>OX243900.1:9487500-14487500 GCA_945859665.1 Anorthoa munda | reverse complement strand
CGTACACCTCTTTCTATTCTTATTTCCTTACCTTGCTTATCTAGCTTGATTTTGGCTTTGCTGTTTACATAAATGCGTTTAAGAATTCTGATGTATTTACATTCTACACCTTGGTTTTTGAGTGCTTGCCAAATCGCTTCGTGTTCTAATGAGTCAAAGGCTTTGCTGTAATCCACAAAGCAGCAGTAGAATGTTAAGTTGAATTCTCTGCCCTTTTCAAATAATTGTTTTACTACGTGGATGTGGTCCAATGTCGAGTATCCACTCCTGAATCCGGCCTGCTCTCTCGGTTGGTTGTCATCTAATGTTCGGGTTATTCTATTGAGAAGTATCTTAGCGAATACCTTGTAGATATTCGACATTAGACTAATAGGTCTGTAGTTGTTTATGTTGTTTTTGTCTCCTTTTTTGTGAAGTAGAGTTATAGTTGATGTTGACCATTGCTCAGGTATAGTCTCACTGTGCAAAACTTCGTTGAAAATGTCCGTAAGGGTTGGTACAAGGTGTTCTATATTTGCTATGAGGAATTCGTTATTGATACCGTCTGACCCGGAAGCTTTGTCTTTCTTTTGAGATGTAATAGCTTTTTTCACCTCTGCATTTATTATGTCTGGTACTTCTTCTCCCCCTGCTAATATGTTCGGTTTATTATAGTTTTTCTTTGAGTATAAGTCCCGGAAAAAGTTAGTGGCTATTGACATAATTTCTGGGCGTCTTGTTTTATGTTTCATGTTTTTGTCATAGAGATTAGGTATCCAGTCAGTTTTTTCTTTTAGTTGTTTGATTGCTCTTTTGGTTTTTGGTTTTATTGAATTACTTTAATGTAAATTTACAAAATTACCATTTTCTACACTAACGAGCAATGAAAAAGTTCTAGTGACATAGCACCAAATTACTCCTAAACGGGAAAGGTTAGCTTAATGACGCCGTCTGCAATATTGAAGTACATTTAACAGCGCATCAGAATATTACCAACAAAAAACGTAAATATTGTGTTCAAATTTTAAATTAAATGTGAAAAAATTAAATTAAGGTGTTGGTGTGAACTTTTTCATTGCTCGGCAGTTTATTATGAAATCCGACTAAAATAATGTTAGTGAATGTGAAAGTACCTATTTTTGGATATTTTATAATCACCCTCGATTTGGATAAAAGAACACGTTTAGATCATAACAAGGACAAATATACATTGTATTCAAAACCTACCTACGTACACGTCATATATTTTCAACTTTCACGCGGGCAAATCCGCTGGGAAAAGCAAGTATTTATCTAACATTTTCACCAATACGTAATTTAATAATATAGTCAGTAATTTATACGAAAAAGATAACACAATTTAGTATAGTGTGTTTGCCTGACAGGTTTGGTGATTGAAGGCTTTGTTTGATCATTGTAATAATAAAAACCCTTTTATAAATTTTCATTGAACGTTGATGGATTGCTGCAAATATCTACATACGTACATTATACAACGGCACCTAAATTTACTGGCTTTTATTTGCACTTTTAAACTAAAAAATATTATTGTTTTTGATCACAGAAAGAGTTTAGTTACCACATTTATTTTCAACTAGTCCGGCAAATTGAGGTTTTAATTATGATAAAATTGTTGTTATTTTTAGAAATTATAATACAAGTTACAGTAAGACTTGTCTTTCGTTATTTTATAGAGAGAGGTCAATGGCTATACCTACATGTACGCTCTTGTTTGTAAAACCATAGTGTCATATTTATAAAAAGTTTCTGATCATACGATAACTTCAAACACAATAGAAATTTTCTATGGTTTATTTGAATTTAGGTCCGTGTTTAAACTAATCATATGGTTAGTACGTTTTTAGGGTTCCGTACCCAAAGGGTAAAAACGGGACCCTATTACTAAGACTCCGCGATCCGTCTGTCTGTCTGTCTGTCCGTCTGTCACCAGGCCGTATCTCATGAACCGTGATAGCTAGACAGTTGAAATTTTAACAGATGATGTATTTCTGTTGCTGCTATAACAACAAATACTAAAAACAGAATAAAATAAATATTTAAGTGGGGCTCCCATACAAAAAACGTGATTTTGTTGCCGTTTTTTTGCGATAATGGTACGGAACCCTTCGTGCGCGAGTCCGACTCGCATTTGGCCGGTTTTTTTTAATAAGGTTATAATAAATCTTATCCTCTCTAATGCATTGAGTGTGGAAACGCTGGTAGGATATGGTTTTTTTATAATGTTATCTATTATTGTATTGTATATTGATAACAAATCTATTTGTACCTACATTCACATAAAATCACCTTACCCTTATCCTTTCCCCCATCATCCCTCTCATCATAATCAAGCTATATGTAATTGT
The DNA here is from genome assembly GCA_945859665.1 of Anorthoa munda. NCBI lineage: Eukaryota > Metazoa > Arthropoda > Insecta > Lepidoptera > Noctuidae > Anorthoa > Anorthoa munda. Next base: position 14,485,155 of record OX243900.1, on the reverse strand, counting down.
TCCCCCAAACTCGGTCCTCAAAGTCATTTGCTCCGACCATACCTTCGGGGATAATGCTATAATGAACTCGGCCGGATCCGGATGTGCAATCTCGGCCATGTTATTAGTTCACAGGTGACTTCTGTTTCTTTATGGGGCTGTATTATTCAGTTTGTCGGTATTAGGATTCATTTGGAGATGCCTTACGAGGAAATGCGGACAGAGACCTCTGACTGAATTTCCTTAGTAAAAAATCAAACCTAATTCGAGGTTTGGCTCTCGTCTATTTCCTCCTCTAGTGTTGGCCAAATTTAAAAGATATTCCATAAATTGAATAACAAGGATATATATTGTATAAACCTCAGATTATGACTTTTTACTTAGGATATTTACTCGGATGTCTGCGACAGCATTAACCTTTTAAGGGTACACTAGTCGAAAATTCTTCCATACAAACGTAGTCTGGCTTTTACTCCACTGTTTGACGATGTACGTTCAAAATAAAAAATTATATCAATTTGTCTCATCATTATCTAGCCCAGTTTGGAAGTAAAAAAGTAAAAAAGAAATTACTTGAAAGTTATGAGCTTCAAGAGTTCCATATTTTAACACTAATTTTAACGCATCTTTGGGCGCAAATAAGTACCATAAGAAGAAGGAAAATTAAAAAACGGCCTCCATACAAGAATAGATTAGTAGTTCAACAATGCAAATAATTTTATTTTGAACAGATACATTCAGACGTTTTTTCATGATATCCAGAATCCCAAAGGTCTGTTTATAAAATTTCACGCGCTCGTTTTCGTTCTAAATCATCATCCATTTTGCTACAAATTTGCAAAAGTGCACGTGTTTTCCTCTCCATATCAAAACTCTCAATCATTTACAAATTTTTGCAATTTTCTTAATTTTATTTATACAATGTTAGCTCAATAACCTATGGAGCTAACTAGCTTCTTACTGCTCATAACAGCATCTATTTGTTCCGCACGTGTTGTCGGTTGATATAGCACGCATTTTAACCCCGCGCACAAAATAGTTCGTGCCGTCGACTAGTGTACCCTTAAGGTATCTAGGCTGTTCTAGGTTGTCTTTATGAAGATGGTGAAGGAGAAAGAGATCTTTGTTCGTTTAATATAGATTAAAGAGATTCTAGACTCCACCCTAATTGCGTAATACTATACAATATCAAATAATGTGAGCACGCTCTCATTTTGACAAATTAACAGTATTCATTGCTTGACTATTGAGTAGACGGATTTTTAACCCCCGACGGAAAAAGAGGGTTTGTTGTTGTGTATCTGTATATCTGTGTATATGTGTGTCTGTCTGTGGCATCGTAGCGTCCAAACGGGTGAACCGATTTTGATTTAGATTTGGTAATTTTGTCGAGAGTGTTCTTATCTATGTTTGAATAAAATCGGTTCAGCCATTCAAAAGTTATGGGCGTTTCACTGTTTGAATCGGGGTGTTTACGCAAGATATCGTGTCATAATTACGCGTTCAATAGATTGCCGATCGAAGCGTATCTACTATGTACTAGATAAATTATGTAGCATGAAATAAAAATGTGTCGGGGGTTTTTTAAATTTTGAAATTTTACTTGTTAAACATATGAAGCAATGAATGCAAGTAAAGCACAGGTGCGCATGTTCTTTGACGTTACTCAATTGGGGTGTTGTTCCTACACAAAATAAAAATAGATACTAACGTCAGACCGCGGCCTCGCCCGTGAGAAAAATGTTTTATCATACCAAGAGAACGAACTGCTGGCACGTTTCATCTAAATCCGTTCCAACATTTAGGCGTGATTGATTTTATAATCAAAAAGTATACTTCCAATACTAGAAGGATTAAAAAAAAACTAAGTTAAATACTCGTGCCCATTACATTAAAGTACACGAAAAAGATATCGTACACATATTTCCAACAAACTAAACTTTAATACAAAATGGTTACACTGTCATCGGTTTTCAGATTCATGAACTGATCAACGTCAATTCCCAGTAGCATAACACTATCCATGCAAATGGAAATGGGCGTATGCACCTGAGCGCCGCACTATAATTCCTGCAGTGATTTTGCGATCGCCGTGCGAATACGAACGGTTGATCCGGCCAGATAGGAGATTAATTTGTCTGAGTGCTGTGCCGAGCTAAACATAGTTACATATTTTTTTCTTTTTCTGTAATGCATTGTGTCTACGGAAATGTTTATAAAACCAGGGATCCGAAGAAAAGTGTTATTTATTTATAATTTATTGTAAGTATACAGAATAAACAAGAACAAAAAAATCTTAGAACAAAAAAATCATCACATCGGTTATAAAGTTTTTTTTTATGGGACTTGATTTTTAGTTCTGTATATCTCTAAAATTGACGTTAAAGTTGTAAAATATTTTAAACTTCATTAGGAAATATATCTACAGCATAAATTGTAGCACAAGTTATGTCTGCTACGCTCGCTGTAGACTTCTGCTACGCCGTAGAGCGATGCTACGTATCTCGTAGCTCGTCTTTAAGTTACGGTACTGTTACATAATTTACAATGTATGTCCTCGAAAAGAGCGTTTTCCAAGCAGCCAAACCGTGCGGAAAGCGTCACTTTTTTAACTAGTGCTTTTTACTTTTCTGTATTTTTTTAATTTATAACTCCAACGTCAGCCCGATGCATAGAGTTTTATTATTTGAGAAAAGTTTTACAAATTAGTTAAGTACAGATTGTCATTCATATAAAAGGTAAAATGAAACTAATACTTCATTAAAGGCGTTTTTAAATACTCTAGATTTAGATTTTGATCAATAAATTAATTTTAAATATTCATTAACCATATGTTTGGCAGAACGTATATTTTGCTCGTGCCTTTTTGCGTTACGACGTGATAGCTATTTGAACATGCGCAGTAGATATGACCGAGGAACTATTAGTTAATCTGTGGTATGCTGAGCGCGCGTGAATAAGCCCGGCATTTTATTAATTTCTTGCTTGGTTGAGATATATTTTTTTATTTTCTCGCACAGTGCATAGTAAAATGTTGTATGATACACGTACGTAAGATGATTTCCGACTCGTGTCGATTTATCCACTCACTCTCTTCGCTCGCTCATGAATAAAAATGCCACTCATCGGAAATCACCTACCTTCCCCACTTGTAGCATAAATAACTATTACCTGTGTTAATATATAAGCAACAAAAGAATATCATTAAAATTGTGACAGTTAACACTAGTTTTTTCCCGGGGTTTAGCTTCCATCGCAAATCTCACAGAAACGCAAAAACTGGCCAAGTGCGTATCAGACGCCCATTTAGGGTTCCGTACTAAACGTAGAACATGTTAGTTTTTTTTAGTAAAATATACGTAATAATAAACATTATCACCAAATTTAAGTTCATAGGTCAATGGGAAGTTAAAAAAAATCGGCAGAACATTTTTTTTTGACAGGACAGGCAGACGGACAGACAGACGGACAGATAGACGGACAGGCAGACGAACAGACAGGTGGACAGACAGACGGACAGATAGACTGACAGACAGACAAACGGAAACGGTGAGTGACAACAATAAGGCTCTGTTTGCACCCTTCGGGTGCGGAACCCTAAAAATAAGCCTTTTAGACTCAGTGATAGTGTAGCTTTCTATAAGTGTAAGAAGTTTCGTAATCAGATCAATATCTTCAAAGAACCTCCTATAAAATACAAATAAACTCTTTATAATATTAGTTCAGAAAACATTTCATCTCACTCCCAAGCGAAAATACACAGCGCACAAAATATTGTAACTCAAATTTATCAGACGATTTCATCTATAATTGAAAACGGTACTAAAACTAAATTCCAATAGTCAACGGGGTAGTAACTTTCTACGCTTTGGTGCGAGTAATTCGGATGCAAGACACGCACCGAAGATGATACGTGATAACACGAAAATCTCCCAATTGCTTACGTGTTCGTGCTGGCGGGCCGGTGGGCTACTGACACGGAGTATTGAGCTAATGGAGTGGTAACTTACGAGTTGTTGCGCTGTAATATGTCGACATTGGTGCGGTGAAAAATGTGTCATGTTTGGTTTTATTTTATACTTGGGAGTACTCGGAAGTAATAACCTGGTTAATTTTGAAACGCTGAAAATTAATTTCGCTAATTTCAGGAGTCGTCAGAAAATCTGCAATTATTACTATGACAACAAGTATTACATAAAAAAAACATAAAACGATTGTATTTATATAGAGTAATAAAAAAATAATTTTATAGCATCAATTTAAATAACTTATTCAAATTACAACGGGGAGAATCCTTTTAAGCAAATAGTTTTCTTGTGTTAGGATGCTCCGCACCTCCCCAAGTTATATAATTGTTCTTAAGTTATTAAGCCTGTTGAAGATATGCAAACCTATACAAATAAAAAAAGCCGAAAAAAAGGAATAAAATGGGCACACAGTATTTAATGTTTTTAACAAATATCTAATATTTTACAGTACTTGTGGAATTGTGCAAAACTAACACCTCGTTTAATATTAAGCCAGCTATTTTTTTTTTTTCACTCGACTCAACCTTACTGATTTAAATTTACAATTATATCTTGCAATACGATGATCTTAGCGTACTCGAGCGACTTTCTTTACATTGTGATTGCGACTCAGTCAAGTCGAGTAAGTAAGTCCCCTTCACAAAAGTACTTAAAATATGGATGTAACAACCGTCAAATGTTAGAGACTTTGTAGCTACAAAATCAACTGCCAAATATCAACTTGATGCACTTGAGTCGATTGACAAACGGGCCAAGAGGCTTATCGGCAACAATGCACTGGTCGCCTCAAAGCTCCAGAGCCTTGAACATCGACGCCAGGTGAATGGCAATGTGCCACCGGTACATGGTGGACATCCCACCCATACGTACAAAGCGTTTTGCGAATACTTTCATTGTACGCATAGCTAAGGAGTGGAATTCCCTGCCGGAGTCTTTATTTCCTGATAGCTACAACCTTGGGGTCTTTAAATCAAGAGTGAATAGGTTACTTCTAGGCAAGCGTGCTTCACCGTCGACCACATCATCGCTTACCATCAGGCGAGATCGTGGTCAAACGCGAGCATATCAATAAATAAAAAAAAAACAACCAGCAGTTACCAAAAGAAAATTACTTATATGAACACTCCATTAACTACTCACTCCAGGACAAAAGTTGAGAACTTGAGACCACCGGAGCATTGAATAACTCCGGGTTATAAATTAGGACGATCGTTTGATAAGTGAGTTCGCAACGTAACGCTTTTTGCCTTGCTTTACGCAAGCGAGTAGACTTTATCGATGATCGAATTGATACATGTCGTGAATGCGTAATCGGTTGGGTCTCCGTGAGTTGGGTTAGGAAATTAATTTTCAGAAACTTTTTTGTGTGATTGATTTAGTACCAGTTTTCATTTGAATTCGCTGCAGTTTTTAGTAAGTGCAAATGCAATCTCAGAATAAAATTGTTATAATTCTGGTTATACAAGTTTGTTAAATCTTTATTTTATTTTATTTTTAGAAATTATATTTTGGTATGAACGTAAACAAAAAGGAGTATATTAGGTTCGTAGCAGGTGTTATGTAAGTTTTAAACATGGGAAACATAATAATTCACAAAAACTAAAAACTCGACTGCACAGCATTATTTTCTTCTTGTTTACGACTTTTTAGTTCGCTTCTTAAACAGTCGGGTTTTTGATTTTTGAATTAACTTTCTTTATTTATAACTTTTTAGTTAACATATTTTTTTCGAATTAGGTACATTTAAACATGTAAGTGTTATATATTTTTGAAATCATATCTTAAAATCCTTTATTTTGATACCCCACCACAAAAAGAATTGGGCCCACACAATATGGCGCCTAAAACCCGCCATTTTTCCAATTTTTATATAGCCAGTAAAATGTTAGTGTTAGTGTGTTAGTGTGCGAGCGCGCAATGTTAAGACCAATCGATTGACGTAAGAATTATCAAAATCGGCCAACGCGTTTGGTCTCTAGAACACCACATATGAATATACACACTGATAAACACATTACCCTTCTTCGGCAGTCGGGTTAAAAAAGGGTTTGGTCTATTTTTCTAAAATATCAGAAGAATACCTATGACTGTTTTGTAGAAAGAAAGTATGATTGACGTGTCTTATAAAAGTATTGTGAATAATCGATTGTAAAATACGCACACACGCGTTTACCATAACCTTTCAACCTCTTAGCATCGCCTCACACTGTATCATAACACCACGACACACTAGAGACACAGAATAATAATAATAACTCATTTCACTCCCCTACATTACAGCTACAGTAACATTTGTCTCCCCTAGTATCACTTGTCTTATCTGCTAAGGTAGACTTCCGAATAAAGCGGCGCCGGCATCAGGCAGCCGTGATACTGAAATATACGTCGCTTACGCGAGTACTCTAAGTCACCCATAGGGCAATGGAGCGGATCATGCTCGGCGATTCCTTGTGTGATCGTATAAAAAAAAGGAATATCCGCGGACTGGACCTATGTTACTGACATAGCCCGCAGAATTGCCAAACTTAAGTATTCGATAGGGCCAAAAAGTTCTGAAGTCGTGACCGCGTTCTGGAAGACATTGCTTCAGAAGGCCTCCCACTAGGTGAATCACTGGATGCGACGTCGGAACCGTTTTAGTCGGAAGTCCTGTCTACTTCAATGAATACTCACAGTGTACATGCAACATTATTCTCTTGCTGACTGAGGGGGGCACGCCATTGGCTGCGATGCACAGGTATGCGCCCATCTCAGAGCGAGTCACCTTCGTTAGGTTGACTATTTCACCTTCCAGTGACGTCACTGTGGACAAAAGAGAAATTGTTTAAAAAGCACTGAATTAGCACTAAGAGAACGGTGTAAACTCTACGAAAAGACTTATGGGAGGAACAGGATCAGAAAATTTTAAACAACAATATAAAACCTTATAACTCATTAGGAATTGTTTTAATAATCTAATTTATAATTCTTAGTTTTAATTTGTGTTTTCTATTACTCAACGTTTTATTTTGTGTTTTGTAGTGACCGTGTATGGATTTGATATCTGAAATAAATGTATTAATAAAAAGTAGGAATGATACTGAATTACATTAGGTACAGTGGGTAGCCTCTTCTTACGCCAGGCCAGCTCAAGTTCATACTGTTACCACCCATGTAAGTGAATCTGATCACAAAATAAATCATTTCAATCCTAAAAAATACATATTATAACTTACTATATGTATAATGAGCAAGGCGTTTGTAAATCAAACGCCTTGACAAAATCCATTGAATATTTCTAAGTCAGTCGATCTGTTAATTGTAGATATCTCAGCAGCGAGTGTAGCATAACAATGCTTGAGTAAGTTTAAAGGCTCACACAGACAGGCGCGGCACAACTATTCGGCAATGATAAAGCATTTTCGCATCACATCTGTCCCTTTAAACAGAATCCTGATTGAAAGAACAGAGTGAAGAAATCAGGGCGTTCAGTTCAGTTCATTCAATCACTGAAGCATGACTTGAAAACAAATGAGTTCGATTTACTTTAGTTTGAATCGGAGACTGAAGAAGCACTTATGTAGGTTATTTTTAAACTTCGAACTGAAATACCAATTGAAGGTATGTAATGAAATGTTTCAAAAATTCAATTCGTGCTTATGAGTACATGGAAAATCAATGTGTCTAACAATAACTACGTAGGTACAGATTGTAAACATTTCTAAAATTATATGTCTATAATTTAAATTGTAGCGCAAATTATTTCTCAAATCTAATATTACCTAACAAATTCTGGCTATAAATATTCTTTTAAAATTTTAGATTGATCGCTCGTTACAAAATTATTTTTAATATTGATATAAATTAAGATATACCACAAAATTTTAATAAATAATAACACAAGGAACGTAATAGGTATTTAATAACATTTTAAGTAAAAGCTTCGAACCTAATCCGAATAAAATCTGTTCAAATGTGTCTCTGTCTAGGACAAGAGACAAAGGTATGCCCTAAAAAATTTAACATGACAGAAACAAACCGATCTAACACAACAAAAAAAATAGGTACACCCAACCCTACCTACGTACACACTACGAAATTGCCAAAGCAAAGACTCACGAAAACGGTTTTGAGCACTATCTGTCGAAGTGCTTACATTACATTCCAGCAGTAACTGTTGGAAAACACTTGTGAACCGCCAAAAGTTGACGGGTTGTGTAAACAAGTGCCGTTAGTGGTTCGAACTCGAGCTGTTTTCCTGACACCTTGCTCGAATGGCGGCCAAGTACGTTTACAGCCATTATTCAAACAAGAGGATAAAAAGCTAGGGCAATATTTTCCGAAGGAGCTGTACACCGTTGATGGTTTAAAGTGTAGAGCTCTCGGTGGCGGGACGACGCTTCGTTAGCAAACAATGCGCGCACAGAGGCGGCTGATGAGTCGCTTCGCGTTATTGTAGTTTTAATTTATTTTGGAATGGCTCGTAAATAGGTTCTTGTGATTCTTTTAATTATGGGTTGCAGTTGAGAAAATAGCTCTCAATTATTTTAGAAGAAACAAAATCAACTTAAAATTTGACTACGAGAAATTAATGTAATTTTAAATAAAACTTAAATAATAATAAAATTGTAATGGTTTTGGGGCAATAATGCTATTTTTTCTTTATAGCGAGTGTATAAAAATGTACCTATAGGTCGCTGATATTAAAAGGTTAGAGACTACTGTTACTTGGTACCAACATTTATACAACATAACACAAAAATATTTAAAAAAAAAACTAAATCGCACACTTCTCCACAGATTGTTGTGCTGTCTTCGAAGCGGACCGTTGAATAAACTTGGCCTGTCGATGTGTCATAAGTCAAGTGACGCTTGAGCCCCACGGACCCCTAGTGGTTTTGCCACAGACACACGAAATCTTTTAAAGAATCCTTTGAAAAATTTCTAGATAATAATTGAAAAATTTTTACTAAAATTTTTCTTCTTTTTGGCTGGTTCGAATTAAACGGATGAATCGTTACGCAAATGAGACAAGATCATAAATATTTAATGAGAAAATTATAAAACGAAGCTTCTCAAGATATTGTGACCCAACTTTAAATTAATCGGTGTTTAATTAATGAAGTGTTGCCTCAACATTCTCCAATAAAATAACTGATAAAAGGAATTTCAATTTATTACATTTCTGATTCAAAGTTAATTTCAAAGTTTTCTAATAATATTGGCACTAATCGCGTCGTCGCTAAACTCTACGGTAAAGGCGACAAAAGTCCAGTACTTTGGTAAAGTGTCCTCGAGTAAAATGGAAAACCAACATTTTCTCATCACTCCTTGTTCCAAAGTTATAATTTTAATTATGAATTCGAAACGTTCTGTACTGAGTGGGTAATTATTTATTTTGTATTAGGGTGGGTGTACCACCCTTCTAAGAGAAGTACTTGAATTTAATAAGCAAAAGTACAACACTTAATGGACATTCTATTAATTGGTGTGATCTCAAAGAACTTTTGTCTGAACCACGCAAATCCTTGTTATGAAATCGAACACTATCGCGGAACAACTTGCTCGATAATTGGGATTAACAGTTTTGAATATCGTAGAACGTAGTCGTATCTGTTTCAAACTTTGTGGTGCTGATGAAAAGCGTCGAATGGAAGGATGGTGGAGTTAATTTGCATCAGTCTACGACTAAGTTTCCACCATTCATTCGCTTATCTGCATAATTTGGTGTTGAACATGAAACAAATAGGCACGCGACACGCTGTTGTCACCACGAACATGTTTTATGCGAAACAATAAAGGGCAAATTTTGAATAATACCCTATTGTTGGCGACGCTGTTTTCTGTCGCCGCTATCATTATTATTACCTACACAACATAGGACGTATTTCGTTCTCCTCGGATTTACTAAAATTTGATTGTCTCGAGATTTTCAGATTTGTATTCAGAACAAAGAGTACAGCTAATGTGTTTGACAATTATGAGATTTATAAAAATCTTCGTTCAAAACAATTCAAAGGAAGGTAAAGATAATTAAATAATATCAAAGGATTTCCAAAAGACAAAAGGAATAGAATTATAGTGAAATAGACATTTTTGTTCAAATAGATAACGAAGTAAATTACTTAAAATTACGGTTTCACAATCCCGCGAGTCCGCGACACGCCAAAGCTATTAGTTACGTACATCGATGCAGCAATATCATATATCATGGCAATATTAAATTCTTGCACTTAAATTTGATTTATGTGGCTGAAGTTGGCCCTCAGTGGGAGATAACAAATTGGAAAGTGGCCGTGGTAGTCATTAAAAAACTATATTTGTCTTGGCCGGCCTAAAAGTTTCTTCATTGGAATATTCGTGAAGAAACATAGGCCCAAGTAATGGATAGCTTGTATTGTTTTCTGTTCAGATTTATGGAGGTAACTTGTAACGGCTTCTTTAATTAGACTTCTTCACTCAAATTGATGATTGTTATTGATGTTAGTTCATTTAAAATTGGTTGAGGCGGGCTTCACCTTGCCACTCATTCAATTACCTACCGATAATTTGGTAAGTTCGTAGCTTTTGTGTTCTCTTAATGTATTAGCATTTACTTTACGGAGAGTATATATAATATGAATTTTGTAGATTAGTTTTATTTTTCTGGTATTATAAACACAAAAAATGTTTGAAGGGTTATGTTATTTTTTGTATGACTAGATAAAATCCATTTTATGATATTTATTAAGACCACGACAGTCGCCAACAAGCTTGAGGGACTACGAGCACCCGTTTCACACCCGCGCGACACTAGATTCAGTAGCTTTTTGTACTTTCCTTATTATTCTATGACTTTCAAAAAAAGCCTCAGATCAACAAGTTGGTAATTAAATTGTCTTTGACATGGTGACAATTTCATTAAAATACGCCCGGTGGTTTTAGTGCCATTGTCGTTTTTACCCGACTGCCGAAGGAGGGTAATGTGTTTATCAGTCTATGTATGTATGTATGTATGTTTGTTCCTATGTGGCGTTCCAGAGACCAAACGCGTTGGCCGATTTTGATGATTCATACGTCAATCGATTCGTCTTAACTCTGCGAGTATCACTGGCTACTTTTGAGCGCCATATTGTGGGGGACAAAATTTTTTTTTACTTCCAAACCCATCGTGTGGGTTATCAAAATAAAGGGTTTTTAAAATATATAACTCTTATATGTTTAAATGTACCGAAATCTTAAAAAAAAATAACTAAAAAGTTATAAATAAAAAAAGTTAATTCAAAAAAATCAAAAAACCCGACTGCTTAAAAAGCGAACTGAAAAGCCGTAAACAAGAAGAAAATCATGCTGTGCAGTCGGAGGATACATCTGGTTTTGGTCAGCCAGCTCGCGAATACGTATCCTCCGTGATTTTCTTCTTGTTTACGGCTTTTTAGTTCGCTTTTTAAGCAGTCGGGTTTTTAGTTTTTTTTTTTAGTTTGTGTTTAGACATAACTTTACAAATCAATTACACTATGATATACGAATAAAACTCAAAATTTTCTTAGATTAAATTATTAAGAAAATGATCTCATGAAACTGAGAATGGTGAAAAGAGAACATGAGAATGCATTTTAAAATGTTACTGATATGAATGCATACGTCTGTCACATTATTTTTGTTCACAAAAACAATTTCTTACTCGTCTTAACATCATTTTACATTACGCTCTTAATTATTTTATTATTTAAATCACATAGTTGGCACTCACTACAGTACCTGAATGCACAAGATATACATTGACACTAATTCCCAACGTGCAGAATTGAAAAGGTCTAAGTGTGCTCTAATCTTAGCTGTAGTATTGAAGTGCTCGGCTCGTTGTGAAAGTCATTACCGGTAGTACTTTGTTAGCTTAATGAATTGACTGATGGCAGGAGGAGGTCTGAACAGTGGTAGGGTTAAGTGGGACCTGCTGATTAATCACCCCTGTCAGTACAGTTTCCAATTGCCACTCGTCACGAATTCCCCTCGCCCGGCATAATTTTTAAACCTACTTTCCCATAGCAATCCAATAGTATTTTACTGCAACGTTTGAATTCAGAATTCCATAAATAAGCCGTTACGTTTTCAATTTCATAAATGGAATGGATGTTCGAAATTTAGGCAACGGTCGATTAATTTTATTGCCATATCAAAAATAAAAGTGCATTATGTGCGTTGCTATTTGTTTTAATGAAAACCGTTTTATTGTTTGAACTCTGAGGTTAATTTGGGGGCTCAGTGATAACCCTTTATCCAGCTTTTATTTGACCGAGTGCAAGATGAGTAGGTAAGTAATTATTCCCGGACCGTCTCGAGATTGTAATCCGGCGGGATTAGGAAGGGCGGTGTGAATGGTAATAGGAGTTCCTGAGGTGCTGCGGTGTGATTTACTGCTAAGATTCAATAGTGAATATTTTAAGCGCTGATTTATTTGTTAGTCGTTTCTTGAAGTTGTTCAGATCTTTCAACATGGATTGTAAAATGAAAAGTTTAGTATTCAGATACAAGTAGTTAGACGCGGTCATAAAATTAGATTATTTATATATGAGTTATTTATTTTTGTTTATCTTTGAGATTCTCGGGACCCTAGGGTCCCAGACTTTGAAAGGCGTACCAGGGGCCGAAATCAATTCGCAGAGGCCTTGTTAGGCATGTAGGATGAAATGTGACACCAACCGGCAATTATTCCTGTATGCACCATAGTGTGCACCCAAGGACAATCCCCGTCTGGTGCAGAACTGTTGCAGAATATGGAGACAAAACTGGATCGGTTACCTAAAACTATAGAAGGACTATTGGCCCCTGCCTGACCACTGTTGATCTACACGGCTATTAGTATTGTATTTATTTTTATCTTTAAACTCTGTAATAAACTAATTGAGAAAAAATACTAATTGAGGAGCTCGTGGCTAAATAATAACAGCTGCACTGGTCGATCATCAAGGTTAAGCAACGCTTGACGAGGTCAGTCCGTGGATGGGTGACCATTTCAACATACCAAGTTTTCTCCGTGCCTCGGAAAGCACGTTAAACCGTTGGTCCTTGCTGTCATTTGAAGATCTTTGACAGTCGTTACGAGTAATCAGAAGCTTGAGATCTGACACCAGTCTTGCCAAAGGGTACCGTGTTTCCCAGTTACTGGGTTGTGGAAGTCAGATAGGCAGTCGCTCCATGTAAAACACTGGTACTCAGCTGAATCCAGTAAGACTGGAAGCCGACCCCAATGTAGTTATAGTTGTTGTGGTTATAGTTATAGTTGGGAAAAGGCTAGGCATAGAGGGAGAAACTCTATAATAAACACAGGTAAAATAAGTAAATTGTAACTTTTATTTATTTATTTATTATAAACTTTATTGTACACCACAAAATAAAAACATAAAGGACAAACTACCTATATATCCAGGATTTATTAATCATTACATAAACCTCTTCTAAAAGATCTCAAAATCTAATTGCCTTTGTATTCAAAACAAAAAACTTAGAATACGCCGTTTAAAATCTAAACTCAGGTACAACTTCGGCACCCGTCATCATATTTGCAAGTAATGCTTCTAAAACTAATGTGCTTAACGACATTTTAAGCTGGAATAGTTTAGAGGTGGATAATACAGAAACTGGGTTAGGTTAAGCTCTGCCTAGCACTGCTCCACAGTTTGAGGAGGGTCGGGCTTGTCCAACTTATATGAACCTTTGAACTCAGCCTGCATTTTCATGCATTATTATTATAGTTTTAATAGAAATATAAATTGCGAAAGCGCTTTTGTGATGCCTGGATAGAGAAACGGGTTTTTTAGAAACCTGTTTTTTCATGTGTTCATTTAGTAACAGGTGTTTTGTAATAACGGGCTTTACTATTTTTAGCTCTTTTTATTTAAATGGATTTATTTGATACAGTTGCCTGCCGGTATTGATGATATTTTATTTGGAACACTTTTGGGTTTATGAAATGAAAATATATTTCTCTATACATTTATTTTTATGAGCTTATCTTATTAAGGTGGAATAAATAGAAACAAAAATGCTTGAAATTTTTCTAGGTGAAGTATTTTGTTGTGTCACAAAACGAAATGTCATTTTCAATCACATATTTTAACCATTCATTTATTAATCTATTATTAACCTTCGCCAGTGGCTTCCACAGCATGAAAGTCGGAAATTACCCAAAGAGGACATATCCCGGAATAAAAATGATAATATACTAGCTTTTCCCCGCGGCTTCGCTCCCGTGGACCGCCCCACAGCACCCGTTTTCGGGATTAAAAATATGTTACTCAGGATAACGTAGCTTTCTATTGGTGAAATATTTTTTTAAATCGGTCCAGTAGTTTCGGAGCCTATTCAGTACAAACAAACAAACAAAAAAATCTTTCCTCTTTATAATATTAGTATAGATAATTCCCCAAGATACAATCTATCTCTATATCAAAATTCCTCAGTAGAGCCACAGTGGTTCAGGCATGAAAACATAACAATCAAACAGATACACAAAGTTATTTACGCATTTATAATATTACAATGTTTTTTTCGAATAATCAATACCAAACTTTTCTAGCCAATTTTAATTAAAACAAACTGCAATCAGAACGTCAGCCCTTAGTGTGAGTCTTACGATAGATTAGTCAGGAGTTATCGTGTTAAGAGGCCTTAAGTTCCTTCATAGAAGTAAATGATTTGTTTATAGCACGCGATAGCCAGTGACCTTAGCAGAACGTAAATTCTGCTTGATTTCGCTTGCAAAATTGTGTTGTTTTCTTTTCGCTTTTAAAACGACGATCCACAGACTAGGATTTCGCTGCGTCGGTGGGTGCGTTTGTAAAAATATATAGACCCAGAACAAGTAACTTGAGGAATAAGTATCAATAGCAATTTCAATTGAGCTAGTTAAAAACTTATCAAAAACATAATTTACTGATAAGACAGCTACACTCTCACTGAGTGCCATAAGCTTAATTTTAACTTTGACTTTTAACTCGAAAAAATGCACAAGTACTGTGAGATAGACCATAAGAGCGATGCCAGGGAGAAATCTAATCTAGTAGGTGATTAACAGCAGCAGTGTGCAGCAGCAATGTGCGGCACAGCTCCGCAATGGTACTCTAATTTGGTCCTTGTAAAGGCTTCCACAAAGCAAAGCGATTCGGTGCGACGACCATTGTGCATAGAATTTATTCTACGGATAACATACACCAACTACGTGCATCAAAAAAATCAATCTGCCTAGCCTTTTCCCAACTACATTGGGGTCGGCTTCCAGTCTTACCTTCTCAACTACTTGCATCAACTTCTTAAAAAAATGGTAGTCGCGTCGCTGTCACATTATTGTTTTGCGCCTATCTGTGGAGGCCTTCAGCCGTAACATACACCGTAGGACAGAATACCTCAGGCACTGTGCCAACAGTACCTTCGTTCTGTACTTGTCATAGTAAGTAATCTGTCTAGGGTCGGCTTCCAGTCTTACCGGATTCAGCTGAGTACCAGTGTTTTGCGTGGAGCGACTGGCTATCTGACCTCCACAACCCAGTAACTGGGTAACACGGTACGGCAAGACTGGTGTCAGATCTCAAGCTTCTGACTACCCGTAACGACTGTCAAAGATTTTCAAATGACTGCCGGGACCAAGGTATGTTGAAATGGTCACCCATCCACGGACCGACCTAGTCAAGCGTTGCTTAACCTTGAAGATCGACCCTCGCGGCTGTTATTATTTAGCCACGAGCTCCTTCTGTCACAGTAAGTAATCACAGCTTAATAATTGGTCAAAGCTCAAACCAGGTTACAGTTTAATTTATTTACAATCACGGATTTTGGTAACAAATATTAATTGATACAAATGTGTTGACAACTCTTGTTGGCATTATAATGTTATTTGATTAATTGGATTGGAATAGGATTAAACGATTATAAAATAAAAATGCGTGTTTGCTCAACCATTGCATGGTTTGAAATAATTAATAATTGGTTCAATATACACTGCTGATTTATCGAATTAAATTGATGTTTTGCTGTGAATTACTGAAAATAAAAATATCTACAGTCGTTCTGCAAATTAAAATAAATCAAGCCTAACTAACAACAGCTATTATGGTCGAACTGAAATATGAAAAGCCAATAACATGATTATCTTATTTTCTCTAATATCAGACTGTAACTGTGCCACTGCAGGAGAAAAGGCTTCTTCGTCGCAGGCATGACAATTAATCGTAATAGCCACGCTTAATCAAAGGGGGATTTTTTATTATATTTTTATTTCATTATTTTCTGTAATAGTTAGGTCATCATCATCATTTCAGCCGAAAGACATCCACTGCTGGACATAGGCCTCCCCCAAGCGTCGCCACCCTGATCAGTTCTGTGCGTTTTGTTTTTACCGGATTCCAACAGCCTTGACCACCTAGAGGGAGGCCTTCCAACGCTACGTCTTCCGGTATGCGGTCGCCACTCCAGAAATTTTCAACCCATTCGACCATCCGTTCTTCGAGCAATGTGTCCTGCCCACTGCCACTTAAGTTTGGCAATTCTTCGGGCTAGTCAGTAACCCTGGTTCTCTTGCAACTCCGAGCATAACACTCTCCATTGCCCTTTGGGTGACTTTAAAGGTCGAAGCTCACTTACACGACTCCACTCCAACACCGCCATAAACGTAAAATATTGCTCGCTGTCCACGTGTTTACAGGTAGCGTCAACTGTCTGTCCCCTCGCATGCCTTTCCTTTATCGACAAGCTAGCAATGTGCTTCAAGCGAGCAGTCTGCGTGCGTACAACGCGCGGGTTGCCCCGTCGGTCGTCGATTAGCGAGACGTCAGCTATCGAGTGGTACGATGGCGGTAAGCTCGCTTACAGCGAGCTGTCTGCTAATTTGTGTTGTCAATGTAAAGTATGTCTACAGAGGACGTCCCGGAAGCTCACATTTCAATAAACATTATTTTACCGAGTTGGAGCGGTGTTGTATAAGTCGGCTACGACCTTAAGCCTTCTGATGAGGCCCATTGTGAGCGACTACGTTTCGGTTCCAAATGTCATCACTGGCACACTGGTCATAGACTTTCGTCTTGAGACACTGCGGTAAGTTGGACAATAAGATACCGCTCATCTTCCCGAACGCTGCCCAGCCGTTAGTTAGGTATTAAACTTCAAACGAAAATGTATACTCATTTTTTTTCAAATGAGTACACATTTTTGTTTGAAGTTTAATGTTACTTAAATAATACGATTTGTGAACAAATATGTTGTATATTACACAGAGTTAAAATGGAGAAGTTACACGCTTTCGAAGTTATCTTCTATCTTTGTTAAACAAAACGACATTTGTACTGAATTGCGCGAAGTCACCATAGCGCTACTTAATACTAACGTCAGATTCTACATAAATCTGGCATCCAATACTTTCTATGTATATCATGAGTTTGAGAAAAATAATGCAAAAAATCCAGTCAGTACACTATTGTGTGAAAGTTCGGGTTATACAATGGCACATATTAAGACCGGTTTTACATATTATGAACACAGTGATGAAAATGAAACTGGAGATTTCATAGGTTTGGTGCTAATAGACTAAAGCAAGTTCTCGTATAAGTTACCGAGTACCGATTTACGCTTAGCATGGAATTAAACTCAGTCGTGGAGTTTCTATGGCATGTCGATTCATGTGTGTGTCAATGGTCCCAGCCATATTTAATGATGTCACTATGGTGTTGCATCATAGTCATTCGGAATCACTCGATTTTTTTTGTTTTTATACGAATACCGAATAATAGTGTAAGGGGCAGATTGCGGTGCAGAAAAACTAGTATTTTGCTCTTTTTTATAAATCAGTTTTGCAGAAAGACTTTGTAGTCGGTTGCGCTTTTTTATAAATCAATCCTGCTTCAGAAAATAGTCTTCCTGAATAAAGAGAGCTCGCTTTATAGTTTTATTTTCTTATTATCTTATACACTCGCAAGCAATGAAAAAGTTCCAGTGACATAGCACCAAATTACTCCTAAACGGGAAAGGCTAGCTTAATGACGCCGTCTGCAATATTGAAGTACATTTAACAGCGCATCAGAATATTACCAACTAAAAACGTAAATATTGTGTTAAAATTTTAAATTAAATGTGAAAAAATTTAATTAAGGTGTTTGTCGGCATTTTGTGGGTGGAACTTTTTCATTGCTCGGCAGTTTATTTGGTAAGATTACAGTAATGATTAGTAATTTCAAGACAGACAAGTGTAATATTATTATTTGAGAATAAATAAACAATTTTTTATATTCCTTTTTTTGTGTCGAGTAATAATGGCGAGCATTCGACTATTCGCCATAGTGAATGGCGATTATTCGGTTTTCGACTATTTGCTATAACAACTATTCGCGGCAGCTCTAGTTATTACTGTGTCTTATGTTTTCTTAAGCATTTGAATAATTTAATCCAGCCAAATATACTATTTTGTTAAAGTTCGCGTTTAATAGCAGCCAGTGATAGCTTTAAAACCAGTTTTGCACATGGATTCTAATTAAGCCCAGTATTGAAAATCAAACTGCAGATTTCATGGGTTTGGTGCTTATAGACTAGAGCAAGTTCTCGTATAAGTTACCGAGTACCGACTTACGCTTAGCGATGAATTAAACTCAGTCGTGGAGTTTCTATGCAGCCTCGATACATGTTTGTGTCAATGCTCTGAGCCATATTTAATGGTAACATATTGGATTTATAGATTGCAGCGGAGGAAGCCGTATGGAGTTACTAGTATATTAACGTCTAGGTTCGATATCCTGTGGAGCCGTCAACACGTATTGTAAAGCTTTACAGAATTGAATGGACGGTCTTAAAGATGTATTATTTGGTTACGGGTGATGGGTCACTCAGCTAAATCCAGCAAGACTGAAAGCCGACCACAATATAGTTGGGAAAAGGCTAGGCAGACTGATTGTCTTATTTTGGTATATATAACATAACATCACCAGTATTCCCCGTGGGTTACACAGAGGTATACCCACATTCCGCTATTTATGTGTAAGTCCCATGTAAGGGCTTATTGCCATCAACCGGGCATCGAACTAAATCCAGACTCCGGTAGAAATGCCATTTGAAAAAATGTAATAACATTTTGCACGCCCCGGACATCGAACTAAATCCAGACTCCGGTAGAAATGCCATTTGAAAAAATGTAATAACATTTTGCACGCCCCGGACATCGAACTAAATCCAGACTCCGGTAGAAATACCATTTGAAAAAATGTAATAACATTTTGCCCGCCCGGGCCGGCATCGAACAAAATCCAGACTCCGGTAGAAAAAACACTTGAAAAAATATAATAATATTTTGCCCGCCCCGGGAATCGAACACAAGACATCGAGCTCAGCAGTAGTGCTTGCGACCATTAGACCAAAGACGCAATTTTTTAATGAATTTAGGTGTTTAATGCGTATATTTATTTAGGTAAACCAGATAAAATTGTTTTTGATCTTAACAGTGAATTCAAGCGTCACTGTGAATTGTAGTAACTTAAACAACTTAAACTAAAATATACTAATACTTTTATTTACACAAAGAATAAATGTAGCGCAATAAAATAAGTCAATATTTTCTACTCAAAAACTGCCAAACCGCCATTTTGAACCTCGAGCTGGTCCGACACATTGTCCTGTTCACTGAGGTTACCATAGAAAAAAGCACTTTCACTTTTTCCCCGATTGCCCGATTTTCTGGCAGTCTTTTCCAATTTTTACAAGTTTTTATTTCACTTGCAATGTATTTATGTATGTAAGAATGTTTGGGTCAAATGATGCTACTAAATTTTAAAGCAGTTATCCTCAACTGATCAAGATGAAATTTTGCAAACACGTTTAGTTTGGATGACACTGCATAGTTAGCTAGATGGCAGACTAATTATTTTTTGTGCACTGCCATGATATGGATATAAATGAAAGGGTTCGCTGAGAAGAAATTCTTCTCACGAATAAAGCTTGTTTAAAAAAAGATTTTTAATGAATATCTTTTTCTCTAAAATCTTATTCGGACTATCACGAATATTTTATAATTAAAGCCAAATCTGTCAAGCTGTTCTCGCTTACCAAGAAACAGAATAATATTTTTGTTTAAATAGGTAAAACTTTTCGGCCTTTCCAAAAATCGTTAGTCTTTTATTTTATTCCCATGTGGTAACCCTGTATGTCACTGATTTGTGAGCGACACGCAAATTGCCCCTCCCCTTTCATTCGCGTCTGTCAAGATCAATGCATCGCTCCTTTCCGTAAATCGTTCGTGATTGTGGGAACCGCAGACCTTGTAAAGGATCTCTAACACTGTCAAATCATGTTCTGGGATGGCAATTCCTGTTCTTTACACATGTAGGATGGTCATTGAATGACTTGAATTGAAAATTGTCAGTATTGAATTGAATTGAAAAACTGGATTTTGTTTGTCGCTGGATGGCTTATGCCCCAGTTACTTGAATGAAAATTATCGCAATACGAATGTGACATAATGAATTGTCCCTTGGTTGACTTGTTGAAATTAAGTCCGCCTATGTACCTGTATTTTGCATGAAGTTTAAAAAAATCTAATATAACTAAATAGCAGCTTGAAAGAAGAATTTCTCACATTAATTCTGAGTTACCTATCATAAGTTCGAACAACATTTGAACGAATTTCATTTCACCTAAAACTTTTCAACTATTATCGTTTCGTTTTTTTTTACTTCATCGAAGTCACGTCTGCCACTGTCTCAGTTGACCTATTATCAATTCAACTTTTTTCGTTACTCCGACGTTTCACTTGGTCGAAAAACATTTTACCGAAGTTACACTTAGTCGAAATAACATTTGTTCGAAATATTTATTTTTAAACGCATATCGAAATACTAAGTGAGAGAAACAGTGGGCGAATACAAATTTTTAAAACAGGGACTTGAAAAAATAAATGTCTATTTCTGTCTGCAGGGTTTAAAGTAACCTAACCCGAAGGTGATGACGGGAGCTGAGTTCGCTCGCTTTGCTTGCTCACTTCAGCTCCCGTCATCCCCTTCGATCCTAACCTTTCCGTGTCCGGGTGCCCTAAATTCCCGAGCTCGCTTCGCTCGCTCTTCGACAAATTCTTTGAAATAATTAATTAATAAAAATGTCTAATGCATGACAGCTAAATTAGCTTAATTAAAGCTTGAAAATACGTAAGGGACGACATAGCTAGTGTGACGACTTGTCATCACAACCGTAAACACAGACAAGACTGCGTGAAGTCGATTTTGCAGCGATTCGTTTCTGTCACAAAATTGACTTTTTATGACAATATTTCAATTTTAAACTATTTCAATTTGAAAATGCTACCAAGTAACCGGCTAAATAAACCGACTAAATAATATTCCCTAAATTGTTGTTTCGGTTTGGTGAAAATATGACAAATGAAAAAAGTTCAAAAGAGGCTTTGGCCAAAAGCAAAAAGTTATTTTGTAAATCGGCGAAATGTAGTTCGGTGAAATAAAACATATGCCACTCATGTGGCATATGTTTTATTTCTGTTTTACTTCGATGATCTGAAAATATGTCAAATAATTCATATAGCAAAAAAGACGTTGGTCAATAGTTTTCTGTAAAATGAAATTCGACCAAAAAATATTCGGAATAGTGATTGGTGCCCTTAATTCTGCGGTCATTATCGTACGAGAAACTGTGGATTATAATCTTGGTTGACATGCACTTGACCAAATTTAACGTTTTTTGAATCAGCAAAATAGAAAAATGTGATACATACCTTTCGTCTTTCCTTGTGGTCCTCCTCTTGAGATGACGTCACCTCCATCTTCTCTACGCCATACAATCTTGGGAGGAGGGTACCCTCTGGCTTTGCAGACCAGCTTGGCGGAACCTCCTTCTGGTACCATCATGTCTCCAGACGTCTCTTCATAGATTATGTCTGGGGGGATCACTACTTCCAGAAATGCTGTCTGAAATACAAAATGCTTTTTAATATCTATATTGTAATAAATAATCATTATTCCAGCCGAAAGACGTCCACTGTTGGACAAAGGCGTCCCACCTCTTTCGCCACAATTGCTGGTCCTGTGCTTATCGCATCCAGCGGATTCCAAATAAAATGTCATAAAAATCGACATATAAAAAGTGGAAGCATTACTCTCTCAACATAATTTTATCATAACAAGGTTTCCATGATGTCATTAATTTAGGTATTCCAACATTCAAGTATGTTGATTTAAGAATTGCATGTTCTCCCACTAGCATGCATCGCTATTCTGACTATAGCGTCAATGCTCTTTCGTAGAAGTGACACCATTATACGGGCGAGCCGATAAGCCCTGCATTCACGAACCAATACAAGAGTCGTTCCGAAAAACTACCAGCAGTTCTCGTTAAAGTACACAGCGCAAAAAATACACAGTAGGAGTAATACATATACTGAAATAAATAGTGGAAAGGTAACGAGTAAAAGGTTTTATAGCTGAAACTTAGCATAACTTTACCTGCATTTTCATTGGGTCAGTGTTAACTTGGCACATATATTGTCCCCGGTCCTCCCGCTTCACCCCTCGGATGTTGAGCGTCCACGTATTGTAGTCGTTGTGCGTGACGCTCAGCCGCGCGTTGTTCGTAATCACGTGTTCGTGGATCGCCAGGATCGCCTTCGTGTCTGCCTTGATCCACGCTACCTACCCCGCGAACATCCCGCGCCAACAGACGACAAGGAAATCGTACGCCCAAAGTGTGCATGGAGAAAACAACATCGTAAGTACAACGAACAAAAAGAAAAACAAACGCCGCATTCCTGTCACGATTAGCCGTAACACGTATGATCTTCTGTTTATAAACGATGAAGACTTTCAACGAACAAGTCTAATTACAAGCGAATGCTTCCCGAGAGGCAGTCACGACAACGATCCTCGAGCCGGCAACACTATCCTGTTGCGAGCGCCGCGCAAAATGCTCTCGGAATTTTTAATTACATTTTCGTCTGGTCGCCGGCATGAGGCGGGCTGCGGGCGCACTGAAAACGCCCTCGTTTCACCCGCTTTACCAAAAGCGTCGACATCGCAATAGAAGCTAATTTCCTGCATAGCGCGTAACAAAAAAATACGAACAGAAATACGGCGTTTGTACTTGTCTACGATACGCGTCGCCCTCGGTATTATAACTTTATTATTGAAAATATTATTCGGAGCGATGTTTTTTTCGTAATTCCTGCCGAATGTGAGCGTAAGTACTTCAATTCAATGGTCCCATTGAAAGAGTTATACGGGTATCAGCCTTTTCATGTATCTGCTAAAGTTGGCAGTAGAAATATTTTTTCACAAACTGAGGATTATATTTGCTTTTCGCTTGTTATAGATTGCTCGAAACTTATTAACTTTACATTTAAATACGTATCGTAAGTGAATAGAGAAAGTGCAAGAAGAAGTGCACTAATAGAGGTGCGACTTAGAAAGTGTTCTACAATCGTATAGTGCTTGTGCAACTCTAATTAGTCACTAATTAGGTGCCTAGGAACTACAATCAGAACAAATATAACTAAAATATCGGAGTGCTTGAACACAATCATTGTTTTGTAGCAACAGCCTTACAATCCTCGCATTTTGCTACGTCTTTATTAATAAAATGAGCGAAGAAAGGATTGTAGAGCTGTTGAGCGATGTAATTTCAGATTCATCGCGCTTCAGAAATTGCATCGCGTAAACACACAAGAAATAAACGGGTATAAAATAATTTATATTTACCAAATTTTGAACTCATCCATACCAGCGGTGCATATCGAAAATGTGTTTAAAATCTTTTGATTAATGTTGTGTTATGTATTGAGATTGTATTTGTGTTGTTTTGAATCTTATACAGTTAATTTCGTGCTAACAGCCGAATCATTGATATTTTCTTAGCAGTGTCTACCTATATTGTATTATCTCAAATGACAAAGGTATTATTAGTCTGCAGTATTTAAAACATCCAGGTGCCAATTATAAAGTTCCGTTCTATTTGCAGAATCTAAAATGTGAACTGCAACTTATAGACGCAACAATTTTGTACTCTTTCATTTTCAGTGTCTCTCCTGGCGGTTATTCCGTATACCACAGATAATATATAGTAGCCAGGCACTAGTTGGCAGTATAAGTATATACAGCCTTCGTATTGATACGAATTTCATCTCGATATCCACGTGGGAATTGTTGAGAAACACATGCGAAGATGTTATTAGTCTTGTGTAATTACTTACGCGGGATCGATATAGAAAGCAAATATGTATCGATAGTTGTGTAGAATCGAGTGACCTGAGTTAACGGCCCCAGTGAGGCTATTATCGAATCTTGTTTCTCGTGGAGGAAAGATTCGAGAATAAGTATATCTGTGTGGGTTTATTGTAAGAGATTCTGTTTTATATCTAGCGTTGTTGTTGTATTTCTTAGATTTTCAGCTGGCTGATATCGCCTGATTGATTTTGTTAAAAAACGCTTTGACAAATAATTAATCTTATATTTTAATTTTTAGGGTTTCGTACCCAAAGGGTAAAAACGGGACCCTATTACTGAGACTCCGCGGTCCGTCTGTCTGTCTGTCTGTCACCAGGCTGTATCTCATGAACCGTGATAGCTAGGCAGTTGAAATTTTCACAGATGATGTATTTCTGTTGCCGCTATAACAACAAATACAAAAAACGGAATAAAATAAATATTTAAGTGGGGCTCCCATACAACAGACGTGTATTTTTTTGCCGTTTTTGCGATAATCGTACGGAACCCTTCGTGCGCGAGTCCGACTCGCACTTGGTCGGTTTTATTAACGTTAGATACTCATTGGATTTTTATGAAAAGTGCTTAAATAAAATAACGTGAATGCACAAAAATATATTTAGAAAAATAGTTTTCTGGCCATTGAATTCGACAATTTTACATATCGTATACGATACAGTATCGCATATTATAATGATAGTATACTAGATTAACTCCCGGGACAGTTTGAGAGCACCGCCTCTCGAAATGATTGAACGGGGACCGAGGGGGTTTGTTCGGGCTTTATTTTAATTTCCTAAAGTGACTGTTTTGCAACGTAAATTCCTTGGACTAAAGTGATCCTATCATAGTGGGGTGCGGTTTTTATTCCGACAATGATTGACTTACGTAAAAATGTCCGACGTGCATCGCTAAATTAAATTATTTTCCAACTAAAAGGTCGCGTAAAATGCATTTCTTATAAAAAAAACATGCTCAAAACTTGTGTTCCAAAATAAACAGAATTGTGCATTAGTGTTTAAAACCCAAGAATAGTTCTCGTAACGTTCGTTCACTGTTGCATAAATCACTGTTTTTATCACATTCTTGGATCTTAGTTTCTATGTGCAAGTGTAAGTGTCTAATGCAGTTGTGCACAGTGTTCCAACACTACGGCTATGTGGACAAACTTACAGTAGGTTTGTGCAAATATAGTACCGGTGTAGCTCTATTCTAGGATAGAGATAGGTTCTATAAAGTGGTGCTGTGAGTCTCAGAGAGTGCTGAAGAAGGTGCATTGAAGGTAGTGTGCTAAGAAGTGTGGAAGTGGTGCAAAGTCTATTTGTTGAGATCTATAATTTTTATGAATTATCAGCAATGTGGTCCATGACTCTTATATTTTGGATGCGTTTTAGAGTTGAAATCACTAGCTATTAAATGACTGTTCATTTCTAAAATAAAGGTCAGAGAGAGATTAGTAAAACAAATATTAATTCAGACAGAGAACAGTCTACCTACTGTTGTCAAGTGAGGATTAAAAAGAAAACTCCAAGAACGAAATCTATTCAGAATAAATCATGCCTCGTAAAATTATTATTTAAATAGTTGAGTTCATTCACTAGAAATTAAAGATAGTAAATTAAAATAATCAGATGAAAAATCGTAGAAATTCCATTTAAAAATGGAACTTTCTAGAAATTCAGTAGACGTTTGAGTAGAAATAAATTATAGATCTCTTAGTTAAAGTGCTGTGACGGTGCTCCACTAGGGCTAGCTGTAATGAGTCGGTTTGATACACACCCTGGCTGTGGCGGAGTCGCCACTCACCCTGTAACCGCCCAGGTTATTCACGACGCAGGTGAACATCGCGTCCCTTCCTTGTGCGATGGTCACGTTCTCCAGAGGATACAGGAAGTCCGGCTCCAGACCTAGTGCTGGAAGAAAAAAGATTATTAGACTATGGGCTCATAAAGTAATAAGTAAGACTGTTAGCATAATATTAAATTAAATTAAATAAAATATAATTAAATTATATTTTGGCTATTTGTCAAGAGAAATGGAGTAATAATATTATAATCCGATTGGTATCTAACATTTTACGTATTTTTTTTTTTTCCTTTATTTACTAGACTGACAGATATACTTTTCTGGATAGGTACTCTTATCGAAAGTGATAATAATTTTTCCATTTAATAGTTGTTAATCCTAATCATGGTTTCTGATAGTAAAACGAATATGCCTTGTTTGGTATGGAACAAAAAAACATAAAAAAAAAAATATTAATTAAACAAAACATTTATAAATTAATAAATAATTAATTTCATATAAATTAATAAATTAATATTTTTTATTTAATAATTAATAGTGTCACTCTTAACTAACATTATGCAGATTTAAAATTCGTTGCTTGTTTGATGATGATGAAAACACTGATAGATAGACCATCATAAACTATTTTTATCCTGAAAAAATACACGGCCTCGAGAAAAAGCTAGATCATACTATTTTAACATTCGCTCATTTTTACATCAACTTTCCTGTTGCAATCGAAACGGTAACAGGCAGTTATTGAAATATTCCTGAATTTCTACAACCCAATGTTTGTCAGGCAGTTGTTTGTTTGATAAACAAAAAGCCAAACCCACCATTATCAGTTTTATTTTTCAAATTGTTTCAGATAAACAACATAACATCACGCCTGAATTTACAAAGGGGTACAATTTAAGCAGGGGTACACCCACATTTCGCTCGTCATGTAATAGGGGGTAAGCCTTTTGCCAGCAATCGGGCTCAAATCCATGAATCCGGGCAGCCACTGAGGAATTCCAGAAGAAAACCCACTTGCCTGCCCTGGGAATCGAAACGGGGATTCTATTTATTTGAAAAATTGAGCAATTTCAAATTTGATTTATTAAACATACAATGAAAGAAAAAATTAAAGTATTTTATTTATGAACCGCACAGGAGACACGAGAGATAAACAAACAAAAAAGTTAAACCAAAAAACCTCGTGCTAGATCAGAAAGGCTCCTCAGCATGTTCAGCGATATTTGAGGGCCTTCCACTTTCCACCGCTTTAGTGCCGTAAAACGGTTACTTTCTAAAGCATACTCCTTAGAAACGTCTATGTTAAAAGGTTTGAAAAAAACATATAGGTATTTATTCTTGATTCATGTAAATTATTTTTGAAACAAGGTTTTTTTCGTGTAACTTGCTAAAATAGTTTTGCTTTAAATAAATAATTAACAACACGATATGTTTTCGCAACTTTTGGGTACTCCTCCAAAACGAATTACACAGAAAAATTGATGGCTGGAATTTCTTCATAACTGAAATAGCATATGTAAATCAAATAATATTTTGCAAACAAAACTGTTTAAAAGGAGGTTCAATATTGATATTTTGGCATCGAGCGGGCACACGGCCAGTACTGCGTTTATAATTGGGGCATATATATCGCCTTAAAATTAAAATATAACGCCACGCTAGTATTCTGGTAAGGCCCACTGTGGATGGAAACGGAACATAATTTAAAAAAAACTGTAATCATTTCAATAAGTACGTAATCTAACAAATATAAAAATAAAACTTTGGAAAAAATATACCTCCGTCGTCGTTCAAGAACATTTTTGTCGAAGCAATTGAGCAAATTGAGCTAAGTACACATGCGACATAAATGCATACTTAACCAATGGAAATCAATATTTATTTTTCTAAATTGTGACAGGTTAACTAGCCACATAAAATTCAGTTACTTATTTCAGCTTAGCTATAATGCCTAATCGAAAAAGGACTTACTAGCAATATTTTTCAGATTTTAAAGTCGTTTGAAGCCATGGTTGAATTCTCGGTAGTCTCCAGGCAAATAGAAACCGTTTTTATAGGAAAAGAAAGCTTTCGCAGTCGAGCCGTTTCTTCTGAGATTAAGCTAACTTCGGATTTACAATGCTGGTTTTCCAACGGGTTGCTTTAGTACATTATTTCCTAGATTCTAACTTTTATGTAGGACCTAATAAAATAGAGCGGTGAAATTCGGTTAAAAGGTGATTTAAGCGTTTCGTGTTAAAGACTCCCGCAGACAAACAGACCCGACGTGACAGTGCGAAAACGCGTTTAATAGAATTTGTTCTACAAGTACTAAGGATATGTCCTTAAAGATGGATTTTCGCATTGTCGTGTCGTGCATGTCTACGGCAGCCTTAAATCAGTTTACGTGGAGTTAGACCTCGGTGTTTGTTTCATGTCCTTCAAGGTGCACTTCCGAGCAGTGTGACACTATTGCCATGATCGAAGTGGTTTGACTCAAACGCGTATGCGACTAGTATTTCAAGAAGTATACCACGAGCTTCTGGAAGCAAAATGTATGTGACAAATTGTCAAGCATAAGTTATCTGCCGTGATTGGTTGAATGCATTTTTATTTAATTTAAAAAGATTTATTTAGAAATTTTGCAGAAATTCGGCGTTAGGACTTTCTTTCCGCGAATTTCAGTGATGCGGCGTTAGTGACTCCGGAGCCGCTCTGTTCGGAAGTTTACTTTTAGTACATAGGTCGTACAGTGCTAAGTGCCATTTTAGGCATTAGTGTTGTTGTTTGTTTCCACAGATTTTCTCTGAAGAAGCATACTATGGTTATTGAAATAAGCAACATGTTATTATATTTAATAACATATTGCGTATTATTATTATCTAGACATTTTAAGTTTAAAAAAATACATGAATGCAATGCTATATCAGAGTCGGAAAATCCAAATTGTCCTCAAATACTCAGAAATATCGTTTTCTATGACAATCGTACGCTATGAACGCAGCAATTTATCTTAAGATAGGTTTAGACGTAGAGCGGCTCTAGACTCAATTCTTACTAGCCGATATTGCTAGGTAAGATGGGTACGCTTTCGATAAATTCTTGTGCTTATAAAATATTCCTAGAACTAAGACAAAAACAGTCTCGATACAGATTCGAAGCAGCTGCTGTTTGTATATAAGAATAAAAATATCGAGAAGATAAAAAGGTAATGCTTTTCATGATAATACGAAAGGTATAATGTACCTATCTAATAGAAAATAAATTATGGTAAATATAATAAAGTCAACGAATTTTCTGAATACGAAATTCAAGAGTTACCATGAAAACAGATTAAATGTTATTTCTTGAATTCAAACAGTGATTCACTCACTGCCCCGCTATACGCTGCGGGGTGCGTGGCGACGAAGCACAGAATACATGTTACGACGAAGTCACGGCAATGCGCGTGAATGCGTTTTCTGTGTGTTGCACTACGCGTGTTTTCAATGCATAGATAGACGCTTTCAAGCAACGTAAGAATACACACTTCCGCGCTACGCTGCGTAATGCGGTGCAGTGTGCGAAACGCCTAACAGTTGAAACTTCACACACATGTAGAGTAATAATAATAATAAAATTAATATTATGAGTTTCTAAGAAGAGGAGGGCCTGGAATAATATGGAGGACACCTTAACCGAGCTATAGGCCAGTCTAGCTCTAGACGATAAAAGATCAAAATATATTTTCTAAAACAATCATTCCAAAGCAGTAGCTGCAGGTAGGTAATGTATAATTCATAATACAGTGTGCTGTTTAGGGGTCATTGGCCGAAGATACGATACCCATCACCTCTTTGAAGTTTTAACCAATAAATTATTCTTTTCTTTTTTACTATGTATAGGCTTGTGTTTGACCACAATCTCACCGTGGTCAGTGATGATGTGGCCGATGGTGGTAAGCACACAAAGCCTAGAAGGGAACTGGCTCTCAAGTGCTGCTGTCGGAACACACCGGAAGGTGCTTGGCGACAGATTTTCAACTTGAGGGTGGTTGCCAGCCAGGCGGGTACTACAAAGTACCCTACCACCGTGCAAAAGTTCTTACTCTTACTCCGCCTTTATTTTTTTCTGATTAATTTCGTTGCGGGATCCAAGACAGTTAAATTCATTCTCCAGGACTTCGTCGAGCTTCATTGCCTCGGCGCTTTTCTGGTGGTCACCACTATTGATTCTGGCTTTCAGGAATTGCATTGGTTTGGGAATAGTGCGGTGGGATTGTCCAAAAAAATCTATATATTAATTTTACCTTGAATACTGAAGTTTTATTAATTTATTTAATTTTATCTTGAATACCCACATCCATAAAAATATCACTTTATTAAATAATTTACTAATTGTTTAAAAAAGATATAGTTTTAAGGAGGAGGGTCCGGGTTTTTAGGAGGGGTTTTAGGTTTTTTCTAAAATCATATTCAGTATCTTCAAATTCAGTGAATACGATTAAATTGTCGACTTACATTAATATAACGCCTCACATTTTACCTCAAGTCGTAGGTACCTTAGACTAAATGTTCAAACATGACCTGCTTAGTAATGAACGTCTTCTGAATTATTATTCAGCCTTGGAAGTTTGTTTTCATGAACACGTGAGAATTCTTGAAATTGTGAATTATTGTTATGTATTAACTCTTGTTATATCATAAACCAAGAGAGATATGAAATCAAGGATATGTCTAATGGACTTCTTAGTATTTTAAAACACAGCTTTATATAAACTTGCAATGCACGTGTGTATGTATGTTCGGGTCAAATCTTGCAACTGAAGTTTAAAGCAGTTATCCTCAACCGATTAAGATGAAATTTTGTTAACACCTTTGTTTTGGATGACAATGCACTGTAAGCTAAAAAGCTTGTTTAAAAAAAGGATTTTTTTCATCGGACATGTTATTTTATCTATTTATTATATACTTTATTGTACACCATAAGTTACATTTATAAAGGAAACTTAAAACTAAAAACACATACAATGGGCGGCCTTATTGCATTACGCGATCTCTTCCAGGCAACCTGGTATGGACAGTAATTGCTGGACACGAAGTGGGGCTGTTAGTGGTGTGACAATACCAGAGTTACAAAAATTATATATTATAAAAGATATGCAGATACATATATATACTTAAATAAATACATACTACATATATATGATATTTAATACATACTTAAATACATACATACTAAAATATAAAGGCAATAAATGAAATGATGACAATCAATTCATAATCACAGCGACAGGTAATACTCCCTCACAACTCTTTTGAACACAGGCAACGATTGGGCGCGTTTGATTGGGTCTGGCAACGCATTCCACAGACGAGTAGCCTGGACAGTAAAGGATTTATCCAGAAAACTCGTGGAATGCATTGGCATTTGAAGTCGTAAGTTATCTGATGACCTAAGAAATTTTGTGTGGGAATCACAGAGAAACTGAAAATGTTTCTTAAGATAAAGAGGGGTGGAAGGAGTGAAGAGCACATTATATAAAAGTGAAAGAATATGAGCATTCCGGCGAAGGCGAATTGGCAACCACTTGAGCTTCACACGGAATTCGGAAACATGATCAAATTTTCGCAAACCGAATATGAACCTTATACAAACATTTTGAAGCCGCTCAAGTTTTTTAAGTTGTTCTTGAGTAAGGTCAAGATAGCTGGCATCAGCATTATCAAGGATGGGTAAAAGAAGAGATTGTGCAAGCGCAATCCTGGTGGCAGTTGGAAGAAAATTACGCAGTCTCCTCAAAGATGCAGCAGATGCAAATAGCTTGCGGCTAACCTCTTGCAGTTGGGGAGTCCAAGAAAAGTTCCTATCAATGAATATCCCCAAGTTTTTTACTTTTTCGCAGAATGGAATAACTGAGTTATCGAAAATAACCTGGGGAAGAGTCGTCCAGTCGATTCTTGAAACCATCCTAGAACTGCCCACCACAATAACCTGCGTCTTTGTAGGGTTAACCATAAGTCCATATCTTTTGCTCCATTCGCATTAGCGGGCCAGATCACGATTTATCATTACGATAGCCTCAGACAGATGTCCGAGAGGAGCTCGCGAATAAATTTGTAGATCGTCCGCATAAAGATGGTAGGAAGAAGTTAGTTCACTGGAGATTGAGTTTATAAAAACTGCGAAAAGTAAAGGGGATAAAACGCTACCCTGTGGTACCCCAGCTGAAGTACTACACCAGGAAGACAAAGTCTCTCCAATGCGTTGCCGGCGACTGAACAGGTAACTACGAAACCAGTCAATTACCGATGGAGATATATTAAGAGAGCACAGAATGCCAAGCAACACATCGAAATCGACAGCATTAAAAGCATTACTGAAGTCTAGCAATGCCAATACCGTCAGATTACTGTTTTCCATGGCTGACCTTATATCATCCGTAAAGTTGAGAAGGGCTGTGATAGTGCTGTGACCAGGACGGAAGCCGGACTGGAAGGGATTGAGGAAATTATTTTTAGATAGGGAAGTGCTAATTTGGTCGTGGATTAATCGTTCCAGGACTTTGGACAGGAATGGTAGGACGGATATTGGACAGTATTCAGAAAAGGATGTGGGATTGGACTTTTTGGGTAATGGAATAATTTGAGCATCTTTCCATGAACATGGAAAGACACCACTGGACGCAGAAAAGTTGAGGATGTGGCAAATGACCGGAAGGATTACGTCCAGCACTGGGAGTAACATTTTACGGCTGATACGGCTTTTATCTTCAAGTCATATCAGAATTAATCAAAATTAAATAATTCAACCGTCCCTATGCATATTTTTATAAAACTTACATTTAATTACAGTTTTTTTTTTACTTTTTACTTCCGTACCCAAAGTGTAAAAACGGGACCCTATTACTAAGACTTCGCAGTCCGTCTGTCTGTCTGTCCGTTTGTCACCAGGCTGTATCTCACGAACCGTGATATACAGCCTGTTGAAATTTTCACAGATGTTGTATTTCTGATGCCGATATAATAAGAAATACTAAAAACAGAATAAAATAAATATTTAAGTGGGGCTCCCATACAACAAACGAGATATAATTGCGATAATAGTACGGAACCGTTCGTGCTCGAGTCCGACTCGCACTTGGCCGGTTTTTTTCAGAATTGGTTCTACAATAAAGTTTGTTTATATTCATGAGTAATTTCACCGTCTGAAATATTGCTAATTAATTAATAATCATCCTGTTTAAAATTGTTACTAAAAATCCTAATCGGTAGTTATGACACAGAACATGCTTATTGAAGTTGGTTTCTTAAACTTATCTTTTATATAAAATTCTCGTGTCACAATGTTCGTTCCCGTACTCCTCCGAAACGGCTTGACCGATTCTCATGAAATTTTGTGAGCATATTGAGTAGGTCTGAAAATCGGCTAACATCTATTTTGCATACCCCTAAGTGGGTAGGGTAGGGTAAGTAGGGTAGGGTAGGTAGGGTAGGGTAGGCATGTAGGTAGGGTAGGGTAGGTAGGGTAGGGTAGGGTAGGTAGTGTAGGGTTGTTAGGGTAGGGTAGGTAGGGTAGGTAGTGTAGGGTTGTTAGGGTAGGGTAGGTAGGGTAGATGAATGTTTGGTGTTTTTATGGCAAAACAAAGTTTGCCGGGTCAGCTAGTATTATATTACAAAATATGCTTTGATAAATTTATTTAACCCTACAAGTATGAAAAGGGTTAAAGGCAAAAGATAAATTGATCGTGCTTATATTTTGCATAATTGTTTTGAGATATATTAAATTAGGTTGATAGACGCTTATAAATATTGATCAATGTTACAAAGGCTGTTTTCTTTAAATAAGGCGAGATAGAATATCACTTCTATTAAATTTAATTACGTAATGTTTATTTTCAGGGTTCCGTACCTCAAAAGGTAAAAAAAGGAACCCTTATAAAATGGGTGCTAATTAAACAGGCTTCTTTTTAATATCATTATTCGCCCCCAAAAATGTATGTTGCCTTCTAAATTACTAAGTCAGCCACAATTAACGAGCATCTAAATAATACTATGTTAGCCACTAGTTATCTTCTATGTAAACCACTCTAAATATAACTCAGCATGATGGTTATATTTTAGCATCTAAATTTTTAACATGCATTCTAACAGTAAATTTCTAAAATACTATTAAATGACATGAAAAAATATATTTATTTAGCTTCTAATTTTTTAACTCAGTACGTTTAAAATGTAACTCATCCCATATTAATTGATCATAAAAAAATTCTCCTATTTTTGTATGCAGGGTTTAAAGTAACCTAACACGAAGGAGATGACGGGAGCCGAGTTCGCTCGCTTTGCTCGCTCACTTCAGCTCCCGTCATCTCCTTCGAACCTAACCTGTCCGTGTCGATGTGCCCTAAGCTCCCGAGCTCGCTACGCTCGCTCTTGGACTTATTCATTGACCGTCATTTATTATTTTAATGTTTACATTGGTTTTAATATAGAATAGATGCAAGTTGAATTAGTATTTGTGCGACAGAGTCGACGGAGCCTGTGATCAACTCAATTCGTCGTCACATGAATCGAATGGCGCTCTCTGATTGGTGCAAATAGCCGGTCGCTGTCGTCTCGCGTACTCGCGCCAAATCATGCACGATAAAAGAATATGATGTATTATTTTACATGCTAAGTTATAATAAATGATGCTTTCTGTAGAAGCTTGAATTATATTTTTTTGAGGATATTGCGTTGAAGCTGTAAAACGTAAAATGGTGACAAGATGTAAAATCCGTGGCCGAGTTAGTAAATTACGTGGCAATGTATAAATAAGAAGGACAAGTCACAATAATTGATGATCTTTACTTGACGCTTTCTGTAGAATATTTAGTTGTCGTTGCAAAAAAGACGAATTAGTTTATTAGAGGCTATGTCATTTTCCCGTTGCTTAGTTATAAAATTAGAAGTTTAATCACGTGTCCAATAAATAATTTTGTGGCAGGACTTATAATTTCCCTTATAAAATTACTCTCTTGTCCGTCTGTCTGTCCGTGTGTCACCACCGATTTTCTTAGGAACGGGTGGACCTAGCAAGTTGAAATTACTAATTACTATAGTCCCTATTAGATGTATAAAATCAAGGTCCTGAGTCATCACGATAAAAATATATGGGCAAATTTAGATTTTCACGAAAACTTGTAAGTACAAAAAATTACCTTAATTTTCAATTTTTTTATTTTTCGTAAAAATCCCTTTACTTGTTCCTTGCTTTTAACCAAAATTGAAAATTCTAGGTCAACCGGAAGAACCCTATAGGTTTTGGGTCGAAAACCTATATGGTAGTTCCCGTTGACCTAGAATCACGAAATTTGGCAAAAAG
Organism: Anorthoa munda; assembly: GCA_945859665.1. Lineage (NCBI taxonomy): Eukaryota > Metazoa > Arthropoda > Insecta > Lepidoptera > Noctuidae > Anorthoa > Anorthoa munda. Next base: position 14,449,829 of record OX243900.1, on the reverse strand, counting down.
TAAGGTCTTACAGCACAAATAAAGGAAAAATACAAAAAAAAATAAAAAATATTGGAAATTAAAAGGCGTCTCCATACAAACATAGTTGACACCAATTAAGATAGTCCTCTGAGTTGTATGGGAGCTCATACAATTTAGAGGACGATAATTACCATTATATTGGAACCCTTCGTGCGTGAGTCCGACTCGCACTTGACCGGTTTTTAAATTTTTCTATTCAACAAATCGGGAAATTATTTAGGTAGTGTATGGAGTGCTGCAAGCGTATCGCTATCGGTTGCGGAACAGTAAATTTAGCGGCGCTAAGTTATGTGCCCAGCTAAATAATACAACCTTTAAAGTGTCACTTCTCTTATAAAATTATTTTGGTTGAGAGTGAGTGGGCGACAACGCGATCTCTACATTTCCACGACAACTCGTTCCTAATCAACTAATGAATAAGTTAGTCCAAGAGCGAGCGAAGCGAGCTCGCAAGTTGGGTCACTCTTATTCAGAAAGGCTAGGTTCGAAAGGGATGAGTGAGTTAGCTAAGTGAACGAAGTCCCCGCCATCCCTTTCGTTTTAGGATCCGTTTTAAGACCTACGAACAGAAATAGGCGGTGGCGAAATAGGCGGGGCTGTTACTGTGTCTATACATTTTCAAATATTTATTTATTTTGCTATAATTGAAGTCTAACTATGGTATATATTTATTCGTAGTCAGTGTTTGATGTAAAGTCTACGTCATTTATTTTCCATTCCCTGTTGCCTAGAAACCCACAGAACTGTACTCCCAGAGGAGTTCAGAAGTCCTTCCGAACTCAGTACCAAAAAACTTCGGACGGGCAGATCTCGGCATCACAAACGAATCGTTCACAGAATTTAAAGCGCAGAAAATACTCGTTATTCTTCACCGAATGTTGAGAATGATATACGTAAGTTGCGCATAAAAATGTCTCCCTTAGCGCCGTAGGTATTGTCCCGGGCGAATGGATAGCGGGGCCGTTGGGGCCGACGGGGCCGTTGGAGTCGCCGGGGCCGCTGGAGGCGTCAATATTCTACGTGACCAGTTACTTGTGTCGGCCACGGAAACATGTGTCGGAAGTGAAGACTATCTGTTTGCCCATAGAATGGCGATCGTACTGTTGAATTATTCGCGTCTACATACGCGACAGGAAGCAGATTACATGGTGCATTCGATCCGTTTATGTTTTCGGGTTAGGGCGCCCGGCCCGGTGCAATTTTCTTGTCGGTGACTTGATGTTATTTAGTTCCAAGTAGGTAGCTATTATCGATTAACTAAATTATACATGTTATGACTCCGTAATCTAGACACGTTCAAAATATTATCCTAAGATTATAATATTAACTAGCACTAACAATAATATTAAAGACTACAATAACAACATAATCTACAAGCAATTTACGTATACAGACTCAATAGTATCTCCATTCTCTCATTCGACTACAATTTGCACTGAAAGATAAGATCTTTATGTTTTCCTTTCATTAACAGATCGAAAAAACACATCACTGGGTCCAATAAATTTCAATACATAACGGAGTTAAATTCATTTCGGCCCTTATTTGTTCACGTCCATGTGTGGCAAACGGAATGGGTCAATTGAAGCACCAGAGCAAATGTCGCCAGGCTAAATGTCGTCGATATACACAAGCCTTTCCCGTTCTATATTGGGAACACTCAAAATGTCCGCTGGCTTCACAGCCGTGTTAACATCCCGCATTTAAATTTTCAAATATTCATTGGCAATTAAAATATAATTAACTGCGAAAAGCGAATTCGACCAAATCTACAATTGTAGGCGGTAATCGAGCAATAAAATATGTTTAAATACGGTCACGCGGAAAATAATTTTAATACTCCTGTAAGGTGGATTGAAAACTACAATTAATATCGGTAAGCAGACGATTATATATCCAGCGCATCGGTATTATTGTTGAAAAGCAGACAAAGCTCTTAGAATATCTCAGCGGAAATGATTCCACGATCTCGTAGTGAATATCAAATGTCCGAATCGTTCAGACGTTCAGCAAGTAGAGTTGGATTTGTATAGGTTGGGAGATCGCTCTGCCAATAACCGGCCAATGCCGGCGTCGATACCAGCTGAAATCGTAAGTACCGGCCCGACCAACTGATATTTGTAAATTCTATGGTAATCCGACTCTGAGCCTAATCCTACTTTCCATTCAGAGCGGTTGAAATAAATTCTAAAAACAATAGACGGTTATTTGGATGTTGCGTTCATTGGGAGCGGGTATAAAGGACCCCCGTGTATTATCTACGCGTTCGTATCGTCAGCAATCGTATAATAATCACATGAATAGTTCTAATTTGTTAAATTAATCCCGTTACGTATTTTGGTACGCCATGTGCTCACGTGTGCGACTGCGAACAATTTGCTAACACGGTTTCGTACTTTCGTCGAGATTCGGAGTTGGTACACCTAACAACTCTTGGCCAAAAGTCGTACGGCTTAATTGGACGATTTTCTACATGGAGATTTGATTTACACCGTCTCAAAAGTTAGGGCAAACCGGTAGTTTAACATTTTGCAAGTATAATAATTTGAAATGTATAGAGTTTGTATGTAATATGCCTACATGTATATCTAGCGTTACTTATTTGGGTCTCTGTGGATTTAAAGAGTTTTCTGTCTATAAAGTTCTGGATAGTTACTAACTAAAGTTAGGTTCTTATTTGCAAACTGGACATATATCTACCCAGTAATCAAGCCCGAATATTTTCGTACCGCCGTGGGTGACACACGATGAAAAAGATGTGATAAAACACGGCACATATGAAACAAATCCTTAGCATTCCTAGAACGTGCAATAAAGTCGAATATTAATCACTTAGGCGAGCAAACACGTAGCGTAGCTATAAGATCTGATATACGGCATTACTAGAGTTAGGCAGGCGCTTCATTTGCAATTTGGTTCAGTGATTTCGTTGGAGCTCTCCACAGCCCCAGTGAGGGAACGCTGTCCGTGAATTATGCCTATTGTTGTTGTTCCAGTGGCAAAGGATGCATTACTGTGCCTTGTTCGGAGATATTCGACGTCCTTTTACAGAAATTGCTTTTAAAACGTCCCTATTCATTGTTATTCGGTGTATTAATTTGAGTTGTTGAGATGTTTTTTAGGGTTCCGTACCTCAAAAGGTAAAAACAGGAACCCTTATAAGACGACTCTCTTGTCCGTCTGTCCGTGTGTCACCACCGATTTTCTCAGGAACGGGTGGACCTAGCATGTTGAAATTTATACCAAATGTTGAGGTTTATAGTCCCTATTAGTGTATAAAAATCAAGGCCCTGAGTCAACACGATAAAAAGATGGGCAAATTTAGATTTTCGCGCAAACTTGTATGTACCAAAATATTCCTTAATTTTCAACTTTTTTTATTTTTCTGCATTTTGCCTTTACTTGTGCTGTAAGACCTTGCTTTTAACCAAAATTGACAATTCTTGGTCAACCGGAATTACCCTATAGGTTTTGGTTCGAAAAGCTATATTATGGTAGATCTAGAATCACGAAATTTGGCAAAAAGTAAGGCTTACAGCACAAATAAAGGAAAAATTCCCAAAAAATAAAATTAAAGGGTGTCCCCATGTATATGTCGCAGGGATATGATGAAAACAGGGAATTGATCAAATCTCTAAGCGATTTGATCAAATCACGGAGGATGTTAAAATAATAACACGTTTTTATCATTTCCCTAAACAAATCTGGTGATTTGACAAATCCCAATAAAGAAATCTAGTGATTTGAACAAATCTCAAAATTGGTTCAGTGAAATGACAAAAATAACTTTTCTGTAGTAATTTAAAGGTTTATTTTGTACTAGCAACCCACCCCGGCTTCGCACACAAAATGTAATATAGATCTCAAAAATCACAACTAGAACATAATTATTTGAAAAAGAGAAACAAAAATGTATTAAAAAATAGAAAAACGTAACGTATGATATGCCTATTAACATTCAAATAATAAATGATGGTCAATGGATAAGTCCAAGAGCGAGCGTAGCGAGCTCGGGAGCTTAGGGCACCCCGACACGGACAGGTTAGGTTCGAAGGGGATGACGGGAGCTGAAGTGAGCGAGCAAAGCGAGCGAACTCAGCTCCCGTCATCTCCTTCGTGTTAGGTTACTTTAGACCCTGCATACAGAAATAGGAGCCCCGCGCAGCGGGGCTCCGTCGGCTCTGCCACACAAATACTAATTCAACTTGCACCTATTCACGTAAACAAGAACTGGACATGTTTTATTATCTTTTCACTGAATCAATTTAGGGGTTTGTTCAAATCACTAGATTTGCTTAGGGAAATGATAAAAACGTGTTGTAATTTTAACATCCTCCGTGATTTGATGAAATCGCTTAGAGATTTGATCAATTCCCTGTTTTCATCATATCCCTGCGACATATACATAGTTGACGCCACCCTGGGTACGGAACCCTTTGTGCGCGAGTTCAACTCGCACTTGACCGGTATTTTTTCTATTCGTTCCTGGATAAAGTTGGGTAAAAGCTTACAGAAATAAAAAAGTTGGAACTAAGTACATGTATTATTTTACTGAAAATAAATTGAATACTGCTTTATTACAGGCCAAAGCCTTCATCTAAAGTTACATTTTCTAAGTTCGGGTTCATAAACGTTTCATTAAAAACACAAATAGTTTTTTTTTATGGCTACACAGTTATACGTAAGAGAGTTTTCTAATTCTAAGGTCTGGTTTCTGGATTGAATATTTGGGGTTAAGAACACATATACAAGTTTTTTAGGCTTCACAGCTTTTTTCAGGGTTTGTTTTCAGGTTTTGTCTTTTCGATATGATTTTAAATATTAAAGTAAAGATATGTTTAATATCTTAACCAAAATTAACTTTATTGATTCTTTATTTGACTATATTGGAAAGGTTAACAACCTTTTAAAAATCCGTATGGTTACCAACCGTATGCTTAATATTTTCTCAACATTAAGCCAATCCAAATATTCCCATTAGGTAACTTAACAAAAAAAAACCTTTTCTTTATTCCAAAAATAAAACCATTGAAGAGCTACTTACAAAATAATACGTAAGCAATATGTCAAGTGGGGATCACATTAACATCCTCAATAAATTACACGAACAATCAGTTACGTTCGATACATTTGTTCAGACATCGTGCGAGTCCGTAGGCCAGGGATGACGAACCTTTTTGCATGTGCGTGCCAATAGACAAATGATTTTCTGTTGGTCACATCATATGCTCACATAATAATCAATTTAACTAATGCTAAAAATAGGTAGAATTGATTGTATTATAAATATTATGTTTGAACAATCTCTGAATGAACTCTTTCGATCCCTAAATTTCTATCTCTGAAATAAAGCTCCATATATTTTTGCTGTGTGCCATTGCATACCATAAGCCATTTTTTCGATTCTTTGGGATAGGCCCCAATAGTGAAAACGCGGTATAAGCTAGTTTATGAAGTCATACCTACGCGTTGATATGTTTCTTAAGAAAATTCGGATTCAGAATTACGTAAAAGTAAATAGGTAGCTACAATAAAATTATTGTAATAAAAGTGTAATTAAAGATTTAATTTTACCAGCTTCAAATTTCGGACTGACTACTTGCAAATTTAAAAGTGCCTCCAAATGATTTAATTGAAATAAATGATGTGATTTCCATCAATAACATATTTATTATACGCCCAAAATGTACCGTCGCATGTAAACTTTGACACACATGCCAAAGGTTCACCTTCCCGCCGTAGACGAATCGACTTATGATATCAGTGAGTGGATCAGTGGGTAAATCGCCTATTGTCGCTGAGGGGAATTCCCGATTCCCGCCACTTACGGCTGTCGACGGATCTCAATCAGAGGTTATCTCTTACAACTTGATAAGTACTGACGGCAGATTAGATTTCTTACTTGAGTTCATTTTACGAGTTTTACGTGGCTTTTTATTAGAGGTGTCTGGAATGGGATTGTGCGTAGTTTTGTTTTGATATGAATGGGATACTGCTTTTTATTAACATTTTTTTACAAGCTTTTATTGAAGATTCTTTATTAGTTAGTATGTATGGGTAGAGTCTTGCAACAAAATTTTAAAACAGTTATCCCCAACAGAATGAGGTAATATTTAGCATTTACGTTTGGCGAGCTTTTAACGATTACCAAGTGAGATCATTCTAAATCTAAAATGGACTCTCAAAGATGGCGAGCCAATTTTTTTTTGCACCCCCATGATTTGATTTACTTAGAGGACTATGAAAAATCTTGTCTTGAAAAGTTTGTTTTAATTAATATTTTATGTAATCGCTTTGAGATTGTAATGATTTTATTTTTATCAAAAGTAAACCTGAAATTATAAAACGACGATGTTTTTAGCGATTTGTTCACTGTTCTACATTTCCAGTAACCTATATCAGCCAGCGTTATTCAAACACACAACATCATTCGCAATAAAAGTTTCCCCGGCCACCGGCACACAAACAATACATCTAAGCAGACGTGGCTTCAGATCTTGTATACTCGTATCTTGGTTTGCAAAACAAATATTTTCCTAGACGTTTTTGAAGTCGTTACGAACAAGTTAGACGGCCGGTCCACGGCCCGAGTGCAATTCGCGCCACTAGACTCGCACTCCGGATTTGTTTGCTCCAACTAGTTAAATGTTAGCCCAAACTTTATTTCGGACGTCGAAGTCTCCGAGATGTTGTACCCTTGTTATTGTTGTTCAAGTATATTTAGAGAGGTTCAGACGTACCGTTAACACTCGTCTAGCTTATTCATTATTCATATAAAACTGCTATAGTTCCCATTTGGGGATCGTTTGCCTTGCAGCCTTACAATTACTATTTTTTTTACTATTTTGTAATGGTAACTAAAGCGTTGGATAGACGGACTTGACAAAATAAAACCGGCCAAGTGCGAGTCGGACTCGCGCACCGAGGGTTTCGTACAAACCTCAGCTTAAAGGTATTATAGACCTGAGTATTTGATATGAATTTCAATTTAATACCTCTACACGTTCATGAGGAAAGGGGTAGTAAGTTTAAAATTTTTAAAAATATTTTTTTATATGATGTAACTAAAAATTTACGGTTTTCGCAGTTTTTCCTTTATCTGTGCTATAAGACGTTGCTTCGTACCAAATTTCAAGATTCTGAGTTCACGGGAAGTACCCTATAGGTTTTGATTACCTTGCGAGTGTCGAAAATTTGCGGCAATTTTGCAGCATAAACAGCTGTATCTTTTGATTGCGTTGGCTTAGAAGTTTGATTTTTCATAGCTTTAATGGACAGTAGATTTGAGTATTTGACATAAATTTCAGCTTGATACCTCCACGCATTCCTGAGAAAAAGTGTCTTGACACACTGACGGATGGACGGACAACAAAGTGATCCTATAAGGTTACCGTTTTTTTCCTTTCGAGGTACGGAACTCTAAAAAACAATTACCATCAATTTTATTCCTACATAGGGACATGGTTTTCTGCAAGTTATTTAGGAAGCATAATATCTAACAAGGAAATATAATCGTCAGTATGTGGTTTTAATTAAATCCTTAATCTGAAGACAAACTTAAGGAAATATTAAAACTTAAATCCTCAGTTCATACTCCAAAACGGATAATATCTGTGTGAACAAAGCATACAAGCTCAACGGAACAAATATAACAAAGGCAAACATCTCCGAAGAAAAACGGTTAACTAGAGAAAAATAAATTAAAGATCGAGAGTAAGCAATAACGGAGCTTAAACAATGTGGGAGGAAACCAAGAATTCTGGTTTGGGGTTTCAGAGAGCTCATTCGAAGTAAGGAAATTCTTTACCAACATTGTTTCTAAATTAAAACAATCTCATAATTGCACATTCTCCAACTTCTTTGATGCAGTGTAGGTACGGAGAGAATGGGAGGGGGGGAAGTGGGTGGGGGGTGTTTGCCTGGGGTAAGTTTTGAGGCGAAGTTAAGCCGATTAAGTGTCATTTCCGGCGCGGAACTAGCACTGTTCATTAAATATTTCGAGTGACTTAATTGCTGAGGTCGGTCGTCTACCAAGTTTTGATGTGAACAGATTTCTACTATTCTTTGCGCTTTGAAAATGTATTCGAAATTTTATGCTGCATATTTTTCTGAGCATTTTTCGGCTATAAATAACACAATAAACCACTAGCATTTATTTAATTTTATTCGGTGGCCTTGTAGGCCAATGCAAACAAAATAAATCCTCAAATAAAAACCCTTAAAGAACTCTTAAAACCCTTAAATAATTAAAAAAACCTAGAAACTTGATGAAAAATCTAGAAATTGTTGAGACAGTCAATTTAAATGAGCTAGCAAAACTCCTTAGACATGATGGTTATCGTTAGCAGATGAGAGAAAGATTTTCATCAGCAGCCTAATTGCGTAAATGAATTGGGTAAGGCAAAGGGTTTGCCCTTATGAAAGAATACGAGAAATTCTCTGTAAATAATTAGGGCTTGCTAAAAATTATTGGATGCTTTCATTGGTGAAGATACCACCCACATGGAATAAGTCAATCCATGCCTTCCTACCTAGCCTCTTCCCAACTAAATTGGAGTCAGCTTGCAGTCTAAACGGTTTCAGCTGTGTACCAGTGTTTCACAAGAAGCGTCTGCCTTTTTTTTTGTGACTATCCCACTGCACTATTCCCAAACCACTGCAACGCCTGAAAGCCAGAATCAACAGTAGCGACCACAAGAAAAGCGCCGACGAGGTTCCGGAGAATGAATTTAACAGTCTTGGATCCTGCAACGAAATTAATCAGAAAATAATAATGGAGGAGTAGAAAATAAAATACAAATTTCGACTTCCCTCCATATCAAGCAGGAGACAGAACAAACAAGGCCAATAGGCACAAAGGGTCATTTACAACTGGGTTAAGTCCAAATGCCTAGCACCACGGATAAAAATTAGCATTAATATAAATGGGTCATAACATTGTGAGCTGTTATATTTGATACCAATAATAGGTATGGCAAAAACGCTTGAACGTACGGAAAGCGTCTACCTATCTATATCTGACATTCACAACCCAGTAACTGGGTTAACAATATTCCTTGGCAAGACTGTTTTCAGATTTGCTGGCTTTTGATTACCCGTAACGATAGTCAAAGATCTACCAATGAGAGTCACGACCAACAACTTAAGGCGTATATATTCCGTAATGTTAACGCAGTACTGGCCGTGCCCCCGCTCGGAGCCTGAAAATCAATATTGAACCTCCTTTTAAACAGTTTTGGTTGCAGAATATTCTTTGATTTACATATTAGCATAAATATATCGTGTTGTTAAATATTTTTTAAAGAAAAATTATTAGTTTCACGAAAAAACCATGTTTCACAAATAATGTACATGAATCAATAATAAATATATTTCTTTCAAACCTTTTAACCGAACCGTTACTAAGGAGTATTCTTTAGAAAGTAACCGTTTTAAGGCACCAAAGCGTTGGAAGGCCCTTAACGTGCTTCCCGAGGCACAGAGGAATCTCGCTATGTAAAGATGGTCATCCATCCACGGAACGACCTCGGCAAGACATGCTTAACCTTAAAGCCATAGCAATTCAAAGTTAAGAAAATGTTATACACATTATTTACAGATTTTCGCTTAAAACTTCAAAAAAATTCATAAACTTGAAGAACATCTGAAAATTTTAGAAGCGTACATGAAAACTAAACGAAAAAACCGGCCAAGTGCGAATCGGACTCGCACACGAAGGGTTCCGTACCATTATCGCAAAACACTGCATAAAAATAACGTTTGTTGTATGGGAGCCCCCCTAAATTTATTTTATTTTAATTTATTAATTATTATTTTTTGAAGTAAATATACAACTAAACATTCTGTGAATATTTCAAGCGTCTACCTGTTGCCGTTATTAATATCGAGCAAAAAACGGCAAAAATATCACGTTTGTTGTATGGGAGCCCCTCTTAAATATTTATTTTATACTGTTTTTAGTATTTGTTGTTATAGCGGCAACAGAAATACATCATCTGTGAAAATTTCAACTGTCTAGCTATCACGGTTCATGAAATATAGCCTGGAGACAGACGGACAGACGGATCGCGAAGTCTTAGTAATAGGGTCCCGTTTTTACCCTTTGGGTACGGAACCCTAAAAATGATGATTAAAAATAGTTAGCTGAATACGTAACAAACTAGAACTAGGTATATACCTACTTAAGCTAACAGTTTACCCATTTTCCTAGTTTATTTGGTTTATTTTCTAGAGTTTGTAAAGTGACGGTAGAAAATGGGTTAATTAATGGTTTTCGAAGTGGACGTGAAACAATTTGTCTGCTGCTTTTGCGCCATTCCTCTCTATGAGCCTGAAATGTTATTGTTATTTATGATTTTGGCCGTTTATTTATGTCACAGTTAACTTCTTAACTATTATGGGGTCAAATGCAAGAATAGTTTTAGAGAATCTTATGATAGATGTAGGCTACGTACCATATTTTCATAACTTTAAAATCACAATAAATGTATTTTTAGACAAAAACGCACTGACAGGCGGTTTGCTTAGCGCCTAGAGACAAAAACTCGGTAAGGCTCTTGTGGCCTTAGTGCAAGTTGTGCAATCGCGCAAATTGTATTAAAATTACATAAGCGCCGTCCTGTAACACTACAGTGAACTACAATTGTGCCATACGTTTTGACACGAGCGAACGTTTACGTTTATTGATCGAAAGAGTATAAAATCTCACACCAGGTCCTCTGGCGAGTACGGCGACCTCAACTTCCACCTGACGCAGGTCCTCACTGGATACGGCTATTTCGGGAGGTTCCTGTTCAGGATCGCCCGGAGGACACGGTGGAGAATACGATGGAGGTCTGCTCCGCTTGGGCGGAGCACCACCGTGTCCACGTGGAGGTGATCGGTGGTGGCGACCTCTTACGTCTGAGCCTGTTTCAGGTCATGGTACGGAGTGAGAGAGCATGGGAAGCTGTCTCCTCCTTTTGCGAAGCAGTAATGCTCTCGAAGAAGGAGGCGGAACGCGTGAGGTAGAAACAACGGAGACGCCCTCACACTTCTAGCCACCGCAGGTAACGCCCTGGGCGTCGAGAGTTACAAGCCGATTCCCGGCGACCGTAGGCGCTGGCTTGTTGACGGCGAGTAATGGGTAGCTCGCCGTCCGATAAGGATCAGGCCCGGGTTGACAGCGCGTAGTGTTCCACGCATGCCTCAATGAGTTGTAAGCAAAAAATAACGAGGTCCGCGAGGGCCGATGCCTGTCTGAGTCGCAGATAAATTTGAAAAAGAGTTACCGCGCCTCTGGCTCAAGAACCTGAAGGAACACGGGTGGGTTTTAGTCAGTAAAAATCAGACAAAATGTCCCACCCGCCTCACCCAGAGCCCGCGAAGTCATTGTATGATTATCCACCGCAAAAAAAGGCCCTCTGGCGAGTGGCAAAGTGAAATGAACGATCTAAAATGTTCGCAACCGGCCGCACTGATTCACTCTAGGCACAACTCGCGAAGGCTTCAAACACACTGTGCGAGCGTCTAATAGGAATAGGAACAAAAATGCTCGAGCTAGATAGAGTCAAGATTTTAATTAGTGTATGCCTTACTTATCATCATCACCATCATTATTTCAGCCGAAAGATACCCACTGCTGGACATCCCCTAAGCGTCGTCGTCAAATCAACCGGTCATGTGCGTCTTGCCTGCAGTAGATTCCCGCAGCCTTAACCAGGTCATCGATGCCTTCCAAAGCTGCATACTGCATACTCCTGCCTCTTATTGATATCATCATATTATAACGTAGCAATGTTAGGATATAGCACTGCTATTTGACTTAAAACTAAATACACGAACAAAAACTCCAACATGATTTTAAGCTGAGCCCAAAAACGTTCACTCACAAAACAAAAATAAAAACCTTGCAGTTATTTCAACGTTAACCTCTCTCGATAAATATTTCCCTCTTTGTGTAAACACACGGCTACGACGGGCTACTGCGGGCACAAAGTCCATTACAGTCAATTCGTCTAGACTCGGCACGTGTTGAAACTATTCTCACGGGTAAACGAATTACCTGCTCTATATAAATACAAGAAACAGACCGTAGAATAAACCGTAGAGCAATTAAAATAAGGAATAAAAACTGTAACGTTAATGGTCGTGACTGTACTTTGTTTACATTAGTCCTCATTTATTATTTACAGAGTCAACCATTTTGCTATTTCGTTTTATGTTATTTCAATAGTGAGCGGATTATTTTTGACGATTGCTATATTGTTTTTCATCGTTTTAAGGGTGCGTGTACACTGGTAAATCTGGGATTACCGTGCAAGTTATGCGCAACATCGCTAAAGCTACGCACGTACTGGCATAGCACATTTTAATTAAATTCGTGATGTACTTCATGCAAGGCTCGCGAGCCGCTCGTTTACGCCGCGCGTTCGCGATTTTACAATGTACCTTTATTCTAAGTCATTTCCTCCACTCGAATCAATGAAATTAAAAGTAACAGCTTGTTATTTTTTTACATTAATCTTAAGCTTTCCAACATCATGGTGACTGAGTCATGTTGAGTTGACAAAGAACCTCTAATATAGGTGGGCATATACCAATGAAACGTACAAATATAATAAAGATCTGGAAATAAAATACACAAATACAAAAGCAACCGACTAAAAAGGATTCAATGATTCAGCAAAGTATGTGGGAAAGAAATTGAGGGTGAACATGAACAAATGTGATATCATGGGGCAAGGAGGTGAACCCAGACACAAGTTATATAAATATAAACAAGCCGGCGATACTGTCCGTGAACGCATTACAGACCTTTCTATTCTTGCGGGTCGAATTTCGAAGAATCTTTACTTAGGGAGCGCTAACAGAGGAAATAGTAAAATATTTCCGTCAATACATGTTGGGGATGGTGTACCTATTTATCTTTCTGAGTATTGAAAGTTTGTAGGGACGTTTTATAACTATTTGGTTTTAGGGTTCCGTAGTCAACAAGGTACCCTTATAGTTTCGCCATGTCCGTCTGTCCTTAGCTTAGCTCAGAGACTCTTAGAACTAGAAAGCTATAATTTGGCATGGACATAACGCCGACAAAGTGGTAAAAAAAAGCCAGAAAAATAAAAAAAATCGGTTACCTCCTTCGTGTTCTTCCTGTACACGTAAAGTTGGGTTTTTTTTTTTCTCGTCTATCCCATGGTGTGGGGTATCGTTAGATACGCTATTCAAAAATATTACGGGTCTGTGAAAAATATTTTTCGGTTCAGAGATCCGTTTGCGTAAAATTAAGCTTTGAATGGCAAATTTGGTCGTCAAGTGAGCCAGCTAAATGGTTGCTTTTTGATTTGTGAAATAATTCACGGCAGTAGTATGAATAACAAAATTATAAGAAAAACTATCACAGCTAAGTAGGCTTTACAAGTTTACAATTAATTGTCGGCCAACTTAGTTCACGTACTTGGAACAGCAACCCTTTTGTATAATGATGTATGGGAACAACAGTTTTCGAACAGCAAAGTTAATTTTGTACATTCTTTGGAGCAAAGTTAGGTGTTTTCATTGTATATGAACGTTAGTAATGTAACCTAATTATTTTGGTGAATGTAGCTGTTTATACGGAACCCTCTGTGCGCGAGTCAGACTCGCACTAGGTTTTTAAATACTATTTTTGTTTTGCATTACTGTAGAATAGTACCTAATAGTTGATAGTTTTGGTATACACGCAAAAACATCGTATAATTTCTAGTAGGTCTACCCAATACTATTTTTTTACAGATTAGTTAACCTAAATCAAAATAAAGACAAAAAGAACTACGATAAATTACTTGAAAGATTGCCGCAAATCTCTACCTAAGCCAACAAGAATTTAGTGACCATTACAATATGAAAAAAAAAACTTATTTACGAGTAGCAACTTCTGTACAATGGGTAAAACGAAAAGCCGCAAAGCGAATTTTAATGCGACTTTTATCCAATTATAGGAGACTTTGTTATCAATTACGCTAGCTGGACCAACATTCTGAAAGATCAATGTTACCACGACAGAAAAAAAAAACAAGAAAATGTCTTTTGTGCTCTATTTTAGTCTCTAGTAGACAAAGCATAGATAAAGGATACAACAACATTACTCAGATATCAAAAATATCATTTTGGTAGATATTTACTTTTTAGTTCTTACAAAGAGGGTACCTTTACTCGAGAATATTTTGACGGGTAATATTGGTTAAAAATATTACTTAAAATAGCAGCATTAGATACCTATACTTCATAAAAAATAGCTTGATCTCTGCGATGTGTGTCAAAGTGACGTATACGTTATTGTTAGCATGTCAAGCAGTAATGTTACTGTATTGATACTGACAGCTGTCGCAGAGATTAAGCCATCTTTTATGAAGTATTGTCACACATCATTAGGAATGATCCTTTTAGTTCATAAATAATTTATCATGTAAGTAAGAACTAAGCTTTGGTCTCTTGATCGGAAATTCGAAACGCACAACGCTGCGGATGCGGTACCGTACAGTTAAGGGTACACTAGTCGACGGCACGAACTATTTTGTACGCGGGGTTAAAATGCCTGCTATATCAACCGACAACACGTGCGAAACAGATAGATGCTGTTATGAGCAGTAAGAAGCTAGTACGCGTACGAATACACACTTTTGCAAGTTTGTAGCGAAATGGATGATGATTTAGGACGAAAACAAGCGCGCGAAATTTTATAAACAGACCTTTGGGAGTCTGGATATCATGAAAAAACGACTGAATGTATCTGTTTAAAATAAAATTATTTGCATTGTTAAACTACTAATCTATCCCTGTATGGAGGCCATTTTTCAACTTTCCTTCTTCATATGGTACTTATTTGCGCCCAAAGATGCATTAAAATGAGTGTTAATTATAGAACTTACGAAGCTCATAACTTTCAAGTAATTTTTTTTTTGACTTTTTTGCTTCCATTCAGGGCTAGATAATGATGAGACAAATTGATATAATTTTTATTTTGAACGTACATCGTCAAACAGTGGAGTAAAAGCCAGACTACGTTTGTATGGAAGAATTTTCGACGAGTGTACCCTTAATCCTCCTTACCGCTGACGCATACTGCGACAGAACAAAACACCATCACCAACAACACCACCACACGTTGTGCATACGAATATATGTTCACCACCGCATACCGCAGCGTTGGGGTTCCGATCAAGAGACCAAAACTAACAAAACAAGACATAATCGGGACGGACAATAAATCCTCCCCTTCTGATTATTAGCAAAATTGACCTACAAAGAAAATGATGTGTTGCCAGAGCTATACGTGATTCGTGTTAGCCACATGTTTATCGATAACTAACCAATTTGCCCTCTATTATTGTGTTAGCGAGTACGCAGGGCTGCCAAACTTCGGTGAATTTTTATATGAAAGATTTTTTCGGGCTTGCAACTGGGTGGGAGAATTTTCTATGGTTTATTGGATTTTTTATGAGAGCGTTCCGTCACGTTATAGTTCAAATATTAGTAGTTTGGGGATGCAGGTTGTGGGGTTTATACTTGATTAACTCAGTGAAATTCATGGCTAATTGAATCATTTGAATATTAACTTAATAAAATAATGTTTGGTAGGTAATTGTAATAGTTTATGTAAGTCCTTGTATGTTCTATGAAGATTCCAATGTCTTGAGTTACAATATAAATAATAGTAAAACTCACTTATTCGAGGAATATAGTAAGCTGAAAATTTTCGTTCAAGATTTTTTATCGCCTTATTCAACATCGGTACTGTCTGCGTCTTTATTGATTTATTATAAATTAAGCTTCATGTAAGTAATGAAATCCATACATTGGTGGAAGCCAATTTAATACATGCCAAATTGCAGCTATCAAGTTCGGCCAGGTAATTGAGGTGAATAAATTTCGAAGTTCCCAGCTTTAGTGAAGTGAGAAGCTGTCGATGTATTTCCGTTCGGAAGACAGGAGAGTTTAAATTTAATTCAGTTGAAATAGCATCAAGACCACAATTTGGTTATTTCAAAGAAGTTATTTGCTTAAAAATATCTCAAACTGCCTAGCTTTTTCTTAGTTATGTTGGGGTCGGTCTCCAGTCTATCCTGATGCAGCAGAATACCAGTATTTTACGAATGCGACTACCTATCTGATCTCCATCACACAGAAACTGGGTAACACGATACCTCTTGGCAAGACCGGTGTCAGATTTTCTGGCTTCTTCCATAACGTTACAGCTTAACTTGCTTTCTGAGTTACGGAGCTGTCCCGACATGTTACGCTTGGTTACCCATCGAAGGACTAACCTCGATAACCGTTGCTTACCTTAAGGGCCTACAACCGCTTTAATACCGTAAAACGGTAACTTTCTAAATCATACTCCTTAGTAATGGCTAGGTTAAAACGTTTGGATTAAATATATATTTATTATTGTTTCATGTACATTATTTGTGAAACATGGTTTTTTCGTATAACAAATGGTTTTGCTTTAAAAAAATAATGAACAACACAATATTTTCGCTACTTTTGGATACTCCTCCAAAACGACTTAAATGTTTAAAAATATTTGTACACAGAAAATTTGATGGCTAGATTTTCTTCATAACCGAAATAGCATTTGTAAATATATGAATATTTTGCAAACAAAACTGTCCAAAAGGAGGATCAATATTTATATTCTGGTTCCGAGCGGGCGCACGGCTAGTACTGCGTTACCATTGAGGAATATATACGCCTTAAAGATCGATCCATGCGGCAGTTAGTGACGAGCTATTGTAGTAAGATCAACAATGATAATTGAATAGATAATGTGGATAATTTTCCACTCAGTAATCGGCATTTCGTTTAATTTGTGATTGTTTTGTTTGTTTTCATTTGGTAATGTCGAAACATAATATTACGCAAGTAAATTGTCTTTGGCCTCTCACCCACAGATAACTGTTTATTGCTCTCATCAAGCAATAGACAAAATTGACAAACTTTTATAATTTTTTGTTTTAAATACGAGGCTTTTGGCTAATTTGTACCTTTAGTAAATGCCACTCTTTATTTTGTATTGTGCGTTTAGTTTGTGCAGAATAAACAATTTTTCTTTCTTTTTCTTTTTTTTAACAAAAAAATCCAATGAAAACTTACAAACTACGATCTAAAACAGATCTCCAAAACCAATACTATCGACCATCTTATCTCGATAAAAGCGCTAACATATGACGTCACAAATACGGACATACCGATCGGCGAGGCTCACTTTTTCAATATCCCGTACCTAATGGCCGACAGATGGCAAGTTGGGAAAAGTGATGCTATCAAAAAGCGATAGGCCGTGGTTTCGTGCGGTTATCGAGCCACTTATGCTCTTCCCTATGACGTGGGTCTGTGGGGCCACTCGACATGCTGTACACGGGTTCACACAATTTGAAATGAATTTAGTGGCCTTAGTTGGGTTATTACTTATTTTTCTCTTGAGGTACGAGTATCTACCTATTTAGGCGACAATACGCTTGCTTGTAGTATCTTGCATGCCATTGTGACATTCACCAATCAGAAGTTAAAGGGCGAAAATACACATGCCTGTAACTTGCATAAAATTGTGCAAGTAGTTTGCATGCCATTGTGCGATAATAACTTCTGATTGGTGATTGACACAATGGCATGCAAGCTACTTCGACACTTTTTTGCAAGATACGGGCATGTGTATTTTCGCCCTTATTAAGGCATGCAAGCTACTTGCACACGTTTTGCAAGTTACAGTCATGTGAACCTATTGTCGCCCTTTTATTGTAACATTTATGGCGTAAACATAACTCTATCTTTGTTGTAGAGCAGTCGGATAAAATGGAGATCAGCAAACTATGAATAGTGTTAATATAATTGTGACTGGTGAAGAATGGCAGACCCTTTGTGCATGAAGTATAACAAATAACGTTCTTCCAACTAAACTGAACAATTGAACATTTCTTAAACTTTCTCCAAAGTAATCATAAAGCAAAAGCCAAGTCACGGTGACACTTTTTGTAATAAAGAAAATACTAATAAACGTTAAACAAATGAAAATTCCACGTTTTCAGCGCAGGTACAATTCGCGCTGTTTTAGTATGCGCGAAAGGCGCGCCAACGAAAAAGTTATAAGGCCAGGATTGTTTGAAAAATATTCTCATAATCTCATTGTTTCTGAGATTAACGTTGTTACACTTCTGTTTATTAACAAAGCGCTTTTAATTTGAGTTAATTGTATTTGCCACGGCACATGATTAGCGAGGGTTTGTTTTTCCCCAGGTGTGAATTAGGGGTTTTTATGCTGTGTGACGTTTTATGCTGGGGTTGGTACTCGTATGTTTCATTGAGAAGTTTTGAGGTAATGTGGGCATCGACATTTACGAAGATATTCGTAGTTACATAGGGAAAAAGTTACCCAACTATGCAGAAATACTACTACTATAGTGTAATGATATTCACAACGATGTACATTCAAAAAGTGACATCGAAGAACATAAAATTAATTCATACCGTAAACTGTATTAAGCGAATTCCTTTTCAATTTATCATCGACAACCAGATCAGCGCCTCTAAAATGTAACGATACCGCCAGATAACACAATTTTCCCGTTTCTTTTGCATAACAGAGGAGCAGCATTTTAGTCGTCAGTTTGCATTGTTATTCAGTCGACGAAGTCGCAGAGGCGCACGCTCCGCGGCTTATCGTCGGCCCCCAGCCGTTGTAAATTAAATAAATATACACCTAATGAGCGGAAATACAATGCATGACTAAGCTAAATAATTGCTTCATCTTCCTATTCACGGATTTTGTTTGTCACGACGACGAAACTTATCTAGAATCGTCCGAATATATTCAAAAAATAATGTAAATTTATTCGAAATAACTCCGCGCATCTCATTTTTAAACTTCGAGTCTAGAATGCATACGGAAGCTATGCTATTATTTATTACTTTCCGTTAGCTCGACTGCAGTAATTTTATTCAAAATAGAGAGAAATGAAAAATGTAAGGGGTTCATAGTCACCCCACTGCGTAGGAAGGAAGTTATGATTGAGGGTGACTTTATACGATTTGATTAGTTGCAGGCTTTTAGACGTATTGCAAGGGTTTGTTTATCTTATTTTACGCTTGTTTTTCTTTATTTTAAAGGTACAGAAATCAAGTGGTACGTAGGGACTACTTGGAGAATTGCGAACCAATAAGTTCTAGATTTATTTAACCTAGGTAGAATGTGAAAAAGAGCTTTACTGGCAATAAAAACCTGAAGATTGACTGCTAGACTTTAAAATATATTTTTCGGGGATAAATATTTAACAAAACTGACTGAATCAAGTCTTACTACTTCTAAAGATACAAATAAAGTAAAATAGAAAAAAAAATATTTGGAGTCACTTATGAAATACAGGCAAAGAAGACTGGAAAAACCTACATATCGGTTTTACAAACAACGCACAGCCAAAAACATGCATGTAATTTTACATAGATATCCGTTCCACATAAGCATATGCCCGAACAAAAGCTCCACACTTACACTACAAAACTAAAAGAACTAAAGTAAAAATCTATTCACTGTTAAAATCGATACCGCTATCAAAATGCACCGAGCACCGTTTCAAAGGCTCGTCCGCCCGACCGCCTCTCCGCCTCAAAGGATGTTCCGCGAAACAAGCCGTACGTTCCCACTCAGATCAATGTACAAGAGTATAGAGGCTCCTCTTTCCTACAATCATGAGCACTTGCCACAAAACACATCCTTTCTTATCCCTATGTGAGAACGTTTATCGTGTTTTTTTTTTCTGAGCCGCTTGCGTTTTGCTTTCGGATTTCCAACTGCTGACGTCATCAGTGATTTTGTTTTGTGGTTACTTCAACAACTACTAGTTCAATATGTACCGCGTCGTTAATACTTAGGTAATCCTTTTTGTAAGTAAGCAATCATAATTATCCAGGACTTACACAAATATACTCCAAACAAACAAATCAGATATTTTAAACTATTGTTAAGTAAGAAACCTAAAAACAAATGTAAAGATGATTATAATAAAGTTATATAAAAATTTTTAAATTCGCCATATCAGCTTATAATATAAATACCTACTTCCTACCTTACCTACCTACTTCAGTCATGGCAGCTGGGAGCGTCAGTCGCTGGTTACCCATAACCACGCAACAAGGACGGTATCAGCAGGTATTTTTGATGTACCTAGATGAGGAATTATTTTGGCGACCGAACGCTTGATAAAAGAGTACCATACCTTCTCAACCAATTGCCTACTGATATTAAAAGTCAGGCAATAAAAGGTAAATTTGCCAAATCACGTATGCAATTCTTTTTCAGGCTGTTGTAAATGATCTTCTAAGGAAAGTGGTTTGCAGATTGTGGGGGAATGGTTAGCAAATAAGTAATTAAGTATTTTTATAAGACATGGGTCATGTGATATAAAATAAGATAGTTCCTTTATTCACTTTTCATAAAATAAGATATTATTGTTAGTTATTTTATAAATTCAGTGAAAATTAAGTGTCCGCTCTAATAAACTTTATTTTTAATACTGTTTGTTCCGTTCCAAAAGACAAACCGTGAAAACCATAGCTAAATAAACAATTGTAACTGCTGTATTTTATATTTCTATGGTGAAAACGGTTTTGTGGGGAATAGTTCTTAAGTTAAGATTGTATTTTAATAAATAAAATAAATAATAGTAATTATGGAGACTTTTGCGCAGCCGTGACACGAAATGTATAAATATAAATTATTGACTTGTCAAACTCGTTAGCACCGGCCTCATCTAGTTACAATTGACATAAAAGATTGACATGTAAAGGTGTTATTTTTAACCAATTTGCAAAATAAATCACCAATTACCATTTTTTTTTATATTTTTTAAAGAAAGTTGCATTTTATTCCATCATCATCATTGACATGCCTAATTGAAAACAGGTTCACTGCTGGACACGCAGACACCACAATAAGCAAATAAAAAAAGTTAATTAAAAAAATCAAAAAACCCGACTGCTTAAAAAGCAAACTAAAAAGACGTAAACAAGAAGAAAATCATGCTGTGCAGTCGGAGGATACATATTCGCGAGCTGGCGGACCAAAACCAGATGTATGTGATTTTCTTCTTGTTTACGTCTTTTTAGTTTGTTTTTTAAGCAGTCGGGTATTTGATTTTTTTAATTACCTTTTTTTATTTACAAATATAAGTGTTATATATTTTTTTTTTGCCTCTTAAAATCCTTTATTTTGATATCCCACACGACGGGTTTGGAAGAAAAAAATATTTTTTTTTGCCTCAAAATGGCGCCCAAAATCCGCCATTTTTGTATTTTCCAATTTTAATGTAGCCAGTGACACTCGCAGGATTAAGACGAATCGATTGACGTAAGAATCATCAAAATCGGCCAACGCGTTTGGTCCCTAAAACGCCACATAGGAACATACATATATACATACATACATAGACTGATAAACACATTACCCTCCTTCGGCAGTCGGGTAAAAAATATTGTTGTAATTCGAACAAAAAATATATCATTCTGACGTCTTACAAAAAACAAAATATCATTGTTTCATATCAATGTTGTAGCGATTTGATTTTATCTGTAAAACAAGGAAAACGGTCGCGTTAAAAACAAACATTGATGGACGTGTTAAACAAAAATATGCAGAGCTTGGAAATAAAGGGAATCAGGCAATTGTTTGAAATAAAAAAAATAAAACAATTTAAATGAAAAAATCCGAAGAATGAAGATATTTTTTAACTGTTTTCGTTAAACAACAAATTAATTTTATCGAGGCAAATTAAATAAAACCGGCCAAGTGCGAGTCTGAATCGCGCACAGAGGTTTCCGTATAAACAGCTACGTTCACCAAAATAAATATAACATTGCTCTAACGAAGGGACAAAGTCAACTTTGGCGTTCGAAAACTGTTGTCCCCATACATCAATATACAACATTTTTACTTTTCCAAGAACATCTTATAAGTAGGTCGATTATTACTCATAAACTTTTAAAGCCTACTTAGCTGTGATAGTTTTCCTTTTAAATTCGTTATTTATGTTGCTTTTTCACAAATTCAAAAGCAACCATTTAGCTGGCAGGGAAGGGGGACACTTGACTCTGACAAAATTTAACAATTCAAAGCTAAATTTTACGCAAACGTGAATAAAAAAATGCTTTTCAAAAATATTACGGGTATATTACGATTTCCGCACCATGGAAAAAAAAAAGATCCTCACTTTACGTGTACATGAGGTAACCAAAAAAAAATTTCTTTCTTTTTTGTCAAGTATAGCTTAGTCTGAGCTAAGCTGCAGACGGACATAGTGAAACTACAACGGTTGACAACGGAAAACTAAAAAAAAAAATTATCTAGAAGAAACGATGACAAGGTTTTTGCTAACTCTCTGGAAAAATCTTAGCACGTGTATGTTATTGGCTTTGTTTTTGCATTGTGTAAATTCCAATTACAAAAGAAAAACTTAATACTTAAATGGCGAACTCTAGTCAAACCTACTTATCTAGTACTTACTTGCTCCTTCTATATATAAAATTGGTTATCATTTAGCTAATATAAACAATCTAATATAGCCAGTACCTATTCCTTTTATATATTTATAAACTTTCGCAATATGAAATCGGCTATTATTACGAATCTTCTCAAGCAATTTACCACATTTTTCTTTCGAAAATTCTAATATCAGATTACTCTCAAAGGGTAACCGCAAAAAAATACACAGAAAAAGATTAATAAAATAACCCGTTAAAGAAAAGATGATATTTGATCACATTAATCGAACATTCAAAGTATTTGTCTTTTGGCGCTGAACCCGTCCCACTTGCGAAGGGAGAGCGTTCGAGAATTTCAATTTAGGAGAAGAATGTGCCGACATAACGTGTGGCCCGAGATATTTTGATAGGACATGTTCTCCGTGAATAAATTTCTTTCCTCATATTAAAAGTTTTTAAGCGGTTTTATTTATTATCAATCTGTGGTCGTCCATGTAATAGTTGCAGGCGAAATTGATTTTCCACTAGCATAACTTTTTAAAATTTTAATATACAGCTTTTGTGAATACATTTTTCGCAATGAGATATTAAAAATACTTCAAAGTAATTTGTCTCGTTTTTATTTAATTTATTATACGAACAGCTTTTTTTTTTTTATAAAATGCTTTTTAAATTTGTATCTGCTTCAAAGACAAGTTGTTTTTTGACCTTTCTATTTCTTTTTCTGAAGCTTGTTTATTAGTTTGGCGTCGTTCAGTATACCTATGAAACTACTTCAAAGTAAAAAAGCAGTACGTGCAAAGTCGTTATCTATGTAGAAGAATCACACAGTGTACCATAGATATCCGGTCGGAATTTTCAATTTGATCGTGGAATGCGACCACAAGTAAAGAACAAAACGTTGAAATCTGCATGTACTGTGGAGAACGCACGCCGCTGCCGTCTGCCTTTTACTGGGTTAGTTTCAGATTTATTGTATCAATTTTGTATAAAGCCAGTAGGTGAAATAAGCGAGAAGAAATATGTGCTAGCTCACGCTTTTCACATCTACAGTACTGCAGTAGACAATAGGAAAGAATTTAAAAAGGAAACTGATTTTACTAGGATTTTTGACTGCAAAGAGATTTTTCAAAATAATTCTGGATCTAGAAGCATGAAGGTAGAATTAATATTTGAAATACTTTGTCGAACTAAACTATTTCTATTACGCAGGCTATGTCGTTGAATGGTATCTCGTTCAGTGAACAGAAATCACGGCTAGAAAAATTTAAAAATATATATTGGCAGTATTCAGGTATTTGGTTTTTGACATGTCTTTTATGTAAATAAAAAACAATACAAAAAAGGCAAACAACAAATACAATAGGGTTTAAACTTAGTGCGGAGATGTTTATTTGTTGGGCACGTCTTAGCGTGCAGGCACTAAACCCGTCAGATTTAAGTAATAGGTATAATAAAAAAAAAAACATTTTAACAAAAAAAAATAACCGACTTCCAAAAAAACACTGCAAAACGAAAAAAACTTTCTTTTCCGAAATCGGTGTCTTTGGTACCTATTGTTTTCCGTGTTTCGACACCGACTTCGGAAAAGAAAGTTATTTTTCGTTTTGCAGTGTTTTTTTGGAAGTCGGTTTATTTTTTTGTTAATTTTTTATTTATTTATCTCTTCTTAGTTTTGATAGGTACTTCCAATTGCCATAAAATTCATATATAGTATATCTTATGATGATACCAATGCCCATACACGACTAGGATACATTGTTTTATTTCGGAGTACCAGTGCCTACCTGCCGCCTTCATCATCAGATCAGTTCGATGGTACCATTTTCATCAGCACTATGTATTTATAAGTATTTGCTTAATCATAGTCGTTAAACTATTCGAGATATCTTATAACCCATGACATACTTAGCATTAAGGAATTCTATTGGCCATCTGTGGTCTTCTTCACCAGTTCCACTTCACCAAATGTTACTTTCTGAGTGCAGATGATTGCATTGTTGATAAAAATACCAAAATCGCTATATGTTATGTATGCCTATAATATTTGAGGAATTCCCTCGATTTCTCCAAGATTCCATCATCAGATCCTGACCTGATGACTATGGGACCAACTGGAAAGTATACCCTTTCAAAAAAAAGAAGAATTTTCCAAATCGGTCCAGGCGTCTTACAGTAATCGGGGAACATACATAAAAAAAAAAGCAAAGTAAATCACAACATACCAAAAAGTGATAAAACAAACATTAAAAAATTAACTAACACAATAGAGTAAAAGATAAGTCTGTTTTCATAAGCCATATCAAATTCATTACGACAATAAAGTCCCGA
The DNA here is from genome assembly GCA_945859665.1 of Anorthoa munda. Classification (NCBI taxonomy): domain Eukaryota; kingdom Metazoa; phylum Arthropoda; class Insecta; order Lepidoptera; family Noctuidae; genus Anorthoa; species Anorthoa munda. The sequence continues at coordinate 14,424,989 of OX243900.1, read as the reverse complement.
ATGTATTTACGAGGGATCACGCCATGAATAAATTTTGTCAACAGAAAGTTTGATCTGCGTAAAATAGCTGCGAAAACTTAGACAATGCTTTGGAAAACTGAGATTTTAACTTGTTTTACATGACGTGACAGTTTGTATTTCTCGAATGGATAGGAAAAAAAATCAGGGCATTACAGGGTGACTTTTTACTATTCAGTCAGGGGTGGAAGTAGTCAACTACTTTTAGGTATCATCATGTTAGGTACTTTTAGGTATCTCTTATAATGTTTCCACTCCTGGGACACAGGCTTCTTCTCTGTAAGAGAGGTCTGTCCTTAATCCACCACGCGGGCCCAGTGCGGGTTGGTGGATGTCACATGTCTTCGAAATTTTGGTACTAGGACATGCCGGTTTCGTCAAGAGTTTCTTCACCGTTTTAAGAGCAGTAGTAATGAAATAATATACACAAAGTAAAGCGCCTGCCTGGGTTCGAACTCACGACCTTCGACACGTAAGTCAGGGCCGTTAACAATGGGCCACCACTGCTATCATACTACTTTTAGTATAGAGCCAATTCTGCTCAGCTGTTTTGTGAATTTGTGTTTGCTAATTCGATAAAAAATAATAGGGAAAAGCTGTTTTGTGCGATTACAGGGTTGTTCCCATTACAAAAATACAATATTTATGAGCATGCTCACCTCCAGAAAGATTGTTAATCAATTATTATAGTCTATGCCATTTACATTTAACTTATTTACCTACATATTAAATAAAGAAATCTCAATGATTAGTCAAGTCGTAAAAACAGTGCAAGCATTCGCTGTGGATATGTTATTAATTACTTTTTGCAGTACTATCACTACGGATATCAAATTCGTATTAACAGATTTTTTATTGGAGAGTTAATTAATTAACCATTTTTAGACTAATAAATGACCAAAAAAAGCATTTTTCCAAAATTTTACATTTGTTTATTTAATATTTTTTACATATTATTAGTTGAATCCACTACGTATCAAAAAACTGGGCCTAAGCCGAATTTAAAATAGATCAAATTTTGAATGAATACACACATTTTTCACATTTGAAGCCCAACTGCTCAATAATTGAGATATATTGGCAGTTTGCACCAACAACACAATGCAACCAGAAAATATATAGCATCCCGCAGAAATATCCAAAAGTCATCAATCGGTATATATTAGTTTTGTTTCGTCCCATTTTTAGGTCGCGGCAATGATGGCTAGGTTTGTATTTTTCGTCGTGTGAAGAGCCTTTGAGCTAAACACAGTTAGACTGCGTCCACGAATAGTGCCACCTTTAAATGGCACAAGCTAAGGTTCACTTTCAAATATCTCACCTGCAGGTTTTGCAAAACGAACACTTATATTTTTATGCTTGAAAATAATATTAGCGTTGACTTTTTTAAATAACAGGCAAATAAAAGTTTACCTAGTCACAAACAAAATTTGATGACAATATAAAACGCCGCTAGTGATTGGAAAATAATCCTCAAAAATCATGGTAACTGAATCCCGTGGTTGAAACAATTCCCACGGACATGATATGCGGCTGATGTGTCATATGTTTTTCTTTAATTCTGTGCAACGTGTAGTTTTATACTATGGATGACATATTATCGTAGATTTTACTTGTTAATTTTTTGTTGTTGTGATGTTGTACTAGAATTGGTTACGATTTAGAATTCTAAAGAAGATGATTTAGAATTCTGAAGAATTCTAAACAGTTATTGCAACTAACTTGACAGTTATAATATCAACCCTGTATCCCCCAAAAGATTAGGTAGAGCTATACTTGCCGCATGTTATGTTTACGAGTAAGACCCATGTATAGTTCTCGCCAAACTTTTTGGCCACCCTGAAATTGGCTACAATGGCTGCGCAGTAATTAATCTCATACAAAAATAGCACCGATCCACACCAGCGCCTTGTGCATCGAAAAGCCAACGAGTTCAGGGTGGCCAAGAAGTTTGGCGAGATCTATAACAGTAAATGAGCGTATCGACAATAACCAGATTCAAATCCGATCCAGCTCTGACTACTACTGTAAAAAATCCGACGGAAAATCCAATACATTTTGATGAGAAAACCTATGAGAAAAAGTCATATAATGCCGGCAATTATGTACGGTGCCGAATGCTGGACCGTGAAAAAAAGCCACGTCCAAAAACTACACACCGCAGAAATAAAAATGCTGATTTGGTCTGGAAGAGTAACGAGAATGGATAGGGTCCGCAACGAATACATCTGAGGCATTTAAGGTTGGCTCCAATACAGGACAAGTTGACGGAGAGTAGACTGAGATGGTATGGACATGTCATGAGAAGGACAGAAGAACACGTCGTGAGAACGGTTATGAGCCTACCTAAGGGCAAAAGGGGCCGAGGACGACCTCCTTTTTTTTTTTTTTTTAAAAAAAAAACGTTGCCCCACACTAGGAATTTCTTCCTGTATCGTGGGTGCGTTTACAAACATATAAACTCACATACACAAACACCCAGAGCCGGAACAATTATCTGAAGGTCATACAAATTTTTGTTCAGTGCGGGAATCGAACCCGCGACACGCAGCGCAGCAGTCAATTGCTCAACCACTGCGCCAACCGTGCGCCGTCCTTTGACATGGTGGACCAGTATGATGAAGCTCCTCAAGAAGGAGACATTTTCTGACCCAACGACCCTTGGCAAAACATCTTGGCGCCGTTAAATAATGAGAGCCGCCCCCTCCTAAAGTGGGAAAAGGCTAGGAAGAAGAAGATGAGAAACAGCCATATATGTAAAAAAATTAAAAGGAGCAAGAAATATGTCTCCTATCAATACGCCCAATCGACGTAAGGGTCGTTTTAGTTTTACGCGGCACAAGATATCCAAACAGTTAATAAAAATCGTAGCCGGTCTTATGGCCCCCCCGTGCGTGACCCAATCGCCTTACACATAACATTTTTACAACACATAAATTCCATACTCATATTTCGCAGTTTAGTTACATTATAAACATAACATGCAGTAAAATATTACTAGGATAAACCCCCAGCCTCGCTCGCAGTATAAGTGTCAATAGAGATTTTTCATAGTGAATGTACAATCTAGTTTGCAATGAAACCTGTTTGAATTGCGTAGTTTCGTGCGGTTTTTTGCATGGAGTGTAATAGTAATACAGTGTTATTTTATGTAGTATCTTTTTATATTATAATATATATTTTGTTTATGCGTATAATATATATTGCAAATAAGAGTGAAAATTAAGATACATACATTCATGGTTAAAAAAGGTTTTAAAAGAAAATTTATTTACGAGTTCTTTTATCTATCTGCACTATTTTACGTAAAATGGCCAATTCTATTTTTCCTTGGGTTAAGATTTGGTTTTATAGCTCAATTTGTCTTCACATGCATCAAAGAACTGCTCTAACGGTTCTCGAAAATGATTTATAGTATAGTTACTGCCCGCGACTTTCTCTGTCTTCTCATAATGAGTATTTTTGAGTGTCTTGTCTCTTTATCCATTGATATTGTGATAGATAACGATGGAAATACTATACCCTGACCATAGATATAGACCATAAAATACCAAAAAAAGACCATAAATCATAAAAGATAATTTAGTTTGAAAACAAGTTTTTTTTTTTAAGAATTTCTGGTTGCTGCCCCGCAGGAAACGAACAATTCGAAATATGCAGTACATAGTAAGCACTAGATTTTGGCATGTAATAAGTGCACATGTAGAAAATACGTCAATCCTCATAGAGATTTTAGATCATTCTAATAAGTATCATCATAAAACATACTGATCCAAAAATCAAACCTACCTAACAATCTTTCCATAATAATTACCACAAAATTTTCACCATAATCACAGCTGATTATAAAAGCGATCAAACAAGAAAGTTTCGTTACAATAAATAAACAAAGCTTCGGGGGTGGTTCGCGGTAGATAAAACCCTTATGGGCGTCGGACGACAAGTGATGACGGTCACGTTTTTAATCACCCCGGCCTCATCCGTGACGCGTCGGGGAGAGAGAGAGAGTTTCGTGTGTACTTCGAGTTGGCTTGCTCATTGAGAGCTTTGGCGTGCCTAATTATTTGCGACGTGGACTGCCTTGAGGGATATTTACTGTGAAGATAAGAACTACTTAACGCGACTGTAAGGAGTCTTTCTTTAGATTTTCGCTTTCATTAAGTAAGTTAGCATCGAGCTGCTGGTTTCTTGTTTGGGAATTTGTTTAATCGTGAGGAATATAACCAGTAATTTTGTTGTTAGCTCGGGATTTTTATCAATATTTAGCTACTTAATGATGTAGGCATTATACGGATAAAATATGGTTAGTAATCTCAGCATCGTATTTCCAAAGAAAGGTTTAATTGTTGTCACGTTTCCAATCACCCCGGTCTCATCCGAGACGCGTCGGGGAGAGTTTCGTGTGTACTTCGATTTGGTTTGCTCATTGAGAGCATTGGTGTGACTAATAATTATATGAGATGTCCACTGCCTTGAGGAATATTTTCTAACTTTAAAGTATGTCACAATGGCAATAGGAAGTTTTCTTTTAGATTTCGGCTTTCATAATTTAAGGTAGGTGGCGGGGTACTTGTCACGAAAATAAATAGCAATTGAATAGTTAGTACTTAGTTAGTAAATAATATAGACAAGTGGTATTCGATAACAGCGAAGACGATAGTTGAAATGTGAAAATATAAGGGATTGATCACGTGATTTAAATTGTTGAAAAGATTAAACAAAATTTGCCACGATTTTTATGACTGCACGTAGCCTTTTTTAAACTGTATTTAACGGATTTCTATTGACTTGTTGCTTAATTTTCTATAAATTATTCACTTGCCAACTAAAATAATAAGATTTAAATCAAAACGTTTACTTACTAAAAAAGGGTAAAATATACATACATTTTACAAATATGATTTTACGAAACCACTTTCGAATAATAATAAAATGGGACTTTCAGTCGTCGTATTTAACCTGAACCTCATTTAATTTCACTAAACTAGCATAGGTTTACAAAACTATTTCGGTTCCCGCGTCCTTTATCCCTGGTCACCTTTGTCAACACCCTCAACCGTTGCCCTATTTTTAGCCGACGGACAGATATTTTTTATATTTATTTTTTATTGTGTGTAGGACATTTTGTGGACACAGTATTTGTCGTTTACTTATATCCTTCGTTTCGAACGGAAATCACGAACTGGAAAATAGAAACTATAACTATTTGTTCAGTGTTTATTGAACATGCTCCTAATATTATTTTGTGTTTATTGGGTTTTGTTTAGTTGTGTTGGATCAATATTGGTTTGTGAGGAATTAAGTAAACAGTTCTGAATATATTTTGATGACTAGTTTAATTTTTACGACTCGTAGCAGCGTAGCAGTTCGTAGCGCTACGCTTTTGTAGCAAACTAGTAGCACACTTGTAGTTGTGTAACAATACGTAAATTTCCTGTTAAGGAGATAAAAGGAGACTCGATATAAATAGTAACACAAACTTTCGGAAAATAATAAGCCCGTTTATTTTTACACCTAATTGAATAACTGAACTTTGGTGCGTAGGCACTTCACAAAATCTAATTTAATATCATTGCTAAAAATGACTAAACTATATCAAGAAAAACTCTGAACACAATTATGAAAAGTTAAAATTAAATATGGCTTAAGCAAAATTCCCTCACGAACTGAAGCAATATTATCGGAGAAAATATTTGATGACTTAATAACTTAGTATAAAATCCAGTGCAGCTTAGCTAGCCTTCGGCTGGCAAGGCTGGCAATAGGAAAACATAATGCTATAATGTGGTGGCAACGGTCGGGCTCATCTGTTGCAGGACCGATAATCGTTCGACTAAATGAGTTCCAGACTTGAAACTGTATCCAGGGAACATTATTATGGAGTATAGACAATGGAACTTAGGATTTAGTGTCGCATATGGGTATGCTGGCAATATTCTTTGGGAAAGCTGTAAAGAAGGTAAATCGAAAAAAAATGGAAAGTTCGAATTCCTCTTAAGAACTTTACAAGCAGTATTTTATAAAGATTCTAGATCCCTTTGTATATTATTCAGTTCAACTACACAACATTATTACGTTTAGTAGAAATTAAAATCCATTGAATTTTTGAAAGTCTAGAAGCATTTGAATTGAACCTAAAATTTAATTATATTTAAAAAACTGACAAGTTCATGTTTCAACATATGATTTAAGTGACCAAGTTGCTAAGGCCGTAGTATTATTCCTGCGGCGTCGCTCTTGTAGAATATTTAATTATTGAATTATAATATAAACCACTAACTTCTGCCAGCGGCTTCGCCCGCGTGAAAGTGTTTTCTTATCCCAAGGGAACATTATACCGGGATCAAGAGTAGCCTATGTGCTTTTCCAGATTATAATCTATCTTTGTGCCAAATTTCATCCAGACCCGTACAGCCGTTCTGGCGTGATTAAATAAAAAACAAACATCCATCCAATTCCATCCATCATACGAATTTATAATATTAGTAAGATTTAAATAAATTAAATGATAGTGATAGTCGTATCAAAATCGGCTGAGTGGTTTGGAAGGATTAAGCACATATACAGACAAGCGATAATAGTGACTTTATTTTATACAATTTAGTAATTGTGACTAGTTATGGTAGCTTTGCTGTTTTAAAGCATCCAAGTGACTATACAAGATAAAAAAAAACTACAAAGTGAAAAATAACTTTATTTTGGAAGTCGGTGTCTTTGGTAGGTACCATTTTTTTGCGAAATGGACACCGACTTCCAAAAATAAAGTTATTTTTCGCTTCGTAGTTTTTTTTATTTGGAAGTCGGTAGTATTTTTTTGTAAAAAAGCTTTTTATTTTATGTATTCTCAAGACTCCGCGTTGCGTCATAATATAACTGACAGTACAGTTGTTTGAGATATTGGCCGCAGTTCATATCGAGATTGAGCGCTTTTTGTGAAAAAGCTTTTTATTTTTCACTTTTTAGTTGTACCTACTTAATAGGCGAGTTGTTTAGTAAGGTACCTATAACGCCAGAATAAATTACCCGAATATCATGAAACTTGAACAAAACCGGTGAAATGAGAGATCTGCGTACCGAAGAACAGCGTACTGGCGTTATGTTATGTTATGAAATGGTATAAAAAATAAACAGACATGCGATTGCAGCAATCCCGAGAGATTTGCCGTAATTTATGGAAGAGTTCTGTTGTATATCTTCGAAGTTCTTCATCAGATCTTCACCAAATTAAAATGGGACCAATTTCGAAACAAACTGAAAGAAAAAAAGAAAAGAATTTTCAAAATCGGCCCAAAATTGACGGAGATATGCGTGAACAAAAAAAAAAACTTAAACCTCCTCCTTTTTGGTAAATCGGTTAATGACTCCAAACTAGAGTCGATAGCCTTGTTGTTTCAGAGCTACCAAGTGAATATACAAGAAAAAAGACGCCATCTTTTTTTTGTAATAATACTACTCGTAGCTTTAATACTTCACCGTACAGCCGCAGAGCAGTTATTCCAATAGTTTACTAAAGCTACCGCGACAAAATAAGATTTAAATTCCCCCATGTCGCCCTATGTTGAGTGTTGTTCAGAGCATGTTCGCTCAATCTCGATATGAACTGCGGGCAATTTTTCAAGCAACTGTACTGTCAGTTGTGACACGACGCGGAGTCAAGAGGCTAATAAATAAAACGGCTCCCCTTTCCCCAATTTTACATAAAAACCGTCTCATCCGCAATCTGCATGTTTATGAGGGAATATTCTATAAACAAGTCGGAAGTACTCGGAAATACTCGGAAGCCACGGCTTATGGTGTATGTTGGGGACAGCAATATACAGAATTGCATGCAAATAAGATAAGGGTAATAAATACGATGCTGCTCTTTGTAGTAGTGTTTTGTTTTTGTCTAATGTAGCGCTTTTATAATTTGTATTCGATATATCGCAAAGTTATCTCTTGTTTTTTTTGGGTTTTTACGCATAGCCTATGTCAGTCCCATCGTATCCTAAACAATTGTATTTTCTCATCACCTGGACCATGACTTTGAACAAACCCTTCGCATCGTTACCAAAATCGCAAAGACTTAACGAAAGCAAATTAGAAAACCGCATCAATGATATTAGTGTACATTTGTTTTGTCTGTATTGAGTTTCTTCAGTTTCCAGTATTGACTGGTTTGTTAATAGCACACATTTCTAGGTTTAAATTTCTTACTTTTAAATCGTAGAAAGAAAAGCCGGCCAAGTGCGTATTGGGCCACGCGCGTAATTTGATTCCTTAGTCACACAATAATGCAGAGTAAGAAGAGGGCTTTTTGTTGTTTCATGAACATTTAAATTGTTTTGCGTCTAAAAACGGGTCCACGTAGGACGATGGTAACTGATGAAGGACTTCACTTGTGAAGTTAGAAAAAATATTATCTATTTGAGTGCCGGACCGGTACTGCCAAACGTCGCCGCCCACTTCAATGCAATATTCAAGCGTAAACATGATTATTTTAGAAATCATTATTAGAAGGTAAGGATGTTTTGATTTTGTTTTTGTTTTTTTTCATGGTTCATAAATTATATTTACTACCTGTTTTTCACAACTAACAACGTTATATAAGTAATTTTTCAATGGTAAAAATATTTATTTATCTTAAAATGTTACTAAATTAAATGTTTACTTAGTGTTTTCCAAGTTCATTTTATAAGTTGGTAGACTATTACTCGTAAACTTGTAAAGCGTAAAGCTGTGATATTTTTCCTTTTAATTTCGTTATACAGCCGTGAATTTTTTTACATATATATCCAAAAGCAAAAATTTAGATGGCAGGGGAAGGGGACATTTGAATTTTTACAAAAATTTGTAATTGAAAGCTTAATTTTACGCAAACGAATCCGTAAATCGAAATATGGTTTTTATGCCCGTAATATTTTAATGGCCTTTCCAACGATACCCCAGACCATGAGATAGACGAGAAAAAAAAACATCCCCACTTTACGTGTACTGGAGGTAAAAAAAAAATCATTACTTTATTTTACCACTTTGTTGGCATGATTAATATGTTGCCAAATTATAGCTTTCTAGTTCTAATAATCTCTGAGCTAAGCTGCGGACGGACATACGAACATGGCAAAACTATAAGGGTGATATGTGACTACGGAACCCTAAAAATAAAAATGTCTTCATTAATTTCATAGCCCACTTTGCGTTGAGTGCGTTCATAAACTCAACTCACATTTAGACAAAATTTCCAATTTCAAAGTAGCACTCTAGCCATTAAAAATGATAAAATTCTGAGTTGACATAAACATTATTTTAGGAATATTTCGGGTCCGTCAGTAAATCACTGGGGAAGGATTACTCATCGACGGTGTCCAAACAAAACGGCTCATTGACTAGCTGATTAATTGCAAGGAGACCCGCGGTGACATTCCGATGTGGCAAAATATGCAAAGAAATAAATACGCCCTAATTGTCTAATGACTTGGAAGCTTTGACGGTCTCACCCCTCTGTTTTTCTGTTGCCCTGGTAGCTTTCCGGTGTTCTTTTAGAAATTAACAAGATCATATACTACTTTTTTGGATAGGTAGTCAATGACGTCATACATCGAGTGTAAAATTATAAAAATGAGATGGTTTTCCTCGAAAGTACCTACATGTTACTTAAAATGAACGTGTATCTCTGCTTGTAGTTATTGTCTACGTCAAGTGTTTAGTCAAAACAAACACGATCCACGTTAAAGCAGATATACGAGTACTTCCATAAAGGTGAGATATGAATTTTGAATATTATTAAAAGAGCTTTCTGGATAGAATAAAAATATTACACCTACCGACAACATCATTTTGTGTTAACACGTAGTTGTCATTCCGAGTTGCCGACGCGAGTGCGTCGTGTTTCACATAAGTGGGGATTTGGCAAAAAGGTGGTAATAAGGTATGCAAGCCCTCTTTCCTTTGTCGGCCACTCGCTCGCAACGTGACGTGAATCACCACACGAGGTTAGCTAACTCTATGCGAAGAATCCGAGAGGTGAAATGTAGACGACACAATTCGTAAAAGTGTTTACTCATTCATACGTTCCGAAGCTAAGCTTTCTACCGATCGGCGACTATCTCTGGAATTCGGTCCGGGATTGTGGAAAGGTAAAGCGGCGTTCTGTTCCGTGAATAATGCGAGTGCTGGGGGTATTCTCATTTATTATAGAAACTCAAATTTGTATCATAGTAAAGGTAAAAGGCGCGTGTAGACGGGCGGGGTCGAATGGCCGCATCATTGTGCGGGCAGGCCGCGGGCGCGCGATTACAATGCCGCCGCTGTGACATTTTCGCTAATGGTTCCAGGGTAGGCACAATAAAACGACAATACGACAGGAGATAAGGTGGCAAGTGAAAATTTTAGAACGAGATTAATTCTATTCCGACGCGGGTGGCGTCTAGGTACTCGCTGAGACAATCTCCATCTATGTGAATTAAGTTTGGGGAGCAACTAGTTCGTGTTATAAAATTTACTGAAATGTATGTTTTTTAATTACAGCTTTATTAAATACGGACTAACTATAAATTGATCATAACCTTTTGGCTACGCCGTGCTCGGGTAAAAAGTACATGATACTTAAGTAGGTAAACATAACCTCCTATTTTGAGGCGATTCTGAGTTTATTTGAGGCGGATACAATAGTTACCTAGCGCGGGTTGAATGTATAAGTAGGTACCTTCAAAAGTTCTCGTTCAGCAGCGATTCAGCAGTCTATTAAAGCCAATTTAGATGTTAGTCTAGGACTCTAGGCTTTTAACATTAGGTCGTTGCCCGCAGGTACGTAATGTGTTTCACACAATAACTGCTAAGTCCACATTTCACATTTCAATTTATTTTTGTACTAGCATTTGCTGCGGCCTGTCCCATTAGAACCGAGAATTTTACTGGGATGGAAAACATGTGTCATAGCCATTGCGCGTATAATTACAGAAACAATAGAAAAACAATAGCTTATGCACACATGGTGTGCAAATCACGCGTCATAGTTAAGGGTGTTACCACACCAATCGATCGATAGTCGATCGATGCCATCGATCGATGGTAGAATGGATTAGTCGACGTCGATCAATTGGTTAGTCGACCGGTATCCGTCGACCGATGCCATCGACCGGCAATCGATCGATTGGTTAGTCGACCGGTATCCGTCAATCAATTAAAGCTACTACACCAATCGATCAACGTCGACCGATGTCGATCGATGGTATCGATCGATAGTATCGATCGACTATTGATCGATTGGTGTGGTAACACCCTAAGGGACCTTCCTAATGGAGCGTTGCAATTTAAATTGCCTCGATATGCGATATCGGTCGGATGTCGCGTACATATATTTTCGCAGAAGTGCAAATCGGTCAAATTGCAAGTCATTGCGTCCATGTGAACGTACTTGCAATTAAAATCACCTATCAGTGTGATTTAAATCGAATCGCGTCGAGCCATCAAAGGTTCGCTCAGTGATATTGTAACTTATTACTAGTGAAAGATTTTTTTAAAACGAATGAGTCATTCCAGAGATGACATTATAAAAAAAACCGGCCAAGTGCTATTCGGACTCGCGCACGAAGGATTCCGTACTAAGGGTTTGTTGTGTGGGAGCTCAACTTAAATATTTATTTTATTCTGTTTTTAGTTTTTTTTTTGTTATAGCGGCAACAGAAATACATCATCTGTGATAATTTCAACTATCTAGCTATCACGGTTCATGAGATACAGCCTGGTGACAGACAGACAGACGGACCGTGGAGTCTTAGTAATAGGTTTCCGATTTTACCCTTTGGGCACGGAACCCTAAAAAAACATAGACACAATTCATTTTACCGTTTAATATTATTAATTAAGATATAAAATTTTGATATTATTACTAGCAGATTTACAGAACAATCCAATCAAATAAATATACAAACCCAACCGTTTAATCTCAACAAAATCGCCACTCGATCCGAGGATTATTGCCACTTCAGTTTTATTAAATAGCTGTTTCACTAGAATTGCATGTTATGAATGATATCATTCAATTAAAATGAATGGTCTAATTGGGGATGATAGAACTCTGTTTGTGTTGATTAAATACTTATTTGTTTTTGACGTGAAGACTTCTTTAGCCGCGTTGAGCGATTTTTGGTAAGGGAAACACTGATGAGTTCGCGTCAGCGACACGCAAATGTGACAGCGTCATCGACATGCTAATGTATAACTGTGTTTTATAGACTTTAACACAAAATCAAAGTTACTTCAAAGTACAAAATCAAAGTTTTACTGCCTATTGTTTTTTTGTCGTGTATTTTTTTTTCAGCGGTTCGTTCTCGTTACTTATCCCACATAATCGTGCCTTTCTAACACGCTTTTATTAGCTTGGTATGTATGTATCTATGAATCTATGTAGCGGAATCTTTGAACGTGATTTTCACGCCCTTTAAATCGTCGGATCTGTTTGAAACTTTGCACACTTATCAAGTACCGATGACAATGCAATATTTGAAATAGTTTCCTCATTATCCTTACCAGGATCTTAAGGATTAGCGATAAAACTAAAAATTAAAAATAAACAAAAGTTTAAAAATACAAAAAAATACGCTTTAACAGAAACCCAAACTATAAAGTAGAAAATAATTTTCAATAAATTTACCCCACGCTTTTTTACTACAACATTCACATTTTTTTTAAAGACACTATTCTTAATTTATATTTATTGAAAATTATTTTCTACTTTTTAGTTTGGGTTTCTATTAAAGGGTGTTTTTAAGTTTTTTTTAACTATTATTTTAAGAAATGATAATAAATTTATACTAGGCGACAGTTTAGCTTTCTACCAGTGATATAATATTCGTAATACATTATCTTTTATAAACATATTAAATGAATTAAAAAGTACTGGTCCATAATTGTTTTCATTTTCAGAATAGTCACTTGAAAATTTGCTGATACATGAAATGGAGAATAACAGCAATTAACGGCCGACGCAGGGATGCGTGTCCTTTTCTCTATTTTGACCTCTCAACGGGTTTTCAATGAGGATATACCGAACATCGCTTTGAACCCTGAAAGGGTTACCCTGGTACTCTACGATGCTTTTATATTTTTATCAACGTCAAATGAATTCCTCCGATGTGACTACAAAAAATCCATTTGCAAAATGTCTCGTCGGATTTATTCTAACAAACATTAAATACTCTTTTTATGTAGGCACTTTGAGGGTATAAAGGGACCGCTTGATGATGTAGTTAATTAATATTGCCTTTTGCCCTAAAAGGAAATTCTTTGAATATTTCTCTAGTAATTCATAGAGGTTTGAAGAGTAAGCCACGTTATTTAGGAATGTTAGAAAGTATTTTAAATATCGCGCCTTGTTACTTAATAGCCGGTTTTTGTACTGACAACGAGCAGGAATAGGTTAGATTTTAGCTATGTGTTATATTTTGAATCTGAAGCTAATTTATACTACTACTAATTTTGATTAAGTAGTGTTTCAATCTCATATTCAAATAGATTCTAATATTGAAACAGACACATATTCAATTTCATTTTAATATTCAAACAGATTTATAAACAAATAGATTCTCATACTGAAACAGACTCATATTCAAATAGATTTTAATATTCAAACAGACTTATAATCAAATAGATTCTTATACTGAAACATACTCATATTCAAATAGATTTTAATACTCAAACAGACTTATAATCAAATAGATTCTCATACTGAAACAGACTCATATTCAAATAGATAATAATACTCAAATAGACTTATAATCAAATAGATTCTCATACTGAAACAGACTCATATTCAAATAGATTTTAATACTCAAACAGACTTATAATCAAATAGATTCTCATACTGAAACAGACTAATATTCAAATAGATTTTAATACTCAAACAGACTTATAATCAAATAGATTCTCATACTGAAACAGACTCATATTCAAATAGATTTTAATACTCAAACAGACTTATAATCAAATAGATTCTCATACTGAAACAGACTAATATTTGAATAGATTTTAATACTTAAACAGACTTATAAACAAATAGATTCTCATACTGAAACAGACTCATATTCAAATAGATTTTAATACTCAAACAGACTTATAATCAAATAGATTCTCATACTGAAACAGACTCATATTCAAATAGATTTTAATACTCAAATAGACTTATAATCAAATAGATTCTCATACTGAAACAGACTCATATTCAAATAGATTTTAATACTCAAACAGACTTATAATCAAATAGATTCTCATACTGAAACAGACATATATTCAAATAGATTTTAATACTCAAACAGACTTATAATCAAATAGTTTCTCATACTGAAACAGACTCATATTCAAATAGATTTTAATACTCAAACAGACTTATAATCAAATAGATTCTCATACTGAAACAGACTCAAATTCAAATATACACATATATAGAGTTTTATCCTAAAACAAACTGTACTTAAGTTTATATTTTTATGGCAATTGTAACTATGTTATTTTCTTTCTCGTAATGATTTTAGTGCAGGTAAGAATCTAATATATATATAAAAGAAGGAATAGCCTAGTCCGTCTGTCTAGACGTCATAAATGTCGGCTTTATTATTATGTCCATTTACACTTATGGCATTGTCCACTATCAGTAACATGAAAATAAAATATACAATAAATTGTTCATTCAGGTAAACTGTTTGATTTTCATGAGAACACGGACTTTATTGAATTACTTTGTCACAAATATATAAGGCAGATGCTTCTGAAATTGTCAGTAAAAAACAAATAAAAATACAAGATCGAACTTTCGTTATTTGTTCGTGCAATATCAATTTATCCAGTACAAAAGTAAATCAAAAACCACCTGCTAACTCTTTTACTAAAAAAAAACACATTTTAGCAAGAACAAAAACACTCATTTCACTAATTCCTAGATTCATTTTAGTCCACGATTCCGTCCCGGTAACAGTGTAAAGTACAATAGTTTAGTATTATGAAGCGTTCTACGCTAACGCAGCGAAGGCTTGCACTTTGTGAAATGAGACCGAGTCCGAAACAAAGCGCTCCCGTGAACGCGGGCCCGAAACATCGCGTAAAGGCTCCACGCACACGTTACCGCGAATCTAAGGGCTAGTCCAGGGTGAAAGCGGGTGATGGTACGGTAGCGGGCGCGATCAGAGGCTCTATACAAGTGAAATTCTATCAACCATAGCGTGGCGCTGGCGATTGACTAGATATCAAAAGTTTATAGGAATGCCAAGCACTATCGAGATTTCCCGTGATCAATCCCTAACATTTTGGCATTTTAACAATATTGGTATAGGTTCAAGTATCTCGTGGCTAAGTAACAACGCTTGACGAGGTCGGTCCGTGGATGGGTGACCATTTCAACATAACGAGTTTCCTCCGTGCCTCGGAAAGCACGTTAAGCCGTTGGTCCCAGCTGTAGAAGTAGAAGAGAAGAGTAGTCAGAAGCTTGAGAGGTGACACCAGTCTTGCCAAGAGGTAACGTGTTACCCAGTTACTGGGTTGTGGAGGTCAGATAGGCAGTCGCTCAATCTAAAACACTGGTACTCAGATAAATCCGGTAAGACTGGAAGCCGACCCCAATATAGTTGGGAAAAGGCTAGGCAGATTGATATAGGTTCAAGTTCGTAGTCGACTGCAGGCAGCTAGTGTCGCGGCGAAACATTGCCTGCTGCTGCCACCTGCAGTCGGCTACGAACTTGAACCTATATAAATTGGAGTTTGTTGGGCAGTAGGGGCTAGTCTTTATTCCTTAGGGTAAAATAATAGACTATCGCTCGGTAGAGAAGCCACTCCGTCTCGTCCCACAAGGCGCTCATCATAATCACTTCAGTATGAACGCAAACGGCGGTGTGTGTCCTATTAGCCGCGCCAGCTCCTCGCACTGCCCGGGGCCTAAAGGTCTCCATATACGATATCGGGAACCGAATACGCACGAATTTAGTTCAAAGAGTATTTTGGTGTTTCGAGGAAGCCTGTGTCCGGTGGGTCCCGATTAGTTGATTGAAACCGCACAGTGCATATCAGTTAACATCCATTGTTTTCATCATTGTCAGTTCAGACGAACGTAATAGTACATTGTGATACAAGGGTGGAAAGTAGGTTATTGCAAACGAGTTGTCATTAACAAGCCTGAGCCGAAGGCGAGGGTTTTTAATGACACGAGTTTGCAATAACCTACACGCCCGTGTATCACACGATATTTTTCAATACAGTTGTAGGAAATAGTAAAAACAAATCAAAGAATTAGATTTGTTAAATGACAAAAAAATAAAAAATTCGCGCGTTTTTGCAACGAAAACAGCCTACACAGCCTATTCGATTTTTGACAAATGTTGATGTGAAAATAATTTAATTGAAACTGGTAATTAAATACAGGGTGTCCCAGAAATCGACGTCAAGTCGTAAATGGGTGATAGACCAAGTTATAACAGTTCTCAGAAAAATACGAAAAAAAATCTATCTCATGTTTTTAAAAAATTATGTTCACTTTAAAAATTTTCTAAAAAAATCAATCCCTGTAATGGTTCTTTAACTCCAATTGCTACAAATCCCATAATTTATCAAATTTTTTTATTATTATGTAATCTTGAATAATGCTTGTGTAGATTTTTGCCTAAAATTTAAAGCCAACTCCTCCTACTTAGAAGAAAATTAAACTTTTTCAAAACCAAATTATTCAAATTTACTGTTTCGCCCAACTTTAACTGACTGTACTGAAAAAAAAATGTACTACGCTAGTTTGGCAAGTAACATGAAAAATTGGCGCATTTAATAAGGATTCAAAAATGGTGTAACACTTGCTAGATTACGTTTTCAATAATTGGTCAAATTTTTTTTTGTAAATACTGTCGGTTTTTACCCAAAATGTCCATACTTCCTTAAAATGACTTTAGCTTACCTAAAGCTTTGCTAAACTCCGTTTCTAGTTCGATAGAGACGGAGAGAGTCATTTTACGAAGTGTGAGCGAGACAGAGAGTGACGCCACCTTTATCAGTGACACAACCTTTATCATGAAACGGAGATACAATTTACCGATGAGTGCGAATGAGACAGCAGTAGTTATTGTTCTGTTTTGTAATTGTGTGTGCGTATGCGCTTACAAAACAGAACAATAACTACTGCTGTCTCATTCGCACTCATCGGTAAATTGTATCTCCGTTTCATGATAAAGGTTGTGTCACTGATAAAGGTGGCGTCACTCTCTGTCTCGCTCACACTTCGTAAAATGACTCTCTCCGTCTCTATCGAACTAGAAACGGGGTTTAGCAAAGCTTTAGGTAAGCTAAAGTCATTTTAAGGAAGTATGGACATTTTGTGTTAAAACTTAGACTATTTACAAAAAAAAAATTGACCAATTATTGAAAACGTAATCTAGAAAGTGTTACACCATTTTTGAATCCTTATTAAATGCGCCAATTTTTCATGTTACTTGCCAAACTAGCGTAGTACATTTTTTTTTCAGTACAGTCAGTTAAAGTTGGGCGAAATAGTAAATTTGAATAATTTGGTTTTGAAAAAGTTTAATTTTCTTCCAAGTAGGAGGAGTTGGCTTTGAATTTTAGGCAAAAATCTACACAAGCATTATTCAAGATTACATAATAATAAAAAAAATAGATAAATTATGGGATTTGTAGCAATTGGAGTTAAAGAACCATTACAGGGATTGATTTTTTTAGTAAATTTTTAAAGTGACCATAAATTTTTAAAAACATGAGATAGATTTTTTTTAGTATTTTTCTGAGAACTGTTATAACTTGGTCTATCACCCATTTACGGCTTGACGTCGATTTCTGGGACACTCTGTATATTAAACAACCATTTAAAAGACTTTTGAGAATTAAATGCTAAAACGTACGGAATCATTCATTTTTCCTCGTATAAAATCTATTTCATTTTATTCTATGTATGAAAACTCCTTGCTACTAAACTTTTTAAATTGATTTATAAATTTAAAACTAAACTGCAAAACTAATGATCGAGCTCATAAACAAAAGTCACGACCGCGTAATAGAAAGATGCCTATGCGTAAGATTTAATTTTCGAATCATAATTATAGCCTCTGAAAGTACGCCATGTTTAACAACTGCATTTAAAATTATAATTGTCACACTATAATATATAATATCCTACTATATCCTATCCTACTATATATTATATTTATATTTTGGGCACGGATTTTAGCATGGGCAAGGATATTATAGACTGTTGGTTTGTATAGTAAGGTCTGAAGAAGGGACATAGTAATATTACATACGTAGAGACTATACAGTTATATACTAGCTTCTGCCGGCGGCTGCGCCCCCGTCAATTCTTTATTCTTGAATCACTCTATGTATTAAAAAAACCGGCCAAGTGAGAGTCAGACTCGAGCACGAAGGGTTCCGTACCTGGTGAATTGCGGTTTACGATTTATGACGTATTAAAAAAAAACTACTTACTATACTGTGATTTTTAATTTCGTGGACTAAACTGACAGCTTTATTGGTACCTTATTTTTTTTTATGTTTCTAGCGCGGAGCATAGTGTTGTGAATCATAAGTGATTCATCGAATCGATGTGACATGACTCCTGAATTTATTGTTACTAATTGGTGTAAATAAATGTTTTATGAATATAAACGTAATATATTTAAATATAACAGCATTCATACACATGTACATGAACTTTTATTGTGTTATATATTAAATCAACCATAAAATAAATGCAATCGATAAAATTAAGTCTGACATAAATGAGTAGAAACTAAATATGGACCGCTAGTTTCTAAACAAATTATATTTTTATGCCGTGAAATAGTTTCATTTTCGATCTACTTCGATTTTCGATTAACTTTCGATCACTTAGTATAGTTAGGGTACGACACTATTTTAATGTAACGATAAAGTGACAACCCCCCAAATGTCAGTTTAGTCCACGAAATAAAAAATCACATTATAGATCTCGTTCAAACCAATTATAGGTGGAAGTTTACTTGGTTATGTACATTATACATCTTTTTTACGAGTAGTTTTATCATTCTCTCATTTTAGAAGTTACAGGGGGGGAGGGGACACATTTTACCACTTTGGAAGTGTCTCTCGCGCAAACTAATCTGATTAGAACAAAAAAAAAAAAAAACTATTATAGGCTCGCGCTTGACCACTATCTCACCTGATGGTATGCGATGATGTGGTCTACGATGGAGCACGCTTGCCTAGTAGTAACCTATTCAATCTTGACTTAAAAACCCCTAGATTGTAGCTATCGGGAAACACAGACTTTGGCAGGGAATGCCACTCCTTAGCTGTACGCATAATAAAAGTATTCTCAAAACGTTTAGTGCGTATGGGTGGGATGTCCACCATCTACCGATGGCGCATCGCCGTACGTCTGGTAGTCCGATGATGAAACGGGCTGGGTGGAATTAGATCATGCAATTCCATCGCACACTCCCCGAAATGCAATCTATAAAAAACCGACAAGCTGGCAACTCGGCGACGATGTTCAAGACTCTGGAGCTTTGACTTGACCAGTACCTCATCGCCGATAAGCCTCTTGGCCCGCTTTTCGATCGACTCTAGTGCATCAAGCTGGTATTTGGCAGATCCGTCCCAGAGATGAGAAAAGTACTCCATGCATGATCGAACTTGCGCTTGATACAAGCTGAGCAGCTGTTCTGGCTGAAGTACCTTCTCACCTTTGCAAGGATCCCCAGCTTTTTGGCAGCCAGCTGAGCCTTTGCCGCAAAGTACGGGCCAAAATTGAAAGTCGATGTCAACGTAACGCCAAGTAGCTCAAGATGGTCAGTTATTGACACGGTTACATCTCGGATAGTTGGAGCCGGGTAAAATTGGCTCTTTTTAGCGGAAAATAGACATGCCTGGGTTTTAGCAGCATTAAACTTGACCAGATTGGCATCGCCCCATTCGGAGACTGCCTGCAAGGACAAGTTCAAGCGCTCCTGTGCTGTCGTCTGCATACCCAAAGGTGCCGGGTTTTAGCAGCTCGTTAATGTGCAGCAAGAATAAAGTTGCTGAGAGTACCGACACCTGAGGGACCCCGGCATTAATATCCAAGTGGTTTGACGAGCTGCCATCGATAACCACTCGAATGGACTGATCTCTCAGGAAGTCAGCAATCCAATCACACAGACCACCGGGCAAACCGAATGAAGGAAGCTTACCAATAAGGCTTTCGTGCCAGACCCTATCGAAAGCCTTCGAGATGTCTAGGGAGACGGCAAGCGCTTCCCCGTACCTCTCGATGGCCTCACTGCAGATGTGAATGGCATTCGCTAGAAGATCCCCAGTAGACTGATTTCGGTGGAAGCCGTATTGGCGGTCACTTAGGATATCGTTTACTTCTAGGTTAGAAATCTATTAGAAACCTCAATATCATTTTTGAAGACCCATCCATAGATACCCCACAAGTATGGGTTTGATGGAATAAAAAAATGAGTTTCAGTACTAAGTATGGGGAACCCCCAAAATTTATTGTTATTTTCAATTTTTATGTGAAAATCTTAATGCGGTTCACAGAATACATCTACTTACCAAGTTTCAACAGCATAGTTCTTATAATTACGGAAAAAAGCGGCTGTGACATACGGACGGACAGACAGACATGACGAATCCATAAGGGTTCAGTTTTTTGCCATTTGGCTACCGAACCCTAAAAACCGCATCAAAATCCGTTGCGTAGTTTTAAATATCTAAGCATACATAGGGACAGACAGACAGCGGGAAGTGACTTTGTTTTATTTATACTATGTAGTGAAGTGAATTAATACCAGTGTAATGGAGGTATATCAACAGCCGTAGAATGAGAGGTTTTGGTGCGTGTGAATTTAATCATTGTAAACCGGGCCCCCTTCTCATGGTAGCGGTAGGAACTGTTGGGTTTTATAAGTTTTGAAACTGTCATGGTCACTAACATTAACATTAGAAACGGGATATATTGTGAGTGACAGTGGAAACGGTACTGAGTGCAAAAAACGAACAAGAAAGAGGGTAGACCGATTTGTCTCCTCATAAACACCCACCCGCAATGACTTTTCAGTTTATCCGTGATCATGGTGCTTGCAACAGCACCGAAATATCGGAAACTCGCAACAAACAGTAAACATGGTAAATATCCCGCTTCTAATGTTAATGTTAGTGTTGGGTTTTAGTTGGTTAGAGTCTGAAATAAGATCCCTAGACGTAAGATATTCGTAAGGATTTCTCCACAAAAAAACCGGATTTTGGTTTTAGTAGCAGTCAAAAATATTTTAACTAAAATTACCGTCAGGTTTTGTTTCGTTTAGTTAATATTCAGTAAAAATACTTGAAGTCACAACTTTCAAAGCACTGTTCTATTAGGAATCCATACTTCATTACTAATGTCCATAATTAAATGTAAAGTAGCTCTGTCTCTATGTTAGATTTTCATGGTTCAACGGTTTAGCGGATTTAGATGAAACTTGGCACATAATTACTATACTTACACATATTTTGACCCACTTTCTGTGTTTATTATATTTCTTTTGTTATTTATATATAATATTTTATTTATTTTTTTATTGTATTTTCCGTTTCCGTAAGTGTGTCCGTGGCATGAACAGTGGGCCCTATCAGAATATCAGCGCAGGGTTATTTCCTTTTGGGATATCGCTGCACATGCTGAGATAGGAGCCTTTTTGGTCACGCACGGGGTTTTTTTATTTTGACTATTGTGTAATTTTTATGCTTATTTCTCGTGTCTCCTGTGCGGGTCAGAAATAAATATTTTTCTTTCTTTCTTTCTTTTCTTTAATTATGTTATATGATACTTTGTATCCTACTTGTATGTTCCCTTGGAATAATAGAACACTTTTCATGAGGGCAAAGCAGCGGGTAGAAGTTAGTATTCATATATTTTTTTAAAGTTTTCTTGACTGGACATAAAATGATATTCCATCCATTTCACGTTACGTGATTTAACGTACCTCTATTAAAAAAGAAAATAAAATTAAAATAACTTTTCAAACTAAAATGAAACCTGCCGTCCAAAAGCAACAAGTATTATTAATTTATTATACGAGTAAAAGTAAAAAAAATATTGCAATGTACGGACTAATAGAAAGTTTTGACGTGTGTGGCTTTGTAACCAAGCTGTAAAGAATGTTCTAATATTAATAACAGTACCTGGGCGACTGAACTCTGCTCGGGTGAAAATAGAATAAACGACGTTTTCTAAAAATGAAACCTAGCTATATCGATTTATCGTTCCGAAACCCCCTGCATAGTAAATTTCATGAAAATCGTTGGAGCCGTTTCCGAGATTCAGATTATATATGTATAAATACATATATACAAGAATTGCTCGTTTAAAGGTATTAAATATGTATTAGATAGAGTAGATAGATAAATGAGTTTAACAATGTGAAAGCTACAACTTGTATTATGTTTTGATTTAGTTTGTTTATTTTGTTTTTAACCGACTTACCAGAATTGCTAAAGGAGGAGGTTCTATGTTCGAAATTATGTTTTTTTTTTTCTCTCATATCTCCGTCAATTTTGAACCGATTTTGAAAATTCTTTTTTTGTTTGAAAAAGTATGTTTTGAAATTGGTCCCATTTTAATTTGGTGAAGATCTGATGAAGAACTTCGAAGATATACAACAGAACTCTTCAATAAATTACGGCAAATCTCTCGGGATTGCTGCAATCGCATGTCTGTTTATTTTTTATACCATTTCATAACATAACATCACGCCAGTACGCTCTTAAGGGGTACGCAGATCTCTCATTTCACCGGTTATGTTCAAGTTTCATGAAATTCGAGTAATCCATTCTGGCGTTATAGTTACTTTACTAAACAACTTGCCTATTATGTAGATACAACTAACAAGTGAAAAATAAAAAGATTTTTTACAAATAAATACTACCGACTTCCAAATAAAAAAACTATAAAGTGAAAAATAACTTTACTTTTGAAAGTCGGTGACCATAACGCAAAAAAATGGTACCTACCTACTAAAGACACCCAGTTTTTCTAAGGGGTATTGTGTTTCTCAGTAATTGGGTTGTGCAGATCATATAGGCGGTCTTTCCTTGTACAATATTGGTTCCAGTCTAACTGACTGGAACTCCCCTGGATCCCCTCTCATAGAGAGGAGGCCTATGTCCCAGCAGTGGGAACATTAATAGGCTGATGAAGTGAAGAAGTGAAGTGACTGGAACTGACCCCAAAATAGTTATGAAAGGGCTAGGCAGACTGATTAATAATGTCTAGATAGTGGTACTTAAATGAAGCGAGAATTTTTATGGCATTTATTAATTTGAAGATTTACTGAAAATACTTTTCACTATACACTTTTTACTATATCTTATCTGGAGTCTTGGACTGCATTTTAGGGCTGATTTATCTTTTCTCTACAATAAATACAGAGGTTTGATAGCTCTTGCATAGAAAATATGTGAAACCGCCAATTTTTTTTTTCATATAAAAGTTATCTTCAGGTAGAAAATTAGAAAATCAGCCTTTAATATCGATAAGTCGAAAATTTCAGCATTTACCATGTATAAACGGCCAGTATACTACAGGAATCTGGTTTACACCGCTCTAAAAATAGAATAAAGCGCAGTTTGTCAGTTGTTTACCTTCCCACGGTAATTTTAGGAGTCAACTCAGGAAAATAACCTGGCGTAGTGGCCCGGGGCGATGAGCGAACAATCTGTCACTACAAAGTAATGTTGCAATTTTTGAAACAAGCGGTCTGGCGGTATTTTTTTCTAAAACAAAATGGAGTGTCCCCTCGTAGCAAACTGGTACATTAGGTTGAGTTTAATGAAAGTAATAGAAAAGTTTTAAGAGGCTGCCAAGGGTAAAAACATGATTCACTGGTACTGGTATTGAGAATTTGATTTATAGCAAGATACTATTACAATAAAATGGAGTGTCACCTGGTAGAAAATTGTTACATTAGGTTGCGTTTAATGCAGGTAATAGATAGTTTTAAGAAGCTACCATGGGTAAAAACATGATACACTATTGAGAATTTTATTTATGGCAACATAATATTACAATCAAATGGAGTGTCACCTGTTAGCAAATTAGTACATTAGGTTGTGTCTAATGCAGGTAATAGATAGTTTTAAGAAGCTACCATGGGTAAAAACATGATACACTATTGAGAATTTTATTTATGGCAACATAATATTACAATCAAATGGAGTGTCACCTGTTAGCAAATTAGTACATTAGGTTGTGTCTAATGCAGGTAATAGATAGTTTTAAGAAGCTACCATGGGTAAAAACATGATACACTATTGAGAATTTTATTTATGGCAACATAATATTACAATCAAATGGAGTGTCACCTGTTAGCAAATTAGTACATTAGGTTGTGTCTAATGCAGGTAATAGATAGTTTTAAGAAGCTACCATGGGTAAAAACATGATACACTATTGAGAATTTTATTTATGGCAACATAATATTACAATCAAATGGAGTGTCACCTGGTAGCAAATTAGTACATTAGGTTGTGTCTAATGCAGGTAATAGATAGTTTTAAGAAGCTACCATGGGTAAAATCATGATACAGTATTGAGAATTTGATTTAAGGCAACATAATATTACAATAAAATGGAGTGTCGCCTGGTAGCAAATTGGTACATTAGGTTGCGTTTAATGCAGGTAATAGATAGTTTTAAGAAGCTACCATGGGTAAAAACATGATACACTATTGAGAATTTTATTTATGGCAACATAATATTACAATCAAATGGAGTGTCACCTGGTAGCAAATTAGTACATTAGGTTGTGTTTAATGCAGGTAATAGATAGTTTTAAGAAGCTACCATGGGTAAAAACATGATACAGTATTGAGAATTAGATTTATGGCAACATACTATTATAATAAAATGGAGTGTCGTCTGTTAGAAAATTGGTACATTAGGTTGTGTTTAATTTATAATTTAAAATTCGAAAGTAATAGAATTTTTTTAAAAGGCTACTATTGAGAATTTGATTTATGGCAACATAATATTACATCATAGTCATCATACTATAATCAAAGTCATTACAAATATTGTTTATATTTTAATTAATTCTATTTCATACCGTAAAAGAGTAAAAAGTAGCCCATGGCACTCAACAGTAAGGTATTTGCCTATAAGGGAAAGAATTTTCTTAATAATTATGATCAGTACCTCAAGAGATATCCTTTCTGAAATATATAATTAATATATATATTTCTATGTTAATTAATCTAATTAGTATTTGTATTGTTTGAATTAACTATACATAAATAATAATATAACCTTCATAAAATATTAATTTAGATTAAAAAGAAAACTAAAACTTACCAATAAAATTGACATGTAAAACAGCTAGTACTAAAAGGCGCGCGAGCGGGCCGCCCTGCGCGTGCGTCCCCATCTTTCTTCAGCGAGTCACTGGCCGGTGCTGCCATCTACCACCGCTATCCAACCTCGATACCCACTTTAGTCTTCTCATTTTAAACACTAGTTTACGCAGTTCCACATTTGATTGGACGGCGATATCTGTAAAAAAAAAAATCATTGTATGAACAATATATAATATGTTGCAATTTTTTGATAGGTCATGTTATCTTTTAATGTGTTAGTATCTATATATTACAAGGTGAAGTTGAGTAGAGTAGCATTATAATAATAGTACAAATTATAATGATTTATTAAACCGAGTAAAGCTCTGAATGTCAACTCTCGTACTTTAAAAAACATTTAAAATCAGCGATAACCAATTTCGAAAACTAGTCAAAATGTAGAGGAAATAGTATTTTTTACCGATTGCTACTAAGATGCGAATGCGGCAGACCCTTAAAATAAAAAAAATGTATATTCAAAAATCGAAAAAACCCGACTGCTTAAAAAGCGAACTAAAAAGACGTAAACAAGAAGAAAATCATGCTGTGCAGTCGGAGGATACGTATTCGCGAGCTAGCTAACCAAAACCACATGTATATGTATATATGACCACATATATAACCATATTTTCTTCTTGTTTACGCCTTTTTAGTTCGCTTTTTAATCAGTCGGGATTTTTAGATTTTTTGAAGTAACTTTTTTATTTATATTTTTTTAGGTAATTTTTTTTTCGAGTTAGTTACATTTAAACACATAAGTGTTATATATATATTTATAAATCACCTATTAAAACGCTTTATTTTGATACCCCACCCGTCGTGGGTTTGGATGAAAAAAAATTGGGCCCCCACAATATGGCGCCCAAAAGCCGGCATTTTTCTATTTTTCTAATTTTAATGTAGCCACACTCGCATGGTTAAGACGAAACGATTGACGTACGAATAATCAAAATCAATTAACGCGTTTGGTCTCTGGAACGCCACATAGGAACAAACATACATACATAGCCTGATAAACACATTACCCTCCTTCGGCAGTCGGGTAAATATACAAGATTATGTTTGAATATATATAATATGAAGAAAATTTTGCATAATCTTATGCGAGACAAAATTCGCTCACAAGGATTGTGTCAAGTAACTTGTATGGAGATGTTTAACTGGAGCGAATATTAAAACAATTTTTCTGCGTCATGCATGAGATTTGCCTTAGTTTGACCAGAGCTTAACAATTTTGGTAATTGAAATCTAGAGAGACTATTTAACCCTTTTATCTGTTAGTAGAAGCTATTAATTTGTGCTTGTTATTTATTAGCGTAAAATATTGTTGTGGACGATAAGTCTAATTGTAGTCGCAGTTTTGCTAAGCTTAGGACTAAGTACTTGTAACAAAAGGATCCCAGATTAGATAACGGTTGAGCTTTAAGTGAGACAGACTAAATACATAAATACACTTGTATAAAACAATTTAACCACTGGTATAACTTACAAGTAACATTGAAATATTCCTCTCTTTTTTATTTTGTACAACAACGTTAAAATAGTTTAAAATTTTACCAACTTTATTCACTCCAAAAAAAATATTTGCTCATTGGCTTCCATCGATCTGTGAACAAATTCTATCGACGCAGTATTTTATTCATCAAAAACGAAATAAAAATATGAGCTTACCTAACAATAAATTCCGGTATCTATGCACGAACTCGGGTAGTAAAATATTCGTATTTTTATTCACATTCGCTGGAGCACCAGAGAAACAGTCGAACGTACCAAAAATATGAGTGAATGTGAGAGTTCGTGCGGTCGGTTCTAAAAGAATTTGATATCAAAGATTCGAGGCAGCACAAACACGAAACTCAGGCCTGCCTGTCGAAGGAATTTGGGGTCGTGCAAGAGCCATTATTAGGGTGTCAAAGAATAATTTCATACGTGTAAGGATGTTTACTAGATTTTACAAAATAGGGTCCATGTTTACCCATATTTTGTTAGATTTTTGCTTCAGGAATCGCCTAACTTTTAACCACAAAGTTGCTTTTGTATTTTAATACATTTTATAACATAAACATTTTGTGTTTCTAGTATTTTACATCATATGTGAATGTACAGTTGTACATATATACTCGTTATTTTTGTAGCAGTTTGCTGGCAGAAATATAAATAAAAATAAAACATAACGTATAAGTAGGATGTAAAATATTAAAAATATTTGTTACACTCTTGTACTCGTAGACATTTAATTATAAATTATGAGCTTATAAACTGTCAACAAAAGTGATAACAGAATCGATATTTTTAGGCCTTCAATGACATTAGATCACCTTCAATTACCTTTTAAAAGGTCATAAGTACTATTTAATAGTAGAACAGGGGAACAGTGTATCATCACCATGTTTTAGCCGAAAGATGTCCAGTGCTGGCCTTCAGCAAGTGTCACTCAAAGACGGGACCTAAACTTTTAGTCCAGAATGTTAAAAATCAACCACGGGTGATTTTTAATTACCAACGAGACAGACATTTGAAGTCTGAGATAAACACAATAATTGGTTTTACGATATTTATCAGCAACACAATTGCAAATAGTTTTGCTTTCACATTCCTTTATTTCGGTGTAGAATTTTAGAAAGGTAAATTCAGTCCCACGACCCAGTGATAAATAAAATCGAAGAAAAATATTATTTTGCCAAATCTCTTCCAGGGAATCGTTATATCAGCACTCCACATAACATAATCACAAAATGGATGTGGTGGTGTCTTTTGGCCTCTGATTCTGTTACCAGAATGTGCATTACATCACATAGTTAGCTAATGGAATATTTTTATGAGCCGGTTTTCGACTTTGCGGGTTTCTTTTGGTTTAGCCGAGTGATTTTAGGCGTAGGTACGAGTATGTAGATTATTTAAATAAACCGTAGATGTAAGGCCAATTATTGTGATTTTGTTTAATAGACATCTTACTTTTTATTTTTATTTGAAACTAGCTATTCGCCCGCGACTTCGCGTGATCCGTGTTTTATCCTACAGATGAATTTTTAATAAAAAGTTTCTTACAAATTTTTATCCCCTATTTCACCCCCTTAAGGGTTGAATTTTGAAAAATCCTTCCTTAGTTATCCACTTACGTCATAAGAGGAATACGTGTGCGAAATTTTAAGTTTCTAGCCCTAAGGGTTTGGCCTGTGCGTTGATACATCAGTCAATCACTTTTGCCTTTTATATATATAGATATGCTCGCACTTGACCACTACCTAACCTGATGGTAAACGATGATATGGTCGACGGTGAAGCCTAGAAGTAACCTATTCACTCTTGACTTGAAGACCCCAAGATTGTAGCTATGGGGAAACACAGACTTCAACAGGGAGTTCCATTCCTTAGGTGTATACATTATAATGGTATTTCCAAAAAGTTTAGTGTGTATGGGTAGGATGTCTAACATATATTGATGTTGCATTGCCGTAAGTGTGGTATTCCGATGATGAAACGGGCTTGGCGGAATTAGATCATGCAAATCCATCGCACACTCCCCGAAATGTAAACGATAAAAATCGACAAGCTGGCAACTCGGCGACGATGTTCAAGCTTTGACTTGACTAGTGTCTCATTACCGATGAGCCTCTTGGCCCACTTTTCGATCGATTCTAGTGCATCAAGCTGGTTTTTGGCAGATCCATTCAATATCTCAAAAGTTATACCAATATTTTTGTAGGTATCCAATAAACTACTGCATTAACCAATATTTTTTTTAAGAATAATCAATGAAATTTTTAAATAACTTAGCAAGTAGGATATCTCAACTAATAAGTCAAATATCACAACTAAACTGTGGCAACAGAACCACTTGGTTCTTAGATGTTTGTTAATTTAGTTAAGTTTGTGAACAAGGAAATCGGTGCCAATTTCCATCGTAATATTGTTTTCGTACTAAGCACCTTAGCCTCGGTTACCGAAAATAAATGATCGATGTGTCACAGCGATTGGCAGTTAAACATTCATTTAAGCAGTTAACGAACCTTTATAAATTTTCACATTTTTGGATAATTTTTTTTTGCCTATGGGACCGAGACGTGGTCGCTCACAATGGGCCTTATCAGAAAGTTTAAAGACACCCAAAGGGCAATGGAGAGTGCTGTGCTCGGTTTTTCCTTGCGTGATCACGTGAAAAATTATAATATCCGCAGGAGAAACAAAGTGGCAGTGGGCAAGGCACATTGCTCGCAGAACGGATGGCCGATGGGGCCGATGGGGCCAAAAAATTTTGGAATGGCGACAGCGAACCGGAAGACGATACGTTGGAAGGCCTCCCACTAGGTGGACCGATGACCTGGTTAAGGTTGCGGGAAGGTGCTGGATGCGAGACGCACGGGTTCGGTCAATATGGCGACGCCTAGGGGAGGCCTATATCCAGCAGTGGACGTCTTTCGGCTGAAATGATAAAATGATGATGATGATGAAACTTTGCCTTATAATAACACAATAAGCCCATAAACAAAAATAAGCCCCATTAAGCAAGTAATAATCGATTCAAAACAAGCAGCGTGGCAATGACAAATCGCCGGAACGCAGCGTAGCCGCGTCTGAACCGCGATAACGTTGCGATCGCCATCGGAAGTTGTAATTAATGCCAGCGAGCGTTATGCGTTTCCTTTATGCCCTTCTGTGTGTTGGACGACAGTGTGTGGTTGAGTAAATGTGTACAAACACACATACAACAGTACACTTGTAGCTAAATGTTTGTAGATGGTTGCAGAGCTAGAGCTAAGCTATGAGCTAAGTTGGTTTAAGTTTAGCCCCTCTAGCTCATGTTATTTTTAAACTTGTATCTGTGGTCATCTTTTAAACTTGTGTACAGATTATGCGCCTCTTTTGCGGCCTTCTATGTGTTGGACGATATTGAGTGGTTGTGTACAAACACACATGCAAATGTACACAAGTAGGTATGTTTGCAGCTGGTTGCAGAGCTAGATCTAAGCTATGAGCTATGTTGGTTTCAGTTTGGCTCCTCTAGCTGAAATAATTTTTCAAATTTGTATCGATGTCATCTTTCAAACTTGTGTGCAGATTATGCGTCTCCTTTATGCATTTATACGTATTGGACGATATTGTATGGTTGTGTACAGATACACAAGTAGGTATATTTGTAGCCGGTTGCAGATCAAAACCTAAGTAAGTTTAAGCTTAGGTCTTTTGCCCTACTATGTTGGGGTCGGCTTCCAGTCTAATCAGATGCTGAATACCAGTATTTTAAGTGGAGCGACTGTTTGTCTAACTAAGTTGTGTAAGTATAAAAAAAAAACTCAGCTATGGGCTAAGCTGAACCAACTAAGCTAAGTCCTTGGTCTCAAATCGGCTTTCAGATGATTGAGTGTAACTTGTTTTGATAATAAATGTATTGATGCTTGATCTTGACCACAGCATAATTAAGATTTTACCTATAACAATAAAACTATGAAATCTTTTGAAGACTTTAATTTTCGTATTTTAGGAAGGAAAAAAGAAACCAAAGGTAGGTAGGAACCAACCAGTTAATACTTTCAAATACCTTACGTAATACGGGAATCGAATTATGAGAGTTCTTGTGTATAGATTGCAAGTGAATCAAACACGGGCCACGGGTTACACATACGAGTATAATCCTCATCCAAAGGATAGCATTCCCACAATTGCCCAGTTTGTACGAGCTAACAAATCGTTCAGTAGCAGAACGGGCTATTCTGGAATGATATCATGACGATACTTATGTCAGTAGCTATATTTGTTCAATGTGTTGCTGGTGCGATTCTATTAAGTTTTATAACAGCAACAAAGTTGTTGACAAACAGCCATCAATAATAAGATTTCTAATAAAACCTCGTAATTGTTACAAAAGTCAGATATTGTCATTATATTTACTCCAAAAAACGTGTGCCCGATTTCTACCATCATACTTCCATACAAACTTTTATCTCCTTCAGGGGAAGATTTTCCAAAAAAAATCCTTCCTTAATGCTAACCTTCGTTTTATTAGAAATTGGTGTGCAGAATTTCATGCTTCCAGACCAGTATTAGGCTGTGCGTATTGTGTCATGCAATGCATGAATTTAAGATTTGTATTAAGTAGAACAGTGTTTTTCAACCTGTTTTTTCAACCTGCGAAGTTTCGGGGGTCGCGAAATATTTTTTTCATACTATGGGGGTCGTGTAATGAAAAAGGTTGAAAAACACTGGAGTAGAACATTGCCACCACCACCGTTGTAACATGTAGCTACTTGAAAGTTCTTCGTTTGGAATAATATTCCACCACCGATCAGAACAGCCAACACAATAGGCACATTTAGGAGACGTTTACGGAAGTATCTGGTGGAAGCGCAGCGTAAGCTGGATATGGTCGCACTGAATGCCTCAATTATATGACGCATTAGCCTACCTACCCACACCTCACTTATTGTCACACTCACCTTATTTATTCTTATGTAGTGTACACGTATTTTCTTATTATTTGTAATATACACTTACAACCCATCTATTTTTATCTTTTATATAAGTAAGTACTTTTATCACAAACACATTTAGTTACTATAAAACTGCTTTACGTCCGTCACGTCATCAGTCACAGGTCCAGTTGAAAACCAGCGTCGGCACTAGTTGCCCGACATTTTGCTGAACTGGTCCTATTTGGCGCAGCCGTGGGACACACAAAATATTGTGTATTGATATAATCACTTTCATTTTGTTTTATATTATTGTCGCTTAATCTAAGTTTTCTTTTTTTTTGTATGTATATTTTGTGTGCTCTGGCTTGTGTCAAATAAATGTGTTTTCTTTCTTTCTTTCTTTTATTTCTTCCCTAGTTCAACCAAAACATTCCACGTTTACACACTTCTGTAACAGTAGCTATCTACCTATATGTGTTTATGTGCCCGCAGATTGCGTGAAAATAAGTGCGTTTACTGTAGCCATTACTTGCCACTACATTTGTGCGGGTTAAAGCTGTAAACTCACTCGTCACGGGGCACTGAATTATTTCAATTCGCAACTGGCTCAAATTGTTTCTAACTAACTAACTTTAAGATTGTTTTACTTGATTAGTTTTTGCGAACAAAGAACGCAATAAAAATGCTTAAGATAAAGGGAGAGATAACATTCTTTTAAAGAAAATGTATGAAGGCAGAAAGTTTCGAACACTTGGTTGAGTTTACAGAAATAAGTACAAAAACAAATGCATGCAAGTAACAATGTCTTTACTTCACGCCTATTTTCCCCAAAGAGTTAGTCAGAGGAGTACCTAGATTACACCTACATTTTGCAAGCTATGTTTAAGTACTATATACAGTTGGCGAGGCTATTGTCATCGACCGGGAACAAATGCAGACTCGGGGCTGCTACCTGCTACTGGGTTATTCCAGACATAAAGCCCAATGATACTTTTTTCCATTTTGCTTGGAGATATGCTCATGCATACTGCGCTACTAAGGGGAGATACCGCATTTATCTGGGACCACAACCCACTAAAACTCCACTGCGTCCGCCATCAGATGGTGGCGGCCCCGTCCAGGCCGCGGAAGGTAGGGAGAGCGGTGCACAACCGTACCGGCACTCCTCTCCCGCCGCGGCTCCTGTTAGCCACGATATCGTATGGGAAGCCCCATACGACATCACGGCTCGCCTCAGTTGTGATGTCGTCTCTGTTACCAAGCGGCACCGCAACTTAGTAGTTGGCCGCTACGTTGTTGGCTTAGTCGGCAAATGCCCTGACGATCGGCCCCTCCTCGGGTTGCTCTTCGCTTCACCGTGGGTGACCAAGCCACGGCTACTGAGCCCTACCCCCCCGCCTCAACAATGCGGGAACCGACCTGAGAATTTAAGACCTCTTGCTCAGCAGTAGTTCTTACAACCACTAGACTAGCCAATACAGTAGCTGTATAGATAAGTGCCTTGCAAACTCGAATATTCTATCAACTTGATGTAATAGGTAGCGTCTAAGAGTAATCAAAAGCCTAGAATTCCGTCATTGATCTATCCTTAGAATATCGGTGTTTCACGAAATTGGCTGCGGAAGTTGCGAATCGATCAATACTAAATATTGATATTAAACCGCATCTCATCCAACTGGAACCCGACCTCAAACTATTTGAAAGTGGGCTAGGATGAACGACCCATACGAATATTGTGTTGTTTCGGCGAAAATCAATCTAACGGGCCCGTATTTCAAAAACCACACCAATCACAAATGGTATCATAACATAACATCACGCTTGAGTTCCCTGAAGGGTTGGGCAGAGGTACATCTGTATTAATAATTAATAATAATAATAATTTATTTATTTCACCAAAAGTAATACAACAAATAACATAAAGTATTATTGGCCAGTATTTAAAAATCGGTGTTGCCACAGTATTATACCCACAGTTCGCTATTTATGTGTAAGTCCCATGTGATAAAAAGAAAGAAAGAAAAAGTATTTAATTGCCACAAAACGACATACAAACATTACATTACAAGAACAAGAAGAGTGGTAGTAGATTTTGAAAACTAAACCCTTAACGTAGTAGATAGTAGTTCTTAAATTATGTTAGAAAAGTAAAAAAAAAGACAAAAAAATAAATGCGAGTTTAATTAAAGCAGATGCATGTCACGGTCGTGGCAAAAAGGCTTCCACTCAGCATAGTGCTGTGCCGTGGGAGACCCACAGCACGGCGCTGATTTTCAGTGGACGCCTAACAGGGGGCATGAATCGGGCACAAGTCCAGGATCCGGGCTACTACTGATAAATTCCAGATGGAAAAACTCAATAACGGTAATCGGACCGAGGGCTTCATGTTCAGCAATACCGCTATACAATACGAGGCAGTTCACAAACACAAAAGCAAATCACAAATGGTATCAAAATTCAAAGTCTGTTCGTTCTGTTCAATGCACAATCATTACATTTGTCAAACGTTAATCAGTTCATACTTAGCGATATTAACAACTGGAAATCAAAACGATTGCAATTCCATTTAAATCATCAATGTGAGAGTTGACACAATATACTCAAATTAATGATCACGCGACTGAAAACACATTTTGCTTTCGTCAGATTGGCAGTTCGAGCTCATTTGGGAGAGCGGCAATTATAAACCAGCGTAATCAGTGAATGGTCGGCGTATCGAACTTCGGATAGAGACGCGGGCAATGTATCGATACTTCTGTGTAATAGTATAGATTTTAAGCATTTGTCTTCGACGCTTCTTGAACGATTTAATGTTGATATTTCTTTCGGTATAAGACATTATACTGAAATAAAATAATCCCAAGCCAATCAACCGATAATATCAACATTAAATACACTGACAAGTGTTTTCATAAAGGTTTCATTCTAGTCTTGGCGTTCATTGAGGTTTACGGGTCGACAAAATGATTCATATTATGTGAGTTATAAATCAGGTTAATCTCGAGTATATCGGTCCCTATATAAATATATTTTTTAATGATTTTAATGTTATGTTTTTTTTATTTTAATTTCTAATTTTATGTATTTAATGTTCATTGACTTAAACATTAAATAACTTAAACATTACTTATTTGTTATTAATTATTTTCTTTTTTTTTGATATTTCATTTAATGTTTATATTTTTTTATTTTTCATATTGTTCTTAATTTTATTTTTAATGCTTTTTTATATTGACTTTTAATAATGTTTATAATTTGATTTTAAAATGCTCTTAATTTGATTTTGAATGTTTTTTATTTTGATTTTTAATGTTTTTTTTTTTAATTTTGATAATGGCAATTTTTTTAAATCATTTTGATTATTGTAAGGTTTTAATTTAAATCGCGTGCATTATTTTTTCTTTTTTTTTCATTATTCCGTGGGAAATGTAGTTGGTTGCACATTTGGTCGTAATTGTTGTAATAGTAAGTTGTAATGTGTCACTATTTGTTTTCCCCAAATAAATAAAATAAAATTTATATGGTTGGTCTAAGGTTCATTTCTTTAATACATACATACTCTCACGCATGTATTTCTTTAAAATTTTACCTCAATTATTTCAATGGCTATATCGATACTATTATTTATCGATACTTCAGACTCGATGCCTATCCCTACCACCGACCGGACAGAACCCTTTGACCAGCCGTATTTAGTGATGCAATTTCTATACGTTACAGAATGGGAACTGTGTCAGTATACAGGGTGGAATTTTGACATGGGGCACTCAGGGCAGGTACCTTAACCGTTGTAAGTTCAGAAATACGTTCTTACGAGACTGTCCTTAACTGTTTTAGTAATTGCTAAGTGCATGCAAGTATTTAACAAAAAAACGTTAATCTAAAAAACAAAAACCCGACTGCTTTAAGAAGCGAACTAAAAAGCTGTAAACAAGAAAAAATCATGCTGTGCAGTCGGAGGATACAAATTCGCGAACTGGCTGACCACCTGATCCTCCGACTGCACACCATGATTTTTTCTTGTTTACAGCTTTTTAGTTCGCTTCTTAAGCAGTCGGGTTTTTGTTTTTAAAGTTAACCTCTTTTATTTACAACTTTTTACCCGGCTGCAAGGAAAGGGTTATTAGTTATATTATTTTTTTCGTATTACTTTTAAACATATAAGTGGTATGTATTTTTGTAATCAGCTCTTGAAACCCTTCATTTTGATAGCCCACTCGATGGGTTTGGAAGAAAAAAAAATTGGAACCCACACAACATGGCGCCCAAAATCCGCCATGTTTGTTTTTTTTTAACTTTACCTATCTAAGAACACTTGGGCGGTCAAGACTTATCTAAAGATGTCTTAATTATAAAAATCCGCCCAGTGGTTTGGAAGATACGAGGTAATAATGAATATTACATACATACAAACATACATACATACAAGATACGTGCGAAACTCATAACCCTTTTTTACCCAGCTGGTAATAAAAACATGAGTACACTTCATATGCGGTAGAAGGGCAACACTCAAATTATAATCCATCTCATTCTCTCAAACGTTAAATCTGTAATCTAAAGATGTATGCGTTTTACTATTATTAGTGTCGCTTTTTCGTTTCATCGTGTTTCAAATCACAATGGTGATAAGTAAGGTTTCACATAAAAAAATTAGAAACTGGGCAGTTTAGAAATACCCTGTGTACTGCCGTGTCCCATCTCAAAAATCGACAAGGTTTACTACTCATGCGTATGCGGTGTAGTTTGAAAGTTCAGTATTATTATATTATGCAGCTCTTGGCCGTTTGAAAGCTCTGGATTGTATTATATGAATTTAGAGTAGAAAATATTGCATTGGAATGCGATAGTATTGTTTCTGATTCTGTGTGGATATGTTGAAATACATTTGATGGTGAAAGTGATTTATGTACCTATGCGTATTTTAATTAGTTATAGCTTTTAACGATTTCAAATGTCTTCATAATAAAATCTTACTTTTTTAATATTAAATTATCGTGCTTGTGTGATTACTGCAATTAATTTTCGTGACGCGTCGAAAATTTCTCTCCAGAAACGATGTTTAGGTTTAAAAAAAACAAACTCTTGAAATCTGTAGTTCTGCAAATAAAAATATGTTCCATAGTTCTACTTTCTACGCATTTCAACTATACATATTGTAAATCAACGATTTATTGTAGAAACTCTACCACGAATTTAAAAATAACAGTTAAAAGTTGAAGAATGAACTGCTTAACAATATTATTGATATTTCCCCGAATTCGTACTGAATTGAAAAACTTACGGATTATTTTTCAAAGCTATTTTTTTATCGTTCGACATTTCGAGGACTATTTGAGAACCATTAATTGTGGATTTTTGATGAAAACATTTTTATAAAATAAATGTTCCTTTTACGTGTTTGCGTCAACGATTACCGTGCTGGTATTCCGTTTGACTTCATACATTGAGATGTGTGTATTTTATGAATATCCATACGAGTGATGATTTTCCATGGCTCTAGAAAATAATGTAAGGGTATAATTTAAGACGATGACTAACGCCAACGACCTTGAGGGAACAAAATGCGCACTCGTTTCACACCCGCGCGACCCAAAATTTAGTAGTTTTTTGTACTTTCCTTATTATTCTATGACTTAAAAAAAAGCTTCAAATCAAAATGTAGATAATTAAATTGTCTTTGAGATGGTGTCGATTTCATTAAAATACGCCCAGCGGTTTTGGCGCGATTGTCGTGTTTTTGTCTGTTTTAGACATAACTTTACAAATTAATTACACTATGTTATACGAATAAAACTCAAAATTCCCTTTGATCAAATTATTAAGAAAATGGTCTAATGTACCTTATATTTTTTCCAAAAAATTTCGACTAGCCGTCTAGACGTGATTCTCATTTTAAAATCAGCTACTCAAGGGAATCGGCGCCTTAACTACCACTCCATTTATTTCGGAGTGCTATCGACCATGACCATAAGTCATATTAGGAAGGTAATTCAGACAAATAATTTCGAATTAACCTAAGCACCGACTATTTCCTCCACTCATCAGTTTACCAACATCCCGTCCGCTGTTATTGCCTTATCCGTACCGTATTTGCGTGTCATTCGTCAGAGGCGTCCTGTAATTAATGCGGACATGGACAGCGTCGGCCTAATGAATAGCGGGTGTAGCGTGTCGCACAAAAACTGGACCGTCATACTACACGCGCTCGGTATCGGCCGGTGAGGCGTGGGTCACTGTCAGCGTGTGGAGAGCGGTTGACTGTCTGCGAGTGGAGTGCCCTAACTGTCATTGGGTGAAGCTCTAATGTGGGCTTATGGTTAGAAGGTGTACCGAGTCGCACAAAAACTGGATCGTCATACTACACGCACTCAGTATCGGCTGCTGAGGAACTGCTTACTGTCAGCGGGTGAAGGGTTGATGAGCTCTGATGAATATCGGGTTTATCGTATCGCACTAAAACTGGGACCGTCATACTTCACGCGCTGGGTATCGGCAGGTGAGGCTCGGCTCACTGTCAGCATATGGCGAGCGGGTGACTGTCAGTGGGTGAAGCACTGAAGTGCTCTGATTGCCAACGGGTGAAGTTATGATGTGCTCTGGCTGTCAATGGGTGGAACACTAAAGTGCCCTGACTGGAAGCGGGTGCAGCGCTGATTTACTCTCACTGTCAACGGGTTCACTGCTGTGATTTTGTGCTCAAAAGCTTTTTGGAGTGTATTTTGTACTTGTGGATGTATTCATGCACTAAATCTTTTAAATAAAAACAGAAATATCTAACGTTTCACGCAATTCAAAACAAACGGTTGTCATTGTTTGGATAACTTGACAGTTGTCCGTCAAGAAAGGGATGGGGCTTACAATCGTCTTCTGTATCGAGTGAGTTTATTTTACTTAATTTAGTATTCAATCCATACTATAATATTATAAGTGCGAAAGTAACTGTGTTTGTCTGTCTGTTACCTTTTCACGCCTAAACAACTGAACCGATATAGATGAAATTTTGTATGGAGATAGATTGAAATCCTGGAAAGGACTTAGGGTAGTTTTTATCCCGGCAATCATGCTTAAGAGAGTGGAAAAGGGGGTGGAAGTTTGTATGGTGAACTAATAATTTCTCAAGTAAGGCGGCCACACACCTACAATATTACGGCGCGATAAAAAAATATGCTATTCAAATTACGTGCTAATGCTACGCAGATGGAATCGCGGACCACAG
The DNA here is from genome assembly GCA_945859665.1 of Anorthoa munda. Classification (NCBI taxonomy): domain Eukaryota; kingdom Metazoa; phylum Arthropoda; class Insecta; order Lepidoptera; family Noctuidae; genus Anorthoa; species Anorthoa munda. The sequence goes on along the minus strand of OX243900.1, from coordinate 14,385,980 downwards.
CTAATTAAATATAATATACTGGAATTCATAATTCAAATAAAGATCATGCAACCTACGTTTTCAGCTGCTGGTCACTTCCCTCTCCTATACATAATTTATCTTGATTTGTGTGATCAAGTTACATACGCGAGTACGAGATACCTGACTGTTATAGTCACAGAGGACTTTTTTTATATATGATCTAGACTGAGAACATCACTCGAGTCAAACTGACAAGCACAGACTACATAGAACTGGAGAGCAACGAAAACCTTTTTATTTTTTTACGTTGATTTCTAATATTTTACGATAAAAAGTGAAACCTTTAAAAGCAGATTAAAATCTGCTGGTGCTTCAATGCAGCTTTTTAACTTAGGCCTCTCACATACATTCTGAATTCCTCTCTGAATCCAGACTCGAAATTCATATTATTAACTAAGAAATGCCGGGGGCAACGCATATAATTTCACTATGCCCCACACACATTCTGATTTTTTCAGAATAAGATTTAGGCTGGACTCACACATTCTGAAATTCCTGTCGTAAATTCATAATCGGAATTCATAGTCTGAAGCCGGCAAGAGTAAAGCTCTATCCACACATATTAGGGACGTGCCCGGGACGTGACAGGGCCGGGTCCCGTCAGGGGCTCAAAAAAATATCGGTGGGAACTCAAAAAAATTTTATATGAACTCGTTCACACACGTCCGTGCACGGGACGTGCCCGGGCCCGTGCACGGACGTGTGTGAACGGGGCTCCGTCGGTAAATTATAATTTTCAAGTCGCTGTTTTAAACATTTGTATTCGCCCACTGTTTGTAGCCCACTTAGTATTTCGGTATTTTTACTAGGCATATTCAATATTTTTGACAGCTTTAATTTGAATTTATATTTCACTTTGAATTATTTCATCTGCATCAAAACACACCTTGGTAATATATATATACATAATATCTTTGCTCCTTTTCTGTTAGCTTGCCTTCGAAACTGAATTGTTGGGTTCAGTTCTTTAATCATTAACAGGGTTGTGGATTCTTTCCTGTTATGTTCCTTTGGAAGAAACACTTGGTTCCGTTTTTGAAACTTAAGGGTTGTGAATCCTGATTCTTATCGCAACATGGAATCAGTTCTCTAGGGTTATCAGTACTTCGTCGGCATCACAATACAATCCTTTACCGCGGTAATCACGTATATAATCTTTGATCTAATTGTTTGACTTAAAAATAAAATACCTGTTTGTTTCTGTTTGAAGAACAAGACGTGTTCGTCTTCCTTGTAGTTAACCGATTATTTGCCTTGTAGAAAGCCTGTTCATATTTTTTTCATTAATAAATAAATTATAGAAACATGATTAGTAAAACCCTTGCTCCACGGTTAAAAACCAAGGTTACCTTGGTTTAAAAGCGGCCTTTTAAACCGTGTAGCACGGGCTTAAATAATAATGAGAAAAAAAATCTCAAACTATTAAAAACTTTTTTATATTTCAAATAAATTATAGTAGGTACTGTCAACTAACAAACAATTTTTTTTTAATATCCTTCGAATCTATGTTTACTTCTCTATTCAAACGACATCCGAGGTGTTCTGTAGAAGTAAGTTTCTTTAAAAGGGTAGTACAATCAAATCGCTTGCGTAATACACATATATTAAAAAAACCAAGTCTATAAAATAATCTAAAAATCCCAAAAAAAACTACCTTTCTAAAATTTAGAAAAATAGTGATTTTCCACAACTTTAGGGTCTATGTTTGACCATTTTTAGTTCTTTTAAGAGTACTTTTACCTTCCATAGGAAAAAATGTAAGTTTTGGTGACTTTCATTCATTTTAGTAGATCGTCACGGCGACCAACACACCCTTGGCAAACTTTACCCACTCATAACCTATTTTTCTTGCAGGTGCGGAGGCTGTTGCGGAGGCTGTTGTGGTGGGTGCTGCGGTGGATGCTGCTGTCCTTGCATCACGATCTACACCTGTTGTACGAAGATTTGCTAGTGGCACAGAGTTGCGCCTGTCGGCGGAGACGTGCCATGGCGTCTCCGTCGAAAATGGCGCAACGGACTCCTTCAATGTTCGTGTCTTCGAAGTATGCACTTCCGTGCCGTTTTGTGGAAATAAACTACTATAAATAAGCGTACTACTAAGTTTTATTCAAACCCAACACAAACACTGCCCATGACGCATGACTCAAGAGGCTTGGAGGCGGAGCCCTCCTCTCGGCACTCGCTGGAGGAGCCCTCTTTGCACGACACTCGCTGGAGGTGGAGCACTCCTCTTTGCACGACACTCGCTGGAGGTGGAGCACTCCTCTTTGCACGACACTCGCTGGAGGTGGAGCACTCCTCTTTGCACGACACTCGCTGGAGGTGGAGCACTCCTCTTTGCACGACACTCGCTGGAGGTGGAGCACTCCTCTTTGCACGACACTCGCTGGAGGTGGAGCACTCCTCTTTGCACGACACTCGCTGGAGGTGGAGCACTCCTCTTTGCACGACACTCGCTGGAGGTGGAGCACTCTTTGCACGACACTCGCTGGAGGTGGAGCACTCTTTGCACGACACTCGCTGGAGGTGGAGCACTCTTTGCACGACACTCGCTGGAGGTGGAGCACTCTTCTTTGCACGACACTCGCTGGAGGTGGAGCACTCCTCTTTGCACGACACTCGCTGGAGGTGGAGCACTCCTCTTTGCACGACACTCGCTGGAGGTGGAGCACTCTTTGCACGACACTCGCTGGAGGTGGAGCACTCCTCTTTGCACGACACTCGCTGGAGGTGGAGCACTCCTCTTTGCACGACACTCGCTGGAGGTGGAGCACTCCTCTTTGCACGACACTCGCTGGAGGTGGAGCACTCCTCTTTGCACGACACTCGCTGGAGGTGGAGCACTCCTCTTTGCACGACACTCGCTGGAGGTGGAGCACTCCTCTTTGCACGACACTCGCTGGAGGTGGAGCACTCCTCTTTGCACGACACTCGCTGGAGGTGGAGCACTCCTCTTTGCTGATACTCGCTGGAGGTGGAGCACTCCTCTTTGCACGACACTCGCTGGAGGTGGAGCACTCCTCTTTGCACGACACTCGCTGGAGGTGGAGCACTCCTCTTTGCACGGCACTCGCTGGAGGAGCCCTCTTTGCACGGCACTCGCTGGAGGTGGAGCACTCCTCTTTGCACGACACTCGCTGGAGGTGGAGCACTCCTCTTTGCACGACACTCGCTGGAGGTGGAGCACTCCTCTTTGCACGACACTCGCTGGAGGTGGAGCACTCCTCGTTGCACGGCACTCGCTGGAGGAGCACTCCTCTTTGCACGACACTCGCTGGAGGTGGAGCACTCCTCTTTGCACGACACTCGCTGGAGGTGGAGCACTCCTCTTTGCACGATACTCGCTGGAGGTGGAGCACTCCTCTTTGTTGGAGGTGGAGCACTCCTCTTTGCACGACACTCGCTGGAGGTGGAGCACTCCTCTTTGCACGACACTCGCTGGAGGTGGAGCACTCCTCTTTGCACGACACTCGCTGGAGGAGCCCTCTTTGCACGGCACTCGCTGGACGAGCCCTCTTTGCACGGCACTCGCTGGAGGAGCCCTCCTCTTTGCACGGCACTCGCTGGAGGAGCCCTCCTCTTTGCACGGCACTCGCTGGAGGAGCCCTCCTCTTTGCACGGCACTCGCTGGAGGAGCCCTCCTCTTCGCACGGCACTCGCTGGAGGAGCCCTCTTTGCACGGCACTAGTTGGAGGAGCCCTCCTCTTTGCACGGCACTCGCTGGAGGTGGAGCACTCCTCTTTGCACGACACTCGCTGGAGGTGGAGCACTCCTCTTTGCACGACACTCGCTGGAGGTGGAGCACTCCTCTTTGCACGACACTCGCTGGAGGTGGAGCACTCCTCTTTGCACGACACTCGCTGGAGGTGGAGCACTCCTCTTTGCACGACACTCGCTGGAGGTGGAGCACTCCTCTTTGCACGACACTCCCTGGAGGTGGAGCACTCCTCTTTGCACGACACTCGCTGGACGTGGAGCACTCCTCTTTGCACGACACTCGCTGGAGGTGGAGCACTCCTCTTTGCACGACACTCGCTGGAGGTGCAGCCCTCCTCTTCGCTCGACACTCGCTGGAGGCGGAGCCCTCCTCTTCGCTCGACACTCGCTGGAGGCGGAGCTTTCCTCTTCGCACGACATTTGCTGGAGGCGGAGCCATCCTCTTCGCACGACACTCGCTGGAGGTGGAGCCCTCCTCGCACGACAGTTCTTGCGCACATATGTGAGTGGCGCGAGGAGGCGAAACGCCGGAGAGAAACTCCACATTGCCACGATAAATCGTGGCTCGGCGGACAGAGCTCCGGCACGATCTTATGGCGACATGAAGAGAGCGACTGTCACAACGCAGTCCTGGGCACGCCACAATTGCGGCGTGGCTCCTCTTTGGGGAGTGGCTTAAAAGGCGCCTTCACCTACCGCCTGACGCAGGTCCTCACCGAACACTGCTGTTTCGGGAGGTTCCTGTTCAGGTTAAGGCGGGAGGAAACACTTTTCATAAGATGGAAGGCTTGCGGACGGCGAGTAAGGGTCAGCGCACACCAAGAGCAAAGCAGAACAGTGCACTTTCGGAGACTGCTGAAAAATTTATCTTAAGACAATTCCATACATTGCAAAATTAAATACACGTCACTTGATGCTCGAGCTTGCAAGATGTGTGTTCGAGTATGCGCTTAATTTATTTACATAATTATATATATTCTGCATGTTCCTCTTCGTCTGCCAAAAGGGCGATAATTACTTCGTGTCCGAATCAAACATATCGAACAAATCTGCTGACGTGGGATGTAGGCATCAAACTGGTCATGCACGCCCGCCTGGCAACCCAGAGCATTTTCAACGGAGCTCACGGAGGGGCGAGCATGCCGCCTGCATGTTCGAGGAGTCAAAATTTTGCTCGACCGTACGCGAGCATTTTGCAGGTCGGTGTGCGCTGAGTTTAATCACCGCGTTTAGTTTAGGTCGCCGTCCGATAGGGACCAGGCCCGAGTCGACGGCGCGTAGGGTTCAGCGCACATCAAGAGAGCAGAGCAAAGCTTGGTGTGCGCTGACCCTAGTGTTCCACGCACGCCTCTAAAAGATGTTAAAAAAAACTCACGGGGTCCGCTTGGGCCGATGCCTGTCTGAATCGCGGATAAATTTTAAAGAGAATTACCGCGGCCCTGGCACAAGCAACTAAAGGAACACGGCTGGGTTTTAGTCAGTAAAAATCTGACACGCCCTCCCGATTCATCCAGAGCGAGTCATTGGCTGATTTCTCAGCCCAAAAAAGCATCACTCTTGGTTGCATTTTACCTGAGGCCGTGTTCTAACGCACTTTCTTCACAGATAAGTAGAAGCCTCTTAATTGCACTGGTCGAAGAGCTCAGCCATACCATATCGTCTGCGTAGCTGATTTTATTGACGCAGTGCCCATCAATGGAGCATCCCATATTGGGATTGCTGAGCTCACAAATCACCTGTATTACTTACAGGCTGAAAAGGTTAGGTGAGCTGAGACCCCACTGCCTCACCCCGCATTCCAACCTGAATGCATCCATACAGAACACCCGCCCACTTTACATAGTTGTATTGGTTGTTATACCAATACTTCAGCATAGTAATGAGATCGTTTGGCAAGGTGGTGATATGTCATAGTTTCCTCTATAGGAAGTCGCGACACAAGGTCGAAAGCCTTAGTGAGTTCCAAAAAGCATGCCTATACAGGTGTTATTTACTTCTGTAGTACTGGATAGTTTGCTTGAGACTGAGGAAAGCTCTTTCAGTGATGAAATCTAGACGCTATCACTATCGCTCCCCGCTTACACTCGATCCGACACTTAACTGAAGCGTTGCCATAAGCTGCGTACGAAATTCTAGATGTCAAAATGATAGGCACATATTGGACGGTTATTGATTTTAACCGGACACTGACCGAACACTGCAAATTTATCTACGGAGAAACAACATAAAAACACCCTTTTTATACAAAGTACGCGGTTGTTCACGTACCTTTTTAACAAGCGAAAAAATATTCGACGGTAAACTGAACTGGATATTAAAGTTTTCCAGTTCAATTCGGTGTAGAGGAGATTGTATTCAATATTTTAATTTATTATTTTGGAGCATTAAGGCTGCTTTTCCCCAACAATATTATTTGCTTAATGTGAAAACGTAAAGTAAAAAAAGAGAACATAAAAAAAAATTGTCCGTTGCAAATATGCAAGTATTTATTTTTATTTCAAAATGAGGCTGCTTATTTGTATTCCAATAATTGTGACAAAGGCGACAAATCATTCTTTTTCAACCAATTCCTTTAGGTGAGGTCATAATTTCTGTGAAACGATCGACTTATATTTCAATCTCTTATCCAGAGAAGAATTCAGGTTTGTATCATTTGTAAGTTGCAAAATAACACTTTACATGTGAATCTTTTTTGTTAGTTTTAGCTAAATAAGGCCAACATTGCCAAACTGGCTATTCTGAGAAGTAACCCAAAATAGACTCAAAGGTGTAAGTTTCTTTTAAAAGTCCATAGAAAGTAATCACATCAGATGAGAAGTCCATAAAAAGTAGTCACATTAGCGCGAGGCGATTTTAAATTAAAAAAAAATTGTCTAAGGCGGCCTTTTAACGTTTAAATTTGTCATACTTAATTTTCTTAAACGTTCCTCCATAATAATAATGCCTAGGTTACACAGTGCGAGCTGGCATGCGAGCTGACCGAGTCAGTTACTGAGGTGCAGTTACTTGCACCGTGTGACCGCATCATACGAGTTACTGTCATGTGCGAGTGGGACAGTAGCTCGCGTCCGAGTTACTTCAACATTTTTTGTTTTTACTCGCTACTTGCCTTCCCCCACCACGCCACTCGCACGCCGCTCGGTCGTCAACTCGCACGATTTTGCGAAATGACAGTAGCTCGTACGCTCGGGCCCACGCTACAGTGTTTCTTGTTTCGGCGTCAAAATGGCGGAAAGATGGACATCCGATCAAAATATAAAGTTTGTGGAGCTATACAAAGATCAAACGAACTTATGGAATTGTTTGGATCCTAATTATAAGAACAGAGATTTGCGTAAAGCGTCGTTGGAACACATCCGCATGGAATTTAATTTACAAAACACGAATGAAGTTACAAAAAAAATCAAAAATTTACGTTCTACGTATAACCAGGAGTTATTGAAAATTGAAAAAAGCAAAAAAAGTGGATCTGGCACTGATGAGATCTATAAACCATCTATCAAGTGGTTCGATTCTATGGATTATATTATGAAAATAATAAATCTAAAAGAAAAAGAAACACTAAGTAATCTGGTAAGTATTTTATTTCTAATTACACAATCATATCATTTTGCCACGTAACTGCTCCCTCGCCATTGAAATAATTTTTATATTTATCACGCATTTTCTCTGCTATTGCTTTCGATCTATTATTGATTCTCGAGCGACGAATACTCGGTAATTCATTAATTTCGGACCTCCACTGCCCCAGAATGATTTGAAAGTTTATGATGTCTTCATAATCTGTAGTTCCTGGTGGTGTATAAGTGCTTGATGCAGTGGTACGTAACCAATTGTGTAATGTACATGCACATAAGACGATCTTTATCGTAGTTTCCTCTTTAACTTGAATTGGCTTTCCCAAAACACGAAAACGAGATGCTAGAATGCCAAACCCATTCTCCACAATCCTTCTTGCTCTGCTCAATCTATAATTATATATCTTTTCTGCGGTAGTCAATATATTTTTGTAGGGCTTTAGTAAATACGGCTTCAAAGGGAAGGCATCATCTCCAACTAGAATACCATTTTCAGGCAACAATAAATTGTTTTCTAGATACGGATACAAAGAGCAGTTTTGAAATACCCCACCATCTGCATTACGACCGTATGAGCCTATATCTACATATCTGAAAGTATAATCGTGATCTACGACGGCCATGAGCACTATACTGTTTGTTCCTTTGTAGTTATAATAATTATTCACTGCCACAATTTGGTGGTGCTTGAATTGTTATGTGTTTCCCATCAATAGCTCCACAGCAATTCGGGAAATTCCACCTCGAAGCGAATCCTACTTCTATATCTTGCCATTCTTCCACATTGGGTATCTGAAAAATAAAAGAGTAACATTAATTTCAGGAACCAAATCATGCGTCAACGTCAGGAAGCAACGTTGGATCAATGTCAGGAAACGAGGCCATGAATAACGAGGACCTTGATGCTAGTGACAATAGCAACAACGCCGTTCCTACAAAAGTGATGAGGCCACCAAAAACTCCAAAATTAAAGACGAAAGTATCATCAGAACGGTCTGAAATTCAAGCAGCTGTGAATGAGCTCAAAGAACTAAATAACAGTTTAGTAAACGTGTCTGCCCCGATTCCAAGAGAATTAGAAGATGAATGTGATGTTATTGGAAGACATGTAGCACTGCAGCTCAAACAGTTACCTCCGATTGATAGAATTGATGCGACAGATGAAATACAGGCAATACTCTCTAGATACCGTAAAAGCGCCCTCTGTGCTAGAATTGTGTATACACCTTCTGATTACAGTTCTGAATGTACGCCATCACCACAGCCTGCAGTAAATTATCAACTTGTTGGACCTACAATATCTGCACACTCTACACAACTGGAACAATCTTCACAATCTATACTCCATAATGAATGTACGCTGTCATCACAGCCTGTAGTGTTCGCAGCTCCAGTAAATCCTTCACAAACAATGTCTGTAAATTATCAACCTGTTGAACCTACAATATCTGCAAACTCTACGCCACTGCTGGATCAATCTTCACAATCTATACTCCGTAATGATATACTTTCTTCAGCAATATCAATCTCTAAAATAACGAAATAAGCTATTGTAACGGGATATTTTCTTGGGAACAATAAAGCACCATATACAGAGAACGATGTTTATTATATTTAACCCTTGAACACGTTACCAAAATAAATAAATTTAAAAAGGGTCGCTGGTTGCAGTTGGCTGGTCAACTTTTCCTCGTACTAAAATATTTCCCAACTAATTTAGAGTTGAGGGTGGAAGAACAAAAAAATAAAAATAATAATATAACGGAAGGGCCAGAAAGCCCGTCCCCTGAACCGTCGCGTAGCCAGCCAACTCCACACTGCGACAGCCTGCCTCGAGCAGATAGCCTCCGCCAGGCAATCAGCCCCAACCAGACAGTCAGCCCCAACCAGACAGTCAGCCCCAACCAGACACCTCCTGAAGTTACAGAATAAAAACTTCTTAGCACAAAAACTCAAATTAAACACAAAGGGCTCCGAGTATATAGAACAGACAGGTCGCTAAAACACGGTAAGTAACATCCTATACACCGGGCTTTACATAGGCGAGCACAATGGGTGAGCCGTCCGGCACTCTTCATGATTAAACACACAGAATTTAGGGTTAGACGGAGCAGACAATTCGCTACACATGGAAGGTATTATCTTACACACAGGCTTTACATAAGTGAACACAATGGATGAGCTGTCCCGCACTCTTCATGATTAAACACACAGATTTTATTGTTATACAGATCAGACAAATTGTTGGGATACGGGGAATATTATCTTAAATACCGGGCTTTACATAGGCTAACATAATGGATGGCCCTCCTGAGTATATGGAAATCATGCCTAAGGTGTATGTAAATAGGTATAATTGTATGGAGCTTGTCAACAAACACCCACAAAGGATAGGCCAGCCCAAATAATATAAATGTATCGGCCGCCCTAAAAAACCGAATACCAACTGACAGAGCCTTTAGGAAGTCAAACACGTACCTTTCGGAGGAAGAAAACCCGTAGGGTAGATAGGTCGGCCCAATTTCGACCCCACGCCACGTTGTTCTGAAAGAAACCAGCAAGTCAGCACACAGAACTCACAACGAAATACGATGGGGTCAATCCCCTGAGCAAAGCGACTTACCGTGAGGGATTATGAGCCCGACGTGGGAACACGTGGACAACGGGGCCAGTACCTGACCGAATCCCCGCTGCCACAGGAAGAAGCCCACGTTAAGATAACTCAGCAACACTATCAGTCAGGTCGCGGTCGCACGGACCTCACGGTTCCACGTGGACCAAAGCGACCTGATCAAAGCACAGCCAGGAGCAGCTTTTTCGGTCGCCGGGACGCACTCACGCGTCCCAATGCGGATCAGGCTACTCACACACACCAACTTCAGCACAACAGATTATTGGTTAGGGCTTCGGCCCAACCAGCACGTTAGCAGGCGGGTGACCGAAGATCCGGTCGCCACGCCGCCTCGCAGAAAAAGCAAAAAAGATCCACGCACCCACAAGTCAAAACGTCAAGTCACCCAGTGCCGTTCGGATACACATCGCACAAAAATCCAATCACTTTGATTTTAACTACCCCACGAAACAATTTCAATCCTTGAAGAAATGACAAGGAAAAATCACCCTTCCGTAAAATACACCATCCCAGGTCCAAATCACATCCGTCAAATCATTCAAATACAATTTACAATTAAATTCTATAAAAACACAATCACTGACTAATTAAAATTATTTTAAACATGCACTGCGTCTAACTAACGATTTGCGCGTTTCCAAACGCAAATGCGGCACTCACAAATGACAGCTGGCAGTCTGTCAAAACAAACAAATAGAATTAAGTAAATATAAATTTCGGAGGACGAATATCAAGTGATTTTAAGTTATTTTGGTGAAATGAGAGTGTTTATAGGGAACTCACCGTCCCAGGGTGCGGTTCCAAAGTGGTTCCACCACCCAGCGGCAGTTTTAAAGCGAGGGAGTTGTATAAAACCGTACGGGGACACGGCGGAAAAAGGTAATTAATTTTCTATTGACAAAACTTTTATCTACCACAAAAAAAAGTGTTACAGTATCCCCTCACCCGCCAGAATTTCGCGAGGTAACAAGCGAAATTCGAGCTGGTCCCCAGCTCTATGACCCGGTGGAGGCATAAGGCATGGCACAGTATGCGCCTGCTAATTTGCGGGACTGTTTCTTCAGCCCGTCTTTGGATACACACATACAAACACATGAAACTAAGGGTAGCCCCCATGCCAGCTACTCTGCAATACATATCAAAAAAATAATCAACACCCCTTGAGGCCCACAGTACTGGACATGATGACGCCAAATGCAAAAAATAAAAAAAACGCCCAAATGGAGGATCAATCGGCACTCTTTATGTCTTTCACATGGCAATCACTCCTTCTACCATTCTCATCTTCCAACAAGTAAACCAGATTAGACAACTTCCGCACAACCTTACATTTCTCAAACCGTGGAGCCAGCTTGTAGGAAAAATGTTTCGAGGCATCACTCCGAACATGAGTGCGCCGCCACACAAAATCATCCTTCTCAAAAACAGCATCCCTTCTACGCTGATTGTAATACTTGGCATTACGCCAATGGGACTTTCTCAACTCTTGGTCAACTTTCACGAACACTTCTTTCAGGGTGCCCGACTTGTCAACGTAGGCTTCACGGGAAGTAGTATCAATCTCATGGTTGGATTCAACAGAAACATCCTCAAACCTTTTGCAACCATCACTAGCTAACTTTTTCTGCCCTTCAGTCAACGCATCAAAAGTGTGCAACCGACTCACTTGGGACACTATAACTTCACTGGGTTTCCGATAAGATAAATCGGCTCGACCCGTCAGACACAATACGTCAGGCGCAAGATTAAAGGCCCTCCAAAAATTTAATCCAAATAGCAGAGGATTGGACACCTCCGGAATCACAAAAAACTTTATCACCCGCATGACATGGTTCACCGTCACCGGCAAATACATATACCCAAGAACAGGGGAAGTTGAACCATTCGCGGTTCTCACAACATCTACATCATTCGACTTATGGATCTGGGCCATACCCGAAAAATGATCCACAACAGAACCACCAACAATCGAAATTTCCGAACCCGAATCTAAAAGACCGGAAACAGACAAACCACAAATATCTACGTTTAAATAAGGACGGGTATCATCACCAGAGGAACGGACCGTCGCTACTTGTATTTTTGCATCCGGAGTCACCTTGTTTTTAGGAGAACACTTCGGACAATTCTTGGTTTTTACACCCTTCTCCCCACAGCGATAACAGATCATGACGCGGGGCGCCTTACACTCAAGGAGGTTATGATCCTTCACCCGACACCGTACACAAAACTTCTCCACCGCAGTCTCAACAGTCTCACAAACAGGGCGATTACCCTTACTAGCCTTGTACGCAAGATCGGGGGCAACAGCGTGTTGAACATTGCGTGGGGGTTCGGTAAAAAATTCCGACCTAACCTTCGCCGCTTCCAACTGCCGGCAGCGCCTTTTCAGTTCCGACCACGAATCAATATCAACTAAGGCCAGTTGGAGGGTATATGCTGGTCGGATATTAAACTTCGCGATGCTCAGCTTTTCTCTCTCACTCAGGGGACACCTCAAACGGGAAAAGTAGTTTTGTAGGATGCTGAGGTAATGGACTATGGACTCATCCGGACCCTGCGTCCGGGATCGGATCTCCTGCAGTAAGCGGTGGTCATAATCCGAAGGCAAATATTCCTCCAACAGCAAATTCCTTAACTGTTCCCAATTCTCAACCTCATCCCTGATACCTCGGTACCAGTACAATGCATCATCAACAAACAGCTCAACAGCAGACCTAAATAATCGATCTGAAGAGATACCACGCGACAAACAAAGCTCCTCAACTCTTTCTAGAAACTCATGGACGCCAACCTTACCATTGAATTTAATGTCCAGGGAATGGATATTAGCCGTACGATCACACGTAACACAACGTTTCTCCGCGTCAGCACCCCTAGCGGCTTCCACGGGGTAGGTCGGCTCGGATCCGTCTACTTGTGGTTTAAACTCAAAGGTACTGGAAAAAGTATGAAACATTTTGTCCATTTGCTGGAGAATAACCAGGAGGCTTGCATCCAGCTCCGTCTTCAGCTCCATGTCCCCCTTCTCCACCGGCTCAACACGGGTTAACCTATGAAACAAGTGGTTCCCTAAACCTTGGATGCGGTATAACCGCTTTAGCAAAAGTGGCTTTTTATCTAACAGTTCCTGCAGCTCTGCCAGTTTAGTTTTAACAGTCTGTAATTCCAAATTCACATTACCTTCAAATCTATTAACCTCATCCGTGGGTATCTTTTGAGACAGGGCCCTAATTTGGGTACGTAACCGATCAACCGTGGCTTCAGGTACACCATCACGGATGGCAACCTCATACAGCAGCTCATCTTTGTTCAGGGTATGAAATCGAATGGGGCGTTCCTCCATTTCGATCGATAACTATCAGTTTAAGTTATGAAGTTACACAATTCAACTTATAGACTAACACAAACACATATCAAAAATTGACCAGCCAATTCGTCCCTGAGCATAAGACCAGGGCCGAGGACCTGCACCAACAATGTCCTGTTCGGGCGCCGATGTAACGGGATATTTTCTTGGGAACAATAAAGCACCATATACAGAGAACGATGTTTATTATATTTAACCCTTGAACACGTTACCAAAATAAATAAATTTAAAAAGGGTCGCTGGTTGCAGTTGGCTGGTCAACTTTTCCTCGTACTAAAATATTTCCCAACTAATTTAGAGTTGAGGGTGGAAGAACAAAAAAATAAAAATAATAATATAACGGAAGGGCCAGAAAGCCCGTCCCCTGAACCGTCGCGTAGCCAGCCAACTCCACACTGCGACAGCCTGCCTCGAGCAGATAGCCTCCGCCAGGCAATCAGCCCCAACCAGACAGTCAGCCCCAACCAGACAGTCAGCCCCAACCAGACACCTCCTGAAGTTACAGAATAAAAACTTCTTAGCACAAAAACTCAAATTAAACACAAAGGGCTCCGAGTATATAGAACAGACAGGTCGCTAAAACACGGTAAGTAACATCCTATACACCGGGCTTTACATAGGCGAGCACAATGGGTGAGCCGTCCGGCACTCTTCATGATTAAACACACAGAATTTAGGGTTAGACGGAGCAGACAATTCGCTACACATGGAAGGTATTATCTTACACACAGGCTTTACATAAGTGAACACAATGGATGAGCTGTCCCGCACTCTTCATGATTAAACACACAGATTTTATTGTTATACAGATCAGACAAATTGTTGGGATACGGGGAATATTATCTTAAATACCGGGCTTTACATAGGCTAACATAATGGATGGCCCTCCTGAGTATATGGAAATCATGCCTAAGGTGTATGTAAATAGGTATAATTGTATGGAGCTTGTCAACAAACACCCACAAAGGATAGGCCAGCCCAAATAATATAAATGTATCGGCCGCCCTAAAAAACCGAATACCAACTGACAGAGCCTTTAGGAAGTCAAACACGTACCTTTCGGAGGAAGAAAACCCGTAGGGTAGATAGGTCGGCCCAATTTCGACCCCACGCCACGTTGTTCTGAAAGAAACCAGCAAGTCAGCACACAGAACTCACAACGAAATACGATGGGGTCAATCCCCTGAGCAAAGCGACTTACCGTGAGGGATTATGAGCCCGACGTGGGAACACGTGGACAACGGGGCCAGTACCTGACCGAATCCCCGCTGCCACAGGAAGAAGCCCACGTTAAGATAACTCAGCAACACTATCAGTCAGGTCGCGGTCGCACGGACCTCACGGTTCCACGTGGACCAAAGCGACCTGATCAAAGCACAGCCAGGAGCAGCTTTTTCGGTCGCCGGGACGCACTCACGCGTCCCAATGCGGATCAGGCTACTCACACACACCAACTTCAGCACAACAGATTATTGGATAGGGCTTCGGCCCAACCAGCACGTTAGCAGGCGGGTGACCGAAGATCCGGTCGCCACGCCGCCTCGCAGAAAAAGCAAAAAAGATCCACGCACCCACAAGTCAAAACGTCAAGTCACCCAGTGCCGTTCGGATACACATCGCACAAAAATCCAATCACTTTGATTTTAACTACCCCACGAAACAATTTCAATCCTTGAAGAAATGACAAGGAAAAATCACCCTTCCGTAAAATACACCATCCCAGGTCCAAATCACATCCGTCAAATCATTCAAATACAATTTACAATTAAATTCTATAAAAACACAATCACTGACTAATTAAAATTATTTTAAACATGCACTGCGTCTAACTAACGATTTGCGCGTTTCCAAACGCAAATGCGGCACTCACAAATGACAGCTGGCAGTCTGTCAAAACAAACAAATAGAATTAAGTAAATATAAATTTCGGAGGACGAATATCAAGTGATTTTAAGTTATTTTGGTGAAATGAGAGTGTTTATAGGGAACTCACCGTCCCAGGGTGCGGTTCCAAAGTGGTTCCACCACCCAGCGGCAGTTTTAAAGCGAGGGAGTTGTATAAAACCGTACGGGGACACGGCGGAAAAAGGTAATTAATTTTCTATTGACAAAACTTTTATCTACCACAAAAAAAAGTGTTACACTATGTAGTACTGTAGTTATTAAGTATTACTATGTTAAGTTCACGTTTAATATGTGCAAAAACTTTAACAAATCCGTTGTGAATTTGATTAAGAATAATAAAAATTACTTACTTTGATATAACCTTTTAGACTTTCATTGATAGCAGCACACACTTCTGGTATTATTTTAATTATGGATGCTTTTGAAACTCTGAAAAATACCGACAATAGTCTATACGATATCCCAGAAGAAAGGTATACCAGAGTTATTTCCAACTTCACCCTTGCAGGTATCGCATCCCTCATCAGTGTATCATCACGTTGAATTTTTGGAGCAATTAAATTTAAAAGTATTTCCACTTGTTCAGGTGTCACTCTCATAACCGCTTTATATTCTCGGGGATCTTCATCATATAGCTCTTTAAATATTGTATGCGTTGCCCCTTTTTTTTGCAACCAATCCCTGACCCAAATACTTCTTTTCTTCTTCTTTTTTTGTATAGCTCTTTCAATTCTAAGCATTTCAACACAAAGTATTTTCGTAACCGCTTTTATTGTGGTATGTACTGTGATTAAACGTGTATTTTGCGACAACATTGCAGACGAATTGCCATTGACGAATATGCCAGTACACTGGTGCAGTAGCTGTCTTCTGCGAAGCCAGCAGCTTGCATAGTGTGACCGTGCGAGGCGAGTCGAGCTACTGTCATACGAGTACATAGGCACAGTAGCTGTCTACTGCCACATCAGCAGCTCGCACTGTGTAACCTATCCTTAAGAGTAAGAAGTAAGGTAGCAGTTTTCTTCCCATTTATCAGTGGATAATGATAGAAAATAAACACAGGTAGGTATCTTACTATGGTCACAGTGCGATGAAAAGGGAATCCTTTCGGTCACATGGAACATGACCCGAACCACATTCTGTCTTGTTTGTTGAAGGAAAACCTATATTGGTCAACCTGGGCTATGTTCATACTTTTATTGCATTGATTTATAACTTCTATGTAGGAGGAGCTCGTGGCTAAATAATAACAGTTAAGCAACGCTTGACGAGGTCAGTCCTTGGATGGGTGACCATTTTAACATACCGAGTTTCCTCCGTGCCTCGGAAAGCACTTTAAGCCGTTGGTTCCGGCTGTCATTTGAAGATCTTTGACAGTCGTTACGGGTAGTCAGAAGCCTGAGATCTGACACCAGTCTTGCCAAGGGGTATCGTGTTACCCAGTTACTGGGTTGTGGAGGTCAGATAGGCAGTCGCTCTATGTAAAACACTAGTACTCAGCTGAATCCGGTAAGACTGGAAGCCGACCCCAATATAGTTGGGAAAAGGCTAGGCAGATGATAATGTAGGCAGGCATTTTATATTATATTTATATTACAATGGAATTAATTATATGTAAATTGTTATTGGATCAACTTTGAATGGGCAATTCTTTCGTCTCTTTTTGGTCATAAAAGTGAGCCCACCATCACCGTCATTTGCTTTACCATCGACCACATCATCGCTTACCATCAGGTGGGATAGTGGTTAAACGTGAGCCTATAAATAATGAAAAAAAAAACGAATGGAGTTAATATAGTATGACAAAAAAAAAAAACCATGATTTTAATTAAAGTCCTCGTAATTAGCATTGAACTATCTATATAATTTCCAACACACATCACATCACATCATCAGCCTATTAATGTTCCCACTGCTGGGATACAAGCCTCCTCTCCTGTGAGAGGGAATGGGCCGTAATCCACCACGCGGGCCCAGTGCGGGTTGATGGATGTCACATGTCTTCGAATTTTTGGTTCTATTACATGCCGGTTTCCTCACGATGTTTTCCTTCACCGTTTTGAGAGCAGTGGTGATGAAATAATTTACACAAAGTACAGCGCCTATTGGGCTCGAACCCACGACCTACAAATTATAAGTCGCGGCCGATACCTCTGGGCCACCACTGCTCTCCAACAACTACCTTTTATTTTTGTAAAGATAACTAAAATATAGTAGGATTCACTCCCAGTCCCTGATTTTAAGTGTTGACAAAATTATGAATCCGCCGAGACACGAATGAATAACAAAGAGATATAATATTTCATTCTCTATCTCTCGGGACCGACTGCTGTAAGTTTGTAAAGTTATTTACTTGTGTTCTTTTTCAGTCTCTTTATCAAATAGGACGTAATGGCTTTTCGGTAAATCATAGAATTTTAATGACTGTTGAAGATATAATTGTAAGAAACCTAATTGCAACGAACCTTTTTATGTTTCCGTACCCAAAGGGTAAAAACGGGACCCTATTACTAAGACTCCACGATCCGTCTGTCCGTCTGTCACCAGGCTGTATTTCATGAACCGTGATAGATAGACAGTTGAAATTTTCATTGATGATGTATTTCTGTTGCCGGTCTAAAACAGAATTAAATAAATATTTAAGTAGGCCTCCCATACAACAAACGTGAATTTTTTGCCGTTTTTTTGCGATACTGGTACCGAACCCTTCGTGCGCGAGTCCGACTCGCACTTTGCCAGTTTTTTTTATAGCCTACTTTTGTGTCCAACTGCTGGGTAAAAGCCCAGCCATTCTCCTTTCAAACCTCGTTATCCCCGCAACCATGATCAGATCGTCACACCGCCAGAAAATACAATAATAAAATACCTATTTTATTACAAAAAAATAAAACAATTATTATTTTTTCCAAATTGTAAAACAAACAAAATACAATGTAAATTTGTAACACGTGTCACACGTATCCATATGAACCATTCAAAACTTGGGTGTTTCAATTTAAAATAAAGTTAAAAGTTATAATTATCTTTACATAGGGCCGTCGGGTGATTTAATTACCTTCTGTAATTTCAAAGTAATGACATGTTACCCGTTTAACATTACTCACCCAAGTTTGCTTGTTCAAAAGCCGCAACACTCGGATAACGGCAGGTAGCCGAACCACTAAAACAAATATTGCCCTTTTACAGCCAAGGGCAAAAACAGTAGTGCCTGTAAATGTCCCAGTGGTACCTTTAATTTTTATTAGCCCAACATCGTGATGTTCGGAAACAACGCGTTATTTTGTATCTCGGCGCTTTGTTCAAATAATAATTTATTATTCGACATTGTTTGGGGTATTTTAAAATTCAACAAAATGTTGACGTCACGTATTTTTTCGAACGGAAATACGTGGTCCGATTATTTTATTTTAACAAAGATTTAAAATGTAATGTATAAAAATTGTATAAGGATGACGTGAAATTGTCGTGCCTACGTGAGTTATATGCTACGAAATAATGGTTGTACTGTGCTACGGCGTAGCTTCGCGTCGTAGGCGTTTACGTTTTCGTAGCGTAGCAACTTCTTTGAAAATATTTTAGCTTAAAATCGAATAACTCCGGGTAGATCTATAGGTAAATTGTAAATCTTGGCATCTATGCTAATAACAAAAAAAAAATATGGCCCATCTCAAAAACTATTTAAATTATAACCTACTAGCTGTTGCCCGCGGCTTCGTTACCGTGGACCACCCCACAGGACCCGGTTTCTGGATAAAAAAATAATGTAGCTTTCTATTGGTGAAAGAATTTTTCAAATCGGTCCAGTAGTTTTGTAGCCTATTCGGTACAAAAAACATACAAACAAAAAAATCTTTATTATAAAAATATTATAAGTAAAAATTATTATAGTATAGATGAATATGTATTAAACACAAATATTAACAGAATGAAATACTCAGCACAAGTTGGCATAACACCAACTTGACGCAATGCTTTGTTTTTGATATTTATTTCCTTTGTTCACTACAAGTATTTATCCCCGTTTAATTTTCTAGCAAAGAGTTAAGATTACTTATATACCTTCTAACATTTGAATGACATTTATTTATTGGTTCGCTTTTTCTCTCGTGTTTTTGTAGCTTAGTTTAGTGGAGTGACCTTAAAGCCAGCTCAGGTAAATTAATGTATTTTTGTCCACGTTTTAATTACTACTATACGCTAGTATTATTTTGATTTTAAATTTTTCATTGCTTTTGAGAAAATAGTAGGTTCTTAAAAGTAAAGATGGTGAATAAATTAAATGTTATATTAACCGATTGTATTCATTGATTTGATTATTACTAGCTAGGCTCGCTCACACAAACTCTATAAATAAAATAAATAAAAATAAAAAAGCCTTTTATTTCTTGCGTAATATCATTAACATTTTTACATAAGTACCTTTTACATGGTGATAATTTATAAGAGTTATAGTAATTTTAAAGTTTGTCTCAATGTCATATTAGTTTGTAGCTTTCATAATATTTTTCATTCCAATTTTTGATGTGAGTATTTATTGCTTTAAAAATTAAATATATTAAACAAACTCTATATGCAGTTCATATTACCGACCAGCGGTAATTTGAACTACATTTGCTGGACCCCATAATTAAAGAGTGCATCATCTCAATACTGTAGAATACAAAATTAGCAGCTCTATATAAATCAGCGTATCAGTATTCCTCCTTAGCATATATGGCCTTTTTTAAATTGCTTTTATTTTAAACTAGCTGACCCGGCAAACTTTTTTTTGCCATAAAAAAACATTCATCTACCCTACCTACCCTACCCTAACAACCTTACACTAACTACCCTACCCTACCTACCCTACCTTAACTACCCTACACTACCTACCCTACCCTACCTACCCTACCCTACCCTACTCTACCTACCCTACCCTACCCTACCTTACCTACCCTACCCTACTTACCCTACCCTACCGTAAACGGGATAAATTCTATTTCCTTCTTCTGGTTCTTAGCTACCTCCCTACCAATTTTCAGCCAAATCGGTTCAGCCGTTCTTGAGTTATAGTGTAACTAACACGACTTTCTTTTATATGTATAAAAAATAAAAATTAAAAATAAAAATAAAATTCGTTTAATTCAGACTATTAAAATGTCCATATTTTGTTAGTATTACATTATCTTAAAACTATGTTAGTCATGAGGGTATCAAAAGGTATTACAAATGATTGATTATAAATTAAAATTGTATCGAAAGATATGATTATAAAATAAATTAAAATGAAATTGAAATAAATAAATTAAAATTACATGGCATGACATGCAGCCTGATGAGCCTTCCCACAGCTGCAGAATCTGGTCTGTCTGCAATCATCCTTAGGATTTCGTTGCCACTCCCTCGAATTCGACGAATTAGTGAGGCTGACTTTTTGCGCATAATAGTGTAAAAGTCATCCACCCTCGCGTCGGCAAATATGTATAGATGTCAGTGAACTATTAAAAGAATTTTATAAAAACCAAACGTATTAACTTTATCAAAACTGAAAACGTATTCTAATCTGCCATGTAACTTATACATTAGAACCCCGCATATTAGTAGCGAGGCCCGCTTACTCGACACCCATCACCCAATTTAAAAATCCCTCATACATTTGGTCAAGCCGTAACATATCTTCCTCACTCCATATCACAGCGCATATTACCAACAACTCCGGTAATTTGAGCCGCATATGCTGACCCCCATTATAAAGACCGTAGCGTCTAAATACTGTATAGAATAGAAAATTTACAGCTCTATATAAATCAGCGTATAAGTATTCCTCCTTATAATTTATAGTAGCCTGGTAACCCGTTGTTGGGGGTAATGGATGCTCCCGCAGATATCAGCCAGTGGCCGTCTTTAAATTACTCACAGTACGGAAGCATTGGCTCTGCCGTGACTACAAATCCACTTAAGTGTACTTCTCACACTATTAAGATAAGCGTTCCTATTAAAAATCGCCCTTGCTTGTAATTGATTTTAATTGTATCCTGTTACAGGGAGATTGTGTCTCGGAGAGTTATTGGGTGGAAGTTTTATTTGATTGCTATCTGTGGTGATGATTTTTATGGAGATGGTTGAGAAAATTTAGGTTGAGTATATTATTTATGATAATTTGTACACTGACAGCCCTAAACTCTTCTCCCATCGTTTCAGTCTATCCAAAGATTGTCTGTAGGAGATTTCCTAGTGCGATAAGACCGCCCATTGTACACTTGTTATTGTGAACATTTGTTTTATTTTGTGGTGTACAATAAAGTATATAATAAATAAATAAATTAATTTATGAAAGGATGAAAAAATCTAGTGATTAAGTTTACCAGTATGACTTAATTATATTGTTTGTAGTAGACACTATAATTTTAATAAACTCATATACCGAGCTATATATTAAAAATGCATACCTATTATATATAGCGATATGATTCAAAATACGCTACAATAGGGTGTACTCGTATTAGAACAAAATAGAATACTTATTATATTATTCTAGGTAACCTTAATATTCTATAGCGAACACAAGGCAAAGTAAGTAAGCGACAACAAAAGAGTTTAAAAACCGGCCAAGTGCGAGTCGGACTCGCCCACGAAGGGTTCCGTACCATTATCGCAAAAAAAACGGCAAAAATTCACGTTTATTGTATGAGAGCCCCACTTAAATATTTATTTTATCCTATTTTTAGTATTTGTTGTTATAGCGGCAACAGAAATACATCATCTGTGAAAATTTCAACTGGCTAGCTATCACGGTTCATGAGATCCAGCCTGGTGACGGACAGACAGACAGACAGACGGATCGCGAAGTCTTAGTAATAGGGTCCCGTTTTTACCATTCGGGTACGGAACCCTAAAAATAAACTTTATTTGTACCCAGTTACATCAAGACAGTAATTAATTAATTCTACAGAATATTGATTTAATATACTAATCTTATTGCTAACCAATCATCTCTGCTAATGACGCATGTCTTAGATAGCATATGCTGACATATATTTATTATTCCAAAATAATATAATTATTGGCTGATGAAGCTAATATTGGCGGATTGGGGTTCCTTAACTAGCTCTTGTAGATTCGAACTCAATCCATAACACATTCTGTTGCACTACTAACAGGAACCCACTCT
Organism: Anorthoa munda; assembly: GCA_945859665.1. Taxonomy (NCBI): domain Eukaryota; kingdom Metazoa; phylum Arthropoda; class Insecta; order Lepidoptera; family Noctuidae; genus Anorthoa; species Anorthoa munda. Next base: position 14,363,607 of record OX243900.1, on the reverse strand, counting down.
TAAGACTACAAAGGGTTAAAAACCAACAAAAAATTTCTTGAGCCTCTTGATTAGGAACCTTTTGATTAAGAACCTTAATAACCTTAGATTTTTGTTTGCACTAATTGAAAATTCATTCACGTTTTCATGATAATACTTTCTAGGTATCATTTAGATGTCAGTTGGTTCAGTATATTACTCATAATATAAATGTTTTCTCATTCCATTCACAATAAAATATTACATCATTGTTAGATAATAATGTAAGTACCAAAGCGTAAGACGGCAGGCAGTAGCCATTTCATAATATTCCAAGGAATTACAAAACGTCAGAAATATAATACCTACTTGTCAGATTTAGAAATATCTTCATGAACAAATAAAAGGGTAATACGTGTACTACAGAAGGCGTACATGATAATTATGTTAACAAAACTCCTTTAATGAGAAATATAAATAATACCAGGGCAGAATGTTAAATATAGGAAAAAAATACAAGGTTTTTATAAAAAGCTCCTAAAAATTCCGTACACAGGAATTCATACAGAAAATGAATGGAATATTAAATTATGTTGGTCCGCATTTTGTAAAACTGACGAAGCTTCTTGTTAAGCTTTCAAGAAGCTTTTAAGTTAATGAACAAGTTATTAAAAAATCTATTGACTTATTACATTGGTTGTTTTGAAAGAATTTGATCAACGATTTATTAATATAACATTGGATGTTATTATTTTAGCTTTATTCTGAAACTCTTTAAAATTAAATGAGAAAATCTTTAATATTATTATTCTTAGATTTTAAAAACTACTAACAACAATTTCAAGGAATTGAGATTGTAATTCCTGTTATCTTATGAAATTAAATAATACACATAATTTGATTTGAAAGAAGTTACCGATATTATTTTAATACATGTGAATGTGGTGTGAATTCTAGGAATACTTAAGCATGAATATTGGTGGCTAATTATTAACTGTCTCTACTAATGTTTTTACTTAGTAATATTCATTAATTAAATTGTCCCTAGATTTAATAAAAGTTCGTCATGTTGTATTGAAATAAATTAAACAGAACATAATGGATGTTTCTCATTGAATTTCAATTAATTTTACATATTATTTAATTAGTCTACCCATACGCTCATTTTGCAAAAATTATTAACAAATGCCATCAATTTAAAATATTTATTGTACATACTAATCATTAAAATTTTACAGTTTGGTCAGGATAAAACGGTATTTACGTAATGGTCGTTGTATTAAATAAATACTGTATTGCCTATAATTGTTTTAATTTTAATTTTATTAACAACATGTGATAATGTTATTCCGCAACGAGCAAATATTTTATTTTCAATGTATGAAGCACTCCGAAATATTTTATACAATTTTATATGCCCAACCGGTCAATTCAACGATTTTATAAATCTTTAATTCGAGCCATTTCTGGTTGGTTAAATTCGAGTTTCATTGGGGAGAGCAATTGGCAACTTTATTTATTGCCCCGCTCGGCCCGCGGCGTTGCCCGTGAAAACGTACTTTATCCCTTTTTACCTCGCTTAAGGGGCGATTTGGAAAAATCCCTAAGTGGGTACCTACGTCACTGGCAGGGCTATCCTACAACAATTTCGTTTGCCACGGGCTAAATTTTATATCCCTCAGCCCTAATTTTGGTTCCAGTATTTTAGGTAATTTTATTATTCGCTGTCCATTTCTCTTTCCTAGCTCTATTTTCCTTCTTGATCTAGGATAGACGTGCTAAAATAATTATACACTTAATTAGAAGAACAGCCAAGCCTGAACTTCCTCTACTCTGTTAACTTACAGCACAAACATTCAGGCATAATTAATGAGTTTAAACCACTTCATTTACTTATTCTTCCGTTCAAGTTTCTATAGTTGAAGCCTTTTACTGTCCAATTATTTATTCAGGCATGACTGAAACTTACTCATTTGCGATATGAGAAGTACTACTATAATATGAATTATATTTAGTATTTATGTCTTACTTATGTACATACAGAGCTTACGAAAATAGTTTGGTGTCGTTCGGTACTTATTTTGCATTTCAGTTCAACTACAACTTTTTAGATAATGTGTATTCAAAGTAGCATTGACCAGCTAATACTCACCTACATTCAATTCAATAAAACGAAACAAAATGTCTGTAACTGGTCATAGTTCATGGAGCAGATCTGTAATAAATAAACGTGCGGTCGTCATCCTAGCCACACTCACTGAACATAAAATCCACTCAAACTTGGTCGGTTCAATTAACAAATTATTTGTTTACGGGCATTAGCTTCCCCATCTCACTGCTGTTGATCCGGAAAAGTTATATTAAATTTTGCGCGAGTTGAACACGAAAGTTTTGTGTGTTTTCGCGGCACACAAACGGGAAGTAAGCTCGTCGTGTGGAGTGGCAAGTTGTATGGTAGCGCGACACAGCCCCGGCGCGTGGCCCGATTCGCACTGACTTAGTTCTCGCGACACACGGAGTGAGCGGCCGACTTGAGAGCGACCCGGTGCGATTCATGCGCGGATCACTGGGTAGGAGGAGTCTTGGAATAAAACCACGCCTACCAAGGAGCTACACATTTCTTTTTCAATATGTGTAATTCAATTTCGCTTATGTCTTCGCTGGGAAAGTTGATGCCCCGTTGTCGTTGAACGCGATGTTTTTATGTAAACTGTAATGTAGTTCGCGAACCGAGTCGGCCCGTGATGCTACGCTCTGTGTGATTTTCCCTTTTCTTTTTTGTTGGCAATTTCACGTGCTGTTGCTTGTTCATATGTACAGGAATAATAATAAAAATTGGGTGACTTTGTTAGGTAGAGAACAATTGCTATGGTACGCTCTGTTGTATGTTAACTTATGCAACTTTTTAATCGATCCCTCTTTTAGTTAATCATACTGAAAATGCCTACAAAAGTAACCTGTAAGATAACACAAAAGATAACATAAAATTACCTACATTTAAAATAATAATACCAGCCTGTTTTTGTACCACTGCAGGGCAAAAACCTCTTCTCAAACAGAGAAGACACTAGCACTAATCACCATGCTTGCAAAAGACGAGATGGTGATTTGCAACTCATAGATATTACCTGTAAGTCCAGGTTTTCTCACATTTACTTAATTGCTTTTATTAGTTGCATCAAATACTTAAGCAGAATGATAACCCGCACCACAACACTAATATCGCATTAATGCGTCCACACAAGAGAATCCTATCCTACCGCGGCTAAGTCAACGCTTTGGACTGTAAAGGAATTCACTAAATTATAACAGTAAATTAAGCGTAGTTTCATTTGTGTTACCAAGTGAATTATGCGTCGGTATCTTAGTTCTGTCACCACCTAACTTACTACGGTTCAAAATTAATACAGTGCCATAAGCCAGCTCTAATACCGCGCGTCCTGGGGCTTCTATTTACCGTATCAAATTTTAAGAAGACATCCAAGCTAACCCCAACTTTATGTACACTTAAATAGAATTTAAAATCGAGGTGTAACGTCAAAAGTACATAAGCTTTTATGTGCGCATTCAATCATTATTAAGTGTACACCTATTTGTTTAGTGTCGTATGTAACGAGATACTAATGACGAGTGACATCTATAAACTAAATTGCGCTATATGATATTAGCACCTGGCTTCATAATAATTTACTTGAGAAATGGCGGGAATTAAAATAAAATAGCTGCGAGTTCATATTGAAACTTAAAAAGTAAACGCTGGAGGAACGAGTGAATATTTTAAATCTACAGAAGAAGTAGTGTTTATTTTAGTTTTCGTAGCTTCGTTCGAGAATCTTGTTTGGAGAATTTTGTTTTTACTTGATTGAATTTTTGCTGGTTTTTTTATCAACTTACCTTTAAAATTGTTAGATGCTTGAGTTGATCCCATATATACTGAAAAAATCTATTGAAAATAAATAATTCATATTAATATATGAACATAAAAGTAACTCTATCTGTCTACTTTGTTATCTTTTTACGTCTTAAAGGAAAAAGTAATTTGAATAAAACTTGGCACATGGGTAGAACATGTCCATGATTAGGACGCTAGATACTTTATATCCCAAGAGTATGGCCCCTAGGGAGAGTTTTTACGCGGACGAAGCCACTAGCACGAGCTATAGCATCTAAATAAAAACAATTCAGCACTGGTTATGCAATAACGTAAGAAAATAATCTCTTCTTATACACAAAAAAGGGTTTTCCTGTTACATTTGCGAAATAAAAAGTACTTATCCTATAATTAAGGTAAAACTTAACTTTCTCTCTCTCTAACGCTCTCTAGACATCGCTAATCCCGGAAGAGGAAATTAAATTTAAGTACACGTAATATGTACCAGCAAAAGTTTTTCGTCATGGAAAACGAACTACCACTCCATCATACTGCACTCGGCACTGTTACTCCTTAATACAGGCTATTTCATAGCCTAGCAAGGAGGACAGCACGTCACCCACTTGATTGTCAGAAATTTACAACTACCTACTTTGTAAAACTGTTACATGTACTGCAATCTGTTTTTATATAAATAAAGATTATATTATATATTATATTATACTAAACAGAACAGACAAACTTATGAATGCCCACTCCACTATAAACAGCTACAATTAAGTACTTACCGTAAAACAAACAAGACGAACAGGTAACCAACTATTTATGAAGCGAATGAATCATAAAAGCAATACCCGCCGTAAAAGCGTAGTTTTTAAACTGAACTAGTTTTAAAATCAAGCTAACGTTTAAAACTCGACAAAAAATGCAACAACACTTTAACGGCTCAAGTTTTTCATACGGTAGTTGGTGGGGTAAGTCCGATGTAATCCTGGTAAGTTTGCTAGATCGTCTCGGCAAAAGGAAGCAAAGGGAAAGAGGCCGATAGTCGGTCGCTCCCCCGGGCCTCGTTTGAACCGGAGCGATTCGCGGTCGTTCTTATGATTAAGTCAACTCTAAAGGGATTCAGAATCGAGCCTCACTAGACGCTGTTTCGATGATTCAACTGGCGGAAATATTACATCGTCAAACCAGTTTATTGATTTTGATGCTGCGTTTTTATTGCTTTTTTGTTGAGGATGGATTGGATATCATAATCAGGCTGCCTATATCTGTTTGATTGCAAAGAAAAGTGTAATGTTTTTCCACTTTCACTGTTAATAATCAGACATTTTCCTGGTACGGGGCATTTTATGCTCTGAAACAATACATAACAACTAAAGGGTCTTTCAACAAGGACGGGACGATGTTAAAATTGAATAAAACAAGATGTGTGTAAGATATTAACGAAATTTATTTCGATTTTTTTTTCGATCTATGCAGCAGAGTCATTAAAAATTGGACCTCTCGGATTCGTGCCACCATACGAAGCCGCGGCGGACATTTGAACGATGTCATATTCCATCCATAATTGGCATAAATGGGCCTTTTAAATACAAAATAAATTTCGTTAATATCTCACACACATCTTGTTTTATTCAATTTTAACATCGACCCGTCCTTGTTGAAAGACCCTTTACAATACATTAGTTTGAATAGAATAATGTAAAGAATAGTTTTTAACAATATGCTTAGCCTCTTATTGAATCAACAGTTCAAAAAATTCTTAGCAACAAGTTATAAATTACCATACCATTTGATAATGTAGTTGAGTACTTCATTATACAACTTTCAAATTACCTTTTTACTTTGTAACAAATTACGCTATCTTCTTCCAATACCCTTATTTTTACAAATAGAGTAGCGACTGAAGATTTTATTACAGAATATCTAGATAATGAAATGAACATAAATAAACTTTATTATAGAGAGAAACAGGAAAATACGATAAAGGGGAAGGAGCCTTCCATTTGAACGGAAAGTTGCTTTATATTAGGCAAATTTTCTTTATTTACATTTAGGTAAAAAGAAAACTTCACCTGTACTCTCACGACAGTATATTCAATGGTTTATGAATAACTTGTTCTGGCTCTCTTCACAGTTCAATAAATTTTATCTATAGCTTTGATTTTGCTTAAAAATAATGTAATCTACTGAAATCATTTGCATAGCTGAAGGTACTCATAGGATAATTATGGCAAGTGTTTAACAATTTTATTTAAATATGTACATACTTATAGCATAAACAAAAGTAAACTATACAAAAATATACTTAAACTATATACTTAAATATACTTTATTACTCATAAGATAGATTTCGAAAATTTGTCGTTTATTATATTTTCTTCAAGATGGACTAATGAAGTCTACACTCAATGTAGGAAGCACATTAGCATGAGATGTGGCTTTGTCCACCAGTGGACTTTTTTGGACTGAAATGATAATGATGGGGATAGATTTTCCAGTATAGCTCATCAGTATTTTTCGATATAACAATCAGAACATAACTTATGATATTTTTCATATACTGTTTTCTCTAACTATAGATTCAAGTACGAGTATATTTTGTTAATAACTGAGCTTAAAGCATACAATAAGCATGAGCAGTGGTGGCCCAGTGGTTACGGTCCCGACTTACGAGTTGTAGGTCGTGGGTTCGAACCCGAGCAGGCGCTTTACTTTGTGTAATTTATTTCATCACCACTGCTCTCAAAACGGTGAAGGAAAACATCGTGAGGAAACCGGCATTTCCTAGAACCAAAAATTCAAAGACATGTGACATCTACCAATCCGCACTGGGCCCGCGTGGTGGATCCCAACAGTGGGAACAATCAGAGGCTGATGATGTGATGTGATGTGAAAGCATACAATAAAAGTATTCATGGATAGTTTTATGCACTTGTAACTATCTCAAATATATCGTCCATTGTTTTACCATATTACCACTCATGCCAACAGTAACTCCATCTATAGCCTCTGCCATAATTTGAATTCAAAAAGACTCTTCATTTAGTCGATCCACTTAATTCATTAGTCGACATTACGATTAATTGAAAAATGTTCAAAGTAAATTTTAACCGGATAATATTTTTTGTTCATCGAAAACCTCCCAAGGGGATACCGCTAATTGGATTCATGTCGTTGTAATTTCCACTAGTTTGTTTTAATGCACGCCTGAATAAATTTTCAGTTCTCATTCATAATATTTCAAGCAAGTTTTGGTGTAGAAGTTGGATGGATGACTCTTAAAGTTAGGAGTTTGCGGTTTATGTGGTCAACGTTGTTTGGTTTGCTCGAGAACATACGTTGAATTAGTCTGTTTTGTGTAGACTGTGAAAATGATTCCGTTTGGAACTTTGTGGTCACGAAACTGTCTTATAAAGGATATTACGAATTAATCAAGCCAAGAGCTGTTATTCTTCAAAAGAAAGTAATTTTTTAGAGCTCTGTTTTGAAGATTCGTTTTTATTTATTTATTTATTATATACTTTATTGTACACCACTTAAATAATAACAGGACAATATTTTTAAAGATAAGTGTACAATGGGCGGTCTTATCGCACAGGGCAGTGTTGCTGTACTAGTCGTTTTGTACTAAGACTAATACTACCAGGTATAATTTTATTCTCCGAATTATATAGAAACGTTAGTTAGCCACCCACGCTGTTATTAGGGTTCCGTACCCAAAGGGTAAAAACGGGACCCTATTATTAAGACTTCGCGATCCGTCTGTCTGTCTGTCTGTCCGTCTGTCACCAGGCTGTATCTCATGAACCGTGATAGCTAGACAGTTGAAATTTTCACAGATAATGTATTTATGTTGCCGCTATAACAACAAATACTAAAAATAGTATAAAATAAATATTTAAGGGGGGCTCCCATACAACAAACGTGATATTTTTGCCGTTTTTTGCTCGATACTAATAACGGCAACAGGTAGACCCTTGAAATATTCACAGAATGTTTACTTGTATATTAACTTCAAAAAATAATTATTATTAAATTAAAATAAAATAAATTAAGGGGGGCTCCCATACAATAAACGTGATTTTTTTGCAGTGTTTTGCGATAATGGTACGGAACCCTTCGAGTGCGAGTGCGACTCGTAATTGGCCGGTTTTTTATTTTACTCTGTCGATTAGAAAAATCACAATTTCTTCTTGGTATTAACTTGATTCCTGGAAAGGTCCTGAAGTTTTTCTCTAAGCTTTTGAATGGGTACGAAAATTCGTATTAAAAATACCTATCGGTTAATTAAGGCAGAAGCTGAATAACTTTTAAGCACCCAACATCCATTAACTAAACAAAAACCATATTTAAAACAAAATGTCGAACTGTATAAATTTTAAATGTCCTTCTATTGTAGGGTAGCGTGTTTAAGCGAGTTTCTTAAACAATAGCGAGTTGGGTCGCCTCGCCTTAACGTACAGATCTTATTGTTTAGGGGAATACGCGGTTTCGGCTCAGTATTGTTGTTATCTGTGCGTCCGACCTCCTTTTGGGAAGAAATTAAAATAATAATACGTGTTACATGTTCGCATTATCACCAGTGCCTCTTTATCTCAGTTGATTAGGTGTTTTGACTTCTATAATGATGTCATTGAAAGCAGAAAGTGTGGTAGATGTTATCAAAACAAAAGTTAGGTCTAGAGTTATTTTACTCAGAATGTTATTGTAGTTGGGACGTGATTAAATTGAACCATCCCTTTATTCTATTTTCCAGATACTTTATAGAAGAGCTTATGTACCATCGAGAGACGTACAGCCTTTCACAGATAAGTGCCACGCTATAAACCTACCTACGCTTTACCTATTTCTTCTATCTAATTTGAAGATCAGGCTATTTATAAATATTTCGACTGTCTTAAGCCTGTGCTACACGGTTGCCAACCAAGCCAAAAACCAAGGTCACCTTGGTTTGAAGCGGGTGGGGCGATGCTGGCTACACGGTTTTAAACAAGCTCCAAACCTCAGTATGTTTATAAAGCTGCCCAGAGAGGAAGTATTTACGCTCGTACTGTACGTTCATTACAACGACGTCATGGTGCCTTGCCTATCAAAACTTCAAAAAGAATAGAGTAATAAACTTTAAAAACAGAACTCTGATCTTACTATATCTTACTATCTTCTTACTGACATTATACATGCGATAGTTTGGGTGGATATGTAAAGCTAAATTTGCTGAGCGGGTCATGATGAAATTTGCCACAGAGATAGATTATAATCTGGAATAGCACATATGCATCTTTTCATCCCGGTATAATGTTCCCTTGGAATAAGAAAACATTTTCCACGCGGGCGAAGCCGCTGGCAGAAGCTAGTATATTTAATATAGGTATCTCTAAAGTAAAAGAATAGCATTTTTTTTCAGTTGAGTCTTTATATGACTGATGTCAAATCCCAAAGATAGGGCAAGTCTCTGTAAATATCGATAATACTTCACGTTCGCTCTGTTGAGTTATTTTGTGCGCAGCGACGCATGCGTCTGCGCTCGCGACTGTCATACGCGTGGTTTTAAACAAGCGGCTACACGGTTTCAAACAAGTTTTAAACCAACTGGTTGGCAACGCACGCCTTTCTACCAAGGGCGTTTTTTAACAAGGTCATGCTAAATTTGCTTTAAAACCACTGTCTGCCCAATTTAAAAAAGGTGACCTTGGTTTTTGGCTTGATTGACAACCGTGTAGCACAGCCTTTAAAAGTAACAAGCTAAAATGTTGATGACGTATACAGTTATGACTTTGAATTTAGAATTTCAAATTTAGAGTTTGCTGCGGAATACAGGCCGTAGATTCTAACCAGCCAGTACCAAGCTAAACAGCAGTCTACCGTCTCTTCGCTGAAAAAAGACTGCGTTAAAAAGCCTCCTACATCCCAATAATAATTACTTATCTACATAGTGATTGCAGCATACATGTAAAGTTAATTATCGTCTGCAACATATTTACGACATGGGGTTGGTTGTCGCTTAATTTAGCGGTCTCCATGCCACTGAGTAATTAAACGATTGTTTGCCATTTTGCGATAATTGATGTTGGTGTGTTTGATTTGCGCTAATTATCTTTCACGCATTAAATTATTAATTCTGTTGTTTTGCGTTTTACGATAGTTAATTTGGTTATGTGTAATTCGTGGTGGCTGCGTTCATTTGGAAAATTGTGGTAATTTCTGGACGCGAAATGGCAATATTGCATTGTTAATTTTCGTACGGTTGTGATGCCCACCAGTTTTGTCTGGTTTTTTCTTAAATAAGCTTTTCTTGGTTTGCGCTTTGGTTGTTTTATTTTCGCTACTGCTGATCATGAGATCCAGGGAGTCTACTCCCTAAGCACGAAACCCGTAGTTTCGGACATCATTACGTTCGTTTCCAACTCCGGATCACATACGGACGCATGATTCGTTCGGGGCCCGAACTACTCATGAATGACAACACAATTTGACAATTGTACTGCTCCCGATGTGTTTTTACCCGTCCGAAAAATTTAATCATTTCGGAGTAGGTTTCACTCCGAAGTTTCGGAGTACTTTCAGACGGACCCGTATCTTCGTTGGTGGAGTTTGGGAGTAGACCCCCTGGTTTCGATTTCCGTGTCGGACTATTTGTTATTGGGTTTTGCCGTCAGGATTTTTTCAGTCGCTGCCTGGAGTTGGGATGTGTTTCTGGTTGATGGTTTGGAGGCATGTGTGAACAGGATGTTATATCTGGTCCGGGTAACTGCCTGACGGTTTATGTCGGACTGTTGTATACGTTCAAATCGCGCCGAAAACTTTGCTTGCGCGATGCTGGATATGTGTGACGTCATGTCATTAGTTCTCTCACTCACTCACTTCCCTCCGGAGACCGGTGGTCGATAGGAGGTTGAGTCGTCCGTAATCTCGTGATGCGTGCCAGGTCAGTGGAAGATTGGTTCCAGTGAGTCGGAATGATGCCCCAGTGCGTCTGGATGATGCCCTGTTGCGTCTGGATGATACCCCAGTGAGTCGGGGTGATGACGTTCCAGTGAGTCAGGATGATGCTCCAGTGAGTCGGGATGATGACCCAGTGCGTCTGGATGATGCTGCATGCTCCAGTGGGTCGGAGTGATATTGCAGGTTGAGTGTGATGACCAGGAATGCGCGTCTGTTGCATACTGGTGGTCAGGATACCCTCGTAGATACAATGGGTACTGGCTGGCTGATGACTCGCTGCTCGAACGCTTGGGGAAGTGATGACGTCACGGTGAAGTAGCTCTACAAGAAGGCTGGGCTGACGCTCACACTCGAGGGTCACCAGTTTGGAGGCAGTGAGGGGAAAGAGTAAGAGTGTATATTTTTGAATTGAAATTGTGGCCAGAAACTAAATATTTGAATATTTTTCGTGTTTAAACCAGGTTGGCGCTTGGGGAAAGGTCTATGTCTAGCAGTGACGTCTTTCAGCGTAAATGGTGATGTGGTGTGATGATTGGGGAAAGGGTGTATTTTCGAATTGAAATTATGGACTGAAACAAAATGTTTGAATATGTTTCGTGTTTAAACCAGGTAGGCTGGTAAAATGTAGTCTTAGAAAACGGATTTACCATAATTTTCACATTATTCACGAGATTTTTACATATTTAGTCTTGCTGCAGGTTTGCCTTGTTAACCGACTTACCAAAAAGGAGGAGGTTCTATGTTCGACATTATATATGTTTTTTTTTATTGTTTTTTTGTTCACGCATATCTCCGTCAATTTTAGACCGATTTTGAAAATTATTTTTTTGTTTGAATTTATTGAAGAGTCCCGTTTTAATTTGGTGAAGATCTGATCAAGAACTTCAAAGATATACAACGGTATTCTTCAATAAATTACGGCAAATCTCTCGGGATTGCTGCAATCGCATGTCTGTTTATTGTTTATACTATTTCATAACATAACATCACGCCAGTACGCTCTTAAGGAATACGCAGATCTCTCATTTCACCGGTTATGTTCAAGTTTCATTATATTCGGGTTATCTATTCTGGCGGTATAGGAACCTTACTAAATAAATTGCCTATTAGGTAGGTACAACTAAAAAGTGAAAAATAAAAAGCTTCTTTACAAAAAAATACTACCAACTTCCAAATAAAAAACTACGAAGTGAAAAATAACATTTATTTTGGAAGTCGGCGTCTTCCGGAGGTACCAATTTTTTGCGTTACGGCTACGGAACCGGCTACATATTTGTGACTAAATAATATTCCCTATAATGTTGTTTTGGTTTGGTGAAAATATGGCAAATGGAAAAATTTCAAAAGAGGCTCGGCCAAAAACATAAAGTTATTTTGTAAATCGGCGAAATGTAGTGCGGTAAAATAATACGTATGCCACATGATACTTCGATGATCTGAAAATATGTCAAATAATGCATATAGCAAAAAAGACTTCGGTCGAGGTAGCTCGCCAGCCGTCGCTCCGTGCGGACGTCTCGCTGCTCGTCGCCCCACCGCGCTCTCCAGCGCCCCCACTCTCCGTCTCGTCGCGCCCCTCTGCGTGACGTCACTGCGGCCGTCGCGTCTTCGCACGCCGCTCCAAAGGTGTCGCTACTAGTAACTTTGGTTACTAGTAGTGGCAGCTCAAATCCACATCTTGTGTGGTCCCTGGCGGGAAACCTAGCAGTGCTAACAAGCCAGTGAGGGTGTGCCCCAAGCACCCGCCAAGTCCCATAAGGACACGGCAGTCATTGGAGTCGGGAGCGGGATCAGTTGGCCTTGGTAGATAGCCTAGTCAACCCCCGCTTCGTCCCACAGCTTACACCTGGCACGGTCGGGTGTTTTCTATCCCGACGTACCAGACTTTTTGGTACACAGTGGTGGGTGGCCACCTTCGGTGGGTTTACCGGTACCTTAGGGCCCTGCCACCCAATAAGATTGGTGGCAGGTAAACAAGCTTAGGTCTCACTAGATACTCACCTCCCAGTCTAACCCGACTGGGAGTGTAGGATTGCACACATCCCCGGGACTGTCCACCCGGGGAATATGTCACTCCCTTTTCCTTCACTTGTACTGGCTCTATCAATAGTGACAGGATGCATCCTGTCGAAGCATTGATAGAGCTCGTCAAGGACGCGTTGTCGGACGATCCCAGTCCGGTCAGCGTGAATAAGCAAAGGCTTAATTTCATCCTCCATAAACTTGCTACATGCCCCCCCCCCTCCTCCCATACCCGCCCCGGAGCCCATTTCCACCGGCACCGCGGCGCCCGCCCCCGTTTCGGCGCTTGCGCCCACTAAACCCCCAACTCTCAAATTTCCGATTAATTTCTCGGAAAATCCTGCCTCCCCTAACGTTGACAGTCCACTCGTCGACGAACCCATGTCCGGTGATGATCACGGTAAGGATGATTCCGATGATTATGTCACCACTGATGACGCCTCCGCCGATTCCTCCTCAGAAAGCTGTCAAGCTACCTCTGAGGGGAAGAGGAAGAGGAAGAAGGGCAAGTCCCACCCCAAAGCCACCAAGCCCAAAAAGGTCGCTTCGACCAACCCTCCAACTCTGCCGTCCACCTCCTCCTCCGACGTGCAGCCCACCCCTGTCACCGCTTCCCAGCGGTCTAGGCGCTCAGATCGCTCCCCAGCCCCCAGGAGTCGCTCCCGTAGTCCCCTAACTCAGGCCGACGCTTCCCCAATGTCGAGCCGCGACCCCAGTCCTGCTGCTATTCCCAAGAAGCAGAAATGCCTTCCTATCTTCCTCCACGACAAGGCCAAGTGGACAGAAGTTTCAAAAATTTGCGATGGACGCAAAATCAATTTCCTTAGTGCCACCGCTTGCCAGGTGGGCATTAAAATCCTACTCCCGACCCCTACTGATTTCAGGAACCTTACCAGGCTCCTAAAAACCATGAGGATAGAGTTCCATACATATTCTCTCCCATCGGAAGCGCCCACCCGTGTGGTTATCCGGCGCATTCCAAAGGAAATCCCCGTTGATGAGATTTATGCGGATCTCGCCGCACAAAAAGTCCCTGTCAATGCCGTCCACCGCATGCGTAAAGCAAGAGGTGGACAGGAATACGACATGGTAATGGTCGAGTGCGACCCTGCCGAGTCCTATAACCCTATCTTTAAAATCAAAACCCTATGCTCCCTTTCAGGGTTCTCCATAGAGAAACCATACCGTCCCTTTGTCGTTGGTCAGTGTCACAACTGCCAACAGTATGGCCATAGCCAGAAACATTGTTTTGTCCGCCCCAGGTGCGTTAAGTGCCGAGGAGATCACGGCACAAAAGAGTGCACCCGTCCCAAAAACGCTGCCGAATGCACGGAGCCTCCCAGCTGCGTACTATGTGACCAAGTCGGTCACACGGCAAACTACAAGGGTTGTCCTAAAGCCCCCAAAGTTGCGCCTAGATTGGCCAAAATCCACGCTGAGTGTCAAGCACGCCAAGCTCCCTCGATGAAACCCCCTCCCCGGCTAGCCCCTCAGAGGGCTTCGCCATGGGGCAAGCTCAACCACCAAAATGTGGCTCCCCAGACCGTCCAACAGCTTCCAGGCTTGATGGATCATCCCATTCCGGCCCCTCAGGCACCCATAGCCCCCATGCCCGCTCAAAGCCGACAGGAGGCTCCCACCACTGCCGCTGCTAAGAGCCCGTCTCAATCCACTCCCAATCCCAGACGCTGCGTATCTGATACCATCATCAGTGCGTACAAAATCTGGATTACGGACGAGGCCAGATCGCTGGCTGCCGAGATCAATAGGATCCAGGCAGCTGGGGTTATGACCCGAGCCCAATCCAATGACCTCTTCAAACGGTACCCTAATATAACCGAGGATCTAGACAGCCTCGTTTATAGAAACGGCCAATGGGTGCGCATTTAAGTCGCACCTACACCGTTTCTAACCAAGTTTCGCCAATTGAGGCTCACTTCTGACCCCTCACGATCTCTACTCTGCTCCTTAAGAGCCTAGGGAGTAGAATATACAAACGTAGAAATACAAACCGATTCGTCAGTCCTCGCCGCCGAGGCTCGTCGCGTATCCCTTCCATTAAATTCTTGCCAGCCCGCGAAGCTGAGCATTAGTTAAATTATTAGATATGAAATGGAGTTTCTTGTCCGTTCTTCTCCACGTAGGCTTATTCCGAACGGATGGTAGAATCACTTGTCAAGATCCAGCTTTTGCTTGTCCCCCCAGCGACGGCCCTGAGCCGAGGTCCGACCCCAACTGGGGTAGCCCTCAGCGTTGTCGCTTAGGTTTAGTATTTTTTTGCCTAGCTGGAGGCTATATAGCTTAGTCTCCGTAGGAAAGTCCGGTTAAGCAGCTACCAGTCATTCTGACTGAGCTGTGAGACGCCCTGCAGAAAAAAAAAAAAAAAAAAAAAAAGACTTCGGTCAATAGTTTTCGGTAAAATTATTTTCGAATAAAAAATATCGGCAAAGTGATCGGTTCCCTTGAGACTCGCAAGGGAATCAAAAACTACAGTTACTTCCCGTTGACCTAGAATCATGAAATTCGGCAATAAGTAATCTAATTCTAAAACCGTAAACATGAAAAAAATTAAAAAATGTCTTATTTTACAGTTGGTAAACTGACCACGCCTTATGTCGATGTACGGAGACAACAGTTTTCCAACTTTAAAGTTAATGTTGTCTCTCAGTCTAGATTATCTTTTCATTAGAGCAATGTTTGGTGTTTTTATTGTCTATGAACTTCATTAATGTTACCTAATTATTTTAGTGAATGTAGCTATTTGTACGGAACCCTCGGTGCGCGAGTCCCACTCGCACTTGGCCGGTTTTTCTACGACATACTTATATTACCACAGCTCTAGTTTTAGAAAACATCATCATATCAGCCGAAAGACGCCCACTGGTGAACATAGGCCTCCCCCAAGCGTCGCCACTTTGGCCGGTCCCGTGTGTCTCGCAACCAGCGACACCTGGTACTCTTACCAGGTGTCCCTGGTTGCGCCTTCCATCGCCACGTCTTCCGGTTCGCGGTCGGTACTCCAGAACTTTTCTGCCCCATCGGCCATCCGTTCTGCGAGCAATGTGCCCTGGCCGTTGCCACTTAAGTTTGGAAATTCTTCGGGATATGTCGGTAACCCTGGTTATCTTGCGGATCTCTACATTTCTGTTTCGATCAAGCAAGGAAACTCCGAGCATAGCTCTCTCCATTGCACTTTGAGTGACTTCAACATACTTGTAGTTTTTAATAGTTTTCTATAACTAAACATAACATTCAAGTTAAAACCTACCTACCAAAGAACAGTTTCCATTGGCGACGGTTCCATAGTTCAAATAAAACCCATTTTAATAGAATAAAAAGTGTATTGCTTTCCTTTTGAATGTAATTTCAAGCTTGGGGGAGCATGCCAGCATTTTTAAACGGTAGGATAGCGATCCTCGAGAATACGTACATATATTAAAATCAACTTGAGTTTTGCTCTCATTCGTCTCATAATTTTATTTGCTGGTAGCAAAAATGCGCTTTGCCGGAATTCTTATTTCATAAACATAATATTCTGCTTTTGTTTACATTCGGTGCTGAAGTTACTGAAAGGATTTTTATTTGGTTTCTTTTCATGGATGCACAAAACATTGTGGAAATAAGTTAATTCACACTATTAAGTACATTCATAAAATATGCGTTGTTTTCGTAAAACCAAGTTGATAAATATATAAGTCACTGGATTATTGCGAACACCGTAAGTTTATTATAAATCGCGTGAGATTGTAAACTCTTATATCTCGATAAGACACAGGTATACATTAAAATTTAAATTTGAATTGATTGCAGTTGAAAATATCGGTTCACAATATACTGAGATTTTAGAATCTCGCAAGGTTGATTACAAAGTTATGATATTTGCAATAACCCCATATGTCCTCATTATTTAATAGAGATACCGTAAGTTGAATACAAACAGTGCAGCGTTGCGATTATGTAATTCATGCATCAGGCGTGTAAGACATTTTGTTATTATTGAATTTTTTTGCAGGAAAAAGGCATACATTCGGAGCTACGTGAGAGTTCATTTACAAAGTGCAGGTTTATAAAATGACATGGAATCTACTTATTTTGAAACAGAAGGCATAACGTGTAATATAATGAACTTTGATAAACCTTGAACATTCTTATGGTTCATTATAGTTATCATAAATATTATTTTGATCAATATAACATTTGTACAATGCTTAATACTAGGTCGCACGCTTTTCAGTGAATATAGGTCATACAGATAGAGTAAACCCTGAATCCAAAACTAAGAGATCCTATGAATTAGGTGTAAGTGTTCTGCAGTCACTATGATACCAAAAACCTTTTCTAAAAAGTGTGTTATGTGTAAGTGTGGTATACAAAATCATGGCAAAGAAAAGGTTTAAAAGTACAATGAAATTGTTTTCAGAAAATTAACTAGGAGTAAGGGAATTTTTAAAACGGAGTAGTGATGTGAGCAACGATGACCAGAGAGCACTTGCATCACCTAAAACGACAGGGAGCCTTGCCTCCTCCCGAGCCAGTGATCGAGCACTAGCCGGACCGCCTGGTGACGAGGCGGAGGTAGTGCGTGAAAACCTGTCCCGCCATTCTGCCACCAGGACCTCGCGGAGCTGAGACCGACGCAACTCCATATCCATATGTCGCGACACCAGTACTGTGACGTGAGTACCTCGGCGGGGATCTGGCCAGAACGCAAGCCGCCTCGTAGGAGATCGTATGTTACTCCTCATAACGTCATATATCTACCAGGGAAAGTCGCATCAAAATCGTTCCAGCCATTTCGGCGAATACCCGGCACAGACAGACAAAATCTTAAAAATTGCGTATTTGTTATTAGTACCGTATATGTTTTCACATGCATTCAATAAAACGTTGATGTTATTTTGATATTACATACAGACACTTCAATTTTATTTATTTGTATAGATGTATTAGAAGATGTATAGATTCTTTTTGTAAGCGCAAGTAATCTTATAAAATTATAAAATAAACAAACTTTAATCAACTTCCAATACCCCGTTAGCTGTACTCGCCAAACAATGTATTTAATATTTGCACTGAAGAATGTCTAACGTAGTTGGAGGCAGCTTTAGTTTTTGTTTCCAACCTCCTTCTACTCTTTAGTTACGCAACTTGCATTATTAGTTTTCAACATCACAAGTTTAGCATTTTCGGGTGGGTTTAGCTCGCTCAAATTAAATGTATAGTTCAATATTGGAGCTTTTTATTTAAACTTTAGTTAGGAGCTAATCTAAAGTTTTAATCACGGTTCTGAAGTAAGCAATCCTTTCTTGTTCATTGGTTCCGATGTTAAATACTTTTTCAATTAATTTAAACTTGTTATGTCTAGTCTGGTGTTTCTCTTTTTATTCGATTTTTGTTTTATTGTTGTTTGTTTGTACCTGTCTATCGCAAAGATACTACGAACTTTTTGAATTATATTGTAGTCAAGGTACCTTTTAAAAACCGGCCAAGTGCGAGTGGGACTCGCGTACGGAGGGTTCCGAACCATTATCGCAATAAAAACGGCACAGAAATCACGTTTGTTGTATGGGAGCCCCACTTAAATATTATTATTTTTTTTTTTTTTTTCTTTAAAAAAACGTTGCCCCACACTAGGAATTTCTTCCTGTATCGTGGGTGCGTTTACAAACATATAAACTCACATACACAAACACCCAGAGCCGGAATAATTATCTGTAGGTCATACAAATTTTTGTTCCGTGCGGGAATCGAACCCGCGACACGCAGCGCAGCAGTCAATTGCTCAACCACTGCGCCAACCGTGCTATTCTGTTTTTAGTATTTGTTGTTATAGCGGCAACAGAAATACATCATCTGTGAAAATTTCAACTGTCTAGCTATCACGGTTCATAAGATACAGCTTGGTGACAGACAGACAGACAGATAGACGGACCGCGGAGTCTCAGTAATAGGGTCCCGTTTATACCCTTTGGGTACGGAACCCTAAAAAGACGTCCCGTAGATACAGTTAAGGGTCAAAAGTGAAGTCACTCTCTATCAAAACAGCAGCGGCATTTTTAATTTTTTTTGCTATTTTGTTTTAGGCAGATGAATTTCAACTTTTCATGGTTAGTAGGTATAGTCTTCTACTTTAATTTCTGTACAACATATTACAAAAACTAGCCATTTGTATTTTGGGAGAGGAGGTGCTCCCACACCGCTGTTAAAAATGTTTACAAACATTAGTAAACATTTTCCTAACATTTGTTAGTACATGTATTAATGTTAGAAAATGTTTGAAACATTTTTAAACAGCGGTGTGGGAGCTCTATTAGATTGCACTTTTGACCCTTGACTGTACATCTTTACTAAAGGTTTATTTTAAGTAACTTATCTGTGAGATGTTAAGAATTTATAAATTTTCATAAATAATGTAGATATTTAAAATTCCAACGCCTTTGAATGAAGTTTGTGTACTTACTGAAACATAGTTGCTTTTTACATTTCAAAAGTTTTTTACAACTTGTACTTTTTGAGCAGTATATTTGTATACGGTTTATTCTAAATTGCTTTAATGACAGAATACATATTATTACGAAACAAACTGTTGGCCATCACCTAAACCATAAAGAACCATCAGCTAACGATGACAACTTGCGCTGAAATATTTCCCTACCATAAATTGGCGGTAAGCCCTCTAAAATAGAGCGGTGCCGGATGCAAGCAATATAACTATCTATCGAAACTGCACTTGAGGCCTTGTGCCTCATACAAGGAGGTGCCCCGACGCAATTAACTTGATTTATTCCCGGCGTTTACTTATTCAGTGCTACGGTTAGTACGCCCAGGGAACACGCAACTACATTTAAAAAATACTTGTTCTAACTTTCACAATATACCACGCGAATTTCATCCTTATGCTCCAACATTTTGAGGTGTTAATGCAGTTTTGAAGAGAATTTTTTAAGACGCTAAGTTTTATGTAAACTGTCTCGCGTTCAGAACATCTTTTGCATGTAACAGTATCTTTTTTTAGTAGCCTTTGATTTAGATTCAGTGGGTAGCATTATTATTGTACGTTAGTATGAATACTACAGCAGTTTGTTGTCTTAGTTCTGAATTGAGCAGTTGTAAAATTCACCTTGAATTTGCACTGGGGTTTTTTCATATGCTCGCTTTTAAACGCGTGAACCATTTAACGTAACTAACCCAATAACATATTCTGCACGCAACACTCACTTTTAACAAAAAACTGACTATAAAAATGTGAAATAACAGAACAAAACGACAAGCAATAAGCACGAAGAAATAAGCAGATTACAATAACGAGATAATAAGAGAGTCTTAACAAGTCAGCGAAGTAAACTTGACTACCGTTGTGCAGCTATTATGAACTAATTCTCTAGAAAGAAAGCCTTTGGCGGATCTAGGGGTGGGGTCTGGCGGGCCATTAAAAAGGTGTGAGAGTGCGCTACGCCTCGAGTGAATTTGTCAGACGACGTCGTGAAATTAACACTAGGCGAACATAAGTCACCGGGAGACAGTGCTGCGCCTTGCCCCCAGGCAGTTTATCGATATCTCGTAATGTCGGATATAGTAAATTTTATCCACCAAATTCGTTGCGAAAGTGGCTGCAGCGAAGTGATTTGCAGTGTCATAACTGCGTTTGTGTTAGTTTTTATTGGATTAACGCTCGAGTAATCAGTAAACTTATTAGTGAATTCAGTGAACAAGATTCTGCTGCTATTTTGGACGTTTTGGTGCTAGAATTTAGGTCAGATTTGTTATTACAGTCTTAAATATTTTTAAATCGATTATTTTAACATCACATTCAGGAACTCGCTGGACGAATTGTAAATGTTGCCCTTATTTGGTCCTTAAATGTGCGTAGAATGATTTGCTAACACCTAAATTTAAGTATCAGTACAGGAGATACAACTATTATCATAGCATATAGCTACAAAGCAATGGTAAGACCCGCTTGTGCCACCGGCTAAGTTATCTTACTAACTCAGAGATAGTAGCTAACACGGGCCCATTATGTGAGATTTATTTTTATTCAACCTTGTGTTAGCAACTCTGAGTTAAGTTTTTGGTGCAAGTAGGCCTTAGAGAGGAAAAAGGAAAGTATTAATAAATAATAATATTCTTTTTTTATCTCTTTTATGGTTAACTTACAATAATAACTAAATCTACGCCACACGCTACAAACCCTCGATATTTAGAACACTGTTTCACGCATTCAGCTCTTCCCTAAAGACGTTTAGGATGTAGCAATAATTGCTGCGACGTTCACTACCTAGATGTTATTAAGCTGAACATTACAACAGCTATGCAGCTCACTCCGATGCAGTACCCCACTTTTCTATGGTAGCCTGGAACCCGGAGAAACGAAAAAGTATTATGAGATGAAATTATTAAGCTACTTCGTTTGAGGCGGACCCGGATTTATTACGCTTGGGATTTTGTTGGCTCTTTTATTTTTCTTTAGTTACATTCAAAGAAATAATCATAGTTGTTTCTTCTGGGCATGAATATGCAAGAAATGGCCTAGACTTTTGATGCTAAGAACAAACATTCAGAAGGCAGAAAGGAGGTTGAGAATGTTAATATTTATGTAACATAGGGTGACATGGATAAAGGTATTGTTTTAGAAGTTTACTTTAAAAAGTCATCCAAAAGTTGTAATATGGGATATTAGGCGTGCAATCCACCACCACCGCCATACATTATCAAACATTTTGTGGGTTTATAAAGTTTATCATAATTTAAATAAATAATAATAAAACCCAAGTAATTAATAAGAATCTTATATTCACCAAGTTTACTGACAGATTACAACATACGGTCAAAAGAAGCCTAAACTAAATTTCATGCTTCTAAACCAAAATCTTATTTTGCACAAGTGTTTTTATTTATTCTAACGAAACTGAATACTTGGACAGGATTTTTGAAAACTTATCTAAAAGGAATTAGGGTATGAAAATTTATATAGTAGTTTGTCATTCTTTTCGATGGTAACTACAGCATTTACGATAAAGTTACTTAAAACTCCAAGATAATAGTGCAAACACCTACTGCCAGTATACAGTATTAACATTATAGTTAAATTAGTTCTTCGTAGTACGCGTTGAAAGAAGAAAGTAAAAATAAAACACAAACCTAATCACTAGGAAGTTCAATAGGTGCTCTTGTTTTCCATCGTGAGCCATCACAACAGTGGAATGGAGTAGTCTTCATAAATGTAAGTATTGTAAAGGAAGTTATCAATGGGATGCTTGTATGCGGGATTTATGTAAAAACGTGAACTGCAGCTATATAGTCTGAAATTCTTTTTTTAATTGTTAGGAGATGGAAAAATCTTGCCATAGCAGTGCCTCGTCGTTTCTTGAAGGCAGTTAAAAAGGCGTAATGATCGACAAGTTTACAAAAAACTGAAAACCAAATCGAAAATTGGTTTCTTTGAAAATAAAATTGACGTTTAATAAGATTAAAAAGAACTTATTAGAGTATTTTGTTTGGGGGATAAACTAGAGAAATAAAATCAAGTATATTATGTAAAAAACAACGGTAGTATTATTTAAAAATATACTATTTAGTATTTAAGGTGTCGGCTCCACGGATGTCGTATTCAAAGATCTGTAAAAACTTGGTTCATTTGGTCGAATGCATTGAGAATTTTAATACTTTCCTTTATCTTCAACTGTACTTGTTAGGACCTTATCGGGTGCCTACTAAGTTCTTTATTTTATTACCATTTCAATTCCTTGCGTTACTTACACATTTCAATAATTGTTTTCAGGAGTGTGATTGAATTTTGAATTGATTTGGGTATTCATACTTGTTTTTTTTAATATTGTTATAAGTATCATTGGGTGGTAACACTATTAAAAAAGGTGGTCTACTAATACATATTTATAAAAGACTTAATTAATAATATGCTAAAGACTAAAAATATTTTGTTACTTGAATAAAAAAATATGAATTTAATAATATATGCAAGCACGGTTCAATATTTTCAAACTTTATAAAACGCACTTGTTCACAGTTGTAACTTATTTTTTTTTCCATATACATACAAATACAAACAAACAAACAGAACAAACATTAACAAACAGCATTATCAGCTACAGCTAGTTATCTCATTCAAATCACGGCAAAAAATCCGGCACATGATCCGGCTACTACTTAAAAATCGAATTTAAAAATAAAAATCCCGCCTGCTTAAGAAGCGAACTAAAATGCTGTTAACAAAAAAAAACCATGCTGTGCAGTCGAAGGATACATATTCGCAAACTGGCTGACCCCCTGATCCTACGACTACTCAGCATGATTTTTTTTTACCCTTCATTTTGATACCCCCTCGATGGGTTTGGAAGAAAAAAAATATTGCAACCCCCACAATATGGCGCTCAAAGTCAGTTGCTTTTTTTTAACGGCACTTATCTAAGAACACTTGGGCAGTCAAGACCTATCTAACGATGTCTTTATTATGAAAATCCGTCAAGTAGTTTGAATGATATGAGGTAATAAAGAATATTACATACATACAAGCGTACATACATACATACAAACATACAAGATACGCGCGCTTGCAGCCGGGTAAAAATAACCCGGCATGCCTATTACAAGTAAACACATGTTTTTACAAATAAATTACTTTATCTTTAGTTTACAAACCAAAATAAAAAAACAGAAAACTACACACTAACTTCTGAATTCTGTATAATGATAATGTATAATAACAGAGATTTGTGTTGGAATAAAGTTAAACGCAACCGATGCCTGAATTTAAAAAGTAATTTAGTTCTTATAGACGCCGCTCGTGGCGCTACTTCCCTTCCCATTCGGCAATCTTTCAAGTTGTATTACTTTGGCAATACACGTATGTTAATATTCTATTTTCGGTGTATTCATTTATTTTTTTCAATTTGATCAATTTGATACTAAAATTAAAATCTAGCCTATGCAATCCACCAGCACCATCTAATGTTAAAAACCTGCGATTCTTACAGACTTTTGGAGTTTTCTGGTGTTGAAAATCATGACAGCCAGTAAACTATGCAATGCTCTGCTTGATACGTATACAACGTCATCTGTATCCTTTGAACTTTATGGTGAAATCTTTATAAAACAACAATAAATCTAACGTAGATGGCGCTACGCTTTCGTAGCGTGCTACGAAGCTACGATCGCGGCGTAGCACTGACGTAGCAATGCCCGTCTGGATTTAATTCAAGAGTTTTCATATAGATGGCACCAGTAGATTGCCACGTGCTAGTTTCAAGTTATTTCCTATAGAGGGTTTTTAGGATTCAGGCTTAAAGATATTTTCAGCAGTCTCACTGCATAAGGTTTGTGACTTTTCCAAAAGATGGTGCTGTATTATATTTCTTGTTAAAACAAAGCCTAATAAGATATTAATACTATGTTTTTATTAATTTTAAAATCATTATTGCGACTATAACAAATTAAATCTGTAATTTTTATTTTTGGTTTACTCGAGATTTATAATTTTTTTTTTTTTTTTTTTTTACTATGTATAGGCCTGTGTTTGACCACAATCTCACCGTGGTCAGTGATGATGTGGCCGATGGTGGTAAGCACACAAAGCCTAGAAGGGAACTGGCAAATTGTTCGATTTTTCACTTCATTCTACAGCGAGTTCATTAAACAGCTCTAAACGATGAAATCCGGGTACCATGGCAAACCTCAATCTAATTTAACAGGGTTTGTTGTATGTTATTGTCTAAATAAAATACTTGTATGCATTTATTTATTTCAACCTTATCACATACATCTTTACAGGATTTCATCCAATGCCATACAGTAAACTATACTGGAGTATGTAAGGATTGTAGCAGGTGGTGTTCTGTAGTTTGTTCTTACCTCCATGGGAAAAAGGCGTGTGTGTAACGTGATAAAATAAAAGAAGCACTTAACGTTATGTCAATTCGTATAATTTTGTTTTAAAATAAAAATACACTGAAAACGTATAAAGGATTACAAAAAGGTAAAACAACTTTTTTTTTTTTAGTTTATATTAATGCTCATGCATACTGCGCTACCACGGGGAGATAGCGCAGTTATGTGTGACTTCAACCCACTAAAACTCCATGGTGTCCTCCTGTACCGCTTATGGTGGGAGCAACAATCCTTCTTGTAGCGGATAACGCTACAGTACGTAGGAATGTTGTAGAACTCATATAGACTACATCAAGACTGGATTGCTGAAACTATTACAAGATATATTACACTTGACTATATTATAGCATAGCATAGATCTATTATGCTTAAAATGCATATTAGTACAATTACTATGTTTACAATACGATATGACACGCATAGAAATTAAGGGATGGGTAACTTGGGTAAACTTTGCTTGTAAAGCCTGAATTGATTCCTAAGTATTGTTGATTAACTTCCAACCCCAGTCTTTTGGGTCCAATTGATTACCAAGCAACACTACAAGAAGATGAACAAGAACAGAAGAAGAGGAAGCAGAATTATCAAATGATTATGAATGAGACGGATAAATTATACCTAATTTTTTAGAATTCACATGGCTTTCATAATTGTCAATAGTACCAGTTTTTACATAATTTTGAATAGTATTGAATTATTCAACAGGATCACAATAGATTGTGTAATAGGCCTATCGGGGAAACCACAAAAACGCGCCAAGTACACTACCTCCCAGGTGGCGTGGAAACGTGTGAATATTATGAAGAATACAACTTTGTCAACTTTTGCAACCATTATATCTCGGAAATGGTGACGTTTAGAAGAAAAAATGTTGAGACATTTTTATAGATAATTGCATAATCTACAATTTTTGTCTGTCCTCTTTTATCATAAAACTTACCGTTCGGTAAAAAAACGCAAAAATCCCATATTTGTGACCTTTGACCTTGAATAAAAAATTTTGCAAGTGTGGGATCGATGGGGACTTTTGACATTTCATTTATAATGGTGTTCCGAACATTCGTACCAATTAATTTTTTTTTAAAATAATTTAAATTTAAGCTCTATGCGAATGAATGCAATGTGATATGTCTAATTTGACCGGACTATACTTTGACATTGTTGTTATTATTTCAGTTGTTTTCATCTTACTTTACGGTGGTATATGTTTTACGGTTCTGATACGACATACAAAACATCACGCCTGAAGGATTAGGCACATATGCACCAGTGTACACCCACATTTCAAAACCGAAGTAATTAATTGTTTCAGTGTTGTAGGGGACTAACTGATATGAATAGCTTGATTACTGGCAAAAATATACAAAACTAAAAAAAAACGCAATTTTCAAAAATATTGAATCAACTGAAAAGTAATATTATTATATCGAATATACGACAATAGTATCGAGCGTGCATTACTTCGCGCAAGTGATTCATGTCTGTAGAGAATAGAAATACTCCTAGCTGAACAGAAACACCTCCTATTTGCACTCCATTTTCCATACACCTCGTTTAATCAACTCTGAACTTTCCTCCCTTGGAATAAGAGATTGTAGGGTGGTACAGAAAACTTTGCATGTATCTACACACGCTCTCGTTTCGCGTATACGTGCCGAGTTCCGTAAAGTTCTCGCGTCTTGTTACCACCACGCGTTTGGCAGATTGGATTTGTTTCTCCGCATGCTAATATCCTAGGTACGTGTGGACTCGTCCAGATTAGCGCTACAGAAAAAAAATGTCCCCTCGTTTGTATATTTTAAGAACATAAATACGTTTGTTTGAGTCTGCCTCTCGTTTCAAAAACAATTGTCTCGTCTCGCCGGGTTTTATGTACATAACTGATATTTTAATAAATGTGCTGTGTTAAGTCTGATAAAACCCGGGACTTGGTAAAGTAGCTTCTATATTTTTGGTAAAATTGTCGGTGGTTGCGTAAGGCTTTATTTCCATTCGCTGTTCCAACCTAACCACGTGTGAGCAATAAATACAATTCCGAGGAATTCTGTAGAATTTAATTGTTTCGCATTCAGGGTTGTAATGAGTAATAGTGCTGCCTTATCTTACATAATAATTGATTTTAGCATGAGTAAGTAGTACGCGTTTATACGTAGGTTCACTTGCCTAACATTTTTATTGTTTACATAAAGCACCTTTTTCTAAAGACGGCGATTGACGGTGATTGTAGGATGACTCATACAAAGTGGAGTAAACTGGACAGTCACTTCAAGGTACATAGATTCAATCTTCAATCTCATAGATTTTTATTTGCATATTGAACCGTATAAACATTTACGACCCGCGTCAGAAC
The DNA here is from genome assembly GCA_945859665.1 of Anorthoa munda. Classification (NCBI taxonomy): domain Eukaryota; kingdom Metazoa; phylum Arthropoda; class Insecta; order Lepidoptera; family Noctuidae; genus Anorthoa; species Anorthoa munda. The sequence goes on along the minus strand of OX243900.1, from coordinate 14,336,554 downwards.
AAACTGGTCCGTCAACTGGCCAGCGTTTAAGTTCGCAGCGCGTTATAAAAAATTCACGTCTTTTTTCAAGATGGCCTGTGAACTGGCCACCGTACATCCGCAGAAAGTTGTCAGCTTGAAACGACTGATAATTTTAATGTAGATACATTATTCTCACGTAATGCGTATCGATATCTAGTTAGAATACAACAAGAAAAAAAACATTACAAACTCTCTCTTCAAAATAATTGAATCAAATTATCAGTACCTCATTCACCACAATATCCCCTTAGTTCAAGGTGAAGACATCCCCATTTGATCCGTGAAACCACAGAACTATCGCACCCTCGAAACCTCGTATTTTCAATTCCAATAAACGTATACTCATAGGTAAACATATTTTCTCTCGTACACGTTAGTGAATATCTCATTTGCCATCACTTCTGGGCCACTGGTTCGATACCCGATTTGATAAGCTTGTATGCTAACTTGGGGGCTCATATATTTATAACTTTGACAAGTTTAATTGGATTCTTCGTATTTTTGGTTCGGATCTTAAAGTATGATTCGAAGTTTAAAATTATGAGTTCTAAATAAAACCATCTGCGTTACCCACAAGGAGGAAGTATGAGGAGCTCGTGTCTAAATAATAACAGACATATGGGTCGATCTTAGAAGTTAAGCAACGCTTGCCGAGGTTGGTCCGTAGATGGGTGACCATCTTTTCAAAGCGAGATTCGTCCGTGTTTCAGAAAGCATGTTAAGCAGGTACCGGCTGTCATTTATAGATTTTTCACAGTCCTTACGGGTCGTCAGAAGCCAGGAAATAATATGACACCAGTCTTGCCTAGGGGTGTTAACCAGTTACTGGGTTGTAGATGACAGCTAGGAAGTCGTTCAAAATACTGGTTCTCATCTGCATTTGGTTAAACTAGAAGTTTAACCGAATATAGTTTGTAGAATGACGCACAAAACGTTTTGGGGACACTTTTATTATGCGTACAGCTAAGGAGTGGAATTCCCTACCGGAGTCTTTGCTTCCCGATAGCTATAATCTAGGAGTCTTTAAGTCAAGAGCAAATGGGATTTTTCTAGGCAAGCGTGCTTCACCGTTAACCACGTCATCGCTTTCCATCAGGTGAGATAGTGGTCAAGTGCGAGCAAATAGATTAAAAAAAAAAAAAAAAAATATCCGACTGCTCCTCATGAGGAGGATCATGTTTTTCTAAAACGGAAATAAACCTTAAATATAATAGAGGTAATGTGTGTCAGGTGAATGTTTTCTCATGATAATTTTTATCCGACTGCTTCATAAGGAGGATAATGTTTTTCTAAAACGGAAATAAACCTCAAATATAATACAGGTAAAATATGTCAGGTGAATGTTTTCTCATGATAATTTCCATTGAAATATTTATCTTCTAAATAATATGCAGTAGAAAAGTGAGTTAAATACTCAGACATTGATAACAGATTTATTATCTATCTTGCATCGCTGCAGTTCATACATTACATAGGTGTGGATTACTTGTATGTAAGCAGTTGAGTTAATTTTGAAAGAAAGAAAGAAAGAAAAAATATTTATTTGTGACCCGCACAGGAGACACGAGAAATAAGCATAAAAAAATTAAATTATAGTAAAAATTAAAAACCCCGTGCGAGACCAAAAAGGCTCCTATCTCAGCATGTGCAGCGATATCCAAAAAAGGAAATAACGCTGCGCTGATGTTCTGATAGGGCCCACAGTTGATGCCACGGACACACTTACGGAAACGGAAAATACTTAAATAATGAAAAATAAAATAGTATATATAAATAACAAAAGAAATATAATGAACACAGAAGGTGTGTTAAAATATGTGTACGTATATAAATAAAACATATTAAATGTAGGTAGACCTATTATAGATAAAATAATATAATATTTTGTATAAAAACTTCTTATTAATGTGTTATTTCCCGTAAATAATTAAAATTAACACTAATACTTACGTTCTACTTTGTGTTCTAATTTCTACCCTTCTAATTTCAAACACAGTTCTTGTAAATATTTTGATACCTAAAAAACAAGTCAATGTTATATAACTTTTGAATATTACCTAAAAATAAGAAAAAAAAATCAAGCTTTATATTGACTTATTTTTCCTTTACTGTCTCATTTGGGCAAAATGCGCAGTAATGCATTTTCATCTACCATTTGGTCTTGTGAGCATTACTGTAGCACTAAGGCCAAATGCAGTATTTGTGTTTCGTACTACAAAATCACCTAGCACGTGTTTGATACTGCGTTTCTAGTTAGCAATCATGTCCTATTTTCAGTTAAAATTGTTGGTAAGCCTTTACTTAAGCTACCAGATGTATAAGTGGCTAAGAGACGGAATAAAACAGATTTTAGGTAAGTACTAGAAAAGTTGTTTTTATATTTCAACTTTAGACTTATTATTTATTCTACAGTAAATAATTCCAAATTAATTGTCAATATGGAATTATTAACTGTAGAATACTGCATTAGTAGTTTTAGTGGCGCAAGCGTAGCTCTTTGTTATACTCGATACACTCAAAAGCAGCACTGAAGAATACTGCGTTTAGTTTTAGCGGCGCAATAGTAGCTCTTTTATTTACTCGCTACACTCAAACGCAGCACTGTAGATTACAGCATTAAGTTTTAGCGGCGCAGTAGTAGTTCTTTGTTATACTCGATACACTCAAAAGCAGCACTGTAGAATACTGCATAAAGTTTTAGCGGCGCAATAGTAGCTTTTTTGTTTTACTCGCTACACTCAAAAGCAGCACTGTAGAATACTGCATTAAGTTTTAGCGGCGCAATAGTAGCTCTTTTGTTTTACTCGCTACTTTCAAAAGCAGCACTGTAGAATACTGCATAAAGTTTTAGCGGCGCAATAGTAGCTCTTTTGTTTTACTCGCTACACTCAAAAGCAGCACTATAGAATACTGCATTAAGTTTTAGCGGCGCAATAGTAGCTCTTTTGTTTTACTCGCTACACTCAAAAGCAGCACTATAGAATACTGCATAAAGTTTTAGCGGCGCAATAGTAGCTCTTTTGTTTTACTCGCTACACTCAAAAGCAGCACTATAGAATACTGCATTAAGTTTTAGCGGCGCAATAGTAGCTCTTTTGTTTTACTCTCTACTTTCAAACGCAGCACTGTAGAATAATGTGTTTAGTTTTAGCGGCGCAATAGTAGCTCTTTTGCTTTAACTCGATACACTGAAACGCAGCACTGTAGAATATTCTGTTTGGCTTTAGTTAGTATTCGTTGCAAATATTTTAATGCCTAATGAAGTTACAATAAACGTAGCAAGTACCGCACAACCTTCTAGCACATGCTGAGTGCTACAGATCTTGTTAGCAGAAGAAATATTTTTGTGCAAGTCCTGCGTTTCTCGTATTGCCCCTTGAGATGTAATTTTTGCAAACGAGTGAATATGGCAAAATTGTTGATTACTGCAAGTATAATTAGCAGGGCACTTATGCCTTCGGTAAAAAAATAAACAAAAAAACAGAGCAAGCTAAATAAAACCGTTTAAAAACAATATAGTTGTTCGAACTTGTTATTAAAACAGGTGATATGTTATCATTTTCACACTGAAAATCTTCAATCTCATCACGTATGGCTCTACGTGACTGACGAAGGGATAGTCTCCCTTTAGGGGCAACTTACCCTTTGCGGCAAAGCCGCATGGTTAACATGGTACCAAATTATATAAATAATATTTCATCTTTCACCCTAGGGGCAGTACCTGTTTAGGGATTCTTTTGCCTTTTTAACCGACTTCAAAAAAGGAGGAGGTTTTTCTTGGTATTTTTTTCTTTAAGTGCCTCGTTGGACTATTGGTCTTGAGTAGTACCGCTGTGCTTGCCATCGTGGGTTCAATTCGCGGAACGAGCAAAGTGTTTTTGGTTTATCGATATAGGATTGTTCAGCAGCAGCACGGTATCTGGATATATGCCCGGTTAATGGCAATAAGCTCACCTCTATTACATCTTCTCCTTCTTTGTGCCGATGTATTTTCAAAAAGGAGTAGGTCTATTTACAGTAGCATGTTCTTTATTTTGTTTTTGTTCACCGATTCCTCCATAAATTGTGAATCGATTTTGAAAATTCTTTTTTTTGGTTTACAAGAGTATGTTCTCGAATTGGTTCCATTTAAATTTGGTGAAGATCTGATGAAGAACTTCGGCGATATACAATATAACTCTTCAGTAAATGACGGCAAATCTCTCGGGATTGCTGCAATCGCATTCTGTTTATTGTTTACACCATTTTTTAACATTAATTATAAGCACTATTAGGATTCGATTGAACGTGTTATGCTCAGCAGTGCAGCATGAGTTCCAACCGTGAGTTGAAGAACTATTGCTATCACGATGTAGTAGAAATAGTAAAGCCAATTAAAAAAACCGGTCAAGTGCGAGTCGAACGCGTGCGCCAAGGGTTCCGTACCTACCCATTATACCACCATAATAAAATTGGTATAATTTTTATTGGTGGCTAACTTTTAAAGATATGGGCAAATTTAGATTTTCGCAAAAACTTAAGTACCAAATTTACCTTAATTTCCAACATTTTAAATTTTTTGGAATTTTTGCTTTATTTGTGCTCACTTTTTGCCAATTTTCGTGTTTCTAGATCAACGGGAACTGCCATATATATAGGTTTTCAACCCAAAACCTATAGGGTACTTCCGGTTGACCTAGAATTGTCAATTTTGCTTATATCTTTTTATCATGTTGACTCAGGACCCTGATTTTTATACTCCTAATAGGGACTAGGTCCACCCGTTCCTGAGAAAATGGTGGTGACACACGGACAGACAGACAAGAAAGTGATCTTATAAGGGTTATTTTTTACCTTTTGATACCTCAAAATTGCCAAAAAAATATATTGCTCGCGCATCTAGTAGCTATGAGTATACGCGAACCTCAGGCACCATGCCGTGAGTTAAACAGAAAGCCTGCAACCAAAGTATATAAATCTCTAAAGTAATGGGCGCCATACACCATCCTTCCTATCGTTCAATCGGCATGACGCTGCAGGCTTGATCCAATCTGCAGTTCGTCCATATACACCACACACGATCAATTTGATTTGTCCAATCGGCAGAGAAGTTCAGCTGAAGGTATGGCGTCACCCGTGACAGACGACGATGTTTTAGCCGTTTTGGGCATTTCACTCGTGAACATGAAAAAAAAATAGAAAAGTTCGAGCAGAGTGGTGCAAACAGTGGTTAATGAAAAGAAAACAGTTTACTCATACAAATTTATTAAAAGAATTGAGGTTTACGCCAAAAAATTATTGTAATCGATCGCTGACCGCCATACACGGTCCTATCGGCATGATCAAGCCAAAAGAATTGAAATTCGATTGTGTCGTCAAGTATAACTGTCATGCCAATCCACACCCACACACGGTCAATTCTAGCTGATCCAATCGATCGCGTCATGCCGATTGGACGATAGGAAGGATGGTGCATGGCCAGCATAAGTTTAATGAATAACACATAAAATTTGAAAGTTAATTTATTAATTTGATTTAAAAACTTACGCGGCACATCTAAATGCCTTTGTTCCACTATTTCTCTCGCGTAACACGTTGTAAATCTGAAAAGGTTGTTTGCAACTGTATAATTGCTTTGGAAAACCGTAGTCCTTATCACAGGGGATTTAAGCCTAGAATCAGAGGAACGTGCTAAAGGAGTGCTATAAGGGTATGTTTTCACTGCACACTTGAAGCCATACGACGTGTGAATTGCATAGTGTGTTCGCAATGTAACGACAAGTGATTCGGGTCACTAGCTCATAAGAGTCTTCTGTGATACTACAGTTGATTGATAGTTACTAATGACAATTACATTGTGTTGTGCCTTGGGTCTGTTTCGGTGGCCAGAACTGGTAAATACATCCAAAGTGAGCGTTCGGGCGCATTTCGAGATGCGAACTTTTGTTTGATATTTTATTGAAGCACTGTTCATGGGTTTCCAAGTTCGAGCGACTCATTGTGGTACTTAGCTTTCATCTTATGGTGAAGTTACGTGTTTGTTAGTATGCGGCAACTGTTGATTTCTATAAGTAGATGATTTTGGCTATAAATGAAGTGAATGCTGAGTTGACGGCTTATATGTAGAGCTATATCTATATGAAAGTCATGCTTGAAATAAATTGGGAATAAAGCAAAAGGAAGATGAGGATGCTCTGCTATTCTCTCGTGCCTGATACTTTATTTCGTTGCAAGATCCAAGACTCGTTTCGCCGAGACTCGCCGAGCTTCATTGCCTCGGATTTTTTTCTGGTGGTCGCCATTGTTGATTATGGTTTTCAGGAGATGCTGTGGTTGAAAACAGTATGGTGGGTTGGTCCCAATAGTAACATGAAGATATTACAAGGAGGTACAATTTCGAATAGCTTCTGAAGTCCTATATACTAGAAATTCCTAAACACCGACTGCAGTGAACCTAAAACTTAAACTTTTATTCAAACCCATACCCATAAAGGCCGTTACCGATTGAGTCGCACGTACACAATATGCCGCAGCCTTATCGCAGCAATATGCAAGCGACGACTGCACGAGCGTGTAAATTGTTAAAGTTGGAGGGCGGTTGCAATTTTCGCAGCTGTATAAAATATTGTCAAGCGCAATGGCGGACTGCGCGGGGCGATGGATGCGCCCTCTTTTGCTTTTTGGCACGTTTCAGTCGATCGACGTAATATCGATGTTAATAGATTATTGCTTTTGATATGACTTGCACTTGGATTTTAATACTTACGAACAAAGTATTCTTCTTTTCTTGTTAATGCCTAAATCTACTCAAGTTTTCTTCGGCAAGTATGTAGACCTCCGGTCAGTTTGTGCTTATTCATCGCTATGAATCCGAACCTGCGGTTTGCCTGTTTTAGTGCGTTATTAAATTATAGATGTATCTAATTGTTTAAATGGGAGTTTCGGACTCAATGTTCATTATATCTTAGGGCAAAGTACGTAAGTTCAGGAATGCGTTTTTTCTGGTGTATGTAGATTTGTTTAAAAAAAATTACCTAAATTTCGTATGATGTATATAGCTTAATTTTTTTATTTAAATAAGATTATTACGCATCATGTTTATAACTATACTTTTTTTTCTATGTTCTTACAGGATCATAATCGTATTTGCATTCACTGCTCTTTCTGATTATAAATACCATTTCTCAGTCACCTTGTAAACCTCGAATAGGTATTTGATACAATTATAACTATTAAAACGACGCTAGGTTCAAAGTGGCTGCAGGTACATTGGTGACACCGACAAATGAGTTTCTGAGTATTTTATAATAACAGGTACTACAGTCTAGTGTTAAAACAACATTTCTATATGCCGGTAGCTATATAATTGTACTTTTAACACATCATTTCATCTAAAAGTCATCCAATGCTGAAGCCAAGTGCCCATTGTGCATCTCGCATCCAGCGGATTTCTGCAACTTTAACCAGGTCATTGGTCCACCATCCATCAGTAATAGGAAGCGTTCCAACGCTGCGTCTGCCGGTATAAGGGACTTATCTCCCGAAAAATACTCAATCAATTTCAAGAAAACTTACTTAGAAACAAGACTTGTATCCAAGTAAGTTTTTTAAAATTTTCCAGTCACTCATTCATTCTTTCATCTTTTTTTTTTAAACTTTGCCCCACACTAGGAATTTCTTCCTGTATCGTGGGTGCCTTTACAAACATTTGAACTCACATACACAAGACACCCAGATCCGGAACAACTATCTGTAGGCCAAACAAATATTTATTCCGTGCGGGAATCGATCCCACGACACGTAGTGCAGTAGCCGATCGCGCAACCACTACGCAAACCGTTTCTTCATTAAATCCTTTGGTCCAGCTATGAAATAAGATACTCTCCTATAACCACCACCAGCCAGCCACCAGCCACCGTCGTCACTAGCTGAGTATCCACACGAACAATTTGTTAATAATTTGTTAAACCAATGTGTTATTGTAACTTCATAATATCCGCATTTAGAGTACCCTAAAAATACTTAAAATTCCTCCTTCCATTATTTTTAATACAATTCCATGCAACGCGTGTCGTTAATATTCTTTAACACGATAAATTTTTACAGCACTTAACTTTCTTTCAAAATTAATTATCCTTTACGTCGTAATAGAACGCCGCTCCATTACATTCATCGTTAAGTAAAATGTAAATTTTTGTATCACTGCAGCTTTTGTGATTTTTTCACTGGGTAAGTTTTTCCTGAAAAAATATTTTCGGGTTAGAATGGAAAAGTCAAATGAATGGGCTAAAAGTAAATTAACTTATAATATAGCGGCACAAGAACACTAACTAATAAATCAAACTCAATATAGGTTTGGTCGAGACAAAATAACTCGTTTATGACCTTGTCGTATCCTATTTCAAGGTGCATTCCTTCCTTCCCATTTTTATCTATCTTCCAATTTACAATCCTTCCATACCTAATCCTTTCGGTAGGAGCACCTTTCACCATCACATTCTGGTCATACCGCGTTACCGGTTCACTCGTTTTGGACCCACTCCTTGACTACTTTTGCCCAATAGACATGTTTCCTGGGTAGAAAAATGATAATTCTATTTAGTCCGTCAGTGAGATTATCAAATAATATTGGACACGTATTTTTTGCTTCACCAAATCAATAAAAAATTACAAAGTTAAAGCGCATCAAAGTTCAGGAGTGAGGGTGACGTCACTAAGGCAGTATAAAGTGTACTAGCGGCGTGACGTTTCACGATATTTCATCGCATTATATCGTCGTTACTTTATGTTTACGAGTCAAAAAAAAAATACTTGTCCAATATTTTTTATTAAACTACCTAACGGACAAAAGAACATATTTTCAGAAAACTATCCTATTCTCTTCCAGCCTCCCGAACAAGCCGGATTCCGTAAGGGCTTCAGCACCGTAGACCACATACATACGCTGCGCCAGGTTATACAGAAGACCGAAGAGTACAACCTGCCTCTCTGCTTAGCGTTTGTGGACTACGAGAAAGCCTTCGATTCGATCGAGACTTGGACTGTATTGCAGTCTCTCCAACGATGCCAAATTGACTACCGGTACATCGAAGTGTTGAAGTGTTTATACAAAAACGCCACCATGTCAGTTCGACTTCAGGATCAGACTTCGGAACTAGTCCTTCTGCAGCGAGGTGTGAGACAAGGAGACGTCATATCTCCGAAACTGTTTACTGCTGCACTGGAGGATGTCTTCAAGGTTCTGGACTGGAGAGGGCTAGGCATCAACGTCAATAGCGCGTACATCACTCACCTTCGGTTTCGACGATATAGTGGTTATGGCTGAGACCATGGAGGACCTCAGTACAATGCTCGATGATCTCAGTAGAGCTTCCGAAAGAGTGGGTCTTAGGATGAACATGGACAAAACCAAGGTGATGTTGAATGCCCATGTAACACCCACTCCTATCAAGGTCGGAGACTCTACACTCGAAGTTGTGGGCGACTATGTCTACCTTGGACAAACGATCCAATTGGGTAGGGCCAACTTCGAGAAAGAGGTCAACCGTCGAATCCGACTCGGCTGGGCAGCGTTCGGGAAGTTGCGCGGTATCTTCTCGTCCAACTTACCACAGTGTCTCAAGACGAAAGTCTATGACCAGGCTCTGAGACGTGGTCGCTTACAAAGTGCCTCATCAGAAAGCTTACAGTCACTCAAAGGGCAATGGAGAGGGCTATGCTCGGAGTTTCCTTGCGTGATCGAATCAGAAATGTAGAGATCCGCAAGAGAACCAGGGTTACCGACATAGCCCGAAGAATTGCCAAACTCAAGTGGCAGTGGGCAGGGCACATTGCTCGCAGAACGGATGGCCGATGGGGCAGAAAGGTTCTGGAGTGGCGACCGCGAACCGGAAGACGTTGCGTTGGAAGGGCTCCCACTAGGTGGACCGATGACCTGGTGAAGGTTGCGGGAAGGCGCTGGATGCGAGACGCACGGGACCGGTCATTGTGGCGACGCTTGGGAGAGACCTATGTTCAGCATTGGACGTCTTTCGGCTGATATGATGATGATGATGATCCTATTCTCTTGATGCATGCGACTTTTGTTTTGTCAACTCTTGTGGTTTTGGAAATAAAGTGTATTAATCAAATCTAGATAAAGAATCTTTTTTCTGGAAAACATTTTCAAACTCTTCTTTCTCATTTAAATATACTGTACCTACCATAATAATAGCATTATATAATAATCGTTTACCGCTATTAGAATCACTAATCGCTTATCCGAGACATTAATTAAATTAATTACCTGCACAAGATGGCACAGATAGTCCTAGGAAGCTTAAGACTAAATAGGTAGGTATATATGCTTCGTACTGTTATTCCATAGGTCCGAGCTCCAAATAGTTGAAACTACTTACCAGCTGGATATTAGGTACAGCTGTCAGATTTAGGCAAACAATTGCGACGCTCGTTTGCTACGAAACCTAAATCCGCTCTGTTCCTCACATTAGTTCAATCCCGATGAATTGGGGCACTTGCTTCACTACAGTCTACAGTTGAATTTCGTTAGAGCCTGCATTGTGTAACGCCTACCTAAAGTTGTGCACTCCTGTGTTGAGAACTCGGGAGGAATCGTAAACCTTCGGTCGGGATATTTGCCAGAGTTTTGGTAAATGGGGATGCGTTTTTTTACAGTTCGTGCTAATCGTAGAAACTAACTGAGAATAAGTCTGTGTTTACATTTATTGTGATTTTTGTAATGCCTGCCTAAATATGATTTGAGTGATTTCTATTTGAGTGACAATCTAGCTAAATATTTCAAAAAAAAATTATCTTTAATAACTAATATCGTTAGGCACCTGCTTATTACCTATGGCCTATTATCTGATTTTCCTAGACAGAAATTGGTCCACATTTCGAACTTTTCTGGATCCACCTAGCAAAAAAAAAATAAGGATAACGAGTATTGATAAATCACAGAAATAAATGACTACAATAAGTTATTGTATGAACGACTACCTGTATCTATTAGCTGCTAGATGAGAACTAACAATATGTATTACTAGCTTTTTCACGTGGCTTCACTCCCCTAGCCTAGCCCACAGGTACCGTGTTGGGATAAAGCTAAAACTTTTGGGCGGTTACGCACTACACGTTCGTGTCCGTGAAATTTCAGTTCTGAAGTAGCCGTAGTACTTTTTTTAGGTAAGCTTACGCACTACATCCGAACTCTATCCGTCCTAATCTGTCATAATTAAGAACATTTTGAATTCGGAACTCAAATCACGGACATGGATCACGGACACGAACGTGTAGACCGTGTAGTGCCTAACCACCCTAATCGGTAAGAAAAAACTTCGTATGCGTTTCCAAACACGTCATTATCATTATCATCGGCCTTTTAATGTTCCCACTGCTGGGACACATGACCCTCTGTGAGAGGAAATGGGCCGTAATCCATCACGCGGGCCCAGGTGGATTGGCGGTGTACAAACACATAATATCCACCAACCCGCACTGGGCCCACGTGATGATGATGATGAAACACGTGCGTGTATGAAAACGTCTAGAAGGGTCCTTTGTGTGGTTGCAGTGTGCGTCCGTAGTGAGGAGCAGCTTGTATCAGGCACCGCATATCAAGGCATTGTGTGTTCCGATCATTAGATCAAAACTTATTGACATTCAGTGGTAGTGTAGTGTTCTAGATGTGACCATGTGAATAAATTTTCGTAATCTGTAATTCTAGAGATTACGTTTTAAATCATACATATCTATAAACAAACAAACAATTTCATTTCTTCATAACTTAAGTTTAGAGATAACCAAATAATAGTCCTCACGAGTCATCTTAATCTATACAAGATTATCAATAAACAAACAACAAACAATTTCATTTCTTCATAACATAAGTTTAGAGATAACCAAATAATAGTCCTCACGAGTCATCTTAATCTATACAAGATTATGAATAAATCCCCACACTAACGCTCAGTAAATATTCCATAACAAAGAGTCTCATAAAAAGGAACAAGAAACAAATTACCTAATTTCTCTTTATGTATACATAATGAGCTCGAACTTGCTCAAATTGGCCGTTAAACACACTAAAACAATTTGCTATGAAGGCGGGAACCTTATTAGAAGGTTTAATCTGGGAGGCGACTGAAAGCGAAATAGGTACACTTCGTTTAATTTTTGAATGAATCTTTAAGCAACTTCCATCTTCTGCGCGAGACAAATTAGTATGTTACATGTTAAATTAACACCTATATGCTGAGCTAGTACCTAGGAGTAGGTACTCAGATTGGGGATAAAATGAACTGTGAATAATTTGGTTTAATAATTTTTTGATCTGTAATAATAATAATAAGTTCATTTATTTTTTAATAAGTTCATTTTATCTGTGATCTGTTAATAATTTGTGTTACCCAGTTTCTGGGTTGTGAAGGTCAGATAGGCAGTCGCTCTATGTTAACACTGATATTCAGCTGAATCCGGTTAGACGTGGAGCCGACCCTAACATAGTTAGAAACAGGCTAGGCACATTGATGATCATATTTTTGCCTCGTTATTTAGAGAAAAACTTATTTCGTGGCGTAGTGCATGGGTACCTATAAAAATAAACTAGTCAGCTGATTGGCAGCACGACTGATTGCCCAGGGTTGCAGGCACACTTTAGTTCATCATCTGCCTTTTCCCTAGACTACTGTAGTTTTATGATCTGTGCCTAGTCTTACCGGCTAGCAATACTACTATTTTTCATGGAACGAATGCCTCTATCTGACCACCATAAAACAAGTACTGGATAACACGATACTCATTGGTAAGACTGGGGGTCCGAGTAGCAATCTTCTGACTACCCGTAACGACTGTCATTGAACTACGAATCAAATCGAATTTAACGGATGGTCATCCATCTACGGTCCGACCTCAAGTGCAGCCTGCCCTTCAATCGACCCCTATGACTATTTATATTAGCTACTCTAGTGTTACTTGTAGCGTATATTTATCCACTGCTATTCATCTTCCTGCCCTTGTCCCATATTACTTGGGGTCGGCGCAAGAAGTTTTCTTCTTCCATACCGCTGTCCCCCGTCACGCTATCACTGACTCCCTTTCCTTTCATATCACTCCTCACACAGTCCATCCATCTTTTCTTTGGCCGTCCTTTCCTATCTTCTTCCTCTCTATCTATCCACATTAATATTCATAACTCTTTTAGTAATATGCGTTTTATCCTAATCATAAGACCATTACAGGACAAACGGTTTCCTTTCAACTTTTCTGTCACTGGCGCCACTTTCAAATTTCCTCTAATATACTCATTTCTCACTTTATCCAAACTCGTTACTCCTCACATCCATCTCGACATTCTCATCTCTGCTACATGCATTACCTTTTCATCTATCTTTTTCACAGCCCAACATTCTGATCCATACAGTACGACAGGTCCAATCACGGATTTGTAAATTTTCCACAGTAATAACACTACGTAAAATAAGAGATATCATTCTGACTATGTAGTAATATTTACAGCCACAACCAAACCATCCTTCACCAATTCTTCGAACACTCGTAGAACTCGAACTCCCAAAGACGAACCCGTTACCTTGTAAAGCGGTGCTCCACACCACAATATGCAAACTCATTGTGTTCAGCCTACACAGAGCGGTGGGAGCGATGTAAGCGGTGGGATCGTTGTGAGCGGTGTTCAATAGGTGTATGTCTTTGAGAGCGACGCCCGGGGCACTCGGCGAGCCTTTTAACACATAATTGCGTTAATATGTCTCGACGTACGACACCTACGAAATTAGATGAACCTGTGCTGTACTTTGATTATGTTTCTTTTTGAAATTTTGTCTGTAAAATGGAGGAAGGTTTCATAGATATCCATTAGTGCGTTTTTTTATAGTTTAGGTAACATTTGCAAAACTTGTAGTTTACCAACTTAATTCCTTTATCGATTGCACTTAAACTTAAAATGCACTCGTAAGTGCTCTTCTTTCTTTATAAAAAATACTTTAAAAAACGTAAATATTTTTTAAAGAAAAGTGACTAAGAGGATTTACCAGGAATCCCTGTATTGGAATACCGGCGAATAACAAACAAAGAGGTCATCAAAGTATAAAAAAAACAATCCTATCTTTCTGTTAAGTCCACTTCAATATGTCGGCTATCGATTTAGCGGACATCGCCGCTGTTGTTGACATACTCCATCGTTCAGTGCAGTGTCGTAGGCCTGCAGCGAGCAACCAGTATTTTCATTTTCGATTTGCTGCCTCTAAGAGATAGCGCATTGGTTAGTAATTGAACCACGGACGTCTTTGATATATCGGCTATTTTATCGGATTGGACGGACGCAATAACAGACCGTTGATTGCTTCCAAGTGGACTCGGAAGATTGATTATTTTCTCGTTACTCTGTCCGAGTCTCCCTTGTTTTATATATATTGTCGTATATCGTTTTAATTTTACCTTTTATTAATAAATGTCTGGAAGATAGAGTGTAAGAAGTAACTGTACCTTAGAACTTTGTTTTAGTGTGGTTTGCGTAGTCCAAAATTGGTGTTGCTTTAGTAACTTCAGATTGCTGTATGAGTAAGTACATTCAACAAGTATTTTGATAAAACAAATTATTATAAGAACGAAAATCCCGATTGTTAAAAAAAAATTAACTGAAAACAGAAAAGGTAGGTAAAAAACATTATAATCCCACACTTGTGTAAAAATACGCACGTAATAAAACAATTAGATGTTTTTTGCATCTATTATTTAAGAAGATAATGTTTGTGTAAATTATTGATGATGATTGTATTACCTAATTTGATTTTGTGTATAATAAATTACACATTAATTACAATTACCTACCCATTATCACATATTGTAAGTACCTAATTAAACATACCAAACCTACTTTTTAATTCCATGTGTTCCAAAGCTTAAACCAAAATAATTAAATTATCCCTCGCTTTCCAGCTTTGCCTGAAACATCACGACAACTCGCATTCTCAGAACTTTTGAATATTCAAAACGTTAATGTATATTTTTTTAAAGACATCCTAAATAAAGGGAGTCCTTTAGAACGTGTGTTATTCTGTCCCTAAATCGGTATTGCAAAAAGCGGCAAACATTAATGTGAATATATTGTCGACGAAGCATTCCGTCCGCTCGCACTGGCCAAAGCTCATAAATAAACAAACTGGATGCTCTGTCGAAAAGTGCCGTAAAAAAACTCAAAAACGTAAAATTTACAACCGGGAATTCAGTGGAGTTTTAATTAACCGTACAATGGATCGGCGCGAGAACAAACTGTGCCATACGTGTACCATCTAAATATTAGTTACACTAGAAAGTTAGGTGATACTGACAGCTTGAAATACGGTGACAATGGGGCAATTAAAAGTTTTATTTAATTGTGTAAGTTTGTCATTTAAGCCTTATTAGTTTTCAGTCTCAATCTATCACGTTCCCACAGCTGGGACAAGTTTTCCTCTGTCTCATAATATCGTGGTTTTCCACAACCTATCATGACCTTCCTGAAAACTTTTGCAATGGACGGTCATCATCATCATTTCAGCAAAAAAAAGTTAATTAAAAAAATCAAAAAACCCGACTGCTTGAAAAGCGAGCTAAAAAGACGTAAACAAGGAGAAAATCATGCTGTGCTGTCGGATACATCTTTGCGAGCGGGCTGACAAAAATCAGACGTATCCTCCGACTGCACAGCATGATTTTCTCCTTGTTTACGTCTTTTTAGCTCGCTTTTCAAGCAGTCGGGTTTTTTGATTTTTTTAATTAACTTTTTTTATTTATAACTTTTTAGTTCATTATTTTTTCGAAATAGGTACATTAAAACATATAAGTGTTATATATTTTTGAAATCATCTCTTTAAATCCTTTATTTTGATACCCCACACGAAAGGTTTGGAAGAAAAAAAAAATTGGGCCCCCACAAAATGGCGCCCAAAAACCGCCATATTCCTATTTTACAATTTTCATGTAGCCAGTGACACTCGCGGGATTAAGACGAATCGATTGACGTAAGAACCATCAA
This sequence comes from Anorthoa munda, assembly GCA_945859665.1. NCBI lineage: Eukaryota > Metazoa > Arthropoda > Insecta > Lepidoptera > Noctuidae > Anorthoa > Anorthoa munda. The sequence goes on along the minus strand of OX243900.1, from coordinate 14,320,521 downwards.
AATCGGCCCACGCGTTTGGTATCTAGAACGCCACATAGGAACAAACATACATACATACATACATACATACATACATACATACATACTTACATACATACATACATACATAGACTGATAAACACATTACCCTCCTTCGGCAGTCGGGTAAAAAGATGTCCACTGAAGCGTCGCCACACTGATCGGTCTTGTGCGTCTCGCATCCACCGGACTCCCGCAGCCTTGACTAGGTCGTCGCTTCACCTAGACACCGGCAGACGCTTATGTTGGAAGGGAGGCCTTCCAACATAAGCGTCTGCCGGTGTCTCTAGTTGGAACGACGACCTAGTCAATAGACGGTCGGTCGTAAGGAAATAATGCCATAAAGTCAGTCACCAGCAGCCTTATTGCGTAATGAATTCGGAAAGAGCAAAGGGCAAAGAGTATGAAAAATCGACCAATCACATGCGAGATGAAAGACGCTATGTGGCTTTCCGTCTATGTGCTTGGTCGATTTTTCATACTCTTTGCTCTTTCCGAATTCATTACGCAATAAGGCAGCCGCTCTAGACAATAAGTTAGCAATCTCAGTTATAGTATCCTTCATGGTTTCTTTTATGATAATTGGGTAAAATGTCCGTTGGGAAGAAGAATAATTCGTCACGATATACTCATCATCTTCCTAGATGACGAGTCCATTCTTTGATGGCCTCATCGACGTTTCATAACTGCACCTGTAGCCAAGTTGATAATCTACAATCGATAACGCTAGTAGAAAACGAATCAATGCATGGGTATGACACTATGGAACGTTAAGTCACGTGGTCAGACCATACAAATAGAAGGCGTTAAGGGTACACTAGTCGAAAATTCTTACATACAAACGTAGTCTGGCTTTTACTCCACTGTTTGACGATGTACGTTCAAAATAAAAACCGGCCAAGTGCGAGTCGGACTCGCACACGAAGGGTTCCGTACCATTATCGCAAAACACTGCATAAAAATCACGTTTGTTGTATGGGAGCCCCCCTTAATTTATTTTATTTTAATTTATTAATTATTATTTTTTGAAGTAAATATACAACTAAACATTCTGTGAATATTTCAAGCGTCTACCTGTTGCCGTTATTGATATCGAGCAAAAAACGGCAAAAATATCACGTTTGTTGTATGGGAGCCCCCCTTTAATATTTATTTTATACTGTTTTTAGTATTTGTTGTTATAGCGGCAACAGAAATACATCATCAATGAAAATTTCAACTGTCTAGCTATCACGGTTCATGAGATACAGCCTGGAGACAGACGGACAGACAGACTGACAGACAGACAGACAGACAGACAGACAGACAGACGGATCGCAAAGTCTTAGTAATAGGGTCCCGTTTTTACCCTTTGGGTACGGAACCCTAAAAATTATATCAATTTGTCTCATCATTATCTAGCCCTGTATGGAAGCAAAAAAAGTAAAATAAATATTTACTTAAATAATAAAATAAAATGTTTATTTGCACCTTCAAAAATTAACATAGAGAAACAGGTTTACAATAAAATAGGTCGAAAGGTAGTTACAATATTTAACGTGTTAGAGTTGCAACTAATACCTAAACTAAGATAACTTAATATCTTGTAATATAGGTATCGGCGCCCACCCTCAATTGTATTCACATAATATTAATTGTACATTAGAGCCAAAAGATTAATACAGCTTTATAATTAATAATTCAAATTTCCGTTATACAATTTAAAAAGATAAAGGATCATTCTAAGTACAAAAATAAACCAGACAAGTAAAACTGCTTCTTTCTCTTCTCCCAAAACAATTCAACTATAATTTGATTGCTTGCTTAAAAATTTACAATGCAAGAGAGAAAAACAAAAGTTTGAGGAAGTAATTAACACTCATAAGATTATTATTTGATAACATGAAAAGGATTTATGATAGATTGTAATTGTGTGTTGTGTTGTGGGGACTTGAAAGTTATGAGCTTCGAAAGTTCCATATTTCAACACTAATTTAAACGCATCTTTGGGCGCGAATAAGTACCATAAGAAGAAGGAAAATTGAAAAGCGGCCTCCATACATGGATAGATTAGTAGTTCAACAATGCAAATAATTTTATTTTGAACAGATACATTCAGTCGTTTCTTCATGATATCCAGACTCCCAAAGGTCTGTTTATAAAATTTCGCGCGCTCGGTCTCGTCCTAAATCATCATCCATTTCGCTACAAATTTTCAAAAGTGTGTATTCGTACGTGAACTAGCTTCTTACTGCTCATAACAGCATCTATCTGTTCCGCACGTGTTGTCGGTTGATATAGCATGCGTTTTAACCCCGCCCACAAAATAGTTTGTGCCGTCGACTAGTGTACCCTTAACGAGTTAGAGATTCGATATGAAACGTTTGTACCTTGGCTAGTGGGGCAGGTGAATATAACTTACCTTTATTTCTACCTATATAAGTAAGAGTAGGTTAGTACCTAAATCTCTTTACATATTGATATGGGTTTAACGTGGTATTATGCTAACGTGTCACAATTTAGGGTTACGGTAGGTAAATAATCCCTACGTATTACGTCACGTCAGGAATACAAAATATTGGTTCTAATTTGATCATAGAAATTGCGTAGGTAGGTAAAGGTAGGTTGTGAAAATAAAAAAAACCGGCCAAGTGCGAGTCGGTCTCGCGCACTAAGGGTTCCGTACCATTAACACAAAAAACGGCAAAAAAACCCCGTTTGTTGTATAGATTCAAGTGTCAATTAGCAGATACAATAGAAATTACCATTGTTTTAATCCGATTCGGCAATATGGACAGTTGAGCGGAGGGAGCCCGACTTAAATATTTATTTTATCCTATTTTTAGTATTTGTTGTTATAGCGGCAACAGAAATCATCATCTGTGAATTTCAACTGTCCTGCTATCACGGTTCATGAGATACAGCCTGATGACAGACAGATAGACAGGCATACATATATACGCGGAATCTTAGTAATAGGGTCCCGTTTTTACCCTTTGGGTACGTAACCCTAAAAAAGCACAAGCCATAAAAGAAAATTTATTTTCTTTCCCATCACTTTACCCTTCGAAAAACTCCATCGCAATACTTTTTTCAACAAAATTAAACAAGGCAGCCACAGCGTATTAACCTAACGTCTCTGTATAACCAAAAAGTTTATTTGTTTGTGAACTTAGCGCCTGATTTGCATACATAGCAACAAAACACGGCCGACTCGAGTGGGAGTAGGCGGGAGTGTGAAAATGGGAAAGTTCCTTCTGTATAATGAAGATGAGGGAAGACGGGTAATCCGCCACATCGGGAGAAACTTGCTACAAACCGCAAGGCGGGCTTCCTCCAACTTGACTTCTGAGAGTTGGCACTTATTTTTCAGGCGTGCGGATACGTGATACGTATTGTTATCTAATGTAGGGCAGTTGTGTTGGGTTTTAGCTTTTCTTAACATTGAAAGTTGAATAAACTGTAATAGTGTGAGATCCCACTGCAAAAATCTGCAGGTACATTGTTTTTATAAAACTTGAATTTAATTAATGATTCTTGATAGTAGAATAGATTGCTGCATCCTTCAGGAAAACTAAGTTTAATCAAAAACAAATGTACCTATAGGTTTTTGCAGTGGGATTTTAGGCTATAACAATTTTTATTTGAAGCAGATTTATGATTTTGTAAGTATGTAAGGACGCAAACGCTCTGGCTTGCTTAACACCTAGATCATAGGGAAACGCCTGGCGAGTAGCGAAGTGCGAAGAACCAACATACTAAAAAAAACTCTCCTGTCGCAGGTCTGCTGGAAGAAATTTCTCTAGAAATAAAAAGCAACTTTGTGTTCTTCTATCGTTATATGTATTTTCTCTTTAAAGTGTTTTGTGTGTACATAAATAAATTGTTTGTAAGTGGTCACACTAGGTGCTTGGCGTCTAGCTCTAGGCAAGTCGCGATGCGCCAAGCGCATTACGGCTGGTTAGGACCATTTTAGCTCTACATTGCTACTAGCCTGGCGGCTTGCTAGGCTCTAGGCGCTAAGCAAGCCATTTTCGACCCAAAGGTTTTATATTTGCATATTTCTTTTGTTACAAAGGTCATAATTAGAACTCATAGTGATAGAAGCTGTAAAGTTTCTACCAATCTAAAGAGGCTAATCTATTTGTTTTGTGCCTCGTATGTTGTTGTGTAGTGATAACTTATTAATTAACGTGTTAATTAACTTATTTCATAAAGTAACTCAAATAATTCACGTATCGCATTTGTAACATATATTTGAGCACCAATGTATTCGCTGAACTGGAAGGGTGTCAGCCATTAAATCAGAATGCAACATTTGTTCGGAAACCACATTGTAAAACACTGGGTGTCGATTCAAACAACATGTTTAGAATAATAATTTATTTGTTTTATATTTTATTTATAATGACATGTTCTATCTAGCGATTCGGTTCTGAATATAACAAAACTGTTTGGTTACATTGTTAAGACATATTTTTGGCGTTTTTACTAAGTAGCTTTTGCCGTCGGTTTCGCCCGCGTTATAATAAACTTATCCCAAGGGTACATATTCACGGGATAAAAGGTCTCATCTCCTAATCTATGGTCTACCCGTATGCCTAGTTTCATCTAAATCCATTCAGATATAAAAATGTAACAGATAGACATACAGACCGACAAAGTTACTTTCACAATTTATATTAGTATGTATGTTTGAGAAAATCTGGAACATTATTAATAATACGCAAATTATTTATATTCCTTCCACTGATAGAAGAAAATATTAAAAAAAAAACTACATTTATTCTAAGTTAAATGTACAAGTTATTTGGTAATTATTGTATTCCATGTTTATTAATAGATAAATAGTCAACAAAATATCTATGACTTTTAACAACAGTTTCGTCGATGGTAATTACAATAATATGTGTTACACAATTGGACTTCACTTTTATTATTTTGCCCATTACAAATAAACATTTTCATACACAACTCCACGTTCAAGCGCGTATTTTGCGAACAAAGATATATAAGGGATGTTTCCTGGACAGAAAAATGATAATTCTATTTAGTCCGCCACGTCAGTGAGATTATCATAAACACGTATTTTTTGCTTAACTAAATCAATAGAAAATTACCTGCTTATGACGTCACTATGTCAGTATAAAGTGTATTAACGGCGTGACGTCACACGATACTTCAACGCATTATATCGTCGTCACTTTGTGTTTACATGTCAAAAGAAAAAATACGTGTCCAATATATTTTAATAATTTACCTGGCGGACAAAAATAAATTTTCAGTTAACATCCCTATTATGGATACATAACGTATTCATGCTCGTTTAGGTGAAACTTTTTATGTAAAAAATCGGCTTATTTCCTCATTATGTCCAATATAATACATCACGTAATTAATTAACTAAAAGTAATAATGTATTTCGCTGAGAACGGTGACGCGTGGCACCATACTATAATATATTGGACTACATCCCCCAAACATAAATATGTCTTATCGTTTAATACTCATTAGAGGTACACCCTCAGAGGGCTGCGAAATACCAACCACATAAGAGGTTCTCCTAAGGTATCCTTAGCTAAAGACTAAGCCGGTATTCCTAATGCTCATGCTCAACTCAAACTGGCAATGGATCCTTGTGATTGGTTGACTTGTTTTTTTTTTACATTAACGTGCTCAAGTCCAAGATCCTAGACGCCCCAAACGTTACCGAACACTTTTAATAAAAAAATTGTGGAATTGAGTAGTGTTAGCATGTACTTGGAAGGAAATCGTACTTGCTAACTTGGACTTTCATTGTCTACGCAGCCCTTTCACTTTATTCGTGAACGCATCCTACGTCAGCGAGACTCGCTACAACTTCACGGCGGACTTGACTTCACTCAACATATTTTTGCGGATCGAACCGCCATATTTTGTCGCGACACATTCTATATTATAATTCTGTACAAAGTTCAACTATTAAACTTCTGAACCAGTTTTCAGGGTCGATTTTATTTCTATCGCCCACATTCATTGTCATACCTACTGCACATTTTGTGAAATAATTCAGTAACTTCTGTGGCGTCTGGGCTCTTGCTCTATTGAATACACATATGTCAAGCTGAAGAATCATATGCCAAACTCAAGAGTTGTGATTAGTTGGCAGTTGATTGGTAGGTGTGGCCAATTTTGAGATTGAGTCGAGTATGAGCATTATATCCCTCATGAAAAAGCCTAATTTCTCATGAGAGATAGTCCTCTTTCCTTCGGCAAAGACCTTAAGTCTCTTATAGATAAGCCGTTCATAGACCTTACCGAGGGTGCTGAGCAGACTGATAGGATGATAGCTGGTAGGCTCCGATTTGGGTTTACCCGGTTTAGGGATGTATATTAAAGTGGCCAGTTTCCACGCTTGTGGGAAGATATAAATGCTTAAAACAGCGTTGAATACGGTCGCCTTTAGTATTATAATTTGGGCAGAGATGAGTTTAATCACCTTATTGGTGATGCTATCTAGGCTTTTATGATCTCCTCTACTTCGTCTGTGGAGACGGGAGGTAGAGTGTCATCTGGGTCTTCAACGGGAGGGAGGGAGGCCCTACATTCGGCTTCAGTGTCCACCATATCTAGATGGGCTTGGTCTACTTGTTGGGAGCTAGGTGAGCATTAAAGTTCGAGGCTGGCAGTCGGGAATGTTCGTCAAGTTTTGGATTTAAACGGAGTATCTAATTATAACGCCTGCTTGCGCCATCCCTGGTTATCTTACTAATTCTGAGTCAGTAGCTAACCCGGCAAATTATGTATGACAGATTTGTTATTTAACCTCGTGTTAGCAACTAACTCTGACTTAAGTTTTTGGGGTTAAGTTGGTCAAATGACGATCAGATGAAGTGGCTGAAGAAAACATGTTGCGCCGTCCCCACACAAAAAAAATGATGAATCATGTTTGTAAAACTTTTTTACAACCGACTTCCAAATAAAAACACAAAAAAATTAAAAATAACTTTAAATAACGAAATAATAGTTATTTTTCACTTTGTAGTGTTTTTATTTGGAAGTCGGTTGTAATTCTTTGTATTTTATTTTATTTCTCACTTTTTAAATGTGGTACATACTGGACCAGTACAAAACAAATACAGTCGAATTGATAACCCCCTCCTTTTTGGGAATTCGATTAAAAATAAGCTGGTATAATAAAGTCAAATATTTTTTACTGAAAAAAATATATTTACAGCTTTATAATTGAAGTATTGACTTCTGAGCTATATAGAAACCTATAAAAAATAAACATTAACCGAAAATATTATGGGGCATTAATGAGCAGACCAAGTGATTTACCCTGCAATAATCATGTAACTGCAGTCTGTTGTAAGTATCAATGTGTGTTCGCACAATAAAACCAGAAAATCTGTTTTCATTAATTCTCAAAGTAAAACAAGAAAGGAAAAATTCAACAAGGGGAAAAAAAATCAAAAGCAAACTCTAAGAGACAAAATAAAACCCACAACACATGGTATGAGATGATAATTTTAAATATTCAGAAAAGTATTGTCACCGACATCCATTCAGAGTTGTATCCGCCACGGATTCGCATTTAAAGCCGCATTTACATTAATAAAAAATCCTGTCTGACGGTGTGCGACAAGCCTTTCATGTGCTCACTTTTTTGAACGAAAATCTTGTGAAAAATATACATAAAATTATGGGTGGATAAACGAGGAAAAGGCTTACATAAAAGCATAATTACCCACGAAATACTACCTTTTAAGGGATTGCTGTTACATTGAGTAGGCATTAGAATAAAAGTCCAAAAAATAAAATAAAATTTTCTGCTAAATGAACAGAAAACCACAAATTTGAAACTATCTAGGGATCAAAACCTGAATTAGTAGGTTATTTGCTTTAAGATCAATATCCTAACGAGAAAAAGGTTATTCAAGGCCTTCATATAATTACACAAAACTAAATAAATTTTATAGGTGCAATATGATTTTATTACTTTAACAAAAGAATCGAGAGAGCATCGTGAGTTTCTACGCAAATGAAAAACCGAGCTGTAATAAATTAAATTTTTAACATTTTCCAATCCTGAAAAATAATTACGTTTGAAGCGTAGGCTTTATTCATTCTATACATTACAATCTGACATCATATTACACACGTATCCGGGTAACGGGTAAAGCTTTTATAAATATTCGATTATAACGAGTAATAATGTGATGTACCGATATCGCGTCAATAGAATATTAATTTCCATAGCTACGGAACTCTCTCATCAATATCAATTTCGTATCCACTTCAAAACCTTCAATTAATTATGTTTGAAGGCTAAAATCTTGTATCGAATAACTTACAATATACTGGAATGAATACCGAAGTATTGTTTGGTTAACATTGTAAACATACACATATTTTTCTACGTATAATCTAGTGCTACAATAATTCCTAACGAGAGAATACAGTTTATTACAAAAGAGGAATGCACACAACATCTGCCGTTGCCAAACTCCTCTATTTCGAATTTGTTAATAATTTTGCGAACTTTATTGCTAAGCTTTTGTTCCGGTGTCGGGGGATAATGGATAGTTCTGTTTCTAGTAACGTTTTCGTGTTTGTATGCATTTGAATGTCTGTCGGTGGTGTATGTGCCGGTGTCTCGTTCATCTTCGTCATCGGACCTGTCAGCAGAACCGAATTGATTGTCAGGGCCCTCTATCGGTGTTGAGTACTTGTACTCTTCTCTTTTGTAGGCTGGACTCGTGTTCTTTACTGTTGGTCCGGGTATTTCTGTGGACAAATTCACGAATGTAGTTGCTGTCAATACTGTCTCTGGACTGAACCTTTTCTAGTCTTGGTGGTTTAGTAATAAAGTCTCGTCTAAAAGCTGACTGTATTACACTAGACTTGTTGTTTCACTCCTGTACCAACTACTTATTTGTTTGATTCCTATTTCAGTACTGAGATAGGTTGAGATTAAATAATGTTATAAGTTTTTAAACTATCATGGTCACTAACACTAACATTAACATTAGAAACGGGATATTTACCATGTTTACTGTTTAATGTGAGTACAGTAAACATGGTAAATATCCCGTTTCTAATGTTAATGTTAAATAATGTTGTCTTCAAACGTTAATAAGTACTTATTTAGGTGCATTTTTCTTTTCTTCAGAGTTTTTTACTTTATTGTTATAATTGACGCTTTGTGTTCTTTAATTAATTAAACTTTTAAAACTTCCTTTCCAGTGGGTATGAACAGGAAAAACTGGAAATAATACCTACCCTTCTTTTAATGGAGTTTTAGGTGGAGAATGTTGTGGATCATGGTATCATGCTGTTATAAAATTAGTATTATTTACACAAGTAATAAGGAAAAAAGCACTCTCAATTATATAGCACTATTTTTCAACATTAAAAGGACACTATAATTATACCGTCATAACCCGCCACACTAATACCAACCACTCACCTCCAGCAAACCAGAAACAACAGAAACGATAAGCAGAAAAGCACCAATACTCGAGGAGTCCCGAGGAAACTATACTATCTTGGATCTCACAACGAAATTAATCAGAACAGAATAGCGATGAAGTAAGAAAAAGAATATAAATCTGCCACTCGTGCAATATTGGTGTACCATCACAATTATGTTGATGATACGGGTTATTGGACGATTTGCCCGAATTTAACTCGCCCGAAAAGCGCGAATCGACCACTTATAAAAATATAATTTTTTCTGTGGCGATTCGCCCGAAGTTAATTTATTGGTGTGCGAATCGACCACTCCAAAATTATGTAGTAGGCAATTCGCCCAAATTTTATTTTAGAGAACAAGAAATAAAAAAGTACAGTCGTGCTCACCCGTCTCGGAAATAATATGAAGAATTAATCGAAGTTAATAGATATTTTACTAGAAACTAGGAAAGCAGTTCATTAAGGGAAATTATAAGTCTAGCCACAAAATTATTTATTAAACACGTGATTAAACTTCTAATTTTGAACTAAGCAACGGGAAAAGGAGTTAGTCTACTGAACACTACTACTACACGTCTACTCCTCCATCTGGGGAAAACGGAGGGTTATATTGGCCGACTAAAGCCCCAGAGTTTCTACCGCTGCCATGAGTCGGAGGCTTGGGCGATATATTTTTGATCCCTGGTTTTCAGGAAAAGAGCCTTAGGCGACGTTGCCATCTACAACCAACTCACATACAAGTTGCATTGCATTGCAGGCTACCGAGGTATAACGTGATCAATGGCCCGATCGAGCCCCGCAATGTAATTAAACTTACATGCCAGTTACTTGCCGGTGGTAAAGCGGCCTAAGTTGGTATGAGTGCTTACCATACAGCCTGATGACGCTATCGACTTCCCCGAGTGAGTTCTTGGCGACACACCGGTACCCGCCAACATCAGCGGCCGTCAGTCTTCTCACCGTCAGCACCATGCGGCTCTCGAATGAGCTGATGACGGTGTTCATCACCTCGTACTTACTTGATGATATCACCATCTCATCTGTAGAAGAAGGTGGGTGTTATTATCATAAATATAATAATATTATTCATATCGTATGTTTAATATGTGAATAATTAAAAGTCTTATATTCTGAGCATGATTTCGAACAGCCTAGACTGTTTTCGAGCTTCGCCATAGCTGCTGTTCCATCTCACTTGGGTTGCCGCGACGGTTAATAAATATGCACTGTTTCGTTTTTAGTTAGTGTCAATTCCCACTAACATAGTTGTAAGTCTTACAAACCATATTTGAGTTGTGATACTTTAATAAAGATGTATATTGAAACACAGAAGTATTGAGTTTATTGCAAAAGTTACCTATCGAATATCTTTCTGTCTATTGGAATGAAAAACTTATGTTTCTAAAAATGTATAAAACTGCAAAAATACCCACAATAACAACAACCCTATATAACAATGTGATCTCTTTTAAGCATTCCGTGGTCAACAAGAAACCTTTATAGTTTCGCCATGTCCGTCTGACTGCAGCTTAACTCAGAGACTCTTAAAAGTAAAAACCTAAATTTGGCACGGATATACATAATTATTAACAACGCCGACAAAGAAGAAAAAAAAAATTGTACTTCCTGTACTTACACGTAAAGTCAGGATGTCTTTTTTCCCCTCTATCCCATGGTGTGGGATATCGTGGGATAGCTCATTCAAAAATATTACGGGTCCGTGAACACCATTTTTCGATTCAGGAATCCGTTTGCGTAAAATTAAGGTATAAATTGCAATTTTATGTTAGAGTCAAGTGTCCCCCTGCCAGCTAAAGGGTTGCTTTTGAATATGTGAACAAAAATACAGCAGTAGTATATAACAAATTCAAAAAGAAAACTATCACAGCTAGTAGGCTCTACAAGTTTCCGAGTAATAGTCGACCAACTTATAAAATGTACTTGGGAAAGTAAAAACAATCTTTTCGTAAGGGTTAGATCAATGTTCGGTGCTTTCATTGTATAAGAACTTCAGTAATTTTACTTAATTATGTTGGTGAATGTAGATGTTTGTATTTATGGTGCACGAGTCCGACTCGCACTTGGCCGGTTTTGCATTACGGCTACTTTTACTTATTTCACCCAAGACGGCTGTAAAACACTGGATCGAAACTAATTCAAAACTTTAAAAAGTCGCCTTAACAGTAAGCCATAAAGCAAACGTTATAATTCACAGCGAAGCCTAAGAAACTTAGGGCAATAAACTGTTGAATCAAAAAGAAAACAGATTGAAATAATACAATCTCACTATCTCGGAGCAAAGCAAAATAATTTACTGTAAACTTTTTCTCTCAGTTCAGCGTGAAGAACTCATAAAAAGAATTATTACGTCTTCACTTTTCTTTTACTTGACACTCCATTTCATGAATATTTTTCGCGAAAGCAAGCCACACAGTCCTCATGCAATAATCTATTACACTGAATTACACGCAACCGTAGCTCTGTTGAAATATGATACAGTACCAAGCTTCTAGTTATTATTCCGAAATACATTTGAATTGTGAGACAAAATACGTGTGTTATTTCGTGAAAAATGCGGCATCTCCTTAGCTCGCGTACATTTATATTGAATCCAGCTGTGGCAAAATAAAGTGTTTACCAGATAAGGTAAACAATGTCTCAGTTGTCCCTCACAAAATTCCGTTGCAGGGGAAACGATATTTTTCAAGAAGCTCCAAATCGCCGACATTTCCTGGTAGACCCCTTTAGAGAGGTAGCCCAAACAATCCCTACATTGCGGTACGTAAGTATGTCATTCGCCGCCTCGGAGCTGTGGTAAGCCTCCACCGCGTGTTGTCCGCAAATGATAAAGCGACTAGCTTTCTTTCGTAAACACTGCACCGCCGCCGTCCTGTTAAACACTCCTTTCAACCGCTCCGTTTTATTAGAACCAATATAATACCCCGCACTATTTTCACCGTTCAAAATATTAACTCAATATTTAACATCACAATTTATAAAAGCATTAATTTAAGCTCCGTCGCTCGCCATGAACTTTATAAGGAAACGATAACACCAGTAACGCCTTTCTTAATCTTCATTCCGATCGAAACTTCGGTTTGTTTACTCTCCAGTGTGCTTCGACTTTACGACGTGCGGGGAAGACGGCCTTCGGAGGAAATTACTCGACAATCTCGAAGTCTACTCGTTTCATTATAACAAGAAATTTCATCTCAATTAATGTCTAAAATAACACTGTAACACTCTTAATTACGCTCGAGTGAGGCCTGCTTAATTAACACTTACATGTCAGCCACCCTAACATAGATTGATGACAAACGAAAATGACGATCCTGTAGTGTTACCCTTTGGGGCTGGTTTTGGAAGCGGGCTGGAGCGAAAGCGCCAGTCATCGGGCGCAAGTTGGCTGCCTAACAAAGGGCGGCCCACAATACCCCCATGGATCATAACGCAGACGTAAAACAACTTGTGACCTTAATGCGTTTTAATAATTAGCCCTCAACGCTGTATAAATTGTCGACTGCCTCCACAGCATAAATATACCGAGTTTATTTTAGCAAACGGGCTTGTATTTTCAAATTACTTCAAGTACTGCAGCTACTATAGGAATTTATTTGCAAACCGCAATTTTGTGACTATTTTTAACCGACTTCCCAAAAAAGAGGAGGTTCTCAATTCGACTGTATTTTTTTTTATTTGTGTTATCTCAGAACTTGTTACTGAGTGAACCGATTTTGATGATTCTTTTTTTTATTTGATAGCTGGTGCTTGTCATGTGGTCCCATTTTTTTTCATCAAGATCTGATGAAGAACTTCGGGGATATACATCAGAACTCTTTAATAAATGACGGCAAATCACTCGGGGTAGCTGCAATCGCATTTCTGTTTATTGTTTACACCATTTTATAACATAACGTCACACTGGTACGCTCTAAAGGGGTACGCAAGTGTAAGCAGTTCACCTTGGTATACTCTTATTCCACCGGTTTTGTTTAAGTTTAATCTATTCTGGCTTCTCTTTGGGCATTATTAGTACCTAGCCTATATAACTGGTCCATTATGTACCACAACTAAAAAGTAAAAAATAAAAAAAACAACAGTGTCCGAAAAAAAACACTACAACGTTAAAAATAACTTCAATTTCGGAAGTCGGTGTCAAAAAACGAAGAAACTAAAACAAGAACACCGACTTCCGAAATTGAAGTTATTTTTAACTTTTTACTGTTTTTGTTTGGAAGTCGGTTGTTTTTTTGTAAAAAGTTTTTTTTTTCATGTATATTGTGAAGAGAACGCGAACTGCCCTTTACTTGTGTTCCCGTCAGAACACTTAAATTAACTGAACAAGTCCTTGAAACCCGTTAAAGCCTTGGAAATTAGCATCGCTCTTGACTAGTTCCCTTTGTGTTAGTCACTCAGTGTGTTATACATAAAACGCGGGCTTCCTACCTACTATCTTACCTCGAAACATTATAAAACAAATGCATCCACTGTATGTTTTACACTAGTTATAAAGTATGCATTAGTTTTCCAACTTCACAGCTAGATAATATTGAATTGTGTGAATGGCAAGAGCACAGTATCGAGCATTCGACAAAAGTTATTATGACTGTTACTGGTGTCCCTCGAGGTTGTCAGAGAGCAGTACGAAGCCACGTAATGGACAAAGCTAACAAAGCACTCGTGTGCTAAAGGCTACCACAAACCGTGCTTGGTAATGAAATTATGTGTAACATAGGAGCTACTTATTACTGAGATACGGCTAGTGGGTAAATGGGTGAACACAGATCTATCGGCAAACTAAATAAGGCTTCTGTATTAAAACAATAAGTTTGTATGCAAATTATAGTAGACTGTAGTTGTACAGGCATGTTTCTTAAGCACACAAAGTGCGGTTCAAAACCTAGGTAGAAATTGTGTGACTTTGCCTACTTTTCACGACAATGAGCGCAGAGCAATCGTAAAAATATTTAAATGGCCAGGCTTTTTAGTAAAGAAAATATGTTGGGAATATAGTAATAATTCTCAGCAGTTTTTCTTTACTATTATGATTTGATGACAACACAGCCAGCTAGCTCAATTTTATGCCTATTTTCATACAACACAACATTCATAAAAGCTGATCACAAAACAGATGATTTATCATGTTCACATTTGTCTGTGACTGAAATAGAAGCTCTTACTTAATTAATTCTATAGTTAGGTATACGCTAATGTACTTCTAAGTTAGTATTATGTAACTCTTTGCATAGGTTAGTGGCTTGATGGAATGAATGTGCTCTTTATGAAACAACAACTGATATTAATTTTGGAGCTTTTGAATTAGTGAAAGTTGAAGTTATTGGGCGTATTAGTTGCAAGTCAGCGCTTGTAGTGAAAAGTGCTTGTCGTGTACTTAGTGCTTTAATGTTCGTGACCTTTGAGTGTGCCTATGTGGGAAAATGTAAGCAGTTCCATATTTTAAATTATGTGTAAAAAAAAAGTTAATATAGAAATCAAAAACCCGACTGCTTAAGAAGCGAACTAAAAGTTGTAAACAAGAAAAAAACATGCCGTGCTGTCCGAGGATACATATTCGCAAACTGGCTGACCCTCTGATCTTCCGACTACATGATTGCATGATTTTTCTGTAGCGCTCGCTCGATATATGCAGCAGAGTCTTAAAAAGTGGACCTCTCGAATTCGTGCTACCATACGAAGCCGCGGCGGACATTTGAACGATGTCATATTCCATCCATAATGGCATAAATGGGCCTTTTAAATAAAAAATAAATTTCGTTAATATCTCACACACATCTTGTTTTATTCAATTTTAACATCGACCCGTCCTTGTTGAAAGACCCTTTATATTCTACACAAATATCAAATAATCTACTGGCATATGAATTATTTTTCAATGTTTTTTTTATTTGTTTTTCATACTAAATGTTGGGCATAATCACGGCATCCGATTTTTTTTTTTTTAATATTTTGTTTTGATGTGATATCTTCGAAACTACGCATTTTTGGACCACGTATTCTAGGGCTTTTTGTATTACATTTACTTTTAGAATATAACCTAAGGCGCAGGTCACATAGAAATGGCGTTGGGCGCGGACATGGCACGGGCGGCAAGCGCAATTTGATCAGGCGCGAGCGTCGAAATGGATCGTCATAACCACGTCCAAGCAACGACATACCGTGTGTCCTAAACTGCGCTTTATTTCCATGCATTTTGTATGAAATTTGAATGGAATAGGAAACCGCCCGTGCCAAGTCCGCGCCCGACGTCATTTCTATGTGGCCTGCGCCCTAGAGTTATGGAATATCAAAAAAAAATGTATAAAATGGGCTCATGAAAATCACTTAGTCCATTTTCGCGCGCTAGTAACAAATCATATCCGAGATTCATCAAAATTTCATAAACAGAAAAATCTGCGAACATAAAAAATAAACTTTTTCCTTTATTACGACATACATTCCCGCTGCGGATGAGAGCCAAGCATAATGTGGAACTTAAAATTTCCAGAAGCTCAAAACCCAGTCCCATTGAAAATTAACCCGTAAATTTCGCGCGACAAGTGCCGAATGGGGAACTTTGCGAAACCGCCGACGGCTCCGAGTGAGGGCGGGAACGAATGAACGAACGAACGGAACGAAGTAACAGGCACGGGCTCCATCCAGCTCATTACTCCATTGTGTGAATGGAAACTGATTTTGATACGTCATATTTGTGGTTCGCGTGTCTGTAGTTAACTCTATAGTGTTGGGCTGTCGCGTTGAGGGTTAGAACGTGTTCAATAGTTTAGTTTTGTTTAGTTTCAGAGTACATTCATCTGAATATTGATGAGTTTTTAATTAATTTACCAACCAATTTGTATATTATCTGACTAATCCGGCGCACGTGAAAATCAAGCAGAATAAACTTTGCATGACAAGAATGCCAGATAAATATTATAAAGATGCTAGAGGAATTTTCCTATGGAATTGTTTACCCGTGTTCAAAACTGCCAATAACAGGTTGCACAATCTTTTGCAAAGTCAGGATTACTGTTCACAAGTCACTGATTCAGAAGGTACAGAATTACAAAAACAATTCCGAACTCTGCTTCCAAGCTAGATAAATATATGGCGTTACATTTATTTGCCTGACGCGCTATCATTCTTCTTGAATATCATAATAATGTTATGATTTTGGACTTTCACATTACACCTTCAACACCAGATACTCGTACCTTATTATGAAACGAAATTGCGGCGAAGAATTTATTGTTTTACTACGTACCTAAGTTACTTTGGTTTATTTTACGCCCGGATAAGTGTTAATGGATTTTTCACAGTGGATATCATGTGGGCTTTTATTATGATACCGGAGGTAATGTTTTCTACTTTTCAATGTGGAGCACATTTGGTTTATACGACTGTGTTACGAGCTCTTGGTTGCGTGACGGATCCGATTATTGGAGCAGGATTTATATGGTTTAGTATGGGCAACGTGATTCAAATTATGCTATCGACTCGTTTATAAAGCGATATGTCATAGTGTGTACTGTTTGGGGTTCGCCAGATGACGACACGTAGGTAATCTTCACATTTCTTATGTCATCATTGTGCGTGTTCGTGTATCATCGAGTCGACTGGTTGCATAACAAGGATCAATGCCAGATGGTTTAAGCAGAGTCGACTGATGCTGATATGGATTTGTACTAGAGTAGATGTGTTGTTGTTTACATTACGTAACCTGGAAGTTCACTATTTGATTCGGAAACACAATAACTTGCTGTCACTATGTGTTCAGGAAATCTTTCCGTTTCTACTTGGTACTTGTTTTCCCAAGTCCATACAGGTATCGATATTAGAAACCAATTAAGAAGCTTATGACTAGGAAGTTTGTTGTTGTCTGAATTTAAAACTGATAATTGTACACTTGGTTAGGTAAACAAGGATAGCTTAAGAAGATCTTAAAATCTCAAGAAGTCTTGCAATCTCAATTAATCAGCCTAGCCTTTAACCAATTATATTGGCGTCAGCTTTCAATCTAACCAATACAAACCAGTACCTGGGCAACACTGTATCCTTTGGCAAATTTTAAAACCTATATAAAAATACTGTGAGATATCCTCGTTAAAGTCGAAGACATGTCACATCCGCCACGCGGCTCCAGTGCCTGTTGGTTGTTGGGATGTCACATGTCTTCGATTTTCACGAGAATATCTGAAGATTAAAGCCCTAATTAATCTCACAGAGAGGAGGCTTGAGTCCCAGCAGTGGGAACATTAAAAGGCTGATGATGATCCTCGTTAATATAACTCCAAGCCACCACCACTAACTGATAAAGAGCATCCGAATGACAACTTCTAATATCAGGAGCACATAAAAAGATTTATGTGAAAACTCGGCGTCTGTAAAGAATTTTATATGAAATTCAGGAGAATCCTACAGAGATGGGGCCTTCCTCACCTCATACATGGCAATATGAATAAAATATGGATTCATCAGTTCAATAAACGAACATTTCGTGCTCGAATAACGTTGTTCGCACGGAGTGTGTAATGATCACTTGAATCCCGTCAAATATCCCATGTTTGAGGGTACATTGTCAATCTGGGTGAGATTTTTAAGGTGATTGCTTCTTTTATGTTTTCATAGCGTTTTTTTTTTGTGTTTATAGTTAATGGGCATATTGTGCGTAATGGTTTATGAGCTGGAATAAAGATGAAACGACAAAATATTCACAAGCCTAATGCTGTTGTCGTACCTAATCATAGAAATCACCGAATTTTCTGTGAGTATTAGAAGAAATAAGGTCTTTTTAACAACTAGGTATATACTTTTTGCAAGCGAAAGCCAATAAAATTATAATCATCTTCCCTAAAGATTTTAGTTTTTTTGGTATGATTTCAATTACATTTTGAAATATATTGAGTACAGTAATTGTAACAGTTGTAACTGTAAGTATCCTTCATCAGGTACATTACAATTTTGTTAATGTACCTCGGCAATCATCGCATTTCCGAATACAAACGAATGCTAATTTCAATGTCCATCAATTATTAGATTTATCGTGAATAATAATTTGAATTCAGAGAACTAAGTAGGTACTTTATTGTTGTTTTGATTTCCGTGTGAAATATATACTATTTTTAAATAAATTACATTATGTTAAAAGAGTATTAACAACTAATAAGAGAGTATTAATAATATTTGATTGAGAGTGTCCAGTCTGCACCAAGTGCAAAGGACAACTGATAGAAATCCGACGAATGACAAACACGAAATTTGCACAAAATGTTTTATTATTGTGTAATGATTACTTGAATCCCGTCAAATATCCCATATTTGAGGGCACATTCTCAATCTGGGTGAGATTTTTAAGGTGATTGCTTCTTTCATGTTATCATAGCGTTTTTTATAAGGTTGTGATTATAGCGATACACATTAGGGGTGCGTAAAGGTTAATGGGTATGTGTGTTGTGGTTTATGAACACGAATAATGGTGGGATAAAAAATATGTTACAAGCCTGATGCTGACGTCATGAGAAATTCTTGAAGATTTAAATTACTTAGTAACAATTATTTTGTGGAAGAGATTGAGCACAGCAGGGTAATGACGTAAAACACGGTCTGTGACAATAACTGTTATTTTGAAAAATCAATAACATGCATTGTGTTAGGCTGCCTGTGCACTTGAGCGGCGCGAGGCTCCGGAGCGGAGATGCAGAGTGGAATTGCGGTCTATATCTGTCCATAGACGCGAAGCTAAAAAAGCTAGAAATGCGGAGCGGAGTAGCGGAGCGGAGTAGCGGAGTGAAGTAGCGGAACGGAGTAGCAGACCAGAGTAGCGGAGCGGCGGACTGTGTTTTTTCATACACGAAGCTCGGTTGCACTCGTTTTTCCTGTCCGTTTCCCCGCTCCGCTTCCCCACTTCGCTGCCCCGCTCCGCTTCCCTGCTCCGCTTCCTCGCTCCGCTCCGCCTCACTGCTCTGTTTCTCATTTCCTCTATGAATTTTGAAACTAGTTTTCAAATCCCTGTCCACTAAAGCGGAGCGAAGTTTTTATGCAATTCGATTGGTTGGCTCCGCACCACATTTCACCGTTCCGCGCAAAGTGGACAGGCAGCCTTATTCACATTGTTTAGCTGACGAATTTTTCAAACTCGTGTAACAATGGATTAACTATCAAAACCCGCAAGGTACTGAAAATCATAGCTGATTGATATCAGCATATTGTAAAATACCCAGCATTTTTTTTGGAAAATATTAAAAGTAATTGATATTACTTTTAATATTTTCCAAAAAAATAAGGTATTTTACAATATTCGATATACATTAATTCATCCCCATTACAATACTTACGTATTTCAATATTTTCCTTAACAATATTCTAATACATAAACCAGTATACAAACAGTATTTGTAGCAATGTAGCTGCACTAGTAAGTCGTCGCGTCGGTCGGCTTGGCCGCTTAAGCAGAAACTTAGCGAATCAAAAGCTTGACTGGAGTTGGTGGAATGTTTGCCCTGCCAGTTAACTTGGCGTGTTTGGTTTAGACTTATGCTAAGATAACTAGGCTGGTGTACATCGTATACAGTGATAGTGTAGCTTTACGATGGTGTATTGATATGTTTGGTTTTGAGTAGTTTTTAAACCCCGACGGAAAAATAGGGGTTTTATAAGTTTGACTTGTGTTTGTGTATCTGTCTGTGGCATCATAGCTCTTAAACGGATGAACCGTTTGAAAGGTGACTTTATCGAGAGTGTTCTTAGCTATGTTTGATGAGAATCGGTTCAGCCGTTCAGAAGTAATGGAAGTTTTACTGTTTGAATCGGGATATTTTCGCAAGATATCGTGTCATAATTACGTTTTAAATTGAATATCAATCAAAACGTGTCTACTACTAGATAAATTAAGTAGCATTAAATAAAAATCAGTCGGGGGTTTTTAAATTATATTTATTAGAGTTAAGTGAATTTCAAAAACCTTTTGGAAATCACGTATCCAATACTACTCCGACTAGTCTAGCAAGCCGTATTTTTTTAAGTCAGCTTCACCATAAGACATTGATCACTGATTGTGATAGTGAACAGTGATAATGATTTAGGAAATTATTGTTATATCTCAAATTTTGTGACTTAAACAGTTATGGCTTGTCAGACTAGTCAGAGTAGTATTTACGTGTCTTCCAAAAGGTTTTTGAAACTTTGTAGCTACAATTTTTAATCAGCGGATACAGATGTTATGGTGGACTAGTGGCTAAGACCTCGCCTCTCGTGCTTGAGGTCGTCGGTTCAAATATTCTTTTTAAATTTATCTTGAACACCACAGGCAACAGTGAAGGAAAACATCGTGAGGAAACCTGGACTTATATAATTAAATATAAGCCTGCAATAGCCAAGTCAGAGGCCTGTGGGGTTCCCAGAGGCGGCTTAATTAATTTTGACACCAGAGGTGGCCACATCCTCACATGAAAAGAAGAAGAAGCGGATATAGTTAAAAAAAAAATACCTAATAGACCTGGATCGGTTTTCACTAAGAAACAATACAGTATGATTTTAATGACTTAGTTTAATGCTCAGTAGTCTACAGGTCAAGTAAACTAAGTGTTATACAACTGCCAACCAAGAGCCTTCTCATAAACTCCACAACGACGAACTCAACACCCTCAAGGACTGCCATAACCTCCACTCAGCCTTTAACGACATATTCCTAATAGTTATTTTTAAAACACTGCACTACATAAAAGCTAACGGCAGCCTCGGTAATATCGTACATCCTTAAGTGATAAATTATGAAGGCATTGTTAGACGTCCTCGGATAGAGTCGTAAACGGTCGTGTCCAGTCGGCCGGAACTAACGAGCATTGTCTTATTTCACCACAATAGGTCACTTTTCTTAAGACTTAAACCCGACGCAATCGTAAATTAAAACTTAATATCTCATTACTTGCAAGCGTTACCCCGCCCCGGTTTGGCTCGAGCCAAAAAACTTCAATTACAAGCAGACTTTCTTTATTTCACCTCGGAATTTATTAAAAAAAAATCTAGGCGGTTTCCTGAGTATCAATCTCACTGCACTGTTTCTGTTTATGGTCATCCCAATTCTCTCGATTCTTCCTTTTCTACTCTTCTGTTTAATGAACCGCAAATCTTTAAGTGTATTTAATGGAATTTTTTTTCAACGCTTATTTTGGTACGAAATTTCAGAAAAACTTTATTTAGCGGAATAGCTAGGTACAGTTATTACATATTTATCTCTCTCTAAGTCTAAACTAAATAGGATATTTCTAGATAAGCGTGCTTCACCGTCAACCACATTACCTTAGATAATGGTCAAACGCAAGCTTATCAATAATATTTAAAAAAAAAAACTCCGTTTCAATGTCATTCGAGGAAAACCTACTCTTAAATTACCCAAAGCAAGTAAAAACCATACCAAAGTAATATAAATAGCGTAACTACCCAATTAACCATTCTTAATCTCCCTTATTACCTCTAACTACCCACTTTTTCACAAATACAAAAGCAGTCCACTCAGCGGAGTTACTATCAAAATAAATCTTGGTCGTAATTAGCAACATTTCCTAAGTGATGTCGTGCTAAATTACTAGTGCAATTGCGATTAAACTCAGCGTTTTAGAGGTCACTTGCGTGCCGTCGCCATAGTAACCGAGGATCATGGTCCCGGAGGATCACTAAACGGAGCTGGACACGACACCAGCGTCTTAGTAACGCAACACAATCTGTGTTATTTAACGGCTTTGGATACAGTTTGTAAATATTTCTTTAGGTTATTTTTTCCTGTCGTGGCTTCCCGTGGGATAGGTCTCTAAACGTAAAACAGTATACATATTTGAGGAATAATACCGATGATCATGGTTACTTATTTTGCCATCTCCATGACGTATTATTTAAAAAAAAAAAAGTTCATTAAAAAAATCAAAAAGCCCGACTGCTTAAAAAGCGAAAGTCGGAGGATACGTATTCGCGAGCTGGTTGACCAAAACCACTGGCTAACGTATCCTCCGACTGCACAGCATAATTTTCTTCTTGTTTACGGCTTTTTAGTTCGCTTTTTAAGCAGTCGGGTTTTTTGATTTTTTGTATTAACTTTTTTATTTATAACTTTTTAGTTATTTTTAGATTTCGGTACATTTAAACATATGAGTATTGTATATTTTTGAAATCACCTCTTAAAACCCTTTATTTTGATACCCCACACAATAGGTTCGGAAGTAAAAAACTAATTTGTCCCCCACAATATGGCGCCCAATATCCGCCATTTTTCTATTTTCCAATTTTAATGTAGCCAGTGACACTCGCAGGGTTAAGACGAATCGATTGACGTATGAATCATCAAAATCGGTCAATGCGTTTGGTCTCTGGAACGCCACATAGGAACAAACATACATACATACATACATACATACATACATAGACTGATAAACACATTACCCTCCTTCGGCAGTCGGGTAAAAAGCCTACTCTATCCTAATCAAAGCTGCTAATATTTAAACACCTTAGTGATAATAGAAAAAAGCCATTTTGTGTAACGATCACATTAGCTCTTGATACGGTGGCAACAAATGTATGGGAACCGTAGCACATTCATTCAAAGTGTAGCATCATAGACCCTTGCTATGCGCTACGAAACAATCACTATAGAATAGAATAGAATATACTTTATTGTACACCATAAAAGTTACACATCTATTTTAGATGTCAGCATGGCAAAAGTATTGGCATTTTCAATATATTTATTGGCGTTTTTAATTTTATAATCGTTAATATATATCACTACTTATATACACCTTCCTGAGTTGACATAATTCTGTCATCTATCCTTTTGAATTTTATTATTGACATATGATAGTTAATCTGGTTCATACAAAGAGATATCAAGAAAAGGGAAATAGCCGCTAATGCCATGCACAAACCAAACAACTGTAGTCCTAATTTGACTCATGTGGCATAAATTAGTTGGCTATTTTGTAGTCCCTAGTGAAATTGTATTTACGAATCAAAATGAATCATGTCCACGAGCTCTAAACAAAGCAACACTGACAACCACGTGTGCATTTGTAAAATTTAGCTGTATTCGTGTATTTATTACGCTACAAATGTACAGTGGAAAATTGTAGAGTTTAGATGTGGTAAGAAATATGCAAATGGTATAAAAGGATGGTGCAATTTAAAAAGGAAAGCTGGTTTGTGTTTCAAGCGATGTTCTAAAATTAAATATAAAGCTCATGATAGCATAGACATAAAAAAAAAATAACAATCATACCGTTGCCATACTATCATACTATCTTATATGACTGCCATAAAATATTATTTTCTTTATACTAATGAAAGAACAACATTTTAAATATTATCACAAGTCAAATGAAACATTTCAAAAATAAAGTTGAGATAATCCTGTCTAATTATTTGAATTATACGGTAACATTTTCAGTTAGATAGCGTAGTTAAAACATTTCGAAAATTAAATAAAACTGGTTAAACAGTGAAAGTCAAAGTAAATTTTCATTTCTGTGGTTTTGAAGCTTCAATCTTGCGAACTTAGCAAAAAATCTTAACAGGTACGCAAATTGGTTAAATGGGCTGTAAAGATGAAATAATTTTCTTGATAGAATTACTTTGAGAGATAAGAGGGTATTTGAAGAAACTCTTACTTGAATCGTTCATTGGTCTAATCGTCGCTTCTGGTGCGTATGAGGTGAGGTGAGGTGGGTTTGATTGACGGGACAAGCAAAGTATTATTAGGTTTTTCTAACTGGAATTTCTCAGTAGTCCAGCCCAGTCCAAAGTCTGGATCTCCTCACTATTACATGGAACTTAAAACATAGCGCGAAATGTGGAAGTAGATCTTCCAAAGCCTTCGGGGTATACAGGGATGATGTTAAGTTATGTTACTTACTTGAATCTCTGACCCAGTAATTGATAGACTTGGGTGAAGACTCGACGTAACACTCTATGGTGACGTCAGTACCCAGAGGAGCACCCACCAGCTGGTTAGGCACTTGGATCACCGGATGAACTAGACAAAAACAACAAAATGAAAACATCTTTAAGTCTAAATGTCATGAAGAAGAACAGGCTTACCAACTTACTTAATACTTCTAAGCAAGCGTACTCCATCGTTAATCACATCACCACTGGTGAGATCGCGGTCAACGCCAGCCTATAAATAACTAGATTCTGCTGCGTCAATGTCGAAAAATATCCCAAGGGATAAAAATATTCTATCTCCTGTTGCCAAATTTCATCCAAATCTGTTCAGCAGTTAGGAAGTAAAAAGGTCACAAACAGACAGCCAGAATAATTTTCGCATGGATAGTCACAAAAAAACTGAAAAACAATTATCATATCTTACAAGTCACAAAATTTTACACGCTGCACAATACAGAGAGTGATATTTGGGAGAATTTGTTTAAGAAGCGTAGACTAATAATACTAAAGTTAAATCTTGCATAAAAGCGAAATGTCTGCTCGAGTTGACGCGAGAAACAAACAGTCCTTTCAAGCCAGAAAATAATTAAAGGCTACTCGTTGACATAAAATAACACCATTAATAACAAGAAAACTCTGAAAGATGCTGAGATAAACAACACTTACTTACTACAATTTCGGAAAGGACCTCTATTTCGTCCTTAGAATAAGGCTGGTCCTAAAACATTTTTTGGGGAAATAATATTCGACTTCTAGGAACCTAATTGCTACTTTAGTCTTGTTATTTCTTACCAAGAAAACATGGATTTACTGTATCCTTCTGGAAGATATTATTGTTGTTGGTAGCAAAAGAGTTATTAAAATAAAAAATATAGTGTTTATTGCTATGTTTAAGGTTTCCGACAATGGCTTGCCCTTGACCTTTGAAAAGCTAGCAAAAAGCGAAGCGTCTTTTAAATTATTTTAGAGTAAAACAGGGTACCATATACTTCAAAACTTAAAAATCCTACTTCTACTAATATCACTCCTAATAAAAGTCGGATGTTTGTAAATAAATCGTGCATTAACGGCTAAACGAATTTGGATAAACTTTGAAAAGGATGAATGACCTGTACGACTTAAGTTCCGGGATAACGTTCCAGTAGAATTTTCATTTTCAGCCACGCGAGATAATCTGCTGGAATAGCAAGTTAAGTTTCCTTCAAATATGTAAAACCTACTTACAATGTACTTTGATAGTGATCCTCTTGCTCACTGAGGGGGGCACACCGTTGCTCGCGATGCACAGATATGCACCCATATCCGAACGAGATATCTTCGTAAGAGTCAACACCTCTTTCTCAAACATCGCAACTATATGGAAAATATAATCTAAATAAATAACCGAACTCCCGAAGATTTGACGAAAGAAATAAATGTAATATTTATATCATATGACTTGGTTATGTAAGCTCTTTACGCGGAAATGTGAATGTCAAGGCTTAGTACACAACATTTTGAAGAATGACACATTTTTGTAATGCTATGTATTTTTCCCAAATAGTAACAAGATTTTATGGGGTTAATTCTTTTTAGCTTGTGACAGTACTGGTTGCATATTGTTTTAAAGGTTAATAAATAATGGAAGGTTTCTAAATTGAACATTTAGAATTTAGATCGTATCAAGCCCTACTTCAACGCCAAAGTTTGACAGATTTTCAAGCTAAAGTAGGTATTGACAAATACTCAATTTTGAAATCTTATTTTTGAAACCAGCCATACGTATACAAAATAACAAATATGAACACTACATAGGTACCATATACTTAGTACTGATCTAGTCTCTTCAGACTATAGAAAAATCTAAGTAAATTATCTTACTTACCTTTATTTTTCCCACCATTAGGATCCCTGATAACAATATCAGCGCCATCTTCTCTTCGCCAAAGCACACGAGGTTCTGGCATGCCTCTTGCGCGGCAAGCAACTTTGGCAGTCCCACCTTCAGGCACCATAATGTCTCCTGAAGTCTCTTCTGGTATAAAGTCTGGTGGTATCACCACTTCTAGGTAACCCATCTGGTAAAAAGAATATAAACGGTAACATTCAAACCAAAGTTTAGAACAACATTTTGAATGGTTTTGAGTATCGATATTTGTAAATCTTCAGTATAGAAATCAGTTAAATATTTTTTCCTTCATAGTAGACTTTAATGGACAATAAATGGGCGAAATACAAACACTAATATTATAAAGTGTTAAGTCTTCAAACATCATGGTCAAAACGAATCAAGAATAAGACAGTCAATAAAGGCCTCTATTCTTTAATTAATTAATTTCAACAAGCCTACCAAACAATGAAACAATTATCGAAAGTACATTGCGTCAAGTGGTGCCATGCCGCGTCCACGTCAACGTCGGAGTCGAAACCTCGAGCGCTGTCGCCGCCGGCAATTTATGTCGTTATCAGCTCCGGGTATAAATTACAGCGCAGCGCAATAATTTAGGTGCACCATGCACGAATCATTACCCGCTGCGTCCCTCGCCCGGCTCCCGTCTGCGTGGCTTAATTCACTTTATCTCCCCAATGTTTATTTTAACTGCAATTTAATTTTCTCTGATATGCTGCGCCAATTTATTCCTTACAGGGTACCATTTCACTTTTATATAAATGACACGATAAGATAAATATTATTAGTCTCAATCTATATGGTCGCGATCCAGACATGAAGTCAGTTGAATTGGCTTTTCAAATTTAATATCTTATTGAAAAATGGGACGAGAAGAAAAAATCGATATTGATGGATCATACTGTCCTGAAGTGAATAGCCGTTGGAAAAGTTACGGTAGCTACAGATTTGTCGTATGGGCGTGGATGACGAACGAAATCACAGTAATGTTCTCTCCTGTCGATATATCACATAATGGATTTTATGCGCATGTAGGTCTGCAAACATTGGCAGTAATCTTAATCGGGATGCCACTGGCGTATTCAGAGATATGTGTTGCTCAGTACACGAATTGCAATATATTCACCATGTGGGATTTCTTCCCGCTGTTTCGGAATGTTGGATATGGCACTTTATTTTTGATTTTATTGAAAACCATTTATATGTTGGTGCTTACTTCTTGGTATTTGGTGTACACATTTTATGCGGCCTTGGACGTCCCGCCATGGCAAAGCTGTGATGACTATGGTGATCCTAAGTGTATGGTGAAAAAAATCAATATATCGACTTTCCAACATTGTCTGGAAGCCCAAGTGTTATTTGAAGAAGATTGTGGCATGAAAACTGCGAGTTTCTGCTTTTTTGAACGTGAAATAGGCGGAAATTGTACTGCAAAAGTCGGATTATATTGCTTGATTCCATGGAAAACAATCCTAGCGGTCATTGCAATTTGCGCATCTGTTTACATTTTATCAATTAAGAAAGAAAAACTAATTCAACAAGTAGTGAAATTAGTAGCAATTTATGTATGTGGCGCCATCCTGACTTTGTTTTGTGTTGCGCAGTCGACCAACGGCACTTGGTACGCTAGCAAGATATCTGTAAATTGGACTAGCTATACATTTCTCAATTGCTATAGCACGATTACTAGAGGGTTTCTGTCGGTAGGCTGCGGGTACGGCATATTAGTTTTCTTAACTCGCGACGTGTCATTTCGGAGCCCTGCCACAATGACTGCGGTCAGTGCTCCATTATTCGCACTGTTTGTATCATTTATGTACGCACTTATTTCATTTAGTGGAATTAAAACAATGTCTTACTATCACGGTGAAGAAGAAAGTGTTATAGAAATCGGCAGCAGTTTGTATTTTCAAATTTTTGCCTCAATGTCCGAAATCATGAGTTACTTCGATGCGTTGCCGGTTTGGGGATTTTTTTGGTTTTCCATAGTATTTTGCAGTTTATTTGTGAATTTTTGGATTTTGTATTTGTTCCTCAAAGAATTATTGCTTCATATGGATTTAGCAAAAGACTACGCAAAACTATCTTGTATGATTATGTTAGTATTTTTAATACTTTTTACTCTACCATTTTTATGTTCTGACTTGACTGGTATTCTTACAGATGCAACAGAAATAATTCAAATAATTAATTGTTTATTTTTTTCTGTTTCATTGTATTGGTTTTATGGTGTCCAAAACCATAACGTGGACATTATATTCATGATAGGGATCAAAACTCATTATATTTTCAAGCTAGTGTGGTTTATAAATCCGATTTTTATATGCGTTATTCTTTTCGCTCGATTTTCAGTTATGGAGTCGTATGTTTATGATGACTCATATTATATTGAATCACTTGATATGACATGCGATATGTTGTTACTGTATGTAATATTTGGCATATACGGTTTAATAATTGTGGTCGGTTTACTAGCACAAATTATAAAATTCTTCCGCCGTGGTAAGCTTCTTGCGCTATTTACTTCTAAAGCAAGTTGGGGTCCCAACGATAAGATATTGTTTAGAAGTAGGAAAATGTTTGTGCCTGAAATAATGACAAGGGAGTTTCTGTACCGTCAAGTTCGTATACGTGGCTATTACAAAAAAAAGAACATGGTTAATAAGATGAAGGTAAAGAAAGCTTCGAGCGTAGAGTCACTAGTAGAGGAGCCATCTTGGAGCGGTATGACGCCAAATTAGTGTATTCATAGATTTATTTAGTTATTGCTTACCGTACCTGGCTTTTCATCGGGTCTGTATTGATTTGGCACATGTATTGACCCCGGTCCTCCTCTTGGACGTTTCTAATGTGTAAATTCCAAACGGTCTGGCCGTTATGCGACACTCCTACTCGGTGATTGTTTGTTATTACGTGAACATGGATCGCTTGAATCGCTTTAGTGTCTGCTTTTACCCATCCGACCTGCAAATTGTAATTGAGTTTTTAATTAAAAGTAAAATTATTTCTTGGTATTTTTCTTTGTATAGTTGTCTTACTCTATATCCGCCAAGGTTCTGCACTAGACATCTAAACGTTGCATCTCGACCGATTGGCACTGTCAAATTCATCAACGGT
This sequence comes from Anorthoa munda, assembly GCA_945859665.1. NCBI lineage: Eukaryota > Metazoa > Arthropoda > Insecta > Lepidoptera > Noctuidae > Anorthoa > Anorthoa munda. The sequence goes on along the minus strand of OX243900.1, from coordinate 14,291,138 downwards.
TCAGCGAATTCCGGCTGGAACGCTTGACCTGAAAATGAGTCCTAAATGTCACTAGATCGAGTTGCACTGACGGATAAAGAATATTTTTTAAGTATGAAAATAAAATGTTGTCCAAATTAACTTATTTGAAGCCATATGTTAGTTCTAATAATTAATTTTCTTCTTGTGTGATCTAAATTGATATAAGTTGTTTCAAAAGTGGAAATTATAATTGTATATATAAAGCTGTATTTTTACTAAGGATAGCAATTTCTTAGGTCATCAATCCTATATTGTATACCCCACTCACCTACGAGCTTTGAGTCTAGTCCTAACATGAAAATGGCTAGTAAGTATATGGACCACCAAGGCTGCTGCATATTTCCAGTCGCACCGACCGACCCTGCTCTCAAGCAAAGCCTTTGTTAGCCATAGGATACTGCAACCAAATAGAAATATTGATGTAGATACCAAAAATACATATGATAAAATTTATTTTAGTATAGGCACTCAATATCCTAAGTAAGTTTCAAGATGTATTTTATTTTATCAAGTACCAAATTATTATGGTATATATTACAGCAACTAGGAACAGAAAGTATATGAGAATATATTATGGGACTTTACTGAAAACCCAACGTTTGCTGAAATAAGAAAATATGAGTATTATTATATTGACAACAATGAATTAATTATGATCATTACGGATCATCAAGTTATTAAGACATTGATACCGTCTAAAATTCAAAATCGACTATCCATGCGTTAAAAACCAATACAACGATCCATAAATAGTATTAGATTCTCTCGCTTATGGTATTAAAACATTCTTCAAACACAATCTCTCCATTGATTTATAATATAAACATCGAGCCAATCTTTTTATGGCTTCTATTAATATCTTAACGATACCATTTACAGGGATACGGCTAAAAAGTCTCAGCTCCATAACCACACAGATGTTTATGATAAGAGATGTTACGGAGGTGATTTTATCGGAACTGAGGTCATAGTCGGAGTTTAACAGAGTCGGAACTGAAGTCAGAACCGCAATCGGAAACGGAGTTGGAGCCAGAAGAGAGATATGTTAAGTAAGATTGTCAAGGACCGGTCTAATAATTTAAAAAAATACAAATATGTTTCAGCTTCCTTTAATTGCAGTTAAAAATAATACTAGGTGTAATATATTTAAGTAAATAAAAACATCAAATTTTAAATAATAATATGTATTTGTAAATAAAACCCCCGATTTAATAGTATCGGAACTGAAGTCGGAGTCAGAGTTCCGACTTTTCGGAATCGGAGTAGAACCTCCGTAACATCTCTATTTATGATACATCACATCAACATAAAACTGGAGAGCTAATATAAACATTTTGATGGCGCATTGTCGCTCTATTCGCAACAATTATGGTGCGTGTGACATCAACAGAGCTGCTTTCAAGATTCGCCTCGACCCCACGATTCAATAATGATTCGTTGTTACGACTATTCCTGTTTATCGGAGCCATTCATATGAGCATACTCGAGTATGTTTGAGCATCATAACAACGGCAGAACGTGTGAAATGAGCACGGATGCGATCGAGCACCGGTAACTACTTTTCCGTGAAGAAATAATGTTTGAGAAAAAAAACAGTTTGCCAACACCCTCATATTGATATGAACGCTGTTATTTCAGTGTGCGTTTAGATAAAAATGTATGGCTTTTTTTTCGATCGAGTGTTGTGAGATGTCGTTTTGAAAGCTGTAGGACGCTTTTATATCGAATCATTTGGTTCTAACTGTGATACCTCGAGGGCTCTTTCAAGTTTATGGTATGATTTAGATGAATGTTTATTTTTGAAATTCTTGAATATGAAGCAAAGATGGATGGAATGTGTGGAAGATCATAATTATTATTATTGCTAAGATACGATATATTTATTTGCCCAAACGTGTATACTTACAAAAAATCATTACGCTTGCATGCAGGATGATAAAAAAACAGAAATGTTCAGCCATGTTTGCCATACTATGCCAACTAAGGAGATGACCATTTAGATGGTGAATATACATAGATGTATGTCAGAAGAAGATAGATTATCTGACCAATCATGTGCACGTAATGAGCGAAGCAATAAAAGCCATTGTGTATCGCGTGGATCCACGTCTTAAACACACGAAAGGTTAAAACTGATGACATACCAGAATATTTTCTGACATATTGATTCTAGACTACATTTGGTAGATAGAGAACAAGAAATAGAAGCAAGTAAAATTTAAGTAACCCCTGACACATTTTTATATCATGCTACACGCATGAAATAAAAATATGTCACTAAAACTATATAATTTATCTAGTAGTAGACAAGCTTCGAACGACAATCTACTAAACACGTAATTATGAAACGATATCTTGCAAAAATACCCCGACCCGACCCCGGCTGATCCGATTTTCATCTATCTATATAATACATAAAACGCAAAAGTGATTGACTGATGTATCAACGCACAGGCCAAACCCTTAGGGCTAGAAACTTAAAATTTCGCACACGAATACCTCTTATGACGTAAGCATCCACTAAGGAAGGATTTTTCAAAATTCTACCCCTAAGGGGGTGAAATAGGTGATAAAAGTTTGTATGAAACTTTTTATTAAAAAGTCATCTGTAGGATAAAACACGTATCACGCGAACGAAGTCGCGGGCGAAGTGCTAGTTAAATATAACTAAGAACACTCTGGATAAAGGCACCTTTAAAAAAATAACTAAATCCAAATCGGTTCATCCGTTTAGGAGCTAATGGGTGTTTTACTTTTTGAATAGGGGTCTTTTCTATCGAAGCTTAAATTATTTAGTTTCAAAAACATGAAATAAAAATGTGTCAGTGTTTTTAAATTTTACTTGTATCCAAAGAAATATAATGGAAAGTCACAAACAATTAATTCAACAAACGCGGCCTTGTATTAGAATCGGCATCGATTTTAATCAGAAAATGTAATGAAACACGAAATATCTAAATAAACAAGGTAAATATTGGGAAGCGTGACAGCCGGGTCACTGGTACATCCCTGTCGAAGAATAATCCCGGTCTCAATTGTTATTGGCAACATGGCTACGTCGCAACGTGTTATACATAACGCTTTGTTTGAACACGACTAATTCTGTGTACATGCGTGACATTTTATGTGTTCATTAATTAAATTCAAGAATATTTTGTAACAAAATATTAAAAATCGGTTGCCCTTGCCAGCTGTGTAAGGAAAAGAATCGTATAAGTTCGTAGTAAGTAATCTCTGATTTTTAGGGTTACCGTACCCAAAGGGTAAAAACGGGACCCTATTACTAAGATTCCGCGGTCAGTCTGTCTATCTGTCTGTCCGTCTGTCACCAGGCTGTATCTCATGAACCGTGATAGCTAGATTATTTTTTGAAGTGAATATACAACTAAATATTCTGTGAATCGATCGAAGCGTGTCTACTACTAGATAAATTATACTGCAAGAAATAAAAATATGTCGAGGGTTTTTGATTTTATCTGTTTATGCTTGTTGAATGAAAACCAACAATCGATTGCGTAGTAATCCAGCCAACATGAAAGGAGCAGCCTATGGGCAGATTACACTCACACGAGCTTTTAGTCTGCCATCTTTATACTTACCGTGTATTCGTGTGGAGTACTAACAGATTTATTACTGAAGTTTGAATTAAACTTCTAACAGTATTAGGTAATATTCTTCCAACAAAGATACAGTAAGTATGGTATTCAATGTGGAAAATAAATACGATTAACCGTCTTTATTTTCCAGAGTAACTGTTTTTTTTCCTTTTTTTACCCGACTGCCGAAGGAGGGTAATGTGTTTATCAGTCTATGTATGTATGTCAAAAATCAAAATCAAAATCAAATGTTTTTTATTTCACATAGGCCTACATGGGCACTTATAAAACGTCGACAAAAGGTGCACGGTTCGGGTTAGTCGTTTCCTGTGGAGAAGAACCGGCAAGAAACTCCACGGTTACTCTTTTAAAAAAATTGGTTTGTTTTTACAATATTTCCACGTTACAGTATTAGTGCTTAGATATGGGGGGACAACGTAGGCCCGACAATATAAGTCGTAAGAAACTAAAAAAAAATTGTATAAACGAGAGAGTTAACAAATGTTAACAAGCGTCTAGAAATCTAGAAGGCCTACGTATGTATGTATGTTTGTTCCTATGTGGCGTTCTAGAGACCAAACGCGTTGGCCGATTTTGATGATTCTTACGTCAATCGATTCGTCTTAATCCTGCAAGTGTCACTAGCTACATTAAAATTGAAAAAAAACAAAAATGGCGGATTTTGGGCGCCATTTTGTGGGGAAAAAAAAATTTTTTCTTCCAAGCCCATCGTGTGGGCTATCAAAATAAAGGATTTTAAGAGGCGATTTCAAAAATATATAACACTTATATGTTTAAATGTACCTAATTCTAAAAAAAAATAACTAAAAAATTGTAAATAAAAAAGTTAATTAATAAAATCAAAAAACCCGACTGCTTAAAAAGCAAACTAAAAAGACGTAAACAAGAAGAAAATCATGCTGTGCAGTCGGAGGATACATATTCGCGAGCTGGCGGACCAAAACTAGATGTATCCTCCGACTGCACAGCATGATTTTCTTCTTGTTTACATCTTTTTAGTTTGCTTTTTAAGCAGTCGGGTTTTTTGATTTTATTAATTAACTTTTTTTATTTACAATTTTTTTTACGATGAGAAACCTTCAAAAGGCGCCTGGAATGTTGGTGAAAAGACCGGGAGTGTGGGCTTTTTACCTCACTAACACCGACCCGGTGATGACCATCAGCACGTAGAAGGGACCCCGTGATCTCTCAAAAGACCACCCCGGAACCCCCTCTGTGCGACGCCTGCTAGGGCACATTCCTACCTAACATTAAAAGTGCATAGAAAAAAAAAACCTATTAATATGAAATCTGCTCCACACCGCTGTCTTTTGAATATCTTTGTCAGATGTGTGTGAGACCTTCCAAGTATCATATACTCAGAAACATACTGGTGGAGGCTGCCGCTCCATGAAAAAAATATCAGTATTCAGCTGTACCCAGTTAGACTGGCAGTCAACCCCATAATAGTTCGAAAAGGCTTGGCAGATTAATACTATTTATATCGTTTATTCATAGACTAAATTAACAGCTGCCAATGATTTTTTTTTTTTAATGATGTAAGCGCGGAGCATAGTGTTGGGGGCACGTCTCAATCATAAGTGATTCATCGAATCGATATGACATGATTCCTGAATTTAATTTTACTTATTGGTGTAAATAAATGTTTTATGAATTATAAACGTAACATTTAAGTATTACAATATTTATACACATAGTACATAAAGTTTTATTGCAATAAACAAAATAAATGCGATCGATAGAATGATGTCTGACATAAATGAGTAAAAATTAAATAAGGGCCGCTAGTATTTTTTTAATAAATGTTTTTTTTGACTTGAAATAGTTACATTTTCGATCTATTAACACTCAGGATACGACACTATTTCTATGTATCAAGGGAAAATATTCCTGAGATAAAATTATCCTATATGCTATTCCTTGCTATAATCTATCTCTGTGCCATATTCCATTCAGATCCGTTCAGACTTTTGAGCGTGAAGAAGTATCAAACACACTCACAAACTTTCGTGATTATAATATTACTAGTTTCTGCCATCGGCTTCGCCCGCGTGAATGTCGAAAATTATCCCAAGAGAACATATTCGGTATAAAAAGTATCTGATGTGCTATTCCAGACTATATTCTATCTCTTTGCCAAATTTCATCGAGATCCGTCCAGCCGTTTGAGCGTGAAGAAGTAACAAACACACTCACATACTTTCGCGTTTATAATAATTTAGGGTGATATTAGACAAAATTTGAGAATACGAGTAGTTGAGTAAAAATTTGAGTTTATCGACACGAAAAGAAGAATAAGTGTGATATAGTAGGAAGTATATAGGATAATAGGACTAAATGGGAACCCATGGAAATGGGAAATGTCAGTTTAGTCTACGAAATAAAAACCGGCCAAGTGCAAGTAGGACTCGTGGACAAAGGGTTCCGTACCATTATCGCAAAAAACGGCAAAAATACACGTTTCTTGTATGAGAGCCCCACTTAAAAAATTATTTTATTAATTTTTTAGTATGTGTTGTTATAGCGGCAACAGGAACACATCATCCGTGAAAATTTAAACTCTCTAGCTATCACGGTTCATGAGATACAGCCTGGTGACAGACGGACAGACAGATAGACAGACAGACGGATCCCTACCTACGGCCCTATTATTGGAATCAAACATAACGCTCACAACGTTAGGACCCATTAATATTAATTCTTATTTTTATCCGTGGTGCTAGGCAACTAGGCTTATCCCAGTTGTAAACGACCCTTTGTGCCTAGTTTGTTCTGTCTCCTGCTTGATATGGAGGGAAGTGGAAATTTATGTTTTTTCCTACTTCTCCGTTATTCTTTTCTGATTAATTTCGTTGCGGGACCCATGACAGTTAAATTCATTCTCCGGGACTTCGTCGAGCTTCATTGCCTCGGCGCTTTTCTGGTGGTCGCCACTGTTGATTCTGGTTTTCAGGAGTTGCAGTGGTTTGGGAATAGTGCGGTGGGATTGTCACAAAAAAATAATAAAAAAGACAGACGGATCGCGAAGTCTTAGTAATAGGGTCCCGTTTTTACCCTTTGGGTACGGAATCCTAAAAACGAAATCAAAATCGTTCATCCGTTTAGGAGCTATGACGCCACAGAAAGATACACAAATATGCACACGGTTACAAATACAGCCATATTTATAAAGAACGTTGGTTTAGGTTTAACAATCTGCTAATCCTAATGGTGGGAAAGTATTTTTTATTTTTGTTTAATTAGGCCTAAAGTGTAGCTGTATCAAAATATTTAAGATAATCTTAAAATATCCCAGCAGCCGCTGTTGTTATAGGAATACCTTGTAGCCTTCAAACAGGAACTCGTTAATTTTACATCGCGACAGTAATAATGTACACCGTTGTTGCAATGTTTCGTGTTGAATTCATAAAGTGCGAGCTAAATTTATAAGTTGCATAATTAGCTTGTTTGGTCTTAAACTTGACATTTCAGGATTTCAGCATTACCACAAGTTTCATGTACGTTTTAAATTTTTTGCTTGAATTCGATTTTGTTACTTGGATCGCCCAAAGGTACTTGTATGTAACAGTTTCACCACGTTGTAGTTATTTTTGAGTTACTGATTTGGCAAAAAAGAACCTTCATACAAATTATGATTAATTAAGATCCATACTTCACACTAATATTAAAAAAAAAACGGCCAATATCGCAAAACACTGCATAAAAATCACGTTTGTTGTATGGGAGCCCCCCTTAATTTATTTTATTTTAATTTATTAATTATTATTTTTTGAAGTAAATATACAACTAAACATTCTGTAAATATTTCAAGCGTCTACCTGTTGCCGTTATTAATATCGAGCAAAAATCGGCAAAAATATCACATTTTTTGTATGGGAGCCTACCTTTAATATTTATTTTATACTGTTTTTAGTATTTGTTGTTATAGCGGCAACAGAAATACATCACCTGTGGAAATTTCAACTGTCTAGCTATCACGATTCATGAGATACCCGTCCCGTCCCGTTTTTACCCTTTGGGTACGGAACCCTAAAAATCGAAAGTTTGTTCCCTCGGGATAATTTTCGACTTTCACGTGAGTGAAGCCGCTGGCAGAAGCTAGTATCATAAATGTAGTTTGGATGGATGGATATTTGTATGGTTATTGCTTAATCACGCCAGAACGGATGAACGGATCTGGATGAAATATGGCACAGAGATAGATTTTAGTCAGGAATTCCACATAAATGATACTTTTTATCCCGGGAATACGTTCCCTACTGTAACTGGATAACTATCAAATTTCACGCGGGTGTAGCCGCTGGCAGAAGCTATAGTTACTAAATATAGCTTTTGTCAACACTACCTCGTAGTAGACCTAATTAAGTATTCACAAAAATAAATACCATTAAATGGAAACCGACAGGTGGGCAATCCCATAGTACTAAAAGTGTCATGAGGGAGAAATATTACTTATAGTGCTTGATACCAATATATTTATTTTTAAACAGTTTAAATAAAATATGTACATACACGCTAGGAATGAATTTCCAAAATATTATAAGTAAACATAAGTAATGTCATAGAGATAATATTTTGTAGGAGTCGATTTATGCAAACACATTAATGCAGGTTGACAACAAATATCTATTTAGTTCGTCAGTTAGATACGAGTAACCTGAAAATATTGGACACGTATTTTTTTCTTATGCCCCGTAAACAAAAAATTATGACGATACAGTGCATTGAAATATCGTGTGACGTCACGCTGTTTGTACACTTTATACTGACAAAATGACGTCACAACCCCCATTCCTGAACTTTGATGCGCTTTTCTTTGTCAGTTTTTATTTATTAGATAAAGCAAAAAATACGGTTTCAATATTATTTGATAATGTCACTGACGGTCTAAATAGAATTATCATTTTTCTACCCAGGAAACATTCCTATTCCAGGTTTTTTGAGTCTTAATAAATTCTGCCTATTCGGCGGACAAAAAAATCGTATATAATGACTTAATGAGATATTTTAAGTTTCACAAATAAAAGTCAATTGATAGCAAAGTAAACTGACGGTGCGAATCTCTTTAGGTCTAGAAGAATACCATAGAAGAAATCATTAGATGTAAAAAAGTTTCATAAAGGTCATAGCACACTTAAACGACTGCTCGCAGTCCACGCGGTGACAGCTAGCAGGCACCCAGCAGTCCACGCGGCGACAGCTAGCAGACGGCCAGCTATCAGCACGCAACGAAGAGCGCGGCGCGGCGCGGTGGCGAGCAGCTGAGTGGCGACGGCGCGGCGACTGCTAGCAGACTAGCAGTGAGCGCGTGGAGCCGTGGACACCGCACCGACCGCTCGTCTACAACATGCGGCCAGCGAGGCGTCAACTACCGAGCAGTCTGACAGCGGTAGCTCGCTGACAGCGAGCTGTCTGCTAATTTATGATGCTAATGTAAAATATATCTAAAGAGCAATATTTAAAGCCCATATTAAAATTATATTTTTTTTGCCGGGTGGGAGCAGAATCGTGTAAGTGGGCTATGACCTTAAGAAACGTATTCATTCAAGTACGAACGATTTACTGACGGAAAACATCCCACTCCCTCTCCCAAAGAGATGGTTTGTAAACACTGATGCTAATGCGAAAAAATTAAATCTAACTATTAAACAAGACCGTACTGATTAGAAACACAAATTCAGACAGACTCCAATTAGGAATCAACACCCACGACACCCACCCACTCCCACTCAACACAACTCCCCTTGAATATCTAAAGCCGATCAGTTTCTTCTTCTAAAACAAACCAAAGTAACCAGCTGTTATAATCGCAATAATTTTCTAGGCCTTGCTTTGATGTTCATTGTCTTCTACGACCTGTCTCAGACTCCCTACCAACTTGCTAGTTCGAACAAAGTTTGCAAACGCTCCGTCGGAAATTTCATAGCGGCCGGCCGGCAAACTCCACTGTACCCTAAACATTTATACTAAGTAGGTTCACTATGGAACTTGAAGTGTTGCTTGGCTAATGTTCAGGTATTCGAAGTTTAAACATATGGATCTGTAAAGTGGTTGGATGTACCTATAACTTGGGCAAGCTTAGAGATTTGGTTTTGATACAACTTTGAATGACTGGTTCTGAATCCTACTGGTGGTATAATAAATGTGAACGTATGTTTGGATGATTGTCAAGCAATCATGTCTCAGCGGATGAACGGATTTGGATGGAATTGGAAGACAGTTAGATCATGGCTTGGATTAAGACATAGTAAATTTTTAATCACCATAGTAGAACGTTTCCGTGGGATAATCTTTCGACATTTACACGGAAAAAGCCGCTAGTATAAAAAAACTTTTTGTCTTGTGTTATTTTTCACTTTTAGTGCTTTTATTTGGAAGTCGGTAGTATTTTTATGCAAAAATGTTTTTTTTATTTTTCACTTTTTGGTTGTACCTAATAGGCCATACTTATAATGCCAAAATAGATTACCCGAATACCATGAATCTAGAACATAACCGGTGAAATGAGAGTGTACCAAGGTGTACACCGGCGTACCCCTTACAGCATACTGGCGTGATGTTATGTTATGAAATGGTATAAACAATAAACAGACATGCGATTGCAGCAATCCCGAGAGATTTGCCGTTATTTATTGAAGAGTTCTGTTGTATATCCCCGAAGTTCTTCATAAGATTTTCACCTAATTAAAAATTTCGTGCAGCTCAACTCATAAAGTAAAAATAAAGACATACATTAAAGTCGAACATAGAACCTCCTCCTTTTCGGTAAGTCGGTTAAGAAGATTAAAATTGCATTGACATATTATTATAATCTTGAAGCCATTCCTATACCTATATAAGATCGTTGATCTTTTTCTTATTTATCAGTAAGTCCTACAATTATGAAGCTTATCTCATCGCCAATTTATTATTGCGTTTCCACCTGAAACTCCGGTAGTTACCAGTTTTGTCCACCCATCGTAACATTTCTCGGTAGTAAATAAATAAATGTCTACCAATATCCAAATGAAGCTTATACAGCTTGTTGCAGACCAGAAGCCAAGCTAAGATAGTTTAGCTTAGCTCGCTTAGTTTACGTATTTGTGATAAACAAAATTTAATTACAATCGTTTGCGGTGTGCACATAATCAATCAAATACTATGTTGGGTCGGCTACCAGTCTAACTGGATTCAGCTCAGTACCAGTATTTTACACGGAGCAACTGCCTATCTGACCTCCACCACCCAGTAACTGGGTAATACGATACTCCTTGGCTAGACCAGTGTTAAATTTCAGGTTTTTGATTATCGTTGACGACTGTCAAAGATCTTTAAGTTACAGCCGGAACCAACGGCTTAACGTGCTTGACGAAGTACGGAAATCACGTAAAGCCAATGCTTTATAAAGATGGTTGCCCATCCACGGACCAACCTCGGCAAGCGTTGTTTATCCATGAAACTAATGCCTGCGATTATTATTATTGTACACATTTATGAAAAAAACTTTTTTTCAAAAAAATACTACCGACTTCCAAATAAAAACTATAAAGTGAAAAATAACTATATTTTTGGAAGTCGGTGTCTTTCGTATGTACCAAATTTTTGCGTTGTGGACACCGACTTCCTAAAATATAGTTATTTTTCACTTTATAGTTTTTATTTGGAAGTCGGTAGTATTTTTTTGCAAAATAGTTTTTTTATTTTTCAATTTTTAGTTGTACCTACCTAATAGGCAAGTTGTTTAGTAAGGTACCTATAACGCCAGAATAGATTACCCGAATATAATGAAATTTGAACATAACCGGTGAAATGAGAGATCTGCGTATCCCTTAAGAGCGTACTGGCGTGATGTTATGTTATGAAATGGTATAAACAATGAACAGACATACGATTGCAGCAAGCCCGAGAACTTTGCCGTTATTTATTGAAGAGTTCTGTTGTTTATCTTCGAAGCCCTTCATCAGATCTTAACCAAATTAAAATGGGACCAATTTGGGAACATGTTCTTTCAAACATAAAAATAATTTTCAAATCGGTCCCCAAATGATATCGGTGAACATACATAAAAAAATACATACATGAAGTCGAACATAGAACCTCCTCCTTTTTGGTAAGTCGGTTAAAATAAACATTAGTTATTCGAGCTAATCTTATATAGGCTGAAATTTTAATGGATGTTTGCCCGACGCAGAATGATTTACCATCAGTAGTATTATCGAAACATAGAGTTTAAATAAAAATGTATTTGTTTAAAAAAATCTAATTCATCGTAAGTTTGAGAACCAATATTAAATCCCTTGACATAAATGACCGCGCGGCCCGTCAATCTGCCCGGCTCGCACTGCTATTGGTTCGCCGGTTAACTATCGCGGGTTATAATTGATTTAACGCTTTCGACTTTTAATTTTGTCAATTTTTAATTTGCCATTTCTTGATTGTAATGTTTATTTGTTTTATAAATCGATTGTGTTACCGATACCAAATCATTTCGCTGCGGGAAAACAACCATTATCAGCGTGTATAAACTATTTTAGCTTAGCTCTTGGTGTGCAATTAGCTTGCAGGCAAAGCTATGAAAGATGGAAAGAGCAAAATCATGTAACATTTTACGATGAAATTCAAAAATTTTAAAGGGAAGATTATAAGCTGTTTGTTTCATAACTGCGATAAAATTTCTTATGCAATTGAAAGAGTCGCAGCCTACTTCCTCCCATTCTAATCTTGTCTGTTAAAAGTTTTGTTGTCATCGCATTTCCTCGAGCAACAAACAAAAGCTTTTACGTAGTACGCATGTTGGATATAATGTCATTTTGTGGGACTCTCTTTATGTTAAAAGTAAAGAATTATAAGAAGAAAATTATTATAAATTAAATAAACAATCCATGCCTGGTTTAAAACAGAATTAACAGTATTAAAACATTGTTTGATATTTTGTAAGTTTACTGAATAATATGTTGTAAAAAATCGTATTAGGCCCAGTTCTGAATGTTCCAAGAAATTACCAGTGTATTGATAGGTCAGTTTGCATCAGCCACATCTTTTTCTGTCACATGAATATTTTAAAGGCGAAAGTTTATGAGTGTGTGTGTACGTGTGTTTGTATGATTCTTACTTCTTCACGCTAAAACTCAAACAGCTGGACAGATCTGGCAGAAATTTGGCACAGAGATAGATTATAGTCAGAAATAACACATCGGATACTTTTTATCCCGGTGATATGTTCCCTTAAGATAATTTTTGACCTTCACGTGGGCGAAACCGCTTAGTAATTTGATAAATCAAATAGTTGTAAAAGTCTAGACGTTGGGATGCTGGATAATAAACGCCTTAACATATTAAATGAAACTTAGCAACCAGGTAGATGACCTGGGGTTAGGACATAGAATAGAATGTTGTAACGGTAGCTAGTCTATCTCCTTGGTAGAATTGTTGACTTTTACCCACGAAAAATGGAAGCCGAAAGCAGTCAAAACTGAAGATAGCGGCGTGGGCCTTTATCATGATCATTATCATCATTTCAGCCGAAAGACGTCCACTGCTGGACATAGGCCTCCACCAGGCGTCGCCGTCTCGCATCCAGCACATTCCCGAGCGGCCCTTATTGATACCAAAAGATCTCGGAATCAAAACTCATGAATCACCATCCTAGTCTTTTCCAGAATATGTTGCGGTGCCGTTCCAATCTAACCAGATGGAGCTGAATACCAATATTTTACATAGACCGACAGGCTATCCCACCTCCACAACTCAGTATCTGGGTAACACGACAGCCGTTAGCAATACTGGTGTCAGATTTTCTGGCTTCTGACTATCCACAATGACCATCAAAGAAGTATAAATAACACCCTGTTATAACTAAACCACGAGCCCCTATCAGCCTGTTGATAAAAACGAGTGGGTAGATTTTGCCCATTAGTGCGACGATAGGGTAAAAGTTACAATTATAATATAACAGTTACAATTATATATATCAAGGTAACTTCTAAATCATCTTCAAAGTTGTACATCAATACAATTATTCTATTCAAAATCAGAATTCAGCATGAAAAATATATTTTCTCAAACATGCTTGGAAATGTGATCATTATTTTGACAACCTTCTTCGAGATAAATCGAAATTGCTGTACTGGTCAAATACATGCGCGCAGCGGCCGGCAAAAGTTGTATGAAAATCCATATCTGTCGTGTCTAGCGGCCAAATAAATTCCATAGTAAACTCATATCTGTCGTGTAGTTTAAAAATGGAACGATGTTTTACTCCGAAACATGGCAACCAAGGAGGTAACTTATCAAAGGTTTTATTTAAATTTCGAACTGGCTTGCAAATAGAACGCTGTTTATTGAAAAAAAAACAAAGGAACACTTTAACGCGGGAACAATTATTGTTGTTCGTCATTGATTTTGACAAAATGAGTTCTAGGTACTACTTAGTTTTAATTTCCGCGCATTATTTGAGAAAAGTACTATACAAGCCTTGGCCACAACTAGGTATTGATGGACTTACGTATGTGTGCCTCGGCTTCGCCTCGGCCCACATTTACACGTTCGTCCATCAATGCCTATTTTGCTGGCCGCTGCAGTAATGTACTATTTTTGCACTAAACTTCAATTTACTGAACCTAATTGACAGGTGTCAATACACAGACTACTTAGAGATACTACCGTATTGTCAATAATTGTGATCACGTTCTATTTTTAAAAAATCACTATGTTCCGGCTTAGTAAATATATAATTAGGTGTGCGTGTCCATGGAGTCGCTTTAATAAGCCCTAGATATGTATTATATGAATATATAAATATATATCTTCAAAAGATGTGTTCTTACATTAGGTACCACATCGTTTAAAATGCAATATTTAATATTAAATTGAATAAATGAAAATGTTGAATAAAAATTTTCCTCCGTCTTATTTCAGGTTCCTCTCCCAAAAGTGTAAGGTAATCCAAGATCAAAATCAAAGTAACTGGAAGGCAAAGATGGAAAGAGGGTCTTAGACCCTGAAGAAGGCCAGCAGAAGATTATGCAGGCTGATTAATGAAGTCGGTTAAAAAGGCAGTAGCCTTGTTAATTCCAGTCAGCCTACATCACTGGTCTCCATTTCTTTCGGTCGTGGGCTATGTAGACCGTTGTTAAATACCTCGGGATATCTTGTATCTACCTATACCTTTGTGCTAGACATGCATAGACGAATGAATTTAAAACTGAATCAGGACGAAGGTTAACCATTATTCAAACCTAAATGTAACTCAACAAATATTTTTACGATTAACATTTTCTACATTAAAAATCCTTAGCAAATATAAATTAATAATCTGCTAGTCAGTGTTAATAGCCTAAGATCCGACTGCAGAAATCTGCAGGACACAGGGCTTTTGATTAAACTTAACTTTCCTGTCCAATGAGTCATTATAACTCACGTGATTGTTTAACTATTGTGTCTGCTATGTGGTCATTGAACCTGGTTTATGCAGAGTTGCCTGAAAATATCTAGCCGCAATTACCTTAATGAAATAAATTAATAATTAAACATAAATTTGTATGATAACTAGTTAAACTCTAATATACAAGTGTATCAAATAAATCCAACATCATTTGAAAGAATGTGGTGCAGAAAATAGGAAAAAATAAAGTTGCCAGCTCACAGTTAGCCGCAACCTGTGGGTTGCCAGTTTATCTGCTAATACCTTTGAATGCTTACTGAGAGCTAGATTAAGGTGCATACGCACCCACGCACGATACAGGCGAATTCCTGGTAAATGGCAAAGTTTAAAAAAACACACAAAATACGATAAAAATAAATGAATAACTGTTTACGGCACGATATGGCCAGGCAAGCCTGCCGTAATATATTCTACTATCAAGAATCATTCCTAAAATGCAAGTTTCATCATAAACAAATTACCTGCAGATTTTTGCTGTGAGATCTCATACTAAATCCTAATCATATTAGTTAGTATTTTTTATTAATAAGGTCTGTTAAGTTAGAATAGGTACTACTTTAACTATATTGTATACAGTTGAACTAAGGAATATCAGGCATGTGTTACTTTTAGATAAAAAATATGTGCTAATGAGTACTAAATAAGTACCAATAGCTTTACAGAAGTACCGGTAAGAAACCGCAGCAGAAGTTTAACACTTTTAGTGCTAATTAAAGAATTAGCACTAAAAGTGTTAAACTTCTGCTCAGTAGGGACTCCGGAAATAAATATTTAAAGAGCTATTTAGGTAGGTATTTAGAAAGGAACAAATACCAAAAAAGTTTGCTTTCATTATTAAACCAGTGCATGTATCTATTGATAAATACAATAATGTATCATCAGGTTGTCTAGTATATACATAATTATGGTTATAATAAGACCGGCAATGTACCCATAGAATTAGCAAAAGGTATTGTTAAAGAGTTGTATTATTATTTAGAAATAATATAAATATAATAAAGTACATATCTATCTAATAAGTAATTTAGTTAGATATGGCAAAATCTCCAATTCCAAATGATACAAAATGTCCAATTCCAAATGATACAAAAGGTTTTGTTTTTTCCAACATATTCACAAACTTTTCTAAATACTATAAGTATAGAATATTATTAGTAGTATTAGATATATATTAGTAAAGTGTTGTTTATGCTCAGTAGTACCTAGATACCAATATTGTGAATTTGTATATAATTATTGTTGTTGAGAGCAGTGGTGGCCCAGTGGCAACGGCCCCGACTTGACTTACGTGGTCGTGAGTTTGAACCGAAGCAGGCGCTTTACTTTGTGTAAATTATTTCATCACCACTGCACTTAAAACGGTGAAGGAAAACATCGAGAGGAAACCGGCATGTCCTAGAACCAAAAATTCGAAGACATGTGACATCCACCAACCCGCGCTGGGCCCGCGTGGTGGATTAAGGACCATTACTTCTCTCACAGACAGGATGCCTGTGTTCCAGCAGTGTGAACATTATAAAGCTGATGATGAATTATTGTTGTAGTACATTCTGGCATAACTACGTCCAATTATAGTATCGGTGTATAAATTATTAGGTACCTTTTCAAATTAGTGAGCAATGTATATGAAGTAATTCAAAGGATTCCTAAATTCTAAGAAAGATAACTTATTAGGTAAGTTCTTCAGATTAAGTAAGGTTCTGTTGAAGTAATGATTAAGTAAATGCCTGCGTGTTGTCAAAGTGAACATAATAATTAGAATAATTTTCTCCGAATAACAATCAATTTAATTTGCCGTAATACGTTGAAAGTTAAATTAATTTGGATTTTACTTGGAATAGTGTGGGTATAAGGGATTCAATTATTAAATGCCTAATTACTTATTAGGATTAGATATTACTACGTGTTAACGATAAACATTTTTGAATTTTAGTTTAGATTTGTTTAAAATATTAAAAAATTAGGTTTACAAATATTATTTATATACAGCACTGAAAAACTTAAGAAAATTGTACAAAATGAGAAAGCTTGAGAAACCATTCAAATATCTAAAAATAAAATAATAAACTTTCAAAATCAAACTTATTGTAGTAACGAAAATATAATTTCACATACAAAAACAAAAACAACAAAAGTTTAGAACAGCAGCACCCTTACCTCAACAAGTCAATCAACAGTCAAAAAGCCAATGAAAAGTCTTTACAATGATCCAGAAAACTTTTCGCTATCCCAGCATAATATTGTGCGTTCCTTCCAATGTTTGCGCAAACTTTCCCGAGCGCGTGTGAAGTTTCCCGGTCCCCGGGGAGCACAGGCGTGCGCTCGTCGCAGAGCTACGACACACACTGAACTGATTGTTCAGTTCATTGTTCATTCAATCCTCCACTCTGTCGTTATTCTTACGCAGATGTCCGTATCATCGTGGCAGATATGGAGCCGATAGAACCCCTCGAAAAATTCGAACGATTTTTTCTCGCCCGCTATTTTGATTATCCAATTTTTTGAAGCAACCGCCGTGTTTACTGTTTACCCTGGGAGAGATTATGTAGGTATAGATAAATTCTTTAAATCTGTCTGTACCTAATAATAATTATTACTGTGGATGACCTTTCGATTAGTTAATACAATTGAAGTTTACACAATTAATCGTTTACTGCTTGTTTATAGTAAAACTAAAATAGATAATAACCTAGTACAGAACACTGATTTAATATCTGATTTCTCGAAATAATAGCGTTTGATTGCTAATATTGTTTTTGTATATCGTATAAAAACTGATTCTTTAAAATCGTTTACTTATTTTAATTCAGTTATACAAGATAAATTTACTAACACGACCGTCATCATAAAATCCACCTGCGGTAGCGTTGTCGCTTGATGTCAGGAAAAAATCTGAAAAAAGTTAGTTTAGAAAATCAAAAAATCTGACTGCTTAAAAGCGAACTAAAAAGCCGTAAACAAGAAGAAAACCATGCTGTGCAGTCGGAGGATACTTATTCGCGAGCTGGCTTACCAAAACCAGATGTATCCTCCGACTGCACAGCATGATTTTTGCAGTCGAGCAGTCGTTTTTTGATTTTGTTTTTTTTTTTTTTGTGTTGTTAGTTATTTTTTTTTAGATTTAAGTACATTTAAACATATAGGTGTTATGTATTTTTGGAATCACCCCTTAAAAATATTTATTTTGATTCCCCATACGATGGGTTCGGAAGAAAAATAATATTTGTCCCCCACAATATGGCGCTCAAAAGCCGCCAATTTTCTATTTTTCAATTTTAATGTACACTCGCAGGCTTAAGACGAATCTATTGACGTATGAATCATCAAAATCGGCTAACGCGTTTGGTCTATAGAACGCCACATAGGAACAAACATACATACGTACATACATACATACATACATACATAGACTGATAAACACATTACCCTCCTTCGGCAGTCGGGTAAATAGGGTCGATTTCAAAAACATTTTGAGTTTGATATTCTAATTACAACACAAATCAATTTGAAAACTGCATGTACTCGGTCGGTCGTATTTAGGAGTGAAATTAGTAGCTAGATTTTTGAGTTATTTTAAATAAACTTCAATATTGTATCACAGCACGCCAAAGAGCACATTTTTAGAGTCATGCGGAACTTCGATGGGACTGGAACAGTATCAATATTTTTTTAAATTTCGCTCTTTTGGTGACAAAAAGTAATAGCGAAAAAAATACAACAAACACACACAAACTTCGGCAGCTTAGATGAAATATCTTCTAAATATATTACTGTTTTAATACACATTACTTTTACTGAAAATTTAATATTTCTATTTGTTTTTTTGTCATTTTTGACATCTGACATTAAAGTTAGGCTCATTTGTAATAATTAAAATTACCATCGATAAAATTATAGTCAAGTGTGAGTAGTAATTAGAAGCTACATAAAGAAGTTTTAATACCTAAAAGGCATTTTTAATTAATCTAAATTGTTTCCTTAGATGTTTATTATTGTAGAAAAATACAGTAATATATTGAATCTAAATATATCATGCTGTGTCTATCGCATCATATTGTACACTTAGTTTATATTATTGCTTTTATTATAAGGTTTATTATTAGTGTAAAAATTGTAGATAGGCCAATAAATAAATAAATAAAATCTCCTGTTTTCAAGACGGACTGCGCTGGTGTGCGCGTGAATTCCGCCAAAAACTATTTATTGTTTAAAAAAAATATTTATATTATTTCTGTTTGACTGTCTTCGTTTCAGCGTGATGGGAACCTGCATAGAAGCTAAGGCCTCGAACCTATCTCCTTGGCTTCATATTGCTCTGCCTGCCAATCGTTAGCAGGAATAGGAATTCTGGGGATCTGGGGGCACAGTAGTGCCCCCGTCGAAGACTAGCCAAACGAAGCGAAAGGGTACTTACTACCTTCCTTTTCTCGAAGCGCTTCGTCGATTTTTTTAACCCTCATAACTTGGGATTATATTAGACCAGATAAACAAAATTATCGGGATATAATGTCAATAGTAGTCTTAATAAACCTATAAAGTTTCAATTGCATAGCTATATTAGATTTTATTATACTTTAGATTTTATTGATATATAAAAAGCTCCAATTTCGTCACTGACTCAGTTAATCACACTCACTCACTGAAGACCATTAAAATTATTAGGGTACTGCCTGAAGTCCTAGAAAGCTGAAATTTGGTATGCAAACTAGTATTAGTTTGTGTACTAATACTAGTTTGCAACAAAAAAAATGTAAAACTTGGAACTTTTAACCCCAAACACTTAAACTAAGGGATAGAAGTTTGTATGAGACTGCCGAAAATTTTGATGCTAGATGTCTGAAAATTGACATAGGGACAAAAATTAACAAAATAAAAGATATTGTCATAAGCAACTCACAAAACGAAGTGAAATCGCACCAAAAACATTGTCACGTAAAATGTTGCCAAGGCAAGACCATAATTATGGCTCGCACTGTAAAAAAGCTATCAAATCTGATGTAGAGCCAAGCTTCAGCGGTTCAAGCCGGTAGCGAAAAGGCCAAGCTAAGGTTGGCAAGACTGGTGTCAGATCTCAAGCTTCTGACTACCCATCACGACTGTCAAAGATCTTCAAATGACGGCTGGGACCAACAGCTAACGTGCTTTCCTAGTCACGGAGGAAACTCGGTATGTTGAAAATGGTCACCCATCCACGGACCGACCTCGTCAATCGTTGCTTGCTACCTTGAAAATCGATCGGTGTGACTGTTATTATTTACTAAACAATTTATTATTATCTATAAGTATATATAAAAGCCAAAGTTTCATCTATCAGGAAATATCGAAAACTGCTTGACGTACAAAGATGAAATTTGGCAGAGAGATAGAAGAACGGATTTTACGGCAGGGCCGGATTTAGGGGATCTAAGGGCTCTCACAAGTCAGTATGAAAGTCCTTAATTTTTTGAGCTACTAACTTAAAATTTGGCAAGGAGGTAGTGTTTAGATAGTAGACGCCAGCTAAGAACGGATTTTGCGACAGGGCCGGATTTAGGGGGTCTAAGGGCTCTCGCAAGTTTATATGAAAGCCCTTCATTTTTTGAGCTACTAACTTAAAATTTGGCAGGGAGGTAGTTTATAGTTAGTAGATGTCAGCTAAGAACGGATTTTGCGACAGGGCTGGATAAAGGAGGTCTAAAGGTCTATCCACACATATCAGGGGCGTGCCTGGACGTGCTCGGGACGTGGACAGATTGTACCCCGTCAGGGGCTCAAAAAAATATCGGTGGGAACATTTTATATGACATCGTTCACACACATCAGTGCACGGGCCCGGGCACGTCCCGTGCACGTCCTTCATGTTTTGAACTACAAACTTGAAATTTGTCATGGAAGTAGATTATAGTTAGTAGATTTATGACATTCTATAGTTTTTGTAATAATGTATGGCATTGTATAATTTTAATAATGATTTACGACATGGTACGATATTAATAATAATTTGTGACATTGTATAATTTAAACAATAATTTTGCATGCCTAAACTGGTACAACACAGTGAACTGCGCATTCACCTAACATCTGGAAATGTATAATTATATACTGTGTTGAGTATATAATTAACTCCCCTGGACCTATACATACAGCAAGAGGCAGCGCTAGCTGCCATCAGGCTCATGCATCTAGGCATATGGGGCAAAAACCTCACGAGTCCACACGCTAAAATCCTGGACCGGGCGATTGAGTATCAACCTCTCATCGCTGCTCCGTGTGATAGGATAAAAAAACAACCTATGTTCAACAAAAATTATAACATACAAACAACAGAGGAAGAAAGGGATCAGTCAGGAGCCAATGAAGTGCGAATCTATACAGATGGCTCAAAAACTAATAACGGTTCAGGTGCTGGCGTACATTCCCTTGACCTCAACATTAACTTTCACATACCACTAGGCACACACAGTTCGATATTTCAATGTGAATGTGTCGCCTTAACACAAGCCGCAGAAACCGTAAAGCATTTAGGTATCCAGAACTACGGGATCAGATTCCTATCTGATAGTCTGGCTGTGCTCAAAGCTTTAGAAAACAAACTGACTAACAACAAACTAATCTTTGAGTGCCACCTCGCCCTGGAGAGTATATCGAAATCCAATCGAATTACGCTCCAGTGGATCAGGGGGCATAGTGGATCCCTAGGCAATGATGCCGCAGATGAACTTGCGAAGAGGGGCTCCGAGATGTTAGTGCTAGGCCCGTACCCACTTATCCCCTTGCCTTTTTCGCAATTTCGTGCATGGATTCGTCAAAGATCAACAGAACTACACAATAACAGATGGTCACGGGCAACAGACTACAGACAGTCAAAAATGGTTTTGCCAAAATTACACCCGCGTCTCACTAAAAAACTCCTCAGCCTGAGTAGAAATAACCTCAAAATAATTATAGGGACAATAACGGGCCACACCCTTCTTAACAAACATTTATTCAACATAGGCGCCACAGACAGCCCACTTTGCAGGGGCTGTTTTAACGCCGAAGAATCAGCCGCCCACGTAATCCTGGAATGCGAGGCCGTGGCTTCTCAACGCGAAGAAATCCTCGGAACAATGAGGTCGCTCCGTGAAGCCTGTGAAGCTCCCAGGAAGCTTCTGTGCTTCTGGGCGGAGTTGGGCTGGCTATGTTAGCCAGCACCCCCACGCACAACGGACCAAATGGGAGTCTAAGTGCGGAAAAGGGAGTCCCTACTACTACTACTACTACTACATACTGTGTTGAGCAATAAAGATTTGAATTTGAATTTGAAGATGTCAGCTGAGAACGGATTTTGCGACAGGGCCGGATAAAGGAGGTCTAATGGCTCTCGAAAATTTTTATGAAACGCCTTCATTTTTTGTTATACAAATTTGAAATTTGGCAGAGAGGTATTTCATAGTTGGTAGACGTCCGCTAAGAACGGATTTTGCGACAAGGCCGGATTAAGGACGTCAAAGGGCTCTCGCAAGTTTGTACAAAACTCCTTCATTTTTTGTGCTACAAACTTAATATTTGGTAGGGAGGTATTTAATAGTTAGTAGACATTCGCTAAGAACGGATATTATGTCAGGGCCGGATTAAAGAGGTCCAAGCTCTCTCGCAAGTTTGTATGAAAGTCCGGTTTTTTTCTGTACCACCGTCCTGAAATTTAGCAAGTCTAGAGTTTATGAGTAGGAGACATAAGCTAAGAAAGAATTTTTTTTTCTAATTGGTGCCTAAAAAAAAAACAAACATAATAGAACCTCCTCCTTTTTGGTAATTCGGTTAAAAATTATGCTTAGTGTGATAGGAATTTTCTGTTGACTGAAATATAAAAATAGTTTGCGTTAAACATCATTAATCTTCATAACCACGCGAACGAAGTCGCGGGCAACACTAGTTTATTATAACTATTGCCAAGGTGAAAATATAGATAATATGGTTACAGTATCAGTGATAACAGTAGGAACCTTTAAATCATTTATATTTTAAACGATAGGCTTTTCGCATACCTTATTTTTTTGCACATGCATTTTTTTTGCATTATACATCAGTTTTGTGAATTATATTTAAAAAAAAATGTCTTTTCTATCTATCGATTTTAAATCACTAGTTGCACTTTAAACAATTTAGTAGATCAACTGCTAATATTGTTTACAGTGGCATAGATTTCCGCTAAGAGGGCAGCGGTCGTCAGAACATGAGGTTTCGCGGGCGGAGGTAGCCTTCTTGACGCCTACAGGCTCGAATAACCCAGCCTTAAGTATTATGAGATGAGTCATACTTTTGTTCGCCTCTCTGAACCCTTAAAAAAACCTTAATTCTAACAAAAAATGTTACCAAGATTGAAGACAAAAGTCAGACACACTTTTTGTGAAGAATTATTCTACCAATTTAAAATCCCACTTTGACTGCATAATAATGAGGAATCGAAATCCAATTTGAGTTACACCAGTTCAACTTACGAAGCCACTTAATGAAACCGAGATAGAATAATTAGCCACTTTCCGCTAATTTCCAAGTTATTAATTGGAACGTTAGAAAAGGGCGTCATCTGGCCGGAGAGCTATCTTGAGCTATGTGTGACGCTCTAAACGGTTCCATTGTGTCGGGACAAAAGCTCATTAGGGAATAAGCTGAATCCAAACGAGGCTTCGCCGAAAGAGAGGATTGTTCACCATACATCTGCTATTTGTAGAACAATTTTTAACTGGATTACGTAGGTTAATATTATTAATACTAATGTGATAAAAGGAAAGAATATCTTTATTTGGAAATAAAATCCATATTTAACACACATAACACTACCCCTGTATTCCCCAAAGGCTTAGAGAGAGGTGCACCTAAAGGAACATCAACACATTAAATTAGGTTCAAATTTAGGTATTAACATAACTACGAATCATTTACGCAGCAGCAGCAAGGGTCCTGTGGCTCAGGTCGAGGCGGCGGGGGTGGCGGGGGTGGCGGGGGATCCTGTGGCTTATTATATGGAACGTGAAACTTGTTCAGATAGTGCCACGGAGTCTGTAGGTCATACTGCCGCGCCTCTTGAGGATGCTCATTAGGCTCATAAACCAGCTTCTTCAACTCATCATCGTAACGAACTTCAATGTACCCAACTAAAGGAAAGTCCTTTCGCAATGGATGTCCAACGAAGCCATAATCTGTGAGAATTCGTCTCAAGTCTGGATGATGAGTGAATACTACCCCGAACATGTCGTATATTTCTCTCTCGTACCAGCTACAGCCCTTCCAGACGCCGAATCCGGAGCGGAGAGGCGTCAATTCATCTGTGTAGGTTTTCAGACGAGCTCGTTCGCTGAACCTGAAGCTCAGGAGGTCATAGCATACTTCGAACCTGTATTGCCTGCTTGGGACATCTATAGCGGTTGCTGAAGAGCATTGAGCGAAGGCGGCGTGATGATGGAGACGCATGAAGTTCATGACTGGGTACATTCCGGCTGGAGCCACGAGGATCTCCAATTCGTCAGTATGTTGCATTTGGACCTTCTGGACGTACTTCGGGAGACATGTTGCGACGTATATACCGAACTCGTAGAGACGCGTGCGCCGCTCATTGTCATGGCACCTGAGCGTGTGGTGAGGCTGCTCTATCGGCGGGATGTGAAACATGTTCTTGTCGACCTTTACATCTAACTTGTTGTCAAAACCCGGGATACTAGTGTGAATTTTTCGTGTAAAAATTCTAGCTAGATTCGTTTGCCCTAGCTTCGGTAACAAATATTTCATGATTTCTAAAACACAACGCAAATATTTTCAAGATGCAAAAATATCGCTGACAAAACGTCACGAAAACAATATTGACATTAATTGCCATTCATGTGACTTTTTTTCTTTTAGTTCTACAATAAGTTTAATTTACACCAAAAATAAGTTTGTATGCCTTTACAGTTTGATATGTTCAAATGCACAACCGTTTATAACAAATAATATTCATAAAGTGGGACAAAATCAAATAATACAAATAAATAAAAGGAAACTTGATTTAAACAAACAGTTGCTTAACTGATACAATTTTTAACCACGAAACATTAGTTTGTCCAGCACAACAGTTGCGATTGGAACACTAACTTTTGTTTGACAGAATGCGCAAAGCAAAGTTGATACATTTATCTTGCGAGCCAAATTATGCAGGCTGCTTCTAAAAATTGCTGAATAAATTGTTATTGCGTTGTTCCTATACTAGTGTGTAAGATATAAGTGAAAAGCAGCCATTTTTTTGTGTGGATGGGTTTAAGTACATTGCTGTAAATTTTGTTGACGTGAGACAATATAGGGGATTCATCGTGAAGCATCAGGTGGACTAGATAACTGATAAAGAAGGCGGGAAGCAATATCTAGCAGTGGAGTATGATAAATTCTTTGTTTAGACTTCAAATAAGGTTATATGCCAGATTCTAAAAGAAAAACAATATAAAAAAACCGGCCAAGTGCGAGTCGGACTCGCGCACGAAGGGTTCCGTACCATTATTGCATTAAACGGCAAAAAAATCACGTTTGTTGTATGTGAGCCCCCACTTAAATATTTATTTTATTCTGTTTTTAGTATTTGTTGTTATAGCGGCAACAGAAATACATCATCTGTGAAAATTTCAACTGTCTAACTATCACGGTTCATGAGTTACAGCCTGGTGACAGACAGACAGACAGACAGACAGACAAACAGACAGACGGACCGCGAAGTCTCAGTACTAGGGTCCCGTTTTTACCCTTTGGGTACGGAACCCTAAAAATTAAATAATATTTCCTTAAATCTATAACACATGGTCGGTCCTCACTAGAGTAAAATAATGAACGTCTCTTTACATATCCATGAAAACAAATTGCTTTGCGCCTACCAGAACAAAAGGGACGTAGAGTATCACGTCCCTCATTGATCCGGTGGTCCAAAATGTATAAAACGAGACCGAAAATCTTCACGCAGGAAAGCGAGGAGATCGGATTATACATAACAAAAAAAAATACAGATAATTAAAATTTACAATCTTAATCTACATCATGCCAACGGGGTTTCCTCAAAATGCAGTCGAAATCAAAATGCTTAATGCAGTGCACTCACTAAACAAAAATCCAAAATCTGTCTAATAACAATAACCTACTTTCATTCTCATTAAATAACGTTTTTATTCCGACATCTGTATTACCGAAATTGAGGTGCCAAAGTCTGCTTTTGATTAAACTTTTATGCTCTGTTTTATAACGAATAAAATGCAGGTGGAGTAGATGCTCTGAGGTGTTTGGTCGGTAAGGAATCTTGTGGTGATTCTATCAATATCGAAGATAATTTAAAACGATAAGTCTGATGGCTTTGAAGGATTTATGTCTATCGAAATCAGGATTTGCTGTAATGGGTTTTTTAATATCAATAAATAAAATAGCTATAGCTAAAATAGATAGCGATTTTCCGTTCGTCGTTTGTTTTTATTTGAAGGTGTATTTGATCATATTGGTTCATGACTTAACTCTTACTTTGTTTGTATTTTTGTGGGCACCGAGGTTACTCATTTTTAACCGACTTCGCAAAAAGGAGGAGGTTATCAATACGAAGGTTTTTTTTTTGTTTTTTTTATATTTGTTACCTCAGAACTTTTTATTGGGTAAACCGATTTTGATGATTCTTTTTTTATAAGTTTAATAATATTTTTATCAAGATCTGATGAAGAACTTCGGAGAAATACATCAGAACTCTTCAATAAATGACGGCAAATCACTCGGGATAGGTGCAATCGCATGTCTGTTTATTGTTTAAACTATTTCATAACATAACATCACACTGATACGCTCCAAAGGGGTACGCAGGTTTGAACAGTTCACCCTGGTATACTCTCATTCCACCGGTTTTGTTTATTTAAGTTTCATGTTATTGGGTTAATCTATTCTGGCTTCACTTTGGGCATTATAGATACCTAGCCCATAGAACTGGTCCATTATGTACCACAACTAAAAAGTGAAAAATAAAAAACGTTTTTACAAATTTACAACCGACTTCCAAACAAAAACACTACAAAGTGAAAAATAACTTCAATTTCGGAAGTCGGTGTTCCTGTTTTCGTTTCTTCGTTTTTTGGCACCGACTGCCGAAATTGTAGTTATTTTTCACTTCATAGTGTTTTTGTTTGGATGTCGGTTCTAAACAAAAAAACTAAAATCATTCTATTTTTGTAAAATAAATACCGACCATATTTTTTTAAAGCGGTGATAGTTACATTAAGCTGGGGAGCGAGAGGTAATGTTCACCTTATCTGTTGAATGAAGGCGTTAAATTTAACTTACTAGATATTATTTGCAGGTAGGATACGAGAATGCTAGCAAACTGCTTTGATTTTGGGACAAACTAAAATATCAGAATAATATTTCCAGTACCATTTAACCCAGAACAAAACATTATCAGGAAACAAGAACTCGAAATACTTACTCCTTCGAACGGAACACTTGAGAAATAGGAACCTTAATTATGATAAAAGCTCTCAAATTACTCATTTTATTAAATTATGAAGATATAAAACCGTTCTTGGTGCACGTTATGCCGGGTATAGACCAAGCGAACGAAGAGACTCGCCGATCAAGACCGCACGCTTCATTTCTGCTGGCTACAAACCAAGCGAATGAAGACTATCGTAAAGAGTGTGTGAAGGTGAGGGAGCGTGCGGTAATGCCCACTCGTTAGAAAATTTGCGCTTAGCATTTGATCCGAATACGAATTTGATTGCCGAGTTCTACCCGAGTTGGAAATATTCTGAATTCCGACAGACGGCGTTTAACCGCTCCTACAAGAAGTTCTACGGCTACTTTCCATCGATATTTCCTTGATTCGAATCGAATGAAGTGCGCAAACGCTCCACTTGTGGTTATCATTACACGCTCTTGTTCACACATTCATTGCCTTTAGTTCGCTTAGACTGTAACCGGCCAAAAGCAAACATATGCGGTCCCCATTGGCGATACCCATTCGTTCGCTCGTTCGCATAGTATGTGCCCTGCATTACAGGAACAGGGCTTTATTATTTATTTATTTATTATAAACTTTATTGTACACCATAAAATAAAAACATAAAGGACAAACATTTTCAAACAAAGTGTACAATGGGCGGTCTTATCGCACAGGGCAATCTCTTACAGACAACCTTTGGATGGACTGAACGATAGGAGAAGAATTAAGGGCTTTACTCTTTGTTCCGCGGAAGTTTTCGAGTGGAAGTTCCGACACATGTCCCGAAGTCTCGCGATCCTCGGATCCACGTCGCTACATGTCTACAAATAAATTTCGAAACGAATTGTGTTATGAGGATTCTCGAGGAAAACTATGTTGTACTCGTAAGTGTTTCGTGCGAAATGTTAATTAGTTTGTGGAATTAAAAAGTTTTGTTGAAGTGGAAAATTAATTTATTATTTAATCCTTTTAAAGCATTTTTGGGGTAGCTTTGTGGTTAGGAATCCAGCGAGAGTTCGATAAGAGAAGAAACTTACTGTAGCTAATCGATCGAATACCAAATACATTATCAGTTCAACCAAAAGCTGTGGGCTGCTGCACATAATTCGGTCCTGTGCGTTTTACAACCAGCGGATTCCCTCGGCTTTCACCACGGTATCGGACCATCTTTTGGGAGACCTACCTCTGAAGCACAATATTAAAAATAATCAGCAAGTAATCACTCAATCAACCAATATTAATAGTTAGTATCGATTTAAACGCCGTCACTAATCCCCTACACATTACTACACACGGTATGTAGGTAACTTCTGCGAACCGACTCAGCCGCACGCCCTACATACGCATGATACCACACGCCACTACAGCGGAAACATGCATGTAAAAGCAATTAAACCTAACAACGGGAATTACCTCGCCACGGATGATATCAAATGAAAACGTACCCATATATCTTTTACACTCTCATATATAAAACAGAAAGCTCAGGCTGCACTTGATTCAGTGTTTCCCGCCGTCCAACTCCAGATTGTGCGCCGCAACACCACAACTTCCTGCTTCCGGTGGCAAGCCTGCGCCTGCGCTGTGCGTAACACCGCCCGGATGCGACGTCACGGCATGTCACTTCCGCATAGTGCTACGCTCCATTTAAAATAAGAACAACAGTGATACATCCACGAAAATTATAATGGGGCGAGATTGTGGAAATTTGTAGAAAGGGTTCATCAACATAAAAAACCAATAGAGTCGTCAAAGATACTATGCTTAAGCAATCTTTCAATACTAAACTTACAAACCAAAGCAAAAAACACCTCAACTTTTCAAGCCGCTGAAAAGTCAAACACATCCAAGACACTCAATGTATCTCCTCACATCCAGCTAGCACACACGGCGAGTACATTTAAATATTTAAAAATGAAACTGAGTGTTTAACGTAGCCCGAAATTTGGGTAAATCTTCCTTTCCGGCCGCAACGAACTGCGGCGGCCATTCTCGACCCTACCACTCTAATCTGAGCGGACGCGTTCTTAAAAATATTAATATTGCACGGACCTTGCTTTTAAAATTATTATATTAAGTTCTAGCCAGCAATGCTCTTTTAATTTAACTAAAATGTACGCGTTGAGTAACTTAGCTGGACGAGCCTACCATTATTTCGCAAAAATAATATGTTTTGAGTAACTTTTTACTAAATTATTCTAGATTATTTTCTTTGTATGAGATGATGATTATGACCAGCATTTCATTTAAAGTTAAAGTAACTTAATCGAGAACTAGTTAAGTAAATAAAATGGTGGCACCTTTATGGATCATTCCGTTCCCTGCATGATGGTTGAGCTAAGGGTGCCAATCCATGCGTCATGTTGGTGAACGGGCGTCATCATTTGGGTTTGGTCATAAATTTACTGCTTGGGCCTGCTTTTAATTACGTACTTATTTTATTTTTGTATTCAAAATCAAAATCAATTTTTTTTATTTTACATAGGCCTACATGGGCACTTATAAAACGTCGACAAAAGGCGCACGGTTCGGGTTGGTCGTTTCCTATGAAGAAGACCCGGCAAGAAACTCCATGGTTACTCTTTTAAAAATATGGTTTGTTTTTACAATATTTCCATGTTACAGCATTACTTAAATATGGGAAGACAACGTAGGCCCGACAATAAAACTTTAGAAACTAAAAATAAAAAGTAAAACGAGATATAAAGTTATCAAATGTTATCAAGCATCTAGGAATCTAGAAGGCCTACAATGTTCACACATTTACAAAACAATCGGTAAAAGCATCTAAGATACAAAGGTAAAAAAAAAAAAAAAATGTATAACAAGACTAAATTAAACATGTGGCACAAATGTCAGTGCAACCAGTGCTGTAACTATTTTTAGCAAAGGGTTATTAAGATGATTGAAAACCATTGTAAAAAGTCCAATTAAAAGAAGAGAAAAAAAAAGAAAAATGAGATTGAGAATAGTTAGAGACATCCACATATTTGTACCGTTTATAAGTTACCAGGGAAGCCGCATGCGCAGAAGGAGCTAAAATTTTTATCTTCAACGTAGTCCTTGATTTTATAATATGCTTTTTTAATAAGGACACATTTGATGAAGTTTTTAAACTTTCAATCGGTCAGTTCTATAACTGACTTTGGCAACTTGTTATAGAAGCGGCATATTGTTTGTTTTACTCAAAAGGCTTTTACGTGCACGTATTTTTACATCGTTCTCACATATGTATTTTTCCAACAAGAATGAAGTAACCAAATAATTGTAATTAAAACAGATGGAAAAGTGTGTCCGTGGAGTTTCTTGCACATTCTTCTCCATAGACCTACTGACGCTTGTGTATGTATAACTAGATTCATATTTTGTTTGACAATTTAAAAGTACCTATGTATGGTTTAGTTGAATTAAAAACATTTTTTTTAGGGTTCCGAAGTCAACAAGGAACCCTTATAGTTTCGCTCTGTCCGTCTGTCCGTCCGCAGCTTAGCTCAGAGGCTCTTAGTACTAGAAAGCTATAATTTAGCATGGATATACATATTAATAATTCTGACAAAGTGGTAAAATAAAATCATGAAAAATATTTTGTTTTGGTATTCCTCCTATATAGAACATCCCCACTTTACGTCTATGTTATACATTATTAGTGGGGATGTTTTTTTTCCTCGTCTACCCCATGGTGTGGGGTATCGTTAGATAGGTCATTCAAAAATATGATGGGTTTGTTTAAAGCATTTTTCGATGCAGAGATCCGTTTGTGTAAAATTAAACTTTAAATTGCAAATTTATGTTAGAGTCAAGTATCCCCCCCTCCTGCCAGCAAAAGTATTTTCGAAGCTTTAGTATTTTTGTGTTAGTGCAGAAGTATTTTCGAAGTTTTGTAATCTAAAGTCAAATTAGATTCGATTGCCAAGTAAATTACTTGTTTTCATTTGTCGATATCCATCTTTAGAGTTAATATTCGACCCGACTACATCACTAATTGAGTAGCGTAGAACTTTCGAGAACGAAATAGTGAATACCTCAGATTAGAGGTGAATACGGTCGATGTTTTTCAAATTCTGAAAGAGAAATAAACAAAGAGCGTGCGCGCGAGCAACCAGGAACGAACCATACCATTCCCCGTGGCTCAAATGCGCGCTCGTATCGGCTCTTTTCGCAAATCGCACCCGCGGTGGTACTCAAATAGATAATATTTTTCTAACTTCAGTTGCGAAGTTGGATTTTATAAATCCTTCTTCAGTTACCAGTAAGTCCTTCTTTAGTTTAAGTCAAGAGTGTATAGGTTACTTCTAGGCAAGCGTGCTTCAGCGTAGACCACATCATCGCTTACCATCAGGCGAGATAGTGGTCTAACGCGAGCATATAGATTTAAAAAAAGCATCATTCTATGTGAGCCCGTTTTTAGACGTTGTGTGCCGCTGAAACCGTTTTAATGTTCATGTAACAACAACAAAACCCTCTTCTTAGTCCGCATTATTATACAACTTCGGAACCCTATTACTGCGCGTGGGCCGACACGCACTTGGCCGGTTTTTTTTTTAATAAAGTTGGTAAGTACATTATATCAATCAATTCCCCTAGCCTTTTACCATTTGTATTGGGGTCAGCCTCCATTCGTTCCAGATGCAGCTGTTACATGTAACGACTGCATGTCTGACCTCCACAACCCAGTAATTGGGTACCCAGTTACAAAAAAAATGTGAGATATGCGAAAAAAAAATGCAATCTATAATAGCAGTCGCTTTTATAGACAGATTTTTTTTTTTCATAAATTTTGTACCTTACAAATGGTCAAGTAAGTTGGAGAGTTAATTATTTGACCACTTCTTATAATAACAATAGATGAAAAAGTGCGTTCTACCGAAATTTTAAACCACCAAGGTCAGCATATTTAACCATTGGTTGAGTTAACTACCGATAAAAAAAACTGGGCTTTATTCTACCAAAGATTACTACGCAAAAGAAGCTTTTCAAGAAGCCTACAAAATCTTTTCTACCCTTAGCGATACGAACATAATTTTCTCTAAAAAGAAAAAGTATTAAATAAGATTTTATTTTAAAGAAATTAAGTGAGCCATGGCACGAGACTGTAAATTATTGCGAGCCGTTTTTTTCGTTTTAACAGACTGATTTATTGTAAAATATTTCTATCCCGAGTGAAAATATCTCAATGTTAAGAAATATTATTTTTATTCATACTTGGGATTGAAGAATATTCTTGGTACCGACACAGAAATATACATAGTTTTGTAGGGTAGGCGGTTACGGCGGGATACGTAGATTTTTATTACTGTAATTTTTACGGCAGTAGGTGTCAGCTGTTTATTGGAAAAAGTTGTAAATGTCAACATTGTGAAATGGGTTCAAGATTATGATTGCAAGCAAGTCAATTGAGCTTATTGGGAAGGACTGTTTTTCCTAAAGCTGATAAAGTTCAGGAATAATTTGAGAATCTGGTAAAATTATTTGGAACCAAT
Source organism: Anorthoa munda (assembly GCA_945859665.1). Taxonomy (NCBI): domain Eukaryota; kingdom Metazoa; phylum Arthropoda; class Insecta; order Lepidoptera; family Noctuidae; genus Anorthoa; species Anorthoa munda. The sequence goes on along the minus strand of OX243900.1, from coordinate 14,258,150 downwards.
CAGGTCACAAAGCCTGTGAAATCTCTTCAAAGTTAGAGTGAACAGGCTTCTTCTGGGTAAGCTCACTCTCCATCGTCGACTCTGTCTCGGTCACCTCTGACCTAGACTAGAGTCAAGAGCAAACCCATCATAAATAAAAATAAAAATAAAACTTTTTACAAAAAAATACTACCGACTTCCAAATAAGAAAACTAGAAAGTGTAAAATAACTTGGATTTTCTTATTTGGAAGTCGGTAGTTTTTTTTTGTAAAAAGTTTTTATTTTTCATTTTTTAGTTGTACCTGAAACTTAAACAAAATCGGTGAAATGAGAGTATACCAGGGTGAACTGTTCACACCTCCGTACCCCTTTAAAGCGTACCAGTGTGAAATGAAATGGTGTGTGTTATGAAATGGTGTAAACAATAAAGAGACCCCACAATAACCCGAGTGATTTGTATTGAAGAGTTCTGATGTATATCTCCGAAGTGCTTCATCAGATCTTCATGAAATTTAAATGGGACACATGATGAGCACACCACATGACAAGCTACAGCTTTCAAATAAAAATATAATCATCAAAATCGGTTCACCTAGTAAAAAGTTCTGAGGCAGGAGACACAAAAAAAAAGTACAGTCGAATTGATAACCTCCTCCTTTTTGGGCAATCGGTTCAAAAGTTCTGACGAAACACAAAAAAAAAGTACAGTCGAATTGATAACCTCCTCCTTTTTGGGCAGTCGGTTAAAAAGTTCTGAGGAAACACACAAAAAAAGTACAGTCGAATTGATAACCTCCTCCTTTTTGGGCAGTCGGTTAAAAAGTTCTGAGGAAACACAAAAAAAAAGTACAGTCGAATTGATAACCTCCTCCTTTTAGGGCAGTCGGTTAAAAAGTCCTGAGGAAACACAAAAAAAAAGTACAGTTGAATTGATAACCTCCTCCTTTTTGGGAAGTCGGTTAAAAAGTTCTGAGGAAACACAAAAAAAAGTACAGTCGAATTGATAACCTCCTCCTTTTTGGGCAGTCGGTTAAAATAATTATAACAAATTAAGAGAAATAAGAGAAACATAATTGGTAAAATAAATGTGATGAATACAGGGTTATATGGTAGCTACTTCACAAAAATTAAATTAAAAAAACCATTGCACTCTGTTGGTGTTCTTAAAAAAACTACTGAAAATACTGTTGTTAGTTCTTAAAAATATTAGACACACACAGTTGGATTATTTTTGATTGTCATTGGGTTTATCCATCAGGATTAACTCAGCAGCAACCCGAAGTCTAGATTTATGCCCGATGTATGTTATTGCCATCAACCGGACTCTTTTACATGGTATTGAAACATAACTGGTTTAATATGGGTTTACTATGGGTCCATCTCTGCCTAAAGTTACAAGAAACTCGGCATGTTGTTATTACCTGCCGCCGAAGCGAGTGCCTGCCGAAGGAGGGTAATGTGTTTATCAGTCGTATGTGTGTTTGTTCCTATGTGGCGATTGTGGCTTTCTAGAGACCTAACGCGTTGGCCGATTTTGATGATTCTTACATCAATCGATTTGTCGTAACCTTGCGAATGTCACTGGCTATATATTATAATTGGAAAATAGCAAAATGGCGGCTTTTGGGCGCCATATTGTGGGGGCCCAATTTATTATACTTCCTAGCCTATCGTGTGGGGCATCAAAATAAAATATTTCAAGAGGTGATTTCAAAAATATATAATACTTCTATGTATAAATGTACGTAATTCGAAAAAAAAAATTAACTATGAAATATTTGGAGTATAAGTTGGGTGAAAAACATAATGGCGAAGATAGTACAGACAATTTAGAACCATTTAAGTCATGGTTGTCTTAGAAGAAGTCTTAACATTTTTTTTTACCAAATTTTTATGATTATTTTTGAAAAATCCCAAAATTTTAACTTAACTGCTTATTTATGGTAAAATTGAATGATAAATGAATTCATTTTTATTTTATTTAATAAAAGTAATGTGTAAGCTATCTAGCAAAACATGTTTTACGCTTCTTTCGCGGGTAAGACAACCATGGCTTAAATGGTTCTAAATTGTCTGTGCTATCTTCGCCTTAAAGCTTTGCACCCAACTTCCAATCATATAAAACAAAAAATTGTCAAACCTGTTTATATAAAACAAAAAATGTATATACAGGATATATATTTTTTGTTTTATATAAACAGGTACATGACAAATTATAAAACCCTTAGCATACACCTGTAACAGATTACGGGTCATTAAAATACGGTTCGACCATAAGCAGATTAAGCCAGTTGCATACAAGATGCCACAGCGCGTAGTGCAGATACTATAGATTTAACCAAATGGCTATTATTGTTACTATCTACTAAGGATAGCTTACATGCCTTTATGTAGGAGCGAAGATAATTCCCCGTATTTCGGCGTATCATTGCCATTTCATTGTAAATAAAAAAAATCAATCCATTGTAAATAAAAAAAGTTAATACAAAAAAAGAAAAACCCGACTGCTTAAGAAGCGAACTAAAAAGTAAACAAGAAGAAAATCATGCTGTGTGGTCGGAGGATACACATATTCGATAGCTAGCTGACCAAAACCAGATGTAATTTTTAATAATCATTTTTAGTTAACATTTTTTTTCCGAATTAGGTACATATAAATGTTAAATATTTTTGAAATCACATCTCTAATCCCTCTATTTTGATACCCCACACGATGGGTGAGGAAGAAAAAAAAATGCTGGCATAAAAAAAAACCAGCAAAATCCAAACAAAAAAAAACCCCCAAAAACCAGCATTTTTCTATTTTCCAATTTTATTGTAGCCAGTGGCAATCGCAAGGTTAAGACGATTGGCGTAAGAATCATCAAAATCGGCCTACACGTTTGGTCTTTACAACGCCACATACATACATACATACAAACATACATATACTGAAAAACACATTACCCTCCTTCGGCAGTCCGTCTCTCTCTTAGATTCTTGACTATACGGGCACTTTCAATTTAGACGTTCGTTGCGGGACTGCTTGGCGCCGCAGCGGTACACAAACACATACTCGTCCTGCTGAAGTGCGCACGCGGCACGGGCTCCGCACACCGCGCTTGGAAAAAATCAACCAGTCGTGCGCGGTATCAGGGGGGTGTCACTCCGCAGTTTAGGTACGATCGGCCGGCGGTACCTTGCAGAGGGAATAACGCATTAGGTTGCCGCTTACTTACTTGTTTAAATAAAGCAAAGAACAATGAATCGATATTTAGTTTTTTTTAAGTACCGAAAGATTTTGAAAGGTAAGCTATTTTGTTGTACCTATTTAAATCATTACATAAATAATCTGTAACTATCGGTAGTAGGTGCATAATGTGTACGAGTTTTGTATAAAAATTTAAGCATTTTGGTGTTCCTAAAAGAATGAATAGGTGTGTGAAATACCTAAATAGGTACCCACCTACTTAGATATTTTAGATTTTCGTGTTGTTCACAAATATAATTTGATTTCTTTTTTTATTGAATGGTTACTGTTTTGTTAACATAAAAATAAACGCTTTAGATCCAGTTTAGAATAAATTATAATTGCCTAAGTAGTTACCTACTTAGCCTATGAATTTACCAATAGCCTGAGTAAGTGTACGCACTTGTTAAAGCTAACGTTTGTAATATAAAACTAGGTACTTACTTATACCTAACGAACAAACAAAAAATATTTCGTAAGAGTTCTTCAAGCCAACTTTAAATAAACTAACAAAAAATATCACTAAAGAGTAAACAAAGAGGTAGGTACCTATACTCAATTCGAAATAACATTAGACGTCTTTACAACTCGTTTTACAGCCCGTTCAACCGATTTTGTGTTCTATCTCGTACACATAAGGATGATATAAAAAGCACAAATCTGTTACCAAAACCAACTGTTTACTACAGCTTCCATTTGTCGTATCACCAACGCAATAGAAGTCAAAATCGATTGACCGGGCTGTAAAATGGGCTTATTTAAATGTCTAATGTTATAGTAAATGAAGTTTAGGTAACCTAGTTTTTATTTGTTAAGTACCAAACAAAATGTCGGTCTATAATATTCATTGTCTATCTACCTACTTGACCGTGTAATCATAGGCATCAAACATAAGAAAGATTACGTGGTTAAGTAGGTAGACAGTGGATGTAAGCGAAAGCGGCAAGTCGACAACCCTTACGAGCCGAGTCAAACCGCGCCAGACAGCGACGGAGATACGCGTTAGAAGAGAACGGCAACGTTTAGGTGAATATCACGTTAGGCACTGAGCGCTTATGCGAGCTGTATTGCACTTTGTTGCTAACTAGCAGGAGTCTCTATTTCAATGAATTGTTGCACGAAGTGAGTCTTCTGTACTTGTACTATTATTTATTCTGTGGCGGTATGACAAACGCACCGCTGCGGCGCCGCAGTAGTCCCGCACCAAACGTCTAAATTGGAAGAGCCCTACATCTGCACAGAAAGCCTATTTAACAATTTGGATTTGATACCATCTTAATCATAACCAGATAAAAAGTAAATACTGCTGAGTTATTTTGTGTATCATATTGTTGTTTTTGAAAGACAGGTGTAATTTTTGTAAAAGGAAATAATTAGGTTTTTCCCCTTGTTTTAATAGCCCAGTGGTAACTCACAATAACGCATTATTTGTTACATGAAATTTTAACCATTATCTAACAACTACTTCATTTGTTTTTTTGTAGTATCATCGAATTCTGTTGAAAAATGCTGGAGACAGAACAGAATAAAAAATAAAAATTCCACACGGGCACAACAAAACAAGAGATGAGATATCATCCACAAAAAAACCAGCCAAGTGCGAGTTCGATTTGCGCACCGAGGCCCGAGGGTTCTTACACAGAGCATACAGCTACATTCACCAAAATAATTAGGTAACTTTACTGAATTTCTAAGACCTCACCTCTCGTTCTCGAGATCGTGGGTTCAAATCAGGGAAAGTACAAATGTGACTTTTTCAATCAATATGTACTTTTTAAGTTTATTTTGGACATCACTGACTACGGTGAAGGAAAACATCGTGAGGAAACCGGAACTTATATTCAATATAAGTCTGAAATCGACAACCCGCATTGAGAAAACGTGGTAATTAATGTTCGTGCCTTCTCGGTATAAGATGAGGCTTTTGCCCAGCAGTGGGATAGAACAGACTGGTAGTATTACTGAAGATCAAAAACAATGAAAGCAACGAATATATCGTTAACGAAAAGATAAACTGGATGAAGCGGCAAGATTAACTTTGCCGTCGCGTTCAGTCTACCAACAGCAGATAAGTTAATAATCGGTTTTTTATGTAGCTTCAAAACTTTTTTCAGTTTTTTCCTTTAGATACTTGTGCTACAATACATTGCTTCAATCAACGGGAATACCTAAATAGGTTTTGATTGCTCTGCGATTCGTCAAATATGCAACATTAACGGCCGTATCCTTTGTTTGCGTTGATTTAGTAGTTTGATTGCAGACTTGAGTATATGATATCAATTTCAACTTGAACTTGACCTTTACGCGTTCCTGAAAAAGGCTTGACATACGGAAAGACAGACAGACAACGAAGTGATCTTATAAAGGTTCCATTTTTTCCTTCAGAGGAACGGAACCTTAAAACACATTGACAACCTCGTTTGCTTGAAGTCTTTTAATAGTAAAAATATAACTCCATACATTTAAAACAAAAGACGCCGTAAACTCTTTTAAACGTGAAACAACTTTCTTGAAACAACTTTCTTCACGTGGCTAAAAAGAAAATATTAAGTTTGCGTTGACCGTGACTATCTATGTAGGTCTTGGCAGGAAAGAAGCACAGGATATTTATGATAATATCCTAGAACAAAAGGAGTACCACACGAGGAGGATGTATGTGCCTTATTTATAAACTAGATTCTATACAGAATGCCTGTAACATTTTTGTATTATCGCATGTAATCACGCGACCGTAGGTATGTGAGAATAAAACTAAGTGCTCATAATATTGGAGTGTTGTTAGTATTATCAGAAAAGATTTTCAGTACATTGCATGCTTTGTGTTACATGATGGTCACCTCACCCATACAGATCAATCGGGAATTTGGGAATACATATATACCTACTTTAATTGTGCGTAGAGAATTTGCCTTACGGAATCTGTATTTCTTAACCGAATTACCAAAAAGGAGAAGGTTCTATGTTCGACATTATGTTTGTTTTTTTTTTGTGTTTGTTCACGCTTTTGTTTGAAAAAGTATGTTTTGAAATTCCCAGGTCCCATTTTAATTTGGTTAAGATCTGATGAAGAACTTCGAAGATATACAACAGAACTCTTCAATAAATTACGGCAAATCTCTCGAAATTGCTGCAATCGCATGTCTGTTTATTGTTTATACCATTTCATAACATAACATCACGCCAGTACGCTCTTAAGGGGTACGCAGATCTCTCATTTTCACCGGTTTTGTTCAAGTTTCATGATATTCGGGTAATCTATTCTGGCGTTATAGGTACCTTAACCAACTTACCTATTAGGTAGGTACAACAAAAAAGTGAAAAATAAAAAGGTTTTTTTTACATAAAAATACCTTGGAAAGTATAGTGCTAGCCAAACTTCAGGGCTGCCCTGAAGTTGGTTTTCCGATGAGCAATGCACGAAACGTTACTGTTTTTGTATGAGATTTTCTACTACGCAGCCATTATAGCCAACTTCAGGGCGGTTTTTTTTACATAAAAATACCTTGGAAAGTATAGTGCTAGCCAAACTTCAGGGCTGCCCTGAAGTTGGTTTTCCGATGAGCAATGCACGAAACGTTACTGTTTTTGTATGAGATTTTCTACTACGCAGCCATTATAGCCAACTTCAGGGCGGCCAAGAAGTTTGGCGAGAACTATACTTTTAAAGAAACTACTACTACTACTACTATACCTACATATGCTTCATTGTTGACTACAGCAGCGCTTACCTGGTCAAACGCGAGCCTGATTTGTGCCTCGGTCGTCCCACAGAGTCTCGTCCTATCAATAGTAAAAAAATGGTTTGTTGTAGCTACAGTTCTAAATTTGAATGGCTACTGAAAAAAAAACTAACTGAAAAACCCAACAATATTTTGCTGCAGGTAGGTTGATGGAAATTGAATTCAGGAACGGTCAGAGGCCATGTTGTAGCTTTAAACCATTGAGCCAGTTACCTACAAATTGGTGATCGCTCCAATAGTTTTACACAGTATTTGTTACAAGTTCTACAGTGAAAACGATAACATATTGAATTCGATTGATTCTGAACATTTTTGAGATATTCGTAATAATATTATCGATGCGAAAGTAACTCTATTCTGTCCGTCGAACTGCTTATTTGTTACCATTTAACGTGGCACACTGGTTTCCATGTCCTGGATAAGGACAAAAGATCATTAATCCCAAAAAAAGTTAAATTTTTTGCTAAGAAATGAATTATGGGTGTTTCTCCTAAAAATACCCCGGTTAAAGTTATTAAAATTAATACAAGCAACATAAGATTCGGTAAGCAATAACTTATACTTGTAATGTAGACATAAAGCAGTCTAAACATTCCTATAAAGGAGCGCTTTAAAGAGGTAATTTGTTAATGGTGCGGCCGCAAATCCACGACTATCTGATGCCACAACCACCCGCCTTTTCGAAACAAGTAAACTCCTTGCGGTTTCCTTTTTTACTAAATAATGTTCGCGACTCGCCTTGTTTAGTACCCCTTTCGCGATAAGAACTCTTAAAAAGATATTAAGGGCTTTTAAAGAAATTGTCTCCATGGGTTTGCTAAAGACTACGCTCAGACTTCATCCAATTTCGTAATAGGCACGTAATTTTAAATGGACTCGTTGTATTTATTAAATTGTGTAAATAATGGACTAAGTTGGCGTTATTATGTTGTTGCGGATAACATTTAGAATTACAGTTTCTGAACAAGACTTTTAAATGTTTTGTTTTGGGGTCAGATAAAATGCTAACACTTAAAGTTTTTATTATTCTTATCACATTATGTTTTAGTACCTAAATATAAGAGAGGGAATGGGCCTTAATCCACCACGCGGGCCTAGTGCTGGTTGGTGGATGTCACATGTCTTCGAATTTTTGGTTCTAGGACATACCGGTTTGCTCACGATGTCTTCTTTCACCGTTTTAAGAGTAGTGGTGATGAAATAATTTACACAAAGTTAAGCGCCTGCCTAGAAGAAAAAGAAAGATTTAAGCGAAAAACACAAGGAATAATAATAAATAAATGGTTTATTACCTTCAAAACTTACAAAAAATAGTGAAACTTTTGGGCTAGGTAACACCTACCTGTACCTGTTTTTCAGGGGCCAGTGACCACCTCCGTTATGTTACATAATTATAATTATTTAAACACCAATGCAATTAATATTAGAATTACAATCCAATTAAGTTTTTACTAAATATCTTAGACTAAAATCAAAATCATTATTAAAATCCTTAATATAAACAAACTCAAAATTAAATCGATGAAGGAGTTTGAATGTCGAGTATTCTATGCATAAGGAGTTTGTATCGAGTATTTTTTGCCCAAAGAGGTTATATAGCATACCTAGGTTCAAACTCACGATCTACGACACGTAAGTCGAGGCCGTTGTCACTGAGCCACCAATGCTCTCGAAATAATTTAATAAAAAGTGGTAAATGTTAAATAAAATAAGGCAAATGTAAAATGATAATATTGCTGTCCAAAACATAAAAAATTGGTCTCTACAAAAAATGCGTGTTCAAAATCGCTCTAAAAAAAGATACTTATAAAGGAAGATGCGATCTTTCTCACCACCTGTCAACACTTCATGAGAGCAATGTGTTACTCCATTTTGTTTATAACTTCTCCGCCACGCCATCGCCAACAATGAGTTAGGGCGAGAACACACTGTTGATATCTTTGCCGAGTTTTTTTTAAATATCTTTTTAATATATAAACATACTAGCTGTTCCCTGCGGCCGTGGATCACCACACAGGACCCGTTTTCGGGATTATAAAATTGCCTATGTCACTCAGGAATAATGTAGCTTTCTATTGGTGAAAGAATTTTTTAAATCGGTCCAGTAGTTTCGGCGCCTATTCGGTACAAACAAACAAAAAAATCTTTCCTCTTTATAATATTATATAGTAACTAGCTGTTCCCCGCGGCTTCGCTCCCGTGGGCCACCCTACAGGACCCGTTTTCGGGATGAAAAAATAGCCTATGTTACTCAGGAATAACGTAGCTTTCTATTGGCGAAAGAATTTTTTTAATCGTTCCAGTAGTTTCGGAGCCTATTCGGTACAAACAAACAAACAAACAAAAAAATCTTTCCTCTTTATAATATTATTATTAGTATATTAGTATTAGTATAGATATAGCATAGAATAGATTTAGGCTGCATCTATTGTGCAAAAATTGAGGATGTAAATTACTGAAATAGTAAATATGTAATATAATCGTTTGTAAAATTAAATGTGGGATGTTTGAGCTAATTTTATAAGTCTTGTGTTTAATTAAGTGGCTTAAAATGCAGGATCTGTAAATAGTAAATTAAAAAAAAACCAGACTGCTTAAGAAGCGAACTAAAAGGACGTAAACAAAAAGAAAACTATGATGCACAGTCGGAAAATACAATAATCGCAAGCTAACTGACCAATAGGTATTTTTAGTTCGCTTCTTAAGCTGCAGTCGGGTTTTGATTTATGTTTTTATTCAACTTTTTAATTTACGACTTTTTAGTTATAATTTTTTTTGCGTATTAAAAGTGTTATATATTTTTGTAATCACCTCATAAACCCTTCATTTTTATAACCCATACGATGGGTCAGGAAGAAAAAAAATGTGATCTCCACAATATAGCGCCCAAAAGCCGCTATTTTTCTTTTTTTTAATTTGAAATTAGCCTGTGATACTCGTAAGGTTAAGACGAATTGATTGACGTAAGATTCATCAATATCGGCAACGCGTTTGGTATCAAGAACGATACATAGGAACAAACTTTCATAGACTGCTAAACACATTACCCTCCTTTGCGTCGCGCAGTCAGGTAAAATCCTATGGCACCCAGCGATAGTGTGGCTATCTTATGTGTTTTCGTAAATGGATAAATGATAAAATGATAAATGATTTATGTCTGTAAGTTGGTTTGTACAAACACTTTTACATGTCGATCATATTTTAAAACTAGATGAGGTCGGCGTTTCCTATCTGACTACTCTGAGAAGAAAGGCCGAAACAAACTCAGAGGTCACAGTTTCTTTTAAAGTCCACACAAAATCTTGGTTAGATCATGTGAAGTCCATGTAGATTGATGTCTGAAATGGTCTTTTGAAGTAAGAACCAACCAGATTAAGTGGACCTGACCAGTCAGTGCACGCATTTGACAATAACCGTGCAGCTAAACTCAGACTTTAAGGAGCTCAACGACTCGACAAACAATTAGTATTATCAGAGATAATCTCCTACAAATAAAGAAAAAAAACCTTGTGAACTTAAAAGTGTGGCGTGTGATATTTTCACCATAAAGCGGCGCTTACGACGTTCTGTTACTTGTGTGTGAGAACCATAACACAAACATACTTAGCCATGAGCCATAACCGGCATTTGTTTACTTAAGCCACTTGTTGCCGCACCGGGACGTTTGAAGGAAAACAAACAACACACATTCGATCCGTTAGTTTTAATATTTAGGTTACCATTTATTTATCGAGGTGTTAAAGACATTATGGGATTCATAACAAGATTTTTATGGCGATTTCTTTCAAGGAATGTTCTAAGTTTAACTCAGGTTTTGTTTATGAGTGTCAGCCATTGTAACAAAACTATGTATTATAACGATACACATAGTTAAATGTCTGACTCCCAAGATGCGCTGGGAGTTATTTATATTTATATATTTCTTTATATATGCTTTATTGTAGGTACACCAAGTTAAAACATAGAACAGGAAACTTAAAACTAAAATACATACAATGGGCAGCCTTATCGCATACCGCGATCTCTTCTTTTATTTTGAGTTCGTATAGTATCATCTCGATTGCACTTTATTTTGCATAATATCTGAAACACCAGTGAAAGACCGAAATGATTCTTAGTAACCGAATTTTGGAGGCAGTGGTGGCCCAGTGGTAATGGCCCCGACTTACGTATCGTTGGTTGTGAGTTCGAACCCAGACAGGCGCTTTAATTTGTGTAAATTATTTCATCACGACTGCTCCCTCGTGAGGAAACCGGCATGTCCTAGAACCAAAAATCCGAGGACATGTGACATTCACCAACCCGCACTGGGCCCGCGTGGTGGACTAAGGCCCATTACCTATCTCACAGAGAGAGCCTGTGTCCCAGCGGTGGAAAAATATTGAGGCTGATGATGAACCGAATTTTAAATTCTCTCTTTTTAGTGATTAGGTATTAGAAGAGTCTTTTGAATGCGGTAATTAACCATTGTACTTAAAATCTACTAAAGAATCCACAAAAATGACCAGTGTTATACAAACGCTACCTTCTGCCAGCGGCTTCGCCCACGTAAAAAGTGTCTTTTTATCCCAAGGGAACATTATACCGGGACGAAAAGTAGCATATGTGCTATTTTATCTAAATCTGTGCCAAATTTCATCTAGATCCGTTCAGCCGTTCCAGCGTGTTTAATTAGTAAGATGTAGCAGCTCGGAGTTCGAATTTGGGCCCAGTTGATGTCAATAGGGTCGCCCCCTATATTACATAAAACTTAAACATTACTGGCTCAATGTGGCTGTAGTGTATCATATAAACTTCTGCCTAAATTTTTAAAGAAAACCAGCTTAATATCACCATGCCATAACTTAATAAAGTCTAGAACACCTCAGCAGTCGCCAAAGAAAATTGAAACGAAATTACAAGTACCTAAGTAGCCATTTTTCGTGATGAATTAAAGGAGACGCTTCCGACGTTCCTTTCAAGATTTTTGGGGCGAAATAAGTACCTGCTCCTTTACATAGCGTTTTAGCAACATTTCTGCATATTATTTGGAAGATTTATCTCTTTGTACCATTTTGGGCTTGTGATCGTCCACTGAAAATGGATTTTAGTTGGTGTTGGGTTGTTGGTTACTCCCCAAAGCTCAGTAGATTCGGCTTCTTCTTGTTTTCATGTCGCGGTACATTTTTACCCGACTGCCGAAGGAGGGTAATGTGTTTATCAGTCTATGTATGTATGTTCCTATGTGGAGTTCCAGAGACCAAACGCGTTGGCCGATTTTGAAGATTCGTTCCTCAATCGATTCGTATTAACCTTGCGAGTATCACTGGAAACCTTAAAATTACAAAATAGAAAAATGGCGGCTTTTGAGCGCCATATTGTGCGGGCCCAATATTTTTTTTCATCCAAACCCTTCATGTGGGGTATGAAATCAAAGGGTTTTAAAAGGTGCTTTCAAAAATATATAACACTTATATGTTGAAATGTACCTAAAGATATAAATAAAAAATGTTAATAAAAAACAAAAAAACTGCTTCAAAAGCGAACTAAAAAGACGTAAACAAGAAGAAAATCATGCTATGCAGTCGGAGGATACATCTGGTTTTGGTCAGCCAGCTCGCGAATACGAGTTCGCTTTTTAAGCATATAGTATTTTGATTTTTTAATTAACTTTTTTAATTAATTATACGTTAGGGCCCAGTAGGAGGCCATATTCATTGCAACGTTGGAGACGTTGGATGCAGGTAAAAATGGATAGTGTGGGATACTAATCTAGTGGCGAAAATCCAGAGTGGAATAATCTAAATCGTTCGCGATTCCAAACGCCCAGCGCACCCTCAGGCCGCACATCTCAGGAATCATTCTTTAGAGTTAGCTAACGCACTATATGAAAGTAGGTAGTTAGGAGCTACATACAGATGCCCAAACTCTAATATTTCACTGCACTAATGTGGTACGTAGATATTACATTCACGGCGTCCAGCATCAAACATGACCTCTTAAAGGCACATCAAATTACAAACTATTTATAAAATAATATTTAGATTTTGAGAGATTGTTCAATTTTAATGAAAGAATAATAATTATTTTAATGTGGATTCTTGAAACCAGTGCAGTACTCGTCCAATGTAGAATGTAGAAATAATATTTTACTCTATACTTTATCTATACAATACATACAATACAAATAAATTAAATTGAAGTGTCTGTATGTAATATCAAAATAACAACGTTTTATTGAATGCACGTGAAAGTATATACGGTACTAACAACAAATAAGCAATTTTTAAGATTTTTGTCTGTCTGTCTATCCGTCTGTCTGTCTGTTTGTTCAGGGTAATCTCCGAAACGGCTGGACCGATTTTGACGGGACTTTCACTGGTAGATAGCTGATGTAATAACAAGTAACATAGGCTACGTTTGATCACGAGAAAATTCATAGATCCGGCGGGAAACTAAAAATTTTTTTTTTTTTTTTATGAATTTGACGCGGACGAAGTCGCGGGCAACAGCAAGTAATATATAATATTATAAAGAGGAAAGATTTTTTTGTTTGTTTGTTTGTACCGAATAGGCTCCGAAACTACTGGACCGTTTTAAAAAATTCTTTCACCATTAGAAAGCTACGTTATTCCTGAGTAACATAGGCTACTTTTTAAACGGGTCCTGTGGGGTGGCCCACGGGAGCGAAGCCGCGGGGTACAGCTAGTATTTTACAAAGCGATGCAAATGACTTTTTAAAGTTGAGCTTACTTCGATACCTACACTTAGTAAGTTTATTAGATACAACTTGACCATGGGAAATAAAAATGTTATAAATGGATCTAAAATCCAAATCTTCGCCGTAGAAAAATACATCAGTCAAAAGTAAATAGGTTACTTCTAGATAAGCGTGCTCCGTCGACCACAAAGACAAAGACAAAGATATTTTATTTGAACTAGGCCACCAAGCGACACTTTTGAACGTTACATAAAAATGATTCTGCCGTGCATTCGGAAAGTAGCTTAAACTCGAAATTTATTCAATAAAAAAAAAAAAAATTCAATATTTTGTAACATAAGTACATACATTATTAAATTCATACATGTGAGGACCATGCACCCAGAATAGCACTACACACTATACCACCTATAGGCATAGAGTATTAAAAGTACTCACACATGTACTGTGCAGTTATATAATAGATACTAGAAAAACATTAACATCATCGCTAACTATCAGGTGAGATATTAGTCAAACGCGAGCCTATCAATAATATTAAAAAGAACCGGCCAAGTGAGAGTCCGACTCGCGCACGAAGGGTTGCGTGCAATTATCGCAAAAAAAACGGTATTTCTTGTTATAGCGGCAACAGAAATACATTATCTGTGAAAATTTCAATTGTCTAGCTATCACGGTTCATGAGATACAGCCTGGTGACAGACAGACGGACAGTGGAGTCTTCGTAATAGGGTCCCGTTTGTACCTTTTGGGTACGGAACCATAAAAACCAAGTTATAGAGAGTTCTGCTGAGTCCGCATTTATTTATTATATATAGGTACATACTTTTACATTTTAAATAGTATTCTATAAAAACATAAAATAAAAAATCATTAAAAATACAAAACTAGTAGCTTACCGGTATCGGGAACAGGGTCCAAACTGTCGGTCCTGAGAGAGGAACCTTCTGACTATACGCACCGTTATATTGTTATTAATATACTAACCCAATAAATCATTACAAAAAAAAAGATTAAGACGAATTGAGAACCTACTCCTTTTTTTGAAGTCGGTTAAAAAGAAGCAGTTGTCAAGTCTCAGGAATCAAAATCAAAATATATTTTTTAGGGTTCCGTACCGAAAGGGTAAAAACGGGACCCTATTACTAAGACTTCGCGATCCGTCTGTCTGTCTGTCCGTCTGTCACCAGGCTGTATCTCATGAAACGTGATAGCTAGACAGTTGAAATTTTCACAGATGATGTATTTCTGTTGCCGCTTTAACAACAAATACTAAAAACAGTATAAAACTAAATATTTAAGGGGGGCTCCCATACAACAAACGTGATATTTTTGACGTTTTTTGCTCGATATTAATAACGGCATCAGGTAGACGCTTGAAATATTCACAGAATATTTACAAAATACACTTCACACTTTAAAAAATAATAATTATTAAATTAAAATAAAATAAATTAATTACCCATACAACAAACGTGATTTTTTTGCAGTGTTTTGCGATAATGGTACGGAACCCTTCGTGTGCGAGTCCGACTCGCACTTGGCCGGTTTTTTTTATTTCACGTGGGCCTACATGGGCACTTTACTTATAAAACGTCGACAAAAGGTCGTTTCCTATGGAAGAAGAACCAGCAAGAAACTCCACGAATCCTCTGAATCTCAAAATCTTTTCAATGCATCTGCCTCAGAAACCTACCCTCGCGTAAGTTCAATGTAATCATAATCAAGGCAAGTTCCCACGATGCGATGTATGTACCGTTCATACTCGAATCACCCAGAGAAGGCCACGTCAAAGCCAGAGTCGTGTTCCCAGC
The DNA here is from genome assembly GCA_945859665.1 of Anorthoa munda. Lineage (NCBI taxonomy): Eukaryota > Metazoa > Arthropoda > Insecta > Lepidoptera > Noctuidae > Anorthoa > Anorthoa munda. The sequence goes on along the minus strand of OX243900.1, from coordinate 14,242,687 downwards.
ACAGATTAGCTAGCCCTCCAGAGTGTGAAATTTGATTATGTAGCGATGTGTCTAATTGAAGCCTCTGGAATATATACATTAGTCTGTAATCGCTGTCATTTAATTTAGTACATAGGTACTTTACGTTTTGATGAAAGCATCATGTCTTGTGTGGTGTTACTGAAGGTATCGGGGAAAAAGTGCAAAGAGATTTTGTGATTACTCAAAGGTTTACTGGGAGAACACTCAACCTTGAGTTAAGCTTGCCTATGTACATAACCTTATTTATAGATACTTTGTATTAAATGTTGTTTTTGGTGTTCAATAAAGAAATAAGATTAAGAAGAGCCGAAGTTCAAAATAACTGAAAAAGTCAAGCAACGATAAGAAAAAAGATTTGTATTTTTAAACATAATTTTCAGGTTTCGGCTATGAACAGAATTTTTATATCGCTTTTTCCAGCTTCAGTATTTATAGAGGATAGAAAAACTGTGTGATGTTTCTGAAAATAATCCATTTTAATCTTCTCCCAAATCTCTATACAAACAATCCATTCAAATATATTAAAATGAAAACGTTAAATTTCAATTAGTTAAGTTGTAAGCGACGTTCCAGTCGTAGTTCTTGCATTTAATTTCAGCTTGCTATAATGAGGTGGAGAAGTGCATATTTCATAGCGGCGGGGCTGGAAGGGCGTTAAGTGGGGTATTTTATTGGCTTATTATACAATATTCTAAGCTAAAAATCGTGGAAAGAGTACGTTTTTAATTGGGCAGTCAGCTAGCGTGGTGCTGACGCGAGGATTATTCATGGCCGCTTCAGAGCCAACGCTCCGACGCGCCGTTTTTCCGCGCGTATTTTTTATGATCGCTCCGGCCTTTTTAGCACGTTTTAACTTTAACTTCACTGATATATATCAACTTCTTCGGTTTCTGGTCTAATGGGCAGTATTGGATGTTGATATAGTTCGGTAATATGCTGGAGTTTGTTTTAGAATTGAAAAATCTGCTAAAGTCGATCGTGATTGAAAATATATTTTAAAATTGGGTTGCTTAATTCATTATCTCTACCTGTATGTATTTACTATGTAGGTTCAATCAAACAGATCAAAACATTCGTATTTTGTCTACTTCAATCAATTAATAATATTGCGAGCTTTGTCGGTCTCGGTGTATTTCAATTTGTTGTGGTTTTTCAACATTCACGAATTGATTTCGACGCGAAATTCGCCGTCGTTGCCAATTTACACAATACCTTTTTAGCGAATTAGGGCGAAATGTTTCGATATTATGTTGATGAATATAAATGTGGTATTTAATGGGAATGTAAATTAAGCAAAATTTTATAGAATAAAGATTTTTTTTGGTGTTCCTCAATGTGTTTTGTTTTTATCAATGGCAACAAAATTAAAGTAGGTAGTAAAAATATAGGAAAAAAAATATTTAGAGCGCTTGAAATACACGTTTGTAGCAGCTACCTAATGCTGTGCTATTTTGCTACGAAATCTCAAAACTAAACAGAATACAATGTAAGGAGGTAACTAGATGTGTCATGATGAGTAGTGAGAGTGTGTAATGAGACATGGTCGCTAACAATGGGCCTCATCAGAAGGCTTAAAGACACCCAAAGGAGAGAGCTATGCTCGGGGTTTACTTTCTTGATCGAATCAGAAATGAAGACATCCCGCAAGAGAACCAAGGTTACCAACATAGCCCGAAGAATTGCCAAACTTATGTGGCAGTGGGTAGGGCACATTGCTCGCAGATGGCCGTTGGGGCCGAAAACTTCTAGAGTGGCGACTGCGTACCGGCAGACGCAGCGTTGGAAGGCCTTCCTCTAGGTGGAGCGACCACCTGGATATGGCTGCGGGAGTCCGGTGAATGCGAAACGCACAGTACCAATCAGTGTGGCGACGCTTGGGGGAGGACTATGTCCAGCAGTGGACGTCTTTTATCTGAAATGATAAATGTCTGGAATGAAAAATTACTGTTCATTAGAACTTTTGAAAGAAAAAAAATATCTGCCAATAATATAGGTATTTATTTATGTAAAGATATATTTGTAATTAAAGCATTCTGAATTTAAATCAGTTACTAGAACAACGGGCACCCACGGGAGCACTAAATAATATTTATCAAAATCATGTTTAGATAATGTAGGTATATTTTACCCGAGGTAATAATAAGTTAAAATAATAATGTGCTAGTAAAAATACAGACCTGAATAACTTTATAAAAACTTTGTACCTCTGCACAACCTTTCGGGGATTACAACCTTGATGTTAGGTTATGTGTGTTATCATAAAAACGTTGTACCTTTTATGATGGGTTATTGGACGACTCGCCCGAATTTAACTCGCCCGAATCGGGCGAATTGGCCACTATTAAAAATATTCATTTTTCTGTGTCGATTCGCCCGAAATTAATTTTAGAGAACAAAAAATAAAAAAGTACAGTCATGCTCACCCGTCTCGGAAATAATATGAAGAATTAATCGAAGTTAATAGATATTTTACTAAAAACTAGGCACACAATTCATTAAATAAGTATGCCAGTTAGATAAAACATTTATACCCAAACTACCAGGAGGCCAGAATCATGAAGAAGTATTTGCAGGGCTAGAATCATTAGCGGTAGAGACTAACGGAGTACTAGGACTTCAGAATCGAAAGTGTGAAAAGTGATAGCGGCTAACGCCGCCTCCTGCTGTATGCACAGGTGAAGGGGAGTTAATTGTAGGGCTATCTCCATGGCTGCTGTTGGGATGGTTCTCATGCAGCCAGTAGTAGCTGAACAGGCCAGTCGTTGGAATCGTTGTAGTCTTGTAATGATGGTCGAGAGTTCCGTCCTAGTCCACCAAACCAGAGCGCCATAGGCCAACATTGGCCTGATCACCGCTTTGTATAGCCACAAAGTGATCTTAGGAGAAAGCCCCCAAGTTTTTCTTAACATTTTTTTTGCATTGGTAGAGTGCAATTGTGCTCTTATTAATTTTATAGTCAAGATGCTTGTTCCAGAGCAGTTTGCTATCAAGGATCACCCCCAAGTACTTGACTTCATCACTAAGTGTTAGTTCTGTGTTAAAAAGTTTTGGAATCCTATGGGGTCCAAGGGTTCGTTTGTTAGTGAACATTATTAGTTCTGTCTTCGAGGGATTAACCGATAGTTCATGTTTTGTGCACAAACTCTCGATTATTCCGAAGGGCCTCCTCATGAGGTCGCATAAGACGCCTTCAAATTACCCCGAGATCAGAACTGCTATATCGTCCGCGTATCCCACTGAGTACAGATTGCTAGCGTTGAGCTCTGCGATGAGCTCATTTACAACTAAATTCCACAGTAGTGGTGACAGCACCCCACCCTGTGGGCAGCCTCTACTCACGATACCTCGTGTGGTGGTGTTCACGGTAAATTGAATAGCACGATGTTTTAACATGTTATTTATCCATTCTATGAGTGTTCGCGCAACACCGTGCGTGGCAAGTGCCTGTTCGATGCTGGCGAAATTAGTTTTGTCAAAAGCACCTTCTATGTCAATGAAGGCACCTAGGGTTGGGTCTTTAGCTTTAAGAGCATTGCCTATGCGTGAGACCACGCTGTGAAGTGCTGATTCAGTTGATTTGTTTGCGCAGTAGGCGTGTTTTTTGATGAAATAAACTAGATAACTAGGATATGGAACTAAAAACGTTGTTTGCACAGAGAAAATTTTATTTCAAGTAAGTGACACAAGTCATTATCAAAAACCACATGTTCGAATATCAATTTGAAATGTTGTTCCAACCAAAAAGTTTCACACTTCCCCTCAAACAACATCCATCATCAGATATCCTCACATCACACCACACCAGACACACTCAAATTCAGATCGCGCACACATTTATTAAATGCCACACGACCTAATGGTTTTGTCAGTACATCTGCTGGGTTATCTTCAGTACACACATAGTCCAGACGCACAACATTCTTAGCAATGCAATCTCTGACATAGTGCGCCCTTATGTCTATATGTTTCGTCCTTCTATGCGCTACAGGATTGTACGCAAGTTTAATAGCACTCTGATTATCTACGAAAATGCAAATAGACCCAAGATATTCACCTCTTATAAATGCATTCAGCTGCCGCAAGTGAACTGCCTCCTTGGTTGCCTCCGAAAGTGCAATATACTCAGCTTCCGTTGACGACAATGCCACACAAGCTTGTTTCCGGCATTCCCAGTTAATCAACGAGTTGCCACATCTAAAAATAAACCCAGAATAAGATTTCCTATCTTTGACGTTCCCTCCCCAGTCAGCATCTACGAATCCCGTGATATCCTGCACCGGTGACTTGGGAAATATCAAACATAGATCCTTTGTACCCTTAAGGTATCTCAAGATATGTTTAGCAGCCTTCCAATGACGTTCCTCACAACATGAGTTATATTGCGCCAAAAAATTAACCGCAGCTGCAATATCCGGGCGTGTGTTACAGGCCAAATAGTTCAGCGAGCCTATGAGTGCCTGATAACTACGAGAACCTTGGCAGGATAATAGCTTACCTCCTTCCCCTTCCGCCAAGGTTTTATGGAAATCCATTTCCGTCGGAGTTTTTACTGGTTTGCAGTCGGACATACCATATTCAACCAAAATCTTCGAAATAAGCCTTTCTTGATTCAAATATATTCCCGTATCCAACTTAAACAAAAGCATACCCAATACTTGTCTCGCTTCCCCTAAATCCTTTATCTTGAAATGTTTACAAAGATTGTCTAATAAAACTTCCTTCTGCTGTTTGTCTTTGTAAAATAATAAAAAATCGTCAACGTATAGAGCGATATAAAAATTATTATTTTTGTAAAGACAGCTATCAAAGTCACAGCGCTTGAAGTTCAAAGACAATAAGACTTCATTTACTTTTTCATTCCAAGACCGTGAAGCTTGTTTGAGGCCGTATATCGCTTTTTCTAGTAAGCAAACTTTTTCCTTCGAGTTTTCGTCTATGCAACCCTCCGGCTGTCGCATATAAACTTTTTCATGTAAATCACCGTTCAGAAAGGCGGTGTTCACATCGAAGTGACTGATGAACAAATCCTTTTCAACAGCCAACGATAGCAGCAATCTAACTGTCGATCTTCTCACCACCGGTGAATAAGTTTCGAAGTAGTCGACCCCGTAGGACTGAATGAAACCCTTCGCCACAAGTCGAGCTTTATAGGTCTTGTTACCATCCACATCAAACTTATACTTGAATATCCACTTGTTTCCCACGACTTTAGCTCCAGGTGGCTTGTCGACGAGCTTCCAGACCTTGTTCTCGTACATTGAATCCATCTCTTTCTTTATGGCTTCCTTCCAGTTATCCTTATCTTCCCGACTTAAGGCTTCCTTAACTGTCAAAGGCTCTTGCTCTTCTGTACAGCATGCAAGTCCATGAAGATTTCCTTCTCGGATTCTACTACGTAGAGGATAACGACATTCTCCTTCGTTTTCCACCACGACATTTTTCGCTCCGCTGTCACCCGTTTCTCCCACCTCCACTTCCGCGTCTTCATATTCTTCAGCCTCATCTGTGGAACTCGGCCCTTGAGCAGCTTCTGTACTACCAGGCGACGAACCTGACTGGCCTTCTACTTTTGCAAGTTCCCAGAATACTTCAGCACCTTTGTCACCGCTACTCACAAGCCGACTAGGATCCTCAGAAACTGCTGCTATAGAGTCCTCCATGAATACTACATCCCTTGCTCTAACAATGACGCGAGGATTATTGGGATTTATGAAACGATATCCCTTGGTTTCTTCACAGTAACCAACAAAGATATGTTCTACCGCTTTAGGGCTCCATTTCTTCCGAGTTTCCTTGGGCACGTGCACAAACGCCTTCGTTCCAAAAACTCTGAAATGATCGAATGACTGAGCCTTCCCTGTCCACAACTCCTCAGGAATCTTACCATTATTGCCACTATGAGGCAGCCTGTTCTTTATATAAACAGCCGTATTACATGCCTCTCCCCACAGTTTCACACTCAGATCCTTTTCCGACAACATAGCTCGAGCCATCTCCACAATAGTGCGGTTTGCTCGCTCCACTACGCCATTCTGTTCTGGAGTGTAGGGAACAGTCAACTGATGTTTTATACCTTTTTGACGTAGAAATCCATCAAACTTCCTGTTCACAAATTCTGTTCCATTGTCCGTGCGTATGCACTTCACCTTTAACCCGGTTTCAACCTCTACACTAGCTAGAAAATCTTTAAAATGATCGAGAACCTGATCTTTTGATTTAAGGAAAAATACAAAAGATTTTCGTGTAAAATCATCTAAAATAACTAGCATATACCGAGATTCACCGTACGTGGGCTCAGACATTGGACCACAGATATCTGCGTGAACCAGTTGCAATCTCTCGACTGCCCTCTCAGCCTCACCAACTGGAAAAGGTAAACGATGTGCCTTCCCCTTAATACAGGCGACACAAGGCTCCATTACACTCTTTCCAAAATCCATACCCGAAAGCTTACGTAAATCTCGTACATTTACGTGTCCAAGCCGCCGGTGCCACAACATCAAAGGATTACCTGCTTTCATTGACGTCAACGCAGCCCCATCTACAACCGCCTGACAACCTTCAAGCTTGTAGATTCCTGAGACTTCACTTGCGGTAGCCAGAAGCTTTCCCTTGAAATGGCCTGGAACCAAATGGTGAATTAGTTTGCAACCATCTCTGTCAAAACTCACCTTCCATCCTTTCTCTACTAATTTAGACACTGATAAAAGATTAACATGCAAACCAGGTACATACATGACATCCCTCACGGCAAGCATTCGTCCTTTCAAACTCACCATGATATCACCCTTACCCTTGCATTCAATCTTATCATTGTTCGCACATTTCACATTACTCATACCAACATTTATAACCAAATCTTTAAACCAGTGTTTCTGGAAAGACATATGTGAAGATGCCCCGCTGTCGATGTACCACTCCGTGGGATTAAAGGAGTCCCCGGCACTGAATGAAGACAGGCTCACGATCGCGACGTCACTCTGTTTGGTAATCGAACCCGCTTTCTTTCCTTTAGGACAGTCCGGCTTCTTATGTCCTCTCTTTCCACATTTAAAGCATTTAATTTTGGTCGTGTCTTTATATCCATTTCGACTCTTATTCACAGCAAATGCCGAGTCCGCTGAAGACGATGTAAAGCATCCTTGACGTGAATCCTCCTGTAGTAACTTCTGACGTACGTTCTCTGAAGTCAACTTCATCCCAGAGTGTTCCAGCGCCATTCGCATAGGCCTGTACTCTTCAGGTAGTCCTCTCAGTAACACGACAGCTACAAGATCATCGTCAAATCCGGTGGCAATATCCTTCAACTTTTGAGAAAGAGACATAACTGCAGCTACATATTCATGCATCGACGTGTGTCTCTCTAGCTTCTCATCCAACAACGCGTTTATGAGGGTGATCCTGCGATTTACGCCTTTGTCCTCAAACGCTTTCGCTAAGCTATCCCAAGCATCTTTGGCATGATTTGAATCTTGTACATACGCGTAAAGTGTAGGTTCCACATGTAGACAAATCAAAGCTAGTGCGTCTTGGTCCTTCTCGATGGCGGTGGAGTCATTGGAATCGGGGTACTTTGCCGTATACGTGAACAACTTTTCTCGTATGAGAATCATTTTAATTGCGAATTTCCATGTAGAGTAGTCATCTAGGCCACAGAGGTTCTTGATGGCAAATTTAGTGACTGAGGCCATGACCTTTTGATGAAATAAACTAGATAACTAGGATATGGAACTAAAAACGTTGTTTGCACAGAGAAAATTTTATTTCAAGTAAGTGACACAAGTCATTATCAAAAACCACATGTTCGAATATCAATTTGAAATGTTGTTCCAACCAAAAAGTTTCACAGTGTTGATTAGGATGTTAAGGTTTCTGTGCCGAAATTTGGTATCTAATCTTCCTGTCTCCCAGAACAACGAAGTAGTGTAGTAGTAGTTGTAGTGCCTTCAAGAAGAACGAGGATAGGCTTATGGGTCTGAAAGATTTGGGCTGGGTGTAGTCGCCCCTACCTGGTTTCGGTTATTTTGTTTGTTTACTTTTTTTAACATTTTACTTGTGTCAATTGGCTACAGAACCTACATGTAGATAAAAGTAATATAAAAAGGTATGGCCATCATGGCCTTTCCTGTAGTAAGAGTGCAGGTCGGATTGCGCGGCACGCTAGCATTAATGATCTCATCCGTCGTGCTCTTGCCACCGCCGGGGTGCCAGCTATCTTAGAACCCAATGGCCTGGCACGTGTCGATGGGAAGAGACCAGATGGTATGACCATAATGCCATGGAAGTTGGGTAGGTCTTTGGTGTGGGATGCAACTTGCGTCGACACCCTTGCACCATCCCATCTTCCTAGCACGGTGGGCTGCGCTGGGGCGGCTGCTGCAGGTGCTGAAAACCTCAAACGGCGCAAATACAACAACTTAATTGGTAATTATGTTTTTGAGCCGTTTGGGGTTGAAACACTAGGGCCATGGGGTCCGAGTGCACACCTATTATTTCGGGATATCGCCAAGCGGTTGGTCGACTCTTCACGTGACCAGAGGGCTGACGTTTTTTTTGGCCAAAGAATCAGCATTGCCATCCAACGTGGCAATGCTGCCAGCCTTCTGGGCACTTTTCCTGTTGACAGCGATGTGGACGAATTTTTTGACGCCCCGTAATTGTATATATTAGTTTTTCTTATTTTAGTTCTAATATTAGTTTGTAAATAATGTACATTAGATATAATTATTAATTAATTTCAAATAAAAATTATTTTAAAAAGGTTCAATTTAGTTAATCGATTCTCCATTAGACTGACGTAAATTACTTCTTTGTAGTAGTAACCAAAAAGACAAATTCTGCTTTGGGTGTTCCAAACTTGACTTATTTTCCCACTTCAAAACTTCTCACCTTAAGCCCCAACTATTATAGCATACTCAAAAAAACTAATGCGAATAAAATACGTCAACTAAGGGTGATACTCATATCACTTCACATAATATTTCAAACAACGCGCTCTGCGGTATGGCAGGCTAATTTGGCGTTCCGAGCCACCGGGCCGCGTCAGCCTGAATTTAAACATTTCTTCTAGAGTCTACCAGAGGGCGCGCGGAATCTATTTCACGCACATTACGTCCATGACTTATGAGTTATTGCCACCGTAAAACTCAGCACACATCACTCCATTTACTCGCATTTTTAATATAATTTAGACGGATCTTTTTTGTTTGTTGTAACGTCCTGTAGGTTTATTAGACGCTTTTACTAAGTTGGTAAAAATAAGATTTCATTAATTGGGATGTTTCCTGAGTAGAAAAATTATAATTCTATTTAGTCCGTCAGTGAGATTATGAAATAATATTGGACACGTATTTTTTGGTTTACCAAATCAATAAAAAATTACAAAGTTAAAGCGCATCAAAGCTCAGGAGTGGGGGCTTATGACGTCATTAAGGCAGTATAAAGTGTACAAACGGCGTGACGTTTCACGATATTTCAACGATTTATATCGTCGTCACTTTATGTTTACGTGTCAAAACAAAAAAACCGGCCAAGTGCGAGTCGGACTCGCAAACGAAGGGTTCCGTACCATTATCGCAAACAACGGCAAAATAATCACGTTTGTTGTATGGGAGCCCCATTTAAATATTTATTTTATTCTGTTTTTAGTATTTGTTGTTATAGCGGCAGCAGAAATACATCATCTGTGAAAATTTCAACTGTCTAGCTATCACGGTTCATGAGATACAGCCTGGTGACAGGTGACCGCGGAGTTTTAGTAATAGGGTCCCGTTTTTACCCTTTGGGTACGGAACCCTAAAAATACGTGTCTAATATTTTTTAATAATCGACCTGACGGACAAAAAAAAAACAGTAATCTACCCTATTTAATAAAAGCATGTATTTGTGCACAGTGGTGCCAAAACCAACTAAAATCCCATGTCCTGCCATCCCATTTTCTACAATTCTACTTCCGTGAAATTCTGTACGTTTATTAAACAATCACCAAGCATTGTTGTTGCTGTCAGGCATCGAGGGTCGTACCACGCAGACCACACACACGCATGACCGCACACCTATTACTTTTTACGTTTGCGTCAGGAATTCTAGATAATTATGCTTTTGGTTTTGGTCACATTAGAATTTTGGGTAGTTTATTTTTATTTATTTTTTACTGTATTTATTTTATGTTCTTTTTATCTATTTTAACATACACAACAGATTTGGTTTCCGTACGTCACGGTCTAGGCGACCACTGAAAATCAGCGCCGTGCTGTGGGTCCCCCACGGTACAGCATTATGCTGAGTGGAAGCCTTATTGTCACAACCACGACATGCATCTGCCTACATATTTTTCACCCTATTTCTTTTTTGATATAATCAAAATGTGGGTAGTATATGTTATTATTATTTGTTTATTTCTCGTTTTTACTAACTTAATTTAAGTACTACTAATACTATTTTAAGGGTTTAGCTTAAGTATGTTCCTATATTGTATGTCGTTTTGTGACAAATAAACACTTTTTCTTTCTTTCTTTCTTTCCATCAATTCTACCTGACCGGCAGCCTAATTGAATTCGGCAAGGCAAAAGGTTAAACCCCATGAAAGAGTATGACAAATTCTCTTTATATAATTAGGTATTGCCAAAAAATATTGGACGCTTTCATTGGTGAAGAAACCATTTTCGAAAGAGTCCAATAATTTTTGACAATACCTCATTATTTAAAGAGTATTTTTCATACTCTTACATGGGGTCAAACCTTTTGCCTCTCCGAATTCACTTAGGTAATTAGGCTGCGGATTTGAATGAAATTGGCACACGGTTAGACCATGACCTATGTTATGACTACCTACGATATCTTTCTTTTAGCATATTCGTGACTTCATTCTCGTCATTCACGGAGACAAAGCCAGTGACAAAAGTTAGGACATGAGTCATCCTAATTACACTATTTTCATTTCATAAAAACCACGACAATCACTGAGATAAGTCCATAAAAGGGATTTCTAAAATTTATGAGAGGATAAATAATAATAATAAAATACAATCGAATTGAGAACCACCTCCTCTTTGAAGTCGATTAAATACTTAAAGTGGGTGTGACAAGCTTATTTACACGTGGTCTCTTAGTTTAGTTGTATGAGAATAAGAAAAAAAAAAAGGATCTGAATTACACGTGTCTGCTAAGAAACCCAGTATGTTGATGTTTATTTATGTTTGCCCTCAATGTCTGAAGGGTTGCCCGTAGAATGGCTAACAACAGATATGAAACACATGATAAAATGCTTGGTAAGAATAGAATCTGGCTCCATTTACAATAGACTTCTCTAGGGTTAAGACTTAACAGCCGACGGAGTGGATTTCTATCAGAGGTATATGGCGATTGCCGAAATGACTCCGTCAGATTTAGGTGGGGCATGTCAATGACACGGTTATTATTGACGTTTTGTCAATATTGACCGTTGTTGTCAGTTTGTCTAGCCCCATTAACAGAAAAATTTTCATTGATATAAATAAATAAAACATGATTTTCCTGAACATTACACAAAACATTGCAAATAAGCGCTTTTTTTAACCGTAGGAGGAGGTTCTTATGCGTGTTACCTCAGAACTTTTTACTAGGAAAATCGATTTTGATGATGCTTTTTTTTATTTGAAAGCTGTCGCTTCTCATATGATCCTAATCAAATTGATTTAGTTAAGATCTGATGAAGAACTTCTGCGATATACAACAGAAACCTTCAATAAATGACGGCAAATCTCTCGGGATTGCTGCAATCGCATGTATGTTTATTGTTTACAACATTTCATAAAATAACACCTGGTACGCTCTAAAGGGGTACGCAGATGTGTAAAGTCCACCCTGGTACACTCTAATTTCACCGGTTGTGTTCAAGTTTCATGTTATTCGGGTAATCTATTCTGGCATAACTGTGGGCATTATAGATATTATGTACCACAACGAAAAATTGAAAACTAAAAACTTTTTTACAGATAAATACAACCGACTTCCACACAAAAATACTACAAAGTGAAAAATTACTTCAATTGCGGTAGACGGTACAAAAACAAAATAACACTGACTTCCGAAATTAAAGTTATTTTTCACTTTGTAGTGTTTTTATGTGGCAGTCAGCTGTATTTTTTGTAAAAAAGTTCTTTTTAATCTACCATTACTTTGTAAAGTATGTAAAGATGTAAACAAAAGATTGGCATACTAGTGTTTATTTACTTATCTTAGAAGGGTCATGACTTAAAACACGCTCGAAGATCATTGATCCAATCCACTCCAATCACTTATTAGGGTACACCATTTGTATGATAAATTTAGCTGCGTACAACTGTACCTTCAGCTTGTGTCTACATCTTTCACTGAATGTCGTCTTGGGTATACTAGGTAACGTTTCTCAGTAATTAATTCTTGTCCATTTCAGATGAGATGGAGTAAATAAACTGTAATATTTTTGAGTGGTTTTAAGGGCGGAATCTGACTAGTTCTGGCAAGAGGAAGCGCGAGGTCTTTAATGGTAGAAAGTATTAATGTCTTTGCCCAAGAGTGGAACAGAACAGAATAGCAAAAAATTGTTTGTCGTTTATGCGTTGAAAATTGTTGAGTTACCTATTAAAACACTTATAATCGTGACAATCTAAGAATTCTAATGATGTTTCTCCGTTTACATGCCAGGATAACTTTTTACGTAAGAAATTGAAAAATCAAATTCATTATCCTAATTAATTACTATGTTACCCATACACTAGATAGATAAATCATTTAACAACGAGTACACACACAACAACAAAACATACACTACAACAACGAATATCATTCGTAATCATCAAGTTTATTTATTATCAAGTATTTTTATAGCTGTCAAATCCAACTTCTTAGGTTGTCACGACTATATCGAGGTGAAAGTGTATAAATCCAAAACTACAATATTTATGACAAGCTATTCTCTGCTGCTTCTCTCATAAAATATATCCCACAGGACACATGAGTTTTTTCGGATTAAAAGGTAGACTATCACAAATCGATATTGTTGATTTCTTTCAATCAATCTGCCTAGCCTTTTTCCCAACTATATTGGGGTCGGCTTCCAGTCTAACCGGATTCAGCTAAGTACCACTGTTTTACATGGAGCGACTGTCTATCTGACCTCCACAACCCAGTAACTGGGTAACACGGTACCCCTTGGCTAGACTGGTGTCAGATCTCAAGCTTCTGACTACTCGTAACGACTGTCAAACATCGTCAAATGACAGCCGGGACCAACGCCTTAACGTGCTTTCCGAGGCACGGAGGAAACTCGGTATGTTGAAATGGTCACCCATCCACGGACCGACCTCGTCAAGCGTTGCTTAACCTTGAAGATCGACCCGTGCGGCTGTTATTATTTAGCCACGAGCTTCTCATATTGTTGATTTCTTTCATCGAAAGAATTTTCGAAAATTCTTTATTTAATTTTCGATAATTCCTTATTTAATTTTCGAAAATTCTTTATTTAACTTTAAATATTTATTTATTATTTATTTAATAATACATGTACACAAACGTACAAAGGCGGCATTAATTCCTAAAACCTCAAATTTCCCAAAATTACCTAATATGCCTCTTTACCAAATATTACCTCGTACATTCCATTTTACTTGTTCATAATATTAGTTTAGGTGACGAAATTGCACGAAATTCGTTGTAGTCACTGTTTTTAAAAGGTGGCCTAGAAGCGGTGTTCTATCTACAAATATTTTCAACAAACGGTGGGTGCTAATCCGTCTGCAAAACGGTTGATAGTGGCCTTTTCCTTTGACAGTTTATCCTAGGCGTTTGTGGTCCTCCATAGATAATACTAAGATATTTTCCTTGTATTTGTAGACTACGGCTCTATAGCTTGCATACATTCTGGTTCTCTTTGACCTCCTTATACCTACATCTTATCCTTTATGATTTGGTTTATTTACATGGTATAACTCTGTTGATTCCCATCAGCTTGAAGACGAGCAAGCAAGCTTGTAAGATATTTTTTTCCTTTTTAAAAAAAGCGAACTAAAACACAACATCTAGTTTTGGTCAGCCAGCTCGCGAATATGTATCCTCCGACTGCACAGCATGATTTTCTTTTTGTTTACGTCGTTTTAGTTCGCTTTTGAAGCAGTCGGGTATTTTGATTTTTTTAATTAACTTTTTATTTATAACTTTTTAGTTCACATTTTTTTCGAATGAGGTACATTTAAATATATAAGTGTTATATATTTTTGAATATATACCCCACACGATGCCACCACAATATGCCGCCATTTTTCTATTTTCCAATTTTAATGTAGCCTATGACACTCGCAAGGTTAAGACGAATCGATTGACGTATGAATCATCAAAATCGGCCAACGCGTTAGGTCTCTGGAACGCCACATAGGAACAAACATACATAGATACATACATACTTATACTGATAAACACATTACCCTCCTTCGGAAGTCGGGTAAAAAAAGATCCTCTTCTAATCTAAATATGAGGAAGTGGGTTGGCTTGGTCCTGACAAATATTTGATTAACAGAACTAGAGAGATACACCACTACTCTAAGATGCGACAGTCTCTCCAAAGTTAGTATCTAAGTCAAGTCTATATTTTAGACAGACACAATGGTCTACCTCTTATTCCTTTTTAGGGTTCCGTACCCGAAGGGTCCAAACGGAGCCCTATTGCTGTCACTCACCTGTCTGTCTGTCCGTCGTCTATCTAGCAGGTTTTACAGTCAAACGGTTGAAGTTATAGTCTTCAAATTTTCACAGTATAAGCATCTTGTTGACTCGAAGCCAAAATAATGCCGTAAATGTTTTTTAGGGGGACTCCCATACAGGTAAAGGGGGGCGAGAAAAAAAATACCAGCACCAATATCGTTGTTTAGAACTCGTTGATAAGATAAATATCGTATTTTTTGTTTTTTTACAATTTTAACTTCCCATTGACCATTTGAACTTCAAACTTGGTGATAATGTTTATTATTACGTATGTTCTACTAAAAAATACCAATATATTGATAAATAAATTTTTTATATGAAATTCTCCCATTTTTTGCGTTCCGTAGTCAACACCCTTATAGTTTCGCCATGTCCGTCTGCACGTCCGTCTGCAGCTTAGCTCAGAGACTCTTAGTACTAGAATGCTATAATTTGGCATGGATATACATATTAATCACGCCAACAAAGTAAAAAAAAAACTATGATAATCATTTTTTTTATGTTACCTTACCTCCTGTACACTTATAGTGGGGATGTTTATTTTCTCCTCTATCCCATGGTGTAGCATATCGTTGGATAAGCCATTCAAAAATATTACGGGTCTGTGATAACCATTTTTTGATACAGGGATCCGTTTGCGTAAAATTAAACTTTAAATGGCTAATTTTTGTTAGTGTCAAGCGACCCCGCCTGCCAGCTAAATGGTTGCTATTAAATGTGTGAAAAAAATCACAGCAGTAGTAGCTATCTATAACGAAATTAAAAGGAAAATTATCACATCTAAGTAGGAAAATGTACTTGGCAAAGTAAACATTTTGTATATTGATGTATGGGGACAACAGTTTTCGAAAGGCAAAGTTAATTTTGTCCCTTGGTGCTTTCATTGTTTATGAACGTTAGTAATGTTACCTATATTTTTTGGTGAATGTAGCTGTTTATACGGCACCCTTTGTGCGCGAGTCAGACTCCTGTTGGCTGTTTTATTTTCCTATTACAACAAACTTGATTTTTCGGTTTGGTACGGAACCCTTAATGTGTGAAGTCCGACACGCACTTGGCCGATTTTTTCTTAAGCTATTCCCCACTATATTTTCAATATTCCATCTTGCACATCAGATTGGATAGAAACCCGGCAAGCTAACAGGCAACAAGCTATTACTTTACGAACTGCAATCACTTCCACGGATACCACAATCCTAAAAAATCAACCTACCCACTCAGGAAATCGACGCTCCAAGAAAACTAAAAGAAAATCCTCCCTATTACCTAAGTATTTTTGCATCGTTAACATAGGCACTTAGTATTTAGTGTAGGTTATGTTCAAGTTTCAATAAGTAAGTTAGGTGAAGTGCTGAAATTATCTTTGCGATTGCACTGGAGTGTGACATTATATCGTCTTAGACTAGACTCCATGGCGACAGTAGGAGGAATGACCAGTCAATGGTGGTTGTAACATGACAAGAGTTCGTTGGTTCACACGGGGTGGTTATGGATTTTTTGTGCATTGGTTTGTTCAGTCTTGGATGATAATGTTGTAATATTGTAATGATGAGTGATGACAGGGCATTAATTTATCGGTGACAATCTTTTGTTGATGACAAATTAATGAGCTGTTAACACTCATCAGTAACGTGTGATCTTTTACTATATTGAGAGATATTAAGCCTTAAGTAGGAAACTGGTTCTAAAAGTATCAATTACAAATAATATAACCTAACTAGCTGCCCACTCCGGTTTCGCTCTGGTTAACATAGATTTTGTGACTTTCTACTTCTTCATGATTCTGATCTCCTGGTAGTTCCAGAGTCTTTACCACACGATATGATTCCACCCCCGGATATACTAATTTTCTTTATGTAATATCTTTGTAAATGTTGCCTATGTGTTATTCTGATGTTTAAGCTATATTTCTGTAAAGTGTCGTCAAAATCCGTTCAGTAGTTTTTGAAACATCCTTCCATCCATCCTCACAAACTTTCATATGTGTAATATAACTAAGATATGCACGCTTG
Organism: Anorthoa munda; assembly: GCA_945859665.1. Taxonomy (NCBI): domain Eukaryota; kingdom Metazoa; phylum Arthropoda; class Insecta; order Lepidoptera; family Noctuidae; genus Anorthoa; species Anorthoa munda. Next base: position 14,225,936 of record OX243900.1, on the reverse strand, counting down.
ACAAATAGATTTTATTGCTATAAATAAAAGTAGGTATAAAAATATATAATTTGATAATTTACAGTCGTTTGATAATAATTGGCAGAAAACGCCAAAACAAAATCGCGTAGTGAGTATCGTTCCGATGTATTGAACCCAAAACAACAGGTCAAATAGTAGGAAGTACGCTCTACCCGGGCGCCGACGGAGTATCGTCCTTTACCATATAAATAGAATATTATGACAGTGACTAATTTGATGGGATGTAAGGGGGCGCACTCACAAACTTAGCGCCCCAAGTCAACCTCACCTGCTCGTGGTGCATCCTGCCGATCAACAAACGAGGCTCTGACGACAACCGACAAATGGCGGTATAACCATTCCAACAAATCTTCGCAGTCAAATGGCAAAGACTGGTGACGGGCAGCAGCGTCACCAATGTAAGAAACTGCGATCTGCGATCGCCAACCCGCATGCCCAGCGTGGCGATTATGGGCAAACCCTCCAATCAATATGGCAAGTCAAAAGAAACCACGGCCCCCAGTTCCCGGCCGCCCTGCTGTTATTCCTGATTATGGCGGCGGTCACGGTAGCGGCAGGGCACTCGGGGGTGCGAAGAATCTCCGGGTTACGGACTACGGCCGCCAAAATCAAAAAACAAAACTGACCTTGGCTACGTACAACGGACGCACGTTACGGCTTGATGAACACCTCGTGCAGCTTGAACAGGAGCTCGAGAATATAAGGTGGCACATTCTGGGGTTGAGTGAAGTCCGAAGAGAGGGAGAGGACACAATAACTCTTGAATCGGGCCACCTTATGTATTTCCGAGAGGGAGACCAGCTATCCCAAGGCGGTGTCGGGTTCCTGGTTAACAAATCCATCTGTGGCAACGTTGTGGAAGTCTCCAGTGTGTCGAACAGGGTAGCGTACCTCATAGTAAAGCTTACCGAGAGGTATAGCCTTAAGGTTGTGCAAGTCTACGCACCGACCTCGGCGCACTCGGACGACGAAGTGGAGGAAATGTTCGAGGACATTTACAAGGCCTTGCACTCCACCACTAAGACCCACTACAGCGTTGTCATGGGGGATTTTAACGCTAAAGTGGGAGTACAGAATTGCAGCGAATCGGTAGTAGGATCCTACGGATTTGGCAGCAGAAATCATAGGGGGCAAATGCTTGTCAACTTCTTAGAGAAGGAGGGGCTTTTTGTTATGAATTCCTTTTTTAAGAAACAGCCCCAAAGGAAGTGGACGTGGCAAAGCCCCGACACTATGACCAAAAATGAGATAGACTTCATCATAACAGATAAAAAGCATATATTCAGGGATGTCTCAGTGATCAACAGGTTTAATACCGGCAGCGATCACAGACTTGTTCGAGGCTCTCTGAATATCAACTTCAAGCTTGAGAGAACTCGTTTGATGAAGTCTAGGCTCCGTCCAAACATGCTCCAAACCATGTTAGGATCTGAAGCGTTCCAGTCAGACCTGGAGAACCGGTTCGCTGTCGTGGAAACCACAGACGACGTTGACCAGACACTCGACCAAATGGTGCAAATCCTCAGGGAGGAAGGTACGAGATTTTGTAAGATGCGGCGTACGGGCCGGAAGTCTAAACTTTCGGAAGAGACTCTAAAGCTCATGACGGAGCGACGTGAAAATCCACCAGCCACTTCGCCAGAACAGCGGGCACTCAACAAAAAAGTTAGGAAACTGGTACGACGCGATCTCCGACGATCCAATACGCTCTCTATAGAGAAAGCGATTGAGCAAAACCGGGGGTCAAAAGTGTTCTTCCAGCCACTTGGGAGGAGCCATCTGACGAAGCTGGCTAAATCGAGTGGGGATATCGTCGTTTCGAGGCCGGAGATTCTTTCGGAAGTTGAGGACTTCTACAGCCAACTGTACGCATCGCATGCATCTCGGCCTGATCCCGAAAATGAGGATTCTAGAGCCACCTTAACCCGCCATTTTACAGAAGACCTGCCTGAAATAAGCCAAGATGAAATCGAGGCGGCTCTCAAACAGCTTAAAAATGGAAAAGCCCCGGGTGAGGACGGGATTACAACCGAGCTCCTGAAAGCGGGAGGACGCCCCGTATTGAAGGAGCTTGGGGAGCTTTTTAACTCTGTCCTGTTCTCTGGGAGAACTCCACTGGCGTGGCAGAGAAGCGTGGTCGTTCTTTTCTTCAAAAAGGGTGACAAGACCCTTTTGAAGAATTACAGACCCATTTCGCTTCTTAGTCACGTTTATAAGTTGTTTTCGAGAGTCGTCACGAATCGTCTAGCGCGAAGACTCGACGAGTTTCAGCCACCGGAGCAGGCCGGGTTCCGTAGAGGATACAGCACCATAGACCACATCCACACAGTGCGGCAAATTATACAAAAGTCCGAAGAGTATAATCGGCCCCTGTGTTTTGCTTTTGTGGACTATGAGAAGGCTTTTGACTCCATCGAAACCTGGTCTGTTTTGGAGTCTATGCAGCGATGCCAAGTTGACTGGCGATACATCCAAGTGCTGAGATGTCTTTATGAAAACGCAACAATGACCGTTCAAAGTCAAGACCGGCAAACTAGGCATATCTCACTGCGTCGAGGAGTTAGACAAGGGGACGTTATTTCCCCGAAATTGTTTAGTAACGCAGTGGAGGATATGTTTAAGACGCTGGACTGGGAAGGACGCGGCATTAACATAAACGGCGAGTACATCTCACACCTAAGATTTGCGGATGACATCGTCATAATGGCAGAGTCGCTGCACGACTTGCAGCAGATGCTGGATGGCCTAGCTGATTCTTCTGCACGCATCGGTCTCCGGATGAACTTGGATAAAACCCAGGTTATGTTTAATTCACACGTCACACCGGGATCGATTGTGGTCAATGGCGGTGCTCTGAAAGTTGTTCGAGAATACGTTTACCTCGGGCAAACTTTGCAGTTTGGTAAGAACAACTTTGAGAAGGAGGCTAGCAGAAGAATACAGCTGGGCTGGGCGGCGTTTGGAAAACTTCATCGAGTCTTCTCGTCGCGCATCCCGCAAAGCCTGAAGACTAAAGTCTTCAACCAGTGCGTCCTACCTGTTATGACCTACGGTGCCGAGACGTGGACACTCACAATACGGCTGGTTCATCAGTTCAAAGTTGCTCAGCGAGCTATGGAAAGGGCTATGCTCGGAGTCTCTCTAAGGGATCGAATCAGAAATGAGGTGATCCGGCAGAGAACTAAAGTTGTCGACATAGCTCATAGAATAAGTAAGCTGAAGTGGCAATGGGCCGGCCATATAAGTCGTAGAACCGATGACCGTTGGGGTAAACGTGTTCTTGAGTGGAGGCCGCGAACTGGTAAACGTAAGGTAGGACGCCCTCAGGCTAGGTGGAGCGACGACCTTCGCAGGGTGGCTGGTAACAGCTGGATGACAGTTGCCGAAAATCGAACCAAATGGCGTGCAATTGGAGAGGCCTATGTCCAGCAGTGGACTGATATGGGCTGATGATGATGATGATGATGATGACTAATTTGATTCGTAGTTTTCGACATTAGCCACCCGCTGAAAAGCTGGGCAAATCATATATCAACAGTTCACTTTCAAGAACAATTTTGTTTCATTCAATTAGTTTACCCTGAAAGGTCATTTTCGGATACGTTGCTTTAGGTTCTTCACTCTTAATATAAACAGTAATTTGTCTTTATATACGGTCTGTGTTCAACATTACTTTGATCTGTTTGGGGAAGGTTCGGTAATAATGAAAACTTTTTAATAGTTAAAATACATTTTATTTTGTATATTATTTGATGATTTTATTCCGCTGCTGGATATGCCTCCTACATAAGCGTCGCCACAACGATGGACCTGTTTCGCATCCAGCAGTCTCCCGCGGCCCTCACGGGGTATTCGGTGAACCTTGAGGAAGGCCAACTTAAGGTGCGAGATGGCGCTGGTTTACTGTGGGTCAAGACCGCGATATGTGTCGCATACAAATTCTCCTAGATTTTAGTCGTTAAAGTCGGTTATATTGTTGCAAATTATTATTCCATATTGTTTTGGAAAACCAAGTTATTAAGTTACTATTGGAGGAAGAAGAATACGATTGTATATTATTAATTTTCAAATAAACAAAGATTGGCTATCAATGAATTATATACAACTAGAGGCCAATAAATATCGTTTTAAATATGGGATCAAACAATAAATGGTTCTTTAATTGTTTAATGGCAATGTGTTTGGGCATTTCCAGCGCGATGCGCGACTCCACTCGTCCGGGAGCGAGATCGGCTAGATGTCTTCTCTCACGTGTCGCGGTCTCGCGCGCGATCTCTCTCCCATACAATAAGGATAAGTAGCGTTGCGCATCTTCTACCTCAGTCGCGCGTTGCAGTTGCGCAGCCAACTCGCACCTTTACACAGGTACGTTTGCCTTTCTATGACAAATGTTTCTCTAGTAAAAATACATACTTAAATAATTAAAATTACTTACATTTCGCAATAAATTTCAAACTAAAATAAACATCACCACAACATAGAAATCCATTTACTTGAATACATAAATCATAACTCTATAAGGCTTCTGTCATGAAAATGTAAATCTATCGCTTAATGTCACTCTTTTATAAATAGTGTCTCATATCAGGCCGTGTTCATACTAATCATAATTATCAAGACTCCCACAAGCGTCGCTATTTCGCTACGTGGACCGGTCCTGTTTTGCATTTAGGGAACTCTCAAGTCCCTCTCTGGTACAACGGTCCTTGAATCTATCATCAGCCAACAAAAAGAATACCTAAATAGTAAAAAAACACCTATAAAATCAAAAGAAAAGACAAAAATCGCAACAGAGAAACCCATTTACTTGAAGTCTTGAATACATAAATCATAACTCTATAAGGCTTCTGTCATGAAAATCTATCGCATAATGTCACACTATTATAACTAGTGTCTCATATCAGGCCGAGTGTTCATACTCGATGTTCCAATAAAGTTTTGTCAGGGGATCTTTGCCGGCACATAATAAAGTATTACAAAAGCCAAAGACCGTCATTGTTGCTGGTACTTCAATCCCCGACGCGTTGGCGCGTTAGAACGGGAGAGTTCACTTGACTTTTCAGTACAAATAATACTAGGTATTTGTGGAACGTCTTGTGAAAATGATGACGTAACTGTTTTGTGATATAGGTGAATAATTTGTAAATATTACTTTGGTTTAGCTGGTTATCGAATAACAGTGTGATGGTGTGAAACAATTGGTGCAGGTAATGTTTATTTAACCGTTAAAACGAGTGTGAGTATGATTGATTAAGCAATATTCGTTCACAATTGTCGTAAATGATGCTTTATTGGGAGATAGGTTCTATGTTTAGTTTATTATCCATTTACTTTATTTTACCCCGGATTATACAAGAACAAAAGAGACTTACATACAATGGCGAGCCTTATCGTTGTGGAGTTTCTTGTCCGTTCTTTTCCATAATTTATGTCCGTTCTTTACCTTTGCGAATACGAATAGACAGTAGAATCAATTATTATTATTCTTAACGTAAAATTTTCAACATTATACGAGTAAAATGCCTCTGATGGCCTAATTGAAATAAACGATTTGATTTTGACTTTGTTGACTACGAGGTCGTCTATGCCTATGTTACTAACAACATCAATCGAATGCATAATTATGTATTATTTATATATACTTTATTGTACACCAGAAAATACAGGAACAAAAGAAACTTAAAAGCTTTTTAGTTTTAATATTCAACGGGCGATCACTATTATTGCCACAAATGACAAAAAAAAAACATAAAATTTTACTTATTATCCAACAGTCACAGTAGTTTATGTTTTAGCCGTAATCGCTTTATCGGCTTTACCTACAAATCAAGAATACAACGATTTCTTTATTTCAAAATTATGATCACGAAAATTATTATTATTGTCTTGTGGCATTCATTGTATCTAGCAATATTATGGTAGACTATAAAGCAAAGCACCGTAGTTGGAACTTTATTACTTTGGAACTTTTAAACAAGTCAATAAAATAATAACAACCCTGTGGTGCACAATTCCTACAACTAATAAATACCTTAATGATCCGTCAATAAAACAAATAAGACATAATGCCAACATATCTCGGACACTATATAGTTACCTACGTTCGTCGAAACCTTTTATCCTTAATTCTGCGAACAACTAAATAGTGTGTCGGTAATTGTGAATCTGTGTTATTGGGCGTGGAGCACACTCACACAGGCTTCCATCTTCGTACGAGTGCCTACGGGACGCGTATGACGAAAATCTACTTGAAATAACAAATAAGGTTAGTGTAGACAGGAGTAGATATATAGGCGCGGGGTCCCAGCGCTAACAAAGAAAATTTGTTTCAAATAAATGTCACTAGATGGCGCGATATGCATCAATTTGTATTGAATTGTGTGTAAATTTAAAACATTTTCTGGAATTGATCATAAAAATTGTCTTTTATAATCAACTCTCCTAAGCACAAAATTATGGAATATTGGGCTCTTAATTCACATTTCAAAGATGATTTGAACGGATCATTTAAAATTGATTCCAATAGATGGCGCAGTTTTAAATTTCTGAGGCATGCCACTCAATTTTTTAAATTTGTATTGTTACACATATTGGTACAATGAAACAAGGTAATAGTATTTTTTGCAAGATTTTACAAACTTGCAAAAGAATATTATATTTACTATATTGTAACTGTTTTGTGATATAGGTGAATAATTTGTAAATATTACTTTGGTTTAGCTGGTTATCGAATAACAGTGTGATGGTGTGAAACAATTGGTGCAGGTAATGTTTATTTAACCGTTAAAACGAGTGTGAGTATGATTGATTAAGCAATATTCGTTCACAATTGTCGTAAATGATGCTTTATTGGGAGATAGGTTCTATGTTTAGTTTATTATCCATTTACTTTATTTTACCCCGGATTATACAAGAACAAAAGAGACTTACATACAATGGCGAGCCTTATCGTTGTGGAGTTTCTTGTCCGTTCTTTTCCATAATTTATGTCCGTTCTTTACCTTTGCGAATACGAATAGACAGTAGAATCAATTATTATTATTTTTAACGTTAAATTTTCAACATTATACGAGTAAAATGCCTCTGATGGCCTAATTGAAATAAACGATTTGATTTTGACTTTGTTGACTACGAGGTCGTCTATGCCTATGTTACTAACAACATCAATCGAATGCATAATTATGTATTATTTATATATACTTTATTGTACACCAGAAAATACAGGAACAAAAGAAACTTAAAAGCTTTTTAGTTTTAATATTCAACGGGCGATCACTATTATTGCCACAATTGACAAAAAAAAAACATAAAATTTTACTTATTATCCAACAGTCACAGTAGTTTATGTTTTAGCCGTAATCGCTTTATCGGCTTTACCTACAAATCAAGAATACAACGATTTCTTTATTTCAAAATTATGATCACGAAAATTATTATTATTGTCTTGTGGCATTCATTGTATCTAGCAATATTATGGTAGACTATAAAGCAAAGCACCGTAGTTGGAACTTTATTACTTTGGAACTTTTAAACGAAATTATTTTTTATTAGGTACTGATTTTCTGGTTAAGTTCTTTGTGAGTTTATGAAAAGGTGAGATGGATAAAACCATGGTGAAAGATTTAATTGAATTGTGTACTAGCATAAATGGTAAGAACAGTGCGTTACGGTAACAAACCCCAAACTACACTGACGGTAATTTTGGAGATGTACAATATAATCAGGCGTAACTGTGTAAGCAAAGATGTAGAATAGAATAGAAAACATTTATTCGACATAGACACAACACAACAACAACAATCATAAAGTAACAGAGAAGATTAGTAAAAAAAGTACAAACAAGTTTTAAAAATTATTGCGCTGGGCTTGCCCTTACCGAAAGGGTTACCAACTCAGCATTTGCTGGGCGTCAGACACCCAGCAATGATTTTCAGACAGCAGCAGCGGCAGCTTCTTTTTTCCAGCGCTGATATATTGACCATCTGCATGTCAAATCAACGTCTCTAAACACATTTACCTACATAGATTTACCCTACATAAGAGTTTAAAAATAACGTCTTCTGGCTGATTATATTTTCCTTGAACTGACCCAAGGCAAACATTATCGTAGTATTTATTCTATGTACTGTTTGTTCATTAAGTTGCGGCCGCATTGTGCAAAATTTGTAATAAATAACTTTTGGGGAAGCTCGCTCCATCGTCGGCTTTGTTTTTCTCACTGGCCTAGACAAGAGTCAAGAGCAAACGTCTACAATAAAATGTAATTTAAAAGTTACTCGCCCGAAATTCTCCAAAACTGGCAAGTAGCAAAATCAATGCGAACGCTCCCTGAAGGGTACAGATAAGGTTTTATGAGCTCGCCACGTCGTTTCTGTGCGGGGAACAGCGAATGTGCACTACATAGGTTTGTACAGAAAACCAATTACCTCCCCTTTTGTTTAGCATTTGATTGTTGTTTTATGCTCGCTCTATTATAATGAGAGACAAAAGAACGCTTAAAAAGTAACACCTACTCGTTGTTCGAGTGGACTGGGTTTAGTTTTGACTGTCTCTTTTATGGACACGAGTTATGTTTTTTAGTCCAAATTTAAGGGTATCTGGTTTGCCTAGTAACTGGGTTGTAGAGGTCATATAAGTAGATACAGATATGCCGCTCTATCCAGCTAAACTGAAAGCTGCCCCTACGTATTATGGAATAGGCTAGGAAAAAAAAATTATATCTAAACGTAATTCTTAATTACGAGGTGTTTTGTGAGATTAGAAAAATAAATAACAGTTTTTAATAGCTATTTCAGTTATTGCCCTTAGCTACTTAAAAAAAATGGCAAAATTTTAAAGTATTTCAAATATTTCTATTAAATTATTTGATCCATTTCGGTCAAAATAATAGTTTTAACTGGTGGTGGTTTTATTATTATCTTATTGACTAATAAAAATTAGTCAATAAAATAATAATAATCCTGAACCTCACAATCCCTACAAACAATAAATACCCTAATGTTCCCTCAATAAAACAAAAAGACATTACACCTAATCTCGGACACTTTATCTACCTACGTCGAAATCTTTCATCGTTAATTCTGCGAACAACTAATTAGTGTGTCAGTAATGATTGTGAATTGATCGATAAATTCGATCAAAATAATAGTTTTAACTCTCAATAATAACCAAGTCAATAAAATAATAACAACCCTGTGGTGCACAATTCCTACAACTAATAAATACCTTAATGATTCCTCAATAAAACAAATAAGACATAATGCCAACATATCTCGGACACTATATAGTTACCTACGTTCGTCGAAACCTTTTATCCTTAATTCTGCGAACAACTAAATAGTGTGTCGGTAATTGTAAATCTGTGTTATTGGGCGTGGAGCACACTCACACAGGCTTCCATCTTCGTACGAGTGCCTACGGGACGCGTATGACGAAAATCTACTTGAAATAACAAATAAGGTTAGTGTAGACAGGAGGAGATATATAGGCGCGGGGTCCCAGCGCTAACAAAGAAAATTTGTTTCAAATAAATGTCACTAGATGGCGCGATATGCATCAATTCGTTATTGAATTGTATGTAAAATTAACATTTTCTGGAATTGATCATAAAAATTGTATGTCCTTTTATAATCAACTCTCCTCAGCACAAAATTATGGAATATTGGGCTCTTAATTCACATTTCAAAGATTATTTGAACGGATCATTTAAAATTGATTCCAATAGATGGCGCGGTTTTAAATTTCTGAGGCATGCCACTCAATTTTTTAAATTTGTATTGTAACACATATTGGTTCAATGAAACAAGGTAACAGTATTTTTTTGCAAGATTTTACAAACTTGCAAAAGAATACTATTTTTAATAAATACTAATCACTGTATTTAAAGAAAAAAATAGTCACGAACCGAGAAAACCCTTTTACTTGCAAGTCGCTGCTAACACCATCTACAGCCGGGGAACGGGACCGAACGCGATAGAAGTACTTATTAAAATAATCATCTTAATCAGACGAAAAACGCTAGTTACTTCGGCACGGTTTCTTTGTATGGTATGGGGCGTCTGTATGCTACTACTACATTATCTGTGGTCACAGATAATATAAACATAGGTATAGTTTAACCTATTGAGAAATATCTTGACATGGGATTGACTATTGGCATGGGAGAAAAAATCATGGAAGGCTTCAGGGTTTGCCCAGCAGTTGGACAGGAAAAGTTCGATAAACAATTAAAATGATATGCGTATGGTTTTACAGCTATAAAATAATTTGTGAAGTTACGCTAACTAACTTACCAGAGTTACCAGTATAAATCCCGTCACCATTAGATACACACAACTGACTAAATAACAAATCAATAAAGAACTACAACACTAGGAAATCCTAGTAACTGTTCAAAATTAAACTTTGTGTTAATTGATGTCACCTTGTTGAGCCCATTTCAACAACTAACTCGTACAAAAAATAATGATTTGGCTGGGACCTAAAAACTATTTCAATCCGTTTAATAAATCGTTGAAAAGATAACACGTTAGGTACTCAACACATAGGCACAAAATCTATCCCATTTCGCGTTCATCCTAAGCATACTTCCCACATACGCCTCCAGTATTTCAACACACATCTGCGTATTATCCTGCAACTGACATACAGGTTGTCGGGCAAATTCACTTACCTATGCTCCGCAGCGGTAAGTCATAATGGACGCCGTTTTATTAATTACTAGCTGTTCCCCGCGGCTTCGCTCCCGTAAGCCACCCCACAGGACCCGTTTTCGGGATTAAAAAATAGCCTATGTTACTCAGGAATAACGTAGCTTCTTATTTGTGAAAGAATTTTTTAAATCGGTCCAATAGTTTCGGTACATATTCGGTACAAACAAACAAACAAATCTTTCCTCTTTATAATATTATAGTATAGAAAAAGCTTAAAGATTGTTCAGTTTTGTAAAATTATTTTTTGATAGTAAAAAGGGAGTCAGTGATAGCGTGACGACGAGGGTCAGGACAGTATGGAAGAAGAAAACGTGTTGCGCTGACTCCAAGTAACTTGGGATAAGGGCAGGTAGCTGATGATGCTAAGATGCATTCAGACAGACCAAAAGATGTAGTTAAAAAAAAACCGGCCAAGTGCGAGTCGGACTCGCGCACGACGGGTTCCGTCCCGTTATCGCAAAAAACGGCAAAAAAATCACGTTTGTTGTATGGGAGCCCCACTTAAATATTTATTTTATTCTGTTTTTAGTATTTGTTGTTACAGCGGCAACAGAAATACATCATTTAGGAGCCTTTTTGGTCTCGCACGGGTTTATTTATTTTTTTATTATTGTTTGAGTTTTTCTTATCTCGTGCCTCCTGTGCGGGTCACAAATAAAAATGTTTTCTTTCTTTTCTTTTCTTTATTTGTAAAAATTTCAACTGTCTAGTTATCACGGTTCATGAGATACAGCCTGGTGACAGACGGACAGACGGATCGCGGAGTCTTAGTAATAGGGTCCCGTTTTTAGCCTTTGGGTACGGAACCCTAAAAAGCACTAGGTATAGTACCTAGTGTTTTTTCTATAAGTAGTCTTCTATAAAAAAATATTCTGCAAGATAATATTGCCCGAAGTATTTAATTACTGTCAGCGTAATTGTTTATCATCTTTACTTTAAATATCATTTGTACACATAAACACAAATGCAAGTGCTATCTAACGGTCACGTGATCAATCTCTGTCGCTGATAAAATGTCACTTGTCTAGTAGAGGGTTTGTGACTATGTGCCAGATATAGATTCAACCTTAATGAAGTTGCAATTAAAATAAAATTAATAAAAAATAAATAAATAATAATATTTATTCCACAAAGATATTACACACATATTACAGAAAAAAAAAAAAATGAGAATGTACGGCTACGAACTAGGCGGCAGCCTGTATCTCGGATTGCAGTTTATACCCTTCTATAAATAGTGGTCTCTGAGTAGCCTTCCATTATAAAATAATCCTAATTGAATGCCATTTCATGTGAAGTTATATATGAAATAGGAATTGTCGTCAAAGGTTAATTTATTAATGTATAAGATCTAACTAGTTTCTCTTTCCATAATGACCAACCATTTCACCCCTTCAAATGACAAATTCGTGAATCATGTAAGCAAATAGTTTTGTAAACACACTTGTACCTAATTAGTAAACAACCAGTAAGAGTGCATTTACACGAACTATAACCAATACACTGCCCTCGTAAGTTAAATAGCGATAACTCAAGATATTCGAAAATTCAGTTATTTTTGCTTCGTATCTTAAAACATTTTGAACCGACAAACTAGTTGGAAAACCCGAAACATTTTTGACACTTTAAAAAAATACTACCCTCACACCTCCCACGCACACACCGCCTCCCCCCACACATCCCCATCTCCATCACATTATAAATACGAAAATAGTTCTGTCTATTTGTTTGTAAAGTTTGTGCCTAAACTACTGAACCGATCTTAATGAAAAATAACGTAAACATGCCCTGCAAAAGAACGCAGGGTAATTTTATCAATACACCTACCATTCGGACGGAGCCGCGGGCTGAAGGTTGGCGTAAATATGTCATTTAGGGGACGGTAAATAATTTTGAGAGCTTCTTTGAGTCCCAGCAGTGGGAAAATCAAAAAAAGAGCTTCGTTTAGTCCCAGCAGTGGGAAAATCAAAAAAAGGCTTTTGATGTGATATGTGTGATGTGAAATAAATTTCATATTTCTTTTTCTCGAATTTTATTATTAAATAACTTTTATGGAGTTACCGCATTTTGGCTTCCGACAGCAATACAGTTCATTATTGTAATGTTATGCGCTGGTCGAATACAATTGTGAACTCTGCACTGTCACTCCGCATTTCATTCGGTCATCGGTCATGATCCGTTGCAATACATTATTCACTATCTACTTTATTATTTTGCACGACGTATTGAATGGGTGGCAGATATTATATCATTAAGATAATATACTAGCCCGTAAAATAATATTCACACATTCAGATCCTAAATACTAATCCTAATTTTTACTTATCCTATGACTTATGAATTAAACATATAAGTCCGAATGTACGTTTGTTAATCAATCACACCACAACGGCAGAATGGATTTGTGGTAAAAACACAGGTAGTTTATGACTTATCATAGGACATGCAATACTGTCTATCCCAGTAATCAGTACCTGCGAGATAATTTTTGACTTACAGGGGGCAAAGCCACTGATAAAAGTGCACAGCAAAAACGACCCAAGAAAAGTTTAACCCAAGTTATGAAACAACTATGATCAGATCCATTACACAAAAAAAAACCCATAGAAGAGAAGAACAGAATTTTGTTGCCCAAAATCTACAATACACACCTATACTTTCCTAATTGCCCCCCAAAAATGCTGCATCACTCTAAGCTCTCCTAACTACTCCTGCAAGCATACATATACGAAAAAAAATATCGCCACTTAAGCAAAAGTGTTCGTACTTTATGAAGCGAAAAATACTGGCGAACGCCACTGTACAGAACAGTGGTAATCTATAATTCCCTGTGTAAACGCGTAACGTCAATGGGCGATTTAAATAAATCCACTAGTTATCGCTGGAGCGTTCTCTTGAACTTATGATGTAACTAACAACTGCAACTGCTAAATCGATGAATTCGTAATTGCGTTGCACTTTTGATAACCTTTACGCGTGCTAGATAAGTTGCTCTCTTTGTAATTTGTATTTTTTTTTTGTTCGTGTTTATGTCCTAATTAAGTTTGAGTCAGTATTTCCGTGAATAAACACGATAAAGATGGACTTTGGTAGTATAATGGAGCATATTACTTGTTTGTATTGTGACAATAAAATGTTGCAATATAATTACTACATTTTTATTTTTATAGCGTTTATTTATGTAGGTTATAGACATAATATGCGGTATTTCTTCTTGCAATTTTCTTAAACAGCAACACGAACTTTCCAGAAATCTAGGCATGTATTTTTAATCATAATTGATAATCATTGTTTTTGATATCATTCATTTGCTTGGAATTCTGCGCTTTCGTGACTTGTACATTCGCTCTGATTATGAAAATAAAACACAACACGTTGATTTCACCCAAACTATATGAGTATTGTCAACTGAATCAGTCCAATACCTGCACGCACATTCATAGCATCGTTACCAAATGAAAAAGTCCACAACTCAGCAACCAGCACTACAACGATTGCGGGTCGCAATCGCAAGTTACGTGATACTTCTCTGGGCGACGCGGCGTCGACGGGGTTACGCGGCGAACGTGTCAGTTCAGCACCAGTAATGGAATTCTCATGCTCGCTCCGTTCACGGTTTGCGGCGCTAGTAATACATACTTTAAATTTGCACCGGTATCGCCCGCGAGCGTTCCTACAAGAAACTTTTCACAACTTTAAAGGGATCTAAATGGGCCTTATTTTAAACTTTATCTGTATATAAAATTAGTGATGAAAAAGACGTTGTGACGTGAAGGTTTTTCTGTTTCTTCACTCTTGTTAGTAGGCGCTAACAAGAGGTAGGTGGTGTTATAAAGCCGCGTTGGACTTTGCCTTTGTAAAACAAACATTTGTTACCAATTGTTGGTCACAAACATTTTTTTAAAGAGTAGCAATTATTGCGACCTAAAATGGCGGCAACAGAATATTTGTACAATAATATCTCAATCCGTATTTTATTGAGAATTCAAGGGGTTAAAATTAGGTTACCGAGTGGGCGTTTTATTATAAACACCTGGCTTTGTTTGTAGCTATTGGTAATGTTAAAGCTTTTCCAATCATTATTCCATAAGATTCTTCTTCAGCCTTTCTTCTGCCTTGTCTATTAATACAGCGGAGTTTAATGAACCAATTAAATTATATTATTGTAACTGCCTAACTGGTGATAATATAGTAATTAAAATTTTGACGAAAGAAGTGTAGGCCGAATGTTGGTGATAACACTTTGACTTTGGCTGGCCTACCCGTACTTACACTGGTGATCTGCGGCCTACTCTAACTACCTACATAACCTATCCTTCTTAATATTATATAAGCGAAAGTTTGTGAATGTGTGTGTTTGTATGTTTGTTACTTCTTCACGATCAAACGAATATACGGATCTGGATGAAATTTGGCATAGAGATAGATTATAGTCAGGAATAGCACATAGGATTAGGACTTTATACCCCAGGAATATGTTTGCTTCGGGGTAATTTCGACATCCACGCGGGCGAAGCTGCTGGCAGAAACAAGTATAAGAATAAAAAAGAGAATATATATAGAGATTTTCAATCAAAGTTTGAATAAAGTTAGACAAGTCCTATTTGTCATAAATCTCTTCTTTTTCTTCATTCATGTTTTGTAGTGGAATAAACTCTTTCCGCTCTTCCAATGAATAATTCTTTATCTGTCTACTCATATAATACAATATTATGATATCACGGAAGAGATAACATGTATTTTTAGAAGCATTCGATTATAATTAATAGTTACATCCTAAATGGGATTGTAGAGTTGAGCCTTAAAATGATAAATTATGCGTTCACACCTGTGACATTAGTACAGACACAATGTACTGATATAGGTTATTAATGCCATGGTGGCTTCCAAGGTATCAGTGTAATTTTGGCTACGGATATCAGAAATACTCGTATAAGTTTAAGTATGAGGTACCTACAGACAGCGATAAAAAAATAAAAATTAAAAAAGAATGGTAACTTTCGTAACGAATCCATATTTATGATGGGTTACTTTATTTTATTTTATTTTATTTCGGGATGAAAAACAGGAGTACAATTAAATGTGATACATACTATCTAATTAAACAAAATACTTATTATACTACTAGCTACATTATCCACTTATTACTAATTTGATTATTATTAAAGCTAGGTCAAAAAAAAAAGAGAATACATGAGCAACGTTTCTAACAACGAAATCTATGAATACAAAAAGAGAAGAAAAGAAAAATACACCACTTAATAATTTATAAATAGAAAAGAGAATCGACTAGAGATTTCCTAAATTGTTGTGCTGTTAGATTAAAAATATCAATGTTTTCAAATCTAGTATTGTAGGAATCCACAAGTTGGCGCAGAGGAGCGCGAAAGCCAGCATTTGAATTACAGACGTACCTGATATTAATAGAAAGTAGGCGGTATGAACGCGCTTGTCTATCCTCGGAACGATGTAACAAATTTTATTTACTAAGTCTGAACAATCATGTTTGTTATGCAATGTAGAAACATTTTTCCGAGAAGCAGTCTTCTGGATTCTAGGGTTAACAGTTTGTAATTCTTAAGTTACAATTATGTAAACTATTGTCTACATCTAAAATTGTGTGTCTGTTTTTTTGGGACAATCCCACCGCACTATTCCCAAACCACTGCAACTCCTGAAAGCCAGAATGAACAGTTGCGACCACCAGAAAAGCGCCGAGGCAATGAAGCTCGACGAAGTCCCGGAGAATGAATTTAACTGTCTTGGATCCCGCAACGAAATGAATCAGAAAAGAATAACGGAGGAGTAGAAATAAATACAAATTTCCACTTCCCTCCATACCAAGCAGGAGAAAGAACAAACAAGGCACAACGGGTCGCTTACAACTGGGATAAGCCCAGTTGCCTAGCACCACGGATAAATATTGCATTAATATTAATGAGTCCTAACATATGTGTGTGTGTTTGTTTGTCTGTTTGTACAAAGCTATCTCTGGTACCACAGATCCGATTAGGTATTTCCCAGAGTGTCATACTACCTAACCACTTTTTACACCGGAAAGCTACACAGTTCCCGAGAAAGCCTCAAGCAAAAGCTAGTCTAACATAAACGTGTTTCATTATCATCATCAGCCTTATAATGTTCCCACTGCTGGGACAAAGGCATCCTCTCTTTGAGAGAGGTAATGGGCCATAATCCACCACGCGGGCCCAGTGCGGGTTGGTGGATGTCACATGTCTTCGAATTTTCGGTACTAGGACATGCCGGTTTGCTCACGATGTTTTCCTTCCCCGTTTTAAGAGCAGTGGTGATGAAATAATTTACACAAAGTAAAGCGCCTGCCTGGGGTCGAACTCACGACACGTAAGTCGGGCCGTTACCATTGGGCCACCACTGGTCAATAAAAGTGTTTACAACTTCATAATCTTCAAAAACATTCCAAAAATACATAAAAACTCATTCGCCAATACCAATCACATGAACCAAAAAACAGCTTTCGAAAAAAATAACCCCATTAATTACTTAAAGACGTTTCAAATAGAAGTGGATTTTTAAAATGTAACAACATTTTCTGTAGCAGCTGGAATGTTTGCGGCTGATTGGATTTGTTTCGCTTTCCATTCAGAAGCTCCTGAGTTCCAATGGCTGGCGAATACTCGGTTTCAGTAAAACACTACGGTTAGCCATTGACTGCGAGCGTTTCACAATATGCAGCTCTTTTTATTCCCTTCCTTTTATTTGTTTCTTTTAAGCACTCATTTATTTAGGGGCGAACTGGATTCCAGCGTTTCTTTTTCGCGTAGTAATAAATTTTTATCTTTTCTCAATTTGTGGGAATAATTTTGTTGGTTAATGGAAGATCTCGTGGCTAAATAATAGCAGCTGCAGTTTGATTTCTGAGGTTAAGCAATGTTTGTCGAGGTCGGTCCGTAGATGGTCATCTTTACATACTGATACTCTGTTACATACCATTGAACTGCCTGTCATTTGTAAATAAGCTTTGACGGTAGTTAAGGAGTTAGAGGCCAGAAAAAGCAGATTAAATACATTTTTAAACTCTTCTCAATTCGCCTGATTTTTTGTTGGTAAATGAACAGTGGAGGTTGATTATGTAAAAGCGTTTAGTAATTTATTGCTAGGGGGTACTAAACGTCGTTGAACTGGCCAACTAATTCCCTGCAGTTATAAAGCAATGATATATACCCTGTTTAATTACCAAACCCTCGGCGCAACAGGGGAGAACCGTAAAAAAGTTCTCGCTGTAAGTTGTGACCCACTTTTAGGAATGCATTATTTTTTGAGAAATTTAAAGTAGATGTTTTATTATTTTAAGTTAACAATAAAATTTAAGTGACAGTGGGCAGGTCACATTGCTCGCACAAGGGATGGTCGATGTGGCAGAAAAGTTCTCGAGTGGCGACCGCGAACCGGAAGACATTGCGTTGGAAGGCCTTCCACTAGGAGGACCGATGACCTGGTTAAGGTTGCGGGGATCCACTGGATATGTGGCCTAAGGGACCGGGCAATGTGCCGACGCTTGGCAGAGGCCTATATCCAGCAGTGGATGTCTTTCAGCTGATATGATGATGATGATAACAATAAAATAATGGAAACTGTTGATTTATCTAATCTAATAGTATAAAGAGAAAACCTAATTTGTAGAATGTAGAAGATAATCTCTGTAAGTATTGATACGATTTCGAAAATGATTTACCTGTTAGAAAGCTACTCTATCAGGATTCTTTGTATCAGAAAAGTGCACGGTTCCTGTGAACGAAACATGAAACTATTTGATTTTATTTTTGGACAACAGCCTTCTGTCTTTTGTTACTATTTCTAAAATAAAATAAACACATACCGTCAAATGGGGTAAATAGAAACGCAGGGGTGAATAGGTCCCCCCCGGTGGGTTCCCGCATTGTCGAGGCGGGGGGGCTCAGTAACCGTGGCTTGGTCACCCACGGTGAAGCGAAGAGGAACCCGAGGAGGGGCTGCTCGTCAGGGCTTTTGCCGATTAAGCCGACGACGTAACGGCCAACTGGTAGGTTGCGGTGCCGCTTGGGAACAGGCGACAAAGCAACTGAGGCGGGCCGCGATGTCCTATGGAGATTTCCAGGTCCCATACGATGTCGCGGCTGAAGGTTGGAGGCCGCGGCGGGAGAGGAGTGCCGGTATTGCGGTGCGCCGCTCTCCCTACCTTCCGCGGCCCGGACGGGGTCGCCACCGTCTGATGGCGGACGCGGTGGGGCCGCAGGGGAGGAGGAGTGACGGTATTGTGTTAGCCGCTCTCCCTATCCCCTGCGGCCGAACAATGGTAGGTGGCGGGGCCATTGACCTTGACCCGTCACAGGGGGACCAAGGGCGCCATACACGGGGTCGTCTGGCGCCCATGTGCTGAATGGTCCCTGGGGTGGTCACGGCGTACAGTGTGTTCTGGTGCGCTGGTGATGGGGGGTAATCCGCCGAGGAGGGTCCGGTGACGGACAGCCGCGGCAGGTTAGCGGTGAGTGCTAACGCGTGCCCGTGTTCTCGCCATAAGCGGCACAGGAGGACACCGTGGAGTTTTAGTAGGTTAGAGTACCACATAACTGCATTGTCTCCCCGTGTTAGTGCAGTATGCATGAGCATATCTCCAAAAAAAAATAAAATAAAAAGTGTCAAAACTTTGAAGGGAATTTTAACTGTTATACCACGTTATCGGTTTCAAACAAAGCATCGTTTTTTTTTAAAATAATTATTTAATATATTGGAGTACCTACTAAAATGCTACAAACAATTTTTGAATAACGTGAAAATTCCCTTCAAAGGTTGGTTTTATTCACCCCTGCGTTCCTTTTCATCCCGTTTGACAGTACCAATCTTCTTCATCAATATATCAGTCCGCGACCGAATTTTAGAACACAAGTTCATCAAAAAGAGAAATTCCATTATTATATATTAAAAACATACATAACTACCCTCCAACACTAAAAGAAATAATTTCATCCCACATCACTATCCGTCCACAAAAATCGTGTCTAAGCATTTCAATTAAATCTTGAAAGGTTTCTTCAGGAATGCTTCTCGTTTAGACAAAGGAGTTACAGAACCGTTTCTGGTAATTAATCCCTGAGGAATTCTTTCACCAGCAACCAGTCAAGGAAAATAATCACAATTCACTACTTACTTTGACAAAAGATTAAACATTTCTTGTTCTCGTTAAGAAATTGCGTAATATTAATTACTTGTCCTTTGTTACCTATTATTTATGTTTAGGTTTTCGTAAAATGTTTTCAGGTTGATTGGTTAATTATTTTTGTTTATTTATAGCTTTTAAGTTAATGTCACTTAAGTTTTGCAATTCTTCGTGGGCAGGCCACATTGCTCGCAGAACGGATGGTCGATGGGGCCGAAAAGTTCTGGTGTGGTGATCGCGTACCGGAAGACGAAGCGTTGAAAGGCCTCTCTCTGAAGCGATGACCTGTTCAAGGCTGCGAGAATCCGCTGGATCACAATCGAGGTGGTGACACTTGGGGGAGGTCTATTTCCAGCAGTGAACGTCTATCGACTGAAATGATGATGATGAACTCCACGGTGTCCTCCTGCGCCGCTTATGGCGGGAACACGGACACGCAATAGCACTCACCGCTAACCCGCCGCGGCTGTCCGTCACCGGACCCTCCTCTGGAGAGTTCCCCCATCACCGGCGCACCAGAACAAAGGCAAAGACACAACTGGCTGCCAAAAAGTTGGGGATCCTTGCGAAAGTGAGACGGTACTTCACGCCGGAATAGCTGCTTAAGTTGTATCAAGCGCAAGTTCGATCTTGCATGGAGTACTGTTCTCATCTCTGGGATGGATCTGCCAAGTACCAGCTTGATGCTCTAGAGTCGATCGAAAAACGGGCCAAGAGGCTCATCGGCAATGAGGCACTGGTCGAGTCAAAGCTCCAGAGCCTTGAACATCGTCGTCGAGTTGCCAGCTTGTCGGTTTTTTATCGGTTGCATTCGGAGAGTGTGCGATGGAATTGCATGATCTAATTCCACCTAGCCCGTTTCATCATCAGACTACAAGAGGTACGGCGATGCGCCATCGGTACATGGTGGACATCCCACCCATACGCACTAAACGTTTTGGAAATACTTTCATTATGCGTACAGCTAAGGAGTGGAATTCCCTGCCGGAGTCTGTGTTTCCAGATAGCTACAACCTCGGGGTCTTTAAGTCAAGAGTGAATAGGTTACTTCTAGGCAAGCGTGTTACACCGTCGACCACATCATCACTTACCATCAGGTGAGATAGTGGTCAAGCGCGAGCCTATCTATAATAATAAAAAATAAAAAAAACCACCCCAGGGACCAAACAAGCACATGGGTGCCAGACGGCCCTGTGTATGGGTATTACGCAGTTTATGCCTAGATACTTAATTTTCTGGCGTATCAAAACTATGAATGAATCTTAGAGGACTGGTTCATCATTCATCATCATTTCAGCCGAAAGACGTCCACTGCTGGACATAGGCCTCCCCCAGGCGTCGCCACATTGACCGATCCCGTGCGTCTCGCATCCAGCGCCTTCCCGCAACCTTAACCAGGTCATCGGTCCACCTAGTGGGAGGCCTTCCAACATATCGTCTTCCGGTTCGCGGTCGCCATTCCAGAACTTTTCGGCCCCAACGGCCATCCGTTCTGCGAGCAATGTGCCCTGCCCACTGCCACTTAAGTTTGGCAATTCTTCGGGCTATGTCGGTAACTTTGGTTCTCCTGCGGATATCATCATTTCTGACGTGATCACGCAAGGAAATTCCGAGCATAGCCCTCTCCATTGCCCTTTGGGTGACTTTAAGCTTTCTGATAAGGCCCATTGTGAGCGACCACGTCTCGGTCCCATAGGTGATCACTGGCAACACACACTGGTCATAGACTTTTGTCTTGAGACATTGCGGTAAATTGGACGAGAAGATACCACGCAACTTCCCGAACGCTGCCCAGCCGAGTCGGATTCGACGGTTGACCTCTTTCTCGAAGTTGGATCTACCCAACTGGATCGTTTGTCCCAGGTAGACATAATCATCTACAACTTCAAGTAAACAGTCTCCGATCTTGATAGGAGTGGGTGTTACATGGGCATTCATCATGACCTTGGTTTTGTCCATGTTCATTTTAAGACCCACTCTTTCGGAAGCTCTATTGAGGTCATCGAGCATTGTACTGAGGCTCTCCATGGTCTCAGCCATGACCACTATGTCATCGGCAAACCGAAGGTGAGTGATGTACTCGCCATTAACGTTGATGCCAAGCGACTTCCAATCTAGAACCTTGAAGACATCCTCCAGCGCAGCAGTGAACAGTTTCGGAGAAATGACGTCTCCCTGTCTCACGCCGCGCTGGAGAAGGATTGGTTTCGAGGTCTGATCCTGAAGACGGACTGACATGGTGGCGTTTTTGTACAAACACTTCAACACCTCAATGTACCGGTAGTCGATCTGGCACCGTTGGAGAGATTGCAGTACTGCCCAAGTCTCGATCGAATCGAAGGCTTTCTCGTAGTCCACAAACGCTAAACAGAGAGGCAGGTTATACTCTTCGGTCTTCTGTATGACCTGCCGCAGCGTATGTATGTGGTCTACGGTGCTAAAGCCTTTTCGGAATCCGGCTTGTTCGAGAGGCTGGAAATCGTCAAACCTGCGCGCGAGACGATTCGTGATGACTCTTGAAAACAACTTGTAGACATGACTAAGAAGTGAGATGGGCCTATAGTTCTTCAGTCGGGCATTGTCGCCCTTCTTGAAGAAGAGTACCACCACACCCCTGCACCATGCCTGTGGCGTTTTGCCCTCGAGTATGACGGCATCAAACAGCTTCTGAAGGGCCTTAAGGACCGGTTTTCCACCCGCCTTCAGGAGTTCAGCCGTGATTCCGTCATCACCCGGCGCCTTGTTGTTTTTAAGCTGTTTCAGAGCCATCCTAATCTCGTACAGGCTAACGTCCGGGATATCTTCGGTATAGTGTCGGGTCAATCTAGCTCTTGGGTCGTTTGCTAGACTCGCAACGGGCTTGCTGATTGATGTGTACAGCTGCCCATAGAATGTCTCGATCTCCCTCAGAAGCTCCGGTTTGGCGGATACGATCCTGCCATCGTCGGTCTTCAGTCTCGTGAGCTGGCTCTGCCCAATAGCCAGATCCCCTGCAAATACCTTGGAGCCTTTATTTCGCTCAATCGCGTCTTTAATACGCTCGGTGTTAAAGCGGCGGAGGTCTCTTTTCAAGGATTTAGAGATCTGTCTATTGAGCTGCCGATATTTGCACGCCTCATCTGAAGACTGCAGGATCATCTCACGCCTCTCCTTCATAAGCTTGAGAGTAGGATCAGAGAGCTTTTTGTTTCTATCTGTACGACGGGTCTTGAAAAACTTAGACCCGACCGTATGGACAGCTTCCACGAACCCGTCATTGTATTCGTCCACTGAGCTCCCTAGGCACTCGAAACGATTCTGGAGTTCGAGCTGAAAGCTCTCGGGGTTTTGGACCTGAATCTGTGCTGGACGGAGCGTGGACTTCATCAGTCGAGACCTTTCAAGCTTAATATTAATGTTCAATGTGCCTCTTACCATGCGGTGATCGCTCCCGGTTTTTACCGAATTGATCACAGAGACATCATTGAACATTTGCTTCCTGGTTGACATGATGAAGTCGATCTCATTTTTTGTTGCACCATCGGGGCTCTGCCAGGTCCACTTCCTATGTTCACGCTTTTTGAAGAAGGAGTTCATCATATAGAGGCCCTCCTTCTCCATAAAACTGGCCAGTAGGTGACCCCGGTGGTTCCGACGTCCAACTCCAAATTGCCCCACTTGCAGCTCATCCTCGTCTCGTTTGCCCAGTTTCGCGTTGAAGTCCCCCATGACAACGGTGAAGTGAGTTTTGAAACCATGCATGGCTCTGGAGATATCCTCATACATGGTCTCTACCTCGTCGTCGGGGTGTGCCGAGGTTGGGGCGTAGACCTGTATGACCTTCAGCGAATATCTTGCGGATATTCTGAGTATCAGGTACGCCACCCTGGTCGACACACTCTCGATCTTCACCACGTTGTTCACAAGGGACTTGTGGACGATAAACCCGACACCACCCTGGGACTGCCGGTCACCCTCTCGGAAATAGAGCAGGTTGCCGGATTTGAGGATTATCGAGTCCTCCCCCTCTCTTCGGACTTCAGATAACCCTATAATACTCCATCGCAACCTGCTCAATTCCTCTTCGAGTTCGGTGATCTTTTCGTCGGTCCAAAGTGTGCGCGTGTTGTATGTTGCCAGGTCCAGTCGTCGGTGTTTGTTGGGGTAGCCGGATCCCGTCCGGAGATTCTTGGCACCCCTTGCCATGCCGTAACCTCGACCGCTACCGTAGTCGAGGGTAGGCAGGCTGCCGGGCACTAGGGGCCATTTTTTATTTATGCTATTCATGGGGGGGGTTTTGCCATAATCGCCACGCTTGGCAGGCGGGTTGGCGATCGCAGTATGGTTGTTATAGAAGCACAGAGAACGCTGCTGCCCATTCTCTGGTTTGTCCCTTAGTCGCCTCTTACGACACCCACGGGAAGACATGGGATGGTGGAATTCTTTACGGCCGGCACCATACGGCACAGAGGACTGGTTGTCACTAGTCAGATACTATAACTTTACAAGAGGCTCTACACAAAGCTTCATTCTATCACCGATAGCAATTGTCAGAATATCAAAATGTAAGGCATTATTTGTTATTTTTTGATACTTTACCCCACACTAGGAATTTATCCAGTTACGTTGGTGCATTTACAAACATACAAACTCACGTGACATTTCGATAGCGCTTGGCAAACCATACTTTATTGAATTTTTTATTTTATTTTTTGCTTTTATAGGACGTCACTTGTCTAGAGCCTGATTGATTTTAGTTTGAATCTAGACAAATGTCATTCTAACAGCGATAGCGAATGTCAAAATGATAGCTGTAAGGGATTAAATATATCACATTTCAATAGCGCTTGTCAATCTACAGTTATAATATGTATATATATATAATTATCTATACTAATATTATAAATAGGAAAGATTTTTTGTAATGGTTAAACTCAAAAACTACTTGACCGATTTTGAAAATTCTTTCACCAGTCGAAAGCTACATTATTTATTAGTAACGTAGGCTATTTTTTTTATCACGAAAACGGGTCTTGTTCCACGGGCGCGAAGCCGCAGGGAAAAGCTGGTCTCATAATTTTTTGACAATCGCCAGATGTCACTAATAGAATTTATTTAATACCACTTAACTAGCTGTGCTTGCAGCTGGCGTGTGGGGGATTCTGCCTACCTACCTACGAAAATCGCTGCTATTTATGTATTTATGAGTACTTAATAAGCCTTAATAACTAGAATAAAATAAAGCTGGATTCTCATTATAATTAACGAGAAACCATTATTCATTATTTAATTTCAGGCAGGCAGGCAGGCGCTTTACCTTGTGTAAATTATTTCATCACCACTGCTCTTAAAAGGGTGAAGAAAACATCTTGAGGAAACCAGCATGTCCTAGAACCAAAATTTGAAGACATGTTACATCCACCAAACCGCACTGGGCCTGCGTGGTGGATTAAGGCCCATTACCTTTCTCATAGAGAGAATGCCTGTGTCCCATCAGTGGGAACATAATAAGGCTAATGATGATATAATTTCACTTAATTGTCATACATTTTTTTCTTTTTTCCCAACTCGTCCGACGCTTGATCAATCAAGCGTCGGACGAGTTGGGAAAGAGCCGAAATACGGCTTGAGACGAGTTGGGAAACTGACTACATGTACAAAGTGACGTATTAGTGAAAGAGACCTATTAGAGATAGCGACAAGATAGCTAGTGTGACGAGTTGTCATCACAACCAAGTAGGTTTTCCTTACGTGGGTTCTTACTCCGTTTCGATCTACCTTGATTTTGTGTTATGTATTAACTTCTGGCGAATTTCAGTTTATCCGGATTCAGCTGGGTATCTAGTAGTTGAGTACTTAATATTTTACATGGAATGACTGCCTATCTAAACAAAAGTTACTTGTTGTTCCCAAGGTCACTAACTGTTATGGTAAACGCACGAGAAAGTATAATTATAACGCTGATGTTGATGAATGAACTGTTGATAGCAACACAAAGTTATTATATTTCTTGATTTTGTCTATGACTATACTTTATCTGTGTAAAATTACTGTCATCGCTCGCTTCTCTATATCCTGTCGACTCTTTAGCGACACGTTTCATGTGAGCTAAAGTAAAATATTAATAAAGCAAGCAAATTGTATAAATTACCAACCTACATCAAATACAGTCCTCTAGCTAGCTATACTAACATGAACTACCCTCAAAGTTGGTGTCGCGTATTAAATCGAAATACCAATATAAGAAAATTAAAAAAAAAAAACTTTATCCGTCACTCTGTCCATAGAAATGCTTTGTAACAAGACTCGCGTTTTGCATCAATGGACAACGCAAATTGATCATGGGGTGAAATGTGGGATTGCCTGATCCTGATGGACTTTTTATCAATTGTTTAATTTAGTTTACCTACTTAGCATAATTATTAAAGTTGTTGTTTAAGTACAAAATTTGTCATAATATTGTGACACGAGAGAAACTGCTGACAAACTGTCTTACAGTTTGGCAGAATGTATGAATGTAATAGTGTAAACAGATTATGAATACATAAATGAAATATGTTGTAAATGTATACTATTCTATACCTATTAAACCTCTCTGATAAGCTAAAGAAGAAATTATTACTTTAAAAATTATGTTTCCATTATATCTATTGTTTTGACAACTCCGAATAACATCTCACCAATAAGCCGTATTTTTCCCTAGAAATTCCAATAAAATCTGACCACAACAACTCGGTAACTGGGAAACACGGTACCCCTTGACAAGACTGGTATCTGATTTAATGGCTTCTGAGTAGCAGTTGTCAAATATCTTCAATAAAAAAAAGTTAATTAAAAAATTCAACATCTGGTTTACTGGTCTCGCGAATATGTATCCTCCGACTGCACAGCATGATTTTTTTCTTTCCTTTTTTACGTCTTTTTAGTTCGCTTTTCAAGCAGTCGGGATTTTTTTTTAATTAACTTTTTTTATTTACAACTTTTTAGTTATTTTTTTTAGAATTACGTACATTCAAACATAGAAGTGTTATATATTTTTGAAATCACCTTTAAAACCCATTATTTTGATATCCTACTCGATGGGTTTGGAATAAAACAAAAAAAATGCCCCCACAAAATGGCGCCCAAAATTCACCATTTTTTTATTTTCCAATTTTAATGTAGCCAGTGTCACTCGCAGAGTTAAGACGAATCGATTGACGTAAGAATCATCAAAATAGGTCAACGCGTTTGGTCTCTAGAACGCCACTTATGAACAAACATACATACATACATACATACATAGACAGATAAACACATTACCCTCTTTCGGCAGTCAGGTAAAAAATAAAGACCAACGGCTTAAATTGCTTTCCGAGATGTTTCCAAAGTACGGAGGATTCTCGGTAATAATGAATGGTCGGTCACCCATCCACGGTCTGAACTCGGCAGAAGATAGACCCGTGTTGCTGATATTACTTGATTTAGAGAGAGAGAGAGAGAGAGGCTAAAGTTGAATTAGAAAAATCAAGTACGGCTTACGTCGAAAGTAGTGAAAAGTTCGCTGGGAGCGGACGATACCTCGCCTGTGCAAATTTAAACAGACAAGCACGATAGCGTTCCGGCCGAGCACGAGAATTCCATTTACCTTACCTAGGTCTTAGCCTTTAAACACTGAAGCCACAAAACAAAGGCTATATTTTTCTACCATAAAGTCTTAGTAAGGCAGCAGCTTTATTTATCTATGTATCTATTTGAGTTCGGTGTTCAATAACATAGAATAGAACATGTTAACTCATGCGTTTTCCCTTGGAAATAGGCAGAAACTACATAGGGCCACCTTCGTTTACATTCGCATCTGGGTCATACACACACGCGGGTTATAAGTACTACGCTCCTAACCTTTTTTAACATCACAAATAAGGTCTGTAAATGTCTGTCAAGAGCATCCTCCCGGCAAATAAAGTACTTGGTGGTCTAAAAGAGCTCTTAGAGTTCTACACGAGTAACTTTTAAGATGTAAAATTGTTTGTAGAATACTCTCGTCCCTCATTTTGTGGTTCCTGCTGTATAGACCACGGGTGATAAACCGCGAAATAGCCAGAAACAGCCATTCCTAACAGCTGCTATCCAAGACCAAAATAGCGAACACCTCTAATACATTATCCAGAAGAGTTTACACTTCCAATATGTTACGAAACAACACATTCTGTATCTAACCAACCATCCCCATTCGGCTATAACTCCCAAGTATTTTACGTCAGCACTAACATCGAGTAATACCAACTGTTTTCACGTCGCCACTCAGTAGATACCTTTTAAACCACAAAATGGATGGTACAGAGAAGTTATAAAAAGAAATACGACATTCCTCCGTCTGTGTTTATTACTGTACATTAGTTATACAGCTTCCGTAGTGTCGTCGCGGCATGAAATGGAACTAATGAGATTTTGATGTTTTTTTGACTATGCTTTTATTTTTCTTGGGCACGTTAAGATGTTGGTCGAGGCCAGTCGAGGCCACGTGAGGACACTAGTTGCGAATTTAACTTCGAGATAGTGGACTTTGTTTGGGAATGATTGATAGTTATTTTTTTGCTTTCGTGACTTTTAGGAGGACATGAAAATTTTCATGAAAGATGTTCCGGTGTTTGTAGCAAAAGATGAAAACCTTGATAATTTTAATTGTAAATGGATTGAAATAACAATAACAAAACATATCAAAGGTGACTTATTCATTCAAGCATGGCCACATGAGGACACTAGTTGCGAATTTATCTTCGAGATAGTGGACTTTGTTTGGGAATGATTGATAGCTTTTTTTTATGCTTTCGTGACTTTTAGGAGGACATGAAAATTTTCATGAAAGATGTTCCGGTGTTTGTAGCAAAATTTGAAAAAGTTGATAATTTTATTTGTAAATTGGTTGAAATAACAATAACAACACGTATCCAAGGTGACTTATGCAGGCATAAAGGTGAAAATATACAAGCATGTAACTTGCATAATAGTGTTCAAGCTACTTGCACACTTTTAACAAGATACAAGTATGTGTATTTTCGCCATAACAAAAGAAAATCCTATCAATGAAAAGAAAATAGTGGGGTTTTCATTGTTTTTTATAATATTCGTATTAATAGCAAAATATGGTCAATTAAACAATAGTTAACACAAATAAAATTATACTTGAACAAATCAATTGTAAATTATAAAATAGTTATCAAACTAAATTAACCGATATCGTCAATTTCTAAGTAAAATCAAAGAAACTGTTTGCTATCATGAATGAATGCCGAGGCACCTCATGCTAATTGCTGAGTTTCAATTGACTTTGCTCTGATTGACTTTTAAAATATCAGTATTGATATATATCAATACTGATATTTTAAAAGTCAATTTGCAGTTTCAAGGGCTCTTAATATAATTTGCGATATATTTACAAGCTTTTATTTAGTTTGATCTGTTTTGATGTCTGTGTGTAATCAAAACTTGTTAGTTTTAAACGAATGTAGCTGTTAACGAACCCTAAACACTGTGTAAACATATTAAATTTACAATAAATATTTTATTTGATTTGGTTTGAGATAAATTTGACCCAACCTTAATTCAAACATTAAGTAAAATTTAACGTTCTCGTCGAAATTACATAAAATAGGTTTCAAGCTGCTTTGTTATCTTTAAATAAATTGGAACTCCAAATAATTACTTAACGAGTTTTTTTTTATGAATGCAAAAAAGATATTTACGTAAAATGGAAAATAATCCATAGATGAGTATTTCTACCTAACTATTATTTATAACAAACTGGGTGCTAAAAATAATTCATTGCAGTGGTGGCCTAGAGGTATCGGCCGCGATTTATAAGTTGTAGGTTGTGGGTTGAACTCAACCGAGGCAGGCGTTTTACTTTGTGTAAATTATTTCACTACCACTGCTCTCAAAACGGTGAAGGAAAACAACGTGAGGAAACAGCCATGTCCTAGAAACAAAAAATCGAATACATGTGGCATCCACCAACCAGCATTGGGCCCGCGTGGTGGATTACGGCCCATTCCCTCTCACAGAGAGGTGGCCTGTGTCCCAGTAGTGGGAAAATTAAAAAGGCTAATAATGATAAAAAAGAATTCTGAAAATTCATTGCCGGCTTGCATATTATATGAAAGATCATATTTTTTCCGATGAAAATTCCATCGAACAATACGGCTTGTTTATAAATAAAAATCTTATTGTCTCGGTCTCCACAAGTCGTAGTTAATATTACTGGGATTGTTAAAATAAAATATCATTGGGGTTTTGTGCAATTGCAGGAACCAGCTCACAATAAATTATTGCAGTGCTGTACGGCTGCCAGAAATTCGTAGTAAGTGCAGATTTATTTTGTTCAGTTATGTGCTAGATGGCGCTGACAACACGATTTTAAATGACAAAAAGTTATACTTTGATACGTATAAAGGTAGTAAATATTGAATGGTCTTTCGATGTGTTTCGTTCCACTAGTTCTCGTGAAGGTATACATCAATTTTAAAATATGTATTAACGAGCTTATTACCGCTGCTGCTACCGTGACCTATCTTGCAGGGATTGTGGCACTCAACAATACCGTAGCTTTTGTAACAGTTTAAACATTTTAAAATCGGGCCAGTTTTGCAGAGAATAGGTACCATACCAACTAAAAACAGCTTTATTTCTCTATCTTTACTTTTTATGTCATTGTCGCAGTAAAGCTCAAAAATTAATTGTACAATATTGTTATACTATCCAATACCATGATCCACCATTGCCCTCAAAATGATTAAGAAAAATATCGTGAGGAAACCGGTGTCCTATGTCCTAGAACCAAAAATTCGAATACTTGTGACATCCACCTATACGCATTGGGCCAGCGTGGTGGACTACGGCCCATTCCCTCTCTCAGGGAAGAGGCCTGTGTCCCACCAGTGGGAAAATTAAAAAGGCTGATAATGATGATGATCATCTCCACCTAGTTTACGAAAACTGATGTATCAATTCATAAGACTAGCTGTTCCGCGCGGCTTCGCTCCCGTGGACCACCCCAAAGGACCCGTTTACGAGATTAAAAAAATAGCCTATGTCACTCAGGAATAATGTAGCTTTTTATTGGTAAAATAATTTTTTAAATCGGTCCAGTAGTTTCGAAGCCTATTCGGTACAAACAAACAAACAAACAAAAAAATCTTTCCTCTTTATAATATTATTATAGTATAGATAATAAAGATTACGTAAACTTATTAATACACGAACTTGAAACAAGAAAGTAAAACGCAACAATCTTCTTTCATCCACATAATGATGAGTGATGAATGAGTTTATCAGTAATAAATTAGATGAACAAGGAACGGGATATTAACTTAATCTGAATCTCGTAGGATCAGTATTTTTTTCGGGTTTAGGTCCCGGTAGTCTGTGTTTCCTGATAGCTAGTAAATGTCAGATGGAAAAATAACCCAATAACGTTTTGCTCGACCAAGGATCTAAGACCAAATGTCATGCTTTGCGGTTTTTGATTTAGTCTGTAGTGTTTACGACCTCTAGATCAACGAGACAGTTTTTAGTTTTGATTGTATTTTAATTAATATCTGTGAATGAAACTATGAGCGTTTCCCGTTTAAATAAAAAACGAGCAAATCTTGTATATATGTATCATCATCACATCATCAGCCTATTAATGTTCCCACTGCTGGGACACAGGCCTCCTCTCTGTGAGAGGGAATGGGCCGTAATCCACCACGCGGGCCCAGTGCGGGTTGGTGGATGTCACATGTCTTCAAATTTTTGGTTCTAGGGCATGCCGGTTTCCTTACGATGTTTTCCTTCACCGTTTTGAGAGCAGTGGTGATGGAATAATTTACACAAAGTAAAGCGCCTGCCTGTGTTCGAACCCACGACCTACACTACTGAGCCACCACTGCTCCTATACCACTGAGCCACCGCTGCTCCTCCATATATGTATATATATAATCTGAATCTCGGAAACGGCTCCAACGATTTTCATGAAATTTAGTATGCAAGGGGTTTCGGTGGCGATAAATTGATTTAGCTAGGTTTCATTTTTAGAAAACGTTGTTTACTCTATTTTCAACCGAGCAGAGCTCGGTCGCCTAGGTACTATATATAAAAGCCCAAATAATTGCCCGAATATCACAGTACACGATTTATGTATTATAATAAAATTATTTATATTCAGTTATTCCGTGAAATGGTTGTATCTTATTAATTCCATTTACTCGTTGCCACAGGAACTTACTATAACTATATCGATTCCCACCAAATCATTGATTGCCTTATCTGACTCGTAGTGTTCATACAGGTCATTGACTTGGAAAGTAGCGAATTACCAACTCCTGCAAGCATCACAGTTATACATAGGTAAGTAAATAAGTCAATTAAATGAAACCGTGAATTCAAGTTCCTTTGTTGTTGGGTATAGACTTTGTTTACAGATTTTGTGTGACACAATGCTCCTGTTTCAGCAGTTTTTTGTGGAAAAGTTTAATAAAATGCTTGATTAAGTTAATTATATTTTTCAAACATCATCTTCATCATCATTTCAGACAAAGGACGTTCACTGCTGGACATAGGCCTCCCCCAAGCATCGCCACACTGATCGGTCCTGTGCGTTTCGCATCCACCAGATTCCCACAGCCTTGACCAGGTCATCTCTCATAGCATAGCAATGTTCTCTGGGTGTAAAAACCTTAGAGAGATATTCGCACTACCAAGACACAAAACTGGAAGTCTGATGTTAAGGCGATTTTAAGAGATGCTACTTGGTGACAAAAACACCTGGCTAATTATAAACTGAGATGCATTTATACATCGTTCACTATATAAAGTTATTTTAAATGAAAGACAGCACGACACGTCAGCTAATTAATTTCCAACTTGCAAATAATATAGCAATTTATATTCTGTTGCACACTCCGTGTTTTGTTTAACGTTTGTCCAACATCGCCCTCTGTGCAAGAGCTTTATAATATATTTTGAACTCTCAATGAAATTATTAAAATGCTGCACTGTGCTCCAAAATATGTTAGTTTAATACCCACGTGTCAGGGTTCCGAACTAATATGCTTTTTAATCAAAAACTTTGTTTTTGTTCTGTTTGTTTTTTAAAGTTGCTGCATCGTCATGAGACTGAGTGTTATTTGGGGCAGGTTACTGCAATCGAAAAAAGTTGTTCATGAAGGAGAGTCAATCAATTGCGTGCACGTGGCTGAAAGGAATAAGCGTATGTCTATAGAAACATGGGTTCTTATTACCCCCTCGTTTACCTTGTTCTTGAAAATGCGATCATGATCACGATTTTTTTCCAATCGCTGGTTTTGTCGTAGCGTAGCACCATACGCTCTCTGGCTATCGAATTCTGTTAGGTGGTAGTCTGACGCTTTTTTTAACATGGCCTCCAACCACAGATATAATCTGATCGGTCCATCTCATTGGTGATCTCCCGCGTGACTTATACTCTAACCTATATAATCAGGCGATCTATGGTTATTCCAGCTCGAGAGCTGATATACGTTGCTTGATGCCGAGTTCTTGGAGTATGGTATAATAACTACCCACGTTGTAATAGAGATAGACATAGTTTGGTAGGCATTAGCTAATAAGACACCTTATATTTTGGTATTAAATAACTCCTAAACTCCAAAATATATTTTGTTTGTATCGTGCAAACGTAGTTCGTTATTTTAATAATACAGAAACAACTTTAAGTAAGGGAAAGCTTGAGTATGCTTATAGGTATACAACAAGAGTTTGTAACAACACTCAAAAGCAAGCACAATATGATACAATTACCATCCAACTTGGATGTGCTCTAGTGTTTGTGAAATAATAATGCGTTTATAACAATAAAGCGGTTAATTTTTAGTTTCCGTTTTATTGTAAAAACACTGGAAATGCAGTTAAGTGTACTGAAGGAGTTCCTTTGTGTATAAGTGCGTTTACAAACACAAACATTGAAATCAAAACTGAACTGTAAGCTTTAAAATAGTCCATGCTCTAAGCCATAACTTAGCACGACCCTAGATGACTTATTTAGTATGTACCACATGGTGCCAGAAGTAAGTTTTACTAGTTTTAGGTACCTACCGATCTGGCTCTCAGAGATATTTGGGAACTTTGATCTGATTCGTCTAGTGAAACTTTTGGTTAATATTGCAACTTGATAGACTCTTAAATTCAAATTCAAATTCAAATTCAAATTAAATTTATTGCATCCATAATGTACATACAGGTGGTAAATATAAGTTACAGAAACAATTATGGACCCTGTCGGGCACAGCAACATTCTAGATACAGTCAGTGTCTAGGAGAGAGGAATAGCGCTCAATATTTCCTTATCTATTAACATTTTAGCTATCTGTTCCCTTTCTATCTGTTTTTATTTGGTTTAATGCACTAATACGTATCCCTTTTATTTTATGTCGAATTAAATATTATTCTTAAATATTAATTATTTGTTTTAATTTTTATATTACAATAAGCATATTTGATTTAGATAGTTTATATTTAATAAAATTAATACATAATAAAATTTAAAATGTCCATATTATATTTTGAGTCAATTATTTAATAATGTCATTTCACTTATCGAGTTAACAGTAGTCATTATTTTTAATTGAATTTATCCGTCAGATATTCGTCAATTGTGTAATAGCTTTTACTAATTAAGAATTGTTTTAATTTATTAATAAAAATATTGGTTTTATTTATTTGTTTTATGTATTCCGGTAATTTGTTATATATTTTTATCGACATAGCATACGGACTAGAAGAGTGTAATTTGAGGCGGGAGGAGGGTAGATCAAGTCTGTTTTTGTGGCGCAACGAATAATTATTTTGCATGTCTTCCCGTGTGTTGTAAGACTCTGGGTATTTGCGGACTAGTTTACACAATTCTAAAATATAAATATTAACTAAGGTGAGGATTTTATGTTTCTGAAAGCAAGGCTTGCAACTATCTGTTTGTTCTATGTTAGTTATTATTCGTATCAGTTTTTTTTGTAGTATAAATAGGGAGGGAGCGTCCGTGCTATTTCCCCATAATATTACGCCATAGCTTAACCAAGAGTGGGCATATGCGTAGTATGTAACTAGTGCGGTTTGTAGATTGGTAGTTTTTTTTATTTCTCGTAGGGCATAAGAAAACTTTGAAATTTTCGATTTAACTTTCTGTATGTGGGTTTTCCAGTTTATGTGTGTGTCTATTGTCAAACCTAGAAGAGTGAAATCGTTAACTACTTCTATTTTTTGTTGGTTGTATGTGAAGTTTAAATCAATTTGGTTTTTTTGCCGGGGGTAAAAAGTAATTAATTTGGTCTTTGTAAAGTTGATTTCAAGGTTGTGCTCGTTCATCCAGTTTATTATTATATTAAGAATAGTGGTAAGTGTTTCGTTCAAATTAGCATTTGTTTGGCATGAGGTGAGGATGGAAATATCATCTGCAAACAGAACACATGGCCCGTCTATGGTTTTGGGAAGGTCATTTATGTATATTAGGAATAATAGGCAGCCTACTACACTTCCCTGGGGAATTGAACCGTATATTGATCTGACATCTGACCTAATGAGCTGTACTTCTTTTATTTCTTTATTATAGTACTCCACCTCAACAAATTGCTCTCTGCCTTGTAAATATGATGCAAACCATTCATGAGCTTTTCCGCGTACGCCTATTCCGTACAGCTTATTCAATAATATTTTAAATTGCACCTTATCATAGGCTTTTGACATGTCGAGTAGTATTCCTATTGCGTATTGTTTATTATTTAGAATATTTAAAGCTTCTTGAATGTATTTATAAACGGCTTATGTTTAACTTACCACCAGATATAGTAACATATAACAGACAAAAATAGTAAATGATCACCAAAATTAAACCCGCATCTTATTGTAAAATTATAACCAAAGTTTTAACATCTCGCTATCCTGTTTAGGCAAAATGACTCCAAATAAATCATTGTTAACCCAAAAGTAGTAAATGATCACCAAAAGTAGTAAATGATCACCAAAATTAAACCAATGACCAAAAAGATTATAAAATTTCTGGGAGCAACTTGGAAGTAGCGCTCGCCGGCCGCTGCCGCGGCACCGCTCGCTTTGCTCGCTCGGCTCGCGCGCGGTTGGTCACAGTTCTAACCTAACCTAACCTATTTTACAACATAAAATAGCGCAATAATTTGCTATTAAAATTTGGTGATCAATTTACTAAATTTGGTGATCATTTACTATTTTTGTCAGTATATTACTAGATTTGGTGGTTAGGGGTTATCGTCACAAAGTTTTTTTTGATGGTCATTATATTTATTCCCTTTAGAAACTGCTAACGTTGTGGATCTATTTTTACGAAATCCGTTTTGACAATCGTCAAAAATCTTATATTTTTCACAAAACGAATATACACGATCGCACATTGCTCTTTCAAAGACTTTAGATGCTGTGGGCAGAAGGGCGATAGGTCTATAATTATTCGGGTCTGTTTTGGCATCTTTTTTATGAATCGGCTTTATTAAAGATGTTTTTAGTTGATTTGGGAAAATGCCTTCTTCAAACGATTGATTAACTAATTGATAAAATGGGATGGTGAGTTCGTCAGCGCACTGTCTGAAAAGAGTTGGTGGGAGTTCGTCTATGCCGTGACTGTTTTTATTTTTTAAGTTTTGTAAGATCCGGTTTACTTCGCATCCGTCGACTGGGCTAAGAAACATGGTATTTTTTGTGGGGTTAATCACAGATGTTTCTCTCGAACCGCAGCCGGGTGCTCGGGTGGTATTTTCCCCAATGGATGCAAAGAAATTGTTGAATATGTTTGCAACTTGTTTTGGTTCACTCACTAAGTTTGTTGTTTGTAATGTTATATTTTGCTTATCCCTTTTTATATTTTTAAGTGTTCGTTCTTTTAAAATATCCCACATGGTTTTAACTTTATTTGCTGATTTACTCATTTTATTTATGTAGTATAGTTTTTTTGCCGTTGTTACAGTTTTTTTCAGGATTTTTTCATATGTTTTGTAGTATTTTGTAAGTACTGGATTATTTATTTTTAATGTTAAAATTTTCAATAGTCTTTTAT
This sequence comes from Anorthoa munda, assembly GCA_945859665.1. Lineage (NCBI taxonomy): Eukaryota > Metazoa > Arthropoda > Insecta > Lepidoptera > Noctuidae > Anorthoa > Anorthoa munda. Next base: position 14,188,975 of record OX243900.1, on the reverse strand, counting down.
TTTTACAGGATTGTTTTATACCAACGGTTAGCCAATAATTGTTATGTTTTGTTTTCAATTTAAGTCGACGTGTAGGGATACATTCATTTAAGATATCTGTCAGTGTATTATGGAAAGACTGATAGTTCTCGTCTACATTTTTATTCGGCAGGATGATATTGTTCCAGTTTTGTTCATTTAATTTAGACTTGAATTTTAGTATGTTACTTTTGTTAAAAATTCTTTTATTGGTAAACAAAACAGTTTGTTTAGATTGTTGGTTTTGTATCATATGTATGATAGTTCCACTGTGGTCTGAAAAACCTAATTCTTCTACGGTTGTATAAATATTATTATCATTAAAGTTCGTGAATATAAGGTCCAAACATGTTGACTTGGTTTGTGAGATTCGTGTAGGTTCTTTTATATGTTGTACAAATTTATATTCTAACATAAGATTAATCAGTTGGTTAGTTTTTGAGCTATTTTCTAATATATTTATGTTAAAATCTCCGCCTATTACGACATTAAATTTTTTATATTTATTAGTTATACAGTGCATTATTTGTTTTAATTGGCTAATAAAAGTTTCTTCCTCTCTTCTATTCCAGTACATACACACAATTATCAGGTTTTGCTTTGGTAGCTTACATGCACATACTTCTATACAATACTCAACAGTCATATCTCTAAGATCACAACATTCTATACACTCTATACAATCCTCTAACATAATACAAACACCGCCGCCACTTCGAGAGCGACGACTGAACGATGCTACGATTTTATATCCACTAAATTGCAGAGTTTCTAATTTGTCCTGTGTTAGCCATGTCTCACACATGCATATTGCTTTATAGGTCGGTTTATTGTTGATGAAAGCCTCCAGTAGATGTTGTTTATTAAAAATGCTTTAAATATTTTGGAACATGATTTTAAATTGCTGGCCTGGATTTCCGAAACGTACGATCGTCACTATTTCCATTTATGTTGTGTTTAGTCAGGTAATTATCAGTATGTCTCGTTATGTTCATGTCGTCATGGTTCTGTGTTTGTGATGATCTTGCGCTGTAGTCAAATGAAGTATGAGCTTTAGTATTTTGGTGTAGTAAAGACCTTTCTTCTCTTTGTTTCCTTATTTTAAGTAATGCTTCTTTATCAAGGAAACCTGATACATACAAGCCTAAAGTTTTCAAAAAGCCCGCGTTTTCTATAATGTACTTGGTCATTCTTTTACTAACCAGTTCTACCCGTAGTGGCCGCCTAAGTCCGTTTCGTCCTATTCGATTAACCGTATAGTTCGGACGGGGTACATTTTGGGGCTTGACAAGCATACCTCCGCTGGCTCAGCCGCGGTTCATTTTGGACCCCAGATTTACGTCATACGACATCCTAATTAATAACTTAATTATTGATTAAGATACCTAATGAATCTTATGTGGGGGCTTTAATTAAAATAGTTGGATAAAAAGCTTACATGTTAGCGCAAATATTTTTTTTTAGATTAAGTGCGCAAGTTTATTAATTTACATTTGTTAAAAACAAGTGTAATAATACGATAATCGCCATTTTGATGACAGTGGTGGTCGAAGCTAAAAAACATAAAAATGCTGATTTTGGACACCCAAACTCCACGACAGGGGTAAAGGTTTGCTAATTGTTAAATTATTGGTCGAATTCATCCATATTTCAAAATAAATAATTAGTGGTAATGAAGTTATTTGTTATTCAAAGTCGAAGTTAGGCGCCAATCGTGTTTGTTTACATTTTTATTTTACACAAATATCACCCTTCCACACGTAAAATAAATTACAAATATGACAATTATGTCTTTAAATATAATAAACAACAAGAAGAAGCCCTGATTTTAACGTAATTAACAAACACCAGTCCAATAATAAGTAAAATTCATTACCACTACTTTATTTTTGTTAAATTTCCAATTCGTCAAGTAGATTGTTTTTTTTTAATGTACTAGTTGTGTGGCAAAACGATTTTAGCAATCGATTTTATTTATGCTATCCACTCGATTAATGAGCGATTATCCCAAATCGATTCTTAAAAAATAGAAAAATCTTGTTTTAGGCATAAAATACAATTAGTACTTAAATTATTACTATTATTATTTCTTAAAGTAATCTTAATAGATTTTTGGACATTATTTGACTACAACCAACTAAACAATTTCATCGAACCGTGGATAATTTCGCGCCGAATTATCTATCCGATTCAAAATTCAAATTCGGAATGCGTTCGCTGTTCAAAACTATTTTGTATAAAAATAATAATGATTGAGTCTTTATGTTTGATAGTCTCAGAAGTATACAGAGTGCCTAGTATATTTTTATGTAAGTTTGTAACGCAAGTGTAGATAAATTTAGTTTCGGGGAACCAACGATTTTGTGATTATTCGTTATATTGCAATGAGTGTCGTACTGGCCCAGTGGCTAAAGGCCTCGCCTTGCCTGAGGTCATGGGTTCAAATCTGGACAAATACCAATGATTTCCATTTTCAAATTCATTAATGTACTTTCTAAGTATATTTTAGAAATCATTGACAACGGTGAATGAAAACATCATGAAGAAACCTGGTCTTATAGTCTCAAATCGACAACCCGCATTGAGCAAGCGTAGTGATGAATGTTCGTGCCTTCTCTGTATGAGAAGAGGCCTTTGCCTTGCAGTGGGACAATTATAGGCTGGTATTATTATTATAATTACATATTGAATAATGAGTTGAGAGTATGGTATGGTTAGGTTTTGAATTCGGTCGAGTTTGTTGTAATGTTATGAAAATTGGTTATTCTATACATACTTTTAAAATTTTATTTTTATTCATTTTAAGAACATAAGTTTGGTTTGTATTTACATCTGCATTCCCCGAAAACTATTAATATCAATAACCTTGTGCGTATCTTCTTGCGCGGTTCCTTTCCAAGCGAGTTATGGCATGGTTGTCAACCAACTAAGCTGAAAATCATCTAGAAGCATGAAATTTGGCAGAAAGGTTCCTCAAGTGTGTGCACGTAATTGTGCAGTAAGAAAGGATTTTTGGAAATTGCATCCCTAAGGGGGTAAAAAGGGGTTTAAAATTTTGTATGAAAAATCTAATTCCTTCGGCCATAATTCTTATTCTAAGTAAACAATATAGGTTGCCATTATTAGTTTTTCGAAACTCCCAAATGACGATTTAGGGGATGTTGAAGTTTGTATGGAAGAATCTGATTTCTTGGGGCAATCCACATGAAACTTGGCACAAATACCAACCTAAATAAACAATAAAGGATTTCATTATTAGTTTTTCGAAACTACCCCCAAAAGATGATTTAGGGGGTGTTAAAATATTTTTGAAATATCGTATATTTAAAAAATAATTTAACACCCCATAAATCACATATTAAATATTTCTTTGGTTAATAAATTTGAAAATTTACATAAATACCCATCCTAAGTGAACCATAAAGGTTTTCATTATTAGTTTTACTTATCTAGTCCCAAAATGCGATTTTTGGGGAGTTAAAGTGCTTTGAAGAATTTTATTTCCCGGGTTAATAAATTTGAAATTTGGCACAAATACCAAACTAAGGAAACAATAAAGGTGGTCATTATACATTTTTCAAAACTAACTCAAGCTAAGAATCTTACTGGACAGGGTTTCGTTTTTGACGTGGTTTTCTAGGGAAGCACTAAGGCACGATTTTGCGGCAATTCAACCTTTAAGGAAGTGAAAAGGGTAAAAATTAGTTTGTATGTAAAATCAAATTCTTTGAGGATAAAGTTGATGATCAAAATTTACATAAAACATTTTGAAAACTCCCTCCCAGATTGGGTTTAGGGGTGTTAAAGTTTTTTTTGAGGCAACTCACTGCGCAATCTGACTAACATAAAATGATAAATAAAAAAATTTAATTCAAAAAATCTAAAAACCCGACTGCTTTGCAGTCGGAGCATACATCTGGTTTTCGTCAGCTAGCTCGCGAATATGTATCCTCCGACTGCACAGCAAGATTTTCTCCTTGTTTAAGTCTTTTTATTTCGCTTTTAAAGCAGTCGGGTTTTTAGATTTTTTGAATTAACTTTTTTTATTTATAACTTTTTAGTTATCCTTTTTTAAGATTAAGGTACATTTAAACATATGTGCTTTATATTTTCGAAATCACCTCTTAAAGCCCTTTATTTTGATACCCCACACGATGGGTTTGGAAGAAAAAAAAATTGTCCTCCGCAATATGGCGCCCAAAATCTGCCATTTTTCTATTTTCCAATTTTAATGTAGCCAGTGACACTCGCGGGGTTAAGACGAATCGATTGTCGTATGAATCATCAAAATCGGCCAACACGTTTGGTCTCTAGAACGCCACATAGGAACAAACAAACATACATACATACATACTTACATACATACATACATTCATAGACTGATAAACACATTACCATCCTTCGGCAGTCGGGTAAAAAGAGAAGAAAGGAGTGAATAGCATATTTAGGTTGTTCAAAATTAGACCCTCAACGGGGCAAAAAGGGTTGATAAGTTTTTAGGGGAGGATTTTACTTTGTGGCGATAACCTAAAATGTATTATTGTTTAAGTCAAATAACGAATCGTCCCAATCCAATAAACCCACCAACCCCAAACGCAAATCCACGATACCCAGTTTTTAATAGTTTTAATAATATCTTATTTTTGGTTGCCTTTACTAACTGCATATAAGAAAATCATTTATAGGATAAACGAAATCACGCGAACATAGTCGCGGGCGGAGTGCTAGTCATACATAAACATACTCATATTTATACTGGTCATTCTGTATAAAACCGTCTGAAATGATCAATGTAAAACTCTCTTTTATATTAAAATGTGGCCGAGAATATTTTGAATACCACCTGCATTCCAAATTTGAATTTTGAATTCTTTTACGTTCGGCGAATTCGGCGCGAAATTAGCCACGAATTCTATTTTTTTTCAATTTACTCTTCTGATAACATTATGAAAGCATTTGTGTATAGTTATTACTATATATTATTACTATAAGTTGTTATTTTATTTTGTGCCTATAAACTAATTTTAATTTTAAAACAATACATTTTTGAAAATCACTTTTTTATTTAAATGAATAATTTTAAATAATCGAAATACACTTAATCGATTAGGCTGAATGCAGTTTTAATCGATTATGAGACGCGTGAATGGACAGCAAAAAAAAAAACAACACCAAAGAAATGTCATGTTGCAAGGTTGCATCAAAATTTTAAGCAATTTTTTTCCAGATTTTGGCTTGTTTTGCCCGCGGTCCGTCTGTCTGTCGGTCTGTCTATCACCAGGCAGTATCAGCTGCTCATAAACCGTGATAGCTAGATAGTTGAAATTGTCACAGATGATGTATTTCTGTTGACGCTATAACAACAAATAATAAAATCAGAATAAAATAAATATTAAAGTGGGGCTCCCATACAACAAACGTGATTTTTTGCCGTCTTTTGCGATAATGGTACGGAACCCTTCTTACGCGAGTCCGACTCGCACTTGGCCGGTTTTTTTCGGTAAATATAGCCTTTAAAACTCTTTTAACGACATGGCTGGAATAATTTAATCCTTAATAAGCTTTGTCTTTTCCTACTCGCGTCTCTCACAGGAATACTGAGTTCTTCCAGGATAAACGTCTATAGCACTTATAACTTACACTTAGGGACAGAATAATCGAATTCAGATCAGTCTTTCAAAGATTACATTTACAAAATATAAAAATATAATAAATAGTTCTACTTCTTAAAAAATAAACAGACTTCCAAAGCAAAACAAGTGCAAAAATAACTTTCGTTTCGGCAGTCGGTGTCTTTGGTACCTCTTGTTTTATATCGTTGTGCGACATTTATTTTTGCACTATATTACATACATGAGTATCGAATTGATAACCTCCTTTTTTTGGAGTCGGTTAAAAGAAGATAAATCATCATGCCTTGCTCTTATCCTATCCAAATTCATACTCAAAACTTTCCTAAATACATCTTTCCTTAATCGAAACTCAATATTAAACATAGAACCATTTAAATAAATCTACCCAAAATTTTCCATTCGATTCATTTGTCTAAACCTAACTTAAATAGTATGAGCGTACTCTAGACCAGCGGAGCATTGTGTACGAAGAAACAATATACCCGCTGTTTACAAACCGCCGGCTTATTTCGTGTGATCCGCCCTCTGTCTAACACAATACTTTGCTGTGGAAACAGTGACGTCATCTGCAGGGATGTTCAACATGGTTGCATTATGCTATTTTGAATATATGGATATATGTGGGGTACTGTCGGAATGTAAGAGATTGGAGGACAGAAAAGGAAGTCTTAAAAATTTAGCTTATAGTTGTTTTGTGAACGGTGAAATTAGTGAATTTAAGAAATTTCTAGGAAGATAAATCTTTTAGGAAGATAAACTTAAAGATGATAAACGATGATGTGGTCGGCGGTGAAGCACTCTTGCCTAGAAGAATACAAATACATGTATTTGTAATCTATTATATTTGACTTAAAGACAGGTAGGTAGCAGATATCAGTTAACACAAACTGCAACAGGAAACTGACTAAAATAAATAAAAAAACAGGTTTTAAAGAAGAAGTGGCTACTTATTAAAACCAGTATTTTAATAATAGCAAACGGTGTAATATGGCAACAAAGAGCAAAATATATAAAATTGTGGGCGCGACCGTAATCCCTGTATCTTGCCTGAAAATAGAAAAAGAACCCTCCTGATTCACGCGAAGCAGGGAATGAATTTATTTAGCCACGGTGAAATTAAACACAAATATATTCATAATGCACTCTGAGTGTAAGCGGGTTTCGCTGTACCTGAAATTTATAAGTCGGTATTTTTTGTGGGTCCTATGCATGATCGCGCTGTTTGAGCAAAAATGAATTTGGAAGCGACGATTGAAATCTTTTGAAATTCAACAACCAATTACATGTTAAATGGTAAATCTATGAAGATTTTATAAGTTTTTAACACATTTTATAGGTCGCATTTATCCATGTTAGTTTAGAGCGACTATAATGATATCCTGATTGAAGAACTACCGGATGAAGGTGGTGTTAACCGTTCCAGATTCATACTGTACGTTTGTAAGAATCCTAATTTCCCACTGAATCAGTGATTAATTGAATATTATGGTTGGCCTAGTATTCAACAACAACACAATTCGCTGACGCACCATAAGGTCCTCACATTTAAAGGTTACTTAGTGATGCAACGGAACCGTCATTACGGAAACAGAAACGGAAACAGATGTTAAAAGTAAATTTTGGGGGAAACGGAAACAGAAACAGATGCAGAAGTGTAAATGTAATATAAATCATTAAAGTAAGTATTTTTTTTTATAAATCAATATTCAAATTTAAATGAAGGTAAATTATATTTTAAAGATTAATTTTACCGCTTTTGTACCCAGCAATCTGCTTTGATGCTGTACATAAATTGCTAGACCACTTGCCCACCCACGCGTCATCCCTCCATAATATTCTGTTTCAAAAGTCGCACAAGCAGAAGCAGAAACGGATGTAAGAAAGCGTGCGGACCTTCCACAGTTGCGGAAACAGAAGTAGAGGTCTGTTGCATAACTAGTTACAGAGCTGCATGCTGTACAGAATGTAAGGTGGGCCATAGTTTGCGGAGTGACGCCGCAGAAGCACTATTATTTCAAAACTGTATTTTCGATCGACCCGCTATGAAGAAGAACTGATTAATTTAAGAAAAGGCTGTACATATGACAGTAGGTAAAAGGCCAATCAACTTTCCATATCATGGAAAGCCCTTTCAAAATATACCCATCGATGCTGAAATATCTATAAAATCTCAATATTTTGTACAATGATTATTATAATAACTAGCTTCAACTAGCTTCTGCCAGCGGCTTCTCCCGCGTGAAAATTGTTTACTTATCCCAAGGGAACATTACATCGGGATAAAAAGTAGCCTATGTGCTATTCCTGACTATAATCTATCTCTGTGCCAAATTTTATCCAGATCCATTCAGCCGTTCTAGCGTGATTGAGTAACAAAGAAACAAACATCCACACATCCAAAATTTCGCATTTACAATAATTGATATGTAAAATATTGTAAGAATAACTAGCTTTTAAGGTCGTTATTTCTTCTGTGACCTATCCTATAAAACCTTACATTTTCCAGGGATTAAACTTAAAAGTAACCAGTGGAACTCAGCGCTTGTGTAGCTCTCTATAAGAGTAATAGTTTTCGTTATCAGATAGTACTTCTAGAGATTACCACCCAGAAACAAACAATTTTATCTCATTTATAATATTAGTTTAGATTTAGATAATTACGCGTACAATTACAGTAGAAACTGGTGATACTTTGTTCTGATATCTCAAGATATGTACGTGTTATTGTTTCTACTTCTAGTAACGGGCAATGTTTGTATCCCTTCAACGTTCATTGGTGGTTACTAATGACTCTAATTGAAAGTTTGAGGGGAAATGGAGCATTGCATTGTAAAGGAAAATCTTCATATAGAAAGGGGTTCAGTAACACTTACCTGACATACCTAACAATGTTCTGGTGTATTAAAGTAATTGAAAACGCCAGCTTTACTAAGCTGACCTAAGTAAGTATGGCAATAAAGAGTACCCATTCTATTAATCTGTTTATCAATCGTGTCTAGCTCTGTATGCGGTGGTTGTGTAGAGGAATTGTCACCTCGTTGAGCGCGGTAAGTTTATCTTGTGTTAGTTGATCTAATTTGCTAATTAATCTTAACTCATATTATATGGAGGTAAAATTGTTCGTTATTAAGAGGAAATCTATGGACATACTGAATCAATCTACCTAGACTTTTCCCTACTTTGTTGGGAACCTATCGCTGAGTTTAATAGGGCCATAGAGGCTACTTTTTATCCTTATTATATTGCCATTTCGGGCAAGTCCTCCAGTCCAGAAATAAAGTTCATAATCTCTATCTTTGTCTTGGTTCGCCGCGATATCACCCACCTAATTAGAAGTGGAATTGCCCATCTATAAAATAACGTACCTACAAGAATGATGAATTTTACGAAATTTTGCCTCAGTGCTCACCTTAGTTATTTATACCTACATATCAGGCTCTGGTGTTAAAGATTTTCCTTCTAGACCCAGTGGTTTAGGCTTTACGTTGTCTATCAGTGAATGAATGTTTAAGAGGAAATGCGGTCGCAGACATCTGACTGAATATCCTAAATAAAAAGTAATAATTCGAGGTTTGGCTCTCGCCTCTTCCAATATTAGACCAATTTAAGAGATATTCCACAAACTGAAAAGGAAAGATATATACTGTGCTACTGTTTTCCTTTTTTTAACTTTAATTATGACTGTTTACTAAGCTAACTCAGTCGAAGCAGGGCAGAGGCCCTCATTTCTTCTTAAGAATTTGATGAACCATTTGAAACGTCTAAAGCTGTAAGCATAATTTTCCGATAGGACGTAATCTGCAGCTTATTTTTTTACTTTTTGCTAGTCTCAATATAGTGTACATTTTATTGAGCAGTGGTGGCCCAGTGGTATCGGCCGCGACTTACAAGTTGTAGGTTGTGGGTTCGAACCCAGGCAGGCGCTTTATTTTGTGTAATTTATTTCAACACCACTCCTCTCAAAACGGTGAAGCAAAACATCGTGAGAAAACAAACATTTGGCATGTCCTAGAACCAAAAATTTGAAGACATGTGACATCCACCAACCCGCACTGGGCCCGCGTGGTGGATTGCGGCCCAATCCCTCTTACAGAGAGGAGGCTTGTGTCCCATCAGTGGGACCATTAATAGGCTGATGATGTGATGTGATGTGTGATGTGTACATTTTATTATAGTTAGTTTCCAAATCTAAAATACCTTGAACAATCCCACAGAAAATTCGTAGAAATTCATGCAAAATAGACTTCTAAAATCCAACAACTATAGGTATTATAAACGCCAAAGTTTGTAAGGATGGATAATGAATGTTTGTTTCTTACAGTCTAGGAAAAAAACACCGAACGGATTTTGAGTAAATTTTACAATAAACTCGTTGTTTATAACAGGTAACCTATGAAATTGCTGTTCTGCAGTACTCGCCATTTCAAAAAAAAAAAAATTTTTCTTTGGCTAAGAATTCTCATTTCAAATTAATTTTATTTTAAAAACATGGGCCTATCTTGGCAGGTTCACATTGCAGAAGTAAGCAGGAGGGTGTTTTGCTCGTTTCGGTCTCTGAAACGTCTCCAGAAGTTCCTGCCTTTCTCGACTAAAGTTACTCTTGCTCAGTCTCTCCTTCTTCCTCTTCTTGACTATGCTGATGTCTGCTTCCTTGATGCGACTGAGGAACTCCTTGATAAGCTCGAACTTTAGCAGAATTTGTGCATCCGCTTAATTTTTGGCCTCTGAAAGTACGACCATGCGTCGGACTTTCGAGAACGGTTGAAGTGGCTGCCTATTCGACAGCGTCGAGATACGCACACTCTTTCTTTACTCTTTTCTGTTCTATATAATCCTGCCTCTCCTTTGTATTTTTGGGAGCGCTTTAAGTACCTTGTACCGAGAGGAAAACCTTGTCGTTTATCATCATCTCTTCTACTTCGTTTTCCTCCCCATTCATCAAGTTGTTGCGGTGGATCATTTACTGTTCGTGCTGTCCGCCTTTGGAATACTCTTCCTCACTCTATACGGGATAGCCCTTCGTTAGAGGTTTTCAGGAGAAGAATAAGGTATCATTTCCTTTCAGCATGACGCAAAGATATATATATAAATGTAAGATATATCTATAAATGTAAGATTTTGGTTGTATTATATAGTATATATGTATTAGTGTATACATTGTGTATTGTACACGTATTTGTTTAAGTTTATTTTGTTTGTAAGAATTTTAAACATTAAGTGTTTTGTTTTGTTGTTGTTTGTGTGTTTTTAATAATTTTTTTGTGCACTTGGATGTACTGTCCTCATATGCAAATTTCTTAATGCAACTGAGATTTAGAACCCAATTATGGGTTAAGCTCACCTTTGTACATAAGCTGTCCTATTGTATCTGTGTCTTTATTTTTTTGTGTACAATAAAAAATAAGAATAAGAATAAGAATGGAATTCTTTTTTGAAAATTATTGATTTGTTTATTGATAAGCGTCATGTTCTCATCGCATTTGAATCTTTTTCTTCATCATGGATAAGTTAAAATTCGGGTAATTATGGAATATGAGTACCGTCGTGGCAGCAACGCACAAGCGGCACGCAACATCAACGACGACCTTTACGGGGCGAACACTACAAACAAACGCACCACCTGTTATTGGTGTGCCCGCTTCCGTTCTGAATATTGCCACCTGAAAAATCAACCCCGACTTCTACGTTTCCAGAATTTGTATAACTTCTTGGCGAGAAAAAATAACCAATACCCAAGAGGCAGTACAAAATGCCTTTGAATTATGTGTTGCCTCCCGTCCAGCTGATTTCTTCAAGTGTATCAATAATCTGCCACTGCGTTGGCAAAGATGCATCGATTTCATGGGTGATTACTTTAAAAAATTGAAAAAAAAAAAAAAAACGTTATCTTATTTAAAAAGAATCGCTAATTTCATAGATGAAGACCTAATACATCAGAATGAGACATACGATATTTTTTTTGTCCCGGGATTATGGTCCTTTGTGATAATTTTCAATTTCCACCCAAGCGAATTCGTGTGGGCAGAAGCCTACATCATATTTTCTTTTTTTTTTTCGTTGAAGATTGAGGTGTTTACTAGACAAATCTTTTCATATCATATGCATGTCGGTGACCGTCTGGCTTCAAAGCGTCACGACACTACGTCTTCTGCATTATACGTGAGGTATTTTGGAAGAGATCACTTATATTTATGTTTTGAACTGTTATCGTGTTTGCGCGATTTTCGTGAGAATCCTAACACTTGCACTTGTGTTGAAAGTTTATGTTGTTGTTTTAAGTTGTGTGATGATTGTTGTAAATACTTGCTAAGGTATCTGAACTTTCTTGAGTATGTTATTATTTATTTATGCCCATGTTCGACTTAATGCGGACAGATAGGTCGTGAATTCGATTACGGTAACACTGCCCCGTTTTACCTGTTAGGAACTAGGTAGGTATAACAAACAAAAATACTTTAGTAATGACTCATTACTAATGTATTTTTCATTACTAATGAGCATCCAACTATTTTAAGAACCTTGGTATTCAGTGCGAATTCTAACAAGTAAAATATAAAAAAAGCCCCGATACATTTTAATTTCGTGCTACATAATTTATCTCGTAGTAGACACGCTTCGATCGACAATCTATTGAACACTTAATTATGATACAATATCTTTCGAAAACACTCCGATTCAAACAGTAAAAATAAAATGCCCTTAACTTTTGAACGGCTGAACTGATTCTCATCAAACATAGCTAAGAACACACTCGATAAAGTCTCCTTTCAAACAAAATCGGTTCATCCCTTTAGGAGCTATAATGCCACAGACAGATTCACAAATACACATATACACAAACACACAGGTACACACGTCAAACTTATAAAACCCCTCTTTTTCCGCCGGGGCGGGGTTAAAGTTAGGTACAGGTACTTGAAAGAAAAAATCTATAATGATGAAAAATTACAGTTTGACAACCCATCCAACAGTCATATCAAAATATTGTAATTTTTTAATTCCTCTGGTTTTTACGACTACACAAAATACAATTTCCTTAGGTACACCAACGATTAGTATTATTTAGGATGGCTTTAAGAAATTCTATGTATTTACTTACTCTATATCTTCTACATCTGTTATAACTGAGCCGACAGTTTTCCTTATTTCTGAATCTGTTGTTGCATAATTGAAAGAAGGTACATAAGGGCGCACCCATTGATAGCTATTAACTATTTTGTAGTTCAAGAAGAGCTACATCGTTTCCTAATAGGTCACTAAGTTAAGAATTAGAGAAAACTGCTAATACCTCTCGATGGGACCGCGTCTTAAGATATTGGTGCTGCAGCACCCAAATTAATCGTTTTAATGTTACTTTTTAACTAAATCAAAATAGTTATATTAGACAATAGTTATGTTTGACGCACTTCCCTTGTTAGATATGAAAAAATATTAGGGTGAAAATTTGACGATAAGTCGACGATAAGTCGACGATAAGTTGATGATTTGTGCTAGAATAATGTAAACAAGCTTGTTGTGTAGCCTACAAATTAATCTACGTCATCTAGGTAGACGGCGTTTAGGTAAACAGTAAAAGCGTTATTTATAAAAAAATAACTTTTTAAACACTGATTTAACGGATTCTTAATTTAAATTCCGCACTGAAAGTAATTCTGAATCTGCTAGTCAGTGTTTAAACTATACTTTTGATATTTTAACATGATAATGGTGATGGACTCACCAATATATTATGTGTCGTAGGCCATTTATCGAACTGGGCCGATCGAGATCAGCCTGGGCATATCACCTGATGTTTGTCTGTGATTTGGCCCATTATTTCATGATGTGCCCAACATAAAATTGGGCAGATCGATGAAAGCAACCTATTTGTCGATTTGCCCAATGGCCAAGTGACTAGGACCACATCGAGATATGGCTGGGCGCATCGTAATGTATTTCCCTTTTCGCGACGTTGTGGTGGCTCTGTTTGCGCTCTGTCAGCCGTGTGTTTACGTGCGAGAAAGATGGCGGAGTTACAAGAAATAGAAAACTGATAATAACAGTGAGGTAATTGCAGAAAAAGGTGCTTTACAAGTGTATTACGACCATCAGTTACAGTCTTTTTATTTGCTAGAAAAATAAGTAATTATTATCTAAACTTCATTTTATTTGCCCGTTCTTTGGTCACCCTACGGACTATATTTATCCAAGCATGGCTGGGCAAATCATTAAACGTTAATCTTTTAACAATATTGCGGATTTGCGATATATATAATGTGTAATATCGTAACGTATCGTGGTGTGACCAAGCAGATATCGATCAGCCCAGTTCAATAATTGCCTTACGAGATAATATGTATTGACATTCTTCATATAAAAAGAAAATAAAGACACAAGCCATACACAAAGTCATAATTATAAAAGAAAGGGCAGTTATTTTCTTGCAAAATAGTAAAACTTTATTTGCCTCCTCTATTGTTAATAAGAGTACACCTATATATATATACACTTATATATATCAAATACACTAATTAAAAGAGATAATTCAAAAACACCCAGAAATGTACAGAACAAGTCTCAACCTAATTTAATTATCACACCAGTCCCAGTTATTTTTATAAAGCTCGCTGAAGCTGCGGTCACTGCCGTGAGCATAATGTCTGCCGTAGACTCGTCTCATGTCCCTATTTGCATAGACGTCGTCTAAAATACATGAAATTTGTAGCACATCGCCAAAGCGGCACTTGTCACTGCGGCTAACTCCGTCTGTGCCCGACCTCACCATCAGGCATTTAATTTAATTAAACAAAATAATGAACGTGACGTTATTCAATTTGAATTGCAACTTAATTATCAAACTATAAACAAGTTTTTTGATAAATATAGAGGTAAGATAGTGGTCCAGCGCGAGCCTAAAATAGATAAAAAAAAAACAAAAAAAAGTATCAATATTATAAACATCACTACTTCTTTCTTTATTATTTTCTCTTCTATTTGTTTTTTATTTTGATATAAACTGATTGTACTAGGTATTATGTATCAACTTAGATATTCTGAAGTTTTTGTTTGCACCAACGGCAAAATTAACAGCCGCAGCAGGTCTGTATCTAAAACCGTCAAAATATAGTCGCAATTTTGTCTCATCGACAATTAATATCTGTATGTAGAAATAGCATCGTCGTCAGTCAGTACACCACCTTCACCCAGCCGTAATCTCGGCATCCCACCTACTGTTGCGATGGAAAAACATTAAAAATATGACACTGTCACCGAGGTCATCGATGCATGCGCTTTTGGCACAAATTTTCGAATTTATAAAAAATAAAATAAATAGTATATGTATAATATTTTATAGTTTCACTATCACATTAACATTAATCTGTTTCTATGTTTGTAGTTTTACCACGTCCATTTTTTTTGTTTTCTTTCCTTGTTTATTAAGTAGGTACAGCATATCGGGGATCCACGCTACAAGGAGTATGATTAGTAGCATATTTTGCGCTGTTATGCAAGTAATGTAGCTTCCAGAATAATCTCTTATCCATCCGAGAAAGTATCCGACTGGTAGTACAATGAGTCCCATGGTTAACATGCCAAGACCTACGGCAGCTGGCACTTGATCCACTCTGCAATTCTCTGATATCGCAAGGTTCCTCGCAACAATGATCATACTCTTACCAACGCCGTATAGACAAGACATGAGGATTAGTACTTCAATGTTTGTTTGATACGCCAAAACTGAAAAAAAAAAACAGCAGATAGATTCACGTGTGATCTATTTATGTTTACCGATGATAATATACCAAACGATAAATAGATTTTTTCTAGTCGTAGATATCTGACGTACTTTGTCTGACGACGATGAGCCAAATACTTGTCACGATGATCATCCATCTGGCCTTTATTTTGTACTTGTCTTGAAAGATGGGCAGTATCAGTCGGCCTGCTATATCTGCACCGGCCACAGCTGACATGCAGTTAGCAGTCTGCTGCTTATTCATTGATGCTACTTTCTGGAAAATCAATGGTCATATTCAATAAGTACCTATGTAGCTCTTCTATGATCACAGGACATTCTGAATTTATATTGAATATTATATTCCTCTCACAGAAAGGAGGCCTGTGTCCCAGTAGTGGGAATATTATGAGCTGATTTGTGACCTTGAGCAAGCGTGATGATTAATGCTCGTGCCTTCTCTGTATGAGAAGAGGCCTTGGCCTTACAGTAAGAGGCTATTATTAAGTACATGGGTGACCGAGCTCTGCTCGGGTGAAATATTCATGAAAATCGTTGGAGCCATTTTCGAGATTCAGATTAATACATATATATATATATATACTAGCTGACCCGGCAAACTTTGTTTTGCCATAAAAACACCAAACATACATCTACCTTACCTACCCTAACAACCCTACACTAACCTAACCTAACCTAACCTTACCCTAACTACCCTACACTACCTACCCTACCCTACCCTACCCTACACTACCTACCCTACCCTACCCTACCCTACCTACCCTACCTACCCTACCTACCCTACCTACCCTACCCTACCCTACCCTACCCTACCCTACCTACCCTACTCTACCTACCCTACCCTACTTACCCTACCCTACCCTACCTACCCTACCCTACCCTACCCTACCCTACCCTACCTACCCTACCTACCCTACCCTACCTATCATAAAAATTAAAAAAAATATATTTAAGGGTGAACAACCCTTATCACTTAGGGGTATGGAAAATAGATAGTAGCCGATTCTCAGACCTACTCAATATGCTTACAAAATTTCATGAGAATCGGTCAAGCCGTTTCGGAGGAATACGGGAACGAACATTGTGACACGAGAATTTTATATATAAGATACAAGAATTGCTCGTTTAAAGGTTATGAAGAGTTATGGTGTGGTGTGGCTTGGGAGAGATATATCCAGCATAGAATTAAGATATACTCAATCACCTTAATAATTTCAACATTACAATTTAATCTAAGTCGTGCTTAAAGCGTCACAAAGCTGTTCTTACCTGCAAGAAGAATGGATACAGCATACTGAAGTTTTGTGTGGAAGTGACAGCTAGGGCTATGCCGATAACAACATTGAGGAACCGGATATTGGATAGTAGAGAGATTCCGAATAGATCATACAGCTTCGTCAGTAAGGTTCGTTTTTGTGGCAGAACAACTACATTTTTAGTTGATCCTGAAACAAAAACCCCAAATTCAAGTAGAGTTCACGTTTTGTACTTCCCGGAACATCTTTGGTCATCTTACCGTCTCTCCAAGTACTTCTCCATTATGGGCCTATCCATCACCAATGCAGCATGCTTTAAAGCAGTTTAACTCAAACTAGTAAATTTACTTTTTTATAACTGAGAAATATTGCATTCTTACCATTGAGACCAGTTGCGTCGGTTTTATATATTTTTTCACCATTTAGTTCTATTATGCTTATAGTTACGCTTCTATCCCAATTCAATTTTACATGTACGTTTTCATTACCCTGATTTTTTGCGTCACCGCTAGATTGAGCTATATTCCTTACGGCTGCATCTCTATTTTTTTCTTGCCGTTGACTTTCATTTACTAGAACTTCTTCTTCAATTTTTTTCATGTGCCATTCTATTGGTTGTATTAGCATGGTACCGGCAATCTAAAATATTTGAGAACTCTTTTAGACATAAAGTCACTCGTCGTCATTTAACTCCAGTTACAACCTTAACGCACTCTTTGCCAAGTGGGTACTCCCTTAAATATATCAATTATCGCCAAAGAGGTGCAAACAGAGGTTTGCCACTGGATTTGTTTGCGAGTTTCCTGAAGGATAGAATACAGGTTGTTGGAGTGGATATTTGGATCAATGATAAACTGCCGATTAAATATGGCGTCCCACAAGGCAGTGACCCGACCTATTTTTTAGTTTACATCAACAGCCTGTGTAACACAGACTTGACCAATGGGAAAATAATTACTTTCGCCGATGATACTGGATTACTTTTTTATGGTGAGACGTGGGGAGATGTTTATAAACATGCTCAAAATGGGTTCACCCAAGTGTCTAAGTGGCTTAATAACCTTAAATGTTGACAATACTAAGTTTATGACCTATACACTCAGAAAACAAGACCTACCAAACCTTCCCATTATCTCGCACAGTTGCAACCTGCCATATAACAATTCATGTAATTGTCTGCGTTTGTCAAAAACTAGCACTATTAAATATTTGGGTGTTGCAATAGTTTTTTTTTTTGTACTTTATTAGTAAGAACAAAATTCTTAATATTTAATTACGATCTAGCCTAAAAGACTAATAAGCAATTTAACTCTAACTTAATATGTTACGTGATAGATTATGTTAAAACTAAGAATAGTGTCCATTTGCACTTTTACAGTAGTCCGTAGCACTTTCTTAGAGTCTGATATAATTTAAATAGTACATTGTGATACAAGGGTGGAAAGTAGGTTATTGCAAACGAGCTGTCATTAACAAGCCCGAGCCGAAGGCGAGGGTTTTCAATGACACGAGTTTGCAATAACCTACACGCCCGTGTATCACACGATATTTTTCAATACAGTTGTGGGAAATAGTAAAAACAAATTAAAGAATTAGATTTGTTAATTCACAAAATAATAAAAATTTCACGCGTTTTTGCAACTGGACATATTTTTTTTACAACGAAAACAGCCTACACAGCCTATTCGATTTTTGACAAATGTTGATGTGAAAATAATTAAATTGAAACTCGTAATTAAATATATTATACAACCATGTAAAAGATTTTTGAGAATTAAATGCTAAAACGTACGAAATCATTCATTTTTCCTCGTATAAAATTTATTCCATTTTATTCTATGTATGAAAACTCCTTGCTACTAAACTTTTTTAAATTGACTTATAACTAAAGGCGCGTTTTTGCAACTGGACATTTTTTACAACGAAAACAGTCTATACAGCCTATTCGATTTTAGACAAATGTTGATGTGAAAATAATTAAATTAAAACTGGTAATTAAATATATTAACCAACCATTAAAAAGTCTTTTGAGAGTTCAATACTAAAACGTACGGAATCATTCATTTTTCCTCGTATAAAATCTATCCAATTTTATTCTATGTATGAAAACTCTTTGCTACTAAACTTTTTAAATTGACTTATACATTTAAAACTAAACTGCAAAACTAATGATCGAGCTCGTAAACAAAAGTCACGACCGCGTAACAGAAAGATGCCTATGCCTATGCCTGTCACTATTATTCATTCACTTTACACTACACTAATTCAAAAGGTTTAGTTCTTTTTAGTCTACGCACTAAGTTTTTATTGTCTAGCAGCTGGATAGCCTCAACATTCACGTGTCGATGAAGTCTGTGTTCCTGGGCTTTAGCAAATTTTTGGATGATGGTGGTGACGAATGCTGTTTTAAGGTCACGGTGAAGATCGTAATTTTTATGTACAAGGGTGCATTTACAGCATCCCTGAGCACTTTATTTTGGAATTGTTGGATTATATTGACGTTGCTTTGTTTAGTACAGCCCCAAAGTTGGATACCGTACGTCCAAATTGGCATCAGTAAATGCTTGTATATGGTTATTTTATTATATATTTGTAGGTAATACTGTGTAATTGTCAGGAAAGGCCATTATTTGCATGGGTTCTTTCGGGCTAGATGTTAAATAAACCAACTCCTTTGCTTATGTGTAGGGTCACAATGTAACTGATCACGTTATTATTATCGTTTAATAACTTAAACGACATTCCACTATGCACGTAGTTTGATCTACACGAACAACCAGTAACTCTCACTGTATTTCTCCTTAGGTTTTATCACGAATTCACAACTCAATCCAACCCTCCATATTCTTACTCGATCTCCTCTTGTTCGCGCCAAAAACTAGTGCCTAGTGTTACATCAAGTTGACATCTGTCAGAGTCATACGAAACCATAGCTCTGTTCAGAAAGAAATCTTTAGAAATGTCTTCATATTGATAACCAGGATTTCCTTCCGAGTAACCAATACATACTTTTATAACGTATGTCGAGTTCCTGTCTTTTCTTTTTGACATGAGCTTTCCAATGCAACGTGGCATCGAGAGTTATGCCAAGGTATTTAGCTGTATTAGCATAAGGCACTTGCATGCCATTTATGTAGAATGGGTGTTAGTCCAAATTGAACTTTCTCTACTGCTTCTCTGTGGCTTGATCCGGTAGCCATAATTGCAGTCTAATCTGCAAAGGCAATGGTGTTAATTTCCAGTTCTGGGATGTCGCATGTGTATAACAAATACAAAATTGGGCCTAGCGCACTTCCTTGAGGTACCCCAGCTTTTATAACTTTTAATTTGGAATATGCGTCTTCTTGCCGTATTCAAAACATTCTATTAGTTATATACGACTCTAGAATATCTGCAAATTCTGGTAGCATGCGTCTGAGCTTGAATATTAGACCCTTATGGCAAGCTTTGTCAAAAGCTTGCGCTACATCTAAAAACACGGTGGCGCAGACTTCCTTAATTTCAAGCGTTTTTTCAATAATGTTTGTTATCCTATGTACCTGTGTGAGTGTTTTTCCCTGAAGCCAAATTGATGATTTGGAATAAGGTCTTTATCTTCTATTATTGGTTTTAACCATTTCAAAAACAGTTTTTCGAATAGCTTTGATAACACGGGCAACAGAGAAATAGGTCTATATCTATATGGGGTGGTTTCCCAGGCTTCGCAATCATAATGACTTCAGCGACCTTCCACGGCTCAGGTACATATTTTATGATAAATGCAGCATTGATAAGCTTGGTTAGCTTTACTAGGGCTTTGCGTGGGAGGTGTTTAAGAATTTCTCCTGTAATGAGGTCGTAACCCGGAGGCTTTATAGAAATAATGTTATTTTGAATTTCTCTCATTACTTCTTTAGGAGTCACAAGCTTAATTCTTTGGTTTTGTGACAATCTTTCACTCTCAAGTATTTCTATTGAGCATTCATTGGGTTGAAAAGTTTCTTCTAAGTGTTGAGCTAACCTTAATGCTTTTTGGTCATTGCTTATGGCCTATTTTCCGACGCTATCTCTGATGGGTGGTATTTGTTTAATTGGTCTTTTTAGATTTTTTGTAGCTTTCCAAAGGATTACTCTCCGTTGATTTGTCATTGGTTAGCTGCAAAAGGTTGGTATTCAGAAATTCCTCCTCAAACTGTAAAATTTTCCTCTTTAATCGTTTAGTTAGGTTATTTAGTGATGTTTTATCTCGCGGGCACCTTGTTTGCTGCCACAGCTTCCATTGTATCCTTTTCTCAGATAATAAATCTACAATTGCCTTAGGATAGTTAAATCCCTTACGTTTTAATTGCGGTGTGTTGTTTCACGCACATTGTTGGATATTAACAATATATTTGTTTACTTCTGAGTCAAGCTGATCTTGCTTTTTTATCGGAGTTTTAAGGTCGATAATATTATCTAGTTCAAGGGCAAAACTTTCCCAATCTATAAACTTATTAACCAGGGTTAAGTGGCTTTCTTGGAGTAGGATTTTTTGACTAAGCATTAATATTATCTAAGAGTGGTCCGAGTTCATATGAAAACCTTCCTCTAAACTGATGTAGTAGGCGGATATATTTTTGCATATGAAAAAATCTATAAGATCCAGTGTTTTCTGGTGGTCAGTGGGCCAGTACGTTGGTTTACCCGTTCTCATAACTTCTGAATTTGTTTCTTTAACTGCACATAAGAGCTGTCTTCCCTTAGTTGTAGTAAGTCTTGATCCCCAATGCGTGTGTTTAGCATTAAAATCGTCGCCTAATAGTTCACACTTCACATCACATCACACATCATCAGCCAATGTGCCCACTGCTGGGACACAGGGCTCCTCTCTGTGAGAGGGAATGGGCCGTAATCCACCACGCGGGCCCAGTGCGGGTTGGTGGATGTCACATGTCTTCGAATTTTTGGTTCTTGGACATGCCGGTTTCCTCACGATGTTTTCCTTCACCGTTTTGAGAGCAGTGGTGATGAAATAATTTGCACAAAGTAAAGCGCCTGCCTGGGCTCGAACTCACGCCCTACAACTTGTAAGTCGCGGCCGATACCACTGGGCCACCACTGCTCTCCTAACAGTTCAAAGAGATGTAAATATCGCTCTTTACTTATCATATGCCGTGGAGGACAGTATATGGCTGCAATTGACACGTGACAATATTTGGTTTTAACCGATACTGCCACAGCTTGAATGTCTTGTTCTTCATATTTACACTGCACGTAGTGTCTAATGTTGTATTTGATTATAACCGCGCTACCTCCTCTAGCAGAGTTGTCAGGGTGGAGCGAATTATATACCATGTATCCTCTAAATTTGACAAAAGATTGCTTAGTGAAGTGCGTTTCGGAGACCAAACACACGTCTATATTTTCTGTGTCTAGGACCGCCTGCATCTCATTTTGATGTTTGAGGAACCCATTATAGTTCCACGCCACTTTACGAGTGTTATTCATTTTGATTCAATCTCTTGTCAAGTGAGGTAATACACTTAAGGATCTGATTAATCTTATCATCTAGATTGGGCTGTGACCTTCGTTTTGCAGCTTCCGTATAGGAAACAGTGTTAGTTACTTGCATGGGTTTTGCAGTTGAATGGACACTTGCTTTCTGTGCCTGTTTATCACGATTTTGTAGGGGAAGAGACTGCTGGGTAGTTGGTACCACAAGTTTCTTTTTAATATTTTTATTTTTCAGAATTTGTATCTGTTTAGCTACTTCACACCATCTATAGTTGGCAAGGTGAGGAAGACCACAGTGAACACATTTTGACTTCTCTTGCGGAGATTTGGTCGGAGGGCTGTAAGATGCTTGCCAGTACATTTTACACACCTTGGGTCTTTTCTGCATTATTTATGAGTATGAGTATGCCTATATGTCTGGCATCTCTTGCATTGGCGAATGAGTTTAGGATTTTTGACTGGGTGTATTTCAATTTAACACCCTAAAATGTACTTTATGCCATAGATTTTGTTGACATCTTCGTCATTATGAAATGGTAAAACGAACATATTGAGTGGTTCTTTTCTCTTCCAGCTCAATTTGTTGTCTACTTTTCCTATTTTCAGTCCTTGTAATGTTAGATCATCTTTGATACGATCAGGTTGGCAAGAGGAATGTAATTTCTTCACAGCAACTCTAATTGGTCTAGCCTGCTTATTCTCGTACGAATGCCAATGGTATTCTTTTTCTGCCAAAAGCCTGGCAATTACTCTATAAGAGTCTTTTGTTTTAGCGTTCACCTTTACACAATCCCCATTCATCATTTTAGCGGTAAATGATTCATCTGGTATGGTTTCAGTTAGCGAGTCGATTGGTAGTCGAGAAGAACGATTGGTAGTTCTTAACTCCGTCTATTTTGATTGGCGGTGGTGGGGGCACTTATTTGACGGAAGTCTCTTTCGCATTTTTTTGTTGTTCTTCTTGTTGGGCACTTGATCCGGGTTGTTGTTTTGGAGAAAGGGAGGTGTTAAACTTCCTCTTCTTCCTGCTCTTGGCCCTTATCCACTCAGTCTCTTTAGCGAGTTCATCCTCGTCTGTGCAATATTCAACGTCACTTTTAGTACGCTGGGAAAATGTTGTTGTCTCGCTATTCTGTTTTTTTAAGGGTTATTCAGTTTCTTTTTTTGCCTTCAAGCAATTTAATTCTCCTTAAAGGGCTTGTACTTGGTCCTGTAAACTATTAATGTGATCATTCAGTTTACGTACCATAAGTTGCAGGTTTTCTCTATCTGTTTTCTCCTGGGTGTAACAGTCATACAACCGCTTTTCCAGGTCAGTTTTTATCTTAAATGACTGGACAGCCATTATTTAGATGTTAGGGCGAGTAAAACACCTAAACAATACATTATTGTAAACACTTCATGATTTCCGCACTTGTAACTAGATCATGGCAATGACCCCGATATATCGACGTATGTACACCGCGGTGACGCAACGGTGTTGTGCTGCGTCTTTTTTCATCAGTTGTTGTTTAATTGTAATTAAACAACAACTGATGAATAGATCAATAGATAGCCAACTAAATTTCCAACACCACATTGAGGCCTTAGTAATTAGTATTCGAATACTTGTTTATATATTTAAATTCCTTCGTCACATTGCTGACACTTCCATAATTAAATCTGTTTATTGTGCATTGTACCAATCTTTACTGTCTTATTGTATAACTTTTTGGGGTGGAGCACCTAAAACTTACCTTCTGAAATTGGAGAGAGCCCAAAGAGCCATATTAAAAGTAGGTTCTTTCCTACCCATACGATACCCTACATGGGATCTGTATCAGCACTGTAAGGTACTGACCGTTAGACAGCTTTTTATACTCCTGACAGAAATGAAGAAGGCAAGAGGAGATCCACTGATGTCTGCACAACAAACGGATATAAATTGAGCCTGGCACATAATTTTTACGATTTCCTGGGTCCATACTTATATAATAAAATTAACAAGCAGCTTTTAATTTATTCTCTTTCTAGAACAGAATGCCAGGAAAATGTTAGCTCGTGGCTACAAGGCATTGCTTACAATGCAGCCGAATGTTTATTGAAACCATTAGGATAGCGTTAACATGGCATGGAACGATATAAAATTTAACAGGTGCCCATCACACCATCACCCACACTCCCACTCTCACTCACACACATACACTCTCACTCTCTCACTCTCACTCGCACACATCCACACATAGTCTTCCCCCAAATCCATATTAAGTTCACTTTTGCTTTTTTTTAAGTTTGCTTTTGCCTTTTGCTTTTGCTTTTTTTTTAGTTAAAATTTTCTTTTTGTTTCACTTTTGTTTTATGTTTTATTATGTACGAACTGTATGTTATTTTAATACACTCATTAGTCATAAGTGAGTTGTCCGATGGAGGGTAACCCTGGTGTTCTGTAATACAGGTTTTACCTACAGCAGACACCTATTAAGTGTTACAATGACTTTGTACTGTGTTTGTGAATATGAGAAAATAAAGAAATAAATTATTATTATAATTTATATATATTATATTATTTACGCATGAGGGTTTTCTGAAATTATGCGTACTAAGTGGCAGCACTGATACGTCAGGTACAAGCACCTGCCAAATGCTAATATTTACTGAAATTAGTTAAAAATTGACGTCAACGTCATGGTGAAGTCCTAAGTTACGTTTTCAAAGTGGAGTACCTATCGCCAAAGAGGTGCCAACTGGTGGCGAGATTTGTTCTGAATACCTTCATTGTACGAGTACGATGGTTTCAATATATTTAGTTCTACTAACTAAATGCGGACGTCTAGTAAATAAACTTCAATTCTCAAAATCAGCCAGTTACCCCATGTAAACTCAAGGACGACAGCAGTATGCAAGCGCCACGGAAGCCATAGTTTTCCAAAAAATATCGCACAACGTGAGGCATTATGGTCTGTCCCACACCCGTGCCTGCGTTAGCGATCCCCACTGCATGGCTTTTTCTTTGTTTGAAGTAGCTATTTATAGCCACAAATGACGCATTTTGGATGAAACCGAAACCCAAACCTGGAATAATACATTAATTAAATAATATCTTAACAAATGTTCTAATTCGGAATAAGTAACCGATGTTTTAATTATGGTTCAGTAAGAGACTTACCAAATAATACGCCAAAAGTTAACATCAAGTGCCAAATAGCTGTCGAAAATCCACTTAAGAAAAGCCCAGCGGTACAGGAACATGCCCCAGTTATCGCCACAAATCTTGAAGAAGTTAGTTTCACTACAGCGCCGGCTAATGGACCACCAAAATTTAAGGCAAACAACATAGTGCTTATTACAATTGCGGCACCTTGAGTCTTATGACCCATTTCTTCTAACGCATCTCCGTATACTAAGCTGAATAGAGATATCATTGAAGAATTAAACATCTGCAAAGAAGAATATGTTCTATGAAGGATAATGAAGCTTCAAAAAGCAACTATCGTATGACGATACTGGTGGTCAAAGTAAGAGTTGTGTTGAGTTGAAACTATTTTTTTTTACCCGACTGCCGAAGGAGGGTAATGTGTTTATCAGTCTATGTATGTATGTATGTATGTATGTATGTATGTATGTATGTTTGTTCCTATGTGGCGTTCTAGAGACCAATCGCGTGTGCCGGTTTTGATGATTCTTACGTCAATCGATTCGTCTTAATCCTGCGAGTGTCACTGGCTCCATTAAAATTGGAAAAAACAGAAATGGCGGATTTTTGTGGGGAAAAATATTTTTTTTTCTTCCAAACCCATTGTGTGGGGTATCAAAATAAAGGGTTTTAAAAGGCAATTTCAAAAATATAGAACACTTATATGTTTATATTTACCTAATTGAAAAAAAAATAACTAAAAAGTTGTAAATAAAAAAAGTTAATTAAAAAAATCAAAAAACCCGACTGCTTCAAAAGCAAACTAAAAAGACGTAAACAAGAAGAAAATCATGCTGTACAGTCGGAGGATACATATTCGCGAGTTGGCGGACCAAACCCAGATGTTTTTTGGATTTTTTGATTTTTTTACTAATTACTACAGAATGTACTTACATTAGACATTGCGGTCCCTAATAAAACCATCCAGCCCCATCCTCCATCTGGTGGTACTAGTTTGATTACTTTCTTTGTTTTTAGTGGTATCATGAACATATTTTTGTCTGTCGCTATTTTTATGCCGTTATTTAAAAATACTCAGTTTGATTTGTATTTCATAAGTACTGAAACAAAATTATATGGCTTAGTAGGTGCTTCCATCTATTTCTATACAAATTAATAAATCGTTATCACAGTGTTCACTAAACTTCAGGCCTCGTCATTTTAATAATAACACTCACAAAAAATATATCTTCCTTTGATCTGTTTATTACTTGTAGCCATACATGTTCACACATAACATATTTTTCGTCACATGCTCATCATTCCTCCAAATTTCATGTTCATACGTTACTCCTATTAATTTCATTACAATGGCACGTCTGATTACGTAATATTGCCTAATTAATTGATTAGCCTTCTCTTCGCCACCCGGCTGCTAAGGCGAACGCTCGTACATGACGGCCTTGCTACGCTGCTAAACAGTATTCCTTTTTGTGCGTAACCGTCACATAATTTAATGTTCGCCTCGCAATATATTGTGAAGTAGTTAAAAGTTTTTGAGTGATTTTCCAACCCCAGCTTGGGGTTCAAGGTCCGGGTTAAAAATACCCCGCGGCGCTTCCAGCTGGATTCACCAGCGACCAGACTACGCCCTACTCCAGACTACTCATCGAGCGCCTGCTTCCACCTGCAGCTTGACTCAGGACAGTACTGGACCACTGAGGGATATTGGATGGAATTCAGCACCTACTTGTAGAACGGCCCGAACACCACCTTGTTGCCCCTCCGGCTTAACTGTTTTTTTTTAATAAATATTTTTGTTAAATGGTTTCCGCCTTCTTATTATTTAACGCCTTATCCCTAGGGACGTTGGAAGAAGGTAGGAGCACTAATCGTTTCACTGGTATCCCCATTCACTCTTTAATTATAATAATGATGACAAGGAAAAAGAATACTGTATCTAAATAGCGGATGCACTCCCGCCCCCACAAAATGCACCTCACCAACATTAGAGGTCTGCACTCAAATCTCTCTGCAGTCCACTACCACCTGGAGGCTGTGAAACCAGCGCTGTTTTTTCTTACGTAGACGCAGATAACGAGTCCTTCAGATGTCTCGTACTTATAAAACGCGCGTGGGTGTGTGTATGTACGCCCGTGACGACACTTGCTATCGGCGTCTCGGTAACCTTGAGGACTCCAGATGCTCTACGCTTTTGGCTCTGGTGGACACAGGACTGGATAAAATTATCTACGCCTGTGTCTACCGTTCGCACAGCGGAGATCAGGAGACTTCCAGCCTCACAGAGTACCTCAGTGAGGCGGCTGATGCGGCACAGCAGCGGTACCCTTCCGCCCAACTAGTGTTACTGGGGGACATCAATGCCCACCACCAGGAGTGGCTCTTTCCATACCAGTGCACTGACCATGCTGGACGGGAGGTGCATAAGCTTTCGCTTGCGCTAAACCTTACCCAGCTGGTCCATGGGGCAAAGAGGGTGCCAGATGTTGATTCGCACACGGCCAATTGCTTGGACCTTCTGCTGAAAACAGATCCAGACCGATACTCTGTGTCGATAGCTTCACCTTTGGGTAGTTCCGACCATTGACTGGTGAAGTCTGTGTCCGTCTACTCCCCGCCCGATCCCAGCACCCGGCGGGTTTGGCAGTATAGGTCAGCAGATTGGGATGGCATGTGATCTTTCTTCGCTTGCTATCCTTGGCAGCGTACTTGCTTTTCTTCGGCTGATCCTTCGTCGTGCGCGGACGCCGTGACGGGTGTGTTGCGTCAGGGAATAGAGTACTACATTCCGTTCTCTGACGTAACGATGACCGGCCATGGTTTGGCGCCGAATGTCATCGCGCCGACTCGCTTAAACATGAGGCGTACCTGGCATGGGTTGACGCTCGATCGCGCAAAGCGAGTGACATGGGTCTGAAGAAGAAAGCCTACAACAGGGCTGCCAAGTCCTGCAAGAAGGTATTGCTTAGTTCGACCACATTGGCCGAATAGGGACTAAACTTGCTTCTTACCCAGCAGGTAGTAAAGCGTTTTGGTCCCTGGCTAAGTCGGTCGATTCGAACTTCTGCCGTCCCTCACTACTACCACTGCTGAAACCCGATGGGTCGCTGGCCCACACGTCCATACTCTGTAAGAGTATGGAGCGTTTACTTAACACTAAGCTCCTGGCATACCTAGAAACTAACGATATCCTTAGCGACCGCCAATACGGCTTCCGCCGAAATCGGTCTACTGGGGATCTTCTAGCGTATGCCATTCACATTTGGAGTGAGGCCAACGAGAGGCACGGGGAAGCGCTTGCCGTCTCCCTCGACATCTCGAAGGCTTTTGATAGGGTTTGGCACGAAAGCCTTATCGGTAAACTTCCTTCATTCGGTCTGCCCGGTGGTCTGTTTGATTGGATTGCGGACTTCCTGAGAGATCGATCCATTCGAGTGGTTATCGGTGGCTGCTCCTTGGACCAATTGGATATTAATGCCGGGGTCCTTCAGGGGTTGGTATTCTCAGCAACATTATTCTTGTTGCACATTAACGATTTGCTAAAACCCGTCACCTTTGGGAATGCAGGCGACAGCACTGTTGCTGAGAGATACTTTTCCAACGCACGGGCTACCGGGCCGCAAATCCGGTCTCTCCGTGAGGCCATAGTGGAGCGTTTGAACCTGTTCTTGCAGGCAGTTTTCGAATGCGGCGATGGCAATCTGGTCAAGTTAAATGCTGCTAAAACCTAGTCGTGCCTTTTTTTCCGCTAAAAAGAGCAAATTTCACCCGGCTCCAACTTTCCGTGATATAACCATGCCAATAACGGACCATCTTGAGCTTCTTGGCGTTACGTTGACATCGATTCTCCATTTCGGGCCATACATTGAGGTAAAGGCTCAGCTGGTTGCCAAAAAGTTGGGGATCGTAGCGAAGGTGAGAAGGTACTTCAAGCCGGAACAGCTGCATAACTTGTATCAAGCGCAAGTTCGATCGTGCATGGAGTACTGTTCTCATCTCTGGGACGGATCTGCCAAATACCAGCTTGATGCACTAGAGTTGATTGAAAAGCGGGCCAAGAAACTCATCGGCGATGAGGCACTGGTCAAGTCATAGCTTCAGAGCCTTGAACATCGTCGCCGAGTTGCCAGCTTGTCGGTTTTTTATCGGTTACATTTCGGGGAATGTGCGGTGGAATTGCATGTTTTAATTTCGCCCAGCCCGTTCCATCATCGGACTACCAGATGTACGGCGATGCGTCATCGGTACATGGTGGACATCCCACCCATACGCACTAAACGTTTTGGCACACTTTTATTATGCGTACAGCTATGGAGTGGAATTCCTTGCCCGAGTCTGTGTTACCCGATAGCTACAATCTAGGGGTCTTTAAGTCAAGAGTGAACGGGTTTTTTCTGGGCAAGCGTGCTTCACCGTCGACGACATCATCGGTTACCATCAGCTGAGATAGTGGTCAAGCGCAAGCCCATAGACAATTAAAAAAAAAACATATAATTATGTTTGTGTGACTTTTCACCATTATATTTTATTTGACTTATATTCTATTTTTTGGTTTGGGGGGGTTTGCCATAATCGCCACGCTTGGCAGGCGGGTTGGCGATCGCAGTTAGTTGTTAAAGTGCACAGAGAACGCTGCTGCCCATTCTCTGGTGTGTCCCTTAGTCACCTCTTACGACACCCACGGGAAGATATGGGATGGTGAAATTCTTTACGTCCGTCACCATACGGTACAGGCTCTGGAGTGGCGACCGCGAACCGGAAGACGTTACGTTGGAAGGCCTCCCACTAGGTGGACCGATGACCTGGTGAAGGTTGCGGGGATCCGCTGGTTACGAGACGCACACATCACATACATCATCAGCCTATTAATGTTCCCACTGCTGGGACACAGGCCTCCTCTCTGTGAGAGGGAATGGGCCGTAATCCACCACGCGGGGCCAGTGCGTGTTGGTGGATGTCACATGTCTTCGAATTTTTGGTTCTAGGACATGCCGGTTTCCTCACGATGTTTTCCTTCACCGTTTTGAGAGCAGTGGTGATGAAATATTTTACACAAAGTAAAGCGCCTGCTTGGGCTCGAACCCAAGACCTACAACTTGTAAGTCGCGGCCGATACCACTGGGCCACCACTGCCCTACGAGACGCACGGGACCGGTCAATGTGGCGACGCTTGGGGGAGGCCTATGTCCAGCAGTGGACGTCTTTCGGCTGATATGATGATGATGATATTCTATTCTAAAATGTATTCTGATATTTAAAATTACAGTTAAAACTAAAATAACTAAATATATAATAACTAAAATTATTCATTCTTATTTTTTATTGACATACCATTTTTTTATTCTTTTATATCAATTTGATATAAACTTTTATTGAAATTCATCGTTTTATAATTATTATCCTATTATAATTTTTCAGTTACATCACATCACATCATCAAATCATCAGCCTATTAATGTTCCCACTGCTGGGACACAGGCCTCCTCTCTGTAAGAGGGAACGGGCCGTAATCCACCACGCGGGCCCAGTGCGGGTTGGTAGATGTCACATGTCTTCGAATTTTTGGTTCTAGGACATGCCGGTTTCCTCACGATGTTTTCCTTCACCGTTTTGAGAGCAGTGGTGATGAAATAATTTACACAAAGTAAAGCGCCTGTCTGGGCTCGAACCCACGACCTACAACTTGTAAGTCGCGGCCGATACCACTGGGCTACCACTGCTCTTATTAATTTATAATAAGCTAGGTATTTATTTCTATAATAAATTGCTGTGGCAGACACGGTCCATGTGAACCATACCACTGTTATAAGATCTTTGTTATACACATGTGAAATATAATAAAGAATTGAATTGAATTAATGTTGGTCGATCAATCTTTATGTGGTCCCGATTTGTGTGTACTCAGTATAATTATCACTGACCAAATCCATGGAGATATCTAACAAAATGTTGAAATGTTATTTTTGCTTATTCTTATTGAATTTACTGTTTTAACGGTGTGACTGTTCCTAAAAGGCCCTAGGCTGATAAAAATTTCGTTTTTTCTAAACTGCCCTAGATTTAGAGTAAAAGGTCGGCTACTTCTGAAGAAGTAGAATCTGTGCCCCATCCAGCCGCACAAATTTGTAAGGTTCGTCTTCCTGACCAGGACACTTTTCCACCGAGTACACGTGAATTCCAAATTATGATTTTGTTTTGTTTTGGAATTCACAGTTATAAGATTATAACTTGGAAGTGGTTTAGAAGGATAAAATGTAACTAAAGGGATATAAACTAAATTGTTATAATTAACTAAAGTTTGTGTGAGAAACTCTTTACACTAATGTATAGAGTATTAAACCAAAGACCGAATAGTGGTCGCTGATAGTGAATATACATTCAAGCATTATACAAATACAAGTAACTAAATTGGCAGAGAGTTTTAACTCTAGGTTTTAACTCTAGAAGTGACTGGAGTTGATTAGATCAACTCTCCTACAGACAGCCCCAAAAGTGCCCATCCCGCCATCATTTCCTAGGTGTAATAGTTGGCAAGAAGAAATGATGAATCAAACTTCCCAGCACACTTTTCTGTCTGTTAGCCATAAGGATTATATTAGTAAAACAATAGTGATGTATGAAGGTAATTAGACAAAGGGGTTGCAAAGTGCATTATATACCTAACGGAAGGTTAGAGGAAGGAACGCTACGCTTGCTTTGAGTAATACATTGGTTTGAATTACGTTAAATGTTCCTTGACAATAGTCTAGATTCCCATGCAAGTGACATGAGGCCGCCTTTCAGCAGCAGGCACGTCGTAACGTGTACTGCCAGGCCTAGACTGCTGGTTCTAGAGAGAATCTGCTGCGGCTCCAAGAGTACAAGCTCCCTATGCTCTAACATGCCTTGCCCAGTCCTAAGACAGTGGTCAGTTTTGTGCCTAATTGCCTCTGCCATTTGAGCGAGGCATGCTACCAGAATTATTGGACGCGCGCTATGGTAAATAGCTCTCCCTCGATATAACACCCTTTACAAAGACAATACAAAAATAATGCAAGCGTATCGTAGACTCAGTCTGTAGCAGAACTTATTGCGAAAGATACTTGCTGTACGTCGGAGCGGATTTATTCGTCGCTTCTCATTTCCTTAATCTGCCCATTGCGTGGATTTTCGGGGCTGCTAAGAGCAGCAGCCATCCAATATCGTGTCTCGCTAAATAGTGACGATTTAGTATTGCCTTTACAATTGGCTTGGAGTGGTTTTAACGAGACACGTTCCCTAGACGTCATTAGACGATGTAATTTAGGGTTCTTTATGAAGCCTACCGTGTGAATCCTAACCCATCTCCCTGGATCTGAGCGACAGCAAGTATTACGCGAAGTGTTCTGAGCTAGACCTTCTATAGGAAACAGTATATTTTAACAACTAACATTTGGTTGTCCTACGTGCCCAATTAAGAGCGGCCATATTTAGCCTATTTTATAGAAATGAATATTAGCGGTTCCGCCTTACATGTATGTAATGTCAGTTAATGCTCTATAAAGGCCCTTAATCAAATGAGTAATTGTTTAGTGTATAAATGATGAATTAGGGTATGATAGTGTGAAAGAAGACTTCACTGCTTCCCTAGACCAAATGCTAGTGACAAATATCTGCCAAGGTGTGGATTAGGAAATAAATACAATGTCTCGCCACGCCAGAACCAAAAGGTACATTAGTGATTTGTTCCTACCTATGTAATATAATGATTAAAACTTACCAAACATACCGGCACTCACTCACTCACAATATTATTACGGGGTTAAACTAATTATAATTAATTTAATAATTAATTTCGTTACCACGATAACTACCACGACACGACTTTTGATTATTGATTCCGTAACCACTCTCCTCTATTCGTCTAACTACGTGTTTCTAAACTATCAATGCTTCACCTTCCGCGCTTTCGTCCTTCCTCTCTCAATGCCTAGAGTCAAGTCCCGTCCTCTCGCGCCTCTCAAAACCGACTGCCCATTCTTCCCCAACCTATTTCTTGTTCACATACTACCACGCTACCGGCAACCACGCTTCGAGCACCTTATTGCCTTCATCGCCTCGCCTAAGGGTTTTCAGTTTGCCGGCCGGGCCGGGTCCGTGTATCTACTTTTATTGTTAACACATGGTCCTTAGTTTTTGTAGAGAATCTCGGATCTTAAGTCTCTATTCCTGTGCTTTTGGCCACTTTGTTTTTGTTAAAGGTCCATTATCGCTTCACTATTTTTAAAATGAATAGAATTTCATAGTTTATGAGGTTGCCTGTGAGACCATAATTTAAACCCGAAGGTCCTTGTCTCAACGTATTCGCCACATCTGACCGGCAATGCGCAGTTTTAAATATTATAATATCGAGATAAATGACGTGTAGTCACAACGGTTATCGAACAATCTGAAAGTAGTTCCGATTTTCAATAAAAATGTGTTTTAAACTCAGTATAAGTATAACTGATCAAATCAATAGGGTTTAGGAGATTATGTAACAACTTGTGGAAATATTACTTTTGCTAAGTTCTTATTGAGTTTACTGTTTGTAGAGACTAGAATAAACACGAAGAAATATCTCCTACACCCCATGAATTTAGCAAATGCCACTTACACTTATTTAATAACATATT
Source organism: Anorthoa munda (assembly GCA_945859665.1). Classification (NCBI taxonomy): domain Eukaryota; kingdom Metazoa; phylum Arthropoda; class Insecta; order Lepidoptera; family Noctuidae; genus Anorthoa; species Anorthoa munda. The sequence continues at coordinate 14,155,094 of OX243900.1, read as the reverse complement.
ATTAGTCATCGATTGATATAGGTATTGACGGTTGTGATTGTCAACGATTGATTTTTGGGTTTTTTTGTCTAAATAACTTGGGCATTATTCATTCTATGACAAAAATCATATACCATAATATACACAGTAATTTACTTACTCTCTAATTCTACTTAGTCTCCGGCTTTTTTCTTGATACAACCGTTCACTATGGCTACACTTAAATTAAATGAAAAATAAAATACCTTTATCAAAAATAAACTAGTTTGAACTAGGTCATGTTTGATAAAGGAATAATTTTAGCAAGAGACACAATTTATCAGGAGTCGTTACGAATTAGAATAACATGCACTAAAGGTGTCAAAAAATAAAAGGCCCGTTTTGACAGCTATAAAAATACATAATAATAACTTGATGCTTGCGAATGATACTCGTTGTTATAATGTATGGGTAACATAGTAATTTATTAGGATTATGAATTTGATTTTTCAATTTCTTACGTAGAAAGTAAACGCGGCATGTAAAATGAGAAAAGTCAACGGACTTCTTAGATTGTGACGACTTTAATTCATAATACGAGATTATTTCAATACATCGCCACCAACTAAAGTGTCGAAAGCTTTGTGTATTTTAAGTTAATTTTTAGCTGACCATTTGGATTAAAATGACCAGAAAAATACTTTTTTAAAGCATATTCGGTTGCACTGATATTTGAACTTGGTGTTAGAGATCCAGTTCCAAAAGATAATTAAGCAGAATTGTTAATTCAAAAATAATCTGCTAATCAGTATTTAACCCTTGGTTTACCTGGTGAACCCAAATCACTCAATTTGGGGTAAATCGAGTGATTTGGGACTTATTTCTTATTAATCATTGATTTTATTTAAAATAAAAGCAACAACTTGTATAATAAAAAACGTTAATTAAAAAAATCAAAAAACCCGACTGCTTAAAAAGCAAACTAAAAAGACGTAAACAAGAAGAAAATCATGCTGTGCAGTCGGAAGATACATATTCGCGAGCTGGCGGACCAAAACCAGATGTATCCTCTGACTGCACAGCATGATTTTCTTCTTGTTTACGTCTTTTTAGTTTGCTTTTTAAGCAGTCGGGATTTTCGATTTTTTTAATTAACTTTTTTTATTTACAACTTTTTAGTTATTTTTTTTTAGAATTAGGTAAATTTAAACATATATAAGTGTTGTATATTGGCCCACAAAATGGCACCCAAAATCCGCCATTTTGTTTTTTCCAATTTTAATGTAGGTGGTACTCGCAGGATTAAAACGAATCGATTGACGTAAGAATCATCAAAATTGGCCAACGCGTTTGGTCTCTAGAACGCCACATAGAAACAAACATACATACATACATACATTCATAGACTGATAAACACATTACCCTCCTTCGGTAGTCGGGTAAAAATGGTGTTTTATACTTTACAATGCATGTCCTCGAAAAGAGCGTTTTCCAAGTAGCCAAACTGTGCCGAAAGTGTCACTTTTTTTCACTAGTGCTTTTTACTTTTCTGTTTTTTTTTTATTTTGAACTCCAACTTTAGCCCGATGCATAGAGCTTTTATTATTTGAGAAAAGTTTTACAAATTAGTTAAGTACAGATTATCATTCATATAAAAGGTAAAATAAAACTAATACTTCATTAAAGGCGTTTTTAATTACTCTAAATTTAGATATTGATCAATAAATTGATTTTAAATATTCATTAAATATGTTTGGCAGAACGTATATTTTGCTCGTGCCTTTTTGCGTTACGACGTGACAGCTATTTGCACATGCGCAGTAGCCCGAGGAACTATTACTTAATCTGTGGATATGCTGAGCGCACTTGAATAAGCCCTCCATTTTATTGATGTCTTGCTTGGTTCAGATATATTTTTTAATTTCCTCGCACAGTGCATAGTAAAATGTTGTATGATACACGTACGTAAGATGATTTCCGACTCGTGTTGATTTATCGACTCGCTCGCTCGTGAATAAAAATGCCACTCATCGGAAATCACCTTTTTTTTCAAATACCTTCTCTCATATGATTAACTCTTTAAAACTAAATAACAAAAAAAAGGATACTAAAGTACAAAAAAAAACCTGCAGCGATTACGAGTCTTTGGTCAGCTGGACCCGCTAGCTACTAGACCTGCGAGTCCACTTGACCATATAATTTATTTTCTGTATTTTTATTGGTTCACTGGACCCACATTCAAACTTAAAAACAACATCTATTGTTTAAATTTGATTTAGGGGTACTAAATACAGTCGAGCACAAAATTGGTTACTCAACATATAATGTCGCTATTAGATCACAGCTACAATCACCTATGATAAGCCAATCTTAATCAATTGATTCTGGTGGAAGATGAGACAAAGCAGCACACAGTTTTACATACAGGTTTTTAAGGTTAAGAGACGGAACCCTAAAAAGATAGGGTGATTTTTAAGGACAGGATGATAATGATTAATTTAGCGACAGAAATTACATTCAACAACTAAACATCATTCATTCGTCTTCATAGATAACTGAAACCTGTATGGTCTAGTTGATTTATTTTCGAGTGCATTTACTTTCTCTTGCTAGTCTACTGTTAATATTATCAATGGCTTTCACTAATTTATTAACTGTCTGTGTTCTAGATGTAAGTTTCTTCAAATAAAGGTAAAACATTAAAAAACAAGTTTATTGTGAGAATGTTTAAAAGTGCTCAATAATTTCGGAGGATCTGCACTCTAAGGCGTGCCGCATACGTACGTTTTCCGCGTTCGATTTCCGAATACGGAATACAGATTCGGAATTCCGTGAACCTAGCGCACACGTTAGTTTTTTCTTGTTTGGCTGGCATTCGATACGTACGTACGGAAAGTGTTCCGTTCGAAAAAAAACGGACGTGTGCGGCAGTCCATGTATTTTATTAGCGTACGGTGCATTCGGGATTCCGAACACAGAAAACGAATTCGGGAATCGAATCGAACGGAACATTTTCCGTACGTACGTATCGAATGCCAGCCAAACAAGAAAAAACTAACGTCTGCGCTTGGTTCACGGAATTCCAAATCTATATTCGTATTCGGAAATCGAATGCGGAAAACGTACATATGCGGCCCGCCTAATTATGTAACTTTTTAATAGCTTAAAGTCGCTTGCACGTGTGCTTTGTTTGAATTCATTGCTTCATATATTTTTACTCAAAAGCGTATAATACGTACTGAATACAGTTGAATTGTCAAAATGAAAATATGCGCGGATGCTTTGTTCTTTCAATAAATTTTACGCAGTTAGGGTTTTGCAAAGTCTACACACCACGGGAGATCCACCTCAGTATGAGTTCAGCTCTGCGTAAAGCTAAAATCACACAAATAACTTCTTGAATAAAAACAATAAAATTGTTATATAATTTATGCTTTAATCAACATCATAATATTGTCAATCAGACGACACGTACATAACATAACGTTAAGAAAATTAGACTAGAAAGATATTATACAAAAAATATCTTAATACGTACTATCTCACATTTAAAGTCTTGTTTTCAACGTTGCTTGCAATTTACAAGTATATATTAAACATAGTATTCAACACAGAATTTTATTTAATTTCATATTACACACGAAGGAATGATTTTTAACTCTTAATCTAAACTAACTCACTCAGTGGCAGTCATTTTCATCATTTCAACTACATTTATAATATAAAATCACAACTTTCTTGAAACGGAACACAAGCGTCCAATAGTGCACCTACATTTTATCGTTTAAGTATCATCTATCTCATTGGGACAAACCAATTGCCATAGACCGAGCTCTCCAGATGCCAGGCTCTTACTAAAAACCATTCCATAGGAATAACTCCGTAACACTGTCTGACTTGGGTATCGACTAAGGGACTACCCCATTATCATTAAACTAGATAATAATAAATTATCTAAATAGTTAGTTTAGTTAGTAACACGTGAAATTTTAAATTTTTGTTGTTGGTAGATAAAAAAAATTATGTATTTATTAGTTTTTGGAAATTCTACCCCTAAGGGGATAAAATAGGGGTTCAATATTTATATGAAATAACCTCGTTTTGGAAAGTAAAACATCTGAAATTGTAGGTTTAAGCTGTTGATTATTAAAAACACAATGAATTTAATCATTTCCGGGCTATTTTACTGCACATAGCTTCTTTTTATGATATAGGGGAACACAAAGAAGGGATTTTTGGAAATTCAACCTTTAAAGAGGTTAAAAAGGAGACATTTATTTGTATACAATACTTATTCCTTGGTCAGAAATAAATTGCTATCACTAGTTTTTCAAAATTACACCCAGATAAGGCCCGATTTCTGATTTAAGTAAAGCAGGAATAATCAGTTGAGTATTGTCAAATAAGTGTCAAATAATTTAGGAAGCCTTTGAGTATTTTACGTTTCACATTTGAGAATCTACCTAGATCAGTACCTACTTATGTATCACCTGGACCTGTCAAAGTTTCATTCACTTTCTCTTTCATCCTTACGTTCCATTTTACAAACGAAAAAGAGACATCACAAGATTGCATAAAATTTACTGATATAAATTTTATACAGCTATAAAAAGTACGTTAGTATTATATTACATCATTCAAGATTTAAAAACTCAAGTTATTAAAGGTATTATAATATTTAATAACTTGATTTTTCATATTTAAGCAATTTAATAGATACCTATTTGAAATGTATACAACCTTATTATGAAACTATGAAATGAATCGTAAGTAGTCAATTACTTCAAGATTGCCATGGCAACCGTATTTATTTTGTCAATGATGTCTTATCGTAAGAAAATAATATACAATATAATTTGTTATTTCCAAAATCAAGAATTGAAGCTTATAATTACTAGAAGTGAATGTGTTTAGAGCGAGCAGTTGCTGGTTCTTGTGATATCTCATAGAACTACAGAATATTTTACGTACATTATTACCTCAATGTATTTTACTCAGAATTTCACAAGATCTCTCAAGAGGGAAGGCACTTGTGCATCTGCATTGGAATCTGATTGCAATTGTGATTTACCAACAAATGTGGACTATTGTGATGCAATTTTTAATGGCTGACCTGGGTTTTCAAGACCGCAGGCTTTGCTAGCCATCGAAGAACCTCCGAAGAAAAACAATATTAGCCAGGGTCGGTGCCATTGGTTATGTGTCTGATATTATGAAAGAGGACTGTGTTTAAATATGTGTTAACAAGCAATATAATATCTGCCTACTTATTTCGTAAAATAATAAATAAATGAGACTTGTCATGTTGTTTTTATCATCGTTTACTGTTCTGATACCAAAATCGTATCATACAAAAGCCAAATTCTGTACACAATTTCATCGCTGTCCTAAACCAAATAATCCGTTGTAACCTCTTCTTGTCTTGTGGATTCTACTAATACCTATTTTATATAGGTATGAAAGTCTGTATGTTTGGATATTTGTTAATCACACTTCAATGGTTGAACGTATTTGGAAGTATATACTTTGGAAAACAATTATACAATGACCAGAATTAGAACATAGGACATAATAACAAAAAATAAATATAGTAATAAAATAAACGGAATTACAAAGCCTTTTATTCTGAAATCATAGATATAAAACTGAAGTCTACAATACATGTTTATAGTTTATAAAATGTTCCTAATCTTAGTGTGCCTCTTCGCATAGGCCTACACTAACGGTTTCCACTGGGGTCTATCCTGACCTACTCGCCAACACCACATCGCGCCATTGCTTACACTTTTTGCCTACATCTTGGACCAACAGTCTTTCCCATATCCCATTCCAATCTCTGACACTGTCTTCAACGGCTTCTTTTCCCATCTCTTGGTTACCAGTTTGTCACTTTTTTCCATGTCCCTTGGTTATCGCGCATCATATGACCGGTCCATCTCCACTTTTTACATAGTTCCTGTTAGATAACTCTCGGTTTTCGCGCAGGAAAAGCTACTGGCGACCACACACACAAAAACTGGCACTTTTTGAATATTTTTCTTGAAGATCTCACTCATCATAGTCATCATTTCTGCCGAAGGACTTCCCCAGCGTCACCACATCAACCGGTCCTGTGCGTCTTTCATACATCGGATTTCCGTGACCTTAACCAGGTCATCGGTCTACAGAGGGAGGCCTTAAAGCGCTACGTATTCCGCCACGCAGTCGTCACTCCAGAACTTAACAGCCCCATTGACCATACGTTCTTCGAGCATCTGAGATATATCAGGCGTGAAATATTTGCATCTAATCTAATGTTTTCGATCATTCAGGGCGAACACTGTTCTTCCACGCATCGGTCTTCGTGGAGGCATCTCCAAGGAAGACAAGGTCTTCTTTGTCACTCGTTTTATCAGTTTATATATTATTTTGTATTTATTTCGCTTGATCACCGTTTAAGCACAGGCTTGTCAACTTGTCAACTATCAACTGCCAAATGTAACCAGTGTAGCCAGATTCGACGAGCTCAAAGTCGACGAAAATTTCGTATGTCCATTTATAAAAAAACTCAAGACGACCATTATTCACTAAAACCACGAAACATTCTTTGAAACTTAAATGCGTTAGCCACAAGAATAATTTATTATTTCTTTATTTCCCTGTGTTGTTGCGCATTGAAGTATAATGAAAAATAGTGATGAACTGTTGAAAGCATTTTGGTTTCCAGTTAATTCCATCATTCCTCAGATAATGTTGTATTAGTAAGTCTCATTCCGAAATCGCATAAAATCGCCCCATTTATTTTTTCTGTGTTAGCCTAACTGGCGCCGCTCGTAAAAATTGTTCGCCCCGGCACCATTCCGAATAGCCTAAATGGCAAAAAGGCGCCCAATCTGGCTACACCGATGATGTAACGTTGACAACGGTTTGAGAAAACTTTGAGAATTTGAGAATGATCAAATGTGTTTTTCTCAGTTGTGAAACCCAATTGAACGTCAATGAAGGTTTCTTGTATGACATAAGGTATACTTTGGCATGACTTGACAACGTATACTCAAACCTTGCTCAGCATCGCAGAAAACTTAAAGTGACAGATGATCAAGAATGACAGATGCTTAAATCGAGATAAGCACATACTTAGCGTCAAATACTCAAATCAGAAATCGGCCATTAGGGGAGTCAACGGTTTTTTGTAGAATCTTACGGTACTAAGACGACCTCTACCTCGATTTGGAACTACCGAACTGGACCGTTTGTCTCGGGCCAAACAAACAAAAACAAAACACAACAAAAAGTGTAACGCCAAACAAACATAGGTAATTTTTTACACAGCATTCGTTTTCATACTAGAGTAATTTTTGTCCACCCGAAATTATGCAACTCAGGCAAGGGCAATGACAGTTATTTTCATGCTAAAACAAAACAACTATAGTTGCTTGCCTCTATTGCTAATAAAAGTACACCTACTTATATGATTGTATCAAAGACACTAATTAAAAGAGAGATTTCAAAAACACCCAGAAATGTACAGAACAAGTCAGTTCATTCAACCTAATTTAATTATCACACCAGTCCCAGTTATTTTTGTACAGCTCGCTGAAGCTGCGGTCACTGTCGTGAGCATAATGTCTGCCGTAGACTCGTCTCATGTCCATATTTGCATAGACGTCGTCTAAAATACAATGAAATTTGTAGCACATCGCCAAAGCGGCAATTGTCACTGCGGCTAACTCCATCTGTGCCCAAACTTACCATCAGGCATTTAATTTAATTAAACAAAATAAGGAACGTAACGTTATCCAATTTGCATTATTATACTGTGACTGTAACTTTAATCATCAAACTATAAACAAGTTTTTTGATAAATATAGAAAGTAGCAATGTTGAAAACATCGCTACTTCTTTATTTCTTTTTTTTTTTTTTTTCTCTGTTTTTTTTTTATTTTGTTATAAACTGATAGTACTTACTAGGTATTATGTATCAACCTAGATATTCTGAAGTTTTTGTTTGCACCAACGGCAAAAGTGACAGCCGCAGAAGGTCAATTTCTGTATCTAAAACTATAAAAATAAAGTCGCAATTTTGTCTCATCGACAATTAATGTCTGTATGTAGAAATAGCATCGTCGTCAGTCAGTACACCACCTTCGCCCAGCCGTAATCTCGGCATCCCACCCACTGTTGCGATGGAAAAACATTAAAAATATGAAACTGTTACCGAGGTCATCGATGCATGCGCTTTTGGAACAAATTTCCGAGTTTATAATATTATATTATTTTATAGTTTCACTATGACATTAATCTGTTCTTATGTTTGTTGTTGTTCCACGTCCATTTTTTTTGTTTTGTTTCCTTGTTTATTAAGTAGGTACAGCATATCAGGGATCCACGCTACAAGGAGTATAATTAGCAGCATATTTTGCGCTGTTATGCAAGTAATGTAGCTTCCAGAATAATCTCTTATCCATCCGAGGAAGTATCCGACTGGTGGTACAATGAGTCCCATGGTCAACATGCCAAGACCTACGGCAGCTGGCACTTGATCCACTCTGCAGTTCTCTGATATCGCAAGGTTCCTCGCAACAATGATCATACTCTTACCAACGCCGTATAGACAGGACATGAGGATTAGCACTTCAATGTTTGTTTGATACGCCAAAACTGAAAAAAAAAGCTGCAGATAGATTCACGTGTGATCTTAAAGGCGAATTTATGTTTACCGATGATAAAATACCAAACGATAAATAGATTTTTTCTTGTCGTAGATGTCTGACGTACTTTGTCTGACGACGATGAGCCAAATACTTGTCACGATGATCATCCACCTGGCCTTTATTTTGTACTTGTCTTGAAAGATGGGCAGTATCAGTCGGCCTGCTATATCTGCACCGGCCGCCGCTGACATGCAGTTAGCAGTCTGCTGCTTATCCATTGATGCTACTTTCTGGAAAATCAATGATAATATTAAATAAGTACCCATGTAGCTCTTCTATGATCACAGGACATTTTGAATTTATATTGAATATTATATTCCATTCTCAGAAAGGAGGAGCTGATTATGTTATGCTATTATATCAAGTTCATTAAGTCGTGGTGACCCAGTGACCAAGACTTCGTCTCTCATGCTTCAGGTCGTGGGTTCAAATCTGAGCAAGTACCAATGTGACCTTGAGAAAGCGTGATGATTAATATTCGTGCCTTCTCTGAATTAGAAGAGGCCTTTACCTTTCAGTAGGACAGTAAGAGGGTTATATTCTTATTCAATACCTGGGCGACCGACCTCTGCTCGGGTAAAAATAGAGAAACGGCGTTAAAAAATAAAACCTAGCTAGATCGATTTATCGCCCCCAAAATCCCCTGCATACTCAATTTCATAAAAATCGTTAGAGCCGTTTCCGAGATTCAGATTATATATATACGAAGAATTGCTCGTTAAAAGATATTAGATAGATTATAGTGTGATGTGGCTTGGGAGAGATATATCCAGCATAGAACTAATATATACTGAATTGTTTGAACAGCATTTAAAGAAGGCGTGCTTAAAGCGTCACAAAGCTGTTCTTACCTGCAAGAAGAATGGATACAGCATACTGAAGTTTTGTATGGAAGTGATAGCTAAGGCTGTGCCGATCACAACATTGAGAAACCGGATATTGGATAGTAGAGAGATTCCGAATAGATCATACAGCTTCGTCAGCAAGGTTCGTTTTTGTGGCAGAGCAACTACATTTTTAGTTAATCCTGAAACAAAAACCCCACATTCAATAGAATTCACGTTTTGTGCTTTCCGGAACATGTTAGGACATCTTACCGTCTCTCCAAGTACTCCTCCATTATGGGCCAATCCATCACCAATTTAACTCAAAATAGCAATCTTACTTTTTTATAATTGAGAAATTTTGCATTCTTACCATTGAGACCAGTTGCGTCTGTTTTATATATTTTTTCACCATTTAGTTCTTTAATGCTCAGAGTTACTCTTCTATCCAAATTCAATTTTACATTTACGTTTCCATTACCCTGATTTTTTGCATCACCATTAGATTGAGCTGTATTCGTTACGGCTACATCTCTATTTTTTTGTTGCAGTAATAGTTGACTTTCATCTACTAGAACTTCTTCTTCAATTTTTTTCATGTGCCATTCTACTGGTTGTATTAGCATGGTACCGGCAATCTAAAATATTTAAGAACTCTTTTAGACATTAAGTCACTCGTCGTCATTTAACTTCATTGAAAACCTTAACGCACTCTTTGCCAAGTGGATTGTACTCCCTTATTTACGCATGAGGGTTTACTGAAATTATGCGCAATAGCTGCCCACTGATACGTCAGGTACAGGCCATAGACTAATATATATAGATTGGTACAGGCACATGCCAAATGCTAATGTTTTCCGACATTGACGTCAACGTCATGTTGATGTCGTAAGTTACGTTCTTCAAGTGGAGGACCTGTCGCCAAAGAGGCACCAACTGGTGTCGAGATTTAATAATAATAATCGTTTATTGCAGGCAAAACACCCAAATACAAAAATAGCATTACAAGATAAGATAAAAATAAATAAAAAAAACAGATTAAAATTTACACATATGAAGGTATGTATACACATAGGCTTATAAAACTATATAGTCTAAGGATATTTTTTGTTCTAGTTCAGGTGTACATAAAGTCAGTTTTTAAATATGGGACTAGCTATGTTGCACGAGACAAGCCTCAAAATACTATTACTGAAACATCTCAAACTTTGCCAAAAAGACGCAATTCTCGACCTCATGATTGCGCTCGCTTCGGCAAACATGCTCGAAGCACTGCAGTATCTCGGTAGTTTCATAAGAGTTCGGTAAGCATTATTGTACTGAACTCTTAATGTACTGTACATCTTTTTTGTGATGTTGCACCAAAGTTAGCAAGTGTACATCGACATTCAATAAGCTTTGAAAAGAGTGTTCATGACATCATTGGTGCACCTGACAAATCTGCTTTGTTCTGAAAATCTTCATTGTAAGAGTACGATGGTTTCAATGTTAATACATCGAAATCATCGTACTCGTAACTGAATGCGGACGTCTAGTAAATAAACTTCAATTCTCAAAATCAGCCAGTACCCCATGTAAACTCAAGGACGACAGCAGCATGCAAGTGCCACGGTAGCCGTAGTTTTCCAAAAAATATCGCACAACGTGAGGCATTATGGTCTGTCCCACACCCGTGCCTGCATTAGCAATCCCCACTGCATGGCTTTTTCTTTGTTTGAAGTAGCTATTTATAGCCACAAATGAAGCGTTTTGGATGAAACCGAAACCCAAACCTGGAATAATAAATTAAATAATATCTTAACAGATGTTCTAATTTGGAATAAGTAACCGATGTTTCAATGATGGTTCAGTAAGAGTCTTACCAAATAATACGCCGTAGGTTAACATCAAGTGCCAAATAGCTGTTGAAAATCCACTTAAGAAAAGCCCAGCGGTACAGGAACATGCCCCAGTTATCGCCACAAATCTTGAAGAAGTTAGTTTCACTACTGCCCCGGCTATTGGACCGCCAAAATTTGAGACAAACAACATAGTGCTTATTACTATCGCGGCACCTTGAGTCTTATGGCCCATTTCTTCTAACGCATCTCCGTATACTAAGCTGAATAGCGATATCATTGAAGAATTAAACATCTGCAAAGAAGAATATGTTCTATGAAGGATAATGATGCTACAAAAAGCAACTATCGTATGAAGATACTGTTTGTCAAAGTCAGAGTTGTCACCTGTCATTTAGTAATACCTAAAAGCTCCAGGTTGCCTGGAAGAGATCGCGGAATGCGATAAGGCCGCCCATTGTATGTGTATTAATTTTAAGTTTCTATTTATAATTGTATTTTAAGGTGTACAATAAAGCATATAATAAATAAATAAATAAAAGTTCGTGTTTTTTTACTAATTAATACAGAATATACTTACATTAGACATTGCTGTCCCTAATAAAACCATCCAGCCCCATCCTCCATCTGGTGGTACTAGTTTGATTACTTTCTTTGTTTTTAGAGGTATCATTAACATCTTCATCTCTGTCGCCATTTTTATGCCGTTATTTCAAAAATCTTAGTTTGGATTGTTTTTTATAAGTACTGAAATAAAATTATATGTCTTAGTAGGTACTTACATCTAAGTCTATACATATTAATAAATCGTTATCACAGTGTTCACTAAATTTCAGGCCTTGTCATTTTAATCATTTCACTCACAAAAATATATCTTCCATTGATCTGTCTTTTACTTGTAGCCATGCATGTTCACACATAATACATTTTTCGTCACATTCTCAACATTCTTCCAAAATTCATGTTTATACGCTACTCCTATTCATTTAATTACAATTGCTCGCCTGATTACGTAATATTACCAAATTAATTGATTAGATTTATGATAGTGATCAGAACGTTTGAACACTAACGATTAATGAATGAACTGTAAGTAGATAGTAGTAGTTTGGGCGCACGGTTGGCGCAGTGGTTGAGCGATTGACTGCTGCGCTGCGTGTCGCGGGTTCGATTCCCGCACGAAACAAATATTTGTATGACCTACAGATAATTGTTCCGGCTCTGGGTGTTTGTGTATGTGAGTTTATATGTTTGTAAACGCACCCACGATACAGGAAGAAATTCCTAGTGTGGGGCAAAGTTTAAAAAAAAAAAAAAAAAAAAAAAAAAAGATAGTATTCGACAGTTTGAGAAATCAAGAGATCCGTAGAGACATAACCAATAAGCGACATAGCCCGAAGAATTGACAAACTTCAGTGGTAGGGGGCTGGGGGCTACATTGCTCGATGCTGATGGGAACAAGAGGTTCTGGATTGATCATCGCATAACGGCAGACGAAGTATTGAAAGGCTTACTACAAGTTTTATCGATGACCTTGCGAGTGTCACGGTAATCCCTTGGATGTGAGAAGAACAAGACCAGTAAATGTCACGACGCTATGGGAAGGCCTTTTTTTTTTACTTGGGTAAACCTTCAAAAGCACTAAGCGTTTTGAGAATACTTTTATTGTGCGTACAGCTAAGGAGTGGAATTCCCTGCCGGAGTCTGTGTTTCCCGATAGCTACAATCTAGGGGTCTTTAAATCAAGAGTGAATAGGTTACTTCTAGGCAAGCGTGCTCCATCGTGGACCACATCATCGCTTACCATCAGGTGAGATAGTGGTCAAGCGCAAGCCTATAACAGATAAAAAAAAAAAAAAAAAAAGACGCCTGGAATTTTGAGGAAAAGACCAGAGATTGTGAGATTTTTATCTCACTTTATCCATCCCGGTGATCACCATTAACACGTAAAAGGGGTCCCGTGACCTCTCAAAAGACCACTCCGAAACCCCTTCTGCACAACGCCTGTTAGGGCACATCCCTGGGGAGAATAATAATAATCACTGTGCCACCGTCTTTCCTGGAATCACTTGGTGGGCGAAATGAGTCCTCAATTTGACCACCCATGTCCCTTGGATGTGAGAAGAACAGGACAAGTAAATGTCACGACACTTTGGGGTGGCCTAATTTCAGCTGAGAACGACTTTTGGCTAAAATTATAGTTATCATCATCCACAACCTTACTTAACCCACTGCTGATCAATCTACATTCTAGAAAGCTGCAAATTTGTGAGACAGAACCCTAACTTCTACAAAAAAAATACTGAATAAGCTCGCCAATATGCACCGCGTTCACGATTTGAAAACACACTCGTAATACCATCATCACAGTTAAAATTACATAGCACGAGTCCTAACATAATGTCTATAAAAATATATAATAAAATACCGAACGACACCAAAATTGAGAAAAACGACAAAATATTTATTAAACGCCTCAAAAAATGGTTGGTTGATAGATGCTATATTGAATGAATTTTTTAATGATGACTTTCGAACATGACTCAAAGACGTTCACATTTTGATTTGACATACCAATTATTTAATTTAATTTTAACATATTGCATTTTGTTTTCTTTTATTTTGTGACATTACCATTTATGTTTATTTTTTGTTTTGATTGACTTTTCACCATTTCATTTTATTTGACTTGTATCTAAACCTTGACATCTATTCTATTTAAAATATATTCTGTGTCATATCATAATTAAAATAACTGTTAAAACTTGAGTAAAATTATTCAATATATTATATTAATTGAACTTTGTGCTATGTATTTATGAGATAGTATTCAAAATTGCTGTGCCCAAAGTATTCACATATTGTATTTTGTTCTATTTTATTTTGTTGACATTGCCATATTTATCTTATCTTTTTATTGACTTAACATTTTTTTATTGTTTTGTTTCACTTTAATTTAAACTTTAATTGAAATTCATCCTTTTTTAATTGATATCCTGTAGCATCATTTAATTACATTTAAAGCTTACATTATAATTTTTCAGTTACATTAATTAATTTATAATAAGCTACTTTGGTCACATTGCCAGTCGGGAACCAGACAATCTAGAGAAGTTGGTGGTAATGGGCAAGGTGTATGGGAAGAGACCTCGCGGCCGGTCACCTAACCGCTGGTCAGACCAGGTAACGGCCCTCACTGGACTCTCTGTTACAACCGCCCTGAGAGAAGCTGAGAACCGATTGAAGTGGAAGAACATCGTGCATAAAGCCACGATTGCCTTTCAGGGACACGACCTTCAGTAATGAAGAACGCGACCAAGAAGAAGATAATAAGCTAGATATTTATTCCCATAATAAATTGCTGTGGCCGGCAGGGTCCATGTGAACTATACTATTGTTATAACATCTTTGTTATATACATGTGAAATGCAATAAAGAATTGAATTGAATTAATGTTGGTCAATCAATATAAAAGTGGTCCCGATTAGTGTGTTATAAACTCAGTATAATTATCACTGACCAAATCCATGGAGATATCTAACAAAATGTTGAAATGTTATTTTTACTTATTCCTATTGAATTGAGTGTTTTAGTGGTTATCGATCAATCTGAAAGTAGTCCCTATTAGTCAATCAAAATGTCTTTTAAACTCAGTATAAGTATAACTGATCAAATCCAGGAGATTATATAATTAACAATATGCGGAAATGTTACTTTTGCTGAGTTCCTATTGAGTTTACTGTTTTTAAGAGATTAGAATAAACACGAAGCATAGTGATATGATGAGAGATGACTTCTAAAAGGAGCATAGTGAGCGAATATGTTTTTAACCGACTTCGCAAAAAGGAGGAGTTACCTCAGAACTTTTTATTCGGTGAACCGATTTTGATGAATCTTTTTTTATTCGAAATCTGGTGCATGCCATATAGTCCCATTTAATTTTTATCAAGATCCGATGAAGAACTTCGGAGATATACATCAGAATTCTTCAATAAATGACGGCAAATCACTCGGGATAGCTGCAATCGCATGTCTGTTTATTGTTTACACCATTTCATAACATAACATCACACTGGTATGCTCCAAAGGGGTACGCAGGAGTGAACAGTTCACCCTGGTATACTCTCATTCAACCGGTTTTGTTTATTTAAGTTTCATGTTATTGGGTTAATCTATTCTGGCTTCACTTTGGGCATTATAGGCACCCAGCCTATAGAACCGTGCCATTATGTACCACAACAAAAAAGTGAAAAATAAAAATCTTTTGTACAAAATTTACAACCGACTTCCAAACAAAATCACTACAAAGTGAAAAATAACTTCAATTTCGGTAGTCGGTGTTCCTGTTTTCGTTTCTTCGTTTTTTGACGGTTGTAAATTTTGTAAAAAAGATTTTTATTTTGTAAACATTGTAAGATATTAGCAAAAACAGCATATCAACGTTTTGTTAAATATCTGCTACACCCCATGAATTTAGCAAATGCCACTTACACTTATTTAATTACATATTATTAGTCTTTGATTGATTTTGGTATCGACGGTTTTGATCGACAATGATTGATTTTTGGGGTTTTTGTCTAAATAACTTGGGCATCTATGACAAAAAGCATATACCATAAAATAAATAGTAATATACTTACTCTCTGATTATATCTTTTTTCTTGATACAACCGTTCACTGTGGCTACACTTAAATTAAATGAAAAAGTAATTATACCTTTATCAAAAATGAACTAGTTTGAGCTAGGTCATGTTTGATAAAGGTATCATTTTAGCAAGAGACAAGATTTATCAGGAGTAGTAACGAAGTAAAAGTCGGTCAAAATAACAAGCACTAAAGTTGACAGCTATAAAAATACTTAATAATAATTATG
Source organism: Anorthoa munda (assembly GCA_945859665.1). Taxonomy (NCBI): domain Eukaryota; kingdom Metazoa; phylum Arthropoda; class Insecta; order Lepidoptera; family Noctuidae; genus Anorthoa; species Anorthoa munda. Next base: position 14,138,908 of record OX243900.1, on the reverse strand, counting down.
TAGGTGGCATGTAAAATGGGAAACGTCAACGGACTTCTTAGATTGTGACGACTTTAATTCATAATACAAGATTATTTCAATACATCGCCACCAAATTAAGTGTCGAGAGCTTTGTGTATTTTAAGTAAATTTTTAGCTGACCATTTGAATTAAAATGACCCGAAAAATACTTTTTAAACCATATTGGGTTGCACTAATATTTGAACTTTGTCTTGTATGACATAGAGATCCAGTTCCAAAAGATAATTATGCCGAATTCTTAATTCAAATAATCTGCTAATCAGTATTTAACCCTTGGTTTACCTGGTAAACCCAAATCACTCAATCTGAGGTAAATCTAGTGATTTGGGACTTATTTCTTATTAATCATTGATTTTATTTAAAATAAAAGCAACAACTTAAAAGCAAAAACAACAACCAAATGGTTTTTTATACTTATCAACATTGTTCATAATAGGCTTTAATATAAAATTTATTTTTATTAACGTAACCGTCTAGTTAACAATTGAAAAAAAACTAACAAATTAAAAATAAGGAAGCAAAAATAAAAGTATTTTTTTTTCAAATACCCTTTCTCTTATGATTAACTCTTTAAAACTAAATAACAAAAAACGGATACTAAAATACAAAAAAAAAACCTGCAGTGATTACGAGTCTTTGGTCAGTTGGACCCGCTCGCTACTGGACCTGCGAGTCCACTTGACCATATATATATAAAAAAAAACAACAATATCTAATATCTTAACAAATCAACAACGAATAAATATTTTTTTAACTTTTTGTATCTCGTATCGTTTTTGTTTTTCTTTTTATATCTACCCACATTAAAATATTTTCGACTGTATTGATTTCTAAAGACTTCACTGTTTATGAGTGTTATTTCTGCACTATTATTGTAATTACATCTGTTATACCGCATTTACACAATCGTGTTCGCCATTCGCGTCGTCACTCGACGAACATTCGACGAAACATTCGTATACGGGTGCCGTCGCGAACTACTGTTCACACATTCGCGGAGTGAATTATTTTGACATTCGCATACGAACGCGAGCGCTCGAATCGCAAGGCGAGGCACGAAGCGAATAGCGAGCGTACTGTTTACATATGCGTGTTCGTTATTCGCCTCACCATTCGCCTCGCGATTCGCACGAATGTGTAAATGCGGCATTATAATTTTGTTTTTGCATGTTGTGTATATCGCATCATATTGGACACTTAGTTTATATTATTGCGTGTATAGTAGTAGTTTATTATTAGTGTTACAATTCGATACTGGAAATATGAAATAACGTAAGGGACAAAACTAAGGTTTTCAGGAGAGCAAAAATAAGATATTAATTTTACAAAACTGACTATAATTTTTTAACTATATGCTTATATAAAAAGTGTCTAGGACAAAGTTTCTTATATTTCTTCATTCTTTGAAGCTAAAATAGAAAAAAACAATAAAGCCTTTAGTTTTCAAGATAGCATGTCCCTTACGTTAAATAATAATGAATACGGCTGATATACGTTAATAAAAATTTGATGTAAATGAACAGCATTGATGTATGGGACATTAACGAAAATAAACATTTAGAGTTTTTCAAAGTAAATGTCTCTTAATGTTGTATCATATATTGAGTAAGCTGTTAAACAAATTATAAAAATATAATTTTAAACAAGAAGAAAAATCGTTTCGTCTTTCGTAAAATTTAAAATCCATGCATGATTTTGTAAATTTTGGTGTCTCACGACGTTTTTTCTTTGGTCTAACATCTAGATCTTCATTTCCTAAAATATCATCTTCCTGAATCAAATGACAAGAAGTTGCAACTGGTTCAAAAATATACATGTTGGCTAGTGAATTAAGGATAGCATTACTTCAGAAGCAGGGGCTTCTGAAGTCATGCTGTGATCAATTTCATTCACATTGCATTGAAATGATACTGCAGAGTTTTTCGTATTGTGTGGTAAATGGAATATATTTCTTAAGCGATATAAGTGTCAAAGCTATCTCAGGAGTCGCGTTTTTATCCTGTTGATGTACACCACTTGGAATTATTGGATTTGAAAAAAGTATCGGCAGTGATGTTGGTTACTAATATTATGTTATCGTTAAAAGGATCCTTTCCAATTATGTTATTAACATCTGATTTGTATAAATAGGGTATGTCAGCGATACACGTGGAACTATTTGATTCTGTTTTTTTTATTTTATTGTATTCTCTACCAGTCAACCAAGGGTAGTGTAGAAATAACATGGCAGGTGCATAAAAAAATAAAATTATTATTGAAGTAAAATTAAATAACAACATATAAATTATAATTAAAATAAACATACATATATATTGACTATAATTAATAACTTTATATAAACATACATATATAAATGAATAGAAAGGTGATTGAGAAGACTAATTTAAATGGTTTAGAAAATAATGCCGCAACTTCCGCTTAAATGAATATAGACTGGTGGCCGTCCTGATATCGACAGGAAGCGCATTCCAGAGAAGAATGGACTGAATATGAAAGGAAGGATGGATAAAATAAGAAGTATGTGAAGGACAGAGCAAGAGAAGATTGTCAGACGACCGCAGATTCCTAGCGTGTGAAGTACACAGATATTGAAAGTGAGAGATGAGATAAGAAGGAGAGGTGGAAGATAATGGTATAAACATCTGCTTTATCCTGTTGGTGTACATTGCTTGGAATGATTGGATTTGAAAAAGTATCGGCAGTGATGTTGGTTACTAATATTATGTTATCGTTAAAAGGATCCTTTCCAATTATGGCATTAACATTTGATTTGTATGAATAGGGTATGTCAGCGACACACGTGGAACTATTTGATACATAGCTTTTTCCACCAGAAAATAAAGATCTAAAACTGTAACGATTTTTTTTTAAACATGAATGTTATCGAGATAGAGAAAGAGTTGCCGTATTTATAATTTCATAGCCCATATCATTTTCTATACTCGTCTCATTACTACTTATAACGACGTTTGCTTTCGTTGGTTAAGTCTCCATTTTTGTATCGCTATTCTCTATTCTTTTTAATGAATTTATTGCATGGTTTTCATGGGTTGCAGAAGAATTACACCTGTTAAATAATAATTAGATGATTGAATAACATCGTCTAAAAGCGTAATTTTAGACGTAAAGGACAGCGGTGAAATGAACTAGGGTTTACAATTTAACGTAAGGGACCTTATTATCGTGGGTTTCAATGACTAAAAGTAACTTCAGCAAAAAATAGCACATGTTATTGTTATTAAATGAATAGTGTTAAATATTATTATATTAGAGCTACATATTTGCATTTCATAAAACAATTCTAGTCATAACAATAATAAAACAATGTTTTAAAAGCATTTTATAAATGCAGAAATTAACGTAAGGTAACGTAAGCCAGAATTTCCGTTACAAACAAAAAACAATTTATTGCTTTTGGCTACGACTGTCGAAGATTTAAGAAATACAACTAGAACCAACGTCTTATTCGTGCTTTCCAAAGCATGGTGAGTGGTCAACTATACACGGATCAACCGTGGCAAGCATCATTTAACCTTGATCAATTATAAAAAACGCTTTTTACACTAATTCATCCTGCGTTAACTGCTTAATAAGTTGTAATTTTTACATGACCTACATAATACTACTTACAATTATACATCATACTTACCAATATATTACCTAATGGAAGGTATGTTTTTATTAGGATTCGAATTATTTTATCTAAATTTTTAAATGACTGAACTCCATTCATTACTTGTATATGTGATTCCTAATGTTTATCAATTTATGAGTGAAAATAACTTTTCATCACTCATTTTTGGAATCCAGATAAAACTGTCACTACTTTTAGTTAGATCAATGAAAACGATGATTTATGACTTAAATGAAGATTTTTAGTGTCACAAACCATGATACTTTTAGACGCACGTTAACAATGTTATCGACGCACGTGCATCAAGCAAAATCACACACAAAATATTCGTATTGCTATCTAGCTTAGAGGAGTTGCATCGTTTTGCGTGTGTGATAGAGACGCATAATAATATTCGTTTAGATAAGTTTTGAGGAATTGTACGGATCACGCAGTCCTGTGTGATGAAGGACATGCCAATTTATTTTCGATGCTGACAAATTAACGTAAGGGCCAATATGATTATGATAATTTGAGTCACAGTTTAATGTAAGAGACATGGTATTTGTACTTTTTCAGTGAACATTAATGTATAAGACAATACTAAAACATCTCAAATTATGGAATAACTTATGTGACCTGTTGTAAAATGTACCCGATTTTGTTTAAATGTAAATACCAATTATTGTAACGAGACTTTACTTGACATTAGTTTTTATACAAATATTAATTTGAAATGTCATATACATATATATATATAAATTTCTAGAAAAAATATGGTCTAGGCCCACGGAGAATATGTGATGTAAGGTACTTTTTTTTCGAGATATCGGGATTTTAAGTATACCAATCGATAGAGCAAGAAATTTCAAATCCAACGATATATATAACTCATTTTCGACAAAATGTCCCTTACGTTATTTCATATTTCCAGTATCGAATTGTAGATAGGCCAATAAATAAATAAATATCCATAAAATATTATTTAAAAACAGTCAGTAAGTCAGTTGAATATCAGTCTCACTTGATTTAAATTTAATATTTTCTAAACAATGGCCTACACTAATCTGGCCGCTGGATAGATCACCTACAGCATAGTCGATCTTATTTTTTCTTTCCTTGCTTTCAGACAGCCGTTTTGATATTTTGATACCGTAAGGAGATTTCACCGCAGTCGAGTAATAAGCCGCAACCTACTCAATGCAGAAGGATTGAGTAGGATGCAGAATTTAAGCAATGTTTGGCTTAATTTTGACGTTTTTCGTGCAATTATTTTTAAATGTTCTAAGTATTTGCTAGTGTTGAGTTTTCCAACAAGGTCTTGACAAAGTAGTCGTTTAATTTTATTATGCTGTCTCTATAAGAACAATCTCCTATGATATAAAGCCAACCTTCATCAATTTATTGATTCTGGTGGAAGATGAGACTAAGCAGCGCAAAGTTTTACATGCATCTTATCCGTTTGTGTTTTGGACACACCCAGCTCTCTTGCTTTACGCCAAAGTCTTCTACAAAAGTGAAAGGAACAGCCCGTTATTTTCATATTTGATAAAGTATTTTTCAGCTCTTCAATGGCTGGAACTTTAAAATCCATTGACACGTTACTTGGCTCCCATTCATTTATTTGACTTGTTATAAGGTCAAATAATTTCAGGTAAAAAGGGAAATAGGAACGGAACGAAATTGACATAGTCATTTACTACATTAGTCATTAATTTTCACAGCTCCAAGCAATTTCAGGCTTGAGTATTTGATAAAAATTTCAAATTGAGAAAAATGGACTTTATAGACAGACAAGGAAGTGATCATATAAGGTTTCCTTTTTTCATTTTGAGGTACGGAACCCTAAAAAGATAGTCATTTTTAAGGGCTGGATGCTGATGATGATTAATATGGGCGACTGAAAATACATTCAACAACTCAACATCAACATCATTCATTCAACTTCATATATTACTGAAACCTGTATGGTCTAATTGATTTATTTTCGAGTGCATTTACTTTCTCTTGCCCAACGTATTATCAATGGCCTTCACTAATGTAAATGTAAGTTTCTTCAAATAAAGTTATATCGTTAAAAAAACAAGTTTATTGCGAGAATGTTTAAAAGTGCTCAATGTTTTCGGAGGATGTGCACCCTAATTGTATAATTTTTGATAGCTTAAAAAACGCTCGCTCGTGTGCTTTGTTTGTATTCATTGCTTCATATGTTTAAAAATCCGTCTACTCAAAAGCGTAAAATACGTAATGAATAATGTTGAATTGTCAAAATGAAAATATGCGCGCGTGTTTTGTTCTTTCAATAAATTTTACGCAGTTAGGTTTTTGTAAAGTCTACACACCACAGGGGATCCACCTCAGTATGAGTTCAGCTCTGCGTATAGCTAAAATTACACAAATAACTTCTTGAATAAAAACAATAAAAACGTTTTATAATTTATGCTTTAATCAACATCATAATATTGTCAATCAGACGACACGTACATAACATAACGTTAAGAAAATTAGACTAGAAAGATATTATACAAAAACATCTTAATACGTACTATCTCACATTTAAAGTCTTGTTTTCAACGTTGCTTGCAATTTACAAGTATATATTAAACATAGTATTCAACACAGAATTTTATTTAATTTCATATTACACACGAAGGAATGATTTTTAACTCTAAAACTAAATTAACTCACTCAGTGGCAGTCATTTTCATCATTTCAACTACATTTATAATATAAAATCACAACTTTCTTGAAAGGGAACACAAGCGTCCAATAGTGCACCTACATTTTACCGTTTAAGTATCATCTATCTCATTGGGACAAACCAATTGCCATAGACTGAGCTCTCCAGATGCCAGGCTCTTTCAAAAAACCATTCCATAGGAGTAACTCCGTAACACTGTCTGAATTGGGTATTACTTCAGTACTTCATCAAAGGGACTACCCCGTTATCATTAAACTAACTAGATAATAATTAATTATTAACATAAATGTTCCACTCTTCTCATCAATAAAATAAGTACTAACTGGTCAACTTTAAGTATTCTTAATAAATATAAACGTGTATTCACAGCCGCGACGCTAAAATCTTCAGGTACTTTGGCCCTAAAATCAAAGGCAACTGGACCACAGCATTAAATCTTTTGAGTTCCATTTCTGTTTTTGACTTATGGTAGTCAGGTACCACTATGTTTGTTCTGATTAATAAAATATTTATCTTTTAGTGCGAATTGAATGCAGTCAATTTTATTCTGCGACAAGACAAAACTCCTAGTATTATTAGAGGTATAATAAGGTCGTAATTTCTTCTTCGATTTCTTTAATTTTCCCAATCGAATAGCTCTTCATTTATTGAACTATGGAACTCTTTGTCGTTTCGGCTCTTCTTAAGAAATTAAACTTCTGTCTATCCTGACAGAATAGTGCAAAGCACTAGAGAGTATTTCAAAATACTTAATATTTTAATTCCATCTATAAAGTAATCAGTCCCTATGTTTGTGGTTGTTCTGCATCTATCTTCTTCTGTCTTCTTTCTTTCATTAATAAGTATAACATATCCGGAACCCATGTCACGAGTAGTATGACTAATAGGATATTCTGCGCTGTTATACATGTGACGTAACTACCAGAGTAGTCTCTTATCCATCCGAGGAAGTATCCGACTGGGGGTACAATGATGCCCATAGTCAACATGCCGAGACCGACGGCAGCTGGCACTTCATCCATCTTGCAGTTCTCTGATATCGCGATGTTTCTCGCAACGATGATCATACTCCTACCGACACCGTAGAGGCAGGACATGAGGATCAGCACATCAATGTTTGTTTGATACGCTAAAACTAAAAAAAATAAAATTCATATTAATAATACAATCCACAAATAGACACGGGTATGACAGCTAAGGTGAACAAGCTTATCGAAGATCAAATTCCAATCGATAATAGTTTTATCATGGATGTATAATTTTTCCATTTTTCTTGTTCAGGTCTTAAGTGGTTAAGATAGTGTGAGATTAGGTACTTGAGAAGATAAGTGTGTGACGTACTTTGCCTGACGACGATGAGCCATATACTTGTCATTATAAGCATCCATCTAGCTTTTATTTTGTATTTGTCCTGGAAGATGGGTAGGATTAGACGTCCCGCTATATCTGCACCGGCGACCGCTGACATGCAGTTTGCAGTCTGCTGCTTATCCATCGACGCCGCATTCTGCAAAATCAATGATTTCATGTTTTAACCCTGTTTCAATGACTATCCGAGTTACATTAGTTTCGTGAAATGAATCACAAAACCTTATCTATAGACTTTGAACCATGGTATTAAGGACTTAGGAATAGCTGAACTCCTATATTGTGTTGTTGTTTGTTTGGTGCTAGTTTAATATTTCCTTTGTATATTTTGTTATGTTCCAGTTTCACGAGTAGTTTTCTAAGATTTATTCGTCTTAAAGGTGTTAATAGTAAACACGTGTGTGTCATAAAGAAAACGCGACAAGGCAGACACTAGATAACTATTTACTGTCACAATAACATTATCAGAGAGATTATATCTTGTCTGTTTGTATCAGTTGGATACTTTAAGTAATATGGTTGTAAAATGATTCACAGCAATTTATTGATACAGTGATGATCACAACCCTAGTGGATGTACAATTTTACAGTAAACAGATAAAAGGTAGAGGAGTCTATAAATATTGATAAGTAAGTGATTAAATAAGAATTAGTTCTTATCGTTTTGTGATCGAATTATTACATTATACCTGCACGTGCGTTAGGTGAACACACTTATACGAATCGTTGACATGCTCTCGGCAAGTGTGGTATTTATTACAAGTGCATTTTCTGTATAGGAAGTGTGTTTTGCTGTTGGAGGATTAAAAGCTGATGAAATTATTTGGAAAACTCATGAATTGGATAAACGCTAACATTGTATTATTTATAAAGTGATGTCTATAAAAAATCACTTCCAAGCAGAACGGCTCCAAAGTAAGGAAATTCAAGGAAAAAAAGCCTTAAACGCCGTGCGATACGCGTTCTATGGGGTTGGTGCGAGTTTTGTCTAACGCTACTTCGCGTTAACGTAAACGTCAATTTGCATTGGAACTTGATAAGCGCCGTCAGATTACAGTAAGGCAAAACCTAATTTTTGTATAGTAATTGACATAAGAGATCGTTTACGTTAACGCGATCGAGCACGAGTAACAATGAGCCCACTTGTCAAAATACATCGATCGCGCGGCCGGGGCAGTAGCGGAGTGGTTTGACTCAAACGCGTAAGCGACGCGTATTGCACAGCCTTCTTTTCGCGAAAATCGGTGTCGCCGGAGCCGTTCTGCTCGGCAGTGAATCTTAAAGCGTATATATTCCCCAATTTTAACGCAGTGCTGGCCGTGCGCCTGCTTGCAGCCAAAATATCAATATTGAACCTCCTCTTGAACAGTTTTGTTTGCAAAATATTATTTGATTTACATATGCTATTTCAGTTTTGAAGAAATTCCAGATATCAATTTTTCTTTGTAAAAATATTTTGAAACTTATCAGTCGTTTTAGAGGAGTATCCAAAAGTAGAGAACTAATATCGCTATGTTAATAATTTTTTTAAAGCAAAGCTATTAATTACACGAAAAAATACCATGATTCTTAAATAATGTACATGAATCAATAATATTTTTTTTTCAAACCTTTTAACCTAGCCGTTACTAAGGAGTAGGCTTTAGAAAGTAACCGTTTTGAAATATCCGGCACTAAAGCGGTGGAAGGGCCTTAAGCGATATTATTGCGTTCATATAAATTCTATTCCTAGAAGTAAAAATAGAACTTCACTACTATCACCGTTCCAATGAACCCAGTATTTACGACATTCAATTGTGATAGTCTGAATGAATCAATATTATTGTGCTCATTAATGTTTGCGAACAATGTAAGGTACGCGGATATAATAATATAATACGATAAACGAGCTTTCATTAATAATCTCATTTGCTTTCTATTATGGAAATAACATTATTAATTTACACTTAATTATATTATGTACAATCGAGAGTGTAGTCTCTGGAAAGATTATTATGTACATATTTTTATATCAAACATAATATTTTTCTGACTTATTATTGTGTTTGCGCGAATATGTTTCACGCACAATATGATATTACATTATGTGTTTATTTGACATATAGAGAGCGAGAGGATTAGCACAAGTCTATGCCCACTGTAAGGGAAACCGGACTTTGGATGAAGAAATTGTACATAGTTATCAAGAGACACATCTCACAGGATTGTACTGAGAATACGTGATGTTTATTCTTTTTGCAACTTTATTATATAACAAAAAAAATCACGCAGAAAATATATTTACCTTCAAGAAGAACGGGAAAAGCATACTGAAGTTTTGTATGGAAGTGACAGCCAGGGCTGTGCCAATCACGATGTTGAGGAACCGCGTATTTGCTAGCAATGATATTCCAAACAGATCGTACAGTTTTCTCAGCACGTTCTGTTTTTGTGGTGACGCAGGTACATGGTTGGCCCCTAAAACAAGAGAATATAATGTTGAATTTCAGTATCTTACATCTGTTTTTTAAGACCATTTGAATGAACCTTCCTTCACTCCACTCTGTCGCTATCATAACGTCAAAAACTCCTCGTTTAATGTCAATAAATGACAAGCTAGAAATGTAAACTTATTTGAAGGTGGTTGGGTAGAGGTCTTAGAATGGGAGTCATCATCATCGTCATTATGAGCCCTTTCAATTTAGTCGTTTGGTGTTTGACTGCTGCGGTGCCGCAGCGGTGCGGGTACTCCGCGCGAAATCAGCCGGTCGCGCGGAATACGACACCCGCACGGCTGAAGTTTTCCACACAATTTATGCTTGCTGTAAAAATTTTATGAAAAAAATAACAGGTCGTGCGCAATATAAAATCTGCAACGCTGTGGTACCACAGCAGCCTTAAACCAAACGTCTAAATTGAAAGAGTCCAATGATTATGATTTATGCCTTAGTTATACCAACAGAATGACCCACCAGGAATACCAAAAGAATGCCCACCCTACCAACGTTCTGTCGGTATGAAGAGTGAACGCGATTGTTGATATTTATAACTACATAATTTGTATGTATTTATCATGACGTAGGTTCACGTGCGCGTCATGTTAAATACAATAACATTGCAACGAGCATATTTGGAGTGCCAAACTGATAATTTTATCTTTACCTCATAAACTTTCGAGTGTTTTGAAATAAACGACAGTGTTGTGGATATGTAGAGATACTGCATAATATTAATAAGTATTATTAGAATTGTTTTTGTATTTCCAGATTTTCTGTTAGTTACCTACCCCAATAAAAATGCAATGAACCTTAGCTAATTAAAAGAAGAAAAACTAGTTAAAAATAATCCGGATACTTTCAAATAAGAACTGCCTATTATAAATATCAAAAATACTGTGGTGATGATATATAACCGGTTTTTTTATAAAGAATAATTTGAAGTTGAGTATTTGCCAAACACTAATGTGACCTGTCAAACTTTGATGTCAAAGTAGGATTTGACACTTTCTAAAATCCGAATATTCAATTTAGAGACCACTCCTATGACATATTAAAAACCTACCAAATTGACAATAAAATAAATGAATGTTAAACATATAAAATATTGAATAATTCCTTTGTCAATAAAACTTATTAATTTTCAATAAACCTTGTAGGTACTCACTGCTGAATACATTAAATTTAGTTATAGTGGTTTTAAATACAGCACTTACAGTACTTATTTGAGAAGAAAGATTTGATAATTTAGAGAAGATTGTTTTAGTTTAGGTTCCTAGAATACTGTTGGAGACCCAGACTGTATTAATACAATGCTATTTGAAATTCCACAACAAACGATTTTTAATTAAAACGTTTTATGAGGATGATTTTGATCATTAATAGACATATGTGTCTTCTATAATGGGTCTTCTTGACATTAGTTTCTATCTACATGATAGAAACTAATGTCAAGAAGACCCATTTTTCTATGTAATTTCTCTACTCGACTTAACCTCGACTTAAGCTTTCCTCAATCAAATTGACTGTTATAAGTTAAAAATATTATGATATTGCTCTTCGAAAACTCTAGTGTCGAGGATGTTTATTGTGTATCACCTTATAATTGACAATGTAATTGAGGACTGTAGAGTCGAGTGAAGAAAATTACTTAGAGTGTGGGTACAAGAAAATGAGTAATTTTAATTCTAAATACACATTATGTTCAAATTTAAAAAGAAAAATAAAGTAAAATAATGAACACAGAAACATTGCTTTACTTACCATTTAGACCATTTGCGTCTGATTTATTTATTTTTCCACCGTTTAGTTCTTTATTGCTCAGCGTTTTTTTGCTTCCCCAGTTTTCTTTGCCGTTTGTCTGATTTTGAGCGTCACCGTTGGATTGAGAGATTTTTCGTACAATTGCATCTTTCGGTTTTTCCTGCAGTAAGTGTAGGTTTTCATCTACTGGTACTTCTTCTTCTACTTCCTTCATGTGCCATTCTACTGGTTGTATTAACATCGTTCCGGCGATCTAAAATAGTAAAGGAATTAAAACTCACTTTTCTTCATTGATCTTCATTGACAACAATATATCTTAGTAATATTACCTTTAAAACTTTCTCGTTTCATAATTGAAAAACAATATATCACGGGCATTCAACGCGAAGATTTCGATTATTTATTTACCTATTTCACCCGACGTTCAATACCCGTTGTTCCGTCCGTTCGTTTTCGTGTTGTTCGTTCGTTCGTCATCGCGTTAAATTCCCGTGATATATTGTTTTTCATATCTTAGTATACTTACTTAGTATACTTAGAATCAATGGCGGAAATGTTTATATTCTACTGAATATAAACATTTCCGCCATTGATTCTAGCGAAAATAAAGAATAAAAAAAAAAAAAAATGGGAAGCTAAGTTTCCAACGTAAACAGGTAATAAAATAGCCACTAACCCCGTGTAAACTCAGAGACGAGAGCAGCAAGCATGCGCCACGGAACCCGAAATGTTCCAAGAGGTACCTCACTAAGTGGGGCATTAGGGTCTGTCCCACACCTGTGCCCACGTTAGCCAACCCCACTGCACGGCTTTTCTTCAGCTTGAAGTAGCTGTTTATAGCCACAAATGATGAGTTTTGGATGAAACCCAAACCCAAACCTGAAACAAGCATAATAGATTAGTTGTTTTAACAAACTATACGGATTTTGGGTGCAATAACTGATATCCGTGGTCGGATTTGGGCCATTCTAAATATTAATGAATGGGTTTCCGAATTATAGTTTTATGTATTTGGGTCATAGAGCCATAATAATTTCAACACATTCACTTATATCTTTCAAAAAAAATATTATTTCATAGTTTGGTTTGACTATACATTATTGCAAAGAAACGCTACAACACACACCACTTTTGCTAATTCAAACCAGATCCAAGCTTAAACATTTCCACTGTACCGCATTATGCTAAACAATAAACATAGAACAACAAACAAGACAGTCTTACCTAATAGGACGCCGTAAGTTAACACCAAGTGCCAGATATTTGTCGAAAATCCGCTGAAGAAAATTCCGGCTGTACAGAAACACGCTCCGGTTACCGCTACAAATCTTGTTGATGTCAACTTAACTACGGCCCCGGCTATTGGACCTCCGAAATTTGTGACGAACAACATTGTACTCATTACTATGGCGGCTCCTTGAGTCCTGTGCCCCATGGCTTCTAACGTATCTCCATATAGTAAACTGAATAATGACAGCATTGATTGATTGAAAATCTGTAATTGGAGAATTTTGAGTTAAAACTGTTGTGTCATTTGAGGATCAGGGTGTCAAACCTACAAGAGTCAGGTAGGTACTCGTTACAGGTAGTAAGTGAAGTATCATTGAACAATCTTCAAATGCCAAAATATAGTCGAGCTAGGTAAAATTCGGTGTAATATTTTTAATTGATAGCTTTTTTCAGTTTTTTGTTTGAATTTAGAACACACCAATACATATTCGGCCTCCATCTCAATGCTTATACAACCTCTTTGCGCATAAAATACTCGATACAAACTTCTTGTGCAAAGAATATTCGACTTTCAAACTCCTTCGTCGATTTAATTTTGAGTTTGTTTATATTTAGGATTTTAATAATGATTTTGATTTTGGTCTAGGATGTTTAGTGAATACTTATTTGGATTGTAATTCTTATATTAATTGCATTGGTGTTTAATTAATTATAATTATGTAACGTAACGGAGGTGGTCACTGGTCCCTGATACACAGGTGCTGTTACCTAGCTCAGCTTCAATTTACAAAAAATGTGAAACCCTGAAGTTTTTAATTTTTTGTAAATTTTGAAGGTAATAAACCATTTATTTATTTATAATTATTCTTTGTGCTTTTTGCTTAAATCTTTTTATTTCTCGTAGTCATGGTATAAAATATAGTATGCAACTCTCGAATAAAACGGATTTATATTGAGGGCCATGAATCACTCGCGTCGCTCAGGATTCTAACACTTGAATCATTCGCTATGCTCGTGATTCATCTATGGCCCTCGCTTGAAATCCGTCCTTTATTCACTAGTTGCATAATATACTATTTTATTTTTTTATATATTAATTATGTCCCAAGTATTTATATATCAACTTAGGTAAGCTACGGTTTTTTAACTTCGAGAATTCTGACGTTGTTATTGCTAATTTTATTATTAGTACATACATATGTTGTTAGCGTAATAAAGGAAGATGACACGTAATGTTACGATATCATGACATGAAGTGCGCAAAATTTCGTTACCAATACAAATACTGTTGTTTTATCTACCGGCAAATCGATATCAGTTGCTGATAAGTTGTTAGCTTCCCTAATGTGGGGTTATGTTATAAATTAAACGGCCTTCTAGTTACATGCCAAAGATAACACGCAAGTATATCCTGTTTTTGTTTTTTAGTGTAATATTGTTGTTGTTTCATAAAAAAAGCATTGCGTAAATCGAAATTGATACAGTAGATAAAATTAAAATTAAATTAAATAAAACAACGAAGATAAAAATTGACAAATGTACAAAATGTTTGGATTTTTCACCTGCAATTTTGGTAGCGCTTGTTAGTCACATTTTGACAATCATTATTTATCGCTTATAGATTTTTTTTAATCCCTCAGTTGCTTAAAATTAAAAAGACACAACGGCTACAAAACGATCTCCACCAGTGTGTTTAAAAAATTCGCCGATTGGTCACACAAATGGTAGTAATGCAAATATGAGCCTGAACATTCTAGTTATGGTTGCTTACAGGCTGTTTGCTTTTAATGAGACGTAATAGTACACTTATACTTACATTAGTAATTGCAGTCCCTACTAACACCATCCAGCCCCATCCTCCGTCGGGCGGTACTAACTTGATTACTTTCTGTGTCTTTGGAGATGACACCAATGCGTTCTTTTCTGTTGCCATTTTGTATTTGGTTTGTTTTACTATAAATTAGCTTAACATAATCTGATTTTAAAATGTGTTCTCCTGGCTCCTGAAAAAAAAAATAGTTTTTGATGAGTACGAAGTACGAAAATCAAAACAGTATTGTGTGTAAAAAGGAGGTTATGCCATTGAAATGCACTGAGCCGGTATAGATCAGTAAGATTAGACTAAAGCTTAATGTAATTATTGTTTCTAAATTACGAACTAACGTAAATAAACCGAAATCTTTGCTTTTTCTTTTCCTTTTATTTATTTTGAGGATGGTTGACATAATCTCATGTTAGTTTTGCTACACCTACAGGAGTGAGTTTCAAAGACACTGAAAACTATGCCTGTGTCGTAGCTGTAGTTTCAAGAATGGAATGCCCATGGAAGGTAATATTCAAATGCTAACCCTGGGTTTCCCATCTTAAAATTATCGCAGAATTAATGTGGCAAATTGTCAAGCACGCGTTATCTGCTGTGATTGGTTGAATGAATTTTCAACAGCCAATCACAGCAGATAACGCGTTCTTGACAATTTTAAGGTGGGAAACTCTGGGTAAGTGCGTCACTTGAAATAATTGAAATTCACTCAACAGCATAATTAAAAAGTTTTAAGTGCCTTATAGTATCTACTATACTTCTATCTTGTTACACTTAGACTACAATGTAAACCCATCCACTTTAACCAATGTGCTTTACGTGCGTACTTTTTGTCTTTTGTTACGTTTGTTTTTTATTTATTTTTTGCGTTGTCTTTATAATTATTATCTTTATAATTATTAATCTGCTGGTCCCGGAAATCACTTGAAAATATGACAGCTGGGACCAATAGGCAGGAAGAAGTCACAGTATGTAATTAATGGTCACCCATCCAAAGACCGACCTGCACGGTAAGCGATGCTCAACCTTGATCGACGCGTAAGGCTGTTGTTATTTAACCATGTGTATCAAACCAAAAAGGACCTCGTGTTGAAATAAGAACAGCTGCACGGGTCAATCTTCAAAGTAAAGCAACGCTTGCCGAGGTCGGTCCGTGTATGGGTGACCGTCTTACATAGCGAGATTCCTCCGTGCCTCGGCAAGCACGTTAAGCCGTTTGTCCCAACCGACTGTCATTTGAAGATCTTTGACAGTCGTAACGGGTCGTCAGAAGCCTGAAATCTGCCAAGAGGAATCGTGTTACCCAGTTACTGGGTTGTGGAGGTCAAATAGGCAGTCGCTCCATGTAAAGTACTGGCACTCAGCTGAATCCGGTTGGACTGGAGCCGACCCCAACATGGTTGGAAAAAGGCTACGTAGACTGATTGTGTATCAAACCAAACATTTCATATCATCATAACCTGTATTTGAGTGCGTAAAAGTAGTAAAATTTACGTAAAAGATACGAATCTTAACTCCATTACGTCGTTTTACGAGTTGGGTGTGTCTGATATGCAAGTGTTATAATTAGATTGAGTTCGTACAGGCGACCTTCTTATCTTAGTGTCAATAGCCATAACGGAATTGTACAGTTTTTTACCCTATATCAGTGTTTGTTGAAGAAAACAAAAGTTAATCGTTCCTTTGTTTTTGTAAAGAGTTATTACATTATTGGTCGTGTGGGGTCGTTGATAAATAATTGATTATTATTATATCTTCTGGTAAACAATGTCCAATGAAGTAAAGTTCAGATTTAAAGAATATTTTATAGCGGCTAAGTGTACTTTTTTCAATTGTTGTATAAAACCTATCTAACCTTGAAGTTATTGATATATTAAGTAAAAAGTGATTATAAAATATGTAGATCTGCGAATAGAATATTTGTACTATTATACTTTATACGGAGTCGACAGAATTTAAAAAGGTTCCCATCTTTTCTTTTTTAGATCTTCCGGGTAAGTTTGTTGTAAAGCTAGAGCTAGAGAGCAGTGGTGACCCAGTGGTAACGGCAGCGACTTATAAGTTGTAGGACGTGAGTTCAAAACCAGGCAGGCGCATTACTTTGTGTTAACTAATGAACAAATTCTCAGGGAATATTTAGAATGAAAGATTAACGATTCTGTCCTATCACTATCGCTAAATACTTTGTATCAACCATATCAGGTCAAAGACCGTTCACACGCGTTCCTAACAACGATTTTACGTTTTTTTTTTTTTTTTTTTTTTTTTTTTTTTTTTTTTTTTTTTTTTTTTTTTCTGTGTGTCGTCTCGCAGTTCAGTCAAAGTGACCGGTAACTGCTTAACCGGGCTTTCCTACGGAGACTAAGCTAAATAGCCTCCAGCTAGGCAAAAATTTCTAAACCTAAGCGACAACGCTGAGGGCTACCCCAGTTGGGGTCGAACCTCGGCTCAGGGCGTCGCTGGGGGGACAACTAAGGCTGGATCTTAATAAAGTGATTCTACCATCCGTTCGGAATAAGCCTACGTGGAGAAGAACGGACAAGAAACTCCAATTAACTAACTAGAATTTAACTATTGCACAGCGCGTTAAGCGGGCTGGCTTGTCGATCTTTACTGGGACGTCGCGACGGGCCTCGGCGGCGAGGACGGAACGAAGGCGGTCTGTGTAAGCGAATTGTGCTGGTCTCTTTTTTGCTCTCTTGGAGCAGGGTAGTGGCGTCATCGGGGGTGGAGAGAGTGAGCCTTGGTCGGCGAACTGTAGAGATTTTTGAGACTTCATAGCGGGAGGCCGCTAGAATTAGGGGGTTGCTGTGATTGACAGCCGAGTCGAAGAAGCGCTTGGTAATGCGCTTCATGAATTGTTGGACTGTGGGGATTTTGAGATCGACATGGAGTTCCTGGTTACGAACGTACCAGGGGGCTCCCGTGATCTTTCTAAGAAATCGGTTTTGTATAACCTGAAGTTTGTGAATGTGGGTGGGACATGCGTGTGCGAAGACTGCACAGGCATAGGTCATGATGGGACGAATAACCGCAGTGAAAGTGCGCAGTTTGCACCTAAGTGACAAACTGCTGCTTGCGTTTATCATCCCATGAAGTCTGCCCATAGCGAAGGCGGCCCGCGAACGTGCCGCCTTTATGTGCTTGGCGAAAGTGAGGTGATCGTCTAATGTGACGCCCAGGTACTTGGCTTGCCTTTCCCAGGGGATCGGCTTACCGTACATGGTGATGGGTTTGGGGGGTCGGTGTTTTTTGAAAAGATGCCTATACCTCGTGAACAGGACAGCCTGACTTTTGTCGGGATTGACTTCAATTCTCCAGAGGCTGAACCATTTCGCCATAGCGTTGGCTGCTCTCTGGAGATTTAGGGCAATGGCATTGGGTACTAAGCCCGTGTAATAGAGAGCCGTATCGTCAGCGAAGAGTGCCAACTGGGTCCCTTTAGTTTTTGGGATATCGCTGGTGTACAGCGTGAAGGATAGAGGGGACAATACGCAGCCTTGAGGGACTCCGGCTCGTATGGGGTGAGGGGAGGAGAGTTCTCCCTCGACACGGTAGCGGAAAGTTCTGTTCGACAACCAGTCTCGTAAGATGAGCACGAGACGGTCTGGCACACCAAGTTTGTATAGCTTATAAATTAAGCCATTGTGCCAGACTTTGTCGAAAGCTTTCGCTATGTCGAAGAACAAGGCACCCGTTGACAGACCACGCTGGAACCCAGCACTAGTGTGTTCAACGATACGGTGCACTTGTTGGATGCAAGAATGTTTGGCTCGAAAGCCGAATTGTTCTTGGGGGATGAGGTTCTTACGCTCGGCAAAGTCTTTGAGCCGCTTATAAATAAGTCGCTCATAGACTTTTCCGAGAGAGTTAACCAGACTGATAGGGCGGTAACTGGTAGGCTCCGATTTCGGTTTACCCGGTTTAGGGATGCCTATCACAGCGGCCTGTTTCCAGGCTTGTGGGAAGATGTTTTTGCTCAATGCAGCGTTGAAAATGGCCGTCATTAGCAATATTAAATGGCAGGGGAGGAGTTTCAACACCTTATTGGTGATGCCATCTAAGCCCGGGGCTTTGTGGGGGTGAAGATTTTTGATGACCTCCTCTACTTCGTCAGGGGTGACGGGAGGTAGCGGGTCATCAGGGTCTTCGACGGGGGGAAGGGAGGTCCTACGTTCGACTTCAGCGTCTACCATGTCTAGGTGAGCTTGGTCTACTGGTTGGGAGCTGGGTGAGCATTGAAGTTCGAGACTGTCAGCCAGGCATTCGGCTTTTTCAGTGTTTTCAAATGCTACACTCTTATCAGGGCGAATGAGCGGGGGAAAGGCATTCTCTTCAGTGGAGCGTAATTTCCTCTGAAGGTGCCAGAAGGCATGGTGGTTGGGCTCAAGTTCGCTCAGCAACTTATTCCATCCCGACGAACGGTGCTCATCAGTACGTTTCTTTACAGCAAGCTGTAATCTACGCATGTGAGCAACATTCGCGGGACAGGGAAAGTTCCTGCGGGCACGGACAGCTGCGTTCTTCTCGGTTATCAACTTCCGTATATCGTCCGGAAGTTTCCCTTGCTGGATGTCCAGCACTGGAACCTCCCTCGAACATTCGTTCAGGACCGATTGTACGTGAGTTGTAAGCGAGTCGATCGCCGCCGTCGCGTCTGCGACTGAGTCTATGCGATTGGGGATTGAGTCTAACTGGGGGGACTTGGTGGATTTCAGTTTCTCACTTACTTTCCTCCAGTCTGTGATCTTTTTAGTGGGGGGTGGCTGTCCTAGATCAGGGAGGCCTAAGCGACTGCCTAGGTCCATGACCACTGGACGGTGATCTGAGTGGAGCTCGTCTAGCGCATCTATCGAACGTAACCGAAGGTTAACGTTCTTAAATAACGCTACATCGAGGATGTCTGGTCTATGGGCGGTGTTATTAGGGAAGTGAGTGAAGCTCATTGGGGCAATAACATCGTAATGGAGGGAAGAGCCTAGGTCCAGCACCAACTTTCCCCTAGAGTTGGTAACGGTACTGTTCCAGGCTGGATGTTTAGCGTTGAGATCACCCGCTAGGATAACGGAGTCACTCAAGCTGAAGAGGGTAGTGAGGTCGTTTTTAAAAGCATCAGGGTTGGAATTCCCCGATGACGCCATGTGAGGAGGGCAATAGGCGGAAATGATGGTTAAACGATTTTACGTAAGAATTAAATTATCATGTAAAAAATAATATATCTATGTAGTGTCTTGTGTAATCTTTATCTTAGAACCAATGTTCAGTGCCATTCGTCTGATGTTATAATAAACAGATGTTGCAATCCGTTTGTTTCTAAATAGTTCGTGTGATCTTTGTATTTTCCTTATTATATTTTGACAGATTAACATATATTTTACTGATAATAATTAGTTATGTTCTAATTATGACGTTGTTGTGGTTTAGGACTTTGTTCACGAAAATAATAATGAATTCGGATCGGATTCGGATCGGATTATCGGATTGTAAAATCGAAATCATAATGATATATCAAAGTCAAAGTCAAATATATTTATTTCAACTAGGCCAATAAGCGTCACTTTTGAACGTCAAACAATATTAAATCTAAATTAAAAATGTACAAGTAATAAAAATTTACTCTACCGTGCATTCGGAAAGTAGCTTGTTATGGAGAAGAACGCACAAGAAACTCCATCGATATATAATAATGTCGAAATCATAATGATATGTCGATAATAATATCAACATTTTAGCTGAAAGACGATTACTGGCTGAACATAGGCCTCATAGGCATAGGTTGAGGCGCAGGCAGGCGCATTTTTTGTGTTATTTATTTCATCATCACTGCTCTGAAAACGGTGAAGGAAAACATCGTGAGGTAACTAGCATGTCCTAGAACAAGGATCACTAAATGGCGGACCGAGATCCGTGTCCAAACTTACTAAGCCTCGCGGTCTTGCGAGGCGTCCGATAGTTTTATATAATTTAACATTTGGACCAATATAGAGCCCTAACCACATTTTAATTGTTGCATGCCGCAACTTACATTGTTACTATACCCATTAAAATGTGAAATTTTGAAAATATCCATATTTTTTAATATATAAAAAAGAAAAGAATCATCGACACGAAAGATATGGATTTTGATGTTTATTAATCAATCACAAGTTATAATCGGATTTACGAATTTCGATTAAATTAGACATACAGGTAAATCATGATCTAGTTTATGATAAAGGAATTTATCCCAGCAGTATGAAGAGGTACCAGAGGAATCATTTTTAGGCGACCACTGAAAATCAGCGCCGTGCTGTTGGTCCGCTATGGTACAGCATTATGCGGAGTGGAAGCCTTCTTGCCACAATCACGACATGCATCTGCCTACATATTTTTCATCCTATCTCTTTTATGTTATAAACAAAATGTAGGAAGTATATGTTATTATTGTTTGATTTATTTCTCGTCTTTACTATCTTGATTTAATTACTACTAATACTATTTTAAGGGTTTAGCTTAAGTATGTTCTTATATGTCGTTTTGTGACGAATAAACACTTTTTCTTTCTATTTAAACGATGTTTTCGTTGTTTACCAACCCCACGTGGGCAAGGCTACTAACCTTTAAAAAATAAATTTATATAAAACCATGGAACCATTTCCTATTGCAACTAGTCTTAAGTCGTGGTTTCCTGGTTTTTTGATTCAATGGTAAGTGTAGACATGCTAAACACAAATCTCATTTTAACTTATAAGAATCCGAAGAAAACCGACAGAAACCAGCGAGCCGGGAGAAAGGGAAAATATGAAAATGTTATTCCTCTTACGACCCCGAAAAATGTAAAATATCCGGTAGGGATAAAGCTGTATAAAGATTTCTGTTTTTTTCCCTCGAACACAGTCCTACATTGATAACGTGGTATCTACATATTTTGCGTTTACGTACATATGACGCTTTTTTAAAAGGTATTTTTTTCGTTCGTACTGAAACTTCCGCCCTCTGAACAATATTGTATGGCACTTTGAACTGTGTGTTGATGCAATACGGTTCTGCCGTATTTTGATTTTTCTTTTTTTGGGTATCGTTGTTTAGTGAGTACTTGGAAGTAACTATAGCTGTTTTAAAAATAGAAGAAAATTTGCTGTTCGAGTGACGGAATTTTTTGAATTGTGTACCAATTCAAAAAATTCCGTTAAGAACAAATTACCTATGTTATCTATTTATTGTAGATTATCTAAAAATAAATGACGAATACTACATTCGGAAACTACATAGATATATCCTAAATATAGTAACTATAAGGAATCAATAATTATAATATCGAGCTATTGCTAATAACATTTTAAACGCTAACCTTCCTGACTACTATCCTGTTATTACTGGGTAATGTGTTTATCAGTCTATGTTTGTATGTATGTTTGCTCCTATGTGGCGTTCTAGAGACCAAACGCGTTGGCCGATTTTAATGATTCTTACGTCAATCGATTCGTCTTAACCCTGCAAGTGTCACTAGCTACAATGAAATTGGAAAATAGAAATATGGCGGATTTTGGGCGCCATATTGTGGGGGCCCAAACTCTTTTTTTCTTCCCAACCCATCGTGTGGCATATCAAAATAAAGAGTTTAAGAGGCGATTTCAAAAATATATAACACATATGTTTAAATGTACTTAATTCTAAAAAAAATAACTAAAAAGTTATAAATAAAAAAATTATTCAAAAAATCAAAAAACCTGACTGGAAGCGAACTAAAAAGACGTAAACAAGAAGAAAATCATGTTGTGCAGTCGGAGGGTACATCTGGTTTTGGTTTGCCAGTTCGAGAATATGTAAGCAGTCGGATTTTTTTAATGTTAATGAAATAGGTAAAAGTCTATAATAGGACAATAAAGTTGTAACGTTTGTTGTGTTGTTAAGTTTGTTGATACGTTTTTAACTTCAATTACTCAATCCAGAAATCGGCCATATAACATTGATCAACAGATTCTGAATTCAAATTCTCCAAACCGATTGGAATTAAGAATCTGCTAATCAGTGTTGAAACTAATCATAATTATGGTTAGAAAGTTTTATAAGTAAGGCTGAATATCTTTAAAAGAAAGTTGGACTTTTTATTAATCTAAAGATAAGTATTTTTTATCATAAGTTAGTAATAAAAAAATATATTGACTTTGCGATATTGAAATGTACTTTCTTTAAATTGTTATTTTTAGGATTCCGAAGAGTCCAATCGGAACCCTAATTGCTGTCACTCACATGTCCGTCTATCTGTCACAAAATTTTGTTCCGAAGAATTTTTTACTTCCCATCGACTTATGAACTTTTTGATAATGTTTAATATTACGTATATTCTGCTAACAAATACCTGTATATTCTACATTTGGTACGGAACCATAAATGTGCGAACGCGAAGTCCTTCACGCACTTGGCCGGTTTTTTTATCACAATTTGGTAACAAAATATTCGTCGACCACATCATCGCTTACCATCAGGTGAGATGGTGGTCAAGCGCGAGCCTATATAAATAAATTAAAAAAAAAGAACATTGCGATACCGAAATGTACTTTATTTAAATCGTATTTTTTTTTCGTTTCAAAATGATGTAGTATATCTCTTTTGTTATCAGTAGTTTTGTATTGCGTTGCCTCGATGGTCAAGTCGTCGCAAGTCCTGAACATGGATCTTGCGTTCAATTCCGGTCGGTCGGGGTCGGGCAATAGTAGTACTATTGGACTTTTCATCAAAAATTTCTGAGTAGAAGCTCAAATACTCTCGGAGATTTGAGCTTGGTTAGCGTCAATAGTCTCGGCTCGTATTAGTACCTACATAGGACTTTACCATGACTGGAATATGTGGATGAATCATATATTTTATCTTAGTGAAGTTAATTTATTCACCTGCTACTTTTTTTATTATATATAGGCTCGCGCTTGACCACTATCTCACCTGATGGTAAGTGATGATGTGGCCGACGGTGTAACACGCTTGCCTAGAAGTAACCTATTCACTCTTGACTTAAACAACCCGAGGTTGTAGCTATCTGGAAACACAGACTCCGGCAGGGAATTCCACTCCTTAGCTGTACTTAAATAAGCATTAAAGCAGCTTAAATAAGCATACTTTATTATCAAACAATATAATATTTTTAATTTAATTTCTTAATATCGATTTGTTTGTTAAATTCCTCAATGTATGCTTATTCGTAAATTATTTTTATTAATTGCAATAATTTATATTTATTATCAAATCAAATAAGTGCATGCGGTGTTAGCTTGTAAATAATTGTTGCACTTATAAATGTATATCGTGTACTTATATGGAATGTAATGTGTAAACAATTGTAAGCTAACCTGAATAAATAAATAATATTCGTATTATGTTAGGGCCATCAATACAGATGTGATATTATGTTATAACTACATATTATAAAATAAAGTCCCCCGCAGCGTTTGTACGCGATAAACTCAAAAACTACTAAACTGATTTTCATGCAGTTTTCACCTGTAGAAAGAGTGAGAATCAATCGAGGAAGGTTTTTATGTATAAATAGTTACGGGTCAAGCCGGGGTGGATCGCTAGTTATGTTATAATATAATATTGCCTTTGTTCTATTTTTAGCAATAGTTCAATTATAAACATTTTACATTTTGTTTTAAACTGTGAGTAGCTACTACGTCATATACTAAGTTAGCAAATTACTGAAGTACAAAGAAACGGATTGTATTTTATAATGTCAATAATAAGGTACTGATTAAAGGGAGATTATAACTATAATGGTTTAAACCAGTGATGGGCAAAGTACGGCCCGCGGGCCAGCTCCAGCCCGCGAAAGCATTTAATCCGGCCCGCCGACGGCCCTTCGACATGAATAATTATATTTTGAGGGTCCAGAAGTATAAAGTAGATTCTACTTAGTAGAATAATAGACGCATCGGTAAAGGAGCCAGCTAGAAATTGCGAAAAAACTCAATCAGAAACCGACTTACTGATGAACACCTTATTATGGCAAATCAAAAGCAATTGCATATGTCTCACACTCCTACCATCGCAGGGCCTTCGAATA
The DNA here is from genome assembly GCA_945859665.1 of Anorthoa munda. NCBI lineage: Eukaryota > Metazoa > Arthropoda > Insecta > Lepidoptera > Noctuidae > Anorthoa > Anorthoa munda. The sequence goes on along the minus strand of OX243900.1, from coordinate 14,113,879 downwards.
AAAGGTAAAATGTATTTTTTTACATTTGTGCAAGTGTGTAATGCTGTAATGATTTATATGATTAAAAGTTTCAACACAAAATGCATTTATCGTATAATTCTGGCCCTCCACTGAAATTTATTAAACTTTCTGGCCCCCCTTAAGAAAATTTGCCCACCACTGGTTTAAACTAAAACCAACATCAGAGTTAGGTATAAGAAGCATGATTCATTAATCATTTTCTGCTACATAGTTAAATTGAACACAAAAAGTAGGAATATAACCGAGTCATTATTTGTTTTTTATTAAGATGGTTATATAACCGTCTCTATTTATAAAATCTATAATAGTTAGTATGAAAATCAGTCTCTGAGTAATTCATAAAAAAACTTCTAAATTAGACAGCTCTTTTGTGAGGTTTCTCAATCAATTTTTAATGTATACTTAGTTTACATTCAACGTGAAGTCTTTTTTTATGAATGTCTCATTAAATCAATTATAATAAACAGTTATTTTGTATTTGAGCCTGTGTTGGGTAACCTCTGAAAGTAGGTATTGGTTGGATCGGAAAACTTTAGACTAGATATGTCGATGCATTCCAGCTTTTACGACAAATCTTTTACGGTTCAAGCGGTGCGGTTGTGGAATGCTTTGCCCGTGTCAATAAGGCGTGCTCAATCTCTGCCCATTTTTAAAACTGGTATAGAATTAATAATTAATTTTATTTTTAATTAAATTAATTAAAATATTATAATTAATCTCTCTCTTTAATAGTTGTTTTTCTTGATTTCTATGCTTTTCTTCATAATTATTACTTTATATATTTGTCTTTATAATATATATATATATTTTATATAAATAGTACACCAACGACTGCCAACAGTACTGTCTTTCCTTTCATTTTTAAAATCCATCCAAAGGTTGTCTTGAAAAGATCGCTTTTAGCGATAAGGCCGCCCATTGTGTCACCCAGTGTAATATTTTCTTCGTCTATACTTTCTGTAACTTATATGGTGTACATAATAAAGAGTATTCTATTCTTTACAAAAACAAAATAAATAGGTATACAGTGCTTTTAATAAAAATACAATACTTTTCCCACGTACGACCTTTTTAAAATGCATAACGCAGTGCTAATTTGACGATAAAATGGTAGTAGGTATCTAAAATTATAGGTTCACTATCAGGGCAATGATTGCAAGTCGTTTCAGTTATTACATAGCTATTTATGTTATGTAATGCGTTGCGACAGAACAACGTACAATAATTGTCGACATGAACTTGACCATGGACTTATGCACCGGTTACGGTCGCATCGATATGTAATTTTTTTCATGTACAATGGTGATACATAGGCGGACTTAATGCAGCAAGGCATTCTTATTGGAAGTAATTGTAGTAGAGTGGTTAGGTAGTTATTGTTTGAGCCGTTTGGGGTTGAAACTTTAGGTTCAATGTTAGGACCCATTAATATTAATGCTAATTTTTATCCGTGGTGCTAGGCAACTGGGCTTATCCCAGTCGTAAACGACCCTTTGTGCCTATTGGCCTTGTTTGTTCTGTCTCCTGCTTGATATGGAGGGAAGTGGAAATTTGTATTTTTTTTTATTTGAATGGTTGACTGGTAAGTCAACCTTTGGATTAAAAAGGACACAACAGTGGTAGGTGTACAAAATAAAAAATATGAACAGTAATTAAATTCAGATGTTCATAAATTAACTAATAAAATACATACATAATTTCTAATACAATATATTAATAAATATTATAATAAATACTAAATTATAAGCAAGACAGTATTCCTAGTGATTTGTTAGTGAAATAACTGTTGAGCTTTACCATCTATTTTCTTCTGGAGAGATCTTTTAGCTAGATAATAGTTAAAGTGGTTTTTTTTTGCTATAATTTGAGTATTGATCTAGGTATGACCAACAATTATTAATCTTTGATCGTCATTGTACTCTATTCTTATTTTCTTTAAAGTTCCAACTAGTATAAAGCCAAGAGGTCCTATAATGTAACACATAATAATAGAGACACTGGGTGCTTATTTGTAAATAAATTAAATTAGCAGAGTTTTTTCATGCCTGCGCTTGCGCACCGCCTCTCATCAATCACCAATTCGTGACATACACCACGTGTACAAATGCCACTTTTTCTCTCGCTTCGGCTATATCCGAACTAAAATTAAAAAAAAAACTATATTTATGTTGTTACTTATTATTATAATTGTAGTTTTGCGTGTAGCATTTTTCTTTTATATTATACCAAAATGTATGATTTATCCATCAATGTATCTAAATATTCAAGCTACGGTGACACGAACAATTATTCAGCAAAGAGCGTGACTGACAGCCTGGTATGCCCCGAACCACAATGGAGGTTTTTTTTTTATGAATGGACTAGCTAGATTATGTTATATGATATGCTACAATTCTGACGTAACGGGGTTCCATCGAAAGTAACCGGATAAACAAACAATTTTAATCTGCGTCATATCCCGTCGCGAATTATGAATGACAATACATACCACAAAAAAACTGTTGTCGAATAACGCCAAATTGAATTACATTGTGTTAAAACTACCTCATAAAAACATAATTTGACAATGCGACATCGATTCAACAACGATATTTCATTAAAAAAATATCCAAATCCGTAGGTATATTTCTACGAAAACACGTTGTCGAATTCTTGGATTTACCATCACAAAGAGCAGTGCTTCTACTCTTAAGTACAACCAAACAATCAAACAACACTTAAGTTTCTTGTAGATAATCCTATGAGTACACACACATACAGTGAATTCGCAACAACAAAAATGTAAGTACCTCCGATACTAAATTTGATTAGCTGATGATAATTCCTTTGTATGGAAATGCCGTAATTTTTCTTTGAAATAGACTATGATTTTTTTGAGGAAAGCTGTTAATTTCCATGGACGGAAGCCGTTTTAAAAATATTTCGCCATACACTCTGTAGAGACAAGATAATAATATTCGTAGCCACGCTTTGTTTTACGTTGAGCACAAGTTTCGGCCATCATTATCAGAATTGTCAAGGACCGTCAATTTCTATGAGTGAACGGTGACACTTACTGACACGTTTGATTTGTATGGAAAGTTCTAACAATGCCGTCGTTAACACTATTGCTGCTCTTTGGTCCAGGACAATGAGTCAATGATTTCGTAGTAAATCTTGAAACAAAAATGCTGGTAATCTTGATGTAAAGTACCTGTATGCCGTGTGTGAGTACCATTATGTAACTTAATACGTCATCTGTATGCAGATGTGTTACTTTAAAATATATTAACAGCTGCTACTGTGTAGCTTGTACCCAAAAATGTAAAAAGGATGTTTGGTAGGTCACCGGTTAGGTACATAGCTGTGTCACAATTAAAACGAAATTGAACAATAATTAATATCACACGATCTAATTATTATAAGTAAAATAGCATATATATATTTATAAGATTCTATATATCTGGCTGTTTCCTCTAAACGACATTTTTAAGAAATTACTTATACTGAGAAAAGTACCAGTAGTAAGTAGTTTAGGAATATTACTTCTGTTTAGGAGCAATAAAGATTAATCAGTATTCTATTTGTATGAAAATTAACTGTGTTGAAAATTATAATGACTCGGTTACAAGGTCAACATTTTAAACAAAAACTATTGTCCATTATTTCAAATATCAAAAATCTTAAAAGTTTTCATTGTGATTGTGACCCAAAACTGGTGTTCTAAATTTCACACGGTCTACACTTTATTTCGGCAAAAAACAGAAATTTCTTCTTGAACCATTGTTTTTGCAATATTATAGAAGGCTTCAAAATATAATATTACTAGCCACACACGCAATTTCATTCCGCTAGAACTAGCAACCGGACATAGCCATTTGTCGTATAGCTAATTAAATCCGAGATAATCTCACTGAGAGAATTGAACCACCGGACCATGGTTCCCGTTGCTAACTTTAATACTATGTGTGTCTAGGAACTTTATTATAAAAAAATATAGTATCCTGTTTGCTAGTATATATATACTAATATAATAAAGAGGTAAAGTTTGTGAATTGTGAGTTTGTGACGTTGTAGGGGGTAATCTCTGGATATACTGAACCAATTTTGAAAAATCTTTCTCCAGTAGAAAGCTACATTATTCCTAAGTGTTATAGGCTATAATATATTTTCAAGGAAAATAGAGATCCTTATGAAAATTGCAATAATGTAACTTTGGGTTAATATAGCAAAATGTTGCATATAAAATTCATTCTTTGGCGTGCACTAAGAAAACTATTGATGATACATAAAAATTATGTACTACATGATTAGGTAGAGTAGGGTAGGAGGTAGGGTTGGGTAGGTAGGGTAAGGTAGGTAGGGTATGGTAGGTAGGGTAGGGTAAGTAGTGTAGGTAGGTTAGGGTACCGTAAAACGGGGTGAATAGAACCTCAGGGGTGAATGGGAACAAAACTTTGATTAGGCTTTTAACTGTGATACCAGTTTATTGGTTTCAAACAAAGCATCGTTTTTTTAAAGTAATTATTTAATACGTTGGAGTACCTATAAAGATGTAGTAAACAATTTTTTAATAACGTGAAAATTCTCTTCAAAGTTTTGTTCCCATTCACCCCTGAGATTCTATTCACCCCGTTTTACCCGGTAGGTAGGGTAAGTAGTGTAGGGTAGGTAGGATAGGGTAGGATAGGATAGGGTAGGTGGGTAGGGTAGGTGGGTAGAGTATGTAGGTATGGTAGGTAGATTAGGTAGGTAGGTAGATAGCCAATTGACGGGAGCGAAGCCCCGGGGGTCAGCTAGTGTTTTATATTTTAACAACGGCATTTGGGTTGGTAGCATGTAGGCTATTTATGAAAATATAACTATTGTGTACTTACAACACTTCACTGATTTTCACCCGACTGCTGAAGGAGGGTAAAGTGTTTATCAGTCTATGTATGTATGTACGTTTGTTCCTATGTGGCGGTCTGGAGACCAAACGCGGTGGCCGATTTTGACGATTCTTACGTCAATCGATTCGAGTGATTTGTAGTTATTTTAAAATCTGGTTTTGGTAAGCCAGCTCGCGATTATTGTCTTCTTGTTTACGTCTTTATACTTTGCATCTTAAGCAGTCGGGTTTTTGATTTTATTTTAATTGTCTTTTTTTGTTGTCAATGCTAATAAAGTTAATCACGCTATTATCCTGCAATGCGAGTGAACCCTGCTAAGGACTTAACAAAGTGATTTACTATCAATGATATCGATTATCGATATGTCCAAAATATATATATATATATATATATATGCGCTAGCGCACGTCATTTCGTATATCGGCTGCAAGGATGATGAAGATGACTAGATAAGATAAATCCAGTCTGAAGTATATTTACTCACCTAATTACATAAAACACATAATTGATATAAAAAATCATCATCATCATCATATCAGCCGAAAAACGTCCACTGCTAGACATAGGCCTCCCCCAAGCGTCGCCACATTGACCGGTCCCGTGCGTCTCGCAACCAGCGGATCCCCGCAATCTTCACCAGGTCAGAAAACATTAAGTACTTATCTATCTGTCTAAGTTTTCCTTACATAATAAATTAAACACGAATAGTTAATATATCATTGTTAGTTTATTGTTAAATTAAGTGTCCGCACATAAACTCTATTTTTAATACTGTTTGTTTCGTTCCCACAAACAAACCGTGAAAACGGTTTTGTGGGGCATAGTTCTTAAGATAAGATGTTATAAACTTGTACTTTAATAAATAAATAAATAATAAAAATTATTATTAGTGAAAGCCGATAAATATCAGATTGATTAGAATTTGTTCAGCATCGATACGTTAATTTGATTTTTACGGTTTGTTATCTACGAATAATCTTACGAATGTCAGTGCCTGATCAGAGCTGTGCAAGAGTACTTTGGATGAAAAATGTGTGTGAGCATTTTTAATGCAGTGGTTATCGAAACAAAAAAACTAAAATAACATCTGCATAAAAACTACCTACTGATAATTTTACACCTATTTTTTGTACCTATTGATAGAATTTTACATATTTTTTTTTTTATGATTTGATACAAAGGCGAATTTGTGGGAGAAGATAGAAATAGCTAATTAGATATATCGCGAAATATAGCAAGCAATTAATGATTATGTACTACTCAAGCATTTTATTCTATCATTTCTGCTTTAGTAGGTACATCCGTAACAGGAACGTAAAATACAAAACCTTATTAAATAATAAAATATAAAATGTATGACTAAGCCAGCAATCAAGATAATGTATGTAATGTACTTAGCCTAAGTAGATATAATTCTTCACGTCAGTTCATATGGTAGATAAACCGCTGATAGGTTTGTAGAGATTTCTTATAATCCATACAAAAAAGAAAAGAAAGTAAACTCAATGCCTTTCTAAAGGATAGCGCCCAAATACTCTTAACTGATGAATTAAAAACCGCTTAGTGCAAAAGCAAACTCTATGACCTTTGTCTTACAGTCCATTTAGTTTTTTCACACTTTATCGCGGTGTCGGATACGCATCTTGCGCGTGACGTTTCGATTCAAAATGTACAGTTAGCGCCAATTTTTGGGTGCGAATAAATCGTAATAAATATTCATGTTTCATCATAATATATGTATTATTAAAATAATAGGTAATTAACCATAGTTTAGGTTAGTTGTTAATTTTTGAGTTATGAATCACATTTTTTTGGGAGTTTCATAATGTTTGGTTAGATTAAATCATTCCATTAATTATTATAATAAAAGTATTTGTATTGACTTCCTCAATAGTTAATTTTTTTTTTGGATCATTGCTTTATGTATTTTTATCGATAGTATTTACCATTATTGTGTTTAATATTAGATCGATAGATTGCATGATTTTGTATTGCATGTGCAAATATTGTTATCACAACTAGGGCAATCTCTTTGTTTACTATTTCGCAATCCACACAAAAATATTTCATCGCTGATATAATACTTTCATAACCCAACTAACGAAAAATAAATAAAACCTATTTCATTTATAACATACATATACCAGCCACTCAAAATTAAAAAAAAGAAACTGACACAAAACAAAAAAAAAAAAACAATTCCTTACCTACTCTCACAGTAAGTTCTATATTCAAAATTGTATCACGTAAAACAATGGTCCGAGCAACGAGTTCGCAAACGTCACTGACTCATCAGCTGTTTTCTATACGACCGTTCACTGTGGCTGCACTTACATCAATGAACATTGACATCGTATATCATTAGCCGAGCGAACGCGATAATACTCGCCACCTTTAGTAATTTATCAGTATCAGGACTGTTGCTAAGGATTGGATTCGTTGTCGGTCAGTACTGAAGCGGTTGGTTTGTCAACAACACGCGGCCAAGCACTACCACAAGAAAAACACATTGGGACGTCTCTACCTTACTGTTTGACGCGGACGCGTCGTACTAAACTACGGCGTCTCCACCAGATCGTGGTTTTCTCAGGGTAATCGACCTTATACTCTGCAAAGAAACCGCTCTAGAGTTGAGAGACCGGTGGGCTTGCGAGAGTAATTCGTTGTTGTGTAGACCCTCTCTAGAATCAAGAATAGGCTTCAACAGTTAAAGTCAATGTTGGATTCTCTAGAGTCTATGCAATATGCAGGATTGAAATCTAGGTTCTCCAGCTCATCGTGGATAAGAGTAAGAGAAATCAAGCTTGATAAAAATCGTCTCGTCTCGTTCCGTCCTGTGATGATATTCTTGTTGGTTATTTTGTAGTCTGTGTTGAGTGTTACCAAGAAATTTTGGTGAAAAAATTGCTACCCGTAATTTGGTGTACCAGTTTTTGCTACTGCACAAACTGCCGCTATTTGAAACCGGTTTTCTGATCTGATTCGCACGTGATGCCTTTTGATGTCCACTCTTTGTATGTCAACATTTACACGTGGATCGGCGGCTGAATAGAGTTCAATGAAACATTCTTTCAAGTTTGTAATATTACCAACCTACTAATTAGAATTTTCCTTCCTAGAAGTACTCAAAATGTGGGCAAATATTATTAAATCGGAGTTAGTTGGTTTTAGTAATTATAATCTCACTTGGATAGCAAACTATAAATTTTATAACAGGAAGAATAATGAAAGTATATTTATAAATATTAGCCTAAAATTTATAAATAACCTTACCAATAGGGAAAATGTAATGGCTCGTTCAAACAAAAGAACAATTCCTCTCATACGTGATATTGTTCTTAGCTACAAATTACTAATTAAATTACATTTATTTACGATAAAATGCTGTAATACATCATGTTTTTATTACATAAGACAGTTGTGTACAACGTATATCAGTCCAGCTGTTTATGACAGGAAGGCGTAATTATGAAATGATGTGTTGTAATAAACAATATCGGTAGTTATCAAGTTTTTATGACGTGTCAATGTCCAATATTCAGCTTGTAGGTACACTGATAGGTCCATACATGGTGGACATTCCAATCTTAAGGGTTCACTAGTCGAAAATTCTTCCATACAAACGTAGTCTGGCTTTTACTCCACTGTTTGACGATGTACGTTCAAAATAAATGTTTTTTTTAGCCCTGTATGGAAGCAAAAAAGTAAAAAAATAAATTACTTGAATGTTATGAGCTTCGTAAGTTCCATATTTTAACACTCATTTTAACGCATCTTTGGGCGCAAATAAGTACCATAAGAAGAAGGAAAATTGAAAAACGGCCTCCATACAGGGATAGATTAGTAGTTCATCAATGCAAATAATTTTATTTTGAACAGATAGCTTTAGTCGTTTTTTCATGATATCCAGACTCCCAAAGGTCTGTTTATCAAATTTCGCGCGCTCGTTTTCGTTCGAAATCATCATCCATTTCGCTACAAATTTGCAAAAGTGTGTATTCGTACGCGTACTAGCTTCTTACTGCTCATAACAGCATCTATCTGTTCCGCACGTGTTGTCGGTTGATATAGCACGCATTTTAACCCCGCGCACAAAATAGTTCGTGCCGTCGACTAGTGTACCCTTAAGTACGTTTTGGGAATACTTTGCCCGGCGTCTGTGTTGCCCGATAGCTACAACCATAAGATACAGATTTAAGTCAAGAGTGAATAGGTTACTTTAAAAATAAAAAAATTGACGCAGTCGGAGGATCTGTTGGTCAGACAGCTCGCGAATATGTATCCTCCGACTGCACATCATGATTTTCTTCTTGTTTACAACTTTTTATTTAGTTTCTTAATCAGTCGGGTTTTAGATTTTTAATTAACTTTTAATATTTACATCTTTTTAGTTATATATTTTTTACCGAATTACTTTAAACATAAATAAGTGGTAGGTATATATTTTTGCAACCACCTCTTAAAACCCTTCAGTTCGATACCCCACTCGATGAGTACGGACGAAAAAAAAAAGTTAATACAAAAAATCAAAAACCCGAGACAGCATGATTTTCTTCTTGTTTTTATTTTTTTTTGTAACTTTTTATTTAATTTTTTTTTTCGAATTTGTTACATTTTAACATATAAAGTGTTTTATATTTTTTAAATCATTCAATACCCATCGTGTGGGTCAAAATAAAGGGTTTTAAGAGACCCTTTATTTTGACCCACACGATGGGTAAGGCAACAAAAAAAAATTGGGACCCCACAATAATAATGGCGCCCAAATCCGTCATTTTTCTTTTTTCCCATTTTAATGCAGCCAACGATACTCGCAAGGTTAACAAATCGAATGAATCTAATCATCAAAATCGGCATACATACATAGACTTATAAACACATTACCCTCCTTGGGCAGTCGGGTAAAAACGTGGACCTACATAATATGGCGCCCAAAAGCCGCCATTTTAAATTTTCCACATTTAATGTAGTCAGTGACACTCGCAAAGACGAATCGATTGACGTAAGAATCATCAATATCGGCTTACGCGTTTGGTCTCTAAAACGCTACATATATAGAAACAAATATACATAAACTGATAAACACATTACCCTACTTCGGCAGTCGGCTAAAAAGGGTCACATGTGCAAGCCAATATTATATGACACTAGTTTCTCTTATACCGCATCGTTGGGCAATTCTAGTGGTCGTAAGCACTACTGGTCTGCGTGAGGTTTGATTTCCGAGTCTAGCAAAGTGATATTAGGTTTTACCATCTAATTTTTTTCATTAGCAGCCCGGATTCTATATTTGTGTTTGTCGCTAATCCCCTTAAGGCGTATATTTTCCCCAATGTTAATGCAGTACTGGCCGTGAGCCCGCTCGGAATCAGAATATGACTATTGAACTTCCTGTTGGGCAGTTTTATATGCAAAATATTCTTTGATTTACATATGCTATTTCAATTATTAAGATATTCCAGCCACAATTTATTCTGTGTAAAAATATTTTTAAACATCCAATTCGTTTTGGAGTAGTAACCAAAACTAGCGAAAAAATATTGATTTGTTTTTTTTTTTTAAACTAATCTATTAGTTGCACGAAAAAACCATGTTTCATAAATAATGTACATGAATCAATAATATATATATTTTTTTAAACGTTTTAACCTAGCCGTTACTAAGGAGTATGCATTAGAAAGTAACCGTTTTACGGCACTAAAGTAGTGGAAGTCCCTTAAATTGGAATTAAGACAACCGCCAAAATTTGAGTGTTTCATACTACTCAGCTTCGGATAACATACGCGTTATGTTGCCTGTTATTGTTCTTTTTTTTAGGGTTCCGTACCCAAAGGGTAAAAACGGGACCCTATTACTAAGACTTCGCGATCCGTCTGTCTGTCTGTCTGTCCGTCTGTCACCAGGCTGTATCTCATGAACCGTGATAGCTAGATAGTTGAAATTTTCACAGATGATGTATTTCTGTTGCCGCCATAACAACAAATACAAAAAACAGTATAAAATAAAAATTTAAGGTGGGCTCCCATACAACAAACGTGATATTTTTGCCGTTTTATGCTCGATATTAATAACAAAATATTCACAGAATGTTTAGTTGTATATTCACTTCAAAAATAATAATTATTAAATTAAAATAAAATAAATTAAGGGGGGCTCCCATACAACAAACGTGAATTTTTTGCAGTGTTTTGCGATAATGGTACGGAACCATTCGTGTGCGAGTCCGACTCGCACTTGTTAAATCTGACTCACACTAGGAATTTCTCCTGTATCGGGGTTGCATTTAAAAACATATACACTTAAAACTACACAAACAACCAGACCGGAACAACTATTCGTAGGCCATACAAATATTTGTTCCGTGTGGGAATCGAACCCTTTCACGCAGCGCAGCAGCTGATCGCTTAACACCTGCGCCAACCGTGCGCCCAAATATTAGAATTACATATTAAAATAACATAAGTAACCTATATAACACCAAAATGACTAATTTGTTGTCGTTACAGCAATTTTGCCACTATGAATTTTGTATAGTAAAGTGCATAGTAATCCATAGTGCTTTATCTTTTATGCCAAACTAGGGACGTGGTGTTGACTCGCAATTTCACCTCTTGGGGAATAAAGGATAGATAGAAGCTTCTCCAAAAGTGTCGTGTAAATAAAATTAATATGAACACAACAGGTTTACTGAGCGCAGCAAAACGACAGTTGTAATGATTACTGCAAAAACAATGTTAAAATTGCTGTAAAGAAAAATGTGTGTGTAGATAAAGATGGTAACAGGTGGTTTTCTGTAATTTTAATGAGTCCTCAAAATATTTTATTTTAGACTTCAAAAAAAGGAGGAGGTTCTCAATTTTGTCAGTATCTTATTTTTTATTTATGTTCAAATCAAATGTTTTTAATTTCACATAGGCCTACATGGGCACTTATAAAACGTCGACAAAAGGCGCACGGTTCGGGTTGGTCGCTTCCTGTGGAGAAGAACCGGCAAGAAACCCCACGGTTGCTCTTTTAAAAAAAAATAGTTTGGTTTTGCAATATTTCCATGTTACAGCATTAGTGCTTAGATATGAGGGGACAACGTAGGCCCGACAATAAGTCGTAAAAAACCAAAAATAAAAAGTTTGTATAAACGAGATAAAGAGTTAACAAATGTTAACAAGCGTCTAGAAATCTAGAATGCCTACAATGTTCACACATTCACAAAACAATCGGTAAAAGAATCTATACACAGGAAAAAAAAATATATAACAAGACTAAATTTTTGAAAGACGCCTGGACTGATCTGGAAAATTTTATTTTGTTTGAGGGTATGCATGGTCATCAGGTCAGGATCTGATGATGGAATCCAATGGAAATCGAAATATTATATCAGATATTATAAGTTAACATATGGTAGCAATTTTGGTATTTTCGACAACACGGCATTTGCACTCGAATAGTATCATTTTGTGAAATGGAACTGATGAAAAATACCACAGATGGCCACTGGAACTCCTTAATGATAACTATGGCACGATTATGTTACGGGTTAAGCGACTATGATGAAGCAAATACATAGAAATAAATGGGATTGATGAAAATGGTACAATCGATCTGATGATGAAACCGAAACTCGACACTGAAACTCCGTCATAAAACAAAGTATCCTAGTCGTGTTTGAGCTTATTGGAAATGTCATGAGATGTACCCTAGATATAAATGATTTTCATGGTAATATGGACTATCAAAACTAAAAAGAGTTATATAAAAAAAAATATAACAAAAAAATAACGGTTTGTGATTTCCCATTCTTTGCATTAGGTTTAATACAAGACAAATGTGTATACAACAGTTATTTAAGCCTTGACTATATCGCTTAACAAAATCTAGAAGAGTCTATAATATTCGAATATATATATTATTTTCACTCCCAGGTCAACCAAACAAAAATATCGAGTGTATCAAATACTTATCATTCAGTGCAGGTCGTAAGGGTCAACCGAGAGAAATGGGCCAGAATTGTACCCGCGAGCAAAGGGTTAAACTACCTATGAAACACTTTATCAACTTGTTACCACCCTGTATCATACCAATACTGAGCAGAAAACTTCCCCAACCACTTCCTGTTTATGAAAAAATAGGTTATTATGTATTTTATAAATAAAAATGTTTCAACAGAACAGAAACTCATCATCATCATTTCAGCCGAAAGACGTCCACTGCTGGACATAGGCCTCCCCCAGGCGTCGCTACATTGACCGATCCCGTGCGTCACGCATCCAGCGCTTTCCCAGACCTTAACCAGGTCATCGGTCTACCAAGTGTGAGTCCTTTCAACACATCTTCTTCCAGTTCGCGGTCGAATGAAACTATAATATGGCCTAATAAAATAACGTTTTAAAACGAAACGTTGCCATTCAATGCGTAAATTACAAGCTTTACAACTAAGCTACACATATAATACAAAATGTTTACTTGATACTTATTCACAACAGAACAACACCTTTTTAGCTTTTCCTCTTCAAAATTTTTAAATGACCCCACTCCTGATCGTGCAATCTTTTATCTTATTTTGGCGACACACATGACTGGCTTAACTCTTTCATAATTATCCCGTTATTTTCTTTTTTAGGAGCCTTATTTTCTCAGTTTTTTAGGGTTCCATCGCAAAGGGTAAAAACGGGACCCTAATTAACGATAAACTAAGATTCCACGGTCCGTCTGTCTGTCTGTCTATCTAATTGAAATTTTCACAGATGATGTATTTCTATTGCCGCTATAACAACAAATACTAAAAACAGAATAAAATAAATATTTAAGTGGGGCTTCCATACAACAAACGTGATTTTTTTGCCGTTTTTTGCGATAATGGTACGGAACCCTTTGTCCGCGTAGTCTAGGTCATAGGTGACAGAGACAAGGTTGATGATAGAGTAAGCTTACCCAGAAGAAGATTTGTCTTTCACAATTAGGTAAGTAGGTAAATGTTCAAAATTGGGCTTTGAGATACCATCAATAAGTACTTAAGAAGATAATAATTATATTCTTCGAATAAAATATATTACACCTAATATATTTAAGTATTAGCTGCCGCTCCCGGCTCCACCCTCGTGGTATTAGTATTTCTCCTAATATCTTTATTAAATATAGCTATATAAGCTATATTTCTGTAAAGTTTCATGAAAATCCGTGCAGTAGTTTTCGCGTGAAAGTGTAACAAACGTCCATCCATCCTTACAAAACTTTCACGTTTAAAATGACAGCAGGATTGTTGATTGTTCATAAGTTAGGTGTACCTTTGTCCGTGGACTTTATCTAGTCACAAAACTGCAATTGCAAGGTTTTACAGGACAACCTATGTTTATGTTAAAAATTCTGAAAGAATACGACTTCACAACAAAATAAAACTAAGTTTAAGTATTGCACCGGGTTTGCACAGTACCGTCGGAAGAGCAGACAAAGTTTGTGATCATGGCTAGTGGTCACGAACGCCATAAAAGACAGGAAAACTTTTCAAACATATAAAATTTAAACAAAAGAATCTGAAAATCTTAAAAAATATATTGTTTTGATTACGTAATTTGCGGATATTTCTTTTAGCCTCAACAAAGTCACCAGGATTGCTTTAATCTAAATTAGTATTCATTTTTCGATATCAAAATTTAAGTAATTTGTTTTATACCTGCTTGTAAAAGGTAATCTGTGGCAGTACCTCATCCTCGCGGTAGAGAGTACTGTCGGGGACGTAGCCAGGGCGCTACGTAATGAAAGGCAAATCAATTACTTTTAACTTATATATTGAGCAGCAGCGTGCCTGCCTCATGGGCGGCTTCTATCGGAATTCTTCAAAGCACAGAGGTGTCTTTATATACATGGAAAAATTCAAACAAAAACATCTTCATTTATTTTATGATCGATATTCAATTACCTTTGAAGACTGTATAACGGTTGCCAGTCTTAATATATATAAGGAGTTTGCCTTTTAGGCAGAGTCCTCACAGTACTATATTCCTTGACCTCATCATTTCAGCCGAAAGAGCTGCTGGACATAGGCCTCCCCCAGGCGTCACCACATTGACCGATCCCGTGCCATTTCACTTTCCCATCCAGTGGCAGTACCTATTAGTACAAAAATAAAAAAAATTGTATGAGTGCCATAGGCTGATTTTCATCCTGAAAATATGATACTTGGTCATATTTTCAGGATGATGATAGAAAGCTGAACACTATCAAACTAAAAAAAAACAAAAACAAAATCAGTTAACAACTGGCGCTGAACATAGCTTACACCTAACTATATACTGATACGAGAAGAAGAAGAAGAAATATATGCCAACCTTTATCTGTATTATTTTTCCCGAAATTACTTTTCTTTTCTTGGCCCATTTCTATACAACAAACTTAATAATCTACTCTCAATTCATGCCCTAAATAAAACAACTTTTAAAAGAAAAATTACTGATTGGCTTATCACTTAAGATTATACCCAAATTGAAGATCTTTTCAAAACCATCTCTTAACAAAATGTTCCCATACAACATACACACACTCACTCAACATCACCGCCATACATTCACATATTTCCTACCTTGCATGTATCCTTAATAAATTATTTTATTTCATTATCTTTATTCTTATTTTTGTGTTTGTAAATTGAATTTTTATGAGCGAAATTATGGGGCCTGGTGACCTAACATACAGGTTTTGTAAAAAACTTAGATTAGGCACCAGTCTTCCACAAATTAATTATACAATTGTATCTGTAGACTCTTTATTTTTTTTGTCTGTAAATTTGTGGTAAGAAATAAATAAAATTATTATATTATAAAAAAAAAAAAACTGTCTAATCGAGAAGTGTCTCCAGTTTTGGAACTCTGTTAGAAACATCACGATACTTATTAAACAGACCGATAGATTATCAAAGTATTCATTATTGTCTTTCACACTTTCACATTAATTACTATAATTGCACAGCAATTTCAAAACAAAGAGATACCAGAGAATAAGCAATGATTTCACAGCTCATATTGTTATCAATTGCAACATTTGCTCTACTCTATGACTCATCGGAGTCAGCGGCAATTCTCAGTATGTTAATCATTATGATCGTGTTTGAGTACGTGTGCTATAAAGTGACGTACGCGGTGCTACTCACGACCAAGATCAAGGTAAACGTAGACCTAGTTAGTATCATTATCTGATGTGTCTTTGAGAAATAGATAAGTGTTGAATGAATAAGATGTAGGCATTTATGATGTAGTTAAACTAGAACCAGCAGACATCAAACGCATGTCTGCCAGTTTGAAGGAAATAAGTGATGATCTAGGCGAACTTATTGTCTTGAACCGGGCTTAAATCCAGGGTGGGAAGTCATCCAATGACTTCTCCCGCTCTGGGTAAAGCGGAAGGGCGTGTCAGACTTTACTGACTAAAACCCACCCGTGTTCCTTCAGTTGGTTTAGCCAGGGCCGCGGTAATTAGCTACACCACAGACTAACCCCTTTTTTTTTTATTTTTTTTTTTTCTTTCTAATTTCTTTCAGTCCACCCAAAGGTTGTCTGGTGGATATCGCTGTTAGCAATAAGACCGCCTTTGTACCCATACAATTAAGTTTTTCTTATAAAACAGATGTGTAACTTTTATGGTGTACAATAAACTATATTCTATTCTATTCTAGATCGAACCCCATCGGGACCTCATACTCAGCAGAAGAGTTTAGGTATGTCCACTTACGCGTTTTGTCAGATACTCACGAGGTATTCCCCTACCGGGAATTACAGCTACAAGTGTAGTAGGTTACTCCCAATAGGTTTATCGACCTTGTCTCATATTCTCTGAGCTTCAGGTTCAACGACTTAGTAGGTACTTATATCCTGATATTGATCAGCTGGCGTTGAAAACCAGACGATGATTGGCTCGCAATGGCCACGAAGCTTTGACTTGCATCTTTTAAATTGCCTAAGGATTGTTTGTAATGTTTAAAGGTACTGGGAATCTCACCCGAGAGCCACCGAGAACGGTGAAATAGAGAATGCGCCTAAGTTTGCGCACTTGTATTTCTCCCGTGACCATGGCTAGTCTCCGTTGAGGTTAGTCGCCGTACAAAAGATGTAAACAAGAAGAAAACCATGCTGTGCAGTTGGAGGATATATCTGGTTTAGGTCAGCCAGCTCGCGAATATGTATCCTGCCCTGAAAGCCAACATAACGCAGGCCATCGCTCGGATTCAGCCGGATCTATGCAGCAGAGTCATAAAAAATTGGATCTCTCGGATTCGTGCCACCATACGAAGGCGCGGCGGACATTTGAACGATGTCATATTCCATCCATAATTGGCATAAATGGGCCTTTTAAATAAAAAATAAATTTCGTTAATATCTCACACACATCTTGTTTTATTCAATTTTTCGACCCGTCCTTGTTGAAAGACCCTTTAGGTAGGCATACAAATAAATCGGTTTCCTCTTATTGCCAGCCTATTTGACGTTTACCTTAACGCGATCGAGCATGAGTAAAAACCCGCACTAAGCCCACTGTATGTCTGTTTGTTACTATTTCAGGCCTAAACCGCTGAACCAAATGTAATGAATTCATATATAATAACATTTAACCTTGGAGAACCTTCTTCAAAATGGTCCAATGTCCTCATTGGATATTTTTTATATTGGGAGTATGTTCATTTGGGATAATTTCTGTGTTTCACAAGGATGATGTCACTGGTAGTAGCTAATATAAAACATACAATCATATTGCGTATTTTATTGTTATTAATCTGCGAGGTTGTTTTGTACAATGATAGTAAGTAGAACATAACAACAAGCCGTGTTATCTCTAAGAAGAAAAAATATGTTGTTTTGATATAATATATACTTACGTTCAATTTTTTTTTCATTATTATCGCTTGGAATGTTTACTAATGTGTTAGATATATCCTTGTCACTTCAACAGCTAAGCAGTCACAGGCCCAGCGCACATCTGGAGAGGCGCGGCGAAGATACTGAGAAGATAACAATTTAAATAGGACGCTAATTCGTATGTTATAAAGTTGAAAATGTCATGGCAAAGTTAAATAAGAACGAGCTGAGCGGCGCACGGCGCAGTGATCTTATATTGACCGTATGTCAAGGTATTTAAGGTTTATATTAAATTGTTATGTTCAATTGCTCTCCGCCGTGCCTCCAGCGGTGTGCGCTGGGCCTTAGTATTCCCCAGGTTTAAGTACAATTTAACTACAAATTGGCTAATCCGGCATGGCGTTATTACCTAAAATCGTAACTGTTGATAAAACTGATACTATCTCCTATGTTGGCGCCATGTACGTAATTTGCGCTACTAAAGATAAGTCCATGATTAGTTTGCGTCAATTGTTGCGTAAACCTTATAATTTTATATCTACTTCTATCATCATCAATTACTTGCCCTTACATAGGACAAGGGCACGAAGAAGAAGAAACTCTCATAAAACACACAAACGCCATACAAACACAAAAAAACAAACACACACACCACACACACTTTTCCTTTATCTCTTTCTTTTCTTTTTTTATAACTTTCTTTTTAGGGGTTTTTTTAGGGGGGGGGGGGGTTCAGAGAAAACCGGGACCCTATTACTAAGACTCCACGGTCCGTCTGTCTGTCTATCACCAGGCTGTATCTCATGAACCGTGATAGCTAGACAGTAAAAAAAAACACAGATGATGTATTTCTGTTGCCGTTATAACAACAAATATAAATAAATAAAATAAATATAGGGGGGCTCCCATACAACAAAGTGATTTTTTTGCCGTTTTTGCAATAATGGTACGGAACCCTTCGTGCGCGAGTCCAACTCGCACCTGGCCGGTCTTTTTTCTTTCTTATCCTTACATACATACATAAACTCACGCCCGTTAGAAACTACAGAACGCCTCCTGCTACAATCCTTACATATTTCTTTTGCTTCACTCATGTTCTTACATCTAGTCATACACGCACGCCGGTTATGAGTACAGCGCACCAGGCCTTTCTGATTAACATCAACCAATAACTCTTATAAGGTCTCTCAATCTATTTCGGGTTTGCGCAACATTGTATCCTTCTTCCATACTTACTTTATTAACTGTCATCCCAATCACCAATCACACCCATTCTAATCATAAAATCATCATTCACACAGTTCGACATCGTTTCGTTTGCTATAAATAAGTTGGTTTCCCTGCCACTATACTTTTTACCCGACTGCCGAAGGAGGGTAATGTGTTTATCAGTCTATGTATGTATGTATGTATGTATGTATGTAAGTATGTATGTATGTATGTATGTAAGTATGTAAGTATGTATGTAAGTATGTATGTATGTATGTATGTATGTATGTTTGTTCCTATGTGGCGTTCCAGAGACCAAACGCGTTGGCCGATTTTGATGATTCATACGTCAATCGATTCGTCTTAACCCTGCGAGTGTCACTGGCTACATTAAAATTGGAAAATAGAATAATGGCGGATTTTGGGCGCCATATTATGAGGGACAAAAATTTTTTTTACTTCCGAACCCATCGTGTGGGGTATCAAAATTAAGGGTTTTAAGAGGTGATTTCAAAAATATATAACACTTATATGTTTAAATGTACCGAAATCTAAAAAAAAATAACTAAAAAGTTATAAATAAAAAAAGTTAATTAAAAAAATCAAAAAACCCGACTGCTTAAAAACCGAACTAAAAAGCCGTAAACAAGTTGAAAATCATGCTGTGCAGTCGGAGGATACGTCAGCCAGTGGTTTTGGTCAGCCAGCTCGCGAATACGTATCCTCCGACTGCACAGCATGATTTTCAACTTGTTTACGGCTTTTTAGTTCGGTTTTTAAGCAGTCGGGTTTTTTGATTTTTTTAATTAACTTTTTTTTTATACTTTTAGAGCAGTGGTGGCCCAGTGGTATCGGCCGTGACTTACAAGTTGTAGGTCGTGGGTTCGAGCCCAGGCAGGCGCTTTACTTTGTGTAAATTATATCATCACCACTGCTCTCAAAACGGTGAAGGAAAACATCGTGAGGAAACCGGCATGTCCTAGAACCAAAAATTCGAAGACATGTGACATCCACCAACCCGCACTGGGCCCGCGTGGTGGATAACGGCCCATTCCCTCTCACAGAGAGGAGGCCTGTGTCCCAGCTGTGGGAACATTACTAGGCTGATGATGTGATGTGATGTGATGTGATACTTTTAGGTAGAAGTCGGCTCTATGACTATATTTATTTTTTTGTTATCTGGCGGTGACTTTAGTCTTTTTAAAACGTCTCCTTCTTCTTCTCATCACTGGGACGACAATCATTCAAATCACGTGTGGTAAGACAAGGAAATGCTCGTAACATACCCATCTATAAATCATACGCAATAAAAAGTAAGTCAATCCTAAATAAAAAGTGTTATCAAACCCTGATAAAATAAGTGGTTATGGAAAAAATACAGCTACAGTAAATTATTGCAATCGTTTTGAAACGTTGAAATATAATTATAGTAATTTAATATTTTGACTATGAAGTACCTGGCCATCACAATTTATTGAGTTAGGTCGTGTTAGATTTATGGGATAACAAATGCAATTTTACTTCGTGGTCATCAGCCTTTTAATGTTCCCACTGCTGGGACACACAGACCTCCTCTCTGAGAGAGGGAATGGTCTGTAATCCGCGATTCAGGCCCAGTGCGGGTTGGTGGATCGCTTCTCGGCCTGTTGGCTAAGATCAAAATGTAGTATCTGTTATTTTCAGCTTAATTTTACTTTATCTTCTGATATTCACTAAAAGCTTTAGCTCCATATTCAAAGTTATGACCTCCAACTCGACTCTACTTTGACTCATGAAATTGATTGATATAAGATTGCTATTTGACCTTGCTAACGTTGGAGTCTTTAAAGTCAAGAGTGAATAGGTTTCTTCTATGTAAGTGTGCTGCATCTTTGACCACATCGTCGCTATTGCTATCAGGTGAGATAGTGGTTAAGAGCGAGCCTAACAATAAAAAAAAAAGACTATTTTTATTGATATAAATCAAGGGTTTACGCCGTTATTGTGGTAACTGTCGAGGGGAGGTCCTTTAGACTTAATTGGATTTAGGTCTTGGATTCATCGAAAGTCGAGTTGAAGGAGAATGCCTTTTAATATAGGCAATAGGAGCAAAGCTATGGAAAAACCTAATAATTTACTGAGTAACTTATCAATAAGTGACTGAGTACTTTGTTTTTATTGTCAACAGCTTCAGCTGTGACCTAATTATTTAATAGCTCGATTGTTTAAAATCAGAAGTATCAACAAACAAGGCAGCGGTGCACGTTTTGTTTTGTATATCTTCACACGCATTCTTTAGGTTTGCAGTTGCAGCTGTATGACTTAAATGTAATAGAGGTTGATGTTATTTGTGCCATATAATTAGAGCCTATTGCCCAAACCCAGCGAGCACAAACCCAGATTCGGCAGTTACTTAAATATTCCGTGGATATAGATAAAAATTCTCAGTAAAAGTTTGCCCTGTAAGCTTAACCCAGGACTACACCAACGAGAGAAATATGAAACTACCATTCACAGATGTAGCTATCCAACTGCTGGACAAAGGTCAAGGGTTGACATTTGGTCAAGTTTTATTGAAAAAACTGAGAATTTACCGCGCTTTCCACAATAATATTTCAATAAGCACTGTTCTACTAATGCAGGTTGGTATAATATTGGTTTTGCTCTTAAATATGAATTCTTGTTTTTAAAGAAATGTGGGTTAATCCATTTTGGTTAAGATAACCTCATTACGTAAATATTAAATCAAAAAATTATTTGCAACACATTTTACAAAAATATCAACAGTTGGCAACTCAAAGATAACGTTTATAATCTAGCTGTAATTTTATCTTATTATCTCAGTGATAATCAGTGTCGTTAGTGTACGGAAATTAGGAATATATTTGACAGGTTGAGACAAAGATCAGAACGTTCTATACAAGTATAACTTAAATTTTTTTTTAAATATTTTGCTACATAATTTGTCCTATCAAGGTCACACAAAGTTCACACCAACACACACTCGAAGTTGTGGACGACTATCTCTACCTTGAACCAACAATCCAGTTGTGTAGAGCTAACTTCGAGAAAGAGGTCAACTGTCGAAACCGAATCGGCTGGGCAGCGTTCGGGAAGTTGCGCGGTGACTTCTCGTCCAACTTACCACAGTGTCTCAAGACAAAAGTCTATGATTAGTGTGTGTTGCCAATGATAGCCTATGGTCGCTCACAATGGGCCTCAACAGAGAGTTTACATTCACCGAAAGGGCAACGGAGAGGGCTATGCTCGGAGTTACCTTGCGTCATCGAATCAGAAATGTAGAGATCCGCAATAGAACCAGGGTTACCGGCATAGCCCGAAGAATTGCCAAACTTAAGTGGCAGTGATGAACGGACAGCCGATGGGACAGTAAAGTTCTGGAGTATCGACCGCGAACCGGAAGACGTTGCGTTGGAAGGCCACCCACCAGGTGGACCTATGACCTGGTGAAGGTTGCGGGGATCCGCTGGATGCGGGACGCACGGGACCGGTCAATTGGTCGACGCTTGAGGGCGGCCTATGTCCTGCAGTGGACGTCTTTCGGCTGATGTGATGATGCTGATGATGAATTTATCTAGACTTAGTAGACACACTTCGATCGACAATTTATTGAACACGTAATTATGACACATTAAATTGCGAAAACACCCTGATTCAAACAGTAAAATGCCCAAAACTTTGAACGGCTGAACCGATTTGCATCAAATATATCCGTTTAGGAGCTATGACGCCACAAACAGATACACAAACACCCACGTACACACGTCAAACTTATAACACTCTTCTTTTTTCGATGGTGGTTAAAAATACGAGCATGCCCCTGTAAGCTTCGATCCCCCGAAACTATTGATATATTTTTTCATTAAGGCGCAGATACCCTTCATGAGCTGATTTTAAAATGAGAATCACGTCTAACCGGCTAGTCGTATTTTTTTTTATATATATATGTTACATTAGACCATTTTCTTAATAATTTGATCTAAGAAAATTTAAAGTTTTATTCGTATAACATAGTGTAATTAATTTGTAAACTTAAGTCTAACACGGACGACACTCGCACCAAAACCGCGGAGCGTATTTGAATGAAATTGACACCATCTCAAAGACAATTTCAGAATCTACTTTTTGATCGGAGGCTTTTTTTTAGTCATAGAATAATAAGGAAAGTAAAAAAAACTACTTAATTTTGGGTCGCGTGGGTGTGAAACGTGTTCGTATTTTGTTCCCTCTAGGTCGTTGACTGTCGTCATCTTAAGAAAGTTATTATTTTGCGTTTTTACAGGACATTTATAGTTAAGTAACTAGTCGAAATTGTCATGTATTGTCAGCTAATAAAAATAGATTGATTAGGTACGTGACATTTTGATAACGCTTGACTATCCCTTACATTTTTGACATTTTTCCAATAGCTATCACGACGCTTTCGTTGATGAAATCCCACTTTTTTAGAGGCTCTGGTCTTCATAATAATTTAGACTTTGAACTTCTTCTTCCTGCCCTTATCCCATGTTACTTGGAGTCGGCGCAACACGTTTTCTTCTTCCATACCATCCTGTCCCCGTCACGCTATCACTTACTGCCTTTTTACCAGACTGCCGAAGGAGGGTAATATGTTTATCAGTCTATGTATGTATGTTTCTATGTGGCGTTCCAGAGACCAACGCGTTGTCCGATTTTGATGATTCTTACGTCAATCGATTCGTCTTAACCTTGCAAGTGTCACTGGCTACATTAAAATTGGAAAATAGAAAAATGGCGGCTTTTGGGTCCCATATTGTGGGGCAACTAATTTTATTTTTGTTCCGAACCCATCGTGTAGGGTATCAAAATAAAGAATGTTAAGAGGTGATTTCAAAAATATATGACACTTATTATGTTTAAATGTACCTAAATCGAAAAATAAATATTACTAGAAAGTTATAAATAAAAAAAGTTTGTTCAAAAAATCAAAAAAATCCGACTGCTTATAAGCGAACCAAAAAGATGTAAACAAGAAGAAAATCATGCTTTGCAGTCGGAGGACACATCTGGTTTTGGTCAGCCAGCTCGCGAATATGTATCCTCCGACTGCACAGCATGATTTTCTTCTTGTTTACATCTTTTAAGTTCGCTCTTAAGCAATCGGGTTTTTTGATTTTTTGGTTTTTAAGCAGTCGGGTTTTTTGATTTTTTGAATTAACTTTTTTCTTTCATGTCTCCCTCTCCATCTATTTACATTCATAACTCTTAAAAAAATGCGTTTCATCCTTCCTCATCACATGACCATACCAGGATAAACGTTTCCTTAAAACTGGCGATACTTTCAAACTTCCTCTAATATACTAATTTCTCATTTTATCCATTCTTGTCACCCCGCACATCCATCTCCTATCCTATCCTATTCTAAAAATTTAAAAAAAATACCACAATTGTTAAAACCAAAGAAATCCCAAAATTAGAACCTTCATTAAACAAAAATCGTTTTTATTTTTCCGACGAACATATGACTTCGTCGTGCGATATTTTGTAATCAGATTAGTTTTTTTTATTATGGTAGTTACCAGATTTATTGTGTCCGCATTATTTTAACATGCTTTTACTTCAGTATTTTGCGCCAAAGAGCATGAGAAGCTGGCGGTAACTAGAGATACCATGCTAATAATGAAGCCGGGCCTATCCTATTCTTATCACTGCTACATGCAATCTCTTTTCATTTATAGATCTTTTTCACAGCCAGACATTCTGATCCATAGAGAACGACAGGTTAAATCACGAATTTGGATTTATTTTTAAAATATTTCGGTAAAACCATGAACTAAAATTTATCAACAGAAAAACAGTGGATTTTTCCAACTTTTTGCCCTTGACCATGTTATCGCTAGTTTGACGAATCGATAAGATATATTTATTAATAAAGAAAACACAATCTGATGTGTAGTCACTTTTAGAAATCGAGTTCAGTATCTGCGTTGTAAAATACTTTATGATTAATTAGTCGTAATCGTAAAGTGTTTTTGGAAATTTTCCGCTGTGACCGAATATTGAATTAATGAAGGAGTCGTTGATACAGGAACTGATTTGGATATTTGTTCACGTAAAGACTTACATAGGAAAAAAATCAAGTCTTTCAAAAATGTACCTTAATAATTATTAAGGTCTGATCTGCTGGGGTCGTTTTGTGGACGGGTGACCATCTTAACATGACGAGATTCCTCCGTGTTTCGGCAAGCACGCTAAGCCGTTGGTCCTAGCTGTAATTTGTAAATCGTTGACAGTCGTTACGGATATTTTTTTCCTACGCCTCCGTTATTCTTTTCTGATTAATTTCGTTGCGGAATCCAAGACAGTTAAATTCATTCTCCGGGAGTTCGTTGAGCTTCATTGCCTCGGCGCTTTTCTGGTGGTCGCCACTGTCGATTCTGGCTTTCAGGAGTTGCAGTGGTTTGGGAATAGTGCGGTGGGTTTGTCCCAACAAAAAAAAAAAGTCGTTACGGATAGTCAGAACCCAGGAAATCTAAACCTGTCTTGCCAAAGGGTATATGTTATCCAATTACTGGGTTCAGGGGGTCAAATAAGCAGTCGCTCCATGTAAAATATTGGTGATCAGCTACATTCATCCCGAAAATAGCTGAGAAACGAAAGTGATTTCAAAATTGTACCTTATTTATTATACTCGTAATATCTATTATAGACCTAACTGCTGGGTAAAATACAGGGAACCGAGACGCCTCGGGGTCCTCTGCTTGGGACGGTATTGTCAAAAACTTTTCAAACCAACGGTATCGATCAGTGACCGATTCTAACTATTCCATGTCCTCCAACTTGACTCCAGCTCGAATTATCAAATTGACTTTGATTGATTGATTGATTTGAAAAAAATAATCGCGGGATTTTTTCGTCGTCACGGCGACTGAATCGAGTGGAGGACGTTCAAACTGACTATGACTGACATATGGACACATGTCACCGTTAACTCATAGAAATTGACCAGTAGTTATGACAGTAGATACTTGTGCTCAGCGTAATAGCCCGGCTTCATTATTAGCATGGTATCTCTAGTTACCGCCAGCTTCTCATGCTCTTTGGCGCAAAATACTGAAGTAAAAGCATGTTAAAATAATGCGGACACAATAAATCTGGTATCTACCATAGTAAAAAAACTAATCTGATTACAAAATATCGCACGACGAAGTCACATGTTCGTCGGAAAAATAAAAACCGGCCAAGTGCGACTCGGACTCGCGCACGAAGGGTTCCGTACCATTATCGCAAAAAACGGCAAAATAATCACGTTTGTTGTATTGGAGCCCCACTTAAATATTTATTTTATTCTGTTTTTAGTATTTGTTTGTTTACGGATCGCGGAGTCTCAGTAATAGGGTCCCTTTTTTACCCTTTGTGTACGGAACCCTAAAAACGATTTTTGTTTAATGAACTTTCTAATTTTGGGATTTCTTTGGTTCTAACAATTTTGGTTATTTTTAGGGTTCCGAACCCAAAGGGTAAAAACGGGACCCTATTACTAAGACTTCGCGATCCGTCTGTCTGTCTGTCTGTCTGTCTGTCTGTCTGTCCGTCTGTCTCCAGGCTGTATCTCATGAACCGTGATAGCTAGACAGTTGAAATTTTCACAGATGATGTATTTCTGTTGCCGCTATAACAACAAATACTAAAAACAGTATAAATTAAATATTAAAGGGGGGCTCCCATACAACAAACGTGATATTTTTGCCGTTTTTTGCTCGATATTAATAACGGCAACAGGTAGACGCCTGAAATATTCACAGAATGTTTAGTGTAATATTTACTTCAAAAAATAATAATTAATAAATTAAAATAAAATAAATTAAGGGGGGCTCCCATACAACAAACGTGATTTTTATGCAGTGTTTTGCGATAATGGTACGGAACCCTTCGTGTGCGAGTCCGACTCGCACTTGGCCGGTTTTTTTTTATTGTTAGTCCGTCCAAGCCACAACTTTGAAGCAGAAAATATTATTACCATCACATAAAAACATCATCCGCAAATAAAACGTGGGTAAACAGATTCTACTTACCCGTAATTTTCCCTTGTCAGTGATGTGACTGTGTGCATACTACAATCAGATTCTAAGTTCAGTTCAAACTATTACATCGGGCTGGGGGAACTATTTTATGCTTTTCCGAAACATTCTACTTAACGGTTCTAGTTTAGTGTACGTTCTAAATTTGGAGTTCATATTTTGTTTCTATATTTATAAGGATAAATGAATACATCTTTTAAAACTGTTTTGGTGTGAAGTGAAAACCATCACATTTTTATCCCTAAAGGACTGGCAGAGTTGCTGCAGATGTAGGTGAGTTAACCAACTATTGATAGCTCGTTAGTGATAAATGGTTTATTTCTGAAAGTTGGTTTGTAAAAACACTTTTACACGTCTGTCATATTTTTTTAAACTAGATGAGGTCGCCATTTTCTATCTGACTACTCTGAGAAGAAAGGCCGAAACAAACTCAGAGGTCACAGTATCTTTTAAAGACCAGACATAATCTTGGTGAGATTAATAAGTATTAATCATTTTAAGTGATTAAACAATATTTAATAAGTACATGTTTTGTTATGGATAACAGGTATACCTGTGTATTATGATAACGTAAAATCGATGATGACCACCTGATCCACCGACTGCACAGCATGATTTTCTTCTTGTTTACATCTTTTAAGTTCGCTTCTAAGTAGTTGGATTTTTGATTTATAAATTAACTTTTTTTATATCAATTTACTCAAATTTAGTATCAACTATCTTATCTTCTCTACTACCCTAAGACGACCCATACTATATATATATATATATTAATTTTATCACACTAATATTATAAAGGCGAATCTCTGTGAGTGTGTATGTTTGTTACTTCTTCACGCTCAAATGGCTGGACGGATCTGCATGAAATTTGGCACAGAGATAGATTGTAGCCTGGAATAGCACATAGGATACACTTTTTATCCCGGAAATATGTTCCCTTGGGATCATTTTGGACATTCACGCGGGCGAAGTCGCTGGCAGATGCTAGTAATATTATAAATGTGAAAGTTTGGATGGATGTATATTTGTTACTCAATCACACCAGAACGGCTGAACGGATCTGGATGAAATTTGGCACAGAGATAGATGTAGTACACAGAGTCTGGAATAGCACATAGGTATTTCATCCCGGATGTTATACCTTGAGATAAAGAAAACACTTTTCACGCGGGTGAAGCCTCTGGCAGAAGCTAGTATAGTATAAATTTTAAATCTTTGAGTCTGACCAGTATGTAGGTATATGGACAAATCTATCATTTGCCACATTCAGATCCCGAAAGGTGTAGTAGGCCTTGGAATAATACAGGCGAGATGTTATGTTACCTTTTATAACATCCAGTCTGTTAGACAAAACATATTAAACATATATATAACCCTCGACACAAATACCTCTAAAATCAAATTGAATTTAAAAATATTAATTTATTTTTTTATTTCATGCTTTCTAAACTACATCATATAACTAGTAGTAGTTAGACACGCTTCGAACGACAATCTATCAAAACAAGTAATTAGTACACGATATCTTGCGAAAATACCACGATTCAAAGAGTAAAAATGCTCATAACTTTTGAACGGGTGAGCCGATTTTCATTAAACATAATAAAGAACATTCTTGACATAAACATCTATCAAACAAAAATCAAAATCAAACTCGGTTCGTCCGTTTAGGAACCATGATGTCACATACAGATACACAAACACACAATGACATGTACACAAATACACATAAATATATAAATTATTTACACAATTACACAAACACACAGGTACTCACGTCAACCTTACCTTTTTCCGGTGGGGGGTAAAAATTCTAACTTACAGTCGGACAAAAAATGAGCCCTGATGTCTAATCAGTATCCACCGAAGAAAGTGCGCATCTATACTGCCATTCAATCGTACACATGGTACCTTATACATCTAAACACACAAATCTAATCAAATTAGGACATACAAATTAACATCGGCCTTTGATAAAGACCACCACTGAAGCAAACATTATCAAAATCACTGAAGCAAATCTCGCAATCGTAAAGATAAATAAAAGGGGCATTTCTGAGTACAGGAAAGCGAATTTGTGAAACATTTATTCAGAATGTGTTCAGGGTCGATCGTACGAAGATAAACCGAGGCAATTTCAAGCAGCCAAGGAGCCGTTAGCTGGTGAAAGCACGGCGACGCAGCGGGTACAGAGTTACTAAGAAAGGGATGTGCCTCGTGACAAGACCCAAATTAACGAGGCCGGCTCTGCTCGAAATTTACATGGGTATGCATGTTGCGCTCCTAGATAGTGCTGTCCCACTGCTGTACGGCAACTGGATTTAGTGGCACAAATAGTTTCGGAACTCCGGATCTAAGCGAGCTACTTGCATAAGGAACTGTAATTAAAGAAGACTCGAATGAACTGTGACCGGGCTTTAATTGTATAGAGCGTTTTCCTTAATTTGAACGAACAATGTTCTTAAGAACTGTTCCAGTTGTTTGTTGCTTTGTTGAGCACGTTATTGATGTTAATTCTTTAGATATTACTTGTGCTTTTAATTGTTTAATGTGAATGTGATGTCTCGACTTCTGGATAACTGGATTAATTCTGATAACAGTTAATATGCATGCACCCTTATTCAATGTTCCAATTTGATGTTCCAAATTATTTTCACTAAGTAAAGAGATATTCTACTGTTTCATGCTATTAAGTATCTACTACGTTTAAAATAATAGCTTGATTAAAATACGAAAGCTTGATTAAATGTTAAACAATGAAAACTTTTTATAACAGCGGTATTTTAAATCTACAACTGTTGGTAATTTTTGAATAAAATAGTATAATATTGAAATGGCAATATCTATATTTGCTCTAAGTCAATGATCATGAACGAACATTTTCTTAGCGGAGAAACAAGCTGCGGTCACGTTCAGGCAACCGATAAAAATAAGTTACGTCTATCTGTTAGCAACAAACTTCTTCGCGATTCGCGAACCATTTAGCAACTCAGCCAGATACGAAAATCGGCAAAGTTTAATTAAAATTAACTTAACTTGCGATTTGTAGCGTTATCAGGAGGAATCGATCATTTATTTCTTAGGTTGGGTGTACTGTGTAGGCTATTTGAGTACAGTAACAGGATCCAGCCTCGCATACTGTAACACATAGCTCCGCAAAGCGCTTAGCACGGAATTCGATTCAACTAATGCCGACTAATCCTGACCGGTGGCACACAAATGGTACAGGGTGCATTCCGAAAGGCTCTGTGCAATTTGCAGTTGGTGATTGATGATAATCCCCGGCGCATCTGTGCGGGGACGAAACAATGCAGTCCCCACGTCTGCAGTGCTAATACAATTTTTCCTGGTTGCATCGATTGTCCCTATCAATTTTCTTTGTTGTTGTTGTTTAGACGGACGGAGATATCGATATTGTGAATGGAGTTTTCTATATTGTTTGTTTTAGCTTTAATGCTTTTATATAGAAAATGTTCGTTATCAATCCTTTGTGTAGCCATCATCTGGTCAATGAAGTGTAAGGCCATTGATACCAAGAACATGACGCCATTTCAGATTGCTTTCGCAGGGTAGGTTCCTGCTAGCAGTTGGAAGAAAGTGGCCGAGATATAGGGTAAATGACGTACGATGAGAATGGTCCATCTCCAGCACTGGACTAGGTTTTACGTTGATGATTTCTGATGCGATGCATCCACCGTGTGCGATGACACGTATTTTAGTATTACATATATATACATAAACTCATTTTTCCCATGGTGACAGGCACAAAGTACAGAATGCTACCTCCTACGATACGTTTATCTGGTCATACACGCACGCCAGTGCCAGTTATGAGTTGTTACTATGCACAGGACTTTCGGAATTTAGTCTTCTTAACATAAACCAATTAATTAAATCATAAATACTCCCAATTTTTTACCAAAACAGACCTTAACAGCCCAAACTTTTAGAGTATTTTAATGCGCGATAAAAATGTGCTGTTTTATTCTAAATAAATCCCTGTCAGTTCCGGTGTGTGGTGCGGCGAAGCGGAACAGAAGCGGAAGGTACGCCTTCGGAAGCAGGATGCTGTAAGATAAAGAGAACATTTCCTATGGCACGTCTGGGGAGATTTAACAACATTCCAAGACGCCCCTTTTAATGCGCCAAAAGCGTAATTCAGTTTTTATGCGGATTTAGTTTTGAATATGTTAATTTTTATGGGTGTTTTGTATGATTGTATCGTAGATTATAAAAGACGTACCAGGCCGTTATTGTCGTTTCATGAACATGACGTGAATTTTTAACCGACTGCCTAAAAAGGAGGACGTTATCAATTCGCCTATATTTTTTTATGTGTGTTACCTCAGAACTTTTTACTGGGTGAACCAATTGACGATTTGTTTTTTATTTGAAAGCTGGTGCTTGTCATGTGGTCCCATTTAATTTTAATCAAGATCTGAAGAAGAACTTCGGAAATATAAATTAGAACTCTTTAATAAATGACGGTAAATCACTTAGGATAGCTGCAATCGCATGTCTGTTTATTGATTACACCATATCATAACATAACATCACACTGGTGCGCTCTAAAGGGGTACGCAGGTGTCAACAGTTCACCCTGGTGTACTTTCATTCCATCGGTTTTGTTTAAGTTTCATGTTGTTCGGTTAATCTATTCTGGCTTCACTTTGGGCATTATAGGTACCTAGCCTATAGAACTGGTCCATTATGTACCACAACCAAAACGTAAAAAATAAATAACGTTTTTACAAAAAATACAACCGACTGCCAAATAAAAACACTACAAAGTGAAAAATAACTTTAATTTCGCCAGTCGGTGTCATAAAACGAAGAAACGAAGACAGGAACACCGACTGCCGAAATTGAAGTTATGTTTTACTTTGTAGTGTTTTTATTCGGAAGTCGGTTGTATTTTTTGTAAAATCATTTTTTATATTTATAACCTTATGCATCATCATTCCAGCTGGAAGTCGCTCACTGCTGAACAAACGCTTGTCGCGTTAACCAATCCTATGCTTTACACATCCAGCATATACTCGCAGCTCTTACCAGGTCATGGGTCTATCTAATACGTTTTTTTTTCACGGTGTTTTTTAAATGGCCTGCGTTTTTCGGGAGGTACTACCTCAGGCGGTTCATCCAGCGTGGATTCCCGACGAATGGCTGTTATCATATTTTTAATTTAGTTAGGTTTTTGGTGTGAGAATTACGTAGCTTACCTTTTAAGTTTCCGTAGTTCAAAACTTTTATTACCTTACTTATATTACATTATGGAATCGTACTTCACGTGTACGCTTAAGCCATCATTAAACCGGTTACACCTGCGTTGAGTATAAGCACGTGTATTCCATACCTTTAAACCTTGCTAAAATTTCACTCATATATTTTTTTTAATAATTAATACGACATTGACTATTGCGTCTGACTTTTTTTAGGGTTCCGTAACCAAAGGGTAAAAACGGGACCCTATTACTAAGACTCCATGATCCGTCTGTCTGTCCATCTGACACCAGGCTGTATCTCATGAACCGTGATAGCTAGCCAGTTGAAAATTTCACGGAAGATGTATTTCTGTTGCCGCTATATCAACAAATACTAAAAACAGAATAGCATAGATATTTAAGTGGGGCTCCCATACAACAAACGTGATTTTTTTGTTGATTTTTGCGATAATGGTACGGAACTCTACGTGCGCGAGTCCGACTCGCACTTGCCCGGTTTTTTAAATTATGTGTTTCACCTTTTTCTATTTTTATATTTTTCGGTGTATTGTTTTTTAATTCTCAATTATACGTTATCGGTGCGTTAATATTTTTTTTTTTATAACGCTACGTTATGGCAAAAGAACGGCAACGGCCTAAAACGGCTTTTAAGGTACTTCCAACTCTGCATCTTCCGATTGTGGTGACCAATCCAAAACCTTTTCTGCAGGTAATGTTCTCTGCCCTATGGGCTCTCTGTTTTATGTCGGTCTTCCTGCAGAACTTTTCATTTATAATTTAACATTCGATGACCCAAGTGGAGTTTTCAATACCTCCCTATATAAACCCGTTGTTCCATAATATGCAGTATTAGGTATAAACGATCCACTGGGAGGTACAAATACTCGGTTCATAATCGCCAATTAAATCAACGATTAAATCATAATCACAGCTTTGGCATAATTAGTGAATATTAGCATTACTATGTCATATCTATTACCTGAGGTAAATCTAGACTTAGCCCTCTAACACTGCATCGGGTAATTTACGGCTGTACGGTGCAGTATTAAGGAGAAGCTGTCTACCTTCTGCATATTTTCACTGTCTGCTTATTTACAGTTGCGCCACGGCTCTCAAAACGGTGAAAGAATACATCGTGAGGAACCGCATGTCCTAGAACCGAAAATTCTAAAAAGGGTAACATCTACCAGGCCGCACTTCAGCTGCGTAGTGCATACAGTCTGTACCTTTCACAAAAAGGAGGCCTATGCCCCAGTAGTGGGATATAGGCGAGTTCTGGGTAGTGATGAGTTGGTAAAAGCCTGATTATGTTATGCTTTTATTATTAAACGTTTTAAACGTTGGACTGCCTATCTGCAAAAAGTTATTAGCTAACGGGAAGCAACATAATTATATTGCCAAATACTCTTGTCTTACGTATATAACCTGTATCCAAAGTACCCAAGTTAACGGGTACCCCGTACAGGTGATGGGATAACGGGTAGAATGTGGTTATGTTTGGGGAAGGTCTAGTCCGTGACGGTTGAAATACCTACGATTTTGATGATGTAGTATCTACTTTTAGCTTGTTTTTTTTATTTTTTTTTATTGTTGATAGGCTTGCGCTTGACCACTATCTCACCTGATGGTAAGCGATGATGTGGTCGACGATGAAGCACGCTTGCCTAGAAGAAACCTATTCACTCTTGACTTGAAGACTCCCAGGTTGTAGCTATCAGGAAACACAGACTCCGGCAGGGAATTCCACTCCTTTGCTGTACGCATAATAAAAGTATACGTTTTGCAACTATGTCTTGCATAATATGGAAGCCGGTGGCCAGGTTGACGTGGTCTACACGGATTTCGAAAAAGCATTCGATCGTGTGGACCACGTGTTCTTGCTGGCAAAGCTACAAAAACTTGGGATCCATGGAGATTTACTGAGATGGGTTAAGTCATACTTATCGAACCGGTCGCAAGCTGTGGTTATGGGAGGTTTCAAATCTGATTTCGTAAACATTCCCTCCGGTGTTTCCCAGGGATCTTTATTGGGTCCTCTTTTTTACTGCGCATACCTGTATGACGTTCAGTCGTGTTTCAAATCCGCGAAACATCTCATGTACACCGATGACATGAAAATATACATGTGTGTAAAATCCAAACTTGATTGTGAACTGATACAGCGTGATCTTGATGCACTATTCAGGTATTATCAACAAAATAATATCGCTGTCAATGTCTCGAAATGTCAATGCATTAGCTTTAGCCGTTCCAAATACCCAACTAAGTATCCCTATGCATTTAATTATAATGCCATCGAAAGGGTTGATGTGGTCAGGGATCTTGGTATAATGTTAGATTCCAAATTGCTTTTTGACCAACATATAGATACCATCACCAATAGAGCCTCTCGTAACCTTGGTTTTGTAATGCGTACTTGTAAGCCTTTTAGGTGTTGTCATAGTCTAAAGATTGTATACTTTGCATATGTGCGTAGTATTTTGGAGTACTGTAGCCCAATCTGGTCACCCCAATACGAGGTCTATACTAAAAGAATAGAAAATCTACAGAAAAAGTTCGTAAAATTTCTAAATTTCAAATCCCGTAAACGTCATGATTCATATGCCCGTGACTGCAAACACTATGATATGCTTCCCCTTGTGGATAGACGTAGGATGTTGGATATGCTTTTGCTCTTTGATATCCTGCGAGGTCGTTTGGACAGCAGTGATCTGCTATCATGTATGGACTTCTGTACCCCAAAAACACGTACCAGACAAACAAAACTATTCAGTATCCCTGGCTACCGCACAAAATACGGTAGAAATGCTGTTATGACCCGACTGCCTCGCATCTACTCTGAGAGTTTTGAAAGTGTCGATATTTTTCATTTATCCAAACAATCATACCGGAGACAAGTCAAGCAGATATTGTTTAGTGAACTAATTATGCCATAACTCTTAACTCTCATGACTCTTAGGATTAAGGATTATGTGTGATATATTTCGAATAAGCATGATATTCATGATGTTAGATTTCGCTGATATTTTAATGTTTTCCCTTTGTCTAATTAATATAACCATATTTGCATGTTTACATACTTTTAACTCTGATTTAATGTGATCAATGAGTCTTCAATATCACATGAGCACTAATAGCTGCACTTGTGTGTAGCTAATTAACATTACCTAGCTTTATCCATGCCGTGAAACTCTGTTATTGGCTTAAGAGATAATTGTCATCATCTCGCTGTCACTGTGCAGTGTGTGTGTGTTTACTAAGATGCAAGTAACGTTGATGCAACAGCACTGGGCTGTTCATTGACAGTGAGGTGAGCATCTATTCATGTAATTTAATAATAAGCTGTTGAGTTTCCAAATAAATAAATAAATATTCCCAAAACGTTTGGTGCGTATGGGTGGGATGTCCACCATGTACCGATGACGCATCGCCGTACGTCTTGTAGTCCGATGATGGAACGAGATGTTGATATGGAATCGACAATAATATTTTATGACTGCACTTTTCTGTTTTTCATAAATGCAAAATGGTTCCGGTATTTCTGTTTCTTAACTGAGTTAAAATGTAATAATGAATCCTCTTAAGCTAGGTATTAGCCAAATTTAAGCTTATCATAATAAGGACGTTATTATATTAATTTATGAACCATATAATATTAGTAAAGACTATTACACTATCCTGTTCGAAGCTTTTGCATTTAATTAACTGTAGTAAGTACTGATAACAATGTAAGCATTGTTAAAGAGCTTAGACATTTTTATTAATTCAAGGAAAATTCAACTGATCTGAAGAGTGACCACGTTCTGGTTTGTTATATATGACGTTATATAATAGTATACCTAATAGTACAGTCCCGAATATTTAAAAAAAAAAATATTTATTTTATTTAACAGTCATAGATTCTATGCACGAAACATTATTATTTTTTACTAGCTGTTGCCCGCGGCTTCGCTAGACCCGTTTTCGGGATTAAAAGTAGCCTGTGTCACTCAGGAATAATTTAAATTTCTATTGGTGAAAGAATTTTTTAAGTCGGTCCAGTAGTTTCGGAACCTATTCGGTACAAAGAAACAAAAAAAAAGTAATCTTTCCTCTTTATAATATTACTAGCTGTTCCGCGCGGCTTCACTCTCGTGGGCCCCACATGACCCGTTTTCGGGATAAAAAAATAGCCTATGTCACTCAGGAATAATGTAGCTTTCTATTGTGAAAGAATTTTTCAAATCGGTCCTGCAGTTTCAGAGCCTATTCGGTACAAACAAACAAACAAAAAAATCTTTCTTCTTTATAATATTAGTATAGATTAGTATCGATTAGTATTAGTAAGTATAGACAATTTCTAATAATGGCTATTTTAAGTATCAACAGTTCAAACCATATGTTTAAAAAAAAATATATGAACGTAACGCTTCACTGGCCTAGGAGCAAAGAGAAAAAATAAATAAATCGCTATTAAGTAACCCAAAATAGAGCCATTTTATCTTATACTAGTTTTTGAAATCCAAGTGGATTTAATTGTCTTATTTAGCCAGACAGCCTGGCAATCCCTCGTCTTACTCCTAAATACTTTCAGCATTTAGCAATTAAGTTTGTACACCCAATAATTAATTATCCCACAACAATATTCGTTTCTTCTAACAGAAACTTTAATGCAATTTTCTCCCACACAAAGCAATTTCAAGAATTTGTTTCGAGATTTAAGCGAAATCCAAAGTTTGATAATTACCGACCGTAGTTGACGACTTATTTGAGGAACCCTCGAAATTATGAACGTTGATTTTTTTGAAGGTGTTAAAAGTTCTTTTCAGTTTATGAATGAAGCATAGCCGGCTCAGAATAGCCGGCTTGTCGGACTTTTAACATACCTTCTAATTTTTGCTTGCTTTGTTTATTCACTGTACCGTGGGTAGATTGAAACTGCGCGCCAGACGTTTTATAATTTCAGCTGAATATTTTCACATGAAAATGCATCGTTGTGAGGAAAATCTTGAGTGGCGTAACGATGCGTCTGGCTTATCTAGCAATAGTGCACAATTTTGAAAGTACACAAATCATCATCTATTCATTTCTCTATTTTGCACCCACATTCTAAGTCCTTTAGCCAGCCCCACCGTGAGTGCTGTGACACCGGCCGTGGCAGTTGTGTCGAGCTCGAGCGACGAGTACTTCTCTCCGCCGACGACACCACCATCTGCGCGTCGACGGGGAGGACGCCGGCCGCCGGACCGCTTAGGACCTCGAGGCTTTTTTTTTTTAGTTTCTTACGACTTATTGTCGGGCCTACGTTGTCCCCCCATATCTAAGCACTAATGCTGTAACATGGAAATATTGCAAAAACAAACCAATTTTTTTAAAAGAGTAACCGTGGAGTTTCTTGCCGGTTCTTCTCCACAGGAAACGACCAACCCGAACCGTGCACCTTTTGTCGACGTTTTATAATTGCCCATGTAGGCCTATGTGAAATAAAATAAAAAAATAAAAAATATTAGCTTGTGCCTGCACGTAAGTGCCCAGGCTTTACAATGGAGATTTTCTGATCACCTTAGGTTAAATCTTAGTTGCCAGATAAGTACCTGAGCGAGAATAAAGTAACTTATATAACTATAAGCGCTCTACCCTGGCTAAGTACGTCAAAAAAATTGCCGACACAAATGATAGATATCCTCTACACTCTCTCAGCAATATAAGTGCCTCTATTTCTATAGTGTTGATTGAAAGATGGCCGATAAGTGCGACACAAAAGGACTTATCAACTCAATCACTTCTTGTTCAAGAGATGAGTAAATCCCTAACACTATCAGCTATACAAATAACTCTATCAGCGCCGAAAGCTTCATTGATTGACGAATCTACCTAGGCCCTAGACAAGTTTTCATCCTTTCGTCGAAAGCGTGGCGATTGCAATTGTCAAAAAGTAAAATTTAAAAAATCCCCGACGCATTTTTATTTCATGCAACATAATTTATCTAGTAGTAGACACGCTTCGATCGACAATCTATTGAACACGTAATTACGACACGATATCTTGCGAAAACACCCCGATTCAAACAGAACGCTCATAACTTTAGAACGGCTCAACCGATTTTCAATAAACATAGCTAAGAACACTCTCGATAAAGTCACCTTTCAAACAACAAATTAGATTAAAATCGGTTCATCCGTTTAGGAGCTATGATGCCACATACAGATACAAAATATACATAAAAACAAATACACAAACACACACGTCAAACTTATAACATCCCTCATTTTCCGTCGGAGGTTAAAAAGACAATTGTAATTCACACACACATCTGACATCTGGTTTTGGTCAGCCAGCTCGCGAATATGTATCTACCGACTGCACAGCATGATTTTCTTCTCGTTTAAGTCTTTTTAGTTCGCTTTTTGAGCAGTCGGGTTTTTTTTATTTTCATAATTTTTATTTTTTTATTTAAAACATTTTAGTATTTTTTTTTTTATTATTTTCTTTTAAATATATAAGTTATATATATTTTGGAAATCACTTCTTAAAATCCTTTATTTTGATATCCCACACGACGGGTTTGGAAGAAAAAAATATTGATCCCCACAATATGGTGGCCAAAATCCGCCATTTTTCTATGTAGCCATTAAAACTCGCAAGGTTAAGAGGCATCGATTGACGTAAGAATCATCAAAATTTCTAGAACGCCACATAGGAACATACATACACACATAGACTGATAAACACATTATCCTCCTTCGGCAGTCGGGTAAAATTGTATGGGATTGACAAGCGATATTGAAAAATCACGTGATTAATCCTTTACATTTCGACTATCCCCTTCGCTGCCATCGAATGCCACTTGTCTAGAGCCTCGGGTTTTAATTTGTGACGCGACGACACATCAAAAAAATATTATTCATTACCAGAAATCGGAGGTAAGTCTTTAGTTTGGTAATTTTCTCATCATGGTCCGTACTTGATTTAGGCCTCTCCCAAGCGTTGCCACTTCGCATACAAGCAGATATCTAACTAAACTATTCACTCGAAATTGGAAATCTCCTAAATTACAAACGACAGCACATATCCCCAACAATGACTACACTCCTTAGCGGTACTACAAAAATCGGTACGAAACTTTATTATATTTACTTACGAGTGTCCAGGATCACACTTCTGCGCCAAACAAATAGGTTTCCCAGTTCAACCACAAAAAAAGACAGACAAAAGCCGAAAAAACTACCGTTTTAGAAACTACCTAGGTATTGATTTTCGGTACAAATCCGTGCAGTGTCTCACCGACACCATTACATTGGCAGCTGGCCATTACAGATAGCCAGAGATTGAATTGCTAGTCATCAAGAAACGATCTGTCCGGACTTAGGAACTACTGATCTAATTTAGCTGCTATTTATTGTGATAGATGTTTCTCTATTAAGTAGCTCTGATTATAAAAGAAATTGCGTGTAAAGATTGTAACTAGATTTAGTTTTAATTTACCTCATGTGCTTCAAGCGTTCGTCTAATGGCTGACTCTGCTTACGATAAGCATCGTGAAAATATCTGCATGTGACAGAGTAACACTGGATTGCAGAGAATTTCATGAAGGTAAAACCAACCAACATAACATGTACATAACAGTAACGGACTGAAACTGACTGATTCACGGAATGGAATTATATAGTTAATGTTAGTCTGAAATAGCCAAGTCAGAGGCCTGTGGGGTTCTCAGAGGCGGCTTAATTAACTCAAACACCAGATGTGGCCACATCCTCACACGTAAAGATGAAGACCTAAGAGTAACTGAAGTTAGATGTATTGTATAAAAAATGCATCAACCTATTGAGTTAAACAACTGGCTTTTTTCTTTGCCCCATGAACAATCCCACTAGAACAATGTATTTTTATGGGTGCGTCACATATGTGCGTGATTGAACGCGGGTTGTCGAGGGACCGAAACCGCTGCTGCGTGGCCACCACACCACTCAGATCACATACGTGGATACAAATATGTGGATGTCTCTAACTATTCTCAATCTCATTTTTTCTTTTTTTCCTTCTTTTAATTAGACTTTTTTTTATGTGTTCGCGGATAACTTCGTCGTTTATGAACAGATTTTAATGATTCTTTTTTTGAACGAAAGGAAATATCCGATGGATGATAAGGAAACCAGGATCTGATGATGGAATCCTAGAGAAATCGAGGAAACACCTCAAATATTATAGCGTTTTTTTGGTATTTTCATCAATAATGCAATCATTTTCTCTCAGAAAGTATCATTTGGTGAAGGGGAACTAATGAAGAAGACCACAATGGCCACTGGAACGCCGAAATAAAACAATGTAACCTAGTCGTGTTTGGGCTTGTTGGAATCGTCATAAGATGTACTTGGCTATAAATGATTTTCATGTTAATTGGAGGTTATACCAAAACTAAAA
The DNA here is from genome assembly GCA_945859665.1 of Anorthoa munda. Taxonomy (NCBI): domain Eukaryota; kingdom Metazoa; phylum Arthropoda; class Insecta; order Lepidoptera; family Noctuidae; genus Anorthoa; species Anorthoa munda. Next base: position 14,073,268 of record OX243900.1, on the reverse strand, counting down.
AGAGGAAAATAAAAAACATTTTAACAAAAGATCAAACCTACTTCTAAAACAAAACACTTCAAAGTGAAAAAAATACTTTCTTTTCCGAAGTCGGTGTCGAAAAACGGAAAACAATGGGTACAAAAGATACCGACTTCGGAAATGAGTTGTTTTTCGCTTTGGAGTGTTTTGTTTTGGAAGTCGGTTTGATTTTTTGTTAAAATGTTTTTTATTTTCCTCTTTTTAGTTTCCTCGAAGACATGTGGCATCCACCAACCAGCACTGGGCCCGCGTGGTGGATAAAGCTCTCACACAGAGAGGATGCCTGTGTCCCAGCAGTGGGCACATTATAAGTATGATGAAGATACTATTTGTTTAGATTTTCTTTAATCAACAACAGCTTTTTTTCTTATTACACTTTTGCCATACAGTTTCTATTCAAACTGTATCATATCACTCTTAACTCTGAGCGTTATTACTCTGACGCATTTTATTTTTTGGAAAGGAGTTCGAATGGTGTCAGTTCCGGAACGGAATCGGTCGGAATACTGTCATTGTTTTATCGCATACAGCGTGAAACTATTTTATCGGCGGGAAAGCGTATTGACATCGGGTCTATAACGACTGTACAAGTGTGTATATACCTACTGTTTTAACAATTTATGTAACTTAGATCACTTCGTTGTGGTACACAATATCTAGCAGGCCATCCTTTACCTTTTTATTATTGATTAGCTTGCGTTTGACTTCCATCTCACCGAAGCGACGATGTGGTCTACGTTGGAGCATTGAGTATGCTTGCCTTATAGTAACCTATTCACTCTTGACTTAAGTACCGCCAGACTTTCAGGAAACTACAAACTAAATCATAAATAATCTACAACCCAAAGTTAAAAACTGAAACTGTTAAAATTCCCGGATCATCAACAGCTGTTGCTCTTTTTATGGCAACAAGGGGGCAGACTATAAAGCTGCAGTCGGCCATAATCGCCCAAAAGATCCGACGCTCCTTTGAACGTCTATTGACGTAGCCAGGTGTGTTGTTCAGTTGTTCTCAAAGTTTTTCAAAGACAAACTTTGCAGACGGAGTGCGCTATCGGTGCGTCTCTCTTTTTTTTTTTAAACCTTCATTTGCATTTGATTGTGCAAAGGCTTTTGTGTTGTTAAAATGTTGATAGTGAGTTTGTGTTGATTGTAATTGTTTAGGATCGATGACAGCTTTATTGTATTTAAAATAGATAGGTATAATTTTATTTATTAAGAAAAGTAAATTTTGAATTTTTCAGCAGCTTTCTTTGATGATTTTAGAATATATCTACAACAGCCCTAGTTTAAAACTTGGTTATTATCAAAATGGATACATAAAATAATAAAATATTACCTTTCTAAACCTAAACTTATTCAATACAGAGATAAAATTACCCATTTATTTATTTATATATTTGTTAAATGCATCAACCTATTAGAGACTAGTGGTGGCCCAGTGGTATCGGCCGCAACTTATAAGTTGTAGGTCATGGGTTCGAGCCCAGGCAGGTGCTTTACTTTGTGTAAATTATTTCATCACCACTGCTCTCAAAACGGGGAAGGAAAACATCGTGAGGAAACCGGCATGTCCTAGAACTAAAAATTCGAAGACATGTGACATCCACCAACCCGCACTAGGCCTGCGTGATGGATTACGGCCCATTACCTCTCACAGAGAGGAGGCCTGTGACCCAGCTGTGGAACATTATTAGGCTGATGATGTGATGTGATGTGATATTTGTAACAGTTATCTCCAGAATAGCCATAGGTCATCACTGGCAACACACACTGAAAGACTTTCTTCTTGAGACACTGTGGTAAGTTGGACGAAAAGATACCGCGCAATTTCTCGAACGATGTCCAGCCGAGTCGTGTTCGACGGTTGGTTTGGCAGCTCTACTGAGGTCATCGAGCATTGCACTGTGGTCCTCTATAGACTCAGCAATGATCACTATATCGTCGGCGAATCGAAGGTGAGTGATGTACTCGCCATTGACATTGACTAGCCCTCTCCAGTCCAGAACCTTGAAGATATCCTCCTGTGCAGCGGTGAACAGTTTCGGAGATATGACGTCTCTCTCATACCTCGCTGTAGAAGGATAGGTTCCAAGGTCTGATTCTGAAGTCGGACTGACATAGTGGTGTTTTTGTACAAACACTTCAACACCTTGATATACCGGGATGACATGGCTCTGAGACGTGGTCGCTCACAATGGGCCACATCAGACAGCCTACAGTCACCCAAAGAGCAATGGAGAGGGCTATGCTCGGAGTTTCCTTGCGTGATCGCTACCGCTAGAAAGCTAGACTATTGCAGTTATTTAAAAATATTTATTCTCACGTAAAAATTACTGATTCCTTTAGGATAAGTCACTCGAGTGTAACTGCGGCAAAATGCTGATTACTAATTTTGATATATTATTAGATGCCAGATTATCAAAACATTTACATCTAGAACTAGTATTTAGATTTAATGCTACTTCAGAGCAGTGGCGTAATTTGCATTACTATACCAGATGTAGATCAATCTCAGTGTTTAAAAGAAACATAACAAAGTATTTCAATAACAACGCTTGTATTTTATTGACACACAACAAAATATTTCACAAACAAGATCGACTATCGTAAACTACCAATTGTTTGAATACTGTTGTTTTGTGTAGGATATACCAATGTTGTGAGTTTGTCATCATGCATTTATTGGCAATACAAGCCGATCAAATCGATGACCTGGTTAAGGCTGCAGCGATCGTCTGGATGCGAGACGCATAGGATCGGTCGATGTGGTGGACACCTTGGAGAGGTCTAAGTTCAGCAGAGGACGTCTTTCGGCTGAAATGATGATAAAAACAAGGCAGAGGAAGGTAAGTGGAAAGGCCGAGAGTGAACGCCCTTGAAGGACGCACTATAACCTTCTGACGACGGTACAATTCCTACGAATCGTAGAGCTTAAAAGCGCTTGAATAGGGTTTATTTCACTTCAATAAATCAATTTGCCATTTTTTTCATTTCTAGGGTTCCGTACCCGAGGGGTCCAAAACGAGCCCTATTGCTGTCACTCACGTGACCGTCTATCTGTCTGTCCTCTGTAACACAGGTTTTACAGCCAAACGGTTGGAGCTGTTGAATCAAAGCCATATAAATATGTTTAAAGATTGTTAAGGGGGGCTCCCCTTAAAAACCTTTGCCCTTGAAAAATTACTTGCCCCATCGAGTATCGAACTTGTTTAGTAGATAAATGCTGTATTTTTGTTTTAATAAATATTGGAAAACGAAGGAAGGAGAAGCCAACAAAGTTAGCATTATTTTTCCAAAAGTTTGTTCCGAAGAATTTTTGACTTCCTATGAACATCAAATTTGGTGACAACGTTTATTATTCCGTATATTTTACTAACAAATACCAATATATTGATAAATCTGATTTTTCCTTTTTTCCTATTTTTTCCTATTATAACCAACCGGCGGTTTGGTACGGAACCTTAAATGTGCAACACGCACTTGACTGGTTTTTAAATTATGTTGATAAAAGCCTTTTCCCAACAATTGGGTTGGCTTGCAGTCTAACCGGATACAGCTGAGTATCAGTATTTTACAAGGGTCAACTGTCTATGAAACTTCCACAACTCAGTAACTAGGTAACACTGCACCCCTTGACAAGACTGGTGTCTAACTACTCGTAACGACCGTCAAAGATCTATAAAATGACAGCTTAAGGCGCAGATACCCCTCAGTAGCTGATTTAAAAATGAAAATTACGTCTTAACGTAATTTTTTGCTAAAAATTTATGTTACATAGACTACTTTCATAATAATTTGATCTATGAACATTTTTAGTTTTATTCGTAAAGTTGTGTAATTGATTTGTAAAGTTATGTCTAACACGGACAAAAAAACGACAGTCGCACCAAAATCGCCGAGCGTGACATTTTTACCATCTCAAAGACAATTTACATATCTACATTTTGATCTGAGGCTTTTTTAAAGTCATAGAATAATATGCAAAGTACAAAAATCTACAGAATTTAGGGTCGCGCGGGTGTGAAACGAGTGCGCGTTTTGTTCCCTCAAGGTCATTGGCGATTATCGTCGTCTTAATGCGCTTTCACGCAAGTACTGCACGAGATTAACCTCGAAGATCGAACTGTGCGACTGTTATTTCTAAATATGTAAGACTATTGAAAACCAACTTAGTATTTTTTTATCAGGCACACATCTAGTTAGTTTTGCTGTGCTACATCAGATCCCAAGATTTTTTTGTTCGGAGTTAGGACCTTCTTCAAACCTCTAAAGTCTAGAGTCGCGCTTAGAATAATAAAGTAGATATAAGTTATTTACTTTATTATTCTAGTATTGCGTACCTATAAGTATGTTACATTTATAAAAAATCTTTTTTTAACGCAGTACCTAATTTATTCTAGAATAATTAGAAGTTATAATCGTCCTACAATTCTCATTCAAAACGAACTTTCAATGAAGTTACAGTCACGTTTATTCCATCATATTAATTCCTCACAAGAAATCTTATTTTTAACGTGAAAATTTCTTTGAAAACTGGCCCAAATTCTTGGAATGATTGCCATTGTAACTTGGAACAATGAAGAGAGCTCAAAAAAGTTTACAATCAACCGTGATGTGATTGTTTAAGTACGCGATAGGAACAACTTTTTCGTACTCAATTTTATCGTAAAAAAATCTTGAAAGACTTTTCTGTTAATGAGAGTCGGTTACAATTTTTGTACGAGGAGGACAAATGGAAACATTTGAATGCCGTGTCTTGACGTTTTCTGTTTTTGTGAAAGTAAAATGTTATTTGTGAATTTAATGTACCTACTATAGTAAACTATTACGAGCCAGTCGGCCATTAATATAGCAAAGTGTGCAAAACGCCTGTGTAAAGCGTCCTTACACGCAGCATGCATTAGTAGGTTATATAAAAATTATAATGAAAGCTTCTATAAAACCTTCTCCGTTTAATCCAGGATTAAGTACCTAAACCATCTGAGAAAAGGTCTTCCTTTAAGGCTAGAAATTCTGTAAGTGATTAGTATGCTACATACGGTAACCACGATCTGGCAGGCAGCGGCGCTGCACGTCATCAGCCCTATGATATTTTAAAAGTGTAATAACACATAATAAAAATAATCACAGTGTAGGCTTGAAATTGTAATAGAAAAATAGTTTTCTTTTCGTTTTTGTTTTCTTTTCAACTGGCTGGCTGGTGTGTGCAGTATACTTCAATGAATCTGCGTAGCCTTGTTGCAACTTAGTTGTTTAATCTAAGTGTATGCAGTATACTTCAATGAATCTGCCTACCCTTGTTCCAAATAAGTTGGTGAATCAAAGTGTGTGCAGTATACTTCAATGAATCAGCGTAGCCTTGTCCCAACTAAGTTGGTAAATTTAAGTGTGTGCAGTATACTTCAATGAATCTGCCTAGGCTTGTCCCAACTATGCTGGTGAATCTAAGTGTGTGCAGTATACTTCAATGAATCTGCCTAGCTTTGTTCCCACTAAGTTGTTTAATCTAAGTGTGTGCAGTATACTTCAATGAATCTGCGTAGCCTTGTTTCAACTAGCTAAGTTGGTAAATCTAAGTGGGTACAGTATACTTCAATAAATCTGTGTAGCCTTGTTCCAACTAAATTGGTGAATTTAAGTGTGTGCAGTATACTTCAATGAATCTGCCTAACTTTGTTCCAACTAAGTTGTTTAATCTTAGTTTGTGTAGTATACTTCAATGAATCTGCCTAGCTTTGTTCCAACTATGTTGGTGAATCTAAGTGTGTGCAGTATACTTCAAGGAATCTGCGTAGCCTTGTCCCAACTATGTTGGTGAATCTAAGTGTGTGCAGTATAATTCAATGAATCTACCTAGCCTTGTCCCACCTATGTTGGTGAATCTAAGTGTGTGCAGTATAATTCAATGAATCTGCCTAGCCTTGCCTTCCAGTCTAACCAGATGCAGCTGAGTACCAGTATTTTACATGGAATGACGGGCATTCGACCTCCACAACCCAGTAACACGACTCCCCTTGGCAAGACTGGTGTTAGATTTCATGCTTCTAACTACTTTAACGGCTTCAAAATAAACTTTGTTCCGTGAAGTTGAAGAACAGTACCTACCGACGGAAAGATCTCAAGATATAAAGGAGATTCATTGATATCTACTTACGCGACTTTTCCTGATTGTTAGTTTATTCGGAGTTAATTATTTAGAAAATAATCCAAACTTAAAATAAAATACAGGAATAGCAAGAAGCATCAAAGCTCAATCATTAACAGCTTTAGAAAAAACAATTTGCAGTTAATCCTAAACACCCATTCGATTAACTTATTTGTGTCTGGATTTACCACTTTCTCATTACTCATTCTTAAATCCTCAACAAATCGTTAGTGGTTTATCGGTGCTAATCTGGAGGCTCCTTCTAGTTCAGTGCTGTCAGTTGCATAGCGCTCGTCGGTGATTGGTGCAAGTGTACATTGTAGTTAACTGCTTGGGCTACTGCGTTCCGAAATTTAGTGGCGTCGTTGCGAAGTTTGGTTTATTTATCATGATAAGGCAATTATGTAGAAATATTTTGATATTGGGTAAAACTTAACAGTTGTTAGGTAATTTGCAAAACAAGTAACAAAAAAGCACAATCTTTGGACTATGGGCAAAATTAAGTATATTTTGAAACATTTTAGGTATATTCAACCTTCATTTTGTTTAACCGAAAAGGAGGAGGTTCTCAATTCGGATGTTTATGTATATATATATATATTTTATGTATGTTCGGGCATAACTCCGTAATATGTAAAACAATTTGCAAAATTATATTTTGTTCGAAAGAAGTTTATTCCGAAATGGTCCTCGAGCTGGCTGCCCAAAACCAAACACATCCTGCACAGCATGATTTTCTCCTTGTTTACGTCTTTTTAGTTCGCTTTTCAAGCAGTCGGGTTTTATGAATTATTTAATTAACTTTTTTTATTTATAACTTTTTAGTTATTTTTTTTTTCGAATTAGGTACATTTAAACATATAAATGTTATATATTTTTGAAATCACCTCTTAAAAACCTTTATTTTGATACCCCACACGACAGGCTTGGAAGAAAAAAAATATTGGCCCTCCACATTATGGCGTCCAAGAACCGCCATTTTTCTATTTTCCAATTTTAATGTAGCCAGTGACACTCGCAGGGTTAAGACGAATCGATTGACGTAAGAACCATCAAAATCCATTTTCTTTATAAATCAACACCTTCGATCAATATGATAGAAGATCAACACAACCAAAATTCGGATCGCACCTAACGACTCCTCCAGCTTGCAACCAATAATTGTAGATCAATGAATGGGTCAAGCCCAGGATCGCTGACGTCACAGCTTTGAGAGAGGGTGTGGAATTGTTGACACACTCGTGCTGACTCCCGGCGTCTCGTGCACTTACTTAGTAATTTATGTTAGCTGTGTGTGTGCAATCTGCATAAATATTGTGACGATAGTCTGTGGATTTTCTGTGTGAACAGGTTGTGTTTCAGCGAGGCTTCAGAATGAAGGGATTGTTTAAACTTCCGCACATTTTACGATGATGTTCTTAACCAAAGCCATAAATTGTACAGTTAATAAAAAAAGTTAATTATAATATCAAAAAACCCGACTGCTTAAAAAGCGAACTAAAAAGATGTTGGTAAACAAGAAGAAAATCATGCTGTGCAGTCGGAGGATACATGTTCGCGAGCTGACTGACCAAAACCAGATGTATCTTCCGACTGCACAGCATGATTCTCTTCTTGTTTACATCTTTTTAGTTCGCTTTTTAAGCAGTCGGGTTTTTTGATTTTTTTAATTAACTTTTTTTTTATAACTTTTTAGTTATGTTTTTGTAGAATTAGGTACATTTAAACATATAAGTATTATATATTTATGAAATCACCTCTTAAAGCCCTTTATTTTTATATTCCATACGATAAGTTTGGAAAAAAAGAAATTTTTGGGCCCCCACAATATGGCGCCCAAAATCCGCCATTTTTCTATTTTCCAATTTTATTGTAGGCAGTGACACTCCCAGATATAAGACGAATCGATTGACGTAAGAACCATCAAAATCGGTCAACGCGTTTGGTCTCTAGAACGCCACATAGGAACAAACATACATACATATACTGCTAAACACATTACCCTCCTTCGGCGGTCGGGTAATTATTACGTAATGTCGTTTCACCGTCAAAGTGGCTGTAAGATGGTTATTTTGTTTTCATTAAATTAATAAATTAACAGACAAAGGTATCTGTCCCACTTAGAAACAACTTAATTTCCAATAAAAAATATTCAGGATTAAAGTTATCAAAGAAACTAAGTCTTTTACAATATTCTTAAAGTTTGAAAACACGTCTGTTATTAAGATTCGTCTTATCGCTTCCAAACAATATTTACGTATAACCACTTACCAAAATTCGTCTTTTAAATACTAGCTATCTGTTGTGTCCAGGGTGTACTCACTTCTGTAAAACTTTGAGCTTTTATATTTGGAACAAAAGCGCCGGTAATAACTCCCCTTCTTACTTCGAGCATAGACAACTGAAACAACTCTATAGACTTCTTCGACCAAGTCCATTGACGTCCACGGAGGTGTATAGTTTTGGAAACTTTTTAAAGGAAAAAGTTTTGTATACCGCTCGGAGAGAAGTCCTTGGTTATAAAAAAATCCTTTGATGTTGGCACACGGCTTTTATTTTTATATCATTTGTTATTTTAAGAAGTGCGAATTGCTTATCTAAGATAGTGCTAGAGTACCTGAAGAAAAGTATCTGTTTATTTAATCTTAATAAGATTATATTATTTAATACACAATGCGAAAAGTAGAAAACAAAGTATTGATTATAAACACTCGCGTATTTGTTTTGCGCTTGATAAAATGTTATTTTAAACTTGAAACCCTTAAATCATTCAGATACTTCAATACGTTAACGTATGTTCTTTGTTTCAGATATCCTTGGGATTTCCCGGGCAGATAGGTACTATACAAAAAAATGCTTGTCCTAATATTGTTAAAGTCAAAGTCAAATATATTTATTTCAACTAGGCCAATAAGCGGCACTTTTGAACGTCAAACATTAAATCTAAATTAAAAATGTACTAGTAATAAAAATTGACTACCATGCATTCGGAAAGTAGCTTGTTATGGAGAAGAATGCACAAGAAACTCCATAATTATTCTTTTAAAAAAAAAAAAATATGTTTTACAATGTTTACTTATGTACATACATTAATAAATTCATATATGTGAGGACGATGCACCCAAAAATAGCACTACACACTATACTACGTACAGGTATAAAGTAATAAAAGCACTAACAGGTAAATTCATTAATTTGATAAATAGGAACATGGTTCTCACATACTTACAAATATTGCAAACATAGGTAAAATTCCTAATTCAACAACAGCGGAACCGTGTGTGAGTCAAATTCTGGAAAAAAAATAACATAAGAATACAATAACTATGAATAGGAATACAAATTAGCAAATTTGATTTTGTCCACACCAAAGATTGCCCTACGGAGCGGGACCAACATGTTGCCAAGCATTCTTATCTTGAATATAATCATCTAATTTGTAATATGCTTGTTTACAAAGTGTGCTTTTAACTAAAGTTTTAAATTTACTTTCATTTAGTTAATAATGATTTTACGAATGTCTTGATTGAAACATTTTTCCAGTTTTGTGTTAGGTCGAATACTCGTATATATTCAAAATAAATTTACCCAATATCTAATCCAAGTCAAGCTCTCCTACTCGAGTCTATCTCGAAGCATCAAATTGACAGCTAATAGTTTAAATTTATTAAACGAAGATTTTTTTAGTTTTCACGGTGACTATGTCGAGTGGAGGTCCTTTAAACTGACTGGGAATATGGACCTTGTTTTAAATTTAAATGCACATTGTTTGTAAATTGATTGCACGTGAATTGAGCAGTGATCAATCAATTTCGATCTAAAACGTATAGTGACGAGATCGGCACGTGCTAAGATTGCGGTCCAAAAGTCCAAACTACAATTTCACAGAATTAAATCAACGTGAGTAAATAATGTCTGGGTATTACTTATCATGCAGATTATTCACGATTCTTGCGGTTAAAACCTACATCATAAAAGTACTTATATATAAATAATTACCAATTCCAACAATTCAACTCTATTGAGTGCATTATGCACGCCCTAATTGTCATGTGCTTTAGTCCCCTAATTATTGAGATTTTCCTAACATGTGTTATGTGCTCTAAAACCGGCATGTCCTCAAACCAGACTTTTTGACATCTACCAACCCGCACTGGGCCCGCGTGGTGGATTCCCTCTCATGGGGAGGAGGCCTGAGTCCTAGTAGTGGGAACGTTAAAAGGCTGATTGAATATGCTATGTGTAACGTATGTGATATGACTGTATGTGATGTACTTACAGCACATGTGTGAGTACTATGTAACAACTGTAAATCTACCATTTTCTGTAGGTACCTATGTGTTGTTCGTTGACATTGGTGTGCGCTGGCAGTTGAGATTGTGTCTTGCTCTCACAAATATCCCTCTGGTAGCATATGTGTTGGAACATTCGGTTCCCTTCATGATGGTTGAGCTGAGTGGTGCCAATTCATGCGTCATGTTCGTGAACGGGTGCCACCAGTTGGGATTGGTCATAACTCAACTGCTTCGGCCTGCTTTTAATTACGTACTTATTTTTGAATTGTTGTAAGTAATTATTATTTATTTTATTTTATTATTTCTTTATTTAATTTGCACGCTTTTACGTGCACGTCTTTTTACTTCGTTCTCACTTATGTATTTTTTCAACAAGATAAGAATGATGTAACCAATTAATTTATTGTAATAAAACTGATGGAAAAGAGTGTCCGTGGAGTTTCTTGCACGTTCTTCTCCATAGAGACCTACTGACGCTTGCGAATGTGCAACTAGATTCACATTTTGTTTCCTTTTTTTATTTTATTTTTTGTACTAAATGTAAATAAATACTCTACTTCTACTTATAAAGGCATGAACACAACAACATCAATGCACTCTATTAAACATTCAATGTATCATAAAGTAGCCTGTAGTACAGTAAAAGTTGTGAACACACGTCGTAATATCCGTGTGTCGGAGACGTAACGTTATTGCGTTATAAAACTATAAGAATCCCCTGTGAGTGCACTTGGAGTTGAGTTTAACTTGTGAACGATCCGCCAGTATGAACCGGACCTTGTACCACGTTTTGAGTTGTTCGCCAACTACAAGATGTGAATTTATTGGATATTTTTTATTAAATGTGCTTCAATTGTTTCTTTGTAAGTATTTATCTTGTTTGCGGTGTGTTCGTTGAAGAGCCGAGAGAATTTGAACCATCAATTTAGAATTTTTTTGCTACGCTTTGAACTAAAGACAAGTCTCACTCTCTCAACAGCTCTGGACAAGAGACATTCTATCCAACGAAAGTGTCGTGATAGCGATTGGAAAAATGCCAAAATGTTAGAATTGCCAAGCACTTTCGAAATGTAACGTGATCAATCTCTTGCAATTTTGTATTTTGACCATTGCCTATTTTTTTAACCGACTTCCCAAAAAAGAGGAGGTTTCTCAATTCGACCGTATTTTTTTAAAATGTATTTTCGCGGATGACTTCGTCGTATATGAACCGATTTTGATGATTATTTTTTTGTTGGAAAGGAGATACCCCAAGGATGGTACCATGATAAGGAACCAGCTACCAGGATTTGATGATGGGATCCTAGAGAAAACGAGGGAACGCCTCAAATATTATAGGCGATTTTGGTATTCTCATCAATAATGCAATCATTTGCACTCAGAAAGTAACATTTGGTGAAGTGGAACTGATGAAGAAGACCACAATGGCCACTGGAACTCCGAAATAAAACAATGTAGCCTAGTCGTGTTTGGGCTTATTGGATCGTCATGATTTTCGTGGAAATTGGAGGTACCTACCAAAACTAAAAAGAGGAGAATGAAAAAATTGTAATAAAAATTCAAACCGACTTCCGTAAGAGAAAATAAAAAGGTTTTTTATGTTTTTGTTAATAACTCCAGGAAAGTCGGTGGCACGGTGATCACGTGCCACCGTGCACAGCGAGACTCAGGGGAAACTCCTTTACAGTCTCCACAGAGATGTGTCTTAGCAGGCGTTGCACAGAGGGGGTTCCAAGGTGGTTTCTTAAGAGGTCACGGGGCTTCTTCGAAAAGCTGATGGTGATCATCGGGGAGGTTTAAGTGAGGTAAAAAACCCACACTCTCTCGTCTTTTTCCCTAAAATCTTGACGCCTTTTGAAGGTTGCCCCCCGATAGCAAAAGAAGGGTAAAATTACCGAGATGCACACTAGTTGTTTTTTAGGTCTCTTTCAAGCGCGCGATTGGTTGGTCAGTTGACAAAAGGATCCACTGACAAATCGCGTCGCGTCCACAGTCCATTCGGTATATGTGATGGTTTGTCAATTCGCATTCTATGCGCGAACTTACTCCCACTACACCAAAACTTTGTCAAGTTACATGACCTATTTTAACCATTAGAATCTAAGAATGGCAAACTATCGGAACCCAAAAACACTCATGAAAAAACAGTAAAATTTGTCTTCACTTATTTTGAAACTACTAAAGAAAAGTTCTGGAGCGTAACGTGCTAAATCTCGAGACGCCTGCCTCCACAGCCAAACTTTGACCCCGCTATTAGTTGATCCGTTCCAATTATGTTTCTTGTCTTTTTATAATGATGCTTTAATTAACTGAAATGTTATTGATTACTCTTTCATTATTCTTTAACCTCTTTATCTTCCCTGTTTCCAGATGTTACGATGTAACTTCTAGTTGAAGTGTTTGTTTCTGAATGCCTTATTTTTATTTGACTTCCAAAAAGGTGGAGTTCTATGTTCTAGTGTAATTTCATGATTATTTAGAATATGAAAATGTATACACTCGGGCGCCGTTAGCTGACAGACTAGAAGTCCTTTTGAGGGAAACTTCATCCACTCCAATCAACGCAGTCGCCGTGACAACGGAAAAATCATCATCATCATTTCAGCCAAAAGACGTCCACTGCTGGACATAGGCCTCCCCCAAGCGTTGTCACACTGATCGGTCCTATGCGACTCGCATCCACCTGACTACCACAGCCTTGACCAGGTCATCGCTCCACTCGTACACTCAAGAACTTTTCGGCCCGAATGGCCATCCGCAACCGTATTGCGTAAGTGCGCAAAGAAGTTAAACTCTATCCAACCGACCAAATCGACCAATCACATGCGAGATGAATGACACGATGTTTTTGTATGATTGGTCGATTTGGTCGGTTGGATAGAGTTTAACTTCTTTGCGCACTTACGCAATAAGGCTGCCGTTCTGCGAGCAATGTGCCCTGCCCATTGCCACTTAAGGTTGGCAATTCTTCGGCCTTCGATTAATGTCAGTAAATACTCGTAAGCTAAGCCAACTAAGCTAAAACTTTCAGTTTGATTGATTCGAGTGGAGGTAATCACTTACCTCAGAATATAGGGGTAAAAATGTTTTATCACTTATCCTTCTTCTCGCGTCGTGTGTATAATGTACTGATGGTCGTAATTCCCCCGGCGGCGGGTGATCAACTTTTCTTTTATGATATTTCCATCATCATTCGATGATTCTCTGATGATCTGTGTCTACACTTGGCGTTCTGAAGTACATCTTGCAGTTTGGTATTGAGCGTTGAACCGGTTTAGTCAGACCACCTGATCGGCCTGCAACCTCGCGGCCAGCGACCTTACCAGTTATAATCCCTTATCCCTTAAAATTTTATTTCCGTAGTAATTCTTGTCTCACACTTCACAGAAGGTAGCTAGCTTTGTTCTCAACAAAACAAAGTAATTTTTATTTTTTCGTTGTTCTCTAAAAAATTTCAGCCCTTGATGTCGAAAAGGGTTATTAAAAGTAGATTGTGTCCATACTTATTTTAAAGTAAATTCTATTCACTTGTTAGTTTATTTTGTAATGCTAGTTAATATTCAGATTTTAGAAATATTCAATTCGTCTGGTGTTTTGTTTCAACAACAATCAACAATGTTATTCATATTTTGAAGTATTCAAAAATTTTTTTTATTTAATTTATGAAATTTTGATGCATATTGTGGTGGGCGGGGAAAACAACAATGTTTTTGATAGACAAGATTTGCTCTTTCATTTATTTGAATAAAGTAAACACTCATAGAAGTTCATGCACCTCAAGCAAAACTAAACAGAAAATTAATGAAAGATAAACAAACATGGTTACACGTTGTATTTTCGTTAGTTTTTAACCCCCGACGGAAAAAGAGGGGTGTTAAAAGTTTGACATGTGTACCTGTTTGTTTGTGGCATCATAGCTCCTAAACGGATGAACCGATTTTACTTGAGTCGTTTTTTTTTTGTTTGAAAGGTGACTTTATCGAGAGTGTTCTTAACTATGTTTGATAAAAATCAGTTCTGCAAAAGTTATGGGCGTTTTACTGTTTGAATCGGAGTGTTCTCAAGATATCGTGTCATAATTACACGTTCAATAGATAGTTGATCGAAGCGTGTCTACTACTAGACAAATTATGTAACATGAAATAAAAATGTGTCGGGGATTTTAAAATTTTACTTGTTTTACTCAAGATCGAAGCACATATATATACAACAATCTGACTAGCATTTTCCGTATGTTGCAGTCTGCCTCCAGTCTCATCTTTTTTTTTTTTTTTTTTTTTTTTATAATTATATTTGTAAACATAGGTTACAGATACACAGGTGTGTGAGATGTTATAATTTTGTAAGTTCTCTATGCTTTGCCATTAGGCGTACAAATATTTCATCATACTATATACAAATTACAGAAAGATTTAGAATTGGATATATCAATTAATTAATTTTCAATAAAAACTAAAATGACAAAACAAGTACCAAATTAATAAAACATTTCAGAAATGTCAAAAAATAAAAATAGGATAATGTCAATTAATGAAATTAATACAATAATGTCAAAATAAATATTAAATCAATTAAATATTTTCAGAATGTCAACAATAAAAGCCAAGAAATACAAAAACAAAAATAAAAGTCAAAACAACAATTTTAAAGAAAACTTTGGATAATGTCAATGAATTAATAAATAAGTACAAAATTAATAAAACATAATTATTCAGAATGTCAGCAGTAAAAACTTATAGTGTGATAAATGCAGGCATGTCAAAAAATTAAAATAAAAAGATTTGATGACCTAATGCTTATTATCTGAAGGAGGGATTATAGTACTGTCATCCAAATAGTCCTTTAATGAGTAGTAACATTTATCGATTAAAATTTTCTTAAGTACACTTTTGAATTTGTCCAGATTTAAAGATTTTAATGTCTCAGGCAGCTTGTTAAATATTTTTGTGGCCATACAGAAAGTACTTTTATTTAGTAGTGCTGTTCTGCCATGTGTTATTTCGAGCTCTAACTTATTTTTGTCGCGTAACTTTCTATAATAACTTTTGGAAGCTATTTTGTATTGCAAGATGTGTGTTTTGACATATACATTAGTTTCATAGATGTACAATGATGGTAGGGTAAGAATGTTTAGGCTTTTAAAGAACGGTTGACAACTGTCCGTGCTATTTAGGCCACATATAGATCTGATACATTTTTTCTGAGCTCTAAATACAGGTTCTCTATCGACTGAGTTACCCCAATACATAATGCCATATCTAAGTGTTGATGCAACATAACCGTGATATGCCATCAGTACCGATTCTAGGCTGACAGACTTTGACAGTTTGTAAAGAACATATGCGAATTTACTTAATCTTTTACAGATTTCGTCCGTCTGAGGTCTCCAGGTCAAATTGCTGTCTATTATGATACCAAGGAATTTGGTGACGGTAGTTGACTCTATTTGAGTCCCTAAATAATTAATGTCAAGTATTTTACTCGGAACTCTCTGGTGAAAATGCATAATTTTTGTCTTTTCTAAATTTATAATAAGATTATTTTTGTCAAACCATGATATAATTGTATTTAATGTCATATTTATTTCATTTTCATAAGTCATAGGATCGTCGCATTTAACTACTACTGTGCTGTCGTCAGCAAATAGTACCATAGGATGGTTTATGTGTCCGGGAAGGTCATTAATGTACAACAAGAAGAGGGGAGGCCCCAGCACGCTGCCCTGAGGTACGCCGTATTTTACTGTCCTACATTTGGATCGATATTTCTTTTCGTAACCATCATTTGTACAAATTTGTGTGATTTCTACATATTGTTTTCTATTTACCAAATAGGATTCCAATAGTTTAAGTATATTCCCCCTGATACCGTATTTTTCAAGTTTGCCTAACAAAATTGCGTAATCTACATAATCGAAAGCTTTGGTTAGATCCATATATATGGCACAAACTGGATTTCTCCTGTCCACATTTGTTAGAACAGGAAGAAGAAGATCATGTATGGCCATATTAATGGTATTATGTTTACGAAATCCCTTTTGTTCCTTGACTAATATATTTGCCTTCTCAAGGTATTTATATAGGGATTTATAGATAACTTTCTCGATAATTTTTGAGAAGACAGGTATCAAAGCAATAGGTCTATAGTTTGGCATATCATGCCTATCCTGTTTTTTGTGCAATGGTATAATTAATGAAGTTTTTAGTCCTTCGGGAAAGATTCCATTAGATATACTCATGTTAATAATGTGACAGAGATGTGGAGCTATATATTGAGCCGCTTCTTTTACAACTTTAGTGCAAATGCCGTCATAACCAACACTATTTGTATTTCTGAGTGAGTTAATATGGTAAACTATGTCTTGCGGTATAGTTGGTTCCATAAATAAAGAGCTAGAGGTGTTTGATAGTATAGGCATAGGTATTGCCTTATTTTTAGGTTCAATAACTTGGTCAACATAAAAATTGTTAAACGACTCAGCTATTTCTAATGGGTTTGTTATTTGTTTTGTGCCTGTTCGTATTTCTGTTATCGGCTCTTTAGGAAAGAAGGTTTTAGAATTGTTAATGACTGTCCATGCTGCTTTCGATTTATTTTGGGAGGTTTTAATATAATAGTTATTTTGTGATTTTTGTGTCAATGACATAATTTTTTTTAATCTAGCAGAGTATATTTTGAATGTATTTTTATTTTTTGTTGTAGGGTTAGTTCTATATAGCCACAGCAGCTGCCGTTTCCTTTTACTACATTTCCTTATCCCGTTAGAGATCCATTTTGCTTTTTTGGTAATCGATATTGTTCTTATTTCATAAGGAAAACAGAGATTGTAAAAAAATAGAAATAGGTCTAGAAAATGGTTGTAAGCCTCGTTAACGCTACTGGTGCTATAAATGTCTGAGAAAGTGAGACATTTTATGCTGTTTTTAAATTTTTCTATATTTTCTTGACAATAATTTCGTCTCTTTACTCGCCAGCGCTTTAAAGCACATGTTTTCTTAACTGGACATTTCAAAAGCTGTGCCGTATGATCCGACAAACCAAATTCTATAATCTCTCCTTTACAGCCCCTTACATTATGTGCAATATTGTCTAAACATGTCCCACTGCTTAGCCTAGTGGGTTGAGAAAATTGCAATTTTAAGTTATAGCTTAACAGTGCATACTCAAAATTCAATGTATTTATATTTCTTTTCAAAATGTTGATATTGAAGTCTCCACATAAAATAACTTTTTTACTAAGTTTTAAACATACCAAATATAAAATGTTGTTCAGGTTATCGTGAAATTTATCTAAATTAGATTGGGGCACCCTATATATGCATACAATAATAATGTTGTATTCAGTCAACTCCAACGCGCAGCATTCAATTACATTATTTAGAGAATAATTACTTATATTTAGCACTTTATATTTATGGCCAATCCTAGTTAAAATGCATGCGCCACCTCTTCTACATCCTCTAGAAAAACTCGTTGCTAGGTTGTAGTTTGGTATATTTAATAGTTCTTCGTGTTCCGGTGTCATAAAATGTTCAGTTATGCACACAGCATCTATCCGTTTTCTGTTACTTTCTAGTTCTTCCAAATAAACATTAAGGGCATCACTCTTGTTTAGGAGTCCCGCAATATTTTGATGCAGAATATATATATTATTGTACACGAAAAAAGTTAGAACTTTCCTCTGGGTTTGTATTTGCACTATTAAAAACCTTTTCTTGTATATTGTTGCTATTTTGCTGGCGATACGTATTACAATATAATTTTAGATCAATCAAAATGTTACTCATAATATTGTCGTAGATGTTCCACATTCCATATTTATTGATTCTGCCCGTAGTGAAGGAGAACATCTCGTGTGTTAGGTCACGATTGCTATCGAAGATGTATGCGTACTTATGATTTTGGTTGTCTAGATGTAGCAGGTTGTTAAACATTTCAACTTTAAAGTTGTATATTAATGATCCTGTTTTATATGTAGGGAGACAGATCACTATATTGGTGTGTGTCACTTTTCGGAGGGATTCATTTAACATATTTATTACGTCTATATAATTGTTATCATATGTATTAATATCATCCTCTCCTATAAAAAGTAGGCAATAGTCATTTATGGTAAATTCCTTTAATTTTTGTTCAATACCGCTTATGAGCCGCATTATGTTGCAGTTTTGCATAATGTAATGGCAGTAGTGAAAATGTTTGGAAAAAATGTCTTGAATTAAAGGCGCCGATCCCTTGATTTTGTTACTGCTCAGGATACATAGTTTATTCTTTTGTGTAGGCTTCGATACTACATTTGTTGGTGCTGCAAGAGTAGGGATATCTTTCGCTTTGTTTGGTATCTGAGTATGGCTATACGTGCTTATGGTTTGTGTCTCTTTATTTTGTTTATTGGTCGCACACTCAAGACGAAGTGGTTGTTGCTCGTGTTCCTTGCTCATGTTATTTGGTGAGCTTATTCGATGCATAGTTTTATTTTTGCGTATTGGAGTTGCACTTTTCTTATCAGGCGTCAAGCATATTTTCTTAAATGTATTAACAGTCTTAATCATATTTTGTAAATCAGATTTGAGACGGAAGTTTTCAGTATTCAAATCTTCTATTTCTTTATGTGCGCTTAATAATTGACTCTTAAGTATTTTGTTTTCTTCAGTTAACTCACGAACGTCGTCAATAGTATCATGGAAGCTATCAGGAATACTCATCATTGTTGTGTCCAGTATAGTTTTCTCGCTGTTATTAGTAATATTTGTATTAAGATCAGTTAGCGAGCTTGATCTACATGGTTTACGATAGGTAATGTTATTGCTGCTGGAATCCATCTTTACTTTAAGCTGTTGTGGCGCCCTCTGTTGTGGAATTGTCGAAGTAATAATCCTTCAAATTGACAGGTAATTTGAAATGTGGTCTGCGCGTTAATTTGTAAGAGAATGTATATTAATTTAGAATACACAAAAAGAGATGGAGTCTTAGCGGAGGTTCGAACCTGCGATCATTCGTGTGATGACGAAGTGACGCCTTTTATGCCGCCGGACCAAATGAACATATCTTAAATGGTCGAAATTGAGTATAGCATTGATTCGTCAATATTTGAATGAAACAAAAAACGGTTGGAATGACTCATGAGATAAGATTTTTTTCACTGTCACACACTGGTCACTTTGTTTTTGTTTTATCATAAAGTTTTTACACTATTATATTCACTTTTTTGCTGTTTGTGTACATTAGAAACTGCTTGTATATCGATTAACATCGATTTTTTGTTGTTGTCATGTTGTTATCGTTTTTTTGAATTTTGATCTTATCTTCACTGTTGGTGTATAGTAATCGTAGATAACACTTTCACTAATTCATTAGTCACTGTTTTATCGTTCGACTTATTTTTATTTACATCTACACACTAGAAATATTTTAATAATGTTTTTTTACACAGAGCGTTTTTTCTCGCGTTAAACTAGATGCAGCGCCATCTCCATCCACATCGCATCCATCCGCATCGGATGCGGCTTCCTGTTTGGCGACTGAAAAACTTTAGTAACAGCAGTGAAATGACGAATGGTTGGTTGTGAGAATATCTGTCTCTGCGTACCGTACGTACCGTGCGTTCTATGCACTAAACGTTTTGGGAATACTTTCATTGTCAGTACAGCTTAGGAGTGGAATTCCCTGGCGGAGCCTGTGTTCCCTGATAGCTACAACCCGGGGGTCTTTAAGTCAAGAGTGTAGTATGTAGGTATGCTAATATTATATTATCTGTGCTTCGGTTACTTCTAGGTCGTCCACATTATTGCTTACCATCAGGTGAGATAGCGGTCAAATGCGAGCCTATCTATAATATAAAAATAAAATAAAAAAAGATAATTCAATAAAACCGGCCAAGTGCGTGTCGGGCCACGCGCAGTAATAGGGTTCCGAAGTTGCATAATAATGCGGACTAAGAAGAGGGTTTTTTTGTTGTTACATGAACATTAAAACGGTGTCAGCGGCACACAACGTCTAAAAACGGGCCCTCATAGGACGATGTTTTTTTTTAATCTATATTCTCACGTTTGACCACTATCTCGCCTGATGGTTAGCGATGATGTAGTCTACGGTGAAGCATGCTGGCCTAGATGTAACCTCACACCTAACACTCTTGACTTAAACTAAAGAAGGACTAACTGATAACTGAAGAAGGAGTTATAAAATCTAACTTCGCAATTAAAGTTACAAAAATATTATCTATTTGAGTACCACCGCGGGTGCGAATTGCGAAAGGAGCCGATACGAGCGCACGTTAGAGCCACGGGGAATGGTATGGTTCGTTCCTGGACCTTTGCACGCACGCTCCTTGTTTATTTCTCTTTCGGAATTAGAAAAATCCTCTAATCAGCGGTATTCACTATTTAATTCTGGAAAGTTTTACGCTACTCAATTAGTGATGTAGTCGGGTCGAATATTGACTTTATAGCTGGATATCGACAAGAAAATAAGTAATTTGCTTGGAAATCGAATCAAATTTGACTTTACTTTTACGTTTTGATTACAAAACGTCGAAAATACTTCTGCACTAACACAAAATAGACTACCCGCGCGCATGCGCCGTATGGACTACGGACCAGTACAGCCAACGACACCGGCCACTCCAATGCGTCATTCGAGCTTAAACATTATTTATTTAGAATTTATTATAATTAAGGATGTTATGATTACATTTTTGTATAATTTAACATGGTTCATAAGCATATATTTACTATTTATTTTACACAACTAACAACGTTATTTAAGTAATTTTTCAATGATATTTATTTATTTATGTATTCTTTATTGTACACCAGAAAATACAGTAACAAAAGAAACTTAAAACTAAAAATATACAACGGGCGGCCTTATCGCATTCCGCGATCTCTTCCAGGCAACCTGGAATGGACAGTGATTGCCTGGACATGACATGGGGTTGTCAGGGGTGTAACAATACTAACAATGAATATAATGATACAATAATACTTAATAAAAACACAAATTTATATATATATATATATGCCATATAATAGATACATAAATACATACATATTTAGTATATAAGACGTGAAAATAAATGACGTATGACAATCATAGACAAAGTCTGTTTAAATACTAAGAGTACGATTACAGCGACAAGTAATGCTCCTTGACGAGTCTTTTAAACACAGGCAACGACTGAGCACGTTTAATTGGGTCAGGTAATGCATTCCACAGACGAGCAGCCTGGACTGTAAAAGATTTATCCATGAAAGTTGTGGAATGCATTGGCATTTTAAGTCGCAAGTTATCTGATGACCTCAGGGATTTCGTGTGGGAGTCGCAGATAAACTGGAAACGATCCTTGAGATATAGAGGGGTGGAAGTGTAACGGGATATTTTCTTGGGAACAATAAAGCACCATATACTGAGAACGATGTTTATTAAATGTAACCCTTGAACACGTTACCAAAGTAAATAAATTTAAAAAGGGTCGCTGGTTGCAGTTGGCTGGTCAACTTTTCTCCGTATCAAAATATTTCCCAACTAATTTATAGTGGAGGGTGGAAGAACAAAAAATAAAAATAATAATAAAACGGAAGGGTCAGAAAACCCGTCTCCTGAACCGTCGCGTAGCCAGCCAACTCCACACTGCGACAGCCTGCCTCGAGCAGATAGCCTCAGCCAGGCAATCAGCCCCAACCAGACACCTCCTGAAGTTACAGAATAAAAACTTCTTAGCACAAAAACTCAAATTAAACACAAAGGGTTTTGAGTATATAGAACAGACAGGTCGCTAAAACACTGAAAGCAACATCCTATACACCGGCTTTACATAGGCGAACACAATGGGTGAGCCGTCCGGCACTCTTCATGATTAAACACACAGAATTTAGGGTTAGACGGAGCAGACAATTCGCTACACATGGAAGGTATTATCTTACACACAGGCTTTACATAAGTGAACACAATGGATGAGCTGTCCCGCACTCTTCATGATTAAACACACAGATTTTATTGTTATACAGATCAGACAAATCGTTGGGATACGGGGAATATTATCTTAAATACTGGGCTTTACATAGGCTAACATAATGGATGGCCCTTCTGAGTATATGGAAATCATGCCTATGGTGTATGTAAATATGTATAATTGTATGGAGCCTGTCAACAAACACCCACAAAGGATAGGCCAGCCCAAATAATATAAATGTAACGGCCGCCCTAAGAAACCGAATACCAACTGACAGAGCCTTTAGGAAGTCAAACACGTACCTTTCGGAGGAAGTAAACCCGTAGGGTAGATAGGTCGGCCCAATTTCGACCCCACGCCACGTTGTTCTGAAAGAAACCAGCAAGTCAGCACACAGAACTCACAACGAAATACGATGGGGTCAATCCCCTGAGCAAGGCGACTTACCGTGAGGGATTATGAGCCCAGCTTGGGAACACAATCACGCCGGGTATCACACCACGACGGTTACATGCAGCTTCCAGGCCGCGTATCCACAATCACGCACGCGGTCACCGGCGATTTTTGACTTCACGTATTCCGATCAATCACGACAGGCACATACAGGAAACGCTCTGCCGCACAGAGGCCGACGCCCACGCGATAATTCCAGCCCACTTGCAATCTCCAGGCTCTGCTCAAGCCGGTCAGCCCAAAAAAAGAAGCTTCTACGCAGTTCGCCCGTCGCCAAGAAAAAAAACTCTCTCACCGGGTGCGCTCTCATACCATCATTCTCGAACCGAAAACCTAAAACACCGAATCCCACAAACTGTTTCCTAAAATTTCCGTTTTCGAAGAATTTACGCGGAACAATTTTCCTTCAAAGAAATACACTATCCCAGACCTACGCCTCACCCTACAACTTTCCAAAACCCGACTTAAAATCAGACTACAATAAAACACTATCAATCCCTGACAGCCCGGATGAGAGTTTTGAACGCACCCCTGCTCCCGCGTTTCGTTCAGGAAATCCGATCGTTCTCGAATCTTCTGAACTCAAAGGCTACCATCATTCACATAAGCAATTCCTTGAGGCACGCCAACGGAAGCGGGACAACGTCCTCACAATCCCAAAACCAAACTCGAATCCTACCCGTGTGCTAGTCCAAAGAAATAATTAAGCCAATCTTAGCGGAGACGGGCGCGTTTCCGAACGAAAACGCAGTACGTCCAAATGACAGCTGCAGTCCGTCAAAACAAACAAAGAATACAGCTTCGGTGCACGGATATCAAGTGATTCTAAGTTATTTTGGTGAAATGAGAGTGTTTATAGGGAACTCGACGTCCCAGGGTGCGGTTCCAAAGTGGTTCCACCACCCAGCGGCAGTTTTAAGGCGAATGAGCAATACAAATACGGCGGAAAGAGGTAACTAATTTTCTTTTGACAAAACTTTTATCTACCACAAAAAAAAGTGTTACAGAAGGAGTAAAGAGTACTTTAAACAAAAGTGAAAGAATATGAGTATTCCGGCGAAGGCGAATTGGCAACCACTTGAGCTTTACACGGAATTCGGAAACATGGTCATATTTGCGTAAACCGAATATGAACCTTATACAAAAATTTTGAAGCCGCTCAAGTTTATCGAGTTGTTCTTGAGTAAGGTCAAGATAGCTGGCATCAGCATAATCAAGGATGGGAAGAAGAAGAGATTGTGCTAGCGCAATCTTGGTGGCAGTCGGAAGAAAATTACGTAGTCTCCTCAAAGTTGCAGCAGATGCAAACAACTTGCGGCTAACTTCTTGCAGTTGGGCAGTCCAAGAGAAGTTCCTGTCGATGAATATCCCCAAGTTTTTAACTTTCTCACTGAAGGGAATTACTGCATTGTCAAAAATAACTTGGGGAAGAGTCGTCCAGTCGATCCTAGAAACCATTCTAGGACCGCCCACTACTATTACCTGCGTCTTTATAGGGTTTACCTTAAGCCCATACCTCTTGCTCCAATCGCAAATGCGAGCCAGATCAAGATTGATGGTTGCTATAGCCTCAGACAGCTTTCCGAGAGGAGCTCGGGAGTATAATTGCAGATCATCTGCATAAAGATGGTAGGAAGAAATTAATTCATTGGAGATTGAGTTTATAAAAACTGCGAAAAGTAAAGGAGATAAAACGCCACCCTGTGGTACCCCGGCAGAAGTACTGCACCAGGAAGACAAGTTCTCCCCGACGCATATACGTTGCCGGCGCCCGTACAGGTAACTACGAAACCAGTCAACCACTGATGGAGATATATTAAGAGAGCATAGAATGCCAAGCAAAACGTCAAAATCAACAGTATTAAAAGCGTTACTGAAATCCAGCAATGCCAAGACCGTCAGGTTACTGCTTTCCATGGCTGACCGTATATCGTCCGTAATGTTGAGAAGAGCTGTAGTGGTGCTGTGACCAGGACGGAAGCCGGACTGGAAGGGATTGAGGAGATTATTTTTGGATAGGAAAGTGCTTATTTGATTATGAATTAACCATTCTAGGACTTTGGACAAGAATGGTAAGACGGATATTGGACGGAATTCAGAAAAGGATGAGGGATTGGATTTTTTTGGTAAAGGAATTATCTGCGCATCTTTCCATGAGGATGGGAAGAGACCGCTAGACACAGAAAAGTTAAGGATGTGGCAAATGACAGGAAGGATAACGTCCAGCACCGGGAGTAACATTTTACGGCTGATACAGTCACTTCCCACTGCATTGGAAGTAATCGATAGTATGCTCTTCTTAACATCACATGCGGAGAATTGACTAAAAACAAATGGAGCATAGCTGGGAGTCGGAAGAGATGAAAGATAATCCAATGTATTCAATTTTACTGTCCTATCGAAATTGGACGAAGCTGTGAAATGATTATTCAATGCATCGATATCTAAATCTTTAGGGATTGACTCTTGTCGCGTTTTACCGACCCCCAATGATCTTAGGAAATTCCAAACTTTGGATGCGTCTCCGTTTTGGACAGAGTTATGAATGTGTTGGCGATTAGCATTCCTACACATCTTATTGCAGAGTTTGCGGATAGAGACATATTTGTCCCTATTCGCATCAGTAGGCCGTCGATTATATTTAGACTTTGCTGCAGCTTTTTTGTGCAATAACTTTTTGATCTCATCCGTCAGCCACGGCGCCGGAAAATGTCTAACTTTAACAGCTCGTACAGGTGCATGAACATCATAAAGCTCGATGAGTTTAGTATTGAAGACATTAACCTGTTCATCGACCGACGTAGAGGCAAACAAAGGAGACCAATCAATACAGCTGGCATCCTCGCAAAGACTGTCAGCGTTCATACCACCAAAATTGCGTTGCATGAGAATTTTGGCTTTAATATTTGTACAATAATTTTACTGTTCCAACTACATTTTATAAGTTGGTCGACTATTACTCGTAAACCTGTAAAGCCTACTTATTCGTGATAGTTATCCTTTTAATTTCGTTATATTTACTACTGCCGTGAATTTTTTCACATAGCCAAGAGCAACCATTTCGCTGGCAGGGGGAGGGGACACTTGACTCTAACATAAATTTGCAATTTAAAGCTTAATTTTACGCAAACGGATCTCTGAATCGAAAAATGGTTTAACAAACCCATAATATTTTTGAATGACCTATCCAACGATACCCCACGCCATGGGATAGATGAGAAAAAAAAATACATCCCCACTTTACGTCTATGGGAGGAAAAAGAAAAAAAAAATCTTGATTTTATGTTACCACTTAGTCGGAATTATTAATATGTATATTCATGCCAAATTATAGCTTTATAGTGCTTAGATTCTCTGAGCTAAGCTGCGGACGGACAGACGGACAGAGCGAAACTATAAGGGTTCCTTGTTGACTTCGGAACCCTAAAAAAGCAAAAAACCCGACTGCTTAAGAAGCGAACTAAAAATATGTAAATAAGAAGAAAATCATGCTGTGCAGTCGGAGGATACATATTCACGGGCTGGCTGACCAAAACCAGATGTAAATCAGTTAGTTTTTTGAATGAACTTTTTTTATTTATTACTTTTTAGTTAAATTATAGTTTTTTTGAATTAGGTAGGTACATTTTAACATATCATAAGTGTTAAATACTTTTGAAATCACCTCTTAAATCCCTTCATTTTGATAACCCCCATGATGGACTTGCCAGAAAAAAAAATCGACCCCACAATATGGCGGCCAAAATCCGCCATTTTTCTATTTTACAATATAAATATAACCAGTGACACTCGCAAGGTTAAGACAAATCGATTGACGTAAGAATTATCAAAATCGGCCAACACGTGTGGTCTCTAGAACGCCACATAGGAACATCAATACATAGACTGATAAACACATTACCCTCCTTCGGCAGTCGGGTAAAAAAATTCTTCAACCACTCTCATAGTCTACAGATGACAACCAGCAAGACAAATAAAACACCATAGTTACCTCAAATCCCGTAACTCGGTTACACCAATAGCTACAAATCGTATCACTAAGACGATTGGGTCTCCAAACACACTGGTTCCAATCTGCATAGATACCTCAAAAGGGAGGGAGATAACTGAATCATGTTGAACTAACTATTAAGACCGATGTACATGACTTTACTGTTCAGCAGTCCAACGATTACCTACCAAAATGTTACCCCTTACTTGAGGTAACCAGTTTTAGTAAGTAGGTTCATCATTTTAGAATACCGCATTCAAAAATAGCTATGCAGCAACATGCTTTTTAGAAAGGTTTTGTCTCAACAAAATTAGTGACTTGACTTGTGTAAACAGGCATTCAACTAACTGTACCTAACTATTTTCGTACTGTACTTTCTTTTTTTTGGAAAAACTGCCATCACAGTATCACAAATGTGTTACACTAGACTAAACACTAGAATCGTGTAAATGGACCGAAGCACTTACACATAGTGTGTTTACGCTTCAATACTGATCCGTGGGATTAACAATAGTCTATTAATTTAGTGCAACGCTGGTCTCAGATGGTGTGAACCGGCCGTCCATTACTCGCAAAGCTGAGGATAACTCTATAATATTGCGTCGCACTGCGATAATATGCACTGCATATTACTTGTCATTAGGCACAAGCCAGGTAGATCCGGTAATTAGTTTGCCCAATGAGGGTATAATTGTCCGTAGTACATTAGCTATGGGCGATTAAATAAATACTCTGATATTAGGTGTTTGGGGGATCGCGTTGATTCAATTTTGGATGTGGTAAATTAGATTTTCCGATAGCTTGTTTGTAGGTGGCCATGATAATATGTAATGGTGCTGTTATTAGGAAGATATTAAGTGCTTATATTAAGCTTTAGAAAAACTGGTGTCCGTGTATATCAGTATTTGGTACATCCAACTTCAAGGCAAAACATCTACCCGTTAATAATTGCAATTATAATAAAACAGTTCTCTACAGTATACAATAGCAATACTTATTTCTCGACTCCAACAACAATCTCTTAATTTAAAATAGACTAGATTCCAGTTAGAATAAACTCCAGTAAACTTGGTGTTAGCTAATGTTATCGCAATAGACAAATTGTGTCCGACCTCGACCAGCGCCAACAGAACAACCACGGACGTTTTTTTCTTATGTCGTCCGCCATCACGCTATTGACAGTTTTACCATAGATTGGCACAAATTCAATCGTTTCGAAGTTGCCAGCACAATTAGTTAAATGAGATAAATAGTCGAATACAAATTAGATGGAATTATATTCTTGATCTAATTTGCACTATTCAGTGAAATAGCCCAAGACCTGGCAACAATGCTACGAAACCTAAACGTAGAAAGTCAAAGAGTTGGTCTATACATGAACGGATCTAAAACAAAAGTTATGTTATAACAGTCACAAAAAAGACATAACAATAGAAGGGAAGAAGATAGAGTATGTGGACAACTACGTGTATCTGGGCAAAATGGTCTCTTTCGACAGTAATAACAATGAAAGTGAAGTGGACAGAAGAATTAAAATTACTTGGCAAAAATATTGGTCGAATAAAGAAATCCTAAAGGGAAACTATGACCCAAAAACTAAAAAAGTAGTAATGGATTCCTGCATTCTCCCTTGTTTAACCTACGGCAGCCAAACATGGGTGTATACAGAAAACCTTATAAACAAAATATTGTCCTGCCAAAACGCAATGGAAAGAAGCCTCTTAAAACTGAGAAGGATACACAAAACAAGAAACACTGACATCCGGAAGAAAACAAAACTAACCGATGCACTACAGTTTTGCCTGAGGCAGAAATGGCGATGGGCCGGACATATAGCAAGATACAAGGACAAGAGGTGGACTCTTCTAACAACTGAATGGATAGGTCAGCTAGGCAAAAGGAGCGTGGGAAGACAAAGGAAAAGATGGACCGACGATATTATAGAGATTGCAGGAAAAAACTGGATCAATATTGCCAAAGACAAATACAAATGGAAACAGATGGAGTAGGCTTTTACCCACAAGGGATCACACATATTAAAATGATAACTTAATTTAAAATGTCAATTTATATGTAGTTGTGTGAGAAATAAAGCTGTAATAAATAAATAAATATTCTTGATCACAATAACAGTCTTAATAATCATATTATAACATAATATCCAAAACCTAACACAATAATGTATATTTTGAAGTGCTAATTCCGCTAATTAATTGTTAATGAAATGACGTAGGTAATTATTGTCTAAACTTCTATATTATATTTTGTTTGTAAAAGGTAATATTTGGACTTGAAGTAGGTCGACACTGATCCGATTACAAAAACCTTTCTCTGATAAGAAGATACACTATCCTTCACTGCAAAAGCCTTTTACTAAAGAAAAATACTTATTTCCTGGGGTAAAGGCTACCGAAAGTAATCGCGAGAAATTACTATGAACTTTTGAATTTGAATGAAATAGTTAACTGAACAGTAAAGCTTCATTGTAATAACGACTTCTTTACCATTGCTTCAGTGCACGGTGTAGATTCACACCTTTTATTCAGCCACACTACTTTTTATTTATTTTTAACCGACTTACCAAAAAGGAGGAGGTTCTATGTTCGACATTATTTATGTTTCTTTTTTTGTATTTTTTATGTATTTTCACACGTGTGTGAAGTTAGCATCTCAAATGTTAGCATCTCACAAATTAACACCATATATAATGGCATCCCACATAGTTCTATAGTTCTTGATAAGTTTTAACAATAGTTCCGTCGATTTTACTATCAAAATTGCATTTTGAAAAAATGAGATGCTAACTTCGCAATACATATCATAGCATCTCATCGAATTTCTCAAAAAAACACCACATATAAGGGCATTACGCATAGTTCTACAGTTGTTGATGAGTTTTATCAATAGTTCCGTCGATTTTGCTATAACAATTTTGAATATCAGCATATTGAAAAAATTAGATGCTAACTTCTCAATACATATCATAGCATCTCATCAAATTTCTCAAAAAAAACCCACATATAAGGGCATTCCGCATAGTTCTACAGTTCTTGATGCGTTTTATCAATAGTTCCGTCGATTTTGCTATAAAAATTTTGCATATCAGCATTATGAAAAAATGAGATGCTAACTTCGCAATACTTATCATAGCATCTCATCGAATTTCTCAAAATTGACCTTGTTGTAGTTGGAAGCAAAAGAGTTCTGCATCCTAAACCTATTCTTTTGATAGTTCTGTCGGTTGAATCTAATTTAAATCCCTAAAAAAATATAAATGAAATATCCGAACAGTAAGTAGTAGTAGTGAGATCCTGAGGTATAACTGGTCGTTCCAGGTCGTATCTTTATACAGCCCAGAAGTACCAGTTATACCTGGTTTTAACATTTGAACGATAAGTCTAGGTCTCTCAAACAAGTCCCGAAAGAGTTTTAGTGTTTAAAACATCCACAATAATTATAAATCATTTTTATAAACAAAATATTCATAAAGGAGTGAGATGCTAAGGTACAGCTGGGAGTTCTGGTTCGTATAAAACATTTGAACTATTAGGCTAGGATCTCCTCCGTTTCAAATAATAATATGAATGGACTTCAGAAAGTATGCTGCCGAAAGCGAGAACTCTCACTCAAGTATCAGCAGAACATGGTTGAAGATTTAGGTTAGCTAAAATCAAGGAAATATACATGGTACACAAAAACAACTAAAAAAAATGTTAAGAGGTACTGAGGCCCAGCATCTTATTTATTTCTTCTATAAATTGTCTTAATGGAAACATACAACAGAAAGCCACAACTCTCACCAAAGATTTCACAGAACCTGGTTGAAGATTTAGCTTAGCGAAAATCAAGGAAATGTACATTCTACGCAATAAAAAAAGCAAAAAAAAATGTTTATAGTTACTGAGTCCCGGCATCTCGTCGGGTTCTAGTACTATTTTAAATAGACTTTACAAGAACATGCTACAGAAAGCCAGAACTCTCACTTAAGTATCTACTGAGCCTGGTAGAAAATTTTGTTGAGCAAAAATCAAGAAAATTTTCAGAGCTCATTACAAAAATTCAAAAAAAAATGTTAGCAGGTACTGAGGCCCGGCATCTCATCGGTTTCTATAACAACCATAACCTGACTTTATAAAAACATGCTACAAAAAGTCAGAACTCTCACTTAAGTATCTACTGAGCCTGGTCGAAAATTTAGTTGAGCAAAAATCAAGAAAATTTTCAGAGCTCATTAGAAAAATGTCAAAAAAAATGTTAGCAGGTACTGAGGCCCGGCATCTCATCGGTTTCTATAACAACTATAACTAGACTTTATAAAAACATGCTACAGAAAGCCAGAACTCTCACTGAAGATTCCACAGAGCTTGGTTGAAGATTTAGGTTAGCTAAAATCAAGGAAATATACATGGTACGCAAAAAACAACTAAAAAAATGTTAAGAGGTACTGAGGCCCAGCATCTTATTTAATTATATTACTTCTATAAATTGTATTAATGGAAAAATATAACAGAAAGCCACAACTCTCACCAAAGATTTCACAGAACCTGGTTGAAGATTTAGCTTAGCGAAAATCAAGGAAATGTACATTCTACGCAATAAAAAATGCAAAAAAAAATGTTTATAGTTACTGAGTCCCGGCATCTCATCGGATTCTAGTACTACTTTAAAGAGACTTTACAAGAACATGCTACAGAAAGCCAGAACTCTCACTTAAGTATCTACTGAGCCTGAGAGTTCTGACTTTTTGTAGCATGTTTTTATAAAGTCTAGTTATGGTTGTTATAGAAACCGATGAGATAATGTTAGCAGGTACTGAGGCCCGGCGGCCTCAGTACCTGCTAACATTTTTTTTGACATTTTCCTAATGAGCTCAGAAAATTTTCTTGATTTTTGCTCAACTAAATTTTCGACCAGGCTCAGTAGATACTTAAGTGAGAGTTCTGACTTTCTGTAGCATGTTTTTGTAAAGTCTAGTTATAAGCGTACTAGAAACCGATGAGATGCCTGGCCTCAGTACCTCTTAACATTTTTTATTGGGTAGAATGTACATTTCCTTGATTTTCGCTAAGCTAAATCTTCAACCAAGCTCTGTGGAATCTTCAGCGAGAGTTCTGCCTTTCTGTAGCATGTTTTTATAAAGTCTAGTTATATTTCATCTCGAAGGCTTTCGACAGGGTCTGGCACGAAAGCCTCATTGGTAAACTTCCTTCCTTCGGTCTGCCCAGTGGTCTGTGTGATTGGATTGCGGACTTCCTGAGGGATCGATCCATCCGAGTGGTTATCGACGGCTGCTCGTCCGGTCAGTTAGATATCAACGCCGGAGTCCCTCAGGGGTCAGTGCTCTCGGCAACATTATTCTTGCTGCACATTAATGATCTGCTAAAACCCGGAACCTTTGGGTACGCAGACGACAGCACTGTTGCTGAGAGATACTTGTCTAGCGCACGGGCTACTGGGCCTCAGATTCGGTCTCTCCGGAAGGCCATGGTTGAACGCTTGAACCTGTCCTTGAAGGCGGTCTCTGAATGGGGTGATGCCAATCTGGTCAGTTTCAATGCTGCTAAGACCCAGGCGTGTCTTTTTTCCGCTAAAAAGAGCCGATTCCACCCGGCTCCATCTTTCCGTGGTGTAACCGTGCCGTTGACGGACCATCTCGAACTTCTCGGGGTTACTTTGACATCGACCCTCAACTTCGGTCCATTCATTGAGGCGAAAGCTCAGTTAGCTGCAAAAAAGTTGGGGATTCTTGCAAAGGTGAGACGGTACTTCACGGCTGCACAGCTGCTCAACTTGTATAAAGCGCAAGTTCGGTCTTGCATGGAGTACTGCTCTCACCTTTGGGATGGATCAGCCAAATACCAGCTTGATGCACTTGAGTCGATTGACAGACGGGCCAAAAGGCTTATAGGCAAGGATGCACTGGTCACCTCAAAGCTCCAGAGCCTCGAACATCGACGCCGAGTTGCCAGCCTGTCGGTTTTTTATCGGTTACATTTCGGGGAGTGTGCGACGGAACTGCACAATTTGATTCCACCTAGCCCTTTCCATCATCGGACTACAAGACGTACGGCCATGCGCCATCGGTACATGGTGGACATACCTCCCATACGCACAAAGCGTTTTGCTAATACTTTCATTGTACGCACAGCTAAGGAGTGGAACTCCCTTCCGGAGTCTTTGTTCCCTGATAGCTACAACCTTGGGGTCTTTAAGTCAAGAGTGAATAGGTTTCTTCTAGGTAAGCGTGCTTCACCGTAGACCGCATCATCGCTTAACATCAGGCGAGATCGTGGTCAAACGCAAGCCTATAGATTATAAAAAAAAAAAAAAAAAATTGTTATAGAAACCGATGAGATGGCGGGCCTCAGTACCTGCTAACATTTGTTTTGACATTTTTCTAATGAGCTCTGAAAATTTTCTTGATTTTTGCGCAATTAAATTTTCGACCAGGCTCAGTAGATACTTTAGTGAGAGTTCTGACTTTCTGTAGCATGTTTTTGTAAAGTCTAGTTACAAGAGTACTAGAAATCGATGAGATGCCTGGCCTCAGTACCTCTTAACATTTTATTTGAATTTTTATTGCGTACAATGTATATTTCCTTGATTTTAGCTAAGCGACATCTTCAACCAAGCTCTGTGAAATGTTCAGTGAGAGTTCTGGCTTTCTGTAGCATGTTTTTATAAAGTCTAGTTATAGTTGTTATAGAAACCGATGAGATGCCGGGCCTCAGTAACTGCTAACATTTTTTTTTGAATTTTTGTAATGAGCTCTGAAAATTTTCTTGATTTTTGCTCAACAAAATTTTCGACCAGGCTCAGTAGATAATTAAGTGAGAGTTCTGGCTTTCTGTAGCATGTTCTTGTAAAGTCTATTTAAAATAGTACTAGAACCCGACGAGATGCCGGAACTCAGTAACTATAAACATTTTTTTTTGCATTTTTTATTGCGTAGAATGTACATTTCCTTGATTTTCGCTAAGCTAAATCTTCAACCAGGTTCTGTGAAATCTTTGGTGAGAGTTGTGGCTTTTTGTTGTATATTTCCATTAAGACAATTTATAGAAGTAATATAATTAAATAAGATGCTGGGCCTCAGTACCTCTTAACATTTTTTTTAGTTGTTTTTTGCGTACCATGTATATTTCCTTGATTTTAGCTAACCTAAATCTTCAACCATGTTCTGCTGATACTTGAGTGAGAGTTCTCGCTTTCGGCAGCATACTTTTTAAAGTCCATTCATATTATTATTTGAAACGGAGGAGATCCTAGCCTAATAGTTCAAATGTTTTATACGAACCAGAACTCCCAGCTGTACCTTAGCATCTCGCTCCTTTATGAATATTTTGTTTATAAAAATGATTTATAATTATTGTGGATGTTTTAAACACTAAAACTCTTTCGGGACTTGTTTGAGAGACCTAGACTTATCGTTCAAATGTTAAAACCAGGTATAACTGGTACTTCTGGGCTGTATAAAGATACGACCTGGAACGACCAGTTATACCTCAGGATCTCACTACTGTTCGGATATTTCGTTTATATTTTTTTAGGGATTTAAATTAGATTCAACCGACAGAACTATCAAAAGAATAGGTTTAGGATGCAGAACTCTTTTGCTTCCAACTACAACAAGGTCAATTTTGAGAAATTCGATGAGATGCTATGATAAGTATTGCGAAGTTAGCATCTCATTTTTTCATAATGCTGATATGCAAAATTTTTATAGCAAAATTTACAGAACTATTGATAAAACGCATCAAGAACTATAGAACTATGCGGGATGCCCTTAAATAACGTGTTTATTTGAGAAATTTGATGAGATGCTATGATATGTATTGAGAAGTTAGCGTCTCATTTTTTCAAAATGCTGATATGCAAAATTTTTATAGCAATATCGACGGAACTATTGATAAAACGCATCAAGAACTGTAGAACTATGCGAAATGCCCTTATATGTGGGGTTTTTTGAGAAATTTGATGAGATGCTATGATATGTATTGCGAAGTTAGCATCTCATTTTTTCAAAATGCAATATTGATAGTAAAATCGACGGAACTATTGTTAAAACTTATCAAGAACTATAGAACTATGTGGGATGCCATTATATGTGGTGTTAATTTGTGAGATGCTAACATTTGAGATGCTAACTTCACACACGTTATTTTCACCGATATCGCCGCCAATTATGGACCGATTTTGGAAATATTTTTTTTTATTTGAAAGACTGTTTCGAAATTGGTCTCATTTTAATTTGGTGAAGTTCTGATGAAGAACTTCGGAGATATACAACAGAATCTTCAATAATTAACGGAAAATCTCTCGGGATTGTTGCAATCGCATGTCCGTTTATTGTTTATACCATTTCATAACATAACATCACGCTAGTATACTCGAAAGGGGTACGCAGATCTCTCATTTCACCGGTTATTTTCAAGTTTCATGTTATGCGGGTAATCTATTTTGGCTTTATAATATATATAGGTACTTACTAAACAACTTGCTTATTAGGTAGGTAAAACTAAAAAGGGAAAAATAAAAATAAACTTTTTGCCAAAAAATAATACCGAAGTCAGTGTCTTTCGTAGTACAAATTTTTTGCAATATGGACACCGACTTCCAAAAATAAAGTTATTTTTCACTTTTTAGTTTTTTATTTGGAAGTCGGTAGTATTTTTTTGCAAAAATGGTTTTTTATTAATATTGATAGGTCGCGTTCGAACACTATCTAACCTGATGGTAAGCTATGATGTGGTCAAAGGTCAAGCACACTCGCCTAGAAGTA
This sequence comes from Anorthoa munda, assembly GCA_945859665.1. NCBI lineage: Eukaryota > Metazoa > Arthropoda > Insecta > Lepidoptera > Noctuidae > Anorthoa > Anorthoa munda. The sequence goes on along the minus strand of OX243900.1, from coordinate 14,037,625 downwards.
ACCATATTCACTCTTGTCGGTTTAAGCTATCAGGGTAATAATAATAACATAATAAAATCAATTTTTATTCTTCAAAAGTACAAAATCGTTACAAGAATCAAGCATTTTCATCTATTTTATCGAGGTGAATGTACAGCGTTATTTTGATTTGAGACAACGACTCCCAAACTGAGACATGATCGTACCTTAGGCAGTCGGCGGTAGGTCGTTTAAGATGTCGTATACATATCACCCACCATCTTACTTTGTGCTAAAATATTACACATGCCAACTTTACTCAATTAGCAAGTTTACAAAATAATGTGCAAGGAAACACATACTCCGCCACCACTCCTTAGCCGTACGTACAATGAACTATTCAACTGAAACCGCAAAAAAAGACGTTAATAAAGTACGTCACAATCTCCGAACCTCAACTAAAACTAAAAATGCTCAAACTACTAAATAAGATGTAGCTAAAGATTTGTTTGAAAACTGGGTAACATATCAAATCAGGGACATAAACTGTAAAGTTTGCCTACGTTTCACCGCAGTGCAGTCCGCAAGAATAAGTATCCAGCACAGCTGAATCTTTATTTTACTTTCGAATAATGTTTTATTTTCTGTAGGTCGAAAAATGAAAACGTGGTTTCCAAACTTGGTGGGATAGTACTCCAGGTTAATTGACATATATTCGTGTTTTTGCTTTATCCTATTTGAGAATATATTTTTTTAGGGCTCCGTACCCAAAGGGTAAAAACGAGACCCTATTAATAATACTCAACGGTCCGTCTGTCTGTCTGTCACCAGGCTGTATCTCATGAACCGTTATTGCTAGACAGTTGAAATTTTCACAGATGATGTATTTCTGTTGCCGCTTTTTTGCGACAATGGTTGAACCCTTCGTGCGCGCGAGTCCGACTAGCACTTGGCCGATTTTTTTACCTAAGGACCAGGTTTTAGATTTCAATTCAATAAGATTTGTGCTTTCGGACTCGTTCCTGACGAATATCGGAGAAGACCTAAGGAGGTATAAAGAGGTCAAGTTGGCTGGAAAGGGTTGTATAAAACAGATATACAATAATAAATAAAGATCAGTGATCAGCGCTTCGCTGCCCAACGTTTTACAGGGAACTGCATTCCATCCACGAAACAAAATAAATTAAATTACGCATGCACACAGTTTCCGAAAATCCTACTTTACAATACAACTCGACTGCTAAGTAGTACGTTAAAATGTCAAGTGTGCCAAGTGGATACATATTTTACGTTGTTAAAAAAAAACAGGAGCATTACTTTAGGGGAAGTCTCAAGCGCCATCAGTATGCCGTGCAACATCGACGGGACGAAACAAATTCCCAAAATTGAATTTTCGGAAACGAGTTGAATGCGACACGGCTGGGTATATATTATACAAACTCGAAAAACGAATCGAGATTTTTATTATTTTAACAATGACTTTTATGATTGTTTTACGACAATTCCAACCATTATACTGTGCCATTAGTTAGCGTTTAGCTGGTTTTTGTAAATTTTGTAATTGGTCATTTTGTATTTTTTTTGCAAATTGGTTGTGAAACAGTGTCCTTCTTTCTTAACAATAAAGTTTAGTTACAATTATGATCGCTTAAGGTTGGGTTGGGCTTTTTGGTCTCGCACGGGTTTATTTATTTTTATTTTTTATTATTGTTTGTGTTTTTCTTATATCGTGTCTCCTGTGCGGGTCACAAATAAAAATGTTTTCTTTCTTTTCTTTTTCTTTCTTTCACTAGTCGATTATTCTTCCATACAAACGTAGTCTGGTGATTACTTCACTGTTTGACGATGTACATTCAAAATAAAAAATTATATCAATTTGTCTCATCATTATCTAGCCCTGTATCGAAACAAAAAAGGTAAAAAATAAATAAAATTTAAAAGTTATGAGTTCCCTATTTCAACACTAATTTAAACGCATCTTTGGGCGGAAATAAAAACCATAAGAAGAAGGAAAATTTCAAAACGGCCACCATACAGGGATAGATTAGTAGTTCAACAACGCAAATAAAATTATTTTGAAAATATACTCGTACATTTAGTAGTTTTTTCATGATATCTAGACCCCAAAAGGTCTGTTTATAAAATTTAGCGCCCTCGTTTTCGTAATAAATCATTATCCATTTCGCTACAAACTTGCAAAAGTGCTAATTCGTACGCGAAATAGCTTCTTACTGCTCATCACAGCATCTATCTCTTTCGCACGAGTTGTTGGATAAGATAGCATGCATTTTAACCCCGTGCACAAAATAGTACGTGCTACTAGAGCAACCTTAAGGATAAAATACATATAACACTAACTTTATCATATATGCATTAATCACGCAACGATTTCTTCAATATCACACCAAATATTGTTTTAATGTCTACTCAAATAACCCGCCCGGTAAAAGATGACAAGCCCGAAATAAAATCAAGGGCACCGTTGTTAGTCCCTCTAAGAAAAAACTACTTACAAAGTCATTTATTTTTAGATCTCTAAACCCGATTAGGTTCTTAGAAAATATAAATAGAGAAGGTGAAGGTTGGCACCGCTAATTGTATGATCATCGATAAAACACTAAAATAATTATTTTAAACGACTTTTTTTCGCATTTTCATAAATGAATAAACAAGTTGGTACATTCAAGTAACTTATCTTTTTACAACAAAGAACTCTTTCTGTAATAAAGGTATATGTATAAGTTCACATTGGTATTATTTTTTATAAGGAGCGTTGTACTATATAGTGGTCGCAATCACCTTTATTGAGCATGAGATTCCACGACACGATTCCCGGGTCATGCAAATTTGTTTTTGGGTTTTCAAAGTCAAAGACAAATATATTTATTTCAACTAGGCTAGCAAGCAGCACTTTTGAACGTTACACAATTAAAATTTACAAGTAATAAAAATTGATTCTACCGTGCATTCAGAAAAGTAACTTGTTATGGAGAAGAATGCACAAGAAACTCCATACTAACTTTTTTTTAAATATAAGTTTTAACAATATTTACACAAGTACATACATTAATAAATTCATATATACAGCACTACACACTATATTACGTTCAGGCGTAAAGTGTTAAAAGTACTCACACATGTACTATGCAGTTATATAATAGGTACCTACTAGAAAAACATTAACATCCGAAGCAGTTAAGTTATGACCAATCCCAACTGACGGCGAATTTCCATACGGAATTTCTCAGTGATGAAGGTGATGAATAATATTATTCATATTAGGTAAAATACTGGTACTTGTTAAATAAATTCTACGTTATTATAATCATTAACTGTTTTTACTAATTATTATGTAGGTTAAGTTGATTTAATTAAGTCTAAAATCAAGACAAAACAGTGTGTCATTGGAAATTACCATTAAAGATGACCTCTTAATAATGTCGATTATTTTTAGATAAAACTGTATTTTATTGATAAAACATTGTATGTATACAACAACGTAAACACTGATACGAATTGTTATCAGAACTGATTTTCCTACTTTGGTTTTGTGTAAATTCGTGATATAATTGAACACTATGCTTTTGTTAGTTCGAAATCCGGGGTTTAAACCCGCATAGTCAATACAACATCACGCCTGGGCTGAGGTGTGCTTACAGGATTCCAATATTTTTAATGTTTAAGTCCAGCATAGAACCAAGATTATTGGTTCTATAACTATGTGTTTTGAACAGCGCCTAGTTAATGGAAAGATGCTTGTTGGGAATTCAACCCACCACTTTGGGCGGCCGGAGCGCGCCGTCTACGCTGCGCACACATCTGCGTGATCCACATGGCACTGGTGTGTGAGTGCAAAGCGCGGCGGCGGCGGCGACGCGGCGCGGTTCGGTGAACCACCGAGACAATCAACACCTCTCTCTTAAAACCTTAATATTGTTTGACCGGGACAGTTTTTAGGGTTCCGTAGCCAAATGGCAAAAACGGAACCCTTATGGATTTGTCATGTCTGTCTGTCTGTCTACCCGTCCGTATGTCACAGCCACTTCTTTCCGAAACTATAAAACTATGCTGTAGAAACTTGGTAAGTAGATGTATTCTGTGAACCGCATTAAGATTTTCACTTAAAAATAGAAAAAAATATAAATTTTGGGGTTTCCCATACTTAGAACTGAAACTCAATTTTTTTTTTCGTCAAGCCCGTACCTGTGGGGTATCTATGGATAGGTCTACAAAAATAATATTGAGGTTTCTAATATATTTTTTTTTTTTCTAAACTTAATAGTTTGCGCGAGAGGCACTTCCAAAGTGGTAAAATGTCAGGTCACATTTTATTTCACTTCTAAAATAAGAGAATAATAAAACTAAAAAAAATATATGATGTATATTACCATGTAAACTTCCACCGAAAATTGGTTTGAAACGAGATCATGTTAGCAGTTTTTTTTAATACGTCATAAATCGTAAACCGCAATTTACCAAGTACAGAACCCTTCGTGCGCGAGTCCGACTCGCACTTGGCCGGATTTTTGTAATTATAATGGCATTAAACCATTCGCCTAAAAATTACAGTCCACTCATTTCATCCAAGACCTAACAAAGCTCGCCCTACTGTTCCCTAGCATCTACATGGAACTTAAGTATAACTGGTGAAATATTGGTTGGTTATCTGGTGGTTTATTCTTTGTATCTTTTTGATAAGTGCAGGAAGAGAGAAATGCTCATGCATACTGCCAAGGGCGGATTTAGGGGGGGGGCACGGGGGCACGTGCCCCCCCCAGACGGCATTTTGTGTACTGTGGAGATTCCATCACAGTACCTACATACATAGAACCAAATCAAATTACAGAGTTGTTAAAATATATGAATAAAATAACAGAATGAAACTATTCACCAATGCACTGGAGGATGTCTTCAAGGTTCTAGACTGGAGAAACCGATTCGCCGATGATAAAGCTGTCATGGAGGACCCCAGTACGACGCTCGATGACCACAGTAGAGCTTCCGAAAGAATGGGTCCAAAAATGAACATGGACAAACCAAGGTGATGCGCTCATCTCGCACCCACTCCTATCAAGATCGGTGGCTCCACAGCCGAAGCCGTGGACGACCATGTCTACCTGGGACAAACAGTCCAGTTAGGCAGGTCCAATCTCGAGAAAGAGGTTGACCGTCGAATCCTACTCGGCGGGGCAGCATTCGGGAAGCTGCGCGGTTTCTTATCCTCCAACTTACCACAGTGTCTCAAGACGAACTTATGGCTCTGAGACGTGGTCGCTCACAATGGGCCTCATCAGAAAGCTTACAGTCGTCCTTGTGGGGAACCGATGACTTTGCCGAATATTTTTTGGTGGAATTTCATTTTACCGAAAATTATTGACCGAAGTCTTTTTTGCTATATGCATTATTTGACATATTTTCAGATCATCGAAGTATCATGTGGCATATGTTTTATTATTTTCCGAACTACATTTGGCCGATTTACAAAATAACTTTTTGCTTTTGGCCGAAGCCTCTTTTGTACTTTTTTCATATTTTCACCAAACCGAAACATGTTGTTTCGTGTTAGGGAATATTATTTAGTCACAAATATATAGCCGGTTACTTGGTAGCATTTTCAATTTTAATATGTTGTGCTACAAAGTGACAAAAACAAATCGCTGCAAAATCGACTTCACGCAGTCTTGTCTGTGTTTACGTATTTTCATGCAAATGATTTATTAATAGCTGTCATGCATTAGACATTTTTATTACTTAATTTTTTCAAAGAATTTGTCCAAGAGCGAGCGAAGCGAGCTCGGGAATTTAGGGCACCCCGACACGGATAGGTTAGGTTCGGAGGGGATGACGGCAGGTGAAGTGAGCGAGCAAAGCGAGCGAACTTAGCTCCCGTCATCTCCTTCGTGTTAGGTTAGACCGCAGGGTCTGTAACTGACAACAGGGTCTGTAAAGACAGAAATAGGAGCCCAGCGGAGCGGGGCTATCGACATTTTTTTTTCAGGTCGCTGTTTTAAATATTTGTATTCACCCACTGTTTCTCTCTGAATTATTATTTTGATATGCGTTTAAATATAAATATTTCGGACAAATGTTATTTCGGCTAAGTGTAACTTCGGTAAAAAGAATCCGACCAAGTAAAACCTTGGAGTAAAGAAAAAATTCGAATTGATAATAGGTCAACTGAGACAGTGGCAGACGTGACTTCGATGAAGTAAAAAAAAAACAATAATAGTTGAAAAGTTTTAGGTGAAATGAAATTCGGTCAAATGTTGTTCAAACTTATGATAGGTAACCGTCCTTGCGTGATTGAGAAACAGGGTTACCGACCTAGGCCGCAGAATTGCCACACTTAAGTGGCAGTGGGCAGGGCACATGGCTCGCAGTACAGATGGCCGATGGGGCAGAAAAGTTTTGAACTGGCGACCGCGAACCGGAAGACGTTGCGTTATAGTGGACCAAAAGCCTGGTGAAGGTTGCGGGCATCCGCTGGATGGCCTATGTCCAGCAGTAGAAATCTTTCGGCTGATATGATGATGATGAACAGAAAGAACATGAGTGAAACTCTTGTCTTTCATAACCCTTCCTGTACATACTTGAACTTGTAGAAATAAACATGAAGTATGATACTTCAAGTTTATTTCTGACAGTTATTGTTGATTTTTTTGCTGGTCCGCCCCTTGTGCCCCTCCCAGAAAAAAATCCTGGATCCGCCCTTGCATACTGCGCTACCACGGGGAGATAGTGCAGTTATGCGGGACTCCAATCCACTAAAACTCCACGGTGTCCTCCTGTGCCACTTATGGCGATAACGTGGGCACACGGTAGCACTCATCGCAAACCCGCCGCAAGAAAGTAATACCTAAGTCATATTATATTTAAAGTATGTCATTTCATACACATTATTATCCAGATTTACCATCCACCTTATACCTCCTTAACATGAAAGCGATGTATTAACGAAGGTCTTGACCCAAAAACTTAAAGTTGAGTAGGATCGGGGACATTATAAGGCCCGTTTGAACTTTCATATCTCTGGCTGAATGCAAAGATTTGCTTACTCAGCTTGGATGCGCTCGGTACGAGTATTGCCTGCATATACCTAGAATTATTATAGATATACGTACTTACAGACCGTTCTATGAGTATGAGTCTATGAGAAGTATGTGGAGCTCCAGGCTAAATAATAGCAGTCTTATAGATCGATGTTCAAGGTTATGCAACGCTCGCCAAGGTTGGCTTAAGGATGGCTCCAAAATAGTTGTAAAAAGACGTGTTTCAAACTCACACGGAGTTCCAAGTTCAAAATTTTCTGCATTATTACAGATTATGACGGATTGAGTTCAGATGTAGTTTGTTAGCTTCCCTACCAGAAGTACTACGGCTACTTCGGAACCGAAATTTCACGGACACGGATCGGATGTAGTGAGTAACCGCCCTTAGACTCATGTTACACCAAGTTTTGCTCGACTCCATTCATTAACATTTTCACTGCTTTATATCAAGCAGCTTTCCAAAAGACTGAACTAAATATTGGACTGAAACAAAGACTTATCAGAGTGAACTTATTTAATCATATTTAAGTATCATGAAAGGGACAAGAAAAAATCAAGGTATTAAGTCTTACAAGTTAAAGTCGTGGATAAGTCTGCCCAGGCATTAAATTCTAGTCTTTGTGCAATTTAACTACTGCAGCTGAAGAGATAATGCTTTGAAAGTGATTTCACACAGTTTAGCTCTATACTACGTGAGGTATTAGCGAATTGGGGTGTGTTAATGTTTATAAATTTCTTAGGGAGTAAGTGGAAATACTGAAAATCGAGCCAGTTTTTAGAGACTTACTGCCATACTAACGTGAAAACGGGTATCAGAATCAGTTATATTTATTATAATTTTGGGTTATATACAAAGAAGGAATGAATGGAAACAAGAATTTAATCTCACAGTCGGCCTGCGTGTATGGCTGGATGTTTATAGATTTATTTATTATTAGGCTTTTCAACAATGTGTACACTGTTACTTTATAAATTTGTACATTGCAAACATAAGTCTAAGTGCCTTATCACTTACAGAAAAGCACAACATGCACTAAATTATGCGGAGATAATTACAGAATTTATAACTAAAAACAAAAAATAACTATTAAAAGCTAAATTGAATGCAGTAAATTAAATTAAGTAACATATTGTTAGGTTTTCTTTGATAAATACATCTGTTATTTGTTAAGAATTAAATTATTTATTTTAAACATCAAAATATACCTAGTACTTAAAAGTTGTTAAATTGATTATCCTAGAAAATATTCGAATGTCAAATGTCGTCACATCTAATGACAGTTGTCGATTGGAGGGGGATTGTTCGGACACGAGGCGCGTTGAATCAGTTCGAGTTCGTCAGTCTAGTCTGGGCGGGCTTTGAATATTGTACTGTTGACCTAAGTGAATATATTATATGGAGTTGATGCTAATTTAGTGTGAAGTAGAAAATAAATAATAGTTCAAAGTCCAAACTGTGTGTTATTGCTAAATTACCAACTACACGTGAGTATTATCTATTCTTGAGTATTATTCTATCCTACTGACCTACCGCTTTGTACTAGCTCTGTTGTCTATCTAGTGCTCTATTACAATATATTAAATAAAATTAAATTAGAATACATTCATAAGAACGTAAACGAGCTAATTAACAATTTAACGATCGCAGCAGGTTTCTGCCTAGCCATCATGGATAAAAGGCGTGAATTTATGAATTTATGTAACAAAATCATTTTTGTAAGGCAAATCAATCCACTGCTTGGCAAAGATATCGGCATTCTACCCATTAAATATCTTAGCAATCTCTAATTAGATTCCTCTAAAGTAATCTTCAGTAGTTAACGTATCTACGAAAGTTAAAACCACTTGACCGATATAAACTCTGGAAAGCTGTAACATTTGAGGGTAGGAATTGCAATAGCAGCAGTGAACAGGCCGTAATAGGTCGCTAGCCTCGGAATGGACACCACAATGGGCCATTCCCCTAGTTGAGTCCAACAACTTGTGTGATATGCACACAGGGTACACAGGGTACAGGGTTTAGCGAGAGTGAAAGAGAAAAAAGTGTTGGTGGAATATTAAAAATTTGATTGTTATGTGTTTATTTACGTGTGTTTAACACCCGACTGAAAAAGAAGGGTGTTCTAAGTTTTACGTGTGTATCGGTGTGTTTTTATGTTTGTGCATTTATGTATTTGTGTAACTGTCTGTAACATTATAGCTCCGAAACGGATTAACCAATTTTGAATTATGTTTGATGAAAATCGGTTAAACAGTTCAAAAGTTATGCATTTTACTCTTTGAAACGGGGTATTTTTACAAGATAAAATAATTATAGATAATATTTCAGTGGATTGTTGACCGAAGCGTGTTATCGCGTGTTAGAGTATATTATCCCATTGAACGTCTAATTAGCAGACACAATAGAAAAACAATGGCTTATGCACACCTGGTGTGCGTTCGACCTCATGGAGGCGATCGGCGGTGGCGACCTCTCGCGTCCGTCCTTGGTGCAGGCCATGGTACGGAGCGAGAGGGCATGGGAAGCTGTCTCCTCCTTCTGCGAAACAGTAATGCTCGCAAATGAGGAGGCGGAACGCGTGAGGGAGACGCAAAGGAGATTCCCGGCCACCGTAGGCGCGGGCTTGCGGACGGAAAGTAATGGGTAGCTCGCCGTCCGATTAGGACCAAGCCCGAGTTTACGGCGCGTAGTGTTCCACGCGCGCCTCAAAGAGTTACCGCGGCCCTGGCACAAGCAACTGGAGGAACACGGGTGGGTTTTAGTCAGTAAAAGTCTGACACGCCCTCCCGCTTCACCCAGAGTGGGAGAAGTCATTGGATGATTTCCCAACCAAAAAAAAAAAAAAAAAACAATAAAAAAAATGTGTGTTCGACGTTTGAGGGGATTTGTGTCGGAATTTTACTTATTGTATATATAACTAGAACAGTAAAGGTGCTTGTGCTTGTTTCAAAAGTCATCATTATTATCATTATAAAACAAAGTACCCCCACCGCGACTGTCTGTCTTTACCCTATAAACTTAAAAACTACCGAACGGATTTTCAAACGGTTTTCACAAGGGAGTGATTCATGAGAAAGTTTTAGGTGATCTATTGGTGAATCTATTGAACAAGTAATTTTGACACGATACCTTGCAAAAACGCCTCAATTCAAACAGTAAACCACCCATAACTTTTGAACGGCTGAAGAAATTTTCATCAAACATAGCTAAGAACACTTTCATAAAATCATCTTTCAAACAAACAAACGAAGACAAAATCTGTTGATCCGTTTAGGAGCTATGAGGCCACAGACAGATACACAAACACACAGGTAAACACTGATTTTTCCGTCAAGGGTTAAAAAACCCTCGATTATTGCCAATAAATAACAAGCTATAATAAATAATTATAACTGTCATTTATACTCGAGTTGGAGGGGTAGAAAGCAGCACTGCTGAGTACTAAGTAATTTATTTAAAAAAAACAACCACAACAACGAAGGCGCTGTAAAAGCTCTTATAAAGTCAAAGGTATGATAAGGAGTTACCATCCAACTACTGTTTTCATACTAAAAGAAAATTACATACAAAGATACATAACCGACATTAGGTACATCCAGGCACATGTATTTTGAGCCGCGAATTCGCCGCGTGATCAGCTTATGATTAGGGGCTCCGTTTGAGTTCGAAACTATGTAGGTGGTTAGGCAATCCCACAACATGCACGTGAGGAAACTGATAAACTGTTGTAATCATATCAAAATGCAGCTTCTGCAACTAACTTTTATTGCCGTTTGTTTTTTGAAAACTTGATATATTTTCTGATCAGCAAAGGCTCGAGCAGACAGGCGTGGGTTTCTTAGATATTGTTTGATGTGTTGATGGAACTGACCGACAAAAAATGAACCGACTTCTAAAGCAACACATTAAAATGTGCAAAAATAACTTTATTTTCGGAAGTCGGAGTCTTTGGTAGGTACCTCTTGTTTTTATCGTTTTTTCAACACCTTGATGAAACTTGCATTATTCTCTAAGTTGAGAGATAATTAATCCAATAATAAAAAAGTTAATTACAAAAATCAAAATACCCGACTGCTTAAAAAGCGAACTAAAAAGACGTAAACAAGAAGAAAATCATGCTGTGCAGTCGGAGGATACATATTCGCGAGCTGGCTGACCAAAACCAGATGTATCCTCCGACTGCACAGCATGATTTTCTTCTTGTTTACGTCTTTTTAGTTCGCTTTTTAAGCAGTCGGGTATTTTGATTTTTTTAATTAACTTTTTTATTTATAACTTTTTAGTTAACATTTTTTTCGAATTAGGTACATTTAAATATATAAGTGCTATATATTTTTGAAATCACCTTTTGAAACCCTTTATTTTGATACCCCACACGATAGGTTTGGAAGAAAAAATAAAATTGCCCCCCCACAATATGGCGCCCAAAAGTCGCCCTTTTTCTATTTTCCAATTTTAATGTAGCCTATGACACTCGCAAGGTTAAGACGAATTGATTGACGTATGAATCATCAAAATCGGTCAACGCGTTTGGTCTCTGGAACGCCACATAGGAACAAACATACATACATACATACATACATACATATATACATACATACATAGACTGATAAACACATTACCCTCCTTCGACAGTCGGGTAAAAAGAATGATCACGATCCGATAAGTAGTTTCAGAGAAATGCGTGAACAAACAAACAAACAAACATACACTAATGAAATTTGGCACACATGTTTAGAATCCATACAGAGTAACATATTATGTGAATATTGTGCAATTCCAAAAATATTAGATACCGTGTGGAATTGATTACCTTTTTTTTTAAGTCGGTTAAAAACAATTAAAATGTATTTAGCTGACATGGTATTTAACAATAGATTTCAGGAATCTTTCAGAAGGGGAATACTCTAGATAATGATTGCTATATGATTATCGAATTTTATTTATCTGCTACATTCTAATAATAACACAATATTATACACTAGCATAAAACGACTTTCTCGCTAATATGGTCTACCCTATAGGAACTTTATGATTTTTTCGAGCAAGAACCTAGCCTATCGCAATCTATGATAGGATCACATCATCAGCCTATTCCCACTGCTGGGAGATTCCCACAGCCTATTCCCCTTTCACAGAGAGGCCTCCTCTCTGTGAAAGGGGATGGGCCGTAATCCACCACGCGGGCCCAATGCGGGTTGGTGGATGTCACATGTCTTCGAAATTTTTGATTCTAGGACATGCCGGTTTCCTCACGATGTTTTCCTTCACCGTTTTTGAGAACAGTGGTGATGAAATAATTTACACAAAGTAAAGCGCCTTCCTGGGTTCGAACCCACGACCTACAACTTGTAAGTCGCGGCATGTCTTAGAACCAAAAATTCCAAGACACGTGACATCCACCAACCCGCACTGAGCCTGCGTGATAGATAAAGGCCCATTCTCTGTCAAAGAGAGGAGCCCTGCATAACAGACCAAATGGTAGTCTAATTGCGGAAAACGGGCCCCTCTATCCTATCCTACCAAAATCACAGCTAAAATAAAAATCCAGTCAATATTTAAACAAACCTTGTATTAGTACCACGTCACATAGTCTAATACTGACCACGAATAGCGTTAGTAAGCTCACAAATTGATATTCAACTAGCAATACATGGCCGTGCGTCGAAATATAAATAGAGCTAACGTTGCCTTATTTCAAACTGAACTTTGGTTTCGGATGCATAAACGCTGTTGGGAATTTCATTACAAGACCCATGCTTTTACAGTCTGATTGGACTTTATATTTGGGTTTTATTCGCTGAGGTTGTATTTCCTAGACTGATGTATTTAAGCTTTTTATTAATTTGCTTCGTTCGTATGTGCTTGTGCGTCCAGTTATAAATTAGGCCATTTTTCAAGTAGGTATGGTATTTGCTGCCATAATTTTAAATTTGGTACATAATGTACTTCTATTTTGGAAACAATGCAAAAATATTAATGGTACTTTGGAGATAGTCTGCTGATGCAACTGAAATGTGGTAGTCGGAAAGCCTCAACCAAACAAGATAGCATCATCGTGTTTGTTTCATTGGAGTATTTTTTTTTAACTAAGGATTTAATAAAACACTCTTTTTATGGAGTGAAGTATAAATATGGAGTTGATTTACACGAACACGATTCGACGTGATTATATGACAGATCGTCACTTTTTTTGCGTGTACTTTTACCACATGAGATGGCAAATTGAATTTTAATTGACTCGCTTGGCTTTTAGATTTTGGCTACATCTATAGAATTCAGATGCGTAACACAGCTGAAGATAGTTATTATTATCTACATATTTATTGAACACTTATTCACGCAGGAAACTCTCAGTTCATACTTTGTTTCCAACAGTCTATTTCTGAACATAAGTCTTCTCCAGTATGACCCACAATACAGCTTTAGTAACTTTGCTAATCGTGTTGGTCGCTCAAGTGTGGCTAAATCGACTATTGTGAATACAGTATAGGTTTCATATATGGCCTTTTCGCACTGAACCCATACTGAGTTGCAGCACTAGTTACCATTATTCAGTAACGTATAGCAATATAAGGCGGTATCTTTAGAACGCAGCTCCGGTAAACGCTCTCTATTGCAGACTTACTGCATAATAGGTAAAGACTTTGAAAAATGTAAGAAGGCATTAATAATAACAGCCTCACTTTCCGCAGGAGAATCAGAGTCACCAACATAGCCCGAAGAATTATCAAACTGAAGTGGCAGTGAGCAGGGCACATTGCTCGCAGAACGGATGGTAGATAGTTCTGAAAGTTCTGGAGTGGCGTACCGAGCCGGAAGACGCAACATTGGAAGGCCTACCTCTAGGTGGATCGACGACCTGGTTGTGACTTCGGGAATCCTGTGGATTCGAGACACACAGAACCAGTCAGCGTGGCGATGCTTGGGGGAGGCATACGTCCAGCAGTGGACGTCTTTCGGCTGAAATGATGATGGCTTTACTGGCTTCTGCCAGCAGCTTTGTCCATGTCAAAGTCGGCAATTATCCCAAGGGAACGTATTCCCGGGATAAAAATTACCCTATGACCTTCTCCAGGGTTGAGCCTATCTCTACACCAACATGAATCAAAATTGGTTCGGCTGTTTAGGCGTGAAAAGGACACACTGACAGAGTTACTTTCTCTTCTTTACTAATCTATACTTCTGTACTATCTATCTATATCTATACTAATATTATATAAAGGAAAAATTTATATTTTTGTATGTAACGAATAAACTTATATTAAAAACTAACTACAAAACTACTGGACCGATTTAAAAAATTCTTTCACTGTTGGGAAGCTACACTATCCCCGGGTGACATCGGCTACTTTTTATCCCTGTATTCCCACGGGAACGGGAAATACGCGGGTGAAACCTCGAGGCGTCCGCTAGTTTATAATAATTATGATCGTAGGAAATTGAAGGTTACTGAGTGGACTTGTCGATTTCATGCGAGGCTGCAATAGTTCACCTTATTCTAAGAATTTCTATCTTTTGGTATAAAGTGAGTATGCATTGATCAAATGCGACTATATGGCTTCCTTACAAGTGAGACCACTTTGTACTTTGATGTTCACTTTGTACCTCGTCGTCTTAGTGTTATGTTGTGTTGGCAGTTGATGCGGGCAGTTAGAAGCTTGTGCACTGTTTCAGTTTTGCTAATACCTACAGTACTGGTTCTTTGTCTAAGTCTTGCTCCTTTCACATAAAATACTGCTGGTTAGACTATACTATATATATATATCTATACAAAATTCTTAATAATTCGTTCAACGGTTTAGGCGTGGGAACGTAACAAACAATCAAGACAGAGTTCAGGGGTGAAGTGGGGGAAGTACTAATTACACGTAGTCTATACCGCGGGCGGAGCTACGGGTGGCAGATAGTAATGTATAACTTAAATTTTATTATATCCAAAATTCAGTAACACGAATCCATTGGTTCAACCGTACGGTAGATTTTTACCCGACTGCCGAAGGAAGGTCATGTGTTTATCAGTATCAGTATGTATGGCGTTTTAGAGACCAAACGCGTTGGCCGATTTTGTTTTTCTTTACCTTGTCACTTGTCACTGGCTACATTAAAATTGTAACATAGAAAAATGGCGGCTTTTGGGCGCCATACTGTGGGGGCCAAATTATTTATTTTTGGAAGAACTCATCGTTTGGGGGGTAACAAAATAAAGATGATTTCAAAAATATACATATAACAATTACATGTTTAAATGTGCCTAATTCGAAAATTCCGGTTCCGTATGGTACCGGACGTAAAGAATTTCACCATCCCATATCTTCCCGTGGGTGTCGTAAGAGGCGACTAAGGGACAAACCAGAGAATGGGCAAGCAGCGTTCTCTGTGCTTCTATAACAACCAAACTGCGATCGCCAACCCGCCTGCCAAGCGTGGCGATTATGGCAAAACCCCTCCCATGAATAGCACAAATAAAAAATGGCCCTTAGTGCCCGGCAGCCTGCCTACCCTCGACTACGGTAGCGGTCGAGGTAACGGCATGGCAAGGTGTGCTAAGAATCACCGGACGAGATCCGGCTACCCCAATGCGAGATGCAAGGGATCGGTCAATGTGGCGACGCCTAGGGGAGGCATATATCCAGCAGTGGACGTCTTTCGGCTGAAATGATGATGATGAATACGAAAATAAATATGGTAACGAAAAAGTTATAAATAAAAAGTCAGAGGATACAGGTTTTGGTCAGCCACCCCGCGGAGATGTATCCTCCGACTGCACAGCATGATTTTCTTATTGTTTACGTCTTTTTAGTTCGCTTCTTAAGCAGTCGGGTTTATTGATTTTTTGAATTAACTTTTTTTTGCGAACATAGGTTCGCAAAAAAAAGTTCTCGCTAACAGCGTGAAATATTAAGTATAAAAAATATTGGTAAATTCTTTGAACTTCAACAGTATTCATTGCTCACACATGAGTTCCTTTTCATTAAATCAGGCATGAACATAGAACAAAGGATTTCCAAATGAACAGACATCTTTTTATTATGATTTTATCCTGTTCCATTCGCAGCAGACATAGTAGTGTTGGAAAAGATCCTCTTATTTTCATGATAAGTACATAAATTATTTATTTAATTAAATGTTAATAATTAATTTATTTAGTTGGTAGTCTCGGTCAGATTGTGGAGACTTCGGTCACTCCAACCGAGGGGACATGGTTAGCAAAGAAGAAGCGCTTTCACACTGTGTTTAGTTGGGGTCTATAATTACCATATTTCTGTAGACTGTGCTTACAGTGGCCTACTAAAATGACCTCTCTATATGCACCTACCACCAGTTTTCCAAGCCGTAATCTCAATTAACATTTAGGCAATAATTTGTTACAGATGAACAAATACATAGTTAAACACTATAAAAAATAAGAAAAATATTCATTAAAAATCTTCCTTTAAAACAAGCCTTTTTCGTATTCTTCACAGCAAACCCTTTCATTTGATACCCATATGAAAGCAGTGCACAAAAAATAACCAGTCTATCTTGGGCCATCCGACATATTGGATTTAGAATGACGTCACTTAGCTAACCATGCATTGTCATCCAAACTAAACGTGTATGCAAAATTTCATCTTAATCGGTGGAGGATAACTGTTTTAAAATTTAGTTGCAAGATTTGACCCGAACACACTTACATACAAACATAAAAAAATATGTACATACATTGCAATTTAAATAAAAGCTTGTATAATGCCACTCACACAAACAAAAAGTTTTGTTAGGCAGACAGCTAAGGAGTGGAATTTCCTTTCGGAGCCTGTACGTGCTTCCTAGTAGCTATAACCTGGGGTATAACTTCCTCGTATCTTTAAGTTATAGAATAGGCTACTTCTTGTCAAGCGTGCTGCATCAATAACCATATCCATTTTAATTGGATTTATAAATTGGTTTTTAGTTGGCCATTAATGGGATTTGAATGGTATTTGAATTGTATTTGAATGGGATTTGAATAATATTTGACATGAAGTGTATTTGAATTTTATTTTAATTGTATATGAATTGAATTGTATTTTAATTGTATTTTAACTTTTGTTTAATTGTATGTTAATTGGATTTTAATTGTATTTATTACTGTATTTTAATTGCAATATTTGATTGCATTTTTAATTGTATTCTGTTAGTTCTAATATCTTTGTAGTAACATTGCATTGGCGTTATAGCTGTTAAGGTGTTATTTACATAATTTCGAATAAATAAATAAATATCATCGTTTACTAAAAGGTGATACAATAGCTAAACGTTCGCCGTTATAAGAGGAAATGCGGTCGCAGATATCCGACTGTATAATGTATATCCTAAGTAAAAAGTCATAATTCAGGTTTGGCTCTCGCCTATTTTCTCCTAAAATTTTGGACCAATTTAAAAGATAGACCATAAACTGAAAAAGACAGATATATACTGTGCCCCTTTGTTTTCATTTCTGATGATACATTATCTTTAGAAGCACTGGAACCCTCAAAAAAATTCTCAAACTTGCGCTGACAACAGAGGCCTTGTAGTGTACAAATTTAACAACTATAAATGAAATATGAAAAACATAGAAACACAACGTATGTATTTTTTATTTATGGAATATATTTTAAAGTTGTCCAATAATAGAGAAGGAAATAGGCGAGAGTCAACCCTCGAATGATGATTTCAAAAAAAAAGTAATTCAATCGCAGCTCTCTGCTTGCTTTTCCTCTTAAGGTTATCAATTTAAAAAAACCGGCCAAGTGTGAGTTGGATTCGCGCACGAAGGGTTCCATACCATTATCGCAAAAAACGGCAAAGAAATACATCATCTGTGAAAATTTCAACTGTCTAGCTATCACGGTTCATGAGATACAGCCTAGTGACAGACAGACATACAGATAAACAGACAGTCTTGAACATCGGCGCCGAGTTGCCAGTCTGTCGGTTTTTATCGGTTACATTTCGGGAAGTGTGCGTTGGAATTGCATGAACTGATTCCTCCTAGCCCGTTCCATCATCGGACTACAAGATGTACGGCGATGCGTCATCGATACATGGTGGACATCCCACCGATACGCACCAAACGTTTTGGGAATACTTTTAGTATGCGCACAGCAAAAGAGTGGAATTCCCTACCGGAGTCTGTAATTCCCGATAGCTACAACCAGGGAGTCTTTAGGTCAAGAGTGAATAGGCGCTTCTAGGCAAACGTGCGTCATCGTAGACCACGTCGCTTACCATTAGGTGAGATAGTGGTCAAGCGCAAGCCTATTAATAATAATAAAAAACAGACAGACAGACAGACATACGGACAATGAAGTCTTAGTAATAGGGTCCCGTTTTTACCCCTTGTGTACGGCACCCTAAAAACTGCAATCGAGCCATTAGACATTATCATACACGGTACTCACACGGCTGAAAAGTATCAAAATAATATTCCCCGCCAAAAACCACCACCCAAAAATGCCTAACGAATTTTAATTACTCCAAACTAAACGACGAAAGTAATTAGGAAAATTACAGCACGTACGTAAGCTTATGGTCTTAAAAGTTATAATAGAAAGAGCACTTTGTCATGTCAAGCTTTTAGCAGCCTCTTTAATTTCTCTTTGTGCATTAAATGAAGACATTAAATCGTTTACGTCAGGGCATAATGAGAGAAAGTAAATGAATCAGGACCTTACGTAGGTACAATATGAGTTTAATGAATTGATGTAATATTGCAAGCGGCTGGAGCACTGTTTACGTAATCATGTTCCTTGTGTTCGCGTCTATATGACCTTCGTGTTTCACATGTAAATTATGATGTGTGTATGTTTATTGACATATTAATCTTGGGCCCTTTATGAGATAACTTTTGCAAAGTAAGATTTACTATAAGAAAATTACTTGCGACCCACAAAGTAGTACCTTTTTTTTGTGTTTGAAATCATACAATAATTTCTCCCGCTCTGGGTGAAGCGGGAGGGCGTGTCAGACTTTTACTGACCAAAACCCACCCGTGTTCCTTCAGTTGCTTGTGCCAGGGCCGCGGTAACTCTCTTTCAAATTTATCCGCGACCCAGACAGGCATCAGTCCTAGCGGGCCCCGTTACTTTTTCTCCATCTCCTTGAGGTTTGCTTGGAACATTACGCGCCATAAACTCAGGCCTGGCCTTATCGGACGGCGAGCTACCCATTACTTTCCGTTACACAAGACCGCGCCTACGGTAGCCGGGAATCGGCTTGTGACTCCCGACGCCCGGGGCGACCCCTGCGGTAGCTAGAGGGCATGAGGACGTCTCTACACAAAGTTGTACCTGGTTTTGTCTCAAAAATGTTTCATCATCATCATCATATCAGCCGAAAGATGTCCACTGCTGGACATAGGCCTCTCCCAAGCGTTGCCACATTAACCGGTCCCGCGCGTCTCGCAACCAGTGGATCCCCGCCACCTTCACCAGGTCATCGGTCCACCTGGTGGGAGGCCTTCCAACGCAAGCTCTTCCGGTTTGTGGTCGCGACTCCAGTACTTTTCTGCCCCATTGGCCATCCGTTCTGCGAGCAATGTGCCCTGCCCTCTGCCACGTAAGTTTGGCAATTCTTCGGGCTATGTCGGTAACCCTGGTTCACTTGCGGATCTCTACATTTCTGATTCGATCACGCAAGGAAACTTCGAGCATAGCCCTCTCCATTGCCCTTTGAGTGACTGTAAGCTTTCTGATAAGGCCCATTGTAAGCGACCACGTCTCAGAGCCATATGTCATCACTGGCAACACACACTGGTCACAGACTTTCGTCTTAAGACACTGTGGTAAGTTGGACGAGAAGATACCGCGCAACTTCCTGAATGCTGCCCATCCGAGTCGGATTCGACGGTTTACCTCTTTCTCGAAGTTGGCCCCACCCAATTGGATCGTTTGTCTCAGTTAGACATAGTCGCCCACAACTTCGAGTGTAGAGTCTCCGACCTTGATAGGAGTGGGTGTAACATGGGCATTCAACATCACCTTCATTTTGTCCATGTTCATCCTAAGACCCACTCTTTCGGAAGCTCTACTGAGATCATCAAGCATTGCACTGAGGTCCTCCATGGTCTCAGCCATAATCACTATATCGTCGGCAAACCGAAGGTGAGTGATGTACTCGTTATGTTACGTTAATGCCTAGCTCTCTCCAGTCCAGAACCTTGAAGACATCCTAAAGTGCAGCAATTTCGGAGATATGACATCTCCCTGTCTCACACCTCGCTGCAGAAGGACGGTTTCCGAGGTCTGATCTTGAAGTCGAACTGACATGGTGGCGTTTTTGTATAAACACTTCAACACTTTGATGTACCGGTAGAGAATTTGGCACCGTTGGAGAGACTGCAGTACAGCCCAAGTCTCGATTGAATCGAAGGCTTTCTCGTAGTCCACAAACGCTAAACAGAGAGGCAGGTAGTACTCTTCGGTCTTCAATATAACCTGCCGCAGCGTATGTATGTGGTCTACGGTGCTGAAGCCTTTACGGAATCCGAATTATTCGGGAGGCTGGAAACCGTCAAACCTGCGCGCGAGACGATTCGTGATGACTCTTGAAAACAACTTGTAGACATGGCTAAGAAGTGAGATGAGTTCTTCAGCCGGGTATTGTCGCCCCTTTTGAAGAAGAGTACCACCACACCCCTGCACCATGCCTGTGGCGTTTTCCCCTCGAGTATGACGGAAACAATCAGCTTCTGAAGGGCCTTAAGTACTGGTTTTCCACCCGCCTTCAGGAGTTCGGCCGTAATTCCGTCATCACCCGGTGCCTTGTTGTTTTTAAGCTTTTTCAGAGACATCCTAATCTTATACAGGCTGACGTCCGGAATGTCTTCGGTATAGTGTCGGGTTAATCTAGCTCTAGGGTCATTCGCTAGATTCGCGACGGGTTTACTGGTTGACGTGTACAACTGCCCATAGAATTTCTCGATCTCCCTCAGAAGCTCTGGTTTGGTGGACACGATCCTGCCATCATCGGTCTTCAGTTTCGTGAGCTGGCTCTGCCCAATAGACAGATCTCTTGCTAAGACCTTGAAGCCCTTGTTCCGCTCAATCGCGTCTTTAATACTTTCGGTATTAAAGCGGCTAAGGTCTTTTCAAGGTCTTTGAGATCCGTCAATTGAGCTGCCGGTATTTCAACGCATCGACTGAAGACTGCAAGATCATCTCACGCCTCTCCTTCATGAGCTCGAGAGTCGGAACACAGAGCTTTTTGTTTCTATCTGTACGGCGGGTCTTAAAAAACTTAGACCCGACCGTATGGACAGCTTCCACGAACCCATCGCTGTATTCATCCACGGAGCTCCCTGGGCACTCGAAACGATTCTGGAGCTCGAGCTGAATGGTCTCGGGGTTTTGAACCTGGATCCCCTCTCAGAAATAGAGCAGGTCTCTCTTCGGACTTCAGATAACCCTATAATACGCCATCGTAACCTGCTCAATTCTTCCTCGAGTTCGGCTATCTTCTCGTCGGTCCTGAGTGTTCTCGTTTTATATGTTCCCAGGTTCAGTCGTCGGTGTTTATTGGGGTCGCCGGGTCCACACCGGGGATTCTTAGCACCCCTTGCCACCGCTACCGTAGCCGAGGGTAGACGGGCTGCCGGGCACTCGGGGCCGTTTTTTAACCGACTTACCAAAAAGGAGGAGGTTCTACGTTCGACATTATGTTTGTTTTTTTTTTTGTGTACGTTCACTCATATCTCCGTCAATTTAGGACCGATTTTGAAAATTATTTTTTTGTTTGAAAAAGTATGTTTCGAAATGGGTCCCATTTTAATTTGGTGAAGATTTGATGAAGAACTTCGAAGATATGTAACAGAACTCTTTAATAAATTACGGCAAATCTCTCGGGTTTGCTGCAATCGCATGTCTGTTTATTGTTTATACCATTTCATAACATAACATCACGCCAGTACGCTCTTACGGGGTACACAGATCTCTCATTTCACCGGTTTTGTTCAAGTTTCATGATATTCGGGTAATCTATTCTGGCGTTATTGGTACCTTAACCAACTTGCCTATGAGGTAGGTACAACTAAAAAGTGAAAAATAAAAGCTTTTTTACAAAAAAATACTACCGACTTCCAAATAAGAAAATCTACAAAGTGAAAAATAACTTTATTTTTGGAAGTCGGTGTCTTTGGTAGATACCATTTTATGCGTTATGGACACCGACTTCCAAAAATAAAGTTATTTTTCACTTTGTAGTTTTTTTTATTTGGAAGTCGGTAGTATTTTTTATAAAAAAGATTTTTATTATGTATACTATTCATTTGGTTTGGGGGGGTTTGCCATAATCGCCAGGCTTGGCAGGCGGGTTGGCGATCGCAGTTTGTTGTTAAAGTGCATAGAGAAAGCTGCTGCCCATTCTCTGGTGTGTCCCTTAGTCGCCTCTTACGATACCCACGGAAAGATATGGGATGGTGAAAATGTTTACATAAATCTAAAACAAAAGCCTCTCTCTAAACCAAGGCACTTTATCGGTTCCATGTATTTAAGTATATGCCTGCCAGATCATTGCAGGTCAATTTTATCGCTATGCAATTCCCGCTCAATATCTTTAGAATAAAACATATCAGTTACAAGGCAAATGGTACAAAAAGAAGGTTCTTACTTTAATACAGTAGAAATTAATTCTGAGTATTCGTTATATTTTCTTTACCAATGTACTAAAACCTGCTAAGGTAAAACACGTAATAAACTTGACCAAATGTAATAAAATGAAGGTTTCCGAATAGAGTCTTTATTATGATTCCATTTGCAACAAATGAGTTCGTCAGAAAAGCCCTTAAAATTCTAATTGTAAACCGTTGGAACCACACTCTTAAAAGTTGTAATTAAGAAAAAAATGAATTTTAGAACGCTTACAATTTTAGTATACAAATGTGCCGATTACTCTCGTAAAGAACTTTTCTCTAGTACCACGCAATTAAATAATGATAAATGATGACCACGGTTGCCTAGTACACGTTTGTGATTTTTAAGAATTTCGTTGTCTTATTATGTTTTTCATCGTTGTAATTAGCAATCATAAGGACAGGTAGCTTATTCCCGTCGCTCCGGTCCATAAGCCTTATCCAACAGGAACTTGCCTAGATAAAAACCTTTTTAACCTAAAAAAATAAAACGACGATAAAAAACTTTAACTTTTTGGAAGTCGGTGTCGATACGTATTTTTATTTATTGTTATACCGACTTCCGAAAAGAGAGTTATTTTGTAGTGTAAAACACTTTGTGTGTTTTGGAAGTCGGCTCAATTTTTTTGTTTAAAGTTTTTATTTTTCCTTCTTTAGTTTTGATACTCGTACCATAAATTACCATGAAAATACACATTATTAAGGATAACTTAAAAACTACTCGTCAGATCTTGATCAAATTTAAATGGGACCACATAAAAAACACTAGCCTTCAAATAAAAAAAAAGAATCATCAAAATTGGTTCACAATTATTAACGGAGTAATCGTGTAAACAACATACAGTTGAATTACGAACCTCCTCCTTTTTAAAGTCGGTTGAAATGTAGTCAATGGCGCTCGGCATATGTGTAACTGCCTTTAAATGAAAAATTCGGATCATAACAACCATAGACCACCTAAAAAAAAATTGGCCAATGCTTGTCGGACTTCACACATTTAGAGTTCCGTTCCGTTCTTACAATAGGGTTAACTAAAGCACAAATACCTGGATTCAGCCGTCCGAGAGTAGTTCCGCTGCCGCTATCAATGAGTGGTGTGAAGGAAAAGAGGCCCACACAGGAGTTGCAGGCCAATATAAATGCTGCTGGTTGACGTCTGTCAGCCTGTGACGGCTGTCACTTCAAAAATACGCAGGTGGAGTGTGGCGGTCTCGCTCACACCCGATACCAAGGCATTGTGCCGGAAAGGATAATGAGGGTAGGACACGATTCCAGGCAAACATCTCGCGTTTCTCTCCGTACCCGCAAGCACGTCAAAAACTCAACAGACGTTATGCGCAAAAAAAATCTTTAAAATCGTTCAGAAGTTTAGGTAACTAACTGAGACTAAAGCAGGATATCGGCGTTGTACAGAGAAGGCACGAACATTAATCAGCACGCTTGCTCAAGGCGGGTTAGTGAATTCAAACTTATATTAACTATAACTCCACCTGGCTGAGTAAAGTAGCATAATATGGTCATTAATAATCCAATATTATAAGATTTAAGTATAAAATGGCTTTATAATAATACTAGCCGGTCTCTGACCCTCAACAGGGAAAAGGGAATCTTCTCATATAGAGAAGGAACGAGCATAAATCACCACGCTTTCTCAAGGTGGATTGACGACTTCAAAATTATATGAACTATACACTATAACTTAACTATGTTTTCAAAAACGACTTCATTTAAGAGTAAAAAATCAGTGTTTACTAAATCCAAAAGCATTGTGTTTGTAGTGCTTGTATAACAGCCTGAGTTCTACCCTAGATTCAATTTTAAGAATTTGCTCCACTCGCCGTTCGCATCCTGAATACCAATGAGCTTCAAGTTATGAGTAGTGCTTTCTAAGTATTGTTCAGCGCGTTATTTTAATCTATGACTGAAGCTTATGAAATTTTATTAAAAAATGCCTTGTTATTCGATACAGCTTTGGTTTTTGATAAAAAGGAATTTATTGTTGGACGTGATAGCAGCGTGCAAGTACAAAGTTTAATATTATTGTTGCATAGTGTAAATAAGTACGATATTTCTGCACTAAATTTGTTAAGTATCCTTAACGTAACAGGTTCTTTTAAATAGTTTCATCAAATGCATCACTCATCGGACAATATGACGAGGATACGGTGGTACAACAGCGTTAAATGTGGTTATACAAATAAAACGTTTTACAACTAAGGAGTCCAGCGTACGAGTATATAGCGTAGTGTATCCTGAGAGCGGGTCTTTAAGTTAAAAGTAAATGGATAATTTCGAGGTAAGTGAGCTCGACCGTCGACCACATAATCGTTTACCGTCAGGTAAGACGGTAGTCTTCATAACAAAAACGTTCTCATATTCAATTATTTAATTAAATTCCAAACAAAAATGTATTCCACAGTACCACGTTACAACGAAAACTACCAAACATTCGCCAGTAAATCGCAGAGCTATCAAAATCTTCATACGTTTCAGTCAATAATACGACGTTGTCTGGCACGGTATTCGCACATAGCACCAACGGAAATTGAATGCGAACTATCGAGTATGGACAGAACTGACATGACGCCTATGGACGTACACATTCGACTGACGTATCTGGTATACATTCGACTGACGTATCTGGTATACACTGGACTGATGTATCTGTCCATCAGGCCGGACAAAGACGCCATCTAGCGTCCGAAACATCAAAGACTTGTTGACATGTTTCAATTATGAACGATCCGTTGCAATTGAGTTACTAACGGTTTTTATTTGTATTGTGTTCGGATTTTGGCAAGTTTTATTTTTCTTATTTGATAAAGATGCTATTGGGTTTTCGAAAGTTGCGTAACATAGGAGAAAGCATAAGGGGTGGACAAATCAAAATGTTATTGTTGTCCTTAAACTGCGGTAGTTAAATTCTTCTTCTTTAATGTGATGGTAGAAACTAAAAATAAATAATAACCTTATTTATTTAATAAGCTTTTTTATTTTTACCTGCAGACAACAGAATGTCTACATAGAGCAGGCATTACAAAGTTACAAAACTTTGTAATAACTGCTCTACATTCTGCCAATCTTGATATTGGCGTACCCACGCATATAGTCGCGAAACTTTATTATCTAATACCTTATCAATTTTGCTAAATATTATATATTATAATAAGCAGACTACTATGAATACCTTATTACTTTTAAACCTAAATTAAGTAAATAACCTAAGTAGTTTCTCTTTACATTGCTTAAAGTAAGTCATCCCTATTTAAACTCCCACTGAATTCTAACGAAACTGGTAGCCTACTTGTAAAATTAATTCAAATATTCCCTATTAAATGAAGCCTTATTAATGTAATAATCCACCGAACTATTAGTTACTAGATTAGTTTCTATTCAATATTGTTACACAAAAATAATACTCTAAAACATTAATTATGTTACATTTTGTCGGTACTCTGAAATTGGCTGAGAGAGGCTTATGCGATAAATTTTCATGTATACCATAAATTTCATTAAACTTTTAAGTAAAAATTATTACCTCGTGCTTGCTTTGGTATTAAACGCCCATAAAACGTATCCCTGTAAACACTTTTTAGACAACTGCTATTAAATTTTTCGGTGCATATTGTGCTTATAAAATAAAATACAATGTCTTTAGAATAAGTTCAGGGACTTACGATTTCCATACAATTTTTGCAGTTTTGGTTATAAATCAACATATTTTTCTTTTCAAATCGAAGCAGCCAGTATTCTTTTATTATTTTTACGAAATTGAAAACAACGATATGTACTTGTGAAGTATAACAATAATGAAAACTAAGGGGCTCTTTGTCAATGTGGTGTCGCTTGGAGGAGGCCTATGTCCAGCAGTGGACGTCTTTCGGCTGATATGATGATGATGATAATGAAGAGGCTATTTAAGGTTATGAAAAGCTAGATTTGTATTCGTATCAAAACAAGAGTTTCCAATGTACGTACCTATCTACCTACTTATCTACCAGTTTGATTAAGATTTCATAATTTAGTATGACAACATTCCCTAAAAAGAAACTCTTCAAAGTAACATCCCATAAAACAACTTCATTTACACAAGCCAAAAATACCTCGACAAAAAGTTCCGCTACTTAAATTATTATGTTGCCCTCAAAATAAGTGATCTCGGCCGCTAATAGGCATCATGCCGAAGTTTCCTACAAAAGCAGAAAACTTTGGGTCGGATGCCACGTATCTAAGTAGCAAAAGATTGCCAAACTATCAGAGAACTTCCAATAATCCTCGTAAGTCGATTGTAGCCAAACTTATTTCAGGAGACGAGTGCGTATAGCCGTTTTAGATAAAGCAACATCTGGCTTATGGAGTTCTCTGAACATATATTTTGTATTTTCACGCCCGTTTTCCCTATGATGTGAGTAGAAGTTTGAGAGCTTCTATTCTTGTGATGACTTTATTCTAGTATATGAAAAGTTGGTTGATACGTTGTTTTTGAACTTCCATATTTCCCCTGTGATTCTATTTTCTTATAAAAGTGTTTGTAAGTATTTCTTGCGGATTGATAAAACTATAATAATTAGAGTTTAAACTAACAATCTCCAATTCTCCATAACATAACATTGGTACATGGTGGACATCCCACCCATACACATTAAACGTTTTGAGAATACTTGTATTATGCGTACAGCTAAGGAGTGGAATTCCCTGCCGGAGTCTGTGTTTCCCGATAGCTACAATCTAGGGGTCTTTAAGTCAAGAGTGAATAGGTTACTTCTAGGTAAGCGTGATCCATCGTCGACCACATCATCGCTTACCATCAGGTGAGATAGTGGTCAAGCGCGAGCCTATAATAGATAATAAAAATAAAAATAGAAGGCAAAGTCATATTTATCAGTAATAATGATTTCAAAACGTGTTTGGGTTTTATATGTTCTATCGAAATGTCAATTCTGGAAATATAAAGATCGTTATCGCTGATACAATGAAACATTGTCTGCAGGTAAAATCTGGCTTTGCATGAATGGGCTATATTCACTTTATATAATACTAGCCTACGCCAGCGGTTTCGCCCGCGGGAAAGTCGGAAGTTGTCCTACGGAAACCGTAAATATTTCCAGGTTCAAAAGTAGCCAGACTATATTTTATCTCTGTGTCAAATTTCACCCAGATCCGTTCAGTCGTTCTGTCGTGATTGAGTAACAAACATACATCCATCCATCTAAACTTTCGCATTTAAAATATTACTAGCACCTGCCAGCTGTTTCGCCCGCGTGAACAGTGAACAACAAAAAAATTAATAACAAACATACATCCACACACACATCCATCCACCCTATTTTTTACATTTATATTATTAATAAGATTCAAGATAATCCTCAGCAGGTGTAGGTAAAATTGAAGCAAATATTTTATCGCAGAATATAAAGATGTTTTAAAGAAAGTAATCTTCACATAAAATTCTGAAAATATCTACACAAAGAACTGATTTAACATAATACATGACGAATTAATATTGCTCAGTCAACATATTACATTATAACTCGAGTAATCCTCGATCAATCATCCAGCTGCGCATGTGTAGGTATGCTAAGACTAGCACTAACACAGGATTAACATAAATAATATCCATAGTCAGGAAACTACCCCCTCTACTTCCCTGCCGGAGTCTGTTTCCCTATAACCTTGGAGTTTTTAAGTCAAGAGTGAATAGTTTTCTAAGCTTGTTACACAGTCGACCCCATCATCGCTTACCACCAGGTGAGATGGTGGTCAAGCGCAAGCCGACCAGTAAAAAAAAAAATTGGATATCTCTAAGGGTTACAAACAAAAGCTATATAGTTTACTAAACTCGTATTTTTCAATACAAAACCAAGGCTAGAATGCATTTAGAAGATTGGGACAATCCCACCACCCTATTCCCAAAGCACTGCAACTCCACGACCGCCAGAAAAGCGCCGAGGCAACGAACCTCGATGAAGTCCCGGATAATGAATTTAGAAGGTTGAGAAACAGTTGTGCAACATTGTTGTCGGCAACATTAAAATTTTGCGCAGTTTTTGTTTAAATTCTAGATTTGTCTAGCGGAATACCCCGCGTGATTGTCTAAAATTTTCCTACGGGTAGGTACATGTTACCGACATAAAAGGATCCGATGACCCAACATTGGATACTTTTATCCAGGTGTTCCCTTTTTAACCCCCGACGGAAAAAGAGGGGTGTTATAAGTATGACGTGTGTACCTGTGTGTTTGTGTATTTATGTATTTGTGTATCCGTCTGTGGCTCCTAGCTCATAGCTCCTAAACGGATGAACTAATTTCGATTGGGGATAAATATAATGACCACCTAAAATTACTTTGTGACCATAACCTCTATTACCTAAAATTGTACTATGAAACCCAAATTTAGTAAATTGATCACCAAATTTAGTAAATTGATCACCAAATTTTAATAGCAAATTATTGCGCTATTTCTTGTTGTAAAATAGGTTAGGTTAGGTTAGAACTGTGACCAACCGCGCGCGAGCCGAGCGAGCAAAGCGAGCGGTGCCGCGGCAGCGGCCGGCGAGCGCTACTTCCAAGTTGCTCCCAGAAATTTTATAATCTTTTTGGTCATTGGTTTAATTTTGGTGATCATTTACTACTTTTGGTGATCATTTACTACTTTTGGGTTAACAATGATTTATTTGGAGTCATTTTGCCTAAACAGGATAGCGAGATGTTAAAACTTTGGTTATAATTTTACAATAAGATGCGGGTTTAATTTTGGTGATCATTTACTATTTTTGTCTGTTATATGTTACTATATCTGGTGGTAAGTTAAACATAAGCCATTTTGATTTAGTTTTTTTTTTGTTAGAATGACGATAGATTGTCGATCGATGCGTACGTGTCTACTACTAGATAAAATAAGTAGCATGACGCGATTATAAACAAACATCCAATATACAAAGTTTCACATCTAAAATATGTGTAGGATAGGATAAATCCAACACGCAGGCACAGTGCGGGTTGGATAGGTAATCCAACCTGCACTGGGCCCGCGTGGTGGATTACGGCCCATCCCCTCTCACAAAGAGGAGGCCTGTGTCCCAGCAGTGGGAACATTAATAGACTGATGATGATGAGGATAAGTAAGACGACTAAGAAAAATCTAGAAAATTATTTTTAAAATGCGAAGTCACAACGAATCTTCCTTTGTGTGAAATTTAGTTTTAGTTAAAAATTGTTATTAAAATAGAGGAGAAAATAAGCATGGTTTTATACTCCTGATACAAATCTGTCTCTTTTCTCTCGCAGGGGAAACGGCGTCAAATGAAATCTTTCGCAACGATCTGTTAATTTAAAAAGATTGTAATCTCTGTATGAAAGTATTGAAGAGGTCTGTTGTGACCTCTTCCCTTATGAGTGGCAGATTTTCTGCTGGAACAATGGTATCTGTGAAGTGTGAAAGATATTTTGGCCCAGTTTGAAATATTCTATAGATAGATAGATAGATAGATAGATAGATAAACTGTTTATTCAGTGCACACAAAAGACACAGCACAACACACAAAATCACAATATTTTTTTAATTTACATGTAGGTATTTGGAAACAATTTAAGCCCTATAGCCCTTTCTTCATCTTTCTTTGCATTTTTTGTCTATATCTCTACGTCGCGCGTCGTACGGACGTTATAAGTTTTCCGTTTCAGGCTGTTTTATGAATTTACTATATTTTCCCGAGCCTTTGCCTGAATGTTTTGATAATGAATAGTTGCTAGGTAACATTTTCCAGGATAAAAATTATATATTTATTTATTTATTTATTTATGTAAACACTTATAGAGAAAAGAAAGAATACAGATAGAAGAGCACAAAGGTACTGCTTATTTCAATAGAAATTTCTTCCAGCAGACCTGTGACAGGAAAGTTGGATGATAGACGAAGACACAGTGTGTAGAGAGAAATAAGGTAACCTAAAATAGACTATAATAACTTAACTAATTATATATAAATTACACATACATTAATTAAATATAAGAATAGAAGATAAAAAAAAATACATGCATATAATATACAAAATTAGCTTTTATGACTCAACTTTCTTTGTGAAAAAAAAAAATTCGTAGTCGGAACAAGTCTGCCACGAATTACCTCCTTGCAAACAAACATTCCAGAAAGGTAGCAACCAATTTTACCTCTTTATAATTCTCAAATAGTTTTTCGTATAATGGAAGCCCCAAATCAAATATATGGATACGTAATCCATACTAATATTATATATGCGAAAGTAACTCTGTCTGACTGTTACCTTTTCACACCTAAACCACTGAACTCACTTAGATGAAATTTGGTATGGACATAGTTTGAGACCCTGGGAAGGACATAGGATAGGACGGTGGAAAGGGGATGGAAGTTTTTATGGTAAACTAATAATTTCTCGAGGAAGACTGCCCACACACCTACAATATTATGGCGCGATATAAAAATATAGGCTATTCGAAGTACTAATGTTGCGCAGACGAAGTCGCGGGCAACAGCTAGTTGTTTTATAAATACTCAAGTAGCTACCTACTCAACACAAGTCACAACGGTCACCAATGCTATCGATATGCATTCATGTGACGTTCTTATCTAGATTTTATACAGCTGGTATTAAATCATCACATTAATTACCTTTATCAAAATAAAAGCCATTATATAATAAAGGATATCCGAGCTACACGAATGATACACGTGAATCCGTGATCCTATGATCACGTGTATTCAAATCTTCTTAAATGCGAACAAAAGTATTTACTACACTCACAACGTAATGTTCCAAATATGAATTTCAAAAATATTGTATAAACACTTACTTTTTTGTCGTGGATAGTAAAATTTAAAAAAAAACCACAGCATCAACATCAGATATTCAAACAACAGCATCATAAAATAACTTCTTAACTTTTTTTGCACACTTTTACTTTTTAACCGACTTCAAAAAAGGAGAAGGTTTCTCAATTCGACCGTGTATATATATATTTTTTAATTTATAAGTGCGTATGGGCTCATTGACTTTGGCCACCACGACATTGCGCCCTGTGCGTTAGAAAGCACGTTAAGCCCTTAGTACCGCAGGCTTATTACGTATCTTGCAAGGACAAAACGATATGCTGATTGTAAATTTTTGTGGGAGTTGCGTATGCCAACAAACTGTCGTACAGTTTGGCAGAAGTAAAATCTTTTTTATATGTGTGCTATCTTTTGTGAATTAACATATTTTTTTGTTTTATTTTTCATTTCGATTTTTGCGCAATAATTGCTCTTAAATAAAAAAAAACCGGCCAAGTGCGAGTCGGACTCGCGCACGTAGGGTTCCGTACCATTATCCCAAAAAACGGCAAAAATACACGTTTGTTGTATGGGAGCCCTACTTAAATATTTATTTTATTCTGTTTTTAGTATTTGTTGTTATAGCGGCAACCGAAATACATCATCTGTGAAAATTTCAACTGTGTAGCTATCACGGTTTATGAGATACAGCTTGGTGACAGACAGACAGACAGACGGACCGCGAAATCTCAGTAATAGGGCCCCGTTTTTACCATTTGGGTACGGAACCCTAAAAACCGTCAAAATCTCTAAAACTTCTATAAGTTTTAGAGATTTTGACGGTTTCTTTTAGAAACAAGTGCATGTGACAAACAGCGAATGATTAGCAATCGATTGTGTAGGACATACCGTACCTACACTGTAGGTATTTCCGACTTTTATAACATAAAGCGTTTGATCGCGTGATGATTGCTGATTGCTGGGACGCAATAAGCCTGCCGGCTCTCATTTGCAGATTTTTGAGAGTCGTAACGGGTAGTCAGATCCTGAATTCTGACACCAATCCTGCCGTGTCCACCAATCCTGTTGTGCAGGTCAGATAGGCAGTAGCTCCTTGTAAAATACTGGTATCCAGCTAAATCCGGTTGGACTGGAAGCCAACCTCAATAAAGTTTCAAAAGTGCTAGGCAATTTGATATTAATTACCGTTATCAAATAAAAGACATTATATAATGTAGGATTTCCATGCTACACGAATGATACACGTGCTGATACGGAAACAAATCTTCATCAATGTGAACGTATTTAGCTATGATGTAATTTGTTTCCAAGAAATGACACGATTGGATATCAATAATATCTACTACGGTAGCATTCCCCGAAGAGTTTGGTTGATGTGTAATCATATTAGGCCTACTACTCGCCAGGACATCAACTGGATATCAGAAATCGTAAATCCAGACTTCGGACTGCTTCGCGGATAAATTTGAAAGTCGCGGATAAATTTGAAAGAGAGTTACCGCGGCCCTGGCACAAGCAATTGAAGGAACACGGGTGGGTTTTAGTCAGTAAAAGTCTGACACGCCCTCCCGCTTCACCCAGAGCGGGAGAAGTCATTGGATGATTTCCCACCCAAAAAAAAAAAAAAAAAAAAAAAAGACTTCGGACTGCTACTGACAATAAACTTTTCCTGACTCGAGAGTCAAACCCGGGACCTACTGCCAAACAGTAACGGACCTTAATGATGACAATGATTTTTCTCTGTTAACTTTTGGCATACAGGGTCGGGTTTATATAACCCCAACACTTTTAAAATGCGTTGATTGTATGTTAAATCGCAAGCCAATAAGTTGATTTTCTCAGTAGCTGGAGTTTAAACATTGCCGTGTCGAACCACAGCATCGGATCCGTACTTTGCGGTGACGAGTGTACACGCGAGTAAAATGGGGTGATTTTATCCCCACGCTGTAATATGGGACCTCGTAAAAAAGTTTATGAAATGTTGCATGGAAAAGTTCCAAGACCACCAAAAAAGCAACCAAGAAGGTCTCAGAGATGTTCCTTCGGTCCAATAAATAAAGATAGGGAGACTTCAACGGTTGTAATGATTTACATTTTTTTGTGTTTTATTCGTTATTTATTTATTATATGCTTTATTGTACACCTTAAAATACAATTATAAAAAGAAACTTAAAATTAATACAAATACAATGGGCGGCCTTATCGCATTCCACGATCTCTTCCAGGCAACCTGGTATCGACAGTAATTGTCTGGACATGAAGTGGGGTTGTCATTGGTGTGACAATAACATTGTTAAAATACTATATTATAATAGATACACAGATAAATATATATGCTATGTAATATATACATAAATACATACATACTAAATAAAACGGCAATAAAAATAAATGATGAATGACTCTGATAATCGCAATCACAATGTCTGTTTAAAATCAACACGCTAAGACGAAGACAGCGACAGGTAATGGTTCTTTACGAGTCCTTTGAATACAGGCAATGATTGAGCACGTTTGATTGGATCTGGCAATGCATTCCACAGACGCGTAGCCTGGGCAGTAAAGGATTTATCCAAAAAAGTCGTACAATGTGTTGGAATTTGAAGTCGTAAGTTGTCTGATGACCTAAGAAATTTTGTGTGGGAATCGCAGAGAAACTGGAACTGGTTATCTCAGTAATGTACTTTAACATAAAAATGCATCTAAACTTTATTCGCTTAATGCACGCATAGAGTCTCACAATACCTTTTGGGGTTAATTTAACCCCACGTTGTATGGGTGAGGAGTTTTCCTTCACCTTGTATGCCGAGGGTTAATGAGACCTTTCAAAATAAAAATGCGTTGTAGAACCACTGTTTTTTTCTAAACTAAGTTTTATCATAAACTAGAGCGTACCTACACTATCTATTCAGAACTTTTGAAATAGATTTCTATCTATTCAGGTAGGTTTCTATCTAGTTATCATTATGTTTTTTTTTCCCTATTTTTTTCCACAAACAAAGATTTTCCAGATAAGCTTCGAAGGAAATTGGACATAGGTACGTATTACACTAGAGTTCGGCTAGCATTCATGTTCATCATATATGAACTCCTTTTCTGTGTGTATTTTTATTCCGTACCAAACCGCAAAACAAGTTTGTTTGAATGAAAAATCTAATTTATCAAGATATTGGAATTTGTTAGTAAAATATACGTAAGGATAAACATTAACACCAAATTTGAAGTTAGTCAATGGAAAGTAAAAAAAACTTCGGATCAAAATTTTGTAAAATAAAGCTGACTTTGGTGGCTTACTATTTTTTCCTTTGTTTTTCAATATTTTTTTAAACAAATAATACAGCATTTATCTACTCAACGAGCTCTTAACAACAATATCCGAAGGGGTAGGTATATTTTTTGTCAATTTGTATGGCTTTGGGTTAACAAGAAGCTTAAACTGTGAAAATTTGAAGACAGTAGCTCTAACCGTTTGGCTGATAAAGACGGAACCACACTTACGTGTTGTGGCTTGGCGTGGCGCGGGTTCCGTCAATCAAACGACTCTGTTTAAGCCATCATAACACAACGAGTTTTGTAGCCAATCAACTGCGTCAGAAGGCGCCATGCCACGCCACGACACGTAAGTTTGTTGCCGTCTTAAACCTGTGTGATAGACGGGCACGTTCCGTTTGGACCTTTTGGGTACGGAACCCTAAAAATCTTTATATGTAAATATAGGTAGTTACACGGTGTGTGAGATGTTAAAATATTAGGGTAGATTCTCTATGTTTTGCCGCGAAGCTTACAAATATTATCTTCGAATACATAGTTTTATTGCCCATTTTCTTCCATATTTGAGCTCCAGCCACCTCAACTGAAAAAGCTCATGTAGCTACTACACTTATGATATTCCGTAGTGGTGTAGACCGCAACAGAACTGAACAAACCGGATTTTCAATTTCCTTTCCGGACCGAACACTTTCCTTGAGAGAGCATTTTTTATACTTTCACTACAGTGTACTATGTAACTTGGTATCTATTTACACTGTGTATGGTTGGCTATATTTACACATGAGTGAGTTTTCTATTTCGAGCAGTCTTTTTTAATTATTGTTCTTTTAAAAAATCTTGTTTGTTCTTGTGATGTCCATAGGTTAAGGTCGCGTTTTCCAGTTCACTTATTTTTTTTTACTTTTGCAACTACGGTAACTGTAGGCAACTCATTCTGCATTATCTGTGCTTTTTTAGTATGTTTCTTTTATTATGTTTAGTTAGTTGTAGTTTATTGTTATCTGTGGCATGCGAGCTGGCAGCCTCGCATGCGCCGTATATTGCTATCCTTGTCGCCCTTGTGCGGGCGTGTCCTTTTAGTAGTGTCAGGTATTGCATTTTCATTGTGTTGCAAATAATCCGGTCCTAATCGCAAAAGTAACATTAATTAAATTATAAGGATCGGCAGTTGGATCTTATCCTTATTATTTAGCCATAATTCGGCAATATTTTCTCAATACGATAGTAATTCAGGTTATGTTTTGGTATAGGGCTTGCAGGAAAGGGTACGACGAGATCTACAAGTCAGCAGGCTGTATCTCATGAACCGTGATAGCTAGACTGTTGAAATTTTCACAGATGATGTATTTCTGTTGCCGCTATAAAAACATATACTAAAAACAAAATAAAATAAGTATTTAAGTGGGGTCCCATACAACAAACGTGATTTTTTGCCGTTTTTTTGCGATTATGGTACGGAACCCTCCGTGCGCAAGTCCAACTCGCACTTGGCCGGTTTTTTTAAGAATAATCCCGTAGTAGCACAGGATCTTGGGATACGGCCACCCGCAAAATGGTGTCCCGTCGCCGCTCACAAACGTCCTGCCACTGTCGCACCGCATAACCACTGTAACCGCATAATAACACTAATATTCCCCACTAAGATATTATAAGTTTGCTTTTTAGATTTAGATTTTAGATTTACTTTTTAGATTGTCATCCAAACTAAACGTGTATGCAAAATTTCATCTTAATCGGTGGAGGATAACTGCTTTAAAATTCAGTTGCAAGATTTGACCCAAACACACTTACATACATACATACATACATACAAACATATGTATTACATTGCAAGTTAAATAAAAGCTTGTAAAATTCCACTCACACAAACAAAAAGTTTTGTTATGCAGACATGCAGGCTCCTAAGCGGAGTGGAATTTCCTGTTGGAGCCTGTACGTGCTTCCTAGTATCTATAACCTGGGGTATAACTTCCTCGTATCTTTAAGTTATAGAATAGGCTACTTCTTGTCAAACGTACTGCATCGATAACCACAGCATCGTTTACCAAAAAATAAAAAAAGCGAACTAAAAAGCCGTAAACGAGAAGAAAAACATACTGTGCAGTCGAAGGATACTCACTCGCGAGCTGACTGACCAAAACCAGATGTATCCTCCGACAGCACAGCATGATTTTCTTCTTGTTTACGGCTTTTAAGTTCGCCTTTTAAGCAGTCGGGTTTTTTGTTTTTTTTTAATTCCCTTTTTTTTTATTAACTTTTTAGGTATTTTTATTAAGATTTAGGTACATTTAAACATAGAAGTGTTATATGTTTCTGAAATCACCTCTTAAAACCCTTTATTTTGATACCCCACGCGATGGGTTTGGAAGAAAATAATAATTTGGGCCCCCACAATATGGCGCCCAAAATCCGTAATTTTTCTATATTCCAATTTTAATGTAGCCAGTGACACTTGCAGGGTTAAGACGAATCGATTGGCGTATGAATCATTAAAATCGGCCAACGCGTTTGGTCTCTAGAACGCCACATAGGAACAAAAATACATACATATATAGATTGATAAACACATTACCCTCCTTCGGCATTCGGGTAAAAAGGTGAGACAATAGCAAAACGTTCGCCGTTATAAGAGGAAATGCGGTCGCAGATATCCCACTAAATATCCTAAGTAAAAAGTCATATTTTAGGTTTGGCTCTCGCCTATTTCCTCCTACAATTTTGGACCAATTTAAAAGATATTCCATAAACTGAAAAAGAAAGATATATACTATGGCCCTTTGTTTTCAGTTTTGATTATACATTATCTTTAGAAGTACTAGAACCCTCAAAATTGCTCAGAATTGCGCTGTCAACAGGGGCCCAGTGTACAAATTTGACAACTATAAATGAAAAATGAAAAACATAGAAACACAATGTACCTATATATTTTTTATTTATGGAATATATATCAAAGTTGTCCAATACTAGAGGAGGAAATAGACGGAGCCAATCCTCGAATGATGACTTTTTACCATGGAAATTCAATCTCGCAGCTCTCTGCTCACATTTCCTCTTAACGTTATCAATTTAAAAAAACCGGCCAAGTTCGCGCAAGAAGCAGCAAAGAAATACATCATCTGTGAAAATTTCAACTGTCTAGCTATCACGGTTCATGAGATACACGCCTAGTGACAGACAGACAGACAGACCAACATACAGCCTTGAACATCGGCGCCGAGTTGCCAGCCTGTCTGTTTTTATCGGTTACATTTCGGGAAGTGTGCGTTGGAATTGCTTGAACTGATTCCTAGCCCGTTCTATCATCGGACTACGAGACGTACGGCGATGCGTCATAGATACATGGTGGACATCCCACCGATACGCACCAAACGTTTTCGGAATACTTTTATTATGCGCACAGCAAAAGAGTGGCATTCCCTGCCGGAGTCTGTAATGCCCGATAGCTACAACCTGGCAGTCTTTAGGTCAAGAGTGAAGAGGCGCTTCTAGGCAAGCGTGCTTCATCGTCGACCACATCATCGCTTACCATTAGGTGAGATAGTAGTCAAGCGCAAGCCTATTAATAATAATAAAAAAACAGACAGACATACAGATAGTGAAGTCTTAGTAATAGGGTCCCGTTTTTACCCTTTGTATATGGAACCCTAAAAACTGCAATCGAGCCACTAGACATTATCATACACGGTACTCACACGGCTGAAAAGTATCAAAATAATATTCCCCGCCAAAAACCACCACCCAAAAATGCCTAACGAATTTTAATTACTCCAAACTAAACGACGAAAGTAATTAGGAAAATTACAGCACGTACGTAAGCTTATGGTCTTAAAAGTTATAATAGAAAGAGCACTTTGTCATGTCAAGCTTTTAGCAGCCTCTTTAATTTCTCTTTGTGCATTAAATGAAGACATTAAATCGTTTACGTCAGGGCATAATGAGAGAAAGTAAATGAATCAGGACCTTACGTAGGTACAATATGAGTTTAATGAATTGATGTAATATTGCAAGCGGCTGGAGTACTGTTTACGTAATCATGTTCCTTGTGTTCGCGTCTATATGACCTTCGTGTTTCAAATGTAAATTATGATGTGTGTATGTTTATTGACATTAATCTTGGGCCCTTTATAAGATAACTTTTGCAAAGTAAGATTTACTATAAGAAAATTACTTACGACCCACAAAGTAGTACCTTTTTTTTGTGTTTGAAATCATCCAATGATTTCTCCCGCTCTGGGTGAAGCGAGAGGGCGTGTCAGACTTTTACTGACTAAAACCCACCCGTGTTCCTTCAGTTGCTTGTGCCAGGGCCGCGGTAACTCTCTTTCAAATTTATCCGCGCCCCAGACAGGCATCAGCCCTAGCGGGCCCCGTTACTTTTCCTCCATCTCCTTGAGGCTTGCGTGGAACACTACGCGCCGTAAACTCAGGCCTGGTCCTTATGACTGCGGCGCGTTAGAGGACACGGCGCAGCACACCCTCGAGGTGTGCCCAGCCTGGGCTGAGCTGCGCCGTGCCCTAACAAGTGAAATCGGGCAGGACCTCTCGCTCCCCGGCGTGGTCAACTCCATGCTGGGGAGTGAGGAGGCCTGGGCGGCGGTTGCCTCCTTTTGCGAGGACGTGATGTCGCAAAAGGAGGCGGCGGAGCGTGCGCGGGAGGACGATCCTCTCGCGCCGCCGCTCCGCAGGCGGAGAAGGGGAGGGAGAAGGCGGTTGTATAATCGTCTCCTCCCTCCTCCTGGTGGTGATTAGCGGACGAATGGTGCGGGGGCACCTTCGTCCGCATTGCACCAATCACCACCCTCGTTGGGTGGGAACGGCCGGGCACTCGCGGTCGTTCCCGGGCCCCTCCACTAAGGGAGGGGCGTGAAGGCCCCGCTGTAAAGGCGGGCGGTCGTCGGCGGAGGACTGGAAGTAAAGGCTGTGCCGGTTTCCCAGTCCTCCTCCACTCAGACGATGCGGGAGTGCCGCTGGGTTATTTTAGTGGGTATACCGGGCCAGTCAACCCGGGGAGTCCCACATAGCCCCCCATCCCCCGATGGGCGGGTATGCGTAATGCATTTTTTCCCAGCGAAACAAAAAAAAAAAAAAAAAAAAAAAAAAAAAAAGGCCTGGTCCTTATCGGACGGCGAGCTACCCATTACTTGCCGTTACGCAAGCCCGCGCCTACGGTAGCCGGGAATCGGCTTGCGACTCTCGACACCCGGGGCGTCTCCTGCGGTAGCTAGGGGGCATGAGGACGTCTCCACACAAAGTTGTACCTGGTTTTGTCTCAAAAATGTGTCATCAACATCATCATATCAGCCGAAAGACGTCCACTGCTGGACATAGGCCTCCCTCAAGCGTCGCCACATTGACCTGTCCCGTGCGTCTCGCAACCAGTGGATCCCCGCAACCTTCGCCAGGTCATCGGTCCACCTGGTGGGAGGCTTTCCAACGAAAGGTCTTCCGGTTTGCGGTCGCCACTCCAGTACCTTTCTGCCCCATCGGCCATCCGTTCTGCGAGCAATGTGCCCTGCCCACTGCCACTTAAGTTTGGCAATTCTTCGGGCTAGGTCGGTAGCCCTGGTTTTCTTGCGGATCTCTACATTTCTGATTCGATCACGCAAGGAAACTCCGAGCATAGCCCTCTCCATTGCCCTTTGTGTGACTGTAAGCTTTCTTATAAGGCCCATTGCAAGCGACCACGTCTCAGAGCCATATGTCATCACTGGCAACACACTGGTCGTAGACTTTCATCTTGAGACACTGTGGTAAGTTGGACGAGAAGATACCGCGTGTAGCGGCACCGACGCCGCCACCTACAAACTAATGACATGATGTCACACAAATCCTGCATCACGCAAGCAAAGTTTTCGGCGCGATTTGAACACATACGACAGTCCGACAATAACCGTTGGGCAGTTGCCCGGACCAGACACAACACCCGTCTGGTCGGAGGATCCTCCCTTTTCTATGGAGGTTTGTGGGACTTTACACCCTATTCCACATACTTCCAAACTGGTGACCCTCGAACATAAACATCAGCGCAGCCTGCGTGCTACTTCATCGTGACGTCATCATCACTTCCTCAAGCTTTCGAGCAGTGAGTCACAAAGCCAGCCAGTACCCACGGCATCTACGGGGGTATCCTGACCATCAGCATGCAGCGGACGCGCATTCCTGGTCATCACCCTCAGCTTCTATCATCACCGCTCCGACACAATGGAGCCAGCAACACTGTCCCGACTCACTGGGACATCATCACCCCGACTCACTGGGGCACAACCGCATACAGTTCCGACTCACCGCGAACTCTGCGACTTTCGGTTCCGACTCACGGGAACCAACCTTCCACTGGCCAGGCATGCATCACAAGATGTACGGACGACTCAACCTGCTATCGACCTCCGGCCTCCGGAGGGGAGTGATGTAGCGGCACCGACGCCGCCACTTACAAACTAATGACATGACGTCACACAAATCCTGCATCGCACAAGCAAAGTTTTCGGCGCGATTTAAACACATACAACAGTCCGACAATAACCCTTGGGCAGTTGACCGGACCAGACACAACACCCGTCTAGTCGGAGGATCCTCCCTTTTCTATGGGGATTTGTAGAACTTTACACCCTGTTCCACATACCTCCAAACGCGCAATTTCCCGAATGCTGCCCATCCGAGTCGGATTCGACGGTTGACCTCTTTCTCGAAGTTGGCCCTACCCAATTGGATCGTTTTTTCCAGTTAGACATAGTCGCCCACAACTTCGAGTGTAGAGTCTCCGACCTTCATAGGAGTGTGTGTAACATGGGCATTCAACATCACCTTCATTTTGTCCATGTTCATCCTAAGACCCACTTTTTCGGAAGCTCTACTGAGATCATCGACCATTGCACTGAGGCCCTCCATGGTCTCAGTTATAATCACTATCTTGTCGGCAAACCGAAGGTGAGTGATGTACTCGCCATTAACGTTAATGCCTAGCCCTTTCCAGTCCAGTACCTTGATGACATCCTCCAGTGCAGCGGTAAACAGTTTCGGATATATGACGTCTCCCTATCTCACACCTCGCTGCAGAAGGACGGGTTCTGAGGTCTGATCTTGAAGTTGAACTGACATGGTGGCGTTTTTGTATAACCACTTCAACACTTTGATGTACTGGTAGTCAATTTGGCACCGTTGGAGAGACTGCAGTACAGCCCAAGTCTCGATGAAATCGAAGGCTTTCTCGTAGTCCACAAACGCTAAACACAGAGGCAGGTTGTACTCTTCGGTCGTCTGTATAACCTGCCGCAGCGTATGTATGTGGTTTACGGTGCTGAAGCCTTTACGGAATCCGGCTTGTTCGGGAGGCTGGAAATCGTCAAACCTGCGCGCAAGACGATTCGTGATGACTCTTGAAAACAACTTGTAGACATGACTAAGAAGTGAGATGAGTGAGATGAGTTCTTCAGCCGGGCATTGTCGCCCCTTTTGAAGAAGAGTACCACCACACTCCTGCACCATGCCTGTGGCATTTTCCCCTCGAGTATGACGGAATCAAACAGCTTCTGAAGGGCTTTAAGTACTGTTTTTCCACCCGCCTTCAGGAGTTCGGCCATAATTCCGTCATCACCCGGTGCCTTGTTGTTCTTAAGCTGTTTCAGAGCCATCCTAATCTTATACAGGCTGACGTCCGGAATGTCTTCGGTATAGTGTCGGGTCAATCTAGCTCTAGGGTCATTCGCTAGATTCACGACGGGTTTACTGGTTGACGTGTACAACTGCCCATAGAATCTCTCGATCTCCCTCAAAAGCTCTGGTTTGGTGGACACGATCCTGCCATCATCGGTCTTCAGTTTCGTGAGCTGGCTCTGCCCAATAGACAGATCTCTTGCAGAGACCTTGAAGCCCTTGTTCCGCTCAATTGCGCCTTTAATACTTTAGGTATTAAAGCGGCTGAGGTCGCTTTTCAAGGTCTTTGAGATCTGTCTATTTAGCTGCCGGTATTTCAACGCATCGACTGAAGACTGTAAGATCATGTCACGCCTCTCCTTAAACAAAAGCCTCTCTCTAAACCGATGCACTTTATCGGTTCCATGTATTTAAGTAAATGCCTGCCAGATCATTGCAGGTCAATTTTATCGCTATGCAATTCCCGCTCAATATCTTTAGAATAAAACATATCAGTTACAAGGAAAACGGTACAAAAAGAAGGTTCTTACTTTAATACAGTAGAAATGTATTCTGAGTATTCATTATATTTTCTTGACCAATGTTACGTGTTTTACCTGCTAAGGTAAAACACGTAATAAACTTGAACAAATGTAATAAAATAAAGGTTTCCGAATAGAGTCTTTATTATGATTCCATTTGCAACAAATGAGTTCGTCAGAAAAGCCCTTAAAATTATAATTGTAAACCGTTGGAACCACACTCTTAAAAGTTGTAATTAAGAAGAAAAAAAAATTTTGAACGCTTACATCTTTAGTATATAAATGTGCCGATTACTCTCGTAAAGAACTTTTCTCTAGTTCTAAGTACCACGCAATTAAATAATGATAAATGATGACCACGGTTGCCAAGTACACGTTGGTGATTTTTAACATTTTTGTTGTCTTATTATGTTTTTCATCGTTGTAATTGGCAATCATAAGGACAGGTAGCTTTTTCCCGCCGCGCCGGTCCATAGGCCTTATCCAACAGGAACTTGCCTAGATAAAAACTTTTTAACAAAAAAAAATAAACCGACGATAAACAACTTTAACTTTTTGAAGTCGGTGACGATACGTATTTTTTTTTATTGTTACACCGACTTCCGAAAAGAGAGTGATTTTGTAGTGTTTTGTTTTGGAAGTCGGCTCAATTTTTTTGTTTAAAAGTTTTTATTTTTCCTTCTTTAGTTTTGATACTCGTACCATAAATTACCATGAAAATACACATTATTAAGTATAACTTAAAAACTACTCGTCAGATCTTGATCAAATTTAAATGGGACCACATAAAAAGCACTAGCTTTCAAATAAAAAAAAGAATCATCAAAATCGGTTCACAATGATTAACGGAGTAATCGCGTAACAAACATACAGTTTAATTACGAACCTCCTTCTTTTTGAAGTCGGTTGAAAAGTAGTCTATGGCACTCGGCATATGTGTAACTGCCTTTAAACGAAAAATTCGGATCATAACAACCATAGCGCACCAAAAAAAAAAACCGGCCAATGCGTGTCGGACTTCACACATTTAGAGTTCCG
The DNA here is from genome assembly GCA_945859665.1 of Anorthoa munda. Classification (NCBI taxonomy): domain Eukaryota; kingdom Metazoa; phylum Arthropoda; class Insecta; order Lepidoptera; family Noctuidae; genus Anorthoa; species Anorthoa munda. Next base: position 13,993,694 of record OX243900.1, on the reverse strand, counting down.
TTCTGTTCTTACAATAGGGTTAGGTAAAGCACAAATACCTGGATTCAGCCGTCCGAGAGTAGCTCCGCTGCCGCTATCAATGTGTGGTGTGAAGGAAAAGAGGCCCACACAGGAGTTGTAGGCCAATATAAATGCTACTGGTTGACGTCTGTCAGCCTGTGACGGCTGTCACTTCAAAAATACGCAGGTGGAGTGTGGCGGTCTCGCTCACACCCGATATCAAGGCATTGTGCCGGAAAGGATAATGAGGTTAGGACACGATTCCAGCCAAACATCTCGCGTTTCTCTCCGTACCCGTAAGCACGTCAAAAACTCAACAGACGTTATGCGCAAAAAAAATCTTTAAAATCGTTCAGAAGTTTAGGTAACTAACTGAGACTAAAGCAGGATATCGGCGTTATACAGAGAAGACACGAACATTAATCAGCACGCTTGCTCAAAGCGGGTTAGTGAATTCAAACTTATATTAACTATAACTTCACCTGGCTGAGTAAAGTAGCATAATATGGTCATTAATAATTCAATATTATAAGATTTAAGTATAAAATGGCTTTATAATAATACCAGCCGGTCTCTGACCCTCAACAGGGAAAAGGAATCTTCTCATATAGAGAAGGAACGAGCATAAATCGCTTTCTCAAGGTGGATTGACGACTTCAAAATTATATGAACTATACAAGTCCTGATAACTTAACTATGTTTTCAAAAATGATTTCATTAAGAATAAAATCAGTGTTTGCTAAATCCAAAAGCATTGTGTTCGTAGTGCTTGTATAACAGCCTGAGTTCTACCCTAGATTCAATTTTAAGAATTTGCTCCACTCGCCGTTCGCATCCTGAATACCAATGAGCTCCAAGTTATGAGTAGTGCTTTCTAAGTATTGTTCAGCGCGTTATTTTAATCTATGACTGAAGCTTATGAAATTTTATTAAAAAATGCTTTGTTATTCGATACATTTTTGGTTTTTGATAAAAAGGAATTTATTGTTGGACGTGATAGCAGCATGCAAGTGCAAAGTTTAATATTATTGTTGCATAGTGTAAATAAGTACGATATTTCTGCGCTAAATTTGTTAAGTATCCTTAACGTATCAGGTTCTTTTAAATAGATTCATCAAATGCATCACTCATCGGACAATTAGACGTGGATACGGTGGTACAACAGCATTAGATGTGGTCATACAAATAATTTTTTTTACAGCTAAGGAGTCCTGCCGGGGTATGTACCCCGGGGTATGTACACGTACGAGTATCCTGAGAGCGGGTCTTTAAGTTAAAAGTAAATGGATAATTTCGAGGTAAGTGAGCTCGATCGTCGACCACATCATCGATTACCGTCAGGTAAGACGGTAGTCAAACGTTTTCATAACAAAAACGTTTTCATATTCAATTATTTAATTAAATTCCAAACAAAAATGTATTCCACAGTACCACTTTACAACGAAAACTACGAAACATTCGCCTGTGAATCGCAGAGCTATCAAAATCTTCATACGTTTCAGTCAATAATACGACGTTGTCTGGCACGGTATTCGCACATAGCACCAACGGAAATTGAATGCGAACTATCGAGTATGGACAGAACTGACATGACGCCGATGGACGTACACATTCGACTGACGTATCTGGTATACATTCGACTGACGTATCTGGTATACACTGGACTGATGTATCTGTCCATCAGGCCGGACAAAGACGCCATCTAGCGTCCGAAACATCAAAGACTTGTTGACATGTTTCAATTATGAACGATCCGTTGCAATTGAGTTACTAACGGTTTTTATTTGTATTGTGTTCGGATTTTGGCAAGTTTTATTTTTGTTATTTTATAAAGATGCCATTGGGTTTTCGAAAGTTGCGTAACATAGGAGAAAGTAGAAGGGGTGGACGAATAAACTGCGGTAGTTAAATTCTTTTGTGATGGTAGAAACTAAAAATAAATAATAACCTTATTTATTTAATAAGTCTTTTTTATTTTACCTGCAGACAACAGAATGTCTACATAGAGCAGGCATTACAAAGTTACAAAACATTATAATAACTGCTCTACATTCTGCCAATCTTGATATTGGCATACCCACGCATATAGTCGCAAAACTATATTATCTAATACCTTATCAATTTTGCTAAATATTATAATAAGCAGACTAATATGAATACCTTATTACTTTTGGACCTAAATTAAGTAAATAACCTAAGTAGTTTCTCTTTAGATTGCTTAAAGTAAGTCATCCCTATTTAAACTCCCACTGAATTCTAACGAAACTGGTAGCCTACTTGTAAAATTAATTCAAATATTCCCTATTAAATGAAGCCTTATTAATGTAATAATCCACCGAACTAGTAGTTACTAGATTAGTTTCTATTCAATATTGTTACACAAAAATAATACTCTAAAACATTAATTAAGTTATATTTTGTCGGTACTCTGAAATTGGCTGAGAGAGGCTTATGCGATAAATTTTCATGTATACCATAAATTTCATTAAACTTTTAAGTAAAAATTATTACCTCGTGCTTGCTTTGGTATTAAACGCCCATAAAACGTATCCCTGTAAACACTTTTTAGACAACTGCTATTAAATTTTTCGGTGCATATTGTGCTTATAAAATGAAATACAATGTCTTTAGAATAAGTTCAGGGACTTACGATTTCCATACCATTTTTGCAGTTTTGGTTTTAAATCAACATATTTTTCTTTTGAAATCGAAGCAGCCAGTATTCTTTAATTATTCTTACGAAATTGAAAACAACGATATGTACTTGTGAAGTATAACTATAATGAAAACTAAGGGGCTCTTAGTCAATGTGGTGACGCTTGGAGGAGGCCTATGTCCAGCAGTGGACGTCTTTCGGCTGATATGATGATGATGATGATGAAGGGGCTATTTAAGGTTATGAAAAGTTAGATTTGTATTCGTATCAAAACAAGAGTTTCCAATGTACGTACCTATCTACTATCTCCCTACTTATCTACCAGTTTGATTAAGATTTCATAATTTAGTATGACAACATTCCCTAAAAAGAAACTCTTCAAAGTAACATCCCATAAAACAACTTCATTTACACAAGCCAAAAATACCTCGACAAAAAGTTCCGCTACTTAAATTATTATGTTGCCCTCAAAATAAGTGATCTCGGCCGCTAATAGGCATCATGTTGAAGTTTCCTACAAAAGCAGAAAACTTTGGGTCGGAAGCCACGTATCTAAGTAGCAAAAGATTGCCAAACTATCAGAGAACTTCCAATAATCCTCGTAAGTCGATTGTAGCCAAACTTATTTCAGGAGACGAGTGCGTATAGCCGTTTTAGATAAAGCAACATCTGGCTTATGGAGTTCTCTGAACATATATTTTGTATTTTCACGCCCGTTTTCCCTATGATGTGAGTAGAAGTTTGAGAGCTTCTATTCTTGTGATGACTTTATTCTAGTATATGAAAAGTTGGTTGATACGTTGTTTTTGAACTTCCATATTACCCCTGTGATGCTATTTTCTTATAAAAGTGTTTGTAAGTATTTCTTACGGATTGACAAAAGTATAATAATTAGAATTTAAACTTACAATCTCCAATTCTCCATAACATAACATCGGTACATGGTGGAAATCCCACCCATACGCATTAAACGTTTTGAGAATACTTTTATTATGAGTACAGCTAAGGAGTGGTATTCTCTGCCGGAATCTGTGTTTCCCGATAGCTACAATCTAGGGGTCTTTAAGTCAAGAGTGAATAGGTTACTACTAGGCAAGCGTGCTCCATCGTCGACCACATCATCGCTTACCATCAGGTGAGATGGTGGTCAATTGCGAGCCTATAACAGATAAAAAAGAAGAAAAAAAAAAGGCATAGTCATATTTATCTGTAATAATGTTTTCTAAAAAGTGTTTGGGTTTGATATGTTCTACCGAAATGTCAATTCTGGAAATATAACGATCGTTATCGCTGATACAATGATACATTGTCTGCAGGTAAAATCTGGCTTTGCATGAATGGGCTATATTCACTTTATATAATACTAGCCTCCGCCAGCGGTTTCGCCCGCGGGAAAGTCGGAAGTTGTCCTACGGAAACCGTAAATATTTCCAGGTTAAAAAGTAGCCAGACTATATTTTATCTCTGTGTCATTTTTCACCCAGATCCGTTCAGCCGTTCTATCGTGATTGAGTCACAAACATACATCCATCCATCTAAACTTTCGCATTTAAAATATTACTAGCTTCTGCCAGCTGTTTCGCCCGCGTGAACAGTGAACAACAAAAAAATTAATAACAAACATACATCCACACACACATACAACCCAAACTTTTAAATTTATAATATTAGTAAGATTCAAGATAATCCTCAGCAGGTGTCGGTATAATAAAATTGAGGCAAATAATTTATCGCAGAATATAAAGAGGTTTTAAAGAAAGTAATCTTCACATAAAATTCTGAAAATATCTACACAAAGAACTGATTTAACATAATACATGACGAATTAATATTTCTCAGTCAACATATTACATTATAACTCGAGTAATCCTCGATCAATCATCCAGCTGCGCATGTGTAGGTATGCTAAGACTAGAACTAACACAGGATTAACATAAATAATATCCCTAGTCAGGAAACTACCCCCTCTACTTCCCTGCCGGAGTCTGTTTCCCTATAACCTTGGAGTTTTTAAGTCAAGAGTGAATAGGTTTCTAAGCTTGTTACACAGTCGAACCCATCATCGCATACCACCAGGTGAGATAGTGGTCAAGCGCGAGCCGATCAGCAAAAAACTAGGCGATCTCTAAGGCTATATAGTTTACTAAACTCGTATTTTTCAATACAAAACCAAGGCTAGAATGAATTTTGAATATTGGGACAATCCCACCACCCTATTCCCAAACCACTGCAACTCCACGACCGCCAGAAAAGCGCCGAGGTAACGAAACTCGACGAAGTCCCGGATAATGAATTTAGAAGGTTGAGAAACAGTTGTGCAACATTGTTGTCGGCAACATTAAAATTTTGCGCAGTTTTTGTTTAAATTCTAGACTTGTCTAGCGGAATACCCCGCGTGATTGTCTAAAATTTTCCTACGGGTAGGTACATGTTACCGACATAAAAGGATCCGATGACCAAACATTGGATACTTTTATCCAGGTGTTCCCTTTTTAACTCCTGACGGAAAAAGAGGGGTTATAAGTATGACGTGTGTACCTGTGTGTTTGTGTATTTATGTATTTGTGTATCCGTCTGTGGCTCCTAGCTCATAGCTCCTAAACGGATGAACTAATTTTGATTTAGTTTTTTTGTTAGAATAACGATAGATTGTCGATCGATGCGTACGTGTCTACTACAAGATAAAATTAGTAGCATAAAATAAAATTGTATCGGGGGCTTTTTAAATTTTACTTGTTGTTTAACCGTGTTCCAAATGTTTATAGTCGTTGAGGCGCGATTATAAAAAAACATCCAATATACAATGTTTCACATTTAAAATATGTGTAGGATAGCATAAGTCCAACACGCGGGCACAGTGCGGGTCGGATAGCATAAGTCCAACACGCGGGCCCAGTGCGGGTTGGATAGGTAATCCAACCCGCACTGGGCTCTTTTTTTTGACGTTTCATGTACTTTAGGTATGCGTATTAGGTGTCGTTAGACGCGCCTCGGTGCGCGGTCACCGAATATGTTTTTTTTGGATTTTAGACGGGAACAAAATTTTACACGGTGACCAAAAATCTGAATTTTTAAAGGAAGAATTGGCATTCTGACCAGTTAACCCTGATTGCGACACGCTTATTGCACTACAACATCAAGGTTGGGTAAAGGAATGTATACGAAGATGTTTTACGGGCCAAGTGCGGGTTGGATAGGTAATCCAACCCGCACTGGGCCCGCGTGATGAATTACGGCTCATCTCGTCTCACAAAGATAAGGCCTGTGTCCCAGCAGTGGGAACATTAATAGGCTGATGATGATGATCAGGATAAGTAAGACGACTAAGAAAAATCTAGAAAATTATTTTTTAAATGCGAAGTCACAACGAATCTTCCTTTGTGTGAAATTTAGTTTTATTTAAAAATTGTTATTAAAATAGAGGAGAAAATAAGCATGGTTTTATGCTCCTGATACAAATCTGTCTCTTTTCTCTCGCAGGGGAAACGGCGTCAAATGAAATCTTTCGCAACGATCTGTTAATTTAAAAAGATTGTAATCTCTGTATGAAAGTATTGAAGAGGTCTGTTGTGACGTTTCCCTTATGAGTGGCAGATTTTCTCCTGGAACAATGGTATCTGTGTTGTGTGAAAGATATTTTAGGCCAGTTTGAAATATTCTATAGCCATTTCTTCATCTTTCTTTGCATTTTTTGTCTATATCTCTACGTCGTACGGACGTTATACGTTTTCCGTTTCAGGCTGTTTTATGAATTTGCTATATTTTCCCGCGTCTTTGCCTGAATGTTTTGATAATGAATAGTTGCTAGGTAACATTTTCCGGGATAATAATTATGTATTTATTTATTTATACACACAAAACACTTTACAGAGAAAAGTGTCTGTCTGTCTGGCTATTACCTTTTCACACCTAAACCACTGAAACGACTTAGATGAAATTGTGTATGGACATAGTTTGAGACCCTGGGAAGGACATAGGATAGTTTTTATCCCGGAAGTCCTCCTTAAGACGGTGGAAAGGGGATGGAAGTTTGTATGGTAAACTAATAATTTCTTGGGTAAGGCGGCCCACCCACCTACAATATTATGGCGCGATATAAAAAAATAGGCTATTCACTTCGAATAAGTAATGCTGCGCAGACGAAGTCGCGGGCAACAGCTAGTTGTTTTATAAATACTCATGTAGCTACCTACTCAACGCAAGTCACAACGGTCACCAGTGCTATCAATATGCATTCATGTGACGTTCTTATCTAGATTTTATACAGCTGGTATTAAATCATCACATTAATTACCTTTATCAAAATAAAAGCCATTATATAATAAAGGAAATCCGAGCTACACGAATGATACACGTGAATCCGTGATCACGGTATTCAAATCTTCTTCAATGCGAACAAAAGTATTTATCTACACTCACAACGTAATGTTCCAAATATGAATTCCAAAAATCTATATATATAAAAGAAGAAACTGACTGACTGATCGATCAACGCACAGCCAAAACCACTAGGCCTAGAAGCATGAAATTTGGCAGAAAGGTTCCTAGAGTGACGTAAGTGAGCACTAAGAAAGGATTTTTGGAAATTACCCCCTAAGGGGGTAAAAAGGGGGTTGAAAGTTTGTATGTAATTTCTATAGTTTGTAAGTTGGACACGTGAAATTTTAGATTTACACTCTTGGTTGATAAAAAGAATGAATGTGTTTATTGGTTTTTGGAAATTCGACCCCTAAGGGGGTAAAAAGGGGGTTGAAAGTTTGTATGAAATATTTACAGTTTGTAAATTGGACACATCTAATTTACCATTCACGCCTTTGGTTGATAAAAAGAATTCATCTATTTATTGGTTTTTGAATATTCAACCCCTAAAGGGGTAAAAAGGGGGTTGAAAGTTTGTATGAAATTATTAAAGTTTGTAAATTGGACACATCTAATTTACCATTTACGCTCTTGGTTGATAAAAAGAATTCATGTATTTACTGGTTTTTGGGCATTCCACCCCTAAGGGGATAAAAAGGGGGTTGAAAGTTTGTATGTAATTTCTACAGTTCGTAAGTTGGACACGTGAAATTTTAGATTTACGCTCTGGGTTGATAAAAAGAATTCATGTATTTATTGGTTTTCGGCTATTCGAGCCCTAAGGGGGTTAAAAGGGGGTTGAAAGTTTGTATGAAATTTTTAAAGTTTGTAAATTGGACACATCTAATTTACCATTTACGCTCTTGGTTGATAAAAAGAATTCATGTATTTACTGGTTTTTGGGCATTCCACCCCTAAGGGGATAAAAAGGGGGTTGAAAGTTTGTATGTAATTTCTACAGTTTGTAAGTTGGACACGTGAAATTTCAGATTTACGCTCTCGGTTGTTAAAAAAATTCATGTATCTATAGGTTTTAGAAATTCTAGCCCTAAGGGGATAAAATAGGGGTTGAAACTTTATGTGAAATTTCTTCGGTTTGGAAGGTAAAACATTGAAATTGTTGATAACACTCTTGGTTAATAAAAATACGAGTTTTTTTTTAATTTCGGTAATTCTATTCCTAAGGAAAGTTTGTATGAAATTTTTACAGTTTGTAAATTGGACACATGAAATTTTAGATTCACGCTCTTAGTTGATAAAAATAATTTATACATTTATTGGTTTTTGGAAAGCCATCCCTAAAGGGCTAAAAAAAGGGTTGAAAGTTTGTACGAAATTTTTACAGTTTGTAAATTGGGCAGATGAAGTATGAAGTATGTTGGGCAGGTGAATTTACGCTCTTGGTTAATAAAAATAATTCATGTATTTTTTGGTTTTTGGAAATTCTACCCCTAAGGTGATAAAATAGGGTCTCAAACTTTATGTGAAATTTCTTCGGTTTGGAAGGTAAAACATCTAAAATTGTTGAATTACGCTGTTTAATAAAAAAATTAGTATTTTTTTTAATTCGGTAAGTAATTCTATTCCTATGGGAGAAAAAGGGGGTCGAAAGTTTGTATAAAATTTTTACAGTTTGTAAGTTGTTTGTAAGTGAAATTTTAGATTTACGCTGTTGGTTGATTAAAAGAATACATGTATTTATTTGTTTTTGGAAATTCCATCCCTAAGGAGGACAAACGGAGGTTGAAATTTTGTGTGAAATTTCTACGCTTTTAAGTGTGACACGTGAAATTAAAGAGTTACGCTTTCGGTTGATAAAAAGAATGCATGTATTTATTGGTTTCTGGCAAATCTACCGCTAAGGAGGTGAAAAGGTGGTAATTTGTTGGGCTTATATATTTGAAACTTGGCATAAATACTAACCTAAGTAAATAGTAAAGGTTTTCATTATAAATTTTTCAAAACTACTCCTAAAAGACGATTTAGGGGGTATTAAAGATTTTTGAAGAATTTGACTTTATAAGGCTTCTTTTTATGATGTGAGGGAGCACTTAGAATGGATTTTCGGCAATTCAACCTTTAAGGGGGTCTAACTAAAAAGTCATCTGTAAGATAAAATACGGATCACGAAGTCGCGGGCGAAGTGCTAGTATTGTATAAAACACTTACTTTTTTTTCTTGGATAGGTAAAATATAAAAAAAACCATTACAGTATAACATTTTCCTTCCATATTCAAACAACAGCATCATAATAGTACATTGTGATACAAGGATGGAAAGTAAGTTATTGCAAACGTGCTGTCATTAACAAGCCCGAGCCGAAGGCGAGGGTTTTTAATGACACGAGTTTGCAATAACCTACACGCCCGTGTATCACACGATATTTTTCAATACAGTTGTGGGAAATAGTAAAAACAAATCAAAGAATTAGATTTTTGCAACTGGACATATTTTTTTTTTCCACCAAAAACAGCCTACACAGCCTATTCGACTTTGACAAATGTTGATGGGAAAATAATTAAATTGAAACTGGTAATTAAATATATTAAACAACCATTTAAAAGACTTTTGAGAGTTCAAGGCTAAAACGTACGGAATCATTCATTTTTCCTCGTATAAAATCTATCCCATTTTATTCTATGTATGAAAACTCTTTGATATTAAACTTTTTAAATTGACTTGTAAATTTAAAACTAAACTGCAAAACTAATGATCGAGCTCGTAAACAAAAGTCACGACCGCGTAATAGAAAGATGCCTATGCATAAGATTTAATTTTCGAATCATAATTATAGCCTCTGAAAGTACGCCATGTTTAACAACTGTATTGAAATAGTACATTGTGATACAAGGGTGGAAAGTAGGTTATTGCAAACGAGCTGTCATTAACAAGCCCGAACCGAAGGCGAGGGTTTTTAATGACACGAGTTTGCAATAACCTACACGCCCGTGTATCACACGATATTTTTCAATACAGTTGTGGGAAATAGTAAAAACAAATCAAAGAATTAGATTTTTGCAACTGGACATATTATTTTTTTTCACCAAAAACAGCCTACACAGCCTATTCGACTTTGACAAATGTTGATGGGAAAATAATTAAATTGAAACTGGTAATTAAATATATTAAACAACCATTTAAAAGACTTTTGAGAGTTCAAGGCTAAAACGTACGGAATCATTCATTTTTCCTCGTATAAAATCTATCCCATTTTATTCTATGTATGAAAACTCTTTGATATTAAACTTTTTAAATTGACTTGTAAATTTAAAACTAAACTGCAAAACTAATGATCGAGCTCGTAAACAAAAGTCACGACCGCGTAATAGAAAGATGCCTATGCATAAGATTTAATTTTCGAATCATAATTATAGCCTCTGAAAGTACGCCATGTTTAACAACTGTATAGAAATAGTACATTGTGATACAAGGGTGGAAAGTAGGTTATTGCAAACGAGCTGTCATTAACAAGCCCGAACCGAAGGCGAGGGTTTTTAATGACACGAGTTTGCAATAACCTACACGCCCGTGTATCACACGATATTTTTCAATACAGTTGTGGGAAATAGTAAAAACAAATCAAAGAATTAGATGTGATAATTCACAAAAAAAAAAAAAACCGCGCATTTTTGCAACACACGGACATATTTTTTTTTACAGCGAAAACAGCCTACACAGCCTATTCGATTTTTGAAAAATGTTGATGTGAAAATAATTAAATTGAAACTGGTAATTAAACATATTAAACAACCATTTAAAGGACTTTTGAGAATTAATGCTAAAACGTACGGAATCATTAATTTTTCCTTGTATAAATTCTATTCCATTTTATTCTATGTATGAAAACTCCTTGCTACTAAACTTTTTTAAATTGACTTATAACTAAAGGCGCGTTTTTGCAACTGGACATTTTTTACAACGAAAACAGTCTATACAGCCTATTGGATTTTAGACAAATGTTGATGTGAAAATAATTAAATTAAAACTAGTAATTAAATATATTAAACAACCATTTAAAAGACTTTAGAGAGTTCAATGCTAAAACGTACGGAATCATTCATTTTTCCTCGTATAAAATCTATCCCATTTTATTCTATGTATGAAAACTCTTTGCTACTAAACTTTTAAAATTGACTTATAATTTTAAAACTAAACTGCAAAACTAATGATCGAGCTCGTAAACAAAAGTCACGACCGCGTAACAGAAAGATGCCTATGCATAAGATTTAATTTTCGAATCATAATTATAGCCTCTGAAAGTAAGCCATGTTTAACAACTGTATTGAAAAATAACTTAACTTTTTTAGCACACTTTTACTTTTTAACCGACTTCAAAAAAGGAGAAGGTTTTATTCGACCGTGTAAATATATATATATATATTTTAATTTATAAGTGCGTATGGGCTCATTGACTTTGGCCGCCACGACATTGCGCCCTGTGCGTTTGAAAGCACGTTAAGCCCTTAGTTCCGCAGGCTTATTACGTATCTTGCAAGGATAAAACGATATGCTGATTGTACATTTTTGTGGGAGTTGCGTCTGCCAACAAACTGTCGTACAGTTTGGCAGAAGTAAAATCTTTTTTATATGTGTGCTATCTTTTGTGAATAAACATATTTTAATTAAGGAGGAGGAGCAGAAGTGGCCCAGTGGTATCGGCCGCGACTTACAAGTTGTAGGTCGTGGGTTCGAGCCCAGGCAGGCGCTTTACTTTGTGTAAATTATTTCATCACCACTGCTCTCAAAACGGTGAAGGAAAACATCGTGAGGAAACCGGCATGTCCTAGAACCAAAAATTTTAAGACATGTGACATCCACCAACCCGCACTGGGCCCGCGTGGTGGATTACGGCCCATTCCCTCTCACAGAGAGGAGGCCTGTGTCCCAGCAGTGGGAACATTAATAGACTGATGATGTGATGTGATGTGATATTTTTATTATTATTTTTTTATTTCGATTTTTACGCAATAATTGCTCTTAAATAAAAAAAAACCGTCAAAATCTCTAAAACTTCTATAAGTTTTAGAGATATTGACGGTTTTTTTTAGAAACAAGTGCATCTGACAAACAGCGAGTGATTAGCAATCGATTGTGTAGGACATACCATACCTACACTGTAGGTATTTCTGACTTTTATAACATAAAGCGTTTGATCGCGTGATGATTGCTGATTGCTGTGACGCAATAAGCCTGCCGGCTCTCATTTGCAGATTTTTGAGAGTCGTAACGGGTAGTCAGATCCTGAATTCTGACACCAATCCTGCCAAGGGCAATCATGTTACCCAGTTACTGGGTTGTGCAGGTCAGATTGGCAGTAGCTCCTTGTAAAATACTGGCATCCAGCTGAATCCGGTTGGACTGGAAGCCAACCTCAATAAAGTTTCAAAAGTGCTAGGCAATTTGATATTAATTACCGTTATCAAATAAAAGACATTATATAATGTAGGATATCCATGCTACACGAATGATACACGTGCTGATACGGATACAAATCTTCATCAATGTGAACGTATTTAGCTATGATGTAATTTGTTTCCAAGAAATGACACGATTGGATATCAATAATATCTACTACGGTAGCATTCCCCGAAGAGTTTGGTTGATGTGTAATCATATTAGGCCTACTACTCGCCAGGACATCAACTGGATATCAGAAATCGTAAATCCAGACTTCGGACTGCTACTGACAATATCACTACTTTTCCTGACTCGCGAGTCAAACCAGGGACCTACTGCCAAACAGTAACGGACCTTAATGATGTCAATGATTTTTCTCTGTTAACCTTTGGCATACAGGGTCGGGTTTATATAACCCCAACACTTTTAAAATGCGTTGATTGTATGCTAAATCGCAAGCCAATAAGTGGATTTTCTCAGTAGCTGGAGTATAAACATTGCCGTGTCGAACATGGGATCCGTACTTTACAGTGACGTGTGTACACGCGTGTAAAATGGGGGTGATTTTAAACCCACGCTGTATGGGACGTCATAAAAAAGTATATGAAATGTTGCATGGAAAAGTTCCAAGACCACCAAAAAAGCAACCAAGAAGGTCTCAGAGATGTTCCTTCAGTCCAATAAATAAAGATAGGGAGACTTCAACGGTTGTAATGATTTATATTTTATTTGTGTTTTATTCGTTATCTCAGTAAAATGTACTTTAACATAAAAATGCATCTAAACTTTATTCGCTTAATGCACGCACTGAGTCTCACAATGCCTTTTGGGGTTAATTTAACCCCACGTTGTATTGGTGAGGGGTTGTTTTCACCTTGTATGCCGAGGGTTAATGAGACCTTTCAAAATAAAAATGCGTTGTAGAACCACTGTTTTTTCTAAACTAAGTTTTTTTCATAAACTAGAGCGTACCTACACTTCAGAACTTTTAAAATAGATTTTTATCTATTCAGGTAGGTTTCTATCTAGTTATTATGTTTTTTTTCCTATTTTTTTCCACAAACAAAGATTTGCCAGATAAGCTTCGACGGAAATTGGCCATAGGTACGTGTTACACTAGAGTTCGGGTAGCATTCATGTTCATCATATATAAACTCCTTTTCTGTGTGTCTTTTTGTTCCGTACCAAACCGCAAAACAAGTTTGTTTGAAAGAAAAATGTAATTTATCAAGATATTGGAATTTTTTAGTAAAATATACGTAATAATATACATTAACACCAAATATGAAGATCATAAGTCAATGTAAAGTAAAAAAACTTCAGATCAAAATTTTGTAAAATAAAGCTGACTTTGGTGCCTTCCTATTTTATTAATTTGTATTCCAATATTTTTTTAAACAAAAAATACAGCATTTATCTACTCAACGAGCTCTTAACAACGATATCCCGGTCGAAGGGGTAGGTATATTTTTTTTCAATTTGTATGGCTTTGGGTTAACAAGATGTGTGAAAATTTGAAGACTGTAGCTCCAACGGTTTCTCTGTAAAATCTGTGTGACAGATGACAGTCAGACAGACGGATACGGTTCGTTTGGACCCTTCGGGGACGGAACCCTAAAAATCTTACATAGGTAGTTACACGGTGTGTGAGATTTTAAAATATTAGGGTAGATTCTCTATTTTTTGCCTCAAAGCTTACAAATATTATCAAATTTGAAAATCCCAAATGAAATTTGAATTCTTGCCCATTTTCTACCATATTTGAACTCCAGCCACCTCAACTGAAAAAGCTCATGTAGCTACTACACTTATGATATTCCGTAGTGCTGTAGACCGAAACAGAACTGAACAAACCGGATTTTCAATTTCCTTTCCGGACCGAACACTTTCCTTGAGAGAGCATTTTTTATACTTTCACTACGGTGTACTATATAACTTGTTATCTATGTACACTGTGTATGGTAGGTTATATTATTTACACATGAGTGAGTTTTCTATTTCGAGTAGTCTTTTAATTATTGTTCCTTTCGCGTTTTCCAGTTTACTTTTTTTTTGTCTTTTGCGACTACGGTAACATAAATCTTAATATATATAAATCTCGTGTCACAATGTTTGTCCTCAATGGACTCCTAAACCACTTAACCGATTATAATAAAATTCGCACACCATGTGCAGTTCGATCCAACTTGAGAGATAGGGTAGGGTAGGGTAGGGTAGGTAGGGTAGGGTAGGTAGGGTAGGTAGGGTAGGTAGGGTAGGTAGGGTAGGTAGGGTAGGTAGGGTAGGTAGGGTAGGGTAGGTAGGTAGGGTAGGGTAGGTAGGGTAGGTAGGGTAGGTAGGGTAGGTAGGGTAGGTAGGGTAGGTAGGGTAGGTAGGGTAGGTAGGGTAGGTAGGGTAGGTAGGGTAGGTAGGGTAGGTAGGGTAGGTAGGGTAGGTAGGGTAGGTAGGGTAGGTAGGGTAGGTAGGGTAGGTAGGGTAGGTAGGGTAGGTAGGGTAGGTAGGGTAGGTAGGGTAGGTAGGGTAGGTAGGGTAGGTAGGGTAGGTAGGGTAGGTAGGGTAGGTAGGGTAGGTAGGGTAGGTAGGGTAGGTAGGGTAGGTAGGGTAGGTAGGGTAGGTAGGGTAGGTAGGGTAGGTAGGGTAGGTAGGGTAGGTAGGGTAGGTAGGGTAGGTAGGGTAGGTAGGGTAGGTAGGGTAGGTAGGGTAGGTAGGGTAGGTAGGGTAGGTAGGGTAGGTAGGGTAGGTAGGGTAGGTAGGGTAGGTAGGGTAGGTAGGGTAGGTAGGGTAGGTAGGGTAGGTAGGGTAGGTAGGGTAGGTAGGGTAGGTAGGGTAGGTAGGGTAGGTAGGGTAGGTAGGGTAGGTAGGGTAGGTAGGGTAGGTAGGGTAGGTAGGGTAGGTAGGGTAGGTAGGGTAGGTAGGGTAGGTAGGGTAGGTAGGGTAGGTAGGGTAGGTAGGGTAGGTAGGGTAGGTAGGGTAGGTAGGGTAGGTAGGGTAGGTAGGGTAGGTAGGGTAGGTAGGGTAGGTAGGGTAGGTAGGGTAGGTAGGGTAGGTAGGGTAGGTAGGGTAGGTAGGGTAGGTAGGGTAGGTAGGGTAGGTAGGGTAGGTAGGGTAGGTAGGGTAGGTAGGGTAGGTAGGGTAGGTAGGGTAGGTAGGGTAGGTAGGGTAGGTAGGGTAGGTAGGGTAGGTAGGGTAGGTAGGGTAGGTAGGGTAGGTAGGGTAGGTAGGGTAGGTAGGGTAGGTAGGGTAGGTAGGGTAGGTAGGGTAGGTAGGGTAGGTAGGGTAGGTAGGGTAGGTAGGGTAGGTAGGGTAGGTAGGGTAGGTAGGGTAGGTAGGGTAGGTAGGGTAGGTAGGGTAGGTAGGGTAGGTAGGGTAGGTAGGGTAGGTAGGGTAGGTAGGGTAGGTAGGGTAGGTAGGGTAGGTAGGGTAGGTAGGGTAGGTAGGGTAGGTAGGGTAGGTAGGGTAGGTAGGGTAGGTAGGGTAGGTAGGGTAGGTAGGGTAGGTAGGGTAGGTAGGGTAGGTAGGGTAGGTAGGGTAGGTAGGGTAGGTAGGGTAGGTAGGGTAGGTAGGGTAGGTAGGGTAGGTAGGGTAGGTAGGGTAGGTAGGGTAGGTAGGGTAGGTAGGGTAGGTAGGGTAGGTAGGGTAGGTAGGGTAGGTAGGGTAGGTAGGGTAGGTAGGGTAGGTAGGGTAGGTAGGGTAGGTAGGGTAGGTAGGGTAGGTAGGGTAGGTAGGGTAGGTAGGGTAGGTAGGGTAGGTAGGGTAGGTAGGGTAGGTAGGGTAGGTAGGGTAGGTAGGGTAGGTAGGGTAGGTAGGGTAGGTAGGGTAGGTAGGGTAGGTAGGGTAGGTAGGGTAGGTAGGGTAGGTAGGGTAGGTAGGGTAGGTAGGGTAGGTAGGGTAGGTAGGGTAGGTAGGGTAGGTAGGGTAGGTAGGGTAGGTAGGGTAGGTAGGGTAGGTAGGGTAGGTAGGGTAGGTAGGGTAGGTAGGGTAGGTAGGGTAGGTAGGGTAGGTAGGGTAGGTAGGGTAGGTAGGGTAGGTAGGGTAGGTAGGGTAGGTAGGGTAGGTAGGGTAGGTAGGGTAGGTAGGGTAGGTAGGGTAGGTAGGGTAGGTAGGGTAGGTAGGGTAGGTAGGGTAGGTAGGGTAGGTAGGGTAGGTAGGGTAGGTAGGGTAGGTAGGGTAGGTAGGGTAGGTAGGGTAGGTAGGGTAGGTAGGGTAGGTAGGGTAGGTAGGGTAGGTAGGGTAGGTAGGGTAGGTAGGGTAGGTAGGGTAGGTAGGGTAGGTAGGGTAGGTAGGGTAGGTAGGGTAGGTAGGGTAGGTAGGGTAGGTAGGGTAGGTAGGGTAGGTAGGGTAGGTAGGGTAGGTAGGGTAGGTAGGGTAGGTAGGGTAGGTAGGGTAGGTAGGGTAGGTAGGGTAGGTAGGGTAGGTAGGGTAGGTAGGGTAGGTAGGGTAGGTAGGGTAGGTAGGGTAGGTAGGGTAGGTAGGGTAGGTAGGGTAGGTAGGGTAGGTAGGGTAGGTAGGGTAGGTAGGGTAGGTAGGGTAGGTAGGGTAGGTAGGGTAGGTAGGGTAGGTAGGGTAGGTAGGGTAGGTAGGGTAGGTAGGGTAGGTAGGGTAGGTAGGGTAGGTAGGGTAGGTAGGGTAGGTAGGGTAGGTAGGGTAGGTAGGGTAGGTAGGGTAGGTAGGGTAGGTAGGGTAGGTAGGGTAGGTAGGGTAGGTAGGGTAGGTAGGGTAGGTAGGGTAGGTAGGGTAGGTAGGGTAGGTAGGGTAGGTAGGGTAGGTAGGGTAGGTAGGGTAGGTAGGGTAGGTAGGGTAGGTAGGGTAGGTAGGGTAGGTAGGGTAGGTAGGGTAGGTAGGGTAGGTAGGGTAGGTAGGGTAGGTAGGGTAGGTAGGGTAGGTAGGGTAGGTAGGGTAGGTAGGGTAGGTAGGGTAGGTAGGGTAGGTAGGGTAGGTAGGGTAGGTAGGGTAGGTAGGGTAGGTAGGGTAGGTAGGGTAGGTAGGGTAGGTAGGGTAGGTAGGGTAGGTAGGGTAGGTAGGGTAGGTAGGGTAGGTAGGGTAGGTAGGGTAGGTAGGGTAGGTAGGGTAGGTAGGGTAGGTAGGGTAGGTAGGGTAGGTAGGGTAGGTAGGGTAGGTAGGGTAGGTAGGGTAGGTAGGGTAGGTAGGGTAGGTAGGGTAGGTAGGGTAGGTAGGGTAGGTAGGGTAGGTAGGGTAGGTAGGGTAGGTAGGGTAGGTAGGGTAGGTAGGGTAGGTAGGGTAGGTAGGGTAGGTAGGGTAGGTAGGGTAGGTAGGGTAGGTAGGGTAGGTAGGGTAGGTAGGGTAGGTAGGGTAGGTAGGGTAGGTAGGGTAGGTAGGGTAGGTAGGGTAGGTAGGGTAGGTAGGGTAGGTAGGGTAGGTAGGGTAGGTAGGGTAGGTAGGGTAGGTAGGGTAGGTAGGGTAGGTAGGGTAGGTAGGGTAGGTAGGGTAGGTAGGGTAGGTAGGGTAGGTAGGGTAGGTAGGGTAGGTAGGGTAGGTAGGGTAGGTAGGGTAGGTAGGGTAGGTAGGGTAGGTAGGGTAGGTAGGGTAGGTAGGGTAGGTAGGGTAGGTAGGGTAGGTAGGGTAGGTAGGGTAGGTAGGGTAGGTAGGGTAGGTAGGGTAGGTAGGGTAGGTAGGGTAGGTAGGGTAGGTAGGGTAGGTAGGGTAGGTAGGGTAGGTAGGGTAGGTAGGGTAGGTAGGGTAGGTAGGGTAGGTAGGGTAGGTAGGGTAGGTAGGGTAGGTAGGGTAGGTAGGGTAGGTAGGGTAGGTAGGGTAGGTAGGGTAGGTAGGGTAGGTAGGGTAGGTAGGGTAGGTAGGGTAGGTAGGGTAGGTAGGGTAGGTAGGGTAGGTAGGGTAGGTAGGGTAGGTAGGGTAGGTAGGGTAGGTAGGGTAGGTAGGGTAGGTAGGGTAGGTAGGGTAGGTAGGGTAGGTAGGGTAGGTAGGGTAGGTAGGGTAGGTAGGGTAGGTAGGGTAGGTAGGGTAGGTAGGGTAGGTAGGGTAGGTAGGGTAGGTAGGGTAGGTAGGGTAGGTAGGGTAGGTAGGGTAGGTAGGGTAGGTAGGGTAGGTAGGGTAGGTAGGGTAGGTAGGGTAGGTAGGGTAGGTAGGGTAGGTAGGGTAGGTAGGGTAGGTAGGGTAGGTAGGGTAGGTAGGGTAGGTAGGGTAGGTAGGGTAGGTAGGGTAGGTAGGGTAGGTAGGGTAGGTAGGGTAGGTAGGGTAGGTAGGGTAGGTAGGGTAGGTAGGGTAGGTAGGGTAGGTAGGGTAGGTAGGGTAGGTAGGGTAGGTAGGGTAGGTAGGGTAGGTAGGGTAGGTAGGGTAGGTAGGGTAGGTAGGGTAGGTAGGGTAGGTAGGGTAGGTAGGGTAGGTAGGGTAGGTAGGGTAGGTAGGGTAGGTAGGGTAGGTAGGGTAGGTAGGGTAGGTAGGGTAGGTAGGGTAGGTAGGGTAGGTAGGGTAGGTAGGGTAGGTAGGGTAGGTAGGGTAGGTAGGGTAGGTAGGGTAGGTAGGGTAGGTAGGGTAGGTAGGGTAGGTAGGGTAGGTAGGGTAGGTAGGGTAGGTAGGGTAGGTAGGGTAGGTGGCAAAACAAAGTTTGCCGGGTCAGCTAGTTAAGTTATAAGGATCAGCAATTGGGCCACTAAGACGACCCACTCACCGGATCTTCTCCTCTATATATTGCCATAATTCGGCAATATTTTCTCAAGACGATAGTAATTCAGGTTAACTTTTGGTATAGGTTGCAGGAAAGGGTACGACGAGAGCTAAAAGGTGATGACAGAGAAAAAAAAAAAAATTGGTTATTCCAATACTTATAGCCTCGTCGGTTGGTTAACGGCACACTGTAAGAAAATCGCAATCTAGCGGTATTTAATTCAAAATCCGAACAATGTTTTATCTACCAATTATTGGTGTCTTTTTATTCCTTACCCTCTAATAAAAACGACACCATATTTTTTTTAATGTGGGTATGTCAACATAAATATTAGAAATGTTCATATCAGAAACAAAACTGAGTCACACTCACTACGTGTTTTGCAGTGTTAATTTGTGCCAATTACGCTTACGATTACGAAGTGATTATTGGGTCAATAGTGTTATTTACTTTATTTGTCGTAGTGTTGGTATTTCATATGTAAGTACATACATATTTTGTTCGATTTATAATAGTAATTATATACTAAAATCAACCATTTCTGTTAGGACACAAAATATACTTCGATTTTTTTACATTTTAAATTCATTAGTCCCGAAAACATATTATATAGCATTATATAGTAAAGTATATACCATCACAGTACAGCTGATAGTTTTAACTAACAGATGCAACTCATAAATTTTGCGCTTTTTTGCGGCACCCATACATTTTTTTTTTTTCAGCATGGCTACCGAAATAACGAAATTGCAAATTTTCGAAATTTGGACTTCTAACAGAGGGAGTGATCGTTTTGACGAAGTTTTTTCATTTTTTATGAATAGATATCCTCGTGTAACTTATTCTGAATATTCTAAAAATAAAATCAAGGGTTTGCTGAGAGCATTATGCCAACAAATTGAAATAAAATGGACTAAATGCCATCGTCATCGGGATCGTTTTTTAGAAAATAATATGAATTGGTTAAAAACAACTATTACTTTGCCTGAAAGTGTTTTACAAGAAATTCCATCATCCTCCTCCTCAATTACTCCAGGAAGACCAGCAAAACGTTTTCAAGACTGTTGTGATAGAACACAAAAACGAAAAATCCAAACACTTATAGAGACGACCAGTCCAGAAGAAATTGCTGTGGCTAATGAATGCAATTTACGCAATGCTGGCAAACGAGATTCTGCAGCCATAGTAAGAGAATTATCGTCTGAGTCCGGTTATAGTGGGACAGTAATCAAACAGGCCCGTAAACGTCTAATTAATGATCCTGTATCTCTATCTGCAGATGAAGCTCTTGGCATGATGATAGATGCTAAATTATCTACTCACCAGTACAATATAATTCGAGAAAAGGTTAATAACCTGGCTAAAAACTTGTTACCTTCTTATGACCAAATACTGGAAGTAAAAAAACAGTGTTATCCGTTAGAGAAGACTGTCACGGAAACAACTGCAGAATGCAATCTTCAATCTTTGGTGAATCATACTATCAATCGTATATGTTTAACCCAAAGAAATGTGTTAGATTCTATTGAAATCTTAAAAGTTGGATCAAAGGAACTAACCTGCCTGATTAAGTGGGGTTGTGATGGAGCTCAACAACAAAGGTATAAACAGAAGTTCACATCAGAACGTCAGTTTGACGAAAATCTCTTCAGCATTTCGATGGTGCCCATTCAAATGGCTTTGAATACTGAAAAGGAGAATATGGTCGTATGGCAAAACCCTGCTCCCTCGTCTACACGTTTCTGTAGACCTATTAAACTTCATTTCGCTAGGGAAACTACAGAATTGACAAAACAAGAGGTCAGCGCGATGCAACATCAAATAGATACATTATCACCTGTAGAAGTTCATATGGATGACGTTCTTATTTTTGTAAAACCGGTATTCATGCTTACTATGATTAATGGCAAAATTTGCACTGCCTTGTCGACAGTGTCCGGTTCCTCTCAAACTTGCTATATATGTGGAGCAAAGCCATCCGAAATGAATAAACCTGATGTTATTTCAAAGAAACCACTCGATACAGCTGCAATGACTTTTGGACTTTCTCCATTACATTCGTGGATAAGATTCATGGAATGTATACTGCACATTGCATATAGACTCGATATAAAAGTCTGGCAAGTTAGAGGTGATCAAAATAAAAATCTAGTCAAAAACAAGAAGGAGCAGATTCAAAGAAGATTCAGAAATGAAATGGGTTTATTGGTGGACATGCCTAATCAACAGTCGGGAAATACCAATGACGGCAACACTGCCAGACGCTTTTTTCGAGATTACTCAAGAACAGCTCAGATAACTGGCGTGAATTCAGAACTGGTTCATCGATTTCATATAATTTTAGAATCTCTCGGATGCGGGTTTTCGATTGACGTAAATGCCTTTGATTTGTTTGTTAAAGATACCAGGGAACTGTATCTTATGGAATATTTTTGGTACAATATGCCTGTCAGTGTTCACAAAGTTCTTTTTCATGGTAAAGACGTGATATCATCATGTATACTACCAATTGGCCAGTTATCGGAAGAAGCCCAAGAGGCACGAAACAAAGACAATCGTTACTATAGAGAATTCTTTACACGAAAAACTTCGCGTGTAGATACAAATACAGATCTCCTAAATAGACTTTTAATCTCATCTGACCCCTATTTAGCAGGATTAAGGAGCATACCACGAAAAAATAGAAGTATATTGGAGCCAGAAGTTTTGTCATTGCTTTCCCTGCCCACAACGAATGAGTAATATGTTTATTTGCTGTATTTTTCAGTTTTTTAAATTGCAAAAATACAGGAAACAATACAAAATTATTTTATAAAACTAAAAAAACATTTAATTATAACTTATATCAATCAAATTAATTAGTTCCGTATCATAAGAATAAAATCCCGTCAGATTGCGATTTTCTTACAGTGTGGCGGCGGCTCTAATTGGTACACATTAAAAAAAACTGGCCAAGTGTGAGTCGGACTCGCGCGCCAACAGTTCCGTCCCATTATCGCAAAAAACGGAAAAAAATCACGTCTGTTGGTATAGGAGCCCCTCTTAAATATTTATTTTATTCTGTTTTGAGTATTTGTTGTTATAGCGGCAACAGAAATACATCATCTGTGAAATTTCATAGTCTAGCTATCACGGTTCATGAGATACGGCCTGGTGACAGACGGACAGACAGACGGATCGTGGAGTCTTAGTAATAGGACCCCGTTTTTACCCTTTGGGTACGGAACCCTAAAAATTAGCACTTTCCTGAGGCTTTTCTCATGTGGCATATTCCACCGGGACATTGCGTTTTTTCATACAGAATTCGTGGAATCGAATTACATCCAACAAATAAAAATTTAACCATACTAATTATGTACACGTCAATGAAAGGCTCTGGTAACAACTGCTTTATTAAAAACTAAAAACAACCCACATACATTTATTGTCGAAGTACCGACATAACACTTCTTATATTTAAATTATTCTAACTTAAACAAACGAAAGACATGCCTAAATATTTAATTAACAAATATATGTACTACAATGTGAAAGAAAACACAGATAACTCCACTAATCATGGTTATAGAAACTAGTGTAAACATAAATATGTGAATGAGATGCCAACATAGTAAAGTAGATAAACTTATTTAATTTGCTATATATGTATGTATGTGTGTTGGGGTCAAATCTTGCAACTAAATTTTAAAGCAGTTATCCTCCACCGATTAAGATGAAAATTTGCATACACGTTTAGTTTGGATGACATTGAGCGATGTCATTCTAAATCCAATATGGCGGACCCGAGATGGTGGACTAGTTATTTTTGTGCATTACCATTATATGGGTATCAAATGAAAGAGTTTTCTGAGAAGAATACGAAAAAAGACTGATTAAAAAAAAACAAAGAATATTTATATTTGTCGGCATTTCTAAGATATCGTTCTGAAGAGCGCTATGGTTTCAAATGACTTTGACAGATGGCAACTTGACGTTAACACTTGACATTAGTTTATGGCGCGAACAACAGGTGATGACACAAGGATCGAGAGAGATATGGCGGGTTGGATTGAGTTGTGAATTCGTGATAAAAACCTGAGGAGAAAAACAGTGAGAGTTACCGATTGTTCGTGTAGATCAAACTACGTGTCATAGTGGAATGTCGTTTAAGTTATTCGCCAATACATAATGTGATCAGTTACATTGTGAGCCTACATACAAGCAAAGAAGTTGGTTTGTCTAACATCTAGCCCGAAAGAACCCATGCAATAATGGCTTTTCCTGACAATTACACAGTCTTCCCTACATCAGATCGTGGGATATAAGGGCTTGATATTTAGGAGACTAGTGAAATAACAATCGAACAACTTGTGATCAGTGAAATTACCTACTGAAAGAAAGTTGGTACCTAGCGGGAAACTTCAAATACATGAAGACTTGTGTGACGGGTATTCGGTCAGAACATAATCTTATTTGCAGCACAAGGAGTGACTGAAAAACATTCCTCAACCATAAAGTTTGATCATGATGGTTTGAAAGCTTACTGAAAGGTCTACTTCTTGCTCAATTAAATTTGGAGAGTTTACAATAATAGTAACTAGTTTAAACTAATGAAGATAACTAAAGTCACATAATTATCATTTGCACTAAGACCGGTAAATGTTAGTTTAGTTGAAAAGTGCCTGAAAATGGTTTGTTTTAAATTAATCCTTCAGGCTTTTGAGCTCAGCTGTTCAGTTTAATTGAAAGAATACTGGAAAGATTCCAATTAATTGGTAGAAAAACCAGGAACTAAAATCAAGACTTGATTTTGCAAATCATGGCCCGGAGAGAATCATGACTATTTTGGAAACATGGTTAACAAGTTTGAAAAGTACCTCAAGTGATGGGATTCTTAACGCTACCTGCCTGGTAGTATGTTGTGTTAAAGGTAATGGTAATTGAAGAATCTGCTGCGCATGAGAAAGTTCAGATTTAACAAACATCTGGTTATGGAAAGTATCTACAGTAGCTGGTAAGGTCACTTTATTTTTATGTTCATGGAAAAAAGAAACTTTACCACCCTTTTGTGGTTCCAATGCAGTTGGTTAAACAAAAATTACATTGTAAAGCCGTTGAACTTCTTGTACACTACAATATACAATGTTTTTGTCTGTTAAAAGAAAATAAGTGGAGAAAAAGAAAAAGCAATTGATTGCACATTACAGATTCAAGGTTGTTTCAAATTGTAGATTATTATGGTTTTCACAAAAGTCTAACTTTTGTGCCTTAGAAACATAGTATGATAATCTTTGCTGTTACTCATTGACGGTGTATTCATTTTACAATTTATGTGATGATTGATTTTTTTAATTGCTGTGTGATTGTTACCTAATTGTTTGACTGCCTTGTCCACAATTATTACTTGGGGTCTAGGGTTGAATCTCTGGACAACATGTAGTGGTATCCTATTGCTTGAAGCTTGAACTTGGTTGGTGAGTTAAGGGTGCGCTATACACCTTTGCTTGCAGACATCGATTGGTGAGTGCAGACATGTTATTTTGTGTTATAAAATTGTCTCTATGTAAAGATATTCGAATATGTCACAATATAGTGGTTAGTGCTTTAGTGACAGTACTTATCACAGAAATTTTGTAATTTCTTCATATTGGTAGTGTGTCTTCATGGGGTTATTTATGCCGTTCATTAATTTTTACTACCATTGTGATGGCGCTGTGGCTGGGCCACTGGATGCTGCTCTGTGTGTTGCGGGTTCCATTCTCATGTGGAGTAGATGTTTGCGTGGCCTGCAGGTGGTTGTTCTGGATCTGACTGTTTGTGAGTTTGGAGTGTTTGTGAACGCACCCATAATACCTGTTGATTTGATGTCTGATGGAAGGTGGGAGCCTGGTGCCTCCGGTGCTTTGGTGACCTGTTGTTTGGAGTATGTGACATAGTATGATGTGTTAAGCATCTGGAAGGTATGGCACCCTTGGTGCTTCGAGACCGACCTGACGTTTGTTGCGAGCCAGGTTCGTTAGGTAGGTTGGTGGGTGGTCGAAGGGGCCCAGCACGCCCGGTCCACGCCACGCGTTTTACAGGTGGATGGTCGAAGGGGCCCAGCACGCCCGGTCCATGCCACGCTGTTAGTAGGTGGGTGGTCGAAGGGGCCCAGCACGCCCGGTCCACGCCACGCGTTGTCCAGGTGGATGGTCGAAGGGGCCCAGTACGCCCGGTCCATGCCACGTGTTGTACAGGTGGATGGTCGAAGGGGCCCAGCACGCCCGGTCCATGCCACGCTGTTAGTAGGTGGGTGGTCGAAGGGGCCCAGCACGCCCGGTCCACGCCACGCTTTGTCCAGCTGGATGGTCGAAGGGGCCCAGTACGCCCGGTCCATGCCACGTGTTGTACAGGTGGATGGTCGAAGGGGCCCAGCACGCCCGGTCCATGCCACGCTGTTAGTAGGTGGGTGGTCGAAGGGGCCCAGCACGCCCGGTCCACGCCACGCTTTGTCCAGCTGGATGGTCGAAGGGGCCCAGTACGCCCGGTCCATGCCACGCTGTGTAGGTGGGTGGTCGAAGGGGCCTAGCACGCCCGGTCCACGCCACGCGTTGTCCAGGTGGATGGTCGAAGGGGCCCAGTACGCCCGGTCCATGCCGCGCTGTGAGTAGGTGGGTGGTCGAAGGGGTCTAGCACGCCCGGTCCACGCCACGCGTTGTCCAGGTGGATGGTCGAAGGGGCCCAGTACGCCCGGTCCATGCCGCGCTGTGAGTAGGTGGGTGGTCGAAGGGGCCCAGTACGCCCGGTCCACGCCACGCGTTGCGCAGGTGGATGGTCGAAGGGGCCCAGCACGCCCGGTCCATGCCACGCTGTGAATAGTTGGTTGGTCGAAAGGGCCCAGTGCGCCCGGTATACTTTGCGTGGTATGATGAGTCGTTGGATGATTGAAAAGGGCCTTGTGCGCCCGTTCCACACATGATATGATGAGTTGTTGGTTGATCTAAAGGATCTTGTGCGCCTGGTCTTCACCGTATGATATCGCAGAGTATGCATGTCAGGAATGGACGAGCGGATCCAAATGGAATGTTGCTTTCTTTGGTGTGTGATATTTGACGAGCCATTATAAGAATTGTTAAATGCTCGAGGCCTCGCAAAATGTCAGGAGGCCGTGTCGGCATTTCTAAGATATCGTTCTGAAGAGCGCTATGGTTTCAAATGACTTTGACAGATGGCAACTTGACGTTAACACTTGACATTAGTTTATGGCGCGAACAACAGGTGATGACACAAGGATCGAGAGAGATATGGCGGGTTGGATTGAGTTGTGAATTCGTGATAAAAACCTGAGGAGAAAAACAGTGAGAGTTACCGATTGTTCGTGTAGATCAAACTACGTGTCATAGTGGAATGTCGTTTAAGTTATTCGCCAATACATAATGTGATCAGTTACATTGTGAGCCTACATACAAGCAAAGAAGTTGGTTTGTCTAACATCTAGCCCGAAAGAACCCATGCAATAATGGCTTTTCCTGACAATTACACAGTCTTCCCTACATATTTATAAATATTATTATTAAATATCGATAGCAACACAATTGTGTTTTACTCCTACGTTAGTAACTGTGCAATGATGAGTGTGAAGTATGAAAATAAACAATAATTAGTTCTTTTTTCATTTGTCAATGCAGTGTAAAGTATACTATAGGCACGATTCGTCCGTGTTGTCTTTGGATCGTCACGTCTTTCAGACGCAATTATCGAGGGATGTGACTCCTCTGCCAGTTGCCATTCCTTTGCGATTTGATCGTCCTGATCAGTATCAGGCGTCGCCATTGGCTCTTCATCAGCTTTGTTATACGCATCCTCTTGTACCGTTGACATGAACATCTAGACTTTGGATGTTTAGTTGTTAAGATTTGATCAGTGTGTCTCTTGTGTACATGACCATCTTAACATTTCACCGTATAAAAACTGGACTTTCGCGACGTACCACCGTCCCTTCAGTCCACTTGCCCCAGTTTTTAGGATTCCGTACCCGAAGAGTAAAAACGGGGCTCTATTACTAAGACTCCATGGTCCGTCTGTCTGTCTGTCTGTCACCAGGCTGTATCTCATGAACCGTTATAGCTAGACAGTTGAAATTTTAACAGATGATGTATTTCTGTTGCCGCTATAACAACAAATACTAAAAACAGAATAAAATAAATATTTAAGTGGGCCTCCCATACAACAAACGTGTTTTTTTTATAATAATCCCGTAGCAGCAAAGGAACTTGGGATACGGCCACCCGCAGGGTGGTGTCCCGTCGCCGCTCACAAACCTCCTGCCACTGTCGCACCGCATAACCGCAGTAACCGCATAATAACACGAATATTCCCAACTAAGATATTATAAATTAGCTTTTTAGATTAAAGGTTTCGCACCCTAACATTTAGTTCATGAACAGTCAATAAGCTTTATACTCCGAAAGCCCAGATCAGTACGAAATACGAGCTTATCTGTGAAATATAATAGCTAAACGTTTGTACCTACGCCTACGTGGTAACTAAATATCAAACTATTTAATATGATTGTTGCTAAATTGCTGAAGTGAAAATGATCGGAAAATTGGTAAAAGGAACGTTTTGGCATTTAATCAAATGAACCGACGAAATAACGAACTAAAAAACTAAAGTTTATATTAGTCTAGCATTTTGAATTGGCGCCAAAGAAAGAAACATGCAAATTAATTACCTAAAGCATATAATGATTATAGCTAGGTTGATCTTTGTTGATATTTTGTTTGGCGCCGCGCCGCCGCCGCTTCAAAATGCTAGACTAAAAGATTTTCTGTTTTTTTGCTTTTGAGTTCGTTTTTTCGACGGTTATTTTTTAGTCATAAAGGGTTTTTTCGCTTTTTAGTTTTCTTAATTTCAACAGAATCGGTTTACAATGGCAAATTCAGTGGACAAATTATCAATAAATCCTTTTTCTACCTTTAGGGGTAGATATCATATTTTAAATTATAAAGCGGGTCCGCATTATAATTTGAGGTTACTCTTTCCAATAAAAATATAATTTATGAAATCGGATCATTCTATAAAAACTTATGCGTGGTCACACATAAAAATATACATGTTGACTTGAGAAACTCAGCTCGCTGCCAAAAAGTTGGGGATCCTTGCAAAGGTGAGAAGGTACTTAACGCCGGAACAGCTGCTCACTTTGCATCAAGCGCATGCATGGAGAACTGTTCTCATATCCGGGCCAAACACCAGCTTGATGGCCTAGAGTCAATCGAAAGGCGGGTCAAGAGGCTCATCGGCAATGAGGCACTGGTCAAGTCAAAGTCTTGAACATCGTCGCCTAATTTCCAGCTTGTAAATTTTCTTGCCGGTTACAATTCGGGGAGTGTGCGATGGAATTGCATGATCTAATTGCGCCAAGCCCGATTCATCATCGGAATTCCAGGCGTACGGCGATGCGCCATCGGTACATGTTGGATTTATCACCCATAAGCACAAAACGTTTTGGGAACACCTTTATCATGCATTCAATAAGGAGTGGTATTCCCTGGTCTGTGTTTCCTGATAGCTACAATCTCGGGGTCTTTAAGTCAAGTGTGAATAGGTTTTTTCTAGGCAAGCGTACTTCACCGTCGACTACATCATCGCTTACCATCAGGTGAGATGTTGGTCAAACGCGAGCCTATAGTCTATAAAAAAAATATTGGGGAAAGGCTGACTAGGTTTAAGAACTTATGAAACGAAACAGCCCAAAAAATTTAACGTCTACTGATATACTGATATCCAATTTTATCATTGCAATCACAATTACTAAAATACACCTATAAAACAACAATAACACAAAACCAATCTAAAGTCAATTCCTAAACATTAGACCACAGGAACCCGTTAAGCTTAAATTAGTGAAATAGTAAAATAGTGTAGTACGAAATTAAGCAAGTTCATAATGAATATTTATTGGTTTAATACGAACCAGCTGGGCACTGAAACTGGCGAACAATCGGGCTGCATACGGCAATTGCCAGGATAAGTGGCATTTTTTATTGCTGCAACTACATACACACACACTTCCGCAGAAAGTAATCGGGGTTGAATATGGTTATGAAAAAGTCGTGGTTTATGGCTTTATGAGTTTGGGAAGTCATCTCTTTTCTTTCCATTGAGTGCAAAAAGCGAAAACAATACAGGTACTATGTATGTATAAATAGGTCGCATGGGAAACGTGACTTTGTTAATGCCTGGCTGGCAGAATATACTTATATTTATACTGACAGAGGAGTTTGTTTTTTTAGGATTTTTTTTAGGAATAAAATATGCTATATTGCACGAGCAAGTCTTTAATTAACGCCGGTCTATAACGGTACATGATCACGACTAGCTGGTATATTATCATGGGTAGCAAGTAACCCTGCTTCTCAAAGTACGACTACTTCTTTTACAAACCTCCTCTATGTAACTCTTATACGTTGACTAATCGTGGTGATCAATAGATTTTTCAGGAGAACTTATGGAGCTATGGGTACCAACATGAAGATATAACGTTTATTCTCAAACAAAAGTTCATACGGGTCGAGACAGATTGACTGCATACGAAGTGCAAGCAAGCTGAAAAGGTGCAACTTTGCTTCTGCTAGTATGTAGTTGCCTCACAGTTCTAATAACACATTGACAGTGTCGGTGCAGTTAAATTAATTGCAACTTTGCAGCTAGTGTTACGGTTTAGTTTCTATTCTTAAAATTAGAACCAATCGATTTTTCCTTTACGCTAAAATACGTACTGCATTCCCACATAATTTGCTTCCATAAAACACCACAGCGTCTAATACCACATTCATATAGAACTTGTCACCGTTACCGTTTGTAACAACCCACTCCGGATCGCCGGTCAGGCCCGGAGTCCACCATAAAATTGAATCTTAAGATACCCTCATCCAGACGTGACCAAAGTACGTTTAGTGTCACAGATAAACATCACACCTTACCTATTTGGAGTTTTAATACATTTCCAAAGAAACCATAGTACTATTTTGGTTTTAGAATTAGGGTTAAATGAAAAACTTATTTACGCAGATCTTTTTAGGGTTCCGTACCCAAAGGGTAAAAACGGGACCCTATTACTGAGACGCCGCGGTCCGTCTGTCTGTCTGGCTATCACCAGGCTGTATCTCAAGAACCGTGATAGCTAGACACTTGAAATTGTCACAGATGATGTATTTCTGTTGCCGCTATAACAACAAATACTGAAAACAGATAAAAATAAATAAATAGTGGGGCTCCCATACAACAAACGTGATATTTTTGGCGTTTTTTTGCGATTATGGTACGGAACCCTTCGTGCGCGAGTCCGACTCGCACTTGGTCGGTTTTTTTTTAATTTTTATTAAGTAAAAAAAACAAGGGAGCGGGGATAAACACGACAAGGACCTTATTGTATGTTCTTCAGAAATGCGTGCGTGTGTGACTAGATGTATGAACGTAAATGATTCAAAAGGAGTGTGTAAGGATCGGTAGCGTTTCTTTAGTTTCTACCTACACCCATGGGCAAAGTGCGTGAGTGTACATAAATTAAACATTAAATGAGCCACTTTAATAGGTTCTTGTTTTTTATTTAAGTCTGTAATAAGTAGGTTTTACCTTATACAAAACCTATAGTTCGCCTCGTGCGCCAATAGTGAGAGTCGAGCGTCAGAGTGACGTGACAGCGGCAGATGCAGAGTTATTTTGATCGAGTTGGTAGTACCAAAAACAATATTTAAAGAACCTAGATATTCATACTATTAAATATTTTAAAATAAGTAGTAAAAAGTATCGACATCGTTCACATATACTACATCGAACTTTTAACCCGCAAACCTCTTCCTGAATTTACCTCTAGCCTCTTGGCACATCGTCCCAGAGGCACGTCACTACAAAGTCGGGACGCTCTTGTTTGCTCTGCTAAATAAACCGAGTACTATCAAACCTTAGGAAAGCACTAACAATACGCCAGTAGAGTGGCTTGCCGAGAATCAATTTGTTTATGACTGTATCGCTGTGCTGTGTGCGATGGTCATGTCATGTTTGGTTGTACTGTTTCTTTTATAGAATTGTGTTTTATGCGAGCTTTTAATATGAAATGGGAAGAGCTTGATGTGGTCAGGACTGTTCCGCACTTTCCCACAACTTAGAGGAATGGAAGAAAGAGGCCTCCAGTGGAATAGATCAGGCTGAAAATAAATATATAATTTTATAAAAAAATCTTTATTTGGTCACAAAAACATGGTAAGATATTATATAAAATATTCGGAGTTTTAAGTGTTTGATTTATTAAATTATGATTTTAGATAGTTGTAAATATGAATTAAACAGAAAAATATTTCCAATTACTTCTTAGACTTTTGAAATCATAATATTTTTAAGATTTACATCTCTAAAATGTTTTGTACCTAAAATACATCACAATAGTAATTTGCGTAACAGATATTTTATCCAAAGTTTAAAAAATATATTCAAAAAAAGAAGTTTCGAAAAGAAAATATTTTCATAACAGAGATGAAAGTATTACAAAGATTTTAGTAAAGTCTGTCAAAAAGAGTCTTTACAACTATTAGAATTATAAAAGGTATACTCTTACAACACTAGACCGTTAACATTATTAGTGCAACAATTGTTGTATCATTGTACAGAAGGGGGTGATAAAATCAGCAGAATTTAATGACCGCGGCCTAGACTAGGCCAAGATAGAACACAAAGGTCCCTTTGAAAATTTTTTATAAAAGAAAAAAGTAAACATCTATGTAAGTACTTAGTAAATGTTTTAAGATTTAATTCCACATCAATTGTTCTTTTGAGCTCCTACTACTCTCTAATCTTTCTAAAAGAAATGTTATTTGCTTTGGCAGTACTTACGGTATGAGTGTATTAATTTAATTAAGGTTTTAATCATGAGTCTGGACTTTTAAAAATAACGGGAAAAATATAGATATATTCTGTAGGTAACACTTTTATCTAATCCTTTGGGAAATATATATAGGGCCGTGAATAGTGTTAACGACTATAATCATAATTATTTAATAAATTAAGTTGTTTTTTTTTTGTCAATCAGCTAATTGAAACCAAGACTTCATCAATAGCAGAACTCTGATAAGGAAATTAAGCTTAAATTCTTAGTATTAAATAAGCCAAAGCAATATAGCTTTTTCTGATTTTTTAACAATGATTTAGTTATAAAATCAAGATCGAAATATTTTTTTTTATTTCACTTAGGCCTACATGGGCACTTATAAAACATTGACAAAAGGTGCACGGTTCGGGGTGGTCGTTTCCTATTGAGAAGAACCGGCAAGAAACTCCACGGTATAGAAAGTATATTATGTCGAATTTATTATGAATATCCACTATAAATCTATGTAGCTCTAGTATATTACAAATCGATGATTGCTCAAAAAAGTAGATACGACTCTAAAAACTTAGAAACAAAATCCTTTAAAAAAATACTCGTACATTATTACAAAGGAACGTCCACTATAGTAGTTCTGCGCGCCTGGTACCTAAGTCGTATATTCTAGCGAAGACATTGCAATACGTTTGTTTGTTCCGGACCGTATCTTCCTTTTTATAAGATGTCTTCAAGACGCAGGAGTTACGGGTTGGTACACCTTGTGAAGTTCTCAACTGTTTAAGAGCATTTGTATTGGCTTTTTAACTCTAAAGCCATTGCTGTAGCTGTTTCATTATTGGTTTTTGCTCACGGGTAAATTAATATTTACCTACCTAAGTTATAGGCTCATTTATATTATTATGTTCCTGCTACATTTATTAGGTGGTCACTACCCGCCTTTTTAGTGGTAAATGCCCAAAGCAATATTTCCTGATCATAATTTATTTTAATACCTAAACTACCTTCCTACACTATGAAGAAAATCTTTACTTTACGAGGCTTCATTCATTACACGAATTAATAAGACATCAAAAAGACGTAATTCAGTAGCTATCATAAATAAGTACGCCTAACAACTAAGTAGGTAAGAAGGTACTTTTCTAAGTAAAGACTTTCTTTTAATTTCTCCGCTATTAATATTGAAAGTCCGTTCAAAATAGCCCGATAAACAAAACCACGTAGACGCCCTCTCGTGCTCTAACTTAAAAACCTGATTAAATTTTACGACCTCACACGAACTCTGAGGTACAGTCAAGCACATTCCACTGGAGCATGTATGCACTTATGTGCGCAATAGTACGCGAATGTCCGTTTAGCTCATAGTTTGGTACGCTTCCGTGATTCCTCACATTGTCCGGGCAATGCCACCGACATGAATCTAAATGACATTTGGACTGCAGGTCATTTGCTTTTCGACAAGAATTGTTGTTCTTGCATTTTTGTAGTTAAGGTTTGGTTTTACTAAGAATTGTAAGGCCGTTACAATATTTAATAGCTTAAAAATGCACATCGCTAGACGTGTAACTTATGCATAGAATCATATAGATATACTGTCGAAAAGGCATAACTTTTTTTGATTGTGCAATAATAATTTAACACTTTTGGTAAATTAAACATCCTTATAAAAATCTAATTGTAAATAAAAAAAATACAACAAACTTTTTTATTTGGAAGTCGGTTGTACTTTTTTGTAAAAAAAAAGATTTTATTTTACGTTTTTTAGTTGTGGTACATAATGAGTACATTCTATATTATGGGGTAAACCATTACTTTGTGCAAAGCCCAAAGTTATGACAGAATAGTTTACCCGAATAACATGAAACTTGAACATAACCGGTGAAATGAGAGTGTTCCAGGGTGAGCTGTACACATGTGCGTACCCCTTTAGAGCGTACTGGCGTGATATTATGTTATGAAATGCGATTGCGGCAAACCCGCGAGATTTGCTGTTGTTTATTGAAGAGTTCTGTTGTAAATCTCCGAAGTTCTACATCAGATCTTCACCAAATTTAAGTAGGACTACATGAGAATGACCAGCTTTCAAATAAATAAAAACATCAAAATCGGTTCACCTAGTAAATAGTTCTGCGGTAACAGACACAAAAAATTCAGTCGAATTGAGAACCTCCTCATTTTTGAAGTCGGTTAAAAATACTTTTAACTGCAACTCCTTCAGTCAAGTTCTAGAAGTTCAGTCAGCTAGCAGTTACATCCTATAAACAGCGATAGGCTGTCCCAATTAACATGGGAACAATGACTAATGTCCACCTACACATGTCCAACATTCAGTGTAATTAGTGCTGTAGTACGACTCGCTAATTTAGACACGTGCCGTGTATTGTGTAATACACAGTAGAACCACGCAAGTGCATCCAACTGTTCCATACTATTTATCTTCCAGGATTCACAAAGGCGAATTTAAATAAGTTTACTAAAATTAAAATAAATGTCTACGCAGAGCTGTCAGTGTCAGTGCATATGTCAGTGGCAGGCCGGCCATTGCCTTCGTTCTTATACATAGACGTAGATTACTGGATTGAGCATGCCCTGTCTGGTTGTCAAGTGAAAACGATAACAAAAATTTGAGTGAGACAAAGCTATCGTGCAGCCAGTTGTTGCCGGTTTAAAAAATTCTGGTTGGTCCACTTTACAGGCCGTCACAGTATCACCTTCGTCACTACGAACGACAGAAAATAGATAGATATTGACCGATCATTCGCTTTGTCTCTTTCTACAGACTCAGTTTTGTGAAGGTAATGCTCATTCCAGTTCTTTATTATCTATGGTTATTTTCTATAATAAAAACACAAAACGGAACCCCTCACCCTACTTGACCGCTGAAACTTGCATAGAATTACAAGTAGCCTACACGTGCTTTTGTTTTCTTTTGTCAAAAAAGAGTCATATTTTTTGTATAATTTGCTTTAAAAGATTGAAATGAATTGTGCTACTCAATATAAAGAATGTAAATTCAATGTAATTAGTTTAGACAGATTAGATTTGTATAAAAAACCGGCCAAGTGCGAGTCGGACTCGCACACGAAGGGTTCCGTACCATTATCGCAAAACACTGCAAAAATATCACGTTTGTTGTTTGGGAGCCCCCCTTAATTTATTTTATTTTAATTTAATCATTATTATTTTTTGAAGTGAATATACAACTAATCATTCTGTGAATATTTCAAGCGTCTACCTGTTGCCGTTATTAATATCGAGCAAAAAACGGCAAAAATATCACGTTTGTTGTATGGGAGCCCCCCTTAAATATTTATTTTATACTGTTTTTAGTATTTGTTGTTATAGCGGCAACAGAAATACATCATCTGTGAAAATTACAATTGTCTAGCTACCACGGTTCATGAGATACAGCCTGGAGACAGACGGACAGACAGACAGACAGACAGACGGATCGCGAAGTCTTAGTAATAGGGTCCCGTTTTTACCCTTTGGGTACGGAACCCTAAAAATAAGTGATGTTTTTTAGATTAAAAGTTTTACCAATATTTCTAATATGATTTAAACAGGATATAGGTACCTAACAGACAACGTCGAAATAAAAAAGATTTATTTAAAAACATAGTGCTTAGACAGAATTTGATTTGTATTTGTTGTTGTGGCGAAGTTTGGGGCGGCCATGTTTCCTGCTTAATTCGTCTGGAATTATTTTTAATGATGAATTTACCAGTCCTTTATATGACAAAGTTTCGGACACAAAACAAAAACAAAACAATTCACACATCAATAATTCCACTTACAATACCCACCACAAATAATAACCCACGAATTACTTCACACTAGCTCCTTGATTACCAATAAAGAGTCTATTAAGAAAGCAATCATGGCCAACTGTCAGTCTCCCAAAGACTGGCGTGATGAGCCGATGGTCTCAATGTCACGATAAATAGCCCGTAATACACTTAGGTCGGACGAGGATGGCGTAATAGCCCGGGGCGTAACGTGATTTGCTAGTTCTCTGTTACCTTAATTCTCCACAAGTATTCGTCCAACAAAGAGGGGTTCTTAATATAATATCGATGTTGGTGCGTACGCGGTGTTCCAAATTTGAATTTGAATGGAGCTCAACAATTTGTTTGTTTAGCGAACGTTAGTGCTGCCAGTGGGGTTCTGGATTTTTTGATAGCGAACTGAATTGATAACAAAAAACCGGTCAAGAGCGTGTCGGTCATGCACAACGAGGGTTCTGTTCTTCATCATATATTTTTTGTTGATGATTTCTGAAAAAGTGTGATATTAAGAGACATCGTTTTATTTTTCCTGTAATCTTTACTTAGACTGGTATCACAATAATTACAGTTTTTTCTCTATCCGAACTTCGGAGATAAGGAGGGGGAACGGTATTTTTTTATTTTTCGCCAAAAGTCGAAAACCCCCTTTCAGTCACGTTTGCAAAAAAAACATATTGATATTTATTTCTTTCTTATATGCAAAATTGTTGGGCAAATTTCATCTAAAACTATTCCAAATTTCAAGTTGATAGCATTAGAAGTTCTTGAGATATCCAGCTATGACAAACGGACAGACAGACTGAGTCACACCATAAGGGTTCCTTTATACCATTTTGGTACGGAACCCTAATTACGAGACGACGAGAGACTGAAGACAAAGTGACATTATTATTAGCTAAAAGAATTAAAAAAAATTACAAAAATGTGTAGTAGTGACCAAATCACCTGTCACCAATCCCAAACAATTTGGACTTTTGATAATTATAACGATTGTGATAGACTGTTTTGTTGTGTAGTTACCCAAGTTACTATTTCACTTTTTGCATTATTGCAAAACATTTATAAATATGTCTAAGCAAATGAGTCATCGCATGAGTTCAGTACGACGAATCGTGAATACTCTACTCAGTAAAGATTCCTACTAAGTTCTTAGTTCTATGCAAGTAATTACGGCTTACTCCCGATACACATTTGCTGTTTATCTGCGTCTGATTGGATTAAACACTGCTTACTAGTTCCGAAATGTGTAGCATAAAGTTGTTCATAAAGCCACAAGTTCCGCAGTGTAATCGCTAGTTGCGGTAAACCATTGAGGCTCGCACTCAATCTGTGGAAGCATGTTATAGACGGGCGTGTTAATAAATAAACACCTGCTTTGATAGTTGGGGTTTGTGTTGGTAAAACTTGCATCTTTGTAAGCATTAACATCATTATATATAACCTTTTCAATCCATTTCCGAACGCAGTGCCAAAGCCATGGTTCGCGGATAAATTTAAAAGAGACTTACCGCAGCCTTGGCATATGCAACTGAAGGAACACGGGTGGGTTTTAGTCAGTAAAAGTCTGACACGCCCTCCCGCTTCACCCAGAGCGGGAGAATGCATTGGATATAACTCAGCACAAAAAAACAATTGCCAGTGCCATCATGAATCCTTGTGAAAAAGGTATAACGCTATTTGTCTGATATGGCTACGTCTCTCCCGCACGCTGGAATTATGATAGTTTTAAAACAAAATAGTAGGTCCACAGGGCTTTCCAGAGAAAGTAGGTTTTAATTATTTTGCCTTCCAGACTACCCTTGGTCTTTCAGAAAGAAAAAATAATTTCGTAACCAATCCTCAAATTCCTGAAAGAGACTTGGAGAAGAGAGATAGAGCATAGACTCCAGTATTTGGGGTCGGCTTTGTCCCACATCATTCTTCGCCAGACGTGTCTATGTTGGGTCATCGAGACTTTTAAATTTTATTTATTTATTTAAACTTCATGCACAAAGGTACAATGGCGGACTTAATGCCTTAGGCATTCTCTACCAGTCAACCAAGAGTGGTGCAGAGACAACATGGCAGGTGCATTGTTTAAAACGTGGCAGCTACAAATTTAACAAAAAAAATAAAAATAAATTGCTTAATATCCACATACATACATATATTATATGATATATACTTAGATAAATATATATTTATAATAAAGTAATGAAAATAAGTTATCGAGATGACCCTTTCCCCCCGCTGATAATAATACTGCAATTTCCGCTTGAAAGCATACCGACTGGTAGCCGCCCTGATTTCGAAAGGAAGCGCGTTCCAAAGAAGAATAGACTGAATATAAAAGGAAGAATGAACAAAATCAGTAGTATGAGAAGGACAGAGTAAGAGCAGATTGTTGGAAGAACGCAGATTCCTAGCGTGAGAAGAACTTAAATATTGAAAATGAGACATAAGGTAAGAAGGTGGAGTGGGAGAGTGGGAAATTTTCTACTTTTTTTCAATTTAACCTAACCAACACACTGTTCTAAAATATATGATAATAATTTCCAGCATGGTCATGTCAAGAACCCTCCCATAATTCGTTAAAAGAAAATGAGTAAAGCGTTCGTTGTTTTATAGCTAATCACGTTCAAACTCCTTTACTAGCCTCGTCCAAGAAAACAGGTGAAGTTTTAAAACATAAAAAATATCGGGAGTGCATCAAATAATGCGGGATGCTGCGTCGACCCGAGCACCATATAACATATTAAACTATTTCACTCAGTTGTTTCACCTTATGAGTTGCTCGGTAACTTTAGCAACTGATATTATCGGTTTATAGCTCATTTTACCCTGACAATATAACCTTATTAGTGAGTTAATTTGGTTCTGCGTCAATAATACACGGGTTATTGGGAAGGCTTTCTCTTTTTCATCGCCTAAGAGATACATAGCGTTTTATATATGTATAAATAGGACTGCTATAAAGGTTTACTTTTAATTCACTAGTGATCTTTCAGGGGATGAAAGTACTCACACGTTAACTGATTTTTTTTCGTATTGCTTGGTCCCATATTAAAATTGTTAATATTCATTAGTAATTTCACCGGCAAAAGATGGCTGATAAGTCAAAATAATAATTGACTTGTACAGTACCTACATCAAGAACAAATTAGTTTTAAATAAATAAGGTCAGAGAAAATACAAAAGTACATACTTTCTTTATATTCATTCATCATCATCATCATCATCAGCCTATTAAAGTTCCCACTGCTGGGACACAGGCCTCCTCTCTGTGAGAGGGAATGGCCCGTAATCCACCACGCGTGCCCAGTGCGGATTGGTGGATGTTACATGTCTTCGAATTTTTGGTTCTAGGACATGTGACGTGCCGGTTTCCTCACGATGTTTTCCTTCACCGTTTTGAGAGGAGTTTTTTTATATTCATTACTGTATCATTAATAATAGAGTAAATCTTCATGTTCATTAATACGAGCTAGACTTAGCTAGCTGCAGCTTAATCCATGCTTCCTGGATCTACTTAGCTTGCTCAGAAATTCAGAATGCGATTTATTTCTAGCAACAACGGGTCCAGTTCTCATCAGATAGCGTACAACCAGTGAATAAATAATACCATCCTACTACTACTATAACAAAAAGTTTAATGTATTTATCATCCATATCAAACGAGCTTTGACTGTCATGATATCAGCCAAAAGCTAATTTTGCAACATTAAGGTTTCCCTAATCGACGGTACGAAGTATTTTGTGCGCGGGGTTAAAATGCATGCTATCTCATCTGACAACACGTGCGAAAGAGATAGATGCTGTGATGAGCAGTAAGAAGCTAGCTCGCGTACGAATACATACTTTTGCAAATGTGTAGCGAAATGGATGATGATTTAGGACGAAAACAAGCGCGTGAAATTTTATAAACAGACCTTTGGGAATATGGATATCATGAAAAAACTACTAAATGTATCTGTTCAAAATAAAATTATTTGCATTGTTAAACTACTAATCTATCCCTGTATGGTGACTATTTTGCAATTTTCATTCTTTTTATGGTATTTATTTCCGCCCAAAGATGCTTTAAAATTAGTGTTGAAAAATGGAACTTTCGACGCTTATAAATTTTAAATATATATTTTATTTTCCTTTTTTCTTTCCATACAGGGCTAGATAATGATGAGACAATTCGATACAAATTTTATTTTGAACGTACAACGTCAAACAGTAGAATAATCGCCGTACTACTTTTGTATGGATGATCAACTAGTGCAACCTTAATATAAAGTACCTGAAAGGAAAACTTTGTCTTCAACTATCGCCCTTTGTACGTATGTCACGTGTTAGACTGCCTCGTTGGTATATAGTGGTCTCAATCGCTACTGTTCAGGTCAGGGTTAAGCAGTGTTATTGGGTTTTTTAACCTGAAGTATTTTAGTAGCAGCCTAGAGTTCGGACTTGAGTTCGCGGTTGATTGCTTCGGATAATACTGGCGTGATGCTAAGTTGTCAATGACAAAATTTTGGACTTCTGATATTCTTTATCACCGATAGGATGTCCCTTTGTCTAAAACCCAAGAGCTAAGTTTTCTTAAAAAAAATATACACGGAATAATAAGGAATGTTTAGTGTAGAATAATAATATCAAAATACCGATTAAACTTTTTGAATTAACAAGATTAAGTGGCAATTAGTGACCCACAGAGTACTAAGATCTACAAATCCGTGAGCTTAAAGGTTATGAATGTCTACATTAAGTTAATAAGACTTTGGATCAAGGCCATGGCAATGTCGTTGGTAGGCGGCTTTAGTCTTACCGAACGTTTTCTGTTACTTTGATAATCTAACCTATACGCTCTTTTTGGGAATTCTGACATTGAGTTTCCCATTCTCTATATATCTTCAAATTAATTAAACTCTCCAAATTTTCAGAATTGGCTGATCAAAATTGTTTTGTGGTAGGTAGTTCCAACCTCCTCGGGAAAAGCTAATTCTTGGGATTCCGTTCATATAATAACACGTACCTAAATTATATTTTAGTCAGGTCCTACTTTTATATTGTTAGTGTTTAATATCAGTGGATTAGATAGATACCATAAAACGGCCTCTCAAACGAATAGATAGATACCATACAACGGTCTGCCAAATCTTTTTCTAAATACTTTAATTGGAGTCTGCTGCCGACCGATCTCGGCAAGTATTGCTTAACCTTGAAGAATTATTCGTTTGTGTGTTAGTCGTATTATTTGTCCAAGAGCTGCTCGTAGTAGTACCGTCCTACAAAGTAAAAAAGTTTGAACATTTTTGGGCATTGTCATCATAAGCACTTCACCGCGCCGTCACTCACCGTGTTACTAAGACGCCTGATATATTGGCATTAAGACGACGACTAACGCCAACGGCCTTGAGGGAAAAAATCGCGCACTCGTTTTACACCCGCGCGACCCAAAATTTTGTAGTTTTTTGTACTTTCCTTATTATTCTATGACTTTAAAAAAAGAAGCCTCAGATCAAAATATAGATAATTAAATTGTTGATGGTGTCGATTTAATAAAAATACGCGCAGCGGTTTTGGTCCGATTGTCGTGTTTTTGTCCGTATTAGATATAACTTTACAAATTAATAACACTAATGTTATACGAATAAAACTCAAAATTTTCTTAGATCAAATTATTAAGAAAATGGTCTAATGTAACATATATTTTAGCCAAAAAATTACGACTAGCCGTTTAGACGTGATTCTCATTTTAAAATCAGCTACTCAAGGGAATCTGCGCCTCAACATGCATTGTGATTATGATGTTCGCTTGCAATACAGATATCGTTTAACAAGGTCACAGTACGAGGTAATTTTAGCGCTCATTCGTGTCGAGAAGAAACAAAAACACTTAATGGAAACAAACAATTTCTAGATTAACATATATAGCAGCCTCAGAGTAAATATATTTGGTTAAAAATAATTCATCAAACTTATATATATATGTATTCCCCTTAACATCATTGCCGTCAATCGTCATCTTAATTGCAATTCACCACGCCGTCACTCACTGTGTTAGTAACACGTCTGATATTGTCATCAACATGCATTGTGACTATGATACGTGCTAGCTTCATAGCTTGGGTTCAGTGGGTACTGGTTCAGCTTGGGTTGGTTTGTGTGTCTAATTTGGTTTCTGAAATTATATAGTGGCTAAATAATAACAGCCGTACGGTAGCGGAATCAGGTCGATCTTCAAGGTAAAGCAACGCTTAACGATATCGGCCTGTGGGTGACCATATTACATACTCACATCAAGACTCCTTCATGTCTCAAAAGGAACCTGTTGTCAATTGTAGATCTTTGACAGTCGTTAAAGATATTCAGAAGCCAAAGAGTTTGATACGAGGCTTGCCAAAGTGTTACCCAGTTTTGTAGTCGCAGTGTTTGTATTCCCTTGCGATGATAAAACACTTTTTACGTGGGCGAAACCGCGAGCAAAAGCTAGTGTAAAATAATGGTACTCAGCTGCATTTGGTTAGACAGGCAGTCGACTTCAACTTGGGCAAAGCAGAATGATTTCACCTTGGAACTGTTCAAATGAGATTGATACTTTAAAATTACATGATGGAATCTGAATGATTACTTTCTTGATTTCAGGAACGAAAATCTGGTAGACTAATGTCGAGATATACGATTTATCGTAATAGTTCAGAGTTCAAAAGGACATTAGCAACGGGACGTAACAGTATATTTATAGGTTCAATGTACCGAACCTTCGGTGCTCAAAAAGTCGCTCGATGTCTCTAGGTACAAGAGTCAATACAAATAATATGTAATTACCTACAACAAGAAAAACCCTCCACAATCTAGAATGTTCCCATCTTCCCTTTTCATTGTTCATAAACCCTAACGATAATGCGTTATAGTACATCTTATCTTTACATTTGGATATCATTACTATGTAATGGCAATACAAAATATTACAACACTGCTTGTAATATTCAATTTTCCTCGAGTTCAGGCCATCAAGTCGGTTTAGGTTGTAAATATGCAGTAAACCTAAGTTTGACAAAGAGGGGTTGTGAGCTGTGACAATTTTTCTTAGAATATGGCTATTGTGTAAACTATAAACAGTTTTATTTATAACGTGCGATGGATGTGATACATAGTTACATCTGTAGTTGGGCACCTATCGTCAAGAGCTTAGCTAACTTGTAACAATCAAAGTAAAAATCGTATTTTTTTTTTATTTGTTTTACTATTCCTCCGCAATAATTCCAAACCACTGCAACTCCTGAAAGCCAGAATCAACAATGGCAACCACCAGAAAAGAGCCTTGGCAATAAAGCTCGACGAAGTCCCAGCGTATGAATTTAACTGTCTTGGATCCCGCAACGAAATTAATCAGAAGAATAACAGAGGAGTAGGAGAAAAAATACCGACAAAAGTTTGTTATGAAAATATCTTTTGTGTTAACACAACAGCTGAAATTAAGAGACACATAAGCTGATCGAACACATACGATCGAATATATAACAAAACGAAAAGTAAGGCGTACACTTGCATTGCTTTTTGAATTATAGGTTATTACACAGCGGGCCCGAATTAACGTCGCGTACCTACCTAATTAAAAAAATATCAGACAGACAGAATTTCCGTCACATAATTTTCGGCTGTTATATCGCTATCTTTAAAGGGAAAACGATTAAATTTCCAAAAAAATATACCGTAGTGAAAAAGTAATTTACAATAAGAATAAACGCCTGCAAAAAAAAAATAAGGTCATTATTATCATTCCAATCGTTTATCTTTCATTCTAACAC
Organism: Anorthoa munda; assembly: GCA_945859665.1. NCBI lineage: Eukaryota > Metazoa > Arthropoda > Insecta > Lepidoptera > Noctuidae > Anorthoa > Anorthoa munda. The sequence goes on along the minus strand of OX243900.1, from coordinate 13,950,235 downwards.
CAAAGAAATATCTTACCCACCATTTAGCTTTATTAGAATCTTTAACCAGACTAGTGAAAATCACTTCTTGCACCAATAAAATCCTTAGCTATATAACCCATTTATAGGCACCGACAGTGTACGTGTATCGGCGGCGCGCGGTCGGGCGGTAACGTGATTTCCCAAATCGGACATCTCCCGCTTTGAGTGCTCTTCAAACGCTCACTCAGTAAAAGGCATATCTCCGATGCGCACTCAGCTACCGCCCCTTGAAAACGTGATACTTGAATATACACATAGTTTAACCTATATGCTTTATAAAGGTAATTAGAAGACGGCAAAGTCTCGCAACTTTTTGACGACGAAATCTATCCTTGGCATGTAGAATAGTGAAAACTGCTTGAAAATCAGGATGCTTTCGCTTCTGGAATTTTTATACCTGCGTTAACGAAAGGTGCAATGCTTTTTCAGCGAAAAACGAGGAAACCATCCGGATAGGTAAGGATTTACGCTTGACGGATTGCGGTCCAATAAATTGGCAACTTGCGCGTATATATTTCTGGCTCTTTGTAAGGCAACGGAATCAGGACCAACCTTTGTGGAGTATTAAGTTCGTATTTCGTCTCTGTCTGTTTATTGAACTTTAACAGCTCAAGTAGTTCTTAATTTCGAATGAAAGGAAGTTGCGACCTCCTTTTGAAACCTATTACCCGATCCTTTTGAACGAAAAGTTTACTGTATCGTCTATACTTTGCGAATTCTGTAAGATCTATTGAAACATAGTAACACTGTGAACACTATTATTTGTATTAGTCATTATCACTTCATGTAAAATCGATAAAATTAATAAAATTGTTTTTCTCAAACATTACACTTTTTCACGTTGTAAAACTGACCAAGTCGAATTGCTACTTAATCGACCTTACCTACGTAAGAATAAAATAACTTAGAGATGACCGATTAACAGACAAGCTGTATAGTACTCGACAGTATGACGATGATACGGCAAGTCATCAATTTGTCTCTTTCATCACTTTCTATAGAGTCGAGAATGTCACTACATATGCTTCGTACACGTATAATAATTACATCCACAACATGGCAACAATTAGTGGTACTAATTGATCCCACTACACACGGGAATGTGTACGTCCTATTCCGTATTAAAAACATGAAGTCTTCCCCCAATCCTAATTTATTTGGGGTCAGCGCAGCTTGCACTCATCTGTCTACGATATATCTTTATTCACCAATCACCATCAACTCAATAGTTATCTCCTTTCTCGCCGAATTTTTCACGCAATCTGCCCAACGATACTTCGGTTTTCTCCTACCTTGGTGGTTGGTACACAGATTACTTATCTGCGTAACTTGTTTCTCCTTCTCTATCAAATCCATCCAAAAGTCTGTAAAAGATGTCGTTTTAAGCGATAAGACCGCATTGTAATTTGTTATAGTTTGCAAAAGGGTGTATTTTATCTATCTTCTATCTACCTCTACCCTTATTTTCATGTATTGAAACTTACCTCTTATAAAAACATAAGATGCAAGCACAAAATGTTGACATCTGAACTATTTTGACTGCTGGGCCAAGTAAATGGGTTAATGAAGGAGAAAATTACGTCATCCATCTTAGTTGGATTCCTCTTAGCAACGCCGTGCCGGGCTTAATTCACTTCATTAATGTTTTTTTTCTCCCAGCTTTTTGCTACTGTACGAAAAAACAAAGATAAGCAGAAAAAATAACAACTCCATAAATGAGATTTGTTGACGTTTCTCTCATCTCGTTTTTGTATTACATTTTAAGATATTTCTTTAACTTTAAATATTTATAATGAGGAGTACGGTGCGGTTAATAGGACGCAGAGATTAAAGACTCGTAGCGGAGACGACTATTATGTTAAATCTAGATGATAGTTCACGGTCTAGTGCTTTTTGAACTTGTTTGAATATAATTAATGTTGCTGTAGAAAAAATGTAATTAATCTAGGCGAGCTACAATTAAATTGGAAATTGGTTCTAAAATTGGCCTTTGTTAGCAAAAGTAGTATATTATTAGAGGGTTAATAAGGATGGTCAAAAACCAAGTACCTATGTTTATAAGTTTATATGCTACTGATGTATTATTTAATAGTTACTAGCTTCTGCCGGCGGCTTTGCCCGCGTGAATGTTGAAAATTATCCTAAGGGAACATATTCCCGTTTTAAAAAGTATCATATGTGCTATTCCAGAATATAATCTATATCTGTGCCAAATTTCATCCAGATCCGTAGACATTTGAGCGTGAAGGAGTAACAAAGATACAAACATACACACACACACACTCACAAACTTTCACCTTAATAATATTAGTGTGATGTGACATATAGCGTGATAGTAGTCCGATGGTTTATTTTAACGTTCCATTTCTAAATATACATCAATCTAACGAAAGCTGATAGGTAAGATTTATTCCAACGTACATGGAATTCATATAAAACGCTTCTCGTGAGTTAAGAGAAACAGGAATTCAGAAAATTCTTGGCAAATAAAAGCTATTTTACAAGGAAAATTCTTTTGTATATGAGCCGGAAAATGATGTGAAATAATACTACCATAATTTTTGAATACAATTAAGAATACGTGTTCAGAAATACAATAGAAATGTACAAAAATAAAACACGTGAATGTTATAAAAATAGAAATTAAAAAGTGTTGATAAAATAATCGTGAGTTCTTACAGAAAAAGAAGGTAATTTTTTGAACGAAAACATAGACAATTAAAGCAAAAACGTTGATTTAATTTTTAACGAGACAGTTTTAAATTCTTTGATACTTACATTTTACAGATTCAATTGAAAACCAACATCAAGCGATTACTAGTTGTATGGCATTATTTTTTATCTTTGTTCACTGCCTACAACTATTATGAAACCAAAGGGAAAATATTAAGAAAATTATAAAATAATTATATAATATAAATATCCATATTAATATTATAAATGCGAAAGTAACTCTGTCTGTCTGTCTGGCTGTTACCTTTTCACGTTAAAACCGCTGAACCGATTTAGATGAAAGTGGGTATGGAGATAGTTTGAGACCCGGGAAAGGACATATGCTACTTTTTTTTTCATAAAACACAAAGGGGGAGAAATGAGGGCATGGGGTAATTTTGTATGAAACTTCTTATTATGGCTTAAATCGCAGAACCGATTTAGACGAATTTTGGTATGGAGATAGTTTGAGACCTTGGGAAGGACAAAGACTACTTTGTTTGCATAAAACATGAAGGGGGAAAAATGGGGGGAGTGTTAATTTTGTATGTAACTTCTTAGTATGAACCGATTTAGATGCAATTTAGTATGGAGATAGTTTAAGAACCTGAGAAGGACATATGATAGGCTACTTGCATAAAACACGAAGGGGGAGGAATGGGGAGAGGGTTAATTTTGTATGTAACTTCTTATCATGCAACTTCTTCTTATTATGAACCGATTTAGATGGAATTTGGTATGGAGATAGTTTGAGACCTTGGGAAGGACATATGATAGGCTACTAGCATAAAACACGAAGGGGAGGAATGGGGGAAGGGTTAACTTTGTATGTAACTTCTTATCATGCAACTTTTTCTTATTATGAAGCGATTTAGATGATTGAGATATAGGCATGATTTTGATAACAAATGATTGAGATATACATATTTATTTAGATTATCTAATGGGATGAGGCTTCGTAATAGACAATATGGGCATAATATAATAGGTTCCAATATATTAACAGATATGAGAAAAGGGGAAAGCGTGTTCATACGTCGAATCCCAATAATACCCACTGACCTATCATTTCAATTCAAAAGACTCCAGTTTCTAATCAAACTTGGTTTTGCTATTACTATTAACAAAGCTCAAGGGTAGCAAGATTTCATTTGGAAAAGCTATGCTTTACCCATGGCCAGCTACATGTAGCTGCTGATGTTCACGTATGCCCAGGTCCCAGATAGTGTATGTATTAGCATCAAATGATAATATAGTATATAGCAGCGTCCTAAAATGTTGTACCCATGATTAACGGAATAATTAAGGAATGTCAATTAACTATAGATACAATTTATGATAGAGTGGTATCTTCAATCTGTTGCAAAGCAGAACCTATGAGTCTGTAGTTTATTTGTTTCCTTTTGTAACTATTTAACCTATACCTGTATTGACTAGCGTCTTCAATCAAATAAGTGAATCGTTCTTACGTTAACGCTTCCTGTACAGGCGTGTACATGCTGAATTTTCCAAGTGGGCGTGGATGGCCAAATCATCACTATAAACAATAGCACAAAACAATTAAAGGAGTCAATGAAGAATTTTGATTAAAACTAAAACTGCATCATTGGATTTTTCTCACCCTGTATGTCGACAACCAGAATTGATAGACAAAATCTATATTAAGCTGCGGGTAATAGCTAGTATTAATATAAATGACACATTGTTATTTCATTTTAATTTCTATTACCACCCATTTCCTGACAAAGTTAAGCCGTCAGTCCCACCCAACAGATATCACTAGGTAATAACGATACAACTAAGGTGACGGAGTATGAACCTGACGTGAAGCGACGTCCGACCATCAGCCCGTTATATATGAGGGCTGACTGAGATCACAACACACGAAGGGCGTGGCTTCTCGCAATTAAGCCGATGACCCACTGGTGAATCTACAAAGTGGATGGCCGTACACGACGTTGATATTTAGACAGAGATAGGGTTATGATACTGGCTGAATAGTTTATTGTCAGACTGTTTGTGCCCGGTAGAATACTTGTACAAGACATACAAAGGACAGAGAGGTAACTAAGATTAAGAAAGGGACTAAAAACCATTACTGATAAAGAAATTTTCATGTGGAGTATTATTCAAACCGGTATGTTCTAGAACCAATAATACGAATACAGTGACACACATGGCACCTATCTGTGTTCCAGCAGCACATTAAAAATATGCTGATGATGATAATGATAATTCAAACACTGAAATCTGAAAACCTGAAAATCATTAAAAATAAAGAAGGGATTGAAAAAAATAAAAAAAATAAGATTTTAGAAACCGGCTCTAAGATTACTTCTAAAACAGAAAAAATAAGCGTTGATCAGCTATGCAAACTCGCTGTTATTTGATGTACAAAACAACAATTCCAGTTTTCCTTAAGTTTAACTTATTGTTAGTCAGTGTATTTTCTATTTGGTAAATTTAGAACAAAAAAAAAATTACAATATGTGACTGTTCCAAATTATCCTAGACTGAGAAAAACGGTTTTCTAAAGTCAGCTTCCCCTACACAATTAGGTATATAACTTTATTACTCAGTCTCTCACTCTCTGTCGAACATAGAACCTCCTCTTTTTTGGTAAGTCGGTTAAAAATCGAATCTTCTATTCGCCAGTACAACCCTAGCATTGCTCCTGAAATTTTGATATCGCAAAATGTTGCCATAAGCAATATTGTTTGTGTATCAAATACGTATTTACGCTCGTTTTCCTTTCCGGCGGGCAACATTCCAAGGGCAGACGCGGACTGTGCTTTTGGATTGAAGATCATGATAATAGAAAGGAGTACGTTTAGGTGCTGCACTTACCTGATATGCCTTTTATTTTTTTCTAACTAGAATTTGTCACAGACAAAATCTTTTTCTGCAAATGTGTTTATTTTTGACTAACGTTGTATCCATGTTACTAATATTATAATTGTTTGTTACTCAATCACGCAAGAACGGCTGAACGGATCTGGATGAAATTTGGCACAGAGACAAATTACTACTTTTAATACCGGGCATTTGTTCCCTCGGGATAGTTTTCAACTTTCACGCCGGTGAAGCCGCTGGCAGAAGCTCGTATTACATAGACATCACGACAGGTGAACTAATATAAGTTTTACCACAAAACACTGCATGACTTCACGGCAGATAAACGTGTATAAATACATACACTATGACTTTTCTACCATTTACCTCATCTCCTTGCAGCCGGCAGTGGCATCTGCATGCTGGCAGATAACGGGACGGCACTTAGAATGTGTCGGATAAGTGCCGAGCCCGAGATGTTTGGACGTTAACGAACTATCCAGCTTACGCGATGAATATTCATTGATAACTAATAACTATAATCTTGGACTGTGTTGTATCTTAATTTGGTTCTCGGTTGGACTGTTGGGAGTTAAGTGTATCAAGTTGATCCATTTGATGTTAAGGCAAGAAGGAAATAATTGTCTGTAAAGAACGAATATAATGGAGATCTTCATGACTCTAGCTTTCTGGTAGTTGGTGAGATTCCCGCTCAAGACCCTCATCTCCTAAGGGTCCGTGTCAATTTACTACTATCTGATCTTCGAGAGTGCACTTGAAAGTCTTGTACAGTAAACTGAACCTTTACGTGCCGATATATCACCAGCAAAGCCAAACATGGGAATGAATACGCGAGTTTTAGTTGTACGATTGCATCTAAGCCGTCATGAGCATGAGCTTCAACATATATAAAAACTGGCCAAGTGCGAGTCGGACTCGCGCACGAATGGTTCCGTACCATTATCGCAAAAAACGGCAAAAAAATCACGTTGCTTGTATGGGAGCCCCACTTAGATATTTATTTTATTCTGTTTTTAGTATTTCTTGTTATAGCGGCAACAGAAATACATCATCTGTGAAAATTTCAACTGTCTAGCTATCACGGTTCATGAGATACAGCCTGGTGACAGATGGACAGACAGACAGACAGACAGATCGCGGAGTCTTAGAAATAGGGTCCCGTTTTTACTTTTTGGGTACGGAACCCTAGAAACCAGCTTTCGCCCGGGACTTCTTCGAATAGAATACATTTTTTATATTGTGAAATATTATTGTCCACCTTACTTGAGGAATTATTGGTTCACCATACAAACTTCCATCCTCTTATGGATGATTTCTGGAATAAAAACTATCCTATGCCCTTCCCAGGGTCTCAAACTAACTCCATACCCCATTTCATCTAAATCGGTTTAGCGGTTTAAGTGTGAAAAGGTACATAGGCAGATAGACATGAAGTAATTCTTTTCTTTCCTTTTGAGGAACAGAACTCTAAAAAAAATTATTACACATTACAGAATGAATTATCGAATTTACAAAAATCCTTCCGCAAAGCTAGCTTTCTTCAAGCTTTTCATTATAGAAACGACTCTCTCGCATTTCATGCTTTTAGACCCAGCGGTTAAGGCTATGCATCTGTCAATAAATTCAAGATTTTATTCAGGAATTCGAAATTTCAGCAGCACGATACAAAAATTATTTTCAATTTTCCTTTGCTGTAATGTAACATAAAAGCAATGTATCGTAGTATCAAGATGGCAAAAATATGTTTCAGTATGAAGCTGATGCTGACGGTTCATCAGATCCTAAGATAAGTATCGACGATGTCTCATCCAGTATCATCTTTGACATCGACGTTTCTTTCAATTAACCTAAAAACTTCTCTTCAAAACAAGATTGAATGTCACACTTCAAAACTAGATTGAATGAACAGTCAATATGCATTTAAGCGGCAGCTGCGGCATTATTTTCTATACCATATATATACATAATTATATACATTATATAATTATGCATATATATATAATATATATGTGTAGGTATTTATTATAGAAAATATATATGTATGTTTATTTTAACTATATATATTTTTGCAATTTTTCTTTAATAATTATTTCTATTTTTATGCACCTGCCATATTATTATTATCTCTCCTCCACACTTGTTTGACTGGTAGAGAATGCCTTAGGCATTAAGTCCGCCTATGTTCCTGTATGTTGCATGAAGTTTTAAATAAATAATTAAACTGAAACTCTAAACTTAAAAACTAATATTAGAAAGCGATAAAATTGATTGTTTGTTTTTAAGTTTGTAAAAAGTTAATCCCTGGAAGTAGTGATCTGATTTCAAAATAAAGCAACACTATCGTGTTATCCATGGAAGACGCACGGTTCTTGTGGAAAGACTACATGAGCGATGCCGAAGGAAAAAGCTAAAGCTAAATATTATTTACATGTAAAAATAATAAATTTTCAATACAATAGTGAGTGTTTTTCAGAAAATATAATTGTTGATTTTGACTGTCACAAAAGGCAGATTAACAACCAAACTAAATACCTGAAATAGAAAAACCTTTTTAACTTTCACTATTTCAATATTTTTTTTTTCATCAGCATTCCTGTAACAGGTCAAAGGCATTATTTATTTAAAGCGTACACCAAATCAACTAAATTGTAATGGCAGCTGAAATAGAACGAACTTTCTGCATAGCTAAAAACTAAAGGGAATAAATATAATGACCACCAAAAAAAACTTTGTGACGATAACCCCTAACCACCAAATCTAGTAATATACTGACAAAAATAGTAAATGATCACCAAATTTAGTAAATTGATCACCAAATTTTAATAGCAAATTATTGCGCTATTTAATGTTGTAAAATAGGTTAGGTTAGGTTAGAACTGTGACCAACCGCGCGCGAGCCGAGCGAGCAAAGCGAGCGGTGCCGCGGCAGCGGCCGGCGAGCGCTACTTCCAAGTTGCTCCCAGAAATTTTATAATCTTTTTGGTCATTGGTTTAATTTTGGTGATCATTTACTACTTTTGGTGATCATTTACTACTTTTGGGTTAACAATGATTTATTTGGAGTCATTTTGCCTAAACAGGATAGCGAGATGTTAAAACTTTGGTTATAATTTTACAATAAGATGCGGGTTTAATTTTGGTGATCATTTACTATTTTTGTCTGTTATATGTTACTATATCTGGTGGTAAGTTAAACATAAGCCAAAACTAAAGTATTAAAAACTATTTCCGCGTCACAAAAGTCTGCAGTGAAAGATAATGCTCGGGCGATTCTATCACGGTGTATGCCCGATATCGCTAATCCGATTTCTAGTCGGACCCGCCCGTCCGTTCGGAACATCGTACAAAGAACTTCCATTAACAGACAAAAAACCCTTGAAACGTTTTACCTTAACGCCTTTCGCTGGCACGGCCACATCTCACCTAGTCTGTGACAATAAAGCTTATCGATGCAAGTGCTGTGTAACCAAACCTTTATTTTTACTCGCGGTTTTTTGAACGTTCATTTGTTTCGCGCGTGTTTAGGATTCTGTTCGAAGTTCGAACGCTGTCGGTTGTGTTTTGTTTCCGTTTAGCAGTTAGTGGAATGAGAAAATAACATTGATTTTGTGGAAAAAGAAACGTTTGATTAAACTTGTGTCTGGCAACGTACATAATGCTAAAAGGATGGTTAATCTTATAATGTGATTTTTTATTTCGTGGACTAAACTGACAATTGGGGGGTTGTCACTTTATCGTTACATTAAAATAGTGTCGTACCCTAACTATCCTGAGTGATCGAAAGTTAATCGAAAATCGAAGTAGATCGAAAATGAAACTATTTCACGGCATAAAAAAATAATTTGTTTAGAAACTAGCGGCCCATATTTAGTTTCTACTCATTTATGTCAGACTTAATTTTATCGATTGCATTTATTTTATTATTGATTTCATATTTAACCCAATAAAAGTTCATGTACTATGTGTATGAATACTGTTATATTTAAATATATTACGTGTATATTCATAAAACATTTATTTACACCAATTAGTAAAAATAAATTCAGGAGTCATGTCTCATCGATTCTATGAATCACTTATGATTGAGCCTTACCTACAACACTGCTCCGAGCTTGCAAAATTAAAAAAAAATAAGGTCATTGGTAGCTGTCAGTTTAGTCCACGAAATTAAAAATCACACTATAGGTAGAAAGTCACTTAGACTAGATATACTAGATATTTTGATAACCCCTAAATCAAACAAAATATCAGGGAAAAAATATGTTGTTTTAAAAGTTTTGTACTTTTGAGTTAGCCACCCTGTATTTAACAACATTTTCTTTTGCATCGATTTACACAATGCAGGCCTACTTATGTTAGTTTTATAGCTCCTTATTTTTCTCAAACAGTTTTAAATTGTGTGGTTATTTTATTCAGTAGGAGTAAATAATATCTGGGTGTCTTGTGTATATGAGTTTAAATGTTTGTAAACGCACCCACGATACAGGAAGAAATTCCTAGTGCGGGGCAACGAGTTTATAAAAACAAAAAAAATAAACAAATATATATTCTAACTTATCAAGTTTTTCAAGCAGATATCTGTTTTTTTTTTCTTTGCATTTGCTTTGAATATATAGCCGTAAAAGCAGGAACCAATTAATCTCCACAAAACAAAGTACTTACAAAAGAGCGTTCTAAAAATTGTAGTAATTTTATATGAGCTCGATCATTGTAGTGAGCAACGGCTGGCGTTCTGAGATTTTCGGATAATATGGATAATCCCCGCTGCTCGAAATGAAGCTACCGGGGATCCTTTGCCGTTCATCCGACTTGAAAATTATTTATTCATTGCCCTGTTTATGAGTATGATTATGTTGTTAAGTTAATACCATAATAACGGTAATGTTCAGCATGCTATATTAATGACAGTAAAGCTTATGTTTATTATTTTGATGCTTAAGTGGGTTATGTGATCCCTCTTTTAATGTCTGTCGCGATTTAGGGAGATGTCTTTGAGTTTTTGAAAATGGTTATCTAAATTTATATTATGAAGAGGTAAAATTGATTGTTTGTAGAAAATAATTTTTGATCCGATACAAAAAATTGTTTACCCAACTTTCATAAATATAAAGCTACACCTGGGTGCGGAAGGCCACGTTTATTTCGAAAAAATGCACTCTTCCTGTGGACAGGACATCGTGAGTGAAGCCGCGGGATAAATCGAGTTTTAAATGTATTTATTCGTTAGTCTAAGATATTTTAATCTTAAAATCTTAATGATAAAGATAATACGGGAACATAAAAGTTTGTTCTATAATTAGAATCCATTGAAAAAAGACTCATTTACCTGCTAGCAGCCAGCGTACGGTATGGTATCAATAAAAGATAAATAACTGCACTAAAATACAGTTTGATCCTCCAGCCATACATTACGAAGCCATGACACGCTCCACGAACCGCTATGCTGTTCCTACATAACAGGAGTACTTCAAAACCCGAGCACGAAAGCACACAGTCACAATTGGAACTCATAATGATAAGTGGGCAAAGCAAACGATAGAGACTGCATCGTTCTATCATGAAGCAATAATATTGAACTCTCACAAGTACCGATCCACAATATCTACTTATTATATTCCTTTTTGTTCTTGTCTTAGGATCTGAAGTCTGAACATTTATTACTGTCTTATTGCTTGTGGAGTGCTTCAGGCCGCGGGGCCAACAAGCAGTTATTATGTTGGAACTGGCGAAAAATGAGCAAGAAAAGATTTTTGCATTCTGCATCGCCACGGAACACTTTAAAATTTCAATCCGCATAACGATTAATCAAACATTTTCGTTTTTTAAACTCGCTCTTCCGAGTTGTTTCTAATGAATTTCTTAGAGTGGTTTTATGCACTTGCAGATTGTATATTTTGTTAAATATATTCACGTTTATCTTTGGTGTGGAGAAGAATAAGAAGTATTGATGGGTAATAGTTTCATGTCGCAAAGGTCGCCTGTACTGTGGTTGAACCGAGATGAACAGAACGCAGGTTGACGACCTGTATAGGTGCTTTAAACTTACGACACTATCAACAACAAACCTATCATATTTTATGCCAAACTTGAGATTCAAGTAACGATACAACACCATTAAAACTTTGCTTGAAAATAAAGCTCTTGCAGATAAGTGATTCATGTGGGTACTTACAGGCTTTAACAATATTACACACATAAGCAAAGATTTAGAATTTATCCACGACACTTGGCCAGTAGCCAGTCTATAATAATTGTTGTCATTAATTTTACAATACCATATGTTAATACAAGACTCTGGTTAATGGTGCGTAATATTTTGAGCACAATCTTTTTCGCAAATAATACACAATATATTCCTTTGTATACTCGTAGTGTATACACGAATATTGTACCATGTAGGCAGCTACAAATTGCTGCGAGATAATTGCTCAATTTAATAGGAGCAACTGCAACACCAGCCCCTCAAAATTTTCGTTGTATACAACGTTGCAAACAAGCATAATGACTATTGTATATTCATGTATGTATAAACAAGCATATAGAAGTCTGCAACACATAGGAGCCAATAAACAAAACACGATACTTTATTGTTAGGTTCCAAAGTATTGTGGCGCAAAAAAGATTCCTCGGTGTTATGCCATAATGCGTATAAAGGTACATTTGGTGGGATTTATGAAGAAGGCCTCGGCTGGTTTATGATGACAATGGCGCGCCGCCCCGAGCACCGCCTCATTTCCTCACTGAAAGTTATAAAAACATATTGAAAATGAGATTCCCGCACTGGAAGACCTAGCGAATGTTATCTTGTTTTGTGATTTGCCTGTTTTTATGTACGCCTCCGAGGAAAATAAACGTATTTTAGAGAAAGATCTTTAGAATACAGCGGGTAAATGTTGTCATCCCTTGCGTTACTCCTTTTTCTCTTTTGTCACCCCCTGATGTATTATGTTTGTTGCACGTGTTTATTAGGAGTTTTAAGTATACTTTCCGTGTCGTTATAATTAATTAGAATTACTTAAGCAGGAACGTGAAAATGTCGTATAATTTAGTTAACAAGTTTGTAAGCGCGTAACTTGCCATTTAGCTAAAGCTCGCTCACCGTGCCTAGATCTAATTATATCGTGTAGGTAAAGCAAACTTATGTAATTTTAGGCTTTTAGCAGCATACTATCACATTCTCTTTCTGAACCATTATGTGGAAAGTTATGAGTACTTTAAACTATAACCTTTATGAGTTGCATGCAAATTTTGCTGGCCGCTTGCGTTCCACAAACTTGCATTATTGTATCACAACACTGATTACTTTACCAACACAAAACTCACCGGTAAAAAAAATCCAGATCCTAAGTTTCTCCCGAGATCCCAATCCGCTATCAAGAGACTAAAAAGAAGAAATTAAACTTAATTTAAAAGTGAGAAAAGCGCTGCCAATTAACAATATGACACTAGAGAGAGTTAAAAAGAGCGGGCGGAAGACAAAGCTCCCGTTACGCCGGTTATCCGTGCAAAAGCTCACAAGTTGCTGTTGTGTGTTGAGCACCACTATGTACAGGCAAAGATTGTCTTGTCAAGAGCGCTCAGTGCTACGCGCCCCTTCGGTCAGGGCGGACGCTACGCGGGCCGCGCTCGTAGAACACCTCTCGTAGACACGTAGCGGGCTCTCGTCTACGAAAACTTTCGTCTTCAATTGTAACTTTGTAAATTTATAAATCGGTTTCTGAGTTCGTTTGCTGATTCGAATTATTTTAGTGATTTATGAATTGAATTGCGAGTGGACAACTTTTTCTATTAGGATTCGTAAGTATTTTTATTGTTATTTTATTATTCTATTGTCAATACAATAATTAATGGAATTATTGACGTGATTTAAAAATATGAAAAAATATTTTAAAAACAACATAATTATTTTTAAATCGTCTCTTTTCAGCTACCATTATTAGACTGCATTAGCGGGTATATTAAATAGAAATCCCTTCTTAAAAGATAAGGTGACATAATTAAATAAGGTACTCGTCCGTGATCTAGCCCCAACATTTCCATTCACTCGTGTCATAACAAACAAAGAGGCGCTCCGATCATGGCAACCAGCCCTTACGGTTTTATTCGGGCATCCTTTGTTTCCTATTCACCGTATTGTCAAAATCGCTTTACGTTGCCAGTAGAAGATAAAAGCAAAAATAATTAGTAAAACGCTTTGTAGACTTCGCTTTAGAAGTACCTTTTCTTCTTAACTAATACCTTCGAGTTTTACGTCCGCTCTTGCCTTTGCCGATCCTTCAGAACTGTGTGTACCTCTGAGTAGGACTTAAGCCCTTGTGTGGACGTTGTATAGAATTGACGCATTGTAATGACCGAATACAATAACAAAAATCCTGGTTTACGCTGGAAAGTGTCAATAAAATGAGTTGAGAAAAAACAAAAAAGAAAGTGTGAGCCTTTTCGTATATAATCATTACATAATTATAACTGAATAAAGATGCCAGCCTATTACTGTTATTGTATAGGGCAAAGATCTCTTCTCAAACGGAGAGGGCACGGGCTCTAATGATCTCCCTCGTTCAAGACAGTTTGACGATTATCATTGAATGGTAAACAACATCTAACTCTACAAAACACATTTCTACCGGAAAATACGTTCACAAAATGCCTTCTATTAAATATTAATTACCAAGAAATCCGTCACAAGAAAGACGTAAATAAATCGAGTAATAAATTAAATTAAGACGCTGATACCAACTAATTACGCGGTATTATTTGACGTTACGGTATTCCAAATTTTGAACATATAATTGAAGATTTGAAATTGGAATTAGAAAACAAAAGAACGGTTGTGTATTTTGTTTTCTAATTCCAAATTAAAATTTGCAAACCCGTGAAGGTCTTGCCAAAAATGAACGGCATTGCTATATTTAGCCAATAGTTTTAGATAGCGGAGGACTGCCAATCAATCAATCTGCCTTAACCTTTTTCAACGGGGGAGAACTGGGGTCGGTTTGCAGTTGAACCAACTGCGGCTGAACATCAGTATTTTACAAGAAGCGAATTTATATTTATATTTATTGATTTCTCTATAAAATTAAAAAAAATACAAATACAACAAATTATTTTAATACATGGGCAAAATAAAAAGATCAGAACCAAATTAGAATTATGGTTTCTTATGGAGAAAAACCGACATGAAACTTCACGTATATCTTTAAAAAAAAAATGATGACTGTCTACTCAACCTCTCTGACCTTCCACAACCCAATATCTGGGTAGCACGAGGCCTAGATGTGATAGTGCTTCCACTTTTTTATTTTAGCCTATACTGTCCCACTGCTGTGCAAAGGCCTCCCCCAAATTCTTCCAAATATTCTTTGTCTGAGCCACCTCGGACCAGCCTTTGCAGTGGGCATCTAGATCGTCTCGCCACCTCTTTCTGGGTTGGCCTCGCCGTGGCCGTCTATCCTCAGGCACCCTGTTAGAAGCTTTCAGTGGACTGTAAGTGATGTAGGCTGGTAATGGATACAATTTGCTTGTTTTTTTAATATTTTACTGTAACCCACATGAAACGTGACGTATACCGACCAGAGGTTATAGAGCAGGGAGCGATGACAGTAATTTTACACAGATAAATTATAGTCATAGACTAACCAAGATTTTTTTATTTATTTATATTTATCATTCATGACCATAGATACAAGTCTTTCAGTCGGAAACATAAATTGGTTTTAACATTCTTTACTATGCATTAGAATACGGATGTACCAGATTCTAATGTTTTTTGGAGTATTTGGCAGCAAATTGTATCGAGTCAGCCTTCCCAGTAAGCTTTATAGAGGTATAGTCAATACTATAATAAAACTCTCCACTCCACTATCCTGAGATCCCTGCTGTCAATGATTTCACAGTCCAGTTGCGTAGACAGTTGCGACATAAAACTAAACCAATTTTATATCACAATATCCACTAGAAATCAATTTGCAAATAATATTAAAAGTTGCTGAACTTCACTCAAAATAATCCCGCCAAAAACTCCCCCAAGAAATGTAATAACTTTGTGTTGCCTTCAAAACACCCAATTTGTGGAGACTATTGCCCAGTGGTCTCTGATCATTGTTGATACGTAAATGAAAGGTTATGAAGTACTTTAGTATAGCAGTTTTAATAAGTAGTAAAAAGACATGCTTCACAAGAGAACGTTTTACAAAAGACAGACATCATCGAACAGTACAAAACAATAGAGTTTAAAAAGGGTAACCCAACCAAATATAATAGGTTCATATAAAGAGTCTTCTTGACTCAACTTTGTAAATTGGTTGGTTTACCTACACTATATATTTCTAACACCTGCCCTTAAACTAAACAATTTGCAAACCAAGATGAGAAACACAATTACAATGCTTATCTTTACTCAAACTTTTTTTTTCTTTTTCTGAACTGGAGGTCTTTCAAAGCATTATCGATCTTATCATACCAGGCCTTGGATGCCTGTTTAAGTCCATATATTGCTTTATTCAATTTAAATACATGGTTTTCTTTACCATCTATTTTATAGCCATCAGGCTGTTCCATGTACACAGTCTCCTGTAGTTCTCCATTCAAGAAAGCCGTCTTAACATCCATATGGTCAATGTTCAAGTCTAAATTGACTGCCAGGGCAATTAAAGTACGTATAGTGGAGTATCGTACCACAGGTAAGTTGGTTTCTTTGTAGTCAATGCCATACTCCTGGGTAAATCCTTTGGCCACAAGACGTGCTTTGTAACGAAGTAACTGACCATCTAGTCCAAGTTTCTTCTTAAAAATCCACTTACATTTCACAGCTTTCTTTCCTGCAGGCAGTAGTGTTAAAGTCCAAGCTTTATTCTTTTCAAATGACTTATACTCTTCTTCAATGGCTTCTCTCCATTGGTCTTTATCAGCTTCTGACAACGCTTCCGCTATCGTCTGTGGTTCAAGACCATTAATTGCTGTCATGGCAACCACAATATTAACATTTTCTTCAGTGTCATCATAATCACTTGATGATTGATCCACAGTCATGTCAGGATTCCATGTGACATCATTGGGATCATCGCCACAATCAGAAGTACTAGTATCAGAGTTATTCAAATCAGTTGAATCTGTAACAGGCAATGGATTAATGTTGTTATTTTCATTAGTACTTACATTGTCCATTTCTTTACTACTCGTAGTAAGCTGCGGCTGGCAATCAGCAGCGCAACTTTCCTTTATTATGTTCAAATCTTTATATATTTTGCTTTCCAGAAATTGCACATCTCTCTTTATTTGAACAATATTTTTCTTTTCAAAATATATTCTATATCCTTTGGTTTCTTCTTCATATCCAACCATTATACCATGTTCACCTTTAGAATCCCACTTTGCCCTTTTCTCCTGTGGGGTATGAACAAACACAGGTGTACCAAAAATCTTTAAGTCTTGTATATCAAAACGTTTGCCCATCCAAGCTTCATATGGAGTTTTCACTTTATCAGAACTTAAACCTGTTCTATTCAATACATAGCATGCAGTATTTGTAGCTTCTGCCCATAATTTCTTTGGTAGGCTTTTGGCATACAATAGGGATCTAGCTGCTTCAACTAGTGTCCGATTATCACGTTCAGCTTTCCCATTCTGTTCTGGGGTGTAAGTAACCGTAGTCTGATGTAAAATTCCATGGTGTGATAACAAACACTTCATATCCTTGTTAACAAACTCTGAACCATTGTCACTTCGGAAATACAAGATCTTATTACCAGTTATATTTTCGCTCAACTTTACATACTTTTCAACATAGGTCTTGACTTCGTGCTTCCCTTTCAAAAAATAGACACTTCTATAGTTCGAAAAATCATCCTTTAATAGCAAAAAATACCTGGATCCTCCAATGGAAGTCTCTTCCATTGGTCCACATACATCGGCGTGTATTAATTCGCACGTCCTTGAAGTCGCTGATAGACTCGTTTTAAATGGCAAACGGTGTGCTTTGCCCTCTAAACATCCCAGACATTGACCACCGAAGTCATCAGTTGCCTCAATATTATTGTTTGCAAGCACCTTTTTCACATGTTGAATATTTTGATGTCCGAGTTTTTCGTGCCACTCGCTAAGGTTCAATTTCACTTGAGCTGTATTTGCAGCACTACATTTTAGACGCAAGTCCATTATATAAATATTTCCACATCGATTTGCAACCGCACAAAGCCTTTCGTTTTTGTAAAAATCGCATTTGTTTTGATTGGTCTTCATGACATAACCTTTTTCTGTCACGCGATTCACAGACAGTAAATTAGTTTTGAGTTCTGGTACGAACAAAACTTTTTCTAACGTCGTGTCAATCCACACATGTCCATTAAATACTTGTGCTGCCACCTGTCCGAAACCCAATGCACTAATTGCCGTTCCGTTTCCTACTATCACTGATTTCTTATCAAGAGACGAATATGAAGTAAATAATTGTTTATTACGACACATGTGCTCGCTGGCACCTGTATCTACCACCCACTTTGAAAGCATATACTGTTTGTCCGAATTATCGGCTGCGTCTAACATCACAAATGCATTACTATCTTTATTTAAACGAAATTTACACTCACTTTTGAGATGACCGGGTTTATTACAGTAAAAACACTTTTTACCAAATCTATTCGCCTTATCAGTGTTTTCAACTTTGTTTCTACACTCCGATTGATAATGTCTAAGTTTGTTACAGTTATAGCACTTAACATTCTTTTTATTCTCTGTTTTCTTCACAACAAATGCAGACGCTCCCGGTGTTTCGTTACCTCGTTCTTTCATCCGCTCTTCTTCGACTAACAACCTTGCAACCAAGTTGTCATATGTTTGTTTCTCGTCAGGGGCCGACTCCCAAGCTGATACGAAGTGCTTATAGCGATCAGGCAATGACATCAGTACCTTCGTTATAACAAATCTTTCAGATATTTCCTCTCCCAATTGCTGTAACTGGTTTTGCATTTCTTTTATTTTTGCTAGGAATATCGACATTTGAATTCCTTCTTCGTATTTGAACTGGAAGAAACGTTGCTGGATGATATGTATGTTTGTTTCACTCTTCTGTTCATACACAGCAATCAACTTTTTCCACATTTCAGCAGACGTGCTGCATGATAATATGTGTATCATAACTTCGTCACTAATACGTGTAACTATCAACGTTTGTGCTTTAGCATCTTTCATATCCCACGTTTTATCATTTTCTTTCGTCTTTACCAGTTTTCCTTCGACCACATCCAATAAATCATGGCCTCTTAATACGACTCTCACTTGAAATTTCCAAACATTCCAGTTTGTGGATCCCTCCAACTTAGTGATGCTGAGGTTACCGTCCATCGTTGCTCTTGCCTTCCTTCCTGCTCGTGATCAACAATTCCTTGTCTTTCACACCTTCCCGGTCGCAATTTTCACCTGTCAACCGGTTTTTTTTCACTCGCAGTATTCTTTTGTCTTTTCACTTTATTTTGGAACTTCCTTACATTACTGGACTGACTTGGTCACTGGGCCCATAACCTGTTGATACGTAAATGAAAGGTTATGAAGTACTTTAGTATAGCAGTTTTAATAAGTAGTAAAAAGACATGCTTCACAAGAGAACGTTTTACAAAAGACAGACATCATCGAACAGTACAAAACAATAGAGTTTAAAAAGGGTAACCCAACCAAATATAATAGGTTCATATAAAGAGTCTTCTTGACTCAACTTTGTAAATTGGTTGGTTTACCTACACTATATATTTCTAACAATCATGCGGCTAACGTGACCCGCCCAATCACATTTTAGCCTGGCAGCTTTTACTCCTACGTCTATGATCCACTATCATACGTGGTGATAATAAATGTAAAAAAATATAGCAACTAGTGCATAAAATAAAACTCTTGTTTTTTAAGTCTTGTATAAAAAAAGCCGTTATAAATATTTAGGGTGCAATTAGCCCAGCCCAAACTACGCTTGACAAGGCCAGGCAAGCAAAGAATGTCCTAGGTATGTCGAGAACTAAGAATTTAATAAAAGGCTGATAACATTTCTGGCATTGTATTCATTTATTTAGGTTAGTTAAGTAATTAGGGTGGATTCGTGAGTTTTCTTTTGTTATTGAAACTAGCCGTTTCCGTGTTTGAAGTGTAAACAAGCCACAAAGGGTGGTTTTGCACATTAATGACTAAGGCCCTGGCAACACCGAAACTAACGCAGAAAACAAATGCAAACATACAGTAAAATTCGTTGCCAACATTACAGTTTTTTGTTTGCAGAAGGAAGTTTTTTAAGTTGCGGTAGGTTAGTTACACTTTACCTTTTATAGGCCAGTGACTGACAACAATTATAAAGTTTTCCTCAAACAGTATGAAAAATATAAAGATGGGCGATGATTCAACGCCTCCAAATTATGTCAAAATTTGAAGTTATTATTGATTTTCTCAAAATAAATCCAAAAATTGTTCAAACATCATCATCATCATTCTTTTAATGTGCCCACTGCTGGGACACTGGCCTCCTCTCTGTGATCTCTGTGAGAGGGAATGGGCCGTAATCCACCACGCGGGCCCAGTGTGGGTAGGTGGTTGTCACATGACTTCGAATTTCTGGTTCTAGGACGTGCCGGTTTCCTTACGATGTTTTCCTTTACCGTTTTGATAGCGGTGATGAAATAATTTACACAAAGACTATCCGATTGACAAAATGAAAGAGATTCTGAATTTGTGTGTATTACCCCGGTAGTTTTGCTTGCTTGTGTATTATCATTAACTACTAAAAGAGTTAGCAGTTAGACATCATCATACTGAAAAATCCAAAATATAAAGCCATTCATGGGCATCGACAAGAGAGAGAGCAAGAAGTGCAGGAAAAAAAAATATATTGCCCCTAATAGATTTTTTCCCTAATGCAAAGAAATAAAAGTCCCAAGTCCACTCACTTTAAATATCTAACCGTTGTTGATGTCCTAAAAGAGACAATAACCTTATTTCCCGAAGCGAGAAAATCGTTGTAAATTTTGATCGCTCTACCATTCACAACGAGTACGATCGATCGATACAAGATCGTTGGTCAACCTCAGGAGACTAAAAACCTAGTTAAGAAGTACCATGAGGGAAAATCGCCTCAATGGTCTGCCCACGATAAGTGTGCACAGACAACTTACAAGATGTTCATAATAGTGAGTTCATAAGGTTGAGAAGTTTACAAAAAACCACAAAAGATTGTGTTGTAATTAACTTAATAAAAAAAGGATCTCGCTTGACTACTTTATTATTAAACTTTTGTAATTGTCAATGGACCATTACATTGCCTCCAAATTCTCTCTAGCCTATTATTCTAATAATGATAACTTTGTTTACAAATTTTATTTATTGTACGGTCAAGAGCTCGTGGAGTTTTACACATTCGATTTTGTACCGTTTTTTATCTCATTCGCCGTAGGGGTAAGACTCACACTAGCAGTGTTAAGCTAGTACTGTAGCTATGTAGTGTGTGTGTAGTGTAGTGTTTTGATTGTATTTAAATTCATACTTTTCCCATTGTCCATATATCAACTTGCCATTCCTAAGCCACCGGCTGGCGACGTCCTTGTAGCCTAACCTTCGTTTGTTAGTAACAAATCTAGCAGAATATTTCAGATAAATGCTATTTAATAACCTATATAAGGGACCTACGCGTCTAAGCAAAAATCTTACTTAAACTTCGAGGAATGTTCAATGTTATGGCTTTTTGTGCGAAATATGTCTTAACCTACGCAGACCAAAATGTCACGACATTTAACTAAAACTAAAGAAAAAACTAAATGAATCTATAGAAAATATAATTCTTTTGATGGTATATGATGGGGAATTACGTCATACGAATGAATGTGGCTGTAAGAAAGGGGCAGGCCAAAAGAAAAGATGGATGAATTTTGAGGAAGATGATAGAGCTAGGAAGAAAGTAGACACTGAAGTAAGTCGTCCTCGTGTTCTTGTATGCACTCGTAGAGGTGCATAGAAAAGTCTTTCTATGATTAATACTAGCTGCAGCCCACGGCTCCGCCTACAGGGTACTAGAAGTAATATCTTTATAGAAGCTTAAGTGTTATTTTGATCTATAAGCTACAATAATTGGGCGACCGAGCTCTGCTCGGGTGAAAATAGAGAAAATGAAGTTTTCTAAAAATAAAACCTAGCTAGATCGATTTATCGTCCCCGAAACCCTCTACATACTAAATTTCATGAAAATCGTTCGAGCCGCTTTCGAGATTCAGAGACCAATATATACAAGAATCGCTCGTTTAAAAGGTAGTAGATTAGATACATAATTATTGTACTGTAAAGTTTCATAAAAATCCGTTCAACATATTTCCCGTGGAAGAGTAACAAACATCCTAAAATCCAACCTCAAAAACATTTATAATCGTAGTAGTATTATGAAAGTGTAGATATTATGTATGTAAGCAAACTTATAAATCACGGCGACTCAGCACAGACACATCTGGCGAAGACTGGCTAGGAGAACCGACCCCCAAATAATAGGATATGGATGACAAAGATAAAGATTATGTCTGATCCTAAGCATATTTCTACCTAAATCCACACAAAGCCCTAATAATCGGCTCAAATCAAATTTTAGCTGAGTCAGCAATTTAGAAACTTCCTTATTACATACTGGCTAAACCTCTCAAGATACACACAAGATATTTGATCATGTTACACATCTCTAATTTCACTACTAATTACATAGAGAATTACTTACCTACACGTCTTGTGCTACGGTAAATATTCGTGTGTTTATGTTTTCTTGGAATCACAAGAGATTGTTTAATATGGGGACTGACTCACTTTGGATCGGTAGTGATTTTTCTCAAGCTTCTTATTTTCTGACAGCAGTAGTCTCTTAATCTGGTTGACGAAGCTTGCCTTATTTATTTACCCCTGCCTAACCTGCTTGCCTTGTGTCATTCTTCCGCGGAGAATTTAATGCAGCCATTCAGACAACGGTGTCAAATGCACAACGCTATCTATCGAATATGAAGTTCAACTGTCCGAGTATCTGAATTGGGTTGTTGAATTTAAAAAAAAATACGATTTTTAAAATTTATTTTGAAACTTTACATATCATAAATTATATTGTCGTTGCAAAAATCTCTTAAATATTTTTTTTCAATTTATTATAAGCAATTGAAAATCGATAAAATTTTAAAAAGAACCACCTGTCTACGAACGGGCCATGATCGGTCGCCATGTTGGTGACGTCATAACGTTCAAGGAATTTCACCATAGTACAGTGTCAAGTAAATTGACTAAAAATATCCGAAAATTAGTGCAAAAATATTATTTATAACAGCAAATTTAATTTAGACATGTGTGATAAAGGATTCATAAAGGCAAATTTCGGAAAGATATCCATCTGATGGACGATTTGGAAAAATTGAGTAAAGTAAAGTAGTCGTAATGAATATTACGTGATAATGGACCGCGACCGGTGTTTGTCATTGTTGTTCATTGTACACATTACATTTAGAAACATAATTGTCATAATGTAATTGTTGTTACATATGGGTAGGTGATATTCGTGTTAAATAAAAAGCTAACAAACACGATTGGCGCGCAACTTCGACTTTAGATATCAAAAAACTTCAAAGGTACCACTAAATATTATACAACCCGAAATCTGTGGAGCCTTTATTTTTATTTATTTTTTGCATAACATCCTTAAAATTTTCGGTATTTTTAATTATTTGCATATCCCTTTATAATATTAAACACAAATATCTATATAATATAATTACAAACACAAAAAAACTTTGTAGAACAAAAACGTGAAAATATTAATTCGGTACATTTTCAAATATCTCTTAAATGCGTCGACCGATTTTCAAAATTCAAACACAAATATTAGTTTTACGCCTATATCCGTCATTTAAAATTAAAATAATGAATATATCTCCATAAACAAAAAATCATGTTTTCAAGTTACGTAATTATACAAAAATATCAACTTAGCTCGAAAGTTCCCTTAAAAATTTACTTTTCTCAATCTTTAATGATCAAATTAAGAAATTAATCAGAATCTAATACTAAATTAAAACAAGATAACAACATAATTAACACATTCTAATTGGAATCTAGTTAGACAGAACATTTCTCAAAACTTTAGTACAGTTTGCTAGGTTGGGTATTCCGCGAATCACATAATAATGGGGAGTTATTTGTAATATTCGTACATAATGATGCGAAGCAAGCACGATAACTTTTAAGGTTCGATATTTATGATCAATGTATTCGATATTCATCAATATATTGACGTTGTTAACAAGATGGAATTGGTTATAAGTCAAAACACTGTATATGCTATGTGCCACAATGAGTAGAAATGAACGTTGTGACGTCACACGGGCTCGGCTTTGTTCGGAAAACTGTCGGGGTGTTTTCGGTACTGGATTCAAAAAAATATTTTCGATTGGATTTTACTTTGTTATTACAATGAAAAAAACAAAACTAAAAATCGTTTTGTATGAAAACTTATATATGATCTTTTCATTTATTACAAAAAAAAAGTTGGTTCAACAAACCAATTGTGTGTGTTGTGATATTTTACTTCTGCCAACTTTTGTCAGAGTGAACTGATTGCGATGAAGCAAACTAAGTAATACTTCAAGTAACGCACAATTTTTATGTATAAATGTTATTACATTATTTTTTCGTAGATTTTATGTGATGCTTTCACTAAACAGATGCTGGAAATGGGTTCTGTTGGTCATTCTTTAACACCCTGTCTATTTTTTTAGTAATGTTTTCTACAAATTTATTATATGTATTCATTACGGCCCATTCTCTTTCACATATAGGAAACCTGTATCCCAGAAGTGACAAAATTATAGTCTGATAAAAGAACAAGTTTCCAATAAATGGGCGGTGTTATCGCGCCGGAGAGATAGGAGATAGATCACCATCTACTGCGTGTTTGAGATTTAAATAGAGTCGGCCGAGAGGCTCGAGACAAGTGACTTTCTACCAACGAAAGCGTTGCCATAGCGATTGAATAATTGTAGTTTTTTTTTACATTTTGGCATTTTTAACATCGACATCACTTATGGAATGACATTGATCCATCATCACTGTCAAGATTTGATTGTGGTTCAGACTTCGACGCTTATGGTTGCGACCATCAGCACCTCTAACGAGCAGGCAACATGACAAAACACAGACAGTTGTAAAAGAGTACAGAATAATTGTATTTTTCCACTACCTTGTCTATAATGTAAGAAATTCCTTTCGAAATATGAACATTTTAGGAACAGTTTCGCATTACGTCAATATAACGCATTGAGTTCTAGAATTTATAACAAAATTAATAATGTAATCTCACTGTATAAACTTAATAAATATAACTTGAAAAATAAATTAACTAATTGGCTTAAGTCTTTGAATTATGAAGAAAGAGAAAAACTCATATTAATTGTTAAGTAAACTACATCTCAGTGAATAAAATATAATATGATATACAGATAAATAAATAAATGTAATGTAAGTGAAATCAATATTGCACACATTGATGATATAATGCCATAAGAGCGGTGAGCCGCCGAATTCCGAAAAACGAGCTAGTCTCAGTTTGGGAATCAGTGTGTTATTTATAACTGCTCCACTGTAAAATCATCACCATACCATTACCATTGTGGTGCATTGATTTATTTATTGTACTTTTTGAAAGAAATAGAAATGTATTAGTATTTATTTATTATTATAATTATTTAGACACAAGATTATAAAATAAAAATTAAATAAACAAAATTACATAATAACAGTTATGAAATGACTTATGTATGGAATTTTGATATCATTATGTAACTGGCAGAATGATACTGAACCTGTTACCTCTCGAAAAAGCGCGCGTTGATTGTGTGTTATATACACACAATCAACGTGCGCTTTTTCATCTGTGGTTTTTAGTCTGAACGTTTCTCATAAATTGTTGTTGGAACTTATTTGCATTTAATTAAGTAAGCTCATCAGTTAGTAGAAAAAAAATCGTTCGTGTCGAGCATAAAAATCGAGATTTTAACACGAGCGATGTAGCCGACGTAAGCCGAAGGCAAACATCGAAAGCATAAAGAAAATAATAGTTTGTTCTAAAATAGTACATTGTAAATGTACTATTTTAGAACAAACTATTATTTTTTGTTGGTTTTATCTCTAACCGTAAGATAAAACCTTGAAACTAAGAGACGGTCTGACAGAAATAATAGGATTAGTAATAGGTTCCCGTGGAAAAAAAAATATTTTCCAACTAAGCTTGAGCTTGCTATTAGTCTTTGACTAAAAATAGTAAGGTGATTTATATCAGTATGTATTTTTGTTGAGAATAAATAAAGGTAGACCTGCCTACCTTATTGCCACTAAAATCAATAATGATACCAGTGAAAGAGTGCGTGTATTATGAGATTAATTTTGTTTGAATTACTGTTAACACGCCTATTATTGACAGTATAAGAATTATTTATAACTACATACGAGGCTGGTTTATACCTCTAATAATCAGCCCTAAAACACATTTATACATATATATCTATTATGTGGATAGGAAACCAATTTTCTAAAAGGAGAATTCTTTATTAGAGTTTATGGTATTTTAAGCTTACAAAAACCAGTATTGTAAATTTTCATGCACACAAATCCCCTTTTATAAATCTTGTTATTGTTTACAACAAAGAAGATTATATCTATCTACCTCTTTAACAACCCAATTTACCAAGTTAATGTATGTAAAAATAGACCAAAATAACAATTATAATGTAAACAGAACCCAGCACATCAGATATTAATAAACTTTAAAAATGTAAGTATCCGTTTTCCCTATTTACCTAATTTAATTCGGGAAATGCCTTTTTGGAAATGCAAACTTCTCTTGATTCAGTTGCTTCTTTAGGTTGAAATGTTTAACAAACCTGATTTAATTTTTAACTCACTTATTGATTGTAACGAATTAAAGATAAAAGGCAAAGGAAACCACTATAGGTTTATAAATGTATCAGTCATAATTTCAGCTGTAAGATGACCACTGGTAGATTGACCTCCTCCAAGCGTCGTCTCATCAACTAGTCGTCTTCTATCGCGGTCGTCACTTCAGAACGTTGTGCTAGTAATATGCACTGCCCACTGCCTTTTCTCTTTTCTCAGTCCATCCTTCAGGCTATGTCGGCAACTTTGGTGCTTCTACAATTGCTTTAGCCATACGCCCTTTTAGGAACTTACCTAAGGGATATAATTATGTCGACAGATTATAAAATAAAATATTCTAAATACTCGTAGAATGTTATCCAATTTCATATATATATTCATGAAAATATCGTCGCTTCATTAAAATAACATCTGAAAACGGTTACCTAAAACTAATATTAAATCGTTTATAAAACAATTCACCATTTTATTTCTATTTGGGCCACATGTGAAAATAAAATATAATTTGAAATTCTGGCTAGACCGATCAATTTATTTTAAATTACTGAAATATGTTTCTTACTTATACATTAAAACATATCATCGTCATCATTATTGTCAGCATCGTAATCATCACTATCATCACCATCGTCATCATCATTTTTTTCCCCTTTTTTTTTTCGTCGGTACACTCTTGGCAGAGCAGTCATGGTCACCATGTTATAGTGAGACAAAGTCTTATCTCACAATCTTGACCTTATCTCAGTTTATTTATGATCTACACAACAAGTCTTCTACTATTTTATATTTCTCTTTATATCGCCATTCTAGCCAAATAATCTTTTACGCAAACCATCGTTTTTTTGATAATTCTCTCCCTTAATCTTAATGTAGCAACAACCATTTAGTACAAAATATGCTTGAAACGATCACACCCCACACAGTATCGTTAGTGGATCGCTTCACGTCAAGTACGTTAACGAACTTACACCTGTCTTACAAGGGAACGCCACCTCGTGGCGCGGCGCGCAGTGTTGCGGTAATTTAGGCAACGATATGTATAAACGCATATAGACGGAACAACGCTGTTTAATTTCTGTGGTACATTTCAGGCAGTGATAGTTATTTACTTATAGATAAAATGAAGTATCGGGTTTTTAACAAAACATGTTAAAAATTATGATTCGTTTGGAACACTTTCCGCCCGTGTCCGACTCGTACTTATCCAGTACCTATTTTATCTGCTCAGCCTTTTAAGGATCGGCTTCGCATCTAACTGAATGCAGCAGCTGGATACCAGGATTTTTACATGGAGCGACTGCCTATCAGTCGGACCTCCATAAAAAGTTACTGAGTATAGATAGCAACTCATCTTTGCTCGCGGTGCTATATGTAGGTAAGCATGTGTGGGTGGTTATTTATTTGCTTGGACGACAACTACCGCGTCACTGCCACACAAATGCATAATGTATCGCACACACGGCGCCACGTGCACATTTTTTTTTATTTGACTCTTCTCGCAGTTCAATCAAAGTGATTGGCTACTCTGCTTAACCGGGCAAACCTGTGGAGATTAATCTAGTAAACTAGAACCTCCAGCCAGGCCCGCGCGCACAGATCAGTTGTACCTATAATAAGATACAAACTGCGAAAACCCAAGACAACAAAACTCAAGACATTAAAATTTTCTACA
This sequence comes from Anorthoa munda, assembly GCA_945859665.1. Classification (NCBI taxonomy): domain Eukaryota; kingdom Metazoa; phylum Arthropoda; class Insecta; order Lepidoptera; family Noctuidae; genus Anorthoa; species Anorthoa munda. Next base: position 13,922,046 of record OX243900.1, on the reverse strand, counting down.
CCTATAATATTAACCATGTTACACCCACTCCTATCAAGGTTTGAGACTCTACATTCGAAGTTGTGGACGACTATGTCTACCTGGGACAAACGATCCAGTTGGGTAGGGCCAATTTCGAGAAAGAGGTCAACCGTCGAATGCGACTCGGCTGGGCAGCGTTCGGGAAGTTGCGCGGTGTCTTCTCGTCCAACTTACCACAGTGTCTGAAGACGAAAGTCTATGACCAGTGTGTGTTGCCAGTGATGACATATGGCTCTGAGACGTGGTCGCTTACAATGGGCCTCATCAGGAAGCTTACAGTCACTCAAAGGTCTATGCTCGGAGTTTCCTTGCGTGATCGAATCAGAAATGTAGAGATCCGTAAGAGAACCAAGGTTACCGACATAGCCTGAAGGATTGCCAAACTTAAGTGGCAGTGGGCTGGGCACATTGCTCGCAGAACGGATGGCCGATGGGGCAGAAAGGTTCTGGAGTGGCGACCGCGAACCGGAAGACGTTGCGTTGGAAGGCCTCCCACTAGGTGGACCGATGACCTGGTGAAGGTTGCGTGGATCCGCTGGTTGCGAGACGCACGGGACCGTTTAATGTGATGACGCTTAGGGGAGGCCTATATCCAGCAGTGGACGTCTTTCGGCTGATATGATGATGATGATTATAATTTTCAGAAACATCTTTCACCTAAGCTGTCTGTTTTTGCTAGAGCTCAATATCTTTATGGAATTATTTTTAATCAATCCATTTAAATGCTCTTTTTAAGGGCTGAAAAAATTAAATAAAAAAATTTAAAAGCCCCGACACAAAACCTCTAAAAAGCAAAAAATAACCCTTGTACTCGCATCGGGGAACCGCCAGCATGGACAGCAGTTTTATTTTATTTACTTTGCGGTTCCCCGACGCGAGTACGAGGGTTATTTTTTGCTTTTTAGAGGTTTTGTGTCGGGGGATTTTTTAATTTTTAATTTAGTTTTTATTCCATACTTTTTAAACTACATATAATATACCTAGTAGTAGACCCGCTTCAATCGACAATCACAACCTATTGAAACACGAATTTTGACACGATCTGGCTAAAAAACCCAGGTTCAATGAGTAAAATACGGATAACATTTGAATGGCTGAACCGATTTTAATCAAACATAGCTAAGAAAACTCTCGACAAAGTCACCTTTCAAACAAAAAAAACAAAATTGGTTCATCCGTTTAGGAGCTATGATTTCACAGGCAGACACACAGATACACAGCAACACACGTCAAACTTATAACACCCCTCTTTTCCCGTCGGGGGTTAATAAAACATACAAACCTTGTCAACAGTCAAATTTTGTCATTGAAGACATTAACATTATCAACACCAATAATAATTTTCAGAACCATCTTAATCATCTAAGCTGTCTGTTTTTGCTAGAGCTCAATAATTACAACAGAATATTTTTATGGAATTATTTTAATCAATCCATATAAATACTCTTTTTAAGGGCTGATAAAACATACAAACCTTGTCAACAATCGAATCTTGTCATTGATTTTTCACCCACATCCCTAACTCTGATTGAGCTGAAATTTTGCACACACGTGTATCTCTGGTAAAAAGAAATCGTTGTGAGCCAGATTCGTAAGCTTACTGAAATTGGAAATGAAAGGAGCTGCAGTAAAGAAAGAAAAAAGTATGCAATGTACAAATTTATAAAGTAACAGTGTACTCATTGTTGAAAAGCCTAATAATAAATAAATAAATAAAAAAACCGGCCAAGTGCAAGTCGGACTCGCGCACGAAGGGTTCCGTACCATTATCGCAAAAAACGGCAAAATAATCACGTTTGTTGTATGGGAGACTTAAATATTTATTTAATTTTTTAGCGGCAACAGAAATACATCATCTGTGAAAATTTCAACTGTCTAGCTATCACGGTTCATGAGATACAGCCTGGTGACAGACGGACAGACAGCCAGACAGACAGACAGACAGACAGACGGATCGCGGAGTCTTAGTGATAGGGTCCCGTTTTTACCCTTTGGGTACGGAACCCTAAAAAACAAAACATTTTTATTTGGTACAAAAGGCACAAACGTATTGCTAAGGCAAATAAGACTTTTAATGATGGCAAAATGTTCATTTATATGCATTCACTTATGATGAGATTTCCATCGATAAAAATAACGAACTTCTATATAGACTTTTATCCCTTACCCTCCATTCCCAAAACTCATTTCTTAACGCTAACCTTCGTTGTATAAGAAACTCTTGTCCTTCTAAAACCAACGGTTCAATTTATGTTGTGTATTATGTGTTACTGAATGAATTGATTGAAGTATTTTACTTAGTAATATTTCGAAGCTAATATAGAAACTGAAGGCAACAAATTGTTCCGCTATAGTTTCTGCTGTAAGACTATGCGAAGTACTTGGTATGGTCATGTGCATACTCAACGACCAAAGTTTCAGCACTCATGGCAGTTTTGACGATCCCTCGCCGGTCATTCTTGGGCCTCGCTTGGCTCATTCCGGATACTGTTAGACCCAAGCACATTTTTGATATACAGAATGAGTTTTAATCTATCGGAGTTTTTGCTGGGGGTGAAAGTAAGTACTCGTGCACATGATCAACTTTCTACTCGAAACCTCGTATAAAAGTCAGCGTATTGTATTCATATTCCTAGTCAAATGAATTGGGAATGAATTACAAGTGACCCTGTATATTCGGACCTCATTTGAAGGTTAAAATTAAAAGAAAAAAAACAAAAAAAGTAAGACAAAGAACAACAACAACCAACGCAACAACAACATTTAACAACAACAACATTATGTAATATGATTAAGGTGTAATTTTATTTTTGGAGGACCTCGTGGCTACAGAACAACGGCACAGGTCAAGGTTTACAAGGCAACGCTTGCCGAGATCGGTTTGTGGATGGGTGGTTGGGATTCTACCGTACATCAGAAAGCACGTTATGCCGTTGATCCCGGCTATCATTTGAAGATCTTTGACAGTCGTGACGGGTAGTCAGAAGCTGTAACATGCTTTGAAGCCTCCATTTTTACAAAAAAGTTTCAAATATCGATCACCACTGTTGCTCACTGGGTGATGAAGTTTTTCAAACTATTGATTAAATGTTTTCTCTCGACGTTTTCCTTTAGTTCAACTTATGGTACAGGGTGGCATTGGCAATGTTTCAGGATTAAAAGCATCTAATCTTAAACATGAATTACTGTTACTATGAGACCAGCAATGAAATCGTGAATAGTTTTTCCTTTTAAAGAGTTTTCTGTTGTCGGAGAAACACTAAAATCATGGAAAAACAGCTATTCTCATTAATAACTTTCCTTCTACAGCACCAATACTGAAATCGTGAAATAAATAGCTATTCCCATTGAGATTCTTTCCTTAATGGGACCAACACTCTTTTTCTTTTCGTGTGAGGATGTGGCCATCTCTGGTGTCAGAGTTAATTAAACCGCCTCTGGGAAGGCCTATAGGCCTGTAACTTGGCTATTTCAGACTTACATTACATAAGTCCAGGTTTCCTCACGATGATTTCCTTCACCGTTGCCCATGATTTCCAAGATAAACTTCAAAAGTAGATATGAATTTGAAGAAATCACATTGGTACTACACGACCTTAAGCACAAGAGGCGAGGTTTTAGCCACTATGCCACCACAACATTTTTTTTGACCAACGCTGAAATCGTGAAAAAATTAGTTTTCCCATTGATAACTTTTAAGTGTTTGTAACAATAATCCTATCGATTAGTATAATAAAAAGCAGGTGTTTCATCATTATCATATCAGCCGAAATCGTCCACAATCGTCCAAAGACGTCCACTGCTGGACATAGGCCTCCCCCAAGCCACAAGTCGCCACATTGACCGCGCGGTCAAGCAGGTGTTTATTTTTTATCTGGTTCGATGCCCAGTTTAGGAAAAAAAACAGAAATCTGTGAATAGGAATGTTTCCATAAAGTAAAAGTACCTGGGCGACCGAGCTCAGCTCGGGTAAAAATAGAGAAAACGATGTTTTCTAAAAATGAAACCTAGCTAGATCGATTTATCGCCCCTGAAACCCCCTGCAAACTAAATTTCATGAAAATCGTTGGAGCTGTTTCTGAGATATAGATTATATATATATACTAGCTGACCCGGCAAACTTGGTTTTGCCATACAAACACCAAACATTCATCTACCCTACCTACCCTACCCTACCTTACCTACGCTACTCTACCTACCAAACCTACCCTACCTACCCTACCCTACCCTACCTACACTACCCTACCCTACATACCCTACCTATCCTACCCTACCTACTCTATCCTACCTACATACCTACCCTACCTATGTAGGTAACGTACAATTTTCTTTTTCTTAATTTTTTTTTTCATAAGATCCTTCTCCTAACAATAACAAACACAACAATAAAAAAAACGAATTTGGTCCAGACGTTCACGTGTGATGCCGTGACCAAGGGAAATAGGGATTCATTTATATATATATAGATATACAAGAATTATTCATTCAAAGGTATAAGTTTAGATCATCTATCTTACGGGTTTAAAGTGGCTTCCCTTCAGGGTCCATTAATTTTTCCACGCTGTATATTCTTTCTATTCTATATTAAAGATTTATCATGAAGCCAAACATTCAAATACTATCAAGCAAAACAAACCCGTATAATAAGCAAGTTAAACACCAAATCAGCACTAATATATCAGCAACAAGCAGCCTGTTACTTCTTTGATTAGTTCCATGTGTATCCTCAAAGTTAGGACCTCGTTCCCCTTAAGTAATTACCTACCGATCAATTCTGAACCTCGAAGGATAAACATGGGTAGTTAAGGTACATGGGAAACACAATACAAAAGGTAAAACTGGAATTTGAGTTTGATTTAGGTAGCGTATCAATTTTAAGGTCTGATTTTTTGCCTGTAAAGGTAATACAGGTTCTTAGAAAAATACCTTCTGTTTAAAAAAATACTTCTATTCGTTCAAAGCTCTAACAGAACATGTTGCAACTTTTTAGGGTTCCGTACCCAAAGGTGTCTTGTCTGTCTGTCCGTTTATCACCAGGCTGTATCTCATAAACCTTAATAGCTAGACAGTTGAAATTTTCTGTTGTCGCTATAACAACAAATACTAAAAACAGAATAAAATAAATATATAAGTGGGTCTCCCATACGACAAACGTGATTTTTTTTGCCGTTTTTTGTGGTAATGGTACGGAACCCTTCGTGCGCGAGTCCGACTCGCACTTGGCCGGTTTTTTTTATTGAATTTATTCTAGGAAACATCGTGGCGATGAAATAGTTACGATCCCTTTTCTCAATGGTAATGTAACTGTCCATACTAAAATAATAACAAATGCAATAAAGAAAAATAAAGAAATAGAACAGTAGGTTACCGAATATGTATATCTGGGACAGCTAATTTCAATAAAAGACTAATATACAAAAGAAATTGACAGAAGAATAAGCAACACTTGGAAATGTTATTGGTCGCTAAAGGAAATAGTAGAAAACGAATCAACTTTAGGACAAAGAAAACTTTATAACACATGCATTCTCTCATGCCTCACGTATGGGTGTCAAACTTGGCATGCTATGAGCAAAAAAAGCCAAAAAACTATATTTTGCCAAAGCAAAATGCTAGAAACATGCTAAACATAAGACTACGAGACAGGTGGCCCACTACAAAATTAAGGAAAAAGACAAAAGTAAGCGATGTCATACTGAAAATAAAGAAATTGATATAGAACTGGATTGGTCATATTATGAGAACGAACAGAGGAAAATGGACGAGACATTTAATGGAATGGTATCCTAGGAATGGAAAAAGACAAAAGGGACGTCAAATAAAAAGATGGGAAGATGACCAACCAAAACGATGGAGAAGATTAACTCGTGACAGAGATGAGTGGAAGAAACTAGGGAAGGACTATGTTAAAGAAGTATAACCTGATCAACAAACTGGTTGCAGAGTAATACTCAGATACTCCATAGAATTAAGGTTATTTATTTATTTAATAAACTTAGGTTAACGTAACTTTTATACATGTAATTTAGTAAACTGTACTGAATTTTAGTCAGCGAATAAAGGTTATTTTAATTTATTCATCACCATAATTTTACAAAATCTATTAGTCCTTGTAATTTTCATTTCAAAGAGAAAAAGCAATAGGTACCGACTGCATAACACATTTAACAAGCCACTTTCGCTGTCGTAGACTCCATTACATGCTCGACACCAACATTGGAGCCAATATAAATATTTGTCCTATTGCGGAAATCGAACTCTCTACCAGCACAGGCGAACACTCCGGTGTGGAAAGAAATTTTCTGACGGTAGAACTCAATAATACTACTGGACCTAGGGAAACTAGGGCTTTTTACTAGATACGACTGTAAGTGAGTGGTGTGGTGGTTTTATTTTTATTACCAGTTATTTTGTTGTTTCGTGTTAATCATTTGTCTGTAGGTATGTGAGAAGGCAAATAATTTTGACTCTTGACAAAGTGACATTGTATTAGCGGTAATCAATAGACCTACATAATAATAAATCTGTAGAAAAGTCGTGCACGTTAGTTGTACACGTTTCACGTAAAATGTAAGAAATAATTGGGCGCACGGTTGGCGCAGTGGTTGAGCAATTGACTGCTGCGCTGCGTGTCGCGGGTTCGATTCCCGCACGGAACAAAAATTTGTGTGACCTACAGATAATTGTTCCGGCTCTGGGTGTTTGTGTATGTGAGTTTATATGTTTGTAAACGCACCCACGATACAGGAAGAAATTCCTAGTGTGGGGCAATGTTTTAAAAAAAAAAAAAAAATTGTAGATAACTTTTATACATAAAAATTGTGCGTAACTTGAAGTATTACTTAGTTTTTGTTTCATCGCTATCGATTCAATCTATCAAAAGGTATGAATTTAAAGTGTTCAAGAAGTTACAGAACACACGCAATTCAGATGAATTGAGTATCTACTCGGACAGTTGAACTCCATATTCGATAGATGGCGTTGTGCATTTGACGTCACTTTCTGAATGACGGTGTTAAGACGACGACTAACGCCAACGACCTTGAGGGAACAAAACGGGCAGTCGTTTCACACCCGCGCGACAAAAAATTTAGTAGTTTTTTTGCACTTTCCTTTTAATTTTACGACTTTAAAAAAAAGGCTCAGATCAAAATGTAGATAATTAAATTTTCTTTGAGATGGTGCTGATTTCATTAAAATATGCCCAGCGGTTTTGGTGTGATTGTCGTCTTTTTGTCCGTTTAAGACATAACTTTACAAATTAATAACACTATGTTTTAAGAATGAAACTCAAAATTTGCTTACATCAAATTATTAAGAAAATGGTTTAATATAACATATATTTTTTCCAAAAAATTACGACTATCCATTTAGACGTGATTCTCATTTTAAAATCAGCTACTAAAGGGAATCGGTGCCTTAAGAGGACATGCTGTGCCCTATGTTTTCCTTTTTTCATTTATAGTTGTCAAATATGTACACCAGGCCTCTGTTGACTGCGCAATTTTGAGCATCTTTTGGGGGTTCTAGTGATTCTAAACATTATGTATCATCAAAAAGGAAAACATAGGGGCACAGTATATATCTTTTCTTATTCAGTTTATGGATTATTTAATGAAGTTTTATGAATTTTAATGGTTTATAATATTTTAATTTTACTTGACATGTTTTTAATGGGTTTTTTATTAATGTTTTTAAGTTTATTTAACATGACATGCTCTTTTTGATTATTTTTTGTGACTTCAAAGCTTTGTATTTGATGTTTATTAACTTGTTATTTAATTATGTTTTTTATTTGTTATTTATTGTGCCCTCTTAATTATTTCATTTTTAATGTTTTTTAACTTTGTTTTTCAATTATATTTTGATATTTGATGTTTTTTATAATTTTAATTGTCGTAGGTTTAAATCGCATGCAATTTTTTTATGTGTATTCTGTGGGAAATGTGGTTGGTGACATATTTGGTCGATTTATTTTGTACCATTTGATATAAAATGTAATGTGTCACTGTTTGTTTCCCCCCTTATAAATAAATAAATAAATTATCTTTTAATTTTTTCCAATATTGGAGGACGAAATAGGTGAGAGCCAAATCTCTAATCATGACTTTTTACTTAGGAAATTCAGTCGGTCATCTGCGACCGCATTTCCTCTTAAGACTCTCCGCGGAAGTATGACCCTAGCAAACAAATTGGGTAGGGTAGGTAGGTACTGTAGGTAGGTAGGCAGTTGATAGAAGCGAAGTCGCGGGAACAGCTAATATATAATGTCAAAAGTCCAAATGTTTGGGATTAACAACGTGCCATTACGCTAGCGCTTGTCGGTCTCTTATATTTTCTGGTCGGTCTGTCCAAGAGATAGATAAACATACTCTTGATTGCACACTGTAACAAATACTTAAGGAGCTTAAGAGTTAATAGGGTGTATCAATAGGCAGTCTTATCGCTAGGAACGATGTTTAACCTTTGGACAGCAAATTGATCCTATCCGAGTTCCCTTTTTAGGGTTCCGTACCCAAAGGGAAAAAACGGGACCCTATTACTGAGACTTCGCGATCCGTCTGTCCGTCTGTCTCCAGGCTGTATCTCATGAACCGTGATAGCTAGACAGTTGAAATTTTCACAGATGATGTATTTCTATTGCCGCTATAACAATAAATACTAAAATCAGCATAAAATAAATATTTAAGTGGGGCTCCCATACAACAAACGTGATATTTTTGCCGTTTTTTGCTCGATATTAATAACGGCAACAGGAAGACGCTTGAAATATTCACAGAATGTTTAGTTGTATATTTACTTCAAAAAATAATAATTAATAAATTAAAATAAACTAAATTAAGGGGGGCTCCCATACAACAAACGTGATTTTTTTGCAGTGTTTTACGATAATGGTACTGAACCCTTCGTGTGCGAGTCCGACTCGCACTTGGCCGGCTTTTTATTTTAAGATACGGAACCGTTAAAATAGACTGATCTAACTTTTCCATCTGTGCTTTAAAAGAAGAAAGAGACAAAATAAATATGACCCTGAAAACGAGTCGAACTCTGGCGCCGAGGGTTTCGTAACCTACCCACTATTCTGCCATAATAAAATTGGTATCATTTTTATTGGTTATTTATTTACATTATTTGAGGTTGGTGCCAATTAAGCTAGTACTCTAAATTGTATGAGCGCCCATAAAACTTAGAGGACTATCTTAATTAGCATCAACTATGAACCCTAATCCCTTAATTCCTTTAATTTTCGACTTTTTATATTTTTTTGAATTTTTCCTTTATTTGTGCTTACCTTACTTTTTGCCAAATTTCGTGATTCTAGGTCAACGGGAACTACCATATAGTTTTTCGACCCAAAACCTATAGAGTACTGCCGGTTGACCTAGAATTTTCAATTTTGTTTAAATTCAAGGTCTTACAGCACAAGTAAAGGGAAAATTCCGAAAAATAAAAGTGTTGTAAATTAAGGTAAATTTTGGTGCTTACAAGTTTTTGCGAACATCTAAATTTGCCCATGTCTTTTTACCGTGTTGACTCAGGACCTTGATTTTTATACACCTAATAGGGACTATAGACCTCAGTATATGATATGAATTTCAACTTGCTAAGACCGCCTATTCCTGAGAAGATCGGTCGTAAAACACGGACAGACGTACAGACGGACAAGAGAGTCATCTTATAAGGGTTCCTTTTTCTACCTTTTGAAGTACGGAACCCTAAAAATAACGTATTACTAAAAAGTATATCTACAGTAGCAATAACCCTTGTTTTCCTTGTTTGTGTATGAGTGACGATCACATAAACTACAAAACTACAGTATTTCAGTCCAACAGCATTCTACAAAAAAAAGCAGATACCAAGAACTTTCGGTCACCAAGCGTGCCCGATCGACTGGGCATGTGCAAACCGTTGTTTTGCCCAAAATGACAAGAACGTCATAGGCACGGCCATATGTTTGATCACTGGCGCACACTACAAAGTAAGCTTTTGATCGAATTGAACCAAACAAAACAAGAAAAATACTGAAAAGGACAATGAAGAACGGAAAAATACTTGGAACAAAATACTGGTTTGGTTTTACACGTAACACGTCTGTGTTTTTCTTGAATTACAATGTAAGTAACGTAAGTACTGAGTGATCTTTTAAATTATGATTTAGTTTTTAAGACCTATATTCTTAGTACTTTTGAAGGAAACTTACTCTTTTCTAATCAATTCTAACCAAGACAACGAAATAAATCTTATGATTAATGTCAATCATCTACTATTACCAACGTGAAAGTTTGTGAGGTTTGTTACTCTTTCACGCAAAAACAACTGAACGAATTTTGATGAAACTTTACAGAAATATGGATAATACATCAGAATAACACTGCTATTAATTTATAAAGATATTGGAAGAAGTACAGTTACTGTCGAGTGTTGAAAATAATTTAAAATTTTGAGTTAGTTACTCGTACGTTTAATCTTTTTACCCACAATTGTACAAATCCATAGCTCGAAATTAAAAAGAATTATGGAATAAAATTGATTTTCTTAACATCCATCCAAAAAAATCATCTCATTCATTTTCAGACAGTACTGTTCATCTGCAAAACGTCTACTTCGAGAAGACTATTACGAATCGTTGGTCTTTTTAGGGTTCCGTACCCAAAGGGTAAAAACGGGACCCTATTACTAAGACTTCGCGATCCGTCTGTCTGTCTGTCTGTCTGTCTGTCTGTCTGTTTGTCCGTCTGTCTCCAGGCTGTATCTCATGAACCGTGATAGCTAGACAGTTGAAATTTTCACAGGTGATGTATTTCTGTTGCCGCTATAACAACAAATACTAAAAACAGTATAAAATAAATATTAAAGGGGGGCTCCCATACAACAAACGTGATATTTTTGCCGTTTTTTGCTCGATTTTAATAACGGCAACTGGTAGACGCTTGAAATATTCACAGAATATTTAGTTATATATTTACTTCAAAACATAATAATTAATAAATTAAATTAAAATAAATTAAGGGGGGCTCCCATACAACAAACGTGATTTTTATGAAGTGTTTTGCGATAATGGTACGGAACCCTTCGTGTGCGAGTCCAACTCGCACTTGGCCGGTTTTTTTATCAAATCCATATGTCACCACTTTATCATATGATATTTTTTTTTTTTTTATTCGTAATAGGCTTGCGCTTGACCACTACCTCACCTGATGGTAAGCGATGATGTGGTCGACGATGAAGCACGCTTACCTAGAAGAAACCTATTCACTCTTGACTTAAAGACTCCCAGGTTGTAGCTATCAGGCAATACAGACTCCGGCAGGGAATTCCACTCTTTTGCTGTGCGTATAATAAAAGTATTCCCAAAACGTTTGGTGCGTATGGGTGGGATGTGCACCGTGTATCGATGACGCATCGCCGTACGTCTTGTAGTCCGATAATGGAACGGGCCAGGAGGAATCAGTTCATGCAATTCCAAATTTGTGATGTCTGCAATATAGGTACCCAATAATATGGTCAAATTTAGTTCAGTAATCTATTTTTAATTATCGGGGGAATACCTTCAAAAGGCGCCTGGACTTTTTGGGGCAGTGTGGGATTTGTACCTCAATAAAACCACCCCGGTGATTATCATGAGCAAATCGATCACTCTATCGAATTATCCCCACTGTAACCTACACGATAATCTTAAATAAAAACCGGCCGGTTCCGTACCATTATCGCAAAAAACGGCAAAAAAATCACGTTTTTTGTATGGGGGCCCCACTTAAATATTTATTTTATTCGTTTTTAGTATTTGTTGTTATAGCGGCAACAGAAATACATGATCTGTAAAAATTCCAACTGTCTAGCTATAACGGTTCACGAGATACAGCCTGGTGACAGACGGACAGACAGACAGACGGATCGCGGAGTCTCAGTAATAGGGTCCCGTTTTTACCCTTTGGGTACGGAACCCTAAAAACGATGGGCAATTTATTGAAGTACTTAATTACACCGCGATCTGAAATGCTAACGACACAATAATGTAGTGAAAATACAACTGCGGTAATGAAAGTATGTTGAAAAAAAGAATCCGACGATTTGATAACCTCCTCTTTTTTTTTAACTCGGTTAAAAAGAGTTAAACCACTTTCTTTGGAACTTTGTTACAGACATTAAGTTCTTGGTACAGCAATTGTACAGCAACAAAACTTATTTTAACATAAACCTTAATGTTCAAGAATCCTCACATAATTTACTTGCTTTTGTTAACTAGTGGGATTGCATAAATTACTTGTTTCAAATATTGATATAAAACGGCTCTTTTCTGTAATTAATATCAAGACAAAAAGCATTTCGTTACTTATTGGGAACAACTTAACACAGTTTTAAGTCATCTATGTTTAAGGATAACCTGCAGAACCAATTTTTGTCGACAGAGATAAATTTCTCTTTTAATTGCTTAATTAAATCTAAGAATGTACAATTTGGTTTATTTCCTTTCTTGTATTGTTTCAAGAACAGCATCCAGCCAATTAATGTAGGTACCTAACTAAAAAAACATGTTTCGGAAATTAGTAAGGATTCTGAAGTAGTAGAATTTCAGTGTCTCCTTAAAATGTAAACTCGTAACTTTGTTTTGCTACAAATAGTCTTTTACACTTAACATTTTATTTTTCCCAGAAACTGCCAAACCTTACCCTTTTATTTTTAAAGTATATTCTTTTTCAAACATCGCCTAAAAAGCCGCTTCCTACAGCAAATATTACCAAAACCATTCACGATAAAAAAATATCACGCAAACGCCGATACGAACAGCACTAGCTGTATAAACCCGGGATAGCTCCCCGGGATACCACCCGGGATAGCTAGCACCCCGGAAGGGACGCGTGTTCGCTTCGCAGATAACTGAAGAAAGTGTCGAAGGGTCCGTCTACGACATCACACACTATCTGCCGCCTCATAGTCATTAACGGCAGTGTTGTTGTCCGAACTTATTATCGTTTAATTTATGACCACACATTACCGCTTAAGGCGCCATTAAGCCGCTCCGGGAAAGACCCCGGGAATAAATAAACCGGGAAAGTTCACATGATGAACACCCCTAACTCGTTTCGCTTGTGGCACGTGCAATCGTTAATTTTGCCCGTCACAGATCATAAACTGTTTATTGTTTTCTATTAGCCGTCGAAAGTTTCATAATTTATTTTAATGGCTGTTGCTGGAGATACCTACAAAGTGCTCTCTCTATTGTCATTTTTATAGGTGAATAAAACTTACCTACTGGCGCGCCCGTGATTAGATATTATCTGGTTTGTTTTACTGTAATATTGTGAAACATTTTGATATAACTTTTAGCAAAAGTACGAAATACAACTTTTTAATCCCACGTTGTATTTATGTGCCTTTTCTGTGCAATTTAATTAAACCGAGCAACATAAAAATACACTTTGAACCTTATTTATAAAACAAACTAAGCTGTTTAGAAAATGATTAGCCGATCCTAAATTCAAGTATTCTAAAGAAGTATTAAATATCTGCTAATCACTTCATACCGACGACATTTTTATAATAAGCATTATTTTTTTAAATTTATATTACTTTATTTTACACATACATATTGTACATAATAAAAAACAAAAAGGAAAAGAAAAAAAGTTATTTCAAAAAATCAAAAAACCCGACTGCTTAAAAAGCGAACTTTTTAGTTCGCTTTTTAAGCAGTTGGGCTTTTTGATTTTTTTAAATAAGTTTTTTTATTTATAACTTTTTAGTTAATTTTCTTTTAGAATTAGGTACATTTAAACATATAAGTGTTTTATATTTTTGAAAGCAACTTTTAAAACCCTTTATTTTGATACCCCACACGATGGGTATGAAAGAAAAATAAAGTTTGGTCGCCCACATTATGGCGCCCAAAAGCCATCATTTTTCTATTTGCCAATTTTAATGTAGCCAGTGACACTCGCAAGGTTAAGACGAATCGATTGACGTAAGAATCATCAAAATTGGTAACGCGTTTGGTCTCTAGAACGCCACATAGGAATAAACATACATACATAGACTGATGAACACATTACCCTCCTTTGACAGTCGGGTAAAAAGGCCGCCCTTAAAAGTATAGAGACAGCGAACCAATACAAAATCAACCTTCCATCAAACGAATATAATGCCTAAACACAACACTATTTTATAAATATCAAAGAGCCGTATAAAATAACGTTACATCAAGCCGCCTCGATATTTTATTATATCAATCAAAACCGAGCTCATACTAGTATCGTAGCGAAATCGATTACTATCACGTTAAAGTTAATTCAAGGGCTCATAGAAATTCAAATACTGATAGGAAAAGTGTGTTTCATATTATGAAACACACTTTTCCTATACTAATTTATATTTTAATTATTTTTATTATATCCATTTTTAGGGTTCCGTACCCAAAGGGCAAAAACGGGACCCTATTACTAAGACTTCGCGATCCGTCTGTCTGTCTGTCTGTCCGTCTGTCTCCAGGCTGTATCTCATGAACCGTGATAGCTAGACAGTTGAAATTTTCACAGATGATGTATTTCTGTTTCCGCTATAACAACAATTACTAAAAACAGTATAAAGTAAATATTAAAGGGGGGTTCCCATACAACAAACGTGATATTTTTGCCGTTTTTTGCTCGATATTAATAACGGCTACAGGTAGACGCCTGAAATATTCACAGAATGTTTAGTGTAATATTTACTTCAAAAATAATAATTAATAAATTAAAATAAAATAAATTAAGGGGGGCTCCCATACAACAAACGTGATTTTTATGCAGTGTTTTGAGATAATGGTACGGAACCCTTCATGTGCGAGTCCAACTCACACTTGGCCGGTTTTTTTATTATAATTTTTGCTCAATAATAATTTGTATTATATTATAATATCACGTCTGTGTTCTTTAAAGGGCAGACAGGGAAATTAAGTATATGCAGTATATATACATATATATACTTAATTTCAACACGCTAAATTTCCGTCTCATATCGGTGGTGTATGGTATTCATATGTCGGTTGATGGCAATAGGTTCCACCTGTTACAGGAGATTTAAAAGTAACTATGAAATTCGGGTGTTCTATAGGTACTCTACTCAACCTTCGAGGAATACTGACACGATGTTTTGTTATGTTATGTATCATATAACAAACTAGCGACCCACTCCGGCTTCGCGCGTGACAAATTATACATAAAAACCATCCTCGTTTCCCACTTTTTGTATTGGTTAAAACCGCATGATAATCCGTTCAGTAGTTTTTGATTTTATCGCGTACAAACGCGGCGGGAGACTTCATTTTATAATATGTAGTGACAATGATATTCAACCGGGAACAAGTCCAGACTCTGGACTGCTACTGGAAATGCCTCATAGAAAAATCCAATACCACTTTTCTAGACTTGGGGATCAAACTCAGATAGTATACTAAAATGTTACTCATCACAAATGTACAACTACTCCTAAGTTGTCATCCTAATTTGTAATACTCTGTATTTATTATTATTTATTTTATATTTTATTGTACACCACAAAATATGTACAGGACAAACATTCACAAAAACAAGTGTACAATGGGCGGTCTTATCGCACAGGGCAATCTCTTACAGACAACCTTACCACCACCAACTGTACCACTTCTTTATGAAATAAATATTATTAATTAATAAAATTATTTAATACAAGCGGTTCCTGCTCCCGTGGACCACTCCACAGGACCCGTTTTCGGGATTAAAAAATAGCCTATTGGCATAGGCTATTTTTTAATCCCGAAAACTGGGAAAATTCCACGTGATGACAGGAATAATTTAGCTTTCTAATGGTCACAGAATTTTTTAAATCGATCCAGTAGTTTCGGAGCCTATTCGGTACATACAAACAAAAAAAATCTTTCCTATTTATAATATTGGTATAGATTGCGAGCAGTTAGGATTATCATGTTCGAACAAGTGTATCCCATATTGTGTAAGAAACCACAAAAACAGATGACAATCATTAATAAACTCACGCACTCAAATAAAAGGCAGTCGCACGACAACAATAGGAGGCGTTTCTAATCTCTAATGTCACAGACGGACAAACAAATCACATGGCCACATGGTCACTGTTTGCCACAAAAGAAAATAGAGGAAAACATCCCATAATTATGTGATGTCGTTTTCTCCCCTACAAAACAGTGTGCCATTTCGTTATCATCTCCGTTCGACTCAAGTATTGATTGATTTCTTGTTTGTATTTATTTGTAAAACTAGCTTCTGCCAGCGGCTTCGCCCACTTGAAAGTCGAAAATTATCTCGAGGTAACATATTCTCGGGATATAAAGTATGTGGCATTCCAGACTATAATCTATCTCTGTGCTAAATTTCATCCAGATCGGTTCAGTAGTTTTTGCGGAAAAGAGTAACAAACATACAAATACACACACACACTCACAAACTTTCGCCTTAATAATATTAGTGTGATAACTTGTTGAAAATAATATATTTCGATTGATGTATTTCTCTTTTTCCGTTTCTGCCATTCCAAAACATCTGTTTTCCTGTCGATAAAAATGAGGAACTTTCCATGCAAACTCTATCCCCTGTTTAACTCCTTTGAAATATATATTTCAAAAAATCCTTCTTTAGTATTCACCTACTTGAATAAGGTACCATAATCCAAGTTTCTAGACGCAGCGGCCTAGAATACGTTGATTATCAGTGTATTTAAGATTTTATACAGTAGAAGATGAGCAATTCCTTTGTTCATTGCGATACTCCGTTGTTCAAATACTTTTTTGAACATTGAAAGATACCAGAAACATGAAAGGGTCTCCGCAGTTGTAGGTATAAACGGCACAGTGTGTAATCACACAAAGCAGAGCCACACAAAAACTTGGGAGTTCGACAAACGATGCCGACTCTCCCCTTAATAGCAAGTTAATTGAATTACTTACTCCATAGAGGATATTGGGCATCCCTTAGTGAGCTACTGATAGAAGGGTACAATAATACTGCGGGTTCAATTACGTATCAATTTATTTTGTCACATATTTGAGATAGAATGGTTGCCACGATTACATGTCTATGTTGCTATGTAATTTCTATGTATTGAGTTAATAAAAGTTGTATAATGTCAGTGTGGTTTGTGAAGATTTATGTAGGTTACGTGTATTCTTATTTTACAAACTTTTATTTATCTTGCAATGTGTGTATGTATGTATCTGTGTTCGGGTCAAATCTTGCAACTGAATTTTAAAGCAGTTATCCTCAACCTATTGACAACCTGGATGAAATTTTGCATACACGTTTAGTTTGGGTGACAATGCATTGGTTAGCTAATTGACTTCATTCTAAATCCAATATGGCGAACGGCTAAAGATGGCGGACTAGTAATGTTTTATTCACTGTCATGATATGGGTATCAAATGAAAGGGTTTGCTGAAAAGAGTACGAAAAAAGCTTGTTAAAAACAAGATTTTTTAATGAATAATTTTATTTGATTAATATTATTGATAATATAAAAAGGTAAAAATGAATGTTTTTTTTTTGTGTAAAGGTGACCTCTGAAAATATTGTTCGGTGACGGTTTCACTTATAGACTAGGAGAGCTACATTATCCCTGGGTGTCATAGAGTTTTACCCTGAAATATGCACGGTCCCTGCGGGGTAGCCCACAGGAGCGACGCCGCAGGAAAAGATAGTTTTACAATATTTCAGTATCCACACTATTTTACTGAACGAAATAAATAAGAGCAACACAAATTCGATACTGTGAGTAGCGTACTATTTTCAGTAACGAACCACACTAATTCACACTATTCACACTAATAATATTTATACACATAAGTTTGTGAGTGTGTGTATTTGTATGTTTGTTACTCTTTCACGCAAAAACTACTGAACGGATCTGGATGAAATTCGCCGCAGAGATAGATTATAGTCTGGAATAGCACATAAGATATTTTTTATCCCGGCAATATTGGGATAATTTAAGATATTCACGCAGGCAAAGCCGCTGGCATAAGCGAGTAAACCATAAATGGGACGCGTTTTGTCAACGATAATTTAACATAACATGAAGGAGGAAAGGTCAAAAACACATTGAATATTAAATTGATAAATGTTTTTTCGTAAAACCTGTTCCTAATACACTCGACAACCGAAGATTATATACACATCACCTAACTCCTACTTAAATAACCCAAATCACGCACGAATACGTAAATTCAGAAAAGAATAAATAACCAAGAACGTATAATATTTACATGAAATATTACCTCTTGATGTAATGCTCTGAGAGAGACGACATGTAACGCCACCTGCCATGTTAAACATGAGTTACCGACCCGTCGACTGACACCGCAGAAAGAGAGATTAAGGATCCTTGTTCACTCCTAAAGGGGTATCAAGAACCTTTATGCGTATAAGGAATACGGAAGACCTTTGCAATCTTCGGGATGATGGGATTGGGTGGCTAAGAACTAAGCTGTGTTGTCATCCAGGAATTAGGTTCTAAGAAAGCACCTGACAACAAGCACAAAGCAACAAGACACAAGTATTCCATTTGCATAGGCCTATTACTGGTAATCCATGATAGAACCCAGGATTAACCACGATAGTGTACAAGAATTAACACACTCCAGGTAGACAATTTGTTAATAAATATTGCTTAACTGATTTTCGTGGTCCCAACTTCAGTTCTATCGTTTAAATCGTTGACGAATTGTTACTTAACAAGAGCTTAATGTACATTGTTTTCTGTTTTCCTTAATAAATTTCAGGATAGACTGCCATCATACACGTAGACCTACCTACCTACCTGCTACGTAACGGGTATGTGTGACAAGCGACGATCAAGAGTAAACATAGCGCATACACTTCCTTATTGGCCTCCACTATAGAGCATGGGTTTGGCGATAAGCGACGATCTTTCGGGATAATGCATGCATATAGTCACTTGACAGGGTGCGATGATCTCATGGTCTGTTATCAGTATTTAGGGGCCACAGCAGCTGTCTAAACAACTGATATTTTGGCCAGAATAGCAACAGCTAGTAGTAGCTGTTAGATAGAACGTTAGGGAAAATTCTGCCTCTAAGCAGTTGCTGCGTTCGGTTTCAGAGGCGTTTTGGGTCAAACATTACATTGAATATTAAAAAGAACTTTATTTGCTATCGCTAAGCTAACAAGAAATATGGTTATTAATTTTTTTTTTTTTTCTTTGTATCTATCATCATCTGTCCATCCTTTTGGTAATTTATTTATTTATGGACACACAAAAGGCTTAAAAGAGAAAGAGCAGTACAGATAGAACAATAACACACCTGCTGCTTATTTTGTTGTATATTGGCGAAAATTATTACTCTATTTAATTTGTTTCCAAAAATTATGCCTGATTAGTATTTCAAAGAAATGTGCTTTGTTTAATCCGTAGACTTACAGTCTAGTATCAATTTAAATATTTATTAAACAGTTCGTAATGGATCGCTTCCTTGCCAACACTAGAAAACAGAGCACAATTCTAGCAGAATTATTGCCTGCGTGTGTAGCCTGCGTAACGGCAGGAAGAACGTACCTATCCATACGTAAGTACGTATAAATAGTGGTCCAAATCTGATAGAAGTGCTAGAGATTTTCAATTTGTTTTACTAGACTAATGAATTGCGGTAGGAATGAGCTACAGTGCCGGTTTCTGAATTGATGTGGCAAACAAATTTTCAACTGATTTCCCCAAAAGAAGGAGGTTCTATGTTCGACTCTATGTATGTTTTTTTTATGTATGTTCACCGATTTCTCCATCAGTGTTGGACCGATTTTGATAATTCTTTTTGTGTTGAAAGGGTACTATTCTGAGGTAGTCTCATATTTGGTGAAGATCTGAAAAAGAACGTTAGAGATATGCAACAGAACTCTTTAATAAATGATAGAAAATCTCTGGGGTTTGCCGTAATCGCATGTCTGTTTATTTTACTATACACTAGCACACCGCCTGCGACTTCGTTTTCGTGATTTCGTATTTTATCCTACAAATGACTTTCTTATGTGCAGTTAGTGAAGGCGACCAAAAATAAGCTATTGTTTAATCAATAAAAAATGGGGTATCGTAGATATCTAGGGTTTATTGGGACGAATCGTTATTTGACTTAAAGAATAAAATTTTAGGTTACCGCCACAAAGTCCCCCTTGAAACTTAATAACACCTTTTTGACCCGATAAGGGTCGAGTTTTTAATAACCCAAATATGTTGTTCATTCTTTTCTTCTCTTTTTATTTTTCGTTTATGTTAGTAAGATTTCGCAGTAAGATTGCTCAAAAATCTTTAACACCCCTTAGCCCTATTTGGGGTATGGATTAAAAACATATATCATGTAAATTTTGATTATTTATGTTATCCCCAAGGAATTAGATTTTTCATACAAAAAGAAATTCAACCTATAAGGGGGTGACCCTTAAAGGTTGAATTTCCGAAAATGCCTGCTTAGTGCACCCCTAGACCCCTACATCAAAAATGAAACCCTGTCCCAAACTTTAACACCCACTAATTCGTATTATGGGGGTAGTTTCGAAAAACTTATAATAACAACTTATATATTTTACTTAGGTTTATTTTTATGTTAAGTTTCAAGTTTACTAACCCAAAACATAAAACTCTTAAAAAAACTTTAACACCCGATAAATCGTATTTTGGGAGAAGTTTCGAAACACTAATATGACAACCTTTATCATTTACTTAGGCAAAGTTTCAAAAATATTGGCCGAAGCAATTAGATTTTTCATATAAATTTCCAAACCCTATTTTGCACACTTTGGACCTCGGCTACCCTGACCGTAAGCGTCCACACTAAGCGTTACATATATATATATATTTCATGTATATGAAAAGCAAACCTACCACAAACATGCGAGTTTAACTCAAACTATCTTAGCTACTAGTCTGCAACTGGCTTACGAAGATCCCCTAGGCGCAATCTGTCCTATGAAAAACTTTTTGCCTAGAAACAATCTCAGTCAACCACAGGCCACAACTCTTAATTGTAGAATAACTTTCTAGGAAAGAAATTCTATTATCGTTTTAAAAGTGATTGCTTGTTCAAAAGCCACTTCAACAATCAAGGTCTATTTTAATAGCAAATAAACTTCTCAACTAATCAAATCTAATTGAAAGTCAAACTTGTCAAAGAGCCTTATATTTTGTCTGCGAGCAGTTCATAATTAATTTTTCGTGACTGGTTTGTACCTTGTATTGTTAATTACTTACAGGTATTATGATTGGAAAGGTAATTTTAGTGTGATATTGAACCTTTTATAAATCTATACTCAGTAATCTACATCTATACTAATAGTAAAGGTAAAGTTTGTGAGGTTGTAGGGGGCAATCTCTGGATCTACAGAACCGATTTAGATGAAATTTGACGTGGAGATAGTTTGAGACCCTGGGAAGGACATAGTTTGTATGCCCTTGGGATGACAAAACACTTTTAACGCGAGCTAAACCACGGGCAGAACCTAGTTAGTTTATAAAGCGGAAGAGTTTGTTTGTTTTGCTATTCTTTGGTACTACTGTCGGATTTGAAAAAATCTTATTGCATTTGATTAAGGAAGATTATAGGCTACTAGCTGTTCCCCGCGGCTTCGTTCCCGTGGGCCAACCCACAGGACCCGTTTTCGGGATGAAAAAATGCCTAGCCTATGTTACTCAGGAATAACGTAGCTTTCTATTGGTGAAAGAATTTTTTAAATCGGTCCAGTAGTTTCTGAGCCTATTCGGTAGAAACAAACAAACAAACAAACAAAAAAATCTTTCTTCTTTATAATATTAGTATAGATAACAAGATGGCGAACATTTATTAGAAAACGTGCCATGTAAATTATATTTTTTTTTATGTGACTATGAAGTCATCATCATCATCATCATATCAGCCGAAAGACGTCCACTGCTAGACATAGGCCTCCCTCAAGCGTCGCCACATTGACCGGTCCCGTGCGTCTCGCAACCAGCGGATCCCCGCAACCTTCACCAGGTCATTGGTACACCTAGTGGGAGGCCTTCCAACGCAACGTCTTCCGGTTCGCGGTCGCCACTCCAGAACCTTTCTGCCCCATCAGCCATCCGTTCTGCGAGCAATGTGCCCTGCCCACTGCCACTTGAATTTGGCAATTCTTCGGGCTATGTCGGTAACCCTGGTTCTCTTACGGATCTCTACATTTCTGATTCGATCACGCAAGGAAACTCCGAGCATAGTCCTCTCCATTCCCCTTTGAGTGACTGTAAGCTTTGACTATTTATTTTTATTTTTTATTTGACTATAAAGTGCCACCAATAAATTTTGACTTTGTCTTAAACTCTAAATGCTATGAATTAATCATTTCTTTATTTGCACCCAGAAATTCTTACAGCAGTCCTAATATTTATTTACAGTGTTATATTTTATTTAAATAAAAGTAGGAGTTGGTGTCAATTCTGCTGTTGCAAATTACCTAGATTCTAATAAATAACCTCATTTTAGCGTGCCCAAAATATTGTATCGTGTGCCACCACAGGCACAGGCACGCGTGCCATAGGTTCGCCATCCCTGGGCTATAACATCACGCTATGACTCTTAGGAGCCAAGCATATAGAATAACATTCAGAAAGAACGTTTAGCAAAACCAAAGTACCTAGTTATAGCGCAGGCAGGTGAAACCACCTGAGGCATAGCTAATCATATACTTGTTTATTTTTCGTTACATTATTACGTAATATCACACTTCTATGGTATAGAAATACCTACTTTCACCCACATCTTGCCGAGCTCCACCATTAAGATGTACCACGTCATCAAAACAATCTTGCAATCATATCTTTCTATATTATTATCACAGGATTTTCAGTGAGAATATGCAGAAAATATCTGAATCAATGTGCGGTCATATTTACGTTCGCTTACTCCTTTTTCTGCTTTGTCTCTTTATGAAGTCATTTATTTCATATTTGCTATTAAGTACAATATACATATTTTCTTTTTGCACGGAAACCTTTTGACGAATTTCGGAGAACAGTGAACCAACAAGTTTATCGGAACGTCAATATTAATATCATGGTTGAGCTGAGTGGTGTCGATCCATGCGTCATGTTCGTGAACGGCCATCAGTTGGGATTGGACATAACTTAGCTGCCTCGGCCTGTTATAGTATTTTTTAAATTGTTTGTTACTCTAGACGCTTTTACGTGCACGTATTTTTATATCGTCCTCACAAAGTATTTTTTCAACAAAAATGATGTAACCAAAAACACCACTCGTTTGTCAAAAACCCGTTTCGGACATTTTTTTTTTTTCTATGTCTGCTCACGACCCGTAACGGGTTTTACAGGTCGGTACTTACTTTTTCCATATTTTATGTTACTAAAGCGTTTTTGCAGTGTGCATCCCTATTTCATCTTGAAGTTTAATAGACAAGTATGAAAAAAAAAAAGTCCTGAGTTCTGTGGTCCCGGCTTGAAACGTCATATTTATTTCTAAAGTTCGTGAAAGTGCGGTCGCCATTCCAGCTCCTCATAAAATATAAAATATTGTAGATATCATTTGAAAAACATGAATTGGTAAGTGATGAACTGTTTTTATTAGTTTCTTTTTGTATTTGGTGTAAATTCCAGCAGAAAAATACATTTTAATTAAAAGAAATAAAATAAACAAAGCGTATTTTTATCGCTAAGTTTCAATTGTTTACATTACATTGTGGCTCATTGTTCGTAAAGTAAACAATTCTAACAGCTAAAACGTTGTGTGTGATGAGATTAGGTACCAAGCTATGTAATACAATAGCACTTCAAGCCACTTGGCATAAAGAGTTCCCAGAACTCCAATGTAAACATACCAATTTTTTGTGCCGCCGGCCGGGTCATTTTTTTCCCGCGTAAATTTTTTGTAAAGCTTTTGGGATGAAAAAAATGTATGGGGTGGTGTGATATTTTTATTGATTCTTGTGGAATAGGGTGTATTGTTGTAAATAAAATAAAAACATTGTGAAATAATTGTTTATTTTTTTTTTTTTGTACACAAACCTGAGAAAATTTTCCTTACACTGACTTTACACAATATTTACAAATAAATTACAAGGTAAAAGTGGGTAAATCCTTTGAAAATATGATAGCTTATTTCATAGCGATTCTAACAACATAAATTTCATACATGGTCCCCATACAAAACTTTCGAGAAATCGGCGTTTTAGTGAGACCGGGCTGAAAGCGCAAAATGGCGCTGGGGTACCTTGACATACGGGTGATATTCGTGTCCTACTGGACCAACGAGTGGAAAAGAGTGTCCGTGGAGTTTCTTGCAAATTCTTCACACTTTGAGACCACCAGACGCTTGCGAGTTTGCAACTAGAGTAATCTTTTTATTTATTTTTTGTTTGACAATTCAAAAGAACCTCTAAGGTTTATTTGAAATAAACTATTTGATTTTTGATTTTGAATAAATTAAATTTGAACAAAGTACGTAACTTCGTATTATTTACTACCTTCTGTCAGCTGCTTCATTCACATGAAATCCAAATATTCACAAGGTATTACGCTATCAGGATAAGAAGAGGTATCCTATATTTTAATCCTGGAAAATTCGTTATGGCTTTCACATCACACTACACATCATCATTGTTTCTTGGACATGCCGGTTTCTTCACGATGTTTTCCTTCACCGTTTTGGGAGCAGTTATGGCTTTAAGACGTGATTATACAGGGTGGGCAAAAAATCGTGGATCAAAAGGAACAGTGCGATAGTTGGAGTTAGCGTTAGAGTTAGATTTTGTTATTTGCAGTATGACCTAAAGTAACATTTTTCTGCCTATATAACAAACAAACAAACTATATTTGTGGAATATATACAGAAGTGACAAAAAACTAATTATGTTAGCACGATTTCAAGAAACATTTTCCACTGAGTCGCAATAAATTGTCGTGATAAAGAAACGCAACTAAACTAAAAAGTAGGCACAGAACTGTGAACAAAATCGCTAATGCATTCCCCTATTTGTTTTCTTTTTGCAAACTAAATGCTTTTTTCGCTTGAAAATGTAGCCACTCTATGCCAGCACTAGATAACGAATAGCTGCGATTAACCGCAGCTTGTCTTAGCTAAAATAAACTTGGGCTTTTAATAATGAAGTCTTTATTTATACATCATGATTCATGAGTTACATGATTATGTAGTTCGTTTTCATTAAGTGGTGTGTGTTAATTATATATAAAGCTTTTTTTATCTACACTCACAACGTAATGTTCCAAATATATATTCAAAAATATTGTATAAACACGTACTTTATATTAGTGGATAGGTAAAATGGAAAAAAGATTGTGTATGCAACGGCATATAATTAGGTATTAAAACACTCGCGTGTTATTATTATCACATTCGGCTCATGTGATAAACCCACGCTCGTGTTTTAATAACCCCTTTTATTGACCATTCCATAAACTACTATTGTAAAGCTTTCCATGATCACTTTTAGTCTGAATTCGCAAACCCGCCTTGAGCAAGCGTGGTAATCAATGTTCGTGACTTCTCTGAATAAGAAGAGGCCTTTTCCCTGCAGTGGGGCAGTCATAGGCTTATAGTATTATTATTTCCATTAGCAAATGACCGTACCTAAAATCCACCGAAAAATTAAAAAATAAATTAGGTACTTACAAAGCGAGAAAAATATTATGTGTACCAAATGTAAATTATATTTACCTCCCAATTCCACGAAAATCTACGTTTTCATATAATAGACACACAAAATATTTAAAATTGTATTGCTCAATTTTTCTACAAATTTTTTTTTCCTTATCCATTTTATTTTATAGTGATATTAAAATGGTTACATTTTTATTTTTAATGGCTAAAATGGTGATTACTTAGGTGCTTTTTTTGAGAAGCTCAGTATATAAAAGATTTCTTTAATCTATATATATACTCTATATACTATAATATATCTATACTAATATTATAAAGAGGAAAGATTTGTATTTTTGTATTTTGTATATGTAAAGAATAAACTTAAAAACTACTAGACCGACTTCAAAAATCCTTTCACCGTTGGGACACACACGCGCTTCATTATCCCCGGGTGACATAGGCTACTTTTTATTGCTCTATTCCCACGGGAACGGGAACTACGCGGATAAAACCGCGAGGCGTCCGCTAGGAATATTATAAAGAGGAAAGATTTGTATTTTTGTATGTAACGAATAATTTTAAAAACTACTGGACTGATTTCAAAAATCCTTTCACCGTTGGGACACACACGCGCTACACTATCCCCGGGTGACATAGGCTACTTTTTATTCCTGTATTCCCACGGGAACGGGAACTACGCGGATAAAACCGCGAGGCGTCCGCTAGGAATATTATAAAGAGGAAAGATTTGTATTTTTGTATGTAACGAATAAATTTAAAAACTACTGGACCGATTTCAAAAATTCTTTCACCGTTGGGAAGTTACACTATCCCCGGGTGACATAGGCTTCTTTTTATCCCTGTATTCCTATGGAAACGGCAATTACGCGGGGGAAACCGCGAGTCATCCGCTAGTACTTAGATAATTTTATCGGATTAAAACATTAACCGTAGGACCACGTTTTTATATCCTCAACCATAAAGGTACCCACCTAATTTAATACTTTGAGTGCAGCGAAGGAAAATTCACAGGGTCATTACGGAAGGGGTCAAATTCTAAATTCTACCGACAGATCTGACATTAAACATGAGTATGTTTGACATGTTTCTATTTACCCAGAGATAAAACACAAACAAAAACGCTCTTAACAACGTCAATGATAAAGTCGCTTTTGGGATAAAAGATACGCAGATGAGCAAAAAAGGGTTGAGTTTGAAAAATGTGCTCTATGTTGTGGAATTTAAATTTGATTTTCGATGTTAAATTTGGTGATAGGAACAGGTACTTGTACAAAGGGTTTCAATACAGTGTAGCATTTCTTCCGTAGGCATTAGGGTTCAATTTGCTGCGTAAAGGTATAGGAGATTACCTAGACAGGCGAATGACGATAAGCGCCGAGTCGTTATAGAGGTTGTCGGAGACCCTCAAAATATAAACATGGTCCAGATGTCGCAGATAAGCGAAGAGAGCTTTTTGGCCTAATGGCAGATTACTTGAGTCGAATATGTTACCCGCCCCCTCACGTCATGACTTATTGAATGGAAAATTCCTTAAGATCTGATAAGGACGGGTGGTGTTCGAAGCTCTAAATATATATTTTCATCAATAATGCTATATTGCTCAAATAGGTCAACAACAAATTTTCGCCAATAGCGAATGTTTAATTATTTACATACTAGAATCATCTGTTATTGGACTCCAAAAGGATGTATTTAATCGTTTGCATTAATCCGTTTGGCCAGATTTTCGCTTTGATTCATTCGTTTAAAATATAAATATAAATTGTTTAATCATTTCGGAAGATACAATTACTTCATGAAAGCGGTTCCATGATTACTCAATTAAAAAAATGAATGGGGATCTATCATTTACACTACTTTTTAACCTCCGAAGGAAAAAGAGGGGTGTAACAAGTTTGCCGTGTGTAACTGTGTGTTTGTATATTTGAGTATCTGTCTGTCGCATCATAGCTTTTAAACGGCTGAATCGCTTTTGATTTGGTTTGTTTACTTTATCGAGTGTTGTGTAGCAATGTTTGATTAAAATCGGTTCAGCCGTTCAAAAGTTATGGGCGTTTTACTGTTTGAATCGGGATGTTTTCACAAGATATCGTGTCATAATTACGTGTTCAATAGATTGTCAATCGAAGCGTGTCTGTGATGGATGTGTTTTTATTTTTTTTTATATTTTACTTATGTTTATTATTATTATTACCCTGTGTTGTCTAACCACAGGGTAAATACCTGCCTTTCCTTTGTTCTCTTGGCCTAGTATGATCGCGGGCCAATCCTTAAAAAAGACAAATCATTGTAAAAGATATCATTACATAATGTACCTAAATATTTGGATTCAAAACCTGATTAAATTTTTGAAATTTTCAACTAAGTACCATCAAAAAGCAGATTAAAAATAAAACAAAACCATGAGTAAAACTGTACATTAAAACTCCATTTTTATCTCATAGGCGCTTGTATAACATTCATTGTTATGCACACCCCCTGTATTCATGACGTCACGGCACAGACGTCGCTCGTCTAAAACAATGTTAACACATTTTTCTGTTTTGTTAGGTTCATTATGATATTCATGAAGCGCCATGTTGGTTTTATAAATCGATTGTTTGTGTACTTTTAATTACTTTACAAACTTTGCTATACAACGCGTCATTTATGTAGCCTTGAAAGTAGTTCAGAATTGAGTAATAATTTGATACCTAATAGGTACGCATTTTCAGTACGTATTTGAGCAAGGTGTAGTAGGTAAGCGGAAAAACAAACTGGCCAAGTGCGAGTCAGACTCGTGCACGAAGGGTTCAGTACGACTATCGCACAAAACGGCAAAAAAGCACGTTTGTTGTATGGGAGCCCCACTTAAATATTTATTTTATTCTGTTTTTACCCGACTGCCGAAGGAGGGTAATGTGTTTATCAGTCTATGTATGTATGTATGTATGTATGTATGTATGTATGTATGTATGTATGTATGTATGTATGTATGTATGTATGTATGTATGTATGTATGTATGTATGTATGTATGTATGTATGTATGTATGTTTGTTCCTATGTGGCGTTCCAGAGACCATACGCGTTGACCGATTTTGATGATTCATACGTCAATCGATTCGTCTTAACCTTGCGAGTGTCATAGGCTACATTAAAATTGGAAAATAGAAAAATGGCGGCTTTTGGGCGCCATATTGTGGGAGGGCAATTTTATTTTTTCTTCCAAACCCATCGTGTGGGGTATCAAAATAAAGGGTTTCAAGAGGTGATTTCAAAAATATATAACACTTATATATTTAAATGTACCTAATTCGAAAAAAATGTTAACTAAAAAGTTATAAATAAAAAAGTTAATTTAAAAAATCAAAATACCCGACTGCTTGAAAAGCGAACTAAAAAGACGTAAACAAGAAGAAAATCATGCTGTGCAGTCGGAGGATACATCTGGTTTTGGTCAGCCAGCTCGCGAATATGTATCCTCCGACTGCACAGCATGATTTTCTTCTTGTTTACGTCTTTTTAGTTCGCTTTTCAAGCAGTCGGGTATTTTGATTTTTTAAATTAACTTTTTTATTAGTATTTGTTGTTATAGCGGCAACAGAAATACATCATCTGTGAAAATTTCAACTGTCTAGCTGTCACGGTTCATGAGATACAGCCTGGTGACAGACGGACAGACAGACGGATCGTGGAGTCTTAGTTATATGGTCCCGTTTTTACCCTTTGGGTACGGAACCCTCAAAATAAGTGAACCTCAGTCAGGAACGAACTTCCTCACACATTTAAGGAACGAGAGAGCGTCATAAAAATATATACTGACAAGCTTCATTCTCCGGGACTTCGTCGAGCTTCATTGCCTCGGCGCTTTTCTGGTGGTCGCCACTGTTGATTCTGGCTTTCAGGAGTTGCAGTGGTTTGGGAATAGTGCGGTGGGTTGGTCCCAAAAAAAAAAAAAAAAAAATCTGACAAGCTATCCCGGCGAACTTCGTACCACCCCAAAAAAATATATGGGAAAATGGTGTAACTAACCGAACTTTGTTTTGAATTTCAGAATAATCGGCAACGCCATCTAGTGGCATTATCAGAACCAGTATACAACGCTATGTTCATTTTGGTCCGTGTTTTGTTTCTGTTATGTATCAGAGATGGCGCTGTGTTTGCAAAACGAAAATGAATTTTCTTCATAATTTGGTTTTTCGTAATTATTGCCGATATTTTCATAGTTATTCTGTTATTCGGGGCGGAGATAAATCCAACAAATCTAAAATCGTGAAAATGGATCCAGCCGTTCTCGAGTTATAAATGGTGTAACTAACACGACTTTGTTTTATATATAAAAGATTATACATAAAGAAGATAAGAAAAAGGCATATAGAGGTGGTATTACGCAAAAATCTTACACACACTGCAAGCTGCGTTGAGGAACTCTGTTCCAAAAAGAAATGGAGCTTAGTGACTTAATAATAATTGTTATTAAAAAGTAAATTAAAATATTTAATATTTGGTATCAAACGTCTCAAAATATGAACAGTAATAAAAACTAATTCGTCTGCCAATGTTGATTACAGCAATATACTCGTTAACATCGTTAACGTTCAAAAGTGGCCCAATTGAATTAAATAATTTGACTTTCAGTTTGAACCAAGCATTGTTCCTAGCGTTGGCAGGATAATGTTCTGCACCGGATCTTTACTGGCTAATATGATGACTGTGACTGTCATTTTGATATCTTGAGGTACATATACCCTTCGGTAAGTATTAATTATTCTTGCCAGTAGTTTTATCAATCCGTGAAATGGGTTAATTTTAAATTTTCAACTTTAACTGGAATGAAAATATATATTAATCTAGGTCCAGGTGAATCTGTGTGTAAAGTTTTATCCAAATGTGTTCAGTCGTCGAGTGTGATAGATCTGTGTGTTTGTATGTGTGACACCCACACATACAGACTTTAATCGAAAAGATGTAGGATTATATTGAATTTCCGTATCCAAAGTCCCACACAGTACTACGGGTGAATACTGTATCACGGGTGAATAGTTGCTTGTACACTATTTATACTGGCCGGTATTCCAGATGCTGAAGCTCATGCTCAACTCTAACTAAAACTGGCAATGGACGGTTGTGATTGGATGGCTTGTTTTTTATTTACATTAATGTGCTCAAGTCCAAGATCCTAGAAGCCCAAACGTTACCGAATTCTATAATAAAAAATCAGTGGAATTATGTAGTTTTAGCATACACTTGGAACATACTCCTCTTTCGTCCAAACCTGCATTGAGGACAGACGTGTGTCTCGCTGCCGCTAAACATAAATTATTCACCTCATACGATAACAGTCCATATTCCGGTGTGCAAATTGTTTATTATTGCCGTTACTGATCACCGTGTCACCGGCGCTGCGGAGGTGCTCCCTTTCCCACCCGCGCGTCGCGAGGAAAAGAAACAGTCGTCATAATTGCCATCCTGCTCCCGCGCCGACCTCGCACCGCTACGCGTGCCGTACAATCTACACACTGAGAAACACTAGAGAAATCGTAGCATCTTGCTACGAGTTATAACTGGTTTCCGCTACGAAGCTGCTACGCAAACTATCTACTCTGTCAACAGCTCAAGTTTACTACGCCGCGACGCCTCGAGTCAATATTGTTATCTATACACCAAGAACAGATAAGCAATATCGCCAGCTGCACCGATGGATAAATCTGTCTCAGAATCGGAGATTAGCCAGTTGGGAATTGATGATAATAAAACGCCGCCTAACTATGTGTTTCGTAGGGCTAAAAGAAGTCGGGAAGACATCTCAATAGGTGAACAATTGGATGAATTTAAAAAAGAAATAAAAGAAATGATGGATCTTTTCTTGGCTAGACAAAAAAATGAAACACAGCAGTTCACGACTACATTAAAAGAAATTCAAAAATCCAATATTAACATAGAAAACACGATTTCAAACCTTATGTCGCAGAATCAAGATCTTGAAAAAAAAATATCTCAGTTACAAAATCAGTCGAAAGAGGACAAAAAATACATCGCACTTTTGGAGAATAAATTTGAGGAAATGGAAACAGGAAGTCGTAAGGCCAATTTCGTTATTAAAAATGTGCCAAAAATTACCAATGAGTCTAAGCAAGATCTTATAGAAATGGTCATGACCCTTTCCCAGAATATAAGTTGCTCCATAGCCAAATACGACATTAAGGATGTCTACAGAGTGCGTGGAAAAAACAATGAAAGCCAAAAGATGCCCATTGTTGTTGAAACCGGATCCACTCTGCTAAAAAATGAAATTATGAAACTGGGTAAGAATTTCAACAGAAAAAACAATGCTAAGCTATGCTGCAAGCATCTTGGCTTTAAAACGCAAGAAGATGCGCCCATATTTTTGTCTGAGCATTTGACCCCTAAGGGATCTCGCCTGCATTTCCTTGCCCGTGACCTAGTAAAGTCGGGTGCATATAAATACTGCTGGACTGCTTATGGAAAGGTCTATATAAAGAAGGAGGACCTAGCACCAACTATTACAATTAGAAGCGAAGAACAAATACATCAACTTTTAGTGAAAATATGACGCTTTGCCGTTCACTCTTTTTGCCTACAAAGTGTGTGTAAAACCGCGATGATGTCATTCCTATCGATATCCATGGTGTTAAAAGTGATATACCTACTGATTGCTATACGATATTGTGCGACGCCGTGTAATTATAATACCATGGATTTAGTAATAAGGTACCCTCTTATGCTTTTTGTAAACTTAAATACTTTCACATACCCTCTTACACACAATATCCACACTGACCATTTAAAACAGTCCAGTTTTGTTCTAAGTTTACATACACTCAGCCTGTACAATCAATACTCGCCGACAATGAATATCTACCCATATAATAATATACAATCTACATACACATCTCATACCTTCATTATTACTCAAATACGTAACAATAAACATACATACACATCTCAAAAGACAAACACAGTTAACATACAAACAATCCTTCACTTATGCAATTCATACAACTATAACACCCACATAACACAAATAAACATAAATAAACATATAAAAATACTAACTTACACGTTATCATGCATACTGTTACAAAAAATAATACCGTCTCGTTGTTCTCTTGTATACTTCAACCTCATTAGATTTTGCAGAGTAGTTTATGAATATCTTGCAGTGATTATCATTCTATTAAGTAACATTACTTATGAGTGACACATTACAAACAGTCCATGAGATAGACGAACTAAAAATTGCGAACACAATTGAATGCGATTGTTCGAATCTTACTGAACATATATATGTAAAGAAAAATGATTTGACTATTCTCTCACAAAATATAAGGAGTATATACTGCAATTTTGATGCTTTTGTTGTTATGTTGTCCACTTTTAAGTTCGAAACCGATGTAATAATACTAACTGAGTGCAGACTAAGTACAAATAAACCTTTACCTCAACTTACTAATTATCGCTCCTATGCAACAACACGGCAGATGAACCAAAATGATGGGGTTGTAATTTATATAAAAAACACGCTAGAATCACAAGTTCAAGAAATAAAACTTAATGAGGCGTCTTGTCTCCAACTTGACATACTAAATAATATTGTCTTGGGTATTTATCGATCTCCGTCAAACACAAACCATGATAATTTTTTGGATTCACTTGGTTCACACTTAAATTCACTGGCTTCACAGAAGAATATAGTAATAGCGGGGGACATAAATATTAATATTAGGCCCAAAGTTGTAGAAATGCCTCATGAACGAAAAAGCCGAAATAATTACCTTAACATGTTGTCGGCCTATGGCATATTACCTGGTCATACCCTAGCCACCAGAGAACTAAACTGCCTGGACCATTTCATGTTACGAATTCAGAAGAGGAAGACATCTGCTTCAATTGCTATCTTGCAGACTACAATTACTGACCACTACACTACGTTTTTATCACTTTCTAAAATAAAAAACAAAGCAGTTACAAATAAAACTTCTACTAATATAAATTTTGAACAAGCACTAAAACACCTACAGGAGAATAATCTTGCCCAGTTGTTATTTTGTAATGATCCTAATCTACTGACTGACCTACTCATACAGAAACTTACTGACACAATTAATAATAATACTACAACAACAAGTATCCCAAATAGTAAACGAATAATCAAACCTTGGATCACCCCGGGAATACTACGCTGTATTAAAAATCGCAATAAATTGCAAAAAAACTCTCGGTCCGAACCATACAATGCAATTTTGAAAATCACATATTGTCGATACAGAAATTATTGTAATAATCTCATCAAAAAAATAAAAAGGAAATATGAAAGAGAATTACTCACTAAATCAGTTACAAACACAAAACTACTCTGGAAAAACATAAAATCAATTACCTACTCAAATAAAGTAAACAGTCAAAGCACAGAATTATTAAGTATTAGATCATCTCCAACTGAATCAGTTAACTTCGTAAACAATTACTTTGTGAATATTGGAAAAGAATTAGCTCAGCAAATTCAACCCAGGACTAATAAAATCCCTTCTGCTCAACCTAATATTTTTTCTGCGCAAGCTAATTCCTTTGTGCTCTTGGACACGGACCCAATTGAAGTTGAGGGAATTCTGATGAGCCTGAAATCGTCCAGCGCTCCGGGATGGGATGGTATCTCTACTAGTTTCCTAAAATATGTTTACAAAGAAGTAGTTCCCATCATTTCCCACCTGGCCAACCTTTGTTTCAAAAATGGTACTTTCCCAGCCCCTCTGAAAAAATCCATTATCACACCGGTACACAAGGGAGGGAACAGAGATGATGTCAATAATTATAGACCTATCTCGGTCCTACCAGCCCTGTCTAAGATTATTGAAAAATTAATTAACATTAGACTCATAAAGTATTTAAACAAATTTAAATTAATATCACCTACACAATTTGGTTTTAGACAGGGAGTATCTACCGAGGACGCCGTAACTGCTCTCAGCTCACTAGTAACCGATCATCTCGATACAGGAAGGAAATGCCTAACGGTATTTCTAGATCTAAAAAAGGCTTTTGACACTGTTTCTGTTCCAACCCTTGTAAACAAGTTGGAAAGAGTCGGAATAAGAGGAGACCCTCTAAATCTTTTCAAGGATTACCTTTCAAATAGAAAGCAGAGGGTTAAGATAGGAACCTATATTAGTGATGATGCAGATGTGTCATTCGGCGTACCGCAAGGAAGCGTGTTAGGCCCTACATTATTTCTAACGTACATTAACGATCTCTGCAACTTAAAAGTTGATAACGCAAAAATCTTTTCATACGCTGATGATACGGCTGTTGTTTTTTATGGAAACAACTGGTCCGATGTTAGGCTGAAGGCGGAGATGGGTATGGTCCAAGTAACGAACTGGCTCAACGATAATCTACTCACACTAAACACAGTAAAAACTAACTACATTTGTTTTACCATCTCGAATCGTTCACAACCTAATGAAACCTTTAGCATCAAAGTACACTCATGTGACAACTTTTCCAATAATCATTGTAAGTGTCCTGCAATTAATAAAGTCACACAAACTAAATATCTGGGTGTCGTAATTGACCAAAAATTATCATGGTATGCTCACCTAGACCATCTTTCAGGAAGAGTTAGGAAACTAGGATGGATATTTAAAACACTACGGCATGTCATCCCCACAAATATAAATAAAAAAGTAGGCTTTCATAGAAATCTCCTTAATGAAGTTTATGTGGCACTTGTGCAATCTGTGATAGTCTACTGTATCCCCATATGGGGCGGTGCGGCAAAAACAAGATTTATTGATGTAGAACGAGCACAACGAGCACTAATAAAACTAATGTATTTTAAAAAGATCAGATACCCTACTGACAGTCTATATCAGATTAGTGGCCTGCTTTCTGTTAGAAAACTGTTCATCACATATACAATCCTAAAAAAACATAAGACACTTCCTTACAATGCAAATATAACATCAAAAAGACGGAAAGACATGATCGCTCAAATTCCACAAACTAAGACAAAATTCGCTGCTGTTCAATTCAACAAACGTTCTGCTCAGCTTTATAATAGGGTCAACAAGGAGGTATACATATACACTAAACAATTAAAAGAATGTAAAAAAAATATAATAAATTGGATAAAACCATTTACCTACGATGATACTGAGGCGCTGTTGCAGCATATGGTTTAACTCACCCATTTTTCTGTTCACACACACACACATCGATACACACACACACATCGACACACACACACACACATCGACACACACACACACAAAACACACTCAAACCATCCCCATACACGACTACACAATCACGTAAATAATTGTCTTGATATGAAGGAGCGGAGTCTCTTAATACAGGCATTTTTTTGCCTAAAAAGAGGCTCCAATCATAACTTGTTGTTTTTATTTGATTAAGAAATAAACAATTTTTTTTTTTTTTTTTTTTTTTTAATACTCGTACTTGCTAACTTGGATATTTCATTTTCATTCAATATATATCACACATTTTGTGTAGAAAGAATTCAGTAACGTCTGGGGCGTCTAGGCTCTTGCTCTATTGAGTACACAGAATTATGTCAAGCTAAACTCATCATATGCCAAACTCGAGAGTTGATTGTGATGTGTGTTGAGTGTGATTGGCTGGTAAGTGTGGCCAATTTTGAGTTTGAGTCGAGTATGAGCATCTGGAATCCGGGTCAAACGACATCCTTTATTTATATAACATGGAGAAGCCAAGAGGTAGATTAAAAAGTCGAAACGGCAACGGGTTTAGCGAAACAAAGAGAAATGGCTCCTCAGACACCCCCCAGCTGACTATATAAAGCTCGGGCCACTAACTGCCTTGGCCCACCTGAAAATCTCTAAACTGACTACGAAGCCAGGTGGGTCGCTGCAGGCAGAACATAATTAGATGGGGGTACTCGAATGACCCACAGTGCGATTGCGGAGCCAGGTCCTAAACAATGCCTCACCTTTTGTCGGGCTCTCTGTGCAACAACACCTGCACTTTAGGGGACCTTTCTGAGGCAAATGAAAGCGCTGTTGGCGTGGCAGAATTCTGGTCAAAATATATTTAATTTTTGAATTTTGCAATCATCGATACGACGAAGACGAAGATCCAGGCCCTCAGGCTCTAGACAAGTGGCAATCTATCAAAGAAAGTTTCATGATAGCGGTTGGAAAAACGTAAAAAATATTGTATTGTCCAGCGTATACACAGAACAGAAACAAGACCTTCTATGTATGTGTGGACTGAACCATGTGTCGATCTGGCTATATGTTTCAAAAACATGAGCACATGTATTCAATATGTTTTTGAGTTTATCCATTACAAACAAACTTAGAAACCAATCTTTCCTATTTATAATATTAGTGTAGATAACTTCATGGATAACTATTTACATGTTGCTAGAGGAGAACTTGTAATAACTAAAGTAGATTGAAAAACCTATGAGGTTCAAGAAAATTGACCCATATGTGTCTAGAGAATTTCAGAATATCAGCAATTCCCTTTGCTTGCTTAGTCGCCTCGGGGTGCAGAAGGTACTCAGCAGCGTCCAATTACACAAGACAGGACACTGCTAATGAGTACAAAGTAAAGCATAGCAAACTCTTCAGAAAAGATAAACCTACTTCAAAGAGACACAAAAAAATATCGTTTGCTTTTCAAATTTATCATCGACATTTTCCACAGCGTTTTATCAGACAAATTAAACTTTTACAAAAAGTACAGAACAATTTGAAAATCAGCCACGAATCAAAAACATTCTCCCTCACAAACTCGTTGTGAAAATTGCAGCGGTACATTATATAATTCTCCTTTCTTTGTTACACTAAAAACATACAAACGAGCTAGGAGCGTAAATTTTCTTTTAGTTAGCAAAGGCAACAGGATGATGCTGTATTCAATACGGTTGACAAAGAATCCGCACTTCCCTCGCAAGTTGCACGGTTTTCTGTACTAATTAGGTTGGCTAATGAATACAGGGGGTTCATCCGTAGTTGTCTGGGTAATTAACAGCTGAGATAGGAAATATTAATATTTATAAGGCCCAGGGGCGGAGAAGGAAATTTTCGCAAGTATATGTTCGGTTCAAAGTGTCGCGCTGAATTTTACATACTCATTACACACCCAATAAACGGGGTGTTTGTATTCCATTTCAGTGTTTTGTGTGTGTTTAATTCATCTGATTATCAATGTGATATCCCCTCTAAGCAAAAATAATTGTAATTTACTGCTTCTCGTATATTAATAATCATTATGTGGGTGTTTAAAATGAGTGCAATATAACCAAGACACAAAAATCCTATTAAGGTAGAAGCTTACCTATATTTGAGTTTAAGTACAATGGACACACCCCAATATTAAAAAACCGGCGAAGTGCGAGTCGGACTCGCGCACAAAGGGTTCTGTACCATTATCGCAAAAATATCACGTTTGTTGTATGGGAATTAAATATTTATTTTATTCTGTTTTTAGTATTTGTTGTTATAGCGGCAACAAAAATACATCACCTGCGAAAATTTCAACTGCCTTGCTATCACGGTTCATGAAATACAGCCTGGTGACAGACTGACAGACAGTCAGACAGACAGACGGATCGCGGAGACTTAGTAATAGGGTCCCGTTTTTACCCTTTGGGTACGGAACCCTAAAAAAAAGATTAAAAGAACCAAATATTTTGAT
Source organism: Anorthoa munda (assembly GCA_945859665.1). NCBI lineage: Eukaryota > Metazoa > Arthropoda > Insecta > Lepidoptera > Noctuidae > Anorthoa > Anorthoa munda. The sequence goes on along the minus strand of OX243900.1, from coordinate 13,883,701 downwards.
TTTTATCTCTCTCTCTCTTATCACATTTCATTTGGAGTCGACTCTTCTCGTCATTCTTCGCCAGACAAAACATTTATTATGATTCAATTGCTTTAAAACAATAATTAATGGAATCATTCATTTCAATCTCAGTATATACCTAAACATTAATATGTAACGCACATCGCTACCCTTTACCGTATCTCCAAAGGTACGAGTAAATTAGCTGGGGTTAAAAAGAGGTCTACCGCAGTTATTCAGCGGGTCGGATTTCAATCCGCAAACGTTTGATCGCGTTTGCTGGCGTTTGACAATTGTCAATTCATTTAATGGAGTAGACAAACGGATAAAACACTTACGGTTTTTTGGGTTGGGCGATGTTTAATTTGTGAACTTTGTCTTTGTAGGCGTCGAGAAGACAATGCCTAGAAGATGAGTAAGGGCCTTTTTACCCGACTGCAAGGAAAGGGTTATGTTTTTCACGCGTGACTCGTATGTCTGTTTGTTTGTATGTAATTAATATTTTTTAATACCTCATATCTTTCAAACCACTAGACGGATTTATATAATTAAGACATTGTTAGCTACATCTTGTTACCCGACTGCAAGGAAAGTGTTATTTATGTTTTTCGCGCGTTCCTTGTATGTTTGTTTGTTTGTTTTTGTATGTAAGTAATATTCTTTATTACCTTATATCTTTCGAACTGTGTTGAGACCCACTCCTCTCAACACCGTCGCGCGCCAGCGGCAGTGAACGAGGGACGCGGGGCAGCGGGGTGCCAGCCGGCCGACGGCCGAGCGAGCGACACACCGCCACGAGAGTCAGCTGTTGCACGCCTCCACGCACGGCTGCGCTCGCGCATATCATCATATTTCCTTTGTTTACCTTTCAACCGACCATTGTAATATAACTTCTTTTCTTCTTCAATATACTTTTATCACCTTCGCCAGACAAAACATTTATTATGATTCAATTGCTTTAAAACAATAATTAATGGAATCATTCATTTCAATCTCAGTATATACCTAAACATTAATATGTAACGCACATCGCTACCCTTTACCGTATCTCCAAAGGTACGAGTAAATTAGCTGGGGTTAAAAAGAGGTCTACCGCAGTTATTCAGCGGGTCGGATTTCAATCCGCAAACGTTTGATCGCGTTTGCTGGCGTTTGACAATTGTCAATTCATTTAATGGAGTAGACAAACGGATAAAACACTTACGGTTTTTTGGGTTAGGCGATGTTTAATTTGTGAACTTTGTCTTTGTAGGCGTCGAGAAGACAATGCCTAGAAGATGAGTAAGGGCCTTTTTACCCGACTGCAAGGAAAGGGTTATGTTTTTCACGCGTGACTCGTATGTCTGTTTGTTTGTATGTAATTAATATTTTTTAATACCTCATATCTTTCAAACCACTAGACGGATTTATATAATTAAGACATTGTTAGCTACATCTTGTTACCCGACTGCAAGGAAAGTGTTATTTATGTTTTTCGCGCGTTCCTTGTATGTTTGTTTGTTTGTTTTTGTATGTAAGTAATATTCTTTATTACCTTATATCTTTCGAACTGTGTTGAGACCCACTCCTCTCAACACCGTCGCGCGCCAGCGGCAGTGAACGAGGGACGCGGGGCAGCGGGGTGCCAGCCGGCCGACGGCCGAGCGAGCGACACACCGCCACGAGAGTCAGCTGTTGCACGCCTCCACGCACGGCTGCGCTCGCGCATATCATACCATAATTTCCTTCGTTTACTTTTAACCGACCGTTGTTAAATACTTTCTTCTCTTCTTTAATATACTTTCATCTTGTTATACAGTCCACTCTCATTTCATTTCCTCTACCACGACCTATCGTCGCGAACATTGAACACCAATGTTCGCGACGATAGGTCGTGGTAGAAGAAATGAAAGAGAGTGGACTGTATAACAAGGTGATAAAAGTATATTGAAGAAGAAAAGAAGTTATATTACAATGGTCGGTTGAAAGGTAAACAAAGGAAATATGATGATATGCGCGAGCGCAGCCGTGCGTGGAGGCGTGCAACAGCTGACTGTCAATGTTCGCGACGATAGGTCGTGGTAGAGGAAATGAAATGAGAGTGGACTGTATAACAAGATGAAAGTATATTAAAGAAGAGAAGAAAGTATTTAACAACGGTCGGTTAAAAGTAAACAAAGGAAATTATGGTATGATATGCGCGAGCGCAGCCGTGCGTGGAGGCGTGCAACAGCTGACTCTCGTGGCGGTGTGTCGCTCGCTCGGCCGTCGGCCGGCTGGCACCCCGCTGCCCCGCGTCCCTCGTTCACTGCCGCTGGCGCGCGACGGTGTTGAGAGGAGTGGGTCTCAACATGCTCCCCCCGTTGAAGAGTCTTCAACAATAGACACCGGCAGCGGGCAGATGATGTTGAAGGCACGAGGGATGACATCCTTTCTAGTGTGGATGTCGCCAACCTTCGCAACGCCATCTCTGCTTGGGAGGATGTGAATGATGCGTCCTAAAAGCCACATAAGAGGAGTTAAGTGGTTGTCCTTTATGACGACTAATGTTCGTTCTTGAGCTCGCCAGACGACCGTCACCATTGTTGACGTTGACATCCTGGATCTGTAGATGAGGCAGCATGGTTAGAGAACGACCAATAAGGAAGTGTGCCGGGATTAACGGAGTGAGGTTGGAAGGATCGTTGGACAGTGGAGTTAAGGACCTTGAATATAAGTAGCCTCAACTTGAATAAAGCAAGTCGCCATCTCTTCAAAGGTAAGGTTTTTTACCAAAATGCGAACTCATTGAAAGCACCGATAAAGGTTGTACCGTTGTGGCAGAGATGTTACGGGGATTTCCCCTTCGAGCAATAAAGCGGTTTAGTGCGGCTAAGAAAGCTTCCTTTGTAAGGTCCGACACAAGTTTGAGGCGGAAGGCTCTCGTAGCTAGGCACACAAACACACAAATCAAGCATTTGATGAGCCTACACCCTCTACCTTTCCGGTAAGCTATCATGATGGGACCGGCGTATTCAACCATGATAGACTGAATAGTGTTGGCCTTGATCCTGCAACACGAATTAAATAAGAAGAGTATCAAAGAAAGTTGACAAAGATAATAGAATTCTTTAGAAGTTAGAGGTTCAGTAGAAGTTAGTGAACCAGACTCAAGTTATTTTTGTTGCATTTATAAATGAATTGCATGACACGCTGTAATGTGCTGAAACTTGAGAATTTTGAAAATAACGAACATATAGGATTTTTAATAATGTGGTTGGAAACATGACAAGAAGCGACTGTTTCCGGTAATCCAGAATGATTACGATGATCAGGGAACTGAGGCAATGAAGACATATGTTTGCTAAGTAATTGTGGTCCTGACCACCACAATGAAGACGACAACAGCCCGTCAGTACAAAGTCCACGCGAAGCGAGGTCTGCGGGGTTTTCAGCTGACGGAACATAGTGCCAAGCCTCTCCTCCTTCAGTTTCTTGAATTTTAGACACTCGATGACGAACGAAAGTCTTTATTTGATTTGGTGAAGTAGATAAATCTAAATCTCGATCTAAATCTACTTGTAAGTTTTTAGTGTGCATACAAACATGTGAAGAGGAATCTGACTGATTATATGCACCCGAAATGAGCCAACCTAATTTTGACTCAAGTAAAATGGGCTTATGAGTACCTAATGCGATACGGCCGGTGCCTATGATACCCCAAAAGACTTCTGCACCGACAAGGACGTCGATGGAAGACGGAACGTAATAAGTGGGGTCGGCAAGTCGGACGTTCGTAGGTATACGTATGTTGCTAGTATCAACATAAGTATGAGGAACTGATGCTGATACTTTCGGCAATACGAGGCAATCAATGTTCAGGTCGTACTCACTGTCATCAATTGATTTTAATGACACTAAGCATCCCTGAGTACAACTAGAAGTTTGTAAATTAATACCTGTTACCTTGGACTTGGTAATGTAGGTAGGAATGTGTAGCTTACGAACAAATTCCTCCGAGATGAAATTTGTTGTACTTCCATTGTCCAGCAAGACTCGGGCTGTATGGTGGTTACCGTCAGCGTCGGTCACCTTCACGAGCGCTGTGGAAAGTAAAATTTCACGAGATGTAAACGGTTGACTAGCTGATAATGCAGTGTTGTGTGCACTAGGAAGAGCATTGTCACTATCGATGTGTAGCAGAGTGTTATGTCTTTGACGACAATATTTACAGTGACCAAATTTGCATCTAGAAGCATCATGACCTGGACGAAGACAATTCATGCACAGATTTGAACCCTGAGCTTTTTTAATACGAGCCTGTATCGAGAGACCTTTAAACTGCTCGCATGCGTAAATAAAATGATCCTGACGACACATGGGACATGACAAAGGTTTTGAAGACTTGTCAGGTACCACAGCAGTGCTCTTTGATTTGGTCGCTGATGTGTTGGGTTCAATCTTGGCTGTTACTATGGGCTTAGACTCCTCAAGTGTCTCTAGTAAGTCAGCCCTGCTACTGATGAAGTTAATGAACGCAGATAAAGTTGGAGGTTCAGAAAAAGTGTTTCTGTGTTCTTCCCACTTACGATTTGTAATGTGGTCGAGTTTACTGGTCATTATGTAAATTATAAGAACATCGACAAAGGCGTTTTGAACTGGTTGACCAAGGGTTGCTAAAGCCCTAAGGTTTTTATTAGTTGAGTCAATTATGTATCGTAGTGACTTACTTGACTCTCTTTCTATAGACTGAACGTTAAAGAGTGCTTGTACATGATTGTTGACAAGCAATCTTTTGTTGTCATACCTCTCACAAAGTAACTTCCAGGCAGCGTCGTAGTTTTCTGACCTGAAGTCAAGGTTATCAATAACAAGAGAAGCACTACCCTTTAAAGAAGCACGTAGATAGTGCAATTTATTTATTTTATCCAAGGATGTGTTGTTATGTACTATAGAAATAAAAGTGTCTCTAAATTCCAGCCAATCATGATAGCTACCTGAAAACTTGGGTAAATCAATTTTGGGTAAACGAATTGAATTGTGCTTGTGTGTACCAGTACTACAAGAATCCACCTCGCTTGCGGAGTCCCCCTTAAGAAGCCGTCTTGCGCCGGTGATCAGCTGGCGTGCAGAAGCCACCAAGCCGTAGTACAGCTTTTCGAACTCCTCGCGTTCCGCATATTGCTCGCTGGGTTCATCCACCACCGCCTCCAATTCGTCCTGCAACGCATCATATTTTTGGTACAAGCTTTCAAATATATTAAGTCGATATTCGATTTCGATGACTTGCACCTCACTCAACTTTTCGCAAGTCTTAGAAATGTTTAAATAGGTATTAAACTGCGTAAGCTTGGCTTTAATTGAAGCTCGCTTCTTAATTAAGCTTTTCATGTCTGCCATGACAATGAAAATCAATTTGCAGTTGCAGTAAACAATAGAAGAAAAAAAAAAAATGAGGGTATGTGATATTATTCAGTGATATTCTTTAATTATAAATGAAATTTACTGATATGAAACGATTAGCAATAAGTTGCGAAGCAGGCACAGAGCTATAAGCAGTGAGAGATGAGATTGCTATCACAAAAACGCTAGGCGTTTCCGACCGAATCTGCTGAGTAATGCTAAGCGAATGATGCAACGTTTTCTTTACACAAATAAAATAAATTCAATTTACTGTAATACTGCAAAATATATCGATTAATGATTAAAATAAGTAAGATTTAGATTAAAAATCGTTACAAATAACGGACTTGTGATTGGTAGGTTACTACTACCTACTATTAATGAATTATTAAAGTTACTTTTGTTAACGATTTATTTAAATTTTAAACCTGCGTAGGTACTGTTTACGGCCATGGAAACTGTTTAAACAAGTTGATAGGCTGAAAATTATGGAATGACTGAATTTTACTGGAATTGTAACTATATTAATTAAGTTGAAGTTAGGAAAAATAATTTAGCAAAATATTGGGACTAAAGGAATTGGAACGTTCTCACGGTTTTAAGCTGTCAACCTCTGATGATGAGCTGACGACTGTGGCCGAATGTTGAAGTCTTCTTGTCCCGAAGTCTCGACGATCGTTTCTTGCGTAGCCCGTTGGTTTGAAGTCGATGAAGACGGCTGTTGCCGTATCGACGTTCACGAAGTCCAATGCAGACGTTGACGCGATGAAAGCAGATCTCTTGGGAAACTTGAACCCGAAGATGAAGTCCTTTGTTGCTTCAACCGACGAACCGTTGAATTTTTGAATTTGAAAATTCCGTTGTCTTCTATGTTTGGCTTGAACGTTTAACGGTAGAAGGACCAATGTTCGCGACGATAGGTCGTGGTAGAGGAAATGAAATGAGAGTGGACTGTATAACAAGATGAAAGTATATTAAAGAAGAGAAGAAAGTATTTAACAACGGTCGGTTAAAAGTAAACAAAGGAAATTATGGTATGATATGCGCGAGCGCAGCCGTGCGTGGAGGCGTGCAACAGCTGACTCTCGTGGCGGTGTGTCGCTCGCTCGGCCGTCGGCCGGCTGGCACCCCGCTGCCCCGCGTCCCTCGTTCACTGCCGCTGGCGCGCGACGGTGTTGAGAGGAGTGGGTCTCAACAAACTGTTAGACGGATTTATATAATTAAGACATAGATGCGTCTTGACCGCCCAAGTGTGCTTAGATAGCTGTAATTTAAAAAGATTTTGGGCGCCACATAGTGCGGGTCACAATTTCTTTTTTTCTTCTGTTTCCATTGAGTTGGGTATCAAAATGAAGGGTTTATACGGCGATTACAAAAATATATACCACATATATGTTTAAAAGTAATTCGAAAAAAAATATGATAACTAGAAAGTTTTAGTTAACCTAAAAAAAAGAAAAATGTATTTTTTTTAGGATTAGGTTTAAGATTTTCGTTTTTTTTTAATGTATTTTATATGTAGTGTAAATATAATAAGTTAATAATGTTCCATCTGCTGAGACCCAGGCGTCTCTGTGGGAGTATGACTTTTTTGGTTCTTGGACATGCCCGTTTCCTCGCAATAAAGAATGAATACGACCATTTTTAGGGTTCCGTGCCCAAAGGGTAAAAACGGGACCCTATTACTAAGACTCCACTGTCCGTCTGTCTGTCTGTCTGTCACCAGACTGTATCTCATGAACCGTAATAGTTGAAATTTTAATTAAATTAATTAATTGTAGAACAACCGTAATTGTAGAACAGTTGAAATTTTCACAGATGATGTATTTCTGTTGCAGCTATAACAATAAATACTAAAAACAGAATACATATAAATATGGCTCTGTCCATATTGCCGAATCGGATTAAAACAATGGTATTTTCTATTGTGTCTTCTAATTGACACTTGAATCTATACAACAAAAATGATTTTCTTTGCCGTTTTTTTGCGATAATGGTACGGAACCCTTCGTGCGTGAGTCCGTCTCTCACTTGGCCGGTTTTTTTATTATTGCTCTATAACCAAAACTCTTAGTGTGAATACATCTTCATGAAATGATACGATGAAGAAGTTGGTGTAAAATACTTGTAATTTACACCAACTACATAGGTATTTTACTACGAAATGAAATAGGTATATCATTAAAATAAACAATTGTTATCACAAAACATTCCTAAGCATAGTAAAACCTCGTTAGGCTACACCTACATGGCTATATAATTTCAGTCTAAAATGTCCAATACAAGCAAAGGTAATTAAAGTTTGAGAAAACAATTGTATGAAAATTAAACGGGTGAGACCTTTATTGACATGGCACTTAGTCTACCCTTGATATGTTACTGACACGGCAATATATAATTACTAGGCTCTGCTAGCGGCTTCGCCCGCGTGGCAGTCAAAAATTATCCCGAGGGAACATATTCCCGGGATAAAAAGTATCCTATGTTCTATTCCTGACTATAATCTATCTCTGTACCAAATTTCATCCAGAACCGTTCAGCCGTATAAGCGTGAAGATGTAATGAACATACAAACACAGTCACAAACTTTCGCCTTAATATTAGCGTGATCATAGTGAAAGTACCCACCCACAGTAAGGCGTGACGGGACAGTTTGACAACATCAGGTTTTCATAAAAATCGTTGCGTGCCTTAAATATAAAATAGCAATTAGGTTTTCTTTAATGACAATATTTCTTTTTCAATGGAATAATTACATAAAGATTATCTATAAAGATCTACATTTCTATTTTACTGATAATCGAAGGCATATGTACAAGGTGGGCCAAAAGAAGTCATCCGATGTTGTTGGCTCTCTTTTTTTTTTCTAAATAAAAAACTTCGATTCTATTTTTGGATTATGTTTTTTGAACCTTTAGAATTTTATTGGTCAAGTCGAGAAGATTATATCGGTCAAATGGGCGCCGTCACAATTGATTGCCATACGGGTTCGTTTTATGGCATTTTTCATCACTTCGGCGAGAACTTCGGGTGACAGATTCTCGCACTCTTCTCGAATGTTGTCCTTGAGGGCAAGCCCGAGACTCTGGGTCTCGGGCTTGTTCACGTAAACACAGGACTTCAAAAAGCCCCACAAAAGAATGTCTGGAACGCTTAAATCGGGCGATCATGCGGGCCAGTGCCAATCGCCAAAACGAGATATGAGGTGACCCGGGACCGACGCTGCCTTCAAAATATCGGTTGTAGCTCGCGCAGTGTGTGCCGTTGCTCCGTCCTGTTGGAACCACATGTCCCTCAGTCCTAATTCGTCCAATTGCGGCAGTAAAAACTCAGTCAACATGACCCTATAGCGCGCACCGTCCACTGTTGTCGTTTGGCCAGCGGCATTCTCGAAAAAAAATGGCCCGATGACTCCAATATTTTTTTAAACAAAAAGTACAGTATTTATCTATATAATAAGCTCTAAACAACCATAACCCACTTGAAAGGGTAGGTCATTTATTTTTTTCGCTACCCCATTAGCTGTATGGGGGCCCACTTAAAAACATTGAAAATATCTTTGACAATTTTAATGGCTTTGGATCAACAAGATACTTATATTCTGAAATTTTTAAGACTGTAAATCCAACCGTTTGACTGTAAAATCTGTAACAGACTACGGACAGACAGACAGATAGACATACGGACACGTGAGTGACAGCAATAAGGCTCCGTTTGGACCATTCGGGTACGGAACCCTAAAAATGAAAAAAAAATAGCAAATATTTGTATGTTTGTTAATATTTTTATCATATTTAATCTTTATATCATGTCTATAGGTATAATACCGGTTGATCTCACTCACACATACACATAGCCATATCGTTCATGGAATACCCGTAAGGTTATGTACCTATCTATAGCATATCCACATTACAATAGTTCGTCGCGAAGTAGCCAGCCGCATCGAGAAGGATAAACAGGAACGGGACAGTCGGCACCCCCTATATGAGCATCAACTCTAACCTGCGTGCCTGAAGAGTCGTAAGACATACGACCTCCTCGAAAATCAGCCCAACTGACGAGAGATGTGAATTATGGCAACATACACACCACTCCTCCACACTTCATCACTCCGGCAGAGAATTTGCCCCCTGAAAACGAACTGCAGTGGCCAATCTGGATATCCCTAAACCGATTGTGGACCCAGGTAACCTGGCCAAATGGAGTATCATAGACCCATCAAAAACACAGTGCCAGTGTGGGGACAAGATATAGCCCACCTCCTTGTCTGCCCTTCATGGTCGACCACCTGTACCTTACGTGATTTGAACGTAGCAAATGACAGAGCTGTCCGAGTAGCTACATACTGGTCGGACAAAATCTGAATGGTTGAGACTATAGTTTGAGTTAATAGACACGAAAGAAGAAGAAGAATAGTTATAGTATTTATTTTTTAAATGCCGCCCTAAATACCTCACATCATCAGCCTATTAATGTTCCCACTGCTGGGACACAGGCCTCCTCTCTGTGAGAGGGAATGGGCCGTAATCCACCACGCGGGCCCAGTGCGGGTTGGTGGATGTCACATGTCTTCGAATTTTTGGTTCTAGGACATGCCGGTTTCCTCACGATGTTTTCTTTCACCGTTACCCTAAATACCTACTAAATATTAAAACTAGGCAGACTATCTCGAATATACGCAGACTAACAAAATACAAATAAAAGCTTATAAAACCAATTTTTTCGACATTCGAAGCTTTTACACCTCCCGAGGTCGGTAAACCCGGAACGTGGACGAAATAAAAATTAAACAATAAACGCGGAATAATCCCCGAAGGCAGTTATATATTACGAAATTTATTAACAGTACAGGATAGGTATGGCAAAATATTCAAACAGGATTTTCAGGATTTACCTACAACCAGTATTTTTGTTGGCTCTTATTTATCGAATTTTAGATTATTTCCGAAAGTCATAATGCATCATCATCCGTATCCCAACTTCGTCTACTGCTTGCCTCTCTCTTCTTGTGCCAATCCACGCTCCCGTGTCAACTGTATCCAGGTTCTGCCCGCGATGGCAACAATGTCACTTGCCCATTCTGCAAGTCCTTCCCAAGTAACACATCAAAGCAGTATAACGGCCGACTTACAGCATTTCTGTATCGTTTTCGCATTTTGAGTTAGTTCTTTAGTAGCATTACAAACGATTATACGGCTACTGTAATGCTTATTTGGGCACAAATTATACGGCTTTAGATCCTAAATAGGTTCACAAGAGTTGTTTAATTGCATTACAGGCGCATTATATTAGCATCATTGTGGTCAATGAAGTTGCCTATCGCATTAAAGAAGCTATATTATGGTCAATGAAGTTGCCAATCGCATTACAGAAGCATTATACTAGCAATATTATTGATAATGAAGATGTTAATTGCTTTACAAAAGCATTAGACTAGCATTAGAATGTAGTAAAATAATTATTGGAGCTATTTAAGTGTTCACAGTTAGAACTTAATTAAACCCTACATCATTGCAAAAACATCTCTAATACCACGGTACAAATGTTATAATACAATTATCGTTGTAATTTAACTACTTTTTCTCGCAATAAAATATGGACGAAGAGGGTCAAAACTGAGGGAGTGACTCCATATTTGTTTGCATCAAAACAAAATATATAATACTGTTTATGTTTTTGACTCTTTTGTTATTTCATGCCTTCAAATATTACTGCGCAATGTAGTTTACTGTAAATGTCTATATAAGTTTCATTGAAAATTTTCACGGGCCCTCGATATTATGTGGTTTTGTTAAAAAATGTTATATAAATATATGCGGCAATTAACCAAAAATTTTTTGTATTTTTGGTATAGAACGAATTTTGCATAATTAACATAATAGTATTGGTTGGACAGTATTAAATTAAGTTATATTATTACTATATACGACTAATGCTTTTATAAATAGGTCCGAATGATAATACTTTTTGGTTCTAAAATATTTACAAAATGGTGTCGGCCTGTAGCAGCCCGGTGAGCCTTTAAAAAGGCTAATTAATGCCGCCAGCAGTATAAATACTCACAAGTGAACAATTATTAAGCCAGAGGGCAGATAGAAGACTTTTGATGAACCACTGTAGTGCTATTGTCTATAAAGTAGTTCTATATGGGTTCACCAGTATACCAGTAGAATTTATGTAGACTGAAATAGTGCTATTACATGAACGCAATTTTGGGGATCCTTGAGCAAAATAAAAAAACCAATTTCAGAATTTTTGTACATCTTGTATCCGTTTGCCAAGAGTCTGTTGACAAAATAGCTTTCTGAACGCATGATCTCCATATAGGCTTATTAAAATAATATGCTGCCGTCAACAAAAAAAAACATGTTTATAGCGAATATTGTGCTTTTCCTCAAAATGGCCTCAAATGGTTTTACGAATATAGTAAAATGAACCTATATACAGCTTTACGCATTACAATAACTCACTTGTATTTGATTAAAGAGCTGTTAGCTATACAACAGAAGTCAGTTAATCTTTAAAAATGCCAGCTTTAAATTGATTCACGTTTATGCTGTTCAGCAGGTCTAGGCTTTTACTAACCACTTAAACGTGCTATTATACAACAAAGGGCACCAAAAATAGTTCAAAGCTGTATAACGGATTTACGGTGCATTATAATGGTACAAGTTTATGCTATTAAGCAGCATTAGACATTATCTTACTACTTAAAAATGCTATTGTAAATCCAAATGCACTAAAAGCAGCTGAAAGCTGTACAGCTGCGTTGTGGTTTGCTGCACTAAAACTAAAGGCTTTACAAAAGCATTTCCATATGCCATTATCCAAACGTTATACAGTGTAAAGCATCATAATGGTTTAAAAATGCCAGTATAAAGCATCAAGATATTCGGTGAGCTTTATATAAGAGTTTATACGGACCTTAAGTTCTACATAAGTTTACTATTCGTTTGTTAAAATGCTTCCTGTGTTACTTGGGTTGGACGTCACTCGGTCGCAGCCCTACTCCACGTATCATCACCTCGCCTCGTCATCATCAATCAATCAATATCATCAATACATATAATAAGTCCATGCTTGGAAATGTGAGCATTATTTTGACAACCTTCTTCGAGATTAATCGAAATTGCTGTACTGGTTAAAGAATAACCAAAAGATTGCCAGCATTTTGGCATTTTTGTCTGTGTATTATCATCTGCCTAGCCTTTTTCCCAATTATTATTGGGGTCAGCTTCCAGTCTTACCGGAATCAGCTAAGTACCAGTGTTTTACATGGAGCGACTGCCTATCTTACCTCCACAACCCAGTAACTGGGTAACACGATACCCCTTGGTAAGACTGTTGTCAGATCTCAGGCTTCTGACTACCCGTAACGACTGTAAAAGATCTTCAAATGACAGCCGGGACCAACATCTTAACGTGCTTTCCGAGGCATGTAGGAAACTCGGTATGTTGAAATGGTCACCCATCCACGGACCGACCTCGTCAAGCGTTGCTTAACCTTGAAGATCGACCCGTGCGGCTGTTATTATTTAGCCACGAGCTCCCTCATTTTTATCTGTGTATCTGGTTATCTATTTAGTTGTGCACGCATCACGTAAAATGTACGAAACCAATGTATATAACTTTATACATAAAAGTTGTGCGTAACTTGAAGTATTACTTAGTTTTTGTTTCATCACTATCGCTCAATCGTTCACTCTATCAAAGTGTTCAAGAAGTAAAACATAACAATACACGCTATTCCGATACTCGGATAGTTGAACTCCATATTCCATAGATGGCATTGCGCATTTCTTTTCTGAATGGCGGTGTTAAGATTCTCCGCGGAAGAAAGACAATAGAAAAAAAAAGGTAGGTAAGTAGAGTAGGATAGGCAGTTGATGGGAGCGAAGCCGCGGGCACAGCTAGTTATTATTAAGTATTTATTTTTCCAGATAAAAATTCAAATAGATAAGTATTATCGAGGAGGTCACGGCTCTATTCCAACCACGATGATCAAAGGACCAATATTTAAATGTACCTACCTTATGTTGGTATCGTACGGTAAGTACTTAAAAAGATTCGTCTGAAAAGCCAAAAGCAAATCCACGTCACTCCCCAGTCAATTTCCTTTTACTTAATTATAATAATGGAAAAATACTTCCAAACCACATCTTGAACAATCAAGGGCGACCCTAAAATACTTACCTTTTCTGAACTATTTGAATAAAAGATGTTCCACAACGCCTAATTTTCAATTATGTATGTAGATACAACTTTATTCCTCGGTTCTGTTTGTCACCGTGATAAAGTTAAAGGACAAAAGGTCGTATTTATCGAAAAAGTTTTTAGTTTAAAAATAAATGGTCTGAAAATATGAAAACAACTTTTTTGTGGTGATCGCATAATTCACGTGTTTTTTTTCAGAACTCTTTTAGAAAAATCGGTCGCGCATATATGACACGAGAAAATGCAATTAATCTCGAAATACACACGTATAAAATATACTTACGAAACTTAACAGCTCAGCATAAAACGCCATGTTGTTAAATGTGATTTTATTTTTATTGCGCCAACAAAAACAAATCGTTTTATGTCCAGATTTAAATTTCAGTGTTGTGCCGAGGGCTGAATATCCCAACTGTAATAAGGCAATGTTTTTATTACAGTGGGCCCTTCTAATAAGCGGACACTGGCTGTTTGTTCACAAACAATCATCCCATTTTGTAATTTTACACCTATATCTGCTAGCAAACGAAACAAAATTACACGGACTAAATAAGTTGGAAAAACAAGACACATTTTTACGGTTGCTGGTAGAGCTTGGTATAACTTTATTGAGTTCTTTCTACAAACAGTAGGTTACCACATAAACCTTTTATAAATATAAATAATAATTAATTTAGGTACCACACCATCTTGCTGTAAGAGTACAATAAATTCTTCATCATTATGTATGTTTTTAGCGTAATTCCTCAAAATTTCTTCAAGAATTCTAATTGTTCTAATTAACCCAAGCAAACAAAAGGATCTCAATCTGTTTACATAACGCAAAACTTTTCATAATAAAACGCTTCTTGCGTTCACAAATATTCCGAAGCAAAGCGCCGAGGAATTAGGGAACAGGTAATTAAATACGACATAAACACCGAGCGGGGCATGTATTATAACTGCATTATCCGATTAATATTCATGAGAGACAAACTTCCTGTAGGACTGGTGACGAATTCACAGACTTATCCGCCGCATCAAGTTTGCCCCATGAATATGTAGCCACATGAAGGCACGGACTAAAATAAGGATTCATAATATAACGACCAATTATCCCAGATTTATGTACAGTTGTACAGATCCAAAAATATATTGGAGCATGCCAAAAACCTAGACTTCGTAACGACTGACATGCTGACAGCACTGAATGGTAAGTCCAGACACCGCTGGTGCAATCTAATAATGAATAGACGTAAACATTCAAGTGCTCTGCTACATATATTTAAGTGTATATACCACATCACGAAAAAGACGATGTTATCCCTCCTTAACTAGATTATCAACATCATCATCTTCCTGCCCTTATCCCATGTTACTTGGAGTCGGCGCAACACGTTTGCTTCTTCCATACCGTCCTGTCCCCCGTCACGTTATTACTGACTCCCTTTTCATTCATATCACTCCTCACACAGTCCATCCATCTTTTCATTGGCCTTCCTCTCCCTCTACATCTATCCACATTTATTTTCATAACTCTTTTAGAAACATGTGTTTCATCCCTCCTCATCACATGACCATACCAGGACAAACGATTTCCTTTCAACTTTTCTGCCACTGGCGCCACTTTCAAACTGCCTCTAATATACTCATTTCTCACTTTATCCAATCTCGTCACTCCGCACATCTATCTCAACATTCTCATCTCTGCTACATGCAATCTCCTTTCATCCATCTTTTTCACAGCCCAACATTCTGATCCATACAGTATGATAGGTCTAAACACGGACTTGTAGATTTTCTCCTTTAACTTAAAGAAAGAAAGAAAGAAAAAAGAAAGAATTTTTTTTTTATTCTGCACAAACTAAACGCACAATACAAAATAAAACTAACTACAACTAACTTGAGGGGCATCCGTGGGTCGCAAGTTGTTCCAGTGACCTGTCGCCATTTCATCCATCCTGAGTTGATCCGGTGCGTTACGTCTCGGTCTCGCCATTCCCTTGGACAAGAGACCCTAGGTACCGGAAGTTGGAGCAGATTGGTATGGGCGTACCAGCGAGAGCTATGGGCACTGACTTATACTCCGATTTTTAATTTCGTAGACTAAACTGACATTTGGGGGGTTGTCACTTCATCGTTACATAAAAATAGTGTTGTATCCTGACTATCCTGAGAGATCGAAATTTAATCGAAAATCGAAGAAGATCGCAAATGGAACTATTTTACGGCAAAAAAAAATACATTTGTTAAGAAACTAGCGGCCCTTATTTAGTTTGTACTCGTTTATGTCAGACTTCATTTTATCGATCACATTATTTTATTGTTGATTTCATATTTAACACAATAAAAGTCTATGTACTATATGAATACTGTTATATTTAAATATATTACGTTTATATTCATAAAACATTTATTTAGACCAATTAGTAAAATTAAATTGAGGAGTCATGTCATATCGATTCGATGAATCACTTACGATTGAGCCTTACCTACAAAACTATGATCCGCACTTGCAACATTTAAAAAAAAAAGGTCATTGGAAGCTGTCAGTTTAGTCTACGAAATAAAAAATCACAGTATAGTTATTTGAGCTGAATTACTGTATCTTGCGTGAACAAAGGGGATCGAATATTATGCATTACTCCGTCCAATAACTGGGAGTATTAGCTTAGTGTTACATATCAACAGTAACGTGAGGCATCCCTTGTTATTAGACAATATCTTTTGATAGTCTCCTATAACACAAATTAACGTCGATAACTAAACTACAAAATAACCTTATGTAAGAAATTATCAGCATAACGCAAGGTCTATTCATTGATAAAGATTAGCTCGCATAAGACGAAGTATCGCTTAAATAAAAATCAATATCACAATCGGTTACGAGTTTCTTCTTACAGTCCATTTGCTCTGAGAACGTAGTGCTTTCTCAAAGGGATCTTTCGGCCCTTATTTCGAGATCCTTTAGGACCACACTTGAAGAACGGCACGGCGCCTTTAGGACCCCGCTTCCGCCCTCCGAGAAATGCCCGAGATAAGAGAGACGTTTTGGCGCCATTCATGTTTATGGCAGGGCAAATGGCCCTAGAATACTGCGTACTTATTATAAACAAGTACCTATACACAATGTATTTAAAATCGCTTCGAGAAATATTGAAAATTGAAGTGAAAACTCGTACTTGTTCAAAGCGAGAACGCGTCTGTTAAAAATTTCTCACCGATACCTTTTATTTGAATAAGGTTTTTGATAGTTTTACAATGTGGTGAGCTTGTTTTAGTAATTAATTACACAAATTATTATTATAAATCTTTTCAATTTTGCACTTGAACAGCTTTAAAATTTTAGTGAAAAATAAAAGCTATGTTTTAGACATGATGCTTGAGCTCGACGCTCGCTGAAAAAGAGAAAACTTTTTCATCGTATAATTCGTAAATGTTAATAGAATTTGAGGTCGCAAAAACTAGCGATGTCTAGTCTACGCAGAATCCGTCGTTATTTCAAGTGTGAAGGGACGGGACGTGGCGGTATTACTTTATTTTACAAAATGTAGTCTTCGTAAAATTTTATGGGGACCGTTTTTAGAGGGGGAGCTCGAAGCAGCGATCATTAACATTGTACCTATACGGTACTGTGATACCCCGCTACAGTTTTCGCCCAAGCCGTTGATTCCAATTACTCGCTTAACTGTTAATATTGTTCTATTAGAAGCTGTATCTTCTAATTCCGGTGCGATATTAAAATCCTAGCTGACAAGCCTGGCTTTAATTGTGATATATTGGAGAATATTTATTACACAAAAGAATCTTGTTAAACAATACGAAAAAGAATAACAAACCCTTATCATTCGACATGACATTTTGAATATAGCAACTATGTAACAATCGTCTAAACAAAATGAATACGCAATTATTAACAAAAACCAGCCAAGTGCGAGTCGGACTCTCGCACGAAGGGTTCCGTACCATTATCGCAAAAAACGGCAATAAAATCACGTTTGTTGTATGGGAGCCCCACTTAAATATTTATTTTAATCTATTTTAGTTATAGCGGCAACAGAAATACATCATCTGTGAAAATTTCAACTGTCTAGATATCACGGTTCATGAGATACAGCTTGGTGACAGACAGACAGAAAATCGGACCGCGGAGTCTTAGTAATAGGGTCCCGTTTTTACCCTTTGGGTACGGATCCCTAAAAATGAGGGGGAGCTGTGCCGAAACGTTGTTAACAGTCGACGCATCGTGCGCATGCTAACAGAAATAAACAAGCCACATTGAACGCGTCCGAAGCGTGCAAAAAGTAGAAATTGGAATAGAGGTCCGTACTGCTCACTCCTCACTCCACAGTCCGTCGTCCGGAGGCCGACACAGGCAGAGTTTAGGTGCGTCCACAGGGGCACTTGCCAAACAAACTTTTTGTTTTATCAAACTGGTAATTCTCATTTTTTGTTTTATTGCCCCAAAGCTCTGGAGATTTATAGCTAACCACTTTGCATTAATTTCGCATTCATTACAGATCTCTTGAATATTGGGCGTTATTTTTTTGCAACGGGATTGAGTGTAAATTACAGGAAAATTATGTACAATGTTTATTCAGAGTGCGTTTGGAATAATATTATAAATTAATCCGTGCAACATTGTAACGGCTCTAGCATTACAGCTTTGTATTTCTTACAACAAAATTATACAAATTACTCAAACGCGGGAGGAACGAAGAATTCTAAACATCGCTTGTACCGTGTACTGGAAAAATCAAGCACTTGCCGAAAAATTTTCAAGCATTTTAAGATCTCGAAGTAGGCGAGCAATTTCATTAAAAAAGTATATTTTAACGTCGGCAGCCCACAGAGAATGTGCTCACATACTTCTGTTAAAACGCGAATAAATATTAAAAGCTTGTTAAGAGTATACTTAGTTCTAATTTGTTGGGACATTAAAATAGTTTAAAGTTAAGTAAAACAAAGGAGTTAAGGTCACATATACGCTGTATTCTCTTGAGTTCGGCGGAAACCGCACATAGCTTAAGTGAACCATTAATGAAGATAAATTGTTGACGACGACGCGCACTACAGTCTACACGCCATATATACACACTAGGTGAATGTTTGAATAGATAGCACAGCTGAGAAAATTACGTTAAATAGAAAATGATTTTGATCCATTAATCATAATACCGTTATTCTCGTAAAAGCATGGCGTACCGCATTACCTCCCTTTTATGAAAATGACCGCTAGACCATGGACAGACGTGATGTATGAAATGATTCATCATTAAAATTGGTCGAAAGTAAAACATTGTCCCTGTGAGTGATGGTAGGTCCAAATCGTTTTCGACATGTTCATCACGCCCGGTGCGAATTGAAATTAGTTTTGGAACTAAAACGAATGTTTAATGGTATTATTTATTTATGATGGAAATGTCTGACAACGAATATTGACATAATGTATTTGTTTGTAAATTGATATTTAATTGGACAACAACTGATGACTATCACGAGTAGGTTATCAATGTCTCTAAACGCGATTTTTGCAGACTGGCAAACAATCTCTAGGCTTTCATACATTAGTACCTAATACTAATGTATGAAAGCCTAGAGATTGTTTAAATAATAAAGCGGCAAAGCCCCATTTCGATAAATAATAAAACAATACAAGAACTAGAGCAATAAGTTGATCATTCAATGTTTTATTGACAACTATTATTTACTTCGCACATTCAGGAAAAAAGCTATTGTTCCAATTAAACTATTCAAATTCTCGCATGTCGCTCAACCTGATGAAACTGAAAAAGTTCCTACGAGTTCCGTGCAAAATAAAAATGGTTTAAAATATGAAAAGTCGTAGAAAGAATTTGAAATAAACTGATACCGTCTCCTTTCGTGAAATGTGAGACATATGGAACACGACTGGTGTAATACAATAGATTTCAAAGATTTCGGACCAGTGAAATAGGAAATCTTGGAGAATTTAGGGCAGATATTGTTTTATTGGAAGAGAAAATGGTGAGATTTTCTACTGTAATATCAACAAATGTGATTTCCAATCGTTTGTCAGGTGTTGTCCCAGAATCGAATTTTTTTTTAGGAAATGCCCGTATTTCAAAGAACGTTCGCATTCTAATCTTAGCCTCAATCAGCAAAAAAAACTACAAATTGACCTAATTTTTTTTGACATTAATTGTCGCAGGGGTGATAAGATTTCGATTTGCATTTGAACCTTTTTAGGAAATTCCCGTATTTCAAAGAACGTGCGCATTCTAATCACAGCCTCGATCAGTAAAAAAAAAAACTACAAATTGACCTATTTTTTTTTCTTTTTTTTTGCATTAACTGTCGCAGAGGTGATAAGATTTCGATTTGCATTTGAACCTTTTTTAAGAACGATTTATATTTAAGCGTTGCGATGGCAATTGTTTACCATATTAATTAATTTATTGTTGCTATTTCATACATTATTTACCGTCAAGGCAACATTTTGAAAACGACTGAAATAACTATTTCTATCTGACCTTCGTTGTGTTACAAAAAAATCGCAGAAGAATTCAGGTCTTTCCTTTAGGAAGGTCTGATTTCTTCTGCGAATTTTTTACCTGAGCGTTGCTAAGACAAATCTATAGACACCTCGTTTGTCAGCATCGCATCGGTGCAAATAGTCTGCGTCCCAAAGTTTTTTCTATCCAAAGACTAATTTCATCCTCCGACTCCTATTGTACATAAATTATGTCCTCTATGTTGAAATTAATGTCCCTAATGTAAACTAACATTATTACACATTGTTGATTTGGTCGGCTACATCCGTTTAAGGGTTGATTCTACCCCTGATACTGAACAATGCATGAATATACATGTCTGAGGAAATTGTGTCCCTTTCCTTTTGATATGACTGTTGTTCCTCTACGAGCATTATGACTAATATGCTAGAAACGTTGAGAAGATTTTCTGATTTATACGTTACTTACAAGCGCAAGTTCGATCATGCATCGAGTACTGCTCTCATCTCTGGGACAGTTCTGCCAAGCCAGCTGGATGCACTTGAGTCGATCGATAAACGGGCCAAGAGACTCATCGCCAATGAGATACTGGTCGAGTCTAGGCTCCAGAGCCTTGAACATCTGACCGAGTTGCCAGCCTGTCGGTTTTTCATCGGTTACATTTTGGGGAGTGTGCGTTAGAATTGCATGAGGGATATGGGTATATAGTTTTCTTCTAGACAAGCTTGCTTCATCATCTACCACATCATCGCTTATTATCAGGTGAGATAGTGGTCAAGCGCAAGCCTAAATAAAAAACCGGCCAAGTGCGAGTCGGACTCGCACACGAAGGCTTCCGTATCATTATCGCAAAACACTGCAAAAAAATCACGTGCGATGATTAAGGCTTGGTTTGCACTAATCAACACTGTTATTGATAGTCTATTATCTGTTCTGTGTCGCGCCTGACGTTCTGATTGGCGCAGTAGTTAAGTGGTAAGTAGTAGCGTGGTAAGTAGTAGCTATGATGATGAAAATATCATCAAAATTGCGTAATTTAGAAGATCAACGCGCCGCTACAAATAAAGTAAAAAACCGGCCGCGAACGAAGGGTTCCGTACCATAATCGAAAAAACGGCAAAAAAATCACGTTTGTTGTATGGGATCCCCCCTTAAATATTTATTTTATACTGATTTTAGTATTTGTTGTTATAGCGGCAACAGAAATACATCATCTGTGAAAATTTCAACTGTCTAGCTATCACGGTTCATGAGATACAGCCTGGTGACAGACGGACAGACAGACAGACAGACAGACAGACAGATGGATCGCGAAGTCTTAGTAATAGGGTCCCGTTTTTACCCTTTGGGTACGGAACCCTAAAAAGTGTCGAACTGAGAAGCACCTTCTTTTTTTGAAGTCGGTTATAAATGTTGATGTACCACGGACAACCTAATCTTATACTAGTAATTTCACAGAATATTTAATAGAACGTGCGTTTAATATTATAAAATGTGAAAGTCTGTAGCCTCGCTGTTAAGATGTTTCTAATCAATCAAGGCTCAAGGGTGGCACGGATTTAGATAAAACTTAGAACAGTAGACGACCACCTGGACATATATAGAATAAGAATTAGGAAATAGAATACTTTTCATCCCGATAGCACGTTTCTGTGGGATATTGGATCAGATTTTATTTGGATATTTGTTAAATCGCGAGTTTATTTATATAACAGACATAAATCTAACTAGATAGTTAGATTTATGTCTATTGGTTTGTTTATCGCAAGTCCCTCCATCTGTACGAAAACCAAGTGTGCCACTTTTTCACACACAATTTAAAAACAAATTTACTTACCAATGAAAATAAACATTTCCAATGCCTCAGCCAACATATTCTATACAGTCTTTACATCTCAATATGGCATAAAAAGGCATTTTTTTAGATTCCTGTGGATTTCTGGTGCCGATAATGCCAAATGAAAAGCTCAAATTACGATCATTGTTCGTGATTTTACTCCGTTTTTTTGACACGCGAAGTACACACAAACGCGTTAACTAGTTAGACATATATCTGTGATATATATCTTGTTACCTGTTTAAAAACTTTTCTCTATTTTGGTTAAATGCCAATTTCTTTCAAACTTAAACCAAAATAAGGTAAAAGGTAATGTAGGCCAATCCTTCCAAACCCTATTTTCCTTAAAACGGGATAATATACAACAAACTGCTAAACGGTTTCGTACAAAAGAGTTATCCCTGTCTCCGTAAACTCCGTACAGCGTTATTCTGAAGTCTCGCTCGCTTATCGCTGGGAAGTGTCGAGTAGTTCCCATTGTATCCTATAATAGTCGTAATCGACTGCTGAGCCCGCGGCTAACGACTCTTTGATTAGAACTAAGCATTAACACATTTCGCTCTTGGCGAGAATTGCCTGAGAAACGTTCCGATCGTAGCTGTGTTCTGAAACTCTAATCAACTCGTAAGGAGGAATACGTTGATTTATAACTACGTAATCTTGTTAGGTTGTGAAGGTTTGGTTGTATTAATAGACGTTATAAGATTATGATTAAACGCGTGTACATCTGTCAATTTAGTAAAGGATCGCAACAATTTACGAATGTGGGGTTTATGGAGCAAATTATCCAGTGTATGACGTCAGCGACGATAGTCTAAAAGTCGAAATCCCTTTCATTTTTATTTGCGAATTGACACGATAGCGCTGTTGTTGTATGAAATTGACCCAGAGACTCTACACAAGTGGCATTCGAATATGTCAGGGTCGAAATGTCAAAATGTAAGGGTTCGCCATGCGGGGTTCCGGGTGGTCTTTTGAGAAGTCACGGGGCATCTTCTACGTGCTTGATGGTGATCACCGGGGTGGTTTTAGTGAGGTAAAAATCCCACACTCCCTGAGGCCAGGCAAGTGACATTCTATCATCAAAAGCGTGGCGAAATTGATTGTCAAAAAACTTTTTAACAAAAATTAAACCGACTTCCAAAAAAACACTGCAAAACGAAAAATAACTTTCTTTTCCGAAGTCGGTGTCGAAACACGGAAAGCACCGATTTAATTTTTGTTAAAAAGTTTTTTATTTATCTCTTTTTAGTTTTGATAGGTACTTCCAATTGCAATAAACATCATATATAGCCAAAGTACATCTCATGACGATTCCAATAAGCCCATACACGACTAGGATACATTGTTTTATTTCGGAGTAACAGTGCCTACCTGCCGGCTTCATCATCAGATCAGTTCGATGGTACCATTTTCATCAGCACTATTTGCTTCATCATAGTCGTAAAACTATTCTAGATATCTTATAACCCATGACATACTTAGCATTAAGGAATTCTATTGGCCATCTGTGGTCGTCTTCACCAGTTCCACTTCACCAAATGTTACTTTCTGAGTGCAGATGATTGCATTGTTGATAAAAATACCAAAATCGCTAAATGTATGCCTATAATATTTGAGGAGTTCCCTCGATTTCTCCAAGATCCCATCATCAGATCCTGACTTGATGACTATGGGACTAACTGGGAAGTATACCCTTTCAAACAAAAGAAGAATTTTCCAAATCGGTCCAGACGTCTTACAGTAATCGGGGAACATACATAAAAAAAAAAAAAGATTCCGACGAATTGAGAACCTCCTCCTTTTTTTGAAGTCGGTTAAGAAGGCAAAATTGTATGGGACTGACAAGCGATATCGAAAAGTCACGTGATCTATCCCTTACTTTTTGGTATTTCGATCATCGCCATTGCTGACGTAAGACGTATGACGTGACGAATTAATCTATTACCATTTCATCCCGTTCTCGATACGTCATAATTACAATGTAAAAAGGCTATAACGTTTATATAGCGATTACCAAATAAAATTAATGATGTGTTTACGTGGAGAGGTCGTGTCGTGACAGATTTCCCTGCTAGATTAAAGTAACTACGTTGGAATTATAAAAGCAATTTGTTTGACGTAACACAATGAAATCTGCTTTACATGGTTTTGTTTACATTAGAGTTATTAACTATCATTTTGAATTAATGTCTGTATGCTTGGGTAAATTGGGTTGTTTTTTATTTATTTATATATACTTTGTTGTACACCAGAAAATACAGGAACAAAAAAAAAACTTAAAAGTAAAATAAATATACAACGGGCGGCCTTATCGCATTCCGCGATCTTTTTCAGGCAACCTGGAATGGACAGTGATTGCCTCGACATGACATGGGGTTGTCAGTGGTGCAACAATACCAATAATTAAAGATACAATATTACTTAATAAGAACACAAATAGATATATATATAATAGATACATAAATACAAACATAGTTAATACTAGCTGTTGCCCGCGACTTCCTCCGAGTCAAACTCGTAATTTTTTTATTTTATTTTTTTGTTTTCCCCCCGGAACTATGAATTTTCTCGTGATCAAACGTAGCCTATGTTATTCGTTATTACATCAGCTATCTACCAGTGATAGTCCCGTCAAAATCGGTCCAGCCGTTTCGGAGATTACCCGAAACAAACAGACAGATACACAGACAAAAATCTTAAAAATTGCTTATTTGTTGTTAGTACCGTATATACTTTCACGTGCATTCAATAAAACGTTGTTATTTTGATATTACAATTATACACACTTCAATTTTATTTATTTGTACGTATGCTTTTGTTTTTATGACCGCGAACCGGAAGACTTTGCGTTGGAAGGCCTCCCACTAGGTGGACTGATGACCTGGTGAAGGTTGCGGGGATCCGCTGGTTGCGAGACGCACGAGACCGGTCAATGTGGCGACGCTTGGGGGAGGCCTATGTCCTGTCCAGCAGTGGACGTCTTTCGGCTGATATGATGATGATGATGATGATGTACGTATAGATAAAGGCCGTATGACAATCGTTGGGTTGCTACCACTTCGGAGAGCCTATAAAAGTAGATTTTTGGACAAGAAATAACGAGTGTAGAGTTTTCTATGATTCAAAATTTAGAGCTTTTAAATCTGGAGCTTTTCAGATACAATTAAGGTCATTCACTATTGGTGGTTTCATTTTCTTTATCATTTAGCATCGAAGCTAGTGTAGATTACTACAAGGAAAAATGGTCCTGTCGTGTTTGCCTGCTGAAGGGAACCTTCTATACAAGTTACATTATATCAACGACACGCCATAGCGGTTTAATAAAATTCTCATTTTTTTTTTTACATATTTTTAGTTTAACTTGTATTGTCATACAAACCAAAAGTGTATGCAAAATTTTATCTTAATCGGTTGAGAATAACTGCTTTAAAATTCAGTTGCAAGAGTTGCCCCGACTACATAGGTACATACATTCATTACAAGTTAATAAAAAACTTGTAATTATATTTTTTAGTAAAATCTTTTTTTAAACTAGCTTTTTAGCTTACCGTGTATTGTAATCCAAACCAAACGTGTATTCAAAATTTCCTTTTAATCGGTTGAGGATAACGGCTTTAAAATTCAGCTGCAAGATTTTACCCGAACATACATACATTCATACATTCATTGCAAGTTAATAAAAAGCTTATAATAGGTATTTTTTTTTGCCAATTAGTTTTTTTTTAAGCAAGCTGTTTAGCTTACCGTGTATTGTAATCTAAACCAAAAGTGTATGCAAAATGTCATCAAAATCGGTTGAGGATCACTGCTTTACCCGCAGAACATTCACAAACAAGCCTAACAATAATAATAAAAAAATGTTAATAAAAAGCTTGTAATAATAAAAATTATTCATAAAAACATTTTTTAAACAAGCTTTTTTCGTATCTTTTTCTACAAACCCTTTCATGGTATGGCAGTGAAAGCGGTTTTTAACACATTAACACAGTTTTATTAGCTTGGCATGTATGTATCTATGTAACGGAATCTTTGAACGTGATTTTCACCATCTTCAAAACGTCGGATTAATTTGAAACTTTGCACACCTATCAAGGATAATGATTTAAATAGTTTTTCCCATTATTCTTACCAAGATCTTTAGAATTAAAGATTGAACTAAAAAGAAGAAAATAAAGATTGTTAAAAAATACTAAGAAATACCCTTTAATAGAAAACCAAAAAAAAAAGAAGAAAATAATTTTCAATAAAATTTAAATTCTGAAAATTATTTTATTGTAAAAAGGCGTGGGTTGCTTGATGTCAATATTTTATTGACAAATATTGGTAAAAGTAGTCATTTTGAAAATAATTTATTCATTAAAACATATTTTTTTAAACAATATTTTTTTCGTGTTCTTCTCAGCAAATCCTTTCATTTTATACCCATATCATGGCAGTGCACAAAATATAACTAGTCCGCCATCTTGGGCCATCCACCATATTGGATTTAGAATGACGTCACTTAGCTAACCATGCATTGTCATCCAAACTAAACATGCATGCAAAATTTAATCTTAATCGGTGGAGGATAACTGCTTTAAAATTCAGTTGCAAGATTTAACCCAAACACACTTACATACATACATACATTGCAAGCTAAATAAAAGCTTGTAAATAGTATCAAGCGCCATCAATCCCTTACATTTTGACATTTATTGAAGGATGACAATCGTTTATTGAAGGATACCTTGTCTAGAACTTCTTTCAACATGCAGGCTGAAAAATAGGTGCTGTATTTGAAAACATATTTAGAAGAACGAAGATTAGGAGACAGACAACCGAAGAAGAAAGCGGGTTTTTTTTACTAACGAGAAAACGGAGAAGGTTCTTTATTTGTTTGTGTTTGTAAAAGACTGTTCCCAATTATCACAAAACGGTTTCATCGATTTAAATACGGTATTCTGTAAAGCGTTTGTTATTCATTAGCAATGCTTAGATACTGATGAGATAATGCAATATTTATTAAAAAAACAAATGCGCTTTAAAAACCGTTTCAGAGAAAATGGGCTAAAACTCATGTCAGCACATTTTCCCTTAAAAGTTTTTTGTTAAATGCAAAATTGGATTAAATTGCTAATATGCAAGCGCTAATTCGGTTATTATTCTGGTTATGGTTCTGGTGAAGCACATCTACTTTATAATATAACATAAAGCCAGTAGTCCTCGAGGGGTTGAACAAAGATGCACCTAAAGTATACCCATACGACACACCACACCTGCTTCATAGCACATAACATAGATACGGAGTATAAAACTGGTTCTAGTGACTGCTAGTGGCTAGCAGTCACTAGAACAATCTTATAGTCGGTCGGTACGCCTGCTAAACGGAAAGATTCTTAGTTTATATCCTGAACTACGCATTTTATGGTGATTGAATTCTGGTTAGGACGTACTCAGTAACGGAACGGATATAAGAATTGTGACCTATTAATGGTACTAAGTTTATTTATTACTTATTATATGCTTTATTGTACACCTTAAAATACAATTATAAAAATAAACTTAAAATTAATACAAATACAATGGGCGACCTTATCGCATTCCGCGATCTCTTCCAGGCAACCTGGTATGGACAGTAATTGTCTGGACATGAAGTGGGGTTGTCATTGGTGTGACAATAATATTATTAAAATACTATATTATAATAGATACACAGATAAATACATATGCTATGAAATATATACATAAATACATACATACTAAATATAACGGCAATAAAAATAAATGATGAATGACTCTGATAATCGCAATCACAATGACTGTTTAAAATCAACACGCTAAGACGAAGACAGCGACAGGTAATGTTCCTTTACGAGTCTTTTGAACACAGGCAATGATTGAGCACGTTTGATTGGATCTGGCAATGCATTCTACAGACGAGTAGCCTGGACAGTAAAGGACTTATCCAAAAAAGTCGTGCAATGTGTTGGAATTTGAAGTCGTAAGTTGTCTGATGACCTAAGAAATTTTGTGTGGGAATCGCGGAGAAACTGGAAACGTTTCTTAAGGTAAAAAGGGGTGGAAGGAGTAAAGAGCACATTATATAAAAGGGAAAGAATATGAGCATTCCGGCTAAGGCGAATTGGCAACCACTTGAGCTTTTCACGAAATTCGGAAACATGGTCATATTTGCGCAACCCGAATATGAACCTTATACAAACATTTTGAAGCCGCTCAAGTTTATCGAGTTGTTCTTGGGTAAGGTCAAGATAGCTGGCATCAGCATAATCAAGTATGGGTAACAGAAGAGATTGTGCAAGCGCAATCCTGGTGGCAGTCGGAAGAAAATTACGAAGTCTCCTCAAAGACGCAGCAGATGCAAATAGCTTGCGGCTAACCTCCAGTTGGGCAGTCCAGGTGAAATTCCTATCAATGAAAATCCCCAAGTTTTTAACTTTCTCGCAAAACGGAATAACTGAGTTATCGAAATAAACCTGGGGAAGTAAGTTTGTACTTATTGGTGCAATATGGGCACAACTCTGCCGGTGTGCCGCAGGGTGGCGTTTTATCTCCTCTTCTCTTCGCACTCTTTATTAATGCTATCACTCATCGACTTTCTTCTTTCTACCACCTGTGTGCTGATGATCTCCAGATTCAAGCCCCTCTTGGAGAATTACCTGATGCCATTGAGACGATTAATATAGATCTGGCTCGAATAGGTGACTGGAGTGCTGAGTTTGGGCTGAAGATTAATCCAACGAAGACTCAGGTGACTGTCATTGGTAGTTCCCGGACTGTTTCTAGGATTGATTGGTCGACGCTTCCCCAGGTTTCTTTCAACAACACCATTATTCCTATTGATAACACTGTGAAGAACTTGGGGATTTACATCGACAGCACTCTTGCCTGGACCAAACAACTGCAGGAAGTCAGTCGTAAACTGTTTGCTTCTGCGGGCTCCCTGAGACGTCATCGAAATTTTCTTCCCATCGCCACTAAAATTGCGATAGCACAATCTCTTCTTCTCCCTATCTTGGACTATGCTGATGCCAGCTATCTTGATCACACCCAAGACCAATTGGATAAGCTTCAGCGACTTCAAAATCTCTGTATTAGATTTATATTTGGCTTGCGCAAATATGATCACGTTTCTGAATTTCGTACTAAGCTCAAATGGCTTCCTATTCGCCTTCGCCATACACACATATACTCACAACACACGCACACACACACACATACACAAACACACACACATACTCTCTTTGCTTTATAATGTGCTCTTTAATCCTTATACTCCTTTTTATCTTAAAGAACGTTTTCAGTTCCTCTGTGACACCCATTCTAGGTCCTTGAGATCATCGGAGAATTTAAAATTGACTGTTCGTATGCATTCCACTTCCTTCTTTGACAAATCTTTTACAATTCAAGTAGTTCGATTGTGGAATGTATTACCTATAGAAATAAGACGCGCACAAACACTGCCGACATTTAAGAAAATGGTAAAGGAGCATTACCTTTCACTATAATTTTTTAGTCTTTTTCTTTCCCTGTCATATATTCAATATTTATTAGTATATTAGATATATAGTATAGTATGTATGTATGTATTTTATGTTTTTATGTATAAGTAAGTTATATTATTTATGATCTATTGTACACTGACTGCCCTTAATTCTTCTCCTATCGTTCAGTCCATCCAAAGGTTGTCTGTAAGAGATTGCCCTGTGCGATAAGACCGTGTGCGAGAAGATTGTACACTTTGTTTGAAAATGTTTGATTTGTATGTAATTTTTATGGTGTGCAATAAAGAATATAATAAATAATAAATAAATATGGGGGTACATTTGAGTACACCCGTAGATACTTCGGGAAATACAGACGAGTACCTAAGAGGATGTGTATTGTATATGTGTATAATACTCGTATTTAGAAGGGTTTTACCTACCTCCTTACACCGACATCCTTAGAACTTTCAATGAAAACATCTTCCAGTCCAAAACGATCAGTCGCCATAACAACGCAAAAATCTCTTCAGTCGAGAATATTAATAAACATAATATTTGTGAATGTTAATAAGCTATATATAGGTAAATATCCATTTAATTGAGGGTGGCTGGCTTAAGGTTGTGTCGAATAGAGAAAGTGACTCAGCATATGGGCATTATGCTATAACTCCAATCTAGATTGATGAATTATATGCCAACTAAAAATTGCACTACAACTACTAACCTACCTATCAAAAGCAACCGGAAAAAGTCGTTTTACAATTTCGAGCGATGATTTTTTTTTCTGTCCATTTTTTTTCTGGAACTACTAATAACGAAGTTAAGGTCTAAGGTCACTCTCCATTTACAACCCCCGACAGAAAAATAAGGATGTTATAAGTTTTACGTGTGTAACTGTGTGTTTGTGTATATGTGTATTCGTGTATCTGTCTGTGGTATCATAGCTTCTAAACGGATGGAACGATATTGATTTAATTTTTTTTTAATGGTGATGGAAATCGGTTCAGCCGTTCTTAAGTTATGGGAGTTTTACTGTTTGAATCTGGGTGTTTTCGCAAAATATTGTGTCAACTACTACGTAAATTTTGTAGTATGAAATAAAACTTTATCGGGTTTATTTTTAGGGTTCCGTACCCAAAGGGTAAAAACGGGACCCTATTACTGAGACTTCGCGGTCCGTCTGTCTGTCTGTCTGTCACCAGGCTGTATCTCATGAACCGTGATAGTTAAACAGTTGAAATTTTCACAGATGATGTATTTCTGTTGCCGCTATAACAACAAATACTAAAAACAGAATAAAATAAATATTAAAGTGGGGCTCCCATACAACAAACGTGATTTTTTGCGTGCGCGAGTCCGACTCGCACTTGGCCGTTTTTTTTAATTTTACTTCTTTATCGATATCTTTCGTCGTTACGGGTAGTCAGAAGCCTGCTGACACCAGTCTTGCCAAGGGGTATCGTGTTACCCAGTTACTGGGTTGTGGAGGTCAGATAGGCAGTCGCTCCATGTAAAACACTAGTACTCAGCTGAATCCGGTAAGACCACCCCCGACGAAGCCGACCCCAACAATAATTGGGAAAAAGGCTAGGCAGATGATGATCGATATCTTTCGATGAAACCAAAAAAGAAAAATACCAAAATCGGGTGCTAAGGTCACAGAGCCTGGTAAGGTAAGTACAGTTACTGCCACAGACATAATCTAACTATTTAGATAACGTAAGTCCCTCCATTTGTATGAAAACCAAGCGTGCCACTTTTTCACACACAATTTAAAAACAAATTTACTTACCAATGAAATAAAATATTTCCAATGCCTCGGCCAACGTTTTCTATACAGTCTTAATTGAGCTAATATGGATTATAAAGACATTTTTCTAGAGGTCGGTGGATTTCCGGTGCCTATAATGCTAAATGAAAAGCTCAGATTACGACCATTGATCGTAATTTTACTCCGTTTTATGACTCGCGAAGTACATACAATCGCGTCATCTAGTTAGATGTATATCTGTGGTTACCGCAACCTATAAATAGTTTCTCTGGCAACATTTGTTTGCTGAAGAATAAAACGTGAAACGGTATTTTATAGCAAATTAGTTTCATAGATATTGATTGAACTAGATACATGTGCCTCATTGTTTTGTTTTTCATTTATAGGTATGTCGAGGAATCTTGAAAATAATGATTGTCTTAGGCCCTTTTTCAATAGACAAATAACTTTTAACTAAGGAATAAAAATGGCGGTTTGACAGATTTTGTATAGAAAATATGTCAAACGGCCATTTTTATTCCTAAGTTAAAAGTTATCAGACTTATGAAAAATCGGCCCTTAATATAACATTTTGATTGGATGAGATGAATCTTAATTTTCAAACAAGAGCAAATAGTATTTGTTTTCTTAATATTTATATGTGAAATCTAGTCATATTTAAATTTGATGACGGTGAAACTATAAACACGGATACCTAAGCCCCATCTGTCGCTACAAGCAATAATATTTAATCCACTTAAAGTACCCTCACAGACGGAACCCATTCCACTACTTCCCTTATTACAGTGCATCGGACAAACCACACCTATAAAACTATAACATTGTTGCAAATCCTAGCGCCAAATCACTTCACCGTCTAGTGGGGCTTGTGGAAATCATTTATCTGAAAGCGTCCCCCTTCCGCTATCAAAACTAAATCAAGTAGGGCGAGGAGCATAAACTCGACCGCCCTTGCAGTTAGATAAAATGTAAAGGGAAGTTTGATTCACTTGGTTCATGTGACAACCCACGTAGGAGGAAGGCTGAGACCTCGTAACGACCTCTTCATACCCAACCGTCTCTATTTGACTACGATTCATATCTCCGAGTTGAGCACACTTAGTCGAACATTATTGGAAAACTCAAACCTAGCCTGGATTCGATACCTAATATCAAATCGCAAGAATCGAATTGTATTCAGTTTGTATTAGCTAAACACAGGTTTTCTCCGAACTTCTGATTCCTGGCAACTTCTCCACAAATTTTAATACTTAGGCACTTTTATCAGCACTTTGGGTGTGCAAAAAACTTTAACGTTACCATATTGCATTAATTACTATCTGTATTCCGCAAATGAGTACTACGTAATTGCCACTTATACTTCTGCTGAGAGGTATAATCATTTGTGACGATTCTTAATTACTTAATTCGCGATTAACTTCTTAATTACCGTCGGCGTCGGCATGCGAATGGAGCTCTGAAAAAAGTCGTTTGAGCACGTCTTAGCGGGCAAATATTGTCGGTGGCCTGCTCTTAGGAGGTTCATCTCGAGATAAGCGGCGAAGAGACGCGGAGGCCAGCATCTGGGCCGGTAATTAAGCGCATCTGCCTACGTTCAATTTTGGAACGCTGGATGAGTTGCCCTGCGCTCCTTCGGGTCCATTTCGGAGGGTAAGAGCAAATTGCTAAACTTTCAATTAAAGACTTGTTATTCAAACCGCTTCCAGTTTCTCGATGGAATTATATTTTATTTCACAACGAAAACTCTCATTGGTACTTGTGGTACTTGTTTTCCGCTCTACTTAGCCGCAGTTAAACATTTCTCGAATGGAAACTGTGGGAATTTATTAACAATTGTGTATTTAATCCGTTCTGTTTTCGTACAGCGGCTTTAAGATTATTAGATGATCTCTTAATTTCGGTTTTTGTTGATTAGAATTGTTGTTAACTCTGCAGTTTATATTGTGAAATTTTAATCAACATTTGAGATTGGATGTTTCGTTTTGATATTTTTAGTCGAGAATATTCCTCACGGACATAGTAGCTTGTCAAATTCTGGATTAAGTTTGATAGTAACATTTTGTTACGCCGTCAGAAACAATGTAAGCTTGCCTTGAAATCTTCTGCCTCTGACATTACCTAGATAGTTGGAAAAATGTTACGTAAGCTCCTACATTTGAACATCACGTTTTCCTTTATCTTCAACACCAACTATAAACCGAAATAGAAACTAATAGAACTTATTTTAATACAAACCTTGTGCCATCTGCAGTTTTTGTCGAACTAACGAAAATGGAAAACTTTCTTGAAAGATTAAACACACAACAAACACACACACACAAAAAATAAGGAGCAATACTTAATTTTAGAGATGGGTTTTTATCCATTCTTAGTGCTCATTTTCGTTACATAAAAAGTCTTGGCAAAATTTCATGGTTTTAACCCCAGAACATTGTTTGTCCATGAAGTCTTAATAAGCTAAATAGGGGTTTTAATTATTACGTACAAGAATTTAATGTTAATTAAATAGTCAGTTTCAACATAACATTTATTCTTGATTTCAATCTATCCCTATTTCATCCTATCTCGTAAGGTATCCGGCTGAACAGGTATAATGTATACTATTTGGTTAAACACACCACACTTAAAACCCAAACCAATTATTGGTATTAAGAATTTTCCAGATCGCCAGATAAATAAGACTTGTAGGTACTAGTGCTAGTGTGAATACTATTCATTAAAAAAAAAGTTAATTTAAAAAATCAAAAAACCCGACTGCTTAAAAAGCGAACTAAAAAGATGTAAACAAGAAGAAAATCATGCTGTGCAGTCGGAGGATATATGTACGCGAGCTGGCTGACCAAATCCAGATGTATCTTTCACTTTTTAAGCAGTCGGGTTTTTAGTTTTTTTTAATTAACTTTTTTATTTATAAATTTTTAGTTTTTTTTTTTGAATTTGTTACATTCAACATTATTAGTATTATATATTTTTGAAATCACCTCTTAAAACCCTTGACTTTGGTACCCCACACGATGGGTTTGGAAGAAAAAAAAAGATACACAATATGGCGCCCAAAATCCGCAGTGGACGTCTTTCGGCTGATATGATGATAAATATTCACCTCGGTAATAAAGCAGAAAGGTATCTATAAAAAATTTGTGATCCAAATAAACTATAAAAAAATGTGACATTCGATATACCTACAAATGTTTTTTTTTATGTTTCTGTGATGTCTAAATAATGTAATTATTGACTCTCTGTACGTTTTGGTTAACACTGTAAGTGCAGAGAGTAATTGTAATAATAAATAAATAAATAATAATATGTAGGTTTACTCCGTTTTCCAAAAAAAACAAACGTAGGTTTTTCCAACAATTGGTAATATTTTCCTGACTGACTGATTTTCAGTAATAACATTTCGATTTTGGTAATAAAATGTAAATATAATGAAAACAACCGACTTAAAAAAAGTATTAAAACCTAAAATATAATGTTAGTTTTAGAGCTCGGTAGCAAAAAAAAA
The DNA here is from genome assembly GCA_945859665.1 of Anorthoa munda. Taxonomy (NCBI): domain Eukaryota; kingdom Metazoa; phylum Arthropoda; class Insecta; order Lepidoptera; family Noctuidae; genus Anorthoa; species Anorthoa munda. The sequence goes on along the minus strand of OX243900.1, from coordinate 13,849,050 downwards.
TAACAAAACCAAAAACATACCGTGCCAAAACAAAGAAACCGAATACACTGTGTTTAAAAAAACCGGCTAAGTTCGAGTCGGACTCGCGCACGTAGGGTTCCGTACCATTATCGCAAAAAACGGCAAAAAAACCCCGTTTGTTGTATGGGAGCCCCACTATTTATTTATTTTATTCTGTTTTTTAGTATTTGTTTTTATAGCGGCAACAAAAATACATAATCTGTGACAATTTCAACTGTCTTGCTATCACGGTTCTTGAGATACAGCCTGGTGAGAGACAGACAGATAGACGGAAACTGGTGTCTTAGTAATAGGGTCCCGTTTTTTACCTTTGGGTACGGAACCCTAAAAAACGGGGGTTTTACTCATCGGACTTGACCGCGCGCATGTCCGTCCGTATAGCCTAGGTCTGTCCTCATCTGTTTAGTGTGTGACCTTTACAGACAGACAGACATGCCTCTTATTATATATCTGCTAATCCTAATCGCGAGGTCTGGCAGCGGAGAATGAGAAAGAATACATGCCTGTAACTAGCATTTAAAAGTGTGCAAGTAGCTTGCATGCTATAATGACATTCACCAATCAGAATGCATAATATTGTTTCTGATTGCTGAATGTCACATGTTTTAAATTCTCTATTTTAAGCTGATGATTTTAATGATCTTGTTGTTTGTTCCAGTAGAAGAAAGTCGCGGCGCGCTTCAGGCTCGATGTGCGTCCGCCGCGCGAGGAGGGAGCATGCTGGTGCACCTCGTAATACTTAGCACCGCCTTCGCGGCAGCCAACACCGGGAAACACGGTATGTATAGTGAAACCTTACTTGTTTTCTTAGGGGGTTGTTACACAATTCTGTTAACAAGTAAAAATTAAAAAAATAATATTTAATACTTTTTAAACTACATAATTTATCTACACACGCTTCGATCAACAATCTATCGAACACGTAATAATGACACGATATCTTGCGAAAATACTCCGTTCCAAACAGTAAACAGTCCATAACTTTTGAATGGCTAAACCGATTTTCACCAAACATAGCTAAGAACACTCTCAACAAAGTCACCTTTAAAACAAAAATATCTTAATCAAATTCGGTTCACCCGTTTGGGGGCTATGATGCCACAGACAGACACACAGATACACAACAACACACGTCAAACTTATAACATCCCTCTTTTTCCGTCGGGGGTTAAAAAAGAATACTTTCCTCAAGTTTATCGTACGAGATTACTTGCCAGAATTTTATCCTTATTAGCGACACTATCTGATGGTGTAATAATACGGCTTGTGTTTTTTTTTCCATAATTAACGAGTGCGATACCTGGCAATTGATTTTTCGAAAAACCAATGATGTAGTTTTAGTGTTCAACAAAATCGAGTCCGTGACTCTTTTGAGTGTTTTCCGCTATTCCTCATAGTTTTGGATCCACGCCCACTTAAAAAACTCAGATTAACTTGAGGTATTTAAAAATTTACTTAATTTATAATTGCCTTGCCGAATGATAGAAACCCATAGGTGAGGTTTTACTGTAAGAAAGAGACATTACATAAACGAAAATATGTATATCTACAAAGGTAACTCCTAGGAAACGCTGCCGTGGTGAATTAAATTTCCTTAAAAAATTCTAATTTAAAAAGTCTGAAAAGTCCAGTGAGAGAAAGCATCACGGAGATAACGATATTACGAGAGGTGTGGACAAGTACGGGAAGAACTTTATCCAGCAGAGTAAAATTAACGCCTGAATTCTATCTTCACATCAAGTAACATAAAAATATATGAACTGTAACTGCGCAAATCTGTTTGTACGAGTACCAAAATGACTATTACAGATACGTGAAAATATCGCCCTCAGAAAAAAAATCTTAACGGAAATACCCGCTTCCTTGAAGGAGATTTCCTCGAAAAAAAAAAACAAATGTATTGACGCGACCCTCGCAGAGATTCATCTTGTACATGTACATTATGTAGTAGAACCCCTCGACTTAATCTACGTGAATGTTATAATATTATACACCCTACAACAATTTGAGGGGTGAAGAGATGGGGAAATTTTTAAAACTTTTTCACACATCTTGCAACCCCATGCAAATGTATTCCAAATGTAAATAATAACAAAGTACAAACATACATTCTCACTAGAGTACACATTTTGGGTTGGAATAATAACATACAATAAACATTACCAACCCAAATGTATAAGCGAGGGCTCACTACAACTGAGACTTAAAAAAACCGGCCAAGTGCGAGTCGGACTCGCACACGAAGGGTTCCGTACCATTATCGCAAAACACTGCAAAAAAATCACTTTTGTTGTATGGGAGCCCCCCTTAAATATTTATTTTATACGGTTTTTAGTATTTGTTGTTATAGCGGCAACAGAAATACATCATCTGTGAAAATTACAACTGTCTAGCTATCACGGTTCACGAGATACAGCCTGGTGACAGACGGACAGACAGACAGACAGACAGACGGATCGCGAAGTCTTAGTAATAGGGCCCCGTTTTTTTCCATTGGGTACGGAACCCTAAAAACAGACTTTGTAACGCATAGGTAGTATTTTATATAATAATATTTAAAATGAGATAAGCGCAGGAGAATTAAAGGAGAATTGCAGAACGAATTAATATTTTATTCATTGAGTGTATGTAGCTTTAAACCCTGAACCAAAAATATTTATTTATTGTAACAATATGCACTGGAACCATAGGTATACTAGATTACCAACCTGAACTGGGCCGGATGATGTCAATTCCGCACACAAAAGTCCTTCAAAATTAAATGTCCTTTAAAATGAGATAAGCGCAAGAAAATTAAAGGACAATTGCAGAACGAATTACAATTTTGTTCATTGAGTGTGTAGCTTTAAACCCTGAACCATAAATATTTATTTATTGTAACAATATCCACTGGAACTATAGGTATACTAGATTACCAACCTGAACTGGGGCGGATGATGTCAATTCCGTACACAAAAGTCCTTCAAAATTAAAAGTCCTTTAAAATGAGATAAGCGCAGGTGAATTAAAGGAGAATTGCAGAACGAATTAATGTTTTGTTCATTGAGTATATGTAGCTTTAAACCTTGAACCATAAAGATTTATTAATTGTGTCAATATCCACTGGAAGCATAGGTACTAAGATATGATTACCAACCTGAACTGGGCCGGATGATGTCAATTCCGTACACAAAAGTCCTTCAAAATTGAATCACCGAATCTCCCGTCAGAAATCACACATTCCTCGCCCTGCAATTTAGCGTCGTGACTGCCATAGTCAACGGCTATTGTTGAGCGTAGGCGTCCATAAAGTGCTTGACGAACAGTCCCAAGTCTCATTAAGGCACGGGGAAAATTTGACATAATTAAAACGGGGTCAATGGCTGCATTACAAATCCCTTGCCCCTTTTCTTGTATAATGTGTGCTTATACAGGTTGCAAAAAATGTGAGTGCGAATATTTAATAGAGCTATAAGGAGGCTGGTGTAGGATGAAGTCATGGAGAATATTTAGCAAAATATATTTTTATATAGAGAGCAGTGATGACCCAGTGGTAACGGCCGTGACTTATTATTCATAGGTCGTTCGAACCCAGGCAGGTTATTTAAATAAATATAAAATATTTTTATATATATTTTTGTATCACTTAGTGATTTTCCAGCGACTTCGTCCGTCAGAAAGAAAGCCTAAATCATCCCTTGGGAATGTTTCATGATTTCAGCCGAAAGACGTACACTGCTGGACGTAGGCAAGCGTCGCCATACTGATCGGTCCTGTGCGTTTCGCATCCACCGGACTCCCGCAGCCTTGACCAAGTCATCACTCCGCCTACGGGGAGGCCTTCCAAGGCTGCGTTTTCCGGTACACTGTCGCCATTCCTCGGCCCCAACGGCCAACTTTTCGGCCCAACGGCCATCCGCGCAACGTACGTTCTGTGTGCAATGTGCCCTGTCCACTGCCACTTATGTTTGGAAATTCTTCGGGCTATGTCGGTAAACTTGGTTCCCTTGCGGCTGTCTACATTTCTGATTCGATCACACAAGGAAACTAATGTTCTCTTCAACCTAATTAAACGCTTTTAACTAGGTTGAAAGTACGCTTACTTTGAGCTCTATTAAACGTGTCACTTAGCTAGTGCCTCTGCAGATGCCTGTTTACTCATGCCACAGATAATATAATACTAGCATACAGATGCCTGATCCCATACAAAGAAACCGTGCCGACGTAACTAGCCTTGATCATCAGATTATACTGATTATTTTTCTAAGAACATCGATCACCTTTGGTTCCGTTCCACGGATATAGATGGTGTTAGCAGCGAAATGCAAGTAAAAGGCTTTACTCGGTTCGTGTTTTTTTTTAATATAGCGACGATTTGCTTTATAGTATTTATGTTTATGTGTAACAAAATGTGTTACAAAACATATAAAAAAATCGAGTGGATTTAAATTTATTGAAAAATATGTTCTTCTTTTCAGTTTGGTTTTCTTTTAAAGCGTATTTCTTAGTTTTTTTAAACTATTATTTATTTTTTAGTTCAATCTCTTATCCTAAAAAAAAAATATTTAAATCATTGTCTTTGGTAGGTGTGCAAAGTATCAAATTAATTCGACGTTTTAAAGGGGGGTGAAAATCACGTTCAAAGATTCCGTTACATAGGTACATAGATAAATACTTACCAAGCTAATAAAATTCTGTTAATGTGTTAAAACAGCTTTCACTGACAAATTCCCGTAAACTCTATATATTTCGCTGGACGTGGAACTCGAATCCAAGACTTCAAACCTAGTAGTAGCGCTTTAGATCTAGATCATCTCATGTGCCTAGCCTTTTTCCCAACTATATTGGGGTCGGCTTCCAGTCTTACCGGATTCAGCTGAGAACCAGTGTTTTACATGGAGCGACTGCCTATCTGACCTCCGCAATCCAGTAACTGGGTAACACGGTAACCCTTGGCAAGACTGGTGTCAGATCTCAATCTTCTGACTTCTCGTAACGACTGTCAAAGATCCTTAAATGACAGACGGTCGTGCTGGTAACGTGCACACACAAAACAAAACAAAAACAAAATGTGTTACAAAACAAATAAAAAAATCGAGTGGATGCCTCAGTAATTTAAAACTGCGCCATCTATTGGAATCAAATTTAAATGATCCATTCAAATAATCTTTGAAATGTGAATTAAGAGCCCAATAATCCTTAATTTTGTGCTTTATTTTTCTTTTACTTCATTAATTATTTAAATTTGTATGCACCTGCCATGCTGATCAGCATGATCTCTTCACCACCCTTGGTTGACTTGTAGACAATGCCTGAGGTATTAAGTCCGCCTATGTACCTGTATGTTGCATGAAGTTTTAAATAAAAAAAATAGAACAGTCTCTTATCAATCTGCCAAAAATGATGATTATAATTAAGTACTATCTACACCCTCCTAAAAAGTGTTATATTAACCTATTAACAAGGCCCACCTTATCAACAAAGGCAGTCCCTATGATAAGGTAAAACACCTATTACTTTGTAAACAACAACAACACAGCAGTATTCATTGAAAACGATTTCCTTTATCGTGATCGGAATCCGGGTCACCTCGCGATGGCTGCATAGAAGTTTTACAGTTTTGCTATATCAGTTATGAAAGCGAAACGTTTCCGGTGTGCCTTAACTTTTACTAACTATTAAGTAACTTTAGCAGAATTTCGTAAAGGAAAGAAATAAACATGAAATGTATGACTACCTGTTTATAGTTTTTTATGCAATCAGATATTATTTAGAATCGTTTCTCGATCTATATATCGAGGAGCTCGTGGCTAAATAATACCAGCCGCACGGGTCGATCATCAAGGTTAAGCAACGCTTGACGAGGTCGGTCCGTGGATGGGTGAGCATTTCAACATACCGTGTTTTCTCTGTGCCTCGGGAAGCACGTTACGTTACGAGAAGTCAAATGATTGAGATCTGACACCAGTCTTGCCAAGGGTTATCGTGTTACCCAGTTACTAAAAAAAAAATATAATAGTTTAAAAAAACTAAGAAATACGCTTTAAAAGGAAACCAAACTGAAAAGATAAAAACATTTTCAATAAATTTAAATTCAGAAAATGTTTTTATTGTAAAAAACCGTGGGGTGCTTGATGTCAATTGTTATGATATTTTATTGGCAGATATTGGTAAAAGAAGAGTCATTTAGAAAATATACTAAAAAGCACTCCACGCTGTTTTATTATATTTTATCTGGCATATCTCAGTAGCAGCCCGTAATCTAGATTAGTGTCCGGTTGATGGCTATAGACTCACCCCCCAATAGATAGGACTATACCATTACTGGCGACATGAGGTTGCACTAAAAACACATCTGCCTTAGCCTTAGTAGAACACAGGCGTAATTCAGATATTGTTTTGTGTTCGAATGTACAAAAAATACTGTCAGTTCGTATTTTTTTTTTTAAGTAATACAAGCTGCCAGAACCGATTCCAATGATCTCAATTCCAAACCGAAGTAACGACTTTTACCAGAAAAAGGAAATGACCAGAAAAATGGAACAGACGCAGAGCTGTATAGTGCGGGTGGTGAAAATGTTAAAAAAAATATAGACCTAAAACCCCCATAAGGTCAAACAAAAACATCACAGAGAATATTCGGGGATATAAAAGTCCCCTATTGACATGCAGCCACTCACGAGTAAGATGCATTATCAGAACGGAACTCGAATATCCAATATCACGGTATTCAACTCTGAGCAGTGAACTAAAGTACCTAACAACAGTCGAGGGACGACTTATGTTCTCCGGCCGTCGTTATCAAAGTGTCAAACTACATTATAAGCTTGTTTACGCCCGTGTCATCTCCATAAATACACACAAACTTCTTACTACCAGCTTGATACAATTACGTCTTCATGGCCCAAGTTTAGTACTCGGATTATACTATTCAAAAACATCTTTAAGGCCAAACAGAATACCATTAAGACTCAGCCGCTGTTGTTTGCAAATAATAAGAAAACAGACTTGGTAAGTTAAAAAATTTCGCGTAAAATTTGCATAAACCTCGTGGAGCCCTGTTCACTTTTCTCTACTTTCGTTTTTTATATCATCTCTTATACCGTTCGTCCCTAACTCATTTTATAACAATATCTTATTAAGTGTTTCATAAAATACTTTGAAAGAAAAAGTTTTATAATAATTGTTAATGGTTTTACTGAATGTGTTAGTGTGAGTGAAATATTTTCGTGACTCTGGAAAATTCCTGTTCTTACCGATCTGTCAGTTTACCGATTTCCCGACATCCCTACCTTACCCTCGTACATTTATCTACGTAGAAAAAATCCTGGTGAAAATGTTCGGTCCAAGCCACCCTCATATATATCAAGTAGGTTATGTTATATATGTTGATGGAACACGTGTTATTTCACCGTGAGCCGTGAGATCAAACATAATCGTGATGTATAATATCAGCTCTAGTTTCAGTTTACTTTGGAGGAGCAATGCGTGTGAATAGGGAACAATTTTCTAAAGACCATAAATAGAATTAAGCGTATTGTCTTGAACAAAGTTTGTAGCTCCTACACGCAAGTAATGACTCCCCTCAGTTCACTGTTTATACCGTAACTCTGAATGAGGATTATTATAAACCGTTTGGTTTATTTACGAATAATTTTAATTAAACAACCATACTCTTATACCATCCTTAATTTAGAAATACTTTAAACAGACTACCAAGTAATAAAACGTTGACAAAACTCTAAGACGACTTACTTAAAAAATGTGAAAAAAGATTTCTTTGACGACTTCATTAAAATCAACAAGTTTTCAAACGCTCAATTTTGCCGTCATAGACTACTTGCCATTTAAAAAGAAAAAATAAAACAGATTAAAACAGAAAAAATTAAAGACGATCAAACGCAAACTCAGTTAAGCCAGCATTAGAAAGATATCGAAAACCGCAATAATAAAACAATTGCCGATACGAAGATACATAACTTTCTAAAAGGAAAAAGTATATATGTATGAGAGCTAACGGAGCCTTGCCTTTGTGAACTTAGAACTGAATCCCCAGAGGTTTATGTCTTTTCGGATCAGGAGGCTTAGGGGAGGACGCGCGAAGAAAACTCCTTTACTTCATAAATATTTACTTTATGAAATAACGCGCCCCAAGCATAGCTTAGTCTTACATACTGGCTGGGACCAGGTGATAACTGGCAAATGACAAAAAACACTTACACTCGGCTTCTATTAGAAAATAATAATAGATAAGGAAATATTTTTCCGTAATCGCATGTTACGTAGGTTTGTTATACACCTTGTTTTACTGTCGGTAATTAGTAGGTTCTGTGTAATATATTGGTAATTGAAAAAATAATTTTATGTTTACTGATTGCCGAGCACTAAAGAGAAAAAAGGTTAATGAATCTGTGTTCATGTACGATACAAATTGTAATGGCACCTATTTTCTTTATTATAATATTGATTTTGTTCAGGTAAGTTATTCTCAAGAAAAAAAGGAATTTAATCTTCTTGGTTTTCTCACAGCTTTGCTCCCGTGGCTTTTCCCATAGGAATAAAATAATAATACACTCGCGAGCAATGAAAAAGTTCCAGTGACATAGCACCAAATTACTCCTAAACGGGCAAGTCTAGCGTCTGCAATATTGAAGTACATTTAATAGCGCATCAGAATATTACCAACTAAAAATGTAAATATAGTGTTAAAATTTTAAATTAAATGTTTTAAAAAATTGGGGCCATTTGGCAAATAAAACCAAATCTCTAAGTAGGGGTTTTATTAGGTGTAAACGTAGGTTTTGATAACTCAGTACTTGGTGTTTTCTCCATGTGCTCTCAATACAGTTTCTACGCGATTGGGCATGCTTTAGAAGCACATTTAATTTAAAATTTTAACACAATATGTTCAAATTTTTAATTAAAAGTAAAAAAAAAAAATTAAGGTGTTTGTCGGCATTTTGTGGGTGGAACTTTTTCATTGCTCGGCAGTTCATTATAATAATAATATTTGCCGTGATAAAAAGTAGTCTATGGCCTTAAGTAATAGTATAACTTTATATCAGTAAAGAATTTTCCCTATCGGATTTGTAGATTGTTGGTAGGTAGATATTACCGCCCTTATTTATCAAAATCTCGACGGTGCGGTGTTTTACAATAGCGTAGTTGACAAGAAATATATATTTAGTCCGTCAGTTAGATAATCTAAAAATATTGGACACGTATTTTTTCTATTGCCACGTAAACAAAATATCTCGACGATATAGTGCGTTGAAATATCGTGTGACGTCACGGTGTGCTACACTTTATACTGACAAAGTGACGTCACAAGCCCCCACTCCTGAACTTTGATGCGCTTTATCTTTGTTAGTTTTTGGAGATCCGTACCAAAAGGGTAAAAACGGGACCCTATTACTGAGACTCCGCGGTCCGTCTGTCTGTCTGTCTGTCTGTCACCAGGCTGTATCTCATGAACCGTGGTAGCTAGACCGTTGAAATTTTCACAGATGATGTATTTCTGTTGCCGCAACAACAAATACTAAAAACAGAATAAAATAAATATTTAAGTGGGGCTCCCATACAGAAAATGTTTTTTTGCCGTTTTTTGCGATAATGGAAGAAGGAACGCAAGAAGGGTTCCGCTTCTTGCGCGTGTCCGACTCGCACTTGGCCGGTTTCATTATTTCTATACCAATATTATAAAGAGGAAAGATTTTTTTGTTTGTTTATTTATTTGTTTGTTTGTACCGAATAGGCTCCGAAACTACTGGACCGATTTTAATAATACTTTCACCTATGGAAAGCTACATTATTCCCGAGTAACATAGGCTATAATTTTGACGGAAGCAAAGCCGCGGCGGGGGTAAGCTAATATTTGATAAAGTAAAAAATACGGGTCCAATATTATTTGAAAATCTCACTGATGGACTAAATAAAATTATTATTTTTCTACCCAGGAAACATCCCTATTGATTAAAAACTCGTATTTTTTTTTTTATATATAATTTGATTTAAACAAAATGTTGCTTAACATCGTTTAGATTTTTGTATCTATTGCCTATTGTTTTATTTATATTTTTTTTTTTTTTTTTTTTTTACTATTTATAGGCCTGTGTTTGACCACAATCTCACCGTGGTCAGTGATGATGTGGCCGATGGTGGTAAGCACACAAAGCCTAGAAGGGAACTGGCTCTCAAGTGCTGCTGTCGGAACACACCGGAAGGTGCTTGGCGACAGATTTTCAACTTGAGGGTGGTTGCCAGCCAGGCGGGTACTACAAAGTACCCTACCACCGTGCAAAATAATATAATATTTTTAGTTTTGATTTACAATTACTATACAGCAAGATAAGCCAAACATAATAATAATAGATTTATTACTAGCTACAGCAAGTATTCTTCCCCTTAAGAACGTATTCACAAAAGGACAATATTATAATTTGTTTCCCGAAAGCCTTATGAGCAAATAAATCAATTTCGTAACAAATACAAGGAGGCAGATAGAGTACATAATCGGTTCTAGCGGTTTGCAAGTCATTCACCCCGCAATTTGTTTAAGTAGCATCCTGTATACGGATTCGTGTGTTATTTATGTTCTGCTTTTATTACCATCTATCGCAATGTAATTTAAAATTTATGTTCTGTTAGTAATTGGTCTTGAATATTTTTGTACTCTTTCGGAAGTACTACTCGGTCAATATGTAACGGTAACTGTGCATTTGGCGCTGTCACAACACTCTGACGTTCGACTCTTGCTATTGGCGCACGAGGCGAATGCGGGGCGCCGCGCGGTTATGGGGGAGTGGGGTCGATGACAGTCGATGTGCACAGATATTTTGACCGTGTTGTACTTTTCCCATTCGTGCCTACGAGGTGTCATAACTTAGACTGTAGGTAAGGATGGCTAAAGACTGTTGATTAATTTCAATATTACTCATAAATTATTCAATTACGTGTGTAGGGAATTCGAATAATTAGGGTTAATTAGAGTAGATTAGACACGTGGGGAACATTTAAATTATAGCTAAAGATATAATTTTTGTGTATCATCGTTATTTATTTTTGTTGCTATAATTCCGTTTAACATTCAAAAATTTGCAGATTTTAAAATATTTTTTAACTCAGCCGATGAACCAAGGTTTAGTCAAATATTTACCTAAATTTATTTATTTGGAATCTCAACAGCTTATTACTAATGTACATGAATAGATGTTCACCTCGCTGTCAATGAACAACCCAGTGCAGTTACATCAACGTTACTAGCATCTTAGTAAACACACACACACTGCACAGTGACAGCGAGATGATGACAATTATCTCTTAAGCCAATAACAGAGTTTCACTAACAGGTTTTAGCTGCACTTGTGTGTAGCTAATTAAGTTTTCAAGTTAATTAGCTACACACAAGTGCAGCTATTAGTGTACATGTGGGATTGAAGACTCATTGATCACATTAAATCAGAGTTAAAATTATGTAAATATGTAAACATGCAAATATGGCTATATTAATTAGACAAAGGGAAAAATAAACAAAATATTTGCGAAATATAACATCACGAATATCATGCTTAGTCCAAGGCATACAAAATGTTACACAGGTACACATAGTTTAGAAGAGGATTCATTTAACAATGCACAACTTATTGTATCTACTTAGATAAAATTTCAAGATTGCGAAAATATCAGTTAGGTACACATGAAGACAACAGAAAGGCACCCACACAAATAAAGCGGAACGTCGACAAGTTGACCAATTTATTCATAATCAATTAACTAACGAAACGTCCCCACCCTAACCGAACAAACCTGTCAAACACCTAAACTTTAAATTAATAAACAAAATACTATGTAAAGAAATAAAAGTAATTTAAAGTTTCTCGCTTAGGCCATTTCAAGTTTTGTTAGAAATCTCAACTTTTTTGGCTCGAATACTTTCTTACATACGCCAATATTTTCTACACTTACTGATTTTCTTTTATGTACGAGGGAAAGTCTAAACATCCATCATTATTTTGTCACCTTTGTCTGACAGCTTTTAGTCTAAACTAAATGAAGGAAATTTACTTGGAAATACTGTCATCTTACCGATATGATTTCGGGGAAAACATTTTTTTGGTCGCATTTTTAAATACACGTGAGCCATTTGTCTGTTTTATCTAGTATGGCCTACGACACTTATAAGGTGCTGCTCCACCAACTCTCGATTGTTAAATATCTTGGAACCGTTCTGTATTTGAAAAACTCATGGCTTTTTGTTCAGGCTAATGGACACCAATCGAGTTTGATGGAGAAGCATCATAGAATAATCAATCGACACCTCATTTATCAAAATTAAATCATATATTTCTGATCTACGATTTAACATCCATACATGGACTGTCAAACTTTTATACCTTTCGTTTTTTCTAGTCGGGTAAAGTTCACGTGGTCAAAATATTCCACTACGTCAGTATTCTCTTTGCTAAGCCAATGGAAATGGATAAATGCAGAGTCACAGCTAGCAAATATTTCTAGTTGAATACGGAGGTCGAAATATTTAGGATTTGAAACACAGTTATTGGATTCCCCATTTTTGTCAAACAATATTGGAAAAGCATCACAGTTTTGTTGGTTTAAAAATATACAATCATATTTTGTTTACAAAAAAAACCCAGCGACCTTTAGTATATGAATAGGACCTATTCCATACGTAACGTGTTTTATTCCGGACGGAACAGGACGATAATCATCATCAGCCTTTTAATGTTCCCACTGCTGGGACACAGGCCTCCTCTCTGTGAGAGGGAATGGGCCATAATCCACCACGCGGGCCCAGTGCGGGTTGATGGATCTCACATGTCTTCGAATTTTTAGTTCTAGAACATGCCGGTTTCCGCACGATGTTTTCCTTCACCGTTTTGAGAGCAGTGATGATGAAATAATTAACACAAAATAAAGCACCTGCCCTGGTTCGAACTCACGACCTACAACTTGTAAGGTGCGGCCACTACCACTGGACACTGGAACAGGACGATGATTTTTTGAAAATATCATTTCATACAAAATATATAAGACATACGTAACGAGTGAACGGACGGGACGGCGACGTGTCGTCCCTTGGCATTTCGTATGAAACGAACTTATCGTCCCGTTCCGTCCGGAATAAAACACGTTACGTGTGCAGTGACCTTTAGTTCTAGTCTTAGTTCTGTTAGAGTTTTGGTTCTGTTTCAATCTGTCATGAATAAGAACTATTTTTGATGGAGCGACTATCTATAATATCTGACCTCCACAACTCAGTTACTGGGTAAGAATGGTGTGAGATTATTTGGTTTTAACTACCTGTAACGATTGGAGTCCGATTTCATTTACAGTAAATTCGCTTACTACATCCCTTATAAATAATAAAAGAAACCGCCACATTACTTCCACTCAGTTCCGAACCACCAAAAAATTAATTGTGCGATCATCAGCTATGAGTTAATACAATATTCAGCGAACGCGGCATGAGCGATGGAGAGCCAACGACGTGTGAATCGTTCATCCGACTGAACGCAGCCTCCGTTCACATGCCGTACATCTGTGGCCAATGCAATACGCCACTGAAAAGTTACATCCAATTAGCAGAAACCGATGACGCGCGTACTCTATCCACCCGCTGAATTTGACAACTGCTGTCATAGTTTAAATTTCGAATTTTCGAAATACCTTACGACCGTTTATTTAAAGCGTGGTATTGCAGCCAATAGGAGCACGCCAAAGTTTTTTTTGTTTTAAATTGTTTGGTGCCAGCTTGTTAGCGATGACTAGTTAGTAGGATACAGTGTGCGAGTTACAATTGGTTTTGTATTGAGTTTGAAAATAGAATGTTCATTTTAATGATCCAGATCATGTGTTGTAGCTTTATTTATTTGTTTAACTCTCGTATTTATGTAAACAAGCCAATACATGCTCAAATTTACAAATGCTAAATAATGTTGTATGAGTGGGCAAGCTTATTTTGCTTAGTAAATAAACGGTTATTTTCTGTATCAGCTATAATTGCAATAAATTGTCAGCTTTTCGAGTTCATTATAACATTTTATAAAACTGTTTTATTTTTATTTTACGGTACAAAATAAAAAATAAAAACAGTCGGTGCTATCTCCAATAGCAATGAACGTTCAAGAGGTCGATTCATGAGAAAAATGTTTTTACTTATCATTGGAAGTGTCCCTGCGATCTAAGTGAGTTGTTATTTTGGTCATTAAGTGAAGATGACTGATAAAACTTGCATTACTTACCTATACAATTTAATGGTTATGATGCTTAACATCAACATAACATCACGAAATTATTCCGCGGTGGAGTAGGCTGAAGTTGAATTAAAATTCATGATTATTGATTTCATCGTACCTAGTTAGGTACTTCTATCACAACTGGTTCATTTCGAAAACTAACTATAGAAGACAATTGTAGAAATAGCAGATAAGCCCTTAGATCAAGGTAACCCACATCACAATCAAGCAAAGCGGTGGTCGAAAGAAAATCCAATTCTGAAAATAAAACCTGATAAAGGATCAACTCAGACCCTACCGTAAAGCAAACAAAGAAAGAAGAAGCTAATAAATAATAATAAGTCACTCCTACAGATTCCTTTACAATGCCCACACAAAAAAATACAACTGACTTTCAAATAAAAACGCTAAAGTGAAAAAAACTTCGGAAGTCGGTGTACTTGTTTTTTTTTTTTTTCATTGTTTTTTGACACCGACTTTCGAAATTGAAGTTATTTTTCACTTTCTATTGTTTTTTTTATTTGAAAGTCGGTTGTATTTTTTGTTAAAAAAGTTATTGTTTTTAATTTTTTAGTGGTGGTACATATCTACAATGCCCACAGTTATGCCAGAATAGATTACCCGAGTACTACATGAAACTTGAACACAACCGATGAAATTAGAGTGTACCAGGGTGAACTGCACACATCTGCGTACTCCTTTAGAGCGTACAGGCGTGATTTTATGTTATGAAATGGTAAACAATAAACATACAGTCGATTGCAGCAATCCCGAGAGATTTGCCGTCATTTATTGAAGAGTTCTCTTGTACTTCTCCGAAGTTCTACATCAGATCTTATTCAAATTTAAATGTGAGCCAATTAGAAGCAACAGCTTTCAAATAAAACATCAAAATCGGTTCACCTAGTAAAAAGATTGAGGTGACACATAAAACAACAGTCGAATTGAGAACCTCCTCTTTTTTTAAGTCGGTTAAAAAGCTATACACACTTTTTACTCTACGACATGTATTAACTTTTTCTGAAAATAACAAAAGGAATAGTAAAATAAAATTAACTAAAGCTAAGGATAACATAGAAAAACAGAGAATAAATACAGGATACGGAATTACGGACCGTTGGAAGAAAATGTCAATAATTATAGTGGACATTAGCAATAACGGGGCACACAACCGCAAAAGCAGCTATTTTCTCCGTTTCAGAGGCGAGGAACTAGTTTTAAAAGCGGTAATAGTGGAACTGTGGTGAGCACGGGATTTTATTCTAGGACTTCTAAATTTATATTGTTTGTAGTGAAGTTTGAATGTTTTTCTCAGCATGTAAAATTCTTATTTAGAGCAAATGTCGAATATGGTTTTTTAAAAACGCCATCAATTTGGTGACTGGCCCATCATATTACATAAATAACCGGTTAGTCCCCCTATGCTCTAGTCCCTCTATGCATGACTCGAAAAATATCTACTAAAAAGTTTCGCTATGCACGCAATTATTCGATTCTACGTAAAGAATGGAAGGTACAGTTGGAAAGAAAAGTGTTTGAATTCAATTAAATTAAGCAGGAAGCTTAATATTGAAATTAAATTTATAAGCGGTAATAGTGGAACTGTAATGGTGATCACGGGATTTGGTGTCCTCTCTCCTCTTCTCAATTTTTATAAATGCTATCACTAGGGTCCTAACTTCTAACTATCATCACTATGCAGACAACTTGCAGTTGATTCGCCATTTAAAGTGGGTGAAGTCGCTGAGGCTGTGTCTGCCATCAATGATAACCTTGAAAATATCAACAAGTGGGCTAAGTCCTTTGGACTTCTCCTGAACCCAACTAAATCTCAAGCGCTCGTTATTGGTGGCAAATACATACTCAATTTGTTAGATCCCCAGTCCCTCCCGCCAGTAATGTATAATTCTGTGCCCATATATTACTCCAAAAGCGCGAAAAACTTGGGCGTCCATATAGACACTAACCTCTCTTGGGAGGTTCATATTGCTGATGTGAGTAAGAAGGTCATCTACTCGTTTCAGTCTCTTAAACGTCTCCAAAAATTCTTACCATTTCTCACTAAGGTAACCCTTGCGCAATCTCTTCTTCTGCCGCTAATAGACTATGCGGATGTCTGTTTTCTAGATGCAACGGAGGTACTCCTAAACAAATTCGAGCGACTGCAGAACTTGTGCATCCGCTTTATTTTTAGCCTCCGCAAGTACGACCATGTGTAGGAATTTCGGGCCAGATTGAAGTGGCTGCTAATTCGGCGTCGACGAGATACCCATATCCTATCCTGCACAATCCTACTTCTCCTCAATATCTTCGCGAACGTATAAGTACCTCGTCCCGAGGGGTAAGCCTTGTCTCACAGCCACTTCGCTTCTTCTTCGAACTCCGCGTCAAACTTCCAGCCGCTACGATAACTCCTTCTCTGTTACTGCAGTGCATCTCTGGAACTCTCTCCCACACTCCCGACGCGATAGCATTTCTCTCGATGTCTTCAAGAGGAAAATTAAGGAGCATTGTCTTTCATCGCAATAAATAATATTAGTAGATATATATATATCGCAGGGATATGATGAAAACAGGGAATTGATCAAATCTCTCTAAGAGCGAGCGTAGCGAGCTCGGGAGCTTAGGGCACCCCGACACGGACAGGTTAGGTTCGAAGGGGATGACGGGAGCTGAAGTGAGCGAGCAAAGCGAGCGAACTCAGCTCCCGTCATCTCCTTCGTGTTAGGTTACTTTAGACCCTGCATACAGAAATAGGAGCCCCGCGCAGCGGGGCTCCGTCGGCTCTGCCACACAAATACTAATTCAACGTACAAAATAAACCTTTAAATTACTACAGAAAAGTTATTTTTGTCATTTCACTGAACCAATTTTGCTTAGAGATTTGATCAATTCCCTGTTTTCATCATATCCCTGCGACATATATATATATTTGTATTTATGAACGTAGTTCTTTTATGTAAGTATTATAATTATTTATTTAATTAATATCGTACTGTAAAATTGTACACTCGATTACTGCCCTCAATTATTATGATCTCTATCACTCAAAGGTTTGCTGGAAGAAAACTTTATTTTGGAGTTAATATCGCCTTTGTACATGAATATTGATTTCACTTTGTGTAAATGTATTGTTTTGGTATACAATAAAGAATTAAGAATCGAAATCTAAGCTCGAAATAGTTTTTAGGTTAAGTTTCTCTTTTACGGCAAGACGTTTCGTTTTTCACAGTTCTATGGAATGGATGGACAATTTGTTTTTAAAATGAATGACGTGGCGTGTGTGGTGTTCATTCCACATGTTTTAGTTTACTTACGTTTTATAATATATTTTACAAATTTCATCACCGTTGCTTTTGAAATTGTATCATCTCACGTTTTCCATTTTTTTATGTATGCTTTACATTGGTTTAAACCTGAAAATTATAAGATTTGTTGATTCATCCAAAACTATTATATTCTTTTTAACTCTTGACATTTTTATTTGACGTGACATTGTCATTATTTTATTTTCTTAAACCATAGACATAAGATGCCATACTCTATAGCTTTTATTAAGCTCGTTGTACATTATATTTTCATTATAAGGGCAGCGGCAGACTGCGCCTCTGTAAACCGTTTTTATTCGTTCATGATTTCTTAATTCATATTTGAATTTAAAATTGAGAAGACATATCGGAACGAAGAAAAACGGGTGTCACTTTTTTAGTCTTGAATCTGCTCTGAACGCTAGAGTCCGTTTTTCTGAATACTATGAAGTATACGATTGAATCTAAAACTCTTAAAAACTATAATTAATACGGCATGTGATTGTATTAAAATCTTAGAAGTGCAATAAATATAAATATATAGTGTGTGGAACCTTAATTTCATTGACCTTGTCAGACACCACTTCATGTTTAAAGGGCTCTTTTGATCGGCATAGTAAGCCACAGCCCGACCTCCACACTCCACATCTGCCTGTTCTTGCACCTGTGCTACTGTCTGTTAGCCTGACAATTGGTTCAAGCCTTGACCATCTAACTGTGTGCCAGCCCATTCGTCCTGCTGGCTACCCTACTGCTTATCCACGAGTAAGCGATTCATCTGCGAGCTCATCTGCCTACCTCGGGCATTCCACGCCTTCGTGTCCGTCCAGCTGCTTAACCTGACTGTCTGCTAAGAAATACCTGCCCACGTCGTGCGAAGCCGGATCTTCGTAGCTGCCCACGTCGTGTGAAGTCCGGATCTTCCTAGCTGCCCACGTCGTGTCAAGCCGGACCTTAATTTGTTATTTTTATCCTTTTCTTAGTTTTAATTTATAGTTACCTTTAATTTTATTAACGTGGCTTACGTATAGTTCAACTGAGCTATACGTAACGCTACAGTTTGGCGCCCAACTTTTCTAGAACTCACCCCATCACCCACAATCTACCTTTATTTTTACTACACTTTTTTTTAACGTGGGCTCGATTTTCTCAAAATTCAAAAACAATACTTACACAAGTACGTTAACTAACTTTTGGTATCTATTTCAGGCCATCAATCACCTCATTCTTCATTTCTTTTGCTAGCACCAATTTTTTTTTTATATCTTCACTTGTATACCAAACCTATTAGGCAATTTTCTTTATTCCCCTCTTTTTATTTTATTTCCTTTTTTAGAGCGGTTGGCAACTCTTTAAATAAGCCCCTAATGCCTTATAAATATATATTTTTTTTTCCCTCTTGTAAATATGTCCCTCCCCCTCCAAGTTCGAGTCCCTCTTTAACTTGAGTTCCCTCCCCCTCCTCTCCCTCCTAGACTTGAGTCCCTTTTGACTTGAGTTCCCTCCCCTCCTCCCCCTCCTAGACTTGAGTCCCTCTTTAACTTGAGTTCCCTCCCCCTCCTCCCCTCCTAGACTTGAGTCCCTCTTTAACTTGAGTTCCCTCCCCCTCCTCCCCCTCCTAGACTTAAAAGCCCTCCTAGATATTATTACACCATTTGATGTAATTTCTAACACAAACTTATGTGTTATTCTTAAACTTCTTAATTTCCTTGACACTTGTATTTATTCTTAAACTTCTTAATTTCTTAAACTTCTTAATTTCTTAAACTTCTTAATTTCCTTGACATCACTTATCTTAATAAGGATGAGGAGTTCTCTTAGAGCGGTGTGCACAACTCCGAAAGCCTTATGTGCAAAGAGCGGTCCCGTAACTCTTTAAAAATAAGCCAAATGCGTGGGCTCTCTTAAATATTTTAATTTTCTTTTCTTCGGGTTTTCAAACAGGTGCGGGTAACGACACCTATAAAAAATAAATAAGCCTTCGTTATCTAATTAAATATTTCCTTGTGGAGTATGCGTCATTGAATGTGAACCATATCCCCTACGTGTGATTGAATGAGAGTGTTTGACGAAAGCATGAAAGATGTTGTGTGAAAGATCAAGGTTAATATTTCAACCTTCAAAATTTTCCTTAAGTTTGAAAATTTTTCTGGGGTTTCGGGGAAATGTGGTGTTCATTCCACATGTTTTAGTTTACTTACGTTTTATAATATATTTTACAAATTTCATCACCGTTGCTTTTGAAATTGTATCATCTCACGTTTTCCATTTTTTTATGTATGCTTTACATTGGTTTAAACCTGAAAATTATAAGATTTGTTGATTCATCCAAAACTATTATATTCTTTTTAACTCTTGACATTTTTATTTGACGTGACATTGTCATTATTTTATTTTCTTAAACCATAGACATAAGATGCCATACTCTATAGCTTTTATTAAGCTCGTTGTACATTATATTTTCATTATAAGGGCAGCGGCAGACTGCGCCTCTGTAAACCGTTTTTATTCGTTCATGATTTCTTAATTCATATTTGAATTTAAAATTGAGAAGACATATCGGAACGAAGAAAAACGGGTGTCACTTTTTTAGTCTTGAATCTGCTCTGAACGCTAGAGTCCGTTTTTCTGAATACTATGAAGTATACGATTGAATCTAAAACTCTTAAAAACTATAATTAATACGGCATGTGATTGTATTAAAATCTTAGAAGTGCAATAAATATAAATATATAGTGTGTGGAACCTTAATTTCATTGACCTTGTCAGACACCACTTCATGTTTAAAGGGCTCTTTTGATCGGCATAGTAAGCCACAGCCCGACCTCCACACTCCACATCTGCCTGTTCTTGCACCTGTGCTACTGTCTGTTAGCCTGACAATTGGTTCAAGCCTTGACCATCTAACTGTGTGCCAGCCCATTCGTCCTGCTGGCTACCCTACTGCTTATCCACGAGTAAGCGATTCATCTGCGAGCTCATCTGCCTACCTCGGGCATTCCACGCCTTCGTGTCCGTCCAGCTGCTTAACCTGACTGTCTGCTAAGAAATACCTGCCCACGTCGTGCGAAGCCGGATCTTCGTAGCTGCCCACGTCGTGTGAAGTCCGGATCTTCCTAGCTGCCCACGTCGTGTCAAGCCGGACCTTAATTTGTTATTTTTATCCTTTTCTTAGTTTTAATTTATAGTTACCTTTAATTTTATTAACGTGGCTTACGTATAGTTCAACTGAGCTATACGTAACGCTACACGTGCTGAGTGGCAGCAAGGCGAGTGTTTTACATACCAGGTTTTACAATTTACTTTTTACATTAAATATTGTAATAGATTTCTTCATCACTGCCCGCGAATGAGATGTCGTGCATAGCGAAATTTTTAATAGGTATTTTACGAGTGGAGCATAGCGGGACCAGAACATAGTGGGACTAACCGCGAATAACTTATTATAATTAGGTATGTGGCTTGAATTCGGTTTCTGAAAAAATATATCGACACATCACAAACTAATCGCAAGTCAAATGATCCGATTAACTGTTGAAAATCCGTTTGTTCAGCAGCAAATGCGCGTTTGATACTAATAAAATAATGAGGCTATCTTAAATGGAACACATTTAATAATTAACACAATTAATATAATAAAAAAAGTTAATTAAAAAAATCAAAAAGCCCGACTGCTTGAAAAGCGAACTAAAAAGACGTAAACAAAGAGAAAATCATGCTGTGCTGTCGGAGGATACATATTCGCGAGCTGGCTGACCAAAACCAGACGTATCCTCCGACTGCACAGCATGATTTTCTCCTTGTTTACGTCTTTTTAGTTCGCTTTTCAAGCAGTCGGGTTTTTTGATTTTTTTAATTAACTTTTTTTATTTATAACTTTTTAGTTAATTAATTTTTCTAATTAGGTACATTCAAACATATAAGTGTTATATATTTTTGAAATCAACTAAACTAAAATCCTTTATTTTGATACCCCACATGATAGGTTTGGAAGAAAAAAAAAATTTAGGCCCCCACAATATGGCGCCCAAAAACCGCCATTTTCCTAATTTCCAATTTTCATGTAGCCAGTGACACTCGCGGGATTAAGACGAATCGATTGACGTAAGAACCATCAAAATCGGCCCACGCGTTTGGTCTCTAGAACGCCACATAGGAACAAACATACATACATACATACATACATACATACATAGACTGATAAACACATTACCCTCCTTCGGCAGTCGGGTAAAAATACAACTACAACATTTTCTCCTTGATGGATACGATATTCAAGTGACGAGGTGACAAATTCTAAACTTAAAATATTCATGTGGGCAATGTGGGTACACAAACTCCATCAAATAGTTTAAAGATTTAGCACTCTTACTTTGTTATAATCTTAATCTTTAGACTCTCATATTAAGTCCAAAGTTCCATGTAAGTAGCCTTACAAACTAAATTACCAAATATTTTACCTTCTAGCAGGAGCCTAATCGTACAAAAACATTATGAATATAAATTTTCACTTCCACTAAAAATATTTCCAAGAATTCTCTCATACGAGCCCCGTAAGCCTTTGCGGGTAAAATATAAAGCAACGTAACGGGCAAACGTTATTTCATTGTGTATTACAGAAAAAATATATTCTAGCTTCATTTACTTAAAAAAAAAACGCGGTAACAAAACTATTTAATGAGGTTTGATTATTACATGGTTAAGGTACTTGTCACCCCGCCGACGATCAGCGAGAAGCGTGTGTGTAGTTTCGATAGTTTTGTTGCTCGGCTATAAGCGAGTGTTCTTGTGCGACGGGCGATTAATTGCACCACTCGTTTTGGGCGGCCGGTTGCTGGTTGCCAGCGGCTAGTTGGTCTCTCTCAAAGCTCTTGTCGCTGCGACAAACTAGTGGCAAGAGAGTTATCGCCGACAGTGTGAATATCCAGTGATCAACTATTAATATAGTTATCTCTTTTATACACGGGATCTATATTTGTTGTTCGTTTCTTCAGCGAAAAAATAGTCGACAACTAATCGCTTCCTCGTCGGCGGTGGGCAAGTGCCTAAAGAGCTATCTACATTTTTAAATTTAGCATAACATAAGCATAAAGTAACATCATGTATGTATTCCCCGAAGACTTAGCAGAGTTTTATCTATATTTCAACCACATTTCACCTGTTATATTTAAATATTATGTAATAGGGAGTAGATGATATACAGTGTAGGGCCGACGATACGACAATAATTTCAACTTCATATACGAGTATCGATTAACATTCCTAGTCTGCTTTTAAAAATGTATCCAATAGTTTATATAGGTAGTTTGACTATCTAAGCATAGTGCTTAGATTTTTTATTCAAGATTTATTCGACAGTTAAAAACTACTCGTATGCACTAGTATAGCCAGTACTGTCGTATCGTCGTCCCCTCACAGATCTTATTGCCGTCAACCGAGCACTGATTCTGTCTTACTACTGATAAATTAAAACTGGGTTTTGCCCAACACGTATAACGAACTTAGGAACTTATTCACCACAAGTAGCGCATGACCACTAGACCAACGCAGCAGTAAAAGACTTCGAAATGTACGAGTAAATTATATATTTTATGAACATTCTAAATTGAACACAATGTCTTCATTAATAAAAACAATGTTGGCAATGCCTGGAACGTTAAATTTAGCACAAAATTACTTAATCAATAGGACATGGCAGACCTCCGATCGATTCAAGAAACTGTCTACCTATTGCAAGCGTAGGTAGTGAAGCGTTTACTTCTGAATATAGGCGTTCTGCAACTACCACTGCACTACTTTGTTATGTTATTATTAATTAAGTACTAGCTTCTGCCAGCAACCGCGTGAAAGTCGAAAATTATCCCAAGGGAACGGAATCCCGGAATAAAGCCTATGTGCTATTCCAGACTATAATCTATTTCTGTGCCAATCTGTACCGCCGTTATGGCGTGATTGTATAACAAACATACATCCAAACTTGCGCTTTTATAATATTAGTTAGATAAGTAAGTAGTAATTTGGATTTTAATCGGACAAATACATGTAAAGTGTAATCTTCAGTCTCATTTCTGACATAATGTTTATATTGTGTAGGTAGGCTTTTTCCCACCCGGTGGGTTCCCACATTGTTGAGGCGGGGGAACTCAGTAGCCGTGGCTTGGTCACCCAAGGTGAAGCGTAGGGTGAACCCGAAGAGGGGCCGCTCATTAGCTTTTGCCAATTAAGCCGACGACGTGACGTAGCGGCAAACAAGTAGGTTGCGGTGCCACTTGGTAACAGGCGACATCGCAACTCAGACGGGCCGCGATGTCGTATGGAGCTTCCCTGGGCCTCCCATACGATAACGCTCCTGAGGGTTGGAGGCCGCGGCAGGAGAGGAGTGCCGGTATTGCGGTGCGCCGCTCTCCCTATCTTTCACGGCCTTTACGGGGTCACCACCGTCTGATGGCGGACGCGGTGGGGCTGCAGAGGTGGTCCTTATTCCCTGCGGCCAGAAAGTGGTCAGTGGTCCCGTCACAGGGGGACCAAGGGTACCATACACGGGGTCGTCTGGCACCCTTGTGCTGGTTTGGTCCATGGGGCGGTCACGGCGTGCAATTTGTTCTGGTGTACCGGTGATGGAGGTACCCCCTGAGGAGGGTCCGGTGACGGACAGCCGCGGCGGGTTCGCGGTTAGTGTTAACGCGGGCCCGTGTTCCCGCCATAAGCGGTACGGGAGGACACCGTGTAGTTTTAGTGGGTTTGAGTCCCACATAACTGCGTTATCTCCCCGCCACCACGAGGAGACAGCGCAGTTATGGTGGTTGGTTGGTTGAAGGTTTCTAAATGTTAAAAAAAAAAAATATGTACGTTTGCTAGTCGGCGAGCGGTTCCTTCGACTTTCTCCATCTCGTCAACTTTTTGGCCATTCTATCCCATGTTGTTCCAGCAACCTATCTGATGTCATCATTCTACCTTTTCTATGGTTTATTTCTCTTCTTTTTACGGTTTCTTGCCAGATTTGGCCCATATACCTACAAAGTAGTGACATCCGTAAAATCAACGTGATATCTTGCATTGTATATAAAACGTTTAAGAGATCCTTATATAAAAATATTTTACCAAAACTCTTAAATAAATAGACAACTATCCCTCAGAACACTTACTGAATATTTTAAGGAAAAACATGAAATAATCCCGACAGTATTAAAACAACGTCAAATTAATTAAAGGTACATAAATTAAAAATGTTCAAATTGTTAACAATTCATTAGCCTAATTATTTAATAACCAGAAGCGGAAGGTACTGTTTCAGCTAATTATAAATTATTATGTTGGGTTTTCTATTCAAAGTTAATTTAATAAACTTGATATCTGAATAGTACCGGGAAATAAAAGTAAGCTCAATCATGATATTCCTACTGTTTCTGGTAAAAACATTACTCTTCTTCTGGGGCTGTCGGTTAAAAAATTGAGCTTGAGTTCTATTCTGTACAAAGTGACATTTTCTCGGCGATTACGACTGTCGAATTGGTCCATGTTAGTAGTGTATAATTGGGGGTTCTGGATCACTTGCTCTCGCTTTGCTCGAGCGCGTGATCCAGAACTCCCCAATCATACGCTACTAATGCGATCTGCGATATAGTTCTTAATATAGATTGAGTATTGTGTTTCATTCAAAGTGGATCGTGGACAGCTTGATACAGGTTTGTTTTTACCAGTCGGAGTGGTTGTCATGCAAAACGTCCTAATCAACGGTGCGATGTGTACTTCAAGTTTATAAACAATAATATCAAGTTCGACTCGTTGATCAACTTATGTCTCTACATTTTATTACTTGACGAAAGTACCTATGATATTCATAGGTAGAACAATGCAGAGTGCATCAATTAGTAGTTCAACAATTTACTTGCATAATATGTAGTTCGTTCATTGGTCTAGCGATTTCAATTTTGCGATTGCCGAGCATGAGGCATCCAGTTCGATTTCCAAGTCCAAGTGTTATTTATGTTCTATAAAATAATTCTTAATGCGAGGTGTTTAGATTTGCGCCCGATAAATTCTATATAATAATATTATTATTTATATTCAATTAAATAATGACAAAATATAAAACATGAAAACAAAATCCAGACCGGAACAAATACTTATTTGTTCCGTGCGGGAATCGAACCCGCGACACTTGACGCATTTAGTAGCTTATATACTAATATTTACATTGTGATGCAGCGAGTCGAGCTCTTATTCAAAGCGCCAAACGTGTCGTCGAAAATATGGCAAAATTACTGGATCGCTTTTCAGATTGGAAGATTTACGATGATCCTTGGATGCAACATATGGTATACATTTTCCTAAACGTTTTTATTTAAACACCGTGGAGGGAACAAACTATATGAAAAGCTAGTAAAAATCATAAAAACAAAAATCCAAACCGGAACAGATGTGCATTTGTTCCGTGTGGGAATCGAACCCGCAACACTTTGGTGGACTAATTGCAACATCTATTAAACCTACTATTTGCATTGTGATGTAGCGAATCGAGCTCTTAGCCAATGTGTTATCAAAGATGTGATAAAATATTGGACCACTTTGTCCTATGATTACACAACTTAATATAGATATTACATTAGGTAAGGAATTATTTCTTGGAAGATTAGGTAATTATCTACTATTTTAATTAAAATATTAAAAAATAAAATTCTGTTTGTTTTATTTCCCAACATTCAATATTCACCCAGCCTAATTCTGTAATATCATAATACGAATTCTATAACAAATAATAATGTTGAAATCCATTGCCACTTCTTTCCATTACCATTAAAATGAGCAGGATAGCTATATCTAGCACAGTCTTTACAACTTGAGAGCTTAAAGAATAAGGCGACATTTTTGCATACAAGACAAATAACTATCAGAGCTCTAATTTTATTGGTTTCTTATAATGTTTGTATGTAATCAGCCAGAGTTAATTGACACCTCATTCCTTTTACGATTTTCGTCTCCAGTTGTCTCCAAAAACTCTAATAAGGATAAAGTGCTGCGAAAACACTTTCTTTAACTAGAGTATTCGGAAGCATTCACATTGTGATTTCAATATGAGAAATGAATAAAATAAAAATCTACTTTAAGTGCTCAGGTGATAGAGATGAAATTCTAATAACAAATATTGTTTTTATTAAATATTCGAAGCAATTTTTGTTGGAAACTAACATATGACTAAGGCTTTAGGATTCAGGTCTATAAAATAAGCATCTGAGATATTATTCCTTTTATTTTTGTCATTGTTGTGCTGAAGTGCGTTTCACCGAACAGTGAGTTTAAATTTGTTTGTGGTTGTTCTCAAGTGTTGCTGATACAAAGTATGTGAGTATTATATTTTCTTATAAGCGATTTTGCAATAGCCAGGTAATTTTTAACTGAAGAATAAATAAGACATTTTGACATTATTATCTATACAAAAGCTGTCAAGCCACCATTTTTATACCTCAGGTAAAACGTAACTATTGAAAAATCGACCCTTAATCATTTTTCTTCGATTTATACGACGGTTTAATTACAAGTATTAGGACTGAACTTAATCAATTAAGTTAAGACAATATATTAGTTTAATATTTTAAAACTACTGTACTTTTAGGTACTGTATTTGTAGTTTCATAATAATATTAATATTTTTACAAACTTTTAACAATTCTTGCTTCGTTGCTCTATCATGCAATAAACATAAGACCTGGGTTCGATTCTTAAGGTTTTTTTTGTCTGATACTGTAAATATATTATTCCCTATTCCATGAGATTTCAAAAAGTTCCTGTAAAAGTAGGGGAGGCCTAACCCCACCTCTTTATCTAACCCTTTGAAGAATACAGATGCTGTTGTTTCATGTTGCTCGAAATGTTGGTAACAAAAATTATTCATTGCATTTTAACAATGATTTCAGGGCACAGTCGATGAATAATCCTTTTTGGGTTGAAGAAGAGGACTCCGCGCCTTCAACTTCTCGAGCAACAAAAGAAAAAACCGGGGGCAGCTCAAAAAAAAAAGCTGTGAAGAGAGATAAAAAAGTGTCTCGGAAAGGCTTTGCTTTCTAAAAGCCCTTTCGCTTCAGAATCAGAGTCTGATAGCGACGGGCTTGCAGTTGCTACAACGCTAGCTCCAAAAAGAAAACGGATTTCCATCGTTTCAGACTCTGAGGTAAGATTTTTTTCAAACGTTAAATTTCCATTTCATTTAGAAACATTCATAAACTATCAATGTTTTTGCAGTGTGCGATTTTCTCCATTAAAGTATACTTATTTGCTACTCTACTACTTCAACTACTCGCAGGTCCACGCGTTTAAATAGACTTTTCTAAAAGATTATTTATAATTATTATAAAGGTAGATTAATCGACGTGGTCCCCTTGCGTTTTATTATTATTTATTAAAACTAGTTATCTTATGTATTTCAGGAGGAATCATCTCGACCGCTGGTCCGTGCTGCCACACTGAAGAGCTGCATCAGTCAGCGAGTGGCTAATGGTTATACCTTTCAATCAGACCCGGGCAGGGTTGGAAAGTATTATTTTGAAATAAGGGTTTATAATACAAACGAAGTGGAAAAGCTTGCCCCAAACGAGCGTTGGAAACAATCTCTTGTAACGTTAAAATTATCGACCGATAAAGATAATGTTGTGTGGAAGGCTTTAACACACCTTGTGAATACTGGAAAGGAAGAGTTTAAAGAAATTCAGCCTGTTCTATACAGTAAACCTTAAATTAAATTAAAATTAATTTTATTCAGTTTCTATGCTCTCTTTATGTGCAAGTTTTTTGTAATTTGCGAATAACTTTAATATAAATTGTTTAACCTTTTTTTATATAAATCTATTTAATCTCTTTTACATATTTTTACAAACTGATTTTATATTAGATACAGTCTTTATAAAGAAATATGTGAACATTTATTTGATTTAGAATAATAATTTTAATACATGTACCTTTTTTTCAGAGTTTCGATGTAAATCGAAATTGAAAAATAAGAAATTTAAAAACCCGAAATAAGATATTAAAAACCAAGAAATTTAAAAACCCGAAATAAGATATTAAAAACTAAGAAATTTTAAAATGAGAATTTACCATCTGTTAAATAAAAATTGAATTACTGTTATAAAAAATATAAAGAATCGAATAACTGTAATAAAAATACAAGTACATTTAGTAAAAAAAAGCTTTTTTTGTAAAATTTAAGATAAGTTAAATGAACATGTTTTTTTGTAAAGACTGTAATATTTATGTATCAAAATTAACAGCACACAGTAGAACAAATATTCATAAATCTAATCGATTACTCTGCTCTGAATTCGAAAATATTCAAATTATTGCTACTGCGTTTAAAAATAGAATCATAAGTTACAAAGTGAATCCACTTAAATCTAGTGAAGATACAATAATTCCAGAAACGTTTTTAAATCAAATTTCAAAATCTGTATGTGAAGTTATCAATCTTATGATTCAAAAACATAAAGCAATTAAAGTTAATTTTGAATTATTTGTGTCATACAATTTGCCAAAAAATAATGAAAGCTCTATGAAATCTTTCAACACTAAATATAGTGTTGAAATATTACACAAATATTTATAATATGTATTTGAAATGCTCTGAAAAATTAATATCTAAATGTTTAGAGTTTGAACTTGCTGAATCTGGTTGGGCTATTAATTGTATAAACCATTTGGAAATAAACATAAATAAGTACAATCCTTTAAGAGCTGGAACATATTTAGAATTGCCTGCGGTTATAAAAAACACAAAGTCATGTTTGAATATACGCAACAATGACAATAATTGTTTTTTGTGGTGTATTATTGCTCATATGTTTCCGAAAAGAGTGAATAATAATAGAATGAAATCGTACCCACACTATACGTTGCTTTTAAACATAAATGATATGTCTTTTCCACCAAGTTTCACTGATATTAAAATCTTTGAGAAAAATAATCCTTCTATAAGTGTGAATGTTTATGGTCTTGAAGCTAATAATCATGTAACGGGTCCTCTATATTTAACGCGTGAACGAAAGCTTACACATGTCAATCTATTGTATATAACTAAAGATGGTAAAGCACATTTTTGTTTAATAAAAAACTTTAGTCGCCTTGTGCACCGACAATTAACCAAACATAAATCTAAAGTATTTTTATGTGATGAGTGTTTTTTGTATTATGACAATGAAGATAAATTATTAAATCACAATTGTGGTAGAATAAAAACAGTTTTGCCCACTGAACATAGCAAATTACAATTTTCAAACATTGAGAGAACCCAGAGAATTCCAATTGTAATATACGGAGATTTTGAAAGTTTGCTTTGCAAATACTCAGACAAAAATATATCTCTTTTTACTGAATCTGTACAGTCACATCAAGCATCATCGTATGCTTATTATATTTGTTGTAAATCTAAACCTGAATTAAATGATTTTGTTAGTTATAGAGGTCCAAACTGTGCACAAACATTTGTTAAATCCATTACAAATGACGTAGAAAGGTTGTATACAATTTTACAAAATAAACAGCCAATGCTGCCTCTTACTTCTGATGAGTTAAACTCATTTAAAACAGCTCAATTATGCCACATATGTAAAACCAAGTTTGTACAAAATGATAAAAAAGTTAAAGATCATGATCATTTCACAGGTAAATATAGAGGTCCTGCACACAATGCTTGTAATTTAAATTTGAAACAATGTCAATACATACCTATAATTTTTCATAATCTATCTGGATATGATTGCCATTTATTTATAAAAGAGCTGTCTGATATAATTGGCAAAATTACTTTAATTCCTAAATCAAAAGAAAAGTACATATCGTTTACAAAATTCATACCTATCGATAATAAAAATATAGTTCAGTTGAAATTTATTGATTCGTTTAACTTTTTAAGTACTAGTTTAGATAAATTGGTAAAAACGTTGCACTCGGATGATTTTCTAAACATGCGCTTGTTTTTCAATCATGATCGTTTATTTAATTTAGCGTGTAGAAAAGGCGTATATTGTTATGACTATGTAGACAAATGGGAAAAATATAATGAAACGCAGCTGCCTGAACAGTCAAAATTTTTCAGTAAACTAACGGGAGAAAATATTTCAATTGAAGATTATCAACATGCTTTAAACGTATGGCAAACTTTTAAAATAAAAAATTTGGGAGAGTATACAGACCTTTATTTAAAATGTGATGTACTGTTATTATGCGATATTTTCGAAAAGTTTCGAGAAATGAGTTTACTTTATTATAATTTAGATCCTTGCTATTATGTTTCATCACCATCGTTAAGTTGGGATGCTATGCTATTGTACACTAAAGTAGAGCTTGATTTAATATCGGATGTAGAAATGTACCAAATGCTAGAAAATGGAATTCGGGGAGGCCTTGCCCAATGTTCATTAAGATATGCCAAAGCTAATAACAAATATCAATCATCGTATAATAAGGACAAGGCAAGCACATACCTTATTTATCTTGACTGTGTGAATTTATACGGCTTTGCAATGATGCAGAAACTTCCAATGCGTAACTTCCGATTTCTTAGTGATAATGAAATAAATAAGTTCAATATAAATGATGTTAACAAAAACGGTTATGAAGGATACATTTTAGAGGTAGATTTATATTACCCCCCTAACATTCATAATGCTCATTCGGATCTACCATTTGCTGCCGAAAAATATTCTCCTATGCAAAGCAAGTGTAAAAAGTTAATTGCAAATTTATACAGCAAACATCACTTTGTTATCCATTATGCACATTTACAAGAGTGCTTAGAAAATGGTTTAATATTGCTGAAAATATATAAAATATTATCATTCTATCAAGATAACTTTTTAAAACCTTATATAGTATTAAATACTTCTCTCAGACAAAAAGCTAAATCTGATTTTGAAAAAGATTTTTTTAAGAAACAAAACAATTCTATTTTTGGGAAAACAATTGAAAACAAACGGAAACAAGTTGATGTTAGGCTCGTAAAATTATGGAAAGATAAGTTAAATACAACCAACAAATTGTTTGGTGCTGAAAGGTATATTAGCGCACCACATTTTAAAGATTTGTCAATTTTATCCGAAAGTTTAGTAGCTATTCAATTAAATAAGACAAAAGTTATATTAGATCGTCCTATTTATATCGGATTTTCTATTCTTGAAATTTCTAAAACACATATATACAATTTTCATTATTCTGTAATTAAAAAAAAATATGGAAACAATGTAATATTATGTTATACTGATACTGACAGTTTGCTTTATTTTGTAAAAACTGATGATTTTTATGAGGATATGAAAAACAATATTCGTTATTTTGACACAAGCAATTTTGAGGATAACAATATATATGGGTTACCTAAAGCCAATATGCAAATGCCCGGCTATTTCAAAGACGAATTGGGTGGAGAGATTATTTCAGAATTTGTAGGTTTACGAGCTAAGTTGTATTGTGTACGCACTGAAAATAAAACTATAAAGAAAGCAAAGGGAGTAACAAAGCCAATAACGAAAAAATTGGATATTGAAAAATATAAAAGGGCATTAATGTTTAATGATAACCTACGAGATGATATGTATGTTATAAGATCTAAAAATCATCAAATTTTTACACAAAAAATAAATAAGCTCATACTTAATAGTGATGACGATAAAAGGCAGAGAATTGAGGATTGTTTCAACACTTTACCTTGGGGACATTATAGTTCAATACTTTAGTACTCTATTTGTTCTACTGAGCTAAACCTATATTGTAAGATATAAAAGCTACTTACAATTTTAAATGTGTATATGTAATATGTACATGTCGATGCAAAGCTATCTAGCCACATTTAACTGTTAAAAATGAGCTTTAAGTTAATATTTTTAATGTTTAAGTTAGCCTTGCATCAACATAAATAATCGAATAAAAAATGTAAAAAAATGAATGTAACTATAATCATATAATCAATAAATGTATAATCTATATTCATAAAATGAATGTAACTATAATCGTATAATCAATAAATGTATAATCTATATTCATTTGTTTTTTTGTTTTCCCTTTCCGAAAGATTTTATCTCTTATTTATAAACACTATGCATAGATGATGTCATAGTTTTTATTTATATAAGTTTGTCATAACTATATGCAGTGTTTATTAATAAGAAGTATCATCTGTTCTAATTTATTAGGCGATTAAAACACATTATGTAGAATCAATTTTAATTTATTATTACACATTTAATTAAACAATAACATATGAACTGCATTTAAGGTCTATCTGTAGGCGAACTTAATTTTTAACTAAATTTAAACATTTATTTTGCTTTACCAAGAATACATTCAAATAATAACTAAATTAACTTTTTACAATAATAAAACATTATACATTAGATTTGCTTAACTTTTGCACTATTTTACTTACTAAATGATCAGTTTTGTCAACAATATCGTCATAATCACTTGTCACTAAATACTGCACATTCACACTCGCATTATCAGTTTCAGTGTCTATTTCTTCCATATCACGGCCTTCCAAATCAAAGACCATAATTTTTATTAACTGGTGAACACGTCCTTGCTCCTTACGCATGATAAAAGAAGAGTTTTTAAAAGATTTACTTTTTTTCTTCTTCAATCTTCGTTCCTCAATTTTTTTCTTTCGACTCTCCTCACATGTTTTAGCTGCTACTTCCGCATACCAGCTCTCCCCATCTTGAGCATAGTAAAACGGATTGGTGACAGGGTCTGAGTCTTCTATCGCATTCTGAAAGAATACCAAGAATATTATAACTAAACAGCATGAACTATGGATTTAATGTTTGATTTAAGATAATCTTATTAGTTACATACCGCTAAATTTTGCACATTGCACTTAAAAATTAGTCAAATTATGGGTATATATTACAGAGGTGTCGTGCATCACAGCAATTTAACTTTGAACATTACAGTGCAAAGGTTCAATATTAAATTTATTTCTTAAATAAATAATTACATTTATTGATGTTATTTATAATGTTTCACTCAGCGAAATCTAATTTAGATGGCATTCGTAAAATGATTTTCAAGAATGCTAGGGGTGAGATAATACATATTCAAGATATGCACCCTAGAAAAAAAATATCGGACGTAGGTGAATTAAAACACCAGGATAATGTTATAACACAAACAGAAGATTTATTTTACCAGAAGTTGGAAGATCCAGAGAAATCTAAATTGAAAAATACTAAGTATCTTATACTCAAAAGCGAGTCTGGTGAGCTTCTTCGCACATTCGTTAATGTTAGCAACAAACAGGTTGATAATGAAAAATCGATTGCGAGTTCGTCAAAGACTAGTGGGAGTAGTATATCGACAGCAACAGCAGATTTATTTCATCAGGAGAGTGATACAGCCCGTGCGTTAGTTTTACCTGCATTAGAAGATATTGATTGCTACCAGATACTGCCAGGGAATGAAATTTGTTTCACATAAATTGTGTCACCATCACTGTATCAATTCTACTCTACAGGTGTAAATGTTATAGTAGTGTATGATTGGGGGGTTCTGGATCACGCGCTCGAGCAAAGCGAGAGCAAGTGATCCAGAACCCCCAATTATACACTACTCATGTTTGGCATGTTTGGCATTTTAAAAGCGCATGTCAATCCCATACATTTTATGATGCTGATAAATTTCCACTTTGTCAAAACCTTCTTGAATGTTTCATTTTGTTGATACCTCGACATCAAACTTTCTAAACTAAAATTATTTATAAGAGGAAATCTCAGAGAGTACTGATATGATTACAAAAATTCTTCACGGATAAAAAACTACACTAAGGCTAAATGCTATATACTACTTTTTCATCCTGGAAAATGCACGGTCCCTGAGGATAGCGAAACCGTTGGTAAATCTAATCTTATCTTACTAATCTTCTTAATATATATATTTCTTGTGTGCGTGTGTATGTGACTGAACTCCTCCTAAACGACTGGACCGATTTTGATGAAATTTTTTGTGTGTGTTCGTGGAGATTCGAGAATGGTTTAGATTTACAAAAAAAAAAAAAAATGGAAAATTAGGGTAGGGTAGGTAGGGTAGGGTAGGTAGGGTAGGGTAGGTAGGGTAGGGTAGGTAGGGTAGGGTAGGTAGGGTAGGGTAGGTAGGGTAGGGTAGGTAGGGTAGGGTAGGTAGGGTAGGGTAGGTAGGGTAGGGTAGGTAGGGTAGGGTAGGTAGGGTAGGGTAGGTAGGGTAGGGTAGGTAGGGTAGGGTAGGTAGGGTAGGGTAGGTAGGGTAGGGTAGGTAGGGTAGGGTAGGTAGGGTAGGGTAGGTAGGGTAGGGTAGGTAGGGTAGGGTAGGGTAGGTAGGGTAGGGTAGGTAGGGTAGGGTAGGTAGGGTAGGGTAGGTAGGGTAGGGTAGGTAGGGTAGGGTAGGTAGGGTAGGGTAGGTAGGGTAGGGTAGGTAGGGTAGGGTAGGTAGGGTAGGGTAGGTAGGGTAGGGTAGGTAGGGTAGGGTAGGTAGGGTAGGGTAGGTAGGGTAGGGTAGGTAGGGTAGGGTAGGTAGGGTAGGGTAGGTAGGGTAGGGTAGGTAGGGTAGGGTAGGTAGGGTAGGGTAGGTAGGGTAGGGTAGGTAGGGTAGGGTAGGTAGGGTAGGGTAGGTAGGGTAGGGTAGGTAGGGTAGGGTAGGTAGGGTAGGGTAGGTAGGGTAGGGTAGGTAGGGTAGGGTAGGTAGGGTAGGGTAGGTAGGGTAGGGTAGGTAGGGTAGGGTAGGGTAGGGTAGGTAGGGTAGGGTAGGTAGGGTAGGGTAGGTAGGGTAGGGTAGGTAGGGTAGGGTAGGTAGGGTAGGGTAGGTAGGGTAGGGTAGGTAGGGTAGGGTAGGTAGGGTAGGGTAGGTAGGGTAGGGTAGGTAGGGTAGGGTAGGTAGGGTAGGGTAGGTAGGGTAGGGTAGGTAGGGTAGGGTAGGTAGGGTAGGGTAGGTAGGGTAGGGTAGGTAGGGTAGGGTAGGTAGGGTAGGGTAGGTAGGGTAGGGTAGGGTAGGGTAGGTAGGGTAGGGTAGGTAGGGTAAGTAGGGTAGGTAGGGTAGGGTAGGGTAGGTAGGGTAGATGCATATTAGGTGTTTTTATGGCAAAACAAAGTTTGCCGGGTCAGCTAGTATTATTATAAATGCGTAAGTTTGGATGTGTGGATGTATGTTTCAACCACGCCAGAACGGCTAAACGGATTTTGATGAAAATTTACACAAATATAGCTACATCAGAATTGCGAAAATTTGAATGGATGTATGTTTGTTACTCAATCACGCCAGAACGACTGAACGGATCTGGATGACATTTGGCAGAGATAGATTATAGTCTAGAATAGCACATGGGCTACTTTTTATCCCGGTATAATGCTCCCCTAAGCGTAAGAAAACACTTTTCACGAGGGCGGAAGCTAGTAAGTAATAAATTGGTATGAAGATGACAATGACCTTCGTCGATAATTTTTTTTATTTTATTTTGATATAGGCTCGCGCTTGACCACCATCTCACCTGATGGTAAGCGATGATGTGGTCGACGGTGGAGCACGCTTGCCTAGAAGTAACCTATTCACTCTTGACTTAAAGACCCCTAGATAGTAAAAATAAAAAAAAATAAAAAAAAATCTAAATTTTAAAGCGTAATATAGACAGATATAATGAAAACCTTTTAGTATGTCCATTGCAAGCAGAATAAGAATCGGGGAAAAAACTTATGTTAGTAGATGAATTTAAATCACCCAAAGCATTATCCCATTAAATCGTAAGTCTGAAAACTACGCAGAAACCGAATCATAGAACCCTAATTAGCATTCAAAGTTGGTCTCCATAGAATTAATATAAAATATCAGTGTCGCAGTGATCTTCGACACAAATTAAAAGTTTCAGCAAAGACGTGGCCCCGACGAATTGTGCCGCTTCTCTGCTGCTACTGAGCCGCATCTTTGCCGCTTCTGTGTCGCTTTAATTGCGCCTTCTAGGGCTCGTTTACATTTATTACAACCATTGAAAAACTCTCCTGTAACGATGAATACTCCTTGCGGAGTAAAATATAAAATATTTTTTTAACTAACCTTGTTTTGACCTATTAAGATAGGAGAGTCTTTATGTTCGCGTTATTTTCTTGGTAATGTTGGAACTTCGATGTGGAGTAAATTAGATTGTTAATTTTTTAGTAGGTACATCGTTTTTATTTGAGTTATATTTTTTTTTGCGTTAATGCTTTGCTTAGCCTAATGTTCTAAACATATTTCATCATGAGCGATTTTATTTACTGACTAACTTCTGCCAACGGCTCCGCCCGCGTGATAGGCGAAAATTATCTCGATGGCACATATACCCGGAATAAAAAGTATCCTATGTGCTATCCTGACTATAATCTGATTATTATTTATTTATTTATTTTAAATAAATAAATAAATAAATAATAATCTATATCTATCAAATATATAATCTATTTCATCCAGAACGGATCTGGATGAAATAGCCAGCCAGCCGTTTAGCGTCAAGAAATACCAAACATACAAACACACACACTCACTAACTTTGTTCTCTAAAATATTAGTGTGGTAACCTCAAAGTTACATACTAATCTCAAACTTAGGTAATGATCTATAAACGTCACCATAAACCGTGGTCTTAACAATAAGATAAACTTTGAGTGCCTTATACACACCCAACTCTACGACATTAGTAGATAACATTTATTTCAAACAAAAATTGAAAATAAAAAGTTAGACAGGCAGATTTTCAAGTACATGTTTTTTTTTATATTTACTTTTGACCATTTATTGCCACGTTATTCTAAGAGCAAAAAAAAAGTAATCTAAAAGTGCATTGGTATCATTAAACTTGTACGCCAACACTATTAAGTGCCACGATTCCCGCCATCGATGTTTGCAAATGGCGCGTGACGGTAACCACTTAAGGGTACACTAGTCGACGGCACGAACTATTTTGTGCGCGGGGTTAAAATGCGTGCTATATCAACCGCCAACACGTGCGGAACAGATATATGCTGTTATGAGCAGTAAGAAGCTAGTACACGTACGAATACACACATTTGCAAATTTGTAGCGAAATGGATGATGATTTAGAACGAAAACGAGCGCGCGATATTTTATAAACAAACCTTTGGGAGTCTGGATATCATGAAAAAACGACTGAATCTGATCAAAATCAAATTATTTGCATTGTTGAACTACTAATCTATCCCTGTATGGAGGCCGTTTTTCAATTTTCCTTCTTCTTATGGTACTTATTTGCGCTCAAAGATGCGTTAAAATTAGTGTTAAAATAAGGAACTTTCGAAGCTCATAACTTTCAAGTAAATTTTATTTTTACTTTTTTGCTTCCATACAGGGCTAGATAATGATGAGACAAATTGATATCATTTTTTATTTTGAACGTACATCGTCAAACAGTGGAGTAAAAGCCAGACTACGTTTGTATGGAAGAATTTTCGACTAGTGTACCCTTAATGTCGGCAAAAGTTTTTCTAAAAGTATGTAGCAAATTAGTATAATGGAACAGCTAATAAATATATGTAGACTAAAAGCTTCAAGAAAGCACAATGAAGTCATTAATTATGATTACTGAACATCCCATTACCCTTTATTTCAATATTTAAAGAAGGGTAAACTGCTTACTTCTTTTTTTGGGCGGATCTTAAAAGTACTTAACGTTAAATCAAATTATACAGATCGATGGTAACAATTTTTTTAAGAAACATCCGTAAGGTTTTTAAAGGAAGCAATCCGACAGAAAGGGAAAAACGGGCCGCATTATTCTGCAAACAATACGGGAGCTAGGAGGTTTAATCTCTATGAGGTACAAATCGCTCGTTATGTAAATTGAATCTCTTGCAAATTTGAATAGCTTTCATAAGCCAATTCCCTCTGAATAAAAACAATAGAATACTCTTTCAACGTTTTAGATATTTCTTGAGGAGGAATTTATCTTGGATCATTAATTATTCAGTGTTGTATCTAGTTAAGGAGAATGGATGGAGAGGGAGAGGAAGGCCAAAGAGAAGATGGATGGACTGTGTGAGGAGTGATATGAAAGAAAAGGGAGTCAGTAACGTGACGGGGGACAGGACGGTATGGAAGAAGCAAACGTGTTGCGCCGACCCCAAGTAACATGAGATAAGGGCAGGAGGATGATGATGATGATGATCTAGTTAAGGAGGGGTAACATCGTCTTTTTCATGATGTGGTATATACACTTAAATATACGTAGCAGAGCACTTGAATGTTTACGTCTATTCATTATTAGATTGCACCAGCGGTGTCTAGACGTACCATTCAGTGCTGTCTACTTACTGATAAATCTAGTTGTTTTATTATAAAACCCAAATCCTAACTAGTGATACTAGTGAGGCTCAGGAACCTATATTTGGGACCCTAACTCATTTCTGTTTAGAGACCCTCGATATATGTCACTCATTTCGTATTTAAATTTATTTTCCTCTTAGGTTTTGGTCTGCTTAGGGTTTTCTCATGTTTTAGGCATTCTTGATTATTGGGAATTCGAGATAACAAAAATTTTTTTGCTGGTGGTCGGGGTTTTTGTAGAACCTAAATGAGAAAATATTGAAAAAATACATAAGTATTCACTAAACACTTTAAGGCTAACTTGGTTACTTACTGCGGAAACCATATCTGTCAGTGGATTCCTACCAGAGTTCAGATTTTGTCATAAGATCCATACAAGTTATGTCAAATTCCTATCTCTATTTTCTGTCTTTTTCGTACAATTGTTTGAATTTGACGCCCTAATTCCTGAAATTTGAAGTTATTTTTTTGCCAAACTCTGCTGTAGAACGTATAAAAAAAATTATATTAAAAATCTAAAACCCGACCCTCCCGACTCAATGAAAAAATATTGAAAAAATACATAAGTATTCACTAAACACGTGAAGGCTAACTTGGTTACTTACTGCGGAAACCATATCTGTCAGTGGATTCCTACGGGAGATTAGATTTTGTCATAAGATCCATACAAGTTATTACAAATTCCTATCTCTATTTTCTGTCTTTTTCGTAAAATTGTTTGAATTTGACGCCCTGATTCCTGAAATATGTTTTTGCCAAACTCTAATGTAGTATAAAAAAAATATTTTGAAAATTAAAAACCCGACTGCTTAAGAAGCGAACAAAAAGTTGTAAATAAGAAGAAAATCATGCTATGCTGTAGGAGGCTACATTATGGTTTTGATCAGCCACCTCGCAAATGTGTAACCTTTTGTAGTTTTTTGAATCGGGGTGTTTTCGCAAGATATCGTGTCATAATTACGTGTTCAATAGATTGTTGATCGAAACGTGTCTACTACAAGATAAATTGTATAGCATGAAATAAAAATGCGTCAGGATTTTTTAAATCTTTTAAATTTGCTTGTCATTTTGACAATCTGGTGGTCGCTATAGTGGACTTTGATGACTGCCATGTCTTTAATGATACTCGAAAGGTTAAGACGAATCGATTGACGTAAGAATCATCAAATATGGCCCGTTTGGTCTCTAGAACGCCACATAGGAACAAACATACATAGACTGAATATAATCACATTACCCTCCACAGTCAGGTAAAACACTTGTCAAACTATGGCAAGCAAGCATACTATTATGCCAAAGTTTTACACGTTACACTCCAAATACTTAATTCAGAAAGCGAAAACCTAACATTTAATTCAAGTAACATCATTAATGCATTAAACAAATTAATTCTAACATCATTTATCAAGATTGTGTTCGACAGATTACAAACGTCAATCTTCGAGATCCCCTCATTTTTCGGCTTGTTACAGGAGTCCAACATGAAACGTCATACTTCTAGCTATTTACTTACTCTCTTTATTTATCTCCTCTCCCAAGCATGATAAGCATTATTTTATTCTCCTTATCGAAAGATAACCACTACACACTTTCACTTAAGATACCAGATACTATAGACGAAGTTATAAAGAGTCAAAGTTGAGAATTAGAAAGTAAAGTCCGACGTGCCATGTGACGTCAAATGGCACGACGCGCGACGTCCATACAGCTGTCATAGAAAACGGCGTTTTAGTAGAGAGGGACAAATATATTTCTTTAAATTGTTATATCTCTTTCGTTTATCGATCAATTTTGATTCGGTTTTCACTATGAATATTCTATTTTAGTCTTTATATCGATAAAATAATAATAAAAAAATTCATGCATCCCTATTTTCGGGTTTCAAATATTTGGGTTTGACCGCATACAATTTCAGTAACAAATTTCATATATACCCTATAAATATTGTCACTATGATGTCATTAAAGGAACAAAGTGAAAATTCGCAGATCCCCTGAAAATCCCTTAATCGCTTCATATACTTCCGAAAATCGCTACAAAGCGCGTACTCTACTCCAACATATTATGTCGTTCTTAATAAGGCTTAAAAATTGCAATATTGCATAAATAATGCAGTAATGGGCTCCCGGCTTCGCCTGAATTTCGCACAATAATCCGGTTCAATTAGTTAATTATAAAGTGTATATGAGAAAACAATATGGCTGTTCTTTTCAACCGCCTTCAAAAAGGAGAATAAATTAAATTTATTTGAAAACTGGTACTTCTCATGTGGTCCTATTTAAATTAGATCAAGATCTAACGAGTAGACCGATCTAAACCGACTTCCAATAATTATTATATATAAATATTTTTGTTAGAAAGTTTTTAGAAATACATTAGATATGAGTCCGTTTCTTTAGTTTGCGTCATTCATTTGTTTTAATTTCTGATTTATTTTCTTTACTGCGTTTTGTCATGTAGCAATATTGTGCGTTTATGGATTTGATGTTCTTATCAGATGAATGGCTAGCAATAGGCAAGATAGGTTAAAATATTTAAGAACGGATGGATTTGTAAATCTGCGGTTAGTGCCAAAAAGATTTAGGAGTATCCATTTTGAATAGCATTTTCTTTATATTTTTAGAGTAGTTAATTTTCACAAATGCAGGTGATTAGGTATCTTCATGAGTAGCACATATCACTATCGCACATAGACCAGTATTTGAGTGAATAATTTACAACAGCTAGACTACCTGTCTCTGATTTCACGTACATTCAGTAGTGAACTGACACTAAATTGGTTCCATTCAGAGTTGAATGAGAAGATCAAATGCAGTCAGGACGAGGTATTTTCTCTCGTTTCATTGCAATTACTCAACATAGTACAAAGTTGAAACTATAATTTTTGCTTTGTGAAGCTTTACTACCACTGACTTTTAAATCTAATTATGTAGATAACGCAAGGTACGCTAGGTTTCATTTTTATTTTATTTTTATTTGATATAGGCTCGCGCTTGACCACCATCTCACCTGATGGTAAGCAATGATGTGGTCGACGATGGAGCGCGCTTGCCTAGAAGTAACATATTCACTCTTGACTTAAAGACCCCCAGATTGTAGCTATCGATTGTTTTCATACAAATAGATGTAATATCTGTATGACAACGAAGTGCAGCACAAGTGCAAGTGCACTACATTTGACACTATACATATAATAAATCTGTAGAAAAGTAATTTTTTTTTTCTAAAATATTTCCAAAAAATAGCCAGGGTGTTAAAGGATAGCCATTTCCAGCATTTTTGGATTTTTGTCTGTTTAGTTGAGCACGCATCACGTAAAATGTTCGAAACCAATGTAGATAACTTTTATACGTAAAAATTGTGCGTAACATGAAGTATTACTTAGTTTTTGTCTTATTGCAATCCGTTTACTCTATCAAAAGTTAGATGAATTTAAAGTGTTCAAGAAGTAAAATTATCACAACACACGCAATTCAGATACTCGGACAGTTGAACTCCATATTCGACAGATGGCGTTGTGCATTTGAAGTCACTTCCTGAATGGCGGTGTTAGTATTCACCGCGAAAGAATGAGCCTAGAAAAAAATGGTAGGTAGATAGGGTAGGCAGGAAGGTATGTAGGATAGGTAGGAAGGTAGGTAGAAAGGTAAGTAGTAGTAGGGTAGGGTAGGCGGTTGACGGTAGTGAAGCCGCAGGCACAGCTAGTTAGGTTTCTGTACCCAAAGAGTAAAAACGGGACCCTATTACTGAGACTTCACCAGGCACCTTGTCACCAGGCTGTATCTCATGAACCGTGATAGTTAGAGAGTTGAAATTTTCACAGATGATGTATTTCTGTTGCTGCTATAACAACAAATACTAAAAACAGAATAAAATAAATATTTAAGTGGGGCTCCCATACAGCAAACGTGCTTTTTTTGCCGTTTTTTGCGAAAATGGTACGGAACCCTTCGTGCGCGAGTCCGAGGCGCACTTGGCCGGTTTTTTTAAGAATAAATTTACATACCGATATGAAAGGAACATGTAAAAAATTTCAATTGTCACGGCAAACCTTTTCTGTAGCTCAATAACGGCTCAATTAGACATTTTATAGATTTCGGTTTATATCCGGTGCCATAGTATACACTTTTATATACTTTCGTGTCATCAAGTTAGATTTATGTCTGAGACAATTACTCAACACAAGTACAGCGTTGAAACTATAATTTTTGCTGTGTGAAGCTTAAACTACGCAGTGGTGTTGAGAACCTTTACTGACCCCTGTGTGGATGCCACTCTCATTAGTTTGCGAAATTCTGGCTAATTGTTTTATTATATGTTTGTAATGGGTTTGTAAGTAACAAGTTCGTTCAGCACTCACCGCAACGACTTCTAAATTATACTGTGAATTAAGAATGACTAGTAAAAATGTTGAATGGTTTTTGATATACAGCTTTTGGAAAATCATCTTCTTCAAGAAAAACACAAATTTACAACAGTCAAAAAATCGTCTACAGAGAAAACGTATTTTAATCCACCCTCTACACCAAAAATAAAGCATGTTCAATCTTCCTCGTAAAAGAAAACTCTGACTACATTTTTTCTTAATAGACGTCTTCTTGTTCCGCAATTAAAAAAAGGTCCAAACAGCTGAAATTACGACACTTCATTATAAAAAGTAAGAAAAAGCGGACAGTTACGATACTGTTGTCTTTAGACCGGGTGATTCAGGGTAGAGTAATAAAAATGAACAGAGGCGAGTAGTTGCAGCTCCACAATGACGGGGCTAGAGTTGCTAGACACGGTGTCAAGTGCAGAAAATTATGTCCATTCATCCGGCGCTTGCGAGGATTATAAAACGGGGTCGCATCTTCAGCATCTGACTCTGACGACAGCTTTAAGCGTTTTCAACATGACGTAAGCGCGCTAATTAATGTTTGTTGATAAATATAGTTCGTTGTACTTTATTTGGTAACGTTCCAGTGGGTTTGGTGGTGGTCTAGGTAGGGTGACTCATCGGAGATATGCTTTGGTTAAATAAATATTACCCTTCGTTACGACAATCCTTAATAATTCTACACCCAGTTTCTTTATTGAGACTTTATGTTTGAAATGTTTGTATGCTAAAGTAGTGTTTGATGAGTGCTTAGATTAAATTTTTAACCGGTTTTAATGCAAACGGCTATCCTCTAAGAATATTTTCTTCTTTTATACTTTTAGGAGCGCGATTTTTGTAGTCGGGTTTTAGTTTTTAAACTTACTTTTTTAAATTCCGAAATTGGGGATTAGTCCGTTATTGTAACGACCAGACAAATTAAATAAATGTTTTCTACGTTTCAACCCTTAATTTGAAGCTCAGGACACCAGATTTCTTTCTGATTTTCGTCTACCAAGATATCTTTTACATAACGTAACAAAAACAATGTTCCGTTTCATTGTGTCGGTATATAATATCGTAATATCGGGGCGTCCGAACAAAAAGGTACGTAACAGTATCTACCCTGAACATCAGATCAACTTATTCTGAACATCGATGAGGTACATTGCCCTTTCACTTA
The DNA here is from genome assembly GCA_945859665.1 of Anorthoa munda. Lineage (NCBI taxonomy): Eukaryota > Metazoa > Arthropoda > Insecta > Lepidoptera > Noctuidae > Anorthoa > Anorthoa munda. The sequence continues at coordinate 13,804,632 of OX243900.1, read as the reverse complement.
AACTTGATAACCAACCGGCTTATAGGTACCTTTTCCTTAAATAAACGCTGAACAATAGATAAGTAAAAACATAAGAAAAGAACGATTTGTACAAGTACAAGATTCTTGGAAAAATTATGAAAGTGGTGGAATAAAAAGTCAGCCAAGCCAAAATTACGCAACGGAAATCTTACAATACTAATTCCGCATCGTAATTTCGGCAACAAAATATCATTCCATCTACTTCCACGAGTATCAAATATTCAAAATTGATAAGCGTTAACAAAATGCCACATGGTCAATCCCATACTTACCAACGGTCGTAATCGCTTGTAAGATATTGTCTCTTACCGGAAGACGCAGCGTTGGAAGGCCTACCTCTAGGTGGAGCAATGACTTGAGGCACCAGCGGACCAAAATAAAAAAAAACAATAATCAATATAAAAAAAACAAAATCAATTTTTTTTATTTCACATTGGCCTACATGGGCACTAATAAAACGTCGACAAAATTTCCACGGTTCGGTCGTTTCCTATGGAGAAGAACCGGCAAGAAACCCCACTATTACTCTTTTAAAAAATGGTTTGGTTTTACAATATTTCCAGGTTACAGCATTAGTACTTAGATATAGGGGTACAACGTAGGCCCGACAATAAGTCGTAAGAAACTAAAAAAAAAAGATTATATATTATATAAACCAAAGATTAAAAAAAGAAAGTAAAATAAGATAAAACGTTAACAACTGTTATCAAGCATCTAGAAATCTAGAAGGCCTACAAAGTTCACACATTCACATAACAATCGGTAAAAGAATCTATACAAAGGTAAAACAAAAGTATAACAAGACCAAATTTAACATATATGTGACACAAATGTTGTTATCAGTGCTGTGCTTAGCAAACGGCTATAAAGTTGATTGAATAGATTGAAAAATACAGGGTGGTCAAAAAGTCGTGTATCAAACGCAACTATGGGTTAGATGGGGCCATCAGCTCCAAAAAATTGTTCTACAGGAGGTTCTTAAGGTCAACCCCTGCAGAGTTATAATTTATTTTTTATTGTTCACAATCGTTATTTTGTTTTTTCGTCCTAGAAAGATATTAGAGCCACTGCCATGTGTTATACTTTTTCAGAATCCCAAAACTTGTAATACAGGATCACTTTTCGGTAGAGTATTTTTTTTCGCAGTGGGGTCCGAAGTAAATAAAAAATCGTGAATCTTAATATTATCTTTAACACACCTAATAAACAACCATAAATAGCATGTCAAACGCAAAGATTCATCAGTACCAATCTAGTGAAAATTATAAAACAGATACAGAATGTAGATTTTTTTGGATTTTAATAACAATTAGTAAGTAAAGTAAATTTTCAATCAACTTTAATGAAGATAATTAAAAGAAGAAAAACAAAGAAAAATGAGATTGAGAATAATTAGAGACATCCACATATTTGTGTCGTTTATGAGTTACCAGGGAAGCCGCATGCGCAGTTATCTTCAACGTAGTCCTTGATTTAGCGAAGGCGAAGGCGATAGTCGAAATGTATTTTTTTTTTTATTGATATGCTCTCGCTTGACCACTATCTTACCTGATGGTAAGTGATGATGTGGTCGACGATGTAGCACGCTTACCTAGAAGAAACCTATTCACTCTTGACTTACAGACTCCCAGGTTGTAGCTATCAGGAAGTACAGTGTCAATATGTGAGGGATTGATCACATGATTTTTCGATATCGCTTGTCAATCCCATACAATTTTGCCTTTTTGACAATGGCTATCGCCACGCTTTCGATGACAGCATATCACTTGTCTAGGGCCTTTGGTCAAGACCGCAGGAGTCCGGTGGATGCAAAATGCACAGGGCCGATAATTTTGGAGACGCTTGGGGCAGGCCTATGTCCAGCAGTGGACGTCTTGCAACTGAAATGATGATGATGATATTGTTTCTTTGTCTAGCCTTCTGATTTGTCATTGTTAATTATTCAAAAAGCATTACTGAAGTAAACACAGGCTTTCTGCTGCTTAATTTCGGCTTGTGTTACTCCACTTCATCATCATCTTTCTGCTCCTATCCCATGTTACTTGGTTTTGCCACAACACGATTTCATCTGCCATCCTCCCATGCCAACCGTCGGGTGTGTAATATATGGCATAATATTAGATAGTATAACATCACTTGAAATAACGTTCACATGATCTAGTTTTCATATGCTATAAAACAAATAACCTTATTTCATGTGATCTGATGTTATATTTCATAAAACCTTCATTTGCCCTAATAACATTCAGTATAACGTTAATTTCATATCATTTTCATTTGTATAATGTTCTTTTTATGTAACGTTAATTTGAAAAAAAAACTTGTTTACTAATTTTCTAAGGTAACGCACCGATCTTGAGAAAACAAACGATTTTAACCTAACTTCAAAACACTAAAGTTGCTTCTTCATCGTCTCCGGCGCTGTGGGAAGTGCAACCCCTTCACCCTTACGTAACAAAAGATAGGCACCAATGCTCACCTCCGCAGCTTTTGCTTACTGGTTGCCTCCGGTTTTTATATACACTCTAGGGGTAGCAGCCAAAAGACTACGTGAAGTCGGCGTGCCCCGATCCGGCTTTGGGACAGATTCGACTTATTTCTAAATTATAGTAAAAGGTATTTTTACATTTTGAATATTATAGTAACTGAATATCATACTAATTGAAAATTAATTCAAATGTTCATTATAGAAAATGTCAAAATAAAATTAGGTTAAATGAAATTATATCAATAATTAATTATGTCATTTGTCATCGTTGTATTAAAAAAAGTGCATAATGTGAAATTAGGTCATATGATCATTAGCAGTTTTGTTATTATTCCAAACGTTACACACCCACATCCGTCATGCTATCATTTCACTCCCTTTTATTTCTTTGTCTCACTCCACTTCTGACTTAGATAAAAGATTCCTCGATACTGGATACTGTCGAACTTTGGAGAAAAAGTTAATTCACATTAAAAGTATAAATCGGATAATTCGAATAGGAGGTTCGTTCCGAGGCCAGAAGTAAGAAGAGTCTGGATAATATCCTCTGGCACTAATTAAAACTTTGGAAACAGCGGGAAAAAGGGTTGAGAAATATGGCATTTAGCGAATAGTAATGGCACTGTGGTCTTATTTAATTTCCACTATTTTTCTTCGCGGTTTTGAATTAGTATACTGTGGTTTGAGCTTAGCAGATGTCTCTGTTATAGCTACAATTTTGGCACGAAAATTTTCTTTTCAAATTATTTGGTCTAATTCTTGCTTAACACTGTAGAATAAGTTGGGTACCGAAGTTCTTCAAGATAAAGAAACAATGCTAATTGTGATTTATCAATTTGCATATAAAAAGTAGTTATGACACTGTAAGGTTGTATCTGTAAGAATAAACAGCCTTTCTAATAAAAGAAAAGAACGTTATTACAAAATTAGTGTTATTATTTGTAAAACCCGCGTAAGCCACTGTGGGTGGTTAAATAAAAAAATACAATTGATTTAAAAAAAACACTACTTAGTGAAAATTAACTTCAATTTCAAAGTCGGTGTTTCTGTTTTCGTTTTTTTGACACCGCCTTCCGAATTTGATAAAATTTTTCACTTTGTATTGTGTTTTTTTGGATGTGGGTTGTATTTTTTTGTAAAAAAGATTTTTAATTTTCATTTTTTTGTTGTACATAATGGACAAGTTATATAGTAAGATACCTATAATGCCCATAGTGATGCCAGAATAGATTACTGGAATAACATGTTACTTGAACTATAAACAACAGTCGCATCTTAACCTTAATTTTTTAGTGATTACAATATATTATATTAATAATACATATTATTAATTATTTATTATTCATTATTAATAATATATATTATTAATATAATTATATTTTAATGCCTATTTAATTAATAAAAACACTTCGTTTTGTGAAGATCAAGCCGTGTTACCACATTTATCTGCAAAACATGACTCACATTTTCATCTCCATAAATCAAAAAAGCTAAACATAATTGGAACCTTTTCATAAAACGGCGAACACCCAATTAATTTTGATTTATATCCGAGTGAAATCTGTTCAATCAAACCGAAACTAGCGTAAACGTATTTATACCGTGAGCTGCTGATTTTTGTTTTTTTCTGAGCTCCTAAAGGAAGTGGCGTATTAATTAATTCCCTCATCAATCATTTGCCGCTTTCTCTTGAACCCGACGTCACTCGCATTGTTAGAGTGAACACGACCACGCAAAAATAAAATTGCTACCTACAAGTTCGTTTTTTCCTTTAGTTATAATTATAATTACTATGACTAAGGATTTGCTTATCAAAAGTGAGCTCTGTTATTTCTTTTCATTTCGAAGTAATTACAGTTTAGGATTTGCTTTTGCCCGCCGTTCGGCGAAAAAGGTTGTTTATTTTTTTTTACTGGTGCTCTGTAATGGCGAGACTAAGGGTAGGCATAAATTGTGTTAGATCCTTCGTATCATTAAGTAAGAGGTTGTGTATTCTCGGCTGCATTTTATGTTTTTCAACTACATTGATACTTAGACATTTTTTTTTAATTTAAAGTATCCAGAAAGAAATAAAAAAACCGGCCAAGTGCGTGCCGAAGTTGCATAATATTGCGGACTAAGAAGAGGGTTTTGTTGTTGTTACATGAACATTAAAACGGTTTCAGCGGCACACAACGTCTAAAAACGGGCCCACATAGGATGATGTTTTTTTTAACCTATATGCTCGCGTTTGACTACTATCTCGCCTGATGGTAAGCGATGATGTGGTCTACGGTGAAGCACGCTCGGCTAGAAGTAACCTATTCACTCTTGACTTAAATTAAAGAAAGACTAACTGGTAAATAAAGAAGGAGTCATAAAATCCAACTTCGCAACTGAAGTTAGAAAAATATTATCTATTTGCCGTGATTTTTTTCACATATCCAAGAGCAACCATTTCGCTGGCAGGTGGGGCACACTTGACTCTAACATAAATTTGCAATTTAAAGATTAATTTTACGCAAACTGATTTCTGAATCGAAAAATGGTTTTAACAAACCCATAATATTTTTGAATGGCCTATCCAACGATACCCCACGCCACGGATGGTGTTATGGTTATGGAGTTTCTTGTGCGTTCTTCTCCATAACAAGCTACTTTCCGAATGCACGGTAGAGTCAATTTTTATTACTAGTACATTTTTAATTAACATTTAATTTTTGACGTTCAAAAGTGCCGCTTATTGGCCTAATTGAAATAAATATATTTGACTTGACTTGACTTGAATTGACCACGGGATAGAAGAGAAAAAAAAACATCCCTACTTTACGTCCGGAGGAACCCCAAAAGAAAATTATGCTCATGATTTTTTTTACCACTTATTATTAATTTCCAAAAGAAGAAGGAATTATTAATATCCATGCCAAATTATAGCTTTCTAGAACGTAGATTCTCTGAGCTAAGCTGCGGACGAACAGACGGACAGAGCGAAACTATAAGGGTTCCTTGTTGACTTCGGAACCCTAGAAGAGTTTATTTGCGCCATGTTTAGCTCTATTTTGTTTCCTTTTTAATGGAATGCCATTTAAAGTGAAAAAAAAACAAAAAGCTTATCAATCCAAATAGGAAAAATATACGCCACATCCGTACAAAACGGCCCCTTAAAAGTGGAACGGGATCCCAAAGGCATTCTATGTGTTAATCCAGATTATAAGCTATCTTTGTCGCACATCCCAATTCATACAGTATTTTTTGCGTGAAAGAATAAAATGCAATCCATCCACACCAACATTCGCGTAGGATCCCCGCGATGAAAAACACAAGTTACACCTTCAACACGTCTTCGAACATCTGTTAAGAGCAAACCAATATACATGGCAATTAGCTGCAACCTACCTCCTTTGAGACTTGCATTATTACATACACAATACGCTTATAACGATATAAGGTCCTGGTACCAGACGGGCATGCTCGAATGTTATTATATCTACATATATAGGCGTTATATCATACTAACTGTGTAACAGGCAATTAGGCATGTGTTTATTACCTAAAAAATATAATTTGAAAACGAAAATTAGATTTATACTTATAATAATACTTTTCAAACCATATACCTTATAATCTATCTGCCGCACTCAGAGACATTTAACGGTTACTTAAGGCGCTCCTTAGTGTAGATTTTGTACTAAAAATCTATACTAAGGAGAGCTTTAAGTAACCGTTAACGTCTCTGAGTGCGGCAGTATGGTTTGAAAAGTAACTTATTCTGTAGTTTCATCAATTTGTTTGGAAGTACTGAATGATCCATTTTATGTCTTGTTCTTCGTCTCGCTGGCACGACAATCGTTCATATTTGTTTGAACCAAAAGTTAGCCACTTCCACGGTATCGTGGTGGCAGCGCATAGATCACGTTGGTTGCACGTTTTGGGGCACAGAGGACAGAACAAGAGGTGAAGCATGGTTTGCGAGTCGGCACCACATGCACACCCTGCTGCTGTTTTGTCGAGATAGCCCCATTTCGCGAAGTTCGAGTTACTTTTAGTTACTAAATGCTGAATCAGTAATGAATGCTGAGTGTGCAATTTGAAGAGTCACCAGTACCACCAGTGATGGTATATATACCACCAGTGATGGAATATACCTTGGACAACCTGAATGATGACTCTTGCTCTTAGTAGGTACAAGCATGTATTAATCCAAAAAATTAAAATCAAAATATATTTTTTACCCGACTGCCCAAGGAGGGTAATGTGTTTATCAGTCTATGTATGTATGTATGTATGTATATATGTATGTATGTATGTATGTATGTATATATGTATGTATGTATGTATGTTTGTTCCTATGTGGCGTTCTAGAGATCAAACGCGTTGGCCGATTTTGATGATTCTTACGTCAATCGATTCGTCTTAATCCTGCGAGTGTCACTGGCTACATGAAAATTGGAAAAAACAAAAATGGCGGATTTTGGGCGCCATTTTGTGGGGAATAAAATTTTTTTTTTCTTCCTAACCCATCGTGTGTGGTATCAAAATAAAGGATTTTAAGAGGCGATTTCAAAAATATATAACACTTATATGTTTAAAGGTTCCAAAAAAATAAAATAACTACAAAGTTGTAAATAAAAAAAGTTAATTAAAAAAATCAAAAAACCCGACTGCTTAAGAAGCAAACTAAAAAGACGTAAATAAGAAGAAAATCATGCTGTGTAGTCGGAGGATACATATTCGCGAGCTGGCGGACCAAAACCAGATGTATCCTCCGACTGCACAGCATGATTTTCTTCTTGTTTACGTCTTTTTAGTTTGCTTCTTAAGCAGTCGGGCTTTTTGATTTTTTTAATTAACTTTTTGCAGTCGGGTATTTTGATTTTTTTAATTACCTTTTTTTTTATTTCATAAATACCTACATGGGCACTTAAAAAACTTCGAAAAAAGGTGCACGGTTCGGGTTAGTTGTTTCCTATGGAGAACAACCGGTAAGAAACTCCAATGGTTTGTTTTACAATATTATCATGTTACAGCATATTACTTAAATATGGGGGTACAACGTAGGCTCGACAATAAGTTGTAAGAAACTATATTTTTTTATTTATTTAAACGAGTTAAAAAGAAGGTAGCTTATGTCGAGACAAGAGATAAAACCAACAAATTAATCTAAGCTAATTGTAGGAATCAGTCAGGTTGCCTAATACATTTCAAGAATACCAATTGTCGCTAATACCGTGTTTCAAATCAAATCAAATCAATCAAATGTTATTTTATTTCACATAGTCCTACATGGGCACTTATAAAACGTTGACAAAAGGTGCACGGTTCGGGTTGGTCGTTTTCTGTGGAGAATAACCGGCAAGAAACTCCACGGTTACTCTTTTAAAAAAAAATCGTTTGTTTATACAATATTTCCATGTTACAGCATTAGTGCTTAGATATGAGGGGACAACGTAGGCCCGACAATAAGTCGTAAGAAACTGAAAAAAAAAAAAGTTTGTATAAACGAGATAAAGAGTTGACAAATGTTAACAAGCGTCTAGAAATCTAGAAGGCCTACAATGTTCACACATTCACAAAACAATCGGTAAAAGAATCTATACAAAGGAACCGTTGTACCGTTGCCGCATTTTTCTGAAGAACATGTCTGCGAAAACCTTTTTGTAAAACATCGAAATGACCAACCGACTCATCACCTTGATATTAAAACAAATCAAGATCCTACGAAGCGCTACAAATTACAAAGTCGTTATTGCTTGAAGGTAAATTAATTTCCATCGAATGATACATAAACATAGATCTATACATAAAACTTTTCTTCTGACTCAACCGTCTAGTAACTGGACAGATAGAACGAAAACGTTTGCTATTTGAACGCAATCTTTTGACTTCCTGTCGAGTCGCCATCGACGCAATTAAGCACAGGAAGACTCCTAATGACATCACACCCCCAATCTTTGTGTACGTTTGTACCCCACCGTGTAGCCACCCCAATCTTTTCGGTGTACACTTGTACCCCGTGCAGAACCGTTAACAATACTTGTGGTCACAGATAATACGCCATCTTCTTTCTATTATGTCTTTACTAATTGGGTACGAAGGAGTATTTATGTTTTCTAGCAACAACATTTTTCCTTTTGTTGGATTTTTTCTACGGTCGTGCTCTAGAACGCCCTTGAATTTAAATGGAGAATGTTACAATATTCGTTCGTTTTTAAATCTAGTTTTGTCGTTCTAAAATGTTAATTATCTTAGGTATATATATTAATAGAAACCTGAATGAACATCGCCAAGAAATTGTCTATTATAAACTCACCAAAGTTTTCTTTGAGGAAAGATTTTTTCGTCATAAACTGTTGTTTTAATTATTATAATGACTGTAAACTCCGCAACTTTATTGTTTCAATAAACACGGGTCGGTATTCCCGAAACCTCGTTCAACAAATTACTCGAAACAGATAAAGTTACTTGAAAACGTTTAATTCTTCTTATCTTTTTCTTGATTGTAGCAATTTTTGGCCTTTTGTTAGGCTTTGTTTAATTTTTAAGACTACATAAATTCTTAGTTAGACCTAGAACAATTTGTTCGTTTTCCCCAGAAAAACACAAAAACTTTTAAATTATCTGAAGGTAACTCAATTAAGAATCTGTCAGAACTCGTTGTTATGACCTGGCTGTAATTAAAGCCGTCTGCTAAGTTTAAAAACAATTTCATTAACTCTTACAAAATCTAAAATGGAGGAAAATGACAATCATTTTCTTAAAGCGAATTTATTTTTACTCTCGTTATAAAGTTTATAAAACTAATTTTATGATGGGATGCAAAATGTGATACTGATAAGATCCAACTACGTACGGTCAATGTTCCGACTTTTTCTCGGCCGTGTTTACCAATACTTGAAAAGAAATAAAGTGAAATCCTTCCGTTTCAGCAAAAAGTTTTAGGTCATAACACTTTCTATAAATATCGTTCATAAGTATAAGATTTGCTTCATAAAAAATGAATTACGACACATTTTATAGATGTTAACACGCTATTAAGAATAAATACTATTTTTAAAGGACATGTTCGTAAATATAAGAAGCACATTTTCAAGGGACAGGAAATTCGGGCGCCTTTTAGGGGCCATATAACCTCGAACAAAATATACACCCTTACGAAATACTAGGAACAGTAAGAAAAGAAGGCGCAATACAGCTGGCCATGTATTTTTAAATGTCTTAAGCACCCGAAAAATGTCTCGAGAAAAAATAATAAATCTGAGTGTACCGCCTTTTAGGAAGGGTGGTGTGCAATGCATCACCTCAGCTGGTAATAAACCCGTAGCAGACGATGCTACTCCATTCTTTTATTTCAATAACCCTCAGCTTGTTTGAAACTTTGAGTATTATTACACTCTTTTGGAAATAAAAAAGTAATGACGGCTCTAAGGGTTTACTGTTCATCGTTACAGAGTAATCTTTATACTGAAGTGATGTGGGCAGAACAGAAATGGAATAGGTGTTAAAATGATATGTTTCTTGTTTCTATTTTATGGTCGCTGCTTTGATTTATGGATTTGAATCCACGAGGGTATTTTTAGTAGCTCATGATTTATATTTTGCTGTGTAATATTTTTCTACGGTGAACAAGATCTGACAACTAGACTTATTTTCATCGCGTACCTATTTCTGTAAGCCTTATTATTTATGTATTTATTTATGTACACACAAAAATACTTTACAGAGAAAATAAATAATACAGATTGAGAGCACAAAGGTACTGCTTATTTCATTAGAAATTTCTTCCAGCAGACCTTCGACAGGAACGTTGGATGATAAACGAAGACACAGTGTGTAGATAGAACAAGGAAACTTAAAATAGACAAAAATAACTTAACTAATCATATATAAATTACACATATACCTTAACTTAATAAATAGAGAAAATAAAAATACATACATATACTTAAAATATAAAATTACAAGGTGGTGGAGAGGTAATGTTCTTTGACTTGTTTCTTGATAAATGATACCTTTTGGGCGTCACGGATTTTAGGTGGAAGTGAGTTCCACAATCGTACTGCATGGACAGAGGAGTGGGAATAGAAATGTTTGCCTTAATGCAATGTCTAGATATATTATTATTTGTTTGGCAATATTTTCTATGACAAATGTCAGCATCAGCAGAGATTCTTGTATAGTAAAATAACTTTAGCAAAATGTTAATATCAACTCAATATAAAAGCTCAGACAACAACTAACGGCCACACTCAAGTAATCTCATTACAACACTGATTGGTTCTCCTAAGCAGGTACTCAAGCAAAAACAAGACATGAAAAAGGGTAGTGCGTTTGATACAACCATCAAAACAAATTATATTAAGGCGAGAAAGTGCGATTCTTCGTCACGCGATCTCTAATGACGTAATAAAGTTAGGAGATAGAAAACTTGGCGCTCCCGCGGCAGCCGCGCGCTCTTTTGCGTATTTATATTAACTCCCCACTATAACAAGAGCCGCAGCCATTCATTCGTATTACAATTCTTTCGACGAAATCTTCAATCGTTACAGCTCTATGTTTGTGGTTCTGTTGTGAAATCTGTTTGCGCTAAAGTCGTCACGCACAGCCGCTGATGAGCCGTAGACGTGATATCACTCACTCGAACGTGACTCTCGTTTTATTGTAGATCTCGCGCCTATAGCTTAGTTTCACTACAAGGATTTTACAATGATTTTTCACTTATTTGTATTCAGACCATCGCATCCCATAAAAAGTAAATGTTTACCATTATCTTGATAGCTACTTGGTAAGTACTAAATTTTGTTTCGAGCTAAACCTAAAATATGAACTCGTGTAAGCTGTCGTTTGAAATTTGTTTTACAGTCTCCATAAACTTTTTCATTTGTGGCGTTTCTGGAATTACGAAATAATGCCAAGCCATCTTAGTTTACGCAGTATGCTACCCACTTTCAGGTTTCTTCAATTAGGAGATTTAAGAGTAATTACGAAAATGAGAAATGGGAAAAGTTCATTCTTGTGGCCATCGAGTTTGGGCAATTTTTTTTTAATGAAGTCGGAAACGGGTGTCTTTTTTGTGCCATGAAAAATTAATTGCTCCTCTTAATTCTAAATACAAAAAGGTCTTTTGAAGAATTTGTTAATAAGTGAACAACGTTGCTTGGTAACGATAAACTTGTTGTTTTATAAATTATTCAGTCAATTTACGTTTCCAAATTAGTCGTCATGAATAATAACGAATACTTATCTTGATTAAAAGTGTAATAAATATTTTATATGTCTTGTGGTTTTCATATAAATTGGGATTAAACCTTAGGTATTCGGCCTCCGAGAGAATAATGTATTACCTACGTTTTAGTTAATTAACTCGAGTCCAACTTAAGTTTTAACCGTTCATTTTGTAATACCGAAGGGAATGTGTGCCGACCCTATTAGCTATGTTTACAAACTAAACGATTTGATATTGAGACCCAAATAGCCCAAACGCAAACATGTTACTAATTCTGTTTACATATAGGTAACTATTCGCATCTTTGGTTAGCTCAACTAATACGCCACACAGGTTAACGAATTAATTTGTAGGCACATGAATAATTATAACATCATTATCATTATCGTTAGAGATAAAACTCAGCTAGATGCAGGCACTACCAATTCAACGAATATAAAAAAACGGTCAAGTGCGAGTCGGACTCGCGCCTGAAGGGTTCCGTACCTTTATCGCTAAAAAAGGCAAAAGAATCACGTTTGTTATATGGGAGCTCCACTTAAATATTTATTTTGTTCTGTTTTTAGTATTTGTTGTTATAGCGGCAACAGAAATACATCATCTTTGGAAATTTCAACTGTCTAGCTATCACGGTTCATGAGATACAGCCTGGTGATAGATTTTACGTGCACGTCTTTTTACCCGACTGCCGAAGGAGGGTAATGTGTTTATCAGTCTATGTATGTATGTACTTTAGTTCCTATGTGGCGTTCTAGAGACCAAACGCGTTTACCGGTTTTGTTGATTCTTACGTCAATCGATTTATCTTAACATTGTGAGTGTCACTGGCAACATTAAAATTGAAAAATATAAAAATGGCGGCTTTTGGGCGCCATATTGTGGAGGCCCAACTTTTTTTCTTCCTAATCCATCGTGTGGGTTATGAAAATAAATGGTTTAACGAGGTGATTTCAAAAATATATAACACTTATATGTTTAAATGAACCGAATTTGAAAAAATAACTAAAAGTTAATTCAAAATTTCCTTTCCTCCGACTACACAGCATGATTTTCTTCTTGTTTACTTAGTTCGCCTTGTCTTTTTAGTTCGCCTCTTAAGCAGTTGGATTTATTGATTTTTTGAATTAACTTTTTTATTACATCATCATCACATATATATTTTTCCAACAAGTATGATGTAACAAAATAATTTTAATTAAAACTGATGGAAAAGAGTGTCCGTGGAGTTTCTTGCACATTCTTCTCCATATCGACCTACTGACGCTTGCGAATGTGCAACTAGATTCATATTTTGTTTGACAATTCAAAAGTACCTATAAGGTTTATTTGGAATAAACTATTGGATTTTGAGACGTGTCAATTTTTTGTTTAGATTTTTATCACATTTTCTCAGACTCCATTTTTCTAGCTTGAAACTTCAAACCTACCACTTTCTACGAGTATCTACTAGTGTGACAGCGGGCAGGACGGTATGGAAGAAGAAAACGTGTTGCGCCGAATCCAAGTAACATGGGATAAGGACAGGAAGATGATATTCACGCAATCTTAGGAAAATTTATTAATATTAATGTCTCGACAACCCAGCACAGACACGTCTGGCGAAGAATGACGAGGAGGTACGAATACAAGTAAATCGATGATGGCTGGTTAAAGAGAGATTCAATAAGGTTCATTATTGGTGTTTTGATTTCAGTATTACCAGGAAAAGAAAATAGTGCCAATCTGTTGTAATTCAGCCAAAAGGCAGCAACGGCCTCTTATTTTTATCATGTACATCACTAGGTACCTGTTATAAAACAAAGTCCTTCGCCGTGTCTGTTCGCGATAAACCAAAAAAATACTGAACGTATTTTCATGCGGTTTTCACCAATAGAAAGAGTGAGAAAATTTGTCACGGGCGAAGCCAGGGACGGTCGCTAGTACCTAATAAAAAGAATGACAAAAAGGCAAGCAAGGGTATTTCCTCATTGCGTCTTACAACACTTACGGGTTTTTGGAAGAGCAGCCTTGTCGGAGTCGCCACCATCAGATGGCGGACGCGGTGGAGCCGCAGGGGAAGAGGAGTGTCTGCATAGCTTTGGCCGCACTCCCTATCCTCTGCGGCCGTCACAGGGGGATCAAGGATGCCATACACAGAGACGTCTGGCGCCCATGTACTGGTTAGGTCCCTGCGGTAGTCACGCATATGTCTGGCGCGCCGGTGATGGTGGATCTCCAGAGGAAGTTCCGGTGAACAGCCGCGGCGGTTTCACGGTGAGTGCTCACGCGTTAGCGGCACTGGAGGACACCGTGGAGTTTTAGTGGATTGGAGTCCCACATAACTGCACTATCTCTCCGTGGTAGTATGCATGAGCCTTTCTCAACGCAAAAAAATACAAAAAAAGCCTTGTCTTAAAACTGGGATCCACACGTGGGACGTAGCCATTTTATCATAGATCTGCTAAGTAAATTGAGCCTTCAAAAAAAAATACCAAAAGGCTTCCAATTACAGCTCTCTTAAAATTAAAAAGGTCGTAATTAGCTAAATGTACCTACAAGCGTGGGGCACTCATTATAAGTAAAAACAACCTCTCCAAGGGTCTTCCTACGCTTCAACATTTAAATTAAGTTCATAAAATAATAATGGCCATGGCTGTATTCCCAGTAGAGACCTATCTCTACTGGGAATAAAGCCATGCACATTATGATCTGGCAGGTGTTATTAGAATGAGGCCAGATGGTCAAAACACGACATGACAATAAAATCCAGAGAGTATAAAAAATTACCAAATTATAAGAAAGACATCAACGAAAATACTATGTCTCTTTCTTTAGGAGCTATATGACATTCTCAAGATTTAAGAGAATAGTCCAACGGTAGCTCCACTCCAGCGCATTAGGTGAGAGGTAGAGTGGTCAAGCGCGAACCTATATACAATAAAAAAACACCTCAAAAGAAGAAGCCCAAAATCGGCTCATACCTACATTTATTAGAGATGATGGCTACAAAATAAAGGTCATTGGGCGTCTTTGTGTGGCAACCATACCCATTGCGTACACAAACGAAATATAGCAGAATGTATTGATATTTATGGCTCTGGTTTACTATGGCATTAATCACAGTAATGTGGGTCAAGGGAACCTTGAAAAAAAAATTGTATACAGGGTGAGTTTTCCAAGTGGGCCAAATCTGAAACTATTTGGAAAAGCAAAAAACACTGAAAGGAGCCTCGGAGCCCATTTTGGTGACAACTAAAACTGGATCCGATAGTGTCGCTATTAAGGATCAAATACCGGGTAGTAATGACATACGGAAAACTCCCTCCTCCTCCCCAGTTTTAACAAAATATACAGACAAGAAATAAAAGCGTCTGAAACCGTTTGATTTAAATTTTTTTAAACGATTTGGCACATTTTTTTCCTTCGATTTTTAATCAATAAATATATGCAGTGAAAGATTACACATTATTCCCTTTATATGATGGTAACTATTTTGGTAATTGTTCGCCACTCTTCGCAAATCGCATCAGACCTGACCTGACCTGACTTGTTATAATAAATGCACAAATTTCAAATGATGATCTTCTCTTTTTGAATCACGTCGATTGCAGCTTCAGTGACGTTTATCAGATCCTCAAACGTGCAGGATTATGGGCAATTGGAGCACTCTAAGCATATGTATCCTATTCTAAACAGGGGTGAACATTGAGGCCACCCATCACCACCCAGTTACAGTATATTAGGAGGTCATAGCGCAAAAGTAGCCATCACTGGCTGAAATATTGTCGAAAAAGGTTTTTTAAAGTTCTCTTTGAAAGGTAGTTCCTTTTAAAGAGAACTTTAAAATTCTCGAATCATAGTAACAGAAGTCCTTGTCGAGAGAAAGGAGATGGACAACGAAAGGTTAGACAACAAAGCAAGATTAATAGAGCCACTAGAAGACCTAGAAAAGCTAAAAATAAATAAATTATGCATAGAAAAGGTAACCCTTTTTCCTCTCTTGAAACTTAGGTAACGCGTGAATATTATATTCAGAAAGAAATAGCAAAGCTGACGTTGGAAAAAACATCACGAGAAATTATTAATATTTATAAGATATATCACGGAGTTAGGCGTTTCATTTTAAATTATATCGTGTAGGATTTTCATAGGATTATGTAAGGAATATCTCTTTCAATAAATTATCACACCTCTAAATATCTAGGTATTACAGTATACTGAAGGCTGCCAAACATGTCGATGGTATATTATGTCATATAAACATTGATGTATTAAAAAGGGGAAGATACGTTACGCGCTAACATCGCGATCAAAAAACCTGGGCTCGGCGCACCAGTTATCGGCAACCTACAGTTACCGATAGACAAAGACAGAGATAGGAGACGGCGCTGTAGTGCGAGCGAAATCGCCTGAGTGCCCGCTAAGGGCATTCACTTAGTCTAGTAGGACCAAGCGCTGTGTTCAGTACCGTGTCATCCCCTTTTAATACATCAATGCATATAAAGTAAATAATTGGCATCGCATGTTGCTTTCCAATGCGTTGTTAGCATTTAAAGATTTTTTGTGTTTTCTAGAAACCTAATATTTTATCTAGCGACAGTTACAAAATATCTAGTAATATTAATTATATAATAGTATTTATCTTAAACATTTAATTAAATGACTGTTACCTACTACTTACATAGAATAGCAATAAGATCAAAGAATTTTGCTCATAACACGATAGTTCTCCTTCTCAAGTAAATAATTTCATGAAACCCCACAAAAGAATAATCATAAATTAATTAAAACGAAAATCCAACGAAAGATGGAAATGCAATTTCACAGATATATGACTGAAAAACCCACCTATAGAAAGCAATTTATAATATTGACCAAAAGTGCACAGTAACAGGCAGCATTGCTGAAAATTGCATCCTAGACATTCAGCTTCATGATAAATGGTTCCGTCTGTCTTTAAGAATGTAGCCAGACGGTTAAACTATGGAAGGGACAAGTCATCCATCGTAATAATGTGACGTATCTACCTATTCATTCCGCTTTAAAGCGCTTTTGATGGAAGAATGCAGTTTTATTTTGTACTGGCTGTGTGCGGCATTTGAAAATGGAACAATTTTAGATACTTATGTCTGGTCGTTAGGACGCAAAGTCCTTTATTAGGGACATTATAAATAATGATTTATTCAATAAAAAATATTTTTTTTATAAAACAAGACTTTTTCGTATTTTTATCAGCAAACTCTTTCATTTGATACCCATGTCATGGCAGTGCACAATCAATAACTAGTCCACCATCTTGGGCCGTCCGCCATATTGGATTTAGAATGACGTCACTTATCTACCCATGCATTGTCATCCAAACTACACATGTATGCAAACTTTCATCTTAATCGGTGGAGGATAACTGCTTTAAAATTCAGTTGCAAGATTTGACCCGAACACACTTACATACATACAAGCTTACATACATACATTGCAAGTTAATTAAAAGCTTGTAAAATAGCACGTATTCTTTATTGCATAAATACAGCAAAATCTTACTATATATATTCTTGAAGATCACGAACAAAACTTTCAGTTGCCAATTACGAGCACGATGCCATCGAAACGTAGATACATCATCTGCTTTCTTCAGCGCTACAAAAAACAAGAAGCAACTCTTATAATAGCGAAGTGAACTTTTTCCTTCGGAACGATTTCACACAAACTTCGTTGGAATAAGTATCAGGAATATTTTATTATAATTTTCTCGCTGCATATTTCATGAGGCCTTATTGCGTCGCAATTACGTCGGGCTATCAATTAAGTACATTAGTCTGCCGAAAACACATGTAACGTTGCTGTTGTTTAAAAAACGGGTTACAAAACACAAGCTGCGCTGCAACCACATTAATAATTTATCAGCCACATGACGGCTGTTTGCTAATAAAGCGTGGATTCGCGCTGGAAATATTAATAAAAGCAGCTTGCAGCCGGAACTCGGCGGAACCGGTTTGGACCGGCGCGAACCGGCGCGAGCCGCCCACGTCCAATGACAAATGACCAACTGAAACTTTCATTTAGTTTGCCATTTGAATTAAGCGACCAAAAATCATTATTTAGGCTATCTGTTTTAATATTAAGGCTTTTATTTAAACATTATCGCGATACTAGGATTTATCGGTTACGCAAAATGAAAAAATAAGAGTTTTTATAGTGGGTCATTGCACTGTTGCTGGAACACATTAAAGTTTTCTGAAAATTATATACCTACTCTTAAGTACGTACAAGAACTGTTAAGTTTAATGCTTCACTTCAGTGCGAATACACAGTATTTTGTCAATAAATTATACAAGCGTAATTAAAGTAAGCATTTTCGCCATTTTATACAAGCTTTAATAGTAAATAATATACAATGATCCGAACGCTTACATTAATATTAACATGAATAAAAAAAAACATCAATAATGTATTTTTTTTTCCACGTTGATGTTATCCTCAAATGTCATAACAAATAATTCATTATCTTCAAAGATATCAGAAAATCTCTTATGAGTTATAGATTCATTTCATACACCTTCTTAAAACGAGTTTCCTGTAATAGATACCATTTTATTGCCTTTATCCGAGAAACAAACTAACAACACTTAAATCTTTTGACCACTAGATCAACAAGGCAATATGATCAATATCAAAGAATAATAGAACAGGCTGCTTAGAAGTACCTTTCACGTATAGGGCTCCTCAGCACGACTTAGCAATAGAATTCAGGCTTTACTGTCAACACCCGCAGTGTCCCCAACTGTGGGGTACACATTGAATGTAGCATAAACGGTGCCTAAATTCGACCGACACCGCCTTTTGACTATAATATCGATCGAAAATGACGGCCAATTAACTAATGAATAAATGAAATCGAACGCATCTCACAGTCTCTTTGTATCAATAACATGAACACGCCATTAAATTCAAACAGAAGCCACTATAAGTAGCCCATTTGCTACTAATGATTCTTACTACTGCTAAGTACTAGGTAATAATGTCGATATTATCGACAGTTCTCCTCTCCACTCGAAGTATTAGCCTCGGATAGTCGGAAACTATTCAGAACAGTTAAGCTGACCGAATGTTAGTTGTTAGTAGCGTCTTGTTTTTAGAATATACTTAGAGTTGCTTTTAGCAGTTGTTTAATTTTTACATCCATTTTTAACACCCGACGGAAAAAGAGAGGTGTTATAAGTTTGACGTGTGTTGCTGTGTATCTGTGTGTCTGTCTGTGGCATCATAGCGCCTAAACAGATGAACCGATTTAATTTTCTTTTCTTTTTAATGTATTATATGAAATATCTATATAGCTATTTTTGAATAAAATCGGTATAGCCGTTCAAAAGTTATTTGCATTTTAGTCTTTGAATCTGGCCTTTTTTCGCAAGATATCGTGTCATTATTACGTGTTTCCATAGATTGTCGATTGAAGGGCGTCTGCTACTAGGTATATTATATGTAGTTTAAGTTTAAAAAGCCAGAAATAAAAATATATCTTTAATATCGGGAACTCACAAAAAACAGTAAACATGGTAAATATCCCGTTTCTAATGTTAGTGAAAATATATCTTGTTAATTAAGTCATCATTTTGTAGACATCGGGGTATCGAAGTTATCAGCCCTATTCTCGTTTTATGTTACGTTTTACTGCATAGTCTAGAGACTACAACTTAGTTGAAAAAGTTAATTCAAAATATCAAAAAACCCGACTGCTTGAAAAGCGAACTGAAAAGACGTAAACAAGGAGAAAATCATGCTGTGCAGTCGGAGGATACATATATTCGCGACCTGGCTGACCAAAACCAGATGTATCCTCCGACTGCACAGCATGATTTTCTCCTTGTTTACGTCTTTTCAGTTCGCTTTTCAAGCAGTCGGGTTTTTTGATATTTTGAATTAACTTTTTTTATTTATGACTTTTTAGTAACTTTTTTTCGAATTAGGTACATTTAAACATATAAGTGTTATACATTTTTGAAATCACCTCTTAAAACCCTTTATTTTGATACCCCACACGATAGGTTTGGTAGAAAAATAATATTTGGGCCCCCACAATATGGCACCCAAGAACCGCCATTTTCCTATTTTACAATTTTAATGTAGCCAGTGACACTCGCGGGGTTAAGACGAATCGATTGACGTAAGAACCATCAAAATCGGCCCACGCGTTTGGTCTCTAGAACGCCACATAGGAACAAACATACATACATACATACATACATACATACAAACATACATACATACATACATACATACTTACATACATACATACATAGACTGATAAACACATTACCCTCCTTCGGCAGTCGGGTAAAAAATGTTGGAACCTTTTTTATTAGACACGTTTTTGCTGTAATTTATTGGCAACTAGTATTTTCACGCGTCTTTGTTTCCGTGCCATAACCGTATAGTGTAAATAATTATATAGCTTTCTAAAAGTGAAAAAGTTTTCGTAATCGAATTAGTTCTGCCAGACACAAACAATGTTACTTCTACGTGATATTACTTTACATTTGTTTTGGGTGATATTGTAACCGTGCAGTGGTTATCTTTACCTCTTCTATACAAATAAATAAAATTGAAGTGTCTGTTTGTAATATAAAAATAAAGCTTTTTAATTAATGCAAAGGAAAGTATATATTTATAACAAAATCTCAATTTTTGAAATGTTTATCTGTCTGTCTATGTCTGCCGGTAATCCTCTGGAACAGCTGGACCGATTTTGATGACTTTCACTGAGATATAGCTGATGTTATAAGTAGTGACTAAAGCTAATTTTATTTTAGAAAAAAAAAGAAAGAAGAAGAAGAAAGAAGTTTTTTATTTTGGTTCCATGAAGAACCCATTATTTTTTTAGTTTGTACGAGTTTGATGCGAGCGATGTCGCGGACTACAGCTAGTTATAAGTAAAGCTTGTATAAAACCGAGGTATTTTTTAACAATAAGGGTCGGTATTCTGTTATAGCATGATTTTATCTACTGCAACAATGCGGAGCTTTTCGTATCAAGTCTAGTCTGGCGTGTACATCGATTGACTAAAATTTTAATTAAGCAAGCACGCTGTTTCCGTCGCATACGCTGACATAAGCTGCGGCTGCTGCACTATAGATTGGATGCGGTAATTACACTTAAAATCTACTTTATGATTAAGTGTTTCTTTTAATACGCTCATTTATGGTATTTTGAGCTAGGGTAGAACTGAACTGAGTCTTTAGAAGAAGACCCCAATACAGTCTCCCTAGGAATGTGCCCAAACAGACGGTGAACAGAGGGGGTTCCAGGGTGGTATTGTTACAGATCACGGAGCCCTTTATTTGTGCTGATAGTGATCACCGGGGTGGTCTTACCCGCATAAGTCGCGGTGCCTTTGGAGGTCGCCCTTCGATAAAAAGAGGTATGACTAAATACCAAAAATTCGAGAGAAGGATGAGTTTTAGTCACATAATGACACTCTTGAATGCGTTTTGGTGCCTACGCCATAAGGGGTTAGGAGTTATTCGGGTGCATGTCTGGGTCGCGGATAAATTTGAAAGAGAGTTACCGCGGCCGTAACACAAGCAACTGAAGGAACACGGGTGGCTTTTAGTCAGTAAAAGTCTGACTCGCCTTCCCGCTTCACCCAGAGCGGGAACAGGGGTCATTCGACTTCCTATAGATCTGGAATAGGGCCCAGTTGCTATTTAGTACAAGAGATGTGGGCTCAGTAATGAATTATGATTTTTTTAAAGGGGCAACTGGGTTAGTCCCAGGTCAATAGGCGGCCGAATGATCCTAACCCGATATAAGTGCGAATCGTAGCATTTTTGTCGCGCGCCGCTCAGTAGTGTGACATGTTTTATATTTATCAGCCTGAAAGTGAAGGCTTCCATAATCTGCTGTTCTTTTCTGATAAATTTTCTATGCGGGATCCAAGACAGTTGAATCGGTTTATCCGGGAGTCCGGGACTCATCCCGAACTTCATTGCTTCGGTGTTCTCTCGTCGGTCAACACTGGTTTATTCTAGCTTTTAGGTATTGCAGTGGTTGTGAATGTATAGATTTCTTAGTTTCACTGAAAAAGAACTTCCTTCTCGTACTTTCAACATCACTTCAAAAGAAATAATGTGATTAAAAAAATAAAAAGGTATTCTAGGCCACTACGCGAACTCTAGAAAGCTATAGCTTCTTCATAATCTTTTTAATATTTCATATTCCTCAACATTTTAATATTTCATTTCACGATCCCTTCCCGGGAGACGATAATAACCTAAAATTATAGTGAGTGCGTTGACATCGCTTAGCGCCTTCGGAAAAAACACACAAACTTTTATGCCTTCGGTTTGATCCAGAGGATTAGTGGTGCCTAAAATAAAATCACTCACTTAAAATCCATGTCCAGAAGGCCGAAAACCAATAAGTACATATATACGAATACTGTTAGCGACGTGATATCACAGCTAATAAATTGTTCCAGTGGTTGCTTACTAGTTAAGGCTCCTGCAGACAGATGCGATGCGATAGTGGGACAATATTGCGACTAAGCTTTATCGTAGATATTTTACAACAGTTTCTTTGGAAACGCGTCATCTTACAGGTGTCACTTCAGTCTGCTGGAGTCTTTACGAAATCTCAATTTGTATCCGCGAAAGTATAGAGCAAATTCACTCTCTACGCAGATTAAGTTTTCACATCGAGATTTTACTATCAGTCTGCAACTCCTTACTCAAAACTACCATAAAAGCCCAACTTTAAATATTCGTCGTGATATTTCAGTAGATATTGCGAGCCATACTGCTTTGTCATTCGCGGGATGGTCCACATGGCAAGGCGCTGTCTTCACACGGAAATATATGGCATCTTTGAAGCGCAGAAATACTATTAACCACATATCATATCACCATCATCAGCCTTTTTATTGTTCCCACTGCTGGTACACAGGTCTTCTCTTTGTGTGAGGGGTCACATCATATCACAGCAAACAAATTAATGCTGTAACTGCATACTTGTTAATGGCTCCCGCAGACAGATAGAATAGAATAGAATGTAACTTTATTTCATTGGTTAAATAGATGTAACATGTCACTTATAAATAAAATAAAATTACAAGTGCGTTTGGTGTATTTTTGGCGCAGTTTGTCCGGGGAGGGATCTTTTGCAGCCTATTGCTAACTCTTTTCACACACGGTATTCACTATATAAAGCAAGTGTGAGAAATGTTGGATTTAAGATCCCATCAGGTCCTAGACCTGAAGTTACTTATGATCTAGGAGTGACTTTATGAGTCAGAGCCTATGCTGACGGGGGAGAACCGATCTCTTGTGGAGTGGTTTGCCTCTCTCCGATTTATTCATGTACTCTATTGCGCAGACAGATGCGACACGACAGTGTGACAATATTGCGACTACGCTTTCTTTTTAATTGATATTTATTAAAGCGCGTTGTCGTTTATGTGTCGCATCTCACTGCGGCTATCTTTACTAATTTGTATTCTCGAATGCTTGTACATTCATTGTTTTGCGTGGAGCAATTTCGCTATCTAGCTGACAGTAGAAAACTTAACCTGTATAAAAAGGTTAAGTTTTCTACTATCAGCCTGTAACTCCTTACTCAAACCACGATAAAAGCCCTACTTTAAAATATATTCGTCGCGATATCTCAGTAGATATTGCGAGCCATAATGATTTATCATTCGCGTGATGGTCCACATGGCAGGGCGCTGTCTCCAACGGAAAATATATGGCGTCTTTGAAGCGCAGAAAGATGGGTAATTTCATTGAATTTATGAACGTATCACCGTTGATATTGCGACGTTGAAAATTTGTAAGTAAAATTGTGATAAACATTGTATTTAATGTTGTGTACAGTTATGTTCATACGTGTTGGTAGGAGGTGAAATATGGATATGACGATAATGGTTACCTTCTGTGAAATTATGTTTTGAAATGAGGTATGAAAACTTGTAAAAAAACTGGCCAAGTGCGTGTCGGTCTTCGCACATTTAGGGTTCCGTAAGAAACCGCAAAATTAAGTTGGTTGTAATAAGAAAAATGAGGGAATTTCACAGAAAAATCTGATTAATCAATATATTCAAATGTGTTGGTAAAATATACGTAATAATAAATACTATCAACAATTTTGAAGTTCATAGGTCAATGGGACGCTTTGTAAAAATGCTGACTTGGGTGGCTTTTCATTCCTTTATTTTTACCACTATTTTTGAAAACGAAAAAATAATATTTTTATCTACTCTACGAGCTCTAAACAACGATACCCCGTCGATGGGGTAGGTAAATTTTTATGCGCCGCCTATGGCTGTATAGGAGCCCTAAGAAAATCTAAAAATATTTTTCAATTTGTATGGCTTTGGCTTTTGGTTTTGGCTTTGGCGACGCCTGGGGGAGGCCTATGTCCAGCAGTGGACGTCTTTCGGCTGAAATGATGATGATGGCTTTGGGCCAACCATTTGGCTGTAAAACCTATGTGGCAGACAACAGACAGAGAGACAGACGGACAAACGACGGACATACAGACGGACAGACAGCCAGACACGTGAGTGACAGCCGTAGGGCTCCGTTTGGACCCTTCGGGTACGGAACCCTAAAAACTAAGGATGTAAATAATAAAAAGTCAGCCTGTATTTACATACGAGTAAATAGTCGTCGTTGAAAATCTACAAATGGCTAAGCGTTAATAGGCAGCTCAGAACTCCATGTTACATACACATACATAAACTCCTTTTTCCCATGTAGGTAGGCAGAAACTGTAACTGAATCCATAGAAAACGATTACGATTAGGTTGTTATTTACGATTCGTAGAATGCCATGTTATCCATGGAAAAATGCTTAAAGAAATGTGCATGTTTTTACTAGCCATTGCTGCCCCGCTACTAGGCAATGGCCTCACCAAAGTCTTTCCAGAGACTCTTCTCACGCGCAGTTCAAACCAGTTAACGTGGTTCGTGACCAAGAAAACTCGCCTCCTATTCTTTGCACACCACTTTTTAGTGTTCCGTACCCAAAGGGCAAAAACGGGACCCTATTACTGAGACTTCACGGTCCGTCTGTCTGTCTGTCTGTCTGTCACCAGGCTGTATCTCATGAACCGTGATAGTTAGACAGTTGAAAATTTCTCACAGAAGATGTATTTCTGTTGCCGCTATAACAACAAATACTAAAAACAGAATAAAATAAATATTTAAGTGGGGCTCCTATACAACAAACGAGATTTTTTTTGCCGTTTTTTGCGATAATAGTACGGAACCCTGCGTGCGCGAGTCCGACTCGCACTTGGCCGGTTGTTCTTTCTGTATCTAGTAGCCAGTCATTAGCTACGAAAAAATCTATTTTCAGAATTCAGTTACTATATATACCTAGTCAGAATCCAACTTATAATAATCAGTACGATATTTTTCTACGAACCCGGATAACATATACCTTCTAATTAAATATCGTACGGCGTCACATTATTATCCTTAATCAATAATCTTAGTTTCGATTAGCTGCAAGACGAGGTTGCCTGATGTCTGATATTAACACATAATCCCGTCGCTAAACTACTTAATGTAATTAATATCGTACAAATGTAATCCATATTAATACTACATGACAGAGGTATATGAAATTAACTCTGTCTATCTGTTTGTTTCTTTTCACCTCTTAACGGCTGAACTGATTTACATGAAACTTGGCACAGCGATGACAGTGTCCTGAGTTAGTACCCACACAGGATATTTTTTTCCGGGATTACGTTTCCTTGGGATAATTTCCTACATACACCCAGGTGAAACCGCTGGCAGATGCTACATAGTAACTAATAAAGACAATAATACATATTATTTTTA
Source organism: Anorthoa munda (assembly GCA_945859665.1). Lineage (NCBI taxonomy): Eukaryota > Metazoa > Arthropoda > Insecta > Lepidoptera > Noctuidae > Anorthoa > Anorthoa munda. The sequence goes on along the minus strand of OX243900.1, from coordinate 13,779,098 downwards.
CTAACATCCTTTTAAAACAAAAAATCTCCATACTAGGAATTTCTTCCTGTATCGTGGGTGCGTTTACAAACATTAAAAACTCACATTAACACCCAGAGCCGAAACAACTATCTGCAGGTTATACAAATATTTGTTCGGGAATCGAACCCGCGACACGCCGCGCAGCAGTCAATTGCTCAAACACTGCGCCAACCGTGCGTTAGGTACAACCAAATTGATTGAACTACGGGCGCAATGAACAGTGGCCTGACATTGAATGACCAACTTTTATTTTTTACACGTTTCAATTTGGTGGATTCATACAATTTAAGAGTCAAATGTGAACCGTGTATTATTAGTTACTAGCCGTCGCCTTGCGGATACACCCGCGTAGTTCCCATTCCCTTGGGAATACAGGGATAAAAAGTAGCCTATGTCACCCGAGGATAGTGTAAGCTACACTATCCCCGGGTGACATAGACTACTTTTTATACCCAACGGTGAAAGAATTTTTGGAATCGGTCCAGTAGTTTTTAAGTTTATTCGTTACATACAAAAATACAAATCTTTCCTCTTTATTATATTATTAAGTATAGATATAGATGAGCAGATACGCAATCACTCAAATAAAATGAGAGAAAATATTAATTCGATTTTCCTCTCTCAAGCGTCAGTAAAGATTGGAGTTTGTAGAAAATTAGGGTAATAATCATTATTAATAAGTTAGTAAAAGTTATATTAGAATTCTGTTATATTATAGTAATATCAACTTTAAGAAGTTTTGGTTTCATCATTGATTTTTTACCTGACGAATGTATTTTTTGTGAAACTAGTAGCTAGACATCACACTCTTGAATACCTTTATAAAATTGCAGGCGTAAAAAGTGGAACAAGCTTCTCTAAAATAGGTACTTTTTTAGCATGATAACGTGTTAAGCATACGGGCAGAAATAGAGCTAGGAAGTTATAATTAAGGTAGTTTTATAAATTCACAATACGTTCATATTAAGAAATCTACTATCAAGAAGCGAATCGTGGAAGAAGGAAAACAACCCTGAATGTTACAAATACCCACTACATATTATCTAAATCTAATCCCTAAATGTGAATTTTACATAGCTAATGTTACGTAAATCATGAATAGAGATTTCCTGCAGACGAGAGTACAAGTGGGCCCGAAAATAGAGCGATTACCGCAGCTGCAGGAAAATGGCCGACTGAGTTTTCGCTAAAACGGTAATACAAAAGCAATATCCAACACTTCTAGTGGCACCCACAACAAAAGCAGGATATTTTGTAAACATTTTACTGCGTCCCAGTCTGTGACGATATTGTGGACGCTGTCGCTGCAAAATGGCAGTTTTTACTGCCTTCCACAAGACCGTTCGGTAACGTTACATCCCGCTATAGATGTCGTTATACAGATAAATGTTCTTTAAAAAGTAAGACTGTTTTTTTTTTCTTATACACTTCTTGCCTTCCTTCTTGGAAAATTGGTAACGAAAACTTCTGTAGTTTTATAAGCAAACGATGAATCAAGCGGAAATAAAGTTTGTTTAAAATATTTTACGCGATCTGATTTTTATAAAAGTGTAGTTATTTTTACGATCAATCTTTAAAGCTTGAGCTGTTTCTGCTGAAAACTTTAGTTTCGCAAACTAAGTGTAACATAAGGAATGGAAAAAGTAAAATGATGTTTTGAATGTACGCAAGCTTTCACACTTTGCCGCCTCTAGACGCTCGTTAAGGTGACAAAACATCGTTTTTAGTTCCCTCTAACGCTCGGTATCTCTGGCCCAACTGCAATTTTCTCACTTAGGAACCATGGCTATTTGCAAAACGTGTGAAACTTGCCCACTAAAGTTGCACTACAGTAGAATTTTGTTTATGTTTATAATATGTTAAATTATGCTGGCTTAAAACTGTGTAGCATAGCATTCATATTAGGGATGTTTCCTGGGTAGAAATATGATAATTATATTTAGTCCGTCAGTGAAATTATCAAATAATATTGGAGCCGTATTTTTTGCTTTATCAAATAAATAAAAATTGAGACTGATAAAGCGCATCAAAGTTCAGGAGTGGGGGTTTGTGACGTCACTTTGTCAGTATAAAGTGTACTACACCGTGACGTCACACGATATTTCAACTGTATGGTCATAATTGTATACGTGGCAAAAGAAAAAAATACGTGTCAAATATTGACGGATTGTTTTTTTGTCAACTACTCTATATGGCTTTATGATATTTTAGAATATGATTTTTTGTTTTATCAAATACTAGCTGTTCCGCGTGGCTTCGCTCCCGTGGGACACAGGATCCGTTTTCGGGATTAAAAAATAGCCTATGTTACTCAGGCATAACGTAGTTATCAATTGGTGAAAGAATATTTTAAATCGGTCCAGTAGTTTCGGAGCCTATTCGGTACAAACAAACAAACAAAAAAATCTTTCCTCTTTATAATATTAGTATAGATATAGATTTACTATTAAATATATTAAGTATTAAGTAAAAATAAATAATAAAATACAATGATAAAGCGCATCAAAGTTTAGGAATAGGGTCTTGTGACGTCACTTTTTTAGATTATCTGACGTAATAAATATATATTTTTTATCAACTACCCTATTTGGCTTTACGATATTTGAGAATAAATTTTTCACTTGAATATCCTTAATGAAAGAATATAAGAGTAGAGAGTACATACGTAGAACCTTGGGTTTCGAGATGGAATTTTTCGACCGTGACAAAATAGGTTGTGATGATCGGATACTCCCTACTTCGATACGGAATATTTGCTATTCTCGTGACAAAATTATCAGGGTGTGTTACAAAATAATCCTTGAACCCGGTGGCTTTAGTTTGGCTCTGAGATTTAAATTCTGGTAGCACGATTTCTGCTCATATATGAAATTGTCAGCGAAGACAATGTGTGCTTATGTACAAAGTTTTAACAGGTTTTTTTTACTATTACATTTCTCCCCAACTCTTAACCCTTGGATGATATTATTTTATATTTATTTGTTATTTTTCACATAACTGTTAGAGCGATTTCGTTTTTTCGTCTATAAAATAGATTTGACAGAAGAGCAAAACCCACTACGCACTTCCTTTAACCGATTCTTAGGCAAACCACCCACATAACCCATTCTTATTCTTTATTGCACACAAAACATAAAATGAATATACAGGGTGTCCCAGAAATCGACGTCAAGCCGTAAATGGGTGATAGACCAAGTTATAACAGTTCTCAGAAAAATACGAAAAAAAATCTATCTCATGTTTTTAAAAAATTATGTTCACTTTAAAAATTTACTAAAAAAATCAATCCCTGTAATGGTTCTTTAACTCCTCCTCTAGATTTGCCCGGAAAGAAATCGAAATTTTACGTAATTTAAGAGCAAAGTTATGATAGTGACTCAACCTTTTTACTTTAAGTCAGGACCAGTTTTCTCATCTTAGAAAAAAAAAACAAATTATCAGATTTAATTTTTTTTTATTACAATAAATGTTCAAACTGCCTTCCTTCGACGGCAATGCAAGCACGACATCTTCTTAAAAAAGATCTGGTTATTTTCCGGGCAAATCTTCCCCTATTTACAAAGACAACGGCTTCCGTTATTCTTTCCCGCAGCTCGGCTAAATTCTCTATTGTTTTTGAGTACACTTCACTCTCTGTCTCGCTCACACTTCGTAAAATGACTCTCTCCGTCTCTATCGAACTAGAAACGGAGTTTAGCAAAGCTTTAGGTAAGCTAAAGTCATTTTAAGGAAGTATGGACATTTTGGGTAAAAACCGATACTATTTACAAAAAAAAATTTGACCAATTATTGAAAACGTAATCTAGCAAGTGTTACACCATTTTTGAATCCTTATTAAATGCGCCAATTTTTCATGTTACTTGCCAAACTAGCGTAGTACATTTTTTTTTCAGTACAGTCAGTTAAAGTTGGGCGAAACAGTAAATTTGAATAATTTGGTTTTGAAAAAGTTTAATTTTCTTCTAAGTAGGAGGAGTTGGCTTTAAATTTTAGGCAAAAATCTACACAAGCATTATTCAAGATTACATAATAATAAAAAAAAATGATAAATTATGGGATTTGTAGCAATTGGAGTTAAAGAACCATTACAGGGATTGATTTTTTTAGTAAATTTTTAAAGTGAACATAATTTTTTAAAAACATGAGATAGATTTTTTTTCGTATTTTTCTGAGAACTGTTATAACTTGGTCTATCACCCATTTACGGCTTGACGTCGATTTCTGGGACACCCTGTATATAAATTTGTTCTATACTATGTAGTGAAGAATAATCTGTATTTGGTCCTACGACTGAATATTTAATAGAGAGGAGCTCGTGGCTAAATAATAACAGCCGCATGGGTCGATCATCAAGGTTAAGCAACGCTTGACGAGGTCGGTCTGTGGATGGGTGATCATTTCAACATACCGAGTTTCCTCCGTGCTTCGGAAAGCACGTTATGCCGTTGGTCCCGGCTGTCATTTGAAGATCTTTGACAGTCATTACGGGTAGTCAGAAGCTTGAGATCTGTCGACAGTCTTGCCAAGGGGTGCCGTGTTACCCAGTTACTGGGTTGTGGAGGTCAGATAGGCAGTCGCTCCATGTAAAACACTGGCACTCAGCTGAATCCGGTAAGACTGGAAGCCGACCCCAACATAGTTGGGAAAAGGCTAGGCAGATTGATTGATTGACTGAATATTTAATCGGTTAGGAATTAAGACCGTGTTAAACTTTTTTTGAGAGACCTCAAAGAACTATCCCTTACCTTACCTTATACCTCAGTGATTGGCGGCTGTTGCTTGTCAACAAGCCTACAATTAACACTGCATGCTCACTTAACGGTAGGAAAAACTTGCAATCACTGTTAGATACCTAACTTTGTACTACAGTCAATGACGAAACACAATGCAACACGTTACACAAAACATAAAATAAAGACAAAAATTCAATGGACAGCTTATGTACAAAGGAGAGCTTAAAAATTGGGTTCTCTAACAGCAAACCTCACCTGTTAAAGGAAATTTGCGTATGAGGACAGTGCATCTAAGTGCACAACAAAATTTCAAGTTAAAAAACATTGAAAATTTAAAATTCTTATATACTAAACAAACTAAACAGATACGTGTTAACATAATACATACTATATTACAATATAATACATAACTAAAATCTTATATTTATAAATACATATTTATGCGTCATGTTGATAGGAATGTTCCTTTATTCTTCGCAACCTCTCTTGAAAACCTCCAACGAAACGTTATCCCGTATAGAGTGTGGAAGAGTATTCCAGAGGCACGAACAGTAAATGATCCACCGAAATGACTTGTGGAGTGGAGTAACATATTAATTTTCACATAAAATCAGAACAATCGTGTTGACTTATAACGTGAAAAAATACAACATACCTCGTACAAAACATTTTACACAAATACGTATATGAATTCATATCGAAGCATTTGTCACGAACAAGATCGTAGGCGCAAGCGGTCTACACAGAGCACTGAATTATAATTATTACGCCATTATTCCAAACAATATTATATTGAACATATCATTCTGCCTACAGGCAATTGAAAGAAGACTATAGCCGCTAGCCTATAATTGTAGTGTTTATGTTATTCTTTCTTTAGCCTTGTTGCAACTCTACGAGTATTTCTATCTTCTTCTTACAACTGTATTTTAAATGACATTATCTGACCTCCAAAACTCAGTAACAAGGTAACACGACACATTTGTGTCTTGGTTTCAGTGCTGAGCATAAGTTACGACCAAACCAAATACAAATCAGAACAAGAAAAATTAATAGTATTTTGGCTGAAATTATGATAATAATGATGATAGTCAGAATAGGGATGTTTCCTGGGTAGAAAAAAATATAATTCTATTTAGTCCGTCAGTGAGACTATCAAATCATATTGGACACGTATTTTTTTCTTTACCAAATCAATAAAAAAATACAAAGTTAAAGCGCATCAAAGTTAAGGAGTGGGGGCTTGTGACGTCACTAAGGCAGTATAAAGTGTACTAGCGGCGTGACGTTTCGCGATATTTAAACGCATTATATGGTCGTCACTTTATGTTTACGTGTCAAAAGAAAAAATACGTGTCCAATATTTTTTATTAATCTACCTGACAAAAAAAAATATTTTCAGTAAACTACCCTATTGTCACAAACCATCAATTTTTATTAGTAAACGGTGACACTCACTAACACGCTTGGTTTATATGAAAGTTATGACAATGCCACCTCTAGCAGTAGCTATCAAGGCGTCTGCGTGCTCTATGGTCTACATAGTTACTATCACTTGGCAAAGTTATTCGTGTCACTTCACATTTCTGAAGTTGTACCGCGAATAACGGTACAAGTTGAAGTGGTTAGTTGACACTTTGTTGCACAAGGTCCTAGCTAGGTGCAACTGCTGGCGACAGTATCGTCGCGGGAAACTTTGTGGCAACATCCGTGATAAGCCGCCTACATACCGGCGCTAAGTAATTCTGACGTCACACTCGTCAGTTACCTGCGATACCGCAATGCTTTTGTTTTTGCAGGTAACTAGGGTACTCCGGAGTTGCATGTGGCCTTGTTCTGTAAAGTTTAGCATTGAAAAGGGTAAAGTTTCTCAAGATTTAAAGCCTTTTAAAGTTTTCTCGTGGTGGTGATATCAAAGATTTGTGTTGACGTCGTGAAATTTGCGGTTTTATTCAATTTCAGAGTATTAAATACATTGCCTGGACTTAGCTTATTACGTTTCAAAGCCAATGAACCAACACGTTTCGGGAATATCAAATTGTCAGCATTTCTTTTCCAATTTTTCTCAAGTTTTTTTTTTTTTTTTTTTTATAAGTTCAGTCTGCGATCAGTCCGTGGACTATAATCAGATGGGTTAAAGTATGTAGAAGTTTTAGTGAGTTAGCGCCATCGCCCTAACTCTCCTTATTAGTATAGCACATTTGCTCTTTTCAGGCGGTTAATTGGATTACACATTAGAAGTGTACTTGTCAATGGGTTAGGGTGGTGTTTTAGTCGATCTCTATATTTGTGTTTGTACTGTTTGGATTCTTCCATAACAGTCTTCATGTTGAGGTATTCATGAATCTCTGAGTTGCGGGTGAACCAGGCTGCACCACTTATAGTCCTTAGGATGTTGTTTTGAGCTCTTTGGAGGCAAAGGATGTTTGACTTGGAAGCAGAGGACCATAATTGTATTCCATAAGTCCAAATGGGTTTTATGACTGAGCTGTAGACCCTGAGTTTGTTACTCAGAGACAATGTTGACTGTCTGCCAAGCAGCCACAAAAGATTTTTAAAGCGATAGTTTACTTCGTTGCGCTTCTGCTTGATGTGATCTTTCCAAGTCATACGTTGGTCCAAGTAGAATCCTAGGTATTTAACACATTTGGATTGTGGAAGAGGATCTTGGCCGAGATTAATTGTTGGACACAGTTTCTTTCTCAAAGTGAATGTGATATGGTGAGATTTGGGGGCACTCGCTTTTACGCGCCATTTGCTCAACCAGTCACTCGTTAGTGTAAGTTGGTTTTGGAGGATTCTACTGGCTTCGTCTGGGTCATTATTTGTTGTGAGAAATGCGGCGTCATCTGCGAAGGTCGCTACCGTTGTATTAGGAGCTTGAGGAAGGTCATGGGTGAATATATTGTACAACACAGGACCAAGGACTGAGCCCTGGGGCACTCCAGCGCGGCAGGTATGAAGAGAAGAACGCGCGCTTCGTTGCTTGACTTGGAACATCCTGTCATTCAGATAAGACTTCATCAGGAGATAGATTGAAGGCGGAAGGGTATTTTTTATTTTGTACAATAGGCCTTTATGCCAAACACGATCAAAAGCCTGCTGGATGTCGATAAATGCTGCTGAGCAGTACTCTTTCTTCTCAAGGCATTGTCTGATAGTGTTGTAGACTCTATGTACTTGCTCCACTGTAGAATGTTCTTTGCGAAACCCAAATTGGTGATCGGGTATAACATTTCTTTCCTCAAGATACGGTCTTAGTCTAGTCAGCAAGATGCGTTCCCAGAGCTTGGACAGTGTTGGCGTAAGGCTAATGGGCCTGTATGATGTGACTTCACTGATTGGTTTACCGTGCTTGTGGATCATCACTATTTGCGACATTTTCCATAAAGAGGGGAAGTAGCAGACTCGGAAGGTTGCATTAAAGAGGTTGGTTAAGAAAACAATGCATTTCCTGGGTAGCTCCTTTAGTAGCCTTGGTGTAATTAGGTCGAAACCGGGGGCTTTATTTACTGATAGTTTGGATATCTCTCTGGCTATCTCTCTTGGCGATGTTGGTCGCAGTGGAGAACCTGGTGTTATTTCTTCATTTAGTTCAATATCTATTTGTGGATCTTCAGGGCCATCGCTTTCATTAGGTTTAAATACCTCGACCAGATGGGCTGCAAATACTTCGGCTTTTTCTTAGTCAGTACGTGCCCAAGAGTTGCCTGTTCTAAGTGGAGGTAAGCATTGCTGTGGTTGACCCATAGCCTTCGTAGCTTTCCAAAGGGAGTGGTGACCGCTTGCGGTTGGAGACATCATTTCCAGTTTTCGCCTAAGAGATTCGTTGGCTGCTTCAGAAAGAGAGGCTTTTAAATCTGCAATCGCTCGGTTAAGTCTTGTTCTGTCCTCTCTGTTGCGAGAGACCTGCCACACTCTACGTAGCCTTCGTTTTTCCGATATTTTATTGCGAGTCTCAACTGGTATTGGTAAATAACGGTTAGTTGTATCCATTTCGGGAGTATTAGACCAAGCTGCCACTTGCATCAAGTTAGTGATATACAAGCACGCATTATCAATATCTGAAGGAGTTTTTAGGGGAGTATTGAGGCAGATGTTAGATTCCAGATAAGCTCGAAAGGTTTCCCAGTTTGTTTTTGCATTATGCAAGTTGTCATTTTCTGTTTCGCGATGTATGATTGTTGTGCTAATAATTAAAATAACAGGTGTGTGGTCTGAAGATCCATCGAGGCTAGATTCCACGTGTACATATAGGTGGCATATATTTTTGGAGATGTAGAAGTCTAAGAGGTCTGGGGTCTTTTGAGTGTCAGTGGGCCAGTATGTCGGCTCACCGGTAGAGAGTGGCATCAGCCTATTTGAATCAACGCTTTTTTTCAATTCACGACCTCTTGTTACTGTTGTTCTAGCTCCCCAATATGTGTGCTTTGCATTCCAGTCTCCACCAGCTATGAATCGATTCCCTAGCGTCTGGAAGAACTCCGTGAACATGGCTTCCTTGATAGAATGACGTGGTGGACAGTATACCGCCGAGAGGTTTAGGTGCCCAGAGCGGTCCTCTACTCGCACTGTAGTAGCTTGCAAGTAGTTGCTTGAATAAGGTGGTAGTAGGTAATGCTTCACACTGTTTTTGATAACAATCGCCGAGCCAGCGTGAGCGCCCCCATCGGGGTGTGATGTGAAATATACACTATATCCTGGAATGCATATTCGGCTTCTAGAAGTAGTATGTGCTTCAGATATAAGACATGCATCTAGCTTGTTAGATTTAAGGAATGTTTCCAATTCAAGTGTATTCGGTGCGAGACCGTTAATGTTCCACGTTGCGATGTGTAGTGAAGTCATTTTGATAGTTTGGAGACGAGTGTTGTTATAAGACCCAGCATGGAGCTTATTTGTTGAATTAGAAGATCGATCTTTTCACTTTGCCTTAGGAGGATATTCTCTAGTACAGAGTTCGCTGTGTTGTGTTTATCATTGTTTGTAGTTGGTGCGTTGGCATTTCCAGTTACAGCTTGTGCATAGGTCTTTTGGTGTGGTAAATTATGGTCTTCGGTGATAAGACTGGGCGGAAGGCGTGGCCCAGTAGCTATAGTTGACATGGTGATTGACTGGGTTGGCTTCCTTGTTTGTGGGTTATTTTTGTGTCTCCGAGCGATTAGTTCTTTATAGATTTGGCAGCCTTTGTAGTTAGCGGGGTGATCACATGAGCATAAAGCGCATTTGGCTGGTGTGTTTCGGTCTTTTTTATCACAATCAGAAGTTCTGTGATTTTGTCCGCACTTGACACATCTAAATGGCCTCATACAATTGTTCTTGGAGTGTCCATATTCTTGACAGCGTTGGCATTGGACAATGCTTTTGGATTTTCGAGGATCTTCTATTTTTATTTTTTGGTTGTATATGTACGTGATGTTTTTAACTGCTGGATTGTCATTGCCTGGTTCAAGATTGACAAAAAACGTGGAAGTTGGTTTTTTGTCAGGTCCGTATCGTGCATTGACTATTTCACCCCTCACTTTGTTGCCAGTAGACTCGATAGCTTCAATGATAGCTTCATGTGGAGTACTCTGGTGGAGATTTTTGATAACGATGCGGTAGCTTTTGGTGTCCTTAGGAGTGAAGGTATAGCCAATAAGACCGTTGGCTCTTATAACTGTTATAACTTTCTTGTATTCATCAGTGTTGCACGGAAGTACATGCAATAGACTTTTGTTTATTATCTTAAGCTTAAATTGGTCTTTGTTGCTTACTGTTTCTATTAGTTTTGAAAGCTCTTTTACGTCTTGTATTCCATATAGCACAATCGGGGGAGGTTTATTAGGTCTTTTAGGGTTGCTGTTAAGACCTAGATTTTCGGCAGGGTCCAAGGGTAGATTTTCGAAACTGTTACTGGTTACAGTTCCTTCAGCCTGTAAGGGTGAATCACTTATCTTCCTCTTTTTGTTGTGGCGGGGAGTAGGGACCAGTTGCCAAGGAGGTGGAGCCGGATTTTGGCCGCTTGCTTCACAAGGGTTGTTTGGTTGCTGAGTTTCCTTTTCCATGACTTCTGTTTCAGGTTGAGTTATTTGTGTTGTGTTTATTTGCTCAATGGCACTCAATGATGAGGACCTGTGTCTGGTAAATAGTCCAGGATGGAATACTTGTTGAGTAAGGTTTGGTTTTGCAGATTTATTATTATTGCTCATATTTGTTCCCACGAGTAGGGCCGAACCAAAACGTCCCTCTCAGGGTGACGCCCAATGGAGGAGATTGGATATGGAGATTTAAATTATATTATTTTGGCAACAGTTTTCCAAACGTCAGATGACATTTTGAAGTTGAAATAACATAACGAATCCAATACGAATTTGACAAAAAAAATTGAGGGTGGATCGAAAAAACTTCGAAAATTTTAATGACACTTTCGTATTTAGTTCACTGATTATTTGTTTGAATTACTAATTATTTTAGTCCACAAACAGTTTTACACAGTTATCACACTATGAAGTTCACTTGCACCATGTTTCTGAGCACTACACCTACAGATTAATGCGCAAAATCACTAATTATCCAACAGCGAATCTACTCGTGTTGACAGTTGACATGTTGTGCCTTTCTCAAGTTTAATGATATTTTTCTGTTTGTCGTCAGGAGGTATCGAGGTTCCAGAGTTTGGGGAGCCTATCACGAATCTGACGGTGCCTATCGGGAGAGACGCGACATTCGAATGCATAGTTGTCAACCTGGGCAACTTTCGCGTAAGTATTTTTACACGACTGCAAGGACAGGGCTATGTTTTTCGCGCATATCTTGTTGTTGTTGTTCTTTATTACCAAATACAATTCAAACCACTGGATGGATTTATGTTATTAAGACAGACATCGATAGATAGGTCTTGACTACTCAAGTATTCTTAGATAAGTGACGTTAAAAAAAACAAGCATGGCTGATTTTGGGCGTCATATTGTGGAGGACCCAATTTTTTTTCTTCTAAACCCATCGAGTGGGGTACCAAAATGAATAGTTTATAGAGGTTATTACTAAAATATATACCACTTGTATGTTTAAAAATAATTAGAAAAAAAAAAAAAACAGAAGACCTGACTGCTTAAGAAGCGAACTAAAAAGATCGAAGAGAAGCGAAGAAAATCATGCTGTGCAGACGGATGATACATAATTATGGTTTTGGTCAGCCAGCTCGTGAATTAAAGGTGTTTTTATGGTATATATAATTTAGTATTATCTTTTTTTAACTTTAAGGCACCGCAAACCGGCTTGACGCGACGATGCAATGAAATGTGCTGTCTTAGAAAAAAAATATCGCATTGTCGCGATTCACATACTTTCGGCGCCTATATAAATTTAGATATAAGAATTCAATCCGACAAGTTCTATTTCGTATTCTGGATTTTTGCCCGACTCATCGCTTCATTTATTTGGCATAGTCAGTGGTGTCTCATTCCATACAAAGAAACCATGCCGACGTACTGTTCTGATTATACTGATTATTTTTTGTACATCGATCGCGTTCGGTTCCGTTCCAAGGATATAGATGGTGATCTATCTATCGCAGTGGAACAGAACCGAACGCGATCGAATTACAAAAAAATATCGGTATAATCAGATGAAAAACGCTAGTTACGTCGGCACGGTTTCCTTGTATGGGAAGAGGCATCTGTATGTTAGTATTATATTATCTGTCGCATAGTCTTCTAACAACGAGGGTAGTTCTAAAGGTAGCAAAAAAAAATACACTGAAATGATACATTTTAAGTACAATATGCCGCGAACTTTTGGACCACCCTATGTAACTAAGAAACTGGAAAAATGTGGACGTAGCACCTACACATCTGCTGACCCCTTTGAGGAATACGGGCGTTGTTTTAGGTATTTAATTCCACAATTCTGAGCAAACAGATTGTACCACAACAAACGATATTCTACATAATATCTTTACTCCGAAACTATTTTATTCTCCTTACCCACCACTGCTCATAAAAGCGCGAGGTTCCTTCAGTAAACTAGATTATTTCAACCTAAAATCATAATATCGGCTTCACTGAATTTCAGCTTCAGCCTACAGGTATTTTACTATGGAGGACTGAATAAGTAATTCACGTTTAAATCAGGCCTTTATTACTTCAAACAATCTATATTAATAGTCTGTAGACAAAAAGCTTGCTCCGTCCCTCCGACAACTATATAATAAAGTCGAGAGGCTGAATATTAATTATGTTAGTTACTTGAATAAGGGTCGGCTTACACAGGGACGACACGCGACTTTACGCGTACTTTTTGAGATATCGATAGAATATGGAGATTTATTCACGACACAAAATGTGTAATACACAATACACAACGAAAGAAAATACACAACCAAAGGCTTCGTGCTGCAACTCAATTCGTTGGGAGGTTCAGTTCGACGCAGTCTAAGGCGTCGTCCTAGGATAGCAAGCGATCATTACGTTTATTTGTAGGTGCCCTCAGTCGACGCGACGGTGCATTCAGCAGGCTTATTATGTACAAAAAGCAATCAGAAATCATCGAACGATCAAACGCTTATTATAAAAATCGGAATTACCTACAGTGTAGTTATGACACAGAATAAATAATAGTACCTACAATTGTTATGGTAGGTCCTACACAATCGTTTGCTAATCGCTCGCCGTTAGTCAAATACACTTATTTAAAAAACTCTAACAATTCTGTATTGAAGAGCAATTATTGTGCAAAGATCGCTATCTATTTGCTCTTGCAAGATACTCAATAAGCCTGCGGGTTTGCCGTACAAATAAACGCGACAATCGTGTAGTCGCATGATGATCGTTTTCTATCCTACTCAGCGCGACGCACTGCTCGCGTATTCGAATACGCCCCGCGGTGTCGCAATTAGAACAGCATCGAAGTCCCATGTCTCGGTGTGAGCTGGCCGTTATCTAGTCGGTTTAAAGCCAAATAAACTAGCAGCAACAGTAAAATTATGAAGTTGAAAAGTTTAGCCGCCGGATTAGCGATAAACCGCGATAGAGAGCTGGATTGTCTAAACCGCATTATGAATAGCTTTGCGGGCCATGTTTAGACTTTGGATATGGACTCTAGCAAATTAAGCAGACTTTTAGTCCCTATTATTTTAATATTATTTCTTATTTCGTATCGGCACAAGATTAGTAAGTCAAAAACATAAGCCGGTATTAAGTAGCTTTTGCCATTTGCTGCGCCCACGTGAAAGTCGAAATTTATTATCCCACGCGAACTAAGAGCTTGTCCTGAAAGGGCGAATTCGCCGCGATTCTCTCGCGCATATTAAGCACGACCGTTGCGTCCAGAATGAGCGTACCAATGCGCGAACATTTTGGGGCGAACAATATTTTCATTTGAAAAAAAACATGGAGTGCACTTGCTCTCAAATTCGCGCGTAAACTGGACGCAACAAGGCGTCTCTAGTCACTCGACGCGCGAGCAATACGCGCGCATCAAGCGCGAGTCGCGAGCCTGGTGAAGTGCACGCAGTGTACTTCGATAATGCGCGTATTAATTCGTGCGAAACGATTAGCGCCGAATTCGCCTCTTCTGGACAAGGTCTTAGGCACTTCAAAGTAGTAGAAAAGTATTTCTAATCCAGACCATAGTTAATCCGTATTCCAAATTTAGATAAATTTGTTTAACTGGTTAGGGGTGATTGACAAAACAAACTTTGACATTTATAATTTTAAATAAAACTAGCTGCCCATGTATGTATTCTATGTATAAGCTATATTTTTGTAAAGTTTCATCAAAATCCGTTCAGTAGTTTTTGCGTAAAAAGTAACAAACATCCGTCCATCCTCACAAAAACTTTCACGTTTATAATTGCAGTAAGATGTAATCGATGACGTGGTCGACGAAAGGACATACTTAGAAGTAATATTTATTTATTTAAACTTCGTGCACAAAGGTACAATTGCGGACTCAATGCTTAAGGACTCGTTTCTGGAGACGCGGCGAGTCGCGCGTCGCCTCTGGTGGGGCAGTCCGCACTAAATTCCTACATATGGCGTAGTATGAGAGAATTCACGGAAAAGCAATTTTTCAAGTCTCACGTGGCGGAACCTTCCGCCAATCTTGTTTGGAAATCGCATAAAGCAGACGTGAGCCACCGCCGTTTACCGCCGCGTTTGCCGCCGCATGTCCCGCGCCTCCATGAACAACATCGTACATTGCCATATGTTTGTGTTTGCGCGTGCGTTGACGCGGGCCGCTGCACGCACCACCTCTCTGTGAACAGAAAAAAAGACCGACGCACCGCACGACGCCTCGGGTCTCCAGGAACGAGCCCTTAAGTATTCTCTACCATTCAACTAAGGGTGGTGAAGATATAACACGGCAGGACCATTGTTTAATCTATTCACTTTGACATAAAGGACCTACCAGGAAACAGAATCCGGCAGGTAATTCCACTGCTTAACTGTACGGACAAAAAAATTGTCCCAAAACATTTTGTGCGAAAGCAGCAAAAGTCTGAACTCCGAACAAGATTCTTCCTACCTTATCCAAAGATCGCGAAACTTAAAAAAGTTACAGCAGTTCGCAGCAGAAGGCGCAATCTTAAAAAATAAATGTAGGTTGGCTACCTAAGGCCGCATGCGTAATTAATAAGTTTTGTTTATGTATAATTTAAGCGAACCCTTTCCTTATTTTAATGTTTCACTTGACCTAAAAATTAAGCAGATTAAAAAAACTTCATACCAAAAAAAAACAGAATCTCAAGATTTTTAAGGAAACGACTCAAATCGAGTCCTGAGCCTCGGAAACGTATTTCCATTGTTTTGGCAACCCTCCTCTCTCTGCTACAACGGAAGTACAGCTTACTTAATGTACTTATTTAATTAATTTACTTTACTGATTTACATTATTCAACGCAATGAATTTTGAAGTGTTGTTAAGAGGCTGCTCTTTCAGAAATAGGAACCTGCAGGCACAGATAAAAGCAATATCTGTTCAGTTTCTTAACTTGGCACATTTGCCTGATTCTCAAGTGACATGTATCCTTCATATACCTGTATATTATATTTCTTAATGAAAATAGAAACAAAAAACACATTTACAGTGTAACCTGGATAACAGGAATCTCAAGGAACGTTAGATTTTTTATCATTTATAGTACTTTTCATTTACCCAGTTTCCCGAACAGCCAGGTTTCAAATGATCTTAGTTATTAAGATTATTTAGATTATTCTCAGTAACAGAGGTAGTTAAATGCAAAAATGTCGAGACCTCGTCGTATTTATCGTTTTTCACAAATTCAGACCCCAGCCCCTTTAACCAGGCTCCACTACATTGGTTTGAAAAAAAAACAACAACAACACATATATTTCGTCAAATATATGAATACATAATATTAATTTGCTCGGCTGGGCAGCGTTCGGGAAGTTGCGCGGTATCTATCTTCTAGTCCAACTAACCACAATGATTCAAGACTACGACCAGTGTGTGTTGCCAGTGGTGACGTATAGAACCGAAACGTGGTTGCTCACAATGGGCCTCATCAGAAGGCTTCAATTAAAGTACAATGGAGAGAGCTATGCTCGGAGTGTCCTTGCGTGATTGAATTAGAAATGAAGACATCCGCAAGATAACCAAGGTTACTGACATATCCCGAAGAATTGCCGAACTTAAGTGGCAGTCTTCTTCTTTTCGAGTCGATGGGAAACTCTTCATAAATTTTGGGCCCAGTAGGTGGCCACGCCGATTGCGGCGTCAGTGGCGAGCATAAGGTCTTCCAAAGTGCAGGTGTATGGGCACTTGGGACACACCAGCATGTGTGCCATATTTTGCAAAGGGGCACCACACTCACACTGGGTATTAGACGGGTCTATAAAACCCCACTTTGCCAAATTGTGTTTGCAGCGGCCTACTTGGGTGCGCAAACGATTGAGTGCTTTCCATATAGGCCACTGCAGTTCACGTCCAGGTGGCAGTTGTTCCTGGGGTTCTAAGAAGTCGGGTGGTGGTAGGTGAACTTTTCTCCACAACCTGCCCCTCACTATAGGCGGTGGGTCTTGGATAGCCCGTGTGCATCGAAGAAAACTCTTCCGACTCTTAAGTCTACCCGGGGTTGTAGTGTGATCGTAGAGAGGGTGTCGGGCATCGGATTCCTGATATTTTTTCTCAAGCGCGCATGCGACAGTCCTTCGTACTATTGGAGGTGCAATACCAGCCAGCGGGTATAGTTTGCTGAGCGGAGTCGGTTTGAGGCAACCCGATATTATTCGGCACGTCTCGTTTAGGGCGATGTCAATTTGCTTAGCATGTGCGGATCGGTGCCACACAGGACACGCGAATTCGCCAGCTGTGAGGCAGAGGTACATGCCAGTTGTCCGAAGAACATCGGGTGCGGCTCCCCAGTTGGTAGAGACAAGGCGACGCAACAGGTTGTTCCGGGAACTGACCTTCCGCTTCGTGTTGTGGCAGTGCACGTTAAAAGTTAGTGATCTATCCAATGTAACACCAAGGTATCTAGGATTTTTGCAATGATCTACTTTAGTGACAGTGGGCTGAGCACATTACTTGCAGAACAGATGGCCAATGAGGCCGGAAAGTGCTGGAGTGGGGACCGCTAACCGGAAGACGTTGCGTTGGAAGGCCTTCCACTAGGTTGAGCGACGACCTGGTCAAGGCTGCAGGAGTCCGGTGGATGCGAGACGCACAGGGCCGATCAGTGTGGCGACGCTTGGGGGGAGGCCTATGTTCAGCAGTGGACGTATTTTGGCTGAAATGATGATGATGAATTTGCTCTCAAAATTAAAAACTAGATCATTCATTTTCAAGTACCCACTTGAATAAATAGGTAAGTACTTATGATCCCATCGCCATAATCATAAAAACGTCCACTGCTGAATATAGGCCACCTCCAAGTGTCCCCACATCGTGTGGTCTTGAGCGTCTTGAATCCAGTAGTATATTAGTAGCACT
Source organism: Anorthoa munda (assembly GCA_945859665.1). Classification (NCBI taxonomy): domain Eukaryota; kingdom Metazoa; phylum Arthropoda; class Insecta; order Lepidoptera; family Noctuidae; genus Anorthoa; species Anorthoa munda. The sequence goes on along the minus strand of OX243900.1, from coordinate 13,761,408 downwards.
ATTATCCCATTTCTAACCTCTAGCTTTTCCAGGTGGGCTGGGTGAAGGCAGACACGAAGGCCATCCAGGCGATTCACGAACACGTCATCACACACAATCCTCGGGTGTCCGTCTCTCACAGTGACCACTCCACCTGGTACCTGCACATCAAGAGCGTGCAGGAAGAAGACAGAGGGCAGTACATGTGTCAAATTAATACTGACCCTATGAAGAGTCAGGTGAGCCCAACATTCTTCTTCTCTGTGCTCTCGCAGACAGGCGCACAGCTACAATGTGACAACGAATTTTTATAGATCTCAAGTTGAATCTGTACAACAATATTTTAAAACCTTATGTAAATGCGTTGTCGGGCCGCGCCTATCTGCGAGAGCCTTTATTGGCAATTGCATACGAATTGCAACTGAAATAACTGAAAATCTTTTAAGGGGTCATTGTAATCGTCATTGTGGAAAACTTATTCCATGGGGCAAACCAGAAATTCCTCAAATAAAAGTCTTTCATGATGTAGAATTTGTAGGATAGGTCATCATCATATCAGCCGAAAGACGTCCGCTGCTGGACATATCGGCCCCGTGCAACTCGCATCCAGAGAATCCCCGCAACCTTCACCAGGTCATCGGTCCACCTAGTGGGAGGCCTTCCAACGCAATGTCTTTCGGTTCGCGGTCGCCACTCCAGAACCTGTCTGCCTCATCGGCCATCCGTGGATAGGTCATGCTATAGAAAAAATATAGGCAGTAACTAAGCCTTACAAGACTATTTTAATGCTCTTTTAGTGCATATAAATAGCGTCAAGAGTCAGCTACATACTAAAAACTTGTAATAACAGCTAATCGGACGGATCCTGGCGGGCAGAAATTAATTCAACGAAAAAACGATGCTCGATCCTAACGCTATTCCAAGAACCTTTGATGTCGTGTAGTTCTGTCTAAAGTAATTGTCTAGTATATCTTTCTGTTAGTTTGTTAGGTTTTCACGCCTAAAACGCAGCCTTATTGCGTAAAGAATGAGTTTTGATAAAGATTGATTGGTCCTTGGAAAGGACATAAGATACATTTATCCCCGGAGTATTTTCCCTCAGCGGGCGAAACCGTTTGCAGTGGATAGTTCTGTATAAATCACGTTCTTTGCCTGTTTGTTAACCGACTTCCAAAAAAGGACGAGGTTCTCAATTCGGATGTTTATATATGTCGCATCTATACTGGCCGATAGATGCAAACCATCGGGAAGACAGGATGTATTCCCTTAGGTTAAGACATCGTGTGTGGGCAGGTAGGTAGGTACAATCGTGAAAATGAAATCACACAAATTATTCGATACACTTCTTCTTAGCGTGTCGATAGCAAAAAATAGTCTCTAAATTTTATGTTTGGCCCAGAATTCTGCCACGGCAATTCGATACACTGAGTATATTCAAATAGACAGAAGTTACATTCTTGCTTACTAATATTACGGATCGACACTGATTCTACGACGTGTGAGCTCTAAGGCTGTCAGTACTCAACTGCCCTATTCCCCACCACGCAAGTGCATATAAAAAGCGCACCAATGCGTAGTTGTTCTTGCTTTGCCGCCAGATGGCGTGCTTGTGATTTGTTTTGACGTCCATACTATTGACTAAACCCGACATATATATATATATTTATTTATGTATGTTCGGGCATAACTCCGTCATAATATATAAACGAATTTTCAAAATTCTTTTTTGTTCGAAAGAAGTTTATTCCGAAACATTCCCATTTAAATTTGGTGAAGAACGCCGGCGATATACAACAGAACTCTTCAATAAATGACGGCAAATCTCTCGGGATTGCTGCAATCGCATTTCTGGTTTGCGTTTACACCATTTTATAACATATCATCACGCCAGTATGCTCTAAACGGGTACACAGATGTGTACAGTTCACCCTGATACACTCTCATTCCACTGGTTATGTTCAGGTTACATGTAATTCATGTAATCTATTCTAATTGACCAGTATGTAGCACCAAAAAGTGATAAATAAAAATCATTTTTACATAAAAATACAATTCCAAATTGAAGTTATTTTTCATATTGTAGTGTTTTTTTTTGGAAGTCGGTAGGATTTTTCAACTCTATTATCACAAAATGCCTGCTTCAAAACTGCAATATAACAATTACAATCAATCTATGAAGCAGACAAATGCTTTACTGAAACAGAACTCCCTCCTTCCAAACTATAATTGTGCCAACAATCCATCCATCCGTCGTGCGTATAATGCAGCATCTTTTTTAGGGTTCCGTACCCAAAGGGTAAAAACGGGACCCTATTACTAAGACTTCGCGATCCGTCTGTCTGTCTGTCTGTCTGTCCGTCTGTCCGTCTGTCTCCAGGCTGTATTTCATGAACTGTGATAGCTAGATAGTTGAAATTTTCACAGATGATGTATTTCTGCCGCTATAACAACAAATAATAAAAACAGTATAAAGTAAATATTAAAGGGGGGGCTCCCATACAACAAACGTGATATTTTTACCGTTTTTTGCTCGATATTAATAAGGGCAACAGGTAGACGCTTGAAATATTCACAGAATGTTTAGTTGTATATTTACTTCAAAAAATAATAATAAATAAATTAAAATAAATTAAGGGGGGCTCCCATACAAAAAACGTGATTTTTATGCAGTGTTTTGCGATAATGGTACGGAACCCTTCGTGTGCGAGTCCGACTCGCACTTGGCCGGTTTTTTAACACACCGCAGCCCCGATGCTTGTTACAAAGTAATGGACTGCGGTACGTTGAAAATTCAGGAACGATTTAATGAGAATGCGTCACGCGGCCGGGATGCACTTTAACCAATATACTGACATAAATTGCAACTTATGTGCCAGCTAACATGATGCTCATGCATTTTTAACCACTTTTAAAGTAGGCAGTAACTGTATTAATGAGAAAGGTAACGTTGTTTTCTGCTTCATCAATTATACATTATTATTGAAATTGTTGATGGAGTTTCGTTTGTTTGATTCACTTCATTATCATTTGTTATTACAGCACCTATTGGTGATAGGTAAGCCATTAATAAAGAAAATAAAGAACCTTACGTCAAACGATTTGTCTTAACCTTTCGAGTGTCATTAGCTATATTAAAATTGGAAAATAGTAAAATGGCGGCTTTTGGGCGCCATATTGTGGGAACTCAATTTTTTTTTCTTCCGGGTTAGGTTAGGTTAGGGTTTATCATTGGGGGTATCAAAATATTGTTTCAATGTACCTAATTCGAAAAAAAAAGCCGCTTAAAAAAAAACAAAAAATCAAAAATCCCGACTGCTTATGAAGCGACCTAAAAGACGTAAACAAGAAGACAATAATGCTGTGTAGTCGGAGCATAGATCTGGTTTTGGTCAGCCAACTCATGCATGCATTTTTAACCACTTTTAAAGTATGCAGTAACTACATTAATGAAAAAAGAAATTCTGAGCTATAGTTAAGATAATAGCTATAAAAGAAGTTTCTTGTCCGTTCTTCTCCACGGTATTTTCCAAGGTATTTTCCGAACAGATGGTAGAATCACTTAATCACGATCCAGTCTTTGTTGTCCCCTTTAGCGACGCCCTAAGCCGAGGTCCGACCCCATAGGAGGTAGCCCTCGGCGTGGTCGCTTAGGTTAAGCATTTTGAGATTGGCTGGAGGCTATAGTTTAGTATCCACAGGGAAGACGGGTTAAGCTTAAAATCCTACGATTTACTAACTAATCGTAAGATTTTACTGTGAAACGCCAAGAATTAAAAATAAAATACACCTTATGTATATTTTCTGCTTCATCAATTATAATTGAAAGTTTTGAAGTTTCAATTGTTTGGTTTTAATAACATCAATAGCGCGAGTAATTACAGTAACTACTGTGGAAATAGAAACAACCCAAAATTAATTTACTTGCCCATAGAATTGCATTTTTGACTACCCCGTTGCCGTTGATCGGAAGGGTTATTGTTCAGCTTGAGGTCCATTTTTTTTTGGTTTGTTTATCATCCGATGACTTCTGCCGCTCTCCCGAAGCGGGAGGGCGTGTCAGACTTTTACTGACTCAAACCCACCCGTGTTCCTTCAAGTGCCAAGGCCGCGGTAACTCTATTTTAAATTTACCCGTGACACAGAAGCTTGAGGTCTAAGGTACGAGACCAGTGTCGAGCAAAGTATTATTAGGTTCTTCCATCTGGGAAAAAATATATAAAAAAATGCAAAAAAATAAAAAAGCAAAAACAGGAAAAAATCTAAATAAAAAGCAAAAGCAGCGCGGAGTCCGGATTTGTGCGCGGTTGGCACCAATGGGGGCAATAGGCCCACCCCTATCATATGCTACTAAGACAACTAACCCTTCGAGGAAAATCGGCGTGATGATATGATATGTTGAATTTCTAACTTAAGTCTCACGAAAAATAGAAAAAAAACTTAGGCTTCGTGGCTTCAGCTACAGAGGCAATATAAACCACTATATTGCTGCCAAAATGTCTAACCTAGCAAGAGGCAATATAATATGTAAACCACTATATTGATGCCTAAACTAACTCAGCAATCCCTACTTTACTAACCTTCACTTCAACACATTCAAAGCTAAAAATAACCTAATAATACAGCGTCGAAAATTCCAAATAGAAAAAGAAAACACAGAAAAGAAACCTCCCTTGTTACTAATAAAATTCTTAACGTGTTGCTCGACCTGCCGTTGGGCATGAGCGCCCCCTGACGTAGACACATCGCAAGCATTCTATTCGCTGATTGATTCACCACGGATCTCTACTTACCCTGAAAGGGTAACGTGATAATGCTTATTTTTTTGCTAATATTTTGAAAGCTAATAATAAGTTTGTTGGAGAGGTGACGTCATCGAAATGAATTATATTATTATTTGACTATTCGATTTTATTCGAGGGAGCAGGTCTTGGGTTCGAGCCCAGGCAGGCGCTTTACTTTGTGTAAATTATTTCATTACCACTACTATCAAAACGGTGAAGGAAAACATCGTGAGGAAACCGGCATGTCCTAGAACCAAAAATACGAAGACATGTGATATACACCAACCCGCACTGGGCCCGCGTGGTGGATTACGGCCCATTCCCACTCACAGAAAGGAGGCCTGTGTCCCAGCAGTGGGAACATTAATAGGCTGATGGTGATGATGATTCGATTTTATTAATTATGACTGTTATAACTCTATTTGACAGATTTACTGCTTCGTTTTTAGGGTTCCGTTCCCAAAGGGTAAAAACGGGACCCTATTACTAAGACTTCGCGATCCGTCTGTCTGTCTGTCCGTCTGTCTCCAGGCTGTATCTCATGAACCGTGATAGCTATAACATTTGAAATTTTCACAGATGATGTATTTCTGTTGCCGCTATAACAACAAATACTAAAAACAGTATTAAATAAATATTAAAGGGGGGCTCCCATACAACAAACGTGATATTTTTGCCATTTTTTGCTCGATATTAATAACGGCAACAGGTAGACGCTTGAAATATTCACAGAATGTTTAGTTGTATATTTACTTCAAAAAATAATAATTAAAATAAAATAAATTAAGGGGGGCTCCCATACAATAAACGTGATTTTTATGCAGTGTTTTGCGATAATGGTACGGAACCCTTCGTGTTCGAGTCCGACTCGCACTTGGCCGGTTTTTTATTTTGAAATTCGAACTGAATTTGACTCGACTTATTTTTACTGTTCACAATAATTTTATTGATTGTACTTGCTTCTTTTAATTAATTATAATTTTGCATGCCAATTTTTGGGCAGAATGTGCTCACGTTTTCATCCCATGATCTTATTTTAAACACCTGCATTCTAGCGAGTAAATGATTTGATTTTGATTTGAATGATTATCATGACTTTATTCATTCATATCTCATTACTTTAACTCGAAAACTCATGAGGATGTACTGCCAGCAAAATAGTATCCTACATAATTATGTCATTCAGGCCATAAGTCTGCTTGTGATCCAAATTTCTTCAAAAGCCATTCTGCTCTTGAGGCGGGACAATCTCACAGACTTCCACATTTATAACATTAGTTGAATACTGTTTGTCCTCATCATGTTAATTTTTGGATTTTTTAATATGATTTGGATAGGCAATTAAGTATTGAATTTAAGTTAAAAGACGTCAATATTTGGTGTATTATTTAACAACATTTAAGTTAAAAAGTTTACGAATACAATGGAAAATAGAGAAATGCACAATAATATGATAAAGCGAAACGCTTCCACAGCATTCAAACAAATTAATTAATTGAAGCATTTTATTCGTCCAACAGCGCGATGTTTCGAACACTTTGCACCATCCAACAAACTTATTAAATGAGGGAAACGAAACTTATTTCAATTCAAATAATTCTTCATTCTCATTAATCTGCAGGAGTCGGAACAAATCTGTTATTCAGAATTATAATATTTCCGTTGAATCCTCTTCAATACAAAGGTATGGAAAAGTACTGTAAGGACTGTAACACCGTTGTCAGTAGCTACAAAAATAATTGCCACTCTTGTTTATTTTCTATAGCTCTCAGTTCAATACGTCGGACGCAAATCTGAAAAGACTTCAATTTGGTGCGAATTTTGCACCAAAATGTGATTAGAGCATCTCGGTAAGCAATTTCGAGTAAATATTTTCTCTTCGGCGATCGGCAAACCGCACAATCGAGATTTAATTTCATCAACAATGTGAACCATGTTAGGTTTCTCGATAATTAAATGATCCTGTTTACACTTTCAATGGGTTGTTGATTTTAGAATGTTATCCGCACTGGATTTTAGTAATCCAACTAATATGTACGTTGATTTGATTTTTGGTGATCTCGGGGTTATTAAATTAAGTGGGTGTTTTTAAATATGGATTATTTGTTTAACTGTGCCTATATGTATTTAGCAAAAATGTATTATCATTGGGAGTTAAGCTAGGGTTTTGAAAATCCTTAACATTCATTGTCTGTGTTTGTATTTTCTTTGTTTGTTTTTAATTATTCAGCACAAAAGAGGAATTCTGTAGTTCATGTATTTTTTTTTTAGCAGTTCTGATCAAAACTCGTAGGTACTTAGTATTATTAACCAATGTATTTTCCTTATTCCACAGATGGGCTTCCTAGACGTAGTGATACCACCAGACTTCGTCCCTGAAGAGACTTCGGGAGACACGATGGTTCCCGAAGGTGGCACGGCGAGGGTCTCATGCAAAGCCCGAGGCGTGCCAAACCCGAGGGTCATGTGGAAACGAGAAGATGGCATGGAGATCGTTGTACGGGACCAAACTGGCGCGAAAAGTAAAGGTATGAATACTGTCTGTCTTACTGCCGGTCTGTCTGACCGTCTAGACTGAAACTATTTGTCTGACGGTCTGTTTGCCTGTAAATCTGAATGTCTGCCTGTCTGATTGGCATAGTCATTCGTATGAATGATAATAATAATATTAGCCTGTACCTGTTCCACTGCAAGGAAAAAGCCTCTTCTTATAAAGAGAAGGCATAAGCCCTTGCTCAAGGCGAGTTGAATATTTCAGACTGAAAAAATAAATGTCGTGGGTGCATTTATTACAAGTAAGAATAACACGTGATATTAATGGTTCTAAGTTATTAGGTTTATATAAATTATCTGTTTTGTTCGTGACCAGCAGAGTTAGGTTTCACATTGTATACATAGGGTCCGTTCAAGTATTACGTAAGCTATAGGGGGGAGGCTTATGTTCAGCAGTGGACGTCTTTCGGCTGATATGATGATGATGATAACGGGGAATCTATGCTTTGCTTATTTTTGATGACAAGGGGGGTCCCCTCAGGGTCTTATTTACTTTTTTACACATATGGCAACTATTGTCTATGCTTGAAAACGAAACTCATATTCTGAAAACGTTTAGGTACTCGCTTACAACCGAGTAGGGCAAGTACGTAAGCATGGAAGGGGGTGGTAAGAGCTTTGCTTACTTTTGCTGACAAGGGGGAGGGGACGGGGTAAATAATTGTTATAAATATGCTTACGTAATACTTGAATGGCCCACCATCACACATCATCAGCCTATTAATGTTCCCACTGCTGGGACACAGGCCTCCTCTCTGTAAGAGGGAATGGGATTTTATCCACCACGCGGGCCCAGTGCGTGTTGGTGGATGTCACATGTCTTTGAACGGCCACATACCTATCTAAAATTACAAGCACAACATGAATACTGAAAATTGATTCAGCACTTTGTTTAATATCAACTATTCATTTTATCTAGGTAACTATATTCTACTCCATTCTATTTATTTGAATGACTAAAAACATTAAAGCAACAATAGCATAGGCCAATCATTGAGTGGTGGACTTAGAATTTTAGGATAATTTGAACCTTAGTAAAATAAAAAAGAGTTTATTTGACAATAGGGAATGATGTCAAAAAAGTTCTATTTAGTCCGTCGTAAGTTGAAAATATTGGACACGTATTTTTTCTTTGGTCACGTAAACAAAAAAAAAAAAAAAAAACAAACATAATGTCGAACATAGAACCTCCTCCTTTTTGGTAAGTCGGTTAAAAATGACGGCGATACAGTGCGTTGAAGTATCGTGTGACGTCATGCCGTGCTACACTTTTACTGACAAAGTGACGTCACAAGCACCCACTCCTGATCTTTGATGCGGTTTAACTTTGTCAATTTTACACTTATTTGATAAAGCCAAAAATACGTGTCCAATATTATTTACTATTTATATAATTCACCCTATTACCTAAATCACAACATAATTTGCCTAACCTTTGCCCCAGCTATGTTAGAGTCGGCTTCCAACAGAGGAGGCTCCGTGGTGGTTTTATGAGAGGTCACCGGGTGGTTTTAGAGAGGTAAAAATCCCACAAGTCTTTTCCCCAAAAGTCCAGGCGCCTTTTGTAAATTTCCCAATGAAGGGAAAAAAAATGGTCGCTTTCAGTCGAACGGTCTGAGCACCTGATTAAACCGACTTCTACAGGAAAATACGACACAGCAAAAAATAACTTTGTTTTCCGAAGTTGATGTCATAAAACGAAAAATAATAGGTACCAAAAACACCGACTTCGAAAAACAAAGTTATTTTACATAGAGCGATTGCATATCTAACAGCTTCCACAAGCAAATTACTGTGTTTTTTAGTAGCATGTTTTTTTCCACTCTTGGTCAAAGGCCTCCCACCACTCCTTTCACGAGCTCACGCTTCCTACTTCCAATTCTAGCAAAATCTATCAAGTTAGTCTCACCAACTCCTTTATGGTTACTGGTTAAACACGTCAGAATCAATCATCATCATTTCAGCCGTAAGACGTCACTGCTGATCACAGGCCTCCCCCCATGGGGAATATGCATGTAATTTTTTTATTTGCTCAATGAAATACATGTTAACTATAGTAAAACAAAGAAAAAGATTTTTTTTTTAAATGTCTCGATCAGAAACGAAGTTATACAGCGTCAAAGTAGAGAATTGTAAAGAGAATGCCGACGTGTCACATGACGTCAGATGGCACGACGCACATACAGCTGCCATATAAAACGGCGTTTTCGTAGAGAGGGACAGATATATTTCTTTAAATTGTTATGTCAATAAGTATATGTCTCTTTCGTTTTTCGATCAATTTTTATTCTGTGTTCATTATTGGTATACTAGTTTTAGTCTTTTTATCGATAAACTGGCCAAATAACAAATATTTGTTTATTGTCGCCACAAATCTCAGCGTAGTCAAAACAAACAAATCAGTCACAATTTTCTCCTTTTCCGTACAAAAACAAACTCATTCACATAATAGTTGGCGCCCAGTAATAACCAGCAAATTGCAATAAATACCGGCTACATTGGTCATCAGTCACGCGAGCCGCGCTTACTCAGAATGTACTGACATTAGTGGATAATAATAACAGGTTCGTAATATTTGTGCACCCTCTAAATATATGTCCAATGTGTTGGGAATATGTCGAAAATGTTTTGATATTCAAATATGTCGTTTGGGTCCTGGACTATAATTTTGGCTAGTAGTTGGGCAGACTGTCTAGAATTACTTCATTTTACTGGTTTTAAATCCTAATAATCCTAATATCCTTGTGTCTGTTTGATTTGTTAGTTCTTGATGCGTCAACTATAGGACAAAATGTTTCGAACAAGTCGAAAATATTGGATATATTCTACTCTTTATTTATCGGTATGTAAAAAGAAGTTACTCCAGGGTTCTAGGAAACCTAAACTCCATTTGAAATAACATTAGACATGTTGCCAAATCTTTTTACAGTCCGTTCAACCGATTTTGAATTCTATCCCGTAAACATTAAGGATGACATAAAAAGCATAAACCTGTTACCAAAACCAACTGTTTACTACAGCTACCATTTTTCGTATCACAAACGCAATAGAAATCAAAATCGGTTGAACGGGCTGTAAAATGGGCTAATTTTAACGCCTAATGTTATCACAAATGGAGTATAAGAAAAAAAAAATCTATTTAGGCTAAAAAAATTGTTTTTTTTTTGTTGATATTTCTATTTCTTAAAAAAATATACAGAACATTCCCTTTCACGACAAAACGTTTCATTAATAAAAAATCAACTAGACCATCAAAGAGGCCTTAGCCTTAATTGGAATTACGTCTTACTTACTTAATAGACAAACAAACAGTGCAATGAGACAATTTTATAGAAGTCATGGTAGTTTACTGTAGTAACAGTGTCACTGTGTACAGTCTGTAAAACCCATCCTCGCCAATGCATCGTATTGCAATATGAAGTACGACTATTCCCTGAGTAAATCCCATGGGTCAAGTTTACCAGTGCATTACTGATTACGATAATTGATACAATTTAACCTAGCGATACGATCAGCTGACAGGAACATAATAGACAAACAAACAGTGCCATGAGATTTCATAGAAAAACTACCATGACGGTAGTTTCCAACTACAGTGCCACTGTGTAAAACCCATCATCGCCAATGCATCGGATTGCAATATGAAGAAAGTCTATTTACTTATGCTATTCCCTGAACAAGTCCCACGGCTCAATTCTACCAGTGCATTGCTGTCTTCTGCGATAATTGATGCAATATTACCTAGCGATACGATCCCCTGACTAGAACATATAGACAAACAAACAGTGCGATGAGACAATTTCATAATAATCATGGTAGTTTCCTACTACAGTGACACTGTGTACAGTCTTTAAAAGCCATCGTCGCCAATGCTTCAGATTGCATTAAGAAGTACTCTATAAACTTATTCTATTCCCTGAGTTAGTCTCACGGGTCAATTCTACCAGTGCATTACTATCTTCTGCGATAATTGATGCATTCTAATCTAGCGATACGATCGCCTGACAGGAACATACGCCCCTATAAGCCATAGTCACCAATGCTTCGGATTGCAATCAAAGATATGTACAAAGGTATCTATAAAGATATAAGAAGGTTTGCAGGTGGCCGTGGATAGCTAAATCCTAACTATAAGGTTTTTTTTTTTTATTCTCAAACCACTGCAACTCCTGAAAGCCAGAATCAACAGTGGCAACCACCAGAAAATCGCCAAAGCAATGAAGCTCGACGAAGTCCCGGAGAATGAATTTAACTGTCTTGGATCCCGCAACGAAATTAATCAGAAAAGAATAACGGAGGAGTAGGAAAAAATATAAATTTCCACTTCCATATCAAGCAGGAGACAGAACAAACAAGGCCAATAAGCACAAAGGGTCGTTTACAACTGGGATAAGCCCAGTTGCCTAGCACCACGGATAAAAATTAGTATTAATATTAATGGGTCCTAGCATTGTGAGCTGTTATATTTGATTCCAATAATAGGTATGGCAAAAACGCTTGAACGCACGGAAATTTGTTCTAGTTTCCACAAGGTCCGTATAGTAAACAACTCCTGATGCAGCCTGTACATTATTCAACATAATATTGCGTTCATTCTGCCAAAGAATTCACTCTCATAAGATATGATGAAGGAATAGCAAAAAACACTGAAAGGAGCCTCGGGCCCTATTATAAATAGAACTAAGACTGTATCATAGGTTTTCTGAAAATCAATATTCGAACCCGTTGATTTTGGAAAAAAAAACACAGGCTGTACACCCGACGACAGTGGGATTAAATTATGGGAAGTCATACCATTACTTAACCTTGTGCACTATTCAGTGATGCAATCAATTATGAAAGCTCGGGTAGCAGCCTATTAGAAGTTAAACCACACTAATTAAAATCAACTCATCGAAGTCACAAAATTTTAAATGAAACATAATGTAAGCGCAAAATAAGTTCGAAAACCTCCCACCCCATCCTTGATCGTGAACAATTAAACAAAATTATTAACCAAAGATCAAATTTGAGACTTGATTAAATTGCTAACGGCGACTCTGAAAGGCTTATAGTAGACGTTATTATAACAATGCTTAGGGTAAATTCCGAGGGTGGTTTTGTTTCACAAATTACCGGTATAGAAGGCAATACGAGAACCCTAGAACAACGAAATAATATCACGATAAAATCAACATTGAGCACGCTAGCCGCAAATAGTGATTGAATGCCCGTTTCCATTGGAATTACGTTTTCTGTACGATGAAATGTTGAACTGATTTACTTTATACTTTAAGAGGTTCAAAATATTTAAAAGCCCTTAAAACATAACATGTAATTCAGGGCGCACGGATGGCGCAGTGGTTGAACGATTGACTGATGCGCGGCGTGTCGCGGGTTCGATTCCCGCACGGAACAAATATTTGTATGACCTACAGATAGTTGTTCCGCCTCTGGGTGTTGTGAATGTGAGAAATTTAAAGGAATTCCTAGTGAGGGGCAAAGATAAAAAAAAACATTAAGCCACGCTAGCGCAACGTCTTCACGGAGTAATCGCGACGGGCGGCTGTTAATGCAATAAAGGATCTACTGATCTTATCTAGCCATCGCGCGTCTAAAATATATATACGTAAACACAATAGAATAACTATAGCACCGCACACATGGTGTGCGAACGACGGGTCACGGGTTGTGCAATCGATTGACAAATTAGTAACCCACAGTTTAAGTATTTCACTATAAAGAGGTATTGTTTCTCAAAATACCTATGCAGAAGTCTATAAGAGAACCCTAGAACAACTATACAGCGATAAAATCAACATCAGCACTAATGGCAAATAGTGTTTGAATGCCCGTTTCCATTGGTATTACGTTTTCTGTACGAGAGATTGTAGAACTGATTTACTTCATTATTCTTGAAGAAGTTCTTATTACACAAAAAAAAACAAACGAATCAAATATATATATATATTCACAATCGCGATGTTAACATATGCCTGTCAATGCAATGAAAAACCTTACCAAAAAAGTCTGAGTTCCATGTTTGGTCGTTTACATTTGTAACCAAAAGAAGCTTGAAAGCTTACTATTAGTAATATACAGTTTACCAGAGAGTACTGACCACATGATATGAACTATCAAATGTGATGGGTCTTTAACTCTCAAGAACACTGTTCTATGAAAACTTTCAGTTGTACTACAAACAATATCCAAATTCAATCCTTCGTAGTGCTTGGGCTCTAGCTCATATTTTGGACTTATAACAATCGTGTTCGATAATAGACTGTCGCTGTCTAGGCCCTCTTATAAATTAATCAAGCCATTATTTTATCCTACATTAGGTACTTAGTTCTTTTTCCTGATCCTATTTATCAAAATCCCAGCTAGCAAAACTGTTTATCAAATAAATGTCACAATATCGTAGCGGTTAGAGTTATCGGATAGAAAAATACCGCAGTTTGTGGTTGCAATCTGATTGCGGTTTACTGATAGATAATATAAACAGTATCAATTCTTTATGAAGTCTGCTCGGTTACATCATTTATTTAGTCTTCATATTTTGTAAAAATATTTGTTTCGTTTGTTTAAAATTTTCAGCACAAATGCCTTTTGAAAATATGTTACTTGTGTACTTCGAAGCTGATGTGACTCTCTGAAGTCGATTTTTTTAAGTAATAAATCGTATCAGCGCTAAGATAGGAATGCATTCCTATAAATATCACTTTTACATGCATATAAAAATCGCTCTTGTCACCCAACCCAATCCAACCCTTGGGCGCACGGTTGGCGCAGTGGTTGAGCGATTGACTGCTGCACTGCGTGTCGCGGGTTCGATTCCCGCACGGAACTAATATTTGTATGACCTACAGATAGTTGTTTCGGCTCTGGGTGTTTGTGTATGTGGGTTTATATGTTTGTAAACGCTCCCACGATACAGGAAGAAATTCCTAGTGTGGGGCAAAGTTTTTAAAGAAAAAAAAAATACTTCAAAAAAACCTGATGTTTATTAATTGTCAAAGACGACTTAAGCATGTAAACCGTTCAAATGTTGGTACTAAAGTAGAGTTTTTAACTTTAAAATCTTAATTCAGAAACCGGTTATTAGTACATACTAATAACCGGTTTCTGAACCATGCATCTTCATAAAATGCCATTTAATTCTTACCTATTCAAGCAAGCCGCTTGCCCAGCTCTACAGTATTTCTCAGCGACGTGATTGAGATAAAAACATACACATTAAGAGTATTTATGACTTCGAAAATAAACTCAACTTACTAAAAGCAAACACTATTCGATGTACAATATCATAAATACCTTTAAAAAAATATGGCGAAAAAGTAAAGTGATTGGATTCAGCAAATACTCAAGAAGCTTAAAAATATTGAGCCAGTATACCGACGGATTTCATTTTATTTATTTCAGCTGGTTTTAAGTTTTATTAGATAGGGTTTGTAATTGGATTAATACGTACTGGTTGAATACCTATATTATATACTAGCACTTCGCCCGCGACTTCGTTCGCGTGATCCGTGTTTAATCCTACAGATGACTTTTAAGTTTCACCCCCTTAAAGGTTGAATTTTAGAAATCCCTTCTTAGTGCTCCCCTACATTATAAAAAGAAGCCCTGTACAGTAAAAATCATCATAAAATCTTTAATACCCCCTTACTCATCTTTTAGGAGTAGTTTTGAAAAACTAATAATGAAAACTTTTACTATTAACTTAGGTTAGTATTTATGCCAAGTTTCAAATATATAAGCCCAACAAATTGCCACGTTTTCACCTCCTTAGTGGTAGAATTTCCAAAAACCATGAATTCTTTTTCTCAACCAAAAGCGTAAATCTTTAATTTCACGTGTCACACTTTAAAGCGTAGAAGTTTCACACAAACTTTCAACCGACTTTTTACTCCCTTAGGGGTAGAACCCCCGACATAAAAAAAAAACTCATTGTTTTTTTTTTAACCAAGAGCGTAAACCAACCAACAATTTCAGATATTTTACCTTCCAAACCCAAGAAATTTCACAAAAAGTTTCAAACCCTATTTTATCCCCTTAGGGGTAGAATTTCCATAAAACAATAAATACCTGAATTCTTTTTACCCGACTGCCGAAGGAGGGTAATGTGTTTATCAGTCTATGTATGTATGTATGTATGTATGTATGTATGTATGTATGTATGTATGTATGTATGTATGTAAGTATGTATGTATGTATGTATGTATGTATGTATGTAAGTATGTATGTATGTATGTATGTATGTTTGTTCCTATATGGCGTTCTAGAGACCAAACGCGTGGGCCGATTTTGATGGTTCTTACGTCAATCGATTCGTCTTAACCCCGCGAGTGTCACTGGCTACATTAAAATTGTAAAATAGGAAAATGACGGTTCTTAGGCGCCATATTGTGGGGGCCCAAATATTTTTTTTCTTCCAAACCTATCGTGTGGGGTATCAAAATGAAGGGTTTTGAGAGGTGATTTCAATAATATATAACACTTATATGTTTAAATGTACCTAATTCGAAAAAAAATTACTTAAAAGTTAAAAATAAAAAAAGTTAATTAAAAATATCAAAAAACCCGACTGCTTGAAAAGCGAACTAAAAAGACGTAAACAAGAAGAAAATCATGCTGTGCAGTCGGAGGATATATCTGGTTATGGTCAGCCAGCTCGCGAATATGTATCCTCCGACTGCACAGCATGATTTTCTTCTTGTTTACGTCTTTTTAGTTCGCTTTTCAAGCAGTCGGGTTTTTTGATATTTTTAATTAACTTTTTTTTTATCAACCAAGAGCGTAAATCAAAAATTTCAAGTGTCCTATTTCCAAACTATAAAAATTTCATACAAACTTTCAACCCTTTTTTACCCCTTTAGAGGTAGAATTTCTGAAAACCAATAAATGCATCTATACTTTTTTATATTATAAAGGGGGAACCTTTTTTTGTTTGTTTGTACCAAATACGCTCTGAAACTCTTGGACCGATTTAAAAAATTCTTTCACCAATAGAAAGCTACATTATTCCTGAATGACATAGTCTACTTTCGAATCCCGAAAACGGGTCCTGTGGGGTGGTTCACAGGAGCGAAGCCGCGGGGAACAGCTAGTAAATTGTAAAAGTATTGAAGCAGTCTTGAATATGAATTCATTTACTTTGACAAGGATTAATACCAAGATTTTATGTCACGGGTATAAGATATACCGAATAGTTAACCGACAATGATGAAGCAAATACTTATAAATAAATGGTACTGATGAAAATGGTACCATCGACCATATGACCATAAGCTCTTAGAGTAAGGTTATTTTGAGTGTGTGTAAGTGATAGATGTATATGACTTGTATACATCTGTCACTTAAGCGATCTCAAAATAACCTTACTCTAATAGCTTATGGTCATATGGTCATATGGTCCCTGATCTGATGATGAAGCCGGAAGGTGGGTACTGCAACTCGAAAATAAAACAAAGTATCCTAGTCGTGTTTGGGATTGGAATCGTCATAAGATTTACTTTGACTATAAATGATTTTCAAGGTAATTGAAGGTATCTGCCAAAACTATAAAGAGATAAATAAAAACTTAAAAAAAAAACAAACCGACATCCAAAACAAAACACTAAAATGCGAAAAATTACTTTCTTTTCCGAAGTCTGTGTCGAAAAACGGAAAACAATAGGTACCAAAGGCACCGACTACAAAAATTTATTCGCTTTGAAGTGTTTTGTTTTAAAAGTCGGTTTGATTTTTTTATTTTAATTTTAAGTTTAGTTTGATTTTATAAAAAAAAAATTGAAATTTTGTTTTGACATTCTTTTATTGTGATTTTATATTTTATTGTAATTCTGAATTTATTTTGATTTTAGTTTCAATTAATTTAATTGGAATTTCGAATTTACTCTGACTTTACTTTATTCAGATTTAATTTTATTTTTATGTAATTTTAATCTTAGTTTGAGCATGCTTTTTATTCATATATTTATTGTGTCACTACTATTTTAAACAAGCGTCAAAAATGGGATTGACTTCTGTAACACAGGATTTTACCTAACTCAGAAGTCAGGGCTATAAACAACTTATTTGTCAATAAAAAAAGATTTGATTTGATGTTGCCTGTATTTCTCAACTAGTCTTACCGAGGAGTATCGTGCTACCCAGTTCCTCATTGGGTGTGGCGATCAAATAAGCATTCTATCCACGTAAAAAAATGTATTTAGCTCGAACCGACTGGTAACCGACAGAAACGCAATTGGGATTAAGATTAAGCAGACTGTTCATTACTGGTAGGTCCATCCTTCCCATATTTTTTGGATAGCACTGAACAACACAAACAACACAACAAGAACAACAAACAACAACAACATACAACAACAACAACAATTACAACAACAATTTTTCAACAACAATTACAACAACAATTTTTCTTTCTTTTTTTCTTTCACTGCACCCACTTAATTGGGGACCATGATGATTCTGTTTTGCCTTTTTTCTATCATTATTATAATCCCTGTTGTGATTCAAATTAGGTTGTTACCTACGTATATTGTTGAAGATGAAACCGTTTTGTACTTATTGTATCGTCTCTTCTCTACTAAACTATCTTAACCAAAAAATAATAAGCACAATTAATCCCAAAATTGTTAAACAAATAGCTGGAAAAATATTTCATTTGTCTTAGTTTATTTGAATGGCGCAAGGACGCCATTGTTTTTCTGAATATGTATAATACGAAAGTCTGTGTGACCGCATTTGTGGGTCCACAATGAGCCGCGCGGCGACTATTCTCGGGATGAGTTTCGCGTCCAGTATTGTTTAAAGTTTGTCGTAATTAGTAGAGTTCTGCCGTTGAATACACTTCTAGGGCTCATTATACGAACGGTGAATAACGTTTGAATAATATATTGGGGACCTATATAATATAGGGCATGTTACTTGTTTAAGGGTCAGTCATTCTATGTTCTTAATTTAAAAATTAACTTAAATTAAGAACGTAGAATCATTGAAACGAAGAAAAAAAAGCAGGGGCGAACCGTGAATTTGTGGAGTCTTGGGTAAAACCACTTGGGGGCCTACTACTGAACCCTGAACAGCCTGAACTACCAAATTACCTGAATCTCTTCAAAGTTTCAGTGAACAGGCTTCTTCTGGGTAAGCTTACTCCATCGTCCATCCGACTTTGTCTCTGCCACCTCTGACCTAGACTAGAGTCAAGAGCAAGATCCCACCAAAAAATAGCGCTCGCGCGCAAACTATGCGTGCGCAACTTTTGGAGCGGTGCCGAGACCGCGATTAATGCCTACACTTGGCATTAATCGCTGTAAATAAGGTCGAGTAAAGGAGACCTTACCCTACCAATGTTTGTTTTTACCGCACATGATTTGGAGGGGTGTTTTCGAGTAGAGCTTGGTTGCCCAGGTACTTATAATAAGTAGTTTAGAAATTATGAGCGAACAGATGAACATACACACATATCGGTCAAAAACATAACCCTCCCTTTTGCTTCGCCGCAGTCGGGTAAAAATAACTACAAACCATGATATATTATACGTCAAAGCTTCTAATATCCATTTATCGACGACATGGAAGTTTTAGGAAACGTCTAATGGCTTTATAAACATCCTCTTCAAATACACGTCTGGGTTTGTGTAATACTGAGTTTTTGACGCAATCATTACGCTGGATAAATATTGTTGAAATAGAATCAATGCCACACAATTGTATAATGTTATCTTTACAGAAGAAAACTTTTAGAGGCTTCTACAGACAGACGCGACGTGACAATGAGACAAACCTTTTTACAGATTTTATTGTATTTCGCATCAAGCCCTTCTGTGGAACCTTATAAAGTTACAAGACTTATTCATATACATATCAAGGTTTTTAAGCGTTTTAAGCAAAAGCAAAAAACTGCACAAATAAACTAACATTTTATCTTGTAAAATCGTACTTGAACAGTGTAATATATTTCCCCCAATGGTAACCGCTTTAGCACTAAGCTGTACGATTAATGTAATTAAATTTTACTGCACATTTTAAAGAATTTCAAAGGAAAAAGAGACATTCTCTGTAGGTGCAGTATAGGAGTAGTTTTGAACTGTATCGAATTTATAGTTTTATATTCGGAATAGTCATTAGTTAATTTTTATTTTTTATTTTAATAATCATTATAAGTCCACGAGCTCTTACAATGGGAATAACCTTGCTATAAGAGATTATGGTTGACCTCCAGATATAATGGGCTTAATTAGGTTTTTTACGCCATGCTTACATGTATCTCCTGCTTAAGATCGTGGGCTCAAATCCTACCCAAAGTTGCAGTTCTCAATGGGACTAGTTCAATTAGTATGTACTTTCTAAAGTTATTTATTTATTTAGACTTCATGCACAAAAGGTACAAAGACGGACTTAATGCCTTAGGCATTCTCAACCAGTCAACCAAGGGTGGTGCAACATTGTGTGCATTGTTTAATAATAACACCAGTTATTATATAACATACTAAAATAGATAAAATACTCGTACATATATATTGAAAATAATATATACTTATATAAATATATATGTTTATGTTGGATCACTGGTATTGGTGAAGGTTCATATCTTGAGGAAACCTGAACTTACTACAATTCTGAAATCGCCAACGGGTGGGTTGCGATTAATTATCTTCACTTATTTGTATGCAGTAATGGGACAGTTACAGGCGGGTATTATTGTAACACTAGCTTCGCCCGAGTGAAAGTCGAAAATTATCCCGAGGGAACAAATTCCCGGGATAAAATGTATCTTATGTGCTATTCCTGACTATAATCTATCTCTGTGCCAAATTTCATCTAGATCTGTCCAGCCGTTTGAGCGTGAAAAACTAACAAATACACACACACACTCACAAACTTTCGCCTTTATAATATTAGTGTGATAGAGTGATGTGTTAAGTGTGATTTTCTAAATCATGTTTTTATTTTTGATATATAATATATATCCTTCAGGATAGGCAACAAATAGGCTCTCTTTGATTTAGTATTTGATTACTCTGCATTTGCATATTTGGTTGATCCCAATTATAACATAAAACCGCATCAATTATACTGTTGGACGCCATATCTGTTTGTTAATAATATTCTATTACAGAATTGAATTCAGTCATTAGGCCAGAATTTGGTATATGTTGAAATGAACACAGCATTAACTTTACAATAACTTCGGGTTTCATTGCGTCAAACAGATTGATGAAAATTGTTGTTAGGAATAGAATACAGAAGGATTTAGGTTTATGGAATGGTAATGGTGTCATTTGGTGACAATAGGCAGCGGTTAGCTTTAGATCAAAATATGCCAATAAGCTTTTCTGCAATCTTAAATTCTTATCCGAAGTCGGTGTCTTTGGTACCTATTGTTTTCCGTTTTTCGACACTGACTTCGGAAAAGAAAGTTTTTTTCCGCTTTGTAGTGTTTTGTTTTAGAAGTCGGTTTGATTTTTTTGTTAAAAAGTTTTTTATTCATCTCTTTTTAGTTTTGGTAGGTACCTCCAAATACAATGAAAATCATTTGTAGCCAAAGTACATCATGACGATTCCAATAAGCCCAAACACGACCAGGATACATTGTTTTATTACGGAGTTCCAGTGCCTTCCTTCTAGCTTCATCATCAGATCAGTTCCATGGTACCATCAGTATTTCCATCAGTACTATTTATTTACATGTATTTGCTTCATCATAATCGGTTAACTATTCAAGATATTATCTTATACCCGTGTATTTAGCATTAATTAGTTCCAGTGGCTATCTGTGGTCTTCTTCATCAGTTTCACTTCACCAAATGATACTTTCTGAGTGCATTAATTATGGTTATACCAAAATCGCTATATGCATGCCTATAATATTTGAGGAGTTCGCCCGATTTCTCCTAGATTCCATCATCAGATCCTATCCTGATGACGATGGGGCCACTTGGGAAGTATACCCTTTCAAACAAAAGAAGAATTTTTGAAATCAGTCCAGGAGTCTCTCAGGAAAAGGCTCTTTTTTTTTAAGTCGGTTAAAAATTGGAAGACGCAATGTGACCTCTACCAACGGATTGGCCTCACGTAGCGGATAACAACCCACTCCCTCTCATAAAGAGGGCGTATAATGTTTTAGCATTGAAAACAATATAGCCCGACTATGCTGACAAGAAACTTGCTGGTACAGTCAACCGCTCATTTGTAGTTACCTACACAAAAACCTATGTACTGCTACAAAATACGGACGCTCTCATAATCAAATTGTTACCATGATTTTGTGTTTGCTTGTACCCAACCTACCTCTTAGTTAAAGTGATATGTTTACTTTTGTTCACAGTGCACTCATACCAGGGTGAAGTGTTGAAGTTGACCAAAATATCACGTTCGGAGATGGGTACATACTTATGTATCGCCAGTAATGGGGTCCCGCCCACCGTGAGCAAGAGGATCCACATCAGTGTACACTGTAAGTTGATCTTTGTAAGGCTGCGTTTACATCTGCGTTATATAGTCAGCCACCGACTATGAGCGACAATATTTTTGTTGTTTCTCTTTAGATCCTGGTAAGTAGACCTTTGTAATTTTTTGTCAAGGACACCTGAATCGCCGTTCTCATTAAACATGTTTTTGAAATGTAATTTCTAATCTGAATTGAATTCATAGTTCAAAATAAAGGAACACGGGCGTGCGCTATGTACGTACGATTTGACGCAAATAAAATCCAGCCATACAATTAATATAGACATGACCTATTAACCATCTACCAACATCAACCATCCATTACATACTCTAGCAATCTAAGCTCGTATTTATTAGTGATTAAAATCTAACAAAAAATACTCAGTCACGAATATTGAATTTCCTACCAACATACCGAAAGAAAAGACATCAAAACAACGTCAGTCAGCGCTTAATTGTGACGATTGACTGTAAGCAAAGTTTAAGTTTGATGTGAACACCGCCTAATGTTTTATGTATTTTGTCGGCCGCCAATTAAGCCAAATGAAGCCTTAAAAAGATTTCGTTTTTACAACTCAAAGTATCAAATCTCACTCACTTCATTTAAAAAGGTCTTAGGGTTAATTAAAATAATTTAGTGCTTTCTTCGTGGAAATCTTTTAGCATTTTGGCGTTTCGTTGGTAAATGATGAAGCTACGAAGATCAATGGCCATGAATATTTTTTCTTATTTCTTTTTGTTTTGTCCAGTTCATCCAGTGATTCAAGTGCCTAACCAGCTGGTGGGTGCTCCTCTGGGCACTGACGTCACTATCGAGTGCTACGTTGAGTCTTCGCCCAAGTCTATCAACTACTGGGTGAAGGATCCAGGTAAGATATTGATGCATGGTTCTAGATTTACTACAGAAAGAAGTTCAATTTCGTAAGAGACTCCAATACTACGTGCGATATGATTTTGATAAAACTACTCTCATCTCACATAAGTAATAAAAAGTATATTAAATCATCATTATATCTAGTTCTATATCCCAACTGTACGTCTCGTTCGAACCCAATAACAAGATTAAGTTAAATTATGATCATGAACATAAAATTACGGTTCAGCAATAAAAGTAAAAATCATCTTATATCCCGGATTGAATATAAATACGCTCTAAAAGTTCAACATTCGAATTTTAATACCGTTTGATTAACTCGGCTGGCAGGTAAGGCATCCGCGATAAAAGCGAAACAAATTATAAGGCAGCCATAAAACTCCTAGGTGTCTGCACGAAGTTTTTACATTTTTCATAAAACTTCCGCTGAGGAAAGATGAAATTCTAATATTGAATTTAAAAACAAGTGTGTTTTAAGTAATAAATTGTTCTGCAGGTGAACTGATCATACCTTCGGAACACCACGTGATGTCAGTCAGGCAGAAATCCATGTTTGAGGCTGAAATGACGATGACCATCAAAAACATTCGCAGGGAAGACTTGGGCAGTTACATCTGCGTTGCCAAGAATTCCCTCGGAGACGTCGAGAGCAAGATAAGATTATACGGTACGCTACTTTCTATTTTAAGAAATTCAATTTCTCTCCTAACTTTGTTAATTAAATACAATTTCATTCCGTACCTCATACCTTTAAACATCAGCTTTTGTAGAACCCACACACATATTTGCTACAGCAAACGCATATAAAACGTGTTCAATGGCTCCCAAATCTGCATTTCAATTCACAAATACTTGAAATAAATGCGAAATCGAAATTAACTCTGAATATTGTAGTCATGCGGTGACAGCACATGATGGATTTTAAAACAAACATTTTGTTGGTATCACAGAGATCCCGGGGAACGATAGGCATGCTTACCAGTACCCTGATGTACGGGCTACTTCGGATGATGAGTATGGGACGAACGCGTATGATGACGATGATGAGGATGTTGACAGCATGAAAAGTAACAGAGTGCCAGACAGGGCGAACAAATGGTACTCCAACGACGGCAAGACCGCGGTGATCACGGCAACGGGCGCCTCGTCTACAATCACCACAACGACGACAATCTTCCTGTGTCTAATCAAAAGTCTGCTATAATTACTATAACTGCTACAATAAATGTTTCTTTTTTATCGTTAGCCCTGATGATAATTCAGGTAATTTGTCAACAATCACAACCTGCAATTACGTTTGATTGGAATAATTTCTGTAGACATTGTTATTTTTGTTTTTTGAGTCGGCGAATTTTCTGTTCCATAGTTTTTTTTTTATTCCATCAGCGTGTAACGTGATAATAACTAGTCTTATAACGTTGTATATAGTTTGTAATAGGTGAATATCCGAACTGTTTGTAAGAATATAAATAATAGTAATTCATCTCTGATACTGTTAAATACATTTGCGACATCGTGTAAGATTTAAGCAAATGTTTATAAATGAATGTGCCATGTATATTGCTATTATCTTGAATAGAGACATTTATATTAAAGTTTTTATTGGGCATGGTAAATTTAATTGTAAATAATATATTGTATGTAAGCGATAGAGGACATATTTACTTAATGACTTGTTTGAAACATATAAAACAGTTAAAATAGTTGCCGAGTATTTACAAATTAAAGTTACAGTTCCCAGTGCTTACACTCCAGCTACAACTTTGGTAGCAGATACGGTACGAACCAGTAATGGATTTAGTACCTAAAGTCTTTCAACAACTAAGCCAACTTTATGGTTTTACATTCTTGAGATTTGTGCAGTGGTTTATGAAACACTAATGAATTGGATGCCCAAAGTTGCCGATGGAGTTATTTCCGCGTGTATCTAAATAATGTAGTCAAAATGATATTGTAACTTCTTCCAAACAATGTACGTTAATATCCTGATCGTTACAAAAAATAATAAAATCAAGGACATGTCGCATTGCTTCTTAATTTCATCCGAAACCTTCGTTTCCCGAGGAGTTTAATACCTAATTGAATATTTCACGGCGTTCTATGCTAATGTTGCGAGGGGTGATAAATGGTAATGTTATTCTTCGTTATTCTCACTAAAATTCATACGTTTTACGAAATAGAACCATTTCACAACACTAATTGTATTTCGAGTGTTATGCTTTAAAAACTGTAGTTTTATATACTGGTTCAATTATCATAGTGAGCGAGACTTAGCTTACTTGGAAACTTTAATCGAAATATATTTGTTATTCTCTTTACTTTTTAACTAACCTTTTTGAACATTATATAAACCCGAGTAGACTAGGTACTTACCTTGAGAATTACGTCGTCTAAACTAATATTATGAGGGATTCAAATTGTTTATTTGGTCGGAGGTATTTTTTAAAGTACTGATCTGACTTTAAAAGTTTTTTAAATAATTTAGAAAGCTACACTATATCTACTTACCCCTTTGTACTTTTAACCCGGCAATTGCTTGATTCCTATGGACTACACGGAAATGAAGCCACGGGAAAAGGTAGTCAGCAATCAGGCTGCCAGCAACGACAGTAAATATTCTGATAGGCCGAACGTGTTCCACAGACTTTTACCCCGAGAAATGTACCGATCCTCTAGAATAGGATACGGGCTAAAATAAGTCATAGAAAACCAGCCAAATACGTGTAGGACTTCGAACATTCAGGGTTCCGTACCAAGCCGCAAAATCAAATTGGTTGTAATGCCAAAAACGTTCAATTTATCAATATATTAGTATTTAGAAGTAAAATAAATGTAATAATAAGCTTTATTACCAACTTTGAAATATGAACTTTAAATTTGGTTATGGGAAGTTAAAAAAATCTTCGGCACAAAATTTTGTAAAAAGGCTAACTGGCTTCTTATTCCTTTATTTCCAAATTTTTATTAAAACTAAAAATACAGTTTTTGCTACACAACGAGTTCGAACAACGATATCCTACTCGATAAAGTAGGTAAAAAAAAATATCCTGTATAAGAGCTACCCTTAAACACATTTAAAATATTTTTTTGACAATAAATTTGAAAATAAAATTATATGTCTTTGAGTCAACAAGGTGCTTATACTGTGAACATTTGAAGACTGTAGCTCTAACCGATTGGCTATAAAATCTGTGTGACAGGCGACGGACAGATAGACGGACACGTGAGTGACAGTAATAGTGCTCCGTTTGAACCCTTCGGATACGGAACCCAAAAAAAAAGAAGTCAGTAATGAGGCTATGACAATACACCACATTCGAGAGCTAAACTATCGCTGAGTGTCAACCACTACTACTACTTTTAATCACGGTTTTACAGTTCTTATGAAATAGGATACGAGCAAAGCCACAAGATAAAGATTCTATAATCAGGTCGATAGCAGGACATAGCTGGGCGCTGCCAGTTCACACAAGAGCTCCTCTCATGTGCCTCGAAGGGAGTGATGAGCCCATTTGTATTCGATCACACGACACATTGACTGGGCATCGTTGCGGTAATGTGGAGCACTCGCTATTATACACGGTACGTATATTACGCTTATGACGCGCTGGAGGGTAAGTACAGTTGGGAATGGTATTTATTTATGTACGATCTGGCTTATGTAAGTGCCTTGTTATGAGGGAAATGAGTAGCTAAGTACCTGTAGTGTGAAGATAAACCAAAACATGAGTTTTCTTTAGAAAATTAAGGATTATTAGGAAAAAAGTACTTTTACACTATTACCCCGCAAAAAAAATTATTTTATTCACTGAAAACAGTGAATAAAAAGCACTTTTAATCACTGTTTTGGTGTTTGAATTTGGAACACACCTCACAATGTATTCGACCTCCATCTCAATGCTATATAACCTCTTTGCGCAAAAAAAACTCGATAAAAACTTCTTGTGCAGAGAAAATTCGACTTACAAACTCCTTCTTCGATTTTAATTTTGAGTTTGTTTATATTTAGGTTTTTAATAATGATTTTGATTTTAGTCCAGGATATTTATTGTATACTTATTTGGATTGTAATTCTAATATTAATTGCAATGGTGTTTAATCTATACTAATATTATAAAGAGGAAAGATTTTTTTGTTTGTTTGTTTGTACCGAATAGGCTCCGAAACTACTGGACCGATTTAAAAAATTCTTTCACCAATAGAAAGCTACATTATTCCTGAGTGACATAGGCTATTTTTTTATCCCGATAACGGGTCCTGTGGGGTGGCCCACGGGAGCGAAGCCGCGCGGAACAGCTAGTTCATTATAATTATGTAACGTAACGGAGGTGGTCACTGGCCTGAAACACAGGTGCTGTTACCTAGCGCAGGGGTCAGGGTTTCACATTTTTTATAGATTTTGAAGGTAATAAACCATTTATTTATTACTCGTAATATTCCTTGTGTTTTCGCTTAAATCTTTATTTTTGTCGTAGTCATGGTATAAAATATAGTATGCAACTCTTGAATAAAACGTATTTATATCGAGGGCCATGAATCACTTGCGTCGGTCATGATTCTAACACTTGAATCACTCGCTATGCTCGTGATTCAGTCGTTAGAATTCTTCATTTGCTCGTGATTCATCTATGGCCCTCGCTTTAAATCCGTCCTTTATTTACTAGTTGCATAATATACTATTAAAAGCTTTCTGAGCTTTCAGCTATGATAACTAATATAAGGGCTTTTCTTGGTAGATTGTTAGGAACTATGAGCAAAAAATATGTTATCGACTTCTTTTGATAAGGCCTTTATCAAAGGAACCTTAAACTTTTATTATAGCGTTCTGAGTTTTCTTTACGAAGTACTCTCACGCATGAAAACAAACTTGAAGTTATATGGCACCTACACAATTTTCATCAATTTTACCTACCAAAATGTTGAACAAAAGCCTTTTTTTAACAACCAGCCTAGGCATACTTTAGAATCCAACGTAGTGATAAGGCCAGACTGACAGGTGCGTTAATCCGTTGTCAATTGGCGTCGGTGGCAGTCGCTGATAAGAGGCCGATCGATGGAACCGTTCGGATATGTCAAAGGTAATACCAGAACGGAACTGATCTAACATTTGTGGGGGAAATATCTATTGAAATGGCAGGCGTAGAACGCTAACCATTTGCGACTGAAAAAGTGATGTCCAATTGAATTCGGTGGCGGGCCAAAGCTCTAAACCTATACAAACAGACATACTCACATGTACATTGCATACAAGTTTTATGTTATTTATTAAATTTACATCTACACTATTATAAAGAGGAAAGATTTGTATTTTTATACGAGTATGTAACGAATAAACTTAAAAACTATTGGACCGATTTCAAAAATTCTTTCACCGTTGGGAAGCTACACTATCCCCAGGCTACATAGGCTACTTTTTATCCCTGTATTCCCACGGGAACGGGAACTACGCGCGTGAAACCGCGTGGCGTCCGCTAGTTAAATATAATTAGGCTTTGGGTAATTTGTGCGTCACATTTTTTTAAATACATGGGTCCTTTGTCAATCGCAATTTTTTCTCGGTTGGCTGGTTATATTTTAACCAATTACCTATGGAATGGGCTTCTTCCGAGGCATTGCCACGGAGCGGAGCTACGACTTGGACAGTTTTGAGAGGAAATTCGGTCGCAGACCGAGAGTCCGAGAGAAATTCAGTCAGATGTCTGCGACCGTATTTCCTCTTAAGCAATACATGAAGATTGCTCATCTCTGAAAAGGATACGCAACGCACTCGAGGAATCGCTGATATTGCAGATGTCACCGTCGGGTGCTCTTGCCATCAGGGGGACTCTCTGCTTATTTGCCAAACTATTGCTTCAGAATTTGTTAGTAGCACCCTCGAGTCTGGCTTTGTGTCCGGGTAATGGTCATAAGATACGCTTACCAGCAATGACATGGATTCTGAACATATGTAAGTGGCAAAATGTGGGATTGGTACAATTCTGATTACTCCTACTGAGAACACAAGTGTACTACGTTTCAGTATTTCAAACAAAATATTAGTAGATAATTTATTCTTCGTGTTTTTCCAATTTAGTTGTACCTAATACTTCAGTCTCATGATAATAGTTTAGTAAAGTTGTGTACACGGCCTTCGGCTAAGCCGTCGTGTGCATAAATATTGTTATAAAGTTACGCTACTGAACTTTGTGTTCCTATAAAAGTCTAATAAAATACTTATTTAGTAAATGTTTTTCGAAAGAGATTTTAATAAGAACAATCTACCATAAAATATACAACAGTTATAATTTACTGTCGTATCAAAACAAAACATTTTGAGTGGATAAGTTGCATCTTAGGCCCGTATTCTGGTTGCTCATACTTGACTCAAACTCAAATTTGGCCACACCTACAAATCAACTGCCAACCAATCACAACTCTAGAGATTACAACTATGATTCTATTGAGTATACGTATTTCAGCTTGACATTCGTATACTCAATAGAGCAAGAGCCCAGACGCCCCAGACGTTACTGAATTCTTTCTAAACAAAATGTGTGGTAAGTATTGCATGAAAATGAAAATCCAAGTTAGCAAGTACGAGTACGTTCCTAGTACATGCTAACACTACTAAATTTCACTGACTTTGTGTTAAAATAATTCAGTAACGTCTGGGGCGTTTAGGATCTTGGACTTGAGCATGTTAATGTCAAAAAAACCGACCAAGTGCGAGTAGGACTCGCGCACGAAGGGTTCCGTACAGTTATCGCAAAAAACAGCAAAAAAAACACGTTTGTTGTATGGGAGCCCCACTTAAATATTTATTTTAGTTTTGTTTTTATATTTATAATAGCGGCAACAGTAATACATCATCTGTGAATTTTTAACTATCTAGCTATCACGGTTCATGAGATACAGCCTGGTGACAGACGTGAGACAGATGGAACGCGAAGTCTTAGTAATAGGGTCTCGTTTTTACTCTTTGGGTACGGAACCCTAAAAAACAAGTTAACAAATCACAACTGTCCATTTCCAGTTCGAGATGAGTTGAGTATGAGCATGATTAACCGGAATACGGGCCTTACTGCCGCACTCAGAGACGTTAACGGTTACTTAAAGCTCTCCTTAGTATAGATTTTTAGTACAAAATCTACACTAAGGAGCGC
Organism: Anorthoa munda; assembly: GCA_945859665.1. NCBI lineage: Eukaryota > Metazoa > Arthropoda > Insecta > Lepidoptera > Noctuidae > Anorthoa > Anorthoa munda. The sequence continues at coordinate 13,731,643 of OX243900.1, read as the reverse complement.
CTTAAGTAACCGTTAAATGTCTCTGAGTGCGGCAGTTAGACTTAATTCGGAGTCAAAAGGAACAATTTTTATTTTTTTATTTTTTTTATTCACTTACTCATACATTTATTTTTACAGGTAAAACCCAGGTATTATGAACATGATCACGATTAGGTGTCTAAAGTTAGGTATGATGTCGCTCTAAACAAAGTGACATACTTACTATCAGCGATAAAGATTGTAAAAAAACCGGCCACGTGCGAGTCGGACTCGCGCACGAAGGGTTCCGTACCATTATCGCAAAAAACGGCACAAATATCACGTTTGTTGTATGGGAGCCCACTTTAATATTTATTTTATTCTGTTTTTAGTATTTGTTGTTATAGCGGCAACAGAATTACATCATTTGTGAAAATTTCAACTGCCTAGCTATCACGGTTCGTGAGATACAGCCTGGTGATAGACGGACAGACAAACAGACAAACGGATCGCGGAGTCTTAGTAATAGGGTCCCGTTTTTACCCTTTGGGTACGGAACCCTAAAAAACAGCCAAGTGGGTGTCGGGCTTCGCATATTTCTGGGTTCTGTACCAAATTATCAATATATTGGTATTTGTTAGTAAATTATACGTAATAATATCACCAAATTTCAAGTTCATAGATCAATGTGAAGTATGGTACAAAATGTGTGACAAATGACAGACGAACGGACACGTGAGTGACAGCAATAGGGTCCCGTTTTTACCCTTTGGGTACGGAACCCTAAAAAACAGCCAAGTGGGTGTCGGGCTTCGCCATAGAAATATTGTTTATATATCTATGGGCTTCGCATATATTTCTGGGTTCTGTACCTAATTATCAATATATTGGTATTTGTTAGTAAATTATACGTAATAATATCACCAAATTTCAAGTTCATAGATCAATGTGAAGTATGGTACAAAATGTGTGACAAATGACAGACAAATGACAGCAATAGGGTTCCGTTTGGACCGTTCGGGTACGGAACCCTAAAAACTGTGCTTTTGCGGGTAACGATCTGCTGTTGAACATTATTTTATGAATGTACTTTTTTCTTTTTTTTTTGGGTGGGAAATCATCCAATGTCTTCTCCCGCTCTGGGTGAGGCGGGACGGCTTGTCAGACTTTTACTGACTAAAACCCACCCGTGTTCCTTCAGTTGCTTGAGCCAGGGCCGCGGTAACTCTTTACTCGGACTCGGGCCTGGCAAGCCCGCGCCTACGGTGGCCGGAAATCGACTTGCGACTCCCGACTCCCAGGGCGTCTCCTGAGGTGGCTAGGGGCGTGAGTGCGTCTCGGTTGCGTCTCCCTTACGCGTTCCGCCTCCTCCTTTGCATGCTTCGAAACACGCTTTTCGAAAGAGTCCAATATAATTTGGCAATACCTAATTATGTAAAGGAAATTTGTCATACTCTTTCATAGAGTCATACCCTCTGCCCTGCCAAATTCACTTACGTAATTAGGATGCATGTCGACCAAAAAGATTTTTCTTTTTTTTTCGAAAAAAAGAGTATTGTGACAATGATGATTATTGGGGAACACGTGGTAACTTATGAATAAGGCAAACCGTTTTTATATTTGTCATACTCTTTCATGGATTTATACCCTTTGCCTTACCGAATTCACTTACGCAACTAGGCTGCTGGAAATCGAACTCAAAATCTCCACACACGTTAGCGATTACTTGACAGATATAAATTAGAATAAGTGTTTTCAGGTTAATACCCCTAAAACATATCCAGAATTAGATTATCTACTCAAAGTCTGTCAACAATTGATAACTTTCAAAGTGTACTGAATAATTCATTGTTGAATTCCATTGCTGTTTATTTGATACTAAAATTAAATCATCCCTTAATTGGATAACGCAAATTGATGCATTTGTAGTCACGTTAATTGAATTAATTATCCTATACGTAATGTGCACAATGGTCGCTGACGTTCTGCTGTTCACCGCCCCACCGCGCGCCCAGCGCCCCCACTCTCCGTCTCGTCGCGCCCCTGCGTGACGTCACTGCGGCCGTCGCGTCTTCGCACGCCGCCTCCAGGTGTCGCTACTAGTAACTTAGGTTACTAGTAGTGACAGTTCGACCCGGCCCTTTTTAGGGTAGGGAAGGACACCTATAGGCCCCTTCTGGGTAAAATCCACCTCTTAGTGTGGTTCCTGGCGGAAACCTAACGGTGCTAACGAAGCCATCGGGGGTGTACCCCAAGCACCCGCTAAGCCCCTTCAGGGTACGGCAGTCATTGGAGTCGGAAGCAGGATAGTTGGTTTCTGGGTTCTGTACCAAATTATCAATATATTGGTATTTGTAAATAAATTATACGAAATAATATCACCAAATTTCAAGTTCATAGATCAATGTGAAGTATGGTACAAAATGTGTGATAAATGACAGACGAACGGACACGTGAGTGACAGCAATAGGTTCCGTTTGGACCGTACGGGTACGGTACCCTAAAAACTGTGCTTTTGCGGGTAACGACTGCTGTTGAACATTATTTTATGAATGTACTTTTTTCTTGGTTGGGAAATCATTCAATGTCTTCTCCCGCTCTGGGTGAGGCGGGACGGCTTGTTAGACTTTTACTGACTAAAACCCACCCGTGTTCCTTTAGTTGCTTGAGCCAGGGCCGCGGTAACTCATTTTCAAATTTATCCGCGTCCCAGACAGGCATCGGGCCTCGCGGACCCCGTCAGTTCTGCTGACATCTCTTTGAGGCGCGCGTGGAACACAACGCGCCTTCGACTCGGGCCTGGTCCTTATCGGACGGCGAGCTACCCATTACTCGCCATCCGCAAGCCCGCGCCTATGGTGGCCGGGAATCGGCTTGCGACTCCCGACGCCCAGGGCGTCTCCTGCGGTGGCTAGAGGCGTGAGGGCGTCTCCGTTGCGTCTCCCTCACGCGTTCCGCCTCCTCCTTTGCGAGCATTACTGCTTCGAAACACGCTTTTCGAAAAAGTCCATTATAATTTGGCAATACCTAATATTGTAAAGGGAATTTGTAATACTCTTTCATGGAGTCAAACCCTCTACCCTGCCAAATTCACTTACGCAATTAGGTTGCATGTCGACCAAAAAGATTTTTTTTTCTTTTGGGAAAAAAGAGTCTATTGTGACAATGATGATTATTGGGGAACACGTGGTAACTTATGAATAAGGCAAACCGTTTTTATATTTGTCATACTCTTTCATGGATTTATACCCTTTGCCTTACCGAATTCACTTACGCAACTAGGCTGCTGGAAATCGAACTCAAAATCTCCACACACGTTAGCGATTACTTGACAGATATAAATTAGAATAAGTGTTTTCAGGTTAATACCCCTAAAACATATCCAGAATTAGATTATCTACTCAAAGTCTGTCAACAATTGATAACTTTCAAAGTGTACTGAATAATTCATTGTTGAATTCCATTGCTGTTTATTTGATACTAAAATTAAATCATCCCTTAATTGGATAACGCAAATTGATGCATTTGTAGTCACGTTCATTGAATTAATTATCCTATACATAATGTGCACAATGGTCGCTGACGTTCTGCTGCTCACCGCCCCACCACGCGCCCAGCGCCCCCACTCTCCGTCTCGTCGCGCCCCTGCGTGACGTCACTGCGGCCGTCGCGTCTTCGCACGCCGCCTCCAGGTTTCGCTACTAGTAACTTAGGTTACTAGTAGTGACAGTTCGACCCGGCCTTTTTTAGGGTAGGGAAGGACACCTATAGGCCCCTTCTCGGTAAAATCCACCTCTTAGTGTGGTCCCTGGCGGAAACCTAACGGTGCTAACGAAGCCAGCGGGGGTGTGCCCCAAGCACCCGCTAAGCCCCTTCAGGGTACGGCAGTCATTGGAGTCGGAAGCAGGATAGTTGGCCTTGGTAGATAGCCTAGTCAACCCTTGTCTCCGTCCCTCAGCAAACACCTGGCACGGTTGGGTGTGTCTACCCCGACGTACCAGACTTAACCACCCACCTTCTGTGGGCTTACCGGTACCTTAGGGCCCCTGTCACCCAATAAGATTGGTGCCAGGTATAGCAAAGCTTAGGGCTCACCTAAGTACTCACCTCTCAGCCTAAGCCCGGCTGGGAGAGTAGGACCACACACCCCGGGGCCACCTACCCGGGGACTATCGTTATCTGTCCCTAATAGATAAGATAAGGTATTGTATACAATATCTTAAGACGCACCTGTTACCCTTTCAGTAATCATGTTTTTCGCCAACTGAGGCTCATCCCTGACCCCCATGTTCTCCACTCTGCTCCATAAGAGCCGTAGGGAGTAGGATCACAAACGTAGCATACAAACCGATTCTTTTTGTCCTCGCCGCCGAGGCCCGTCGCGTATTCTTTCAATTAAAATCCCACCAGCCCGCTAAGCTGAGCAGTAGTTAAATATTAGATGTAAAAGGAGTTTCTTGTCCGTTCTTCTCCACGTAGGTAGTTTCCGAACGGATATTTAGTATAACAAGAAAAGAAAACACAACCCACAAAAGCACAGTTTTTACGGTTCCGTACTCAGGTACAGAACCCTGAAAAAACCCTGTGCTTTACTTTACGGTCCAAACGGAACCCTATTGCGATCACTCACGTTTTTTAGTGTTATATATGTTGGATATCATCTCATAAAACTCTTTATTTTGATGGGGTATCAAAATAAAGGGTACACGGTGGCAAAAGGCGAAAAAAAAATTGGGTCTCAACAATATGGCGCCCAAAAGCCGCAATTTTTTATTTTCCAATTTTAATGTAGCCAGTGACACTCGCATGGTTAAGACGAATCGATTATCGTAAGAATCATCAAAGTCGGCGTATGCGTTTGGACTCTAGAATGACACATAGGAACAAACATACATATATACATAGACTGATAAACACATTACCCTCCTTCGACAGTCGGGTCAAAAGACAATTGAGTGGGCGAATAAGAACATAATATTCGACAAGGTAAAACCAACCCACAGCTGTATTTAGGACGACTTCTTAGAATAAGAACTTTACTAGGAAAGTTATTTATGACAAATAAAGCAACAGATTGGTATGAATTTTGGATATCCAAAGAGGATTTTACGCAATAAACTTCATAGTAACAATGAACAAAGATAATAAAGTAATAAGCGACTAAACATCCACGAAGTAAGGAAGTGGTATTGCCTATAAACTCCCCTCTAGCCAAGTTGACAATCTACAATCGATAACGCTTTATAAGAACGATTATAAGAAAACGAATTATTGTATTGGAATGACAATCTGAACGTTAAGTTACGTGGTCAGACAGTTGTATTGTATTGTTGTATTGTTTCGACGGGCTGTTTCCACAACTCCACGACTAGCGCGTATTTTGCGTACGGGTGGGATTCAATTGCTTTATTCGATCCACCCCAGCTCCTCGAGGAAGGCTAGCAGCGCCTTGGTGTTGCCGACTATCTCCTGCAGGGTACCTGGGTCACCGAAGTATTTGGCCCTGTAGCTTGCGATTACAGGGCAGCTTAGGAGCAGATGTGCTGCTGTCTCATCCTCCACCATGCATGCTCTACATAGTGGGGTGTCCGTGATCCCTATGACAAAAAGGTGCTTATTAAAGGTCCCGTGTCCGGTCGTTACGGCTGTGACAGCACGCAACTGTGTCTTGGTCAGTCGTCGGCAGTGCCTCTTTGGCCTGCCTACAATCGCTACGGTCAACCCAAAGCTTACTGTGTTGTTCCCTGGTGCGTTGCCTTACCAGACCGCGTAGGTACCCGAAAGGTAGCGGCACAATGGGCTCCGGGCCCACCGGTGCCATACTAGAGCCCCTTCGGGCGAGCTCATCTGCAGCATCGTTCCCTCGGGAATCGCTGTGTCCCTTGATCCATTGAATGGTTACTTTATTGTGCATACCGACCTGGTTCAGTTGATGGTGACACTCGTGGTCAGACCATACAAATAGCAGGAGTTAACGATTGTAGAAAGTGATTCGATAAGTAACATTTGTAAGTTGGTAAAGGGGGCTGGCCACAAAACAGAAAATACGCCTTGGGCTGGCAACCAAAATGACAGAGGTTGACGTATTTCCAATGTATTGATAGAAAAAGTAAGTGTTAACAAACGAAACAATCTGATAATAGTATGCAGGATGGAAATAACGAAAGCCTCGTGGAGGAAAACTAAAAGGAAAACAAACTTTAATAAATCTGCGAAAAGTTTTGATAAAAGGATGTCTCGTTTTATTTTTAAAACTATTGAAATTAGTTTTCAAAAGACTTTATTATTTTAGGATCTATCGAAAGAGCAATATTATTCTGTATTTAAAATATTGTGCTTATACTCGCATAAAATTTCTTTCTTTCAAATTCTAACCAATCTATCTAGCTATTTCCCAACTGGTTACTAAATAAAAATATTTTACTGGTTGCGACTGTCTATCTGAACTCCAGAATCCAGTAACTAAAGTCGTGACAATCTGAGAAGTCGGATTTAACAGCTATAAAAATACTTAATAATAATCAAACTTGATGCTTACGAATGATACTCGTTGTACTTGTTGTCGTTGTGGTTGTTGTGTTGTACTCGTTGTGTATGGGTATCATAGTATTTAATTAGGATTATGAATTTGATTTTTCTATTTCTTACGTACAAAGTTATCGCGGCATTTGAAATGAGAAACTACATCAAACTTCTTAGATTCAAATCAAATCAAATCAAATAATCTTTATTGACATAATATTTGGTTACAACAATTTTGAAGCCTTTGACTCCCGAACTAGGCGATTGTAGGTAACCCGACATTCCTTGGCAAGCCTGGTGCCTAAAATTCTGTCTTCTGGCTAATCTGCTGTCAAAGATACGCAGAACGCGATGAGGCCGCCTGTTGTATGTTTGTTGTTACTTTAAGGTTTCCGTATGTAATGTCTTTATCTTGGTACAATAAAGTATATATAAATAAATAAAGATAGCCAACTAACCAACCAACAACCACCCAACGAACCAACCACCAACGAACGAATTTAAGTGCTTGCCGGGTTTCGGAGGAGTCTCAGTATGTAGCGGATAGTTCACCCATCCACGAACTGACCTCGGCAAGTGTTGCTTAACCTTGATGATCGACCAGCGCAGCTGTTATAACTTGGCCACGAGCTCACTAAACTCTAGTATCTTCGTCAAGAAAACATTGTGTTTGCCAAGTAATTAAGCTTCCTCTATTTTATCTCGCCATCTCACTGCATTGCACCCAAACTGACCTCATTATGTTATTGCTCTTAAGCTCAAAATCTGCTGTATCACGGCGTAAGTAATTGGGCGCAAATTAAGCTAAGCCCAAGCTGTCAATCACTATAACCCACTTATACGGGGCGGACGAAACGGCCAGTTTAGGTCCTACACTGTCGAGAAATTACATGCAAAGGTAAATAAAAAACCGGCTAAGTGCAAGTCGGACTCGCGCACGAAGGGTACCGTACTATTATCGCAAAAACGGCATAAAAACACGTTTGTTGTATGGGAGCCCCACTTAAATATTTATTTTATTATGTTTTTAGTATTTGTTGTTATAGTAGCAATAGAAATACATCATCTGTGAAAAATTCAACTGTCTAGCTATCACGGTCCATGAGATACAGCCTGGTGACAGACGGACAGACAGACAGACCGACCGTGGAGTCTTAGCAATAGGGTCCCGTTATTACCCTTCGGGTACGGAACCTTAAAAATTAAACTTTTGTTTCCACTATAAAGCATACGACAATACGAAACTGTTACAACGACCCTTTTTTATTTATAAAAATTGTTTTAAATAATAAATATGTACCTAATATCAAAATTATTTTGTTACGGGTTATGGCAGAAAGCCATAATTTCTACGAATTCCGCCGCTCCGCTTTCACATTTTCACGTCACCCTTGGCTACGGAAGCCTTAAATATGTATCTTTCTCCATTTTTGTACAAGAATGCCTCAGTCATACATAAATTCGGTGAAAATATTAATAGCTTTACTTTTTTCAAGAAATTTAAACAATATTAAAATTCCGTTCTTCAAACTGATAAGCTTCCGGGACCTATCGATATACATCAACAAAGATATACATACACGTAATTGAATCACGAATATGCTCAAAGAAGAAGAGTTGAATAATCACCATTATTTTTCGTCGAGACAAAGGGAGCTCACAAACGCCCCTAATTTGGGCAATCTAAACATAGCAAAGCAAAAGTGATTGATGCTAACATTGCCTACAGCTTCGCCGTCTGTGTAACAAGTGTTTTACGTGACAGTAATCAAGAAGAATGTCGGCATTCCTTTACAGGAAATTGATAAATCAATTTGAATGTAGTCAGTAATTATATTCGGTATTAAATGGCTCAACTTTGTTATTTATGATGGGGCGTTTTACGAACCCGTGATCTAAAACATTGAGTTGATCTCTATATTCTTTGTCAATCATTGTGTAAATCGTTCAAAAAAATTTAAACAATGATATAGTTTTTTTTTTTTTGTTTCTTAAAAAACGTTGCCCCACACTAGGAATTTCTTCCTGTATCGTGGGTGCGTTCACAAACATATTAACTCACATACACAAACACCCAGAGCCGAAACAACTATCTGTAGGTCATACAAATATTTGTTCCGTGCGGGAATCGAACCCGCGACACGCAGCGCAGCAGTCAATCGCCCAACCACTGCGCCAACCGTGCGCCCAAAATAGAATGATTTAGTTAGAATATCCGCACTACAGAAAATCCAAACGCAAAGTTACTGTTCGTTAAGCACCAGAGCGTTGAATCGAAAATATAAAACACTCCAGCTTTAATAGAACCGTCGGTCTCTCGTAAACTATTAAATAAAATTCAACCGCAAATTCCGACGCTTCATATTAAATCTATTCTTACCGAAAACTGAAAATCCATTCAATTCAAAACAAAAGTTGAGACTGTGAAATAAAGTTATTTCGCAAACTAATTCGAACTATCTATTGTAACAAATAAATTATTTATAGTTTCACAGTGCTAATTGTTTTTATAGTTCATGAAAATGCAAACAAGTTTCCCCGTGAAGGTAGACTGTTGAAAACAAAACAATTGGAATGTTACGAGCTTTAAGCTCTATCAAACAGTCATTAACACTGCACACGTATTATTCAACAAACACTGAATCAATTTTATGTTCACATACACAAAGAGGTTTGATACCTACATGTGCAGCTGAAGTTTCTTTGTGCACAAACAAGAATATACATGTATAAAATAATAGCGAGTGTATAATTATGAGGTGAACTTGCCCGGAGTTACCTCAACAGCTGTATATAGAACTATTTCAATGTTCAACAAAACTCGAAGTTAGGGCTGGTTTTAGCCCAAAGCTATATAAATGTTCTGTTTCAATTTACCCACCTCTCGAGTACTTCTGAACTCATCTCTATAGATGTCCAGGCCAATAGAAGTTTGGCAGTGCAGTTCAATGAATTCGGTTTCAATTGACACTTTCTTGTTTTGAGTGTTTGTCGTTCACAGCTTCAAATGAACTGATTCTAATTAAAACTGGGGTATTTTTGGTAATCTTAGGTGGACGATTAACATCGCTGTAATAGTTGGGAAAGCTAGATTGTTATTTCAGACTTTTCTTAACTATTGCAGTAATTAAAACAGTAGCCATTATGATTAAAATATATTGTAACTTAAAAATCAACTCAAATAACAATATTTAATACTAGTTGTTCCCCGCGGCTTCACTCCCGTGGGCCACCCCAAAGGCCCCTTTTCGGGATAAAAAATAGCCTATGTCACTCAGGAATAATGTAGCTTTCCATTGGTGAAAGAATTTTTTAAATCGGTCTAGTAGTTTCAGAGCCTATTCGGTACAAACAAACAAATAAATCTTTCCTCTTTATAATATTGGTATGGATATAGATGTAAAAGCTCCCATAGAAATCTGACATTTTTTTAGAGAAATAATGCCTTGGATATCACGACTCAATAACTTTCAATCTAGAGAGCGATTATATTGAGACATTTTAAATTCGTATTCACCAAATTGGTGTTCCTTTTCATACCATTTAGAACATCTCACGTCTTTTTTCCATGGGCGTAGTCTGAAACTACAGTACACCACCTGGTACGATATATTTAAGTCATCAATGCGATTTTACCAATAGGGATGTCATACTCATTATAAATAAATAAAAACATGTCGATATTTTACTATAGCTACCTACATAGTGCCTATGAAACTTGAAACTTTATTTTTATTACTGAGTAGGTTGAAAGATCACAGAGTTTTAAATAGGACCCCGTTGTCAGAAAAAGATAAACACACTGTTCAAACGTACGTTCGTGTCGCGGAAAGACGCAGGACGGACTGAGTTCACGCAAACTGGTCAGCTTGTGTTTGTATTGCCGCGCAGACGTCGGTAAAACGTATGTACGTATCGCCGTATGTATATATATATCGGAGATAGGAGGGCTATCTTCAATAATACCCTCGGTCTGTGGGCATATCGTGGGTATGCAATGCACAAAGCAGGTAACTTATGCCGTTTTAGAGATAGTTCTTGTTCCAATTTTATCAAAGCAGCGGATTCGGCCACCAATCGTTTCGCTTTTTCATAACTAAAACACACTTGTTCAAGTTCACACACGCCACTTTAGGCTACTTCTCAACTCTTTTTCTCTCAACTCCTTTTTAACTCCCAAAACGCGCGTCCGCGCGTATCTTTTCTAACTTCACGACCCAATATGGCGGGAGAACCCACTCAGAGTGCCTCTATGACACTCCCGCTTTTTATTGGCTAAGAGAATCTCTTCCGGCAAATTACTGCTTATATTATCCAATCCAAATCGAGTATTTTGACATAAGAAAAATAAAGTGTTGTCAATCGAATAAAATCGAACTGAGAACTGATCAGAAGCTAAATGTTGCCAATTAAACAAACCTGAAGTAATAAGTTTACAAGGGATATTTATTACTAATCATTTACCTTCCTCCGATACGGCCATCTTGACATTCAAACGGTCCCACGTTTGATGTAAAGCGACGAGCAACATCGTTACTCAACCAAAAAACAAAAACCAAGAGATAAAAAAATTGGTAATAGGTTAAGTTCGGCCGCTCCTGACCAAATAAAAAAAATAACGTGGTCGTAACATCTTCCACATGAAACCTTCAATCAACACCTTATATTACCAGCCTACAACAAAACTCAAGTACATCTTTACTCAAGAAAACTGAATTCTCATAGCTTTCACACTGTTCATTTGTTTTCTCCATGTAAATCTAGGTCTCCACACCATACACCGTACACAACCATCGTCGTACTATCGAACCAGCCACCTCACCATTTAGACAACCATATTAACACATTCTAAATGGTTACCGAAGCACCAGAGGTACCAGGTTCCCAACAAACGCCAAGTCGGTCTCGAAGCACTAAGTGTGCCAGAAACCACCCAAACGCCCAACACAACATACCATGTCACATACACCAAACAACAGGTCACCGAGGCCCCAGAGGGACCAGGCTCCCCCAGACATACAACAGGTCACCGAAGCCCCAGAGGGACTAGGCTCCCCCCAGACAACAGGTCACCGAAGCCCCAGAGGGACCAGGCTCCCCCAGACAACCGGTCCTCTCGAGGCAACAAGACTGCCAGATACCCATGCCACATACACAAAACAACAGGTCACCAAAGCCCCAGAGGGACCAGGCTTCCCCAGACAACCGGTCCTCTCGAAGCAACAATACTGCCAGATACCCATGCCACATACACTAAACAACCGGTCACCGAAGCCCCAGAGGGACCAGGCTTCCCCAGACAGATAACAGGACTCCAAAGCCCCAGAGGGACCAGGTTCCCCCCTGACAAATCCAGCAATGTTTCTTGGTCCCACAGCAATCGCTGTAGCTCCTGATGGTCAACCCAGTGACCACCCTGCAACCATAGTCATCCTGACCAGGCCTCGTAACCCACCACGGTTACAGCAGTCATCTTACTGACCACTCACCTCGTAACCCACCTCGGTTACAGCAGTCATCTTTGACCACTCACCTCGTAACCCACCTCGGTTACAGCAGTCATCTTACTGAACACTCACTCACCTCGTAACCCACCTTGGTTACAGCAGTCATCTCTGACCACTCACCTCGTAACCCACCTCGGTTACAGCAGTCACCGCAGCGACTACTCATCACCGTACAGTCAGTCCTTTGACCATACACACGACCTCACCATTGCTAGATTGATTTGAATCAGTCTTCAACACAGTACATTCAGTTACTTCAATGGGTACTTGATCTTTCAGCTTTCCTCTAACTCATCATGAACCAAAGCTTTTAATTCAACACATAGCTGCCACCATTCAGAACTCCAATAACCATAAACAGCACATTTAAATCAAAATCAAATTTGTTATTTCAATCTTCATTCTCAGTACTGAATACAAAGGCAACCTCATATTCAGGATTTCTAACCCTGCCAAAAGCATATTCAAGAACTTCATTTTATGTTCATGATTTCATACCAAACCCTCAGTGCGATTGGTATAATAACTAGCAACATCAAACATTACCAATTTTGCAAACTAAATATGAAAATGAAATCATGCACCGCATGTCACCGAGTTTACATCTGCATTAACATTATCTTATCCAACTTGCTCAGATAGCAAATAAAACAAAATTATGTTAGGTATGTTCACAATGACCAGCACAGAACATTCAACAAGTAAGAACACCACAACCATTACTGACAGTATACTTTAATTCATTATTCCACATTTATTATTCAAGGTAGGTACTAGCCTACATGACACCACACAATCACACAATTCACAAATTCACACCTTTCTTTAAAGAGATGTTACAATTATTAAAACTTCTGAATAATGTTCAAGATTACCGAGGCCAAGCATCGTTGAACAACACAGAACAAGGAAACCATTCCTAGTTTTCTCCAAAAAACAAAAACTCATGAACCAAGTAAATCAAATAGAAACCAAGTGTCCCATTCATGGTCCACAATCAACAATAACTTAGCAAATACATTTGCTACACAGAATACACTTTCAACTTAAATGCCGAATCAACTCTTGACTCCGTCATCTCTCTGACCCATGAAACTGAAAAACTGTTCATGAACTGAACATCTATCTCATCTTCAGCCACAACTTCAAACAGTAATTGGCCCTCGGGCATCCCATAATACCTGAATACGACTTCTAGACGCCATCTTAATGTCTAGTTGCAATTTTCATTTGCCATAGTCAATTTAAATCGTTTTTATTTGTAGGTATCGTTAGAATGACATGTTATCAGTTGGTTAGTTCCCTACATAGTGATTTATAACAACTACAGACATTAACTTTACCTTTATTCAACCGTTGGTAGCAACAAAACTAAACGCCAACTGTCTAGGCTATAGTAACGTTAATCCTCGTGATATTTCCAGGTTGTAAGATTGCAAATCGAGTCAACCAGCAAACTATTTCACTAAACTTAAACACCGGTTTGAAAATAATCTTTATCAGATAGCTCTTAACTGAAAGTTATTTAGTAGTTTAATCCTCACAGTGACTCACACCTTGTAACGACTTATTAATAATCTAGTCTTTATCCAGTAATTTATAAGTTAAAAATCATATCACAGTTAAAAGTTATTTGTTTTTGTTTTGTCTTGTCCGACTTTTTTTCGAACTTTTTCGAATGTTGACACTTACATGTCACTGTCTAATAGAGATGAGTAAGGGATGGCGATCTGTTATCGATTAATCGACGAATCGATTTTAAAGACAAAAAATAAATAAACAATTTTTCAATCGATATCCAGTACTGAATCAACCCAGCGAATCGATATTTCGCCCTAGAATATCGAGATTTGATTTTTCTGTTTTGATATGAACCAAAATATTATTTAAAAATAGTCGAATGTATTACACAAAGATATGTGAAATCAACGTTAACAAAATAAATTTCTTTCCCTTTTACCTGATACTTTAATTTAGTTGTAAAAACAATCCCAATCAGCCAAAGATGTGAAAAGATACACTATTATTACGATTTTTCTTTTTACTTTCCATAACTGGATGCACACTTGCATTAAAAATACCAACGCGAATAGTTAGAATGTACGTTATTTTCAAAAACATATTCACAAATTTCCTTGAAGATCAAATCAACAACAAACTCAGTGGTAATAATATTTACGGGCAATCTGAAGTGACACCTATTAATAAAGAATGCATGGCTAAAATGCCTAGTATCTTTACTTCTCGATTATCAGTAGTGAGTAAACTAACAACCTATTCATTAATGTGTGTACTCTTGTGACAGCACTAGTGGTCACAAAACTGTATATTGTTCTAACATCATGCAACATAAAATAATGTAATGAAATCTAATTTCTTTCCGTTTTGTTCTCACATTCCAATGCTCCAAGTACATTAGAAAGATGAAATTGCGAAAGTCGTTTCATTGTTTATTTTGTTGGTAAATAAAAACGATTAAATACTTGAAACAAAATATTTCAAAGCTTGAGCCCGTCAAAGATTTAAAAGATGGCGTGACATGCACGGACTTCTCATTCTGTCTATGCAAAAATTATTTGTTTGTTTTTAAATTGATCACGAAAAAACAACATGCTCGTATTCAATAAGCTCCCCCAAGCAGTAAATCACGGCATAATGGGGTCCCGAATCCAATTACGATGATTATTGAAAGAAACATACAGTATCAATACCATTACATAGATGGCGCTGTTTGATTTTTCTACTCTTTTCATGTAACTTACATTAAACATTTCCATTAAACAACATAATGCAATAGTTATAAATTGCAATTAATGCAACAATTAATTATAAAACTTAGGTACTTCCAAATCCAATACATACTTCGGCTGCCACAAATGTATGCCAATGCACAGATAGTTGAATGCAGATCAAAGTAACATACCTTTAAGCCTGTACTCCCGGAAAGGTCAGGCAGCAGTGCCAACCATGCACATGTCCAGACTCCTAGGTGCTATCAGAAAATATTAAATTGATTGATCACCGCAGCGGCATGTATAAAACCACTAAATTTCCTCTTTCATAGCGCTGTAGACTGCAGGTTGTATGTTGCCTCTTGAAATGGAACCTGAGCTCCACACTTATCTTGTAGCACTACACGCAGCCGGTCACAACAGGTCTTGTGGTATCCACAGCCATGTTGAAGGGCTCAGACGTCCGTGCTATTTGTTGCATATTGTGTGAATGGCTGAAAAATTCATGTCTATGAGCAAGATTTCCACAAGCATAAAGTTTTATTGAATCAAGTTGTAGCTTAGGATGTTTGCTCTCTTGCACTGTATTTGCACAAGTGGTCTTAATCTCTTGCGAATTCCGCTGACAGTATGAATCTGGCTGAGTTTCATTTAGCATCATAACGAAAATAACAATTTATTTTAAATTTTAGCCACTATAAACCAAGAAAAACAATATTGTGGCTAAACTTCATAAGGCATTAGATTGGTACTTATTATTGTCGGAATACTTAAGTTTATACTTCCCTGAACATCACCACCACAGTTGCGTTTCCCAAGTATCTAGTCAGGATTGTTCCGTCGATTCGTTTGCGTCGATGTCATCATTAACTTCATCATTATCTGCAACCCGACTTCGCATATTGTCTAGGATAGGCCACACTATACGGTTGAACTCGGGCAACATGATATTTCTGTCTTTAGTAGCCGGCAAACATCTCCATTAGGTAGGTAGGTACTTCCATGCTAATTTTCGCGCACCAGAGCGCGCCAACCATTACTCGTCTCATTTGGTCCATCATCGCTTTGTGCGTGCATTGTTTTCACTTCCGATATCGGAGATAGGAGGGCTATCTTCAATAATACCCTCGGTCTGTGGGCATATCGTGGGTATGCAATGCACAAAGCAGGTAACTTATGCCGTTTTAGAGATAGTTCTTGTTCCAATTTTATCAAAGCAGCGGATTCGGCCACCAATCGTTTCGCTTTTTCATAACTAAAACACACTTGTTCAAGTTCACACACGCCACTTTAGGCTACTTCTCAACTCTTTTTCTCTCAACTCCTTTTTAACTCCCAAAACGCGCGTCCGCGCGTATCTTTTCTAACTTCACGACCCAATATGGCGGGAGAACCCACTCAGAGTGCCTCTATGACACTCCCGCTTTTTATTGGCTAAGAGAATCTCTTCCGGCAAATTACTGCTTATATTATCCAATCCAAATCGAGTATTTTGACATAAGAAAAATAAAGTGTTGTCAATCGAATAAAATCGAACTGAGAACTGATCAGAAGCTAAATGTTGCCAATTAAACAAACCTGAAGTAATAAGTTTACAAGGGATATTTATTACTAATCATTTACCTTCCTCCGATATATATAATATTATTGCATGTCATACAAATTTTTTTTTTTTTTAAACCTTTCCCCACACTAGGAATTTCTTCCTGTATGTGGGTGCGTTTACAAACATATAAACTCACATACACAAACACCCAGAGCCGAAACAACTATCTGTAGGTCATACAAATATTTGTTCCGTGCGGGAATCGAACCCGCGACACGCAGCGCAGCAGTCAATCGCTCAACCACTGCGCCAACCGTGCGCCCAAACTTTTACTAAACATAACCTTAACCTTTAACTTTAAACTTTTACTTCGTTTAAGTTACTAAATTACTTATCATACACGCATGACCATTTGGTATTTAATGTTTATTGACCTGATATTTAATGTGTTTGTTATTTAATGAATTACTTGACTAAAGATCCTATGTCCCCTAGCTGGGGCAGAGGGCTTCCACAGTAGTCCTCCATCGAGACCGGTCTTGAGCTTCGCGCTTCACCTCGCTCCACGTCATTCCGATGCTCGTCGCTTCAGCTAATACGTTACGTCGCCAGGATTGACGGGGACGGCCTCTATTCCTTTTTCCTTGATTCCAATCCAAGCCCTGTTTAGGAATGTGATCGGGATCCCTCCGGAGCGTGTGACCAATCCAACTCCATTTACGCCACTTGATCTGGCGGTCGATTGGGGTCTCGTTGCATCTCTCCAACAGCTCTACATTAGAGATGATCTCGGGCCAGTAATGCGACGAAGACATCGGTTGACGAAGACCTGGATTTGGCGCGAGATGTCCTTTATTACCTTCCAAGTTTTGCACCCAAAGAGCAGCACAGATTTGACATTGGACCCGAAGATTTTGAGTTTAACCCTTCGGGTCAGTTTCCGCGATTGCCACACAGGTCCTAGCTGTGCGAAGATAGCTCGCGCTTTGGCGATCCGTAAAGTGATATCCTCTTCAGTTCCTCCAGTCTCTGACACGACGATCCCGAGGTACGTGAATTTGTGGACGCGTTCCACAACCTCTATGCCGAATAACATCGGTGTAGAATTCTATACACCTGTACGCATCTCCTGAGTCTTCCGGATGTTAATTTTGAGCCCAGTTTTCGCCGCCTCCTGGCGCAGGTCGTTCAGTTTCGTTTGCATGTCGGCGTGTGTATGACTCAGCAGGCATAGATCATCGGCATAGTCAAAGTCTTCCAAGACATTCGTCAATCCCCACTCTATCCCGCGCATGAGTTAATTTTTGCCCAAGGATTTGGAGCTGGTCTCTGTATAGGCCTTTCTAAGGCGGCTCCACTCCTCGTCCACTGAGTCCGCAGCATCCTCCAGTCCATAGAACCGATTGCGTAGCTCAAGGCGAAACGCCTTACGGGTGTTCAAGTTACAAAGTTTTCTCACATCGTACCTTCGCCCCACTTTGCCGTGTTCTCCAGTTGCACGGGTTACCGCTACCTTGAGCCGAACTTCAGCAACTACCAAATGATGGTCACTATCTATATCGGCGCCCCTACGGTTGCGGACATCAAGCAATGAAGAACGCCATTTGGAGCTGATGGCAATATGGTCGATCTGGTTCTTGGTGACTCCGTCGGGTGAGTTCCAGGTGTATTTGTGGTGACCACCATGAATAAACAATGTTCCATGTTCATCATATCATATCATTCAATGTCCGATGTGACCGATGGTCACATCGGAGGAATGGTTCAATCGGTCGTGGTTCTGACAAAACTCTATAAATCGATCCCCATTGTCATTGCATTCTCCAAGACCATTTGTACCCATATATCGTTCGCGGTTAGTGTTTAACACTCCCAACCTTTGCATTCAGGTCCCCCATGACGATGACGATGTCTTGCTTCTTATACTCCTAAGGGTGGCGTTGAGGGCGTTGTAGAAGTCCTCTTTGGTATCCTCAGGAGATGCATTGGTTGGGGCGTAGCACTGTACAATGGAGATCTTACGTGCTCTTGAGTTAAAATGGGCGTAGATATTCCGGTCTTAGATCGGTTTCCAGTCCACCAGGCTTTTCTTAGATGTATTAGAAATAAGAAGTCCCACGCCATACTCGCGCACATCCTCCTCACTTTCTTTACCCGAATACAGCAAAGTCAAGCCTCCGGACGTTCTCAGCTCACCAAATCCGTTTCTTCTCACCTAGCTTAGACCCAGAATCTGCAGCTTGTAGCTGAGCATTACTTCTTTTACCTGGGCCAGTCGACTGTCCTCGCTCATCGTTCGTACAATCCAAAATGCAATTCGTGTCCGTAATTTAAAGCCAAAAGTCGTCGGTAAAAAATCGATCCGGTTTCTTATTACTGCTTCAGTTTCAGGAATCTATATTTGTCGGGCAAGCGAGTGATTAGCCCACTGTGTCTTAATCCGATAACGGGGCTGCCGATTTTGAGCCTTCGGATGTGCTCGGTTTGGTTTCGGGTACCAAGGAGGGTGAGACGATTCTGTTTTAAGGCGCAGAATATTCGCCCTTCGCCCTGCATCTGTTAGCTCAGCTGCAACTCGGGGTGGCGGACGCGCGGCGACGCGATTACAGCAAGTCCCAGGGAGAACGACGGGGACGTGGATGACTTGGACTGGCTAGGGCTCTGCTTTATACGGTACTCCGCCACGAGTACAGCAGAAGCTATTTTTGGTAATTTTTAGGTAATGCTATTCTCACCAACAGCGATTGCCAAACCCTAGCTTCTCCCCCCTGTTTTTTTATTATATATTGATTTTATTCCATTTGTTGTTTTTATTTTTAATGTTTTTTAACACGCTTTTATTAGCTTGGTATCTCTATCTTGGTATCATTTTCACCCCCTTCAAAAGGTCGGATTAATTTGAAACATTTCACACTTAACAAGGACCGATGACAATGCAATAATTTAAATAGTTTGTCCCATTATCCTTACCAGAATCTTCAGGATTAGGGATTTAACTAAAAAGTGAAAAATCAATAATAGTTACACAAAACTAAAAACAGCGTGTTAAAAAAACACGTTTTAATAGAAAACTAAAGTAAAAAAACCGGCAGTGTGCGTGTCGGCCACGCCCAGTAATAGGGTTCCGAAGTTGCATAATAATGCGGATTAAGAAGAGGGTTTTGTTACATGAACATTAAAACGGTTTTAGCGGCACAAAACGTCTAAAAACGGTCCCACATAGAATGATGTTTTTTTTTTATCTGTAGGCTCGCGTTTGACCACTATCTCGCCTGATGGTAAGCGATGATGTAGTCTACGGTGAAGCACGCTTGCCTAGAAGTAACCTATTCACTCTTGACTTAAACTAAAGAAGGACTAACTGGTAACTGAAGAAGGAGTTATAAAATCCAACTTCGCAACTGAAGTTAGATAAATATTATCTATTTGTGTACCACCACGGCGGGTGCGAATTGCGAAAGGATTGCCGATACGAGCGTTAGAGCCATGGAGAATGGTATGGTTCGTTCCTGGATCCTTGCGCGCACGCTCCTTGGTTATTTCTCTTCGTATCGTATTCACCTCTAATCTGCGCCATTCACTATTTCGTTCTGGAAAGTTTTACGCTACTCAAGTAGTTACGTAGTCGGGTCGAATATTGACTTTATAGATAGATATCGACAGAACAAAATAAGTAATATGCTTGGCAATCGAATCTAATCTGACTTTAGATTACAAAACATCGAAATTACTTCTGCACACATAACACATCATCAGCCTATAAATGTCACACAGGCCTCCTCTCTGTGAGAGGGGATGGGCCGTAATCCACCACGCGGGCCCAGGGCGGGTTGGTAGATGTCACATGTCTTCGAATTATTGGTTCTAGGACATGCCGGTTTACTCACGATGTTTTCCTTCACCGTTTTGAGAGCAGTGGTGATGAAATAATTTACACAAAGTAAAGCGCCTACCTGGGCTCGAACCCACGACATACAAATTATAAGTCGCGGCCGATACCACTGGGCACTAACACAAAATAGAATCCCCGCGCGCATGCGCCGTATGGACTACGGACCGGTACTATTAATTTAGGAATCATTGTTATTAAGGATGTTAAGATTTTATTTTTGTATATTTTTACATGGTTCATAAGCATATATTTACTATCTGTTTTACACGACTAACAACGTTATTTAAGTAATTTTTCAATGGCATTTGTACTAAATTTTTAATGTGTCAAGTACATTTTATTAGTTGGTCGACTATAACTCGTAAACTTGTAAAGCTTGTTATGATTTAATTTTTGTATATTTTTACATGGTTCATAAGCATATATGTACTCTGTTTTACACCGTTAACAACGTTATTCAAGTACTTTTTCAATGGCATTTGTACAAAATTTCATTGTTCCAAGTACGTTTTATAAGTTGGTCGACTATTACTCGTAAACTTGTAAAGCCTACTTATCTGTGATAGTTTTCCTTTTAATTTCGTTATATTTACTACTGCCGTGATTTTTTTCACATAGCCAAGAGCAACCATTTCGCTGGCAGGGTGGTGGGGACACTTGACTCTAACATAAATTTGCAATTTAAAGCTTAATTTTACGCAAACGGATCTCTGAATCGAAAATGGTTTTAACAAACCCATAATATTTTTGAATGGCATATCCACCGATACCACACACCATACGAGAAAACCCATATCCCACTTTACGTTTATAGCAGGAAATACAAAAATAACTTTTTTCTTGGTTTTATATATTACCATTTTCTTGGAATTATTAATATATATATCCATGCCAAATTGTAGCTTTCTAGAACTTAGATTCTCTGAGCAAAGCTGCGGACGGACAGACGGACAGAGCGAAACTATAAGGGTTCCTTGTTGACTTCGGAACCCTAAAAAAGTAGAAAATAATTTTCAATAGATTAAAATTAAGAATACTGTAATTACCAAAAAAAATATTTTTGTTGTAAAAAGTGTGGGGTGCTTGATGTCAATTGTTATAATATTTTACTGATATATATATATAGACATTGGTAAAGTTTATTGGTTAAGTTATTTATTTTATTTATTTATGTCTTTGGCATATCCACACGGCGTTTCCACTAACTTCTGCCTTGTAAATAACTTTTGTTAGTCGTTTTTCATTCATCCTCTCTACATGACGTTTCAAGCATACACTTCTTTCACTACATCTTTTTTTAAACCACCATCTATAAGAAAACTCTGAAAATGTACATGCGAGAACACAAAAGATAGCTCAAAAACACAATATTCGCGCTGGCATCCCTATTCCCCGAACACTTTATCGACGCAGTATGAATGCATAGAGGTTAATGCACTTGTCAATGTCAGTACGTAACACGTTTCAGCCTATCGCACCGTGTCTACTTCGCTAGTTGGTTGAAAAATATACAGTGGCGCTATTGTTCCGAGTTTTTATCCATAGTTCGCAAATTCTGCTATGCTACATGCATGGGTTAGTGTAAAATGTCTGATTGTTTTTCCTTTTTTTTGAAAGGTGGTGTGTTCCTTCTTTTGTTTTCTTAATAAAGTTAAGAGATGGAGGAGGATAGCTATTCGTGGTTTGTATTTCATCGTAAAACACGTTTCTATCTCAGATACGTAACGTAAGCTGAATATGGTCGCACTGAATTGTTAAATAATATGACGCATTAGCCTTCCTACCCACATCTCATTTATTGTCACACTCACCTTATTTATTCTATGTAGTGTACATGTATTTTTAATTGTTTGTAATACACACTTACAACACATCTATTTTTATATTTTATATAAGTAAGTACTTGTTTCACATACACATTTAGTTACTATAAAACTGCTTTTCATCCAGGTCCAGTTGAAAACCAGCGTCGGGCTCTAGTTGCCCGACATTTTGCTGAA
The DNA here is from genome assembly GCA_945859665.1 of Anorthoa munda. Taxonomy (NCBI): domain Eukaryota; kingdom Metazoa; phylum Arthropoda; class Insecta; order Lepidoptera; family Noctuidae; genus Anorthoa; species Anorthoa munda. Next base: position 13,709,486 of record OX243900.1, on the reverse strand, counting down.
CTGGTCCTATTTCGCGCAGCCGTGGGACACACAATGTTAATTTTATATTGTTTTATTTTTTTGTATTATTGTCGTTTAGTCTTATTTTTATTTTTTTATGTTTATGTTGTGTGCTTTGGCTTGTGTTAAATAAATGTGCTTTCTTTCTTTGTTTTCTTTAGATATATGAAAGACTAGCTGTTGCTCGCGGCTTCGCTCCCGTGGACCACCCTACAGGACCCGTTTTTTGGATAAAAAATAGCCTATGTCACTCAGGAATAATGTAACTTTCTAGTGGTGAAAGAATTTTTTAAATCGGTCCAGTAGTTTCGGAGCCTATTCGGTACAAACAAACAAACAAAAAAATCTTTCCTCTTTATAAAATACTAGCTATTCCCCGCGGCTTCGCTCACGTGGGCCACCCCACAGAACCCATTTTCGGGATTAAAAAATAGCCTATGTTACTCAGGAATAACGTAGCTTTCTATTGGTGAAAGAATTTTTTAAATCGGTCCAGTAGTTTCGGAGCCTATTCGGTACAAACAAACAAACAAACAAACAAACAAAAAAATCTTTCCTCTTTATAATATTAGTATAGATGAAAGAATTTTTTAAATCGGTCCAGTAGTTTCGGAGCCTATTCGGTACAAACAAACAAACAAACAAACAAACAAAAAAAATCTTTCCTCTTTATAATATTAGTATAGATTATATTATATTAGTATAGATTTAACAAGAATGGTATTGCAAAGTCGGTTAGCAACATAATATCGCACTTACATTTGGGATAACGCTTCAGATGGCTTGCAAATTCTGAGACGTCGAATCTACATATCACTGCTATTAAAGTTACTATATATATATAAAGGTATGGAGGTGTGTATCTACAAACGTAGACACAACTCACAAAATAAAGTTAAAATAAATTACAAACCGACACCAAAACATTCTATACGATATTAAGAAACTTTTAATCGAAATGAACTGACGAAATGCCAAAACGTACTCGCGAAGAAAACGCCTGCGTAGCGAGAATTTGTTTTAATTTAAGGCCACCTACGCTTGATAAGATTAAATTATTTCAGACTAGGTAAAAGTATTACTGTTGCTTGGTAAGCAGACAGAGAAAACCTCATAACGTACCTAAGACTCGCTGTTATGAAACAGACGTTTTTCACGGATACAGCTGTATCTGGGTGGAGACTAGGAGATTGCCAGACCTTAAAGATTTGTTTTACTGGAGCTACATATTGACTTAAAATTTTAGGTTTATGAAAATCCCTGCCTATCTATGGGACATAGGTGTTTCAAGAACTAACTTGCATCAGATTGCCTGGTACTTGATATACTACAACTCGTTTTTTAATGACTTCCCAAAAAGGAGGAGGTACTATGTTTGACTGTATGTAATATTTTTATGTAATTTCACCGATTACTCTGTCAATTATGCATCGGTTAAATATATTTTTTGAAGGTACGCTCCGGAACTCCGTAAATAAACAATGTATTGCAGTCTTGTTTAGGCTTGTTGGAGTTTTAATTAGAAGCTCTCTGGCTACAAATGATTTTCATGGTAATATAAGGTACTAAAACTAAAAAGAGATTTTAACACATAAAAATTACATAATTGTTTATCTCTCCATCATCCAAAGTTTGACTGGTAGAAAATGCTTTAGGCATTAAGCCCGTCTCTGTACTTTTGTGTGCATGAAGTATTCAATAAATAAATAAAAAACTAAATTAAACTGAGTTCTTTTTAGGGTTCCGTACCCAAAGGGTAAAAACGGGACCCTATTACTAAGACTTCGCGATCCGTCTGTCTGTCTGTCTGTCTGTCTGTCCGTCTGTCTCCAGGCTGTATCTCATGAACCGTGATAGCTAGACAGTTGAAATTTTTACAGATGATGTATTTTTGTTGCCGCTATAACAACAAATACTAAAAACAGTATAAAGTAAATATTAAAGGGGGGCTCCCATACAACAAACGTGATATTTTTGCCGTTTTTTGCTCGATATTAATAACGGCAACAGGTAGACGCTTGAAATATTCACAGAATGTTTAGTTGTATATTTACTTCAAAAAATAATAATTAATAAATTAAAATAAAATAAATTAAGGGGGGCTCCCATACAACAAACGTGATTTTTATGCAGTGTTTTGCGATAATGGTACGGAACCCTTCGTGTGCGAGTCCGACTCGCACTTGGCCGGTTTTTTTGTTAATTATTTTTTTACAGATTTTTTTCTGCGGTTTGCTGTAAAACAATTTCTATGACAAAAATTGTTGCATTGTCGCGGGTAGTCTGTCTGGTGGAACCTTTAGACTCTAGGTTTATTCCTCTGAAAGACGACTGTTAAAACATAATTATGGATTTTGATTGCCAAACGGTACTAAATAACGAAAATACAGTGTAGAAATTAGGTTAGGATGTCACCATCATTCTTTCCACAGTGCCAACGTTAAGAAGAGACTCTAAATCTAATTTAAAGAGACTCTCCTCTCTCGTTACTCAGCTTCAACCTAAAACATCTGGGATTAACTGTCAGCCCTCATCCAGCATGGCGGCAGACCGAAATTAAGCGATAACTAATGAAAACCGTAAAACAATGACAGTCAAGTTGCCTCCTGCGAATTTAAGCTGTCTCGCCGACCGCCGCACTGTGGATCGAAAAACGGCTCTAGAAGACATAGGAACTTAAATTTAAAAGTGTCGGTTTTTTTGATTGAAATGGGTTCTAATAGCCAATATCATACTTATATATTTCATAGGACGCAATCTGGTAGGCAAAAGGGCAAGTTTTATTTTTTTTGCAAAAAAAATGTATGGAGCTGATATAAAAAATGCATAAATCTCCGGAACCGCAAGACTAACCGTAATATCCTTGCACACGGTTATAGAACTATTTATTTATGATTTTTTGACATACTTCGTATGACGAGAAAGACTGCGTTTTTTTTTTTAAAAATCCTCAACTTTTTTTACCTAATACATGCTATAAATAGAAATAGACGTGTTATGTGATGTGTCTATCTATCTTAAAAAAAACATTTAAAATTATTAAAGATATTTTGATGTTTATTTACCGACTTCAAAAACGGAGGAGGTTCTTAATTTGTTTGAATTTTTGTGTATGTTTATTCAGAGATATCTTCGCTAATTATTAACCGATCTTGATGATTTGTTTTTTGTTTGAAAGAGTATGGTCCCGGATTGATTCCAATTAAATTTGGTTAAGACCTGTTGAATAACTTCGGAGATATTCAATGGAACTCTTCAATAAATGACGGTAAACCACCATAGATTGCTGCAATCGCATGTCTGTATATTGTTAACACCATTTCATAACATAACATCGCACCAGTAGACTCTGAAGGGGTATGCAGATGTGTACAGTTCACCCTTCTACACTCTCATTTCATCAGTTATGTTCAAGTTCCCTGTTATTGGGGTTATCTATTTGGGCATAGCATTTTTGTTTATTAACCGATCTAGATGATTCGTTTTTTGTTTAAAAGAGTATGGTCCCGGATTGGTCCCAGTTAAATTTGGTAAAGACATGTTAAATAACTTCGGAGATATTCAATGGAACTCTTCAATAAATGACGGTAAACCACCATAGATTGCTGCAATAGCATGTCTGTATATTGTTTACACCATTTCATAACATAACATCGCACCAGTAGACTCTGAAGGGGTACGCAGATGTGTACAGTTCACCCTTCTACACTCTTATTTCATCAGTTATGTTCAAGTTCCCTGTTATTGGGATTAGATATATGGGCATATCATTTTTGTTTGAAAGAGTATGGTCCCTGATCGGTCCCAGTAAAATTTGGTAAAGATCTGTTAAATAACTTCGGAGATATCCAATAGTACTCTTCAATAAATAACGGCAAAACACCCAAAATGGCTTTAATCGCATGTCTGTATATTGATTATAATTCAGAGTTTGGGAGATAAGAGTTGTATATTGGCAATTAAAGTTATGATGATTTACCGTCATTTATTGAAGAGTTCCATTGAATTTCTCCGAAGTTCTTCATCAAATCTTTACCAAATTTAACTGGGACCGATCCAGGACAATACTCTTTCAAACAAAAATGATATGCCCATATATCTAATCCCAATAACAGGGAACTTGAACATAACTGATGAAATGAGAGTGTAGAAGGGTAAACTGTACACATCTGCGTACCCTTTCAGAGTCTACTGGTGCGATGTTATGTTATGAAATGGTGTAAACAATATACAGACATGCGATTGCAGCAATCTATGATGGGTTACCGTCATTTATTGAAGAGTTTCATTAAATATCGCCGAATTTATTTAACAGATCTTTACCAAATTTAACTGGGACCAATCCGGGACCATACTCTTTCAAATAAAAAACGAATCATATAGATCGGTTAATAAACAAAAATGCTATGCCCAAATATATAACCCCAATAACAGGGAACTTGGACATAACTGATGAAATGAGAGTGTAGATGGGTGAACTGTACACATCTGCGTACCCCTTCAGAGTCTACTGGTGTGATATTACGTTATGAAATGGTGTTAACAATATACAGACATGCGATTGCAGCAATCTATGGTGGTTTACCGTCATTTATTGAAGAGTTCCATTGAATATCTCCGAAGTTATTCAACAGGTCTTTACCAAATTTAACTGGAACCAATCCGGGACCATACTCTTTCAAACAAAAAACGATTCATCAAGATCGGTTATTAATTGGCGAAGATATCTCTGAATAAACATACACAAAAATTCAAACAAATTAAGAACCTCCTCCGTTTTTGAAGTCGGTTAATAAACATCAAAATATCTTTAATAATTTTAAATATTTTTTTTAAGATAGATAGACACATCACATAACACGTCTATTTCTATTTATAGCATATATTAGGTAAAAAAAGTTGAGGATTTTTAAAAAAAAAAACGCAGTCTTTCTCGTCATACGAAGTATGTCAAAAAATCATAAATAAATAGTTCTATAACCATGTGCAAGGATATTACGGTTAGTCTTGCGGTTCCGGAGATTTATGCATTTTTTATATCAGCTCCATACATTTTTTTTGCAAAAAAAATAAAACTTGCCCTTTTGCCTACCAGATTGCGTCCTATGAAATATATAAGTATGATATTGGCTATTAGAACCCATTTCAATAAAAAAAACCGACACTTTTAAATTTAAGTTCCTATGTCTTCTAGAGCCGTTTTTCGATCCACAGTGCGCCGCTGGGTTTATTTGGAGCAGAGTTTTAAAACCGTGCTTTTCTGAACATCAACTAAATTATATCAAGCTTCAGAGTTTAAATAGTTCTATTAAAGTAAATAATTAAATTTCATTTTATTATATTGCAGACCGTGCTTTTAATCACTGGAGTGCCTAAAACGTGGATCCACGCGAGACACAGGCCTTTCAATTGTTACAGTAATGACGACACAAAACCGTTTAAGGCTCTCACTCAGACAGGTGCGACGCGACTATGTGACAACGATGCGATGACTTTGTTCATAAAACTGATAATTCCTTTGAAAACATGTTGCATTATCGCGTTGCGGCTTTGCGGGAGCCTTAAAGATTCATGTCAAAAAAAAAGTTATTAAAAAGATCAAAAAACCCGACTGCTTGAAAAGCGAACTAAAAAGACGTAAACAAGGAGAAAATCATGCTGTGCAGTCGGAGGATACATCTTCGCGAGCTGGCTGACCAAAACCAGACGTATCCTCCTACTGTACAGCATGAATTTCTCCTTGTTTACGTCTCATTTTCGCATCAACAAAGGATGAAATTCTGAAAATGCTGAACCAGCTAGATACTGAAAGCCGGAAAGTAGGACTAACCATGAACCAAGATAAAACTAAAATGATGACAAATGACACACAAAAACCAACAGATATAGAATATGTAAACGAGTACACTTATCTAGGCCAAATTATATCACCAACCGACTTGATGTCAAAAGAACTAGAAATAAGGACAGCTAATGCGTGGAAAAGATACTGGTCTTTTAGGGAAATAATGAAAAACAAAGAAATAAACATGTACATTAAAAGAAAACTTTATAATACTTGCATAATGCCAGTTCTTACATACGGGTGCCAGACTTGGGCTTTAACAAAAGCCCATACCAAAAAGTTAGAAGTCTGTCAAGCTGCCATGGAAAGAAGTATGCTCGGGAAAAGGAGACTGGATAAAAAGAAAAACGAAACACTCAGAAGACGTACAAAAATAGAAAACGTAGCACTTAAGGTAAAGAAATTAAAATGGAGATGGACAGGACACACAGTAAGGGGAAGGGAGAAATGGAGTAGAACATTGATGAATTGGTTCCCAAAATACAATAAACGAAAGAGAGGGCGACGAGCAGCAAGAACTGAAGAGTCAGAAACACTCTGGTTACCTATTGTATCATCATATCAGCCGAAAGACGTCCACTGCTGGACATAGGCCTCCCCCAAGCGTCGCCACATTGACCGGTCCCGTGCGTCTCGCAACCAGCGGATCCCCGCAACATTCATCAGGTCATCGGTCCACCTAGTGGGAGGCCTTCCAACGCAACGTCTTCCGGTTCGCGGTCGCCACTCCAGAACCTTTCTGCCCCATCGGCCATCCGTTCTGCGAGCAATGTGCCCTGCCCACTGCCACTTGAGTTTGGCAATTCTTCGGGCTATGTCGGTAACCTTGGTTCTCTTGCGGATCTCTACATTTCTGATTCGATCACGCAAGGAAACTCCGAGCATAGCCCTCTCCATTGCCCTTTGAGTGACTGTAAGCTTTCTGATGAGGCCCATTGTAAGTGACCACGTCTCAGAGCCATATGTCATCACTGGCAACACACACTGGTCATAGACTTTCGTCTTGAGACACTGTGGTAAGTTGCACGAGAAGATACCGCGCAACTTCCCGAACGCTGTCCAGCCGAGTCGGATTCGACGGTTGACCTCTTTCTCGAAGTTGGCCCTACCCAATTGGATCGTTTGTCCAAGGTAGAAATAGTCGCCCACAACTTCGAGTGTAGTGTGTGTAGTGTCTCCGACCTTGATAGGAGTGGGTGTAACATGGGCATTCAACATCACCTTGGTTTTGTCCATGTTCATCCTAAGACCCACTCTTTCGGAAGCTCTACTGAGATCATCGAGCATTGTACTGAGGTCCTCCATGGTCTCAGCCATAACCACTATATCGTCGGCAAACCGAAGGTGAGTGATGTACTCGCCATTGACGTTGATGCCTAGCCCTCTCCAGTCCAGAACCTTGAAGACATCCTCCAGTGCAGCAGTAAACAGTTTCGGAGATATGACGTCTCCTTGTCTCACACCTCGCTGCAGAAGGACTGGTTCCGAAGTCTGATCCTGAAGTCGAACTGACATGGTGGCGTTTTTGTATAAACACTTCAACACTTCGATGTACCGGTAGTCAATTTGGCACCTATTGTATAACCCATAATATAAAATTACACAGGTGGCAATAGTTCTCCTAAGACTTTCATGTCTCTTTGACACCTCGTAATGAAGAGTGACATAATAATCACTATGACTTATGACGTGAAGGTTCTTGTGACGCCACAGAACTAACAAAGGTCAAATGCGACTAATATTGAAGTTAGGTACTTAATTCACAAACTTGACCTCGGTGTTAAATAGCGCAAAGTCAAATTGTGCTTGACCATTCAAAGGTCACTAACAATAATTTATTCGTGAACTTCAACCGCCGGTTTTGGTAAGTATTGTTGACAATTCTAGAACTCATTAAGCCTTGGGCACATTAGGCTCAAGTATACTTCTCGGGTTTAAAGCTGTTAGCACACTACTGTTTATCTTAACGGTATTTATGTTAAATGTGATGCTTTTCATTTATACTTTTGCTGCTGCTATATGATTCCTGGAACTCTGCTATGGTTTGTCATCGGTGGTTAATTGTAACAAAATGATCCCGATACATAGAGGCTTCGTATGCTGGTTGATAGATTAAGAAAAAGATTGTTCTAATATTTTTTTACCCGACTGCCGAAGTAGGGTAATGTGTTTATCAGTTCCTATGCGGCGTTCTAGACACCAAACGCGTCAATCGAATTGTCTTAACCTTGCGAGTGTCACTGGCTACATTAAAATTGGAAAATAGAAAAATGGCGGCTGTTGGACGCCGTATTGTGGGGGGGCATTTATTTTTTCTTCCAAACCCATTGTGTGGGTATCAAAATAAAGGTTTTTAAGGCGCTATATACGCCCCGATGTTAACGCAGTATTGGCCGTGCGCCCGCTCGATGCCAAAATATCAATATTGAACCTCCTTTTGAACAGTTGTCTTTGTCTTTAGTTATGAAGAAATTCCAGCCATCCATTTTTCTGAGTAAAAATGTTTTAAATATCCAAGTCGTTTTGGAGGAGTTTCTAAAAGTTGCGAAAAAATATCATGTTGTTAATTATTTTTTTAAAGCAAAACTATTATTTACACGAAAAAACCTTGTGTTAAAAATAATGTACATGTATCAACTATATTTTTTTTTTCAAACCTTTTAACCTAGCCGTTACTAAGAAGTATGCTTTAGAAAGTAACTGTTTTACGGCATTAAAGCGCATGTACGCCCTTAAGAGGTGATTTACAAATATATATAACACTTATATGTTCAAACTTAAACGACAGCAGCTGGTTACTGACGATGTAAATAGCGCGATCTCAATAGTAGTTCACTGGTTCAATGTTAACAATTTACTTCTAAATGAAAAAAAATCCAAATGCATTAAGTTTACCCTACCTCACATTAGGCAGGTGAAAACTGATGTGATGATAAAGGGCGAAGAATTGAATCCTGAAAATAGCACAGTATTCTTAGGCCTAACTTTGGATGCTAAGCTTCAGCTCCCCCACATATAGATAAATTGTCAAAGAAGCTAAGTTACGCAGCATATGCTGTTAGAAAAATTCGTAATTTAACTGACATATAGACAGCCCGTTCAGTATACTTTAGCTATTTTCAAAGTGTAATGTCGTATGGTATTCTGTTGTGGGGAAATGCCGTCGACATCCAGACTATCTTTGTTTTGCAGAAAAGAGCTGTTCGAGCAATTTATAAATTAAGCCCGAGGCACTCTCTCAGAGAGAAATTTAAGGAGATTATTGTAATGACTGTGCCTTCTCAGTATATCTATGAAAATCTTTTATATGCCCATAAAAATATAAAATTGTTTAAAAAATACAGTGATATCCATAACATAAATACTAGGAACAAACACAAATTTGTAGTACCTACAACAAGGCTCAAGAAAATAGGTGGCTCGTTTAGATGTCAATGTGTACGCTTTTATAATACGCATCCAAGCCACGGTTAGTTTTCTTGCAATGACAAGAGTTTGCTTTTTAAAGTATTACATTATTTTATTTTAATTACTGTAAATGTGAAGACTATGTGGATCATTTTTTTTTATTTTTTTTTTTAAATTTATCTTAGTTAATTTTTAATCATGGTCTGGCAGTTTGAGTATGTATGCGGCCTACCCGAATGTCCTTTCTTTGGTATTGTTCGTAAATTCGTTGAGCTCCTTAACTTCTGACTTGAGCTACACGGTTATTGACAAATGCGTGCACTGACTGGACAGGTCCACTCAATCTGGCTGGTTCTTTCCTCAAAAGACCATTTCAGACATCAGTCTACATGGTCTTCACATGATCAAACCAAGATTTTGTCTGGACATTAAAAGAGACTGTGACCTCTGAGTTTGTTTCGGCCTTTCTTCTCAGAGTAGTCAGACAGGAAACGCCGACTTCATCTAGTTTTAAAAAATATGATCGACATGTAAAAGTGTTTGTATAAACCAACTTACAGAAATAAAATCATTTATCATATAAACGTACCAAATTCGGAAAAACATAATGTCTAAAAATTTATAATTAAAAAATCTAATTAAAAAATTCATAAAACGAGACTACCTACCTACAGCCGCTACTAGTGGCGACTACAACCAAATCGCGGTAACGAAACTATAGCGAGATCTAACTCGATCCTAACGCCATTGATCGATATAGGTAGTAAACTTATGCGTCGACGTAATTTCTTTAAGGTAGTTATTTTATTTGTTTTATAAATCAATTATGAAGTCGTTTTTAGGGTTCCGTAACCAAAGGGTAAAAATGGGACCCTATTACTAAGACTCCACGATCCGTCTGTTTATCTGTCTTTCCGTCTGTCACTAGGCTGTATCTCATGAAACGTAATAACTAGACAGTTGAAATCGATCATCTAGAAAGTTTAACGTTTATAATCAAAAGTATGACAAATTATCTAACTCGTATATGCAAACGTTCGAACGGTCTTATTTAAATCTATGTGTGTGGTCGCGGATAAATCTAAAAGAGAGTTACTGCAGCCCTGGCACAAGCAACTGAAGGAACACGGCTGGGTTTTAGTCAGTAAAAGTCTGACACGCCCTACCGCTTCACCTAGAGCGGGAGAAGTCATTGGATGATTTCCCAGCCAAAAAATAATATGTGTAATACTTTTCAGAACTCACATCGGTTAGTCCTTCGTAACACATGTTTCAATACCAAGCCACGCTTTATTGAACGTCCAGATTGTCACTAACCCTTGTAAACACAAATCAAGTTTATTCAATTAGCAATAACACATTCCACTCGCCTAGTTTAATATGTTCCTAATCAGTAAACGGTACGATAGGGTTGCCCCACGTCTCCGTCTTTCTAGAATGTTAATTATCAAGTTACCCACATCTATATAGCAGCGAGTTAGGGATGGACCGCCCCTATCACACGTGGCCCAACTTTGAGGGTTGCTACCTAATAGTTTTAATTAAACGTTAGTTAAGATTGCGCGAATAAATTGTGTTTTAATGTACTTTGTACGGAGGTGCTAAAATTTTGTTGTGGAGAATTTGTGGAAGAATTTTTTTGGGATATGGTGAAGGTGAATAAAGGAAGTTTAAATACGGTATGACATTAGTAAGTACTGTGCTTGTTTTATGAAAAGCAAGGCAAACAATCCACAGTTCTATTCCTTCTTCTTCTTTTTGTCGATGGTATAGTTATCGCCAAACATCTTTGCCGCCCTGAAGTTGGCTTACCGATGCACAAGGTGAAGGTGAATCGGTGATATTTTTGTATGAGACTGCGCAGCCATTGTAGCCAACTTCAGGGCGGCCAAAACGTTTGGTGAGAACTATATAGTTCTTCTGTTCATTTTTTAAACAAATTAACAAGGGACTTATTAAATCTGTGGTTCCCAATCTGTTTTACACCTGGGACTACTTTGATTTATTTGTTGTTACCAAGGACCTGTCTACAGAAGAAAATGTAACTGTTTAAATTCTAAAAATAAACTTGTAGGTATCGAAAATTTAATCCCATCAAAAATATAACATGTAAAGAACACACGCCTCGCAGTGCAGTCCTTCTACAGGAACGTCCTCACTGGGAGCATTATTTCGTGAGCATTTGTAAACAAGCAATGGTAGGCGAACAACAAATGCTTCCCATCGAGCCCAGCATTCACTTTCGACCAAAACCATGAACGTTCGAGTCGAACATTCCCTTGCGAGCTTGGAGCATTCGAATACGATCTCATTAAATGTCATTCATTCGATAATATGATTGACCAAGGAGATCACAAACACTTAAGACCAAGGAACTGTTCCTTGGTTTAGTAATATTCCTACATACATACTCATTGATTTCATTATATGAGTACTCGCTTTCGAGCGTTTTGTTGCGTGAACATTCGAATGCGAGCTGTTTCCGCGAAAATCGTTGCGACGTCCACACCGGCCGAAGTTCGCGCTTGCGTGTAAGCTTTGTACGCTCGGCTCAACGTCCACACCACTCGAATATTCGACGTCGAATGCTCATTACACGTGAATGCTCTCAGTGAGGACGCTCCTTACCGCTAAAAGTAGTGAGATCGAACGTAAAACCAATTCGGATAATTTATTCAGTAGGTACCTTATTAATTAGGTTACAAACAAACAAATTAACCGACTTGGTTTTACTTTATTGTGTACTTTTAATGTAAAATCAAGTCGGTTCATTAATGCTAAAAACTTATCGCTATATACTTTAGGATTGCAATTTTTTTTAAAGTTAACAAGCATTGTAGAAAACACATACCATCGCATCGGTGGCCAAATGTTTAGGAACAGTATAATATTTAGATTTTTGTGTTTTCTAGTTTAAATGCATTTTTCAAAAAAAAAAAATCCCAAGTCTGGGATATTTTTTATTTTCAAGCTTGGGTATTTTTTTATTAACACCGTAAAAGCCAGACCGAACCAGAAAAAATTGCGTGATCCCGCAACTTTTCAAGTTGATTTATTCCCAAACCATCCAAGCGATCTCCATCTCACAATGATGGTTTGGTAGACATGACATAGAACTAAAAAGACGTAAACAAGGAGAAAATCATGCTGTGCTGTCGGAGGATACAATTTCGCGAGCTGGCTGACCAAAACCAGACGTATCCTCCGACTGCACAGCATGATTTTCTCCTTGTTTACGTCTTTTTAGTTCGCTTTTCAAGCAGTCGGGTTTTTTGATTTTTTTTATTAACTTTTTTTATTTATAACTTTTTAGTTATTTTTTTTTCGAATTAGGTACATTTAAACATATTAGTGTTATATATTTTTGAAATCACCTCTTAAAATCCTTTATTTTGATAACCCACACGATAGGTTTGGAAGAAAAAAAAATTTTGGTCCCCACAATATGGCGCCCAAGAACCGCCATTTTCCTATTTTCCAATTTTCATGTAGCCAATGACACTCGCGGGGTTAAGACGAATCGATTGACGTAAGAACCATCAAAATCGGCCGAAGCGTTTGGTCTCTAGAACGCCACGTAGGAACAAACATACATACATACATACTTACATACATACATACATAGACTGATAAACACATTACCCTCCTTCGGCAGTCGGGTAAAAATGGCGCATCGGTAGAACGCCCTCCGCATTACTTGCATCCGCGTTCCCAGATGGGTCTCGCGGACATTGATTATTTTATTTTAACTCAAACTATTTAATTTATGACATTTTTGGTGAAGCATCGTCGCGAACAGATTGCGAACCAATGTTTTAAAGCGTCATTCGTCACTTTTGATCCAGTATGACACGATAATTCTTCATTAATATTATTAATGCTCATTGAATGCATGAATGATACCTATAATTTAATTAATATTTAAAAGCATTTCACAATAATGAATACGATAATCAGCTTATTAAATTATAGAGGACATGTTTGTGATATGAAGTTATCTATCAAAACCCTAATTGTTATTGCTATTCGAATAGTCGATGGGGCCAAAAATATCTGACGTGGCGACCGCATACCTGAAGACACTGCATTGGGTTGGAAGGCCTCTCACTAGGTGGACTGATGATCTGGTTAAGGTTGCGAGAATCCATTGCATGCACAGGACCGGTTAATGTGGCGAAACATGGAGGAGGCCAGCAGTGGATATCTTTCGGCTAAAAAAACCGACCAAATGCGAGTTGGACTCGCGCACGAAGGGTTCTGTACCATTATCGCAAAAAAACAGCACAAAAATCACGTTTGTTGTATGGGAGCCCCACTTAAATATTTATTTTATTCTGTTTTTAGTATTTGTTGTTATAGCGGCAACAGAAATACATCATCTGTGAAAATTTCAACTGTCTGGCTATCACGGTTCATGAGATACAGCCTGGTGACTGACAGACAGACAGACGGACCGCGGAGTCTCAGTAATAGGGTCCCGTTTTTACCCTTTGGGTACGGAACCCTAAAAAATGATGACGATGATGATGCTATTGGCATTATAGAGGAGCTCATGGCTAAATAATATTAGCCATTGACTGGTTAGTAATTATATACTCGAATTATGTTTATTTGTTAAAAACACTATGCAATATTATAATTTCAAATCAAATTCAAAAAGAAACATTCGGAAACCTTAAATATGACATTAATTTACCGGTTATTAACAATTATGATGTATTTTATTAGTACCTTTAAGGCTGCTATTCGTGTTTGTGCAATAAGTTACCGCCAGCAATTAAGAAAATTAATGGAAAAATGATAAAAAAATATTGAAAATAACTTTCTTTTACGAAGTCGGTGTCTTTGGTACCTATTTTTTTCCGTTTTTCGACACCGACTTCGGAAAATAAACTTATTTTAACTTTGTAGTGTTTTGTCTTGGAAGTTGTTTTTTTTTTTGAGATATAAAGCTTTTCATTTATCTCTTTTTTGTTTTGGTAGATACCTCCAATTACTATGTAAATCATTTATAGCCAAAGTACGTCTCATGACGATTTTAATAAGCCCAAACACGACAAGGATACTTTGTTTTAATTCGGAATTCCAGTGCCTACCTTCTGGCTTCATCATCAGATCAGTTCGATGGTACCATTTTCATCAGTAGGTACCATTTCTTCTTCACAATCGGTTAACTAATCGAGATATCTTATACCCATGACATACTAGGAGTTCCAGTGGCCATCTGTGGTCTTCTTCATCAGTTACACTTCATCAAATGATATTTTCTGAGTGCAAATGATTGCATTGTTGATGAAATTACCAAAATCGCTATAAGAACACCCTAAAAAAAAACTTTTCAAACAAAAAAATATGTGTATTTGTGTATCGTAGCTACCAAACTGATGAACCGATTTTGATTTGTTTTTTTTTTTTGTTTGAAAGGTGACTTTATCGAGAGTGTTCTTAGCTATTTTTGATGAAAATCGGTTTAGCCGTTTTAAAGTTATTGACATGTTACTGTTTGAATCGGGTTGCTCCCGCAAGATATCATGTCATAAATTATGTGTTCAATAGTTTTTCGATCGAAGCGTGTCTACTACTAAATAAATTATGTAGTATGAAATAAAAAAAATCGGGGGTGTTTAAAATTATTAAATTTTATTTTTCTTTCGAGGGTTAAAAATCTAAACACAACAAGTTTGCTAACAAAAAACATTCGATTAAATTTCCTCATCCCATTCATCCCATCCTTATTTGAGGCATCATCCCTTGACAGGACACATTGGCTGGAGATAGCTAGAGGCAAACGAAAAATGGACAAATTAATGCTCATCCCATCACGCCGACAGGAAACTATTTGTCACTTTTTATCAGACTTTAGATCATTCGGTTAAGAATCAAAAGAAAAAAAAAGAAAGAATCAATGGGTAAAAAAACGTGAATCAAACAAAACAGGGTGATATTTTCTTTTTTTAGGGTTCCGTACCCAAAGGGTAAAAACGGGACCCTATTACTGAGACTTCGCGGTCCGTCTGTCTGTCTGTCTGTCTGTCACCAGGCTGTATCTCATGAACCGTGATAGTTAGGCAGTTGAAATTTTCACAGATGATGTATTTCTGTTGCCGCTATAACAACAAATACTAAAAACAGAATAAAATAAATATTTAAGAGGGGCTCCCATACAACAAACGTGATTTTTTTGCCGTTTTTTGCGATAATGGTACGGAACTCTTCGAGCGTGAGTCCGACTCGCACTTGGCCGGTTTTTTTTATATAATCTATATGCTCGCGTTTGACCACTATCTTGCCTGATGTTAAGCGATGATGCGGTCTACGGTCTAGTTGGGGATAATTGTAATAAAAAAACAGGCCAAGTGCGTTCCTTACCATTATCGCAAAAAAAGGCAAAAAAATCACGTTCTTCAGAAATACATAAACCTTATACAATTTGTAATTCGCAAATAATAATAGCAGCGACTGTTACCGAACAGAACAAAGTAAAGAAAAGTAAAGTCGATTTTAATTTCCGACAAGTTCTTTGTGAGTCGTACGGTCTACGGTAACCCTCCCACATAATTGAAAATCACAAGTAATCGTTTAAATGTACCGAGTACATTCAATAACACCAATGTCGGCCCGAAACAACAGCGCGCCATTTATATTGACAATTAAAATATTTTTCAATTTTGTAACACATTTCCGTATCGCCAATATTGGGTCAAATATATGCGGTCTGGACGTGGCAATTGTGCTATGAAAAAAATGATTGAATTCTATTAGTTCGGTGTAGGGTTGTAACGGAAACTCGTCAGAAATTGTACCTCCGTATTCGCATCCATCTTCGCAATATTTTAACGATGCTGTAACGGAGGTTTTAATAAGAATATCGACTCTAATTAAGTTGTTCACTTTAATGTTGCGGAAATATAGCCTCGAAGTTTCTAGTGTTTTTTTTTCAGGTGACTACCGCTGCCAGGTTCAGTTTTATGTGTGTGTATAAATCATATTAAGTAGAGTAGGTTTATTTTTTGAAACAACCCAGAAACCTATAAACTGACAATGCCGTATACCAGAATTAGTTAAAGACATAAAATTTACATTCGAAAGTATGGCAGTAGAAGGCATGCTGGGGTGATCCCAAATAAATTAAAAAAAGAGCAAGAGAATGATGGTAATTAGTAGGAGTAGGTACGGAGTCTTCCCATTTAAAAATAGGATTACCCATAGCTGGAGCTTGGATTCTTTTCATTAAATAATTTATTTATTAAAATTTCACGCAACATAAAAGTACATAGGCGGACTTTATGCCTGAGGCATCTCTACCAGCCAAGGGTGGTGGGTAGATAACATGGCAGTAACTAAAATAAACACACATATACATATATTTACCATAATAAATACCTATATAATAAATAAATAATATAATAAATATGTAATAAGATAAAAAATATAATCTATATATATAAAAATTAATCCCTATTTCCCTTGGTCACGGCATCACGCGTGAACGACTGGACCGATTTCGCTTATTCTTTTTTTTGTTGTGTTTGTTATTGTTAGGACAAGGAAGTTATGAAAAAAAATAAGAAAAAAAAAATGTACCGTACCTACATAGGTAGGGTAGGGTAGGTAGGGTAGGTAGGGTAGGGTAGGGTAGGGTAGGTAGGATAGGGTAGGTAGGGTAGGTAGGGTAGGTAGGGTAGGTAGGGTAGGTAGGGTAGGTAGGGTAGGTAGGGTAGGTAGGGTAGGTAGGGTAGGTAGGGTAGGTAGGGTAGGTAGGGTAGGTAGGGTAGGTAGGGTAGGTAGGGTAGGTAGGGTAGGTAGGGTAGGTAGGGTAGGTAGGGTAGGTAGGGTAGGTAGGGTAGGTAGGGTAGGTAGGGTAGTAGGGTAGGTAGGGTAGGTAGGGTAGGTAGGGTAGGTAGGGTAGGTAGGGTAGGTAGGGTAGGTAGGGTAGGTAGGGTAGGTAGGGTAGGTAGGTAGGTAGGGTAGGTAGGGTAGGTAGGGTAGGTAGGGTAGGTAGGGTAGGTAGGGTAGGTAGGGTAGGTAGGGTAGGTAGGGTAGGTAGGGTAGGTAGGGTAGGTAGGGTAGGTAGGGTAGGTAGGGTAGGTAGGGTAGGTAGGGTAGGTAGGGTAGGTAGGGTAGTAGGGTAGGTAGGGTAGGTAGGGTAGGTAGGGTAGGTAGGGTAGGTAGGGTAGGTAGGGTAGGTAGGGTAGGTAGGGTAGGTAGGGTAGGTAGGGTAGGTAGGGTAGGTAGGGTAGGTAGGGTAGGTAGGGTAGGTAGGGCAGGTAGGGGGCAGGTAGGGTAGGTAGGGTAGGTAGGGTAGGTAGGGTAGGTAGGGTAGGTAGGGTAGGTAGGGTAGGTAGGGTAGGTAGGGTAGGTAGGGTAGGTAGGGTAGGTAGGGTAGGTAGGGTAGGTAGGGTAGGTAGGGTAGGTAGGGGTAGGTAGGGTAGGTAGGGTAGGTAGGGTAGGTAGGGTAGGTAGGGTAGGTAGGGTAGGTAGGGTAGGTAGGGTAGGTAGGGTAGGTAGGGTAGGTAGGGTAGGTAGGGTAGGTAGGGTAGGTAGGGTAGGTAGGGTAGGTAGGGTAGGTAGGGTAGGTAGGGTAGGTTAGGGTAGGTAGGGTAGGTAGGGTAGGTAGGGTAGGTAGGGTAGGTAGGGTAGGTAGGGGTAGGTAGGGTAGGTAGGTAGGTAGGTAGGGTAGGTAGGGTAGGTAGGGTAGGTAGGGTAGGTAGGGTAGGTAGGGTAGGTAGGGTAGGTAGGGTAGGTAGGGTAGGTAGGGTAGGTAGGGTAGGTAGGGTAGGTAGGGTAGGTAGGGTAGGTAGGGTAGGTAGGGTAGGTAGGGTAGGTAGGGTAGGTAGGGTAGGTAGGGTAGGTAGGGTAGGTAGGGTAGGTAGGGTAGGTAGGGTAGGTAGGGTAGGTAGGGTAGGTAGGGTAGGTAGGGTAGGTAGGGTAGGTAGGGTAGGTAGGGTAGGTAGGGTAGGTAGGGTAGGTAGGGTAGGTAGGGTAGGTAGGGTAGGTAGGGTAGGTAGGGTAGGTAGGGTAGGTAGGGTAGTAGGGTAGGTAGGGTAGGTAGGGTAGGTAGGGTAGGTAGGGTAGGTAGGGTAGGTAGGGTAGGTAGGGTAGTAGGTAGTAGGGTAGGTAGGGTAGGTAGGGTAGGTAGGGTAGGTAGGGTAGGTAGGGTAGGTAGGGTAGGTAGGGTAGGTAGGGTAGGTAGGGTAGGTAGGGTAGTAGGTAGGTAGGGTAGGTAGGGTAGGTAGGGTAGGGTAGGGTAGGTAGGGTAGGTAGGGTAGGTAGGGTAGGTAGGGTAGGTAGGGTAGGTAGGGTAGGTAGGGTAGGTAGGGTAGGTAGGGTAGGTAGGGTAGGTAGGGTAGTAGGGTAGGTAGGGTAGGTAGGGTAGGTAGGGTAGGTAGGGTAGGTAGGGTAGGTAGGGTAGGTAGGGTAGGTAGGGTAGGTAGGGTAGGTAGGGTAGGTAGGGTAGGTAGGGTAGGTAGGGTAGGTAGGGTAGGTAGGGTAGGTAGGGTAGGTAGGGTAGGTAGGGGTAGGGTAGGTAGGGTAGGTAGGGTAGGTAGGGTAGGTTAGGGTAGGTAGGGTAGGTAGGGTAGGTAGGGTAGGTAGGGTAGGTAGGGTAGGTAGGGTAGGTAGGGTAGGTAGGGTAGGTAGGGTAAGGGTAGGTAGGGTAGGTAGGTAGGTAGGGTAGGTAGGGTAGGTAGGGTAGGTAGGGTAGGTAGGGTAGGTAGGGTAGGTAGGGTAGGTAGGGTAGGTAGGGTAGGTAGGGTAGGTAGGGTAGGTAGGGTAGGTAGGGTAGGTAGGGTAGGTAGGGTAGGTAGGGTAGGTAGGGTAGGTAGGGTAGGTAGGGTAGGTAGGGTAGGTAGGGTAGGTAGGGTAGGTAGGGTAGGTAGGGTAGGTAGGGTAGGTAGGGTAGGTAGGGTAGGTAGGGTAGGTAGGGTAGGTAGGGTAGGTAGGGTAGGTAGGGTAGGTAGGGTAGGTAGGGTAGGTAGGGTAGGTAGGGTAGGTAGGGTAGGTAGGGTAGGTAGGGTAGGTAGGGTAGGTAGGGTAGGTAGGGTAGGTAGGGTAGGTAGGGTAGGTAGGGTAGGTAGGGTAGGTAGGGTAGGTAGGGTAGGTAGGGTAGGTAGGGTAGGTAGGGTAGGTAGGGTAGGTAGGGTAGGTAGGGTAGGTAGGGTAGGTAGGGTAGGTAGGGTAGGTAGGGTAGGTAGGGTAGGTAGGGTAGGTAGGGTAGGTAGGGTAGGTAGGGTAGGTAGGGTAGGTAGGGTAGGTAGGGTAGGTAGGGTAGGTAGGGTAGGTAGGGTAGGTAGGGTAGGTAGGGTAGGTAGGGTAGGTAGGGTAGGTAGGGTAGGTAGGGTAGGTAGGGTAGGTAGGGTAGGTAGGGTAGGTAGGGTAGGTAGGGTAGGTAGGGTAGGTAGGGTAGGTAGGGTAGGTAGGGTAGGTAGGGTAGGTAGGGTAGGTAGGGTAGGTAGGGTAGGTAGGGTAGGTAGGGTAGGTAGGGTAGGTAGGGTAGGTAGGGTAGGTAGGGTAGGTAGGGTAGGTAGGGTAGGTAGGGTAGGTAGGGTAGGTAGGGTAGGTAGGGTAGGTAGGGTAGGTAGGGTAGGTAGGGTAGGTAGGGTAGGTAGGGTAGGTAGGGTAGGTAGGGTAGGTAGGGTAGGTAGGGTAGGTAGGGTAGGTAGGGTAGGTAGGGTAGGTAGGGTAGGTAGGGTAGGTAGGGTAGGTAGGGTAGGTAGGGTAGGTAGGGTAGGTAGGGTAGGTAGGGTAGGTAGGGTAGGTAGGGTAGGTAGGGTAGGTAGGGTAGGTAGGGTAGGTAGGGTAGGTAGGGTAGGTAGGGTAGGTAGGGTAGGTAGGGTAGGTAGGGTAGGTAGGGTAGGTAGGGTAGGTAGGGTAGGTAGGGTAGGTAGGGTAGGTAGGGTAGGTAGGGTAGGTAGGGTAGGTAGGGTAGGTAGGGTAGGTAGGGTAGGTAGGGTAGGTAGGGTAGGTAGGGTAGGTAGGGTAGGTAGGGTAGGTAGGGTAGGTAGGGTAGGTAGGGTAGGTAGGGTAGGTAGGGTAGGTAGGGTAGGTAGGGTAGGTAGGGTAGGTAGGGTAGGTAGGGTAGGTAGGGTAGGTAGGGTAGGTAGGGTAGGTAGGGTAGGTAGGGTAGGTAGGGTAGGTAGGGTAGGTAGGGTAGGTAGGGTAGGTAGGGTAGGTAGGGTAGGTAGGGTAGGTAGGGTAGGTAGGGTAGGTAGGGTAGGTAGGGTAGGTAGGGTAGGTAGGGTAGGTAGGGTAGGTAGGGTAGGTAGGGTAGGTAGGGTAGGTAGGGTAGGTAGGGTAGGTAGGGTAGGTAGGGTAGGTAGGGTAGGTAGGGTAGGTAGGGTAGGTAGGGTAGGTAGGGTAGGTAGGGTAGGTAGGGTAGGTAGGGTAGGTAGGGTAGGTAGGGTAGGTAGGGTAGGTAGGGTAGGTAGGGTAGGTAGGGTAGGTAGGGTAGGTAGGGTAGGTAGGGTAGGTAGGGTAGGTAGGGTAGGTAGGGTAGGTAGGGTAGGTAGGGTAGGTAGGGTAGGTAGGGTAGGTAGGGTAGGTAGGGTAGGTAGGGTAGGTAGGGTAGGTAGGGTAGGTAGGGTAGGTAGGGTAGGTAGGGTAGGTAGGGTAGGTAGGGTAGGTAGGGTAGGTAGGGTAGGTAGGGTAGGTAGGGTAGGTAGGGTAGGTAGGGTAGGTAGGGTAGGTAGGGTAGGTAGGGTAGGTAGGGTAGGTAGGGTAGGTAGGGTAGGTAGGGTAGGTAGGGTAGGTAGGGTAGGTAGGTAGGGTAGGTAGGGTAGGTAGGGTAGGTAGGGTAGGTAGGGTAGGTAGGGTAGGTAGGGTAGGTAGGGTAGGTAGGGTAGGTAGGGTAGGTAGGGTAGGTAGGGTAGGTAGGGTAGGTAGGGTAGGTAGGGTAGGTAGGGTAGGTAGGGTAGGTAGGGTAGGTAGGGTAGGTAGGGTAGGTAGGGTAGGTAGGGTAGGTAGGGTAGGTAGGGTAGGTAGGGTAGGTAGGGTAGGTAGGGTAGGTAGGGTAGGTAGGGTAGGTAGGGTAGGTAGGGTAGGTAGGGTAGGTAGGGTAGGTAGGGTAGGTAGGGTAGGTAGGGTAGGTAGGGTAGGTAGGGTAGGTAGGGTAGGTAGGGTAGGTAGGGTAGGTAGGGTAGGTAGGGTAGGTAGGGTAGGTAGGGTAGGTAGGGTAGGTAGGGTAGGTAGGGTAGGTAGGGTAGGTAGGGTAGGTAGGGTAGGGTAGGTAGGGTAGGTAGGGTAGGTAGGGTAGGTAGGGTAGGGTAGGTAGGGTAGGTGGGTAGGTAGGGTAGGTAGGGTAGGGTAGGGTAACAGGTAGGGTAGGGTAGGTAGGGTAGGTAGGGTAGGGTAGGTTGGGTAGGTAGGGTAGGGTAGGTAGGGTAGGGTAGGGTAACAGGTAGGATAGGGTAGATGAATGTTTGGTTATTTTATGGCAAAACAAAGTTTGCCGGGTCAGCTAGTAATAAATATATTTACCTATATATTAAATAAATATTATAAAGAGGTAAAGTTTGTTAGGTTGTAGGGTGTAATCTCTGGATCTACTGAACCGATTTAAAAGAAATTTGTCATGAGATTAGTTTGTTTCCCCTTGGGAAGATAAAACACTATTTTCGCGGGCGAAACCGCGGGCAGAAGTTAGTATTAAATAAAGTAATAGAAATGCGTTTTATTGAGCCGACTCTGCTATTCGTGTATAAAATAATGCCGCAACCTTAGCTTAAATGCATACTGACTGGTGGCCGACCTGCTATTGACAGGAAGCCGCATTCCAGAGAAGAATGGACTGAATATGAAATGAACAATAAATACAATCAAAAGTATGAGAAGGAGGAAGAGAAAATTATTAGACGAACGCAGTTTCCTGGCGTGTGAAGTACATAGATATTGAAAGTGGGGTATGAGATAAGAGAAAAATAATTGTTTCTATTCATCCTTCGCCTTCGCTTATATAATATATAGTTATAATAGTCACAGCGGTTGTTTGTGTCTCTGAAGTTGTCTCTGCCAACCATTGCGCAAGAAACATCAACATCATTGAGATTTTCATCGAGTATGCTGCATAGAATAAGCGAGATAGGACGATGAGACAAACGTTAGCGAATGAAAGAGACAGTTATAAAGGCTAACTTCACCTTTAACATTGACACAAAAATAACTACTGCGTAAGGTCTTGTAGCCAATTCAGAGACACAGAGATCCGTTGTGAGTATTATAACCTCCGCCTCCGGGAAGATCAATCATGCACTACCACAATCTTATAGTCTTTATCACATCCCTAGTTCAACGTATGTTTATATAGAGGGTTTATAAGTTATTTAGTTGATGCACGGAGCTGAAGCGACATCAATATTTGATGCCACTGCACCGTCTAAGTTGCATATAAGATGTTCGTATTAAAGCGGTAAGGTGTCGAGTTTCAAGCTTATATTTAGGGATGTCGAATACTTGATGTTCTCCGCAGCTGATCGATACATCGACTTGCTGAACAGTGTTAAACTTTGGGGATCATTGACCTTTCTAGCAGACCACCTGAGTAGGATAAACTATTGTAATATTATAGATGCAATAATAATTATGCCTGTTTGAATACTATGTCTAAATCGCTGAACGAATGTTGATGAAACTTGGCCACAGATAGCCAAACATAACATATGATCCATAACAGTATGCAGTGAGGTGATAAGTATTTATCACTGTGGTAAGTTCTCTTGGAATAGTAAATCACTTTTCGCGGGCGAAGCCGCTGGCAGATGCCAGTTAAGTTACACAAATAACTAGCTTTTCCCCCCGGCTTCGCACCCTGTGGCCAATCCTATACTTAACTAGAAAAAGTAGACTATGGGAATAAGAATTTCATAATTGGATGAGTACATTTAGAGATTTCCTTTTATAAGAGACAAAAACATATAATAAAAGTAAATATAGTACTGACTTAATTTTACTTTCCTCGAAGAAACCACTTCACTCCAAATATCGAAGTATCTGTTTTATCGATCTAAAATCTTGATAGTTTAGTTCACGATTCGAAACAGATTGCCGGTCGCGTACCAAGCAGCAAGCACCAAAACAAGCAGCTCCCAGTTGACTCTTTAAACTTGAACTGACTAACTTTCTTTATACCCTGAACAACTCGGCGAAACCTCTGGAAAGTCTTAGCTTTACTCCTTTTTTAGAGGCAAACAAAAGAAAATCGTTTTAGGTCTGGAATAGCTGTCATAAGGTGTGAATGTATTTTTATGTGGAGTTTTAATAATTCTGTGAACAGTTTTAGTGGTTTGAAAACTGTTTTGAGTGATGATAAAGCCTATCATTCAACAAGCAAAAAGTTTAATAAAAACTCTAACAAGAATACGATTTTTAGCCTATATTACCGGGGCTATAATAACGAATCGATTGACACCTTATTTATCAAAATGGGATGAATGTTTTAGGCAATACGGAGGAACATAAGTAAATACAAACATACATACTTACATACATACACAGATTGATAAAATCATAACCCTTAATTTTGTCTTCGCCGTAGTCGGGTGACAACTCCACACAAAAATACATTCACATCTTATTACAGTAGTTTCTTTCCCTGTCTCAAGAACGCATTATTTATCCCAAGGCTTTAAACAAGTGTCATTTGATGTCAGCAATGGAATTGGTCACGGGACATTTCGATAGCGTTTGACATTTACATACATTTTTCCAATCGCTATCGCCACGCATTCGATTATAGAATGCTACTTGTCTGTTGTCATTTTGTCTTGCCTCTGCTCACGTTTGACAAACTTTTATATTTTTACCCGACTGCCGAAGGAGGGTAATGTGTTTATAAGTCTATGTATGTATATATGTTTGTTCATATGTGGCGTTCTAGAGACCAAACGCGTTGGCCGATTGTGATGATTCTTACGTCAATCGATTCGTCATTCACTGGCTATATTAAAATTGGAAAATAGAAAATAGCGGATTTTGGGCGCCATATTGTGGGTGCTCGATTTTTTTTTTCTTCCTTACCCATCGTGTGGAACACCCACAAAAAAAAAATTAAGAGGTGATTTCAAAAATATAATACACTTACATGTTTAAATGTACCTAATTAAAAAATAAATGTTAAATAAAAAGTTATAAGTGTATATTGTAGCGTTACGTATAGCTCAGATGAGCTTAACGTAAGCCACGTTAATAAAAGTGAAAGTAATTATAAATTAAAACTAAGAAAAAGGATATAGATAATAAAACTATGGGCCGGATTCGCACGACGTGGGCAGCTAACCAGGCAGTAGGTCGGGCAGGAAGACGTGGAATGCCCGAGGTAGGCAGGTGAGCTGGCAATCGGGCAGGTAGGCAGGTGAGCAGGCAATCGGGTAAGTACGTAGGCACCAAGGAGTGTGGAGGCCGGCTATGACTCAATACGTCAAACAGCGAGGCCTTTGATTCCAAGATATGACCGTTGAGGGTAAGGTCCAGGAAATAATCTCTCTTTATGGAACCACACACAATATATTTTATTGGAGCACTTTAGAAAGTAGTATCTCTTAAACAAGCTATAAAATTCACAGTTTTGAGAGTTTTCAGAATAGAAAATACACTTGGTATTATAGTACTCAGTAATAAACCGACTTTCCGCGTTCAGTCCAGATTCAAAACTAAAAAAGTGACTCCCGTTTTTCTTCGTTCTCTGTCATGTCTCATGGAATTCAAATTCAATATCTCAATTAAGAAATCATGACGGACGAATAAAAACGGTTTACAGAGGGGGCAGTCTGCCGCTGCCCTTATTATGAAGATTATAATGTACAACGAGCTTAAAGAAGATATCAGAGTCAGAGTTTAAAATGATTTTTCACAAATTAGCAGTAGAATTAAGTTTTTTGGATGTTAAAACAAAACGTATGCTTTTCAGGTGTTTACATTATCAAAGAATACATAAAAATCAGCAATATAATTTGATACAATTTCAAAAGTTATGAAGATGAGATTTGTAAAGTCTGTTATAAAACGTAAGTAGACTAAGATATGTGGAACGAATACCACAATATGTGTAGTGTAGTCGGAGGATACATCTGGTTTTGGTCAGCCAGCTCGCAAATATGTATCCTCCGACTGCACAGCATGATTTTCTTCTTATTTACTTCTTTTTAGTTCTCTTCTTAAGCAGTTGAGGATTTTTGATTGTTTGAATTAACTATTTTTTGAAGACGATAGATTTTTGATGAAATGGCGACAGGTCACTGGAACAACTTGCGACCCACGGATGCCCTTCAAGTTAAAGGGGAAAATCTACAAGTCCGTGATTAGACCCGTCATACTATATGGATCAGAATGTTGGGCTGTGAAAAAGATGGATGAAAGGAGATTGCATGTAGCAGAGATGAGAATGTTGAGATGGATGTGCGGCGTGACGAGATTGGATAAAGTGAGAAATCAGTATATTAGAGGCAGTTTGAAAGTGGCCCCAGTGGCAGAAAAGTTGAAAGGAAACCGTTTGTCCTGGTATGGTCATGTGATGAGAAGGGATGAAACGCATGTTACTAAAAGAGTTATGAATATAAATGTGGATGGATGGAGAGGGAGAGGAAGGCCAAAGAAAAGATGGATGGACTGTGTGAGGAGTGATTTGAAAGAAAAGGGAGTCAGTAATAACGTGATGGGGGACAGGACGGTATAGACGAAGCAGACGTGTTGCGCCGAACCCAAGTAACATGGGATAAGGGCAGGAAGATGATGATGAATTAACTTTTTTTTACAAGCTTTTATTTAACTTGCAATGTATACGAGTATATGTATGTAAGTGTATTCGGGTCAAATTTTGCGACTGAATTTTAAAGCAGAAATTTTGCATATACGTTTAGTTTGGATGACAATGCATGGATAGCTAAGTGACGTCATTTATGGTTATCAAATAAAAGGGTTTGCTGAGAAAAATACGAAAAAAGTTTGTTTAAAAAAAGATTTTTTAATGAATAATTTTATTACAAGTTTCAATCAGTAATTCCTACAAGATAGCTGGCTCACATATAAATAATGAACTGGATGAGGCAATATACTGAAAGGAATGTACTTGGAAAAATGGAAATTTTATCCTGGTAGTTGGGATAATAACACTTTTCACGCGAGCGAAGCCTCGGGAAGCAGAAACTAGTTACGGCATAATTATACTGAAGCATTCTGATATATAAGTGCCGTATATCAAACAAAGATAGAGCTTCTTTCACATCCAGAATAATCTGGCAAATGACACACGGCTATTCCCTAATCCTTCAAATTAAAAATTAACAGCCACTAAAAGCCCGATCAATATAAATCACATTATCACTGCAAACCCTATTAAGCTGAGTCCTACTTATATATACCATGGAGCCAGTATTAGACCAAGTTCGTAAACCTAGATAAATACAGCATGGCTGGCAACACAGTTGAACGTCACCATTATCAATTCAGTCCTGGATGAGACTACCTACGTCAACGTTTGCATAGAGTTCTCTTTAACTTTTGCTTTTAGACTGGTATTGGTTTATTGAAACATGGATACTGAAATATTTAGACGGATACTGCAGCTATTTCTGTCGTGAAATAATGTTTGCATTGTTTCTGTTTTAAAGTTCCAACAGACAGGCACGTAGCGACAATAAGACAAAAATGTCGGGTAAGACAAAAATGTCGGGCACTGCCATAAAGCTTATCAATAATCATATGACACGTTTTTGTTCTCTCCCTAGTAGATTTGTGATTTTTAACACATCGAGATGCATCCATATCCCGCAAAACACGCTGAACGAGGGTTTTATTTTACACTGGAATGAGGATTCCAATGTAAACTAAAACGCTCTATCAAACTTCATTCCAGTGTGAAGCTTACAAGACGATACGATTTCGAAAAAACTATGTTCGTCCAGTGCGGATAAAAGCAGCTACAAACGTTGTCTAAACGACACTCAAGTGCATCCCGAAAGCATCTTACTAAGCTCGACTAACAGGGCGTAGGATTCCAAAGGGTTTTACAAACACTTATTTTATGCCAAGAATGTCGGTGTGGATATCAATGAAAACTAATTCCCACCTAAGTGGCACTAAAACAGGATCGAATTATACGCTGAATGTGTTTGATAAGGTACACAACGGCAATCCAAAAGCAACAAAGTTCAGTGACTTATAATAAAAACAAAACAAACCTATAACAGTGCGATAATTATACAAATATACAGCATATATTTAATTTTCCCCAATCTGCAAACACGAGACGCGTCTGATATTCTAAATTTAAATTCGCCCCGCATTTAGTAAACAATGTAATTGGTAGGGCACTACACTCTATTGGAGCTGGAAATGCAGACGCGTGTAATTAAGTCTGTCTCGGGTGCAGGCCTTTTTGGATCACAATGAGTCCGAGGCGCTCACGGAACGCCACACAAAGGCGCGAACTGAGCTAATGGCGCGTGCATAATCCGCACAAGTCTCCCATTCACAAGTAACTGACAAATTTTTCAACGATGATTTACGAACCCGTCTATATCTGACGCTGAACATTTGACAGCCAAATTGTTATGTGCTGTCACTTGATTTATTTATTTACCGAACCAAACCGGGAGAACGGTTTGTTTGTTAATGGAAAATGTTTTGAAGTAAGCCTATTTTTGGATGCCTTACTAAAGATATTTTAATATCTGTCCTTTGATGTAAATAAAACGCGATCAAGTTACAAAGGATCTAAAATGAATGCTAACAAATCTTAACTTCGGTGGGATTCTAGGTCGCACACAACACAAGTTATTAAATGACAAAGAAAATCCGTTCCGAAATCGAATGGAAACATACCGAACGAGCGAATGGCTGGAAAAGTTATAATTGATGTGTAAATCTGTTATCGCTAAGCCTTCAGATATTGAGTTATAAAACAAGTTGTTAACAAAAATTGGAAAAAAATAATGTTGCATGATTTTTTATTACCTGTCATAAGTTCTTTATTATTATTTGAACGTTCAAGATACATAATAAAATTTTAAAGGCTATTTGCTGTCAAGTAATCTAACGAAATTACATGATGTAAAACGGTATTCATATCGAAATAAATTGAGTCCAGTAAAATGAAACACCTTTTATGAAGAAAGCTATATTCATAACTTTATTTCTTTAGATTTTTCATCACTATAAACTTACTACAGACGTAAAATATAAAAAAATAAGTTATGACAGATTGTATGGCTGTTTTTTTTTTATTTGTTTAAGTTAGGCAATAATAATTCTCAAATTAGTCCTTCACAAGCCAAAATAGCTGTAATGCTAGCCTATTTAGCGTACCGTCATATGGCGCATTCACAGCCGTGTCTACACGGAACTTCATGCACAACTGGAGTGGTCTCTCATAAGTTTATATAAAACGTGTATACAGTAAATAAAGGGAACTACTCCACGCTAGTCGAGAAACTTCTATTGTTATGACCTAAATAATAATAAAGAGCGACCGCTTCATGAAAAATACATAAAACGCTATTCGAATTTACAAGCGGCTGGCCCTTAATTTATTGCCTTCGATAACCTCCCAAAGATGCTACGAATATTCATGTTTGCGTGATGCTGTCAAAGTCACACTTCTCCTTAACTCAATCATGTGTGATAAACACGTGAGTTTGACAGGCATTATGTAACCAATTCCTTTACTTGAAAAGTGCCATAGTAACGAAAAAGACGAAAGATTTTTTTTCAAGTATTTTTTTTTATCGGTGTTCAGTCTAGTCAAGTGGCCAGTACATAATAAATATCATGTTGTGTAGTAAAATAGTACATTTCATGTCAAGCATAATTTTTTTTAACACGAGCGATGTAGCCAATTTTGAAAGCTATATGCGAGTGTTAAAATAAAGCCTTTTTATGCAAATAAGCTCCAACAACATTTTATTAAAAACGTTCAGATTAAAATCACAGACTATATAAACACAATCAAAACGCGCTTTTTCGAGAGGTAACAGGTTCAGTATCATTCTGCCAGTTACATAATGATCCATACAAAAGTCATTTCGTAACTATTATTATGTAATTTTGTTTTTATTTAATTTTTATTTTATAATCTTGTGTCTAAATGTTCATGTTTCGAAACGAATTTCTTAGCCAATGTGTTACATAATATACAAGATAGTGGGACAACTTCTTTGAGTAGCCTACATGTAGCTAAAAAGTTTTATGCTTACAGAAGAGTGTTCACACGACCTACAGCATGCTAGATGTTTGTAAATGTACCTAATGATACCCTAGCCAGAGTAAATCCTAGTGTGAAGTGTACGAAGCTAAGTCACAGGCGTTTATTTATTTATGCCGCTGCTCGGTGTTTATTCCATTTGTGCCGTAAAAGACCTGTGTGCCTGTCACAAAGATATGTACACACATTGTTACGCTTATTGTTAGTTCAAACCAACCGAATGTAGTGAACAATGAGATAGAAACACGCGGTCGGGTTTCAAAGGTTTAAGTAATGTTTTCGTGTTAGAACCGCAATTAACGTATGCCCTTCCGGGAGCGGTGTAATAATGAAACAAGAGGGTTGGAACTTATGTAAACGAGTAAAGAAAATGAACAACAGCGGAATTTTTTGGGATTTATAATGATTTTGGGCAGTTTTGCAGATTTTTTCAACACTTTTTCATAACCTAAATGAACAGAGCATGAGTACTTTTGATGAAAAATTATTTTATCACTGATAAGATCAAATGAGATCGATGTCGGTCGGTGATTGAGACAAAAACAGTAAGTTGCTTCTAATATGCTTCAATTTAAGAAGTGACTTCCTCAATTTGTTACTATTATTAGCAGGAAAACATTGTTTGTTTGACCTTTGCAAACAAAGCGGTGAAATGATAATCAAAAATTGATTCCTGTACAAAGAAAAGTGGCAATTAATTCTTAAAATAACGCGAAACTTTACTTAAGATCGATTTCCCATGACCTTTACCAAACCATTTTACGTTTCTATAACTCTAACAATACCCGATCTCAATTCAAGGAGCTTCCCTCCACGGTGGTTTCGTTCCTCGTATCCGAAAGGACAGCCCTGCTGCGACAACTTGCTAATTCCGGCAAACTTCGGTTCTACCTCCGACTTTGTCATTCCAGATCATGTCACGTAGAGAAACTCCGAGCATTGCTCTTTCTATAGCTCCTTGAGTGGCTTTAGGACTATTCATGAGACAAAGTATAGGATTTTTACGTGTCACTGCGTCTGTTTGAAGGTTTTTGATAAGGAATTAGGAACCCGAACATGAGTGTATTGGTTTGTTGTTACTTTTGATTCGATTTTCAAAAAAAGTTGAAGGAGGAAGAGTTTCATTTGACGTGTGGATTTGTTTATGGGACGATGTTCTTTTTACAACCTTTTATGTATGTGTACGTGTGTCCGGGTCAAACCTTGCTACTGAATTTTAAAGCAGTTATCTTCCACAGATTAAGTAGAAATTTTTCATACACGTTTAGTTTGGATGACAATGCATGGTTAGCTAAGTGACGTCATTATAAATCCAATATGACGGACGGCCCAAGCTGGCGGACTGTTTATTTTTTGTGCACTGCCATGATATGGGTATCGAATAAAAAAAGGGTTTGCTGAGAAAAATACGAAAAATGCATGTTTAAAAAAAAATATATTAAATTTTGGGCGCCACATTGTGGGGGGTTTCTTTTTTCTTCCAAACCCATCGTGTGGGGTATCAAAATAAATGGTTTCAAAGGGTGATTTCAATAATATATAACACTTATATGTTTAAATGTACCTAATTCGAAAAAAAAGTTAACTAAAAAGTTATAAATAAAAACAGTTAATTAATCAGAAAACCCGACTGCTTAAAAGGCGAAGATACATCTGGTTAAGGTCCGCCAGCTCGCGAATATGTATCTTCCCACTGCACAGCATGATTTTCTTCGTGTTTACGTCTTTTTAGTTCGCTTTTTAAGCAGTCGGGTTTTTTAATTATTTTAATTAACTTTTTTTTTATTAGCTATTCAGATCAACGCCTGTAATTAATTAAACTACATAGAATAGGTGTTGTCATCACTCCAAGCTTTTTATGCCGGCTGTACACACTCGCGCGAGAGCCCGCGAGGATGATGTACGTTGCGTGCAGTACCGAGTTCAATCATAAAGTATTTTGTTTAAAAACTCAATGTACAGCGTTTCCTTGGGCCCTCGCGCCAGAGTGTACAGCTGGCATTACTATATTCGTGTTTTATATGGACTAGCAATATTTTACTACAGTTTCAGATTGTGTATTGTGTTCAAAACAGTTTCTCAAAGGACAGTGGTATCTTAAATCTAATTATATTGATCACTACGGTACATACTTGGCAGGTAATTCTGTTTAAAAAACTAGGAGCGTAAATTTCAGATTCACCTAAAGTTTTACTTAATAAAAGTTTCCACTCAACTTTTCCTTAGAATAATCCCATTTAATAAGACACCCGCGTTAAAAATACAAGTCTGCATTAGCTATTGTTCCCATTATACTCCGAAGAGACTAGGAAAAATTAAGTTCTCCTGGCGGTACTACAGAGATGGCAAATAAAAAAAATATCACCCCACTTACACTTCAGAAAAATCTGGAGCAAGAGCTAGAACAAAAAACTGTAATATAATAATACTCGCTTTTGCAAGCAACTTCGCCCGCTTCCTTAGATAAAGTACCTATAGATTAAGGCTTAAAATGACCTTGATTGATAGAGCGAGATGGCTAATTGGCAGCTCCATGTAAATAATAAGGACAAAAGATTATTTTTTGTCTTTGTCACCGTGGCCGGTTTTTGTTGTTTGTCAAACTCTAATACAATGGCAGGTTTGACAAACAAACTCGGCTTTGTTTGATTTTCTATGATTTCGTGGTATTATGTGTTAATTGAGACGAGGAATTTGGGTTATTTATAGATAATAAGTGTCAGTGCGATGGTGGGTTGTAGTGTTCTTGTTCTTGTTGTAACACCAGAACTAACTATTGCTGTCTCATGTGCGGCCACGCCAGTGCTTAATCTATAGGTACTTTATCTAAGCCCGCTTCAATGTGGAAAATAATGCCATTGAAATGTAGGTGTAGGTACGGGGATGAAAATTGACTTATATACTAATCCATCCAAGCTAATTGCGTAACATATCACATCATCAGCCTATTAATGTTCCCACTGCTGGGACACAGGCCTCCTCTCTGTGAGAGGGAATGGGCCATAATCCACCACGCGGGCCCAGTGCGGGTTGGTGGATGTCACATGTCTTTGAATTTTTGGTTCTAGGACATGCCGGTTTCCTCACGATGT
This sequence comes from Anorthoa munda, assembly GCA_945859665.1. Taxonomy (NCBI): domain Eukaryota; kingdom Metazoa; phylum Arthropoda; class Insecta; order Lepidoptera; family Noctuidae; genus Anorthoa; species Anorthoa munda. The sequence goes on along the minus strand of OX243900.1, from coordinate 13,676,953 downwards.
TTTCCTTCACCGGTTTGAGAGCAGTGGTGATGAAATAATTTACACAAAGTAAAGCGCCTGCCTGGGCTCGAACCCACGACCTATAACTTGTAAGTCGCTGCCGATACCACTGGGCCATCACTGCGTAACATATACATTCATAGAATCGATCGCAAACTCTTACATTTTTGACAATTCAACGTATTCATTGCGTGTTTTTAATTCTATTATCGCACGTGCGCGCGTCCTTTGAGGTAAAAAAGATGCGCAATTAGGCTGCCATTATTGATCTATTTATAAGATCTGTATGTCAAGTTCCCAAATCCGTACAGCCGTTTAAGCGTGATTAATTTACAAACATCCAAACAGACCAACTTTAGTTGCAAGTAAGCTTTTTTCTGCAATATACTTGAGTTTAAAAGTAAGTTAACTTAATGAACTTAGACCTTTTGAAGTTATTTTTGTTTTCAGATGGATATTATTTATATTCACCGAACCAATTATGTTTGAAAGTCCGTCACTTTGATAAAAAATCTTTACAAAAAATTATGTCTTCGACGAATAAAGAAATTTCTTGGAAATAAAATTACCTAGTTCGAATTGAGGAGTAGCTTTCCTTTATATATTTTTTGTACCTATATACAATATATTTTAACGGCAACCATACTTTCTGTAAAGATGCTTAAACTACACCGGCAAAAAGGTCAATTTTTTGCAGAAGCCAAGGTGAGAAACCTTATCTAGCTTAGGTATATGAAAAGTAATTGCTATGTTATATATATGTCGGTTTTAATCGTAGGTAGGCAATGATGTTATATATATACTGAATGACCGTTTTTCCGACGTGCCTGGCCTGTGAGGTTCCCAGAGGCGGCTCTTAACTCTGACACCAAAGGTGGCCACATCCTCACACGAAAAAGAAGAAGACTGACGTCTGCGCGGCAATACAAACACAAGCTGACCAGCTTGAGTGAACTCAGTCCGTCCTGCGTCTGGCCGTGACACGAACGTACGTTTGAACAGTATGTTTATCTCTTTCTGACAACGGGGTCTTATTTATATCTCTGTGATATTTTAACCTACTAAGAGATATAAATAAAGTTCCACGTAAGTCCTATGTAGGTAGCTAAAGTAAAATATTGCCATGATTTTATTTTTTCTTTATATAATGAGTACTAGCTGTTGTCCGCGACTTCGTCCGCGTCAAACTCGTAAAAAAAAATTTTTGTTTTTTTTTTTTTTTTTTTTTTTTATTATTGATAGGCTTGCGCTTGACCACTATCTCACCTGATGGTAAGTGATGATGTGGTCGACGATGTAGCACGCTTACCTAGAAGAAACCTATTCACTCTTGACTTAAAGACTCCCAGGTTGTAGCTATCAGGAAATACAGACTCCGGCAGGGAATTCCACTCCTTAGCTGTACGCATAATGAAAGTATTCCCAAAACGTTTGGTGCGTATGGGTGGGATGTCCGCCATGTACCGATGACGCCTCGCCGTACGTCTTGTAGTCCGATGATGGAACGGGCTAGGAGGAATTAGTTCATGCAATTCCATCGCACACTCCCCGAAATGTAACCGATAAAAAACCGACAGACTGGCAACTTGGCGCCGATGTTCAAGGCTCTGAAGCCTAGACTCGACCAGTATCTCATTGCCGATGAGCCTCTTGGCCCGTTTTTCGATTGACTCTAGTGCATCCAGCTGGTACTTCGCAGATCCGTCCCAGAGATGAGAGCAGTACTCCATGCATGACCGAACTTGCGCTTGGTACAAGTTGAGCAACTGTTCTGGCGTGAAGTACCGTCTCACCTTTGCAAATATCCCCAACTTTTTGGCAGCCAGTTGAGCTTTTGCCTCAATGAATGGACCAAAATTGAGATTATTAGATTTTATTTTTTTAGTTTCTCGCCGGAACTATGAATTTTCTCGTGATCAAACTATGTTACACGTTATTACATCAGCTATCTATTAGTGAAAGTCCCGTCAAAATCGGTCCAGCCGTTTCGGAGATTACCCGGAACAAACAGACAGATAGACAGACAACAATCTTAAAAATTGCTTATCTTTTGTTAGTACCGTATATACTTTCACGTGCATTCAATAAAACGTTGTTATTTTGATATTACATGCAGACACTTCAATTTTATTTATTTTTAGTATTTATGTATAGATTACGTCTCTATTGGTAAAATATCATTGTAGGTAGGTGATAAAAATGTTAGGGATAACGATAGATGTCGATTCCAAACCGCTTTACACCTGTACTAGCTTCTCCTAGCAACGTTGCCCGTGTGAACATCCGATATTATCCCAAAGGTACTCCTTGAATAAAAGTATCCAATGTCCTTCTTTAGAGGCTTCTATCAACAAAAGTGATTGTAAAAATTTCAGAAATGTATGGAAACGTCAAACGCTATCAAAATGTCACGTGATCAGTCACTTAAGTTTTGGCATTTCGACCATCGCCATCGCTGTCTTCGAATGACACTTGTCTAGCAACTCTATATCAATCTATCTCTATATTAATCATCAAAATTGATTCAGCGTTTTAGGCCTGAAAACATAATAAACAGCACTTGCCAACTTACATACGCATTTGTAATATTAGATTAGATTTTCAAGTAAAGAATGGCAATGACCGCTGCTGTCTTACAGAAAACAGAATAAAAATTTATCAATAAAAATGTAGACAGGTCTAATGACCGTTGTTACTACAATTTCGCCCGCTTCATCGTTGCTACTACAACTGACTATTATTGCCACGAATTAAAATATAATTTTTAAATATTTGAAATTTGGAACAATAAAATGTTAATGGCGGTCTATGATTCGAAGTGTGTCCGCGACATTCGAATGTTGAACAAAACTGTTGCGTCAGCCGCCGGCGCCTGACGTCCGTGTCGCCAACTTTTAATAGAGTTGAAGCGAACGAATCCAATTCGAAACTCTGATAATATGTGATAATATACATCTGGGATTAACTCGCCTGTTTGATGTTTCGAACGAGCTGGACTTTGATGTTGCCAAACGATTTCTACGAAAGTCGTGTTCCTGTTCCGCAATACGTTGTTTCAGCTTGACTCATTTTTCTGTCAAATAACAATGTTTGAAAAAATATTGGCCTGATATCTCCTAGTACAGGGGGTCTAAATGACTTCCTATCGTTCTTATAGATAACTAAACTAATAAAAGAGAAGAAAATTGTCCTACAGTTGCAACCTGTGCGCGAACTAACAAAACATTAGAGCCACACCGCAGTCTTCGAGTAGAATAGTTGTTTAGTTATTTGCTCTCTAAGTATTGCAAACCGTCGCGACTTCTCCGCCCAGTGGCATAAAGTCCGTCTTCCGCCACCACTGACCTCGTCTGAAATACAGAAACCTCTTTAATGAAATAATACATTAATACCCTCCAACGTAGAAATCATAAATATATAATAAAGTAAAAGCTGAACAAGGAAAACCGCTTCGAACCACAATACGATGTTCTTAGAGAAATAATATATGTAATCGAATAACCTACATCAAAAGCACATTACAAAATATTTCGTTACGTCGATTTTACCTTTTATAATGGGTACAGATATAACGATATACAGCCGTCAGACTAACACTTTTCATTACCTACATAATTCTAAATTAATTGTAAATAACGCGCTTTGTTTCGCCGCTTATAAATCTCTTAAAATATGCTTAAGCATCCCAGTTCGTAACGTTGTTCCTATTTGCTTTATTAAATTTTACCCGTAACAGTCTTCAGGAGGGAAATTTATTTCGGTGTCTGTGAGTGCGGGTGTGTTTCATTATTCTTCGCCTAAGCCGCGGATTAGATTAGCAGCCTCTCACGGCGCTTGTTGTCAAGCAATGCATATTACATTAAGTGTAAACTAGACTCGTTTCTTTATTTAGATTGTGAAAAATACTCTTGAAGGAAATCGTATTCATGAATACGAATGTAAATAGAGATTTTTTATTTCTTTAGAAACGTCTAATCAAAGAGAACACGGTCTTTCTCGCAGTTTCGTTATAATTTATTCTTTCATATCTCGCGAATGTTCCCGATGTTGTTGAGAAATGTGCCTATAATATTAAGAGAGAAATACAAACGTTGACAAGATTACGGTGCCCTGAATTTGACGTACAAAGTCCGATCCTATGAAAAACGTAATATTCCGTTTCAATTATCTTCACGGATTTGCGACATCGAAATCCTGTCACAAAACAAATGACGACTGAGAAATGAAACAAATACTTTGGGAGTGGGAGGAGTATCTCGGGATCCGAACAGGGTCTCCCGACACATGACGAATATGGGCCAGAGGGGATTATGATAACAGATACACCGCGAATGAAGGGTCAAACACACTTTATTTATCGAACAGTACACGATATTGAATTTTGTTGACAGCTAAAGGACTCCGAAAATGGTTGTGTCATCTTAAAAATTTCATTGGAATGACTTTTTAGATACTACACAAAGATATCGGGATAAAGAAAACCAAATAAAAAATATAGTCAGCCCATAGCCTGTGTTTATCTAGTCATTAACTCCGCTTCTAAAATTGTATAAAAATACTAGCTGACCCGGCAAACTTTGTTTTTCCATAAAAACACCAAACATTCATCTACCCTACCTACCCTACACTGCCTACCCTACCCTACCTACCCTACCCTAACTACCCTGCACTACCTACCCTACCCTATCTACCCTACCCTACCCTACCTACCCTACCCTACCCTACCCTACCTACTCTACCCTACCCTACCTACTCTACCCTACCTACCCTACCTACCCTACTTACCCTACCCTACCCTACCCTACCTACCCCACCCTACCCTACCCTACGCTACCCTACCTACCCTACCCTACCTACCCTACCTACCCTACCTACACTACCTACCCTACCCTACCTACCCTACCCAACCTATCCTACCCTACCCTACCTACCCTAAATTTTCTTTGCTATAAACCTCACGGAGCCCGAGACCTTTCCAACGAATGCAAAACTGTGGAAATCGGTTCGTGCGTTCTGGAGTTATAGCGTCAGGAAGGAAAACCCGACTTATTTTTATATAGTAAAGAATAAGTGTCAATTAAAAAAATACAAATAAACGAAATAACAATAGAACATGCAACTATAATAAATTGAGGAAAGCAAATCTCATAAAACAAGCAGAGACAGATACTAGGGCAACAAAGCCGGCAGACGAATGCAGTTCGTGGCGGTAAAATTGCTCCAGAATATCGCCGGGGCTAGAATAATGCCGGGCCACCATCTGTCACCGGCGGATTCTGCCGCGCTGACGTAACACCTACCTGTCCAAACCTATGTATGGAAACCGAGGAAAGTGTCTGTGTGCAATTAGGTATGTAAATATGTTCGCCATGTAATTCCTCATTATTTATTTTGATTGTAATTTGCCGACGGTCATGTTTTCTTTTTTGAATGAGTGAGGATTGAGTGAGTGTTTTTGAAGTGAAAACTTTTTAGCCACGGCAATTTATGGTGTCAGCGACATGCTAATGTGACACCGTCATCGTCATGGTTATTGTACGATTTTTTTTTTGTTACAGACGGGCGACCAGCACAGGGTTACCTATCATAAGTTCGAAAAACATTTAACCGAATTTCATTTCACCTAAAACTTTTCAACTATTATCGTTTCGTTTTTTTTACTTCATCGAAGTCACGTTTGCCACTGTTTCAGTTGTCCTATTATCAATTCGATTTTTTTCGTTATTCCGACGTTTCACTTGGTCGAAAAACTTTTTACCGAAGTTACACTTAGCCGAAATAACATTTGTTCGAAATGTTTATTTTTAAACACATATCAAAATACTAAGTGTTACAATACATATTATGTTTAAAACAGAGACATGAAAAAAAAATTGACGACGGAGCCCCGCGGAGCGGGGCTCCTATTTCTGTCTGTAGGGTCTAAAGTAACCTACGGGGTGCCCTAAATTCCCGAACTCGCTTCGCTCGCTCTTGGACAAATTCTTTTAAATAATTAATTAATAAAAATGTCTAATGCATGACAGCAGTTAATAAATCATTTGAATGAAAATTCGAAATAAATACGTAAACACAGACAAGACTGCGTGAAGTCGGTTTTGCAGCGATTTGTTTCTGTCACTAAATTTTGTAGTACAACTATTGACTTTTTATGACACTATTTCAATTTGAAATTGAAAATGCTACCAAGTTACCGGCTATATATTTGTGACTAAATAATATTCCCTAAAATGTTGTTGCGGTTTGATGAAAAATATGGCAAATGAAAAAAGTTCAGAAGAGGCTTCGGCCAAAAGCAAAAAGTTATTTTGTAAATCGGTGAAATGTAGTTCGGTAAAGTAATACCAATGGCAATTGTTACTTCGATGATCTGAAATTATGTCAAATATTGCATATACCAAAAAGGACGTCGGTCAATAGTATTCGGCAAAATGAAATTCGATCAAAAAAGATTCGGTATAGTGATCGGTTCCCACCAGCACAGTTATTCCAAAGTTTTTTTTCTTTTTATTTGTTTTGGTTTGCTCTTGACTCTAGTCTAAGTCAGAGATGACAGACACAAAGTCTACAATGGAGGGAGCTTACTCAGAAGAAGCCAGGTTCACTCTAACTTTGAAGAGATTCGGGTTGAATGCGTTCGGAAACAGACACAGGTAGTGAGTGGGTACCGCTCTTTTGCTGTGCGCATTATGAAGGATGTTTGGAAGCGCTTGGTGCTAATTGGTGGAATCGCAACTAGGTAAGGATGGTAACTTGTAGTGCGTCTAGATTTCCGATGGTAGATAGGGGCCGGTGGTTTGAGGTTGTGGAGATCATGAGCACGCTCACCGAAGTACCGTCTGTAGAAGATTGACAACGAGGTACAGACTGTAGAAGACTTATGCTAAAGATTTAAAACTGCGCTGGGTTTGTTGTGGACTTGGGTATAACCTTTGTATGGAAGGAAACGTGTTATTCAAAATTAAACAGAACAATAATAATAATGTAGAGTTGGTCTGAAAATAAATAAATCAAGGCTGTGTAAACGTACATTTAATTAAATTAAATTAATATAAAAAAGGTTAATAAAAATTGTGTTTGAATATTTAGGTGGACAGGTTTTATTGCTTCATGATGATACTCCAAGGGACTGACTTTTGAGTAAAAAAGATGAACCTATTTACTTATATAAGGTATAACTTCAAATAACCTAATAATATTAAATTAATAATACGGTGAAAAAAAACATGTGACATCCACCAACCCGCATTGGGCTCGCGTAGTGGATTATGGCTCATGACCTCTGTCACAGAGAGAAGGCCTGTGTCCCAGCTGTGGGATCGTTAAAAGTCTGATGATGATGATGATACGGTGAAAGAACACATTGTGCAAAAACCGGCGGTAGATTAAAGCCCACTCCCTCTCTTAAAGAGGAGACCTATGTTCCAACAGCGGCAACGTTATACGCTGATTAATACCCTCATGACTGTATTTATTTAAATGCCTTTACGCTACATTTTATTTAACATTTTCACAAAAAAATGCTATGGAAATAAAATTATGAATATTAAAACACGCATGAACAAAAAGTTTTATATATTAGCATGCATTTTATATGCAGCATAGCGTTCCGCATTCATTTCAAATTCAAAAGCTCTTAATTAAAAATAAACTTCATGTCACCTGAAATATGCTCTCTAGAATATTGTGAATGTCGAATTAACGAAGACTGAATATAATTATTATTACTTTAGCAGTATGCCAGAGAGGAACCTACTCGTGGTTAAATAATAACAGCCGCACGGGTCGACTTTTAAGTTTAAGACGACGACTAACGTCAACGACCTTGAGGGAACAAAAAGCGCACTCGTTTCACACCCACGCAATCCAAAATTTTGTAGTTTTTTGTACTTGCCTTATTATTCTATGACTTTAAAAAAAAGGCCTCCGATCTTAATGTAGATAGTAAAATTGTCTATGAGATGGTGTTGATTTCATTAAAATACGCCCAGCGGTTTTGGTGCAATTGTTGTGTTTTTTTTCCGTTTTAGACATAACTCAATTTATTAAGAAAATGGTCTAATATAACATATATTTTTTCCAAAAAATTACGAATAGCCATTTAGACATGATTCTCATTCTAAAATCAGCTACTCAAGGGAATCGGCGCCTTAAGCAACTCTTGCGGAGGTTGGATCTTGGATGGGTGACCTTACATTACGTATCGAGACTTCTCCGTGCTTTGCAAGCACGCTAAGAGCCGGTCCACACGGCGCGATATTTTAAAGCATTGCCGGCCACACGGGCGCTGCATCGTCGCAGCGTTGCTACGATGCAGTCGTAACGTTCCGTCCTCGCGGCGGCCAGTGTTATTAATAAGTTTACCCTAGTTTTTAATTATTGTTTTCGTATAAGTTTTTTTTTTTTTTAATTATATATCTTTAACCAGTATACAAAAATACGTAAAAACCGAAATGAGCTTGCGTGTATCTCGTCCCTATCAACGCACAAACAACCGAGCGCTGCCGCTCCGTGCGTCGCCGCCGCGTTGCAATGAGTAGGTACCCCTCCGGCTTCGTCTTTGATTGGATGTGGAATGTTGTTCGACATCGATTTTGAAAAGTAGTTATTGTATTTGACAAAATGAGTTCTAGATAATACTAAAGTTTTAATTGCCGCGCATTATTTGAGAAATAGTACATTACTGCAGCGGCCAGCAAAAGAGGCATTGATGGACGAACGTGTAAATGTGGGCCGAGGCGAAGCCGAGGCACACATACGTAAGTCCATCAATGCCTAGTTTTGGCCAAGGCTTGTATAGTACTTTTCTCAAATAATGCGCGGCAATTAAAACGAAGTATTACCTAGAACTCATTTTGTCAAATACAATTATTACTTTTCGAAATCAATGACTAACAACGAGTAACAATTTTTTTTTTCGCCTGATCAGAGGAGTTTGGCTTCGAACATCTTGTGCATTTGCCATAGTCAAGTTATTAGTATCAATAATAATTTTGCCCGCGTTAAAATGTTAATTTGTTTTTTTTTTTCAATAAACGGCTTTCTATTTGCAAGCCAGTTCGAAATTTAAATAAAACCTTTGATAAGTTACCTCCTTGGTTGCCATGTTTCGGAGTAAGAGATCGTTCCATTTTTAAATTACACGACAGATATGAGTTTACTATGTAATTTATTTGGCCGCTAGACACGACAGATATGGATTTTCATACAACTTTTGCCGGCCGCTGCGCGCATGTATTTGGCCAGTCCAGCAATTGCGATTTGTCTCGTAGAAGGTTGTCATAATAATGCTCAAATTTCCAAGCAGGTTTGAGAAAAATAATTTATTTAACGGTCACTGGCAGTGTAGTTTATTGCTAGGAATAATTATGAGTTGTACAAATCAGTATAAGGGCAAGTTATGTAAAAAAACATTTCGTGAAAACCTACGATGAGATGAGGAAAAACATAATGAAAAATAGTCAGAAATCGTTAACTCAGAATAAAGAGTGATGCTCAATTTTCTTTCCTTTTTGGGGGAAACACAAAAGGTAAAAACGGGACCCTATTACTAAGACTCCACTGTCCTCCTATCCGTCTGTCTGTCTGCCTGTCTGACCGTCACCAGGCTGTATCTCATGAACCGTGATAGCAAGACAGTTGAAATTTTCACAGATGATGTATTTATGTTGCCGCTATAACAACAAATACTAAAAACAGAAATAAATAAATATTTAAGTGGGGCTCCGATACAACAAACGTGTTTTTTTTGCCGTTTCTGCGTTAATGGTACGGAACCCTTCGTGCGCCAGTCCGACTCGCACTTGGCCGGTTTTTCTTGCCCTTGAGACATGTAAAGGTGACATAATTTAGAAACACACGGCAAAAGGCAAACCCAAACATGTTTCTCTCATTAATAAGATATGTCTACAAACATAAGCTTCTAACATTGACACGACACAAGTATTTATTTCAGAGTTGTCGCGAGGTATTAGAGCAACCACGGCACCGGTGTAAAGCACTTTTGAAGCATCAAAGGAAAATTATGTATATTTATTCAATAAACTCTCAAAAAATATTCAGTAAGGTTGCGTGAGAGTAACTGATGCGATTTTCCCCTCTGTTCTCATTTTCCGTCCCATATTTTTGTTTTCAACTTCACTGAATATTTTTATTACATTTTCTTCTTGTCTTTCAACACATGAGTTATTTTCGCTTTGGCGGTCGCGGTTTTTGCACTGCTTCCGAAAGCGTTGATCTGCAAAAACTTATGGACTGCTCCAAGTCTTAGATGTGAGAGCGCTCATGACGTGATCGCTAAACTTATGAAGTAGTAGACAAATACGGGCGTCGTTATGTAGCCTGAAATGCATATTAACTGTACTATTATTTTTGCTACCTTTGGTTTCTATCCATAATATTAAGCTTACGGTGTTTTTCACCAAAGGTTTGCGAGGTAGCGAGGTTGTGCGAGGTTGCGTAGCGAAGCTGTAAAAAGTGACTGTCTCCACCAAAGCTATGCGAGAGATGCGTACAAAAGCTGTGAAACGGAATTTTGCTGAGTGATGCGGGGATGCGTAGTGCCTCTATCCCTCGCACAAGTCCCTTACGAGCATCTCTCGCTTTTCCGTATAATAATACAGCTCTGCTAGCCCGTTTCCCCCATTTTTGCGATTAGCCTGGCTAAGTAAATGAAGTGATCCCATTGGTTAAAATTTTCCCTCGAAACCTCGCACATTTTTGGAAAATAGCACTTTTAGGGTTACCGCACTATCGTCTGACTATCGCAAACGTGACTCGTGGGTGATCCACAGGAGGACAGGACCAGTTGATTCTCTCCATACAGATTCCTATTATCAATAGCACCCCGTAGTCTGGATTTGCTCTAGATAATAGCATAGGCTCGCCCACTAGTTTAGGTAGATACATGGGATTTTTCAAGGACTGAGGTGTTCATATTTTCCTCGCGCACCGCCTCGCGACCTCGCACATCTTTGGTAGAAAAGCACCTTTTGGTTACTGAACTATCGTCAAACTATCGCATACATGACACCAGCGTGGGATATCTACAGGAGGAAAGTCCTAGTAGGTTTTTTCCCATGTAACTATTCTAGAAACCCGGAGTCTGGGTATTTCCTTAGATAATAGCTTTAGGCTCGCCAAATAGTTTAGGTAGATAAATGGTTTATGAAGTACATAATTCGTGATATTATTTGGGTGTGCTGTCTATTGACCTCCGTCTTCCCCTTTAGGGAATACACGCGTCATAAAGCCTGAACGCTAGTAGGTTTAACCTATTCTCGTCCCACAAGATGAAAATACTTAGTCAAAACATTTACGTAGATGTTAGATTTGTTAGGCAGGGTGCTTACTCCAGGGATGTGCCCTAATAGGCGTTGTACAGAGCCTTCCGGAGTGGTTTACAAAGAGGTCAAGGACCTTCTACGTTCTGATAGTGATCACCGGGGTGGTTTTAGTGAGGTAAAAATCCCACACTCCGTGGTCTTTTCCCCAAAAGTCTAGGCGCCTTTTGAAGGTTAACCCCTTTAACAAAAAAAAGCAGTGTGCTAAAGAGTGCGATAGGTACTTTAATGAATAAATATTTAATTAATTAATTTAATTAGTTTTCACTCTTGAAAGATCACTAACGCACGTGTAAAGACAAGAAAGCTTCAGGGAAAATTATAATTTGATGCTGGGCATTTCCTTCTTCCGGTTTTCTTAACACAGTTTAGCATGACAAGAAAAACGTAATTTCAATTAAGTATCATTAAATTCATAGAAATAGTCGGTGATGATAACTTAAAATGGTTTTGTTCTCAGCTTCAATTATTTTATATTATTTTTAACACACTTTCTCGTAAAGTTATTATTATTGGTTTAGTTTTAGGTTGTGCTTATTAGGTTCACAATTTTGGTAGTTTATTTCACACGAGTACGTTTTACTTTCATATCCGCACTCGTAAGGCAAAGTCTGGCATAGATAACCATGTAGGTTCTAGGCTAATAGTTACGAGTATTTGTCCGTGATTTCAGCACTGTGAATATTTTAAAATAAAATATTATTTTGTCAAATCATTTATTTTGACAACTAGATAAAATATAAAATTTGTACAATAAATTCATTAAACAATTTACAAAGTGAATTCAGCATTCAATTTTAATCATAAAACCGATCACAAAATGTAATAAGCGGCATACAATGAAAAAGGTAGGTAATTAAAATTGTGGAATGTCACACAGCTTTTGAACTTAATTAATATTAATTAGAATTATTTCACACAAATGAGGTTTCTGTATTTAGCGGTGGTTATTATTCATTTATTTAAGACACTAGTGAAATTCTACACACCCACAAAGTATTTATTATAGCGCATACGATTTATATAGCCAACATAAAATATATATTAATATACAAATAGTGAAACTTTGTAGAGATAATTTTACCGGTAGCCGCCCTGGACTCGAAGAAGAAGTATTGGTCTTCAAGCAGCGGCGAGATGGGCAGATGTAATTGTTAACACCCCGGGTAGAACCTGGATGTATTTGGCACAGAAGCTTGAGGAATAATAGCACAAGAAAAGAGAAGAGGGAGAGAGTGAGGATTATGAATGTTTTTTGATAGTTAATCACTCTAAAGGCTTTTAATGATATTTGTCACTCAGCCAGACAGAGTTCTGTATTAAAATATAGGACGTCTTTAATTCAGGAACATAGAGTAGTAATCCCGAGCTGGAACTCAGCTCCGGCTTACTACACTAAGTTTACGGCACAATCATGTTACTTATTGTAATTTCTGGTCTTTGCTGCGGCCGACCTGAGTGCGGAGTCTGTTCAAACAAAGACAATCTCCACAGGTGAGGCTTCTCGGATGTTTTCTATATTCGGTGTTTGTACGGCGTCTCTCCGCAGTCCATGGAGCACCTTTTATCTTGCTCCGCATGCCCTGTTGCCTGTACTCGTGAGGACCTTATGGCTACATCAGCAGACGGTGTTGCCGTTGATTTTGGGCCCGGCAAAGGATTTAGATAAGAAATTTGTCATCAATGATAAGAAGAAGAATAAGATGCATTTTTTTGTTTTCCATGATGCCAGAGATATGACAGGCAATAATTATTGTCACAGATAATATAATACTTTAGCGTTCAACAATATCCGTAAAACATTTTATCACACGTTTGAAACTAAAAAAGTAATGGTAAAAGATGGAGAAAATCAAATAATATCCTGTGTTAAATTCACAAATCGTTCGCGGTTACCAGCCGTGAAATTTCTTTATGAAAAGGGCAAAGGAAATGCCTGCCGTGACTGTCAAAGTTTTGCCAGTCACAACGAATCGAAGGTATCATATTCATGAGGTGTTATAGCCCAAAATGGCGGGCATCTACTACATTATTTTTGCAAGTATTATTTGTTTTTGTACGTGGGTAGAGCTTATATTTATTTTTTAATAATCGCATGTTTATGCCTTTTTAGCGTCGCACAAGTCTTTTCAAAATTTTCTAATTCTATTTATTACAATTTTTGTGCTTGTTTTTCTGTGCGCGCCCCATACAAATAGTTTTTCTTTATACCAGACTAGATGCCACCAGCGTGGTATTAGTACTTCTCCCAATATCTTTATAAATTACTAGCTTGCGGCTGCCTGCGGCTTCGCCCGCGTAAAAAGGGGTTTTATCATCCCCAGGGAATCCAAACTATCTTATGTCCTTCCCAGGATCTCAAACTATCTCAATACCATATTTCATCTAAATCGGTTCAGTAGATCCAGAGAGTACCCCCTACGACCTCACAAACTCACAAACTTTACCTCTTTATAATATTAGTATAGACAACCTATTGTTTATTCTGATTTATACGCTATATTTCTGTAAATTTTCATCAAAATCCGTTCAGTAGTTTTTGTGTGAAAGAGTATCAAACATACATCCATCTATACTCACAAACTATCACGTTTATAATACTCTAGCTTCTGCCAGCGGCTTCGCCCGCGTGATTGTCGAAAATTATCCCAAGGGAACATATTCTCGGAATCCAAAGTATCCTATGTGCTATTTCAGACTATAACCTATCTCTGTGCCAAATTTCATCTAGATCCGTTCAGTAGTTTTTGCGCGAAAGAGTAACAAACATACATACATCCATCCTCACAAACTTTCGCATTTATAATAGGAAGGATATCTAGTAGTATGACCGCTACCATCAAGACAATGTTTGATAATATTGTTGTTATTTTTATGTTTCATAGGTGTTATTTATTTTGTGTTTATTTTCGATAAAGTGTCTATTTTAGAAACATTTCTTTCGGGCGATGCCGATTTTCATAAGAGATCAAGTTAGAATATTAGATGGTTATAAAGAAAGAAAGAAAGAAAAAGTGTTTATTTGTCACAAAACGACATACAATATAAGAATATACTTAAGCTAAACCCTTAAAATAGTATTAGTAGTACTTAAATTAAATTAGTAAAGACGAGAAATAAATCAAACAATGATAACAAACAATTATAAACACAAAAGAAATAGGGTGAATAATATCGACATATTATTGTCTTAAATAGAAATAATTGAGAGCAAAGTGAATTAATCATCTTGTAGTTTCGTATTCCATTTATAGATACAATCAACGGAAATAAATGTGGCCTCAACCCTAAACGCAAACTTGTGAACAAAAGTTTAGCTAATCTTTGTATTATTTTAATGACAATAGTTGCCAAGTAGCTTCTATGGCTGGGTTAAGTGAATAGAATTTCACATTGGGATGATTTTTAAATTGACTAGCGTAAGTCGTTCGAATTTCGCGTTTAGGGCTTGGGCCACATTTATTGTCTCAGAGTGTATAATATGTACCTACATCACTCGATTTATAAATTATAAATTAACTTAAGATCGTTATTTTTAACCGACTTCGCAAAAAGTAGGACGTTTTCAATAAAATTCGACCATATTTTTTTTTTTGTTACCTCAGGACTTTTTATTGGAAAGCTTTTTTTTTCGAAAGCTGGTGCTTGTCATGTGGTCCCATTTATTTTTTATCAAGATCTGATGAAAAACAATCGTATGTCTGTTTATTGTTTACAACATTTCATAACATAACATCACACTGGTACTCTCTAAAGGGGTACGCAGGTGCGAACAGTTCACCCTGGTAGACTCTCATTCCACCGGTTTTGTTTATTTAAGTTTCATGTTATTGAGTTAATCTATTCTGGCTTCACTTTGGGCATTATTGATACCTAGCCTATATAACTGGTCCATTAGGTACCACAGCTAAAAAGTGAATAATAAGAAACTTTTTTACAAAAATTACAACCGACTTCCAAACAAAAACACTACAAAGCGAAAAATCACTTCAATTTCGGAAGTCGGTGTCAAAATACGAAGAAACGAAAACAGGAACACCGACTTCCGAAATTGAAGTAATTTTTCGCTTTGTAGTGTTTTTGTTTGGAAGTCGGTTGTAATTTTTGTTAAAAAGTTTTTAATCACTCAAATGTAGACCCAGATTTTCTTAGTTGTAAAAAAAGAATAACAAATAAGTAATTTTATTATTTTCATCTTATGAAATAGAGTAACCCAGCTATAAAATCCGAATAATTTAAGATTTACATTAGTATAGAAGTAGTAAATAAAAGCCACAACACTTCGTTAGATAGAATAACCATCTTATTTACTAACTGAAATACGAAATTGCAAACACAATTTCTTAAACGAGGGTTAGGAAAATAAAGAAAAATTTCTACAGTGTATTTTTTCTGGGCAGTGGTGGCACAGTGGTATCGGCCGCGACTTACAAATTGGAGGTCGCGGGTTCGAGCCCAGGCAGGCGCTTTACTTTGAGTAAATTATTTCATCACCACTGCTCTCAAAACGGTGAAGGAAAACATCGTGAGGAAACCGGCATGTCCTAGAACCAAAAACTCGAAGACATGTGACATCTACCAACCCGCACTGGGCCCGCGTGGTGGATTATGGCCCATTCCCTCTCACAGAGAGGAGGCCTGTGTCCCAGCAGTGGGAACACTAATAGGATGATGATGATTTTTCTTTAGATATTTGAGAGATAGGTGATTTATAGACAAACACGGTACGATTTTTGCATCCATTACAAAATCCTAGTAATTATAAAACCATGATTAAAAGTCCTGCAGCCTTATTGCATTGAATTCGATAAGACAAATAGCAAAGAGTCCAGTGAGTCGGAGCGATGATGAAAGAAGCTGAGGGTGATGACCAGGTATGCGCGTCCGCTGCATGCTGGTGGTCAGGATACCCCCGTAGATGCCGTGGGTACTGGCTGGCTGTGTGACTCGCTGCTCGAAAGCTTGAGGAAGTGATGATGACGTCACGATGAAGTAGCTCTGCACGAAGGCTGCGCTGATGTTCATGTACGAAGGTCTGCGGGACTTTACACCCTGTTCCACATACCTCCAAACTGGGACCTCCATAGAAAAGGGAGGATCCTCCGACCAGACGGGTGTTGTGTCTGGTCCGGGCAACTGCCCGACGGTTGATGTCGTTGATTTGTGTGACGTCATGTCGTTAGTTTTTGTAAGTGGCGGCGTCGGTGCCGCTACAAGTACGTAATATCGACCGATCACATGGGAGATGAAAGACGCGATGTGGATTGCCGTCGATGTTTCATACTCTTTGCCCTTTGCCTTGCCGAATTCATTACACAATAAAGCTGCTGCTCTTTTCCAAAATGTACAGGTTAAGTACGGTTCCTTCTTTAAATAAAGTAAACTATATACTGGTACATAGTATACTATCGTATGTAAAAATGTATACCTTAATAAGCCATCTTTTGAATCAAATGAGATAATCATGCCTTTACATGGGCTTCAATTATAAGCACTAAGACGACTGCTAATATAATAAATAAATAAATGTGCACTGCTTTTCATTCATTCATATCTTTTATTATTATTTTTTGGTTTATCTGTACCTATCCATTCAATTCTGAATGGTGTTAATAATAATTGTGATGTTTGTTACTGTATTATTAAATTCAAATGTAATATTTTGCATGCCGTAAGGCAAAATGTATTGGGACAATCTAATAATATTCCAACTCATTTGTATACCTACATTATCAGCAAATAAATGATTTCTTTCTTTCTTTTTTTCTGCGCAGCACTGCAATACTATTTAGGCATTAGGTAAATTTAGGTGCAAACTAGTATTAGTGAAACGGGCAGTAAATAATCAATGACTTAACAAATACAAAACTCAGGTAATAATGTTCTTTAAAAACCGGCCAAGTGCGAGTCGGACTCGCGCACGAAGGGTTCCGTACCATTAATGCAAAAAACTGAAAAAAATCACGTTTGTTGTATGGGATTATATTTATATTTAAGTAGGGCTACTTAAATATTTATTTTATTCTGTTTTTAGTATTTGTTGTTATAGCGGCAACAGAAATACATCATCTGTGAAAATTTCAACTGTGTAGCTATCACGGTTCATGAGATACAGCCTGGTGACAGACAGACAGACAGACGGACCGCGAAGTCTCAGTAATAGGGTCCCGTTTTTACCCTTTGGGTACGGAACCCTAAAAATAGATAGGTATTTCATTACGAACCGTAAAGTTTTAGGAAACCTTGGTAAGGTATACCTTCATATTGGTTTTACCCTTATCATTCAACCACTGATTAGAACGAAATTAATTGTTATTAGCTAAGGTTCTCCAACCAAAATTTTTTTACTCATTATCATTTTAGAATTTAATCAAATCCTTTAAGTTCGGAGCCCCTGCCTATCTTTGTAGGAAGTTATTATCTTATCTTACTTAATATTATATATGTGAAAGTTTGGATAGATGTGTGTGTGGATGTACGTTTGTTACTCAATCACACCAGATCGGCTGAACTGATCTGAATGAAATTTGGAACAGAGATAGATTATAGTCTGGAATAGCATATAGGCTACTTTTTATCTCAGTATAATGTTGCCTTGGGATGCTAAAACACTTTTCACGCAGACGAAGCCGCTGGTAGACGCTAGTCGTCAATAAACTGGCAAGGTTATGTTAAAAGAATGAAGATGCATAAGCGACTCTGGTGCGGCTTCCGCGGTACTGTAGTGCTTCAGGAATGTTTGCAGATGAGCACATAGACGATTTCTATGCAATTATGCGTAAGAAATCCATGTCTGTGGTGCACAGTATGAAGGGGAGCCGTAACGGCATCCTGAGAATGATAGCGGACAGAATGGACTCACCAGTCATACGTCGATTCATTGACCTGCACGTGAAAGGTGCAGGTTAATGAGGAAACGTTTTTGTGTAAATTTATTCCTATTATTATTTTAATTGTACTAACATAGTTTTTAAGATTGCTGATACTAACTTTTCTATGGACTATGTAATTGTCTGAGAATAAACAGTTTTTGTTATAAATATTTTTTTTTATATGGAGTGACAACTGTGTTTCATCATAAAGAACCAAAGTTCTTTTGGACCCTGAAAATCCCATCACATGATGATATCTATTCGCCAACCTGTTTGCGAATGTAAGCTGTTCATGTGATCCTTTGTGTTGTTAGTAAAGTACACATCATCCTTTCAGTCGAAAGATGTCCAATGATGAGCATAGTTTACCCACAAGTGTCCCCACACCGACCATTTCTCCAGTATTTCTCACAACCAGTGGACTCATCAGATCATCGGCCCACTTTATGAAAGGCCATCTAATTCTGCATCTTCCTGTGCACTCAAACTAATAAAGTAACTTATAACTGTTCGGTCCGTTAATTGCCTCTAAGGTTTCATTGGTTCGGAGTCACCCAGTCGACACCGGCTATCGCTGACAACCAGCGCTGTGGCTCTGTCTCGCACACGAGTCCCAGCATTATGCTGAGCGATAACCGTTTTTTTTAGGGTTAGGTCCCCAAAGGGTAAAAAGGGGACCCTATTACTGAGACTCCGCGGTCCGTCTTTCTGTCTGTCTATCTGTCACCAGGCTGTATCTCATGAACCGTGATAGTTAGACAGTTGAAATTTTCACAGATGATGTATTTCTGTTGCCGCTATAACAACAAATACTAAAAACAGAATAAAATAAATATTTAAGTGGCACAAAAATCATGTTTGTTGTATGGGAGCCTACAACAAACATGATTTTTGTGCCGTTTTTTTTTGCGATAACGGTACGGAACCTTTCGTGCGCGAGTCCAACTCGCACTTGGCCGGTTTTTTTTATGAGCGTAGTTGACGTTGACGCATAATTTGTAATTATTGTATTTCAGTTTTTTGTTCTTTTTATGGTATGCGTCGTGCCTGGCGCAAATAAACAATTTTTCTTTCTTTCTAAAACCAAATAATTTACAAACAGATTCCTGGCCGACAAAAATCCAAACTAACTTACCGTTATAAAAGCTTAGGTACAATAACACAAAGTAGTGACGTCACAGAGTATCGCACCTAAGGTGGGCCGACCCTTATCAAGCGCCATCCGATTAGGCCCGGATTAACCGGACAAATGGAATGTGTAATTATCTCTAGCTAACTAATCGCATTCGACTACGCAACGTGTATTGTAACACGATGTGTTACAGGTTATTGGTACAAGTTGTGAGGGTAAGTGTTGATTTGGTACCTGCTTTGAAGGCAAAATATCAGCCAATTAATAAGTCAAGTGCCCACTTATTGCATCTTTGAGGACTTAATGAACGCCACTGATGCCGCTATAAACGTTCCCACTACTGGGACACAGGATAGGACACTCTCTACGAGAGGGAATGGACCTTAAGGCGCCTCCCCGAGCAAAACGCCGTGCTAGTCGTTTTTGTGCACTTTTTAATTGCTATCTACTCTTTATTTAAAAAGAAATATCAATTAATAAAAATACATTAAATTTCTACATAATATTGATTCTAAAATGGACGGATACTTTTTTATTTAAAGAGGTATGTATCTGTTTCACTAATCTCCTACCAACAAAACCATAAAATTGAGAAATAATTATTGATAGCATGCATCTCTTCGTAAAGTTTTCATTAATATTTTTTTGTACTAACACTAATGGATAGACAATTTGATAACGAACATTTTGTAAGTTTTATTTTTTTCAAAAGACCAATATTCGATTTTATAAAGATTGTTTTCTAAAATATGGGCGTATTCACTACTGTAATTCATGTGTCATCAGTACCGCTAGGCCAATAGGAATGCTCATATCTCATGCTAATTTTTTGGTCAGGTCACACAATTATCTCCGTGGCCACCTTTTCTTTATTTTTTCTTGGCCACCTTTATTATTATTAGGGCCCTAATTATATAAGAAGAAGTGAAGTAGAAGTGTGAGTAAAGAAGATCCACCAGACGGGCGAGCACGGCCTCTGTGATGGGCTTTTGCTCCCAAACTGTGATAAAAATGTGTGATTCAAGCCTGTCACGGAAGGCCGTGCTCGCCCGGCTAGAATAATTTATTGATCTACTGGTCTTAATCGCTACTTGCAGCTGAATATGAGGACTTGGATTCAATTTCCTGGTTGGGCAAAGTTATTGTAATGTTTCATTTGAAATTTCTTAGAAGCATCCTAGAGTCTAATTCTGTGTCCAGTTGATGAAAATATGTACACCCCTTTTACATGGAATTTAAATTACTAAACATAGCTGGTGAAACGTGGGTGTACCTATTATACCTCTTCTTTCGTAGAATACCCGCGTGATGTTATGTATTTCTGATTAAAAGTATATGGATTAGCCGCTTAGTAAAGAGATCTATCCTATAAAAGATTCTCAGTTAATCTGTTTTTAAATAAGAATTTTAGTTAGCCTTTAGTTGGCCCTTTAGCCCTTTAGCTGCCTAAAAAACAACTAACCACATTTGAAATTGTTTTATTGGTTACAGGCATTTAAAAGCGGGAGATACTTTTGATCAATATATATTTATTCTCCCAAATGTATAATTCAATATCATGAAACCAGTTTTTATAAAGGGTTCCGTACCCAAAGGGTAAAAACGGGACCCTATAACTAAGACTCCACTATCCGTCTGTCGGTCACCAGGCTGTATCTCATGAACCGAAACAGAATTAAATAAATATTTAAGTGGGGGCTCCCATACAACAAACGTGATTTTTTGCCGTTAATTGCGATTTTGGTACGGAACCCTTCGTGCGCGAGCCTGACTCGCACTTGGCGGGTTTTTTTATGTATTTCATCCTCACAACAAGAGTTTAATTAACTTTTGCTACAGGATAAAACTGATCCTTTCAACTGAAATTAATTTTGGACACGAATAAAATTGCAGGTTTTCATCCTTTCTCTGTACGAATATGTTCCCGGTACGGCTGCCCCGGCATTATTCGTCCATACCGATTAACACAAAGCCAATAATGATTAACGAGAATTCAGTAATGTTACCTTTTAATGTAACAGCATGGTCCACTCACTCATATCGGATGTAAAATTGGTTACGAACGCGGCGGGGCCGAGCGCCGAGAGCGGCTAGCTCCACTCTCCAGTCAAGGGCCATCACTCTACCCGTGAAAACAAACAAATTGTCGAAACCCAATTCATTTACATCCACACTTCATCCATTAATGATCTATTTAATTGTTTAATTTACCGTCCCGCTGTCGAATACCTTTGTTTCACGGATTAACTAGTTACTCTAGGTGATTTTTGTGTTATCAAAAGGATTTGACTTTGTTCGTTAATTTGTCTGTAATTTTTAACTGCAATTAAACGAATCTATTTTTAATTACAGTTAGAATGTGTGGCGTTTCTGTTTGTGATAATTAAAATTATTTTAATAGAAATAATAGAAACGTTAATAAAGTTAGACTCAAAACATCTATTTCTGCGAAACACCAGAATTCATTATTCGATGAGCACAACAAAGAGTTTGTCGAACAACAAGCTAAAGTTTGCATTGTGTCGACGCCCTGAATCCCAAATTTGGCGCGAACTGAAGCGACCGCGGGTCCTAGTCACAATTAACTCTGAACATGTTTCAATTTCCACTCTCGACTAAATACTAAATCCTTAGTTAATATTCTAGTTGGAGCTCCGTTTGAGACTCTTGGAATAGTTGCAATTGCTTTGACTTGCATCCAGGCAGGCTTTAAAGAACAACGGAATGAAGTTCCAGCGATGAAAAGCTGAGAAACTTATTAAAGAACTATGAGGATTCCGTATTAATGTTCTCTGAACACTATTATGCAAGTTGTAAATGACTGAAGCGGATACTAGGAGATAAGATCTTCTTTGAATTCAATCGGATTTGAAAGACAAAGATAACAAATCCTCTTGAATTCGACTTTGAAAGTCAACATTGAGGAGTCGTCGCCGAAAAGAAGGCTATTATGATTTCGGCGAAATGTTAAGATGGAGTTCAAGTGGAGTAAGTTGGTAAAGTTAATATCACTCTTTCACAGTCGAATAATTCTGCGCCGCGCGTGTCCTACATTATGGCGACGTTTTTAGATCGGGATTAGGTTTGTGTGAGAGGATCGCGATGATTATGGCATATTCCCTCAAGGCGCCTCCATTGTAGCGGAATAGAAGGATGTCCTACAGTATACGTCTATTGGGGGTTGTGGTTATGTAATGATAATTATTATGACTGAGAATTTTATTACAGTGATTCAAATAGTTTTTAGGGTTCCATACCCAAAGAGTAAAAACAGGACCCTATTACTAAGACTCCGCGGTCCGTCTGTCTGTCTGTCACCAGGCTGTATCTCATGAACCGTGATAGCTAGAAACTTGAAATTTCCACAGATCATGTATTTCTATTGCCACTATAACAACAAATACTAAATACATAGTAAAATAACTATTTAAGTGGGGCTCCCATACAACAAACATGTTTTTTTTTTGTCGTTTTTAGCGATAATGGTACGGAATCCTTCGTGCGTGAGTCCGACTCGCACTTGGCCGGTTTTATTGTCTAAATGCGATCTCGTTTATTTTTGTTTAGTTTAAGATTCATAATGACAAATAAGTAATTATTTCAGACGCACCCATTTTTATCTATTTAAATTACCCCAACCGTAAAAAAATGGCAAAGCAAATAACAAAAAGAGATGGATAGATTAGAATTAAAAATTAATTAACGGGTAGGTAACCTGTATGCGCATCATTGTAACCTAATATTATGCTTAAATAGAATTATTAAAATTCCTGCATTACACAGATCTCAAGCAAAATATTTGGGGACAAAAAATTATTTAATATACACTTCATCATCAGTCTATTAATGTTCCCACTGCTGGGACACAGGCCTCCTCTCTGTGAGAAGGAATGGGCCGTAATCCATCACGCGGGTCCAATACGGGTTGCTGAATGTCACATGTCTTCGAATTTTTGGTTCTAGGACATACCGGTTTCCGCACGATGTTTTTCTTCACAATTTTGAGAGCAGTGGTGATGAAATAATGTACACAAAGTAAAGCACCTGCCTGGGCTCGAACCCACGACCTACAACTTGTAAGTCACGGCCAAGATTAGTACATGCACGGGGTCTCATTGCTAAGAAAGAAAATTTGGTTCAAATAAATCTGCGATATGCACCTCCATCTGTTATTGAATGTGTGTAGAATTAACATTTTCTGGAATTGAACACAAAAATTGTATGTTCTTGTTTAATCAACTCTCCTAAGTACAAAATTATGGAATATTGGGCTCTTAATTCACATTTCAGAGATTATTAGACGGATTATTTAAAATTGATGCCAATAGATGGCGCATTTTTAAATTTCTGAGGCATTCCACTCGATTGTTTACTTTTTAACAATTTTTGGTGCAAAAAAGACTGTAAAAACGTGCAAATAAATACTAGAAAACAAAACTTCCCTGTATTTAAAGAAAAAATATTCATGAACCTAGTAAACCCTTTTACTTGCAAGTCGCTGCTAACACCATCTATCTATCACCGTGAACAGAACCGAATACGTTCGATGTACAAAAAATTAGGACGGAAAACGCTAGTTACGTCGGCACGGTTTCTTTGTATGGGATGAAGTATCTGTATGCTAGTATTATATTATCTGTGATACATGTTAATATTAAGGCCAAAACCCAAAAAAAGGAACTACTGATATCTCTTTGATTATGTTCTCTACTCAACCTTCAGACATGCTTGTGTTTTAAC
Source organism: Anorthoa munda (assembly GCA_945859665.1). Taxonomy (NCBI): domain Eukaryota; kingdom Metazoa; phylum Arthropoda; class Insecta; order Lepidoptera; family Noctuidae; genus Anorthoa; species Anorthoa munda. The sequence goes on along the minus strand of OX243900.1, from coordinate 13,652,867 downwards.
ACTCCAACAAACGTAGGTTCCCCAACAAGCGAATCCACACTACACGCATTCCTCACATTAAAGTTTCCGGTAACAAAGATTCATAAACCTGTTCCGTCCTAAGTCTACAACAGCCGGCAAACATAAATCAGGTACGACATTACTCTTGTTGAGCGCACATAAACTTGTTGAAATTATGACGAGCTCAACCTGTGTAATAAGGAGGCCTTTGTTTTACTACTCGATGACACTCCGTGAGGAGGCGTGCAAGGAGTTTGTGGCCTACAGCGGCGTAGGGTTGGTAGGAAGGAGGTTTTTCTTTTTAAAGTTTGGAGTTAATCTTGGGTGTGCATAATATGGGGAGGTGTTTTATGTAGCTATACAGTTGAAGTTGGCTTAGTTGCAATATTTCAGAGGGTAAAAGTATTCATGAGTATGATAAATTTTTACTATTGGGTGACGTTAAAATATGATAACAAATTGCATTTAGGTTAGATTACATTTAAGTTAGCATAACTTGACAACATATATATAGTGAACTTGATGCCTATCGACATGACTGGTCAACAATTGCCATAAACCAGATTGGAAGGACGAAAGGGAGGCCTTTGCCCTGCAGGGTTACAGAATAGGATGAAAATGAAAAAATAAAAAAAGGCAACATGCAGAGAACAGCATGATATTAATAAATAATAATTTAGTAGTACCGTAGTACATAATGTAAGAAGATGTTTTTTTTTGTGTAGATACTTTATGCAGGGTGACTGTTTACTTATTGGTAATTATTCAGAGGGTAAAGACTGAAATTACTCTTGAATATGGACAACTTTTACTAAAGAAGCAATCCAGAAATACGAAGCAGCTGTAAAATTTATGTTAGCACAACTCGAAAAAATGTAGTGAACAGTCAGGTGTTTTTATTTCTTTTGGTAGGATCACCTGTGGATCAAATCACCGTGTATATTTTGATGCAAGTATATCAGGGGCGTAGCTACCGCCGTATCTGCCGTATCAATTATACGAGGCCCCCGGGTTACGGGGGCCCCCGACGTGCGTAAGCAAAATTTTTTTTAATTTCAGAAATGACAAATGTCAAAAAGGCTTTTTCTTTTTTTGTTAGAAACACCCTACATCGGTTAACGCGGGCTGCGGGATTTTGTAAAAAGTGACAGATAGATAATTATGATGAAAAAATATTTCTTTTTATATTATGCAAACATTTTTTTTTTCTTTTGTGAGAAATCTTTACCCTTCATAAGGGCCCCTAAACGATTTTTTTATACGGGGCCCCGCCAAGGCACGCTACACCACTGAAGTATATTGATAAATGCAATTACAGATTGGCATTTTAATATGCTCGAAATTTCGTAGGCGCGTAGACCATATTCGTAGCATGGCGCTACGCCGTAGCAGTGTGCTACGAGAGGTTACGGAATACGGTTATGCGTAGACGCAATGTATCGGTTGACTTTTTCATTTAAGAGCCCCTACAAGTTTCACGAGCCAAAAACAGAAAACAGCTACTTTTTCAGCCAAAATTTCTCAATAACTACAAGATATATGATAAAAAATATAATGACAAGAATAAAAATGACACAGGTCAGGTCAAGGCATTATTTAGACAATTTATTACAATAAAATAAGTACTCAAAAATAAAATATAAAAACCGACCAAGTGCGAGTGCGCACCAAGGGTTCCGTACCATTATCGCAAAAATGTCATAAAATTCACGTTTGTTGTATCGGAGCCCCACTTAAATATTTATTTTATTCTGTTTTTAGTATTTGTTGTTATAGCGGCAGCAGAAATACATCATCTGTGAAAATTTCAACTGTCTAGCTATCACGGTTCATGAGATACAGCCTGGTGACAGACAGACAGATGGACCGCAGAGTCTCAGCAATGGGGTCCCGTTTATACCCTTAAGGTACGGAACCCTAAACATTGGATTCAATTGATAAACACCTCAAATTTAAAATTATTTAATAGTTATTTTTATATTCAATATATTCTTACGCGTAGACGACGCTTTCACACATGATAAAATTGCCATTTTTCTGCGTGGACAACATTGTTTTTTTAAGTACCTATACAATAAACAATGAAAATTTAAATTGGTGGCTTACTAGTATACTATGTGCCCAGTCCATACCATTATTTGCAGATTATTATTTGCCACCAGTAAGCTGAAAAAGTATTTGAAAAACCTGGTTAGGAATTCGTAAAAACGTGTGTTAGGAATTTATTTTTTCTAATTTAATCTGAACAGTTATCAAAAATATGTAATGTCTATTTACTAGATAACTATGTGACGCAAAAATTTTCATTAAAAGATTTATTATATATCTTGTAGTTATTGAGAAATATGAGCTGAAAAGTAGCTGTTTTCTGTTTTTAGCTCGTGAAACTTGTAGGGGCTCTTAATTATTTTAGTTTATTTTCATAAAAGCTTTAGTCAATAGCAAAATCGATTCAATAATAATACCGATACCAACTCGAGTGCGCTAGCCAAATCCTTCGCAATGCAGCAGATGGCACAATGAACCAGAAATTCAAGGAATTGCCGTCTCAGCTCCTAATCAATAGCATTTAGTTCGAAGGAGTACAACGCAGTTTCAAATACTCAATATTTTAATTACTTAGCTCGAAACTTGAGGAGAAACAATTCAGTTTTAATGAATTGGATACTATTGTTTATTAATACTTCATGGAGCTTTTAACCATAACAAAGGCAGTGAAATTACAAGTACGTGTAAGTCTACGTTTTTCTAAAAAACCGGCCAAGTGCGTCTCGGACTTCGTACATTTAGGGTTCCGTACCAAACCGCGAAATTACGTTGGTTGTAATCCGAAAAATAAAGGAGTGTCTAAGAAAAAATCTGATTTATCAATATATTGGTATTTTTCATAAAATATACGTAATTGAAGTTCCAAATTTGAAGTTCGGTCAATGGGAAATTAAAAATTTATCGGTACAAAATATTGTAAAAAAAGCTGAGATTCGTGGCTTCTCATTCCTTTGCTTACCAATAATTTTTAAAACAAAAAATACAATATTTATCTCCTCAACGAGTTCTAAACAATGACGATACCCTCTCGATGTGGTAGGTCACAATTTTTTTTCACGCCCCCCTTTATCTGTATGGGAGCCCCGCTCAAAAATATAAAAAAATGGACAATTTGCATGGCTTTGAGTCAACAAGATGCTTATACTGCGAATATTTTACCACCGTTTGGCCGAAACCCATGTGACAGATGGACAGACGTACAGGCGGACAGACAGACGGACACGTAAGTGACAGTAATAGGGTTCCGTTGGGACCTTTCAGGTACGGAATCCTAAAAAAGAAAAAAACAGTTTTATCTATGATATAAATTAATAAGGATAGAATTTAAACGAGCGAAAATAAAATCAAATTAAAGGTGTAAAAAATACTGAAATACTAAGTGGATGACAAACAGTGGGCGAATACAAATATTTAAAACAGCGACTTCAAAAAAAAGTTTGTCGACGTAACATAAAGGAGATGAGGAAGCTAAGTTTGCTCGCTTTGTTCGCTCACTTCAGCTCCTGTCATCCCCTTCGAACCTAACCTATCCGTGTCGGGGTTCTCTAAGCTCCCGAGCTCGCTTCACTCGCTCTTTGACTAATTCGTCGAAAACACGAATACACCCGAACGCCCGCGCTGCACAGCAATGTCGCCTCAATGGTTGTTCATCTATTTTCAAAAGAATAATATTCTAAAATAGAAAAAAATAGAACCCTCCTAAACCTCCTAAAAGATATTACTCAAACTTGATAAATAGTTACTTACAACTACTAATAATAAATAGATAGATATATAATAGTTACTTACTTTAGTTGTTTACAATTGTCGCCCATTCAGTATATTTTTCGCCCGGTTAATAATTTCCCAATTAATAAAAGTAATTAAATTTAAAAAAAAAACATGTTTCTGGCTTTTGTACTCGTAGCTATTTTGAGGTTATGTCAATTTGAAAAAAAATACATGAAATAAAAGGTTTTTACCCGACTGCCGAAGGAGGGTAATGTGTTTATCAGTCTATATATGTATGTTTGTTCCTATGTGGCGTTCTAGAGACCAAACGCGTTGGCAGATTTGATGATTCTTACGTCAATCGATTTGTCCTAACCTTGCCAGTGTCACTGGCTACTTCAGAAAAATAGAAAATGACATGTTTGTGGGGGCCTATTTTTTTTTCTTCCGTGCCCATCGTGTGGGGTGTGAAAATAAAAGGTTTTAAGAGGTGATTTCAAATATTATACAACACTTATATTTAAATGTATGAAAATTAAGCAGCAGAAAAGCTAAGGAGTGGAATTCCCTGCCCGAGTCTGTGTTTCCCGATAGCTACAATCTAGGGGTCTTTAAGTCAAGAGTGAATGGGTCGCTTGCCATCAGGTGAGATAGTGGTCAAGCGCAAGCCAAAAGATAAAAAAAAAAAAGTTAAATAAAAAATGTTAATTCAAAAAAAGCTCTACTAAGAAGCGAACTAAAAAGATGTATACAAGAAAAAAAACATGCTGAGCAGTCGAAGGATACATCTGGTTTTGGTCAGCCAGCTCGCGAATATGTATCATCCGACTGCACAGCATGATTAATTAGAGTTCATGGAGCTTTTATACAAATTCATATTGTCACTTTTGCCACCACAATTGTTTTAGTTTTAATTTTCCATTTTGTATTATGTTTTATTGTGTACGAACTGTGTTATTTTAATACAGTCATTAGTCACAAGTGAGTTGTCCGATGGAGGGTAAGCCTGGCGATCTGTAATACAAGTTTTACCTACAGCAGACACCAGTCTCTATTAAGTGTTACAATGACTTTGTACTGTGTTTGTGAATATGAGAAAATAAAGAAATTACATATATATATATAGCTTTAAACCATGATAAGGGAAGAAAAAATACAAATACGTCTCAAAACTCTTTTCACCATAAACTGGAATGATGAATATACAAAGACAACAAACTTAAAACGAAAGCAAAAAAGAGGTCTTTTTACGTTTTACTGCAACAGGAGTGAGTGCCTTATCTTCAAAGTTGTCAGCTCGTAAATGAACGCTGTATACAAGGCTTGTACGTAAGCCAGTAAATAGAATAGAGGAATGTACTAGAAAGTAGGAATAAAATGTAAACAGTGCGCTTAGCAAATATATTGGAGTAGCTAATCAGTGTATAATGACTGAGATTCCGTACAGGCTAATTAGTTCGTTGGTGTATTACGTTTATAGGGTTCCGTACCCAATGGGTAAAAACGGAACCCTATTACTAAGACTCCGCGATCCGTCTGTCTGTCTGTCCGTCTGTCACCAGGCTGTATCTCATGAACCGTGACAGCTAGGCAGTTGAAATTTTCACAGATGATGTATGTCAGTTGCCGCTATAACAGCAAATACTAAAAACAGAACAAAATAAATATTTAAGTGGGGCTCCCATACAACAAACGTGATTTTTTTGCCGTTTTTTACGATAATGGTACGGAACCCTTCGTGCGCGAGTCCAACTCGCACTTGGCCGGTTTTTTATGTTTAATAAGACCTGTGTGTCAATGTGTACATTTTCTTCCTTTTTGGTTGTTGAAATGCCACAATCTACTTATTTGAGAGTAGCTCAAGATATGGTAGAAATCAGGTGTTTAACTTAATCAAATCTGAAGATATTTAGATTGGATTTAGCTATGCCATCATTAACGGACTAATATTTCCTACCTAGAATAGAATAGATTTGTAGGTGACTATATTGTACCTACTTTACTATTAAACATAAACCGGTCAAGAGCGAGTTGCACTTACGCACCGAGGGTTCCGTACCATCATATGTAAATATTTTATATATGTTACTTTACGTACAGAGAGGAACCTAAATAGTTCTGTACCCAGAAAAAACTACAATTGTGCCAAAGCAACCTGCGAGTAGGTAGGAAGGAGGCTATTTTGATTTTGAAACGTGAAAGGTTTTTAAATAGAATAGAATATACTTTATTGTACACCAAAAAATGAAGTTCCACATCTCTTTTGCAATAATACTTCTTCGTTCTTTTTCCGTTCTTTTTTTTATAATTTTCATTAGCGAGACCTATATTCATCAGAGAATTTTAACGCTGCGGTGTAGAATATTGCAGTTTTAGGTCAGCGTCAACTCTTGACCGATAGTGGAACTAATGTAATTTTTGTTGATGATTTCCGAAAAGGTGTGCTATTTAGAGACATCGTCTTATTTTTCCTGTAATCTTTTAAACTTCTATCACATAGAGTAATTTCAGATTTTTCTTTATGCAAACTTCAGCGGTATTTTTTTTACGTTAAATGTCGAAAACTGTGCGGTCTAAAAAAATAAAAAATGTTTAAGAATGTGCAAATAGCGCTGTTTTATATGAAACCCAACATGCCCTAGTAGACCCAATTCTAATTTTTAGAACTTTTTCTGTCCCTGTTGCAATAAAAATATTTAATTTTTATTTCTTTCTTATTTGCAAAATAGTTGGGCAAAAGGCATCTAAAACTATTCCAAATTTCAAGTTGATAGCATTATTAGTTCTTACGGCATTAGAAGTAGTACGGTAAAAATTATAGTGAGGAAATTTCACTGTCCCGTTAATCCAGTGGTAGGAAGTGCAACTGCTAAGCAGTGAGGTCCTGCTTGTGATGCCTGGGTCGGGCTCGTGGTCTTTTAGGAATATGGGACTTATTCGCAAAATGTGGGTAATGACTGTTTTGCAAGCATCTGCCGAACCTTTCAGGGCATTCTGGTGTTGTGTGATATTGATTTACCAGAGGCCCAAACGGCATTCTATCAAAAGAGTGGCGATAGCGATTTTCAAAAAGTAAAAATTGTATGGGATTGACAAGCGATATCGAAAAATCACGTGATCAATACCTTACATTTTGACATTTCGACTGTCGCCTTCACTGACATTGAATGCCACTTGTTTAGAGCCCCAGAGAGGTGACCATAAGCTCTTAGAGTAAGGTTATTTTGAGAGTGTGTGTAAGGGACAGATGTATATGACTTTTAAACATCTGTCCCTTATCCACACTCAAAATAATCTTACTCTAAGAGCTTATGGTCACCCCCCATTCTCTCTAGTTTGCTATTACTGAATAATTTCTATATTTATTTATTTTGATTTATTACAAAAACATGTTTCACTAATAAACAATATTATTCTTGAATGCAGAAATACTCCACTCTAAATAAAACTGAATCATTCCCCCACAATTTCACAACCCCCAATTCCCAGCAAACCACCCAAAAACTAAAACCAGCAATTTTCGTTGTTAATTCGCACTATCCGAGGCATGGTGTCGGCAAGCGTTTATCTCTGGCGAAAGGTCGCAAGGCGCGGGGCTGGCGGGTCGCAGGGTCCCCGGATTATCCGCGGCCCCCACGCCCGCCCTGGACGCAATTAACTCCCGACATGTTTCAATTTACACTCGCAAATACGGCCGACAAGCACTCCATTGTACGTATAGCGAGCTACAATATAGGCCACCATAAATATTCACTAGTTCCTCTAACTTTCGACCGCTGCGGTGTTGTTTTATATAAATGCTTTGAGGTGCTATGGGTGATTTTTTTTACACTATCTAAGTAGTGGTGTGGCCACGTTGGGGAATCTACCTATCTGTATTATAAGTACCTATATAAAAACCTACATTGGTAGCTTTGATCTTCATGAGTTTTTTTTAGAGTCTTCTTCTTCTTTTCCTGTGAGGATGTGGCCACCTCTGGTATCCGAGTTAATTATGCCGCCTCTGGGAACTCCACAGGCTAGTAAGCAGGCAGGCTTATATGTCCACGTTTTCCTTCACCATTGCTTGTGCTATCCAAGATAAACTAAGAAAATACATACGAATCTGAAAAAGTCACATTGGACCTTCGCCGGATTAGAACTCACAACTTCAAACACGAGAGGCGAGATCTTAGCAACTGGGCCACCGCGACATGGACTGGAGTTGTGGCCGATACTTATTATCTATCCATTGTGTATCCATCCACACTATTCCATTCCAATTCTTAGTATTATAAATACGTAAGTAACTCTGTCTGTCTTCTTCTTACAGTTTCACACATAAACTACTTAACCAATTTTGATAATTTTTGATGTAGAGATAATTTCCTTATTTCCCATGTTTCAATTTACAGTCGCAAATATGGCCGACAAGTACTCCATTGTACATATAGCGAGCTAGAATATAGGATACCATAAATATTCACTAGTTCCTCTAACTTGCGACCGCTGCGGTGTTATTTGAGATAAATGCTGTTAGGTGCGATGGGGGTTTTAAAAAAACTGGCCAAGTGCGAGTCGAACTCGCGCATGAAGGGTTCCGTACCACTATCGCAAAAACGGCAAAAAAAACCCTTTGGTGTATGGGAGCCCCACTTAAATATTTATTTTGTTCTGTTTTTAGTATTTGTTGTTATATCGGCAACAGAAATGGATCATCTGTGAAAATTTCAACTGTCTATCTTACGCGGTTCATGAGATACAGCCTGGTGACAGACAGACAGGCAGACAGACAGATTGTGGAGTCTCAGTAATAGGGTCCCGTTTTTACCCTTTGGGTACGGAACCCTAAAAAAAAAGAAAGAAAAATAGTTTATTAGGAAAAAAGAGGTTTAAATAGTTCGTTTTTATTTTAGGTCGTTCGTTTGTGTTGATCAAGTTGCTAAATAACTGTAATTTTATTTAACTTTACCTGATATAAATAATGTTGTGATTTTGGAGGGCTCTTGTTGAGCGCACGTAAAATATTTGAATTTAACCGTATATCATATTATCACGACTGTAATTTCCTAAGGGTCTGGTAGAGATGGTCCTATAGTGTAGGTACATTTCAATATAAACCAAACCCCTAAACCGATTGCGGGTACAGGTTGGTCGCTGCAGAAAAAATCTGGCCAAATGGTGTCTCATAGACCCATCTCAATCACAGTGTCAGTGTGGGGCCCCATCGCAGGATATGCCTCACCTCCTTGTCTGCCCTTCGTGCCCAGCCACCTGCACCATCCAGGACCTGAACGTGGCAAATGACAGAGCGGTCCAGGTGGCTACATACTGGTCAGACAAAATTTGAGAATAGTTGAGTCAAAATTTGAGTTTATCGACACAAAAAGAAGAAGAAGAATATAAACCAAACAATTTTTAGTTTGTTGAATTTGATTATTGACTTAACATTGTAAATATTTCGTTGGGATAAAATAAATGTGAGTTCTGATGCCAGTTATTTTACTAGGGCTCATATTTATTCCAGTTATGTTACAAATTGTTCCAAAATAATTAAATATATATACGTCCATTTCAATAAGTGAGACTTAAACGTATTACGAATTACATAATAGTTTAACATAAAGTGGACTTTCCATGTAAATTGACGACTGAAAAGTTCGCTGAATTGTATGATTTTGTTAAACTATTCATGTTACTACTTACAAGCTCGCGTTCTTAGAACACAGAACGAGCTCCCGCATTTTCAGTTGCCATTCTAGACTTAAACTGTATATAGTTTTAGTTTAGATTGTAATGCCGAGATTTCTTTCAGTTTCACTGGAAATTTTACATTGAGTCTCACAGGAATTTGGAAATTTTGTATTATTTCGTTTTACAATAAGTCCTAAGTCTGTGGTAACAAAATCAGAATCAGCTGGCCAAGTATTCTATTGAAATTCCGAACTACGCTAGAGTAGTGAAATCTCAAATTCAAAGTGTAACGTCGACGTGTGGCCACCTGTAGTTGTTGACCACGGTTTGTCTTACTCCATGAAAAACTTTACAAATGTGTACCAGGCATTATATTTATCGTCACTAAAAGCCTCACCACTGATCTAAATCCGGCCAAGTGCGAGTCGGACTCGCGCACGAAGGGTTCCGTACCATTATCGCAAAAAACGGCAAAAATATCACGTTTGTTGTATGGGAGCCCCACTTAAATATTTATTTTATTCTGTTTTTGGTATTTGTTGTTATAGCGGCAACAGAAATACATCATCTGTGAAAATTACAACTGTCTAGCTATTATGGTTCATGAGATACAGGCTGGTGACAGATGGACAGACAGACAGACAGACAGAAGGATCGCGGAGTCTTAGTAATAGGGTCCCGTTTTTACCCTTTGGGTACGAAACCCTAAAAACGATAAAAGGAAACATTGTAAGGACGCTGGCATGTACTTAATTAAAACAAAAATTCGAAGACATGTGACATCTACCAACCCCTACTAGACCCACGTGGTGGATTAAGGCTCACCCCCGCTTTCACAGAGAGAAGATGCATCTTCTCTCTGTGAAAGCGGGGGTGAGCCTTGGACACCATGGTGTCCCAGCAGTGGGAACATTACTTGTCGGCAAACTATATCATACAAAACCCATTTCTTACCTTTACTATAGTGCTCGCCAAACTTCTGGGCCGCCTGAAGTTGGCTTTCCGATGCCCACGGCTTGAAACAGTGCAGTTTATGTATGAGATTCACTACTGCGCAGCCATTGTAGCCAACTTCAGGGCGGCCAAGAAGTTTGGCGAGAACTATACCCATGGACTTACTAACTCACATGTCGTCCCCAAACGCCGTCTACTTAAAGAATATTTTTTCAATCTACAGAAAACTTTTGCTTGAGAAATCATACTTATAATTTGACCAAGTGCCCTTACTTTGAAAAAGTGCCCGATTTATCGGGATATCTATTTTTTATTTATTTATTTATTTAAGGAAAAACAAACAGTAGCACAATTTTGGTTATTGTTATACAAAATCCCGATTTTGCGATCCTGTATCCCGATTTTTTAATTTTCAACGAATAGTGGTAAATAATGTCCAAAACGGCCAATCAACTTCACGGTGTACTAGCAAATTGTACTGAAACACCTTAAAAAAGAGCTCATTCATTATTGTTTGGCGAGTGTTCGGAGGAAAATCCCTACAGATAACTATGTTCGGATTGTTGCCCAATGACTTGCCAAATATAGAAAGAATATTTTCATCCATCAATTAGATGAAAACTAAACAACGACATAAATTTTTCACTGAGTCAATGATAGGTCTTCTACACACAATAAGATTTATAGGATAAAATAATCAAATTTGTTACAATTTTAATATAGATGAGAAAATGTTCACAAAAATAGCTAGTATAGTCCCCGGCATGTAACTTGGCAAGGTTTTGGCGTAGTAGGGGTAAGTTTGCGCATAGTGCGCGAACTGACCAACCACCATATAGTACCAACGGAACGTGGAAGCAACGCGATTGGTCAGTAGATCCATGTGTCAACTGACTAACCAATCGCGCGCTCGGAACGGTGCTAAACGCTCCCCGCGTCCCGCTAAGTAACTAAAGAAACCTAAAAAATTACTTGTGCGCATCTAACGACTCTTGCCAACTTACGTGCCGATAACTATAAGAGGTGGTAAGAAGAAGGAAATTAATACCTAATTGAATAAATGATTAGGTATATAATTAACATAAAATACTCTTGTTGTATTCCGAATAAAAATCTCGCGATTTCGCCCGAATTTTAGATGGCCAATTCATCGATTTTTAATTTTTCAACTCTAAATTTGATAGCTCTTGTAAGTATAGTAAATATATCGACATCTACAATTCTATATACATAGGTTACATAAGAATTTCATATATTAATATTCTTCATATAAAAATATCCAACCATTGAAAAAACATCCCCAAAATGAATACTGTGTCACAGTAAACCATTATTAAAATAAACAGCCATGAATAGTACTCTTATCTACTAAAACGTTTAGTGTCGCGACGGAAAAGTAGAGAAGTGGAAACAAAATAATAAGTGAATACAATATCAACACCGCGGCATAGTCATGTCCGCAAGGAAAGAATAAACGTCGCAGATAACACGAAATAATCTCAACAAGAATAATGTTGTTCCCACTTTATTTTCTACTTACTCCACGGTTTATTTGAGAGCAAAATGAAACGGACTGTGAATGAAAATTACTCGTCGCTTTCTAATTTCAAATAATATTTTTTATTTCATGTCAAAGCTTAAAGGATTTCGCCATTCGCTTACATGAAATGAAAAATTGTAAGTCAAAAAGCATACACAAGTAGCGACTTTCAAAATGTATGTAGCCCAGAATTCAACGTAAAGGTTCCCACTTTTTGTTTCAGGTTTAGGCCTTGACAAGTTTTATCTCAGGACCCGATTACACACAGTCTTATGCCACTAAATTATATTATAACAAACATAATTTTTCACATTATACCCTATTACCCGTAATAACGGACATTAACGTGCCTAAGTAATTACGCTCCCCCTTTTTATGCGAGCAGATAGCTGCGAAAATATAATCATGAACAAAAATAATTCGCGCCACAAAACTTTAATGGAGTCAATTAGCGCTCGTTCCAAATTCCGCAAGTCACAAAATTATTTTTAAATTTAAATGTATGGAACTGGTAAGTCCATAGTTTGTTATCCGAGGAGACAGCACACCGGCTGGAATAACACGACGCAAGGTAATCCACACGAGAATAACAATGTTTTCACTTTATTTTCACTTGTTTTTGGCCATTCCTACGAAAGCTCCGGGGGGACAAATGGATACGACTGGGACCTTTGCCTTATTTACCGGTTGGTTTTCATAAAATGTCTCGCCGTGGCAAATTTTTTATTCCAACAACATTATACAAAACTTTGTGAATAATTTTATGATACGAATAATAATTAACGCATACGTTTAATTAAGTTAATCGCGTCTGGATTGCTGAATCGTGAAATATTACGGCGTTAACACGTTTTAGTTGTTCTATTATGGTTACAATTTGAATTAATTTGATAACGGAAAACACAGAGACATTATAATGACACGGTGGATTTCACAATACAATTAAAAGCTAAATGTGTTCTACATATGCATTTGTAATGTATTCCGGCAGGTTCCGCTTCCGTTGTCAAACATGTCAGTGACGTACCCGTAAGAACACTCGGTGCGTCTAGCATCCTGCATCGACGAGACTTCATTGGCACTTGTGAGTCACACTCAAGTCTAACGAACTTTTCACCTCAAAGGAATCTTGTATCACTGTAGTCACGCCACACATGCAGGTCGCGCGAGCTATTCTGTTAGGAATGGGAGGGTCATGGTAAAATTATTATCACGAAGACCGCCGCACTGGCCGCCTAGCACTTTCCGCAGCCATGATATTATGTGTGATATATCGCGTGAAGTGTGCATTGTGATCTTGACACCCACTTCGCTATAAAGTGGCCAATTTATTATAAAATGTTATAGTTGGCAACATTATTTATTTATTTATTATCTATGGGTCAGTATGCGCTCTACTCATAAGTATCCCATTGGTATTGACGCATAGATAAATCAATTTTCGTGCATGATTATTGTCGAATGTGTTATACAATCCTAATCTGTGAAATGAGCTAACAGAATGGGAATAAACACGAGCACTGGATTGACAAAATTAATTTGATCAAACAATATAATTAAACAGTCTGCGCACAAACTGCAACATAAATAGTATATAAGGTAGTCAGTTAAATTAACTTATAAATTAACATCATTTGTTGGTAGTTACTTCACTATTTACTAAAAATTTACTATTCATGGCATTCTACACAAGTACACACACTATTCGGGAATCTTGTTTTGTGTTTTTCTACACTTAGTTTTTTCCTGCGGCGTCGCTCCCGTGGTCTATTTCACAGGAAACTTGCAAAGGCTTCTAGGCAAAGGCATCCCCGAATGCTTCCAGGAACTCTTCTACCGCGCCTCCTCGAATCAGCTATGTTATAATATTGACCACTAATAAAAATCGAATTAGTTCTTTCAGAGATTACCCCCTACAAACTAACATACAAATTATATTGTTTAAAACTTTACATGTAAACCACTTAATTTTTGTTATTTAATAATACTAAGTCTGTTAAATCCCAGAGCAAGGCATGGCCTCATCTCTACCATTACGTTCCTCGAATTTTAAACTTAATGTCCCGTTAGACATGGGTTTGAAAACTGGCCCAAGCGCAACCTTTTCGGTTTTAACAAGTTACCAATGCATAAACTCATGTTATTTCACGGAAACTAAAGATGCTTAGCTAACTTCTTACTGCTTTTTCACTCTTCTCTTCTGATGAATTTCCTTTGAGGATCCAGATCTTTACTGCCTTGGAGCTTTACTAAGTAGTTGCCACTGTCGATTCTGGTTTTCAGGTGTAATTGTTGAGAATAGCATGTCCCAAAAATACATTGTTGAGCGACAGGACGTATTTCTGAAACGAACATCTATCACTCGTTGGATGCTGTTATTGGTTGAATGAACTTTCAGCTACCAATCGCTTCATCTGACTTGCGTTTAATTAGTGACGCGTCGATAGTTTTAGTATCTAGACATCGGCGAACAATATCTCTTGCGAATGCTTTACTATCAGTTAAAGTCGTAATACAGCAAAGCAGCTTATAGATAAGTATACCTATATATGGCAGTAGAAATTCTCGAAACAGACTCGGTAATATACGAACCTACTAAATAACAAAAGCCCTATCTAAATAGCTCTCCAGCTTTTGCGTTAGGAATCATAGCAGTCCCTAGGCCCTAAGCTCAAAACATAACTTATTTATGTACAATACAATTGCTACCCTAATATTGTAGTGGAACCTTCAACTACACGAGACATAATGCAGATGTTATTATTAATTTAGTGGCTAAACTAGAATCATAGTTATTATTATTAACCGTTAGAGAGCTAACCTCAATCAATGCCTTGTGGCTTCAATATATTGTAGATTAGTAAATAAATAATATTAGTACTTAGTAGATAGAAAACTTCGTTGGTTCACGTTTTAATAATATTATAAAGGTGATAGTTTGTGAGTGTGTGTGTTTGTTTGTTTGTTACACCTCTTCAAACCAGAACGGCTGAACGAATCTTGATTAAATGAAAGAAATTTGGTACAGAGATAGATTATAGTCTGGAATAGCACATAGGATACTTTTTATCCCGGAAATATGTTCCCACTTAATAATTTTTGACTTCCAAGCGGGTGAAGCCGGTGGCAGAAGCTATTGATAGCATATAAAGCGCTACTCTGAACGTGAGATCCTGCGCTTGATTTCCGGGTCGAGCAAAGGGTTATTGAGGATTTTCCATCTAGAATTTCCCATTTACCATCCAGATACTGGATTTTCATGTTTGCAGTTTAAGGCAATGCACTCGCCCCCTACAGGGGTGACTGTACCCCGGACTTGAACATAACTGATGAAATGTAGCCGTACTGTAGGCTCTGCATTTTACTTCGGGGAACCCAGGTATTATTTTTTAAGAAGATCAATTATTATTGATCTTCCTTTTAATTGGTGGCACTGATTAATTTCATGAAAACATAGTAGTTACTCCCGTTTCCGCACTTAGACTCCAGTAAAAAACACAGTATCTCATTGTTAAAGCACGTTGGCATCAGTTTCGAGTTCAAAGCAATAATTAATCTGTTAACCATGTCATTACGTTTACAATTAAATGAGTTCACGATAAATTTACAGTAATAATTAATAAGCTTTAAAATAAATCAAACTGTCCAAACCCAACAGGAGTTCAGCATAAATTAATCGAAATCCGAATAAATATTAAATACACTTAAAAACAGAATGGATATGTAATAACCATTGAAATTGTTTGGTTCTCCTCAATTATAACTTTGATGAAATATAACTGGCGCATAACCCTTGTTTGTACATTCGCTCAACCAAAGGTTCCTGGCCTCCAAATCTAATTAGTTAAATAAAACAAAATTCGTTCCTTTAAATTGCTTATTTTCGAGAATCAAGCCCTCTAATTTCGAATAATCCTACATGACAACGATACTGACGTGGTGCCTTGATAGTCGGGGCGGTCCCATGTGGACTACCCGGCGGTAAAATACCACGTTATACCTATAATGAAACTCGCGAGCAATTTTATTGTACAGCCCGTTTTCTAGTCGAGATTGTTCTGTAAACTGAATTTTATAATTAAATACGAAGGCGTTCATATCGATATGAATTGATCTAACAAAGCAGACTATTAACGGAATTGCCTACCAATCGAAAGCAATAACAAATACAATAAATAACAATGCGAGGCCATTATTATTCTGAAGAGATGGTACTAGGGGATTATGACAGCAAACGTGCGTCCATTATCGGAGAGAGACAGAGCGGTGGGTAATTATAACAATTATGGCCCACGCAACGCAAATCCATGGCGCGTATGTAGCTCACGTCTGGCCAAAGTACCTGTGGGCCAGCCGCCAGTCAGTTAATAATTCAATCAGTCAGCGCTTCCCAGCGGAGGGCCCGCTGTGCTTAAACACACAAATATGCAAATCTACACAGACCTCCCGCGATACTTACTTACGAACTTTAAAATTTAATTGAGGCCAGCTTACGACACTGATAGGTGCTGGATATGGTATGCCAGCGGTTTGCCAAATGTGAAAGTCAATAATCTTCTCACGGAAACGTATTCTTCTATTCTATTCTATTCTATCAACTCTTGACAAAGTTTAATTCTAACTGCAATGGCGACATGGGTGGTAAGGAATTGATTCGAGGAATTTCTATCATTATCATCGTCATCATCATGTCAGCCGAAAGACGTCCACTGCTGGACATAGGCCTCCCCCAAGCGTCGCCACATTAAAGGCATAGGCAAGGCATTTCTATAGCGCATAAAATTCCCACACATGTTTGCCTTTTTCCAATAGGGAATACGCATAAAAAATATTGACCTTTGGAGGTATGTGGAACAGGGTGTAAAGTCTCCGACCAGACGGGGACAACTTCTCAACTATTATTGTCGGACTGTTGTAAGCGTTCAAATCGCGCCGAAAACTTTGCTTGCGCGATGCATGATTTGTGTGACGTCATGTCATTAGTTCGTAAGTGGCGGCGTTGGTGGGGTACACTACATAAATACGAAAAACTTTATTCCGTCAGTCACTAATACGAATTTCAAAATACCGATTTTAATAATTCCGAATAGTTCAAAATGCCGAATATAACAACTCCGACTAATCATTACTCCTATTTTAATTTATTTACAATTCCTAAATTTTGTTTATATCTAATCAATAAGATTGTGTTATGCGACAGTGAAAACAGACTCAAAATTTATCAAAAAAGAAAAAATCGAAAAACAAAAGAGAAAATCAATTCAAGAAATATTTCTGTCCCTCTTTACGAAAACGGCGTTTTCTATCGCAGCTGTATGGGCGTCGTGTCATCTCTTCATCTGACGTCATATGGCACTACGGACTTCTCTTTCTAATTCTGAACTTTGACGCTTTATAACTTCGTCTCTGATCGACACATTTAAAAAAATCTTTCATATTTGTTGTTTTTTGGATAATCAGTATTTCATTTAGCAAATTAAAAATTATATGCATATTCCCTAGAATATCAAATGTCTAGACCCTCTAGATCAAAAGTCTAATGCAAGCCATAATTTGCCGAAATTGCCATCCAAATCACGTCAGAACATACAGAAGCCTGAATATGGACAGCTGGTAAGGAACCTTCTACAACTACCAACTACCTATAGGTTTAAGCCCGAACCCATTAACAAACTATCAGTAGATTTGCTAACTAGAGATAGGAATTACTTGTATGGATCTTATGTCCAAATCCAATCTGCTGTCGGAAAAATCTCCTGACAGATACGTAATTCGGTCCAGCCGTTAGAGAACCACTAATTTTTCATTGGTAAATCAAGTGACATTTTATAAGCTTGATGAATACAATTGCTCATCCTCTCCATATAAACTACGTACGACTATCCGAGGATATGCGGTCGCAGACATCCGATTAAATTTTCTAAGTATTTCATCAGACAGCAGTACTGTCTGTTGAAATACTTTGTCTGATGGTCTGACCTTTAAACGAACTGCACAGAAAGCAAGAAATGTAGTTTATTCTTTGTCCCCCACGGCACAGCATTATGCTGAGTGGCAGTACAACCACGACATACATCTGCCTTTATGGATACTCACTTTTTTAATGTATACTCACTTTTTTAATGTATACTCACTTTTTTAATAACACTATCGTTAAGGGTTTAGTTTATAAAATCAACTACCACTGTTCTTGTTCTTGTAATGTAACGTTTGTATGTCGTTTTGTGGCAATTACTTTATTTTTTTCTTTCTTTCTTTGTTCCACAATATTAACAAACGCGCATAACATGTCGAAACGAGGTAATTACCTTACTAATGTCCCACTCCGAAAGTGCGAAAATTAGTTTTCGCATAGAACAGAATACAATAAAGATAACCCATCAAGAACGCACCATTCATTTGTGTAGTGAATTAACTATTGTATGGTCGTACCTTTGTTGTATTATATTAACTATATTAAGATAACGGTAGGCAATTATGTCAGGACAATGGATTTATTGATTCTCTGTATTCTTATGGGCGGAATTGTAGTTTGTCTTGCCGGGAATTGGGAATGAATATAAAGTTCTAGCGAGTGCCCGCGGCTTCGGTCGCGTGATGACAAACGAAATTGAGACGAGGTCACTCATAGTAAGCCTAATCAGAAGATTTAAAGTCATACAAAGGGCAATGGAGAACGGAACGGTCCGAGTTTCCTTGTGTGACCGCATGTGAAATGAGGATATAGGAGGACTAAAGTTACCAACATAGCCGGAAGAATTGCCAAATTTAAGGGGATATATACGCCCCAATGTTAACGCAGTAGCAGTACTGGCCGTGCGCCCGCACGGAGGCAAAATATCAATATTGAACCACCTTTTGAACAGTTTTGTTTGCAAAATATTATTTGATTTACATATGCTATTTCAGTTATGAAGAAATTCCAGCCATCAATTTTTCTGTTTAAAAATATTTTTAAACATCCAAGAGTAGAGGAGTATCCAAAAGTACCGAAAAAATATCGTGTTGTTAATTATTTTTTTAAGCAAAACTATTAGCACGCACCAGGCACGGCCCTGATATGTGTGGATAGACCTTTAGTTATACGAAAAAACCATGTTTCACAAATAATGTACATGAAACAATAATAATTTTAGTTTTTCAAACCTTTTAACCTAGGTGTTACTAAGGAGTATGATTTAGAAAGTTACCGTTTTACGGCACTAAAGCGGTTGTAGGCCCTTAAGTGGCAGTGGGCAGGGCACAAAGATTCAGACATCTTACTTCTTATCTTATTAATATTATAAATGCGAAAGTTTGGATTAATGGATGGATGTATGTTTGTTTCTCAATCACCGCAGAATGGCTGACCGGATCTGGATGAAATTTGGCATATAGATAGATTACAGCCTAAAATAGCGCATAGGCTACTTTTTGTACTTTTTTTCATCCCCGTATAATGTTTCCTTGGGATGATAAAACACTTTTAACGCGGGTGAAGCCGGTGGCAGAAGCTAGTTACTAATATGAATGCGAAAATTTGGATGTGTATATGTTTGTTACTTATCTTTGCTAAAACGACTGAACAGATCTGGGTGAAATTTGACACAGAGATAGATTAAAGTCTGGATTAGCACAGGCTACTTTTCATCCGTTGTCCTATTAATCCCAAAGATTGACTAGTACAGAATGCCTTGTGTCCGCCTATGTACCACTATTGTACATGAAATTTTAATAAATATAATGTTCCCTTGGGATAAGAAAACCCTTTTTACGCGGGCGTAGCCGCTGGCAGAAGTTAGTATTACACAAATACTCTGTGTATGTATTTGGTTGAGTAAGCTACGGAGGCTCATTCCAGCTTAGCATTACTTGGAACTGTCGGGGTATTGTTCGTGTATTAGTACGAGCAGTTACTTATTTACAGAACATTTCAGGCGCAATGTGGGTGTGCTTTAGATGCACTACCTAACCCTTTGGTTAACAAAGGCGGTATGTTATGTGTCTGTGTGATTAAGGGCCGACTTTTCAATAGTCCGAAAACTTTTAACTAAGGAATAAAAATGGGCGTTTGACAGTTTTTGTATACGAAATATGTCAAACGGCCATTTTATTCCTCATTTAAAAGTTATCAGACTATTGAAAAATCGGTCCTAAAACGATAATGCAATTCGTATTTTATGTAGATTTGATTTATGAATTGTTAATGTACGGAGCATTTTTTTATCAAATCTTATCTTACTTATTATAAATGCGAATGTTTGGGTGTTTAGGTTTGTTACTCAATCATGAAAGAACGGCTGAATGGATCTGGATGAAATTTGGCACATAGATAAATTATAATCAGGCATTGCACATTGGATACTTTTATCCGGTGAATATGTTCCTTCGGGATAATTTTCGACATTCACTCAAAAATTTTGTTTAATCTCTAAAATGTATTCGTGTAGTTTCTTGTGGTTTTTTGTTATCTTGTGAAAAAAACACTTAACATTAGTGTTTTAGATCAAGGTGGAAATTATGTAACAACAGCAACAACCCCGAAAAAGGCTATCTTAGCTTAAAATCGCCATCAAAACGCCACTTTCTATAAAAAATAATCAGAATACGAATAAAACAGGTAGCAAAATGTTCAAATTACAAGTAATAAACCCATTATTAGATATGGCAAGATATCAAAAAGCCATAATAACGTAACGTCTAAAGTTGTTGTAAAATTTTATGTTACGACCCTGTTCCAGCCAAACGAAACTTTTGTTACCGATACCAAAGTTTATGTGTCTCTAGTCTACAGGTACATATAGGTAGCTACTTGTATATATGTGTTACGGCGAGAAACCGTTTTTAGTTACAATGCGTTTTGACTAGTTGAAACTAGTTTCTAGAGGGGGAGCTGGCACGATTTTTGACCAAGAATGTCTAGGGCACAGATAATATAATACTAGCATACAGATACCTCATCCCATACAAAGAAACCGTGCCGACGTAACTAGCGTTTTTCGACTGCTTAATCTGGCATTTTTTTGTACATCGAACGCATTCGGTTCTGTTTCACGGTGATAGATAGATGGTGTTAGCAGCGACTTGCAAGTATAAGGGTTTACTAGGTTCGTGAATATATTTTTCTTTAAATACAGTGAAGGTTTGTTTTCTAGTATTTATTTGCACGTTTTTACAGTTTTTTTTTTGCACCAAAATGTGTTAAAATGCAAACTTTAACAATCGAGTGGAATGCCTCAGAAATTTAAAAATGCGCCATCTATTGGCATCAATTTTAAATGATCCGTCTAATAATCTTTGAAATATGAATTAAGAGCCCAATATTCCATGATTTTGTACTTGGGAGAGTTGATTAAACAAAAACATTTAATTTTTGTGTTCAATTCCAGAAAATGTTAATTTTACACACATTCAATGACAGATGGTGTGCATATCGCGCCATCTAGTGATATTTATTTGAACCAAATTTTCTTTCTTAGCAATGAGACCCCGTGTCTAGGGCAAACATTGAAAATGTATCTGAAAAGTTCCAGATAAGTACCACAAGTCAGGCAGCTTTCAGATTTACAAAAAGGAGACTTAAAGGATTCGTATTTGAAACTCAGCTATCAAGTTTTTCATCTGGATTTAACTTAATAGCTTTGTTAAAATTAGAAATAATGTTTTGTATGTACGATGTTTTTTTTCAATAATTGCCTGCAAATACGATCTTTTGTAGGCTACGGTACAATCACGTTCACAATTGAGTAGCCCACACTGTTTGCCAAAAGGTAGCTAGATAGACTAACCTCAGTCGAAACGGTTTTAACTGAACCATCTTATCAGCTCAGATTCCATCTATTTAAAATCAGCTTATTTGAAAATCATTTTTAGTAGCGCCTAATGAAGGCATCCAGCAAGAACTAGTACTAACTGGTAAAAACGTGTTCTAAACAAGTACGGGTCTTCACTGCAACATATATATTTACATGTTGGGGTACCTAATAAGGAAAAACACGGCACAGCTTGGAAATTATTAGCGAAGTTGGGATTTACATAATAGGTTAGTAAGTATGTTGTTTTATACAGCCTCCGTTTGAACCTCGGGGAGATCTGTTAAGTTAACGCTGGTGATTGATGATTCTGTAACTTTTATTACTTATGTAATAACCTCATATTTTGCTGTTTTTCGTGCGAATTTTGGAGATCAAGGAATCCAGTTGGTATTAATAACAAACACGAAAGCATGAGGTATAGAGTAAACTTTTAAAGTGCGACATAGCATTGTCGCCTCACGCTTGTATGCGGGGACTTTACACGAAGTTGTGCTGGGAAGCCCGTTCAACTGTCCATATTGCCGAATCGGACTAAAACAATGGTAATTTCTAATGTTTCTGATCTCTAATTGACACTAGAGTCTATATCGCACCGCATTATGAGAATAGTTTTCCTCGTTAGGTCACACTTCGGGCATACAAACTTCTCACACCGAAAATGGATTACAAATACAAAAGCAGTGTATCTTGAAAAACTTAGGCCTAAATTTTAAGTTCTATGAAAAAAATCTTTCCAAAATAATCAATATCTATACTAACGGAAAAATAACTATGTATAATAATGACAATTAACAAGATGCTTTTCCATTCGCATCAATGAAATTGACAGTTTTACACGAATTGAAATACAGGGGTCATTTTTTAACTAATCTCTATTTACCTACACAAAAAATATTACCTAAAAAAGTAAACCAAACTACCTAAGTAGGTCCGAGATAAAAACATTCTAACTCTAAAAATAATCTTACTAATCATACTTAAATATTATAAATGCTAAAGTTTGGATGGATATAATTATGCTTGTTACTTAATAACGCCAGAACGGCTAAACGCATATGGATTTTTGACATAGAGATAGATTATAGTTTGCAATGCACATGGGCTACTTTTTATCCCTTGGGATTTCACTTTTTACGCGGGCGAAGCTGCTGACAGAAGCTAGTTATAAATAAAATCATCCTTCAAAAGACGTAAAAACTGTTCCCTGTTTGCACGAAATATTTACCTATCATTTAAAAAGTTCACAAGAAGAAAATTTAAATCAAATATGGCGGCTATGGCTTTCAGGTGGAACAGCTGTTAATTAAATTCTAAATTAAAAGATGAAAGCCTTTACAAGCTTTTTGTTTTGACACTTCTTAATTATTTGATAATTCTCAGGCGATTTCAATAAATGTTTTGTTATGAGATTTAGGAGTACCTATGCTAAGCTTTGTTGTCGGGTTTATAAAAATAATATAAACTCAATAATATCTTCATTTACCAATGATGGTATAGGCAGAAATTACATAATGACACCTGATACATCCTTATCTACTTTTTAGGGTTCCGTAGTCAACAAGAAACCCTTATAGTTTCGCCATGTCCATCTTCCCGTCCATCTGTCCGTCCGTCCTTCCGTTCGTCCGAGGATTAGCTCAGAGACCCTTAGTACTAGAAAGCTATAATTTAGCATGGATATACATATTTATCACGCCGACAAAGTGGTAAAATAAAATCAAGACCAAAAAAATAATTTAGGGTACCTACTTCCTGTACATACAGCAGCAGAGAAACCTCACCCCCTAGAGAGATGTATCAAAAGTGACATCTATGAACAGGAGGACAGGAGTAGTATATCTACGATGTTTACGAGCGCCGCGTGCGCGCCATCTCTGTGGAATCAATGAAACTACTAAGTAATTCTAACAAGAAATAAAAAATCTGACGGCGCTCATGCAAGCGACCGCTAGGTAATATCCATCGCAACTTACCTATTAATCTATTTAAACTCCATTTTTACAAATTTCTCAAAACTCACAACAGTATTTTAAAATTTAATAAAATCGTTAGGTCGATCGAAGAATCGAACCTGGATCCTATAACTCATGAGACAAGCAGTTATACCGCTGCGCCATTCTGACACTTATCATAGTTGTGAAATTCATCGATATAATAATGATTATGTTTCATCCATCACATCATTCATGTCGGCATGCCATATTTATTTATTTATTTATTTATTTATTCAGGACCTCCAACGAAAGATGTACACAAAAAAACACAATGTATCATTAATATTAAGTAATGACAAGTGCACTCCCTCAATTATAGGAGGCCACAGCATGCGTAATTAAATTAAAATATATATATTATAATTAATGTAGAAAAAAACAGGAATAAGATTCACTTTTGTACGCATTTTGCTTTCCAATGCAATCCGCACAGACATGAGACTCTCAACTTAGTGATAGTTGGAGAATCTTTCGATGGATCAATAAAATAGCATGCGATTCATCCGCGAAACTAGAGTAATCTCAATCGGGGCAACTATATTCCTGGGGCAACTATCCTGGTTTTACCCTACCTAATTAGCCTAAATAACATTCGAACAGGCCGCTCTGTGAGGGGTGAGTGGATGTCATATGGCTTAAAATATTTGGTTCCTTGTCAATAACGTTTAACCTTACGATATTTTCCATCGCAGTGTTGAGAAGAATGGTGATGAAATAATTTACGCAATGTATAGCATACAGCAACCAAACAGGCATTGGTTTCGAACCCACGATCTAGGATAAGTAAGTTGGGGCTGTTAACACTGGTCTAAATTTGGATCACTTCATGACCAATCACTTTCAATATCAATATTTTCAGTTTCCACTTATATCACTGTGTCAAATGTCGTGGTGGCCCAGTGGCTAAGTCCTCGCCTGTCGTGTTTGAGGTCGTGGGTTCAAATCCGGGCCAAAGTGCAAATGTGACTTTTTCAAATTCATATGTACTTTCTAAGTTTGTCTTGGACATCACAGGCAACGGTGAAGGAAAACATCGTGAGGAAACCTGGACTTTATATAGTTAATGTAAGTCTGAAATAGCCAAGTCAGATGCCTGTGGGGTTTCCCAGAGGCGGCTTAATTAACTCTGACACCAGAGGTGGTCACACCTCGCACGAAAAGAAGAAGACTGTAACTCTTATAGATCGTTGTTTCATAGATATTCACACCAGGATACTCGTACTATTACACATTGCCTAATGTTGAATAATTTTCGATACTTAACACGTCTGTCAAGGCATTAGTCGACAGATGACAACTATTTGTACTTACCTCTCTTGTCTTCATTGGAGCCCATCGCGGCTCTAAAGCCGAATCGAACAATGCGTAAATGTAGATTCAATTATAGCTATTACGTTACTATGTAGAATCTACATTGTAGATAGATATGTCATCGACACATATAATTCCAAACCTATTTTCGTAATAAAAAACAAATTGTAGATAATTATTTATTAATTAAATACAACTTTTTGGTCCTATATGTGTTAGTAGCACTTAATAATACGTTAGGACTTTCATAATATTCATATCAAATTTCAATCCACGGTATTGAAACCATTTCATTCATCAGTATTAAATACAGAAAAGGTACGTTAGAAAATAAAAGGTCAATTAATTCTTTAACCTCAAAAGTAGTTCGGTTAAAAGTTAGGACCACAAAGGCGTTAAATCAAAGAGTAATATAATAAAAAAATTAAGCGTTAAATTTTAAAACTCTATCAAAGAAAATATGAAAGGCTTGGTGATGACAGATCCAGAGACTCCTTCGGGGTCAAAAGTTCCAAATTTAAAATGCAAAAATCGGAAATTTCTAGCATTAATTTCTCCAACTTAAATCTGTGAAGTAATCGTTTGAAACATTTGATGTAGGAACGTTTAAAAAGTGCATAATCAGCGCTTGCCAGGAGGCAGTTTGCCAGAATCCTGTAGTGATAAATCTTGAAGGCCTCCATTGAATAGAGACTCGTGCGAATTATTAACGCCCCATTAGTCTTCGCCCAACGTCTTTATTTGTACAGAGAAATCTTATTGAAATGCCTATCTGTTACTCGCAAAATTATAAAGGGCTTATCGGGTACGGTGAGCCGACTTCGGCTTCTCGGCTCCAATGTCGTATAAATCAATTTCGTTGTCACAGTCCTTTGTTGTATTTCGAGCTAGGAAAATGCATTTAGAACAATAAGGTGTCTTCATTGTATACTGGCGACATTATTTTTCGATATGCAATAATTTTATAAAAGTGAATAAAGAAAGAGACTGACAATAGGGTCTACATTAATAATTCAATTGAGGCCAACTACCATAGGCATTAATCAACAGTTGATTAATGCCTATGGTAGTAATATACATTGGGAGAAGAGTTACTCTTCTCCCAATTCTTCGCAGTATGTTCCTTCCTCCGTTCACCACAACCAGACGTCTTTTCAGGTCCTATTCACTCCCTTTTCAGCCAGAATACATGCTCAGTACTTCGATTTTCCTCTGTTCCCACTCATACTCATTTCTTATCTCTTTATTCCAATTGCCTAAATAATGTAGGTAAATGGCTGCTAATTATTGAAATGAAACCCTTTCCCCCAATATTTACCTTATTACCCAAATAACATAATTAAAAACATTTCGGGCGATCGCAAAACCGATATCCTAAAAGAGCATTTAAAAGTTTGAGACATAATTTATTTTGGCTAACGCCTAAATACCGTCTAAACTGGGTGTACCATAGAGTATCGAGGCCATTGCGCGCCATAACTTATTCCACAGATTATTTATTACCTTAATTTCTAGTAGTCGTTGTAAATAATTTTCAAAGTGAGACCAGCTGGATACTTTCGGATTATAAGGTTCCGAAACTGTTTTGCTGTATTAAGGAAGTTAATCACAAATCATTGGCTTCAAGAAGAGGGTTTTTAACCGGGTAGGAAAAGCTCGTATTATTAAAAATTACTACCGCGTACCGCAAGACGCAGCGTTAGATGGCCTCGCGAAGTTGGACCGATGACCTGGTTAAGGTTGCGGGAATCCATTGGATAAGGGTCGAAATGGTGACGTTTGGGGGAGGCCTATGATCAGGCGGGCGAGCACGGCCTACTGTGTCAGGCTTAAATCACATATTTTTATCACAGTTTGGAAGTAAAAACCGTGATTAAATTGCGTGACCCAAGCCTGTCACAGAGGTCGTGCTCGCCCGGCAGCAGAAGGTTTTTTGGTTGAAATGATGAAGTTTAAAAATTGCCAGCTATTTTGTCTTCAGAAATGATACTTTCAATAATCGTATTTTTTTATTCGGTTTGGACCGGAGAAAACTACTTTAAAATGATAGTGGTGTTTGCTAGTCGATATCCTATCCTATACTATTAATCGCACTATATTTGTTTCCATATTATATAGATAAATGTACAAATATTGCTAGTATATATATGTAATCACGTTCTCGAAAACGGCTCTAAAGATTTCGATAAAATATGCACACGCAGCGCAGCAGTCAATCGCTCAACCACTGCGCCAACCGTGCTCCCGTGATGATGTGTAATTTATATATAATTAGTTAAGTCAGTAATAGCTTATTTTAAGTTTCCTTATTTCTTTCTATACACTGTCTTCGTCTATCATCCAACTTTCCTGTCGCAGGTCTGCTGGAAGAAATTGCTATTGAAATAAGCAGTATCTTTGTGCTATTCTTTCTTTTCTCTGTTAAATGTTTTGTGTGTAAATAAATAAATAAGATTTATTACAGCATGCAACCTTTACATTACTTACCTATTTTAACTGTTTCATTTAATGTATTTAATTTATTTCGAGGGTATTTCTAACCAGTCACTACATTAATTTAGTGAGCAGTCACGTACTTCCACATCTTAATAAAAAAAAAACAACCTTATCTATAGCTACAACTGTATACACGGAACCATGTCATAAACAACACGAGCTCAACAAACCGCGACCTCTACTAATACTTAATACGTCAAATTATAGTCGGTCCGTTCTCCGTAGGCACGAGATGCAGTACATAAATCCGACCAAATGTTTACCCCCGGGCCTCGTACAGTAACAGGTTGTAAGGTTATAAAATATTTAATAGCAGACACTACTCACAACAAAACGAAGCGGATCACGGAAAAAAATTAGCACTACACTATAAAACGAAACATCACAGTTATGTTAAAAACCGGCCAAGTGCGAGTCTGACTCTCGCACGAAGGGTTCCGTATTCCGTAACGACGGTTGTGGTTTACGATCTATGACGTATTAAAAAAAACTACATACTAGATCTCGTTCAAACCAATTTTTGGTGGAAGTCAACAAATGCGTTTTCACTGTTATTAATAAAATCGCACAATTTTTTTTTAGTTTTATCATTCTTTTGTTTTAGAAGTTACAGGGGACACACACACAATTTACTACTTTGGAAGTGTCTCTCGCGCAAACTATTCAGTTTAGAAAAAAAAAATATTAGAAACCTCAATATCATTTTTGAAGACCTATCCATAGATACCCCACACGTATGGGTTTCTAATAAAAATTGATTTTCAGTTTTAAGTATGGGGAACCCCAAAATTTATTGTTTTTTTTCTATTTTTGTGTGAAAATCTTAATGCGGTTCAAAGAATACATCTACTTACCAAGTTTCAACAGCATAGTTCTTATAGTTTCGGAAAAAAGTGGCTGTGACATACGGACGGACAGACAGACAGACATGACGAATCCATAAGGCTACGGAACCCTAAAAAGAAATAAAACTAAACACCAACCCATAGTTACTCCGACCAACCACTAAAGGAATCATTACGAAGAAAATTGAAACAGAAAATCTATTAAAAGGACGGTCGTTGACCAATGAGAACTACAGACGCACAGCTCCGTGTAATTTTGTTTTATAATAATTGAAAAACAACATTTCGTCTCTTATCAAATGAACAAAAACATTATCGTAACGCGCCCAATGTAATTTGGAATAATGTTTTGTGTAATGGGTCTGTTCAGCAAAGTACTGTAGAACGCAGTGGGCTTTTTGCCGAATTTCCCACGGCCCGGCCGCTATTACAAGCAAAGCAATCCACAAAAAGATAAATTGTGAGTGAATTTATTACAGCAGAGTGCTCTCAGCAGGACAGATTTTCTTAAAGAACACTCAGGTACTTGTTTTTTATCGTGTTTTGTTAATTCGTTGAAAAAAATAATTTGACACGTTTTTTATCTTAGCCGCAAATGTTTCGGGAAAACGGACTTTTTACACGTTTATCATGGCCGTGTTGTGATTGTTATTTATTCATTTTGGTATTATAATTAGAACTGAGAAACGAGAAACAGGAAACAAATGCGTTTTCATCTGTTATTAATGACATCGCTGAAATTTTGTAATATAAAATGAAAGGATAGAGTTTATTTCCGCCAACTGTCATACCTACGACAACAATAATAAATATATTATGTGCTTTTACATATATATTTAATACTAGCTGACCCGGCAAACTTTGTTTTGCCATAAAAACACTAAACATTCATCTACCCTACCTACCCTACCCTAACAACCCTACACTACCTACCCTACCCTAACTGCCTACCCTAACTACCTACCCTACCCTACCTACCCTACCCTAACTACCTACCCTACCCTACCCTACCTACCGTACCCTACCTTACCTACCCTACCCTACCTACATACCTACCCTACCCTATCTACCCTACTCTACCTACCCTACCCTGCCCTATCCTACCTACCCTACCCTATCCTACACTACCCTACCCTACCTACATATCTACCTTACCCTACCTACCCTACCCTACCTACATATCTACCTTACCCTACCTACCCTACCCTACTTACCCTACCCTACCCTAAACGGGATAAAAAGTCCTATCCTATGTCCTTCTCCTGGTTCTTAGCTACCTCCCTACCAATTTTCAGCCAAATCGGTTCAGCCGTTCTTGAGTTATAAATAGTGTAACTAACACGACTTTCTTTTATATATATAGATTATTGTGAACGAAATAGGGTTATTGTTGGGGTTATTTGGTCCAAAAGTACGCCCATCACCCCAACTATCGCCCTGTTTTGTTTAATCCATGATTTTTTTTCTACCTTGTAGTATGTGTGTCTGTGTATGTCACAATTAGCTATTTCGATGACCTTACACCATCTAATGCTGACCATCGAGTCTCGTCAACACCGAACCAATCTTTTCACATTCCGAAAGCTAAAAGCAGACATCGTCACTAATACTGCTAGCATCTGTAATACAGTCATTTGTAGGACCCAAAATTCCTGACACTCGTCTCCCGCCATTTCCACATTAATATTACGAAGGTAAATCTCCAAAAAGGTGTGTTAGATCTGTCACGACACTCACGACTTATTTGACGTGTCCTTGTAGACTACCCACTTCTTACATCATGTTTTTACAAGATCGATTTTTGGTAGGGCAAGTCCTGTTTTCCTACTTATATTTTTTTTACTGTTTTATTTTAATGTTTTAGCTTGCTTCCTTATGGGATAAAAGGGCTGCATTTTCGGTATAATATTAAGTTTTCCGCTTTTCAGATGCAGTGTGCTTCTGCTTCAGGCACAGGATTCAGAACTTCGGGGGCTACTTGCTAAGGACGTCGCGTTAGGTCTTAGACTGTGATCGTCTAAGTAAACCATTACTGATTTTAAGGATACATTGATAAAAGATTTTCTTGTACATTTTTGTAGGTACTAGATGAGACATAGCCAAAGACGTCAAAATTTAAGGTTTTAGTTACGTTTACACAGAACATACGTATTTCCGGGATCCTTTTTAACGTATCCGGCTCTACTGGAGGTGTCGAGGTGATGTTCACACCGCATTTACGGTACCGTTTTACTAGGGGTAATATTCACACCAAATTTTGTCAGCTTACCACCAACTTTCAAACAATACGGATCAGTATTTCAATACTGTTGTGTGTATGAACTCGCTCATACAACTACCTACGCCATTGCCGAATAAAAATGTATAAGATAAAGCGGACCTGTAAAACGGACCTCAGTATATTTTGTCGGATCGGTATTTTTGATTGAATCTCGAGTACTGGCATGTGTGTGAACTCTCTAATACAACTACATACGTCAGCGCCGAATAAAAACGTAAACGTGAACATGTTAAAGTGGACCTGTTAAACGGACCTCTGTGTGAATGAGCACTAAGATTCGACTGCTGGTTAGGTGAAGCCACGAATGACTTAATTTGTTACGCGACTTGGCATTAGAATGTTAACTATGAGATATTACCTTCAAGCCTGCTGACAATCAGCGAAATCTCGTATCAGCCCTGAACATACAAACAAAACTTTCCTTGCTTTATGGTCCATTCCCCGTGAACTCCCATAATAGGTTACCCCGTTTCTTCCCACGGGTGTCGTAATAAGACTGAACTGAATTTTTACCTTACATCTACATACATGTGTGTATATATGACGTCATTTATATGAATTGTATAGGTACAATAGCTGTTCTACCTTATATTTTCATAAAAATATAGGCAGCTCCGAAATAATTGCGACCGACAAAGACCTACAGGGACGCCTTTAACAGTAATAATATATTGCGTCCCCAAGTCCCACAGCAATTATAATTACGTCACGAGTATCAACGAGAAGCCCAATCGTAATCCAAAACAGAATTTAGTGTTCTCTATCCCACGAAGGATCCAGTGGACATCAATCGCTCCTGTCCTAATAACCGTTTAAATAGCAGAAAGATTTATGGAAAAGCCCAACAAAAGGGCCCTCGATCCGCCTGCGCCGATAAATCTACGTAGAAAATAATACGATCCCCGAGCGATTTGTTCTCTGGGACAAAGACTATGTTTTGTCCAATAAAATTAAAGGCGGGTTTCATAGCGAAGATCGCGCCACGTCAAGTTGTTTGATCGTTAAGACACTCCTGCCAGTTCTAAGTGTTATGTCTGTAGGTACTGGGTACTTCTTCCAACTAAAATCTTTAAAAGTTTAGCTTTTTAAGACGTTTTTCTCATGTCATGTACTTTAATTAGACAAGCGATTTTCTCAATTAATTATATCGTGAGAACTTTGTCTAGGACGTTTTCTCAATTTTCTTTCCCTAACCACAAAATAAATGAAACGTTAATTTTAATTTGATACGATAATGACTTGTTTATTCTTTATTTTTGTCTGTTATAAATGACATCCAGAAATGGCTTTATATTTTTGAGTACAATCAGGTGGCGAGAAACACATATGTAATACTTTATTACACGGGGAAAGACACTCTTTCATTCAAGTTTAAATGGGAAGTCTCGTATTCAGTTATTTTTGTATGATATGACCTTCCCAGACCATAATAGCCTCATATAGAGAAATGTGATTTGTAAAAGATACAAAGATATATACATAGGCAAGTATAAACACCTACAAAGGTATGTCTAAAGTTTCGAGTATACGAAAACTCACCGTTTAAATCAACGAAGGTAACCGTACAAAGAACGAAACTGCAAAGCGGTTCCCTAGTGCAGATCGTGGTAAGAAAATAAAAGTTGCACATACATACATCTACATAAGTTAGATATCTGTTACAAATCGAGCTCCACTCACAGTCGAACGACAAAAGAGCTGAGTCCACCTTTTTTATCTTTCTCTTTTCGCTTGGACGAGCCTCGTGAGTGAAGAAAATTATTGCCTCGCAGAAAACCTGTGGAGTCGAAGGAAGGTCAGGAAACAGCACACAAAGACAAAACTGCCGATTGAGGAGATCGCCGAAATAATCACCCGGCGACGGAACCGGAGCAATTTATCTTTATAAATTCCTTTTCTGTTTTAAAGACTCTTCTGTGTGTCACGCCGTGCCAAACTATTGTTCTGAGTCACACAAAGACCGTATAATGGACGTTTAATATTCGACTACCAGTCCCATATTTCCAGATCAAATCTAATCACTCCACTTATCTAACCTACGCCGAATTTTAGGATTCGCAATTATACTCAATCACTCATGTTATTAAATTCTGCGAATTTGGTACAATATTTGAATAGCAAATTGGAGTACACAATCAGGAAATTGGTACCGTTATAAAGTGAGTAGATAGGTATTTTAAATTTTGTAGAGAGTAACATTGGGGTGATTAAGAGTGGCGAACATTTCCCCGGCCGCCTCTAAAAGTAATAATTTTGTGAGAATAGTGGTGCTGGTACGGCGGCGACCTAATCATGCCTACATGAGCGCGCAGCCATCTCCCATCTACGTCTCATTAAGGCTCGGAGCTAGCGTGTAGGGCGAGGCGTACGATTCCCGGCAGTTTAGCAGAAAGCCCCAAGTCGTAATTCGTGGCGGCGAAGGCTGCTAACAGACCGACTGGCGAGCATTATTAACGGACCATTAGCTCTCATTCGACGCTCGCTGGGATCTGCAAGACGCGGCGCCGCGGCCTATAGACAACTATTCCAAGTTTTAACGGCGAAAATTGTAAATCCGATAATTGTCGACAGTTTGCGAGACAGGTTTTCTTGAACGTTGTTTCGATACAAAGTAATGGGCTCTTGTCTAAATAAACGAGAATTTAAAGAATTTGCTGAAGGTATAAAGTTGTTTTTGAAACGGAGTCTTTGAGCAGAGATGAGTCAGAATCATGTCATGTATTTTTCGTCACATTATTTACCATGGAGAGAATTTTGTGAATCTCACCAATTATGCTTTCTACGAAGAATATTTTCAACACCTTTTCTGATAAGAAGTTACAAAGTATTAACTTTCAAACTTATTCTAGCCTAGCTTCCTCGTGATTATAATCTCCTGGTACTTAAGTTAGTATTTACCGGTACCGAAATGTTCTGATAGAGTATAGAGCTTTCTCTTTATTTTTTTTGTAGCGAATATTGCTGTCTCCCTCTTAGTGTTTTGTCGCCAATGAATCAAAAGAATCATGAGCGGTAAAAAGAGTACCGGGCGATTTTCGTTTCTGAAGTCCTAGTACTCCGTTAGTCTCTACCGCTAATGATTCTAGCCCTGCAAATACTTCTTCATGATTCTGGCCTCCTGGTAGTTTGGGTATAAATGGCTTATCTAACTGGCATATCTCCACGTTTTAAGTGGTAATTACTTGTTTAATGAATAGCTTTCCTAGTTTAAAAAAAATATATATTAATAAAATATCTATTAACTTCGATTAATTCTTCATATTATTTCCGAGACGGGTGAGCACGACCTTTTTATTTTTTGTTCTCTCAAATAAAATGTGGGCGAATCGCCTACTATTTAATTTTGGAGTGGTCGATTCCCATAAATTAACTTCAGGCGAATGGACACAGAAAAATGAATATTTTTAATAGTGGTCGATTCGCCCGATTCGGGCGAGTTAAATTCGGGTGAATCGTCCAATAACTCTCTAAAATACGTAGATAGGCCGCGATATCATGACGACAGCTCATAAGATGTCCAACAAGCTCAGTTATATCAGTCGCTGACACGAAAACAAATACAAATCTGTATTCAAACTTCCGTAAACATTATTCTATGAACTCTCGACGGATTCAATATGCATTTCATATGAACAATAAAGAGAGGATCCCATTTCCGTCGCAAAACAATTTTACTTCACAAATAATATTTGTGCGCTTGCAAACTATCTGGCAGTCAACAGTAGTTCATGGTACACCGGCGGCTATATTCTGTAACTGCACTAACTTTTATGCAAATACAGAGTGTAACGCTGGAGCACAT
The DNA here is from genome assembly GCA_945859665.1 of Anorthoa munda. Taxonomy (NCBI): domain Eukaryota; kingdom Metazoa; phylum Arthropoda; class Insecta; order Lepidoptera; family Noctuidae; genus Anorthoa; species Anorthoa munda. Next base: position 13,618,418 of record OX243900.1, on the reverse strand, counting down.
CCCACCTGGGATCCGACGCTCAACTCCAGCACACCCCCACTCGCTAATTAACGACCAAACTTTGAACAACAACAATACCTAAAAGCCATACCTCATTAGAGATTGTACTTGTGTATGAAAAATAAACCGTTAGCCGACAAAAGTTTGGGAATATCTTTTAGAAATAAATTGATGAAAAAATTAGGGTTTGGGTTTTTTATAAGGCTTAGGTCTGACTGAGGCGCGTTGTTGGAGTTTTGTCGGGCGAACAACATTGTCAAACACTTAAGGTTACACTAGTCGACGGCACGAACTATTTTGTGCGCGGGGTTAAAATGCATGCTATCTCATCCGACAACACGTGCGAAATAGATTGATGCTGTAATGAGCATTAAGAAGCTAGTTCGGGTACGAATACACACTTTTGCAAATTTGTAGCGAAATTGATGATGATTTAGGACGAAAACGAGCGCGCGAAATTTTATAAACTTACGTATCAGTCCAAAAAAAAAAAATTTGCATTGTTGAACTACTAATCTATTCCTGTATGGTGACTATTTTGCAATTTTTTTCTTCTTATGGTATTTATTTGCGCCCAAAGATGCGTTAAAATTTGTGTTGTAATATAGAACTTTCGACGCTCATATCTTTCAAATCTATATTTTTTTTACTTTTCTATTTCTATACAGGGCTAGATAATGATGAGACAAATTGATATCATGCGACAAATTTATTTTGAATTTACACTGTCAAACAGTGGAGTAATCGTCAGACTACGTTTGTATGGAAGAATGATCGACTAGGGCAATCTTAATATATGATCAGCCGTCACGGTAATCATAGATGCGTTCCATGCGATCGTGCTTCACTAACTGAGCATTATATACCGTTTACACATGATTTACCGCGATTTTTATCTGAACCTATTATTACGCGATTTTTATTGATTAATGCTCGTCCCTTCTCTGTATGAGAAGAGGCGTTTGCCCTGCAGCGTGACATTATCAGGCTGGTATTATTATTTCTGACCCAAGCCTAACAATACGAAGTCTACTTACTTTTTGAATCCTAGTAACATAATAACGTCTTAACGAAGCCTTGTCTGAGTACTAATAATCTGAGACGTACTAACCCGATTTCTTAGGTTATCCTCAGTTATAATTACTTACATATTTTTATCATAAAAAATCCTTATAAATGTAGTAATATTATCCTACAGTATTATAAGGGCTGTTTTTCAGGTTATTCTTTTTCTTAATAAAATTTACTAACTTTGGTAGGTGTCGTAAACAATGACATACGCACTCTATTTCAAAAATCATGGAAATTGAGAGATAAAATCTTTTTTGCAAAAAATACTACGGAGTTCCAAATAAGAAAACTACAAAGTGAAAAATTACTTTATTTTTGGAAGTCGGTGTCTTTGGTCCAATTTTTTGCGTTATGGACACCGACTTCCAAATATAAAGTTATTTTTTACTTTGTAGTTTTCTTATTTAGAAGTCGGTAGTATTTTTTTGCAAAAAAGTATTTTTATTTTTTTGTTTTTTATCATGAAATTGAACATAAACGGTGAAATGAGAGTGTACCAAGGTAAACTATACACATTTGCGTACCCCTTTAGAACGTACTGGCGTGATGTTATGTTATGAAATGGTATAAACAATAAACAGACATGCGATTACAGCAATCCCGAGAGATTTGTCGTTATTTATTCAAGAGTTCTGTTTATATCTCCCAAGTTCTTCATCAGATCTTCACCGAAATAAAATGTGGCCAATTTCGGAACATACTCTTTCAAAAAAATATAATTTTCATACACTTAGAACCGGAGGAGGTTCTATGATAATTTTATTTTCGGTAAGTTGGTTAAAAATAGAGAACATTACGGTATTTGTGATTCAAGAATAGGATACAGCTTCATCTTAATAATAGAGTCTTACCAAGGGGTACCGTGTTACCCAGTTACTGGGTTCGGATGTCAGATAGACAGTCGCTCCATTTAAAATACTGGCAATCACATGCATTTGGCTGGAAGCCGATCCAAACATTGTTGAGAAAAAGGCTAAACAGATTAGGGGTACGGGTGACAAACATAGGGGATAGTACATAATATTAAAAACTTTGCCTAGCTCCATTATCCACTATTAGCGATCCTACAAGGAAAACTTACAGCGGGGTCAATGTTTTGTTCAGAAACTTTACTGACATTTGTTGATTGATTGTTCCCGCAGCGTTTGCCCGCGGCAATGTAACCTGCCCCTTATTTTCCAACAAACTTACTTATTTGTAGGAAAAGCTCATTAGCAATTATTAGTTTGCAGCAAATCTCATTCATTTCTTTGTCAATAAGCTTTTTCTAACTAATTCTTCTAGGCAAAGTTTGGTTCTGTTATTTTTCTACGTCGACGTTTTTTTATAGAAGTGAAGCATATATGTTTTTTTCATTTGTTTACCTTTTTTTCTATTTACGATTAGTCTAAACGATCCAACAAGAAAATCTTACACTTGACTTGACCCCTCGGTCAATGTTTTGTTCAGAAACTTTACTGACAGTTGTTGATTGATTGTTCCCGTAACTGCTCTTAAAGAGCAGTGGTGGTCCAGTGGTAACGGCCGCGACTTAAAAGTTGAAGGTCGTAGGTTCGAACTCAGGCAGGCGCTTTACTTTGTGTGCTCTCAAAACGGTGAAGGAAAACATCGTGAGGAAACCGGCATATCTTAGAAACAAAAATTGCACATTCCACTGTTCGAGGCGCACACACAACGGACTAAATTGGAGTTTAAGTGCGGTAATGGGGGTCCAACTATCCTATCCTATCCCGTAACGTTTGCTCACGCCAATGTAACTTGCCCCTTATTTTCCTACGAACTTACTTGTGGGCTCATTAGAAACTATTAGTTTGCTGCAAATCTAAATTATTTCTATTTCAATAAACTTTTTCTAACCGAGTCGTTTCTAGGCAAAGTTAGGTTCTGTTATTATTTTCTTTGTAGACGTTATTTCTAGTCGTTAGGTTTATATGTTAGTATATTTGTTTAAATTTATTTCCTTTGCATTAGACGAATTTTGCGTGATATGGTGTTTCAATAACAGGGTACTTATTCACAGTGCTGCCAAGTGCTATCATATTACCCAGCTACTGGGTTATGGAGTTCAGAAAGCCAATCGCTTTATGTAAAATACTGGTATGCAGCTGCATCTGTTTAGACTAGAACCCTTTCCTAACATAGTTGGGAAACAATTGATTGAAAGAAAAATTGAACACACAAGCAGAGTCACGGGAATAGATCACCATCATCATTATCATCATATCAGGCATAGACGTCCACTGCTGGACATGGCCTCCTCCAAGCGTCGCTACATTGACCGGTCCCGTGCGTCTCGCAACCAGCGGATCCCCGCAACCTTCACCAGATCATCGGTCCACCTCGTGAGAGGTCTTCCAACGCAACGTCTTCCGGTTTGCGGTCGCCACTCCAGAACTTTTCTGCCACATCGGCCATCCGTTCTGCGGGCAATGTGCTCTGCCCACTGTCACTTAAGTTTGACAATTCTACGGGATACGGCTACGGGGATAGGTAGTAGCAAGTTTGCCAAGCTTAATTTATTATGAAGAGATCCTTCAAGAAAATTCTACAGAGGGGTCAATGTATTGTTCAGAAACTTCACTGACAGTTGTTGATTGATTGTTCCCACAGCGATTTACCGCGCCTATGTAAGTTGCCTCTTATTTTTCTACGAAGTTTCTTGTGAGCTCATTAGCAACTATTACTTGCTGCAAATCTAATTCATTTATTTTTCAATAAGCTTGTTCTAACTGAGTAGTGTCTAGGCAAAGTTTGTTTTTATTGTAGGCGTTTCTTTTATAAGTTAGGCTTAGGGAGGTATAAGTTTTTGTTTGTTCAGCTTTATTTTTGTCGTAAATTAAAACTTATGAGGAATTTTGCGTTAATTTGTTCTTATAGTATTATTATTTGTTAGTGTGTCTTATTTTAGGTAGGTATAGATAAACAAGGTTCAATGGGTCTTAGGAGAGTATTTTATGAGGTGAAAAAGCTGTCTAATGAGATGAGATTCTCCACAGAAACAAGTTTTCCTATTGAATATTATAAGCCATCCTACAAGGAAATCTTACAACGGGGTCAATGTTTTGTTCAGAGACTTCACTAACAGTTGTTGATTGATTGTTCCCGTAAAGTTTTCCCGCGCCATCGTAACCTACCCCTTATTTTCCTTCGAACTTACTTGTGGGCTCATTAGCAACTATTAATTGCTGCAAATCTACCACATTTCTTTTTCAATAAGCTTTTCTAACAGTCCTTTCTAGGCAAAGTTAGGTTTCTGTTATTTTTCTTTGTAGACTTTATTTCTAGTGGTTTATGTTTAATTTATTTGTTTGAAGCAAAATCCTTGCGTAAACTTGTTCTTATCTTATTTTTTTGTCGTAGGTTACTTACTTACCTATCTCTACAATAAGTTAAACTTATTAATGTACGTGTATCTTATTTAAGGTATATTACCTATACCTTAAGTCTTTTATTGTACTGTACTGTACCTGTCAGTATTTTATTAGGTTTAAGGGCTATAATCCCTCCACACTATTCCCAAAACACTGCATCTCCTGAAAGTCAGAAGCAACAGTGGCGACCACCAGAAAAGCGCCGAGGCAATGAAGCTCGACGAAGTCCCGGAGAATGAATAACTGTCTTGGATCCCGCAACGAAATTAATAAGAAAAGAATATCGGTGGAGTAGGAAAACAAAAACACAATTTACACTGCCCTCCATACTCGTATCAAGCAGGAAACAGAACAAACAAGGCCAATAGGCACAAGGGGTCGTTTAAAACTGGGATAAGCCCAGTGGCCTAGCACCACGGATAAAAATTACCATTAATATGAATGGGTCCTAAAATTTTTATCCAATAATAGGTATAGCAAAAACGCTTATACGCCCGGAAATTTGTTCTAGTTTTTATAAGGTCCGTAAAGTAAATAACTCTATATGCAGCCTGAACATTATCCAACATAATATTGCGTTCATTCTGCCAAAGTATACACTCCCATAAGATATGCTGTATAAAGTGTAGGTGTAAGAGCTGTCTATTGCTGAAAACATTGATGTTAGCCTCCTAGAAATAAATCCAAATTCTATTTTGAGCCTTGGTAATAGAGTTCCCGCTGTTTTGTCGTTATCAACGCTCAGTGTTTCTTCAATCTAATATGCTTATGACCTTTATAGAGCATATAGGTACGACATACGATGCGTTTAAAAAAAAATATCGCTGCGCATAAGTGGACAACAGAACCTTTTCGGCTTGGCACATAATATTTTTTAATACTATTAGTTGGTTATATATATTATCTTATAATATATATATTACCTTATAAGATCACTTTCTTGTCCGTCTATCCGTCTATCCGTGAGTCAACACCGATTTACTCAGGAACGGGTGGACCTAGCAAGTTAAAATTTACACCAGATACTGAGGTCTAAAGTCCCTATTAGGGTTAAAAATCAATGTCCTGAGTCAACACGATAAAAAGATATAGGCAAATTTAGATTTTTGCGTAAACTTGTAAGTACCAAAATTTACCTTAAATTTCAAGAAAAAAAAATTTATGCTGTAAGACCTTGCTTTTAACCAAAATTGACATTGATTCTAGGTCAACAGGAGGTACGTAACCTATAGGGTCACGAAATTTGCCAAAAGTAAGGTCTTACAGCACAAATAAAGGAAAAATTCAAAGAAATAAAAAAAGTAGAAAATTAAAGGGTGTCCCCCATACATACATAATTAACGCCACCCTGAGAACGGAACCCTTCGTGCGCGAGTCCGACTCGCACTTGGCCGGTTTTTATTGTCAGTTTTTCTGCGTGAATCACAGATAAACATTTTCTTTTATTTCTTTCCGTTTTTAGGTAAGTACCTAGCAATTTTCAGCATATCCTTTAGGTAAGTATTGAACACTACTTAACAATCTTGTTGATAGGCTTACCTATTTTCAAGACTTGCGCTTGTGTCGTATAACTCGTATCTTGTCGGTACGGCCGCGGCGGGCGGTACCTTGCCAGCACGAGTTATACGAGACGTGAAGGAAGCACAAGTTTCTAGTTTATCGTTTTTAATTAAATAAGGATTTTGTAGCTTGTTTTTATCAGAATGCTGATGACAAGAGTTCTTTGTCGGCCATTTTCTTGATGTAGCAGTCTTCAGTCAGGTGCATTTATTAACGTCCTATATTTCTGCCAGCGGCTTCGCTCGGAGCTCGACAATTATCCCAAGGGCACATATTCCCGGGATAAAAGTACCCTACATATTTTCTAATCCAGGGTATATACAACCTATGTGTCAAGCTTCATTCAAATCCGGAAAGGTTACAAACAGACTGACAGAGCTACGTTCACATTCATAATAATAGCAGATATGGATGCAGTACTCGTACTAGTAAGATACGCAATTCTCAGAGGTAGCAATAGAACGGAAATATACGAGTTTCCATGGCAGTTAATTATAAGAACTTCTTATAATTTAATTAAGGAGCTTCTTACATTTATTGTGTCGGTAAATGATTTTCTACATTACCAATTAAGGCGTAATATTCCCCAATGTTAAAGCGGTACTGGCCGTGCGCCCGCTCGGTTGCAGAATATCAATATTGGACCTCCTTTTGAACAGTTTTCTTTGCAAAATATTTTTTGATTAATATTTCCTATGAGGGGGTTAAGAAGAAATTCTAACGATAAAATTTTCTGTGTAATAATATTTTGAAACATCCAAGTCGTTTTGGAGGAGTATGTAAAAGAAGCGAAAAAATATCGTGTAACAACACGATATTTTTTTAAATCAAAAGCTTGGTAGTCATGCGAAAAAACCATGTTTCAAAAATAATGTACATGAATCAATATTTTTTTAGGGTTCCGTACCTCAAAAGGATAAAACGGAACCCTTATAGGATCACTTTGTTGTCCGTCCAGCCGTCTGTCTGTCAAGACCCTTTTTCTCAGGAACGCGTGGAGGTATCAAGCTGAAATTTATATCAAATACTCAAGTCTACTGTCCCTTAAAGCTGTGAACAAATCTAAATTCTAAGCCAACGCAATCAAAAGATACAGCCATTTATGCCGCAAATTTTCGACACTCGCAAGGGAATCAAAACCTACAGGGTACTTCCCGTGAACTCAGAATCTTAACATTTAGTACGAAGTAACGTGTTATAGCATAGATAAAGAAAAAATTGCGAATACCGTAATTTTTTTGTTACATCATATAATAAAAATATTTTTAATAATTTTAAACTTACTACACCTTTCCTCATGAACGCGTAGAGGTATTAAATTGAAATTCATATCAAATAGTCAGGTCTATAATACCTTTAAGCTGTAACAAAATCAATTTTCTACATCAACGCAATCAAAAGAAACGGCAATTTAAGCCGCATATGTTCAAACTCGCAACTACTCGCAAGGGAATCAAAACCTAAAGGGTACTTCCAGTCAACCTAGAATCTTGAAATTTGGCATGAAGCAATGTTTTATAGCGCATATAAAGGAAAAATTTCGAAAACCTAAATATTTTAGTTACGTCACATATTTTTAGGGTTCCGTACCTCGAAAGGAAAAAACGGAACCTACAGGTTACCTACAGGTTTGTTCGGAACCCTCAGTGCGTGAGTCCGATTCGCACTTGGCAGGTTTTTTAAACCTTATAACTTAGTAGTTAATAAGGAGTGTGCTTTAGAAAGTAACCGTTTTACTACACTAAAATGGATTAAGGGCCTTAAGTATGTTCATCGTGCATCATCCCAAGTTCCTTTTAACCGTTGTTTAACGGCTTCTAAAATAATACAGCTGAAAAAACGGATAGAACAGCTATTTTTGGATACTTTATTAAATGTGCTTTGCTTTACAGTTGATAATTGTCATAACATCAGCCCAATTTGACATCGACTTCCTTATAGATCTATATTGCGAACAATCTAGGTCGTGAAGTTGCAATCAGCCTATATCGCTCCCAATTTTGGGATTTGAGAGGAATATGTCCTGGAATATTTTGTTTCGAAGACATACCGATTTCTCCTTCCTTCACCATTTTGAGTGCAGTGGTAATGAAATTAATAAGACAAAGACAAGTGCCTGCTAGGGTTTGGACTTTGAGGGCAATGCTGGCAGAGACAGAAAACTGGAGGGAAATGTCCTCTTTCTGTGAGACCGTGATGATCTAGAAGGAGGCCGCCGAGCGGGATCCTGAGAGGGCTGATCCCTCTCGGAGAAGAAGGCATCGGGGAGGCAACCGCATCGATGCCTAAAACGCCTAAACCCCGGCTGCATCATAGTCAGGCGGGACTCCGGGGTCGCGGACGCTCAGACTGGGGACTCTGACCGCCCACCAAGTGACTCCAGGTAAGACGGTGGCACAGTGATCACGTGCTGCCGTGCACAGCGCGGCTCAGGGGAGACGCGGAGACGCTTCACATTCTCCTAGGGACGTGCCCTAACAGGCGTTGCACGGAAGGGTTCCGGAGTGGTCTTTTAAGAGGTAACGGGGCCCCTTCCAAGTGCTGATGGTGATCACCGGGGTGGTTTTAGTGGGGTAAAAATCTCACACTCCGTCCAATCTCTTTCCCCAACAGTCCAGGCGCCTTTTGAAGGTTTCCCCCGAAAACAAAAAAAAAAGTGTTTGGACTTACGGCCTACGACACGAATATAATTTGACGCCGTTACCTTTTGGTCACCACGTCACTATATAATACGCTCTAGGTAGTAACAGATCATTCAATAGCCACACCATACACCACACCACACCATACACACCATTACACCATTATATACACCATTTTTAGCCTTCAGATCTATAGGTTTAAAACATATTGCTCATCTAGACAAAATTAACGTTTAAGAAACAACACTCACAAATAAATTGTAAACGAAACTTAAACCACTAAGGATTAATTTATCACAAATAGGGATAATACATGTAGGTAATTTGCCTAATATCAGTACATAGGCAATCTCAATCACATAACGAGCTGGCCCCTTACGGGAACAACCCAATTTGAGGCTAGTGTGCAAGTTTATTTGCCGACAGTCCTTTGGGTATCATAATAAATGGGAGGACAAATCTCGACCTTTCCCCTTATATTGAAATTTTACTAATTCACCCATTTGGAAACTTTAATTAGTGGCTTGATGGGTATAAATTTGTTGTAACGAATTAGCAGGGCGCACGGTTGGCGCAGTGGATGAGCAATTGACTGCTGCGCTGCGTGTCGCGGGTTCGATTCCCGCACGGAACAAAAATTTGTATGACCTACAGATAGTTGTTCCGGCTCTGGGTGTTTGTGTATGTGAGTTTATATATTTGTAAACGCACCCACGATACAGGAAGAAATTCCTAGTGTGGGGCAACATTAAAAAAAAAAAAACCGATTGTTTTTTTGCGAACACTTATCGACGCTTTTAGTACGCACACTTGAGCATACTTAGGTATTGTATTGACATTATGTTTATTAGTTAAAATTTTATTTATATTATTATATACTAGCTGTCCCACGCGGCTTCACTCCCGTCAACTGGCTACCTACTTACCCTATCCTACCTACCCTACATACATGAATGTTTCGTAACTTTACCCGCTTACGTAGCGCACGCAACAGAAGCTCTCAAAAAGGATTTTTTTTTACCGGTTTTGCAACATTTTTCATTTATCCTCCGCTCCTATTGGTCGTAGCGTGATGTTATATTACCTATAACCTTCCTCGATAAATGGACTATCCAACACAAAAATGGTTTTTCAATTCCAACCAGTAGTTCCTGAGATTAGCGTGTTCAAACAACAAACAAACTCTTCAGCTTTATAATATTAGTATACATTATATTATATATAAAGTATAGATTTTCAGCCTAAGTACTCCCGCTGCTGGACAAAGCCTTTCTTCTTTCCATTTCTCCTAGTCTTAGGCAAGTGTGAACCAGTCCTGTATGTAGATGTCTTAAATAATGTTATAAAGAGGTAAAATTTTATGTTTGTTTATTATGTTTCTAAAGAGTAATCTCTGGAAATACCAATACAATAACAAAAAAAAAGCCACTTTTGTATATCTTTTATTTTCTGGTGTATACCTTCAAAAGGAGCCTGGACTTTTGGGGAAAAGACCAGGGAGTGTGGGATATTTATCTCACTAAAACTACTCCGGTGATCACAATCAGCACCTGAAAGGGGCCCCGTCACCTCTTAAAAGATCACTCCGTAAACCCCTCTGTGCAACGCCTATTAGGGCACATCCCTGGGGAGGCTGAAAGAAGCGCCTCCCCTGAGCCTCGCTGTAGATGTATATCTACAATATTGCTGAGTGTCATAGGTTCTTTTTAACCCGGAAAATGGATGGTTCCTGAGGGCTAATCCACAGGAGCGAAGCCGCGGGATAAAGCTAGTTGAAGATAATTATGGAAAAGTAGAGAAATAATTAATTGTTAAGGACTTTCCTATTGACATACTTATTAGGGTATTATCATTCTCATTGCAGTCGTTAATTTTCTTCTTTCATTTAATCAATAACCTCTCGTTCAGTCCATCCGAAGGTTGTCTGTATGAGATTGCCATGTGCGATAAGACCGCCCATTGTACATCTTTATAAATGTATTATCTTGTAATTATTGAAGTGGTGTACAATAATAGTACATTATGGTTCAAGTGTGTAATGTTGGTGATTACCGCTGAGGCGCCATTGAGACCCGAGCCGTTAGGTGAGGGTCTTAAGAGAGCCGAGGGCGGTAATCATTAATACACAAGTGTATCATACGAAGTTTTTCAACACACTTGTGAAGAAAATAAAACTAGAAAATAATTTTCAACAGTGAAAACGAGTTGTGAATTTTTTTTCGCAATGGTGGGAAAAAATAATCAGTGTTCCTATGCGCGCGCATCTAACAATGGCGATCGGCCATAGACTACAAGAATGTCAAGAATGAGGTTTCTCTTTTTTGGCTTTTCGCGGATAGCATTTTAGCCTCGTACAAAATGGGGAATTTTAAGTTTTCTTTATTACAGAGAAAACAAAAGTTATATTTGTGTGAAAGTTTTATTTATTAAACACGTACAAGTTGAAATTATCTATTTAAATACAGAGTTGCATGAAATGAGCAAGCAATAGGTACATTCATTTATTTGTACTATTGAGCACGATCTTTTTTGTAACGAAACTTTTTAAGAACAAAGCAATCTAATTGTTGTGGTGATATTAGTTTGTAATGTTCTAGGTAGTTCTAGGTAGTATCTAGGTAGTGTCTTTTATTGATAAGCCGTTCTAGTACCTTGGATAAGGCAGTCAGTACTGCAATGGAACGGTTATTATTCGGCAGGTTCCCGTCGCCTCCCTTGAAGACTGGGTGAATGATTGCCTTTTTAAAAGAAGAGGGAAAAACGGCTGTCTCGAAACAGAGGTTAAAAATATGGCATAATATGGGTGCCAGGAATATTGAGTACCTCTTCAGGATATAGGGTGATATGCCATCCCAGCCAGTTGCAGCATCCGAGCGCAAAGAATGGATGACTGTTGTAATTTCGTCAAGGTCAGAAGGGTCGAGGACGAACGATAAAGTCGATGTGGTATCAGAAGAAGGTTGAGTATAAGTTTTTTTTATAACTGTCAATGGCTGTGTAGTACTGGTGCGAATTATATCATTTGCAAGCCTCTCGCCAATGTTTACGAAGTACGTGTTAATAGTGTTGCAAGACTCAATAGGTGAAGATGACAAGGTTAGCAATTGAGCAGATGTATTCTTAGTTTTAGTAGTGTTAGTTACCCGTTTAATAGTGTCCCATAGTGTTTTTGGGTTTTTACTAGCTTTATTTAGTTCCTCTGTATCATAAATTCTCTTTGCTTTCTTTAAAATACTAATGCAAAAATTTCTGTATCGAAGGTAAGTTATTTTTAGAATTTCATTGCCTGGGCATTTTTTTACTTTCTTGTGTAGAGCATCCCTGTTTTTTATGCACCGTAATAAACCAGATGTGATCCATGGTTTGAGGATTCTCTTTTTTGATGAAACTTTTTTAATTGTGGTATTTTCAGAAAGGGATGTAATCATTAAGTTCAGTAATCTATCGGTAGCCATATTTGCGTCTTTTATACTGAAAATAGGAGTGAAGTCCAGCTTTGATATTGATTTGTCATGTCCTTCATAGTCAATTTTTGTTACAAGGGAGTTTGTGACCGTTCGTAGACATTTATCGTGAATGCAAAGTAAGGAGGCGGAGTGATCAGTTATTGTGGAGCTTAAGACAAATGTGTGGGTAGGGGAAATTGTTTTGAGGAACGTGTGGTCCAAACAATTGCCATCCTTGGTCGGTAAGGTGTGGGCAGGAAGATAACCGTGAAAGGCGAGACAATTTAGGTAATCGTGGGAGCGCATGTCAGATGTGGTAGGTTTGATATCCACGTTCAGGTCACCTGTTATAACTACCGATTTAAATCCATTCAGCGACGCAAGGATGTTGTTAAGAACTGTGAGAAAGCTGTTTATATTGTCTATTGACGGCGATCGATAAATACAGATTATTGCCAAATCGAAGTTAATTTTTATAATAAGACCCGATGCAGATCGGCGGAAATCTGGCTCTTCGCATGTAACAGGCAGGTCCGACTTCGAATACACCACTACACTCTGATTTATGTGTTTGGTGGTCATGAACGCGGAGTAATTATTGAGAATCGGGGTAGTGCTATTGCTAGAACAAGGTAACCAGCATTCAGTCAAAACAACCAAATCGCAATCAAAAGAAATTCGGTGCAGAAGCGTTTGCAAGTTTAAGAAATTACGGTTAACAAAGCGAATGTTTTGTGTCAGGATTTTAATGAAGTTATTAGGACACTTCACAATGGAGAGTGTTTCATCAGGTGTGCATGTATAGGTAGTTGATACAGATAGTTCGTCGATTTTGTCAATTAAATTGTTTATAGTATTATGCATTTTTGCGGTAAAGTAAAATTAGTTTGATGGTTACGAGAAAATAGGGTGGTATTTGTTTTAGGGACGTGTGTTCGAAGCTTATGATTGAGGGTAATAAATATAAAAACATATTTTTATATGATATTGAAGTAGCTAGGTAAGGAATAGTATGGATGAACGCAAGCATATGTAAAGAGTATTTATGGTGACATAGTGAAGATGTAATATATTGGTGTTGAGTTATTCATGTATGAGAGTATGTTGTGTTGATAGTAATAGTTAGGTGTGTGAGTGTTGTTTGTGTTTGTATTTAGTGCTTTAACATATAAATTCGAATGAGATGGAGGTCCAATATATATTGTTGTGTTCTAAATTCAAACATCAAAATAGTGATTAAAAGTGCGTTTCAAAAAAAGGTTGTTATAGTGGGTATGGTATAAAATGATTTTTGAGTATTATTTTCTTCACTAGTGTGTTGAAAAACGTTGTATAATACACGTGTGTATTAATGATACCGTACTCGGCTCTCTTAAGACCCTCACCTAACGGCTCGGGTCTCAATGGCGCCTCAGCGGTAATCACCATCATTACACACTTGTACCATAATGTACTAGAATTTATATTTTACTTATATTATAACAAAATCATTACCGACGTGTTATTAGCCTTATAAGCAACTCCATTCAACATCCAATCCAAACAAACGAACCGCCCAACTTTCTAAATCATTCGTTTGAGTTTAATTACTCTTATTAATCAATTCGAGAGCATATTTGTTTTAAATCGCTAAAATTACAATTTCACTGTGCCTACAACTCATGTTATTAGTAGATTACTGGTGTTGTATTACGGTATAGGTAAATAATCTTCGCAGTTAATCCTACTGTAATATTATAAATGTTGAAGTTTGTATGTTTGTTTATTTCTCAATCAAGCAAAAACAGCTGAACGGATTTGGATAACAATTTGCACACAGATAGTTTATTATCTGGATTAACACAGAACATTTTTATTCCGATAAATTACAAGGCTTACCTACCGGTGACTATAGAGCAGGGATCACAAAATGGCGGACCGCGGTCCGGGTCCGGACCGCCGACCTAATTTGTGTGGTCCTTAAACAGTACGATATAATTTACTTGTGTTACTTAAGTACGTAGTTAAATCATTTATCCCGCGTTTTGTCTTTACTGCCATCCCGACGGCGTCCGTTGTCGTAGCGTCGATACGACAACGGACGCCGTCAAGAGCGCGGGGTGTGAGATCGTCAGTCGGCGCTGTAGAAAAATTAATTTCGTAGTATCCTTACCGATGAACACGTCCAAGATTTTATGACCAACTTTAATCCAAACTTCGGACAGATAGTTCCAGGCATAAAATAACATTATGCACAATAATATTAGAAAAAAATCTTTTAAATATATTCAGGTATCCTTGATGGGGTAGGGGCTTTATTTTACGGATCGCGACGGTCATATTATTTTAAGAAACGGACTTCAACTGAAAGAAATTGGTTACCCCTATAGAGGATGCTGAAGCTCAGACACGGGCTGGAATCGTGTGCTGTGAAGACCTACAAACTACCAGCAAACCAGAATCATGAAGAAGTAAACTTTCCGGGGCTGGAATCAAGTGGTAAAGAATCACAATCTACCAGGTAGCTAGAATCACGAAGAAGTAAATGTTCCAACATTCAGGCGAAGTCGCTGGCAAAACCTTATTAATATCAAATTATTGCGTACTGTTATTGTAGCTACTAAGTATATAATATGCCCACAGCTTATTCTTGCCGCTATACCGAGTCAATGCATTATGAAGGAGTCTGAAATGAGTATTCCCTTTAATCCGGCTTACGGCTCTATTACAGTCGGAAGAAAACAAGGGATCAGAATTAAAGAAAAGATTAGTAATTCCCCGTCCGAAGACGCCGAAGTGAAGTGGCGCAAACAATAAATCTTTTGCCGTTTCTTCCGACCGGCCTGCAAAAACGGCACGCGTAATTAATTACCTCACTTGGTCGGTCAGCTTTGGATTCCAATCCCTGCTCCCGACTTTTTTTTGGCTTACATTAAACTGTGGATCGCTGGGTAATTGATTTGGTCTTAGCCGCCATGCTGCCAACTGAATAAACCGATTGTCAATCAAGTTTACTTGAGGTGACAATGACGTTTTGAAGTGTCGCGTGTGTGATGCGTGGATTAGGATGACGTAAAAGAGTTAAGCTTTTTCACTGACTTTCGGATACCTTTTATGAGCAGAAGATATTATTGAAATTGGTTTTGCGAAGCAATTGATGCATAAGTGAGTTTTACTTAAAAATGTAATTTCAGATTTGACACAGCCACAAAAAGTAACAAACGCCACAAAACAAAAACAGAAAAGTTACACTACACCGCAACCTTGAAGTCAACAATTTATTAATTTCCATGAAACCGTTAAAGAAAAAAGTGTTTCTCTACAAATTACTTCGAAGCAGCATCCGATAGCCAGACGGGAAAAAAATATTAAAACATCGTTGAAGTTGGAAATCTCAGTAATGATCTGCAGAGAGATCGCTTTGAATTGTTTTCGTTGCCCGGCTGCGCTGAGTTCCCGAGGCTGCGACTTAGCGAGGCTGAAACATGCTTATCTGTTGTGCTTGCTATCAGCTGCTTCTGTGTTTTCTACACCTCTCTACACATTTTTGAGGATTTTTTCTTTTATAATTTTTTCTTCTTAATAACTGTTTGAACTTAAGAGCTTAGATTTGACTAGCCCCGTATCACAAACATATGTTTGTATTCAAGATGGCATGCTCAAGAAATTTCTTGATGTATGAACATGAATCAAGATAAAGAAGAGGAATGTAAAGAGGGAATGGACCTTAATCCAGCCATATAGGCTCATACCCTCGCATAGAGAGGGAGCTGTGGCAATGGGAACATTTAAAGGCCGATTGTTACATGTATGTTCTGCCGGCTCCCTTGGGAGAAACGGCTTTATTTTGATTTTCTCAGATTATCAACGCATCTTAAATAAAGGTCATCTTTAATAACCTAGGTGCCGTCTATCAGGGAGTTTTATGCTTTAAGCAGGTTATCATTCTATTACCAACATAAACAAAATATACCTTATTAATCAACTTTCAGCCTATTCCTCCTCGAAAACAACAAAAATCTTTCCGTGCAAAGTTCCTAATTAGCTCGAAAAGTTTGTTTACGTAATTAATTTCATAGCTAAGTCTGTAACAATGTAGAGGTACTTTACCAAATGATTTATTATCTCTTACGTTAAGGTACTTTGTATGTTCAAGTTTAGTCTTACTTAGATAATTCTAACCACCTATTTACTCATCACTAATTAAGGACATCACATAAACTTAGTACTAAAACAGTCCAACATTACAAATATACCAAGTACACATGAAACAACAGAGTAGGTATTATAATTACCTCAGTAACACACGCTGAAAACAATCAAGTTAGTACAAACATAATAGACTAAGTCTAGGTTCCGAATAAGTAGAGTGTGTACGTGTGTGTTAGTTGTATTAACAATACAGTGAATAACAATGA
Organism: Anorthoa munda; assembly: GCA_945859665.1. Taxonomy (NCBI): domain Eukaryota; kingdom Metazoa; phylum Arthropoda; class Insecta; order Lepidoptera; family Noctuidae; genus Anorthoa; species Anorthoa munda. Next base: position 13,601,931 of record OX243900.1, on the reverse strand, counting down.
AGTTGGACACATATGAGGCTATTGATTAACTTGAGTTTGAATGGCTGAGTTTAAACTTTAAAAAGAGAAATAAACATAGCCATATTGTAGGTAGGTAATGTCTACATCTAAACTTAAAAACTAGTAAATTACAAAGAGTTTAAAAATGTTTGTTTGTTTGAAGTAATCTCTGAAAATCCTGATATGATTTAAAAAAGCCTGCACTATCGTCGAGTGTCAATAGATTAATTTTGCCGCAAAAAATCTCGATCCCTATGGGAAATAGCTAGTGGGTAAGTAATTTATAAATAACTGCTGTACCAGCACGAATAATATAGATATTCCGTACATCGATATTTCATATATCGATATTTCAAATATCCGTAAAATATTACCGTCATTATATTTCGGCTTATTTCCATGTAAAACACGTACACGCTACTTACAAAGTAAATATGTACATAAAAATCGTTCTTAAACGATTATATATTTCAGCTCCGGCTGAAATTATCTGTAAAAATTTCACCATAGGAACTTGAAGTGAAGATAACTGTGAAATGAACTATTATTTTACCTGATGCTTAGAGTAAAGTAGGGACTCTATTTTCCGCAATTGGACTTATTCGGTCCGCTGTATGTGGGGGTACTGACTAACATAGCAAGACTAGAACCGCCCAGAATTTAGGTGCTTTGGGGCTCCACAGCCTACACAGGCTTCGCGGAGTGTGTCAAAAATCCTCGAAACAGCGAGGACTGTTTTGAAGACTTGTGCACGTCGGCCTCGCATTGCAGACTGACTTGAACTGCTGATCTTTGTTGGCTGTCTGTGACACCTTTATCAAAGAGATGTTTGTTTAGGAAGAAATGACCCGTAATCGTCCTTATTATTATGATGATCGATGCTTAGGATTGACATCTATCGATACGTAAAGTTAACATGAATCGTTTGAGGAACAGTCAGGGAAGGACGTAATTAGAAAGCACACAAACAGGACTTCCCGCAATTACCACAACAAAGACTTGTTGCAGTCAGAGAGAGGATCGATTCGTATCATGTAATTTGGTACATATAATAAGTAATGAGTAATTACACATTTGTTATGTCACCACTTGCGAAACCCTAAATTCTTAAGGTTACACTATTCGATCATTCTTCCATACAAATGTAGTCTGGTGATTTCTCCACTGTTTGCCGATGTATGTCCAAAATTTAATCAATTTGTCTCATGATTATCTAGCCCTGTATGGAAACAAAAAGTAAAAAAAAAGATTTGAACGTTATGAGCGTCGAAAGTTCCATATTTCAACACTAATTTTAACTCATCTTTGGGCGGAAATAAATACCATAAGAAGAAGAAAAATACCAAAACGGCTACCATACAGGGATAGATTAGTAGTTCAACAATGCTAATAATTTTATTTAGAAAATATACATTTACTCGTTTTTTCATGATATACATACTCCCAAAAGTCTGTTTATAAAAGAACAATGGCAGGTGCCATACATTGTTTTAGTTGAGATTAAATTAAAGTCTTTAAATGAAAAATATCTGGTTTAACTCAGGGTGATGTTCTGAATTAGTTTGTGCAAGAGTTTTTGTTCGAGAATGTAGAGAATAATAGATATTCAGTCAAAAACTTTTGTAGGTTATGTCTCGGTAACTTTTAATAATGTGTTTAATATTATTTAATTTCGTGGAAGTAAAAGGGGAATATCGCATTAGTATTTCCCTTACCTAGTTATTTTAGCATGAAATGTGTAGTATACTCTTTGGAAAGATTATATTTATTTAAAATAAGTGACTTTGACGTGTATCAAAAGGTTGTCGTCAACAACCAAGCTATATTTTTTTTAGACTTGGGTACTAGTCCTTTTGCCAATCATTAATTGAAAGTAATTCATTTATTTCTACTACACTACAATATTCTTACCTACCTGCAAGAAACATCTACACTTAGACATAAACTGTATTGTTAACTCTTTTACTGGAATAAATACAATAATGATATTATTACTTAATATAGTTACTACTTGTCACTTAGCAGATAAAATATATAATGGCAACACTATGCTAAAGAAATGAACTAAAAAATCAAATAACTTTTTTTTTATTATGTTTTTTTTTTAATCTTTTTTGGACCAGGCCTAATTATACTTTAAAAAACATAGACAATTAATAGAATGTCTTTCGTATCATGTCTTTTCGTGTCGTGTGTTTTCGTGTCTCACTTTCAGACGCTCAAATTTAAGTCAGCTAAAAGGTCGTTTTCGTCCTAATCATCCATTACGCTACAAATTTTCAAAAGTGCTAATTCGTAGCTTCTTACTGATCATCACAGCATCTATCTCTGTCGCACGTGTTGTCAGATGAGATAGCATGCACCCCGCGCACCAAATAGTTCGTGTCGTCGACTAGGGTAACCTTAAGACTATGACTAACGCCGCATTGCGCTCTGCACCGTGAGATTCGCCTTCTCAGCAATTCGATGGCGTGGGAACGAAGATCGTGTAATAGCACTGATTATTATTGATTTAGTGTATTAGTGATTCACACTTATTTCTCACATCGAACAATTGTCGCATTTTAGTTTTACCGATCTAATGTAATAATTACATTATTTAAATTCATTAAGTAAATTATATCGGTTTTATTTGCATCCTCGACTGCAGCCGAACGTAATTCATTGAATTATAGTAAAGAAAACATTTATTCGACACAGACACAAAACGAAGGCAACAATCACAAAGTAAATGGGCAGAATAGTAGGATAAAATGGGTAACTAAACCCTTTTGTAAATAGTTACATCAAAATGATAGAAAAGTAGAAAACTACTGATGCTTCATAAATTAGGGCCGATTTTACCAATGACTCTAATCGCGATTAATTCAACTAAACATGCATAAACTGAGTTAAGTTGAACTAATCGCGATTAGTGATATTGGTGAAATTGGCCCTAAATAAGGATACCCAAACTAATCCTGAAACATCTGATTCTACCAATCCAAATTCCGTGACCCCAGTCATGATATACACACACCCGGACAAAAGGTCGCAGGTCCTTACTATATCACGCCTAAAATCGCAACAGGTGCCCAATTAATACTTAAATAACCTCAACCACTTTATTATTAGTGCACCTGAGAGTTGATCGTCGTATAGAAATTAGATTTGGAAAGAATTTTTCATATAACATTTTATAAAGATTTACGATTACAATGACTATGCTGTCTGGGAGTTAAGAATAGACTATTTCAATTGTGATTACATAGCTTTATAAAAATTACCTACTTAATAATATATAATTTTGGTAATTTTTTTATTTTTTTTATTTATAACATTAGCTTCTGCCTGCGGCTTCGCCCATGTGAAACTCGATAATCAACCCAAGGGAACATATTCCATGGATAATAACTATCCTATGTCCTTTCCAGGGTCTCAAACTATCTCTATATCAAATTACATCAAAAGCGGTTCAGCGGTTTATGCGTGAAAATGTAACAGACCGACAGACAGATAGACTTACTTTCGCGTTTATAATATTAGTTAGGATATATAATAATTAATATATATCTTATCTTATCTTATGGAGGGGCCGAGTAATAACTCGGACACTTCGACCCATTGGGATCTATTGTGGTCCCCAATCTCGTTGAAAACTGTTTTCATGAGTTTTACAACGAGACTAGGAGATATGAGCCTGTAGTCTTCTGGTTTTGGATATAACCCCTAGGAGACTCATTCACTTACCAGCCAGTGCATCGCATGTGCACAGAAGGTGCTCCATGCGTTCCGTATGTTCCCCACACAATCTGCACATGGGTGTCGCGGTTAGACCGATCTTCATGAGCATGTCGTTGGTGCCAAAGTGCCCAGTAAAGGCCCCAAGCAGGTAGCGGATTTGCCAGCATCCGTTGAGAAAGTACGCTGTTCCCAACTTGCCCCCGTATCCTGACGTGTCAAAACTATTATAGTTCAACTGTGAAAAAGGGACAGATGTATACAAGTCATATACATCTGTTCCTTACGCACCCTCAAAATATCCTTGCTCTAAGAGCTTATGGTCACCCCCTTGATAAGAAAAGCGTAGACAGAGGAAGATATGGCTTCAAAAATTCTGTCGAATCATTCAAGTGTCTCTGAGATTTTAAATGTCAAATTTGACGATAAAAATCGACCCAAAGTCACGGATACCTCCCAAAATAGATTTATGTACCCAGCTTCCACATTCTCCCGATCAACAAAGGCAATAAAATTAGAAACATTTTATTCACGTTACTAATGTATTGCAGTAATTAGTTTCAAAGCCGTTTGAGTTTCCGATGAATGAGAAAATACCTTTTTCTACAAAGGAAATTTCAAGAAATTTAATGCTTGAGTATTTCTTTATGTTTAATGAAAATTGCTGTAAATGTGGAAGGTTCTTTGACCTCGAGCTGAGAATGAGGTAGATGTAGTTGTCGCAATGTTGATCTTGACTATCAATCATCAATATATATAATAAATCTGTAGAAAAGTCGTTTATGTTCATCGGAAATATTTCCAAAAAAAATTGCTAGTTTGTTAAAAGATAACCAACAGAACCCATTTCAAGCATTTTTTAAATTATTGTCTGTTTGTCTGTTTAGTTGTGCACGCATCACGTAAAATTTACGAAACCAATGTACATAACTTTTATACATATACTTTCTGCGTAACTTAAAGTATTACTTAGTTTTTGTTTCATCGCAATCATTTCACTCTATCAAAATATATGTGAATTTGAAGTGTTCAAGAAGTAAAATTTCACAACACGCGCAATACATATCTGTATTGCAGTTCTCGGACAGTTGAACTCCATATTCGATAGATGGCGTTGTACATTTGACGTCATTTTCTGAATGGCGGTGTTCTGATTCTCTGCGGAAGAATGAGGATGGGTGGGGTAGGGTAGGCTGTTGACGGGAGCGAAGCCGCGGGCAGAGCTAGTTCTACTAATGTTTATTCAATTGGCGGACTTGCCACATTATGTCAGCAAATTTCACGGAAGTTTAGATACTCAGTGGAGCACCACGGAGTATCTAAACTTTCGGGCAATTTGATGACATTGTCAAGCATGACAACTGTAGGATTATCCTCATTAGTAGATATCCCATTCTGCCTATTGGCCTTGTTCTATTCTGTCTCCTGCTAGGTAAGTAGACAAGTGGAAACTATGTAATGCTTAGTCCTGCACAGTTATTTTCTGATACGTTGAGGAATCCCAGGCAGTTAAATCGTTTCTCTAGGACTCGTTGAGTTTCATTGACTTGAGCGCTTTGCCGGTGCTCGCCACTGTAGGCTTTCTGGAGTTGCAGTGTTTGGTAATAGTCTAGTTTCTTTATCGTGACGAGCCAGTGACCCAGAAGATGTCTGTTCCCCCATGATTCGAACACAGACGCTGGGTGATTTAGATGCCGCTTGTTAAGATCAAGCTAGCAAGTTATCCTACCTGAACTTGAAATACCAGAGTATATAAGGATGTTAACAAACCAATCAGTTGACGCTATCGATAAGGTGGTGGAATGGTTCAGTCGGTGTCGATCGATAGTTCAAAGCAACACCCATTGAAGGAAGCGCGATGTCGAACAACGTCGATCGGTTGGTGTGTTAACACCTTAAGTATGCGTCGTGCCTGGCGTAAATAAAATCGTATTATCTCTTTCTTTCCAAGTCATCAAGTCACGAATGTAGCCACTTCATCTCTCTCCAGTCCTCTAATTGGACAGAGTCCGACGTATGTTTGCATAATGTCGTTCACTGAACCATTACGTCACTGTCTGAGAGACGATTGATCGCCCCGCAATGGACACTAGTTCACATGCATTCCAAATTAGTTGAAGTTAATCGAGTGGAATATGGAATTTAGTCTGGATTGTATCTATCCAATCACATTTTAAAATGAAAGGACTGAAACGCAATGTTATTAAGATGATTATTCACTGTAAATGCTGAATAAAAAGAGTAGCATGGATTGATCTTCAAGTTTAAGCAACGCTTGACGAGCTCGGTCCACGATTGGTTGACCATTCCGGTAATTAACCGTACCGTTCATTTTCATGTACCGTGACCGTGAAACACGTTCAGCTGTAGTTCTGGCTGTCTTTTGTAGATCTTTAACAGACGTTATGTATAATCAGAAAGATAGATAAACACTAGGCAGTTGTTCCTTGTAAAACACTGGTATCCAGCTACGTCTGGTTGGCCTGGAAGCTGAACCCAACGTAGTCAGAAAAAAATTAGGCAGATTTATTCTTTGGGTATTCACTTTAACCCTTAATTTATCTGTTAGGTCCCAGGGACTGCCCCCCCCCCCCCCGGGCGGCTCGGTAATTGGAGGCGGGGGGGGGGGCTCGGTAATCGTGGCTTGGTCACCCACGGTGAAGCTAAGAGGAACCCGAGGAGGGGCCGCTCGTCAGGGCTTTTGGCGATAAGCCGACGACGTAGAGGCCAACAGGTAGGTTGCGGTGCTGCCTAGGCGACATCGCAACTGAGTCGGGCCGCGATGTCGTATGGGGTCTCCCATACCCATATGATATCGCGGCTAAGGGTTGGAGGCCGCGGCGGGAGAGGAATGCAGGTATTGCGGTGCGCTCCCTACCTTCCGCGGCCTAGATGCCACCGTCTGATGGCGGACGCGGTGGGGCCGCAGGGGAGGAGGAGTGTCGGTATAGCGTTAGCCGCTCTCCCTATCCCGGGGGAAAAATGGTAGGTGGCGGGGCCCTTGACCCTGACCCTTCACAAGGGGACCAAGGGTGCCATACACGGGGTCGTCTGGCACCCATATGCTGGTTTGGTCCCTGGGGTGGTCACGGCGTACAGTGTGTTCTGGTGCGCCGGTGATGGGGGGTACTCGCCAGAGCAGGACCCTCCTCGGTGACGGACAGCCGCGGCGGGTTCGCGGTGAGTGCTAACGCGTACCCGTGTTCCCGCCATACACGGCAGCAAGTAGGGGACACCGTGGAGTTTTAATGGGTTAGAGTCCCACATTACTGCGCTATCTCCCCGTGGTAGCGCAGTATGCATGAGCATTTCTCCAAGCTAAAAAAAAGGACTCCACGCAAAGTATTATAATGTTCTAAAAACTTAAATATCGCAGTTTTGTTTTTGTGCGTCCTAGAACCTTCCTGAAGTAACGTGCCAGACACGGGGTGAACGTGACGGGTGCCTGGCCTTACGTATCGGTGAGTTCGTTTATGTCCAAGGAGTCCACTGGACTCATAGGGGGTATTTATGTGACAAATATTTTGCTTTGCTAATTAGTTTTGTTTTAGAATTAATATTTGTTTCGGGATATTTACCATGTATATTTTGTACTTTGTTGAGAGCTCGATATTTCGGCACCGTTACAAGCGCCATGATCACGAGAACGAAAGTCTTTACGGGTGGGTGATATTTACGAGCTGACATGTCTACCCTCTTCCTCACTCGAAACACATACAAAACAAAACAAAACAAAAATACACACACACACACACAAACAAACAAAACAAACAAACAAAACACAAACAAATATCAATAAACAAAACAAACACGAAACAAATATTAATTCTAATGATTGTGACCATGTGAGCTTAAAAACTTAGTTTTGTTTTGTATTTTACAGTACCAAATGGCTCCAAATTGTTGGTTAATCAATACACTGCGACAAAATAATAAATCTGTAGTACAATACTGGCTTAGATGTCATGATAAGGAATCCAACGATGAAGAGAGCAACAAGGTGGACCACAATACGTAATAGTACCAAACCAAATTCTAAAGATGGGAGCATACCTTCTGATCATCACTCGGATTCATAGTGCTCACCTGACTCAAGCCACGTGGAAGCACAGGATTTAGGTGAGGACACAAGCAGTTCAGTTGTGAATTCAGAATGGTATATGAAGATATCCTTATCTTCATAAAACATATTGCAAAAAAAAATATATATATGTCGGCATTTCTAAGATATCGTTCTGAAGAGCGCTATGGTTTCAAATGACTTTGACAGATGGCAACGTGACGTTAACACTTGACATTGGTTTATGGCGCGAACAAGAGGTGATGACACAAGGATCGAGAGGGAATTGGTTTGGGTTGTGAATTCGTGATAAAAACCTAAGGAGAAATACAGTGAGAGTTACCGATTGTTCGTGTAGATCAAACTACGTGTCATAGTGGAATGTCGTTTAAGTTATTCGCCAATACATAACGTGATCAGTTACATTGTGAGCCTACATACAAGCAAAGAAGTTGGTTTGTTTAACATCTAGCCCGAAAGAACCCATGCAATAATGGCTTTTCCTGACAATTACACAGTATTCCCTACATATATATATGAAATTTCTACAAGTCTACAATTTCTTATGTAGTTTTAAAAATTTAATTATAAAAGAGAGTAAAATAAAAATAAACATCTAGAAGTTGACGTATTTTTTGTTTTAATATTTTTTAAGTTTTAGGGTTCCGTACACAAAGGGTAAAAACGAGACCCTATTACTAAGACTCCACGATCCGTCTGTCTGTCTGTCCGTCTGTCACCAGGTTGTATCTCATGAACCGTGACAGCTAGACAGTTGAAATTTTTACAGATGTTGTATTTCTGTTGCCGCTATAACAAAAAATACTAAAAACAGAATAAAATAAATATTTAAGTGGGGCTCCCATACAACAAACGTTTTTTTGCCGTTTTTTGCGATAGTGGTACGGAAACCTACGTGCGCGAGTCCGACTCGCACTTGGCCAGTTTTTTCAATTTTTAACAAGACGGTTGCAAAATCATTGATTAATAAGAAAGGAGTCCCGTGGACTAAATGGAGTAAATTGCGTGATTTGGGTTCACCAGGTAAACTAAGGGTTTAAAACTACCGTAATACCAGCATTGCTATCTAAAAATGTTAGTGATTTAATGAGTAGCAATTCCACAGAAACCTTTATGAGCTCATAAATGTTACTACCTGATTAATTGGGGTTTCAATTTACCAATAATTGCAGCTTTATTTACAAATTACAGATAAACGACCACAATTGCGGCAACATTTTTATAACATTTCCCGTACACAATCAGATATCAAATGGTCCTGTCCAACCTTGTTTGGCTTCAAATACACCCGTAATATACTCGTAAATACTAATATAAAAAGCCGTATTACGCTACATATCTATAAAAATACAAAACAAGTTACGATCCGGCTTAACAACCACCGTTTGACAAACTCATAAGGGTAGGAACGTAGGAAGTAATGAAATATTCAATAGAGACGAGATACTTGTCATTGCTTCGTCGTCTTAATACCTCAGAGGTCACAAACATTGTCTTTGGAGTGAAAAAATGTTTGGGAGAGTGGGAGAGCAAGTCATCTCGTTTTTATCGCACTCTTTCAGTCGGTTGGGTCGTATGAATGCCAGGAATTTATTGCGATGTACAACCTTCAGTGGAGCGCGAAGAATTAGCCGACAATCAGCCCGGGGGCTTGTGCTAGTGTCATCCTTCATAGTGCAACCTATTTGTTACAACTTGGCTGTTTGTGAAATATAAATATTAATCTTGGATTAAGTGGTCTTGTATTTTTTTAACTGAAGCAAATGTAGCTCAAAGAATGGACCCGAGGCGATTTCTGTTTTATTTCTTCACTTAGACTTTATTTTAAAAGTTTCATAACATAACATCATAACATCACGCCTTTGTACTCCTCGAAGGGTGGCAGAGGTGCACCTTACTACACTCACATTCCGCCAGTTATGTCATCTCCAATTCCACCGCATTATTCCCAAACCACTGCAACTCCTGAAAGCCAGAATCAACAGTGGCGACCACCAGAAATGCGCCGAGGCAATGAAGCTCGACGAAGTCCCGCAGAATAAATTTAACTGTCTTGGATCTTGCAACAAAATTAATCAGAAAAGGATAACGGAGGAGTAGGAAAAAATACAAATTTCCACTTCCCTCCATATCAAGCAGGACACAGTCCAAATAATGCCAATAGGCACAAAGGGTCGTTTACAACAAGTATAAGCCCAGTTGCCTAGCACCACGGATAAAAATTAACATTAATATTAATGGGTCCTAACATTGTGAGCTTTTATGTTTGATGCCAGGAATAGGTATAGCAAAAACGCTTGAACGCACGGAAATTTGCGGGCCGACAATATATTATAACCAAAAAAAAATAAGGTTGCGAGTCTATTATCATCAACCGGGTAAATAAGTTCGGGCTGCTATTAAGAAGTTCGAAATGGAAAAATCCAATAACACTTTTGCTCGACCTGGGCATCGAACTCAATACCACATGCTCAGCAGCATGCTTACGGCCACTAAACCAGTCACATTATATTCTTACTAGCTTCTGCCAGCGGCTTCGCTCGCGTGAATGTCGAAAATTATCCCAAGAACATACTCCCGGGATAAAAACTATCATATGTGCTATTCCCGACTATAATCTATCTCTGTGCTAAATTTCATCCAGATCCGTCCAGCCGTTTGAGCGTGAAGAAGTAACAAATATACAAACACACTTTCGCCTTTATAATATTAGTAGAATAGGATATTATGACAAATCGTGTACCCAATGAATATCCTATAGGTTAGTTGGTTATTATTATTGACTTTCATGCAAACATTTCGACCCCTTCAGGAGATGAATTTTCTAAAATCCACCCTCAATAAAACTTCATGCTTCTAGACTCAGCTGTTTAGGTTCTGCGATTTCTGTCAGGGCTAAACTAAATTAGGATTTTTATCAAGTTGATATGCGTCAGTCAAAATAAACCTTGCCACATGTGAAAACAAAGCTTAAACTAGCAATACCAACACCAAACTCTATCCACACAATTACATAAAAACACTGCTGCACTGTCGGTGGAAACACGATTACAGCAAATCGCCCAATAATTCCGTTACAAGCCAAAGAAATAATTACAAACAAAACTGGCACACTGAGACCACACTTCCCCGCGTTCCGATAGCAACCATTTTGGAAAACCGAAAGCCCAGTTTCAATTTTATTTTCACGCCTGCAGTTTGGAGATACGCTGAAACTTTCATCGCAGGCTTTCACTCGAGGCGAGGGCGAAACATAAATTTGTCGACGGACACAGCCTGTCTTTATTTTTCAAAAACAATGCACGTATGTTCATTTGTTTCTTTTTTTTCTTTTCTCTATGCCGAATGTTCTTCTCGTGTATTTTAGTCGGGTTTGTTTAAAATAATATTCATGTCTGGCTTGGTGGATTAGCTGTTTTGTTTTGACGGGACTTGTGATAATGGTTGGTTAAACTTCTTTGCCATTGTATTGTTGGCATATCCAATTTTATCTATCTTATCCATACTATTTATTTATAATTTATAATAATATTATAAATAATATAATATAATATTATAAATGCGAAAGTAACTCTGTCTGTCTGTATGTTACCTTTTCACGCCTAAACCACTGAACCGATTTCAATGAAATTTGTTATGGATATAGTTTGAGATCTTGGGAAGGACATAGGATCGTTTTTATCGCTGAAATCATTCTTAAGAGGGTGGAAAGGGGAATGGCATTTCGTATGGTGAGCTAATAATTTCTCTTGTAGGGCGGCCCACACATCTACAATATTATGGCGCGATATAAAAATATAAACTATTCGAAGTACTAATTCTAGTCGGAGGATACATCTGGTTTTGGTCCGCCAGCTCGCGAATAAGTATCCTCCGACTGCACAGCATGATTTTCTTCTTGTTTACGTCTTTTTAGTTTGCTTTTAAGCAGTCGGGTTTTTTGATTTTTTTAATTAACTTTTTTTATTTATTAACAAACGTTTTCTCGTGTTAACGGCTAAATGGATTTGGATGAAACCTAGCACACGGGTAGAACATGGATTAGGACACAGGATATTATGTATCCCAGGATGCCTTGGGATCATTTCAGACTTTGACGCGTGTGAAGCCGCAAAGCCAAAAATTAGTAACCTGTAATCTTGCTCATCTTGCTGCCCGATATTAGTTGAAATCGAATCATTACGAGTGCTAGACAAAACGATTTAATTTCAGTTTATGAACCAAAGAATACCTGAAGAATCGTATAAATGTCCACTCAACATATTTGAGCTCGTAAAGTTGTTTTATTTCCTTCATATTGAAGCAATCCCCTTACCGGTTTTAACGTTCCTATCACCGGAGTAATTGTTTCTTGAAACAAACAATACAATAGCTAGGTAGTTAAATTATGTTAAAGTTCCTAGAGTAGATGCTGACGGACTTACCTATTTAAAACTAACAGGACATATAAATGTAACAGGAAACGGGAGAGTACCTATCACCAAATTTACACGGTCACATTGAAATTGTTATTTTCTTCTATTAAGTGAAATTACCAAGTTATTACCAAGTTATATGAGGAGCTCGTGACTAAATAATAACAGCCGCACGGGTCGATCATCAAGGTTAAGCAACGCTTGACGAGGTCGGTCCGTGGATGGGTGACCATTTCAACATACCGAGTTTCCTCCGTGACTCGGAAAGCACGCTAAGCCGTTGGTCCCGGCTGTCATTTGAAGATCTTTGACAGTCGTTACGGGTAGTCAGAAGCTTGGGATCTGACCCCAGTCTTGCCATCGGTATTAGGGGTATCGTGTTACCCAGTTACTGGGTTGTGGAGGTCAGATAGGCAGTCACTCCATGTAAAACACTGGTACTCAGCTGAATCCGGTAAGACTGGAAGCCGACCCCAATATAGTTGGGCAAAGGCTAGGCAGATTTTAGAAGTGAAATTATCAAGTTATTATGCAATCACCCAAGATGCATCTTACTTAAGTGCAAAAATATAAGAATAACGTATCAAGATCTTACTCGACAAAAGTTTCTCTAACAAATGTTTCATTTCAGTTAAGTACCTACCTACGTCATTAGAGAAAAGTTCAAGAGCGTAAGGGTGGTTATGCACTACACGTCCGTGTCCGTGGTTAGAGTTCCGAGTTCAAAATGTTCTGAATTGTGACAGATTGTTGATGATAGAGTTCGGATGTAGTGCGTAAGCTTCCCTACAAGAAGTACTACGGCTACTTCGGAACCGAAATTTCATGTACACGGATTGGGTGTAGTGCGTAACCACCCTTCTTACTCTTTCTAGTACCGAACTGAAGGTTAACATACTCCCACAATGTAGGTTTACCAATTAACCGAACAATAACCACACAAAACCGACAAATAAAGAAATCACTCTCATTTTATCGGAGACGAAACACTCGTATCTTCGCGTCGTACGAGTAGGTATGTTGACAGCCTCAACCACATATCATGGAATAGAATTTGCCGCTGCCGCGCGGGCAGCCAATCAATCTAACCAGACTTTCTCAACTATTTTGTATTATTCTAGTCTAAAGTCCCCGTCACGAGAAGCTATAAATTTTGTAAATAAGAAACTTCTACTTAGTTACATAGCGACAATTCAATCAACAACAAATAATCCCAAATTCAATCGATTTAAAGTAACATGCGTTTATTACGAAACTAACCAACAATTTCACTTGGTCGGGTTATATTTTAGCGATATAAATCGCTTTCGTTCAAAACTGCTGTCAGATTTTCTGTTTTTAGATTACAACTTACATACATATAATATACCTAGTAGCAGACACGCTTCAATCGACAATCTATCGAAACACGTAATAATGACACGATATCTTGCGAAAAAATCCTGATTCAAAGAGTAAAAGGCAAATAACTTTTGAACGGCTAAACCGATTTTATTCAAACATAGCTAAGAACACTCTCGACAAAGTTACCTTTCAAACAAAAAAATACTAAATCAAAATCGGTTCATCCGTTTAGGCGCTGTGATGCCACAGACAGACACACAAATACACTAATACACAGCAACACATGTCAAATTTATAACACCATTTTTCCGTCGGAGGTTAAAAACAAAACATAAATATAGAAAATATGCGTCACAATCGCGTGTATTCGGACAAAATGTAACATTCGTGCCCCGCTAGTTTCAGCTGTCACAGATATAAGATCAGGTGGGTGACCATAAGCTCTTAGAATTAGGTTATTTTGAGTGTGTGTAAGGGACAGATGTATAGGACTTGTATCATGTTTAGGACTTGTATTATCTGTCACTTACGCGATCTCAAAATAACCTTACTCTAAGAGCTTATAGTCACCCCCCAGTTTGACGGTTTCTAGACGGTAATCGGTAACACTTGCTGACACTTGTATGGATAGCGCTGACAACGCCGTCTCTAGCAGCAGCCTCAGAAGTGTCTCCGTGCTCTGTGGTACTAGCAGACCAATAGGGAAACGCAACGCACCATTATCAACGGATTAATTGAAAATTCGATTAATATGGATAGCAAATGAAGCAGTTTATTTGGGAACTAGCTGTTCCCCGCGGTTTCGCTCCCGTGGGCCACCCCACAGGACCCGTTATCAGGATTAAAAAATAGCCTATGTTACTCAGGAATAGCGTAGCTTTCTATTGGTTAAAGAATTGTTTAAAATCGGTCCAGTAGTTTCGGAGCCTATTCGGTACAAACAAACAAACAAAAATTCTTTCCTCTTTATAATACTATATTATTATTATTATTATAGTATAGATAATTACTAAACAGCAACTCCTAGACTATGATTATTATTTTAGTTAATCTGTACCTAAAATTATTCCATCATTTGTTCTTGACCGTTCTATCAAACTCAGAATTTGAACATCAAGAATAAACGCCGCCACTAAGCAGAATGACATCTCATTGATTGGCAGTCGATAATGCCAGTCAATAGCTCTGCCTGGCCGCAGTTGGAATGTATGAGTGATTACATACGGATGAAACATAAATATCTACGTACAATTCTATTTGCAGCATTCAATCGGTACCTTCCTATTTATATTTTGCCGTTAACGTTTGGCTATTGAAAAGGCGTGTTTTCAGGTGAAGGTTTAATGAACGACTGAAGTTGTATACAGTGGATGAGAGAGCTTAGAATAAACTTACGAGTTACGTCATACATGGCCTAAGATTAAAGATATTTAATATGCCTACGCGCTATAATATCAACTGCCTCGTTGGTCTAATACAAAGTATGAAGTCGATTTGATGCCCGGTTCGGGCATTGTGTTATTAGGTTTTCCATCTGGTATTTCTCAGTACTGTAGCACGGAGCTCGTGGCTAAATAATAACAGCCGCACTGATCGATCATCAATGTTAAGCAACACTTGACGAGGACGGTCCGTAGATGGGTGACCATATCAACATAGAGAGTTTCCTTCGTGCCTCGGAAAGCACGTTAAGCCATTGGTCCCGGCTGTCACTTGATGATCTTTGACAGTCGTTACGGGTAGTCAGAAGCTTGAGATCTGAAACCAGTCTTGCCAAGTGGTAACGTGTTACCCAGTTACTGGGTTGTGGAGGTCAGATAGGCAGTCGCTCCATGTAAAACACTGGTACAAAGCTAAATCCGGTAAGACTGGAAGCCGACCCCAATATAGTTGGGAAAAGGCTAGGCAGATTTATTGATTTCTCAGTACAATAGCAGCTCAGATTCTAGCTTTACTTTTCTTTTGCCCGATTAATTGCAACAGGCTTGCCCTTATTGGGGCGAGGTACATATAGGCTAAGCAAACGATGACTACGAAACATCATTTAATCAAATAGCAATAGACATTATCTTATATATAAAATTCTCGTGTCACAATGTTCGTTCCCGTACTCCTCCGAAACGGCTTGACCGATTCTCATGAAATTTTGTGAGCATATTGAGTAGGTCTGAGAATCGGCTAACATCTATTTTTCATACCCCTAAGTGGGTAGGGTAGGGTAAGTAGGTAGGGTAGGGTACGTAGGGTAGGGTAGGTAGGGTAGGTAGGGTAGGTAGGGTAGGTAGGGTAGGTAGGGTAGGTAGGGTAGGTAGGGTAGGTAGGGTAGGTAGGGTAGGTAGGGTAGGTAGGGTAGGTAGGGTAGGTAGGGTAGGTAGGGTAGGTAGGGTAGGTAGGGTAGGTAGGGTAGGTAGGGTAGGTAGGGTAGGTAGGGTAGGTAGGGTAGGTAGGGTAGGTAGGGTAGGTAGGGTAGGTAGGGTAGGTAGGGTAGGTAGGGTAGGTAGGGTAGGTAGGGTAGGTAGGGTAGGTAGGGTAGGTAGGGTAGGTAGGGTAGGTAGGGTAGGTAGGGTAGGTAGGGTAGGTAGGGTAGGTAGGGTAGGTAGGGTAGGTAGGGTAGGTAGGGTAGGTAGGGTAGGTAGGGTAGGTAGGGTAGGTAGGGTAGGTAGGGTAGGTAGGGTAGGTAGGGTAGGTAGGGTAGGTAGGGTAGGTAGGGTAGGTAGGGTAGGTAGGGTAGGTAGGGTAGGTAGGGTAGGTAGGGTAGGGTAGGGTAGGGTAGGGTAGGGTAGGTAGGGTAGGTAGGATAGGGTAGGTAGGGTAATGTAGGGTAGGGTAGGTAGGGTAGATGAATGTTTGGTGTTTTTATGGCAAAACAAAGTTTGCCGGGTCAGCTAGTAACAGTATACCACTACTGGCACAAAAATCACACACCTACAAATAAACATAATTGGCAGCAGCTCAGTAACACCACGTTATCAGACACGCTGATATGGAACATCAACATCACCCCTACTCCTCCATTAAGCACTTGTAAATGTACGCCCAGATTGTATCTAGCTGCCGAGATACAACGTAATTACGCTGCTAATGTGTTTTCAGTACAGTACAATAGATATTTACGATGTATGATGTGGGAGTCAGGGGTTTAGAAAGGAACCCTGATATTGAACGATGGTGATCAAGGGAGATAGAGCAGAAGTAGCGGCAACTACTTTCGAGGTTGTGGGTTTGAACCCAAGCAGGCATATAACTAACTAGCTTCTACCCGCGGCTTTATCCCCGTGATATTTCTTTTATTATCACAAGGGATCACTTTTACAGTTTATCGGGCTAAAAAGTATTATATGTGTTAATCCTAGTTATAAACTATCAATATGCAAAATTTCATCCAAATCCGTTCAGCCGTTTTTGCGTGATTAACACGCAAACATACAAACCTACACATTCATAATATTAAGTAGGATTAATTTATCACACTCTTTAAACCGTTATAAAAATCAAACCGGCATGATTATCGTAGCTAGGGCCATAATTGGAATACGTCCTTCTATGTTTTTCTTTGTTCGTTTGTAGTTGTTAAATTTGTATAATAGGCCGGTGGCAGCGCAATTTTAAGCATATTTTGAGGATTCTAGTGCTTCCAAACATAATGTATCATGAAAAAAGGAAAACATAGGGCCACAGTATATATTTGGCGCACGGTTGGCGCAGTGGTTGAGCAATTGACTGCTGCGCTGCGTGTCGAGGGTTCGATTCCCGCACGGAACAAAAATTTGTATGACCTACAGATAATTGTTCCGGCTCTGGGTGTTTGTGTATGTGAGTTTATATGTTTGTAAACGCACCCACGATACAGGAAGAAATTCCTAGTGTGGGGCAAAGATTTAAAAAAAAATATATATATATATTTATATATATATATATATATCTTTCTTTTTCACTTTATGGAATATCTTTCAAATTGGTCCAATATTGGAGGAGGAAATAGGCGAGAGCCAAACCTCGAATTAACTTAGGATATTAAGTCGGATGTCTGTGACCGCATTTCTTCTTAAAGAAAGGCCTTTAACTGCGGGTGACGATGATTGCATGGAATATCAAATTGCATTTGTGAATTCACACTCAGTAAATTCAACAAAATATGTGTTGTAATTATGACTCATCTGTGGCAAAATCTTTGTCACTTTATTACACAACAATATTTTCTCTGCCATTATCTTTCCTAACTTGCAAAAAGAAACATAAAATATGTCCTCAACTGCCCATAAATAGCAAAAGCGATTGAAATCATCTCGGGAACTTGTTTGTATTGCGTCATAAATCAGATTACACCATGGAGGGTCAAACCGCACGTTATCATTGTATAGTGTCTCGTCTAATAAAATAAAAATAGCCTAATCAAATTAAACTAAAATGGTGGAATCGTTAATGTCGATTAGTTTTTATGTCGCGGGCTATATAATAACTGGTCTTTGGACTGAATAACCAGTTATTTAGGAAGACGTGAACAAAAAGAAAAAAGGAAAAATATTTTGCACATAGTTATGTATAGTCCTCGCCAAACTTCTTGGCCGCCCTGAAGTTGGTTTACCGCATGCGCGAGTCACGAAACGTTGCTGTTTTTGTATGAGATTTACTACTGCGCAGCCATTGTAGTCAACTTCAGGGCGGCCAAGAAGTTTGGCGAGGACTATACTCTCATTAAACTCTTTTTTCGACGATCTTTTTATACGACTATCTTTTAACTATTATATCTGTTAGTGCATTAGCATACGAGCTCGTGGCTAAATAATAACAGCCGCACAGGTCGATCTTCAAGGTTAAGCAACGCTTGACGAGGTCGGTCCGTGGATGGGTGACCATTTTCAACATACCGAGTTGCCTCCGTGCCTCGGAAAGCACGTTAAGCAGTTGGTCCCGGCTGTCATTTGAAGATCTTTGACAGTCGTTACGGGTAGTCAGAAGCTTGAGATCTGACACCAGTCTTGCCAAGGGGTACGGTGATTTAATTACTGGGTTGTGGAGGTCAGACAAGCAGTCGCTTCATGCAAAACACTAGTACTCAGCTGAATCCGGTAAGACTGGAAGCCGACTCCAATATAGTTGGGAAAAGGCTAGGCAGATTGAGTACATTAGCATACCTGGGTTCCTTTGATGCCCTATGCAAGTATCGCAGCATGACAGCCGAGGTCGATTCGACACAATGAAATTCGAACTATCAAGTTTCACTCTAGCAACGGACACCCGATTGGAACGCTTGTCAATTTGCCTTCAATTAAAGGCAACTTCCTAAATCACAAATCCAGTATTTTGGCTCAATGACTGCTTATTCCAATCTCCCGCAACACTTAATATCGGATCTAACGGTCAATAAAATTCTAAGATATGATCATGAAATTTATCAGTGACCCTGATAGAACCCTCAAAATTTCGCGGACGGATGCCGCCCCGAGCGGAAAAACGTTTGCTTAGAATTGATACTTGCGTAAACACGATTTTGTTTACTGAAAAATAAAACATAATGGAATCTGTGTTGCCATATATGACACGTGATAGTATGAAATATTTTGTTATTTCTGTTTGCCAAATTAGGTGTTTATTTTTGGTTTTATGAAAGAAGATATGCAAAAGAATAAAAATTAAAAGGAGGAAAAATAAATTATGACTTCTTGGATATGTTTTGCCATTACTAAGAATTTTGTAGGAAAATACATGCCTATAATGACGGTGAATCACTATCTCCTATCAGGATTTATGAGCTCACGACTTACAGAAGCTGAAATAAAGATGAGCCACGATTGTTCAACGTCTTTCTCCGTAGGATATTCCGACAACAGTCAGAAATATAAAGAAACAGGATATATTCAATATTTAAACGGTCTCTCCTTAATACAGGTTACTCAGCAACCTAGCAAGGAGGTTTTTTTAACCGACTTCGAAAAGGAGGAGGTTATCAATTCGACTGTATTTTTTTATGTTTGTCACCTCAGAACGTTTTACTAAATGAACCGATTTTGATGATTCTTATTTTATTTGAAAGCTGTTGCTTCACATGTGGTCCCATTTAAATTTGGTATTTTACTATTATTTAGCAATGATATGACGATGAACTTCGGAGATATATAACAGAACTCTTCAATAAACAACGGCAGAACTCTCGGGATTGCTGTAAATCGCTGTGTATGTTTATTGTTTACGCCATTTTATTACATTACATCATGCGGATACGCTCTAAAGGGGTAAGCAGTTGTGTACAGTTCACCCTGGTACACTCTTATTTCACTGGTTATTTTCTGGCATAAAACTTGCTCATTATGTACCACAACTAAAAAGTGAAAATATAAATACTTTATCACCGACTTCGGAAGTCGGTGTTCTTGTTTTTGTTTCTTAGTTTTTTGATACCGACTTTCGAAATTGAAGTTATTTTTCACTTTGTAGTGTTTTTATTTGGAAGTCGGTTGTATATTTTTGGAAAAAGTTTTTACTATATTTTCCGTGTTCATTTACTAGAAAATTGTACTTGTGTATTGTGTATTATATTGTATTGTAAAATTGTAGAACGGTATGGAAGAAGCAAACGTGTTGCGCCGACCCCAAGTAACATGGGATAAGGGCAGGCAGATGATGATGATTTACTAGAAAATTGTCACATTACAATACATTTAGCCATTTCCCAAGTAATGTCAATTTCCAGTCTAACTGGTTCCAACTGATTAACAGTATTTTACATGGGGCGACTGCTGGCTTCTGACAACCCGTAACAAACCCTTACAAATTACTGCTGATACGAACTGCTTATGTTTTCCTAGTACCTATTATATAACTGCACAGTACATGTGTGAGTACTTTTAATACTTTATGCCTGTACGTAGTATACTACACGTACGTTACGTAGTGTGTAGTGCTATTCTGGGTGCATCGTCCTCACATATATTGGGCGCACGGTTGGCGCAGTGGTTGAGCGATTGACTGCTGCGCTGCGTGTCGCGGGTTCGATTCCCGCACGGAACAAATATTTGTATGACCTATTGATAGTTGTTTCGGCTCTGGGTGTTTGTGTATGTGAGTTTATATGTTTGTAAACGCACCCACGATACAGGAAGAAATTCCTAGTGTGGGGCAACGTTTTTTTTTTTTTTTTAACAAAACATATATAAATTTATTAATACTTATGTAAATATTGTAAAACACTTCTTTTTTTAACCCCTGATGGAAAAAGAGGGGTGTTATAAGTTTGACGTGTGTTGCTGTGAATCTGTGTGTCTGTCTGTGGCATCATAGCGCCTAAACGGTTGAACCGATTTTGATTTTTTGTTTGAAAGGTAACTTTGTCGAGAGTGTTCTTAGCTATGTTTGAATAAAATTGGTTTAGCCGTTCAAAAGTTATTCGCATTTTACTCTTTTAATCTGGATTTTTTCGCAAGATATCGTGTCATTATTACGTGTTTCGATAGATTGTCGATTGTAGCGTGTCTGCTACTAGGTATATTATATGCAGTTTAAAAAGCATTAAATTAAAATTAAAATCGAGGCTTTTTAAATTTGTAATTTTATCTTGTTAATAGAGTAGGTATGTATACTTTTCCGAATGCACGGCAGAATAAATTTTTATTACTTGTAAATTTTAATTGTTGACGTTCAAAAGTGCCGCTTAGTGGCCTAGTTGATCATCATCAACCCGAAAGACGTCCACTGCTGGACGGTCCCGTGCGTCTCGCATCCAGCGCCTTCCCGCAACCTTAACCAGGTCATCGGTCCACCTAGTGGAAGGCTAAATTACCAACTGCTTAATCTGCTATAATACTTACCCTAATTTTTTTTACACTTCAGGCTCGCGCTTGACCACAATCTCACCTGGTGGTAAGCGATGATGTGGTCGACGGTGAATCACGCTAGCCTAGAAAAAACCTATTCACTCTTGACTTATAAACCCCTAGATTGTAGTTGTCGGGAAACACAAACTCCGGCAGGGAATTCCACTCCTTAGCTGTAAGCACAATAAAAGTGTTCCCAAAACGAACAACAATAAAGTATAATATTCAAGAAGTTAATATCCTACTTATCTCCACTGAAATATGAAACAGTATCGTTCAAACCTTGTCTCTCCATACTTACTGCAAGTAATCGATCACCCACATTTGAAACTAAGTATAACTTATCCCCTCGCATGCTAAGTAGTACCTAAGCGACACAGAAAGTACGATACCGGCTGAATTTACCAACGATAATAAGTTATCGATCCATGCACTTATCTCCACTGAAATATGAAACAGTATCGTTCAAACCTTGTCTCTCCATACTTACTGCAAGTAATCGATCACCCACATTTGAAACTAAGTATAACTTATCCCCTCGCATGCTAAGTAGTACCTAAGCGACAGAGAAAGTACGATACCGGCTGAATTTACCCACGATAATAAGTTATCGATCCATGCACTTATCTCCACTGAAATATGAAACAGTATCGTTCAAACCTTGTCTCTCCATACTTACTGCAAGTAATCGATCACCCACATTTGAAACTATGTATAACTTATCCCCTCGCATGCTAAGTAGTACCTAAGCGACAGAGAAAGTACGATACCGGCTGAATTTACCCACGATAATAAGTTATCGATCCATGCACTTATCTCCACTGAAATATGAAACAGTATCGTTCAAACCTTGTCTCTCCATACTTACTGCAAGTAATCGATCACCCACATTTGAAACTATGTATAACTTATCCCCTCGCATGCTAAGTAGTACCTAAGTGACACAGAAAGTACGATACCGGCTGAATTTACCCACGATAATAAGTTATCGATCCATGCACCTTACGACACCGCAGAGGAAGTGAAGACGGTACTGTGGCGAACCATATTGTAAACATTATTCCTTAAATTTATACATAAACTGGCTTTTTCCCGTGGAATAATCCAAAGGATAGTCCGTTTTTTGGGGATAAAAAGTAGCCTATGGTGCTCAGCGATATTGTAGCTTTCCAAATTAAAAGAATATTCGTAAGCGGATCAAACAGTGCTTTTCCAGAGATAACTGCCAAACAAACACACAGACGGTGAGTTTTTAGCAGAATAGCACTACTGAAAGCGAGCATATCCTAGTTATGCAGAGACTTTACGGCTCGTTGTTGATACCAATTTACCTATATCTTATCTGATTTACTTCAATTCAATTCTATTTATTCAGTAACAATTCACATTGCGTTCGAATATAATCCAGCATGAAACATTAACATAATAATCAGCATTATTAGATCGTACAAATATATAATAACACATGTAATTCTAATACTAAAATACTATTTAAATTTATATTATATTAAAAAAATGTAAATAACATGCAATCAAAAAAAAATCCATATGTCAATAAATTAATTAATAGCAATTTAAACGAAAATAATAATCAAGAAGTAAATTTCATATGAACACGGAACACAATATAACACCGTATACACAAAATCAAATGTCAGCTTATGAGCATCAAAACTACTACAAATCATCTAATGAGTAGAGACATACTGCTCAAAGCAGCGTGGAAAAAGCGTTTTCCTTAGTTAGTTGAGTTTCATACTTATTTACTGAGCAGGATATAGGCGACCGCCGAGGTTACGATTTAAAACTAAAGGAAAACTTTCCATAAGATAAAACGACTCGTGTCTTCACTTACAAAAGAACACAACCGTATCTTATCATAACTTTTCTGCTAGTATTTCATTGAGTGACAGTTCATGTGAAGGGCAAGATTCAGATGTAGCTAGCGACATCTATGCCCCCACAAACGAACTAATGACCTGACGTTACGAAATCCTGGATCGCGCAAGCATAGTGTCGATGTCGGTGCGATTTGAACACATACAACAGTCCGACGATAACCGTTTGGGCGTCTGGCCGGAGGATCTTTACACGCTATTCCGCATACCTCCAAATGAATAATTCCAAATATTCACAAACACCAAAAACATCCACCAAAAAACTAAAACATGAAATCAAAATGCCCACGATCCTTAAAGCAAGAACATAAGCTAAAACTACAAGCATTGACAGAAGACATAAGTCAATACGCGAGGTTGCAAGTGCATCGGGTAAGTACTGTCTGCCAGTACTCGCCCGCCACAACGAACCTAGTGAGACGTGAAATTCGGCACTTTGAATTTACGATGCCTCCACACTCTCCTTATAGGTATTCCGACCTTTACTTTATTTTATATTACGTGTACTTTAAAATGGAGGAATTTATTAGTTGGAAAAACTGTAAAAAGTATGTAGAATGTTTTGCATAAAGTTCAGTCGATGAGTCAACATTTCACTCGATGTATATTTTGGTATTAGGTAGGGTTGTGTTGAGTAGGAGTCAATCATTGTCTAAAAATAATTACACCTCTCCAATTCCCTAGTAGTAGAGATATAATTATGTTATTATTAACTCTGCCACTGTCGGTTCCAAGCCCGAATGAGAAAGGAGGAGGGTTGGTGTGAAGGAGACCTACCCATGCCGTAAAACTGTCAACGCCGTGTATCGGGCGGCGGTAACAAACCCGACAACCCTGACAGAACGTAGCGTCTACGGGGCGGTAACCAGTGACCGTGAAGATCTAAATACCCTCTAATAGACTGACGCGGAAGGACGTGGGAACCCACCGCGCTTATCATACCATGAAAACCCCCCCTTTTTGGAGGTCACGACCCTCAATACTGAGGAATACGACGCATTGGAACCATAGGTATTAGAAACAGTAGATGTATTGGCAACCCAAATTCCGAAAACTCCTTGCATTTTCTGTCTTTTAAACCCAGATATTTTATTTTCAGCCAGTAACAACCATCCTATTGTGAGCAAATGGTTTCTTCTCGTACAGGTCATTAAAAGGGGGCTCTGGGGGGTGACCATAAGCTCTTAGAGTAAGGTTATTTTGAGTGTGTGTAAAGGACAGAATGTATATGACTTGTATACATCTGTCACTTACGCGATCTCAAAATAATCTTACTCTAAGAGCTTATGGTCACCCTCCTGATCATTCAGCTTACGTTTACGGTGTCCATAATTAACTTGCAAACATTGATTTTTTTTCTATGCCGCAACCACAGATAATATAATACTAGCATCGCTAGCTAAAGTGAGTCCACCATATTTTATTTTTACAAAATACAGTCACATTTTCATATCGTATCAGATCTTCGTATTTATTGATATTGTGGTCAAAATGAAAATGCCCATTTATTTTTATTGCTGTTTCTTAACATCTGAAGTTTTATTGTAAAAACATTATTTCATTGTGTCGGTACTATTGAGAAATTCCCTACAGACTCTTTTGTGTTACCTATCGGTATTACCCACCAAATATGAATTGGGAATCTAATACATTTTTATAATAATAACACAGTGTTTTTGTTACGCTGAAAGATATTGATAGTTATTTTTATTTTTTAGATAAAATGGAAAGCCAATTTTTTGATCGTCTGCTCTCAAGTTTAAGAGCGCATTTATTTACAGACTAGTAGAAAAATTTGTAGACTATACTCCGACACACTTATTAGGAGAAGGTTCCAAGTATAAAACCTCAAGCCTCTTAAGGGGTTTTACCGGTAAATGGGTAATATTATTTATTATCTGGGCTACACATAAAGACACGACACATGAATGGTTCTGAATTAAAGTAAAGAAATATATTTTATTTCAGAGTAATATCTATTGAAACAAATTATCGGAACGTCTGAAACCTGACCTAGAAGTTCACCTTCCAAAATAACATTTATATTATTACAAGCTTTTATGTAACTTGCAATGTATGTATGTATGTGTGTAAATGTATTCGGGTCAAATTTTGCAACTGAATTTTAAAGCAGTTATCCTCCATCGATTAAGGTGACATTTTGCATACACGTTTGGGTTGGATGACAATGCATGGTTAGCTAAGTAACGTCATTCTTAACCCAATATGGCGGACCGTCCAAGATGGCGTACTAGTTATTTTTTGTGCACTGCCATGATATGGGTATCAAATGAAAGGGTTTTCAGAGAAGAATACGAAAAAAAGATGTTTAAAATAAAAAGTGAATAATTTTATTATTTATGATAATATCCAAGCTTACCGAGAAAAGTATTGAAACATAAAGTACGTAAGTACATTAAGGTATTACAAAATAATAATTCCAAATATAGAACAGTCTAGACTGAAGATTGCATAAACGGATAATATAACAAAAGCTTTCAAACACAGGTGATGTTTCAAATTAAAAACACTTCAATTAAACGTTACATAAATTGAAAATCATCCAAAAACTTCATTTATTAGTCTGCCTAAAACTTTTCTTTACTATTAAACTGTCAAAATGTAAAATCGAAGGCAGATTCATTAATTAAAGTGTAGCGTTAGCCGCTAACCTCGTCTGCGGGACTGCGGCGCGAGATAAAGGCTATTGATGTCGCAAGGTGAACCTGATTGTTATAAAGAACGTCTTTATTAGCGCAGTAGCGCTGCTCTGGAAAGTGTTGTATGACCCATCAGTGGCGGCCTTAGGGGGTGGCGAGCAGGGCAATCGCCCGGGGCCTCGCTCTTGCAAGGGCCTCGCGCCATCACCCAAAAAAGCTTGCAACTTAGATTTTTTATTTTATTCTTTGCAAGGCTGTCATTTGAAGATGTTTGACAGTCGTTACGGGTAATCAGAAGCTTGAGATCTGACACCAGTCTTGTCAAGAGGTATCGTGTTACCCAGTTACTGGGTTGTGGAGGTCAGATAGGCAGTCGCTCCATCTAAAACACTGGTACACAGCTGAATCCGGTAAGACTGGAAGACTAGGCTAGGGAGTTTTCATCCTTTGCAAGCACCCTATTCTTAACAATAAAATAAAGTAGGTTAAGTAATACAAATTAAAGTATTAATAATATTAAGTGGCGAGTTTTGCATTTCTCGTCTATAATCACTTTATTACATACATTGCAAAAAGGACAAGGGCCTCGCAAATATATGCCCGCCCGGAGTCTCGCAACGGTTAAGGCCGCCCCTGTGACCCATCGACACTCAAGCCCGGTCCTCAAGTCATCTTTATGCACTAACTGTGCCCGCGGCTTTGCTCCCGTCAACTGCCTACCCTAGTCCCTACCCTACTAACCTAACTATCTACTCTACTTACCTTGCTACCTACCCTACTCACCTTGAAAGGAAGAGGTCAACCGTCGAATCCGACTCGGCTGGGCAGCGTTCGGGCAGTTGCGCGGTGTCTTCTCGTCCAACTTACCAGTGTGTGTTGCCAGTGATGACATATGGCTCTGAGACGTGTTCGCTTACAATGGGCCTCATCAGGAAGCATACAGTCACTCAAAGGGCAATGGGGAGTGGTCTCGGCGGTGCATATGTTTGTGTGAGTGTGCCGTTTCGAGCGTTTGTAGGTAGTTTGCATACTGTTTGTATATTTTTACTGTGACAAAGGTGTCTTTTACAACTCTTCATCTTTATTGTAACTGTATTTATAGTAGTCAACTGTATTTATGCAGCTGCAATATCCCACTAACAAGGTTTTTTACGGAGTCGATGCCGTAGCTTAAAAAATGAGAAACATCTTTATTGGTATATTCGCTGCTGTAGTTAACAAATGCCATAAAAATTTCATAGGTGACTCCCATGAAACAAAAATTGTGGGTGTTAATACACCCGGGGACGACATACTCAAGCTAACGGGAGAGGCTATAAGGAAGATTTGTTATTACTTTAGTGTGATAATGTTTAACAATGGCGGCCTGTGTTTTTGAGGATATATGTAGGATATGTGCACAATGCACTTGTTGGAATACGAGTAGGTTCGTTTTTATTTGACAAGTAAAACTATGTTTGGATATTTGTTAATCAATCATACGTTAACGGCTGTACGGACTTGGATGAAACTTGGCATACGGGTAGACCATGGTCACACAATACCATAGGACCCTTTTCGAAGTACTTTTGCCGAAGTACTACACTGTTTAAGCTGTTGAAACAAGTGCGCGTAACCTACATGATATGTTTAGGGACCTACTAAAAACTTACCGTACGTAAGTATGTAAGTACATGTTTATTTAATTAAAAATTCTTAGCTTCAATGTAAATTAGCTGACGGGTTCTAAACACTAGCCCCAAAATAAAGAGACATAAGTCTACTTACTTACCAAATGCAAGTCGACCATCCAGAATTAATTTCAACAGCTCTATAAACGTCCAAACACCGAAAATTTTACAAACGCCTAAGCATAAAAAGAGGAATTTGCAGAACATTTTCCCATAAATATGATAAGGGGAAGATTTCTCAGTAAGGCGTTTTGTACGACACTCTTAAATTCTGCCTCAGGGAGGATCTAGTGCACGCTCTTTACATTATTTATTAAAATATATCATGCGTCGTTGATTTAATACTAGATTGGCTTGCATTCTGCACAGACTCCATTTTGAAACTTTAACTTAGGTGTAGAATTTTGCACTGATGCAACGCAACAAGGATTAACCGTAGTAACTATTCAGTAATCTGTGGATTAACTAGCTGTGTGTTTCTTTGTATAATAATAATAATTATTCTATAAACTTTAGATCCGTTTCCTCAACCGAAACTTACAAGTATTTGGGTATGTCGGACGCACTAGGCATCAATGCTACTGACGTGAAACAGTCGTTGAAAGAACGCTTCTTTGGCCGCCTGAAAAAAGTACAAAATAGTCTTTTATCAGGCGAGAACAAGGTGCGTGCATGCCAGTCTTGATGTACTCTTTCGGCATATTCAAATGGGCTCAGACAGAACTTGATGCCCTGGATAGGAGAGTCCGCAAATCGTATGAATCACCCACAGTCATCGGTTATGAGACTGTAATATCCCACGGAAGTTCGGAGGCCGTGGCTTTTGAAATTCTAAGACCCTGCACAAGCGTGAGGTATGCAGTCTTAGTGAATATTTCCAGGCCGCCGACATGGGTATGTATCGAGATATGGTAGCGGCGGAAAAGGCTCTTACCCCGCTCTCCTTGGCTAACGAGAACTGGCGCAAACCTATAGTATTAGATACTAATGGCCACAGGTAGGTATGGCAGACCAAGGAGCCTCACGGACGCTTCCAGCGGGTCCTACATGGTCATTTGGTGACCCTTTCGGGGAAACGAAGGTTTTTTCCTTGCGATTATGGACGAAGTTATGATGATGAACAACTGCCGGAAATACATTGTAAAGGACGGCATGGTTGACATATGTCGGGCATGTCACCGGCCGGGGGAATCCATCGTCACATTATCTCCGGTTGCTCTAGTCTAGCTAACGGAGACTATTTGCATAGACACAACCTTGTAGCAGGATTATCCATCAGCAACTTGCTCTTAAATACAATCTTGTGGAATCGGAAGTGCCTTACTATAAGTTTGAGCCCGACCCAATTCCCGTAAATAGCAATGTCATTTTGTATTAGGATCGGTCTATCATTACTGACAGGACTACTGTTGCCAATAAGCCTGACATAGGGGTGATAGACCGACTAGAGCGTCACGCAATGACTGTTGATATAGCGGTCCCCCATGACGAGAACCACGTGAAGGCTGAGAGAGATAAGAAAAGTAAGTATCTTGACCTGACTCGCAAGGTTGTCGACATGTGGGATGTGAATACAGCAATCATTCTGCCGATAGCCGTGACGGCCAATGACATACTATTATGTCATTGGCCGTCCAAGAGCCTCGACGAACATCTGAGGAGGCTCTCGTTGGGCAGCTGATCAAAGCTTGATCCAGAAAGAGGTACTTCTGGACACGGTGCGTATTGTTAGGAGGTTCCTCCCCCGGTAGCTTGGACCCTGTTCCCGTGGGCTACTATTTTTATAATTTTAATTATTTTTTAATTTTATTTTTACCCGACTGCCGAAGTCGGGGTATGAAAAATCGACTAATCACAAAGACGGACATCCGCATCGCGTCTTTCATCTCGCATGTGTTTGGTCGATTTTTTATACCCTTTGCCCTTTGGCTTGCCGAATTCATTACGCAATAATAAAGGCTGCTGAGTCCCAGCAAGGGAACGTTGAAATGCTAATATGTTATGCTTATGCTATGTTATGAGATCAACGACCGGTGGTAGATCACGAAGTATCGCTCATTAATTTGACTCTGTATAACTAATCTTATTATAATAGTTTGTACCTATTTGCGACATAATGTTGTCCTAAGAAAGCCGAAAAATAGCGCATTTTGAATTCTTGATATATAGTATATTATATATATATTATATATATAGTATATTATATTGATATATAGTTAAACATATAAGAAAAATGACGATATTAGGTATCGCCTGCAGTAAAAATCTCATTAAACCATCACTAAACAGACAAATAGCGATAAAGCAGGTAATTTAGATAGGGGAATGGATACAAATGTAAATAAATTTCAGGCTGGCGATAAATTACGCGGCCCATAGACATCCCCAGCTGTTAGTGTGGTATTGGCCACATGGCCACAACTTATTATGTAGGTACAATATTTCACGTATGAACGAGTACCTACCTACCTTACGTTAGATATGGCAAAACTTCCAAGTTATTTGTTTTTGTAAAATCTTCCTCTGCAGTTGTGTGTGTGAGTCGAATAAAAGATTAGGCCAGTATTTAGTCAAGAGACTAGAAAAACTATAGACGAAATATTGCCCTATCGCGTCGCGATAGGGCAATCTTTAGTTTGGACAGAATCAAACTGGCTAATTTATATTATATTCATAATTATAGTAATGCTTTATTTTATATTTTTCTTCTCATTATTGTTTAAGAAATTGACACGCACGCTGTTCCGTTGTTGTTGAATTAGGTAATTTACCTATGTTTGCAATATTTGTTAGTATGTGAGAACCATGTTCCTATTTATCAAATGAATTAATTTTCCTGGTAGTGCTTGTAATACTTTATATTTATACGTAGTATAGTAGTATTAGTTTGGGTGCATCGTCCTCACGTATATGAATTAATGTATGTATGTAAATGTTGTAAAATACTTTATTAAAAGAGAAAGTAACTATGGAGATTTTTGTCCGTTTTTAGGGTTCCGTACCCAAAGGGTAAAAACGGGACCCTATTACTGAGACTTCGCTGTCCGTCTGTCTGTCTGTCTGTCACCAGGCTGTATCTCATGAACCGTGATAGCTACATAGTTGAAATTTTCACAGATGATGTATTTCTATTGCCGCTATAACAACAAATACTAAAAACAGAATAAAATAAATATTTAAGTAGGACTCCCATACAATAAACGTGATATTTTGCCGTTATATTTT
Organism: Anorthoa munda; assembly: GCA_945859665.1. Lineage (NCBI taxonomy): Eukaryota > Metazoa > Arthropoda > Insecta > Lepidoptera > Noctuidae > Anorthoa > Anorthoa munda. Next base: position 13,571,107 of record OX243900.1, on the reverse strand, counting down.
GCGATAATGGTACGGAACCCTTCGTGCGCGAGTCCGACTCGCACTTGGCCGGTTTTTCTCTATGTTATAGCTGCTTTTCCGAATGGACGGTAGAATCAATTATTATTACTATTAAATTTTTGACGTTCCAAAGTGCCACTTAATGGCCTAATTTAAATAACGAAGTTTTGTTTTGTTTTTGTTTGTATAGCGATTGGTAAAATACAAAAATATATGCGATATGTCACGTGATCAATTCCTTACGTTTTGGCATTGCGACAATCGCCAGCGCTGATTTAATGACACTTCGTCTAGACGAGCCTAAGGCACTTGTCCCACCGCCGACGATCAGCGAGAAGCGAGTACAGCTAGAAACTAGATACGAGTTGGCGAGCAGCAAGAAGCGATAGTATCGATGGTTTTGTTGCTCGACTATAAGCGGGTGTTCTTGTGCGACGGTCGATAACTCGCACCATTTGTTTGAGGCGACCGGTTGCTGGTTGCCGGCGGCTGGTTGGTCTTTCGGCATGAGTTCTAATCGCCAAGTGAGCATCGCTGAGCGAGTATGGCTGAACCAATATTATCTCTGCTAGCTCTTGTCGCTGCGGCAAAAGAAGTGGTGAGGGAATTCTCGCCAGCAGTGTGCACAGCCAGCGATCAATTATTAATTTATGTGTGTCTGTTATTAACACGGTATCTGTCTATATATTTTGCCCGTTTCTTCAGCGAGTAAATAGTCGTAAGCTAATCGCTTCCTCCTCGGCGGTGGTACAAGTGCCTTAGGATTGAACCGAATGTAAGGTAAGCCTAATCAGCCGGTCTATTCTGTAAAAATATCACCGTGGAGTATCGGGTGAGGAAATCAATTCAAGCTTGTTTTACCTCAGTTGCCACGGTAAGATTATTTATTGTACAGCATGTAACGGAAAGGTGTGATCATATTTTAAAATTTGTTTTGCCCACATGAGCAAAGAAAAATGAATTACTTTTTTTTGTTTAATTTTTTTACGGATATTGTATCTGCCTACACGTATTATCTGTAGAACGGTTTCTATATTTTGTTACTACTGACAACCGTACCTTTTTATTACGTATAAAATTACAGGCCATGTTTTTGGCGAAATAATACAGACCACTGATGAAAGGCAAACTCAGTCTTCAGTTGCTGACGGAAACTATCGACACGCAGTAATTTCTTTTGTCTGTTCCGGGAAATAGCGTTGTGGACGACAATGCCAGGTGATGAAGTGGATTCGATCTTCCGCTGTTGTGCCGGGTTCTGAAAATATTTTAATGGCTACCGAGACACCTGTAAGTATTTATGTACCAAGATTACCGGGAAGATATCGACATCCAAAACATAGGTGGAACCCTTTCATAGATGTATGGGAACTTGGGGAGAACCATGCCAAAGACCCAACGAAAAATAAAGCCTAGATTTTCTTTTGTCAGCTTTGATGTGCTGTAAGTCTTCCATAGTTAATCACACTAATATTTGGGAAAGTTTGTGAGTGTGCGTGTTTGTTATTTTTTCACGCCAGAACGGCTGAACCAATCTGGATAAAATTTGGCAGAGATAGATTATAGTCAGGAATAGCACATGGAATACTTTTTATCCCGGGATTATGTTCGCTCGGGATAATTTTCAAAATTTACGCGGGCTCAGCCGCTGGCAGAAGCTAGTAGGTAAATAAACGATTTTAAAAGCTCCGAGCAGCATCGTCCCGGAAAAAAAAAAGGAATTAGAATGCAAGCCCATGACCACGCGACCTGAAAACTACTCGCTACTATATGCTTTACCTACCGTTTTACCCAAGCAAAACAAATTCACTACAAATTTAGAAATAGGTATAAGGATAGGTACCTATACCTATACAAGCTCTTTCCGGACACCTTTCATACCATCAAACTGTGTACATTACGACCGATGAGTCGTGGCCCATCTGAAGTTAGCGCCAAGTCTGTGGCCAAGTGGTTGCACAGAACATACTTACTGTACGAATCAAATGGCTGTTTTCATCACGAGTGTACATGCGCGAAAGTTCACAAAGCCTGTGTTCAGACGGGCCACGATTCATCGCTCGTACTGTAGAAGGATGTCCGGTAAAGATTATAATCTCTACTGAATATTGTCCCTTTTATGCCGACGGGTTTGGAGCGGAGTATATTCGTTATAGATTGGGCAGGCCGACGCGGCGCATCCAATTTTGCGTGAACATTATCTCTGTTGTTGCAGCATCCCGTCTCTCTGAAATTAAAGTCTGTGTCTACAAAATACTGCCTAAAATATATTTAACATTTGAAAAGCGAAGTTTAATTAGAACATGATACTTAGAAGTTTTATTTCGGAGAATTAATGTAATTGATTCGTCGACATAAAGTTCAAGTTGGGAAGCTGTTGAAGTCTACAAAACTTATTTACAGGCGTTCATAAGGGTCAAAGCACAAAGAGTCGAATCGAAATCCAGAGGCGACGACGCCTTCAAAAAATAATATTTAAACGTAGTGAACATATTAGTATCAAGATAAACAAAAGACGTGCGCATTACGGCTGGAATCACACAAGCTCCGATCGGTGCGTGCGAACTCAAGCGCTTTTAATTTTTGTTATATTCTCTTCCTTTTCATTCTACTATTATTTTTTCACTTTTTACCATTTTTAAAGGCGCCCGGCGGTGGTCTAAAACGGATCTCTCAATCGAAAAATGGTTTTCACAGACCCGTAATCTTTTTGATTGGCCTATCCAACGATACCCCAAAGGCACACCATGGGAAGACGAGAAAAAAATAGCACCCCACTTTACGTGTACCGGATATACCCTAAAAAAACAATTTTTCGTGATTTTATATATAAAACTTTATAGGCGTGATTAATACAATATACATCCATGCCAAAAATTATAGCTTTCTAGTACTAAGAGTCTCTGAACTCAAGCTACGGAAGGACGGACATGGTGGTGATTGGTAGACTAAGGAACCCTAAAATACGAAGAAAAGGGGTTTATATAGATCAATAAAACACGGTATAAAAATCCAATAAGGATCATAATTTATTTAAAAAATGATATATTACACTTTACAATTGACCGAACTCGTGTTAATGTGGCGGGTCACCCATAATATTCGATAATTTAAAATTTCGAGTATCACAGTTCTCTTTTTATGTAATGATGCTATTTTTCCGATAAAGAACGTCCAAAATGAACTACACTTTGGTACAAGTATCCACAAAATCGTGAGACACTGACAAACCGTGATGAAAGGGTATAGTTATTGAGTTTTGATAACAGCCAGGGTCGTTGCGAACATGAGCATCCGCGAAACTTCAGCATCATTTTCAATATCAGTAAGTTTGTCGTGATATGAATGCGGAAGGGCCGGGGCTTATGGCACGTGTTCTTTTCAGTTGCAGTTTTGACCAATTCTTTTATACACATCACAAAATTTATTAAAACACTTTTTTATTTCAAAACCAGGGAAATCTGTGAAACTTAAATACAAATTCATATTAGTCAGTACTTTTTCCGTTTATTAAGTAAATAATTAAAATCAGCATCAGCGTCCGCTGATGTCAATGACAATATATCAGCATCAGCGGATGTGAAAAAAAATGTGTATCATCAACAACCCTGATAACAACATTATCGTGATGTTAGTAAAACATTTAAAATTCCACTGAAGTCAATAATGCTAAAACTTTATATATATAAATGTCTTTATTAAATTCATCATGTCCATTAAATGTATGAGCATTCCTGGATTCATTATACTATTAATAACATTTAATATCTATCTCTGTTAGGTTCATCCAGCCACATTAACAGCAGTAGTGACCGATGCATAAAAGCATCCTACACATACATTCCATTGGTATTAACTATAACATTCTAATAATATGTACAACTTTATTTACAACATGGAAACTCACGATTTTACTGCCACTTTGAATAAGACACATTGTGATAATAAAACCAAATTTTATATTGCTTCATATACACCGCTATGTGTAAAACACGAAAATCAAAATGACAGGAAAACTGTTAGTTCTGGCCGACACATATTCACGTTCCTTGGTCAACAAACTTTGTTACAAATCAGCAAGACATGGCTGCAATGCACGAGTTCACATAAAATGCTTTTGAAAAATTAATGAAAATATGATATGACGTTTTTGCACATGAATGTTAAAATGTTTTTCAACTATGTTTAGAGGTCAGTTTCTTAAAAGATTCATACAGGGTAATAAGGTATTCTCAGTTCCTTACAAACGAAATGATTCGCATACAATATGCAATAACTACCACTCAACAGTGAGTCACACTGTGGAGCCTGTGAGATCATTAACATCGCATCTCGTGTTAATATCGTACACTGACGACATGACTACTTACCAGGCGGAATCGCAATACAAAATCATCGATGATTTATTATATCGAGAGTAACAATAAACATCAGAATATCAACATACACTGGTTTGGTACCATTAAATTAAACACAGAAATTAATATCATAACAGCACATGCTTGTGTCCATTGTCTTTAGTCTACGTTTCGTGATTCCATCTAAGTTTCCGACGTTGAACAGCAAATGTGGTCAGTCAATAAAATCACATTAAAGTGTCCACAAATTCGCACTTTTTATTAGCTATGGTTGTTATTGGCGTTACTGTACATCACTGAGTTAACTCTGTTCATAGTAATTGAGGCACTGCTTCCGTTTTTCTCTAGTCCCGCTAAAAAGTCTTCCAAAAGCTTGGCTAGGGCCTTACGCTTGAACCTTAAGGATTCGCTTATAACTTCACGTATCACTTCCTTTTTAACGTCCACACCACCTTGCAATTGTTTTAAATTTTCGAATAGTTTCGTGTAATCTGAAAACAAAAAGATAATGTAGCAAGCAATGTAAAGGTCGTCGCAATCGCAACAACAAATTGATAGCGGTTTTATTTAGGTTAGGTTTGAATTGCGTGCACGAAACTGATAAGTGATAACGGACGGTATCATAAACAAAATAACGCAAAATTAAAGATTTGTTTATTTAGGAAATAAATTATTATCTTCGCTTGTTATCGCAAAAAAAGATATATGTACGCAAAACTTTTAAAAGGAGATTATTAAAACAACACGGTTCAAAAATTTGTTATACATATTAGTATGAATAACAAATTTTTGGGTAATAGGGTAATCTTACCTAGATTACCCTACCTAGGGTAGGGAAAGGTAGGATAGGTAGGTAGGGTAGGATAGGTAGGTTGGTAGGTAGGTAGGTGGGTAGGGTAGGTAGGTAGTTAGGATAGGGTAGGTAGCCTAGGTAGCCAAATGACGGGAGCGGAGCCGCGGGAAACAGCTTATAAATGGGCCTAGCGAATGGCTTTTCTTGGAGAATAGTACCACACCATTCCATTTTCTGACATAAGTACCATTGTTGATGCACTTATCTTAGGTGGAAGTAACTATATTCATTGTATATTCCTAACACGAACATTACAGATCTATATTACCAAATATGGCAAAGTGATTGACATTAATTTGTCAATAGAGACACCAATGATAACACTGTTTATATTGATGTTCGTACAAGGCGGAAAAAAGTATAATTTTATTCACTCTATACATGACCGTCTTTTTACACACTGGAACGTCGCTCCGTGAAGCCTGTGAAGCTCCCAGGAAGCTTCTGTGCTTTTGGACGGAGCTAGGCTGGCTGTGTTAACCCCTACGCACAACGGACCAAATGGGAGTCTAAGTAAGGAAAATGGAGTCCCTACCACTACCACACACTGGATCGGTGATGGCTTTAACACGTCATAGAATGACGCCTGATTTTGACATAGACCTTTAGATAAATATAGATGGAATACTCTTCATTGGCCACCATAAGAAATTACAACTAGGAGCTTATGAGTTAGTCGCTAAATGCGATCTTTTTCATTTGGACGAACTTAACTGAGAAGATAAAACGTATATATAAAAAAAAAATAACGTGTGTACCTTTGCCGGGTCTTCGAACAGCCCGAAAGACTTCCAAGCGTACATCTAGGTTGTGCTTTTTTATGTCTGCAAGCTCTTTGCGTGACAGCTGAGGCGGCATCGTCAACTGCGTTAGTTGTTTGTCATTCTGTAACAAATTTCAATGTTAAAAGTGGTGTTACATAAACATTAGGCACATTTTAAATTTAAATTTTTCTGACATTTCATGAGTTACCAGTTACCATAATTTCAGTAGCATTTGCGCGCAGCTGTCTGTTGGAATCATGCAACTTTTTTGGATAAGAGTATTCTAGGAAACTCAGCGATAATGTAACATTATATCAATGAAAGAATTCTCAAAATCGGATCAGTAGTTTCCAGAGAGAAGTTCCTATGATAAGTTTTGATAATAGCTCATCTAAAACTTCTGCTAAACATGGAATGGCACATGAAATTGCCAGTCCTAGGCTTCCAGATTTGCAATGCCAGTAAGTTGCCGGCACGTAACTTGGCAAGAGTCGTTAGATGCGTACGAGTAGTTTTTTACATCTCTTTGGGTACCAAGCGAGACTCGGGGAACGTACAGCACAGTTCCGAGCGCGCGATTTGTTGGTCAGTTGACATAAAGATCGACTGACCAACAAATGGTGGTTGGTCAGTTCACGCACTATGCGCGAACTTACCCCCTTTACGCCAAAACCTAGACAAGTTACATACTAGTTACGGGACTATATTTTGTTATTATGTCAAATAAAAAATTATAAAAAAAATTGACGAATGTGGCGGTTAGTCATACATGTCGGTACTGTCATAATTCACTAGTTTAATAAAGATCTCTAACAAATTTTGTTAACTTTGCCAATGGCCTGTAACCTATCCTTTTATAGGCCTACTGCTTAACTGAAACGGTACCCCAGGTAAAGGACGATTCCAGCCATGGCTCATGCCATAAAAGCAACTGAGAGTGAGAGTGCATTTGGTGTGTGCAGAGTACCTCACCCCCACTGTCTAATAAAATAGCAGCAGTCTTTCATACCTTTCGTTTCCTCTTTCGCGAGCGAGCATTGGAGTTATTCTCTGCGGCGACGCCCTGCAAGATAGCGTTGATCTGCAGCTCCTGCGAGTCGTGCAGCACTAGCGGCGCAGGCGGCGCGGTAGGCGCGGGCGGCGCGTGCGCAGGCGCGGGCGCAGGCACGTGCGCAGGCGCGTGCGGCGGCACGTGCGCAGGCGCGGCCGGCTCGGGCGGCGGCGACGGGGAACGCGCCATCTTGCTGCCCATCGTCGTGTATGCGTCTGGAGGATATAGGAACGTTTTTGAGTCATTAAATTTGAATGAATTTATATTATGCAGGTTTTATATAATTTTCTTAAGCAGCTGGACGAAACCTGCCGGAAATCTAGTCAAATGGCGTGTTATTGGAGACGCCTATGTCCAGCATATGAAACAACTTAAGTGGAAGTGCGCAGGTCACGTGGCAAGATTAAAAGAATTAGTCACTAATTGGTTAGGCCCTAGCGGCAAGATAACTAGAGTTCGTCCTAGAGAACGATGCATTGATGATATTATAAAAAATGCTGGAGAAAGAGAGTGAAGATAAGGAAAATCTGGGAACTGTCAGATACCCACCAGGGCCCTAACTAGAAAAATGAACGTAAATATATAATGTTAAGAATTTTATGTATCTTAAGGAAATAAGAAGGTTTAATTGTTATGTACAGCAGTGGACTGATACTGGATGATGATGTTAATGAATTTCTTGGGAGTCACCAACCCGTCTTAAGCAAGTGAGTTGATCAATGCTTGTGCCGTCTCAGTATGAGACGAGGCTTTTGCACCATAGTGCCTTAGCCCAACTACGTTGTGGTCGGCTTCGAGTCTAAACTGGTGTAGCTGCATACCAGTTCTTCACGTGGAGCGACTGCCACACAAATCAGATAATATTTAATGTGCGAGGTTAAACAACATGTTTTAAGTGAACTTAGGACTCATCAAACTTAACAACTTTTAGTTTGGTGTAACTCTGGTAACAACTGGTTTAACCACACTACGGCGAAGCCAAAAGGAAGGGTTATGATTTTAGCAGTCTATACAGGGTGTCCCAGAAATCGACGTCAAGCCGTAAATGGGTGATAGACCAAGTTATAACAGTTCTCAGAAAAATACTAATAAAGCTGGTAAAGTATTTTGAAGAAAATCCAAATAAACTGCGTCATTCAAAATCTCTGGCAGCTCAAAAGGTCCAATTATTTTGCCATTTAGTATCCCGGTCCACATGTTTACTTTAAATCGATACTGTGACTTATCTTGCCTCATCAAATTTGGATTTTCTACATGCCAGCTACATGAACTAGAAACGGAGTTTAGCAAAGCTTTAGGTAAGCTAAAGTCATTTTAAGGAAGTATGGACATTTTGGGTAAAAACCGATACTATTTACAAAAAAAAATTTGACCAATTATTGAAAACGTAATCTAGCAAGTGTTACACCATTTTTGAATCCTTATTAAATGCGCCAATTTTTCATGTTACTTGCCAAACTAGCGTAGTACATTTTTTTTTCAGTACAGTCAGTTAAAGTTGGGCGAAACAGTAAATTTGAATAATTTGGTTTTGAAAAAGTTTAATTTTCTTCTAAGTAGGAGGAGTTGGCTTTAAATTTTAGGCAAAAATCTACACAAGCATTATTCAAGATTACATAATAATAATAAAAAATTGATAAATTATGGGATTTGTAGCAATTGGAGTTAAAGAACCATTACAGGGATTGATTTTTTTAGTAAATTTTTAAAGTGAACATAATTTTTTAAAAACATGAGATAGATTTTTTTTCGTATTTTTCTGAGAACTGTTATAACTTGGTCTATCACCCATTTACGGGATGACGTCGATTTCTGGGACACCCTGTATATGTATGTTCGTATACGGCTTTTGATGAATAAGGTGTCAATTGATTCGTTATTATAGCCCGGGTAGAATAGGCTATAAAAAACTGTACCGGGGTTAGTTTGTATTTAAATTGTTTGCTTGTTAAAATAGCATTTTGATCGCGCAGCTAATTGTACTTTGTAGAGAACAGCTGTGTTTTTTATGTTCTTTTTTTAAAACCTGTTCAATGTTCTTCTTTTTTCGTTGCGACGGTACATTTATCTGTTTGGCCCTAATAGCCACATTTATTATAGTGTCAGATGCGTTGTGCAGGTCATTTAGGGTGCAAGTGAATGGACAGTTGGGACACTCCACTAAGTGGAGCATAGTTACAAGAGCACTGAACTCGCAACCGGTGTTAGTGTCAGTATGTTTAACTAACCTCCATTGAGGAAGGGTTTGACGACGGGCGGTAGGTTGGGAGGCGCGACGGCTGGCGGAGACGCGGGCGGCGATGCCGGACCGACGGCCGGACCTCCTGTATCCATGTTTGGAGGTTCCTGCAATACAACACACACGAGTTAGAATATGTAGCAGAATTTAATTTGGGAATGGATTTTATGAATCGCTATTATGTCGCATCATTTAACAGTTTGAAAAAGATATTGTTTTGAACTAACTATTATTTTGGAAACTGGTAACCAGACAATCTATCAGCTACTAAAAAGTTCGAATTCGGTTACCAGGCCACCATTTCATTGGAATTTTATTGAAGAAAGGGCAGGTTTTTCGTAATTTAGGACTTCTGTTTGTTAATACATTTTTGACACGTTTAAAACCGAACTTCGTAAAAATCAAGTTGCAAATTGAACTAAGCGAAAATTATTGTTAAAAAACTTGTAAAAACATTAGCGTTCTTAACAGAATTGCCTACCCTTGATTGGATTCATTAACCAATATGACACAGCTGAGATTGTCATTTGGCAGCCCAGTCATTAAGTTTGTGAACTTAGATAGCTCACGTGTTTCAAAAAACAAAGGAATATCGCATCTAACCTCGGGAGGTCTCCCAGACGGCAGGTCCGAAGGCACGGGCGCTAGCGGCGAAGCGGGTCTCCTCGCCGTCACGGGCGACAGCGGCGCTACAGGCGCTACCGGCAGTATGACCCTCGGCGGCGGGATGACAGGCGGCTCTCTTGGCTCCTCGGGCCGTCGCGCGACGATGTGGTGCGGCAGCGGCCCGGCCTTGCGCTTGGGCGGCGCGGCGCGCGGGCCGTCCGCGCCGCGCTTGCCGCCCGCGCCGCCGCCGCCCGACCGCACCGCGCCTACTGGGTCCAAGTCCGCCTCGTCTACCATCATGCGCTGGAAATATAAGACAGTTTTGTTAATAAACGTTGAATATGGCTAGCAAAGTTTATTTTAATCGAAGATCAATAAGAAAAAAAAAAAGTCGGCATATCTACCAAACTGACTGACAAAGACTACTGTTATAGTGAAAGACATGCCATAATCTTTCACTACAGCAGTAATGCTCATGCAGGAACAAGGATGGGTCTCTTCATTATATTCTATTGACATAAAAATGTTCAACTTTTATATCAATAGAGTCAAGAGTGAACCAATGCTAATCATCAATAATGAATGGAGGATCATTCGTTACTGATGTCCTATTAGCTAAATATTTAAGAAAAGAACATAATATACAAAAAAATCTATGATACCTAGCCGAAGAAGCCAATCCAAGCTACTAAACATCACATTCATCTACCCAGCAACTAAAAACAAAACCCTACAAACCTTATCTATCTTGAAGGGGTTGCCGAACATATGCTGACGTACAGGCTGGGACTCAATCTCCCGTAGTTGCGGCGTCATTCGCTTGAGATACTCCTGGTAATTGCCCATCTGTGCGACCGGCATCGAGTGTACGCTGTCCTCGTCGACCAAGCGGGTGTGCGCCAGGGATGGTTGTAGGAAGTTCGCGCGCATTCGTACTACCTGGAAAGTAATTGTTGTAAACTGATTAGTATTTGAAACCGATACAAATAAAGAACTCAATATTTAGTTGAGTAGGCCAGATATGGAATGAAATTCTCTGCAAGAGTCTGTATTTCCTGGTGACTAGATAGTGGATAGAGTATGCTTTCCTACAAGTGCGTAGGAAAGCATATTTCATCTACGACTACATCATCGCATACCATCAGGTGAGATAATGGTAAAAAGCGGGATGAGCAATTTTTTATTAGCCCGAGGCAGTGCAGCTCCGTAATTGCAAATTTCTTTACACATTACATGCATTGAAATAATGTAGAAAATAAGTCTTGACTTTGATAACCTGGCTTTGTTAGTGGTGGTTAGATAAACTATACTGTGATTTTTAATTTCGTGGACTAAACTGACAGCTGCTATTGACCTTATTTTTTTTAAATGTTGCAAGCGCGGAGCATAGTGTTGTAGGTAAGGCTCAATCATAAGTGATTCATCGAATCGATGTGACATGACTCCTGAATTTATTTTTACTAATTGGTGTAAATAAATGTTTTATGAATATAAACGTAATATATTTAAATATAACAGTATTCATACACATAGTACATGAACTTTTATTGTGTTAAATATGAAATAAACAATAAAATAAATGCAATCGATAAAATTAAATCTGTCAGAAATGAGTAGAAGGCCGCTAGTTTCTAAACAAATTATTTTTTTATGCCGTGAAATATTTTCATTTTCGATCTACTTCGATTTTCGATTAACTTTCGATCTGTCAGGATAGTTAGGGTACGACACTATTTTAATGTAACGATCACATTATAGCATGAAGTATGAAATGAGTTTCCATTCACATAAATATTATAACAGGTGATTAAAGAATTGCACAAAACCATTGCCTCCATAAAGCTTGTACAATATAATACTTGTCTTTCACTCTCAAGGTAATGAATTATGTAAACAATGGCTCACATACTCAGTCTTATTAGAATACAATGTGGTAATGGTATAAATACAAAAAAAAATATGTATGTAAAATGGAAATTCGTTTTGGAAACCTGCCAAGAAATAACGATAAAAATTCTTTGTTTGTAGGTATACAATTTAGATGCATTTTGTATACGGTACGGTACCACGCTCAGATGCCACCCGCATTGTATTGTCTTTTTTTTTAATTTTAACAGAGTACTTGTACTGCCAGATGGCAAAATAAAAAAAATGGAGTTAATATGTGCAAAACCGTTTGTCTGCTACTGAATGAGATCATCGCCATATGGTTTCGCTAAGGAATTTGTTTTTTTTTTTTAAACATTGTCTCAATCTGAGCAAACTCGCAAGTAAATTGTTACACTGATCGGTAAGTCGTTCTAGTTTTTTGATCCGTAGTCAACCAATAGTTGCATGTTTTGTGCCTCACAGATGGTCAAATAAGTTGGAGAGTTAATTATTTGACAGTTTGTTAGACTAAAAATTTACGAATAAACGCTTTTTACAGGATTTTGACATTTTTCTTTGGTTGGCATATTTAAACATTGTTTAACTACTGATCAAAATACTGGGCCTAGGTAAAGCAACAGACTCATATGATGACCTTAGAAAATGCCTTGTGGTATTAAGTGCGTTTATGCGCCTACCATCTTTACATAAAGTTTAAATAATTATTTTCTGTGATAGTTGGTTTTTGTCTGTACAAAAGCCTCCACAAGTTTTTCAAGACACTCTTTTCCAATGCTGCTTTGAACTAGCTCTTCCAGTTTGGCCCAAGTAACCCAGACAGCTAATTATAGCTAAAAGAAAGTCAAGATTTTTCCATACCTGATCTAGTAAATCTCTCCTCTGTATGTCGAAAGGGTTCCTATAAGTGTGCGCTTGCGTCTTATGCCTGCCGCGCGAGAGTCCCACAACAAAGCCACCGAACTCATTCAACTGATCCCGAAGAGCTGAGAACTTGTCTTGAAGACACGGGTGCGTCGTCAAGTCTTTGCGAAGAGGGGATCGGGGCATCACTCGAACGCTTTCGGCAACCTGAAATTAATATAATTAAATGGTGTTATTATTATTTTATTATTGTTGTCCCACCAGCAGGGCAAAGACGTCTCTTTCCTCTTCCCAGTGAAATTATATTACAGCTGGAAGATCTTTCGGGTCCATCGTATCCCGCCATCTCTTGCTGGAGAAGTGGGGATGCTACGTTGCCGTTTGTTGCTGCTTAGGGTCCAATGTATTCAATTATTTTAGCCCGTAGAGCCACCAGCAAGCGACAGATGTGGCCAACCCAGTTCCAATTCAGCTTGTATGTAGTGTTATTTTATTGGTTTACCGTTTCTGCCAGCGGCTTTACTCGCGTGAAAAGTGTTTTCTTATCCCGAGGAAACATTATACCAGGATGAAAATACATAATCTGCAATAGCCTATGTGCTATTCCAGACTATAATCTATATCTGTGCCAAATTTCATCCAGATCCGTGAATCCTTTTTAGCGTGACTGAGTAACAAACATCCATCCAAACTTTCCCATTTATAATATTATATTATTATAGTAATATTAATAAGGCTACTAAGCCACACTTTGCGTATAGCGTAGACATTCGTCGAATGTATTAGCTGCGCAATACAGACGCTAGCGCAGCGTTGATGTGGCGTCAATGTAACGTCAATCAACGAAAGATAAAATCACCCAAAGAATTAAAAAGTGCTCAATGTTTTCAATGCACGAATAAACGACTAATTACTTAGAAAGTGTTCACTCGTGCGCAACATCAGCACCAAGAATTAATGCAAATTAAGCAGATAAACTTCAATTAATGATGAGTCCCCATTTCTGTATCGACGTATCACAAATTAAGTGCAAGTCCAGTGATGCGACTGGCTGTTGAAAATTCATTCTTCCAATCAAGTAGGTAACGCGCGTTTGACAATTTGTTACATTGATTTTGCGAACAATTATGTAGGTACCAGAGAAACTGGGCCTAAGAGTATCAGAATAACATACCTTTTGAGTGTTATTGCTGGAAGATTTGTTTATGACGTCAGCACAGAGTTTCTCGAATTCTACTTTAGCTTGATTTTTCAGTCTTTTCAAATAGTTCAACACGGAGAAACTGAGCGAATTGTCCTGAGTGTCAGGAATCAAAAGCTGTAGAAGTTGTGCGGGCGCTCCCATTTTCGTTAATGCTCTACGAAGAGGCTGGAAAAAGAAACAATTATACAATATTATTAATTTTTTTAATAAATAACCTAATATTTGTTTTTGCTAAACTGTATAATGTTAGAGTGCCAGTAAAAAGTAAAAATGGACTAATATACATAATCCATTCTTAAATTGACACTATTTTTTTCAGAGAAAGAAATTTTAATACCCACACAATTCAGAAAAGATTTGAGTTACTGTCAACCATCCCTTTACTGGGAAAAAGTCTCCCTCCATGAATTCTAACTGTGTTGGTTCAGGGCTAGTTTTTTTTATTTATTGATAGGCTCGCGCTTGACCACTATCTCACCTGATGGTAAGCAATGATGTGGTCGACGATGTAGCACGCTTACCTAGGAGAAACTTTGGACTATTGTTGTTTTGTCTAGCTCTCCCGCCATTTGCTTTATCTACCGCAACGCTTTCTGAATGTGTTAGGACTCCACACAATATATTTTCAACTTACCGCAACATAGTAAGCGGGCATTCTCTCGAGGTAGTTATGAAACGCTAGCTTCCACTCCTGAGTAGGTTTGCAGCGATGCACTTTGAACAGCTCATCCAGTAGAGGCAACAACATCGGGTAGTTGTAAGGCAACACGAACAAGTTGACACATGTCAGGTTTGTTGACGCCTTCAAGTAGCCGAAAGGGTGGTTGATTTCGGAGCTTTTACAACCGCTGTTGGCTACGAACACCTGGAATAAACAAAGAAACCATGTTAGCGCATATTTTAACACTATTATCAATCCAAACTTAACTTATAAAGAGAGAGGGATACTTAAAGTAGTCACAGCGGATCTTTGTGTCTCTGAAGTTGGCTCTGCGAACCATTGCGCAAGAAACAATCTGTCATCGAGTATACTGCATAGAGTAAGCGAGATAGGACGATGCGACAAACGTAAGCGAGTGAAAGAGATAGTTATACAATGCTATCTTCTACTTCAACGTTGACACAAAAACAAAACCGGCCAAGTGCGAGTCGGACTCGCACACGAAGGGTTCCGTACCATTATCGCAAAACACTGCAAGAAAAATCACGTTTGTTGTATGTGAGCCCCCCTTAATTTATTTTATTTTAATTTAATAATTATTATTTTCTGAAGAGAATATACAACTAAATATTCTGTGAATATTTCAAGCGTCTACCTGTTGCCGTTATAAATTCGAGCCAAAAACGGCAAAAAAATCACGTTTGTTGTATGGGAGCCCCCCTTAAATGTTAATTTTATACTGTTTTTAGTATTTGTTGTTATAGCGGCAACAGGCATACATCATCTGTGAAAATTACAACTGTCTAACTATCACGGTTCATGAGATACAGCCTGGTGACAGACAGACAGACAGACAGACGGACAGCGAAGTCTCAGTAATAGGGTCCCGTTTTTACCCTTTGGGTACGGAACCCTAAAAAGCAATTGCGCAGGGTCTTACTGCCGACTTCAGAGACACAAAGATCCACTGTGAGAGATATAGATATTGTTTGTTTGTTTGTAGTGGGTAACCTCTGGAAGTACTGATCCAAAATTAGGAAAATTCTTTAACTCATAGAAAGCTAAGTTGGGGTCGTCTATCCGACAAAATGCACGGTTCCTGTGGTATGGTATAGGCAAAGTGAAGTTGCGTGAAAAAGATAGTAATTAAAAAAACCGCCCAAGTGCGAGTCGGACTCGCGCACGAAGGGTTCTGTACAATTATCGCAACAAACGGCAAAAAATTCACGTTTTTTGTATGTTTTTTTTTTACTTAAATATTTATTTTATTCTGTTTTTAGTATTTGTTGTTATAGCGGCAACAGAAAGACATCATCTGTGAAAATTTCAACTGTCTAGCTATCACGGTTCATGAGATACAGCCTGGTGACAGACAGACAGACAGACGGACCGCGGAGTCCCAGTAATAGAGTCCCGTTTTTACCCTTTGGGTACGGAACCCTAAAAAGTAACCTTGATTATTTTTCCAGAATAGGGTAGTTTACTAAAAATTTATTTTTTGTCCGTCAGGTAGAGTAATATAAATATTGGACACGTATTTTTTCTTTTGACACGTAAACATAAATTGACGACGATATAAAATGCGTTGAAATATCGTGAAAAGTCATGCCACTACTACACTTTACTGCCATAATGACGTCACAAGCCCCCCTCCTGAACTTAAACGCGCTTTTATTGGTTTAGTAAAGCCACAGATAATATAATACTAGCATACAGATACCTCATCCCATACAAAGAAACCGTGCCGACGTAACTAGCGTTTTTCGACTGCTTATTCTGGCAATTTTTTGTACATCGAACGCATTCGGTTCTGTTTCACGGTGATAGATAGATGGTGTTAGCAGCGAATTGCAAGTAAAAGGGTTTACTAGGTTCGTGAATATTTTTTTTCTTTAAATACGGTGAAGGTTTGTTTTCTAGTATTTATTTGCACGTTTTTACAGTTTTTTTTGCACCAAAATGTGTTAAAATGCAAACTTTAACAATCGAGTGGAATGCCTCAGAAAGTTAAAATGCGCCATCTATTGGCATCAATTTTAAATAATCCGTCTAATAATCTTTGAAATGTGAATTAAGAGCCCAATATTCCATAATTTTTTACTTAGGTGAGTTGAATAAACAAGAACATACAATTTTTGTGTTCAATTCCAGAAAATGTTAATTTTACACACATTCAATAACAGATGGAGGTGCATATCGCGCCATCTAGTGAGCTTTATTTGAACCAAATTTTCTTTCTTAGCAATGAGACTCCGTGGTAAAGCAAAAAATACGTGTATATTGGACACGTATATTTGATAATCTCACTGACGAAATAAATAGAATTATCAGTTTTCTACCCATGAAACATTCCTATTATTTATATATAATAGGCTATTTACTCAGTTCAAAATACATTGTTTAAAGCAAAATAATATATTGATAACTAAACATATAATGCCATAAAAAAACATTGATCAGAATAATAGGCAAATACCCACATTAAATGGCCCAAGATGGCTATCAAAAAGGTGATTACTATTGATTGGTGATTACTACAATCGGAGTTATTACAATAATAGGAATTATTATACTGCGCTGCACTGTGTACCCATAGTGTCATCGAGATTAATGTAAGCAACAAGTGCGAGTCGGATTCGCGCGCGAATGGTTCCGTAACATTATTGCAAAAAATGCCAAAAAAATCATGTTTGTTATTTGGGAGTCATACTTAAATTATTTTATTCTGTTTTTAGTATTTGTTGTTATAGCGGCAACAGAAACACATCATCTGTGAAAATTTTGACTGTCTAGCTATCACGGTTCATGAGGTACAGCCTGGTGACAGACAGACAGACGGACGGTGGAGTCTTAGTAATAGGGTCCCGTTTTTACCTTTTGGGTACGGAACCCTAAAAATTAGTTTATTCCCCCACGTAAATTTCTATTCTTATTCTTATTCTTTATTGTACACAAAAACATACAATAACACACACATACATACATATTTTCAATAATGTTGAGAAGACTCGTTCGTGGGGCGGCCCGACATAAGCCATTCAAATAACGCTAAAATATGCAGATAGATGCATGGGCTATCTTCAATGAATTATTAAACACTTATTAGAAGTAATTGCTCACATTATCTAGTTAGTGAAGTGCAATTTCATAGTTTGTTTACATTATCCAAGGTAACCTACATAATAAATTAATACAAATTGGAGTCAATTGCTGCCGTCTTTATTGTTACTGTTTACGAAAATTGTCTTACGGAGGTTATTGTCACTCTAATATTTGGCTTGGTAAGAAAAAAGTAAGTAAGTTTAAGTTACACGACGTTTAGAAAATGTTTTACATACAGTTGCTCTACACCACAGAAAATATAATACCAGGACAGTTGCCTCATCCCATATAAAGAAACCGTGCCGAAGTAACTAGCGTTTGTCATCTGATTATACCGAGAATTTTTTGTACATCGATCGCATTCGGTTCCGTTCCACGGCGATGTACAAAATATAATCAGTATAATCAGTACAGTACGTCGGGACAGTTTCTTTGTATGGGTTGAGACACCTTTGTCTAGACGAAACGACATTACATTACACAATCGACAATCGTTATTGTCGAAAATCCAAAATTTAAGGCATTTATCACGTGAATTTTTTGTAGCGTATGCCAATGAGGGAATAATTTCTAATGCCGTATAACTTTTTACCCGGCTGCAAGGAAAGGGTTATGTTTTTCGCGCGTATCTTGTATGATTGAATGTATGTAATATTCTTTATTATCTCATATCTTTCAAACTACTTGGCGGATTTTTATAATTAGGACATCGTTAGATAGGTCTTAACCGCCCAAGTGTTCTTAGCTAAGTGCCTATAAGAAAAAAGGAACATGGCGGATTTTGGGCAAACTCGTATTAGTCAGCCAGCTCGCGAATATGTATCCTCCGACTGACTGGATTTTCTTCTTGTTTACGTCTTTTTAGTTCGCTTTTTAAGCATGCGGGTTTTATGACTTTTTGTTTTTTATTTTTTTTATTTATAACTTTTTTGATATTTTTTTTAAAATTTTGTATGTTAAGGTTTTTATCATTGTAAGGAATATGAAATGTTAATTTAGCTTGAGCTTGAATGTTATACTGTTTTGTTTTTCTTTTTTGGTAGCTGTGTTGTGTTGTTCACACTCTTTTTTTTCCAATAAATTTTTAGAAGTGATGACTTTTAATTGGCTGTCAGTCTCACGTACTATTTGTTATTCTGTTTGTTTTAGCTCTAAGTCGTCCATAATTGATAAATAAATAAATAATTATTAATTAAAATTGAGTATGCCGCAGCATTGCGCGGCCCCATTTTTTCGAAAGAAAAAGAAGGAGGTAAACCGAAACATAGAATTATATTAAAGCAGTGGTTGGTAAAACCCGTACTGCCATATTTGTAAAATATTCACAACAATAAAAAACTAGTAGATAAACTTGCGATAAAAGCCAAAAAATTATGAAATTTGACGTTTTATAGACCTCACTCTACACCAACGCCCCTAGCGGCAAATTCAAACGTGATAGCTCTCATTACACACAGTGTCGCTGTTAAGATGACTGCTATCGCTCATAGAATGTCACATTGTCTAGAACAGGGATTCCCAAAGCGGTCGATATCGAACCCTTGGGGTCGAAATCGGTTTGCCAGGGGTAGACATAAACGAAAACTGATTTTGAATCGACGTGGTCTAAAATTCGACCCCTATTAATTAACACAAGTTCTTATTAAAACTTTCAAGATACTGTATAAGTTGTGTTACATGTACCAACTTGGTATAAGAATGACTAATATTTTAGTAGGAAGTATCATTGTTGTACTTTTAAAAACTTAACAAGTCAATAAGCGTGCACAAGTTCTTACAAGAAGAAAAACTCATTTGGCTATGGCGGTCTGAATTATCAGTTCATTTTGGAAAAGGGGTCTCTTGCTCGAAATTGTTTGGGAATCCCTGGTCTAGAGCCTCTGCCTCTCTTTATTGTTAAATAATTTCTATTTAAAATAAGAAATACACGAAATTTTTCTTACCTGCCAGCAGACGGTCGGCTGTTTCCTGGCTAATATGAACTGTGTCAGTGGACTAGGCTCCAACTCGTACTTGTCAAAGGGCAGATTGTCAATCACCATCGGCTCCTGGCTCGAACATGTGAACTTCACCACTGGGTGTGCAGAACGAGGTGGCTGGAAATTACGGAAAAAGGTTTTAAGTATCAACTTGTCTCATGGTTTGTTTGATTTTACTGTTTTTGCTACAGGAGTGTGTTTTTGCCGGGCATATTTCTTAAAATCTTAATATATATAAATCTCGTGTCACAATGTTTGTCCTCAATGGACTCATAAACCACTTAACCGATTATAATAAAATTCGCACACCATGTGCAGTTCGATCCAACTTGAGAGATAGGGTAGGGTAGGGTAGGGTAGGGTGGGGTAGGGTAGGGTAGGTAGGGTAGGTAGCGTAGGTAGGGTAGGTAGGGTAGGTAGGGTAGGGTAGGGTAGGTAGGGTAGGGTAGGGTAGGGTAGGGTAGGGTAGGGTAGGTAGGGTAGGGTAGGGTAGGTAGGGTAGGTAGCGTAGGTAGGGTAGGTAGGGTAGGTAGGGTAGGTAGGGTAGGTAGGGTAGGTAGGGTAGGTAGGGTAGGAAGGGTAGGGTAGGGTAGGTAGGGTAGGAAGGGTAGGTAGGGTAGGTAGGGTAGGAAGGGTAGGGTAGGGTAGGTAGGGTAGGAAGGGTAGGTAGGGTAGGTAGGGTAGGTAGGGTAGGGTAGGGTAGGGTAGGTAGTTAGGGTAGGGTAGGTAGGGTAGGTAGGGTAGGTAGGGTAGGTAGGGTAGGTAGGGTAGGTAGGGTAGGGTAGGGTAGGTAGGGTAGGGTAGGGTAGGGTAGGGTAGGTAGGGTAGGGTAGGTAGTTAGGGTAGGGTAGGTAGGGTAGGGTAGGGTAGGGTAGGGTAGGGTAGGGTAGGTTAGGTAGGGTAGATGAATGTTTGGTGTTTTTATGGCAAAACAAAGTTTGCCGGGTCAGCTAGTAATCTAATAAAGTTTTATAACATTAGGCTCGCGTGTGACCACTATCTCGCCTCGCTCGAAACGCTTGCCTAAAAGTAACCTATTCACTCTTGACTTAAAGACCCCACTGGTGCAGTAGTAAATAAACCATTTATCAGCCCGCATATAACTTATAATGCACTGCTAATAAAAAAAAACAAAGGTTTGAATGACACTACAATCTTGACAACGACTATAAAATCGATAAACTTCGCATAACTACTGCAGGACGTAATGTTGCGTACACAGGCATAAATCTAACTAGATGAGGCGATTGTGTACTTCGCGTGTCAAAAAACGGAGTAAAATGATCGTACTTTGAGATTTTCATTTAGCATTATGGCACCGGAAATCCACTGAAATTTAGAAAAATGCCTGATTAAACCATATTGAGCTGTAAATACTGTATACAAGAAGTTGGCCAACCCATTGGAAATGTTTTCTTTCATTGGTAAGTAAATTTGTTTTTAAATAGTGTGTGAAAAAGTGGCACGCTTGGTTTTCATACAGATGGAGGGACTAGTTAGATTTATATCTGTGGTTGTATAGCACCCCCCACTTAATAAAAAGTAGCGGTATGTTTGTTGTATGTTATTTGATAGTGATCAAAAATAAAGACAAATTAGTTGCAGTTTAGCGATTCTTCACCGAAAAGTTACCGAAAAATTGGATGGTGACCTAACATGCTGCCGCAAAATAGTCATAGCCAAATTGATGCCAAGGCCGTGTCGCCGAAAAGCGTAAAAGGCAACTGCATAATTTTTGTTTATTTTATGCACTTTAACTCTGCGCTTTCATATTTACCGAACATAACAGTGTTAATATTTCAAATAAACATTGGATTCAATAATTTTCGAGAATCGTGAAGACCGAATGTGAACCCATATAGTCTGAGTCGATATGTGCTCAAATGATGGCTATCAGACTCGTCTTCTATTATAAGGGAATTATTTTTATCTGAAATGTAGGTGAACTATATCCGAAACCACTGTGTGCCTAAGCCTTCGGCGATTACAGGTTTGATGTAACGTTTTGTACACAGCTGAATACAAAGTCCAAGTTAACTTTGTTTTATAATGAAATCGACCTGTTGGTCATGAGAACTGTGATAGTTTGCACCAACTGACGTGGTAATTTGAACATTAATTGTTCACCGCCAGGATTATAGTTTCTCTATTAAACCGGTAATGATCAAATTACCAGTTTATTTTCTTAGTAACGTTTACTGTGTTAAATTGTTTAATTTTTATCACCATTATCATGGTTGCCGCTTCTACGCCCAATTGCGTAGATGAACGTGTTAATTCCTATTTTGTAGTACTTGGTACAACGGGGTGAATAGAACCTCAGGGAGAATTTTCACGCTATTAAAATAGTAGTTTATGCAATGGTCATATAATAAGGGTTATTAAAACACAAGCGTAGGTTTATCAAATGAGGCGAAGCCGAATTTGATAATAATATTACGCGAGTGTTTTAATACCTAATTATATGCTATTGCATACACTACTTTATCTTCACTCATACAGTTGCAATAAAACAAAAGTGGAAACGGAAATATATTTGGTATGGCGGGCAATTTAGATTCTCTTTGCGTATGACTGTGCAGCGCGCGCCTCCTTAGACAATGACAGTACTTCAATGAGCCCATAAGCGCCAATAAATTAAAAAGTAAATATGTGCTATAAAAATTAAAAAGTTATTTTATGATGCAGTTGTTTAAAAATCGAAGGAAAATGTTGAACTGTAATGGTTTTTTTTTTAATTTTACCTATCCATGAATATAAAGTACGTGTTTATACAATATTTTTTGAATTCATATTTGGAACATTATGTTGTGAGTGTAGATAAAAATGTTTATTACATCTAAATAGGTACTCCAATATATTAAATAATTACTTTAAAACAACGATGCTTTGTTTGAAACCAATAAAGTGGTATCTCAGTTAAAATCCTAGTCAAAGTTTCGTTCCCATTCACCCCCGAGGTGCTATTCACCCCGTTTTACGGTACAACGAATTTAATAATCCAAGATGTTGGCATAAGCTTAAGGTAATTTATCTATCAAATACAAAATTTCAGGTTCCTTCGAATTAAATCTCAAACAATAACACCTTGGGACTTTGTGGTAATTTTCTTTTTGGTCAAACGCGAAGATCGACTCGTAGAAAAAAAAAAATTGTTACAATTTATCTTACCTGAACAATAAGATGAATATTTTTGTCAACAAAACAACAAGCTACAAAAAAATTCAGAATACTATTAACAAAAAAAAATTAAAATCTTGTCATAATATTATGCAAAAATACATACCAATGTTTGCGCGTTAGGGTCGGATCTGAAGGACTCCGGTATAGGCCAGAAGCCGACAGCGAAGCCTTTCTGCGCAACCGTACGCGGCACGTAGATCAGGCGACGGCAGGAGTGCCAGGCCTGAGGAGCACTGGGACCGCTCTGGGTTTGATACTGGCCGCTGTTCCAACGCTAAAAAATGGAGAAAAAGTATGAGGATTTATTGGGCCAATGGACGTTAGCAGGTACGCGTGAATTACTTGGGTCTCCAGAGCCCCTGGCTCATGGTAGTGATAGTAACGGTCGGTATAAGTCCGACATAACATTCAGCCCCCAAACAAAGGTTATTCATGAGGATTTCCCCACAACAAAAAAGCAAAGGTAAAGAATTGAGCTCAACTTCGGCAGGCAGCGAAAATGACGAGGCTTTTGCCCTACTATGGTGACCAATGCAGTGACAAACGGTTTATCTTTGTGTCTCTGAAGTTGGCTCTGCCAACCATTGCACAAGCAACAGTTTGTCATCGAATATACTGCATAGAGTAAGCGAGATAGGACGATGCGACAAACGTAAGCGAGTGAAAGAGACAGTTATACAATGCTATCTTTACCTTCAACATTGACACAAAAATAGCTACTGCGCAGGGTCTTGCAGCCAATTCAGAGACACAAAGATCCGTTGTGAGTATTATATCGTGATGCTAATATCTCTTAACCCTGTTCCGCAATATGGAGCCCAATAATACTCAATAATTTATGTAATGTAATAAAGATAGTCAGCAACCCCAGCCTAAGCAGCCCCTTACAACAAAATACATCCCAAAAAAATCTTTTAAACAAAAGTTCTAATTTTAAACTGAATGACGACTGTTACTGGTATTGAGAAGGACTATTAAAAACTGGCCAAGTGCGAGTCGGACTCGCGCACGTAGGGTTCCGTACCAATATCGCAAAAAACAGCAAAGCCGATCCACTGCTGGACATAGATAGGCCTCTAATCGTGCACATACAGTAACCATAAAGTTGGCTGTACGATTGAGTAACAGAAAAATAGGCCAACTAATTACCTGAGCCAACAAATGAGTAGTTCAAATAAAAATTCGTGAGCCCGTGACTTGCCCTTTAAAATGATTGAAATCAAGAGATGGCCTAAAAAGTTCACGTAGTGGAATATTTTTGTTTTTTATTGTTATTTGGCTTGCGCTTGACCATTATCTCACCTGATGGTAAGCAATGCTGTGGATTATGCCTATGCAGAAAATAGGGAGACATTTATGTCTTACTAATATTATAAATATGAAAATCGATACGTTTAGATGTTTGTTAATCAATAATGCCTAAAAAAGCCGGCCAAGTGCGAGTCAGACTCGCGCACGAAGGGTTCCATACCATTATCACAAAAAAAAAACGGGAAGAAAAATCACGTTTGTTGTATGGGAGCCCCACTTAAATATTTATTTTATTATATTTTTAGTATTTGTTGTTATAGCGGCAATAGAAATACATCACCTGTGAAAATTTCAAGCCTAGCTATCACGGTTCATGAGATACAGCCTGTTGACAGACAGACAGACAGACGGACCGCGGAGTCTTAGTAATAGGGTCCCGTTTTTCGTCCCTTTGGGTACGGAACCCTAAAAAGGAACAAATAAAGAAGTTCCAAGTTAAGCAATTACGAGTTGAAATAACGATTGCGTACACTTCTTTATCCTAGGTCTATCTATAGCTACGGCCCCCGACTTTAGAAGGATTCAATCTTTTGTGAAGTTTCAGAGTTCTAAAAGTAACGGTGACGTCATCATTCACTGTTTTGTTATGAATAAAGAAAATGTTGAAAAGTTTTAAACTGTTGTGTTTCTATAGGAATCCTTTGAAACATTGCCTTTTCTGTGTAATTTTAATTCATGAGTACTTCTAAGAATACCTGTTTTATTTCTTAAGATTCAGATCCTCAAGTTCAGTATCCTATTTTTATTTGCATTACGTATTGATATCTCAATAATAAATCAGAAGTGTGTAGCTAGTATTCATCTGCTCGTTAACAGCTAAAAGCCGATCCACTGCTGGACATAGATAGGCCTCTAATCGTGCACATACAGTAACCATAAAGTTGGCTGTACGATTGAGTAACAGAAAAATAGGCCAACTAATTACCTGAGCCAACTAATGAGTAGTTCAAATAAAAATTCGTGAGCCCGTGACTTGCCCTTTAAAATGATTGAAGTCAGGAGATGGCCTAAAAAGTTCACGGAGTGGAATATTTTTGATTTTTATTGTTATTTGGCTTGCGCTTGACCATTATCTCACCTGATGGTAAGCAATGATGTGGATTATGCCTATGCAGAAAATAGGGAGACATTTATGTCTTACGAATATTATAAATATGAAAGTCATTACGTTTAGATGTTTGTTAATCTATAATGCCTAAAAAAGCCGGCCAAGTGCGAGTCAGACTCGCGCACGAAGGGTTCCATACCATTATCACAAAAGAAACGGCAGAAAAATCACGTTTGTTGTATGGGAGCCCCACTTAAATATTTATTTTATTCTGTTTTTAGTATTTGTTGTTATAGCGGCAACAGAAATACATCATCTGTGAAAATCAACTGTCTAGCTATCACAATTCATGAGATACAGCCTGGTGACAGACAGACAGTGGAGTCTTAGTATTAGGGTTCCGTTTTTACCCTTTGGGTACGGAACCCTAAAAAACAATCTTCCTAACAATATGATTTTTCTTTCTTTCTAATTTCTTTATTATTTTTCTATGTTTCTTCGATCAAGTGGTGAGCCTTCAATTGATGAGCCATCAGTAACAGATAAAAATACCGCAGAAGGTTTATGTATACTGTAATATATAGTTAGAGAAAGCGCAACAAATGGATTAAAGTTCTCAAAGATAGTAAATTGTTAGTGAAGAACTAAAGTAATGAAGACTTTGTATACGAGATCGATGGCTGTTTTGTTACAATAGCAATTAACTTATTTTATAAAAGTGAATCTTTGTAACTTGATTACCTTAGTCAAAATGACTAAACGTAACAAAATCAAGTTAAGATATAAAACATTGGACAAAATATAATCTAATCTAACTGGCCTGGCTTATTTTTTACATGTTAGAGGTTTCTGTGTCGGGGCTTTTTTTAATTTGTAATTAAATTTTTATAACATGCTTTTTTTAACTACACAAAATATACCTAGTAATAGATACGCCTAAATCTACAATCTATCGAAACAAGTAATAATGACACGATTTATTGCGAAAAATCCAGATTCAAAGAGTAAAATGAATGACGGATAACTTTTGAACGGCTGAACCGATTTTATTCAAACATAGCTAAGAACACTCTAGACAAAGTCACCTTTTAAACAAAAATAACTAAATCAAAAACGGTTCATCCGTTTAGGAGCTATGATGCCACAGACAGTCACACAGATACACCCCTCTTTTCCTTCGGGGGTTAAAAATAACGAGTAGTGGTAGGAGGTTCGTCGTTCTCTAGCTAAAAAGTCTACTTCAAGGCAAGCGTGCTTCACCGTCGCCCGCATCATCGCTTACAATCAGGCGAGATAGTGGTCAAACGCGAGCCTAGCTGCTATCTGGATACCTGATCTTATTGACGTGGTAATACGAAGATATCCTAGCAAGTTTCCTGTGTAGTTTAACAAAGGTCGGAAAACGCAGTGTTAGAAGGCCTCTAGCACAAGATACAGGGCTTCAAATAAGTATGATACACCTATATTTTGTGTCAATAAACAAATTTATTATCATAAGGTGGACCGATGACCTAGTTAAGGTTGCGGAAATCTGCTGGATACCGCTCGATGCCGCGACACCAGGTTGTGGCTTAAATCCAGCAGAAAGTCTTCCAGCTGAAATTATGAAAAAAGGACAATCAAAAATACTACTTACTCCATTCCTCTCCCCATCGCCTTCCAATTCCTTCTCCCCCTCATGATTGGCTTCATCCGTCTCGCCTTCCCTAGCGTTTGCCCCTTCTAAAGGTGGCGGGTCGGGGCCGATCTTCTCGAAGTTGATCACGACACCACTCTGCACTTTCTGAACGAGACTGTCGATGCATTGCATCAGCATACGATGAGATGTAATGCAGTATGAGCGACCTGAAAATTGTACGGGAGTTACTGTATATTCAAGCAAAAAATGTACAGTTACACATTCAGACTGCTAATTCCATCAGTTCCCCCACTACCTATCCTCCTACTTATCTTAGACCTATCTTAGGCGCCTACCTCACCGGGTCGTTGAGTTTTCGTTTCTGTACTAAATCTGTACAGCTCGGTAAAGAATCACGTTTACACTGCTGAACTCGTGTACAGATTAAGTGTGAGGAAGGCGCCTTAATCAGACTTTTTACTCAGGCCTCATCATAGTGAGAGGAAGGATCGTAAAGTGGTATAATCTCCGGCACGTAAGTTGGCAAGAGTCGTTAGATGCGCAGAAGTCGTTTTTAGGGTTCCGTACCTAAAGGGTAAAAACGGGACCCTATTACTAAGACTTCGCGGGCCGTCTGTCTGTCTGTCACCAGGCTGTATCTCATGAACCGTGATAGCTAGACAGTTGAAATATTCACAGATGATGTATTTCTGTTGCCGCTATAACAACAAATACCAAAAACAGAATAAAATAAATATTTAAGTGGTTTGTGGTGGTTTTTGCGATAGTGGTACGGAACCCTTCGTGCGCGAGTCCGACTCGCACTTGGCTGGTTTTTTAGGTATCTTTGGTAGTGAAGCGGGGCGCGGGGACCTTTTAGGACCGTTCCGAGCGCGCGGTTGGTTGGTTAGTTGACACAAGGATCGACTGACCAATCGTGTCGCGTCCACGTTCCGTTCGCTCTAGATGGTGGTTGGTCAGTTCGCGGCATATGCGCGAACTTACCCCCACTACGCCAAAACCTTGCCAACTTAAATCCACCTAACAGCGTAATGCCAGTTACTGCAAGTCACTTATTGTCCCCATATTTTGATCCATAGATAAATAAACTACATGTTTCCTAACAATGTTTTCCTTCACAAATAATCGTCAAAAAAAATATTTTCCGTCACGTTGATAGCTTATTGAGGTAAAATATTGTGTGGGTGTAAAACATGTCTGAAAGATTTTATATCAAGTTTATTAATAGTAGAAATGATAGCATCCAAATGTTTGTGGGTGGTAGTCATGGGCCGAATGAACTTAAGTGGGCAGTGCTTTATATTGACAGTAACAAAAAAAAAACGGCCAAGTGCGAGTCGGACACGAAGGGTTCCGTACCATTTTCGCAAAAAACGGCAAAAAAATCACGTTTGTCGTATGGCAGCCTGCCTTAATTTATTTTATTTTAATTTAATAATTATTATTTTTTGAAATGAATATACAACTAAACATTCTGTTGCCGTTATTAATATCGAGCAAAAAACGGCAAAAATATCACGTTTGTTGTATGGGAGCCCCTCTTAAATATTTATTTTATACTGTTTTTAGTATTTGTTGTTATAGCGGCAGCAGAAATACATCATCTGTGAAAATTTCAACTGTCTAGCTGTCACGGTTCATGAGATACAGCCTGGTGACAGACGGACAGACAGACAGACAGACAGACATAGGGATCGCGAAGTCTTAGTAATAGGGTCCCGTTTTTACCCTTTGGGTACGGAACCCTAAAAAACGCAATAATACAAAGTTCAGTCCAGTCACCAGGACACATGCAACTTACAACCGGGAAACAGGGCACGTGTAAATACCACATGATACGCCACTGATATAATACCATTCAAATAAAATCAACAGGAAAATCATACAGTTTACTTTTGTAGGTAATGAAATTAATTTCAAACCGGAGTAAAATTAATTGTGAAGTATTTTTTAATGACAAAATAAAGTGTATTGCATAAATCGAGTTAATTTATTCGTATTCGTAAAAAAATATTGCATACTTATTTTAAGTTGTCAGGCCGGTGAATTAAGCCAGCTGGTAGTTGAGTATAACATATTATTTATACTTTTAACTGAATACATCTACCTTGACTCTAAATGAACAGCACAAAAACTAGTCAGACTCGTTTTCTAAAGGGCTTACTATCCCCTTTTAATATGAAATTTCTACATCCGTGTAAGTCTCCTTGTATTTTTAGCTTATTATTATCTGCAAAAGAATCTACTCACTCGAAGATTTTAAAGCTCGTACTAATATTGACATAAGAAAGATATCTTGAAAGTTGTTTGTTTACAAAAATAATCTTGAATGGGTACATTTTTAGATAAAGATATAGATAAGACAATATAGGTATGTGGATGGAATTATGTATGTTACTGTCTACTACACTGTAATTTACAAAGGTCACACCCAGTTTCTTGAAAGAGTTGCTAAGCGCGCGTTATAGTTCTCGCCAAACTTCTGGGCCGCTCTGAAGTTGGCTTTCCGATGCGCAAGGCACGAAACGGTGCTGTTTTTGAATGAGATTAACTACTGCGCAGCCATTGTAGCCAACTTCAGGGCGGCCAAGAAGTTTGGCGAGAACTATAACTGCTGTGATTTGTAGAATGAAATATTATCAGGTGATCGCATCACTTGACTTTACATTGTGACGTGTCGAAAACTTCGTTCCCGAAACAAGGTGCTACTTGGTTGCTTAATAGTAACTTACCGCCAGTGACTTCACACATCGCGTCGATCGGTGACGAGTCTGAAGGGACTAGGCCAGTGTCCCTTTCGACGGCGGGTGTCCCTGCAAGCCTGAGCACCAACGAAAATAGTCTTTGGTCCCATCGGAACGGCTCGCGGGTCAACTCGGAGCCAGGTATTGGGCAGTTCATCGGCAGATTGAACTGGAAGAAAAGTTTTTGAATAAGTTATCGCAAGATAAGCTACGCTTTCGTTAGTAGTTCTGTATTTTATGACTAAAGGCCTCTGTGCACCACCATTTCATACTCGGACG
Organism: Anorthoa munda; assembly: GCA_945859665.1. Lineage (NCBI taxonomy): Eukaryota > Metazoa > Arthropoda > Insecta > Lepidoptera > Noctuidae > Anorthoa > Anorthoa munda. The sequence goes on along the minus strand of OX243900.1, from coordinate 13,541,335 downwards.
GGCCGTGCCTCGGAAAAGTACATTAAACCGTTGGTTCTCGCTGTCATTCGAAGTTCCTTGAGTCGTTACGGGTCCATGTAGCCCAAAAGTCTGTGATAACCAGTCTTAAGTTATCAGGGGACATAAAAGCGCGCTCATCAAAACGGTTGTACCTATTTGTATAGCTAACCGGAGGGTCTTTATGTGCAGGTAGTACCTTTGTTTTCTTTTCGCCACTTTTTTGTATTCATAAATTTATCCACACACTGTTCCGTTGTTGTTGAATTAGGTAATTTACCCATGTTTGCAATATTTTTAAGTATGTGAGAACCATGTTCCTATTTATCAAATGAATGAATTTAGGTACTAGTTAGTGCTTGTAATACTTTATACATATATGTAGTCTAGTAGTTATTCTGGGTGCATCGTCCTCACGTATATGAATTAATGTATGTACCTATGTAAATATTGTAACACTTTTTTTTAAAGTATACCTATATGTGGAGTTTCTTGTTCGTTCTTCTCCATAACAAGCTACTTTTCAGAATGGACGGTAGAATCAATTATTATTACATTTAAATTAAAATTTTAGGCAGTTTCTCACCTCTAAATTATTGCAGAATTAATGTAATTCAGCGATAATTTAGAGGTGAGAAAATCGGCCTTAAACGTTCAATGGGAATTTGACTTTGACTGAAAGTATTGGAACTTAGTTATATCGTTGGTTGACTGTACCTATGGTAATAAAAAGCTTGTTTATCTGACTGTGGTTGGATTTGCTAATCAACCACTGTCATGACGACTGCACTCCGACAAAACAGTGGTTGTCAAGTCATACATTGCTTCGTTAGTTTAACCATAGCACAGCCTAACAATCGTATTCCGATTTCGGTGCGTGTGCGTTACGCCTGAAGTTTTGTTTTAGTAAGATTTAATTAGGGTGTAAAGTACTTAAAATTGAGTATAAGTACAGCGAAATAAGTTGGTGAAAATCAGTCATTAATTAAGGCGCCGATTCCCTTGGGTAACTGATTTTAAAATGAGAATCACGTCTAAACGGCTAGTCGTAATTTTTTGGAAAAAATATATGTTACATAAGACCATTTTCTTAATAATGTGATCTAAGAAAATTTTGAGGTTTATTCGTATAACATAGTGTAATTAATTTGTAAAGTTATGTCTAAAACGGACAAAACACGACAATCACACTAAAACCGCTGGTTGTATTTTAATGAAATCGACACCACCTCAAAGACATTTTAATTATCTACATTTTGATCTGAGGCTTTTTTTAAAGTCATAGAATAATAAGGAAAATACAAAAATACTAAAAAAAATTGGGTCACGCGGGTGTGAAACCAGTGCGCGTTTTGTTCCCTCAAGGTCGTTGGCGTTAGTCGTCGTCTTAAATAGGTTCCTAGGAGCATGTACTTAATCATTTATTAAAGATTTGAGTTTTTTACAGGGTAAATGATATTTCAAAATATCAGGTTTAACACTATTCCACTAAAACTTCCAAAACGAATGAGATCAATATCAATTTATATCGCTGACTATACTAGATCCAAAACGAACTGTCAATCTGAGTCATCAAATGTTATCTCTAAATCTAGACAGCCGTGTGATAAGTCAATGTCAGTCGTAAATTAACTATGATAAGTTTGAATATCTAGTTTCACAGCTAGAGAAAACATATCTACATAGTAATACATGCTTAATTTTCCAAAAATCTATATTATATTGACATAGTATTCAAATGAATCACTTAGTGTTGAATAAAGCATGCACGACCTCCAAACTAAGATGCGATTTGACTGTGAGTAGGTGACGTTGGTGTTATGCATCACGTAACCAACGACCAGGTACCTTAGGTTCTGAATACACGAGAATTTTTTTACTAAAAGTGGCCTTACTGGCCCGAGACCATCTCTAACGTAGAGCTGCTAGAGAAATGCCACGAGAGCCTGATCGACCGCCAGATCAAGCGTCGCAAGCCGAGAAGGATTGGCCACACGCTTTGAAGGGATCCCTATCGCGTACCCAAACAAGCGTTGGTCTGGAATCCCCAAGGGAAGAGAAAGCGTGGCCTACCCCGTCAAACCTGGCTTCGTACCGTGTTGGCAGATGCGACGAGCATTGTAATGGAGCGAAATGAGGCATAAAGCTCAAGATAGTTGGCGATGGAAGACTTATGTGGATGCCCTCAGTCCTATCTAGGGGACACAAAACATTAAGTCTCGTAAGTCAAGACTGACGAATCAAATGAAGGCAGAAATGCAGCCGATTGTGAAACCCACCAACCCACCTTAGACAATACTGACCGCAAGTCACGTTGCTGTTTGTAACCTATTTTGTCTTTAAAAACAGGCCAAATGCGTGTCGGACTTCGCACGTTAAGGGTTCAGTACCAAATAAAAGATCAGATTTATCTATATAATGGTATTTGTTAGCAAATTATACGTAATGATGATAATGTTTATTATCACCAAATTTTAAGTTCATAGGTCAATGGGACAACTACAGTGTCTCAAGACGAAAGTCTATGGCCAGTGTGTGTTGCCAGTTATGACCTAAGGCTCCGAGACGTGGTCGCTCACAATGGGCCTCATTAGAAAGCTTACAGTCACACAAAGGGCAATGGAGAGTGCTATGCTCAGAGTATACTTGCATGATCGAATCAGAAATGTAGAGATCCGCAAGAGAACCAGCGTTACCGACATAGACCGAAGAATTGCCAAACTTAATTGGCAGTGGGCAGAGCAAATTGTTCGCAGAACGGATGGCCGAGGGGACAGAAAAGTTCTGGAGCGGCGACCGCGGACCGGAAGACTTTGCGTGGTAAGGCCCCGCACCAGGTGGACTGATGACCTGGTGAAGGTTGCAGGGATCCGCTGGATGCGGGACGCACGGGACCGGTCAATTTAGAAGCTTGGTGGTGGCCTATGTCTAGCAGTGTACTTCTTTCGGCTGATATGATGATGATGAGATCAATAGGAAGTAAAAAAAATCATCGGTACAAAATTGTCTGACCGACGAGGGACAGACAGACGGTCACGTGAGTGCCAGCATTAGGGCTCCGTTTGGACCCTTTGGGTACGAAACCTTTAGGGTTAAGGTAAGTAGGACTAAAAGCCGACTGTCAATAGTAGATCTTTGATAGTCGTTACAGGTACTCATAAGCCCGACAATCCGATAACCAGGCTTCCCAAGAGGGTTGTGTTAAACAGAAACTGGAGTGTGGGGGTCAAATAGGATCCCAATATTGAGTTGAACTAAAAAACGCAAGATGAAGCATCTATGCAGTCAAGTATTCTATAAATCAGAATCCGAATTCCGAAAGTCGACAACACGCGATGATCAATTCAGTCATAAAATCGTAACCAAGTATGGTGTGCGCCAGACCTTAGCCAAACTTTATTTACGTGCATCATTCATTGCAGATATTTTTCTGACGTCAAGAAGTAGGTTACAGCAAAATTAATAAGATGAACTGCAACTGAGCCAATACCTACAATTAGCTTTGACACGATTATTTTATTAAAAATCTTAAGGGATATCTTTCATGGTTGTACATGCTATAACCCAAGAGGGATAACTTAGCAAGTATGTAATCAAAGTATAGGTATATTAAGTATACTAAAGTAACTGAAGGAACACGGGTGGGTTTTAGTCAGTAAAAGTGTCTGACACGTCATCCCGCTTCACCCAGAGCGGGAGAAGTCATTGGATGATTTCCCATCCAAAAAAAAAAAAAAAGTATACTTAAGCGGGCCTATACAAGAGCATTTTCAGGGCCAGCTTTTAAGTTCAGCAAATGGAAAAAAATATTATTATTAGTTATTATTTTCAGCCTAAGATATCCCACGGCAGGTTAAAAGGTCTTTCTATTTTCCATTTCTGTCGAGTTTGGGCAACTAGTACCTACTTTAGGTAGACGTCAAGTAAAAAAAAAATTTGTAGGCCTTTTTTTTCCGAAAATTTAATGTATAAGAAGGCAGGCACGAGTTTAGTCATATAGTGACATAATATGATTTTTTTCATTTCCAAACTAATTACTTACTATAAACACTCTTACTAATAAACACGGAATAATACCAGGAATAATAAAGGAATAACCATACGTTTTCATAGGTTTATACTTGGTATAACTTTATTCCGCGTTTATTTGTAAGAGGGTAACACTCTTACTAATAAACACGGAATAATACCAGGAATAACAAAGGAATAACCATACGTTTTCATAGGTTTATACTTGGTATAACTTTATTCTGTGTTTATTAGTAAGAGGGTAAGAATATTTAAAGGGAGAATGTATTAATTACGGTACTGATTCTTTTCCACTTCAATATTGAGTATGCATTTGAGCTCACTATTGTAATAGATAACTTAGCATTTTTTTATATGTTAACTAAGCATCAATATGAATCATATAACATGAGTGCAATGACTTTTTTAAACTCCAATTCAACACAACTTAAGCCATGCTTAGATAAGATAATATCAAAAAAGCATTAACTTTGCAGTGGATGTATTTATCTATACTAATATTATAAAGAGGAAAATTTTTTTTGTTTGTTTGTACCGAATAGGTTCCGAAACTACTGGACCGATTTAAAAAACTGGCCAAGTGCGAGTCGGACTCGCGCACATTTTCTGTTTTTAGTATTTGTTGTTATAGCGGCAACAGACAATACATCATCTGTGAAAATTTCAACTGTCTAACTATCATGGTTCATGAGATACGGCCTGGTGACAGACAGACAGACAGATCATGGAGTCTTAATAATAGGGTCCTGTTTGTACCCTTTGGGTACGGAAAAAGATAGAGCAGTATTAAGGGAGTTGTACATAATGTAATAAATAGGTTTTCATATGTCATCCATAACAACAATATTTTTCCACTTAAAAGAAAACTTTTAAACAAGCTTTTTAGCTTACCATGCATTGTCATCCAAACCAAAGGTGTATGCAAAAATTCATCATAATCAGTTGAAGAAAACTTGACCCGAACACACATACATACATTGCAAGTTAAATAAAAGCTTGTAAAGACATGTTTGAACCTAAAAACTTGGCAAAATCTACTTAGATGCAGAATGTTGATAAGTTTCATGCTATAGTAGTGTTTTAAATTCTCCACTTTGAATTCTCAATTTAGAATCCATAGCCAAACTTCTTGGCCGCCCTGAAATTTGTTTACCGGATGCGCGAGGCACGAAACGGTGCTGTTTTTATATGAGATTTACTACTGCGCAGCCATTGAAGCCAACATCAGGGCGGCCAAGAAGTTTGGCGAGAACTATACCTGCTGTATGCTTCAATAATTCAAGTCAGTTGCTTATTTTTTCAGTTAGTAGCAAAATTATTAAAAACTAAGATTACAACAATTATCTTACATTCCACTGTTAGGTTAATTCTAAAGCTACTGCAAAAAAAAATTAAATACCAAAAGTTCCGACTACATAACAAATAGATAAACAAACCATAACTCAAAAAAAATATTTTCTCAGTTTGACCCAAAACCATATCGAATTGTGTTTGTTTATGGATTAGTAAATCAAAGATTCAAGAAATTTAAAAAAATAGAATAACTCAAAATTTGTGCATACTTAGCATCACTAATAGGTACACTGTTACATTCTAACTGGTAACAAAATGATAACAATAGTAGACCAATAAATAAAATGTTTAGTGACTCACCTCTTCCTGAATGCCAGCATTGCTTGAGAGTTTCCCTCCATCAGTAATGACAACAATAACAGATGGTTCAAGATAAAATGGACATCTTCCTTGGCCATATGTGTCAATACCAGTCTGCATGCGATTTATGTTTAGAACATCAAAGGCATGCTTCAAGGCCGCACCCATTGTTGTCAAGCCCAGACATTGCAAATTCTTTAATTCATTTATAAATGTTGCAAGATTCTCTTTCCAACCAGCCTGAAAAGTAACAATTGGAGTAAAAACACATTATTTGTGTACAAATCTATTTCAGGAATTATGTCATCTTAGAAGATAAAATCTAGGGACACCAATAATGTTAAAACACAACCTAAAATAATCATAAAATATAGCAATGCATGTTATCATTCAATACATAATTCACAACAACACAATATCAGTCTTATAAGAAATTAATTGGCGTGTTGTATGATTCAGTTTAAATTTCCCCCCCAAAGCGCCATTTCGTAGAGTTCAAGCTCGGCCAATGAGAGTGTGCGACGAGCGCGCAGTAGCCGAGCGCTATCGCGGAGGCAGCAACGGCGGCGGTTCGTCCTGTTTACGCCGTGCTGTCTATTTCAGTAAATTTCGCACTTTCAAAATATGTACCTAAATGTTCTGGATGCAGATTACGGTGCTTGACATTTAGACACTATGGAACCGGCATAAACACTCACACTATGCACAATCCACAAGAAAATCTTCTATTTAACGTGTTCAATCTGATATACTAACCTTGATGTTCGCGGGTGGTTCTTCGAAAGTTAGAAGCATATACCTGTCGCCTCTGCTTTCGGGGGAACGTTGACGAACCTATGAAATAAAATAAATCAGTCCAACACACTAACACGCGATAAACAAATCGATCACAAAAACGAGGCGGTTGACGAGTCGATGACACTGCACGTACCTTTACGAACGTTTCCACAGCGCCCTTGGCTACATCGAGCAACGTTGGGCGTCCGCCCAAATATGCTCTTTGGTTCATAGAGGCTGAAGTATCTATTAAGAAAACTATAATAGTCATCGTGAAAATTGCCTAAATGTCCTTCGAAATACATTAAAATATGTGCACGCTATTATGAACTTAGAACAAAAATGGCCGCTACATCGTACGCTGTCTCGCTGACAGGCGACCGTCCGACAGCCGCTTCGACGAGCAGCTGAACAAGCTACGCCACGACGAAGACTCCAAAAGTACCACGTGACCTAATCACAAGTTCGGAATTTGTCGGCTATGTCCGTTGACTAGCGACAAATGTTACCATACTAAGATAAAATTTACCTTAATATTGATGCAATATTTCAAAGCAAAGCTGGGATTATTTTACTTTAATGAAAGCTGTTTTTTTGATATTTAATTTAAATTTTTAACTGACTTAAAAAAAAGGAGTGCTAAATTTCATAGGTGTATGTATGTGTGTTTGTCCACGCATTTCTCCGAAACTAGCATTCTTTTTTTATTAGATTAAATATCTCTCAACCAAGGGAAAAGCGCAAGTTTCATCAAAATAAGTTCAGCAGCTCTCAAGATATGGAACATACATACAACCAAACTCCAAAACGATAAACATCAAGAACATGTAAATTGTGGGATTATGAGATTTTTGTCTATCTTTTAGGTACCTTACTATAGGACTTCCTCACTCTTTTGTGATGGTGTACCAAAACTATAAAACAAAAATAAAAAAGATTTCACAAAAAAAAGTTACTTTAAGACCTACTGCAAATAGCTATAAATATCACCCTGTTCCATTATTTTGATCCACTATTTTAGGCCCGTCCTGTATAAACATTTTAAGTGGGCGGAGATGGCCAAATTCAAAACTATGAAGAATAGCGAAAAACACTCAAAAGAGTCACGAGGCCGATTTTGATGAAAACTAAAACCGCATCATTGAATTTTTGAAAAATCAAGCATTCCTAGCCAGGAATCGAACCCGTTAATTCTGAGTAAAAAAAACACTTGCTGTATTATTACACCATTTGATATTGTCACTGATAAGGATCAAATTCTGTGAGGTAATGATGATACGACTAACTTAAGGAAAGGGCTCATTTCTAACATACTTATCATACGGAACTTAAACATTTTAGAGGTTAATGAGATGAGTGTTAGAAGTTGTTATTTTTGTTTCTTTTAAATCTTTACTGGTTGCTCAATAACGATGGTACAATATAACCGATGAAGGCCACTAATGAGTCATCAATCATTTCTAACAAATTTTCTCTCCTATTTCGGGAAATGAACTTTAGTAACAACACTGGTTCTCAAAACGTAAGACTATTAAGTACTGAAACGACTAATTTCATGCACAAAATTTACGTTAAATGACAAAGCTACTATGATCAAAAAGATAATTACATTTTATTATTGTATTACTATCTTTAAACCCTCTAAAAACATGACAATAAAGGCCAATAAATGCTCAATCTGCAACGAACCTTACACGCGGCAAATTCAAATACAGAATGAGTAGTGCGGCGCGAGCAATAATGTCTTGGTGATCACGAATTATTTCGTGACTATACTAAATAAATTGGTACCTAAGGTAATTTAGTTATCTAGTTTCTATTAATAATAGTTTATAAAACTGTCTCGCAGTTATTCAGACATTGTCTATTAAGGATTTCATGTATTTATTTGATCTAATTGAAGTGACCCACTAAACGCCTAATGATTTATTTAATAAAGGTTGGTATTCTATCCAGTATTTCCAGGTCCTTTTTTAACAAATTGATTACTATACTAGTAATCAATATCTATACTCAATAAAATGCATATCCTTTTTATAAGGGCTTTTTATTTGTGATCGGTTTAAATGATAGGATGCAAAATTAAAAGTTAATTATAAATATAATTTATTAAATATCTTGTATTATTAAATTTCTGGGCACCGCAAATTTTAATGTCAAGGATTAAAATATAATTTTCTATGTATCCATTCTTACGAAAAAGTTTGATGTGAAAAATCAAGACGAGAAAGAAATCAAAATTGGTAGGTAACAGTACTTATGTACTATTTAGGGTACCGTATCCAAAGGGTAAAAACGGGACCCTATTACTAAGACTCCGCGGTTCGTCTGTCTGTCCGTCTGTCACCAGGCTGTATCTCATGAACCGTGATAGCTATAGGCAGTTGAAATTTTCACAGATGCTTTCTTTTGCCCCTATAACAACAAATAATAAAAACAGAGTAAAATAAATATTTAAGTGGGGCTCAGGGCTCTCATACAACAAACGTGATTTTTTTGCCGTTTTTTGCGATAATGTTACGGAACCCTTCGTGCGCGAGTCCGACTCGCACTTGGCCGGTTTTTGTGTGTCATGTCCTAGAAACAAAAATTCCAAGACATGTGAGATCCACCAAGCCGCACTGGGCCCGCGTGGTGGATTACGATTTACGGCCCCATTCCATCTCACAGAGAGGAGGCCTGTGTCCCAGCAGTGGGAACATTAATAGGCTGATGATGATGATGATGACGCGTTGTTAGGTATCTAAAGCTTGGTTTGAGGAACGAAAATTATAGCAACATTTTAATAAGAACCAATTTTTAAATGCTCTTAGCTGCCGTGATTAGATGAATGAATTCCCAACAGCCAATCGCATCACAGATGAGAGATGCCGAGATGATATGCCGAGAGATGCCACCGGTTCCTGGAGCAAAAAAAATATAATTTTTCCAGAACATATTTACAATGTGATCTTACAAGGAAAGGTGAAAACAAAAATCACGTGAACCCTAATTTCATAACTTCAAAGTATGGCGCACGCGTTCTTTGCTTGGTATGTTCAACAATCCGTGTACTTACTCGACAGCGTGAAACATGCAATGAATACTGTTGAGTTGTCAAAATGAAAGGGAGCGTGCGTGCTTCGAAGCTGCTTTGAGTCGTCTAAACAGTTACGCAATAAATAGTTAATTAAAAAAATCAAAATACCCGACTGCTTAAAAAGCGAACTAAAAAGAAGTAAACAAGAAGAAAATCATGCTATGCAGTCGGAGGATACATATTCGCGAGCTGGCTGACCAAAACCAGATGTATCCTCCGACTGCACAGCATGATTTTCTTCTTGTTTACGTCTTTTTAGTTCGCTTTTTAAGCAGTCGGGTATTTTGATTTTTTTAATTAACTATTTATTTATAACTTTTTAGTTAACATTTTTTTCGAATTAGGTACATTTAAATATATAAGTATTATATATTTTTGAAATCACCTCTTGAAACCCTTTATTTTGATACCCCACACAATGGGTTTGGAAGAAAAAATAAAATTGGCCCCCCACAATATGGCGCCCAAAAGCCGCCATTTTTCTATTTTCCAATTTTAATGTAGCCTATGACACTCGCAAGGTTAAGACGAATCGATTGACGTATGAATCATCAAAATCGGTCAACACGTTTGGTCTCTGGAACGCCACATAGGAACAAACATACATACATACATACATACATACATACATACATACATACATACATACATACATACATACATACATACATACATACATACATACATACTTACATACATAGACTGATAAACACATTACCCTCCTTCGGCAGTCGGGTAATTAAGGTGCAGTACTACATTTTCATTACGTAGGTTTATTTATCGCAGCTGACAAGACCAACAAATTGTTTATTTTATATCTTTTTTAACTGACTTCAATAAAGGAGGAGGTTCTGCATTCGGCGAGTTTTTGTGTACGACTGATAATAAATTATAAGGACATTGTTGTGAGTGTTATTATAATATTACATTTGTAAGGCTCGAAAAATGCATGTAGGATTTTTAAAATATGCACGAAAAGTGCATAGTGCGTAAGTTAAAAATAAACTAGTAATTATTAATTTACGTACGGCGATGCGCCATCGGTACATGGTGGACATCCCACCCATACGCACTAAACGTTTTGGAAATACTTTCATTATGCGTACAGCTAAGGAATGGAATTCCCTGCCGGAGTCTGTGTTTCCAGATAGCTACAACCTCGGAGTCTTTAAGTCAAGAGTGAATAGGTTACTTCTAGGCAAGCGTGTTACACCGTCGACCACATCATCGCTTACCATCAGGTGAGATAGTGGTCAAGCGCGAGCCTATCTATAATAATAAAAAAAAAAATTACTTAAAAATCTAATATACAATCATTAATTTTTACACACACAGGCCTCGTTAATCTGGATCCCCGCTTATTCGGTGATCGCTGTAATCCAGACGGGAGATGATGGTCCCGAGCTGTTGAAAAGAACGTCAAAAAGTGTAAGAAGAGTTTAAGATACAGACTGTTTCAAGAATAATAATTATTTTTATTTTTTATAGATACAGAATGTTTCAAGAATAATATTGTTTTTTCCTCTGTTTCAGGACTAATTTAAACTTTTATTTTTTTAACATTTCACACCTTCAAATTTCGTACATGATTTAAATCTTTATAGTCCTCGCCAAACTTCTTGGCCGCCCTGAAGTTGGCTACAATGGCTGCGTAGTAGAAAATCTCATACAAAAACAGCACCGTTTCGTACCTCGCGTATCCGGTAAACAAACTTTAGGGCGGCCAAGAAGTTTGGCGAGGACTATACCTACATTTTGAACATTTATATTCATTCATATTCATATTCTATATTGTACATAAAACAAACATACATATTATACAAATACATTAGGACAGCTTATGTACAAAGGTGAGCATTTATGTATTCCTGTCTTGTTTGTCTCCCGTATCTTTTTTTCGATATTAATTTAAGAAACTGACATGTTTGGTTTTGTTTTATTATCATTAAAATCAGGGATGTTATGGATGTGAAATTTCGGATCTGGATACGGATATAGAAATAATATTATTAAGTATACCGGTACGGATACGGATATTACATTATTTCGGATTATCCGTTAGTTTCGGTTACGGATATCAGAATTTAACATATTGTAAAAGTAAAACACAAGAAATAGTTATGACTAAGCAATATAAATAATAAAAAAACATGTATTGCCGGCTGAACAGTTTTCAAACAAAATATTGCATGATTGAACTTTTACAGCTGACATAGAGACGCGCTTGGCTACGGCTAGTGTGTCGGCTGACGGCTCGGCCGGGCAGGAATAAAAATAATAAAAATGTCATATTGTGTCTTATTTAGACTCCACTCCTAATCGAAATTATCTGCAACTTTTATGTCGGATTCGGTTACCGACAGATTTTGATTTCGGATATCCGATAGTTTCGGTTACGGTTACGAAGTTCCTTAACATCCCTGATTAAAATATTCCATTAAATATCACAATCCGGACTCTTCGATATAATAATTCACAAAGGGCCTTGTTCTTGCCTTTTTGAACTAGCTGGGCCCTACCTAGCTTCCGCCCGCGGTTTCGTCCGCGTGAAATGTGTTTATTTATCACAAGGGATCATTAAACCGACTTATTTGGGATAAAAAGTATATAGGATACGTGTTAAATATAAACTATCGGTGTGCAATAAGTCATCGAAATCCGTTCAACCAGTTAACATAAACTCTCGCTCAAAACATTTTTCTATAGCAGAATAGGACCATTTTAAATCAAGTATGAACGAAACTATGCATCGTTCCCACTGCTTGGACACAGGCCTCCTCTCTGTGCGAGAGGGAATGAGCCTTGGGAGTAGATAATATATGCATCATCACTAGAGTTTTTAGTTAAAAGAATCGTTGAAAAAGCTTCTAAATATACAAAAGTATAGGTATGTTAGGTTAGGTTACCACTTCGGAAAAAAAAAAAAAAGAAATGTTAGCCCTCTAGCTATACTACCTACACGGTCAATATAACTGTGCACCTCGCTGGAATGCGACCCCACACCCGCCTGGTTGCGAGGCGCCTCGCGTTCGGTCGTGGGCCAATAGCGAGAGTCGAACGTGGCCAAAATAAAAGCTCATCCTGGTCAAAATAACTGGTGCACAGTTACTATGAGGAATACCGAAAAAAAAAAAAAACGAAAAAGTCACGGAGTCGCCGCACAGTGGATCGAAAAACGGCTCTAGAAGACATAGGAACTTAAATTTAAAATTGTCAGTTTTTTTGCTTGAAATGGCTTCTCTAACTAGTGAAACGAGAGTGTAGAAGTGTGAACTTGCACAGAATCGCACTCGATCTCGTTATACAAAGTACCTACCTATATCAAAATATTATAAATAAATAGTTCTATAACCGGGTGCTTTCTACTAGGCAATCGTGCTCCATCGTAGACCACATCATCGCTTACCATCAGGTGAGATAGTGGTCAAGCGCGAGCCTATAATAGATAAAAAAAAAAAAAAAAAAAAATACCGGGTGCAAGGATATTACGGTTAGTCTTGCGGTTCAAAAAATCTCTGGTTTTATGCATTTTTTATATCAGCTCCATATTTTTTTTTGCCAATTGACCTACCAGATTGCATCCTATGAAATATATAAGCATGATTTAAGCTATTAAAAGCCATTTTATTAAGCAGAAAAACCGACACTTTTAAGTTCATATGTTCACCGGGGCCGATTTTAATGAAAACTAAAACTGCTTCTTTGGGTTTATTATGACTAGCCACGCATCGGACCCGCTAATTTTAAAAGAAAAAAAAACGGGCTGTATTACACCATCCGATTTTTCCGCTAATAAGAATCGAATTCTGGGAACTATTTAATAACTTACAGCAAGCTTAATAAGGAAACACCTCAGTTCAAACAAAATACTTGTTTTTCACTACGAAAATTACAAAGACACCTATCATGCAATTGATGTCAGAAAACAATCTTATGACTCTACTAGGTACTCTATCTATTCTATTACCCAGTTACTGGGTTGTGGAGGTCAGATAGGCAGTCGCTCCATGACAAAACACTGGTACTCAGCTGAATCCGGTAAGACTGGAAGCCGACCCCAATATAGTTGGGAAAAGGCTAGGCATATTTTTATGCCTATGATTCTAAACGGAATGAAAATTATTGTAATGCTGAATGTGGTATAATCCTTGAATCGACGTAATAAAAACTAATGGCCATCATTTTGAACAATTCATTACTTTATGGTTTAACACTATTTACCAGGTAATGAACATAACGTAAAAAATAAGTGTATTTTGTGAAATGAGAAATCAAAGTAAAACAGTCAAATCAATTGACTATACGAAAGGGGTAGACGGGTCAAGTAATACTGGGCACTGACCCATTTAAAAACTTTGCAGCTTTCAGAAATGCAACAAACGTCTAACCCTGCGATTAGAATTTTTGATCGAAATTACCCTTTATTAGATCTGTCTACTGATGACTGAGCTGAGCTGCACTTATTTCATTCCCTGAATGTTTGTTAATACCATTTTTTAAAGTTCCCGCCACAAAACTGCTTAATCTTGATTGCCATGCTATTGAATACCTAATAAAATAGTAAGAAACGACATTTATAGTCGAATTCTATAATTCGATGAAATGTTCTATCGCATTAAACTCGTATATTCTTTGTTGTCTCATCGTAAGGCAATTTGGACTTATTTATTTATAGTTCTCTCCAAACTTTTTGGCCGCCCTGAAGTTGGCTACAATGGCTGCTCAGTAGTAAATCTCATACAAAAACAGTACCGTTTCGTGCCACGCGCATCCGGTAAACTAACTTCAGGGCGGCCAAGAAGTTTGGCGAGGATTATAGTAAATGTTTGAAATCGCCAGCTAACCTACCTCGCCTGCTCGTGCCCTGTCTATATGAGAAGAGGCGTTTTTCCTGCAGCTGGAAAATAACAGACTGGCATTATTTATCATTTATTTTGATTATGGCCATGGTAAAAACCAAAATGTCTCTTTGCGAAATATCCAAAAATACCCTAGAAAGTATGATTACGACGTATGAGCATCAGTTAATTAAATGATTTTGGCTGGATTCGTTCGCGATTGATAGTATAATGCTAGTCTAGCTATAAGACTGGCCGGATTGAACTGTTGATAAATAGATTGTTTAAGTTCGCTCTTTATGAATACGGTCTACGGAAAACCTATGATTCTATAACGAGGTCATCTTGTCATTAGTCGATTAAATAAATCACCATAATTTTTCCAACACTAATTTATCGACACAAGCTTTGACAATGACAGTGACATTGACATCTCGCTGTGGTAGGTGACGCTGCTGCTGTTCATGTTCATTGTTGATTTGTTGTGAATACTTGTGAATATGACCATTTTGTTTTGAGATTGTTCATTGTTATTGTAAGCTGTAGGGTGTGAAGTGAACTATACAATATTGTGATCGCTAATGCGGTGAATTAATTAAAACCGCTCTGCTCATTTTTGTCTCGGTGTTTTTTCATTTAAAGTTATTATTTCTATTCTGTCTGTTAAAGTACCACAAAAAAAAAAAAAATTGTTTAAAGTTCAAACAAAATCAAAAAGGCAATCATGGATGAAGTCTTGGATAAGCTGAATAAAACCAAGTTCGATGTGTTGTACAAGAATAAGGACAGGGATTTGGAATTCCAAGAAGAGAGACGTTGGGAAATGCTTGAAGTCCAAAAAAGGTGAGTCTTGATTTTCCTTTTTTACTTTGTAGTTTTTACAGCTTCCACAGATCTCAATAATTAACATAAATAAAAGACCTTTAATTATAAGAAACATATATAACAACATGAAAATCATTCCACCATCTTGGCTTTCTAAGTTTAAAGGTATGGGCTGTTGTAATATTTGTGTTGATCCTAAATCGCTTATAACCTTGTCTTCCAATGAGCAGTATAAAAATCTATCAATCTATGTCAATAGACTATCATAATATCTAAACATCTTCGATGGTGTAGCTTCAGTGTTGATATGCGGAATCACCCCAGACTCAATGTGAAGAAAATCATCGTTGCTCTTATGTAAAAATTCTTTGTTTCATAACGAAGCTAAGAATAATAGAACTAACTTTGTAACTAAAGTAAACCATATTAAATCAGTTTTCCACGACAACATGCTACCAGGGCAAATCCATTCAGCTGTTGAGATGCGATGATTAACAACCATCAGAACATAAAACATTTCTTATATTATTAGTTGGGTGTTAATAATTTTATCCTCTTTTACAATTTCAGCAACCGTAAAAGTCTTATGGATAAACTTCGGGGCGTCTTGGGTTCAGTACAACAGGAGGAACAACGCAATATTTTCCGACAAGAAAGCGTAAGATAAATCTATTATTTACTATGTACACACAGCGATAATGTGAGCTCTTTGCGCCAGTATCTGTGTTTCCTACCACCTAATAACCCATCAGGCTTTAAGGCAAGTGTGATCAAGGATTTTGTATGTACGGGTACGCTTGTTTCCATTATATATCTCAACTATGTTCTATCAGGATTGATTGATGTCAAAAGTGGGATGCATTATGAAAAGTGATTCTATATTGCAGGTGATGCATCAAGCATGATTTTTGTTCTTAAGGCTACTAATACAATATTCAATATCAATTTCAAATTATGTAATAATTAATGTCAATTTAAATGGTCATAAAATTCAAATAAAATTAAATGATCTATAGACAATTACAATTAAAATCAACTAAATGGTAATAAGTCAATTAAAATTATATTAAATGGTATCAAGTTGTACCTATAGTGTTGTGATCACAAGCGTAGCTAACTGCTGAGCATTTGACATGAGTGGCCCGAGGTACACTCCTTGGGCCAACCATGATTAACCCAGAGACAATGTCTAGGTCAATCAATATAAAACAATATACTTGGCAGTTCAATGCTATATAATGATACTATGCCTCAACTATATGTCGTGGTGGCCCAGTGGCTTAGACCTCGCCTCTCGTGCTTGTGATTGTGGGTTCAAATCCGGGCAAGTACCAATGTGACTTTTTTAATTCATATGTACTTTCTAAGTTTATCTTGGACATTGCTGACAATGGTGAAGGAAAACATCGTGAGGAAACCTGGACTTACAGTGAGTTTATTATAAGAGTGTGCTCCATTGGTGTAATTGCTGCAAGGCGTTCCAGTGCGAGGATAAACTAATAAATAAAAAACTTATAGTTTAGGGGTAGTGTATAAATTTGCGAAAATAATTAAAGGTAAAAAATAGATGAGATTGAATTAATCTAAAAAAATGTCTATTGGATTGAAATATTGGAAATAATTATCCTTCCAGTAAAATTAGATTGTGGTCGCATTAAAGGCTATTAACTATAAGATAATGAACTAACTATTAAATAGTTGGCTAATAAACTATTACGGTCACATTAATTATTGCGGTCACATTAATTCACGAGTTACTAATTGTAAGCAATTAGGAGTATAGAAGCAATGAATTTTGAACTAAATTTCTATTATTGTTACAAGTTTACATAATGTAGTAAATACACGTAAAATACCTAGGTTAACTTTATATGGTTAGAATATAGTAAATTGTTTATCTAAGGAGCAAACAACAATTTTAAAGGCGAAAGTGTTTTTTTTAATCCAGAGCAGCGCGAAGGATTCTAGAATAGAATCCCGAGCTTAAAATAGTGTTGCTCCCGAGGTGGACACTACTTTTTATCACCCTATATGAGAAAATAAGTAAGTGTTGCACTTACTTATTTTCTCATATAGGGTGATATAGTGCTCATTATGAACAAAAATGTTAAGTTTATTTATTTACATACAATTAGGAACCATAAGACAACATAGATATAATTAGACTCTAATATTTATATTTGAACAATTATGTAAGTAAATCGTACCAATTTTATTAGTACCATCCGTTACAGTTGAAGATTTAATTTTAATTTGGCTCGCGCGCGGTTTTCCATCCAGTCACTTGTTCAATACAATGTTCCCGTGCGGTCCGAAATAGAATAACAATCGCTCATTAGCCATTCACCTCATACATTCATCGTAATTGATTTCAGCGATGTAAACCTATTTTGGACCGCATGGTTTGTGATTCATCTCTTTGCTGATTGGAACATTTACTAACAATATCCATATTTCAAAATCAAATGACTTTTAGGCCCTTATTTTCTTTTTTTTTTGCGTGGATAAATGCTCATACATACTGCACTACCATGGGGAGATAGTGCAGTTATTTGAGACTCCAACCAACTAAAACTCTACGGTATCCTCTAGTGCCGCTTATGGCGGGAACAAGGGCACGCGTTAGCACTCACCGCGTACCCACCACGGCTGTCCGTCACTGGACTCTAGTGACCAAGCCAGCACATGGGTGCCAGACGACCCCGTGTATGACACCTGTTGGTACTCCTGTGACGGGTCAGGTCAGTGGCCCCGCCTCTTACCATTTTTCGGCTGCAGGGGATAGGGAGAGCGGCTAAAGCTATACCGACACGCCTCCTCCCCTGCGGCCCCACTGTGTCCGCCATCTGACGGTGGCGACCCCGTCCAGGCGCAAGGTAGGGAGAGCGGCGCACCGCAATACTGGAATTCCTCTCCCGCCGCGGCCCCCTACACTCAGCTGCGTTACCTCCCAAACGCCATCGCGGCCCGCCCTCAGTTGCGATGTCGCCCAAGCGGCACCGCAACCTACTTGTTGGCCGCAACGTCGTCGGCTCAAAAGCCCTGACGAGCGTCCCCTCCTCGGATTCCTCTTCGCTTCACCGTGGGCCGTGGATGACCGAGCCACGGCTGCTACTGAGCCCCCCCGCCTCGCCAATGCGGGAACCCACCGGGGAGGGTATTTTAGGCTCTAGGGATTATTGAGCTATTTTAGTCCCTTTTTACGAAGAATAAACTAGCTCTTTTTGAATAGACGTGACAAAAAGTAAATTTTGTACTTAAAATGATGATTTAATTGTGCTCATTCTTTGTTCACCTTAATAGGTACCTCTTTTTACCCGACTGCCGAAGGAGGGTAATGTGTTTATTAGTCTATGTATGTATGTATGTTTGTTCCTTTGTGGCGTTCTAAAGACCAAACGCGTTGGCCGATTTTGATGGTTCTTACGTCAATAGATTCGTCTTAACCCTGCAAGTGTCACTGGCTTCATTAAAATTGGAAAAAAGAAAAATGGCGGATGTTGGGCGCCATATTGTGGGGGCCCAATTTTTTTTTTCTTCCAAACCCATCGTGTGGTGTATCAAAATAAAGGACTTTAAGAGCTGATTTCAAAAATATATAACACTCATATGTTAAAATGTACCTAATTCTAAAAAAAGATAACTAAAAAGTTATAAATAAAAAATGTTAATTAAAAAATCCTAAAAACCCGACTGCTTAATATACATCTGGTTTTGGTCAGCCAGCTCGCGAACTTGTATCCTCCGACTGCACAGCATGATTTTCTTCTTGTTTACATACTTTTTAGTTCGATTTTTAAGCAGTCGGGTTTTTAGGATTTTTTATTTGTACTATCTGAATGTCTAAGTTCGTAGTCAGTATTTGCCACTATCAAGAACATACACAGAACGAGTAATTTTTTTTAAATGTTTCGTGGTGGCATTCCTCATGGATGGAAGGGTCTCTCAGACTTACTGACTAAAACCACCCCGGTGTTCCCTCGCACACTTGCGCTTGATCCAGAGAATTCCTCTTTCCGTTGCTCGCATGCAGACCCCGAGTGTGGTCAAAGAAAACGCCTGACGTGCTATATTGAACTCAGATTGCTCATATTAGTAAAAACATGTAAAGAAGTGGGTGGCTTTTGCACTATAGTGTAATATTGGTATGCGTCATTCCTGGCGCAAACAAACTATTTTCTTTCTTAGTTTTTTAATTATGGCAACACTGCGCTGGATATCACCGTCGCGCTAGCGAAGATGTACATCTTCGCTACTTATAAAGTAGCGAGTTGTACTTATAAAGGTCGCGCTTGCGTAAGATGTAGTTATAAAGACCTTGCAATCTACAACTGTTTATTTAATTTTCAGTATTGGTACCGGCCAGAAATTTATGTTGCTGGTTTTAATAAATGCCCATATAAAGACGTTCTCATGCACTCAGAATGGATGGTTAGCAAGCCAAAGGATTTCCACGAAAATTGGTATGTGGTACCCTGCCCTAAAGGTGTTAGAACGCTTGTGGTGGCCAGTCAAGTAAGTAGATTTTTTATCATCGTATTATTTCTTATACTCACTTATGCAGGGTGAGTTTTACAAGGCCCAATTTAGATTAAAACAGCAATACTGAAATTATTTTGTAAAAATGAGATCATTTTTAAAGTTTGCTGTATATAATTACATTAATTGAATTAAGAGAAAGTAGGATCCAAGAGCGAGCGAAACGAGCTCGAAATTTGCGACATGACCCTTTACTTTTTCATGGGTGAATGATGTTAATTGTGATAAATACTCAGAGAACATTTCTGGATGTCAATCCCTCCCCGTGAAGGCACCCGGTGCGCTCCGATAGTCCGTAAGTCTAACTGCCACACTCAGGGACGTTAAAGCTCTCCTTAGTACAAAATCTACAGTAAGAACTACTAAGAAGCGCGTTAGTTTAGCGCGTCTCTGAGTGCCGCAGTAAGGGACATTTCTGATGGCTACGCTATTTTAATTGCCCGCGATGCAATATAGCACACGTATTTTCTAAGAAAATTTCAAGTGTAAGTCCGTCGAATTACATTTTACATTCGGTTTTAGGTGTGATTTAAATCGAATCGCGTAGCCTTAATGACTCATAAAATATGTGATGTTTATATTAAGTCTTGTTCTGTTTTCTAGCTTTACCAATACAAAATAAAAAAAATAGATTTGCCGAACCTCTTTTTAACCCTCGACGGAAAAAGAGGGGTGTTATAAGTTTGACGTGTATGGCTGTGTGTCTGTGTGTCAGTCTGTGGCATCATTAGCGCCTAAACGAATGAACCGATTTTGATTTAGTTTTTTTTTGTTTGAAAGGTGACATTGTCGAGTGTTCTTAGCTATGTTTGAATAAAATCTTTAGAATTTTTTTGCAAGATATCGTGTCATTATTAAGTGTTTCGATAGATTGTCGTTTGAAGCGTGTCTGCTACTAGGTGTATTATATGTAGTTAAAAAAGCATGAAATAAATATTTAAATCGTGGGTTTTTTAAATTTGTAATTTTATCTTGTATATGTACTGATTTCACATTTATAATTCTAGGGAAAAACCAAACTATTTAACCGCCATGGTAGTCTTATAAGAACATGTCAGACTGCATTACCCGGGGGCGGCCACAAAACAATTAGCAATACCAGTCATTGCTGCGTCCTGGATGGATTCCTTGACAATGAGACTAACACCATCCATATTTTGGACCTCCTGGCATTGAACATGCAAATAATGACTGATGGAGAGGTAAGACTTCGTTTACAATGGCTGTCTGTAATATTTTATAATTTATTTTAACACACTTTAAATCACAAATCAGTGCAGCCCTGGCTCTTGTACTAGGAAGTATTGTATCATAAGAGCCAGTATGTGGCTGTCTGTAATATTTTATCTGCCTGTGATATTTTTTAATAGCAAGGGAAACTGCAATAGACAAATAACACTAATATTATAAAGGCGTGTGTCTGTATGTTACTCTTTCACGCAAAAACTACTGAACGGATCTGGATGAAATTTAGCACAGAGATAGGTTATATATAGTCTGGAATAAAACATAGGATACTTTTTATCTCGGGAAGATGTTCCCTTGGGATAATTTTCGCCATTCACGCGGGCAGAAGCTAGTTAATAAATAGTTATTGGATTTAAATTTAAGTTATGTTCTTTTTGAAACAACACCAACCCAGTAACTGGATGCAGCTGAGTACCCGTATTTTACATGGAGATACTTCTCTATGTAAAATACGGGTACTCAGCTGCATCCAGTTATACTTCCGGACCTCAATAACACATCAACATCGTTGGGCTTGGACTGTCCGACCTCAATATCGTTGGGGTTGGTCTGCCCGACCTCAACATAGTTGGGGTTGGACTGCCCGACCTCAACATCGTTGGGGTTGGGATAAGGCAGATTGAGAGACAAATTAAATCTGCTCTAAATTTTTATCTCTAGGTCTATCCTGACTTCTCAATTATCTATCCAATTATTGAGTTGTTTTTATGATTTAGGTAATTAAATAATTATTAGTATCGCCACAGCGCTAATGTTTATTAATTAATTGTCTATTACTACTAATTGTTTAAGTAATATCAACAAACATACAAACACACTCACAATCTTTCGCTTTTATAATATCAGTGTGATATTTAGAATAAAAAAAATCATTTATTCGACACAGACACATCACAATAGCAGCAAACGCAGAGTAAAATACAAGAATAGTAAAACAAACCGGCCAAGTGCGTGTCGGACTTGCACTTTTAGGGTTCCGTACCAAATGTAGAATATTGGTATTTATTAGTAAAATATACGTAATAATAAACATTATTATCCAATTACAAGTTCATAGGTCAATGGGAAAAAAAGTAAAAAAGTCTTTAGTGACAGACGGACACGTGAGTGACAGCAATAGCTCCGTTTGGACCCCTTGGGTACGGAACCCTAAAAAAATTCAAAAACAAATTGCGCTGAGCGTATACCGAAAACGGTATTTTGTATAAATCTGGTATTTTCTTAAGTATAAAGATCTCATTTTATTTGATCCTGATTGGCAACACTATTGGATGATTTAATTGTGACAAAATCAACGTTGCGATTCCTGGCTAGGAATATTGATTTTTCAAAAACCGAATGATGCAGTTTCAGTGTTCATTTAAATAAATAATTAATGTTTGTCCCTTAATTTCAGACTGAATTTCGACATTTTTGGCTGCTACATCAGTTAGAGGTGTTACCAGGTTTGAAAGAGCACACATCGGATAATAATTTAATTTTTAAGGTCATACCTAAGACGCCATGTGATCCAAAAAGTTTTCAAGAGTAAGTAATATTCTAATGTGGTATCATTTCTTGAACAGTTCTTCCCAATCTTCATGACCACTCTGAAGTTGGCTAACGATGCGCATGGCATAGCGTACTGCAGTTTAGTATATGAAATTTACTACTTCAGAGCGGCCAAGAACATTGGGGAGTACTGCACTTAGAAACGTTCAAATTCAAGTTGTAAACTCATTTAGCCGAAAAAAAAACCGTTTTTAAAAGTTATCTGAAATGTGGCAACATTACCACATTTCGGGTAACTGTTGGCAACTAGGTTAATATGGCAACTCGAGATTAAAGAAAAGGTTGGCTTTGTAGAGTGTCGTCTCTGTGTTTCCTAAAACGTTTTCCTGCAGCTGTAGCCATCTTAAATCATTACCAACACAATAAAATATTTTTTTAGCGCCTCATTGTTCTAGTGATTGCAAGCACTACTGCGAAACGGTTCTGGGGTCGATTCCCGGGGCAGGCAATGTATTATTTGACTTTTCCATGTGAGATTTATAAGTGACAGTGCGGAGTCTAGACTTGTGCCGCGGCTTGCTCGCTATTACTCATGCTGAGATAGGAGCCTTTTTGTCTCGCACGGGTTTATTTATTTTTTATTAATGTTTGTGTTTTGCTTATCTCGTGTCTCCTGGGCGGGTCACAAATAAATATATTTCTTTCTTTCTGCCTTCTATTACAAGGGACATATAAAATAACTGTCGAAATATGGCTGTACTATAGCCTGGTGTACACAGGTAGAGTTAACGGTAGAGTACTAACTATTCTACTAACTATGCCAAAATAGAAAAAAAAAAACACTAAACACAACACACCCACAAAACACACACAAAAAAAACAAACAAATACACACAAACAAAACACAAAGAAAACAAACAAAAAACACAACGCAAAACAAACACACACAATAAACACTTTTTCTTTATATAGAGTACTATAACTTAGAAGAGTAGAGTGACTAGCCCCGCGGGCAAGCTACTCTACCACTGATCGCCCCCCACCACGGTGCCCACTCTACTCTACCGCCTACTTGACCCATATATACGTATAGTAGAGTATATTGAGTGACGATATTCGAGTGATGTACGTGGCGTTCTAAGAAACACTAGTTACTCTACTAATAGTACTAATCTATACTTATATT
This sequence comes from Anorthoa munda, assembly GCA_945859665.1. NCBI lineage: Eukaryota > Metazoa > Arthropoda > Insecta > Lepidoptera > Noctuidae > Anorthoa > Anorthoa munda. The sequence goes on along the minus strand of OX243900.1, from coordinate 13,517,673 downwards.
ATAAATCTGAAGAGTTTGTTTGTTTGCTTGTTTGAACGCGCTAATCTCAGGTACTACTCGCTGGAAATGAAAAAAAAAAATTGTGTTGGATAGTCCATTTATCGAGGAAGGCTATATAACATCACGCTACGACCAATAGGAGCGGAGCATACATTAAAAATGATGCAAAAACGGGCAAATATATTCGTTTTTGAGAGCTTCCATTGCGAGCGCTGCGTAAGCGGTTATAGTTTCGCAAAATTCATGTTTATATATTCATGTATATGTAGGGTAGGTAGCCAGTTGACGGGAGCGAAGCGGCGTGGGACAGCTAGTCTATACTATATCTATACTAATATTATAAAGAGGAAAGATTTTTTTGTTTGTTTGTTTGTACCGAATAGGCTCCAAAACTACTGGACCTGTAGCGGCACCGACGCCGCCACTTACAAGCTAATGACATGACGTCACACAAATCCTGCATCGCGCAAGCAAAGTTTTCGGCGCGATTTGAACGTATACAACAGTCCGACGATAACCGTTGGGCAGTTGCCCGGACCAGACACAACACCCGTCTGGTCGGAGGATCCTCCCTTTTCTATGGAGGTTTGTTGGACTTTACACCTTGTTCCACCTACCCCCAAAACTGGTGACCCTCGAACATGAACATCAGCGCAGCCTTCGTGCAGAGCTACTTCATCGTGACGTCATCATCACTTCCTCAAGCTTTCGAGCAGCGAGTCACACAGCCAGCCAGTACCCACGGCATCTACGGGGGTATCCTGACCACCAGCATGCAGCGGACGCGCATACCTGGTCATCACCCTCAGCTTCTTTCATCACCGCTCCGACCCACTGGAGCCTGCAGCACTGTCCCGACTCACTGGGACACATCATCACCGCTCCGAACTACTGGAGCCAGCAACACTATCCCGACTCACTGGGACATCATCACCCCGACTCACTGGGGCACAACCGCATACAGTTCCGACTCACCGCGAACTCTGCGACTTCCGGTTCCGACTCACGGGAACCAACCTTCCACTGGCCAGGCACGCATCACAAGATGTATGGACGACTCAACCTGCTATCGACCTCCGGTCTCCGGAGGGGAGTGATGTAGCGGCACCGACGCCGCCACTTACAAGCTAATGACATGACGTCACACAAATCCTGCATCGCGCAAGCAAAGTTTTCGGCGCGATTTGAACGTATACAACAGTCCGACGATAACCGTTGGGCAGTTGCCCGGACCAGACACAACACCCGTCTGGTCGGAGGATCCTCCCTTTTCTATGGAGGTTTGTGGGACTTTACACCTTGTTCCACCTACCCCCAAAGACCCATTAAAAAAATTCTTTTACCAATAGAAAGCTACATTATACCTAAGTGACATAGGCTATTTTTTTATCCCGAAAACGGATCCTGTGGGGTGGCCCACGGGAGCGAAGCCGCGGGGAACAGCTAATAAAATATAAATTTGCGTGTAGACAGTCTCTATTGAAACTGGTAAAGTACTTGGTATTGGTAGAGCACCACGCTAGTTGACTCTAGCGTTAACTCTACCCGAGTACACCAGGCTTATAGGTGCTCTGCCTAACCCATCAGGGAATACGGGCGATATGTTATGTCACGGGTACCCAACGCGAAGAATGAAAATTCGGTTCAAATAACTTGCACTAGATGGCGTGATAAGCTTCGATTCGTTATTGAGTTTTGTGGAATATTGAGATTTTCTAGAGACGATCATAAAAATGTATGTTCTTGTTTAATTAACTCTCCTAAGCACAAAATTAAGAAATATTGGTCCCTTTATTCACATTTCAAAGATTATAAAAAATGTATGCCAATAGATGGCGCGGTTTTAAATTTCTCGATTTTACAATGAAACTGTAAAAACGTGCAAAAAATACTATAAACAAATCGTCGCTGTATTAAAAAAAAAAGTATTCAACAACCGAGTAAACAGTTTTACTTGCAAGTCGCTGCTAACACCATCTATATCCGTGTGACGGAACCGAACGCGATCGATGTTCTTAGAAAAATAATCAGTTTAATCAGACGAAAAACGCTAGTTACGTCGGCACAGTTTCTTTGTATGGGATGAGGCATCTAGTTATATGCTAGTAATAATATTATCTGTGGTTATGTTAATAATAATACAAATTTTTAATTACAGTTTCATGATGAAATACCCACCTTTTGAAAATTTCGACCCCAAACTGGATGGCCTCTTGTTCTACCACAAGCTCGCTGAATATGTGTCTGGAGTAAACCCGTTGGTGGGTTGGCTGTACCCTTATATGGTGCCAGAAGTATTTGGTTCAGGTAAATCTTACTAATATTATAAAAAACTTTAAATCTTTTGCGTTTCATAATTGAATAACAACATATCACGGGAATTTAACGCGATGATTTCGATTATTTATTTACCTATTTCACCCGACGTTTCGGCCGAGTTGCAACGTGGTCCCGGGTAGACTGGTGTCTCGATGTACTGGCTACGTTGGGGCAGAATTCTTCCTCTACCCTCACATTTCTACTCGCAACACTGACCGTGTCCTTATTCTGTAAGTTTACCGACTACACAAAACGAGGTAATGTTTTTTGAATCACTGGATTCCACGCCGCGGATAATTTGTAACCGTCATCCCGATTGAACGTTTTGTGTATTTTAATTTCAATCGCTTCACGCACAATTCTTGAATAGAAGTGGCGTTCCGTGAAGAGGACTTGTGGACGATGAAATCGATCCAGTGATTGTTGCCGCCTTCTAATAGGTGTTCTGCAATCGCCGACTTATTGAACTGCCGGTTTTCTGGTTTTTGCCGGAATCGAAATCATCGCGTTAAATTCCTGCGATTTTTGGTTTTGGCGAAATTTTGGTTGTTTGTGTGTTTGTTACTCAATCACGCCAGAACGGCTGAACGGATCCGGATGAAATTTGGCACTGAGATAGATTATATTTAGGAATAGCACATATGATACTTATCATCCCGGCATAATGTACCCTTGGAAGCTAGTTTGAACATAAAACAAAAAACATTTGTCCATTATGAAGAGGTTAAAAACTAATCTCTGGAAATACTTAACTGATTATCAATATTCTTTAGAAAGAAAGCTACAGTATTATTGAGTGTTATAACATAGGGGATACTCTTTCTCCTAGGAAAATACAAGGTAACCAACGCGAGCGAAGCTGTTTCCCGCGGATTAACTCGCGCTTTTGTAATTTATATAGAAATTTGTATTAAGGTTACACTAGTCAACGGCTCGAACCATTTTGTGCGCGGGGTTAAAATGCGTGCTATATCAACTGACAACACGTGCGGAACAGATAGATGCTGTTATGAGCAGTAAGAAGCTAGTACGCGTATGAATACACACTTTTGCAAATTTGTAGCGAAATGGATGATGATTTAGAACGAAAACGAGCGCGAGAAATTTTATAAACAGACCTTTGTGAGTCTGGATATCATGAAAAAACGACTGAATGTATCTGTTCAAAATAAAATTATTTGCATTGTTGAACTACTAATCTATCCCTGTATGGAGGCCGTTTTTCAATTTTCCTTCTTCTTATGGTACTTATTTGCACCCAAAGATGCGTTAAAATGAGTGTTAAAATATGGAACTTTCGAAGCTCATAACTTTCAAGTAATTTTTTTCTTATTTTTTTGCTTCCATACAGGGCTAGATAATGATGAGACAAATTGATATCATTTTTTATTTTGAACGTACATCGTGAAACAGTGGAGTAAAAGCCAGACTACGTTTGTATGGAAGAATTTTCGACTAGTGTAACCTTAAGATTGTAATGCTTCATCATCATCATCATCAGCCTGTTAATGCTCCATCTGCTCGGACACAGGCCTCTTCTCTGAGAGGGAGTGGGCTATATAATCCACCACGCGGGCCCAGTGCGGGTTGGTGGATGTCAAATGTCTTCGGTTCTAAGACATGCCGGTTTCCTTACGATGTTTTCCTTCACCGTTTTTTGAGCAGTGGAGATGAAATAAATTACTCAAAGTAAAGCGCCTGCTCGGGTTCGAACCTCCGACCTAGAACTCGTAACTCAGGGCCGTAATGGGCACCACTGCTCACTGAAATACTTCACAACAGGCATTAAAAAAAAACAATTGAATTCAGCGTGTTACACCGTCGACCACATCATCGCTTACCATCAGGTGAGATAGTGGTCAAGCGCGAGCCTATCTATAATAATAATAAAAAAAAAAATTGTGTCATATCTTTTTTTATTTTTCAGATGTTGAAATAAATCCTCGGTACATGCAGCAAAAACCGGACAATTATGTCGACCAAGCAGGTTTCATTGAGAATTTTGCAAAAAAGAAGGAGAAGAAAGAAAAACGTCGCAATGAACGAATGGATACTACGCCGGTGGCACAGGTCTGTTTTTAACCCCCGATGGAAAAAGAGGGGCGTTTATAAGTTTGACGTGTGTTTTGTGTATCTGTCTGTGGCATGATAGCTCCTAAACGGAGGAATCAATTTTGATTTAGTGTTTATCGAGAGTGTTCTTAGCTATGTTTGATGAAAATCGGTTCCGCCGTTCTAAAGTTATGGGCGTTTTACTGTTTGAATCGGGCTGTTTTCGCAAGATATCGTGAAATAATAAATAGATTGTCGATCAAAGCGTGTCTATTACTAGATAAATTATGTAGCATGAAATAAAAATGTGTCTGAGGTATTTTAAATTTTATTTGTGTTGCTCCGAAAATGCTTTGCAGACTCAATGTAAATGAATAAGACCCGTTGGTCTCGTGGTTGCTAGTATAGTTACTGTTCCCCGCGGCTTCGCCCTTGTGGCACACCCCAGAGAACCTGCTTTCGGGAATAAAAAAATCAGGAATAATTTGGCTTTCTGATGCTGAAAGAATTTTCAAAATCGGTTCAGTAGATCCAGAGATTACCCCCTACAACCTCACAAACTTTACCTTTTTTAGGGTTCCGTACCCAAAGGGTCAAAACGGGACCCTATTACTGAGACTTCGCGGTCCCTCTGTCTGTCTGTCTGTTTGTCTGTCACCAGGCTGTATCTCTTGAACCGTGATAGCTACACAGTTGAAATTTCCACAGATGATGTATTTCTGTTGCCGCTATAACAACAAATACTAAAAATAGAACAAAATAAATATTAAGTAGGGCTCCCATACAACAAACGTGATTTTTTGCGATAATGGTACGGGAGCCTGCGTGCGCGAGTCCGACTCGCACTTGGCCGGTTTTTTATAATATTAGTGTAACGTAACGTAACAATGGCGCTTGAGTTCTGGGAGGATATAGCCCCCATTGTTGTAGTATCAACATAAGACATAGAAATTTGAACCTTACGGTCAGGCGATATATTAAACGAATGACGAGAGAGACTCGCTTTATTTTTTTCTTGCTTCAGTAATGAAAATAGAAGTATTTTATTTACAGGTAGTTGTGGAGACACTGACAGACTCCGGGACGTTTGAACCTGAAGACTCAGAGAAAAAAAATGAAGCATCCGGAGTGGCGATGGAGTAAGCGAAGCCTACGATTTGTGTCAAATGGTTTACAATGTACTTACTGGTTTTGAACCAGAATGATTCCTAGATCATTAATAGGGATGGTTCCTGGGTAGAAATATTATAACTCTATTGAGTCCGTCAGTGAGATTACCAAATAATATTAGACCAGTATTTTTCCGTTATGAAATAAAAAATATTGACAAATATAAGGCGCATCAAAGTTCAGTCCCCCTAGCCAAGTTACAAAAGTTTCGTATTGAATCTCTTTCTACAATCGTTAACGCCTTCTATTTGTATGGTCTGAGCACGTGACATAACGTTCAGATGTGTCATTCGTTTTCTACTAGCGTTATCGATTGTAGATTGTCAATTGGCTACAGGTGCTGGAGTGGGGGTTTGTGCCGTCACTTTGTCAGTATAAAGTGTAGCACACTGTGACGTCACACGATATATCAACTTACTGTATCGTCCAAATTTTTTGTTTATGAGGCAAAAGATAAACTAAGTGTCCAATATTTTTAGGTTATCTAACTGACGGACTAAATAAATATTTTTGTCAACTACCCTATTGACTGTGTTCTAAGTACACTTCTGCCTAACCTTGACGGGAATACAGGAGAGATATTATGTACGTGCAGACTGCAGTTATCCTCAATCTTTTTGGCCTGTCTGAAGTTGACTACAAATGGCTGCGCGTTAGTAAATCTCTTACTTACGCCTTGCCATGTATATCGGAAAGCCTACGTTCAGGCCTGCCAAAAAGATTGGCAGTTTTGTAGGATCAGTAGATTTCTCTTAAGCCCAGTTTTTTTATCTGTAGCTAACTCAGCCAGTGGTTAAGTTTGCCCTAGTCGATCATTCTTCCATACTAACGTAGTATGACGATTACTCCACTGTTTGACGGTGTACGTTTAAAATAAAAAATTATCAATTCGTCTCATCATTATCTAGCCCTGTATGGAAAGAAAAAGTAAAAAAAATATAATAGAAAGTTATGTGCGTCGAAGGTTACATATTTCAACACTAAATTTAAGGCATCTTGGAAATAAATACCATAAGAAGAAGGAAAATTGCAAAACAATCACCATACAGGGATTGATTAGTAGTTCAACAATACAAATAATTTTATTTTGAACAGATACATTTAGTCGTTTTTTCATGATATCCTTCCAAAAGGTCGGTTTATAAAATATCGCGCGCTCGTTTTCGTCCTAAATCATCAATTTCGCTACAAATTTGCAAAAGTGTGTATTCGTACGCGAACTAGCTTCTTACTGCTCATCATAGCGTCTATCTCTTTCGCACGTTTTGTCGGATGAGATAGCATGCATTTTAACCCCGCCCACAGAATAGTTCGTACCCTCGACTAGGGCACCCTTAAATATGACAATAATCCAATAGTTGCAAATTTCGGTAAAACATCATTTTGCTTCAGTTGTTAGTAGCCTCACAAATGGTCAAATAAGTTTGCGGGTTAATTATTTGACCATTTTTAAGACTAACAATTGAGGAATAAACGCATTTTATAGAAATTTGAAACCATTGATTAGCTTTTTTATCTATGGTTGAGTTAACTACGTATAAAAAAACGGCCTTAAAAGAGTCTCTATAAAGTAGCTGTTTAGAGCTACTGACTAGTCGGTAAGTATACCTCTGTTGTTTCATATAATTAAGGCATTCTAAGAGGATGAATTCATGGTGTGACTATTTCGTAAACAAGTAAGCGACTTTTTGTAGTATCGTTCATTATTATAGAGGGTTTTAAATAAATAGACCCCACCTGAGGCTATAGACATGTGAGATTCTATCAACGTAGGCGTCGCCAAATCTTATCGCATTTTTTTTTCTTTTATAGCGATTGGAAAAGAGTGAGAATGTTTGGGTATGTCAAGCGCTATCGAAATTTTGGCGTTTTTTTTTGTTTTTATGCCATCCTCATCGCTAATAGAATGACACTATGTCTACAGCCTAACCCCCATTTTCTGAATTAAGTATTCGAAGTTGAGTATTTGTCAAATTTTACTTTAGCCTGATACCCTGTCAAAATTTGGAATGCCAGTAGGGTTTGACACATGCCTGTTAAGGCCAAATACTCAATTCAGAAATCGACCCCCGATTTCTGAATTAAGCATTGAATTTGCAGTTGAGTATTTGTCAAATAATACTTTAACCTGAAAACTTGTCAAAATTTGGCACTAAAGTAGGTTTTGACACATTCTTCACTCCAAATATTCAATTCAGAAATCGACCCCAGATTGCTGAATTAAGCATTTTTTGTTGAGTATTTGTAAAAACCTGTTTGTGTAAACCTAAATTTGGCACTAAAATAAGGTTTGACACAATCTTAACATCAAATATTCAAATTAGAAATCGGCCCCTTAGGCAGCATAGGTTCAAAATAACAGTAAATAAAATGTAGCAGGCGAATTAGAATATTATAATAAAGTTTGTAAAAATAAAATAAAATAAAATTTATAAAACTAGAATGTCATAAAATTAAAATGTTAGAAATTTAAAAATTAAAATGTTCAATTATAAAATTTCATAAAACTAAAATTACACAAAATTTAAATGTACGAAAATTTTAAAAACCAACTATAGATTATAGTTGTAGATTATAGCAGCTTTTTATGTTATAATATAAGTTTATACATATACGTACAGCTGTTTTGACATTATTAAATAATAATCGTACTAATAGTCCTCCTGGCCGAATTTAGATCATGGCGGTCAATCTCAGCGGAGACTAGCTTATGACGCGGGTATTAATATAGTTCACAAACACAGGTTTCTGTTTGTGATTGTGTTAAAAGTAATGATGCGTCCAATCTATTGTGCATTTATAATTTTGTGATGCGTGTTGGGCCCCGGGTATTGCTCAATGTTTTTTTTTTTGTGACGATATGGTTGCTTTTGACACCTGATGGTAAATGGTAATCTCAATAAGTTATTAATCAATGCTTGACAGGTTTGTAGTAGTTCGGAAAATATCGCACCGTGTGTTCAGTCCCTTAGAAATATTTTTTAACTATTTCTGTAAACAAAAGTACCACCTAATAATGGTTACAGGGTTGGTAAATTATTGTAAAAATAATGCAGATTAATGTTCTTATACTGGTGATATAATTTTAGCTATTTTTAGTTAAGTTATTGTTAAGTATTTTTTAATAGTTCCGTTTGTTTAATTTTAGACACTACTAATGTTGTTAGACGAAATATGATAATTATGTAATGCTAAAAGTTGTTTTACCCTGATTCTAGTTTTGCTTAGTTCCTAATTTGTCTTAAGCTTTTACGAATAACCGGCCAAGTGCGAGCCGGACTCGCGCACGATGTGTTCCGTACCATTATCGCTAAACGGCAAAAAAATCACGTTTGTTGTATGGGAGCCCCACTGTTATAGCGGAAACAGAAATACATCATCTGTGAAAATTTCAACTGTCTTGCTATCATGCTTCATGAGATACAGCCTGGTGATAGACGTTCGCAAGTCATTGCCGAACGTTACAAGCGCGAGCAAGTTTGGAATGGAATACTCGGTGAGTCGCTTCCATGTTATTTCGATGGTGAGGTCGAAGGTTAACGGACAGTGGAGTCTTAGTAATAGGGTCCCGTTTTTACCCTTTGCGTATGGAACCTTAAAAATGAAGTATTATTGGGGATCAGGGTGACACTTGCGCAACTTTAGATGAATCATTTACTTGTATATGAAATAGTACGGAAATATTTAAAATAAGTGAGAACTGCCAAGTGGGCGTGAATGGGGAAATTCTAAATTAAGAGATATAGCGAATAATACTCAAAGTAGTTACTGGCCGGATTTTGATGAAAACTAAAACAACTAACTAACTAACTAACTAACAATTAACTAAGCATTACCTATGTACCTATTGTTCTATTTCTTCTTCTTGTCTGTATATTATGTGTGTGTGCATAAATGGTTAAATAAAATAAATAATAAAACAGCATCATTGGATTTTTGTCAAATCAATATTCCTAGCCAGAAATCGAACCGAGTTGACGCCATCCGATAGTGTTGATAATAAGGATAAAATTCGAGTCCGTGACTTCTTTGAATATTTTTCGCTATATAGTTTCGGCTTTGACCATCCAAGCCCACTTGAAAAATTCATCTGTATAATACTCATATTATAATCCAATATACTAAATGTGTTGTAATATATATACCCCAAAATTCGAGGCAACTGAGGTTGTAAAATGCAAGAGCGAGACGGCCGAGACTCAGTGTAGAATTGTTGGAAATCCTGCCGGTACAATATTCACTATCTCACTCGCACGTTTTATGACCTCATTGTGTATCTGATTCATATTGATGTTATTTCCAGTCCTTTCGCTATAGCAAAGGACAATATATATGATCTTATAAAATTAAATATACCTTTATCATTTATCTAATTGTCTATATAATCAAAACTTACTCATTGCGTCTCGACTGTTGTCGATAGAGCAGTGGTGGCCCAGTGGTAACGGCCCTACTTACGTTTCGTATGTCGTGGGTTCGAGCCCACAGGCGGCGCTTTACTTTGTGTAAATTATTTCATCACCACTGCTCTAAAAACGTTGAAGGAAAACATCGTGAGGAAACCGTGACCTATAACCAAAAATTCGAAGACATTTGACATCCAACAACCCGCACTGGGCCCGCGTGGTGGTGGATTAATGCCCATTCCCTCTCCCACAGAGAGGAGGCCTGTGTCCCAGCAGTGGGAACATTTAAAGGCTGATGATGATGATGTTGTTTATTAGGTCTAGCTCTCGTTAAATAAATGACTGATTGTTCGACAATGCCAGGTTCCTTGTAGGCATCAGGCGCATTTAGCAAAAAAAAACAATAAGTTTTCTGAATGGTAATCTTCATAGCTCTAAATAGCATTGAAGAATATTAACAAGAAGAAGAATTAAGAAGAAGAATATTAACTATTTTAAATTGTCGACTGATATTAACGGTCCAGTTTGGCGTAATTCAATTAGGCCGAGAAGAGTTAAGACTTTTTAAATTAATGGTCCGTTTTGGTACTAAGAATTGGAGATTGGCCTTGGAATTTGTAATAATATATAATCATGAAATGACGTCTCATTATGGAAATTTACTGTTAGTCTGTGTTCATGTTCTGAACTGAATGTATGTATACTCTTCCAATTAAATACATTTTTGATGTGATTGATGATTTTGATTTTATATTAATGAACCTAATGTATTGACCTACTGCCTTGTAAGTCTCGCGGTCGCAAGTGCGACTCCTGCAGACTAAAGGTCTATCCAAACATATCAGGGCCGTGCCCGGGACGTGGACGGACCGTGCCCCGACATGGGCTCAAAAAAATATCGGTGTGTACATTTTTATGAACTCGTTCAGACACGTCCGTGCACGGGCCAGTGACGGAGCTTCAATGCACGGGCACGGCCCTGATATGTGTGGATAGACCTTAATTGCGCAAGTAAATTCGGCAAGGCAAATGGTTTCACCGCCATCAATCTACCAATCACGTGCGAGATGAAAGACTCGATGTGGATTTCTTGCGCAATTAGGCTGCTGAGTGCGAGATCCCGGGTTCGATTCCCAGGTACCGCGCAAATGTTATTGGGCTTTTCCTATTAGTTAATTCTTAGGGGCTATCCGGACTTTGGAAGTTGGCGGTATAAAACCTCCGTGGTTCGTAAAGCCGTTGATCCTGCGCCGTATCTCTCTCCGGTCGTGATAGTACACCAAACCAACCTATGTTCAACAAAAACTATCATACAAACAGTAGAGGAAGAAAGAGATCAGTCAAGAGTCAATGAAGTGCGTATCGAAACAGATGGCTCAAAAATACAAAACGCTTCAGGTACTGGCGTACACCCCTTGACCCCAAAATTAACTTTCACACTGACACCGCTAGGCACACACAGTTCGATCTTTCAATGTGAATGTGTATGTGTTGCTCTAAGAACACAAACCGCAACAGCAGTGAAGCGCTTAAATATCCAAAACTACGGCATTAAATTCCTATCCGACATTCTGGTTGTGCTCAAAGCTTCAGAAATCAAACAAACTAACAACAAACTAATCTTTGAGTACCATCTAGCCCTGGAGAGTATATCGACGTTCAATCGTATTACCCTCCAGTGGATCAAAGGGCATAGTGGATCCTTAGGCAATGATGCCGCAGGTGATCTAGTTAAGAGGTGCTCCGATATGATAGTGCTAGGACCACTTCTCCCTTCTCCACTTCTGCCTTTCTCACAAATTCGTGCGTTATTCGTTAAAAATCAATCGAACTTCATAATAACAGATAGGCATGGGCAATTAACAAACATCTTTTTAATATAGGCGCCACAGACAGCTAGCTTTGCAGGGGCTGCCTTGACGCCGAGGAATCAGCTGCCAACATAATCCTGGAATGCGAGGCTATGGCTTCTCAGCGTGATGAAATGAGGAGCAATGTGGTTACTCCGCGAAGCCTGTGAAGATCTCAGGAAGCTTCTATGCTTTTGGGCGGAGCTAGGCTGGCTTTGTTAGCCAGAACCTCCACGCACAACGGACTGAATGAGAGTCTTAGTCTAAGTGCGGAAAAGGGAGTCCCCATCATCATCATCATCCGCGGCCAAGATTTTTGGGTATACGATTCCTTACATGGAAAAAAAAGACTGGCCTTTTAATTTGATTAAATAAAGAAGGGTATGTTAGAACTATTAACTACGACTCGACGTGGAGAGGACAGAAGACAGATGGAAAAAAGCTTTCACCGAATGGTAGCCACGGTTAGGTCAAAGAAAGCAGAGATATCCAAAAGAGCGTTCGGTTGACGATATTGACTAAGTCACGGTTAAAATTGAGAACGGAACTGAGAAGTATGGCAGAAGAAAGAGGAGACATATACCTTTGTAAAGACCTGCTTTTTCTGTCGACGGTACATTCCTACAAAGCTACACTATTTGGGTCCAGTAGGGTAAAAACAGCCGCCAAATTGCGTAAGTAAATTTGGCAAATTTGCGTAAAGATTTGATTCCATCGGCCAATCATGTGAGAGATGAAAGACGCATTGTGGATTTCCATCTATGTGATTGGTCGATTGATGGGGTTAAATCCTTCACTTAGCCGAAATCACTTACTCAATTAGGCTGCAGGATTATTGCCTCAGGGCCTAAAGGGGTGTACCTATAGTTACTCCGACTGTAATTACTCTAGTTTCATAGATGAATCGCATGCTATTTTATTAATATATCGAAATATTCTCCAACTACCACTAAGTTGACCGTATCTCATGTCTCTGTGCGATTGCATGACAAGGCAAAATACAATCAAAGATTTTGTAGGTAGTTGTCCTGTCTCTCGGTGGGGCATCAATCCTAAAGATAATTTACATGGATTGGGCAACTATCTCGTATATGGGAAACATGTCCCAAAATATAAATGTCCGCAAGAATCGCTAATACTCTGGAAATATTAAAGATAATGTTTCATACTTTTCATAAATTTGTAAATAAAAATCCAAATTACCGGCCAGTTTTACTTTTGTACTGAGAGATATAGAGTGATTTCGAAAAGTGTGGCAAATATCCAGCTTTTACCTAATTTGTGCAATTCCAGCTGACGGACATAGGTCTGCTGGCTGGCAGTGAGTGATTCCAGGCAGAAAGGATGATGCAGTAGCAGAAAACTGTAACTATAAGGTGGAAAATAAAAGCTAATTCATTTAGAGCTTATTTTACTGTAAGGAAGAGCAATAAAACCTTGACGATTATTTGCAAGCCATTAATCCTTGAAGGATTAGAAAGGATGGATAGATATTGATATTCAATATTAATGAAGAGAAAGTCGTTGAATAAGGCAATAATAGTTATTATAATAAGGTAGTTAAGGGACAAATTAAATAAGTATTTGAGCTGTTAATAGTGTCCGTGTGACCATTGAGCGTTTGATCCAGAGCACAGAGCATCTTATTAGGATTCAGAATTCGATTCCCAACCGAGCGTTCCTCAGCAGCAGTATTTATGCTGATACAGCTCTGTTATAAAATTCAATTTATGCAGTTTCTGTAGACACAAATAGGTACGTATGTAGACTTTTTTTTTGTTGGTTATCGTCCAATGACTCGTCCCGCTCGGGGTTAAGCGGGAGGGCGTGTCAGACTTTTCCTGACTAAAACCCACCCGTATTCCTTCAGTTGCTTGAGCCAGGGCCGCGGTAACTCTCTTTCAATTTTATCCGCGACCCAGACAGGCATCGGCCCTAGCGGAAGACCTACATTTACTTTTAAAATAAAATTTAAGCCCAAGAAAGAGCCTCAATGAAATTTTGCCAATAGAAACGTCATACTCATTATAAAGAAATAAAAACATGGCGATATATTATACCTACTACTCGTATAGCCTATGGAACTTAGAACTTTATTTCTAGCGCTGAGTAGGTTAAAAAAGCTCAGATATATAAATAGGACCACGTTGTCTGAAAGAGATAAACATACTGTCCAAACGTAGGGACGTTCGTGACGCGGCCAGACGCAGGACGGACTGTATTCACTCAAGCTAGTCAGCTTGTTTCCGTGCAGACCTCGGTAAAACGTATCTACCTCAGTATATATATAACATCATTGACCTAGCTAGGTTTACGTTTACCTAAGCAAACATTAAAGAGACATTTAGCATCTGAAATAGGTAAGAAAACCATATTTCACCCCTTGTAATTTCTTTTTGATTTACTACCATCTTTGGATAACGCAGAGAATTGAACCGTGAAAACGCGATAAATCGGTATTTGTAAGATATTACGGTGTCCCATAAAATTTGGAAGATTTGGCGCATTTTTAATAGATGTAAGAAAGAACTGCTTACAGTTGATTTAGCAATGCCAACTCCTCGGTTCTTTATGTAGACATTGATTACTACTTTCTGAGGAAGATGCCAGTTTTTTAATTGCCTATAAAAAAGGTAACTAGCATAGATAGCGTGCAATAGGTGATCTCTATTTAGATTAGATAGATGTAGACCTAAAGCCACGGTGGCTGAGAAAGATTTAGATGAAAATTCTCTGTGATGGACGATCAATTGGAGAGGCATATGTCCGGCACATGATGATAATGATCGCCCGTCTCGTGATCACATAATAATTGTTTTTTTAGGGTTCCGTACCCAAAGAGTAAAAACGGGACCCTATACTTGTACTATTATTTATTCTGTGACTGTCTGTCTGTCTGTCTGTCTGCTAGACAGCAGCTAGACTGTTGAAATTTTCACAGATGATGTATTTCCATTGCCGCTATAACAACAAATACTAAAAACAGAATAAAATTAATATTTAAGTGGGGCTCCCATACAACAAACGTGATCTTTTTGCTGTTTTTTGCGATAATGGTACGGAACCCTTCGTGCGCGAGTCCGACTCGCACTTGGCCGGTTTTTTTTATTTGACTTGACCATTATCTCATCTGATGGTAAGCTATGATGTGGTCGACGATGAGGCACGCTTATCTAGAAATAACCTATTCACTCTTGACTTAAAAATTTCCCAGGTTCTAACTATCAGGAAATATCTACAGACTCCGGCAGGGAATTCCACTCCTTAACTGTACCTATGTATAATAAAAGTATTCCCAAAACGTTTGATGCGTATGCGGACGTCCACCATGTACCGATGACGCATCGCCGTACGTCTAGTCCAATGATGTAACGTGCTAGGAGGAATAAGTCATGCAATTCCATCGCACACTCCCCAAAATGTAGGTAAACGATAAACTCGGCGACGATGTTCATGGCTCTGGAGCCTAACTCGACCGGAGCTTACCATTGCTGATCTAATACCGCCTAGCCCGTTGCATCATCGGACTACCAGTCGTACGGCGATGCGCCATCGGTACATAGAGGTCAAGCGCGAGCCAAATCGAAATAAAAAAAAATAAAAAAATCTTGTGTGTAACACTTATTTAATACCATTTTTTGCACTGATTCGATCATTCCACGTATCTACTACGGCCATTTAAAGAGTTAGTTGACCAAAAATCACGGCAAAAGATAACTTTATCGAAGAGTTTTCACCTTTTTATCGGCATTTAACTGTCTAAGTGCGAAACAAGTTTTTATAGGCATTTATTATTACCTATTTTAAACAGACAGGAATAGATACGACACCCATCCTTTAAATGCCGCCATTGAGTGTCCTACTGTAATGAAGAACTGATCTGCGAATTTATGCTCTGGCCACAAGTTATGTCAATTTTACAAGCCACGTCTGGCAAGCAGCCAGGACTGGGTCCCGAAGGTACCTGACCGATGGCCATCGGCTTTCAAAAGAAATGACTGACGATGTTATTTCATAGAAGAATAAATGCAACCTCATTCAGTTCGGACCTTTTTCTTGGTCGATCGTGTTTCTGCGTAGTCATTTTGATATTCGCTTTGGTTTTTGCGAAAGTTTTCGGGCTTATAATCAGATTGTTGAAGAATAATTTTAGTTCGAATTAATCTGTAGGAAACATTCTAGGTGCTAACTTACCCTGATTTTCCCATCTTAAAATTATCGCAGAATTAATGTGACAAATTGTCAAGCACGCGTTATCTGCTGTGATTGGCTGTTGAAAATTTATTCAACCAATCACAATTTCGAAAAGTTTTAAGATCGTTAAAGATTTTAAAGAACCTACTTTTCTTATTTTTAACCTGTATTGTCCTAGTTAGCGTTTCAGAAGTGGGTATAATACCCATGGCCTAATTAGTTGTAGTATGTCGAAGATAATTGAATTAATTTTATACCGAAGATAAGAGGTACCTCTATTTTTAAATTTTTAGGGTTCCGTACCCAAAGGGTAAAAACGGGATCCTATTATTACTATTACTAATACTAGTATTAACACCGTTTCCTGTCCTGCTGCATCTTGCCCCTGAAGGTACTCATGTGTCCTTTGGAACTGCTCAGCATACCTAGATGGCAAATCACATATGCAGTAAAATAAAAAATTGGCAGTCGCAGTAGGCAGAAGTGAAAACATAATAGATAGGTACTTTGAAATATCTGTGTTTTTGTGTGACAGACGGGCGATGGCCAGCGTCGCCAGTTATTCCGTATCAAGTCACATTCACACACACAGCATGTCGATGACTCTGTCACATTAGCATGTCGCTGACGCGAACCCATAAGTTTTTCCCCTACCAATCTCTCAACGCGGCTAAAGAAGTTTTCACTTCAGTATTGAGCTGTGGTTACTGTGAAAGGTCGCGGCTTCGAGTCAGGCAGGAGCTTTAATTAATTTAATATAGTTCAATCACCACTGCTCTCAAAACGGTAAAGTAAAACAACGTGAGGAAACCAACACGTTTTAGAACAAACATTATATGTACCAATACGCACTGTGCCAGCGAGGTGGACAGCCCACCCGTGAATAATTATGGGTTGATTATGCTTAGTTTAAATGAGGCACACTGAAAGAGCCGCCAAAAAAGTTTAAATAAGTGGTCTGTATAGTTAGGTACGATGTGGATTCTATCCAATTTAGGTACATACCTACCTTAAAACATCCAACAACAACTCACAAGGTTTATTCAAAAATAAACCGTATAATAAACGTATATTTTTACGCGTTGTTTGTGCGGTTTGTCTCAGGTGTTTGTGCCACGAATTTATTTCTTGCAAACAAATCCACACAGTTGTAAATTCTATATAATAGCATGACGCGTTACGCGTTGCGTACGTACGAAGCTCTCTTTTGAAGAATTATGGAACGTTGAATAAGAGTAGGTAGATACCACCCACGAGTGTATGGTTCAATTAATGCTTTATTTCGGGTTAATTGAACCAAAATGAGTTCCGAAATTGAGCTTGTTTTATTACAGCTAGGTATAGGAAAAAGCTTTAGGTAACGTTTATTCGATTTAAAGGTAACGCGAATTCATGACTTTGTATCATCCTTTTTTCCCGTAGGTAAATAAATTACCTAAATATCCATGCTGAATCATACCATGTTTCAGAGAAACGCTCTTTGGATTTCGTTTATAGTAGGTTTATTACCTAGGTACTTATACTACACTACAACACTAGGCAGTCGGAGGATACATATTCGCGAGCTGGCTGACCAAAACCAGATGTATCCTCCTCCGACTGCACAGCATGATTTTCTTCTTACGTCTTTTTAGTTCGTTTATTAAGCAGTCGGGTTTCTTGATTTTTTGAATTAACTTTTTTATTTATAACTTTTTAGTTAACATTTTTTTTCTTAGAATTAAACTCCATTTACTATAACAATAGACATTTAAATAAGCCCATTTTACAGCCCGTTCACCCGATTTTGACTTCTATTGTGTCGGTGATACGACAAATGGAAGCAGTAGTAAACAATTAGTTTTGGTAACAGCAAGGTTCCGACGAATCGATTGATGTAAGAATCATCGAAATCGGCCAACGCGTTTGGTCTCTAGAATATAGGAACAAACATACATACATACATAGACTGGTAAACACATTACCCTCCTTTGGCAGTCGAACCCAGGCAGGCGCTTTACTTTCTGTAAATTATTTCATCACCACTGCTCTTAAAACGGTGAAAAGAACATCGTGAGGAAACCGGCATGCCCTAGAATCAAAATTCGAAGACAAGTGACAACCACCAACCCGCACTGGGTCCGCGTGGTAAGTGGTATGCCCATTACCTCTCTTATAGAGAGGATGCCTGTGTCCCAGCAGTGGGAACATTATAAGGCTGATGTTGACTGTAAATAGTCTGGTTACTCAATGTTTGATGATTATCACACATAGTATCCAATCCCGCATGTAAATCTCGATTGTGTTTTTTTGTTTTAACTCGTTATTAAAAAAAAAAGAATATGAAATAAAGACAAGTATTTTTTTTCCTGTTATATTGTCGTTCATCTTTTTTCTTATTCAATTATAATTTTGAACTATCTCTTAAAAAAGTAAAAACATTTTAAAATGTAAAAATATAGTGGCTTACCGGTATCGGGAACAGGGTCCAAGCTACCAGTCAGGTCAGGGCTCCAGAGATTATCAATTGAATATAATTATGTTTTAAAGGTATATAAATACAAATAATCATAATTTATTATTTATAATATTTAAAAATTCAGCTTTAAGGTTTGTATGAAAATTGAACATATTTATTGGTTTTAGGGGCATACGAAAATCAGCTTATTTTGTCTGAAGAAATGATAAAGTATCTAACGTATCATCTTTTAAATTTGATTTTATCTTGTTGCATAAATAATAAACCAGCGGCGGGAAAAGTAGATCATAAGCTCAGCTTTCACACTTGTAGGGGGAATTAACAATACATAAGTATAACCAGCTTCCAAGTACTTTCCTTTATTTCCTCCACATTTAAAAAGTATCATCTCACGTTTAAATATGCGGGATTCCGCATGAGTAAGCCCGCATTTCTGGTCCCGCATATAAGGTGCGAGATCCCGTATCTGCAGGATTCCGCGATTGCGGATTAGATTTCCTAACACACTTCAGCTTTCATTGATGGATTTCCTTCAATATGTTATGAGCACTTGTGTTGGTCTCCTCAAGTGCACGGCGCGATGTTGCCACTTTAGATAAGAACTGAAACTTGTTCGAGTACACCATACGATTGCTTACTCTTATGTTTAGACGGACAATACAGGTCAGTTTTTAGGGTTCCGTACCCAAAGGTTAAAAACCGGGACCCTATTACTAAGACTCCACGGTCCGTCTGTCTGTATGTGTGTCTGTCACCAAGCTGTATCTCATGAACCGTGATAGCCAGACAGTTAAAATTTTCACAGAGGATGTATTGATGTTGCTTCTATAACAACAAATACTAAACACAGAATAAAACAAATATTGAAGTGGGGCTCCCATACAACAATCGTGATATTTTTGCCGTTTTTTGCGTTAATGGTACGGATACCTGCGTGAGCGAGTTTTTTACCTAAGTACAATGATGTCGTAGGAAGTTGGTAAAGTTTTTCCTAAAGTAGGATACCTATATTTAGCACAACCTTTCGAGACGTTGTTTTACAAACTATACCCTTTTTACCCGACTGCCGAAGGAGGGTAATGTGTTTATCAGTCTATGTATGTATGTATATATGTATGTATGTATGTATATATGTATGTATGTATGTATGTATGTTTGTTTCTATGTGGCGTTCTAGAGACCAAACGCGTTGGCCGATTTTGATGGTTCTTACGTCAATCGATTCGTCTTAACCCTGCGAGTGTCACTGGCTACATTAAAATTGGAAAATAGAAAAATGGCCGATTTTGGGCGCCATATTGTGGGGGCCCAAATTTCTTCCAAACCTATCGTGTGGGATATCAAAGTAAAGGGCTTTAAGAGCTGATTTCAAAAATATATAACACTTATATGTTAAATTGTACCTAATTCTAAAAAAAGATAACTAAAAAGTTATACATAAAAAAACAAAATTCAAAAATTCAAAAATCCCGACTGCTTAAAAAGCGAACTATAAAGACGTAAACAAGAAGAAAATCATGCTGTGCAGTCGGAGGATACATGTTCGCGAGCTGGCTGACCAAAACCTGATGTATCCTCCGACTGCACAGCATGATTTTCTTCTTGTTTACGTCTTTTTAGTTCGCTTTTTAAGAAGTCGGGTTTTTTGAATTTTTTAATTAAGTTTTTTATCGTGTAGAACTCCTCAAGGATGTCATTCACCCCGGGCGAGCGAAGGGATCTGTCAGACTCTTACTGACTGACGGTGTTCTGCAGCTACCTTCGGTCTGAGCGCTTGAGTGCTTGTGCATTTCGTCTCACCTCCCCGACCTGGTATTGGTCGCCACCCTCTGCACTCTGCGGTTGTACACGATCGTAATTCCTCTAGATTCTAGAGGAATCGCCGTCTCGGGTCTTAGGCTTTTAGGCAGATGGCCCAATCAGATGCAATAGGGTGCTTAGATATTTATTAATTAAATACACTTAGACTAGATAGTTTCTGGGTAGTACATGGTAGAAAACATTAAATAAACTATATTATTTTATTTATTGTTTGACCAACATAAACAACATGATTCAGTTAGCAGCTCAATGGGTGGCCAATCAGGAGCTTCGGAAAACATCGAGTAAATTCGAGTTGCATGACTTTGTTATGAAGTATTTATTAGCAAACATAACTAGGTCAATATAACGCTGGGGACACGTAAACAGTAAACACCTGTAAAGTATTAATATCATAACATTTTGTTGTTTCTTGCTTTGCGTTAAAATATTTTTCCCCTATTTTCAAACCCTTGCATGCTTTTAAGATTAATATGGTATAATAAAATTCTTTAACCCTTATTTTTTATATACAATAGGCTCACACTTGACCACAATCTCACCTGATAGCAAGCAATGATGTAGACGGTGAAACACGCTTGCCTAGAAATTACTCTTGACTTAAAGACCTCCAGATTGTATTTCCGTATATAGGTAATGCAGCAGTTTACTACAATATTCTTATTTTTAGGGTTCTTTACCCAAATGGTAAAAAATGAACCCTTTAGTGTGACTTCATCAGTCTGTCATAGCTGCTTATTTCAGGAACTACCAATTCTATCGGTTCTGTAATTTAGAACATTGATATGAATATTTAAATAAGAAAAATAAAAATTTGTCAGAATGTAATGGAGAGAAGCACAATAGGAGTTAAAATTAAAAGAAAAGACCGAGTTAAACTAAAATGTATAAAAAGCAAAACAAAATTTAAGAATGCATACACAACATACAGGTGCTTAAAGTGGAGATGGGCTGGACATATGATAAGAGAGAAGAGGGAGAAATGGACGAGACTAATAACTGAATGGCAACCACGAGATGGAAAAAGAAATAGAGGCAGACAAACTAGAAGATGGGAAAACGACATCAGAAAAATAGCAGGTCCAATATGGACTCGTAAGATATAATAGAGTGGAAATCTTTAGAGGAGGCCTAAGTCGAAAGACAAGCTGCAACGTAGAAACGACCGTTTACCGATACCTAGTATAAGTAATTAAAAAAAAAAAAACTAAAAAAAAGTAAACATATTTGTAAGAAATATCATTGTAAAAATAAGTTCAGCAATAAAGGCTATTTTATTTAATTTAAACAATGTTTGTCTATATTATATGTAGTGTTGCAGCACATATAGATACAGTTTTATTGAGAAGATAATGTACAGTTAGCAAGTTAAGACTCACCTGCCATCTTCTTTACCATCGAAATCATCGGATAATTTTACAATCGAAACGGTAAAAAAACCAGCCAAGTGCGAGTCTGACACGCGCACAGAGGGTTCCGTTTAAACAGCTACATTCATCCAAATAAATAGGTAACATTAATAAAGTTCATAAACAATGAAAGCACCGAACATTGTTCTAACAAAGGCACAAAATTAACTTTGCCGTTCGAAAACTGTTCTCCAATTTTACTTTTCCAAGTAGGCACATTTTATGATTGTTCGGCTATTACTCGTAAACTTGTTAAGCCTACTTAACTGTGATAGTTTTCCTTTAAGTTTCGTTAAATATACAACTGCCATGATTTTTTTCACATATCCAAAGTCACACACACACACACACACACACACACACTTGACACTTGACTTTAAAAGAAATGAGTCATTTAAAGCTTAATTTAACGCAAACGGATCCCTGAATCGAAAAACGGTTTTCACAAACCCTTAATATGTTTGAATGGCCTATCCAACGATACCCTACACCATGGGACAAACGAGATAAAAGCACATCGCAACTTTACGTGTACAGGAGGTACCCTAAATATATATTTATTTCATAGTTTTTTTTTAGTATCACTTTGTCGGCGTGATTAATGTATGTATATCCATGCCAAATTAGTTTCTAGTACTAAGAGTCTCTGAGCTAAGCTGCGCACAGACGGACGGACGGACAGACGGACATGGCGAAACTATAAGGGTTCCTTGTTGACTACGGAACCCTAAAAAGGACAGGAACTTTAGAATTTCAATAGAAAATGTAAGCAATATTTTGTCTGGTTGTGAGATATTTCGTAGAATGCAAAAACTATTTTCTAGAATTTCATCAAACATTTACTTACCTAAAGCTTATCAATCTGGACATTATAAGCCCGATAGGAAAGCTTCATATCAATCAGATAAGCCGGTTTTATGCTTGAACAAACAAACGGAACTGTCCTCTCAGTGATATTAGTTTGGGTATGATTGATGATGACCTAATACCTAACTTAGTAGCGCCTGTATTAATATGTGTTGGCTTATAAAAATATTAAAAGCAGTCTCGATGTGTCATCAAAAAAATATGAATTGGATAGAATACTTATTGTACACCAAAATAGTTAAACATTTCTTAAAAAAAATTTAATTCTATGCATTCTTATAGCTGACAGCGATATCTACCAGACGGCCTTTGGATCATCATCATCTGCCCAGCCTTTTTCCCAATTATTGTTGGGGTCGGCTTCCAGACGGCCTTTGGATGTAGGTACTAAAAGAACTTAAAATAAATAAAAAGAAAACCGGCCAAGTGCGAGTCGGACTCGAGCACGAAAAAACGGCACGGCAAAAATCACGTTTGTTGTATGGGAGCCCCACTTAAATATTTATTTTATTCTATTTTTATTGTTCGTTGTTATAGCGGCAACAGAAATACATTATCTGTGAAAATTTCAACTGTCTAGCTATCACGGTTCATGAGATACAGCCTGGTGAGCACTCTGAAGCGAAGACTCTAAGGTTACCAAAGAGTCAAAAAAATCTACCTAAAGTAACCCAAATAAATCTGAAATTCGGACTAAAGCTTTGCAATTTGCCATTTCCACGGGGTTACCATTGCTACAATAGCTAGGTATCAGGTAATGCTTCCCCGAGCTTTTCCCGTGAAGTCCTGCGGCCTTCTCACGATTTCCACTTTGGATTAGAAGTTCGAAAAATTGACAAAGAGATAAGAAAGTTTAGTGCGTACTGAACGCGTACCGTGGTTAATAGCAAGAATAAATAATCTTTTAGGTTTTTATTGGTGTCCTAGGTACCAATAGAAAATACGTATTGCAAAAAATACTGTACAATTTATTATATTCACTTACACCTCACTAATACGAGTGTTCAAAACTATCACTATACGAATCTTACACCACTGTCTTCATCTAACATCAAATAAGAAATAAAACGACAAAACTGTAGTTGTTCTTATAGACATAATACTATTCAGCGTCATAATTTCAGCCGAAATACGTACTGGATGGGGTCGTCACGCAGGGGAGGAGGAGTGTCGGTATAGCGTTGACCGATCTCCCTATACCCTGCGGCCTAAAATTGGTAGGTGGCGGGGCCACTGACTTGACGCGTCACAGGAGGACCAAGGGTGCCATACACGGGGTCGTTTGGTGCCCATGTGCTGGTTTGGTCCCTGGCGTGGTCACGGCGTGCAATGTGTTCTGGTGCGCCGGTGATGTGGGTACTTCCCAGAGGAGGGTGACGGACGGCCGCGGCGGGTTTACGGATGAATGCTAAGTCTTGCCCGTGTGCCCGCCATAAGCGGCTCAGGAGGACACCGTGGAGTATCTATTAGTGGGTTGAAGTCCCACATAACTTCGCTATCTCCCCGTGGTAGCGCAGTATGCATGAGCATTTCTCCAGACAAAAAAGAAGGTACCAATAGAAAATACATATTGCAAAACCTACTGTAGTTGTTCTCATAGACATAATACTATTCAGCATCATCATCATTTCAGCCAAAATACGTCCACTGCCTGCGTCCGCTGCTTCTTTCGGCACGCGGTCGCCAAGTTAGCACTTTTCTGCCCTATCGGCCATCCCTTCTGCGAACAATGTGCCCTGCCTACTGCCACTAAAATTTGGCAATTCATATCACTATTATCATATCATAATCATAACCACCATTACCACAAAACTATATTCAGTCATGTAGGTAACAAGCAACAAAGGGCCAAAGAACTTCACGCTCGTTATGATATAGGACTAAACATTATTCATGGGCCTTTCGCGTTATTACCATAATAAAAACTGCGGAAATAAAAAGAGTAATTTGACACAAACGTCTTGTGGCGGATCCAGCACAAGCACTTAGCTACGCTATATACGAGCTATAAAACTCTCTTTTGTTTTGTATAAACGAACGCCATATTTTAGATTTTAGTGTATGGCAATGAACTGCTGTTTCTGTCACAAGTTTAATTTAAATTAACTGACAATACTACATATACGTGAGGGAGAGAGAGATACTAGAGGATTCTGAAAAAAAAAAAAGTTATCTGTAGGTTCGCGTCCGAGCACTATCTCGCCTGAAGGTAAGCGATGATGTGGTCGACGCCGACGGTGAAGCACGCTTGCCTAGGAGATGCTAGTATTATATTATCTGTGCTAGAAGTAAACAATTCACTCTTGACTTAAAGACTTTGAAAGGTTGTAGCTATCAGAAAACCAATATTTAGTAACTTGGGTACCTGGTTATTTCATTTGGTAGTAGTGGTCCTTGCCATTTCTCTAATATATCTTAGACAACTGAACAAAAAATTAGTTATGCAACGTATTTAATTTGTAAAAAATGTTCAACATCACAATTATTACTAAATGTTATAGCAATCAGAAAACAAATATTTAGGAACTTGGGTCCCAGGTTATGGAGCAGCTTTATTACTTTACTCGAATTTCGGTTTTGGAAATTACGAATATCAATATTAATCTGTACGTGGATCAATATGACTGTTATTGTCATCCTAAAATGTTTAGCTATATTACATACAAGCGTCTGTCGACCCCGTTATTAGTTTTAGACTTGAAATTTTTATTTCTATGATATTATCGATACCTCTTTGAAAGATTTAGTAAAACGTCGATCAGTACTAAATACAAAAGTTATTGACTATTGAATCGTAGTTTTTATACACAAATTGGTTGATATAAATATTATTGTTTGGTTTATACGCACAGATAATAGAAAATATATGGTTAAGCATATATTTATCAACACAGAAACGGCGTACCTAAGATTGAATTTTCCGTACATTTTAACTCCGGTAAAGTAATTTACATAAATTGGCATATGCTGATATTTTTACATGCTAAATAGATTAGCTAATCGACCGTTCGTTACACAAATGAAGTCTGTAAATGAAAATGCCATGATCACAAAGGTTGAGGTTAAATTGTGAAGCATTCGATTTTCAAACCACATTGACAGCGCTTTTCTTCTCCTTTTTGTTCAAGATAAGGCAAAAAATATAGCCTGCCAGTTATATAGGTGTCCTATAAGCCTGGTGTACACGGGATATCACAGTAGAGTACTTACTATGCTACTAACTATGCCAATGTAGACAGCAGCGGGAGAGTAGTACTTAATTGTAATTTTTTAGTGTTTGGTAAATCATCCAATGACTTCTCCCGCTCTGGGTGAAGCGGGAGGGCTTGTCAGACTTTTACTGACTAAAACCCAGCCGTGTGGTAATAAGGTACCTGTAATGTATAAGTTATTTCGTATTTCGCTGCTGCATGTATGGTGTATGCTTGTTTGCATGCCTGCTGCATGTATGGTGTATGCATGTTTTTACTAGGCGTTTTATCATATTAGACTTAATAGGTTTTATGTTTTTTGAGTGGTATATCAAGAGCGGGAGTTGTCATTGGATGATTACTAAAAGCAAAAAAAAAAGAAGTTGGTATAAGGTAGGTAGGATAGGCAGTTGACGGGAGCGAGCGCAGTATTTCCCATGGAGCCACTGCCCTACTTACCTCCCCAACCCAGTTGCTGGGTTCTAGATTAAACTGCGTATTAAACATTGCATAGAATTTTCTGCTTGACGCACAGAAGGTTTGAAAGATCTTACTTGTGATCCTTTGTATAACAAAAACTTTTAGTCATATACTTTACATAGAAGAACAACAGCATTTACACAAAACTCGACAGAACGAAGACGTGTCCTCGTGCCTACTATGTATTGGTCACGTTTTCTTTTTGTATTGGTATTATTGGTACATTGTATTGGTTACGTTACGTATCACGAACTGTGTCGGCGTGGGTTGCTCTTCTAGTCAAATATAGCAATGACGTTTATTTCGCTTTGAATGAGTTGTGAGTGCATTACGTCATCTATAAGTAGGTATGAGAAATAAATATCATTATAGGTGTTGCGATGGCGATAATATTAGAAGTAAGCGTGTGTAATCTAAACTTATTTACTTTATTTATTTAAGGCACATCAACAATATGTATTACATTTTCTGGTGTATATCAGACTGAGACCATATTTACAACAAGTAGTTGTAAATTATTTACTCACCATTGCACAAAAACGGTGAAGGAAAACATCGTGATGAAACCGCCATATCCTAGAACCAAAAAGTCGAAGATATATTAGGTCCTTACCTATGAAATTGGCGTTTTGTCGTACTGGCCACTTTGATCTCAAATATCACCTCTTTGGTTTGGAATTCTAATTTGAAATTTATACAGTTATTTATGCATGCTTTTGTGTTTGGAAAACCGTAATTCATTTGTTTTTTCCCCTTTTGGTTTTTTCTTTGCGTCAGTCAGTTTACAAAATGGAAAACTTGAAATATCGCGTTATTTACGAGTACGAGTTCCATCGTGGCACCAGTGCTGCAGAAACGGCTCGAAGGATTAATGATGTGTATGGCGACGGTGTCGCAAAAGAAAACACAGTGCGTATTTGGTTCCAACGTTTTCGTTCTGGAAATTTCGACCTGCAGAACAAGCCCCGTGACCGGCCGGAGACCAAAGTTGATAATGAAGAATTGAAGGCTATTGTGGAAGCGGATCCATCGCAAACCACGTCCGAGTTAGCTGCAGACTGCGGTGTTAGTGATAAAACTGTTTTAATCCACTTGAAGCAAATTGGGAAGGTGAAAAAGCTTGAAAGGTGGGTACCTCATGAATTGAGTGCAGCAAACCGACAAACGCGCGTCGACTGCTGCGTTACGTTACGCAACTAGCACAATAATGAAGGGATTTTAAATCGAATCATTACCTGTGATGAAAAGTAGGTTCCTGTACAATAATCGAAAACGCTCATCGCAATGGCTGAACCCTGGCGAACCAGCCAAATCCTGCCCCAAGCGAAAACTGACTCACAAAAAAAAATACTTGTGCGCTCTCGCTTGTGAGCGTTTGGTGGACTAGTGCCGGTGTCGTTTTGTCGTTAGATTTAAGAGAGCTGTAGTGCTTTCTTAAATCTGGCCAGACGATTACGGCGGGTGTCTATTGTCTGCAAACCATGATGGAATAGCTAGCTGCTAAATAGCCGAGGCTGGTCAATCGCTCTAGGCCACTGCTGCTTCAGGACAACGCTAGACCACACACTGCATAACAGACAGCTACCAAATTAGAGGAACTTCAATTGGAATGTCTAAGACATCCACCGTACTCCCCGGACCATGCTCCAACAGATTACCATTTTTTTCGAAATTGGTAATCTAATACTATATTTATAAATGTAATAGATAACTTCTTCCAAGGGAAAAAAATCAACTCCGATGGGGCAGTCCAAAGCGCCTTCAAAGATTTTATTAATGCCCGTCCGAATGGTTTTTTTAGTAAAGGGATCAATGAACTACCTATGAGATGGCAAAAGTGCATAGATAGCAATGGTACATACTTTGATTAAATAAATATATTATATTAAATAAAACGACTTTATGTTCCTCCCTTACAAAACGCTAATTTCATATGTAATGACCTAAATATGTGACATCCACTAACCCGCACTGGGTCCGCGAGGTGGATTACGGCCCATTCCCACTCTCAGTGAGCCTCCTCCGTCCTGTCTCCCAGCAGTGGAAACATTTAAAAGCTGATTATGATGATAGAGCGATGCGAGAGTAGTGATGGCCCAGTGGTAAAACGGCCCCGATTTACGTGCGTAGGTCGGGAGTTCAAAACCAGGCAGGCACATTACTTTATGTTAATTATTTCCTCTCCTCTGCTCTAAAAACGGCGAAGGAAAATATCGTGTGGAAACCGGCATGTCCTAGAACCAAAAATTCGAAGATATGTGACATCTACTAATCCGCTTTGGGCCCGAGTGGTGCATTACGGCCCATTCCCACTTTCAGAAAGAGGAGGCCTGTGTCCCAGCAGTGGGAAGTTTAAAATGGTGATGTTGATGATGAGTTGTATTTTGATTTCGTTGGTCTAGTGATCGCAATGTCACCTGCTAAGCGTAGGCTAGTACTGCATTAAGTTCACCCCATACAATATAACCGAAGACATATGGTTCGTCTGTATGTACCTGATGTCTACCATTACTGCCACTTTCGCTTAAAGTGTATACAGGCTTGACGCTTTGTTAAGGCCCTTACTCCGCTTTAGTGTCGAAAAACGTTTACTTTCTAAACAGCTAGGTAATAGGTAATAGCAGGCAGGTAGGTAGGTAATTATTGATTCATGGACATTATTATTTGTGAAACATGGTTTTTTCATATGACTAATACTGAAAACAAAATTAAAACACGATATTTTTTCGCTGCATACTCTTCCAAAACGACTTGAATGTTAAAAAATATATTTACACTAAAAATTGATGGTTAGAATTTCTTCTTAACGTACATAGGATATTTAAATCAAAAAACATTTTGCAAACAAAACTGTCCAAATGGACGTCCAATATCTATATTTATCTATATATATGGTAGTATGGTGTGGTTTGCACCCACGATACAGGAAGAAATTCCTAGCGTGGGGCAACGTTTTTATTTAAAAAAAGAAAACAAAAATAAAATATTGATATTCTGGCACCGAGTGGGTGCACGGCCAGTACCGCGTTAAAATTGTGGAATATATACGCCTTAAGTCGTGAGATATAGTTAGCCGTATGCATACCTACTTAACTCTTTTGTTGAATAAATTTCTACAATACCTCTTGATAAATTCCAATTTAACTTTCAGAGCTTGCACGGAACGATATGAAGCTCTGTTGATTCATAGCTGGGAACGAAGGAATTTTAAGATGCATATTAAAATTGCCGGTTTATAGGTTTATTTTATGCCCTAACTTGCAAAATTACTGAGAATTTCAGTATGTTTGGTTTTAATTTGGTTATTGGCAATATGGCACTCGGAAAACACGCAAACCATGACATGTAATTTCACCACATTTGGCTTGGTGATTGCAGTGTGTTTTAAACATCGACGACAAAGAGGAAAAAAAGATAAAGAACAAGAAAAGAAATAAAGAAAAAGAAATAAACTATATTCTATTCTATTCTTTTCGGCTGAAAAAGATCCAATGCTGAAAATAGATCTCCAGTGTTTTTGGTCATTTTATTGTCATTTATAAGTAGGAATGTCTACTGGAGGAGAGGCTATTTTCGCCCTTGCCTACTCCCATTAGAGGCAAAGTCAGGTGAAAAATTCGCGGTTACACGCATCACTTATTGCAGTCTAAACTGGAACCAAACTTGAGTTCGAAAGCGACTTCTATCTTGGGATAGGTAATTTTAGAATCAATATCGAGTAAATTCTAGAGTGAAGTGAAAAATAAAAAAACCGGCCACGTGCGAGTCGGGCTCGCGCACGAAGGGTTCCGTACTTGGTAAATTGCGCTTTACGATATAGGTATTAAAAAAAAACTACTAACTAGATCTCGTTCAAACCAATTTTCGGTGGAAGTTTACATGGTAATGTACATCATATATTTTTTTTAGTTTTATCATTCTCTTTTAGAAGTTATAGGGGGGGCGGGACACATTTTACCACTTTGGAAGTGTCTCTCGCGCAAACTATTCAGTTTAGAAAAAAATGATCCCTCAATGATAGAACCCTCAATATAATTTTTGAAGACCAGTCCATAGATACTCCACAAGCATGGGTTTGATAAAAAATAAAAATTGATTTTCAGTTCTAAGTATGGGGAACCCCAAATTTTTTTGTTTTTTTTTCTATTTTTGTGTGAAAATCTTAATGCGGTTCCCAGAATACATCTACTTACCAAGTTTCAACAGCGTAATTCTTATAGTTTCGGAAAAAAGTGGCTGTGACATACGGACGAACAGACAGACAGACAGACATGACGAATCCATAAGGGTTCCGTTTTTGCCATTTGGCTACGGAACCCTAAAAATACATTATCTTTTTTACGATACAGGGTTAAATTAAATTAACAAGGGAAATCCCGCAGATGTGATGATGTCAAGTATCGATATCTTATTTATGACGACAAACCAAAAAATGAATGCTCTTAATTTCAAGTACACATTCAAACTTAATGGCGGCTCGACACACTCAGCTAGTCGCTGCGCTGTAGCAAATTAATGTGTTATGTGACAGCGCGGGTGTGGTGTGGGATACGCAGCGGAAAACGTACTTACGTCCTGACAACAGGGTCAAAGACCGTTGTTTAGTAGGTACTTGGAATTCTATTTATTTTTATTATTTTTTTCATTATGTATCGATACCCATAATTTCTGCGATTTTCGCTGGTTTGTTAAGCTTTACCTTATTTCAAGCATTATCTTATGCAAGCCCGCCACACTATGTTTGGCATATACCACTGAAATTCAAATTAAATTTATTGCATCCATAATGTACATACAGGTGGTAAATATTAGTTACAGAAACAATTATGGACCTTGTCGGGCACAGCAACATTCTAGATACAGTAAGTGTCTAGGAGAGAGGAATAGCACTTAATATTTTCCTTTACAATTAATGTTTCAGTTATCCATTTCCTATCTATCTGCTTTTATTTGGTTTAATCTACTAATATGTGTGTGCCTTACTATGTTCATCTTAAATTTTTAATTATTATTACTTATTAATTTATTTGCTTAAATTTTTGTATTACAGTTAGTTTAATTGATAGAAATTTTTGGATTCCAATTAGTTTATTTATAGTATATACTAGCTGACCCGGCAAACTTTGTTTTGCCATAAAAACACCAAACATACCCTACCTACCCCACCTACCCTACCCTACCTACCCTACCTACCCTACCTACCCTACCCTACCCTACCCTACCTACCCTACCTACCCTACCCTACCCTACCCTACCCACTTAGGGGTATGAAAAATGGATGTTAGCCGATTCTCAGACCTACTCAATATGCTCAAAAAATTTCATGAGAATCAGTCAAGCCGTTTCGGAGGAGTACGGGAACGAACATTGTGACACGAGAATTTTATATATAAGATTTAATACAATTCCTAAAGGTTAGAATAAACAATGATAACTACCAGAAAAGCACTTAATCAATGAAGCTCGATGAGTCCCGATTCAACTGCCTTTCTGCAATGAAATTAATCAGAAAAGAACAGCCCAGGAGTAAGAAAAATATAATTTGCAATTATCTTGTGCAGTGACACATCTACGGTAATGAAGTATTAGCCGATGGTGCATTCCCATGGGCAGGCGCAGTATGGATAGGCTATTGTTTCATACTATATCCCCCGAAGGGATAACTTCGCGATAGACTATTTTTAGACAGCAGGCACTTTCTTGATGAGGTGTTGTTTACCGGCTTTATTTTATGCTTCAAAGTGAGGTACTTACTTTCTTTGTTTTAAGGATGAATTATAGTTATAAAATCAAAACAATGAATTGTGGGTTCAAATCCGGGCAAGTACCAATGTGACTTTCAAATTAATTCTAAGTTTGTATTGGACATCACAGGCAACGGTAAAGGAAAACACCGTGAGGAAACCTAATAGTTACTTATATAGTTAATGTAAGTCTGAAATAGCCAAGTCAGACGCCTGTGGGGTTCTCAGAGGTGGCTTAATTAACCCTGACACCAGAGGTGTCAGAAAAAAAAAGAAGTTATAAAATTTCATGATCTGATTTAATAATCTCATTATAGGATTTCTGCTGGATGCTTGACACACAAGACCGGCAAGAATAGAAACACTTGAGGACGCCTATGTCCAGCTATGGACGTCCTCGGCTGGAATCATGATCAGTCTGTGTAGTCTTATAATCTTATTCCTAACTTTATTGGGGTCGGCTTCTTGTCTAACTGGAGGCAGTTGAGTGATGATGAGGAATTGAGGATGAAATCATGATAATCTGTGTAAAATATCACATTATTTTATACTTTAATACCTTCTGCGAGCATCTGGGTTAATCAAGTAGGAAGCTGATAGTGGGAGTCCCGTGGGATGCGCTGCCTCGATCGACTATCTTTCATACAATATCCTATGCGATATCTATACGGTAGACAATTTTATATTGCTTTAAAATAGAAAATAATGATTGGAGCCGTCGTGGTTTTCAAGATGTATATGATATATGATCTCTTCTTACATACCAAACCACCTCCGTCCCTAGGAAACCATTTTAAAAGGAAATGAGGTCGCAGACATCAGACTGAACTTCCCAAGTAAAAAGTCATAATTCAAGGTTTGGCTCTCACTTATTTCTTCCTCTCCTCCTCTAATATTGTACCAATTTAAAAGATATTCCATTAACTGAAAAAAAAAATATACTGTGCCACTATGCTTTCCTTTTTTCATGATCTCTTTTCCGTCTCCCTTTTGTATTTGTGTATAGGTTTTTATTTTTTTAGAATATTCAATTGTATATATATACTAATAAATTTTTGACAGTAGATTATGTCACAAATACAAAATTAGGAATCGATTAATGATGAATAAGGTTTTTCATTTATAGTTTTTCATGTATAGGGCGCACGGTTGGCGCAGTTGTTGAGCGATTGAGTGCCGCGCTGCGTGTCGCGGGTTCGATTCCCGCACGGAACAAATATTTGTATGACCTACAGATAGTTGTTTCGGCTCTGGGTGTTTGTGTATGTGAGTTTATATGTTTGTAAACGCACCCACGATACAGGAAGAAATTCCTAGTGTGGGGCAACGTTTTTTAAAAGAGAGAAAAAAAAAAAGAGAGTATTTGTCAAATTTGTACACTAGGCATCTGTTGACGGGTCGCGGATAAATTTGAAAGATAGTTACCGCGGCCCTGGCACAAGCAACTGAAGACGGCTGGGTTTTAGTCAGTAAAAGTCTGACACGCCCTCCCGCTTCACCCAGAGCGGGAGAAGTCATTGGATGATTTCCCACAAAAAAAAAAAATCTTTTAAGGGTTCTAGTGCTTCTAAAGATAATGTATTATCAAGAAGGAAAAGATAGAGGCACAATATATATCTTTATTTTTCAGTTTTCGGAATATATTTTAAATTGGTCCAACATTGGAGGAGGAAATAGGCGAGAGCCAAACCTCGAATTATGACTTTTTACTGAGCATATTCAGTCGGATGTCTGTGACCACATTTCCTCTTAAGCCTAACGTCTGTCCTACATGTCGGGCCAACGTCCTGGCTGTAACTTATAGATCTTTGACAGTCGTTACAGGTAATCAGAAGCGTGAAAATCTGACACCAGACTTACCAATGGTGTTATCAGTTACTGGGTTATGGTGGCAGTCGCTACATATAAAATACATACTAGTACATGCTAGTATTACATTATCTGTGCTAGTACTCAGCCGCATTCGGCTAGACTACGCCAACATAGTTGGGAATAGGCTTGCCTTTAACCAACTGTAGTGGGCAAAGGCTAGCTACATTTTAATGCAGTCTCATCACTGAAAAACAGAACCTATCTTGTAGTTTATCGGTACTAGTAGCCGATGAATGGCGTCCCCTAGTCTCCTGGTGGGACGCGCCATCTCATCTCATCTCATCTCATCTGCAATAATGCATACTTTCATGGTTTGTAAGATATGTTTGATGCAGTCCTGGCTGCCATTTATACATCATTGAAGAAGATAATGGGTAGTCAAAAGTCAGAAAATCTGCCACGAATCTTACCAATGGGTATCGTGTTATCCCACACAGAGGAGGCTTGTCTCCCAGCAGTGGGAACATTAACAGGCTGATGATGATGATCGTGCTAGTCAGTTACTGGGTTGTGGTGGTCAGACAGTCAATCACGTAGATTGATGGATATTGATGTTATATCCTCTTTGGATTACTTACTTCAAATTATCATTGTGCTGTGGCATTGTTTAGGTACTGCAGCCGATGGTGTCCCCTTCTCTCCTGGGACGTGCCGTCTCGATTAACTATTGTTTCATAATATCACTACAAGCCCGGCGGGGTAACTTAGCGCCAGAAAATAGTATATTGCTATTAAAAATAGACAAATATGACTAGTTTCGTCGTTTTTAAGGTTACCCTTACACACCGAGAGTCCCGTCCGTTGGTACAGGCTGTCATTTGTCCCCCCCCCGGTGGGTTTCGGTTGTCGAGGCGGAGGGGCTCAGTAGCCGTGGCTTGGACAACCACGGTGAAGCGAAGAGGAACCCGAGGAGGGGCCGCTCGTCAGGGCTTTTGCCGACTAGCTGACGACGTAGCGGCCAATAAGTAGGTTGCGGTGCCTTATGGGCGGCATCGCAACTAAGGTGGGCCGCGATGTGGTATGCTAGGCATCGCGGCTGAGGGTTGGAGGCCGTGGTGGGAGAGGAGTGCCGGTATTACGGTGCGCCGCTCGCCCTACCCTCCGCGGCCTGCACGGGGTCGCCGCCGTCTGATGGCGGACGCGGTGGGGCCGCAGGGGAGGAGGAGTGTCGATATAGCGTTGGCTGCTCTCCCTATCTCCTGCGGCCGAAAAGTGGTAGGTGGCGGGGCCACTGTCCTGACCCGTCACCTGAACCAAGGGTGCCACACACGGGGTCGTCTGGCGCCCATGTGCCGGTTTGATTCCTGGGGTGGTCACGGCGTACAACGTGTTCTCGTATGCCGGTGACGGGGGTTACTCCCCAAAGGAGGGTCCGGTGACGGACAGCCGCGGCGGGTTCGCGGATGTATGCTTCCGCGTTCCCGTGTTCCCCAAAGTAGGTCACCGTGGAGTTTTAGTGGGTTAGAGTCCCACATAACTGCGCTATCTCCCCGTGGTAGCGTAGTATGCATGAGCATTCCTCCAGGCAAAAAAAAAAAGGCTGTCATTTGTAGATCTTGTATAGTCGTTACGGGTAGTCGGAAGCTAGAAAATCTGACAACAGTCTTACCAATGGGGATCGTGTTTCGCAGCTTCTGCGTTGTGGAGGTCAGACAGGCAAATATCTCTTCTAAAAATACTGCTTCTGGTTCCGCGACCTCATCATAGTGGGGAATAGGACAGGTAGGCTGATTGATTTTGACGAATTGAATCTGATGATTGAAATTTGATGATTTGAATCTTCTTATTGCTTCAAGTGACTTCAGAAAAGACGGTGGTATAGTGATCACGTGCTGCCGTGCACAGCGAGGCTCAGGGGAGGCACTTTTTCAGTCTCCCCATTGATGTGCCCTAATAGCCGTTGCATAGAGTGGGCTCCGGGGTGGTCTTTTGAGAGGTGACGGGGCGACCGCCCTTCCCACATCATACCGAGGTGGTTTTAGTGAGCTAAAAGTCCTACACTCCCTGGTCTTTTCTCCAAAAGTCCAGGCGCCTTTTAAAGGTTTCCACCGTTAAAAAAACAAATAAAAACAAAAAATAGGCTGATTAATTGAGACATCAATCTTCTTATTGCTAAAAATTGTTTCATACTTAGCCTCTTGTTTGTTGTTTACTGCAACTGATGAATGGTATCCCCTTATATAGTCTCCTGGGACGCGCCGTCTCGATTGGCTATTGTTTCATAATATCACTACACGCCCGGTGGGATAACTTTGCGCCAGACAATTTTATCGCGGGCGAAACTTTATGTGTGAACAATTCAATTCTATCACAGCTCTATTGGTTTATGTTAGGAACTTTGGTAACTGTG
Organism: Anorthoa munda; assembly: GCA_945859665.1. Taxonomy (NCBI): domain Eukaryota; kingdom Metazoa; phylum Arthropoda; class Insecta; order Lepidoptera; family Noctuidae; genus Anorthoa; species Anorthoa munda. The sequence continues at coordinate 13,481,490 of OX243900.1, read as the reverse complement.
TGTAGGGAAACACTTTGCTTTACTTTTGTGGGGCACTTGAAAACGTGTTGAAGGAATCCACATAGGTTTATGTAGGATTATCGAGGTGAAAAGAGAGAACATAATTATGGATGGAGTCTTTTCAAAACTGGGAGTTTTTGGATTTTTGAGAGATACAGCAAAGCATAATACATCAAAAGGGGAAGCTGTATGGGAGTATTTGGAATTTTGTCATCATTTGGTAGTGTTTTTATTTGGTAGTCGGCTGGATTTTTTTGTAAAAAAGTTTTTTTTCTGTGTACAATAAAGTAAATTGTTTTTTTTGTCTGTGTACAATAGAGTCGGACTCGCACACGAGGGTACCGTACCACGAAAAATAATCACGTTTGTTGCAACAAAGCGACAACAAAAATACATTATCTGTGAAAATTTCAACTGTCTAGCTATCAAGGTTCATGACATACAGCCTGGTGACAGACAGACAGATGGACCGCGAAGTCTTAGTAATAGTGTCCCGTTTTTACCCTTTGGGTACGGAACCCTAAAAAGCGAACCAATTTACAGATTTAAAAACAAAAGACAGCACAGCATTTACAGTCTCGGAATCTGTCTTCCAGTAACGGATGGCGTAATTTTCGCATGAGGAGCGGTCCCGAACCCATTTCTCAGGATCCAAGTTATCGTGCTTTCACAAACTTGCAGGGAGCTCCTCCATTTGCATTAAGTTATTTCATGTCTCGGTAAAATGTGGTGTCACGCGAATGCGCGATACATTCACTTCGGATGATAGATGATGGTTCAGAAATTAAACTATTGCATTTGCCGGTTTCTGCCGCTGAAAAAAGAAAACATTGCTTATTATTACTATAGTTTTGTTTGATTTCCGTCGGACTATATGAAACAATTCTTTGTTTGTTTGTAGAAATTCACTTAAAAAGGAAGCATTTTTCTACTGTCCATTGGATGTGAGTAACACAGTTTGATTAAAGAGTCAAGACCGACCGATGTGGCGTCGCTTAAGGGAGGCCGTTCAGCAGTTCGGTAGTCACCGGTTCGCCTGAAATATTGGTTATAATGGTCCTGCAAAAAATTGTATTTTCCTGTACCTTACTTGTCAATTAAAGTTCATGTAGCGATTTGAAGTAGACCCATTTTCGATGGCAACTACCATTTTTCATTATAATAAAAAGTAAAAAATAAATAATAGTTAAAAAAAACTAAAAAACACGCTTTAATAGAAAACCAAACTAAAAAGTAGAAAATAATTTACAATAAATTTAAATTAAGAATAATGTGATAAACAAAAAAAATAATTTTATTGTAAAAAAGCGTGGATGTCAATTGTTATATTTTATTGGTAAAAGTAGAGTAATTTTTAAAATATCTTAAAAAGCACCCCACGTTACCCCATACTTTTTTTGTTAATCTAATAAAACATACCAAGCTAATAATAGCGTGTTAAAAATATAAATACGATGCGAAGCCTTCAAAACGTCGCTACTGAAGCCTAAAGCTATTTATCGCTTATAAACCAAATAAACTCTGGCAATCCCCTTGATTTAAGATGATTGCTTTCTTTCAACTCAATTATTTAAAGTGAATTGGATAGAATTGAAGTTTAAACTGCAATTTGTCTGATGTGATTAGGGTCCAATCCAAGCCTTATTGGGTTTAAATTCTTATTTTTCACACTCAATTTAATTTATTAGATGGAGCTTTTGAAGAGGAGGAGCTCGTGGCTAAATAAAAACGGTTCACTAATATTTGACAAAAAACGAATGAAAAATGCTGATTTTAAAAATAACATTTAAAAAACTAATCATTTGACAAACTTCTCATTTCGCGAACATATTACTTTGTAAGTAATAATTTGACAAAATACAGATTCCGCAAATGTTTTACTTTGATATTTTCAAATTATTATTATTATTATTATTTACAAATTAACATTTTTGGAATGATGTTTTACATCATTCCAAAAATGTTAATTTGTACTTCGTTTGTCAAATTTGCGATTTTACAAAATACATTGTTTTTCTGAATAATGAGCATCACTTATTGGGCAGGCTAAAAAAAAGATGTGTTTTATTAGGTTATTTAAATGTTGACATTAATTTTAATATAGCATCATCAGCGTGACGTCAAAGTCGGGGGTCCTATTTCTGTTTGCAGGGTCTACAGTAAGCTAACACGAAGGAGATGACGGGAGCTGAGTTCGCTCACTTCAGCTCCCGTCATCCCATTCGAACCTATCCGTGTCAGGGTGCTCTAAGCACCCGAGCTCGCTTCGCTCGCTCTTGGATTAATTCAAGCAATGCATTTTGTCAAACGTTATTTATGCTTTGCATTGTTTTACCAATTAACATGATTATAAAAAGATTAGTTTGTCAAATGATATTTTTTTTTGTTTTCTATTCAAATGAGTTATTTACAGAAATAATAGATTAAAAATTTACGTTACGTTATTTTTAAAATAATAGGACAACAATAATAGCCGCAAGGGTCGATCTTTAAGGTTAAGCAACGCTTGCCGAGGTTGTTCCGTAGATGGGTGACCATCTTAACATACCGAGAATCCCCCGTGCCTCGGAAAGCACGTTAGCCGTTGGTCCCAGCTGTTAGAAGCCAGAGAAACTGACACCAGCCTTGCCAATGAGTATCGAATTAGGTACCCAGTTACTGGGTTGTAGACGGCAGCTCAGCTGCATCCATTTGGACTGGAAGCCGACCCGAACATAGTCGGGATAAGGCTAGGCAGATTAATTGAGATGGGCCATTTGATAACTTTGAGTGGTGCCTTGTTATACTCATGAAATGTTAATTATTTATTTCGGTACGAAGAGAGGGTATATAAATATTATGGGTCTCGTTAAAATAGATTGAAACTGAGATTCAGCCAAGATTCAGCAGAGATAAACGACTCAATAAAACTCTTATGGCCGGGTTTATTGTTTGCGGAGTTAAATAGTACTAACAAACGTCTATTTCTGACACGGTCTAATATTCAATCATTGGTTTAAGTAAAAATAATTGGGATAAAAGGATGATGGAGGTTGATCGCAGTTTTATAGACAGTTTGACGAAAATAAACTTTTGAAAATCTTTACGATATCAAATTCAAATTCATTTATTTGCCAGAATGTTGGTATACAAAGTATAATCTTAAATCTATGACGGTCGCTTTACATTCTACCATTAAATATGATGTGCAAATATTAAATTTTAGCGTGTACTATCATCTATACTTATCTTTATTAAATTAAGAAAATAGACAGTAATAAAAAAAACCGGCCAAGTGCGAGTCGGACTCGCGCACGAAGGGTTCCGTACCATTATCGCAAAAAACGGCAAAAAAATCACGTTTGTTGTATGGGAGCCCCACTTAAATATTTATTTTATTCTGTTTTTAGTATTTGTTGTTATAGCGGCAACAGAAATACATCATCTGTGAAAATTTCAACTGTCTAACTATCACGGTTCATGAGATATAGCCTGGTGACAGACAGACAGACAGTCAGACGGACCGCGAAGTCTCAGTAATAGGGTCCCGTTTTTACCCTTTGGGTACGAAACCCTAATAAAAAAGTTAATTAAAAAAAAAATATTTATAACTTTTTAGTTAATTTATTTTTCGAATTATGTACATTTAAACATAAGTGTTATATATTTTTGAAATCACCTCTTAAAATCCTTTATTTTGATACCCCACACGATAGGTTTGGAAGAAAAAATAATTTGGGCCCCCACAATACGACGCCCAAAAACCGCCATTTTCCTATTTTCTAATTTTCATGTAGCCAGTGACATTCGCAGGGTTAAGACGAATCGATTGACGTAAGAACCATCAAAATCGGCCAACGCGTTTGGTCTCTAGAACGCCACATAGGAACAAACATACATACATACTTACATACATACATAGACTGATAAATACATTACCCTCCTTCGGCAGTCGGGTAAAAATAGACTAATAACAAAAATACCTCATGCATTACGATTCTTATAGAACTAATTAATTAATTGATGTCAAAGTTACTTTATCAAGCCTATGTCACCTCAAATAATGTATCGTAACTATGCAAGCGAGGAGGGGGTTTTTCAACTTCAACAGTTTCTTAAATGATATAAGGTACGTAGATGTAGGTACTGAATAAAAATGACAAAGGTTTTTCACAATATTTTGCCAAAGTAAAACAAATTCAGTCGGTGTTGCTGTTTTTCTACATAAAAACTTCTTTACAAAAAAATACAACCGACTTCAAATAAAAACATTACAAAGTGAAAAATAACTTAAATTTCGGCAGTCGGTGTTCTGAAAACAGTATTTATTAACATATATACAATTGACTATTCTAAAAAAAACAAACCTATATACAAATACAAAAGGGAGACGGAAAAGAGCTAATTGTGCATCGAAAAATTCGTCCACATCGATGTCAATGGGAAACGTGCCCAGAACGCTGGCAGCATTGCAAGTTGTATGGCAATGCTGATTCTCTATCGGTGTTCTTGTTTTTGTTTCTTCGTTTTTTTGTCACCGACTTCCGAAGTTGAAGTTATTTTTCACTTTGTAGTGTTTTTATTTGGAAGTCGGTTGTATTTTTTTGTAATTTATTTTTTATTTTTCACTTTGAAGTTGTGGTACATAAGTACCTATCTATAATGCCCTCAGTTACGCCAGATTATATTACCATGAAACTTGAACACAACCGGTGAAATTAGAGTGTACCGCCGTGATTTTATTTTATGATATATGGCGTAAACAATAAACAGACGTGCGATTGTACCAATCCCGAGAGCAATTGTACATAACCCAACAAAATACACGTTGAATTAAGAAACTCGACCAGTTACCACCAGTATTTGAATATTGACTAAATATAATATCCCTACTACGTGGTGAAATAGGTACGCGTTTCCATATTTTTCACATCATCCCGTAATTATTCATAACAGAGCCTCTCCTACAGCGAAAAATCCCGAGGGATATTGCCATAATTACTACGCGTGGCGGCCGGATTCATGATAGCACTATGATATTATTATGTCGTACGTAAGTACATGATATTGTTCGTTTATCCATAATCAAGTATGGATTTGTATCCGATAAATTAATTTATTAAAATTATGACGGAAATTTGCAATTTTTTAAAATAAAATCCTGAACTAAGCTGCAAAGCATATCTAAATGCAAGCAGTGCAACAATATAATGCATGGTGCCACTTTCTCAAGCAAAACGTTACTTAAAATCGAGGAGCAATAAAATTAAGCATTCAATGAAATTCTGAGCAAGGACGGGCTGGCTTAGCGAGGAGCATGCCTAATCCAGCAATACAGGACGAAAGCTCCGCGGATTTACTCGTGCAACTCTGTGCAAACTTTTTATACTCCACTCATAAACTTAGAACAGTGTAGAACATTTTTTGTCCGCTAGACACGTGCGAATGGTGTACTGTGCGTGAACCGAATCAGTAAGTAGGTTGCAAAGCATTTTTCCTAACAAATGGCTTTACGTCAGATCATATTTCAGCAACTTCTTAAAGAAAAAACTGAATGAGCCTCTTTTTATAACAACTCGAAGTTTATGTCACTGAACGCTCTCATTTTCGTATATAAGGGAAATAATTTGCTTTGATACTTATTACAAGACGCTCTGATAAATATCTAAGTATATTATGTAGGCAACACTCCTACGCAATATCATAACAACGGCGTCGTAAAAGCTATTTTAACGAACGTCTTCGCATCGGGACGGTTGTTTCAGCAAGTGAACGACTTTCAAGCAATAAAGCACAAAGAGACGTTTACGTTGGTTTTATTGAAGTTTTTTCTACGCCACATTTAAGCGACGCGACGTGATGCTGCGTCCCGCGGGGTGGATCAAGCTGTCAGCGCTACCATTGCGTGAATGGGCCCCATTGTGAATAACGCCTCACTCGGTAGAACCTCCTTAATCCTTCAGCTTCAAATTTTGACGTAATAGGGATAGCTTATGCATAATTCTCGAGCGACGATCATTAAAGCTGTCGGAAGGCGAAAGCGCGCGGTAATGAACCCCGCGATCGTGCCCTGTTGTCTCTCTCAGCGCTAATTGCTGCACTCTTATTAAGGTCGAGACGCTGCAACAGTTGAAAAATGCACTCCAAAACACAAAGAGATTGTTTGCATAAGCGCTTTGAGGAAGGATTGTTCGGATGTTTGTTCCACGTTCCGAGCATCCAACTAGCAAGGGTTTTCAGATTCAAATTTAAGGTCGACAGCAATTCACTACCCGTTGATACTTTTAGAGGAAATAAAATCGTGTTAGACGTTTAAATTGAGTGGAATCGAGGTCGAGTTAAGCCTACGAGCACGTGATCGGAATATCGGGCGCGACTTGTGAGCGGTGCCGGAGACCTCTTGTCGTTCAGGTGTTCGCCAATATACCGGGCCTTTTTTGTATGCATTGAGTAGTGCGGATCGAGTAGAACCTAGATTGTTTATTGCGAACCGTGTGTGTAAATTTCGTTTTACACGAAAAGTTTTGTAATTTAATATGTTCGCCTGAACGAAACCTTTGGTTGGGTTACTTTTAGCAGTTTCAACTACTTTTCAGGAATGTTTTCGACGGAGTATTATTCTCTTGATTAGTTTTTCGGGGCCTTGTGACGAAAGTAAAATCTGGTGAAAACGTGTCTGAGATGGGCTTGTATTGTTGTAAGAAATTAGCGAGTTTCTCTCCCGCCGTGTCGGCGCAACGTGTTGATTACTTTTTAATGAATGTTTGATGGGAAAACGGCAATTATTGGGCCCCTTTATCGAAATATTATACCTTCAACAGGGTTTTGTACGTAACTAATGGGAAAAACTCGTTTGATGGATAAAATGTGATAAAACTGTAATTATGGGTTCAGTTTAGATCTGAAACACATTGTAACAGAAAGTAATTAGTGTTCCATAAGAAAGTAAGGAAGGCATTTTGAATACAAATTAGGCAAAGTAGCTGCAGAGCACCGTGTAGTTTTAATCAGTTAGAGTCAGACCCCTACGCTTGCCCCAAGGTGGAGGACATCCATGAGGATTTCCACAGGTTAAAAGAAAAAAACCGGCCAAGTGCGAGTCGGACTCGCGCTCGAAGGGTTCCGTACCATTATCGCAAAAAACGGCAAAAAAATCACGTTGGTTGTATGGGAGCCCCACTTAGATATTTATTTTATTCTGTTTTTAGTATTTGTTGTTATAGTGGCAACAGAAATACATCATTTGTGAAAATTTCAACTGTCTAGCTATCACGGTTCATGAGATACAGCCTGGTGACAGACATACAGATAGACAGACGTATCGCTGAGTCTTAGTAATAGGGTCCCGTTTTTACCCTTTGGGTACGGAACCCTAAAAAAGATCGGTACCTACCCGGTTATATTGCTGAAAGCTGAAAGGCAGCGACAACGAAATTGTCCTTTCTCACAGCGCTAGTATCTACTAAATAGTTTATTCATTTCCTTGATGCAATTCATGTACAAAGTTTGAAGGACAGTTTTCTGTTTTACTTCTTGGCACTTTATTTCTCAATAACAGAGATACATAGTAAAGATAAATTGTGGATGCGAGACGAACGGGATCGGTAATGTGGCGATGCTTGGGGCGGCCTTTGTTCAGCTGTGGACGTTTTTGGGCTGAAATGATAACGGTGATGCTGATGACGTGCGGTTTTTGTCAAAAGCCCAAACCATGTTTACTATAAATCTGACTGCTTAGTAAATAAGTATGTAGAGTTTCTGGAGAGGTGAACACGTTATTTAACCGACTGCCCAAAAAGGAGGAGGTTATATGTTTCTCTATATGTATTTTTTGTATGTCTGTTCACCGATTTTTCCGTCAATAGTGGACCGACTTTGAAAATTAATAATTTTGCGCTTGAAAGAGTACTGTCCCGGAGTGTCCCGAGATGGTCCTATATAAATTTGGTGAAACTTTGGAGATATACCGCAGAACTCGCCAATAAATGACGGCAAACCTCTCGGTATTGCTGCAGTCGCCTATGTGTTTATTGAACATTACTAGTTAATAGAATGTGACCACTAGATACCACAATTAAACAGTGAAAAAAGTAACAAAATATGTTACAAAAAATACAACCGTCTCCCAAATAGGTAAAAACACTACAAAATATCTTCAATTTCGAATGTCGGTGTCAATGAAAAATATTGATCACGATCCGATAAGTAGTTTTGGAGAAATGCGTGGAGTAACATACGTACAAAAACATATATACACTTATGAAATTTGGCGCACGTATTTAGAAGCCCGCATAGAGTAACATATGTGAATATTGCGCAATGCCAACAATATTACATACAAACGTGTCGAATTAATTACCTCCTTAAAAATGAAAAAACCCGAAACCGAAACGAAAAAATTGTAAAAGTAACGAAGATGAGATAAAGATAAAGTTGTAAGTTATTTTTCAAAGCCACCCAGCCTGGTTTAGTGGTACAGATAGCTGGATAAAGTGTGTTTTAGGTCGCTATTATCCGCCGCCTACGCGTTCTGTCTGCTAACAGTTTTGCACAGAAGTCGAGATCCCATTTGAACGAACTTTTAAATTCCTTTTAGGAATCATTTGAGGTTTCCGTGAGATATTTTGGGTAAATAAGATGCTAAGCTGTTGAAATATCTTGTAGTCAAACTCAAACTACATTTATATATTTATAAATGATTTTACATTTTATTGTACACTAGCTGACCCGGCAAACTTTGTTTTGCCATAAAAACACCAAACATTCATCTACCCTACCTACCCTACACTACCTACACTACCTACACTACCTACACTACCTACACTACCTACACTACCTACAATACCTACACTACCTACACTACCTACACTACCTACACTACCTACACTACCTACACTACCTACACTACCTACACTACCTACACTACCTACACTACCTACACTACCTACACTACCTACACTACCTACACTGCCTACACTGCCTACACTGCCTACACTGCCTACACTGCCTACACTGCCTACACTGCCTACACTGCCTACACTGCCTACACTGCCTACACTGCCTACACTGCCTACACTGCCTACACTACTTACACTACCTACACTGCCTACACTGCCTACACTGCCTACACTGCCTACACTGCCTACACTGCCTACACTGCCTACACTGCCTACACTGCCTACACTGCCTACACTGCCTACACTGCCTACACTGCCTACACTGCCTACACTGCCTACACTGCCTACACTGCCTACACTGCCTACACTGCCTACACTGCCTACACTGCCTACACTGCCTACACTACCTACACTACCTACACTACCTACACTACCTACACTACCTACACTACCTACACTACCTACACTACCTACACTACCTACACTACCTACACTACCTACACTACCTACACTACCTACACTACCTACACTACCTACACTACCCATCCTACCCTACCCTACCCTACCTACCCTACCCTACCTACCCTACCCTACCTACCCTGCCCTACCTACCCTACCCTACCTACCCTACCCTACCTGCCCTACCCTACATACCCTACCCTACCCTACCTACCCTACCCTACATAAGAACCTTCTCCCAACAATAACGAACACAACAAAAAAAGAATAAGCGAAATCGGTCCAGCCGTTTACGCGTGATGCCGTGACAACGGAAAACGGGTTTCATTTTTATATATATAGATATAGATTGCTCTTTTTTCTGTGTAAACTGTAAATATTATGTTACTTAACAAATTGTGTACACCTAACACATTTTAAACAACTTTAGTATAGTAGTATTTACGTATACATACGTGTGGGTATGACAGTGTGTAGTGGTTACTAGCTATCCTTCGAGGAATTCAGGCGTACATTGCCGGATGTGTACAGTGTCCAATAAAAGCGAGAGAGTTGCATAATGGCCGCCTAGAGTGAGGTCGTCCGCCATGATGCTTCCTGACTAGGAAGGATGCGCGAGCGCGCGTCTTTGAGTGGTGATGGAAAAAGTTGGAAAGTTGTTGCCTGGTGGCGTGTAAGACCTTGATAAGTGTGTTTTTGTTGCCGGAAAATAAAACAATTGGTGTGCGAATCCGCTGCTACAAAGTACGTAGCGGCGCACAGTGTTTTATAGACCCAAAAAAAGTGACATCGGCTTTTTATTGGCTATTTCTACTTAATAGTGTATTACAAATGCACGAGTAGAACACCCATGTGTCAATTTTGTGTACTTGATTTTTTTTAAAAACGTAAAGTTTTCGTAAGCTTGAAGTCCAAAAGACCAAAAAAAATTCGTAAAAAAAAATTGTACATATTTGAGCTTTATTCATATTGCAGGTTTATGAAGCAATTCAAGGAGAAAATTATTCCGTATTAATATAATCAAAAACGATTATTGAACCCACGAAAAAAAACATTTTACCAAAATCACTAATTATTTTTTTATTCATTTTCTAGCTCGAAGTAGAACCTCTGTCTGGTACAAATAGATTGCTTTTACTAAGGTCTATCACCCATAAAAATATGACTTTCAACTTGGGCCTAGGTTTCGAGAAAATGATTTTTATGTACCGAGGTCAAAATTCCAAATTTAGGGGTATCACAAGGGTCAATTATTATTGGCTTTTTACAATCAACTGAAATTAATTATAATTTAGTATAAAAGTATTTATGACTTATCGATCATAGTGCATGTTGCAGATATAGTCTATTGAATCGTAAACAATAACACCCATGATAACTCAGATAGGTTAAGTAGAAGGTAATCGCAGGGACTCCTGTGTATTTATTTGGTAAGTAGTAGACAGACTGTCGCAGAGAACGTCATTATAGGTACGGCGTCAGTAACATGTCTTCAACAAGCCTACAATGTCACAGGACCTCGGTCAGTAGCGCACTGAATTGACCCGTGGCCGTGATTTCGACAAGAGAGCAAAATATAAAAAATCGAACTTAGCTATCTCTTTCGCACTTACCTAATTTCATGACACAATGACATGAGTGCGTAACAGGAAGTAATAAATTTCGCATGCATTCTTTCTTTATCTAGTTAAGATGGCACGCTTTGACTATTATGGCTCAGGCATAAAATATAATTTGCACTAAATTGTATCAGGAAGCGAGCTGGCAACGTGTGGACGCGGGAGTCGTTAATCTGTCGGTGCTCACCTATTAACAGATACATCATGTAGAAAATGCTAAGAATTAAAAAAAATGTCCTGTGGCTAAACTACTGGATATATTCGTTTGCATTTTTATGTGTAGACTGGAAATATCATGACTTATACGGAGTTTAATTTATTGTCATCTCTACCCTATAATAGTATAGGCAGGTGTTTATCAGACAGTAATCAAACTAAGAAACCAAGAACCCAATTATGGGTTACTTTGGTACTTCTTAGTTCTATATACTATTACATTTGTATGTTTATATATTTTGTGTACAATTTCACGTGAAAAGTGTTTTAAAATTAATTGTTAGAATTATAAATCATTATAGAAGATAAAAGACCTGCGAATTTTATGTAATAAAAACTAATCGTCACAAAAGGTCAAAATCGTGACAACCCTAACACATATTTTTGAAAATCATTTTCTCAAAACCTAGGCCCAAGTTGAAAGTAATATTTATATGGATGATAAACCTTGGTATAAGGAATCTGTTTATACCAGACAGAGGTTCTACTTCGAGCTAGAAAAAAAAATAAAAAATAAATACTGATTTTGATAAAACATTTTTTTTTGCGAGTTCTATTGTCGTTTTTGATTATTTAAATACGGCATAATTTTCTCCTTGACTTGCTTCATAAAACTGCAAAACGAACAAAGCTCAATTATGTACAGTTTTTTTTATACGATTTTTTTTTGTTCTTTTGACCTTAAAGGTCACGAAAACTTTGCGATTTTTAAAAAAATCAGTCATTCAGAATTGGCACATGGGAGTTCTACTCGTGCATTTGTAATGAACTATTAGGTAGAAATAACCAATAAAAAGCCGATGTCACTTTTTTTGGGTCTATAAAACACTGTGCGGCGGCGCTGTGCCGCTGCTGTATTATTGGTCACTGGACTATCTCTAAACTGCATAAGTTACCTACTGTGCTTTGTGCAAGCATTTTATGTATATATTTTATTTTAATTATAGATAGGCCAAAGGTCGACTGATAGAAAATGCCTAAGGCATTAAGTCCGCCTCTGTACTTGTGTGTGCATGAAGTATTAAATAAATAAATACATAGGCTCGCGCTTAACTACTATAACAGCTGATAGTAAGCGATGATGTGGTCGACGGTGAAGCAAGCTTGCGTAGAACTAACCTATTCACTTGACTTAATTATTTATTCCATCGAGCAATGAGGAATTAACCTTGCTCTACATAAATCTAACAAAGCGTCGAATCATAAGACTAGGGTGTCTATGTTTTGCAGATTGCTTCCGTTATCATCCAACAGGGATCAGATGATTGAAGAACCGTGTTCGATGGATACAGATCCTATACTGAGATTGCTTTTGAAATTTTGCAGGGTAAGAACTTGTCAGCAGAAATAGATATACAGCGTTCAGACGAAAATAATTGTCTACTTTAAATGAAGTAGACAAGCATGAAAAATAATAATTTTGTCTTAATAATTGTCCTACAGCAGGGTAAATAAAGTCTTAAGTCTGTAAGTAAGCTAAGTTGTTCTACGGTTGAAAAGCAAATGAACTTTTTTGATTACTGCTTTTAGTGATTCATTTTTCTCTATTTTGTTTATTACAGTGTTAATTCTTTTTGTTTGTTTGTATTTATTAAAGGTAAAGGGTGTTTTTGTAGAAGTTTGGTTTTAATAAATCGACTTCTAAAGCAAACCACAACAAAGCGAAAAATAACTTTTTTTTCGGAAGTCGGTGTCTAAAAACGGAAAACTACTAATAGGTACTAAAGACACACTTTACACACACAAATAGATAAATTTTCTATTTTACTCTTTTTAGTATTGGTACCTCATATTATCATGATAATTATTTATAGCCAGAGTACATCTCATTTCAATTCCAATAAGCCCAAAGACGACTAGGATACATTGATTTATTACGGAGTTCAGCCTACCTTCCGGCTTCATCATCAGTTCAGTTCGATTGTACCATTTTCATCAGTACCATTTATTTATATGCATTTGCTTCATCATTGTCGCTTAACTATTCGAGATACATATCTTATACCCATGACATATTCATAAAGAAGTTCCAGTAGCCATCTTTGGTATTCTGCATCAGTTCCACTTCACTAAATGACACTTTCTGAGGGCAAATGCTTGCCATGTTATTGAAAATACCAAAATCTCTATATGTCTGCCTATAATATTCGAGAAGTTCCCTCGATCCCATCATCAGATTCTGATTTGAAGGCAATGGAACCACCTCGAGAGTATATCATTTCAAACAAAAAAAAAACTCCTCCTTTTAGGGAGTCCGTTAAAAATGAAATAAAACACCTAAAAATTAATTTTGTTGCCAGCCGTGGCGCCCATATGCCCGAAATCATGTATAAGCACTAATGACATAAAAATATCTTTTAAACAAAGCCAATACCTACCATAGCAATACAATTTATTTTTATAAACTGCCGAGCAATGAAAATGTTCCACCCACAAAATCGGCATTTATTATTAAATTTATATTTATTATTTATTTATTACTATCTATTTATTATCAAAATCGGCATTTATTATTAAATTAATTTTTAATTTTATTAAATTTTTCACACTTAATTTAAAATTTGAACACAATATTTACGTTTTTAGTTGGTAATATTCTGATGCGCTGTTAAATGTACTTCAATATTGCAGACGGCGTCATTAAGCTAGCCTTTCCCGTTTAGGAGTAATTTGGTGCTATGTCACTGGAACTTTTTCATTGCTCGCGAGTGTATTTTAAAAACCGAACCTTTATAAAAACACCCTTTCCAATGACGGCATTAATGCCTTAGGCATTATCTACCAGTCAACCAAGTGTGGGGTTTATTTGAGTTCCGGTTTCGAATGCGAACATTTTTTCCCCTATACGAGTACAAAACTACATTATTATTGAATGCCATACGCTACTTTTACACTGGATAAAATGCTTAATTTCTGTGTCATATCGGGCCAAAGCTAGTCGAAGATACACTGGTACATGCCTGGTTTAAAACCTTGGCTTAGAAAGCTGGTCCATCTTCTGGCTACCATATTTTATTTACTCAAAGATTCTTCAAAATAACAACTCATAAGAGTCACATGTCCTACACGCCGAGGTCGCCGCCCAATAATAGGATATTTATTGACTTAGACCAAGTCAATATCGGCGCAAACACACAAATATGTACCCGATATAAAGCTGTGGATAGACGAGCAACTCACGAGCAATTGTTGCCATACTATCCTTCAATCATCACTCGGGTAGGAAACACCGATAGTTGCCGACTCAGACACATAGTTTTATCACAAGTAAAAGTTTATCTTCTTAATTTCCACTTCTAGTTATGGTATCGTTTCTCCAAGCGGACGTCATATAAATCTTTTAATATCTCATCCAAATGTTAACAGTCACTCTGTCATTGTTCCACCTAGCTTAGTTGAGGACAGCCTACCTTAGATGCCTTTGTAAATCTCTAATTGGTGAGGCGGTATCTGAGGTAACTATAGTAATTGCTACAATTTTGGTATTGCAGTTTGTGATGTAATTGTTCACCTCAATTTTATCAAGTACCTATAAAGTAGGAAGCGTAAAAAGTCATCAAAAGAAAAGGGTCTTACTCTCCCAAAACTCAAATGGATTACACCTACTAACCATATAGATATATATATTATACCTACTAACCGTAAAAAGTTGATATATTTTTGCCTAAAAAATGCCGCTGCTGTTTTGGTAGAGTGTTACTGCACTTTTGACCGTTAACAGTATTTAGTATAACTATTAGTTTATGCTGTTCCCACCGATGGGAGCTGGGACACAGGCTTCTTCGCTGTGAGAAGTGAGAGGGAGTGATTCGTAATAATCAATCTTGCAGGCCCAGGGCCGGTTGTTATGGAACTCAAAGCAATCGCTATGAACTGAGCAATTAAAGTGGCCCGTATAAGCGCACGTTCAGCTGATATGTACCGCGACAAGTTTAGTTGGATCGCCACTCCTGGGACCGAAGTATGGTGGCTATCATATTTGTACGATGACTAGCATGCGATAATGTGATTATGTTGCTGGTTTGTTTTAGATAGATGGCGTGTTGTTGTAGTTTTGTTGGATTTATCTAACAAAGCCGGTTGATTTTGTAGGTACACTGTGGTTTGTTGTGTGTGTTTACGAAGAATTCATTGTTTGCAATGCACCTTATTATTACATTATCTATCTAAGAAAAGCCCGCTAATCTCTTGGATGACGAGTGAAAGACATGAACTATAGCGTTCTTCTGACGATGTTTATCAGCGGAACAAGTGGCGATTCAGGACTAGGAAAGCTGAACCTGAGTAACGGGAAGTGGCGAGGTGGAAGAAGACGATCTGAAACATCATATAGGTACCCGTAGGTACTTTGGCTGCTGATTTATATTTAGAAAGAACACAACTATTCGGTATAACTATTTCAAGTGACATACCATCCATCCAGAAAAAATATATCCAAGAACAATTATTCGCATTTCTATTGAAAACCAACGCTATGCATCTTTTAGCCAATTCAAGCGTCATAAGTAATTCTTATACATATCTACAGCCCAATACAGGTTTTGATTGCTAGGTTGGCAAGCAAATCTGATGACATGCAACACCAGAGCTCCTGGGTCCGCCTGCTTTGCAAGTCAATTCCACTCCACATTGCATTCCAACATTCAACATTTTTGTTTTGGAATAAAACCTGATTCAAACTGTGAAGAGTTTTCCAACCTTTTGTCAAACAGAATATACGAATGCCATGAAATAAAGCCTGAATTTCGTCTGGTTGATTATGTTTTTATCTTTTTGTTATCTAAAACAGACGGACTCAACTGTCTGTCTGTTCGTCCTTTTGGTGTGTTTTTTGGCTACACTGTGGCACTAATTTGAATAAGAGCTAGCTTTGTGCTTAAAGAATAACACGAGACACAGCTAGTTTCTTTACATAAATAATAATTGATAAACAGATTGCAGTATAAAGTTAAATTGTACAAATAAAAATAAAATGCATTTTGTGCACACGAGATGAAGAATTACATATTCTGTGCTGATCGTACCAATATCTCTTGCTAGTCAGCTGTTGGAAATCTAAAAGAACTGATGCAAACGGAAGAAACTTTACATAATACTGATACAACACTTTATCGCAAATCTGCAGAATATCAAGTAGGTAACCGAATCAATTACTTCATCAATCATTGATCACAATGATTAAGCATTTATATCATTCAAACAAACACTAGCTTGGCCCGTGACTTCGATCTCGTTCCCTATCTCATAAGAATCGTGCTTTTTACCTAACAGCCGAAGGAGGGTAATGTGTTTATCAGTGTATGTATGTATGTATGTTTGTTCCTATGTGGCGTTCTAGAGAACAAACGCGTTGGCCGATTTTGATGATTCTTACGTCAATCGATTCGTCTTAACCCTAAAAATGGCGTCATTTTGTGGAGAGGACTTTTTTTTTCTTAGGAACCTATCGTGTGGGGTAAATAAAGGGCTTTAAGAGGTGATTTTAAAAATATATAACACTTATATGTTTAAATGTACATAATTAAAAAAAAATAACTAAAAAGTTGTAAATAAAAAAAGTAATTAAAAAAAAAAGCCCGACTGCTTAAAAAGCGAACTAAAAAGACGTAAACGAGAAGAAAATCATGCTGTGCAGTGGGAGGATACACCTCGACTTGGTCAGCCAGCTCGCGAATATTTTTAATAAACTTTTTTTATTTTCGGTATAATAGCACTCAGCAGAATATTTATAGCTTTCTATTAGAAAAAGATTTTACTTAATGAATCAGTACAGTCATAGATTACTTTTAATTAACAAACAAACAAGTAAAAATTAATAATTTACCAAACCCCCGACATTTTTATAGCGTAATTAAGAGTGTTGAGATGGATCATCATCATCATTTCAGCCGAAAGACGTCCACTGCTGGACATAGGCCTCCGCCAAGCGTGACCACGTTGACCGGTCCCGTGTGTTGAGATGGATGCCAAAAAAAATATGTATGGGTTGTGTGAGCGGTGATATGAAAGACAAAGTAAAATTAAAAAATCGCCGACACATTTTTAATTCATACTTTTGGAACAACATAATTTATCTAGTAGCAGACACGTTTTAATCAACAATCTATCGAACACGTAATTATGGCACGATATCTTGCGAAAACGCGCATTACTTTTGAACGGCTGAACCGATTCACATCAAACATAGCTTCATCTGCATAGTGTTCTACACCCCCGATAATGTCATCTTTTGAACAAAAAAAAAACTATATCAAAATCGGTTCATCCAAAAGAAAAATACACAAATACACAAACATACGTCAAATTTACACCACTCCTCTTCTTCCGTCGGGGGTTAATAAACAGTTTTACCTCTTGATAATATTATTATAGTTGAGATGACCCACGATTTCGTCAATTATTTAATATTTTACATTAAAATAGGCTCGAGTAGATCTGTATTTCAGCTATACCTAGGTAAAAGTATTTTAACAATGCTTAAAAGTACTACAGACTTAAAGAGTACATTTTTAAAGAAGCACACTTCAGACTGAATTTTTTGCTCATTAATTCCAAAGACAAGTTTACAGTAGTTTTGTATTTTTTATCAAGTGTGTAAGTAATTCTCGAGAGAAATCATTGTTTATGAGTGTTTTTATTTCCGAAATGAATAAAAGATTAGGTAATTTTTGTTACGTAAGGAATATGAAACTGTTTTAGCCTTTCCTTGGTACTTTATAAGGTAATTCAATATTCTAGGTATCTTGGTACGGGTGCCTTAAAATGTATATGGATACTTAGTCCTAGCGATATTAGTCAATCGATCATGCGGCGTCGCTTATTCAAGGGTATAAAAAATAATTGTGGTTTTGCTTACAACATTTTGAAGGCTGTGCAGAATATTGATGGAAAAATGTTAAGTGTGTTTTAAACTGAATTTCAGGCTCATATCTGGACATCAAGACAAGATAGATGGCAAACGTCCCAGAGGACGCAGTCCCACGAGATGGTCGGACCAAATACGATCTTCTCTCAACATCAACTTCCACAATGCCCTTCATGAAGCTAAGGATCGCAGCAGATGGAGGGAAATCGTACGGGAGAAACTGATGCAGCGGGGGAGTCACGACCCTCAGTAATGAGGAAAACGACGCGAGGAGGAGGATCTGGACATCATCATTGAATTTTGTTACGGCAATATTTTTCAAATATTCTGTGATATTTATAACTGTAAAACAATGCCTAATTACTAACATAGCGACCTAGAATGATAAATATCTAAGACCTCCCTAAGAATTTCTTAGAAAAGGACATTTTTGATTAAAGTTACCCCTCCTGCTACCCCTCCTCCTCCTACTATTATTAATTAATATTTTGAAATCGCCGAAATAGTTTTGACAGCGATAAAATCCTTGATCTAATTTTTAAATCTAAAATCTTGTTAACATCTTCTGTTACTTGTAAAATACCGTTAGCTATTAATATGAAACAATTTAGCAAGGCTGTAGCTCTTAGCTCACGCTGGCGTCAGTATCCCCGTGAAATATGGCCCATTATAAGTTCAGTTTGTTCAGCAACTCCAAGATTGTATGCAATTTACTTAGACAAAGAATGTCGACTAAATATTTAATCTGCGTGTCTTCTTAGCTTTAGGCTTTGGTTATGTTTTGTTACAGCTTATTTTTTTTTATGACAAATCAATGTTGGATAAGAAGAATTTAGACTCATGAGTTCAGAAAAGAAAGTGAAATCATGAATTTTTATAATATTATAGGCCTAATAAAAGCATTCAAAAATTCTTGTCATTCCTAAATCTGAAGTGTATGGTATTTTTTTCCTGTTAAAGTTTTTAGAAAATCAAGATACCAATGCTGAAAAAATACACTTCACATATAATCTGCTCTTCAATTAAAAGTATCAAAATCAGTTAAACTCAACACTGTGAGATTGTTTCCAAAGTAAAGTACCGTATTTTTGCAATCATAAACAATGAATGAACTAACTCATCACAATGATTACCACAGTCATTCTAACGTTTGATATTTCCTCTCTTAATCTCCTACAAGACTGTTCATTTATTGAAATCGCAGTCAGTATTACAAACTATACAGCTACTGGCAAGCTGTCACAAGTCACTGCAGTGGTACGTGTCTCAGTTCGATACCATCGGATTCCCTGTCTATTCCTGTCATGCTGTATGTGTAGCTATCGATATGGAGAAAGTATTGATTCATTTGTTTACAACATGTTCTGTAAAAATAAACAACGGTCGATGTTCAAGTGAGGTTGGGAGGAAAGTTTTGAGTGTGAACGGGGATGGCCAGAAAAAGGGAAAAACCATTGAAACGGATGGACTGTGTGACAAGTGATATGACTAGAAAAGGGTGACGAATAAAAGGGAAGAATAGAATGAAGAACCAACATAAATTAGGATAAGGTCAAGAGAGAATTTGAGAAATGAGATAAATAAAATAAGAAAGAAATGACAAAAATAAAAAATTTAATTAATAAAATCAATATACCCGTCTGCTTAAGAGCGAACTAAAAAGACAGATGTATCCTTCGAATGCACAGCATGATTTTCTTCTTGTTTACGTCTTTTTAGACCACATCATATGCAGTCGGCTTTTTAGATTTTTTTAATTAACTTTTTAGTTAACATATTTTTTGTTTTCGGATTAGGTACATTTGAACATACCTGTGTTATATATTGGAATCAACACTTAAAGTCTTTATTTTGATAACCCACACGATGGGTTTGAAAAAAATAATAGGCCCCCTCTATAATATGGCGCACAAAAGCCGCCATTTTTCTATTCTCCAATTATGCAATACGACGAAGACGAATTGATTGACGAATCATGAAAATCGGCCAACGCGTTTGGTTTCGAGAACGCAAAATAGGAACAAACATACATACATACATAGACTGATATACACATTACCCTCCTTCAGCAGTCAGGTAAAAAGAATGAAGAAGGACTCAGGGTGTAGTACATTTGTCAGTTTCCATTTTTGCAATGACATAAATTAGAATCGATCAATATAAGAATATACCTAATACTATAATAAAAGCTTAAAATAAGAAACTGAAGGTTACTAAGATTGTAATCAGGTGCCAATATCTTAAAGCAAAATCCATCCAACATTTTATCACGATCTTAAAAAGATATATGAAGCAAACAGAAGACGTATCGTAAAATCCTTACATTGTAAAATCTTTGACGGGTGCAATTCCGTTAGAGGCGGTAACTGGGCTACCTGTCTTGTTCCCATGATTTATCTATTGGTGCAATGGGGACACATAACAAGCGCGTTTGTTATAGAACAGGAGTATGGGACCAACAATTCTTCTATGTATGGGACCTGTAAATCTTCGCTTAGATTTTATCGCTGCAAACATTGTTGTCGGTGACTCTTGCCGGCAATGTCGACAAAACAATTTATAGACCAATTTTAAAGCGGAGATAAGTACTCTGTTGATGCCAAGCTTGCTTTTTTTCTTTGGCGGTCGAATGAACACAGATAGAGTTGTCAAGAATCATCATTAAAGCCATTGATATATATCAATGATTAAGGGTCAAAGTGGTGTGCTCATGCCACCTCATCATCTGCCTAGCCTTTTTCCCAATTATTGTTGGGGTCGGCTTCCAGTCTTACCGGATTCAGCTGAGTACCAGTGTTTTACATGGAGCGACTGTCTATCCGACCTCCACAACCCAGTAACTGGGTAACACGATACCCCTTGGCAAGACTGGTGTCAGATCTCAGGCTTCTGACTACCCGTAACGACGCGACTGTCAAAGATCTTCAAATGACAGCCGGGACCAACGGCTTAACGTGCTTGCCGAGGCACGGAGGAAACTCGGTATGTTGAAATGGTCACCCATCCACGGACCGACCTCGTCAAGCCTTGAAGATCGACCCGTGCGGCTGTTATTATTTAGCCACGTGCTCATGCCACCTACGCTATGTATTTATAAACGATATTAGACGCTTAGGACCCCGGCTTAACTTGCTCTCGCAGGCATAATTTTCATACTGATACTATCCTTTTAATCCTACCTGCATGAACAAACGATTATCGTAATTTACTAGATTCACACACATTATAACAGATGACCGTAATTAAATTATGCAAAACACGTACTTCAGCCGGCCATTACATCGTACTAGAGCGGTAAATTGAGAAGATTTTGTATGAGAATCCACAAAAGTATTTTTAAAAGATCGCCTTTCCCTTGGAATTGGCTCATTTGTTACTCGGACAATCTGCTTAGCCGCTGTTGCGAGGTTGAGTTAAGGATATTCTATTTTCATGTAAAGGGCCTTGAATGGGACCACAGGCTCCGCAACAAGGGAGCTTGGAATAATAGGCGACCTTATCGCCCCTGAATATATTGCAAGTGAAACAAAAATTTCAAAGAGCCAGTTTTAAATTATTCTTTTTTTAGAACAACGTGTTTATGGTCGATTTTCTTTGCTATAATGTGTCAGTTTTGCGCATTAACCTTGATAAAGTTCAATGAAGATTTTGACGTACTTTGACCTGTGTGAGTCATAAATAGCTGTGTTTATGGGCACGTGTATGTGAGTAATT
This sequence comes from Anorthoa munda, assembly GCA_945859665.1. Classification (NCBI taxonomy): domain Eukaryota; kingdom Metazoa; phylum Arthropoda; class Insecta; order Lepidoptera; family Noctuidae; genus Anorthoa; species Anorthoa munda. Next base: position 13,459,741 of record OX243900.1, on the reverse strand, counting down.
AAAGAAGATGGGCAACTAGTGTTTGTAATGGCCATTGAAGCTACATATCAGTCTACGATCAAGTGTCAACAATGAAAATTATTGCTAAATTGTGAAAGAGAAATTACGACTAACCACTATTTCACAATCAAGAGTTAGCAAGTTTTTACCCGACTGCAAGGAAAGGGTTATGTTTTACGCGCGTATCTTGTATGTATGTAATATACTTTATTACCTCATATCTATCGAACCGCAAGATGGATTTATATAATAAGACATCGTTAGGTACGTCTTGACCGCCCAATTGTTCTTATTTATGTGAAGTTAAAAAAAAAACAAACATGGCGGACTTTGTGCGATTCCCAATTTTGTTTCTTCCAAATCCATCGATTGAAGTATCAAAATGAAGGGTTTTAAGAGGTGGTTACAAAAATATATACCACCTATACGTTTTAAAGTAATTCGAAATTAAAAAGTGGTTAATTTAAACAATCAAGGACTCGACTAAAAAGATGTACAAGAAGAAAATCATGCTGTGCATTCAGAGGATACATATTTGTGAGCTGGCTGACCACTTGATCCTGAACCTGATGAAATATTCATATTAACTTTTTACATCAAAGTACCAATAGGACATATTACAGACGTATAATTGAAAGTATTCTTAAAAAACCGGCCAAGTGCGAGTCGGACTCGCACACGATGGGTTCCGTACCATTATCGCAAAACACTGCATAAAAATCACGTTTGTTGTATGGGAGCCCCCCTTAATTTATTTTATTTTAATTTATTAATTATTATTTTTTGAAGTAAATATACAACTAAACATTCTGTGAATATTTCAAGCGTCTACCTGTTGCCGTTATAAATATCGAGCAAAAAACGGCAAAAATATCACGTTTGTTGTATGGGAGCCCCCCTTTAATATTTACTTTATACTGTTTTTAGTATTTGTTGTTATAGCGGCAACAGAAATACATCATCTGTGAAAATTTCAACTGTCTAGCTATCACGGCTCATGAGATACAGCCTGGAGACAGACGGACAGACAGACAGACAGACAGACAGACAGACGGATCGTGAAGTCTTAGTAATAGGGTCCCATTTTTACCCTTTGGGTACGGAACCCTAATAAAAAAGACGATGGACAATTTATCGAAATACTTAATTACACTGCGATCTGAAATGCTAACGACACAATAATGTAGTGAAAATACAACTGCGGTAATGAAAGTATGTTGAAGCTACCTACTTCAAATAATTTTACCGTTCAACGCCTACTATTAAAAGAATTCGTAAAGAAAATCTATTTGCCAGTAATGTTTGTCGGCGTAGAGTTTGATTAACGAGCGGGCTTCGCAGCGTTTTGTCACTGATATACTAAGACAAATAGTTTTCACCGAAAAAATACGAGCCTCCCGAAAGTTGGTCGAAATACGTGACAAAGGATACATTTCGCATACGTTGATAGATATAACGGAGTTTGGGAACGAGTTTCTAAAATGTCCCTTAAAATAATTATGTAAACCAATATTTCAATAATAATTCTAGGGATTGCGTGGACGATATTCATTATTATAGCCTATGTAACCTAAAGAAATAGGTAAGGGGTACATTTTTTAAGGAGTTTATCTCTAGAGTCTAGAGGAACTGCAAGAGGTAACATTTTGAATTAGTTTATCTCTAGAGGAACTGCAGCCTTATTGCGTGATGAATTCGGCAAGGCAAAGGGCAAATAGTATAAAAAATCGACCAATCACATGCGAGATGAAAGACACGATGTGGATTTCTGTCTATGTGATTGGTTGATTTTTCATACTCTTGCTGCTACTTTAATTGTGTAATTTCGTTCGTTGACAGGAAGCTACACTATTGCTGAGAATCTTGTCTGCTGCAGCACGCCTCCATGGACAGCTGCGCTTGCGCCTTTCATGAAAGTCTTAAATATTTTGTTTTCCCCTTTAACCGACCGTTGTCATTTTATTTCCTTTCTCTTATTCAATACTAGCTGTTTCCCGCGGCTTCGCAGGACCTGTTTTCGGGATAAAAAATAGACTATGTCACTCAGGAATAATGTAGCTTCCTATTGGTGAAAGAATGTTTTAAATCGGTCCAGTAGTTTTGGGGCCTATTCGGTACAAACAAACAAACAAATTATATTTATTGAAATTATAATTTAAATTTATTGAAATAGATTTTCTACTTTTTAGTTTGGTTTTCTATTAAAGCGTGTTTAATTTGTTTTTTTAACTATTATTTATTTATCTCGGTAAAATACACGGTCTCTGTGAGATAAGTCAAGGGAACGAAACCTCGGGAACAAGCTAGTGTCATATATCAGCTTCTAATATATATCTGTAAATAATGAGATTTTAATGAAGTGGCTCCCAAAAGTTACTTTGCTGAAAGTCTCCGTGAAGAAGAGTCAGGAGGGGAGGGGAGGGGAGGGTTCTTTCCTGGTGAAGTTAATGGCTCGAATAATGGCGTGTTTGGATGTAATAAGTAACAAAGTGATACACCTACAAAGTTAAGTACTTTCTTCTCATAGGCATGTGATATGTCTTGAGGAAAGGTCAAAGGAAGATACTAGCGACGGGAAAGAAACTTGCCAAATGGTGATTTAGAGAAGTGTTTTTAGAACAAATGCTGTTTGGACCTGTTGTACTGTATGGATCAAGACGAATGAAAATAATTTTCGTGTAGCGGAAATGAGAATGTTGAGATGGGTGCCAAAGAAAATATGTATGGATTGTGTGAGTTGTGATATGAAAGACCCGAAACATTAAAAGAATCCCGACCATAGAAATATTAATTGTTTATTATATCTATGATCCCGACATATTTTTATTTCATGCTACTTAGTTTATCTAGCAGTAGACACGCTTCGATCGGCAATCTTTGGGCGCACGGTTGGCGCAGTGGTTGAGCGATTGACTGCTGCGCTGCGTGTCGCGGGTTCGATTCCCGCACGGAACATATGTTTGTAAACGCACCCACGATACAGGAAGAAATTCCTAGTGTGGGGCAAAGAATTTTTATAAAAAAAAAAACAAAAACTATTGATACGTAATTAAAACGATATCTTGCGAAAGCACCCCGATTCGAACAGTAAAACGCCTATAACTTTAGAACGGCTGAACCGATTATCATCTAACATAGCTAAGAACACTTTCAATAAAGTCACCTTTCAAACAAAAAAAAAGACATCAAAATCGGTTCATCCGATTAGGAGCTATGATGCCACAGATAGATACACAAATACAAAAATTAAAAAAAAAACAAAAGTAAAAAAATGAGTATACAAATACACAGGTACACACGTCTAACTTATACCCTCATTATCCATCGAGGGTTAACAACATAGTGCGCCAAGAAACATGGAACAATGTCAGAAAAATGATGACTGGTTTTAATATGGGCAGAAGTCATCAAACTATTTTTTCAGATACCTACCTAAATCAAGCATACGCTAACGAAACAGGTAAAAAATATTTGTAGAACATATTGTCAACGCGTGATTAACATTGGATAAATAAGGCCAATGTGGATTGGACCGGTCAATGTGGCGACGCTTGGGGAAGGCCTATGTCCAGCAGTGGACGTCTTTCGGCTGTTATGATGATGATGATGAGTTAGGCCAACATTCAAATAAGTACCTACCTACCATCAACACGGAGAGGGAGAACACTGCATTAACCGTTTCACTTTACGATATTGACAACTTGGTTTGCATCATGGCTATATCACCTTATTTATTGTGATTTTTAACGTTAACGAATTATCTAATTAACAAATTAGATGTGATGTGATTATGTAAATTAAAGAATATTGTGATTTTGTGTGTTGTGCTGTGTCTTTTGTGTGCACTGAATAAAGAGTTTATCTATCTATCTATCTAAATTAACCCTTTTAGGGTTTCGTACCCGAAGGTAACTCATGTGTCCGTCTGTCTGTCCATCTGTCTGTCGCCTGTAACACATTTTATGATAAAGCTGTGAAAGGTGATAAACGTATATTTTAGTAACAAATACCAATATATTGCAATATCAATTTTTCTTTGTTAAGTGACCCTAAATGTGCAAAGTCCGACACGAACTAAGCTGTTTTTTCTTTTGCCATTTCCAATTTTTGCCATTATTTATGTGTTAGGCGATGGAGCATGCTTGCCTAGAAGTAACCTTTTCACTGGACACATTTTTTTTAGGACATCATCCAATGACTTATCCCGTTCTGGGTGAAGCGGGAGGGCGTGTCAGACTTTTCCTTACTAAAACCCATCCGTGTTCTTTCAGTTGCTTGAGCCAGGCCCGCGGTAACTCTTTTTACCTGACAGCCGAAGGAGGATATCAGTCTATGTACGTATGTTTGTTCCTATGTGGCGTTCCGGAGACCAAACGCGGTGGCCAATTTTGATGATTCTTACGTCAATCGATTCGTCTTAACTTTGCGAGTGTCACTGGCTACATTAAAATTGGAAAAAAGAAAAATGGCGGCTTTTGGGCGCCACATTGTGGGGTCCCAATTTTTTTTTCTTTCTGAACTCATCGTGTGGAGTATCAAAATAAAGGTTTTTAATGGTGGTTTCAAAAATATATAACACTTATATGTTTAAATGTAACTAATTCGAAAAAAAAAACTTAACCACAAAGTTATAAATAAAAAGAGGTTAATTCAAAAATCAAAAAGCCCTGATTGCTTAAAAAGTGAATTAAAAAGACGTAAACAAGAAGAAAAGCATGCTGTCCAGTCGGAGGATACATTTGGGTTTGGTCAGCCAGCTCGCGAATATGTATCCTCCGACTGGACTCCGACCACCTAGGTTATAGTTATGAGGTAACACAGAGTCCAGCAGGGTATTCCACTCAGTACTTATAAAATGAAAGTCTTCCAAAAACTTTTATTGTGTTTGGGTGGGCAGTCCTCCATTTATCGATGGCCCATCACAATACGTTTTGTAACCTACGAGTATATTGGCCAAACATATACCTAGGTCTCCCTTTATTTTGGAGCTACTTAACTTATATTTTATTAGTACGAAAACCGATAAAACCCAGCTGAGCTTGGGGAGTAATATAAAATTATAATGCTCTAGGAAGGTAACGGTTGTCGATCCAGACCATTTTCACAATGGCTGGACCTATGATATTTTTACGACTGATTCTCAAAGAAAATACTAGCTCGAATGTTCGTTATCTAATGTTGTTGAATCTACTAAAGCAGAGCATAGCTGAAATGCATAGAAAAAAATTAATGGACTGAAAGTAATGGCTTTGAACATAAACCGGTCATCATCATCATCATCATATCAGCCGAAAGACGTCCACTGCTGGACATAGGCCTCCCCCAAGCGTCGCCACATTGACCGGTCCCGTGCGTCTCGCAACCAGCGGATTCCCGTAAACTTCACCAGATCATCGGTCCACCTGGCGGGAGGCCTTCCAACGCAACGTCTTCCGGTTCGCGGTCGCCACTCCAGAACCTTTCTGCCCCATCGGCCATCCGTTCTGCGAGCAATGTGTCCTGCCCACTGCCACTTAAGTTTGGCAATTCTTCGGGCTATGTCGGTAACCTTGGTTCTCTTGCGGATCTCTACATTTCTGATTCGATCACGCAAGGAAATTCCGAGCATAGCCCTCTCTATTGCCCTTTGAGTGACTGTAAGTTTTCTGATGAGGCCCATTGTAAGCGACCACGTCTCAGAGCCATATGTCATCACTGGCAACACACACTGGTCATAGACTTTCGTCTTGAGACACTGTGGTAAGTTGGACGAGAAGATACCGCGCAACTTCCCGAACGCTGCCCAGCCGAGTCGGATTCGACGGTTGACCTCTTTCTCAAAGTTGCGGTAAACCGGTGCATTTCCAAAATTAAAGAAAGCCATCTGCCTCGATTTATATAGGGTGGCCCAATCGGACAACATTTTTTCGATTTGAGGTAAATTTTTTCTGCAATTTTGTTTTGGATAGTTTTTAAGACCATGATCAGTGCAGTACAACTATTTTCTAAATGTCCCTCGGCAAACTTCGTGTTTCGTCAGTCGTCGGCTTTCTATCAGTTGCCCTTTGCACTTGATGCAGACCGGACGCTCTCAATCAACTTGGCAGTATATAGATTTGTTAATACTCTTTTAACTTAATGTAATTTATTTAAAAAATGGTAGGCAAGCTGCTAAAGGAAAATAGTTTTACAGCTATATATAGTTCACACGGAAATGAAAACAAAGCAACAATAAAGTGCTTAGTTCTGAATTCAAGTTATTAGACACGATACATCTAGTAATTGATGGACATGGAAATTAGCATTCGTTTGTATTCGCAAATGCGATGATTGCCGAGGGACATTGAAAAAATAGTTGTACTGTACCTAATTGTATTCTAAAGTAATGAAAAACACGAAAATAAATATATTACAAAAGTTTGATAAAAAAAAAATTGAAAGACGCGATGTGAAGTGCCGTCTATGTAATTGGTGAAGGCAGACAAACCCTTTGCCTTGCCGAATTCACTTACACAATTAGGCTACTGATAAGAGTTTGAGGTCTTGTAACATATAGAATTGAAACATAGTGACACTGTCTCATTAATCCAATATCGATATTTTTAGGGTTCCGTACCCAAAGAATATAAACGGGATCCTATTACTAAGACTCCGCGGTCCGTCTGTCTGTCTGTCCGTCTGTCACCAGGCTATCACCGTGATAGCTAGGCAGTTGAAATTTTCACAGATGATGTATTTCTGTTGCCGCTATAATACCAAATACTAAAAACAGAATAAAACAAATATTTAAGTGGGGTGTACAACAAACGTAATTTTTTGCCGTTTTTTGCGTTTATGGTACGGAACCCTTCGTGCGCGAGTCCGACTCGCACTTGGCTGGCTTTTTCATCCACTGCGGCACTGTAGCAAGTATTGACAGTATCGTACCCTCACGTTCTAATACGTAGTAATAATTAACATGGCGTCTCTCCGCAGACCGTGCCCCATCTTTCATCTTGTGCCAAATGTCCTGTTACCTGTTCACGTGAGGACCTTATGATTGCGCCAGCGAAAGCCGTTGTGTCGTCGTGGTTGAATAGTGGACCAGGCAAAGTATTGAACAAATAAATCTGTTTGTCATCAACACGCTAAGAAGTACATAGCAAGCAAAATGTAGAGACATGTCTTACTAATTCAATATCAATAATGTTTCACCATTTGCGGCACTATACAGCAAGTATTGACAGTACCGTTCCCTCACGTTCTAATACGTAGTAAGCAGAGTTAATTAATGAACTGTCAGGAGCTCGCTGCCTCGATATGGCGTTCGTGCGTACGGAGGAGCTTCGCCTCATATTTCCACCTTCGATTCTGATTCGAGTTCCGTGTAGAATGTCTGTTAGTGAGACGAAGATATTGGATTATTTATTTTGTTTAGAAAATACATAAAATTATGGCTTGATTAAACTTTTTATAAGTACCCAGTTACTTTTTTTATATAATTACAAGGTATATCTAGAGCCTGAAAAGGGTCATTTCAAGGATATATCATTTGGAACAACGTTTACTGTGCACCAACTCTAAAAACGCCAAAAAATCATCAAGGCAGGTACTTACTCCATTGCATTTATGTTCGCACATTTCAACAAATTGTAAACAGATGATTTTTTGCGCGTTTTCGGGGATTTTATATTATAATAATACCGAGTTAATATCGAGTACTAATGATTAAACTTTTTATTGCTCGCAGAACAGATGGCCGATGGGGCAGAAAAGTTCTGGAGTGGCAACCGCGGACCGGAAGACGTTGCGTTGGAAGGCCTCCCACCAGGAGGTCCGATGACCTGGGGAGTCCCCGAGGTTGCGGGGATCTGCTGGTTGCGAGACGCACGGGACCGGTCAATATGGTGAGGCCTATGTCCAGCAGTGGACGCCATTCGGCTGATATGATGACTAATGATTATGTGTCCATAATTATGAGTTATTTTAATTACTCTTTGAATTTCTAAATGCCATCTAATACGACGAAAAACATCTACAGAGTTGTAGAAAGCGTCACGGTCTGTAGCACTCCCGGGTATGCTACAGATCAAATTGGATGGACACGGCCCGACGTTAACGAAATAAAAATGGTCGCCCACGGGAAATCCCAATCATGTGTCTATGTATTATGTGATTTTACGTATTGTCACTTTGTCACACCGATTTAATAATTACCTAACTTACAACACGAGCATTCAAATTCAATTATAGTATGGTTACATAGCAAGACAGGAATGTGTTGTACCAAGAGGAAACCGAAATATATACTCGTAGTAAGTACGTGTTATTTGTTTATAATACTATACAGTTCGGTTTCCTCTCATATCCTCCTCATATTAAGGATAATAATACGAGTTAGTCACGCCAAAATGGGAGCAGACACTACAAAATTGCAACAGGAAAATTTTGAAGTTAAATTTAACCAAAAGGAAAATAAACAACGAATATTCAATCAAACATATTGTAGCTGCAGACAATATAAAATTAACGTAGTGTCATCCGACAATCGTGGGGAATGCTGCGCCGGCCTGACAGGTACGTGAAGCTATTGAAAATATTCACGAGTGCTTTTTTCCCTGCAAAGGCTGCGGTGTGCGATAAAACGGGCAATAATTGAATATTGTCCGTGTACGTAAATATTCCGAATGGCCGTTAATTAACGGAGATAGGTACCCGACACGGACGACTGCTGCCCTCTATTATTTCATTAGCTCACTTTTATTCCTCTTCAATAGCTGAGGAAACGGTCTCTGCGAAAGAAAACGATCGACGATAATTGGCTCGAAAAAAAGTTGATTGGAAATGTCAATTGGCCGGGCACCTCGGCTTTCTCACGATTGTGGGCTTTACGCCGTAAAGTAGATATTTTTTTCTCGGTTACTCGACCAATATTGTAAAACGGTTTTGGGGAGCGAAAGTATAAGTAATTAGAGTTTCTGCCGAATTCTCCGACCTTTTTGGAGACCGTTCGATTTTTAAAGGGTCCGAAAATATTTAAAAGCACCAAATACTCAAGTCTGGTTTCTGAAATGAGTATTTGGAGTTAAACCTTACTCGAATTCCAAAGTTTGACAGGTGTTCAGCCTAAAATAGAGTTTGACAAATATTCAACTTCAAATTCTTAATTCAAAATAAAATAATGGGCGGTCTACAAAATGTAAACCACCATAAGTATAAACACAGAATTATGTCACAATACTATCAAAGCATAGTGTTACATTTGTTCGCGATTGTACAATTCAAATGAGAGAAATGAAAGAATGAAAAAAGTAATATGTAGTGTTGTGTTTATGAATAGGAACAGAGTAGGAAATACTGCTGCCGTCTTATAGAGAGAATGTCACTATATGGTATTTGGCCGATTTCGAGACCGTAATTAGCAAAATGTTCCTCATCGATCTCTCCAAGCAGTATTTTCCTAATATCAGTAGATTCCGGATAAAAAAAGAAACGCCCCAAATTGCTACTTTTAAAAAGTTATTTTTGATAAGATTAAGGCGATATATATGCAATGTTAACGCAGTACTGGCCGTGCGCCCGCTCGATGCCAAAATATCAATATTGAACCTCCTTTTGAACATTTTGTTTGCAAAATATTATTTGATTTACATATGCTATTTCAGTTATGAAGAAATTCCAGCCATAAATTTTTCTGTGTAAAAATATTTTTAATCATCCAAGTCGTTTTGGAGGAGTTTCCAAAAGTTGTGAAAAAATATCATGTTGTTAATTATTTTTTTTAAAGCAAAACTATTAGTACCACGAAAAAACCTTGTTTCAAAAATTATGTACATAAATCAATAATATTTTTTATTTTTCAAACCTTTTTACCTAGCCGTTACTCAGGAGTATGCTTCAGAAATAACCGTTTTACAGCACTAAAGCGGTAATTTCTTTAAACTAACAATGTGCTTATTCGAAAGTGCGCAATTAGATCTATTTTTTGACACCGCAAATGAAAAAATAAAATAATAATAATAATAATTGATAAACAGCATTTTTATTATTTCGCGGTTCTTTGTTTTTGTGTTACTACGTCGTCACAATCTAAGAAGTCCGTTGACGTTTCTCATTTTACATGCCGCGATAACTTTATACGTAAGAAATTTAAAAAACAAATTCATAATCCTAATTAATTACTATATTACCCATACACTATAACAACGAGTATCATTCGCAAGCATCAAGTTTAATTATTATTAAGTATTTTTATAGCTGTCGAAACGGGCCTTTTATTTTTTGACAACTTTAACTGACAAAATGATGATGAGATAGATACATTTCTTGAAATTAATTTATATTGATTTTGAATTGATGTCGGGTCGGATTGTTGGGTATAATTATTACTTTATTAAGACTAATAATGTTGGGACCAATGTGGAATGTAGTGTTTGTTTTTCCTGGCTTTATGGTGATTGTTTAATTCTTGTGTTATATATATCTATTGTTAAAACCACTGTTCGAGAAAAATTTAAACTTGTTGTAGAATAAATAAAATATGATTTTGTCAGTTAGTAACACTCTAGTTATAGGACGGCAGAACGGTACACTCGGCTGCGACAATCACGTCGCGCTGACAGTCGCCGATACCACGTGTGTGCCGCGACCCGACACTAATACAATATATTGAACACGTCAAGCCGAGAAATAATATACAATATCGTGAAAGAATTATTCTGTATAAAGTAATAAGAAAAGCTCGCGACAGCTTATGTAACTTCATAGATAATGTGTATTTGGAAAGGCTCTAGAAAAAGCGAATTTTTTATCAGTAATGAAAATAGTCAAAGTAACCAAATTAAAAAGGATTGACAATATGACAATGTTCAAATATGTCAATCCCAAACGTTTTGGTCGTATCAATGATACTCGTAGATTGCCTATAGACAAAGTGATAATCTATTAGCATAACCTAAGTAGATTTCAAAATAAAAACTAAAGTTATAGAGCCGTTCGATATGATTTCAATATTCTTCAAATTCAACTGTTAGTTGGTCACGACTGTTTTTACTGTTTATTGACAAAGATATTGAAAAGTAAATAAAGGCTAAGATCCTTTAAAAATATGTAAGGTAAGGTATTTGGTTGGTCCTTTTCAATTACTGAAGTTGCTTATTTTGTTACTGAACCTTAAGCAGTTATCAAGAATATGTCTATTGTATTTTTTATTTTTGACCAATGCATGTCCATTCTAAATTATTTCCGTCGGAAACTGGGATCATTCAAACGGAAAACAGTGAGTGAACCGAAACAGTTAGCTATTCCATATAACAAAGGTAACTGGTAGTTCTTTTACATCAAAACAGATTTTATACAAATCTCTACCTAACATAGGTAAATAAAATTCAATTTGCAAAACTAAAATTAATTACAGAATAGCAATTCATTTGATTTTATTGAGGCGTAAGTATCGAATCTCGTCAAAAATAGATTAATTTTTTGGCATTTTTTAGATGTTCTTATGATTATATTTTAAATTGTTTGAACCCCTTGATGGAAAATTAACGACACATAGATTGTTAATTTAGGCAAAAATAATTTGAGGTTATTGGTTGACTCCTTTTAATTTATATCACTAACTTTTATTTCACGGATCGTGACCACGAATTAACTCCAGCCAGTTTCATTTCAGTGTGCAACGTCGCGTTAACATCAAAAAGCATCATGAGACCAATCTTGTTCCATGTTTATTTCAAATTGTACTGAAGCTTGTGTTTCGACACCGAACTAAGTTAAATAACTCGTGAAGTCAATGTTATTCCTTCTTTGTTGAGCGGGGACTCCGGGAGCCGTGCGTTTTATTCGTCGGGCGGTAATAACAAACACACATTTCGCTTTTTAAAGCTCTAAACAATCGGATTCGACTGAAAGGGTCAAGAGGCGTAAGTAGTGATAAAGAAAATATATGACCGCCGTGCCGAGGGCCGAAAGGCTGAGAATAGGTACGTTTTTTCACTCAATGCAATAAAGTCGTTTACCAATGGTCCTACGTACTAACAGTGCAATCGAAAAGGTCCGTTGTTAGTATTACAAACACGTTTTTCGTTGAAATAGGATTGTTTTTCTTGTTAGTGATTATGTTAGTCAAGTATTATTTTTAGTGCGTAATCTAGTTTTATTAGTGGAGAGATTTCAGTTGAAGAGAGTTTATTTTGTTAGCGTAAGAGTCACGTTCGGTATTGGACGTTTATTGGTCTTGTACAATGATAAATTGTAAGAAATTTGCCAGGTTCGAGAATTAGATGCATTTTTTTAGATTGACTTAGTACTGGAGAAACAAATTTATTATTTTTCCCCTAAGTTCAACATGTACATATTCATGCGTGAATAAGCAAAGCTCTTTTAACCCTGACCGGTTTTTGGGTCTTACAGTTACAAGTTTAAAAGGTTCTGTTGGGTTATTCCGTTCCCCTAATTTATTGCTTAGATTCTTAGTTAGAACATCACTGGTTCAAGGTTGCTGGGATCGAATATTTTCCTATTCTTCCTACTAATATTATATATGGCGGAATGTTTATTTGTTTGTTAATCAATCACGCATCAATGGTCAACGAAGTTGGATGATATCTGGATTTCTAAAAAAAATCTTTCCTCTTTATTATATTATTATTGTTAATCCATTATATCAACCGCTATATCAACAATCATTGCGCGACGCTCTAGTCGGTCTATCACCACTATGTCAGGCTTATTGGCAACAATAGTCCTGTCAGTGATGATAGACCGATCCCAATATAACGTGACATTGTCATTTTCGAGAACTGGGTCGGGCACGTACTTATAGTAAGGCTCCTCAGATTCCACAAGATTGTATTTAAGAGCAAGTTGCTGATGGATAATCCTGGCTACAAGGTTGTGTCTATGCAAATAGTCTCCGTTAGCCAGACAAGAACAACCGGAGATAATGTGACGGATAGATTCACCCGGCCGGTGACATGCCCGACAGATGTCAACTGTGCCATCCTTCACAATGTATTTCCGGTAGTTGTTCGTAATCATAATAATGTTATTGTTAATTATTATTACTACAGGTATTATTATTTTTTTGGGACAATCCCACCGCACTATTCCCAAACCACTGCAACTCCTGAAAGCCAGAATCAACAGTGGCGACCACCATAAAAGCGCAGAGGCAATGAAGCTCGACGAAGTTCCGGAGAATGAATTTAACTGTCTTGGATCCCGCAACGAAATTAATCAGAAAAGAATAACGGAGGAGTAGGAAAAAATATAAATTTCCACTTCCCTCCATATCAAGCAGGAGACAGAACAAAAAAAAGGCCACTAGGCACAAAGGGTCGTTTACAACTTGGATAAGCCCAGTTGCCTAGCACCACGGATAAAAATAAGAATTAATATTAATGGGTCATAACATTGTGAGCTGTTATATTTGATTCCAATAATAGGTATGGCAAAAACGCTTGAACGCACGGATATTTGTTCTAGTTTGTTTGTTATATTATAAGTATAAGTACAAGTATATACTAGCTGCCGCCCGCATTGTATAAGTACTTCGTCCAATATCTTTATAACGTAGCCTATGTATTATCCTATAACTATATTACTGTAAAGTTTTCTCGAAATCCGTTCAGTAGTTTATGCGTGAACGAGTAACAAACATCCAGCCATCCATGCACACAAAGTTTCACGTTTATTAAGTTTTTTTTTTTAACTTTTAAACTCACATACACAAACACCCAGAGCCAGAGTAACTATCTTTAGGTCATACAAATATTTTTTCCGTGCGGGAATCGAACCCGCGACACGCAACGCAGCAGTCAATCGCTCAACCACTGCGCCAACCGTGCGCCCAAAATTTATTAAGTAAGATGTCAGTCCTATCTATGGCTGTAAAACACCTTTGCTTCCCATTTTAGAAATCAATAAGGTTTAAGAGTCTTATTAAGGACAGGTCTTAACAAGCCTTTATTTAGAAGTATGTTAAGGTAAATCGTAACGTCAATTCTAAATTAAGCAGCTTGGTAGTGCTATATTTAAAAGGGTTTAACGCGTTCAATAATTTGTTTAATTCTGACAATTTTTCCTCAAACAAATATAATTTGTAACTTGCATTATTTGTTTACCCAAACCATTCAAACTCTTCAAAAGATAAGACATTATAGTATTTGTTTCCTAATGGATCTTAAAGCCACTTAAACAATTTGTGAAGATGGAAGATCAACAAATTACTTTGGAAACGCACGGAGAAATTTTCATAAAAGCATCGGTACTATTTTCAAACGTTATGTACACTGCAATACTCAAGTGTTTTAAGGGTATCCGTTTATTGGCTCGTATTTGTACGGAATCGTCGTGCGATTGTCAATAACGGCCCACACGCTGCTGTTGCCGACAGTACTATGTACATTCTCAATGAAAATATTAAACGTGATTTCAGTACAGTCGGGCTGTCACGTTTTTTCCGGCCTCAATTGCGTTTGCGTATTTTTATTTGTATTATTTTGATTGAAGTTTTTTTTGTTATTATTTAATTATTATGCTTTAATTGAGCGTGATACGAATTAAACATCCAGCTGTGGACTTTTTTAAGTGTTACATTGTTTTTAAATGAGGTTTTATCGTAAATATTCCAGGCGTTCTTACTTGAGGAGCTCGTGGCTAAATAACAGCCGCACGGGTCGATCTTTGAGGTTAAGCAACGTTTGCTGAGGTCAGTCCTTAGATGGGTGACCATCCATTACATACCAAGAAACGTCCTCCGTGCTTCGGCAAGCACGTTAAGTCGTTGGTTCTAGCTGTCATTTGTACATCATTGACAGTCGATACGTAGTCAGAGGTCAGTTACCCATTTACTGGGTTGTGGAGGTCAGTGCGAAGTTGCTCCATGTAAAATACTGGTTGGTAATCAGCTGGATCCGGTTAGACTGGAAGCCTATCCGAACATAGTTAGGAAAAGCCTAGGCAGATTGATTTATTGCAGGCATTCCTACTCAAACTTTATAACGACGTTCTTATTTTAATTTTATAGCTTTAGTTCCTATATTTTCATGGCACACGCGTGATTAATTCGCGGAAGTGCATAATTTAAAATGTTTATTTACGTGATGTTTTTAATTACATTTTAAAATGAAACACTATTAACGTCGCTGCTTCGTTCCTATTAATATTGTATACGAAGGGTTCAAGGTATTATATTATATATACAAGGTAATATTATTATATTCTAAGAAGAACTGTAACTTATTAACTGAGGAAAATAAATTGGCGTGTGCTTTTAAAAAAATGCTCGTGCTGCATTGTGCACGTAATTGAAGTAAAAATTCTAAAAAAATAAAGACTCAGAGAGATCAAGACTGGAACGAGGCCAACGACAGAGCTATACATACAGCGCCCGTGCCATATTTATTTATTATATACTTTATTGTACACCATAAGTTACATTTATAAAGGAAACTTAAAAATAAAAACACGTGATGGGCGGCCTTGTCGCATTCCGCGATCTCTTCCAGGCAACCTGGTATGGACAGTAATTGCTGGACACGAAGTGGGGCTGTTATTGGTGTGAAAATACCAGTGTTAAAACAATTTATATATTATAAAAGACTAGCTGCCCCTCGGGGCTACGCTCCCGTCAACTGGCTACCCTGCCAACCCTGCCTACCCAGCCTACCCTGCTAACCCTGCCTACCCAGCCTACCCAACCTACCCTGCCTACACTGCCTACCCGGTCTACCCTGCCTACCCAGCCTACCCTGCTAACCCTGCCTACCCAGCCTACCCAGCATACCCTGCCTACACTGCCTACCCGGTCTACCCTGCCTACCCTGCCTACCCTGCCTACAGTACCCAACCTAATATTTTTTATGTATCATCAATAGTTTTCAAAGACCCCAACCCCTGGGAGCCGACCCCAATATAGTTGGGACAAAGGCTAGGCAGATGATGATCAATAGTTTTCAAAGAATGAATTTTGCTGGCAACATTTTGCTACTTTGGGTTACAATATTGCAATTTTCATATTTTTATTATTCATATTTTTTTTTTAATATATTTTAGCCTATGATACTCAGGAATAATGTAGCTTTCTACTGGTAATAGAATTTTCAAAATCAGTTCAGTAGATCCAGAGATTACCCCCTACAATGTCAGAAACTCACAAACCCACAAATTCACAAACTTTACCTCTTTATAATATTATTATAGATATGCAGATACATACATATGCATAATATATACATAAATACTAACAAATAAAGGCAATAAATAAAATGGTGACAGTCAATTCATAATCACAGCGACAGCGAATACAAGTCAGAAACATTTGTCACTTACTCACACATGATATAATCTTGCTCTAAGAGCTCATGGTAGGCCCCTGTTCGGAGTAAATTTGAGTCGAATCGAAACGCAAAGAAGAAGAAAGATTCAGTGTGAGAGCAGGCAATATTAAATCTTTCTTCTTTCTCATGTAACGAAATGTTTTTTAAACGTGGTGCGTTCTTGAAATTACACTGCCTTTTAAGAAAAATGTGAAGATTTAGGATATTTCTTTTTAATGTAAGTTTTCAAGAGCTTTTGCGTTTCATAATTGAAAAACAATATATCACGGCAATTTAACGCGATGATTTCGATTATTAAAAACCGGCAGTTCAATAAGTCGGCGATTGCAGAACACCTATTAGAAGGCGGCAACAATCACTGGGTCGAATTTCATCGTCCACAAGTCCTCTCCACGGAACGCCACTTCTATTCAAGAATTGTGCGTGAGCGATTGAAATTAAAAAACACAAAACGTTCAATCGGGATGACGGTTACAAATTATCCGCGGCGAGGAATCCAGTGATTCAAAAAGCAATACTTCATTTTGTGCAGTCGGCGAACTTACAGAACAAGGACACGGTCAGTGTAGTGTGTAGAAATGTGAGGGTAGAGGAAGAATTTTCTGTCCCAACGGAGCCAGTATACCGAGACACCAGTCTACCCGTGACCACGGTCGTTGCAACACGGCCGAAACGTCGGGTGAAATAGGTAAATAAATAATCGAAATCATCGCGTTAAATTCCCATGATATATTGTTTTTCAGATCAAGATAAGTCCCAGCCAACATCGTTATTACGAATTTTTTTTACTAGGTTTTATACTGGTCAGTAAACAAACATTGTTACACTAGTCCCAGCCCTATAAAATGAAGCCATTACAATGGTTCTACTACCCTTCGTAGCAGCTGACTCGAGTTCTAAAACTTACATTAAAAGTTTAATTATTGTCGAGGATTGTGGTAGAAAAATCACAACCATTGCGTCCAGAGCTTCAGAATTTAAAGTTACAGAGTAGCTTTCAAAATTGGGTGAGTAAACCTGCTATTCGAATTTCAAATAATTTATGAAAACAATCACACGTCAAGAAAAGAGATTATCTACCAAAGTGGCACGACCACGCAAAGTAATAAGTAAAAATATGATAAAATTATTACCAACATCATAATTATGACATACGTACAGAAATACGTATTTGTGATTGAGATTTAGTAGGTGTAATGAAAACAAAAAACTGACGTTTTTTTACGTACTTGAATGGAATATAAATAATCGATTTACGAATGACAATGGCATTTCCTCTTGCTTTCCAAATTGTTTTGCACCAGAGTTAGGTTTTTCTTTTCATGGTCGTGTCACTTTGACAGTTACTTTTTTTGACAGTTCTTTGTTTACATAAATTTTATGAAATTCCAGTGGCAGGTATAGGTACTGCCTTTTATGAATAGCGTGGCTTTGCGTGTGTAAAAAATGTAAACAATGATGAGCTAGCGTAAACAGTTTAACAAAAACCAGCCAAGTGCGAGTCGGACACGCGCACGAAGTGTTCCGTACCATTATCGCAAAAAACGGCAATAAAATCACGTTTGTTGTGAGGGAGCCGCATTTAAATATTTATTTTATTATATTTTTAGTATTTGTTGTTATAGCGGCAATAGAAATACATCATCTGTGAAAATTTCAACGGTGTAGCTATCACGGGTTCATGAGATACAGCCTGGTGACAGACGGACAGACAAAAAGACAGACAGGCAAACAGACAGACGGACCGCGGAGTCTTAGTAATTAGTTGCTGAGAGATACGTGTCCAACGCTCGTGCTACCGGGCCTCAGATCCAGTCTCTCCGGGAGGCCATGGTGGAGCGCTTGAACCTGTCCTTGCAGGCAGTCTCCGAATGGGGCGATGCCAATCTGGTCAGGTTTAATGCTGCTAAAACTCAGGCGTGTCTTTTTTCCGCTAAAAAGAGCCAATTTCACCCGGCTCCAACTTTCCGAGATGTAACCGTGCCAATAACTGACCATCTTGAGCTTCTTGGCGTTACGTTGACATCGACGCTCAATTTTGGCCCATACATTGAGGCAAAGGCTCAACTGGCTGCCAAAAAGCTGGGGATCCTTGCAAAGGTGAGAAGGTACTTCACGCCAGAACAGCTGCTCAGTTTGTATCAAGCGCAAGTTCGATTATGCATGGAGTACTGTTCTCATCTCTGGGACGGATCTGCCAAATATCAGCTTGATGCACTAGAGTCGATTGAAAAGCGGGCCAAGAAGCTCATCAGCGATGAGGCACTGGTTAAGTCAAAACTCCAGAGCCTTGAACATCGTCGCCGAGTTGCCAGCTTGTCGGTTTTTTATCGGTTACATTTCGGGGAGTGTGCGATGGAATTGCATGATCTAATTCCGCCCAGCCCGTTTCATCATCGGACTACCAGACGTACGGCGATGCGCCATCGGTACATGGTGGACATCCCACCCATACGCACTAAACGTTTTGAGAATACTTTTATTATGCGTACAGCTAAGGAGTGGAATTCCCTGCCGGAGTCTGTGTTTCCCGATAGCTACAATCTAGGGGTCTTTAAGTCAAGAGTGAATAGGTTACTACTAGGCAAGCGTGCTCCATCGTAGACCACATCTTCGCTTACCATCAGGTGAGATAGTGGTCAAGCGCGAGCCTATAATAGATAAAAAAAAAAAAAAAAAAAATAGGGTCCCGTTTTTACCCTTTGGGTATGGAACCCTAAAAACAGCGTACAGAAATAAGGTCAAATGCCAAAAAACCTTATCTTATAAAGATCCAGATTTTCTTTTAAGGTCGGAACCTTAGAAACTTGCACCTAAATACCTAGTCCCTAGAAGCTGAAATTAAATAAGAGATTTGCTAAGATAGTCGACCACAGCTGAAAGCTAGTCTTAACTACACAAAGAGTCTTGCACTTCTCTCCAAAGGAAAGAAAACTTGGCAGTTCAACTAACGATTTTAAGGGGGGATCTGTGCGAAAGAAAGAGACGTACCTAATTCTGGACCATAGATTGTACACAATTGACATTTTATCAACGAAATCTTCGTGACATCAATAGGGTAGTTTACTGAAAATTAGTTTTTAGTCCGTCAGGTAGATTAATAAAATATATTGGACATGTATTTTTACTTTTGACACGTAAACATAAAGTGACGACGATATAATGCGTTGAAATATCGTGAAACGTCACGCCGCTAGTACAATTTATACTGCCTTTGTGACGTCACAAGCCATGGGGGCTTGTGACGATTATTTGATAATTCTCACTGACGGACTAAATAGAATTATTATTTTTCTGCCCAGGAATTATCACTATTGGTAAAATGTCAAACTGTATGAGACTGCCAAGCGCTATCGAAATTTAAGGTGATCAATCCCTTGCATTTTGGCATTTCGACAATCGCTATGGCTGACAGAATAAATCCTTGTCTAGAGCGTTTATCAAATTGAGCGGCTGCCGTGGACCCCACGGTTTAAAACAATTGAAAATAGCTTCCTATATAACTTGCAACTTTCCATGTGAAGCCCATGATCAAGCAACAGGCAAAAAGGTGGCATAGCATAGCATATCATAGTATAGCATTATCAGACTTTTAGTGTTACCACTGCTGGGGCACAGGCCTCCTCTCATATAGAGGAAGTGGCCTATAATTCACCACGCGGGCCCAATGCGGATCGGAAGATGTCACATGTCTTTGAATTTTTGGTTCTAGGACATTCGGTTTTACCCACGATATTTTTCTTCACCGTTTTGAAAGCAGTGTACACAAAGTAAAGCGCCAGCTCGGGTTCGAACCCACGGCCTACATCTCGTAAGTCGTGGCCGTAACCGAAAATAATGAATTGATGTTGAAAATATTGCAGAATTAAGCACCATTTGTCAACCACATGCAGCTGATTTGATGCGATTTCAGGGTTGATCAAAAAGTTGTTTTTATACCAATTTTTATCACCTGAACTAGCGACCCGCCCCGGGTTCCCATTGGACCAGTCGCAGCGTCAGTGGAAAAGGCTAGGTACATTAATATTGTTTCTGGATGAAGTGAAATTTCTGTACATTCTCTGTCACGTAAGAAGTTAGTAAGTGGTGTGTCTGCTTGTAATCGCCCTCCGAGGTCCGTCACGTCCATTAGTTGACTGCACGGATAAGACCAAGCAGCGCTTAGAGATAATTTTGAATAATTGTTACTGCGTGCCCTATGCTCCAGAGATAAACAAAAAGTTTAAACATGAAAAATAAAAATGTGCTTTTTTAATTTATGATACGAAAATATAAATAATGACCGGAGCTTTGGTGTTGTATTTCGCTTTTTTAGAGACCCGTAGTTAACAATGAACGCTTTTAGTTTTGCCACGTCCTCTGTCCGTCCGTCTGTCCGCATCTTAGGTCAGAGACTCTAAGTAATATAAAGCTATGATTTGGCATGGATATACATATTAATAATTCCGACAAAGTGGTAAAATAAAATCATGAAAAATCATTGTTTTTTACTTCACCACAGTAATAATAATAATACACGTAAAGTGGGGATGTTTGCATTTTTCTCGCCTTTCCCATGGCGTGGGATATCATAGGATAGGCAATTCAAAAATATTATGGGTCTGTGAAAACCATTTTTCGATTCACGGATCTGTTTGCGTAAAATTAAGCCTTAAAATGCTAATTTTTGTTAGAGTCAAGTGTCCCCCTCCCGTGCCAGCTGAATGGTTGCTTTTGGTTATGTGAAATTACAAGCAAAATTTCAATATTTAAAAAAAAACCCTGATTTTTTTATTTCATGTTACATAATTTATCTAGTACATAGTAGATACGATTCGATCGGCAATCTATTGCACACGTAATTATGACACGATATCTTGCGTAAACACCCCGATTCAAACAATGAAACTCCCATAACTTTTGAACGGCTTAACCGATTTTATTCAAACATAGCTAAGAACACTTTCGACAAAATCATCTTTCAAACAATAAAAACTAAATTTAAATCGGTTCAAACGTTTGGACGCTACGATGACACAGACAGACACACATTTACACAGATATACAGCAACACATCTCTAACTTATAACACCCCTCTTTTTTCGTCGGGGGTTAAAAAGGAAAATTCACAGCTAAGTAGGCTTTACAAGTTTACGAGTAATATTCGACCAACTTTTATAAATGTATGTGTCACCGAATCCGTTTAAATGTTCATGAAACAACAAAAAGCCCTCTTCTTAGTCCGCATTATTGCGCAGCTACGGAACCATAATAATATTATAGCGCGTGGCCCGACACGCACGTGGCCGTTTTATTTTTATATTTTAAGACACTAAAATATATGTTTGTGGATATTACTCTATTTTAGTCTATTTAGTGATGTTCTGTCATAAATAATGCCTCAAGCTCAAACCTAGGCATGGTTATAGAAACTAACTAATGTTATAAAACTTTTTAACAATAAAATTGAACCGACTGCCAAAGCAAAACACCGAATTTACAAAATTGGACAGATTTTGAAAATTCTGTGTTTTGCGGCAAAATCTGCAAACATACTATAAAAAAATACGTCCAGGTGAACCTGCTCATTTTTGGACAGTCGGTTAAAAGTAGGCAGAGCTACAATTTGCACTGAAATGAAATACTTTTCGTAAATAATAACTCTTGTCTGGAAAATAAAGAAATACTGAAACGAGCAATGGCGCGAATACCTGACACTCGACGTGTTCACTTTTTGTTATTAAATACTGTGTCTGGTTTTCAGGTAGATACGACTAGGTAGAATCACAAAGTACGTAAGGTAGAATGCCACTCAAACATGAGTAGGTTTAGGGTCACCATAAGATAAAGGTTTAAAAAAAGTTGGAAAAAATAGAGGCTCACCGGAATCGGGAACATGATCCAAGCTACCGGCGGTCAGGGCTCCAGAGAGAGGAACCTCCGAACAATACGAGCTATGTCCAGAAGTACTGCTTTCTGAATCGCCTTTGATCCAGCCGCCTAACGTGCCTCCTAAGGTGTTGGTCGAGGCTCGTGGCTATTAAACCATTGGCTGACACGACTATCGGTACAATGATCACTGTGTCAACATCCCACATGTCGACAACCTCGCGAACCACGTCAAGAAGTATCTTGACGCGGGGCAAGTATGATTTGCTTATCTTTCTCGGCTTTCACGAGGTTCCCGCCATGCGTGACGGTAATGTATCACAGTTAAAAAAAAACCATCAACGTAACATAAATGTTTTATTTATTGACAGACAACGATCCCCTTAAGATTACCCAATTTTTAAGGCCCTAAACCACAGAGTCTGGTAATTTTTGCACAAGACTTTGTTCTAAATCGAAAGTTAGCTTAGTGCTCACTTTTAAATCACGGCGGATTTCTTCTCTTGGGATCTGAAATAAAATTGTCACATAAAGCAATTGAAGACATTTGGATAATTAGCACTTCGGAAACTTTTTTGGAAATTTTGGGGAGAGAGGGTGAGATAAGCCAAATATAGGATTTCTGTTGATGGAAAATTCCACAGGACACAACGTGGCTATAACTTCGGTAAATATATGCACCAGTTACTTCCGTCACCAACGTGTTCGAGCTGCCATTACAAGTGTGGTGCGGTGCAAAATTAAGTATCAAAATGACACTATAATTAATTTTATTACAATTATACGTAAGAGTGTGCATGTGAGTATGAACATATGTGTGTGTACATAGTTGCGTATGTAGATGTTATGATAGAAACCTTTGCGCCATAACAAAGAAGAACCATTAATCCCTTTGGTGGAAATTATTTTCTCTACAGACTGCGATTGTGACATCGTGGTTGAGTTTATTCTAGAGCAGCAAATGGTAGAAAAAAATTACGCATTGCCAAACAATTAAATAAAATTATTCACTTTATTCAATAGAATATTCACTAAAAGGCCACCAAACATGTAAATAAAATTGAAAATCCAAATCTTATAAAGATCAAACATTAAAAGGGAACATAATTAGATTTTCTGAATCTCATGAAGGCTTTAAATGGAAGACCATTTTAATAATAAATGAGGGGCTGCAATTTTAAAGTATTATTTCATAGAACGTCAGTCAGTTGTAGAAGGGACATTTACATTTTGATTGGATAACTAAAACCTGAGAAAGCTAGATTAGGTTTTACTTGTTAGCATCAGCATTTAAAAAAGTTTTGTTATTTGCATATATTATAATAATATTATTCATAAATTACGAACCTAAAATATTAAGAAGCGAAGCAGTCACGGCGACAGTCAAATGTTATTTTTGAGGTTCTAAAAGCTTTATTTAACAAATGAAATACTATTTCTGAGCCGGATGTACCGGTCAGACTGGAATCCAACTCGAATATATCACTGTTGGGATCTGAACTTTCAAAAAAATACTAAGAGTCTGTTTAATTACTAGTCTTCAACTAAAATATTTTAGATAGTAGCTAATTACAATAATTATCCTAATAAACTTAACTGAGAAACATTTTTTTATTGTCCATAGGCTCGCGCTTGACCACTATCTTACCTGATGGTAAGCGAAGATGTGGTCGACGGTGAAACACGCTTGCCTAGAAATAACCCATTCACTCTTGACTTAAAGACCCCTAGACTGTAGCTATTGGGAAACACAGACTCCGGCAGGGAATTCCACTCCTTAGCTGTACGCATAATAAAAGTGTTTCCTAAACGTTTTGTGCGTATGGGTGAGATGTCCACCATAAACCGATGGCGCATCGCCGTACGTCTTGTAGTCCGATGATTAAATGGACTAGGTGGAATGTACATTCCCCGAAATGCAACCGATAAAAAACCGACTAGCTGGCAACTCGGCGACGATGTTCAAGGCTCTGGAGCTTGACTTGTCCAGTGCCTCATCGCCGATGAACCTCTTGGCCCGCTTTTCGACCGACTCTAGTGCATCAAGCTGGTATTTGGCAGATCCGTCCCATAGATGAGACCAGTACTCCATGCATGATCGAACTTGCGCTTGATACAAGTTGAGCAGCTATTCCGGCGTGAAGTACCTTCTCACCTTTGCAAGGACACTTAATTCAATCAATCAGCCAGGCCTTTTCACTAGCACCCAGTTGGTTGCCAGTCTAACCAGAGCAAATGCAGCTGAGTACCAGTATTTTACACTAGCTTCTGCCAGCGGCTTCGCCCGCATGAATGTCGAAAATCATCCAAAGGGAACATATTCCTGGTATAAAAAGTATCTTATGTGCTATTCCAGACTATAATCTATATCTGTGCCAAATTTCATCCAGATCCGTCCAGCTGATTGAGAGTGAAGAAGTAACAAACATACAAACACACACACACTCAAAACTTTCGCCTTTATAATATTAGTGTGACTATACTTCTAGTGTGACTAGTGTGATTAATAAGAATTAAGATGGAGCGACTACCTATCTGACCTCCACAACCCAGAATTTTGTTTACACGATGTCCCTTGGCAAGACTGTTGTCATATGTTAAGGCACTTAAAGACATCAATAAAATTATAAAAATATTCGTAAGAACGACTACCTCATGACCTCCACAATCCAGTATTTTCGTTACACCAAGTCCCTTGGCAAGACTGTTGTCAGATTTTAAGGCACTTAAATAGATCAATAAAATTATAATATTAGTGAGAAGTAAGATGGAGCGACTGCCTATATATATCTGACCTCCACAACCCAGTACTTTGGTTACACCATGTCCCTTGGCAAGACTGTTGTCAGTTTTTAAGGCATTTAAATAGATCAATAAAATCATAATATTCAAAATCAAAAAAATCAAAATCAAGGTATTTATTTCAAGTAAACTTTAGAAGTACTTTTGAATTGTTAAACAAAAAAATAATAAAAAGATGACTAGTTGCAAATTCGCAAGCGTCTGTAGGTCTCAATGGAGAAGAATTTGCAAGAAACTCCCCGGACACTCTTTTCCATCAGTTTTAATTACAAGTTTTTGGTTACATCATTCTTGTTGAAAAAATACATACATGTGAGACCGATGTAAAAAGACGTGTACGTAAAAGCGTCTAGAGAAACAAATAATTAAATTATTATTAGTAAGAAGGAGCGACTGCCTATCTGACCTCCACAACCCAGTATTTTGGTTACACGTGTCCCTTGGCAAGACTGTTGTCAGATTTTAAAACATAATAAATCTTAAATACATTAATCAAATTAAAATGATTAAATTGGTAATGGCTTGTCAAAGTGAATTCGAAAATCAAATTATTGCTTAGTCGGTTTTGCTAATAATCCAGTAAGCTCGAAATACTACCCACAAACATTTTTTCTGCTAAAAATACATTTTATACAGCAAACACATTAATGCTGAAACAACCTTCCACAGTTCATCCTTATTTTCTTTTATGACTTTATTCATGGCAACACGGTGATTATAAAACCCGAAAAACAAAGCATGGCGTTTCTTTGTTTGTGGTAAATATTCGCAGTCGATGGATGGGCGGTTTTATTGTTTTGTATCAGCGGATTATACCGAATAAATTAAATATGAAAATATTCTACGCCATGTAAGCTTGAATGGGTTATTTATGTACTGGTAAAATGATTATGTTGCTCGTGTTTTGCAAGTGTGAGTTTTACAAGAAATTTGGTCAAAGGTCAGCCATTTTAACACGATGACGTGCTATAGTTTTAGTTTTTTTTTGTAGTCTATGTTAAGTTGCCATTTATTTTATGATCATGACTTTCTCTTTTCAGGCTATCTATAAACCTAATAACGATTTCCTGTTACTCATATGAATTAACCGTCGAGTTGCTTCTGTCCTATTGCACAGAAATAAAAAACAAATCTTTGAAACAGTCAAATGTCAAAGCTACTAGGGACATGTGAACAAAAACGGTACTTGGAGTGTGCAATAACGTCGCCACTGACGCGTGACTGCGAATCACTCGTCTCTTAGTCCATCCCTCGCTCCGTTCATGTGTATCACGCGAGCTTTACATCACTCACTTCATTCTATTCAGTGCCTGCGACTCGTTCACGCGATTCGCATTTACCATTTTTATGAGTCGGATGATTTTGATGCGAAAATATGAGCGACAAAAATCTACCATCAAATATTTGTCGTAGTCAACAAAATGGCGCACAGATTTACGGAAGCCATTCTTAATGATTTCACAATATCGCTGGACGTTTTGACATTGACATAAACACACAAAGACCGCGTTTTCAAGTTTCTGTTATTCAAAAAGCTCATGGAAGTGCAAAGTTTGTTGGGGAATCTAAAATAACTGAGTAGATAACTAAAGTTATTCATCAGGATGTCGTTAAAAGCTTTAACAAAGAAATTATAACTTTAGCAGAAGAATTTAATAGGTCAAGTTAGACTTGGCCAACTTTACCGCAAATTATCTTGAAAATGTATTTGACACTTTAGATGCTTTAGATACGTAATGACTCGCTTTAATGGGACTGGTCGTTAGATATTACACTAATGTTGAAAGCGTTAAATACTTACCGAGCTATACTAACACAATGACGGAAATATCTTGTGAAAGAGTTGCTGTTTGTGAGCAAAAGCGCAAGTGCGACCTAAGAACTTGTGAAAGTTCTTAGGTCGCACTCGCGCTTTAGCTTTAGCGTGTAAAACTTGTGTCTAGACTAAAATGCAACTGGTTACAATAATAAATGAATTACAACAAACGAAGTGTATGTTAAAAAAATCATTCTACCCTTATAATATCATCTGTGGGATCTAGTTGACCACTGAAAATAAACCGTCATGCTGAGTGAGTTGCCTTGTCTCAGTTACGACGTGCCTCTGCCCAATATAATAGTTTTATATTTACTAACATAATTTTAGTAACTAATATCTAATGATCACGTCTCTTGTGACCAATAAATATCTTCCTTTTTCTCTCCATGACAATTGCAACCAACCAAGAATCTCCTGCCCATAACTGCCCATATTTATAGTTTGAACCAAGGTACTTCAGTTATGTTAGTAAAGTAATAGAACAAAAACTAAAACTAAATTTGTAATGATAATGCCAGTAGGTATTAATCTACTGAAACTATTATTAAACATATCTATTAAGTAAGTTGATCATTTAGATGCACGGCTCTGTGACAAATAATTAAGCGTTCTTTCTCCAAGACAACTGCAACAAAGCATGAACGTCCTGCCCGTAATCGCCCATCCGAGAGCAAAAAGACAAAAAAAGACAAAGATATTTTATTTCAACTAGGCCACCAAGCGGCACTTTTGAACGTTACATTAAAATGATTCTACCGTGCATTCGGAAAGTAGCTTGTTATGGAGAAGAATGCACAAGAAACTCCATACTTACTCTTTTAAAAAAAAATTGTTTTTTTACAATATTTAGGAACATACATTATTAAATTCATACATGTGAGGACAATGCACCCAGAATAGCACTACCCACTATACCACCTACAGACAAAGTATTAGAAGTACTCACACATGTACTGCGCAGTTATATAATAGATACTAGAAAAAAATTAACATCCGAAGCAGTCAAGTTATGACCAATCCCAACTGACGGCGTCCGTTCACGAACATGACGCATGAATTGGCACCACCCAGCTCAACCATCATGAAGGGAACCGGATGATCCAACACACGCGCCACCATCAGAGAGACATTTGAGAGAGCATGACACACTCAACGGCCAGGGCACACACAAGTCAACGAACGACGCATAGGTACAGTAAATGGTAGATTTACAGTTGGGTACATAGTACTCACACACGTGCTGTGCAGTTATACAATACTAAAGAAATTGAGTTTATACAATGCAAATATTAATAATTCATACAGTCTTCAGCAGGTCCAACAATACCTCAAAACAATAATGTTCTGCATATCACTTGTTATTGCGCCCTAGTGGTTGTGGACTTGTGGAGCAACACAAACTACCAAACACATCAAGTTTCCACGTCTGTGACGAGCATGTTTGGTGACTCATGACCTTTCAGCTGCACTGGGTCAATGCTCAACTGTGTAGTTCACGATATGTATGCCCCAGTTACCAAGTATCTGCACATATTTGTACTGTGCTGTTACTGTGCTGTTACTGCTCTATTCTTGCCTGGTTCGTACAGTGTTAATTAACTATTTTCCTCTTCTATTGTTTGGGATACGTCTGAGCTGATACTTTTGATCTGATGGGAATCTTTCCGGGGTTAAAAATAGCCATAAATTTGAACATCTTACACTATGAGAACATTTTTGACGCGTATAACAATCTCAACTAAAGCCATAGGATTAACATGAAAAAAATTGCTGTTCCTTGCATTTTGTCGTGTTATGCGAACATACAATTGTAATGAACAGTGGATGTTTTCTATTCATGTGACATCTTCTTTAGCATAAGCTTTGCGAGAAAAGATCCTATTCTTGCTGTGGTAAGACAAATGGTTGGTAGACTTATTGACTAAGTTGGTTGAGCATGCTAAGTTTTGGTAAAGGGTCTCTTTAACCCGGGCCACGACGGAAATGCTGTGTATCTATGTATAAGTATATCTGTGTATATGTGTATTTGTGTGTCTGTATGTGGCATCATAGCGTCCAAACGGGTGCACCGAAAGTTTGTTTGAAAGGTGATTTTGTCGAGAGTATTATTAGCTATGTTTGAATAAAATCGGTTCAGCCTTTCAAAAGTTATGGGCATTTTACTGTTTGAATCGGAGTGTTTCCGCAAGATATTGTGTCATAATTACGTGTTCAATATATTGCCGATCGAAGCGTATCTACTATGTACTAGATAAATTATGTAGCATGAAATAAAAATGTCGGGGGTTTTTAAATTTTGAAATGTTATTATAGTACCGTCTTAAGTTTGTTGCACTAAAAGTGTAATATAACCGTATTGATGTTATTGCTGCGTTGATGACCAGTTACAAAATGAATTTCCAAACAAGCTGAGAAAACTGTTAAACACAAGCAGTATTGCCCATGCTTTTGAGAGGCTGATCAAACCTCTCGTTAATAGGCCCTCATGTGATCTGTTGTTATTGACTAAAGGCACAACTCCCAATGACACCACTCGACAAGAGATTAAATTGGACAGCCTTTCAGAAACCGAAATAAAACCGGAAAGATTTTGCTCGTCCCAAACATTTGCGACAAGACCAAGCGACAATCAACTTCCGTTTATATGCCAACCAAATAGGATTTGACTTAAAACGCTTTCACGCTTCGCAACGTTTGAGGGATTTTATTGAATATTGAATGGCATGTTGCCTCTTTAGTACAGTGCCAGGCGTGAAAACACACCGAGTTTTAGAAAAGATACTTGTAATGTTTTTGGTTGGGTTTATATCTCTGTGTTACCTATGGGAAGAACATGGAATATTGTCCAGAAGACCTAAATACGAGCCTTATTTGTAAAAAAAATAACCATGTGAAAATGTATAATGTATGTTTAAAGGATTTTTTAATACACTAACGAGCAATGAAAAAGTTCCAGTGACATAGCACAAAATTACTCCTAAACGGGAAAGGCTAGCTTAATGACGCCGTCTGCAACATTGAAGTACATTTAACAGCGCATCAGAATATTACCAACTAAAAACGTAAATATTGTGTTCAAATTTTAAATTATATGTGAAAAAATTAAATTAAGGTGTTTGTCAGCATTTTGTGGGTGGAACTTTTTCATTGCTCGGCAGTTTAGTTTAACTTCAATTTGTAGTTGAGAGGTAATCGGTTTTTGTTGATTGACGATTGAATTTGGCAAATAGTTTCAACATTCTGACTAACTGACCGATCCCTTGATTTGGTTTTGTAAAAATAAATGCGTTGAATTTGAGTTTCCAAAATAAAATCTAATGCACACACTTCTCTATCTCGGCCAGATCCAATGCAGGTATGAAATTATATCTTTGTATACCGATTCGCTAATCAAAATTGCAATTAGGTCAAGGTGTTATGCAAATGTGTCGGAATCAAACAGTATCACCCAGCCAATAATATATTGATGGCTCATTTACATGTCTGTATTCCTATTGCAGTTTAATTCGTAACTTTTTCGTTGTATTTTAACACATATTTATTTGCAGAATCTCACGTGTAAATCAAATTCAAATTCAAAAACTAAAGTGTTTAAAGAAAAGCTTATATTTAACAACTTCCCTGTCCAATGAGTCATATATGACTCACGTGATTGTTTAACCATTGTGTCTACTATGTGGACAGTGAACCTGTTAATTCATATTTATTATAATCTGCTTGTTTCCTTAACCTTAACAAAAATGATATAATATAATTATTGTAGGTATATGAGAATCGAACGTCGATACATAAGCTGTTTACCTAGCCAAGACATTGAAGCGCCCAACACTGCGACAACTAATTCTGTTCAAACTGATAAAAGAAGCCCACAACAAACTGACATTCAATCGAGATAATGATTGTTAAAAAAGTTTTTGTATTTTTCAAATTGTTGTTGCTAATGTAATGTCACTTTGTATAGAGTCCAAGACGACTGGTAACAAAACTATCTCATCTCAATGTGCTGAAAAACTTAAACTTGAACTTATTTGGAAGTCGGTTGTATTTTTTGTAAAAAAGCTATTCATATTTTTTTTAGTTGTTTTACATAAAGGGCAAGTTCTATAGCAAGGTACCTATAGTGGCCAAATTTATGCGAGAAAAGGTTACCCGAATAACATAAGACTTGAACATAACCGGTGAAATGAGAGTGTACCAGGGTGAACTGAATACATCTGCGTACCCCTTTACAGCGTACTGGCATTATGTTTTGTTGTGAAATGGTGTAAACAATAAACAGACATGCGATTGCAGCAATTCCGAGAGATTTGCTGTCATTTATTGAAGAGTCCTGTTCCATATCTCCGAAGTTCTTCATCAGATCTTTAACAAATTTAAATTCTCTTTCAAAAACTAAGTTGAAAATCGGTCCACAATTGACGGAGTAATCAGTGAACATACGCAAAAAGAAACGTACATACAGCCCAACATAGAACCTCCTCCTTTTTGGAAAGTCTATTAAAACCTGTGTTGTTTGTAGTGTGCGCACTGTCTTACTCATCAGAATGAATAATAAACATTTGTCATCGTTTCCCCGCTACATGAGTTGCCAGTTTTTAACAGAATACACGTTGTGTGCTCATAATTCATCGTACAACTACATTCCCTCTGACACACGGATTTAGTTATTTGAAAACTGAGTTTTCGCATTATATTTTCTTTTTACATATTTCCGTTAGAAAGTGGGCCAAGGTTCAAAATATAAATGATAGAATCGATCTTCCATCTGCCGTGGACTATGCTTTACGCTGACGTCATCGTTCTGGCCGCTGACAACTCGCAACATTTGCAGGACCTCTTTGATACGTGGACACAATCCGTGGAACGGTACGGCCTGAGGGTTAACAGGAGCAAAACCGAGTTCCTTAAATGTCCCTTCAGCGGAGACGCGACTTCGGAGACTATCTACATTGGTTCGACGCCTATTCCCACAGTAGAAAAATTCAAGTATCTCGGTTCTATGCTCACAAAAACCGCCAACGTCGACGCGGATGTAAGTCACAGATTCAGCCTCGCGTGGCAAAAATCGTGGTCACTTACTGGTGTGCTGTGTGACCCACATATTCCCATAAAAACAAAAGGCAAAGTGTACAAAACGGCAGTCGGTCCAGCGTTATTGTATGGGTCCGAATGCTGGACGACAAAGAAGACGCATGAGCAAAAGGTCCATACCAACGAAATGAAGATGCTTAGATGGGCGGGAGGTGTGACTCGGCTTGACAGAGTGCGAAATGAACACATAAGAGGAAGCTTCAAAGTGGCACCTGTCACCGATAAAATGACCGAAAACCGCTTTCGTTGGTATGGGCACGTCAAGAGACGTAATGAGGACCATGTGGTGCAAATCGCTCTACGCCTACCGGAACAAAAAAGAGGTAGAGGCCACCCGCCATCGACCTGGTGGTCCACTATAGAAAGAGACCTCAAGCAAGCCCAATAGCCCGAACAGCCAACCCAAGACAGAATAACTTGGCGCAGGATAGTGTGGAGGCCCGACCCCAAATAATGGGACAAGGGAAGGAAGAAGAAGAAGAGTCGATCTTCCTTTTAGAATAAGCATTTTGAAAAATCATTTCCTAATTATTAGCTGGACAAAAGTACCGTCTAGATTCCCATAATTCACAGATAAAATCTCTTCATTTACGAATTCCAAGTCACATTGCATAAATAAGCTACGAGTAAAACCCCTAAAACATGGCGGTCATACGAGTATACCCGTTTTCACGAACACTAGGCGATATTTAAATGAATGCCTAAATAAATTTAAGCGCGATATTTTATTTTCAACGTTTGGGTCTGAACTAAAAGTTGAAAATCCTATAGTGCACCTTAATTTAGTTATTCATTTAGGTAGGTATGACCTAATGTTAGTGAAAATGAACAATGGGATTATGTCGGCAACTGAATAACTTTATTTTTTAGTTATTCTATAGTATTTTTTTTTGTATTTTATTTTTACTTTGCCCTCTGGATCAACTTTTTTCAGTTCAGTATACCATTACGTTGTTACATAATATATTTTTTTTTTTTCGTCATGTTTGCCATAATGTTGGTAAGCCCTAAGTTTAATTATTATAGGCATAGGGAAAGTTTTTTTTAAGTATGTCATGTTTTGATTTGTTTTCTTTTTACATGTTAATTGTTTTACTTTTACCTTGCACTAAGAGTTTATATTTTAGTTTGTATTATTCGATACTCTAAAAAGCATGCTATGGCCTTCAATAATTGATGGAGTACACTTGTCATTATTGTCGTTTTTTGTGGTGGTTGGAGGTCTTGAATAAATAAATAAACTAGATGAAATAAACCATACAGTCAGTGTTCGCAGTTTCTTTAATCAAACTTGACTGAAACAAAACACGGTCGAAGAATGAACGAACATGAAATGAGTATATAGACTTTCCTAGAACCCTTGCGTACTTATTATACCGACGACCACAAAATACACACAATAGGGTTATACTTAATCCAAACATTACGTAAGTAACGCTTATCTTTCAACTATCTAAACCCAATAAAACATAATGCTTATATTCCCCGAAGAGAAGGTGTGTACCTTTAGAAATTATACCCACATATTTCACTGGTTATGGTTAAGTCTTACGTAAAAGGGAGTGAGCTTTTTGTCAGCAATCGAGACTCCTGAGAAAATCCAGGTTAAAAACTAGAAAGAAAGAAAGAAAGAAAAACCGGCCAAGTGCGAGTCGGACTCGCGCACGAAGTGTTCCGTACCATTATTGCAAAAAATATCACGTTCGTTGTATGGGACCCCCACCTAAAAATATATTTTATTCTGTTTTTAGTATTTGTTGTTATAGCGGCAACAGAAATATATCATCTGTGAAAATTTCAACTGTCTAGCTATCACGGTTCATGAGATACAGCCTGGTGACAGACAGACGGACCGCGGAGTCTCAGTAATAGGGTCCCGTTTTTACCCTTTGGGTACGGAACCCTAAAAAAGGAATTAAAAAAAATAAGAAAAAAAAATAACAAAAAAAAAAGTAATGTAATAACACTTTGTCCCTCGGGAAGCACCTAGGGCTCAGCAGCACTAGTATGAGCGATCTAACCTAAGAGGCAGTCCGTCAGGTTTTTACATATTATCACATCATGTAACATTCCCACTGCTAAGACACAGAGCTCCCCACTTTAAGAAGAAATGGGCCTAAAACCACGCGAGACCAGTTTCGGGTTGGTGGATGGCACATATCTTCGAATTTTTTGTTTCTCGACGATGTTTTCCTTCACCGTTTTTAGTTTTAATCGGTGTATAACAAATGAAAAAAAACCGGCCAAGTGCGAGTCGGACTCGCGCACGAAGGGTTCCGTACCATTATCGCAAAAAAATCACGTTTGTTGTATGGGAACCCCACCTAAAATATAGTTTAATTTTTTTTTTGTATTTGTTGTTATAGCGGCATCAGAAATATATCATCTGTGAAAATTTCAACTGTCTAGCTATCACGGTTCATGAGATACAGCCTGGTGACAGACAGGCAGACAGACATACGGACCGCGGGGTCTTAGTAATAGGGTCCCGATTTTACCCTTCGAGTACGGAACCCTAAAAATAACATAATTGTAAACGTGAATATTGAACAATGGGTGACAAATAGTGGGCGCTTTTAACTTGTCAATAACATTGAATTTGTTTGATTAATAACTTTCATATGTGTAATACAATTTTGTCGTTAACTAACTTATCCCGTGGCGTATTCTACAGAAACCATGCACTTTTCGGGTTGATTTTTTTTTCGGGTGAATTGTCGTTGTGACCGAATGATCGTAAACAGATGAGTATTTTCAGAGATTGCCTCCTACAAACAAACTAACAATTTTATCTTTTTGTAATGTTATGGTGTAATAGTCTACATTACATTTACTGCTTTGCTTTTTGTAACGATGTAAAATTTTATTTTCAATTGCTTTTGTAATTGCAGTGTCTTTTCAATTGTTATGACATTTTTATTTTCTCAACTGATTCATAGCTACAAAGCCTTTTCAACCATTGTGTCGTGACTAGCTGCACTTTTATTTAAGTAGCGAGACTGCACCGGCCTTAAGTGGTAGGCGTTTCAGACGTTAGGCGTCGAACCCACTGCATTCTTCCGCTCTCTTAGGCTTAAAATATGCTGGCGTAGGGCCGAAGTGAATTTCTAATACCATACTTAAATATCATAGCGGATATTGCCAGGTAACCTTGCAGCAATCTACTCTACTATCTATTTCATGAAAATGTAGTTTTATCAAAAACCTAAATTCCTACAGATTTTTGCAGTGGGATGTTTGGCAATATTGAAAATATACAGCATATTGACCCTTATCTCTACAACGTAATGCGCAAATATGTATAACGAAAAAAACTGGCCAAGTGAGAATCGGACTGGCGCACGAAGGGTTCCGTACCATTATCACAAAAAACGGCAAAAAAATCACGTTTGTTGTATGGGAACCCCACTTAAATATTTATTTTATTCTGTTTTTAGTATTTGTTGTTATAGTTGCAACAGAAATACATCATGGAAATTGGAAAGTGGAAATTTCAACTGCTTAGCTTTCACGGTTCATGAGATAGAGCCTGGTGACAGACGGACAGACAGACAGACGGACCTTAGCGTCTTAGTAATAGGGTACCGTTTTCGGAACCCTAAAATACGCGTGCTTTCGTATTACGAATTTTCGGATGTGATCAAATCAAAATCAAATCAAATGTTTTTTATTTCACATAGGTCTCGTGGGCACTTATAAAACGTCGACAAAAGGCGCACGGTTCGGGTTGTTCGATTCCTATGGAGAAGAACCGGCAAGAAACTCCACGGTTACTCTTTTAAAAAAATTGGTTTGTTTTTACAATATTTCCATGTTACAGCATTAGTGCTTAGATATGAGGGGACAACGTAGGCCCGACAATAAGTCGAAAGAAACTAAAAAAAAAGTTTGTATAAACGAGATAAACAGTTAACAAATCTTAACAAGCATCTAGAAATCTAGAAGGCCTACAATGTTCACACTTTCGCAAAACAATCGGTAAAAGAATCTATACACAGGAAAAAAAAATAACAAGACTAAATTTAACATGTGGCACAAATTTTGTTATCAGTGCTGTAACTATTCTTAGTAAAGGGCTATAAAGATTATTGAAATCATTGTAAAAAGTCTAATTAAAAGAAGCAAAAAAAGTAAAAATGAGATTGAGAATAGTTAGAGACACCCACATATTTGTGCCGTTGATGAGTTACCAGGGAAGCCGTATGCGCAGAAGGAGCTAAAATTTTTACCTTCAATCGTCTTTATCGTCTTTTTATCTGGAAAATATTGTGTGCATTACGGCGTGGAGAAAGTATATATATTTTTTTAGAAACTCGCTTCGGCTCTGTCTCAATATTATTTGCACCTTACTGTTTGTAAAACAATAATGTCAACTCCATTCACTTGGCACAGTTCTTCGTGAAAAACTAAAGAGTTGCCTCTCGCCGTTTAAATAGAAGTAACTTGCTCTGTCTATTGTACTAGTGCTAATGAAAGACTTTGTGACTTTAGTGCCTTTTAATTTCGTTTGTAGAACGTATTTTGCTGAAGCGATTTTTTATAGAAACTGCTGTTAATGTGGTTATTTAAAAAAATATAAATATTCAAAACTAAACTCTGTAAAAATAAAAATATTAGTTTATTCTTATTATAATTGATACATTTTGTACCACTAGATTTCACCCGGTGTTTAGTCTCGCGGCCCATACCACAGTAACCCAAGTTTTTACAAAACTTCAAAACAAAACTTAAATAAGTTTAAATACCTCAGCGAGAATGTATCATTAGTAAAAGAATTTTCGCAATCGGATCAGGCTTTTCAGAGATAGCCTTTTAAAAACTTATAAACTCTTGTTTAGGTTATTTAATTCTTATATTGAATATTAATAATAGTGACATTATCAATAGTCAACATCATCATCATCAGCCTATTAATGTTCCCACTGCTGGGACACAGGCCTCCTCTCTGTGAGAGGAATGGGTCCTAATCCACCACGCGGGCCCAGTGCGGGTTGGTGGATGTCACATGTCTTCGAATTTTTGATTCTGGGACATGCCGATGCCGATGCCTCACGATGTTTTCCTTCACCATTTTGAGAGCAGTAGTGATGAAATAATTTACACAAAGTAAAGCGCCTGCCTGGGCTCGAACCCTCGACCTACAACTTGTAAGTCGCGGCCGATACCACTGGGCCACCACTGCTCTCTAATATTCAACATAAGACTTCTAAATACAATAATTTTAATCAAAATTAACCCTTTACACAAATGCCCAATCATCCCAACAGACAACATCCCATACCGCATCTCCACAGATCTCGTAGCACGTAGTTCGTAGCCCGTAGCCAAACGTAGCCACTCGTAGCAACTCGTAGCGTCAGTCAGCGCGTGCGGTCCGTGGAAGTCGGCCGTCGCCGCGCCGCTGTCTCGCGACTTCGAAGTCGACGCAACTTCACTCAGAACATTTACGATTGATCACTTTCCACAACTCCATTAAGTGTTTACTGTTCCATGGAATTCATTATCACACGTGCTTAAGGCAAGTACGAATATTAGAGTTTAGAAAGTAGAATAGTTTTGTTTTTTTAACTAGCTGATTATTTTTGAATAATATTTAGTTTTGTTAGAGTATGCTAATTTTACTCTTCAGAAAATTTATCGTAAATCATGAGGGTTCTTATGAAAAATAGAGGTCAACTCTCAACACCAATATATGACCTCTGAACGGATGGAAAAAGTAAATTCTTGGGCGAGAAAATATTTTATGGCCATTTATGATGTTTATTCTTCGGTTCCCATAAATGTTAATAGGTTTTTAGATGTTTTATAGATATATCAATATTATGGAATAAGACATAGAAATATATGACAGTGTTGAAACATACTTCTGACGTATTTATAAATTACGTAAACTATATTTCACACAAAGGTATAAATAAAATATTATATATATATATAATGTACACTGTTACATTACATATGTATATAATACATATATATATACTCTTCTTCCGTATCTCGTTAGGATGAAGAATCTACAACATTATATATTAGGTAATCAGTACCTTATTTCCCATCAATTAGCATACTACTTCATCACTCTTTGCTGACATATATAACAGTTGAAAAACGACCAGTAATCTATATATATAAAAATCAATCCCTATTTCCCTTGGTCACGGCATCACGCGTGAACGGCTGGACCAATTTCGTTAATTCTTTTTTTGTTGTGTTTGTTATTGATAGGAGAAGGTTCTTATGAAAAAAAAATAAGAAAAAAGAAATGGTACTTAGGTAGGGTATGTAGGGTAGTGTAGGTAGGGTAGGGTAGGTAGGGTAGGTAGGGTAAGGTAGGTAGGGTAGGGTAGGTAGGGTAGATAGGATAGGTAGGGTAGGGTAGGGCAGCTAGGGTAGGTAGAGTAGGTAGAGTAGATCAATGTTTGGTGTTTTTATGGCAAAACAAAGTTTGCCGGGTCAGCTAGTATCAGAATATAAGTGATGAGAAGCACATAATGCAGTTCATATCCCAACTATAACAATTAATGAATGTCGCATAATTTTCCACAAATACTGACAGAACCACTGAAAAACATTGCCCGTTCTTCTTTATTCTAGTGGAACCCCAAATATATGTAAAAATATTGTGTGAAGTACTCATAAAAACAGAGACACAGCTGCGCTAAGAATCGGATGATCTAAATCATTACCCTCTTCTTGGGCTCTGGCACAGTCGGGTAAAAAATTGCTCCATGTTTTATACAAGGGCTACGGAGTCACATAGTAGCATAAATTGTTGGTTTTGTATTCAGAACAGGATTGAACTGACTAGACATCGGGTTTTGTTAAAAACACTGGACGTGATCTCATTTGGGGCCGAATGATTAGTTAGGGATCAATCTTCTCCGCAATCCTGTATTTGGTGGAGTGGGTATTTTTGTAACAATATTAAGCTTAGCTCTTAATGTTGTCAGCCTTTACAGGTCTTCTTCTCAACATGTTCTTACTCCAAAAATACACGACATATACGTAAATTTAGATAATATGTGAAAGGAGAAACTGACTGACATATCAACACTCATATCATATCAATCAAAAGCTTTCATTCACTGACGGATACCGCACAGCATAAACACCTGGGCCAGAAGCGTGAAATTTCCCTTCGTTTCTTATATAACAATGGTGCGGAATAAGGAAGGTTTTTTGACAAATCTTAAGATAAAATAAGAATGATATAAGATACAATGACACACACACAATACAATGATACAATGATGATGTGTTATCTATACTAATAATATAATATAATTATATAATAATATTATAAAGAGGAAAGATTTTTTTGTTTGTTTGTACCGAATAGGCTCCGAAACTACTGGACCGATTTGAAAAATTCTCTCACCAATAGAAAGCTACATTATTCCTAAGTGACATAGGCTATTTTTTAATTCTGAAAACGGGTCCTGTGGGGTGGCCCACGGGAGCGAAGCCGCGGGCAACAGCTTGTATGATATAAGTTAGCATGGAAGTTAGTATTTTCGTCAGTGGGAAATCCAATCAGGCACACGTCTTGTATCAACTAAATTTCATTTTATTCTGGTCGCGTTATGTAAGTACAACGATTCTAACCCAAATGTAAGTTTTCGTATCTTAGAGAAAAAACAACACGTGTAGCAAACGTTTAGGCAATCGCAATATATTTTCATTAACACACAAGTACTTTATTATTTTCCTTTCGACATTAACCTTCAGTCACTAATGGCGCCCTCGAGAAAGATTGGGTTCCGTATTTTTAGCCGACCACATGGCTCACTCAATTATTTTAATTACACACAAACAAACAACACCACGCCGCCGTCATTCTGTGGGATTACGAAACTACAGGGGGTTAGGGACACACTACACTTGTTCATTATTTTAATTACTAGGTTGCTAAGCTATTCTGCAAAAACTAAATTACAAACTACATACACAAATACAAAATCAAAACTCTAGAGAAAAAAGAAGTTGAACTGTAAAATTGAGATTTACCGGTTTTTTTAAGTCAACTCTATCAGAATGAAAGGCAAATTGCCCTTGGAATTTAAATTTATCAATATATGTGAAGCAACGAATTAGGAATTTTCTTTATAATTCGTAACACACTTAGGATATAGAAATTGTGTTACGTAATTGGAGTGCAGATCTTTTTGTACACGTCAAAAGTTACATAAATCAACCTTCAGAACACAGATCACTTCGTTGTGTAGCTGAAAAGGGAGATATCTGTATTTCCCTTTTAGAACTTATTAGTTGTGAAGAAAAGTTCAGGAGTGAGTTCTTTACTGAATACGGAACCTAGCTGATCAAGATAGGTAATTATAGCCCCAGATTCTGCAAGAAAGGCTGTCACACAAATATCCATGGCTGTTGTTAAGGACAATCAGATGTCATGTTCTCAGGCATCCAAGCTTATCAATGAATGTTGGTTTCTCAAAGTGAGTTCTGTGACGCTAGTAAAGATCCATTGAAAGTTATTCTGCACAAAATACCATTAAAATTTCAAAGTTTTTAACTCACATTTATTCAATTATCTTAACCATTTTAGGCACTTTTATACTGTCAAGGAGTCTGTCAGAAATCTGAAGCATATTCCATTCCATTTTTTTTCCAAACTGAAGATCTCTTGGAGAAGAACGTGCGATAATCTCCATGGACACTCTTATAGACTTGCTCATCACAAAGTTATTGAGAAAAAGTAACTTCCTAAGTCATGGTCACAGTCAAAGACTGACTTTTAAGTAACCATGGAGAAGTTGAAAAATAATAGGAATAGATGAAAACAATAATAATTGCGATGAGACTTTTGTAATCGAAACAATGTAAACAACTATCGATAAAAGTGAAGTGAAACAATTCAGTTAGTCTTTGTTTTATTTTTCTTGAATATTCGACATTCTTCGTAGATACTAAAACTGCTATGGAAAATTCCCCGGAATTTTCCCCACCTACGAACTAAACGAGAAGCTATTTTAGTACACGAATAGGTACTAAAGAAAAGTGGATATTCCATTTTGAAACCCGTTAATTTTGTAGATGTCCCGAACCATAAGTCACAAATCAGATTAAAATAATGAAAAAAAGTAAAAGTATCGGCGGTACGTGACTTTTTACTTTCGCCCATTAAGGCTGTTGGGGAGATTTACTTTTTCTTGTTAGGCGTAAATTTCATAGAAATGATTAATATCATGTTCTAGACCATTTCAGTCGAGCAGTCGTTTTTCATTTGAAATAAAATATTTTACGAATGCGTAATCTTCCTGTGTTATTCTGTGAATTTGAAAATCTGTGTTTTAGTGACCTTAATTGCCTTTTTAAGCCAGTTCTGAAAATAATCCTGTCAAAACGGTTGGTAATGCTAATTTTATTGTTGTTATACAGAATAGACAAACATATGAGTCTGACAAATTAATCGATTGAGTTCATGATCGCATCAACGGTCAAAAGGGACATGCCATTTTCACATATTGCCCATTCTGTAACCGTTGTACACAAGTTCCATATACACATCAGTTACGTCACCGTTATGTCACCGATCAGTCATATAAAAAAATAGTTTTCTAGAAGTCGTAGGACGTCAGCCCCGTACGTCAATCCCGTCAATACCGATGCATTTCAGTCATTTAAAAATTATCAGTTACGTCGTAAAGTTGACGTGACAGATGTGTGTATAAGCATTGCATGCAATTATACACAGCGCAAAAAACTTACCTAACTGAATTTAATCAGTACTCAAACCGATGCCAAAGATCCGTAGTTCAAATACAACTCCGTTAAATTACAGCAGTGAACTCGTTCCTAACTCAGTTAAACTGAGTTTAACCGCAGAGGTTGACACCAATTTGAACTGTAGTTAGACCCTGTGTAAACTAATGCAGGCCACATTACTAATGCACTGATGCTATGAGCTACGAATTGCTCATATTCTTTATGAGTAATTGAGTAGGCTGGGCTGTATGTTTAGCCTAGTAACATTTCAGTGAATAATAAAGCAATTATTGGCTTGTTTTAACCGTATGTTTTTGTATCGAAGATAAATGCAATTTTTTGTTAAAGGGTTGTTACGAAATGCAGTCATTCCAATGGGATGGGTACACTTGATAAATACCATGGCCCAACATGATACCTGTATGGGATATACAGGACGAGTTAGACAAGAGAGAATGAAAATAAAAATTTAAATGTATTTACTGTGTGGGTCTTTAGCGGGTTTGTCATAAGCTTTTTGGGTACAAATCGAAATATATATTTTTCTAATTCTTTTTGGAACGATACTTTGTTCTCATTTATTTCCTTTATTTAACTTTTATCTTATTTTTCAATATTTTTATAAAACAATATTTGTTTAAAAAAATACAAAATAAAATAAAAAACATTTAGAAATATAGAAAATAGAGGCCCACCGGCCAAGCAGGGTCCAAGCTAGGCGGTCAGGGCTCCAAATAGAGGAACCTCCTAACAATACGAGCCGTGTCCAGCAATACTGCTTTCTGGATCAGGCCCTTGACCCAGCCGCCTAACGAGAGCCTCCAAAGGTGTTGGTCGAGGCTCGTGGCTATTATTTATTTTATTATTAATGTAAACACAGTAAACACATACAGAAAACACATAAAGACAATGTAGTACAAAGATACTGTGTGTTATATACTTAAATAAATCTAAAATATATAGATACTCTTGTTAGGTTTTACCAAGGGAAAAAAAAAGAAGAAAGAAAGAAGTTTTAAAATTTTAGCAGAATCCAATGGCTGTAAAATTGGTTTGGTTCGACTTTGAGATACAAAAAGACAAAACTTATAGTTTTATGTCGAACGGAACTCCGAGTCTGTTCTATGAATAGTTTAAAGTTGTACTTACATAGCTACTTATCAGACAATGTCGATAGTCACAAAAAAAATATTATCTAACTAATTCAAGATTTCAGCAACTCTCTGATATGTAAACGATCCACAAATTCCTGTTCCGGAACGGAGGCATTCAGCAGTTTCTCATTCGATTAAGCTCATGGTATATTGTTGCTCAATCGGGCTTGTCGAATGCTGTCTGACACCGAACATCGGACGATCCTCTTACAAGGATAGGCCTATTGGTATTATTAGACTAGAGATGTTACGGAGGTTTGATTCCGGTTCCGAAAAGTCGAACATCCGATTGTTTTATAAACTTGCGATTTCGATTTCGTTTCCGAAACTTTTAGATCGGCGGTTATCGGTGGTCGATGCGCAGTGGCGGCGGCGGCACGCGGCCGAGAGCAGTATTAATTTAATACTGATAACGATTTTACAAAACTTGTTCGTTTTTCTTTTTCTTTAATGTTTAGTTAGGTGTATTGTTTTTGAGCCAAAATTAAAAAGGCTGATAAACAATGTATACAATAATAATGTAATATTATTTTATATAGGTTCGCGCTTGACCACTATCTCACCTGATGGTAAGCGATGATGTGGTCGACGGTGAAGCACGCTTAAAAAAAAAAGTTACAGCCTATTTTCTCTAAACACATCTTGCTTCAGTTTCCACCTCCGATTCCGACTTTGAATCCGATATAATAACTTCCATAACATCCCTAATGTAGACCCAATACATAAGTATCTACAGAATATCTAATTTATTGATGAAATACAGACCATTTTCATTAACATTGATTTCAAAGTTATATAAACGCAAATTATATAATAATAATACCATCTTGTTACTCTCCCACTGCTGGGCAAACGCCTCTTTTCATACAGAGAAGGCACAAACATTAATCACCACGCTGGCTCAATGCAGGTTGGTGATTTCAAACTTATAACATAAGTTCAGGTTCCTCACGATGTTTTCATTCACCGTTGTAAGTGATATATAGGATAAACTCAGAAAATACTCAGTCACATTGGTACTTGCCCTGATTTGATACAACAACCTTAAGCAAGAAAGGTGAGGTCTCACGATGGTTAATTGTAAAATAAATAAAATTATATAAGGTTACTTTTAATTCATTGGTAATATTCCGATGCGTCAAAGTACATATTACAAGTAAAAATTGGTCATCAATGTTTGCTATGAGGGGCACCCATAGCAAACATTGATGACCATTCGGAAATTGCGAAAAACTTCAGCAACTCCTGTTATTGTTTTGAGTTATGACTTATTTGACTTAATGTCCTATGGCCCTGGGTGGGACAGAGGACGTCCACAGTAGTCCTCCACCGCGATCGGTCACCTCGCTCCACGTCATACCACACGACAGAACCTGGATGAGATTGGCGTAGGAGCGTGGGGATAGGTATAAGAAAAGAGATGCTGCGGATGCTGATGATAATGAAACAGTATGTACCGACGTCCATAGCAGCTTGAACCACAAATTCCACTTTTGGTTTTCTCATTGCGATCCGGTTCTAGAACTATAAATCTATTCCGTTCCATTTCTTGACAAACCGAGTATTTTGTCTACACTAAAATGACAAATAATTTT
This sequence comes from Anorthoa munda, assembly GCA_945859665.1. Taxonomy (NCBI): domain Eukaryota; kingdom Metazoa; phylum Arthropoda; class Insecta; order Lepidoptera; family Noctuidae; genus Anorthoa; species Anorthoa munda. The sequence continues at coordinate 13,415,388 of OX243900.1, read as the reverse complement.
GCGGCAATAAGAGGCTTAGCGGAGTGCAGCGAGGCTTGTAGATGAAGTGGAAGGTCGGTCATATTCGTTACATATAAGGACAAAATAATCTTCCTAGCCTTTTTCCCAACTATATTGGGGTCAGCTTCCAGTCTAACCGGATTCAGCTGAGTACCAGTGTTTTACATGGAGCGACTGCCTGTCTGACCTCCACAACCCAGTAATTGGGTAACACGGTACCCCTTGGCAAGACTAGTGTCAGATCTCAAGCTTCTGACTACCCATAACGACTGTCAAAGATCTTCAAATGACAGCCGGGACCAACGGCTTAACGTGCTTTCCGAGGCATGGAGGAAACTCGATATGTTGAAATGGTCACCCATCCACGGACCGACCTCGTCAAGCGTTGCTTAACCTTGAAGATCGACCCGTGCGGCTGTTATTATTTAGCCACGAGCTCCTCGTTACATATAAGGACACGTATACAATTAAATGTATACCCACATCATGTGTATGTCTGTATGTGGAGTTTGCTAAAGAGCTTGGTGGATTTAACGAACTTTTAATCCAACGAATATACCCCAGGATGAAAGTAACAGTATTCTACGTCCTGATACTGGTTAATCACACTTAGGTCTAGGTACTTGTGTCAAGTTGTGTCTAGTTTCATGCGATTCCGTTCTCCAGTAGAGTGATTGATTAATAGACTTCCAATATACCTACAGACATTGATTATAAGTAGAAAGTATGATAGGATAGTCGGATTAACAACATAACAAGTACCAAGCAGTTTTAGCGATTATATAAAAAGACGTAATATTACAAAGATTAATTAAAATCATAAAATATTTGTAATCTTATTTGAGTAGTAACACGAAACCTTAAGCTACGCTTTTGATTAATAACGAGAACAGCTTAGGTGCTCACTATAAAATAAAAACCCAGGCGGTAATTTCAAATTAATTTACTCTTGAACAAATTAAAATGAAATTCATAAGAACAGTTAATTTTCCTTCCCTCTCTTATTTTATATTTAGGATTTTCCCGACATGCGACATCAAGATTATTAATTGCCATTGGAGTACGTGTTTGTGAATATAACGTGTTATTAGCACAATAGTTAATCGTACAACACTAACGTTTGGCGTCGTTTACCTTTTTGAGAGTAATCGGTGACGTCAGAATAATACCATGTTTACAGGGAGTACCGTTTCTCAAAACTGATACTTCATTGTTTTTTCGACGATCCTTCTTTATCTTACTAACTGTTATATTAAAAACGGTGTCTTTGGTACCTTTTTTATTATTTTACAATGCATGTCCTCGAAAAGAGCGTTTTCCTAGCAGCCAAACTGTGCGGAAAGTGTCACTTTTTTTCACTAGTGCTTTTTACTTTTCTGTTTTTTTTTTAAATTTTTAACTCCAACGTCAGCCCGATGCATAGTTTTCATTATTTGAGAAAAGTTTAAAACAGATTATTATTCATATAAAAGGTAAAATAAAACTAATACTTCATTAAAGGCGTTTTTAATTACTCTAGATTTAGATTTTGATCAATAAAATATTAATTCTAAATATTCATTAAATATGTTTGGCAGAACGTATATTTTAGTCGTACCTTTTTACGTTACGACGTGACAGCTATTTGCACATGCGCAGTAGATATGCCCGAGGAACTTTTAGTTTATCTGTGGTTATGCTGAGCGCGCTTGAATAAGCCCGCCATTTTATTATTTTTTGCTTGGTTCAGATATATTTTTTTATTTCCTCGCACAATGCATATTAAAATGTTGTATGATACATGTACGTAAGATGATTTCCGACTCGTGTCGATTTACCTTCCGCACTTGTAGCATAAATAACTATTTCGACACTGACTTCCAAAACGAAAGTTATTTTGCACTTTTTAATGTTTTGCTTTTGAAGTCGGTTTATTTTTAATAAAAAAATGGTTTTAATTTTTATTTTATTGTAAGTCGGGCAAAGCAGCTGAACATGTAGTACCTATTTTAAAAAGTTTAAGTTTACATTTGTAATCTAAAATATTTCATGAGAAGGCAGTATTTGATTGTTATGGACGTGGTTTAATAATTGTAATTAACAGAGTTGAGCATGGTGCAAAAGGGGGGAAGAATATACTCAGTGGTGGGTGGAACTAGGCTCCCAATGATGAAGATGAGCAGAATTTAAATATCATATTATCAATCAATCAATCAATTTTACTTCAATCATCCTCAACATCATCATATCAGCCGATAGACGTCTACTGCTGGACATAGGCCTCCCCTAAGCGTCGCCACATTGACCAGTCCCGTGCCTCCCGCAACCAGTGGATCCCCGCAATCTTCATCAGGTCATCAGCCCACCTGGTGGGCGGCCTTAGGCCTTGGCCTTTACTTTAATAATTATTAATATTTTTATGCACCTGCGCCATCTCTCCACCACCTTTGGTTGACTGGTAGAGAATGCCTGAGGCATTAAGTCCGCCTATGTACCTAAATGTTGCATGAAGTTTTATTATATTAAATAAATACAATAAAAAAAAAATATTCAGTTCTACTAGTAATGTTTATTATTAAAAATTGTGAAAAAGCAGGCATAACATAAATTGTATACAAACCAGATAGGGTAGGACAATATTCTAATAGGAACTCATTTCTTTTTCGGTTCTTTTCTAACTTAATGTATCCGTAAACGGATTTTTAATTAGAGCAATTCATTTTATAAGCCTTAATTGCTTTATTTTGCGTATTTGACATTAAAGAGGCCTGAATTACCCTTTTATTATGAGACGAAAGGCCGAAATGCCTAGTAAGGGTATTTGATAAGATCCTCGTCAAAATATTGTATTTTGTTGAGGCCAATGTGAAGATCGGAACATAAAAGGTGATGCATGCACTTGTATATCTGCATGATGAATGTATCTACATGACAAATGCATTATCTCAGAATACTCGTACTATGCAAAAGAGAACACGTTAAATGAATGAAATAGGAAAATTTGTTTCTGACATCATCTTGTTCTCACACTGTGGCTGTAGAAGTTACGTAAGTCAGACCGCGATAGGTAACTAGTTACATGAATGAAATAGGTACATTTGTTTCTGATATCATCTTGTTCTCACACTGTGGCTGTAGAAGTTACGTAAGTCAGACCGCGATAGGTAACTAGTTACATGAATGAAATAGTTACATTTGTTTCTGACATCATCTTGTTCTCACATTGTGGCTGTAGAAGTTACTTATGTCAGACCGCGATAGGTAACTAGTTACATGAATGAAATAGTTACATTTGTTTCTGACATCATCTTGTTCTCGCACTGTGGCTGTAGAAGTTACGTAAGTCAGACCGCGATAGGTAACTAGTTACATGATTGAAATAGGTACATTTGTTTCTGACATCATCTTGTTCTCACATTGTGGCTGTAGAAGTTACTTATGTCAGACCGCGATAGGTAACTAGGATGTCTGTCACTGCAAGGTTGAGTTAATACTAGGTATGCCAAGCCAGCAGTAGTAGAGCAGTGGTGGCCCAGTGGTATCGGCCGCGACTTACAAGTTGTAGGTCGTGGGTTCGAGCCCAGGCAGGCGCCTGGCGACTTTGTGTAAATTATTTCATCACCACTGCTCTCAAAACGGTGAAGGAAAACATCGTGAGGAAACCGGCATGTCCTAGAACCAAAAATTCGAAGACATGTGACATCTACCAAACCGCACTGGGCCCGCGTGGTAGATTACGGCCCATTCTCTCTCACAGAGAGGAGGCCTGTGTCCCAGCAGTGGGAACATTAATAGGCTGATGATGTGATGCCAAGCCAACGATAAACGACAGGTCTTATACAAACTTTCTATCACCGAAAATCACGTGAAATTTCGGTACCACATGCCAGTCCCATAAATTTTGGATATGCTTCCACCGCTTTAGTGCAGTAAAACGGTTACTTGCCAAAGCATACTCCTTAGTAACGTCTAGGTTAAAAGTATTTTCTCAAACATGCTTGGAAATGTGATCATTATTTTGACAACCTTCTTCAAGATAAATCGAAATTGCTGTACTGGCCAAATACATGCGAGCAGCGGCCGGCAAAAGTTGTATGAAAATCCATATCTATCGTGTATAGCGGCCAAATAAATTCCATAGTAAACTCGAATAAACACGATATTTTTTCGCAACTTTTGGAAACTCCTCCAAAACGACTTGGATATTTCAAATATTTTTACAGAGAAAAATTTATGGCTGGATTTTTTTCATAACTAACATAGCATATGTAAATCAAATAAATTTGCAAACAAAACTGTTCAAAAGGAGGTTCAATATTGATATTTTGGCATCAAGCGGGCGCACGGCCAGTACTGCGTTAACATTGGGGAGTATATATCGCCTTAATTTACTAAGCAAATATTCCTTTAAAACACAGCAATGGTGTCCTGGGACTTGGATATTTCAAATATTTTTACAGAGAAAAATTTATGGCTGGAATTTATTCATAACTGAAATAGCCTATGTAAATCAAATAATATTTTGCAAACAAAACTGTTCAAAAGGAGGTTCAATATTGATATTTTGGCATCGAGCAGGCGCACGGCCAGTACTGCATTAACATTGGGGCGTATATATCGCTTTAATAGTGCTGCATCTTCCACAATTCTGCAAGCTTTCTGTAAAAATGTTTGGTGGTCAAAATCTCGAGGGTCGCTGCACATAAGTTATTCAAATATTGCTGATCCTTGTTTTCAAAATGGCCGCGCGACTTGTGCTCGATTGACATAAATCTCTAGCGACCTCGACGCTGTTTTCTTTAGTTCTTCCCCAAGTATCGGCCGACTGAGAAATAAATCGAGACGACGTTGTTGTTTATTTACGACAAATTATAAAAGACAAATTGAAATGTTTATATTTTTATTCAATCAATACTGGACTTCAATTACCTAACGAAAGATTTACTTAAGGAAACTTGTTAAAGTTTCTTATAATTTAAAATTGGAAGTAAATTTTTTGAAGATCCCGTTGATGACTTCGATGTAATTTAGGATAAGAATCTCGATTGAATTTTGATTTGAAGTAAATTTTTTCAGAACGTATTTCGCTTTCGGAAAATCCAATGTTGCCAATAGGTAAATATTTACCTAGATGGTATAACGAATAACCCTAGAGTAACCGAGGCGTGCGTGTTGCCAAAACGTCACGAGATAACCTAAAGTGAGTGGCACATTAACATATCTCGCGTCATTTGCCACGAGCTGGCGCGAGAATCACTTTCGTATAAAAGTATTATAAACGTAATTTTATTATCAGCTGCGCCGTTTTATAATGTTATGAAAGCTCAAAGAAAAATGACTGAGCGGTTTCGTTTGAATAAAAATCAGTTAAAGAGGTGATTAAGCATTGCCGTGTTTTTTTTTAAGACGTAATTATTTTAATGTGATTTTTGCATGATGTAATATTGCCCGATTATAATTGTGAATTAATAGCTTCTGCCATCGGCTTCGCCCGCGTTATAGTTGGAATTTAGCCCACAAAAAGTAGCTAATGTGAAAATTCCAGACTTTTATCTATCTATGTGCCAAATTTCATTCAGATCCCTCCAGCCATTCCAGCTTGATTAAGTAACAAACAGACATCCATCCATCCAAACTTTTGCATTTATAATAAATATGATATGAAAAAAACCTTTTACAATTTTTTTTAAATTACAACCAGTACAATTTCTTCTTCTTCTTCTGGTGGAATGAGAGTGTACGAATGAGAGTGCCATCTCTCCACCACCCTTAGTTAACTGGTAAAGAATGCCTGAGGCATCCAGAAAGCGGTACTCCTGGACACGGCGCGTATATATCGTTCAAGGGGTTCCTCTCTCTGGAGCCCTGACCACCGGTAGCTTTCTTTTTTGTATGTGTTTTATAAAAATATATAAAAATGTAGTTAATAAGAAAATGGTTAAATAAAGGAAATAATATACAAAACATAGAAATGTTAATGATGTACTAGTATGAAAGGAAACCTTTTGATTATATTACGTTAGGTAACGTTTAGCTTCTAAACGACCTCCCTTATGGCTCGACGCGATTTGATTTATATCACAATGATTCGCGATTTTTATAAGAAACAAAGTTAATTCTAAAAATCAAAATAGCCCACCTGCGTAAAAAGCGAACTAAAAAGACGTAAACAAGAAGAAAATCGTGTTGTGCAGCCGGAGGATACATATTCGCGAGTTGGCTGACTAATACGAGAATTTTTAGTTAACATATTTTTTCGAATTAGGTACATTTGAATATATAAAGTGTAATAAGTGTTATATATTTTTGAAATCTCCTCTAAAAACCCTTCATTTTGATACCCCACTCGATGGGTATGGAAGAAAAAAGAATTGCAACCCCCACAATATGGCGCCCAATATCCGCCATGTAACTTTTTTTTTAAAGGCACTTAGCTAAGAACACTTGAGCGGTCAAGACCTATCTAACGATGTCTTAATTATAAAAATCCGCAAAGTAGTTTTAAAGATATGAGGTAATAAATAATATTACATACATACAAACATACAAGATACGCGCGAAAAACATAACCCTTGCCTTGCAGCCGGGTAAAAATTGCAAGTAACACATGGATACAATGCGCTGAAATTCGACAAATTTACACTTTAAATTTTCTTATAGAAAATATGTGTGCAAAATCGCCTATCGAAGCTATTTGAAATAAATTATTAAAATTAAAAGCCTAATCGAAATAAAGAATATGACTTTCTTTTTTTACATTTGTATTGCGTCGCGTCATAAGGAAAGTCTGTAAGTTACATAAGAAATACAATCGTTTCATAAAATAGATATTTTTAAACGGATAGTATTTTAAAAATACTGAATATGGCTTACTGAAATACTAAATGGGCGATAAACAGTGGGCCGATACAAATGTTTAAAACAGCGACTTGAAAATAAAAGTTTGTGGCCGGAGCCCCGCTGGGCGGAGCTCCTATTTCTCTCTGCATGGTCTAAAGTACCCTAACATGAAGGAAATGACGGGGGCTTCCGTCATCCTCTTCGAACCTAACCTATCCGTGTCGGGGTGCCCTAAATTCCCAAGCTCGCTTCGCTCTTGGACTAATTCGTTGAAAACACGAATACACCCGAACTCCCGCGCTGCACAGCGATGCCGCCTTGTCGGTTGTTCTGCTATTTTAAAAGAATAATGCTAAAATAGAACCCCAAATACAATTTAAGTATGTCACAAAACCTCGGAAAAGGTACTACTCTAACCGGATAAATAGTTACTTAGTATAATAGTCACCCATTTAGTATATCTATTTATCTATGTATCTCTTTTTAAACGTTGTAGTCCTCGGGTAGGTAAAAGAAAACTTAAAACTGAAAAGCTTATCAAAACTGAAGGCTGGTAGTTACATAAAACACGAAAAATTTGTATGAAAGGCGATCCGTTTACTTAGGCCGCTACGAAAGCACCAGCTGACGATCAGCTCATTTGCATCTACTGTCAAAACTCTCAGACCGGATCCCGCTTTACAAATCCCGAATATGTAAAAATATCAAGGGATGCGATGTAGCGTTAAGATCCTACATAATATTATAATTTAACTGGCTTTTACTCTACTGTTTGACGATGTACGTTCAAAATAAAAAATGATATCAATTTGTCTCATCATTATCTAGCCTTGTATGGAAGCAAAAAAGTAAAAAAAAAAAATTTCTTGAAAGTTATGAGCTTCGAAAGTTCCATAACACTAATTTAAACGCTTCTTTGGGCGCAAATAAGTATCATAAGAAGAAGGAAAATTGTAAAAAGGCCTCCATACAGGGATAGATTAGTAGTTCAACAATGCAAATAATTTTATTTTGAACAGATACATTCAGTCGTTTTTTAATGATATCCAGACTCCCAAAAGTCTGTTTATAAAATTTCGCGCACTCGTTTTCGTACTAAATCATCATCCATTTTGCTACAAATTTGCAAAAGTACTAATTCGTACGCGTACTAGCTTCTTACTGCTCATAACAGCATCTATCTGTTCCGCACGTGTTGTCGGTTGATATAGCACGCATTTTAACCCTGCGCACAAAATAGTTCGTGCCGTCGACTAGTGTACCCTTAAATACGAAAATTGGTTATTATACGAGTAGGTAGCTAGTTAAGTAACCACCTATACGTGGGACATATCTAATTATACCTTCCAATTTACCCATGCAGATTTAACCTAGTAGAATAGATATTAGTAAAAAAAAATAGTAAAACAGTTAAATATGTAAGTGCCTATTTATTTATTTAATAATTAATGTACACACATTATTATACATAAAGACAACACATCAAGACAATAGAGTACAAAGGTACTGCTTATTTCTCAAGAAATTTCTACCAGCGCGAGTCTTCGCGAAACGGAAAAACCGGCCAAGTGCGAGTCGGACTCGCGCACGAAGGGTTCCGTACCATTATTGCAAAAAACGGCAAAAAAATCATGTTTGTTGTATGGGAGCCCTACTTAAATATTTATTTTATTCTTTTTCTAGTATTTGTTGTTATAGCGGCAACAGAAATACATCATCTCTGAAAAGTTCAACTGTGTAGCTATCACGGTTCATGAGATACAGCCTGGTGACAGACAGACAGACAGACAGACGGACCGTGAAGTCTCAGTAATAGGGTCCCGTTTTTACCCTTTGGGTACGGAACCCTAAAAATGGAAAAGAAATGTAGACAGTTAAATAATGTCTGAGAACAGGAAGAGAATAAAAGTGAACGATTAACCTAAGATAGAAAAATATGCGCACCTACACAAATAGTGTAATGGTGAATATAATTATATTCATATAAATACATAATATTGCCTATGTTAAAATTCCTCTGGCATCTCTGGTTTTTAGTAGGTAATCACGATAACTATGCTTTTTCGCTTTTTATCTAAAGAAGGGTATCTTAATAAAATTTATCTTATCTTTATCAAATGTCATGGAGGCCCAGTGGCTAAGACCTCGCCTCTCGTGCTTGAGGTCGTGGGATCAAATCCGTGCAAATATCAATGTGACTCGTACAAATTCATATATAGGTACTCTCTAAGTTTATCGTGGATATTCCAGGCAACGGTGAAGGAAAACATCGTGAGGAAACCTGGACTTATATAGTTAATGTAAGTCTCAAATAGCCAAGTCAAAGGCCTGTGAGGTTCTCAGAGGCGGCTTAATTAACTCTGAAACTGGCTACATCCTCACACGAAAAGAAGAAGAAGATCTTTAATAATTAATAATTGTGTATCTAGACCAGATTGAAAAGGATTACGTGCAAAATTATAATCACTTTTATACCATAACGAAAAATTCCTCAAGCAAAAGAGTTGCTGAACAGCTGAAAATTATGCAATAAAAAAAATAACGATCAAAACTTTTGAAAACACCACTTAAAAATTCTTTTAACAAATGGAGGTTCAAATCCCTTCGCAGACTGACCGTTGTTCTGATATCATCTCGTTAGCAAACAATGTTCCATTTACATAATTAGGTACTGTATTATCGCCTTGATTCGGGATAAAAGAGCCCTGCTTAAGATTCTGTACGTCTGTAAGAGTCAACTGGGGATTGGAGTGAAGAGTCATTGTAAGCGATAACCTGACTGTTCTCTGTTATTTTTATTACAAGATTTTATTTTAAGTTGTAATGTATGTATGTATGCATGTAAGTGTTTGGGTCAAATCTTGTAACTGTATTTTAAATCAGTTATCCTTAACCGATTAAGATAAATTTTTACATACACGTTTGGAATGGATGACAATGCATGGCAAGCTAAAAAGTTTGTTTAAAAAAGTTTTTTTAATTGGAAAATAATATTATTGCCTATGTGTATTGAGCAATATCGTCACTTCAATGGGGGGTTTTAGGTACAGCACTTTCCACCAATAACTTTCGGTCCTTCGATTAAAATTTATTTTACCAAGCGCCCTTATTCAGACTCCACAGTACCTTGTCGCGGATAAATTTAAAAGAGAGTTACTGCGGCTCTGGCACAAGCAACTTAAGGATCACGGCTGGGTTTTAGTCAGTAAAAGTCTGAAAGCCCTCCCGCTTCACCCAGAGCGGGAGAAGTCATTGGATGATTTCCTAACCCAAAAAAAAAATCGTACCTTCGATCGAGCTGGAGGCTAAGAAATAACTGCCACGCGAGTGGATCTTCAAGGATAAGCAACGCTTGCCGAGGTAGGCCCGTGGATGGGAGCACTCATTGCATACTGAGACTCCTCCGTCCCACGGAAACCACTTCAAGCCTGGGCTAATCCCGGCTGTCATTTAAAGATCTTTGGCAATAGTCACGGTAGTCAGCAATCATATTATAAGCTGACACCCGTATCGTCTTTACTGTTGTCCTGTCACTGAGTTATTGAGGTCGGATAGGCAGGTGCACCATGTAATAATCGGGTACTTAGTTGAATCATGTTTGAATAGGTGGGCAAAGACGAGGCAGATTGTTTAATTTATTATCGCAATGATTTCGGAATAAAAGAGGCCCAACTGATTCTGTACGTCAGTAAGAGCCAACTGGGGACTCAGGGTTGAAGAGTCGTTGTAAGCGATTGCCTGACTGCTCTCAGTTATTTTTATTGGCATATCGTACGTTACACTTCATTGATACGTGATTCGATTGGTGTTTTTTTATTTGTGATCGTATAAAACGGATCGGTCATAAACTCATAATTATTTAAAACGTTTTCGTAATAAATATTCAATTTTTTTTCTATTTCAGGCCAACCATTTTTCTATGTCTGTAATTTATTATTTTTACAGAATACTTACATCAGAGTCTTAACTGTTCAGTTCTGGTTACAATTTTGTATTTTACACTGCAACATCTTGAAAAAGTAAACCAATAAATAAGAACTAATTCCGATGCAAAAACGAGAATGCACCTCTCATCGTAAATATTGACTAGCGCTCGCCAATATTGTCTGTGGTCTCAATAAAAATGATTTGTGCTTTTTACAGTACCTTTGGTTCAGACAAAGAGACTCTCAATCGGCGATAGCTATTTTCGATAAGTTTTAAATGTATTTTACAAGCTTTTAATTAACTTGCAATGTATGTATGTATTTATTTATTTATATATACTTTATTGTACACCATGATAAAACAATACAAAACAAAAACATAAAAATTAAAACAAAAATACAACAGGCGGCCTTATCGCGCTCTGCGATCTCTTCCAGGCAACCTTGAATGGATAGAGATAGCATGGACACGTCATGGGGTTGCACTTGGTGCAAATTTGAAATCATACAAGTTAATACTAAGTACAATTAGGTAATAAAAACAAACTACTAAAATAGATACATAAATACATACATACAAAATAATCTAAATATACAAACAAGAAAACAATACAGCTTAAACAAGCACAGGATCACAGAGACAGGTAATGTTCCTTTATAAGTTTTTTAAAGACAGGCAACGACTGAGCACGTTTAATTGAGTCAGGCAATGCATTCCACAAACGAGCAGCCTGGACAGAAAATGATTTATCTAAGAATGTAGTGGAATGCATAGGCATTTTAAGTCGCAAGTTTTCTGATGACCTAAGAGATTTCGTGTGGGAATCGCAGATAAACTGAAAACGATCCTTGAGGTAAAGAGGGGTGGAAGGAGTAAAAAGCACATTGTACAAAAGAGAAAGAATATGAGCATTCCGGCGAAAGCGAATTGGCAACCACTTGAGCTTTACACGGAATTCGGAAACATGGTCATATTTGCGCAAACCAAATATGAACCTTACACAAACATTTTGAAGTCGTTCAAGTTTATCGAGTTGTTCTTGAGTAAGGTCAAGATAGCTGGCATCAGAATAATCAAGGATGGGAAGAAGAAGAGATTCTGCAAGCGCAATCTTGGTGGCAGTCGGAAGAAAATTCCGCAGCCTCCTCAAAGTTGCAGCAGATGCAAACAACTTGCGGCTAACTTACTGCAGTTGAGCAGTCCATGAAAAGTTTTTGTCGATGAAAATCCCCAAGTTTTTAACTTTCTCACTGAATGGAATAACTGAACTGTCAAAAAGAACTTGGGGAAGAGTCGTCCAGTCGATCTTTGAAACCATTCTAGAACTGCCCACTACAATAACCTGCGTCTTAATAGGGTTAACCATAAGTCCATACCTCCAATCACAAATGCGAGCCAGATCGAGTTTATGGTTACGATAGCCTCGGACAGCTTTCCGAGGGGTGCCCGCGAGTATAACTGTAGATCGTCTGCATAAAGAAGGTAGGAAGAAATAAGTTCATTGGAGATTGAGTTTATAAAAACTGCGAAAAGTAAAGGGGATAAAACGCCACCCTGTGGTACCCCGGCAGTGGTACTGCACCAGGAAGACAAGTTCTCAAGATACGTTGCGGCGTATGTATGTGAGTGTGTTCGGGTCAAATCTAGCAACTGAATTTTAAAGCAGTTATCCTCAAGATTAAATTTTTAGTTTGGAAACATGTTTAGTTTGGATGACAATGCATGGTTAGCTGAGTGACGTCATTCTGAATCCAATATGGCGGACAGCCCAAGATGATGGACTAGTTATTTTTGTGCACTGCCATAATATATCAAATAGTATATCAAATGAAAGGTTTTGCTGAGAAGAATACGAAAAAAGCTTGTTTTAAAAAATATTTTTAATGAATAATTTTATTAATGATAGGTATGCGCGACCGAAATGTAACTTGGGCAATCCTATACACAGATACAAGTGTCAGTCGTTTTTAGCAATCGCAACAGTCGAAAAGTCAAAATGTAAAGGATTGATCACTTGACATTTCGATAGTGTTTGACATTTCCATACCTTTTTCTAATTTTTAGGGTTCCGTACCCGAAGGGTCCAAACGGAGCCCTATTGCTGTCACTCCAGTGACACAGGTCTGTTCGTCTTTCTGTCATCTGTCACACGGATTTTACAGCCAAATGCTTGGAGCTATAGTCTTCAAATTTTCACAGTATAAGAACTTTGTTGATCCAAAGCCATTCAAATTGTAAAAAAATATTATTAAATGTTTTTAAGGGGGGCTCCCATACAGCTAAAAGGGGGTGAGATTTTTTTTGACCTTCCCCATCGAGTAGGGTATCATTATTTAGATCTTGTTTACTAGATAAATAAAAGAGTTTATGGTTTTAAAAAATATTGAAAAATAAAGGAATGAGAAGCCACCAAAGTATGCTATTTTTTTACAAAATTTTGTTCCGAAGAACTGTTTTTAACTTCCCAAAGACTTATGAACTTGAAATTTCGTGATAATGTTTATTATTACGTATATTTTACTAACAAATACCAATATATTGATAAATAAATCAAATTTTTCTTTGAAATTCTCTCATTTTTCCTATTACAACCAACCTAATTTTGCGGTTTGGTACGGAACTCTAAATGTGCAGAGTCCGACACGCACTTGACTGGTTTTTTCAATCACTATCACCACGCTTTCTATGATGGAATGTCACTTGTGTAAGGCGTCAGCTTATCAGCTTCAGCGATAATCGAAATACCAAAATGAAAGGGATTGGTCACATGACATTTCCATAGCGGTTGACATTCCCATACATTTTTGGCTTTAATTAAATCGCTATGCGCTATGGTGACGCTCTCATTGTTAGAACGTCTCTTGTCTTAGGGCGATACCTTACCTACATTGTGGCATTTCGAAAATAGCTATCGCTAAAACAATGTCAATTGGTCTAATCCCCGGTTTCTGTCTAAACAATTTGAAGTTGACTATTTAACAGACTCATCTTTAGCCTGACTTTGGCATTAAAGAAGGCTTTGACACGACCTTGATCTTAAATGCAAATTATTAATTCAGAAACCAGTCATAACGCCTGTAACCCCTATTCTACGGTCGATGTACCAGACATAGCGTTTATATATCGCTTCCCATTAGTTAATGGACTTTGATTGCACCCATGACAGTGAGAAAACATTACACGTCTAATAATTAACCCTACACCCGCCATGACACTTCCATTATTGAAAACAGGCTTTAAATCATCATTAGGAAGATCATAGATAACACCTTCTTTTGTTTTGGTAAAGGTGGTAAAAGGTGATACGTGTTTTAGTTGTAATTTGAGGTTTTAAAGTCATGTTTATGGAAGACAATTTTGATTCCTATCTGTACGTACAGTAGTCATAGCGGATCTTTGTGTCTCTGAAGTAGGCTCTGCGAACCATAGCGCAAGAAACAGTTTGTCATCGAGTATACTGCTAGTAAGTAAGATAGGACGATGGTACAAACGTATAGTTCTCGCCAAACTTCTTGGCCGCCCTGAAGTTGGCTACAATGGCTGCGCAGTAGTAAATCTATACTAATACTAATAATCTATACTTAATATTATAAAGAGGAAAGATTTTTTTGTTTGGTTGTTTGTACCGAATAGGTTCCGAAACTACTGGACCGATTTGAAAAATTCTTTCACCAATAGAAAGCTACATTATTCCTGCGTAACATAGGCTATTTTTTATCCCGAAAACGGGTCCTGTGGGGTGGCCCACGGGAGCGAAGCCGCGGGGAACAGCTAGTCTCATACAAAAACAGCACCGCTTCGTGACTTGCGCATCGGAAAGCCAACTTCAGGGTGGCCAAGAAGTTTGACGAGCACTGTAAGCGAGTGAAAGAGGTAGTTAGTTATACAATGCTATCTTCTAATTCAAACTTAACACAAAAATAGCAGCTGCGAAAGGTCTTGCAGCCAACTTCAGAGACATAAAGGTCGACTGTGACAACTGTTCCTACATAGTTTCTTCCTAATTATAAGTTAGGCGTCGCATGAAGAATAATATTTTGATATAAGTGAGTGAAGTTTGTCATTGCAGTCGAGGAGGAATGGACGTCTAAGTTGAAACCCACTAATGCACGAGTGCAAGTAAGAAAAGTAAAACAGTCGTATACAAAATACACTGTATTTTAAAAGCACTTCAATTTGAGCCAGTTTTTGAGTGTGTTATAAAAATATTGCTCTATCATAAAAGATAGCAAATACATGATGTTATTTGAGTGTTACCAACACTGGCTTTCATAAGTATAAAAACGAATTCATTTTTCATGAAAGAAAAGCCAGCAGTTCAAATAAGAAAAAGGTACATTTTCACACCGCATACAACAAAAACATAACAAGGCCGAAAAACGTGGGTATGTGGCTCATATATATTTTCACATTTTTCCTACCATTTACGGAGGAAAGAAGATCATGAAAGGGTACTGGCGGCAAAAACGCGTGTACCATGCAAACGCGTGAAGATACAAACATATAGATACAACAATAAGATTAGGATGAAACATTAGGATAAAATAAATAATGATATGTTTTGAAGATCACAAGCAGACATTATTACTGTAAGGGAATTTCCTGATGGCGCAACTCAATTTAAGTTGCGTCGAATGGCGATATCGCGGACATATTTTCTAAGAAATTTTCAAGTAAACATTTGATACATTTGCATCGTATTGCGTTCATGTGAACGTACATTAGTAAAAATCGCATATCAGTGTGAAACCTAAACAATGAGTTAAAAATAAAAAGATGTCTTCCATCAGCTTCGTTTGTTTTTAATTCTCGCAAAAATATTTTCGGCTTTGTCGTCTACGCAGGTAAATATTTGTCGCAGCCGTTTCGCGCCCTCATGAATTATTAACTGTACTGCATAACCATAGCTTCGCGATATTTATTGAAGATGCCTCGGTATTACCGATAAAATTCGTGGGACATACTTGTTTTTGGCAGTACTCTTTAAAAAACTATAAAAAAAAGAGTTGAAAACTAGCAAGACTTTCTCAGTCACAAATTCTTTCAGAGATGGCTGCTGAAAAAGCAACTGACAACGAAAACTAATTAGTAACAGCGACTAATGAAACCACACGTAATTTCATTCTGCAAATTCGAAAGGCAAGCGAAAGTTTGGTAATTACTGGTCTTTGACACCAAAGAGGAAAATTGCCTTATAACTCCCAGAGGGCAATATTAGCAAGTATAAACTATTCCATGTTGAAAATTTTGTAAAATATACTACACAGACACGATACGTGAGTTCACCTCGTCGTCCCTCGAACCGCAAGGTGACGCCAAATATCGGGCAAAATTTGAAAATGGAATTTAGTTGTCCCCGCAGAGCGGCCGCAGGGTCGAACTTTGAACTTGGCTTACGTTATCAAAAATGTCACCAATCTTTTTTAATAGTCCCGTATTTTCAGCTTGTTTCTTATAAATTCAAAAACGGAACACAAATCAACTGTCAAGAAGTAAATTGGACCTTCATTGTAGGTTACAAAACAGGCCTGTAACAAAATTGTACCTAATACATTATCTCCATTTGTTTTAGGATATCTGTGTATTATCTTTACTCCGGCACTTAATGTTAAATGTGTTGGTTCACTACTAAGTGCCGGATGAAGCAGAAAGTCTTAGGACAAAGATTACAAAATGTAACACGAGGTGTAACATGATAAAATACTCAATCGGGTATTCTAAGAACAACAGTTGTAAATTGTTAGTTAAAAAAAGCTAAGCCTAAAATAGTAGACCCTAGCATAGAATATTGCCAGTTATAGCTTGTTATTTCCAATCGTGAGTTTTTGACGTTGTGATGGTGACTGAGGTGAGGAGAAAGGAGGCATTTTCCCTCAAAACACATCTTCTAGTGGGGATTGTTATTGTTGCATCATAAATTGGCAGCACTGCTACCAACTTTCTTTTTAAAAACTTCATTACCTTGTAAAACATCAAAAGAAAACTCATTAAATAAACTGTGAATACGTTCAAGACTTGTTTTTTACATAAACATTTACGACAACTCTGATCATCTATTTAAATTTGAATCAAGCCATAAACATTAAAGTCCATAGTGTCTATGGGACTACGTTATCTGCCCATTGACAGCGAACAAGATCTGGCAAGTAATACGCACAAATAGAGCTTAGTCTACGACCGAATTCGGGTCAGTGCCAGATAACGGTCGGGAGCAGAGAAAATATGGACCCTTTATGAAGCCCGTGGTCATGGATATCAGATCCAGCAATTTGGGAAGGATTCTGTTGATAAGAAAGGAATAAATAATGCTTATAACTACTATATAGGAAGGTTTATATTCAGCTTGACTGCTTATGAATGATATGGACATCTTTAAGGAGGCTTATATTCCGCTTCAATCGGTTAAGGGTACAGTAGTCGAAAATTTTTCCATACAAACGTAGTCTGGCTTTTACTCCACTGTATGACGATGTACGTTCAAACAAAAATTTTTTTTTTTTTTTTTTTTTTTCTTCTTTGTTAGTAAGAACAAAATTCTTAACAATTAATTACGATCTAGCCTAAAAGACTAATAAGCAATTTAACTCTAACTTAATATGTTACGTTATAGATTATGTTAAAACTAAGAATAGTGTCCATTTGCACTTTTACACAAGTCCGTAGCACTTTCTTAGAGTCTGATATAATTTATAAAAACACTATGTTCATGTGTTATATGTATAGCACAGCGTTGTCACTATTATTCATTCACTTTGTACACTACACTAATTCAAAAGGTTTAGTTCTTTTTAGCCTACGCACTAAGTCTGTATTGTCTAGCAGCTGAATAGCCTCAACATTCACGTGTCGATGAAGTCTGTGTTCGTGGGCTTCAGCAAATTTTTGGATGATGGTGGTGACGAATTCCGTTTTAAGGTCACGGTGAAGATCGTCATTTCTTATGTACCAGGGTGCATTTACAGCATCTCTGAGCACTTTATTTTGAAATTGTTGAATTAATTTTACGTTGCTTTGTTTAGTACAGCCCCAAAGTTGGATACCATACGTCCAAATTGGCATCAGTATGTGCTTGTATATGGTTATTTTATTATGTATTGATAGACAGGATTTCCTTCCAAGTAACCAATACATACTTTTATAACGTATGTCGAGTTCCTGTCTTTTCTTTTTGACATGAGCTTTCCAACGCAACTTGGCGTCGAGAGTTATGCCAAGGTATTTGGCTGTATTAGCATAAGGCACTTGCATGCCATTTATGTAGATTGGGTGATAATCCAAGTGTTTATTTGTGAAGTCAATGTGAATTGATTTTGACTCATTCAGTTTGATCTTCCATTTTTGTGTCCAGTCATAAACTTTGTTCACAGCTAGTTGAACTTTTTCTACTGCTTCTTTGTGGCTTGATCCGGTAGCCATAATTGCAGTATCGTCTGCAAAGGTCGCAATGGTGTTGTTTTCCAGTTCTGGGATGTCACATGTGTATAACAAGTACAAAATTGGGCCTAGCACACTTCCTTGAGGCACCCCAGCTTTTATAGCTTTTAGCTCGGAATATGCATCTTCTTGCCGTATTCTAAACATTCTATTAGTTATATACGACTCTAGGATATCTGCAAATTCTGGTAGCATGCGTCTGAGCTTGAATATTAGACCCTTATGCCAAACTTTGTCAAAAGCTTGCGCGACATCTAAAAAGACGGTTGCGCAGACTTCCTTATTTTCAAGTGTTTTTTCAATGATATGGGTTATTCTATGTACCTGGTCTATTGTTGAATGTTTTTCCCTAAAGCCAAATTGATGATTTGGAATAAGGTCTTTGTCTTCTATTACTGGTTTTAACCGTTTCAATAACAGTTTTTCGAATAGCTTTGATAACACGGGCAACAGAGAAATAGGTCTATATGATGATGCTTCATGGGGTGGTTTTCCAGGCTTCGCAATCATAATGACTTCAGCGACCTTCCATGGCTCAGGTACATATTTTAAAATAAATGCAGCATTGATAAGCTTGGTCAGCTTTACTATGGCTTTGCGTGGGAGGTTTTTTAGAATTTCCCCTGTTATGAGGTCGTAACCCGGCGACTTTTTCGAGCTAATGTTATTTTGGATTTCTCTCATTACTTCTTTAGGAGTCACAAACTTAATTCTTTGGCTTTGTGACAATATTTCACTCTCAAGTAGTTCTATCGAGCTTTCATTGGGTTGAAAAGTTTCTTCTAAGTGTTGAGCAAATCTTAACGCTTTTTGGTCATTGCTTATGGCCCATGATTTGCCGTCGATATCTCTGATGGGCGGTATTTGTTTAATTGGCCTTTTTAGATTTCTTGTTGCTTTCCAAAGGGAGTAATCAGTTGATTTGTCATTGGTTAGCTGCAGAAGGTTGGTATTCAGAGATTCATCCTCAAACTGTTGAATTTTCCTCTTTAACCGTTTAGTTAGGTTATTTAGTGATGTTTTATCCCTCGGGCACCTTGTTTGCTGCCAAAGCTTCCTTTGTTTCCTTTTCTCAGATAGTAAATCTACAATTGCCTTAGGATAGATAAATCCCTTATATTTACGTTTTAATTGCGGTGTGTTGTTCCACGCACATTGTTGGATATTAACAATATATTTGTTTACTTCTGAGTCAAGCTGATCTTGCTTTTTTATCGGAGTTTTAAGGTCGATAATATTATCTAGATCAAGGGCAAAACCTTTCCAATCTGTAAACTTATTAACCAGGATTAAGTGGCTTTCTTTGAGTAGGATTTTTTGACTCAGCATTAGTACAATTGAAGAGTGGTCCGAGTTCATATGAAAACCTTCCTCCAAACTGAGGTAGTTGGCGGATATATTTTTGCATATGAAAAAATCTATAAGATCCGGTATTTTCTGGTGGTCAGTGGGCCAGTACGTTGGTTTACCCGTGCTCATAACTTCTGAATGTGTTTCTTTAACTGCACTTAAAAGCTGCCTTCCCTTAGTTGTAGTAAGTCTTGACCCCCAATGCGTGTGCTTAGCATTAAAATCGCCACCTAGGATAAATCTCTGGCCTAGCAGTTCAAAGAGATGTAAATATCTCTCTTTTCTTATCATATGCCGTGGAGGACAGTATATGGCTGCAATAGACACGTGACAATATTTGGTTTTAACAGATACTGCCACAGCTTGAATGTCTTGTTCTTCATATTTACACTGCACGTAGTGACTAATGTTGTCTTTGATTATAACCGCGCTACCACCTCTGGCAGAGTTGTCAGGGTGGAGCGAATTATATACCATGTATCCTCTAAATTTGACAAAAGATTGCTTAGTGAAGTGCGTTTCAGAGACCAAACACACGTCTATATTTTCTGTGTCTAGGACCGCCTGCAACTCATTTTGATGTCTGAGGAGCCCATTAGAGTTCCACGCCATTATTTTGAGAGTATTAATCATTTTGGATTATTTAAAACAGCTGTTTTAGTGCTGGATTCTAGTTTCTCTAATCTCTTGTCAAATGAGGTAATACACTTTAAGATCTGATTAATCTTATCCTCTAGATTCAAGGGCTGTGGTCTTTGTTTTGCAGCTTCCGCATAGGATCCAATGTTGGTTACTTGCATGGGTTTTGCAGTTGACTGGACACTTGCTTTCTGTGCCTTTTTGTCGAGATTTTGTGCGGGAAGAGATTGCTGGGTAGTTGGTACCACATGTTTCTTTTTAATATTTTTATTTTTCAGAATTTGTATCTGTTTAGCTACTTCACACCCTCTATAGTTGGCAGGGTGAGGAAGACCACAGTGAACACATTTTGGCTTCTCTTCCGGAGATTTGGTACAGTTGGCTGTAAGATGCTTGCCAGTGCATTTTACACACCTTGGTTCTTTTCTGCAGTATTTATGAGTATGCCCATACGCCTGGCATCTCTTGCATTGGGGAATGAGTTTAGGATTTTTGAGTGGGTGTATTTCAATTTTACACCCTAAAATGTACTTTACGCCATAGATTTTGTTGACATCTTCATCATTATTAAAAGATAAAACGAACATATTGAGTGGTTCTTTACTCTTCCAGCTCAATTTGTTGTCTACTTTTTCTATTTTCAGTCCTTGTGATGTTAGATCGTCTTTGATACGATCAGGTTGACAAGAGGAATGTAATTTCTTCACAACAACTCTAATAGGTCTAGCCTGCTTATTCTCATACGAATGCCAATGGTGGTCTTTTTCTGTCAAAAGCCTGGCAATTACTCTATAAGAGTCTTCTGTTTTGGCGTTCACCTTCACACAATCCCCATTCATCATTTTAGCGGTAAATGATTCAGCTGGTATTGTTTCAGTCAGCGAGTCGTAGAACGTTTGGTAGTTCTTAACTCGGTCTATTATGATTGGCGGCGGTGGGGGCACCTTTTTGACAGAAGTCTCTTTCGCATTTTTTTGCTGTTCTTGTTGGGCACTTATACCGGGTTGTTGTTTTGGAGAAAGGGAAGTGTTAAGCTTCCTCTTCTTCCTGCTCTTGGCCCTTATCCACTCAGTCTCTTTAGCGAGTTCATCCTCGTCTGTGCAATATTCAGCGTCACTTTTAGTACGCTGGGCAAATATTGTTCTCTCGCTTTCCTGTTTTTCTAAGGGTTCTTTAGTTTCTTTTTTTTTCTTCAAGCAATTTAATTCTCCTTGAAGGACTTGTACTTGGTCCTGCAAGCTATTAATATGATCATTCAGTTTACGTACCATAAGTTGCAGGTTTTCTCTATCCGTTTTCTCCTGGATGTAACAGTCATACAACCGCTTTTCCAGGTCAGTTTTTATCTTAAATGACTGTGTAGCCATTATTTAGTTGTCAGGGCGAGTTTAACACCTAAACAATAATTTATTGTAAACACTTCATGATTTCAGCACTTGTAACTAGGTCATGGCAATGACACCGATAGATCGACGTAGGTACACCGCGGCGACGCGACGGTGTTGTGCTGCGTCTGCAAAATACTCTTAACTAGAGCACGCGCGCGCGATCGTACGTCCGTTCACTATTGTAATTAAACAACAACTGAAAATGATATCATTTTGTCTCATCATTATCTAGCCCTGTATGGAAGCAAAAAAGGAAAAAAGAAATTTACTTGAAAGTTATGAGTTTCGTAAGTTCCATATTTCAACACTAATTTTAACACTTCTTTGGGCGCAAATAAGTACCATAAGAAGAAGGAAAATTGAAAAACGGCCTCCATGCAGGGATAGATTAGTTGTTCAACAATGCAAATAATTTTATTTTGAATAGATACATTCAGTCGGTTTTTCATGATATCCAGACTCCCAAAGGTATGTTTATAAAATTTCGCGCGCTCGTTTTCGTTCTAAATCATCATCCATTTCGCTACAAATTTGTAAAAGTGTGTATTCGTACGCGAACTAGCTTCTTACTGCTCATAACAACATCTATCTGTTCCGCACGTGTTGTCGGTTGATATAGCATGCATTTTAACCCCGCGCACAAAATAATTTGTGCCGTCGACTAGTGTACCCTTAAGGATTGTTTTAATAATAATCACCGGATCAACTCAGGATGGATGAAACGACGACGGTGACCCCACGGATGCCCATATGTTGAAAGGCAAAAATCTACAAATCCGTGATTAGACCTGTCATACTGTATGGATCAGAATGTTGGGCTGTGAAAAATATGGATGAAAAGAGACTGCATGTAGCAGAGATGAGAGTGTTGAGATGCATGTGTAGAGTGATGAGAAAGGATAAAGTGAGAAATGCGTATATAAGAGGTAGTTTGAAAATGGCGCCAGTGACAAAAAAAATAAAAGGAAACAGTTTGTCCTGGCATGGTCATGTGATGAGGCGGGATGAAACGCATGTTACTAAAAGAGTTATATATATATATATATATATGGATGGATGGAGAGGGAGGGGAAGGCCAAAGAAAAGATGGATTGACTGTGTGAAGTGAAATGAAAGAAAAGGGAGTCAGTAATCACTGACTGACAAGGGAACCCCTTAACATCCGCTCTTGTAGTTGTAGCCATTTTTACCGACATTCTAAAAGAGGGAGGTTATTTTTTTGTGTATCTCAACGATTGCTCGTCAATTGTGTACCAATTTTGAACATTATTTTTTTATTTGGTTACATTATGCGTTATCTATTATAAAAAGTGTATTTATTTTTGACATATGTTACTTTTGAGCCCAAACTAAGTCACAGCAGAAGCAAAGAGAGCTTTAAATAAGAAATCGATTGTATATTGGCTGTGTCCTCCGCGTCGCCAGGGAAATCTGGCGTCTAACCTAAATATATAAACAAGATATTGGTAACTATATTGAATAAGGTGGAGTTGTCAAAGAAATAAATTTCATACTCCAGAAATATATACTTTGATTTATCTGTCACTTACGAGTTTAATAAAGTTAGTTAATACAGAACATAATATTACGCTCGTATTCCCAGCAGGGTTAAGCATAGGTTTACATATAGAACACCCACACTAAGCATTTACCATCAAGAGGGAACAGATCCAGAGTCCTGCACCCTAATTGCGTATCTGTTTTAACAGCACAAAACACACTCCTGCCCTTTCATTTTGGTTACTCAAAAATATTCATTTAACATAATTAAGCAATGAATGCAAGGAAAACAATTCGTACCCTACTCTTTGAACTTACGCAATTAGGGTACGGGCTGCTACTTAGAAATTTTAGATGGAAAAACTCGATAAATCTTTGCCCAATCCGGGCATCAATTACAGAATGTTTATGATTCATCCAGAAATGGCATATAACCATGACCTGAACACGTACAATAGTCCACCCTAAAGACTGAGTGTGGCAACCAAACCCCTAAAGATAACCATGATCAGGAGTTGAATATCGAAATATTTGCTCCGATTAAACATTGTTATAGGAGACAGAACAATGAGAACCCTTATTAACAATACATCGATACCTAAACAATCAAAGGGATTATTGTATTTACTCTTAGTATAAACCAGTATGTGTACAGGTATCGATAGATTACATGACACTCACACGTATGTAGATAATTACGTAGTTTACAGAGGAGAAAGAGATGAAACCGTTTTGTCTATTGTGCCACTAAGCGTTTGAACAGTAGGTTTATCTTTTTCTGAGAACCGGGTCCTATTATATCTCTGTGATCTTTTAACCTACTCAGTGATAGAATTAAATTCTCAAGTTAGTATAAGTAAAATATCGCCATGTTTTACCCGACTGCCAAAGGAGAGTAATGTGTTTATCAGTCTATGTATGTATGTTTGTTCCTGTGTGGCGCTCTAGGGACCAAACGCGTTGGCTACATTAAAATTGGAAAATAGAAAAATGGCGGATTTTGGGCGCCATATTGTGGGGGCATCTGGTTTCGGTCAGCCAGCTCGCTAATATGTATCCTCCGACTGCATAGCATGATTTTATTCTTGTTTACGTCTTTTTAGTTCGCTTCTTAAGCAGCTCGGGTTTGTTTAGTTTTTTGAATTACCTTTTTATTTCTTTATAATGAGTATGACGTCACTATTGGTAAAATCTCATTGGTGTAACGTACATAAAGCGAGTGCGTTCTAAAAGTTCACTAATCCGAATATCATTTGTCCGATCAAGATTTGATCGAAAGAACTATTTTCCGAAGAACGATCACACGATTGAACGTTTGATTTGAAAATGGCAAAAATAAAACTTCTGTGTCAAACAAAGTAAGAGACAAAAAATAATAAAAAACTACAAGAAATTAATTCACAAAGTGCAGTGTCTATGATCAAAGCAGACCTTTCCATTCGCACACGATTCAGCACAGTTCGATAGAGTTATTCATCTATCTATGGCAAAGGGGTCAGAGGCGGTACTGGCAGAATTTTCTTTACACTCCGATGCCCGCTCTTTCCGAGTCACGGGTCCTAAAAGTGCTTAAATTTTACTCCACACATCTGGTACCTACGTGTAGAGCTGAAGGCAGTGTTAAAGAATCACGTATACAGGTATACACCCTCGGGCTGAGCTGAATTTTAATTGAAAATTCCTGTTGTTATGGTAATTTGGTCTGTCGGTGGATTGCCCCCAAAAATCTACGGAAATGCTTAGTAACAGCGAGTGTTAGCCATGATTTAAGAGAAAGCTTAGAATTGTTAGGCAGAATTAAAGCTCGTTTATATAATTTACTGTTGTGTGGGAATAATATGTGTGTATTTTTATTATGTCGTGTGTCGTTGCTTTTTATAGTAGGTATGACCACGTTCGTCATCACTACATATTACCCCCGCCGCGTCTGTTCGCGATAAACTCAAAAATTATTTAGCGGATTTTCATGCGGTTTTGAGTAGAATGAGTGAGAAACGAGGAAGGATTTGTTTTTTTTATCTTTTCTCGCGCTTGACCACTATCTCACCTGATGGTAAGCGATGATGTGGTCGACGATACGTAGTACACTTATGAAATTTGGCACAAGTGTTTAGAAGCCCATACAGAGTAACACATGCAATTATTACTTTTTTTTTTTTATCTTCGCATGCTTGACCACTATCTGATGGTAACCGATGATGTGGTCGACGGTGAAGCACGCTTGCCTAAAAGTATTCTATTCACTCTTGACTTAAAGACCCCTAGATTGTAACTATCGGGAAACACAGACTCCTGCAGGGAATTCCACTTCTTAGCTGTATGCATAATAAAAGTATTCTCAAAACGTTTAGTGCGTATGGATGGGATGTCCATAATGTACCGATGGCGCATCGCTGTACGTCTGGTAATCCGATGATGAAACGGGCTGGGCGGAATTAGATCATGCAATTCCATAGCACATTCGCCGAAATGTACCTAACTGATAAAAAACTAACAAGCTGGCAACTCGGCGACGATGTTCAAGGCTCTGGACCTTTGAATTAACCAGTGCCTCATCGCCGATGAGCCTCTTGGGCCGCTTTTCGATCGAATCTAGTGCATCAAGCTGGTATTTGGCAGATCCGTCCCAGAGATGAGAACAGTACTCCATGCATGATCAAACTTGCGCTTGATACATGCTGAGCAGCTGTTCTGGCGTGAAGTACCTTCTCACCTTTGCAAGGATCCCCAGCTTTTTGGCAGCCAGCTGAGCCTTTGCCTCAATGTATGGGCCAAAATTGAGAGTCGATGTCAACGTAACGCCATGAAGATCAAGATGGTCAGTTATTGGCACGGTTACATATCGGAAAGTTGGAGCCGGGTGAAATTGGCTCTTTTTAGCGGAAAAAAGACACACCTGGGTTTTAGCAGCATTAAACTTGACCAGATTGGCATCGCCCCATTCGGCGACTGCCTGCAAGGACAGGTTCAAGCGCTCCACCATAGCCTCCCGGAGAGACTAGATCTGAGGCCCGGTAGCACGAGCGTTCTATAAGTATCTCTCAGCAACCGAGAAGAGTGCTGTCGTGTGCATACCTAAAGGTGCCGGGTTTTAGCAGATCGTTAATGTGCAGCAAGAATAAAGTTGCTGAGAGTATCGACCCCTGAGGGACCCCGGCATTAATGTCTAAGTGGTCCGACGTGCAGCCATCGATAACCACTCGAATGGACCGATCAGGATGTCAGCAATCCAATCACACAGACCACCGGACAAACCGATTGTAGGAAGCTTACCAATAAGGATTTCGTGCCAGACCCTATCAAAAGCCTTCGAGATGTCTAGGGAGACGGGAAGTGCGTGCCTCTCGATGGCCTCACTCCAGATGTGATTGGCATACGCTAGAAGATACTCAGTAGACTGATTTCGGCGGAAGCCGTATTGGCGGTCACTTAGGATATCATTTGCTTCTAGGTATGCCAGGAGCTTAATATTGAGTACACGTTCCGTACTCTTACAGAGTATGGAGGTTACAGATATGGGTCTATTGTTGGCTGGGTCAGCTCGACTTCTCTTCTTGGGCTCGGGCTGTACGTTAGCCTGCTTCCAAGCATTCGGCACTTTTCCAGCCTCATAAGAAAGGCGGAATAGGCGTGTCAAGTTTGGAGACAATTCATGCGCACAGGTTCTAAGAACAATTGCTGGTATACCGTCAGGGCCGCTAGCCTTGTTCACGTCGAGGTTGCGCAGCAAGAAGGAGGAGGGGGTCGCCAGGATTCAGACGTGAAGATTCCGCAAAAAGAGAGGCAAATAAATTTGCCTTCTCCTCAGCGGTGGGCCAGCGACCCGTCGGGTTTCAGCAGTGGTGGTAGTGAGGGACGGCAGAAGTTCGACTCGACCGACTTAGCCAGAGACCAAAACGCTTTAATACCTGCTGGGTAAGAAGCAAGTTTGGTCCCTATTCGGCCAATGTGGTCGAACCGAGCCCTTCTCAACACCATCTTGCAGAACTTGGCAGCCCTGTTGAAGGCCTTCTTCTTCTGACCCACGTCACCCGCCTGGTACGCCCCATGTTTAAGCGCCTCAGCGGGCTTACATTCAGCGCCAAACCATGGTCGGTCTTCGCTAGACATTGATACGTCAGAGAACGGAATGTAGTACTCAATTCTCTGACGCAACACATCCGTCACGGCGTCCGCGCACGACGATGGATCAGTCGAAGAAAAGCAAGTAGGCTGCCAAGGATAGCATGCAAAGAAAGATCGCATACCATCTGTTGCCTCTGTGGTGCCTCTTGGGCTGGGATCGGGCGGGGAATAGACGGACACAGACTTCACCAGAAATTAGTTACGGGCGAAGCCGGGAGGATCACTAGTTCTTTAAAAAATAGTATCCATCTATGCGGTTCAGTAAAAGCACGAATAGTTTCTCTAAATCATTTCGATTTCATATTTTTTTCTGCACCACCCTAATGTCGATTGGTAGAAAATGCCTAAAACATAATAGTGCGGACTTTGTACAGTGATTTTAAATTGTGCAAAAAGTCTTAATAAATAAATACATTTCAAGCTAAACAAATTCTATCTAAACTTTAGGGCTCTTTTAATTTAGACGTTTGATGCGGGATAGCTGCGGAGCGGACACCTAGAGCGCGGTGCGGCGCCGGTGCCGCGCACGCACGACAACAGGATGACTCAGTGTGTGCATAAATTGTGTGGAAAAAATTGACCAATCGTGCGCAGTACGACAAACGCAACGCTGCAGCGCCGCAGCAGTCCCGCACCAAACTAAAACCAGTCTAAATTAGCTAGTTCAACATTTTAGTACCTACGTGTTTAAAAATCTGATTAATATAATTTTATCTTTAAATACCTAGGAATCAGCAGTTGCTCCGTCTGTGGAACACTAAATTTAATTGCAGCTAAGAATAAAAGACAAAAGGAAAAGTAGCGTCCAACTTGCAGTCTCTAAAGCAAGGGACCGCTTTGCCGGCCAATGAAGTTGGAAAATACCAAACGAGATTTGTAGTCACAGAGTCTGGGGACATGGTACTGATACGGGAACTTTTGATTGGTAACTTTGGACTTGGAACACAGTTATAAGAGGGTTTTATTCTAGAAATCTCTCTAGATTTCCCCTCGTATCGGCAGATTATAAAAAAAAAAAAGGTTATGCAATTATGCATGCCGTGGTAAAAGCAGGGCAGCATGTTGGTGGCGGGCTTGCACCTTTTAAATGCATTAAGTTGCCTCAATCAACACAGCTTATTGCACACAAACGTTTAAAGACAGTTGGATGAAGAAATATTGTCAGTATCATCGTAAACATCATCACAGCCGAAATACATTCACTGCTGGACATAGGCATCCCTCAAGCATCGTCACACTGATCGCTCCTGTGAGTTTCGCATCCATCGGATTCATTAATTCCGACTTGTCAGTATGATGTGCGCTATTTATCTTCTATACTAATATTATAAAGAGGAAATATTTTTTTGTTTGTTTGTTTGTTTGTATCGAATAGGCTCCGAAACTACTTGTCCGATTTAAAAAATCTTTCACCAATAAAAAGCTACGTTATTCCTGAGTAACAAAGGCTATTTTTTAATCCCGAAAACGGGTCCTGTGGGGTGGCCCACGGGAGCAAAGCCGCGGGGAACAGCTAGTATTTAATAATAATACAAGGTTGTAACTGTCCCACTGCAGGACAAAGGCCAATCCTATATAGAGAAGGCTCTTGGCATTAATCCATATGCTTGCTCCAGGCGGATTGGTGATTTCAGACTTACATTAACTATAACTCCAGGTTTCCTCGCGATGTTTTCCTTCACAGATGTCCCATGAAATATCAGCCTAAAAATATTTACGGCCTTGAAACTCTGAACAATAAAAGGTTCCAGACCCAACATGTCAGTGACCAAGAAGGCCACATTTAGTGGGTCCGTCAAGTAACGTACTTTAAACTAGATTAATGATCGGTCGTACCACGTTAAGCTGTCGGCCTCAGCCGACATTAGAGACGTTCGCCGTCAAAGCGTGTCGGGCCCGTAATGTACCCTGATTACTTGGTCACGAGTAAGTGGGGAATTTTGGGATTACATTTAGTGAGATCCGTCAAAGCTTCTCGCTGTTCTGTGACCTTGGTATGTCTTTGTCTT
Organism: Anorthoa munda; assembly: GCA_945859665.1. Taxonomy (NCBI): domain Eukaryota; kingdom Metazoa; phylum Arthropoda; class Insecta; order Lepidoptera; family Noctuidae; genus Anorthoa; species Anorthoa munda. The sequence goes on along the minus strand of OX243900.1, from coordinate 13,386,197 downwards.
ATGATTGTATTCATGCGAATATTATTGAATTATTTTTTAGAATCTCGATTGAAATTTGCTTTAGCAGCTAAGTAGCACACCACCATTAAACGTCAAGTAAAGTCAGTTGAATACATTTCTCACAAAACGGAATTAAAATTAAAGTCGCAGATGTAAGCTCTCAGTATGGCACTGTAGTTTCGGGTTAGCTTAAAGTATCATAATAAGCCAAAATATTTGGAGCTGCAGCAGTTTGATAAAAAGGGAACGTGTCATAACTGCTTAAACTGTCAGTGGATTCAGCCATGGCTATGAAATACGCAAATGTGGGATTTAAATAAACTGCTAGATAATCCATAAAACTGTTTTCATTTTAAAATTGCTTGCCACTAAGCTAGTTTGTGTGAAATGGACAAGAAACTTTACACTTATTGTGTCATCTTTTATGTCGCCAGATCCGTGCTAAGACATCGTATGTCTAGGAGCATAAAGTCGCGAGTAAAATAAATCGATCCGGTGTCGACAGGAGATTGGATTACACACGTTCTCTGTTTACCCTCCAATATTTTCATATCTAACATTTTTATGTGGTGCAAAATTTTATGCTCTCTGTGCAGAACGGAGCTCCTGAAAGACAGTTTGCACCGTCGACGTCGTTTTGTTACATTTTTGCTTATATTAGCAGATGCCAGACTTGATGACTTGCAACTTTTAACGGATTTTTGAGTACAGGTAGTTAAATTTTCTTATTTATGGAGATGGCTTAAGAGGGGTAGAGTCATGGATGGTGATAGCAGATGATTGATTAATGTTAGAAAAAAAATATTAAGAAGAAAAGCGATGCAAATTAATCTTTACTTGATATTTTGGTATTATTTTTCAATAAGTGGTCGATTTACCTTGTATAAATTATTTGAATTGTTGTTTCTAGTTGTAAAATTATTATAAGCTATTAAAAATTTGGAGTAGAGCTATATGGTAGATTTCCATAAAGAGGTAGTGAATAGTTAGTTTTACAAAGGAAAATATTGCGAGAGAATAACGATAACATCCCGGCTTTAATTGCAATTCCTTTATCCAGAACATCTTTAGCAAAGTATTGCAACTTTGCTAAAGAAAGTTCTTAAAGTTTAAAAATATTCAATGAAAATTGTTTACATGTTTAAGCTACTTAGTACTGAAAGATTACAATTCTTATTTTTACTCGAACCGAACGCTGGAGTTTGAAGTACTTAGGCACTGTGAGGATTTAGCTTAGGGTGGCTCAAATGATAGACGAAAATTACTTTTAACTTGTATTGACTCAATAACGTGCCTGCCCATGGCGGCTTTTACACAACTGACAAGAAAAACTAAACAAAAATTTCTTCAAATATTATTTTAGCGTTCTAATTTAAATCACCTTCCAAAACTAAATAGTTATCTGTTGCCAGTTTTACAATAGGCAAAGAGCTTGCCTCTAAATAGGTGAGGAGCCCTCACATGAGCTACGCCCCTACGAATAGAAGCGCAGAATCCTGTGAAGTGCTTGTATTTTACATTTTGAAAGGTAAAATCAATTCTATCTAATACTATCTCGAACATTTACCTAACGGAGGAGTCACATTTACAATTGAGGTACGACCCTTAAAAGGGGAAGGCTTAAGGCATGACAAACGAGTCACCGGATACTCCGATATGTACATTAACTTCAGCTGACGTGCATTAACAAGTCAACGCCGTTAGTACCTATTTAGATATGCCTATTAAGATCTATCCGAAATAAGGCGAGGTGGGCAAAAATGGGACCCAAATATAATTTTTTCACCAGAAGATATTATAAACCTATAGCTAGATATTGAATACCTAACTAAACTGCAATTATTACAGATGAAATATGAAACTCGAAAATTAATTTTGGAGAAGCGCCAATTTGATCTGCAGTCTAGATATTGAAGCTATTTCATTTATTTTCTCTCAAGATACCAAAAATTAATGAAGAATATTGTTTATTTTGAATTTTCGGTAGCTTAGGTCATAAAAATTCGGTGCTGGCCAAAATGTGTTGTTATTCAATCAGCGTTTCAGCAATTTGTGGCGAAATCGCTTGACTAATTATGCCGATGTTCGTGGTATTGAATTTTGATCATTTTTCTTTGATCCTTTTTGCTTGACTGAACAAGATAAATACGCAACTACCGATTGATAAATGTTAATTATATCTGTAAATTGATTTGGAAAACACATCAAGAAGATAACATTTTATTTATTTATTTGAGGGGAATAACAGTTACACATTATCATTTACTACAAGAATTACAAAATAATGAGACCAAATGTGCTACCAACCAAATTTCCTAAGGAAAAATTAAAAAATGTCATGCGATTTAAATTTCCACAACACAATAATCAAAATTATAAAAAATAAATAACAAAAGATCCGTAGTCGATGGCATTATGAACTATTTTGTGCGCGGGGTTAAACTGCATGCTATCTCATCCGACAACACGTGCGAAAGAGATAGATGCTGTGATGAGCAGTAAGAAGCTAGTCCGCGTACGATTTAGCACTTTTGCAAATTTGTAGCGAAATGGATGATGATTTAGCACGAAAATGAGCGCGCGAAATTTTATAAACAGACCTTTTGGCGATGGATATCATGAAAAAACTACTAAATGTATATTTTCAAAATAAAATTATTTGCATTGTTGAACTACTAATCTATCACTGTATGGCAGCTGTTTTGCAATTTTCCTTCTCCTTATGGTATTTATTGCCGCCCAAAGATGCGTTGAAATTAGTGTTGAAATATGGAACTTTCGACGCTCATAACTTTTTTTTTTTTTTACTTTTTTATTTCCATACAGGGCTAGATAATGATGAGACAAATTGATACATTTTTTTTATTTTGAACGTACATCGTCAAGCAGTGGGATAATCGCCATACTACATTTGTATGGAAAAATGATCAACTAGTGCAACCTTAGCTAAAATTATTTGGAGATAGCTAAACCTACAAAATTTTATACTCATCAGATTTTATAAAACTCGTCTATAAAAGTAAAGTTTGTTAAGGTATAACTTGCCGGTATCCATAGAAATTGGAACATTTCACAAAGATTGAAAAACTTCCTCATGACTTTTATCTTTTTTCAACCCGAGAACGTTTTTCTTTTTATGGAATCACCACTTTTGTGCTTGTATTGAACAAATAAAGTAAAAGATGAGCGTTCATACAGTAATCTAAGTTAAGCGCAACTTATTTCAAATATTGTATTACACATAAGGTTATTTCGAATGTTTTTGTAAGGGACTGCGATTTTGAAAGAGGATAAAAACGTTGTAATCCTTAATAATCTGTGTATTGTATTCAGGGATTCGTTTCGAGTTTGTTTAGGAGAGAAAGTGTGGAAAATAATCTCTTTATTGTACTTAATACTTACAATGGTAAACAGGAATCCACGCACTAACGATTTCAAATAAAGATATGTAGGTAACTGTTTTTCGTCACACGGCTTACGCAATATCCTGTTACGTCTACATTATCAGTAGTTACATAATCTGGATACTGATATCTGAAAAATAACAATAAATGTCACAGATACATTACCTAGATAAAGCGGAACATAAAACTAGTCGCCATCAAATCGTACGGTTTATCGTCCAATACCGACCAAAACCACCCACGATCAGGAATTATCAGTCCGAGCTCGGTGGAACATGCAATCACTGACGGTCGATAGAATATTCGCACACGCAATATTCGAAAGCAGATCCATTATTAGCAGGATGTAGCTCATTTAGCATTGATAACAGGTCGACATAAGCCTGATCTAACGTACGGATGGCCGTTATCCGAAATATTAGGACCGCGGACGAGATACCACGCAACGAACGGTACGACGAGGCTTAGCTGGTGCATAGAATAAATTGGTACAGAAGGCTGGTACTATAAAATGAGCGAAGACTCATGCAAACATAGATGCGTACGTACGGTGATCTCAAACCGGCTCATAATGGATACTAGTGGTCTATTCCGCAAATATCTCACCGAGATAGCATATAAGGTGAAGTGAGCTGCAAATCCGTAGCATCAATTGAAATGACAGTTGCATGCATACTTTACTAAAGTTTTCACAGATAGTGCCGTTACAGAATCGGCCAGCTCAGACCATCCGAACGATCGCTAACTAGTGGTAATTACTGCATGCTCGCTCGTCTACAAAACCACAGATGTAAATCTAACTAGATGACGCGATTAATTGTATTTCACGTGCCAAAAAACGGAGTAAAATTACGATAAATGATCGTAATTTGAGCTTTTCATTTAGTATTATCGGCACCGGAAATCCATCGAAATCTAGAAATATGCCCTTTTATGCTATATTGAGCTGTAAAGACTGTATAGAAAAAGTTTTCAGAGGCATTGGAAATGTTTTCTTTCATTGCTAAGTAAATTTGTTTTTAAGTTGTGTGTGATAAAGTGGCACGCATTGTTTTCACACAGATGGAGGGACTTGTGTTATCCAGTTAGATTTTTGTATGTGTACAAAACTCATTAACATACATTCGCTAGCGTTCGTTCGCATTTGCTCGCTTGGTTTGTACCTGACATGAAAAAAATGCTCGAGCACGCTTGCGCCCGCCGTTGGGTCTATGTATGTGTGGGTTTTCACACGTTGTATGAAGCCAACCTTCTGCACCCATCTATTCCGTGGCTGATACCTCCGTCCGATAAAGACGCCCTGACGTTAACGTTACTCGTTTTCTAAGACGGTTCATTGATAAGCCGATGCTTCGGTTAAATCGAATAGGGTTATGGATGGGAAAATGTAGCGTAAAAGTGGCCTGATACGGTCAGGTAAATAAATCTGGAAGTTTTAGCGATGAAAGGAAAAACCGATACTTTGGGGAACATTTTATAAAGGAGATGGTAGCAAGAAGTTGCTTAGACTCATATTCCAAGACTGTCTGAAGGCACTCCACTCGAATCAGTCGCACAAGACATCGGCAAAAATCCCTCGATTAATCTCAAATAGCTGTAACTTTCAATTTCATGACTCGAGGAAGAGAGAGTCATGAGTTAGAGGTCATTATTTGGAAAGTGAGCCCTCATTTTATAGTCGGTTAATCAAAGTGAAATATTAACTAAGCAGGGAATAAGTCGCATAAGACAAACAATGATTTGGTTAGTTTTAATTATATTAACTTAAAATTGAAGTTTAAATTTAAGACACTTAAGTGCAAACTTGGGCAAAGTTTGGAGTGTTTTAATTTTAATTTATGGCAACTATCATCTTGGAAACTGGTAGAGAATATCTAGTATAAGGTCATATAAGTTAGAAGTTATTAGAGAAGACGCCGAGTTAAGTACCTATTGTTTAATGCAGTCTTCAAGTCGCGAATGAAAAGTTAACTTTATAATCATCTTCTAGCGTATGCCATTTACATCTGGAGTGAGGCCATCGAGAGGCATGGGGAAGAGCTTGACGTCTCCCTGGACATCTCGAAGGCTTTTGATAGCGTCTGGCACGAACGCCTTATTGGTGAGCTTCCTTCATTCGGTCTGCCCGGTGGTCTGTGTGACTGGATTGCAGACTGCCTGAAGGGTCGATCCATTCGAGTAGTTATCGATGGCTGCTCGTCGGACCTATTGGATTTTAATGCCGGGGTCCCTCTTCTCCGCGAAAGAGAGCATCTTTCCGAGGTACCGGTAACCGTACCGATAACGGACCATCTTGAGATTCTTGGCATATTGTTGACATTGACATTCAATTTTGGGCCATACATTGAAGGAAAGACTCAACTGCCTGCCAAAAAGTTGGAGATCTTTACGAAGGTGAGACGGTACTTCACGCCAGAACAGCTGCATAAGTTTTATCAAGCGCAAGTTCGATCTTGCATGGAATACTGTTCTCATATCTGGGACGGATCTGCCAAATATCAGCTTGATGCACTGGAGTTGATCGAAAAACTGGCCATGAGGCTTATCGGCAATGAGGCACTGATCGAGTCAAAGCTTCAGAGCCTTGAACATAGTCGTCGAGTTGCCAGCTTGTCGGTTTTTATCGGTTGCATTTCGGGTAGTGTGCGATGATTTCATCATCGGACTACAAGACGTACGGCGATGCGCTATTGGTATATGGTAGACATCCCACCCATACGCACTAAACGTTTTGGAAATACTTTCATTATGCGTACAGCTAAGGAGTGGAATTCCCAACCGGAGTCTGTGTTTCGAGATAGCTACAACCTCGGGGTCTTTAAGTCAAGAGTGAGTGGTTACTTTAGGCAAGTATGTTACATCATCGACCACATCATCGTTTACCGTCAGGTGAGATAGTGGTCAAGCGCGAGCCTAACTATAATTAAAAAATATATGTTGATGCCGATTCTCTTGTTCACTTTGTGACACCCGACGGAAAAAGACGGGTGATATAAGTTTAAAGAGTGTACCTGTGTGTTTGTATATTTGTGTATCTGTCTGTGGCATCATAGCTCCTAAACGGATGAACCGATTTTGTTTTAGTTTTTTAGGGTTGAAATGGTAAAAACGGGAACCTATTACTAAGACTCCACGATCTGTCTGTCTGTCCGTCTGTCACCAGGCTGTATCTCATGAACCGTGATAGCTAGACAATTGAAACTTTCACAGATGATGACTTTCTGTAGCCGCTATAATAACAAGTACTAAAAACACTTGGCCGGATATTTTTCTTTTTGTAAAACACTCGTGCCTAAACGCTCTGCATGCTATTTGACCATTGTTGACAATCTATTTAAATATGTACACCGTACATGTGTTCAGTATATTCCTATTCCTTTCTGTAGAAGATATATGACAACACGAAAACTAATTAAATACAAATCTAATGATCCTGAAAGAGAACTTCCACAGAATCACGGAGTCTCATTGCTAAGAAAGAAAATTTGGTTCGAATAAATCTCACTAGATGGCGCGACATGTACACACAATTCAATATAATTGTGTGAAAAAATTAACATTTTCTGTAATTGAACATAAAAATTGTATGTTCTTGTTTAATCAACTCTCCTAAGTACAAAATTATGGCATATTGAGCTCTTAACTCACATTTCAAAGATTATTTGAATGGATCATTTAAAATTGATGCCAATAGATGGCGCATTTTTAAATTTCTGTGGCATTCCACTTGATTGTTAAAATTTGCGTTGTAACGAACCGTCACTGTATTAAAAAGAAAAAAAAAGGCACGAACCTAGTAAACCGTTTTACTTGCAAGTCGCTGCTAACACCATCTATTGCCGTGAAACGGGATCGCACGCGATTGATGTACTTACAAAACTAACAAGATTAATCAGATGAAAAACGCTAGGTACGTCGGCACGGTTTCTTTGTATGGGATGAGGCATCTGTATGCTAGTATTATATTATCTGTGACAGAAGCAAATAATTTACAGCCAAATACATAATATAGATTAGACTTTTACCTATCATAAAACTTTTCTCTATTTATTTACCATAACTGGCGCCGCAACACTGAAGCAAATAAAGCTTAGAAGCGTGGTAAAGCACACTAAAGCGGTGGAAGCGAAGCGTGTGCTAAAACAAACATTCATTGAAGAAATCAACGCACATGAGTTTATCGAAGATAGTGTGATAACAACGTGGTTGTACAGTTTCTGTGAAAATATTTTAGAGTATGAATGAAACTCAGATAAAATTGTATTGATTTATGAAGCCTTGAAGGAATTTCCCATACTAAGATATTTAACTCCTTTAGGGGATGTTGGCTACAAATGGCTTCTCAGTAGTAAATGTCATGCTAAAACAGCAATTCGCCATGCCATGCGCTTTGTAATCGGAAAGCCTTGTATCAGAGCGGCTAACTTATTTGATGCGGGCTGTACTCGTAGACATTTATAGTACACATTCAAAACACAATGTAGAAATCTGTTACCTGATTATTGCAAACATCGTAAGTTTATAATTAAGTGAGATTGCAACCTTTATTCTCACTTAATGCACGGATAATTATTAACGAAATTAATGTCATGGTAGCCCAGCTGCTACGATCTCGCGCGCCTCTCGTATGTGATCGTGGGTTCGTATCCGAGCAAGTACCAATGTGAGTTTTTCAATTCATATGTACTTTCGAAGTTTATCTTGGACATCGTTGACAACGGTGAAGGAAAACATCGTGAGGAAACCTGGACTTACAGTGAGTTTATTATAAGATTGTGCTCCATTGGTGTATTTGCTACAAGGCGTTCCAGTGCGAGGATAAACGAATCATCTGCCTAGCCTTTTCCCAACTATATTGGGAGCGACTGCCTATCTGACCTCCACAACCCATCAGTAACTGGGTAACACGATACCTCTTGACAAGACTGGTGTCAGATCTCAAGCTTCTGACTACCCGTAACGACTGTCAAAGATCTTCAGATGACAGCCGGGACCAACGGCTTTACATGCTTTCCGAGGCACGGAGGAAACTCGGTATGTTGAAATGGTCACCCATTCACGGACCGACCTCGTGAAGCGTTGCTTAACCTTGATGATCGACCAGTGCGGCTGTTATTATTTAGCCACGAGCAAGGATAAACGAATAAATAAATAAAATAGTTCTATCTAATTTGGATGGGCTTTATTGTATTTGAAATTACATGTCCACAATATATTGTGGGGACTTAGCTCACGGAGCTCAAATGATAAGCAAATAGAACTTTAAACTTGTATGTATTACGTCAACGTGCCTTACCCGGCGGAGGCGCCGGGTAAGGCACGATCATCACACATCTGGTTTTGGTCCGCCAGCTCGCGAATATGTATCCTCCGACTGCACTGCATGATTTTCTTCTTGTTTACGTCTTTTTAGTTTGCTTTTTAAGCAGTCGGGTTTTTTGATTTTTTTAATAAACTTTTTTTATGTAGGTTAAAAAGTAACTTGGTATTCATTCGGTGACGTTTTCCGACCAGTTTATATGATGATTATTTACTTAAGATAATATTAGATTATTCTCGCCAGGAATTATCCGTTGCACTTCATGTCATTGTATTGCATTGCTCATGTTCTTATTGGCAATAGCCAATAACATGAACGATGCAATAAAGGAGTACAAATTTTATTGTAAGCCAGTAAAGTTTATTAAAGCCACTGAAAATGCTAGCGAATGAACAAAAGTTGATAAAAAGTAGAGCGATCTGTGTACGCGTAGGGGCGCATAAAGAGGCGCTCACTGTGGCGTGTTTTAAATCAAACATTTATAGGCACACCGCATCAAACATACATACAACGCGTGGTTTCACGCGAACACTGAGAACTGATGAATTCCTCCAATATTGGGTTTAAAACCTCCTGTTATAAAAGATTCATTTAAAAACCGATTCTTTTTCAAATATTATTGAAGTGAATTTTTTTTTTGCCTCTTCCAAATATCTCGTCGCTATCATGCTAGTGTGACAGCGTCTGTGATGCTAATTTCACGGGCGACGTTTTCACTTCTGTCGGCAGTCCCGATGACGTGCTTATATTTTTAACCGACTTACCAAAAAGGAGGAGGTTCTATGTTCGACATTATGTATGTTTTTTTTTTTTTTTTTTTTGTTTGTTCACGCATATCTCCGTCAATTTTGGACCGATTTTGAAAATTCTTTTTTTTGTTTGAAAGAGTATGTTTCGAAATTGGTCCCATTTTAATTTGGTGAAGATCTGATGAAGAACTTCGAAGATATACAACAGAACTCTTCAATAAATTACGGCAAATCTCTCGGAATTGCTGCAATCGCATGTCTGTTTATTGTTTACGCCATTTCATAACATAACATCACGCCAGTACGCTCTAAAGGGGTACGCAGATCTCTCATTTCACCGATAATACTCTAGTTTCATGATATTCGGGTAATCTATTCTGGCGTTATAGGTACCTTACTAAACAACTTGTACAACTAAAAAGTGAAAAATAAAAAGCTTTTTACAAAAAAATACTACCGACTTCCAAATAAAAAGACTACAAAGTGAAAAAAACTTTATTTTTGGAAGTCGGTGTCTATAACGCAAAAAAATGGTACCTACCAAAGACACCGACTTCCAAAAATAAAGTAATTTTTCACTTTGTAGTCTTTTTAAACTGAAATATTACAGACTAAGAACAAAGACTTTAAAATTTGCACATCATACAGCTAGTTACAAGTAAATTGCGTTGAAAATACTGGTATTTTCATTCTTTCACATTCGCACCCTTTTTTTTAATGTGTATTCCCGGTTCTCAATATGCCTGAATATACTTTGTATGGAAATTGAAATGGAATTACTGGTATCTATTACCAATAGCCACTGCGTTTGTGTTCCACGAAGAGAGCTCGCCAACTGAGTCCAGTTATTCGCCCGCGGCCAATAGGAAAGCTGAAACTAGGTATCGTATTGTCAATTACCTTTGCTATACATTTCAATACTGAAAGGTTTTACGACAGGTTTGTTGTATAGTGTTCCTTGTCAGTAGGAATTTAGGATAAGCACAACAGAGATAGGTAATTCGTAATTACGGCTCTCGCTTTATTTTCAAATGCTATTGAAACCCTGGTGCAGGGATATTAAAAGCCTCGGCTTGGTTACCCACCGTGAAGCGAAGAGGAACCCAAGGAGGGGCCGCTCGTCAGGGCTTTTGCCAATAACCGACCGACGACGTAGCGGCCAATAAGTAGGTTGCGGTGCCGCTTTGCAACAGAGGCGACATCGAAACTGTTGCGGACGCGGTGGGGCCGCAGGGGGAGGAGTGTCGGTATAGCGTTGGCCGCTCTCCCTATCCCCTGCGGCTGAAAAATGGTAGGTAGACCCACTGACCTGGGTCGTCACAGTGGGTCCAAGGGTGCCATACACGGGGTCGTCTGGCTCCTATGTGCTGGTTTGTTCCCTGGGGTGGTCGATGGTAGATTAGGATCAAAAAAGAAACCTGTATTCTTGAAGGTTTAGGCAGAAGTTTATTTACCTACAGGTAAAAAAATAAATTAAAGAAATACTGGTGAAAACTAAAAAAAAAAAATTACATATGTAAGTACTCCAGTACATCCAGATTTTGCCAGTTATATTCAAGGGGTGAGCCTATCTTTTAGAAATGTCCCTTTCTATTCTACAATTATATGTACCCAATTATTTTAAAAAGTATATAATAAAATAATGAAAAAAATGGGAACACCCAAATACTCCGAAATATTTTATTCCGAATTTCGATGTTCCGATTTTCAATAGTCCGAATTTCATAATACCTAAGAATTATAATATATATTATTAAAAATCACGAAAGTCTACATGTTGTGCTGCAGAACTTTAGTGACAGAAACGAATCGCTGCAAAACCGACTTCACGCAGTCTTGTCTGCTCTACCCTAGAGTTGTAATTTAAGCCCGCGTAGGCGCGGAGGGGTGGGCAAGAGCGAAGAAAGCGAGCTCGGGAGCTTAGGGCACCCCGACACGGACAGGTTCGGTTCGCTCGCTCACTTCAGCTCACGTCATCTCCTTCGTGTTAGGTCACTTTAGACCCTGCATACAGAAATAGGAGCCCCGTCCCGGCTCCGTCGACTCTGTTGCATAAATACTAATCGTATTTGCGCCTATTCTATATTAAAACCAATGTCAACATTAAAATGATAAATGTTAGGTTACTTTAGACCCTGCATACAGAAATATGAGATTAATCGGTATTTTAATAATTGGAATTCGTATTTTTGATGTTTCGAATTATCATTAAGTCGGACTTTTTGTTATTCGATCTATTGAAACTCGGTATTTTGAGAATAGTAATTATAAACGTTATATTGAAATTTAGGAATTATAAAAATAGGAGTAATAGAGAATTGTTATATTCGGAATTTGGAACCATTCGGGATGATGAAAATCGGTATTTTGAAATTCATATTTGTGACTGACGGAATCAAGTTTTTTGTATTTATGTAGTGTACCCGAAAAAAATACTTACAGGTTTTACACATGAATGAACTAAAAATAGTCCCATACCTTTTGTATTAAATGAAGTACACTGCCTTGAAGTGGTACTTTTGAATCATCTAACAGAAAATAGACTTCGATAGAATTGTTGGCATTCTGTTTGTATGTTCGAAATCATCTTTATAAGCTCAAGCTTCCACGTAGGTACGCTAATCTAACTGGCAGTCGACGGATTAGCAACACATTGCAAATAATACTGACTTCTACTCGTTCTAAGGGAAAACATACGTAAATATAAAAACATAGGTGTCTATTTAAACGTATTTGTGTATGTAAATAAATCGAGGTGAGCGTGCGCCAATTTGCATGCCTTTCTAATTACGTACAGATTGTATTTCCTGATATTTATGGTTTAAATAACTACTCATAAATTACTGAGTTAAATGAATTATTGTATCTGGGAACTGAACACGCGAGGTTTAATATCCTTCTAATATTATAAATGTGTGGCAGTCTTTATGTTTGGCTGTTTCACGCCTCAAGGGCTGAAAGGATTCGGATATTAGAACACGGGTAGACCATTATGGCTTGGATAGGATACTTTGTGTCCCGGTAAAGCATAATTTTCAACGTTCACGCGGACGAACCCGCAGGCAAAAGCAGTTTGTATATAAACGAATGGCGAGAAACGTGAAGTAATTTCTTATGGTAATTAGATTTACGCAAATCTAGTTCTTTGCACTAAGTAAGTCAAAAGAAAAATATAAGGCTGACCTACCGTAGCTTGACATTACAAATTAGACTCTATGTACCTTATTTACAGCACTTTTTTCATACTTTTGCCTGGCTCCGCGGTCTTTCGTCTGAGACTTGAAAGCTAGTTTGCAAATACACGATCATTTCCATCGTGCTTCAGACGCAATGTTTCTTGTGTTTTACAAAGGTAAGTCTACCTTTTAGGAAACCAGACTTTAGCAACCTCTTTAGGAGGAAATAAGCGTTAGTTTTAGTAGGTTCCTACTATTTTGGTATATGGGATGGAAACACTAGCTTTTGCATTAACGTTGAAGCGTTATGGTCGAAAATTATCCCTAATTCTATGTCCTATGGTCATGTGATGAGGAGGGATGAATCGCATGTTACTAAAAGAGTATATATGTGGATGGATGGAGAGGGAGAGGAAGGCCAAAGAAAAGATGGATGGACTGTGTGAGGACAGGACGGTATGGAAGAAGAAAACGTATTCCGCTGACCCTAAGTAACATGGGATAAGGGCAGGAAGATGATGATTCTATTGTCTCCCTGTTCTGCAAATTTGAGCCAAATACGTTTAGCTATTGAGACGTGATTAATAAAAAACATCCCAACATACACACCTTCACATTAAATTTATAATATTAGTAAGAAGCAGGATGAAACCTTCTCTTTTTTCTCGTGAACCCGTGATGAACTTTTAAAAACCTATCCAACAAGATTTCTGTGCTCGAACTCGATGGTCGATACATCTCAAAAACTTTCTGAATAGAAAACCCACGTCTATCGGTCTATTTGACCCAAAACTTCGATGAAAACTTCACGTCAATCAGATAAGCTGTTTTGCATAAAACGGGGTTAAACAAACAAAACAACCGTATATTATATTATGTCGGATATATTGAATAGTTGCCAAACTCCTGATTTAATATCGTATGAATCATTCGCTTTTGATTGTTATGGAGAGTTTAGGATTTCCAGGCTTGGATCGCGTCAAGAATATAGGATAATCCTGTTATTATGATAGCTATTATATTCTAGCTGTATGATATTTGTGTGGAATATATTATGCGAGTGAATGAAGATGACCCGATATAGCCCGAGGAATTGCTAAACTTAAATGGTAGTGTGTAGGGCACTTTGCTTGCAGAAAGGAAGCGTGATGAGGCCGAAATATTCTGCAGTGGTTACCGCGTCTGAAAGGTGGACTAGTGACCTGGTGAGGGCCGCAAGAGTCCGCTGGATTTAGCTTAAGCCCAGTCACTGGGGTCCTTAGAGAAGGCTTATGTCTGAATGATGAATGGTGATGATGAAAATGAACTTGCATGTACCATGTTGAACAAGTGTTCTTTTTAGGGTTCCGTACCCAAAGGGTAAAAACGGGACCCTATTACTAAGACTTCGCGATCCGTCTGTCTGTCTGTCTGTCTGTCCGTCTGTCTCCAGGCTGTATCTCATAAACCGTGATAGCTAGACAGTTGAAATTTTCACAGGTGATGTATTTCTGTTGCCGCTATAACAGCAAATACAAAAAACAGTATAAAATAAATATTAAAGGAGGGCTCCCATACAACAAACGTGATATTTTTGCCGTTTTTAGCTCGATTTTAATAACGGCGACTGGTAGACGCTTGAAATATTCACAGAATGTTTAGTTGTATATTTACTTCAAAACATAATAATTAATAAATTAAAAAAAAAAATTAAGGGGGGCTCCCATACAACAAACGTGATTTTTATGCAGTGTTTTGCGATAATGGTACGGAACCCTTCGTGTGCGAGTCCGACTCGCACTTGGCCAGTTTTTTTTAAATTATACTTCTTTCAAAAAGGTAAAAATGTATTTGATTTTCTTTAACATAGGTAAACGCTTAACTCTTTCTGAGTTCGAGCTCAGAATACGAGACTAAACTTTTGAATCCAAAGGTTTTCGTCCTTGAGTGTCAAATACCTATCTAAAAACTCGACCCGTGACGCAAAAGAAACGATAAAAGAACGAACAGTAATTTACATACCCTCAAGATTGCAAATACTGTCGTCATCGTCATGCAAAAAAGCTTCTAACCACTCCAACATTGACGTTCGAGTATTACCACAAGTTTGGAGGGTAGGATATATCTACAGGGCGTTATATGTTTGTCATCGTTTACTTTTCACACATAAGAACATTTTCTATTCGAAATTGGTTAAGGCGCAGATACCCTTCAGAAGCTGATTTTAAAATGAGAATCACGTCTAAACGACTAGTCGTATTTTTTTGGCAAAATATTTATGTTACATGACCATTTTTTTAATAATTTGATCTTTGAAAATTTTGAATTTTATTCGTGTAACACAGTGTAACTAATTTGTAAAGTTATGTCTAACACGGACAAAAATAACGACAATCGCACCAAAACCGCCGTGCGTATTCTAATTAAACCTTCACCATCTCAAAGACAATTTATTTACATTTTGGTCTGAGGCTTTTTTAAAGTCATAGAATAATAAGGAAAGTACAAAAACTACAGAATTTGGGTCGTGCGGGTGTGAACGAGTGCACGTTTTGTTCCCTCAAGTTCGTTGGCGACTATCGGCGTCTTAAGGCGAAAAGCTTGCTTAGGTTAACCCGTGTAATTTGAATATTGATAGTTGTATTAATGAATTTATTGATGCCACTGCGATAGATACATATTTAAATACAACAAACAATTAGTAAATATGTAGGTACCTATAAGACCTAACAGTGTGCTATAAAAGAGAATGGGCAACGATGTTCACAATTGGAAAGAGCTTTTCAAGAAGAAGCTTTGCTATTAATACATGAACACAACTATTACCAATTGTAAGTTCGTTTGCAGTTAATGATCACATCACATCACATCATCAGCCTATTAATGTTCCCACTGCTGGGACACAGGCCTCCTCTCTTTGAGAGGGAATGGGCCGTAATCCACCACGCGGGCCTATTGCGGGTTGGTGGATGTCACATGTCTTCGAATTTTAAGTTCTAAGACATGCCGGTTTCCTCACGATGTTTTCCTTCACCGTTTTGAGAGCAGTAGTGATGAAATAATTTACGCAAAGTAAAGCGCCTGCCTGGGCTCGAACCCACGACCTACAACTTGTAAGTCGCGACCGATACCACTGGGCCACCACTGCTCTCAGTCTGGTCAGTTAATGATCTAACTAAGTGAATTATTAGACGCAGAAGCTAATATTTTTGTTCTGTGTCTAAATAGTCATAAGGTACATCAGCAGAAAAAGTTTTTCAAGAAAAAACTTCACAAACATCATGACTTACATTCTACTGATAGAAAAGAACATTCATTTAAACCATTTGTTTAAATGTTGGTGAGTTTGAACTAAAGTTCGCTGCGGCGCTAAACACTATTTATGGTGTCTAATCAATCTATTTAAACATGCAGCGCTAGATCGCTTTTAGAGTTTAGTTTACTCGCGATCAAAACGTCGTAAGCGCCATGAAATTCATGACGCTTACGCATTTCATTCAACATAGTAAAGGGCTTATTACACTACACGGGCACACGGGGACACTTCAGGGCCCTGAATACCGGGTCCCTAAATCATTCCGAACCAATAAGGTCGATATTATGAGAACCCTAACTTCCTAAAAGTTATTACACTACCCTGAATTAGGGTTTAGGGCCCTGAATACCGTGTAGTGTAATAAGCCCTTAAAGTAACGTGTACGGATTGCAGTACAGAGGCCTTAGTGCGAGTTTTTACTCACGCTACCTCGTGATAACGTAAACGATCTCTTATGTCAAACTGTATACAAAAAAAGAGGTTTCTCCATACCGTCACCAGACGGCGCTTATCCAGTTTCAATACAAATTGTCGTTAACGTTAACGCGATTGACCGTGAGTAAAAACTCGCACTAAGGCCTCAGAGGCCTTAGTGCGAGTTTTTATTCACGCTCAATCGCGTTAACGTTAACGCCAATTTGTATTGAAACTGGATAAGCACCGTCTGGAAACGGCAAGGCAAAACCTGTTTTTTTGTATTCATTTTGACATAAGAGATCGTTTACGTTAACACGATTGAGCGTGAGTAAAAACTCGCACTAAGGGCACAGTTCAGTCGAACTGTGTGAGTGTTCGGATCGCCAAACCTACTGCGTAGTACATATATATCGATGTAATATACATTGAATTTCTTAGGCTTCCCTGGCGCTTTTGCCTTAAGAATGGCAAAGAAAATAAATGATCCCGTTTTATAATTCACGTCACGTTGTCTTGTGGTTTTAATCAAGGCAAAAGTTTAGGGGAAGCGTTAATCTATTAATGTTAGGTTAAGGCAGTTCCTCAAGTCCCGAGCCGGTATTCAATGGGATTTACTCTTTGTTTCTTATTCTTCTTGGTAAATATATGAGGAGGCTACTTTGCTTTTTACCCGACTGCCGAAGGAGGGTAATGTGTTTATCAGTCTATGTATGTCTGTTTGTTCCTATGTGGCGTTCTAGAGACCAAACGCGTTGGCCAATTTTGATGATTCTTACGGCAATCGATTCGTCTTAACCTTGTGAGTGATTTGGGCGCTATATCGTGGGGACCTATTTTTTTTTCTTCCTGTCCCATCGTGTGGGGTGTCAAAATATAGGATTTTAAGAGGTAAAATGGAGAGTTAGTTATTTGAACACTTGTTAGACTAAAACCGGACGAATAAACGGGTCTGAGGCCCAATTTTTTGAACGGTACCAATGGTTTAAAATTTCACTAAAACGCATTTATTTATCATTTGTTGGCATCACGAATGTGATAAAAAAGTGGGCCCTAGTAAAACCACAACAGAAACATACCCTTCCCGAGTTACAAGGTTCCAGATTTCGAGCCCTCTTCGCTAGCTATTTCATTTTCTCACACTGTAAACATTACCAAAATTATACCACATGCTGTTTTCATTACCTAATCTGTTTCTTAATTAGTAGATTGTTCAAGTTTATTTACATACATCTTCTAATAACTGGATGAGGCTAAAGTGCTTATTCAAAAAAAATAAAAATATCTTTTTTACAAAAACATAACACCGACTTCCAAATAAAAAACTACTAACTGATTTTTATTTTTATTTTTGTAAGTCGATGTCTTTGGTAGGTACCATTTTTTTGCGTTATGGATGCAGCAATCCTGAGCTATTAAAGAGTTGTGTTGTATATCTTCAAAGTTCTTCATCAGACCTTCAACAAATTAAAATGGCACCAATTTCGAAACATACTCTTTCAACCAGAAAATGAATTTTCAAAATCGGTCCACAATTGACGGAGAAATCGGTGAACATACATAAAAAAAAAAAACAAACATAAAGTCGGACATAGAACCTCCTCCTTTTAGGAAAGTCGGTTAAAAAGGCACAGTAGTGTGATTATTGCCTTATAATATTTGTAGACGCAAAATCTCATAATAATGCTGATTAACGCTTAATTTGCGTCATAAAATGTTTTGGCATGAAACTCTGCTTAACCCCACCACATATAACAAGTATATTATTGTGCATGTTATGTATTTTAAGAAAGTAAATGGCAACTCACTGACGAGAATATAAAGTAAAGTAACTTGGCCGACTTAAAATTTACGAGCCAGCGTTCTTTCTGAAAAACTACGAGAGAAATTTAAAAATATAATTGTGTTCCGTAGCTCTCTTGAAACCGAATAGTTTTGTAAACTAATAAACCAGTTCCATTTCGTATTTTTCAAATTCAACATTGGCAAACTGTTGTGAACAAAAGTTTGCTTGTTTTCTTTTTTATTTGATGATAGAAACACTGCATTCGAGTAATACAAAATGTAGGTATCTGAAAGTACTTTCTAGAATAGGTTATTTATTATATGCTTTATTGTACACCTTAAAATACAATTATAAAAAGAAAATTGAAATTAATACATATAAAATGGGCGGCCTTATCGCATTCCGCGATCTCTTCCAAGTTATGTAAGTACCTACTCAATATTATTTGCGTTGATTCGTTTACTATAATTAATTGCATGGCGGAATTCTTGGGTCATCATCATATCAGCTGAAAGATGTCCACTGCTGGACATAGGCCTCCCCCAAGCGTCGCCGCATTGACCGGTCCCGTGCTTCCCGCATCCAGTGAATCCCCGCAACTTCTACCAGGTCAATGTGTTCAATTCTTGGGTGCAAACTTTTAATTAGAAACAGTTTTACTGCAATAAGGGCCGATTTCAGAAATGAGTATTTGGAGTAAAGAACGTGTCGAACCCTACTTTAATGCAATTTTTTACAGGTTTTGTCTCATATATAATACTCAACTACAAATTCCTAATTCAAGAATCAGTTGCAAGTGTTTAGTGAATACAAAATCAAGCAAAAGAAACTGCATAATATGTCTATTAATTTAACCGTAGTAGAAAATAGCAGTAGGCATACTAGGCATACTTACAGAGTTGCTTCATTATAACCTCTCATTAAATCACCACTGAACCCTATTAACAAAACGACGCACTACCCTCCGTTCCACGTCGCGAACGGCGTACTATTTCAAATCTCGCAAATCCTTCACCGAGCGAAGTACCGAGATTCGGTGCTCGTCTCGTTAACTAACAACTGGTGGAAAATTACAAGTTGAGCCGGTGCGGTAGGAACAACCGCCATCATTGCCCATTAACCCCATAATACGTTAAATATGCTAAGGAGCTCGCATTCACGAGTAATAGTGGCTGAAATCTTCGCGAACTTCGCGTAAATCTGGCGTACTCGTATGTACTTTGTTAATTATGTAGTTTGACGTTAGGAGATTCTGATGTGGTCGCGTTGAATTAAGTTTTATTTTGAGTTCTTCAACTTTTTCTATTTGCGTCAGTCAAATAACTCCACATTCATTAAAATTACTTTCTGTTTTGACATGGTTATAAAATAGCGTCATAAGCCGCTATGCTGTTGCTTACATGCGCATTGTTGATTGCTTTTGTGAGAACGATGGAATAAATAAATATTACAATGAGTATATACATAGTTGTAAAAATGTACCACGATTATTGGATATTACATCTCACAAGTAAAATTTCAAAATTATCTATTATCTAGTACATAGTAGATACGCTTCGATCGGCAATCTATTGAACATGTAATTATGACACGATATCTTGCGTAAACACCCCGATTCAAACAGTGAAACGCCCATAACTTTTGAACGGCTGAACCGATTTTATTCAAACATAGCTAAGAACAGTCTCGATAAAATGACCTTTCAAACAAAAAAAAAAACTAAATTAAAATCGGTTCACCCGTTAGGACGCTACGATGCCACAGACTGACACACATATACACAGATACACAGCAACACACTTCAAACTTATAACACTCCTCTTTTCCTGTCGGGGGTTAAAAAAACGCTTGCACCTAAGCCATGTTCTTATTATAATTGAAAAGTTCAAACTAATTGACTTAAAAACATAAAGCTTGATAAGGCTTGGGAATGAAGTAAAACGCCACTGGCTTGGGTGATCCGATTGCCATTGTCCAATCAATTTGAACCCGATTCCGACAGCCACTGTATTATCGTCCAAATAAAATAAAACGCCTTATTTATTTGATCGATTGACAGATCTAGTGGAAGGTGACACATACGTAGTGCCATGCATTATAAGACGAGCTGTAATACAGATTGATGATCGTACCACTGCCTGAAATATCGCTCCACTTTGTTGAGCGCTAAGCGTGTCCAAAATCCGAGCATGCGGGGTTTAATATTAGTATCCACTTACACGGATCGTGATCAACGTTTAAAGTGACATTTTATCCTCTCTTAATGTGGAGCTCGTGGCTAAGTAATTATGGCCGCACGGGTCGATCTTCAAGGTTAAGCAACGCTTGCCAAAGTCGGTCTATGGGTGGGTGACCATCTTAACATACCTGGTAGCGTATGGTACCGGCTGACATTTATAGATATTTGACGGTCGTTATCAGAAGTCATAAAAATCTGACATCAGTCTTGCCCAGGGATATCGTGTTAACCAGTTGTTGGGAGTTCAGATAGGCATTCTCCCCATATAAAATACTGGTAACCAACTGAATCCGGTTAGACTGAAAGCCGACCCCAACATAGTTGGAAAAAAGTTCATCATCATCATCAGCTTTTTTAATGTGTCCACTGCTAGGAAACAGGCCTCCTCTCTGTTAGAGGGAATGGGCCGTAATCCACCACGCGGGCCCAGTGCGAGTTGGTAGATGTCACATGTATTCGAATATTTGTTTCGAGGACATGCTGGTTTCCTCACGATGTTTTTCTTCATCGCTTGAAAACGGGAAAAAGTTAGGCAGATTGATTACACTGGCCTTGATCAATCTTTAGAGGGCATTTTATCCTATCATCATCATGCCTTTTTATTTTCCCACTGCTGCGACACAGGCCTTCTCTCTGTGAGAGGGAATAGGCCGTAATCCACCACGCGGGCCCGGTGCGGGTTCGTGATACCGTGACTTATCCTCTCATGCTGTGCCACAATTAAATGGTAGGCACGTCTCAACCTCGTCTCAACCTTTGTCTAAGTACTTCAGTAACGCCTATCTGTTAAGTGACGCTTCAATGAGCAGCGAATCTGTCTGTAATGAATCAATCCACCTAGTGGCAGGTTTCACCGTTTGCTGAGTTATCTTAGAGATGAATGGTACAGAGCTTACTAAGGCGAAGGTGGTATGGTAAAGGAGCATTACCTTTCACTATAATTTTTATTCTTCTCCTTTCTCTGTTATATTTGATATGTATTAATATATTTTGTAATATTGTATGTTTGTATTTTATGTTATTATGTCTTAGTAGTATATTATTTATGACAATTTGTACACTCATCTGCCTAGCCTTTTCCCAACTATATTGGGGTCGGCTTCCAGTCTTACCGCATTCAGCTGAGTACCAGTGTTCTACATGGAGTGACTGCCTATCTGACCTCCACAACTCAGTAACTGGGTGACACGATACCCCTTGGCAAAACCGGTGTCAGATCTCAAGCTTCCGACTACCCGTAACGACTGTCAAAGATATTTAAATGACAGCCGGGCCAACGGCTTAACGTGTTATCCGAGGCACGGAGGAAACTCGGTATGTTGAAATGGTCACCCATCCACGAGCCGACCTCGTCAAGCGTTGCTTAAACTTGATGATCAACCCGTGCGGCTGTTATTATTTAGCCACGAGCTCCTCTTTATGACAATTTGGGGTCCGTGGCTTACGCCCCCAGTGGTCGACGCACCGGTGGCCGACGCCCCCGATTCGATTAATTTATTTCTAAGCAGTTTTTGATCAAATGTACTGTCAGGCAAAAAAATGTTGTACAAAAATAATAAATGTATATTGATTGTAAGTATATGTATAATATTAAATCATAATTATATTTATAACAAAGAAATGCTACTATTTGTTGTATCTTTTGAAAAAAGAATGTCTTAGTTATTTTTCAATATTTATTTATTTATCTCAATAAGAAATCTAGTAAAAAAATTGTATATAAATCACAGTATTCATCACCTATAATCAAGATAATCATTTAACTTAATTATAATAATCAGTCTTAAATGTAATAAAATATGATAGTGATTTAAAATAGTCAGTCTTAAAAATTACTGCAGAGCAACTAACTTTTTACATAATGAAATGTTCTTTTTATCTTTGTCACAATAATAATTAATCAACTATGAATCTATAAACAAATGAGAATAATTTTAACTAATTATAACAGTCAGTTTCAATAGCAATAACAAAACAAAATAATCAGGCTTAAATCAAATAATAAACAATTTTTTTACATGTCAAATGTTTTAAAATTTTCTAAGCAAAAAAATAATCGTGTAAAAACATAAACAAATATAAAAATTACAATTTCTAAAATTAAAACTTCAATATAGTATATAAGCAAAATCATCTCTTTTCACTAAGTTAGTTAAATAATTACTTTTTGGACTGATTGCCACATATAGGCGGATTTGTTCTAAAAATATGATTATGGTATTTTTTTTTGTTTTCATACTGTTCAGTCAAATGGGCAATCATTTTATCATTATTTCTTGTGTTGTTCTTTCGTCT
The DNA here is from genome assembly GCA_945859665.1 of Anorthoa munda. Classification (NCBI taxonomy): domain Eukaryota; kingdom Metazoa; phylum Arthropoda; class Insecta; order Lepidoptera; family Noctuidae; genus Anorthoa; species Anorthoa munda. The sequence continues at coordinate 13,363,519 of OX243900.1, read as the reverse complement.
GCTCACAAGAATGTATATTAACAACATTCACTAACATTTTATAAGAAGTCTTTTTGATTTTTTGGATGTTTGTACATAATATATAATGCTTTTAACGGAGAAAAAGGTGTGTAAGGATAAGGTTAAGTGGCGATCTATTCTCTCTGCTATTAGATAGATAAATTTTGTTTAGCAAGGAAAAATACTTTATTATGGTGAAACACTTTTCTCATTTACTGTACTAAGTGAAAAAGCACAATAAAATATTTATATTAAATTAATCGAATCGGGGGCGTCGGCCACGGGTGCGTCGATCACTGGGGGCATAAGCCACGGACCCACAATTTGTACACTGACAGCCCTAAATTCTTCTTCTATCGTTCAGTCTATCCAAAGGTTGTCTGCAAGAGATTGCATAGTGCGACCGCCCATTGTACACTTGTTATTGTGAACGTTTGTACTGGTACAATAAAGTATATAATAAATAAATAATAATAAATAAGGCACAGACAAATCTGCTATTTAATGGATATTTCAGCTCCTTTTCATCACATTTTAAATTTATTCTACAGACGATAAACGGTATGACGATGGTAGTGTAGATTACTCAATAAGTTCAAATGGATTAAAGTGTGGAGTTATCTGTCTGCCCGGTGAGCTTGGCAATATTCAAGGGGTGATTATATGACCCACTTTGCACATACGAGTGTGGCGCGGTGTAAATTAAATTTTATACCTACATCATATTTCTACGTTATTTTAGATTGTCGGTTATTGTTTTTATTTATTGTGAATATGAATATGTCTCTCCTTTTGTTTACGTTTGAAAAGTTCTATGCATATTTATTTCAATGCAAAGATAGGCCTATCACTTACATAGCACTATTCCTAGTCCTTAGTTGTGAGTGTATGATGTTAAGAAACTTGTTCACAAAAAATAAACCGACTTCAAAATCAAAACACTAAAAATTGCAAAATAACTTTCGTTTCGGAAGTCGGTGTCTTTGGTGCCTCTTGTTTTTATCGTTTTGTGGCACTGACTTCCGAAACGTAAGTTATTTTGCACTTTATAATGTTTTGATTTTGAAGTCGGTTTTTTGTTCGGATGATTTATTTTTGGCACACCAACAACAAAACTGGAGCAAGTTCTTTAGTGAGGTACCTATTGGATTGACTAAATACGCATAATAACTCAATTTACACATTCGTGATGTTTGTCGTTAAGAAGTTTGGTTGTATGTTCCATAATTTTAAAAACTGCTGAACCGATTCTGATGAAACATGAACTATTCCCTAAGTTGTGAAATACTTAATCCAATAAAATAAGAATTATCACCATACAATAACTAGTATTGGAGACATGCGTGGAAAAACATACACACATACATAGAAGAAATTTGGCACACTTGTTTAGAAGCCCAAACAGAGCAACATTTATGTGAATATTGTGCAATTCCAACATACATAAGTTTCGTATTGATAACCTCCTTTTTTTGAAGTCGGTAAAAAGTATTCTACTTACGGCTATTTTAATTATTATAATATATTTTGGTCCCAGTTAAAAAAATATTTTGTTTAGAAACTTCTTGAATATAATAATTACACGCAAACTGTGACTTAGCGTCAGCCCTAGCGCTGAAAAAACACAAACAAAGTCAACAAAACAAATTAGTTCCAGGGAAAGTATAAAGAGTTAGTTACGCCTCCGCCACATTAGAGGTATAAAAAATGAGCTTTTAACAGAGAATAGTTAATTACGCAGACTAACAACTTAGTAATAACTCTGGACTCTGCATTATTTAATTTTGAGAGATTAAAACCTTTTTTTAAACAGCAGTAAATAAAGCTTTATTTTTCTTGGGTCACCTCAACGTGGGTATGTACGAGTACTCGTATGTCGTAGACCGTAGTGTGTGCGTCAGAACACTCATTTGCATGAACTAATCGCCGTCTTGCCCCAAGCTAAGAGATGCCCTCTAGGGTAAAGTTATTAGTGCCCTGTCCATCTTCATTCCGCAGGCTCAGTGCCCCAGACTTGGACTTGACAACCGTTTAGTAACGGGCGCTTGACCATATTCCGCAATTCGAATTTGAAAAAGGAAGCAGATTCTTTTTTAGGGTTCCGTACCCAAAGGGTAAAAACGGGACCCTATTACTAAGACTTCGCGATCCGTCTGTCTGTCTGTCTGTCTGTCTGTCTGTCTGTCTGTCCGTCTGTCTCCAGGCTGTATCTCATGAACCGTGATAGCTAGACAGTTGAAATTTTCACAGATGATGTATTTCTGTTGCCGCTATAACAACAAATACTAAAAACAGTATAAAGTAAATATTAAAGGGGGGCTCCCATACAACAAACTTGATATTTTTGCCGTTTTTTGCTCGATATTAATAACGGCAACAGGTAGACGCTTGAAATATTCACAGAATGTTTAGTTGTATATTTACTTCAAAAAATAATAATTAATAAATTAAAATAAAATAAATTAAGGGGGGCTCCCATACAACAAACGTGATTTTTATGCAGTGTTTTGCGATAATGGTACGGAACCCTTCGTGTGCGAGTCCGACTCGCACTTGACCGGTTTTTTTTATGTTTCAAAACGGTTTCTCTATATATATTTATTTATTTATTTATTTAATTCAGGACAACCAACAAAGCATACACCAAAAAATACATGTTACAAGTACTCATATTTTTACATTTTATAGTGTAGCCTTAATTAAAGGCTGCCACGGCATGCATTAAACAAAGGGGTAGGAAATATTAAACAGTTATACAACAGAGTTTACTTTTTTAGAACAAACATATTCCAATTCTTTGTGTTTATATAATTATGTAAGTGAAAAAGACAAAAGAAAAAAATTCAATACTATATTCTTTTCTCCTTTCACTCTTGAGATAATGCCTTGTGCAAGGCAGATTTAACTTTATGTAAAGAGTAAGACATATCAATATCCACACCAGGTGAGCGTGACAGGCGACTAAACTGAACCTGCAGTCTGTTAATGGTGGAAAAATGACCCAGATTGGTTTTAAAGCCTTTAGCGCAAAATAACTGATATCTGGACTTACGAGCAAGTTTGTAAGGCGCATTTATATTTATCTGACTCAGCAACCTCGGACAATCAATGTGTGTGTTTATTATTTTGTATAGAAACAGATGATCTAAGATTATACGGCGATTTTCCAGACTCATTAGTTTGAAATGTTTCAAGCGTGAGCTGTAGCTAGTTAACTTTCTGACCATATTGCAGTGATATGACAAGTGCCAAAGAAATCTTTTCTGCACTGATTCTAAACGACGTTTATGTATTTCGTAGAATGGAGTCCAAACTATGCTGCAATATTCTAAGCCTGACCTGACTATTGAGTTAAAGATTGCAATTTTAGTTGAGGCGCGTTTAAAATCTTTACAGTTACGCAGAATGAAACCCAACATCTTAAACCCTTTAGTGGCGATTTTATCAACGTGAATATTAAACCGTAGCTTATTGTCCATATAAACACCCAAATCACGAATCACTTCTTTCTCGGAAATAATTTTGTCATTAATCTTGTAATTACGAAAATACGGTCCCTTTTTCCTAGAAAAATGCACGTGATTGCATTTATCGGCATTAAGTAACATGTTATTGTCCAAACACCATTGGGAAAAACGGTTTAAGTCTTCTTGTAGTTTATATGGATCCTGATTGGACTCTATTCGTTTTACAATTTTTAGATCATCCGCGTATAAATATATCTTTGAGTGTACAAAACAAGACGCTATGTCGTAAATGAATATATTGAAAAACAACGGACCCAGATGCGAGCCTTGGGGTACGCCTGAGGGTGTCGGTAACAAGTTTGACGAATAACCGTTGACCACAACCTTAGATGTGCGTTTAACAAGGTAAGACTCACACCACTGCAATAAGTTGCCTGCAATTCCGATTTTGTGTAATTTATTTACTAACATTTTGTGATCCACTTTGTCAAACGCCTTGCTAAAATCAGTGTAGATTACATCTACAGGTGATCCACGGTCTACGGCGTCGGCTAAATCTGATATAAAGCACGCAAGATTGGTTCCAGTAGAACGGCCTTTCATGAATCCGTGTTGTTCAGGCATCAATGTTTGTTTCACATGCCACGAAAGTATAGGGTATACCAAAGCTTCGAACACCTTGCCAAAAATAGACAAAATAGATACTGGTCTATAGTTATTCGCGGCGGACCTGTCACCAGACTTAAAAATCGGTACTACTCGTGCTTCCTTCCAAGTCTTCGGAAAAAAACCTGTGCTCAATGATTTATTATAAATCATAGAGAGAGGTTTCCCCAAATAGTCACAACATTTTATTGCAAAAATGGAAGGAAGTCCGTCAGGTCCTGGCCCTTTATTAGGGTCAAGTCTCTTTAAAGCTTTAACTACAGAATCCGTGGTTAGTGTCAATTGGGTCAGAAAATCAGTATGCTGACATTGCGCAGTCCCTAGTTTAGCCATATCGTCATTAGTATTGCCTTTATAAGGGTTATAAACAGATGAAAAACATGAGGCAAATATATTGCAATTATCTGCTCCGTTACTACCTTTGACATCGCCGTAATGTATTGATGAAGGGTACGTACTGTTACCATTACGTTTATGCTTTAAAAATGACCAAAAGAGCTTAGGGTTAGAAGTAATCGAAGATTCAATTGACTTTATATATTGCCTATAATTGATATGTGTTAATTTTGAAACTCTGTCTTTTAGTAAACGATATGAAATTTTATCTAGGGGGTTTTTAAATTTGGAATAAAGTGTGTGGTACTTATTTTTCTCCTTTAGCAGGTGAACAAGATCCCTGCTAAACCAAACTGGATATTTTATATATATTTTAATAACTGCCAGACTTTTAACAGAATTGAATTTATAGATGCATGAGATCGGATTGCGATATTGTTTTCGGTGCTTTAGTAAAATATTTATTTCGTATGTAAAACCGTTAAAGGTTTGAAAAATGTCCATTGATTTCCTAAATTTTTCACGTCTAAAATCTGTCGCTGTTTCGAATCAGTGTTCAATATTTGTTGTGTGGCCATGTCTCATCTGTCTGTCTGGACTCTAGGGAGTCGCAGACAACATCAATCAAGTTGACAGGTTTTAAAATTCTCACCACAAAGATAAATATTCTAAGCAAAGTAGGTTAATACAAGCATACCAATCTTGCAATGAAAGGAAACATAGATCATTATCTAATTACAAAGTCTGCAAGTGAAAAAAGTAAGCTGAAAGAATTAGGTCAGCAGGATAGTCGTGGAGCCACGACATTTATATTTAGAACTAGCCGTTGCCCGCGACTTCGTCCGCATCAAACTCGTAAAAAAATATATTTTTATTTTTTTAGTTTCCCACCGGAACTATGAATTTTCTCGTGATCAAACGTAGGCTATATTACTCGTTATTACATCAGCTATCTACTAGTGAAAGGCCCGTCAAAATCGGTCTAGCCGTTTCGGAGATTACCCGGAACAAACAGACAGACAGATAGACAGACAGACAAAAATCTTAAAAATTGCTTATTTGTTAGTACCGTATATACTTTCACGTGCATTCAATAAAACGTTGTTATTTTGATATTACATACAGACACTTTAATTTTATTTATTTGTATAGATGTATAGATTATCTTTAAATCTTTCTGAAGTGTCCCGTTTAATTAAAAATTGATACATGTTTCTTTTTTTTATTTAGTATAAGGGCTTTGTCGCTTAGCGACCCAAAACAGAAAAACACAAAAAAATTACAAACATCCTTAAAACTAAATAGCTCATACAATTACTTGGCTTTAGCGGACATTGGAGAAGCGAGAATTGTATTACAAATGCCCATATCGTAAATTTTACACCACTCCACCAGGGTATGAATAACATCATCAACTACTCCACAGTCATCACAATTCGGGGACAGCACTTTCTTCATTAGATAATAAAATTTATTTGATGGTATATGTCCAAAACGAATACTTAACATCGGGTTTTATTTCAACCCCTTACAGTAGGTATACACAGGCAGAATAACTAGAGGAACCACCCAAAGGTCGACTGGTACAAAATGCCTAACTTTTGTGTGTATGAAGTAGGTATTAAATAAATGTGTATGTCATCTTCCCTCCTTTATCCCAATATATTTGGGTTCGGTATAGCATGTTTTCTTCTTTATACCTCTCTCGTTGTACCCATCTTAAAAGTCACCTTGTTGCTAGCAATACCGTCATTCACAAAATCCATCCTTTATCATCGTCATCCATCGAGGCTTATATTAAATCTCCGCAAGAGAACCAGAGTTACCGACATAGTCCGAAGAATTGCCAAACATATCTGGCAGTGGACAGGAAAACGGATGGCCGAAGGGGCAGAAAGTTTCTGGAGTGGCGACCACGAAACGGAAGACGTAGCGTTGGAAGGCCTCCCACCAGGTGGACTGATGACCTGGTGATGGTTGCGGGGATCCGCTGGATGCGAGATGCACGCGACCGATCAATGTGGCGACGCTTGTGGGAGGCCTATGTGGACGTCTTTCGGCTGATATGATGATGATGTTGAATATTAAACCTATTAACATTACTTGTCCTTCATCACGCTGGTTTCCTTGATCCATCTTCCATGGTACACTCCGTATTATCTAATCTAGTCTAGCTAATGTGACAATAGCCTGCACACTGCGCAATCACATTGCGGTACCCGATCCATCTACGAATATAGCAGAGGCGTTGATTACCGCATTATCACGTGGAGTTCATTAATTGTCGTGGTCTACGGCTGACATTCCATTTGAGCTAAATCCGTTACTATTAAGCCTTATTTAATTTCAAAGTCTTTGGAAACCAACTTGTGTACAGTTGGAAGGTATCAACGCTTTATCTTTGACAGCGATTGTTGTCATTTCCGCACGTTTTCGAAACTGTCTAGAATTCTAGATCTTCATCTTGCAGCACCGATGTGGCATCGAAACACTGCCGTCAAGACATCTTCAAACTAGAAACAACTAATAACAAATTCTGAGACAAAACTCTCTTTAGGTTCTAGTAGAAAGCGGCGAGACACCAATTTACCCCGACTTTACCCGGCGCTTCATCTTGCCCGCGCGGAGAGCCCGTCGTCACGTATTTGCGCGTGTTTAATTCACGACTGTCCGCGTCCACGGCTCGCCAGGGTTAACGAGTGTACCTGCTTCTGACGGAATTCTCTTTCTTTTATATTATTTTCTGAATAGAAGAGCCAGTTGAGTGATTAAATATGCAGAGCTCGGCCAGTTTAAGTGCTAATGAACCGTGTGATTCTTGCTTTGTTTATGGATTGCGGTTATTTGTTGGCATAATCTACGAGTGTAGTACTTGTTGAATTGAATAAATCTTCCTCCTTTTGTCCTAGACTGCACTGTTTTATTAGCATAAATAAATGCGGAGCGGAATAATACTTGAAATTAATTAAGTCTCACTGTATTTATTATTCAATTTCAAAACTGTTTTTGCACCGTTTGCACGATCCAATGTTTCGAACACATTTTTGTCTAAACAGGAAAAGGAAAACTTGTATATTTTACTGAAAGTACTTACGAATTCCCTTGCCCAAAGCCCCGGATCTCTGAAATAGAGAGAAAACATCGCGGTCGTCCAATTTCGCCTGAACCGTTGCGTGGGTAGGCCTGCATTAGCGTTGCGGCGGGTGGCCCGAAAACCTCACCAAATGAGCACATGCATGGAAACTTCCAAGCTCATTTACGGGCCCACAAATCCTAGAAAAACTAAAGGAAAACTTCTTCCTCTTACGTAAAGGGAAAACGGTTTCCTAAGTGCCCGTTTATTTATGTCTAATCAGTAGATAATGGCTGCCTTATGATCCTTGACGGGATTTCGTGTAATGACTGTTAAAATAAAAGTCAAGTATTTTTAAATTCAGAACAGAATGTTAGTTAGAAGAGTTATTCAAATAAATATAGGATATCTTACGATGGATGCGTGTGGTCGTCTCCTTCAGTACTCTTATTTATTATGTTTGTATAGCTACTCAAAGTTCACTGATGACGTAGTTTAGAGTTGACAGGCCACAGTGAAAGAAAAAGGATCGCGGTACAAAGTCAATAGTTTTACAGATTTAAGAAACGAAAGAATCGATATTTAAAAAAAAATCTCTCTATATTCGAAGTTTACTGCAAGAATAATGAGATGAGCCGCAACTTTTTAAATTACTCTCATGGGTGGAATTCAATTTCAACTACTAGATTTTATGTGCACGGTTTTCATTCGGCAAACGTTTGAGATTTAAAAAGATTGAGTAAAAATGTTTACTGCTGTGTGCACTCAAGCTCTAACCTAAGCTTAACGCGATGAAATATAGCGTATTTTATTATTGGAGCTCCACACTTTCGAAGTATTGTACGACTTAGAATTGGCAACAAAATGTAACCAATAAATAGTTTCTAAACCGTTGTTGAGTCTGAAACTTTTTAAATTTCAAGAAAGTGGGTACTTATTGACGTTTCTTAGGGATTAGCTAACCCGGTTTCTGTCCATGCTTCGTTGTAAGAAAGAGAGAATTTGTTTATTTTACTTTTAAATTAATTATCTACTCAACCATAGTGATAATGTTTGATATAAAGGCAAAAATTTGAAACATTTCCAAATTGAAAAGTTCAAAACTTTGGCACACACGCTTTCATACCAAAATATATTCTTCTTTTAACAACTTCACCATTTTCACGGCACGTTTACACGCCACACGAAACGAAACACAAATTGGACAATGTGTTCACGTTTCCGTAACCCGATGTTGTTTAGTGTAAATGGCCAGTTCTGAGCAACGAACAAGGTTCCGCCTGATATATCTGACGTCTATTCAATGTTGCCATTTTGAAAAAGAACCCATATCATCTTGCGTCTGACTGGCGGACGCGAGAAAGGCGTTCGCTTATGATGACCCTTGTCACACCATTTTTTATATCTCGTTGAAGAAACTAATCGGTTAAACATATTTATTTTTGTTTCAGATGAACGAGAAGTTGACGTGACGTTTTTAAATTAAGAAGCGTAGAAGACGTGGAGAATAATAGTGCCTATATTAAAAAAATAATATAACATAATTTAATTAAGTGCTAAAGTGTAACGTTCCATTAAAATTAATGATATAATAATGAGAGATGTGTAATTAGCGTTGGAAAATCTATGAAGCGTATTGAGATGAGTGTGTATTTTATCAAAAGTGTATCAAAGTGTTGAGTTTAGAGTGTAATGTTAGGTAGTAGGGGTTATTATAGTGAGTGAGTGTATGTATAAGAGAGGGAAAATGTTGCCGGTGCCTCAGGACCGCATGTCTGGCCGTCGCAGCAGTTCCATCGTCAGCCGGACGCTGCTCGGGCGCCGGGCCTCTGTCTACGTCACCGGCAATCACCAGGATCCTGCCAAGGTAAAAAGAGAAATATTAATTTATTTGTTTTAAGGATTAACAAATCTAGCTATGAAGCCAATCTGACAGAAAACAGAAGCAGTGACAGTGTGCTTGAGTAAAGTTTGTTCAAAACTTCTTTAGCCGCGTTGAATTATTTTTGGTACGGGCTAAAAATATGGGTTCACATCAACGACATACTAATGTAACATTGTCATCGACATGTTAATGTGACGTGTGACGAAATAACTGTTTTTGTGATTCAAAAGTATTCAGTTTTCACTTTTGAAATAACTGCCTTTTTCAAGTCTGGTAGTGTACTTCGTGTACCTACTTGTATGTACTCGTAGATACTAATACCGCCCTAAAGGTCGTGGTAGCTCCAAAGCCATTTGAAATCTAATAAGCCAATGTTCCACAAATATATCAAAATCTATTTAAATTAGTCTTATCTGGAATTTCGCGTTCCTTAGTAACTAACACTTATGACTAACTATAATATGAGCTCATAGTTTTGTTATCGTCACAATACCGGCGTTTCTGTGAACAATAGCGGCACCCGCATAATTCTGAATCGTGAGGGTGGTTTGAGAAAGGCGGTGTGTATACTGTGATCTAAACAGAGCCCGTACCATGAGATCTTATAGTAAGGTTATATCCAGAGTGAGTAAGGGTATAGATGTATCTGACTTGTATATTTCATGAACCAAGTGATTAATCAGTGCATTATGTATAATGCATTATGAATAAAGTCAAGTGGAATCGGAAAATGCAATGAATACTGGTTTAAACTTTTATAGTTATCGCATTGTCTGGTCTTTATGAATATTGCTACGTAACGGTTGGGCAATTCAATAAATTATGGTCAATGAATTAGTCTAAGAGCGAGCGAGCTCGGGAGCTTACGGTGGATAGGTTAGGTTCGAAGGGGATGGGAGCTGAAGTAAGCGAGTAAAGCGAGCGAACTCAGCTTCTATCATCTCTTTCATGTTAGGTTAATTAGACCCTGAAGACAGAAATAGGCTCCTTCGACTTTGTTGCTTAAATAGTAATCGTACTTACCTATCCTATATTAAAATCAATGTAAAAATGAAAATAATTTAAAAAACACATATTTTTAATACCCCAATAAGAGATGTTATTATTCAGAAAGCCCGGTCAATTTAATTATTTTAATAGTTTTTAGCATATTGCCTACTCATACTATTTTTTAAGATTGTCTGGGATCTATAACATAATATACACAGTTATGTTTACAGGCACATTTTAATGCCATCATATTACAGCTGTCGCCCCCGATGAGTTTGACAGACATACAGTACTTACATTTTTTACCGACTCCGTATCAAAGTTGCGAAAAACAAATATACGACAGATGTTGGGGCTATAGTACAATAAGTTGACCATCAATGCTGCAACAGTACATCACCTCGACGAACATTAGGGCGACAGATTTTTTTCGCGACAAACGATAGGACGACGGAACTTTTAACAAGCAGCGAGACTTTGTTATCAATTTGGCATAATTACACAATCCAGACTGCTTCTGGGAAATTACATTAATATTCATCGTTAACTTAAAAAAGATTCCGACGAATTGAGAACCTCCTCCTTTTTTGATGTCGGTTAAAGAGGCGATTCTACGACTCAGAACACACACCTACTTACATAAACGAGAACTGCAACTTACTCACTTCAATTCACTTGTCTCTTTGTTTGACAGTACTACGCTAGGAGTATTTATTTTAACCCTAGCTTTCTCTTCGATCATGCTGTGACGGGTTTTGGTAACAGCTGAGTAGAATTTTCATTTTTTATGCTTTTGATTTCTGATCATTACATACCTGATTTCTAAATTAAGAAATTGAAGTTGAGTATTTGTCAAAATCTACTTTAGGCTGACAACCGGTTAAACTTGGGCACCCATCGCACGTCTAATTAGCAGACACAATAGAATAACAATAGCTTACGCACACATGGAAGGTTTGATACGTTCTTAACTCCAAAATCAAAATCAAAATCAAAATCAAGGTATTTATTTCAATTAAACTTTAGAAGTACTTTTGAATTGTCAAACAAAAAAATAATAAAAAGATGACTCTAGTTGCAAATTCGCAAGCGTCTGTAGGTCTCAATGGAGAAGAATTTGCAAGAAACTCCCCGGACACTCTTTTCCATCAGTTTTAATTACAAGTTTTTGGTTACATCATTCTTGTTGAAAAAATACATATATGTGAGAACGATGTAAAAAGACGTGTACGTAAAAGCGTCTAGAGTAACAAATAATTAAAAAAAAGCACTTTAACAGGCCGAGACAGCTAAGTTATGACCAATCCCAACTGATGGCGCCCGTTCACGAACATGACGCATGGATCGGCACCACTCAGCTCAACCATCATGAAGGGAACCGAATGATCCAACACATGTGCCACCATCAGAGAGAAATTAGAGAGAGCATGACACACTCAACTGCCAGGGCACACAGAAGTCAACGAACGACATATAGGTACAGTGAATGGTAGATTTATCTACAGTCGGAACATAGTACTCACACATGTGCTGTGCAATTATATAATACTAAAAGAAATTGAGTTTATACAATACAAAAATTTGCATACAGTCTTCAGCATGTCCAACAATACTTCGATACTTTTCTGCCCATCACTAATTGTTCTTGCGCCCTAGTGGCTGCGGAGCAGGACCAGCATTGAGCCAAGCATTTTTATCAGCGATGTAATCCCCCAACTTATAATATGCTTGCCTACATAGTGTGCGTTTTATACAAGTCTTAAATTTCGTCTCATTTAGTTGTAGAATGTGGGGAGGAATTTTATTGTAACATTTTATACAGTACCCCATAAAAGATGATGCTACTTTAGCCAGCCTGAAACCTGGTTGAATTAGTTGATCCCTATTTCTAGTAACATAATTATGTCTGTCACCGTTTTTACTAAAAAGATGTAAATTCTTTCTAACATACATGATGTTTTCATAAATATATTGACAAGGTACCGTCATGATGTTAATGTTCTTAAACAGTTCCCCTAGAGAATCGCGCCGGCGAAGATTGTATATCGCTCTGATGGCTCGTTTTTGCAGAATAAAAATTGACTCAATGTCTGCAGCCCTTCCCCATAGTAAGATACCGTAAGACATTATACTATGAAAATAACTAAAATAGACTAATCTTGCGGTATCGACATCAGTAAACTGACGTATTTTTCTAACAGCATAAGCTGCCGAGCTTAGCCGCCCCGCAAGTGATATTAAATGAGGCCCCCATTGCAACCTCGAGTCTAGCGTGATCCCCAGAAAAACCGTTTTATCGACGAATTCTAGCTTCTCCTTGTTTAATAAAATGTCACAATCATTACTTTTGACATTCGGCAAGACAAATTTTATGCACTTAGTCTTTTTAGCATTTAAAACTAGATTATTAGCTGTGAACCAATTTTGAACCTGTCGCAAGACGGTATTCACATCGTCAACGTTACTCGTACGTCTATTTATCTTAAAAATCAACGAAGTGTCATCAGCAAATAACACCATGTTTAGATTGTTTTTCAATAGATGAGGTAAATCGTTAATGTAGACTAGAAACAAGAAAGGACCCAAAATTGAACCCTGGGGTACCCCCATTTTCACGGTTAACCCGGACGAATTGACACCGTTTATTTGAACTAATTGCTGTCTATCATTTAAATAAGATTTAACTAAACTCAACGCTGATTGGCCTAGCCCGTAATGCTCAAGTTTCAAAAGTAATGTTTCATGATCAACGCAATCAAATGCTTTCGACAGGTCGCAGAAAACCCCTATGGCATCTTGTGCCTCTTCCCACGCTTCAAAGATATGTTTTAATAAGGTGACACAAGCGTCAGTCGTACAACGTCCTTTGGTAAAACCATACTGTTTATCGTGTAGGATGTTATTCGTATTAAAATGAATGAGCATCTGATTTAGCATTATCTTTTCAAATATCTTGCTGAAAACCGGCAGCACCGATACTGGTCTATAATTATTTGTGTCTTTACTGTTCCCGGATTTAAAAAGTGGTATAACCTTACTATGTTTCATTAGATCCGGAAAGACTCCTTGATCTACACACAAATTAAAAATTAAAGCTAAGTACGGCGCTATAGTCTGAATAATGGAGGTACAAACTTTGATGGACATTCCCCATAGATCTTCGGTCAATTTGATCTTGATTTGCTTAAAAGCTTTTATTACTGTTATTGGGTTTACATGTGAAAAGTTAAATTCTGTCGGGCAGGCTGAAACGTTTGCGTTTAATAAACCAGAAGCAAGTGAGGGCGAAGAATTTATGGTTTCAGTAGTTTTAATTGGGATGCTGGTAAAGAAATCCACAAATTCTTGAGCAACTTTTTTGTTATCTCTAATAAGTCCATGTGTAGTTTCAAGCGTGTAATCAGTATTATTTCTTTTGTTTCTGTTCGTTTCATTGTTTATAATTTTCCAAACAGTCTTGATTTTATTTTCTGCGGTTTTAACTTTATTACCAATGTATAAAGCCTTAGCTACTTTACACGTATTTCTAAAAATTTTTGAATAAGTAGCAACATACTTGTTAAAAGTTTCAGTGTTAATATAAGGCTTAAGGCCATAGAGCTCGTAAAGTCTTTCCCTACTTTTCCTGAGTCCTTCAGTCGCCCAGTCACTGAATAAAAACTTAGGGCATACAGTTTTAGTTTTTTTCCTAAAAGAATTATTGAACTCCTTTTGGATTACTGAGAAAACTTTTTTATATAGAATATTACCATCATTCACTGTAAGGTCTTGATCACTTAGCTTACTAATTAAACTGCTGTTAAACTGATTTAATTTACCGGATGTTATTGGTCTGGATTGAATCTGCACTTGTTGAATTGGTATGTTGGACTCAAAGTTTACCAATAGCCCACTATGATCCGAAGGCAGACAATTTATAATGGCTTTGTCTAAGTAGTCGCAGCAACAAAATACATTATCAATACATGTAGCAGAAGTTACAGTTTTTCGTGTTGGTTCCATAAACACATGTGACAAATTAAATGATTTGAAGAGATTTAATAATCTACTGCTATCTGAATTACTCTCTAAAATATTTATATTAAAATCACCACAGATTATGATTAGTTTATTTCCAATTGCAAGTTTTGCCAAAACATCTTCCATCACTGACTCAAATATAGAGTAGTTACCATAATTGGGGGGTCTGTAAACGCACACTATGACATGCTTATCCAGCTCAACGCATGACAGTTCAACACTATGTTCAACTGATAGATCTACAATATCTTTACGAGGTTTTGATTTAATACCATTTTTAATTAATATAAGTGAACCTCCACGTAACATAATATTTCTATTAAAACAACTACCTACGGTATAATTTTCATAATTAATTAGCATTGTATGATCTTTCAGCCAATGCTCAGTAAAACAAACAATTTCAAACATTGTTTTTTCCAAAAACAGTTCTATTTCCAATTGCTTCGCAGAAAAACCTTGAATATTTTGATGGAATAATTTCAAGGAATTCTGCTTAGCCCCTTTTTTTAAATTAACTAAGTGAGAGCAAGAAGGTACCTTCTTGATGGTGGATGTACTAGTAACTATTTCGTTGTTGGTACCCTCCCTTGTCCTACAAACTAGTTTAAACTATAAATATTAATAGCAGAAGTGCTAACGTTATTAAACTTATTGACTACCTGTATATTAGTATTACTACTAATATCAACTACAGTACATGCCTTCGACATACTATTTATGTCTGAGTTTATAGTAAAAGATAATAGCCTCGCTATTTGACGTCTTACCCTAATAGGCAGATACACTGTATTGCCTGTCGTTTTTAATTTATCAACAAAAATGTTGATGTCCAAAAAAACTAATTTGTCGCTGTAATGGCTGACAAGGAAATGAACATGCTTATTCAGCATGTGTATATAATTATTTTGTCTACTAGACAATTTTTCCAAATATGGAAAAGCACACAATACGATTTTATTACAATTTAACTTTAATAACTCCGTTACACACTCAGTGATGTCATCTTTTTTTACATCCAAACTGTTACCTATAAAGACAGTTACATTGGTATCTGGTTTGTATACATTATTTGTTACAGATTCCATGATATGCTTGTAAGATGACCCAGGCATACAACAATTCAAAGTTGAATAACTCTGATTGCTATTTAATAATTTACCTAAACCTCTTCCAATACCATCTGCAAACATAACCGAATTAAAACCATGATGACAATTATTTGTTGGAAAGGATGCAGTCTCAGGCCGGTCAACTTGAGACACTTCCTGTGAAATATCAGGAATGTCTAGGTCAAAGACACTGTCCTGAGACACCCTCTCAGCACGAGGCTGGACCTCCATTGTCTTTGGCTGAACAGCCTTCAGGTTTGAGTCTATCTGACAATTACATTGACACATCAGCAATTCGTTTGCGGCCAGAATGTGTTCCTTAATTTGTAACTGGGAGCTAACATATTTACTGTAAAGGGAGCCCAGTTTATCCTCAAGTACCTGAATATCATTTTGTAAGCGCTGTGTGTCAATTTCATAGATTTTTATGCTGTCTTCTAATTTGATCTGGTAATTATTTAATTTTTTAAGCAGGTCAACACGTTCTTTTCTGAGTGGAATATTTTTTAAGAAAACTTTGTGTTGTTTCCTGTACTGGGTATAATTTTTAATTATTTTATTAAATTTTGCATACTTTTTCAATTTTTTATGACTAACTTTATACCTATTTGTCTCATTTAATAAGGAATCTTCAGTCAGGTCAATAGTGGTTATGGAATGAGGTTTACAATTTGATTTTATTAATTCACTATATAAATGGCATGTTTCCTGTACCTGAGTACATGATTGTTCTTTTTGCAGATTTTGGATTAGAGAATTAGCATGAGCCAATTCATCTTCTAGGTCCCTAACTTTACCTAAAGCCTCCTCATACAAATCACTGCAATTATGGAAACCATCCGTGACTACCCGCAGTTGGTCACGTTCATCAACAACATTCTGATATTGTTGACTCAGCACCACTAGCTCCCGCTTAAGGCTTGTGTTTTTAGAGATGACATTTTGCACTTCTACTTCACATTCATCTCTCTCCTGCAACATTGCCTGACATTGATGTTGCGATTCTTTGAGCTCTTGGAGTGCAGTTCTTAGTTTAAATTCCAAGTCCTGAGCAGTAGCTTTACGTGTCATCATAGGCATGGTTTCGGGATAGTTACTGAAAGTAGAATTAGAGAAACGGTGAGAACCAAAAGAATAGACAAAAGACAGAAAAGCTGAAAATGGAGAAAAGTAACAAAAAATAAAAAGAAAAGTACAAGTAGGTAATAATACAATGAAGAAAGGGAGTTTAATTCTTAGGTAGGCTGCTGAATTGGCTTTTTTTACTTTTGATTGCCTTTCAGTTTACTTTTATTTAATGTGGGTAGGGTACCCAAAATATATATGTGTGATTAAATTAATGCAGTTTAATAGTTTAACTATGCAAAAATCACAACACATTCTCAATTCAGAAAGTGGGCTTTGAAATATATTTCATTTCATCACGTTATAATTTCCAATAACAATTGACAAATCACATTGGTTTTTGTCAAGTTCTTTGACCTCACTAATAATTTATTGTTTTCCATAACCTGCGTGAAAACGAGTAAGGCCACCAAGAAGATGGGTGGATGAAATAAAGATCGTAGCTGGAGGTGGATGGACAATAGTTGCTAAAGATAGAGGAAAATGGAAACAGTTGCCCATAAAGGCACACAGACAGGTGTCAAATAGAACAATGTCTTTAATAAATTAAATTGTAAACTTTTTGTATAAGATGTGTCTGAATAAAGGCTATTATTATTATTATTTATAACCTGCGTCAATTATATCTCCTTCACACACAGTGAACTAATTAACTATACGAGAATCTAGCTCTGTGTACATTTGGCTACACGACTCAATTAGCTAAACGCTTATCAATCTGGATTATAGATGCGACTAAATTGCCTCGAGTGTACATTCATACACACTGAGCTAGAGATATCTCTCCCTAAATATAAACTACATACGTCACCATGCTCTTAATTTCTATATATAGAATATTCAGAGCATAAAGTATCGAGAACATACATCAAAGTAAAAATGTCGAGTCAATCAAGCGAATATTTCTTTATCGCGAACCAACAATGAATAGAGTGGAAACCACGAATAATAATGATAAACTTCTAAAGATTTTTTATCGGATAAGAATAGCCCGATAGTATTAGAAATAAACGTACCATAAATTTTCTGCGCAACTTTTTTGTATACAACTTTTTTATAGGCGTATCAAAGAGGTGTGCTATACCGAGTTATAGGAGTAGTATGAATGATAGTGCTCGCAAATATAAATGTTTACGAAAAACGTTACTACTCGTCAGATTTACGAGAAAAATACGTTGTTTTGGAAACGTTGGAAACACGTTAGCACGTAGTTACCGTGCGTGATCTTACTCAACGATTTAAACCAAAATGATTGATTGAAACGATAGAAAAAGATCTATAATGCCGCACTTAAGGAGCTTTTTATTACTTGCTTGAAAGGTATACGTAAATAAAACAACATATCTTCAACAGTTTATAGTTTTATTACCCTTATAGCTCTATTATACTCACACATATTTCCACGGAACATTGCATAGCGTGAATGCATTAACATTTTCGCGTCACAAATTCCATCAAACGGTTTACGTGAAGTTATGGCGACGTTATGAGCGTGGCTATGGCATAGCGATACACAAACAAATACAGTACACACATGAGCTGTGTATTATT
This sequence comes from Anorthoa munda, assembly GCA_945859665.1. Lineage (NCBI taxonomy): Eukaryota > Metazoa > Arthropoda > Insecta > Lepidoptera > Noctuidae > Anorthoa > Anorthoa munda. Next base: position 13,345,294 of record OX243900.1, on the reverse strand, counting down.
ACCAGCTTGTGTACGATATTTGTTCGCCGATGTACCAGGGAACCAGCAGCGGGTAGGTGCCCTCGCAACGTGCGCCTCCGTTCTACCATTCATCCGACGAACAATGTCTTATTTCGTGAATATGCTAAATTAAAATGTTCTGCTAAGAATTTATGTATATTTTGTTGGAAATTGCACATGTCAAAAGTTTTATGGTAGAATGTTTTCAGTATCTACAATATTTTTATTATTTGGTTAAAGGTTCGCATTTGACCACTATGATAAGTGATGATGTGGATGACGATTGCCTAGTGGACGTAATTGATTCACTCTTGCCTTAAGATATTTATTTCTCAAAAGGTTATTTCTATACAATCCCCAGTTAACAGTATTGTTGACTCAGTCATATTCGAGATACTACAAGTAAAAATTAAAAATTTCCTAAACCCCCGGAAAATTAGTTTTATTTCATACTTTTTAAACTACATAATTTATCTAGTAGTAGACACGATGCGATCAACAATCTATTTCACGTAATTATGACACGATATTTTGCGAAAATACTCCGATTCAAGCAGAAAACAGCCAATAACTTTTGAGCGGCTAAACCGATTTTCACCAAACATAGCTATAAAAACACTCTTGACAAAGTCACCTTTTAAACAAAAAATCTAAATTGGTTCATCCGTTTAGGAGCTATGATGCCACAGACAGACACACAGATATACAGATACACAGCAACACACGTCAAACTTATAACACCCCTCTTATTCCGTCGGGGGTTAAAAACAACGTTTATGATCTATGCTCTTGCTGTTACAATATAAATAGGTTATGATCGCATTCCAACCTCCACAAATAATTTCATACACTGGCCACTGCAACGGTAAAACTTTAATATGGTCAGCTATAAACTGACCCACGGTAACTTCGTACAATAGGCATGTTTCCTGGGTAGAAAAATGATAATTCTATTTAGTCCGTCAGTGAGATTATCAAATAATATTATAGGACCCGCATTATTTGCTTCACCAAAAAAGTAAAAATTTACAAAGATAAAGTGCTTCAAAGTTCAGGAGTGGGGGCTTATGACGTCACTTTGTCAGTATAAAGTGTAGCACACCGTGACGTCACACGATATTTCAAAGCACGACGACACGTCGTAATTTTTTGTTTACGTGGCAAAAGAAAATACATGTCCAATATTTTTAGTTTATCTAACTGACGTACTAAATATATATTTTTTGCTTTGCAACTACCCTATTTCCAAAATGCAGTCCTATTTAGATATACAGTACTAGATAACTGTAGTACTCGCGGTGCCAAAAAATAATATGAGAAATTCAATCTAAGATATCGAGCACATAACATTTTCTCATCGGTTATATAAAATTAAATGGTCTCAAAATTCTCAAATAGAGTTTTTAGCATTCCAATTTTCCCGATAATACCTTTTGCGAAATCACGCAGAAGTGACACTGATCTCGGAGCCACTTTGAAAAGGGTACGAATGCTGTGGAATTAAAATACCTGCTTACTTTGAATATAAACGATGTACCTGAAAATTATGGGAGCGAGGAGGGACACAATCTAGAGGGTTTTGAGAAGTACCTACTCGTAACTAAGGTGACTGGCGCCTTTAGAAAAGTCTGGATCTTTTGAAATAGAAAACTTGCTAGAAAAAGATTTTCGGAAGATGGTTTAGATATTTTTTAGCTTATGCCTATTGAAGTAGTTTACAGCATTTACATTTTGTGATCATATTCTTAAAAAACCGGCCAAGTGCGAGTCAGACTCGCGCACGAAGGGTTCCGTACTATTATTGCAGAAAAACGGCAAAAAAATTACGTTTTTTGTATGGGAGCCCCACTTACATACTAATTTTATTATTTTTAGTTATAGCGGCAACAGAAATACATCATCTGTGTAAATTTCAACTGTCTAGGTATCACGGTTCATGAGATACAGCCTGGTGACAGACAGACAGACAGGCAGACAGACAGACGGACCGCGGAGTCTCAGTAACAGAGTCCCGTTTTTACCCTTTGGTACGGAACCCTAAAAATGACACTGGTTGGTTTAGTTTTTTAACTGCAAGGAAAGGGTTATGTTTTTAATTGTTCGGTTTGGCAATGGACTTGGCGCATTCTACTATCATATTAAAATTTTATTTTATGAATAGTTTTTGTACAAAAAACAGTTTTTAAATTATGGTATAAAAATGCACGAGACCAAAAAAATGCAGCCGGCAACTCATTTGCAAGTCATGAGTGTTTTCAAAGCAATCAAGTCGAGATTTCAAACGTGAAAAATAACCTGCTGATTTCCTTCTTTTCACCTTTAAAAATGGAAAATGTAGAATTTTGCTTGTAAAACTGAACTGTATTAATTGTTTGGAACAAACATCCAAGCTACCTTTTCCTATATATGTTGATGATATGTTGATGTAACCTGATGCAGTTGAATACCAGTATCTTACTTGGAGCAACTGTCTATAAGACGTCCATAACCCAGTAACTGGGTACCACGAAAAATCTATCCCTTGTAAAGACTGATGTAAGTTTTTCTGGCTTCTGCCTATCTGTAACGACTGTCAAAGATCTAATTATGGCATCTGGGAAAACCGGCTTAACGTGCGTTCCGAGATATGTAATAGATCCACGAAAAATCTTCCAAGCGTTGCTTAACATAAAACATCGACTCCTTTTTTGTTAACGGAGGAAAACCTTCAAATGGCGCTAGGACTTTCGGGGAAAAAACCAGGGAGTGTGGGATTTTTAACTCACTAAAACCACCCCGGTGATCACCATCAGCACGTGGAAGGGGAAAGGATCACCCAGGAGCCTCCTCTGTACAACGCCTGTTAGAGCACATCCCAGGGGAGACTGAAAAAGCGCCTCCCCTGAGCCTCGCTGTGCACGGCAGCACGTGATCACTGCAGGGACACCGTGTTTCCTAGAGTCAATTGGGGAGCAGACAGAGTCCCCAACTTGAGCGCCCGCGACCCGGAGTTCCACCTTCTTTTGATGAAGGTGGGATTTCGGCATTTTAGGGATCGAGCCGGTTGCCTACTGCGCGGCGGACGCCTTCTTTCCGGGCGGGATCGGCTCTCTCGCAATCCCGCTCGGCGCCCTCCTTCTGGACCATCACGGTCTCACAGAAGGAGGCCAGGATCAACCCCTGCGGCTGTTGTTACTCAAGTGCCACAAGCTCGTCGTCATCATCATCATCCGCCTTTTAACGTTCCCACTGCTGGGACACAGGTCTTCTCTCTGTGAGAGAGGGAATGGGCCATAATCCACCCCGCGGGTCCAGTGCGGGTTGGTGAAAGTCGCATGTTTTCGAATTTTTGGTTCTAGGACATGCCGGTTTCCTCACGCTGTTTTCTTTCACCGTTATTAGAGCAGTGGTGATGAAATAATTTACACTAAGCGCGTGCCTTGGTTCGAACCCATGACCTACGACACGCATGTCAGCGCCATTACCACTGGCCCACCACTGCTCTCAAGCTCCTCTAATTGTTTGAAACATATATGCAAATTAATTGTTTCAAAAGCATACGCAATCCACTAGAAGCTTATCATTCTCTGCATCGCTCAATACAGCAAATTGATACCGATTCGATCCTAAATTCATGGCTGCTCCAAACGGTTCATGTTAAATTCATAGAACTAATTAAATTATACAATACATCGTCAAATACCACGCTGTAGCGATATACAACGACATTTGACGATGTATTGTATATATTGTGTTAAAAATGGCAATGCACGTGGTTAGCCACGCTGACCACCTTTAATTAATCGACACCATTACTGGGAACTTTTAGCAAATACTGAAATACATTTTATTCAGTCCTACGTGAATTTTTGCGGTGTAATTTTTCAAAAAGTTTTCGTGTACTCTCGTGTGATTTTGTTAATTTCTAACAATTAAACGTTTATGAATATGGATGGGGTGGTTTTTGTACTCATTGGGTAGCGGTTTTCGTAGGCGAGAAAATTAGTAGCACCATACTGTGCTACGAATTTTCTTGGGACTACGAAAGGGCTGAGTTTCGAGAACTTTCACTGCTGAAGTTTCTAATCGTTTTTTTACCCGACTGCCGAAGGAGGGTAATGTGTTTATGTATGTATGTATATTTGTTCCTATGTGGCGTTATAGAGAGCAAACGCGTTGGCCGATTTTCATAGTTCTTACGTCAATCGATTCGTCTTAACCCTGCGAGTGTCACCGGCTACATTAAAATTGGAAAATAGGAAAATGGCGGCTTTTGGGCGTCATTTTGTGTGGACCCAATTTTTTTGTTTTTTTTGTGGGGTATCAAAATAAAGTATTTTAAGAGATGATTTCAAAAATATATAATACGTATATGTTTAAATGTACCGATTTGGAAAAAAAATTACTAAAAATATATAAATAAAAAAAAGTAAATTCAAAAAATCAAAAATCTCGACTGGCTGAAAAGCGCATGATTTTCTCCTTGTTAACGTCTTTTAGCTCGTTTTTCAAGCAGTCGGGATTTTTGTTTTTTTGAATTCACTTTTTACACCATACATTATATCCTCAGTTTCTATAAAAAAAATATAGAAGCGCCTCAAATCAAACACAAGTCACAGATAATATAATACTAGCATACAGCCTAGATGCCTTATCCCATACAAAGAAACCGTGCCGACGTATATAGCGTTTTTCATCTGATTATACCGATAGATAGATCACCATCTATATCCGTGGAACGGAACCGAACGCGATCGATGTACAAAAAATAATCAGTATAATCAGTACAGTACGACGGCACGGTTTCTTTGTATGGGATGAGACACCACAAGTCAAGTAAGGTTGTGATTGGTTGTGGTTTTTTTTGACAATTTGTCACAATAATTTGGCGATCATTTTCGTTTCAGAAAAAAGCAATAAGTTATGCAAAGACTGATACATGCTACCCGACTGCGGGAAGATAATGTTTTTTAAGCGAATGTATGTATGTAAGTCCATTTTTATAGGCCAAACGGCTTGACGGATTATGACATATGAGGTGTCGTTGGATTCGTCTCAATTGTAGTAGTGACATAGACTATATAATTTTTAAATATGGGGTATCAGCCTAAAAGAAAAAGGGGCAGATACAATTTTTTTTTTCGTTGTCCTAACAATACGGATATCAAATGAAAGCTACTAAATACTCCAAATATATATATATCGTAATACTTTTATGTTACTATTTTGGCACACATTCCAAATAAATAATCTTTTTACCGCTTATCTTATTTGGTGAACTCGTTCATTAATAAAACCAAATAGTCTAAAATAGAACAAATTATTATAAAAACAAAAAGCCGACTGCTAAAAAATAAAAATTGGAAAGAGACAAACAAGAACTAGGATATAATAAATATAATTTATACATTAAATATTATGAGAAAAGATATAGAAATCCTACCAAAATTTCGTTTGTCACCGCTCCGCGCTCTGGCAGCACCTCATAATATTTAATACTTGTTTTTCTCTTTTCAGTTAATTATTTTTTAACAGTCGTATTTTTGTTTTTATAACAATTGCACTATGTATATCTGGCTTACTAAATAGGTGTTTCCGCGCTAGAAAAAAGGTACCCTTACTAAACGTTGAAAACCATTTATCTCCTTTATTTCCATTTTGTAGATGAGAATAGAAACCTAATTATGCAAAATTTTAGACGCCGAAAAACAAGATCCCTCGTTCAATAAATCAAAGTGACAGACGCGTTATCTGGAAGATCTAAGTTTAGCCTGCTTGAAAGCGTCTGTCGTTCACATAGATCACGGAAGCGCCTTGGAGGCTGTTGCTGGAGACGGTATTGACAACATTCGCCATCATCTGTGAGTTTTACAGACACCGATTCACCTATAGAAACTGCCGATCCGTGCCATCATGCTTGTAACAGCTGAAGCTAGCGCACAGTACAACTTGAGTGAACACAATAGTAGATTATGCACCAAGGGGATAAAGCAGTGTCTTACGTCACAGTCGGCATATCGCACCCTGAGCGTAATGAGGGACTAAGTTCTGTAGAGTCCTGAGTGAAGCGAGGGATTCAAGCTACCCAAGGCGAAGACAGGCTTTATCCCAGAGGAGCTTAATGTACTTTTCACACCTTCTGCGAGACAATAAAAAGCACCTGTATGTATTGATTTGAATTTTGTGTTTGATGCTTATTGTAGATCTGAGCATTGAATAAATGGTCCATAGGCTGCTTGACGTTCGAGTTTCTGCTAAATGTTGGTAATAAACTAATAGGACGGTTCAGACATTTTTGTGGTTCTCCATTGAACAAAATCGTCGTAGGCTTTTTCGTATCTGTGTTTTGATTTTTCTTGTAGCAGATTTATTAATAATCTTTAAAGCGCCTGTTTTGATAAACTCTGGAGTAGATTATTGCAATAAAATTCACTGAATATCATAGCACCAAACACCGTCTTTTGTTTCACATTCATTGAAATCGCGAAATTCTTCTTTTTTTGAGTTCTGCTTATGGTGGCTAGTTCGATTTTCGAACTGGCCACCATAAGCATAACAAACTTCTTTCTCTTTACAATGCCATGTGAGCATTTTTTTTTACTTAAAGTTTTCCACAACTTGCCACACGTATTTAACTTTCCAAATTCAAATCACTTTACTCCCTTGGGAGTTTTATACAACTTTACCTCCCTTGGGACGTAATGTTTTACTTTACGTTGGGATTGCATGATATGTAATTGGACATTGTCGAGCAGATGTGAATATATTTTCAGTGTGTCTTAAGTCTAAAATGATTCCACATTGACGAACTATTGGGATAAAAAGAAATAAAATAGAAAGAAAGAAAAAAAAAATTTTGTGACCCGCACAGGAGACACAAGAAAAAAGGAAAATATAAGTGTCCTAATACAGTCCATGGTCTACCTGTGTCCCTACCAAGGTTCACCCAAATGCGTAGAAAACCCGTTGAGGCGTGATAGATTAACAAACATACAGACACAACATTTTTGAAATATTAGATACTAGTTTCTGTCAGCGTCTTCACCCGCGTGAAGGTCGAAAATTTGCCCAAAAATCGTACTCCCGGGATAAAAAAATACCCATATGCTTTTTCAAAGTCTAATCTATACCAAAATTTATCAACATTGGTTTAGCGGTTTAGTCGTGAAAACGTTACATACAAACAGACAGAATTAGGAACTTTCGCATTAATAATATTATTATACGTATGATATAGTAGGAGTAAAATAGCATTGGACATTCCAAGCTCTGTGGCCCTTTACACAAAGTTTCAGTGTGCGAACAAGTAGCTGGGGCGTGTTCCAGAAGGTTACATTACTTGTCCGATACTTTCTCTGTTCATTGACTGGAATAAAACACTTTTATTGGGTCTTAGATATCCTGTAATGATTTTTAGTGGATAGGAAATGGAAAAAGGATTCTAGTTTGTTGTTTAGTGGAATTGAGTCCGCTTCGAAGCGACTTGCCTTAGTCGTATTGCCGTTTTTAATTGGTTAGTAGAGCGAGAAAAGATAGTGAAGCTAAGAATTATTGAAATTAAGTTTAAGCATGGCAAAATGGTCACTGACCCGACCAATTTAAATTTATTGACATTCTTAGAACCTTTTCTGACGACGCGATGCAATTTGATTTATATCACACCGTTTGTTGATTTCTACAACTTTTATTTAACTTGCAGTATATGTATGTAAGTGTGTCCGGATCAAATCTTGCAACTGAATTTTAAAGCAGTTATCCTCCATCGATTAAGGTGACATTTTTCATACACGTTTAGTTTGGATGACAATGCATGGTTAGCTAAGTGACGTCATTCTAAATCCAATATGGTGGACAGCCCAAGATGGCGGACAGCCAAAGATGGCGGACTAGTTATTTTTTGTGCACTGCCAGGATATGAATGAAAGGATTTGCTGAGAAGAATACGAAAAAAGCTTGTTTTAAATAAAGTTTTTTTAATGAATAATTTATTACTAATCGAAATTGCAAGTACGTTCACATGGACGCAATACGATGCCATTCGACCGATACGCGCACCAACTTTGAACCGCACCAAATGAAGCGCAATACTTCACCGTTGCTGATTGGTACAGATGCAGTGGAACGCGTCCACAAGTTTACTTACCTCGGGAGCGTCGTGTCGGAAACTGGAGGTAGTGAAGAGAAATGCCACGAAAGCCCGATCGACCGCCAGATCAAGCGTCGCAAATGGATTTGGATTGGCCACACGCTGCGAAGGGATTCTGATCATATAACCAAGTAAGCATTGGGTTGGAATCCCCAAGGCAAAAGAAAGCGTGGCCGTCCCCGTCATACCTGGCGTCGCACCGTGCTGGCAGAAGCGACGAGCATCGGTATGACATGGACCGAGGTGAAGCGTGAAGCTCAAGACCAATCGCGATGGAGGACTACTGTGGACGCCCTCTGCCCCATCCAGGGGACATAGGACATTAAGTCAAGTAAGCTCACCAAAAGTATTCCTCAAAACGTACCATTCAGGTGCGCTAAGGAAATCAATTAAAAATATTTAAATATTTTCCTCAAAACGCACCAGCGATGAAACAGAGAAAAGCTTCATGCTTTTCTCTCGGATACGTAATAAATGATATCGATAGATTTATTAAAACTACCAGAAAATCAGAAATCAACTGGAACTAGGTGCTTAAGCGGCTGACTACTTAGCTCAATAATGTTAAAAATACAGGTTTTGAAATTGAATCATTCGTCGTTTTGAAAAGTACTAGGGTGACAGAAATGAACAGGGGGGTAAACACTCAAAATAACATTAATCTTCTTAGATTCTTATCTCTTAGATTAATGTTATTTTGAGTGTGTGTAAGGGACAGATGTATATGACTTATATACATCTGTCACTTTCGCGATCTCAAAATAACCTTACTCTAAGAACTTATGGTCACCCCCCTGAAAATAGGCGTCCAAACGATCTTACTAAGTTGTGCACCAACGATTAAACACAAAAAGGAATATAAAATATTCGTTATTATTCACTATATTGATAGAAGAAGACTCCGGCAGGGTATTTCATTCCTGACTAAAACAAAAACAAACAGTGAGTTATATTAAAATTCCTGAGTAAAGACAGATTCTATTGTTTTAAAAAAAGGTCGCGGGCCTATCATGTTTATAACCACTCAAACGCCGTGTTTCTCTTATTACTCTTCATTTCTTCAATATCATTGTTTATTTCATAGGAAGGGAGGACGGAGAAACAGGAAAAAACAACTTGTTAAAAACAAATAATCTACTCTATTTAGCTACGATAACGTCTTGGAGTTCATAACGTGTTTTCCCAGAATTATCTCGTGAAGCTTTAGCTGCGATAATACAATAATAAGTTGAAGTTACATAAGGTCGAGGGGACCCAGCACTAACAAAGAATATTTGGTTCAAATAAATGTCACTCGATGGCGCGATATGCATCGATTCGTTATTGAATTGTGTATAAAATTAACATTTTCTAGAATTGATAATAAAAATTGTGTGTTATTTTTTAATTAACTCTCCTAAGCACAAAATTATGGAATATTGGGCTCTTAATTCACATTTCTAAGATTATTTGACGGGATCATTTAAAATCGATTCCAATAGGTGGCACTGTTTTAAATTTCTGAGGCATGCCACTCGATTTTATTAATTTGTAATGTAACACGTTTTGGTACAATGAAAATACTATAAAAGAAATCGTCACTGTATTTAAAGACAAAATTGTCACGAACCGAGAATACCCTTTTACTTGCAAGTCGCTGCTAACACCATCTATAGCCATGGAACGGAACCGAACGCGATCGAAGTACTTATAAAAATAAACATATTAATCAGACGAAAAAAAGCTAGTTACGTCGGTACGGTTTCTTAGTATGGGATGAGGCATTGGTATGCTAGTATCATATTATCTGTGATGAGGTGTATATTTTTAAACGTAAGACATCTTATCGTACTCGGGCGGTATGTTTAGATGTATTTGAAATAATTGTCTGTTAGATAATTCACGCTTCAATGCCTGAATCACATCATACTCAACTCTATATATCTTACTTTTTTCACGCTTTAAAAATATGTACGTGGGATAATATTCAGTGTTTTTTTTACTAAGTAGCAAAAGGTACTATTTTAAAAATGCATGAAGAAAGCAGACTCTCTTATTTTGGCACAGTGATGATGATGTCGATTCAAAGCGAATCACGCCCCTTTTTATTTGAATTTTATCGTTTCAGGTCAATTCAAACCACGATCTCCTGGAACATGACCCTGGTCCACTAACTGACCGTGTACCATATTTATTTTCCACGTAAACGTTGTATCATCGCCATTAAAAAGGTTTTCTAGCTAAATCATAATGATTCATGTAACAGATAAACATTCAGGGATACGCAGAATTAATATCAGCCTGCATAAATAAATGATTTTAACGAAAATAGCGCTGAATATATTTCCATAATATTATGCTATGGTATCCCTTGTGAACTGGCGTGTATTGAGTGTAAAAATAGGTTACCTCTGAATTTCAACGTGGGTGTAAGAGATGTCAATGGTTTGTATCAAATAGGTCGGCAGCTGCTCTTTCATATGTATAAATATTGAAAAGATGCAGAACAAAAAGAGTATTTTAATAAGTACAATTGTTTTTCCTGTAACTGCGCGCAGTTTTTGAGTTGTAACTATGATGATGGTATGTGTTGTATCGTTACTATTTTTACCCGACTGCCGAAGGAGGGTAATGTGTTTATCAGTCTATGTATGTATGTATGTTTGTTCCTATGTGGCGTACCAGAGACCAAACGCGTTGGCCGATTTTGATGATTCATACGTCAATCGATTCGTCTTAACCCTGCGAGTGTCACTGGCTACATTAAAATTGGAAAATAGTAAAATGGCGTAAAAATTTTTTTTACTTCCAAACCCATCGTGTGGGGTATCAAAATAAAGGGTTTTAAGAGGTGATTTCAAAAATATATAACACTTATATGTTTAAATGTACCGAAATCTAAAAAAAAAATAACTAAAAAGTTATAAATATAAAAAGTAAATTAAAAAAATCAAAAGACCCGACTGCTTAAAAGGCGAACTAAAAAGACGTAAACAAGAAGAAAATCATGCTGTGCAGTCGGAGGATACATCTGGTTTTGGCCAGCCAGTTCGCGAATATGTATCCTCCGACTGCACAGCATGATTTTCTTCTTGTTTACGTCTTTTTAGTTCGCCTTTTAAGCAGTCGGGTCTTTTGATTTTTTTAATTTACTTTTTATAATTATTTATGTGCCTCAGTGACTGCATTTACGCAAGGGAGAAATAGATTATTATCATCTGCACACTTTTTTCAAACTACGTAGGTCGGTTTCATAACTAACTGGATGTAGTTATATGTAGGATTTGGTTACAGTTTTGGTTACTGCAAGCCTGTTTGATCCCAACTCTGCGAAAATACTTCCGCCTTGACTTCCACATTCTCTAAAAACTCCGGATTCAAAGTGCCATTCTTTCAGTGATGGCGTTAGTTGAAATGCCAAAATGTAAGGGATTGATCACGACACACTATAGCGCTTCCATACAGTTTTTGAAATTTGTCCAAAAGCAATTTTTTTTATTTTTTTTTAAACTTTGCCCCACACTAGGAATTTCTTCCTGTATCGTGGGTGCGTTTACAATCATATAAACTCACATACACAAACACCCAGAGCCGGAACAATTATCTGTAGGTCATACAAATTTTTGTTCCGTGCGGGAATCGAAGCAGTCAATTGCTCAACCACTGCGCCAACCGTGCGCCCAATTTAGCTGATTACTGTTCTGCCGCCTCAGCTGTTTCCTGAATATCAATAAATATAATAAATCTGTAGTAAACCCGTTTAAGTACATCGATAATATTTCTAAAAAAATTAGTGTATTAAAGCATAACTGACAGAACCCATATCCAGCAACTTTTTGTTTTTTTTTCTGTTTATCTGTTTTGTTGTGTGCACGCATCACGTAAAATGTATGAACCTAATGTAGATAACTTTTATACATAAAAAATATACGTAACTTGAAGTATTACTTAGATTTTGTTTCATCGCAATAGGTACACACTTTCAAAAGATAATATGAATTTAAAGTGTTCATTTAGTAAAATATCACAACAATTGTGTGTAATTCAGATACTCGGACAGTTGAACTCTATATTCGATAGATGGCGTTGTGCATTTGATGTCATTTTCTGCATGGCGGTGGTAAATAGGGTAGGGTAGAAGGCAGTTGACGGTAGCGAAGCCGCGGGCACAGCTAGTCGACAAATAAAACACAAAGATAATAGACCTTTATTCAGATCTGTACTGTACCTACTATCCCAAACATTACATTAGAGACATGAATGAAACTAGCGGAATGAGTTTATTACATAATTCAGCGTGTCCCGCAGCCACTTGACACCGCTACCTACATTATTAAACACCCCGAATTGCCTTACACCGTTTAATAATTCATGACTATAGGAACCTTACATGATATCGCAGTTTCCGAACGTAGTATTATGTAAGGTCTAATTAGTTTGATTTCTCTTAGTCAGCTGATTTATTGTTTGCTTGTGCTATGATTTCGATGAAGCAATATCGTATAGCAAAGAAAACAGAAAACCGATATAAAAATACGAATAAACAAAGATAAATTTGTACCTACATAAAAAAAACGATTATTAACTTATTTGCAGATGGTAAACTGACCGCGGCCTATGTCGATGGATGGGGTCAACATTTTGCCAACAGCAAAGTTAATTTTGCCACTCAATCCTGTGCATATTTTCGTTAGAGCAATGTCCAGTGCTTTCATTTTTGATGAACTTTAGTAATGTAACCTAATTATTTTGGTGAATGTAATGTGCGGAACACTCGGTGCGCGAGTCCGAGTCGCACTTAGCCGGTTTTTTTAGGGTTCCGTACCCAAAGGGTAAAAACGGGACCCTGTTACTAAGACTCCGCGGTCCGTCTGTCTGGCTGGCTGTCTGTCTGTCTGTCCGTCTGTCACCAGGCTGTATCTCATATACCGTGATAGCTAGGCAGTTAAAAATTTCACAGATGATGTATTTCTGTTGCCGCTATAACAACAAATACTAAAAACAGAATAGAATAAATATTTAAGTGGGGCTCCCATACAACAAACGTGTTTTTTTGCAGTTTTTTGCGATAAAGATACGGAACCCTTCGTGCGCGTGTCCGAGTCGCACTTGGCCGGTTTTTTTTCTTATCCCCCGGCAGCCGGTCAACTGTTCTCGCTGTAACCATGGCAGCCTGTCGAAAACGACCAATGGGAAAATTTTGACCGATCTACCGAAAGTTCTTCTGTTCAGCCTTCAGATTGATCTCTCCGTGTATATACCTTTATACTTCTGCTAATTAGTTAACTGAGATTGATGACTTCTTTTACATAGAAGGGAAGTTACACAAACAGATTTGTTTGTTGAAACTAATGACAAAGCTGACGTATCAAAATCTCGTTCTGAATATTATTTCGGCCTTCACATGAATTTGTTAGGCCTTATCTTTTGACAGTTAGGTGAATTACTTTGTGAGCTGAATATATTAGTTTGTGCCTAGACTGATTTAGCATTATTTTTCCAGAGAAATACTTAGGTATACCTAAATAGAAATCTAATCATTCTTACTGTATCGTAGTTGCTTGTAATGAACAAGTCTCAAGAGCACAAATGTATGCAGCAGCTATTGAGCTCTTATCACACATTTTGTCACCACAAACAAGACGAAAAGCAGTACGCAGATGGTCTCGACAATATACTCGATATACGCTTTATACTCCTTTTCCTATTGTGTATAAAAAATAAGTCCAGCGCGAGTCCCACATAAAAAGTAACTACAGATATTTCGCGGAAATCGAACCGCAAAAAAATATCCCGTGACCTCGGACTCGTGAGCCTTTTAGACGCTGGTATCAATGAAAAGCCTAAAGAAACAGAGGAGCATTAAATAGAAGAAAAAAAGATTCCTATTACTTTACAAAACAAAATAGCATAACTTGCAAGTGACCGCTTTATATTACGCGATGAAATACACGAGTATTTATAGCCCACTTCCAAAGAGGTCTCTCTTTAGCCTAGGGTTTTCATATATTATATCCTTAACGTATATTTCTTGTTGAGGAGCTCGTGGCTAAATAATAACAGCCGCACGGGTCGATCTTCAAGGTTAAGCAACGCTTGACGAGGTCGGTGCGTGGATGGATGGCCATTTCAACATACCGAGTTTCCTCCGTGCCTCGGAAAGCACGTTAAGCCGTTGGTCCCGGCTGTCGTTTGAAGATCTTTGACAGTCGTTACGGGTAGTCAGAAGCCTGAGATCTGACACCAGTCTTGCCAAGGGGTATCGTGTTACCCATTTACTGGGTTGTGGAGGTCTGATAGGCAGTCGCTCCTTGTAAAACACTGGTACTCAGCTGAATCCGGTAAGACTGGAAGCCGACCCCAACAATAATTGGGAAAAAGGCTAGGTACATGATGAACGTATATTTCTTGTTCGCAATGTATTGTTAGTCGAACTTTATCTACTCAAATTGTGACTGTATTATACAAGTTGACTTTAATTATGGGTTTTAATTTTGGGCATTTTTGTTTTTTGGGCGCACGTTGGCGCAATGGTTGAGCGATTGACTGCTGCTATGCGTGTCACGGGTTCGATTACCGCACGGAACAAATATTTGTATGACCTACAGATAGTTGTTCCGGCTCTGGGTGTTGTGCATGTGAGTTTATATGTTTGTAAACGCACCCACGATACAGGAAGAAATTTCTAGTACGGGGCAAAGTAAAAACAAAAAACGCGAACATATATGTACTGAACAGCTTATTTATTTTTATATTTCGGACTCGATCCCATATTAAAATATTCTTGAGTACTTTCACCTCCTGAAACATTTCGATTGAATGAAAAGTAACCCTGTATTCTGCTGACCCGCTGATATCAAACATGTCTTTCACGAGGCGGTGCATGGTAAGCAGCCAATTGCCCAACTACTTTACCAATTGAAGCTTCAAAATGCTATACATATAGATAAAAGTGGCAGCTTTCCAGACTATTATTTTGTGGCCTTTTACCAGAAGTTCTGGTTTCCTCTTTATGGAAAGTTTGGCTCTTAAAATGCAACGTCCCAAGTTTTGGTGTATGTAGGTAATGGTTGATTTTAATAGAATTTTTAATTTATTTTGTTTCGTATTGTCTGCATTCTTCATTCAAAAATGTAATATGTTTGTATCGGAAATTCCACTTAATTATGGAAACAATATTGTGGATTGATGGGTCGCTCGAAACCTTTTTTAAATTGATTTTGTAACCTCCGTCCCAACAAGATATTTATACGAACAAAATTCAATGTGGGTATTTATTTATTTATAAAACACAGCTATGGCAAATGTATGCAGCAGCGGTGAGGTTTGGTGAAAACTTATGGTGTTTTTGAGATTGTGTTGAAGATTTTTAATAAAAACGATGCGTTCGTCTTAACGTACAAATTCTGTATTCGCCATTTTTATTTTACAACATTCAAGGAAAGGGGTTTGGGAACAATATTTTAGAAGACAACCACAAAATCACAGTCGATCGACAGGTATGACGTAGTATATGGTATCATTGCCTGCTTCGAGATGTCGCTGGTGGTCCCTGGTGCGTCAGTGGAGTAAGAGCCCATAACAGCAAAGGTTACATAAATCCGTATTTAGCATTCAAAGGTCGGATGATTTATTCCACCATAATCATTTAACATCTGGTAAATGTTTCTTGGTAACCTATAATTACCATTGCCCTAATTCTGGTTTTAAAAGCAGTACTTATAGGCACCATTCTCGTGATTTAGACATAGTAACCTAATAAAAACTTTTATTGCGTAAAAATAAGTGCAAAACTTTGGAGAGTGATAGCATTTAGCCACAACCAATAAAATGCAACAGAAAACTAGCAAAAACAGTCTAAATATCCACAATCTTTTGATAAAAATAGTACAAAAAGAAATTAAATAAATAAATACAGTAAAAAGTGAAAATAACTTTGGTTTCAAAATTCTGTGTCCGTAGTTTTTTTTTTTAATTTATTTACTACCGCCACGTTGGAACATTGCTTTGGTAATTACGTTAAAATCGGTCTAAATATATTAAAAAAACTAAGTGTCGTAAAGTCGAAAGAAGCCTCAGTCTGTCAGTGAACTATGATTGCATGAAAATTAGCTATATTATCTCAGATTTCCTAAGTTCTAATTAACTACCCGTATAATATAAATAACAGCTTATTTCTTTACTTAGCAAATCAGATACGAGCTAAAGCCAACAAATAAGATTTAGTGGCCCAGTAGCACAACTAACACGAGAAATATCTTTATCTAAAAGTTCGTTTGTCAGGCAGCGGATAGGCGGAGAGAAAGATGGTTTTCGACTTAGGACTAGGCTATAGGCAACTTTAACCTAAAATCGTCAGCGAACTAGATCTAGTATTAAGTTAGAAGCTAGTGGATAACAATTTTGTATAATTTAATCCTAGAAATGGAGATTGGATTGTTCATGTATAACTTGGCCAACTATGTACTTAAATCATTTTCCTGCTCTTATCCCATATTACTTGGGGTCGGCGCAACGTATACCATCCTGTCCCCTGTCACACTATCACTGACTCCCTTTTCTTTCATATCACTCCCCATACAATCCATCCACCTTTTCTTAGGCCTTCCTCTCCTTCTCCATCCAGCCACATTTATATTTATAATTCTTTAAATAATATGATTTTCATCCCTCCTCATCACATGACCATACCAGGACAATCTGTTTCCTTTTAATGTTTCTGTCACTGGCGCCACTTTCAAACTTCCTCTAATATACTAATTTCTCACTATATCTACTACATTCCACAACATTCTCACTATGTACTGTAATAATAATAAGAAAGAAAAGAAGTCACCGCCCGGTGACTGAACATACAGCTATTTAGTAATACTTTCATACTAAAAGGGTGGCAAAACATTTACATGACCTATGTTGGTTGTAGTATCTGTTTACAAGCGCAATGTCTATCAATTTTTGGTTTACCTATTGAAAACTGAAAAAGAAGTTTCGGGAAAAAATAAATTTCTCTAAAATAAGGGAATGTTTGCTGGATTATAAAAGAAAAATAAGGCCTTGATTATCAGTCCTCTGTAATACAAGTAACAGACGAAACCGAAATCTTCGCGCTCTCTATGTACTATCACTGACATAATCAAGCTAGCTTGCATCGCATAGTTAATAAGGTGTGTCTGCTGTGGGCACTAAAAGCCCCACGTCACCCGTTACGTCGCTTATCGATATGGGGCAGACAGTACATTGTGTTGTGACGTACGCCACTGTTCACTATGCAGCCACTAATACCTCCGAGGGAATCACTTACGAGATACGACGTCTTCTGTAGGTGTATCTCCGGCATATTAAGTCGTATTGAGAATATATGTATATCTAGGAACCCTGTAAACTTTGTACCTATTGGCAATATGTGGGTACTATGGGCACACCTCTGACTAACCTATAGAAGAATAAAGGCGTGATGTTATGTGAACCCTGTATCCTGAAATAGACGTAAGTATTTAATATATGTGTGAATGTCTAACAGAGTTTTAGTAGATTTAGAAGGGGTATAGGGAAAACTATGGTCAAACATTTAAACAGCCAGTAACGGAAATATTTACATCAACACCCACATCGGTCCTTCGAGCCGGATACGAACCAGTGACCTATGGATGCTGATCGCACACATTTTTAGTTCTTGTTATTGGCAAACAGGAAAGTTGACTTAATTATTTCTATTTGTTGTGTTCGACTAACTAGTTTCAGATATTGTGATGTTCAAATAGCATTACCTAAATATCATCTATACGTAGTACAGCCAATCCATATTAACGCTTAGACTTTAAGCTGTCCTAGTGTAGTACACAGTTTCAATAGAGGTAAGCTTATACTGGCTTTATTACCACTAACGGTGCGTCTGAATCTATAACTAGTTTTTTTTTATAAGCATTGTATTTCATGCACCACAAATACCAAATATAGCACACATAAACCATTTTACTCCAAAAAACTGTTTACTGCAAATGTGATACGTTTTTACCCAACTACGACAAACCCGAAACTAGGGTAATGTTTTATTACAGATGCATTGTCGTGGTTTGCCTTATCTTGGCACTTCCTTTGCGAAACTTGAAGCTTTAAAGCTGTAGGTATTACAGAAAGTGCCGTTCTTTGGGAAAAGTTACATTGCGTTTACTTTGAGTAAAATAATGATATTCTTAGTTACCCAAATTTTGTAATAAATTGTACTGGGCTTTGTACACAGTAAAAAGGGTTGATTACGAGAATATAGCAATTAATAGGTCTATATGTAACTAGTATTATCGGTTATCTACTCTCAATGCTTAATTGGAGAATAAATGGAAAGTACTTCATAATCGGCAATTTATCAGGATTTATTGCTAAATAATTTGGCGATACAACAAGGTATGGCATACCGCAAAATAATGATGTAATTAACGTTGGGAATTGATGTTTAAAAGCAGCCTATGTTTAGATTATCTTCTATTTATTATCCTACTATAATCTTAATATATAATATAATATATCTTACTGTATATACTATATATGTATCTTCTATATCACACTAATATTATAAAAGCGAAAGTTTATGAGTGTGTGTGTGTTTGTTTGTTACTCAATCACGCCTGTACGGCTAAACGGATCTATATGAAAATTGGTATAGAGTTAGACTTTAGGCTGGAATAGCACATATGCTACTTTTCATCCCAGTATTATGTTCCCTTGGGATAAGAAAACACTTTTTACGCGGGCGAAGCCGCTGGCAGAAACTAGTATTGTAAACTTGGCTACAGGTGCTGGAGTATGTTCCCTTAGGATAATTTTCAAAGCCGCTGGCAGAAGCTAAAAATCACAAGTTAATAAAATGTCCTGTCGGACTGACTGATACAGCATCGCCGAGCGTAAACTATTGAAGCTACATAGTATAATATAACGCCTTTTTTACACGACTGTCGAAGGAGGGTAATGTGTTTATCAGTCTATGTAAGTATGTATATTTGTTCCTATGTGGCGTTCCAGACCAAACGCGTTGGCCGATTTTAATGATTCTTTCGTCAATCGATTTGTCTTAACCTTGCGAGTGTCACTGGTTACATACAAATTGGAAAATAGAAAAATGGCGGCTTTTGGGCGTCATATTTTTTTTTCTTCTATACCCATCGTGTGGGGTATCAAAATAAAGGGTTTTAAGAGATGATTTCAAAAATATATAATACTTGTATGTTTAAATGTACCTAATTCGAAAAAAAATGTGAACTAAAAAGTTATAAATAAAAAAAGTTCATTCAAAAAATCAAAAAACCCGACTGCATAAAAAGCGAAAGCAACAAGAAAATTATGCTGTGCAGTCGGAAGATACATCTGGTTTTGGTCAGCCAGCTTGCGATCATGACATATCGTTATCCGTGATTGAATGCAACTTTGCAGAATGTATTATTTTGTTACGGTAGGTTACATACGACCAACCGTGGTCTCTTCTGAACACCACTATGAATATGTATGAAATATAATAAAATATGTATTACATGTAAGTTGTTTTTTTAATACCCGATACATATCGAATGTACAAGCGTACATAACAATTTCAGAAGAGCATATTTTCTTGTTTCATACGTTTTAGAGCGTGAATTTTCAGTATTCGGCTTTGTTTTTCTATTAAATTTTCAATATCCCTTACTGCTTTTTTTTTCATATTCCCATTTTTTACAAATCTGTAAAGCAGCGCTGCTCCTCCATATAATTCCTTGTTTATTTATTTCAGATATCGGATTGATGGCATTTCTCGTCCGTGACCCTTTTTACGGCATCTGCGAAACTCATATCTCCGGACCTTTTCCACATTTCGACTTTGAATGGAGTCCAAGATATTTTCTGGTGTTATGGCGTTTCTTATATCGTCATTGTGATAAAGACCGTCACTTTATGGCTAGCTTTACGGTCTTATGTTATTACCTACATGTCTAGGCTTTAATGTCTATGTTCTGTCTTTTTTGTTATCGATATACTGGCGTGTTATGACCATAACTAAAGCTTTAACGTGATCACACATAAATGTTGTTATAACCTTAAACTCTAAAGTTTAAGGACCTGGTTGATGATAAAAAGCATTTTGACAAAAAAAATGCTTCATCATCAGATCAGTTCGATGGTACATTTTCATAAGCACCAATTATTTATAAGTATTTGCTTCATCATAGTTGTTTAACTATTCGAGATATCTTATACCCTTATACTTAACACTAAGGAATTCCAGTGACCCTCTGTGGTCTTCCTCATCAGTTCCACTTCGCCAAATGATACTTTCTTAGTGCAAATGCTTGCATTGTTGATGAAAATACTAAAATCGCTAAACGTATGCCTATAATATTTGAAGAGTTCCCTCGATTTCTCCAGGATCCTACCGTCAGATACTGACCTGATGACTATGGGACCACCTGGAAAGTATACCCTTTCAAACAAAAGAGAATACAAATTTATTAGAATTCATTATATTTATTAGAATTTTTCGAATCGGTCCAGCGGCGTCTTTGAGTAATTGGGTAAAATAAACAAAAAAAAACCGACGAATTGAGAACCTCCTCCTTTTTTTGAAGTCGTTTAAAAACCTGGTCCTAAGATACAAAATCTTTTCTACTTCTTCATCTGCTAATTCATCAGTATCCGAATTCTTCAACCAATACATCTAGCGTATTCATAGCTTTGCGAATCCACGAAATACGTTTCGCAATACGTTTTTAAGTACAGAAACTGAAAGGCTATGGAAGTCACATTATTTTTAGGCATTTAGCCTACGAAGTCATTAAGTTAGACAGCCTATACAGTAGCAGTACACATTGCTGTGAATTGCCGGCTTGTAAGCTGGGATGAAAAAGCGGTACTCTGCAGCCATTCATTCTCGGCTGATTGCAAAAAGTACAGAGTTTATGACAAAAGTTTACCAGACATATTACCAATGTACACGATTTTAGTTAGAGTTGCTGATAAATGAGCAAAGCGGTAAATGGTTGTTTTCCTTTGCGATAATTTTCGCAGACCTGGTTTGACAGAACCTATGAAGGCAATATTATTAAGGACAGTGAAGAGTGTGTAAATAATAACACTATTTGATTGTGCATTATAACTCAAAAAACAAAAGCAATCATATTTATAAAAAAAAGCTAACCATAATATGATTAGTTTGAACACTGCAGATTCATATTTTTTATATTTTCCATAAAAAAAAATTTACTAAACAAAACCATTTGGATTTGCCCTAAGGCCCAGTAGGCCCGGGCCTAGGGTTACCAGATATTAGGGGCGGCCAGTCATGGTAAAAAATACACTGATGATAACAAGAAATTCATGGGCGCCGGTAAGGGGTCAAGGAGGCGCACTTGCACCCCTCTGGCTTTCAAATACAGTAAACAAAAATATAAAAAAATATCATATTAGAGAACCTAGCATACCCGAGGCGAGAAGTGCTAAAATTTTCGCTTGCATCTTTCTTCTTTAGTTCACAAGCTATATTGCATAAGTCGACAAAGTTTGAACTATCACACTCTCACATACACATACACAAACACGCACGCGCACACACACTCACTAACTAACACGGACACGCGCGCGCACTCACAACATTAATGTATTGGACTTTTATTAATCTGTTCTAAATTCTTGTAATAATTATGTAACAGTCTAAGAAATACTACTTGTCCTATGTTCGGGAAATGAGGGCTGATTGTCCTTAATACAGGCTACTAAGTAACCTAGCTAGGACATCAGTTCGTGAAATTGTATTGTTACCTACTCATCACAGATTTAAACTATTCCTAATTTGTCATCCTACTTTGTAACAGACTGTACCACTTTTTATGAAATAAATAAATTATTATTATTAAAGTTTGAACTATTATGTTTATGAATAGGCCAAACAATCTTATTCGAGGCGGGTTGCTGAAGATGCATCCCCCTTTTTAACTTATGGAAATCCAATGGATGGATGTCCTCCGCCGCGGGCCGGGCGAAGGTGTCTGTGGTTTTTAAAACAAAATTGTCTGAGTGGTTACAAAAAAGTGTTTCTACAGCATTAAGGAATTTTTGGAACATTAAACTATTTGTTCAGAGTATTAATTCATGTATTGTAAATAAATTTATGACATTTGTATGTAATAATAATGTGTGATAAATAAGATAATAATAATGTACTAATAATATAATAATAATTCTGCATAATAATGACATTTAAACAAATAATTTGCACGCTTGCTTGCAGGCAGAATACAATGACTTTAAGGCTGTAAGATCTTCACTTGTAAACTGTGTTTTTTTTTTTGTTTGGTTTGCTCTTGACTCTAGTCTAGGTCAGAGGTGACAGAGACAGAGTCGACGATGGAGTGAGCTTACCCAGAAGAAGCCTGTTCACTCTAACTTTGAGCAGGTAGTGAGTTCTATTCATTCGCTGTGCGCATTATGAAGGATGTATGTGTGTATGTATTTTCTAAACAATTTAAATATGAATTTGAATTTTGAAAAAATTGTCAGACTCTGACTAAAACCACACGGTGTTCTGCAGCTACCTTTGGCCTGGGCGCTGGAATGCTGGTGCATTTCATCATGCTCCGGGCAGGTATTGGCCCGCATGAAATCATGCGCACCCCGTCAACTTTTGCGGCTATATAGACCGTATACACTCCGTCATAATGGATCATACCGCCGCTATTAAATTGAATTAAAAATATATTATCATTTATTGCAGGAAGTTATTCCTGAAATAAATGGTAATACCTACTGGCTATTGTGGCGTGCCCTAAAGATACACATGAAAATTAATAAACCAACAGATTTCAGCAATAAGAAATACTTATAGTGATGTATTATTTTATTTGTTATTTTTGTAGAGCTCGTTGCTAAATAATAACAGCCACACGGGTCGATCTTCAAGGTTAAGCAACGATTACCGAGCTCGTTCCGTGGATGGGTGGTTGACCATCTTCACATAGCGTTATGCCGTTGGTCCCTGCTGTCATTTTAAGATCTTTGACAGTCGTTATAGGTAGTCAGAGGTCTGATATTTGACACCAGTCTAGCCAAGGGGTATCGTGTTACAGGTCCCGTCACGTAAAAAGAACGCTGAGCGACAGTGGAGGGGATGTGTCTGCGCATCGGTACTGTCGCGGTCTAAAGAACTAGGATATTGTTTTATAATATAAGAGTAATTGTTTTATTGTAGAATCATAATAGGTACTTTCTAGCTACTTAGTACTTTAGAAGAGGTTGGATTTAAATTAGATAATGTTTTCTTGAGCATTATTTTTTATTTCGATCTTATTATTATAAATATCTTATCATTATAAATTATCAACTGCTCCTTTCTCAACTTCTTTCTTCATAAAATAATAGATACTATCATCAATAATAAATAAAATCAAAAAATCAATTAATCATTTTTCATTCCTTCATTTTTAAAAACAATCGTCGAGCAAAGAAAAATGTGTGTGCGACTGTATTTTGGCAGCGAACGAAGCGTGATCTCTGCGCGGGAAGCATGGGTCAACTGACGAACCAATAGCGTGCGCGCACAGAAACACTGGCATTCCCCCGTCGCGCCCCCTTCATACCACCAGTTTGATCGATAAATCGCTCACTGCGCAGATTCAAGGTCAGCGTTCTTTTTACGTGACGGGACCTGTACCCAGTTACTGAGTTGTGGAGGTAAGATAGGCAGTCGCTCCATGTAAAATACTGGTACTCAGCTAAATCCGGTAAGACTGGAAGCCAACACCAACAAAGTTGTTAAAAGGCTAGGCAGATTGATTTATTTTATGCCGACATAACTAAATTTCTGAAACTATTTCAATAAAAGTTCGCAAGAAAGTAAATTCACATGTAGTACGTATATAATAGGACCTGAGAAAGGGGCTGCTGGTGCTACATGGCCAGGGCGGCCAATATTGAAAATCCACCACTGAATATCACGTCATGCCTGTAGTCTGCCCCTCAATTTAAATTAAGAATCTACTAATCAGTGCTTAAGCTAACCATGTGGTAAAAAGTTTTTATAAATAAGTTCCTAATTTCCAATTAACACCTTCCCATAAATTCGATAATTGGATATCTCACTCGGCCCCACATATTTATTATCGAATAAAGATAAAGGAGGTATCCGAGATATTTCTATAACATCGCGAGTCGGGCATGATATCGACGCTAAGGCCCTCGTTACGACCCCGGCTGAACGCTCGGCATCACATGCAGATAGAAACGACTACACTTATTGATAATAATCTTGCCATTCAGTGGCTAAAATACCGGTTTATCTTGTGAGATAGGATTAAGGGTAAAATTGGTAAAAGACAAAAACTTTTTTACAAAAAAAATACAACCGCCTTCAAAATAAAAACACTATGAAGTGAAAATAACTTCGGTTTTTCTGGTTTCATTTATCCGTTTTTTGACACCCCGGCTTAAAGTTTAACTACCGAAATTAAAGTTATTTTTTCTATGTAGTGTTTTTATTTGGAAGTTGCTTGTATTTTTTTTATGTTTTTATTTTTCACTTTTTAGCGTGGTACCTAGAAAGTGGACAATTTCTTTTTTTAGACATGCGTTTGCAGCAAATCCGGACGATATGCCGTCATTTATTGAATAGTTGAATAGATCTTCATCAGATGTTCACCAAAGGCGAATGGCAGGCTTGTATGGGAATTTCGTACCGCTAATAAAGTTTCTTATTTGGGATATTTTTTGTTTTAAATGGTAGTTATTATGATAGATAATTTATTTTTAATTTCTTAGATTTTTAGAACTTGGGGCGTAAAAGTTATAAACAGGTTTATTTTTTTAGGTTATGTACTAGTGTACCCATGTAGATTGTTACATATAGGTAAATGTTACATAATGTGTAAAGTAAATGGTTTGTTGCAATCTTTTTAGTGTTTTATTTACTTAAGTAGGTAGATTGAGATGAGGATCGTACTTACTCAGGACATTATGAGATACCTGTGTCCAGCAGCGAACTGCAACAGTTTGATAATGATTGAGTGATTGATATTTAATGTTATTTCTATTTCTAAATAATTAATTATCGTTACGATATTTTACATTGTGTTATTTTACATAAGGCAACTTCTAAAAACATAACTGCGTTTAGTGTACGATTTTATTACGTTTATTTATTAAAATCTTTTTATTGATAGTATTATTTAATCCGAAGTTCAAAAAATTGTAAACTTACATGAAAATAAATGGCTTAGTTGCCTTAAGTGGTACAAATTCTATAACCGAACAACAAAAAAGTATGCGGTACAGAATCTACCGTTCACCTTTAGATGACAAATTCAGGAACCTTCCGAACAGCAATTTAAGAATTTTCAAAATCGGTCTACAATTGACAGCAAAATACAGGAACACATACATTAAAAAAGTTTTTCCAATTTAAAAATACTTTTTTAAACAAGCGTTTTAGCTTTCATTGTCATCCAAACCAAACGTGTATACAAAATTTCATCTTAATCGGTTGAGGATAACTACTTTAAAAATAAGTTGCAAGATTTGATCCGTACACACTTACATACATATATTGCAAGTTAATAAAAAGCTTGTAAAAATACATACAGTCGAACATAGAGAGTCCTTAGTAGAGTAGTATCCTTTTTGGAAAGTCGGTTAAAAAGTGAGCAAAGAAGAAATTAATTAGGGATAAACAACTCTTTTTTGGCTTTTAAATAATCTGAAGAAAGAATGCTGAAAGGTCTCATTTGTATCCAATTGACAGGCGTTACCGAAATATTTCGCGGGATTTCGACAGACAAACTATTGATCCTATGGTACAACCAGGACAATAATAAAAAAGTTAATAAAAAAATAAAAAAACCCGACTGCTTAAGAAGCGAACTAAAAAGACGTAAACAAGAAGAAAATCATGCTGTGTAGTCAGAGGATACAATATTCGCGAGCTAGCTGACCAAAACCAGATGTATCCTCCTATTTATAACTTTTTAGTTAACTTTTTTTTCGAATTAGGTACATTTAAACATATAAGTGTTATTTGTTTTTGAAATCAACCCTTAAAACCCTTTATTTTGATACCCCACACGATGGGTAAGGAAAAAAGAAAATATTGGTCCTCCACAATATCGCCATTTTTCTATTATACAATTTTAATGTAGCCAGTGACACTCTTAAGGTTAAGACGAATCGATTGACGTAATCATCAAAATTGGCCAACGCGTTTGGTCTCTAGAATGTCACATAGGAAAAAACATACATACATAAACTAATAAACACATTATCCTCCTTCGGCAGTCGGGTAAAAAGATAAGACACAAAATAATTCTACGAGTACTGCCCCATCTCAATAACTTACCCTATAAAATATTCGCAAGGTTGCAACTTTACAAACAAGATTCAACATTCGAAAGCAGACGGAGATAACCAAAGCAATTAAAACTAAATTGAAAATAAAGAAAACAATCAGAGAGAGAATACTGGATAATTTTTAAGCTATCTAACTGTGAATAAGTCTGGAACAGAGGGACAGGCAGAGGCGACTTAAATCGTCGAAGTTGTTGAGACAAACTGTGACACCCGCCATTCAAAGCCGGTTGAACAGCGCCGCAACTTGGAATGAAGGCATTCAAAACTTGGGCGGTCACCGCTGCCTTGCCAACTGCTTCTCGCAAAAAATATCGTCGAAATTTAGAATGACGTTGCTATTTAATTTTTGTTCAGTGTGTCTTGTCATGCGTGTATAGTAGTCATTTTGTCATGTGTCTATTTAATGTTTGTGAGGCACAATGAAAGTTTTAATACCTAACGTATTACCTCGGATTAAGTGATTTTACTTGGTTACCTTGTGTTCAGAATAATGATGATACCAGCCTATTACGGTCCTACTGCAAGGTAAAAGCCTCTTCTCATACAGAGAAGGCATCAATTACCACGCTTGACGCAAATTTATATGGCTTATGTTTAACAAACCACCAAATCTAGTAATATACTGACAAAAATAGTAAATGATCACCAAAATTAAATTTAGAATCGCAACAGAGTCGACGGAGCCCCGCTGGGCGGGGCTCCTATTTCTGAATACAGGGTCTAAAGTAAACTAACACGAAGGTGATGACGGGAGCTGAGTTCGCTCGCTTTGCTCGCTCACTTCAGCTCCCGTCATCTCCTTCGAACCTAACCTGTCCGTGTCGGGGTGCCCTTAGCTCCCGAGCTCGCTTCGCTCGCTCTTGGACTGATTCATTGACCAAATCACTAGATTTGATATCTTACGGTTTTAGCACTTATGAAATTTGGTGATCAATTTACTAAATTTGGTTTAGGTTTATTTTTTTTGCTGATTAGTATATATTTTAGGTGATAGGGGTTATCGTCACAAAGTTTTTTTTGGTGGTCATTATATTTATTCCCAATTTATATTAACTACTAGCTGTGCCCGCGGCTTCGCTCTCGACAACTGCCTACCCTACCGTATACCGCCATTCAGAAAACTACGTCAAATGCAAAACGCCGTCTATTGAATATGGAGTTCATCTGTCCGAGTGTGTGTTGTGATATTTTACTTCTTGAACACTTTAAATTCATATATATTTTGATAGAGTGAACCGATTGCGATGAAACAAAACTAAGTAATTTTTCAAGTTATCTACATCGGTATCGTACATTTTACGTAATGCGTGCACAACTAAACAGACAAAAATGCCAAATATGTTCGCAATGGAATCTGGTCTGGCTATTTTTCTTGGAAAGATTTTCGATGTACAAAAACGACTTTTCTACAGTTTTATTATATGTATAGATGGATATGGATAAGTCCAGGTATCGTCACGATGTTTTCCTTCACCGTTGTCAACGATAAACGAGATAAACTTAGAAAGTACATATGAATTGAAGAAGCCACATTTGCACTTGCCCGGATTTGAACCCACGATCTCAAGCACGAGAGGTGAGGTCTTAGCCACTGGCCAGAGTACCTATAAGACAGCTTTCTTTGTAAATCTTTATTTCACCCGTTTACAGCTGTTGCCTTTGATATGCGGACGCACGTAAGCGCCCCGTCCGGACAAGTTCTTAGACCGCTGCACATGTCTAGAATTTATGATTAAACTGGCAGAACCCGCGGTGACCGGACTGTTATAAAACAGAGGGAAACTAATGACCACCATTTTCGTATTTTTTCGCATTATTTTTTCATCAGACTGCTCTACAATAACATAAACTAATATTATTATTATATTTCTATGACAAATTGTGTGTCTATTTTATGGGTGTCAATGCCTGAGAACAAAATTGTATATATATTTTTTCAAGCGTTGTTTGTGTTTGCTCATAAAAGGCAATCTCTTATGGTACCTATTTATTAGATTACTAAAACTCTGCCACTAATAGTAAGCTATCTATATATACTATCATTAACATAGGTTATATTTTATTCAAGGTTCTTGTGATAGGCAACAGGAGCGAAAACGCAGAAAATATGTAATTCCTGAAATAAATACAGGCTTGAGCTACTCAAAAAGACGTTCAATTTATACTAAGACCTTGAAGTGTTGTAATCAACCAACTCCACTACAAAATCTCAGTACCCAAGCAATAAGTCTTAGTCAAAGTTTTGGCATGGTTCTAGCATAACTTGTAGGTAACAACTAAGCCAAAACAATGCCAAAACAAACGATGTCATTATCCAATATCTCCACCATCACTATCACACACAAGTGTGTGACCATTAAAATTATGTCATTGTACAACCCAAGTGTCATTGAAAGACGTATAGAACGTGCACGCGAATAGTTAACCAACTATGTCTCAATTAGAGGGGCCGGGGCTTGCTAACGATTTCCGCATACACAAATATACGTAGCACATTATCCCCTACAAACTTCACTTCAATGAGATTGTATATGCAAGCGCTAATTCGTTAAAGGCAGGTGTTTCTCTTGACGAGTTAATTAGTCGAGATAAGCTGCAAAGCTTCGAGGAAAACTCTCCTCTTAATTTTGTAAATGTTGTTTAAGGAGCAGATAAGTTACTCGGGAGATATAATGGATTGTTTAACGACCTTAAGAATACTTACCGGTAATTAAATCTATGGAGAGTTATACAGATAGTATACGACTCGTGTATGAGCAGATGTATGACTGAATGTAAACAAAGCAAAGCATGTAAGGATCGATTCAGATGACATTATGTAGTTTCATACTATCTCCATGGGACAGATAAGGAGTGGAATTCTCTGCCGGAGTCTGTGTTTCCCGATAGCTACAATCTAGGAGTCTTTAAGTCAAGAGTGAATAGATTTTTTCTAGGCAAGCGTACTTCACCGTCGACCACATCATCGTTTACCATCAGATGAGAAAGTGGTCAAGTGCGAGCCTATAGACTATAAAAAAGGCGTGATTTTATCTACATACATATGCAGACTGAAAGTATATTCACTTGTACCTTAGATATTCGTCGCATGAACTGTGAAGCAATAACCGAAAAATAATATTCGTACAGTGAAAACCTTATTATTTTTGTTCAAATTATAGAAGCAGCTCGGGAACAATGATATACGTGAATATCTGTGTTTTAAAAGGAAAACCTAAGAGATAAGGCAGAGAAGAGATGATTCTATTATTATTTCTATTACCTCTCACACCACCGCCGTTCCTCCTAAAGCACGTAAAACCGTTCGTCCTACGCCAGCCGGTAGGTTCTATAGATATTTCACCGTGATGATTTAGGTGAAGTGAACTCGGAGTAAGCCGTCAATCCCTAGCATATCGGTGGAATAACAGCTCACTTGACACAAAGCAGTGGTGGCCCCAGTGATATCGGCCGCGACTTACAAGTTTTAGGTCGCGGGTACGAGCCCAGGCAGGCGCTTTACTCTGTGTAAGTTATTTCATCACCACTGCTCTCAAAACGGTGAAGGAAAACATCGTGAGGAAACTGGCATGTCCTAGAACTAAAAATTCTGGG
This sequence comes from Anorthoa munda, assembly GCA_945859665.1. NCBI lineage: Eukaryota > Metazoa > Arthropoda > Insecta > Lepidoptera > Noctuidae > Anorthoa > Anorthoa munda. The sequence continues at coordinate 13,315,245 of OX243900.1, read as the reverse complement.
CTGGTGGTTTACGGCCCATTCCCTCTCACAGAGTGGAGGCCTGTGTCCCAGCTGTGGGAACATTAATAGGCTGATGATGATGATGAACAGCTCATTTTGAGCTCACTTCACCTCAGTCTTTTGAGATCTGTCTCCGTTCGTGACAGCGTTGCTGTCCCATCGACCTAGGAGAGTAAAGAAACTGAAAGTGAACCTGTTTTTAGGCACACACTTGTGCACCATAATATCGCCTCCGTTCTTGGCTAATATCCGTCGAGATTGGCTTCCATGGCCGAAATTCGTTCCGGAGGAATATATTTAATTGTTTTTTTTTTTTTTATTTGCCTTTTAACGTGGCAATGCTGCCAGTCTTTCGGGTACATTACCAGTGGAAACGATGTGGAGGAAGTTTTCGACCATATTTTAGGAAAATATATTTTAGGATTATTATAGTTAGTTAGTTTATAGCATAGATATAATATTTTAAATTTCTATGGTTTAAAGTATTTTTGTTTTAAGTGTATATGTTTATTTATTTATATATGCTTTATTGTAGGTACACCAAGTTAAAACATAGAAAAGGAAACTTAAAACTAAAATACATACAATGGGCGGCCTTATCGCATACCGCGATCTCTTCCAGGCAACCTGGAAGAGATGGTTATGTTTGTAGTCTTAGTTAATTAAGTATTTTATATACTGTATATACTTTTATCTATATATATGTTTTTTTTATTATCTCTAGACTAGATAACTTCACAATAACGAATAACAATAACTTCAATCTTAAATCTTAGAACAAGGTACTAAAAATAGCTCTAAACCTCCTTTCAGACAATATTGGAGTGAAAATGTGGTACAAATCTCTTGGCTCCAGTTTTAGACCGGGGTTATGTTCTGACGCCCAATATTGGCAGCTTTGCTTTGAATATGCTCGAACGTTGCGTTGGAAGGCAGCTTGTACATTTGAGGCTATTGTGTTTTCTGTAGCCAATGTGTTTTGAAGACATTTTGAGCTTTTTCCAGCAAAAGTCGAAAATTATCCTTTTCAGGCCATGATCTACCCGTTTCCCCGTTTTTGAGGCGTAATTGATTACAAACATATTTCTAAACAAACAGAATTTCACAGTAGGACGGTGAAGAAAACCATGGATGGTTCGGAATACTGAATAGCCATTTATTCAGCCTTTCTTTCTCTTTATTAGAAGAAAAAAAAAGTTAATTAAAAAAATCAAAAAACCCGACTGCTTAAAAAGCAAACTAAAAAAACGTAAACAAGAAGAAAATCATGCTGTGCAGTCGGAAGATACATATTCACGAGCTGGCGGACCAAAACCAGATGTATCCTCCGACTGCACAGCATGATTTTCTTCTTGTTTACGTCTATTTAGTTTGCTGTTTAAGCAGTCGGGTTTTTTGATTTTTTTAATTAACTTTTTTTATTTACAACTCTTCAGTTTTTTTTTTTAGTTTTAGGTACATTTAAACATATAAGTATTACATATTTTTGAAATCGCCTCTTAAAATCCTTTATTTTGATACCCCACACGATGGGTTTGGAAGGAAAAAAAAATATTTTCCCCACAAAATGGCGCCCAAAATCCGCCATTTTAGTTTTTTCCAATTTTAATGTAGTCAGTGACACTCGCAGGATTAAGACGAATCGATTGACGTAAGAATCATCGAAATCGGCCAACGCGTTTGGTCTCTAGAACGCCACATAGGAACAAACATAAATACATACATACATACATAGACTGATAAACACATTACCCTCCTACGGCAGTCGGGTAAAAAAGTCTTTACAAAGCGGCCTACAGTAGGAAGATTAAAAGCCGATTTTGTTTCTCTTCCAATTTTGATCAAATACTCAGACACAGATTTAAAATCTAATAAACGCAATTCCCATTTCAACTTCAATTACAACTGTCTTAAAATTTGACTTACCTAAATAGGATCTTGATAAGCAGATTCGTAACCTCATATAACATTTGCTTAACTTATTAAACTTTGGATAAAGTTATATTTCGACAGTTCATATAATTATGATTATAACTTTTCAGGAAATTCAGTCGTTTTCAGTATGATCAACCTGGAAACAACAAAATTGTTTTCTTCTCCATAAAGCATGATGGTAAGTATTTATCTCAATATGACTTAAAAGCAGCTCAGTTTTGCCAATGCCAATTCAATCTCTTTGGAGTTCGGATTACCTAGTCCCAATCTCCAGAAAATACTAAATAACCAAATCTTAATAATTCTAAAGTATTTGATCTACAATAGAGTTCTGTACCCACTCGAATACCTACTAAGAAACAAATCTATAGAGTAACTCAGAAATCATTAATTTGGAATCAAAGCTTGTTAGACAAGTTATTAATTATTGCGCAACATTGTTTGATGTTATCCAAAGCCTTAACATTGTTACACTCATTATACTCGGTAACAGAAGGCGTTTCCAATCAAACCGGTTCTTAATTATTAGAAACAACAAGCTCAGTCGTTTCCTATCATTAATTTCTGTTTCAACAATATGAGTTGGTAGAGTACAGACTTGCTTTGATTCGATAGTATGGGGTCCATTTAATGGGTCTTCCCTGTATTCCAAGCCATGTGGTCCAACTGGATTACAACGAAAATCAACAGTGTCAGGTTTTTCTTTTAATTTATTGAGATTAGTCGAAGGATTTTTTCCGTTGTCATAGAAACTGAGTCGAGTCCTTCAAAATTACTTGGATTGTGGGTCCGTCGAGACAAACACAAAGTTGTTGAAAGTAAATATAATCGAGCTGTAAGTTTTAACTACTTAATTTACAAGAACTGCACGCGTTAACCAAACAAAGTATGTGATGTGAGAACAATGCGCCATAACTTGCATTTCTTTAGAGTCGCCGTTAACTTCAAAGTTGAAGACGATTTACGAGTGAAGTGCGTGTTAAGTGCAAGCGTCTTTGTATTCATTGCTTCTTCCCTTAATTACTTGCAACCTTGGGTATTTATAAAAATCTTGACGTTTATTAGGGAACATTACGCAAAGCTGATACTGCATCTTAATATAGAGTAAACAGACAAAGTATAAAAAAGCGAGCGCGGCAATCTTTTTTTTTTAGGTTTCCGTAACCAAAGGGTAAAAACGGGACCCTATGACTAAGACTTCATTGTCCATCTGTCTGTCTGTCTGTCTGTCACCAGGCCGTATCTCATGAACTGTGATAGCTAGACAGTTGAAATTTTCACAGATGATGTACCTATTTCTGTTGCCGCTATAACAATACTTAAAACAGAATAAAATAAATATTTAAGTGGGGCTCCCATACAACAAACGTGTTTTTTGCCGTGTTTCTTCTTTATAAACGTAATTAGAAGTTATGACAATACCAAAAGGATAAAAATAAACATACAAGAGTATTTAAAACACAGAATAATCTCTATGAATGTAAAAGTGAGACACCTAGCAAAAAAAATTGGCAGTAGGCATTGATGTATTAAAAAAATGTGTGTGTGTACCAGAGTACACAGGTAAGAAGTGAAACTTCTTTACGACATATAATTTTTCTACTATTTGCAACTTCACGAAAATGGGGTAGATAAGGCTTAAGCCTTAAGAAAAACATTTTTTTCCGTATTAAATTAAAGCTATTTTATTATTATAGACATGCATACAATTAATGAGTAATTTATATTTAGAAATTAATTAATTTATATATATTAAAATCATGCTCATACGTGTTGAATTTATAAAACGAAATATATAATCACTCACTTTTCTTGTAAATTCACTTAAATTTGAATAAGTCTTTTTACTAAACTTTGATAAAAAAAGTTAATAAAAAAAATTAAAATACCCGACTGCTTAAAAAGCGAACTAAAAAGACGTAAACAAGAAGAAAATCATGCTGTGCAGTCGGAGGATACATTTGGTTTTGGTCAGCCAGCTCGCGAATATGTATCCTCCGACTGCACAGCATGATTTTCTTCTTGTTTACGTCTTTTTAGTTCGCTTTTTAAGCAGTCGGGTATTTTAATTTTTTTTATTAACTTTTTTATTTATAACTTTTTAGTTAACATTTTTTTCGAATTAGGTACATTTAAATATATATGTGTTATGTATTTTTGAAATCGCCTTTTGAAACCCTTTATTTTGATATCCCACACGATGGGTTTGGAAGAAAAAATAAAATTGGCCCCCCACAAAATGGCGCCCAAATGCCGCCATTTTTCTATTTTCCAATTTTAATGTAGCTTATGACACTCGCAAGGCTAAGACGAATCGATTGACGTATGAATCATCAAAATCAGCCAACGCGTTAGGTCTCTGGAACGCCACATAGGAACAAACATACATACATACATACATACATACATACATACATACTTACATACATACATACATACTTACATACATACATACATACTTACATACATACATAGACTGATAAACACATTACCCTCCTTCGGCAGTCGGGTAAAAAGCAACATGGCGCGTAACCGAAAAACGTAACGATAGAGTCCGTCCAACGAAAGAAGTCCCGTAGACGCGGCGCTAGTTTCTATGCGACTGTACGCTGTCCTCTAACAAATCTTGTTAGTTCCATGTATTTCCGCGGGACATTTTTCGTTGGACGGACTCTACGTACAAAATTTTCTCCCATACGTCGATAAAGAAGTTTCACTTCAAAAATATTTAAAAATAACAGAAAACCCGACTGCTTAAAAAGCGAACTAAAAAGACATAAATAAGAATAAAATCATGCTGTGTAGTCGGAGAATACATATTTGCGAGCTGGCTGACCAAAACCAGACTCGTACGATGAACTGATAAACTCGATCTTATGATCTGAACAAATAGAACAATATCGAGTCAGCTACCGCAATTTTATGCTAGCTCTCTAGACCGATTTTATCCACGCATATTTTTAGCGCCAAATTACAAATATAAGCCACAGATAATATAATACTAGAAAAAGAAAAAAAAAAAAAATATATAATACTAAAATTATCAGTATAATCAGTACAGTACGTCGGCACGGTTTCTTTGCATGGGATGAGACACCAGTGATAAGGCCCAACAGCAAAGAGGTTCTAATTAGACGAAGCATTTATCAACAGAGATCTCACAAATCCTTCAATACACAAGTTTGAACTCCATTAGATACGAACTGGAATAACATTGAAATAGAATTTACTCGTTTCTCCGATAGATGCCATGGCAATCGCAGAGCTTCGCAGAGCCCGTTCGTGACATCTTACTTGATTTGTGGATTCCGGAGGTTTTAATTGTACGAAATGTAATCTACAATTCATATAACTCGCAAAATGCTTCGTCAATGTTGGTACACGGCCTCTTCGGCTATTAATCTCCAGCGTTATCCCAGCCTAACTGTGATTTACTTCGCCGTATTTATATTAAAAAAAAAACTATTGAAAACGGGCGCTGTTTTATTCGGGATTTAGTTTAAATGGATTTATTGGCTTTGGAGAATAAATTAAATATAAAAACATAAATTTATTGCAGTTTTGGTTTCGCGTGCTTTTTAAGAAGTGGAATGAGTATACTCTTTATAAATAGAACATTAAGTTTTGAGGGAAACCATCGGCAAATTCGAATTCTAATCTGAGAAGCGGAAACAAACGGGCACGTCTGGAAAACCTAGAAATTGAGGAAATAAAATCATTCTAGCCAGAGTTTGAATATATAAATAAGTTGGCGGCATCTGGCAAAAATACTATTCCGTCATGATTGCGAGACATAAAATCTCACTTTGGCTAAACGAATCCGAATTGCTTTTGTAGGTACCTGAAGTACTTTTTAAAGTATTAATTTCATAGAACGAATAGAATTCCAAAGCTTTATGGACGTTATCTAACGACCGATGGTCACATTTCCCGAAAGCCATGTACCATTAATAGGTACAGCTGTTCCATTAAAAGATAAAGGATGTGAACCAATCCCCTGCTAGATGGATGGCCAGTCATCTCCTGAACACACATGACCTAAAAACTTAACCGTTCTAATGTGACCCGGCACTGATAAATCGCCGAGTAGCCAGTTTTAATACCAATAAAAGTACAAAAGTTTCCTGGCTTTATTTCGCAGTCCATTGCGCTAAATTTACATCACCGTAAACGAATGTAATGTGAACGACCGCAATAAAACGCAATGGAAAGCTCAACCTTTTGTCATAATACTTCTCAGGAATACGGGAATAGAAATACTGAGAAGAATTTGTAACTACCTTTTGTCGACGTTTTATAAGTGCCCATGTACGCCTATGTGAAATAAAAAAAAACCGGCCAAGTGCGAGTCGGACTCGCACACGAAGGGTTCCGTACCATTATCGCAAATCACTGCAAAAAAATTACGTTTGTTGTATGGGAGCCCCCCTTAAATATTAATTTTATACTGTTTTTAGAATTTGTTGTTATAGCGGCAACAGGAATACATCATCTGTGAAAATTTCAACTGTCTAACTATCACGGTTCATGAGATACAGCCTGGTGACAGACAGACAGACAGACAGACTGACAGACAGACAGACAGACGGACAGCGAAGTCTCAGTAATAGGGTCCCGTTTTTACCCTTTGGGTACGGAACCCTAAAACATTTGATTTGATTACTCATTAGTAATCAAAATAATAAATTTGTAGTAAAATCGTTTTTGTACATCGAAAATATTTCCAAAAAAAATTGCCAGAGTGTTAAAGGATAACCAACAGAACCCATTTCCAGCATTTTTGGATCTGTCTGTTTAGTTGTGCACGCATCACATATAATTTACGAAACCAATGTATATAACTTTTATAAATAAAATTGTGCGTAACTTGAAGTATTATTTAGTTTTTGTTTCATTGCAATCGGTTCACTCTATCAAAAGTTAGAATAATTCAAATACTCTAACAGTTGCGCATTTGACGTCGTTTTCTGAATGGCGGTTAAGATTCTCCGCGGCAGAATTACACTAGAAAAAAAATTGGTAGGTAGGTAGGCAGTAGATGGGAGAGAAGCCGCGGGTACAGCTAGTCTTAACTAATATTATAAAGAGGTAAAGTCGTATGTTTGTTGGTTGATGGCAAATGACACGCGTACTATTTACATGGGACTTTAACGTGCACTTCTGCCCAACCCGTCCCGTCGGAGAACACAGACGTGATGTTATTGTATGTTTGTTTGTAACCTCTAAAAGTTCTGAATCGTGTTTGAAAATTATTTTAATTATAGAAAGCTATTGCTGAGTGTCATAGGCTACTTTGCATCTGGAAAAAATAACTGGGCGTGTAGGGTGGGCCACGGGAGCCGAAGCCGCCTGAAAAACGCTAGTTGTTTTATAAATCTACTAGCTGCCACCCGCAGCTCCGGCCGCGTGGTATTAGTGCTTCACCCAATCGTATCACACTAATATTATAAAGGAGAAAGTTTGTGAGTCTGTGTGTGTGTGTGTTTGTATGTTAGTTTCTTCTTTACGCTCAAACGGCTGAACGGATCTGGATGAAATTTGGCACAGAGATATATTATAGCCTGGAATAGCACATACATATTTTTATCCCGGTATAATGTCTCCTTGGTATGATAAAATCCTTTTCACGCGGGCGAAGCCGCGGGTAAAGCTAGTAGCTAGAAGCTAGTATTATAAATGAGAAAGTTTGAGAGGAATCGATGGATGTATGTTTGATACTCAATCACGCCAGAACGGCTGAACGGATCTGGATCAAATTTTACAGAGAAAATTATAGTTTGGAATACGACATAGGCTACTTTTTCGCCCGCTATAATGTTTCCTTGGGATGATAAAACACTTTTCACGCGGGTGAAGCCGCTGGCTGAAACTAGTATCTTTATAAATTATAATTATTTATTACCTACGTGTTATTCTGATGTATAAGCTATATTTCCGTAAAGTTTCATCGAAATCCGTATAGTAGTTTTTTCGTGAAAGAGTAACAAACATCCATCCGTACATCCTCACAAACTTCCATGTTTATAATATTAGTGAAGTAACATAAGATTTTTGCATACCTATTTCAGTAGACTAAAACCCTAATAAATAAATTTTGTGAATGGTTGGAAGTTATGAAGATTGTGTAAACAGATGTGAAGGGGAAGATTAATGAGGTGTTAGTACTAAAAACAGTGATGTGTGTAAGCCGAACTAAGCCAGATGGATGCTGGTATCTACGAATACTATTCTTACGTACGGCACGCAGTTATTATCAAAACATTAAACTATTATTATATTGTTGGAACAGTGTCAAGATCAGTAGGCAAAATGAGTGTTATGGACCAAGGTCCCAGACATAGCTTTCGTACGAAATGTTAAATGACTGGGGAGGATGTTGGGCCTTGGGCTGCTATTGTTGCCGGCACGTAACTTGGCAAAGCTTTGGCGTAGTGGGGATAAGTTCGCGTATAGTACGCAAACTGACCAACCACCATATAGAGCGAACGGAACGTGGACGCGACGCGATTGGTCAGTCGATCCTTGTGTCAACTGACCAACCAATCGCGCTCTCGGAACAGTGCTAAACGATCCTCGCGTCCCGCTTGATAACCAAAGACCTAAAAAACGACTTGTGCGCATCTAAAGACTCTTGCCCATTGACATATATATTACTTGCGTAAGGACCAGGCCAACCGCGCCACTAAATGGCACCAGCGGCAGCGCGCTGGTCATAAAAGTACACAAGTACAGTTTAGGGCCAACGCGACTCAGTTGACAGTGGTCCGTGTGCGTGTCTATGAATAGTATATAGTTATCTGTGGCGGGAGTGAGCCAGTATTTGCTTGTCTTAAGAAGGTTTCTATAAAATGTTCAAATGGGCGTATCCTTCCTTTCGAAATCATCTCTCTTGCCATGTTACGTGCCAACAACTATACGATATGTCTGGCTGTTAACAAGAAGTTTCGAAATATATAGTGCCCTTAGTATCATGTAGAAAAATAAAGATGGATGGACTAAGTAAAATTACGTGATTTCTTTAAAACTTTTGACGTGTCTGTTACAAATAACTGCCAGCATAAAATGTCTGGCAGTTTTGATTTCTAATTTCTAAAGTTATTCTGTACCTGTCCCTAATAATCAGCTCGGAAGTCTGTACGATTTTTAAGTATCTTTACCATCTGATAACTGAACATTGGCCGTCACTCCAATCTTGCAAGCATGCGTACTGTTATATCTATCCGATGTACCCTAACATACTTACCCAGCACCTAACCAGCACCGTCAGCTCCTCATCATCATTTCCTCATGCTTCCCGTGTCCAGACCTCGTTCCCTCAGTCAGTCGTCATCCATCCGTCAGACCATGCACATGTATCTGTGCCGCGCATCCTCGATTATTGTGAATTACTAATTTAAATAAATCCCTTAATTCCAGCAGTAACAATTTTGTTTTTTAAAAAGTGGTTTTAAATACCCATTCTAACATTGGTGGCAGCGGTGGGATTCTAAAATCCGGGAAACGTCTCGCGAAAAACCAAACCAAGAGGATTGCAGTGTTGTGCAGTGCATATAACCTTGAGTGACACTCATCACCATCATAATTATCCGGGTCAAAGTTGCCCAAAACTCCAGAAAACCGTCTCATCACCAGTCCACTGTGCAGTGGTACAGGCAGCTGCACTATCTGTGCATCCTACGGGTCTGCCTACACCCAGCACCGACGAAGATCCAGGCGTGTTCCAGTGTTCCAGATTTCCAGTGTTCCAGTGTTCCAGATTTCCAGTGTTCCAGTGCTCCAGGTTTCCAGTACTCCAGTGTTCCAGTCCAGTTCCAGCATCTAGAAAATGCAGTGTTTTTGGACCCTGTGAGTGACAACATAAAGTGTAAATCATCTAACCGCATTCCAATCAATCTGCAACAAGATAACGGTTCCCAGACGACGGCGACGACTCTAGCCTAAACATCCGTTGTTATTAGATACTGATAACCGTTGCAGACTGGTTAACATACTAATCCATTTGGGTTTGCTTGTGTATTTTTAATATTAATTTATCCTATTAAGTGACTTATTTTAACAAGTAAAATGGCTAAAACCGATTCAAAGAAGGACCTTAGAGAAGTTAAAGACGACGAAATTCCCCTTAATGTAATTCTAAAGTTTATTAAACCTTTTAGTGGTAGCAGAGAAAAACTTAATGCTTTTATCCAAAATTGCGACAATGCAATTTCTCTAGCGTCCTCCTCACAAGAGCACATTGTCTTCAAATTCATAATTAGTCAGCTCGAAGACAAAGCTCAAAGTGCATGTTCAATAAAAGAGTTCGACACCTGGTGCTCACTTAAAGAATTCCTAAAAGCACAATTCGGTGAACGCAAACATTACGCTCACTTATTAACCGAACTCCAAGAATGTAGGCAAGGTAGCCAAGAGACTGTAAGTCAATTCCACCTACGGATTGAAACATGTTTGTCCCAACTTTTAACTGAAGTCACAATATCCAATTCCAAAAAGAGCGAACTTTCCGGTAGGGTGGCTGCAATGGAAGACCTAGCGTTACATACATTTAACATAGGCCTACAACCTCGCATAGCTAACATCGTAAGATGCAGAGACCCTAAGAACCTAAATGAAGCAGTTAATTATGCAATTTCCGAAGAAAAAATCCAACAGTTTACCTATAAACAAAACGCACTTAATAAATTCAACCAAAATAGTGACCGCCGTAATAGCTCGAACATTTCCAATAATAAAGTCCAAAAGCCTCAATTCCCTTCGTCCTTGTCCGTTTGCCGGTATTGCAAAAAACCAGGGCACAACTTAGAAAATTGCAAGCTTAGGGAATATAATAACAATAAAAACAAGTACTTTAACCAAAACGCCCAACCTTCACATAACTTTAAACCCAAAACAGAATTTAAACCTCAAATCAACTATTTAAATGAGGAAGAAGGCTATGACACAGTGGATAACACTGATTTAAACTAGCCAATGTCCCGCATAGGTGTCGCACGGGACAGCCTTATCTAATAAAAGACGACACCAATACTCCTATGAAGACCCATGGACGCGGTAACCAGCCCGAAACTCGTGGTCTATCCCCTAATCCTATGACCCATGGACACGGTAATCAGCCCGAAACTCGAGGTCATCCAATCAATCCTTTAAAGACCCATGGACACGGTAACCAGCCCGAAACTCGTGGTCTATCTTCTAATCCTATGACCCATGGACACGGTAATCAGCCCGAAACTCGAGGTCATCCAATAGCTCCTTTAAAGACCCATGGACACGGTATCCAGCCCGAAACTCGCGGTCTTCCGATGAAAGTCAAGCAACAGGGTAACCAGCCCCAAACCGTAGACTCTTCATCATCTATTATCCAAAAACCTGAAAAAGAAAATATAATTAACCATGAAATATACGAATTTACATCCAATACAAAAAGTAGATACTTACCTTATGTAAAAATAAAATCTACTATTTCAGCCAGTCATATATCTCTCCTTATTGACACTGGTGCTTCCATAAGTCTAATAAAAAAATCAGTAATCAATGATATGACACAAATCAACGAATCAATCAAATATAAAATAAAAGGAATTGATTCTATTGACAACAACAGTTTATCTACTTTAGGACAAATTCCTGTATCCATTACGACATACGATGATAATGATGTTCGCAAACATTCAACCCACACATTCAACGTAATAGACAAAATCAGTCTTCCTTACGATGGTGTTATCGGTAACGATATATTTAATGATTGCTCATGTCAAATCGATTATGTAAAAGGTACACTTAACCTAAAAAGCCTAAAACTTAAGATGTACTTTAATGAACCAGTCTACACTATTACACCACGTAGTGAAACAATAATAGAATGTACAGTTGCGAATCCAGAAATTAAAGAAGGTTTAATTTTAAACCAACACTTATCCGAAAACCTATTAGTAGCAAACTGCATTGTCCAAGTGAAAAATAATAATCGTGTAAATGTATCTGTTGTCAATACTTCCAATGAACCAATAACGATTGATTCTGACCTTCGATTAAACCTAGAACCCTTCGAAATAAACTCATCAACTCTAGTAGCTACAATGTCTGAATTCCATACTCTTGAACGAACAGAGAAAGTCCTAGAGCTACTCCGAGTATCCCATCTTAACTCAGAAGAGACTGAAGCATTATACTCAGTCTGTTCTCAATTCTCCGACGTATTCCATTTACCCGATGATCAGCTAACTTCTACTGATGCTATTCAACATAAAATCAAAACCACTTCCGATAATCCCATACATGTAAAGACATATAGATTTCCTGAATGTCATAAGACGGAAGTCGAAACCCAAGTTAACAAAATGTTACAACAAAGCATCATAAAACCTTCTATGTCCCCATGGTCATCACCAATTTGGGTGGTACCCAAGAAGCTCGATGCTTCTGGCCAAAGAAAATGGCGTGTGGTGATCGACTATCGAAAGCTTAATGATATAACCATTGGTGATTCCTATCCTATTCCTAATATATCCGAAATCCTAGACCAATTAGGCAAGTGCAAGTACTTCAGTACCCTAGATTTAGCTTCCGGTTTTCACCAAATTAATATGGATCCTAATGATTCTGCTAAAACAGCATTTTCCGTACCTACAGGACATTACGAATTTACACGTATGCCCTTTGGACTTAAAAACGCCCCATCTACTTTTCAGAGACTTATGAATACAGCATTATCCGGCCTGCAAGGTATCCAATGCTTTGTATATTTAGATGACATTGTAATATATTCCTACGACATCCCCTCTCACATTAATAACCTATCTAATGTATTCTATAGACTCCGACAATTCCAGTTAAAATTACAACCAGATAAGTGCGAATTCTTGAGAAAAGAAGTCTCGTATCTGGGTCATGTTATTACAGATAAAGGCGTAAAACCAAATCCCGACAAACTAAAAGCAGTTCATGAATTTCCTATACCTACATCTCCTAAAGACATAAAATCATTTCTTGGTTTTGTTTCTTATTATCGCAGGTTTATCCCCGACTTTTCAAATATTGCTAAACCCTTAACAAACTTATTAAAAAAGAACGTTGAATTCTCATGGTCAAATGAACACCAATTAGCCTTTGAAACCTTAAAAAATAAATTAACTTCAGCCCCATTATTAATATATCCAGATTTTTCAAAATCGTTTATCCTTACTTGTGACGCATCCAATTACGCGATTAGCGCTATCCTGTCTCAAGGTGATATAGGCAAAGACAAGCCTATTGCTTATGCTTCCCGTACTCTAAATAAGAGCGAGTGTAATTATAGCACAACGGAGAAAGAATTGCTTGCAATACTTTTCGGCTGTAAAACATTCCGCCCTTATTTATATGGCAGAAAATTCCTGATCATTACTGATCACCGTCCTTTACGTTGGCTTTTCAACCATTCTGATCCTAGCAGTAAACTCCAAAGATGGAGACTTAAATTAGAAGAATTTGAGTATGAGATAATCTACCGCAAAGGAAAATTAAATAACGCTGCAGATGCATTATCTCGCTATCCTCCTACTAAACTCGTAAATCCTATAAATCCTATACCTGAACCCTCTAATCAGGAAATAAACTTACCTGATCCAAATGAGTTGTCCAACCCAAATAACTCTCCAATTATCCCTTCTGATGATCTTATCCAACTTGAAGATCTAATAGATCCCCTCGTTCAACCTGAAGGTTTACCAGAATTAGGTAATCTAGATGACCTAGAGATAATAAATCGAGATAATAACTCACCTTTATCTTCCGCTGATACATCAAACCTTCCAACACCTCCAGATATCCCAAGTCCTAGTAGCTTCGGTACTTTAGATGGTAATTACTCAGATTTCCTTAAAATCGCTTCTAAAGATTTCAACCCAAATGTAACTATCATTGAACACAACCAAAGCTTATCCAAAACTGATAAGAAAATAATTATTATTCCTACATCCATAGACATGGACGAATCTGTTCCCTATATACAAGAAGTAATATGCAATTTTCCTAACCAAGATGAATTTGCATTATTAGAAAGGTCACTACATTCCTTCTTGAAATATGATTTTGATAATAAAACATATTATTTCCTTTTTACTAAAGTTAATCACTTTGATACCTGTACTTATGAAGACATCTATAAAAGTATTAAAGCCATTAGAAATGAATTAATAATTACACTATTAGGCCAAGAAAATGCCGAAATAGCTATATCTGATTTTAATAATCCCTTCGATAACCATCAGTACCTCAAATTATATAATATGCTCCTATACCTATTTCACAACTCAGAAATAACAATACATATTTATAAAAATACCATCATATACCCATCGTTAAGCGAAATACCTAAAATTATGAAAGAAAACCACGATTTACCTATAGCCGGTCATTTAGGCCTTTCCAGAATGTTAAAACGCATACAAGAAAAATATTATTGGAAAAATATGCGAACTGACATTGAGAATTATGTTAAAAAGTGTTCACAATGCCAAACAAATAAAGCACTTAGAAAAATAAATCGTGCTCCTATGCAGATAACTTCGCTCTCTACTCAACCCTTTGAGCGTGTAGCCTTCGATATAGTAGGACCATTACCCGAAGCTGGTAATGACAAATATAAATATATCCTTACACTTCAGGATGACCTTACTAAGTTTTCAGCTGCCTATCCAATTATCAACACTACGGCAGAAGAAACCTGTGAATGTTTAGTTCATTTCATCACATTGTTCGGTATACCTAAAACTATACTCACCGACCAAGATACCAACTTCACAGCTGAACTCTTTAAACAAACCTGTAATCTCCTAAAGATAAAACAACTCTGGTCCACTCCTTATCATCCTCAAACTCAGGGTGCTCTAGAAAGAAGCCACTCTACACTAAAAGAATACTTGAAATCTTATATAAATAATGAACAAAATAATTGGCCTCGTTTCGTTTACACAGCTATGTTGGCCTATAACACGGCAGTCCATTCTACTACTCATTATTCCCCCTATGAACTCCTATTCGGTAATAAACCTTATATACCAGACTCTATATATGAAGAAACGTCGAATGCTACTTACCCCGAATATGTCCGTATACTTCAAAATAGATTAAAATATTCGCGAATTAAAGCAATAGAACATATACAAAAATCTAAGACAAATTCTAAAAACTATTATGACACGCGTACACGTCCGATCCAATATAAAGTTGGCGATTATGCATATTTAAAAAACCATGTGCGCCTCAGAAAGGCTCTTTCCCCAATATGGAAAGGTCCTTACAAAATCGTAAAAATACACGGCAATAACACCGCATCATTATTAATAAACCGGCGTCAAGTCAAACACCACTTCGACGAAATGAAACCAGCTACGTTAATAACAAACAGTTAATTTACATTACTTCTTATTCCAGACTCATTTACATTTATCCCATCTTGGCGTCAACTGATCAAGAATATATACAACCAGCATCAAACGACGCAGGTATATATTTCGACCCAATTGGCTCCTTAAAAATAACTGATGATACTTTAGACATTATCATACCGATAGACATTTCCTTCATTCAGCCACACCTTGAAAATATTAAAGACATTTTAGGAACTTCCAAATATCTTTGTAAACAAAGTAACGCTTTTTATGAAGATGAATGTCATTACATGTTTCAACCGCTATCATCTCGTTATTCCGATATTGTTAGAGATTTTAACTCCATATCTTACCTTATGTCAAAGAAATATAAAAGGTCAGCCTGGTTTGGTGGAATTGGTACACTAATTAAACATCTATTCGGAAATATGGACGAAGATGATGCTATTAAATACAGCAATGCTATTCAAGCTTTAGAAAACGATCAAACCAAACTGGCATCTCTAATGAAAGAAAATATAATGATTACAACATCAACATTGTCCTCACTTAAAGAAATTATTGATAAAATTGATGCAAATGAAGCAAATTTAAGTTATGCTATTGAAGTATTAAATCAAGATGTTAAAAACTTAACATTAGTTTCTGATAAGTTATTATTAAGATCTAGAATATCTGAATTATTAAATATCCTAGAAAGTAGTTTGTTAACATTATCATTTAAGTTAGAAGATATTATTAGTGCTATAATGTTTAGTAAGTCTAATATTTTATACCCATCTATTATTACTCCAGAACAATTGTTTTCTGACCTTGTAAACAACTATAGGTTCCTACCTAGCTCTAAACAATTACCGACCCCTCTACTTTTAGAAAATATCCACATTTTAGAAAACATATCCGATGTATTCAGTTATTATGCAAACAACAAAATTATTTTTGTATTACAAATACCGTTAGTAAATACTGAAGAATTTGACTTGTATCATACTATACCCTATCCTGTTGCTCTTAAACCTGTTAACAATACATTATATACCACTATTGTTCCATCTACCAAATATCTTGGAATAACTAGAGATAAGTCAACCTATTGTAAAACAAACAGTCTTAGCCACTGCAAGGTCATTAACACACAATACTATATATGTGAAATGCCTAATGTATATTCCACATCAGCCGCACCTATATGTGAAACTGAGGTTATTTCTAAAGCATTGAGTTCTGTCCCACATCTATGTAATACTAAATTTGTAAATGGTAACTTTGAAGCTTTCCACAAATTACATAATAACCAATGGATTTACCTTATAAGCCAAAATTCTAAATTCACCATAGAATGTCTTAAACAAGATCTATTTGAAACTTCTATTTTCGGAACTGGTATACTAACCCTACCAGACAATTGTGTTGCTTATTGTAAAAATAATAAATTGATACCCAAACATAACATCGAGATTAAAATAAAACCAATAGTATTACATTTTGAACTAATTAACGATACTTGTTGTAATTCTGATACTTACTTAAAAGATATGAATAAAACTCCTTTTGTAGAATTAAAAAACATAGATAATTTAGAGACACTCTTATCAGATTATAACAAAGTAACAGATCACATTAAAACAAACCTCACATAGTACTTTATGGCGATTATTATTCTTACGCCACTATAGTAATAATTTTAATCATATTATTATTAGTTATGTATAAGATATATAAACATTGTAAATTAGTTAAGGCATCTAAAAATGTTCCCAATCCTGTAGTATCCATAGAAATGACATCTCCAGATCCTGACTCTGACGAAATCCCTGCTCCTAGACTCCGCATGACTTAACCCCAGAAAACTTAACTTTTCCGTCAACTTACCCCTAACCCGTAAGTTTCCTCCTAATCGGGGGGCTGTTATATCTATCCGATGTACCCTAACATACTTACCCAGCACCTAACCAGCACCGTCAGCTCCTCATCATCATTTCCTCATGCTTCCCGTGTCCAGACCTCGTTCCCTCAGTCAGTCGTCATCCATCCGTCAGACCATGCACATGTATCTGTGCCGCGCATCCTCGATTATTGTGAATTACTAATTTAAATAAATCCCTTAATTCCAGCAGTAACAATTTTGTTTTTTAAAAAGTGGTTTTAAATACCCATTCTAACAGTACGTTCAAAGTACATACTATCACTACTTAATTGTGGGATTGAGTAGTTTTTGTGTAGAAAACTATGAGTAATGTCTGAGGAGTCTGGCATCTCCATATATTAAGCATCGCAACAGCTACTGCCAGAAAAAGACTATGACCGTTTGTTTACGAGGCACCGCACGACACTTTTTGCGGTCACGATTTTTAACCCACGACACAATGCAGGTGATCTGTCATCCGTTCGTTTGTTCACTAGACACGAATACACGATTATGTAAAGACACTGCAGTGCACTTGTATTGTTCTATAAGCACGTGAGTGACGAACCAAGTGAGAGCCGTGTGGTACGGTGTGTCGTGTCGTCAACAAGCTCATACTTGTTTTGTTCAGCCGTTAAATCATCACTGCAAAAATTCGCGACGACATAGCGGCATCGACGACATAGCCGAAAAACCGTTTGTAAATCGTTTCGCGTGTAGTGCGGTGTCGTGCAATGAACAAATATAAAGAGCTCTGAATCGTGACCACATTTTGAGGTGTCGTGTGTCGCGTCGTGAAAAAACGACCTTACTTGTAGTGCCCCAATATGAGTTGCAAGTTAGTTGGTGTACCAACAAGATTGTTTTCATCGCGATAGTTTTCAAAACAAAAGAAGACACATTTGAATTTTGAATACTTCGTCCTATTTAAAATTCGAACTTGTCAGCAACTTTTCGCAGCAAAAATAGTACATTACTGCAGCGGCCAGCAAAATAGGCATTGATGGACGAACGTGTAAATGTGGGCCGAGGCGAAGCCGAGGCACACATACGTAAGTCCATCAATGCCTAGTTGTGGCCAAGGCTTGTATAGTACTTTTCTCAAATAATGCGCGGAAATTAAAACTAAGTAGTACCTAGAACTCATTTTGTCAAAATCAATGACGAACAACAATAATTGTTCCCGCGTTAAAGTGTTCCTTTGTTTTTTTTTTCAATAAACAGCGTTCTATTTGCAAGCCAGTTCGAAATTTAAATAAAACCTTTGATAAGTTACCTCCTTGGTTGCCATGTTTCGGAGTAAAACATCGTTCCATTTTTAAACTACACGACAGATATGAGTTTACTATGTAATTTATTTGGCCGCTAGACACGACAGATATGGATTTTCATACAACTTTTGCCGGCCGCTGCGCGCATGTATTTGACCAGTACAGCAATTTCGATTTATCTCGAAGAAGGTTGTCGAAATAATGATCACATTTCCAAGCATGTTTGAGAAAAAACATTATAGGTATATCTAGTGAAAGAAAAACGATTTGAATTAGGAATCTTTGTTTACAACTCATTCCTCTATTAACATTATTGATTGCCAGCATGAAATCATTAATCTGTATACAATATCTAGGTTTATATCAAGCACTTTAACCGTTTTTGTCCCATGTGCCTTGTTATACGAGTAACTTATAGCAGTGATGTTCAAAGCTTAGAGATAGCAATTAATTTAATGTGTATAGTTAGAAGATAAATGTTTGAACTCATTCTCACAGAGTTATCTGGCAGTGGCGGTAGTGTGAACAGTTAATTTTCCTGACTATGAAAATGACCGAAATCTGAAAATATCTAGATAACTAGATATTTTTAAGATATGTTCGTCTTGCGTAGCATGGATTTAAAAAGTAACAATGTTTATTTAAACTGGATGTGTATTGCAAACAGATATCGGTAAGTATTTGGCTTTTCTCATCTAGTGAAGGAGCTAAGCTAGTATTGCCATACTCAAACAAGAATATAACGATCATAAATAAGAGAGAAATTCAATTTTATTAGAAAATAGCTGCTGGCAAGCACAAAAAAACAAATCGTTTACAAGAAAATTTATAACACCATCACATTATCGCCATAATATTCATTTTATCGTCGTAATCACGCCTCCCCCTCTAATACCAAAATGCCAGGATACTGTTACGTCCTCTTTGCTTCATTATGTAGGACAATAAATTAGGGCGCAATTAAAGTGGCCCTCGGACATTGACTGATATACAACCTCTTTGCAACGTTCGCCAGATTGCGTCTACCCACCGATCTCGAAAAAATGAGCCAGTCAGGCTCCCCCCACAATTTATTAGCGCCCGTGCAACGAAAATTAACTTTTTCCTTTTAAAAGGCTATTGTGAAATTATAATATCGTTTGCTAGTCCTAAACAAAAGCAATTAGGTCGCCTACCCAGCCTAACTCTGGTTTTGCCCTCACTTTTTTGAGTTTTAGGTCAAACTTCTTTATCTGTAATGCTTTTATAAAAATCTGTCTTTTGTCTGTTTGTTTATAACTTGGGGATTTATTGTTCTTTTGCTGTTGGTTTCCTTTTATTTTATTGCGGTCGATTTGAGGCCATATTTTTGGTGAAATAAGTCCTTGGAAAACTTTCTAAATGTTGAAAATTTTGCGGGTTTCTTTGATTTTAAAAGTTAGTTATGACTCTTTGTTTACCGGATCGATTTATTTTACTACCATTCTAACTGTTTGATAAGTATCTGAGTTCTAACAGGTATGTATTTATGCTATTGTTAAAAACGTACACAATGGATGAAATCGTTAGAAGCTGATAACCAAGCTCATAACACCTTTTCGTATATGTGTGTGTACAATCGTATTATTTCTGATTTCCTTTCCGATATCAGTTTCCTGTCCCAAATACTGATAATAGATATGTTGACGGGTGTCGTCTGGTTGAATACCTACATACCTACCTCTCAGTTGAAGAAACAGTACCTAACTAATTATAACGATTTATGGAATATAATCTGATATAGGTACCTATTTATAGTTCAATGTGTATTCCTAGCAGTCGAAACCTCTCGAGGAAAGTCTAAACGCTAAATTAATATGTCTCATACAGTTTTCAACCGATTGAAGAAAGTTCCACAACAAAAGCCATAAAATATCGTTCATAAAACCGAAAGGTAATTGTAAGATTTCCAAACTGCATCAGCCTCAGTGCACGCGAGAATATTGCTTCTGCGTGATTCGATTTCGTTCTATCCCGGCAAAGTTGGCTAACCGTTGGCTTACCCATATCACAAGCCGAGTGAGTATGGTCTCCAGATAACCGAGTTAGACTCGGACAGTCCACTCGGGAGTAGAGTGTATGAAATTCGGAAATTGTTATTCGATCCCAAAGGCTCTTAAGATCTTTTTAGGGTTCCGTACCCAAAGGGTAAAAACGGGACCCTATTACTAAGACTTCGCGATCCATCTGTCTGTCTGTCTGTCCGTCTGTCACCAGGCTGTATCTCATGAACCGTGATAGCTAGATAGTTGAAATTTTCACAGATGATGTATTTCTGTTGCCGCTATAACAACAAATACTAAAAACAGTATAAAATAAATATTTAAGGGGGGCTCCCATACAACAACAGTGATATTTTTGACGTTTTTTGCTCGATATTAATAACGGCAACAGGTAGAGGCTTGAAATATTCACAGAATGTTTAGTTGCATATTCACTTCAAAAAATAATAATTATTAAATTAAAATAAAATAAATTAAGGGGGGCTCCCATACAACAAACGTGATCTTTTTGCAGTGTTTTGTGATAATGGTACGGAACCCTTCGTGTGCGAGTCCGACTCGCACTTGGCCGGTTTTTTTATAGAGGCTCAAACTGTTATTTATGTCCCAAATCCTATTTTGGCTAATTTATAAAAGGTTCTTCCTCCTTTGACAAAGGGAACGCAAGAATATTGTTACGTCTTCCAACATCTAATGACTTGGACAAAATTATTTTTTTTCGGCTTCGTGCCGAACGCAGTCCATCGGTACCTGTATGGTAATTGTCTTCTACTGTACTACACTTTGGACAATACGTATGGTGAAGCAATTTTACCCAAATAGGTATAACTGATCATTGGTATGTCTCCCGATAGAAGCCCACGACCCAAGTTTCATGTTTGCCTGGTCGAGCATGTACAACGAGAATGTTCTTATGATACCAACTATAGGACCAGTATCGCAGGTATGCTTATTTCATTACGTTGTTCCTAAATCCCTCTGTGCCTTAAGAGTGTCCCGTGCAACTCGTGCCTAGGGTTCTCCGTTTCGGATTATTAGTAAACTGTAATAAAATAACTCTCGCCTAACGACCTTAACTCCGGGACGTCATGTTCGTATTAAATTGTTAAGAGCGAGTAATTTGTTATAAAGTGGGTAACGACCAATTTGATGAAGCGATCTATGTCTATAACTTTGTAGGGTTTTTAGCATTTGGTATTTTAAGCTTGAATAGACCCACTGCAAAGTGTCTTTTCTTCTTTCCAATCCTCCAGCTGCTTATACACGCTAAGACAAGTCACCGAGCCTACACAAGAATTCGTGTCGTTTCTACACACGAACTGTGTACTCTATATTGTAGTATTATATGATGTGGCACTCTACCACGGAGCTGAACAAGTAAAAATCTTGTCTGCGCTAGACAAGATTCGTGCCTAGAGTCCAACGAAATTTGACTGCAACTCCTGAAAGCCAGAATCAACAGTAGCGACCACCAGAAAAGTGCCGAGGCAATGAAGCTCGACGAAGTCCCGGAGAATGAATTTAACTGTCTTGGATCCCGATAACGGAGGAGTAGGAAAAAATAAAAAATTTCACTTCCCTCCATATCAAGCAGGAGACAGAACAAACAAGGCCAATAGGCACAAAGGGTCGTTTACAACTGGGATAAGCCCAGTTCCCTAGCACCTCGGATAAAAGAAAGAAAGTAGGTCCGACGAAATACTTGTTCATGTTGAATATGTCGTGTACGACACGAATTCTTGAGTAGGCCCGGAGGATTTTCTCAGCTTGTACAAGCAGCTTCCCGATTTTGAGGAAGTGTGGATCAGTCATGTCTGTAAGAGTCAAACCAGCTTGGCCGATGTCGCCGGACATATTACATATGGGTTAAGGAACCAAAATATTGCTGTGAATGTCCATGTTAGAGCGTTATGTGTAGTGCCCCAATATGAGTTGCAAGTTAGTTGGTGTACCAACAAGATTGTTTTCATCGCGATAGTTTTCGTTTACAAAGTAAACTTATGTTTCTTACATGAATAAATCAAAACAACTGGACCTTTGTTTCTATTGAACATTCGATATAACTAAAACGGTCCGCTTCTAGTTTACCGATTGTGTTACAGTTTTGTTTAAGTTGAATTTAATTCATAATTTATCGTTTCGATTTTGAGTTATGGTTTAAAGTTTTTGTATTTATAGTTTCAAATGTGTTTGTTTGTTTAACATAATATAGAAAACAAAAAATACTTATATATCTTATTTTATTTATACATCTTCATCTTCCTGCTCTTATCCCATGTTACTTGGGGTCGGCCCAACACATTTTCTTCTTCCATACCGTCTTGTCCCCTGTCACGCTATCAATGACTCCCTTTTCTTTCATATTACTCCTCACACAGTCCATCCATCTTTTCTTTTGGCTTTATCTCCCTCTCCATCCATTCACATTTATATTCATACCTCTTTTAGTTTATCCCTCCGCATCATATGACCATACCAGGACAATCGGTTTATTTTCAACTTTTTTTCACTGGCGCCACTTTCAAACTTCCTCTAATGACTCATATCTCACTTTATCCATTCTCGTCACTCCGCACACCAATCTCAACATTCCCATCTCTGCTACACGCAATCTTTTATCATCCATCTTGTTTACAGCCCAACATTCTGATCCATACTTTGACAGGTTTAATCTTGGAGATTTTGAAGAACGGATTTGTAGATTTTCCCATTTAACTTAAGGGGCCTCCGTGGGTCGCAAGTTTATGCAGTGTCCTGTCGCCATTTCATCCATCCTGAGTTGATCCGGCCATCCTCTTGGACAAGCGACCATAGGTATCGGATGTCAGAGCAGATCGATATGGGCGTTCCAGCGAGCTGTGGGCACGGAACTGGAGAGACCGCCAAAATCGCAGAACAAGTATTCAGTTTTGGTTCTGCTCAATTTCAGGACAACACTCTCCAGTCTGTGGTACTACATCTTCAATCTGCTCTGGACCTCTAGGCCATCTCGGCAACCAGCTTAATATATAACTTTCTTAATTACATGCATGCATCTTACAAAAAGAAAAAAAAAAAAAAAACTTTGAAATTTAAACATTCTTAGGCAATTCTACCACAATAAAACTAACAGTTTCTTTAAGGCTTCTTATAGTAAGAAAATAATGCACAATCTCTACTTCCGTTCCGCAAACTTCCTTTGTAAAAAAAAACGTTTGGTACCTATTGTTTTTTGTGTTTCGACACCGACTTCGGAAAAGAAAGTTATTTTTCGTTTTGCAGTGTTTTTTTGGAAGTCGGTTTGTTTTTTTGTTAAAAAGTTTTTTATTTATCTCTTTTTAGTTTTGATAGGTACTTTCAATTGCCATAAAATTCATATATAGCCAAAGTACATCTCATGACGATTCCAATAAGCCCATACACGACTAGGATACATTGTTTTATTTCGGAGTACCAGTGCGGCTTCATCATCAGGTCAGTTCGATGGTACCATTTTTATCAGCACTATGTATTTATAAGTATTTGCTTCATCATAGTCGTTAAACTATTCGAGATATCTTATAACCCTTATTTTTTTTTTTTTTTTTTTTATCTTTTATAGGCTTGCGCTTGACCACTATCTCACCTGATGGTAAGCGATGATGTGGTCCACGATGGATCACGCTTGCCTAGAAGTAACCTATTCACTCTTGATTTAAAGACCCCTAGATTGTAGCTATCGGGAAACACAGACTCCGGCAGTGAATTCCACTCCTTAGCTGTACGCACAATAAAAGTATTCTCAAAACGCTTAGTGCGTATGGGTGGGGTGTCCACCATGTACCGATGGCGCATCGCCGTACGTCTGGTAGTCCGATGATGAAACGGGCTGGGTGGGATTAGATCATGCAATTCCTTCGCACACTCCCCGAAATGTAACCGATAAAAAACTGACAAGCTGGCAACTCGGCGACGATGTTCAAGGCTCTGGAGCTTTGACTTAACCAGTGCCTCATCGCCGATGAGCCTCTTGGCCCGCTTTTCGATCGACTCTAGTGCATCAAGCTGGTATTTGGCAGATCCGTCCCAGAGATGAGAACAGTACTCCATGCATGATCGAACTTGCGCTTGATACAAGCTGAGCAGCTGTTCTGGCGTGAAGTACCTTGTCACCTTCGCAAGGATCCCCAACTTTTTGGCAGCCAGCTGAGCCTTTGCCTCAATGTATGGGCCAAAATTGAGAGTCGATGTCAACGTAACGCCAAGAAGCTCAAGATGGTCAGTTATTGGCACGGTCACATCGCGGAAAGTTGGAGCCGGGTGAAATTGGCTCTTTTTAGCGGAAAAAAGACACGCCTGGGTTTTAGCAGCATTAAACTTGACCAGATTGGCATCGCCCCATTCGGAGACTGCCTGCAAGGACAGGTTCAAGCGCTCCACCATGGCCTCACGGAGAGACTGGATCTGAGGCCCGGTAGCACGAGCGTTGGACATGTATCTCCCAGCAACAGTGCTGTCGTCTGCATACCCAAAGGTGCCGGGTTTTAGCAGATCGTTAATGTGCAGCAAGAATAAAGTTGCTGAGAGAACCGACCCCTGAGGGACCCCGGCATTAATATCCAAGAGGTCCGACGAGCAGCCATCGATAACCACTCGAATGGACCGATCCCTCAGGAAATCTGCAATCCAATCACACAGACCACCGGGCAAACCGAATGAAGGAAGCTTACCAATAAGGCTTTCGTGCCAGACCCTATCAAATGCCTTCGAGATGTCTAGGGAGACGGCAAGCGCTTCCCCGTGCCTCTCGATGGCCTCACTCCAGATGTGAATGGCATACGCTAGAAGATCCCCAGTAGACCGATTTCGGCGGAAGCCGTATTGGCGGTCACTTAGGATTTCGTTTGCTTCTAGGTATGCCAGGAGCTTAGTGTTTAGTACACGCTCCATACTCTTACAGAGCCATGACATACTTAGTATTAAGGAATTCTATTGGCCATCTGTGGTCTTCTTCATCAGTTCCACTTCACCAAATGTTACTTTCTGAGTGCAGATGATTGCATTGTTGATAAAAATACCAAAATCACTATATGTATGCCTGTAATATTTGAAGAGTTCCCTCGATTTCTCCAAGATTCTATCATCAGATCCTGACCTGATGACTATGGGACCAACTGGGAAGTATACCCTTTCAAACAAAAGAAGAATTTTTCAAATCGGTCGAGGCGTCTTACAGTAATCGGGGAACACAAATAAAAAAAAAAAAGATTCCGACGAATTGAGTCCCTCCTCCTTTTTTTGAAGTCGGTTAAGAAAGTGATATTGTGAAAAATGCATGAGCAACTGTCAACGAAAAAAAAAGGGTGCCGATAACATGGTTAAGATTGCAGGAATTTTATTGTAAACGCACCCACGCTACAGGAAGAAATTCCTAGTGTGGGGCAACATATAAAAGAAAACCCTTGATACGACACGTACAGGGGCGGTGGATGTAGCTACACTTGAGGAACCGGTTTTACGACACCCAATTTACCTATTGCTGAACGACAAACACATCTCATTATTTAAAGATACCTACTTACCCACGTATACAAATGAAAAATCCTGTTTGTTACACACTTACGAGTATTACCATAATTGGTACGTATAATGCTTTCAAATGTGAAACGTTTGTGTAACCAAGGGTATACGTTAATCCCATTACTTATCTACAGTACCCAGAATTCCTGTCTGCGGTATTACACTCGAACACCAAATTGCTTTTAATGTTTTCCACGCAGGAATCCCCTTTTCAAAACCAACGAAAACAGTACCTAGGAATCAAATGATTATCTACACTTTTTTAACGTAGATAGATAGTAAGGAATGTATACTTAAGAACAAAGGAAAAATTGTAGATACATCATGAAATCTGTGAATACAATAAGTCTATTGTGTATAAAAACGTTTTCTTTGATCTTACTCTCCTTCTTAGAAAATTCAAACACTATTGTTTAGGTTAAAAAAAATAAGATACACACGGCAATACCTTAAAATAGACTAACACTAAGCCCTACAAAAAAAGTTGGGTACATAACTACGAGTGTGGTTAGCTTATGCATTTCTCTACATACCTTATAGGTGCCAGAAATACTTTGATTGCTATACTATTTAAAAACAAATGACATATGATTTCATTACACATCTACAAATGCAAAAGGAGTACCTTATTCGAAATTTAAATAAATTGTTCATCGGCTACTTTTCTTACTGGTCTATTCTATCATGGTGATTCCCGTAACCATAGTAACCGAGATACCGATTGAAAGTTTCTTATCCTATTAGAAAGTGTTCGCTCCATAAAACTTTCACAACTTCCTGAAATCAAACGGAAAGTTCCCTAAAAACATCTACCACAAATTATTGATTAGTTCATTTGATTTCATATTTTCTTTACTGCTATAAATATCAGGTAAAATAAAATAAAAATATCTCAAGTTAAATTCTTCCTGATAACATACAATAAAGAAATAAATGGATGTTCATGAGAGAGAGTTACACAAATGAAAATGTATGCGAGATGAACGTGTTTGCCACTTTGTACCTTCGCAACGACCCTTTTGCTAAAATGTAGATTATGTGCTAGCCAAGCATACTCTGCTTATCTGTGGTTAGTCAGAAAATTGTCTATTTATTTTGATAGTACGAGATCGTGATGCCCCAGAGCTTTTATAGACCTTCTAGATACTTGATGTACTTTGCCTTCTCAAGCAATGATCAACGCTACTGATTAACGCGCGTTCCTTCTCTGTAAAAGAATATCGTTTTACGTAGATCAGTGCAGGAAACAGAGTCTGGCTATTATATTATAATCAGAATATAAATAAAGTAGCCTATCAAATCAAAAAAAAAAAACCATTATCAAAATGCTTTTTCGTAGTACACAGACGGTGTTACCTTCACCAAATTTTTGGTTCACCACATTTTTTTGAATATCTTAGTAATCTATAATAGCCAGACTCTATTATGCGCACACACTTGTGCATTGTAATATCTCCCGCGCCGATTACTAGCCTCTGCTGAGATTGGTCGCGGTTGTCAAAATTCGGTTAATTTCTTTGCAATTCAAAGAAATATGAATATGATTATTAGCAGGCAAACCATGAAATAACTTAAGCTCTTTCTAAATTAATATTCAGTCATCTTTCAAATGAATATGGCATAGAAACCATTTAGGTATTTATTAAAAGTATCATAAATTTAAATCATAATTTCTTTAGAGACATTTTCTTCCATCGACATCAATAAATATTTGTTCAAAGACTCAGGCTTTATTTGTCGTATATTTTCGGTGAAACGTAAAACTTAAACAAACTTAAGTAACCGGAGCTTTGTTTCCTGTTTTGGAAAAATACTCGACTACCGTCCGTTGCTATGGCAAAATGGATTGTTTTGATTACCAATAGACGCCTTTAAGGTTGAATAATTGGTCCTGCGATAGCTTGGAGGCATTTTCACCAATAATAAGAAAGAAGAGGAGACATCCTTAATTAGACTACAGCCCAAACGAGTAGGTATTAGGTAGATACATATTATTATCTATTGTAAATGTATGGAAAACACAAGGTAATCAAACATACATAAACAACGTATTCTTGGTATAAAGTCTACCTAATTCTAGGATAAAACAAGATAGTAAAAACAGTGTTTCTAATGATACCACAAGTTTTTTATTCAGCCATTTGAGTCCATGACAGTACCAGTAGCGCCATCTGTCGGGGCTACGCAGAGTAATAATAAGGGCGGGTTGTTCTCAAGTTCCGTACTGAGACACGTAACTCCTCTGGAAAATCGGAAAAGCTATCCTCCTAGAAATTCCTCCTTACGTCGCTAGGTGTCGCTTTCAACTGAAATATTTGGTAACAATATTCTTGGTGAATGTAACTTATTTTTTTTTATTAATCCAGATACTTTTATTAGACCAAAATATTGAAACATAATACAAAATTGAAAGATATTATTTTTATATTAAAAAAAAGAAATTGTTACATACAAGTACTTGTGCTTGAAAGTTGAAACAAAAATTCATGAAACAAAAGAAAAATTAAAGAACTTGCCATGTCGTGCAGTTAATTTATAGAAACAGATTAGGTCGTCAGGTGCACCAACGGATTAACCAAGGGGTAATCAAACTATCCCAGGGGTAATCTACAGGTGCAAGCATTTAAAACATGAACACGATATGCTTGAACTTTTGTTATTGTGTGAGCGTGACTTTCAGAGGAGTTAATGCACTTTTTATATGTTTTATTTTAGTTACTGTTTGCTCTGCTGATACACAGAGTTCAGTAGTTTTTTTTTGTGTATTATAGCGTGGAAACTGAACCTTATAGCTTCCAGCTTCCTTATAGCAGCAATCTTTACATATAGCGAGTTTTTTCCGTGCCTCGGAAAGCACGTTAAGCCGTTGGTCCCGCTGTCATTTGAAGATCTTTGACATTCGTTACGGGTAGTCAGAACCCTGAGATCTGATACCAGTCTAGCCAAGAGGAATCGTGTTACCCAGTTACTCATAACCAGCGTGCATGTCTTGTATGTCTCCATGTCCATGTATGAACGTTAAGGGTACGCTAGTCGAAAATTCTTCCATACAAACGTAGTCTGGCTTTTACTTTACTCCACTGATTGACGATGTACGTTCAAAATAAAAAAAATACATCAATTTGTCTCATCATTATCTAGTCCAATATGGAAGTAAAAAAAAAAATTACTTGAAAATTATGAGCTTCGAAAGTTCCATATTTTAACACTAATTTAAAAACAGCCTCCATACAGGGATAGATTACTACCTACTTCAACAATGAAAATAATTTTATTTTGAACAGATACATTCAGTCGTTTTTTCATGATATCCAGACTCCCAAAGGTCTGTTTATAAAATTTCGCGCGCTCGTTTTCGTTCTAAATCATCATCCATTTCGTTTCAAATTTGCAAAAGTGTGTATTAGTACGCGTACTAGCTCTTACTGCTCATAACAGTATCTATCTGATCCGCACGTGTTGTCTGTTGATATAGCACGCATTTTAACCCCGCGCACAAAATAGTTCGTAGCGTCGACTAGTGTAACCTTAACGATGCAATAGGAGTATGTAAGGATCGTAGCAAGTGGCGTTCTGTATTTTCTACCTACCCCATGGGAGAAAGGCGTGAGTTTATGTATAAGAGAAAGTTTGCTTTGAAAATAATTGTACAATTTTCTTGCAATATTATAAGTTGCAAATAACTTAGGATAATATTGCAGGAAAATTTAAATTAATTTTTTAATTAACATATTACGTATGGAGATAAGCGTTCATAAAATATAAATAATAATACAGGTCAATATAAAACAATGTACCAACCCCATCATTTTATCATCACTGTAATATTTTTCGTTTGCGTGTGGGGTTCTTTAATAATATGATATAAAGTTAAGTACTCTAATCTACGTAGTATGTTATTAAAAATCGCACGAATATATATCGTAGTCTAGACGATATAATATTATTTTATAATGCTGTGGTATTCAGTAACAAGTATTAGGTACTCGTATCTAAAAAAACTACTAAATATGTTGACGGAGTTACGAATTGCTTCATTTGAAGTTATTAGTTAGAAGCAGGTACATATTCATATTTTCGTTTTAAGATAGATGTTCTTTGAAGACCAGGCACAAAACAATCCAACAGATTGTCAAACGTACAAAGAAATGTGCAATTGTACAAACAGCAGTTAAGTTTTTTTTGGGATGGGAAATAGTCCAATGACTTCTCCCGCTCTGGAGCGGCAAGGCGTGTCAGACTTTTACTGATTAACCACCTGTTCCTTCAGTTGCTTGTACCACTCTCTTTAAAATTCACCCGCGACCCAGACAGGCATCAACCTTAGCGGGCCCTGTCAGGTTTTGCTGACATCTCTTTGAGGTGCGCGTGGAACACTATGCACCGTCGACTCGGGTCTGGTCCTAATCGGACGGCGAACTACCCATTACTCGCCGTCCGCAAGCCCACGCCTATGGTGGCTGGGAAATCGGCTTGCGTCTCCTGACGTCCAGGGCGCCTCCTGCGGTGGATAAGGGCGTGAGGGCGTCTCCGTTGCGTCTCCCTCACGCGTTCCGCAGCCTCCTCCGCGGGCATTACTGCTGCGCAGAAGGAGGTGGCAGCTTCCCATGCCTCTCACTCTGTACCAAGGCTTGGACCAGGACCGGATGCGAGAGATCGCTACCGCCGAACATCTCCACGAGACCTCCACCGTGTCCTCCGGGTGATCCATAGAATGGTGACACCCGGGCGTTTTCTCCCGCCTTGTCCTGAACAGGAACCTCGCTAAACAGCCGTGCCCGGTGAGGACCTGCGTCAGGCGGGAGGACGCCGAGTCGCCTCTCAAGCCTCAGAGGGCCCTTACCGCAATTGTGGCGTACCCAGCAGCTGGATTGCGACAATCGCTCTCTCCATGTCGCCATGAGATCCTGCCGCAGCTCTGTCCGCCGAGTCCCGTTTGTCGCGACAACATAGTTTCGCCCCGGCGTTTCGCCTCCTCGCGCCACTTCCATATGTACGCGAGGACTAGCCCTGCACCCTAATAGCGTAACTTTAATGGGAGCTCAAAGAACGCAAGCACGTTTTCATTTTGCCAATTCAACAGTCTGCATTGCGTGTTGTACGCTGCCGATTAGAAGGGTTTTTAAACAATATGTAGCATTATATGATGTTATTGTATTATTTGATCTTTCAATAAAATTACGCAATTAGGGTGCCGGGCGAATATCGATTTAATATAATATTAAAAATATAATAATTAACACTGTTTGTAACATTTTGCACCCTAATGCTGGATAGCCAGAACCTGGAAATACCGCTTAACTTTCACTTAATAACAGAAAATTTTTGTTACTCTTTTTGCCAATACTAACATCGATTACCTAGGTAACCCCTACCTACCTAATACCTAGGTAATCAGGTAGATATCTAATGTAATAAACATCATCATTAATCATACTCGTGATAAAGACAATAACTTAGTAATAAATTGCGGTCATCCATTTAGATTTTATTGCTAGCATTGGAACTATAATATAATTTCTAGAGATTGAAGTCAGAGTAATTACAGAAAACAAAGCAAATCTAAAACAAATAAACCGGCCAAGTGCGAGTCGGACTCGCGCACGAAGGGTTCCGTACCATTATCGCAAAAAAACGGCCAAAAAATCACGTTTGTTGTATGGGAGCCCCCCTTAATTTATTTTATTTTAATTTAATAATTATTATTATTGAAGTGGATATGCAACTAAATTTTCTGTGAATATTTTAAGCGTCCACCTGTTGCCGTTATTAATATCGAGCAAAAAACGGCAAAACAATCACGTTTGTTGTATGGGAGCCTTCCTTAAATATTTATTTTATACTGTTTATAGTATTTGTTGTTATAGCGGCAACAGAAATACATCATCTGTGAAAATTTCAACTGTCTAGCTATCACGGTTCATGAGATACAGCCTGGTGACAGACGGACAGACAGACAGACAGACAGACGGATCGCGGAGTCTTAGTAATAGGGTCCCGTTTTTACTCTTTGGGTACGAAACCCTAAAAAGAAAAAGATATATGGAGCTAAAAACCCTAAGTAGTCTCATTGTATTACAGTATTGTATCCTCTCTTTTAAAGTGATATTAAAACAGTGAAAATTTTACGACTCATCAGTTAACCAATGTTAAATAATTAAAACTGACGACCATTGGACAGCTGAAATGAAAAACGATTGACGCTTGTCTGGCTAATGTGTGGATCAAATATGTTGACAAAGCAGGTTATACAGGCTGTAATGGAAAGGTGTAATGATATTAATAAAAAAAAAACATAAAAAGACCTTAACCTGAAGAAGCGAAGTAAAAAGACGTAAACAAGAAGAAAATCATGCTGTGCAGTCGGAGGATACATATTCGCGAGCTGGCTGGCCAAAATCAGATAGGTTTTATGATTTTTTGAATTAACTTTATATTTTTAACTTTTAGATAACATTCTTTTTCGAATTAGGTACATTAAATTTAAACATATAAGTGTTATGTGTTTTTGAAATAACCTCTTAACAACATTTATTTGGTTTGCTTTTAAGCAGTCGGTTTTTTTTGATTTTTTTAATTAATTAATGTACGCGTTTGGTATCTAGAACGCCACGTAGGAACAAACATACATACATAGACTGATAAACAGATTAACCTGCTTCGGCGGTCGGGTAAAAACTGCTTCTGTCCATTGATCTTCAAAGAAGTCAAGGGCAATTCCCAAATAAAAATAGATTTTCCATACAAAGTTGTCATCCGCTGACCAAACTTTGTATGGGAGATACAATTTTGAGTGTTTTATATAGAAGCCGTTTTTAAAACAAAATATGATGCTAATACACCCTGTATTATATCGCTTAAAACAAAATCAACAAGATTATCGCCAGAGTTTCTCTGAAATCATCTTTAATAAAGAAGAAACAAGTACCTCTCTATTATTCTACAGTTAAGTTTCTTTGAAACTATGCAACAATGGATTTCAAGTTAATTCCATTTTCAATAAAGCCCGTTAAACAAAGCACAGTTGTAAGTAACTTAAGTGCATACAACTTTGAATTCAAGTGGTACAGCTTTCAAGACTACTTTAGGGGCAAACCGAGCATTCTCGAGTTGTGCTGGCTTCAGCGAATTTGATTCAGTTTGAAGAGCCCAAGTGCCTCGGACAATTGAAAGAAATACCTAAAATGTTTCGCTGGCACAAATAGGTACATGTCTGACACAAATAGGTACATGTCTGACACAGAAGTGAACCAAATTGTATGCGGTTGTCATAAATTCGCTGAATAAGTGCATGCATTTTTGTTTTCCGGGTTATTCGGTATAACCGAGATTTGGTTGCATAATCCTGGATTTTATGTTGTTTACTAAGAAAATACAAGACTTGTTTTCGGTCTAAAAAGCAGCTCTTATTGTGTTATACTTAGTTATCTTTAGTTGTTGTGCCAAACCCACGAAACTTCTACGCAAAAGTTCCGTCGTAGGATACGAAATGTGTTAGGTCTGTGTTATCTAGATTGGCAGATCTTGGCAGCGCCGACGTTCATTGATTGATTGCCAAATTGATGAAGTATGGCTAACGTTGGTCATTGTTTACAGGGACCACATACACTCGTGTAGGATAAATTACTGTGTGACGTAATGTAGGTTTTCATAATATCGCAATAAAATTCACTGAAAATCACAGCCTCAAGCATCGCCTTTTGTTTCACATTCTTTGTAATGGCGCCTTTTTTTTGTTGTGTTGTCAGTTCTGCTTATGGTGGCCAGTTCGGTTTTCGAACAAACCTCTTTACAATGCCATATGGTATTTTTTTTTACTTTTTCACGAGTTTCCACACGAATTTGACGTTCCAAATTCAAATCACTTTAGTCCCTTGGGAGTTTCATACAACTTTACCTCCCTTGGGAGGTAATGCTTTACTTTACGTTTAGATTGCATTATATTTAATTGGACACTGTCGAGCAGATGGTGTGAAAATAGCATTAAATAAGATGATTAATAAAGACAATTTCTAAATGATTTTCGACAGCTGTTTGCCTTCCTAAACCGTGATAATTTCAAAACAAATCCTGAATCTGTCAACATTAATACAGAGTCTGTCACTCCTAATTTATCCATATGTAAATGGTATAAGTGACTCGACGATATATTCAGTGAGTTATGCGAGCGTCCCGGTTTGAAGTATGCGGCGTCAAAATTACGGTGAAGGCTAATTAACCCCAGACCTTTGGCTGTGGTTGTACGTTGATGGCTCCTGAACGCGTAACACGGCCTTCACGCTTACATATTCAGTTCCCGACTGACATAATACCATGAAAATTACCCAAACGTACCCTTATAAGTGTGTATATGTTACGTACGTTCATCAGTCAGTTTTTGAAGCTGGAATTTTTCTGGAATATTTTATTTATTATATTTTATCTCATACTGGTTTTCATCGCAGTTTTGTTGCTGTGCCAGGAACTGTAAATTTTCTGCAATATAAAGTAAACAATGAAATTTGGAGAGCAATTGTGGCCCAGTGGTATTGGCGGCGACTTACAAGTTGTAGGTCGTGGGTTCGAGTCCAGGCAGGCGCTTTACTTTGTGTAAATTATTTCATCACCACTGCTCTCAAAACGGTGAAGGAAAACATCGTGAGGAAACCGGCATGTCCTAGAACCAAAAATTCGAAGACATGTGACATCCACCAACCCGCGCTGCGTCCGCTTGGTGGAATACGGCCCATTCCCTCTCACAGAGAGGAGGCCTGTGTCCCAGCAGTGGGAACATTAATAGGCTGATGATGTGATGTGAATGATACTTAGCCATAACGTAACTTGCTTTCGAGTTTTTCTATCTTTTCTTTCCTTCTTTTCTTTCTTTCTTTTCTTCCTTAATTTTCTTTCTTTTCTTCCTTTCTTTTCTTTCTTTCTTTTCTTTCTTTCTTTCCATCTTTTGTAATCGGTTCAGAAGACCTTTTCTAGAGAAATCACACCGTGAAAACTTAGATGAAGTGAGCTTTCAATCCATCTTATCTTGGTGAAATGACGGTTCACACACACCTAAGTTACCACACAGTGAGATATTTACAGAATCGACTGGCAGTACCTACTGCCAGAGACTACCTTCTACAAACAGACATACCATCAATTCTACCTACTTTGATTTTTAGTGTTTATTGAAGGGACAGTGTTAGTAAGGGCGGTTGATTTAGTGTTACTGCTTCTTTCTTCTTTTCTTGTGAGGATGTGGCCACCTTTGGTGTCAGAATTAATTAATCTGTCTCGGGAAACCCTCACAGGCTTCTGACTTGGCTACTTCAGACATACATTAACTATATAAGTCCAGGTTTTCTCACGATGTTTTCGTTCACCGTTGCCTGTGATGTCCAAGTTAACTTAGAAAGTACATTTATGAATTTGGAAAAGTCACATTGGTACTTGCCCGGATTAGAACCAATGACCTTAAGCACGAGAGGCGAGGTCTTAGCCACTGAGCCACAAAGACATCTACGTATTACAGCTAAATCTACAATTGTATTGTATAAGTACATAAAAGAGTAAGATACTCCCGTATTTTATTTATACCATATTGTGCAACTCAAACATAAGTTCAGCACATGAAAATATTAAAACTGTAATCTCCTGTACCTACGTAATATGCAAATGGAATGGAAACACCGATAGGTAAGCGAAATAATAAATAATATTTTCATATTCTGGAACCTTTCTCGCTGCCGACAAGTAATTTGATTTACTGATGTAGCGGAACCGGCCAGGATTAGGTAATAATATGTGGAATTAAAAAAAAACACAATAACATTTTCAACAGTATTTTGCACAAGGCTTTTCGCTTCCATTTTTAAAACAAGCAAATGGGTGTAGGTGACATGAGTTAGCTTACCTATTGAGGCTGAATAAATAAATTCCATTCACCTTGAGCTGTTGTGTAGATATCTCATTGTTCTGATGACGTAACGTTTTGGAAGATGGCGGCTGATTTGACAGCGCTTAATATTCAGAAACAGCTGGTTTATCTCTAGATTAAACTTGAACAAAGACGTCATATTGTCGCAGTATTGTTTCGTTAATATACAACTCTAGTTGTTGTACAACGATTTACTCCAATATAAGAGAAACTTCGGTGAGACACGAAACGGTTGTGCCCTAAAATAAATTTGGTCCTACGTCTTTCGGGAGTTCCGAAAAAACTTTTCGCATTTCCGTTCGAAATTTTATTTGTTTCAGGCCAGTGTTGTAGTACCTAGTTTGATATTGCGGCAATAAATTAAGCTAAACTCGTATTTGTAGGACCGAACCCTATCGCTGCCTATTTAAAAATGGCTAGTATTTACCAGCACCAATTTATATTTCAGCTTGCTTATTTTTCTCTTGTAATCAGTAAACACTTCTACATTCTAGATTTTATCTTTTAGACCGACGTCTATCTCTTAGTTATATACATAAAATTAATCATTAAAATAAAAGATAATTACCTACTTTAAAAATATAAAAATGAAAAACAATAGCCATTAATTTTGAGTGCAATTCTCGGCGCACGCGAATCTACTCCACCTTTCGTGACCAAACTGAAAACTTGTGTTACCAACATGAAATATAATAAATCGGACTAACGTTTTTTGAGTGAAAAATGTACTGATTCAATCTACACCGAGAAAATATTCGAATAAGTTAAGCAAGTATGAAAACTTTCTGCATCGCGCTTTCGATATGTTTTTGCTTCGTTGCAATTTTTCAGAATTGAATATGAATAAATTTTATCAGGATTGCCGGGTTTTAAGTATGTTTGTATTGATTTTTAGATTATTACGAGCGAATGACCACAATAGGTTACGTGTTGTCTGGGGAGTTCGTTTTAAATTGTAAACATTATAGGTGGATAAATATTTCAGGACTTATTGACAGAAGTAGCGTTAGCATGACAAACAAAGCTTTCAAAGATTTGATTTCGGTTTTAGTCTCAAAGCAAAACAAAACTTTTGCTAAATCTTACTTTACAAAAACCTAATAAGTGCCAGTAACAGATGAAAAACAATTTCAGACTGTAAAAACAATCTAAAATAAAGTCCCAAGTGTCCAAATCATTAAAAGACTGCGTTTGCGATTAATAGTTTCTTATTTTAGTTGAAGATTAGAGAAACAAAAAGATTAATAGAAATATTTGTACTTTATTGTGCACCAAACTGTAACACAGCTCTTTTAAAATATTTCTTAATATTTCTTTCTTTCTTTCTTAATATTTCTTTCTTTCTTATTTCTTTCTTCTTTTCTTTCTTTTTTTCTTCTTTTCTTTCTTTCTTTCTTCTTTTCTTTCTTTCTTTCTTATTTCTTTTCTTATTTCTTATTTCTTTATAAGCTCTTACTTATTTTTTTTACAAAACTTATGATTTACGAAGAGCTATACCCAGCCAAGCAGGCAGTGATATCAAATTATATTTATTTTTAGCATACTTTCCAAAAAGGAGGAAGTTCTATGTTCGACTGTATTTTTGTTTTTTTTAGTGCATCTTCACCGATTTCTTTGTCAATTGTGGACCGATTTTGAAAATTATTTTTTTGTTTGAATCAATATGTTCCCGAATTGGTACCATTTATGAAATAGGGTAAATTGAATAGTTCTGTTGTATATCTCTGAAGTTCATTATCAGATATTTACCAAATTTTAGTGAGACCATTTCGAAATAAACTACTGTCGAACAAAAAAATAATTTTGCAAATCCGATTATATATGACGGAGTTATGCCCGAACATAATAAAAAAATTATAATATATAATCATGCGAATTAAGAACCTGCTCCTTTTTGGTATGTCGGTTAAAAATGGTGTAGCAAAGCATCGTGAGAAAAATTCGAAGATTTGTGACATTCGCCAACTTGCACTGGACCCGCGTGGTGGATAAAGGGCCCATTCCCGCTCTCACAGAGAGGAGGTCTTTGTCCCAGCAGTGGGAACATTAATAGGCTGATGATGATGATGTTCGACTTTCATTTTATTCGGTTAATGTATTCTGGTATAACAGAGGGCGGTAAGATATGTACCACAACTAAAAAGTGGAAAATAAAAACATTTTTACAAAAAAATACAACTGTCTTCCAAATATAAACGCTATAAAGTAAAAAAATACTTCAATTTCAAAAGTCAGTGTCAAAAAACCGAAGAAACAAAAACAAGAACATCAAATCAAATCAATTCAAATGTTTTTTATTTCACATAGGCCTCATGGGCACTTAAAAAACGTCGACAAAAGGTGCACGGTTCGGGTTGGTCGTTTCCTATGCAGAAGAACCGGCAAGAAACTGCACGGTTACTCTTTTAAAATAAATTGGTTTGTTTTTACAACATTTCCATGTTACAGCAGTAGTGCTTAGTTATAGGGGTACAATGTAGGCCCGACAAAAAGTTGTAAGAAAAAAAAAATAGTTTGTATAAACGAGATAAGAGTTAACAAATGTTAACAAGCTTCTAGAAATCTAGAAAGCCTACAATGTTCACACATTCACAAAACAATCGATAAAAGAATCTATACAAAGGTAAATATATATATATATATATATATAATTATAACAAGATTAAATTTAACATGTGGCACAAATGTTGTTATCAGTGCTGTAACTATTTTTAGCAAAGGGCTGTAAAGATTATTGAAATCATTGTAAAAAGTCTAATTAAAAGAAGGAAAAAATAAAAAATGAGATTGAGAATAGTTAGAGACATCCACATATTTGTACCGTTTATGAGTTACTGGGGAAGTCGCATGCGCAGAAGGAGTTAAATTTTTTATCTTCAACGTAGTCCTTGATTTTATAATATGCTTTTTTAATAAGGACACGTTTGATGTAGTTTTTGAACTTTCCATCGGTCAATTCTATAACTGACTTTGGCAACTTGTTATAAAAAAAAGCGTATACTGTTTATAAGAAAAGACTTGCTAGTTTTCGTTAATCTGAATTTGGGTATTACTATTTCATGCTTACTGCTTGTATTTAAATTATGGAAGTCGCTTCTAGTTTTGAAAAGCCCTCGATTTTTGCGGACATACAAAATACTTTCCAAAATATAAAGAGAAGGTAGAGTCAGTATATCGATCTCTTTAAATTTTTCTCTGAGGGACTCGCGTGGACCCACCGACTTACTTTTATCGCTTTTACCAACAAGACTCGACTAGATTTCACTATCTTGCACTGGTCTTTCAATACCCGAGACTTAGACAAATATGTTGGTTCTATTTTCAATTTCATATTGGAAGGCCAGCTATAAATCCACTTTGTTTCCGGTCTGTTATATACAAATGTCTGTACTTTTCCAGCCAGGATGCAATGAGAAATATTTATTCGTTATGCACGGCAGCAAAGTTGTTTTTTGATGCGAGTACTTGTATTGAAACCTGAGAAGACGAAGGGTTCCAGGATTATAGAATCCTGAGCGTAGCGAGGGTTTCAAAGGTACGAGACGCAGAATAATAATGCAGCAGAGTCATTAAAAATTGGACCTCTCGGATTCGTGCCACCATACGAAGCCGCGGCGGACATTTGAACGATGTCATATTCCATCCATAATTGGCATAAATGGGCCTTTTAAATAAAAAATAAATTTCGTTAATATCTCACACACATCTTGTTTTATTCACAGTTGAAATTTTCACAGATGATGTATTTCTCTTGCCGCTATACGAGTAACAACAAATACTAAAAACAGTATAAAATAAATATTTAAGTGGGGCTCCCATACAACAAACGTGATTTTTTTTTGCAGTTTTTTTGCGATAATGGTACGGAACCCT
Organism: Anorthoa munda; assembly: GCA_945859665.1. Taxonomy (NCBI): domain Eukaryota; kingdom Metazoa; phylum Arthropoda; class Insecta; order Lepidoptera; family Noctuidae; genus Anorthoa; species Anorthoa munda. Next base: position 13,275,415 of record OX243900.1, on the reverse strand, counting down.
TCGTGCGCTAGTCCGACTCGCACTTGGCCGGTTTTTAAAATAATCGCACTCGCCAGTACGATGACTACATGAATAAAAACTATTTTTCTCTCTCTTTCAATTCCCTTTCCAGCATTTTGGTTTGTTTTTAACCCCCCACGGAAAAAATGGGGTATTATAAGTTTGACGTGTGTGTTGCTGTGTATCTGTGTATATGTGTCTGTCTGTCGTAGCGTCCAAACGGGTGAACCGATTTTCATTTAGTTTTTTTTTGTTTGAAAGATGATTTTGTAGAGAGTGTTCTTAGCTATGTTTGAATAAAATCGGTTCAGCCATTCAAAAGTTATGGGCGTTTCACTGTTTGAATCGGGGTGTTTACGCAAGATATCGTGTCATAATTACGTGTTCAATAGATTGCCGATCGAAGCGTATATAATTACTAGATAAATTAAGTAGCATGAAATAAAAATGTGACGGGGGTTTTTAAAATTTTGAAATTTTACTTGTTGATAAAATCTTCAGAAACCATAAAATATGAGCGAGTCAAGCAGCGACGAAGATAATTATAAATTTAAAACCTGCAGAGTTAGTGCAAGCGGTACATAATGCCGAATTGAGTTTTCTTCCGAAAAAATGCGTGAAAAGTACATAAAAGCGTACAATGTGTTCAATGCATGGCAGACTTTCTAAGGGCGCAAAAATGTTTTCATGAATCAAAGCACACTTTGGAGCGTTTATTCGATGCTAAAAGCCACGATCAAAACTAAAAACCTGGCCAAGTGCGAGTCGGACTCACGCAAGAAGGGTTCCGTACCATTATCGCAAAAAACGGCAAAAAAATAACGTTTGTTGTATGTAAACCCCACTTAAATATTTATTTTATTCTATTTTTAGTATTTTTTGTTATAGCGGCAACATAAATACATCATCTGTGAAAATTTCAACTGTCTAGCTATCACGATTCATGAGATACAGCCTGGTGACAGACGGACAAACAGACAGACAAATGGATCATGGAGTCTTAGTAATAGGGCCCCGTTTTTAGCCTTTGGGTACGGAACCCTAAAAATTATACCCTCATTGAAAAATATTTAAAACAAATGGCGTTTTCAAAGAAAAAGTCAAGTGACCACAAACCGAAAAAATCTAAGATTTTCACCACTACTAACACTGAGCAATTTCTCAACGAAGCGCCCGACTCCGAATTTCTTGCTACAAAAGTATTTCGCTTTTTTAATATAATACCTTTGTTCAAAGTAGGTACTTTTATGTGAAAGTATGTACTTACTGTCTTAGTATCTGCTGTAAAACTAATTTTCTTCCCTTGCGTTACAGGTTGTCCTCATTATTGGCATTAGTGGGGCGTGCTGCGTATCTTACAACGAAAAACGTTGAGAAGCATTCAGAAAACTTGCTATTGGTTAACTTATCAAACACGAAGACCAATACTGATCGGAACTTTGTGATTCGTGACGAATATGCCAAAATTGTAGATAAATATAATTTATCTTTTTCTTTTTTGCAATATCGCAAAGGAAAATGAGTTAGACAGCCTATGCGCACTACTATAATTGGTGGTTTGCCACGTGAAATTGCCACATTCTTTGGACTACGTTAACCAGAGCAATACACCGGGCATTGGTTTAGGAGGACGTCGGCCACACTTTTGGCTGATTCGGTAGCTGATCAGACCACGCTTAAGCGTCACGGCGTCCAGTATCGTGGCAGAAGGATACATAGCGGACTATAGAAAACAAGTCAAAAATATGCAAGGACATCGTTGGAGGTATAACTTTAAAACAGTCTTGCCCAGATCTTTGGACCCGTCCTTCAACTTCCAAAGACAGCACGATAGAAAATAGTTTTCAATCGCCTGCCAATTCGTCTGTCTCCAAAGTTCACAATGAAATCCAATGAAATTGAGCAATTTTCCGCAAATATGCCTAATGATTTACCTAGTAAAGGGTCTTTCAACAAGGACGGGTCGACTAGACACGCTGTCTTGAATTGGGGTTCAGGGTACGAGTTCTAGAGTGGAGAATAGTGGGGTGAATTCTGTTATGGTGGTGTGGTATAACATATTTTGTTGTGAGTTATGTGTGTAGGTGTAAGCAGTACATTTGCATTTTCTGTCTCGTTGGTCTAGTAGCTGCAAGCGCTACTACTGAGCTTGAGGGCCTGGTGAGGGTCAGGCAAACGGGTTCCCGGGTCGGATTGTTTTTGTTTTTGAAATGTATACTAAACATGGATGAGGAACTTGATTGTTACTTTTTGTTTTTATTTTAGTGATTTTATTTTATCTGATTTTATTTTATTTGATATTAATAATTTTATCTTAATGATAAATTTTAACTGATAATTATTTATTTTATTTTATTGTATTGACATTGTATTTGACTGATTTAATTTATATAATCACTAGCTGTTCCCCGCAGCTTCGCTCCCGTGGACCACCCCACAGGACCCGTTTTCGGGATAAAAAAATAGCCTATGCCACTCAGGAATAATGTAGCTTACTATCGGTGAAAGATTTTTTTAAATCGGTAAAGTAGTTTCAGAGCCTATTCGGTACAAACAAACAAACAAAAATTTATTGGATTTGTGTGATTTTCAATACAATGGGTGAAATTATCTGAAATTAATGAATTATTGTTATTATTAGTAAACTAAGATTTAATACGAGCGCTTATCCCGCCGACAAAAGTGGGTGTACTATACATGCACTTCTCCTCCCTTCTGAGCATACCTGCATGCGTGATGATACGGCATTTTCTGCTGATTTAAACCTCTTTCATATTTTTGGAACTCTATAAGTTATTATGTAAAGCTAATTAATAACATTGTCTACTTCAGTTGAAATATCCAGTTTGCCACTACTAATTTGTTTAACTGCTTAAAGTAGTACACAGTTTATAAACGGTTATAGGATGTTTAACCATAAGTTCTGTATCGCTCCTTAGTTTTCGTCTCAAGAGGACAATACAGACTTGTGTACAACATTTGAGCTTTGGCTTAACTTTCTCAAAACTACAAGCAGTATTACATATTTTGTCGTTCCTATATGCTGTGTGGTAATGGTAGAGAATATTGTAGGTCTTTATAGAAAAATAAGAAGAAAAGAATTAACAGTCTCTTTTTTTTAACTCTGAAAATTGCTTGTTCACGTACATATTTTATATTAACTTTAAAACTTTCGCGTTTCATAATGGAAAACAATATTTCACGGGAATTTAACGCGATGATTTAGATTATTTATTTACCTATTTAACCCGACGTTTCGATCGTGTTGCAACGACCGTGGTCCCGGGTAGACTGGTGTCTCGGTGTACTGGCTCCGTTGGGGCAGAAAATTCTTCCTCTACCCTCACATTTCTACACTAATCATCATAATCTAAATCATCGCGTTAAATTGCCGTGATATATTGTTTCCCATATTTTATATTATTAATAGGCTCGCATGTAAGCAACCACCAGGTAAGACATTACCTGAACATAGAGCACGCTGGCTTAGAAGTAACCAATTCATGCCGCGGATTACAGTGTGTTTGGACTACGGTATGAACTGTTCTATTTTCATGCAGTAAATTTAATCCCAAAATAGAACTGTTGTCCAATTTAAACTTTCTAACAAAAGTTCAAAGTCCAAACAACAAGTATAATGTTCTTGCAGCTGTAATCAGATATGCGGAAATCACGCTCGAAGAATCCTTGAAACGATAATGAACATCAATGAGAAATGAAACGTGTGTTCTTGAATTCATATTTATAAGAAGAAAATCTTCAATGCCACTTAAGTTCTCAAGTTCACATAATCTTATTATATTTTTCTTTGAAATATAATATTGCTTTTAACGCCTGCATTATTGCTTATTTCTTTTACAAGAGGTTCTTAATTGGTAGATATAACGTTGCTAGACGTCAATTTTATTTAATAAAAACATGCAGTTTGACACCTATTCTTTGTCCTTTAGAATTCAATTAAGAGAACCATTTAGAATAAATAGCTCGCGAGAACATGACTTTTTATACTCTACCAAGAAGCAAGGGACCATTTGCAACTTTATAATATACTTCTGTCTCGAAACTTTAGGGAAGTTCATCCCGTAATTGTTTTATCTCATATTTTCAACGACTTTTATTGCGTTAAGCGTAAAAGAATGAAATATGGTCAACGAAAGAAGTTATTGCCGGTCCCTGTGGGCTAAGTCTGGCACTTTTATTCAAGTTTTATGTGGATCGGCAACTCGGCATGCAATTTTTATGCAAGTTGAAGATTAAATTTTATTCTCACTCCATTTTGTTTCACTTTTCCACTTTACTGGCGAGTGTTGTTAACCGGGTGTTTGGTATTCACAGCAGGGCACTCTTGTGGCTTTGGGCGTAGAGGTAGTAAACATTGACATGTATTTGACTATCACCTTGTTTGTTAAGGGTCAGTGGACACATGACGTGTTGTTAATTGAGATAGATACCCTGAAAGAGAAGGTACTACATGCAAAACTATGATAATGACCATCTCCGAAACCAACAGAAACTATAGAAAACAATGGGAAAGCTCGCTAATTCAATTACACAACAAAACCAATTAATTTTCATTTACTTGGATGACTGGGTGCATGATGAAGTAGTATATTCGGTTGAATAGTTGTAAGGTGGGGGCTGGGTGCGGTGGCACATGCAAAATGATTGGCCCCCTAGGCCATGATTGGCCCTTGTTGTTTGATTTAGCCGACCTGGTTGCTAGCACCCGTTTCGCATGACTGGGCAACTGTTCACTGTGTTTGCGATGCTTATGTTAGTTTGGCCTCTTTATTTATGATTCCAATGCAAAGGTGGACCTACCTTTTGTTTATTTTGAATATTTATTGGGGTTGAGATAATTCGAGTGTTTCGATTTTTGGTATGTTTATTTTATAAAATTATATTACGTATTTTTGTTAAATAATTTGAAAATTTCGTAACGTACTAAAATAAGGATCTCTCTCCCACATTCCCTACGCGATAGCTTTTCTCTCGATGTTTTCAAGAGGAAAATTAAAGAGCATTTCCTTTTAACGCAATGTTAGTAGATATATATGTTTGTATTTATGTATGTATGTAAATATTTGACGAGCTGTGGTGGCCCAGAGGTATCGGCCGCGACTTGTTGAGTCGTTCTAGTTGTAGCTCGTGGGTTCGAGCCCAGGCAGGCGCTTTACTTTGTGTAAATTATTTCATCCCCACTGCTCTCAAAACGGTGAAAGAAAATATCGTGAGTAAACCGGCATGTCCTAGAACCAAAAATTCGAAGACATGACTTTGTCATCCACCAACCCGCACCCGCGTGGTGGATTACGGCCCATTCCCTCTCACAGAGAGGAAGCCTGTATCCCAGCAGTGGGAACAATTAATAGGCTTGATGATGTGATGATAACGTATATATTTATGATTAATTTTTATGATTATCATTATGTTATTTTAAAATTGTACACTGGATTCTACCCTCTTTTGTCATCATTATCTGTGACTCTATTGGGTTTGCTGTAAGAGAACTTAACATTGAGTTAAGCTCGCCTTTGTACATGTACTTTATTATCACATTGTATTGAATATTGTTTTTGGTATACAATAAAGAATTAAGAATTAAAGGATCCGTATTAAGTAAACCACAGAACAGAAAAAACGCCTTTCTGTTCTGTGAAGTAAAAGCTATAAAAAAAAAATTCACACCAATTTCGGTTCGCACGATCATCATTCCCTTATTCTTATCCCTATTCATTTGGGGGATAAAAGATTGTTCAAAATGTTTAATTCAATTGGCACCAATTTAAAAGAAACGTCCCAAATTTAGAGGATATTAATTAACTGAAGAAAACTCCTCTAAGTTGTATATTTCACTTGCTGTTAAAAATAAAGCCCTCCACCGCGTCATTTATAACGCTCAAGTGATTTTAAGATGGCAGAGGAAATTAAGAAATTTCCTTGTTCAATGAGATGTTGTACTAAATGGGGGTGGAGAAATCGGGGAGACTGACATTAAAAATTCACCTCGATGTCTTCTAATTACAAAATTAAAATATAACTATGCATCTTCTTGCTAGTTACTTTCCAAAACAATTTCACTTCGCTTTAAAACGGACAAATAAGTCAGGGGCTGGCAAACCACTTTGCAATTTCAAAGTTATAAAATCAACCCCAATACAAAATGCTTTATTGATTTAAGTATGTTTTATTTTATCTCTCAAATATAAAAAGTAACCTTAAAAGTAAACACAAACCAAGATGAAACTTGGTTTGGGAGCCTCTTACCAGAATTGGCTATAAGCCATCGATTGTTTGTCTGACCAGGGTAAGACCTAAAAAAATATAATCTACACTAATATTACAAAGCTGAAGAGTTTGTTTGAACGCGCTAATCTCAGGAACCACTGAGTGGAATTGAAAAATTATTTTTGTGTTGGATAGTCCATTTATCGAGGAAGGTTATAGGCTATATAAAATCACGCTACGACCAATAGGAGCCGAGCATAAATGAAAAATCTTGCAAAAACGGGAAAAGTATTCCTTTTTACAGCCTCCGTTGCGTGCGCTGCGTAAGCGGTTAAAGTTACGCAACATTCATGTATGTAGGGTAGGTAGGTAGCCAGTTGACGTTACATTAGCAGATAAGCAAAAGAACAGAACAAAACTCATGACTATGACAAGAAGACTTCCACTAAGGATGACGCTGTGTCATGGAAAACCCTTTTCTTCTTTTTCAGTGATCGCTTAGGATAAAGGTACGGAAAACCCCCGTGTCATATGTAAAATTAAGTACACTAATACTAAATAAACACACATTAAAATAAAATAAACATACCTTACTTAAAATATACTACTACTATTGATGCTTTTAGACGTTTACTGCCAAAAATAATAATGTTGTATTGGCAGTCTATTGGCGACATAATTACGTTGAGTTCATGTGGATCACGTTGCCCGGTTGCTGTAGTCGCGCGTAATGGGGCACGTGCGAACTGGCGCAATTAGCTCGCTGCGGGATTGGTGCTGCCGTACAAGTCTGTATTTGATATTGCTCGGAATAACTAGAAAATAAAATCTTCTAATCTTAGTAGAGAGTAGGCAACTAAATATTTAAAACGAAAATTAATTTAGACTATATATAATTTATCAAAGATGCTGTAAAATTTACAGGTTTTTAAACGTAGATTATGATCAAACAATAGTCAATCTTAGTAATATTATGAATGTGAAAGTTTGGATGGATGTATGTTTGTTACTAAATGACTCTAGAACGGCGTAACGGATCTGGATGAAATTTGGCACAGACATAGATTATAGTCTGTAATAGCTCATAGCTTTTTATCCCGGTATTATCTTCCCTCGGGATTATATTCGAGGTTCACGCGGGCGAATCTAGTATTTTATAAGCCGTTATGCCCTACTAAAAAAACACAGTTACGAATACAGGCTTCCAAAGTATCCAAAAAGATGCGACAAAATGTTTTATTTATCTTTATTCATAAAGCATAAAATAATAAGTGCTTTCCTAGAAAGGATATTACATTTCGCAAATAAGTAAATCAATCAACAGAATTCGCCGCTAACAGCGACATGAGCTACTAGAGCGCGATGTAGAACTGATTCGTGCCCGATTGCCCTGCGTACATCGGACAACACACACGCCACTGTGCAAATTACCGCAGTATCTTATTTGGTCACCTTTAGTACTTTGATGGGGTTTTCACCACACACATACACATATCCCACATATCTCCATAATAACATAACTTTAGTTAGACTATAGATAATTTACAGCTTGAGAATGTTCAGTAATAATTTTATTATACCAGCGAGCGGAGTGTAAGAGTAGACGTAGATTATAATCGAATAATGATCAGTTTTAATGTTGCCAATATTTAGAACAGAAATAAAAAAGCCTAATACGATTTATCAAAATTATCATTCGTTTTAATTTTAGTGGTAAAGCAAAATTAGTAAACCTATATAACCAGCTCCCCTCTAACAGTGACATGGGCTATTAGCGCGACGTAGAACACTAGTGTGATTTTATAAACATCTCAGCACGAAAACCTACAAGTTTTTTTTTTCTCTGAGACATGCAAATGTCAAATTACTTCTTTTAGGGCCTCCTTCCGGGCGAGCACGGCCTCTGTGATAAGCTTGAGTAAACATTTTATCACGGTTTTTGCTCCTAAAGTGTTAAAAAAAACTAGGTTTTCGTGCTGAGATGTTTATAGAATCACACTAGTGTGCCCGCCTGTGGTATGTTATAATATATACTCTAATAATACTGTAATAGGTCTAAAAGGATATTATAATATCATACATACCTCAGGAGTCCTAATAAGCCCTTGTATTTTTTCCTACTCCTCCATTATTATTTTCGTTGCGGGATCCAAGACAGTTAAATTCATTTTTCGGGACTTCGTCGAGCTTCATTGCCTCGGCGCTTTTCTGTTGGTCGCCACTGTTGATTCTGGCTTTCAGGAGCTGCAGTGATTTGGGAATAGTGCGGTGGGATTGTCCCAAATAAAAAAAACCCTTATAAGAAGTAATTTGATATTTGCATGTGTAAATTTTGTCTCAGAGATTATTTATTTATTTATTTACTTTAACATAACACGGCCAAAGGCCAATTACATAGAGAGATAGAGGAACATACATACAGGGAGAGGAGGGGGGGGGGGGGTTACATAGAGGGATTAGAGATATTAAAATAGACTTTAGATAGAGTGAGCTTGAAGTAAACCATCACACATTCCACCATGATTTACATGGTGAGATTTTCACAGAATAGCACAACTGTCTCATCCACGATTGCCCCGCGTACATCGTACTACACACACGCCACTGTGCAAATTACCGCAGTATCTTATTTGGTCATATTGTACCATGTGGACGCATTCGTTAGCAAATAAAATCGGTTGTCGTGATTGAGCGCGCTGCAACCCGCTTGATTGGGATTAGAGTGAGTTTGTGCTGAGCTAATAAAATTACAGCCAGCAACAGAAATCGGTTAACGCTACAGTTTTTCAAATAATACTTGAATTGTGGACACCATAATAGGAAACATACATACATAAACTCACGCCTTTTTTCCATGGGGATATTATAGGCAGAAACTACAGACCGTCACCTGCTACGACCCTTACATACTTCTTTTGCTTCACTCATATTCATAAATCTAGTCGGTTATGAGTACCTACTGCGCACCTGGAAAAATGTAGCACTAAAATTACGCAAATTCTTGTATACGTAAAAACCAAAGAATCGCATGATTTCGATCCAATTTAAATATCTATTACAAGCTGTGCACCCGTACCCACTGGGACTTTTAAATGGCAAAGTACCAACCGGCAAGTCTCTAACTTTAAAAAAACCGGCCAAGTGCGAGTCGGACTCGCACACGAAGGGTTCCGTACCATTATCGCAAAACACTGCATTAAAATCACGTTTGTTGTATGAGAGCCCCCCTTAACTTATTTTATTTTAATTTATTAATTATTATTTTTTGAAGTAAATATACAACTAAACATTCTGTGAATATTTCAAGCGTCTACCTGTTGCCGTTATTAATATCGAGCAAAAAACGGCAAAAATATCACGTTTGTTGTATGGGAGCCCCCCTTTAATATTTATTTTATACTGTTTTTAGTATTTGTTGTTATAGCGGCAACAGAAATACATCATCTGTGAAAATTTCAACTGTCTATCTATCACGGTTCATGAGATACAGCCTGGAGACAGACGGACAGACAGACAGACAGACAGACAGACGGATCGCGAAGTCTTAGTAATAGGGTAAATATGCTGTATCAGAATTTTGGGCTGTGAAAAAGATGGATGAAAAGAGATTTCATGTAGCAGAGATGAGAATGTTAAGATGGATGTGCGGAGTGACGAGAATGGATTAAATGAAAAATGATTATATTAGAGGCAGTTTGAAAGTGGCTCCAGTGACAGAAAAGTTGAAAGGAAACCGTTTGTACCTGGTATGGTCATCTAATGAGGCGAATATAAATGTGGATGGATGGAGAGGGAGGGGACGGCCAAAGAAAAGATGGATGGAGTGTGTGAGGAGTGATATGAAAGAAAAGGGAGTCAGTGATAGCGTGACGGGGGACAGGTTGGTATGGAAGAAGAAAACGTGTTGCGCCGACCACAAGTAGTATGGGACGAGGGCAGGAAGTGTGTGAAGTAGTATATGCGAAAATAGTAACCAAATTTTGTTGTTGACCATAAGACAGCACGGTATTGAAGTAACTGCCTGCAATAAAACTATTTCAATCAACTATTTTTATTTTCGATAAAAAGTAATTTGTGATATAAAATGCTGTTGCCGCATTTACACATTCGTGTGAATCGCGAGGCGAATGGTGAGGCGAATAACGAACACGCATATGTAAACAGTACGCTTCCTATTCGTCTCGTGCCTCGCCTCGCGATTCGAGCGCTCGCGTTGGGAGCGGTTTTTCAGACGCGAATCAAAGGGAACGAAAGGCTAACACGAACTTACTGTTTACACATTCGCCTGCATTCAGTTGACAGCTAGCGCCCGACCCAAAAGGACGTAAAAACAAAATGGAGTGGAGTGAAGAGCTAATTATAGAATTCCTAGAACTTTATCAGAAGGAAGAGCTCATTTGGAAACCAAAACAATTCAATCATAAAAAATAGACAAACGAAGCATGGAACCGTATATCAACTAGTTTAAAGGATTGCCAGTCAGCAAATTAAATTAAAGAAGAATTCATTAATAGCCTGTTTTCTTTATTTTTTTTATCCATCGTCTGCGTCGACGGTTCTTTTTTACGCAGGTAATCTATTTAATTTAATAAACGCATAAGATGTAGCGTGCATGTCGCAATAATTTTCATACCGCATTTACACAATCGTGTTCGCCATTCGCCTCGTCACTCGACGAACATTCGACGAAACAATTTTTATACCGCATTTACACAATCGTGTTCGCCATTCGCCTCGTCACTCGCCGAATATTCGACGAAACATTCGTATACGAGTGCCGTCGCGAACTACTGTTCACACATTCGCGGAGTGAATTATTTTGACATTCGTACACGAACATGGAGGACGTGAAAATCATATCGGCATGTATGCTACATCTAATGAGTTTATAAAATTATATAGATATCCTGCGTAAAAAAGAACCATCGAAGCAGACGACGTAGAAAAAAAAAAAAAAAAAAAAGGCCATTAATGAATTAATGGGTCAGGCGCTAGCTGCCAACTGAATGCAGGCGAATGTGTGAACAGTAACTTCGTGTTCGCCATTCGTGCCCTTTGATTCGCGTCCGAAAAACCGCTCCCAACGCGAGCGCTCGAATCGCGAGGCGAGGCACGAAGCGAATAGCGACCGTACTGTTTACATATGCGTGTTCGTTGTTCGCCTCACCATTCGCCTCGCGATTCGCACGAATGTGTAAATGCGGCATTACAAAAATAATGGGAAACAGAGTAATCCTTCTATCCTTAATACCGCATTTACACAATCGTGTTCGCCATTCGCCTCGTCACTCGACGAACATTCGACGAAACATTCGTATACGAGGTATGTACGAGTGCCGTCGCGAACTACTGTTCTCACATTTGCGGAGTGAATTATTTTGACATTCGCACACGAACATGGAGGACGTGAAAATAATTGCAGTTTGTATGCTACACCTAATGAGTTTATAAAATTATATAGACATCTTGCGTAAAAAAGAACCGTCGACGCAGACGAAGGAGAAAAAAAAAATTTTACAGGCCATTAATGAATTAATGGGTCGGGTGCTAGCTGTCAACTGAATGCAGGCGAATGTGTGAACAGTAACTTCGTGTTCGCCATTCGTGCCCTTTGATTCGCGTCCAAAAACCGCTCCCAACGTGAGCGCTCGAATCGCGAGGCGAGGCACGAAGCGAATAGCGAGCGTACTGTTTACATATGCGTGTTCGTTATTCGCCTCACCATTCGCCTCGCGATTCGCACGAATGTGTAAATGCGGCATTACATTATAAGAGTGGCTCTTTAAAATAAAATAAAATCTAAGCTTATTGCCCAAGTTTAATCGAAATTCAATCAAATATTTAAATGCACAACCATTTTATTTTTCTCGTTGTCCCTTTTGATGCACTCAAGCTAAGCCATCCACCCGAAGAGTACTTAAATATACGAGTATTTAAGTATTCTTTGGGTGGATACGAGTATCCTAATACTTATATATCTGTTGAATTGAATGAACCAATCACTTTGTGCCGAAGATACCGTCAAAGCAAATAATCAAACCGTATAATTATCATTAGGTAGGAGAGAGAGTTACCAGATTCGCAACAGATTTGCTTCATGCAGTTCAATTTAGCGATTCATAGAGGGATCTCTCACTAACACCGAATATTTCACTATTTGCTATGTGCTCCAAAGCTGACTTTAAACTTTAATGCGCTTCTAGCATTCGCTTTAAATCGACTCAGCGCTGAATTCAGCTGAAGTTTAAATTCATATAGGCTTTCGTAGACAGCCGCTAATGTTACATACTTGTTGTCGCTCTAAAGATAAAACTATTTATATGATGACAAAAAAAAATTAACCGACTTTTAAAGTAAAACACTACAAAGCGAAAAATAACGTTCTTTTACGAAGTCGGTTTCTTTAGCACTTATTAAATCGTTGTTCGACACCGATCCCGGAAAAGTAAGTTATTTTTCGCTTTGCGGTGTTTTGCTTTGGAATACGGTTATTTTTTTTTGTTAAAAACTTTCATATTTTTTGTTTTAAATCTTTTGTAGCCAGAGTACATCTCATTGAAATTCCAATAAGCCCAAACACGACTAAGTAAGATACATTGTTTTATAACGGAGTTCCAGTATCGACGTTCCGGTTTCATATTCAGATCAGTTCGATGGAACCATTTTCATCAGTCCCATTTATTTATATGTGCTTCATCATAGTCGCTTAACTATTATTCGTACCACACTCGTGACATAGTTATCATTAAGGAGTTCCAGTGGCCATCTCTGGTCTTCTTCATCAGTTCCACTTCACTAAATGATACTTGCCGAGTGCAAATGCTTGTCATGTTGATGAAAATATCGAAATTGCTATATGTTTGCCTATAATATTTGAGGAGTTGCCTCGATTTCCATCATCACATCCTAACCTGATTACCATGGAACCACCCGGGAAGAAGAAAAATTCAAACAAAAGAAGAATTTTCCAAATAGGTACAGGCGTCTTTGTGTAATCGGGTAACATACATAAAAAAACGATTCCGACGAATTGAGAACCTCCTCCTTTTTTGTGGTCGGTTAAAAATACATACAGTCAAACATAGAACCTCCTCCTTTTCTTTAAATCAGTTAAAAAGCATTATGGCACTGCCAGTTTGCGCCTGTCTACGGGTGCCTTAATACATGCGAGTTGATATTAATTGCAATATTATTTACACATAAATAATACGTCAGTGTTTATTAAGTCCATTAATTAATCTTTATATTATAATTAACGTCATAGCGTTCAATTGGTTATTTCAAACTGTTAACACCAATAATTAATTTGATTGAATTAATTTTGAGTGGCATTGTGATTAACTATTAAAGCTTATTAAGTAATGGCTTTCGGCGAAGAGCACATTATTGTGTGGATAGCCTAGGATAGCAGTAACAAATAAGTAAAGATAATATCCACCCATTAATATTTAAACTGAAATAATACAGTATTTACATATATTTACATAATATTGTTTATTTATAACATAAGGCACATTTTGCCATAAAAATATCTTAAAAATATAAAAGAAGACAGTTTCTTATTTGCCTGAACTAGGTTGAACCTGTGTTTCAGGCTACACAGTGCTTAAAACTTATAATAATAATAAATTAACAAAGGTATAGCTTGTATATGAATACTTAAATTAAAGACAAAGCAAAATTATTATTTTTCAATACAGTTGTTAAACATGGCGTACTTTCAGAGGCTATAATTATGATTCGAAAATTAAATCTTATGCATAGGCATCTTTCTATTACGCGGTCGTGACTTTTGTTTACGAGCTCGATCATTAGTTTTGCAGTTTAGTTTTAAATTTATAAGTCAATTTAAAAAAAGTTTAGTAGCAAGGAGTTTTCATACATAGGATAAAATGGAATAGATTTTATACGAGGAAAAATGAATGATACCGTACGTTTCAGCATTTAATTCTCATAAGTCTTTTAAATGGTTGTTTAATATATTTAATTACCAGTTTAAATTTTATTATTTTCACATCAACATTTGTCATAAATCGATTAGGCTGTTTAGGCTGTTTTCGTTGTAAAAAAAATATGTCCAGTTGCAAAAACGCGCGAAAATTTTATTTTTTTGTGAATTAACAAATCTGATTCTCTGATTTGTTTTTACTATTTCCCACAACTGTATTGAAAAATATCGTGTGATACACGGGCGTGTAGGTTATTGCAAACTCGTGTCATTAAAAACCCTCGCCTTCGGCTCGGGCTTGTTAATAATAGCTCGTTTGCAATAACCTACTTTCCACCCTTGTATCACAATGTACTATTGTTACAGTCAGGAGACATAACAATACAGTATTTTTATCACAATAAAATTAGAGAGGAAATGAATAAAATATTACCAAAATATATGTACTGGGGTACAAAAATATTGTAGGCAGATTCTTTAGTAGATTGTAACTTTGTAGGTATTACACCTACCTTAATGTTCTATTTATGAAAAATTCCTGGAACATTTTCAACAGATTGCTAAATAAGACACTTAAAAACATGTTTACATAGAAACGTTTTGTAAACACCCTCCTTTTATGTCGATACTTTATTAACTTACTCTCTAAAGATTCCCACAGCCTGGCGAGATGTGAAAATGCGGCAAAGATGCGACATTACGCTTTGTAGTGTTTTGTTTTGGAAGACGGGTAATTTTTTTGTTAAAAAGTGTTTTTTATTTTTCTGTTTTTAGTTTTGCTACCTTAAATTACCATGTAATACGCTTTATTAAGGACTAGCTGTTCCCCGCGGCTTCGCTCCTGTGGGCCACCCCACAGGACCCGTTTTCGGGATTAAAAAAAAGTTAATTAAAAAAATCAAAATACCCGACTGCTTAACAAGCGAACTAAAAAGACGTAAACAAGAAGAAAATCATGCTGTGCAGTCGGAGGATACATATTCGCGAGCTGGCTGACCAAAACCAGATGTATCCTCCGACTGCACAGCATGATTTTCTTCTTGTTTACGTCTTTTTAGTTCGCTTGTTAAGCAGTCGGGTATTTTGATTTTTTTAATTAACTTTTTTATTTATAACTTTTTAGTTAACATTTTTTTCGAATTAGGTACATTTAAATATATAAGTGTTATATATTTTTGAAATTGCCTCTAAAAACCCTTTATTTTGATACCCCACACGATGGGTTTGGAAGAAAAAATAAAATTGGCCCCCCACAATATGGCGCCCAAAAGCCGCCATTTTTCTATTTTCCAATTTTAATGTAGCCTATGACACTCGCAAGGTTAAGACGAATCGATTGACGTATGAATCATCAAAATCGGTCAACGCGTTTGTTCTCTGGAACGCCATATAGGAACAAACATACATACATACATACATACATACATACATACATACATACATACATACATACATACATACATACATACATAGACTGATAAACACATTACCCTCCTTCGGCAGTCGGGTAAAAAGCCTATGTTACTCAGGAATAACGTAGCTTTCTATTGGTGAAAGATTTTTTTAAATCGGTCCAGTAGTTTCGGAGCCTATTCGATACAAACAAACAAATAAAAAAATCTTTCCTCTTTATAATATTAGTATAGATAACTTACAAACTATTTGTTAGATCTAGATAAAAGTATATACAGTGTATAAAATACTTAAATAACGAAGACTACAAACATATACTCTTTAACCAAAAACAAACCACAACAACAAAGCACGAAGGTCGGTATGGTGTACAATAAAGCATATAATAAATAAATAAATACTCACTAACTAAATCTAAAAATATACTAAACTAAAATATGGCGTCGAAAATCTCCTCCACATAGTTGTCCACTGGTAATGTACCCAAAAGGCTGGCAGCATTGCCACGCTGTATGGCAATGCTTATTCTCTGACAAAGGTAAAAGTCAGCCCTTGGGTCACGCGAAGCGTCAACTAAGCGTTTAGAAAGATCTTTAAACAAAGCGTGAGTACTCGGACCCCACGGATCAAGAGTTTCAACCCCAAACGGCTCGAAAATTTAACTACCGATGAGGTTATTATATTTCCGCCGCTTGAGGTTATCTTAAATAATTTTAAATGGGACATCCCATTTAAAATTATTTAAGATAACCTCAAGTGATCATCAAATGCAATGAAGCAGTCATCAAAATCGGTTCATAATTGGCGGAATAATCGCGTAACAAGCATACAAAAACATACAGTCGAATGAGAACCTCTTCCTTTTTGAAGTTGAAAATATTCTATATCTCACTGTCATTTCAAGGTCATGTACCAACCTTCACATTGAAAACATTGCACGCGTTCCAACTCTGGGGAAAATAAAAATAAGATGTCTTCTAACAAGACTCATTAGCTGCCATTACCGTTCATTCAATCAGCTCTCTGTTGAAAACAGCCATATACATGTACTTGAGCACAGAATAGTAACAAATTGTGCACTCCTGTACAGTCACGTTCACAATGAATAATGTTGAGCGATTTATTAATGTTGTAGAGAGCGAGCGAGGTGAAACCATAACTGGACGATAACATTGATCAAAATAATTTTGACGATTGATAGAGATATGAAGCTTGAAAGCCATTTTTTCGTTTTTATTAGGGTTCCGTACCCAGAGGGTAAAAACGGGACCCTATTACTAAGACTCCGCGATCCGTCTGTCTGTCTGTCTGTCTGTCTGTCCGTCTGTCACCAGACTGTATCTCATGAACCGTGATAGCTAGACAGTTGAAATTTTCACAGATTATGTATTTCTGTTGCCGCTATAACAACAAATAAAAAAAAAAACTAAAAACAGAATAAAATTAGTATTTAAGTGGGGCTCCCATACAACAAACGTGATTTTTTTGCCGTTTTTTTCGATAATGGTACGGAACCCTTCGTGCGCGAGTCCGACTCGCACTTGGCCGGTTTTTAAAAACTTTTAATTCAAGTCATAATCTCATCTGGACGATAGTCAATATCAAAAACTTGTCACAATTGTATGGAAAGTAGATTAGTTTTAGTACCCTATCACTAAAAAGTGAGCAAAATCCAGTAAGGTACCTAAATGATTGACAAAATATCCATAACTTAATTTACACATTCGTTCTGTTATTAGCTAAGGAGTTCTATTGTATGTTCCATATCTTGAAAACTGCTGAACCGATTTTGATTAAACTTAAAGGTACAGTTCCCTAAGTTAAGAGACACCTAATCCAATAAAAAAGAATGATCACGATCCGATTACTAGTTTCGGAGATATACGTGGATAAACATATATACATAACTACATACAAATAAACATACATACAGTTATGAAATTTGGCACATTTGTATTTTGCCCATACAAAGTAACATATGTGAATATTGTGCAATTGTCCTCCTTTTTTTTGAAGTCGGTAAAAATGCGCTCGAAAGTGGTCGTAAAATAATAATAACATTTTTATGAGCACTTATGCGTTACTTCCAGAGTTTTCTTGATATCAGAAACCACTTAAAAGCATACTGTTGGATTTTCAATGCTCGGTTTAACTTCTAGAGTGCAATAATGATCAAGCATTCATGTGTTGCCTTGTATTATGGAATATTAAACATTCGAATAATCTGTTAACTCCTCACAGAAACTAAGCATTTATTATCTCTAAATAGTACAAAAACCGGCCAAGTGCGAGTCGTACCATTATCGCAAAAAACGGCGTTTGTCACGTTCACGTTTGTTGTATGGGAGCCCCACTTAAATATTTGTTTTATTCTGTTTTTAGTATCTGTTGCTATAGCGGCAACAGAAATACATCATCTGTGATAATTTCAACTGTCTAGCTATCACTGTTCATGAGATACAGCCTGGTGACAGACGGACAGACCGACAGACGGATCGCGGATTCTTAGTAATAGGATCCCGTTTTTACCCTTTGGGTACGGAACCCTAAAAATTAAGGCGCTGACTCCCTCTGTCTGTTGCTCCATTTACTCCTTTTAAAACACAAAGGATTTTGATACGATTTTGACTACAAGCGATAAAGTGTCATATAAGTAATACGAACCTGTTGAAACCCGAAAGCCTTAAAAACCTGTCCAATTTCAGGGTATATCTTGGGTTTCTCTTGCTAATTGGGTTGTGGAAAATGTTAGTTAGTCCACGTGTAATCTAATATTCAGCCGCATAGATATTAAGCCAGTCTTGAAATAGCTACGAAAAGGCTAGAAAACGTGGTACCAGTAACCCCGGTACGAAAACTTGCTCCTCAAACTAAATTGCAAAACAGATTTAATTTATTTTAGAGTTTAATTCATCATCAGCCTTATAATGCTCCCACTGCTGGGATACAGGCATCACCTCTGTGAGAAAGGTAATAGGCCTTAATCCACCACACGAGCCTTGTGGGAGTTGGTGAATGTCACACGTCTTCGAGGTTTTGGTTTCCTCACGATGTTTTCCTTCGCCGTTTTGAGAGCAGTAATGATGAAATAATTTACACAAAACAAAACGCCTGCCTGGTTTCGAACTCACGACCTACGATACGTCGGTCGGGGCCTTTACCACTGGGCCACCACTGCTCTCAAACTCTCTCGTAGTATAAATACTAGAATGTAATAGAGCTCTTTGAAAAGTAAGAAGTTCCTCTAGATGTGCTTCCACCATATTATTATTTGCATCTGCCGCCTAGCAGGCAATGCTATCATCTTCACTTAAAGGATTCGGTTACCAGTGTCATTTAATAGGTACAAGAAACACACTATCTGGAACTCACAGCATTTACTTTAATCATAACATTTAAATGCACTTATGGATAATCAAGAAATCAGTCAGTTACTAGTTTTCTTTCATTTCATTCTTTTCTTTCTTTTCTTTCTTTTCTATCTTTTCTTTCTTTTCTTTCTTTTCTTTCTTTTCTTTCTTTTCTTTCTTTTCTTTCTTTTCTTTATTTTCTTTCTTTTCTTTCCTTTCTTTCCTTTCTTTCCTTTCTTTCCTTTCTTTCTTTTCTTTCTTTTCTTTCTTTTCTTTCTTTTCTTTCTTTTCTTTCTTTTCTTTCTTTTCTTTCTTTTCTTTCTTTTCTTTCTTTTCTTTCTGTTCTTTCTTTCTTTACATAGTTCAAGCTATAATTGGCGATGGAGATGTTCAAGAGTGGCGGTGAACCTTTCAATCATCAAGTTTTCATCATTAATCTGTACTGTTCGTCAATTCGTTGAGCTCCTTAAATTCTGAGTTGAGCTGCACGGTTATTGACACATGCATGCACTGACTGGACAGGTCCACTCAATCTGGCTGGTTCTTTCCTCAAAAGACCATTTCAGACATCAGTCTACATGGTCTTCACATGATCTAACCAAGATTTTGTCTGGACTTTAAAAGAGACTGTAACCTCTGAGTTTGTTTCGGCCTTTCTTCTCAGAGTAGTCAGACAGGAAACGCCGACCTCATCTAGTTTTAAAAAATATGATCGGCATATAAAAGTGATTGTACAAACCATACTTACAGAAATAAAATCATTTATCAATCAACTTCTTACTTGCTAAACAATTTCATGAAAATTTGTTCTAGCCGTCACTGAACGTTACCCTTCGAATTAATTGCAAAAATAAATATTCTGTCTACTTACTATAAACAGTTTGAATGTTTTGTTGGTAAGCTCGGTTACATCAAGACGCTGTCATATTTATCTGGAAAAATGCACAGTTCCTATGTGAAAGAGCAGGAGCAAAGCAAGGGAGAAACCAAGTATTTTATCAATATGTTAATATAACTACACTGCAAATTAAGATCAAATGTGTCCAATGTAGGAGCACAACCATATTTTAGCTTTGGTGTAACCGCCACTTGCACGTGGAGTTGCCCACAGCAAATCATGTATTAAAAGAAAGAAATAAATAAAAAAAATATATTTGTGACCCGCACAGGAGACACGAGATAATAAAAGCACAAACAATAATAAAAAATAAAAATAAATAAACCCGTGCGAGACCAAAAAGGCTCCTATATCTCAGCATGTGCAACGATATTAAAAGCAAATAACGCTGGGCTGATATTCCGATAGGGCCCACTGTTGATGCCACGGACACATATACGGAAACGGATCATACTTAAGAAATAAAACAGAACAAAATAGTATAAATAAACACAGAAGGTGAGTCACAGTATGTATGTGTATAACATATAAAACAAATATCTAAGTAAAATAATATATACGACCAAAATCCCCACGGCTCAAAGAACACGAAAAGAACGAATAATAAGTAAGGGCACACGGACGTCATGTCTGTAGATCATTTGTAGCGCAGGAGTGGTGTTTTAGTTGGTAGGCACCTTGGCGATTCCGACACAGTAGAGCTGACTATGTATGTAAGGCACCTCGGACGTCCATGAGGATTTCACAGCCATGCAGTAAAAAATAAATAAAAAACCTAACTGCACGTGGCTGTACTCAGTAGAGTTGCGAGTGCGACTGGCGACTTGCGTGTTTTCTTAAGAGTTATCATTACCGTGACGTGGGCGGGTGGGTGACGCAGATCGCGATTACGGTTCACTTGCTTATTTTAACTATGTACTTACTTTTACTTCGAATAACTTCTATTTTCGTTCCAGTATCGTTTTTCTAACACGTGTATTTTATATTTAACTTTGAAAGAAGTTAATAACATGAATGACAACGTAATTATTTATTTATTATGTACTTAGGCACACCACACAATACGTTCACAAACGCAAGTGTAAAATGGGCGGTATTAACGCACTAGGCAATCTCTTACAGACAACCTTTGGATGGACTGAACGATAGGAGAAAAATTTTAGGCTGTTAGTGTACAAAATATCAAAAATAAAATTAATTAGACTTATTATCATACAATACATACTTTGCATTAGCAAATGCTATACAATATTCATATCACGATCGGCCTTCTTTTGTAACAAATTCAACCTTATTTTTAACCAGAAATGCTTTTTATTTCAATTCGTTTGAATTATGAATCTAAAAGTGTCATGCCTATTCCCCTACCAAGGTTTTTTTTTTATTTGAAGGATTTATTTGACATACGACGGATGTAAAAAATATATATCTTTTGGTTGCAAAAAGAAATTATGTCTGTGAATTAATTATAATGGTTTGAACGACCGGGTTTTGTGCGGTCAATCTTATGATCTAAGGGTACGTTCACTTTTCAATTGATTATTCAAAAGTTTTTTTCGTTATCCTAATTTCGTTTTCGTTATCCTAATTATCCTAATTGTTTTATCCTAATTTTTCTTTGCCATACGCAGTGCTTCTGAAAAACGAATTAACTAACTCAACTATACAGCATTAAAAACTTGTCTCGAGGCGGGTTACGTTTCCTGATTCATACTTGGTATGTAACTTACTTTTTCTTGAGCTACTTTGTTATAAAACATTCTGCCTGGATCTCGGATCATCATTTTACATTATTTTCTGTAGATTCGTCCGAAGACTGTAGAGCGATCTTAATTCACCCTCCGCTCTCATTCCCGAACGACTCTGATTACTTTTCCTGCATAGAGAGCTACAAGCTTCCAATTTGGGAAGATCCAGATTCCGGCCAGCGAGAAGTCTTACGATCGTCATCGTGGAGCCTAGGACCAGATTTTCAGATATTTCGTAGTTTAGTTTTGAGTAGTAACTTAATATATATTTGTTTATATATTTCTATTGTTAAAAATTAGATCTATCGATCATTTCATTTTTTATCTTAGTTTGTAACAACGAATTGACTTAGTGCTGATAGTACCTTTTAAAACGTGTTTTTATTTATTTGTTTACTTAATACGATACGTTTGCAAACGAATCCTTGTCGACGTGTTAGAATAATACACGAAAATATAATAATATATCGTACAAACACCAAAGACATTCAGTGTTTTTTTAATCTCAATATTTTTCGTCGTGTGTTTTTGTAAGTTTTTGTATTTTATCATCGTGTTATTTTATTAATTGTACAAAATTTAGAAAAAAAAAACGTTTTCTAGCGACGATTTTCTTTTTTATTTCGCTACAATATATACAATATTACATAATATACTACAGGCGCTGCAGGAGCTAGTGGCTAAATAAGCCACAGCTGTACGGGTCTACTTTCAAGGTTAAGCTTCGCTTGCTGAGATCAGTTCGTGGATGGGTGACCATCCAATACATACCGACACTCCTCGGAATATAAAGTGTCGGCTGCCATTTGTCGATCTTTGAAAGTCATTACGGGTAGAGACAAGCCAGAAACTCGACACCAGTCTTGACAAGGAATTAATTTACGTATTACCTATTTAAGGTGTATACTGTTTATATTCCCCAATGTTAACGCAGTACTGGGGGGTGACCATAAGCTCTTAGAGTAAGGGTATTTTGAGTGTGTGTAAGGGACAGATGTATATGACTTGTATACATCTGTCACTTACACGATCTCAAAACAACCTTACTCTAAGAGCTTATGGTCACTCCCCTGGCCGTGCACCCGCTCGGAACCAGAATATCAATATTGAACCTCCTTTTGGACAGTTTTGTTTGCTAAATATTCTTATATTTACAAATGCTATTTCAGTTATGAACAAATTCTAGCCATAAAATTTTCTGTGTACAAATATTTTTAAACATTTAAGTCATTTTGGAGGAACATCCAAAAGTAGCGAAAAAATATCGTGTTGTTAATTTTTTTTTAAAGCAAAACTATTTGTAATACAAAAAAACGATGTTTCAAAATTAATGTACATGAAACAATAATATTTTTTTTTTCAAACCTAGTCGTATTCAAGCCTAAGCCTTACTTAGGAGTATGATTTAGAAAGTTACCGTTTTACGGCACTAAAACGGTTGTAGGCCCTTAATGAGATGTGGAGATCAGGTAGGCGTCCCTCCTAATTAAATATTGTTACCCAGTTACACTGGAAGCCGGCCCCAATTTAACTGGGAACAGATTAAACAGATTGATTTACCTACACATCATCTGCATTTCAGTTAAAATACGCAAATCATTAGATTCAAGCAAAGGTACATAAGCCTCGCTACAAAGTCAATCTTCTGTATCAACCCATGTAAATTGTGTTTTATTAAACGTATATACAAACTTGCATACAGTTACTTATTCTCGGTATTGCTAGCTGCTTTGTCGCACATGGACGACGATTCTTTGAAGGACTAAATACATGATTAATTAGGAATTACGAATTGTGTGAGTTCAGACTATTTGTATCATGTTTCACTAATGTGTTCTGATGAAATGAAATCTAGGTACTCGAATTAAATTCTTATATATGCCGAATTCTAAAAACATCATCATCTGCCTAGCCTTTTTCCCAATTATTGTTGGGTTCGGCTTCCAGTCTTACCGGATTCAGCTGAGTACCAGTGTTTTATATGGAGCGACTGCCTATCAGACCTCCACAACCCAGTAATTGGGTAACACGATACCCCTTGGCAAGACTGGTGTCAGATCTCAGGCTTCTGACTACCCGTAACGACTGTCAAAGATCTTCAAATGACAGCCGGGACCAACGGCTTAACGTGCTTTCCGAGGCACGGAGGAAACCCGGTATGTTGAAATGGTCACCCATCCACGGACTGACCTCATCAAGCGTTGCTTAACCTTGAAGATCGAATCGTGCGGCTGTTATTATTTAGCCACGAGCTCCTCGAATTCTAAAAACATCAATTAACTATATTAGACTTTCGTCTTCCTGATGCTGGTGGTTAATCCGATACAAACCGTCCAGTGCTTCCCCCCTTCCCTCAGCGATGCCCTAGGCTGAGGGGATACCCCACAGGGGGTGCCATTAGTGTGATCGCTTATTTATTAAGTTTTGTTGCCCTGGCTGGAGGCTACCAAGTAAATTGACAATCCTATAAGTTGAAATCCGAGATGCCACTCATAAAAAAATACATCCGTGATAGAGCTGACAAGGGACGTAACAGTGACTGAAAGTTGAGATGCATTTGATTATACGGCAGTTAATCATAATGATCCTGCTGCATCGCCATTGAGAGCAAGCCATTTGCATGCAAACGGTAAACAACCACAAATATGTAGGTCGGTACTACTCAACGATAACCATAATTTCTGGATGCAAATGGTATTAAATATACCTCTGTTTTGATAATAACCAGCAAATGTACGAGAGATCTAATACACGCACAAATTTACATAAATTATGTAATAAATCTGGCAACACGAAGCTACTGAATCTTATGCAAGATTTGGTATGAAATCACGTTTAATCGCACGTTTTCTTAAGGTTTCGCTCCAAATGCCTAACGAGTTGAGATTTGCAAGAAATGTAGATTAACAACCGTATGAAACATTTACTTACAGGCATAATCCTTTACTCATTAGCTACAGTCTAATTGGGTCACATATATTATTAAAATTGCTAGATTAAATTTTAGTCTCTAATGGTTTTCAATCTGCCTAGCCTTTTTTATTGTCTGCCCAAAAAGCAGGAGGTTTCTCAATGCGACCGTATATATATATATTTATGTGTGTTCGCGGATAACTTCGTCTTTTATGAACCGATTTTGATAATTCTTTTTTGTTGGAAAGGAGATATCCCAAGGATACCAAGTATAAGGAAACCAAGATCTGATGATGGGAACCCAGAGAAATCGAGGGAACTGCTCAAATATTATAGTCATATATATAGCGATTTTGGTATTATCATCAATAATGCAATCATTTGCACTCAGAAAGTATCATTGGGTGAAATGGAACTGATGAAGAAGGTCTTCTTCTACAATGGCCACTGGAACTCCGAAATAAAACAATGTACTAGGATACATTGTTTTATTTCGGATTTCCAATGGCGTTCGTGTTTGGGCTTATATATGCCGAAGCCAATAAATAATTTTCATGTTAATTGGAGGTACCTACCAAAACTAAAAAGAGGAAGATATAAAACTTTTTAACACTAAATCAAACCGACTTCCAAAACAAAACACTTCAAAGCGAAAAAATAACTTTCTTTGCTGAAGTCTTTCAAAAAGTCTTCCCAACTATATTTTGATCGGCGTCCAGTTTTAGTCTAACTGGATTCTGCTGGATACCAGTATTTTACATAGTCCACAACCCAGTAACTGGGAAACACGATCCCTTAGCAAGTTGGATCTCATGGTTTGGTTTTGTAAAACCCTGTTTCTACTTGGAATTAAATTAACCAACTATGATATGTTTAATTAAACGACATAATTCCAAACTACTTTATTGTTTTTTATTTTAATTTGTAGTTTTTCGACTTTTACCTTATTTTCAAGACAAAAATAAACACATAAATTTGAATGCGTTGACGAATATCTATAGGCTCGCTACGTTATTGAAATCGTGATATTGTAAAGCAACACTGCCTACAAACACGCAAAACACGTCATTCAAACAGAAATAAAGAAAAGAAAAAAACACAAACACGCGAGTCGACAGTATTTTCTTTACCGCTACTTCCTCGACGAAGCTCTCTAATCAGATTATGTTGAGCGCTGTATGTTATGATAACATCAGACTGTTTATCATGGCGAGTGTGTCCGGAAGCCTCGACGGAAGCTCGATGCTCGCTCAGCAACAGGTAGCTTGTATCCTCTACCCCCGTCTTCACTATCACCTGCTATACCCACTATGTTTTTGTGATTGTTAACAAACTTCCGTCTGTTTACATTCGGTTTTCAATTACCGCGAAACACTTTTGTTTATTGTTGTACTTTGATTCGTAAAGATCAAAGTTCAAAATGGTATATTTCAACTCAAAATATTTACTTTAACTTCGACATTTTAACTTCAGTATGTATTTAAAGCCGTGCTTATGTTTTGTGCGATCGTTTAATACCCAATTTGTAAAACCAATACTCCTCTAAATTAACGCGGAAATGACAACGCGTTAAGTACTGTACATATACAAAGGTATATAAACGTTTATTAACGTCTCATTACCGAGCAAAAGCCACGACGCTTTGAAGTTTGTATAAGGAGAAGGGGAACATAATCACGCTCAAACGAATCAAACGTCGACTGAAATCGAAGATCATATGCTGAAATATAACAGAAGTGACGTCACCCTTTCGATATGCAAGCAAACTCTTAATCTAATCCAGATCGCATTGGGGACCTCCTGACCTTCATAAAGTTGGTATTTGTTTAACCAGGGTTGACGGTATTGGTTTCTTGCGAAAGTGTTACAAGGACACCTGCAAACGTCATTCGTTCACTTTATGCATATGGAAAAATCTGTTACTTGAAGCTGCAGGATTGCATTCACAAATCACAATCAGATGTCGACATAAATCTTAATGAAGTTCTTAAGTCTCGCCCGTACGTGAAATAAAACAGTCTAGTCTACACCTAGACTGTTTTATTTGCTAAACAGCACTTTATTATTATAATTGAGCGAAGCATTTACAAACTTTTGAAGAGCTCAAAACTTTCAAGTATTTAAAGGTGAAACAACTTATATTGCGTCTCAGACACTCACCTTATTATATTCTTCAAAACATTACCTTTAAGAATTCTTATATTATACATTCTTCAGTCGCAAAACTTTAAATAAAACATTCCGAGATCACATCTCCTAAATTAACTTCGTCTCTTTTCCCACAAACCTGTGTGTAAACAAAATAAGAAATGAGCAGCGTATAAACAAAATAACACTTGAACATTCTTGATATAGCTCGTTTTAATTTTAATTAAGTCTGCGTTGTTTAGAATGAAACAGAAACAGAGTGTCGGTGTTATTTCTGCGTCTTGTACATTTTTGTTTGAAACGAAAAGACAACTTGAGATTTCCCGTGGGATTGTCTGAGCGTCAATGCTCACTGCAAATATTTGACCGCACGTCGATCCTACCCATAACCTCTCAAACATATGTGCTAGGATGATACATTACTAAATATAAATTTATGTAATCCCAAGTGTCGTTTTTTTTACCTGTTTATTCATCAAACGATAAACAGGTTAACATATTATTATTGTAAGACTGACTGAATACGAACGTCGAATTTGTAACAATGACCTACTTTCGGTTTGTACCGATGTTATCCACCTTTTGTAACGGAATGGAATGCGTTGATAAGAATATTGTTTGTACAATTCGTGCGTGCGATCGAAGTGTGTGTAATTGAAGGGAAAATTGTTTACATGTCGAAATCTTAGAGAGTATTTTATTTATTTTATTTTATTTGGGAAACAAACAAATGCATAATCAAACATAAGCATACAATTAGTTCAACACAATCCAGAAACAGTTTCCACAGATTGATATACACGTAAATTAATCTAAGTTACGGTACAACCAGAAGTTCACACAATACAAAGAAGTGACAATTCAATATTATATTATTGTATAACATTATATTATTTAAATTTATATGCCAAAATATTTTTTATGCAAAACCTACATTTGGGTAGAGAAAGGTGAAAAATATCGAAATCTTGATTTTCTTTTAATGAGATTATGTCGTTGTACAAACGACATGCTCTTTTAATAAAAGTATTCTTGCCGTAATTGGTTCGGGAGAAACCAATTTGGAAGAGAGTTCTCCTGCGTGCATTTAAGCGTGGACATCCAAAACTTATTTTGCTGAGAAGATAAGTGGAGTCCAATTGGCCTCTAATTATTTTATATAAATATACGATATTTTATAGTATGTATATAC
This sequence comes from Anorthoa munda, assembly GCA_945859665.1. Taxonomy (NCBI): domain Eukaryota; kingdom Metazoa; phylum Arthropoda; class Insecta; order Lepidoptera; family Noctuidae; genus Anorthoa; species Anorthoa munda. The sequence goes on along the minus strand of OX243900.1, from coordinate 13,247,577 downwards.
TTACGAGAAACAAGTTTGAAGTTGACGATAAGTAGGTAACTATGGTACTACATCTGATATCATCTGGCTTGATGCAATAAGGGGCGGTTGGCAAATTGTTTGCACAAAATCAATCAAACCGACAGATTTAGTCCTCAAATAAAAGTTTACTAACTATTGAAAACCCCTAGTACAAAACAATAAATCACTTGCGCAATATCGACCCGCGATTGTTCAGTGTGGTAACAGGTTTGTTACCAATAATAAATCCAGCTCAATGAAAAACAGCAGCACCCTGATGTTACAGACCATCTCACGGAGGGAACTCGTATACAAATATCAATACCTTCCTTCCATGTTATTGCACAGTTATTCACAATAACGTTTTAGTACGTGTAACAACCGTGTAGCCTCCAAGACTTACACTATAATTAATTCAGGGAAAACTCAACGTGCATTCTCTGAACATGATTTCATTACACTAAGCGCACTTTACAGGATGCTAATTTAATTAACATACTATGTTCGACATTATAATTAATTAGTGTTAGTACTTCGTTTTCTTATAATACTGAGCATAAGCAAAATCAACTTGTAATGTTCCCACTACTGGGACACAGGCCTCTTTGAGACAGGGACTGGGCCGTAATCCACGCAATCATGTGCGTTTTCGTGGATGTCATTATTATCTCTACGAATTGTTGGTTCTAGGATATGAAGGTTTCCTGACTGGTTTTTATTGTCTACAGGCTCTCGCTTGACCACTATCTCACCTGATGGTAAGCGATGATGTGGTCGACGGTGAAGCACGCTTGCCTATGAGATACATATTCACTCTTGATTTAAAGACCCCGAGGTTGTAGCTGTTGGGAAACACAGACTCCGGTAGGGAATTCGACTCCTTAGCTGTACGCATAATAAAAGTATTCCCAAAACGTTTTGTGCGTATGGGTGGGATTTCCACCATGTACCGATGACGCATCGCCGTACCTCTTGTAGTCCGATGATAAAACGGGATAGGTGGAATTAGATCATGCAATTCCATCGCACACTCCCCGAAATGTAACCGATAAAAAACCGATAAACTGGCAACTCGGCGACGATGTTCAAGACTCTGGAGCTTTGACTAGACCAGTGTCTCATTGCTGATGTACCTTCTGGCTCACTTTTCGATCGACTCTAGTGAATTAACCAGGTATTTGACAAATCCGTATCATGGGGTCTACTCCCTATCTCCGTCAACGGAGTAACGGGCCCCGTCCGAAAGTATTCTGAAACATCGGACTAAAAAACAAGTGTTAAGTTAAATTATTCGGACCGGTAAAAACACATCGGGAGTAGGTACAACTGTCAAATTGTGTTGTCATTCATTCTTAATTCAATCGTATCGTCCATCCGTAGGTAATACGGAGTGTGAAACGCCCGTAACGAAGGCCGAAACTACGGACTTCGTGCTTAGGGAGCAGACCCCCTGAGATGAGACTAGTATTCCATGCGTGATCGAACTTCGCTTCATACAAGTTGAGCAGCTATCCTGGCGTGAAGTACCTGCTCACTTTTGCAAGGATCCCTAACTTTTTGGCAGCCAACTGAGTCTTTGCAAGGGATTGATCACGTGATATATCTATCACATCATCTCATCATCAGCTTATTAATGTTCCCACTGCTGGGACACAGGTCTCCTCTCTGTGAGAGGGAGGATGAGGAGGGAAGGAGGAGGGGGGTTGGTGGATGTCACATGTCTTCGAATTTTTGGTTCTAGGACATGCCGGTTCCCTCACGATGTTTTCCTTCACCGTTTTGAGAGCAGTGGTGATGAAATAATTTACACAAAGTAAAGCTCCTGCCTGCGCTCGAACCCACGACCTACAACTTGTAAGTCGCGGCCGATACCACTGGGCCACCACTGCTCTCTCAGATATATCTATAGCGCTTGGTAATCCATACATTTTGGACATTTTACCAGTCGCTATCGCAATGCTTTCGTTGACAGAAAGTCACTTGTCGTCTAGAGCCTCTGGGTTCGAAACTACGACGTACAACTCTTAAGTCAGGGTCATTACCATTGGGCCAACCCTGCTCATAGCAACACAGAAATAAATGAAATTACATAGCCAAGAGCCCTTCAGGTAAACAAACAAGCTCCAAAAAATTAAATTAAGTCTGTTGGTCAGAGGATCTTCCTGTAAATAATATTTTTAAGACATTAACTCATCCCAAGTTAAGGACTACCAAAAAGGACGTTCTTAATTCGATGTGTTTTTAAGTACCAATAAGCAAATGTGAGAGCTATTTAATGGAACACTTTGAGTTATTTGAAACCCATAAAATTAACTAAATGTACTTATTTTAAATGTGTCTTTTTCGAAATCGAATTAAGGAATTCTTTGAGACTCTTATTTATGTTGGCATACTTATAAAACAATCAACCTAAATATGCTGTTCTGGCTTACTGTTTTACCTGTAAAAAAGACGAGTAGTTAATTTAGCAACCAGAACTCGCCAAAAAAATGTAAAAGTCGGCCTTATTACAACTTCATCTGGACCCAATATCCCGCGAAATAATGTTACGTGCGCTAACTAATAAGTTGGAAATGTTCAAATATATCGATGATATTTTGCTATCAACAGGTAGTACCTCGTGTCTACTCGTGCTTAAAACTGGTGCCTATATTGGCCGGTTTTTTTCACTTTAAGGAACAAAACCCTAAAAATATGGGTTGCAATGGATTTCGTACATTGCCTTGTAAGATATGTTATACTGTGATTTTTAATTTCGTGGACTAAACTGACACCTGCTATTGACCTTATTTTTTAAAATGTTGCAAGCGGGGAGCATAGTGTTGTAGGTAAGGCTCAGTCATAAGTGATTCATCGAATCGATGTGACATGACTCCTGAATTTATTTTTACTAATTGGTGTAAATAAATGTTTTATGAATATAAACGTAATATATTTAAATATAACAGTATTCATACACATAGTACATGAACTTTTATTGTGTTAAATATGAAATCAACAATAAAATAAATGCAATCGATAAAATTAAGTCTGACATAAATGAGTAGAAACTAAATATGGGCCGCTAGTTTCTAAAAAATTTTTTTTTATCCTTAGAATAGTTTCATTTTCGATCTACTTGGATTTTCGATTAACTTTCGATCACTCAGGATAGTTAGGGTACGACACTGTTTTAATGTAACGATAAAGTGACAACCCCCCAAATGTCAGTTTAGTCCACGAAATAAAAAATCACATTATAGTTCAAAATTTGATAACCATTTCGAATTCTGAATTCAAATGTACATAATGAATACTTAATTGAGCAGTTCTGATTTGAACATGCAACTTGACTATATAACATGATACTGAACAATTGTAAGGGTGATGTTATGAGTACGTGTTATATCATGTTCGGTGAACAAGACATGGATCGGCGACACATGCATATATTAATAATATTATGATAGGCGATGTTCCGAGTTAGTTCGGGAATATAGGAGTAGAATTATGTTGTGCAATTTCAAGATTAATGGACTCATCTCTGGCATCCTGTATGGTAAATAGAAACCTACATATACCCATGTATATTCTTTCTTTTTTCTTGTGAAGCTGTGGCCACCTCTGGTGTCAGAGTTAATTAAGCTACCTCTGGGAACCCCACAGGTTTCTGACTTGGCCATTTCGACTTACATTAGCTATATAAGTCCAGGTTTCCTCACGATGTTTTCCTTCACCGTTGCATGTGATGACCAAGATAAACTTAGAAAGTACATATGAATTTCAAAAAGACACATTGGTACTGCCCGGATTTGAACCCACGACTTCAAGTAGGAGAGGCGGGGTCTGAGCCACTGGGCCACCACGACATAATGTATATAAAATGGTATTTCATTTGTTGAGGATACGACCAGTTTCGAAGGTCACAATATTATGGTTCCATATGAGGCTATTTTAGAACTACAAGGAATTGAAAGAAATTTCCATATATGTATAACAACAATATTTCATGGAAATTCAGCAACTGGATTTATAACATTGAAGTAGGCCTTGTGTTTTATGGTTCATAACTCACAATAAAAATGCAAGAAAGTTTTGTCCGTGGGTTTTAATTAGCTCCATTACGAATTGTAAAATTGTACGGTTACCTATGTACTTAAATGATTCAAGTACCACACTACCTAATTATTTTACATAATAGTACTTACTCCAGTATGTATACAGTGAGCAGTGGTGGCCCAATGGTAACGACTCCGACTTACGTTTCGTGGGTAATAGGTTCGTACCCAGGCAGGCGCTTTACTTTGAGTAAATTATTTACTCACCCACTCTCTAAAACGGTGAAAGAAAACATGTTAAGGAAGCCGGCATGTCCTAGAACCAAAAATTCGAAGACATGTGACTTCCACCAACCCGCACTGGGCCGGCGTGGTGGATTACGGCCCATTCCCTCTCTCACAGAGAGGAGGCCTGTGTCCCAGCAGTGGGATTATTAAAAGGCTGATGATGATTATGACAGTTGTATAATCTAACAGCATTTTCTCACGGTTTCGCTCCCGCGTCATATACTACAAGAATTGTTCATTATTCCAGGATAGCATGTAAGATTCAACGATACGACGCTTATATCAGGGAGAGAAATAAAAAAAACCGGCCAAGTGCGATTCGCGTACTTGGTAAATTGCGGTTTACGATTTATGACGTATTAAAAAAAACTACATACTAGATCTCGTTCAAACCAATTTTCGGTGGAAGTTTACATGGTAAATATATTTTTTTAGTTTTATCATTCTCTTATTTTAGAAATTACAGGGGTGGGGGACACATTTTACCTATTTGGAAGTGTCTCTCACGCAAACTATTCAGTTTAGAAAATAAAATATTAGCAACCTCAATATCATTTTTGAAGACCTAAAAATTTATTGTTTTTGTTTTCTATTTTTGTGTGAAAATCTTAATGCGGTTCACAGAATACATCTACTTACCAAGTTTCAACAGCATAGTCATTATAGTTTCGGAAAAAAGTGGCTGTGACATACGGACGGACAGACAGACATGAATCCATAAGGGTTCCGTTTTTTGCCATTTGGCTACGGAACCCTAAAAACGAATCAGTACTACTCTATGATTAACTCTTACAAACATACCTATTAATAAAAAAAATACGTCAAATAATAGTATCAGACGTTAATGCTTGAAAAAGTACAAAAAACCTTCCTAAGATTCCTATACCAAAGGATATACCATTTCTTCCCTTATATGTACCCCACGAATTACCTTTTAGGAATCTTGGGTTTTAACTCGTTGGAGGTGAGGAGAGGCTATTATCAGATCGCAGTAGCATGTAAGATCCTAAGCGGACGGATTGACTGCCCTGAACTCCATGGCCTTTTCTGCCGACTGTTTGTACCCAGCAAATACGTCGGACATCGTCAGAGTCGCCGTCACGACCTATTCGCACCACCACCATCTAGAACTGTCGCCAGGGTTGAATCCCCAGTGTGTCGTGCTTTGAGAATGCTCAATGCCCTCTTGACTGCCAATCCTGAATGTGATGTGTTTGCAGACGAATAAACTAATGCGAGCATGTCTGGTGTTCTGTGAGAGAAAGTATGCGAGGGTCTCCACTGTTCCATGTTAATTGTATTTTTTATATTTGAATTATTGATTATTTATATATTGTCATTCCACGGAGCCATGTTAATTATAATTATTGTCACATTTAAATTACTTAATATTGCTATTCCACTGTGCCATGCTATATAATCGTATTGTAATTTTCGAAATTTCTTTCTTTTTTTAGATTGATAGTATTGGCATAACACTGTTTAATGTATTGTTTGATAAATTATTATAATAAATGTATTAAGTAAATTATTGATTTTATGTGACACAATTGTCAACATTGTTATATTATATTTCTATGTTACTCGTAATTATTGTAATTGGTATTGTATCGTTTTAATTAACGATAAATAAATAAATCAGTTTTGATTTATAATAGCTTCAAACATGTCTCAATAACAAAGCACTTAATTATTTTACTTCATCTAATTCGTGTTAATTCCTTCCATTGTATTTTCCTCTATCCTACTGATCCCTAAAGAGAAACTCGAGCCCCACGTAAATAGGAACACTTAAAGTAAAAAGTATCAGTTTACAGCGTCTCGTGTTTTATTTTATCTTCGAACAAGTTCTTATATCTCTTTCTCATACCTTCGCACGTAGTGAAAATAGCCACTTTTATACTTTACTGCACTTATATTCATTCGAAGAAGGAAAATTCTCTCGTTTCTTTGTAAGGTATTTATTCGTAGTTGATTTCAATAGAATTTTGCAACAATGTTCACATTGTAATGTACCTACTGTGTAGGTGGATTTCTACTTACCTACGCCCACCACCACTTTCGGTTTGAAAAACAACACTAAGGTATTTGTGTAGGTATTATTTTGTACTCTCAGTTAATGCAATTTTGTGTAGGGCACCAAGTTAATGCTGATTGAAAAACTACTTACAGCAGCTCTTCATTGTCAGCAGTCACGCTAGACTATTTTTACCATCATCATCTTCAGCCTAACGTTTCCACTGCAGGGACACAGGCCTCCTCTCTTTGAAGAGGAAGTGGGCCATAATCCACCACGTGGGCCCAGTGCGGGTTGGTGCCACATGTCTTCGAATTTTTGCTTCTAGAATATGCCGGTTTCCTCACGATGTTTTCCTTCACCGTTTTTAGAGCAGTGGTGATGAAATAATTTACACAAAGTAATGCGCCTGCCTGGGTTCGAACTCACGACCTACAACATGTATGTCGGGGCCGTTACCACTGGGCCACTACTGCTCTCTTTAAAAAAAAAAGTTAATTAAAAAAATCAAAAAACCCGACTGCTTAAAAAGCAAACTAAAAAGACGTAAATTCGCGAGCTGGCGGACCAACACCAGATGTATCCTCCGACTGCACAGCATGATTTTCTTCTTGTTTACGTGTTTTTAGTTTGCTTTTTAAGCAGTCGGGTTTTTTGATTTTTTTAATAATTTTTTTTTATTTACAACTTTTTAGTTATTTTTTTTTAGAATTAGGTACATTTAAACATATAATTTTTGAAATTGCCTCTTAAAATCCTTTATTTTGATACCCCACACGATGGGTTTGGAAGAAAAAATTATCCCCACAAAATGTCGCCCAAAATCCGCCATTTTTGTTTTTTCCAATTTTAATGTAGCCAGTGGCACTCGCAGGATTAAGACGAATCGATTGACGTAAGAATCATCAAAATCGGCCAACGCGTTCGGTCTCTGGAACGCCACATAGGAACAAACATACATACATAGATACATAGACTGATAAACACATTACCCTCCTTCGGCAGTCGGGTAAAAAAGCGTAAGCGAAAGCTGCTTCAGTCAATTCAATTATTACTCAATTCTCATTAAAAAGGTTCACTTTAATCACTATACACCGATAATTACATATACATAGATACCTACAGCCACCTACTAACATAATTATTTTCAGTAGGTACTTATTTAATCCAGTAAAAGCTCTGGTATAAAGGAAGCCTGTATATAATTACGATGAAAGTGCATCAGGTATCTCTTTGATGTTGTTAACAGCTTATATGATGAAGATATTATATATAATTAAAGGACTAATTAGGTTCTAGAGAAAAGCGAGAGCCATGTGGATACGCTACCTTTATGTTTTAGCATGGTAGGTTAGCTATTACAGCAGGTTAATTTTCTATCCCTGATATCTCTTCGTATGAACCCAAAAAATAAACTATTATAACGTTTATTGTAAGTCAAAAAAATCATAGGTTGACGTCCCTTACGTCCCGGCCAAGTGCGAGTCAGACTCGCACACGAAGGGTTCCGTACCATTATCGCAAAACACTGCAAAATAATCACGTTTGTTGTATGGGAGCCCCCCTTAATTTATTTTATTTAAATAATTATTGTTTTTTGAAGTGAATATACAACTAAACATTCTGTGAATATTTCAAGTGTCTACCTGTTGCCGTTATTAATATCGAGCAATATTTATTTTCTACTGTTTTTAGTATTTGTTGTTATAGCGGCAACAGAAATACATCACCTGTGAAAATTTCAACTGCCTAGCAGTCCAGAATTTTCTTTATTTACATAGATAAAAGTATATACAGTGTATAAAATACTTAAATAACTGAAACTACAAAACTATACACTTTAACCAAAAACTACTCACTAACTAAAACTAAAAATATACTTAACTAAAATATGGCGTCGAAAAACTCCTCCACATCGTTCCCCACTGGTAATGTACCCAAAAGGCTGGCAGCATTGCCACGTTGTATGGCAATGCTTATTCTCTGACCAAGGTAAAAGCTAGCCCTTGGGTCACGCGAAGTGTCAACTAGGCGTTTGGAAAGATCTTTAAACAAAGCGTGAGCACTCGGACCCCACGGCCCAAGAGTTTCAACCCCAAACGGCTTGAAAATATAACTACCGATTAGTTTATTACTGCCTAGCTATCACGGTTCATGAGATACAGCCTGGTGACAGACGGACAGACAGACAGACAGACAGACGGATCGCGAAGTCTTAGTAATAGGGTCCCGTTTTTACCCTTTGGGTACGGAACCCTAAAAAATGCCAGAATATGTCAATAAAGGTGCGTCAACGACTACAATTGCTATGCTGTAACGCAACTTCCATAGCTATAGAGCCTGCAAAGATAAATAAGATCACATAACTTATAAAAAAACTATATCTACTAAGTAAAATTTCAGTTATTTAGAACTAGGTGTTAACCACAACCGAATATTGGCCATGACTGCTATCTAGATAGATGATTTCTATCTAGATAGCAGTCATGGCCAATATTTCTTTACAGAAATATACTTAAGACGACGACTAACGCCAACGACCTTGAGGGAACAAAATGCGCACCCGTTTCACACCCGCGCGGCCCTAAATATAGTTGTTTTTTGTACTTTCCTTATTATTCTATGACTTTAAAAAAAAAACCCTCAGATCAAAATGTAGATAATTAAATTGTCTTTGAGATGGTGTCCATTTAATTAAAATAAGCCCAGCGGTTTTGGTGCGTAGTCGTGTTTTAGTCCATTTTAGACATAAATTTACAAATTAATTACACTATGTTATACGAATAAAACTAAAAATTTTCTTAAATCAAATTATTACGAAAATGGTCTAATGTAACATATATTTTTTCCAATAAATTACGACTAGCCGTTTAGACGTGATTCTCATTTTAAAATCAGCTACTCAAGGGAGTCGGCGCCTTAAGGCACTAACTTGAATATTTGTCCACACACAGTCTACGATACAAATTGAAAACTGGAGCAGAAATTGTGTGCACTGATGCAATAGCCCAGGCAATAAAAACATTTGCTGCGAAAATAATCCAAGTTAAGTAATTTCACCGGCTTTATGTTCTTTATGGTAGTATATACATGCCTGAAAAGCAAAAAAAAAAATGGGCTGGTAAAGGGGGAAAAGTCAGGTGTTTGCTTAATTCTCGTAAAGTTTTGATTTTACTATAATTTGTGCTCAGAGCAATTTTATTCCTTGTGTGCACAAAAAAGTTATCAATAATAAGATTCACTAATATTCATTAGTTTTCGAGACAGGAGCAATTTTATTTTTGTGTTTATTTTTTGTACTAAATCGGTGCGTATAGTAAATAAGGTCAGTTATATTATGTTTTTATGCTCAAGAGAGCCGTGTAACACACGTTTCTGGTATATTTTCATATTTTATGTAATACTAGCTGCTGCCAGCGGCTTCGCCCGCGTGAAAATCGAAAATCATCCCGAGGGAACATATTCCCGGAATAAAAAGTACCCTATGTGCTATTCCAGACTATAATCTATTCCTGTGGCAAATTTCATCCCGATCCGTCTAGCAGTTTGAGCGTGAAGAAGTAACAAACATACACACTCACAGACTTTCGCCTTTAAAATATTAGTGTGATGTGATATTAAGAGCCCAATAAGTATTAAATGAATTTAAGGTTTGCCTTAAATTCATTTAATAATTCACTGATAGACAACACACAGCCTAACCCACTGGTCTAGAAGCATAACTTCTCATGAGTACATAGGGCACACACTTATATAATTTTTAATGCCATACCATCAAGGGCCTTATTAATAAAATCTCTGAGCAACTGATTAGTAGATTCTTTATTCAAATTCTCTATAGAAAATTTGAATATAGAACGTGCTAAGCAATCGCAAAACAGTGTCGAGATTTTTTATAATACTAGCTGACCCGGCAAACTTTGTTTTGCCATAAAAACACCAAACATTCATCTACCCTACCTACCCTACCCTATCAACCCTACCCTACCTACCCTACTCTACCTACCCTACCCTACCTACCCTACCCTACCTACCCTACCCTACCCTACCTACATACCTACCCTACCCTATCTACCCTACCTACCCTACCCTACGCTAAACGGGATAAAAAGTATCCTATGTCCTTCTCCTGGTTCTTAGATACCTCCTTACCAATTTTCAGCCGAATTGGTTCAGCCGTTCTTGAGTTATAAATAGTGTAACTAACACGACTTTCTTTTATATATATAGATAAAGGTGCTATAGTCTTCGCGCTACTCGAATCTATCGATACGATACTTCCAATACATGTGACCGCAAGTGCAAACGATGCTGTGCCAATTGGAAAAGATGAAAAACTAGATAAATGGCGACCGCTCATCGACTAGCACTCTTTTACTACGTTGCTTTGTGTTGACTCTTATATCTAGAGAGAAGCGATAAACGGCTTATATGACGCCTGGAACTGTGGCGGTTGGCAGGGTGGAATGAAGGAAAAATACATGTTGCGCCAAGTAACATAGGTCAAGATTTTTTTTTAGAGTATAATCTACTTATTTCTATGTACAATGTTTTTTTACCCGGCTGCAAGGAAAGGGTTATGTTTTTCGCGCGTATCTTGTATGTTTGTATGTATGTAATATTCTTTATTACCTCATATCTATCTAACCACTTGGCGGATTTTTATAATTAAGATATCGTTAGATAGGTCTTGACCGCCCAAGTGTTCTTAGCTAAGTGCCTTTAAAAAAAAAGGAACATGGCGGATTTTGGGCGCCATATTATGGGGGTTAAATTTTTTTTTTCTTCCATACCCATCGAGTGGGGTATCAAAATAAAGGATTTTTAGAGGCAATTTCAAAAATATATAACACTTATATGTTTAAATGTACCTAAATCGAAAAAAATAACTAAAAAGTTATAAAAAAAAGTTAATTAAAAAAATTAAAAAAACCCGCCTGCTTAAAAAGCGAACTAAAAAGACGCTTTTTAGTTCGCTTTTTAAGCAGGCGGGTTTCTTGATTTTTTGTATTAACTTTTTTATATATATTAGGGGAGGTCGTAGACATTCACATTTTTTTTAAGTTACATTTTTTATTATATACTTTAAAAAAATATTGTGCCATTTGGAAATGATGAAAAACAAGATAGATGACGACTACTCAACGACTAGCACACTTTCACATTGCTGTGTGTTGACTCGTGGGAGACAATAAACGACATATGTGCGCCGTTATAGAGTCTTTACTTTAATTCGGTACCAACTATTTCGGCGTACAATATTTTTTTAGGTATTAACTGCATGTGCTTGGGCTTTTTTTAATGTTATTAAAATCCACTTTAATTAAATAAGGGGCTTGAGATATTAATATTTCCCAAAAAAATTATAGTTCACTTGGATGACACTTTGATTAACGCTTAGTAATAGTTGTAGATTTTTTTTATTTTTTTTTTTATTTAATTTTTGTTTTCTAAAACTTAACACACTCAAAACGTAAACATAAATACCTACACAATTGTATTATACTTACATAATATTATTAAAAGACAACTATTCTTCTGCTCAATATACAAAGCAAGTAAACTTTAGGTTCATTCGCAATGAGCGCATCCTTATTGCCCGTGGGTTCGTTACTTTCGAGGAACGTTTAAGATTTTCGCGCGAAAATATCCTTTTTTTTAAGTTTATTGTTGTCACTTGTTTCTTAGAAAAAACACAGGTGAAGTATTTTATCAATGATTGCGGTGCGGAGTGCGCGGGCCGGAGCGGCCCAGCTCGCTGCGGCAGTCGAGCGCCAGACGCTACGCCGTAGCGCCGTAGCACCGTAGCCGCGTAGCGCTACGCCATCTACGCGACCTCAGCCGAAGTAAAGTGAATAAAGTCGCACTTTGTGAGTTGTTGCAGGGTTGCACTTTACAGAAAAAATAAATTTGAGAAAAGTTTTAAACTTAGTCATAACTTGGTAGTTTGAAAGATTTTTTACAAACAAAAATAAAAGTATCGTATAATTTTAATTATTGATTTATTTTTTCTTAGCTCCTGATAAGGTATATCAAATTATTTATTTGCCAGAATAAGTTAAAATAAGATCGCGAAATTATCACAGTTAACCAAGAAAAACCGGCGAAGTGAGTGTCGGACTCCGCACATTTAGGGTTCCGTACCAAAGAAAAAAAAATTTATCAATATGTATTTGTCAGTAAAGTATACGTAATAATAAACATTATCACAAAATTTCAAGTTCGTAGATCAATGGGAAGTTAAAAAAATCTTCTAAACAAAATTGTTAGACAGACGATGGACAGACAGACAGACACGCGAGTAACAGCAATAGGGCTCCATTTTGACCCTTCGTGTACGGAAACCTAAAAATCAAAAACTAACATTTTATTCTAACTCACATTAATCGATAATAAAGTAATTTATTCAGCATCTGGTCGAATAAATTACTCTGATCCCTAGAAATATATACAGAATCCCCAACAATGAATTGGGATTTATTGAGAAGGTCGTTCGGAGGTAATTATCCCAATACAATCGTGACGAGAAAGCTTTATCCGAACCATGATAATAATCGTTTAGAAATTCGTTAGGCTTCTAAGTATTATTTGATTAGGACATCAAATATTAAACTTTCCGTGGAACAGCTGTTTCTACAATAAATTAGAAATATATATCAAACTATTAGCTAGGCGAATGGCCTCATAAATGTGTGAATGTCAAAAAATATCACGGGTGTCCTATGTCCAAAACCAGGCCAAGGCCTTCTTGAGTTTCAAATTTTATCCAAAACAATTCTGCTAATGCCACCGCCATCCAGGCATATGTGATTGATTAACAAAATATTAAAGTTAAAGATTTCCATTTTTTAGGCTTTTTCACAGCAGTTATACTTTTAACATATCTCAAATTTCTTTAGCCACCAGTTTTGTAACTAACTTTCCGGTTCTTCTTCTTGTCTGTTTATTATCATATGTGGCTATATTAACAGTTAAGTCCTATTATAATAATATTTTAAATGCGAAAGTTTGTGAGGATGTATGTTTGTTACTCTTTCACGCAAAAACTACAGAACGGATCTGGATGAAATTTGGCACAGAGATAGATTATAGTCAGGAATAGCACATAGGATACTTTTTATCCCGGGAATATGTTCCCTCGGGACAATTTTCGACATTTACGCGGGTGAAGCCGCTGGCAGAAGCTAGTAAATGAATAAACCTAAATCTTTAACATTAATATCTACTCAAAATTAACCATCCAACGATACGCATAAATTATTCACATCCACGTAATAAACAGCTCAGTATGGAAGTGGGCACTTATCCCGTGAAATCCTCTGTCTGAAGTCGCACGGGGAATTAATCCAGGCTCGACGTGAAAGCTAAGCCTGTCTCCTTGATACAATCGTGCTATATTTAAACCACAAGTGTCACACTAGCAAGCTTCTTGGAGATTACTTATTAATTCATCAAAACTCTAATTCAAATTAAACAATTTACAAAATTTGGGCGGTGACTCCCAAACTAAGCATTTGCCTGTATCTTGGGAGTCAGAGATAAATAAATATAGTTTTTGAATATATATACATAGGTATGCAAGGACAGTCACATAGGAAAAATAACAAAAATGCACGCTGCTTACCTACCTTAGTTTAGTATTAATAAACCCAATCAAAACCTACGTTTTTAGGGTTCCCTACCCAAATGGTAAAAACGGGACCCTATTACTGAGACTCCGCGGTCCATCTGTCTGTCTGTCACCAGGCTGTATCTCATGAACCGTGATAGCTAGACAGTTGAAATTTTCACGGAAGATGTATTTCTGTTGCCGCTATAACAGCAAATACTAAAAACAGAATAAAATAAATATTTAAGTGGGGCTCCCATACAACAAACGTGATATTTTTTCCGTTTTTGCAATAATGGTTCGGAACCCTTCGTGCGCGAGTCCAACTCGCACTTGGCCGGTTTTTATTGTGGATAGCAATATAAGAAACTAAAAAAAAGCAATAAGTAAAACTGTTTTAGCCCCTTTTTAGCACAGCTACTTTATATAGTTTGAAACTATAGATCTAGAAAATTGAGCAAAACTACATCATAAAAAATAACACAAAATGCAACAGTGACAAATATCCTAACTAAATGTATCATTAGACTCCGTGAGTAACTTACTCGTACCATGGATTGTCGAAGTCGATCGCAAAAGAGGTGATAAAACACGACAGTTCAATGACAGATGACGTATAACGTCATGTGACGTATCGGCATGTAGATTGAAAGAGACAGCATGGCGGGCGCTATCGGGCGACATCACTCCACCTACCATCATGAGACGGAGCCTTCTGCTGCATCGGTGAGTTCCTAAAAGACACACACTTTTTAAACTCTTACACACTTAAAATGGGTCTATAACACTAGTACCTGTTCAGCAGCCTGCAGTCAGCCCCATCAAATCCCCAGCAAATCAACCCCAACATAATTGAAGAAGGACTAGGCAAATTGGCTTAATTCGGGTTTAACCAGCTTGATTGTGGGTAATTTTAGTATTTTTTAACCGAATTCCCAGGAGGTTCGACTGTATGTATGGTTTTAGGGTTCCGTACCCAAAGCGTAAAAACGAGACCCTATTACTAAGACTCTGCGGTCCGTCTGTCACCAGGCTGTATCTCATGAACCGTGATAGCAAGACAGTTGAAATTTTCACAGATTATTCAAATTCAAATTCAAATTCATTTATTTGTCCGAACATGGTACAATACAAGGTCTCAAATAACATAAAGGTCTCATCACATTCTGCCACATGGGGCGTGCAAATTTCAGGTACACAAAATAAATTATTACAATGCAAAAATAGAAATATCAGGCTAGACAACTCTAGCCTGGCGACAACTCTAGTCTATACAATTACATGAAAATATTAATGTTACAATAAAAGGCATGTCAGAGTCAGTAAATATTATTATGTCAAAAATAAATAATAATTAAAAAAATGTCAATTTCAAAATGGAATGTCAAGCTATCTGTTATAAAAAAGAGATTACAATTAGATTATAATGTCAAAGTATCATTTAAAAAGTCGTTTAAATTGTAATAACACTTTTTACATAGTAACTCTTTAAGCTCCTTTTTAAACCCATTTAAATTTAACTGTTTAATTTGCTTTGGGATTTTGTTAAAAACTTGCGGAGCTAAACAAAACATGCTTTTCCACATTAACGCTGTTTTTGCTCTACGTCCGCGCAACATATCATTTCGCCTGTTACGTTTTACTGTATCTGATAGGTTGGGAAAAAGGTGTGAATTCAGCTTGACAAATAAGGCAGTTTCATAAATATACATAGACGGCAGTGTTAAAATTTTGTATTTCTTATAAAACGGTTCACAACTGTCCGTTATTTGTAGCCTGAACATGGCTCTTATGGATCGCTTTTGCGCTTTAAAAGCGGTTTCCCTATTTGTGGAGTTACCCCAAAATATAAGACCATATCTTAGCACAGACGCTACAATACCATGGTACGCTGTAAGTAGTGTATCAATGTTAACTGTGGGGGCAAGTTTATATAATGCATAAGATGAGCTACTAATTTTCTTACAAAGCGCTTCAATATGATCCTTCCAATTGAGGTGCCTGTCAATTACCAAACCTAGAAATTTTGCACTATTGACATCTTGAATTTTGATATTCTGGTATTGAACCTCCATCTTTGAACTAGGTTTTTTTTGAGCAAAGTGCATTATTTGTGTTTTTTCAAGGTTTATTTTTAGGTTATTATTATCCAGCCAAGAGATGATTGAAGTTACCGCATTGTTAACATCAGCTTCATACGAATTAGGTTTATCACATGCTATTGTAATCGTGCTATCGTCAGCAAAGAGTGTCATTGGGAAGTCTATAGCTTTGGGCAGGTCGTTAATATAAATTAGAAATAATGGCGGTCCCAAAACACTACCCTGTGGCACACCAAAGTATACAGTGCGTTCTTTAGACAGGTATGTCACTTCTTCTTTAGTCTTTAAGTTTAAGTTTGTTATAGCGGTATACTGTTTTCTTTTTGATAGGTACGTGCTTAATAAGCTAAGAACGTTACCTCTTATACCATAGGAGTCAAGTTTGTTTAATAGAATTGAATGGTCAACATAATCAAAAGCTTGCGTCATATCACAGTACACAGAACAGACCGGTGTTTTATTATCAATATTAGTCATAATTTTATTTAAAAAGTCATAAATTGCCATGTTTATAGTCATGTTCTTTATTATGTATTTCTGGTGCCGCTATAACAACAAATACTAAAAACAGAATAAAATAAATATTTAAGTGGGGCACCCAAACAGCAAACGTGTTTTTTTGCTGTTTTTTGTGATAATGGTACGGAAACCTTCGTGCGCGAGTCCGACTCGCACTTGGACGGTTTTTTCGTGTTTGTTCACAGATTTTTCCGTCAATTGTAGACTGATTTTGAAAATTCTTTTTGCGTTTGAAATGGTATACACCTGAGGTGGTCCCTTTGTAACCAAGTCAGAATCTGATGATGGGATCTCAAGGAAATCTAGGGAGGAGCTCCCTCAAACATTATAGGCATACATATAGCGATTTTGATATTTTCATCAGAAATGCAAACATTTGCACTCAGAAAGTATCATTCTGTGATGTGGAACTGAAGTAGAAGACCACAGATGGCCACTGGAACTGAATGATAAGTAACTCACGAATAGTTAACCGACTATGATGAAGAATGGTATTGATGAAAATGATACGATTGAACAGATCTGATGATGCAGACAGAAGGTAGGCACTGGAACTCCGAAATAAAACAATGTATCTAACTCGTGTCTGGGCTTATTAGAATCGTCATGAGGTGTAATTTTGCTATAAAATAATGATTTGCATGATACAGACCAAAACTAAAAAGAGAATAAAATAAATAAAAAAAAAACATAAAACACTCCAAATCGAAAAAGAACTTTCTTTTCCGAAGTCGATGTCGGAATATAAAAAAAGTTGGTATCTAAAGACACCGACTTTGGAAACGAAAGTAATTTTTTGCTTTGTAGTGTTTAGTTTTGGAAGTCGGTAATTTTTTTTGTCAAAAAGTTTTTTAGCTTAACCAATGCTTTGCGACACTAAACAAAGTTGGATTCTGTCAGCGTCGACGCTCGTCAAAAGTCTAAACATTCGACTATAAATCTAAACATTCGACCATGTAACATTTCCGTGCCGCATATCAATTATAATATACGTTTTGGATTCTTGACAATCGTTATCACTCACTATTTCTAGAACACTTTTCCCACAAATTTCGTTATTTTTACTATTTTTTTGTTCGCTTTAAATTTTAAATTAAAAGATAAGTTTGGTAAATAACCCGACCAGCTTACAAACTTTATTTCATGTAATTAAAGAAAAGTTTCGCGGAAATCATAACCCTTCTTCTAACGGAACATATTTATGTTCCTTTAAGCATTCAAAATACATACAATTGATGTAGGTAAACACCACACATACACAACACACACACACGCACACTCACCATTACAGCTATTACTAACAAACCTTTTATTTTTTCTGTTTATCTCTTTACAATTATGATTTTAATTTCATTTTGATAATTATTGCATAAGATTAAACTGTATTTGTTGCCGGGAGAGGGCACTGGCTCCTGTAACACAGGTTAATCACCTAGCACAGGAGTCAGGGACTTCACTGAAATGTATTCTTTTTCATATGTAAATAAAGCTATATATATATATATATTATAAAGGGCATGTATCTCACACTAACCACGTCTTCCATATAATAATTGTAGATCTTGATATCTACATACCGGAAAAAGAGCGCAGTTAGCAAGAATTTCTTTAGAACGAGAAAATATTTACATACACGTCATTCACAGACCTTCAGGCGAGTAAAATGAGTTGGTTAAGTATATATTTAGACTAGCTTCTGCCAGCGGCATCGCCCGCTTAAAACTATAACTTCTAAACACGTGTGCCAAATTGTATAATTGTATGTATGTTTGTCCACGTATTTCTCCAAAACTACTTATAAGATCATGATCTTTCTTTTTTATTGGATTAGGTATCTCTTAACTTAGGGAACAGTATACGTTTCATCAAAATCGGTTTTGCAGTTGTATTTTTTTATTTTTTTATTATCAATAGGCTCGCGCTTGACCACTATCACACCTGATGGTAAGCGATGATGCGGTCGACGGTGAAGCACGCTTGCCTAGAAAAAACCCATTCACTCTTGACTTAAATACCCCTAGATTGTAGCTATCGGGAAACACAGACTCCGGCAGGGAATTCCACTCCTTAGCTGTACGCATAATAAAAGTGTCCCCAAAACGTTTTGTGCGTATGGGTGGGATGGAACATATAAGCGAACTCCTTAGCGACAAACAGCACGAATGTATGTGAAAATTATAGATAGGTATTTTGTCAATCCTTTAGGTACCTTACTATAGACTTTGCTCACTTTTTAATGATACAAATAAAAATAAACTAAAAAGAGAGAAATAAAAACTTTTTCACAAAAATAAAGCAAAACACTAAAATGTGCAAAAATAACTTTCGTTGAAAATGCTTTTTTATTTATTTTTAAATTAGACGATATCAAACCCAGAGCATTGAAATAAGTTAAGATTTAAATAAGATTATACACCAAACTTTTAATTTACTTTCATGGAATTAAAAATCTGACAAGTTTCTCAAAAAACTTTACACATACGAGTATTCAAATTAAGAAGCTCAAATGAAATTTGTCACTTAACCGAACTACGGAGCAAATATTATGAAAATAATTAACTTCATATCAGTTTTAAGCAAAGCAAAACCAACTCAAAGAGTAAGTATCTTTTATTGCCAACGTCTTACATAGAATTCTGCAACTTACCAATAACAGAAAAAGAATGTAGTTAGTAAGATGTTCTTTTAATGAGAAAATATTCACAAAAATGATACAAAGAACTTGAAACGTATTATATTATATTGAATTTATGCTAAAGCCTACGAGCAGTGGTGGCCCAGTGGTAACGGCCCCGACTTACGTGTCGTAGGTCGTGGGTTCAAACCCAGGCAGGCGCTTTACTTTGTGTAAATTATTTCATCACCACTACTCTATAAACGGTGACGGAAAACATCGTGAGGAAACCGGCATATCCTAAAACCAAAAATTCGAAGACATGAATCCGCACTGTGTCCGCGTGGTGGATTATGGCCAATTCCCTCTCTCACAGAAAGGAGGCGTGTGTCCCAGCAGTGGGAACGTTAAAAAAGGCTTATGATGATGATGCTAAAGCCTTGTACTTGCAAAAAGTGGCCTATGTACCAAGACAAAGTTACCTTCTACGAGTATCAGCGATAACGATTGTAAAAACTGGACAAGAGTGAAAAAAAAATGTATGAGAGTCGGACTTCGAACATTTAGGGTTCCGTATCAATGAAAAAATATGATTTACCAATAGTATTTGGTATTTGTGAGTAAAATATATGTAACTAACTTCTGCCAGCGTCTATCACCCACGTGAAAAGTGGTTTATCATCCCAAGAGAACATTATACCGGGATAAAAAGTAGTCTATGTGCTATTCCAGACTAGAATTTTTTCACCACCACTGCTCTCAAAACAGTGAAGGAAAACATCGTGAGGAAACCGGCATGTCCTAGAAACAAAAAAAAATCGAATACATGTGACATACACCAACCCGCATTGGGCCCGCGTGGTGGATTACGGCCCATTCCCTCTCACAGAGAGGAGGCCTGTGTCCCAGCAGTGGGAACATTAAAAAAGGCTGATGATGATCACCGAATTTCAAATTCATAGGTAAATAGGAAGTTAAAAAAAAATTGAAAAAAAATTGTGTGACAGACGACAGACAGACGGACACGTGAGGGACAGCAATAGGACTCCGTTTAGACCCTTTGGGTACGGAACCCTAAAAGTCCAAAATATTTGGGATTGTCTATAATGACATTTTTATCACGCATGTCAATCTAAAACATTTTGAAGTTTTAAAATCATTATCGCTGAAAGAATGACACTTTGTGTAAACACTATACTCCATTTGTGATAACATTAGACATTTAAATAATCGCATTTTACAGCCCGTTCAACCGATTTTGACTTCTATTACGTTGGTGATATGAAAAATGGTAGCTGTATTAAACAGTTAGTTTTGGTAACAGGTTTATGCTTTTTATGCCATCCTTATATGTATGGGATAGAGCTCAAAATCGGTTGAACGAACGTAAAAAAGGGGTTGTAAAAATTTCTAATATTTTTTAAACGGAGTATCGGTTTTTTTTTTTTTAGTTAAAACTTTGCCCCACACTAGGAATTGCTTCCTGTATCGTGGGTGCGTTTACAAACATATAAACTCACATACACAACACCCAGAGCCGGAACAACTGTCTGTAGGTCATACAAATATTTGTTTCGCCTTAGCATGAATTCGAGATAATCCAAACATATAACCTTTGTAAATACACATACATACATACATACATATGTCGCGAGATTCTCAGATTCCATTAATGTTTCAAACCAGATAACATTGTGAAACGAACTCCTAATCCCGACTGTCAGAGCTC
This sequence comes from Anorthoa munda, assembly GCA_945859665.1. Taxonomy (NCBI): domain Eukaryota; kingdom Metazoa; phylum Arthropoda; class Insecta; order Lepidoptera; family Noctuidae; genus Anorthoa; species Anorthoa munda. The sequence continues at coordinate 13,226,662 of OX243900.1, read as the reverse complement.
GAGCTTATTTCGATTTACGAGTACGTCTGGATGGTTTAAGGTTTGCATATATTAATCCCTTAATCTATATCTATTTGAATTATTTTAGAGTGAACTGGATTTTTCTTTTGCCAAATATGCAATTTGTTCCACCGTTCGTTACCCATGAACACACTGCGCATGAACACACTCTTTTTTAGAGTTCCGAAAGTCCGAATACAAAACGGAACCTTTATAAGGTTTTAGTGCAGTTGTGAGAAATAAACTGACTATTTAAAACACTATGACCAATAATTGCAAATGGTGATGTGTCATCATACCTATGCTATACTGATTACTATAAAGGTCATCATTATTTTAGCCGTAAGTGGTCCACTACTGGACAACAGGCCTCCACCAAGCGTCGCCATGGTGACCGAAACTACAAAACTCCAATATAAGGCATTGTTGTAGTTTTCGAATGAATACCTGCGAATTTGAATCTGCATATCTTTCATATTAACGACTTCTTACTTTCAGCCCAATTTTAATTTAATTTGTTTAGTCCTTTCTTTAAGAATATTAAAACAGGTCGGTTGACTTTGAAATAATATCAAACAAATGTTCAGAGTTTGCATTCCGCTTACGAACGACTGAATGATCTACTGGAATGAAAGTGCAAGTCAACCTTTAGCCTGTTAAGGTTGATTCACACTCAGTAGTAACAACACTATTCACTTTCAATGGAAACGCTCTGATAACAGTTCATTCATAAGTTTACAAAGCGTCTGTTCGTCGACGTGGTGCGGTGTGAGGATCCATTTTATTCAATTAAACCTTTTCCCCGACTACGGCGAAACAAAAAGGAAGGGTTATGATTTTAGCAGTCTGTATGTATGTTTGTGTTTACGTGTGTTCCTCCGTAGCGCGTAAACTATTCATCCGATTTTGATGAATAAGGTGTCAATCGATTCGTTACTATGGCCAGGGTAACATAGGCTAAATCCGTAGTAGGGTTACAGTTTTAAACTTTTTGCAACACCTAACACCTACAAGTGTTTATCGTCTCGGTACCTATATGTATATGTTAGTCTTGAGTAAAAAATTTATTTATATAGATATATATTTACACAGTGTATTAAATATTGAGTTATCTATAACTACATAGGTACTTATATGTATATCGGAAACAAAAGGTGCTAGTTAAAACCAAATTCAATATTGAATACTGCTTATACGTTTTTATCATAGGTATGCCATAAAGCAGAGGAGTGTAGTGGCGGCCCAGTGGTAACGACTCCTAATTACGTGTTGAATCCAGGCAGGCGCTTTACTTTGTGTAAATTCATGACCACTGCTCTTAAAACGGTAAACCGGTATGTCCTAGATCCAAAAATAGGACGACATGTGAATGTGACATCTACCAACCCGCACTGGGCCCGCGTAGTGGATCAAGGCCCATTTCCTCTCTCACAGAGAGGATGCCTGTGTCCCAGCAGTGGGAACATTAAAAAGGCTGATAAAAGCGAATGTAATCCTTGTCAATTTTCAAAACAAGTAATTAAAAACAGAATAATCATAAATAATGTTACTATATTCGAAAATTATGATACTTAAATAATATATTACTGCGTCAGTATTAACTACATCATATAAAACCTCATTTGTCAGGTCTCTGTAGACCCATATAACACAATACCTATTAGTGGCAAGAGTCGTAAACTTTTTACAATGAACAAATAAAAAATCGCGGGTTTTTTATTGTGATCTGTAAAATTTCACATCAAGAGAAAATAGAATCGTCGGAGAGCTTAGAGGGATCGTCGCTTTTCCGACATTATGCAATATATACTGCGCTTCGAGCTTCAGCACTGTTTTAGGAAAAAAGATTGAAAAAGGTTTCAATACTTTATTGTAAAACGAGGCCTCATCTGTCTTCTAGCACTTATTGAAAATGCACTGCAGTGTCTTCTGAGGTTTCAAAGAATATTGCTGTCAGCTGGAAAAGTACGAAATATTGGAGCAGAAAATCGTGCTTACATTTCATGAACGTCCAAAATTAAGCCTGGGTGAGACTTTAAATTCATGCTTATCAGAAAAATATTGTATTTAGAATTTTTATAATATTTTGTGGTTATATCGGAGTAATCGATAAACTTCCTTTAAAACGGTAGAACATTTATTACGTTAGTACTTATTTCAATAGCCATTAAAACCGAATTCCTGTAATACAAAAACCACACCTAATGAGAAAATTGAGGTCCATTTCCTAGAACGCTGCTTCAGCTCTAATTTCGATTCAAAACTGATGGATTGCATACTAAACTCCGGTCTGTTAGTAATAATCCGAGATTCATGCTTCAGCATCATTTTAGTATAGGATATTTGAATGTTTGCACACAAGAGGATTTGTCAAAAACGTATGTTTTACTTTCTCTGTCTCAACTTTTGGGGTATACTGGCGTGATGTTTTGTTTTATTTCCCTTATGTCAACACACCACAGCAAGAAACACAAGCTTAATGACTTCGGAGTAAATACTTAACGCTATTGTTTCCTCATGGGGTCAGGAGAGGTTCCTAAAAGAGAATCAATGGCCGAGGCAGCCACGGCGCTTCTTTATAATTCAGTAACGGTCGGCCGCTTCGCACCTAATTAAAACATTTCTTCTGTTTATACGTAAAAGCTTTTCTCCTAAAGTAGAGAAAAAATCGTCTTTTCTAATATTCCTGTCGAGATTAGCCCAAAAACCAGACAGGCAGAAACATTACTTAGGCAGTTTGTTAGCAATATGTGATCCTGAAAAGACTCACAAGAACATGATACGCGATATTTGATATTTTTCTATTATCAGAGATTCCTAATAACGTTCATTTTACCGTACATAAGCTACCTATTGAAAGAATGTGTTTAGAAAACATATTAGACGCTCATGGTTTTGATATTCGATTGCGATATCGCGTTTTCCTATCTTCCTTTTGAACAAAGAAATCAGGCAACAGCAAAGCACTCCTAAAACACCTTCATAAATAAAATATTGTCCCAACGTTTCAAAGTGTCACCTCGCAAAAAGCGCAAATCCAGTGAAAATATTTTGTTACGAAACAGCGAAGTTGGTTTGGCATTTTGACAGGTTACCAGCTTGTTGGCAGTTTAAACCTCAGAATCCACAATTGGGCTCGCTTAACACAATTTTATTCCGTAAACTGCAGTTTCACGACAATGTGCTCTTACAATAATGGGTATCAAATTGGTTTTGAATTACTTTCCAACTGGGGTAATTTGTACAATCAAACCGGCATGAGAGAACTTATATTAAGCTTAATAGTTTAGTTATGTAATAGTATATAAGTAGTAGTGTATATGTAGTGATAAAACTCGTATCATTTATTAATTATTATTATCAAAAACGGGACCCTATTACTAAGACTCCGCGGTTCGTCTGTCTATCTTTTTTTTGTTTTTTTTTTTTTTAATAAAACTTTGCCCCACACTAGGAATTTCTTCCTGTATCGTGGGTGCGTTTACAAACATATAAACTCACATAAACAAACACCCAGAGCCGGAACAACTATCTGTAGGTCATACAAATATTTGTTCCGTGCGGGAATCGAACCCGCGATACGCAGCGCAGCAGTCAATCGCTCAACCACTGCGCCAACCGTGCGCCCAAATCTGTCTGTCACCAGGCTGTATTTCATGAACCGTGATAGCTAGACAGTTGACATTTTCATAGATGATGTATTTCTGTTGCCGCTAAAACAAAAAATACTTAAAACAGAATAAAATAAATATTTAAGTGGGGCTCCCATACAACAAACGTGATTTGTTTGCCGTTTTTTGCGATCATGGTACGGGACCCTTCGTGCGTGAGTCCGACTCGCTCTTGGCCGGTTTTTTTTACTATTACGATGCTTTGGATTCATCCCATTCGTTGAAATCCAGTTTGTGACGAAAGACCCAAATACTTTTGGAACAAACGGAAATTCCCGTCCATTCCTTTCTTCATCATCATCTTTCAGCCCACTTATCTCATGGTACCTGGGGTCGGTGCTCGGTTATACACGTCCATTAAATTGTCATGATCTTAAAAAGTTCGGTGTGACATCCCAACACGGAAGCAGGTAAAACCCGCGCCATAACTCCGGGCCCTCACTGTTCGCCGATCGTTGGACTATGCAATTCCCTTTTGTCAGGCATGGCTCAACTGAATTTTAATTACATCCCTTTGGCGAGTAGGCTCGCTTTCTCCCGCCAATTATCTCTTTATGAGTTTGTGTCCTTTGTGTTAAATATTCAAGTTAGGAATTCCAATTGGCATTTCGTCAAGTTTTATTGTCACAATAAAATTAAAGTTTTAAATGGAACGACAATTTTTATAACTAAATTAATATTGACACGCTTGTTCCGCCTCTCTCTTGTAAAAAGAATGGTGCCGAAATCCTGGAAGCTTGCAAATGTGCAACCAGTGCCCAAAAAAGGCAACCGTGCAGACCCTGCCCATTACCGTCCAATCGCCATTACCTCCATTTTGTCCAAAGTTATGGAAAGGGTACTCAACAGTAAGTTGTTGACGTACCTTGAAGACAATAATCTCCTCAGTGACCGTCAGTATGGCTTTCGCCGGGTACGGTCAACTGGCGATCTTCTTGTGTATGTCACGCACTGCTGGGGCGAAGCCATCGAGAGACACGGCGAAGCACTTGCTGTGTCGCTTGATATCTCGAAGGCCTTTGACAGGGTCTGGCACGCGAGTCTACTCAGTATGCTTCCTGCGTATGGCATCCCCGCTGGTTTTTGTAGCTGGATATCAGACTTCCTCAGCAAACGGTCGATCCGAGTAGTCATTGACGGCTGCTCCTCTGACCTTATGGCTATTGACGCCGGAGTTCCTCAGGGGTCTGTTCTCTCTGCAACTCTTTTCCTGCTGCACATCAATGACCTACTTCTGCCTGGTATTGTTGGGTACGCAGATGACAGTACTGTTTCAAAGAGATACCTGTCCAGCGCAAAAACCAGCGTGGATGAAGTTCGTTCCTTGAGAGAGGCTATGGTGGAGCGGATAGATTTGACCTTAAGCCTTGTCTCCCAGTGGGGTGATGACAATCTGGTCTCCTTTAACGCCACCAAAATACAGGCGTGTCTTTTTACCGCTAAAAGGAGTCTTTTCGATCATACTCCTACTTTTCGGGGTACATCTGTTCCTGTGACTGATCGGCTCGAGCTCCTAGGCATGGAGTTGACATCCAATCTCAACTTCGGCGCCTCCATTGAGTACAAAGCCCAAATTGCGGCCAAAAAACTGGGCATCCTGAATAGAGTGAAGCGATACTTTACGCCTGGACAGCTTTTAACCCTTTACAAAGCGCAAGTCCGATCCTGCATGGAGTATTGCAGCCACCTTTGGGATGGCTCAGCTAAGTATCAGCTTGCCGCGCTTGACTCGGTGGAACGCAGAGCCAAGAGGCTCATCGGCGACGTTGAACTGGTGGATGCCAAGCTACATAGCTTGGCTCATCGCCGCAAAGTTGCCTGCTTGTCGGTCTTCTACAGACTGTACTTCGGTGAGTGTGCTCAAGAACTCCACGACCTCATCCCACCAGCCCCCTTCTACCATCGGACATCTAGACGCACTGCAAGTTACCATCCTTACCTTGTTGCCATTCCACCAATTCGCACCAAGCGCTTCCAGACATCCTTCATAATGCGCACAGCGAATGAATGGAACTCACTACCTGCGTCCGTGTTTCCGAACGCCTTCAACTCGAATCTCTTCAAAGTTAGAGTGAACAGGCTTCTTCTGGGTAAACTCACTCCATCGTCGACTCTGTCTCTGTCACCTCTGACCTAGACTAGAGTCAAGAGCAAACCCATCAAAAAAAAAAAAAAAAAATAATAATAAACAATAAGAGTTACTTTTTACCCGACTGCCAAAGGAGGGTTATGTGTTTATCAGTCTATGTATGTATGTTTGTTAATATGTGGCGTTCTCGTTAATCATCGATTCGTTCATAAATCGGATTCTTACGTCAATCGATTCGTCTTAACCTTGCCAGTGTCACTAACTACATGAAAATTGGAAAACAGATAAATGGCGGATTTTGGCCGCCATATTGTGGGGCTTAATTTGTTTTCTTCTTCCAAACCCATCGTGTGAGGTATCAGAATAAAGGATTTTAAGAGGTGATTTCAAAATTATACAACACTTATATGTTTAAATGTACCTAATTGGAAACAAAAAATGTTAACTAAACAGTTATAAAAAAAGGGTTAATTAAAAAAATCAAAAAAGCGAACTAAAAAGACGTAAACAAGAAGTAAATCGCTGTGCAGTCGGAAGATTATATTCTCGAGCCGGCTGACCAAAACCAGTAAGTATCCTCTGACTGCACAACACGATTTTTTTCTTGTTTACGGCTTTTTAGTTCGCTTCTTAAGCAGTCGGGTTTATTGATTTTTGAATTAACTTTTTTATACTTCTTATTAAAGTTTGGAATTATGATGCCTATGTATGTATGTCTATTAAAAAAAAAACATGTGTGCAGTCGACATGCGTTAGTACCTTGAAATATATTCTATCTCATACTCTGGCATAATTATATCCTATAGTTTTTATGTGTTTGTCTCTTTTTAATGTCGCTTTTTTATTACATCATAACGGCAGCCGTATTGCGTAAGTGAATACGGCAAATTATCTTTCATTATTTTTTGCTTGAAGAAAACGAAACTCTGCAACTAAGCTAGTAAAATGCTAGGATAAAAGAAGATCTACATAGCAAGCCATTATTATGTCGCCCAAAAAGCCAGTTGAGTAAGACAAATGTTACACAATCACAATCTTCATGTTTTAGTGAGGTACATCATATGTCTTAGTCGGCAACACAAACCACGCATAAAGCCACTCTTGATGCAAACCATTTATTATCCGCGTCGCAAAAATATTGCCTCTGTACGTCTTTTAAGTGGTCTCAAAAAAGCCTAATATCCAACACAACTTTCGTCGGTCGCGACTTGTGAATTTCATTTCTATTCTATCATAAAGGTATTATTTTAATACTAGCTGTCCCCCGCGACTTCGCTCTCGTCAACTGGCTACCTACCTACCCTACCCTTTCTGCCTACCTATCTATCTAATCACCTACCATACCTACCCTACCCTACCTACGCTACTCTACTCTACCTACTCTACCTCATCATCTAGCCTAGCCTTTTCCCAACTATATTGGGGTCGGCTTCCAGTCTTACCGGATTCAGCTGAGTACCAGTGTTTTACATGGAGCGACTGCCTATCTGACCTCCACAACCCAGTAACTGGGTAACACGGTACCCCTTGGCAAGACTGGTGTCAGATCTCAGGCTTCTGACTACCTGTAACGACTGTCAAAGATCTTCAAATGACAGCCGGGACCAACGGCTTAACGTGCTTTCCGTGGCACGGAGGAAACTCGTTATGTTGAAATGGTCACCCATCCAAGGACCAACCTCGTCAAGCTTTGCTTAACCTTGAAGATCGACCCGTGCGGCTGTTATTATTAAGCCACGAGCTCCTCAGCCTACCTAATCTACCTACCCTAGCTTATTTTTTTTGTTTACGGGGGCAACTTTCAAAATGCGCCTGGACTTTTGGGGAAAAGACCAGGGAGTGTGAGATTTTACCTTACTAAAACCTCCATCTACATTGTTTTTTACGTTAAAAGTAGCCAATGTCCTTACCCAGAATGTCACCTCCTTTCCAAATTTCATTGAAATCCGTTCAGTGGTTTAAGCGTGAAAAGGTAACAAACAGACAGAGTTACTTTCGAATGTATAATATTAATAATAAATAATATAGCTTCTGCTTCGTTCTTTGCCCACGTGGAAAGTGTTTTATTATTCCAAGAGAAAATTATACCGGGATGAAAAGTGCCAAGTTACATCCAATTCCGTTCAGCGTTAAGGCGTAAGCGTAACAAACCAGAAATAACTCACATTCGCATTTTTGTTACTTACTTAGACTAAGATAAATATAATACAAACCTTCTTCTCTGTAAATTATCCTCCTCGCTAAAATATTGCCTCTGTACGTATTTTAAATGGTCTCAAAAAGAGCCCAATCTTAGGGCGAGGCCCCATTGTGGGTTAAAAACTATTAGATATTAAATGGGAACTAGGTACTTACCAGATGGCGCGACGCAATTTAAATTGCGTCGATGGTCGACATCGTACAAGTTTAATAGAAATTTTAAGTGCAAATCGGTCTAATTGCATCACATTGAGTCCATGTTATATTATTGTCTTATATTATTTAATTATTGTGAGTGTAAAGACTACGTGGGTAATTTTTTTTTAGATTTTTTTTAAATTTTTTCTTGTAGTTTTTAATCAAGGACTAAGTTTGAGTAATTTATGCGGCCCACCCGAATGTCCTTTTTTTGGTATTTCTCGTCGAATCGTTAAGCTCCTTAAATTCTGAATTGAGCTACTCGGTTATTGACAAATGCGTGCACTGACTGGACAGGTCCAGTCAACCTGACTGGTTCTTGCCTCAAAATACCATTTCAGACATCAATCTAAATGATCTAACCAAGATTTTGTCTGGACTTTAAAAGAGACTGTGTCCTCTGAGTTTGTTTCGGTCTTTCTTCTTAGAGTAGTCAGATAGGAAACGCCGACCTCATCTAGTTTAAAAAAATATGATCGACATGTAAAAGTGTTTGTACAAACCAACTTACAGAAATAAAATCATTTATCATGACAACGTACTTGCAATTTCGCTTAAAATCGCTTATCGCTGTTATAAGCCGAATTGTACAAAGTAGAGCTATTAACGAGGTAGCAGTAGCTAGGAAGTAGTTCTCGCCCATAGTAGTCTTCTAGTCTCGAAGTAGACACCAATCTGCAAGCGATTAAAGTATACACTAGTAGCAGTAGCTGAGTTGGAATTTTAGTCTATACTAATCTAATATATATAAATCTCCTGTCACGATGTTTGTCCGCGATGGATTCCTAAACTACATAACCGATTTTAAATTAAATTGGCACACCGTCAGCAGTCTGGTCCAACTTGAGATATAGGGTAGGGTAGGGTAGGGTAGGGTAGGTAGGGTAGGTAGGGTAGGGTAGGTAGGGTAGGGTAGGTAGGGTAGGGTAGGTAGGGTAGGGTAGGTAGGGTAGGGTAGGTAGGGTAAGGTAGGGTAGGGTAGGGTAGGTAGGGTAGGTAGGGTAGGGTAGGGTAGGTAGGGTAGGTAGGGTAGGGTAGGTAGGGTAGGGTAGGTAAGGTAGATGAATGTTTTTTATGGCAAAACAAAGTTTGCCGGGTCAGCTAGTAATATTATAAAGAGGAAAGATTTTTTTGTTTGTCTGTTTGTTTGTACCGAATAGGCTCCGAAACTACTGGACCGATTTGAAAAATTATTTCGCCAATAGAAAGCTACATTATTCCTGAGTGACATAGGCTATTTTTTTTATCCCGAAAACGGGTCCTGTGGGTTGGTCCACGGGAGCGAAGCCGCGGGCAACAGCTAGTAGTTAATAAAGCGACAAAATATCTATTTCGATCTAATTTTAGAACTAATCGCCATTTCTGTCTAACCTTGTAAATTATACTGCGTACTATAACTTGCCGACGCCATCATGATTCCACTGTGAAAAAGGAATGGCGTTCTTCGTCCTGTATAGCTTCGTTTCTCTCATTGGAATCATGATAGATTTCACACGTCCGCAGGTTAAGCGTCTCTGATAAGCTCTTCCTGGCTTTCCTGTGTACGACTTATAAACATTGCATGCTCTAAGAGCTTATGATAGAGTCCCTGAACTATAAAATTACTTATAGCTACTCACTATCTTTCAATGGAACCTAAACCTACTCTTAGTCCCAACTTTCGTTGGTCACGACGCGTTTCTCTTCGATCAAAAATGTTTTATTATATAAGTCAATCTTGAAACATTATCGTCCATTAATCATGGGTAGCAACAATCACAAATACAGGCGTAGTAAGTAAATACGCGCCTTATATACCGTTGGTGTTACTTATCTGGCTGTCAAAAGCAAGCCACACGCAACCGCCCCTATCGTTTGCGTAAGAAAAACAATTCAACTTTATAACTGGTTTATGTCAGGTTATATGATACTTGTAAAGAGTTGAAGAAGACAGTGACAATAATTTTCGCATAAACTTTGCTACACGGACACACAATTCAAAAATACCAATGTATCTTACTTCTTACTATAATATTATAAATGCGGAAGTTTGGATGGATGAATGTATGTTTATTACTCAATTACGCCAGAACGGAGAGCACAGAGATAGATTATAGTCAGGAATAGCAAATACGATTTTTATCCCGGGCATATGTTCCCTCGCAATAATTTTCGACTTACACGAGGAAAAAAACAATTGTATGGAATTGACAAGCGATATCGAAAAATCACGTGATCTATCCCTTACACCTTGACTTTTCAACAATCGCTTTTGCTGACATTGAATGCCACTAGTCTAGAGCCTCCGCACTGTGTTTGCAGTAATTTTAACATTTATTTTTCATCTAAAACTTTGACATTTTTTTTCGTATGCTATACATTAAGGCAATGCAAAAGTTGTCTCCTATGCATTTTGAAGTCGTCATTTTATTTGTATACGAATGAAAATTCACCTGGAATTCAAGCTACCTTTCCCTCTGAACGCTATCGCAACCCTCTCGGCCAAGGGCTCCGAGAGAGTTGAACCGAATGAACTGTTTATAGTACGTGTATTTTAAGCCCCAGGCTACAGGCACAGCTAGTAATAAACTGGGTGACGAAATACACGCTATAATTAAGTGGCATGTCACGCGGACATCACGCTAATATTAAACACAATGAATATTTAGTTTCAGGGCTAAAAATGTCGGTTGAACATCAAGAGTAAATTTTTCATATTCGTGTGCAGACCGCAAACTATGAAATATTATATCAGCTATGCGAGCTAGCTTACCTCTTCTTGGCTCATCATCATTTCACCCGAAAGATGTCCACTGCTGAACAAAGGACTCCCCCAATTGTGGCCACGGTGGCCACGCGTGGCGGATGCCCGCAACTTTAACTAGCAGCCGTATTGCGTAAGTGAATACGGCAATGCAAAGAGTTTGGCCGCTATCCAATCGACGAAATCAACCAATTACATGCGAGATGAATAACTCGATGTGAATTTCCGTCTGTGTGATTGGTCGATTTGGTCGTTTGGATAGCGGTCAAACTCTTTGCGTTGCCGAATTGAGTTACGCAATACGGCTGCGGGTCACCGGTCCACCGGTAGCTTGACTGATAGTCTGCAATCCCTTTTAAGAGGTGAAATATATTCGTCGTAGAAATAGAATAACTTTTGGCAATAATAATGATAATTGTCAACCCATACAAATATGAAAAGGTTATCGAGAACCGATTAACCGATGGAGTATTATATTATTTCCTAAATTATATAATATTTGTCTTATAATATACATTATGATGTGTTCAACTATAAAGATACTTAAAGATACTCAAATAAACTTTTCCAAGGCAAACCATAAACAATCCTTATGTATTTGATCTTTCCCCACATTTTCTATTTTACCATCTGTAAGTGTTGGATTTCTATAAATCTTGTCTGAACATACACTTTTCCGGAAATATATCCGTATATTTCTGCGTTATATGGCCACCGGTTGAAGAGTCGGGCGGTCGAGAGAAATATTTATACCTTTCATGCTATATTTGTAAGTTGATATATTTTTACAACGCCCAATTTATTTTGACGTGAACTGACGATAGCCAAGCGAAAGGCCCACATTTTGAATATTGTTTTAAGTCGTAAAGTAAAAACCAACTTCGCGACAACGTACCTACGAAAATATGTAAACACAAATCAACTCAAGTTGGTATTTGAACTTTCGGAATTGAGTTATAAGTCTACCTGCCTTGACCTTAAGAAAAACTGATGCCATATATATTTTGCGCTATATAAAAGTAATAAAAACCATACACCATGGCACTGGTGATAATGTTAGCTATAATAGTAAAAATAAGGTATAGATGTCTACGGTAGTAATTGACTGGTTCATTTGTTAGAAAAACGTATTTCCTTTTTCGAGCATGCTAGTAGCTATTGAGTGTGGAACTCGATCGCGTTACTTGATAAATTATGAAATTGATCATTCGCGTGTCCGCAGCGCGAGCGGTTCTTCTGTAGTAAGTCGGTTATATCCTGTAGTAAATGACGGGCATGCGTTCCTGTCAGCGTTTTATATCAACATCTATCGTATCGTTACACAAAGACTAAATCATATTCGAAACTTCAAAGGATCGGATATATTTTTCTAATGAAAGAGCATTATTGAAATTGATTCCAAGAAAACCAATCAAGTTTACGTACGCAGATAGAGACTGATAAATAGTCTCATCTATTTTCGGAATAGCAAAGAAATCGACACTACATTCCGAGGGTTGAAAAATGACGCTGGAAGCTGCGACTGATGACCGGTCGCAAGTCCCCTGGCTACTAATTACACTAAGCTTCCATTTGTATTTACTTCTGCCGAATTCTCCTCTCGATTTATCGCACCCGACCGAAACACTGCGTCATTACGTTTTTTCGCTCGATTTCGTAAATTTGGTCGTGTGGCGTGCCCACACACCAAATTGATTACTATATGTACATGTGGCCTGGCGTGAAACCGTCTGATTGAATCTATGTGTTCCTTTTGTGTCTGAGAATAAAGAAACGACTGTATTGTTTGCGATTTGCTTTTTCTTGTTAAATGTGCAACTAGATCGAATGAGTTTTAGATATAAATCAGTTGGTAAATCTTTAGGAACTGGGAAAGTTTGGTCATAGTTTTGTTAATATTTGAAGTAGATTTTATGTGAGTTTGAAAGTTTATACGAGCATGGGTAATAAAGTGAGTCATTATATTAACTGACAGTTACTTGGCGAGCTGCCCAGAGTGTGCGGGGAACAGCCTTAAGCACAAGTCCCATTGCCGACGAGTAAGCGATAAGCTATCGACTATTTTCTCGCTGAAGAAATATACAAAAGATATGAGATCGCCTGTCAATAAAAGAGACACATATAGTAATAGTTGATTGCTGGTTGTTCACACTGCCGGCGAGAACTCTCGCACCAGAAGTTTGTCGCAGTGACAAGAGCTATCAAAGTTATACTCGCTCAACGACACTTGCTTAGCGATGCTCGCTTTCTCGCTTGGCGGTCAGAACTCACGCCGAGAGACCAACCAGCGGTCATTTCTACATACAGTGTGGCCGCCCTGAGCGAGTGGTGCGAGTAATCACCCGTCGCACAATAACACTCGCTAATAGCCGAGCGACAAAACTATCGGATATAGACACTCTTTGCTCGCCACTCGTTTTTAGTTTATAGCTTTACTCGCTAATTGCTGATCATCGGCGGTGGGACAAGTGCCTTAATTATTTCATAGCGAACGTCTCTTAATTCGAATGTGAAACAAGTGAAGAGAGGTTTAAACTTCTTTAACTAATATATTACTTAAAGACGAGCTGTGAAATAAAGTTATCCTCTGGGATAGAAAACTTTGTCGCCACGGAAAACAGTGCTGAATAAAATACTTCTTATTTCATTAATACCTGCACAAGCTAAGCTACTCGAAGATATATCTTTGGTTCTTTGTACCTTTTCATAAAATAGTTCAATTTTGTTATTAACAACAGTATACTACGAAAAAAACGGGCAAAGGCGAGTCGGACTCACGCACGAAGGGTTCCGTACCATTATAAAAAAAAAAACACTTTTGTTGTATGGGAGCCCCACTTATATATTTATTTTATTCTGTTTTCAGCATTTGTTGTTATAGCGGCAACAGAAATACGTCATTTGGGAAAATTTCAACTGTCTAGCTATCACAGTTCATGAGATACAGCCTGGTGACAGACGGACAGACAGACGGACCGCGGAGTCTTAGTAATAGGGTCCCATTTTTACCCTTTGGGTACGGAACCCCTGATTATATACTAGTATATAACGTACCTATATACAAACTGATTATAATTATTATGTACAAGCGCGCATAAAAAAGAGAGAAGGGAAGGAGCTAATTGGGCACCAAAAAATTCGTCCACATCGTTGTCAATGGAAAAGTGCCCGGCACGAACCATTGCCACGTTGAATAGAAATGCTGATGCTTTCGCTGAAAAAAACCCAGCCTTCTAGTCACGTGAACAGCTTAGTAGTTTAATTATTATTTTAATCAATGCTGAAATAATACAGTTTAGCAAAACCCAAAAAAATTATGCTTATAACTTTCAGCGGTTATTAATAGAAAGTAGTTTATAATTCAGAATCCATTACCAAATGTAACACGTTGGTAAACAGTTTGCATTATTAAACACATCTGTTTGAAAGCTTTCACGAACGAGCGTGTATTAATGTTACTACGAATTATATGCGCTCTGATAAAAGATGTTAAGCCCTTTGCGTTTAAATATTACCATGTGTCACTGGTAATTCCCAAAACGGTTATAAAAGGTGTAATCCGGGTTCGATTCAATAAGGTTGTTTAAAAAGGATGTGTGATTTTGTTAACGCGTATGTTTTTTGTGTTTCATTAGATACCTATTTATGTCTCTTATTTCCACGTGTTGGACTTGCTAAATATAGAAAATTTGTTGGGTGACTATATTATAGGTTACTTAAACAAACAAAAATCACCTAATAGAGATAACTGTATCCCGGAGGACATGGTGGAGCATACGGTGGCGGTCTGCCCCGCTTAGGTGGAGCACCGCCGTGTCCTCGTGGAGGCGATCAGCGGTGGCGACCTCTCGCGTCCGGCCCTGGTTCAGGCCATGGTACGGAGCGAGAGGGCATGGGAAGCCGTCACCTCCTTCAACGAAGCAGTAATGCTCGCGAAGGAGGAGGCGGAACGCGTGAGGGAAACACAACGGAGACGTCCTCACGCCCCTAGCCACAGCAGCAGACGCCCCGGGCGTCGGGAGTCGCAAGCCGATTCCCGGCCACCGTAGACGCGGGCTTGCGGACGGCGAGTAATGGGTAGCTCGCCGTCCGATAAGGACTCGGGCCTGAGTCGACGCCGCGTAGTGTTCCACGCAAATATTAACGGGGTCCGCTAGGACCGATGCCTGTCTGGGCCGCAGATAAATTTGAAAGAGTGTTACCGCGGCCCTGGCACAAGCAACTGAAGGAACACGGGTGGGTTTTAGTCGGTAAAAGTTTGACACGCCCTTCCGCTTCACCCAGAGCGGGAGAAGTTATTAAATGATTTCCAACACAAAAAAAAAGAGTTAACTGTATAGGTTATTCTTATTACTTAGATATAGACTTACCTTTTTACCCGACTATGGCGAAGCCGTAAGGGTTATGATTTTAGCAGTATATACATGTATGTATGGTTGTATTTACATACGTTCCTCCGTAGCGCCTAAACAATTCATCCGATTTTGATGAATAAGGTGTCAATCGATTCGTTTTTATGGCCCGGGTAACATAGGATAAAAACCGTAGTTATAGTTATATCCTACAGGAACCATAAAGGATAACAAGCTACGGCTCATCCAACCAACAAACTCGAACCCATTGTTATTGAAATTTTATAAGACTTTCTTAACTTCATAAAACTTTAAATGAGTTCAAAGTTTAAAACTCTTTGGCAAAAATCAATGATCTCTGACAAAGGATGGCACCGCCTCGGTAGAGTGTCAGCTAAGCTCAGTTATTTTTATTTATTTCGTAGACTAAACTGACATTTGGGGATACATAAAAATAATGTCGTATCCTGAGTGATCGAAGGTGATCGAAAATGGAAGTAGATCGAAAATGGAACTATATTACGGCAAAAAAATTACATTTGTTAAGAAAATACAGTTACAGTTACTATGTGTATTAATATTGTAACATTTAAATATATTACGTTTATATTCTTAAATCATTTATTTACACCAATTAGTAAAATTAAATTTAGGAGTCATGTAACATCGATTCGAAGAATCACTTATAATTGGGCCTTACCCATAAAACTATGCACCGCGCTTGAAAATAAAAAAAGGTCATTGACAGCTGTCAATTTAGTCTACGAAATTAAAAATCATAATATACATATTTTCAGCTTTGGTAACAGTCTTCAGAAATCAAAAGGGCAATTCCTGTATTTTAAGAAATGTTCACATTCTTATCAGTGAGTCTAGTTAGTCCACATCTTTCAAAATCTCATCAAAATTCCCTACATTTTGGCAACTGTTTACTGTCGCCAACACCGGCAAGCGACTTGAATTTGAACGATTCTATCTATGACAATTGGGTGCCTGATGATACCTGCCTACTATATACCTGATTGTTCTAGTAAATTATTCCAACAATTATCAGCAATAACACCATTGTCCATCACCCAAGAAGACCCCATTTAACATTAAACCTTACTCCATACTAAAGAAGGTCTTCTTTTCCAGCTGATAACGGAGATCAACGTGCAACTGGCGCTGTTCCGCGACCTGCTAATTCACATCGGACAACCTCACGACTCGCCCGAACTCCGTGAGCGCGTGCGCAGACTGCGACGCGCATGCGTGGAAGCCACCAAAACCACCAGCACGCTAGTCCTACCTAATTGTAAAAAGTGAGTATGATATTTTTAGTCTATGGATTCAATTCAATTTTCAATTATATTCAGGAACAATTCACTTTGTGTTTGATATCATAATCTAAACAAATAAATAAAATCACATTCATTAAAATTATAAAAGTAAAGAAAGAAAGAAAACATTTATTGCCAACTGTAACAGAACATAAACAAACACAAATTAGCTCTGAGGCACAATATTATTTCAGTATGGCAAAAGGAGCACAAACAACATATTCATTATACAATAATTTTCCTAATACAATTTAAACATTCAATACAGTTAAAAATTCATGGATGGGCCACCAAAAACTGTTGCAGTTTCTGTGCGCAGGCACATAAAAAAATTCATTAATATTTAGAAAGTAGGTGTGTTGCACTCATAATCAGTGTATGTATAACCAGTTGTATAAATTTAAAGCCTGGCATTCACGATATATCGAAATGGACGCCGTTTTTATTAATGCATGCGAATGGACGGGCGCACAAACGAAGTAAAAGGATGGTAGCGGGTCTCGTTCTGTAGTTATTGCCTACTGGCAAAAAATAAGCGTGAGTTTTTGCATATATATGATATTTAAAAATGCTCAGTTTTGAAAAGCTAGCTCACCTCTGTCACACAATTCCTGTGTGTTATCTAGTCTCTTTTTCCAAAGTTTTTTGCTCATGAAAAACCTTAAAGCTATAATTTACCTCCAGCTGGATATGGAGATTATGGATCTAAAGAATCAAATGCCACCTTTTCACAAACATGATCAGAGTTTTTAGTTAGTTTGTAATCATGGTCTGGCAGTTTGAGTATTTATGCGGCCTACCCGAATGTCTTTTCTTTGGTATTGTTCGTCAATTCGTTGAGCGCCTCAAATTCTGAGTTGAGCTGCACGGTTATTGACAAATGCGTGCACTGACTGGACAGGTCCACTCAATCTGGCTGGTTCATTCCTCAAAAGACCATTTCAGACATTAGTCTACATGGTCTTCACATGATCTAACCAAGATTTTGTCTGGACTTTAAAAGAGACTGTGACCTCTGAGTTTGTTTCGGCCTTTCTTCTCAGAGTAGTCATTCAGGAAACGCCGACCTCATCTAGTTTAAAAAAATATGACCTACATGTAAAAGTGTTTGTACAAACCAACTTATAGAAATAAAATCATTTATCATTTGTTACTGAGGCTTATGCCTGCATTTATTTATTAAAATTACGCATTATCGAGGCTCGTACGAGCCTCAAAGGAATAACCCTTATCAAAAGAACAAAGTAGATTTGCCATCATCGAACGAAGCATGGTTATACCAATCTTCAATTTCCATTTTGACGAGTAGCAATATACAACATAGATATATTAAAAACACCTAGTTCATTGCTCACCGAGATATGAAGCGGATCCTATTTCATTGCACATTTCGAGGAATCGATCACTTTCAAGATCGAGTAGAAATTTCCAATATCTCAATTTGAGAAGGGCTTAACCGTAGTTGTTTATTTATTTGCGGGCACTCTGTCTCTGACAGAACGGCTGCTTTAAATCAATATTGAACGGTGGTTTAACATCGTAATCTTATAACGTAAATATTACAAAAACCGGCCAAGTGCGAGTCGGACTTGCGCACCGAAGGTTCCGTACAAATCTCAGCTTAAAAGTATTATAGACCTGAGTATTTGATATGTATTTCAATTTAATACCTCTACGCGTTCATGAGGAAAGGGTTAGTAAGTTTAAAATTATTAAAAATATTTTTATTATATGATGTAACTAACAATTTACAGTTTTCGCAATTTATTCTTTATATGTGCTATAAGACGTTGCTTCGTGAATTTCATGATTCTCAGTTCACGGGAAGTACTCTGTAGGCTTTGATTCCCTTGCGAGTGTCGAGAATTTGCGGCATAAACGGCTGTATCTTTTGATTGCGTTGGCTTAGAAGTTTGCGCGTTGCTGAGAAAAAAGGCATTGACAGACGGACGGATGGACAACAAAGTGATCTTATAAGGGTTCCGTTTTTTCCTTTTGAGGTACGGAACCCTAAAAAGTATAAAAAAGATTACCGAACAATGCGAGCTTCTGAATCCAATCCCCCTTGCGGCCGCGAATCTGTGTCTGCCATTGTATTAATACTCCATACCCACTAGATAAATGGCTGCCCGTTTAACATAAAACAATACATATCGCATTATTCACTACAGCTCATAAAATAACAATTTTCTGTACATTTTGTCGCTGTTTATATGACGGCGTATTCAGCCGAATTTTGTCTTTAAAATTGTAACTCTTTTGTTCCTGCTCGCTCAGGGATTTCTTGAAACGGCACGTTTTGGCCCCCTGGAGTTTCACCATTCCATTATTCTGCTTTATGTTATACAAAACATTCACCTTAATAGATAAATTGTGTCGTAAGCCTTGTAGATTCACTGTAGACTAGTACCTGCCGACAGCCATTTGCATTTCAAAAGACAAACCAATTCGTCGTCTCTGTTACCAAACCCGAAAGAACTAATTACGTCACGAAAAGTATTTGCAATTCACTGCAGTAAGAAAAGAGATTCTTAACTACAACAGATGTTTTCACTACAGAGATTGATGGAGAATTTATATGTTTAAGAGTTAAAAAAAAGCCTCTTTATTTCATGCAATTTTTTATTTACTTTTTATTTGAAAATTATTATCTTTATTATTATTACTTTTAAATTATGATTATTATTTTGGGTTTGGTTATTATTATTGTGTGGTGAATCTCTCCTATTATTGACATTATTATTATTGATACTTATGATTATTATCTTCATTATTTTTTCATATTATATTGTCATTTATTTAATTCAATAATACAATTTTAAGGGCTTATCTGTTTGGTGACTGCATGATTTTGATCAATAACAATTTTAACTATTTGTAACTTTATTTTATATTTGCACGCCGAAATTAAAGGCAGGATAAGAGAACAATTTTGTACATTTTACCAACCTTCTGTACCTTATTTATGCAAATAAATGAATATTGTTTTGTTTTTTTTTGAACGATAAGAACGAATTATATAATCTTAATTAGTGTAACATTTCAAAATTAAAATGTTTACGTGTTTTATCCTGATTCAATTAAATTTATTTACTGCTCAGTCTAATAAAAGATCCGACCGGGATTTATAACTTTGTATCAATGAGTTTTATTTCGCAAAACTCACGAATTAGGCAACGAGTTGGATTTATTTTTACTGAAGTTGTTGTAATATCGAATGATTGGAAATCAATTGTAACTTTGAACTCTTTGAAGAGTCCTTCAACAAAACCTCTTCAATATATTTTCGTTGCGAAATATTTATTATTGGAAGTGATCGAATTTATTGGATATTTGGCCATGTCGGTAAATATCCATTGTTTCTTATTTATTTTTACCCGGCTGCAAGGAAAGGGTTATGTTTTTCGCGCGTATCTTGTATATATGTATGTAATATTCTTTATTACCTCGTATTTTTCAAACCACTTGACGGATTTTTATAATTAAGACGTCGCTAGATAGGTCTTGGCCGCGCAAATGTTCTTAGAAAAGTGCCGTTAAGAAAAAAGGAACATGGCGCTTTTTGGGCGCCATATTGTGGAGTTTGCAATTTTTTTTTCTTTGGTACTCTTCGAGTGGGGTATCAAAATGAAGGGTTTTTACAGCTGATTACAAAAATATATGCCACTTATATGTTTAAAAGTCATTCGATAAAAAGAGTATAACTAAAAAGAAGTAAATAAAAAAAACTACTGTGCAGTCGGTGTATTATGTTTTTTAATAAAACAATATAATTAACACAATGTGACTAATGCACATATTCTTTTATTTTTGATCAAAGTTCACTGTTACAATTAATCAGTATCCCGACGCCATTGTGCCTGGTCGGCTAGTGTTGTCCATCATCCATCCTGATTATTCACTAGTGATGTTCCTACTTACTATATCTAAATACTACATCTTCCCCTTATAATTAATTTCAACGAACATAATCTGCTAAATATTTTGGAGGAACTATGTTTCACCTAGGTCTCAACTGAAATTCTGGTACTTGCTCTTGAGCATTTTCCATTACAACTATTTCTTGACCGTCACTATTCCTTCTTTCCATAGATACATTTTGTTCTGATTGTAAATTTTCATCATTGGTTACCAATTCCAAATTACATTTTTGTTGAACACTTACATCTTTATGAAATGAAGGTTTTACATGCAATGTATTCCTTCTAAATATTTGCCTATTAACATCTTTATACTTATCCATCAGAATCTGTTTATTTGATTTATTATTTTTAATACTGTTTATAAACTTTCTTTCAACAATGCCTAATAACAAACATGAATCCTTCCCTAATGTTGGCTGATATCCAGAAATAGTAACAATAAAATCCAATAAATAAACTTTTGACTTTAACTTTGTTTCCAGTAAAACAGTACCATAAGTTTTTATTTTTGATCTGTTGTATGCCTGTAATGTGACTTTTAATTTACTAAGTGTAATATTACTAAGTTTATTCCTATTATATTATATATTTTGAATATCCTCTAGCAATGAGATAGGTATTAGGTTAACATCAGAACCAGTATCCAGCTTGAAGGTACAATTTATAACATTTTCAATGACTAGGTTCTGCTCCCAACAGTTAGCATTATGTACTTGACCTACCGATTCACAAAAAAAGTTCCTCTTTATCATTCTTCTCCTCCGATATGACTTTCACTTTCTTTGTGCGACACACCTTCGCAAAGTGGTTATATTTTCCACATTTTGCACATTTTGTTCCCCGTGCAGGGCATTTATTGATGTCTCGTTCATGTTGACCACCACACCATTTGCACTGTACAGTGGTATATTTTACCTGCACCTTGTGGACGTCCCCAACTTCTGTTGAGTCACATTGCACTTCTTTGACTTGTGATTTTGTCACCTCTGAGAGACGTAGCCTCTTTATAGTTTTTTCTAGGTCCACATCCCCCATGCTCAACAAATTCTCCTGTTCTGATTTATTGGTAGTGCCGAAAATAAGTCTATCTCGGATGACTTAATTTTTATTTGTGAACTCACAATTTCTAACAATACTTTCCAAGTCCGTAAAATAGATATCATACGGTTCACCCGGTCGCTGAGAGCGCTTGTAAAATAAAAATCTTGAAAACAGTACATTCTTCTTGAGTTCACAATATTCATCGAACGACTTCAATACGTCATCAAATGTCGCCACCTTCTTTTCTCCGCTGGCATCAGTAAGCTTGTCGAAACCAAAATTATAATATATTCGTACTCCTTCCTCGCCAATGACATTAAGCAAAATCGCAATTTTTCTTTGCTCCTTTTCATCATCAAGCCCAGAGGCAATAAGATATATACTTAGCTGTTGTTTAAATCTTTTCCAATTGCTTGGCAAATCCCCTCCGAGACATAGTTTTTCGGGCAGGTTGTACGACGCCGCGGCCATGTTTGCAAAGTTACAAACTGTACAGGGATTATAGCAAGAGATATATAGTACGTTATAAAAACAATTACGACTGCGCCATGTATTATGTTTTTTAATAAAACGATGTAATTAACACAATGTGACTAATGCACAGGTTCTTTTATTTTTGATCAAAGTTCACTGTTACAATTAATCAGTATCCCGACGCCATTGTGCCTGGTCGGCTAGTGTTGTCCATCATCCATTCTGATTATTCACTAGTGATGTTCCTACTTACTATATCTAAATACTACAGTCGGAGGATACATATGCCTGAGCTGGCTGACCAAAACTATAAATATCCTCCGACTGCACAGCATGATTTTCTTCTTGTTTATATCTTTGTAGTCGGGTTTTTTGATTGTATTAACTTTTTTTTTAACTTTCACGTATTCATAGCTGTTTTTACTCTTTATCTTAAGATCCATCCTACAACAGCTGTAGTCGGGCATAACAAGGTAAGTATCTCCTACATAACAACTATAGTTCTCGTCAAACTTCTTGGCCGCCCTGAAGTTGGCTACAATGTCTGCGCAGTATTAATTCTCATACAAAAACAGCACCGTTTCATGGCTTGCGCATCGGAAAGCCAACTTCAGGGCGGCCCAGAATTTAGGCGAGCACCTTAGTTTGCCAAGTTTTACTGGTTCCAAAATTCCTGTGGCTATCTTAATCCAGTCCAGCAGCATCTTGGACACATAAATAGTGTAGCTAGGATAAGTAGTTAAAATAAATTAACTGCGCAAAAAGCAAACAGTTAATTGTGTGCAGAGGTCCCGAGGCACTGGAAATAAAGAATGTTCATCTGTATGTGAATTTAAGTTCCAAAACATTTAGAACCACACAAAAAGCTTAATTTAAAGCCATTTAATTTTACTTCGTTACATTCATCTCTTCGTTTTTTAGGGTTCCGTACCCAAAGGGTAAAAACGGGACCCTATTACTAAGACTCCACTGTCCGTCTGACTGTCTGTCACCAGTCTGTATCTCATGAACCGTGGTAGCTAGACAGTTAAAAATTTTACAGATGATGTATTTCTGTTGCTGCTATAACAACAAATACTAAAAACAGAATAAAATAAATACGTAAGTGTGGCTCCCATACAACAAACGT
The DNA here is from genome assembly GCA_945859665.1 of Anorthoa munda. NCBI lineage: Eukaryota > Metazoa > Arthropoda > Insecta > Lepidoptera > Noctuidae > Anorthoa > Anorthoa munda. The sequence goes on along the minus strand of OX243900.1, from coordinate 13,203,521 downwards.
GTTTTTTGCCGTTTTTTACGATAATGATACGGATACCCATCGTGCGCGAGTCCGACTCGCACTTGGCCGGTATTTATTCTTTTGTTATTTTGTACGCAATTTCGTGGTAATCCCATTCCATATCGGTATCAAACTAGCATTGATACTGATTCTAATCCCTATACATTTTGGCGAGACATATAATTCGAATTGTTGGAATATTACAATAGGCTCGTTCAGTATTCATTTATCATTATTAAAGATATTATATTATAATAATTAATATATATATATTAATTATTATATGATATATTTAAAAAAAAAAACAATAAAAATGCAGTTACCCTAAGACACATTAAAACAATGTAACACAGAACACTTTATGAGGCTATAAAATTCACCTTTCAAAGTTTTGCACAATATTATTTTAACAACTGATTACAACATAAACTTTTAACTACATATTATGGTAACTTATTAACAGTTTCGCAAATTATTTAGTACACATAATTTTGCTGCTTGCATGTAGGAATGTCGAAGTAAATAAAAAGTTTATTTTTACTAAATATCAGCTGTTCTGTTCGGGTTGAAAGACATTGGTCAAGTCTGATATTCGTCAAATCGGCAATTCGTCAAATTTGATATTGGTAGTAAAGCTGTAGTTCGTCAAATCGTATGTTACCAATAACATATTTGGCGAATTTCATACTTAGACAAAGTATGAAATTCGCAAATATGTTATTGGGTCAATTAATTTAAGTACAATCAACTGTAAAAAAGAAAGTACCTGATAATATTTTTTTATTAACTCATTTATTCAATTAATATTTATTTACATAGAATTCATATCCAACACAACTGTTTAAAACACTTTGATGCATCTAATTTTTTTTTTTTTTTTTTTTTTTACGATGTATAGGCCTGTGTTTGACCACAATCTCACCGTGGTCAGTGATGATGTGGCCGATGGTGGTAAGCACACAAAGCCTAGAAGGGAACTGGCCACTCCACTCAATATTTTGCCTATTTTTTTTTCTATTTTGGCATTTTTTATGATGTTGGATGTTTTACTCTACTTCTAATCTTCTCTTCTAACTGTATTTAAAAAATATTTCGCTTCTTTATTTTTTTTTTCTCGCGCTTGACCACTATCTCACCTGATGGTAAGCGATGTCGCACGGTATACCTATTATAGAAACTAGCAGCCGAGCGAACAGTTAACGATCAGCGGACGCAGCCTCCCTGCCGCCCGCGCCCCGCTATGCTAAAGCGGCCAGGGCCTATTACACAGGTTCGGTCCCGCGACCGGTACGGGCCTAACCATAGATATAATTTTCTATGGGCCTAACCCATTCAGAATATAGGCGTGATGATTCCACCCTTTCGGTCTCACAGTATCACACAAAATCACATCAAGTGACATTTCTATATCTCTCTTGCCTCAGACCTCTCCGGATTATTTAATGAAAGCGAGAAGCTATTTTAATCTAACTTTTGAATGAGCTGAAACTAAACCCAGTGGCACAATCTTGATTACTTTCGATTGCTCTCTACGAACAATTTTCTCGAATCCAATTCATGTTTTGGTTTAAGGGTTTATTGAAGTGAAATGGCCGTTTGGATGCACGTTTGTTTCGGCGCGCTGCGGCGTCCGTAAATTATATTGGGAAACCAGGGCCGAACTTTTAAGTTACGTACAATTAGGTGCGGATATGATTCCAGTTCTCTGACGGATGGATGGAGGATGAATTTTTATAGCATTAAACACATTATTAAATGTTCATGTAAGATTCTTCTCGACTAATGTCAATGACCAGTGTGTGTTACCAGTTATGACCTATGGCTCTGATACGTGATCGTAGTAGAACGGATGGCCGACAGGGCATTTTTTTTTTTTTGGTTTGGAAATCATCCAATGACTTCTCCCGCTCTGGGTGAGGCGGGAGGGCGTGTCAGACTTTTACTGACTAAAACCCACCCGTGTTCCTTCAGTTGCTTGAGTCAGGGCCGCGGTAACTCTTTTTCAAATTTATCCGCGACAAGGGGCAGAAGGTCTGGAGTGGCGACCGCGAACCGGAAGACGTAGCGTTGGAAGGCCTCCCACTCCCTCCACGGTGGACCGATGACATGGTGCAGGATGTGGGATCCGCTGGATGCGGGACGCACGGGACCGGTCAATTTGACGACGCGGGGGGGAGGCCTATGTCCAGCAGTCGACGTATTTCGGCTGATATGATGATGATGTAAGATTCAAATCTAGTACATGTCAACAGACACATTGAGTTGTAACTTATTTTTAGCACATGTTCATCAGTTATGTATATTTAAAAAAATGTGATAGCCCCTTTCTTGTTGCTCTGCTCTAAATCCGGCCCCGTGGAGAAGGTACCGAGTATCTTTATGTGGTTGTTCTGAAGAGCTGTTTATCATGCAGGTCAACAAGCGACGGCTGTGCGGAACAGCCGCAGCTGGTGCTGCTGTACTTCATGGCGCAACTGCTGCTGCGGGAGCTTGCCAAGTGTCACCGGCTGGTGCAGCTCGTGCCTATGGATATGACATCATATTATGGTATGTTAAGTTATAAGATTAACCTTTCATTGAACTAATTTAATCGTTAATATAATTGAAATTTTCTGAAACATTTATATTCGGTTTTCTTACAAAAACATATTTTAAATTGGATTGAATTGAAAAGATGAACAAATTTAATACATATTTTTTTCGATTCAAAATTCAAATAATTTTCGAACGTAACGATGCGGGAATATTATTTTTTAAAGAAAAAAATGCGTTGAATGAAAATGTTGCTAAAATTACAGTGAATAAATATGACTTCGATAACATTCTTCATTGAACCTGTTGAAAGCCCGACTTCGGCGTAGCTTGAAGCTACGTAACTTTATATAGGTATTTGTTTGTGCATAAACAATTATTTATGCGTAGTATCTCGGTGGAGACTGCAGAAATTGCCTCTAAGGTAATTCCAGCCGGTTACTGACCCACGGCAGGGCGAAAGCCTATTCTCATACAAAGAAGATACTAAGATACAACTGAAAAATAAACTACTTACACAAATAAATATATATCTTCATCTGAGTGTGGTAGAATATACCATACTATTATTTCCCGTGGGCGTCGTAACAACTGAATAAAGGATTACACCCGTATTAGAAGAATGGCCGGTAGATCCGCTTATGTATTAATAACAATATTCTGAGCCCAATCCATCTGGCAATTGTACGCAATACTGCTATATCTCCCGAGAAAGATTGCTGTAGTGGTAAGAGGCAATTTAGAACAGGACATTTGTCATGATGACGTAGTACCTAAGCCCTGGCCAATAATTACCAAGCTTGAAAGGCCATCTTTTAGTATTATCTCCTAATCCCACTATTAAGGTCCTGAAGAAAATTTTATCTGAAGCCTAACGACCACGTCGCAAAACTATACACAATTTCAACTTTTCTTCTAAAACCGTTAATTAATTATTCAAGAAAGTTAAATATTATTTTTAGATTGATCCGTAAAATGTTATAATATCTACTGTTCAGTATTGTAATTAATTATGCTTGAACAAAAAAGATATTAGCATATCAAATGAAAACAAAGTTTAAACATTTCTGAAACGTTGTTGGTATTCCCGAATTATAAATTCATTTGTAACAAAAGTTTTTTCTTTTGAGACGGTTCAGAAAGGAAACGAATTCGTGGAGTATATTAGAGGCAGGTGTTTATCTTCCCTCGCTTAGAGCCACTGAGGGTAATGGGATGGCAGACAATAAGAGATTCACCTGTCGATTAGATGAAACGACCCGTTTCGGTTGCTCTTAGAGATTTGGCTGCCGGTATTGGAAAGCTGTGTATCGGGTATTGGTTTTTAATTCTCCTCATTATGTTTGTTTATTTTCTCCACTTCGGTCAGGTTTTCGCCTTTATATACGGCTATTAAAATCATTATCTTATCGACCAGCCACTTAACACTCTTAATTGAAAACATTTTCTCGTAACCACAGTTTCTTCCTACTGCGACTAGATTGTACAACAATAGTACAGTTTTAATAGCCGCCGCGAACAATTAGTGGCAATTTATCACTGTTAGGGACACCAACCGCAGTTTGACTTGGTCAGAATTTGGGGCATTATTTTCCTTATTATCCCCGTTTCAGAGCAAAATCACCGGTTCTAAGAATCAAATCAAATCAAATCAACTTTTTATTTTACATAGGCCTACATGGGCACTTATAAAACGTCGACAAAAGGCGCACGGTTCGGGTTGGTCGTTTCCTATGGAGAAAAACCGGCAAGAAACTCCATGGTTACTCTTTTAAAAATATGGTTGTTTTTACAATATTTCCATGTTACAGCATTACTTAAATATGGGAGGACAACGTAGGCCCGACAATAAAACTTTTAAACTAAAAATAAAAAGTAAAACGAGATATAAAGATATCAAATGTTATCAAGCATCTAGAATCTAGAAGGCCTACAATGTTCACACATTTACAAAACAATCGGTAAAAGCATCTAAAGAGTAATAACATCTAAAGAGTAAGAGTAACAAGATTCAACTATCGTACTAATATTACGAGGTGAAAGTTTGTGAGGATGGATAATTGTTACTCTTTCACGAAAAACTACAGAACGGCTTTTTATGAAACTTCACAGGAATTTATTTTATACATAACTAGGAATTTATTTTATACATAACTAGGAATTTATTTTATACACAAAACCTTCCTCGTTTCTCACTATTTATATTGGTGAAATCCGCATGATAATCCGTTCAGTAGTTTTTGAGTTTATCGCATACTAACGCGGCGGGGGACTTTATTTTTACCCGGCTGCAAGGGAAGGGTTATATTAATAATAATAATAATTTATTTATTTCAGACAACACAAGGTCCACACTGACAAAATAAAATAATTAAAGTGTGTTAGTAACAATATAAAATCTTATAACCTATGTTATGTTATGTTTTTCGCGTATCTTGTATGTTTATATGTATGTTTGTATGTATGTAATATTCTTTAGTACCTCATATCTTTCAAACTATTTTGCGGATTTTTATAATTAAACATCGTTAGATAGGTCTTGACCGCCCAAGTGTTCTTATGGATTATATGGATTTAGGGCTCCATATTATGGGGGTTCCAATTTTTTTTCTCTTCCATACCCATCGAGTGGGGTATCAAAATGAAGGGTTTTTAGAGTAGATTTCAAATATATATAAGACATATGTTTAAATGTACCCAATTCGAAAAAAATATGTTTACTAAAAAGTTATAAATAAAAAAAGTTAATTCAAAAAATCAAACAACCCGCCTGCTTAAAATGCGAATTAAAATAAGACGAAAATCATGTTGTGCAGTCCGAGGAAACATATTCGCGAGCTGACTGACTAATACGAGATGTATCCTCCGATTGTACAACATGATTTTCTTCTTGTTTACGTCTTTTTAGTTCGCTTTTTAAGCAGGCGGGTTTTTTATAATATGTAGTAACACAAAGGTTATAATTTTTAAAGTTATTAAGTACTAAACCCTCGTGAGTAAAACCGCAGGTGGCAGATAGTCTAAGATATTTACGACACAATACCTGTGTGCATCAACAAAGGCGTTCGGTGTGATGTTCGATTGAAACTGTGCCAGACTGCCAGTAGGTACTCGTAGATATTGCAATTGCATTGAAACCAGCTTTACAGACGTTCATATAAGTTTAATCTCCCCTTTGAAAGCCTATTCAGTTAGAATCCGAAGATAATAAAGTTGGATGTCGTTTGGATTTAGAGTCCAATTTTTATTGTAGCTAGATGTGAGCTTTACGAAACGATCGAGCAGCTCGTGAACTAGTAATATGTATAGTATGTGAGTTTAATGAATGTGACTGCGTGTGCTGCTATTATTGTTATTATGTTATGAGTCTATGAAATAAATTGAATTGCATAACTGGTCGATCGTCGAGGTTAAGCAAAACTTGCCGAGGTTGGTCCGTGGATGGGTGACCATCCATTACAGTAAAGATCTACAAACGACAACCGTTGGTCCCAGTTGTCATCTGTAGATTTTTGACAGTCATCACGAATAGTCTCAAATCGGAAAACCTAACAACAGTCTTGACCAGGGGTACCAGTTACCTAACTGCTGGGTTGTGGAAGTCAGATAGACCGTGGCTTCTTGTAAAATGTTGGTACACAGCTACATTTTGTTGGACTGGCAACCGACCACAACAAAGTTAGGAAAAAGCTAGATTTATGTGAGCTTACCAAAATGCTAGGCAGATTTATGTGAACTTATCAAAATGCTAGGCAGATTTAAGTGAGCTTACCTAAATACTAAGCAGATTTAAGTGAGCTTAACAAAATGCTACGCAGATTTATGGGAGCTTACCAAAATGCTAGGCAGATTTATATAAGCTTACTAGCTGACCCGGCAAACTTTGTTTTGCCATAAAAACACCTAATATGCATCTACCCTACCTACCCTACCCTACCCTACCTACCCTACCCTACCCTACCTACCCTACCCTACCTACCCTACCCTACCCTACCTACCCTACTTACCCTACCTACCCTACCCTACCTACCCTACCCTACCTACCCTACCCTACCTACCCTACCCTACCTACCCTACCCTACCTACCCTACCCTACCTACCCTACCCTACCTACCCTACCCTACCTACCCTACCCTACCTACCCTACCCTACCTACCCTACCCTACCTACCCTACCCTACCTACCCTACCCTACCTACCCTACCCTACCTACCCTACCCTACCTACCCTACCCTACCTACCCTACCCTACCTACCCTACCCTACCTACCCTACCCTACCTACCCTACCCTACCCTACCTACCCTACCCTACCTACCCTACCCTACCTACCCTACCCTACCTACCCTACCCTACCTACCCTACCCTACCTACCCTACCCTACCTACCCTACCCTACCTACCCTACCCTACCTACCCTACCCTACCTACCCTACCCTACCTACCCTACCCTACCTACCCTACCCTACCTACCCTACCCTACCTACCCTACCCTACCTACCCTACCCTACCTACCCTACCCTACCTACCCTACCCAGAAACTCCTATACCTTCTCCAGTAGCCCTCAGAGAGGTAGATGTGGAATCCCTCAAAAAGGCCCTGGAGGAGCACAGTCAGAACTTGGCCGTACATAGCGGGAAGATGGACAGGCTGAAGGAGGCACTACAAGCTGGCCAAGAGCATATGGAAAAGCTCTCCTATGCCAGTGTAGCGGCAAGTCGGCCTGTCATCCAAACCCCGAAACTCACAGCACTACATTCCATCGTAGTGACGGCCAAGGACGAGGAGGAATCCGGTGAGCAAGTCCTGGACAGAATCCGGAAGGTAGTTAACGCAACGGAAGGGGGAATACAAGTCGACAAGGTTCGCAAGGCAAAAGATAGGAAAGTTATAATGGGCTGTCGCACGGAGGAAGAAAGGCGAAAATTGCGGGAAAGATTGAGCAAAGCACCTGAGTTGAGGACAGAGGACATAAAAAACAAGAAACCTCAAGTTGTGTTAAGGGACGTTGTGCAGTTGAGCAGCAATGAAGACACGGTAAAAGCCCTCAAAAACCAGAACCGCCACATCTTCAAAGACCTGGGTGAAGAACAGAAGATAGTGGAGGTTCTGTACAAGAAACGTCACAGGAACCCGCACATGTGCCACCTAGTGTTGAGGGTCGCCACAGAGGTCTGGCGGCGCATGCTCGAGGTCGGATCGGTGCACGTGGACCTTAATCGGGTTAGGGTCGAAGACCAGTCCCCGCTAGTCCAGTGCTCGCTCTGCCTCGGGTATGGGCATAGCCGACGCACTTGCACGGAGACCGTGCCAAAGTGCAGCCACTGTGGCGGACCTCACATGAGGACAGAGTGCGCGGACTGGAGTGCTGGTCTGCCACCAACCTGCTGCAACTGCACACGTGCCAAAATCGACAACACGCACCATCACGCCTTCAGCTCAGAGTGCACAGTCAGAAGAAGATGGGACGCTATAGCTCGCTCATCCGTAGCGTATTGCTAAGGGCGCCCCGGGGACTCCTGCCCAACAAACAGCAAGACCATACCGTGTGGCCCAAGCAAACTTACAGCGGAAGGAACTGGCTACCACCGAACTCTTTTTAGAGGCCAGTGAACGAAAGATCTCGTGGGCACTTATTCAGGAGCCGTATGTGGGGGGAGCACGAAGTATGAAGAGCTACCGTGGAGCGAGAATCTACCAGTGCGAGGTCGATGGTAGTGGGAGGGTTAAAGCGGCGATAGCCGTCTTTGATCATGACTTGGACGTCATACCCTACCCGAAACTCACCACAAATAACATCGTAGTGGTGGGGATCCGAACCAAAGCCTGGGAAATCGCAGTAGTTTCTTACTACTTCGAGCCAGACCAACCCATAGGGCCATACCTGGACCAGATGACCCGGATCAACGCGGAAGTGGCCAACGGTAGGTTGCTGATAGGTGGCGACGCTAATGCGAAAAGTGCCTGGTGGGGCAGCATCAAAGAAGATTCCAGGGGAGAGGAAATGTCCGCTACCCTGGACGAACTCGAGCTTCAGGTACTAAACACTGGTGACGCTCCCACCTTTGACACCATCAGAGGTGGTAGAGCGTATAGAAGCCACGTGGACGTCACGGCATGTTCGCTCGACCTTTTTGACCTGGTGGACGGCTGGCGGGTCGACACGGGAGCGACATCCTCGGACCACAACACGATATTTTTTAATATAAATACGAAAAGGGAAAAAGGTGTTAGCATCACTAGAAGTACTAGGATGTTTAACACCAAGAAAGCAAATTGGGATGCATTTGAAATTAAATTGGGGGAATTGAAAACTGGGGGTAATATAAATTTAGAAAATATAGAACAGATAAATAGTCGAGAGAATTTAGATTTTAGAGAGAATAATAGTAGAGAAATATATAAAGGTAATAACAGAGACATGTAAAAGCACAATCCCAAAATTAAATAATAAAACCAGAATTACCTGTCCGTGGTGGTCCGAGGAGCTCACTGTGAAAAAGAGAGAAGTGATGACAAAGAAGAACCGCATCCGCAATGCCGCGCCGGTCCGGCGAGCAAGGGTCGTTGGCGAGTACCTGAAAGCAAAAGAAGAGTATGAGATGCAGGCAAAGAATGCCCAAATCGCCAGTTGGAAGGAGTTTTGCCGGAGGCAGGATCGTGAGGGAGTTTGGGAGAGTTTCTACAGGATCATTCGTAGGACCACTAAAAGGCAAGAAGAACTGACCCTATGCAGCGATGGCGCATTCCTCAATCCGAGTGAATCGGCCGCCCTACTGGCGGATACGTTCTACCCCGAAGACAGAGTAGACCAGGACAACGCTGACCACAGGCGGATAAGAGAAGCAGCCAGCCGAGTAAATGAATGGGCTCATGATGAACATCATGATCCCCCATTTACGACGCTGGAGCTGAAGTCCGCTGTGGCGGGTTTCAATCCCAAAAAGGCACCAGGAGGGGATGGACTGACTTCTGATATCTGCAGTCGAGCGATCTACCAGGACCCGGACGCTTTCCTTGCCCTATACAACAAGTGCCTTGAATTGGCACACTTCCCTACCACCTGGAAGGAGGCTACAGTCGTAGTCCTCAGAAAGCCGGGCAAGGACAGCTATACCACCCCCAAGGCATATAGACCAATCGGTCTGTTGCCTGTTCTGGGGAAGGTCCTGGAGAGGATGGTCGTAGCGCGTCTAAAATATCAGCTTGTACCGCGTTTTAGTACTCGTCAGTTTGGCTTCATGCCCCAGAGGAGCACCGAGGACGCCCTCTATACGCTAATGGAACAAGTACAGGACAAGTTGAGGCTGAAGAAGCTAATTGTCCTGGTGTCATTGGATATAGAGGGCGCCTTCGATAGCGCCTGGTGGCCAGCCATAAGGGTCAGACTGGCTGAGGAAAAGTGCCCGGTTAACGTTAGGAGGCTGATAGACAGCTATCTCGACGGTAGGAAGGTCAAGGTTCGGTATGCCGGGGAGGAATGCACGCGAGAGACTAGCAAGGGCTGTGTCCAGGGGTCGATCGGTGGTCCAATCCTGTGGAACCTCGTTCTCGACCCACTACTGCAGGACCTTGAGCAGCGTGGAATTTTCGTGCAGGCGTTCGCGGATGATATAGTCTTGGTTGTAGATGGGGACACGGCGACTGAAGTCTCAAGATCTGCCAATGCAGCCCTCGCCCATGTTCAGGGTTGGGGCGTCCGAAATAAGCTGAGGTTTGCACCGCACAAAACCTGTGCGATGACCATAACCAATAAGCTTAAGTACGACACTCCAATACTGAGCATGGCCGGGGTCGACATCGGTATGGTCAAGAAAATGAAATTGCTGGGTCTAACCATAGACGAAAAGCTCACTTTTAATGAGCATGCCGCGAACGTCTGCAAGAGGGCAGCTAACGTATACAAGCGGCTGTCCCGAGCGGCAAAGGTGAGCTGGGGATTAAACACACAAGTAATACACACAATTTACACGGCAACGATTGAGCCCATAGTGACATACGCAGCCGCCGCCTGGGCACCCGCTGCAAAGAAGTTGGGTATACGGAAGAAGTTAGGCTCTGTTCAACGAGGATTCGCTCAGAAGCTCTGCAAATCTTACCGTACTGTCTCTCTGAACTCGGCACTGGCACTGTCTGGGATACTACCTCTAGACCTGCGCATACAAGAGGCAGCCGACCTGTATAAAGCGAGGAGAGGGTCATCCCGGTTTGTGCCAGGAGATAGGGAGATCGAGAGTGCGGTAAGGTTTGCAGAAGCCCCTCATCCAGCTACACAAACGCCCCTGGAGTTCATGTGCCTGGCAGACCAAGAGTTACTAGACAGTAACAATGTGCAGGCGGTGCGAATATTCACCGACGGCAGCAAGATTGAGGGGAAGGTCGGTGCCGCATTATCCATTTGGGATAATGAGGGCGAAATCCGGAACCTCAAGCTTAGCCTTGCCGCGTACTGCACAGTCTACCAGGCGGAACTCCTGGCCATTTGCAAGGCGACAGAAGTGATCCTCGCGCGGCAAGAGGCGAGCTATGGTTTGTACAGCGACTCAATGTCCGCATTGCAGACGCTTGCAAACCATGGCTCGCTCCATCCCCTGGCATTTCGCGCGCGCGCAAACCTGGCTCACGCCCTGTGCCAGAACAAAGCTGTGACTTTGTTCTGGATCAAGGCCCACGCGGGCCTGCCGGGGAATGAGCGAGCGGACGAGTTGGCTAAGGAAGCAGCATTGTCGTTACGGAGGAAGCCGGACTACGATCAGTGTCCGATTTCATTTATCAAGCGACAGATCCGTTTGGAATCGCTTGATGAATGGAATCGAAGATATGTGTCGGGCGAGACTGCTTCGGTGACGAAAATGTTTCTTCCGGATGCAATAGCGGCTTTCCGTATCGTACAACAGGTGCGGCCCGAAGGCGTCCTCACGCAAGTTTTGACGGGGCACGGTGGGTTCTCTGAATACTTGAATCGCTTCAAGTGTAAGGATAGCCCATCGTGCGTCTGCGATCCAGGCGTGGCAGAGACTGTCCAGCACATACTTGTAGAATGCCCGTTATTTATCAGGGAGCGCTACCAACTTGAATGTGAGCTGGACAGGAAAATAACGAGGGAGAGCCTGCATGGGCTCATGGACAAGAAACATAGGGAAAGATTCTTGGAATACTGTATTAGAGTAGCCACTGCGGTTATACATCGAAATAAAACCTGAGGCGCACCGTGCTTCATTAGTATTATGTATGATATTTAAATGCAAGCACGGAATGCAGCCTGGACATGTGTAACCGGCAGTATTTCATGTTAGTACCTAAGTTTATAAACTGTGTAATATTACTGTGATAATTTTGATAACTGTGCTTGTGTTTTTATCCCTAATTATAATATAATATTGTATACATAATTTCTGTGATATACCGCTCACTGTATACCTGTGATAAACAGCACTGTTTGCTCAATTGTTATAATAGCACCTTTTGCTCAATGTGATAACCGCACCATTTGCTCAGATGTAATATACCACACTGTTTTATTGTATTTTAACTATTTTTATAAGAAATAAATCATGCCCATAGAATAGATTAAATAAAAGTGGGAGTCCTACCCACAGAATATAAGATGATGAATGCAAGAAAGAATTAGTATGAAGAATGAAAGTACGAGAGGCATAAAAGATTGACCGGAATGACTGAGGTTGAGCAAATAAGGCGCCAATATCGTTGGCGGGGATTAGTGTTAAGAAAAAAAAAAAAAAAAAAAAAAAAAAAAAAACCTACCCTACCCTACCTACCCTACCCTACCTACCCTACCCTACCTACCCTACCCTACCTACCCTACCCTACCTACCCTACCCTACCTACCCTACCCTACCTACCCTACCCTACCTACCCTACCCTACCTACCCTACCCTACCTACCCTACCCTACCTACCCTACCCTACCTACCCTACCCTACCTACCCTACCCTACCTACCCTACCCTACCTACCCTACCCTACCTACCCTACCCTACCTACCCTACCCTACCTACCCTACCCTACCTACCCTACCCTACCTACCCTACCCTACCTACCCTACCCTACCTACCCTACCCTACCTACCCTACCCTACCTACCCTACCCTACCTACCCTACCCTACCTACCCTACCCTACCTACCCTACCCTACCTACCCTACCCTACCTACCCTACCCTACCTACCCTACCCTACCTACCCTACCCTACCTACCCTACCCTACCTACCCTACCCTACCTACCCTACCCTACCTACCCTACCCTACCTACCCTACCCTACCTACCCTACCCTACCTACCCTACCCTACCTACCCTACCCTACCTACCCTACCCTACCTACCCTACCCTACCTACCCTACCCTACCTACCCTACCCTACCTACCCTACCCTACCTACCCTACCCTACCTACCCTACCCTACCTACCTTACCCTACCTACCCTACCCTACCTACCCTACCCTACCTACCCTACCCTACCTACCCTACCCTACCTACCCTACCCTACCCTACCTACCCTACCTACCCTACCCTACCTACCCTACCCTACCTACCCTACCCTACCTACCCTACCCTACCTACCCTACCCTACCTACCCTACCCTACCTACCCTACCCGCAACCGAGGAACTCATACTCGAAGCTGGGCGCAGGAAAGTCAGGTACGCTCTTGTCCAGGAACCCTATATAGGGGCGAAGGGAGAGATGAAGACCTACCCCGGGACAAGAGTAATTCAGGCAACAAGAACGGGCGATAAAGTCATCAAAGCTGCGATAGTCATCTTCGATAGTGGAGTGGACGCAGTGGCGTGTCCAACACTGACTACTGAAAATGTAGCAGTTGCAAGGTTGACGGTAGAGGACACCACCACCGTAGTAGCGTCCGTCTACTTCGAGGACTATATCGATATCGAGCCATACCTCGACCAGCTGAGGAAATTAGTTTACAAAACTCAGGGGGCAAAATTACTGGTGGGAGGTGATGTGAACGCCTGGAGTGCATGGTGGGGAAGCGAGAGAGAGGATGAAAGGGGAAGACTTTTGTCTGGAACCCTAGACGAGCTCAACCTCCATGTACTAAATTGCGGAAACATTCCAACTTTTGACACAATAAGAGGGGAAAAGAGGTACAAGAGCACAGTGGACATCACGGCCTGTTCAGAGGACTTGCTTCGACATGTGGAAGAATGGAGAGTAGACACGGAAATGACGAGTTCAGACCACAATGCAATAGTACTTAGAATCTTATCAAAAAAAGGAATTGGTAGTAAAATAAAATATAGCAGTACTAGGGTTTACAATACGAAAAAAGCCAACTGGGAACACTTTGGGGTAGAAATTACAAAAACATTAATAGACAACAAAATTGATAAGACATATATTGATAGTATAAATACTTTAGAAGGCCTAGAAAAATGTATAGAGGATTTAACAAAAATAATTACAGAAACTTGTGACAATACAATACCTAGAATAAAGAAAGTAGATAAAACGTACTTACCATGGTGGACAGAAGAACTCGATCGGCTCAAGAAATCCATGTGCACCAAGAAGCGAAGAATTCGTTGCGCGGCTCCTCGTCGTCGTGAATGGGTCGTGATGGAGTACCTGAGGGCGAAGGAAGAGTATGAGTCCCAAGCATACAAGGCACAAATTGAGAGCTGCAAAAGCTTCTGTGGGAGGCAGGACGGGGAGAGCGTCTGGAATGGCATATATAGGGTTATCCAAAAAACTAAGAAGCGGCACGAAGATCTGCCGATAGTCCGAGATGGAGAGGCATTAAACTCAGAGGAATCAGCCAGGGTTCTGGCGGAAACCTTCTTCCCAGATGATGACGAGAAGGAAGACAACTCCGAACACGCCCAGACAAGAGAGGCAGCGGCACGTTCAGAAGAAGGCATGCCGGGGGACAAAACGGATCCACCCTTCACTCTTGCTGAACTCAGGTATGCAGCGAGGAGTTTTAATCCGAAGAAGGCGCCGGGCCCTGACGGGCTCACAGCGGACATTTGTGAGGCCGCCATCAGATGCAATGAGCAAGTGTTCTTAGCCATAACAAACAAATGTCTCGAGTTGTCCTGTTTCCCGGAAAAGTGGAAGGAGGCGGCGGTCGTCGTACTAAGAAAGCCTGGAAAGGACAATTACACCCACCCAAAATCCTACCGACCGATCGGACTTCTGCCTATTCTCGGAAAGATCCTAGAGAAAATGCTGGTGCGGAGACTGAGGTGGCATATGCTACCCAAAATGAATCCTCGTCAATATGGATTTGTGCCTCAGCGAAGCACGGAGGACGCTCTGTACGACATGACGCAATATATAGAATTGAAGTTAAAGGAGAAGAACCTCGTGGTGGTTGTCTCACTAGACATAGAAGGAGCATTTGACAGTGCGTGGTGGCCAGCAATAAAAAGTCGCCTGGCGGAGGAAAAGTGCCCACTCAACCTCCGAAGACTGGTGGGGAACTACCTGGAAAACAGAGGAGTCGCGGTGAGATATGCTGGAACGGAATACAGGAAGAGGACTTCAAAAGGATGCGTACAAGGATCAATCGCAGGCCCCACGTTCTGGAATGTGGTCCTGAACCCGCTGCTTGAAGAACTGGAGGAGAGGAAAACGTACTGCCAGGCATTTGCAGATGATGTGGTGCTTATATTTTCCGGGAAAACAGCTCTGGATCTGGAGATCGAAGCCAATGCCAGCCTGGCACATGTGCAGCGGTGGGGTGTTCGAAACAAACTAAAGTTTGCGCCGCATAAAACTCATGCCATGCTGCTAACTAAGAAGCTAAAGTTCGACACACCACGGCTGCGTATGGGCGGGGTTGACATTGCGCTGGTAGAGGAAATAAAGCTGCTCGGACTTATAATCGACCGGAAGATGACTTTCCGGAGCCACGTCACTTACATCTGCAAAAAAGCCATCAACATCTTTAGGCAGCTGTCCGGCGCAGCAAGGGTAACCTGGGGATTAAACCCGGAAGTGGTAAGGGTTATCTATACTGCGGTTGTAGAGCCGGTGATCCTCTATGCAGCTAGTGTATGGGCCAAAGCGGCGGACAAGATCTACGTACAAAAACAACTCAACGCTGTTCTTAGGGGCTTCGCCCAGAAAATCAGCAAGGCTTACAGGACGGTGTCACTGAATTCAGCTCTGATCTTGACAGGACTGCTGCCTCTTGATCTAAGAGTCAAGGAAGTAGCATCCCTTTATGAGGCGAAGAGAGGGAAGCCTCAGTCATTCCTCAGAGATCGATCAGTCGAAGCAAAAATGAGCTTCCTGGCGAGGCCTCACCCAGCTGAGGAAGAAGAACTCGAATTCCAATGCTTGGAGAGCGAAGCGGAGGTACAGCAGCGCATGAGGGAGGGTACAGTACAAATCTTTACGGATGGGAGCAAAATAGAGGGCAAGGTTGGGGCTGCCCTATCCTGCTGGAATGGGGCAGTCGAAACCAAAAGCAAGAAATTTAAGCTCGAGGGGTACTGTACCGTCTTCCAAGCGGAGCTCTATGCAGTAAATCAGGCTACGGAGTTGATCGCACATAGCACGGCAGAAGAGTTCAACATATTTAGTGACTCCAGATCAACTCTGGAGCTATTGAGGAACGGAGACACTTGCAACCCGCTCGCATTGGAAACAAAAAGAAATATTAAGAATCTGAAATTTTCAGGCAAGAATGTGCGCCTGTATTGGGTCAGGGCCCACGTTGGGATACAGGGAAATGAAAGGGCAGACGAACTTGCGAAAATAGCGGCACTGACTTTAAAAAAGAAATCAGACTATGATAAATGTCCCATCTCATTTGTCAAGCAAACCATACGAAGTGCTTCGATTGAAAAGTGGGAAGAAAGATATCAAAGAGAGTGCAAAGCCAGTGTCACTAAAATATTCTTTCCCTCAGCCACAGATGCCTATAGAACAAGTAGGAAGATTCCACTAACATACCTACATACGCAGCTCTTCACGGGGCACGGGGGCTTCTCCCAATATCTTAACCGTTTTAAAAAAAAGGACTCACCTTCATGCATCTGCGACCCGGTCGCAGAAGAATCGATCTTGCACATTATAGCTGAGTGCCCAGTGTATGGGCTAGCCAGATTCAACCTTGAACAAAAATTTAACGTAAAAATTATAGAAAATAACATAAACATAATCATGAAAAATAAAGACAAACGAGGTCAATTCTTAGATTTTTGTTTAAAAATAATAAGAAATGTGATAGATAGAAATAAAACTTAGATTAAGAAATTAACACAGTAAATATAGTGAGTTATATTGTACTACGTGTTAAATATATAAGGCATTGTAATAGCTGTGTAAGACAAAAAGAAAAAAAAAAAAAAGAAAAAAAAAAAAAAAATGAAAAAAAAATTATAAGAATAAGAAGTTATGTATATACACTAAATAAAGGGAAAAAGAAAAAAAAAAAAATAAGAAAAAAAAAAAAAAAACCAAAAGTAAAAAAAAAAATAGCCCGATCCAGCTAATAGTGATAAGCAGATGAAAATATAATGGCCTGTAATAATCGTTAAGTAAATTAGTAAAAATAGTATTTTATATAGTCTGTAACCTCAGTAGTCCCGTCCTGCGACTGCTATTCTGTTGATGATAATGTAAATACTGTTATAAAATTGTCACAGAAAAATAAGCCTCCGACAGCAATATCGGGGAAAACCGTGTACAAGAGCGAATACATAATACATACCTACCCTACCCTACCTACCCTACCCTACCTACCCTACCCTACCTACCCTACCCTACCTACCCTACCCTACCTACCCTACCCTACCTACCCTACCCTACCTACCCTACCCTACCTACCCTACCCTACCTACCCTACCCTACCTACCCTACCCTAATTTTCCATTTTTTTTTTTTTTTGTAAATCTAAACCATTCTCGAATCTCCACGAACACACACAAAAAATTTCATCAAAATCGGTCCAGTCGTTTAGGAGGAGTTCAGTCACATACACACGCACACAAGAAATATATATATTAAGATAAAAATGCTAGGCAGATTTATGTGATCTTACCAAAATGCAAGGCAGATTTATGTGAGTTTAACAAAATACAATGCTCTATTTGACTCTATTGTTGTTATAGTTAGGGCGCTAAAGGCAATGAGGGCTACCGTTTTTCTGCCCACCAGTTGGCGCCACTGGCAAGTAAGGTATATAGGTGTTAAACGTTGTTATTACGTGCACGGTAGTAAAGTTTGAATTAAAAAAATTTCTAATGCCATAGTAGAAGTGCAATTGCGATTAAATATAACATCGATATGCCAGTTTTGCGCAGACCCTTTATTTCTAAAAAAGGAGGATATAATTTACCGAAACATAAAACTATTAAAGTAGTTGTTGTTAATACCCGTACCAATCTTAATCTGCCATAATATGAAAACAATTTTCACAACAACAAGTAATAAATAAATTTGCGCTAAAAGCCAAAAAACGGTGACATTTAACATTTTGAAGACCTCACTCTACACCAGCGCCCCTAGCGTCAAATTCAAATGCGATAGTCCTCATTGAATTCCATGCGCGGTTTTTATTAATTTTACAAACAAAACATAATATTTTAAGGCCTGTTAGCCTAAGCGGTGTACAACAATAGAGCGCTATTTTGAGCATTGAATGCCAAAAGTAGGTTCGGTGTTTTCTATTCATTCCCAATTTGTTGTTGGTTTTTGTAACAACTAACAGCACAATATTAGAATTGGATTGTATGGATTTGGAATAGAAGTTCAGAGCTTTTATGAAAACTCATTATTAGTTCTAATACCTACACTCATAGAGGATTTTCTATGTGAAAAGGTGGGTTGTGTGTAGGTGTGACTGTAAAGCCAATTGAAGACCAAGAGCTAAGTTAAATTAGTTTAGTTTAGCTCGCATAGCTGAGGTTATTTATCATACTCTGCTGTGTGCTGACGCAGCTTAATTCACATAGTTTGGGGTCAGCACACAAGTAATTGAAATAGTTTTTTCAATACAGTTGTTAAACATGGCGTACTTTCAAAGGCTATAATTATGATTCGAAAATTAAATCTTATGCTTAGGCATCTTTCTGTTACGCGGTCGTGACTTTTGTTTACGAGCTCGATCATAACTTTTGCAGTAGAGTTTTAAATGTATAAGTCAAAAAAGTTTAGTAGCAAGGAGTTTTCATACATAGAATAAAATGGGATAGATTTTATACGAGAAAAACATAATGATTCCGTACGTTTTAGCATTGAATAGGGCCACGCGCAGTAATAGGGTTCCGAAGTTGCATAATAATGCGGACTAAGAAGAGGGTTTTGTTGTTGTTACATGAACATTAAAACGGTTTCAGCGGCACACAACGTCTAAAAACGGGCCACATAGGATGATGTTTTTTCTTAATCTATATGCTCGCGTTTGACCACTATCTCGCCTGATGGTAAGCCATGATGTGGTCTACGGTGAAGCACGCTTGCCTAGACGTAACCTATTCACTCTTGACTTAAACTAAAGAAGGACTAACTGGTAACTGAAGAAGGAGTTAAATATAATATCCAAAATCGCAACTGAAGTTAGAAAAATATTATCTATTTGAGTACCAAGGCGGGTGCGAATTGCGAAAGGTGCCGATACGAGCGCGCATTAGAGCCACGGGGAATGCTATGGTTCGTTCCTGGATACGTGCGCGCACGCTCCTTGTTTATTTCTCTTTCGGAATATGAAAAATTTCGTATGTATTCACCTCTAATCTGCGGTATTCACTATTTCGTTCTGGAGAGTTTTACGCTACTCAATCAGTGATGTAGTCAGTTCGAATATTGTCTTTATAGATGGATATCGACAAAAGAAAATAAGTAATTTGCTTGGCAATCGAATCTAAATTGACTTTAGATTACAAAACGTCGAAAATACTTCTGCACTAACACAAAATAGACACACCGCGCGCATGCGCCGTATGCACTACGGACCAGTACTGCCAACGACTCCGGCCACTCCAATGTGTTATTCGAGCTTAAACATTATTAATTGAGAAATCATTATTATTAAGGATATTATGATTTCATTTTTGTATATTTTTACATGGTTCATAAGCATATATTTACTTTTTTTTATTTACGTTATTTAAGTAATTTTTCAATGGCACTTGTACATAATTTTTACTGTCCCAAGTACATTTTATAAGTTGTAAAGCTCACTCGTAAACTTGTAAAGCGTTCTCATCTGTGATAGTTTTCCTTTTAATTTCGTTATATTTTATGATCTGTGCTACTGCTGTGAATTTTTTCACATAGCCAAGAGCAACCATTATCTCAACCAGATCTCTTAATCGAAAAATGGTTTTAAGAAACCCATAATATTTTTGGATGGCCTATCCAACGATACCCCACATCATCGCATAGACGAGAAAAAAAATACATCCCCACTTTACGTCTATTGGAGGAAACATAAAAAAAAATATGTTTCATGATTTTATTTTACCACTTTGTCGGAATTATTAATATGTATATCCATGCCAAATTACAGCTTTCTAGTTCTTAGATTCTCTGAGCTAAGCTGCGGACGGACAGACGGTCAGAACGAAACTATAAGGGTTCCTTCTTGCCTTTGGAACCCTAAAAGTTGACAAAGAAAAAGCGCATAAAAGTTCAGGAGTACTTGTGATGTTACTTGTCAGTATAATGTGTAGCAAGGCGTGACGTCACAGGATATTTCAACGCACTGTATCGTCGCCATTTTTTGCTTACGTGACAAAAGAAAAATAGGTGTTCAATATTTTTAAGTAATCTAACTGACAGACTAAATAGTTTTTTTTATCATCCCTATTATATATAGTTGCAGTCACACGCAGATGATATTTATAGCAATAATATAGCTTGTGGCTTCCGGTTGAAATAGTGCAAACCCAAAAAGATAGTAGACAAAAAATAGTCACATTGATATTTTTTCTGGTTTGAAAGATGTGACATTGTTAGAAAAATATTGCGTTCCTGAAATTATATGATCATTGTGGGGAGTCGGCCACAGCAAAGTAGAGGAAAGTAAAAGGGCACTCGAGTTACTTAAAATATTTGTTTAATAAGCTTCGTAGAGTCTCGAGTTAAACTCCTTACTGATAGTACTATTTTTTTTTTTTTTTTTTTTTTTTTTTTTTTTAATAAACGTTGCCCCACACTAGGAATTTCTTCCTGTATCGTGGGTGCGTTTACAAACATATAAACTCACATACACAAACACCCAGAGCCGGAATAACTATCTGTAGGTCATACAAATATTTGTTCCGTGCGGGAATCGAACCCGCGACACGCAGCGCAGCAGTCAATCGCTCAACCACTGCGCCAACAAAATATTATTCAACCTTTTCCTACTTCTTTAACCCTGTTTCTTTGTTCCACTTATTGTTTTTGTCTCTAAATTAAATTATATCTTATTTTAACTATGCAATACTTTTAGCTACAACAAAAACTAGTACAAACAAGACTACCTAAAACAAAACAATAAATATTCTCTATTTTACAAATTGCATCACGAACTCTAGCCTATACAAGAACTGTTATTAGGTTTACAGCAGATTGTTTTCCGCAGAGAATCGGGCGGGTCCGTCGAACTTTGGCAACGTCATCAGCCAGATCCTGCTATGCAAGCAGATCACTCCTGACTTCAACGCGGAAGAGCTATGCAGCATCGTAAAGGACACGCAGGAGATCACCAGAATAGTCAATGACATACAGGAGTTTTTACCGCAGCAAGAAAATTTGAATCACTTAGGTAAGATCCCTAGGTCCCTGTTTTATTATTGGTATTTGGAATGGAATTAGGTATGCCTACAAAACTGTGTTTGCACACGAAAATGTGGAAAAGTAACTTATTTCAGTGTTTCTGCATTATATAAATAACAAATACTTAGGTATATTCTTTGTCTTTTTTTTTGGTATTTTTTTTTCGGGGCCAAAAATGTCTTACTTATTTGTACTTTTACTTTAACCAACCATCACTACATTAAATAAGTTGTAATATTATATTGAGATAATTATCAGCAGTACACACGTCCCTTTGCACAATTTCACAAGTCTACTTATTTGAAAACATTCCAATTTTCAATGTAAACCAATGTATTTATGTTTCACGTTTAAATTTTACACAACCATTTTACAACGAGTACAATGTGAAAGATCCTGTATTATTTTGTAATTCAAGCGAATTCAGTGCTGCTTTCAAGTTTTTAATTTAAGCATAATAATATTCAGATCAAACGTGAAATACAATGCATTTATATTTCGGAGCGTCATTTTGCGGCCATTAATGTTGAAGCGATTGTGCTTTTAATTTCCAACGTAAATGCCGGAAGGAGCTTCAGTCTCTGCGGCGAAGCTATTGTTCCTCACACCTCCCGTCGACACAATACTAAAGTTCATCTGCTGTGGCAGGTTAACGAATTACCAACAAAACGAGGAACACGGTAATTTGTTTAGAAGATTACCAGCACTATAACACGTCTGCACCTATTCTTTGATATTAAGAACACTCGGTTACTAAGTACGGGAAGCTCTTTTATACTCCACTACCCCGCTAAATATCTACTTACGGAATAAAGCTGTTACCGCCAACATAATCTATGTAGTTACAGACTATTAACGCTGCGAAAGCCTTTTCCGTAGAAGTTACGCGTACAACTGGGAAATAACACGCGTAGTCGCGTAGTCATCCACCGATAAATGCGAGTTTGTGTGAAGTATTCCGGCAAGAAAAATCATTCCAGGTTTATGCCACATTCCCCGTTCATTATAAGAGAATCAAGTTTTACGATTTTTTTATTATGCCTACAAAACTGTGTTTGTACACAAAAAGTTCAAAAACTGGATTAAACTTTTAAGAACGAACTAAAGATTTCACTAACACGATACGTACGTGAGATCCAAACTACCTCGAGCACTCAACAAATAGTGTTTTAATATTTCATACGTCATATTCACAAGCGAACGTAAGTAACCGTCGGCGTCTTTTGCAGAGACCAACATCGCGTTGAAAGGCGACGACGTCAATGGGCTGTGGAGGAATAAGCGGAGAGGATCCTTGTACAAAGGCATGGGAGTACTTTGTTGTGTGTCGCGGCCGAACTACCTCTGAGGGTGACAGGTCTCGCCCGCGCGGCGGGTCTCCCCCGAACCAACTATCACCACCACGGTATGCTAAGACGGCCATACTGATCGTGACGGCCACCCCAACAGTGACTCAAGTGACAGTGAATGACGCTACTAACGTGCGCAGAATGGGTCCATTACATTGTTTAATTAGTAACTGATTAGCGAATTGACAAGTTCACAGTGGTTGATTTGAAATCATATTATTATCACGTAATTGTAGTTCAATAATTAAGTATAATAGATATCTAAGTACTGCATACATTCATGCATAGTGTTAATTATTATGAATTGCCTGGAATGGGATCAATTGCGTTTAAGTAGTATATAATACAAATAATTAGTATTGTTTTGCACCCTAGGTCCATTGCATTGATGGCTGTGTCGTGTTTATTATTTCCTTTTTGTATTAGGTTAACATATTTTACATGGTTTCCATCTATTTTAAATTCTGATTGATCTGTGTATTGTTTAGTAGTGTCTACTTTATGTATTTCGCCATCCTTCACTACATTATTTATAATCTAGAAACTATCTCGTATGCTGTTAGATATTCAAAATAGCTTAATGTTTCAATAAGTACGATCAAGTCGGGTCACAACTTACCATCTCGACTTTGTCCTTCGAATCAGATCGTCGACTAGTTTGTGACTTTTACTAGTCATTTATATTGAACAGTACCTAGCTGTAGGTATCATTCTTGTAAATAACACATACATGAATCAATATTATTTTCCATACTTTATTTGATTTGATGGCTACTTTTGTGATTTTCTTGTATATTTTTTACCTAGTATAACGCCATTATTCCGTTAAGAGAAAGACAGAGGTTAACTTCTTCTAGTTATCTTGATATATCCCATGTATCGTGAGACAAGATTGTCTAGTTTCAGTTACCAAATATTAACTCATATTAGATACTTCAAGTACTATTATGTTTTACTTTCTACAAATGTCTTGTATTATGTACCAAATATTAACTCATATTAGATACTTCAAGTAATATTATGTTTTACTTCTTATCTTATCTTGTGGTGGGGCCGAGAAATACGGACACTTTGACCCATTGGGATCTATTGTGGTCAGTTATGTTTTACTTTCTCCCATTGTCTTGTATAATGTACCAAATATTAGATACTTCAAGTACGTATGTTTTACTTTCTCAAGATGTTTTGTATTATGTTCCAAATATTAACACATATTAGTTACTTCAAGTACTATTATGTTATACTCTCTTAAAATATCTTTTATTATGTACCAAATATTAACTCATATTAGATACTTTAAGTACTATTATGTTTTACTCTCTTAAAATATCTTGTATAATGTACCAAAAATTGACTCATATTAGATACTTCAAGTACTATATTTTATTTTAATCGATGGCCTAGTCATTGTTGCGTAAATTAATCTTAAATATTCTAGTCAATTATTGTATTAACATGAAATTGCTAAGTTAATAAATAAGGCATGCTATACAGAATTTACAGATTAATAATAGACAATATTACGTAATACTTTGTAAAGATTATTACAGGTTTTAAGAAGAGTATAAATCATTAAAATTCACTGTGGTCGTTTTGACAATTCCTGCACTATAATTGCGAAACTTTATTGACACGCGCGCACGTTTTCATTTTGACAATTCCACAGTATTCATTGCGGGTTTTACGCTGTTGAGTAGAAAGATTTTTAAACATAGGAAGCAATGAATTATGTGTGTGCTTGCGTTCATTGATCTTTCAATAAAGTTACGCAAATTAAGGTACTGGATTTCGTTTCATGAACAATTAGAAGGACCTTTAAAGGTATGTACACACCATTAGTCACGCCGTGTGCACGTCACCATCACGTCGCCGATCAGTCATTGATTGCATGTAAATGACTGAAACGCGTCTGTCGTGACAATACTAACGTGTGGAGCCGGTATCCCACGAGTTCTATAAAATATATTTTTTGCTATGACTGACAGGCGACGCACGCCGACGTGACTTAGGCGTCAATAATGTGTACATACTACCTACATTGAACCGCTACCTAATTTTTTTTTTGTTGAAAATGTAGACAATCCTAATGTTTATGAAATAAGCACTGAATTTTATTTACTTTAGCGCGAATAGGGATGATGACAAAAATAATATTTTTAGTCAGTCTGTTACATCATCTGCCTAGCCTTTTTCCCAATTATTGTTGGGGTCGGCTTCCAGTCTTACCGGATTTAGCTGAGTACCAGTGAGAACCTGTTAGTCAGTCTGTTACATTTCCAAAAAAATATTAACCACGTATTTTTCATTTTGTCACATTAACAAATATGATGACGATACAGTGCGTTAATATATCGCATGACGTCATGCCTCGGTACAATTTTGTTCATAGAAGTTACGTCACAAGCCCCTACTCCCGAACCTTGATGCGCTGTATTTTGGTGATTCTTCATTGATTTTAATTAGTATCCAATATTTTTTGATAATTTAACCGGCGGAGTAAATAAAATTGCTGTTTCGTGCCCAATCATCCCTATTCTTTTAAAACGTGCTTATAGACCCATAACACTTCAGTGCCCACAACGCGGATGTACTAATGCACCAATCCGTGCCATGCATAAAATTGTGGAAATAAAAACATTTTTAAATTTTCGACGTATCACGCTCGCGTGTACCTCACGCTTATAAAAGCATAGACAAACCGAACACACGAAAAGTGCGGCATTTTCATGATGTGTACTCAGGTTTATTTATACAGGGTGAAATTAAATTAACTATCAAAACTCTGCAGACGTGATGAGAATTTGCAGAATTCATTGTTTTTTTATTATGTTTTAACAATCTTTACAGAGTAGCTAGAAAATCTAGCACCAGCCTTACCAAGGTGTATCTTGTCAAGGTGTTTTGATTAAAAAAAATATTAACAACACGATATTTTTTCGCTACTTATGGATACTCCTACAAAACGAACTTGGATGTTTAAAAATATTTTAACACAGAAAAAATAATGGCTAGAATTTCTTCATAACTGAAATAGCATATGTAAATCAAAGAAATATTTGCAAACAAAACTGTCCAAAAGGAGTTTCTATATTGATATCCTGGCTGCGAGCGGGAGCACGGCTAGTACTGCGTTAACATTGAGGAATATATACGCCTTAAGAAAATGTTTGTACAGTACTCAGCTGTATATATTATGTTATACTGGAAGCGCGGTAACATAGTTGGGAAAACGCTACGCAGATTGTTTTATTTTGTCATCAGATATCGATACCATCACGTCTATACCGTTTCTCTAATTAGTTTAATTTTCCCCTATATGCACTTTTTGTACATTAATGGAATTAATTTTGTAATAAATCAGTGACACAAAATAATATCATGCAAACTAAGTTATGAATTAATTTAAAAATCCACTTAAGTAATTATTAAGATTTGAATAGCTTATACCTAACGCATAATATATCTCAATCATATTGTATTAGTAAAATGTTGCCTAAATATATCTATATTTATGAAATAGTTATCGTATAAGATGTAAAACAATAAGTAATGTTTAAATTTAAAGAGTGGATATTAATGTTATAATTATCTACATAGGAATTATTTATTTTAAAGTAGTGCACTGCAACACAGGTACCTAATAAATAAATTATTTTAAGTATATTTATAGAAATCACGCAATTAGAGACACGATATCATTAATTTATCAATAGGCACATAACACGTAGACAAAAATAATCATTTATTTTCTAAACATCATTGTTATGCTAATATAACTCTTATATGTATGTAGCCTAACGGTTCAATTTGTGTAATACACTATTATGATAAATCCACTTACTAAAGTGAAGACTGTGATATACTCGTAATATATTAAATTATTATTATAGAAGAAAATAATTATGCATTAGTAAAAACGTAATTGAATTACAAGGCAGTTTTAATTACTTTGTGGACCCAATTTAAATTTTTAGCGGTTAATTTCGGATGCACAACTCGTTATGCGGCTTTACGGTCGCGGGAGCTGGGATCCGTATATTCTGTATGTACGGACTTACGAAGTCGGACGGACGTATTAACTTAGCGTAGTATTGCTACTGATCCTCTGCGGCAACAGCATATTTTATTCGTCAACATTATAAGCTAATTTATATAACACTTGTTTTTACAAGCGAGTCTGGTGAACTGGGACCAGAGCGCGTCTGTGTCTCGGAATAAAGTTCAGTGAAGAATCGATCACATAAAAAGGCCATATGGTCTCCTATATTATTCTTGTGTGTTCAGTGCTAATGTGATGCAGGAAGGAGAACCTTGCAGCTTTTGTCGTAAGAACATCTAAATGACTTCAGAAAACTTTCTTAATAAAACCAATCTGTCCACATCACTTCATCAGCCTATTAATTTGCCCACTGCTGGGACACAGGCCTCCTCTTTGTCAGAGGGAATGGGCCGTAATCCACGTAGGCCAGTGCAGGTTGGTGGAAGTCACATGTCTTTGAATTTTTGGTTCTAGGACATGCTGGTTTCCTGAAGATGTTTTCCTTCAACGTTTAGAGAGCAGTGGTGATGAAATAATTTACACAAAGTAAAGCGCCTGCCTGGGCTCGAACCTACGACCTACAACTTGTAAGTCGCGGCCGATGCAACTGGGCCACCACTGCTCAACTGGATTTCCAGCCGATGGGCTCAGCCCGACTTCTCGGCTTCAATATCTTGGCATCCGTTACTGAAAAACGTCCAGGACTCCTATGAAGTAATGTATGTGCAACTATCAATACCTAAGTTTTGGAAGATTTAGAATATTGCAGGTTACGTTAGAACATTTTAATAAATTTGAAAACATTTAACGTATTTTTCTTTAATATAAAACGAAACTCAAGAGTACCTTCCTGATTACAACCTTCGGGTCTTTAAGTCAAGAGTGAATAGGTTACTTCTAAGCAAGCCTGCTTCACCTTCGACCACATCATCGCTTACCATCAGAGGAGATAGTGGTCAAACGCAAGACTATCGTGAAAAATAAATTAAAAATTCTTACTATTAAACCCAAGGTATTGGTCAAAACACGATTTAGATCACAACAGAGAGAATTTACAATGTTATGCTGTACAATCTCAACTTTAAATAAAGGAAAACCAATCTAAACTACATAGATTAGATGTGGAAATATTTGGCTAACCGCTGCCATTGGGTTACTTTGTCGAAAAGTAGGCAGGAAATACAACGAATAGATATCCGCCATATTTCATTCCGCACGGCAAATGGCTTCAACAATGAAACCAAAAAAACCGCAGTTAACTCTTGCGGCGCAAAATCTAGTAACAAAATAAATGGAGTTGTTTTAAGCAACGTTATAAAAGATTGCCTGGAAATAACATCTCGTTTCTGTTGAATAAGTACCGCTTATTTTTTAACCTTGTTTAGATTGTCAGGAAATAAACATCATAACTTGCATCCTTGCATTCAGTCACATTGAGAGAAATGAAATTGCGTTAAGCGAGAAACGGCAGGCATTTTCTTTTTTAAATACCGTCTCCTTTTACCGACTTCAAATAAAAGGAGGTAATTAATTCGACACCTATGTATGTAATATGTGGGATAAACCCACATATTCTGCATTTCCAACAATATTATGTATGTATGTTTGTTTATTTGTATGTTTGCCCACGCATTTCTCCTAAACTAGTTATCGAATCGAGTTAATTATTTTTTATTGGATTAAGTATGTCTCAGCTTAGGGAACAGTGCAAGTTTCATCAAAATCGGTTCAGCAGTTTTCAGGATATGGGACATACAACCGATCTCCTTAGCGACAAACAGCACGAATGTGTAAATTTAGTTATTATGGGCATTTTGTCAATCCTTTAGTTACCTTACCAATTAACTTGCAATTTTTTTTTGTGATGGTGTACTAAAACTAAAAAGAGAGAAATACTACTACTACCACACACACACACACACACTACTACTACTACTACACACACACACACACACACACACACACACACACAACACACACACACACACAACACACACACACACACACACATACACACATACACTACTTTTTCACATAAAAACGTCGTCGTTTTTAGAAAAAAAAATACGGTAATTTATCACTTTTGTTTCATTATTTCATGTGTTGATTACACAATTGTTAATCTTACACGTTTTCTTAAAGGTAAAACGAATACTTTACGAATTTTGAAAAACCTTCTTATCTGTAAGGAATCTATAGTAAATAGGCAGAGGACAATTGTTGAGTATCAACTTAAACTTAATATTTTCCCAATTATAGCTCTCAAAATGGCATTTAAATTTTTAATTTAAATATTTTTATATAATTAAACAAAACATATTTTTATGTAATCGAGTGAAACCTGTCTCATTTGTCTCCTATGTTTCATTAATATTAGATTGGTATGGCAGTGATTTCACCTGGGACTTGTAGAGGTTCTAACTTTTTACCACCATCAACCAATCCTGCAACAGAAAATTATAGAATATTATTAATAAAATGGACTTCACAATTTTTTTTCATATTATTATTATACAAATATTAAATGATATGACATATATTCACGTAAGATATAACAGTTTTTTACAAGCCATTAATTACTGAATGACATGTGAAAAGAGCCAATTTGTAGAGGTGAACACGCAATATGCAATGAAGGCGTGGCAGATATTAACACCTGTATGCATCACATCGATGATAAAAAGAAAACAAAGGAAGAAAATTGCAATAATAAGACCACAGGTGTTGTCATACTCACTATCACTGATCATCTTGAATCGTCTTACTGGAACATCATTGTTAACAACAAAACCTTTATAGCGACGTGGCTTTTCTTTGACTTCAGGCACCCTTTTCGATATTGGAGAAGACAATGAGAGGACTTTCGAAATTCTACAAATAATAATAAAATTATAAAAAAGTAGAACACATAAACGGGGCTAAAAAATAAGCCATTGCTCGTTCACTGTACCTTACGGCCTTAACTAATAATAATATCTAATCACTACAAAGATCACTTTTTATAAAATATAAAAATATCCATTCTAGCTAAGCTAATAAATAATACAATACAATTACAGAGGTACGACTTACAATTCGTTAAGAGAATTTTTACTCTTGCTGTTTTGAACTGCTTGGGGATTTAGAACAATGTATATTTTTGAGTAGTTTTCCAGACCAGTAATTTCATCATTTTTACTAACTTCATTATTTTTATTTAGGTTTTCATAATATTTTTTTACGTCATCCATAGTCACAGTAGGTGTTAACCGGTTAGGTGTAAGTCTCATTTTCGGTTCAATTTGGATCACCTCATCATTAGAAGGTTGAGAAAGTAGTTTCTCCAAAATCTGTTTTTGAACATTATTGTTAACATTCTGTGTATTGTCGTATTTGTTACTACGGTGTAAATAACTTTTCTGACCATATTTTGGTTTTCTCTTGCGATTTGTTATATGGGTATTTTTATTGTTTTCAACTTTCGCAACTGCTTCTATTATATCAATAATCCTTTCTCTTGCTAACCGGTTATTATCTGAATCGTTTAATTTATCTGACCTCTGAACGTAGGTTTTCTTGCCCTTGCTATACGTTAGACGGTCTCTATTTGTGTTATCTTTCGCAACTGTTTTTATCAAATCGATAACACTTTCTTTTTCTATTAGTGGAATTCCTAGTATTGATTCCGAATCATCAGCTTTATTGTTCACCTGACGGTAGGTTGTCTTACCTTTGCTATACGTTAGGCGGTTGTTAT
The DNA here is from genome assembly GCA_945859665.1 of Anorthoa munda. Classification (NCBI taxonomy): domain Eukaryota; kingdom Metazoa; phylum Arthropoda; class Insecta; order Lepidoptera; family Noctuidae; genus Anorthoa; species Anorthoa munda. The sequence goes on along the minus strand of OX243900.1, from coordinate 13,173,117 downwards.
TAATTTTATCTTTTGCACCTTTTTCTAACAAATCAAAAATTCTGTCATTACTTATCCTTGAAAAGCGTTTATTACCAGTTTCATCAGGATCGCTCGAGTCAGTTGAAGAATCATCAGTTTCTGTATCTGTATCCGTAGAAACTATTTGAAGTTGTAGTTTGCGTGGTTTGTTGGGTGCCGTATTAAGCCGTTGCTGTTGGACAAGTTCTAAAATCTTACTTAGATCTAAGGCTTGTGCTGGGGAGCTTTCAACTTTATTTGGCGAGGCTATTACTGCTATCAGCGCTGTAAAAACATAAATAGTAGGTACAAATACAAAAATAGGAATTGGCAAAAATAACTAAACTGATATTTATTAAAATTTTACGTTGCACATTCTTACAATGCCTTCAAATGTAATACTTACCTACAAATACTAACACGAGGCTCGGCATTATCAGCAGCGCTCAGTCGAAAACCTCGTGAAAAAACACGTTTGATTTGTTATCAAATAAGTGCACTATATATTATTTTACACGGCAATTTCCAATTTTCATTTCTCTTATCGTAAATCACATATTTATGAAATTCGTGGCACATTGGTTCACACGCGATTGAAATATACCTAATGCTTAGCGTTACCTATGAGTAGGAAATAGTTATTGATAACATCTAAATGATTGACTACTTTCTAAAAGCATTTGATATGTTGATGTTTCTAGAAGAAGATAACTTTGAATAAGAGAGCTGACCGCATTTCGTTGACGTTGGTACTACGTTGAGTCTAGTTCTGAAAAGGCTCGCATACACTTAAATTATTTTCTTTCTTTTCACGGAACTTTCTGCATTGCAGACATTCTATTTTAAATAAGAAAACCTATATTGTTCACTCGAGAACGGTACTAAATAAAAGTTATGTGCTTGAGTGAGTTGCTAGGAATTAAAATTCAAGAGAAGATTGCTCAGAACGCAGCTAAGCTGGCAGAGTTATGAAATGATATTTTTAGTTTGCATCTACTTTGAATTGCGTCAAGAGTGGAGATGGAGAATAAATTATGCTTCACTGAAGTATCACACGTTGTGAGTCGTAAATGTAACTCAGCGAGATTTACAGGGATTTTGTTTTGACGTAAGGGTGGTGTACTTTGTTAGAGTTTCGTATGCAAAGTAAAACAAGGGAAAGGAGCGAAGCGTGGCGCCTTGCGTGTTTGTATAATGGGTTTTAGGTAATTTGACCTAACGGGCCTTTGGCATGGAAAACTTGCTTAAAATTAATTATACATACGAATATTCGTAAACGTCTTGATTTAAAAGTGCCAGGCATATTATTATCATAAATTTTCATTATTAACAGTATCTAAAAATGAGTAATTACTCGTATCCTTATAACTTAGGAGTATCGACTGTTAAACCGTGTTTTAGTGAAGTTAGCAACATTTGCGTGGGCAACTTAAGTTGCTTCCCTTGATTTTGTTTTGGCTTTGCAGAAGTCTGCTGCGACTGAGGAGTCATGTCTAAAAATCTTCTCAGCATCCGCAGTTGCCTTCAGACATCTACAGTCATATGAGCGATTGTGACACTTTTTCTTTAGCTGCCTGAATCTGTCAGGCAACACAGCTCAAATTATACGAAAATTATAAAAAAAACCTTCAATAACAGGCATCTTGATATTTATTTTCTGTATTTGATACGGATAATAATTGCTACCCGCTAATTATATCACACGCATTTAGGTAGGTATTGACAGTATGACCGATAACTTTTTAATTGACTTACCTCTCTGTGATGACTGATGAATGTTCCTCGATATAATAAAGTTTAAAATATATTTTTAGTGTTCATAAAAGCTTTTCTGCCAAACTAAAATTCTATAATTACTCTTGAATAATAGTAAATTATGGTACAAGTGTGTAATGTTGGTGATTACCGCTGAGGCGCCATTGAGACCCGAGCCTTTAGGTTATGGTCTCAAGAGAGCTGAGGACGGTAATCATCAATACACACGTGTATCATACGACGTTTTTCAACACACTTGTGAAGAAAACAATACTAAAAAATCATTTTCATCAGTGAAAACGAGTTGTGAAATTTTTTTCGCAATGGCGGGAAAAAAAAATATCTGTTTTCCTATGCGCTCCGCATCTAACAATGGCGATCGGCCATAGACTAAAATAACTTTTCACGAATAGCGTTTTAGCCATGTGAAATTTCAAGTTTTCTTTAGAGAATAAAAAGTGATATTTGAGTGAATGTTTTATTTATTAAACACGTACAAGTTGAAATTATCTATTTAAATATGAAGTTGCATGAAATGAGCAAGCAATAGGTACAATAATTTATTTGTACTATTGAGCACGATCTTTTTTATACCGAAACTTTTTTAAGAACAAAGCAACACAAGCAATAAAATAAAAAAAACACTCTATAACTCACTGGTGAATAATGGCAATGAAAAAGTCACAGTTTGATTTCGTAAACGTGGTCTCATTATGTGCCTAATTGCGGTGAAATTAGAGCCACTTTATGAGCAAGTGTGTTAAAAAAAATTTTATTTGCGAAAAAGGTCACGTTTGTTGAAAAAAAATTGTAGAAATTCTTTTAATATGTCTGCAATTCACGATGCACTGGTCGGCTCAAAGCTCTAGAGCCTCGAACATCGACGCCGAGTTGCCAGCCTGTCAGTTTTTTATCGGTTACATTTCGGGGAGTGTGCGACGGAACTGCACAATTTGATTCCGCCTAGCCCTTTCCATCATCGGACTACAAGACGTACAGTCATGCACCATCGGTACATGGTGGACATCCCTCCCATACGCACAAAGCGTTTTGCTAATACTTTCATTGTGCGCACAGCTAAGGAGTGGAACTCCCTTCCGGAGTCCTTGTTCCCTGATAGCTACAACCTTGGAGTCTTTAAGTCAAGAATAAATAGGTTTCCTCTAGGCAAGCGTGCTCCACCGTAGACTCACATCATCGCTAACCATCAGGCGAGATATTGGTCAAAGGCTAGAAAATCGAAAAAAAAAAAATCTATGTTAAATAAGCACTTGGCTTAATTATGTAACTAAGCATTTTTTTTTTATTTGATATAGGCTCGCGCTTGACCACCATCTCACCTGATGGTAAGCGATGATGTGGTCGACGATGGAGCACGATGGAGCACACTACATATAAGATAGCTTGATCTCTCCGTCATATGTCAAACTGACATTGGCGGGCGTCGTCATGTCATTTTTTTTGTTATTTTTCAATTTGTAGTTGTTGTTATATTTTTTTTATTGACAATGACTATCGCCATTCGTCGTTCGCCATTATCGTTTTCAATGATAGAATACTCGTATCACTTGTCTAGGGCCTCATGGTGAACCGTTAGGTTCATGTGATGCGGCGTGATTTTACTGACAGCTGTCGCATATATCAAGCTATCTTTTATGAAGTATAGTGTGGTGTTGTCTATGTTGCAGGGAGATGACAAAAATGGAGACTTGATCAAATTCATATCTATACTTCTTAGGGTGCATAATTATCTGAAAACCACAACACATCAATCGCCTGCAACGCAGCTCCGACAGTTTTATATGCTAGCTATAATCGTGACAATCTAAGAAGTCCGATGACATGAAACAGGTAAAATTGTTTGTTTACTGGAGGCAATCCTACAAAAACACTTTCACCGACAACTAAGTGCCATAGACACCTTTAGTCCTGAAAAATGCAAGGCTTCCGTGAGAATAGCCACGAGAAAAGTTAGTTACCTATAAATATATCTCCAATAAAACCAGATCGGAGCAAATGATGACTTAATAATACTTAGCGCAAACTTAGTTCAAAAACCGTCGGGTAGTCGGGCAAGTTTGCAGCGCCACTTCCTCGCCACCGCCACGCCGCTGGCAGATACGGCTTCTTTGACAAACAGAAAATTACATCAACGAATTAATTAAGATAAAATTTAATGCGGCGCTAATTTTGCGTGCTAACATTTAGTTATAAATGCAGAGTTAAGCTCGCTAAGCAATGCTTGCCGAGACTTAGTGCTTCAACTTCGATGGGTGATCAATATGAACCATCCATATCATATTGAGTAGTGATTGCCCAGTGGTAACGGCCGTGACTTACAAGTTGTAGGTCGTGGGTTCGAACCCAGGCAGGTGCGCTTTACTTTGTGTAAATTATTTCATCACCACTGCTCTCAATACGGTGAAGGAAAACATCGTTAGGAAACCGGGATGTCCTAGAACCAAAAAATCGAAGTCATGTGACATCCACCAAACCGCACTGGGCCCGCGTGGTGGATTACGTCCAATTCCCTCACACAGAGAGGGGGCCTGTGTCCCAACAGTGGGATCATTGAAAAGATGATGATGATATCACATTGACACCCTTCCGTGTCTTGAAAAGTAATTGATCCCTGCTTACGTTCGTAGACCTGGCAGTAGCTTCAGGTAGCAAGCCCGAACGTCTGTCAAACAATTGTACCTAAGGGTATCGCAACTTACCCAGTAACTGGGTTATAAAGGTCAGTCAATTATAGCAGTCACTTCATATAAAATATTGGTATTCAGCTGCATTCGATTAGACTGGAAGCTGAACGCAACATAGAGGGGACTGAAAGACAGGTAAGTTCAGTTACGAGTGATTTTCATTTTTTATATTCGGTAGGCTCGCGTTTGACCACTATCTCGCCTGATGGTAAGCGATGATGTGGTCTACGATGAAGCACGCTTGCCTAGAAGTAGCCTATTCATTCTTGACTTAAACTTTTTTAACCCCCGACGGAAAAGATTGATGTTATTGTTGTTAGTTTGACGTGTGTACCTGTGTGTTTGTGTATCTGTCTGTGGCGTTGTAGCTCTTAAACGGATGAAGCAGTTATTTAGTTTTTTTTTTGTTTTAAAGATGACATCTTTCAAACAAAAATAAATACTAAATCAAAGTTGTGAGAGTGTTCTTAGCCATGTTTGATAAAAATCGGTACTGGCATTCAATAGTTATGCGCGTTTTACTCATTAAAGTGGGGTATTTTTGCAAGATATCGTGTTGTTTATTTATTTAGACGTCATGCACAAAGGTACAAAGGCGGACTTAATGCCTTAGACATTCTCTACCAGCAATCAAGGTTATAATTACGTGTTTCGATGGGTTGTCGATCGAAGCGTGTCTACTACTAAATAAATTATGTAGTTTAAAAACTTTTTCACAAAAATAAACCGACTTTAAAAACAAAACACTAAGTCCACCGACTTAGTGTTTTGCTTTTGAAGTCGATTCTCTCCGTAGCGAGCTACACGCAAGCACAAAATACGCCGCCGCTTGCGAACTTTGTGACTTAAGTGAGTACATTACAGCATTAGTCAACTCTAAAACCATAACAACACGCCTGCGTTCCGCGGAAAGGTTAGACAGCTGTATCCACATATGTTCAAGACCCATGTAATAGGGGCTGACCCTATTGCCACAAATCCAGACTCCAGGGTTGCTACTCAGAAACTCCAGATGAAAAATAACATTTTGCCTAACCCGGTCATCGAACAGGCCCTCACGCTCAGTAGTAGCGCTTTTGACTCTGTAAGTCAAAACCGGCCAAGTGCGAGTCAGACTCGCACACGACGGGTTCCGTACCATTATCGCAAAAAACGGCAGTAAAATCACGTTTGTTGTATGAGAGCCCACTAAAATATTTATTTTATTCTGTTTTTAGTATTTGTTGTTATAGCGGCAACAGAAATACATCATCTGTGAAAAGTTCAACTGTCTAGCTATCACGGTTCATGAGATACAGCCTGGTGACAGACAGTCAGATGGACAGTGGAGTCTTAGTAATAGGGTCCGGTTTTTACTCTTTGGGTACGGAACCCTAAAAATCAATATTTTTAAGTACAACTTACTTTCTTTCATATTTCTTGTAAAATAACAAATAATAAAACATCCAAGGGATGGCAATATCTAAATTTAAATATGAATTTATTATTGCAAAAGCATATTCTTGAAATAAGAAAATAGATGTAACAAACCGGCAATATTGTATTACCGCAAAAGATACCTCTCTGTAAATAGACTTGACTGTTGATGTTTTCTTCGTGTTATAAGTAAATAGGAAAATAGGTACCTACCTATCTAAACATTTTACAAGGGGAGCTGGCAGGGTTTTTGGACACTTCACTCTTCCGAGTCGACAGATTCGAAGGAAGCCCTCTTTTTCGTCCAATTTTTCTATTTAAGTATTGTCATTTTAAATCAAACTGCGCCCGATCAACTGAAAGTGAACGGCCTTGAACGTTAAGAAGTGTGCTTTTTTTAAATCTTAAAGAAGATCCCGGACCATGGGGCTCGTATTCGATTTTTAAATCTCGACGTGCATTCAGCAAACCGCAGCTACTCAGCTATCAACTTTTCAATGGATAATATGCCTGCTTAAAAACTGCCAGCTCCTCCTCTATTTCTTATGAACTAACTAATAAATAAACATGGAACATTACAAATACACTAGGGCATGGCAGTTTGACAGCGCAGAGTGGCATTATAAAAACATTACACTCCTCCTGGGGCTGTCGGATAAAAATAAGGTTGAAAGAGTCATAATCTCAAACAAGTACGTTTTCCAGATGTAACTAGTTGCCTTCAATGCATTTTCTAATAGCTTTTAGCAGTGACAGCTTAAAAGCGATCTTCTGATAAAATAAAACATTACGAATTCACGAGATATTAGTTTGAATCACGTCAAACAACCATTATTATTGATAATGGAGGAGAACCATTAAATGGCTACATTAATAATTGTTATTAAAGGGTATGGTAAACTATTGTAAATAAATAATCAGTTGTAGCCACAGATATGTTATTTCCCATGGAAATCGTTACAGTCGTGTTCAATGTCATTATTACAAAACATTGAAATGAGTCAATCTACACAACGATCTAAACTCCATTTGAAATAGCATTAGACATGTTTCCAAATCTTTTTACAGTCCGTTCAACCGATTTTGAGTTCTATCCCGTAAACATAAGGATCAGATAAAAAGCATAAACCTGTTACCAAAACCAACTGTTTACTACAGCTACCATTTGTCGTATCACCAACGCAATAGAAGTCAAATCAATCAAATCAAAAAAGTCGGTTGAACGAGCTGTAAAATGGGTTAAACGTCTAATATTATCGCAAATGGAGTATAGTAAGTATATTTTGAATAATATAACGGAATAGAAAATATGACTTGCATTGATAATAGTTTAGGATTCCACATTTACTGTAGGATTTGTTAGCATTTATTATATTATCGAAATAGATTTTCCACTTGTTGAATTTTTAAGAAAATTGCACTGAAAATTCTCATCGTATTAAACCAGACAAGTAATCTTTAATAGATTAGTCTAACTTCGTTATTATAATTTTTAATTACAATGGTTTAAGAACTTTATTTCCCAAAAAGAATTACATACACTTATATGTGAAAAGGAGCAGTGGTGGCCCAGTGGTATCGGCCGCGACTTACAAGTTGTAGTTGGGTTCGAGCCCAGGCAGGCGCTTTACTTTGTGGCATTGATAATAGTTTAGGATTCCACATTTACTGTAGGACTTGTTAGCATTTATTATATTATCGAAATAGATTTTCCACTTGTTGAGTTTTGAAGAAAATTGCACTGAAAATTCTCATCGTATAAAACCAGACAAGTAATCTTTAATAGATTAGTCTTAGTTCGTTTATATAATTTTTAATTATAATGGTTTAAGGAGGAGAGCAGTAGTGGCCCAGTGATATCGACCGCGACTTACAAGTTGTAGGTCGTAGGTTCGAGCCCAGGCAGGCGCTTTACTTTGTGTAAATTATTTCATCACCACTGCTCTCAGAACGGTGAAGGAAAACATCGTGAGGAAACGGGCATGTCCTAGAACCAAAAATTCGAAGACATGTGACATCCACTAAACCGCGCTGGGCCCGCGTGGTTGATTACGGCCCATTCCCTCTCGCAGAGAGGAGGCCTGTGGCCTGTGTGTGTGATATGTGAAAAAACTTATTTCTAATTAGAATACATTGGGCGACGCGACGGTTACACAATAGAAAATAGGTAAAATTATTACAGTACTCGAAGATAGCTTAAAATTTAAAATCCGCTAAAATGTGTCTTTTAAGAGATTTCTTGAATGATTACAAGGATGTTTGATCTTTTACATTCTGAGGCAATTTGTTGTAAAGCTGTGCTCCTTCATACAGGATCATACTCCTGCCGTAGTTTGTTCTAAGCGCCCGCAATGCTATGTCATTAGCTTGTCTAGTTCTGTATCTGTTTATTCATTATTATCATTATTTCATTAGTTATCCATCTATTACAGATTTTAGTATTTTCAGTTTTCAATGAGTATTTATTTTCAAACTATAATGAACTCATCGATCTTTTGAGCTAAAACATTGCTGGCATATGCGCTGTAATTTTCCTACTACATAAATACCTACCTATACGTAAAGTAGGTTACACACCTCAAGCAAACACAACTTGGTGAATTTCCCATTCGATTCGCGTCACAAGGTATACGAATGGTTTCAGTTTTCAGTCAAGAGTCGTCAGTTCGTCAAACTAATGCTGCTCACGATTAGCCAACCACGGAGAAGATGAGTATTTCTACAGCTTTATTAAACACTATGTACAGGGTATGATATTATAGTAAAACATGGGTTGTACCTAAAACAACTGACCTAATAAAACATCACACTTGCGTTTCATTGAAGGGGTAGGCAACAACAACAAACAACTGACATCGTCGTAATTAAATGTTAATTTGTTAGATTATCCTTTCCGTATCCGTATTATTCTTTTATATTTGATTCTGCTTTGCATACCAGAAAGCGTAACGTAAGAAGGCTCCCTACAAGGTGGACTGATCATCATCAGCCTTTTTAATGTTCCCACTGCTGGGAAACAGGCCTCCTCTCTGTGAGAGGGAATGGACCGTAATCGACCACGCGGATCCAATACGGGTTGGTGGATGTCACATTTATTAGATTTTTTGTTTCTAGGACATGCCGGTTTCCTCACGATGTATTCCTTCACCGTTTTGAAAGCAGTGGTGGTGAAATAAATTTACACAAAGTACCTGCCTGTTACTAATATTTTGATTTGAGGCTTTGTTTTAAAAGTCATAGAATAATAAGGAAAGTACAAAAAACAACAAAATTTTGGGACGCGCGGGTATGAAACGAGTGCGCGTTTTGTTCCCTCAAGGTCGTTGGCGACAGTCTTCGTCTTAAAGGTCAAAAATGGAAGTCAAACATTCGTGATTACAAAGCTAGCTTACTTCCTGTGGGGAAGTAACCAATCGGCTTCTTTATAGCTTGGTCAATGTTGCCTTTATAATTACATACGGCCATATTTTTCTTGTTTTTCCATTTTAGTAATACAACACCTTATTTTATGTTTTTTTTTTTTAATTTTTGGTCACATTTATAATACTAGTTAGATAGGCTCGCGTTTGACACTATCTCACCTGATGGTAAGCTATGATGTGGTCGACGATGAGGCACGCTTGCCTAGAAGTAACCTATTCACTCTTGTTGTATGTTTATTACAATAAACTATTAGTCCCTTTTCACATGCCCCGGTTTCCGGATAGCCGGTGCCGGGTAACCGGCGGCGAATATACATTCGCTATGTACGCCGGTTACCCGGTAGCGACTAACCGGCAACCGGGGCGTGTGAAAAGGGGGGAATGGTCTAGATAGACTTTAAATCATACAGTTAGATTAGATTTTGTTTCCATGTCGAGAAAAATATTCTGTGTACTTTTAACATAACATCACTCTCTTATTTATCCAAGGGTTGGGCCACCAGTCCGCATTATGTTTAAGACTTCTTCCCACTTCTCTATCGAGAAATGAAGCAACAGTAAAATTGTCTTTCGTCGAAAAAAAGACGCATGTTCTCAAGACTACCTGTATGCAGGTATGTTTTTTTTTGTATTCATACTTTTGCCTTTAAAATCTACAAACCACAGCTGTTATCTTTGGCGATCCGCAAATCAACAAAAAAACCAAAGATAAATCTGTTTTTGTAACAAATGTTTCCAAAAGATAACGACTTATTTTAGCAACATTTGAACTTAAAACCGATTTAAGTTTATAAGCTGACATAGTCACAATCATTAGAAATAATATTTGTTTAACAAAATACAAAATATACATGGTAAATATCCCGAAACAAATATTAATTTTAAAACCGATTGATTGATTGAAAGATTAATTGATTGAAAGCAATGCTTACTATTACTTATTGCCTCGAATGTTTGGTTTACATATTTTGAAAAATAATTTTAGTTTTAAAGCTACAACAAATACAAGATAACTCAATCCTTAGGGATCTGTTACTTTCAATAAAGGATTTAACAATCCAGTATTAATTCAAGACAAATGATTAACCGATTTCGTGAGACAAAACCCTCAAACCCTCAAACCAAAACAAAAACATCAAGTTCGTAACAGTTCCAAAGATCCCAAAACCACTTTGTCAGGACAAAATCTACGTCAAGCACGTCAAAGCAAGTCCAATAACCAATATCTCATTTTTCTTAAACAAAATTATAAATGCCCATGACGGAAGCGACACAATTTTAATAAAACACGTAAAGTAATGGCTTCGCAACGTGATTATCGTCTGCTAAGGCTCGTAACACAACTACGTCTTTATTGAGTTCCATTTCGTGAAGCGTGGCCCCGTTGCCTCACTTAATTTGTTCGGAAATAGTTTAATCAAGCGTTGCGTCGGATTTGCAGTAATTAAAGAAGGAGACATCGGGGCTCGGGCTCCGTCGTATATTGCTTCCTCAGATTAGCACCATGCTTCCAGTTAATTTCCTGCCTACGATTCCGGGGAGGTTCAATCTCGAAACATCCTTCCAAATCTTGGAGACGGTTTTGCGTATCGTTTTAAAGATCACAGAAATCTTACGTTACACCGAGTCACAGTTGATTTTGACTTCAATTTAATCAAAGAAAGCCCTGAATATTCACACGGTGTACCTACATTAATTTGCCTGGTTTTTGGCTGAATTTAATATTGGGGAAATGTTGCCTCGGTTCACCGCACTGTGTACCCGCTTAAAATATTAATGAAATTCTAGAAATAATTAATTTTATACGAATAATATTTGAACGCTGCTTGTTGATAAAGTTTATGGTTTGTGGGTAGACCGCAAAAGGTCAACCTACGTATGAATAACACTAGTGCTGGCGGTTCAACACTCTGCAAACATAGACAAAGTTTGAAATCCCTAACACGGCTCATACTGGCTGAAACATTGCACTTAATGAAAAATTTATCTCTTACGGACGGCTCTTACGCTGACGCCGGAAAAGTTCGGCGTGAAAATATGAACTGGAAGACAAACTCTTAAACTGCAAGTACTTCCCTTGGAGGAAAAGTTGCATCCAAAGGTTAAAACTACAGTAAAAATGGTACCCAATTATTATAGCAAAACATTTCTACTTCATTTTACAAAGAAGAAAGAAACATACCTAATTATCGAAGAAATACCCAAGCATTGCACAGTACTCGAACAAATGAAAATCAATATCGTAAGCCGATCTGTTTCTGAGACGCCAATTAACTAGCATTGTTATTGTTTTCCTGTAAACTATTCCATTCCTTGGGCTTTAGTTATTTACCGGTAATAATGGTACTCAGAAACAATATCTATTTGAGCTATTTGAAATATTGCCTATTACGTAAGCAGATCTTCGTAACACAGTCGCAAGGAAATCCTGTACAAGACGTGGAGAGTTGTTAATGACGGCGTAGTTACGAACCCTGTGCGCACTTCTCTTTAAATATAATTTAGACATGAATAAATTTGTTCTATAGGTACACCGTATACATCTGCCTACCTCTGCCCCTTTACAGCCATAATATTATGTGAATAAACTATAAAGATGACTCATTTCTGTTCAAATATTTGTCCCCAGCTAACTGATCGGCGCCGGTTATCTGACAATACGAATATTTATGAACATAACAAACAGACTAACATAGCTTCCCGTTATTGTACAAAGTACAATAACGGGAAATTCTACGGAAACTTGCTTATAATGAAGGAAACAATCCACATATATTTGGTTAGCCTCTACAGGTGACTTTTTATTACCTACAAATATATATTGAATACAATAGCTCGTGGAAGAACTCTTTAAGGTTAAGCAACGCTTGACAAAGTTGGTCCGTTGATGGGTAAGCATCTTAACATACCGAGATTCCTCCATACCATCGTGTTGTCCGTGCCTGCGTAAGCCACGCTAAGCTGTTGTCCTGGGTATCATTTTAAGATTTTTGACAGTCGTTACGGATTGTCAGGGTCCAGAAATCTAACACCCAAGATTTCTGGACCCTGACAATCCGTAACGACTGTCAAAAATCTCAAAATGATACCCGGGACAACGCCCAGGATTATTGCGTAAGTGAATTCGGAATCAAATGCGAGATGAAAAAGGCGATGTGGATTTCCATCTATGTGATTTGCCCTTTGCCTTGCCGTATTCAATAATTTGCTTGCTGCATTATTACGAAGAGGTATCGTGTTATCCAGTGACTGTGGGGTCGTGGAGGTCAGATAGGCAGTTACTCCATATGACATACTGGTACCCAGCTTCATCCGGTTAGACTAGAAGCCAACCTAAACAATGTTGAGAAAAGGCTAAGCAGGATAGCTGAATATAAAGCACCCTGAAATTGCAAATAAAATTGCTGGATTTTATAAAAAGCCTGATATTGCAAATAAAGGTGCTAGATTTTATAAAAATCCTGAAATTGAAAATAGAAGTGCTGCATTTAATAAAAACCCTGAAATTGCAAATAAAAGCGCTAGATTTTATAAAAACCCTGAAATTGCAAATAAAAGTGTTAGATTTTATAAAACACTCTGATATTTCAAATAAAGGTGCTTGATTTTATAAAAATCCTGAAATTGAAAATATAAGTGCTGCATTTAATAAAAACTCTGAAATTGCAAATAAAAGCGCTAGATTTCATAAAAACCTTGATTTTGCAAATAAAGGTGCTAGATTTTATAAAATCCTGAAATTGAAAATAAAAGTGCTGCATTTAATAAAAACCCTGAAATTGCAAATAAAAGCGCTAGATTTTATAAAACATCCTGAAATTGCAAATAAAAGTTATAGATTTTATCAATTTTTGCGAAAACTATCTTTACCCAATGAAAGATTTTCAATGCAAAGTATCCCTGTTTTTTTACAGGCTTCAAAATAAAGGAGGTAATCAATTCTACACGTATAATATATGTAATATTGTTGGAATTGCACAATATTAACATATTATGTTACTATCTATGGTCATCTGAACACGTGTGCCAAATTTCTTAGATTTATTAGATTAAGTATCTCTCAGCTTAGGGAATAGTACAAGTTTAATCAAAATTGGTTCAGCAGTTGCCAAGATATAGAACACTAGCTGTTCCCCGCGGCTTCGCTCCCGTGGACCAACCCACAGGACCCGTTTTCGGGATTAAAAACATAGCCTATGTCACTCAGGAATAATGTAGCTTTCTATTGGTGAAATATTTTTTTAAATCGGTCCAGTAGTTTCGGAGCCTATTCAGTACAAACAAAAAAAACAAAAACAGCTTTTCTCTTTATTATATTTTTTTATTTTTTTTTTATTCTCAAACAACATACTTACATTGTGTTGAACATTACTTAAAAAAAATACTAAAAAAAAATTGAAAATTGAGTCACATTAATTTAAAATATGTTCCAAAAGAAAATTATACAGTTTCAAATTTATCCCATACATGCCTCAAGATAAGAATAAAATGTCAAGTTTATACTGTGTATGACACTAAAAAAAAAATCCAAATCAATCCGAACTCCGAAGTATGTCACAAGAACTAATATTATATATAATATATATAGTATAGATGGATGTATGATGGAGTAAGGATTAATAGTCAGTCAGACAGTCCGCTACTGTACAGCACACAAACTTTATCTGGCATAACGCAAACTATTAATCATCTCATAAAGTTAGAAGTTAAACAAGACAACCACAGACGCTGGACCAACAACGGCAGCAACCGGTCAGATATTAATGCACTTTAGCCATCTTTGTACCTAAGCCGAGGGATATAGGTCAACATTCTCTTATAGGGGACTACCTAGTGCCGCTTTGATATCGAGTGCCTTTAACTCTCGTAGAGTGTAATTATGCATTCTTTGATGTTGACCATGTGGACATAACTACGTTAGGGAAGGAAAACTTCCTTTGCACATGTTGAGAGATTTGGTTTTTAGGGTTCCGTACCCAAAGGGTAAAAACGGGAGCCTATTACTGAGACTCCGCGGTCCGTCTGTCTGTCTGTCTGTCACCAGGCTAGCTAGACTGTTGAAATTTTCACAGATGATGTATTTCTATTGCCGCTATAACAATAAATACTAAAAACAAACGTGATTTTTTTGCCGTTTTTTGCGATTATGGTACGGAACCCTTCGTGCGCGAGTCCTCTCGCACTTGGCCGAGTTTTTTTTTGTTGTCTCCTGTGCGGGTGACAAATAAATATGTTTCTGTCTTTGAAAACCTAAGGCTCTAGACAAAGTACATATGTCAAAATTTGTTCGACATTCTAACGAGTAGGTATTTTTAACGTAAATATAATGAATTCAATCAATCTACCCACTTTTACGCTCGCGGAACCTGATCTACTACTTCATACAAATAGCTCGCAAGTGATGCATCATTTTAGGTATTTACACCATTTGGTATTTCAAATGTTGGTGTATCAAACTTAGGTGTAATACCTGTTGATATTTTAAACATTAGATATTTAGTCCAATCAGTATTTTAAACTCAGATAATTCGTAGGTAGGTGTTAGTTGCTTAGGTATTCAGATTTTATGGATTTTGACAATGACAAAGTGTATTTCCATAAGCGATAGAATAGTTGAAATGCCAAAATGTAGCTAAGAAATTAATAACGTGTCATTTCGATAACGATGCCATATGTTATTATTATTGACAATCGCTATTACTAATCGTTTGCTGACTTGTTACCCGACTACGGCGAAGCCAAAAGGAAGGTATCGTTTTAGCAGTCTATGTATGTATGTTTGTATATATGTCATGGACCAAGTGAATAATCAGGGCACTAAGTATAATGCCCGGGCATATTGAATCTAGTCAAGTCAAATCGGGCAAGGTAATGAATACTGATTTAAACTTCTATATCTATCATATTTTCTGGTAATTATTGGTGAATATTGCTACGTAACGGTTGGACAATTCGATAATTAGGGTCAATGAATTCCAAAAAAAATCCAAGAGCGAGCGTACACCACGACACGGATAGGTAAGTTTCGCTCGCTTTGCCCGCTCACTTCAGCTCCCGTCACTTCCTTCATGTTAGGTTAATTAAGACCCTGCAGACAGAAATAGGAGCTGGGCTCCGTCGACTTTGCTGCGTAAATAGTAATCGTACTTACCTATTTTATATTAAACCAATATCAGCATTAAAATAAACTGCCAAGCAATGAAAAAGTTCCACCCACAAAATGCCGACAAACACCTTAATTTATTTTTTTTACATTTAATTTAAAATTTGAACACAATATTCTGATGCGCTGTTAAATGTACTTCAATATTGCAGACGGCGTCATTAAGCTAGCCTTTCCCGTTTAGGAGTAATTTGGTGCTATGTCACTGGAACTTTTTCATTGCTCGCGAGTGTAATAAAAAAAAACACATCTTTTTATAACCCGGCCCAATAAGTGATGGGCATTATTCAGAAAGCCCAGTCAATTTAATTATTTCAATCATTTTTATCATATTGCCTACTCATATTGGACATTTTTCAAATTGCCCGAGCATTATGAATAATGCCGTATTAATCACTTGGTCCCATCGACCACACAGCCCACACATACAAAGGGGCTGTGTGGTCGATGCTTGGTTCATAACATATCCTCCGTAGCGTCTAATCTATACATCCGATTTTGATGAATAAAGGTCTATCCACACATATCAGGGGCGTGCCCGGGACGTGACAGGGCCGGGTCCCGTCAGGGGCTCAAAAAAATGTCATTTTATATGAACTCGTTCACACACGTCAGTGCACGGGAAGTGCCCGGGCCCGTGGAAGGACGTGTGTGAACGATGTCATATAAAATGTTCCCACCGATATTTTTTTTGAGCCCCTGAAAGGGGGACGGTCTGTCCACGTCCTGTGCACGTCCCGGGCACGATATGTGTGGATAGACCTTAAGGAGTCAATAGATTCGTTATTATGACCCGGGCAACATAGTCGTAAAAAGCCGTAGTCTTACAGGCCAATATTTTTTTTACGATTAATCATCTCCTGATAAGAAAATGGGCTGTGCTTCAACTGATTGTTATTTGCATATTTAACTATTTATAACAATATTAAGTATAATGACATTATTATAATATCATCAAAGAATGTTCTCGCTGTAATAATGTCACTTGGTTAAAACCTGTGGACTGTTAGTGTAAATCAGAAATCGACAACCCGCCTTGAGCCAGATGAGAAGAGGCTTTTGCCCTGCAGTTACCGGTTGGTATTATTATTTTTGGGGTTCTGTTCTTCAAAAGGAAAAAGAATAACCTTATAGGATCAGTTCGTTGTCTGTCCGTCTGTCTGTCGTGTGTCAAGACCTTTTTCTCTGGAACGCCTGAAGGTATCAAGTTGAAATTAATATCTATAAGATAAGATCAAGCCTGCAACCCCTTGCAACTGTGAAAAAATAAAATATCTAGATCAACGGAATAAAAAAAATCCCCGTTTATGTCGTAAATTTAACGAATCGCAAGGAAATCAAAACCTATAGAGTACTTCCCGAATCGTCACCATACGCACAAAACGTTTTGGGGACACTTTTATTATGCGTACAGCTAATGAGTAGAATTTCTTGCCGGAATCTATGTTTCTCGATAGCTACAATCTAAGAGTCTTTAAGTCAAAAGTGAATAGTTTACTTCTAGGCAAGCGTGCTTCACCGTCGACCACATCATCGCTTACCATCAGGTGAGATAGTGGTCAAGCGCGAGCCTATAAAAAATAGACTAATAAAATATGAAAATTTAGACTGCCTAGCTAACACGGTTCATGAGATACAGCCTGGTGACAGACAGACCGACAGACAGACAGACAGACCGACGGACAAACAGAAAGACAGACGGACCGCGGAGTCTTAGTAATAGAGTCCCGTTTTTACCCTTTGGGGACGGAACCCTAAAAAAAAATAACCATTATAGGATCACTTCGTTGTCTGTCTGTGTTTGTTTAATAATCTGACCTTTTTTTCTTGAACGCCTGGAGTTATCAAGTTGAAATTAATATCTTATACTGAAGTCTGCAGCCCCTTGCAACTCAACAGAATCAAGAAAAATCGCCGTTTATGTCGTAAATTTGACGAATCGCAAGGGAAACAAAACCTATAGAGTACATCCTACCCTTGACCTAGAATCATGAAATTTGGCATGAAGCAATGTCGGAGAGCGGGGGTGGCCCAGTGGTATCGGCCGCGACTTACAAGTTGTTGATCGTGGGTTCGAGCCCAGGCAGGCGCTTTACTTTGTGGAAATTATTTCATCACCACTGCTCTCAAAACGGTGAAGGAAAACATCGTGAGGAAACCGGCATGTTCTAGAACCAAAAATCCGAAGACATGTGACATCTACCAACCCGCACTGGGCCCGCGTGTTGGGTTACGGCCCATTCCCTCTCTCACAGAGAGGAGGCCTGTGTCCCAGCAGTGGGAACAGTAATAGGCTGATGATGTGATATGATGTGAATATCTTATACCACAAGTAAAGGAAAAATCCGCACACCTTAAATATGTACATATATAAAAAAAAACGCGTGCTGGCTGACCAAAATCAGATGTATCCTTTGACTGCACAGTATGATATTCTTCTTACTGACGTCTTTTTAGTTAGCTTCGTAACAAAAAAAAAAACAACTATAAGGTTAATTAAAAAGACTTAATTAACTTTGTAGTTATTTTTTTTGTTGGTACATTCCCACGGCACTATTCGCAAACCACTGCAACTCCTGAAAGCCAGTATCATCAGTGGCGACCACCAGAAAAGAAGCTCAATGAAGCTGGACAAATTCCCGGAGAATGAATTTAACTTTCTTGGATCCCGAAACTAAATTAATCAGAAAAGAATAAAGGAGGAGTAGAAAAACAAAAACATAATTTCCACTTCCCTCCATATCAAGCAAGAGACAGAACAAACAAGGTCAATAGGCTCAAAGGATCTTTTACAACTGGGATAAGCCCAGTTGCCTACCATCACTATTTAGTTAACATTTTTTCTTTCGAATTATTTTCATTTAAACATATAAGTGTTATATATTTATCAATCACCTCTTACAACTCTTTATTTTGATACCCCCACACGATGGGTTTAGAAGAATCCAAATTGGCCAACGCGTTTGGTCTCTAGAATGCCACATAGGAACAAACATACAAACATACGTAGATAACACACATACATATATAGACTGATAAACACATTACCCTCCTTCGGCAGCAGGGTAAAAAAAAAGTTAATTAAAAAAATCAAAAAACCCGACTGCTTAAAAAGCAAACTAAAAAGACATAAACAAGAAGAAAATCATGCTGTGCAGTCGGAGGATACATATTCGCGAGCTGCCGGACCAAAACCAGATGTATCCTCCGACTGCACAGCATGATTGATAAACACATTACCCTCCTTCGGCAGTCGGGTAAAAAAGGAGCCGCATGCGGACGTTTATTGCCTTGCTTGCTAATCACCTTCCGTCTCCCGATAAGAAAACTGACAGTGAATCAATTCAAATGAGTCAACTGATTGTTATTTACCTACCTATTTAACTAATGGGTATCATAACAATATTAAGTATAATAATGACATTGATAAATGTCAATATCATTATACTTACCATTGATAAGATATCATAATGGTATGTTGTCACAGAAGATATGCCGAAGAAAACGGTATCTAACTAATAGTCCACAGTTCTTCATCGTAAGTATTTATTTAATATTATTCTTATTTTACCTACAATCTATAATTTTAACATTACTTTCTACATTAACGGTTAGTAGTTATAGCTGCAACAGCCCCAAATTGGGTAAAGATTAGGAGAATGATGATTTAAAACATAAAAGTAGTATTTAGAAGTTCCAGTTTCCTTTAAGGCGCAGATGATGACGTACCCCTGAGTAGCTGATTTTATAATGAGAATCTAAACGGCTAGTCATAATTTTTTGGTATTTACATTTTCTTAATAATTTGATCTAAGAAAATTTTGAGTTTTATTCCTATATCATAGTGTAATTCATTTGTACACTTATCTCTAACATAGATATATAAGCGACAATATCACCAAAACCGCTGAGCGTATTTTAATGAAATTGTCACCATCTGAAAGACAATTTAACTATCAACATTTTGATCTAAGGCTTTTTTTTAAGTCATAGTATAATAAAGAAAGTACAAAAACTACTGAATTTTGAAACGAGTGCGCGTTTTGTTCCGTCAAGTTTGTTGGCGACTGTCGTCGTGATACCCGCCAACGACCTTGACGGAACAAAACGCACACTCGCTTCATACTCGGTAGACCCAAAATTTATGCGTTTTTATTAGTACTTTGCTAATATTTTTTGATTTTTATATAAAAATCCGTAGATGTAATTGTAGATATTTAAATTGTCTTTGAGATGGTGAAAATATAATACAAAACAACGCCCGGTGTTGCGATTGTCGTTTTTTTTTCCGTGTATATCATACAAAAAAAAAGTATTTTTCGGAGACCAAATTATTAAGAACATGGTCTAGTATATCATTTTTAGGGTTCCGTACCCAAAGGGTAAAAACGGGACCCTATTACTAAGACTCAGCGATCCGTCTGTCTGTCAGTCTGTCCATCTGTCACCAGGCTGTATCTCATGAACCGTGATAGCTAGACAGCTGAAATTTTCACAGATGATGTATTTCTGCTGCCGCTATAATACAAAACAAATACTAAAAACAGAATAAAATAAATATTTAAGTGGGGCTCCCATACAACAAACGTGATTTTTATGCGGTTTTTTTTTGCGATAATGGTACGGAACCCTTCGTGCGGGAGTCCGACTCGCACTTGGCCGGTTTTTTTTTTCAAAATATTACGTCTCGCCGTTTAGACTAGATGTTTATTTTAAAATAGTTAAAGTGGTATATCTGCGCCTTTAATAAAGCACTTGCCATTTGAAGTGGACCTAATTTCACGAAGCTAGAAACGTATTTAAATCTAAAACGTCGTCAAAAATTGATATTGATAAAGTGACACTTCAACCTTAAAAGATAGACCTAGTCTATTCTGTGCTTGAATTTTCAGTGCAAATATACAAATTTATATCTAGCTAGCTGTTCCCCGCGGCTTCGCTCCCGTGGGCCACCCCACAGGACCCGTTTTCGGGATTAAACAATAGTCTGTCACTCAGGAATAATGTAGCTTTCTATTAGTGAAATAATTATTTAAATCGGTCCAGTAGTTTCGGAGCCTATTCGGCACAAACAAACAAACAAAAAAAACCTTCCTCTTTATAATATTAAGTATAGATAAGTTAGTACATTTCGCTACAAAACAGAAATTCGGATCAAGTATTGAAGATTGCCCTAAAATAGCTAGCTATCCACTTGGTCTCAAATGGCGCTGATAGATTCCAATATTGAATTTTCAGTTATTGGCTAGAGCGAATCGTGATCAGATTACACGACGTTTTAGATTTAAATAACTTGCTACCTTCGTGAAATCACACCTACTTCAAATGGCAAGTGATTTATGTAGCGCTCTTTGTTGGAACCAGGATCTGCATTCACGAATAAAAAATAAAAAAAAATTTCGTAGTAGGCAGATTTCATTGTTAATCCCAATAGTTTAACCACATAATCGGTAAACGCTAGACAAACGTTAGTTTTTCGACTTACAATGGATCGCCGCAAGGCTAAACCGAAACGGTTTGTCTCACTGAACGCTATCCCAGATATTTATTGGGACGACAAAACACTGGATCGACTAACTGTTGATCGATTGAATGTCATCCCGACGTGCGGTGAACTAACGGAAGACTGGGCCAAAACGGTTTATATCGACTGAACAGAACACTATGTATAAGTCGAATGAAGGTGAGGGGAAAAACTTGCTTTAGTGTATAGGGCTTATTACACGGTATTCAGGGCCCTAAACCCTGATTTAGGGTGGTGAAATATCATTTAGGGAGTTAGGGTTACCAAAATATCGACCTTATTGACTCGGAATGATGAAGTGACCCGGTATTCAGGGCCCTGAATATCGTGTAGTGTAATAAGCCCTTAAGTCTGTCTGTTATCTTCGTACGCATTCTCTACTGGTTGCTAAAGTCAAGTGTCAAGACTATATAGTATGAGATCCCACTGCAAAAATCTTTAGGTTATTGTTTTTGATAAAACTTGATTTTACGAATCATTCTTGATAGTAAAATAGATTACTGGGGTTGTCTGGCCGAATCTTGCTACAAACAGATTTTAGTTATTTTACGGTAATGTTTTTTTTTACGTTGTCCTACACTAGGAATTTCTCCTGTATCGTGGATTCGCATGGAACATCATCTTGCTCTTAATTAGCCGCCATTCATGGGTTACCAGGTTTAGCAGGTAAACTGGCAAGCCACAGGTGTTAATTGAGAGCTGGCAACCTTATTTTTCCCATTTTCTGCACCACTTTCTTTCAAATGACGATAGATTCACATGAAATCATATTAATTTGGGGTTAACTATCAAATTTAAATTTATTAAATTAAGGTAATTATGGCTAGATATTTCCAGGCAACCCTGCAGCAATCTATTTTTCTATCAAGTTTCATGCATGATAATTAAGTTTAATGAAAAACCCTGTTTCCTGCAGATTTCTGCAGTCGGATCTTAGCCTAGGCTAATAGACGTAATTACTCAAATTGAAATACTTCCTTCTAATGCATACTAATATTATAAAAGCGAAAGTATCTCTGTCTGTCTGTCTGTATGTCTTTTACCTTTTCACACCTAAACCACTGAACCGATTAAGATGAAATTTGGGAAGGAGATAGTTTGAGACCCTGGGAAGGACAAAGGATAGTTTTTAACCTAAAAATCATCCTTAAGATGGAGGAAAGGGGTGGAAGTTTGCACATCCACAATATTACAGCGCAATATAAAAAATAGACTATTGGAATTACTGATGCTGCGCAGACAAAGTCGCGGGCAACAGCTAGAATAAGATATGAATCTGGAAGGTTGTATATGTGTTTCAATCACGGCTGAACATATTTTAATAAAGGTTTAGTTCAGTTAATTTAACTAAATAGTTAGTTTTTTAAAAAACGTTGCCTCACACTAGGAATTTCTTCCTGTATCGTGGGTGCGTTAAAAAACATATAAAGTCACATACACAACACCCAGAGCCGGAACAACTATCTGTAGGTCATACAAATATTTGTTCCGTGCGGGAATCGAACCCGCGACACGCAGCGCAGCAGTCAATCGTTCAACCACTAATCACACAGTAAGTTTATAACCTGGATTAACAAAAAGAATACCTATTTTTTATCCCGATCAACCTTAGTATAATTATCCCTTAATATAATAAAAAACTTTTCACGCGGGAAAATGAAATGAAATCGCGGTAAAAAGCTGGCCCACAAAAAAAAAATGGGCACTTTAGCTTTGGGTGATTGCCCAACAGAACAAGCTCAGTTTGCGTATTTAATAGACTCGAGCGATGCCGGGGGCACAGCTAGTAGGTTACCTACCTACTGTGCATAAAGTAAATTCGGGAATCAATTGAAAGCTTCAATTGGTACCTATACATACAGGTCAAACTCTTAATACAGATCTTATTCAGGGTATTAAGATCACAGACCGCGGCTTGACCGCACATTGAGACTCCTCGCACCGCAACCCTACAGCCAATGGAAACGAGGCAGCCATTACCAATTCATATCGACCAAGATCCTATTGAAACACCCAATACGACCCATTTCTATACTAAGTCACGTACTGAATAAATTATACTATTTAAATCCCGTCATAGACTTACGTATTTGCCGATTAATATTATGGGCCCTTTCATGTAATTTTGGGTTATTTATCTAAGTTTCTCTGTCGATATTATTATGAGCTATGGCATAATTTTAAGTACATATTTGTACAACTGTTAGTTCAGTTCCTACATCCCTAAATAATAATTTTACATTACTCAACATCTTCCTGCCCTTGTCCTATGTTACTTGAACCAACATTTTTTCCACTTCCATACCGTCTTGGCCCCCGTAACGCCATCACTGACTCGAAGGAAAAAGAAAAGGTCTTTTATATCACTCCTCACACAATCCATCCATCTTTTCTTTGTCCGTCCCCTCCCTCTCCATCCATCCACATTTATATTCATAATTCTTTTAGTAACATGCGTTTCATCCCTCGTCATCACATGACCATACCAGGACAAACTGTTTCCTTTCAACTTTTCTGTCACTGGCGCCACTTTCAAACTTCCTCTAATATACAAATTTCTCACTTTATCCAATCTCGTCTCTCCGCACATTCATCTCAACATTCTCACCTATGCTTCATGCAATCTCTTTTCATCCATGTTTTTCACAGCCCAACATTCTGGACAGTACGACAGGTCTAATCACGGACTAGTAAATTTTCACCTTTACCTTCTATAGTATATATAATAATAATAATGTCTCGCAGTACTAAGGAGCTGCTCCTCATAGACATTGCCATTAGCCATCAGGTTCGCCGTTTCCGCAAGGATCTGGCGACATGTTGGATAGATAAAAAAAAAGAAAGATAAAGATAATTTATTTGTCAAAACATGTGTTCACATACAATAGGCATGCAAGATGCTCAATCATTATTTAGAGCATACAAACATGTTTTGCCTAATGAGACGTACAAATATGTATTTTACAAATTCATTAATTTACTAAAATATAGCAATGTCAGATATTATTATACAAAAATCACAATAGATTGGCCTTTATCTTCATTAAATGGCATAAAAATCAGAATTAATAAAATGAAACAATGTCGCAACTCACAAAAGTAGAATAAATAAAATCTGAAATAATTAATTCAAAAACTTTCTTAAAAAAACAAAAATAATATAGATTACAAGAAGGCCTATGACTCAGTGCCACATACATGGCTCATGAGGGTGCTGGAGTTGTATAAAATTGATATAACTCTGCGCGCCTTCCTGACGTCATGTAAGGGGCAGTGGAGGACGGTCCTTCACTATCCAAGATGTCGACAGATTCAGGAAAACAGCGAACCTGTACAGATCGAGCGCAGAATATTTCAGGGCGACAGTCTGAGTCCTCTGTGGCTTTGTTTAGCCCTGAACCCTCTCAGTACACTGCTGGCGGGTTCAGGCCTGGGCTAACGGTTGAAGAGAGGTGGTCAGGTCACACCACATACATGGATGATCTGAAGCTCTTTGCCCCCAACAACTTGCAACTGATGAAGCTACTGAAGGTAACAGAAAACTTCAGTGACGCCATCAGGATGGAATTTGGTGTGGACAAATGTGCAGTCATGCATGTAAAGCAAGGGGAGATTATGGAACCCGTGGGTATACAACTCTCGGATTCCATACACCTTAGATCCCTTTACTCAACCGAAACTTAAAAGTATTTGGGTATGTCGGAAGCACTAGACATCAATGTTACTGACCTGAAACAGTCGTTGAAGGAACGCTTTTTTGGCCGCCTGAAAAAAGTACTAAATAGTTTTTTATCAGGCGGGAACAAGGTGCGCGCCTTCAACGGCTGGGTCATGCCGGTCTTGATAGAGTACATCATCATTCGGCATACTCAAATAGACTCAGACAGAACTTGATGCCTTGGATAGGAGAGTCCGCACGCTGCTTACCGCAAATCGTATGCATCACCCACGCTCATCGGTCATGAGACTGTATATCCCTCGGAAGTGCGGGGGTCGTGGCTTTTTAAATGCTAAGACCCTGCACAACCGCGAGGTATGCATCGAGATGTGGTAGCGGTGGACAAGGGCCTTACCCCGCTCTCCTTGGCTAACGAGAACTGGCGCAAACCTATAGTATTAGATACTAATGACCGCAAGGCGGTATAGCAGAGCAAGGAGCTTCACGGACGCTTCTACCGGGTCCTACATGGACCCGATGTAGATCTTTTAGCGTCCGTGGCCTGGCTGCGATTTGGTGACCTTTTCGGGGAAACCGAAGGTTTTGTCTTTGCGATTATGGACGAAGTTATGATGACGAACAACTACCGGAAATACATCATGAAAGACGGCACGGTTGACATCTGTCGGGCATGTCACCGGCCGGGGGAATCCATCCGTCACATTATTTCCGGTTGTTCTAGTCTAGCTAACGGAGACTATTTGCATAGACACAACCTTGTAGCCAGGATTATTCATCAGCAACTTGCTCTTAAATACAATCTTGTGGAATCGGAAGTGCCTTACTATAAGTATGAGCCCGACCCAGTTCTCGAAAATGGCAATGTCACGTTGTATCGGGATCGGTCTATCATCACTGACAGGACTATTTTTGCCAATAAGCCTGACATAGTAGTGATAGACCGAAAAGAGCGGCGCGTATAGTCAGGAGGTTCCTCTCTCAGGAGCCTGACCACCGGTAGCTTGGAACCTGTTCCCGATACCGGTGGGCTACTATTTTTGTATTTTTAAATGTTTTTTGTAAAATATGTAAATAAAATTGATTAAATGGATTAATAATGTTACATGAATGTAAAACTATTATTTTTGAGAATTCAACGAAGTCGACAGAAAGTGCAATTGAAATCTTCAGAAGTATTTTAATCGCATAGTGTGCAAGACAGTTTCTGACGATTGAATAAAAATAACCAACTTTTTATATGGTTTGGATGTTATAAAGGGAGGCTTAACCGAACCAAAAATAGAATACCTAGTTTAACAAAAATCACAGCTAATCTATATTTCAACGTAACTAATGACGTATTATCGAAGCCAACAAAGTAGGAATATGAAGCCAAACATCTGTTTTGAGTCGTTTCTCCACGCGGGGTGGTTTCCGCCGCTTATATTATAATTTATATGGCATTAAGCGTGGTGGGTGTGTGCTGTGTTAACACAGTTTACGTTGCGCAGCGTCATACCCTCATAGCACTCGACGTCAAACGTCAAGTCACTCCACGACAATAAAGAAGGCTAGGTATCTAAATTAAATCGAATCTTTGTGATGACGGGGACAATCCAATTGTTCGTCTACTGGTATCAAAATGAGGTGCCCCGCGACAGAAGAGATAATATACTTTATAATTATGACTGCACCCATGTAGGAAAAATAAAAGAGGCACTCTACAGAATGTAAATTGCGATAGTTCAGGTTTAACTATATTTGGAATGGGGTTGAATTTCAGTGTCACTATTTCACTTCAGTTCAGTTGTTCTTGAAACCATTCATAATAATGAATGGTTTCAAGTAATAATGACACTGGCCACTGCCACTAGGCTGGGCACTGGCCTTCAAAACTTTATATAGTACCACGCTTTATAAATTTCAATTTCTCAAACTATAGAAGTCAGAGTTTTGAAATAAAAATCGTTGTATAGAAAATTTATTTAAAATTCTTTAAAATTATAGTTTCTACACTAATTATCATTATACATTAGTTGTGCCCGCGGCTTCTTTCCCGTCAAGTACCCATACCTACCCTACCTTACTTACCTACCTATCCTACTTACCATGTTACATAACTATCCTATTTATCTTGCTACCTACCTTACCTACCTACCATACCTCTCTACCAATTTTTTTTTTAATGGTCATTCTCCCGTGGCGAATCTTAGCACCGCCTTTAGAAAATGACGTCAAATGCACAACGCCGTCTATCGAATATCGAGTGCAACTGTCCGAGTATCTGAATTGCGTGTGTTGTAATATTTTACTTCTTAAACATTTTAAATTCATCTAACTTTTGATAAAATAAACCGATTGCGGTGAAACAAAAACTTAATAATACTTGAAGTTACGCACAATTTTTATGTATAAACATTATCTGTGTGCGCTTCGATGGCGCAGCCATGGCGAAATAAAAAAAAAAAAACTATGCCTAGACTTTGTAAAAATTCGCGTTTGCGCAGAACCATGCGGCCACGAGGATCTTTAAAACTAAGCGTTGCAGAGACCTGAAATTTTGGTAAATAAAAGATTGAATTTGTAAAAAAAAATTAAAAATATAGAAAATAGAAATAACAAAAATCTTTATAATTTAGGAGCTGTAAGACTAAAACCTCATGACGCGCGCCATTGAAACGGTGAAAAACACGATATCGCCGTTATCTCGCTGAAAAAGCATCGCAGACATCAGATTTTCTTTGTAAAAGCCAGATTTGTTTTTTTTTATACATCAAAAATACCTAAGGATATATTTCAGAAGCTGTAAGAATAAAACCCCATGGCCGCGCCATTAAATCGGTGAAAAACACGTTATCGCCAATATCACGCTGAAAAAGCATCGCAGAGGTCTGAGTTTTTGGTAAAACCTAGATTTGAATTTGTCAAAATATGTTAAAAATACACAAAAAAACTTAGGTTTACATTTCAAGTGCTGTAAATCTGTGCTGTGCTGCTGCTGCACGGTATCGCTTAGAAATGAGTCGTGATTATCTATCGAAGAAAATAAGTATTAGGGGAATCTTTTTGTAAACAACACCTATTAATATGTAGAACTGCCGAAAAATTTTCTAATCTAAGTCCTTCAATACGTTCTAAATGTTTCGATAATGGTGACCATGGCTTATTGTTTACATAAAACATTACACCTATAAGTCTTAGAAATTATGTCTTAAGCATTCAAAATTAAATTAAAATGAAACGATAAGATACAAAACATACGTTTATGTCTTTAAAAAGCACATAAATCAGAAAGTTCTGTCTTTCAGTTTTTATTTTATTCAAGATCTCCCCTTGAGGCTGATGAGGCTTGAGGCTCCCGCTTGACCTGATGGTAAGCAATAATGTAGTCGACGCTGTAGCACGCTTGTCTAGAAGTAACCTATCCCGAGGTTGTAGCTATTGATGTTGATTTGGTCATTTGTGTTATCAATTCCTGAAAACAATGCGAATGCATGTGAAAGTATGTTTGGTTTGCTAAATCATTTATATATCGAAGAGACAAATTGGCCTTTGTTTTAATAAAAGTTCAGTTAGTAATTAGACTGAACTTTGAATTAAATTGTTTGAATTTTAAGGACTCAGTAAAGTCTAATTCCGAACACATGTGGCAACCTAAAAATCAATATAAGTCTTTTTTAACCTATTAATTTAAAAATAAACTTTTTATTTTACATTTTTATTTTTAATATTTATTTCTCCCGACAAAACCACAAAAGCCCGACATTTTCAAAATTCGCCAGACATTTTGGTCGTCCGATCTGGCAAGCCTAGCTGTGGGTCCCTCACGGCATAGCATTATTCTGAGTGGAAGCTTTCTTGCCACAATCACGACATACATCTTTTTCACCCTATTTCTTTTTTGTTTTATACAAAATACTTTTTATTTCTATTTTTTTTAAATATAACGTTGCCCCACACTAGAAATTTATTCCTGTATCGTGGGTGCGTTTACAAACATATAAACTCACTTATACAAACACCCAGAGCCATAACAAGTATCTGTAGGTCATACAAACATTTGTTCCGAGCGGGAATCGAACCCGCGACACGCAGCGCAGCAGTCAATCGCTCAACCACTTTTATTGTTTATTTATTTCTCTTCTTTACTAATTTAATTTAAGAACTACTTATACTATTTTTAAGGGTTTAGCATAAGCATGTACGTATACATGCATGTCATTTGGTGACATTTAAATACTTTTTCTTTCTTTCTTTATTTTCATAAAATGTTTTTTATTTCAAAACTGACTTCCATAGTTAAGGAGAAATTGCAATTTAAAAATTATGGTACTAAGTTTTGAAGGCCAGTGTATTTATACCTCTACAAATGTTTTCGTGAATAAAGAAATACAAATTTGAAAATGTAATGGCATTATGCAATAAATACGTATACGTATAAAACGGAACGGATACGTAGTGAATAAAAAAACATACTTAAACTGACCTGAATTGGTCACAGCCACAGACAAATACAACTTCATTTAGCAGCTAACCGTACTTTATTTCAGGCTACTGCGCGATCTCATCTGAGAATAGTAGGTACGCTATTATATAGATATTTATATATAAAGAAAAATATATTTTTTCTCTTTATTTAAATTGCCCGCGTATGAAGCGATAGCAGATTGATTTTGTTATCTGTAGTTTAAGACGACCACCTTGAGGGAACAAAACGCGCACTCGTTTCACACCCGCGCGACCCAAAATTTTGTATTTTTTTGTACTTTCCTTATTATTCCATAACTTAAAAAAAAAGCCTCAGATCAAAATGTAGATAATTAAATTGTCTTTGAGATGGTGTTGATTTCATCATAATACGCCCAGCGGTTTTGGTGCGATTGTCGTGTTTTTGTCCGTTTTAGACATAATTTTACAAATTAATTACACTATGTTATACGAATAAAATTCAAAATTTGCTTAGATCAAATTATTAATAAAAAGGTCTAATATAACATATATTTTTTCCAAAAAATTACGACTAGCCATTTAGACGTAATTCTCATTTTAAAATCAGCTACTCAAGGGAATCGGCGCCTTAAAGGGAGTGTTTTTTGTAAATGGCTACGCGTATTACATACATTATAGAGATTGTCAAAAGGATTTAATTTATAGTGATTCAGGAATCGACATCAATAATAAACTTAGAATGTCATTTATTTTGTTTACAGGTTTGTTAACTAACACATACTTACTTTTATTTATCTATTGTTTGTTGGATGTAGTTTCAAAATAAAGAATTTCTTTTGTTTACAGAAAGAAACCATTGTTTTTGTTTTACGGTGTCGATCCATCTATCACAAGAATAGCATTATATATATATTATATAATAGTGTATAGTTTTCACCATGAGCTGAACTGGCGAATAAAAAAGCGCATAGTCAAAGTCAAATAGAGTATCCACAGAAGGTTTTACGAGAACTGTATACCCTAACGTATTTCGGGGTATATTGACTAAAGTAACAACCAGATAACAAAAAAATAAAAGTTATTGTTCCGACTTGTACCAGAAAGTATAATTACGTAACTTGAAAACACAATATTAAGGAGATATTTTGATAATTTTGATCTCAAATGAAAGGTATAGGCGTAGAACCATTTTATCCGTTTAAATCATGTATATCGCATTTATGAGATACTAGCTGTTTCCCGCGGCTTCGCTCCCGTGGGCCACCCCACAGGACCCGTTTTCGGGATTAAAAATAGCCTATATTACTCAGGAATAACGTAGCTTTCTATTGGTGAAAGATTTTTTTAAATCGGTCCAGTAGTTTCGGAGCCTATTCGGTACAAATAAACAAACAAACAAAAAAATCTTTCCTCTTTATAATATTATTATTAGTATAGATTAACTCATTACTGAATGCCAAGGGAAAGTGTCATGGACGACCTTTACCGCGATTCGTTTGTTTTAATCGTGTTGGCGACACTGCCTTTACATTTTTTCATATCGTTTAGAAATATTGGAATATATTGGTAGAGAGGTGTGAACGACTTTTATTTTTTTGTTATCTGGTTCTGACTTTGACTGTAACTGAACTCGACCTGGATACAATTCATAAGTTAGACAGTGTTATTGGAGTTTTCCATCAAAACTATTTCTCATTGTGCCCTATTGTTACCAATAGGTCCCCATAATGAGAATCAAATACTATTATTATACCTAAGTAGTACACCTCCGCGTACCTTCCGCGAACCGAAAGACGTTACGTTGGAAGACCTCCCACCAGGTGGACCGATGGCCTGGTGAAGGTTGCGGGGATCCGCTGGTTGCGGGACGCACGGGACGAGTCAATGTGGCGACGCTTGGGTGAGGCCTATGTCCAACAGTGGACGTCTTTCGGCTGATATGATGATGATGAGTACACCTCTGCCTTGAGCCCATTTTACTAATGAAACTAATCGCGATTCGTTCAACTAAACTCAGTCAAATACTCAATCAAAGACACACTCACTCAATGCAAATACGACGTTCTGATTGGTAGTTTATCAGCGGTCTCAACCAATAAGAACGCTGTATTTGCATAAACTCAGTTTAATTGAACTAATCGCAATTAGTTTAATTGGTGAAATAGGCCCTGATTATTCTAGGCTCTTATTTATCCTTCGAGGACAATAAGTGTGATGTTTTGTTAAAGCCTCAGAAAAGAGTTCTTTCTACCACTCCTGGATCAAAATATAGGAATAAGTCGTAAGAATGGATAATGAGGGAAAAACCTGTTTGACATAGTAGACTTTTGTCTGATTAGCACAAAATTAAAACTCAGATAAATATTCTAATAATTTTTAATTCAAAGATTTTAAGTACATTGAATACCAGCAGTAGTCGCGTCACGAAACGTCAAGAAAACAATGCAAGTGATCGCGTGGATTACATAATGCAATTAATTTTAAAAAGAAAATAATGCAACGATGTATTAATCAGAGTTTTTTTTTTCTTTTATATTGAATACTAGCTTTTCCCCGCGGCTTCGCGCTCGTGGACCAACCCACAGGACCCGTTCTCCCGTCAAAATGATAACCTATGTTACTCGGAAATAATGTAGCTTTCCAAAGGTGAAAGAATTTTTTAAATCGGTCCAGTAGTTTCGGAGCCTATTCGGTACAAACAAATAAACAAAAAAATCTTTCCTCTTTATAATATTGGTATAGATAACATTGAGTTTTCTTAATATTTAAATGATCATAACATACAAAAATTCTGCCAAACACTAGTGCACTAGAGTGCACTAGTGTTTGGTGTTTGCCTAAAAGAAATAATAGTAAAATTTCTGCTTTATTTGAGAAAAAAAAGACACATTAATTTTAAATTATGATCAAAGCATTAACATTTCTAGCCATGAGAAACACAATCTACTTACATTGGTCAAAGATTAAAATTTTGAAAAATGGGAAAATATCCATAAGGAACGTCCTCACTGAGATCATTCACGTGTAATGAGCACTCGATATCAAATATTCGAGTAGTGTGGACGTTGAGCCGAGCGTTACAAAGCTTACACGCAAGCGCGAACTTCGGCCGGTGTGGACGTCGCAATGATATTCGCGGAAACTGCTCGCTTTCGAATGTTCACGCAAATAAAACGCTTGAAAGCGAGTACTCAGATAATAAAATCAATGAGTATGTATGTAGGAATATTACTAGCCATTTGTAAAGCAAGGAACGGTTGCTTGATTTTAAGTGTTTGTGACCTTCTTGGTCAATCGTATTATCGAATGAATGACATTTAACGATATCGTTTTCGAATGCTTGCTCGCAAGGGAATGTTCGACTCGAACGTTCATAGTTTTGCTCGAAAGTGAATGCTGGGCTCGCTGTGAAGCATTTGTTGCTCGCCTACGATTGCTTGTATACAAATGCTCACGAAAGAATGTTCCCAGTGAGGACGCTCCTATAAACATATATTTTGTTGGGCAAGAACACTAACGTAAATGGTCGCGCGGATTACAATTATTATTGTAATCCACAGATTTTACATAGATCCTTGGACCACTACACGCAACCCACTGAACTCGCGCTGCATGTGTACACGCGCATACTATTCAACTTTAAGTAGGTAAGTACTCCTACAGTTACTATGAATGACAAAAGAATCTCATCTGTAGTTTTTCGGGAATAAAAATTAACTAAACTCCATTTGCGAGGCGAATGAACGGGTTTTATTTTAAACAAAAGTAAAATTAAAAAAACCCTTAAAATACATAATTTATCTAGTAGTAGACATGCTTCGATCAACAATCAATCGAACACGTAATTATGACACGATATCTTGCGAAAATACCCCGACACAAACAGTAAAACGCCCATTACGTTTGAACGGCTGAACCGATTTTCCTCAAAAATAGCTAAGAACGATAATGTCACCAATCAAAAAAAAACTTTATCAAAATCGGTTCATGCGTTTAGGAGCTATGGTTCCACAGACAGATACACAAATTCACAGGTACTCACACGAGTTATATCACCCCTCTTTTTCGTCGGGGGTTAAAAATATCAGTTAATCTTAATCTAGCCTTACTTTATCACAATGAATTGGTGCAAATCACAAATTAAGCGCACCACATAATAACACAACTATTGTTCCAGATCACCTCTCAGGAGCAGTGAGTTCGTCCTGGACATGTTTCCCGCCGCATTCCTCGCACACCACAATAAAATTCTGAAAAGATAAAACAAATATTTGTACATTTGTATGAACATAAGTATGGACTAACGGCCCGACGCGACGCAAGGTATAGGTAACTTTTACATCTATCTATATATATAAAAACGAAAGGTCACTGATTCACCTATCACGAAATATCGAAAACCGTCAAGCGTATAAAGATAAAATTTCGCAGGGAGGTTCCTCAAGTGACGTAGGTGCGCACTAAAGACGTAAAGTGGGGTTGAAAGTTTGTATGAAATTTCTACAGTTTGTAAGTTGGACACGTGAAATTTTAGATTTACGCTGTTGGTTGATAAAAAGAATTTATTTATTTATTTTTGGAAATTCCAACCCTGGTTAAAAAGGGGGTTGAAAGTTTGTATGAAATTTCTACAGATTATAAGTTAGACACGTGAAATTTTAGATTTACACTGTTGGTTGATAAAAATAATCTATTTATTTATTGGTTTTTAGACAATTCCACCCCTTAATGGAGTAAAAAAGGGTTTTGTGTGAAATATTGACTGTTTGTAAATTGGACACAAGAAATTTTCAAATTTTTTTGAAGAATATTTATTGGTTTTAGGCAATTTCACCCTAAAGGAGTAAAAAAGGGTGAAAAGTTGTATGAAATTTATACTGTTTGTATATATGACGCATGAAATTTTAGATTTACGCTCTTGGTTGATAAAAAGATTCATGTATTTATTGGTTTTTGGAAATTCTACTCATTAGGGGATAAAATAGGGGTTGAAACTTTATGTGAATTTCTTCGGTTTGGAAGGTAAAACATCTTGAAAGTTTTGGTTTACGCTCTTGGTTAATAAAAACAATAAGTTCTTTTTCTATTTCGGAAATTCAATTCCTGAGGGAGTAAAAAAGGGGTTGTAAGTTGGTATAAAATTTCTAAAGTTTGTAAGTTGGACACCGGAAGTTTTAGATTTATACTCTTGGTTGATAAAAAGAATTCATGTATTTATTGGTTTTTGGAAATTCCACCTCTAAGGAGGTAAAAAGGGGGCTGAACGTTTGTATAAAATTTCTACGCTTGTAAGTGTGACACATGAAATTAAAGATTTACGCTCTTGATTGATATAAAGAATTAAAGTATTTATTGGTTTTTGGAAATTTCACCTCTAAAGAGGTAAAAAGGGGGCTGAACGTTTGTATTAAATTTCTACGCTTTTAAGTGTGACACTTGAAATTAAAGATTTACGCTTTTGGTTGATAAAAAGAATTCATGTATTTATTGGTTTTTGGAAAATCTACCCCTAAGGAGTCAATTGCAAAGGTGGCAATTTGTTAGGCTTATGTACTTGAAACTTGGTATAAATGCTAACCTAAGTAAATAGTAAAGGTTTTCATTATTAGTTTATCAAAACTTCTCCTAAAATACGATTTAGGGAATGTTAAAGATTTATGAAGAATTTTATTGTACAGAGCTTCTTTTTATGATGTAGGGGAGCACTAAGAAGGGATTTTTGCCAATTCAACCTTTAAGGGGGTGAACTAAAAAGTCATCTCTAGGATAAAATACGGATCACGCGAACGAAGTTGCGGGCGAAGTGCTAGTACATTCATACCTCTGACGAACCGAGAAAAGGTTTTAATAAAAGTCTAGGTAATGTATCGCTATCTTTTGTGGCTGTGTGTGGTCAATTGGGGGACCAACAAATCGAGCGCACAAGTAACATTATAAAATATTATTCTCGAATGCTCAAACAAAAATATTAGTTTGGGCCCGACTTGAACACAGAATATTGTAATCCTGAAGTGGAATACTGGATTTATTTAATCAAGTTACATTAAAAAGAATCTCTTTAGAACTAATTTGATAATAATTTTGTAATGTAATAAAATACTTACGAGGTTGTACTGCAGTCGCAACAAATCCATGCAGAGCACGTAGTTCTTCTCGGATTTTGGGTTGTGCCTCTCCATTACCTCGACAGCTTTTCGGGCCAAAGACTCTAACTGCAGGAGTCCTGTTGGATCTGGAGTGTGAACCACTTCTCCTGTCCGCCGACTTTGGCCAAAGTCGTGATAATAGCTTGCAGGACGAGGTAGAGGTAAAGCAGGACGGCGCCTCCTCCCTCTAGCTCTCGCTCTAACTCTAGCTCTCTCCAGTTCAGGATCCGGTAAATTCACCATAGTTAGCAGATACTTTTATATTGACACTACGATAAGAATTAATAACAGATATTCAAAGTCCCCGGCTTTTAAAGTATCTAGACCTACTAATTATCCAACATTAAGTCCACTTAGTTAGATAATGAAGGTAAACGAATTAGCTAATTGAACAAGAACTTTCACCAATATAACACAGAAAATGTCTGAGTCGACAACACATCCGGCAGGGCAGACTGACCAATGGTGATTCCGTGATTCGTTTCCAAAAATGTTAACACCACGTGCTGTTAATAATAATCAAAGGGTCGGATAACAATGACCATCCCGACTGGTCGGCTATTGCAAAAAATAATAGACAATGGACTGAATGCGTTTGTACGTACTGTCGACATCCCCACCAGTTCAAGTCCAGGTAGTCATTATATTATTTCATTTACTGGAAGTGAGTAAGCGAGTCAAGTGGTCTACTATGGTGGAGTTACTAGAGAATGACCCGAACAGGCGACCGCCGAATGAGAGACCGCCTACACTCTCCATGTTGGAAAAAATTGCAACTTTAGAGGCTGGTGTTTTCCCTGATCCTGATGACGTAACTCCTGAAGATTATGCTCGTTATTTTTGCTTTCGTCAGGTCGTGATGAATAGAGTGCGACAACGTTATAATTTGGTAAGATATTTGTTTGTTTTTTGTTATTTATGTATTTACGTAAACACAATGCAGTCGAACCTGGGTAAGCGATAATTCAAGGGACCCGAATGCTTTCGCTCGTAGAGGTTTCACACTAAGACAGTTGTCAATTACGAAGGTTTGGGAGTAGTAACACTCATTTGAGATATTTATTAACTGGAAACAAATGTTGAGGATGAGCAGGTTGTGCATACAAGTGCAAATGTGCGCTGCAGATGTCTTGTAATTTCCATAAATTCATCGGAAAAAACTATGACGCTTTGGCTTTCTTTGTTTACAAACAAGGACATTATTAGTTTGGGTTTGAGTCGAATAGTTATTTCTGGAATTTTCTTCAAAATATTATTTTAAATACTATCACAGTTCGTTTACAGAGGTCTAGAGTAAGAAACTGTCACTTACAGAGGTCTAGATGTGAAACAGACTCTTTCAAAAACAGGTTCCTACACGACCTTGTAGGATACTCTTTTAGCACTCTCTTTAGCTACTCGAAAACCTCTTTCGAGTTAGAAATGACGGGACCTGACGTGTGAGCACGGCCTAATGTGACAGGCTTGAGTCACTCATTATTATCACAGTTTGGGAGCAAAAACCGTGATAAAAATGCGTGACAAAAGTCTATCACAAAGACCCGGCTGACTATTGTAATCTCTTTTTCTCACTTATCCAGTTTTCGCTTATCCAGGTTCGACTGTATTATGTTTAGTACATAAGCGTCTGTATCTTATCCAATAAAATAGTCACCTTCCATATGACTGTTGACTGATCAGTTGACTGACCGAATCGCTGATTATATACGTCTTCAATTATAAAATTTCTGTTTTATAAAACGGGTAACTTTGCACTGTGATAAGAAAGATTTGCCATGAAATTATAAGTTCAGATTCAGACAACTTTGTGTTTAGGGCATCTTATTACTTTTCCAAATTAGTTTCTTATTACGTTCTGGGCACGTTTCCCATTGACATCGATGTGGACGAATTTTTTGATGCGCAATGAGCCCTTTGCCCTCTCCTCTTTGTATGTAAGTTTGTTTTGTTATTAGTCATAAGATAAGAAATATTCAAATGTATATATGTATAGATAATTTATCTGTCAAGCTGCTAATTCGTTTTAATCTTTCGGTTATTTTTTTAAATATCAATATAATATGTATTTATAACCAATTTTAAATGCAATCTAAGAAATAAGAAGAATTGAAATGTGAAAATAGGCATGTATTTAAAACAAGTTTTTTTTAATTTTGTTCTAGACCTTCAAGATGGTGTGTGACGAATGTGGACTACACTTTCAGGATGAAATAAGTGCACCTGAACGATAGAACAAACTATAAATCAATCTGCATATTTATGCTGGGGTCGGCTTCCTCCAGTCCAGCTGGATGCAGCTATTATTTAGCAAGTATGTTAACGTAGCGTAGCTATAACAATTCTTTTTTTTTTACATGTTATACTATCTTTGTTGCCACAAGATACATATCGCACTGTCCACCAAATAACATGGTTATCTGACCGATAATTCTAAATTATACAAAAAAGTACTGTTTTTGAGAAGGTATATTGGGCCTCCACACATAACTGCGATGTGATGCGATGCGTTTTAGATAGATTTAGTAAGTGCGAGCTCGCAGATATTTGCGATACGTTGCGAATTTGCAGTTGGAGCCCTATCTCACGCGTGCATCGTAAGATAGCTTATATTATTTAAACAAAAATACCGACTTCCAAATAAAAACACTACAAAGTGAAAAATAATTTCAATTTCGGAAGTCGGTGTTCCTGTTTAGTTTCTTCGTTTTTGACACCGGCTACCGGCTTTGTACTGGCGTGATGGTATTTTATGAATTGGTGTAAACAATAAACATACCTGCAATTGCAGCAATCTCGAGAGATTTGCTGACGTTTATTGAAGAGTTTTGTTGTATATCTCTGAAGTTCTTCATCAGATCTTTACCAAATTTAAACGAGACCATTTCTGAATAAACTACAATAGAACAATAAAGAATTTTGACATCCATGACGGAGCTATGCCCGAATATACATTAAAAAAATCGAATTGAGAACTTCCTCCTTTTTGGGGAAGTCGGTAAAAACAAACGGCTATTTTACGATGCACATGTTTTTGTACAATCTTCTTTTTATGTCTTTTTTTTTAAATATTTTTACATCATAAAGATATTGACGAATAATAATTAGTGAAGTATAATATTATAGTTCAGTGAACATACGTACGACTGAATTATTTGTATCCCTAGGTACAAATCCGTCCCTTTTTTACATGTAAAGCTTTTTACGACATTCACTGATATTTCTATTTAGCACAACATTCAAATGTAATGAATAAAGATAGTACATAATCTATAAGCAGTTTTATTGCACTTATTTTTCCAAAAACAACGACAGTACAGAAAGCATGAAAATGAAAATAACCATAGGTATCTAAACATTATATTACTTTTTTTAGGGTTCCGTACCCCAAAAGGTAAAAAAAGGAACCCTTATAAGATCACTTTCTTGTCCGTCTGTCCGTCTGTCTGTCCGTCCGTCCGCTCAGAGTGGGAACTCTGTCAGTGGCACAGTGATCAAGTGTTGCCGTGCACAGCGTGGCTCAAGGGAGACTTCTTTATAGTCTCCCCAAGAATATGGTATTTTAAGAAGTGCTCATGGTGATCACTGGTTTGGACCAGTGATCAGCCTACGGCTGCCGGTCAAGCGTTCAGAGGTTAGTAGCCTTTCACGTATTAACATAATTAGCTTCGAATTTCGTTACCAAAACAGCAGTGTGTACTGTAGGCATAGAGTTCATATTTCAGGTAGTCATTGTATATTTCATTTGCCAGAATTATCTTAACCACATTTGGGTTCGGGGTGTGAAAGTCAATTTGCGCCTCCCCGCTCTCTAACAAAGCAGAGTCAGTCCTGTTGTTTCTATGATCTGTGGGCGTAACTATACCCCATTTGAGACATTTAAATAATCCCATTTTAAGCCTGTTTAACCGATTTTGACTTCTATTGCGTTAGTGATATGACAAATGGCAGCTGTAGTAAACAGTTAGTTGTGGTAACAGGTTTACACTTTTTATGCTTTATATTGAAGGGATAGAACTCAAAATCGGTTGAACGGACTGTATAAAAAGGTTGTAAAAATTTCGTGAGCGCCGGCGCAGAAACGCACTTTCAACGCCACATCATTTGTTTCATGACGTGTAAGTATAAAAGAGAGGGCTGCAGTCACTCCAACGCAGAAATGATTTAGGCACTGTGCTGTGCTATTCAAAGGGTCGGATAACAATGGTAGTCCCAACTGGTCGTTTATTGCAAAAACATATAGACAATGGACTGAACGCGTTTGTGTAGACTGCGGAAAAAGTGGGGAATTCCGCAGTACAAGCTCCAGGTAGTCATTATAATACTTCATTTGCAGGAAGTGAGTAAGCGTGTCAAGTGGTCAACGATGGTGAAGTTACCAGAGAATGAGCTGGACGTGCGTACGCTGGTACCTGAGGAGTGGCCGGGAAACCGTCGGCGCTTTAACTCAATCAGGAGAGTGCCCACACTAACCGAGTTGGATAGAAAAGCAAATTTATTGACTCTCTACGTTATTCGTAACATATTTAATGTGGTGCCTTGTAATGCCGAAACCTTGCAAATGATGGCTAATAATTATTCGCAAATACGTCGGTTCGTGATGCTTAAACTCGAACAGCATTCTAATTTGGTAAGATATTTGTATTTTTGTTATTACCGCAATACGTAAACATTAACGCAATTCCGACTCGCGGATTATAATGGGGTTAGTCTTTACCGAGAGCAGTGGGGCCGCGACTTACAAGTTGTGGGTTCGAACCCAGACAGGCGCTTTGCTTTGTGTAAATTATTTCACCACCACTGCCATGGTGACAAAACCGGCGTGTCTTAGAACCAAAAATTCGAAGACACGTGACATCCACCAACCCGCACTAGGCCTGCGTGGTGAATTACGGCACATTCCCTCTCACAGAGAAGAGGCCTGTGTCCCAGCAGTGGGAACATTAATAGGCATCATCATCATCGTTCTATAAAGTAGTGGTTTTATAAAATGGCAACTTTGCACTGTGATAACTACGATTTGCCTTGGAATAATAAGTTCAAATAAACTTTGTTATTTCTATTGTAAAATTAGTAATTCGTTTGTTTTTTTAGGTTCTGTTTTTCTGCAATATAGCTATTTTTAAATGAAATCTAAGAAACTCGTGTGATTCAGACTTTAGTATCTTCATTTTGTTTTCACAAATTTAATATTTTCCTCAGTGAACTTGATACAATTTTGTAATGAATGATAATTTATTATAATAGTGCAATGTTTTAAATTTAATTTTCAATCTAGAATTATGGTCGAACTAGCTTGAAAGTACAGCAGACTTTTTTTTTTCGTAATATTTTTGTGCAATTAATTAAAGATCTGATTACTTTGTTCTAGCGGACGGTGTGTGTCGTTTGTGGAAGGGAACACTAAAAGGATGAATTATGTTCACCTGAACGATAGATCAAGCGATAAATCTATCTGCCAGCCTTTATCCAACCAAATTGGGGTCGGTTTCCAGTCCAGCCGGCATCAGCTGAATATCAGTATTAACTTGTTATGGTAAAACAGTGTGTTTACATTTTAAGGGGATAATATTGTTATGATTATCATTGAGGGAGCTGCAATTACCTAGGGACCTCTAGACTGATTGGGTTAAATGAACATCCTTAACGAATAGTTCGAATACGTATGTTCAGTTAACTATATTACTATAGACGAAGTATTATAGTTAATTGAACATACGTACATCCGAATTATTTGTTAGAAATGTCCGCTTGACCCAATTAGTCTAGAGATTCCTAGAGTAAAATTCTGACCCTTCGTTTTGTAAGGCTGTTTACGTCGTTCATTGGTATTTTTATACAAACAATATTCAAATGTAATGAATAAACATTTTATACAATATTTGAGCTATTTTATTGAACTTCCACGTATTAGTCCAAGAAAAGAATGAAGCCACTGAAAGCATAAATTATCGGTAGATGTGATGTCTTCTAGTTCTTAGTTTTCTTTGTTTTTTTTTGTGGTATGCGTCGTGCCTGGCGCAAATAAACGTTTTTCTTTTCTAACTTCAATAGTAGCGAACTATGACTGAGGCCCAGTTTTTTTATCCGTAGTTAACTCAACCAATGGTTAAATATGCTAACCAAGCGATTCAAATTTCAATAAAATGTGTATTTTTTTCATCGTTTGATCTCACAAAAAATCAAATAAGTTGAAATATTGATTATTTGACCATTTGTTAGACTAACAATTAATGAATAAACGCGTTTTACCGATATTTTAAACCATTGGTTAGCATAT
This sequence comes from Anorthoa munda, assembly GCA_945859665.1. Taxonomy (NCBI): domain Eukaryota; kingdom Metazoa; phylum Arthropoda; class Insecta; order Lepidoptera; family Noctuidae; genus Anorthoa; species Anorthoa munda. The sequence continues at coordinate 13,131,602 of OX243900.1, read as the reverse complement.
TTAACCATTGGTTGAGTTAACTATGGATCAAAAAACTCGACCTACGCGTAAAAGTCGGTATGCAGTGGCGGATTTGCAACTTTGGACGCCTTAGGTCGTGTACTACCAGCCGCCCCTTTCTCGAGTCCCGCTAAATGTCGGTCGTTTAAATCCCGTGGAGGGTCGATCCGGTACATGCAACAGCATATATTTGCAAAGCTAAATTAAATAATAAAAAGGCACAAAAACAAAAAATAGGAAATTAAGTAAAACTCAAGAATGTTGCACTTTTTGTTGTTTTGCTTTGGAAGTTGGTTTATTGTTTGTACTTTTTTTCATCATCATCATCATCAGCCTTTTAATGTTCCCACTGCTGGGACACAGGCCTTTGGCAACGGCCAACGGCTTACTTACGGCTTCTGTCCTGAGGCCAACCCCACAGGACCAATTCTCGTGTTAAAAAAGTAGCTTATGGTCTCTATAATGGTCCCGTACCCAAAGGGTAAAAACGGGACCCTATTACTAAGACTTCGCCATCCGTCTGTCTGTCTGTCCGTCTGTCACCAGGCTGTATCTCATGAACCGTGATAGTTAGACAGTTGAAATTTTCACAGATGATGTATTTCTGTTGCCGCTATAACAACAAATACTAAAAACAGTATAAAATAAATATTTAAGGGGGGCTCCCATACAACAAACGTGATATTTTTGCCGTTTTTTGCTCGATATTAATAACGGCAACAGGTATACGCTTGAAATATTCACAGAATGTTTAGTTGTATATTCACATCAAAAAATAATAATTATTAAATTAAAATAAAATAAATTAAGGGGTGCTCCCATACAACAAACGTGTTTTTTGCAGTGTTTTGCGATAATGGTACGGAACCCTTCGTGTGCGAGTCCGACTCGCACTTGGCCGGTTTTTTATAAAAACTACGACCCAGTAATTTTTATACTCACGGAAAATTAGATTTGGTGAGACTGGACACAGGGAGAACCAGGCATTTTGAAATCTAGCAATCTAGAATATGATATAGTTTTTCAAAATTATAAAATTAATTCATCCCAAATCCCAATTGTAGAAACAGTCTTGTCACTAGAAAGTGATATTAATTTACGACGGATGATGCACGCGCAAACCCAAGTCATAAAAGCAGAAATAAAATTGACAATGTAAACTTTGTGGAGGCCGCTCACAAAGGCGAATTTGAGGCACAAAGAGAGGCATTACGGCGGCTTCGCAGTAATCCGGATTGAGCCAGCAATTATAATACTTATCCTGTTCGGTATTTCATCTCGCCACAGTAAAGTGTTCACCGAAATGTCTCGGTTTTATTCGTGACAGGTAAAAATAAATTCGGGTTTGTAATGAATATTTCAATGTCACCTTAATTTCATGTCGTTGAGAACAAAAATATTAATATTTGGTCTCGTTTGTTATTTGTCAGTAAAGACCTGAGGTAAAGAAATAGACAATGGACTGAGCAAGACCCAATCGCTTTATCTCTTTTAAACTTTTCTACCTGTTTTCAATTCATACCTGAATAGGGCAAGCGCAGTCCATTCTCTATGAGGGTTGCCAATTCGTGCGGTACCATTTCAGTTTGGAATTTCAGACCATTGGATTATGTTGGAAAAGTTAGCATCTAAATTTATTAGATATCCAATAAACTTATAATATAAAAGGTAGTGTCGTGGTGGCCCAGTGGCTAAGTCCGCCTCTCGTGCTTGAGATCGTGGGTTCAAATCCGGGCAAGAACCATGTGTCTTTTCAAATTCATATGTACTTCCTAAGTTTATCTTAGACATCACAGGCAACGGTGAAGGAAAACATCGTGAAGGAACCTGTCGTTCGTCTTGGTTCGTCATTCATGTCGCATGTGAACCAATCACATGCGACATGAATGACGCGACGTGGATTCGACTGTGTGATTGGTCGATTTGGTCGATTGGATAGCGGTCAAACTCTGTCCGTTGCCACTTACGCAATACGGCTGCTGGACTTATAGTTAAGTGTATGTCTGAAATCACCATCTTGCATTGAGAAAGCGTGGTGTTCAATGCTCATGCCTTCTCTGTATGAGAAGAGGCTACACTACAGTTACAGGCTGATATTATTATTTATATAATATGTAGAATTATCAGTGTAGGTGATTACGATAATCCGCTTTAAATTCTTCCGTCTCATAAACAATGCACTAAACGAAAAATCAGTGTTCTGAAAAATTTTAATAAGATCTTCGCAATCGCCTGCACACTGATACAGTGATACAATAATGGTTACGAGAGAAGTTAGAAACGTGGAGGCAAATAAATTGGCACAATTTAACATGGCTTTTTATTATGAACAAGTTTTTTTTTTATAATTTGATTCAAAGGTCCAGTATATTTTTTTTAAGTTATGTGTGGTTGATCTACTAACAGCCGCACGGGTCGATCTTCAAGGTTAAGCAACGCTTAACGAGGTCGGTCCGTGGATGGGTGACCATTTCAACATACCGAGTTTCCTCCGTGCCTCGGAAAGCACGTTAAGCCGTTGGTCCCGGTTGTCATTTGAAGATCTTTGACAGTCGCGTCGTTACGGGTAGTCAGAAGCCTGAGATCTGACACCAGTCTTGCCAAGGGGTATCGTGCTACCCAGTTACTGGGTTGTGGAGGTCAGATAGACAGTCGCTCCATGTAAAACACTGGTACTCAGCTGAATCCGGTAAGACAGGAAGCTGACCCCAACAATAATTGGGAAAAAGGCTAGGCAGATGATGATGTGTGGTTGATCGACTGATATAAAAAATATCTACTTTTATTTTTTGAATATAATTTGACTAACAGAATAATTCAATCAATTTAATTATAATTTGTGGTTCAAATGGCCAGATTTGCCCGACGACTCGCACTTTGCCGGTTTTTAGGGTTCCGTACCTCGAAAGGAAAAAACGGAACCCTTATAGGATCACTTTGTTGTCCGTCCGTCCGTCTGTCTGTCTGTCAAGACCCTTTTTCTCAGGAACGCGTGGAGGTATCAAATACCATCTGCTGTGATTGGCTGTTGAAAAATCATTCAACCAATCACAGCAGCTAACGCGTGCTTGTCAATTTGCCATATTAATTCTGCGAGAATTTTGAACTGAGATACTCGGTGTATATCACACCACGACTTTGGACACCTCTACCTAACTCTTCAGGGATAACGGGCGTGAACAATACTGATCCAAACCATATCGTTCTTTATGCAAATACAGCGTTCTGTTTGGTAGTTTCTCAGCGGTCTCAACCAATCAGAACGCTGTATTTGCTTAAACTGAGTTAAGTTGAACTAATCGCGATTAGTTTCATTGGTGAAATTGGGCCCTTAGGAGTTCCGACGCAAAACGTAGCAATAAGTCATAACAATGATAATTAGGAAATAACCCGCTTGACACTGTAAACTTTTATCTGATTAGCATACAATTAAAAGCCTCTCATAAATATTCAGTCTTTATTTCACATTTCAAAAGATTCTTACACGAAATTGAGTTGAAAATGTTTTCCATAATTCACATATTAAAATAATATAAGTCATAAGATGCATGCAGGCTATCTTATCACAATGAAATAATCCTAGATTGAGTCCTTAATTGTCTAAGAAAACTGTTGTGATTTAAAACACAAAACTAACATAATGTAACTTGTACACTTGTAAATAACTTACAATGTCAAATTGCAATTACAAATTTTAAAAATATGAAAGTAAATTACAAAATATCCAAACAACACGAAATAAAATAGTAAAATCTTTATTTAGTTGTGATTTCTTAACACCAACTACTAATTTATGAACTAAATAAGTTAACAGTATTACAAAATCCTTATAAAAACTTAAGTTGCCCGCCGCATATCTCGCACACCGCAATGAAATTCTGAAAATATAAAACAAATATTAGCTTAACAACATTTGTATGAACATAATTTTATTCAGTATTAAACACTTACCCTCTTACAAATAAACGTGGAATAAAAGTTATACCAGGTGTAACTAAGGAATAACCATACATTTTCATAGGTTTATACTTGGTATAACTTTATTCCGCGTTTATTTGTAAGAGGGTTAAGTATTAATATTTCTGACGCGAAAAGGTTCGAAGAAACCTTAAAGTAAGGATTTATTCCGTTCTAATACCAACTAATGCCACTGGTATTTGTTTCAACTCATATTTATTTTCTACTAGCTGTTGCCCGCGACTTCGTCCGCGTCAAACTCGTAAAAAATATATTTTTATTTTTTTAGTTTCCCGCCGGAACTATGAATTTTCTCGTGATCAAACGTAGCCTATGTTACTCGTTATTACATCAGCTATCTACCAGTGAAAGTCCCGTCAAAATCGGTCCAGCCGTTTCGGAGATTACCCGGAACAAACAGATAGACAGACAGACAAAAATCTTAAAAAATGCTTATTTGTTGTTAGTACCGTATATAATACTTTCACGTGCATTCAATAAAATTTTGTTATTTTGATATTACAAACAGACACTTCAATTTTATTTATTTTTAAGATTCCGAACGGATACTACTCTTTAAATAATTAAATTTAATATACAAACGAATACTAACTACTTTAATTTGGTACAGTCAGCTCCGTCAAACCTAATCAAGTTAAAGAAAATGGCCAGTTTCTGTATGGACGTCGGCATTCACTTTCAATACCTAAGCAGATAGATAGTAAATAGTAGATGGATATAGGCAGGTACAGTAAGTCACAGATGATGTCTCATTTAAGGCGCAGATAACCCTGAGTAGCTGATTTTATAATGAGCATCACGTCTAAACTGCTAGTCATATTTGTATGGAAAAAATAAATGTATTGCATTAGACCATTTTCTTAATAATTTGATCTGAGAACATTTTGAGTTTTATTCGTATAACATAGTGTAATTAATTTGTAAAGTTATGTCTAAAACGGACAAAAACACGACAATCGCACCAAAACTGCTGGATGTATTTTATTGAAATCGACACTATCTCAAAGACAATTTAATTATCTACATTTTGATCTGAGGTTTTTTTAAAGTCATAGAATAATAAAGAAAGTACAAAAATCTACTAAATTTTGGGTCACGCAGTTGTGAAACGAGTGCGCGTTTTGTTCCCTCAAGGTCGTTGGGGTTATTTATTATTTATATACACTTTATTGTACCAAGATAAAAAGATTACATACGGAAACCTTAAAGTAACAAGAAACATACAACAGGCGGCCTTATCGCGTTCAGCGATCTCTTCCAGGCAACCCAGATAGTCCCGGGGTTAGTCGTCGTCTTAAAATTTCACAAACAAATAGTCTGTAAAATTATCGTGCAACCTACCCAATGGAACATGGATGTACGAGAATCCATAGCTGACGCATAGAAATAGTAACCGGAAAGTGAAATAGGAGAACTAGAAAAATGCCTAACTTTGCTGTATTGAGCAGTAAAAACTCTCCAAAAAATGTTGGCTGAGACAACGGAAACATTTTCATTAATCGGTGAGTAAATTTGCTCTTAAATTGTGTATAGAAAAGTGGCACGCTTTGTTTTCAAACAGATGGAAGACCTTGAGTTATTATAGTTAGATGTATATTTGTGCAGATATACCAAGAGCCTGCGACGATGAGACCTTAGTAATTTTATAAAAGCAGAAAGTTTCTCTGAGTATGTACCCAATACAGGTAAGAAGGATCCCCGAATGTGAATTTTGAATCATGGTGATTTTATGAAATCTAACCTTTATACTTTATCCGAACCTGACATCTCCCAAAGCCACAATGATCCGATGAACTGGTATCGCTTTGGAATAGAAAATAAATATGATTTGAAACAAATACTAGTGGTCTTAGTTGTTGGTATAAGAACGGAATAACACAAAGTAAGAAATGCATCACAATATTTTTTAAGAGTAAAGTGTTGCGTGAGAGCTTCGTAGAATCAATTATAATTATTATTAACCGTAAATATAATATTAACATTCAAAAGTGCCATTTGATGGCCTAAATATTTCACAGAAACTCACTTCACTCACTTCACTTTGACTCTGACTTTGTCTTTTGGGGCTGTGATCAATAAATTGATCGCTTGCCAGCAAATCGAGCGCGCAAATCAAAATCTATTAGTTCGGACCCATCTCAAACACAGAATATTTTAACTCTGAAGTGGAGTTAAAAATATTAGTACAATTAAAACGAATCTCTTTAGAACTAGTCTGCTAATCATTTTAGATGGGATTCGTCATTCATGATTGTATTATATTAATATAATATTAAGTACTTACGAGATTTAACTGATTCGATCGATCATCTTTCAGGGGCAATAAGTTCGTCCTGGGCATGTGGCCCGCCGCACATCTCGCACATCACAATACAATTCTGAAAAGATAAAACAAATATTACTATTTGTGTGAACATAATTTTATTCAGTAACTGTTGACAGTACTTAACACTTTTAAATATTTCTGATGCGCAGTGAAAATGGTCAAATAAACCTTTAAAATAGCAATAAATAACGATGCATTAGGTACCTAATGCATCGCTATTTTTGGGGTTGTGATAAATTGGTTCCTTGCCAAAAAGTGAAATGCAAATATTAGTTTATAATAACGAATCTCTTTAGAACTAATCAGCCAATAATATTATTTTGTATTCATAACTGTATAATAAAATACTTACGAGATTGTACCGCTGTCGCAACCAGTCCATTACTTGCTCGTAGTCGACTTTGATGCCGTACTTCTCAATAGCATTCATAGATCGTTGTGCCAAAGCCTCAAGCTGCAGAAGTCCTGTTGGCTCTTTGGCGCTCCAGTTGTGATGATTTTGGGGAGAATGAGGTCGTGGAGATAAAGGTTCTCGTGCCGTGGCGTCCTGCCCTATCACTGTAACAGACTGCTCAGACGGTAAATTCTCCATTACTATTCGAAATTAGCTAGTTCAAGAAGATCAAGAACTTTTAGCAACAGCTGAAGTTAACACACCGAATACCTGTGGCAGACTGAATGTGATTTGTTTTGTTTCCAAAAATATGAAAACATCACGAACTAATCAAAGGGTCGGACAACAATGACCGTCCCGACTGGCGTTCATTGTAAAACATAATTTAGATAAAATAATGGACTGAATGCATTGGTGTGTACTGTAGGCACCCAGTTCATGTTTCAGGTAGTCCAAAAATCTGGAAACACCACGTGTAAATCAAAGGGTCGGACAATTGCCGTCTTGACTGGTGTTCATTGTAAAAAATAATAGATAATTAACTGTATGCATTTGTGTGTGCTGTAGGAATCCAGTTCATATTTCAGGTAGTCATTATTTCATTTGCTAAGTCTGTCTTAAGCATATTTGCATTTTGGCGCCGGGGTGCGAAAGTTAATCTGCGCACACTGCTCTCTAACAAAGAATCAAGCGATGTCGGTAAACTATGATTCTATTGGCGTATCTGTAATTATTATCTATCTCCATTTGAAACAACATTAGACGTCTTCACAACTCTTTTTACAGTCCGTTCAACCGATTTTGAGTTCTATCTCGTTCACATAAGGATGACATAAAAACATAAAACTGTTACCAAAACCAACTGTTTACTACAGCTTCCATTTGTCGTATCACTAACGCAATAGAAGTCAAAATCAGTTGAACGGGCTGTAAAATGGGCTTATTTAAATGTCTAATGTTTATAGTAAATGGAGTTTAGAATTGGTTCTGGTGCACAAAAGGAAAATGAGACCCTGTCTCCCAATATCTTCGCGAGTTTGTTTTATTCAGAATTGAATATTAACAACTTTAATGCTTTACAAGTTTTTATTGAAGTTTACCTAACCCGTAGGCTTATTACGTATCTTTTGCAAGAGCAAAACGATAGCGATCAAACGCTTTATGTCATAAAAGTCGGAATTACCTGCAGTGTAGGTATGGTAGATCCTAAACAATCGTTTGCTAACCGCTCGCTGTTTGTCATATGCACTTATTTAAAAACAAACCGCCAATAACTTTAAAACTTTTGTATTTAACTGCAATTATTGCGCAAAAATCGCTATCGTTTTGCTCTTGCAAAAGATACCTAATAAGCCTGCCGGTGTCCGTAATCAAAAAATTGAAACCACTTCCCAGCGTTTGGTGAATCTGAAGTGTTATACACACATTTGTTTCTCGTGACAACACAATTTTATTATTTATTAACATAAAAGATATTTTTTTTTTATAAAATATTGTTTAAAGTAAACCTACTAATTACCCAACCCTAAATGTACTGTTTGTGATTTAACTAAAGAGGTAAACAAATCAGCTAATTGATCAAGAACTTTCAGTCAACACAACAAATATCTGAGTCAACAACATATCAGCAAACCGACTGTGGTGATTTGTTTCCAAAAATATAAAACACCACGTGCTGCTAATGAAAGGGTCGAACAACAATGGTAGTCCCGACTGGTCGTAATTGCAAAAATAATAGACAATGTACTGAATGCGTTTGTGTGTACTGCGGCCATAGTGGGGATGTCCACAGAAAAAGCTCCAGGTAGTCATTATAATATGTAGTACTTCATTTGCTCTAAGTAAGTAGTGCCAATTGGTCAACGATGGAGCCGAAAACACGTCAGCCGATGTCTGAGGAGGGTCTGAAAGACCGGTGCTTGCACCCAAAAATGACAAGGAGACCGCTCTCACCGAGCGATTTGGAAAGAAAAGCTGATGTTGGAGCTGACTACGTTATTAATTACGTTTTTAATACGGCACCAAATAATGTTGAAACCGTGGAAATGGTTGCTAGTAAATATTCAGACATACGTCAGGCCGTGATGAATATACTGCGACGACGTCGTAAATTGGTAAGACATTTGTATTTTTTATTTACGTAAACATTACCGCAATACTTTCTACTTTTCACATCATCGTTGACAGATTTGACCGACTTGCTGATTATATTGCTGATTTATAAAATACCGCAATTTTCAATGTGATAACTATGATTTGCCTTGGGATAATAAGGTCAAATAAACGTTGAAAATCCTTTTTCAAAATTAGTTACTCGTTCTTTTTTAGGGTTCCGTACCCAAAGGGTAAAAACGGGACCCTATTACTAAAACTTCGCTGTCTGTCTGTCTGTCTGTCCGTCTGTCTCCAGGCTGTATCTCATGAACCGTGATAGCTAGACAGTTGAAATTTTCACAGATGATGTATTTCTGTTGCCGCTATAACAACAAATACTAAAAACAGTATAAAATAAATATTAAAGGGGGGATCCCATACAACAAACGTGATATTTTTGCCGTTTTTTGCTTGATATTAATAACGGCAACAGGTAGACGCTTGAAATATTCACAGAATGTTTAGTTGTATATTTACTTCAAAATATAATAATTAAAAAATTTAAATAAAATAAATTAAGAGGGGCTCCCATACAAAAATCGTGATTTTTATGCAGTGTTTTGCGATAATGGTACCCTTCGTGTGCGAGTCCGACTCGCTGTTTTTTTTCTGTAATGTCACCATATTTATAACCATTTTATTTATTATTTTATTTATATTTTACATTTTAGGTAAGCTTACAGACTAATAAATAATAATATGAAATCCAAGTAAATTGGTGTTATCCTTGAATAGCACTACATATTGGTATCTTTGTTTGGATTTTCTCATATTTAAGAGTTTTCCTCAGTATTATAGTGCTGTGTTTTAATAATTATTTATGCTACAAGTGCCGAAGGTAGTTGATTTCCGATGAGTGGCATTTTTATTCACGAGCGAGCGAAGCGAGTGAGTGGATAAATCGACACGAGTCTCTTACGTACGTGTATCATACAACATTTTACTATGCATTGTGCGAGGAAATAAAAAGATATATCTGAACCAACCAAAAATTAATAAAATGGCGGGCTTATTCAAGCGCGCTCAGCATAACCACAGATCTCAAAGTTCCTCGGGCATATGCCCGATATCTAATGCGCATGTGCAAATAGCTGTCACGTCGTAACGCAAAAAGGCACGAGTAAAATATACGTTCTGCAAAACATATTTAATGAATATTTAAAATTAATAATTTATTGATCAAAATCTAAATCACGAGTAATTAAAAACGCCTTTAATGAAGTATTAGTTTTGTTTTACCTTTTATATGAATGATAATCTGTACAGAAAAAAATAATAAAAAATAAAAATAAAACATCAAATAATAAAAGCTCTATGCGTCGGACTGACGTTGGAGATAAAAATTAAAAAAAAAAACAGGAAAGTAAAAATCACTAGTTAAAAAAGTGACACTTTCCGCACAGTTTGGCTGCTTGGAAAACGCTCTTTTCGAGGACATGCATTGTAAAGTTAGTTTTAAATGCAGTATTAGGGCATCAGGTGAGCAGTGGTGGCCCAGTGGTAACGGTCGCGACTTACGTGTCGTAGGTCGTGGGTTCGAGCAAGCAGGCGCTTTACTTTATGTAAATTATTTCATTAGCACTGCTCTCAAAACGGTGAAGGAAAACATCGTGAGGAAACTGGCATGTCCCAGAACCAAAAAATCGAAGACATGTGACATCCACCAACCCGCACTGGGCCCGCGTGGTGGATGACGGCCAATGGAAGCCCATGTCCCAGAAGTGGGCACATTAAAAGGCTGATAATGATGACTATTGCTACTTACTGAAATCTATAAAGTACTAATATTTGTTTTTTTTTCTAGCTGTACAAAATGGTGTGTGATGATTGTGGGATAACACAGTTACAGGATGAAATAAGTGCACCTGATGACCTGAACGACAGATCCAGCAATAAATAAATCGATTCCCAACTATCTTGGGGTCGGCTTCAAGTCCAGCTGGATGCCAGCTGGTGCTCTGAATGCCAGTTTTAGATTGATAAGGTAACTATACTCCATTTGCGATAACATTAGACGTAAATTAGCCCATTTAACCGATTTTGAATTCTATTGCATTGGTGATACGACAAATGGTAGCTGTAGTAAACAGTTGGTTATGGTAACAGGTTTATGCTTTTTATGTCATCCTTATGTTAACGGGATAGAACTCAAAATCGGTTTAACGGACTGTAAAAAGATTTGGAAACATGTCTAATGTTATTTCAAATGGAGTTTAGTGTACTTCGATTTTAAGGGAATAATATTGATAAGATCATTGCGAGACTATTGAAGTTATTGTATTTTTATAAACTCTTACGAAATTTACATAAATAAATTACATTATTATTTAGGGATCTCTAGACTATTTGGGTCAAGTGAACCAGCTTATTGTTTAATTTTTTGCTTATTTTTCGTGTTTCCTATGCGGTAACAAAAATATATTTTTTCTTTCTTTGTTAACTAATTATTCAGATGTAAGTATGTTCAGTTAACTATATCAATATAGACACAGTATGTTCTTGACACATCCGGCCCTTTATTTATTTTCTAAGGCTATTTACGACATTTTTTTTTTATTATTTTGTCACTTAAAACAAAATTCAAATGCAATAAATAAATATAGTATGATTATAATCTATGTGCAGTTTTATTACACTTATTTGACCGAAAACAACGAAAGTACAAAAGAAAAAATAAACTTCGTACTCGCGTCGGGGAACCACCAAAGTAAACAGCAGTTTATTTATTTACTTATCGATATAGCGATTCCCCGACGCGATTATGAGGTTTATTTTTTGCTTTTTAGAGGTTTTTATGTCGTGGGGCGTTTTTAAAATATATTTTTTTCGTGCTTTTTAGACTATATATAATATACCTAGTAGTAGGCACGCTTCGACAATCTATCGAAACACGCAATGACATGATATCTTGTGGAAAAACTCAGATTCAAAGAGTAAAATGCGAATTACTTTTGAACGGGTGAATCGATTTCAATCAAACATAGCTAAGAACACTCTCGACAAAGTCACCTTTCAAACAAAGAAAACTGTATCAAAATCGTTTCATCGGTTTAGGAGCTATGATGCCGCAGACTGACACACAGATACATAGACACACAGACACACAGATACATCCCTCTTTTTCCGTCGGGGTTTAAAAACCATATCTAAACATACGAGTTTATTAGATACTCGTACTATGGAGTAGGCATGTGTTTTATATAATTATGTTGGTCATATATGGAACATATATCATCATAATTGACTTTAAAAGGTTATGTATGGAACATATTGCAGAAATCAGGGAAGGAGATTTGCACACTCCCAAAAGCCCAAATCCTGACAAACTTTAATTTTGTTGATTTACATCAATTGCCAGCCTTGTGATTAGGACCTTACATATATTTTTCAATATTCTTTAAACCAATCATAAAAATAAGACTTTAATAAAAGCAAGTAATGTTTTTGCGTACCCTTACTTCCTACCTGTAAATTAGCCATCAGCCCAAGCTAGCAAATATGCGTACGTTCAAAGTACTTAAATAACAATACTCTATTCAACACATTTTTTGTAGAAAGTTGTCAGAAGTATCTAAGCTCTGGGATCTTGGACCATATTATTATAATACCAGCCTACCTGTCTCTCACAAAGCCGACGATTGGCCCGACGTGGTACAAACAGAATTCTATTAAAAGACAACTACTTACAGGCCGCACTCACAATTTTGTACCCGTATTCACTTCTTACCTTACTGGGTTAGTTGAGACCATTTTCTACGTTGATACTCTAGCCAGTACTACGAGTAGTGAAGGACACCAAGGATCCATTACGATCTAACTTCCACATTCTGTACTATATCCGCTATTCGAAAGCCAGAACCCAAAAATATTAGTTACGCAATACTACGTTACGAGTACTATATTCATATGCTATACTGTACTATATTTATTAACCAAATATAGTACTCATACTAGTAACTCAATAAGTATAATCTAACAAAGAACCGCGCAGCACAATGAAAGAGGGGCCCTAACATTGAAGTAAACTGTTTTCCTGCCGAAGTTCCTAACCATCTTTAGGGATGCTACCTGCAATGTCTGGTCGAGCAAAAACATTCACAAGAAACGAGTATCTACAGAGAAACTTATCAGTTCTTTCCCGAATCATCACCATCACCACTGAAACGTTTCCGATGTGAAACGTAGCAATAAGTCGTAAGAATGGTAATGAGAAAATAACCCGTTTGGAACAGTTGACTTTTGTCTGATTAACATACAATTAAAAGCCACTCATAAATATTCGATCTTTATTTTACATTTCAAAAGATTCTTACACGATATTGAGTTTAAAATGTTTTCCATAATTCATATAAAACACTACCTAGATATATTATCTTGTTATGCAGGCTTTCCTTATCACAATGAATTAAACCTAGATTCTGCCCTCGATCGGCTGAGCAAGCTTACTTGTGTTAACATTACAGCATTTAAATCACAACATTGACGATTTGATGAAGGGTCTTAATTATTATTCTATCAGCTTACTATGATCCGGGGATACACTCATTCCACTGACCAAGTTGCACCACTGCAAGGAAGTACCTATAAACCTACTTTTTTTCATGTAGGGTTACCATCCATCCGGATTGGTCCGGACATTAGGCCTCCTGTACGGACTTTGTCCGGATTTTTCGTTTGGATGGCAAAATTTTGTTTATTATTTTCAGATCGCGTTTTAAGGGTTCCGTACCCAAAGGGTAAAAACGGGACCCATTACTGAGACTCCGCGGTCCGTCTGTCTGTCTGTCTGTCACCAGGCTGTATCTCATGAACCGTGATAGCTAGACAGTTGAAATTTTCACAGATGATGTATTTCTGCTGCCGCTATAACAACAAATACTAAAAACAGAATAAAATAAATATTTAAGTGGGGCTCCTAGACAAAAAACATGTTTTTTGCCGTTTTTTGCGATAATGGTACGGAACCTTTCGTGCGCGAGTCCGACTCGCACTTGGCCGGTTTTATTTCTGTAGATGAGTTCTAGTTACTAAAATTGTTTTTTTCGTAACTAATATGTCCGGACTTTTTATTAAAAGTTCGGCTTTTTATCGGGGCTTGTTAATTTTGGAAATGGTAACCCTACTTGCATTCAACGAGATTCAACTAAACTCATTTTTTTTATTTCGTAGACTACTGACATTTGATGAGTTGCCACTTTATTGTTACATAAAAATAGTGATCGAAAGTCGAAGTAGAGTCCGTTTTACGTAAAAATACCCCTGGAACTGGTGTTTCAGTCGCTTTCAACATTCGAAAATAAGCTATAATATATAAGCTTAAATGTAATCTATAGATATAAGCAAACAACATTTAAGTTCCAATAATATTCCGTGGGACTTAAAAGATTGAAAATGGAAGTATGTCACTGCAAATAAATACATTTGTTAAGAAACTAGCGGCCCTTATTTAATTTCTACTCATATAAGACAGATTCTTTATTGTATCGATCGCATTTATTTTATTATTGTTTTTATTTTATTAGTATAATAGTGTATGTGTATAATCCTGTTTTATTTAAATCTATTACTATTATACACCAATTAGTAAACTTAAATTGAGGAGTCATGTCACAAAGATTCCATAAAGCCCTTGATTGAGCCTTACGTATAACATAGATGCTCCGTGCTTGCAACATTTAAAAAATATAAGGTCACTAGCTGACCCGGCAAACGTTGTTTTGCCAAAAAGTTAATTAAAAAAATAAAAAGCCCGACTGCTTAAAAAGCGGACTAAAAAGACGTATTTTTTAAAATTATTTTACATTTAAACATATAAGTTATATATTATTGGAATCCCCTCTTATCCCTTTATGATAAAAAGCCGAACTTTTAATAAAAATTCCGGACATATTAGTTACGAAAAAAACAATTTTAGTAACTAGAACTCATCTACAGAAAAAACGCGATGTGAAAATAATAAACAAAATTTTGCCATCCAAACGAAAAATCCGGACAAAGTCCGTACAGGAGGCCTAATGTTCGGACAAATCCGGATGGATAGTAACCCTACATGAAAGGAAGTAGGTTTATAGGTACTTCCTTGCAGTGGTGCAACTTGTTCAGTAGAATGAGTATATCCCCGGATCATAGTAAGCTGATAGAATAATAATTAAGACCCCTCACCAAATCGTCAATATTGTAATTTAAATGCTGTAATGTTAACACAAGTAAGCTTGCTCAGGCGATCGAGGGCAGAATCTAGGTTTAATTCATTGTGATAAGGAAGAAAGCCTGCATAACAAGATAATATATCTAGGTAGTGTTTTATGTGAATTATGGAAAACATTTTAAACTCAATATCGTGTAAGAATCTTTTGAAATGTAAAATAAAGATCGAATATTTATGAGAGGCTTTTAATTGTAGGCTAATCAGACAAAAGTCAACTGTGTCAAACGGGTTATTTTCTCATTATCATTCTTACGACTTATTGCTACGTTTTGCATCGGAAACGTTTCAGTGGTGGTGGTGGGCGGACATGATTCGGGCAACGACTGTTATTTTTCTATGTAGATATTCGTTTCTTGTGAATGTTTTAGCTTGGCCTATACTTATTGAGTTACTAGTATGCGTACTATATTTGGTAAGTAAATCATATGAATATAGTACTCGTAACGTAGTATTGTGTAATTAATATTTTTTTGGGTTCTGGGTTTCGAATAGCAGATATAGTACAGAATGTAGAAGTTAGATCGTAATGGACACTTGGTGTCCTTTACTACTCGTAGTAGGTACTGATTAACGACGTAGTAATGGTCTGAACTTGCTCTATACAGGTATGAAGTGAATACGGGTACAAAATTGTGAGTGCGGCCTGTAAGTAGTTGTCTTTTAATATAATTCCGTTTGTACCACGTCGGTGCAATCGTCGGCTTGGTGAGAGACAGGTAGGCTGGTATTATAATAATATTATGGTCCAAGATCCCAGAGCCTCTAGATATTTCTGACTTCTTTCTACACAAAATGTGTGGGATAGAGTATTGTTAGTATGTACTTTGAACATACGCATTTAGATTTAAAAAAAAAGTTATAAATAAAAAAAGTTAATAAATAAAAACAAAAAACCCGACTGCTTAAAAAGCGAACTAAAAAAACGTAAAGGATACATCTGGTTTTGATGAGCCTGATCGCGAACATGTATCCTCCGACTGCACAGCATGATTTTCTTCTTGTTTACTTCTTTTCTTCTTCTTTTTAAGCAGTCGGGTTTTTTATTTTTTTTAATTATTAATAGTTTCGGTAGTTGCGGTATTTACCTGTTAATAAGGCTTTTGAATAGAATAACAGTCAAAACAAAACATTTTACTACAGCGAATATATGTTTTACCTGCTAAAGCCACTTTGATTATATACATCAAGTGGGCGTGGATGGCCAAATTGGATACTATGGATTAAAGCTAAAACTGCATGATTGGGTTTTTGAAAAATCATTATTCCTAACCAGGAATCGAACCGGTTGACACACGCTTTATTATTATTACTTACACCATCCGAAAGTTTGGCTACCAAGGATCTAATTCCGGGAAATAAAAAAAGACGCCAAACTTTAGGAAACACCTTTATTAATAAAATACTTACCTATTACTTATAACCTCAAATACTTATATAAGTTTCTAAAAGTGAATTCAACGTCGAAAGAAACCTTATTTATTCATATTTTATAAGAAAAATTTGGTTGTCAGCTCTCAGTTAGTCGCAACATGTGGGTTGCCAGTTTACCTGCTAATGCTGCACCATAATTGTGTAAGTTCAAAGAATAAAGCACGGTACGCTTTCCTTGCATTCATTGCTTCATATGTTCAAAAATCTGTCTACTCAACAGCGTATAACACGCAATGAATATGTAATGTTGAGTTATCAAAATTAATGAGATATTGCTTCGTGCTGTCAAAACAGATACGCAGTTAGGGTGCTGGTAACACATAAATAGCGGCTAACTGAGATGATGAGCCAGATGATGTTCCATTAGCACCCACGGGCCACGATACAGGACATACTCCTAAAATAGGGCAAAAAAATGACGATTTTGGCCAGATGCGGCCAGCCCTGCAGCCTAATTGGGTAAGCGAATTCGGCAAAGCAAAGCGTTTGGCCGCCATCAAACGACCAATCACATAGACGGAAATACACATTGCGTCTTTCATCTCGCATGTGATTGGTGGATTGATGGCGTCAAAACTCTTTGCCTTGGCGAATTCACTTACCTGCACAATTGGGCTATTGCAGTAATCTATTCAATCAAGAAACATTCCAAATCAAGTATCATCAAAAACAAATTACCTGCAGGTTTTTACAGTGGAATCTCATACTATTAGCTGTTTCATTAATTATTCGCATAACAAGAAGAACTATCTAATTAGGTACTATTACTAAAACTCACTAAAGAATTTCAATTTAAAGTTATGTTCATTTACTCCATTCAACAAAGCAATAAAATCCATCTTTCGAGATTTGTTTGGGTGGCGGCTACCTGCTCTCAACCGTTCCACCAGCGGTGCTCACTTAGGCCCCGCCTCTTTTAAAGGACACTCCCCCGCCCAAATGGGCATTCGTGACTTGTACGTCAAGTTGAAAAGTTCTCAAAAAAAGAATGGCCATGTGGACTCCTTACACGCAGGAAGCTGCCTCGGACTTGAGTAATGCGGCGGTGAGGCCTGCGTCGCCGGTCCCCGCGTCTAGTGCCCCGTCATCTCTATCTCTCTCGGAACCGTATCCATCGTTCTCGGAATTCCAGTTCTACGACACGAACTCGTTGTCTGACGACGAGGAATATCAGGTGTTTGAACGAAATGCCCTGCGAGCAATGACGTTAGAAAATCGTGAAATCTTGCTGGGTAACAACCAAAGGATGCGGAGGGCAGTGCAGACGAGCCAGACTGCTGACGACTCTTACATGGAGCAACAAGAGCAGAATAACTATACAGCCCATCCGAGCAGAAGAGACAGAAGATACATAAGAAAAATGAAGAAGTTTCGGCTTAATTTGCAAAAGATTTATTTGGAGAAGAAAATGGCCGATCTAGAAGCGGAAATGGCTGCCTGTGTCTGTGTAAGCTGCGGACTAACGTTTGTGTGATGAACAATAAATTCAGTGTGTGGACTTCAAAGGTTGACAGTTTTTATAATAAACTTTATAGATGAAAACGATTTTTATTGCACTTTCAGTGTTATAGCAAGTAATACACTAACGAGCAATGAAAAAGTTCCAGTGACATAGCACCAAATTACTCCTAAACGGGAAAGGCTAGCTTAATGACGCCGTCTGCAATATTGAAGTACATTTAACAGCGCATCAGAATATTACCAACTAAAAACGTAAATATTGTGTTCAAATTTTAAATCAAATGTGAAAAAATTAAATTAAGGTGTTTGTCGGCATTTTGTGGGTGGAACTTTTTCATTGCTCGGCAGTTTATTATTTCTAAATTAATCTTGGACATCGTTGACAACGGTGAAAGATAACATCGTGTAGTTATAGTTATTATAACTTTGAAATCCCCAACCAGGATTGGGCAAGCGTGGTAATTAAAGCTCTTTCTCTGTATGAGAAGAGGCCTTTGGCCAGCAGTAACAGGACGGTAACAGTCTGGTATGTATGGTAAAAAACCTACTGGGGCTTCAACCCCCTTTTTTATGGTTATTATAATATTTTTTTACGGCCAAAGTGTTGTATTATCTGTGCTTATGACTACTTATGAGGACTTCTCTATAGTCTTAGATAATTGTTCGGTTATTTCCAAATTAAATACTGTCGAATTAAATCATAATAATCCTTAAACGTACTTATTTCATGACTCATGTGGCAATACTATGTATGTCAAGTTACATCAACGTTCAACGTCAACTATTTTAAATAAAACTGACACATTTCCACATAATTGATTTACTCACTGATTACCAGATTGACTGACGTATTGATTGTTAATAACTTCTGCATCTTGTACTCAAGAGCAATAGTTTTGATACGAGTATTCAATCGGCTACCCAAACAATTAACATTTCAACAATTAAATTACTACAAGAATTAAAAATAAAAATATGCTAATGCACTCTTTATTACCTTTAAGACACTAAACATTTATTATATACACATTTTACTCAAACTTTTTAAAGCAGTTTTTAGAAAAAAAAACCTTTTAAAACATATAATATTAACACGAACAAAGGAAAACCCAAGTCATAAAAGCAGAAATAAAATTGACAATGTAAAGTTTGTGGAGGCCGCTCACAAAGACGAATTTGGGGCACAAAGAGCGGCATTACGGCGGCTTCTCAGTAATCCGGATTGAGCTAGCAATTATAATACTTACACTTATATGCTCAAGTATTGTTAGGAGTGCTACCTGTATTGACTGGCCAGAAACAACAAAAACCGAATATACCCAGACATGCAGGGAAATAAATAAAATAAGGCTTTTTTAACAGAAAACTACTTAGGCCCAAAACTCACACGAGCTTAAAATGGACAAATTGTAAGTTTTTCGTGCAACTAGGCCTTAAAGTTTAAGATCAACAGTGATGATGTACTCCCAACATTAATATCACTTCACAAAATATTTAAGAAGGTGATGTGATCAGCAGCTTTTAGCTTTTCATTTTAATATTGTAACAGAAAAGACATAAAAACAAAAAAAAAAAGCGAACAAAAAAAAAAAGCAAAAAAAAAAAGCGTCCTCAAACCCTGTTAATAACATCCCACGAATATTTGTAAAATCGATAGACATGCATTAAGAGAAACAGACTTCTGATAAATACAACTTAATTTTGCAGCTAACCGTACTTTATTTTTAGTTACACTTACAACGTTGTTCCGCCTGGGTGAGATTAGCCTTTATTTTGCACCACGAATTGAACTGGCAGATATTAAAATGCACCTGCAATCCTGCAGTTTATTATTCGCCAGTTCAGACAGTACTTGAGTAGGAGTTTCAAGGTTTTACGAATTCCTACTATAAACCCTAACGAAGTTGATCTGGGGTCAAAAGGTTCCAAGCGCTACTGCTGAGTCTGTGAACGATTTCCAGTTTGAATAAAGAACAAAGTGTTAGGGCGTATAAATATTCCCCAATTTCACAGATAATTTATTACTAGCATACCAATGTTAACGCAGTACTGGCCGTGCGCTCTCTCTGAGCCAGAATATCAATATTGAACCTCCTTTTGGGCAGTTTTTTTGCAAATTATTCTTTGATTTACATACGCTATTTCGTTTATGAAGAAATTCTAGGCATCAATTTTTCAAGTGATTTTAGAGAAGTGTCCAAAAGCAGCGGAAAAATATTGTGTTATTAACTATTTTTTTAAAGCAAAACTATTAGTTATACGAAAAAACTATGTTTCACAAAATAGTGTACACAGTACATGAATCAATAGTAAACATATATTTTTCAAACCTTTTATCCTAGCCGTTACTATGCTAGTATTATATTATCTGTGCCGTTACTAAGGAGTACGCTTTTGAAAGTAACCGTTTTAAGGCACTAAAGCGGTGGAAGGCCCTGGATTTGTCATTAATAGACCTAAGTCTGGATGTATGCCCGATTGATGGCAATAGGACGACTCGCAAAACTGGGTGTACAATAGGTGGAACATATCTGCCTAACCTTTCTGTGAATCCGGGCGTGATGTTATGTTAGCTTTAAGCACTACTTACAGTAGGAACCTGGCCCGAAGCGTGACTAAAAGGAGTTCTACCACTTCCGGAGCAAAACGTAGCAAATAAGTTCGTAAGAATGATAATGAGGAAATAACCCGTTTGGCACTGAACAACAACAACACACAACATAACATACAATTAAAATAAAAGTATCTAATAAATATTCTTTCTTTATTTTACATTTCAAAAGATATTCAAAAAAATAAAACACCACGAGATTGAGTTTATAATGTTCTCTATAATTCTCATTATACATTCAATAAATACCAAAGTCCTCTTGTTCGTTTATAAACTACTTATTTACGTTAAAGGTTTTAAAGCACAACATTAACGTACTACAAGTGCGCTAATTTATTCAACACATCGAATATACCTCAGGCAGACTGATTTGTTTCCGAAAATTAGAAAACACCACGTCACAAAGGGTGGGATAACGATGGCCGTCTAGAAAAGAGTTCATTGTAAAAAAATAGATAAGAAAATGTACCTGCTGAATGCATTTGTATGTAGGCAGTTCATATTTCAGGTAGTCTAAAAATCTGGTAACACCACGTGCTAATCAATGGCTATTGTTACCCGACCCGAATAACAATAGCCGTCCCTAATAGTGCTCATTATAAAAAATAATAGATATAATGTAATGAATGCATTTGTGTGTATTTCGGAAAGAGTGGGGACTGGGGATGTCCACAGTTTAAGCTCCAGAGAGTCATAATACTTCATTCGCATTCGAGCAGTGGCACTTAGCAGTGAATACCAAGTTGTCAATTATGGTGTTAGAAGTTCATCAGCTGGAGTGTGAGGCGCGGCCGAGAGACCGGCGCGGGCGCTTGTTCCCAAAGAAACCGCTCAAGCTGCACAAGCTGGATGAGTCTAAATATGTAAGTTATTTTTATTTTATTTACGTAAACGTTATCGCCACACTATGTTTAGTGCATCAATGTTTGTTTCTAATCCATTAAAGCCATAGATTTAGAATTTTTTTGCTACGACAACTATATCTATGAATAAAACAGACACTCGCTGATTATATTTATTGGGACTTCACCTAGGAAATCGCTGTTTTAATAAATGGCTAACTTTGCATTGTTATAAGATAACTAAGGTTTGCCATGGAAAGTTCAAATAAGCTTTGTGCATGTTATATTTTTTTTCAATACAGTTGTTAAACATGGCGTACTTTCAGAGGCTATAATTATGATTCGAAAATTAAATCTTACGCATAGGCATCTTTCTGTTACGCGGTCGTGACTTTTGTTTACGAGCTCGATCATTAGTTTTGCAGTTTAGTTTTAAATTTATAAGTCAATTTAAAAAGTTTAGTAGCATAGAGTTTTCATACATAGAATAAAATGGGATAGATTTTATACGAGGAAAAATTTATGATTCCGTACGTTTTAGCATTGAACTCTCAAAAGTCTTTTTAATGGTTGTATAATATATTTAATTACCAGTTTTAATTTAATTATTTTCACATCAATATTTGTCTAAAATCAAATAGGCTGTATAGACTGTTTTCGTTGTAAAAAATGACCAGTTCCAAAAACGCGCCTTTAGTTATAAGTCAATTTAAAAAAGTTTAGTAGCAAGGAGTTTTCATACATAGAATAAAATGGAATAGATTTTATACGAGGAAAAATGAATGATTCCGTACGTTTTAACATTTAATTCTCAAAAGTCTTTTAAATGGTTGTTTAATATATTTAATTACCAGTTTCAATTTAAATATTTTCACATCAACATTTGTCAAAAATCGAATAGGCTGTGTAGGCTGTTTTCGTTGTAAAAAAAATATGTGCAGTTGCAAAAACGTGCGAAAATTTTATTTTATTTGTGAATTAACTATTCTAATTCTTTGATTTGTTTTTACTATTTCCCACAACTGTATTGAAAAATATCGTGTGATACACGGGCGTGTAGGTTATTGCAAACTCGTGTCATTAAAAACCCTCACCTTCGGCTCGGGCTTGTTAATGACAGCTCGTTTGCAATAACCTACTTTCCACCCTTGTATCACAATATACTATTACCTGACTGCCGAAGGAAGGTAGGATAGGATAGGATAGTTGGACCCCTTTTCCGCACTTAGACTCGCATTTGGTCCATTGTACGTGAAGGCCTCCTCTCTGTGGGAGGGAATAGGCCGTAATCCACCACGCGGGCCCAGTGCATGTTGGTGGATGTCACATGTCTTCGAATTATTGGTTCTAAGACATGCCGGGTTCCTCACGATGTTTTCCTTCACCATTTTTAAGAGCAGTGGTGATGAAATAATTTTACACAAAGTAAAGCGCCTGCCTGGGTTCGAACCCACGACCTACATACAACTTGTAAGTTGCGGCCGTTACCACTGGGCCACCACTGCTCTCCCGAAGGAAGGTAATGTTTTTATCAGTCTATGTATGTATGTTTGTATGTATATGTTTGCTCCTATGTGACGTTCTAGAGATCAAACGCGTGCGCCGATTTTGATGATTCGTACGTCAATCGTTTCGTCATAACCTTGCGAGTGTCACTAAAGACATGACAGTTATCAAAGTTTACCACAGCGACAAGATGCCATTATATAAATTGGATTTTTTATACAATGGCGACTTCCAGCGCCACCAGACGCCATATTGCAAAAAACCGGCCAAGTGCGAGTCGAACTCGCGCACGAAGGGTTCCTGGTACGGAACCCTTCGTTATCGCAAAAAACGACAAAAATATCACGTTTGTTATATGGGAGCTCCACTTAAATATTTATTTTATTCGGTTTTTAGTATTTGTTGTTATAGCGGCAACAGAAATACATCATCTGTGAAAATTTCAACTGTCTAGCTATCACGGTTCATGAGATACAGCCTGGTGACAGACAGACAGACAGACAGACGAACCGCGGAGTCTTAGTAATAGGGTCCCGTTTTTACCCTTTGGGTACGGAACCCTAAAAATGAAAAAAAATCGCCGATCTATGTCAACTGGGGTGTATCGTTGAATAGATATTTAAAAATTATCTTTAGGTTCCTTTCACCATTTTTCATTTTAAATAACGGTTTAGCATAATTATAAAACGATTTAAAGTTCGTTAACAAACATTATCGCTAATTATCTCATATCTTTCAAACCATTAGTTAATACATCGTTAGATAAATGACGTAAAAAAAACAAACATGGCGAATTTTGGGCCCCATTTTCCCCAGTATCATTTTTCTTTCAAACCTATCAAGTGGGTATCAAAATAAAGGGTTATTAGAAGAAATTACAAATATATACCACTTATACTCGTATGTTTAAAGATAACTCGAGAAAAAAAATAACAAAAAAGTTAATAAAAAAATCAAAAACCCGACTCCAAAAATCCCGACTGCTTAAGAAGCGAACTAAAAAGACGTAAACAAGAAGAAAATTATGGTGTGCAGTCGGAGGATACAAAATCGCGAGCTGGCTGACCAAAACCAGATGTATCCTCCGACTGCACAGCATGATTTTCTTCTTGTTTACGTCTTTTTAGTTCGCTTCTTAAGCAGTCGATTTAAAAACCTCTAAAACCAAAAAATAAGCCTCGTACTGGCGTCGGGGAACCAGCAACGTTTTCAGCAGTTTATTTTATTTCCTTAGCAGTTCCCCGACGCGAATGCGAGGCTTATTTTTTGATTTTTAGAGGTTTTTAAATCATGGGTTTTTAAATTTTAATTTAATTTTTATTTCATGCTATTTAAACTATATATAATATACCTAGTTATAGATACGCTTCAATCGACAATCTATCGAAACACGTAATTATGACATGAAATCTCGCGAAAAAACCCAGATTCAAAGAGTGTGAATTATTTTTGAACGGTTGAACCGATTTCAATCAAACATAGCTAAGAACACTGTAGACAAAGTTACCTTTCAAACAAAAAAAAAACTAAATCTAGTTCGGTACATACGTTTAGGAGCTATGATTTCACCTATCAAACAAAAAAAAACTAAATCAAAATCGGTTCATCCGTTTAGGAGCTATGATGCCACAGGCAGACACAGATACACAGCAACACACGCCAAACTTATAACACCCCTCTTTTTCCGTTGGAGGTTAAAAACTAAAAGAAGAGAAATGAAAAATGTGCGCTTTTCAGTGTTTTCCTTTTGAAGTTGGTTTATTTTTTTGTGTATTTTTTTTTATCTGATAGCTAAAACAATCGTGTTATTTTTTTATATCATACTACCCATTCTACCCGTATCCCCAACTTGATTAAATTGATTTGTGTAAGGATATGATATTTTACTGATAGAACTGTTTTTTTCAGTAGACATGTATTAACTTGATTATTTTGTTCCAGGATTTAATTCCAACGTGTCCGTATTGTGGGAGGATACACAGGTGGGAACTTTTCCGACCAGATGCAGCTCAATAGAAGAATGAGTGTGTTTAGATTTTAAGATAAGATTTAGATTTTAAGATTGATATGATCATTGTGGGGCAATTGAAATGATTGTATTTTCATAAATATTCTGAAGAAAATTTACAAGGTGTAATGTACTAAACACCGGCCGTATTGCGTAATGAATTCGCAAAAGCTAAATGGCAAAGAGTGCGAAATATCGACCAATCACACAGACGGATATCCACATCTCGTCATTCAGCTCGCTTGTGATTGGTCGAGTTTTCTTACTCTTTCCCTTTTGCTAATTCATTACGCAATAAGGCTGCAGATACGCAAAAATACGAAAAGTACCGCAATAACACAACATCCTTTTTACTTCGTTACATCTGGTAAATTTGAGTCTAGAGATTCCGTCCCTTTTTTATTTTGTAAGACATTCATTGATATTTTTACTTAGCAGAAAATGCAAATATAAATAATAAATATTGTATAGTATATGAGCAGTTTTAATGCACTTACATGTTATCCTATTTATCCAACAATTATTATTTAAGAATCCATGACACAAATAACATAAGTATTGAACGGCTTAACCGATTTTCATCAAACATAGCTAAGAACACTCTCGATAAAGACACCTTTCAAATTAAAAAAAAACTAAATCAATATCAATTCATCCGTTTAGGACCTTTTTTTTTTTTTTTTTTTAAAAAAAAACGTTGCCCCACACTAGGAATTTCTTCCTGTATCGTGGGAGCGTTTACAAACATATAAACTCACATACACAAACACCCAGAGCCGAAACAACTATATGTAGGTCATACAAATATTTGTTCCGTGCGGGAATCGAACCCGCGACACGCAGCGCAGCAGTCAATTGCTCAACCACTGCGCCAACCGTGCGCCACCTATGATGCTACAGACAGATACTCAAAGACACAAGATACACACGTCAAACTTATGGCACTTGGCCTACCGCCGCGCCGACGAGTAAGCGATTAGCTATGGGTCTATCGACTATTTTCTCACTGCAGAAACGTAAGTACAAAAGATATAAGATTCCGTGTCAAAGAGACCAACCAGCTGTCATTTCTACCAACAGTGCGGCCGCTGCAAGCGAGTGGTGCGAGTGCGAGTAATCGCCCGTCGCACAAGAACACTCGCTTACGACGGTTATAGCCGAGCGACAAAACTATCGGAACTACACACTCACTTCGTTTTTAGTTTCTAGCTTTACTCGCTACTCGCTGATAAAAGATTAGCTATCGACTATTTTCTCGCTGAAGAAACGTAAGTATTTACAATAGATTTAGGATCCCGTGTCGATAAAAGAGACACATATAGTAATAGGTGATCACTAGCTATTCACACTGCTGGCGGTGGCGAGTACTTACACTCTCAACATAAGTTTGTCGCAGCGACAATAGCTATCAAAGTTATACTCGCTCAGCGGTGCTCGCTTGCCGGCACTCAATTGCCGGTCAGAACAGAACTCAAGCCGAGAGGCACACCAGCAGCGGTAATTTCTTACAGTGCGGCCGCCCCGAGACAGTGGTGCTAGAAATCGGCCGTCGCACAAGAACACTCGCTTATAGCTGAGCAACAAAACTATAGGAACTACACACTCGCTTCTCGCTACTCACCAATTCGTATTTAGTTTCTAGCTTTACTCGCTACACACTGATCGTCGGCGGTGGGACAAGTGCCTATAATACCTGTCTTTTTCCGTCGAGGGATGGGATATCGACAGATGTTACATTTTCCTTTCCAATATCAATGACTATGCGTCTGACGATATCCTACCTACTTCTTACTATATTACAAATGCAATTCCGTATGCTTGAATTTTGGAGGAAATGAAAATGATTAAATACAACAAATTAATCTATCCGATCACTAGTCTGTTGGAAAAATCAACTTACACTGCTTGACTACATTGACTACGTTGTCAATTTTTTTCACATTATAACATATATCCGGGTTAAAATAAATAAGCATATAAGCCCAATATTTTAAGCCCTCGTTCATTTCATTTGGTGGAGAACATTGTTTGATATTTTGTGTTGTTCCTTATTTGTCAGTACCGTCCGTAACAAAGACATGGACTATGGACTGAGCAAGAACCTCATAAAATTTACCACCCTGGAGAAAGAGATAAAGCGACTGTACCTTCCTGAATCCTACTATTATAATACATTCCTACCTGTCTCTTATCTGAAGGTCGTATTAGTTACTAAAGCGACGATAGGGCCGACGTGGCACAATCAGAGGGATTAGTGCGAGTTTTGTCTCAAGCTGGATCGTGTTAAGGTAAACGTCAATTTGTATTACAACTGGATAAGCGCCATCTAGTGAGTAGGGAGAAATCTTTTTTTTGTATAGAAATTGACTGAGATCGTTTACGTTAACGCGATCGAGCATGAGTAAAACTCAGAATAATCCCACTGTACTCTGGTAAAACATAACTACTGGCCACACGATCACTTTATCTATATATATTTATCTTACATTTAGCTACACCATCCCCGGGTGACATAGGCTACTTTTGATCCCTGTATTCCCACGGGAACGGGAATTACGCGGACGAAACCGCGAGGAGTCCGCTAGTCTTTATATAAACACCAGCTTCTGCCTCCGGCTTCGACCGCGTGAAAAGGGTTTTACCATCCCAAAGGAACATTATACCAGACTATAATCAATCTAAGTGCCAAATTTCATCCAGATCTTTCCGGCCAATCTGGCGTGATTGAGTTACAAACATACATCCATCCATCCCTCCAAACTTTCGCATTTATAATATTAGTAAGAATTTCTACCCTTATTCAGTTCATGTCATACCTGGATAGGACAAGCTCAGGCAATTCTTTATGGCTGCGGTCAGGATTAGCAAAAAAGACGCTACTTATATTACCGAACGTAACTTCTACATTCTCTACTGCTGTTGTCTATTTTAGGAAAGCGTGATCCTCAACTATGACCCTCAGTTAGACAATGTCTATTTATACTTCTATATCTTTACTTACTTAATATTATAAAGTGGAAAGATTTATATTTTTGTATGTAACGAATAAACTTAAAAAATACTGGACCGATTTCAAAAATGTTTTCACCGTTGGGAAGCTACACTATACCCGAGTGGCATAGGCTACTTTTTTCCCTGTATTCCCACGGGAACGGACACTACGTGGGTGAAACCGCGAGGCGTCCGCTAGTATTATAATGGTAACTTAATAATTTCTATGATTTAACCAAGTACCGCGGTATCACGATGATAGAAAGTAGAGAGGTCTATAACGATGAAGCAAAGTTGTTTACTGCCAAAGTTACTCAACCATCGTTAGGGATGCTACCGCACCAAACAAATATACCAGAAACAAATAATGCACCAAAAAAAACAATGGCGAAGAAAGAAGTAGTCTTACCAGAATAACTCTTTACAGTCGAAATTGCAGTGTTAAACAAATAGCGGTTTTAGCTCTGAGAATAGCGGTTTAAGAGGAAATGCGGTTGGAGACATCCGACTGAATTTCCTAGGTAAAAAGTCGTAATTCGAAGTTTGGCTCTCGCCTAATTCCTCCTCCAATATTGGATAAAATTTAGACGATATTCCTTAAACTGAAATATAAATATATATACTGCACTCCTCTGTTTTCCTTGCTTTTGTTGTTTATACATTATCTTTAGAAGCACTAGAACCCTCAAAAGATGCTCAAAATGACGCTGTTAACAGAGGCTTGTGTACTTTGACAACTATTAATGAAAAAAGGAAAACATAGGGGCACAATATATATATATCTCTTTTTCAGTTTACGGAATATCTTTTAAATTGGTCTAATATTGGAGGAGGAAATAGGCGAGAGCCAAACCTCGAATTATGACTTTTTACTAAGAATATTCAGTCGGATGACTGCGACCGCATTTCCCCTTAAGGGTACACTAGTCGAAAGTTCTTCCATACAAACGTAGTCTGGCTTTTACTCCACTGTTTGACGATGTACGTTCAAAATATAAAGTGATATCAATTTGTCTCATCATTATCTAGCCCTGTATGTATGGAAGCAAAAAAGTAAAAAAAACATTACTTGAAAGTTATGAGCTTCGAAAGTTCCATATTTCAACACTAATTTTAACGCTTCTTTGAGCTCAAATAAGTACCATAAGAAGAAGGAAAATTTAAAAGCGGTCTCCATACAGGGATAGATTAGTAGTTCAACAATGCAAATAATTTTATTTTGAACAGATACATTCAGTCATTTTTTCATGAAATCCAGACTCCCGAAGGTCTGTTTATAAAATTTCGCGCACTCATTTTCGTTCTAAATCATCATCCATTTCGCTACAAATTTGCAAAAGTGTGTATTCGTACGCGAACTAGCTTCTTACTGCTCATAACAGCATCTATCTGTTCCGCATGTGTTGTCGGTTGACATAGCATGCATTTTAACCCCGCGCACAAAATAGTTCGTGCCGTCGACTAGTGTGCTTACCCTAAGCCGGCGAATTGCGGCCAAAACCCGGCAATACACTCGCTACAGCCGGAAGGTTCGGCTGAAAGCAGCAAACAACCCTAGTAACAATGGAGTAGTAAAATATTGACATTAGCCTTTAGTTCACCACAACACCGATACAACGATAAGCTAATGAATTTTCCCCCAAACAAGTCGGCAGGGTGCTGATAAATTAAACTTGTTGTTTATATCAGAAACAACTTGTTAACAAAGTACGCTCCCAGAAATGTTATTGATAAATCATTGAAACTTAGGTCTTAGTTATGTCGAACGATACCGAGTCAAGTGGAGACAGAACTTTTGTAATCTTGTCTGTAAAATGTTATTGAAATGTTCCTCTTTAATCAAGTTGTTACTTAGTTGATATAAAACTACAAGTGGTCTATTTTCAACCACCTCGTTTTTCGCCAGCGCTGTCTGGCACTAGTAAGTATTCTTATTATTCGGTATTTACTTGTCTTGCCAACAAACTACATTAACGCCGGTTTATGTACGTATTCACGTTTTCCGATGGTCGAAGTTAAGAGAAGTTCTGAAAGTACCAACTGAGAGACAGTGTTTTTCAAGAAAAGAGAAAGTTAGATGCTTTTTATTAGAATTTCATACAGTAGCAGTTTCTCTATTCTATATTTAACTGCCTGAAAATGAAACTGCCAGTATTCAGTAGCCTCCTTTTGCATGCAGGCAAAAATTACCGCATCGCAAAAGACGAATGAAATTATTACGATATTGACGAAAACAGAAGGTCTATAAATACAAATAATCGATACAGGACCCTATCAATCAATCTGGCGCCATTTGAAAGGCCGCAAATAAGCAAGAATAAGATCTTTAGATTAGGCAGCAGTAAGCTAGTGTAATTATTATTCTGATAAGCTACGAACTCATCAATCAAAGTACTTCAGCTGCCGCCGCCCGCCGTCTCCTCCAATCTTTAGACTGTAAGCCTTTACTCACTTATAATATGTCGTCCTGTGTACGCAATGCTTATAATTTCGGTGTTGCCACAATGAAGCAGATTAAATAAATTTTGGCGCGCTTAATTTTTGGATGCAAGTAAAAAGTATAAGCAGCTGTAATGTTTATAGCGTAAGTTTAAAGAATATGAATTTTAATGATAAGTAAATCATAAAACAGGACTTAAGTAAACCTTAAACTTTTTATGGGGCTATTATTTTGACTTAAAGTGATATAATAAAATATTAAAGATACATTATGTAACCCCAGTTTCTCACCTTAAAATTATCGCAGAATTAATGTGACAAATTGTCAAGCACGCGTTATCTGCTGTGATTGGTTGAATGAATTTTCAACAGCCAATCACAGCAAATAACGCGTGCTTGACAATTTGTCACATTAATTCTGCGATAATTTTAAGGTGGGAAACTGAGGGTGAGTCGTTCTAATAGGTATGACTGGTCAAGGATAGGGTGAAAAATAAATAAATACAACGTGTTTGTTTATCTACCTACTTAGTAACTGATAGGTTAGGCCAAACTGAATACCTAGCCTTTTCCATTTCTAATAAACCAATCCAAACCGACCACACATCTGTACAATACAAAACTACTTAATAATAATATTTCTTTTACATTTAAAACTGCTCTGACCTCGTCCTAATAAACTTTTGGTTCGTTTAATTAAACCTTCATGCCTCACAAAATGTTAAACGCCAAAGTTAATTTAAATTCACCATCGAGCGACGTTTCATATTTTGTTCAGAAATAATGTAATTAGCTTAAATTAGAAGAGATCTCGAACATTTACGAATTCATTTACCAACTTTAAATAGATTTACAGATTTTATAGTATCTGTTAAGTTTTAAAGTAATCACTTGAATGCTCAATTTATTTTACGTTATTCAATAAAAACTGGGAAAGGTAAAAGCTAGGATACATTCAGGTACGTTTTAATTTTATTTTTTTTAATTTATAGGGCTATGCAGCATAATTATATTTATCAGGATCAACTAAAATGCAGCAACGATACCTAAGGCACAGTTTACAAAATATTCTTTGAATTTCATGCTATTTCAGTTATGAAGAAATTCTAATCATCAATTTTTCTGTGTAAAAATATTATTAAACATTCAAGTCATTTGGACTTACTTGACTTACTGAAGTCATTTGGAGTAGTATCCAAAAGTAGAGAAAAAATATCGAGTTGTTATTTCTTTTTTAAGCAATACTATTAGTTACTCGAAAAAACCACGATTCACAAATAATTTACAAGATTTGTCTTTTTTCATCCCTTTTAACCTAGCCGACTAAGGAGTATGCTTTAGAAAATAACGACCGTTTAACGTCACTAAAGAGGTGGTAGGCCCTTAAGTTAGGAAAACTTACAAGCAGATCCGAGGTTATTTTTTATTTTCTTTATCTATAGATATGACATATTGTCTTCGAAATCTGCATTGTAAGTCACTACATTTTGGTGAATTACTTTACTCACATAGACAGGTACTTTACCTGCAGCAACTGCTGCAAAAAATACTTTTTATTTAGTTAGGAAGTAGGCACAATAGGCAGGCACCTGTATC
Source organism: Anorthoa munda (assembly GCA_945859665.1). Classification (NCBI taxonomy): domain Eukaryota; kingdom Metazoa; phylum Arthropoda; class Insecta; order Lepidoptera; family Noctuidae; genus Anorthoa; species Anorthoa munda. Next base: position 13,099,657 of record OX243900.1, on the reverse strand, counting down.
TTTCACTTTTGTAATGTATAATTTTTTGCGAGTGGTCCTTCCAGTCTTTCACTGGTTCGCCGGAGAATGGCGGGCGCAAATGGCTCCCGGCCAACCATGGAATTTCAAGCACAACTGCATCTTACCACTGGGGTTTGTAATATTGACTTTTAAAGGACATATCTGTCCTATGAAAAAGTGAATGTGGGAGGAAAATTATAACCGCAACCGTACTTCGTTTTTCCGTACCCAAAAGGTAAAAACTGGACCCTATTACAAATACTCCACTGTCCGTCTGCCTGTCTGTCTGTATGTCTGCCTGTCTGTCACCAGCCTGTATCTCATGAACCGTGATAGTTGTTGTTGTTGAAATTTTCATAGATGATGTATTTCTGTTGCCGCTATAACAGCAAATACTAAAAACAGAATAAAATAAATATTTAAGTGGGGCTCCCATACAACTAACGTGATTTTTTTGCCGTTTTTTAGGGTTCCGTACCCAAAGGGTAAAAACGGGACCCTATTACTGAGACTTCGCGGTCCGTCTGTCTGTCTGTCTGTCACCAGGCTGTATCTCATGAATCATGTTAGCTACACAGTTGAAATTTTCACAGATGATGTATTTCTGTTGCCACTGTAACAAGAAATACTAAAAACAGAATAAAATAAATATTTAAGTAGGGCTCCCATACAACAAACGTGTTTTTTGCCGTTTTTTGCGATAATGGTACGGAACCTTAAGAGTCCGACTCGCACTTGGCCGGTTTTAAACTCATAGTTAGCACTGTTAGCAGCCTAATTTTTGGGTCTACACTTACAATAATATAAAATAACTTGTATCCGAGTATTTCCGGCAAACTTTACATTATTATAACGAAACTAATTATGGTGAATTTGCACATTCCACCCCACATTACATATCAATCATGGTTGACGATGTCGCAACTCGCCTGACATGACGAGCTGAAATTCTTTAGATGTCATGGAGGTAGGCCCCGCTATGACCAACCATACAATTTCCCTTTACTTATGTAGGTTTATACGGGTTTAACTTTAGGGTTCCGTACCCAAAGGGTAAAAACGGGATCCTATTACTAAGACTCCGCAGTCCGTCTGTCTGTATGTCTGTCTGTCACCAGGCTGTATCTCATAAACTGTGATAGCTAGACAGTTGAAATATTTTCACATATGATGTATTTCTGTTGCCGCTATAACAACAAATACTAAAAACAGAATAAAATTACTATTTAAGTAGGGCTCCCATACAAAAACCTGATTGTTTTGCCGTTTATTGCGATAATGGTACGGAACCCTTCGTGCGCGACTCCGAATCGCACTTTACCGGTTTTTTTCGCCTAAGTAAGCCATTTAAAAAGTTAATTCATAAAATCAAAAAACCCGACTGCTTAGGGCCGGTTTCTGAAGTCGACATCAAATCTCAAATCAGCTGACAATTTCTCACAAATTAACCAGCCGTCAGTTGTCAGTGAGTTTCTCAAAACTTCATCATTGAGAAATTACGTAATCGCTGGTTACATTAAATAATCGACATTCATTAATTTCGGTTGGTTTTTTTCTTTTTGCTGACGACAGCAGAGCTATTTTTACTGGTGAAGATATGGGTACTTTTGAAGCAGATGTAAATAATACCCTTAATTGGCTGACAAATAACAACCCGGTCATAAATTTAGAAAAAATTAAATTAGTCACAATCCTTCGATATAGTAAAAACATTTTCAACATTCAACATGATGGTACAGTAATTGAACAAGTTAGTTGCGTAAAATTTTTGGGGCTATGGATAGGTAATGATATGACTTGGCAAACACACATTGACACAGTATGCAGTAAACTGAACCAGAACTCATATGCACTTTACAAATTGTCTAAAGTTGTTGATCAATTAGCTCTATTAACTGCTTATCATGCCTACGTATCAACAACCCTAAAATACGCGATTATATTCTGGGGCAACGCCACAAATAAAGAATCAGTATAAAAGATGCATTCGCGCAATTGCTGGTATCTTTGTTCATATTTTAAAAAGTTTAAAATTCTGACCTTTCCATCAGCTTACATCTACGAAGTTGCGGTATTTGTTAAAATAAATAAAAATCTATTCGGTGAATTAAAATCAAAAAGATACATACTGAAAATATCTAGTATACCACATAGAACTGCTCTTCTGAGCAAAAGTCTTTTCGGAATGACATCTTAAATCCGTGGACATTTTAAACACTAAGGAACTGCTACTATTCATATATAAATTACGTATTTTATTTGATTGACAAAGCTTTACTACACGGTCCAAGATTTTCTTAATAATTAGTACCTACTACAATCTGTCATCATGCACCTAATTCTTATTTTGTAAGATTTGCTTTATATGTGATACCTATGATTATTTTGCATGTTGACTTAATTATTGTATGCCTACTAGGCAGGACATAATGGAACTGTAATTTACCTAACAAATATTTTTTGTTGTATGTGATAGGTTATACAGACAGATCTGTATAACCTATGCCCACAAAAAAAAAATTTGGTTTGATTTGATTTGTAAGCAACACTTACCAAGGTCAGTGTTTGGATGGGTGACCACTTTTTTTGGGTTCGCTTGTTTTTGGATGCTCCCCGCTAGATTAAAATGACAAGAAAATTATGCTATGCAGTCGGAGGATACATTTGGTTTGAGTCAGCCATCTGGCGAATATGTATCCTCCGACTGCAACGTCTGATTTTCTTATTGTTTACGTCTTTTTAGTTCGCTTTATTAACAGCCGGTTTCCCAGCTCTCAATTATCGGGCTGTTAAAGTAATCGCCAAATAATCGACGGTTATTTCTACTTTCAGTTTCTTAACACCAAGTGGTTGTCAATTTGTCACATTTGAGAAAAATCTCGAATTAACCACATGTTACAGAAGTTTTGGATTCTGAGAACCTTTTTCAATGTTAATCTCTTGTCAACGAGCCTAATTTATAATTGTTGGATATTGGTCGATTATTCTCAGATTAACATTAATATTATGATTTCAAAAGGCTTATATTACGATAAAAAGATAATAGGGGTCGGCGAAAACTATGATATGGGTTGAGTTATAAAGCATATGTTAATTTAGATAAATTATACAGGGTGTCCCAGAAATCGACGTCAAGCCGTAAATGGGTGATAGACCAAGTTATAACAGTTCTCAGAAAAATACGAAAAAAAATCTATCTCATGTTTTTAAAAATTTATGGTCACTTTAAAAATTTACTAAAAAAATCAATCCCTGTAATGGTTCTTTAACTCCAATTGCTACAAATCCCATAATTTATCTAATTTTTTTATTATTATGTAATCTTGAATAATGCTTGTGTAGATTTTTGCCTAAAATTCAAAGCCAACTCCTCCTACTTGGAAGATAATTAAACTTTTTCAAAACCAAATTATTCAAATTTACTATTTCGCCCAACTTTAACTGACTGTACTGAAAAAAAAATGTACTACGCTAGTTTGGCAAGTAACATGAAAAATTGGCGCATTTAATAAGGATTCAAAAATGGTGTAACGCTTGCTAGATTACGTTTTCAATAATTGGTCAAGTTTTTTTTTGTAAATAGTCTCAGTTTTTACACAAAATGTCCATACTTCCTTAAAATGACTTTAGCTTACCTAAAGCTTTGCTAAACTCCGTTTCTAGTTCGATAGAGACGGAGAGAGTCATTTTACGAAGTGTGAGCGAGACAGAGAGTGACGCCACCTTTATCAGTGACACAACCTTTATCATGAAACGGAGATACAATTTACCGATGAGTGCGAATGAGACAGCAGTAGTTATTGTTCTGTTTTGTAAGCGCAGACGCACACACAATTACAAATCAGTACGTTACGCTGCTTTGTTTACTGCGCATCTCCGTATTCGTTCATGTTGATTCCGTACTTACCACTTTTTGCGTTGTTTTCTGGACTTAATTGCTTGTGATTTGGACTGTTTAAGTCCTCTTTCTGACGACCTGTGCTTTACTCTGGACTGTTGCTGATCCTGTGATTGTGTAGTACTACCATGGCTGTGTACACTGCATTGGAATATGCGAACATGCACCTCGTTTATGGGGAATGCAGATGCAATGCCAATGCAGCCGCTAGACTTTATCGTGAGAGGTACCCGAACAATCGTCACCCAGATCATCGAGTTTTTATTAATATGCACCGTTCACTATCAGAGGGACGATTCCCTAACCAAGTACATGGTGAAGGAAGACATCGTAATCCGTACGAAGACGTCGTACTACAAGCAGTCCAAGAAGACCCAAGTGCTTCTGTACGTGGAATCGAAACAAGCACAGGTGTATCTAAGAGTACCGCCCACCGAATCTTAAAAAAGAACGAGTTCCACCCGTATCATGTACAGCGAGTACAATCATTACTGCCACGGGATTACGCTCCCAGAGTTGCGTTTTGCCAAAGGATGCTAGAAAGGCACAGAGAAGACCCTCGATTCTTAGAGAAGATTTTATGGACCGATGAGTCAACATTTAAAAAAGATGGCTACATGAATTTGCACAATTTGCACGAGTGGCATGTAGAAAATCCAAATTTGATGAGGCAAGATTACGAATACAGTATCGATTTAAAGTAAACATGTGGACCGGGATACTAAATGGCAAAATAATTGGACCTTTTGAGCTGCCAGAGATTTTGAATGGCGCAGTTTATTTGGATTTTCTTCAAAATACTTTACCAGATTTATTAGAAGACGTGCCACTGAACGTTTACAGGGAAATGTGGTTCCAGCAAGATGGCTGCCCAGCGCATTATGCCCGTTTAGTAAGAGAACATCTTGATGAAGAATACCCGCTCAGGTGGATAGGGCGCGGTGGGACAATCTTGTGGCCACCCCGTTCGCCTGATTTAAATCCCCTAGATTTTTTTTACTGGGGAGCGGTAAAAGAGAAAGTGTACTCAAAAACAATAGAGAATTTAGCCGAGCTGCGGGAAAGAATAACGGAAGCCGTTGTCTTTGTAAATAGGGGAAGATTTGCCCGGAAAATAACCAGATCTTTTTTAAGAAGATGTCGTGCTTGCATTGCCGTCGAAGGAAGGCAGTTTGAACATTTATTGTAATAAAAAAAAATTAAATCTGATAATTTTTTTTTTTTTTCTAACATGAGAAAACTGGTCCTGACTTAAAGTAAAAAGGTTGAGTCACTATCATAACTTTGCTCTTAAATTACGTAAAATTTCGATTTCTTATCTCGCTCACACTTCGTAAAATGACTCTCTCCGTCTCTATCGAACTAGAAACGGAGTTTAGCAAAGCTTTAGGTAAGCTAAAGTCATTTTAAGGAAGTATGGACATTTTGGGTAAAACCGATACTATTTACAAAAAATAATTTGACCAATTATTGAAAACGTAATCTAGCAAGTGTTACACCATTTTTGAATCCTTATTAAATGCGCCAATTTTTCATGTTACTTGCCAAACTAGCGTAGTACATTTTTTTTCAGTACAGTCAGTTAAAGTTGGGCGAAACAGTAAATTTGAATAATTTGGTTTTGAAAAAGTTTAATTTTCTTCTAAGTAGGAGGAGTTGGCTTTAAATTTTAGGCAAAAATCTACACAAGCATTATTCAAGATTACATAATAATAAAAAAATTAGATAAATTATGGGATTTGTAGCAATTGGAGTTAAAGAACCATTACAGGGATTGATTTTTTTAGTAAATTTTTAAAGTGACCATAAATTTTTAAAAACATGAGATAGATTTTTTTTCGTATTTTTCTGAGAACTGTTATAACTTGGTCTATCGCCCATTTACGGCTTGAAGTCGATTTCTGGGACAACCTGTATAATTGATCTAAATTAACATATGCTTTATAACTCAACCCATATCATAGTTTTCGCCGACCCCTATTATCTTTTTATCGTAATATAAGCCTTTTGAAATCATAATATTAATGTTAATCTGAGAATAATCGACCAATATCCAATAATTATAAATTAGGCTCGTTGACAAGAGATTAACATTGAAAAAGACAAATTGACAACCACTTGGTGTTAAGAAACTGAAAGTAGAAATAACCGTCGATTATCTGGCGATTACTTTAACAGCCCGATAATTGAGAGCTGGGAAACCGGCTGTTAATAAAGCGAACTAAAAAGACGTAAACAATAAGAAAATCAGACGTTGCAGTCGGAGGATACATATTCGCCAGATGGCTGACCCAAACCAAATGTATCCTCCGACTGCATAGCATGATTTTCTTATTGTTTACGTCTTTATAGTTCGCTTTATTAAGCAGTCGGGTATTTTGATTTTATGAATTAACTTTTTTATATTTATAACTTTTTAGTTAACATTTTTTTTCGAAGTAGGTATATTTAAAAATATGAGTGTTACATATTTTTGAAATCATCTCTTAAAACCCTTTATTATGATACCCCACACGATGGGTTGGGAAGAAATAGAAAAATTGGTACCCCACAATATGGCGCCCAAAATCCGCCATTTATCTATTTTGCAATTTTAATGTAGCCAGTGACACTTGCGTTTGGCCTCTGGAACGTCACATAGGAACAAACATACATACATAGACTGATACACACATTACCCTCATTCGGCAGTCGGGTAAAAAAACTCACGTGAATTATAATTTACCACGCTGTTTAAAAAAATCATTCGTTCCTTTATATTCGGCAGTTGTACTAAATTCTACTTTACGGTGAAAACCAAAAGATGTAAATGGTCTAAATGTCACGCTAAGTTTAGCCAGGAGTAGCGACACTGAATGAACGAAAGGCTGCGGCCAGCTTTAAATGTGGTAATTTTATTTCTATTTTAGTTTATTTTATTTTCAGGTTTCAAACACAATATAGTAGACAGTAAGTAACTCAATCCCAGTAATATAGCATAAAGTGTTGATTGATTTGTGGCATTAATCACATTGATGTGAGTTACAGGAATGTCGAGAAAAATATTAAATTATTATCTTGTACCGGTAAGTTTTTCAAGTGGGCCAATGCCGAAACTATGAGGAAAGTTACAAACACTGAAAGGAGTCTCGGGACCGTTTTAATGAAAACTAAAGCTGCATTATAGGATTTTTGAAACCTCAATATTCTTAGCCTGGAATCGAACCTGTTGATTTTGAAAAAATAAACACGCTCATTATTACACGATCCGATAGTGTTGCTAATAAGGATCAAATTCTGGTAAGTAATGTCTCACGGCAAACTTAAGGAAATACCAAATTTTTAACAAAATGTACTGACGAAAAATAAAGTCGTCTGAAATCGTTTGATATTTATTTTTTCAGAAAGAAAGAAAGAAAAACGTTTATTTGCGACAGGGACGACGCATGCCATAAAAGAACCAAAGTAAAACTTAAATACAAATACAGAGACATGCGTCATAATCACAACCACGCAAAACGGTCATCGCTCAACGATTCGGTACATTTTTCGCCATCGATTTTGAATCAATGAAAGGTCACATTATTGTCTTTAGTTTAAAACTATTTTTCACTCTTCGCAAAGCGGGTCAGATTAAATGAATGATCTTTGAAAGTCTGGATGTTTACCTTTATTTGCTTGTTTGTTAATCAATAAAAATTACCATTACGTCTCTAGCACGCGGGTAAAACAGGATATTTTTATCCCTTGTAATAACTGCCAGCTTTTACGGGGCGAAGCCGCTGACAAATTACTAACGAGAAATCACACTCATGTCCGGTAAAGCTAGAAAGCGATTTGGCAAATAAATGGCCCAAGGAAAACAGACTGTGTAAGTAGGTGCCTACATTTACAAAGGAAAAGTCTTCATTTCACTGCTGGCGTATTTTTCACGTTGTACAAAAAAACAGCACATTTGAGGGAATATCAATGTTACCTACATTTGGAAGCTGGCGTGATGTTGCTATTGTTAATTTATGATGCGACCATGTTGCGCCATATTGATATTGATGGACGTGACATAGAGCACTTCATTCTATTTTTAAATCTTACTGTGTGTGTGAAGCTGGTTTGAATTTAAAATTTTAAAGCTAATGGAAGGTGAAGTTTTCAAGCCTGCGCTTTCATTGGTGAAGTTAGGTACTCTTTTCGAAAGTGTCCAATATTTTTTGGCTATACCTAATAATTTATTTATGTGTTTCTCTTTCATGAGGCTAAATCCTTTACCTTGCCGAATTCAGTTACGCATTTAGGCTACAGGGTTTGTATTTTTTTTTTTTAAGTGTGTTTTCTTCCTTCCTACGTCCTGCTTTCAATGAGTAGGTATGTGATTTTCCAATAACAGCGAACCTTGTGATTCATCATAACCAATAACTAAGATCCATAAATATAACAATTAAAACCATGGCGTTACATAAAATCACAAAACAATATCTAATATCAGTTTTATGGCAGTTATAAAATATTTACCGACTGTCGGGCTTATGAAACCTCGTATTTTCGGTTGATTGCCCACTGTCTTCCAGCCTTGGCGAAAAACTTAGGTAAGCTTTTTAGATATTTAAAGGGCAATAACATTCCTCGGGCGTAGAGATGTAGCGGTGTAGGCACGGTTACGTGGGCCATCATAATTTTGTACAGTACGACACAACTAAAAGGTTCCCTTGATGTGCAGCACAGCACATGGGGTTTTAGAAAAGGTTCGGCTTTGTAAGTCTTTGTCATTCTTGCCATTGTGAGGGAGTCTTTCTAAACAATCAACCAAAGCCATTGCTTCTTTTCGGGATCCCTTTTTTTCACATATTGTTCTTTTTCCTAATATACTTTGGCATAACTGTTTTTGGCATAATTTGTTTTGCCAATTAATTCTTTGCCATTTTTTTTGAAATACAGTTTATGATGACATAATTATCTTGAAGCGTAATTTGTTTTGGCATATTTTTAATTCGCATAATGTTACTAGTCCTAATGACTATTAGCATAATAGTATTAAGGCATAAAAAATATTAATTACTATGCGGCATAACGGAAACAAATTTGAAATATTTTTACGTATTTTGTTTTTTTAGTGACAGAAATTAATCACTGCAATACCGACTCCACGTAGTCTTGTCTGCCGTACACCTAGAGTGTTATTTAAAATTGCGGCCTGCGAGCTGTGGAGCAGGTGGTTTTAACGCTCGCCGCCGTGGCTGAGGCTGGCCACGAGCACGAGCAGCTTGCGTGGGATCGCCGGAGCCCCACAGCGCCGGAGCCGTGACAGAAACCATGCCTGCTGCATGTTGCATGCTGCATGCTTGCTTGCGTGCATGGTGTATGCTTGTTTTCATGTTTGCTTGCTGTATGCTTGCTTGCATGCTGCATGTATGCTCCATACTTGCTGCATGCATGGTGTATGCTTGTTTGCATGCTTCTTACAGGAATAAAAAACCAAAAAGGAGTTAATTATTATGCGTACTTGTTATGCTTAAAAAAATGTTTTAATATCATTATGCGTAAACAAATTTATGTTTTAGAATGTTATGCATAAACATTATAATGATTAGAGTAATTATGCTAAAAAAAATATGTGTAAGCTGTTATGCGAATATAATTTTATACGTAAATATTAGGATAAACAAAAGTATGCCATGTTATATTATGTCTAAAGGTTTTATGCAAATGGATAGGGAACCCTAATATTCACTCCACTCACGAATCATTATATAATCATTCTAAACTCTGTCAATTCCTGCCTGAATTCGTTAAAACTCGGGTCGAACAAGTTCAAAAGTTATCGCTCTCGACGAATTAAGCCAATGAAACTTCTAACCTGTGTCGTACTGTACACACGTATTTACACTTAGGTATTGTTTTCTTCAGTGTACGTAGTTACGCGTTTATGCGAAACATTAGTACGGTGATATTCTCCAGAGTAATACACGACAATTTGTTACATGGCTCATGGTTTTTGGGAGCCTTTATTTTTTAGGGTTCCGTACCCAAAGCGTAAAAACGGGGCCCTATTACTAAGGCTCCACGATCTGTCTGTCTGTCTGTCCGTCTGTCACCAGGCTGTATCTCATGAACCGTGATAGCTAGACAGTTGAAATTTTCACAGATGGTGTATTTTTGTTACCGCTATAACAACAAATACTAAAGACAGAATAAAATAAATATTTAACGGCAAAAAAATCAATTTGTTGTATGGGAGCCCATACAACAAACTTGATTTTTTTGCCGTTTTGCTGCGATAATGGTACGAAACCCTTCGTGCGCGAGTCCGACTCGCACTTAGCCGGTTTTTAAAGAAAATATTATTCTATTTTCTAAATTGTGTAGGTACTTTAACAAAAAATGCTTTTGTATTTTCTATTTAAATTATTTACATTTTATCATTTTAATGTGCATATTTACTGCAGGTCTCTTGCGGGTTGGTTGAATTTATGCTTTTACCTACGCAGTCCATTTCTTTGCGTACAGGTTGATAATTCCCACCTTCAACTTTTGTACGAAATATCTGGCTCGTCATTTTTCCTCAGGCATTATTTCATGATATCTTAACCATTGAAGCATGCCCTTTCTCATTTCCACAACGATCGCCCAACCGAAAAAGAAACATTCACAAAAAAATTTAGATAACCAAAAAGCTTTCTTATAAAATCCAAAACTAATCAAAACTGACCGAGTTTATTGATTGAAAAGTTAAATGACTATCCTAAAAAATAATACAAGAAATTAAAACTTTATGGACCTATTCTGCATATTTTATTAACCGAATTTACAAAAAGGAGGAGGTTCTCAATTCGGATGTTTTTTTTTTATGTTTGTTCGCGCATAACTCCGTCATATATAAACGAATTTGCAAAATTCTTTTCAATTTGGTAAAGATCTGATGAACAAATTTGGAGACATACAACATAACTCTTCAATAAATGACGGCAAATCTCTCGGGTTTGCTGCAATCACACGTCTGTCATACGATCACGCCAGTATGCTCTAATCGGGTACGCAGATGTGTACAGTTCACCCTGGTACTATTATGGCATCAGTGTGCCCATTATAGGTACCTTAATATAGAACTTTTCCATTAAAAACACCACCACCACCAACACCAAAAAGCCACCACCATCCACTAACCACCAAAACCAAACCACCAAATCCACTAAAAAGTGAAAAATATAAAACTTTTTACAAAAAATTCAACGGGCTTCCAAAAAAAACACTACTGAGTAAAAAATAACTTCATAAACGAAGAAATGAAAACAGGAACACCGACTTCCGAATTTTTTTTACTGCAAAAAAGCAACTGGAGTTAGTAAAAAGAGTGTAAAAGTGTAAAAAACAACGTATGTACTCATAGAGAACTCTTGCCATTACCAACAGCCATCAATATTTGGGTGTTTGAATATTGAACTAACTCAAATCAAACCAACCAAACTAAGCTCCAGTCAGCATTATTTTACTTCTTCCCACATAAACCTATACTGCAAAATTCTGCCATGTTTTTGTTTTTCGGAAAACATGACTTGCCGACAGCACTAGCGCAGTAACACACAGGTCGAGTTAAATCTCAGCGTTGTTCTAAAATATTCAGGCGTGCTGGAGTCCGTGACCCAACAAACTGCGCTGTTTGCTCGCAGAACGATCTCATTCGAACTTGGTGGTTTTTCTAGGATACTTCGGCCTTTTATTTATTTGCCCGTACATGGTTTTGTATCTGCGTAATTTATGTGGTTTATTTACACAAGTAGATTTGAATACCACGATTTACAAGCGTACAATCGTGGTATTTGAATATTTTTTGGGTTTTTAAAGATTATTTCAAAAAGAGTAGATCAAGACAGTCAGCAAAAACAACCATAACTAGATACACTTCAGCAAAAAAGCTACTATACGGAAATAACAACAGCAAACTATCCAAAAATAGTTAAAAGATCATTATTTACAAGCGTACAATCGTGATACCTATATTGCTTAGTTATTTTTGTTGCTGTACCTATTTACTTACAGAAATAACAACAGCGAAATATAAATGTTTCTCCTTTACCGTTAACCTGTGTTTATGTTACGACTACCTAATGAGTATTTATGGACACCATTATACTTACCTACTTACCTACCATTAAACGAAACATCTTAATACAATGCAGGAGGAACTTCGCATTGTGCTAAGTACCTACCTTTTTAGGGTTCCGTACCCAAAGGGTAAAAACGGTGATCACCATCAACACATGAAATCCCTGTGACATCCTCAATGACCACCCCGGAACCCTTGTGCTAAGCTCCTACTCTGGTAGCTTTGGTAGGTACTTATTGTAACGACGATGACAACGTCTCGGACACGGATATGATTGACGAGACGAGGCGCTCATTAATTAATTAATAAGTAGGTAATGTTGACAATACTACAGTTGCAGATATTGTTCACACAAAGACCGAATATAAAACCTAAATACAGGAGCGTAGCTGCCGCCGCTGCCGTATCAGCCGTATCTTAGATACGGCCACGGGGCCCCCGATTTACAGGGGACGAGTGGAACTAAACGTTCGGAAAATGTTACGCACTGACTCAAATTCTTTTTGATAAGAGGTTCGAAATTTTGTATTTGTTATTAAATAAACTATATTTGTTATGATGACAACATAATCTCTCTTATGCCTTCATAGCATCCTTATGCTACAATTTAATAAATATAGTAAACTGAAGCATGAAAAATTATCCGATCCCAGCCAGGATTCTCTATTTTTTAGGCTCGTTCCACTGGTGCTTCATCCTCGTCCCACAAAACCGTTTAAGTAATCCAAGTAAATAATTCAGTCTCCTATTTTATTTATTTTGTAAGAAACATTTTCATTTTTGGTATTTCTGCAATCCGGTACAATGGGACAAATTTTGAAACAGGGACATAGGACAAACTACGCCACTTCCTACATATCTTTTGATCTAAGACAACACAACCGAAAACTATTCAATGAATCATGCTATAGAATTTCACTTATCTGACTTTTTACACAAGAGGAAGATAAGGTGCAAGAGGATTCCGTCTCGGGAAAACTTTAACTCTGCTGCTCGTACCGTCGGAAATAAAAAAAAACTGTTCATCGAATCATTAATTTAACACAGTGTCATACAAATAAAGTAATAGAACGTTTACTAAGTAAATTAAATTCACCACGATAGTAACGTAACCCATGGTTACGTTATTTACTCGAAATGCGACCATGGTGTTGTAATGTAACTCCCCATGGCACGTCATCTGACGGATGATTCAATTACGCACAGGACGATAATAGCCCACTTTGTATTGTCGACATCGCTATGTAGAAAATTAACCCTGACCCCTTGTTACAAATGATCTCCACTATTTCGGACTTGGGAGACGCAAACAGAGGGTTAGACGAAATTTTAAATTAATTTGTAAAGAATTCGTAAGATTTGTTGAAGATGTTGCTTGCTGGTTTAATTATTTGAATTAATCAGTTGCAATTTATTTTATTTATTGAATCTGTGAAGTATGTGTTGGCCAAAGAAAAAGAGAACATATTAAGCGAGTGTATAGAACGGAATCACGAGTACCTACTGCTGAACTGAGCACTTCAAAAAAGAACCTGGAGGAAAATTCTGTCACGTTGATGTTCAGTCATAGAAGAGGCACCAGAAGAAGAACCTCTCCATTGTGTAGTGTAGAGAAAAATACAAATAAGTAAAAACATTGCCTTACCTAACCTAATAATTACTTACGTAGTGTGGCGTTCTGCAGGAAGCTCTAGCATAGCTGTAATGTGCTTCAAACAAACTAGTCTACCGTAGCAACCACTTCAATTGGTCAGCCTTTTAATGTTCCCACTGCTGGGACACAGGCCTCCTCTCTGTGAGAGGGAATGGGTCGTAATCCACCACGCAAGCCCAGTTGGTGCAAGCAAGTTGGTGTAAGCAAGCCACTTAGCAAGCATAAAAAGATTGTAAATAATAGGTACAGAGAAAGATACTTTACCTTTAATTGAAAATTAACTTTTTCTACTTCAAATCATAATCTGAATAGTCAAAATCATGTACCATTACTTCATTTGTTTGAAATTCGTTTGCATTACAATTAAAAAGACAGTGTGTTAACGCAATTAGGTCCCAATCTGCTGGCCGTGCGTCGATCGTTTTATTCTGTATTTTAATACTTCTCAAGTTAAAGTTTCCTTGTCTTAATTACATTCCCAGTTTCACTTAACTAATTGAATCTTTTTCATTTCCGACTGAAAGTTTTCAGTTCGTTTTACAGCTGTATTCCTAATATTCCAAGAGCCTGCGACGATCTGACCTTCGTCATTTTATAAAAGCTGAAAGTTTATCTGTGTGTGTACCCAATACGGGTAAGAAAGATCCCCGAATATGAAGTTTGGATCAGGGTGGCTTTGAGAGATATCGGGTACCAAAGGGTTTTAAATTGCACCTCACTTCCGTTAAAGTATAAAGCTCAGGTTTATATATTTTATTTGGAATAACATAAGAAATCACGTCGTCCATTGTCAGTACGGTAGCAACCCCTGTCAGACACCCTCAAAGTATGATCAATTGTGATGAAAGTTTCGTCATAGTCAAAGTCAAATAAAGTCAAATTTATTTATTTCAACTAGGCCAATAAGCGGCACTTTTGAACGTCAAACATTATTAAATCTAAATTAAAAATGTACAAGTAATAAAAATTGACTCTACCGTGCATTCGAAAAGTAGCTTGTTATGGAGAAGAACGCACAAGAAACTCCATACTTACTCTTTTGGTTGAAATATGACGTTAATTGTTGAAAATGTCGGCAAAAGTCAAGCCGCCTGGGAGCTTTCATGGAAAACGCTGCCTAATTCCCTCTGAGATATAACAATACAATGTATGGTGTGCTATTCCTCTTTTATAGGTCTACAGAAAAGTCCGCAATGGCATATATCTATCTTTTTAGGATAGCTTAGGAGTCGGTTGGCAATGGTGATCACCACATGAAAATAACAAAAACCAACCGCGAGCAAGTGATATCAACATACCTACGCGCTATATTTAATTTAAAAAATCAAAATCAAAATTTCTTTATTCAATTAAGCCATTAAGCGGCACCTTTGAAAGTCAAAAAAAAAATTTAAAAAAAAGTTACAATAATTCTACCGTCCATTCGGATATGTAGCTTGTTATGGAGAAGAATGGACAAGAAACTCCACACTCAAGTATTTGGTTACATCATTTCTTGTTGGAAAAAATACATATATACATATATGTGAGAACGATGTAAAAAGACGTGCACGTAAAAGCGTCTAGAGTAAAACAAACAATTAAAAAAATATCAATACACAGGTAATTAAAAACAGGCCGGGGCAGCTAAGTTATGACCAATCCCAACTGACGGCGCCCGTTCACGAACATGACACATAGATCGGCACCACTCAGATCAACCATCATGAAGGGAACCGAATGATCCAACACATGTGCCACCATCAGAGAGACATTAGAGAGAGCATGACACACTATTAACTGCCAGGGCACACTAGTATAGTCAACAAACACGACATATAGGTACAGTAAATTGTAGATATACAGTTGGTACATAGTACTCACATATGTGCTGTGCAGTTATATAATACTAAAATAAATTGAGTTTATACAACACAAATATATTCATACAGTCTTCAGTAGGTCCAACAATACTTCAGAACTTTTCTGCTTATCACTTGTTTTTGTGCCCTAGTGGCTGTGGATTCATTCCCCTGCGCGCATATTGCCTCACTCAATTCGCGCGATGCACTAGAGAATAACAAATGTTTGAAGATTTCGCGATTTCTGTACTTAAGGGTACACTAGTCGACGGCACGAACTATTTTGTGCGCGGGGTTAAAATGCATGCTATATCAACCGACAACACGTGCGAAACAGATAGATGCTGTTATGAGCAGTAAGAAGCTAATTTGCGTACGAATACACACTTTTGCAAATTTGTAGCGAAATGGATGATGATTTAGAACGAAAACGAGCGCGCGAAATTTTATAAACAGACCTTTGGGAGTCTGGATATCATGAAAAAACGACTGAATGTATCGGTTCAAAATAAAATTATTTGCATTGTTGAACTACTAATCTATCCTTGTATGGAGGCCGTTTTTCAATTTTCCTTCTTCTTATGATACTTATTTGCGCCCAAAGATGCGTTAAAATTAGTGTTGAAATATGGAACTTTCGAAGGTCATAACTTTCAAGTAAATATTTTTTTTACTTTTTTGCTTCCATACAGGGCTAGATAATGATGAGACAAATTGATATAATTTTTTATTTTGAACGTACATCGTCAAACAGTGGAGTAAAACGCCAGACTTCGTTTGTATGGAAGAATTTTCGACTAGTGTACCCAATATTTTAGATTGAGATTTAAACCCATATTGTTATTATAATTATCTTCAATTTTTTCATCAGGATTTTCTTTCCTTCTTTTCGCTCATGCAGGTAATCGAAGCCAGGTGACTCCAATTACCTACATAGTGACCCCCATTTCCCACTATACCTAAACAAGATAATGGACGGACGAGACAACAAAACATGGTATCGGTGCACATCTTGTTGGCTTTGGGCTCATGCCGACTCTATTAAGTGGGTCTCTGCTCGCAATTATGTGTGCGATATGTGTCATTGTCATCGAACCGGTTTTTCTTTAAATCTTTGTTTCTAAATTAATAAGCCAAAGTGATTAAACTGGTTCTCAATTAATAGTTACATAAGTAAAACTTATTATAAGAACAAAGCAATAATTAGTTGATTAAATGATTTGGTTTTATTTCAGTTCTCGCTTAGGTGGTTCATTACCTACATCACCCCTACTATACCAAAAGAAAAAAATTGAAAAGAAAAAAAAAATGTTTTTGTCCGTCAGGTAGATTAATAAAATATATTGGACACGTATTTTTTCTTTTGACGCATAAACATAAAGTGACGACGATATAATGCGTTGAAATATCGTGTGATGTCACGCCGCTAGTACACTTTATACTGCCTTAGTGACGTGCCAAGCCCCCACTCCTGAACTTTGGTGCGCTTTTACTTTATCAATTTGTATTGATTTGGTAAAGCAAAAAATATGTATCCAATATTATTTGATAATCTCACTGACATACTAAATATAATTAGCATTTTTCTACCCAGGAAAAATACAAATTTAAACGCTATTTAGACGGTTACTGTATTAATCCTTATCAACTTAAATACTTTAGTTACCTTAAGCATTGCATGCACTTTGTGATAATCTTTTACTCCATATAATTTAAATGAATAATTAGGAGTTGTCGCAAAATAAAAACTAACGGGCTCGAAAATAAATTCAAATGCGGGTAATTATTTTAAGAAAAAAAAACCGGCCAAGTGCGAGTCGGACTCGCGCACGAAGGGTTCCGTACCATTATCGCAAAAATCGGCAAAAAATCTCGTTTGTTGTATGAGAGCCCCACTTAAATATTAATTTTATTCTGTTTTTAGTATTTGTGAAATACATCATCTGTGAAAATTTCAACTGCCTAGCTATCACGGTTCATGAGATACAGCCTGGTGACAGACGGACAGACAGACAGACAGACGGATCGCGAAGTCTTAGTAATAGGGTCCCGTTTTTACCCTTTGGGTACGGAACCCTAAAAACATGTAGGCATCATTATGCGTTACTACCCGTGCAGAGAGCAGTGGTGGCCCAGTGGTATCGGTTGCGACTTACAAGTTGTAGTTCGTGGGTTCGAGCCCAGGCAGGCGCTTTACTTTGTGTAAATTATTTCATCACCACTGCTCTCAAAACGGTGAAGAAAAACATCGTGAGGAAACCGGCATGTCCTAGAACAAAAGATTCGAAGACATGTGACATCCACCAAGCCGCACTAGGCCCGCGTGTTGGATTACGGCCCATTCCCTCTCACAGAGAGGAGGCCTGTGTCCCAGCAGTGGGCACATTAATAGGCTGATGATGTGATGATGATGTGATGATATGATTCTCGATAAATGAAAGGTAAATCTGGATATTACTCGTAAGTATACCTGCGAGGCGAGCACGGCCTTGAGTCACGGATTTTATCACGGTTTTTGCTCCCAAACTGTGATAAAAATGTGTGACTAAAGCCTATCACATAAGCCCGTGCTCGTCGGTCTGCTGGTCATAAATACCATACCTGTAGCCAGCAAGGTCTCAAAATACTTTGGTAAACAGTTTACTAGAAGCGAATAATTCCGTCAGTGATGTTCGATAACGAGTTTCCATAACACATTAGGTAGGTACGTCATCATAAAATTATGTTATAATGGATATTACTTAACGTTACCAACTTCCATCTAGGTATTAATAATTTAGACCCGTTTTTGCCACCAACCGCAATTTAAACCGAACTTCAGGAGTTAAGTAATAAATTGATTTCTACCAACTATGAAATGGACCTATAACTTTGCGGTAGCAAATTGTTTTCTAATATTTACGCGACCACTGTTGATTGAAACGAAACTTCGTGAGGTAAGTACGCTTAGAATTTTACTGTCTGTGGCCTGCAGCTTTAAATACATATGTAAAGCACCTACTACATACATAATTTCATATATTATTCATAATTATAACCAAAAAAATCTTTTATAAAAAAATCAAACCGACTTCCAAAACAAAACACTACAAAGCGAAAAATAACTTTCTTTACAAAAGTCGGTTTGATTATTTGTTAAAATGTTTTTTATTTTCCTCTTGTTAGTTTTGGTAGGTAGCCAAAGTACATCTCATGACGATTCCAATAAGTCCAAACACGACTAGGATACATTATTTTATTTCGGAGTTCCCGTGGTCATTATGCCATTATGTGGTGGAGAGCAGTGGTGGCCCAGTGGTATAGGCTGCGACTTACAAGTTGTAGGTCGGGGGTTCGAGCCCAGGCAGGCGCTTTACTTTGTGTAAATTATTTCATCACTACTGCTCTCAAAACGGTAAAGGAAAACATCGTGAGGAAACCGGCATGTCCTAGAACCAAAAATTCGAAGGCATGTGACATCCACCAACCCGCACTGGGCCCGCGTGGTGGATTACGGCCCATTCCCTCTCATAGAGAGGAGGCCTGTGTCCCAGCAGTGGGAACATAGGGAAAATAGGCTGATGATGTGATGTGTGATGTGTGTGGTCATTATGGTCTTCTTCATCAATTCCACTTCACCAAATGATACATTCTGAGTGCAAATGATTGCATTATTGATGAAAATACCAAAATCACTAAAATACATTTAGTGATTATATCCATCATAGTCCATAATATTTGAGGAGTGCCCTCGATTTCTCTAGGATCCCATCATTAGATCCTGGTGTCCTTATCATGGTACCACTCTTTGGATATCTCCTTTCCAACAAAAAAGAATCATCAAAATCGGTTCATAAACGACGAAGTTATCCGCGAACACACATAAAAAAAAATATATACGGTCGAAACCTCCTCCTTTTTGGAAAGTCTGTTAAAATACAAAACATTAGAGTACTTTTTGTCATCTTGTCTGAATAACTAACAAAGATTAAACATCTATATGCAGGTAACTACACATCAAAAGATGTAACTAAAACCGATCCTAATACTAAATCTAGGGTAATTTAGGGTAACATGTGGTGTACCTACGAAGGAAAATTATTGTTAAAGGTACGAAATGAGTTATTGCGGTGTTGCTTTACATAAGTCTTGTAATCTTTCACTTGACTATCATATTCCAGCCCATCCTCTAGGGGATAACATGTATCTCCCTGTTTTGTTCTTCTTACAACATTTTAATGATGTATTTCAAGGCGTGTTTGCTTTGGAAGTGATGATATGAAGATTCGAATGACGTTATTGAGACGCACGCTATTTTGAAAAACTTTACGAGTGGTACGCCAGTTCAATAAGACAAAGTCGAAAACCGCTATATCGAATGACTTTGTCGCGAACACGCTGATTCGAAAAACTGTTTGACTGGTATCCATTATCCATTATCAGTGAAGCAGTTTATACCGCAAAATATTAATTAACTAGCTTCTTCCTGCGGATTCGCCCGCGTAAAAAGGGTTTTATCATCCCAAGGGAATAGTTTGCTCTTTTGTAACTTGTAAGGGATTGCGTACAGTCCAGGCTATCCGTAATTCTAACCGTTTCTGGAATTAAATTATCCACGCTTCCAAATTAAAAGCAAGTGTAGTTATGCGATTAGCTATTGAAAATTCATTTAACCAATCACAGCAGCTAATAATTTGCACGCCTTTGATAATTTGTCAGATGTAGTTGCGATACCTATGGTTTTAGTCCAGAAATTCTATCCAGATCCGTTCAACCGTTCTACCTGATTGAGTAACAAACATAAATCCACACTCACATGTATCCAAACTTTCACATTTATCATACTAGCTTCTGCTAGCGGCTTCGCCCGCGTGTAACTCGGGAGTTGTCCGAACTGCATTTTTTTCGGGGATAAAAAGTAGCCTATGTGCTATATCAGACTATAATCTATCTCTGTGCCAAATTTAAACCAAATCAGTTCAGCTGAGCCGGCGTTATTGAGTAACAAACATACAAACACACACACTCACAAACTTTCGCCTGTATAATACTAGTGTGACTAGCTTCTGCCAGCGGCTTCGCCCGCGTACAAATTGAAAATTATCCCGAGGGAACATATTTCCGGGATAAAAAGTATTCTATGTACTATTCCTGACTATAATCTATCAGCCGTTTGAGCGTGAAGAAGTAACAAATATACAAACACACACTCACAAACTTTCGCCTTTATAATATTAGTGTGATGATAGTGTGATACAGTAAGATTTTCATTTCGATATATGTTACCTAACGTAGATATGTTTGATTGTACTAGTATTCTGATAAGCAGTGCGCCTAGCCATTTGGCTTCCTGTCTATCCTTATTTTTTTTTAGATCTCGCTGGGTAAAAATGCATTACGCATACCCGCCCATTGGGGGAATGGGGGGCCTATGTGGGACTCCCCGGGCTGACTGACCGAGTATACCCACTAAAATAACCCAGCGGCACTCCCGCATCGTCTGTGTGGAGGAGGACTGGGAAACTGGCACAGCCTTTACGTCCAGTCCTCCGCCGACTACCGCCCGCCTTTACAGCGGGGCCTTCACGCCCCTCCCTTAGTGGAGGGGCCCGGGAACGACCGCGAGTGCTCGGCCGTTCCCGCCCGACGAGGGTGGTGATTAGTGCAATGCGAGCGAAAGGCGCCGGGCCGCGCCGTCAACTCGTACACTCTGGCGAGCACCCAAGCCTCTAACTCCCAAGTAGGAGTGCCCGCCAGAGCGCACGCCGCCGCGAATCCCACCGAGCGGTAGGCCCTCGCCACCCGCTGTGCAATGGCCCTTTGGGGCCTGCGGATGGCGGTCGCGTTCGGCGCCCCGTAGAGGGCCGTACTCTTTAGGATACAACCGCCGGCATCGCGCCTTAGGCCTCCCCAAGTTCGGCAGGAGCCACGAGAGGCATCGGCAGCCTTCAGCAGGCGCGTCGACAGCCCACTGAAATGTGGGCCGAAGCGCCACCTGCTGTCCAGCAAGAGGCCCAGATATTCGATCTGGGCCCCGACCTCGATCCTAACGCCCTCCACAACTATATGGGCGTCAGGAGGGTAGCGCTGCCGACGCCCGTGAAAGAACATGGCCTCGGTCTTTTCCTGTCTATCCTGGTACAACTGAGTATTAACTGAGTATTTTACTTTTACATGGAGCGACTGCTTATCTGACCTTCACAACCCAGCATCTGGATAACTCGATACCTCTTGGCAAGACTCATGTCAGATTTTCAGCGTTTCAGCCCTTAAAGACTGTCAAAAATTTCCGTCAAAAAGCCCTTAAAGACATGTCAGCCAGGAAGCCGGCTTAACGTGCTTGCCGAGGCACGTAGGATTTTCGGTATGTAAACAATGGCTTATGTTTAACTTACCACCAGATATAGTAACATATAACAGACAAAAATAGTAAATGATCACCAAAATTAAACCCGCATCTTATTGTAAAATTATAACCAAAGTTTTAACATCTCGCTATCCTGTTTAGGCAAAATGACTCCAAATAAATCATTGTTAACCCAAAAGTAGTAAATGATCACCAAAAGTAGTAAATGATCACCAAAATTAAACCAATGACCAAAAAGATTATAAAATTTCTGGGAGCAACTTGGAAGTAGCGCTCGCCGGCCGCTGCCGCGGCACCGCTCGCTTTGCTCGCTCGGCTCGCGCGCGGTTGGTCACAGTTCTAACCTAACCTAACCTATTTTACAACATTAAATAGCGCAATAATTTGCTATTAAAATTTGGTGATCAATTTACTAAATTTGGTGATCAATTTACTAAATTTGGGTTTCATAGTACAATTTTAGGTAATAGAGGTTATGGTCACAAAGTAATTTTAGGTGGTCATTATATTTATCCCCGTAAACAATTGGTCACCCAAGATGATCAAATATTGCTTAACTTCGGCAATCGATCTGTACGGCTGATAGGTATTATGTAGTTACGACCGCCTGATACATATTCTAACTGCCTGGAGGGGCTGCATACATAAGAAAGGTGAAAGACAACTCTCACAAAAAAAAAGATAATAAAAAAATAAAAAATCCCAATTGCTTAAAAGACGTAAACAAGAAGAAAATCATGCTGTGCAGTCGGAGGATACATATTTGCGAGCTGGCTGACCAAAACCAGATATATCCTCCGACTGCACGGCATGATTTATAATTATTTAGATGATGTATAATTATTAAATTTTGACATTTCATTCATGATCATCTAAACTAATTTATAATATTGTACGCCTTAAAAGTCGCGCGCACACCATGTATGCGTAATCTATTGCTGTTTCTATTGTGTCGATAAATTACTTACTACAGTTGTTAATTACACAGTTGTTAATTGTTGCGGCCGCTTTGGAGCTTGGACGCTTTGATTTTTTAAGTTAATTCTAATATTTCTACACCGGCAACGGTAGTGTATGTGAAACTGTTTAATATTAAGATCTTAATGTACCATATACTCAGAAATAAATATATCTTATCTTATCTTATCTTATGATTTTCTTCTTATTTACGTCTATTTAGTTCGCTTCTTAAGTTCGGGCTTTTTGTTTTTTTTTAAACTTTTTTTTTTTTTTTTTTTTTCTTTGTATAGGCCTGTGTTTGACCACAATCTCACCGTGGTCAGTGATGATGTGGCCGATGGTGGTAAGCACACAAAGCCTAGAAGGGAACTGGCTCTCAAGTGCTGCTGTCGGAACACACCGGAAGGTGCTTGGCGACAGATTTTCAACTTGAGGGTGGTTGCCAGCCAGGCGGGTACTACAAAGTACCCTACCACCGTGCTATGGTTTCCTCACGATGTTTTCCTTCACCGAAAGCTCAAGCTCATTGTAGGATTCGAACCCGCGACCTTCGTCTCGGTATCCGACGTCACTACCACTGAGCTATCATCGCCTTAACTAAACTTCTTAGTTAACATTTCTTTTTTCGAATAATATAAATGTTATATATTTTTGAAATTACCTCCACACACCACACGATGGGACTGGAAAAAATAAAATTGGTAGCAACAACATTTAGGGTACCTACTGACTTCCCTTTCAAGACCCGCTGCAGCATTCCACCTACAGGTGAATAACTTTTATTTTTTACAAGTGTTTCTGCATTGTTTTTTGTGATCTCTTAGAATACTTAATTGCATTGTTAGTGCCGAATGAATATAAAATAGGAAGTTGCTTTCTTGTCTGAAACCTTGAGACTTCTTCCTATTTCTGCTTGATACTAATCTAGGTTTTATTTCAATTAATAACAGTGCTAGTTACTTATTTATCTTACATCCGCTTTAGATCCGATTCCGTGTTGAATACTCACGCAGTCGAACGCATCGTTAGTATGAATTTGCCTTGACAATAGAAAAGAGGCCAGTTTATACTGCTGTTTTATTATCACTACCTATCTTAAGTTATTAGTCATTTATTCATTTGTTTAACATAGGTACCTACAGTACAACTATTATATCCCTCGGCAATCATCGCTTTTCCAAATACAAAAGAATTAGTACATTGTGATACAAGGGTGGAAAGTAGGTTATTGCAAACGAGCTGTCATTAACAAGCCCGAGCCGAAGGTGAGGGTTTTTAATGACACGAGTTTGCAATAATCTACACGCCCGTGTATCACACGATATTTTTCAATACAGTTGTGGGAAATAGTAAAAACAAATCAAAGAATTAGAATAGTTAATTCACAAATAAAATAAAATTTTCGCACGTTTTTGCAACTGCACATATTTTTTTTACAACGAAAACAGCCTACACAGCCTATTCGATTTTTGACAAATGTTGATGTGAAAATATTTAAATTGAAACTGGTAATTAAATATATTAAACAACCATTTAAAAGACTTTTGAGAATTAAATGCTAAAACGTACGGAATCATTCATTTTTCCTCGTATAAAATCTATTCCATTTTATTCTATGTATGAAAACTCCTTGCTACTAAACTTTTTTAAATTGACTTATAACTAAAGGCGCGTTTTTGGAACTGGTCATTTTTTACAACGAAAACAGTCTATACAGCCTATTCGATTTTAGACAAATATTGATGTGAAAATAATTAAATTAAAACTGGTAATTAAATATATTATACAACCATTAAAAAGACTTTTGAGAGTTCAATGCTAAAACGTACGGAATCATTAATTTTTCCTCGTATAAAATCTATCCCATTTTATTCTATGTATGAAAACTCTATGCTACTAAACTTTTTAAATTGACTTATAAATTCGTCAAGTGTCAAATCAAATCAAATCAAATATTTTTTTATTTCACTTAGGCCTACATGGGCACTTATAAAACGTCGACAAAAGGTGCACGGTTCAGGTTGGTCGTTTCCTGTGGAGAAGAACCGGCAAGAAACTCCACGGTTACTCTTTTAAAAAAAATGGTTTGTTTTTACAATATTTCCATGTTACAGTATTAGTGCTTAGATATGGGGGGACAACGTAGGCCCGACAATAAGTCGTAAGAAACTAAAAAAAAAAATATAAACGAGAGAGTTAACAAATGTTAACAAGCGTCTAGAAATCTAGAAGGCCTACAATGTTCACACATTCACAAAACAATCAGTAAAAGAATCTATACAAAGGAAAAAATAAATAAAAATATATAACAAGACTAAATTTAACATGTGGCACAAATGTTGTTATCAGTGCTGTAACTATTCATAGCAAAGGGCTATAAAGATTATTGAAATCATTGTAAAAAGTCTAATTAAAAGAAGGAAAAAAAGTAAAAATGAGATTGAGAATAGTTAGAGACATCCACATATTTGTGCCGTTTATGAGTTACCAGGGAAGCCGCATGCGCAGAAGGAGCTAAAATTTTTATCTTCAACGTAGTCCTTGATTTTGTAATATGCTTTTTTAATAAGGACACGTTTGATGTAGTTTTTGAACTTTCCATGTGTGTGTCCCCCCCCTGCCAGCGAAATGGTTGCTCTTGGCTATGTGAAAAAATTCACGGCTGTAGTAAATATAACGAAATTAAAAGGAAAATTATTACGGATAACAAGGCTTTACAAGTTTACGAGTAGTAGTCGACCAACTTATAAAATGTACTTGGAACAGTAAAAATTTGTACAAATGCCATTGAAAAATTACTTAAATAACGTTGTTAGCTGTGTAAAACAGATAGTAAATATATGCTTATGAACCATGTAAAAACATACAAAAATAAAATCATAACATCCTTAATAATAATGATTTCTAAATTAATATTGTTTAAGCTCGAATAACGCATTGGATTGGCCGGAGTCGTTGGTAGTACCAGAACGAAGTCCATACGGCGCATGCGCGCGGTGGAGTCTATTTTGTGTTAGTGCAGAAGTATTTTCGACGTTTTGTAATTAAAACGTAAAAGTAAGGTCAAATTAGATTCAATTTCCAAGCAAATATATTCGCATGAATAAACTAGTATCTGTATATTTTTAATTATACAATTGAATATTCTAAGAAAAACAAACCTATATACAAATAATAAAAGGTTGACGGCAAAAAAGCTCATTCTGCATCAAAAAATTCGTCCACATCGATGTCAATGGGAAACGTGCCCAGAACGCTGGCGGCATTGCCACGCTGTATGGCAATGCTAATTCTCTGGCCGAAGAAAAGGCCAGCCCTCTGGTCACGTGAAGAGTCGACGAGCTTTGTGCTAATTTCTCGAAAAACTCGATGCGCACTCGGACCCTATGGACCTAATGTTTCAACCCCAAACAGCTCAAACATATAACTTCCAATAAGGTTGTTATATTAGCGCCGTTTGAGGTTTTCTGCACCGGCAGCAGCCGCCCCAGCACAGCCCGCCGTGCTAAGAAGATGGGATGGCGCAAGGATGTCGACACATGTTGCATCCCACACCAAAGGCCTACCCACCTTCCAAGGCATTATGGTCATACCGTCTGGTCTCTTCCCATCGTCGCGCGCCAAGCTATTGGGTTCTAAAACAGCTGGCACCCCGGCGCACATACTGGTATTTGCACGATCTACGCGGCCAAAATTATTTTGATGTTTAATTGGTTTCTAAACAACGCAAATAAGAAAAAAATACATATTTACACAACAAAAAATATATATTTTCAAAAATTGAGGTAGGTACGTCGATTACAGGAAAAAAAATTAAAATGCTAAGTTTCTGTGATTTTTTCTTCATCGCTCTCTGATGAATTTTCGATTATATTTGGTTCCGCAGATACGAACATAGCCAAGGTTTCAGGCAAAAATGTGTTTGCTTTCCTTTTTTTTACTGCTCGCTTACTACTTAGCAAAGGATCTGAACTAAGAAGAAGGCGATTAAAAATATCTTGGTTGCAACTTTCTCGGGAAAATTTCCTCGCAAAATCTTGGCGGTAACATCTAAAATGTTTGTTGCGAGCTTCAGCTGCTTCCTCGGAAAACTGCCCGATTGGTAATAATGCCTTTTCGATGATAACCGCGCCATGGACTAGAACCTTGTGCATTGTTGGCGTCATAGGATGCCATTCATATAAGTTAACATAAACACGAGCAGTTTCTGAAGCATATCTTTCATATTTTACAGGATCAATTTGGTACCCGCTTGAAATTGCTTCCAATATGACTTTTAGTCTGTAAATTAGATCATAACTGATACCTGTTATTTCTGAAGCTAATCTCGGCTTCTCAAAAAACCTTCTGCTGGTATTTCCATCATTTGTATTTCCGAAATTGGATTTTGGCATATCTACTATTAGACCTGTTTCAGTGCGAAACCTTTCTTGTATGTGCCTTTTTTTTCGTTCTTCTATGTCTTTTTCCTCTTGCGTTTTTTTGGCCCTGTATTTCTTTACTTGTAGTTTGTAGGCTAAATGTAAGATGCTTTCAAATATACGAATTCTGGCGTGTAATACCGATATGCCAAATTCAAGAGCCGCAAAATTCACTTCTCTTGTATATTCCAATTTATTAAAATCCTTGGATGTTGCTCCACAAATGTAGCACCTACTTGTAGACTTTGTACCTGTGGCTGCATTGCAGACCTTTCCATCTACCATTGTCATGATAAAGGTGTGCTTTATAAATAACTTTTTCCCTGCTATGTCGACCACTGTTGGGACTAAAGAGCTAATAGCGCTTTTAACATGTCTTATTTCCTCTTCAGTGACATCATTATTTTCTTTGATAAAACGGAATCTTATTGGTCGACAAAATCGCGGCGAAGAGGGCGTTGGATTTTTCCATAAAACTTTTTCATTATTATCTCCACAAACTAATTGAAGAGGCACGAAACAGCTTTGAAAAAGATTTGCATCGGAATCGGTATCACTTTCAAGTTTTTGCTTAAACAGTGATTGTTGGGATCCATCGCAGCCCCATTTACTAATTATAGTTAATGATTCACGCTCTTGCTCCTTTAAAGTTATCAATACCTCTTCTAGGTACTCCGATAAACGCCTAACGGTAACATCCATTAGAGGCTGTAACTGAGCTTCGGCACTGGTACTCGTTACCGTACACGATTCTTCAGGTGGGTAACATTTCTTCTTGGCCTTTTGTAACGCACTGTAGCACGGAAAAAACTTCTTATTGGTCTTTCTTATAATTTCGTATTGTCCTTGCGTCAAATCTGCATCTACAAACATTTGCAACGCTTGCATTGGTGTCAAGGAGGGTTGCTCTTTACTTGATTTCGTAAGATGAAATGCTTTCTTATATTTAGTTGCTCGTGTCGGAGTACTGGTGATATCTTTAAGGACAATTGATGCATCTCTTTTACCAGATTTTCCCAGCTCCACTTGCGCAGCGTGAATAATGATCTCCTTTTCGAAACCAGAACGAAGTTCCTCAGTCTTTCGTCTTTTGCTCCTCTCACTTGCCTCTTCAAACATTTTGGGTGGTCGACCTGGCCTTGTTTGTGAGGTCTCAACAACAGGGATTTCAAACGTACCTTCCAGCCATGACCGGTTGTATTTAAGAAAATTGTCTTCTTTGTTATGAGCTTTAGTCCACCGTTGTTTAAGTTCTGATTTGAAATGGGCAAAACCACGTTTCAAATTAGCAATTTGATCTTCATTGTAACCGTCACATGACAAAAGTTCATCTTTTAGATGGTTTAATTTTGCATCTAAATTAGGCAATTTTTCTTTCTTCATACGGTCAAACAAGTATTGTCGGGTCACAATCCTTACTCCTGACGTACCCTGTGAACCTAAAACAAACGTACACTATGTAAAAAAGTCGATAACAAAAATCACATTATTTACATTTTATTGCTAAAAATCTTTAACCCCCCAAAACTTGATCTATCCGGACGTTTCCGGAGATGATTTTGATAGTAGTTATTAGGCAGATGTTCAAATAATTACCTAAAATTATAACCATAGCCCGATCTATCCCGATACACAAACAAAAACACTAGCAAAGAAAAAATATTGAAAGAAATTACGGTATGGAAATGAGTTTACGTATTATTAAAAAAAAAAAAAGTTTCTTAGTTGATCATAACTTTATTAACGTAGTTTGTAAGTCTCTTACCTGCTCTATAAGAATCCATCACTTTCAATTCGTAAGATCAACTTGAACATATAAAAATTCACTTTCGAAGTTAAGGTTTTAAAAAGCGCCGAGAACAGATACGTACACTAGGTGAAACGGTCAAATTCCGACTGATGCTACGCGTGAGGGGTGTGCGGTAGCAGGTAGATTGAGGGTGGGTATTGTTCTCTGGTTCGTCCTCTGTTCGTGGAACTTGCTTTTGTTAATGTTTTTGTTATTTGGATATTGGGACTTTTGGCCGCGTAGATCGTGCAAATACCAGTATGTGCGGCGGTGACAAGAGCCCGACGTATGATGTCATTAATGCTGGCGTGCCGTGCTATCCGGCCAGCGCTCCTACTGCAGGATAGGCCATGGTGACCGAGGCGGTCGACTGCTTCACCACATTGACAACGATGTGGAGCTCCACTAGGAGCACCCAAACGCAGACAAGTAGCGATCCGGTTTCATAGTACCTATGTTGAGTGACGGTAGTGCCTGTAGCCAGAGGCCCGACTCCCACTCTCCCACAGCCAGCAGGCGGGCACGCTCAGCAGTATTGGTGGACGTATTTATAAGTTTATTCCGTACCAACCTGCAGAGCGGCTCATCCCACTGTCTCTGGGAAGATGGGTTCTCGGGCAACGCCGTATTCGGGCAAGCCACTTTCCAGGCGCACACTGCGTCGGTCGAGCACGGCACTTCACAGTTAACCAGCGAAAGGATTAAAATTTTTTTGATTAACGTTTCAGTGCTGTGGACCGAAGACAGGAACGCCGGTACGCTTATACTAGAAATTTTGCGGATGCCGAGCCCGCCGAAGCGAATGGGTAGTGTAGCTTGCATCCAGGCACGATCATCCAAGGCCACATTTAAGATGGATGTCAGAGTGCATCGAATAATTTCGTCAATTTTTTCCAAGAGATGTGGCTGCTTCCATAAAGGGGAAGAGCGGAGAAAATACATAAAATTTGGTCCAAAACAGCAATACCTAATAAGAGTAAAAGCCGAATGAAGGTTAATTTTGGAGAGTCTATCCGAAATTTCATTAAAATGTTTAATTTTGCCATCAACGAATGAAGAAAAACTGTCTTCCAAAATTGGGGAACCTAGGAGGTGCAGTGAACTTTTATCTAAAATTTTGATATCTGGGGCTATTGTATAGAATTTCTGTAGGGTCGGTAGTCTGTCGGAATTGTCACTAAGAAAAAAATCACATTTGGAGTGGTTGAGGTCTAGGCCGATGGATTTAAAATTCTCTTTCAGGAATTGGAAATCTCCTATACGGTGTCAACGTCACCTCCTGGTGTTCCATCATCCAAATACCATAAGTTAAATTTCGAATTTAGTTTCTGAATAATGGGATGAATAGCCAGACTGAAAATGACTGGTCCGAGAGGGTCACCTTGTTGGCAACCAACTGAAGATTGCAAAACATTTTCTTTGTACAACAATTTTGATGGGTGCCACAAAAAGCCGAAAATTTCTGGAAGCTCTTTTTTTGCTTCAGCCAACAAAGTGTCCCTGTTGACGGAATTGAAGGCGTTTTTAACGTCAACCTTGAGGATGACCTCACCCTTGCCAGAATATAAGAATGTAGAAAGGGCATGTACGGCAGCCTCACAGCCCCCTCTAGAGCCAAAGCCAAGCTGTAGGGGCTGGAATCCGTTTGTAAGCCTTTGGCCGTAAAGCTTACAACAAATTTTGGCTGCCATACGCCTGTAGGTGCACCCGACGGCAATAGGACGAATGCCACCGTCCCTCTTGCGCAGGGCGCATAAGTTGGCCCCGTACAAGACATCGACGACGGCATCGTTCACGCCGCCGGAGAGCATTAAGTTGACTAGTGCCGCAAGCTCCTTCAAAAG
The DNA here is from genome assembly GCA_945859665.1 of Anorthoa munda. NCBI lineage: Eukaryota > Metazoa > Arthropoda > Insecta > Lepidoptera > Noctuidae > Anorthoa > Anorthoa munda. The sequence continues at coordinate 13,068,827 of OX243900.1, read as the reverse complement.
CGACTCACCAGCTGCCCCGGCGCCTGAACTTAAAAGATCCTTTAAGTGTTGCGGAGTCACGCCGTCGAGACCGCCGGCGGAACCAAATTAATTATTTTATTTTGTCGATATCCTTCTATAAAGTCAATAACCGACCCGACTTCATCACTAATTGAGTAGCGTAAAACTTTCCAGAATGAAATAGTGAATACCGCAGATTAGAGAATTCACCTCTAATCTGAGGTATTAGAGGAGATTAGAGGTGAATACATACGATTTTTTTCTAATTCCGAAAGAGAAATAAACAAGGAGCGTGCACGCAAGGATCCAGGAACGAACTATACCATTCCCCGTGGCTCTAACGCGCGCTCGTATCGGCTCCTTTCACAATTCGCACCCGCGGTGGTACTTAAATAGATAATATTTTTCTTACTTCATTTGCGAAGTTGGATTTTATAACTCCTTCATCAGTTACCAGTTAGTCCTTATTTAGTTTAAGTCAAGAGTGAATAGATTACATCTAGGCAAGCGTGTTTCACCGTAGACCACATCATCGCTTACCATCAGGCGAGATAATGGTCAAACGCGAGAATATAGATTAAAAAATTCTATGTGGGCCCGTTTTTAGACTTTGTGAGCCGCTGAAACCGTTCTAAGGTTCATGTAACAACAACAAAACCCTCTTTTTAGTCCGCATTATTTTGCAACTTCGGAACCCTATTACTGCGCGTGGCCCGACACGCACTTGGCCGGTTTTGTTTAAATAATCTACTCTTTTAACTTCCAAGTTGATTGAGACCGTCCGATCTGCAACAAGTGCAAAGAAGGGCAACTGATCTGATATAATTAATTATAATTATATTATAAAGAGGAAAGATTTGTTTGTTTGTTTGTTTGTACCGAATAGGCTCCGAAAATACTGGACCGATTTAAAAAACTCTTTGACCAATAGAAAGCAACAAAAAAATATAGATTTGGCCTTTTTCATCAGGCGGCCGTGGTGCAATGTCCGGTGCATCACGCACCACTCCTTTTTTAGGGTTCCGTACCCGAAGGGTAAAAACGGGACCCTATTACTGAGACTTCACTGTCCGTCTGTCTGTCTGTCTATCTGTCTGTCTGTCTGTCTGTCTGTCACCAGGCTGTATCTAATGAACCGTGATAGTTAGACAGTTGAAATTTTCACAGATGATGTATTCCTGTTGCCGCTATAACAACAAATACTAAAAACAGTATAAAATTAATATTTAAGGGGGGCTCCCATACAACAAACGTGATATTTTTGCCGTTTTATGCTCGATATTAATAACGGCAACAGATAGACGCTTGAAATATTCACAGAATATTTAGTTGTATATTCTCTTCAAAAAATAATAATTATTAAATTAAAATAAAATAAATTAAGGGGGGCTCCCATACAACAAACGTGATTTTTTTGCAGTGTTTTGCGATAATGGTACGGAACCCTTCGTGTGCGAGTCCGACTCGCACTTGGCCGGTTTATTTAACAGATGAGTTCTTTTGAGAACTGGCGAGTGTCAAAACGTACTGTAATTAAAAGCTATTTTGAGAACTCCTGCTTCCATGTTTCTTGTAAACAGAGCGTCAAAACGTGTTGTGAAAAAGTTATTTTGAGAGCAGCTTGCTTCCATGTTTCTGGACCATTTGTAGTTGAAAAGGACGAGTCACCAAATGTTATAGTTACCTAAATATAAAAATAATATAGATGTAACACATAAAAATAGGACAAAGTTATACTGCAATACTTAGAATGTAAAAAAATACAATGTACCTAACTTAGTTTTTAGGGTTCCGTACCCAAAGGGTAAAAACGGGACCCTATTACTAAGACTTCGCGATCCGTCTGTCTGTCTGTCTGTCTGTCTGTCTGTCTGTCCGTCTGTCTCCAGGCTGTATCTCATGAACCGTGATAGCTAGATAGTTGAAATTTTCACAGATGATGTATTTCTGTTGCCGCTATAACAACAAATACTAAAAACAGTATAAAATAAATATTTAAGGGGGGGCTCCCATACAACAAACGTGATATTTTTGCCGTTTTTTGCTCGATATTAATAACGGTAACAGGTAGACGCTTGAAATATTCACAGAATGTTTAGTTGTATATTTACTTCAAAAAATTATAATTAATAAATTAAAATAAAATAAATTAAGGGGGGCTCCCATACAACAAACGTGATTTTTATGCAGTGTTTTGCGATAATGGTACGGAACCCTTCGTGTGCGAGTCCGACTCGCACTTGGCCGGTTTTAATTTTTACTTTAAGAGGGATGTGGTGTGATCTCACGTACCTATACATCACGTTTAGCACAAAGTTTAAGGTAGTTAAGATATGTCCATAGTTTTATTATAATCTATATATATTTGTGTTATATATATAAAAGAAGAAACTGACTGACTGACTGACTGATCGATCAACGCACAGCAAAAACCGCTAGGCCTAGAAGCATGAAATTTGGCAGAAAGGTTTCTCAAGTAACGTAAGTGAGCAATAAGAAAGGATTTTTGGGAATTCCACCCCTAAGTGGGTTCAAAGTTTGTATTAAAACATATAATTCCTTCGGCTAAAACTCTTAAAACTTGGCACAAACATTAATATAAATGAAAAAGGTTGTAAAAATTATTAGTTAAAGATTTTTTGATGAAACTCATTGCACAAGTCTTCGCTTTTATGTAGGGGTTTCGGGGATCACTAAGAAGGAGTTTTTGAAAATTCAACCTTTAAGAGATTAAAAAAGGGGACTGAATTGAAAGTCTGTATGAAAAATAAAATTCCTTTGGCTAATATTCTTGTAACATAGCACAAATATCAATTAGTACGATACGATTTAGGGGGTGTCGCAGTTTGTATGGAAGAATCTTATTTCTTGGGTTAATAAACTGGCAACTTGGCACAAATGCCAACTTAGTAAATAATAAAGGTATCTAATATTAGATTTTCGAAACTCTTCAAAGTTAGAGTGAATAGGCTTCTTCTGGATATGCTCACTCCATCGTCGACTCTGTCTCTGTCACCTCTGACCTAGACTAGAGTCAAGAGCAAACCCATCTCAAATAAAAAAATGCTGGTAACTGTTATGTACCTAAGTACAAAATACAATTTAGCGGGTGTTAAAGTATTTTTGAAGAATTTAGTATAAGTAAACTTTTTTTTTTCATTTTTAAAACTATTCTGCCAGTGTTAAGTTGGGACGGCAGCACATTGAGGCGGGCCACAGATAATATAATACTAACAAAGAAACCATGCCGACGTAACTAGCTTTTTTTATCTGATTGTACCGATTATTTTTTGTAAATCAATCGCGTTTAGTGACGTTCCACGGAGGTAGATAGATCACCATCTATATCCGTGGAACGGAACGGAACGGAACCGAACGCGATCGATGTACAAAAAATAATAATTATAGAACGTCGGCACGGTTTCTTTGTATGGGATGAGACACCACTGGGCGGGCCATCAAACTTTGTACTCTGTTGTAGGTGTTAGTCTAATCGCTAAAAGGACGAGCACAAGGGTTAGTAAAACACATAATCTAATTTACAAGGTTAAATTATATATAGGTAAGTACCTATACAAGACCTAAACTACTATAGGTACATTTACTATTAACACACACGTTACGCACCAATTAAAATTGTAACTCATTGTCGTTTAAAAAAGTAGCCAAAATATGAAATAGTTTAGGAGAGAAGTGGCATAGGAGGGATGGAAATTGGTTGGGCGAGGAATGTATTTTTGAAACTTGACATTATTTATGTCAAGTTAGTTAGCCAACGTAAGTAAAATATAAAGGTTGTCATTAAAAGTTTTTCGAAACTACCCCCAAATTACAATTGAGCGGGTGTTAAAGTTCGCTAAGAATCTCACTGCACACAGTTTCGTTTTTTATTAAGGGCTCCCACAGATAACTGCGAATTCGCAATACATCGCAAATATCTGCGAGCTCGCACGTACTAAATCTAACTAAAACGCATCGCATCGCATCGCAGTTATGTGTGGGAGCCCTTAGGGGTCTAGGAGAGCACTAAGAAGGAGTTTTCGGCAATTCGACACTTTAGGAAGTGAAAAGATGTTTGTTTGTATGAAAAATCGAATTCCTCGGGGATAAAGTAAATACCTAATCAAAATTGACATAATAAGTTTTTTTTATACCAAATAGGATTAAGGCGTATTAAAGCTTTTTTGATGCATTTTAGGTACCCACTGCGCAACTTAACTAACATCGAAAAATAAAAAAGAGAAGGAAAGATCAGATAGCATATTTGGGTTGTTAAAAAGTCATTTTACGTCAAGATTGCCCCACCCGATCAAAAGAAAATTAGCCGTCGTGAAGATAAAAGAAAACGTGTCCTTTTTCCATCTAAAAATTAATGGACCCCTGACCACAGGGCTCCTATCTTAAGATATATTCTCGGTGTACTCTCAGCAGGCCCCACCTTCTCAGCTATCAACTTCTCGCCCTGAATGATGAATATGGTTGCTCAAAAACCTTATCAGCTCCTCCTCTATAATCTTGAATCTGTTTATATTTTTATTTATAACTTCTGATTTTGCAGGCTAGCGCTAAGGCGCTACAGTAGTGACATCTACACAGACACTTAGAAACAATCCCGGGCAACGCGAACGACGGCGAAGGTGAACTTTTAATTAATCAAAAATAGTTATATCCTCAGAGAATACTATTATATGTATTATACAAAATAAATTATTATTCATATTGCTGTTTTTATGTATTTTTATTGTTTAATTTAATTACAAAAATCCAATTAGAACTACAAAGGCTGTATAGTTTCATACCTTTATCTGTCTGCTAAAGGAAACGAAACGTCGCGTAAATAAAAAAAAAAGTAAGTTAACTAAAGTGACGGTCGACAGCTCATCGTTACGTTGTTTTCGATGATATTTTTATAGTTTATTAATCTTCTAAATAAGTGTAGTGATCTAATTTATACAATCCAAGATGTGGGATCCAACTCATGTTCAAGTTACTATTCAACGGGCTCGAGGACTTTTGATCAAAGGTAAAAACGGTACGAATAACTGTTTTGTTACAATCGCTCTCGGCAAAGATAAATTCCAAACTTCCATCAAACACAAAGCGACTCAGAATGTCGAATGGATAGAAGAATGTGAGCTACAAATACCTTCGCAGGGCAATACTGCTGAGGTTGTTCTAAAGATCTACACAGAAGATTATTTAAAGGACCATTTACTAGGTCAGGTATCGATTCCGTTAAAAGACCTCGATGTTTACGAGCGACCAAGAAGCCGTTGGTACACCCTGCAGGGAAAATCTGGTAAAGAAAATGACAAGCCAAGAGGCGAGTTAGAGGTGAAAATTGCTTTCACTGTGAAAGAAGGTAGTTTAACTGATTTGAGTAAGAAAGATAAACATAGGTCTTCTTTGTCTAGTATCGCCCAGAATGTAGGTGGAAGTCTTATGAGCATTGGAAGCATTGAAAAACGTAAAAGCCTTAAAAAGTTTGCTAAAAATCTTGGTTCTAAGATGAACTTAAATAAGAAAGATAAAAAAAGTGATTCATCATCTCTAAGTGGTAGTATTGGGAACCTCAAGAGTTTCACACATTCAACCCCTGAACATTCCACACCTAAAGCTTTGTCAGGCGAAGCTGATCCTGGGGTCATTAGTGAAGATGATGATGAGTTTGCTTTTGATGACTTATCCCATAAAAGCTCTGGTAGCTCACTAAATGTTCAAACTTTACCACGGGGACATAAATACACTCCCTCACCTGTGAATGCTTCATTGGAAAATCTTGGAGGTGGTGAATTTTTAAGAAGATCTACAAGTAGTAACTTGGCAGTGCCAGAAAAACCAGTACCACAGAAACCTGTACGCCTGAGCCTTGACACCTTTACTGCTCCACAGCTACCAGCACAGGTCATTGACAAAAATGATGAGTGGTCACAGAAACTATACTCAAAGCGGAAATCTAACAGTCAATTAGCTATTGATAGAGAAAAGTCTTCAAGCTTAGAAAGAAATAAGAAACTTGACAGTCCAAGTTCTTTAAAGGAGCGGCCAAGCCCTAAGTTCTTCAAGAAATTTGGCAATAATAATAAACAAAAGAAATTATTAGAAGAGCGAATTATTGTTGGGGAAGAGAACATTGCAGAGGAAGATTCTATTAATCCAGCATTTAATAACATCCCTAAATCAGTTGTGAAGGACTTTGATGGCAAATCACGAGAAGACTTGATGGTCATGGTATATAATTTGCAAAAAGATGTTGAGTATCAGAAAAAGAAAAATAAAGATCTCGAAAACTATCTTGATGAACTGCTTCTAAGAGTAATGGAAACAACACCAAGAATTTTACAGAACCCTTATTCTAGAAATAACAGCATGCATATTAGAAACAAATAAATTGTATGCAATTGCCTAAAAATTCCAGTGCATTATCAATTGCATGATTGCATAAGATTAATGTGGCATGCCTCATTCTATTCAATGTTTGTGTAATACTGATATAATTATTTGAAGAAACTTTCTTTAAAGGTATATTTAGGTTGCTTTATTAATTATTTAGTAAAACTTATTAGAATGAACAAGGATTTTAATTGGAATTGTATTTTTCCATTAATCTAAGTATTAGGTAATACTTGTGTATCCAGTGACACCTGTATCTAAATTAGTGGAGAGAGAGTTATGTATGAATTATTAAGAAATAATCTAAATGCTTGTAAACTTTCACTCCTTTAAGATCTAATCACATACAAACTTAGTGCCTTAAATGTATTTGAATAAGTCTGTGATAGATAATATTATTTCAATTATTTGGTTGTTCATATGAAAGTTTTGCATGACTTTTATCTTATCTGTAATTTCCAAATCTCGGGAATCAAGATGATAATCACAATGATAAATGGCCATATTACAAATATGCTGGTGGTATTGTGTTTTTGTAGAAGGTCAGACTCAAATACTTGTTGTTTAGAAGTCAACAATTTTAATTGAGTAATCAGAGAATGTGTAACAATTACCCACTGCCATGAAATTTTGTAAAGCAATTTATACTTCTCATTTTTATACAGAAATTGGACAATTCTAAAGTTTGTGCCAAAGTTATTTATATCTAAAAACACTCCATTTTATAACATAAAATTATAATAGTCACCTACACTGTAGTACTGTATTATAAAAGACATTATTTTTACATCAAAAATATTAAAAGATTGTGATATAACCGTGTGTGATTGTTCATCTAAAAATTAGGAAACTTTAATTGGAGTTATGTAAACTGTGAATTACTTAATTTTGTCCAATGTGCTTCATTCCAATATAAAATTGTACATGTTAATGCTTATTGCTTCTTAACACATATGGCTGATCTATCTTACAATCGTCATGACACATTAGGCGTGTATGACTCATAAGTTTGTATAATAATAAGAATGACTAAGGCATTGAATGTCTTCATAGATAGTGCAAACAATCACTAAGCCTTAAAAAAGTGACTCGAAACACAAGTACCTAAGGAATCCATCCAAATCTTCAATGAGGTTGATCATTATTTATTTGTTAGTGTTTAATTTTTCATTTATTTTATAGTGGCATTAACATGCATAAATATCAAGTATTTTTTAGTGCAAATCATATTAACTTTTCATGTAATTTACGTAAATCATACTTATTTTGTAAGAAATGCCTTTGTGCAATAATTAAAAGTTAGTGGGTAGATTGTTTTTGTTGATTGATGTCTATACATTTTTGTTTTACTAACATTGAAGTATTACTTATTATTGTAAACATTATAGATATTTGTAACAATTAAGTTATATTTGATTCATGGTGATTGATCTGAGGAATGTTTAACATAATTTAACAGTGTCATAGACTTATCTATGTAAAGTAGGTAGTTAAATAGAATAGAAGTTGATATAATACATATTATTTTTCCTTTATAATTATTATGTGATCTTTGTTCAAAAACAAATGGAACAAATTAACAGTAGGTTGTATTGAAATCTAAAAGTGAAATAAGGCCTTTATTACTGGAACTCTTCATAATCGATAACTAGATGATTATTTATTTAATTATACCGAATAGATAATTTATTTTTATATAAGGTTGAACTACCTACTCTTAAGTTAATCTTATTAAACAGTTAAGAGGAAAGTATGTTTAAACCACCAGATATGTCTACTTTTGTCCGGAATCAATTTTTTTCAATAAACTTTTTTCCAAATCATGACTTTTATTTAATCTAATTTTGAAGATATATAATGGAATATACTTGAATACATGGAATATTATGCGGGTTAGTTTACTAGAGTTTTAAATAAAACACTAACTTCCTGATACAAAATGATTTTTATTTAAAATATAATGGTGGAAAATCACTTATAATTAACATTTTATTTATGACGTCGACTTTTGGTTGGCACTGCTACAGGGGCTGCAGTTGCATAAGCCTTCTGTGACAACTTGTTCATGTAGTAGATTGTTATTATGGAGAAAATCAAACTGGAAATAAAAAGATGTAGTATTAATTTTATTATTCCTTTCCTTGTAACTTTGTTAGTGAGATTACAGTCATCAGAGGCTCAGAATTCTGACAGGCAGTCAGGTTATTTTTTTTGTTTCGTTTTCGATGTCATATAGGCAGTTGCTCCATACAAATACCCGTAATTAGCTCCATCCAGTTTAGACTGGAAACTGACCCCAATGTAATTTGGAACTCTCTCAGATGTTGAATATAGTGTGCAAAAACATTTTTGTTTTTAAACTCCTATTATATGATTCAAGTAATACAACGTAATTGATGAGCAAGTCAATCACTGCATTATCATGTTTGTTTACCAATTTGTGGATTCTCTGGTAATGAAGTCTGCTGTAATATAGCATTTCTTAGCTGATTCCAATAAGAATATGTAAAGCATTATACATTATACCATTTCAGCATTCTTTCACATGGATTGCCTAGAAAACAAGCAAAATATAGTTTACCATGTAGTGAAGCAGATCCTGTGCACCATGCCAGCAGCAATCAATGATATCACCATAGATAAAACTATTTCTGGCAACTTCAACTGGAAGTTTTTGCCAAACATTGTTGCTTCTAAGTTACCAATAGCCTGTGATGTAATGTTAAGGATAAATAAATGAAAATACATTGTTTCAAATATACCTACATGACATGTGCGAAATAATAGGTCTGTGATAGTAGAATTATTTGGCAACAGTCATACCTGCCTCACAACTAATGAGGAAAGTGAAATAAGTATATAATTAGTCACCCAGTTTGGATATAATTTCAGCATATGTATCCAAATGCTTTTGCTCATATTATAACTGACATTATTAAATTGATCTCAACGCTGGGGGTTACCAGTAAGATAGTAAAACAATCAATTAATAGTTAACCAAAAAGTGTGTGTTGAAAAGGATACAGTAACGAAGAACAAGAACATCAATGAACCAAGGTAGCCTCCAAATATTATAGTAACTGGCGATCTTATCAGGACGGGTTTGTACATCTGCATTCCCGAAAATATGAGCAGGGTCAAAATTGAAGATAACACGAAAGACGTGGCACTGTTTGCCGCTGAAATAGTAAAATATTAAGTTAAAATGTGCATACTTGATACTTATGCGAAAGTATTTTATTTTATCTACAGTAATACTCAACCCATTTTAGAGATTCACTATTTTTCTATCTTGTTAGAGATAATTTCGGCAAAAACGAAGCCGCAACGAACAACCACAACTTCTGAAAAATTGTCAATTTGACACTGACAGCAAGCAAGCAAGCCTAAAAGCAACATTGAATACGAATCTTTTGAGTAATCTAATTAGAAAACATTACAATATACAAGCAACCACACATAATTATACAAATTGTTTTGCCCTATGAAATACTTTCATACAAAATGAGTGAAATTACTATAGCAGGCACTAAAAATATAAAATAATCAGAAAACATGTGCACAAACCGGCACAAAACACGTAACCCCACGGTGTCAAAAAAAAGTTAGGTTTGACAGATGATAACGTATCAAAAGCTAAACAAATTCAAAAACATGACACAAATACATTCCATCTTCAAGTTTTTGATAATGATTGATAACAAAAGTAAATGACGATCTTAACTCTGCGTATCTGAGAAATCATTTTCTAATTGTTACGTAAAAAAGTTGTTAAAATGACACACGTTACCAAAACAATTAACTCCAAAATAGTGAAAAGTCTGATTCATCGTAGTCTTGTAAGTAAAACAATATTAAATATTACATAAATTGTAAACTCATTGTATGTTGTATTACATACCTATGGATTATCATAATTGTATTTTAAAATTACTTTCTATTAGATTAAAAATATACCTACCTATATACTATTTAAAAATTTTTCAGAGTACAAAAGTTCCCCAAATCAGGATCTATGAAGTGGGCCCAAGAGACGGTCTTCAAAATGAGTCTAAATTTGTGCCCACAGAAATTAAAATAGAACTCATAAATAAACTGGCTGCAGCTGGAATAAAAGACATTGAATCTGCCAGGTATGATTATTTTAATTTATAAATTTTGTCAGCACATTAGACACATCTCCATCTAGAAACTAATATTTAAGAAAATAAGTTTAAAAACTAAAATCCGATAATTGAAACTCGCACTCTACAAGTAGTATAAAACAAGAAAATATACACACTATTCAAAATGTATCGGGTATTAAAAAAACAACTTACGTATAATAAATAATTTATTGTTTTTCATACATATTCATAGTGGTGTTCAGAGGATAACCGTGGCCGTATGCTAAAGGGTCTTTCAACAAGGACGGGTTGATGTTAAAATTGAATAAAACAAGATGTGTGTGAGATATTAACGAAATTTATTTTTTATTTAAAAGTCCCATTTATGCCATTATGGATGGAATATGACATCGTTCAAATGTCCGCCGCGGCTTCGCATGGTGGCACGAATCCGAGAGGTCCAATTTTTAATGAAAAAGTCTAGCGGAACTCTAACTCTACCCTCAAACCGTTCATGCAGAATGTCGATTGTGTCGTTCGCTGTGTGGCAAGTAGCGCCATCTTGCTGGAACCACATGTCGTTCACGTCCATATTGTTCAATTCAAGCCAAAAGAAATTGTTTATCATTGATCTGTAGCGCTCGCTCGATCTATGCAGCAGAGTCATTAAAAATTGGACCTCTTGGATTCGTGCCACCATACGAAACCGCGGCGGACATTTGAACGATGTCATATTCCATCCATAATGGCATAAATGGGCCTTTTAAATAAAAAATAAATTTCGTTAATATCTCACACACATCTTGTTTTATTCAATTTTAACATCGACCCGTCCTTGTTGAAAGACCCTTTACTTTGCAGAATGTATTGTAGGTGGTATACAACCATGGTTATCCTCTGAACACCACTGTGTGTGTTTATTTTTTTATTTTACATCTTTTTTTTATTAATGATATGTGTAAGTTGCATTTTTCTACACATATCATTTAATTTGCATTTGGGTACAACAACAGCAAAATTTCTGTTAATAATATTCTTGTGACCTTATGAACTAGTTTAATCAATATAACACTGATTGGTTTAGAACTTCAGCCTTGTGTAACACTTGAGTGGGTAACAAGTAATTAGCATACATTTCCATTCTCCAGACATAAATTTGAAACTTCTTACATATTATTCTATTGTTAACTGACCCGCTGTTCACATTTGCTATTGAAATGATAGATAGGTACAGAAAATAATTGCCGACACATGCAAATTACTTTATTTAAGCATGCAGAAAAACTATATTGCATTTCTTAAGACATTCTAACATCATAAGCAACTTCGAGGCTGCTTAATGGCCTGTAGCCAAGAGATCATACTGCCTTGCAACTTGCAATCATTCTAGTGTGTATAATGATTGCAAAATTGTTATTGTTAATATTGCTATGTGCCATACAAAAGTCCGTGCTGGAAATAGGCCTCCCCCAAGCATCACAACATAAACTAGTCCTGTGTAGAAAACCAGTGTAGCAAAAAACCGGCCAAGTGCAAGTCGTACTCGCGCACGAAGGGTTCCGTACAATTATCACAAAAAAAACGGTAAAAAATTCGTTTGTTGTATGCGAGCCCCACTTAAATATTTATTTTATTCTGTTAGTATTTGTTGTTATAGCGGGAACAGAAATTACATCATCAGTGAAAATTTCAACTGTATAGCTATCACGGTTCATGAGATACAGCCTGGTGACAGACAGACAGACGGACCGGGGAGTCTTAGTAATAGGGTCCCGTTTTTACCCTTTGGGTACGGAACCGTAAAAATGGTTTGGAAATTGATATTCTCGCTAACCAATCTATCTAAGCTCGATGGTGGTACCTACACACACTCTGCCTCTCATTTGTCACTTCAATCTCTTCCAGTATAATTTTGTTTTTGCTAATTTTACATCAGTCAAACACCAGAAGATGGTTGCCAGATTTTGCAGAAATAGGAAACGATAGCCGCCTAGTTTATTTTGAGAAACTTAATCGTAATTTTACGTTTCGAGGTAGTAGGCAAACCTGAGTTCTGATTTCAATATTCATGATGTTTGCTACTATACCCATGTAGCGGCATCTATACGCCGCATACTCGGAACTACAAATAGACCTCCCGTCATAAAAGTTCTACATCGCGCTATTCGATAAACCTGACAACTATAAGGCACAGTCCCCGTCTGGCTGGGTCAGTATATACTTATGAATAGTATCATCAGCCGAAACTTTCCGCTGCCAAGCAGATAAGTATTGTTGTGCACCTGTTTTGTAATTGCGGGCAAAATTACTCGTAATCGTGAAGTGAAGTAGTGAGACTTTCAACTTTTCCTTCAAATAGGCAACGCAAACTCTATTTGCCATACGATTCATCATTCAATATCCACATATCATAAGAAAAGTCCAGAAGTACTCACTGACCTAACAAACTGTAGGTACACAGTGACAAAAAAATAGATCTACAAACAGCTCGTGTTTGTACATTATACTAGAAAACACAACTCTAAGTTGAGTTGAGTTTTCTAGTTGAGTTGCCGCCCATTGTGTCACCCAGTGTAATGTTTGCTTTGTCTATACTTTCTGTAACTTATATGGTGTACATAATAAAGAGTATGCTATTCTATTCTATTTTCTCCCAGCAAATGTAACTTGACTTTAATGAAACTTGTCATTGTTAACACAGTTTGCCGTAGCAACAAGTGAACCTACCTAACGTGCTTATCATGTAATCGGCTTGTGTATTGGATCATAAGGTGTTGAGAACTTACTGCAATTGCAGTCATTAAAGATTAGTTATAATTAACTCTTGCTCTGATTTTATTTTTCATGTCGTGACTACTTGTGACCCCCTTATCTCTTATTCAATCTAAATAACACCGAAGACCTTTGGCATTAGAGAACTCATTGTATTATTATATTCTTTGATAGTCATTATTTTATTATACCTACCTAACTATAAGTGTAGTAGTTACCTACTTATAGGAAAAGTCTTCTCGAAGTCCTCCAGTTTTCCTACAAGGGTAAGGCGCTATGGCCGTCATTGACGCATTTTTTATTTATCGACGATGTTTGTAAATCCCTTAAGCCTTCATACTTGGACCTGCAACCAGAAGCTCTTGCCTGGACTTAAACCTAAGTTGGCTATTTCTATGTAGGTCAGGGAGGGGTAAGGTAACATAAGCTCTTAGAGCAACGTTATTTCGATTGTGCGTAAGGGTAAGATGTAACTAAATTTGTCCCGTTTTCACAATCGCACTATGATAGTTTTAACACGTCATGGTACGGCCCCAGATGTCAGACAGAAATACCCATAGTTATGTTAAAACACACAATGCTTATTTAGTAATATAATTCGAAATATTTCTAAAAACAGTTTCGTGAGTCCAAAATGGGTGAAACAAATGAGCGATGGCGTTGACGTCATGAAGAACGTACCGAGAGTCCCTGGAGTGAACTACCCGGTGCTGGTGCCTAACCTGAAGGGATATGAGACTGCTGTAAGATCTTATTTACCTCATATTCATCTATCTTGCAGTGTACTCTAGACATTCTCACAGTTCATTGCTATGTTTAGCACATGCAAATATCTCAGCAACGGCACGAATTGGCTTTTCTAGAGATCAAACCAATACACCTGCTATAAATTCTTAATCGTCATCCTAAAATATCTTGGTATCGAATGTGGAATGGTTGGATTGCGTTACATCTCGTCTAGAGACAACAACTTTGGATATTTTTTTTTGTAGTAAGCAGAGAATTCTTCATATATTTATAAAAACTGCACTATAAAAACAAATAATATAATTTGGGTGTTACATTTATATTTTTCATACAGAAACAATGCAACGTAGAAGAAGTAGCAATATTCCCCGCTGGGTCGGAAAGTTTCTCTCAGAAGAATCTGAACTGTTCCGTAGAAGAAGGCCTGAAGAGGTTCAAGGTAGTGGCTGACCAGGCCGTGAAGGACGGCCTCAGGGTGAGAGGGTACGTGTCCTGTGTCGTCGGCTGCCCTTATGATGGACCTATACATCCCAAAGGCATTGCCAAGGTGAGAGCTGATTCTTTAAAGATAAAAAGAATGAGGAAATTCTTTTATTTAGCAAAGATTAAAAGGAAGTAACTGTGAAACTGTTGCAATAACAATGCAAGGAGTGGCTATTGTTTCTTTATTAACTTCCGCAATCAAGTAGTTGGTATAGTTAGATACAATTTTTTAGTAGATCGTCACGACTAATACCTACCCAAACCGACAAAAAGTCAAATGTTTTTTCCTAAGGCTCTGAACCAGTGGTGTGCAAACTTTCTAAATGGGGGGCCAGAAAGTTTAAGAAATTTAAGAGGAGGGCCAGAATTTGCTTTTTAAACATATTTCTTTGACCACAATTTTTATTGCGACTTTCATCAAAGCATATTTGGTTTTAGCAAGCTTGGTGTTAAAATAGTGAGCGAGGTTAAAATCCTTTAAATACCGCCACGGCTTCTTCATTACATATAAGATATACTGGCTGACCGTTGTATTTTGCGCTACCTTTACCTATGCGTCTATTATTCAACTAAGTAGAATCTAATTTCTGGACCGTTAAAATATAATTATCACGGGCCATATACGGCCATGTTGAAGGACCATCGGCGGGACGGATTAAATGCTTTCGCGGGCCGGTGCTGGCCCGCGGGCCGTACTTTGCCCATCACTGTTCTAAACAGACAGACTACATTTTAACTGCACACTGACTGCAATCGGACTGCACGGTTGGTTTGCAGTTATATTGCAGTCGTACTATAGTGCCCGGCACGTAATTTGGCAAGGTTTTAGCATAGTGGGGGTAAGCTCGCGCATATTCCGCGAACTGATCAACCACCATCCACCCACCGAACGGAAAGTGGACGTGACACGATTGGTCAGTCTATCCTTGTGTCAACTGTCAGTTGAAATGCAGTCCACCTGTCTAGAGCCTAATACAGCTAGTGTTTTTCGACAGCAACATGTGTTTAAAATTCCTAGATTTGTTTATCAAAAAAAGATGTTGTTTTCCGCAATGTAAACAATTTCTTACGTCATTCGTAAATTCCATACTTACATTACGGACTCGCCCATACGGTAATAACTTTTATGACTACGCTAAAGCAATTCTTATCGTACACATGACATCTTGCACCTTTAGTTCGTGTAAACAAACCATTTTGCAGTTCTGAGAACTTTTTCGTTTCGATATCTTCACGCTTAATCCAAAGAGAGCCAGTAGATTGCCTTAGAACGTATAAAATCTATCTTCACTTATCGTAATAATAAAATGCCAAAACATAACTATGTCAGTGAATTGCCTCCATATAAAAATATCCTGTGCCATCACCATCAATATGCACGAAATGTCGAATCAAAATAATTTTCCTGTGATAAATATAACTTACAATGTTGGTAAGTTCATAACTATAAAATACTAGCTGTTCCCCGCGGCTCCGCTCCCGTCAACTAGCTACCTACTCTACACTATCCTACCTACCTACCCTACCCTGCGTACCTTACCCGTACCCTTTACTTTCGAATTTATAATATTAGTGAGGATATATGCATAGAACTTAAAATAGTAACAGGTTTAGCAATAACAGATAATTCAACCTAACTAATATAACGATTTCGCCTTAAAACCTTGCAGATTTCTCTATTGCTTTTACTTAAATTAAAATCATATTAAATGATGATATCGTTCATAACAGATAACAGAGCAGCTTTTCGAGATGGGGTGCTATGAAGTCTCCCTGGGGGACACCATAGGCGTGGGAACCGCCGGCTCCGTTAGACGACTGATGCGAGAAGTACTGAAAGTTGCCAAGCCTGAACAATTGGCTCTGCACTTCCACGACACTTACGGACAGGCCCTATCTAACCTGTTGGCTGGATTAGAGGTACTTATGTTATGGTTTTATTCCTCAAAAGGCTTTGATAAATCATTGTAATGCTTATTGATAGATTACCCACGTTTTGTTTTGTTGAAAGTACGTAAAGTTTTGTTGGTGTTTTGATTAATGGAGAGATAACCAATAAACTGTATTTGTGTGTCTACCATATTTGTTAGTCTGGTGCATGCGAGGAGCATGGACTAGTCGACTAGATGATGAAAATATATTTTATTTTAGCCTCTTGCAATTTTGTGTAGAATTAATTTAATATGGTTCAATCGATATCATTGGTTTGATGTTGACTGTGATTCGAGTATACTTTCGTTCGAATATATAGAAATGACCTGGGGTCGATCTTCAACATTAGACTCAAATGAACTCAAGATGAAATTTTATCAGCGTACAAAAATGGTGTGACGAAACCGGGGCAAGTCACTATGATTGCCGCGGTCTACATATTGAGTGTTGATTGCCCAACAGTTACAAACAGACATATTTCCTTATACGATAAATAACTTTTAAAGGCACCACGTTCCTACCTTATTTTGAACGATATCATATTATTAGGTTACGTGCTGTTATTGTCTTTTCGTTATTGTTATTAATATTATAAGTAGTTCATATATTATGAATGTTTGTAGGTTACATAAATAATAACATTTCTAGAATCTTACTTATCAGAACTCTTCATGCTTGTGTTTACGCGTAGACTTCGTTGCCACTGTCGCTGATAAAATTTATCAGTTCATATCTAAAACAGCTGGATACATTGTAAAAGTAAATACAAAATATGGTGTTGACCAGTTTCTCAGCTACAGCACACACCCGCATGTCTCTAGTTACGTCATCAGACAAGCCTTTAATACAACTTGTTTTTGCAGTTTGATGTGAAAACGGTGGACTCGTCTATCTCGGGGCTGGGCGGGTGCCCGTACGCGCGCGGGGCCAGCGGCAACCTCGCCACGGAGGACTTAGTGTACTATCTGTACGGCCTGGGAATCAACACACACATAGACCTCGTGAAACTCATCGAGGCGGGCCGATACATCTCCAACTACCTCGGCAAGCCCACCGAGTCGAAAGTCAACCGTGCAATCGGCGATAGGTTCAAAAATCACAATGATATCGCGAAAATGGCCTCGTGTGATGTTTGACCATGAATAACTACAATCAGTGTGAATGTAAACATTCTGAAATTGAAAACAAAAGACTCGACAGCTACATACTGTTAATAATAATATATATTTTCTTTGTTTATATAAGTCTCGAGAAATGCAATTTATTAGCAATAAATAATATATTTTGAGATACTGTTTGTGTATTTTTGCCATCATGCGTGTGGTACTTACCTACAGGTTTTATCAATTATCATGCGGAGTGGGTGCGGCGCGGGCCGCGCCGGCGCAACGCACCGCACTCGAGCGTCCGCCGCGCAACGAGCTGCCCGCTTTATATTGAATTGACCTTATTTATCCAATTTGATCTTGAGCGAGAGGTCGATAAACCTTCGCTTTACAGTGCCAGTGTAAGCCCTACGCGCAGTCGGAATCGGAACCGAAAGCCGGTTTCGCTTTGTTTGTTTTTATGGAACGAGCGTGACAATGAACATGGTAGAAGTGAAGATAAACGACGACGTCAAAGTTGGCGGCCGCAATCCCTGCTTCATCATCGCGGAAGTTGGACAGAACCATCAAGGCAACATCGAAATAGCAAAAAAGTTAATAAAAGCCGCTAAGGTAAGCCATTGATCAATACAATTGCAGCAGGAAAACATTTGTTGGCTTTGTTTACGTTGAAAAACAAAACAAAGAGAACGAGCATTCTCTTTAGCTTGTAATAAGTATTCGATAGTGCTTTGTTACAGTAGATACGGAATACTAAACCTTGATTGATCCAGTGTCTGTCTGTTGTGCCATGTAGACAGAAGCACATTTAGATGCATGTTCTGACTACACTGACTTCACAATACACATGTTTTATCTAACGATTACCTACTTGCCAGTGTTAAGTCACAGTCGAGTTCATCGTTTCGTAATCAGTATTTCTAATAACACAGCTTAGCATCCTACTTGCCACGCTTCCTTTTAACATTGGATTATATCATAAAAATATTTAAAACGATATTGTAAAACTATCCTGGTAATCTGCTTGTACAGATGATGTCATCAAAACAAAACGCTTTAATAAGATTTACACTATCCGAGAAGTATATGAAGATCTCGAAATATGCACGAACGATGCCTAAGTAGGTACCTCGTATTACAAATATACTGTTGTTATACATTTCTTAAATGACATTACAGGATGCAGGTGCCAACTGTGTCAAGTTTCAAAAGACTTGTCTCAACGAGAAATTCACGAAGAAATACTTAGAGCGACCTTACGATAATCCCAATTCTTGGGGCAAGACTTATGGTGACCATAAGAGACATCTGGAATTCTCGGAGAGTCAGTATAGGGAACTGTTCAAATATGCACATGAAGTGGGCATATTGTGCACGGCTTCGGCCATGGACATGGTAAGTTATTTTTCTACATAATTTAATTTTATTAAGGCAATGAAATAGTTCATTGACCACTAACCACAAGATTCATAAAGCAGTCAAGCTATGAATGTACTGTGTAAAAACATATTCAAGGATATATTATAGACGTAATGCTAAACTTATTTATACCACTGTTAGGCATGCTAATATTAGTTGCATATTCGAGAAGTCTCAAAACTAATATTATAAATAGACATTTGTAAGTTTGGTTGTAGGAGGTAATCTTCGCAACTACTCATCCGATTTCTAATATGATTTCAATGATAGAAAACTACACTACCGCATATTTGTCAGTTTTTATCCTGAAAAAATTATAGGTCCTGTGGAGTGGGCTACGGGAGCGAAGCCGCGGGACAAAAACTAGTAAATATTGAATGTGTGTTGGCAATATGTGGCCGAATAAAACACTTTCACGCTTCAAACTATTCAATCCATTAGTAGAAGTAGAAAGACATTAGCTACGACGAGATTATTTGACTAATAAACGCTAGCATTCTTGATTTGTCCGAGAAATTGTTTTCCGTCATACATTGATTGCTTTTGACATAAGTCGTCATTGAACTTTTCATGAGTCAGCAGGGAAAGTGCAAATATTATAGGACAAAAAAATAGATTAATATCTTGGGAATACAAAAATTCAATCCATCTATAGATCCCTAGAACGTTCAAAACGGTGAAGGAAAACATCGTGAGGAAACCGGCATGTCCTAGAACCAAAAATTCGAAGACATGTGACATCCACCAACCCGCACTGTGCCCGCGTGGTCTATTACGGCCCATTCCCTCTCACAGAGCACAGTAAGGAGGCCTGTGTCCCAGCAGTGGGAACATTAATAGGCTGATGATGTGATAGATTCCTAACGAAATGTAATGTACAAAGTCAAAAATAATGCAAAATCTTTACGAATCTTTTCACCTCTAAAATCATAAACGGACAACGCCAACCTTTTCTTCAATATATAACCGAAACTCTTCATAACATTTCAGGTTTCGTTCGACTTCTTAGTCAACATAAAGGCGCCATTTATCAAAATCGGTTCAGGAGATTCGAACAATCTGTTGTTTTTGAAATATGCTGCATCCAAAAAGGTCCCACTTATTATCTCAACCGGGATGGTCGATAAGTCTGCAGTAAAAACTATTTATGACATTATATCAGCTACGCATAAGAATTTCTGCCTTCTGCACTGCATATCAGCGTATCCTGTGCCTTATGAAGACTGCAACTTGACAGTGATCCAGGATTATATGAATACGTTTGATATCCCTATTGGATACTCGGGGCAGGAGGTTGGAACTGCGGTAGCGCTTGCTTCAGTTGCTCTGGGAGCTAAGGTGCGTATTTTTATCTTTTGTGTATCAACCTAATCTTATACAACGATCCCGTAGCCGAAGACTTCCAAACATACAGTTTTACGATCACTAATTCAAAAGAAAAATATTCAAAAATATGTTTTTCTCTCGTATGTTTGTGTATTTCTGTAATTCATGCGTCAGTCCTGTTTACTTTACCTATATAATAGTTATATTGAATAGATAATAAAGTGCGGTTTATCGAAATTTATGTACCGACACATCCGATAACGTTTATTATGATGTTGTCGATACCCAAGATAATTGTTACCATCTATTTTTACTTTCCTTTGTCTGGTTATAAATAATTTTCTAGATGGACAAAGGTAGCCATGTTATACTGGCCAGAAAAAGAAAGTATATACTTCGAAATTCAAACATCTTTGTGTATGTGGCCAATGTCCGGTGAAACATGAAGAGTCTGATGACGATACTAAATAGTTAGGCCGCTATCCCACTGGCGTTTTGCGAGCGTTGGCGTTGCTCCAACGTCTGCGCAGCGTCGACGCTGCACAGACGCGACGTTGACGTCGCGTTTTACGAACGTTGGTATCTCTCCAACGTCTGCGCAGCGTCGACGCTGCGCAGACGTGACGTTGACAAGCATAAGCGCTGAGACTTCACAACGTTAACGACGCGTCAACGCGACGGTAACGTTACGTTTTTTGGCAACAGGTACAATCACACACAGGCGGGGGTTACGGCCAGCCAGACATTTTATAACTAGACGCAACATATTTAAGACGCAATTTCAATATCGGTATTTACTTTCGCACTAATAGATAACGTCATAGGCAAAAAGATAAAATATAGATATACTTTTGTCTATGCCATCTTTTGTACCAGTATGGCCGAGTATGCTATAGATACTTATCTAAAGACATATCAGTACTAGATCTGTGCAGGATAAATAAGACAGATAGTGAAAAATATACACAAAAGCGTTTTATGTACATACCTCAAAGTTATAACAAGCCTCTCTTCTGGTGATACTGAAACTCTGAGATAAGTGTCTAGGTATATATTGAATTTCATTATGAATCACTTCTAAAAGTTCGTTAATAAATGTATTCTCCGGTATTCGCAAATATTTATAAAATTCCGATTCATTATTTTTAATATTATTAGAGTACATTGCGAAATATTCACTTTATTTGTTGCGGACGTAGCGTGATCGCCTTCCCCGAGGAGGGAGGTCGTAAAGCTCCCGGATGGCGCGCTGGACGCCCGAAGAACATTGACTCTTCAGCTTGGATCTGGTAACCTCTTTGGAATGTTGCCTCAGGACTTCTAATCAAGCAGGTGCAGGGATGATAATTGTTTAATTAAATAAAACACTTCAATTATTTAAAACTTGGTACGAATTTAGGGCTCTCAACAAGTAACTACTAATTAAGTTCAAGTGACTTGTTTCTAGTGGCTATGGCCGATGACTACGATTCTATCTTTGGACCGAGGGTGTTTTATACCCTCGGTCGTTACTACTATCGAGAGCCCCGCGATTTTGTGCCGAAAATAATTTTATTTGCCAAAAAAATCCCTTACCCGACAGTGGGTTTTGGGTCTGTACTATCCCTTCCATGGTGCTATCAACACCTGGATTTCTGTGTACTGTAGCACAGTAGCACCCCCTATCTCAGTATCTAATTCATACATCTATATCCAGGCATTGATAGCGTCCCTAGGCTATATCTATAGAAAAAAGGGGCAAGTTCCCTTATTTTCATGTCGGAAAGTTGTATAACAACATTCCTAGCCCAGAGAGTACTATAGGTTGGGGTGACCTGCTGACAAATTCAGCAAGTCGTCTATGGGCGGCTTAAAAAAGCTTATTTTCGGACGTTTATCGTGGGATATCATCCCTTAAATACACGCTCCTTAACGTTTTTAGACAATTTATTTTATTACTTGAATTTCTACTCAGACCATCCAAGCTATCACCACCGAATATGGGTGGCCTGGAGGCTGAGGGAGAGCACTTTACAGTTCTAGTGCCTCCATAAGTATATATATACATTTTGTACATAATGTACCCAAAAAAGTGTTAGTTCGATAGCTAGTCACTCCCTTTGTGTCTAGCTATTGTAATAGATCACTAGATAGACAACAGAGCTAGTACAAAGCGGTAGGTCAGTAGGATAGAAAAATACTCAAGAATAGAATAATACTTACGTGTAGTTGGGAATTCAGCAATAACACACAGTTTGGACTTTGAACTATTATTTATTTACCATTTCACACTAGTTACCATCAACTCCATACAATATATCCACTTAGGTCAACAGTACAATCTTTCAAGCCCGCCCAGACTAGCCTCACGAACTGACTCAACGCGCCTCGTGTCCGAACAATCCCCCTCCAATCGACAACTGTCATTAGATGTGACGACATTTGACATTCGAATATTTTCTAGGATAATCATTTTAACAACTTTTAAGTACTATTTGATGTTAAATATAAATAATTTAATTCTTAACAAATAAAAGATGTATTTATCAAATAAAAACCTAACACTATCTCCTAAACTACTTAACTGATTCTTATTTTTTATGGGACGACACGATGGCGCGTCTATCGGGCCATCGGGAAGTCCCCGAAAATTCCTTATTTTTGGAAGTCTCAGGGGTGTATAGTCCCTGGGAATGCCAAAAAACGGGCCAAAAATCACAAGTCCAGATTACCATGTCTGGATTTGTGCCTAAACTATATGAGCGATTTTCGCTCCAAAGGGATGGCCTGATAGCTAGTCCAACGGGCCATCCGAAAGTACTTCTATAATAAGTACATCTATTTCCTTCAGGGAGTTATTCGACCTGAAGGGTCTACAAATTTCAACAATTTTGTTTGTTTACATTTTTCCGCGCTGAGTATGTCGGAAACTATCCGGGCGATCTTTCTCGTCTAAAGACCGTCTGGAAGCCCCTTCGACGAGCTTTCCAATGGTAGTACTTTTAACAGTACACCTACATATTTTCTAGGTGCTTAGGGCACCTAAAAGAATAGTCCCGTCGAAACTCCCATAAACAGCGCGTTTTACACTATATACCGACATGATATCTCAGGTAAATAGGCTTTATATAAAGCAGTACACTAATTCTGAACTGTATATAGGTTTCCCGTCTTGATCTAGGTCCCCCATATACCCTAAAATGACCTAAATGTCCTAAATTCACTTCCTGAGACATCACGTCAATATTCACATATTAATGGTGGAAACTATACATTTTCCACATTATATCATTCCTATGTACTAAAATTATGTCTAATACATAATATAACCCCTCAAAACATGATTTTAAGCTACCAGAATTTTTGTACGCAAAACGCCAACATATAAAACTACCCGCCGCCATCTGGCGCACCATTCAGAACTAGGCGGGCGCAGCGAACGCACGCATTCACATGAAATTGATTTTACGTTTTAAGTATGAAGACTATAATATTTATATATTTCAATGCTTCTATTCTATTAATCTGGTATTACTAAAACCCAATACGCATAAATAAACGTTAAGGACGTTATATTACTACCTTAAAAATGCGATTTAAAATACCCTTACATACCGAGCTTATAAATAGGACCGACGTGTTTACAACATTTTCATTCCTACTTGGCGCTCGGGCGTGAGCAGACGTATGACTCTAATACATACTTTATTTACAAAAACCATTCAAATGGTTGGTGACTCTCGTCGCGAACATTATTGTAATCGATTGGACCATAAAGGGTTTTCCCAAAATTGACGATGAGTCTTCCATTTTTTTTACGTAATTTTCGTCGAAGTAGCAAAGGCAACAGTAGTGTTCATTTTGTTTCTGATAGTATGCCTCAAATTCTAGCATGTGCGCGACGTTAACGTTGCGTTAACGCTTGCCACTAGAGACTCGCGACGTCATCGTCGCGTCTGCGCAGCGTCGACGCTGCGCAGACGTTGGCGAGACGCCAACGCTCGTAAAACGCGACGTCAACGACGCGTCTGCGCAACGTCGACGCTGCGCAGACGTTGGAGCAACGCCAACGCTCGTAAAGCGCCAGTGGGATAGCGGCCTTATTTATACTTTTGATTGAAGTGCCTATTGTTGTGTCATAATTTATGGTTTGTTATGTCTGCTGTGTTTTTGGGTATAGGTAAG
This sequence comes from Anorthoa munda, assembly GCA_945859665.1. Lineage (NCBI taxonomy): Eukaryota > Metazoa > Arthropoda > Insecta > Lepidoptera > Noctuidae > Anorthoa > Anorthoa munda. The sequence continues at coordinate 13,044,379 of OX243900.1, read as the reverse complement.
GGTCTTCTTTTCGAGTTGATGGAAAACTCTTTAGATTTTTGGGACCAGTAGGCAGCCACACCAATAGCAGCGACAGTGACGTTCAAAAGTGCAAGCGTGGGCATTTGCGGGACTTCAGAATGTATGTCTTACTCTGCGCAGGGGCACCGCACTCACATTGTGTGTCAGACGAGTGTATAAAACCCCATTTAGCCAAATTGTATTACCAGGTAAAAAAAAAAAGGTAATGGTAGGACCGGTAGATGATAATTAAACAAAATTACGAAAGTGACGGTCTGGGTCACTGTGATGGAAACGCGTTAAACTTCGTAACCGCAGATCATTAAGTTTGTTTTAACAATGTGTATTGACCGACCTTAATTGCTGACTGATATCAGAGATGGTTCTTCAGCCGACGTAAATCCCAATATCCGAACACTCAACAAAACATATTTATGTAGCTTTATTTCAGGGTAAACTAGACGACTGTTCTTTCAATATTCATGAGTAGTAGTTGTTCTATGCTAGAAACATGGGCGTACTCAGGGGCAGCTGCCCCCCCCCCTGGAAATCTCGCAGAACATGTATGAACTCGCCTAATTACTAATCAAAGTGTAAACGGGGCCTTATGCTCTAACTTTTAAATAAACCGCGCAGTAGACACTGGCAAAATGCACGGTGCAATTGCACGGCTGTATTCGGTAATCTTCGGTAGGGAGTTGCGAGCTGAGGTTGCGAGCGATTCATTCGAAAATTTACTTTTATTTATTTAACTACCTATAAAGCAGGATCATGTGCGGCTGTTTGCCCTATGTACACTACACTTCATATACCTAATGTTTCATGTAGGTATGATTGTGTAGGCCAGAAGCTGAGTACGCCCATGGCTAGAAATGTTCATCCACTTCAACTGTTGAAGTGAAGTTCAACAGGCCACTATATCCTTTAATATCTTTTGGAACTCGATACCGCCCTATACTTGAGATATACCATACTTAGCACAAGTTATGGAGATAGTTTTACACTAAACCTTCTCTCCCTGTCCAGGTGTTGGAGAAGCACATAACCCTGGAGAAGACGATGAAAGGCACGGACCACGTGTGTTCGCTAACCCCGGCAGAGTTCCAGCAGTTGGTGCGAGACGTTCGAGTCATTGAGAACGCGCTCGGCACGCCCATCAAGAAAGTTGTCACTTCAGGTGTGTATATATAGATACCTATAGAATAGTTCAAGGAAATTTTGTGAAGGTACAACTCAGTAGATTGCGGCCAGTCGATATTGCTCGCTTCAAAACACCATAGATTATATGGATTATGATTTATATGGAGGTCTATAGTTGCTGCGTTTTAGCCTGGCAATAGCGATTGCTGTCCTAATTCGATGTCTATTGTGATCCTCAACGTTTAGTACTTATGAAAAACGCTACGTAATTACAAAATGTTTATTGTTCGGGTTCTTAAGAATAGAAGAAATATAGGTAAGGGAAAAGTGACTGGTATTGTCGTGCTAAAACGGAACAACTATACCTAACACCTAATAGTAGTTTATGCAATGGTCATATAAGAGGGGTTATTAAAACACGAGTGTGGGTATATCACACGAGGCGAAATCGAGTGTGATAATAGTATCACATGAGTGTTTTAATACCTAATTATAAGCCGTTGCATACACAATTTTATCTTCACTGATACAGTTGATATAAAATAAAAATTGGAAAGGGAAAAAATATGTGGTATAGCGGGCAATTTAGATTCTCATTGCGCATGACTGCGCACCGCGCGGATCCATATATAATGACACAATTTTTCTACATTAAGTCAATGAGCCCATACGCGCCAATAAATTAAAAAGTAAAAGTGTGCTACAAAAATTAAAAAGTTATTTTATGATGCAGTTGTTTGAAAATCGAAGGAAAATATTGTAGTAATGTTTTTTTTTTCAAGTACATGTTTATACAATACTAGCTGTTCTCCGCGGCTTCGCTCCCGTGAACCACCCCCACAGGACCAGTTATCGGGATAAAAAAATAGCCTATGTCACTCAGGAATAATGTAGCATTCTATTGGTGAAATAATTTTGTAAATCGGTCCAGTAGTTTGGGAGCCTATTCGGTACAAACAAACAAAAGTCTTTCCTCTTTATAATATTATTAGCTGACCCGGCAAACTTTGTTTTGGCATAAAAACACCAAACATTAATCTACCCTACCTACCCTACCCTACCTACCCTACCTACCCTACCTACCCTACCTACCCTACCTACCCTACCTACCCTACCTACCCTACCTACCCTACCTACCCTACCTACCCTACCTACCCTACCTACCCTACCTACCCTACCTACCCTACCTACCCTACCTACCCTACCTACCCTACCTACCCTACCTACCCTACCTACCCTACCTACCCTACCTACCCTACCTACCCTACCTACCCTACCAATCCTACCCTACCTACCCTACCCTACCCTACCCTACCTACCCTACCTTACCTACCCTACCCTACCTACCCTACCCTATCTACCCTACCCTACCCTACCTACCCTACCCTACCTACCCTACCCTACCTACCCTACCCTACCTACCCTACCCTACCTACACTACCCTACCTACCCTAACCTACCTACATACCTACCCTACCTAAGTACCAATATATTTTTTCTTAATAATTTTTTCATAAGAACCTTCTTCTAACAATAACAAACACAACAAAAAAAGAATTAGCCAAATCGGTTCAGCCGTTCACGCGTGATGCCGTGACCAAGGTAAATAAGGATTCATTTTTAACCGTCTTCAAAAAAAGGAGGAGGTTCTCAATTCGTCGGAATCTTTTTTTTTTTATGTATTCTCCCCGATTACTGTAAGAGGCCTGGACCGATTTGGAAAATTCTTCTTTTGTTTGAAAGGGTATACTTCCCAGTTGGTCCCATAGTCATCAAGTCAGGATCTGATGATGGGATCTTGGAGAAATCGAGGGAACTCCTCAAATATTATAGGCATACATATAGCGATTTTGGTATTTTTATCAACAATGCAATCATCTGCACTCAGAAAGTAACATTTGGTGAAGAAGACCACAGATGGCCAATAGAATTCCTTAATGCTAAGTATGTCATAGGTTATAAGATATCTAGAATAGTTTAACGACTATGATGAAGCAAATAGTACTGATGAAAATGGTACCATCGAACTGATCTGATGATGAAGCCGGCAGGTAGGCACTGGTACTCCGAAATAAAACAATGTATCCTAGTCGTGTATGGGCTTATTGGAATCGTCATGAGATGTACTTTGGCTATATGTAATGTTTATTGCAATTGGAAGTACCTATCAAAACTAAAAAGAGATAAATAAAAAACTTTTAACAAAAAATTAAACCGACTTCCAAAAAAACACTGCAAAACGAAAAATAACTTTCTTTTCCGAAGTCGGTGTCGAAACACGGAAAACAATAATGTACCAAAGACACCGACTTCGGAAAAGAAAGTTATTTTTCGTTTTGCAGTGTTTTTTTGGAAGTCGGTTTAATTTTTTGTTAAAAAGTTTTTTATATATACAGATATATAGATTAGCATAGATTATTTGAATTCATATTTGGAACATTACGTTGTGAGTGTAGATAAATACAATTTTAATTATGTAACCATTTATCAATGTCAAAAAACTACCGATAAAGATCGTTCTGAACTCGGTTGCTAATGCCATACCCCACACTAGATCGTTATAAAGGGTCGATGTTAGCGATTGACCGCAATCTAGTCCCATCTGAGTATAGATTAATGAAGTAGTCTCAATAATCTCCCGGTTCCTACTTCGTAGTCACTGCTGCGCATTATTTATATGTCCATTTCGTTCTATGCTAAACACGTATCTCCGTAGATCCATAAATAAACTGGAGTGCGCCTTGGAGTAGTTAGCTGGGTACATTATACTAAGTGCAGTACCATAGTTCTTTTAAACAGGTTATTAAGTATTAGTAATATTTAAAAGAGCAGGTGTTTCCTGCTAACCACAATCATGGGCCTTTCTTTGCTATGCACGAGGCTTGTTCGATACTAGTAAATACATCCACTCAAAGATACACCTTTTTTTTTACGAGTAGGTAAAGTGGGTTCAAGGTTTTGAACACTAGAAACTAGCTTAGTAAAATGTTTGTAAAGGTTCCTGTAAAACTTGTCAACGTATTGCGAAATCTAGACAACCGCAGTTTCATAATCTTAGAGAATGTATATCTAACCGATAGAGTGGCACGTATTTCGTCATACAGCTTATGGACCTTCCGCCGCTTTCGTGCCGTAAAACGGTTACTTTCTAAAGCATACCCCTTAGTAACGGCTATTATAGGTTAAAAGGATTGAAAAAAAAATTGATTCTTGTAGGTACATTATTTGTGAGACATGGTTTTTTCGTGTACTTAACTAATATTTTTGCTTTAAAAAAATAATTAACAACACGATATATTTTCGCTATTTTTGGATGCTCCTCCAAAACGACTTGGATGTTTAAAAATATTTTTACACAGAAGAATTGTTGGCTAGAATTTCTTCATAACTGAAATTGCATATGTTAATCAAGGAATATCTTGCAAACAAAAATTTCCAAAAGGAGGTTCAGTATTGATATTCTGGCTCCGAGCGGGCGCACGGCCAGTACTGCGTTAACATTGAGGAATATATTATACGCCTTAAGGGCTATTTATAAGCTAAATTGTAATAGTATGTACCTACTCATATTACTCAAGTTTCAGTAACTAAATATTTATCTCTTAGTAAGTAAATAAGACAAATGCGAATCATTTGATAGCCACTAGCTCCACAGACCAAGGAATCACCGCAACGGCAGAAATAAGACATCATTACAAGGAAGTGCAAGTGTCAACTGTCACAGGCTTTAAAGTTGACAAAAAATAAAAGCCCCGTTTTGACAGCTATAAAAACACTTAATAAAATTAAACTTGATGCTTGCGAATGATACTCGTTGTCATAGTGTATCGGTAATATAGTATTTAATTAGAATTATGAATTTGATTTTTCAATTTCTTACGTAGAAAGTTATCGCGGCATGTAAAATGAGAAACGTCAACGGGCTTCTTATATTGTGACGATTATAGTTTTAGGACTTGTAGGTAATCGTCATGAGCCGTCAGTTTCTTTGGCGAGTCAGTGACATTTACTGACACTTGACAGTGGGTACTGTCGCTAGCAGCGGCCGCAGAGGTGTGCCTATCCGTGATCTGTGCACTCTTATGTAAGAACATGCACATTGGACGTATCGTTAAACATGTAGATAGGTCGCATATAGGTACTGTAGGTATCTATATCAGTCTTAACGTACTCTGCGACTGATATGACTGTAAGGTCTTGTTTAATCATAATATTAATGTCTACTCAAATACATAGGTGCTTACGTTATGGCTTTCCACAGCCATTGTGATTTTAAGAATTATTAGATAACAAGAATCGGCACGTGCTAGAACTGAGACTAGACTTAGAACCATTATTCCAGTTATTATTTTTTATTTACAAACTTCTGCCAGCGTCGTCGCGTCGGTCGCGTGTAATTTGAAATATATCCCACGGGATAAAAAGTAGGTATCCTATGACATAATCCAGGATATGGGCAACCCGTGTGCTAAGTTCATCCAAATCTGTTCAGCCGTTAAAGCGTGAAAGATAACAAACAGAAATACTAATTAGTATGGATTATGAGCTCGTTCGTTAATCAATGAATCAATCGCAATCCCGCGCACGGGACCGGTCAATGTGGCGACGCTTGGTGGAGGCCTATGTCCAGCAGTGGACGTCTTTCGGCTGATATGATGATGATAATGAACCCGTAATGTCCCACTGTAAAACAAAGGCTTTCCTTCCCTCTGCCAATATTTCCCTGTCTTCTGGCGAATTTGGTCCCGTCCTTTGAGAAGGAATCCTTGTCTTGGAGGAGGATCTATTTACTGACAAAAAAAAAATAACTTTATCTTTATAATATTAACGTTCACCTATCTTCCTTTCAGAGATCCCATGCATCGACAAGCTGCAGAAATCCCTCGTGATGGGCTGCACCAAGAACAAGGGTGAGATCCTGTATCCTGGTGATGTCAAGATCAAGGTCGCGGAACCCAAGGGACTGAACGCTCTCCACTTTGAAGAAGTCATATACAAAACACTAGTATATGACAAAAAGGAGGATGAACCACTTAATGAAGGAGACTTCTGCTAATTATGCTCAAATTACATAAGAAGGCTAAGATAATGTGTCTATCAGCGACAACGATTGTCAGAAATTCAAAATGTATGGAATGAGTGCTACCGTTTTTGTACTCACCAGTTGGCGCCACTGGCGGGTGAAGACCTTAAATATACCTGTTAAAAGTTGTTATTACGCGCACGAAAATCATTTCTAATGCCTTAGAAGTGCGATTAAATATAACATCGAGTATGCCGCAGTTTTGCGCAGCCCCTTTTTTTCGAAAAAGGAGGATAACATTTACCGAAACATATCTAAAACCTTGTTAAAGCAGTGCTTGGTAATATCCTATCTTAATCTGCCATATTTGGAAAATATTTACAACAATAACAAAAGAAGTAAAAAAACTCGTGCTAAAAGTCAAAAAACGGTGACATTTGACATTTTGAAGACCTCACTCTACACCAGCGCTCCTAGCGGAAAACTCAAATGCCCTCATTGACAAGCGTTACCGCAACGTCACGTGGTCAATCCCAAAACATTTTGTACTGTTAATAGTAGTAGTTGTCGCTGATATTCTACCACTATGTCTAGAGCCCAAAAATAACCAATAATTCTAACATAACATATCATTGTATTTAAGTTTCTCTCTTCGAACATGATGAGAAAGGCGTAAATTACCTATGTAAATGGTTTACGACCTTCTCAAGAAACAAATTTATATTTAAGCAAATTATTATATTTAGTACCATGAGATAACACAGGGAATAAACTATATCGTCACCACTGTGTTCAAAGTTATAATATTAACTTCTAAAGACGATATCGTCGCAAGCGCAATGACAGCATAATCATACGAATTTATTTAAAAAGTCTCAAAGTGTAAATTATGTGAATAGATCATAGACTTTAAGTTTAAATTACGATAACATAGATTATAAACTCTAAACCCTAATACATATTACAACTATTTTTCTTTGTAACAGATTTATTAAAGTTTTACTATTATGAACTGCCTTTTATTTACATTTACGTGGCTGACTTTGAGATGTATGCTCAAGTATATAGCTACCTACGCAATGAAAAATACTCGCTTTGACGTCAACTCCCATTCATAATGTTATTATTGACTCTTGGACTGTTATATCTGTAACGCGAATTTCCTCTGGCGTAAACCGGCAGCTTTTGCACACAACTCGCAGGTTATGTTTATATCTATTTAAAAATCACTATAGATGTGTGAAGGATTTCTAGTCGTGTCACCGCGGCGCAGACGTCGTCTGATCCCGATGCGCGGGCGCAGGTTGTGCAGTTCGGTGCGACACGCGCGTGCTCACGTATCCGGCTCCGTTGCGGCGAGATACTCCCTGACGCGTTTTATTAGCGAGTCTGTTTTATTTTTATAGACGGTCAGCAGGCGGGCAGTGGTTCAGCGGTGTGTGGTGTAATAGAACATAAGTGGCGCTGCGTTGGCTGCGTGCCCGTACCGCCGCGCCGCCGCCAGTCCCCGGAGTGCCGGCCCGCCCGCCGCCTGCCGCCGCCGCGCAACGCGTCGCACTGACCGACACCCGTCTATTTCGTATTACATGACCGAAGCTGCATGGGCTACTCGACAAACGCGATCCTTCACAAACCCGCTACCACGAAACTTGCGCCGCGAGCCGATGTCAGAAAATACTTCCACTGATAAAATCGCGTTTGTATTTACGCGCCTAGAAAGTCTGAGAATTAGTAGCGAGTTCAGAGCAGCCGATTTAGGTCGCCCGGTTCAGTGCTAGCAGCGAGATATTTTTATTGCCACTGTTGGGTGCAGACGTACGAGCGCCTGAACACGTTGCTAGTTAAATAAATTATTATTTATAGAGTAAAATCGTAAAGTTCATTCCATAAACATTTGCGTGTGTGTGTTATTCCTAGTTCCCTTTGGAGTGCGATGCTGTATTACGAGTGGTGGGATTGATTGTGGGGAGGAATGTGACGGAAGTGATTTGGGCATTTAGGTGAAATCTTTGACATTTGAAAAGTGCATTTGTGTGTGTTGTGAGAATGCATCACTTGTATCCGCTGGCGAAGGGCGACCCGCTGTGCCCGCTGGGCTTCCACCCGCAGGTGCGCTGGCCCACGCGCTGCAAGCGCTGTTTCCGCGACTACAAGGAGCACGGCGGCGTGCGCAAGAAGGAGGACGACTTCGCGGTGTCCACGCCCAGCCTTTCCACTTGGAACACGCCGTCGTCACGGTCAGTGGCACATCTTTTACCAATAGTTACCCTGTAGTATTTACCATAATCATTTCCTGCCAGATACTGCGAGCCCTTCCGAAAGACACCGCAGATCCGACTTTAGGGAAGCATGTAAGGCAATTCGAATTATTTCATAAAAGGTAATAGTAATAGGACATTGTCCTCCTTAAGCTACATACACCCAGCGGAAATATGTATATCATTTCAATCCTGAAGTGCTAGTGGGAGGAATGTTGCGATACTAGACTGATACTTGCCAAGTACTTGACAAGATATATCCGCATCATCTACTTATCCGTTTCCAAAATACTTAGGGGTTGGTTGCCTGTCTAACAGGAAGCAACTGGATTTCAAGAGATATATGGATATCTCTTGAAATCCAGTTGCTTGAGCCGCATTATGGGATGAGGCTCATTTAGTAGAAGGATTGGTGATAGCGAGTAATTCTTCACGTAAACCCAGGCCATTAGTCAATGGTCATAAAGAAGTTTTGAACATGATCCACAAGAAAAATTTGTGAATATGGCTTTTTATTTTTGTTTGCTGCCGGATACCTTCAAAAGACGCCTGGACTTTTGGGGAAAAGACCAGGGAGTGTGCAGCACGTGATCACTGTGCCACCGTCTTTCTTGGAGTCACTTGGTGGGTAGACAGATCCCCCAGTCTAAACGCCTGGAGTTCCGCCTGCCTACGACGCAGGCGGGGTTTCGGCGTTTCAGACATCAAGGCGGTTGCCTCCCCGACGCCTTCTTCTCCGAGAGGGACCGGCCCTCTCACTCAGTAAATATGCCTGGAATCCCTTTGCAGTTAGATTTAGATATAATACAATGTCCGTCAAGTCAGGTCATAAACTTAGTAGGTTCAGTTAGCAATAGTTAACGCATTGGACATGTGAAACATAGCATCACTTAGCAAATGTTAGATAATAGGATGAATAACCGCTTGTGCAAATAAAATAAAAAGTTTAGTTTTTTTATGATCTATTCGAATCGCCTGCATACTAATAGGGTAGGTAGGCTTTGTGGTTCAAACCCACTCCTGCAGCCTAATTGCGTAAGTGAATTCTGCAAAGCAAACAAGTCGGAACCTTCCCAAAACCGACTTTACATATTGCATATTACACTCTGAAAAGGAAAGGTTATGCTCCTTTCCATTACCAATATTTTGACGTAGAATTGATTGTAGAGAATGAACGAAAGCGGAAGAATGGAGATAAAACTTCACTTTTGGTATTGTGTAATGAAATTATGTCCTAATGATTTGGAAATAAATCATTCGAGTTTGATGAAATATAACGCAGTAGATGAACTTCAACTCAAAGGAGGATGTTTGTACTCTTTCCAAATTAGTTTCATAATACCGAAAAACTTGAAAGAAATGATTCTAATTCTTTGAAGGAATCGACTTGTTTACTTTGCAGAATTCACTTACGCAATTAGGCTGCTGGTTTGGTATCCCAAAGCCAAGCCATAAACTACCTACTATGAAGTATGGAAAAGAAAGCCAAAGTACCAAGATAGTAAAACTGTTACAAACGATGTTTTACTCTGCCATGAAAAGGAGTAATTCCATAGGTAATAATTATTAGTTACTAGATATTATTCTTACCTATACCTACTTGAAAGATGCACATGGTCACCTAGCTGATGTTCTGAGTCACTCTACATAACTGATTAACATCAGAAAGTAGATCGAACTATCATCGATCAGGATTCGTTGGACAGAAATAGGTCGGTCATAAGTGCCAAGATTAGCTTCTCCTCACAAAGTCCAAACTACCCTTTATAACTTTTGCTCGCACAAATTCTAATATTCTGGCCTTCGATCGAAGATTGATCGAAGATTCTGGCTAAGCTGTCGACCACCCAGGCACATTTTCAATCTGGTGGTTGGTTGATGAAACAGCCGCACAGTTCGATCTTCGAGGTTAAGCAAAGTTTGCCAAGGTCGCTTCGTGGATGGGTGACCATCCGTTACATACTGAGTGTCCTCCGTGCCTGAGAAAGCACGTGCCGGCTGTCGTTCATAGATCTTCGATAGTCCTTTCGGCTGACTCCTGAAGCCAGAAAATTTGACGCCAACTTGCCAAGGGATACCTTCCGAATTATCCAGTTATTGAGTTGTGGAGTGGAGATAAGCAGATAGGCTATCGATCCATGTAAAATACTAGATCTAGGTGCATCCGGTTTGACTGGAAGCCGACCCCATACCTAGTTGGGAATGGTTGGGTAAATTGATTGTTCCAAATATAAGCACCATGTTAATACCTTTTTAGTGCATCTTGAAACATGGTGTATTTCGAGATAATTCCAAGTTATGCTCAGTTTAGTACGCAAGCAAGCTCGTAATTTCCGCTTCGTTATTTTACTGCACACTAATTTTACGGCGACCAGTTGATTGCCTTAAAGCAATTTGTCGAATAATGTCCATACCGTATTGGTAAGACATAAAATTTATGAATGTAAGTTGCATTATCGTCTAACTTACTGCTAAACTGTAAGAATCGTTGATGATGATCACTTAAAACGAGGGCCTCAGGACATTAGGCAGCCATGACCTATAGTAGGTATAGTACAAGTATAGTTTTGGCTGGTCTACTTTACTACCTGTCCCCAGTTGATTCTTTCTAATCTTTAACAAAAAAAGATGGCACTGTTCCAAATTCCTGAGCGTTTTTGTGGATTGTTTGTACTGCGCCCGGTTGGTGGAGTTTGACGCATGCCGCCTTCGTTTGTACGTACGTTCTGTCACTACACATACGTACATAATACGCACAGCTTATGATCAAATCACAGTTGTAATGCACGGCACCATAATAAGCACACTAATCACTCCAGTCTTATCTTATTGCGGCAAAGTGCAACGAAAAGGATGCTGTGAGTCTACTCTAGAGAGATGATTCATAAGTCCATAACTGCTAAAAGCTTTCAATTTGATCTCTCTATTTAGAGATGTTAACCATACCGGTTCATATGCTCTAATACAAACAAAAGTAACATTCAGATGAAGTTTAGAAGTCGTAAATAATGTATGATAGAACATAAAATCATAAATATTTGGACTGGATCAAAAATATATATATTGCACATCTGCTCATACGTGCTCTAAACACAGAGCTTGGTTTGTCAACATTTACAAACAAAATAGGAATTGTGTACCATCAAATAAACATCTCTTTGATATTACGGTAAAGCCATTCCTTGGATCAGTTTTGGAGATCAAACACAATGTAATCACATCTTTCAATTTCATACAACTTGCTACATTTGAGATTTCTGGTGTTTACCATTAGGCAAATTACCTATAACCTACCGTATCTATGTAAGCCCACCCTACCTACATCAATTAAAACTAGCTCAAGGAACAATACTACACAATCCCTATATAGGTATTTGAAGGTTTGTTAAAATGTTTGGTAGAAGGGAACTTTTAGTACTATATACCTTTATTTATCTACCTATTTTGCCACCCTTGTTACCTACAACTAGAGACCGATACAGTCTTAAAGGTACACACCTTGCAAAGATTTAAGGTTTTATATGTATCTAGTTGTAGGTAGCAAGGGTAGTCGTTTTATAAAGCAAAAGTCTTCGTCTGCACACCTACGAAGGGTTGCCACCCATTTCGTCAATTGTTATATATACTTATATAGAAAAATAATATAATAGGTAAATACTAAGTATATTTTTATCACTTATGTTTGATTTTAACCCAACTAACTAGCTTAACCAATGCCAATTTCTGAATGTATACATAAATATTGGATTTAAACAAGAGAATCTATTGGATGATGGAAAAAATATGGTAACCCCAGGGACTACTACGAGTTTGCATTGTGGCGTTCTAGACAACACAATGTTGAAGTATCCTCTTTTCAAAGCTACATAACTCATACAGAGAAATCGATTAGTCACTCTCAAAAGACTTTCTGGACCTATGTTAAAGGTAAAAGAGGCGGTAGTCAATTCCCAAAAACAATGATTTTAAATGAGGAAGCATTTGAGTCCGGTCACGACATATGTACAGCGTTTAATAAATACTTTCACAGTGTTTTCTCTGGCCCGTCCACGCCCTCTGCTGCAGCTACAAGTACTCCGAATGAGGTGACTGGATCAGATGATTTACTAACTCCATATCACCAAAGACACCGTACACAGAGCCTTGCGTGCGTTTGACACTACAAAAAGTCCCGGTAGCGATGGGTTGCCTCCTATTTTCTTGCACAATTGCGCTGATGGTTTGGCATATCCTATAGCTTTTATTATTTCAAAGTCTTTAGCTGAGTGCGTCTGTCCGCCCTGTGGAAAACAGCTCACATAGTGCCAGTACATAAGAAGGGGCCCAATATGGATATAAAAAACTATCTTCCAATATCTATTCCTAACACATGTGACTGTAATTTTCCAACAAAGATTCGGAGAAAATCATCTTTAATAGTATTTAACCAATCATCTCAAACGGTATAGGCGAGAGCCAACACGTTTTCGTTAGGAGACGGTCCACTATATCTAATTTGGCCACTTTTTGCAACTATGTCATGCATAATATGGAAGCCGGTGGCTAGGTTGACGTGGTCTACACGGATATCGAAAAAGCATTCGATCGTGTAGACCACGTGATCTTGCTAGCAAAGCTATACAGGGTGTCCCAGAAATCGACGTCAAGCCGTAAATGGGTGATAGACCAAGTTATAACAGTTCTCAGAAAAATACGAAAAAAAATCTATCTCATGCTTTTAAAAATTTATGGTCACTTTAAAAATTTACTAAAAAAATCAATCCCTGTTCTTTAACTCCAATTGCTACAAATCCCATAATTTATCTAATTTTTTTATTATTATGTAATCTTGAATAATGCTTGTGTAGATTTTTGCCTAAAATTCAAAGCCAACTCCTCCTACTTGGAAGAAAATTAAACTTTTACAAAACCAAATTATTCAAATTTACTATTTCGCCCAACTTTAACTGACTGTACTGAAAAAAAAATGTACTACGCTAGTTTGGCAAGTAACATGAAAAATTGGCGCATTTAATAAGGATTCAAAAATGGTGTAACACTTGCTAGATTACGTTTTCAATAATTGGTCAAGTTTTTTTTTGTAAATAGTCTCAGTTTTTACACAAAATGTCCATACTTCCTTAAAATGACTTTAGCTTACCTAAAGCTTTGCTAAACTCCGTTTCTAGTTCGATAGAGACGGAGAGAGTCATTTTACGAAGTGTACATTTTTTTTTCAGTACAGTCAGTTAAAGTTGGGCGAAACAGTAAATTTGAATAATTTGGTTTTGAAAAAGTTTAATTTTCTTCTAAGTAGGAGGAGTTGGCTTTAAATTTTAGGCAAAAATCTACACAAGCATTATTCAAGATTACATAATAATAAAAAAATTTGATAAATTATGGGATTTGTAGCAATTGGAGTAAATTTTTAAAGTGAACATAATTTTTTAAAAACATGAGATCTATCTCATGTGATCTATATATACACTTTTTTTCGTATTTTTCTGAGAACTGTTATAACTTGGTCTATCACCCATTTACGGCTTGACGTCGATTTCTGGGACACCCTGTATAAACTTGGGATCCATGGAGATTTACTGAGATGGGTTAAGTCATACTTATCGAACCGATCGCAAGCTGTGGTTATGGGAGGATTCAAATCTGATTTCGTAAACATTCCCTCCGGGGTTCGCCAGGGATCTTTATTGGGTCCTCTGTTTTACTGCGCATTATACCAGTATGACGTTCGGTCGTGTTTCTAATCCGCGAAACATCTCATGAACGCCAATAACATGAAAATATACATGTGTGTAAAATCCAGACTTGATTATGAACTGATACAGCGTGATCTTGATGCACTATTGAGGTATTATCAACAAAATAATACTACTGTCAATGTCTCGAAATTTCAATGCATTAGCTTTAGCCGTTCCAAATACCCTACTAAGAATCCTTATTGATTTCATTATAATGCCATCGAAAGGGTGGTAGTGGTCAGTGATCATGGTATAATGTTAGATTCCAAATTTGGTTTTTTGACCAACATATAGATACCATCACCAATAGAGCCTCTCGTGACCTTGGTTTTGTAATGCGTACTTGTAAGCCTTTTAGTTGTTGTCATAGTCTAAAGATTGTATACTTTGCATATGTGCTTAGTATTTTGGAGAGTCACCCCAATACGAGGTATATACTAAAATAATAGAAAATCTACAGAAAAATTTCGTAAAATTTCTAAACTTCAAATCCCGTAAACGTCATGATTCCTATGCCCGAGACTGCAAACACTATGATATGCTTCCTCTTGTGGATAGGCGTAGGATATTGGAAATGCTTTTGCACATTGAAATCCTGCGGTGTCGTTTGGACAGCAGTGATCTGCTACCATGTATGGACTTCTGTACCCCAAAAACACTTACCAGACATACAAAATTATTCAGTATCCCTAGCTACCGCACAAAATACGGTAGAAATGCTGTTATGACCCGACTGCCTCGCATCTACCTACTCTGAGAGTTTTGAGAATATCGATATATTTCATTTATCCAAACAATCATACCGGACACAAGTCAAGCAGATATTGTTTAGTAAATTGATTGTTTAGTGAACTAATTGTGCCATAACTCTTAACTGTAACTCTTAGGATTAAGGATTATGCGTGATATGTTTCGATTAAGCATGATATTCATGATGTTAGATATAGCTAATATTTTATTTGTTCTTCCCTTTGTCTAGTTAATAGCCATTACATTACATTACATACTTTTAAGTCCAATTTATCCATGCCGTGAAACTCTGTTATTGGCTTAAGAGATAATTGTCATCATCTCGCTGTCACTGTGCACTATGTGTGTGTTAACTAAGGGCTCCCACACATAACTGCGAATTCGCAACGCATCGCAAATATCTGCGAGCTCGCACGTACTAAATATATAGATATCGCATCGCAGTTATGTGTGGGAGCCCTAAGATGCTAGTAACGTTAATGCATCTGCACTGGGCTGTTCATTGACAGCGAGTTGAACATATATTCATTTAAATTAGTAATAAGCTATTGAGTTTCCAAATAAATAAATTATTTTGTTAATAAATTAGACATAAATGTAAATAATTTGTATTCAGAAATAGGTAAGTAAGTAAATGATACTATTTCAAAATTCAGCTTCCAATCGACTATTTCTAATCTTATGACTAATAACAAAACAAACTTACATACAAAAGGGAGAGTGAAAAGGACTCAGAGCGCATCAAA
The DNA here is from genome assembly GCA_945859665.1 of Anorthoa munda. Lineage (NCBI taxonomy): Eukaryota > Metazoa > Arthropoda > Insecta > Lepidoptera > Noctuidae > Anorthoa > Anorthoa munda. The sequence continues at coordinate 13,028,727 of OX243900.1, read as the reverse complement.
AAATTCTTCCACATCGATGTCAATGGGAAACGTGCCCAGAACGCTGGCAGCATTGCCACGTTGAATAGCAATGCTGATTCTCTGGCTGAAGAAAAGGCCAGCCCTCTGGTCACGCGAACAGTCGACTAACCGTTTACTTATGTCTCGAAAAACTCGATGAGCACTCGGACCCCATGGACCTAATGTCTCAACCCCAAACGGCTCAAACATATAACTGCCAATAAGGTTGTTATATTTGCGCCGTTTGAGGTTTTCTGCACCAGCAGCAGCTGCCCCAGCACAGCCCGCCGTGCTAAGAAGATGGGATGGCGCAAGGGTATCGACACATGTTGCATCCCACACCAAAGGCCTACCCAACTTCCAAGGCATTATGGTCATCCCATCCGGTCTCTTCCCATCGTCGCGTGCCAAGCCATTGGGTTCTAAAACAGCTGGCACCCCGGCGGTGACAAGAGCTCGACGTATGATGTCATTAATGCTGGCGTGCCGTGCTATCCGACCAGCGCTCCTACTGCAGGATAGGCCATGGTGTCCGAGGCGGTCGACTGCTTCACCACATTGACAGCGATGTGGAGCTCCGCTGGGAGTACCTAGTCGCAGACATGTAGCGATCCGGAAGGTAGTGTCACTCAACATTGTGCCTATGTTGGGTGACGGTAAAGCCTGTAGCCAGAGGCCCGACTCCCACTCACCCACAGCCAGTAGGCGAGCACGCTCAGCAGTATTGGTGGACGTATTTATGAGTTTATTCCGTACCAAACTGCAGAGCGGCTCATCCCACTGTCTTTGGGAAGATGGGTTTTCGGGCAACGCCGTATTCGGGCAAGCCACTTTCCAGGCGCACACTGCGTCGGTCGAGCACGGCACTTCACAGTTAACCAGCGACAGGGATAAAATTTTAGTGGTTAACGTTTTAGTGCTGTGGACCGAAGACAGGAACGCCGGTAGGCTTATACTAGAAATTTTGCGGATGCCGAGCCCGCCAAAGCGAATGGGTAGCGTGGCTTGCGTCCAGGCTCGGTCATCCAAGGCCACATTTAAGATAGATGTCAGAGTGCGTTGAATAATTTCGTCAATTTTTTCCAGGAGAAGTGGCTGCTTCCATAAAGGGGAAGAGCGGAGAAAATACATAAAATTTGGTCCATTTGGCAGTCGGGTCATAACAGCATTTCTACCGTATTTTGTACATCTTCTAAAGTTAACTTGAAATAAATGCTTCCAATCTAAAATTACTGCTGAACAATGGCAAATGATTTTTAAAAGCACAGAAGATATTAATTTACCATAATAAACATATGTTTAAAATCATTCTCTCCATTTCCGCTATCTCCTCTTTTACTAAAAGGATATTTGCCGTAATGAATATAAAATAGAGAGAAGAAAGGAATACAGAATCTATTAATTTGATAAAACACTAATTATTGATTTATTTTAGTATCGAACTAAATTGTTCAGATTCATATAATTATTTTAAATAAGTAGAATACAACTTTGATGGTTAGAGCCAAAAATAATAACAAGCATTTCTGGAAAAATAAATGAAAGTTATAAAAGTTATAGGAGTACTTTTTATTTTCCTGAATTTTCTAAAAATACTATATTTATGCCATTGTTTGAAAAAATACAACATATATTCCTTAAAAAAAGGTGGCAACCCTACCCGTACGGGCCCTGTGGCTGCTATAACCTCCATCAAAAACCTTTTAGACTTAGACCTATAACTTGAGTCGTCACTCATAACGAGACTTCGGATAGTCGGTAGACCGAAAGGCATATATACAGTCTCCGGACCGCTACTGAATATTTCTAGACGAAAAACTGAAAAAGGGTGAGCTCAGCTCAAGCTAAGACGCGACGCAAAATTTGAGCACAGCTCAAGTCCAAATCCGGAGCTCCTACTGAGAAATTCTTAATGGAAAAGTGTATTCCCTGCGAAAAAGATGGATGGAAAAGTGTATTCCCATGCAGTATGCTCAGCAGAAATGAGCATTTGTTTTGTTTTTGCTCTGTCATATCAACATTTGCTTTGTTATTCATAGAAGTCGTGATGAAGACAATGGCGTGGAAGCGGAGAAGGTGGGGCGAGGTTGGGCGTCCAGTACTAACCTCAGCACCATCGACACTGCAAAGAAAGACGCCTTCTCCACAGGTAACATATTCCTTCCTCGTTATTATTTTGATTTTGTAACCCTAGAAATTACTATACAGGGATTAAATCATTTTTAATCGTAATGGACCTTATTTATAAAAATCTCGACGGTGTTTAGTAATTGCATTCTAAATTCAAATTGAGAGGCGACACATCACGCCTAGGTTAGGCGTACCTCTGCTTTTAATCAATTGCTAAATACCGTCGATATTTTATACATGGGTGAAGCGCGACCAAAAATGGTGCTAGCATGAAGATTAACATGAGGTTTAAGTCGGTGGGAGTTCTCGAACACAACCCTTCATTCTCTTCAGACTATCCACAGGTGGAAGGGATAAATGAGGACCTATTCGAAAAATACCTATTCGATCTAAGCGCAAGATTCACAGACCCCATTGAGACTTAACTTTGTGGCCCATATCATATCCTATAGAACTTTTGTAAATCATACGCAATAGATAACTAAGCAAAGTAAAAATTCAGTTCAAACTATGTTCGCCAGCATTGGACTTCCTCTGTACAACACACATAGTAATAATAGGTAGCTGACTATTTTATGATGCGCTAGCGCATCTAATAATTTAAATGACTCGAGATACATATTGAGTGTGTGTGTACATGTGTTCATGATTCGAGTACCGATAGATAATAATAGGCGTACCTATTATTATTTATGGCAGTTTACGTGTCCGTGCTATTATTCCTTGTTGGGTTAGCTGTAAACTCTTATAGTGCAGACCTACCGGCTCCTACCTGTTCTTCTACTACCCCAGCCTATGTAATGATAGGCTCCAGGGCCTCGAACATCGACGCCGAGTTGCCAGCCTGTCGTTTTTATATCGGTTACATTTCAGGGAGTATGCGATAGAAATGCACAATTTGATTCCGCCTAGTCCTTTTCATCATCGGACTACAAGATGTACGGCAAAGCGCCATCGGTACATGATGGACATTCCACCCATAAGCACAAAGAGTTTTGCTAATACTTTCATTGTGCGCACAGCTAAGGAGAGGAATGCCCTGCCGGAGTCTTTGTTTCCTGAGAGCTACAACCTTGGGTCTTAAATTCAATGGTGAATAGGTTTCTAGGCAAGTGTGCTTCACCGTAGACCACATCATCGCTTACCATCAGGCGAGATAGTGGTCAAGCGCGAACCTACCGTTAAATAAAAAAACTGACCAAGTGCGAGTCGGACTCGTGCACTGAGGGTTCCGTAACGTCCGTTCCGTTCCCAACAGCTACATTCACCAAAACCAGGAGGACACCGAACATTGCCCTAACAATAAGATAAAGAAACTGTAGTCCCCATACACGATACATAAGTCGCGGATACAAACTCTCTGAGTCGCGGACAGTTTTCCAACTGCAAATAAGTTAATAATCTTTTTATCCGGCTGCAAGGCTGAAAAGGAAAATAATGTAGGTACAAATTTACAGTTTTTTGGATATTTTCCTTTACTTGTGTTATAAATTATAAGATATTGTTTCTTACCAAATTTCATGATTCTCGGTCAACGGGAATTAATTGAGAGTGTAAAATATGCTTCATTAACGGCTATATCTCTTGATTGCGTTGACCTAGAAGTCTGATTTTTTCACAGCTGCAAGGCGTTGCAAACTTTAGCATACTATATTAATTTCAACTCGATACCTTTAGGTCGGTACGCATTGCCGAGATAAAGGGTTTTGACAGACCGACGGACAACAAAGTGATCCTATAAAGGATCCCCTTATGGCTTACGTTTTTTTTTCTTTTGAGGCACGGAACCCAATAAATAAAATAGCTAGCAAGCAACACCCATACAGCCTGTAGTGATGTATGGTGGTTGCACGCTAGTAATATTTTGCCTTACTAAGTTATTATACACATTGATACTCACAAAATTTAAGATAGTTCTGTGGCCAGAGTGACATCCTTTACCAGGTCAGAGTGACATTCTTAGGTAGGTTACAGGAGTACATACTATCCAAGTACAATTTAGCTATCCCAGCTTAGAAAACTAACCTGCAACCGTATTGCATAAGTGTGCAAAGAAGTTAAACTCTATCCAACCGACCAAATCGGCCAAACACACAAAAACATCGCGTCATTCATCTCGCATGTAATTGGTCTATTTGGTCGTTTGTCACTTACGCAATACGGCTGCATGGTGTATCCCGTGCAAGAATAATACCTAGATCCTGTTCCATTTTCCCCGTTTTCTCGTTAGAAAACATCAATTAATTCTCTTATCTTTAAATTGTAATTGAAATGGTGGCCAGAAAGGGTATAAATTCTATCTATATTCAACCAAATGAAATGCAACAATAACTAATAACTATAATAGCTATGTAAGCGTAAGAATGTCCGTCTGTCGACGAGCTGTCGACCTTCTCTTTTGTTCACTAAAACCTAAAACAAGGCAATATCAATCCAGACACATCTGCGAGCGCGCGCCAAGATCATACAGATACACCTGTACTGTATTAGTCATACATTGTGGATCCTAATTTAAACGTTTCACACCTACACTCGCATCTTGATAGGCGCTGTCAAATTTAACCATTTACTTAACATATTTGCGAGAAACAATATTATAAAACACCATAATTATGTCAGTATGTATTTAAGAGCACATGTTCTAAGGGTGTAGGTACCTACTATTTATACAGGGTGGCCAAAAAGTCGTGGATCAAACGCAATTAAGGGTTAGATGGGGTCATCTCACCCCTAGTTGCGTTCATCAGCTGCAAAAAATTGTTCTACGGAAGGTCCTTAAGGTCAACCCCTGCAGTTTTTAAGAAACCAGTATTAAATGCGCCAAAACTTGTAATACACACACTTTTCGGTAGAGTATTTTTTTTTCACAGTGGGGTCCGAAGTAAATAAAAAGTTATGATTTGAGAAAAATGTATTTCGTAAAACTTAATATTATCTTCAACACACCCAATAAACAACCATAAATAACATGTCTAACTCAAGGACTCATCAGTACCAATCTAGTGAAAATTATAAAAAACATACAGGATGTAGATTGGACCTCCTGTAGAACAATTGTTTGCAGCTGATGACCCCATCTAACCCCTAGTTGCGTTTGATCCACGACTTTTTCCCCACCCTGTAGATAGCGTAACCCACATAAACAGGCGTTGCAGAGTCAAAACTGGAATCTATTCGAAGTTTGACTTGCGTGAAATGACTAATCAAAAATAAAGTCATGATAAATTTAGCAGGTATGTATTATATTGGCTTAGCAGTTAGAAGCACAGCTCATCCATCAAAAAACAATATATTGGATGCCATAAACCCAATTTTATTAGTAGGTACAAATAGCAATAAAGTCAGAAGATTTTTATGAACGACGATCTTTTGAATTATTAGCGTGTTTATTACAATATTCGCTACATTTCACACTTTGAATGTCAAGGCATTATAATTTTAGATAATCACTTGTTTCATTGCTACCGATTTGTTAGATAAACACAATGTACGCACGCGTCTATCGATGTACCTACGGGTTCTGTTTTACAGCATTCAGGGCCAATTCAGGCAAAACTACATCTGCACAGCGAATGAATGGAACTCACTACCTGCGTCTGTGTTTCCGAACGCCTACAACCCGAATCTCTTCAAAGTTAGAGTGAACAGGCTTCTTCTGGGTAAACTCACTCCATCGTCGACTCTGTCTCTGTCACCTCTGACCTAGACTAGAGTCAAGAGCAAACCCATCACAAATAAAAAAAAAAAAAAAAAATCTGCTTCAGATATAGGCTTCTAATGTGCCTTACCAACATACCTATAGTACCAAAATACTTTCAAAACTGATAAAATTGCGCCGATTCTTCAAATACAAACTGTTTTAAGTGAAGCATGTACTAAACGCAAGAATATTTTTGAAAGTTGTAATCGAAAGCTGGTCATAAAACCGGCTGAGTAAAGACACACCTATTGGAGGTGCGCCACTATGATGTCAGGGGACTCAGGGTGCTCATACACACTATTATAAGGCTCTCGACAAGGGACATTCTATCTTCCAAAGCTTCGGCATAGCGACTGGAAAAACATCAAAAATGTATGGAAATGCCAACCGCTATCCAAATGTCACGTGAAAAATCCCTTACATTTTGGCATTTCAATCATCGCCATCCCTGATAGAATAACAATATGTCTTGAGCCTCTTGTCTATATTTCAATCGCGAAAGGAATTGATCGCGGTAATTCTCAAAATACATCATAAGGGCGCGTACATCCGATCCGTGTCCGTGAAATTTCGATTCCGTTGTAGCTGTAGTACTTCTTGTAGGGAAGCTTACGCACTACATCCGAAATGAACGTACGTCATGATCAGAACATTTTGGATTCGGAACTCAAATCACGGATACGGATCACAGACACGGACGCGAAGTGCGTAACCGCCCCTCACATCGAAAGAACGACAGCGTTCAGTCATACAAGGACTCGTTAGTAAATAAACATATGTCATTCTATTTCACCGGGTTTGAGTTTTGTATTTTCCTTTCATAGGTTGAGTCGATTGCAAGCTGCCTTATTATGAAGTAGATAGCCAACACTACCTATGAGTTTGAACGCCTTTGATGTATATAAACGATCAAAATGATCATTTATCACCCATTGTTTATGTCCAGGGTTCACAAGAACCAGTGCATCATGGACGTCGACGCCGGACCTGGGGGCCAACGAGTCCGAGAGCACGAACGCTGTCACCGTCAGTCTGAAGCTGCCAAAGAGAAGGCTCACGGGGCCACTGCCGTCATTAGATACGGGGCAGAATCATACATCAGGTTTGTTAACTTACACACACACAGACTTGATCAGACTATAAATGTTTCCACAGCTGCAATTCAGGCTTTCTTTCTTTGAGTGAGCGGGCTGCAAGGAAGGTTAATTTGTTGCAGTTTTTTGGTTCAGGCTCTGATACAGGTTGCACAAAACCATGGATTAAGGGGTGAGTATATCCATCTATCGGACGCAAATCCAGACCAAAAAACACTGTATCGAACCCAACACCTGTAGCCAAGTTGAGAATCTACAATGGACAAAGCTAGTAGAAAACGAATCAATGTATGGGAATGACACATTGGAAAGTTAAGTCACGTGATCGGACCATACAAATACGAGGCGTTAACGATTGTAGAAAGAGTTTCGATACGAAACGTTTGTAACTTGGCTACTATGTCAGCGAAGACGATAGCCGAAATGTCAAAATGTAAGGGATTGATCACGTGATTTTTCGATATCGCTTGTCAATCCCATACTTAGATAAAGGAACTATAGATTTAGCCATAAAATGAGCTTGATTGATAGAGCGAGATCACTAGTTGGCAGCCATGTAAATAATAAGGACAAAAGATTATTTTTTGTCTTTGTCACCATGGCCGGCTTTTGTTGTTTGTCAAACTCTAATATTTTGGCTTGACAAACAAACTCGGTCGTGTTTGATTTTCTGTGATTTCGTGGTATTATGTGTTTATTGAGACAAGGAATTGGGTTATTTATAGATAATAAGTGTCATTGCGATGGTGGGTTATAGTGTTCTTGTTCTTGTTGTAACTCCAGAAATAACTATTGTTGTTTCATGTGCGGCCACGCCATGGCTACATCTATAGGTCCTTTATCTAAGATCCCATACAATTTTGTATTTTTGACAATCGCTTTCGCGGCGTTTTTTATATGATTGAATGTCTCTTGTCTATGGTCGGATCTTTTTTTTTTAACAGTATGCTTACGACAACTAAACCAAAGCCAAATAAACCCAAATGTTACGATTGATTAGGTACTTAGGAAAATTCACTGTACTGTCATTAATTAGGTAAATGTTATGTTTGTTTATCACAGACACACAGACGGTGACGCTGCGACGACCGTCGCCTTCTCCTCCGCCGTCGACTGCGCCGGTGCAGGCACCTATCACTATAAGCAAGAACGACTCGCTAGCTGAACGCGTGCGAAAGGTAAAACATATCTTACTGACAACTAATATGACACAGAATGCCATTGACAATCACAAAATAATTGCGTAAGCATAAGAATAAGCTACTTACGGCGAACAGTCATTTTCGCGGTTTTGAAACTTCCTCTGCGCAAGCGCAGCCCTTTTAAAAAGCTTCGTAACCTTGACCCATTTGAATGTAGAACAAAATATTGGGTCAAAAGATGTCGCTTACAAATCTTTAAAAATTATGTAGGAAATATAAATATCTAAAAGAATAACATGGTTGCTGAAAATATTTATCGCGTAGGTAATCAGGCGTTCGGCCGAGTTTAGCAACAACAGATTTCTTCTACAAATATTTATAAATTTCGACTAGTTTAAAAACGTACTACCTAAAGAACAGTATTGTCTTCACCTTGGGTTCATAGACGTGTGAAGAACAAGTGGGTCAGAGATATAGAACCGTCTGATCGTTACCGCTGCTGTAGCTTTCAACCGTAGGCTTATTACGTATCTTTTGCAAGAGCAAAACGATAGCAATCAAACGCTTTATGTCATAAAAGTCGGAATTATCTGCAGTGTAGGTATGGTAGCTCCTACACAATCGTTTGCTAATCGCTCGCTGTTTGTCAAATGCACTTATTTAAAAGAAAAAACCGCCAACAACTCTTAAACTTCGGTATGGATGAGCAATTATTGCGCAAAAATCGCTATCGTTTTGCTCTTGCAAAAGATACATAATAAGCCTGCCGAACAGCGCGCGATGCGCCGCTCAAAATAAACATAAAAGGTCGCCATGAAAGTTAGTGCTTGGCAATGCGCTAGCTTTATAATTAATTGAGGAAATAACCTATTATCTGATGTCGCTTCTTTAAAATATAAGTTGCTATTAATAGAGTATTGCAAAACAGTTATGGCGAACGTTTTACAACACAGGCCTAATTAATTACCGATTCAAAAAACGATTATACGATGTTCCATAAATTATCAAGACGGAAAGTTTATCTGATTGACGTATTTCCAGAAAAGACGTACGGTAACTAGTTTAAAAATATCGTTTCCCCAAGTATTTATTTACCTAATCCAATTTAAAATTATCCAGCACTAAAAATATCCACCGGTTATTATTTCCAGATGAATTTAATAAAGTCTCAGAATAGTTTCGAAAAGGAATCCAGTATAGAAAAGGAAAGAGAAAAAGAAAGAGAAAGACGAAGTTTATCCAGAAGTAAAGAAGTGCATCAAGAAGAGAAGCCTGCCCGGCCTAAAGAAGACAGTCACAGAAGTTCAACCAAAGACGATGTCAACTTTATGATACAGGTAAATTAACTTTAATGTGGACTTTGGCTCTAATCAATTTGGCTATGCTAGACCTAAGGAGATCTGCAAGGTCTAAAGGAACCAATATAAAATAGTAGAGAGAAATGAACTATGTTTAATCATAATATTTTAATGGTAGCAGGTGAGTGACATGACAGAATTACAAAGCGCGCAATTTAAGAGGCTCATGTCCTCCAGCAGGAGACTGCAACATGCTAATGGCGGCATCATGACATGTCACCATCAGTTATTAGCAAAAATTTTCTTACCAAATATTGTCTCCTGAATAGAATATTCTTTATTGTACACCATAAGTTACACATCTCTTACAAGAAAAACTTATTTATACGAGTCCAAAGGCGGTCCTATCGGTGACAGCGGCAGCAATATCTACCAGACAACCTTTGATGAATGGACGATGATGGACCAAAATAATGTAATGAATGCTTTATTCGCCGACCAGGTGAAGAGTTCCCGCAACTCTTCATCAAGCTCGAAGCCTCCGGTCCGAGGCGGTCCCTCGCGAGATAAAGAAGATTCTGATGACGATACCAGCACCATGGGTTCCGTCACCACCGAGACTACACTCGTGGACGTTAACGTGAAGGAGTACCAGGTGAGAGAGGACCCTTTATAATACAAGTTTTATATTTCCTTGCTTTTGTATGTGTCCAGCAGCTAGTAATCGATTTCCTTGCTTTTTTATGTGTCCGGCAGCTAGTAATCGATTTTCTTGTTTTTGTATGTGTCCGGCAGCTAGTAATCGATTTCCTTGCTTTTGTTTGTGTCCGGCAGCTAGTAATCGATTTTCTTGCTTTTGTATGTGTCCGGCAGCTAGTAATCGATTTTCTTGCTTTTGTATGTGTCCGGCAGCTAGTAATCGATTTTCTTGCTTTTGTATGTGTTCGGCAGCTAGTAATCGATTTTCTTGCTTTTGTATGTGTTCGGCAGCTAGTAATCGATTTTCTTGCTTTTGTATGTGTTCGGCAGCTAGTAATCGATTTTCTTGCTTTTGTATGTGTTCGGCAGCTAGTAATCGATTTCCTTGCTTTTGTTTGTGTCCGGCAGCTAGTAATCGATTTTCTTGCTTTTGTATGTGTCCGGCAGCTAGTAATCGATTTTCTTGCTTTTGTATGTGTCCGGCAGCTAGTAATCGATTTTCTTGCTTTTGTATGTGTCCGGCAGCTAGTAATCGATTTTCTTGCTTTTGTATGTGTCCGGCAGCTAGTAATCGATTTTCTTGCTTTTGTATGTGTCCGGCAGCTAGTAATCGATTTTCTTGCTTTTGTATGTGTCCGGCAGCTAGTAATCGATTTTCTTGCTTTTGTATGTGTTCGGCAGCTAGTAATCGATTTTTCAAGCACTTTCTTATATCCGATTAAGCTGAAAATTGGCATACTTATGTAACTTTGAAAACATTAAAAGAATATGGTACTATGGAGCTGGTCTCATGATGGAGCCGGAAGGTGGCCATAGTGACTCCTCTACCAGACAAGACAGCACCATCGTATATGGGCTCATTGGATAAGCGATATTACATTTCGTAAAAGCATGTTTTAAAAAGATTTTTAGACTAAATTAACACCATCATCTATCCAGCCTTCTCCTTATGTTACGGTATTTAAGTCGACTTTGAGTCTAACCAAAATCAGCTGATACCAGAATTTTACATCGAGTTCTACAGCCTATCTGAGTTGCACAACCTAGGTACGGGGTAATTACTTTTATATGGAAACGAACAAGATTTTTGGTTCTTTGAGAAAGATCGTTCGTTTTGGGCAGTAAACTTCGAGAAGCTATTATTGCTGCTAACCAGCAATTGCTGTGTTCCAGTTTAAAGGTCACGAGATCTGGCGTAACTTCTGTACATTATTGTAAACTATCTTCAGCCAGCGGCTTCGTGCTTATACATATAATCCTCTTGAATCATTCTATCTATTAAAAAAAAAAACCGCATCAAAATCCGTTGCGTAGTTTTAAAGATCTAAGCGTACATAGGGACAGACAGACAACGAGAAGCGACTTTGTTTTATACTAAGTGATGATGCATATTTCAACTTTGTATTTTCTTGACAAAGGCATTTGTGGTGCCCCCCCGCGGCCATTTACAATCAGTGAACGGCTGATTGTTTAATACCATAGGCTATTCAGAATTTTAGACTCTAGATTTAATATTTCGTTTAGCAACTAGTAGAGCACTCACATGAAACTCCAAATTTGTGCAAATCCGCCAAATAGAAAACTCGTAAAACTAATAATTGTCAGCAGCTGTTTAAGGAGTTTTGCCAATACATAACGTGGACTGCTTCTATTAATATATCAGCCCTGTCCTGATCTGGCGTGTTGTGTACGTTGTTAAAACAGACATAAACACTACAGCTATCTTTATTACCACGCACCTGTATTGCGAAGATACAAGGTCCTGATCCAAGATGGTTTGTTTGTTCTTATAATAATTTTAAATGGTTATTATATAATTTCAGGAGCAAATAGAGAGTTTGAAACAAGAAATGGACACGCTAAGAAAACGCTGCGAGAGGGTCGAGAAGGAAAAGAGCGACATCTTGTTACGAAGGCTGGCGAACATTGACTCCGTAAATAAATACAGTACGGGGAGGTCCTCAGAAGTGCTGAAGTTACAGCAGAAGGTCAATGAACTGTCATCACAGAACGAAGACCTGAAGGACGAGAAGAAACATCTCGCGTTGAGGGTTAGAGAGGTTGAGAGTGAACTTGAGGTAAGCATACTGAATCTTGGGACCTCAATAGTACCTATTACCTTCTGTAGTGAATGTTCGATGCAAACTTTACAGCGGCTCTAAACTGAACACGTGGCGTGTCACTGCGCAGTAGCAAATTTATTTGACAACAGGGTGAGGAGTGGAGCACTGCGCATCGAGCAGCACACTTAAGAGCCGCCACAAAGTTTAACGCTCATTGAAATCATTTGCTATTCTAATGTCTTCCGTAATTATGGGTCTGTCTAGTCCTGAATATTATTATAGACACTTAACTCGACGAATCTGACCTAGTTCCTTTTAGGTACGATAAACGGCAAGTTTACGGTTGACACAATCGAAAATCGCCTTCGTCTTAATATGCCTTTTTATAGCATTATTCCTAAGAAAATAAGCACGCTGTATATGCACACAACGATGCAACCGATAATTTGATTAATATTAGCGAGCGAACACGTTCACCTCCGTGCACTGAATGTAGTCCAGCAGCCTAATTGCGTAAGTGAATTCTGCAAAGGAAACAAGTCGATTCTTTCAAAGAATCAGAATTAGTTCTTTCAACCTTTTCGGTATTGCGAACTAATTTGGAAAGCTAGCGTTAGCTTTCCAATCCTCCTTTGAGTTAAACACAGACTACTTAGAGATACTACGGAGTTGAAGATATATGACTTTGCATTACACAATACCTTTAGTGAAGTTTTATCTCGATTCTTCTGCTTTCATTCATTCTTTTACAATCAATTCTACGTCAAAATATTGGTAATAAAAGGAGCATAACCTTTCCGTTTCAGAGTGTAATATGCAATACGAAAAGTCGTTTTTGGGAAGGTTCCAATGTCCTTGTTTGCATTGCAGAATTCACTTACGCAATTAAGCTGCAGGTCACATATTATCTATCACAAACTAAAGAGACCTCATTCAATTTGTGTTCTAGTCTCGTCCCTCAGTAGAAGCACAAACCCGTCAAATAGAACAGCTTCGCGCGAAGCTGCTGGCTGCGGAGACGTTGTGCGAGGAGCTGATGGACGAGAACGAGGATATGAAGAAGGAGCTGCGAGATCTCGAGGAAGAGATCGAGGAGATGCAGGATAACTTCAGGTAGGAAGAAAATACATATATCTTAGAGCTTAGCATCATTTATGTAAACTGGACGCGCACCCCTGACTGAACTGTCGTGAATTTAATTGTATCCTGGGCCCCCGACTTATGGTAGCGGTAGGAACTTTGGTGTTTTAATCGATAAGAATCCGATATAACCTTCCGTTTCCCAGATGGAAGGTATCCAAGGTAGACTGACAGTCGATCTCAAACCTTTTTAAAAAAAGATAAGGTTTCGCTTAAATCTCGTTTAAAAAAATATATCATTAGGAAATAGAGTAAAATTTAAAACTTTTACCAACCCACACTGGGCTCCCTGTGGAAGCCGATGGTACGTGACGGCCCACTCACTCTCACAGAGATGAGCCCACAATGGAAACAAGAGCATTATAAGCCCGATTATGCTTGTAACACAAAAGCAGGTGTATGAGAGAAGTAATAAAACTGGACTATTCCTGTACTCGTCAGTGTATGTACGAGTAACCTTTTCCCCCTGTTACAAAACGTGGGTTAAGTTTAACGAGACACGCGAAACACGTATTTTTAGACCGAACCACGCAGATGTCGTATGACTAATGTATGAAAGCAAAAATAAGTTCGCAGTCTGTTTGTCTAACGCAAATATATGCTTATAACTATTATAATGTACTATCAATAAGTGCCTTATTACTTTAATAATGTAACGTCGTTATAAAACGTATTATTTATTAACAAAAAACTGAGTTCATTGTCCTAATGAGTTGTAGCACTTGAAGCCAAAATAGTTTTGGCCGATAGTACGTATGCGCATCACTCAAAGATTTAACCTTGGTGTTTTTTTAAGTCTATAATATATTAATAAAGAAAGCACTGATCATTGGATTGGATTGGAAAGCAAATTATGAATAGGAATTCTGTCCAGGCTCGGACTTAATAAAACCTGGAAACGAGAAATTAGACTTGGAATTAGATTCAATACTTTCATTGTGCGCACAGCTAAGGAGTGGAATTTCCTTCCGGAGTCTTTGTTCCCTGATAGCTACAACCTTGGGGTCTTTAAGTCAAGACTGAACAGGTTACTTCTAGGTAAGCGCCGAGCGTGCTTCACCGTAGACCATATCATCGCTTACCATCAGGCGAGATAGTGGTCAAACGCGAGCCTATAGACAATAATGAAAAAAGAAAAAAAGACAGACCTTCATGGAATTATATTGGTAGAATTGTATGGCTTCCGGTGATATTTGATACCAAAAATCGTAAGATCTTTGAACATGGACTAATATCAAAAAATAATGATATCTTCATTATAATACATGGTCATATTCAATGAACTAGCAATAAATCCTCAGATTTGATGGAAATCGTTACGATATCTAATTACGATACTCATCACGTCTGTGGAGTTTCGCTAGCTAATTTATATGTGGTTCGAGTGTGTGCAGAAGCATGGAGACTTTGTGACAATGTGAAGTCGGTGATGGAAAACATCGTGAGGAAACCGATACCGGTTTGGTTCCTAGAATCAAAAATTCGAAGACATGTGACATCCACCACTGGGCCCGCGTGGTGGATTACGGCCCATTCCCCTCACAGAGAGGAGGCCTGTGTCCCAGCAGTGGGAACATTAACAGGCTGATGATGTGATGTGAAGTCGTGCTGCAAATAAATCTGAAACCAATAAATGCTGTTTTATGTTTCCAGGGAGGACCAAGCGGATGAATACTCGTCACTCAGAAGGGAGTTAGAGCAGACCATTAAGAATTGTAGAGTTTTATCGTTTAAGTTAAAAAAGACTGAAAGGAAAGCTGATCAGCTTGAACAGGAGAAAGCTGAACACGAGAAGAAACTTTTAGAGGTAAGACATACAATACAACACACCTCTTTTCTTCGAAGGGTTGGGTAGTAGTGTATTGTAATAATAGTTACAATATGACCAACAAGAGACCGCAGGGAAGGCCTGGATGACACTCATTCAGACCAGAGAAGCATGACACAATAGCGGCCCTGCTGTTAAGCCATGCGGGGGCTCCTGGGCACACAGTCTTTGTGAGAAGGGCCCCGAGAAATAAAAATCAGTCACAGATAGTAGGGCCCCGTAGTCAAATTTTTATTCTTCGTGCTTTCAGTATTATAACATTGATTTGCCTGTCTGCTTGTTTTATTCTACGTAAAATGATTTTGCGCAAGACCTCTAGTGGTCGAAGTAGCTATAATAACATCGTTATGAAATTCATAGAATAATCATACATAAATTGTATCTAACTAAATGAAGCGGACTATTATTCACATCCATCGCAGCTTATTATTTTTTTTTTTGTATTCTGTTTCTTTTATTACTTAGTTTTATTTTAATCTCATGATATTTGGGGGCCCCCCAATGAACCGGGGCCTAGGACACGTGCCCCTTGTGTCCCTATGGCAAAGACGGAACTGCACAATAGGGAGTCACCAGTGTGTGGAATAAGGCTACCCATGGAGATGTATATCATTGTAGAATAGAAAACATTAAAACCACATATACTAATCTAATTAGATGACGCAATTGTATGTACTCCGCGTGTCAAAAAACGGAGTAAAATTACGATCAATGATCGTACTTTGCGCTTTTCATTTAGTATTATCGGCACCGGAAATCCACCTAAATCTAGAAAAATGCCTAATTTTGCCATATTGAGCTGTAAAGACTGTATAGAAAAAGTTGGCCGAGGCATTGGAAATGTTTTGTTTCATTGGTAAGTAAATTTGTTTTTAAATTGTGTGTGAAAAAGTGGCACGCATGGCTTTAGTACAGATGGAGGGACTTGCGTTATCTAGTTAGATTTATGTCTGTGCCTAAAACATTTCAAAACCAAATGTTAGATTCGGAAACGCAAAATAAATTACTGTCCGACGTTAATGTCTATTCTCGAACGCATTTCATGGTGATTCTATTATAAATCTTAACTAGAACAATGTCAATAAATTACCTGTGTAAATATTTATAGTCATAAATCTTTTTGTATCCTGCTGGCTGCCAGGTAGCCAATTAAGTCATTTCTGTTTTAGTTGACCTTGCAAAAGTTATCAATCATTTTAGACTCTGACGAATGTTTACTGGACGTAGGGCTGACCCAAGTCAGGCTGGAATATCCGGGTCTTTCCTAAAAGACTTTCTGAATCTACGCCCTTTAGCCAAGTCCAGTAGCCGAATTGCGAGATGAATGACGCGATGAGGATTTCCGTCTGTGTGATTGGTCGATTGATAGCGGTCAAACCCTTTGCGTTGCCGTATTCACTTACGCAATAAGTCTGCAGGATTACAAAACTGTAATTTTTGAAATATACAGTTTTGGCAGTGCCACAGATAATATAATACTAGCATACAGATACCTCATCCCATACAAAGAAACCGTGCCGACGTAACTAGCGTTTTTCGACTGCTTATTCTGGCAATTTTTTGTACATCGAACGCATTCGGTTCTGTTTCACGGTGATAGATGGTGTTAGCAGCGACTTGCAAGTAAAAGGGTTTACTAGGTTCGTGAATATTTTTTTCTTTAAATATAGTGAAGGTTTGTTTTCTAGTATTTATTTGCACGTTTTTACAGTTTTTTTTGCACCAAAATTTGTTAAAATGCAAACTTTAACAATCGAGTGGAATGCCTCAGAAATTAAAAAATGCGCCATCTATTGGCATCAATTTTAAATGATCCGTCTAATAATCTTTGAAATGTGAATTAAGAGTTCAATATTCCGTAATTTTGTACTTAGGAGAGTTGATTAAACAAGAACATACAATTTTTGTGTTCTATTCCAGAAAATGTTAATTCTACACACATTCAATAACAGATGGAGGTGCATATCGCGCCATCTAGTGAGATTTATTTGAACCAAATTTTCTTTCTTAGCAATGAGACCCCGTGGCAGTGCTAACAATTGTGGAGGGAGAAGAAATCCACTGGATACGGAAAGCACAGGATCGGTCGTAATCGCAATACTTGGGGAGGTCTATATCCAGCAGTAGACAATGGCTGAACTTGGATTCTTAATTCTTCATTGTATACAAAAATTACTTACAACATAAAGTGATTATAAAGTTGTACAAAGGCGAGCTTAACTCAAAGAAGAGTTTTCTACCAGCAAACCTTAGAGTGATAGAGAGAGTTTACATAGGGAAAAAGAGTGTTAGTCTTTGATGATGAAGCTTAACATATTTATCTTCTATTGCAGATAGTTGGTGGCCAAGATGGTTTACAACGAGAGAACCGCATCAAAGACTTGGAACAGGAAGTGGCGCGGTCTACAGAGGTAGCCTTGAGGTTACAGAGAGAGCTGTCCGAAGCGAACGCGAAGCTCTCCGCAGCCTCGGGAGCCCCGCCTGCCAACGTTAAGAAGAACCAACTTAACGATGGGGTCTGTTCTAATTATAAACAGATAATAGTAACTTGTGTATAAAGATATTTGATAAGCGATATAGCCAGTATTTTATTACCGGCGGCAGCTTTGGCAGTATCAGCAGTCTAATTGCGTAAGTGAATTCGGCAAGGCAAAGAGTTTGACCGCCATTAATCGACCAATCTCATAGACGGATATCCACATCGTGTCCTTCATCTCGCTTGTGATTGGTCGATTGATGGCGCCAAAACTCTCTGCGTTGCCGAATTCACTTATGCAATTAGTTAAGTCTTTTATAATCAGTCCACTGTAAGGCTTAACTAAAATTCACAGACTTTTCAGAAAGAGCTATATGTATTCATCACAAAGTATTTGATGATTACTAACGCTTTCGTCAAAATTGTGTGTTTATAGAAAGTGTCACGCTCGTCACTAACCCGTGGCGGTAGTCAGGAGGACCCAGCGCAGTTGCTTAGAGATCTGCAGGACTCACTGGAGCGCGAGGCGGACTTGCGCGAACAACTGAGAAACGCTGAGGAAGAGGTACCCGCCAATCATTTACTAAACAATGTCAGGCCTCAGTAGTCTTGCTTTGTTCTTTGATATTCAAACATAATGTATGTTCACATTACCATTGCGAGAGATGGATATGTTTCTTCGTGCAAACACGCTAGGTAGGTACACCGCAAATAAATCGGTAATCACATGGCGGCATCGAATATTATGCTTCATTTACGCTTTGGCCAATTTTACAGTCGGCTTGGAATGCAGTAAACACGTGCACAAATAGTTACAGTTTAACGATAACTCATCTCTTGTTAACAGTTAAATGCCATTACAACCACTTATTTCTCCGATCATTTAGTTCCACTAGAAAAACAACGCATTCATTAGGGCATTAGCTCTGGTTCGAAGGATGCCAGCTGGCGCGCCGCCAACACATGTCTGACTCAACACCAAGATACTCACATGTATTATATGTATATCACATTGTTGTTCTCTATAAGCCTATGTTGCTTTTTAGTGAAACCAAAAAAATAAGGAATATTATGTTCAAACAGGCTAGTCGATATCGGCCCCACATCGCCGGCAGAAGGATACGACCACAACTTATTCCACAGTCTTCCCAATCTGATCCCAATTCGCCTCAACCATTCATCAAAGACAATGAAATGGTAGAACCAAATACTATCCAAAGAATACTTGAAATGCAACTCGCTTTAGAAAAGAGTTTGTCATCTCTGGACAGTAGTACATCGTCCATTGGTGTCAACCAGAGCACCCAATCTCCACAAGATCTCATAATGAGTTACTCTGAGGGTTGTCAAACGGATACCATCTTAGTGCATGATGTGATGACCGACACTAAAAAGATAACTCTTGATTCAACTGTTCAAAGTACAATAGATATTTTGGAAATGTACACCCAAACAGAAGTAGCATTCATGAAAAATAAATATATGCAATCCGAATTTCTGGGAACGAACAATTTTGTACAAACTGATAAACAGAAACTCAGAAATGCTAGCGTACAGACAGCAGCTAAGCTTTTGAATGATAAAGCCCTACAAGCTGTCAATTCTAAAGAATATGTGGACGCTAGCACAGAAACTGAACTAATTAACTTTAAAGACAAAATACTTGACAAAGATCAAATGGCTACATTAGAAGTCAATGCAATATTCAGTAGAGATAAATCTGAAAGTCCTCCTCTTACTGCAGACAAAACACCTGAGTCTCGCTCTCCCTACCCCTCGTCCTTCGTATCAATGTTCAGTCCGTTGGCTGTCAGAATGGCCAGTATAGGTACTTATGACCAGTTTGTCAATTTTAAATGTTGGTTTTCTTCATCCTGTATTTTGTCCTTAACAGACTCCTGAAAAACTTCGGTTCTTACAGTCATCCTAGAATAGAAATTCAATAATTATAACTAACGAATATTTACAGGCAAATAACTTACGTAAAACTGCGTCCCGGGTCGAGGACGACAATGAGTCCTTGCTTCTACAGCTGAAGAAAATGGCTACCAAAGCCAGAAGTACGTCAAAATACTTATATTGTGAAAAATCGATTGTGTTTTCCTAACATAACCCCTTTCCCGAGAACCACCGCACACCAGAGCCCGGTTGTGATTCATCTTGTTCATTTGTACTTGACGTCTTGCGTAACCATTAACTCATAACATGTAACCTTTGTTCCTTGATGTTTACTAACATGCTTGTCAGTGTATTTGAATTATACGGCGTATTGATGGTAGCCATTTTCTCCAGTCAGAAATAGACCTTGTTGAATCTTTTACAATGTTTGGGTTTATAAATTTATCCACCACATTGTTCAAAATCCGTGTCCGGAACAATGACTCAGTACCATTCAATTTTACTAATTTTCATCAAAAACCTTTGCATAATATACTAAAATATGTACAAAGCTTTATATCTTTGGAGCAACATATTTATGCATTTTAAAAATAACGCAATCTAAAATTATTTGTAGGTCGTAAGCTGTCGCCAACACCTCCATCAAATAAACTCAGTATTGATATTAATGAAAAAGATGGAAAAACCGATGAAGAAGATCCAGCTGAACTACGACTCTTACTTGAACTTAATGAACAGGTGCTCACACAACATCTTTTAAAAATGTAAAATTTCTATCTCTCTCTTCTTCGCTCAAACGAAACTCAATTCCTAACTTAACAAATTTCAGGAAGCATCAGTTTTACGAAGAAAAGTTGAAGAAATGGAACAAGATAAGGATTCCTTGAAAAAGCAAGTCAAAGAACTTACTGATAAAATCGCTAGTCAGCCCAAAACTAATTCAACAGTTACGCTTCGTCGTACAACTAACAATAAAACTAATAACTTGGCAGAAGAAAAAGTTAAAGTATGTAACCCAAAAAAAGGGACATTAATAATACCGTATTTTTTTTAAGCTTGTAAAAACAAAAACCTATTTTTTTAGGTGTTAGAAGATGAGATCGATGAATTAAGGAAAAAGCTTATTGAAAAGGAAAGAGACTGCGAGAGGCTTCACGCTGAGCTCAGTCTTTCCAAGAAACCGAAAGCTTCACTTATCAAAAGCAAGTGAGTATATGCAGCATATGCAGTTATAGATAGAGAGCAAGGAAATAAAGATCAACAAGCTAACAATCAAATAACTTATATTGTAGATCACTGGATGGCGACCAACAAAATGTCGACCTGAAGAGACAACTCCAAGTTATAGAACAAGAAGCAAATGTTCTTCGTTCTAAGACACAGAGTTTAGAAGCTGATAACGAAAAACTACAACTAGAAAATAAGAAATTACAGGTACCAGATCCTACCCTAGACACTTAATATCCCCCGCATGGAAGGCATTTAGACTAATTTTAACTTAATGAGACGTATTTTTTATTACAGCTACTGAAAAATGCAAAATCATTAAAATCTGAAAAATCTGTAGAACAAAGTGCAGCAAAAATAACGCAACTTGAAAATCAATTAAAAGAAGCTACAGCCAAATTAAAAGAACTAGAAATTAAAGATGATAAAACAGAGAAAAAGGTAAGGTTTGGTGGAGAAATCACAAGCAAAAAAGACGCCGATGCATTAAAAGCAAAGCAGGAAGAGTTAGATAAACTGAATTTGAAATGTAATAAGGTAAATAGAAAAAAATATTTTTCGGAATAGGACACCAACAATTTGTTTGGATGAGTAATTCGATCGTTTTTTCACAGCTTGAGAAAGAAAAAGCCCAATTACAAGTTTCATTGAAGGCGTTGAAAGATGACGCAATTAAATCATTTAGACCCAGGGTTCCCAAGAAACCAACTGATTTGACTACGAAACTCCAAATGAAGAGAATGGTGGAGGACTTGGAAAGTGAAATCGGTAAGGCATTATTTAACATGACCAACTGGTCAGGTATCTCGATTTGTAACTTCATTTTTTGGTGTACAATAAAGTATATTATATTCTATATAAAATGTTCTTGTATGAGATTTTCATTTTGCAGGTGAAATGTATGTCGTCATGAAAAACGCCGGACTCTCTGGCACTGAAATCAATACCAGAGCTCAAATGGAAAAAGATATCGAAGACATAAGATCTAAATTGTCTAGGAATGACTCTGAATTCACAAACGAGAAGAATCGATTACAAACCGAAATTGCTAAACTAAAGGATCTCAATACAAAGTTAGAATCAGATAAAACAGGTATAAATAGCAAATTAAAAGCAATGGAGAAAGACAACAGCAATGTATCTGGTCAAATAAAAACACTGCAAGAAGAAAAGAAGAATTTAGAGTCTCAAGTCAGTAAACTAAATAATGAGCTGAGTAAGTATCATCCCTACTATTGTCGTATCAACATTAACACTGAGTTGAAGGAGCATATTCATATTTTATATCTCTTTTGCAGAAAATACAACATCTTTAAATACAACAATGTCAGACTGTATGAAGAAAATAGAGGAACTTAAAAAGGAGATAGATGTTAAAGATAAAGAAATTGATAAATTGAAGAAACAAGTAGAAATAGTAAATAAATTAGAACAAGATAAACAAAAATTGCTCAAAGAGGTAAGAGATGTGACAACATATGCAAACAGAAAGTTAGTGGATAATTTTTTAGCACTAATATTGCGTATCTTCTAGGTTGGAGATAAAGCTAAAAAGATAGGTGAGTTAGAAAAAAAATTCAAAGAAGCAGAAGACAAATGCAAACGAATTGAAAAACAACTAACTTTACGCAAAGACAAAGTAGCTAAATTAGAAAAAGAGGTAAGATATCGCAGCATTAAGTCAACTTTATCTATAATTCATTACTACTCTTATTCTAATCATTTTCTATATCATACTTTATCATACATAGCTAATCCAGGAAAAAGAGCAAGCTGAAGTAATAGCTAACAGTCAACGCCGTATATCAGTAGACATTACTAGCGAAAAAGATCAAATGCAAACACAACTTATAAAAGCTGAAAGCAAACTAATAACTCTAGAAACAGATCTGAGAGAAATGAAAACAGACTACGATAGCAAAATCACAAATTTGGAATCAACAATATCTGCTAAAGATATTCATATAAAACAACTGGTATTTGGATGAACAGTTTGATAGGCACGCACAAACGCATGACCCTTTTTGGACCAATTTTGAGTGTCCCCCGTGACGGTTTAAAATGCCTAGAAAAGAACAGCAGCTTATCTATAGAAATTTAGTTCGTGAGCATGTATTTGCATTACCCCCTGCCTCTTAGTTAATTCCCATGTTTACAGGTTTTCTTTAGACAGTGATTTCTAGTAGAGTATAACAAAAGAAGTATTAATGTATTATTATGATTGCAGGAAGATGCCTTACGAGATACATCGAATCAGAAATACGATGAAGCGATATCATCAGTTGAAATGGCACAAATGCAAGATAAACTAGAGAGAACTACCAAGGAACTTGAAGGGAAACAGGAAGAATTAACAAATGCCAAACGAGAACTGGAAAAGACTGAGAAAGAACTATCGGCGATAAAAACAGAAATGTCGCAATTGAAGTCCAGTATATCGAAGTTGGAGAATGAGAAGAAAGAACAGGAGAACAAATTACAAGCAGAAAAGAAAGAATCAGGTTATTGGGAAAGCAAGGCATCGGAACTGGAAACCGATTTACAGGTAAATATTCCTTTACATAAAAATTCCTCGAAATAAAACCAATGAAATACACCTTACACTTGATCTTATTGTTTTTAGGCTGAACGCAAGAAACTGGATCGTATGCGCAAGGCTCACGATGTAGATATCAAGAACAAGGAAGCAGAGTTAGCTACACTCAAAGGTAAACTAAAAGTTCTAGAACAATCGTCTGGCGCAGGCGCCAAAAAGATTTCTGATCTCAAACAGGAGTATGAAGAAACAGTTAAAAGTGAGTTTATAATTAACATATCGATCGAAGTCGCAACAAGCAGCAACAACATTAAAAGCATGGGATTTTTATGTAAAATATTTACCAACTTTCAGAGTTAGAGCACTCTCTTGCCGTAGAAAAGGCGGAATATGAAGAGTTGACGGGTAAATACGAAATATTGGAAGAAGAACATGTAGTCACTAAAGCAAGGCTTACAGTAGAGAAAGAGCAGGCACAGGGGTAATGTATATTTCTCTATTCAGATCTTCTTATTTCTGTATAAATGACAACAATATTAATACTATTTCCTTTTCACAGAGAATTAATACACGTCCAAAAAGAATTGAGCGCAGCATTAGCTGAAATAAAAACCCTCCAAGACAACTATGACACGCAATCTTCTGCATGGATGAAAGAAAAGACTGAAATGCAGGTATATATCATCTTAACTCTGTTCTAGAGCAAGGAACATTCGGTTACTAAATACAGCAAAATAATATATGTGTTTTATATAATATATTATAATATATTTCTATTTCACACAGAACTCAATATCGTCGCTACAAGACCGGCTGTGCGGCGGTGGTTGGGAAGTGGAACGGGCCCGGCTAAACGCTAAGCTTGAACAGAAAGAGCGTGAACTGCGCAACACTCACGACCAGCGAGATGTTCTGCAGCATCATCATGATCAGACCAAGAAAGAGGTAAAGAACCAACGAGATTTACATTCCGTCATTTTTTCAAGAGAATGGAGCCCTAAAAATGCATTGAGCACACTAACCCTGTTTTGAATCGCATACAAAGCCATCGGTTCCTAGACATCATTTGTATTGTAGTGCGAGTAACGGTGACACGAATAATTTTTGTGGAAAGTGTTGACAACGTTATAAGCAACAACAGTAATAATTTATTAATCTGGTACTCTTTCTGCAGTTGGAGGAAGCTAAAAAGAAACTGGAAGACTACGAAAGAGTCTCCAAGGTACAGAGGACGTTAACAACAGAGAATGCTGAACTGGAAGGAGAACTGTCATCTCTGAACAAAAGACTGGAACAAGCTGATGTAGCGAGGAAACATGAGCTAGGAGAGATGAAGGTCAGGTACGAAGGACAGATGAACACCATGAGGGACGAACTGAAGTCTTTGCATAACCAGGTAATACAAAAAAACAAAATGTTTAAATAATAATAATACATTGACCGGTCCCGTGCGTCCCGCATCCAGAGGAGGAGGGAGGCCTATGTCCAGCAGTGAACGTCTTTCGGCTGATATGATGATAATGATGAATAATAATACATAATTTAACATAAACATAGAAAGACACACACAGATATAAAGATATATAGATAGGCAATAGATCATTGAAAAACTGAAATGTTAATATCACATACGCGCTATTCCTCTCTCCTAGACACTGACTGTATCTAGAATGTTGCTGTGCCCGACAGGATCCATAATTGTTTCTGTAACTTATATTTGCCACCTACAGGTGGATTATGGATGCAATAAATTGAATTTAAATTAAATTATATTTATTATTTTATTTAATGTTCGTGTCTTGAGAAAAAGTTTTAACATGGCAATGTTTGAAGGTGTCGAGGTTCCGGCGAGAAAGAGACAACTATAAACAAATGTTGGACGCAGCTCAGAAGACAATGACTGAAATGAAGAATGGCGACAAGGTTGCTAGAACACCAAGACTTTCCATATCTAGTACTGATGAAGTAAGTTGGTGCTACAAGCTTAAAAAGTACTAGTTTAAGCGAGCAGTCGCAGTGGGCTAGCTTCTGGAGTAGACGGTTCCAAAAATGGTGATGCGCAGATCAGCAAATGATGTGTGCATATCCAAGGAAGAAAAAGATGAAAAACCGAGTGTTATGAACCTACTTGGACGCGGCTGATGTCCCAGAGGACTGCAATTGTTTTTTATTTATTGATTAAAGTGGCCGCATTATTATCCTTAGAAGAGCTTCAGTTAATTCTTCTTTCAAGGCTGCTGATTATTAAGGCGTCTTAATAAATTATTTTTCACAGGAGGAGTACCGCAACAAAGTGGCGACACTGGAGCAGCAGACGGCGTGCCTAGAAGATGAGCTATGTGAAGCAAGACTGTTGGCTTCTAAGCTCAATACTGAACTCATTAGCGAGCGGTCTGCAGCTGAAGTTCGCTTCTCCGAAATGCAGTCCAGACTCAACGAGGTACACCACTTAATTTAGTAAAAGTTGCCATAAAACTACGACTTGATAAAACGGATCCACTTTTTAAAATGAATTCCATAAAAGTAATGGAAAAAGGTTCCTTTTACAAATGAATTACTGTTTTTTTTACTTTAACCGGATTACTGTAAGCTGATGATGTGTCCTTTAGGATCAGATTCCGTTACTATTGTGACCGCACATGTATATTTTAGTTAATATTTTTAGTTTTTTACCATACACACTTGATGCTTTGGATATCTAACTAAATCTTCTCGACATCACAGTACGAAGAAGACAGATTGCTCACATCGGGCAGAGCGCGCGTGGCCGGTCTAGCAACACGTATGGAACTGGCGTGGCACAAAGAGCGAGACGAGCAGCAACGGTTGCTTCAAGAGACCTCTACGCTCGCTCGGGATCTAAGGCAGACGCTCTTTGAGGTATTACAATTTCATTCCTACTTTTATAAAATGTTGTAATCCCTACACTCATGACTCAACACAGTTTTTATTTATTCGTCAAGGCTGAGAGGTAAAGGCCCAAAAACATACTTAGGGCGATTACGCAATACATCCGATCCGTGATTTGAGGTCCGATGTCTATCCGAATTGAAAATGTTCTGAATTAAAAAAAAAAATCGGATGAAGTTCGTATGTAGTGCGTAAACTCCCTTATAAGAAGTACTATGGCTACTTCGGAGACGAAATTTCTCGGATTCGGATCGGATAATCGCGTAACCGCACTTACTTATTTCTCGAAGTTGGGACTGGGACACTTCTTGTTGGGTCTTTTCAGAAAATATGAGCCACATTGCTGTTTCTTAAATATATTAACTGACCGAATTCATTTTTGAATTTTACTTAATTATAGTGTTAATAGGAGTTTTTCAGACAACCCACTCGCGATTTATTTTTTAACATATTTATATTATTAAAAATGCTTTTTATACATTAAACTGATGGCTGAAGATCGCTCCTTACTCGAATCTTAAGCCATTCTTCGAATCTTAAGTATTAGGTGACATTCTAGCACCATAAGTCGCTAAACTATAATATTTCTGTTTCTAGATAGAACGAGAAAGAGAGAAGGAGAGGTTAGATATGAAGAGAAGAATAGAACAATTGAAACGAACCACTGAAGAAGAGACTGAAGAGGCTAAAAAGAAGGTATACATAATTCTTGATTTTTCATTATACAGATGATATGGCTAAACAAGTAAAATTTAAAAAGCCCCCGACACAATTTTATTGAATGCTATATAATTGATCTAGTGGTTGATTCGACGCGCTTCGATCGACAATCTATTGAACATGTAATTATGACACGATATCTTGCGAAATCACCCCGATTCAAACAGTAAAACGCCCATAACTTTTGAACGGCTGAACTGATTTTCATCTAACTTAGCTAAGATAACTCTCGATAAAGTAACCTTTCAAACAATATCGGTACATCCGTTTAGGAGCTATGATGTCATTGACAGATACACAAATACACAGGTGCACACGTCAAACTTATAACACACCTCATTTTTCGTCGGCGGTTAAAAAAAAGAAAGAATTAATACTGGGATCTTTCTCTTTGAGGATGTGGCCACCTCTGGTGTCAGAGTTAATTAAGCCGCCTCTGGGAACCCCACAGGCCTCTAACTTGGCTATTTCAGACTTACATCCTACTTAATATAATATAATATTATTTGTTGGTTGGATACACAAATTTGTAATTACTATACACAATTACACGACGTCATACACTAATTATCTGCTTATCTGAAATTAATAAATTCGACGTTTTTCCGCTGCGACTACGTACACCTTGATTGACTAACACACCCAGCGGTCGACGCACAACCGAAACCACTGAGCTTAAATAAGCACTATGAAAGGAATTTAGATAATTCCACCTCCAAGGGTTTCCCCCTTAATATAATAGGGGTTCAAAGATAGTATGGAATCCATCAATTTTGAAGTTCCGGACATCTGAAATTCCGGATACGAGTAGAACTTATAGTTAAAAAAAAAAAAAATATATATAAAATGGTTTGTCACGAAACTTTATGTGGCAGACCAAATTCCACGCGAGCGAAGCCGCGGGCAAAAGCTAGTTAACTATATAAGTCCAAGTTTCCTCACGATGTTTTCCTTCACCGTTGCCTGAGATGTCCAAGATAAACTTAGAAAGTAGATAATTATTATGAATTTGAAAAAGTCACATTGGTACTTACCCGGATTTGAACCCACGACCTCAATCACGAGAGGCGAGGTCTTAGCCACTGAGACACCGAGACATATTCAATACTGAGATGACGGCTAGTAAAGGGAAAAAAGTCAGCCTTGCTGTGCCGACCCCAAATGAATTTGGAAAAGGGCTGACGCATAATGATCTCATCATTAACCAACTGCGTATTATTAAGAAACAAATAATTTTCTTGATTCAGGTGACAGAACTACAGTGTGATCTGCTTGAGTTACGAGATGCTCATGCGAAGTTGCGCACTGCAAACGAGAAACTACGTCGCGATAAGGAGCGACATGATCGCGATCGCGACCAGAACAAACTTCTTGTTGGGTCACTCAAACGTGCACAGCAGGTAAGCAAGTCAAACAACTATAGGAGAACACATTATTTTCAAATGTGACAAAAGTGGTATTTGAGAAGACAAAGACAAATATTCTTTATTTCAACTATGGCCTATTTGAAATCTGACCCCAGACGCGTCGTTCGCACACCATGTGTGCCTAAGCTATTGTTTTTCTATAGTCTCTGTAATTAGACGCTCAATGGGAAACGGCACTTTTGAATGTCAAAAATATAAAATTAAAATTAATAATAATTGATTCTACCGTCCCAAGAAGATACCCTTAGCAGGGAATCTCGCCCGGTCGTATTTATATGACTTCATTGTGATGATCCAATTATGGTAAGAGCAGTATTTTTTAAGCCTATCAAGTTTTTATGACGTCATAATTAATGATAAAGAATTATCCGATATTTTATTTCGCCATGTTTATCCAAAACAATAAACCTGCAATAAGTGCAAGAACCTTAGATAAAGTAGGTATAGATTAAGCACTGGCGTGGCCGCACATGAGACAGCAATAGTTAGTTCTGGTGTTACAACAAGAACAAGAACACTACAACCCACCATCGCACTGACACTTATTATCTATAAATAACCCAAATTCCTTGTCTCAATTAACACATAATACCACGAAATCATAGAAAATCAAACAAAACCGAGTATGTTTGTCAAACCTGCCATTGTATTAGAGTTTGACAAACGACAGAAACCGGCCACGGTGACAAAGACAAAAAATAATCTTTTGTCCTTATCATTTACATGGAGCTGCCAATTAGCCATCTCGCTCTATCAATCAAGGTCATTTTAAGGCTTAATCTATACCTACTTTATCTAAGGCAAGAACAGACGATAGGTTATAATGAAGCCTTCGATTCACTTTCATTGTCTCTTACAGGAAGATGACAGGATAATAACGCAGCTTCTAGAAACAATCGATGATCTCATGAAGCAGAGTCCAGACTTGTTCCGCAATGAACCAGTCAAACCCGAGAAGAACTTGGTGACGCCTACGCCACCAAGACGAAACAGAGTAAGTTAGATTATGAAGATAATGAAGTTGGATTACTAGAGCTGTATGCTGAAGAGTCAATAATTTGTTTCAATGTGCGAAAGACATATGGCTTTACCAGACTATTATCTAACGGAACAATGGTGGCTATAATATTTTCCAATAAAAGTGGAAAGTGTTTTGAGTTCCATATTCAATAGTCTATGTCCTTATCGATAACTTTATACTTGCCCAACTTATAGCCGAGATAAATAAACGTTATGTAGCACGTACTTTGGCTAAGCTATGCTTCCGTCTTTGTCTTTCACCAGTAGATGCGATACTTACAGGATCCATGTTTAATCAAGGTATGTGCTAAGTAACGTCTATCAATCTCGATATGTCTTCCACTCTCATATCAAACTAATTTTTATCCAGTCGTCCAAGTCCCGGTCTCGGTCCGCGACGCCCGAGAGCGGCACTAACGGCGTGGAGGCGGCGTCTACTGCAGCACGCTTACGACGCCTTACAGATGAGCTGAGAGCCTCACGCATCGCTGAGCGGCAACGACGACACCAAGCCACTGCTAGAAGGTAACCCCCTACTTCCTCAACCACGTTATCATTGTCTTTGGTCTGATTGATCTGTCAAACTTAATAAAGAACAATACAAGGTTCATAGAGCACAAAGGCAGTCGCTGCAACAACCAACTCAAGTGTCTGCGCAGCAAATAGCGTACTCAACAGCCCCCATAAAGTATAATGCTTACTAAAGGGCTTATTACACTACACGGTATTCAGGGCCCTAAAACCCTAAATAAGGGTAGTGTAATAAATGTTAGGGAGTTAGGGTTCTCATAATATCGACCTTATTGCTTCGGAATGATTTAGTGACCCGGTATTCAGGGCCCTGAATACCATGTAGTGTAATAAGCCCTTAAATACTTGACACCTCTACGGATTACTAAGGCCCACTTGCACGAAAAACTTAACTCGTGGTTAAATTAACAATTTTGTATGACAATGTCAATGTAACCTCGTGTTAGCAACTAACTTTGAGTCAAGTTTTCGTACATGTACACTCATCATCATCATATCAGCTGAAAGACGTCCACTGCTCGACATAGGCCTGCCCCAAGCGTCGCCACATTGACCGGTCCCGTGCGTCCCGCAACCAGCGGATCCCCGCAACCTTCACCAGGTCAACAAGTAAACTACTACCAATTAAATGGTGACCATTAGCCTACTAGATAAAACGGCGATTAATACACAAAGCTACTGACGGAGATCACTTAATTACTCAAATACTCACGCTACATTTTTTCATGTGTTCTCAGAGCGATGTCGACGGAGCCTCGGGATACACTGTCAGTCTCTCCTGCCACGCGCACACCGTCCCGTGCGCCTTCACTCAAGAAACGCTCTATATCACTTGAGCAGACTACGAAAGATCAGGTGAGTTACAGCACTAAAAACAGATCCTGACATTAATTTGGTCAAGTGCGTTAAAATAGATTCAATGGGTGGTGAATGTGGTGGTACTTAAACGTGCACAAAAGTTCCAGATAGACCACATTTCGCCCATTTTATAGAATGTTTTCCAGCTGCAATGGTGTGATACAGCATTTTGATATTTTCTCTGGGACTTTAGCATCAGCCAAAATTAAAATTAAGACGAGCCTGTGCAGCCATTCGACTAATAAGTAATAATTGGTCTAATGGCTGCATATTACTATATTTTTTAACTAGCTCATATATTGTGCATGCTGCGATCACTATTTTAGGGCATGCAGTTTCATGTTTTTATTCTTCTTCTTTTCGTGCGAGGTGTGGCCTCCTCCATTGTCAGAGTTAATTAACCGTATAGTTCGGACGGGGTACATTTTGGGGCTTGACAAGCATACCTCCGCTGGCTCAGCCGCGGCTCATTTTGGACCCCAGATTTACGTCATACGACATCCTAATTAATAACTAAATTATTGATTAAGATACCTAACGAATCTTATGTGGGGGCTTTAATTAAAATAGTTGGATAAAAAGCTTACATGTTAGCGCAAATATTTTTTTTAGATTAAGTGCGCAAGTTTATTAATTTACATTTGTTAAAAACAAGTGTAATAATACGATAATCGCCATTTTGATGACAGTGGTGGTCGAAGCTAAAAAACATAAAAATGCAGATTTTGGACACCCAAACTCCACGACAGGGGTAGTGGTTTGCTAATTGTTTAATTATTGGTCGAATTCATCCATATTTCAAAATAAATAATTAGTGGTAATGAAGTTATTTGTTATTCAAAGTCGAAGTTAGGCGCCAAACGTGTTTGTTTACATTTTTATTTTACACAAATATCACCCTTCCACATGTAAAATAAATTACAAATATGACAATTATGTCTTTAAATATAATAAACAACAAGAAGAAGCCCTGATTTTAACGTAATTAACAAACACCAGTCCAATAATAAGTAAAATTCATTACCACTACTTTATTTTTGTTAAATTTCCAATTCGTCAAGTAGATTGTTTTTTTTTAATGTAATAGTTGTGTGGCAAAACGATTTTAGCAATCGATTTTATTTATGCTATCCACTCGATTAATGAGCGATTATCCCAAATCGATTCTTAAAAAATAGAAAAATCCTGTTTTAGGCATAAAATACAATTAGTACTTAAATTATTACTATTAATTATTTCTTAAAGTAATCTTAATAGATTTTTGGACATTATTTGACTACAACCAACTAAACAATTTCATCGAACCGTGGATAATTTCGCGCCGAATTATCTATCAGATTCAAAATTCAAATTCGGAATGCGTTCGCTATTCAAAACTATATTGTATAAAAATAATAATGATTGAGTCTTTATGTTTGATAGTCTCAGAAGTATACAGAGTGCCTAGTATATTTTTATGTAAGTTTGTAACGCAAGTGTAGATAAATTTAGTTTCGGGGAACCAACGATTTTGTGATTATTCGTTATATTGCAATGAGTGTCGTACTGGCCCAGTGGCTAAAGGCCTCGCCTTGCCTGAGGTCATGGGTGCAAATCTGGACAAATACCAATGATTTCCATTTTTAAATTCATTAATGTACTTTCTAAGTATATTTTAGAAATCGTTGACAACGGTGAATGAAAACATCATGAAGAAACCTGGTCTTATAGTCTCAAATCGCCAACCCGCATTGAGCAAGCGTAGTGATGAATGTTCGTGCCTTCTCTGTATGAGAAGAGGCCTTTGCCTTGCAGTGGGACAATTATAGGCTGGTATTATTATTATAATTATATATTGAACAAGCAGTTGCCCGTTACTCAGGAATAACACAGCTTTCTATTGGTGAAAGAATTTTTTAAATCGGTCCAGTAGATTCGGAGCCTATTCGGTACAAACAAACAAACAAACAAAAAAATCTTTCCTCTTATAATATTAGTATAAGTATAGATAATGAGTTGAGAGTATGGTATGGTTAGGTTTTGAATTCGGTCGAGTTTGTTGTAATGTTATGAAAATTGGTTATTCTATACATACTTTTAAATTTTATTTTTATTCATTTTAAGAACATAAGTTTGGTTTGTATTTACATCTGCATTCCCCGAAAACTATTAATATCAATAACCTTGTGCGTATCTTCTTGCGCGGTTCCTTTCCAAGCGAGTTATGGCATGGTTGTCAACCAACTAAGCTGAAAATCATCTAGAAGCATGAAATTTGGCAGAAAGGTTCCTCAAGTGACGTAATTGTGCAGTAAGAAAGGATTTTTGGAAATTGCATCCCTAAGGGGATAAAAAGGGGTTTGAAAGTTTGTATGAAAAATCTAATTCCTAATTAATTATTCTTATTCTAAGTAAACAATATAGGTTGCCATTATTAGTTTTTCGAAACTCCCAAATGACGATTTAGGGGATGTTGAAGTTTGTATGGAAGAATCTGATTTCTTGGGTCAATCCACATGAAACTTGGCACAAATACCAACCTAAATAAACAATAAAGGATTTCATTATTAGTTTTTCGAAACTACCCCCAAAAGATGATTTAGGGGGTGTTAAATTATTTTTGAAATATCGTATATTTAAAAAATAATTTAACACCCCATAAATCACATATTAAATATTTCTTTGGTTAATAAATTTGAAAATTTACATAAATACCCATCCTAAGTGAACCATAAAGGTTTTCATTATTAGTTTTACTTATCTAGTCCCAAAATACGATTTTTGGGGAGTTAAAGTGCTTTGAAGAATTTTATTTCCCGGGTTAATAAATTTGAAATTTGGCACAAATACCAACCTAAGGAAACAATAAAGGTGGTCATTATACATTTTTCGAAACTAACTCAAGCTAAGAATCTTACTGGACAGGGTTTCGTTTTTGACGTGGTTTTCTAGGTAAGCACTAAGGCACGATTTTGCGGCAATTCAACCTTTAAGGAAGTGAAAAGGGTAAAAATTAGTTTGTATGTAAAATCAAATTCTTTGGGGATAAAGTTGATGATCAAAATTTACATAAAACATTTTGAAAACTCCCTCCCAGATTG
The DNA here is from genome assembly GCA_945859665.1 of Anorthoa munda. NCBI lineage: Eukaryota > Metazoa > Arthropoda > Insecta > Lepidoptera > Noctuidae > Anorthoa > Anorthoa munda. Next base: position 12,994,949 of record OX243900.1, on the reverse strand, counting down.
GGTTTAGGGGTGTTAAAGTTTTTTTTGAGGCAACTCACTGCGCAATCTGACTAACATAAAATGATAAATAAAAAAGAGAAGAAAGGAGTGAATAGCATATTTAGGTTGTTCAAAACTCGACCCTCAACGGGGCAAAAAGGGTTAATAAGTTTTTAGGGGAGGATTTTACTTTGTGCCGATAACCTAAAATGTATTATTGTTTAAGTCAAATAACGAATCGTCCCAATCCAATAAACCCACCAACCCCAAACCCAAATCCACGATACCCAGTTTTTAATAGTTTTAATAATATCTTATTTTTGGTTGCCTTTACTAACTGCATATAAGAAAATCATTTATAGGATAAACGAAATCACGCGAACATAGTCGCGGGCGGAGTGCTAGTCATACATAAACATACTCATATTTATACTGGTCATTCTGTATAAAACCGTATGAAATGATCAATGTAAAACTCTCTTTTATATTAAAATGTGCCCGATAAAATATTTTGAATACCGACTGCATTCCAAATTTGAAATTTGAATTCTTTTACGTTCGGCGAATTCGGCGCGAAATTAGCCACGAATCCTATTTTTTTTCAATTTACTCTTCTGATAACATTATGAAAGTATTTATGTATATTTATTACTATATATTATTACTATAAGTTGTTATTTTATTTTGTGCCTATATGGTGCCTATAAACTAATTTTAATTTTAAAACAATACATTTTTGAAAATCACTTTTTTATTTAAATGAATAATTTTAAATAATCGAAATACACTTAATCGATTAGGCTGAATGCAGTTTTAATCGATTATGAGACGCGTGAATGGACAGCAAAAAAAAAAACAACACCAAAGAAATGTCATGTTGCAAGGTTGCATCAAAATTTTAAGCAATTTTTTTCCAGATTTTGGCTTGTTTTTTTAAGAATTTTTGTATGACAAATTAGGAACGTAAGGACGCAAATAAAATGAGTATATCTTTGTGTTGTCCTTTTGCATCTTTTCAGCAAGGGAAAAGGTTGTTTATGTACATATTTTGAGCAAATCTAAATTGTCTACCGTTTGGAAAGGTGTAGTAATTCGTATTTTGTACACATTTTGCAGTAGACTGACGCGGTTTAACCGAGAGCAACATGTAAATAAAGATATTTTTTTCAAAATTACTGTGTAAGATAGCTGCGTAAACTTATTTTTCTGAATAAATTCCAATGTTGAAAGTTCAAGTAAATTCCCGAATTTCATGACGTAATTTGCAACAACCTGTCGACTCAGCTGGTGTGTCATGTGTCAAAATCTTGTCGAGCAGAGTGGTTAAGCCGCCTCTGGGAAACCCCACAGGCCTCTGACTTGACTATTTCAGACTTACATTAATTATATAAGTCCATGTTTCCTCACGATGTTTTCCTTCACCGTTGTCTGTGATGTCCAAGATAAACTTAGAAAGTACATACGAATTTGAAAGTCACATTGGTACTTGCCCGGATTTGAACCCACGACCTCAAGCATTGAGCATTTATTTTATGTTTACCTAGAACTTATGTAACATTGTATTGCCCGATTTGAGAATCAACAATAAATAAAATACTGTTTGACCGAAAACTTCGCTGGTATACTTTTAGCACACAGGGCCCTAAGGTTTTCGGGTACCCCGGCTATTTTCATACCCGGGTTACGGTTTTTTTTTTCGGTTACCCAGGTATACGCAATTCAGCATAATGATGCGGTATTTTAGTTGCACAATAGTGATACCCGGGTTATTCGTCAAATAATACCCGGTTTTGAAAGCGCTTGTTTAAACGGGTATACCCGACCCGGGTACCCGGTGCCGAAAACCCTAAAGGGCCCTCAGCACAGTTACTCTAATCTTCAATTTTGTTTTATATTTTAATATATTTCCTTGTCACCAGAGCTTGATATGGAAGTCGGTGGACGACAGCAGCGTGTCGTCGATGCAGTCACTGGACGGAGACGCAGATAACCGACTGTTCATAATGCAACGAGATGCTAGTCTAGACAGGTATGAAAACTTTCATGGTATACAGTACGAAATAGCTAAACCTAGGTAAACAAAATATGATGAGCAATTTTTACCGTTTGTTCACTTGCACCTCAAATCACTTAATTCATTTACGTATCATTCAGTATCTATCGTCTTCAAACGATTGTCAGAAATAGAACGATGATTTAAATCCTTTCAACCCTAAATGTACTTAGTCATTCGAGGTAGTATCGGTTAGTATGGGCCGAACTCAGTAATGGGAAGGGGGGGAACCATAACCATGCCTCATCCTAATTGACATTTTATTATTGCAGTCGATTGTCCGGCGGATCGGTCCAAAGCGAAGTACTTCCCTCAGAAAAGAAGAAAAAGAAGAGTATTTTCGGTAAATTGAAGAAACTGACCAAATCCCGTTCTATTGACGACCAAGTAGCACATGACAGCACAGAGCATGTGGAGTTCAGACCTATTGGCACTGTTTCTCAGGTAACAAACCATTTTCTGTTCTTTCATTATAAGATCAGTACCGCCTTGTGAATGCTAAGTATTTAAAAATGGGCTTTAAGCACACACAACTAAAAGCCTATTTTTCAATTCTCTATGTAAGTAAGCGATGATATTCTGGTAAATAATGTTTTTTGTTCAATAAAGACTATTTGAATATATTTTTATCGGGTGCATTTTTTATCAGCAGGGTTCAGATTCAGACATGAGTGCAACGGGGAGCAAACGCGACTTGCGAGGTCGACTATCTGGTATGTTCAGCAGAAAAGGACAAATGTCTCGCACTAACAGGTTTGTGCCTCAACTATTTGTTTTACCTGACTACCTCAAAAAATAGTGATGTGTTTTAAGTGTATATAGTCCAGTAGGGATACAATTATTTTCCACATAACCTTTGATAATTCAAAAGTTTGTTAATTTCGCTGGGTGGATACCTTATGTGAATTCAACGCTATGTACAAAAATGCTAACAGTTTAGAGTTATGCAATAGGCATAAAGTAGGTATTTCCTATTATTTCGTGTTATAACAATAATATAAAATTTAAATTTAAATAATTTAATGTTTCTTTATTAGTACTATCTAAACTTTATATTAGTGAAAATGCTAACAGATACGTACTGTGGAACAATGGAAAACTGAAAATGGTTCGTAACTCTTTCAATAAAAGATTTAAGTTTTCAAATCATTTCCTATATGCGTAGAGGGATTAGTTATACCTTACAACAAAAGTTCTAACAACTAAGTATAATGCTGCACAGGTTATTGTATTTTTACATTGTGATTTGCGAAATATTGAATTTAAGTTTATAAATTTGCGCCTACATATTCGAAATAATAAACTCTGCCACCATACAAAAGTTTAAACACTTATGTGCTATGCTAGTTTAATAAATCAAATACAATTGGGTATTGCGGGGCGCGGTATAGGTATGTACGATCAGTATAAATTCTTCGAACCATACAGACCACAGAGGCCCACATCATAAACGGACTCTTCTGATGATTTTTAGAAAAACATTACCGCGCAAATTCTTATTTCAAACTGGCGTCTAGTATCTGACATATCGTTCACTGTTATTTTGCCTATGAATGCAACCTTATTGCTACTATAATAAAGATCACTAAAATAGGTAATCTGGCATGTGTTATACAAGCCTTCCCCGTGCTAATCGAATAAATATTAAAATTATGCCAGATTACCTATTTTAGTGATCTTTATTATAGTAGCAATAAGGTTGCATTCATAGGCAAAATAACAGTGAACGATATGTCAGATACTAGACGCCAGTTTGAAATAAGAATTTGCGCGGTAATGTTTTTCTAAAAATCATCAGAAGAGTCCGTTTATGATGTGGGCCTCTGTGGTCTGTATGGTTCGAAGAATTTATACTGATCGTACATACCTATACCGCGCCCCGCAATACCCAAATTGTATTTGATTTATTAAACTAGCATAGCACATAAGTGTTTAAACTTTTGTATGGTGGCAGAGTTTATTATTTCGAATATGTAGGCGCAAATTTATAAACTTAAATTCAATATTTCGCAAATCACAATGTAAAAATACAATAACCTGTGCAGCATTATACTTAGTTGTTAGAACTTTTGTTATAAGGTATAACTAATCCCTCTATGCATATAGGAAATGATTTGAAAACTTAAATCTTTTATTGAAAGAGTTACGAACCATTTTCAGTTTTCCATTGTTCCACAGTACGTATCTGTTAGCATTTTCACTAATATAAAGTTTAGATAGTACTAATAAAGAAACAGTAAATTATTTAAATTTAAATTTTATATTATTGTTATAACACGAAATAATAGGAAATACCTACTTTATGCCTATTGCATAACTCTAAACTGTTAGCATTTTTGTACATAGCGTTGAATTCACATAAGGTATCCACCCAGCGAAAATAAAAAACTTTTGAATTATCAAAGGGCATATTCTTCTGGCTACTGGACTATATAATGTATTTGAATACCACGGAAGGAGGGTATTATGAGTGTATATAGGTATTATTATTTTATACTTATATTTTAATCAATTTGTGTCTTTAATCGCCTGAAAAATCGATGAGTAATAATTTTTTTATTTATTTATTAAAAGTTTTAAATTTGTTTCACCTGTCCCGGTGTCTGTAATCAAGTCTTGCAAGTTAAAGGGTCATTGTGCGTCTTTTTATGGAAACCATACCCATGGCTTACACAAACGGAATGTATTGATATATGGCTCTGGTTTACTATGGCATTAATCACAATAATGTGAATCACGGGAAACCCGAAAAAAAAATATCGTATACAGGGGTGAGTTTTCCAAGTGGGCCAAATCCGAAACAATGGAAAAGCGAAAAACACTGAAAGGAGTCTCGGACCGGATTTTGATGAAAACTAAAATTGCTTAATTTGGATTTTTTAAAACTCAATATTCTTCACCAGCAGTCTAATTGCGTAAGTGAATTCGGCAAAGGCAGAGTTTTGACCCCATCACTCGACCAATAACATAGACGGAAATCCACATCGAGTTCATTTCGCATGTGATTAGTCGATTGATGGGGTAAAACCATTTGCCTTACTAAATTCACTTAGGTACGCAATTAGACTGCAGGTTCTGGAAAAAAATACACACGCTGTCTTATTAAACGATCCGATATTGTCGCTATTAAGGATCAAAATCTGGGTAGTAATGACATACGGCAAACATAAGTAAATACCTCATTAACAAAATATACAGACTAGAAATAAAATCGTCTGAAACCGTTTGGTTTTCATTTTTTTAAATGATTCGGTACATTTTTTTCAATCATTTTTCAATGAAATCCCCTCAGGTGTGAATTCCCCTTAGGTTAAAAACTATTTTGGTTAATATTCGCCACCCACTCTTCGCAAAGCGGGTCAGATTATGCCCAATGACCTTTGATCCACGTCTCAGTGTCCGATTAAGTAGAAATTTTGCACACGTTTGATTCTCGTGACAATGCAATTCTTTATATATTTTTTTTTAAATATCAAGACTAGAAGAAAATGCTTCGTTGAATGAATAACATCTGTTGTTATAGCAAAGAGCTCAGCCCAGAGCGGCCGGCGAGTGCGATGGGCAGCATGACGAGCACGTCGTCCCGGCCGCCACTACGAAACGCCAGCAGTAGCACACTGACGCGCGCGTCGCCTGCTAAACCGGTAAATAATACTTACTAAGCCCTAACCTTTCTAAACAATCCGTATATAGCATTACACAAAGTGGGCTATTTTATGTAAGCGATTAGTTGAACAGTGGGCTTACTCGATCGTGATAACATCAACGCTCTCTTATGTCAATTTGGATACAAAAAAGGAGGTTTCAAAAAGAGGTTTCTCCTTACTGTCATCAGACGGCGCTTATCCATTTTCAATACAAATTGAGGTTTACGTTAATGCGAATGAGCCCGAGTAAAGGTCTACGGCATCTCATGCCATAAAATTTTGTTATTTCTCCATTTGCCATGAGCTTCCGTTTGACCAAAACTCGCACTAAGCCCACAGAGCATGATTTTCTATTGGCTCCCATTTAACTTATAATATAAACCACAGTGAAATTTCTCTTTAGTTGTCACTTGACTTGCTTTAGGATTTCCTCGGTTCAAAAACCATCATAATGCTTATATTAAATCTTAGAATGCTATGATGTAAAACTTATCTATATATTGATTTATTTATTGTTCTTCGCAGAACGAAGTGCCGAGGCCAGCAAGCGCAACGCCAGCGGCAAAGAGGAAAGGGAAATAACTGATACTATAAAGATTTCGCTTCATTATAGTGTATTTATCCATTTTCCTATGATTTTTTCCACATAGCTTGTAATATCACAATACATATCAGTAAAATAAATTATTTTGTATAACTATCGATAGAACACAACCACTAGTAACTAGTAGCGTCTAGCTGTCTATTTAATTAATGAGTACTCTTAAAAGCGTATTAAGAACTTTAGGGCCTTATCGATAGTTATGCAAGTCTGATTGCCGCCGTCACACTATGTTACACCACGGTAAAGATATCTAACAGTATTGTGACTCGGCCCTGTCCTTGAAATAATTACCTACAAGCCCGCGTCACGTAAGCACGCTTTCGGGCTGCCCGCCTCTAGCTTCTTGAGTTTCTTTCTAGTCTTGTGATTGTAAATATCTCAGATTCTTTTCTCTAATTTGAGGTAAATACCTATTATATTTTTTATTATACTTGGTCCAAAAGTTGGCAGAATATTTTTCTTAAAACACATAGTCTTTTAAAAAAAATTGTTTCATTGAAAAATAAGCAGTCCCTGAGCCCAAGCTATTAAATTTTACTAGGTAGGCACTTACCATTTAGAAGAATTCAAGCTACCGAAAACAGCACAATATAGTATATAATTGCTCTCTGCCATATTAAGTAAGTACTTATACGTATTGCAATCAAATATTCACAAATCACACGCTTACTGCTTACAAAACCATCACACCGTCCGTGACTGTTTGCGACTATAGTGTATCGAGTGTTGGCTGAACTCGAGACGCGTAGGTATAACTCGCGTTCCGAACGTTTGTATAAAGATAGAATATTGTTAGATATCTTCACCCTGGTTACGCGAACCGTGACGAGACCTTAATTCCTTCGTCCTTAGTGCCCTTGAGAGCCACGACGACTCGCGTTCTGACGTCGTATCACAAACGTCGAGAATTCGATTAGCAGTGCTAATGTTTTAGTTATGTACTTTGTAACTTTATAATAAAGCTGTTGAATCAAACTCTTATTTTTATTTCTAGTCCATTAAAGCGAAATTAAAATAAAACGTAATAAACTAAACTTCTATTCAATTTCAATCATTTTTACATTTGACATGAATGAAAATAATATGCATTCTTACAAAAACGAAACAACAGAGTAGACCAAAATAAAATAGAACCTCTTGGTGTCGGTCGGAGTGTGTGTAATGCGTAACATGCGTGGCTAGCTCTGGTCCATGAGGTTGGCGTCCACCGCCGCGCCGCCCGACGTGTCCTTGAGGATGGACTCGAAGATGGGCTGCAGCTCCGGGAACGACTTGATCTGCGTCACGAAGTCCATCAGGTGGGGGTTCTTTTCTGTAAACACGGAAACGAAACATTTTATTACATTGCCGTATAAGGCAACGAACTAAAATAGTTTTAATCTATTTTTTATGGCGAAGCGGCTTAGAAGAAGTAACTATACTGTAGTTACTTAAATGTGAAAATCTGGGTTATTAATTACGCTACAACGGCTGAGCGGATTTAGATGACACAGGCGGATTTGGGATACAGGTTGATCATAGCCTAGATCGAGAATTATACTATACTTTCTATCCAGAGTTTCACGAATCCGCTGGCAAAAGCTAGTCTTATAATAAATCTTATACATTACCTGCTTCGGGTATTTGTAAGAGCGCCGCAGCGGCCCTGAGCGCGGATCTCTTCAGTTCGTCTTGTTTCTCGTATTCCTGCTTCACAGAGTTGGCCTTCACCTTCATCGTGCACGTCGCTCTCAGGGGCTCCACTAAACTTTCTAGCCCTGAACACAAATAGATGAAAATTATTAATTTCATTATTTAAGGCAATAGCTTTTGTTGTGCTAAATGAATAGCAGTAGGCTTAACCATAATGGGTTATGGCCCAGGTCATCCCTCAAAGAGGAGATCTTTTTTCTATCAATCAGCACTGAGTCCGCGTGGTCGAATTGCAGCTCACTACCTCTCCTAGAAAAGGGACCAGTATCCCAATAGTGAGAACTTTACAGGCTACATCGAGATGTCTGAACACTATACACTCCATGTGTACCTCAGGTGTTTCCACACTCTTATGCTGAGAAATACAAGATAACTTACTCTGCAGCACGACAGCGGGACACAGCTGCGCTAGCCGAGCGCACATAAGGTACGTGAGCATCTTGATGTCGTAGTGGTCGCGCAGTCCGTCCTCCACGTGGCGCAGGAACTCGAACACGTCGAGCCGGTCCAGGCACGTGCCCAGCAGGGTGTACATGCACTCGAACGCCGCCTTGCGCAGGTCCAGCCCGTCGTCGACGGAGTGCTTGAAGGGACCCATTTCTACTTCGCGGATTAGTTCTTTCTGTTGGCAGAAAATAGGACGGTTTAATAATGGTAGTTAGGTCTGTATAGTATGCGAGGCAAATTAGTAATGGCAAATTAATCTAAGCGGATTTTTCTTCTATTCGATTCGATGGTGATGTAACCTTTAGAAATTTTGCCATCAGTCGCGTTCATTAAGTACTCTAAAGTGCAGGGGCATTTGGAGCACTCCAACATGGTCAAGTTATGGACAGGATCTAGATGCTGAACAGTCGATGATATGAGACATACCTTCACTTTGGTCTCGCTGTAGATGGTGGGCAGCACGTGCGGCAGCAGGTCGCGGATGAGCGAGGGCTTGTTGTGCGCGGCCGAGTTGAACGCGACCAGCGCCACGCGCCGCACGCCCAGCTCTCATGTGTCACACATACCTTCACTTTGGTCTCGCTGTAGATGGTGGGCAGCACGTGCGGCAGCAGGTCGCGGATGAGCGAGGGCTTGTTGTGCGCGGCCGAGTTGAACGCGACCAGCGCCACGCGCCGCACGCCCAGCTCTCATGTGTCACACATACCTTCACTTTGGTCTCGCTGTAGATGGTGGGCAGCACGTGCGGCAGCAGGTCGCGGATGAGCGAGGGCTTGTTGTGCGCGGCCGAGTTGAACGCGACCAGCGCCACGCGCCGCACGCCCAGCTCTCATGTGTCACACATACCTTCACTTTGGTCTCGCTGTAGATGGTGGGCAGCACGTGCGGCAGCAGGTCGCGGATGAGCGAGGGCTTGTTGTGCGCGGCCGAGTTGAACGCGACCAGCGCCACGCGCCGCACGCCCAGCTCTCATGTGTCACACATACCTTCACTTTGGTCTCGCTGTAGATGGTGGGCAGCACGTGCGGCAGCAGGTCGCGGATGAGCGAGGGCTTGTTGTGCGCGGCCGAGTTGAACGCGACCAGCGCCACGCGCCGCACGCCCAGCTCTCATGTGTCACACATACCTTCACTTTGGTCTCGCTGTAGATGGTGGGCAGCACGTGCGGCAGCAGGTCGCGGATGAGCGAGGGCTTGTTGTGCGCGGCCGAGTTGAACGCGACCAGCGCCACGCGCCGCACGCCCAGCTCTCATGTGTCACACATACCTTCACTTTGGTCTCGCTGTAGATGGTGGGCAGCACGTGCGGCAGCAGGTCGCGGATGAGCGAGGGCTTGTTGTGCGCGGCCGAGTTGAACGCGACCAGCGCCACGCGCCGCACGCCCAGCTCTCATGTGTCACACATACCTTCACTTTGGTCTCGCTGTAGATGGTGGGCAGCACGTGCGGCAGCAGGTCGCGGATGAGCGAGGGCTTGTTGTGCGCGGCCGAGTTGAACGCGACCAGCGCCACGCGCCGCACGCCCAGCTCAGGGTCACGCAGGGGCACCAGCAACTCAGACATGCAGTTGCGCAGGAGAGGGTCGATGGCTTGAGGCTGAACAAAAAGACACAGTTGTTATTGAAGGTACTTTGGCGTCCAAACAAGCGTGCTTGAATAGCGACGCTGATACGAAACGGAGATACGGTACAGACAAAAGAACATATCCGGTCCCAGCTTTAGCTTTAGGATGGACGTTGCTACGTGCGTACGAGGCGAATAATATCCAGTTTGGACGACGAAACATTGAAACAGCTGCTGTAACAAACCGCCGATACAATTTCAAAAAAATTTGGAGCGCATTCAGTGTTCACAATATTGGAGCGCTCGATCGTGGTTCGCGCGCCAGTCGCGAATAATATATACGAGTCTAAATAAACTGAGTATCGCAAGTATGAGGCACCAAGCCAATCGCGCTGTCTTTTCCGGTTATTATAGACATTCCAGAACCCCGAAACTGTGTAATCAGACCTAGCTCAGGGCCCATATACATATTGGATGATAGGTATTCTAATAATCAAGTATCAAAATAATATAAGTAGTACCTGATCTGATATCGTAAATTTGACAGCTGTGACGGCTGTTGTCCTTGTAAGTGGCTCGGGTGACTTGAGGAATTCCTTCAGGTGCGGTAATAAGTCTTGTGGCTCTAGTAAACATAATTTTCCTAAGCATTCGGCTACCTGAAAACAAGTAAAGATATTAGCAATTATTGCAATATATTAAACATAGATGCGTTTAAGAAAACTTAAATATCATGATTATTTCCTTTTCAATAAATCGAAAGTACACACAAACAAAGTACACTTACAACATTGCGAGATCCTTCCTCTGCACACTGACAGTGCTTGGACAGCTGCACCCAGATCTCTGGTATGAAAGGCCTCAAGGCTTCGACACCCTCGGGCGTGCAGGATTCACATGAGATTATCTACAGAATAACAACACATACAAGCATGTTTATTTCAGTAAGATTTCAGGAATTTACTTCACATTTCAGGAACAAACAAATTAATCTACATTTTTTATAATATTTTTAACTACTATTTGAAGCCTGGTCTATATTGGGAAGCATACGAAACAAAGAAAAACCTAATACGTTTTTTCTCTATAGACTCGCCTTTGACCACTATCTCGCCTGATGGTAAGCGATGATGTGGTCGACGATGAAGCTCGCTTGCCTAGAAGTAACCTATACACTCTTGACTTAAAGACCCCAAGGTTGTAGCTATTAGGAAACACAGACTCCGGCAGGGAATTCCATTCCTTACCTGTGCGCACAATGAAAGTATTCGCAAAACGCTTTGTACGTATGGGTGGGATGTCTATCATGTACCGGTGGCGCATTGCCGTACGCCTTGTTGTTCGATGATGGAAAGGGCTAGTCGGAATAAAATTGTGCACTTCCATCGCACACTCCCCGAAATGCAACCGATAAAAAACCGACAGACAGACAACTCGGCGCCGATGTTCAAGGCTCTGCAGCTTTGAGGCGACCAGTACATCGTCGCTGATAAGCCTCTTGGCCCGTTTGTCAATCGACTCAAGTGCATCAAGTTGATATTTGGCAGATCCGTCCCAGAGTTGAGAGCAGTACACTCCATGCATGTCCGAACTTGCGCTTTATACAAGTTGAGCAGCTGTTCAGGCGTGAAGTACCGTCTCACCTTTGCAAGGATTGTCGACATTTTTGCAACCAACTGAGCCTTTGCCTCAATGAATGGACCAAAATTGAGGGTCAATGTTAACATTGCCACGTTAAAATAAAACCACGATATCTTACCTCCCTCAAGGAGTGTAACAAGAGGTACTGTCGTTTAGGCTGCGCTTCGATCTCTCCCAGGATGAAGGGCAGGAACTCGGGCAGGTTGCCCACCGCCACCGAGCCCAGCGCGTAGCTGGCGGCGGACTTCACCTCCTCGGAAGACGGCGTGAACGAGTTGAGCAGGACCTCCTTCAGGTTCGGTATGGAGCTTAGATCTCTGCAATAATTATAGAATAACAAATCGATTAACACTTATTCAAGGTAGGGTATTCACATCAAGCGCCTTGTTTAAAAGTCTATACTTTTACAAAGGCAGTGCTTTTACAGAAGTCGCTAAGTGATGATTGACCGCTTTTAGACCGCTGTCGAGTGTCAAGACGAAGAAGAATTTCGATTTGTTGAAGAGGGCAAAATGGTAAGAAATGCGAAACTTAAGTATAATAATTATGCGATTGATTTTTGGCGGAAAATATAACTCCTTTTTTCAGTTAATTGAATAAGCTTCTGTTTCGGTAAGGAATAGATTTTTTTTTTACAAATTCTGCCACCTTTTTTCCAACAACACCAAATTATATAAACCCAGCAAGGAAATTTCATTTAATACCAGAACCGAAAAGTCAGGCATTACCACAAATTGCAAAACTACAATGAAAACTAGCCCCATTAGGTTGTATACTCACAGATGTCTTCCGATCTCAGCGAGTGCCAAGAGAGCGAACATGTGATGCGCGTCGGACGTTGGCTGTGCGGCATCCCGCAGGAAACCGCGCACTACTTCCAACGCATCCGACCCTCCCTCCACTACTACCGCTGCTACGCACTTCGCTAGAGAGTGGAAGGCCTGCAAAAACGAATATGGCTTACAAACTTATAATAGTACATGTTACTTTGTTTTCGCCAGTAAGATATCCAGTGAGATTAACAACAGGAAAGGTACATCAGGCCGCACCTCAGTTGTAAAAAAAACAGTATTAGCTGGTCTCGTATTCTTTTGACACTCCTTATTATGTTAGATCAGCTCAATAAGTTACCACTGACTTGACGTGCGGTGGAAATGCAGGGTATATTTCACAGTACAGCCAAGACTTTTCAACCAATTCTTTATGTTAGTCATTTACAAAAAAAATTTGTTAGTCATTAAGTAGATGAGTACACTTTTGAACCAATTCCAAAAACTGTGGTTCTATTCAGATTCAGATATATTTATTTGCAAAAACATGTGTATACATACAACAAACAATATTGGTTTATTAGTGTATCAGAGTCTTGATGGTCATACGGCTACGATTTCAGGCCGGATATTTTTGTTAGTCATTAAGTAGATGAGTACATACCTGTTTGATGTGATGTGCGGAAGCATTGTGATCTTGCAGGCGATGTACAGGCGCCACTAACAATGCTAGCAGTTCCCGCCGAGAGCAGCCCGCCACGTCGGCTGCTACCAACGCGCTTAGTACGCCAAGCATCGCCTTGAGGGCGCCGCCTATGACAATCAGAATAATCATAAAGATACTGTAGATGTTTCGTTTTAGCAAGGAAAAAGGAGTCTTTGCTATTTCTCTTATATCTTCATAGGAACCCTAAAAAAACTAGGTATATGTATATATCATTTATGGATAGTTTCTCCGTAATAATTTCCATCGCCATTTTTCGAAATGCCATAAAGTGCAGAAGGTTAAATTCAACCAGGGCAGTCAGTCCTTTTTGCTTTCATGTGCTGTGTATGTCATACGTGGGGTTGATTTTCGGGTCGAGCAGTGCAGTGTTATTGGGTTATTCATTATGAATTTCTCAACAGTGACCTTAATTTTTGGAAGTAGGTGGCGCGCGGCATGTTACCTTTATGTCTCTGAAAGCACATTTTACCTTTGATTTTGCGCCTGATTTCTCCCTGGCCGTGTTGGCTTGCAGCCTATTCGGACTATGAGAGAGAACAAAAAGTGCAACTGTGTTTATGCACTATAATATCTCCAGCGTACTTGGTTAGAATCGGTTGAGACCCTCCGAGACCAAAAATAAAGTCTGGAGATAGTACATTTCGTGTCGAAAATAAAAAGTCGAGATTTTAACACGAGCGATGTGGCCAATTTCGAAGGTCGTCAAAATCGTCGAAAGTTACATGCGAGTGTTAAATAAAGCCTTTTTATGCGAGACACGAACGATTCTTTTTCCACTACCTGATGAGCTTACTTAATTAAATGCAAATAAGTTCCACCAACAATTTATTAGAAACGTTCAGACTAAAAACCTCAGACTATATACACACAATCAACGCACGCTTTTTCTAGAGGTAACAGGTTCAGTATGGCAGAATGTGCCAGTTACAAGATATCAAAATTCCATACAAAACATCATTTCGTAACAGTTATTAAGTAATTTTTTATTTTTTTATAATCTTGTTTCTATCTATTACAGGCGTGAGCGCGGCGGGGCAGCGGATGCAGGCGCAGCGCACCAGCGTCAGCGAATATTATTATAGTGCTTACGTACCTTGCAGCAGCGGCGACTTGGCGAGCGCGAGGATGTTGGGCGTGAGCGCGTGGCGCGCCTCGGGCGTGAGCGCGGCGGGGCAGCGGATGCAGGCGCAGCGCACCAGCGTCAGCGAATATTATTATAGTGCTTACGTACCTTGCAGCAGCGGCGACTTGGCGAGCGCGAGGATGTTGGGCGTGAGCGCGTGGCGCGCCTCGGGCGTGAGCGCGGCGGGGCAGCGGATGCAGGCGCAGCGCACCAGCGTCAGCGCCGTCTGCGCGCAGTGCAGGTCCGCCTCGCACACCAGCGCCGGCACCTCCATCAGCACCTGTATGGAACAATATTTTTGTAAACTAGCTTCTGCCATCAGTTTCACCCGCGTGAATGTCGGAAATTCTGCAAAGATACTGCCAGAATAAAATATCCTGTCCTAATCTAGGACATAGTCCATGCAAACTGCATCTAGCGTAATTGATAAACTTTTATGATATTAGTAGATTAGGATATACAGTAACACTTGCTTACACTACAGGTCAGTAACAGTTCATTGTGGTTACAAGTTGAACAAGGATTGTTCCCTTGACAAATAAATGTCAAAGAAATAAAAACCCCGCAAAAATAAAGTCAGTTTCTATTATATAGCACAGAACGGACATTAATCTAATTATGTAATATGAAATTATCATAGTGATTTATGATATGGTATTCAATATACATGTAAAAATCATAATGATTACATACCTTACTTAAAAGCTCTATGCTTATAGCATTGCTGTAGTTCTGTACTAGAGTATCTAGAAGGACTAGAGTGGACAACTTCAGGGCTCTTTGATTCTTCCTCAGGAAAGATCCAAGGATTGGTACGGCATCAGACTGTAATAAACAACGACATTAATATGCTTGTTTCATTAAAACATCTGTATTTTTAAAGAATGTTAGGACATGCCTTTATTTTGTATATAGAAAAAATTGGAAAGGAATAATTTCTTACCAAAATAGGCGTCAGATCAATTCTCAGTGGCGATGAGGCGACTTTAGTGAGAGCCTTCACTGTAGTCAAACGAGTAATTTCATTGCGAAGTCGTTCTAAGAAGATTGGCAGACAAACCGGAAGCTCGTGCTGCAAAAGAAAATAAGTTATTTAACATCAGTAATGGTTTGCGCCGAAATAGAGTAATACAAGGGATTCTTGATTTCTTTCAAACGCAAGTTATGAGAAGCGTGTAACTAATTCTTTCGCTTCAAAAACAAAGGAATAAAACTAACTGCATAGCAGCATTAGATAATGGCGTCGATCACTAAAAGAACAAATAAGAGGGTCTACGCAGCTTGGTTTTTAGGGTTCCGTACCCAAAGGGTAATAACGGGACCCTATTACTGAGACTCCGCGGTCCATCTGTCTGTCTGTCTGTCTGTCTGTCACCAGGCTGTATCTCATGAACCGTGATAGCTAGACAGTTGACATTTTCACAGATAATGTATTTCTGTTGCCGCTATAACAACAAATACTATAAACAGAATAAAATAAATATTTAAGTGGGGCTCCCAAACAACAAACGTGTTTTTTTCGCCGTTTTTTGCGATTGTGATAATGGTACGGAACCCTTCGTGCGCGAGTCCGACTCGCACGTGGCCGGTTTTTAATACAGTTAAGGTAGAAATGGATGACTTTACATTATTGAAAAGTATAATTCTACCAATTTCTTAAACCGAGGTTTTTTTTATATATTCATATCAAATGTAATTTAAATTGGTTTAAACATTTCCGAGATTTTAGATCTGAAAGTTTGTATAAAATAAAATATGTTCCTAAAGGCTCTAAAGTTTCTCAGCAGACAGAGGACCGAATATTGGATGTTGGCGGCGTGATACTCTGTGTCTCGGAAAGCAGGTTAAGCCGTTGGTCCTGCGCAAGTATTCACCCTGATGTCGTGTTACAGTCCAATCGGACTATGAGAGCAAATAAACAAAACTGCATCTGTGTGTTTGCACACACTTGCGCCCTATAATATCTCCTGCGTACTTGGCCAGTCTCGGTGAACTCGAAAAGCAAAAAAAAATAGATCAACGAACGACATACTTGCAAATGATCACCGAAATGGCAGAGCAGCTGCCCGCAGGCTGCGATGGCGCGCTCCTTGACCTCCTGGTCCATGTCGGTGGCGCGCAGCCGCACCAGCGTCACCTCGTACATGGCCGGGATGAACGCCTGCAGCTCCTCACTCGGGCTCTCCACCGACACCAGCGACGGGTCGCCCACCACCTGGTCTGAGAGAGGAATGTCTTGTGAATTCTGCACCAACAGCGATACATACCAATATTTGACAAAATATGTGTGTTACAGTTTTTATGGCTAATTATGAGTTAACCTATGTAACTGGAATATATGTATACAACATGCGAACGAACTAATAAAATATATTTCAAATTTAAACGATGCAATACAACACAACATTACTTATGGCACGGGGTCTCATTGCTAAGAAAGAAAATTTGGTTCAAATAAATCTCACTAGGTGGCGCGATATGCACTGTCTATCTGATATTGAATCTGTGTAAAATTAACATTTTCTGGAATTGAACACAAAAATTGTATGTTCTTGTTTAATCAACTCTCCTAAGTACAAAATTATGGAATATTGGGCTCTTAATTCACATTTCAAAGATTATTAGACGGATCATTTAAAATTGATGCCAATAGATGGCGCATCTTTAAATTTCTGAGGCATTCCACTCGATTGTTAAAGTTTGCATTTTAACACATTTTGGTGCAAAAAAAAAACTGTAAAAACGTGCAAATAAATACTAGAAAACAAACCTTCACTGTATTTAAACAAAAAAACATTCACGAACCTAGTAAACCCTTTTACTTGCAAGTCGCTGCTAACACCATCTATCTATCACCGTGAAACAGAACCGAATGCGTTCGATGTACAAAAAATTGCCAGAATAAGCAGTCGAAAAACGCTAGTTACGTCGGCACGGTTTCTTTGTATGGGATGAGGTATCTGTACGCTAGTATTATATTATCTGTGCTACTGCGCAGGGTCTTGCAGCCAATTCAGAGACACAAAGATCCGTTGTGAGCATTATACATGGTTTTTAAAATTGTTTCTGTTCTAATAGACGCGGTTTGGGTCGGACAACTTGCATATCTATTTCTTGATTAAAGCCCGTTGGCACTCACTGATATTTTACGTTTCACTGATATTTGCATTGACAATAATTAATGTTAAGGTATTTGCATTGGCACACTACATTATTTCTATGATCCTTCGAGCTGGTTAATACTTCTCCCAATATCTTTATAAATTATAGCCTATGTGTTATTCTGATGCATCATCAGTAGTTTTTTTGTGAAAGAGTAACAGACATCCATCCTCACAAACTTTCACGTTTATAATATTCTGGTAGTAGAATTACAATTATAAAAAAGTAAAAAACAAAAAAGGTTGAACAATAGAAGATTAGTTGCTTGTCATTTGTCTCCGTCTATCGTTTTCACTATTCGTTATTTGAATGTAGGTTTATTAAATAAATCTATTACCTAGATAATTCAAATTCGAGCAATGCAAGTTAGTGCAAACACAAAGTACGTAAGCGTCGGCGCGCCGCAGACAGAGAGGCAACTACGAACAAAGCGTCATTTTGCACACACACATTAACATGCGATTTTACAAGGATTTTTGGGCAATATTGGACCAAGCTCAGTCGCGGCTGTCACGAGCGTTTTGTGCGGGCGTTTGTCACGTAGTTCATACATAAAGTACTGTCACGAGGTCGCTTTGGCTGGGTTACTTTTAATAAACGTTACAGACCGAATATACTTTTAATAATTGTTACAGACCGAATATACTTTTAATTCGTTCTTTCTTATTTTTTAAGTTAGGTCATAAAATTTTTCAAGATGACAAGTTAGAAATTCAATATCTAGGAAAATAATAAATTACTTTAAGTCCATAGACGAAATTGGAAAGGCTATGAAACTTGTCATAATAATATGGTTTAAGTCATCTAGCTCACAAATATGTTACCTCCGCATTTTTTTTTTCTTGTTTAAGTACATCTTTTTAGTTCGCTTCTTAAGCAGTCGGGTTTTTTTATGTTATTAACATTTTTTTTCACATTTATATTTTTTTCGAGCTTGGTACTTTTCACATTTTAAACCGAGAAGCACCAAGATGGATGGGATCATTATTACACAATTGTTACGTGTTGTTACCCTCCGATCTTCGTCGTATGTGGCGTCGTGATCTGTCTACCCTCAAAGGCACATGCCTCATTGTCATAACATACTTCATATATCATGCTTACATAAGCATGATATGATGTATGTTTAGACGAATCGATTTATTTATGTTTGTAACTTATACAACCTCAAACCTTCTTTTTTAGGGTTCCGTACCCAAAGGGTAAAAACGGGACCCTATTACTAAGACTCCGCGGTCCGTCTGTCTGTCTGTCTGTCAACAGGCTGTATCTCATGAACCGTGATAGCTAGACAGTTGAAATTTTCGCAGATGATGTATTTCTATTGCCGCTATAACAACAAATACTAAAAACAGAATAAAACAAATATTTAAGTGGGGCTCCCATACAACAAACGTGATTTTTTTGTCGTTTTTTGCGATAATGGTACGGAACCCTTCGTGCGCGAGTCCGACTCGCACTTGGCAGGTTTTTTTTTAAATTCGTAATCAATATAGTAGCATCCCTAGTGAATCTGTCAGGTTTATCTGTCAATTTTCGAAACGGCGGGAGTAGCCCTTCTGTATACTTTCTATTTTGTAGTACATAGTTTTAAGTTGATTGTTTCTGTCATGAAACTTATTTGTTACGCATGCTAACGCAAACAGTCAGAATTGATCACCTTGATCAATTCATGATTACTAGAATTCATTACTCGACACTGGTCTCTTGCATGATCAATTCACGATCACTAGAATTTAGCCATTTCACTGGATCCTCAGTCACTTATTTCTTATATTATCTTTTATAGATAAGCAACGCTTGCCGAGGTAGGTCCGTGGATGGGCGACTGTCCATTACATACCAACATACCAAGACTCCTCCTAAAAAAGGCTAAGTTAACTTAACACATAATATCACTGATAACTTTGTAGTCTTACAAATAAATGGGTAGGTCATGATCTTCATGTTCTTCGTTTGATGGAATTCAAAAGTTAGACAAAAGGTCTACTATAATACCGGTGCGCTGACAAACTTAAATCAGTGATTTTGCTTTTGTCGGTTACTACTACTGCTGAAGCCGGAGTAGTCATGTCGCAGCATTTACCCAGTGGTCGCATAACTTTAACGAGTGTCTGCCGCATCTGCAAGGGTCGTGCACACAGCATAGCCCCACCGGTACTTTTGCGGCAGCTACCGTACGACCTAGATGTGACAGCAGGTGGCAATAACGTGCAGTCACATCTATACCGCTGGGTGACTGCCGCACTACGGCACATCACGAATACCAGCAGCCTAATTGCGTAAGTGAATTCTGCAAAGGAAACAAGTCGATACTTTTCTTAATTCTTTATTGTACACCAAAACAATACATTTACACAAAGTGATATCAATATTCATGTACAAAGGCGAACTTAACTCCAAAATGGAGTTCTTTCAAAGAATCAGAATCATTTCTTTCAACTTTCTCGGTATTGCGAAACTAATTTGGAAAGCTAGCGTTAGCTTTGCAAATCCTCCTTTGAGTTGAACACAGACTACTTAGAGATACTACGGAGTTGAAGATATATGACATTTGCATGACACAATATCAATAGTGAAGTTTTATCTCGATTGTTCCGCTTTCATTCATTCTTTTACAATCAATTCTAAGTCAAAATATTGGTAATGAAAGGAGCATAACCTTTCCGTTTCAGAGTGTAATATGCAATACGAAAAGTCGTTTTTGGGAAGGTTCCAACTTGTTTGCTTTGTAGAATTCACTTACGCAATTAGGCTGCCGGTCGTGATCTTCATTGATGACGCTGAGTTCTTGTCACTTCTTCTTCTTCATCGTATCATGATTCCAAAATTAAATACGCTTTGACCAGGATCCATCCACGTCAACAGCGTTTTCATTTGCCTAACAGAGATCTTTCAGGGTGCAGGTGTTGTTGCACAGAGAGCACGACAGGAGGTGAGGCATTGTTTGGGATATAGCCCCGCAATCGCACTGGGGGTCATTGGAGTACCCCCATCTAACTAAGTTGTGCCTGCAGCAACCCACTTGGCTGTCACTGCGTAATGTCAGGGGGGTGTCACTCCGCAGTTTAGGTACGATCGGCCGGCGGTACCTTGCAGAGGGAATAACGCATTAGGTTGCCGCTTACCGCTCGGCTCGCACGTTAGCCACGTTATTTATATTATGCAGCAAATAACGATGACTTCTAAACGTACTTCTAAGGCCTTTAAAAGATATTGTTGTGTTTACGGGTGTTTAAATAAAGCAAAGAACAATGAATCGATATTAAGTTTTTTTAAAGTACCGAAAGATTTTGAAAGGTAAGCTATTTTGTTGTACCTATTTAAATCATTACATAAATAATCTGTAACTATCGGTAGTAGGTGCATAATGTGTACGAGTTTTGTATAAAAATTTAAGCATTTTGGTGTTCCTAAAAGAATGAATAGGTGTGTGAAATACCTAAATAGGTACCCACCTACTTAGATATTTTAGATTTTCGTGTTGTTCACAAATATAATTTGATTTCTTTTTTTATTGAATGGTTACTGTTTTGTTAACATAAAAATAAACGCTTTAGATCCAGTTTAAAATAAATTATAATTGCCTAAGTAGTTACCTACTTAGCCTATGAATTTACCAATAGCCTGAGTAAGTGTACGCACTTGTTAAAGTTAACGTTTGTATATAAAACTAGGTACTTACTTATACCTAACGAACAAACAAAAAATATTTCGTAAGAGTTCTTCAAGCCAACTTTAAATAAACTAACAAAAAATATCACTAAAGAGTAAACAAAGAGGTAGGTACCTATACTCAATTTGAAATAACTTTAGACGTCTTTACAACTCGTTTTACAGCCCGTTCAACCGATTTTGTGTTCTATCTCGTACACATAAGGATGATATAAAAAGCACAAATCTGTTACCAAAACCAACTGTTTACTACAGCTTCCATTTGTCGTATCACCAACGCAATAGAAGTCAAAATCGATTGACCGGGCTGTAAAATGGGCTTATTTAAATGTCTAATGTTATAGTAAATGAAGTTTAGGTAACCTAGTTTTCATTTGTTAAGTACCAAACAAAATGACGGTCTATAATATTCATTGTCTATCTACCTACTTGACCGTGTAATCCAAGGCATCAAACATAAGAAAGATTACGTGGTTAAGTAGGTAGATAGTGGATGTAAGCGAAAGCGGCAAGTCGACAACCCTTACGAGCCGAGTCAAACCGCGCCAGACAGCGACGGAGATACGCGTTAGAAGAGAACGGCAACGTTTAGGTGAATATCACGTTAGGCACTGAGCGCTTATGCGAGCTGAATTGCACTTTGTTGCTAACTAGCAGGAGTCTCTATTTCAATGAATTGTTGCACGAAGTGAGTCTTCTGTACTTGTACTATTATTTATTCTGTGGTAATGTTAACTTACCTAACGGTCGCATAACTTTGACGAGTGTCTGCAGCACCCTCAGGGCTTCGGCGGTGACCTTGTAGAATGGGTCGTGCACACAGCAGAGTACCGCCGGCAGTAGAGCAGCGACGTGCGGCCGCATGGTCGCCGCCGGGTGGCCGCGCACCAGGCACACCACGAATACGAGTGTCTCGATCTTCATTGATGACGCTGTGCTCTTGTCGCTGAATTATGGGTCATAGAAAAATTTCATACATTAATTTATTATTATTATGTCCTTTATTGATTTCTTTTCTTATTTACTACATTTTTAAATATTTTTATAAAATAAATTACAAAAAAACATATTATTATTACATCCTTTATTTATCTCTTTTCTTATTAATTACATTTTTAAATATTTTTATAAAACACATACAAAAAGAAAAAACATTTGAAAATATTAAAAATAGTAGCCCACCGGTATCGGGAACAGGGTCCAAGCTACCGGTGGTCAGGGCTCCTGAGAGAGGAACCTCCTAACGATACGCGCCGTGTCCAGGAGTACCGCTTTCTGGATCAAGCCCTTGATCCAGCTGCCTAACGAGAGCCTCCTCAGATGTTCGTCAAGGCTCTTGGCTGTTATGCCATTGGCCGTAACGACTATCGGCACAATGACTGCTGTATTCACATCCCACATGTCGACAACCTCGCGAGCCAGATCAAGATATTTGCTTTTCTTATCTCTCTCAGCCTTCACGAGGTTCTCGTCATGGGGAACCGCTACATCAACAATCATTGCGCGACGCTCTAGTCGGTCTATCACCACTATGTCAGGCTTATTGGCAACAATAGTCCTGTCAGTGATGATAGACCGATCCCAATACAACGTGACATTGCCATTTTCGAGAACTGGGTCGGGCTCATACTTATAGTAAGGCACTTCCGATTCAACAAGATTGTATTTCAGAGCAAGTTGCTGATGGATAATCCTGGCTACAAGGTTGTGTCTATGCAAATAGTCTCCGTTAGCTAGACTAGAACAACCGGAGATAATGTGACGGATGGATTCCCCCGGCCGGTGACATGCCCGACAGATGTCAACCGTGCCGTCTTTCACAATATATTTCCGGTAGTTGTTCGTCATCATAACTTCGTCCATAATCGCAAAGACAAAACCTTCGGTTTCCCCGAAAAGGTCACCAAATCGCAGCCAGGCCACGGACGCTAAAAGATCTACATCAGGCCCATGTAGGACCCGGTAGAAGCGTCCGTGAAGCTCCTTGCTCTGCCATACCTCCCTGCGGTCATTAGTATCTAATACTATAGGTTTGCGCCAGTTCTCGTTAGCCAAGGAGAGCGGGGTAAGGCCCTTATCCACCGCTACCACATCTCGATGCATACCCACGTCAGCTGCCTGGAAATATTCCCTAAGACTGCATACCTCGCGGTTGTGCAGGGTCTTAGCATTTAAAAAGCCACGACCCCCGCACTTCCGAGGGATATACAGTCTCATAACCAATGACCGTGGGTGATGCATACGATTTGCGGTAAGCAATGTGCGGACTCTCCTATCCAGGGCGTCAAGTTCTGTCTGAGTCCATTTGAGTATGCCGAAAGAATACATCAAGACCGGCATGACCCAGCCGTTGAAGGCGCGCACCTTGTTCCCGCCTGATAAAAGACTATTTAGTACTTTTTTCAGGCGGCCAAAGAAGCGTTCCTTCAACGACTGTTTCACGTCAGTTACATTGATGCCTAATGCTTCCGACATACCCAAATACTTGTAAGTTTCGGTTGAGGAAAGGGATCGAAGGTGTATGGAATCCGAGAGTTGTATTCCCACGGATTCCATAATCTCCCCATGCTTTACATGCATGACAGCACATTTGTCCACACCAAATTCCATCCTGATGGCGTCACTAAAGGTTTCTGTAACCTTCAGTAGCTTCATCAGTTGCAAGTTGTTGGGGGCAAAGAGCTTGAGATCATCCATGTAAAGGAGGTGAGATATGACCTGACCTCCTCTTCTCAACCGATAGCCCAGGCCCGAACCCTCCAGCAGTGTACTAAGAGGGTTCAGGGCTAAACAAAACCACAGTGGACTCAGACTATCGCCCTGAAATATTCCACGCTCGATCCTTATAGGTTCGCTGTCCTCTTGAATCTGTCGACATCCTGGATAGCGAAGGACCGTCCTCCACTGCCCCATACACGACATCAGGAAGGTGCGCAGAGTTGCATCAATTTTATACAACTCCAGCACCCTCATGAGCCATGTATGTGGCACTGAGTCATAGGCCTTCTTGTAGTCTATCCAACATGTCACCAGATCCCTTCGGGAACGGCGAACCTGCTGGCTAATAGCTTATTATTATTATTATATATACTTTATTGTACACCACAAAAACATACAGGACAAACATTTACAAAAACAAGTGTACAATGGGCGGTCTTATCGCTCTAAGCAATCTCTTGCAGACCATTTCAGAATTTAGAACACATCCTAACGCAATCAGTCAGAATTTATCACCTTCATCATTAGAGTTCATTGCCGGACTTTGGCCTCTCCTCTCCTTCCACTACATATTACATATTTGGCTAACCCCCAGTACCATCCCCACTACTCGGAGCCCCATGGTTATGGAGATATCCATGGGTAAAGTTTTCAGGTTAGAATAAAAAAATCCATAAATGTCCATCGATTTAAGGGGCGCGGAGGAGGGGATGGTTAAGGGGGTAGAGGGGCTACTTCACTGTACCATCCCCACCCCACAGAACCCCATGGTTATGGAGTTATCCACGGTTAAAGTTTAAGATTAAAATTTAAGCAGCAAAGTCGACGGAGTCGGATGAGTTCGCTCGCTTTGCTCGCTCACTTCAGCTCCCGTCATCTCCTTCGAACCTAACCTATCCGTGTCGGGGTGCCCTAAGCTCCCGAGCTCGCTTCGCTCGCTCTTGGATTAATTCTCGTTTTGTTACCCCACGAAAAACATACAAAAAAACATAAATTTTCCGAGTCTTGAAAGTTTGTAAAAAGCTTTCTTTTTATCTACCTACAAAAAAAATGAACTTCCAAATCAACGGCCCATAATGGAAAATTTATACCAAGATTCGAACCTGGACCCTATAACTCACTAGTCAAGCTATTATACCGCTGCGCCATTCTGACACTTATATAATGATATGTTTATAAATCATCCGTCACATTATTCATGTCGGCCCTGACGTTTATAAAGAAGATTGAGGGTATAGTCATCGGCACGTAACTTGGCAAGGTTTTGGCGTAGTGGGGATAAGTTCGCGCATCGTACACTTATTGCCACAAAAAAGTGGTCACTTTTATTTCTTGTAATTTTTCAATATGGTATGGCCATCATTTATTTTTAATCATGTATGTTTAGAAGAAACTTAAATAAAGGTGAGGAATTCGTGAAGTTTATTAGGTGTTAAAAATAAAATATATACAGTCAAAGTTAAAAAAATATTCGAAAAAGATATTAATATTAAACATTATGTGTCCTATTAAAATGATATTAATATGTAATATTAATAATATAATGATATTAATATTAAAATTTAAAACAATAAGAGCGAACGGAATGCGGTGCGGGAGGCAAGGGTCGACTGAGCCACCAATCGAGCGCTCGGATCGGCGCGACCTTGTACCCCGCGCCCCGCTTCATTACCAAGACCTAAAAAAAACCGGCCAAGTGCGAGTCGGACTCGCACATGAAGGGTTCCGTACCATTATCGCAAAACACTGCATAAAAATCACATTTGTTGTATGGGAGCCCCCCTTAATTTATTTTATTTTAATTTATTAATTATTATTTTTTGAAGTAAATATACAACTAAACATTCTGTGAATATTTCAAGCGTCTACCTGTTGCCGTTATTATTATCGAGCAAAAAACGGCAAATACATCACGTTTGTTGTATGGGAGCCCCCCTTTAATATTTATTTTATACTGTTTTTAGTATTTGTTGTTATAGCGGCAACAGAAATACATCATCTGTGAAAATTTCAACTGTCTAGCTATCACGGTTCATGAGATACAGCCTGGAGACAGACGGACAGACAGACAGACAAACAGACAGACAGACGGATCGCGAAGTCTTAGTAATAGGGTCCCGTTTTTACCCTTTGGGTACGGAACCCTAAAAACGACTTCTGCGCATCTAACGACTCTTGCCAAGTTACGTGCCGATGACTATAAGCTTATAATTTAGTTAAGTAAAACATGACAAGCATCATAGCATAATTACTCGTCAGGTTGTGTTATTCGAATAACGACTTATAATTACAATAACATGATGTCTCGATTAAGGGCGCGGCGAAGCATGAATTGTCCATACAAACGTAATACCTAAATCATTTGTAAGTTGAGCATATTTCCACCATAAATATTATGCTAATATTCGGATTCAGACAGTATTTATCTAGGTTCCTACGTCTTTATTTTTTCAAAATACTTACCTAAAATGAAGTTTAAGCGAATTCCATTTCGTACATTTTTACAGCGTAAATGACATTTTTTCTTATTGACTTTTCTATATTAAAGAAAACAATATCTATAAAATTGTCGACGCTATAACATAGCTCATATTATCAAGTTACAAAATATCGAAAAAAAAAAAAAAAAACATTAAGTTTTCATTCATAATTTTTGGTATTACGGAACACATCAAAATAATCATACATTTTCAATAGCTAGTATTGCTGTCGCGTCGAGCACGTCATGTCAATATGTGTGTGGTCGTGCTTCACACGGTTGAGTAGGTATCCCTCGTACGGCTTTTGTTCGGGGCACTTCGGGGTTGTTTACTGTTTGTTGTATTGTATTTTTTTTTTGTGGTTTGTTGTCAGTGTTAGACGATTACTTTACTGTGCTGTTCGTGCGTATTTATTTATTTTCTAAGTACTTATTGTAATACTAGCTGTGCCCGCGACTTCGTTCGCGTGGTTGTCGAGAGCAAAACAACGTCGTTTAGATAAGAGTATATCACCTTTTTGATGATTTAGATAAGAGTCCTGACTTTGGTATAGTTGATTACGTTAATGCTTCTCTATATACTATGTTAGCGGTGGAATTACCCGGAGCATATACAAAAAGGTTGTTTGGGTTGCTAACACGTGATAGAGAAACATAGAGTTGGCCGTGTGAAAAACAATCAAAAGTAAGGTCTACACCCGCAACGGATAACGTCTGGCCTTGGGCTTTATTAATAGTCATAGCGTAACAGAGGCTTACAGGAAATTGCACACGTTTGAAAGTAAACGGAAAATTATTGGGGATAATGGGTATCCTGGGAATGAAAACAACATCACCGGAGCCGCAACCTGTTAAGATTTCGGCTTCGATGACATTTCGTTGGAGATTTGTTACTCTCAACCGAGTTCCATTGCATAGTTTTGGTGGGCTTAAATTTCTGAGTAGAATGATTGGTACTCCGACTTTTAAATAAATTTTGTGTGCTGGAAGACCTGGTGTATTTAGAGAGTCTAAAAACTCTACTGGATAGTGGGTGGCATCTCCTTCTTCTAAAACCGTGTTAATAGATAAATATTTCCTACTTTCTCCAGAAACATGTACCAATATTTGAGAATTTATTGCTGCTGCTTGGTCGTTGCGAGGTGCCAAAATAGCTCGTTGGCATAGCCAAGCAGCGTCATGGTTCGAGATCTCTGATGGATCTCCGTATACAGAGGAAATGAGTTCCTGCTGTGAGGCAACAGAAGAACACAGGCTTTCGACTAAAGTTACTTTACCTCCTTCTTGAGTCGGGTATGTGCCGTTACCAATTTGAAGTAGTAAATTTGAGAAAACCTGCGCGTTTGCGTCACCTCCCAAATATGCTCGCATATTAAAGCTCAAATTAGTTAATATGACACTACGCCATAAAATAGAGCTCTTTAAACAGGCACCTATTTCATCGGCCCTCGTTCCTCTGGGTATTATAGGGAGTGTCTGCCTGAAGTCTCCACAGAATAGCACCGTTAAGCCTCCCATCGGTCGGTCATTTTGTCTTATATCTCGCAACGTTCTATCTACAGCTTCCACAGCTTTACGATTTGCCATCGTACACTCGTCCCAAACGATAAGGGCGCAATCGCGTAAAACCCTTGCTTTATCACTATTGCGAGACACGTTGCAAACAGGGTTTTCTGTGCGGTCCAAGTCGATTGGTATTTTAAATGTTGTATGTGCAGTTTTTCCTCCTGGTAATAAAGTGGCAGCTATTCCTGAGGAAGCGACGGCAAGGGCAATTTTGTTTTGGCTCCTTATTTGAGCCAAGATAACTTTAGTGAGGAAAGTTTTACCTGTTCCACCAGGTGCATCTAAAAACAGCATTTCTCCTAATGAATGTTCTACACTACAGCATACTCTATCAAAGATTTGACGTTGTTCTGACGTCAAATTTGAACAGCCATTTCGCAATATTTCTGCTAACTCTTCGGGGTTGTAATTTATTTCAGATGTATACTCCCTATTAATTCGTTCCCCACCAACTGTCGGTGTCGGCAAGCCGTATTGACTGAGGGGGTTCCCTCCTATACTTGTAACTATATCTTGTATAGCCAGCAAAGCCCTATTATGGCAGCTTTCACGTACTTGGTCAGAAGTTTCACTATTTATATTTTGCTGTCTCAAAAAATCTTCGGCAAACGCGTCTTTATATTTTTGCCACAACTGCCCAGCGTCCGATAGGCCACAAAATGTCAACAAAATGGCAAATAAATGGCGCAAACGATGTGGACTATCACTGACGCATGCTTCGGCTAAAGCATCATCCCAATGCTGATCGCCATCTAATAAATGCCGTGCGCGGCAAGCAGCTTGAAATGTGGGATATTCTATATCGTCCACTTTGCGGAGCTCAGCAAAAGAAGTAGGTCCTCGCACTGTGTGAAGAAGAAGGCGTAAATAATAACACTCTGCATTATTTGGGTGCACCGTGTATACTCTTCCAATCACGTGTTCTTTAAAAATGCCGGACTCGCCTTCTACAGCAGTTCCACGTCTCCTGCGATTAAAAACACCTTGCTGCTTGTTATAAGTATAATAATGTGGCACTTCATTGTACAACAGAGACTTAGCGAAATTGTCTCTTTCGCAAAGGCGAAAGAATGCGAGCAAGGTGGTTTGTCTTGGGTTGTTCATTCTTTCTGCCACATTTTCTGGCTGAAAGTAAACTCGCTGCCCGCCTTCCAGGTGCACGTCAAGATGGATGACTGGCGGATACCTTTCATGAATAGGGAAACTCAAAATGCGCCAAACTGCCTCCGAAGAGCTTATGTATCGGCCAGATTGATACCTTGTCACTTCATCAAATTGGTTGTTATTTCTTAGTGCTATCATGGCTTGATCACTACCTTTATTAACATATTTACATATATATTTTATAGATTCGACGCTATTACAAATTTCAACATTAATGTGTGCTTGAAAAGCGTTTGACAAAACTGGAGAATACGGTACCACCCAACTATTATTTAGAATTATTTCTTGTCCACGGAATCTGACAGTAGCTGTGAAACCACCTTGTGACGGTGATCTTCGCCGGTATTGCGGATACCCATTTTCCCCAGCCATAGTTAGTTCTTTCAGTGCTCTGGGGTATTTTTTTGAGCATTGACCATCTTTCATGCACGGTGATTCCCTGTTTAAGAGGCCACATGGCCCGTGAACCATATGTGTTTTTACTATGTCATGCAAAATCGGATCTGCATTATAGTCCGGAAATTCTGCACTTATGACACTGTCTATAGCATCGGGACGAATTTTTTCTTCCAGCCACAGAAGAATGTGCGCGTGGGGTAAACCACGCTTTTGCCACTCGACGCTATACATAAAACAAAGAGTTGAACCGAAAACTTTCTCCTTTGTAAGTAGATTAATCAAGACTTTGAGTTTTAAATGAAAAATCCTAGCAATAATGTCATGTCTGTCGTATGACGCCTGTCCTGTGAGAAGTGCCTGGCAAATCTCCGTCCACTTTGGATTTGTTGTAAATGTTATAAAAAGGTCCGGCCGGCCGTATTTACGGACGTAACAAAAAGCATCTTGCGTTCGTTCGTGCATATACCGCGGACCGCCTGTGAAACTGGATGGCAAAATAACCAATCGACCCAAGTTTTCGACGTTATTATCTGATTGCATGGCGTCCCGCAAGTGCACGTATTCTTCAGCGCGTAACCGTCGCTGGTTAGTGCGAATATACACTAAACGTTCAGTTTCTATTTTTGCGTACATGTCCACAATAAATTGGCTGAACAAACCACGAAATCGTTGCAAATATACGAAACTGTTTTGCCTTATTTGTAAAAGGTAGGAATAGTATTGTTGAGCAGATATTTTTTTTTGATAATTAGTGACTCTCGTAGTAGGGTTCACTTGGTACAGCCCAAAATTGTACCCATCTTCACCATGACAATAGATTAGTGGATATTGCAGGGCGTCGTAAGCTCGGTGGGTTTCCAAAATGCGTTGAAGGCGATCGTCGCGTGTACGCAACACGATATCACGTCTCTCACACTCCTGGTCGACTAAAACAACTGCAACTTCATCTGCGACGGGTGCATTGTGTCTTCCACGGTGTTCACCCACAGGACGTCTATCGGCACTTATAACAATTTTGAAATCATTGCTGCCTTGTGGAATTGACTCCAATGCAGCTTTGAATTCACGAACGTACTGGTTAACGCGATGCAGCAATTCTTGAAGTTGACCCAAAAGCTCAGCATTGAGCTGGGGAAAATTGTGATTTCTAACATTGAGCTGTTGCGTGTAATCGGATACAAAATAAATTTGGAGAAATTTGGGTTCATTTTCTGGCAGCAAAGATCCAATAAGGTGATAAACTTGACCTTGTACTTTGAAGGTTGGCATGAACGGTCCTTCCGTTATTTGTTTTGCCCCAAAGGAAGTCATTTGGAAAGCACTGTTATATAAACGAATATTATCCAAAAAACGGTTCGACTGGGGATGATCGCCATTCAGGAGACTTATAAGTAAGTGTGGTGGATCTTGGAAATTTGGAAGAACAATTTTTCCATTTGAGCAGCACATTCCATCTGTCTCTTTCCTCCATTTCAAAGCATGACAAAAATTACAAATTTCTCTCATGTCACCCACGAAAGTAAAGCCAGCATAATTAATTCTAGACGAATATGTGAACCCTGATTTTTCCCTATTGTCCCAAGGTAATAAAATATTTGCATCGTCATTTTCCATGGACTCATCAGCTCCGCTATTTGTTTCTCTATTCATATGGTATCGAGCTCGTTCTATTTCTAGGCGAGATTGACGTTGTTCTGCTGTTTCTGCTCGTCTTAGTTCATCTATTCTTTCCCTTTCAGATGCAAGATAACTTTCATTGTTTCTTTGTACACCTACATAGTTATGTCTAGCTATTTCTAATCGTTCTTCTCTTTGGGAGAGAGATTCAGACTCGCGCGAGAGAGCGTGTCGCTCTCGGTCAGATGACAGACGTGCTTGGCGTTCCTCGATACTCTCTTGAGAACGCAAAGTCGCGGTCCGAGTTCTTTGCGAACTTAAGCGCGACTCCCTTTCTGTGAAAGTCTCTGACTCGCGTGAGAGAGACTGGCGCTCCCGATCAGCAGACAGCCGAACTTCGCGTTCCTGGATATTCTCTTGAGAACGCAAAGTCGCGGTCCGAGTTCTTTGCGAACTTAAGCGCGACTCCCTTTCTGTGAATGTCTCTGACTCACGTGAGAGAGAGTGGCGCTCCCGATCAGCAGACAGCCGAACTTCGCGTTCCTGGATATTCTCTTGAGAACGCAAAGTCGCGGTCCGAGTTCTTTGCGAACTTAAGCGCGACTCCCTTTCTGTGAATGTCTCTGACTCACGTGAGAGAGAGTGGCGCTCCCGATCAGCAGACAGCCGGTCTTCGCGTTCCTGGATACTCTCTTGAGACCGCAAAGTCGCGGTCCGTGTTCTTTGTGAACTTAAACGTGACTCCCTTTCGGTGAACGTTTCCGATTCACGTGAAAGAGCGATGTGCTCTCGGTTAGCAGATAACCGTGCTTCACGATCTTCTTCCGATTCCTGAGACCTACAAAGTCTCATCCTTTTCGCATTTCGGCTACGCAGCGAAAGGTTAGTTTTTTTTCTTTGAGGCATTTTCAAGGAAAATTAAAGCAATAAACAAAACTAACAACACTTATGACTGAATAGCCTACAAACTTAAAAGAACGGTGCGTCGAACAGTCTAGTGTGACAACGTATCGTCTGTTCGTGGTCGTGACTCAACGAATTGGCAACACTAACTTACTGTATAACGATTGGCACTATTGGATTCAAACTACGAAGTAAATCAAATACAATCTTAACTTCGTACTTCAAACCAATGACCAAAGTTGACCAAACGAAACCAATAAGATAAGCAAATACTTTTTTTTCGACCAATTTAGAAAATCGATAAACCAAGCAACCAAAGAACTTTTACGACACACGCAAGAACTTTTAAGACACCTAACGAAACCCAATTTGCCTAGTAAACACGGTGGACGTCATCCTCGCGCGGAAAATCTTAACACCGCGATTCAGAAAATGACGTCATTTGCACAACGCCATCTATCGGATTTAGATTTCAACTATCAACATTAGTTCTCGTAACGTAATATTTTACTTCTTGAACTCACTAAATTAATCATATCTTTTGATAGAGTGAACCGATTTCGATGAAACAAAAACTAAGTTAAACCTCAAGTTGCGTATAATTTTTGTATATAAACATTGTCAGCATTGAATTCGTAGATTTTACGTGATGTGCGCACAAACAAACAGACAAACAGACAAACAGACAAACAGACAAAAATTTCAAAAATGATGGAAATGGGTTCTGTTACTTATCTTTTCACACGCTGGCTATTTTTTGTTTCAATTTCTTCAATGTACAAAAATGACTTTTCTACAGATTTATTATATGTATAGATATAGATTTCTGACACAATTGACCTATGCTATGAACTTGGATTTAGATTTGCCTTGTGATTTGAACTTTGATATTGAGTAATCTACTTTTTTACGAACGTTGCGTTGTTTACGGACTTTGTTATTATTTACGATTTGGTTTGGTTGCCGACATGGACTCCGAGCGTTGGGATGTTTCTCACAGTAAGTACCTATTTCCCAATGACATAAT
The DNA here is from genome assembly GCA_945859665.1 of Anorthoa munda. Classification (NCBI taxonomy): domain Eukaryota; kingdom Metazoa; phylum Arthropoda; class Insecta; order Lepidoptera; family Noctuidae; genus Anorthoa; species Anorthoa munda. The sequence goes on along the minus strand of OX243900.1, from coordinate 12,961,994 downwards.
ACAATAAGTTACTAGCTGTTCCCAGCGGTTTTACCCGCCGCTTAAAACGGTTGACCGATGTATATGTTTTTTTGTGTATATTTGAGGTCTGAGAATAGGTCGTGGGTGATCTATCATCACGCTACGACCCTTAGGAGAATCAAGAATGGCTAAAGCAAAGGAAAATGAGGTTGACAGCTTCATTCTTTGTCCAAGTCTGCAAACTCAGAGAAACGACGTCTTGCAAAACCATAGTAAAGCAACTATTATACCATACATTTAAAGGCAATGATGCTACAAAATATGGAAACTAAAACGAACCCATAGCACTAAAAGACGCTGAGCAACTTTTAGGGCTTCATATTGAACCATCTGGGTTGTTTATTGACGAAAATCATCCTTTTCTCGGAGCAAGGCCAGATAGTCTGATAGGTGATGACGCTATTATTGAAATAAAGTGTCCTGCCAGCGCGGCAGCGCAGCAAACATTGATAAAAAAAAAAAACTTTTTGCACTAAAGATATGGAGGACGAAATAAATAGAATAAAATTGAAAAGAAATCATAACTATTTTTACCAGATACAAGGACAATTACAAATAACAAACCGCAAATACTGTATTTTTATAGTATGGACGCCTAAACGCCCTCTCACAGAGAGGAGGCCTGTGTCCCAGCAGTGGGAACATTAATAGGCTGATGATGTGTGATGTGATGTGGACGCCTAAAGGACTGGCATTTGAAAAAATTTAAAAAGACAACGAATATTGGAATTCAATAGTCTTAAAATTAGAAGAGTTTTATTTTAAATGTATATTGCCTGAATTAATAGATCCCCGTATACCTAGAAATCTGCCTATCAGAGACAGAATATAAACTTTTTTTTTTACTTTGCCTACGTAATGTACAATTACAACAATTATTACAATGTACAATTGTACATATAAACTGAAAAGCGTATGTAAAAATGTTTTCTGATTATCATTATTGTATTTTTGTATTTCGTTCAGTAGATAATATTTATGGTCACCGTATACGACTTTATCACATTTTGATTTATATTTTTTAAATAGATGAATGATGAAGTATCTAAAACATAACTAAATATATGTTTATTTGAAATCCTTGGTTTTATTTTTCATATTCTTAGATCAGAGCGCTGTTATTTGTCTGTACCTACTTATGCGTAAATAGGCATAAATTATTGGAATATTTGTCTTTTACTAATACTTTGCCAAAGTAACATTTGTATTATTTTACTTGCATTCATTATTTATTATAACAATACGTATTTGAGGTTTCGTAAAAGGAATAGTTACCTACATAAATAAGACAAAAGAACGCCGGCGCCGTTCGCGTTGGCCGGCTTTCGAGTCGTTATGAATGGAAGCCTATCTACTCGCACACACACGGCGCACCGCGTGTGTGTGGAAAGCAAGATAGCAATACTCCGAACGAATTCTTCACTCGCCTCGAATTGCATTTGCGAGCTTCGTTCGCCGCGCTCTTAAGTAACTTTTTGAAAGTGAAAATAATCGTCCTTTTGGAACTAAATCAAAGTTTAAAGAGTATTGCTCGAGAATTAAATTGTCGACGTAAGTGTAACCTAAACTATAATCAATTTATATTTTTAATTTACTTCTTTATAGTGAAACACAGTTCGTTTAAGGGTGCGAAGGTATCAAGAAACTGGTAAAGTAAAGTGTAACTTTGGGGAGGCATGTGGAACAGGGTTTAAAGTCCCACAAACCTCCATAGAAAAGGGAGGATCCTCCGACCAGACGGGTGTTGTGTCTGGTCCGGGCAACTGCCCAACGGTTATCGTCGGACTGTTGTATACGTTCAAATCGCGCCGATAACTTTGCTTGCGCGATGCAGGATTTGTGTGACGTCATGTCATTACTTTGTAAGTGGCGGTGTCGGTGCCGCTACATCACTCCCCTCCGGAGACCGGAGGTCGATAGCAGGTTGAGTCGTCCGTACATCTTGTGATGCGTGCCTGGCCAGTGGAAGGTTGGTTCCCGAGAGTCGGAACCGGAAGTCGCAGAGTTCGCGGTGAGTCGGAACTGTATGCGGTTGTGCCCCAGTGAGTAGGGGTGATGATATCCCAGTGAGTCGGGATAGTTTTGCTGGCTCCAGTAGTCGGAGCGGTGATGATGTGTCCCAGTGAGTCGGGACAGTGCTGCTGGCTCCAGTGGGTCGGAGCGGTGATGAAAGAAGCTGAGGGTGATGACCAGGTATGCGCGTCCGCTGCATGCTGGTGGTCAGGATACCCCCGTAGATGCCGTGGGTACTGGCTGGCTGTGTGACTCGCTGCTCGAAAGCTTGAGGAAGTGATGATGACGTCACGATGAAGTAGCTCTGCACGAAGGCTGCGCTGATGTTCATGTTCGAGGGTCACCAGTTTGGGGGTATGTGGAACAGGGTGTAAATTATCGTCGGACTGTTGTATACGTTCAAATCGCGCCGATAACTTTGCTTGCGCGATGCAGGATTTGTGTGACGTCATGTCATTACTTTGTAAGTGGCGGTGTCGGTGCCGCTACATAACAGCCAAGGGCTACATCCAATTGATTACACAAATCAATCCAGACGTCATCATCGTGATATTGTGAATAGCCAAACCACGGATTCTTTTACAACCACCCGATCTGGTGCTTAAGACATGGCATTTTGTTTACCACTGTCCGAAGAAATTTATATGCAACTGGGATCTATAATTATAAACCAGCCAAAAAAAAAAACTAACCATTTGCAACCATTGCAATTTGTTTTAATAATATGTTAAATGGAATGAGATCAAGATTAGAAGTTATAGAAAATAAAGATTACCCTCTCCGTTATAAGTATAGATTTGCCCCACAAGCTTCAGTTCAGTTTTTTATAGTTAATTGTTTTTTGTAAAAAGTTTAGAAAATTTTCAGGAGATGTAAATTGTTGTTCTGTTTGTTTCAAATGTGAGTTACATGTTGGTTCTCTTTTGAAATATTCATAACTATATCAGTTTTTTCAGTAAATAAAAATGTGTTAATCTAAATTGGCTTACTATATTAATTAATACCATAAGAATAATAAATAATACTGTTCTGTTTTTTTTATAAGTCGTAGTATATATGTATATAAAGCGACAACTATGCCCATACATGTCGCTTTATATACATTTTTAGAGGGTGGCGGTGGGGGTGGCGCACGAGGCGATCGCGGGCCTCCGTGCATGTAGGCGGGAGTGGGGGCGATGTGCACAGTTATTCTGAGCTAGTAGTTGCTTGGCAGTCGATAGCGAGAGTAATACTCACGTGAGCGCGGGCGTGAGCGCCCGGATGACGCGGGCGGCGTGGTCGGCGAGGCAGCCCGGCGCGGCGGTCAGCAACTCGCGCAGCAACGCCAGCGCACAGCCACGCGCGCGCACGCTACGCCCACGGATCACGCGCAACGCGCCGCGGACCACGCCCGACACCTAAGGGATGTACAGACTTGTTATAAAATAATGTTGGTTGGAATTTGGTTTTCGGTGTCACCACTGCGTCGACTGCCGAGAGGACACGGCGCGGCATACGCTGGCAGAGTGTGCCGCTTGGGAGCAGCCACGCCGTGCCCTCTTCTCTGAAGTAGGCAGTGACCTGTCGCTGCCGGTCGTAGTCAACGGCAGCGAGGAGTCCTGGGACGCGTTGGTAACCTTCTGCGAAACAGTCGTCTCGCAGAAGGAGGCTGCGGAAAGGGATAGGGAGATTTCATCCGCTCGCCCGATCCGCAGCAGACGCGCCGGGCGTCGGCGGAGGGCGGACAACGCCCTCTTCCAGCCCCCCTAAATGGGTCCAGAGGCGACGGACTCGGGGACGTCCATCGCCCACCCACACATCAGGTCCCGAGGTGGCGGCGCGTAGAGTTCCACGCACGCCCCTCTTAGACGTCGCGGGGGGAGTCAAACACCTCACTCTGCCCCAACCCGAGGTCAAGGCCTGCAGAGGCGGGCCGGCACCAGCCGGGGGTTGCGGCAGTATCGTTCTTCCCGCGACTCCCGGCGTAGGTGTGAGATGGAACACCGGGGTGGTTTTTAGTCAGCAGGAGTTTGACAGACCCCCCCCGCCCCAAGGCAGAGGACATCCAATGACGATTCTCCAACCGGAAAACAAAAGTTTGTAATTTGGTCGACGGGTTGGACTGGATGGAATGGACTGACTGAGGTTGGTTGAATTGGATGAGGCTGGCACAGGAACGTGGGGATCGCCGGCCAATGTTAGGGCCATGGTCGGCAGTGAAAGGGCATGGAGGCGGTTGCGTCCTCTCTTCGTTCTTCTTGCTCTTGCTCAGAGAGAACCTCTGCGAGAATGTTATCTCGCAGAGAGAAGCGGTGGAGTGGGTCAGGGAGGCAGACCCGATTCGTCGCAGGGCAGGACGGCGCAGGCGGTGAAACGCCAACTTGATGCCGCCATAACAGGGTTCAGCGGACGATAGATCCGGGGACTCTACCACTCATGCTGCACGGCCCCTGGAGTTGTGGTGATGTCCCAGTGCACCCGGACATTGCCGAAGGAGAAGTGGGCCACGCTGGATGGATCGCGAATGTTATGCGTAGCAGTTCTTGCGGCCCACGCATCAAGGCGAAAATAGGTGCACAGGTGGATTTGTTATTGGGTGCAACAAAACACACAAAACCACGATAAAAAAAATGGAACGTGGGGATTGGCACAAGAAGAGAGATGCCTTGGCTCAGCAGTGAGCGAAGTCGGGCTGTGGATAATGATGATGAATGCTGGTTGCAGCTGTAACCGTCAGTCCTCTGTGCAAGACCTGCAAGGAGGCGTAGGTGGAACGGTCCCGCACGATCTCCTCAAGTGCACAGGCGTCACCCAAATACAGACACGAATCATTGGATCACTGGGTTCCCTTACAGACATCCTGAACTAATCTTCTGGCGGAAGGGCTGGAAAGAATGATTGTAAACATAACATAAAAATAACATGGTGTACCTATAGTAGCTAGCCACGGTTTAAGTCCCATACCATTTCACTGAGAAAGCTGCAATATGGCAGAGTTCCATATACATGGGTTTTTCTCCTGCATATCCTATGGAACTCTCAAATTTTCTATGTAAACACGTAAGAATGTAGATGCACTATACATATTACTATCTCATCCTCAGACTTTGCAACCTCTCATGGGATAGAGTGCATCCACCATGCAGACATCAAAGCAAGTTAACATTCAACTTACCCTTTGCAAAAGCAGTGCTTGTGGCGAGTTGTCAGTGGGCACGATGGCCATCTGTAAAGCCGGTGGTGGACGGGTAGCCCTCAACAGAGCGGTGTACGCGCTCAGAATATCACACTTCACGTTTTCTTCGCGTTCTGGACATAAAAATAAACATGGCTTTAGAGTCATATGTTCAGAGCTCGTGGTTTACCGAGGTCGGTCCGTGGATGGGTGGGTGACTATCTTTACATAGCTGGTTTCCTAAGCACCTCGGAACGCATGTTAAGCCGTTGGTTCCGGCATTTGAAAATCTTTGACAGTCGTTACGGTCGTTACGGATAGTCAAGAAGGCTGAGATCTGACACCATCGTCGGTCTTGCCATGGAGTATAGTATTGCCCAGTTACTGGGTTGTGGAAATCAGATGTCGCTCCATGCAAAATACTGGTACTCAGCTGAATCCGGTTAGACCAGAAGCCGACCCCAACATAGGCTAGGTATTGATTGATTAATAGTTCAGAATTTAAGGTTACTTATAAAGTTTTTTTATATGTTAGTCAAAGGTTATCTCTGAAAGTTCTGATCCAAATACAAAAATCCTTCAACTTATAGGAAGCTGCACCTGAGTGTCAGGCTACTTTTTATCTTGGGAAATGCATGGTTCCGGAATGGGAGCAAAGGCACAGGAAAAAGTAAGTTATTTATCTTACTAATATTATACCTAAATGCGAAAGTTTGGATGTATATGTGTATGTTTGTTACTCAATCACGCTAAAACGGCTGAACGGATCTGGATGGAATTTGGCACAGAGATAGATTATAGTCTGAAATAGCACGTATGCTACTTTTCATTCCGGTATAATGTTCTCCTGGGATAAGATAACACTTATCACGTGGGCGATGCCGCTGGCAGGTGCTAGTGTGATTATAAAAGCAGAAAATGAACTGTACCTTTGAATCTAGCAATCAAAGCGGGTGATACAGTCAGGTACATTTCACCGAGAAGTTCGTGACGTGTTGCGATAACTGACTCCAAGCACTTGGCTGCCGCACGCCTCACCTGAGAACAAAACACAAGTCAATTCAGATTTAAATGAGGATCTGTTGTTAATGTTGTTTTCTTTGTTGTTGATATTCTTAATCAGTTGATCCTTGGTCCTTCTGTATAGTTTCTATTTTGTGCCTCAGTAAATTATTTAAGGTAGCAGTTTTATAACTCAGAATGACATAGCTAGACACGACACGCATCTGCTTTTGTTTATATGTCAAACATACTACTCATTTGTTTTGTTTTTTTTCTGGTCTTTAATAACATAATTTAAGTAGCTAATCCTATCGTTAAGGGTTGTTTTGTGGCAAATAAAATACTTTTTTTTCTTTCTTACCTTCCAAGACATGTCATCATCATCAGAATACTCTTCAGAATCTGACTCCGGTTCAGCGTCAGGAGCGAAGGACTCGTCTTCCATCTCTTCATCTTCACCGCCGCCTTCTTCCTCCTCATCTTCGTAGTTATAATTAGGATCGTAGGTAATCATTTTAAGGCAGAGGTCAATTATCTGTTGAAGAAAACAATTTGTTCATATACATAAAAAAAATAAAACTTACGTAAAAAAAATGTTTTGTCTTAACATGACTGGCAAAGCTTACGAATGAGTCATTCTATATATCACAGAACACATTTTATTGTGCCAAGCGCCTGTTTCATTTAATAAATAACTAGTTTTTACTCGCGTCTTCATTCCCGTGGCCTAAACCATAGGACCTTTAAAATTTGTAGGTGCTTCTATTAGTAAAGATTTACAAAACCGAATCAGTATTCAGAGATTACAAACAATTGCACAATTTTACACTTTTATAATATTAGTAAGGATATTCTTACCGTAGGGATATGGGGCTGCACCTCCTTGGGACACTTAAGTACAAAAGCTTCGAGTGCCTGCAGGCAATGCTCGCGGAGCTCTTCATCTGCATCAGTTGAGTATTCTAGGACCTGAGGCGCGACACGCCACAGCTGTTCGCCAAATCTATGACCAGCTTGGCGACTAAAATATCAATCATTGTTAGTTCACATGTTTGTATCTTGTTTGTTTTTGGTGTGCACGTATTTAGAATGAAAACAGAGAAACTTGGAAGACCAATGTATTAGCATTTGCACATTTAAATAAGAAGGGACAGTCCAAAAAAGTAATACACTGGGCTGGCCTTATTGAGTTAAGAAAACTGAATTAGACCTTCTGAAAAGTGGCAAACAAAGCCAAAGGCAGGAATCTGGGGGAGAGGCCTTTACTCGAAGAGACATTCTTATTAACAAATAATTGATTTTACAAGAATTCAGATTTAGAATGTTAATCTTATATCTTTTTATGAAGGAATATCTATTTATACTAGTATATAATAGTCTAATTAGTTATTTTTTCTTATTAGCTAAATTAAGAAATAAATATTATATTATAAATATTGTCTTACCAAATAGACGCAATACACTGTATATGAGTGCGACTGACGCTGGATGATGTGGAAGAACTGAGCCCCTCCAGCAGATGATCAATAAGTTTGTTGTACAGAGATGCATTGCAAGACATGACCAGATGTGACAATGCAACTATGGTGCGTTTACGTACAGCCTGTATAAATGACCATGATGTTAGTATGAGGCTACGGACTTCTTATTTTTCTTTAGGGATTAGGTTACGGACTATGGAAGTTCACATTTTAGTAACAACTCTAATGTTTATTATACAGAATGCCTCTAAATAGTGCTTTGGTTTGCAGTTAGATATAAAAGTCCAAAGTTTAACACAAAGAATAATATTTATTGGAATTATTTTGGTATATAAATTATCTTTTGCTTATCTTACGCTTAAAAACAAAGTGATTTTTAACACTGGTTGTGATTATTTGAGTTATTTTTTTAAAGTTTCCGTCTCACTACGTACCTGACGTGGTGAAGCGAGTTGTGGCAGTAGAGAATTGAGCAACATGGGGTGAAAGGTTATGAGTAAACCTCCAAATCTGCTCAACAGATCAGCCAATATGTCCAGAGCCTCAAGTTGTACAGAGACATCCTCTTGCTGAAACATCAAAATATTATTAAAAAAGGTACTTATATTTATGAGATAATTTAAAGATGATGAGACTTGATTATGAATCATTCAGGCAAACTTAAAAACCAAGGAATGGTTTAAAGATATGTCATCAATTGGATCATATCAACTTAAAAACATAAATAATTTTGTCCTGATCCCTCTATCCAATAAGAATGACATAAATAGTTTCCTTATAAGCTTTATAAAAACTATGTTAGGATAGTCTCCACTGTGGGATAGCTAGATTTACCTAAAACTCGAAAGCCCTGAAGCTGCTACTTAAGTTCTTAGTTACGGAGTTAAGGATACCAGCATACAATACAAATCCTAATTGATACTTTGATATTGGATATTATGATTTTGTTAAGTATGATGACTTTAATTATAGAAAATGGCTGAGAAACAAATGATATCATTATCATCCAAATACGTAAAGATGAAAAACTTTGTTTGCATTTATTGCAACATGTTATTGTGATATTTAATGCCAAAAAGAGAAGAAAAGCTCTATTTCTTAATTTTTTTTATATTTTAGGTATTTCTATGAATATTAAATGGATTATTAATGGATAAGAACATTACAAAAATATTTTTGTTTTTATGAATTACCTTCTCTATAGCACTGCTGAGTTTTCCAGTAATTTTCTTGCAAACATTAGCAGCTAGAGTGTTGGAACCCAATGGTAGTTCAGATATGACAGTCTTTAAGCCAATGCTACTGATATCTCTCAGTTGTTCCGTGTCTGAGAGCATGTTTGCGCACAGTGTGTCCACTATGCCTTCTACTTGATACTCCTTTACTTTGTTCACAAGGGGACCGAGACTACAAAATAATAAATACAATTATTACTTATCATTACCAGAAAAGTAGCATGTATTAACCTGTGGAAGTTGCGAAGGTTACATACCATTTCACAGCTAAATTTTGCACTTCACCGTTCTTGTCTTCGAGGAGACGAAGGAGCATCTTTACGACTTTTCTCTCAGAGTCATCATCAAGCTTTATACTGTCTTTTTGTAATTCAGTCATCAAATCATTAGTAGCCATGAACCTGAAGTCTTTGTCGTTGGACGTCATCTGGAGTTAGAACAATAACATTATTGATACGCAATTACGGAACGATTTTACTCAGTGTTATTATGAGAACGCCGGCTTACCTTCTCCAGAAGATTTGCAATTTGATAGGATACACTAGCCATTTTGTAAAGTGTTTAGTTTCTGAAATCACAACAGAAAACTACAAAAGCCAAATAAAGATAAAGTTATCAATTTATCATGAGTAATTGGTGAAGAAAAAACATTTGAATGATTATTCGGGAAATAAAAGCGACGAATCGAAAACTTGCTTCGTGGTGCTTCGCTAAAATTGTATAGACAAAATAGGACAAAAATGGACTTGTCAAATTTTAATCGATTTAACAAATATATATTGAAATACAGAAATCGAATCATGAATAAATTTAATTTTTGTTGAGAAAATTCATTTAATTGTAATCTTGTTATTTTTAATCACTATTTAAAACCCAAAACCATCAGACATAAATATATTTTTAGTTACTAATTTGAAATTGACAATTAAAAGTGCTGACCGGGAAATCTAAAGGGTATCTTAGGCGATCAATCTGGGTATTCTGTGATCTTGATTGAGGATCGATGGGTGGCCTGGCAAGGTGGCAAATAGGCTAGAAAGAAAGAAAAAATCTAATTGACAACATTGTAAATATCCTACAAATTGTGGTCATCATCAGTTAATAACGAAAAACACATTTCAATTTATTTTAAACTAAAATATTTATTTGTGAAATAAAATATTTAAATACATAATTTGAAAAATTAACAAAAAAAAGCTAATAGATTTTTAAGTTTTATCTGTGACGGGAACGTCCTGTGATTGGTTCCAACTCTAGTGACGTCACACGCAAGTAAACATAGCAGCTGGCTCGACTGATTGTCGTTCGCGTTTTATGTTTTTGGATATTTTATTCGATTTTTGAGCTTTTTTTATATAAAAGCCTTTATGTATGATCAATGATCATTCAGCAGTTTTTAAAATATCATTTTAGGTTATGTTGATTTTTATAGTCGTATTTCTACATTGTGACATACACACATTATACACCATTTTATCCAATAAATTTGAAGAATAATGATAACATTCACTTCAACTGCACCGTTTGATTAGGGTTATTGTCTTGTTTACTTGCGTGTGTATTATAATCAGTGCAGCGCCGTTGCAGACTCAGCGTTTTTGACGCAATTATGAAAATTTTAACTTTAACATTGATTTTTATTGATTATACAGTAGATCTCCCGGCAATATCAATGAAGTGTGCTTATTACATATTAAAGAATAATTTTAAACGATTTTCTAAAATTTATCAAATAGCCTATTGACCGAAAATCGATGCTAGGCTGACGCATTCTAAGCACACCTTTTTCTACCTGGCCTTTTTGGCCTAGCATCCATTAATTTAGACCTTGTTATTCTATCTGATCGAAAATAATCAAGATCTAATGGTAAATTTGCCAATGAAAATGGATATTTTGTAATAATTTAAACCTCTCAATATACATTCGGCACATCATCAGGTACTTGAAAGAGAACTAAGGAAACTCTGATTAATTTTACCTTCAGTAGGTGTAGTAGCGGCATAACATGGGCCATTCACAGTCTGTTCTTGCCTTCATCTCATTCGATAGAGTGGTGATTCACGTGAAGAAGTTTTCGGGATACTTTAGTCGATATTCAATAAATAAAAAATCAAAACGTCAAAATAAAATGCTGCTATGTTTTGACTTTGATTACTTTTTAGGTTAAGTTGGGTTCATGTGTTGGTCTGTTCTCAAGCAAAAATCGTGGTATTTTAATAAAATTAAATTTGTATGAAGTGGTATCCTCACAAATAGGATAATGGATAATCTATTTGTAATAAACAGGTAAGTAAGCCTTGGCACTGGTAAATATTTGGGTCCAAACAGTTGAATAACAGTTAAGTCAGATCTAAAATATTCGCATTTCTTTTACAGATATAGAGATATAAACGAAGATGCAGTCGTAGATTTAGCAAAACAAGAAGCCAAACATTTGGAGAAGTTGAAGAAACGAATTGCAGAACGGAAATCAGCATATGCTACTAAGAAGACATCTGATGTGATAACCCTCAAACAACAAAAAGCTGTTGAAGAACCTAAAGAAGATCATGTAGAACTTAAAGAAGAAGAAGTGACCAAGACAGGTGAAGAGACCAAAACTGACAGCAATATTAGTAAAATACAAAAACAGGACAGGCAAAAGTCAAAACCTTCACATGAATTCAAAGTTTTAGGAGTTAATGACTTTGAAAAGAAGACAAAGGTAATATTTCACAATCTCATATTTCACAAATGAGAAAACAACTGTAATTAATTAAAAATATCAAAAAACCCGACTGCTTGAAAAGCGAACTAAAAAGACGTAAACAAGAAGAAAATCATGCTGTGCAGTCGGAGGATACATATTCGCGAGCTGGCTGACCATAACCAGATATGTCCTCCGACTGCACAGCATGATTTTCTTCTTGTTTACGTCTTTTTAGTTCGCTTTTCAAGCAGTCGGGTTTTTTGATATTTTTAATTAACTTTTTTTATTTTTAACTTTTAGGTTATTTTTTTTCGAATTAGGTACATTTAAACATATAAGTGTTATATATTATTGAAATCACCTCTCAAAACCCTTCATTTTGATACCCCACACGATAGGTTTGGAAGAAAAAAAATATTTGGGCCCCCACAATATGGCGCCTAAGAAACGCCATTTTCCTATTTTACAATTTTAATGTAGCCAGTGACACTCGCGGGGTTAAGACGAATCGATTGACGTAAGAACCATCAAAATCGGCCCACGCGTTTGGTCTCTAGAACGCCATATAGGAACAAACATACATACATACATACATACATACATACTTACATACATACATACATACATACATACATACATACATACATACATACATAGACTGATAAACACATTACCCTCCTTCGGCAGTCGGGTAAAAAGGGAAACTGGATAACATCAATTAAACAATGTTTACTTTTGTATTTCAGGTCTCGCGAGTACTACCTTTTTGGCTATCACATCCATTCAATATATCAACAAGTTTGAAATCCTCCTCTTGCACTGTAGAAGATCAGGATTGGTTACACAGTACACTCAAAACAACATTATTGAGTGAAGGTGTCACTAAACTGTTTCCGGTTCAAGAAAAAGTTGTGCCTTTTATTTTAGACGAACACAAATTAACTTATCCATTTTGGCCACATGATATCTGTGTTTCTGCCCCTACTGGTAGTGGGAAAACACTGGCATTTGTCTTGCCAATCGTACAGGTACATATAACCATATTCAAATTTTTTATTGATATAATTTCACTGAAAATGTTGACCCTTTTTGTGCCCTTACTGTTCACATTTCAATGTTTATATTGCATATGGGTTATAATTAAAATATATTTTCAGATACTAATGAATGAAGTTGGGTGTCATATTAGAGCTCTGGTAGTTTTACCTGTCCAAGAACTTGCTGCACAGGTGGCCAAAGTTTTCAAAAAGTATTGTATGAAGACAAGATTAAAGGTTGCCTTATTAGGAGGGTCCACACCAATGCAACAGGAACAGCAAAATGTTGTTAGATACAGTAAGTATTTAACTAAATAGAAAGAAGGTTCTGTTGCTTATTTTTTTTTAATATTATTCTCTACTGTAAAATATTACTTTTTCAGCTGAATCATCTGGATGGGTTAGTGAAGTAGATATCATAGTATGCACAGCTGGACGTTTAGTAGAACATTTACAAAACACTGAAGGCTTCTCCCTGAAACATTTGAAATTCTTAGTCATTGATGAAGCAGACAGAATTATGGACCACATACAAAATGACTGGCTTTATCATGTAGATAAGCATATCAAGTTGGAGAATGAGCTAATGACTGGACGCCATTCAAATCTTACATGGTCTAGTCTTGTTGAGCAAAAACCTCCGCCACACAAATTGCTATTCTCCGCAACTTTGTCTCAAGACCCTGAAAAGTTGGAACAATGGGGATTGTTTCAACCAAAACTGTTCTCTGCTGGCAAGTCAAACAATTATGAGGATGAAGACCAAATCAGACTGTATGCCACACCAGAGGAATTAACAGAGCAGTATGTTACATGTGATGCGGAGCACAAACCACTCCTCTTGTATCATTTCTTAGCTGACCAAAAATGGGATAAAGTTTTATGCTTTACAAATGCAGCTGAGGCAGCACATAGATTAGCTGTACTTCTCAACACTTGGGGAAGTGGAAAATTCAAGGTAGCTGAACTGTCCTCAGCTTTAGATAAATACACTAGAGAGAGTGTGTTAAAAAAATTCACACAATCAGAAATTAATGTGTAAGTAAATTATATAGGAATATTGGTTTCTGGAACAAACTAAATTCATTCACTTGTAATAATGCCAAAATAATTTTTGTAATAATTATCGTTCCAGAATCTGGGTGACAATATTATTTGAAAAAATTAAAATTATAATTCAGATCCTTTAATTAAATCGTTTGTTTGCAGCTTGATTGGAACCGATGCTTTAGCAAGAGGTATTGATATCTCGGACTGTAATTACGTCATATCTTATGACCCTCCAAGAAACATCAAAACATATATTCATAGAGTGGGTCGTACAGGGCGAGCAGGTCGTATTGGGCATGCTGTTACTATCCTGTTACAGAATCAAGTCAACCAATTCAAGGTATGTATTCCCAATATGTACTTCCAGTCTTGATAATACATATGTATTGAAGCTGAAATAGTTGTTTTTCTGTATAGAGGAAATGTTTTTAAAACATATGAATTACATTTACAGGAAATTATACAGGCTGGTGGTAAAGCTGAGCCTCCACAGATAAAAATCGAAGCCGATGTTCTTGATCGTCTAACAAGCAGCTACCAACAAGCAATGAGCGAAACTAAAAGGCAAATTCATGCCGAGATTGATACAAAAGTGAAGAAATCTTTGGAGATTAAAAGAAGATTAAAATCAAAACCACAAAAGCGAAAGCTTAATACGTAATCATAATTGTTTTTATAGACTAGGAATACGAGGGAAAATAAAATGTGACATATTATAACTATGTTATTTTCTTTAATAGCACTCTACCCGTGCCGCCGGGGCGGGTCCCCAGCTACGCACAGGCACAGAGAAAATAATACTACGTTATACGCACAGGTCAAAACTTCAATCTTTATCTTTAAATTTTTTTATCTAACTCTACCCTCCATAAATATTCAACGTCAGTGGAAGGCTAAATGGCTCAAGCACCATTTTGTTGAAAATGAGTTATATTTGTTACGTAACAACTTTACCAAGTGATTAATACGGTATTATTCATAATGGCCGGGTAATTTGAAAAATACCCAATATGAGTAGGCGATATGATAAAATCTATTGAAATGATTAATTTGACTGGGTTTTCTGAATAATGCCCATTAATTATTGGGCAGGGTAACGTCAACCCACGAGTGAAAAATTGTGAGCTTCGGGTCGAAGGCTTATTACGTATCTTTTGCAAGAGTAAAAACATAGCGATGAAACGTTTTATGTCATAAAAGTCGGCATTACCTGCAGTGTAGGTATGGTAGGTCCTACAAAATTGTTTGCTAATCGCTCGCTGTTTGACAAATGCACTTATTTAAAAAAAAACCGCCAACAATTCTAAAAACTTCTGTATGGAAGAGCAAATATTGCGCAAAAATCGCTATCGTTTTGCTATTGCAAAAGATACGTAATAAGCCTGCCGGTTTCGGTCTCGTATGTAATCACTGGCCAACACACTGGTCATAGACTTTTGTCTTGAGAGACTAGTAGTAGTAGCTGCCCAGCCGAGTCAGATTCGACGATTGACATATTTCTCGAAGTTGGCCCTCGTCTCGTCTCGTTTTCTCGATCGTTTGTCTCAGGTAGACATAGTCGCCTACAACTTAGAGTGTAGTGTCTCCGATCTTGATAGGAGTGGGTGTTACATCGGCATTCAACATGACCTTGGTTTTGTCCATGTTCATTTTAAGACCCACTCTTTTGGAAGCCCTACTGAGATCGTCGAGCATTGTACTCAGGTCCTCCATGGTGTCAGCCATGACCACTATATCGTCGGTAAACCGAAGGTGATTGATGCTCGCCATTGACGTTGATATCTAGCCCTCTCCAGTCCAGAACCTTAAAGACATGCTCCAGTGCAGCCAAGGGCGTCGCCAAGGTGGGGCAGGGGGGGGGCAGCTGCCACCCCCTACAGATTCTAAAAAAGTTGCCAAATGTAAAGCAACCACAGTCCTAAGTCTTTCACTTGACTTGCTTGATTGATCATTCCCGTACGTCGCGAATGAATATATATAAACCAAACCCAACAGATCGAACCGTTGTTGATATCCTAAAATAGGCAACAACCTTCTTTCCTGACACGGAAAAGCGTTGAAAATTTTGATCGTGCTTCCCATAGACTAATATATATAGGTGCTTCCGTGCACAACGTGTACGGTAGAGTTGCGTAGCTTTACACGTTGGACGCTGAATAGTGCTCGCCAAACTTCTGGGCCACCCTGAAGTTGGCTTTCCGTTGCGCAAGGCACGGATCGGTACTGTTTTTACCCGACTGCCGAAGGAGGGTAATGTGTTTATCAGTCTATGTATGTATGTATGTATATATGTATGTATGTATGTATGTATGTATGTATGTATGTTTGTTCCTATGTGGCGTTCCAGAGACCAAACGCGTTGACCGATTTTGATGATTCATACGTCAATCGATTCGTCTTAACCTTGCGAGTGTCATAGGCTACATTAAAATTGGAAAATAGAAAAATGGCGGCTTTTGGGCGCCATATTGTGGGGGGGCAATTTTATTTTTTCTTCCAAACCCATCGTGTGGGGTATCAAAATAAAGGGTTTTAAGAGGTGATTTCAAAAATATATAACACTTATATATTTAAATGTACCTAATTCGAAAAAAATGTTAACTAAAAAGTTATAAATAAAAAAGTTAATTAAAAAAATCAAAATACCCGACTGCTTAAAAAGCGAACTAAAAAGACGTAAACAAGAAGAAAATCATGCTGTGCAGTCGGAGGATACATCTGGTTTTGGTCAGCCAGCTCGAGAATATGTATCCTCCGACTGCACAGCATGATTTTCTTCTTGTTTACGTCTTTTTAGTTCGCTTTTTAAGCAGTCGGGTATTTTGATTTTTTTAATTAACTTTTTTTTGTATGATTTACTACTGCGCATACATTGCAGCCAACTTCGGGACAGCCAAGAAGTTTGGCGAAAACTATACCGATATTATTACAATCGCTGTAGATGTAAGGCTCGTACTACAAGTGAAAAGCTTCATGTGCTCTCGACTTTACCTACAATTCATACTTTTCTCATTCTCCATATCAACTTGCCCCCCCCTAGGCAATGGGCTGGCGACGCCCTTGAGTGCAGCGGTGAACAGTCTCGGAGATATGACGACTCCCTGTATCACACCTTGCTGCAGAAGGCTAGGTTCCGAGATCTGATCCTGAAGTCGGACTGACATGGTGGCGTTTTAATACAAACACTTCTTCACTTGAAGAGACTGCAGCCCAAGTCTCGATCGAATCAAAGGCTATATCGTAGTCTACAAACACTTATCTGAGAGTCAGGTTATAGGTACTCTTCGGTCTTCTGTATAACCTATCGCAGCGAATGTATGTGTCTACGGTGCTTAAGCCGAGACGATTCGTGATGAACTTGTAGACATAATAAGGCTAAGAAGTAAGATGGGCCTAAAATTCTTAAGCCGGGCATTGTCGCCCTAATTGAACAAGAGTATCTACCACCACACTCCTGCTCCATACCTGTGGCGGTTTACCCTCGAGTATGACGAAATCAAACAGCTTCCGAAGGGCCTTATGTACCGGTTTTTCACCCGCCTTCAGGAGTTTTACCGTAATTCCGTCATCACCCGCAGCCTTATTGCGTAAGTGCGCAAAGAAGTTAAACTCTATCCAACCGACCAAATTGACCAATCACATGCAAGATGAATGACGCGTCCGTTTTGTGTGATTGGCCGATTTGGTCGGTTGGATAGAGTTCAACTTCTTTGCGCACTTACGCAATACGGCTGCCGGTCTCTTATGGTCATATTCGCGAGCTAGCTGCGACTGCAAAGCATGATTTTCTTCTTGATTACGTCTTTTTAGTTCGCTTCTTAAGCAGTCGGGTTTTTAGGGTTCCGTACCCAAAGCGTAAAACGGGACCCTAAAAACCCGTCTGTCTGTTTTTCTGTCTGTCACCAGGCTGTATCTCATGAACCGTGATAGCTAGATAGTTGAAATTTTCACAGATGATGTATTTCTGTTGCCGCTATAACAACAAATAAAAACAGAATAAAATAATAAATGAATGGGCTCCCATACAACAAACGTGATTCTTTTTGCTGTTTTTTTGCGATAATGGTACGGAATTTAACTTTTGTGTCGTGAAGGGTGGGTAGACTTCTAGTGTGTCGCGGAACTACTGCGCCTCCTCTTCGATTTCGATGGGCCGACTGTCACCGATTCCCAGCCTTGTATTACAGCAACCACCGCCTCGAGAGTTTCCCTGTCAATGCTCTTAAACAGCCAGCGTAGACCGTTAAAAACAAAGAAAAGTATGCCCCGATGGTGACTATGGCATCCACGAGGGCGGCAACCCATTCGTGTCCTTGTGACGCGTTCTCACCAATGATAGTCACTTAGACCGTCAAGGTCTCTGTAAAATATGCACATTTATCAATATTAATAGTTGACTCGCCAACACACCACCGCACAGGCCGACAGTCCGATAACGACTGATCGCCCCACCACTCGGACCGGTATTTATAACCGAGCAGCGTGTGCGCACGAGGCAGCTTTACAATACTGTTATCGGCTTGTAGCGCGATCTATTGATATCTACATACACTACATCCCTTCCTTGTTTTAAACAGTTGGATGTAACCAGAATTATTAATAAGACTTTTAGCATTTTCTGATTTTTATTATTGGCATCTCTGGCACAACAAAATGAAAGCAATAATTTAAAAATCATTTACTGGTTTAATTTAGTGTTTCCTTTTACCCTTCCTCTTCTTCTATTCCTCATTTTCTGATTCCCATCTCGGGCCTACTGATGAAGGTTCCCCCTCTCCATCCAATTTCTCTAACGTTAGTTGAGAATTCATGGTATTAATTAGTTACCTGGAACCAATACACGAATCGTCTCGCGCGCAAGCCCTACGACTTTGACCCTCCCGAACAAGCCGGCCTCCGAACAGGCTCCGGCACCGTAAGCCAACCTGCCTTTCCGCTCAGCGTCTGTGGACCACATGAAAGTCCTCAACTTGATCGAGACTTGGGCTGCACTGCAGTCCCTCCAACGGCGCCAAATCGACCACCGGTACATCGAGGTAACGAAGCGCGGGCACAAAAATACCACTACGCTAGTCCGGCCTTGCAACCTGGCTCCGGAATCCATCCCTCCGCAGCGAGGTGAGGGACAGGGAGACGCCACCTCCGAAACCGTCCACCGCTGCACTGGAGGACGCCTTCAAGGTTCCGTTCCGGAGAGGGCCAGGCATCGACGTCAACGGTGAGCATATCGCTCACCTTCGGTTTGCCGATGATATAGCTGTCATGGCTGAGACCATGGAGGTCCCCAGTACAACGCTCGATTACCTCAGTAGAGCTTTCGAAAGAGTGGGTTACCAAAGTGATTTTAAACGCCCATGTCGCGCCCACTCCCGTCAAGATCGGAGACTACACATCCGCAGCGGTGGACAACCATGCCTACCTGGGACTTATAGTCCAGCTAGGCAGGTCCAACCTCAAGAGAAGTCAAACGTCGAATCTCACTCGGCCAGGCAGTGTCCGGGAAGCTGCGCGGCATCCTCTCGTCCAGGTTGGACGGGGACGGCCACGCTTTCTTTTGCCCTGGGGATTCCAATCCAGCGCTTGCTTCGGTATGTGATCAGAATCCCTTCGCAGCTTGTGGCCAATCGAAGTTATTTGCGACGCTTGATCTGGTGGTCGATCGGGCTCTCGTGGCATTGCTCCAACAGCTCTACGTTGGTGATGGTCTCGGGCCAGTAAATGAAGAGTATGTGACAAAGACTGCGGTTTACGACGACTTGGATCTGGCTAGAGATGTCTTTTGTGACCTTCCACGTTTCGCACCCGTAAAGCAGCACTGATTTGAGTTGAGAAGATTCGAGTTTAATCTGTAAGTGTACCTTCTATGTACGTGTTGTTGGGTGTTATGAGTCATGTAAATAAAACAACTGGTTTCGGTGAGCACTTGTACACAACTGCATATATAATTATTTATTTGACCATTATCATATTTGCTGTGCATGCGACATGTAATGTGTCGATGCACCACATTATTTCCCCCTTTAAAAACAAATAAAAAAAAAATCGAGTACACTTACATAAAAATAATCAAAAAGTTTAAATAAAAAATAAGACAAAAGAAGTATTCTTTCTACACGAAATATAGCCATACACGAACAACAAAAAAAAAATATCGAACTTAATACTACGCGGTTACACTTTTCTTCTGTTTTCCTTTTTCCCGATTGCTGCTGTATTAAACGTTTTGTGGTCCCTGTCCTCCGTTTGGGTGCTGACAGCAACGCATGGAGACCGTTGGAATCTGAGCTGGTTGCGTTTGCCTGGCGTCGACGTGCCGTGTCACGTTCTTGTAGAACCTCTTCCTACACTTTCTGTACATGCAGTACAGTAGCACTGCAACGGCGATGATGAAAATGCCCCCCATAGTGATTTCCGTCATTGAGATGCTGGATCCCCCTGACCCAGCGGCAGTTTGTGCCACCACGATCTCTTCCTTGGAGCCCCAGCTGCCCATGTTTCCGAATATTGCAATTGTCTTGATCTTGCTTTACCAGCGTGTTGCTGCTGCGGTAGTTTGGTGGTTTGTGTTGACGAAATTATGCTTTGCTTTATTCCGTGTTTTTCTTTGTTGATCTGGCGGTATTGTAAATCGTACCACCGGATGTATGACGCGGCCTGAGCGTGTTGTGTTTGGTGCGGTCTTATTAATTTCTGCTGGCTCAACATTTTTGTCGTCGTTCACTTCGCTACTGCTACTTTTCTGGCGTTCTAAAGGTTCATTTACCTTTCCGTCCATTAAAATGTATGCTGGTTTTAATCTGTCCACCGTTACTATTGATGTTTTCTTCGGCAATTGAATCTTGAAATGTTTCTCTTGCTTCTCTAACACTTTATATGGGCCTTCGTAGGCTGGGGTCAGTGGTTTCTTCACAGCATCCGTTCTGACGTATACGTATTCGCAGCTTTTCATGTCTGGATGTATGAACGATTTGTGACTGCTGGCGTGTTGGTTGTTGCTAAACGGGCTTAGCTTTGCCATTGTCCTCTGGAGTGTCTGTGCAAAAGTCTCTGGTGATGTTACTTGCGTTTTCGGCTCGATAAACATTCCTGGCAGACGTATGTTAGTTCCGTATAACATCTGTGCTGGACTTGTATTCTCTTTCAGTCGTAGTGCTGCTCGTAATCCTAGTAGCACTATGGGTAGTTCGCTTGACCAGTTCGTTGTATTTCCGCGCGCGACTAGCGCGGTTTTCATTGATCTATGCCAGCGTTCAACCAAACCATTTGACTGTGGATGATAACTGGTGGTTCTGGTCTTCTTAATACCGAGTGACTTGGTCAGAGTGATAAATAAGTCTGACTCGAACTGTCGTCCCTGGTCCGTTGTTATGGTGTTTGGGCATCCGAATCTCGCTATCCAGGTGCTTATGAGAACTTCCGCTACAACTTTTGCTGTTATCTCTGCTACTGGTACAGCTTCCGGCCATCTCGTTTCTCTGTCGATCATTGTCACGATGTATCTGTTTCCGTTGGATTCTGGTAGTGGTCCGACAATGTCTACGTGCACGTGGTCTAATCGTGCTGTGGGTGGGAAAATTCCGATTGGGGCCGAGTTGTGCCTATGTGTCTTGCTTTTCTGGCATGCCTGGCATGTTTTCGCCCAAATGCCGACGTCAGTATTCATGCGTGGCCAGAAATAGTGCTCGGAGATCATTTTCTTCGATAATCTTATTCCGGGATGTGTTATGTTGTGCATGGTGTCAAATACTTGTTTTCGAAGTGATTTCGGCACATACGGTCGTAAACTTGGTTTTGAATTTTCGCAGAGTAGTTGTCTTGTTCCTGATAATGTCGTTGTTTTCCAGTTAAGGTTGTAATTTTTTAACAGCTGAGTGAGTTCAGTGTCATTGCGTTGCATATCTGCTAACTCAGTCCATTCCACAGGTGTGGGGCAATCTATTTGCTCGAGTCGCGATAACGCGTCGGCCACCGGGTTCATGTTACCGGATAGGTGACGTATGTCTGTCGTGAACTGTGCGATGAACTCGAGGTGACGTAGCCGTCTTGGGGCTATCGTTTTACTTGTGCAGGTTTGTTTTGTAGTGAAAGCATGACATAACGGCTTATGATCGGTGTAAACTATCAACTCTCTTCCCTCGACATAAGGTTGAAAATGCGTTACTGCCATGTAAATGGCTAGCAATTCCCGATCATACGTGCTGTACTTTGACTGCGTTTCACTCAGTCCCTTTGAGAAAAAGGAGAGTGGCTTCCAGTTTCCGTTTTCATATTGTTGTAAAACGGCGCCCACGCACGTTTGAGATGCGTCTGTCATTAGTGATAGCGGGCAATGCGTTGTTGGTGAAGACAGTGTAACGGCGTCGCTTAGACTTGCTTTACATTGATCGAATGCTTCTAATGCCTCTGGAGTCCATTGTATTTCGGTTTTGTCATTTTTCTTCGATCCAACGAGGTATTTGTTTAACCGAGCTTGGTGTTTGGCTGCTTGTGGTATATTGTTCCGGTAGAAGTTGATCATGCCTAAAAATCTTCGCAAATCTTGTACGGTTTTTGGTATAGGGTATTTGGTTATTGCTTCAACCTTGTCTGGTAATGGTTTGATACCATCTTTTGAGATCTGATATCCGAGGAACTCTACTTGCTGTTTGCCCAGTATGCATTTGGCTTGATTTATTGCAATGCCATGTTCGTCTAACCGTTTGAACGTTTCTTGTAAATGTCGACGGTGTTCGCTGGTTGAAGATGACGCCACTAGTATATCGTCTATATATACGAATACGAAGTCAAGTCCTGCTAAGACTGTGTTTAGGAATCTGACAAAGGTTTGCCCTGCGTTTCGTAGTCCAAACGGCATTCTTGGAAATTCGAATAAACCGAACGGGGTTATTACTGCAGTCTTTTCTACGTCTTGTACTGGAATCTGATTGTAAGCTCTTTTTAAATCGATCGTTGAATAAATACTGGTTCCTGGTAGCAGGTATGTGAAATCTAGTAGTCTCGGAATTGGGTATCTGTCCGGTACCGTGATCGCGTTCAATCTCCTGTAGTCACCACATAGTCGCAACTCGCCGTTTTTCTTCGATGTCACGTGCAAAGGACTTGCCCACGGACTCTTGGAAGGCCTGCATAACCCTGTCTCTAGCATGAGTTCTATCTCCTTCTTCACTCTTAGGTATTTGTCCGCTGGCAAAGGTCTTGACTTGGAGTAAACGGGATGTCCATTGGTGATGATTTGGTGAACAACGTCGTGCTTCGGTCGTGACTCTGTATCGAGAGGTTTCAAAATGTTCGGGAAATCTGCTAAAATGTCTGCGTAGTCTTCGGTTAAATTTACGGTCCGAAGTGTAGGCGTGCTTGACTTCATTAACTTTGCGTTACTCTGAAGTCCAGTTGTACCATCAATCAAACGTTTATTCCGAACATCCACCAAAATGTTGTTTCTTTCTAGAAAATCGGCTCCAAGTATTGGTTGCGTAATGTCAGCTACGATGAAAGTCCAACGGTACGGGCGTCTCATATTCAGATTCAACGTCAGCGTTTTGTCGCCATATGTTTTTATTTGTGTACCGTTTGCAGCGTATATTTTATATGTGTTGTCAGCTTTTAAACGATTCCCTCTTCTAGGTATGGCTGAAATGTTAGCGCCTGTATCTACCAAAAAACGATACCCACTTTTTTGGTCGGTAACGCAAAGGCGGTTTGACGGTATGATAGCGCTGACGACCGCCTCTGTCAACGCTGAATTTAGTTTTCCGACGGTTCCTTCCAATTGCATGGATTTTCACAGTTCCGGGCTCGATTCCTGTACCGATGATGATACCTACATAACCAGTTGGGACTGTCGGGTGTAATCCTCGTCCTGGAGTGGGATCTTGTGCGCGGCTGGCTTCGGTTGCGCCTGTAACTACGGTGTCTACCATTATTTGCATTGGATTTTAAGGCTGCTATTTCTATGGTTAGCTTACTCATTTGGTTGACTAACTCAACCATAAGCTGTGTTTGTCCGCTTGATATTTCCGACACTTCGCCTGATCGTCCTTCCAATATCTTGTCTGCTATGGCGGCGAGGTTGTCGAGTTTCTGATCTTGACTGACCGTTAACACTGCTCGAACGTGATCAGGGAGTCTTGATATCCACAAACCATGGAGGGTTTTTTCGGCCACCTGACTCTTACGTGCCAATTCCCTCATTCGTCTCAACAGTTGCGACGGTTTTTGGTCGCCTAATTCCACTTCACTGACCAGCTTTTGAAATTGCCGCTCCTCTGATTCTTCGTACACGGCTAGGAGTCTTTCTTTAATAGCACCATATTTATTAGTGGCGGGGGGTGACATTATTATGTCGGCCACTTGACTTACTGCGTCTTTGTGGAGCTTGGACAGTACGACTCCGTATTTTACTTCGTCACCCTGTTTTTGGGGAGCCATCATTGTCTCAAACTGCGCGAACCACACCCTGGGCATCTCTATCCAAAAATCCGGGATCTTCGAGGATATTCCTAATGCTGCGACTTCGGCCTGACTGTTGTCCGTCGCTCCGCATGCTGGTATCACACCACAATTTCCACTTGTGCTCATGTCTTCGGTAACCATATGCCTCTTGAAAACCAAAACCAGTGAGATCCGCTTGTGGAAGGCTGGTAAGGTTGTGCAGTGCAGTTACCACGACACGAGGAAATCACTTTAAATCGCGGCGCGTGTTAATTCAAATCGGGGTCACCAGATGTAAGTGTACCTTCTATGTACGTGTTGTTGGGTGTTATGAGTCATGTAAATAAAACAACTGGTTTCGGTGAGCACTTGTACACAACTGCATATATAATTATTTATTTGACCATTATCATATTTGCTGTGCATGCGACATGTAATGTGTCGATGCACCACAAATCCTTCGGGTCAATTTCCGCGATTGCCAAATAGGTCTCAGCTGCGCGAAGGTAGCTGATCGTGCTTTAGTGATCCTTGATGCGATGTCCTCATCACTACCTCCAGTTTCTGTTTCTGACACGACGCTCACGAGGTAAGTGAATTTCTGGACGCGTTCCACTGCCTCTGTGCCAATCAGCAACGGTGAAGTATTCTTCACACCAGATCTCATCTCTTGAGTCTTCCGGGTGTGAACAGTATGTACATAAAAAGTACCATTACTGCTGACATCTTTTTTTTTTTCTTTGATAACTGTCAATTTAATGACCAGTAGGCATAATCTACTGTTATTTCTATCATTTTCTGATGACTGTCAATTTAATGACCAGTGGTTATAAATTATAATCTACTGCTATTTCTGTCATTCTCTGATGACTGTCAATTTAATGACCAGTAGGTATAATCTACTGCTATTAATGTCATTCTCTGATGACTGTCAATTTAATGACCAGTAGGTATAATCTACTGCTATTAATGTCATTCTCTGATGACTGTCAATTTAATGACCAGTAGTTATAATCTACTGCCTGTCAATTTAATGACCAGTAGATATATTCTACTGCCTGTCAATTTAATGACCAGTAGGTATATTCTACTGCCTGTCAATTTAATGACCAGTAGGTATATTCTACTGCCTGTCAATTTAATGACCAGTAGGTATATTCTACTGCATTTGTGTGCTCTTTGATTTATTAATTTAGAACTAATCATGTAGCACAAATCAAATAACTAATCATGAGGTCAAGGGTTCGACTCCCAGGTCGAGCAGTGTCACTCGGTTTCTCCATCAGGAACCTCCCAATAATACACCATAAGCGTGATGTTATGTTATGCCAGTGTTTGCCACCTAGGCTCACAGTTGCCACAATGGCCACCTAGACTAGTCTTAACCAAACTTGATTATTGGGTTCGTGAAAATAGGGAAATTTTAGAATTTTATTTTTATCCAACCAAATCTTAAGTTTTAACTAACTTCAACCACAATCGTACCAAAGAAACTTTAAAACTCTACTGCAGTAAAACTGCCAAGCCAACAGGAACCCTCGAGTAAAGCCTTTAACGCCTCGGCTCTCTAGCCGACCAGCAATCGCATTGCCCTCACACAACGGTCTATCTAGACCCAGACCTCCGACAGAGCTAAACGCAATATTGCGCACCTACGGACTACTTGTGTTGCCTCAAAATATACCGATTTACGGCCACGACTACGCTTAACCACTGGTACGGTCGAACACACTCTACGGCCGATAGACTGAATTACCTAACATTCTACAGCTTGCTCATCAATCATTATTATCGAAATCAACATCGTCTGGAACGTGAGTACCCACTATCATCTTCCTAAACCTATCATGTATATACTTCTAAGTTCTAAGCGTACCTATTTAAAGCTTTCAGTGTATAACGATCACCGATAGCGAAAGGTTCCTCTAAGCCTTAGATCAGAATTGATCAGAACCCGTATCAGCTTAGATAATATACGACGCTCATGGCACGACTGCCGCAGCAGCTAGTGAAACTCATGCCACCCATATCGTCATTACCTCAAGTGATCGACCAACGCGATGTGTGTCACTTCACATAGAGTCTACGACTACACGTTATTACAAAACCAATACAACGATAGTCTCCTTTGAGACCCATGTCCCGGCTACATCACCAGCTGCCCATCGCCCCCTGAACAACTCACAAGTGAATTTCAGGTAAGACTACAGACAAGTGCGTACAGTGCGACCTAATAGTCACGGTATGTGTTCTCCTGCTTGATGGAGGAACTCCCCTCACTGTTTTCTACGTTTAACTCATTAGGAGCACTACTTAGAGGCATCCTTTGTATGTCTCGTGAGCGTACTTATTCGTTATATTACTATTTAAAGATTTCAAAGGATAGCGATCGCGGGATCTAATACTATCATAATGTTACTTTGATACTAAGCAAGTGAATTAAGATCTGAAGATGAAAATAGATTGATCGATCGATCGAGATTGTTGTAAATCGTCCCGAGACATAAGATCTGTTCTGAATACATGCACTTGACCAATGGCCAGTATTGGTTAAAGCAGCTACAATACTAACTCGCTCAAACACTTAAAATGTCAGTTGTGCAGTCCTTCACAAGGGATATCTCATCCTTACTGAACAAAATTTTGAAACTATTACCGTCAATAATAAATTCATTATGTACTGGCTTTGTACAAGATATGTCTCAATTACCTAGTGATAGTGCTAGGTATAAATACAACCAATTCAATGATCAAACACAATTGACTCAAAACTTATCATTTTATTTGGAATTATCATTTTTCTTGAATGAAGAACGTTAAGTTACTATATCGTTCTAACGTCCAAACAAAAATTATCAGCTAAGGTTAGCTAATGGCCTACAGTGATATTCTTCAACAACACTAAAAATTGACCAGTGATAGCCAATATGGATTATGACCTGACATGACCCATACTGTATACAAAACCAGAAGTTTGAACAATAACCACTTGTCCTGAGCCATAACAAAATGAATACGACTCACCAGATTGGCATAAAGATTCGTGTGTATGGATCCACACATCCACACGCTCCTCCTTGACCTGTCCAGCTCCTTGGTTGTTGCTCCGCTCCGGACTGGTTTTTCATTATTCGAGATTCTGAGGGTAGTCGCAGAAAACTCGACGACTTCTTAAATTAGTCCCACATTGTCTGCCATGTAGACGCGAAACTGAAGGACTTACTTCTACTGCATTCAGTTTTGGTGGGACCATAACAATACGACGCCGACGGTGTAGTGTGCCACCAGTGTGCACTGTGTGTGTTTTACGAGGTTGAATTCCACAGCACTACTCAGCAAGTGCACTACTTATCGTATACATTTGATGCACTTCAAAAACGAACCGCCACTGATTTTAACTGTCACCGTCATGCCACACTTTTCGTTTTCTTGTATTTATTTTTAAATTGTATTATAACAAAGTCTTCATGTTCCTTTTAGTGAAAAACAGCTTTATTTATTCCTTTATCCACTCTACGGTTTTCTCCTCGTCGCCAATGTAAAATATGCACATTTATCAATATTAATAGTTGACTCGCCAACGCACCACCGCACAGGCCGACAGTCCGATAACGACTGATCGCCCCACCACTCGGACCGGTATTTATAACCGAGCAGCGTGTGCGCACGAGGCAGCTTTACAATACTGTTATCGGCTTGTAGCGCGATCTATTGATATCTACATACACTACAGTCTCCTATCCAGTTATCTCGGGTGGGACCAAATATGGTTCAGCGTCCACCGTCATGTGATTCGACCAATGCGCCATGATCTGGAGCAAAATATACTGAGGACTGATACAGTGATTAATATTTGAAATGATGAAATCTACTGTTATCAGTACTTTTTATACCCGACTGCCGAAGGAGGGTAATGTGTTTATCAGTCTATGTATGTATGTATGTTTGTTCCTATGTGGCATCCTAGAGACCAAACGCGTTGGCCGATTTTGATGATTTTAACATTCAAGTGTTAGAATCCTGAACGACGCAAGTGATTCATGGCCATCGATATAAATCCGTTTTATTCAAGAGTTGCATACTATATTTTATACCATGACTACGAGAAAAAGAAGGATTTAAGCAAAAAGCACAAGGCATAATAATAAATAAACAAATGGTCTAATACCTTCAAAATTTACAGATAAAATAGAAATTTCAGGATTTCACATTTTTTGTAAATTAAAGCTGAGCTAGGTAACAGCACCTGTGTTTCAGGGGCCAGTGACCACCTCCGTTACATTACATAATTATAATTAACTAGCTTCTGCCAGCGGCTTCACCCGCGTAAATGTCGAAAATTGTCCCGAGGGAACATATTCCCGGGATAAAAAGTATCCTATGTGCTATTCCTGACTATAATCTATCTCTGTGCCAAATTTCATCCAGATCCGTTCAGTAGTTTTTGCGTGAAAGAGTAACAAACATACATCCTCACAAACTTTCGCATTTATAATATTGTAGATAATATTAAGTAGGATTAAACACCAATGCAATTAATATAAGAATTACAATCCAAATAAGTATTCACTAAACATCCTAGCCCAAAATTAAAATCATTATTAAAAAGTTAAATATATACAAACTCAAAATTAAATCGACGAAGGAGTTTGAAATTCGAATATTCTTTGCACAAGAAGTTTGTATCGAGTATTATTGTTGTGTTCTAAATTCAAACACCAAAACAGTGATTGCTTTTTATTCACTGTTTTCAGTGAATAAAATAAGCTTTTTAGAGAGGGAATGGTATAAACATAATTTTTAGAGTTTTCAATCGAGGACTAATTTAAAAAATGTAAAGTGTTTTAGGCGATTTTCAATTATAAATTGTTAAAATTTTATATTTCTGTCCTCATTGGCTTTGGTCTTGTTTTTGTATTCTATTCACACCTCTCTCGTATTTTTTGACTCCAGTTTCAAGGTAAATAGAAATCGCATTATTTTTCTATTTTACAAATAATTCACATGTTTTAACAAATTTTACAGCTTGGCCAGAAAGAGTAGAAATTAAATAAATGTGAACTAATTTTTTCTACACATGGCAACATGAAAGAAATGTCAAACATCAGTCAAACTACCAAAACAATAAAAGTGTATTGTGAATTAATGTGATTTTTGGTAGATATTAAACGTATTAGTCGGTGAATTGTTATTGAAAATGGGAAAGACGATAAAAAGTGGTGCCAGAGAAGTTATTAACAATGTTTTTAAGAGGTGTTTGGAGGAATATCATGCCGGAAAACTTCTAAGAGAATTGGATGACCTTTACAAACGAGTTGCTGATATGTCAGGTATTTATTCAATTTTATTTTATATAATATACATAGTTCATGATCTAAGTTACAGTTAAAGCCGGTTTGGTCTTTAAAATATACCACATCATCGAAGTTTTTTTGGATTTAATTTAATTTTAGAGGTTATGTTTACATAGGGAAAGTACTTTGACACAGTGACTAGGTATAGAGCGACTGCAATTTTTGATAGTCACGCACATCATTCTACATTAATGTTTTATTTTGATTACAGGAAACTCAGAAAGCACTGTTCAACGCAAAATAAACGAAGGCAATAAAAACGAAGGCAAATTTGCAACAACAGCCAAGCATAGAGTCGGGAGTAGAATATTTAGATAGTGATTAGAAAATATATTGTTACTATAATAAATATGTTTTTACTCTCCTAGGCTTTTTATTTAACAGTCAGAAAAATAAAAAAAATTAGCATCTGATTTAACGATTTTCCCCATTCTGATTTATCTTTAAAAATACTTCAAGTATCAAATTCATTTATGTTATAGTATAAATGATGCCATATAAACGATAGTGGCGACCTCAATTTTTTTCTACTCTTTCTGGCCAAGCTGTAAGCATTAGTATTTTGGTAAAATACAACGCGACTCGCAATTTCACATTGCTTTAATAACAGCTTGCATACAAAATATCTGAGAAAATCAATGTGAAAGTTGTGCCTAAAATGGGTTGAACATTTTACCAGTATTAATGAAAGAGACATAATATGTATTTTAATGTATAGTCAAACGGGGTGAATAGGAACACAAGGGTGAATAGAAAATTTTCACGTTATTTAAAAATTGTTTGTCGCATTTAAGTAGGTACTCCAATATATTAAATAATTATTTTAAAAAAAACGATGCTTTGTTTGATACCAATAAAGTTGTATCACAGTCAAAATTCCAATAAATGTTTTGTATCAAGTTAACACAACCGAGAAAACAGGGTTGGATTCTTGGAGAGTAGAATAGTAATCTTTGTCTTGGAGTGAGGCTTTGAGGTCATGAAGTTATAGAATTTATAGATCCTATAATTTGATCACAGAGTATAAAAATAACATTGATGACGTTTTAGTCGATTTTACTTGTGTTACCAGTAAACAAGAATACTGCCTTGAAATATATTGTAAGTACTAATTCCATGCAAGTCATCGATTGTTTTGACGTTTATTTTTGACGTAAATCTACGTTGGCTACGAATTTACCAAGTTTCAAATCAACAACGAACTTGCTTGAAAAGTTAAAAAAATTGAGTTCGAAACTGTAAACTGCAATTCAAGAATTCAACTGTCGCTATCCGAATCAGTGCAGTTTAAATAACCATGACGATAACACTATCTCAACTAAAAAAGTTGAATACTTCTTGTAATGTTTCCAACATCGAAGCTAGACTACTGTACCCAAAATTGATACTTTTTGAAAACAAGTTGTGTGTGAGAGTAGTGAATTTACTGGGAAATAATGAAGAAACTCAAGATGCAAGCGGATTCCATACATTTGAGCAGGAAATCGTGGATAAAATATTGCTTGACCACTTTGTGTGGCTTGTTTTCAAGTCTGGTGATATTATAGCAATAGACGTTGTAAAAGGTACACAAATTAAAGTTACGAATGATACTAATACTAGTCTGATAATTTGCCAAATCGGAAGAATTGAGAACTATTTATATTTCATCAGTGAAAGTGGAGATACTTTTGTAATACCATTACACACTTCAGAACTGGTAAAAAAATTGGATGAGAGTACAGATGAGCTTTCTATCCCTTTTAAGAAAGCCCATGTGCCCCACTCAAATATTAAAACGAAGTTTGATACAATATGTGGTTTGAATATATACATTGAAGAAGGAACTGTGATGGTCAAATGTCCACTGACTGGCATAGAGGAAGTCATTACTACTGGAACAAAATTAAATCATATTGTCTCATGGAGAGACCAGGCAGTTTTTGCAAACAAAACTAATATGTGGATTGTTGACTTGAAAGAGTCTCAAGTTGTTCATGAATTTGAGAAAACTGAAGAAAATTACTACCCTGTGTTGGCTCACAATGAATTATTTTACTACCTTCTATGGAGCAAGGATGAGGTAAGCAATTTTTTCTATTAGCTGACACTATCCCACATCTGAGCAAGGGCCTCCCCCAATACTTGTACCCTTTTCCTGACCTGTCTCAAACCATCCCTTACCGTTATCTAGGATACTACCGATATACAGGTTAGGCTTGTGTAGTACATGTACTATTAGGAATTAATTCCTTTAGGTGAACGAGAACGAACTATTCTGTTTCGGTCGTTTAAATCGTTCATCTAGTACAGTAGTTCAGTGATCGTCTGGCTCGCGAGTGCTAAATCAGAACGAATATGTATTATGTACGAGTGTCTGAGCGAGCAAACTACTCTGTTTCGGTCGTTTAAATCGTTCTTCTAGTACACTAGTACAGTGATCATCTGGCTCGCGAGTGCTGAATCAGAACGAATAAGTTCAAGTGTCTGAGCGAGTTGAGAGATTAGAGAAGCGTGCGCGCGAGCGTGATGGACGATTTACGATGACCGACCTGGCGAACAAGTGAATCCCGACTCATGAAAATTCCATGAAGTTATATGTTACTTATTCGTATATATAATCAATAATTCATTAAAGTTGGCAAAATTTAATGACATTTGAATTATTGTAAAATGTTTAATCGAAATCACAGTCCTAAGCCTGCAAAGTATGAAGGAAAATCAAATATGTATTCCATTACGTACGACTGACTGATGTCTTAAGATCGGTGAACTAAAATGAACTAATAGTACTAGAATACCGAACTAGTTCATTTGTACTATTGTACTAGTTCGGAGCGTTCCTTTCAGTGACCGAGTAAGAACAAGCCTAATACAGGTTATCTTGGCACTCTCCTGGTGTGGTGGGTCTGTCTTGGTGATGCTGTCCATCCAAAAATGCTGTGATATACATCTAGTATTTCTGTTAGAAACACTGTAAAACAAGTGCCTACATTATCTTACTTCTTACTAATATTATTAGTGTGAAAGATTGGATGGATGTGTGTGTGGAAGTGTGGATGTATGTTTGATACTCAATCATGCTAGAACGGCTGAATGGATCTGGATGAAATTTAGCACAGAGATAAATTGTAGCTTGGAATAGCACAAAGGCTACTTTCATCTTGATATAATGTTCCCTTGGGATAAGAAAACACTTTTCAAGCGGTCTAAGCCGCTGGCAGAAGCTGGTATAGTATAAATTATTATGAATCTTGTTTTAACAAAATGTGATTGTGTAGGTATTCATTACTTTTTTGGAATTTCAGGTGCAGATTCATTGTGCTGGATTTGCCCAAACTCTGAATCAAGCTGGAACTGCTGACCACTCAGACAGTTTCAATCAGACTCTAACATCTCAAGACACCCTGAAGGCACAACTCAAGACCTTGTTAGAGTCCATCACCACTGCTACTAAACCAGGGAGTGTACTAACACAGTTACAACCTCTATTTGAGGCTATTGATGATTTTAAATTTCTCATTGAAGTGACACAAAAACTATGCCAACAAAGCATCACATACAAATCATTATTATACCCTCTACAAAAGAGAATATTTGCAACAAATGATAATTATCTTATAAATGTAGTGAGTGACTTATCAATCAAAATAGATTTGATTGAATATATTCATTTCACAGGCAATAACTCTTATGAGAATGTCAATCTGTTTGACCAAAACTTCAAAGAACTTTGTATCACATTTACATCTAAACATGATTTTGATATTGCATCTATTTGCTGGTT
This sequence comes from Anorthoa munda, assembly GCA_945859665.1. Taxonomy (NCBI): domain Eukaryota; kingdom Metazoa; phylum Arthropoda; class Insecta; order Lepidoptera; family Noctuidae; genus Anorthoa; species Anorthoa munda. The sequence goes on along the minus strand of OX243900.1, from coordinate 12,928,757 downwards.
AAAATATTCTCAGTTGAAATTGACAGTAACTGCTGATGATGTCATAAACATTCTTAACGCTATACACAATAGTACAAAATTAGCTTCTATCATAATTTGGTTAAAAAACTTCACTCCACCACTGTTGGAACAAAATCCATTTTACATAGACCTATTTGTCCGATGGGCGAGTGAAAGGGTTTTTATGTTGGAGCAGTCTCCATTTTGGCCAAAGATAGGGTTAAAATTTGTTGAAGAAATAACAGTCATTCTAGAAACTTCTCTAAAATCAATTACTTTAAGACCTATAGCAATGGATGACCTCGATATTCTGAAAACAAGAATAACTTACATAATGGAGTTGAAGGATAAATATAGAATCAATATATTACTGAATGAGTTGAGCTCACAGAGTCCAAATGAAGTAGCTTTAATAATGCTACGCCGCTGTTACACTGAAGATCTGAAAACATTTTTACAAAATTATTTGCCATCATACGCTATGCAGCATTTGTTTGACTTAGATGATATTCTAAGTTCATACATTGAGAGTGAAGCAGCAAGCAGTGGCGGCGGTATTGATGGTACACGCCTACAGATTTTACTAGAATCTTTCCATTCATACCACAATAAACTTGAATGTTTACTACAAGTTTTAAAAGTTTTGGATGTTCCATGGAGCTCAACTGTACTGGAACTAGCAGTAACAACTGTTGCCAATGCTACCAAAACCTTTACAGTATCTGATTCAGAAAGACTACTTGCCCAAGAGGTACAAAAAGAAATAAATTATGCAAATGTCAAAGTTGTCCTGAAGAAGTATAATTTTCCAATGAATTGTACTGATTACATGTTAGTACTTCACAAAATTGTGAGTGTTCCAGTAATAGAGTTGGATGATTTGAAAGCAATAACAGGTGTCATGCCAGTATATACCAACTATGGTAATGCTTTATACATTGAAAGATGCCTTCAAGACTGTGAAACTAGAACAGCATTAAATTACTTCAATAACTTATCATCAAAAGAAAAAAAGTTATTACTGAAAGCTGTGGTGGCTAAGTATGATCAAATAGTTTGCGGAACCACATCTAATTTGACTATTGAAAGAAACTATATAGATTTCATAAAGGGAACACATCTCATAAATGAAATTGAAATAAAAAATATTGAAACATTGTATAATTTCAAAAACTCTTATAGTTTGATTCTCAATATGAATGATATTTATAATGAGAGAGCTTGTGAAGCTGCAGTTAATTCTTGGATCAGTCAAGATGGAGCCACTGCCAGCTCTGGTCGCGGCGGCAGTGTTATTCAACTAACACACGCATGTCAGTCCCAACACTCTGTTCTGATGGCGCTGTTAAGAAGCACTTCTACTTGCCATCAAGTAAGGAAACTTGTTGAATATCTCTTGAGAGCTTTTTCAACTAGAGATGTATCAGTTGAAGAGTTTGTTGCAGTTTTATCGCAATTTCAATATGGAGAGAACTGTGATCTGCTGTTGAATTCTTACAATGTTTTGATTGAGCTAGCTGTTAATTGTAGCGAAGAATATCTTCACAATTTAATTAAACAATTGTCCTTGTTGAACAATCTTATTAACGCCAGTATTATTGTGAAGAACTTATCAATAGCATGGAAATTCCATTACATATTTTTGCCCATTTCATCAAGTACAGCTATTAACGAAATTATTAATTTCTATAGAATCATACAATTCCCGGAGAGTATTGATACAGAATTTTCCAGTATTCACAGCAAATGTGATTTTACTACCCTGCGACTGGTTTCTAACAGCTTGGCTATCTCTGAAGCTGCTAAACTGACATGGCAAGATGATATGTCTGAGATAGCAAAGAGGCTTCTAGCTAAAGTTGTTGCATACCAAGAGCTTGATGAAGTATTAATGACGAGTTTATTACTAGTTATGAAAACTTATGAGGAAGAAAATTGTGTTCTTGAATTGCTGAGAGGTCAGAATGAATTTTTACCACCTAACATAATTGGGTACCTTTCATTACCTCCCATCCGTCGCACATTCGCATTAGACAATGATTCAATATATAAAGAAATTGGAAATTCTGTAACATATCCCCCTCAATACATCCTCAAGTCTAAATTCAACATTAATTTGTCTGAAGTTGCTTTACCTGATAATAGTGAGGAAACATGGGATGTCAAAGTTCTACTGTTTTACGTTCTACTACAATATCCTGATACCAGTTTCGATCGACTGGTAGAATTGTGTCGTGCGTTAAACATTTCAACAAACGACGGTCTTTCGCTTCAATTAATAGCTTTACTGTCGACTTGGGAATTGAAATACAAAATATACGCAGATAATTTGGGTCACCGGCAAATATTCCTAGAAAATGACGAAAAATATTTAAATAAATGTTTTGTTGTTTGGGATAGTATAGAAAATAGAGAGTTTTTAAAAGATATACTCAATGATTTTTGGAAAAACGGCGAAGTCACTCTACATGGCCGTGCGGTATCTATAAATCCATATTATTATGAAGTGTTTCTGTGTATTTACCGCCTCATTTTCGGCTCGGCTATCGAGGTAAAGAATACAAAGGAATACTTTTTACTACACTTCCTAAAAGAATACAAACGTAAAAGTACTCCCAAACAGTACGAATACGAACTTTTCTCTGTGAAGGGAATGTTTCCTGAAATTGGTCATTTCAGGTTACCATTTCATCTGTTCATGCGAGAAGATATGTGGGCTAATTTAAAGTCGGAAATAACTTTAGAAACATATGAACGTTGGATACCCGCAGTTGCTTTGCTTGCTCTTGATTCAGACTCGCAAACAGCCAAAGATATGATTTGTAGTAACGCCGTGAAGCAAACCATGACATCACGAAAGCGTAACGATGATGTAGATTCAGAAAACAAAAATGAACCTTGGCGTTTAACAAGTCAGGAAGAACCCTTATTACGTGCTGCGCATCGATGTGTAAGACACATTGCCAACATGGAATGGGCAGGAGCGTGCCTCTTTTACGTGCTACAAGGATGTGCACGGGGGGCAGACCAAGTGGCCGCGGCCCATCTCTGCTACCAGTTTGCACAACGTTGGGCTGCACTGCAACCGGGCAATCGTGCTGTTCGACAAATGGAACGTCTACATGCAACTCTATCCACTCGACATGCTTTATACAAAATAGATTGGGCATGCGAAGAGCTCGTTCGACTTTCCACAGAGCCAACTCAACTCATTCGTAATTTATACTTACATCCAGATTTTGTCTCAAAGATGAGCCGTCATGATGTAAATCGAGCTGTTAATGAAATTGCAGATAAAAATTGCATTAATGTTAGTTCTATAAGAATTCAATTATTAGAAAATATACTCGACAAAAATAACGGTGAAAACAAAACTGTCACTGTTTTAAATATTAAAGAATTGATGACGGCAAAATATATACTGAAAGCAACATGCCCTAAAATGGGGGCTATATATTTATCCCGGATTGCATTTGACGATGAAAGTGATAACAACAAGTCGAAAAAATTAAGGGCACTTCAATGTTTGATGAGTGTAGTAGACTCTGACACTGCAATCAAGGTAGCTAATCGCGAAAGAAATGCGCTATGGATGTCGCTGTTAGAATTGTTGAGCGTAGTTAGTTTGGAGTGCATTGATATGCCGTGGGTCGCAGCTACATTCACGCATGATAAACTGAGGGGTCTAGAACAATTGCTTCAAGCTACTGAAGGAAACGCAGATGGATTAAGAACAGCCGCTGAACTTGCACGTAAATTTGGTTCTTCGCAAATTATACGCAGTATTATTCCGCTTCTATTGCGAGCAGGTCTATATGAAGATATGATTCCATTATTATTGAAACTAACATCTCAACTAGATAGCGTAATATGCACTGCGTGGCGTGCCGTTATTTTGTCTCCATTCCAATGTGCCGACTACCCAATAACAGAGCGTCAAAGAACAAAATGTTTGAATGCTATAAATCTATTACCAATCTGTCCTATTATTAAAGATGAAGACTTGGTAGAAATATGGAAGAATTGTGTAAGATGTAAAGTATTTGGATTAGGTTGTTTGATTTTACCATATATGACTTCACAAACTAGGCAGTCACTTTCTGAACTACAGAAAATTGATAGGAGAAACCTGATAGCTAGTTTGAAAAATTTACATGCTGATACTTACTTGGTATCTGGTGCAATGCATGTTATTGAGAGAATGGCATCCAGAACTTATAGATAATGTGTTTATGATTGAATAATACTACTGTGCAAACACTACCAGATTTAATTCAGTTTTTATGTCTGACGAGTGACCCATTAGGATTCTATTTACTTTGTTATATACTCGTAGCTATAGTCATCATATTTATTATTATTTAGTCAATAAGTTTTAAATTGTACTGCATTTGTGATTCTTATTTAGGAAAATGTTATATAAAGATAAAGACAGTTATTTGGGCTAGCTAGCTTATAGTCTCCAATAATTCTACTGATCTTCACAATTTATTTTTTGTACCTAATATTGCATGTATGTATTTCATTTAATCAACAGATTATTTTAAAAGCATTATAAAATATACTAAGTTCTCGTATTTTGTATTATTATTTTTAGATCCAGAATATAGTTCAATCACAGCAGAATACATGCTTTACAATATGTCACATTAATTTTGCGATAATTTATCATCGAGAAATTGGGCCTAAGTGTTATTAAGGTATTCTCGCCAAACTTTTGGGCCGCCCTGAAGTTGGCTTTCCGATGCGCAAGACACGAAACAGTGCTGTTTTTGTATGAGATTTACTACTGTGCAGCCATTGTAGCCAACTTCAGGGCCGAGAATACCTTAATAACACTTAGGCCCGATTTCTCGATGCTAAATTATCGCTAAATTAATGTGACATATTGTAAAGCATGTAATCTGCTGTAATTGGTTGAATGAATTTTCAACAGCCAATCACAGCAGATAACCGGCGATTATTCGTCGATTACGTTAACAGTCTGATAGTCAGGTTATAAGCTAATGGAGGTTAGTGCCTAGTTTTAGTAAAAATACATGGTTTAATGATTTACTTAATTTATTTACACAGTTCTTTTTCTACAATAAGGATTAGAAGTAAATGCTAAAGACTTTATATATGACACAGCTGGACTAACCATTTCAAACAGAGGAGCATATATTCCATGTCTTAGGGCCAGCTGTTCCGGAGTCTCATCTGCATGATTTTTTTTACGGGCAATGTCTACAGTATCATCTCTCAAGAATAAAATTAATAATGTGGACTTACAATGACTAATTTTAGCTGCTAGATGCATTGGAGTTTGACCTGAAACAATGACAATTCTTTGGTATTGATACAAAACACTTAAAGTTTCTGCTGTGAGTGGAGACCTCCCTGTACCTTTGAAATCCTTATATTATAAGAGAACTTATTGGACCCTACATTTATATGTAAGGCCTCATTTACAGAGAAGCGGGGCGTCGCCCGTCGCGTGTACCGTGGGCCTGCTTCTTCGAAAACGCCAATGCTTCTCCATAACACTCTCATACAACGCCATATGTTTGAATTTAGTGCAGTCCGCGCCTCCCGAAGCGACGTGCGATGCCCTGCGTCTCCAGAACCGAGGCCTATCTGTGAGACAAAAATAACAATAACAGTTCTATCCTACCTCCATCAGAAAGAGCTCCTGGATCAGCACCAGCAGCTAATAGTCTTGCAGCAGCCACATAGTTATTCCAGTTGGAAGCAGAATGCAAGGCTGTCCAGCCCAGCTGTGTTTTAGTATGCACATTGGCTCCAATACTCAACAAGTATGATATGACATCAGTATGGTTACTATATGCTGCTCGGTGAAGTGGGGTGTACCCATCGGCATCTTGTGCATGAACAAGACCTGGCTGTTTCTTCAGTAGCTCTCTCAATATACAGATCTCACCATGTTCTGCTGCCCACAGTACATAGTCAATGGGATTGGCTGTAAGAAAAGAATTCATATATTTCAGTTATTGTTCCAAATGTCATATCTATTATCTGGCAAGCATGTAATTTGTATAAGACCTTTTGGATCCTTGACTTCTTCGACATCTTGATCAGCATCGTCCCATCCAGACACAAACATCCCCGATGTTTCTGGATTCCTTTTGCATTGCTTTATTTCATCTTGCACTTCTGCAAAGCTTTTCAATTCCTTATTATCATCCTCTGAATCCGACATTGTATTACTTTTTTATTTGTTTTGGTTTGTAAAACAAGGTTCTGTGAAAATCAATCAAAGCAATCAATCACTCGGAAGCTGTCATTGTCAACACAAAAATGTCATGTCAATTCGTTCAGAATTCGTTTGTCACTTTGGTTATTGGTTCAATAATGGAGATGTAACTCTGTAGGTAGAGCTTACTATCTCAATGCTTAGGTTTGCCTTCAAGTAAAGGGCTTATTACACTACACGGTATTCAGGGCCCTACACCTTAATTAAGGGTGGTGTAATAACTGTTAGGAAGTTAGGGTTCCCCTATAATCGACCTTATTGACAAGAAATGGTGCAGTGACCCGGTATTCAGGGCCCTGAATACCGTGTCTGAAAGCCCTTAAGTCTGGTCCCTCACATGTATTCAAAGATTTCTATACATTTATACGCATAAAATCGCTATAGCGTCCTTCCAGTTCTATGTGTGGTAGGACTAGAATGTGCTTGAAGAAGCTATATATACGTATGTTAGCTGTGCCTTCCTGTTACAGCTCCAGCCGTATGGGAACTGCATTAACTGTGAACAGTGAGAAGCTTAATAATATTATAATAACAAATTATCATACAATTAAATAGAGACATATTTGAACAGTTTGCCGAACGTATGTAAATGTCGTAGTCAGAATCTTAGAATTAGCAATTTCATAAATTGGCCGGCCATCTTGTGAGACGGCGCCATTTCAAGATTTCCAGAAATATTACTCTTTTATTGGTCGTACGCGTACCTTTAAATGTTGAAGCTTTCGAGGATATCATTATTCGAAGTTTGACCATGTCATTGATGTAGAGAGGCCAAAATAATTAAGCTGAAAAAAATTAAATGCGTTGTTTTTATCTTAATATACATCATTGCACTTTCTTCCTCTTTTGAGAAAGAGGAAGAGTATTGTTTACCACCGCTATTATGTTTTGCATGGTCATATCAGCTGTTAGTTTGAATAATTGTCTCGTCAAACGATCTCTGTTCATTTATTTGGTCAGACCATCTATTTTATGATACGGCCAACTTACAAATTTACAATGTACATGAAAAAAAAACGAAATAGAAAAGAAAGATTTCATGAAATGGCCTATTCAACTGTCTGGCTACGACATACATACAGTATTTATGCATATTAAAAAAAACAAGTCTGAAAAATTTACTCATTATATCTATGAAAGTAAAATAGCCTGATCCGCGATTCTATCCACTCAATTTGTTTTCATTTCGAAGAAGTATTAATTCATGTCATTCCAACTACATTAACCAAAATATATGTGTATAAAAACAGCTTGATACTTTGTTAATGAACACATGATAAACACACTGACAGTTTTCTTATTTTTATTACATAACTATTTTTGTACTATTTTTATTAAAAGGAAAATACTATTTACAGCCTATTATTTGAGTAACAACACCGAATGTCCGCCATGATTGGAATTTAGAAATAATTTCAACATGGCGCCCGGTTGTTCAGAGTGTGTGTGTGTGAAAGTGCAGTGAAATTATGTTATTATCTAGAATTTTTAGTGATTATTTTAGTGTTTAAGTGAAAAGTGTGTGCTTTAATGCAGTGGTTTTCTTATCATGGCTTTGGATTTACGCCTGCATTCTCCTGCAGGCGCGGAACCTGTTGTTTATACATGGCCCCTCACTTCAGGTCATGGCTCGGTAAGGAAATCGTATATTTTATTAACGTGTAGTTAGTTACAGTGACGCTAGTAGCAGTACTAGTTTTCTGTTTTCTATTTTTCATAGACTTGCGTTTTAATCAATGGTGATGTAACTAAATTGTTTAGAAGGCTCGCTACTCCTATTGTACAACAAGTGACTATCCAGCACCTAAGTACTTGCTCGTGTTTAGTTGAATATTGTGGAGTGACCGTTTAAATTATACAATGCTATCAATAAAGGTTCTTCAATGTACTTATATTGATTCTGGCAATAACAAGAAGTTTATCAAATATCTAGACGTAGGTAAGCTCTTCTTCACGTCACATGGGTATTGCAGTAGAGTGTATTGACCTCGTGTTTTGTCAAGGTGTCGGCTTTTTTTAGATATGTACACACTGTTGCGTAGTTTTCATTCGTCATTTATTTACATTTTACACGATTATAGCAATGCGAGTTTCTGATTGTGTTCCATAAGTTAAATGTTGATTAAGTTAGTATTTATTATCTTTCTACACATGTATCACTTACTCATGGTACCTTAGAGTAGGCACCTAATAATATGTATCACTACCTATTTAAAATCTGTTTATTTGGTATGATGCTTACTGTTATAAACAAATAACAAAAAGTAAACAATCAATATTTATATTTATTTTAGTAACCTTTACATAAATTTATTTGACTGCAAACACTATGCTTTGTGTATTTACCTATTAAATCAATTATTCTTATATGACAGTTACTAATATTGGTCCATATAGGTATTTAAATACATAACCTACCCATAATCTACTATTATTTTTTATTAATCAATTTGATAATGTGTTCCAATTATTGTAAATACTGGCAATCCTAATATACCTCTATTAATACTTTTTACTTCATTCACATCTGTTAGGTATTTCATTATTATGTAGAAACATAACGTGAAACTGATTTCAAAGTTGTTGATAAGATGTTTACTTAGACACAAATCGTTCAAGCGCTGAATATCTAACAAAATACCTTGAATAATCAAATGCTTGCAATTTTGATTATTTATTGTTTCACTTTGTATCTTATTTAGTTAATGTCAATAAAAAAATCACATTATTGTATAACAGCTTTTGTTTTAATTTAGGCCATAGAGAATGCATGACTTTTTTATTATTTTCTAATATTAACAAAATCCTAAAACATAAAAAAGAACTACCTGGTAAGTAGGAACCACCCTTTCTGGAACTATGAAGATTTTCTATGTTGTACCTCACAAATTAATGTCAACAAACATAAGTTTATGAAATAAAATAGTTTCCAGAGCAATAAAACCTTCATAAAAGAGCAATAACTGAATGGACATACTCCAAAGAATAATACTCAGGTTGTAATAAATATATAAACAAAACTTTAACCATGTTTATTTAATTATATTATTATAGCAGCATTTTTGTAAGCTGGTTGATCCATAGTAGAAAAAAAATGAGCAAATATACCATTATATGGATCAAAATCAATTGATGATATGTTTGTGTAGTACTTCAGTTATGTCCAAATTAAAAAATAATTTATTTGCTATTATTATAAGTACAGTAACTGCACCTTTCCCTCATTTAAAAATCCTTTTACACTATCAGAGATAGTATAAATAATCAACAATAATAATTGTGACATTTACTCAATGTCAACTATTAAAATGGGTAAATAAGTAAATTTATTTAATGTAATAAATCATCTCTGGAAATACTTCTTCTTCTTCCTTCCCTGGGCCCATTATTTCGGGTTGGTTCAGCTCACTTTCCTGTACTAAGTTATCTGTTCATAATACTATAATACTCTCTGGAAATACTGATAACAAGAAATTAGTAGAGAGCTACACTATTGCCAGAGGATATTTTTTGGTTTAAGTAGTAAACATCCATGGGGAAAAGTCACAGGCAGAAGCTTGTTAGGATATGTTCTTGTTAAACATTTTATCAACTTACAAAATTCACCATAACAAAGCCAGCAGGTTTTATTTGTGTAACTTAACTAATTGCAATAAATAATCACCAATACATTCTTATCCCAAACTCTTATTTGTTAAATAAATAAAATAAACTGTCACAGTAATACATGAAGAATTGATACAAAAATAGTCTTAATATTTTTATGAACAAAAATTATATCATTGAGTGTGTTTCCAGCTAAAATTTATTTCTGTCTTTTGGTTATTTACAAATTGAAAAACTATTTTATTTGTTGCAGGACAAACACGATGGGGCCTTGGAGATAGTAGAAACAATAAGGTAGGTCTTATTTTACTAAATACTTTAAATAAAGGCATTAGGAGATTAAAACAGAAAAAAACTAATATATTAATTTATACAGCTATTAACTAATTTATTTATAGGGCTGGTGCCTCAGAAACAAGCCATCAACCAAACTAAATTAAGAAAATTGAGCTTCAGAGATAAAAAAGAAAACAATTTATAGAATCATAATTGAGGCCGTTAAATTAGGTTGAACTAAAATTTTCAAACTAGTGCATATCTCATGCACAAACAATAGTTAAAGCAATAGCTGAAGTTTGTTGTGTCAACTAATACTTCCAATTAAAAGTTGGTGGTGCAATTCAGAAACGGCGCCGTCATAAAACTAGAAAACTGTTCACTTGACCTTGACTCAAATGGTGCTGTACATCTATGTACGATAACCAATATAATTGCCCATACATATAGTGCAGATTATTATTGCTGCTATTTATTACGTAAGTCGTACGATGATAATAAGTATTATAAGTAGGTACTTATAATATTTCCGCCTGCATTGATACGACCTTATCAATTTGTTTGCTTATGTTTAAAAACACGCTGTGTTGCGGTTGAGATCACATTCACAACAGGCATTGTGAAAACGTGTTTGCAACCTACGCTACGCTCCGCTCCTTCGAGCTATAACCGATTTATAACATCGCTAGCATAAAACGGCGAAAGAAAGTATCACTTGAAAGGCTGTAGGATACACGTGTGTGTTGTTTTGAGATCGGAGATAGGAATCACCTGTCCTGTCGGGCACGAGCCACCGGCGACCATGCACCGGCCCAACATGCGTACAGACGGCCATCGAATACAGTATTTTAAGATTCATTAACTTTATTAAGGATCTCATTTATATTGCAATAAAATATTTAAATATTATGACGGCCACAATAATAAAAATATTTCATCGACGTGCGTGCTCCGATCCATTTCCGCGCGATGTTTTTGCTTTGTTGTGTTCTCTATATTATATTGCAAATTTTAAAATAATGGATACCTACTTTGTTTATTAAGAATAAAGTAGCTGGTATAGAGTTATGTGGCTCTTTTGTTCGGTTTTAGCTATAAAAAATTCTATAACATAATTGTACAGGCAGCATGTAAAGTACGTACCTAATAAGTCTAAAATACGACCTTTTGAAATTGGTTTTAAAAGAAATAGTTTAAACTGTAGATAGAAAAATGTGGGTGTAAATTATTTCACTGCATTACTAAATGCAAATTGAGCCTTTCATTACCTAAGTATGTTTATAAGTAGGCTAACTGCAGGAGAAATGCTTATAAAATATAAATTTGTTACGTTGAAGCGTGTATTCGCTGTTAATATAACTTTCTTGCTGGGGTAATCTTAAATTAGGATTGAAACGAGAACGAGTCTTGCAGGTCGATGCGGGCTCGAGTAGTCGGGAGCGCGAGAACCTTCACTATGACCTCTTTTTGTCCGGACGCGCTCATTCACCCGTTCGTGACCTTGAAATCGATCCCTATTATTTCGAAATAAGGGCGCGCCCGTACTAAAATGCTTTATATTTCTTCATCTTATAAAATTGCTGTGCAAAAGTATTTTGAATGCCGTGGATGCGTGTTACTTACCCATATTATTAAAATAAATGTATTGTTCTTCATAAAAATATTTCTTAAGCCTTGAGGTATGTTTATGTAGTACCTGTTAATATATTTTCAAATGGTATTTTAAATTGTTGTTCTATATAAAAGCAAAAAACGAATCATTTTAATCGTAATAACAGAGTGTTGCACGAGTTCGTTGATATGAGGGGTCAAATCGTGGAGTCAGGTTGCATGACCTCGTTTAATAATGACACAGCGTTCGTTAAACCATGTGCAAAAATAGCTGAAAATAGATTACCTACCTATAACATGGTGGTCTAACATTAGAAGTTAAACATCATTAGAAATTATAAACTTGTTTGAAGTCCATTGTTCACCGTATTGTCTGTATGAAATTAATATTTGTTAGGTACAAATAAGGTTCGTTGAATTTATGATAAGTGGTAATTTTATCACCCAGTATTAATTATCAACGAAATAATGTCTGACGTGGAGACAGCTAACTGCTATCTGTCAAAACACGAGTACCTACATCACAATCACAATAGCTGACGTATAACGTGAACACTAGGGCACGTGGTTTTGTTGTTGGAGAATGTTTCTACAATTACATGCCTATTTATTTATTTACTGCACTTGGGTTTACCAGCGACTTCCGCGTAAGTCGTTAATTACCCCACAAGAATGTACTACCGGGATATATCCAGGTCATGGTCTACACAAGCACCAAATTTAACCCAAATCCGTTGAGTCGACCCATGACGCGTGATTTGCACACCATGTGTGCATAAGCTATTGCTTTTCTATTGTCTCTGTAATTATACGCGCAATGGGTTTATAAGCATGCAGACTTGCAATTTATAATATCAGTCGGTATCGCACTTGTCTCGCTAAACTTGAAATAGGCACTTGTCATAGAGTACTCACTTTCCAGGTAGAGCATAATATAAATAAGAAACAGCCAAACCAAAGAGCCCACATTAATGACAGCTATCTACTGTGGGGCTAGACTTGTATTCGCCGACGACCGTGACCTTGGCCAGACGACTGATAAACTAGAACATAACATGCTCTAGAACCTAGGATTGATATTCTATCCGCAACACAAGGGTACATAGGTTTTTCATTGTATCGGATTGCTGGTTTTAGTTAGAGGATGGATATTATTCGGTAGTTTATTTATAGTTTATAACTTCTGCCAGGCGGCTTAGCTCGCGTGAAAGTCGGAAATTATCCCGAGGGAACATATTCCCGTGATAAAAAGTATCCTATGTGCTATTCCTGGCTATAATCTGTATCTGTGTCAAATTTCATCCAGATCCGTTTAGCCGTTTAAGCGTGAAGAAGTAACAAACATACACACTCACAAACTTTCGCCTTTATAATATTTGTAGGATTCAAAAGAAATTATAGGTTCTTGCAGTAGAACGCACGTCAGTAGTAAATAAGTCAGTGTCTGTTGGCCTTGTATTTAACTCTGTTCTATTCTAGGGCATCTCAAGATCTAGTTTTAGGGCTGGTTTGATGACTGATGAAAACCGGCCCTAAGTAAAATTAGAACCTTCAGGGCAATGTTTGTTTATCAGATGGACAGATGTATTACTATCTACGTACATTGCCCGTGAAATAGCCATGTCACACGTAAAATACCAGTATCCAGATGAATCCGGTTAGACTGGAAGCCTATCCCAATAAAGTTGGGAAATAAATCATAATAAACGGACTAATATCCGGACATTTGATGTTGAATTTCAATTTAAGGGCCTTCCACCGCTTTAGTGCAGTAACACGGTTACTTTCTAAAGCATACTCCTTAGGTTACGTTTACGGTTACGTTAACGCTAAGGTTTGATGTAAAAATGTTTATAATTGATTCATGTGCATTATTTGTGAAACATAGTATTTTCGTATAACTAATAGATTAACTTTTTTTTCGCTACTTTTGGATACTCCTTTTGGATTTTTACACAGAAAAATGTATGGCTTCATTGCAGAATTTCTTCATAAATGAAACAGCAATATGTAAATCAAAGAATATTTTGCAGTCAAACTGTCCAAAAGGAGGTTCAATATTGATATTCTGGCTCCGAGCGGGCGCTCGGCCAGTACTGCGTTAACATTGGGGTATATATACGCCTTAACGAGCATTCTAATAAAGAGCTTAGCAGTCCGTTTCCCAGAGTGTACATACGCTACGGTTGAACTACGACCGTTCCCGTTGCTATTTGCTAATGAAGGTTTCTTTGCTGCAGGTGGGTGTGCGACGACCTGCCGGAGATGAAATCGGCGCTGGAGAACAACATCTTGTGCGACTACGACACCCACTCGTACGACAGCATGAGAGCCCTGTGCGACCGTTTCAACCGCGCCATCGACTCCGTCGTCGCTCTGGTAAGATATTACTTTGTTTATTATTGCTTTAAGGGCTCCCACACATAACTGCGATGCGATTAGATATGCGTATAGTACGTGCGAGCTCGCAGATATTTGCGAATTGTGTGGGAGCCCTAAGTTTAAAAATCTTATTCAAAACTAGCTGTGCCCGCGGCTTCGCTCCCGTCAACTGCCTATCCTACTTACGTACCTACCCTACTTACCTTGCTACCTACCTACCATTTGTTTTTCTAGGGTCATTCTTCCGCGGAGAATCTTAACACCGCCATTCAGAAAATGACTTCAAATGCACGCCATCTATCGAAAATGGAGTTCAACTGTCCGAGTATCTGAATTGCGTGTGTTGTGATATTTTATTTCTTCATGACTTTAAAAGCCAAATTCATCTAATTTTTGATATAGTAAACCGATTGCGATGCAACAAAAACTAAGTAATACTTTAAGTTATGCAAAATTTTTAGGTTAGTTATCTGTACATTGGTTTCGTAAATTTTACGTGATGCGTGCACAAATAAACAGACAAAAATTCCGAAAATGCTGTAAATAGATTCTGTGTACAAAACGTACTTTTCTACAGATTTTTTATATGTATTGATGATAATCCAAAAGTACTACAGCAATTCTTCAAATTTAATCGTCAGTTAATAATGCAACTTTAATGCTAAAATGATACGTGTTTATCAAACACGTTTATTAGGAAAAAAATTACAATAAAGTAATGAGGTCACCCTGCTACAATATAAAAATGATTACCGAATCGATTGGAGCTCATAAGCCAATTCATCACGTTTACTGCGATACATGGTATTGTAACAACAAAATTGCAACATACTCGAAACGATATTGCAACGGGCTTTAATGGAACAAACGGTGTGGTGACCAAACATTGCTATCATGCATTATTTTATTACAATAGTTAACCGCGATATAAAGTGGTTCCTATCATGTATGTACGCTATATTGACTACATAATACGAGTATTTACATAGCTGGAAATACTATGTGCCAGTCAGGAAACTTGTTTTTTTTTTATAACGGTAATGCTACATTGTTGTAATATACTTTTAAAAAGTGGTTTTGAACGATTAATTATACGCAACTAAACTATCGTCAAGTTTGTCTATGCTCTGATTTTTAGAGTTCCGTACTCAAAGGGTAAAAACGGGACCCTATTACTAAGACTCCACGGTCCGTCTGTCTGTCACCAGGCTGTATCTCATGAACCGTGATAGCTAGACAGTTGAAATTTTCACAGATGATGTATTTCTGTTGCCGCTATAACAACAAATACTAAAACAGAATAAGTGAGGCTCCCATATAACAAACGTGTTTTTTTTTCGATAATGATACGGAACCCTTCGTGCGCGAGTCCGACTCGCACTTGGTCGGTTTTTTTATAACGGTATTGCTACATTGCTGTAATATTCCTAAAAAGTGGTTCTGAACGATTAATTATACGCAACTAAGTTATCGTTAAGTATGTCTAGCTATTTGGGTTCCCTTCATGCCTCCGGTTTAACTAAAAGCAGCTAAAACAAAAATATTTGTCGAAGGGCAAGGGCATGCCGTAATAATGACCTCCATAAATAAATTACTGGCCATTGGGCAATATCGATGTCATTGTGCTATCGGCGCGCTTAGTATATTATAATAGACAGCAAGAAAAATAATGCATAATTCACAGCTCCCCCTGATAAAGCAGTTGCGATAGGTATTACGTCATGATGAATGAGCGGTATTCAGGTAGAACAAGTTACCCACAGAGATAAAAATAAACACAATCTCTGTCGAATAAATAGCTCCCTTGACATTGAACTTCCACTCAGAAGGCTTCTTTATTTTGAACGCCATGCGCTATTGTTGAAATCTAAATTAGCGAACGGTTACCTAACATCGTTTGCGTTTTGCCTTGTAGTTTCGGATATAAAAAAACCGGCCAAGTGCGAGTCGGATTCACGCACGAAGGGTTCCGTACCATTATCGAAAAAAACGGCAAAATAAACACGTTTATTGTATGGGAAACCACTTAAATATTAATTTTATTCCGATTTTAGTATTTGTTGTTATAGCGGCAACAGAAATACATCATCTGTGAAAATTTCAACAGTCACGGTTCATGAGATACAGCCTGGTGACAGACAGACAAACAGACGGACCGCGGAGTCTTAGTAATAGGGTCCCGTTTTTACCCGACTGCCGAAGGAGGGTAATGTGTTTATCATTACCCTTTGGGTTCGGAAGCTAAAAAATATTTATGGAACAACCCTAATTAATAAAGTAAAATTATGCCAGACTTGAACCTCATAGATGTACAGAAAATGTGGAAATTAATCTGTTTATCTCATTACTCTGTGAGGGTTAACAAGGGGGTTAAGGCCCACGTGGTAGCGACCTAAAACTAACTAGGTAAATAATTTATTATACTATTCTCTACTTTCTCAGAAACGCATGTAATTAAGTGGAACGAAATGTTTCTGTATTTAAACAAATTCGAATGTTTTACAACGCGTTCTCAATACAGTTCAATAAAACAGGACAGTTATGTTTCTGGGTAAATATGAATGGGTCTCGAAATAACAATTTCTATTATAGTCATTTTTTATTTTAAGGTTGTTGTCTCAGGTAACAAAGTATTGTGCAATAGAGTTCAATAGACAGACAAACAGACACAAAAAAAATGCGTACCCATTCTCAAAAGATACATAAAAGAATGCGTGCGCAATCGTTACTTTTGTTCTATAGTAGTAGCTTCTGCCTGCGACTTCGTCTATGTGCATGTCGGAACGTAGTACTTTGAACCATCCAGTATTTCCCCATGAAGTTAAAATTCACTTACGGGGGCGACCATAAGCTCTTAAAGTAAGGTTATTTTGAGTGTGCGTAAGGGACAGATGTTTACAATTCATATATACCCTTACACACACTCAAAATAATCTTACTTTAAGAGCTTATGGTCACCCCCCTGGTATTAGTAAGTGTTCAGGAAACTGGGTCAACTACTTCATATAAAGATCTTCATAGGAACCGATGCCTTGATATCAAACCATAACAATATGGTCAGTATACTATAATCGACTGGCTATTTAGAAGTATCTACTACCTCATGTCGCGGCTTCGCTGCTTGGCGCATCCAGGCGGGCGAGCACGGCCTACTGTGACAGGCTTAAGTGACACATGTTTATCACAGTTTGGGCGCAAAAACCGTGATAAAATGCGTGACGCAAGCCTATCACAGAGGCCATGCTCGCCTGGCAGGCTGTGGCCTAACCTGCAAGAACTGTGCATTTTCCAAGAGTAGCCCATGCGATAGTGTAGCTTTCAAAGTGAAAGAATATTCATAATCAAATCAATACTTTTAGAGATTTCCGCATGCAAACAAACAGTTTGACCTCTTTATAAGTAGTATTAGCTTAGAAAGTTAGATAATATCAGCCCTAGCCTAGGTACGAATAAATTAAATACAATCGCAAATATAAGTGGCATCTGGTTCTGTACAAAACTGTTAGCTGACAATAATTAACTAGGTTTCGTGACGATTACACAATGTGCTCTGGGTTTAATTTTCAGTTGCGGAAGCATCACCAATGTCACCTTAGCTATTAATACTCTGTAGTGCTAATGCCTTCACGAGTTCTGCTGGTGACATTCGTTGTACGTACATTTTTGCAAGTAAAAGTGAATAAATACTTCAACATATTTTTTATTATTCTTATTAAATGTTTTTTTTTTAATATCTGCTCGGATTAAGACTCGTTTTCTTTTTCACTTTTTCCATGTGAACGCCGCATATTAAGGGACAGAATGCCGTTTGTCTGTATTTATTTCCGGTCCATTAACAAAATATTCGGAGTAATTTATAGATTTTATTGATAGGCTTTACAAAAGCAGGTGTGCTCCACCTTGGTTCACTCAACACGTCACGTAACATGCTTACAGAGAATAATGAAAAATGCTTTCTGTTCGACCCCTGACCTTGTTGAGTTACTTTAAAGCGAGTAGACAAATGCCACAGTTCAATAGACTCGTGACTTTAATAGTTGAAAAGTCTAAGAAATCTAGGCAATCTAAGAGTCTAATCTAAATTCGTAAGGTGCGCTAAAAATTCGAAATAACTTTCCAGCAATGATTTTACCAGCATCACTAGACCACAGACTAAACTAAAACTCTATAAAAAGAATCGAAAGCCCCATATGATAATATACTTTAATTATACGCAGAAAATAATTGTAATTACGGTTAGTAACTAACCTATTTTGATCTGGAAAGAAAACACGGAAATCAATTTATGTATCTCCTTGAAGATGTTTATTTTTGTAGAGCTGCAAACTCTATAGCCAAATGTTGAGTCAGCTAGCAGAAACAGCGGACATACCGCGTTGTGTAGCAAGCATGTGCGAAACGGTGCGGTGAATGTGGGGCAGTGAGGGGCTATAGAGGCGAAGAGGGCGCGGGGCGCGGGCTGCAGGAGGGAGACACGAGGGCCAAGATGGCGGCGAGGACGCAACGATCGATGTCCGCAGACGCCGCGCGAGGCTAACTCTATTTATACACGATGCATACCATTTTCACTATGACATGGAGAATTGCCTAGTGAGATTAACTTTCAAAACAAAACAAACGTTTTGATTTTTTGATTCCTATTATTAAGAGGATAGAATTTCTCATGAATTTACCTACTTAACGGTTTTAGAAAATCGTGATAGAGTATTGATTTTAATTGCTTTAATTAAAATGAATTAGAATTTTGGTAGTAGAACAGTTGGAATAATTAAGACGTACTGCATTTTATTTTTGAATATTAAAGAGATATTGAGTCTACTTACTAAATTAAAATAATAATTATTCCTTTAATTGGTTAGTTATAATTACAATATTTTACAAGAAATATCCCCTAAAATGTCCGGAAGTTATTTTTACATTAGCACTGCCCCAATTTTTCTTATAATCTGGAGCAAATACGTCGAGGTTACTTCTGCCTACAAAATTACAGGTGTAGGTAGGTTATTATAATCAGACAGAATCTGTGGAAAAAGACTCCAGATATCTATAAATACTAGGCATCATAATGCATTCTTTTGAATAAATTAGCTAATAATATTTAAATAATGTAAATCGTAGACTTGACAAACTGGTTTGCAAATATTTTTTTAATAGCCTAAAGATTGGCATTTTATGAAGGCTTGTATGTTTGTCTAGAACGGCCGTTTTGTGATAAATAATAATGGAAGTATCCTTTGTATAGAGGTGATGTCATTTGTGTTACTTGGTTAGAGGACCAGCATATTGAGAAGTTTATCGTTACGTCTATTCTTCAGACGTGACTCGCATAATATACAGTTACGTCTCTACATATTTAAAATTATCGCCAACCAGTACTGTATGAGTTAATAATGTAGGATGAGAACTTGTAAGTTTATGGTATGGTATGAAAAAAGTTATTAAAAAAAAACAAAAAACCCGACTGCTTAAAAAGCGAACTAAAAAGACGTTAACGAGAAGAAAATTGTTAAACTGTTTAAGTCGGAGGATACATATTCGCGAGCTGGCTGACCAAAACCAGGTGTATTTTTGATTTGTTAATAAGCTTTTTTTATTTACACTTTTAAGTTTTTTTATTAATTAGGTACTTTTAAACATATAAAGAGTTATATGTTTTTTAAATCACCTCTTAAAACCCTTTATTTTGATACCCCACATGATAGAATAGGAAGAAAAAAAAATTATCCCAACAAAATTACGCCCAAAATCCGCCATTTTTTTCTATTCCAATTTTAATGTAGCCAGTGACACTCGCAGGGTTAAGACGAATCGATTGACGTAAGAATCATCAAAATCGGCCAAAGCGTTTGGTCTCTGGAACGTCACATAGGAACAAACATACATACATACATAGACTGATAAACACATTACCTTCCTTCGGCAGTCGGGTAAAAAGAATACGTCGTAAGGTTTTTTTGCCGTTCCACGAAGAACGTCATTTCCTAGAAAATTTGCTGCTGAATCTGCTATACTTACATTAGTTACTAAACCAGTAATAAAAATATCTTGAAGTACATTTTTTACAATCTTGACATATTGAGTAGGTCATTTAAATATGAACGAACTCTAGTCGCGTGCATACCTATAAGTTCAGTGTAGTGACCTCGGTCACGTTTATATTTATCTTCGAAATAAATATCTTTCTGTTGGTTTAGTTCCCAGTTTGAACTCGGATGTTTTAATTCGAATAGCAATACAGAATGAAGGAAAGGTATTTTCTGAAATGATCATGAATCATTTTATTATTCGTCAAATTAACAACATAATTATAATTGGATTTTCTTCTCATGTGCTTAACAAAACATAATTAATTAACCTTGAGTTATTTGTTATAGACCTTATATAATGTATTTTTAGGGCTCCGTACCCGAAGCGTCCAAACAGAGCCCTATTACTGTCACTCACGTGTACGTCTGTCCGTCGTTTGACACAAAAGTTAGTGCCGAAGATTTTTTAACTTCCCTTCCCATTGACCTAAGAACTTGAAATTTGGTGATGATGTTTATTATTACATGATTGTTTTACATTTGATACGGAACCCTAAATGTGCGAAGTCCGACTCGCACTTGGCCGTTTTTATATTTCCGAACCGTTTTTCTGCGAGCTGTACTTCCATGAGGTACGATTCGTACCTCTGCACATATTAAAACACTAGCATTTCCCCGCGGCTTCGCTCCCGTATCCCACCCCACAGGGCTCCTTTTCGGGATAAAAATAGCTAATGTCACTCAGAATTAATGTAGCTTTCATCTGGTGAAAGAATTTTCAAAATCTGTTAAGTAGTTATTGAGTCTATCCATTACAAACAGACTTAATATTTCCACTTTATAATATTACTAGCTGACCCCCGCTGCTTCGCTACCAACCTACCTACCTACCTACCCTACCCAACCCTACCTACCTACCCACCTACCCTACCTACCTACCTACGATTTTGAAATCGAACCAGTAGTTTTTGAGTTTATTCGTTACACACATACAAAAATACAAATCTTTCCTTTCCTCTTTAGAGTATTACTAGCTTTTCCGCGCGGCTTCGCTCCCGTGGACCATCCAACAGGACCCGTTTTCGGGATTAAAAAATAGCCTATGTCACTCAGGAATAATGTAGCTTTCTATTGGTGAAAGAAGTCTTAGAATCGGTCAAGTAGTTTCGGAGCCTATTCGGTACAAACAAACAAACAAAAAAAATTTTCCTCTTTATAATATTAGTATAGATTAGTGTAGATTATATGTATCCATTACAAACAAACTTACAAACAAATATTTCCTATTTATATTACCATATTATATTAGTGTAGAAGTGAAGATTATTAATCGAGTTTCAATAAAATAATATCCAGCCTGTTACTGTCCCAACGCAGGGCAAAAGCCTCTTCACATACAGAGAATAAAGTCGTAAATCAGCTTGCAACGAATAATTTATTGGTGGAACAAAAACAGTTCCTAAATTACTTTACAGAGGTATATTCGGTGAAGAATGGACTGCGAATCGCATTGTTATAGTGAGTGGCTCAGTGCGGGCCACTTGCGGGGGCGTTGACCGCAATATTGAGCGAACGCGAATGTCTCGCGTAGTGTTAATGACCTTTTTTTTCGGCTGCGCCAGCGTCTTCATTCTGGCTATGAAGTTTATGTGACTTTAAGTTTAAAATAGATTTTTGTAATTTTTCATTTCTATTTTTTTTAATACTTTTTCGTCAAGTCACTCTATCAACGCAACGGCTGCAAGCTTTGTAATAATTTGTATGTAAATCTTAACTAGGTAGGTACTATTGTACCTATTTGATTATTATCTATGAATATAAAAACAAAATCTCAAAATATTTTGTATTAGGTAAAGCACACTGTATTTACATATAAACATTTTAAATAACGAGCAAATTATAAGTTTCTTAAACCTTTTACTTTCGTATAATTATGTACATAAAACATTTTAAGTGCTATTACAATTAGCAATTTGTTTTTAAATTCTCATTAATTGTAAGATAACACTTCTCTCTTTGTTACTAATTGATAAACTTATTAAATTTTTCCGAGAAGTGTCATAGACGAACGATAAAAGAATTTAGTTTGCGATAAATGAAATTATAAATTGGTCAAATTTGATACAATTATCAACGTTGCATATTAATTACTTATTTTTTAATATTTATCAGAAGATAAACTAGCCATTCGCCAGGTACATAAACAACCTAACGCTGCATATCACACTAATATAATAAAGGCGGCAGTTTGTGAGTGTGTTTGTTACTTCTTCACGCTCAAACGGCTGTACGGATCTGGATGAAATTTGGCACAGAGATAGATTATAGTCAGGCATAGCACATAGGATATTTTTTCGACGTTCACGCGGGCGAAGCCGCTGTCAGCAGCTAGTGTAACATAATATTAGTAAACGGTATGTTATTGCATGCACTGCGCTGAATTAACGTGGGGCCGCTTTCTAATTTTCACCGAGTAAGTAGATAGTGTAGCGAGTGACGCAATGGTATAGCGCCATATGGACTGTTTGGGCAAACGGGCTTGTGGGAACTGATTGCGTCACTGTTCTCAGATGCAACGCCTCTAGCGTCGTTTGCGCACATTGTATGTAGATTCACTGATGTGCGTCGTTATTATGACAAGTAGTATTGACCGAAGTACCTATTTACATTGTTTTATTGTAGGTATATAATAGGTACAGCAGGTCGCATGCAGCGGTCACAAAACTCAGTATAACCAGAAGTAGGCCGCGTATTCTAATGAAATTCTGTGCTACGTTGGGCCAGCTTATGAGTTACCATCTACGTGCGTTTCGTTGTACAAAATAATCAAACAATATTTATCGTTGAGTATGGCTAATTGCGGTTTTAAAGCTAAAGCAAAATAAGTCAGCTTCACGTGTATAACTTATTAAGTTAATATATTGCTTAATTTATTAACAGACCGAATCCCAGCGGAAGTTACGTCAAGTTTCTATAAACGGACGCTAAAAAGATTGTTTACATTAGACTTGGTATTGATTTCCCGAGCACGCCTGCCTCCCCTGACCTCATTACCTCCTTCAATTCAACGGGAGCGAATTATGTCGGGTACGCACACCACTTCGTTTGCACATTATTACCCGACTGCCGAAGGAGGGTAATGTGTTTAGTAGTCTATGTATGTATGTATGTTTGTTTCTATGTGGCATTCTAGAAACCAAACGCGTTGGCCGATTTTGATGATTATTACATCAATCGATTCGTCTTATCCCTGCGTGTCACTTGCTACATTAAAAATGGCGGATTTTGAGCGCCATATCATCGTGGGGGCGAATTTTTTTTTATATGCCTGTCCCATCGTGTGGGGTATCAAAATAAAGGGTTTTAAGAGGTGATTCCAAAAATATATGACACTTATATGTTTGAATGTACCAAATCCTAAAAAAAAAAGTAAAAAAAAAAAAAACTCGACTTTTTAAAAAGCGAACTAAAAAGAAGTAAACAAGAAGAAAATCATGCTGTGCAGTCGGAGGATACATCTGGTTTTGGTCAGTCAGCTCGCGCATATATCCTCCGACTGCACAGCATGATTTTCTTCTTGTTTACTTCTTTTTAGTTCGCTTTTTTATACCAGTGATATTAAACTTCAAAGGAAATAAATAAAGGTTCTCTCGTCTAATAGAACTATAGTGTTGACTGAGTAGCGTACACCTACGTGTACACAAGGTAGTAAGGTAGCATTATAATGAACTAACTATACATAGAATTGTACGTTCAACCAACGCATACATGACCCTTCTGCCACGACATTATTATGCTACATCACAGATTAAACACAAAACAGAGCGGATTGGATGTGCATAACATAACTGTTATTGCATCGAATATTGTGTAAATATCAAATGGTAGGTTATTTCGAGACATCGCTTTATCTTTTATGAATGAATGCATCAGACAAAACGTAAACAGATACGTTATTAAAAGATTGACAACAAGGTCATGCCTGCAGAAGGCAACTCCTTATTCCTCTTCCTCATGAAGGTGGTACCTAGTGACTCAATGTAAATATGAACAGCTTAACGTGCCTATAAATTAACTATAGCCCTCGCCAAACTTCTTGGCCGCCCTGAAGTTGGTTTACCGGATGCGCGAGGCACGAAACGGTGCTGTTTTGTATGAGATTTTCTACTGCGCAGCCATTGTAGCCAACTTCAGGGCGGCCAAGAAGTTTGGCGAGAACTATAGCTGACACCCGGGGCTTCGCTCCCGTCAATTGGCTACCTTCCTAACGTACCTACCCTGCTCAACTACCCTACCTACCCTACTTAATCTACCCTACCTATCCTACCCTACTCTACCTACCATACCCTACTCTACCTACCATACCCTACCTAACCTACTCTACCTACCTAATCATGTAGTGCATATTTTTATGTTTATATGTTTATGTAACATCAATAGTTTTCTCAACGCACGCCAAAGAATAAGTTTTTTATGCAATATTTTGCTACTTTGGGTTACATTATTGCAATTTTCATAAGGATCTCTAATTTTTTGAAAATATATTATGACCTATGACACTCAGGAATAATGTAGCTTTCTACTGGTGAAAGAATTTTCAAAATCAGGCCGGTAGATCCAGAGATTACCCCCTACAACGTCACAAACTCACAATTCACAAACTTTACCTCTTTATAATATTAGTATATATGTAACACAAAACAACATAATGTAGTTCGTAGCAATCGCAGCTGGGATGTGATAAAACTATTTTTATCGCATGATAGGTATTCGTTTTTTGTGTGCAGTAAATACCACACAACTAATTTAAAATGCGAGAAGTTATTGACCTCAAGCTTTAAGTTCAAATTGGCAGGTACTCTTTAAGTTGCTACATTTATTAAACCTTGAACCGTAAATCGGACTCAAGGCCATCGACATTGCTCTTAAATGACGCATTTGCCTGTATCGATCGGTCATTTCGCCATGTTCGCAATGTCAAGGCATAAAGACAACTTACTATTGTAATAAGCTTATAGAATATTACTTACATATATGAATTTTACTACTGCATGGTGGCCTAGTTGCATTGGATTGAATGTCATGCATTCCTCAGCGTGTTTCTCTCTATTAAAATGAAATATAAAATCTTTAACACATAGCCAGGCAACTGAATGGAATTCCTCTTGTGATAAGTACTTATGTTATTTCTTGTCTTCTTCTTTTTGTGTGAGCCATGTGGCCACCTCTGGTGTCAGAGTTAATTATGCCGCCTCTAGGAACCCCACAGGCCTCCGACTTGGCTATTTCAGACTTTCATTAACTATATCCCCATATGTCCATGTATCCTCACGATGTTTTCCTTCACGGTTGTCTGTGATGTCCAAGATAAACTTAGAAAGTAAATACGGATTTGAAAAAGTCACATTGGTACTTGTCCGGATTTGAACCTACGATCTCAAGCACGAGAGGCGAGGTCCCAGCCACTGGGCCACCACGATGTTATTACTTGTGAACGACTGGGATTCCGTATGCATGTAAATTAATGTGTAATGAGAACGTTAATGGATCCCTATATTAGGTATCGAACTCATCGACATGCGATATATGACTTTATATTTTAAACATGTGGGAGCGGATAATGCTATCTGTTTTTGCTAAGCTTTGTCATTCTACCGAGTCTACCAACATGGAACATAAAAAATAACTCGTCTAGAACTTGAGATGTTTGTCGATAGTATGCAGATATCTGATTGTTGTTGTTTCATTACAGGAAAAAGGCACTTCGTTACCAGCCCAGCGGTTGAACAAGTATCCGTCAAGGGGTTTGCTAAAACACATATTGCAGCAAACATACAACCAAGCAGTGTCTGACCCGGATAAACTCAACCAATATGAACCCTTCTCACCTGAGGTCAGTACTAAACGGTTATTTATTACGCAATCCGTATTGTTTATAGCGGCGGTCATTATGTCGTGTTGCCGAGTTTGACCTGAGCTATTAATAGTTTATGAATATAAAAACATACGACTTTTTGTTTGCAAGTAAATTAAACGGCACCCTAATTAGGTAACACTGTCGTAATCGTAATAAGTAGCTTTTGTCAATCGAACAAATTCCTTGCAACCTGTTTGTTTACGTAATCCGTCTACCTACTCAATAATTAAATCAGCGTGTTGGATATTGTTCGTATTTCCGTTTGATGACCCTCGAATTTTGTCAGTAGTTAAAATAATTTACTGCTAAATCTAACACAATTGTACATGATACGGGATTAAAGGAAGTAGGAAGGCAGGAAATGGTCGCGTTATCATTATCGCACTGTGGCTAGTAGTATTCGAATTATGTTTGCTATTTATAATTCCTTAAAGGATAATATTGTTTCATCACTCATACCTATAATAATTACAAAAAAAATGGGTTTGAGGATAATTTTTTTGTTAAGGAAATACATAATTATTAAACACAAGAGTACCTTTAATAACCAATTTTAGAAGGCATGTGATAATGGAATGTGTATTTAATGTCGACAGGTATACGGCGAAACATCGTACGAGCTGGTGTGTCAGATGATAGATCAAATAGATATAACCGCCGACGATGTGTTCGTGGACTTGGGATCGGGTGTAGGGCAGGTGGTCTTACAAATGGCGGCCGCTACACCTTGCCGCGTCTGCCTCGGAGTCGAAAAGGCGGAAGTTCCTAGCAAATATGCTGAGGTAAATATCGCTTGAACACAGCTCCATGTATAAAACTATGCAATGATAACCATCAGTAAAATATATTAAAATGTTTCATTTCAGTGTATGGACGGTCACTTTAGAATGTGGATGAAATGGTATGGAAAAAAATGTGGAGAGTATAAATTAATCAAGGGCGATTTTCTACTGGATGAACACAGAGAAAAAATAAATGCAGCGACGATAGTTTTTGTGAACAACTTTGCATTCGGCCCACACGTGGATCACCAGTTAAAAGAAAGATTTGCTGACTTGAAAGACGGTGCTAAAATCGTATCATCGAAGAGTTTTTGTCCACTGAACTTCAGGATAACGGACAGAAATCTCAGTGACATCGGGACCATCATGCACGTCAGCGAGATGTCTCCGCTAAAAGGATCCGTCTCGTGGACGGGGAAACCAGTCTCTTACTATTTACACATTATAGATAGGACCAAATTGGAGAGATATTTTCAAAGACTGAAAAATCCGAAACTCAAGGTCAGCAAAAGGGTCTGTTCCAATCACTTTACCTTTTATAAGATTAATAAGATACTTTTTCGTTTCTACTGTTTTTATGATGATTTGACTGTGAGAATAATTTATTTTCCAAACTGGACACTAAGCGATAAAAGTTTCTTGAAATGAAAAATAAAATAATTGCAATAAGACTTTGAATAGTCGGATACTTTTTAACATAACTTATTTAAACAAGCAATCGTCATGATTGTGAGCTATATGAATCTTGTGTGTGCTATGTCAAGCTATGCTGTAGAGATAGGTAGACATGTGAATAATAAAAAGAAACCTTTCTTATCTGGGTTCCGTAGTTTAACTTGTAAATTCGTCAAGTCCATTTATCTATACTTTAACATCTGCCTTCATAAAATTTTAAATACTAAGTATTTACTTAATCGTTTTAAATCTGCAATATTTTCAGGAATTTGATCTGAACTTTTGTTTTATATTATATCAACAGACTTCAATCAATAAGTTTGGAAGATATGGTGTACCAAGCTATCTAGCTGTTGGCTCCGTTTTACCTGTACCTTGGCGACTACACAAATATATTAGTGGCAAGTTACATATTTCAGTGAGGATCTCTTACGAGAATTGTTAGTTTTTATATATCATTAAAATCGTATCCCAAACTATGGACAGTGATTACGGAATCCCAAGTGCAGGTTTTTTACTATTCCACATAGAGAGGTAGAATATTGCTTTTCCCATCAGCTGTTTTGCTTGTATAGTGCCAAATGGTTGCTGATCTTTCATTTTTCTATTTTGTCCTTGTCCAGTTCTCAACTGCTTTTTCATTTTGCTCGATTATGTGCATCTTCCATAAATGCGCAGTTTTAAATGTTGCCCCTTTAGTGTTGATCCTGTCAAACACTCCTCAAGTATTGTATACTGCTTCTTGATAGCTTATTGCTTAACCATATATGTAATATTCAGAGATCGGTATAGCTAGGGTATATATACCTAAAGTTTGTAGAAGTAAGTAACATAGAGTTGATAATACCTCCTCTGAAATCCCGGCATCATAAACATGATGATTAAATTCCGGGATTTTCAATATAATAATTTAGATCAAATGTATTCAAAGTGCAATAATTAATTTGCAATTTTATAAATCCCTAGATTTAATCGTCCTGTTTATGATGCCAGGATTTTAGAGAAGGTATTATCAACTCTATGTTACTTACTTCCTCAAACTTTAGGTAAATATACTCTACCTATTTCGATCAATGATAATAATACATTATTTTTTAATGTATAATCCAGCTTGTTCTGTTAATTTCTTGGTTTGAAAAATGCCAACATATCACTTCATATTTTGGTGTACAATAAAGTATATTCTATTCTATTGAAATAAATTGGTTATGTAAATGTGAGCTGAAATAGACTGATGAACCTAAGTTATTGTTCGTCTCTGTTATTGTTCTAAAACAATAACAAAGCCGAAGTTAGTAGGACTGTTGTTGGTCTATGTTCGTTTTGGGCCAAAATACTATCCGAAATGTATTTGATTAAACAAGTAGCTCAATATTTTCTTTCATTGTAAAAGAGTCTTTTATTAGGTGTACTTTTTAATTTGCGGAGAATGTGTTTTTGTACTTTATAACTAGACTGTATGAGCTGTATCTACATATTGTAAACATAAACTGGTCTACTACCCGGGAAGCTGCTTAATCAATACTAGAGTTGTGCGGGTCAACGGTTATCTTTTTCAGCAAACTAGATATTTCGTCGACATCAAAGAATGTAAACACGTGTGAACTACTTAGACGATTACTTTACTGGTGTTGTTTTTGTTAGGGCACGCAAAATGGAGTTGAGGAGGGTGAAGGGAGCGGGAAGAGACACCTAAGCGCGCCGCCCACGCGGCAGCCCACACCCGACCTGCTGAATGGGAACAGCAACCACAGCACTGGCTCGCTGCCTGAGCGACGACGGAAGGTGGCAAGACCTAGAGCTGTCAGGTATGCTGCTTAGTAATTTTTGACTTTAATATCATTGATATAAAGTTTAAAGCCGGTGTTTTTAGCGCGCTCATGATTTTTTTAAACAATTGTAAAAGAAATACAGGCGTCTTAGAGTATAATACAGCGAATTGCATATTCTTACAGGCCAGTACTTAAAATTAAGCAACATGGGATCATCTGTAGCCAAACTAGAACGAGTCCTGTGTCTCGGCATACAGCGCCATACCCTCTATGTATAGCCCAAAAACATGCTAAGAGATGCATTTATGAATACTTGTCTTGATTTATATTCAAGAACTAAACAATACTAATAATTTGTATGTGTTGTTGTGAGCTTGTGATTTTGTTTATATGTTGAGTAGTGAAAGGTGTAGGGGTGATGGGTAGTGTAGTGTGGATACGTACATAATACCGAAAACTAAAGATGTATTCATAAAATAAAACATGAACTATTGTTCATCGTCTGGAAACCGCTCCTGTAGCCAGTCAAGCTTATTTTAATTTTTAGGGTTTCATATCCAGAGGGTAAAAACTGGACCCTATTACTAAAACTCCGCGGTCCGTCTGTCTGTTTGTCCGTCACCAGGGTGTACCGGCTCTCATGAACCGTGATAGCTAGGCAGTTGAAATTTCACAGATGATATATTTCTGTTGCCGCTATAACAACAAATACTAAAAACAAAATAAAATAAATATTTAAGTGGGGCTTCCATACAACAAACGTGACTTTTTTGCCGTTTTTTGCGATAATGGTACGGAATCCTTCGTGCGCGAGTCCGACTCGCACTTGGCCGGTTTTTATTTCTGAATGAGAAACAGATTCTCTTTTTCCTCATAATATAGGATAAGTGGGTAATTCGTACCCTTTTCTTACATAAGGATTTATTTAGTGAATATATCGGACCCCCCAGTGCATTAAAGGCGTAAGTAAGTAAAAATACGTAATTTTTTTAACTGCAGCTTTGAATAACTGTACTTATCTTTTTATATATTTTACCTGGAGGCTTAACAATTAGGATTTCAGAATTTTAGAATTAACATTTGGTACACTTAGTAATACACTTAATTCTTAGTCCGTCAGTGAGAATATAAAATAATATAGGACCCGTATTTTTTGCTTTATCAAATTGATTGATTAATTGACAAAGATAAAGAGCATCAAAGTTTAGGAGTGGGGGCTTGTGACGTCACTTTGTCACTATAAAGTGTAGCACATCGTGACGTCATATGGTATTTCAACGCACTGTATCGTGGTAATTCTTTGTTTACGTGGCAAAAGAAAAATACGTGTTTTTAGGTTAGATTAGGACTAAATAGATATTTTTGTCAACTACCATATTAGCTATAGTTGGTGATGATGGTGATTTGATTTGTATTGAGTTTGGGTAAGTTATGCGAGGATAATCGTATTTATCGTACTGTAAAATCCTGTAATGGTAGATGTGATAAATATGAAATTTATAAATAAATTTCGTGTCGAGCATAAAAAGTCGAGATTTTAACACGAGCGATGTAGCCAATTTCGTATTAATTTCGTCGAAAGTTACATGCGAGTTTTATAAAGCCTTTTTATGCGAGACACGAACGATTCTTTTTCCACTACCTGATGAGCTTACTTAATTAAATGCAAATAAGTTCCATCAACAATTTATTATAAACGTTCAGACTAAAAACCACAGAGTATATACACACAATCAACGCGCGCTTTTTCGAGAGGTAACAGGTTCAGTATCATTCTGCCAGTTACATAATGGTCCATACAAAAGTCATTTCGTAACTGTTATTATGTAATTTTGTTTTTTTTAATTTTTATTTTATGATCTTGTGTCTAAATGTTCATATTTCGAAAATAATTTCTTAGGCAATGTGTTACATAATAGACAAGGTAGTGGAAAAATAAAGAACAATGGCAGGTGCCCATACATTGTTTTAGCTGAGATTAAATTCGAAAGTCTTTAAATGAAAAATATCTGGTTTAAATCAGGGTGACGTTCTGAATTAGTTTGTGCAAGAATTTTTGTTCGAGAATGTAGAGAATAATAGATATTCAGTCATAAACTTTTGTAGGTTATGTCTGGGTAACTTTTAATAAAGTGTTTAATAGGTAATATTATTCAATTTCGTGGAAGTAAAAGGGGAATATCGCATTAGTATTTCCCTTACCTAGTTATTTTAGCATGAAATGTGTAGAGACTCTTTGGAAAGAGTATACTTATTTAAACTAAGTGACTTTGACGATCAAAAGTTTGTCGTCAACAACCAAGCTATATTTTTTTTAGACTTGGGTACTAGTCTTTTTGCCAATCATTAATTGAAAGTAATTCATTTATATCTACTACACTACAATATTCTTACCAACCTGCAAGGAACATCTACACTTAGACATAAACTGTATTGTTAACTCATTTACTGCAATAAATACAAGAATGATATTATTACTTAATATAGTTACTACTTGTCACTTAGCAGATAAAATATATAATGGCAACACTATGCTAAAGAAATTAACTAAAAACTCAAATAACTTTTTATTTATTATGTTTTTTTTTATCTTTTTAACATAGACAATTAATAGAATGTGTTTCGTATTAACCTCACTTTCAGACGCTCAAATTTAAGTCAGCTAAAATTTCGCCATTGTTCTTTATTAGAGTCTGGCAAACGAAAGTAGAGACTGACAAAGACAAAGCGCGGCAAATTTAAAAAATCTCAGCATGGCAACCCCAAAACTAGTATGAAATACCTGGAATAACCTGATTTGATACTTTAGAATAATTAATTTTACTTCGTATGAATAAAAATACTATAGGTACTTTTGGTAGGCAATCATTTAGATATTATGTATCTATAAATATGAATTAAAAAAAAAACAACAGTATTCTACAATAATTTTGGTTTATTCACTACCATAATCAAAATCTGAATCTAAGACTTCCATGTGAAAAGATTCATTAGAGTCATTGGAATCACTGTTTCGTTCATTAATAATGAAGATTTATAAATTATTTTCTGTAATTCTGATCCTTTGGTTATATTTATTTTCAACATTGTATGACATGATCAGTAATTTTCTTCCATTCCTCTGCTAGCTATTTCACCCAAGTACTGGTCCTGACTTCTTATCCTATATTTCTGCTTTAAATCCGTAATCCGTTTTTCAATAGTTTTCACTATCTCATTAACCTCTGCTACATCCTCCAGAACTTCAGTAAAAGAAAAAAATATATAAAATTACAATGCAACTTTTATTATGGTGTTATAAATAACCATAATGCATTTTTATGAAGGTGTTTAACTTATTATAAAATGAATATGAATAATAATAGAGAAATAGTTTTTGCATCAATAGTAATTACGAATAAAAACAAAGTATCAAATTATTAGCGTCCTACTAACTTATGAAATCTAACACCACACGTAAACAACCTTGTTTTTGTTTGAATTCGGCGTCTTTCTCCTGTTGTTTTTCTTGATATTTAGACATCATGCGAAACAACATCTCCCGTAATCCACTTTTAATTGTTTCATTCATTTTTCACTGAATAAATGCTATTATCAAGACCACAACAAATCAAAACAACACGCCATCTTGTTTTGGAAAACTGAGCTTGACATTAGTATAGCATTGCCATATAAAAAGTTTGCAAATAATTCGAGTGTTTACTTTCGTTTGCCAGACTCTACACTTATGTTACACAATTTCATAGGGCGAGCAAAAAGAAACATAAAAATGGTGAGGTTTATGGTGGAAGAATTTAACTCAAGTAGAAACAGGATATGGTCTTAAAGTTGATTTTAGGAGTAGTTAAGTGGAAAGGTTGCTACTAATATCTCTATCTAATATCAGTTAATGGGGACTAGAATCTTGGAGTATAAACCATTGTAGCTCGGGTTTTATAAGGCTGTGTGTTTCCTGCAGTGTGCTAAGCCATATTGATTGTTACACAGAGGCGAGAACGGTCGGACGCGAGCGCGCGCGGCGGTGGCCAAGCGGCGCGTGGTGCGGCGCTCCAGCGACGAGAGCGACGAGGAGTCCAGCGGCACGGACGACGCGCCGCCCGGCCCCGAGCCCGCGCCGCGCGAGTGGGGCGCGCCCTGGGCCAGCTCCTCCGACTCCAGTCAGTACACATACATACTAGGCCACACGAAACTCTGAAGTTGGCTCTGCGAACCATTGCGCAACAAATTATTTGTCATCGAGTATACTGCATCACGGGGTCTCATTACTAAGAAATTAAATTTGGTTCTAATAAATCTCACTAGATGGCGCAATATGCACCTCGGTATTCACCTATCTGTTATTGAATGTGCGTAAAATTAACATATTCTGGAATTGAACACAAAAATTGTATGTTCTTGTTTAATCAACTCTCCTAAGCTCTTAATTCACATTTCAAAGATTATTAGACGGATCATTTAAAATTGATGTTAATAGATGGCGCATTTTTTAATTTCTGAGGCATTCCACTCGATTGTTAAAGTTTGCATTTTAACACATTTTGGTGCAAAAAAAAACTGTAAAAATGTGCAAATAAATACTAGAAAACAAACCTTCACTGTATTTAAAGAAAAGAACATTCACGAACCTAGTAAACCCTTTTACTTGCAAGTCGCTGCTAACACCATCTATCTATCACCGTGAAACAGAACCGAATGCGTTCGATGTACAAAAAATTGCCAGAATAAGCAGTCGAAAAACGCTAGTTATGTCGGCACGGTTTCTTTGTATGGGATGAGGTATCTGTATGCTAGTATTATATTATCTGTGACCGCATAGAGTAAGCGAGATAGGACGATGCGACAAATGTAAGCGAGTGAAAGAGGCAGTTATACAATGCTATCTTCTACTTTAACATTGACACAAAAATAGCAACTGTGCAAGGTCTTGTAGCCAACTTCAAAGACACACGGTGGATCGTGACTATTATATGAAACTGCTGAATTTCTCATACTTTAATTTGCTTAAGTAAAGCTAATTCTTTAATTTTCACAAAATTACTCTTGAAATGGCGCCATAAAAATTATTTTCGCACTATGGAACTTTGAAACGATAAATTTTTTGTAACAGATCGCAGTCGTCGCACCGCCAGCAAGCGCAGTGCGAGCGCGGGCGGCGCGCGGCGGCGAGCAGCGCGCGCCAAGCGCCGCCGCGCCGCGCCCGCCGCCATCGCCGGCCTGGACCTGCTGCACTCCACCACGCTCGCTTCCACGCTGCACAACGGCGCAGTGAGTATACCGTCAACCACCCCTCTTGATGAGCTGCAGGCTGCAGGTACCGTACGTGAATAGGGCACCGACCATCTTTTATATATTTTTATAAAAGACAGATCTGTTGCTCTCGAATTACAACAAATCTGTTTTTTGAATTTTTGTTGATTCGGCACGCGGTTGTTATCATAAGAAATGCTCAATATTATCGACGTTATGATTTAGTTATTTTCATTTTTTTTCACTTTTGTTTTATTTGGGAGGCTTAACACCGCGGCGTTCTAAATGAGGCGCTTCGATCTGTTAGGCAGTATCCTCACGCACTATGCCCGTATGCACAGGTGACGGCGCCGCCGCCGGGCTGCGTGGAGCAGCGGCTGTCGGCGCTGGGCGTGGCGCTGCAGCCGGCGTCGCGCCTGCACTCGGAGCTGGACATCCCGCGCTCGCCGCACACGCCCTACAGCCTGCAGCTGCTGCTGGACATGTTCCGCGACCAGTACCTCGCCTTCATCACGCGCATGAACACGCCCGAGTACGCGCTCGAGATACGACAACAGATTGAAAAGGAAAAGGTATGATACAAATTCCCTTTTTCGTTGTTGCATGTGCCGCTTTATACTTTTTGGTGTTCTTACAAACAGCGTGTGCTTTGTATCGAATACAGAAGCAAACGGGTGATGGTTTTCAAAGACACAATCCGCCATGCCTCATTGTATACGCACTCTAAAATTGACAATCACGTAGTATTCGGTTATAATTACGAGTATTATTCTCTATCTAATTTATCGATTAACGAAGTAGAACTAATATTAATATAAGTCCATCTGCGTGGGCATAATCAAGTTTTTTGAACACATTCGAATGTTTTATTCAACCTACATAACATATTATCAATTTACAAAACATGGTTACAAACAATAACATACACCTGTCACACTTATTTTTATTTTAGTTAGCGTTACATACTAATGTATTCCAATTTCAAGCAGATATAAGAAAGGTTGGGGCAACGTTGCGTGTTAGGCAATACTCTTAACACGCAACGTGTTATGTAGCAACTGTGATCTTCGTGTGTTAAGTCTTCAAAGTAAATAATATCTATGGCATATTATAAAACAGTAAGCCGTATTTCGTTTGTAAGACCATGAAAAAGTCAGTGTGTATAAATATATAATTCAAAGCCAAGTATTCGATACAGGAGAGGAACCAGAAACTGAAGTCGCGTGCGTCTCAGTTAGATAAACAGATCAACGTGCTCATAAGCGACAGTGTTGCTCTGTTAAAGGCGCGCATGAGTGAGCTGGGCATACACGCCAATAACACAGTGGATCTGTTGGCCAAAGCGAAGGAAATTGTGGGGAGACACAAAGAGCTGCAGAGCAAGGCCAGCAAGCTGCAAGCGCAGGTACTCTTCTTTATTCTTTGTGTGTCATAGTATCGTGCATTGAGAACACTCAGTTGTAACGAGACGTCAGACGTGATAGTGACCCGATGCCACCCTGCTTCTGTCCCTAGGTACTTTCGCTCTTAAAGCTCACTGATACTCGGTCATGCACCTGATATAGCTCTCGGTATCGCGACGGCTTAGAATCATTTTCGAAGAGTACGTACATCACTACAATTGTTGAAAACGGTACTCGTCATTTTCATTATTATATTCAGTTATATGTACCTATATTATGACCTTTATTTTCATGCGATACCTACTCTAAGTATTATATTATACCATTTGTTGAGGTAATTTTAAAGTAATGTTGTTGTTTTAAATTATATCAATGTTTTTACTTTTTATCTCATTGCTTTATTGAATGTCATTTTCATTTTCTATGTACGATATTATGCCAATGGTTTTTATGTTAAAGTACTTTTTAAGATATATGTATTTATTTTTATCCATCGATTGTCATCATTTCAATATACTTTTGTTATTTTTTAGGTGAATAACATAGAAACTGACCAAGCAATGCTCGTCAAACAAAGGACGTTCGAGATAACAGAAAAGTATCGTCTGATGGGCCACATACCGCCCGACACTAAGATCACTCAGAGCATAGCTCATGATTGTATATTAAAAGAGATATCAGCTACACTAGCACACCGGAAAAGGTTACACGCACAGGTGGGACATCTTAACAACGAAATTAATCAAATGGAAAGGTCAAGCGAGCAGAAAGTAGCTCCGCCAACTGTACCTGTTGCTACTGTCAAACCTCATACGGTGAATAATAAACCTAGGAAATCTAGAGAGCATAGATCACGGTCGCAAGAGTGGCCTGATGTCCCGGACGTCGGGAAAATTGAGGAACAGAACCCAGAGATTCTTGCTCAGAAGATTTTGGAGACTGGGCGGCAGATCGAAGCCGGTAAGATCACAAAGCCAAACGTGATGGTGAACGGGTATCCCAGAGAGTCGGACAGGCATGTCGATCATCACCGACACTCAAAGGCGACTCCGCCCATACACAGGGCCCAACCGCAGCGCCCGGCCCAGCCGCCGGCCAGCCTCGCGCACAGGCAGTCACCTGTCAAGCAGAAACCTCTCAACGTCGTTGGAAAAGTTCAGGAGTCGCCGAAGGTGATCAACTTCGAAGACAGACTCAAAAGCATAATAACGTCGGTGCTGAACGAGGACCAGGAGCAGCGGAAGGCGTCGCGGCCGGCGCAGAGCCACGCCTACACCAATGGATACGTGCGCTCGGGCGCGCCGCACGCGTCGCACGGCCATGGCTCGCACGGGCACGGCTCGCACGCGCACTCGCACGGCGCGCACGGGTACCCGCGCGGCTCGGGCCCGCCCGTCGGCTACGCGCGCCAGCCGCGCGAGCTGCGGCGCGAGCGCTACCCCTACGAGCGTCGTGAGGCCCCCCGCCACGCGCACGAGGCGAGCGGCGCGCAGCCCGACTACACGCAGGTGAGCCCCCCTCCGGCGCCCGCGCCCCGCCCCCCCCGAGCGCGGCTGACTGTGTGCTCCCGCCTGCAGGTGTCGCCGGCCAAGCTGGCGCTGCGGCGCCACCTGTCGCAGGAGCGGCTCACCGCGCCGGGCGCGCGCACCATCGGTGACCTCGTCAACGGAGAGATCGAGCGAACGCTCGAGATCTCCAACCAGAGCATAATCAACGCGGCCGTCAACATGAGCGCGCGGTACCAAGAACCCGCCGGGGCTAATCAGCCGCTCGAAGGTAGGTTACTACCGTTTTGATCTATGTTTCTACTTTAAATGATGGGCAAAGCAAAAGTTGCTAACCAAAATCGCGTTACGACTAGGAAGCGTTTTAATGCACACCAACTATGTCATTGTAGAATACACCGAAATATTGCCGACTTTACCTATGCTTTAAAATACGCGCATGAAGTTATGCGGATTGTTTCAAATACAACTAGATGAATAAGTGTTCTTTGCAACTTTGTTGGTGAATAAAAGAATATGTAACGTTTGCAGGGCTAGCGGCTTGCTTGCAAGCTCGCGTGCTGGCGTCCGAGTACTGGCGCGGCCGCAACGGCGCCGGCGCGCCCGACGAGCCGCGCAAGCGCTCGCCGCAGCCCGAGCCGCACTCCAACACGTCCACGCCGCTGGCCGACGAGCCGCCAGGTACGCGCGACGAGCCGCCCGGCGAGCGCGACGAGAAGCCCCCCGTGGCCGCGCGCCCGCCGCCTCTCAACGCCCGCTCAGTTACAGAGGGCGAGGCCGGCGAAGAGGTGGACGAGAGCAAGTGGCAGGACCGGATAGCCTTCCGGTTCGACCAGATCATATCGTTCGCGTCCACGGCCATGGAGGACAAGCGGCGGCGCTCGGACGAGGCCTGCAACACGTCGCCCGACTCGGGCATCGGGCACGGCGACGCGGGCGCGGCGGCGGCGGCCAGCGCGGCGCGGCCGGCCGGCTCGCCGCCCGCCGCGCACTTCAAGAAGCGCTTCTTCCGGCGCGAGCGCTGGGGCGCGTGGGGCGGCGCGGCGCCGGCCGTGGACTGGGAGCGGCCGCCCATGTGACGCCGCAAGCCCTAGCGCCGCCCGCGCTAGCCGCTAGTGCCGCCGCGCGACGGGACGCTGGTTCGATTGTATTCTATGTAAATAGGGTCGGTCTCGCCCCGTTCGACTCCCCCTGGATGTTGACTGTCGATTTTTGTTATTTTTTTCGAATATATAATGTAATTATGTATATTATTGAGTTTATTTTACGTTTAAGATGTGTAATTATTTAATGGTAGTTTTATGTCGCCGTTCCGTTCGGAGGCGTCGAGACATTTGCGCCGTGGCGGATTGTATTTCATGTGTTCATTTAGGTCTTAGAGTCTGAAATACATGATTCGGTGACTTTACAGCGGATCATTCTTGCGCCGGTCGTTTGGTGAATGTTTGTTGTTTTATGTGTTTTGTTTGTCGATGTTACGGAAGCTCTTGTCTGAATAATGTTAATCATTTCTTTGGGAAATCTTAAATTTTTAATATTGTACTTACTTATATCGAGTTTGTATAGAATAGTCATTATGAATTTTCTTACCTATCGAATCGGAGAAGTATCGCATTAGGAACTCTTTAGTAAATTATAGCGCAATTATCATTGTAAAATGTATTGAGAACTATCTCATAATGTCATATTCGAAGCAATGAGGTCGTCTATCGTCCTGTGATACACAAAGCACCATTATTGTTATCTGTTCAGTATCTGTGTGATTACAATAACTTAACTAATTCGTATATTTAGGGACAGTACTGTTTTGATGATGACCATATTAGGTAGTTCATTAGATTGTAATGAGAATCTAATTTCTTGCTAGAAGCCAGTAACTAACTAAACTGTATAGTGTACTAAAGCTAAAATTATGATAAAATAAATCAGGGCTCTTAAGTTAAAATATAAAGTTTTCCCAGAGAAACACTATGGTGCAGATTAAACGGTAGATATTGCATAGTATAAATTGACACGCTATTTTTATACAGGATTATTTTAGATAAAGTTATGTGACTTACTTCCAACTTAAGTTAAAAAGTTATAACTGTTATAAGAATCGTGTGCTTCTCCCCATATTTTCAATAGTAAGGGAGGTAGTGTCACACATTGTTCGTGTCTCTTTATATGTCAATCTCTATAAATTGCTGCCTAAGACGCAGTCTGCTATTTAAATATGTTTCACTTTGTCTCGACAACTGTTCGTGCCAGGCTATGCTGTTTCCTAAGCTACGACACTTCATCGTGTTTTTCTTTAACTTACTGCATTATGTTTATTAAGTTCACATAATATTATTCTATCGGGTTTTTATGAAAATTCTGATCAGACTCAAGGTCTGTGAAACTCATATTCTGTAACCACAATATTAATAGTGTTTTATTCGAGTGTTATTCAAATCGGTTAATTCTGGCAGTCTTACAGGCTACTAATTTTAGGATTCCGCAATCTAAAGTCGTAACAATATTTGTGTTTCAACAAAAAAATCGTAAACTGAACACTTTGAAAATTAATCAATATTGTTGTTTTTAATTACTGACAAAACGACCTCGGTTAAACTAATCGGTTTAGTATGTACTTTATCGTTTAGTTAAACTAAATATGCACATAATGTAGATATATTTCGTTATACACGTTATAGCTATAAAGATAATATAATAGGACCAAAGAGTTTCTGGCGATGTGCCTAATTGTATCAAGCTTGTCCATGCCCCCCAATAATATTTTATTAATTTATTACTATTTTAACACTGCCCATGTCGACCCTATTTATGCTACTGTGAGTATAGTCA
The DNA here is from genome assembly GCA_945859665.1 of Anorthoa munda. NCBI lineage: Eukaryota > Metazoa > Arthropoda > Insecta > Lepidoptera > Noctuidae > Anorthoa > Anorthoa munda. The sequence continues at coordinate 12,888,473 of OX243900.1, read as the reverse complement.
TGGACGCTGTGAACCGATTTATTAGTAACATAAAGTAATCTAAAACTGACCAGTCAATTGTAATTTTGCATTATTTCAATACATTGTCGAGAAATATGACTTGAACAAATATAGTATACAAAGAAGGGGGACAGCTATCTAAGTGGAATGACACTGAGATTCCTCACATGTCAGTGACACTAGCTTAGCACTTATTGCGAGACCCATTGCATAGTCCAAATAAATCTATAAGAATTAAACTAAGGATTTATTTTGCTTTGAAACTTTGAATTCACCCTTTCTTTGAAGCTATGTGCTTAGTATTCTAAAACATATCTGCGTTCCTTTGAAGGTTTATATACAAGTTACTTTCAAACCATCTGTTTAAGTGATGAGCCACAAGTAACTTAGGAATAAACTTTTTTTCGCTCATGACGATTATCCGCCTCTTAGGAATAAGATTTAACAAAAATAAGCAATTTGTTATGTAATGGGGTTTCTGAAGTCATTGTTGATATTCGAAAAATAGTAAATATGGTTTTATACTTTCAGTCGATAAAGTAATTAATCAAATATTTGTGTGAACTAAGTAATTCGAAACTAAAAAAGTGATTGTGACGTAAAAGTGTAAGAACCGACTTGTTTCCTAATAAGCCCAATGAGCGTTGCTATTATAAGGGAGTCCAGAATTCCAAACATACCGTGTAGTACGCGAATCATAAGATTTATTTTATTAAGCAGCTTGATTTTATAAAATTGAGTATTATAAAATCCTGCTACTAAATAATTCATCGGACAAAAATGGTATTACCGCGATGCGGCATTTTCGTTACTTTAAAAGTTTAAACGTTTATACTGTCTGCATTTTTTTTGCATCACCGTCCAAAATTTTACAAAGAGAAAGAAAAAGAGAACAGCTTTTCAGTACATTTTACTCGCATAACTCGACAAAATGTAGGATCGAGTTAATCGATTGTTTATTTATTAACTTTATGAGAGTTGATTTTCGCATAAAAAGTGTATTTTATTGATACCTTAATGCCTGCAATAAATTTGGTTGGTGTATTCAATAATTTTATTATAGTACATTTATGTACAATATTTTATTATATAGACACTTATTTTAATTGAATAGGTATACTTGGATGTTTATAGGCTAATATCTCGGTTATAATAGCATCCGTCAAAGGGCTAAAATATAAGGCTGCACGCCTTATATTTTAAATTTTAGAAATTTATTTAGAAGTCAGAACGCGCATAACGTATTAATATCGGAAAGCGTAGAAATTGTATTCGTTTCAGAATAATTAAAATAGGTAACTAGATCGTATTTCTAACGATAAGCATAAGACTTGTTGATTTAAATTATGTGCACTGACGTAAGAAAATAAACTATAGGAAATAAATCAATAGACAATCCAAATTCAATCAAAGCTCACAAAAAATAAACATTACCTAAAAATTCAAAACAAGAATGAATAAAGGTTTTTGGAATAAATTTGTTCCTTTGGAACCATAAAATATTTGTATTAGTTTTATTATTTAATATTACGGCCACGGCCAATAAGAGAGACGTCATGAAGTCGGTTCTATTTTTTTAAGTTGTTTTTGTACAGTATGTTTATTTACTGTGCACGGTGTAATGTTTTTTATTAGATAAGACGTTAAAAAAAATAACACGAGAATTGTATGATTGTAATAGTTAATTACTTGAGCAGTGTTAATCACTTGAGATTGATGAATATTACATTCTGTAAATGCGAATTTCCAGACATGTTTATAATACATAGGCGACTCTGAAACAGTAACATCTAAAAATCAAGATCATGTTATAAATGATAAGGTTGTAAAGAGTTAGTGTTGTTTCATGTATTTTAAACATTGGGGTGCACTGGTTTGATTGTGCCTGAAAAACTCATCAATGCCGCTCCAAACCTCAAAATTATGTATTTGTATATTGATAAGTAAGCTTAAAAATCTAATCTGAAGTAGGTACCAATAGTAATATAGTGTAATGTCGGCAATAAACATCTATTTTGGTCGGATTAACTCGAAGAGTGATTACATTATTCAGTTATGGTTAATTTTATTTTTTGATGGGGAATAATGAGCTAATCTGTGTGACGTTATAGTGTCTAAAATAGTACAAATGAGAAGACTTATCGTCGTAAGCCTCGGACAATTCAACATGCAAATGCTAGGTTTGAGATGTATCCCTGTGTACTAGTTTTATTTTGTACTAAAAGTTAAAAATAAACGAATAATTATAATGTGTTTTATTATTTGCTGTTATTATCAGCTTCTATACCAACATGCAAGTTGTCTTCAATAAGTATGGGGATTATATACAATACTCCTCAAAGGGCGAACCCTGCCTCGTGGGAGCAAATAAAAGTAAGGAAAATCGATAAGTAGTAGGATGTCGGTCACCCGGCAGCCTTATTGCATCAAGATTTCGCCAAGGCAAAGGGCAAAGAGTATGAACAATCGACTAATCACATGGCGAGATGAACGCGATGTGGATTTCCGCCTATGTGGTTGGTCGATCGTTCATTACGCAAAAAGGCTGCGGGTCGTCAAAACCCCGGTACACAGAAAAGCTGTAGAGAGCGTCAGACGTAAAAGGAATTTGAGTTTGGTTTTAGATTTAGTTTTGACCTCTCACACGACTTATGCAGAAAAGTTATAAGAAGCTGGCGGAGATCGAATATTTTAGTAGTCCTTGAAGCTTTACGGGTTTTACCAACCTTTCTTATAAGAAATTTGAAGACAGTATATTTTTTTTTTCCTTTTTCGCTGTGAGGGCAAATAGCCTTACCTATGCTGCTGAAGGGCACTTAAATATTCGAGCACGCTTTGTTCGTTCCTGCATCATTAATTCTTGTTTTTTATTTCTGTTTGAAAGGTCCAAAGAAAACCTCATCTTTCCGAGGCGGGAAATCTTGAAAACGAAGGGACAGGGGCTGATATAGGATGATTTTTGGGGGAGAGGCACAAGAGTAAGGAACACAGTGCCGTATAAAGCCAGCGGAACGGTGAGGGAGGACGGGGGCAGTTAGCTGTAGCAAATTCTACTTTAGGTATTGGTTCCTTGGTAGAACTAAACTAGTCAAACAAAGTCGTTTTTTTCCTCGTGCTCCTTTCCATCAGTTATTCGTCTCTAATTACTTTACAAGTGGTACTTAGATTAAGAAGTTTTTTAAAACCTACATGATTGAATGGCAGGTACCGGTACGGAAGTGATTATTCTAAAGTAACCGGCCTGTAGAGTAGGTATGTGCGGAAAGAAAACCGTCGTGGCGTAAAATGGAACTAACATTATGATTTTTATAAAACACTAATCCCCCCTCCTTGCGTAGTATTCCTCAGTATTGAGGGTCGTGACCTCCCTTCTGCATCACCTTCTCTCGAACGATCTTTCTCTATCTCTTTCTGTATCTGGCGGTGTGGAGGGCGTTGTAAACTGTAGAGTCAAGAGCCGTGCGATTCCGGTCAGACCAACGTATTGCGCTGCGTCCACGAGGCTTTTTCCCAATACTACACTGAGGTAACAGTGTTGTAAATTCTGTATTTTGTTTTAATTAGCGATTAATCGCGCGATCAACACTACCCCACCATAGACCATAGTCATAGATTACTCCCAACGTGCAAGACTGACATTTGAGTGTGCTGTCAGCTGTCACTGTCACGTCACATATGATAGCTGATGAATGATAGGCACGCACAGGGCAATTTGCCATCATTTGCTTCTGTTTCTTAGGTTTTCCTTTCTCGGTATAACAAAATTTGTGTTGCAGTGTATTACAATGATACATTAGCAAATGATATGTAACATTTTATAAATATTTATATTGCAGTTTGTACATGTCTACGTGTTAGTTTTATGTTTTTTACGATCTAAACACTGTATGTACAAATGAAATGCAATATTCGTGAACTCGCTCAACTGAGCGATCAACCTTGTGTAATTGAAGGAAGATTAAACTATAAAAAGATTTCCAATGGCGGTTATCGTAATCATCAGTCAGGTCAGTATAAAACTTACTCTGAAAAATATAGCCATTAAACCAACTTGTTTACATTTTCCTCAAAGTTATTTTGAAATGAGTCATGGATACTCTCCCTTTTATTGTACAGTTTATGCTATAAAAAGATACCCAATCATAACTCTTTCGTGTATAAATACTATTCTCTCACAGATATTGTGTGTTATGTGACTTGTGTAATTTCATTATATAAAGTTCCAATTAAAAAGTGTAATTTTTGTTAACATACAATTAATATACAGAATATAAAACATCATTCATCTAACTAGTAATCAAATGATGGTCATAAACACAGTACCTAACTAACTTGTTTTTCAACATAGATAACACAATCACTTTTTATACATTAGTTAATTCCTACTTACATCCTTCTAGCAAATATTATTTTTATTTTATGATTATTTCATTTCAGTGTTCAAAGAGAGATGGTTTCGGCTAATAAATAATTATTTATTTTATTTTAAAATAAGTGAGATGGGCAAATTTGATACAAAGTGTCCAGCTGGAATGTTTGTATTAGAGAATTCTTCAATACAGATGGAACATGGGCAGAGCATACCATTTTCATTTTCAATATCATTTATGTAAGTTTATTATTTTATACATATTAAAGAATTTTTATTTTGAAATACTTTGTTGAAACTGGCCCAATTATGAGAAAAATCTTAACGCCAGTCCTAAGGTAGGTAATTAGCAACACGCATACTAATAACCTTGGTTGACAGTATTGGAGATTAACTCGGTGTTTTATTTATAAGTACCTATTTTAACAATGATTACAGAGATGAACCTGAAAAACGTCATGTATTTGCTGCCCGTGCTGAAGACAATGTGGTTCAGTGGGTCATGAAACTTAGAGAGTGCTCCTATGAGAATCTGCGGAACAAGCTTCACACGCTACAGTCTAAAATATACGCAATCACTGGAAAGGTACAAACGTTTACTTAATATATGCATTTAAATATCAGTCTTATGAGATTTAAAATTATCTTTCTTGTCTTATCTGACATACCTTAAAACAAAATTATTATTTCTAAAGATTAATGATAGAATTTTGTGATAGCATTATATGCTTTATGCCTATACATAAATGATAAAATAATATATTTGGTTAAAACTAATATTACTTAATTTTGTTCATAGGATCCTCTACTGCTAGTACCAAGAAATGAGGGAGCATGTTTGTGGGCGCCTGCGGTACCATTCTCAACAGCACCTGCCTGCACTGTGAACACAAGTTCATTCAGTTGTCATCTACACACAAATGGCGCATTTACACTCGAAAGAAGTAAATCTGATGTTCAGGCTCACAGGCATATCCATTCAGAATACACCAAAAAGGCGACTTTTTACACTGACGATCACAAAAAAACTACTGAAAAACGAGAAGAAAGTTCTAGTGAAGTGTACTCTCTTGGGAGAAGTAAAACAGCAGCGTTGTTACCTGGCAGTAGTTTGAATCCTATTAATACATCAATATTCGACAATCGTCCAATGTACTCTAGAACTGCGCCGAGTCCGCCCGTCAGAACGAAACTGTCGCCGAGCAGTCGGCGAGTCGAAATCAATCAAGAAGTTAAAGTTTTCGCTGAACAAAGTAGAAATTTAGGTATAACTGGTATCTTAGATGAAGCACCGATTCCGCCTAGAAGAAAAGTGTCACCAAAAATGTTTGATGTTCAAAATCCAACCATTGAGATTACTAGCAATAATGCCAGCAGAGACAGAGACCAAGCAGAAGGAAGTGATGATCTGATAAAATTTTAATGTATCCTGTAGCTAGAAAGGAATCCCACCTATTAATTAATTAAATTATTTAGTTACTTGCCAATTATATGTATGTAACATATATACAGTGTGGATTTTAAGACTGGGGCTGGGGCAGAAGATTTTCGTCACAAGATCATTGATCAAAAAATATCAAATATCAAAATGAACAAACTTTTTCGGATGTAAATCAACCATTGATTGACATCCGAAAAAATTAAATTGCTGCTGGGCCCGTTCTTGACTTCGATTTTGTGTGAAGGGCCCATTTTCTTGTCAACTGTGTGTTAACAATTTATTACTAAAAAAGTTAGGGATATTCTCCTAAGAACGTTTTTCAGTAGCTACAATGCTTAAGGTATCTGGCCTAAATGATCCGTCTCTAAAATCCACCCTGTATATAATATAGTTTAGCTATTGTTTTGTCGAAAATATGGAAATCATTAGATGTAAATGTTTTATATTTTATGTTAAAGAAAATGTGATTTGACAATTAATTTCATGCTCATTTCAATAGTTGCTTTTATACAGAACCAGTGACTCAATACTGATTCTTAGAATGTACGTAAGAATACAACGATTTTTTTTTAAAATAAGGTAGGTAGATAGATTTTGTAAGTTTTATACAATATCTGAAACCAAATACATAGCTATAATTCACACAGAATAGCATTTTTGAAAGCCATTTTTGTATTATTAGAAGTATTACATATATTATGTACAAAAGACCTGCCTTTGTGATTCTATGTCATATGTTATTTCAGTTGAAATAATATTGGAACAAATTAAGTATATATTTACATGTTTGCTTGAAAAGTGCTTATTTGTAAAATCGTTTTAACATTATATGGTGCTATGTGCATACAAGCGTCCAATAAATATATTTAATGCGAACTTGATGTTTTTCTTTGTTCCTCATAAGCTTTTGTCTTTTCTATGATTTTTTGGGTTTTTATTAAGAACACGTTACTCCACATACACATACAAATATTTGTACCGTGCGGGCATCGAACCCGCGACACGCAGCGCAGCAGCCAATTGCTCAACCGCTGCCCAAACCGTGATGACCGTGATTTTAAAGAATGGTGAAGAGCGATACTTTCTATTAAAGTTTGTTGGACTGCCACGCTATACCTATTACTTGCAAGCGCAACTGCTGAGCGCGGGTTCTCAGTTTCGATGCCCAGTTCTAGCAAACTGAGATAACGATTAGGAATTTCTCAGTATACCAGAGTCTAGATTTAACATATAACTTGCGTTGTGTGTTTCTTAAAAAGTTCCCGAATTAAGTTACAATAATGACTACCTATCTAAATAATAGTATGGCACTTTAGAAATTGGAGGTCTTGTACAAGGGCGGATCCAGGATATTTTTCTGGGAGGGGCACAAGGGGCGGACAGGCACAAAGTATCAACAATAATTTAAAAAAAACTGTTTATTTCTACAAGTTCAAGTATGTACAGGAAGGGTTATGAAAGACAAGAGTTTCACTCATGTTCTTTCTGTTCATCATCATCATCATATCAGCCGAAAGACGTCCACTGCTGGACATAGGCCTCCCCAAGCGTCGCCACACTGATCGGTCCCGCATCCAGCGGATGCCCGCAACCTTCACCAGGTTTTTGGTCCACCTGGTGGGAGGCCTTCCAACGCAACGTCTTGCGGTTCGCGGTCGCCACTCCAAAACTTTTCTGCCCCATCGGCCATCTGTTCTGCGAGCAATGTGCCCTGCTCACTGCCACTTAAGTGTGGCAATTCTTTGGGCTATGTCGGTAACCCTGGTTCTCTTGCAGATCTCTACATTTCTGATTCAATCACGCAAGGACACTCCGAGCCTGGCCTCCCCATTGCCCTTTGGGTGACTGTAAGCTTTCTGATGAGGCCCATTGTGAGCGACCACGTCTCAGCTATCAGTTCGTCTTGAGACACTGGTAAGTTGGACGAGAAGATACCGCGCAACTTTCCGAATGCTGCCCGGCCGAGTAGGATTCGACGGTTGACCTATTTCTCGAGATTGGACCTGCCTAGCTGGACCGTTTGTCCCAAGTAGACATGGTCGTCCACGGCATCGGCTGTGGAGCCACCGACCTTGATAGGAGTGGATGCGACATGGACGTTCAACATCACCTTGGTTTGTCCATGTTCATTTTTGGTCCCATTCTTTCGGAAGCTCTACTGAGGTCATCGAGCGTTGTCCTGGCGTCCTCCATGATAGCTTTATCATCGGCGAATCGGCCTCCAGTCCAGTTGCAAGGAATCAATCTCGCCAGTTGCTAGGTATATCGAGCTGTACCTAAAAGCCCAGTCAATAGGAGGCGCAGAGCCACTGTCCCGGCAAAGTGCAAAGAGTATGAACAATCGACAAATCACATAGACGAAAATCCACAATGCGTCTTTCATCCCGCACGTGATTGAACGATTGATGGGATCAAATCCTTTGCCTTGCTGAGTTCACTTACGCATTAAGGCTGGAGACTCATGAAATTGGAAAAGGTGTGCCTATCGGCATATCTGGCTATAAGCTTCTATCTACTTACTAAACAAATTATAATAAAAAACCCAATTAAAACTTGATCGATTAAAGGATACATATAACCCCAGAAATCTACATTAGCCGTCGGCGCTGCTGTAGCGCTTGAGTCGACTAGACCAGCGGGGCTTTATGTGATTGATAATTTCGTTTGTTAGTAATTTCTTAATAGTTCTAGTCTAATAGGTAGGTATTTCAAGGCTTTAGTGATAGGCCACGTACTCAGTGCAGCCGTGATGATATTTAAACGGATGCACAGATAATAAAGACTAGCATACGGAAGTAAGTTTCTCCTACAATGTTTTCCTGTAGCTATTATCTATTGGTTGAAGTAAAACAAAAGGTATTTAAAGACTATGTTTATTTATTGTGTACATTGCTTTTAAGCTTCATCAACACCTTATCTAAATAACACAAATACATTAAAATTTATCGTATGACGTCCCAGTTAACATAACTCTGACGTTTATACATTTGAGGCACTCTTGTTTTAAGGTACATACAATACTTAACTTATTACGTATTATGTAAGTTGTTCAGTCAAGACACTGCTTTGACTACAGTCGACTTGATCCAGTGACAGACTTGTCCGGTCGCTGGCAGAGTCAAAAGATAGAGATCAGTGACCTAACATAAATTGTAATTTGTTTGGACCAAATACCGCTTAAAAGACGTGATGTGTATGTAAATAAATAATAATCCTTGGATACACTAAGGCCGAGTTTCTCACCTTTAAATTATCGCAGAATTAATGTGACAAATTGTCAAGTACGTGTTATCTACTATGATTGGTTGAATGAATTTTCAACAGCCAATCACAGCAGATAACGCGTGCTTGACAATTTGTCACATTAATTCTGCGATAATTTAGAGGTGAGAAACTGGGCCGAACTCATTCGTAGTTTAGTTCGAGACTCTCGGGGATCTTATGTTACATCTCGGCTTATATTTCAATCAGAACCAGCGTGGGCGTTTTTTGCGGACGCTATCTTGATTCTACTGCTTGCACTGTTTTTATTTTTACTGTATATTTGGGTCCATTGAATTTAGCGTACCGCCAGGATTTTGCTGTAAGTATATTGTTATCGCATTCATTTAAAACTTATTATGTACATTCGTGTACAATATTTATAATGAAATTCTAATTACGCCATTAAGATGAATGTCATACCTAACCTTACCTACATTTAAAAAAATATTTTCATTCGAAGACACTTTACATAGGTAATTATTATTGTGTGACCCTAGGGGTGTTTAATTTTTAAATGTTATATATATCTTATTTAATATAAACTTCAATATAAATAACATTTTATTCGAAGTGGAGGCACTTGATAATCGTGTCTACATAAGCTACAGTCACATAAACTTACGCGCACACATCGATCTCCCATATATCTACTATGTAATTATTATCTTGATTAACATGATAAATGCGAATGTGATTGAATGTTTGTTAACCAAATACGAAGAACTACGCAACCAGGGGCGCCGACTCCGTGGGTGCTATGGGGCTCGAGCACCCCTGATAAATAAAAAGTGGGTGCTGAGCACCCCTGAGAATAGACATCAAGAAACAGATCAGTTATCACCTTTAAGGGATGGGCGTTTTTTAATTACCCGACGACCCGTTTAGCGCAGTGGTTTAGAGCCGGTTGAGACGCAAGGGCCGCGAGTTCGATTCCCGCAACAACACAAATGTTTGTTGATGAAACAGATATTTGTGTTGGGTCTGGGTGTTTGTGGGACCTTCGTTGTTCCTGGTTTCCATAGTACAAGGGACAACCTTAGCCCCGCCCCACCACTTTTTGAGTCATCAAATAAGCATGAGCACCCATGAGGTTTTCTAAAAGCCGGCGCCCCTGTACGCAACGAATCTCTATGCTAAAACAAAACGCCTTGTTCCATATAACACCTGTAGACAGCAGGCGCGTATTTGGGATCGGAGATTATTTTTCTCTTAGAACTACAACTAGGTACTACATACATAGCTATGACGAGATTCGTTTGATACGGAACACTACATACATGCGTAGGCACCATTCATAAGAGTTACGTAGCCCACGTGTCATCCGTTAGATTAGCTCGCCGGAATGCGAAGGGGGGCACTAGTTTCAGGAGCAACTGCGCAGCTGGCAGCTCAGAGTGTGGTTGTGTTGAGGCCGTGTGGTCGCGGTCGTGGTGGCGCCTGCTAGTGTCCGGCGCCGTAGTCGCGCAGCTCGCGGTTGCCGAGCGGCAACGTGGGCCGGTAGTTGTGCAGCACCTCCATGGCCTCCGTTCCGCAGGACGCTTCCCCGCACTTTATTTTCCGCATCGAGGCCAACTGAAATCCAATCAGTCATGTCATTAGTTACAAACGTTTTTATAACTATCTGTTATGTTTAAACTAGCTCAAGAGGAAGTGTAATTAGACAGAGTCTGCTAGGACTGCACAAACATTTTTATCTTTTGATTTATACATTCTAGCAAGCAATTAAGCGTTACTGTAATACGCATTAGAAACATATCCACCTTATGAGTATTTGGAAAGTAAGTGTAGTAGCTGCTAAAGTAGGTCGTGAACGGACGTCTGCTATTATTTAGTCCGTGGATACTTGAACGCTGTGTGCATCGGAAACCGGTACATATCGTTTAGTAGCTGTTGCGTCATATACTATTCGTAATCCGATTATAAATTTTCAAAAGACTACTCATATGACATCAGTAAGCATCAAATCAATGACGTAATTAAGTGGGTTGTAGGTACCTCCTTAATAGATGTTTATTTAGGCTCAAGTTTTTGCGTTTAATTCAAGTGAAGGATGTTGAACCTACTCAATACTATGAGTGTAGTTTTCCCTCAAACTCGATCTCCAATATCCAAATTTGCTTATAAAGGGAGGGCTTATAACAAAGCATTGTAGCAATTTATAACTTCTTCTTAATATGTAGGTACGATTGTTTAAAAAGGATAAGGATATCTACTTATAGCAAACATACAGAGTAGTCGGTTGTCTGAGCCTTAAACTTGAACGATTTATTTAATCAGTTAATCAGGAACTGAGGACGGAATTTCAACTTGAAGGACATTGTTAAGTTTTGTCGTTATAAAAGAGAGATATCTTCTTATATCAGTACTTGAACATATCAGCCTATTAAACAAATGTGACAACAAAGGCGTCATTATCAAGCAATACAATTAAACTAAATACCATTTGATACGATGCAAATGTTTGTTTGGAATGGTTTAATAGGTATTAGTTGCCTGCTCAAGCTTTACCCGGGTTCAATAATGTTCTAAGTAGGTATATAATAAATAACACGTAGCACGCAGTGATTGAGCCATCGGCTACAGCGCTGCGTGTCGCGGGTTTGATTCCCGCACGGTACAAATAATTGTATGGCTTACAGATATTTGTTTCAGGTCTGGCTGTTTGCGATTGTGAGTTTATATGTTTGTAAACGCACCCACGATTTAGGAAAACTTCATAATTAGGGGCAAAGTTAAAAAAAAATATCCTAGGTCTATCTCGAATAATTTAGGTTCTTTCAAATGTAAAAAAAGAATCAAATAGTTACACGAGTTGCGGATATTAGATACACTCTACAAGTACCTACAAAAACGTACTATTTAAGATATAAGTATAGTTGTTATATCTCATGATGACGTGTGAATCGTAGCAAATTGAATCTTATTTCGGCGTCATAAAAGTCACGTAGGTAAGATGTCGTCGTGAGATAGAACAACTATATCTCTATCTATATCTCTATACCTAAAGAGATTAAATGTGAACTCACTTGATCAGCGGAGACTTGTACAGGCTGCTTGAAGAGGATCCAAGTGACGGACTCTGTGCAGGGCGGCGTGGTGAGCGAGCCGGGGTACGTCCAGTACGCCACCTGCGGGGGCAGCAGCTTCGCCGGGTCCAGCGGATCCGAAAGCGTCACCTTGTCGTTCTTGTGCGTGATGAACGGCAGCAACCGTATCACCTTGTCCAGTTCATCGTGCTTTGAACCACACTGGAAATAAATAAAGAAAGATTCAAGTTAACTACCTCGTTGGTCTAGTGCAGGGATGGCGAACCTTTATTTGAAAACGTGCCATTAAATTATATATTTTTATAAATGTGAAAATGCCGTGTCGCCAAAGAATCTTGAATTGGTGACTTAATAAAAACAATGCTACCTATTAACTCTTTATTTGCAACCCAAAATTCGTAAAGCAATAATATTGTTTACAGATTTATGTTTTGTCGATATAAAAGTAGAAATCGATGACATGCCCGCTGTTTCAAATTATCTAGATGCTAAATAACCTTATATTGGCGTGCCAGAAAAAATTTGTCGTGTGCCACCACTAGCACGTGTGTCGTAGGTTCCCCATCCCTGGTCTAGTGGATGCAAGTGCTACTGCCGAGCAGACCGAGTACGGCAACCGTATTGTGAAGTGCGCAAAGAGTTTAACCGCTATCCAATCAACCAAATCGACCAATAACATGCGAGATGAATGACGCGATATGGATTTCCGTCTTATGTGATTGACCGATTTGGTCGATTGGATAGCGGTCAAACTCTTTGCGCACTTACGCAATACACGGCGCCTGTCGCGCGCCTGTGCCTCGCGGTGCGTTCGCGGCTCCTCCCTCACGTACTCTAACAGCGCGATAAGCCCCTACAACCTAAGCTCTCAATCTGCTGAACGCCCTAATTGCTCAGGAACCTGGCGTCGACATATTTATGTACAAGGATAAATCTATATTTATATATCTATCTATCTTGCCATAGGGGCAAGTCTATTGCCAGCGAAATGTGTATGTACCATAGTTGCACTTCTGCCTAACCCGTCGGGTAATCCAAGCCTGGTGTTATATTATGTAAAGCTAAAATAACTAAAGGAGTTCGTGGCTAAATAATAACAGAAAATCTTCAAGATTAAGCACTGTTTCCCGGGCTAGGTCCGTGAATGGGTGCCTGTCCATTACACACAGAACTCTCCATACCTCGGAAAGCACGTAAAGCGAGGGTAAAGATCTACAAATGATCGCAGAGATACGGGGTCCCAGCGCTAACAAAGAATTTGGTTCAAATAAAAGTCACTTAATGTCGCGTTATGCATCAATTCGTTATTGAATTGTGTGTAAAATTAACATTTTCTAGAATTGATCATAAAAATTGTATGTTATTTTTTAATCAACTCTCCTAAGCACAAAATTATGGAATATTGGGCTCTTAATTCACATTTCAAAGATTATTTGAACGGATCATTTAAAATTGATTCCAATAGATGGCACGGTTTTAAATTTCTTAGGCAAGATATTCGATTTTTTTACAATTGTATTGTAACACATTTTGGTGCAATGAAACTGTTAAAACTTGCAAAAAAAACTATAAAACAAATCGTCACTGTATTTAAAGAAAAAAAGTTCACGAACGGAGAAAACCCTTTTACTTGCAAGTCGCTGCTAACATCTAGGTATAGCCGTGGTACGGAACCGAACGCGATCGAAGTACTTATAAAAATAATCATCTTGATCAGACGAAAAACACTAGTTACGTCGCCAAGGTTTCTTTGTATGGGATGAGGCGTCTGTATGCTAGTATTATATTATCTGTGGCCACAAATAGCCAAGATCAACAAATCACGGCTATCATTTTTAAATCTTTAACAGTCGTGTCGGGTAGTCAGAAGTCAGAAAATCTGTCATCAATCTTGCCAAAAGGTACCATGTTATCCATTTACTGGATTGTGGAGGCCAAATAGGTAGCTGCTCCATGTAAAATACTGGTATTCCGGTTAGACTGGGTGTCGACCTCAACATAGCTGAGAAAAGGCTAGGCTAGAGATTGATTAAAGCTAAAATAACAAACTATTTCGATGCAGAACGAATATACAGACAGCATTGAATAGGACTTCAGTCTGATTGTCCGCACGATTCGCTACACCTATAGTGGCATTGTTAAGGAACGTGTTCATGAAGTAAAATTTAAATGAGACTTATTGTATTCAGATTGCGACCTGTTACCGCGGATTACATTAAAGGTGCTGAAGTAGGTAAGTACTAACTAGGTAGGCTATGAAGTACTGATAAAACAGAAGAAGAATTGATACTACGTAGACATCACTCTGTATGCGTCGAAAATGCCTACATATTGCGAATGTATCATACAACACGATTCCTAACGGGGTCTCATTGAAAAATTTACAAAAATAATAAAAAAAACTTACTTACTTAATTTGCCTACTGGCTATGGCCACCCTGATCGAAAACGTAAAAGAATACTTTTGCGTTAACTTGGTTGAATTTTGCATTGCACTTAGCCGTTCTTGCTTCGGCTTTCATTCAGCCTTGGCCACTGCTACATGCCTAAATAAACATTATGCAACTAACTCATTGACATGTGCACTACATTAGAACACGTTACACGCTGCAGTTAACGGGATTTCAATGTAAGGCTTCGGTGACTTAAACGCCTTCTTCGCGCGAACTGCAATATTAACTTAGCGTAATCGCTTTACAGCATATGGATCTCTATAAGATTAATGATTGTATGAAGGAGAGTGCACAGTTATTTTTATCATTTCAAACAATAGGCAAAACACTTAATGAAAATATATAATAGTAATTAAATTCACAACTTCAGCGTTTTAAGACCTCAAACGAACACAAAGAAAAGGTAGGACCTACCTAAGTAGCTAACTAATAAATGGAATGGACTTTAAAATACTGTTATCTCTTGTCCTACAGATTAACCGGAATAAAATTCACATAAAATGCTCACATTCATAAAACTAAGTGATGCTCACAAATCTGAATCATGTAAAATGGATTCAAGTGTTTACAAAATATGCTGTGTGGAAAACAGTTTGCTCAAAATAATGTAGTTGTTAGTTGTTTCAAATTGTGGTAAAATGTACGCGCTGAGTCATTTCGATACGCATTTATTAGATTGGTTTGTTGCTTGTAAAATGTTTCAGCGTTTCAAACAGTATGACGTATTAAAGTTACTTGAGCAAGAAAGCGACGCGCGCCGTGAAATGTTCATAAAAGAAATATTTAAAAATTTGTCTTATTGTCATCGCTGTACCGCTGGCGCTGCTCTGGCGAGTGAAAGTTACTCCGAGTGCGAATGAGCGACTCGTTATCGCACTCATCTCCCACTTATAAGAGGTAACCGTGTATGAAATCAATTCACTTTATGTATTTTAATCTGCCAAGTGCCAATAATGAACTCTACATGTGGATCTGCATTATCGGATATTTTAGACACGTCTACGGCTACGACGCGAGTCTTTATGATGCTTATTTGTTCATATATTAGAAACATCTTGCCGTCTATGTAACTTTCGCGACTGTGAATTTGATTAACAATTAACATCTCATATGGAATGGAATTAGATCCTTTGTATTGAATTGTTCAATCACTTTCTTTACATCAAGACCCGCAGCAGTAGGTCAAAGTTGGAAGCAGACGTAGACTTTCGCTTACTTATCTTATAATAAATATTAAATGTAAATGGGTAAGCTAGTCCAATATTGCCTTTACATTGCCTTTAGGTATAGATAGGTCTCATGTTTTCTTTCATTCATTTGCATGCGTATTGTAGAATACGTACGCAGTACTATTGCGTAATACTTTATAATTAATGTAATACCTAAGCAAATTATATGAACTTCAGAAAAGAGTGCTTAGGTAAACAACCTTTTGTCTGACTCATTATATTAAGATATAATGTAGGTACTTAAGTTCTTATATGGAACCAACAAGTAGGTGGTGGTGGTGGTGTTTAGACCACGCAAATTGATTCATAAACGCTGTTGCAGTCATCCAGGGCTATATATGTGGTAGCATGATGATTTACCTGCTTACGAGAGCTGGTAGAGGTTACCTTGGTATAACCTCTACATCGGTGTCACTTCTAGTTTAAAAGTCGACTGAAGATTATAAGTAAGAACGTTTACGTACTGCTTCCGATCCGAATTCGAATTTAAGTGCCGAGCTCTATCAGAATTGGCTATGATGTGAATTCGGACTGACAGAGTTTGGATCCAGTCTTACAAGTAGTAGTACTACGGCTGCTTCAAACAAACTTTTATCGGATTCGGATTAGATGCAGTACGGAACCGCTTTGAAAGATTATACAGCATTCTCACCATTAACAAAACGCCTAGCACGGCGAGTCCATCAGTTTGTCCGGCGGCCTCCTGGAAACTGTTGTACTTGGTGGTGTTCCAGTGCACCAGATGGAGTTCTCCGGAGAAGGACCGGCCGTCCACAGTGTGCTCCGAGCCCTCACCGTTGACGGCGCCCCAGTGGCAGTGCCACTGCTGCAGCTTGTACACGTCTTGGCCGAGAGGGCCTCCACGCAGTTCTGCAAATGATTTTGATTCATGTTTTAACATTCAACATCGTAGACTCGTAGTTATATTACTACATACAGCATCTAATAAGTACCTTTCACCACTGAAAGCATATAATTGCTGAGATAGCAGCATGAAACCTAAGTAGTACGCTACATAAGCAACAGAATCGACATTTTCTTAATTATTTTTTAGAACTATCGTCTTCAAGACATTCAATCAGAAGGGTTCGATTTCGTATAGACTCTGAACTTAGACTTGACTTCGGAAACCATGACTTTTTAATATTATGCATTGACGGCCAAGGGTTGGAATCTGACGTCATCCGCAATATTAAGGTAGGGTAGTAAAGTAGCCCTCACTTTTCAGGATATATTCGTTGCACATATTGTACGAGGTGTTCACGAAATTGCGTGGGACAGGAGCGGAACGAGTGTCGGTGTGGTGCGATGAGTCACCGCGAGGGGACTCCGGCCGGCGGCGGCGGCGGCCAGCGCGTCGCTCGTGTCGATGTAAATGCAAATTGGTCCTCACTTTGCACGAGGACTTGCAACTTCCTTTTACACGTTTATATCATCAGAGTTGTTTCAATTCCCATTGTCGTTTTTATTAACTGACAAACATATCATTCATGTTGATGAACTTAGGAAAAAATATTCAAGCATAGCCAATTGAATGTTAATAGGACACAGAAAAATACATATAATTATGTGTCATTAAAATACTCAAAAAATTGGCAGATACAAAATGGGTTTGTGGTAATAACCTTGGACAAAGTATTTTGTAAAGTCGTTTTGTTCTTAGATGTTAAACCAATATAATTTATATTGGTATCCATTAGTATTTCCTGCATCAATAGTTTAGCTTTTTGGGTAGGTATGGGTACGATTTTAGAATTAATAATATTATTGTAGGAATGTAATATTTTTTATAAAAAATCGGCAACCTTGAGGTTCTCTACAACAATGTTACAAGTGGCTATTGCTACATACAATCACTCCATTGCACTCGAGAGGCAAATTGGCGTTTGTGGTGTGGTGTTATTACTTATTTATTAGTACATACTTCGTTAGGTGGACGTCACTTCTCATCATCATGATGTAACCCATTGTTAAACGTAACAAAATAAACTTAACTTTAGTAACAATTAAAAAATGGCTTATGTTTAACTTACCACCAGATATAGTAACATATAACAGACAAAAATAGTAAATGATCACCAAAATTAAACCCGCATCTTATTGTAAAATTATAACCAAAGTTTTAACATCTCGCTATCCTGTTTAGGCAAAATTACTCCAAATAAATCATTGTTAACCCAAAAGTAGTAAATGATCACCAAAAGTAGTAAATGATCACCAAAATTAAACCAATGACCAAAAAGATTATAAAATTTCTGGGAGCAACTTGGAAGTAGCGCTCGCCGGCCGCTGCCGCGGCACCGCTCGCTTTGCTCGCTCGGCTCGCGCGCGGTTGGTCACAGTTCTAACCTAACCTAACCTATTTTACAACATTAAATAGCGCAATAATTTGCTATTAAAATTTGGTGATCAATTTACTAAATTTGGTGATCAATTTACTAAATTTGGGTTTCATAGTACAATTTTAGGTAATAGAGGTTATGGTCACAAAGTAATTTTAGGTGGTCATTATATTTATCCCCTTAAAAAATTAACTAACGGATTTTTTTATTTATTTGTTGTGACCTCCAAAGAATGAGACGTCATCATAAGGTCATAAACGCCAGCAGGAGGTGTCATACCATTAGATCACACGATCAACACAGAGGGTGGTCATCATCATCCGCCTTATAATGTTCCCACTGCTGGGACACAGATATCCTATCTGTGAGAAAGGTTATGGGATTGAATCCACCACGCGGGCCGCGGGTGATACAATGATGTTAATAAATAAAATTAAAGAAGGAATAAATATTTGAAATGACCAAATCTTTACGTTCTGCTTTGCTATGTTTTAGGTCGAACGATCAAAGACAAGCTCTAAAAGTACAGAGGCTCTACTCTACCAGTCGCTAGTGATGCGAAACTTACCCGAGTCGTATCCGTTCTCGTCGACGCGCCAGCAGTAGCCAGGGTTGACGATCGAGCGCGGATGGTTAACAGAGTAGCGGAACTTGAGGGGGGGCGCACTGCCGCTGCTGCTACTCTTCGTAGTGTCAATATCCACGGGGCTCTGCCGGGCGCCACCCGCTTCGGGGAACTTGTCCGTCCAAGTTGAAGGACCTAAAAAACAAATGAAATATTATAAATAAAACTTCCTTGATTATATGTAAAGCGGTTAGCAGGTACAGATTTCTCGATTGCGGTTGCAATATGGGTTTTGCAATCTGACAAGACTACAAGAGTTTGTACGTTCTCTTAACGTTTTACTGTTAAAATTTCGTTTTCCTTTAAGTCAGGTGTTCCGAGAAGCAGTTTAAATCTTAAGAGTCGACTCTATTATGTCATTAAGTGTAAACATGCCGTTTAAGAGCACCCATTATGTTGACAAAAACATATTTTAATCGGTCGTCTGCACGGTTTGTAAGTAAATACTGGTTACTACAATATGTAATTGTTGCTAGGTTAGGGTTTTAAGTTCCATAATTTTTGGCTTAAATTTTAAGATTTTTAGGAGACTGGTGGCATGTGAACCAAAAGGTTCTTTAATTGAAGAAACACTAAATCCTAGTATCCTAGTACCTAATCATAAAAGTGACATATCAAATGAAAAATTGCAGTCAAGACTGAAACCAGATCAGCAGATGAACGATTAAATTTTCTCTTAAGTAAGCGCACACGTCTGAATCAACTAACTGTTGTTTTTTGTCGGTCGTTCATTGACACACAGACATAAACATTAGACCGATTGTTAGCGGCCCACAACTGCGATAAACTGACCAAGACCAGATGATCTGATAACTGATAACACATTATGATATGGGTTATAAATAGAAGATGTATGTGTTATTTTCTCTCATATCTTCGTAGGATGATAGCGAAGCCTAATGAATTGGCTATCTGTGCAGCAGTGGCATCGATTAGTATACGGCCTTTGTAGACGACAATGACACTACAGCTCTGCTTCCGGTTTAGGAGTAATGTCTAAAGCATTTTCACGATTCCATTCATCGAATGATGCGATGAACCGTGCAGAAAGCTGACTTTAACTGGATCTTGCTGGCTTAAAACTTTAGTTAGATATTGTGGTTTGATGAATTAACAGGAGGAAAAAGAGTTGAAAAATTTACGGAGGAAGTATCAGCTTGGCTTTATAAATCATTAATACAAGATTTTACAGTTTTTCTTGTGTGTGCACAATTGTTATAGTAATATAGTTTCAATATTAAGAATCTTTTCTTTTAGACCCGAAGTGATATTATATCCGCCTACAATTTATGTAAAGTATAAACTTTATATAATTAAACATATATTGTTATTATGTATCCACTTCTGTGTTTGTGTATCTAAACATTATATACTATGTTATATGTGTGTATTTAAGTAGATATCTTATGTACCTCTATATTAAGCTGACAAGTTAAAATATGACATTGCGTAAACTCAACAAAAGGAAAGTAGGTACGATTGTATGATTGTATAACCGAATCTACTTATTAAAATTCTAGAGTCATCCGCAAAGGAATTCCCAAGTTTGGAATAGCTTTCAATTCCTATCAACGTCATTAACAAATGGTATTGCTGTTAATTAATTTTTAATTGATCTGTTATAATTGTGATGCAATACAACGATCATTAGCTTGATAACATTAAACTTAGTTTTAAACTCAGGGATAATATGAACGATATAAAAATTTTGGTAGAACGTAAAGATAATTGAATGGTTAAGTTTCAGTGACAGAATATATTCGCGACAACACCCACAAATCAGTAATGAAAGACACGTGTGTGTGGGAACATGAACCAGCGTCACTGTAGCGTCATCAAGCGTCGTTCAGTTCACTGCCAAATGGGCGTGTGGACGACGATTGTAACCAGTCTAGTCACCACAATATTTACAAATGCTTAATTTTGCGACTCTTTGCATTTATGATAATATGCTAAAGCATTGATAAAAACTAGACTCTTTGCAATTAAGTATGATAATAAAAATTTAATTTACAAATTTCTCTATGACGCTGAGGTTTGCTGTTAGAGAATCCAATTATGGGTTAAAGTCACCTTTGTACCTAGATAAGCTTTCCTATTGTATTTGTATTTGTTTATTTTGTGTATAATAAAGAATCTGAATGTATAGTTTTCTGATTTTCTCTAGGTACGTATCCTATGAAAGCGTGTCAATTAGTAGAGACAACAACAAAACTATAATTTTTAGGGTTCCGTACCCAAAGGGTAAAAACGGGACCCTATTACTAAGACTCCGCGGTCCGTCTGTCTGTCTGTCACCAGGCTTTATCTCATGAACCGTGATAGCTAGACAGTTGAAATTTTCACAGATGATGTATTTCTATTGCCGCTATAACAACAAATACTAAAAATCGATTAAAATAAATATTTAAGTGGGGCTCCCATACAACAATCGTGATTTTGTTACCGGTTTTTGCGATAATGGTACGGAACCCATCGTGCGCGAGTCCGACTCGCACTTGGGCGGTTTTTGTGAACTTAATTTGCATAGGTGTCACAACGTCAACGTGAGACATGAGTGACTACCTCTCGACACTCGAGTGAGGTGACAGTTTGTTTAACTCATCATTAGCGTTATCTTATCAGGAAGCCGTCGGTCTACTCAGAAACGCTAACAGAAACATTTTTATAGAGATGAATCCCTGTCTTATTTATGACTACCGAGACGTTTGACGAAAGTTTGTTTTCGCGGTCGGATTGCAAAAACATTTACTGAAAAGTGAAAATAAAATAACTCATTGCAGAGTGAAGCTTTTAAAACGGACAAATGTTAGTACACGAAGTAGCGATACTTAAAAAATATCATTTAGCGACGACTGATGCTCGTCCCACGCTGGTTCCGATCCATTTTGGGATCGTAATCATGAACTTCCTGAGTCTGACGCGAGGTTTTGAGAAAGTTTCAATGATAACGTTCTCAAGCCTCGTTCGCAAAATTGGTTCCAATTTTTTTTACGTATTTGTGGCCGTCAATCATGTAATGAGATTATCGTTTGGGTTGATATTTCCGAGTGTTATGCCAACTAGTATTTTTATGGTGTTATTAATAAATAGCTACTCATTGTTATTAACAAAAACTCAAGAAAGACTTCCAACTAACCTTTTTGAAATTTTATTGGCAATTTTAATTACACTGTTGTTGCTTTTAATGAATTGGTTAAGGTTATCGACACAAAAAATAGCTTAAAAACCATCACGGACAATGTAAAGGCATCCAGCGATTCCACCTGTATTTTTTTCCAGTCGAAGGAACACAAATCAATCGTGAAGGCTGTCCAGTACAAACATCCATAGACAATTTAGCCCACATTGTTGGTAGTGTTCATGAAAATAAATAATGTACCGGCCATTTTACCAATTGAGCCCACTCGGGTACCGGATGCGCGTGTGTCAATAACAATCGCCAATACCAATATTGATCATATTTACCTATAAAACCGCATAGTATAGTGATCTATCTCTATTCTTATATTCTTTCTCGTCTTCCGCATTTCAGTCAATTGAGGGATCAGTGCACGGATGATATCTATCTGCGTCGGGAAATGGGGTTCATGCTAGCATGCTAATGATAGCATCGGCGTTGTCCTGCATATCCTCGTATTACTAGGCTGCATTTTAAAATATTAACTATGCATAATCTAATATATATAAATCTCCTGTCACGATGTTTGTCCGCGATGGATTCCTAAACTACATAACCGATTTTAAATTAAATTGGCACACCGTGAGCAGTCTGGTCCAACTTGAGATATAGGGTAGGGTAGGGTAGGGTAGGGTAGGGTAGGGTAGGGTAGGGTAGGTAGGGTAGGGTATTGTAGGTAGTTATGGTAGGGTAGGTAGGGTAGGTTAGGTAGGGTAGGGTAGGTAGGGTAGATGAATGTTTGGTGTTTTTATGGCAAAACAAAGTTTGCCGGGTCAGCTAGTGTTCTATAAAATATCTATTATTATTTATATCATAGGAATAATGTGTGCAATAGTCGGGCTGCGTCATCACGTCATCATAAATTCTGCTACTGTTTTTACAGCTAAGAGCATTTTTCGTGGAAGGTTTGCGCTCTGCCTACGTATTATAATTGTAATTAATCTTGCGCTGTGTTCACCGCAATTTAACTAATCCAAACACCTGATTCATTCATTGCTTTAAATTGTAACGATGATTCAATTGCTATTAATAAATTAGAGGTGAACTAACGAAAAAAAAATATCGCTTTGGACCTGCAGAAAGAGTTTATAATGAGTTTTAATTAATTAATATTAACGTACATATTTGCTGTGCGTGGCCCGTGTGATCTTTGACCCTTTGTCGTGTAGTTGATTTTTATTCTATATTATATTCAACTATACCTATTATTGACTTATTCATGTATCAAATCGTAAAATCTACTGACCTATCATACAGTTTAGTGCTATCAATTAAGTCGCTAACACGTAATTCAGCGCTCCTTGCCCCCTCTGTTTACGTAAAGCGTGTCTACAAAGTCATGGGTTAAATATAATTACCATGTTAGTACAGAAGCTATTTTAATTCCACACTTTTCAGTTTTAGTTTTCAATTAGTTTAACTGCAAAACACATTCAGCATAAGTTACGACCGCAAGCAGTGCACGCTATATTAAAACATCTGTTTAAATAAATAAAAACGTTGTTCCGAGGTGTAATTATCACGTGTAGGTTACAGTAACCGATAGTTCGATACCACATGTACCTACCTAATCTTTTCGGTAGAGTAATTTTTTTGAGATAAAGACCAGTGTTTCCCGCGAACGCAGTGTTTGTTTGAATCGGACGTGTTTACGAATATATTTTATTCCCGATGATATTGTTGAGGTTTTTGTGTAAATATTAGACGAAATATCTGGTTGGTTAATTAAATAATGATTAATCAATCGGGTGGAGTAGCTGTGAGTGCGTACGTCACATTGTGTGCAGTCGCCTCCGACCTCGGCGATACTTATCTCCACAGATTTATTTACCCACTTTTACAAGTGTCTTCGGATGTCGCCTTCACTGACTCCGTGTGCTCTCTACCTTATATGTTCATTAACGATATCTGTGACATTTTCGGTAGGAAGTTGTAAATGATAAATTGATTTATTGTTTTCAATACTCACCTTTAGTGAGTAATAAGGTTTAACCCTGTGCGGTTGGGGAAGTGGTCGGACCTTTTGACGTACTCGTGAGGTAAACCAATTACTTTTCTGAATGTATCTGGGAACGGTATCTTTTGCAGTGTCACGGAGACTTTTATATCATATAATAAGATAATAGCGTCTGTTGTAAAAGTCTTAACAGTAATCTCAATCACCTCGCACCGGTAATGAACTACAAGTTGAACCGTTTATGTTGCGCTACAGGGTGTGCGAACACAAATATGGTTATTATTGTATATATATTATGTTTATTAATATAAAACGTGTTGTTATTAAAATAGTATCTATTCGGAGTAATAAATTGTATTTAGCCCAATAGAAATCGACATTATAATCGCAAATCTTGGTGTAATTCTGGATTTTTAGTATGTTGTATAGGGTACTGTGAATCCAAATTCGCAACTTCGAAAAACGTGTGCTCGTTGCTCGCCAATTGCGAAAATTGGTTACATTTGTCTCTTTTTGCTCTAAAAATCATACTACTATTATGCGTTTTCGACAAAACAACGTCCATACTTTATTGAATTTCATTAAATATGCAATAATTTAAGCCCAACCGCAGCTCTATTAACCCTTTAGGGACCAAGCTATGGTCCTTCGAAGATTTCCATGCGCTCCGCACCTACCACCAAGTGCAGAAGTGGTTGAGGGTAGAGAAGGATCCCACCGAGTGGGGTTGGGAAATGAACTGCGGTCTCATCCCAGACCCACCATACCCTTTAAAAACCATTACCTGCAACTGTAAGAAGCGATGCAGAGGCGTGTTCTTACCTGAGAGTTGGGCTGTAATGCTCAGTACTTTTTAAAGTTAATTAAATTTGCAACTATTAAAGCCCAACCGCAGTTCTATAAACCCTATAGGGACCAAGCTATGGCCCTTCGAAGATTGCGCATTTTTCTGGAAAAATGACAATTTATAGTATTGCTCCCGTCCGAACCAAGATATTGGCAAAATCACTCTTTCTATGAGAAAACTCATTAGATACAAAGTTGTAGTACATTAAATTTCCTTTCATTAAAGCACAGAACGAATTCGGTGAGACAAATATTTCACTCATAATCTTGAAAAAACAGGGAAGGTACAATTTAAAATAAATTGAGCACAGATACAACACACTGTGGAAACTATCAGTGATATGTCCTTACGACATTCTGACCCCGAGGCGCATGCAGCAATTCAAATCATGCGCAAGTGAATTGCGACTGCGAGGTCCAGAACTTTGTCGTAATTTAGCACGACAACCTAAGATTTTATAATTATTTCCTTATTGAGTTAACAGTTGATAGAAAATATTAACTGTTCGTTGAGCGATTAACCTTCATTTCCGTAATAGAGCGATACGGACGAGGCCGTCAGAGTCCGGCAAGCTTCGGATGGAGGAACAAAAACGCCTACTGTCTGTTAATCAAACCAAACAGTTAACAACAACAATTTGTTCTTAATTCATCACGCATGTTTTTAGAACTGTTAAACATTAATGATGTCTGTAGCGCAAGTCTCAAACACAGGAAAAAATAATCTTCACAGAAACAAGTATTTAGTGAGTGACAATTGGCTGAGGGACGAGTACGCCTCCAGTCTCATCATTGTTCAATAATGGCTACTCTGAACTCTAATAACCTAACATTAGCTACACGCCATCAAACTGCACTACCTATAGAAGCTATGTATCATTTACAATCGTACACGTATGTACACAGTACATCCTGCAGTTTTTTCTCGCCGTTTTTTAAGTCAGTGTGTCAGTCAAGTTGTTCTTGATTATGGTATGTGAGTGTGCTGAATCGTTGCGTTATACTTTTACGGTCTTTATGTTATTAGATATTAGATTTATACCATTTCCTTTCACTTGAATTGTTTTCCCTATTTCATAATAATATTACAAACTGAAAGTATATTGTTACATATTCTTTCGGTTTGTAATATTACTCGGTAATTTTTGTTGGAAATTTTTTCGCATCAATGTCAAAATATTGATTACCTACTAACAATTACTTATCTATATTTACCACGTAAACGGGAAAAATCTGGTGCCATAGCCTCATACATTTTAAAAACAAATTATTTTGTAAACATGTTCTACTTTCTGTACTGCATACTCTATTAACTAGTAATGATAGTGTTGGTGGAGGTAATTATCACTTATTTTAACTGTCTGATGTACCAGTTAGCGTGTAGCTGCGGACATGGCAAATACTTAGGTATTGTTACCTGTCGTTTGTTGTAGTTTAGTCATGTGGAAATATTTTTTGCCCCGAATTTCTGGACTAGTGAATTCACTAAATTCGATAAAATTAAAGTCAAATACTATTTATTAACTACGGCACAATAATTGCTGAACAAATAATTGTCATTGATAGTGATAATAAAACGAAAAATATTGTGTTTACTTTTGTTGTTATATCATTCTGTAAAATATGGTTCGGTTATGAAAAATATAGTCTTGGGATTTTATCTACATTTTCACAAAATACCTGTTACGGAAGTGCGAAAACTGAGAAATTCGGGGAATTTAATGGTTCAAAAATGTTGTAACTGTGATTTAAATTAGATGCAGTTACTGCGAATGAGCTCTGATCTTCATTCTAGCCAGACAGATTCATATTAAAAAATCTTAAGGATCCTCACAAGACAATAAGACTCACTTCATTGACATCATCTGCGCCAAATTGGCACGTTTCTCGTTATAGTAATCGCTTTTATATCTGGTTGGCCAATTACTTAGCTGTGCGAACACTGAGTGCTCAGGTAATGGAGGCTCATACAGATGAGATGGATTGCATATTTATTAAATGTTTTATTCATCCAATATTAGGTACGATACTGTACCCTATGTCTTCGAATGAAGAGAGGACAAAATATCTGTCTAGTCTGTTTCTGTGGCACACGTGAAGATATTTTGAGGGTTTTTTACGGAAATTTTAAAGCACGGACCCTGCAAGTGTGTCCCCCTTGCACGTGGATATTTTTAGCTAACATTGTTTTTCTTCTTTTGTTCATTCACTATCACAGATGTCATCACATTTGATAGAACGGAAGCAATAGAGTAATTGGTACAACTGTTTCAGGGACCAAATTTTTGGGTTTCATTTGATTATGACTAAACGGGTCAAATTGTCACTCTGGTGGCCAACGAGCCATAAACATGCGTGTGACAATAACGAAACAAGTACGCGTGATTCAATAAAATCAAAAAGAACCTTCAGTTGATCGTTTTAGGTTTTAAAATCGGATTAACAGCAACTCGATTTGGGGCGTGTTAAATAGAGCTCAGTACTTATCCTTTTATGATTTTTTTTCTTTGTATTGCTGTTCTTACGTTGGCAGACCTAGTTTTATTTACAGCAGTAACAAGTGCAATTAAAAAGTATATAAATAAGTGAGTCAGAGTCATTAGAATGGCAATTGTGTTCGATCGATTACTGTCATGAAGCAATTGTAGCTGTGATCAGACTTACAGCATAACATCCTCGTTTCAACAGCCTGCGAAACGTTAAAAATGTTACGGCTCCAGGAAACAAAATCGTATCGCGTTTTAAACGTATTTTTTAATAATACCCAGCTTTGTTTCTTTAATGCGTTATAATGATTTTGTGAAACACAATGCACACCTAAGTGCTTGTTCATAATGCACCATGAAACGTTAATGTTAAGTTTACAGAGATAAGAAGTATAAGAAGGATTGTAGAACACGTCTTCTTGTGGTCATGTAACGCATTACAGGCTAATAAAATATATTAGATATGCTGAAACACGAGTTGACGTTGATAGACGAGGAAAAATTTGCAAAAATATTTTTTACTAAGCAAAGGACGAAAACGTGTAATCGCTCATAGAAAGTATTTTTCATAAAAGTCAGTGTTTAGCACGTACCTAAAGTGGAAATGCGTTCTCAGACATCCGACTGAATTTACTAAGCAAAAAGTCATAATTCGAGGTTTGGCTCTCCAATATTTCCTCCTCCAATATTGGACCAATTTAAAAGAAATTTCATAAACTGAAAAATAATATATATACATAGGGACACTGCCCTATGTTTTCCTTTTTGTTGATACATTATTTTAAAAGCACTAGAACCCTCCAAAAATGCTCAAAATTGCGCTGTCAACAGAGGTCTAATAGTGTACAAATTTGACAACTATGAACAATGATTTCGAAAGGAAGGATACGCCCATCTGAACATTTTATAGAAACCTTTTTATGACAAGCAAATACTCGCTCACTCCCGCCACACGGACCACTGGCAACTGAGTCGCGTTGGCCCTAAACTGCAATTTTAGGACCAGCGCGCTGGTGCCATTTAGTCGCGCGGTTGGCCTGGTCCTTACGCAAGTAATATTTATGTCAATGACTATGAATGAAAAAATAAAAACATTTTTACTAAACAATACTAAGGAAATTCAGCCGGAGCTCTCTGCCCGCATTTCCTCTTTTAAGCAACAGAACTGATTAGCGAAATTCTGTACACTAATTGGAACTAAGAATGTGCTTGGCAGGTGCTATATAATTCATATATTTTGGTGAATAAGACTGTTAAACAACGTTGTCAAAACTGAAAATCAATATATCACGGGAATTTAACGCGTTGATTTCGATTGAGACTCACGGGACAATCCGGACTCATGGGAAGGGTTTACCCGGGACCACGGTCATTGCAACACGGCGGAAACGTCGGGTGAAATGGGTAAATAAATAATCAAAATCTATCGCGTTAAAGTCCCGTGGTATATTGTTTTTCAATTATGAACCGCGAAAGTTTTAAAGTTAATGTTGTCAAAACTGATTTTGAACAGGGTTTTTTACTGAAACTTTTACAATATAACCCCCCGGGGGGCCGCGGCGATGCACCGAGCTTGTTCTTAAATTAACACTTAGTATCATAACCATTACAAAATGTAATGTGACCATAAAAGGAATGTAGAAAGCAGAAAAGCCGGTCGTTCTAAATGGTGATAAATCTATTAACTGTTGTAAAACTAGTTGGATTGTTGGAGCAAATATATTGTCTCCGTTTAGAAGTAATAACCAACCAAAAACGTAGTACTATTTGTGTTTCTAACACTAGCACAGAATAAATAATAGTACAGATTAGTTCTGAAAATTAGATTTGGAAAATTAGTTCTGGAAATTATTTTGGTTCTAATAAATATAGTTATAACTACGTTGTAGTTTTAAGAGTGATCCATATATTTATTTTGCAAAGATTTTGCCTTTTTATATTATAACAATAATTCTGTATTTTTGCTTATTTTCATGTAGTTTTTAACTTTAAACTAAAATTTTCTCTTATGTTTATTCGGTCGTTTTATGTCGTGTAAAAGCCGCAACCGAAAACTATGCGTTGAAGCTGCTTAGAGACGCGTTTCAGCAACGTTTCAATGCGCGTATTTGCTTCGCAAAGGTTCGTAGACGCGGCGCGCGGCGTTGAAGAACGTCGTAGCCGCGTTGAAGCCTCGTAGAGGCTCGTAGAAGCAGCGTAGAGGCGCGTCGTAGCTGCGTCGTAGCCGTAGGCGCGCATGCAATGCATGGTATAATAATAATACTCCGTATACTTCGCCTATACCATGATGCTATGCTAGTATCGAGTAGTAATGCAATGGCTCTTTTTAATGATTTGCAATATAACAATTTCTTTAATTAATATTGTTCCGGTTATTTACAATCAGATGCTGACAAAATAGTGGGCATACCTTAATTTGAACGATGATTGACTTTTTTTCTCACCTACAATTTGATTAGTTATTTTTTACCTGTTTTGCCGACTTGTTGAAATGCTTTAAGTTGAATAGGTAATTTATTTTAGTACCTTATTTAGAATTGATGAGATTCTCGCAGTGGTTTTGTATTCTACAAAAAGATTGTCTCTTGTGTTTGGTTTACCTCTTAAAATTTAAATGTATTTTCATTTAGATTCGTTATAACTACGTATAAAAGTAGTTTGTAAATCTAAATACTTAATCCATACTGTTACAGGTTATTTTAAGAACAGTTTTGGTATAAAAGTTCTTGAAAGAACATTGGACCTTGATGTGTTTTATCAAAAAGTAGAGTAAGAGTGTCCCGGAAGAAACCAATACATTTTGTTGTAATTGTTCTGATTCTTATAGTTGTTGTTTGCATACATATACTTAATGGTTTGTTTGTGTAACTAATATATTAGCATATGTCGCTCTTACGGTTTATTTTTATCTTTTCTAAAGGACATCTCCAAAACCAATTGTAGAATTATTTAAGTAAGATTTACTGTTTTCTGCTTTATTTGTACCATCGAAAAAGATAATAGGAACGTGCTTTACAATAAGTCTGATTGATGGCTGTCACTCAAATGTGAAATCGACGGATATGTGACTAAAAGCTAATTTGTATAACAAAATTGTCTTTGGAACAATGCAGTCTGTAACGAAACTGAAGGATAAGGAAATAAAGGTGTCTGACATTTGAAGATTTTTGGAAAACATCTCATGGCATTAGTCACGGTTAATAAAGTTACAACCGTGGATCTTTCATGATTCTCAGACTACTTAACATAATTATTATTTTAACTCTGTGAATAATTAGATATTGTAAGAAAAACCGCGTAGTGAAGCGTTAAGGCAGCTCATAGTACTTGTACTAGTAATGAGTTACGCGACAGACATCGTTACCCACTTGCTGCCTCAATGGTTTTGATTGTAGCTCATTTGAAATATTTCTATAATCATTGTGTGTCAGTTACAATAATACGATCCCTTGCCGCAATTACTGTATTTGCAAACGAGAATCTCAATGAACATTAAAAAATAAGGGCCTGAGAATAACTTTCATATTTTGGAGCCAGACTAGCGACAGATGCTTGAATACAGTTTTTTCCTTAAGGTAAATAATTATGTTGATTTTTACAGTAAATACAGTTTTTGATATTTTTCCTCATCTTGAATGTATCAGGTCAGTTCGAATGAAAGAGCCTTGTTCGGATTTGCGATCTTTTGCATCTTTTTGGCGGCAAACAAAACTGGTTTACCTCCAGGCGTTTCACGTTAAAAGTTGTTGTTACAAAGAAGGCATCGGTTGATGTATCGCACTGGTGCCGAAGAAGTTTCATTAGTGGAACCGGCTTACCGCGCGGATTTAAGTAGGCCAGCCATCGCCTCACGCGACTCCACGGCAAATCTTGGCACCATTATCGGATTTTACGTAAAAATATATTTTTTTTGTTTTACTATTACAAATATTTATCACGGTTTTGAAGCATTTAACGAGTAGACTCTAAGTTCACGTACGCACGTAAAGACTTATTAAAGTCAACAACACGTAATAAACGGTTTGGATAGCTTTATAGCAGTTACCTGATTTGCGGTGGAGATGAGAATTTTATTGTGTTAATTAAGCAAAACTAGCGGTTAGCCGTTTAATAAACAAGATAGTAATATTCATTCATTTTGTACCAGTTAATTAAACAAATAGCGTTATCGCATTCCAAATAATTGTCGGATCGTGAATTCAACAGGTGTTTAATATGTATGAATGAAATGAATTTAGATAAAGTATGAAGAAGCGCTGAAACCGCGTCAATGACAAAGTTACTTAGTAATTCACTGTCATGTTTTATTATCTTTCCACGGTACTTACTGATAAATAATACGCTTTTGCTCTGATTGCAGCGGAGTGCACAGCAAAAGTATCATCTAATGTCAGCTTCACTGTTATCAAAAGTAAACACGGCTACCAGGATGGGAGCCCTTTATGTAGTTAACAGATAATAATTAATTTGCTTCCTATTATTTCTCCTTCATATTCGCACTTTGGAAAATATTTACTTATCAACCCGGAACACTAAACTTATCAGTAAAGACATTTAAGCACAATATTCGAATTAAGCGAAAACCGATATCAAAAGTTAGATTTGCGGAGTTTTATTTACATGGTGTCACGTGCCGCGGGCGCGATGTAAACAAACCGGTCCTCGCCGCTCGCTGCACTTAACATTGAGGCAGTGGACTCACCGTTCTCAGCTCTGTATCCCCAGTCTTTTTCTGCCATTGTTGCCGAGATGTTTATCACTTTTGCTGATTGCTTCCTTCCTAGCGGCGCGTTGCGCGTCAAGTGTTTCGCGGAGTAATGTATGTCGCGTGTCCGCGGGGTGCACGAGTGAACGTGGCTGGGTCGTGACTGCGTGCGAGTGTTCGCGGCGGCTGGTCTTATAGAAAGGCCGCCGCCGGGTGTGACGCGGAGCGGAGGCGGGCGCGGACGCGGGCGCGGTGTCGCGGTCGCGGGGACTGGCTCGCGCGCGCTCCGCCGAACCACTGCGCGCGCGCCGCCGCGCATGCTGCGCTCCGCCCCACCGTACGGCTTTCTACTGTGTTTCTACTCACCATTCGCAATTACTCTATTTAATCATCAATTACATTACCACATATTTATGTCAATGTCAAATAATGCATCGCATTCCCAAGCACATGCGCTTATTGTGTAAAGAACGCCGTGCCGCCCCCGTGACTTGTGCTCAGCCCCGAATTTTCATTGGGCGGCTATAGTCGATGCCGGAAAATCGCACGTTTCGGTGCCCCAAAATTTTAATTGCATGCGTATAGAATAATTTCAAGCACGATTCAGTATTTGTACAAAATAAATGGTATTGACATTCGAATCAGGTGACCATGTACTTGATCTTGCATAAAATAGTTAGGTATAGGTAGTGTGCTTTTAATTAACTTTAAATATACAATTTTTTTCGTCGTCGTCCCGCATCGATACCGTTTGTTGGCATTTTTAAAGTCATATTATTGCTATTATATAATTTTGTATATTGTATTTTTTTACTTTGTTATAAAACAAAGAATAACTATAGTGTTCAATAAAATTATATGTAATTCTGTATAAAAAAAAATCCACAATTAAACGGTATTGTGAAGGCGTATCTATAATATTACATAAAAATTCTTGCATATTCATTCATAGAAATATATTAAATAATGAAGTTGCCTCAAAAGGCCATAAATCAATTCGAAATATGAGAAACTCTTTAAAAACAGAAACATTTCATGCCAGTAATTACTCAATGTAAACTCAATCGTTGCAGTACCTATATACTGTAGCATAAACGAGACGTAATTACTATCACGCCTTTTTTATTTGTCAAACAGATTGATAAAATTTTTGAATTTCGTTTGACAAGCAGCCGCAGCCGTTAAAAGCGTCGATATTATTTGAAATGGCGAGCAGGGTCGCCAGACAGGCTCTAGTCATAACATCAGTTTCTCTGTTAAAAGTTAAACCTCTCGTTTATAAAAGGTTGGTGACAACTAAGGGTTATATTATGAAAACTGGTATGTAATGTTGCTTCCTATTATTTATTTTTTGGAATGTCGCTTTCTATGATATTTCAGACCCTTTTGTTTCATAATTTTGGTTGTTCGTATCCTTGTTTGTAGATATCAGTTGATAGAAGCCGACTCCGGCTCCACCGTAAGGGCAGTCGCTTGAGCCCTTGTGTGCCTGCCTTGTCTGAAGGTTCCATGGATTATACAAGGGTATCCGTACATTTTTTTCAACGACGTTAGTTTTGTTTCGGCAATTGCGGTGCTGTTAGTGCCCGTAATCCAGCTTTGGAGCGGTACTACACAGAAGGCCGCTTTTTTACCCGACTGCCGAAGGAGGGTAATGTGTTTATCAGTCTATGTATGTATGTATGTATGTATGTATGTATGTATGTATGTATGTATGTATGTATGTATGTATGTATGTATGTTTGTTCCTATGTGGCGTTCCAGCGACCAAACGCGTTGTCCGATTTTGATGATTCATACGTCAATCGATTCCTCTTAACCTTGCGAGTGTCATAGACTACATTAAAATTGGAAAATAGAAAAATGGCGGCTTTTGGGCGCCATATTGTGGGGGGGGCAATTTTATTTTTTCTTCCAAACCCATCGTGTGGGGTATCAAAATAAAGAGTTTTAAGAGGTGATTTCAAAAATATATAACACTTATATATTTAAATGTACCTAATTCAAAAAAAATGTTAACTAAAAAGTTATAAATAAAAAAGTTAATTAAAAAAGTCAAAATACCCGACTGCTTAAAAAGCGACCTAAAAAGATGTAAACAAGAAGAAAATCATGCTGTGCAGTCGGAGGATACATCTGGTTTTGGTCAGCCAGCTCGCGAATATGTATCCTCCGACTGCACAGCATGATTTTCTTCTTGTTTACATCTTTTTAGGTCGCTTTTTAAGCAGTCGGGTATTTTGACTTTTTTAATTAACTTTTTTATTCGTCTGGCGCGGAGTGCCGACGGGTGTCTGACCTATCATTAATTTATTACATTATTTCAAATTCAATTTTTATTTAATCAAGATTTTTTTACAAAGTCCAAACTAGGTCAGTCTGTACCTATTCTATTTTATTGTTTAGAATTAACCTAGCAGTTACGTAGAAGTATTATCTTTTAAATTTTCACGGATAAGCTTTATGTCGTTAAGGATTAGTTTCCACATGAATGCTTAAGTCAGAATTTAACCGGTTGCAACTGCTTTGAGGATAGGCACGTCTGTTCAGCGTAATACTTTCCTCGTCAAAATTTCATTCCTAAGTTTTTTCTTACTAAATATATAAATTAACTAACTCGATATTGATAATTGCGGATTTTCTGTGTTTTTTTATTCAAGTTTTTTACCTTTTTGTATTATTTTATATATTTTAGATGTATTTTCCTAAGCCACACTACCTAAATAAATCCAACCCGATTAGATTTATGTACCTAGAGTGCCTGTTAATTTAAATGGTATTTAAAAAATCATAACTTCATAAGAGTATGTTTCTGAATTCCAATATAGTACATTGTGATACAAGGGTGGAAAGTAGGTTATTGCAAACGAGCTGTCATTAACAAGCCCGAGCCGAAGGCGAGGGTTTTTAATGACACGAGTTTGCAATAACCTACACGCCCGTGTATCACACGATATTTTTCAGTTACAGTTGTGGGAAATAGTAAAAACAAATCAAAGAATTAGATATGTTAATTCACAAAAAAAAATATTTTCGCGCGTTTTTGCAGCTGGACATATTTTTTTTACAACGAAAACAGCCTACACAGCCTATTCGATTTTTGACAAATGTTGATGTGAAAATAATTAAATTGAAACTGGTAATTAAATATATTAAACAACCATTTAAAAGACTTTTGAGAATTAAATGCTAAAACGTACGGAATCATTCATTTTTCCTCGTAAAAAATCTATTCCATTTTATTCTATGTATGAAAACTCCTTGCTACTAAACTTTTTTAAATTGACTCATAACTAAAGTCGCGTTTTTGCAACTGGACATTTTTTACAACAAAACAGTCTATACAATTTGATTTTAGACAAATGTTGATGTGAAAATAATTAAATTAAAACTGGTAATTAAATATATTAAACAACCATTTAAAAGACTTTTGAGAGTTCAATGCTAAAACGTACGGAATCATTCATTTTTCCTCGTATAAAATCTATCCTATTTTATTCTATATAAGAAAACTCTTTGCTACTAAACTTTTTAAATTGACTTATAAATTTAAAACTAAACTGCAAAACTAATGATCGAGCTCGTAAACAAAAGTCACGACCGCGTAACAGAAAGATGCCTATGCGTAAGATTTAATTTTCGAATGATAATTATAGCCTCTGAAAGTACGCCATGAACAACTGAATTGAAAAACTATTTACTTAATAAGTATCTGGCATGATATTTACATAAATTAAGAAAAAATTAAAATGATAAGAATTTAAGTAAAAATAACTTGTATACGTAAAACGTAGGTACTAATTAGTTACGATAAGCGAAATAAAGTTTCTGTTTTAAATGTTTCATTGATAAAAACGTATTACGCATATTATTAAATCCTAATGTAACACATATAATAACATAGCTCATTTTATCATATCAATTATTATTTAATTTAGGAGATCGGTAAGTATATAGGTAACTATTTTAGTTAGTCACAACCTTGGCCCGCGTCATGGGAACGTAGTCCCGGTATAAAAATTCCTATACGCTTTTCCAAGGTCCAATCTATCACTATACCAAAATTTATCAAAATTGGTTTAGTAGTTAAGGGGTAAAAGCGTAACAGACAGAAGGAGTTACGTTCGCATTTATAATATAAATAATTATTATGGATATGGATTAGTATATGATATAGTTGTATTCATAGCCATAGGTAGCATCCGTTTTATAGGTAATCTTCATGTTTTTACGATTCAGTCAATTCTCTGAAATAATGACTAAAGTGTACAGTCAACAAAATGTACAGAATTTTGAAATCTCTTATCGTATGAGATAATCAAATCATTGTAGGTACTAAATTCATAAATTGATAGTGATCGATAATTTCTTGTCTGAAAAGTGATGCTTAATCATTTTAGGCGTCCAAAATGTTAGAATTAGTGAGATTCATGATGTTAGAATGTTAATGAGTTCATTTGTGAGTTTTTCTACTAATTCCCTTCCCTGTAACTTATTGAAAATAATTAGGTTAACATAGTTGCAGTCACCATGCGTTGAATTCTTTTGGGAGCGATGTTTGATGAATTCGGCCAATGACGAATTCATATTATTCATGCAATAAATAAATAACTTAGTTAAAATAAAATATTTATGTCATAATATATTTAGTTCATTTATAGTATAAAATACTTAATAGTCGACTCTTCACGTGACCAGAGGGCTGGGCTTTTCCTTGGCCAGAGAATCAGCATTGCCATCCAACAGATCTGGACACATTTCACGTTGCCAGCGATGTGGACGAATTTTTTGACGCCTAATGACCCCTGCTCGTTTATACGCGTTCGTAGTTTTATTTTTATTTAGGTGTACATATAGATACTTATTGTTAATTAAATAAAATAATTATGTATAAATCTGAATATTGAATACACATATTTTATTTTTCTTGAGATTGTCGTTCTGTTAAGTTTGATTTTTTTTAATAATAATTTTAACATTTCAAAATTATCAGTGACTTCAAATCAAACAAACTCAAAGTGCAATTACGAGATAAAACTTGAAATCCAATTATTAACTAAAACAAATCACCGTCACACATGAAACGGATTATTTACAAAGGCCAATACATTATTTTCAAGGTTATTAGTGGTTTTCATTTACACGACGTCACTTATTATGCTTATATGTATCAAGTTAAAACGCCTTGCGGGCTGCATGGTCTCTTGTGGTTAGCCAGCGTGACGTCTTGTTTATTTATAAAGTTCATTGAAATCGTTATTATCCTTTTAAACTACAGTATCATCATCAGGAATTTATTGCATTGATTTATATTTGCAATTACGTGAACTCAGTGATAACCCGCGTCTAGTCCGTCGTGGCGACGCGTCGCAACAATACGAATATAAAGTTCATTGAATGCGTTATTTATCCTTTTAAACTACAATATCATCATCAGTAATTTATTGCATTGATTTATATTTGCAAATTACGTGACCTCAGTGATAACCTGCGTCTAGTTCGTCGTGGCGACGCGTCGCAACAATATGAATACATACACTTAGGTGTTTGTACGTTACGTACCTAGACGGGACACTTTATATACCTACCCAATGAAATTCAAGGAATACTTATGTTTATTTATGTTGAATGACTAGTTGTTTGTGTAGCCAGGTTAGGTCAGTTAGGGTCGGAACCGAAATAATGCCTAAAAATTTTAAGTATTTTCAGTCCATCCAAAGGTTTTCATCGCTGTCAGCGATACGACTGCCTTTGTACTCGTATAAATAAGTTTTTCTTGTAAATGTGTATAAGTTTTATGGTGTACAATAAAGTATATTCTATTATATTCTATGCCCGGGTGCTTATATTTTTGGTCTTGTTCATATACCTATACTGAAAAATATAATCGGGACTTGCGAACTGTTTTCTTACTAGCGATATAACAGAGATTTGCTTATTAGTTTTAGCGACAAGAGGTGAGAAAAAGTTAATAATAATTAATTATTTTTACAGTGTAGAAGCTGAAGTCCACCCACTAATGACAAAAACATAAAATAAATGGGAAGATCTGAGAGCAATGTTAACCATCAGCGACCACAACGTGTCAGGTTTAAAGATCAGGTTCATGAATAGAAACAAATCGTGGCGTTATGCTCCACTTATTAATGTTATTTTTTATGATTTTTACATGATTTTTTTTTCTCTATATACTGAAAGAGCGGGTAGAAGTGTACCTCACTATAGTGAATCGTAATAACTTCACCATCAGTATGTTTTCTTCTTCTTCCATACAACTCTGTTTGTTGTCATGTCAAGATAATTCATATCCTTTCTAGACATACAATTTGTCACACAATCCATCCCCCGTTTTATTGGTCTACGGAAAATGATAGATGGTTACCTAATAACACTTTTGCCCACTTGGGAATCGAGCTCATTACCTTAGGAACAAGAATAAGAGCAGGGCCCGATCTAGCAATTTCGTCGCTCCGGTCACAGACAATATTTGCCGCCCTTTAAAATGACGCCTTATAAAGAGGTAATTGTTTCAGGATTAATTATATCTATTGAAACAAAAATTCGGTTTTTAATCGTAGGGTCGGATAAAGCCGCTTTTTTGACAACTTCGAGCGAAGTGAAAACGAAGTGAACTCGAAATTTTCACCTAAGAATTTTCGCAACATTATGAATTATTTAAGTTATATAACGGTGGGTTTACAACAAGAACCAATAATATTCGACAGTGAAACGAGCTTGGAAATTTGAGCACCAGTCCACGAATAAGTTAGGTTTTCTGATGAAATGAAAAGGGCTGTTAGTTCAGTTTGGCCGCCCCTCATTTATGCCGCTCTCCCCTAGATTCGGCCCTGGTTAAGAGTCACACTGGCAACAACTGCATAGACAAATGAGGCTTTGTCA
Source organism: Anorthoa munda (assembly GCA_945859665.1). Taxonomy (NCBI): domain Eukaryota; kingdom Metazoa; phylum Arthropoda; class Insecta; order Lepidoptera; family Noctuidae; genus Anorthoa; species Anorthoa munda. Next base: position 12,849,628 of record OX243900.1, on the reverse strand, counting down.
TCAGTTCATGATTCGCAGACCTATAAGGCCAAAACGATTGCTTGATTATTCGCTGATTCTGTTACAAGCTGGAATGGAAAGTAGGTGTTTTAGAATACTGATATCTATTCAGGTGTATCTAGTCTAACACGTCTAGCAAACGACTGCGACTAACTTGGAAAATTCTTGCTTGATGTTGGTGGAAAGCAGGTAAATTACTTATGTACCTACTGAGGACCTCTTTGTATAAATATCGGGGATTTAGTAATAAATATACGAAGTAAATAAACCAACCGTAGTGTACTGCATAATGTGTTTATGTGAACAACATGTCCCAGAAAAGAAGCGAACGAAAGATGCTCAAAATATCACAAGGATTTCACTCGTATAAATTTTTTCCGTCATGTTATAAAATATACATTACCGTAAACCCAACATTTAAATCAGGAAGTTTCTTATAAACCTCGTTTTCAGGACTCATCTCAAATTCTGAATCATCACATCCTTTTCTTTGTGCATCAAAATGCGTAGGTATTTAGGGCTGAAAATAACATCTTTGGTCCAGACATTGAGTTCAGTGGAACTCTAACGTCACTTCAGACAATATATTGTATAATAAATATCTGTAAAAAGAAATATGAAATGCTTTTCATTTGATAAGATTAGCCTGTTACTTGAGAACGACTGGAGCGATTTGGCTAATTTTTAGGGTTCCGTACCCGAAGGGTTTAAACGGAGCCCTATTGCTGCCACTCACGTGTCTGTCTGTCCGTCGTAGCTGTCACACAATTTTGTTCCGAAGAATTTCTTAACTTCTAATCGACCTACGAACTTGAAATTTGGTGATAATGTTTATTATTATTTCGTATAGGTAGGTACTTTACTAACAAATACCAATATATTGATAAATCAGATTTTTCTTTGGTACGGAACCCTAAATTAAATGTGCGAAGTCCGACACGCACTTCGCCGCTTTTGTTTATTAATGTTCATAATAGTTCTAAAATAATTTTTGGAAAATACAATTGAAAAACATGTTCGGACAGTTCTGGAAAAACTCGAAGTGCTTTTTTCTACCGGATTGTGTGTTATCTTTGACTTTTGGACTTGAAAAAGTTTGTCCGGTCAGCATGGCAAGTATTGTAATAATACCTGGGGTAGCTATAAGTATAAAACTTTAGATTTGCGTGTATCTATCTTCCTATCACAAACTAGTAGTATTTTCGTACTAAACAAATTTGTTGATGTTTATAATTTTAAAAAAATATAAATTTTAATAAAATTATAATATATTATATATATAATATATTATAATTTTATTAAAATTTATATTTTAATCATTTAAATTTTAATAAGTCTCGGCTTTATTGCAATTATACGAATTATACGTTATATTTTATGAATTTTTCCTTATTAGATTGTATCGAAATGTTTATCATAATTTTAATTTAGGTTCTTGCCTATACTATTTTCCTTCCGACTGCGACTGTTTCAATAACTACTTTAGGTTTTATGATGGACATGCCTACTCTATCATTAGAACGCCACGCTCCAAAACAATAAATTGTTAATCTAGTTTAATTAACTGTAGTTGATATACTTTTTTATAATTAACCTATATTGTATCACTGCTGATCCCCCATAACCTTCCAACGTTGTCTGTTGTGAAAGAAAACTAACTAGCCCAGGTATACGTCGACATAGTGTATTTCCTGCTCATCGACTTTGGCCCTTTATTTATTGGTATTGGTCATGACTTTAGTCTTTGACAGATTCATCGTCAGTCATGAAGGCTCGCCGGGCTCAGATCTTGGAGCATTTGTTGTAGCTGATCTGCCGTTGAAGCAAAAAGAACGATATCGTCTGCAAAACGAAGGTTTATTACCATTTTTTCACCGATAGATATGCCGTGCGCTATCCAAGCATCTGCAAGTTTTTTGAAAACCTACTCGAGAGTGCTAGTAAATAGTTTAGGAGAGAGCGGGTCACCCTGTTTTACCCCTTTCTCAATTCTGGATGTTGTCCCAACCGAATCCAGTTTGACGTTCGCTGTGATAGTCTTCAGAAGCTCTATATAAATAAGTCTCATCTATATTTTGACTTCGTAAGGCTGCAAATACTTCAACCACTTTTAATTACAGTGATTAACTTCGGGGCCAATTTCAGCCATTAGGCAATTGATATTTATCTCGCTTTGACGGTAGAGTTTCACAGATTAATTTAATAATGTTAATTATAAATTAGTTTTGGATCATTTGTCACCTTTCTAACCTCCAATATTTAGTTTTCATAATTAGGTATAACATTCAACTCCATGAGCCAATTTCCTCTCAAGTGGTTCCGATAAATATTTTTGTTAGGCGCTTTAAAGTATTGATTGTTTTGACAGATGCTATTGCGCTTGGGATAGTTCCAAAACACATGGAAATGTCTAAATTAATTTATTGATTATACTGCTATATAGTTAGCCACGTGTGCGGCTTACGACAGAATATTAAAAGGAAAATTATTATGCCAATTATTCTTTAAAATATGTATATATAAATTACATTAAAAAAATAGAGACCATATGAAAAGGTAAAATATTTAAAAAAAATATACCGGCCAATTGCGTGTCGGACTTCGGACATTTAGGGTTCCGTACCAAACCGCAAAAACAAGTTGGAATTAATATAAAAAAATAGGATATTTCAAAGAAAAGTCTGATTTATCGATATTGGTATTTGATAGTAAAATATACATAATAATAAACATTATCTCCAAATTTGAATCGGAAAAACAAAATGGAAAAATAGCTGTTTTTGGTGGCTTCTCATTCCTTTGTTTTCCAATATTATATTTCAAAATATTTTTAGACTATTTGTATGGCTTTGGGTCAACAAGATGCTTATACTGTGAAAATTTTTGAGACTGTAGCTCCAACCGTTTGACTGTCAAATGCGTAAGACAGACGACGGATAGACGGACGGACAGATGAGTGACAGCAATAGGGTTCCGTTTGGACCCTTCGAGTACGGAACCCTTAAAACAAAAAAGCCGAGTTCAAAGAATGTGAAACAAAAAACTGTGTTTGGTGCTGTGATTTTCAGGGATTTTTTTGTTTCGCAGAAGGTGAGTATGCAGTATGGGATATACGTTACGCTCAGTGTTTCAATATGCCGCCCGTGACGTAAGACACATGCTTTATCCACTTGGTGCATAATCTACTATTACATTACATTATCTTTATAAATTAAAATGTAGCTCATGTCACTCCGGAATAATGTAGCTTTCCATAGGTGAAATAATTTTTAAAATCGCTTAACTAATTTTAGACTTTATCCATTACAAACAATTTTAGAAACTTACAAACAAGCAAATCTTTCCTTTTTATAATATTAGTGTAGACTGTAGATAATTATACAAAGGTTGCAAAGGTCAGGCGGCAGTGCCAGTCACCTCGCGTAAATCAACGCAATCCCTAATAAGGGCTTTGTTGCACACGTTCGGAAATAAATCCAAGCAGCCTATGTTCAAGCGGATCTTGGCGAAGGATTGAGAGGAACTCAGTTTGATACATAGTACCTTTTCCATGACTCAACTGTTAGTATGTCAGTTAGTATAAAATGCCAAATATAATGATATTGCTTGATACTAAGAATACATTACTTTTCACCCATTCATCCATAAACCAATATGCCACGAATACAATGTCCTTAATGTCACCAAGTTTTATTTGTAAGCCTTATGAAAATGTCAATGATATTCGTTTTTTCCCCTAAGGTTTAGGTATATTGTTTCAAATATTCATTTCGCTACGTCATAACCATTACTTATTGTTTTTCATACACTAATCCTTAACAAACAGGTAAAGCATGAAATAAGGTTATATATTAACCATAAAGATAGTTGTTTCCTTTGAAAATACTAGCTGCTTTAGTCACTCCTTTAGTTTACTTAGTAATTACCATTTCAACACGATCATATGACAGTTACAAATGAATGTAAGCTGGTCAGGAAGACGCCAAAACAGATTTATGAACACGTGTCGCCTGTTGGAGTAACGGCATTAAGACGTTGCTTCCTCATCCTTGCGACTTCATAGACGATCTCCATTAAAGACTGAAACTTCGATGTTGGTCTCATGACAAAATGTGCTTATAATAAGCTGCCTTAAATAGTTTCGTAGGTACCTAGGTGCATGACATTGTCACGGCATCTAATTTTTTAATTTAATTTCAGGAATGGGCTAAATGCGTTTAGGACAGTCTAGTGTTGCCAGCTATTTGGACTGTCTTAGGCTGTCGATGATAATGATAGAGAAATTTGACAATATGCTTAGTCAATAAATTAAATTTGTCAGCTTCCAGCAGTTTCTACATGCTGCGTGTATTTTTTTTAAACGCTGCCCCACACTAGGAATTTCTCCTGTATCTTGGGTGCGTTAATAAACATATAAACACCATTCATAAACTGTCAGATCCTGAACAACTGTCTGTAGGCCATACAAATATTTGTTTCGTGCGGGAATCGAACCCGCGACGCGCAGCACAGCAGCCGATCGCTCAACCACTGTGCCAACTGCCAACCGTGCCGTCCACTTAGTTATTTTAAAGATAACTTTTTCATAACACACACAAAACGTCAGGCAGGACGGATTCGGTTTACGACTGCGTGGGATACGATCGCTTTCAGTCCATTTACATTTGCACTTGATGACTGATAAAAATATTACCTCAGTGCTTCCACATAAAATGTTATTTTGCACATTTCCAACCTTTATTGCACCAGATTGTACTTTGTAAATCATCATAATAATAAATACCCAGGTGACGTAGGGAATGGTTTATAATTGAAAATAACAATTTCTTGCCCATTCTACCGCAAAAATTTCATAAAGAAAACCACCAGTAGTAGTGGGCTTGGCATTTTACCCCTTGAATCACGGCAAGGAAAACAGTACCTACTCATTTTGTGGCAGATATATCTAGAGGATGACGTAACGTCTCATGTTTATTATAAATAATAACCACCACAAAAACTATTAATTAGGTATACCTACGTGCACGCCGTAACTAAGGAGAGTTGTAGCATTAATTGCACTTTACTCTCTACAGCGATTTTTCACTCCAACAATAAGAAGTTTTGCATAACTATTATTTTTGTACGTACATAACTATTAGATTTCTATGTGCAAATTACTTAGATGACGGTTTTGTGATGAATAATTTTACACCCTGTATGTACATATACGGCACTTAGAAAGCAAGTACAAGTGGATGAAAATGGGATAAAAATAAATAAAGACATAAACAGAGGTGTTGTTAATTACACTAACAGTTCGGTTATGGTTATACACTAACAGTTCGGTTATGGTTATACACTAACAGTTCGGTTATGGTTATACACTAACAGTTCTGTTATGGTTATACACTAACAGTTCGGTTATGGTTATACACTAACAGTTCGGTTATGGTTATACACTAACAGTTCTGTTATGGTTATACACTAACAGTTCGGTTATGGTTATATTTCCAGTCACATGTAAATGGAGCTAGCTTATTGCGATAGACTCCGGACTGTGAAATGCTGGATGGAAAACGCATTAACACATTTCCTGTCCCAAAAATCGAACCCAAGACCTCAGCGGCAGCGATTGCGATCCCTAGACTAATGAGGCAGTCAAATCGATAAGAATGAACATTTTCAGCTATTAGGGAACTCGGGAGCAGTTTTAATTTATTTATATATGCTTTAGTGTATGTACACCAAGTTAAAACATAGAAAAGGAAACTTAAAACTAAAATACATACTTCGGGCAGCCTTATCGCTTACCGCGATCTCTTCCAGGCAACCTCTTTCAGTTTTCTACAAACGGAATATTTATTAGGTTCTCACTGCTGGTAGCTTCAACATTTTCTAATCATTATTAAAATATCATACTGTATACCATCATAATAAATCCATGTAATGATGCTAGATTTCTTCCCGGATACAGGCGCAATACTTTCACTCACTTAAGTTAAGCAGCTTATCATGACGCAGCTATTGCATCTAGATTTTAAAACATTTCGTATTACGTCAGAAAGTACCGAGGTCAAAAACCTGCATATAAACATAATTGGATGGATTAAATAAAATATTTCCTTTTACGACTAAATATAAATAATTTATCAACTAATTCTAGATAAAAAAGCTCTTTTCCTGCAGTTGTTTGTTTGTTTTTTGTGTTTATAATTTACTAGCTATTTTACCGCGGAGCCGCGGAGGACCCGTGGCTCGTGGCGTAGCTTATCTTACCATTGGGCTAGATGGAGTAGTGCCCCGGGCCCCCAAGCTCACAATAAATACCCCAAGCTCAAAAAGTCCCTTGGCCTACATGAACGACAGCTGCGTTACACATAATACTTAATAGCGTTTAGGGGTTGTGGTCCAACTATAATGTCCAACTAGTTGGACTACGGGTCTTCGGTAGGGGCAGTTGTCCAACTAAAATAATGATTGGACTGCCCCTACCGAAGACCCGTGGTCCAACTGATTTATTTTAAATACTTATAATAATATTCATCATTTGCATTTCACAAGTTGGACATTATAGTTGGACCACGACCCCTAAACGCTTAATAGCAAGTAGAACTATCTCTACCAATCCAAGCAACGCAGTCATTATTCCATTCACGAGGAAAAGACAACTATGTAGGCAACTTAGGAGAATATATATATATAACTATATAGCATCCCTCCCTCAATGGAAGCAAGCTGCCCTGGTCCACCGAAGTTAAATATCTAAGTGTAACTCTAGATAAAGAACTGAGGTGGAAAGCTCATTAGGAAAATATAACGATTAAGGTCCTGCGGGGATTGGGCATGTGTCGTACCACCTACGGTTAAACTTGGGAACTAAAACCCAAAGTGATACGATGGCTGTACCAGTCAATGATAGTACTTATTATCACATACGGCAGCATAGTATAACAAAACTTGCCTCGTGCAAAACACCATTCACAAAGCTACAAAAAACATTGTACCTCGGAATCACGGGTGCTTTCAGGACAACAATTGAGAGATACCTTAACATCCTTCTTCTGCTTATGATGTTTAAACTCGAGGCAAGGAAGGAATTACATCGTCTTGGTGTTGCTGGACTATGGGATTCCTCTAAGCTCAAAGACTAACCATATATAATTCGATGGAAATGAGGACCATTTTTTTTTTTTTTGCTTTTAGAAATGCTCATGCATACTGCACTACCACGGGGAGATAGTGCAGTTATGTGGGACTCTAACCCACTAAAACTCCACGGTGTCCTCCTGTGCCGCTTATGGCGGGAGCACGGGTACGCGTTAGCACTCACCGCCAACCCGCCGCGGCTGTCCGTCACCGGACCCTCCTCGGGGGAGTCCCCCCATCACCGGTGCACCAGAACACACTGCACGCCGTGACCACCCCAGGGACCATTCAGCACATGGGCGCCAGACGACCCCGTGTATGGCACCCTTGGTCCCCTTGTGACGGATCAAGGTCAATGGCCCCGCCACCTACCATTGTTCGGCCGCAGGGGATAGGGAGAGCGGCTAACGCAATACCGACACTCCTCCTTCCCTGCGGCCCGTGGGTTCCCGCATTGTCGAGGCGGAGGGGCTCAGTAACCGTGGCTTGGTCACCCACGGTGAAGCGAAGAGGAACCCGAGGAGGGGCCGCTCATCAGGGCTTTTACCGATTAAGCCGACGAAGTAGCGGCCAACTAGTAAGTTGCGGTGCCGCTTGGTAACAGGCGACATTGGAACTGAGGCGGGTCACGATGTGTTATGGAGATTCCCAGGTCCCATACGATGTCGCGGCTGAGGGTTGGAGGCCGCGGTGGGAGAGGAGTGCCGGTATTGCGGTGCGCCGCTCTCCCTACCTTCCGCGGCCCGGACGGGGTTGCCACCGTCTGATGGCGGTCGCGGTGGGGCCGCAGGAGAGGAGGAGTGTGAGTGCTAACGCGTGCCCGTGTTCCCGCCATAAGCGGCACAGGAGGACACCGTGGAGTTTTAGTGGGTTAGAGTCCCATATAACTGCACTATCTTCCCGTGGTAGTGCAGTTTGCATGAGCATTTCTCCACGCAAATACAAAAAAAAGGGCATAAAGGAATCCATGGTAACGAATGGCTCAGTAAAATGATTTTGGGGGGTCAGAACCATATGTAGGTATTTCGACGTGTCTCGTGAAAGTCACATTCAGGGAGTTTGCAGACCACAGTCAATAAACACATTGGCTGTCTTATATCGGTCGGTCTGGAACATTCCAAAAAAATCCTAGGCTCTACGTTCAAAGTACGGGAATGCATTTGGAATATGAGCAGTGGGAAAATCCGCTACCTGCTTGGGTCCTTTACTGGCCACTTTAGAGAGAGTTCATTTTAGAACCAACGACATGCTCATGAAGATGGGTATAACCGCGACACCCATGTGCAGTTTGTGCGGGTAACATACGGAACGCATCGAGCACCTTCTGTGCCTATGCGGTGCACTGACTAATAAGCGAATGAGTCTTCTAGAGGTAAGATATCCAAGACCAGAAGACTATAGGCTCATATCTCCTAATATCGTTGTAAAACTCATGAGGAAGGTTTTCAACGAGATTGGAGAGGAGTAACTTATCTAGGGGACTACAAAAGATCGAAATGGGTCGAAGTGACCGAGTTATTTCTCGGCCCCTCAAGAAGATACGATAATAACTAGTAGCTTTGCTTTATTATGCCCTACAGTGTGCGATTAGACGCTGATGATGAAGAAGTTTTGCACATTCAAAGTATTAATACAAGTCGGCAACTGTCCCACTGCAGGGCAAAGGCCTCTTCTCATACAGAGAAGGCACGAGCAATGATCACCACGCTAGCTCAATGCGGGTTGGCGATTTCAGACTAACTACGAGTCAAGGTTTACTCACGATTTTTTCTTCACCGTTGTCTGTGATGTCCAAGATGAACTTAGAAAATACATATGAATTTTAAAAAGTCACGTTGGTACTTGCCCGGATTTGACCCCACGACCTCAAGCACGAGAGACGAGGTCTTAGCCACTGGGCCCCCACGACATGATTAAATTAAAGTATTAAGTTTAGAGGCCCGAATTTATCGGAGAACATGCCACTGCCCACGGGCAGTGCATATCCGTCTCTGCACGAAAGGCCATGCAATTTTTTTAAGATAACTTGGGAGCACACATCTTAACGTAGATTCGTTAATAAAAATCAGGTAGTTCTTTAAGTCTATTTATCTGTGAACAGTTCAATATAGAGAGGTTTTTGCGTCATTTGGGATCTCGTAACTCCGTTTGGGAATCCCTTTTTCGGAATGATTTATCAACTTTTTCTATTCTTTCCCCTACGTCACAACACAGTGTTATTGAATGTTTATTGCTCGCTGTGTGTGGACTGGTAGGCACTTTGCTTCATCGTCGTGTCATCGTCATCTCCCAAGCTGTTTCGTTTTACAGACTTTTTATTGCGTTTCTCCATGTTATGTGTTATTTGCTTGCTTTTCCTAAATTACGGCGTTTAATTGTGTTTGCCGAGGCAAATCCCTATTTTTAAACTTGAAGTTTTCCTTTACTTCCATTGTACTTGTGGAAAAACTCGTGGTCTGTTTTCTGTTATAGCCAGATAATAATCTGTCCAGCGTGTCCTCACATTTCTTTGAAATGAGGAAAATTGCATTAAATTGCCTTGTTAGCATAGTTACACGTAACCTGCATCATTACTTACGTGTCACTAAGGATCGGTGATATCTCGACGAGACATGATACATTTACGACGTTTTATCAGTGTGACAAAAAACATTTTACAAAAAAAAAAACCGACCTCCAATAAAAAATGCTACAAATCGAAAAATTACTTTCCTTTCCGAAGTCGGTGTCTTTGATAAGTACCTATTTTTTTCTTCATTCGACACGACGACATGTACAGTTCCAGTGACCATCTGTATTCTGTGGTCTTTTTCATGAGTTCCACTTCACCAAATAATACTTTCTGAGTGCAACTGATTGCATTGTTAATGAAAATACCAACATCGGTATATTTATTTGCTTTTGAATATTTTTTATTTTGGCAGCACAAATCGACCAAGATGTTCACCTTGGCAGCTGCTCTGCTTCTCTCGTTTAGCTACTTTCCTATAGTTATAGACTAGAGTCAAGAGCAAACCCATCACAAATAAAAAAAATAAAAAAATGTTACCCCTAGTTCTATCTATAGCTTAATTTTTTGTGTAAAAGACTTTAATGTAAAGTATGCATACAAAGTCTTTCTAAACACCAACTACAAAGTTGGAGCTTACGCAGCCATTCAAAGTTTAACAGCGGATGTAGCGTGAACGGTGTAATCCGAGTTGTAGCAACAATTAGCTCACACGTTAGCTAGTAATGAGTTCCACTACACTTCAACCACAGAGTACACTTCACCTGCTTTATACAGTGGCGGTTCCGTTAGGTCATATAGATACTCTTGTTTGGTAAATAAACATACCTACCTACTGTAAATGCCGCTGTACGAGTACGCGGTAGGCTCTGTAGGAACCGGTTCCTAAAGATCAAAAGACGGGTCGATTCACTTACTTTACATTTTTAAATTTTGAATGCCTGATGCTTTCGAATGACAAAGACTTAATTTTTAGGGTTTCGTACCCAATGGGTAAAATCGGGACCATATTACTAAGTCTCCCCACGGTCCGTCTGTCTGTCTGTCTGTTTGTTTGTCACCAGGCTGTATCTCATGAGCCGTGATAGCTAGACAGTTGAAATTTTCACAGATGATGTATTTGTATTGCCGCTATAACAACAAATTAAACAGAATAAAATTAATATTTAAGTGGGGCTCCCATATAACAAACGTGATTCCGGACCTCTTGAAACACAGTAAAGTAGTTCCATTGTTTAAATCCGGGGATAGCAAAGAAGCCAATAATTATAGGCCAGTGTCAATACTGCCGGTTCTCAGTAAGGTCTTCGAAAAGTTAATGCTCAACCAATTGTTGCGTCATTTTAACAAACATTCTATCTTTTATGATCAACAGTACGGTTTTACCAAAGGGCGTTGCACAACTGACGCCGGTGTCACCCTAATAAAGAACATCTTTAACGCCTGGGAGGAAGCACAAGACGCCATTGGAATCTTTTGCGACCTCTCAAAGGCGTTGAAGCTCGAGCACTATGGAATTAGACATACAGCCCTTGGGTTACTTAGATCATATTTAAAAGCCAGACAAGTTAAAGGTCAGGTAAACGGCGTAAACTCACTAGGGTCTGAAATGACGATGGATGTTCCTCAAGGTTCGATATTGGGTCCATTCCTCTTTTTAGTTTATATTAACGATTTACCCCGAATACTACAAAATCAACCGAAAATTGTGTTGTTTGCTGATGACACATCTTTGATATTTAAAATAGATCGGCGGTTACAAAATCTTGATGATGTGAATAACTCGATTTATTAGGTCCAAAAATGGTTCACAGTAAACAATTTGGTACTAAATGAAAAAAAAACCAAATGTATTAGATTCACATTGCCGAATGTTAGAAGTAGCGAATGCGACATCATATTGAATGGCGAAAAGCTGGACTTTGTAAATCAAACGGTTTTCCTGGGAATCACTCTAGACGACAAATTGCAATGGAGTCCTCACATACCATCTCTTGCGGGTCGGCTGAGCTCGGCCGCTTATGCTGTTGGAAAGATAAGACAGTTGATGGATGTGGAGACCGCGCGTTTATTCTATTTTAGTTACTTTCACGGCATCATGTCATACGGTATTTTATTGTGGGGCCGAGCGGCTGACATTGGATCCATATTTATATTGCAAAAGAGAGCTATCAGAGCCATATATAATTTAAGTCACCGAGAATCTCTTAGGGAGCTATTTAAAAATATTAATATTATGACAGTTTCTTGCCAATTCATTTATGAAAATATTATGTATGTAAGGAAAAATATACATCTCTTTAGTAAGGTCAGTGATAGACACAATTGTAATACGAGAAATAAAGATAAGTTAGATCAACCATCTTATAGACTAGCAAAAGTACACTCATCTTTCATGGGGTACTGTGTTAAATTCTATAACAAAATACCTTGTGATATATTAAAACTAAATGAAAGTAAATTTAAAACTTTAGTTAAAAGCGCACTTTGTAAACAAGCATATTACAAATTAGATGATTATATTCAAGATAAGAATGCTTGGCAACATGTTGGTCCCGCTCCGTAGGGCAATTTTTGGTGTGGACATAATCAAATTTGCTAATTTGTATTCCTATTCGTAGTTATTGTATTCTTATGTTATTTTTTTCCAGAATTTGACTCACACACGGTTCCGTTGTTGTTGAATTAGGTATTTTACCTATGTTTTGAATATTTGTAAGTATGTGAGAACCATTTTCCTATTTATCAAATTAATGAATTTACCTGTTAGTGCTTTTATTACTTTATACCTGTACGTAGTATAGTGTGTAGTGCTATTGTTGGGTGCATCGTCCTCACATATATGAATTTATTAATGTATGTACATAAGTAAACATTGTAAAACATATCTTTAAAAAAAAAAGGGTAAGTATGGAGTTTCTTGTGCGTTCTTCTCCATAACAAGCTACTTGCCGAATGCACGGTAGAGTCAATTTTTATTACTTGTACATTTTTAATTTAGATTTAATGTTTGACGTTCAAAAGTGCCGCTTATTGGCCTAGTTGAAATAAATATATTTGACTTTGATTTTTTTGCCGTTTTTTGCGATAATGGTACGGAACCTTTCGTGCGCGAGTCCGACTCGCACTTGGCCGGTTTTAACAAAATACTTTTTTTGTAGGACATTTACGAATCGAGGTACTCGTATCAAGCAATTGATTTCATGGCTAAATCTTTTGAGAATATTCTAAACGGAATCAAAATTATTGTAATACTAATGTACTTATGCTTGAGTTGTCCCGGGTAATCAAAGGTCAAAGTGGGTATCCCTTCATAAACCTTAGGGAGGTACTTACTTTTTTCCTACGTTACGCGTAGGAAAAAAGAACATGTTATAAAAAATTAGCCCTTTTTTAAGTTTGTCGTCAGTCACATAATTTGAATCCTTATTAGCGACACTATCGAATGGTGTAATGCAGCACATGTTTTTTTTTTCAAAACATGAAATTCGAGCCCTGGCTAGGAATATTGATTTTTAGGGTTCCGTACCCAAAAGGTAAAAACGGGACCCTATTACTAAGACTTCGCGATCCGTCTGTCTGTCTGTCTGTCTGTCTGTCTGTCCGTCTGTCTCCAAGCTGTATCTCATGAACCGTGATAGCTAGACAGTTGAAATTTTCACAGATGATGTATTTCTGTTGCCGCTATAACAACAAATACTAAAAACAGTATAAAGTAAATATTAAAGGGGGGCTCCCATACAACAAACGTGATATTTTTGCCGTTTTTTGCTCGGTATTAATAACGGCATCAGGTAGACGCTTGAAATATTCACAGAATGTTTAGTTGTATATTTACTTCAAAAAATAATAATTAATAAATTAAAATAAAATAAATTAAGGGGGGCTCCCATACAACAAACGTGATTTTTTGCAGTGTTTTGCGATAATGGTACGGAACCCTTCGTGTGCGAGTCCGACTCGCACTTGGCCGGTTTTTTTCAAAAATGTCATGATGCAGTTTTAGTTTTCATCAGAATCGGCCTCGTGAGTCGTGATTCCTATTACAGTGTTTTTCGCTATTCCTCATAGTTTCTAGAGTCACAGGAATATAAAACGATAATCTTTAGTGGCGAAATAGGTTCTGGCTTTGGAACAATGTTACATAATGAACTCAGCCATAGTTTTACAAATCATTGTTACCATGATATTAGTTTCAAGCAAATGATGAAAATAATTATAGATTCGGATATGGATACTAATAATTGTTCTACAATGATTTTGCTGTTTATAGTACTGGAATTAGTAAAAAGGACATAGTGGGTGGTATGGTATTGACACCATGTTAGGGATGAATATAGGAAAGCTGATGGTATGTGCTGTTCCATACTCAGACAATGTCTCAGAAGATGAGAATAAGCGTATTTTTAAGTTAAACAACATTATGCAAATGTTGACTTGTCATAATGACAAATTATTGTTTTTTATAACACTAATATATTTATTAGTGGGCTCCATGTAACTCAGAGAGCTTTCTCTCTGTCACGTAGGTGTAGACGTACGATTGCTGTATTTATAGCATACTCTTTAAATGAAGTGATAGTAAATCTATCAAATTTTATAATAATTGATGAGCCTGTGTTGCCTCCTCAGTTTTGTCTTAGTTCAACTAGTAACTAAGACTAATAGAAGTTACCCCTGAATATAATCACTTATTATTAGTAAATAGTAAGGAAGGTATCTTCTGTCAAACCATTTAGTGGTACAAAACTGAGTGGAAAGCAGTACTTTTTAAAATTATTATTTCAGAACATTCAAGGAGCAACCTGCCAAATTATTAGAAATTGAACTATTTCTAGGAAAAAAATAATTTAAGTAAGGTCCATTAATTATGAAAATGATTGTGTAGTTAGCCATTACAGCAGAAAACGTATGGCGGATCATTAATACTTATTAAAAACTCTATTAAATCTAAAGAAAAAAAAAGACATTGTCTTCTTGACATTGAATAGTCCTGTGTTGAGGTTGATAAAAGCATGTTGTGGTATGTGTCTACAGACCTCCAAGTTACCAGAATATATCTGTGTTTGACTGTATTATGGAAGATGTGTTCAAAAAAGTTAGTACTAGTAGTAAATCAATCGTCATAAGTGGTGATTTTAACATTAATTTATTAGAAAATAACTCTAACAGTATCAGGTTATTGGGTCTATTAAATCATTTAATCTGGCAAATGTTTTTATGGAGCCAACCGGTGACAGTTTCTTCTCCGACTTGTATAGATAACGTTTTTTGAAATTGTGATTACCTAAATAAAGAAATTGTAAATAAATTAACATATTATCACAGTGGACAAACAATAACGTTTAACACCTACATACCTTTGCAAAAAATGCAAATACAATTTTGACCAATTACATGTAAAAATTTAGAAAAAAATAATAAAACCTTGACTAGTAAATTATGTGTTCAAAACTTTAATAATATAGATGACCCAAATGAGTTCTATGCCGAGTTTTTTAAAGTACTCAACACGCTATTTAATGACACTTTTCCACTGAAAGTGAAAAGTATTTACACCAAGTTCGTATTTACCGTTTGGGTGACTCCAGGCATTCGTAAAAGCAAGGAAAAGCTTTATGAACTTTATGACCTAAAGCAACATATTTATAATACAAGTTTTGATAAATATGTTACGAAATATTCAAAAACCTTTAAGATTGCATACAGACGATAAAATAAAAACTACCTGGAAAATAATAAATAATGAAACAGAAAAAAACAGCGTGATACTGAATTTAATTTAGCGACTGCACATGGCCCCATATACTCAGATATAGAGTTAGCTCAGGAATTTGAACACCTTTTTGTAAATATTACTCTTAAAACTACAGCAGCCTTGAACTCCTCACCCGCGCTCTCTGCTGCCTTACTAAGAAAGAATGTAAATGCGTGCCCTTCAGAGTTCAAGTTTCAACATACAAACCCCCAGGCTATTTCAAAAGCTTTAAAAGATCTTAAAATTAAATCAACAGAAGATCTTTGGGACATTGAAACTATTGCACCCTATTTAGCTTTCATATTTAACACTAGTGTCGATCAAGGAGTTTTGCCGGACCTCATGAAACACAGTAAAGTAGTTCCACTGTTTAAATCCGGGGATAGCAAAGAAGGCAATAATTATAGGCCTGTGTCAATTCTGCCGGTTCTCAGTAAGATCTTTGAAAAGTCAATGCTCAACCAATTGTTGCGTCATTTTAACAAACATTCCATCTTTTTTTATCAACAGTACAGTTTCACCAAAGGGCATTGCACAAATGACGCCGATGTCACTCTAATATAGATCATCTTTAACGCCTAGAATGAAGCACAAGACGTCATTGGAATCTTTTGCAACCTGTCAAAGGCGTTCGATTGCGTTAACCATGAGACACTATTGATGAAGCTCGAGCAATATGCAATTAGACATACAGCCCTTGAGTTACTTAGATCATATTTAAAAGCCAGACAAGTTAAAGTTCAGGTAAACGGCGTAAACTCACTAGGGTCTGAAATGACAATGGGTGTCCCTCAAGGCTCGATATTGGGTCCATTCCTCTTTTTAATTTATATTAACGATTTGCCCCAATTACGACAAAATCAAACGATGATGGTGTTATTTGCTGATGACACATTTTTGATATTTAAAATAGATCGGCGGTCACAAAATCTTGATGATGTGAATAACTCTATTCATCAGGCCCAAAATTGGTTCACGGCAAACAATTTGGTACTAAATAGAAAAAAAAACAAATGTATTAGATTTACATTGCCGAATGTTTAGGATTAGCGAATGCGACATCATATTGAATGTAGAAGAGCTGCAGTTTATAAATCAAACAGTTTTCCTAAGAATCGCTATAGACGAAAAATTGTAATGGGGTCCTCACATAACATCTCTTGCGGGTCGGCTAAGCTCAGCTGCTTATGCAGTTAGAAAGATAAGATAGTTAACGGGTGTAGAAAACGCGCGTTGGTCTATTTTACTTTCACAGCAGCAACGGCAACAGCATACGGTATTTTGCTGTTGGGTCGAGCTGCTGACATTAAATTTATATTTATATTGCAAAAGAGAGCTGACAGAGCCGTAATATATAAGTTAAGTCACCGATAATCTCTTAGGGAACTATTTAAAAATATTAATATTATGACAGTTTGTTGCCAAATCATTTATGAAAATATTATGTATGTAAGGAAAAATATACATATCTTTAGTAAAGTCAGTGATGACGCAATTGTAATACGAGAAAAAAAAGATAAGTTAGATCAAACATCTTATAGATTAGCTAAAGTACGCTCATCTTTCATAGGGTACTGAGTTAAATTATATAACAAAATACCTTGTGATATATTAAAACTAAATGAAAGTTAATTTAAATCTTTAGTTAAAAGCACACTTTGTAAACAAGCATATTACAAATTAGATGATTATATTCAAGATAAGAATGCTTAGAAACATGCTGGTCCTGCTCCATAGAGCAATCTTTAGTGTAGACAAAATCAAATTTGTTAATTTATATACTTATTCATAGTTACCGTATTCCTTTTTTTTTGTTTATGAAATTAAATTAAGTATTTAACCTATGTTTGCAATATTTGTAAGTATGTGAGAACCATGTTCCTATTTATCAAATTAATGAATTTACCTGTTAATGCTTTTAATACTTTATACCTATCGGTAGTATAGTATGTAGTAATATTCTGGGTGCATCGTCCTCACATAAATTAATCTATTAATGTATGTACTTATGTAAATATTATAAACCACTGATTTACAAAAAAAAATATGTATGGTGTTTCTTGTCCGTTCTTCTCCATAACAAGCTACTTACCGAATGGACGGTAGAATCAATTATTATTACTTATAAATTTTAGTTGTTGACGTTTAAAAGTGCCGCTTAATGGCCTAGTTGAAATAAATATTTTTGACTTTGTTTCGGATTTGAATAAATTACAGAAGAAATCAGGCAGTCCCAGTTTTATTTAACTAGTAAATAAAGTAACAAATAGGGTTTGGGTTTTTGCTACAGTTATTAGTACTTGTATTTGTAAACTTGCAATTAGCTGTCAGACATCATAATTTTCATCAATTTCATCACAAACATCTTACTCATAAAAATTATAATTGACTCCTAGGCTATCATAGCTGATTTATTATAGGCGCTCAGTAACGAACAACAGTTTACGATTTATCTTGAAAGTCGGAATAATATTTGCTAACGTAAATAAGATCGCAGTTTAATCGCGAACAAAGGACACCAATGGCAACCCCACTTCATGTCCAGGCACATACTCACCATACCGGCAGCCTAATTGCGTAAGTGAATTCTGCAAACCAAACAAGTTGGAACCTTCATAAAAACGACTTTTCGTATTGCATATTACACTCTGAAACGGAAAGGTTATGCTCCTTTCATTACCAATATTTTGATGTAGAATTGATTGTAAAAGAATGAATGAAAGTGGAAGAATCGAGATAAAACTTCACTATTGGTATTGTTTAACGGAAATGTCATATATCTTTAACTCCGTAGTATCTCTAAAAAGTCTGTGTTCAACTCAAAGGAGGATCTGATTCTTTGAAAGAATCGACTTGTTTCCTTTGCAGAATTTACTTAAGCAATGAGGATGTGTACTGCCAGTTTTTCACGATAGGTGGCGCATCGTCGCTATGGCTATTGAAAGCTGTCAAATCCATACATTTTGTAACCTATCATTCAGTAAATTTTAATTTTCTTGAAATATGCTTCTGTGTGCTGTACTAAGATGTACCAACGATGATACAACTGTAAGAAAAACTGGAAAAAGGCTATTTATATTTTATAGGTTATGCTATGTACCTGTCGGATTATGTTGCTTGTTAATCTTCGGCGAAATAGTGGAGCTATTAACATATTGATAAAGTTCTACAGTAGGAATGTCATTAGCTTGGCCTTCAGAAGCTTGAGGGCTTTGATTGCCGAAAATAAAATAAAACTACTGACCTAAAACGTAAAGAATACAAACACATTAAAGTAATGTTCTCTCATTTTTTGTAAATTTTCCTACCATGAGTCTAGTAAGAAATAACTCGTTACAACAAAAAATAGCTCTATCTAGAATATATCACCGGTGAAAAATATTTTATTATATAAAAATCTGCCTCTTAATAAGATCTGTTTTCTTTCCAGTTATCCTTGCTCCTCATTTCTTTAGTACGTCTTTCAATTCTTTAAGCTTCCAGGGACAATACATATTATCAATAACGATGGTAGACCGGTTTAAACACAAAAATAACAAAAAAAACGTGATGTAAACAAAGCAAAAATGATTTGACAGCAGCCATTGCGCCGCCAGCGGCATCTGCGCTCAGCTTTGCGTTCACATCCCCATTAGGCTGCTGGTTGCCTGGAAGAGATCGCGGAATGCGATAAGTCCGCCCATTGTATGTGTTTTAGTTTTAAGTTTCTTTTTAGGGTTCCGTACCCAAAGGGTAAAAACGGGACCCTATTACTGAGAGTCCACGGTCCGTCTGTCTGTCTGTCCGTCTGTCACCAGGCTGTATCTTATGAACCGTGATAGCTAGGCAGTTGCAATTTTCACAGATGATGTATTTCTGTTGCCGCTATAACAAAAAATACTAAAAACAGAATAAAATAAATATTTAAACGGGGCTCCCAAACAACAAACGTGATATTTTTGCCGTTTTTTGTGATAATGGTACGGAACCCTTCGTGCGCGAGTCCAACTCGCACTTGGTCAGTTTTTTTATAATGTTTTTTATCAATGTATTTGAAGGTGTACAATAAAGCAAAAATATAATAAATAATATAAAGGATAATATTATTTCAAGGTGGCGTATACTGTCCTTGTGAACCTTTATCGATATTGTTATTTATTACAACAACAAGAGAAAGTTCTGCGAAATTATTATTTTTCAGAAGATAGCGATGTCGATCCGAGGTCGAGATCATTGTAGCAAAAGGATTTAATTTAAATGTTAAACCACAGGTAAAATAAATAAATAGAAGGAAGGGTCGCACTATTAGAAGAGGCCAGAGAGGCGAGAAGGTATTCCGAAATGTATTCTCCTAGATTCCCTTCTAGATTTTCAACCACTGAAGTACCTAAACAGGCCGCAAGACTGCAAGAAAAGATTCTGTTACTCAAAGTCATTATTTGACATTATAATGGACGATGGCACGGCGTAAAAGTAGCGTCAGTAGGCGATATCGGTCGGATACCGCGTACACGTATTTTCTAAGAAAATCGGTCATCGGTGCACCGCATTGCGTGCATGTGAACATACTTGAAATCGCCTATCAGTGCGATGTAATATAAATCGAACGGCGGCGTCGCGCTTGCATAAAGGGTCCCTGTCTTCTGAAAACAAGGCCACAACCGGCCCCGTTTATTAAAAAATATTTAGACACACTAATGATAAAGTTGGATGGTTGGAGTTGCGGTTACTGGCAAGTTTGTGATAAATTTTCCTTCTACTTGAGGAAAGTAGGGGGAATTACATACATATTTTATCCGCAAACTGCCTTGTGGAATTGTCTAAGTTTTTAAAGATACCAGGTACCTACCTGTCGCTAACATATTCAGCATTTATTATCTATTATATAATCAATTCCTAATACGTCCGTTGAAATCTACTATATATGCTAGGCGGACCAACAAAATTTATCTCTTGGCGCTAACAGAATAGCAAATTGGCGTTCAAATTTGAAACACAAAGATTTATGCACGACCACGGAGTCACGGACAGAAGACAAATCAATCGAAGAATATATTACCGAATGCATATTTACTTAGGTATATACCTACTCGTATGTAGATACTTCTAGCTAGCCACTTGATCCAACTGAGCTTCGCCGATTACACCTTAAGTTCGATCTCCAATTCTTGGATATCAGTCCCTACCTACTAACTGTATTTTCTATAATTCTGAAAACTTTTTTAGTGTATAAAAATAGGTACCTAGTACAGATAACAAGCTTAGTAGGTAGGTGGTACTAAAGAATGAAATTAAAGTTCTGGCCATAAATATCAAGATATTTTTGTTTCAGCACTACCGCCCGATACCTGGATATTATCCAGTCCACCAGACGTCGTAGAATTTTATCAATAAAACGATTCTAACGATCACATCACAGAATACATTGTGTTTTAAAATTAGGCATTACGTAAACGGATCACAAAAAGGCAATGATTTTGATATGTCAGTATTATCTATTTAGTTTGTATGGAGGATGGGTAATCTCATTGATTAGAACAAGCTTGCAAAATCATAAACTAGTTTTTACTAGAAACAACTACCTTTTTATTAAATGGGATGTCCGTTCAATAAATATTTACATATTTCTGGTAGGTATCTTAAGACCTTAGTACCTTTTTTTTTTAAGATCTTAATAGACACGCGTTAAAGGAACCTACCCACAGTACATAGGCCTAGCGTCATGTATAATTGACACGCGGTTTTAATATTAATGTATTTTGTCGATGTCCCTACAGGTACCTCCTATGAATTTACACAGAATTACGGACACATATTGTGTGTAAATCGTTCATCCGTTTTTACAAAGCCTTTTGTCGCATTGTTTAGTTTGTTCCTATGGAGTGGGGCCCCATACACTCGTGTGGTGCTTCGTCAATTACATGGGATAATGGAGGGTACGCCCATCGTTTCGTCTTCTGTACCAAGTTATTATCATAATAAAATGGCTGAGGAGATATTACGGCCGCCCCTTCATTAGAAACGATGACATTTATTGTGGTGATCGACGACCACGGCCTCTTGTGACGTCAAGAGTTGAAGTCATGTTTGCCATTCAGAATCAGGCCCAGCTAAGGGTAAAGATGAGTTGAATGCGGATTACCTATCTAATAACAAGTAGACTTAGTAAATACCGTAAATACAGCCACTTTATGTACTCACGTAAAGGTATGTAAACAGGTCACACAATAGGCATACAGAGCTTGCACTGGAAGTGCAACAAACAGATTGTATGTATTTGTATGCCTTACAATGAATAAATACTTAATTCATTTTGTAGTCTACCATGCATAAAATGTCGTGAAGATTAATCTAAAAGTACGCCGTTTAGAAATTCCTCGAAAAATTGAATTTAAGTGGACTGATTTTTCGGTACACATTTACCTCCAAAAGTTCATTGAAGTCGTCACGAAACAATTACCATTGGCAAACATCATAAAAGTCGTATCACCTGAGTTATTAGCATATATTAGAGCGTACACGGCGCATCAGGCATGCGGGGCCTGGAGCCACTTCATCACGCCGAACTCGGCGAAGCTACGCCACGTAGAAGCTCGTGACACTAATGTATGAGCCATAGGCATACAATGTGTATTTACGTGCCTAATGTTCAATTTATTTCGAAGTATAAACCATAAACCATCAATCTTACAGGACAATACTAGGCACACGCACAGCATATATTAAAATAATCCAGATTAAAAACTAATCAAATAAAGTTGCGGCGTCCGAGTGATTGATTTAAGCCTTTTAAATGCTTATAAAACGATCGTAAAACTAAATGATGAACCGATTTATGGCTTGCTTCAACTTCAAAAACATTAGGTAGTAGTTCAGGCTAGTATTATATTATCTGTGGTAGTACACTGTACTAGAATTTGATTGGATATTTATAGGAGAGAAGCCATGAAAACATGAAACAACTTAATTAAATAAATAAAACTATCATAAATAGACTGAAGGTGTTTATTCGAAGAAACCAATAGTAATAAAAATACCACGTTACATTTGAACAGGAGTTTCTAAGTAAAGAAGAAAATAAATTTTATGGAAGCATAAAACTAAAACATCTTACTCTATGATTTTAAAAATACAAAACAGTTTACCTGTTCATATAAATAGAAAGACTAGCATTTTATTATCGATCACTAAAAATATTTTATATTCTTACATTTTTATTTACCCTCAACTTTTAGAACGTCGAAAACGAATGTTCTGTTGATTTTAGAAAACGTAAGATTAAATTAAAAATAAGGTTACTGAATACACTGTGTGACATTAATACTGTGCTGCATTCAGCATGCATTTTTATGAATTAAATAGTTTTCATTTACAACTATCTGCATCACTACAGGTGTAGTTGATAACTAGTAATTCACCTAAAAATAAAACTTCTATCTTACTCGTACTAATACTGTAAATCCTAATAAATGCTTCAGCAAGGCACTTGATGCACCAAATTCTATCTAAAACTAAATAGGACCTATAACACTATATTTTGGCAAGATAATTATTCTTCGGTAGCTCAATCTGTATCTTACAATGTTACTCGTCTGTCGAAGGTATAATAATGATCGATTTCAATTGAGTGAAGGTACAAACACAGTTGTCTCCAAAGGGCTTGCCCTCTCTGAACTGTACCTACTTAACTAAATATAATTACTGACAATCAACAAGACGATGCTATTTGCGGAGGTAGTGACGTATTATATTGATTGTCCTCAAGACAAAGATATTCATACAAACTAAGCTTTTAACTAAAATTGGCATCAAGCAAATGAGGGCAGAGAGCTCCGACTAAATTTCTTTAGTTAAAGTCATAATTCGAAGTTTAGCTCTTGCCTAAATCCTCCGCCAGTATTCGACAAACTTTAAAGATATTCCATAAATCGAATAAAAAAGATATATGTTGTGCTTCTATGTTTTTCTTTTTTAGGGTTCCGTACCCAAAGGGTAAAAACGTGACCCTATTACTAAGACTTCGCGATCCGTCTGTCTGTCTGTCTGTCCGTCTGTCACCAGGCTGTATCTCATGAACCGTGATAGCTAGACAGTTGAAAATTTCACAGATGATGTATTTCTGTTGCCGCTATAACAACAAATAAATACTAAACACAGTATAAAATAAATATCTAAGGGGGGCTCCCATACAACAAACGTGATATTTTTGCCGTTTTTTGCTCGATATTAATAACGGCAACAGGTAGACGCTTTAAATATTCACAGAATGTTTATTTGTATATTATCTACAAAAAATAATAATTATTAAATTAAAATAAATTAAGGGGGCTCCCGTACAACAAACGTGATTTTTTTGCATTGTTTTGCGATAATGGTACGGAACCCTTCGTGTGCGAGTCCGACTCGCACTTGGCCGCATTTATTGACGGTTCTAGTCTTAGATAAAGAAGGTTCTAGTGCTTCTATAGATAATGTATCATCAAAAAGAAAGGGACACAGTATATATCTTTCTTTTTAGTTTATGGAATATCTTTGGAACTGGTCCAATATTGGAGGAGGAATTAGGCGAGAGCCAGACCTCAAAATTCTCAAATTATGACTTTTTACTTAGGATATTCAGTCGGATTTCTGCGACCGCATCTCCTCATAACAAGTCATTTCTTTATGCGAGATAACCCCTGTCCCGAAATCCAGCAGTACTATGTATCAGGGGAATGTATTCTAGGGTTTCTTTTTCTTTTCAGTTTCTGGTTGGGTAAGTCTACGTAGTCAATCACTTCCCAGTTGCTCTCCGGTTCTTCCGGCATTTGTGGGGGGAGTGCGGACCTGACGATGGGCACTCCTGAGTTGTCCAGAGAAAGATAGGCTCGTATCGCAGCTGCTGCGGCCTCGTCATCAGGAGTTGACAAGGCTCGCGCGTTGAATGGACCGGATACATCCTCGCTGGGAAGCTCCCAGATGTGATACTGCGCAGACATCTTGAAATTCTGTAGCAAACAAAAGAAGAGAAGTTAATTCGTGTCTTGTGCTTTGTAAGTAGCGGCGTTTGCATTTCGCTAACGTTTCTGCTAAATAGCTTATAATATGTACTGTGCGCATGACACTCTCTGGACTTATTTAATACTAGATTTTGCTCGCGGCTTCGAGCGCAAAAAGTGTAAGTTTATCATCCAAAAGGAAAGCACTAACGGGATAAAAACTATCCTATGTCCTTCACAGGACCTCAAATGCCTCCTTAACAAATTTCCTCTAAATCGTTTCAGCGTTCATCGTTTAAACGTGAAAAGGTAACTTACTTTCGCATTTATAATATTATTGGTATGGAGTAATAGATTAAGATAGGATTAGGATGATACAATTTTGTATAATTTGTTTTGCAAACGTCACGGGGTCTCCTTTATAGTTTACTAGCTGTTGCCCGCGACTTCGTCAGCGTAGCATTAGTACTTCGAATAGCCTATTTTTATATCGCGCAATAATATTATAGGTTTGTGGATTAAAACTATTCTATGTCCTTCCCAGGGTCTCAAATTATCTCCATACCAATTTGCATCTTAATTGGTTCAGCGGCTTAAGTGTGAAAAGGTAATAGTCAGACAGAGTTACTTTCGCATTTATATTATTATTCGTATGGATAGCGCGAGCAGACTCCAGGGTTACGGTCAAGTCAAGGGTCATTACAGCGATTATTCTAATGAAGGATGTAATGCGTAAGGGTCTACCTATGCTTTTCGTAGCACCTATATAACTCTCATTTAGTTTTTAACCCCCGACGGAAAAAGAGGAACGTCATAAGTTTGATATGTGTAACTGTGTGTTTGTGTATTTATGTATTTGTCTGTGGCATCATAGCTCCTAAACGTATGAATTTGATTGAAAGTTGACTTTATCGATAGTGTTATTAGCTATATTTGATCAAAATCGGTTGATCCATTCAAAAGTTATGGACGATTTACTGTTTGAATCAGGGTGTTTTCAAGATATTGTGTCATAATTACATGTTCATTAAATTGTCGATCAAAGCGTGTTTGTGTCATAGTTACATGTTGTGTCTTCTACTAGATAAATTATGAAATAAAAATGTGTCGGAGTTTTTTTTAATTTTACTTGTATGTAGAGTGCTTGTACCTATGTAATGTACATGTTTAACACTTCCTAGGGTAATGTGATTTTGTGGCTACTTTTAACTGAAATAGCTCCTAAATTACCCTTTGTATCGGTTCCGTACCCAAAGGGTAAAAACGGGACCATAATACTAAGACTTCGCGATCCGTCTGTCTGTCTGTCCGTATGTCACCAGGCTGTATCTCATGAACCGTGATAGCTAGACAGTTGTAATTTTCACAGATGATGTATTTCTGTTGCCGCTATAACAACAAATACTAAAAACAGTATAAAATAAATATTGGGGGGGCCCCCCCCCCCCAATATTTATTTATTCTAATGAAGGATGTAATGCGTAAGGGTCTACCTATGCTTTTCGTAGCACCTATATAACTCTCATTTAGTTTTTAACCCCCGACGGAAAAAGAGGAACGTCATAAGTTTGATATGTGTAACTGTGTGTTTGTGTATTTATGTATTTGTCTGTGGCATCATAGCTCCTAAACGTATGAATTTGATTGAAAGTTGACTTTATCGATAGTGTTATTAGCTATATTTGATCAAAATCGGTTGATCCATTCAAAAGTTATGGACGATTTACTGTTTGAATCAGGGTGTTTTCAAGATATTGTGTCATAATTACATGTTCATTAAATTGTCGATCAAAGCGTGTTTGTGTCATAGTTACATGTTGTGTCTTCTACTAGATAAATTATGAAATAAAAATGTGTCGGAGTTTTTTTTAATTTTACTTGTATGTAGAGTGCTTGTACCTATGTAATGTACATGTTTAACACTTCCTAGGGTAATGTGATTTTGTGGCTACTTTTAACTGAAATAGCTCCTAAATTACCCTTTGTATCGGTTCCGTACCCAAAGGGTAAAAACGGGACCATAATACTAAGACTTCGCGATCCGTCTGTCTGTCTGTCCGTATGTCACCAGGCTGTATCTCATGAACCGTGATAGCTAGACAGTTGTAATTTTCACAGATGATGTATTTCTGTTGCCGCTATAACAACAAATACTAAAAACAGTATAAAATAAATATTGGGGGGGGGGGGGCTGTGGTTGAGCAATTGACTGCTGCGCTGCGTGTCGCGGGTTCGATTCCCGCACGGAACAAAAATTTGTATGACCTACAGATAGTTGTTCCGGCTCTGGGTGTTTGTGTATGTGAGTTTATATGTTTGTAAACGCACCCACGATACAGGAAGAAACAGTTAGACGCTTGAAATATTCACAGAATGTTTAGTTGTATATTCTCTTCAAAAAATAATAATTCTTAAATTAAAATAAAA
Source organism: Anorthoa munda (assembly GCA_945859665.1). Taxonomy (NCBI): domain Eukaryota; kingdom Metazoa; phylum Arthropoda; class Insecta; order Lepidoptera; family Noctuidae; genus Anorthoa; species Anorthoa munda. Next base: position 12,822,849 of record OX243900.1, on the reverse strand, counting down.
TAAATTAAGAGGGGCTCCCATACAACAAACGTGAATTTTTTGCAGTGTTTTGCGATAATGGTACGGAACCCTTCGTGTGCGAGTCCGATTCGCACTTGGCTGGTTTTTAGCATGATTATAACTAATTTTACTTACAAGATCTTTTAATAGTTGTTCTTTTTACGACATGTCGGTCGACAGTAATGTTTGTCAGTTTAAAAACAATCTCTTAACTTGGATATTTATTCCGAAGCTCCCGTTACAAATAGGATAGGAATTCGATTAATTGGAACTATTACACTCACTTTAACAAATGGCAATCGTTTATTTTGTTTGTTTTGATTGTTTGCAACACTTCGTGTGTCAAACAATTAAAACATTCTTAGTTTTCATTCCGTGCCTAGTGCAACATTACCACCTACTAAAGAATCAAGAAAATGTTGTTGATTTATCTAATGTATAATAATAACGAGACCGTATAATTATATTGTAAACACTCTAAATCACGAGATAAAGTCAAAAGTAGGAACTGTTAACTCTTAGTACAAAGGTAAACTTTTATCAGAAGTTTAAACTAAGGCCAGTGATAAATCATGTATTTGAATAAAACATCGTGATATATGTATAAGATTTACACGTCTTATTCAAATAAGTATGATATGAGTTTTATCATATCACTGTTCAAACCGTCGAAATATGTAATGAGAAAACAAAGGGCTCTTGAGAAATAAAGTACCGGCAACAAGATTACGGTGACTCATAGCCAATTAAAATATTTCCTTATCTTTATTGTTATTATTGAACTCTATTTATAAGCTCTCTTTCTTCAAAACGATCACATTAAAATAAAATATGAAAAACATTTGACGCCAGACAATCACACGTGGAAGCCAGATGTGAATAGCTTTGTTTATCTTTTTATAATCCTTGAAATGTGAAAATTATATCAATTTATTTGTTTTGTAGTGTTCGCGGTATAGTCTCGTTTAAAATATGCACGTATTTCACTAAGGTGTAATGACTTTCATAAATAAAACCAAAATAATCAGAATACGTATTTTTTGTACGTAAAACTATTACCTAAACCCTCCACAACCACACTCTTCATTCTTCTTAATCTTATTATGGCTTCTGATTGCATGTGTAAGCAAAATCGTTAAATTAATAGACATAGAACCAATTCTAGATTAGTGCATCAACTCTCGATAGTATTAACACGTTCCGACCGGCACCTCATCAGTAGACTTGGTATCCTACGGCGCAAATCTTCATATGGCCATCGGTGGTACATCACCGCCACACAAACCAAAAGTCTTGCCGGGCGGGGTGCGCCACCGGTGGACATGGACTAGAATAATGCTTTCTCTCTCTTGTTTTGGATTATAATAATGCGAAAAAGGGGGTAGATATTTCTGATCAGATGGCGTCGTACTATACCAGCTTTTGAAAAACCCTAAAGTGGTACCGCAAGCTAATCAGATCATTGAGATTGTCTGTGGCACAATGTTAGTAAATGTCCCAAGCATTTATTTATTCACCATAAATTTGGAGCAGAAAAAAATTAAGTATTTTAGAATTTTGGGAACAAATTATAAAAGAGATGATTAGGTAGCAAGCCCAGCACTGATAACCAACCTGATGACGCTGCAGAGGAGGGTGGGCCCCATGCACAAAGAAAGCCAAAGCACAAGTTAGGGAAAATGGAAGGAAAGCTCAGAGTTACCCGAAAGAGATGCAGACCTTGTTACGACCATTTTACAACAACCGAATCCCGCAGATTCGGTATGGCTAGAAAAAAAATCGAAACGCGTAAATACATTTAGCTCTGCGTGTGAATAACCAATGTGTTTGGATTGTTTCAATACGATTCATACAAAATAATTTTCATTTTATACTATTATCCATGATGGCATTTCATTTTATTTTTTTTTAATTTTGATTTAATTTTCTAATTATTACATTTTCGAAACGTAATTTCTCATAAATAATTTGCATTTCGTACAATTTATGTCGTGATTATGTGAATTTTTATCTAATAAATAAAAATTTTCGATATTGAGTTTAGTTTACTTCTCGAAATAATATCGACCGCCTGAACTGCACTATGAAAAATTAACATTTTTTATAGGCGGGGACGGTAAGTACAACACTTTCTCTCAAAGCGGCGCGAATTTCTTAGTATATTGAAAGTATAGTGTGACGTGGCCACCGGGTACACCTCGCCGTGTCAGCAAATACTCCGTGCTCCTCCGTGGTACACGCCGGTCTGAACGTGTTTAGGGTACACTAGTCGAAAATTCTTCCATACAAACGTAGTCTGGCTTTTACTCCACTGTTTGACGATATACGTTCAAAATAAAAAATGATATTAATTTGTCTCATCATTATCTAGCCCTGTATGGAAGCAAAAAAGCAAAAAAAAAATTGCTTGAAAGTTTTTAACACTAATTTTAACGCATCTTTGGGCAGTACCATAAGAAGAAGGAAAATTGAAAAACGGCCTCCATACAGGGATAGATTAGTAGTTCAACAATGCAAATAATTTTATTTTGAACAGATACATTCAGTCGTTTTTCCATGATATCCAGACTCCCAAAGGTCTGTTTATAAAATTTCGCGCGCTCGTTTTCGTTCTAAATCATCATCCATTTCGCTACAAATTTGCAAAAGTGTGTATTCGTACGCGTACTAGCTTCTTACTGCTCATAACAGTATCTATCTGTTCCGTACGTGTTGTCGGTTGATATAGCACGCATTTTAACCCCGCGCACAAAATAGTTTGTGCCGTCGACTAGTGTACCCTTAAGGTACAACTTTATGTCCCAGTAAAAGAAAAAGCTCAAGAATCGTAAAAAATCTTCAAGACTTTTAACATTATTTCCTCAGGGGCGACTACTAGGCCCATTGTTGTTTCTACAACCAGAGTGAACATTTTGTGCATTGTGTCCTTTGGGTGTTATTAGGAACTACTGCTGTGACAACGTTGATAAAAACCAATTGTACCTAACTTGTGGGTGATAGTAATATTGATACTTAAATTGTGTATTATTTACCAATTACCACACTCCACAAAGGATCTTCTTACATTATCTAAAGCGGCTATGTTTAAACTAATAGCATCTTTCAACATTCAAAGCTAGGATTGTTTACGTAGATACGATTAAAATAAACAATTAACATCGACTTGCACCCAACTGGTGCGAAAAGAAATACCGCCAATAAATAAGTTTAAAGATCAATGTTTTTAAAACAATGATTATTTTTGCATTAGATCTAAATCTCACTTTTTGTTATACTATGAATTTGAGAATATTGAAAACAATGGGGGCTATTAAACAAAATTGCTTCAAATACGCTATAATTACGCATTTTTTGAATTTCGGACGTTGTTTAAAGAAGTTACTGATCCATGAAGTCAGAGCTTGACAAATCATAATTAGCATGTTTGCGGAACTTCTTGGGAGATATCGACAGTGGAGAGAAAATAATAATATTGACGTACAGGTAACGTAAACTGTCGCCAATTAGAGACAGCCTTGATACCTACAGTACAATGCTTGCCCTCGCTCGCTTCCGTTTGAGGCGTATCTAGGTTCTAATGCATTATATGCGTGTTATCCGCACGTGCGTATGACAGGAGATTTCTACACAAACGTAAATTATACGGTTGGGGCTGTGTACAGCATCATTCAATTAGGGAAGTACAGTAGTCTGTAACAATCTTAAAACATTAAGTGATAAATTGTAAGTACCAAAATAAATGTAGTGGGCCGTGCTCATATTTTTTTCGATTTGGTCCTGGGCTATAAGATATATAAGGGACATCTTTGTCCTAAGAAACAAAGTAGAAACTCAAATGAAGAACTTCTTTTGCGTTCGTAATTTAGGTAGGTAATTTAAAATCTGCTTGCCAGGCGTCCGGTCCCGTATCGCTCTTATCACTATAAACGCGAGACCGTACTTGAATACATAATTCACATCATACAAAAACATTTGTTTTGTACTTAATGGTTTTAATTTTTTTGGCTCAAGTTGTCACTCAAGTTGAATCCATGTCCATGCATGTCCATCTAAACTTTTCAGTCAAACAAAAATGTATTTATTCTAGTAAACAGATCTAAAGTAAAGTCGGACTCTTAGAAGTCCAACGAATGTTTCTTTATTAAATATTTCAAAGTATAATGTTGCATCATATAATACCAGCTGAGAGGAGGGACTATTATCCTAGCAGAAACGAACAGGGAATACGAGGAGCTGCCCATTGCTAAAAAATTATATAAAATGGACAGTTTTGAATTGTGCTGTGTCAAAGATGTTTCAACTGGCCTATCTGTGTGTTGCTGTTATCGTACGCCTTATGATAAAAACTTGGACACTTTTATGGTAAGGCTCGAAAAACTATTAGAACATTTCTTTAACAAGAACTGTGTAATTTGCGGTGATTTTAATATTGACTTATCAACTGACAGTAAAAAAAGAAATGACTTATTAAATCTATTGACATGTTACAATTTCAGACCTCTAATTAGTTCGACTACTTTTATTCGAAATGACTCACGATCTTGTATAGACAATGTCTTCACCAACTTGTCAGATGATTGCTTGATAGGTTGCGATGTTGACCACAATGGCTTGGCAGATGGACATGCGGGATTACTTTGCAGTACAGTACATAGAAGTAACGAACTATGTAGGAATATAAACACCAGTAGAATTCAAATTACCAAACGGATTTTTAATGCAAATACAAGAAGAAATTTTAGAAATTTGCTATTAAATCGCGACTGGAGTGATTTCGGAATTAACTCATTTTTAAAGCAATTCGAAGAAAACACGCTGAAACACACAAAATCAGACGCACACGCACACACACGCACACACACACACACACACGCACACACACACACACACACACACACGCACGCACGCACGCACGCTGTTTTAGAAAAAGGAAACTGCAGGTACACTTAACGCGTAATACGCAACTGCGTTGGGTCACTAAGGGTGTAAAGGTTTCTAGCAAGATGAAACGATTTCTATATTCTGGAAAAGGGAATAGACAAAATGACACTGTGATGGACTATAGGCAAAAATACTTCGCTCTGTATAGGAAAGTAATAAATATGGCCAAAAAGCTAACAGTACAATCTCAATTAGCAAAATCAACGAACATCTCAAAAGATGTTTGGAAAGTCGTAAACAAACATAGAAATAAGAGTGTCAAAAACAAAACAAAACAAATTTTGAAATCAGATAATAAGATTATTTCAGAACCACCAGACATTGTGAATATCTTTGCCCAGCAGTTCGAATTTAATTCATCTACTACTACATGCACAGGGGCAGCCATGGATATTCTACGTAAAAGTGCCAAAAGAGTAACAAATGACCTTGTCTTAGACCCTGTCACTCCCTTTGAGATATTTAAAATAGTGAAAAAAATGGTCGACAAAAAATCTTGTGGCTATGATGACATAAATATATCAGTAATAAAGGACAATATAGATGTACTAGCGGAACCTTTAAGCATTTTTTATAACAAGTGTTTTGATGAAGGTATTTTTCCAGATCAACTGAAGATAGCCAAAATAATACCCGTACACAAAAAAGGTTCTAAAACCGACCCAAAGATGTACAGACCAATCTCGTTATTACCAATTCACTCAAAAATTCTTGAAAAGCTAATTAAAACCAGATTACTCAGACATTTCAACCTAAATGGTGTGTTAAGTAGAAGTCAATTTGGTTATCAGAAAAACGTTGGGACACAAGACACAATATCGACTCTAATTAAGGATGTAGCTAGCAGATTGGACGACAAACAGAAAGTAGCTGGACTTTTCCTAGATTTAAGTTCAGCATTTGACACGGTGGATCATAAACTACTGCTAGAAAAACTTGAACACTACGGTGTCAGGGGTAAAGTATTGACACTTCTCACGTCATATTTAAAAAACCAGGAAGATGTTCGTGGAGATCAAAGCTGTTGTGTCAAATTGCTCAACTAAAAATTGTCCAAGTGAAGAAACATACAGGTCCAAACTGTCTCCTGTGCACACTGGCGTTCCACAAGGCTCCATACTGGGTCCGATATTTTTTATCGTTTTTATTAATGACCTAATACAACACATGAGGGAAACAGCTGCGGGATCTATCCAGCTTGTGGTGTTTGCCGATGACACCAATGCCGTTGTTTGGGCTGGCAATATACACGCACTTAACGCCATAGTTAATCAAACCTTAGCTATCTTCCACAGTTGGTTTGGTTAATGCCAGTAAAACCAATGTAATGCTTTTTCGTTCCACTTCTAATAATAAAGATAGCATTTTTTTTTTTTTTTTTTTTTTTTTTTTTTTTTGAAAAAACATTTCCCCACACTAGGAATTTCTTCCTGTATCGTGGGTGCGTTTACAAACATATAAACTCACATACACAAACACCCAGAGCCGGAACAATTATCTGTAGGTCATACAAATTTTTGTTCCGTGCGGGAATCGAACCCGCGACACGCAGCGCAGCAGTCAATTGCTCAACCACTGCGCCAACCGTGCGCCCATTAACTGCGTCATAAATGGAGAAACAGTGAAGGTGGTCCAGGTGGTTAAGTTTCTGGGGGTTCATATAGATAGCCAGTTAAAGTGGAAACAAGAGCTAACATACCTGGAGAAAGCAATCAGCTCTGCATGTTACGTACTTAGAAGTCTAAGAAATGAGGTAACCATAAAACATTTAAAAATGGTCTATTACGCATTAGTAGAGTCAAAACTGAGATACAGCATACTTTTCTGGGGAGGAAGTTATGATTACAACACTCAAAAAGCTTTTGTGATTCAGAAAAGAGCCATCAGAACCATAGTAAGAATTCAACAGCAAGAATCATGCAAGCCTCATTTTAATGACTTAAATATATTGACAGTCCCAAGCTTGTACATTTTGGTCCTACTTAGTCACTTATCGAAATATATCTTTGAATATGAGACTGAAGACGAAAGGCAAAAAAGGGAGAGTACAAGAAGAAAAGATCTCCAGACGAAACAAGTACCTCACCTGAACGTTGTAAAGCATAGCGCCTACCACAAGTCGATAAAAATGTTCAATAAACTGCCGACAGAAATAAAAAGTCTAGTCTATACAAGTAAGTTTCAGAATAAGCTTAAACAGTTCTTGTTAAACAAGTGTCTATATTCTCTTGATGAATTTTAAATCATTGACATGAAATGGAAATTATATTGTAGGTATTTTATTAATTGACATATGACATTAATTCTTTTTTTTTTGTATTATTCTTATTATTATTCAGATTTTAATTTAATTTCGATAATTGTTATGATTTAAGTATGGATTGCATGCATGATGTTTCTTATTTAGTTATAGAAATTCAGACATGATGTAAAAATCGTTATTGAATAAATGAATTGAATTGAATGATAAAACTAATTTATCTAAGATTGTTCACACATAATTGTGGGTTTATGACACATTTTGACGATCCTCACCTGATGAGTGTCCAAAGCACGTGCTTATTTGTGACATTTATCAAAAGTCAACATGTTTTTAAAATGTTACAGCGTCAAATATTGTCGTGTAGCTTGCGTAATTTATCATAGTCCAATTTAAACGTCTAGATAAACCATGACTAATTAGGTCCATAATTTACTCTAAATGAGCAAATATCTTTGAATTTCTATGACGCACGGAAGAAAGTTGGAATGAGGCGTATGTTTGACAGCCAAACAACACAACCAAACACCACTAAGCACTACATTATGAGTTGTCGTCTGACGCAGGCGCATACAAAATATTATCTAATAATAAAATCCAGGCTCTTGTTGTGGAGGGTTTTCGCACTATGTAATCACGCGTAGATCCTGTGGTCTACCCGTGATATCACGCCGGTGCCTATTGTAATTTGTACACATAGACGCCGGCGCCGTTTAAGCTACGGGCGGCGCGGCGTTACTACACCTACATGCAAATAAGCCGCGTAGACGCTATGGACACTTGTTACATAATACGCTACGTAGATCGTAGACGCAATGCATACGGCATACGCTGAGCGTGGTTGACCCGCAGCTCACCGCAGGATAATACAAAAGCCCCGCGTAATGCAAGCTGCACTAAATATCTTGCAAGTAGCCACTTTATTAGTGTAAGCAACTTTAAGCAATTTTTAAGAAAACAAGTTGTTTTAATCTAAATAGACTTGATTGTTATCCTCAAACAAAAAGTAGGTAAAAACATCACAAATAGGGGCAAAAATCTGAATTTTGAACCTTAATGAAAGTAGGTACCTATCTACAAAATCAAAACCGTGAAGTGGTACCTATAATAAGGGAAATTCTCTCAAAATGATGTTATTTGGAATACAACGAAAACAATCGCATAAAAGGAGACGTTCAATGGTTTTATCAATTAGGAATAATTGATTATAAAAAAAACAAAATAAAAACTACCCTGCGATGATCCACGAAAAGAATGTTTTTTTTATTTTCAGCTAATTTTATCTGTCTGTAATTTTACCTTAGAAAAATTGAGTACAGGGGGGTGACCTAAGCTCTTAGAGTAAGGTTATTTTGAGATCGCGTAAGTGACAGATGTATACAAGTCATATACATCTGTCACTTACACACACTCAAAAAAACATTACACTAAGAGCTTATGGTCACCCCCCAGGAATTTGGTAGCTTAGGTTAGCAGTAGCAGAGGATCACATCATCTCTTCTTACCTTGTAAAGAGAAACATGCCCACGGGCCCCACCGTAATAATGACAAATTAGGTTTACTTAATGACTGTACAGAATGTCTGTATCATAGCATTATACTTACTTGTCTATATTATTAGTGTAGTGTAATGTACTTTAACAGAGAACAATCACGTGAGATGACGCGGCACTGTTGACAAACAGTGAGATTACCCTGCCTGGTACCGTTTATGTGCTTATTAGCCTATTTATGTCAAGACAATGCACTATAAAATTAACAAAATGTTCTGTACCTTTTATAGAGTATTGTAACAATGTTTAGCCCCTTGTTCTTGTTATAGGTTCTTAATGATCCTTGATGATGTGGGGAACACAGATATGGAGCAATAGGTAATTTAACTAACACAACACGTGCCAACTAGCTGACACTGTTGTAGGTATTTAGTACGAATTCATATATTTTTTCAGGTAGCCGACCTTGAAAGGGATACGGAAACTTAACAAGAACACTTTTTGTCCGTTTGTCACTGAGGTTTTATTTATTAAAACTTCATGCACAAAAGTTACAAAGGCGGATTTAATGCCTTAGGCATTCTCTACCAGTCATGATGAGATAACATGACAGGTGCATTAATGCACTGCAATGTAACGTAGGAATTTGTATTTTCGTAATATGTATTAGCCCTGTATGACACGCACTCAGATGGCCAGCCTAATATAAATATTGGTTATTTTGGGCAGTTATTTCGAACCTTAATTTTTTATCTATAAAAGTGTTGTCTGGTATCATTTCAAAGAGCTACCGTATTATCATGGTACTGGGCTGTGGAGGTCAGATATGCATGCAGTCATATAATATACTGGTATTCAGCTGTATCTGGTTTGACTGGAAGCCGACACCAGGCGGATGACCACGGCCTACTGTGACAGGCTTAAGTCACACATTTTTATCACAGTTTTGGAGCAAAAACCGTGATAAAATGCATGACTCAAGCCTATCACAGAGGCCGTGCCCGCCCGGCAGTATAGCTCAAAAAAGGCTAGGCAGATTACTAAGGTATAAAGTAAGACCCCTCCTTACTAGGCATTGTGAGCGATTTGTATGTGCCTATGTGTACATATTACATTATTATTAAACAAACGCCTAAACCTATATTATTGTAAGTTATAAATTAAAGCGGAGCAGTGGTGACCCAGTGAAACGGCCTCGACTTGCGTGTCGTAGGTTGTGGGTTGGAAACCAGGTAGGTGCTTTACTTTTTGTAAATTATTTCATCACCACTGCTCTAAAAACGGTAAAGGATAGCATCGTGAGGAAACCGGCATATCCTAGAACCAAAAATTCGAAGACATGCCATGGATGTCATCCATCAACCCGTACCTACTAGGCCCGCGGGCCGCGTGGTGGATTAAGGCCCATTCCCTCACACACAGAGAGGCGGCCTGTGTCGCAGTTGCAGCAGGCATTAAAAGGCTGAAAAAATTAAAATACAAGGAAAAGTAAACCCAAGATTTGTTTGGAACACCACGATAGGAGGGTAGGTACGAGTTTCCCGGAAGTGCTTAGCAGTTAATTAATCTGTTTTACAATACGATTACTTGTCTTTTTTGCGTAGTTAGTTTATTTATTTTTAAAGGCAACGGAATGCTTTTACCTTGGCCCAATAATATTAAATAATACCATAAAAAATATTAAGGAACTAAATCTGTGTACTGATAAGCTATGGAAATATCGTATTTCCGTACAACACAGCTTATCAGTTTTATCTCAAACATCAAACAATGGAGGGAAATGTTTGTGGAGAGATACCAGCAGCGCCATCTATTGCGACAGGCAGAAACTACGAGTAGAGTTGTTCCGAAAATACTCTACGGCTACACTCTACAGTGCCTGCACTCTCGGGTAGAGCAATGTTAGGTACCTTTACTCACCGTATGAGGGCGTGGTGAACCTTATAAGAACAATGAATCTAGATCAGATATATCCTTATACGGCATTAATGCTAGTAAAACCATGGACCATGGAATTTTATCGTCGTCATTGTCGTCTCGACGGCCTTGTCATAGCGCTGTAATCACATGATGACTTTTCTACAAACTTATTGCCATCTGATCGCTGTAGGAAACTGTTTTTAATTAATAGGTATAATTTTCCAGTTCCGCAGTTCTTCACACGCGTATCTTCCTCCTTCTCTATAAGAATGTCTTACCTCTGGCAGACAGTGATGTTGCAAGCAGTAGTAGTCTTGGTTTCCATCGTTGTGACACCAGGTGCCGTCCGGGAAGTAAGGGTCTTTGCCAGCATCATTCAGTTCAACTCGTGGTGCGTAGAAACCTCCACCCGACCCTCGTCGGCAGAATACAGCGCATCCCATCCACATACGAGCTGGTAAAGTTAAAAAAGCATAGGTAAGATTCGGTACAGAACACAAAACCTGTCTTTCTTAAAGAAAATTACTCACTAGGGTCATGCGGCGCCTGCAGGCCTCCACCGCGAGGATCCAACTCAGGCAGAAGAGCCGCATACTCCGCACACTTTCGTGACGCCAGTTCACTTGATCCTACACGAGTCTTCTTGCCGCAAACCTGGGCGAAAACGAAAAACCATATCTGTTACGTGAAATTATCCTGCCCGGTCTCTTATCTAAATTATGATTAAAAAAATGTATTAAATTAGAACCTTTTTATCATCACAGAGCACAACATCATAGGACGCCCCTTGACAAGCGTCACTTGACGGCTTCGTGCATACTCGTCGTCGCTCGCGGAATCCTCGGCTTCGCTCGGAACAACCAGACTGGCAACTGGCCTCTCTCCAAGGGCTCCAGCCGGCAGACACGGTGGTATCGCCAGCACTTCCAGGCTTGGGAGGAGGCGTGCTCGTAGTTGGCAGAGCGGCTGCAGGAACGCACTCGCCTCCTTGACACCACTGAAGCATTGGTCAGTTATTTTAAAGTATCGATGTCGAACTTATTACAGGAATTAATAAAATTCTTTAATACGATAGAGTTTTCTTAGATGGTGCTTTAAAAGACACAGCAAAAAGTCCAAAAACACAAACTTTTGGACTTCTTCTGTGTTGTCTTTTACTGTCCAAAAATCTAAAACTATACGAAACTCATAGATCCCTCGTATAAGTGTTTAACTCTACTGTGTTGCATTTTGTGTGTGGCTAGATACAATCTAATTCCAATTTATTACATAACTAGCGGACGTCTCACGGTTTCACCCGCGTAGTTCCCGTTGCCGGGGGAAAACAGGGATAAAAAGTAGGGATAGTGTAGCTTCCCAACGGTGAAAGAACTTTTGAAATCAGTCCAGTAGTTTTTAAGTTTATTAGTTATATACAAAAATACAAATCATGTCTCTTTATAATATTAGTATGGATAAAGTAATTTAAAATATTAGTAGAATAAAGCAATACATTGGCAACCGTTGAAACGTGACCCAGTTGGGCGCCATTTTCCTGACTGGCGCCCAACATGGGTCTGCAGAATGCATCAGAACTATGCTGGGCGCCATTTCGAAAACAATAATTTAGTTTCTTTAATTTCAGATTGTAGCCTTAATGCTATTCGTCTTGTAAATTAACTAATTAGCATCGTACATATATTAAGACAAAGATCTGACCATATGCATTCCACAGGGCGTGCCGGGCAGTGCTGGCCCAGCGTAGTAATATCCTGCTCGGTGAGGCGTGCGGCACGCTAGCTGAGCACAGTGCTCACCCACTGGACCGCTGGGAGACGGCGCGGCATCAGCGTCACGCAGCAAGATCTTGCACATGAAAACATCATCATTAATCAGTTCGGAACCTAATGTTCGTAGCATGAGCAGTGTTGTTCAACCTCAACTGTCTAATAGCCATACTTCGTAGCGTTTTGTCAAAAGGAATTAAAGCATAGAAACAATTGACTACTTAACTTGTTAAAAACCAATGTGCCGTTACTCACCTCACATTGCTTCTTGGCACTCCAGATAGCCCCTGGTGCTCCGCCGAATCTTTCATGCTGGAGTTCACTAGGCACGTCTAAGTCATCGGAACCATCAAACAAGCAGGTCGCCCATCTACACACAAATGATGAAGACAATTCAAGTTTTAACATTTTACATGTAGGTACCTAATTATTTAATTGGTGTTTGGATTCTGGCGAGTTTTAAAGAAGTCTAGCAAGGATGTAAACAGCTTATACCTATTCGAATCCTGTAAATTTCTGTGTCAATATGAATAGCATCCAAATTATCATTAACTTTAAACAGTAGACATAATTACAGAACGAACATGTAATGTGCATACCAATTTGACTTATGTAACACTCTAAATAAAAATGGTGGCAGTTTGCGCAATCTATTCGTTAGGCACAGCAATCACGTTCAATTGATGGGTATATACGTGGACATTTTGAAATGTTGTTTACACATAATATTTTTTAGAACAGGACGGTAACTCATTATTTTCATTCTTTCAATAAGTGCCAAATTTATCGACGGATCAGACGTTAACTCAAAAAGATTCATGGAATAGGTTTAAGAAATATGGTACGAACACTAAACTGCGAAAATCGAAAATAGCAAAAGCATAGGTAAATTAGTTTTACTTGAAAGTGGTTAAACGTCCACCAGTTATCCATAACAGCCTTAGTATTAATGAAGTTATATATTAAACAGATGATAAAGAAACTATACTGCAAATCGGCCACAACTCGAGCACTGCATGTTGACCAAGAGGCCTCGCCGTTGGTGCCTCGCGATGGGGACATAATGTAGCCGTCGCGAGCGCAGTTGTTGCCCGTGCCGTCGTGATGCATGCCCAGGCTGGAAGTACAAAATTAAACCGAATTATTGACAGTACTTCAATGAAAAAGACAAGAGGAAAGACTAAAATCAAACGGCCAAAAATAAAGTTATGGCAATGTGTCCTCTTTTGGCCTTATTTAGCTTGGCTGGTCATGCCAAATTACCATACTGAAACCCTAGGTATAACTTCATGCTTCGTTTATTACAAATCCTTAATAATTAGAAATAAACAGTTTTACGACGCCCGCATAATTAACATACCAACATGCGATTGGAGCTAAATCGATTCCAAATTAATGACCTCAACGTTAGACCTGTTTAAGGAACGAAATCTGCCAATCGCTCTTACTACGATTGAAGGGATGGGATAGTGGTAAGCATCGAGTAGTGTGAAGACGTTAAGTTTATGCCAGGAAATTAACAGGAATATTGACCGATTTGGGAACAGTAGAAAAGTAAACGAGTTATGACAGACTTGTGTCCAATCTCGTGCGCAAGGATATAAACGGAGGTGAAGCCAGCAGAAGGGTAGGGGCGGCCGAGCAGGTCAGACGTGCCGAACTCGGAGACCACGCAAGCGTGCGCCGGCAAGCACACACCACCCACCGGCGCCAGGCCCATCGTCACCCCGTTCCGACGACCGCCTTCCTCCGAGTAGAAGTCCAGCCTGAAAAAATAAAAGAGCCCGCTTTATCTTTAGACGTCATGATTAGGTATAATGACAAAAAATAACAAATCAACCCTAAATAATGCCAGCAACCCAACGGAGTCTGTCTGTTGACTTAAAACCTTACACCAACAATGTTAATTTTGCTTTTCGAAGTCTGTTGGTATTTCGCAATATTTAAAGAAGTTACTTTTTTTGCAAAGAGTGAATCACCAAGCTTTTTGCAAAATATCAGTAGATCGTGATTCGTGACCAAAACCACAAACCAAACCACAACACATTTTAAATCATGAGGTCATATTTACACGTTTTCAGTGATGCACGCATGTTTAATTTACATTTAAATACAATAGCAGACTCACCAGGTTTTTACTGCAGTTAGTAGGCTAATAACGGTTTTAATAATTAGGTCAAACACTTCGGCATTGCATTGTCTTTTAAATGTTTGCATTTAAAACACTCATTATTGCTTTAAAGAAAATCAATAATTCCAACTCACTCAGCTACAGGTTTTTGTCTATAGTTACCCCGAGAGCAGCAGTGCCATGTCCCAATGCTGAGGATCGTCGTCATCGTCTACATTCAACGATCGTTGGTAGGCACAAAAGGAGTCAAGGAGACGTCCTCGCTCTGCGTGCGCGGGCAGAGATGATGGCTGCGAGCGCAGTAGCGTCAAACGCACCAGAGACAGCTGGATGTGAGTGCCCAGAGAAGAGTGCTGGTACAGAGCTTGCACCTGGAAAACGCAGAAAACATTTGACAGTAGCTATATTTTTAGGTGATTTTATAGAGTACATAGAACTTAAATAATTTACACAGTACGATGCAAGAATATAATGTAATTGTCGGCACTTACACCATTAATGTACGCTAACAGCATATCACGTAGATCTGACTCGCTATAGTTGAGGTAAGGGTAGAAAATTTTGTAGGCAGCTTCGTCTAGGAACAATGCGATCTCGATGGTATAGTTGGGTGGGCCTGGCTTGTGTCGCGGAGGGTAAGCGCGCGGCCGGCGCACGCGCGGTCGTAAAAGACGTGCGTCGTCACCGGGCGGCGCGGGTGGCGGTGCGCGTCGGATCACGTGCGCCGTGCGGCCGCTACCGTTCTCCGCCCGCCCACTGCCCAGAGGCAAGGGTCGCACTTCATAGGTGGAGTTGTCCACAACTATCAAACCATGCTGAAAATAGTAAAAAAAGAGATTACGCATTTAATCAGCTATTTGTAATCCCATATCAATGTTTTTGTTTTGGAATTCCGTCTTTTGTCATAGTGTAAAGGTAGACTTCCGAGCACAGCAGCTCCGGTATCACTAACGCAGTGACATTGATAGGGCGTTATCGTTAAATGTAAAAGCCAGTGAAAATGAATCTATATTCGAGTGAAGAGAAAGAGTGAAGCACAGATTAAAGCATTTGTAAATTTGTAATGGTTCGAAGTGTATATATCGCAGGGATATGATGAAAACAGGGAATTGATCAAATCTCTCTAAGAGCGAGCGTAGCGAGCTCGGGAGCTTAGGGCACCCCGACACGGACAGGTTAGGTTCGAAGGGGATGACGGGAGCTGAAGTGAGCGAGCAAAGCGAGCGAACTCAGCTCCCGTCATCTCCTTCGTGTTAGGTTACTTTAGACCCTGCATACAGAAATAGGAGCCCCGCGCAGCGGGGCTCCGTCGGCTCTGCCACACAAATACTAATTCAACGTACAAAATAAACCTTTAAATTACTACAGAAAAGTTATTTTTGTCATTTCACTGAACCAATTTTGCTTAGAGATTTGATCAATTCCCTGTTTTCATCATATCCCTGCGACATATACAAGATCTAAAAACAAAAATATATGTACTTACAAGAGCGTGATCCCTGCAGGCCGAGAATGCTGCGACAGCATTGGGTCCAGAGTGTTGGAAGTGGCACGTGGGGTCCACGGCCGACAGAGTGGCTTCCTGGCCCTCGTCGGACCAAACACGAAATTCAGGAGAAACCAAACGACGATTTGGTACCAACTGTAGCTCAAAATTTCTAAAAATAAATAATAAGCTTAGACACACAATATTGATTTAGTTTTCTGGGAAACTCCGATTTAGATCTAATCACTTAGCCACCTAATGCTTCAATGGATTTACATACGCTTTCTCCCATACGACAAGATTGATCGATCGCACGAACAAATCTAACACACTTAAAACAATAAGGCTATCTCAAGGTCAGTCAGTCGGCACACTCAATGAAACCAGTTTTTCTTCAATAAGCGTCTACATTCAACAAGCACGTTTCGCGTGGTCGCGTAGATACCTATCTATATAGACTTGTAATATAAGTGGATCGTGGCCTGGAGTTTTTGCAGTACCTGACTAAGGCAAAAAGGGCTGTTTATCTGTTGTTGTAGACATTTCCCTCATTTTCCGGGAAGCATGCGTTCACAAGGCAAAACAATAGAGTTAAAAATAATAATTTCATCTGAATTTGTATAAGTGTAACAATCTTTTAGCGCATTTAATGCAAATAAATGGTTTTGCTTTTGACAATTTGATTAGCGAATAGCTTCTTAAATTTCGAAGTGGTACCTTCCAAAGGCGTCGAAGCTGTAGGGCAGCGGAACATCATCTGCAGGCTTGTCGGAGGCGAGCTGCGCTTCTCTCGGGAGCAACGCCGGCAGGTACACTACCTGGATGTCGGGGCTGTCACGGACGCGCTCCGCATTGGTCCACCAGCCGTGCAGCGGGAGTAAATCCTGACAATGAAATAAAAAAAACAATAAAGAACTAAGTGTCTCACCTTTTCCCATTCTTTTTTGTTGTGGTTGGCTTCCAATCTATCTGGAATCGGATGCAGCTGAATAACTGAATACCATTATTTTAGATGGAGCGACTGCCTTGATCGCTTATTTGTCAAGAAACTGAGAGACGCTGATCCTAATGGGGGCTACCGCGTTTGAATTTTCCGCTAAGGGCGCTGGTGTAGACAAAGTCTTCAAAATGTCAAATTGCGTAGTATTTGTTTGGCTTTTAGCGCGACTTAATTTACATTTTTTTTTATTGTTGTCAATATTTTCCAAATATGGCAGATTAAGATAGGTACGTTTTTTGTTTCGGAAAATGTCATCCTACTTTTTTTCGAAAAAAAAGGGGCTGTGTCGCTGTTTTGTATATTCGATTTTATATTTAATCGCAGTTTAACGTCATAAGAAATTAATTTAAATTCAAACATTACTTCCGTGCGCGTTATATCAACGTTTAACAGCTATACGAGTATTTATGAAACTTAGTCAACAGTGGCGCCAACTGGTGAGCAATAAAACGTTAACCCCGGTTAGCGGGTTGTGAGATTTTCAAGATTGTTATCATATTTCCAGACACTCCGTAAGGGACGGTCAAGGCCATACATCCACGGATCGACCACGGTAAGCGTTGCATAACCCTTACAACCCTTAAAATCGAAAGGCGATTATTCGCCATTCTCTATGGCGACTAGTCGAATACTCGCCATTTTTTTTATTTAGACTATATTGTCCCACTTTGGGCAAAGGCCTTCCTCATTCCTTCCATTTTACTCGATGTTGTGTTTCATCTCGCCAATCGTCGAGGAAGTAATCCAAGACACCCCGCCATCTTTTTCTCGGTCTGCCGCGACCCCGTCTATAGCTGTGCCAGGGCTACAGTCTTGCGTTATACGGGCCCACAACTTCAGACGGCATCCGATAGACATGGGCTGCCCAGTCCCACTTCAGTTTTGCAGCTTTTTGAGCTACATCGGCAATTTGCGTTCTGGAGCGCATTCATCTCTTCAACTCGCCATTATTACTCGACATAAAAAAAGTCTATAAAAATAGTTTATTTATTCTTAAATAATAATATTTCATTTGTTAGTTATAGTATAAAACCCCATAGCCCAATAGAAATCGACATAAAAATCGCAAGGCTTGATGTTCTTGATTTTTTCGACAAACAAATAAACAATCATTATTGATCCGAACGTGAGGAAAACCGAAAATATTTAAATTTGGGGCATTATAAACCATTTTCAAAGGGCCATAGCTTGGTCCCTATAAAGTTTATAGTGCTGCGGTTGGGCTTATATGGTTGCAAATTTAAGCTGTGCACATATGTTTTTGGTCAGCCAGCTCGCGACTATGTATCTTCCAACTGCACAGCATGATTTTCTTTTTGACATAAAATTATTAATTAAAAAACCTTAGGTACTAATTATTAATTAGTTTTTCTGTTTATTAAAAGTTTATTTTTATTTAGACACGTATTCGCCAAATGTCAAATAATAGACACTATTATTCGGTGTTCGACGAATAACAAAAAAATTTAGAGTAATGTCAAATACCGAATAATAGCGAGTATTCGCGGC
Organism: Anorthoa munda; assembly: GCA_945859665.1. Classification (NCBI taxonomy): domain Eukaryota; kingdom Metazoa; phylum Arthropoda; class Insecta; order Lepidoptera; family Noctuidae; genus Anorthoa; species Anorthoa munda. The sequence goes on along the minus strand of OX243900.1, from coordinate 12,804,343 downwards.
ATCTCTAGTCTTAACTCTAAAGCTCCAGACCCTCTTTTTACAGTATGTTCTTATCTAATTTATAAATAAATATGCAAAAATAATTATGTTAACTTCTGCTCTCTGCTACGCCTTAAGCGTCATAGCGTAACGGCTACGATATTCCATAAATTATCTAGAGTAGGTATATATCGATATTTTGTTATTACTTTCCTGTAATTTTCAGGCTGTTAGATACCCTTGCATTGCTTTTTTGTAAACAAGATTTAATGTGTCACACGAGAGTGTTTCCTTTCCTTATAAAAAAGGTCGTGTGCAGTTCGCGCTACGGAGGCAGGTAGGTACCTATAAAGGTAGCAAGCGTATAAAGGTATGTTGTGTACGTGCTAAATAAATACCACAGTCAGCGACCCTCGACATTCTTTCTCGCGTCGCCTGCATTTTTTATGGAAGGAACATTTCTCCGATTTGTTCCTGAGAAAACCAGTCATACCGTATATACCTACCTACTTAGATAGGAGTATATATATACTTGTTGTTTTGTAAGTACATGTTGAAATCAAAATGTTGTTTAAACTTTGTATTTAAGTAATATTCCATAACGCCTAAGATATAACAACGGTAAAGTGTTTCCTTTTACTCAATAAGTATGTAATGGATTTTTCACACCGCCTGCTCGACAATGTCCAATTAAATGTCATCCAATCTCAGCGTAAAGTAAAGCATTACCAACTTTACCTTAGTTGTATGAACGTGAATTCATATGGAATCTCGTGGAAATATCTAAGTAAAAAAATGCCCATATGGCATTGTAAAGAGGTTCGTTCGAAAATCGATCTGGGCACCATAAGCAGAAAAAATAAAAGACGCGGCTTCAAAGAATGTGAAACTAACGACGGCGTTTGGTGCTTTGATTTTCAGTTAGTTTTATTGCAATATTCGTGTTGACAAAAATGTCGCAAACTGTTGTAATTTGACCTATGTTACAAATAAAGCATTCTGATTCTGAAATGATTCTACTCCAGAGTTTATCAAAACAGGCGCTTTAGAGATTATTAATAAATCTACTACCGGAAAAATCAAAACACAGATACGAAAAAGTCTATGACGATTTTGTTCAAAGGAGAACAACAAAAGTAGGAGTCAAAACTTTGCCGATACCTGCCTTATAATTTATTTCCAATATTTAACAGAAACTAGAAAGTCAAGCAGCCTATGGTGCATTTTTTCAATGCTTAGATCTACAATAAGCATCAAACACAATATACAAATCAATACATATAACAGTTTTTATTGTCTCGCAGGTGTGAAAAGTAGAGTATGCTCCTCTGGGATAAAGCCTGTCTTCGTCTTGGGCAGCTTGAACCCGTCGCTTCACGTAGTCCCTCGTTACGCTCAGGGTTCAATATGCCACCCGTGATGTAAGACACTGCTTTATCCCCTTGGTGCATAATCTACTATAATCGCAATATCCTGTAAGTAAGCATAGAAGACAAAAGTAAAAATAAATAACTCAGAAACTCAATTTGTGAAAATCTTATCTAATTTAACTTTTACTTTGAAAAGTTGAATAAAGATATCAAAAAACCGACTGCTTAAAAAGCGAACTAAATAGCCGTAAACAAGAAGAAAATCATGCAGTCGGAGGATACGTATTCGCGAGCTGGCTGAACAAAACCAGAAGTATGCATGATTTTCTTCTTGTATACGGCTTTTAGTTCGCTTTTTAGCAGTCGGGTTTATTTTTGTTTTTTTTAATCAACTTTTTTTATTTATAACTTTTTAGTTATCTTTTTTAAGATTTAGGTACATTTAAACATATAAGTGTTCTATATTTTTGTAATCACCTCTTAAAACCCTTTATTTTGATACCCCACACGAAGGAAAAAATAAATATTTTTGTCCCCCAAAATATGGCGCCCGAATTCCGCCATTTTTCTATTTTTAAATTTTAATATAGCCAGTGACATTAGCAGGGTTAAGATGAATCGATTGACGTATGAATCATCAAAATCGGCCAACACGTTTGGTCTCTAGAAAGCCACATAGGAACAAACATACATACATATTTACATACATACTTACATACATACAATAGACTGATAAACACATTACCCTCCTTCGGCAGTCGGGTAAAAAGGGTAGCTACTTGTTTTTGTAATATCCTATCTTTACCTAGACGAAGAGAAAAGCACCCATTTTCTTTTTAATAACCACGTTTTCTGCCTCGTTTATTAACAATATTACTTAGAGCTGAAATTGCGCGTAAAATACTTTAAACTGGTGGCAAAAACACATGGGACCTAATCTTATTAAAAACTACTTAATTACCAATAAAACTATATGATTTGTTGATTATAAATAAATGACAGTTTTAAGCCGAACATCTAACGATGCGATTAAAATAAAATTATAAATTAGGTAGACATAAAATGTAAATTCTCAAGCAAAAACATACAAAATTATTATTAATGGACGTCCCAAGTTGCAAGAAAAATAAGCAACATATAAAATTATAAACTACCCCAGGGGCTCAACTCAGGTTCGTTCGCTCGCACGAGTAAAAAGGCCGTGCCCTCTCAGGCCTCGGCGGCCGGCCGAGCTTTGACGAGGTTCACTTCAACCGGCTTGTGAATAATCGATAAACAAATAAAACGTGAATCCATTACCTCAACAGCTATAGTGATTCAACCATGATAATTAACCTTTCTGTTACAAAGACGATGAAAAACAACGTATTACTATTATGCAACAGATCCGTCATAAGCACAGGATACTGGTAACTATTAAGCCACACATAAAGTGATTATGAGGCATGGCATAACTTATGTAATAGCCAATCTTCAGCTTTATGTATCTTAAATTATTGGTTAAGCTTCAAGTGAACATGTTTTTAAATTGCAGCGTTGCTCACTGCGCTGTATTTGAGAGGGTGATAGCTAATGTCTGTCGCACAGACCGATCGATTTTTGGATGCGAATGTTCTTTACGCGTCGAGAAACCTTCGTAGTTAGCAGAGCGCGATGACCTGTCTGATGGCTTTCAGTCAGGTTAATCAATATCAACGAGTAGGTAGTTCATTTACAACTCTATCTGCAGAATAACTAAGCAACTCTCTGTCTATGTCTGTCTAGCTACGATATATGTCTGTTTGTAGCATTCAGAGAAAATCACATAGGTATACTCTTGTTCTTTTATCTACGCGAATTTCGTAGCATTGATTATAAAAGCTTCAATAAAGTCTGACAGTCCTATGATTAACGAAATAATGTCAACCATTGTGTACAAATTCAATTTCTAAGAATAAGCTACACATAACTAAATGCTACCAACCGCATTGAAGATTACTCAGCTTCCGTACTATTTAGAGAGTGAGTTACAACAATACAATCAAATTGGGTATCAGGAACGTCGAAATAATCCGAACGAGGCGGTGATAAATGCTGTGACGAAGTAGGTCGAGAAGCAAGGAGTAGCGTCTGGTGGGCGCGCGCCCATTGTCACGACCGTGTCGCCTGCTCCTCGTTCTCACATGACTTTTATTGCTCTCATTAATGACTAGACCCCACTTTTATTAGCCTCGTTAAGTAATCGCAATTATAATACGCCACAAAACAGGCCTCCTCCAGACGTCTGTCTCGCACACCAGTAAAATATTCATCTATTTCAAGTTCATCGATAACTCACGTCATGTTGTGGTTAATCGGTTTCACGGTTCTCGTTTTCAATACAATACGTATGCTTGTTAATCCGTCAGTTAACACCAACTGGGTCAACGATCTCTTCTCATTCGCTTGTTGACAATGTTGACACTTAGCCCGCGGCTGTAAATTACTATATCTATCTATTAAAATGTCATTAGACATTCATTTGATCATGAAAACAAAGCAACAACGTGTCTGACACTTTTGAAAGTACATCCTGCTTCCTCACGTTACCAGGAACGCATTTGAGTAAAAGTCAAGACAAGATAAGTTATCGGTGAAAAGCTTTTGTTAAGTATTTGCTGGTCTCGTTTCATTGTTTCCAGAATACGAATGATTGATGATGGCGGCCTAACAAGCGGCTGACTCAATGAAACTGTAAGCTGTTACTGTAGTTTATTGTTATACGTATGTATATGTATGGGTAGTGAATTTTAGCGTGTCAGTCAAAGTGATGGAGAACAGTGAAACCGAAATCAAGTCCACATGAGTCAGCTAAGTGTAGGCCCGATATTAGCGGATGCGAGCGAAGTAAAGGGGAAAGTTAAACTATTTGTTTTTCCTTTTCTTGTACGCGAGACAATGCGCCTTCCGATGAACTATTAGCGGGTTTGAATACGACGCAGGGTATAATGGCGACGGTAATTACTTTAATTTTGGCATTCAATTGTGAGTGTTACGTCGGTATGTGCCGATGATGAAAGTTACTGGTATCGATCTCAATTACACGGAGGCTGCGAGCACGTCGCCCGGTCGCCCCGCCGCGCCGCGCCGGCCCGTCGGCTCCGCGCTACCACGCGCCACAATACGACGCGCTGTGATTCATCGAGAGCGATTGAAAAACTGTACTTGACGTTAGCGTTGTGTAACTTAGTACGTGATCCAGTACGCGAAACACCTGCATTTTTATTACGTAATATAATTGTCAAAATAAAATCGTATCGTAAGACGTTGTTAATGTACCATAATTTGGTGAAAGTTTTAATAGTTTCGGAAAATGTGCATTGTAGGTAACCTGTTATTGACGTAATGTTACACAATCGCGGCTGAAAGTAGAGTAAGAGCTATCCGCACAGCCAGAGTTCTACATAGACCACATAGAGACACAGAAACATACTGCTAATAACAAAAGATAGTGAAATCGTGTGCTCAGCCCTTTCTTGTTATTTTACAAACTAAAAGCTGTTTTAGAGATCTATTGCCTACTTCGACAAGCTATTAAATGACAAAACAAATAAAGATTCCACGCATGGCAGCTATACTTACTATATTTTACGTATGTAACCCGAATACATGATGAATTGGCATAATATTTTAAAACAAAATCCCGTATCATGTAGAGGAATATGAGGTTCCTGCTGTCATACCGTGAAGAATTGTACTCCATTAATCAATTTGAGATCCACCCAACCCTGCTGTCTTCGCACGTTCGTATATATCAAGACCGTATGCCGAGCCCGACGAATATTAATATTGCGAATTTTCCCTCGTGTATATTATACCTATATCTTCAAGGTGAGGGTTGTTGAGATCAGATTTACTTAGGTAGGAGAGATCCAAATTGTTATTTTATCCCACTATGGGTTACCCTTTTAATGGATTCCTACTTGAGAAAATCTTTATTAGTAGCGTGCGTGTTGTTGAAATAATTGGATCGATCAGTCCTCATTAAAACGTAGCTTTACTACGTATCCTTGGCCTCATATTGCTCATTATGTATATAGGTACTCGAGCCTGCGTAGGTTACCGTAACCTTCACAAACCCTTTTGGGATAACAAGCGTAAGGGTGGTATTGTCCGTAGCAAAGGCCAAATAAACATTATCCTAAATGTCTTTGCCCCAAATAAATATTCTACAAAGGTCTATCTATTTAAAACAAATACTAAATCAATTATTTTGCGGACAGACAACGCAAAGTCTTATCCACTGGACTAGAATTGTAATAACACGAAATTTTGCTCAATATTTTCTTATATGTGTTGTTAAACACTGTGACAAGATTTTTGAATGAAAATTCATCCCTTAAAGGTGTTTAAAGTTTGTATGGACGTTCGTTATTTTTGTCGATTGGATACCGAATTGGGCACACGACTTGTGTACCTACTAAATTATAGCTAGACATGTCGACGCTTGGGGAGGCCTATGCCCAGCAGTGGACGTCTTTCGGCTGAAATGATGATGTCAGTTATAGCCTAGTTCTGTTATATCTGAAGTTTTAGTGAATTTATGTAAGAGCCTTGAATTACTGCTCACAAAGAAAAAGGAAATTAATAAGACTTTTTCTTTTTAGAAATCTATAAATCATATTATATCTAATAAGGTTCGATATTCTAATTCAAATCATAATGGATAATTTGACTATATGTAAATATACACAGATAAGACAACATACAAGAAGCGGTAATAAGAAGAGCTAACAGAAGCGTGTCAAGCACGCTGTACCCACACAGCGGGACAGTTATTGCTCGGCACAACTTTTGTGTATTTCCAAAACTTATTATCATGCATTGTTCGGTCTTCGGAACATAAATCATTGAAAGTGACCACTAGGAGTAATTTCTCCAATTTTCTCACGTTTTCTATTCATTTTTTTTGGAAAGTTACACGTTGTTTACATCGGAAGGATAACACGAATGATTTTTTAGTAAGTTATTTTTTTTTTTCATTTTATTGCAAACGTATATTGTCCAAACATGTCATGAACGTTTCAAAACAATTTAGTTTTCTGATTTTACAAGTAATATTTCTAACCAAACCTGCAAAATGTTTTTGAAGGATAATTGCTTCAAATTTCGAAGGAAAGATCGATTCGAACGCTGGACCACAAAATATAGAAAAGTTAAATTACCTACACACTTTCGGAAAAAAGGCGACTTAAAAACAATTAAAAATCTCTTTGTAAATTAGATGATTAGACTTCTGCTGAATGGTTCAGTTCACCTATTCATAAACTGTTTGATTTTACGGTCTACTAGGTACCAAGTTAAAAGGAGGGCTGTTTTTAAGAAATTAATTATTTCTTTCCAAACACGTCTAATGTTTGGAAAGAAATAATGTCGAATAATAATTTTATAAAAATTATGTCGAATTAACCAATTTTTATTAGACATAAATATTTTCACCAGTCAAGTTTATATTTTACTAAATCTTCTCTAAAGGTTACGAAACATTTACAGAACATTTTTGCTGGTATTAACTGAATAAATTGATGGAAACTATTTTTCTCCTTTCAGTAAGTAAAAATCTTAGCTGGTTAGAATATTTTTTTTTAAAGATTCGTAAGGTAAAAAATGAGTCATTTGGCATTCTAAATTATAATAATTTTCCTTAATGCAAGCGAAATTTTCGGGATTTAATTTGAATTTTCAAATCAAATTTAGTGTCGAAACATATGTTGAACATTCGTACATATTCATCTCGGAATGGGCTACTAGCATCCATATTAAACATTATACAGGAAAAACAAGTACACAGCAGTGTAATAAATCAATAAATAAGAGATGAAGGCGCCGCCCGCCCTCGCAGCGAGCTTACTCACAGGAAACCGCGCAGGCGCACCGCTCCGCACCACGCTCAGCAGCGCTACTAGCACTATGTCACTCCTTACAGCCATGGCCGCCTCACATTGCTGGCCAGCAACCACACGATAAGTTACTTCTTCACACTGGGCACACTGCTTATAAACAGCGACTCGGAAGTGGCATGCAGGTGCTTTGAATATCTGAAGCTCGCGCGATGCACCGAGCGAACTGCGAACTGCGACGCGAGGGAGCGACCGGCTTTGCGCGCGATTAGAACGCGTACACTTATGAGGCGCCAGCTACCGAATAAGCATTGCGAGCCCCCGAATGAAGTGAACACCTTTCGCACCTCCAAGAGAAAGTCGAAGGAAAGTGCAGATTTTGGCTGTCAAGGCACCGCCCACACGCGTCCCCTGAGGAGCATTGTCGCGAGTCATCCATCACTCGACCTCGCCGACAGGCAGCGGCTTCCGCTAATCAAAACAAACGAACAATATCGAGTGAGGGACGCGGCCAGTCGGTCGCGGACTCACGGCCAGCGCTCGCCGCCGCATCATGCCTCCCGACTCACACCCACTAGGCACATATCATGACATAAGAATAAACATAATCTGTCAAAGTCATATTAAATCCACAACAACCTATCGAAAGCTACGACCAAACTATAACGAATACCACGCACCAAAAAACCCTTAAGTAAACGCTCATTAATTTTTATTCAATTCGCAAATACGTGGGACCTGTCCTTTTAAGCTACATAACTCAAGTTCTACATATCTTATCATCCTCTCGCTGATATGCAGAAGACAGCCCGCATTCTCTTTATCAGGAAAGGGTCGAATGACTCATGGAATTATTGATCGACGTGTGAGTTCATTTATACATGTTGCCTACCTATTAATGTTCAGACTATAAAGTTTTAATACAGCACGCCTGCTATCCCCAAAGGGTTAGTACTTTAAAACAATTCGCCAGTTACAGGGGGCCCGCGTAATTTTGTTTGAAATGTTGAGTTGAGAGTAAAACTGGTAACTATAATTAAGTTAAATTTTATATTGACCATGTTTATGATGGAAGCCGAAGCTGATTCAAGCAGTAACTATAAGCTCCAACTTAGGTGATCTCGTACTGGGGGTTCATCCAGCAAAGCCCCTTAGTAGAGGCTACTTAGATACTGTGAACAGTAGCAATCCCTCCCCTAAATGCATCAATACCTTATTTATTTCATATAATACTTCTGATACGTCTGAAGCACTATTAAGAATTTCTTGAAATAAATAATTTCAAGAAATATTTAATAGTGCTTCAGACACTCGGCTTTCACGCTAGGAACTATTATAAGACCAATAATCTTTGCCAGAATAAAGACCATATTGGATTGGAACCACGTTTTAGCGTCCGTTCGAAGGACCCATTACACAAAAAAAAAATAGTTAATAGTTACCGTAGATTTGCTAATTCGTTTTATATTATTTTATTCAAGTTTATTTTCTAATAATCTTTGATTAAATATAAAGTAACAAAACTCTTCGGGTATTCCTTTTTTTATGAAGTGAACCTATAGCTTGTAGGTTTTCCAATACCGAAGTTTCTGTTTCCTGCAGCATTGATCCTCTAGTTCCTGAAGATCCGCATCACAACGCACTATGTATCACGGCGGACTTTGTTCAGCTGCTCGTCTGCCAGCTCGTCCCTATGTTTTATGTTTATACTTGTATGGGTCTGCTGACTATGCAGCAGCTTATGTTAAGATGAACTTAACATCGTTGACTGGCAATACGAGTTGGGCCACAGGTCACTGGACGATGCCGTGGCATTCTATTATTATGTTTTGTATAAAGTACCCAAAACTTATATCCCATCGAAAATAGTTGTTTCTCGGTCTAAATAATCCCTATGGTATAAAAGTCCGTTAATAAAAACGCCAAACAAAAAGTATGGCAACGATGCGGACTGCCAATCCTTTGTAATATTAGATACAAAGGATTTGGGAAAGTGCATGTTCGATGATTACATGGCAAACGTAGAATCCGCTATTCGCAACAACCTACGAGCTACTTAAAATAAAATAAAACCGGCCAAGTGCGAGTCGGACTCGCGTACGAATGGTTCCGTACTTGGTAAATTGCGGTTTACGATTTATGACGTATTAAAAAAAACTACGTATTAGATCTCTGTTCAGTCATTCTCTTATTTTAGAAGTTACAGGGGGAGGGGGCACATTTGACCACTTTGGAAGTATCTCTCGCGCAAACTATTCTATTTAGAAAAAAAAAATATTAGAAACCACAATATCATTTTTGAAGACCTATCCATAGATACCCCACAAGTATGGGTTAGATGAAAAAAAATATTGAGTTTCTGTTCTAAGTATGGAGAACCCCCAAAATTTATTGTTTTTTTTTCAATTTTTGTGTGAAAATCTTAATGCGATTCACAGAATACATCTACTTACTAAGTTTCAACAGCATAGTTCTTATAGTTTCGGAAAAAAGTGGCTGTGACATACGGACGGACAGACAGACAGACAGACAAACATGACGAGTCCATAAGGGTTCCGTTTTTTGCTATTTTGGCTACGGAACCCTAAAAAGCAAAACAACTCCTACCCTTCTGTGCTGCGGTTTGGTGATCAGTCCTCTAGTAATGGTGAAGAAATTTGCAATTTCTTCGGCGAATATTTTCTGTCAAACTTTCGTGAATCCACCAGCTCTGAGAATAGTGCGCAGTACCATTGTACCAGCGAGCGGACTGATTATAGTCCATATGATATTGCTGCTATCGAGGTTTGTGAAGTCGAGGTTATGAAACTGTTAAAGCTTTCGGACTTAAATAAATCTGCTGGTCCAAACAAGCTCCCACCGGTTTTCATAGTAAACTGTGCAACAAGCCTCTCGGTTCCTCTTACAATCTTATTCAGACGATCCCTGAATACCGGGGTTATGCCTGCTATATGGAAGTCGCCTTATATAACTCCTATTCACAAAAAGGGACCGAGAAACTGCGTTGACAACTATAGACCGATATCCAAATTATCCGTGTTTGCTGAAATATTAGAAAAAATTGTGTACAGGCAAATCACGGAACAGAGAGGCAAATTTACTCTGCTCTCAGGCTCAGTTTCAGCGAACACCAGCACGGATTCTTCAACAACCACAAACCTTGTTCTCTGTAGTGATTTCTTGTCAGAGGATATGTCTGAACGGTCCCAAATCGACACACAGACTATGCCAAATGTTTCGACAGAATTGATCACGACGTTCTCATGCGTAAACTTCTATCGATGGGCATAAGAGGTAATCTTTTCCGTTGGTTTAAGTCGTATGTGGAGGACAGGTTTCAGACTATTGTGCTGAATGGGTATTCATCTAGATTAATACGTATCCCATCTGGTGTTCCTCAAGGATCTTAATTAGGGCCCCTCTTATTCAATTTATTCATCAATGATATTGATTCTTGCTTCCTTCACTCTAAAATACTTCTTTATGCGGATGTCATGAAAATTATGTCAAAGATATCCTCTTTATCAGATGCTCTGTCATTACAGGAGGAACTAGATAGGTTCTAGTACTACTGCATCACTAATAAGCTCCATATAAACGTCTCCAAGTGTAACGTGTGCTCTATCACTAGAAAGCCTGTACCTATCACATTTAACTATAAACTTTTAGAAAAATCCCTAGCTAGAGTTAGCACAGTCGAAGACTTGGGTGTTGTATTTGCGTAGATCAAATCATTAATAAAGCATCCAAATCACTACGACATCGATGTTTTCAATACTAGCATATTAAAACTAAAAAGGACTCTTTGTAACCTCTTCTTTGATAACGTAAACTAATTAACTAAAATGCACGCTGTTTGAGTCACGTTTTTAGCCGACTTCAAAAAGGAGGAGGATGTCAATTCAGTTGTATATTCGTTTTTGTTTTTGATTATGTTACTGTTTTTACTTAAAACACTGCCTATCTTCTCAAATATTTTTTGTTTATAAGCTGTCTTCTATCTGTGAAAATTTTAATTGGCCTTATTTTTGTTACTCTCATTTTTGTAAAATTGTTTAGCTGTAAGTTTTTCTAGAACTGTAAAATAAAATAAAATAAATACTCTGTTTCAGACTACCCCACTGCATACGTCATGTCTCTATGCAGACTTCACGAACATTAATAAATTAATAAATATGCTCAAAATGATTGGTAGGAATGCAATAGCCTAGCTTAGCTAGCACGCAGCAATCATTAAAAATGTATAGGTACCATTTTTAGGTATAGCATACTGCCTGAAAAATGTGATGGAGCAAAAGTGTCTATAGCAATCGCGACCCACAAAAAACCCACCTTCAAATGAATGAGGGGAGAATTCCTGAAAAAGAAAAGAAAATCCAGTTCCACAAACATTGCTTTACAGCCAAAAGACCTTTCAGTCAAACAATTTGCATTGTCGTTCAATACAAAAGCAATCAGTAAGTATCTCTATCTATATAAAGTTCCGTTATCTTTTGAAGAAAAGGTTTTATTGTAATCTGGAACAAGCGTGGACTGCCAAACACTCCCTTGTTCGCAACAAAAGGTATATTTTGTGGAAATGTTTTGTTCGCCGGAGTATTCGTGCTCAAAAAAGTTGTTAATTGTAGGTATCTGAATGTGTTTGTACCGTCTTATTGGTCGCTGAACCTGAAACTACACGGATACCAAAATATTAACAAGATTGATTTCATAAAAAAACATGAAATAGTAGAATGGGGAAAAAGTCCGCCATTGTACTTTTGTGCATGAAGTTTAAATAAATAAATAAATAAATGGGGGTAGGCAGAAACTCAGATCACCACATGCTAAGATCCTTTTATACTTACTCCTTTTGGTTCGTTTACGTTCTTTCATTAAGTCAAAGTCACGCAACTCGGTTATAAGTACTGTGCTCCTGACTTTTCTGAACAACTTCACCAAGATCCGTCTTTGTAAATAGATACCTTTTTCACACCACCTCCTCGACAATATCCAATTAGGTACCTACATATCATGCAATCTCAACGTAAATTAAAGCATACCTCTTAGCCCTTAGGGGAGGTGAAGTTGTAGGAAACTCCCAAGAGAGTAAAGTGATTTGAATTTGGAACGTCAAATTCGTGTGGAAACATGTGGAAAACTCTAAGTAAAAAAATGCACATATGGCATTGTAAAGAGGTTTGTTCGAAAATCGAACTGGGCACCATAATCAGAACACAAAAAAAAATAACAAAAGACGTTGATTGGTCACCGAATAAATAATAGTACAAGTAGTTTGGTGCTGTAATTTTTAGTGAATTTTATTGCAATATTCGTGTTGACAAAAAATGTCGAGCGATAGTGTTTCTACTTCATAGTTTATCAAAACAGGCGCTTTAGAGATTATTAATAAATCTACTACCGGAAAAATGCCAAACACTGACACGAACAAACCTATAACAGTTTTGTTCAATGGAGAACAACAAAAGTAGGAGTAAAGACTGTGTCGGAATCCGCCCTTTCTGTTTATTACCAACATTTAGCAGAAACTCGAAAGTCAAGCAGCCGATGGTGCGTTAATTCAATGCTCAGAAATCAATACATACTTAGCAGATTATTAGGGTACCGTACCCAAAAGGTAAAAACGGGACCCTATTACTAAGACTCCGCGGTCCGTCTGTCTGTCTGTGTGTCTGTCACCAGGCTGTATCTCATGAACCGTGATAGCAGTTGAAGTTTTCACAGATGATATATTTCTGTTGCCGCCATAGATATAATAAACAAGAGTATTTAATATTTCTATAGTTGCCGCTATAACAACAAATACTAAAAACAGAATAAAATAGATATTTAAGTGGGGCTCCCATACAACAAGCGTCATTTTTTTGCCATTTTTTGCGATAATGGTACGGAACCCTTCGTGCGCGAGTCCGACTCGAACTTGGCCGGCTTTTTTTTGTAAATTAGAGTATGCTCCTCTGGGATAAAGCGTGTCTTCGTCTTGAGCAGTTTGAACCTCCTCGCTTCCCTCCTAGGACTCTAAATAACTACTCTACATTCTAACTCTAGGGTCCCTCGTTACGCTCAGGGTTCCATATGCCGCCCGTGACGTAAGACACTGCTTTATCCCCTTGGTGCATAATCTACTATTATTAGCCTCTACATGACCAAACCAGTAGTATCTAGATATTATTATAATGAATACTAAAGAATACGCATTCATTATAACAATTAGATTTCCTGGTGCTCTGTAGCTAGTCCAGGAGACTTCCAGCGATTATTTATTATGTGCTTCTGGATAAGGCTTGGCTCCTACGACATTTAAACAAACATACATTGGTAGGTACTGCCACCGGTACTGCTTATCCGCCCTCTGCTGTAGGTGTCTACAATTGGGAAAGTAAAACGTGATAGCAGCACGCGCCAAATTCAGACTAATAAGAACCAAGAGAATCAGACAGTTTTAGAACTGCAGAATAGATAGAGCGGTTATCAGGGAGTCTTCTCTTGTCAGCAGAAGTTATGAACTATTGTTTTTAAAATGTATTTAAAATAGTAACCAAAATGTTAGATAAACGAATAATTAATATATTAGACGCCTTTATAGGCTGCAAAAGTTTTTTTTTTTTTTTTATAATCTATAGGCTCGCGTTTGACCACTATCTCGCCTGATGTTAAGCGATGATGCGGTCTACGGTGAAGCACGCTTACCTAGAAGAAACCTATTCACTCTTGACTTAAAGACCCCAAGGTTGTAGCTATCAGGGAACAAAGACTCCGGAAGGGAGTTCCAGTTTGTAGCTATACTTAACTCCACGTAAGTGTGTAGCTCCCAAAACAAAGGTCTTGCTTAACGGAAATACTAAACAAGTAAACGCATAATTATTGCTTGGTACCTATTCGTATCTATACTTACATTCAGTGCTGTATCATGGAGTGGAATAGTACATTTATTCATAGTGTAAGGCAAAGCTAAGAATAAATTTTAGCGTAATGTTCAAGACGCCTGACTTTTCGAAGCGGGCGCCGGTAGTAGTCTGCGAACGCAGAATAATAATGAACTTACAGCACGCGTACCCAGCCCTTTTATTACGTTATTTGCACACTTGGTAGGCGAGGACAACATACGCACTTGAGGTGACGACCTGTTGTATAGGCCAGTTTGATAAACTTAGAATTAGAAAATGTGTGTCGCAGTCTGTGGAACTAAGTAGGGACGATAAATACCTCGAATCGTTAGCATTTTCGCGCGCCCTCGTGTGCTGTGCTGCACATGTTCGGACAGAGCGGTGAATCACTACTGAAAAAAAAAACCTCGAGGGACGGCGGAGAACGCGGGTGACGCAGCGCGAGGCGCGAGTCCGGAGTCATTGATCCCGTCGCAGTCCCGGACGGCCGACGCCATGTCGGAGCGCGCGCACGCCGAGCCGCTCCTCCCGCCGCTCGCGCTCGCCGCCTGCGTCGCGTGCGTCGCCGGCGCTGCCGCCCTTGCCAACTGCTCGGTGCTCGCCGCGCTCTTCAAAACATCACGCAGTGGTAAACAAAACTTGTTTGATAATCCCTTCTAGATAATTTCAGGTCCATACACCTTTATCACATAAAATAAGGCCAGCTTTCTTTAGTTGTGACCGTAAACTTATTCATAATAACTACGGTTTAAGTCATATTACAGTGTTGTTGCGCTCTCAGTAACGTCCTGTCTTTTGAATGCTTTGTATAACAAGAGTAATGAATGACCCTTTACTCGGTGTAAGTGTAGTCCGTGCCGTACTCCGTACGTTCACATTCGAAGCATATGTAGAGATGAAACTTATCCCTACAGTTTATTCCATTAGTATCATCGACGAGCTTCGTAAGTCCTTCAGTTAATTGACTTGTTTGTATTGGTCACTTCACTTGTACTGTTAAGAACGAGTAGGTAGTTAGATATGTAAACTGATTTGAACCGTTTTTATTATGTGTTGTTCCTGATGATGTGTGTTTCTTTTCCAGGTTTGCTGACCATCGTTTTACAATTGGCTCTCGCCGACCTTATACTCGGAGCATCAATAGGACCTGAGTTGTGGTCGTACAATATCAGATCGTGGCATTTTGGTGACCATGGCTGTGTAGCCTACCGAGGACTGAACGTGTTTGCCTCGACAGCATCGTCCTATTTAGTGGCTACTATTGCACTACATTCACTCGCCACCGTCAACATTGAAGAAAAGGCTATCGCAAAACGAATCAAACGAAATGAACACGATGAAGATGAAGAAATAAGATCTTCACGTCACAGTTTAGTGACAAGTAGTGACTCTTCAACTCCACCAAGAACTATGAACCTGGATTACAGACTGACTGATCGAAGAATCTCAGTGACGCAGCCATCAGTGTTTGTTTGGGTGCTGGCTGTGTCACTAAGTGTTCCGGAGTTTGTGTTAGCCACAACAGTGCACCGCGATGGTAATTTGTTGTGCACCATTGTGGACACCAGTCAACGTCTGCATATGTACTCAATTCTTGCAGTTTTCAATTTATTCTTACCTCTTATTATTATGATTATTGCTGGTGTTCTAGTCATTATTAAGTTGAGGATAAAGAAAATTATGTCGCGGATTGAATGTTTCGAATCAATCGCATCATTGAAATTATCCCTCTGGCTTATATTGGTTTACATTGTGCTGTGTACTCCTCGGTCCTGTGTAACTGCTTATAATATTTACTCCAAATCAATGCAAGGTAATGAAACTTCCTTAGCTCACAGTGATGATATGACAACTTTGAATGTGGCAACCAGCAGTACGTACATTGTTTCAACTTTAGTTAGGCCACTGCTCAGTATTATTTTACTGCCGCGAGTTAGGCAGTCGTTTTCTTTCGGATCGTATACCAACACAGACAATGTGTGATATACGAGAATATTAGGACAACGTTACTGAAGTTGCAAATTCTAAGTGAGGTGATATATTTTAAACGCTGTTGTGTACGAAGCATTTAAACAAGGTTGCATTTGAATGTAAGTGAAAAGTTGTGGTATGGGAGACTAAGGATTAACATAACAAACTCGATGGATTGCTATGCAGCGAGAATAGTGTGAGTGAAAGAAAAGGACATTGCTTGTGTTAAGTGCCATAACAGATAATGACTGTGTATGTAAACCATAATAATATGTCTAGGCTACCTACTATAAATTCGACTAAAATTAATATCTAACATATCCAAAATCACCTAAACTCATAGCCGGCCATAAACATATCATAATACATAATTATAGAAAACAACAAAATTTCCTCATATTTTTTTTTTTATAACATGAATCATAATCGTAAATAGGTATAACTACCTAGATACTACAGAGCTTTCCTCAATTTGCTCGTGGTCCCATTCCAAAAGTATTGGTTAATTTAAGAGACCGCTAAATTGGTATGAAGATGAAAAATTGCACCAAGAACCCCTTAAAATACCAAAAAAGACAAAATAAAATGTTGTATTCAATTAAATTTTTATACTTATTATTTTTATTTTTCTTTTAATTTTAATTATTGGTACCTAAGTACATCTTCTCTCGCCAAATCCGGCAGAAAATTATTAAAGACATATTTTTTTACTGTTTTATAATAAACTTTTTAAGTTTACTAGTATTCGTTTTAATCATGGCTTTAGGTGCCTCTATACATAAAAAATGCTAAAGAAACTTTGCCGCAGAAGATGGATGAGTCTGAAAGGTCCTGGAGTGGCAACCGGGTACCGAAAGACGCAGCGTTGAAAAGGTGGATCTGGTCAGGGGCGCGGGAATCCGAATGATACGAAAAGCACTGGACCGGTTGATGTATCGAGTCTTGGCGGAGGTCTATGTCCAGCAGTCGACGTCTGTCGGTTGAAACGATGCATGTCATTCTAAAGTCACCGCCAGATAACATACAATAGTACATTGTGATACAAGGGTGGAAAGTAGGTTATTGCAAACGAGCTGTCATTAACAAGCCCGAGCCGAAGGCGAGGGATTTTAATGACACGAGTTTGCAATAACCTACACGCCCGTGTATCACACGATATTTTTCAATACAGTTGTGGGAAATAGTAAAAACAAATCAAAGAATTAGATTTGTTAATTCACAAAAAAATAAAATTTTCGCGCGTTTTTGCAACTGGACATATTTTTTTACAACGAAAACAGCCTACACAGCCTATTAGATTTTTGACAAATGTTGATGTGAAAATAATTAAATTGAAACTGGTAATTAAATATATTAAACAACCATTTAAAAGAATTTTGAGAATTATATGCTAAACGTACGGAATCATTCATTTTTCCTCGTATCAAATCTATTCCATTTTATTCTATGTATGAAAACTCCTTGCTACTAAACTTTTTTAAATTGACTTATAACTAAAGGCGCGTTTTTGCAACTGACATTGTTTACAACGAAAACAGTCTATACAGCCTATTCGATTTTAGACAAATGTTGATGTGAAAATTATTAAATTAAAACTGGTAATTAAATATATTAAACAACCATTAAAAAGACTTTTGAGAGTTCAATGCTAAAACGTACGGAATCATTAATTTTTCCTCGTATAAAATCTATCCCATTTTATTCTATGTATGAAAACTCTTTGCTACTAAACTTTTTAAATTGACTTATAAATTTAAAAGTAAACTGCAAAACTAATGATCGAGCTCGTAAACAAAAGTCACGACCGCGTAACAGAAAGATGCCTATGCATAAGATTTAATTTTCGAATCATAATTATAGCCTCTGAAAGTACGCCATGTTTAACAACTGTATTGAAAATAAAATTCGTTAACACCTGTCTACCAATGTATTTCAATATATCGAAACGATACGAAAAAAATGTTAAGGCAGTGTCGCTAACACGATTAAACAAACGTATCGCGGTAAGGGACATTCTTGAACCTTTCGCTTGGTAATGAGTTAATATCTCATAAACGCGTCGACAGATTTACATATTTACATGCCTATACCTTTCATTTGAGACCAAAATTATCTAAAAATATCCATAAACAAAAAAAACATGTTTTCAAGTTACGTAATTATATTTATTGGTATAGCACGGTTCATTAAAGAAATGAAACTAAAATGGCGCTGCTTATCATGATCTCTCGCTTGCACAATTAGGAAGAAAAAAAATCAGTTTTGATTTGCATTTGATTTGAAATTAGTAAAAAAATTAAATCAAAAATTCAAAAACCCGACTGCACTAAAAGACGTATACAAGAAGAAGAGTCGGAGGATAGATATTCCCGAGCTGGCTGACCAAAACCACATGTATCCTCCGACTGCACAGCATGATTTTCTTCTTGTTTACGTTTATATATATTAGGTACATTTAAACATAAATATTTTAATTTTTTGAAATCACCTCTTAAAACCTTTTATTTTGGCTTAGAAGAAAAAAAATTGCCCCCTCGCAATATGGCGCCCAAAATCCACCATTTTTCTATTTTCCAATTTTAATGTAGCCAGTGACACTCCGATTGACGTAAGAATCATCAAAATCGGCCAATGCGTTAGGTCTCTCTCGCCACATAGGTACAAACATACATACACACTTACACACATATATAGACTGATAAACACATTACCCTCCTTCGGCAGTCGTCGGGTAAAAAGTAAGCAGGTAAGTATGTACGAAATATTCTAACTATACTATCTGTCAACAAGCCGCAATTCTAGATTCGTTTCCACGGTGAAGCGAAGAGGAACCCGAGGAGGGGCCGCTCGTCAGGGCTTTTGCCGATATGCCGACGACGTACGACGAACAAGTAAGTTGCGGTGCCACCTGGACGACATCGCAACTGAGGCGGGCCGCGATGTCGTATGGGACTTCCCATACCCATACGATATCGCGGCTGAGGATTGGAGGCTGCGATGGGAGAGGACTGCTGGTATTGCGGTGCGCCGCTCTCCCTACCTTCCGCGTCCTGGACGGGGTCGCCACCGACTGACGGCGGTCACGATGGGCCCGCAGGGGAGGAGTAGTGTCGGTGTAGCGTTGGCCGCTCTCCCTATCCCCTGCGGTCGATAAAATAGTGATGGGATAGGTGGCAGGGCCATCGACCTTGACCCGTCACAAGGGGACCAAGGGTGCCATACTGGCGCCCATGTGCTGGTTTGGTCCCTCGAGTGGTGAGAGGCAAAAAAAAAGACGTATTAAATAATCTTACTCGAAGTTGGTTGTTATAGGAATGTCGACATTCCAAGATTTAAGCCCATAGAAATATAAGATACAGTTTAATACAGTAATATTGTTTATTATATCTATGTTTAAGCCCCTCAACTTACATACCTAATTATTTATTTTAACCAACTTTTCATAAAGGAGAAGGTTCTATGTCTGACTTCGTTTCTTTTATAATTTTTTTTGTTTATTCACCGATTTCTGCGTCAATTGTGAACCAATTTTGAAGATATTTTTTTTGTTTGAAAGAGTATTTTTCCAAATTGGTGCCATTTTAATTTTGTGAAGATCTGATGAAGTACTTTAGAGATATACAACAGAACTCTTCAATAAATGACGGCAATCTCTCGGTATTGCTGCAATCGCATGTCTGTTTATTGTTTATACCATTTCATAACATACGGCAATACGGTCTAAAGGGCGTACCCCTTTAGACCGTACAGTTGTATAGTACGGTCTAAAGGGGAAAAAACAGATGTGTACAGTTCACCTTGGTACACTCTCATTTCAACGGTTATGTTTAAGTTTCATGATATTCGGGTAATCTATTCTGGCATTATAGGCCTTTGCTATTACGTAGGTAGGTAAAATAACTAAAAAGTGAAACGTACAAAAACATTTTACAAAAAAAACGAAAAGTAATAGATAGATAGGTACCCAAAGACACCGACTTCCGAAAAAGAATTTATTTTTCACTTTGTAGTGTTTTTATTTGGAAGTCGGTTTAATTTTTTCGTTAAAATGTTTTCGCTCGTGAACTCGACTTTGAAGCGAAACGAATTTATTTCTTTCTTGTGTGAGGATGTGGCCACCTCTGGTATCAGAGTTAATAAAGCCGCCTCTGGGAACCCCACAGGCCTTGACCCTGACTTGGCTATTTCAGACTTACATTAACTATATAAGTCCAGGTTTCCTCACGATGTTTTCCTTCACCGTTGCCTGTGATGTCCAAGATAAACTTAGAAAGTATAGTCTTCGCCAAACTTCTTGGCCGCCCTGAAGTTGGTTTACCGCATGCGCGAGACACGAAACGGTGGTTTTTGTATGAGATTTACTACTGCGCAGCCATTGTAGCCAACTTCAGGGCGGCCAAGAAGTTTGGCGAGAACTATAGGCATATAAATTTGAAAAAGTCACATTGGCACTTGCCAGAATTTGCACCCTCGATCTCAAGCACGACAGGCGAGTTCTTAGCCAATGGGCCACCACGACTTCTACACGACACCTAGCGAAACGAATTGATTTAACGATTAGTTAACAGAATGTGTGGCCACTCATAAAAGGAGGACCTATAGCGTGTATTGGCCAGACAACGTGATGCACCCCCTAGTTGCGCTTATTTCCGCAATAAGCGCAGGGGCGAGTAGGGTGGGTGGCTCTGTCTCGCCTCTTGCCCCCTGGCCCCTGGATACCACCCCCGATGATGTCATGCAACACACACTAACTGCTACCACGTAGCCGTTTTGTGGGCCATGGCTTTATTGATTTTAATCCTGAATTTATTTTGTTACTTATTTATTATTTAAGTACTTAGTATAGGTAACAACATGTTTTTCTTGCGAGTATTATGGTAATAGATGGTGATGACCCATTTCTTTGTAGACCAACAGCTAAGCTAAATTAATTAAGCGTAGTTTAGGTTAATTTTGAACATTTACCCAGTTTTGTTTAGGTACCTAGCGGTCTGCACACAACTCACAAGCAAGAAAATGCTATGAGATCTAAGCCAACCAAAACAAACTTAGAGTCGGTTAGGTTTTAGCAGACCAAAATTAAGCTACGCGACTCTCGATGGCAGACAACCGGCTGGCTACTCCATCCATGATTATTTTGTCCTTATAACAATTTATTCAAGGTCGGCACAACATGTCTTTAGGTGCCTCCATTCATGATTCTCTTGTCCTTATAACAATTTATTTAAGGTCGGCACAACATGTCTTAAGGTGCCTCCATCCATGATTCTCTTGTCCTTATAACAATTTATTCAAGGTCGGCACAACATGTCTTAAGGTACCTCCATCCATGATTATCTTGTCCTTATAACAGTTTATTCAAGGTCGGCACAACATGTCTTTAGGTGCCTCCATTCATGATTCTCTTGTCCTTATAACAATTTATTCAAGGTTGGCACAGCATGTCTTCTTCTTCCACACTTCTCTACCGATTCAAGATTATTATTAACATGAAACTACCACCGTAATTACAAATGTACCTACGTTCTTCTAATATTTTATTTTGCCAAAGTTCAAAAACCGGTCAAGTGCCATTAACACGAAACATTATATTGCCGTAAAGTAAATAACTATCAGCACTTGCGCATAACATTAACCGACTTTATGCCTTCCTATGATCACATAGACTGACACTGAACTTGTACAAGGATTATCTATTTACATCTTCCTAGTTAATTTGCAAATAAATAAGTCCATCTATCTTTTTTAGGGTTCCGTAGCCAAAGGGTGAAAACGGGACCCTATTACTAAGACTCCGCGGTCCGTCTGTCTATCTGTCACCAGGCTGTATCTCATGAACCGTGATAGCTAAACAGTTGAAATTATCACATGATGTATTTCTATTAACTTCCGCTATAACAACAAATACTAAAAACAGAATAAAATAAATAATTAAGTGGGGCATACAACAAACGTGTTTTTTTTGGCGTTTTTAGTGATAATAGTGAAACGAAACCCTTTGTGCGCGAGTCCGACTCGCACTCGGCCTAAAGTCAAATTAGATTCGATTGCCATGCAAATTAATTATTTTCTTTTGTCGATATCCATCTATAAAGTCAATATTCAACCCGACTGCATCACTAATTGAGTAGCGTAAAACTTTCCAGAACGAAATAGTGAATACCGCAGATTAGAGGTGAATACATAAGAAATTTTTCAAATTCCGAAAGAGATGAGCGTGCGTGCAAGGATCCAGGAACGAACCATACCATTCCCCGTGGCTCTAACGCGCGCTCGTATCGGCTCCTTTCGCAATTCGCACCCGCGCCGCGGTGGTACTCAAATAGATAATATTTTTCTAATCAGTTACGAAGTTGGATTTTATAACTCCTTCTTCAGTTACCAGTTAGTCCTTATTTAGTTTAGAATAGGTTACATCTAGGCAAGCGTACTTCACCGTAGACCACATTATCGCTTACCATCAGGCGAGATCACAGATAACTAAATATAAATACTATGGCGAGATAGTGGTAGTCACGTAACACACTCGGTCAAACGCGAGCATATAGATTAAAAAAAACATCATCACCGCTTTTAGACGTGTGCCGCTGAAACCGTTTTAATGTTCATGTAATGTAACAACAACAAAACCCTCTTCTTAGTCCGCATTATTATGCAACTTCGGAACCCTATTACTACGTGAGACCCGACACGCACTTGGCCGGTTTTTTTTAATAATTATATCTAAGAAAATTTTGAGTTTTATTCGTATAACATAGCGTCATTAATTTGTAAAGTTATGTCTAACATGGACATAAAACGACAATCGCATTCAAAGCGCCGCGCGTATTGGAATGAAATTGTCACCATCTCAAAGACAATTTAATTATATGTCGGGTTTAGTCAATAGTACGGACGTCAAAACAAATCGCAAGCACGCCATCTGGCGGCAAAGCAAGACAACTACGCTTTGGCGCGCTTTCTCTAACCACTTGCGTGGTGGGGATAATAGAATATTGCCAGTGTTGCCAACTCAGTGGATTTTCCACTATAACTGGTGGTTTCGACTTCCCTTTTAGTGGCGAAATATTGCTTTTAGTGGCTAGTGGATTTTTTTAGTGGCTTTGATTGCTTCAGTTAGTGGTGGTACGCCATTGAACCACTAGTACGATTTACAAAAAACTCTATGTTAGGAAAGAACTATTGAAAGAAGTGTATAATTTTTTGTAATGAAGGCGACACCACAGAACTAAGGTAGTGATTTTCGGGGATTCCCTGAAATTATTTTTTCAATTTCTTGTATAATTTTGATTATGGACTTTGATTGTATGATTACTGGGTCAAGTTTGATTTGATTTCAAGGGTTTGTGTTTATTCTCTGGTTTGTTTATGTTGTTCCCTATGCGTGCATAAATACAACGGACGGACAATACAGTACAGTTCGAGTCGGTATCAGTAAAGGTTACTTACTAGTTTAATTATTTCCACTAATTTTGTGAAACTAATAGGTATGCCAAAACCACAGTATACCTAAAAGTTCCGTGATTGTTGGTTAGGTTAACCAGAATTAAAGGACTGGATACAAGTGGTGGAAAGCACTGCTCCGTGTTTGTTCCGTGACTGCTGGCCCAGTAGCTACGTGCAAATTATGTGGTTCAATTTTAAGGAATGATTACGGAGATTTTGTTGTTTTGGATTAGTGGTTTTCTGGTGGTTTGAGAGACCGTTAAGTTTAGTGGTTTTCTGGTGGGTCACGAAACCACATTTGGTGGATTTGTAAAAATAAAGTTGGCAACACTGAATATTGCAGTTGAGCTAAAATGTACTAGCAGTTGAGTACTGACAGCCGTAGAGCTAACACGTCGTAGAATCAGTGTCGATCCGTAATATTAGTAAGCAAGAATGTAACTTGTGTCTATTTGAAATATACTCAGTGTATCGAATAATTTGTGTGATTTCATTTTCACGATTGTACCCAACGACCTGCCCACATACGATGTCTTAACCTAAAGGAATACATCCTGACTTTCCGATGGTTTACATCTATCGGCCAGCCTTGATGCGACATCAGAATTGGGATTCGGTCGTGCTAATGAGATCACACGTAAAAACAAAGCTAGTGAAAGTGGCGGTTACATTCTTGCAAAAAAAATCGCGGTGACAGTTGCGACTACCCTCAGTCTTGAATAATAAAAAGCGAGTCTTGAACGGAGCAGCAAGGCGGCTAGCAACAACCAAGGAGCTGGACAGGTCAAGGAGGACCGTGTGGACCTGTGGAAAGATTCATACGCACGGATCTTTATGTCAATCTGGTGAGTCGTTTTCATTTTGTTATGACTATTGCCAAGAGTGATCGTTTTTCAAAATTCTGGTTTTGTGTACGGTATGGCGGTCAGTGGATCGTTGGGGTGGCCCGTGTTGGGTCCATACTCTCATGTTAGTTACCGCTGGTCAAGTTTTGGAGTTATTATTCTGCTAACACTGGCAATGACCCTTGACTAGCCTTGGCCGACTATGGTTACGACGCCGATGGCCTTGGAACGATATGGTGCCTGCCTTACACTTCAGTCTGGAAAATAACGTACCTACCTTACATTTCAGTCTGTAAATTATGATAATTCCAAATGAAATACTTTGATTAGAATTGTAGTACGATAGTTTTGTCTAGTGCGAGGTGAGAGTTGATTAATTTTGAGAAGAGGCCTAATATTCTTCTTTTCGAATCAGAGGGCTAAACTATACCTAGGCACTTAGGGCAACCACATATTACAGAAGGTTCATGTTTTGGACCGGAACTCTGCACTCACATTCGGTGTCCATAATAACCTATTTAGCCATGCCGGTTTAGATAACTACTACTACTAGAAGCTCGTGGCTAAATAATAACAGCCGCACTGGTCGATCATCAAGGTTAAGCAACGCTTGACGAGGTCGGTCCGTGGATGGGTGACCATTTCAACATACCGGGTTTCCTCCTTGCCTCGGAGAGCACGTTAAGCCGTTGGTCCCGGCTGTCATTTGAAGATCTTTGACAGTCGTTACGGGTAGTCAGAGGCCTGAGATCTGACACCAGTCTTGCCAAGGGGTACCATTTTACCCAGTTACTGGGTTGTGGAGGTCAGATAGGCAGTCGCTCCATGTAAAGCACTGGTACTCAGCTAAATCCGGTGAGACTGGAAGCCGACCCCAATAAAGTTGGGAAAAGGCTAGGCAGATTGATTAGTTTAGGTTACTACACCGGTGCATCGATTAATTTCCATCAATGCTGTGTATGGTTAAGATAACCGTGTGAACATATACTCTCGTAATGCTTTTCATGTTTCAGATACCACATTGTGTCGCAGCCTGAAGCCTCTGCTGCAGGCTAGCGATTCAGATGCTGAGCGCGAAGGTTGACGTGTCAACATCTGAGAGGTTGAGACCGACAGCAGGCTAGCAGTTCGCAGGTGGTAGTCGAACGCTATGACCACAGCTGTGAGGTCGGGAGAGCGCGCAAGTTTGGAATGGAATACTCGGTGAGTCGCTTCCATATTATTTCGATAGTGAGGTCGAAGGTTTTCTAGTGAAGAGATGCTAGTTCGAGTTTCAAGTTTTCATGTTTGACCATTGTATTGGTCGTGGTTATATCTAGCACTATCACTAGGTAATTGAGACACACTTAGTAAAAAGCAAGTAGCTAATGAGTTTCCTTTTGGCTAGTAAGCACTATCCTAGTTTCAATATTAGGTTTAGTACGAACCTTAGGATGAGATATCCCATATGAAGGAATTGAGATATCCAAAATGACCGAACAACTAGTGATTTTCAGTGGCAAAGCGAGTTGGTAATGTCGTGTGGTAACGAAATTGTATCGAGTTAGTGACGGTACTGTTCATTTACCTGTACTCAGAAAAGATCTTGTTGCGTTACGACTTACACAGCCGTCTTCAGATCTGAATTCACTTGCTTACTTTCAGAGTAGTATTATGATAGCAGAGTAGATCTCGCGATCGTTTTCCTTGCTTGAAAACTAAATTAGTGAGCGATAGTGAGGGGTTACAGTATTCGTGAAGCTCCTTTACACGAGGTATTAAGAAGTAAATGTTATCAGGCTTAATTCCCCTCATATTAACAGTTTGTATGTTCCAAGATCTTTAAGTGAAAGGCGCGAATCTTGTGAGAAGGATCCCCGATCACCAAGTTCCTTGAGAATTGGACATCATAGTTGATGACGGTGGTAGTGAAACCAAATCTGATTAACATGTCTGCTTATGAGACAAATTCTGGACCGCACCTCATGCGTAACATGTGGCGATGGGTTTTTGAAGAGGTTTCATGAGTTGAGTATGCATTGCCTTTGAATTATAACAAACTGTAACAGCATTGTTACTATTACTTTTAGTTGTTGAACTTGTTGATCGTAGGACACTTTTTTCTAATGAATAGTGTTGTGTGGGAATCTCTAGTACGAAAACTAAATAGGCCCTGTATTAAGTCCGCGATAGGTGATTATGACAGGATGGTGATCGTTATACACCGAAAGCTATAAATAGGTACGCTTAGAATCTACAAGTATACACATGGTAGGTCAGGGAAGATACCAGCGGGTTATGTACCAGTCGACGTTGATGTCAAAAGGATTTTGATGATAATGAGCAAGCTTAAGGTGTCGAGTAATTGAGTCTAACAGCCATATTATGTTTGACCGTACCAGTGGATTCTGGCGGAGGTCGGGGTCTAGAGAGACCGTTGTGTGAGAGCAATATAATTGCTAGTCGGCTATAGGGCCGTGGCGTTAGAGGTTTTACTCGAGAGTTTCTGTAAGCTTGGCAGTTTTTGCTGCAGAATAAGTTTTAAAGTTTGTTTGGAATGACTGTGGTACATGGCCCAGGGTAACGGTTTAGTTTAAAGAGTAGGGTTCTAAAATCTTTATTTTCACGAACCCAATAATCTAGTTTGGTCAGGAATAGCCGAGCGTTGTGAGGCAATTGTTGGCCTGTGTGGCAACGGTAGCCCTGTATGGCAACGGTAGGCCTGTGTGGCCTGTATGGCTGGCGGTAAGCCTGTGTGACACTTTCTGGTGGGAAAATTCATGTTTGTGTTAGGAACCTTACAGAAAGTTCCTATTGAGTCATGAGGTTAAAAGAAAGTAAACTCGCAGTCATGCGTTTGGTGGGGTCACCATGATAATTTTGATGACGTTCGAATCGTCAAGCCCTCTTTTTGGTTTTTTGGTTTTCTAATTTTGATTACTTTGCGTAGATCGTGTTAGTAAGACACACAAAGGTCAAGTACCAATTGAGATAGTAGATGAAGTAGATAATGAATTGACGTAACATAGGACAGACTAAATCTCTGTGTGAACGGGTTTTGAGATCAGAGAGTTGAGTTGACTCGACATCGTGGAGATGTTCGAGTAGAGCAATTGTGAATTCTAAGAGAGCTATAAGATAGCTAAATATCGTGAATAAGATACCTGGTGGTTTCTTTTGTTGGATTTAATTTGAGATTAATGACTATCAGTGGTACTTGGACTTTGTAATCACGAAGATTGGGTGCTTTTAGGTACCAAATTGATGATTGAGTTACTATTTTCTTTAAATTGGAAATATAATTACTCTTCCCTTGCAAAGGTGAAAGGAGACATTTAAATGATCATGTTTGATTGATTCAAAGTGTTTCCTCACTCACCTAGAGTATGCGTCAGGGTTGGACGAGTGAATACTGTTTGGAAATTTTGTGTTTCAGAAAAACATCCCTTGTATGATGGGAGACTGGCGGGTCGGAGTAGACTAAGAGGACGTGTGGCGCAACACGACATGAGATGGCATGGAGCAAGGACAAGAAGATGATGCCTGCGGGTGATAGATTTGGGGATCTGTCACCTGAGAGGCCCGAGAAGGTGACGTGTGTGTTCCACGCTCGCCTCTCAAAAGGAACTACGGCCTAGAGAACACCATGTGGTTTTAGTCAGTAGGAGTCTGACAGACCCCACAGCTTTCCCCAAGGGCTGAGGACATCCATTGAGGATTTCCACATGATTCGATACACTGTTAGAACCTGACAATGAGGAACAGACGAGGACGCCTGTCTCGCAGGATGGCCGTGTCGGGTTTAGTCAATAGTACGGACGTCAAAACAAATCGCAAGCACGCCATCTGGCGGCAAAGCAAGACAACTACGCTTTGGCGCGCTTTCTCTAACCACTTGCGTGGTGGGGATAATAGAATATTGCAGTTGAGCTAAAATGTACTAGCAGTTGAGTACTGACAGCCGTAGAGCTAACACGTCGTAGAATCAGTGTCGATCCGTAATATTAGTAAGCAAGAATGTAACTTGTGTCTATTTGAAATATACTCAGTGTATCGAATAATTTGTGTGATTTCATTTTCACGATTGTACCCAACGACCTGCCCACATACGATGTCTTAACCTAAAGGAATACATCCTGACTTTCCGATGGTTTACATCTATCGGCCAGCCTTGACATATATATATATATATATTTTTTATTATTCTATAGGTTCGCGCTTGATCCCTATTTCACCTGATGGTAAGGGATGATGTGGCCGACGGTGAAACACGCTTGCCTACAAATAACCTATTCACTCTTACTTAAATACTCCCAGATTGAAGCCGTCGGGCAACACAGACTCCGGCAGGGAATTCCAATCCGTAGCTGTACGCATAATAAAAGTGTTCCCATAACGTTTTGTGCGTATGGGTCGGATGTCCACCATATTTCGATGGCTATTTTATTTATTTATTTTATTTTATTAAAAATACAGGGTAGACTTATAAGCTACGTACACTCCCGCAAAACTGCACATACAGTTTGACTGCGGGATCAATCATACTCGCTTAGGGCTCAGGTAGGTACACAATTACGCAAGTGCTTAAAATTAGAATTGTAGGTAAGTAAGTAGGTACTTAATGCAAACAATTCAGGTAGTGCTTAAATAATTTAGTCTTAAATAAATTATTTTTTGTTTCTTTGGCAATGTCTGTCTCATCGCCGTACGTCTGGTAGTCCGATGATGAAACGGGCTAGGTGGAAGTAGACCGTGCAATTCCATCACAAACTCTCCGAAATGTAACCGATAAAAAACCGACAAGCTGGCAACTCGGCGACAATGTTCAAGCTTTGACTTGACCAGCGCCTCATTGCCGATGAGCCTCATAGCCCGCTTTTCGATCGACTCTAGTACATCAAGCTGGTATTTGGCAGATCCGTCCCAGAGATGAGAACAGTACTCCATGCATGATCAAACTTGGGCTTGATACAAATTGAGGAGCTGTTCCGGCGTGAAGTACCTCCTCACCTTTTCAACGATCTCCAACTTTTTGGCTGCCAGCTGAGTCTTTGCCTTAATGTATGGACCAAAATTGAGAGTCGATGTCAACGTTACGCCAAGAAGCTCAAGATGGTCCGTTATTGGAACGGTCACATCTCGGAAAGTTGGAGCCGGTTGAAATTGGCTCTTTCTGAAAAAAGACACGCCTGGGTTTTAGCAGCATTAAACCTCACCAGATTGTGAGGTTGGAAAGGATGCGAATGTTCGACATAGTCATCTCACATCCATCAGGAGAAGGAGGGGGCCGCGCATCACCAGGATTCAGACGTGAAGATTCCGCAAAAATAGAGGCAAATATAATAAATTTGGATTCTCCTCAGCGGAGTGGGCCAGCGACACGTCGGGTTTCAGTAGTGGTGGACGGGTGAATTTTGACTCGACCGACTTAACCAGGGACCAAAACGCTTTATTACCTGCAGGGTAAGAAGCAAGTTTGGTCCCTATTCGGCCTATGTGGTCGAACCGAGCTCTTCGTAACACCATCTTGCAGGACTTAGCAGCCCTGTTGAAGGCCTTCTTCTTCTGACCCACGTCACATACATTTTGATCTGAGGCTTTTTTTTTAAGTCATAGAATAAAAGGAAAGTATAAAAAACAGCTAAACTTTGGGTCGCGGGGGTGTGCAACGAGTGCGTATTTTGTTCCCTCAAGGTCGTTGGCGACAGTCGTCGTCTTAATATAAAAGCTTGTTTAAAAAATGTAAAAGCATAAGCTAATTCATAATGAGCTTTAAGCGGTTTTCAGTTATTTTGATTATACTTTGAGGTAAATCCCAAGAAGCACTGTAAGGAATTATTTTGTAATTTATATGACCAGTAAGTTAGATAACTTAACAAATTGATATCTGATGGTCTGGGGATTGTTGTCGTTGTTATTTTTTTAGGGATCCGTAGTCAACAAGGAACCCTTATAGCTTCACCATGTCCGTCTGTCCGTCCGCAGTTTAGCTCAGAGACTCTTAGTACTAGAAAGCTATAATTTGGCATGGGTAATAACATATTAATCACTCCGACAAAGTGGTAAAACATAATCTTTTTAGGATACCTCCTGGGGGGTGACCATAAGCTTTTAGAGTAAGGTTTTTTTGAGTGCGTTTAAGGGACAGATGTATATGACTTGTACATCTGTCCCGTTTTCACTATCGACCCATGTTAGTTTCGATACGTCAGGGTACGGGGGCTGTAGGCGTAAATTGGGGATGGTTTTTTTTTCGTCTCTCCTTTGATGTGGGGTATTTTTGGATAGGCAGTTCAACACACATGTTAAAACCATTGTTCGATTCACGGATCCGTTCGCTTACAATTAAGCTTTAAATTGCAAATTTTGTTAGAGCCAAGTGTCCCCCCCCCCCTGCCAACTAAATGGTTGCTTTTGGATATGTGAAAAAAATCACGGCAGTATTAAATATAAAGAAATTAAAAGGAAAACTATCTCAGCTAAGAAGGCTTTACAAGTTTACCAGTAACAGTCAACCAACTATTAAAATGTACCTACTTGGAAAAAAAAATACAAATCCCACTTAAAAATTACATAAATAACGTTGTTTGTTCTGTAAAACAGGCAGTAAATATAAGTTTCAAAAACCCGACTGCTATAAAGTCACTATCCGACCCGACTACATCATTAATTGAGTAGCGAAGAACTTTCGAGAACGAAATAGTGAATCCTTCTTTCAAAATTATTCAAATGCCGAAAGAGAAAGAAACAAGAAGCGTGCGTGCGACGATCCAGAAACGAACCATACCATTCCCTGTGGCTCTAATGCGCGGTCGTATTGGCTCGACGTCCTTTATACAGATTATTTATTGCAGCTTATTTACGAGTAGATGATCATAATAATAGAGTTCTGTCAACGATGACTTCTGAAGGAGCGTTATGTTATCCCGGGCGGTGGATAGTGTGAGTGGCGAATCAAATTCGATTATGAAAGACAAAGCTTTGGATACAGTGACCAAGTTACCTACTCAACAAACATATGGTCTGCCTAAAAATATTACATTTATATTACGATTTTTTTCTATTCTGTTATTTTAAAAGTCGGAGCAAAATATATGATAACAGTCAACATTGTTAAATCAAACGGAATAGTGAATGGATCCACAGGAAAGTTTACTGCAATTGATTTTGCTACAAATAGACTACTGGTGAGAGGAGACCGCTACGAATTTGGGTATTTTTGACGACATAAATATAGGGAATTTGAAAAGGATACAGAGCTCCACATCACCCAATCGTCACAAGACAAGAATTGGAAATAGTTGGACTCCAATCGATCCTGTTACGTATACTGTAAAAAGACATAAATCTTCGAATTTGCAGGTTCGTCGCACTCAATTTCCATTGGTTCCAGCCGAAACTGTTGCCATACACAAAAGCCAGGGTGCCACATCAGAAAAAGAAGCTGTACATAATTATAAAGCTCGGTATTTTGAGGTCAATGTCGCTTCCTCACGTGCCACTTGCTCTCAAGGTTTGTTTATTGTTTCTGAATCTGTTCGTCCTTCACGTCCACCATCTGATCACGATTCCGTCGTGATGAAATGAGAAAGCTGAGGCTAAATCTTTGAATACCCAAATATCGATTTTTGAGAGTGCCCCACAGATCATGTTAAATTATGTTCCATACCGTACAATCACTACGTAAACACTTGCAGGATACAGTATGCGATCCTCAGATAATGAGCTCCGATATTTACTAAGCAGTAGAAACTTTCAGCTGCCTTCAAGATTTCTTCTACATAACCAATTTTAAAGAAATAATTAGGTTAAATGGCCCTATACGGTCTTCTTCAAACCCCGTTCTCCTCCCTCGTACCTCAGTCTTTGTTGTATGTGCCCGCGATCTTACAGTGACACTGTTGGAACATTGTGTAGCAGTATCTGTCGAAGTAAACAATGTGAAGATAGTAGCCTTGTATAGATCATGCAAATGCCCTAACAGTGTCGCAGTAGGTTTCGTACGTAATTCGCTTATCAGCCCTTGCATAATATTTGGAAATTTCAACGAACACTATCAGAACAAAACACACAGCATTAAAATTATTACGTGGCGCTGGTTATCAATCTTAATTACAAACGATGGTACTCAAAAATAGATAATATTTTTTCTAACTTCACTTGTGAAGTTGGATTTTAAAACTCTTTCTTCAGTTACCATCGTCCTATGTGAGCCCGTTTTTAGACGTTGTGAACCGCTGAAACCGTTTCAATGTTCATGTGACAACAAAAAGCCCACTTCTTAGTCCGCATTATTTTGCTACTACGGAACCCTATTACTGCGCGTGGCCCGACACGCACTTGGCCGGTTTTTTTTTTATTATTGATAGGCTCGCGCTTGACCACTATGACTATATACCAGATGGTTAGTAATGATGTGGTCGACGATGAAACACGCTTGCCTAGAAGAAACCTATTCAATCTTGACTTAGACTCCCAGGTTGTAGCTTTCAGGAAATACAGACTCCGGGCACTCCGGCAGGGAATTCCACTCCTTTACCGTATGCATAATAAAAGTATTCCCAAAACATTTGGTGCGTATGGGTGTATGGGGTATCCATCAAGTACCGATGACGCATTGTCGTACGTCTTGTAGTCCGATGATGGTACGGGCTAGAAGGATTGTTCATGCAATACCAACGCACAATCCCCGAAAATTTAACCGATAAAAAAGTTAATTCAAAAAATCAAATACATACATACCTATATATATATTCGTAAGGTGGCTGACCAAAACCAGATGTATCCTCCGACTGCACAGCATGAATGTTTTCTTGTTTAGGACTACTTAAGAAGTGAACTAAAAAGACGTACGTCTTTTTAGTTCACTTCTTAAGTAGTCGGGTTTTTTGATTTTTTTATAACTTTTTGATAACATTTTTTTTTCGAATTTGGTACGTTTAAAGTAACATCACGCAACGACCAATAGGAGCGGAGAATACCTAAATGAAAAATTATTCTTTTGAGAGCTTCCGTTGCGTACAATCGTGTATGTAGGGTAGAGTAGGTAGATAGGGTAGGGTAGGTAGGTAGGTGGGGCATAGATTAGGGTAGGGTGGGCAGCCAGAAGACGGGATCGAAGCCGCGGGGGACAGCTAGTTTTTGTATAAATTTGGGCAAAAATCACAGAATTATTAATAGGGAAATCTTGAAATGAAAATTTAACACCGTGACTACCGCCACCCCACCAATGGCATGGTATATCTCGTAAACTACTGGAGTACTAGTTGTAAATTTTGGGTATTAATTTTGTCATGCAGGGTAGTAATTTTCTATGTAGGTTTGAGGAAAGCGACAGGCTCCTCAAACTTGGAATCAACATTCAAAGTCGTGGTCCTGCTGAACGAGCGAGCGATAATTATCATCGTTGATTTCTCTGTAAATAAAAATGTTTTAGTTACGTTGTTGTGTTGTTTTTTTACAAAATGAAGTAGTAGGTAATTATTTGTATACTTAGAATAGCTGTAGCATGCCCCCTTTTTCGTTTCTGACGACATGCTAGTGATCCCTAGGTTCTTCGAAGTAGGTACCAAAAACCAGCTTCTGCATGTCAATAGCAAGGTACCCTGTAGACTTTGATTCCTTTGCAAGTGTCAAATATGCATCCTAAAACAAATATGTATCTTTTGATTGTGTGTATGAGGTGTGTATTTAGAAGTTTGATTTTTCGTAGCTCCAATTGTGACTGGCATTGCCACCATCAGGGATTTTAATTTTGATAATACAAAAAAATTGCGCTAATTAGTCGAAATTGTCACCAAATATAAGAATTTGTCGGTCACTGGATCAAAAGTTAGAAGGGTTTATAGGTGGCTGATCTGGTGAGCATTTCCCCAGCTTGGCCACATTTATATATCTCAGAACCTAGCGAAGATCTGATTTCTCCCAAACTGTCACAATTTTTCGCCAAGTCACAGATTTAGTCGGGTCTTAGTTTAGAAAATTGAGTTTCTACTTAAGGCAGATGAACTACCGAGAAACAGACGTGATCAAAGTCAGCTCTGTCGGCATAGCAGTAGGACGGCACTTATGAGCAAGAGTGTTTTTTGCATGGCTCCAATTGTTTTTATGCTACCCAAAAGTTGGAGGGACCTTAATAATGTGAACAGGGCTTACTATAGTACCTACCTATTAGCGAATTTCTGCCAAAATCTTTCATAATGACATAGATTTTTATTGGTATTTTGACATTTGTTTTTGATTACTTATACAAGGATTTGACAATACCTACATTATTTTTATTTTGGTTTTATACAAGGATTTGACATACCTACATTATTTTTATTTTATTTTTCTACAATTATTTGTTAATTTTCCATAGATTTGACATTTCATTGATATTTTACGACTAAGAGTAGTGGTGGCCCAGTGGTATCGGCTGCGACTTACAAGTTGTAGGTCGTGGGTTCGAACCCAGGCAGGCGCTTTACTTTGTGTAAATTATTTCATCACCACTGCCCTCAAAAACGGTGAAAGAAAACATCGTGAGGAAACCGGCATGTCCTAGATCCAAAAAATCGAAGACATGTGACATCCACCAATCCGCACTGGGCCCGCGTGTTGGATTACGGCCCATCCCCTCTCACGGAGAGAAGGCCTGTGTCCCAGCAGTGGGAACATTAATAGGATGATGATGATATTTTATTGGTTTTAATTATTTGATACCTATTTTCGACTGTTGACATTTGAAATTAGTTTTAAATAGATTTGACATAAGTTTGCTTATCATTTTTGATATTGTTGCTATTTATTTTTCTTTACCTACCTACTGTTGACATTTGATATTATTTTAACATAGCGCATAGATTTGACATTTGCTTATTATTTTTGATATTTTATGTATTTATTTTACTGTTGACATCTGGAATATTTTTTACATGGATTTGACATTTGCTTGATATTTTTGACATTGCCTATATCAATCTTTTGTTTTTTTTACTGTTGACATTTGGAATTATTTTATTTTTAAATATTTACGTATTTTTTTTTCCTACAATATTTGCACGCCATAGTATGGCAACCATGGCTGTACGTATTATACAACGTATGTACCATTGTTTTTTTTTGTCATCCTGCATGCAAGTCTAATGATTTGTTGTTTGTAAACACATGTTTGGGCAAATAAATTTAACTTATCTTAAATTTTTAAGCTAGTCCAAGAGCTAGATCGGCGAGTTTACGAAAAATAACCAAGAAAAAAAAGTTAATTAAAAAAATCTAAAATCCCGACTGCTTAAAAAGCGAACTAAAAAGACGTAAACAAGAAGAAAATCATGCTGTTGCTGATTTTAGACTTTTTTAATAAACTTTTTTTATTTACAACTTTTTAGTTATTTTTTTAGGATTATGTACATTTAAACATATAAGCGTTATATATTTTTGAAATCACCTCTAAAAAACCCTTTATTTTGATACCCCACACGAAGGGATAAGTAGAAAAAAAATCTCCCACAAAATGGCGCCCAAAATCCGCCATTATTTTCTTTTCCAATTTTAATGTAGCCAGTGACACGCGCAGGGTTCAAATCGGCCAACGCGTTTGGTCTCTAGAACGCCACAAAGGAACAAACATACATACATAGACTGATAAACACATTACTCTCCTTCGGCAGTGAGGGAAAAAAATAGCTAGCTTTTGGACTATACCTTAAAAAATAAACTCATTATCAAATTCTAAACTAAGATCCGACTTATGCCATCCAGCCTTACGTAACTGCCACCCAGCCTTATGGCGTTCCTTAGTATAGATTACTATAGATTTTGTACTAAAAATCTATACTAAGGACAGTTTTAAGTAACCGTTAACGTCTCTGAGTGTAGCACTATGGATGCGATGCGATATCTATATATTTAGTACGTGCGAGCTCGCAGATATTTGCGATCCGTTGCGAATTCGCAGTTATGTGTGGGAGCCTTACGTAACTGCCACCCAGCCTTATGGCGTTCCTTAGTATAGATTACTATAGATTTTGTACTAAAAATCTATACTAAGGACAGTTTTAAGTAACCGTTAACGTCTCTGAGTGTAGCACTATGGATGCGATGCGATATCTATATATTTAGTACGTGCGAGCTCGCAGATATTTGCGATCCGTTGCGAATTCGCAGTTATGTGTGGGAGCCTTACGTAACTGCCACCCAGCCTTATGGCGTTCCTTAGTATAGATTACTATAGATTTTGTACTAAAAATCTATACTAAGGACAGTTTTAAGTAACCGTTAACGTCTCTGAGTG
The DNA here is from genome assembly GCA_945859665.1 of Anorthoa munda. Lineage (NCBI taxonomy): Eukaryota > Metazoa > Arthropoda > Insecta > Lepidoptera > Noctuidae > Anorthoa > Anorthoa munda. The sequence goes on along the minus strand of OX243900.1, from coordinate 12,767,734 downwards.
TGGCACTATGGATGCGATGCGATATCTATATATTTAGTACGTGCGAGCACGCAGATATTTGCGATCCGTTGCGAATTCGCAGTTATGTGTGGGAGCTAGTGTTGCCAGACTTCCCGATTATTATGTATCGGGCGGGATGTCCCGCGCGGGACAGGCTCGTGGCCTTGGCTGGTCTGGCTGATGGACGGGACCGGCCCGGGCCACTGCATGACCAGCCCGCGGAGCGCCTCGGCGTCGGACCTCAGCTCATTTTCCCTTAACTTTAAATATTTTGGGCCCAGTAGGTGGACACGCCAAGCTGGGCCTAGCTGGGTGCGCAACCGATTGAGTGCTATTCTTTGGGTGCGAAATGTGGAAGGTCACAAAGGATACAAAACAAAACATCTAACGCCAATTCCAAGTTTTCGTCAACCACTGTCTTCGTCGCATGGTCGCATTCTCGAAATTTACTGGTCCGCAACTATCTCCAACGTAGAGCTTTTGGAGAAATGCCACGAGACCCTGATCGACGAGGAGATAGATTGGCTACAAGCTCCAAAGGGGTCTCGATCAAACAAACTTTGGACTCGAATCCCCAAGGCAAAAGAAAGCGTGGCCATCCCCGTCAATCTTGGCGTCGCATCGTCTTTCCTGGATTGTGTGATGTACAGAGTCCCCAGTCTGAGCACCCGCGACCCCGGAGTCCCGCCTGCTTATGATGCAGGGAGAGTATCGACGTTTTTGGCATCGGGGCGATTGGCTCCCCGACGCCTTCTTTTCCTAGTGGGATCGGCCCTCTCACGATCCCGCACGGCGGCTTCCTTCTGGACCATCACGCGGTCTCCTAGAAGGCGGCTATTTCCCTTCAGTTTTCTGTCTCTGCCAGCATGGCCTTCACAACTGCTGGAAAAGACAGGTATCGCTCGATCCTAGTGACTAAGAACTGCCACTCAGAGGCCCACAATGGGCACTCCTCGAGCGTGTGCTGTGCAGTGTCAAGGTCGCCTCCTCAGTGGTGGCAATTTGCCGTGGTGTCTCACCTAATCCTATTCAGATACTCACCGAAGCAACCGTGCCCGGTCAGTACCTGACTGAGCATGTAGGAGATGCGCTCCTCTCTTTTCAGCCATGCTTCGAAGTGCGGCAGGACGGCTTCTACAACGCGCTTGCGTGAAAATTGAGGCTGCTGTAGCCGCTTCGCGCCACCGCTCGAGCGCGTGTCGCCGTTCCTGCCGCCTCTGCCTGAATACAGCGATTTCTGGCACGCTATCACCATTCCGGCGGATGACACGAATTCGGTTGTAAACCCTCGCTTCCATATTTGCCAGAATATCTAGCAGAGGAAAGCGTGCCAGGAGTGTTGCCGCCTCAAAGGATAACGTTCCGTAACATCGTGCGATACGAATTACCATTTTCCGCTGCAGGCTATTTAGTCCTGCATCGTCGGACACCTGATAGTCTGCTTGACCAAAGAGGCATCCCATAAAGGACCAACAATCGCACGACACCGCGTAGAGGCGGCGAACTTCTTCCCATGGTCCCGCGAAGTTGAGCAGCAGTCTATGCAAAGCACTCGAAATGCTCTTCGAAGCCCCACCAACCATTCAGGGTTAGGCCAAGACAGTTATTGTATCGACCCACCTGGGCTTGCTCATCTCCAACTGTCACTGACGAGCTGTGTGGTTATCTGCCCCTCTGCAGTTTATGGCATTTAGTTAATTTTTATTGCTCAGCTTGCAGATCGACGCCACGACTCTTGTCACCGAGCTCGGGAAACTGGATGGTCTCGTCGAACTGGGTAGGTTAACACTCAGGATCACATCGTATGCAAGATAGGCATCGTCATCATCATCATTTCAGCCGTTAGACATCCACTGCCGGACATGGGCTTCCCAAGCGTCGCCACATTGACCAGTACAGTGCGTCTCGCATTCAGCGGACGGATCAGATCGTTGGTCAGATGCCAGATAATCTGACACAAGTCTTGATATAGCAGTATCGTATTACCCAGTTACTGGGTTGTGGATGTCAGATAGGCAGTCCTCTCATATAAGATACTGGTACTCAGGTGTATCCAGTTAGACTGAAAGAAGAGCCCAACATTTAGTTTTAGTGGGAACAAGGCTAGGCAGATTGATTGATTTCATGTCAGTTAAGTGTGTACTCGTACCTACTAGGGCATGCAGTTTCGTACATTTTCAATTTCGAAATTAGCTTACGAAGTAGTCTGAGTAATACTTAAACTAAACTCAAAATGCAAAATTTGTAGTCTGGAGAGGAGCCTAAGTACAAATTATATTCAAACAAAGTGAATTTTCTTTTTCTCAAGACTTCTACTACAAATACTCCACTGCTGGGGACACCTTCGACGATACCATCCAACATTCCGAGCTCGGAGTGGTATGAGACGTTCGGTTAAAGATAGTTACAGATAGCGCTTCAAAAAAATAACTTTATTTTTGGAAGTCGGTGTCTTTCCTAGGTACCAATTTTTTGCGATGTCGACACCGACTTCCAAAAATAAAGTTATTTTTCACTTTGTAGTTTTTTACTTGGAAGTCGGTAGTATTTTTTTGCAAAAAAGATTTTATTTTTCCCTTTTTAGTTTTACCTACCTAATAGGCAAGTTGTTTAGTAAATACCTATAAGCCAGAATAGATTACCCGAATAACATGAAACTTGAACATAACCGGTGAAATGAGAAATCTGCGTACCCCTTTCGACCGTACTGGCGTGATGTTATGTTATGAAATTGTATAAACAATAAACAGACATGCGATTGCAGCAATTCCGAGCGATTTGCCGTTATTTATTGAAGAGTTCTGTTGTATATCTCCGAAGTTCTTCATCAGATCTTCACCAAATTAAAATGGGACCAATTTCGAAACATACTCTTTCAACCAAAAAAATAATTTTTTGAATCGGTCCACAATTGGCGGAGATATCGGTGAACATACATAAAAAAAAAAAAAAAAAAAAAAAAACATACATAATGTCGAACATAGAACCTCCTCCTTTTTGGTAAGTCGGTTAAAAATCAACAGCCTGCAGCGGCAAATGGTTATTTGAATAGCACGTGGCTGGCTGAAAAGAGCGGAGCGCAACTCTTACAGGCACATTCAGGTACAGATCGAGCACGGTTCCTTCCGTGAGCACATGATTAGGATTGGGTTAGAGGCCACGGTAAATTGTCATCATTGTAGAGGCAACTTGGATTCTGCACAGTCCCAGTCCGACGCTGCGTCTGTCGGTCTGTCACCAGGCTGTATCTTATGAACCGTGATAGCTTGAAATTTTTACAGATGATGTATTTCTGTTGCCGCTATGACAACAAATACTAAAAACAGAATATAATAAATATTTAAGACTACCAATCACATAGACGGAAAGCCACATCGCGTCATTAATCTCGCATGTGATTGGTCGATTTTTCATACTATTTGCCCTTTGCTCTTTCCGAATTAATTACGCAATAAGGCTCAGATCGGCCGTCTATAAAACCCTTAAACTATTGAACCAGTGACCGAAAAATTCAGATATTTGGCGAAAAATTGCGACATTTTTTTTGTGTTATCAAAAATCCCTGATGTTGGCCATACCAGTGTCACTCACACCAGCTCCAAGGGATTGCAGCCATGATATTAATTTTAACTTGACAACTCTACGCATTTATAAGAATAAGGTCTTGACAGACTGAATAGTTTTTCTCTCGTACAAATATACGGTTTCTTCTTGTCATAGAAGGCAATTTCACGATTCTATTATCCCCCTAAACACGATTTTATAACCCCAAAAACCAATCTAGCATTATATGATCATGAATAGGTAGGTATCTCGAGATTAATCTAAAATACTATGCTTTCGGTACTTCATTTACACTACACAAAAACAAATAAGTCATTTTTTTTTTGAACTTGTTGCGCCACCCAGTAGCGAACGCTGAAGTTCAAGAGGACTGTTATTTTCAGAGCTCGATAGGTTCCTCCTAATCTAATCTCTATCATTATATATCCATCATCTCTCTATGCTTATTAATTTATCGACCGACCGAGTGTCTCCGCACTCTTAGAACTAATCCTGACACTACTTAGCTCCACCTTCTTTGCTGTCGTATGATTGGTGTTGTATACTTTTTATTGACCCTTTTATTTATGTATCAAGGGCTTTTGTAAGTTTCAAGTAATTTTAGACAAACATCTTTTAGGGTTAGGTGGCGGTTTATTTAAATATTGGTTCTAAAACTAAAAATTGTATTTAATACAAAAGTTTATTGGTGAAAACATGAAAAATATAATAGATTAATGGCTGATAAAATGCAGCAGAAATGTTACAATATTGGCCATCACAAAAACTATTTCGCTAATAAATGCCTGAAAATTCAGAATGCTATTTATAATCAGCAAGGGGCACAACAAAATGGTTAATGTCATCAATTAAGACTTCCTTTGGTAATATTTTTTAATGTTAGAGGACATCACAAAAACCACAAAAGACACTAACAAGTTTTTTGTGCCCTAATTTGATACAGCCATTTTACAGGTAGTATATTTTACGAAAATCTAGATTTCATAGGGTCAGTTTTGGGCGCACTTCAACAAATTTAAATAACTAATAGCATAATTTTTAAACAATATTCACCATCATGATCTCCATTCACTGCGGACATGCGGCGAAAGGAATGTTAATTTGGGGCCGACCAAGCTGTTAAGTTTTTTTTTATATAGAAAGGAAAACACTTTTAACTTAAGAAACCGTAATTTTAATAACTTAAGTTATAAATATTTATATTCATCGGGTCAGCTCGATATCTGTAATCCAGTGTAAATACAGAAATACAAAACCGTCAAAGATGACACATAACATTTAATTTTAGACGGAACGTGAAGGTCCGCTGCGAACGACATTTTTAACATTTTTTTACAAGCGACGGCTCGCATCAGCGGCGGAGGACCCGCGCCGCGCGGCGTTCTCGAATGTTACTCGTTTTCTTATAAAACACCAATGAGAACAAATGCGTGTGCTGGGAGTGAGCGCGGCGCAAGATTAGTTGTCGCCGCCCTCGGCGGGCTCGTCGCCATCGCCCTGCGTGTCTGACGTCCACAGCGTCAGGTTGTCTCGCAGCAACTGCATGATCAGTGTCGAGTCTTTGTACGAGTCTTCATTTAGTGTGTCTAATTCGGCGATCGCGTCATCGAACGCCTGCAAAAACAATAATCAACATTAATTCTTATCGATTCAATAGAGCAACTTTATTAAAATATTCATACAAGAAATTTTCTATCATTTCCTTTATAGGAAGATAAATTCTCACTGTATACAGGAGTTATAACTTATAAATAAACACTCTTATGCTGGCTGGATCGAGGATTAAGGGTTAATTGCTTTACACACGGCCATGCTAATATATTATTAGTGGTTCTTTTTAATCTATCAGATTATTTCTAATTTTGAATTACTTTTTTCTTCATGCAAACTGAACGAGGAGAATGCACTAGCAAGAAACTTGACAGTTAGTAAATTATGATTGTGTCATCACACACTAATTTTCTCTTTGATTAAAAAAACCTGTTTAGCTAAGTGGCACGCTCGCGCAGGGGAGTTGATTATCTCGTAATAGAACACGGAAAAGTTGAGCGCAAGGCCGAGTCTGATGGGGTGGGTCGGTTGCATTTTTGCTTTAGCAATGTCGAATGCTTCCTGGTAGGCCTTCTGCGAGTCCTCCACGACGGCTGGGGACAAGCGAGTACATTAATATGCCTAGCCTGCACTTCCCTCTCGTGCCAGCCAGCACAGAGCCTATGCATAACTGACACTAATAATGACCTGTTTGGCGAGCTGACACGCTTTGTCTGGTGAATTTAATATCTCATAATAGAAGACGGAGAAATTTAGCGCGAGACCCAGCCTTATTGGGTGTGTGGGCTGCATTTTCGCCTTGCTGATCTCGAAAGCATCTTGGTATGCTTTCTGTGAATCCTCTACAACAGCTGTAAGGTAAAGTTATGTTAACATACTGAAACTATTGCATAATAAATCGGGTATATTAAAACCTAATAATCATTAATGATAATTATACAAGTTGACTCTTATTAGTGTTGGTACTTACAATTTCTGGTTTCTCCTGTGGCCACTTCTGCGAGGTACCTATAGTAATCTCCCTTCATTTTAAGGTAAAATACTTTACTTTCTGGATTACTAGCTTTAGGAATAAGGTGCTTGTCAAGTAAACCCTGAAACAAAAGAAAAATATAAGTACCTACATATCTTAAAAATCTTGGATACTAAATCGATCAATATTTTAATCAGGAAATTAAAAATTTATAATTGGGGCCTAATTATTGTATTGCAGTGAATACATGAGATTTGAAGACAGGGCAACGAACGAAAACGGGATAGCAGCGCGCGCAATGACGCGGCGCAATACGTCACCCCACCCTCCTCGCCCGCGAAAACTCCGCACCGCGCCCTGCATGCTCTCACGTGCTAACCAACATTATAACGCCCATGATTAACAAAAACGTTATGACTGCAGAGGAAATGACCACGGCTACTGTTCGCTTGCATCACCCCTCAAATTGGCGAGGCGCAAATATCATGACGTCATTCGCGTAGGATGGCGGCAACTGACGTTAATCTTACTTAGTTTGGAATAAATCCCACGAGCTAGTGGATAAACACGGTAACGAAGAACTACCTCTCAATTATCTGGGACGCTGAAAAAAAATCCTGAAAAGCATTCTTACCAAAACGTCGTAGCAGATTTCTCTGAGCTCCTTTTCTACTTTAACCCTATATTCTTTTGCCATCTGTTGTTTTCTTTCCGAGCCTTCGGTTTTCTGTTCAATGGAGGAGATGACGCGCCATGACGATCGTCGAGCGCCCACCACGTTTTTGTAAGCGACGGAAAGCAGGTTTCTTTCCTCATTGCTCAGCTCGACGCCGGTTTCCGTGACTTCTTTCATCGCGGCCGCCATGTCGTCATATCGTTCCGCCTGCTCCGCCAGCTTGGCGCGTTGCACCAGTTCCTCCTTGTCGACGGACATCGTGGACGATGGGAGAGGATAACTTCACTGATGCCCCTGTAATGAAGTATGAATCACGAATAAACTATTTGAATCGACAGCCAATGACGGTTCACTTCGAGCTAAATTTTATCAGAAAGACTAATCGTTAGGCGTCACTTTCACCGAAGCGAATCGCTAATAGGGTATTTGTCATCATGGATGGTTGGAAGTCGCACCTTAGGTAGAGGCTCGCGAGCGCACTAGCGCAATATGAAAATTCAACAAAGCTCAAAGAGCGCCTCTCACGCCAAACGCGACATCGACGCGGCGTCCGCTCGGTTTGACAGCATCTCACAGACTCAAGCTACTAGCAGGCTAGGCACGCGCCGTGTCGCCGCGCCGCCGCTTGGTCACCGCCACTGCGCCAACAGTATTGATCCGGCGACGCGGGATAAACACTCCAGACGAAATACGACTAGCGCGACGATTGCACACACCCCTCACCCTCGCTACGCCCCTCCTGCACCGCGCCCGTCCGCCCGGCGCCTACCTCACGCTACCCTTATCTACCTACCTATAGCTTTTTACGCGACTCTCCAGTTACTAGGCTATTTAATACGCCATGCAAATGTTCATAGATATTTATATTTCAGAGTAAATATTTCTTATGATACAAAAGTAAGTAATTTTTAAATAAGGAAACATACTTGATAATGACGCATCCAATAAATTACCAACATAAAATTCTGATCAGATACTCATGATATATTGGTTAGATAATTAATATTTTAACAATATATCTTTTTTATCACCTAACTCACAAGAGTAAGATAAAGGAGATAAATAAGGTCTATGTAGGATCTTCATATTGTCGAAACAGTTAATTATTAGCATATATGTATTGCTTAAGTTGTCAACAAAACAACTGTGTAATATAAGGATTACTGAGAACTTGTTTTCCATTGTGTAAAGGGATCAAATAAAAAAAAATATTAAGCATATAAAGGGGTACCCGTTCTGGTGAACATTTAATTTAACTCTGTATACAAGAGAATGCAGCTAAACACCTAATAAGTTAACCAAATTCTTAAGATAAAGAAAGGGTTGGGTCATGACCTCTGGAATACCTCCACCCCCTCCCCACTCCACTAAGTCACCCATTTTCATATGTTTGCAGATGGCTGATGTAATAGTTAATAATTTATTGTCCAATTAGTTATTTATTTTCTATTATGCACCTACGCTCATTCAATAAAGGCAAACTGTCTGTTTGCTTTTATTGAAATGACAATTTCAAATAAAGTTATGCTAAACTGAATATAATGTTGTATATACCAAAAATTATATTATGAATGAAGCAAAAGGAGTATGCATAAGGATCGTAGCTGGTGTTATGTAGTTTCTGCTTACACCCATGAGAAAAGGATTTATGTAAAAACATTTCTATAGTCCGATAAGATTCCAATCATCATGTGCTCACCTGTGGCAGTATCAGATTTTGACGCCGGTCTATAGTTTAACTACAACAGATGAAGGGACAATGGAATACCAATATAATTTATTGCCATTTATAGAGAATGTTACTAACTTGTAGCCTTTTCATAAAATATTGTAGTTAACGTATCATTCATTATTGAACATGATGTCAATATTTGAAGGGCAATGTGTCATGACAAACGTAGCAGTTACAACTGACATCTTACAGGAGATTTATTCAAAATAGCAGTAGCTTAGTACAGATTTAGAATTGGCATGGCAAAATATCACAAGAGATATGACTCCTGCACAGTTATGCCATAGATAAACCTCAATTATCACTAAGATGCCAAGTTATTATCAGAGGCTAGCCAAATGTTGTACTTAGCCGTGGATTGAGTAAGCATAAGCGCTAGGAGAATAGTTAATACTGTTTTATTTCACAGACAGTTCGGGGACATTGCTATGCCCATTAAGTCTAAGCAACTAGCTTAGATATTAAATGCAGTAGTAGAAAACTTAACTCTTGAAAGAGGCATTCACAAATCTATAGTATTCTGAGGATGAGGAAAACTGACTTAATGATTAACATAAGCCTTGTAATAATAACAGATACGTTATATATTATATCTAGTATCACATACACGAGAGCATTGTGCTGTCGACTCAATGTCACGCACGTGCCTATCTATCTGAAAAGCGGTGTAAGTAAATCGAAGGTAGTCCCATTATCTAGTAGCTATCTACCTACGTAATTACAACATTTACAACCTACATCAAGTTACACAACGTAATATGAATTATTTTCCCTCAGGAGAAGTGGCGCAAGGAATGTCATCATAAGCTAAGCGGCAGTAATTACCTCTAAATACGAACTAGGCCTACCTTCAATGACATTACATAGTTATTGAATTGACCAAGATAACGGCATGACTACGCACGGCGAAATTACGACGCACTAACTAGTGTGATCGCTTGTTCCCTCTATGAATACGCCAACGTCCGACATGCCCACGCACTGGACACGGTACTTAGTACACGAATTATCGTTTAAAATATATATCACAGCATCAGTTTACAATAAATCTCCCTTATCCTGTATAATAATCCAAAAATATATTCCAGTCACGTATGAAGAAAATGTAAAGAGCTAAAAAAAACCAACTTACGCGGCGGATCTCGTTGTAAGGAACGTTTTATTACACCTTACGAATTACAACGTGCGAAATAAAAGTAAATCCGTTGTGTAGGACATGAATCCCGATTACAAAAATTTAGAATTATGTCTAACCGCACCGCGGAATCGTGTCGCCGGCTCGGGCAAAATGGCTGCTGCAAGGGGCACTCCTTCTATGCGTCACAGTCACAGATTTGTGAGAAAACGATTTTTAAACATCGACACTCCATGAAAAACACATAAAATTGCATTCACTTAATATAATTTTAATGCACTTACTTGTTGGAAGGGAAAAAAAGTAATTAAACCAGCAAATTACAACACAATATCGGTTTTTGTCTTGCGGTGAACGATATACTACACTGACGGCAGCGGGGCCAGAGGGGAAACAAAAACGGAACAGGGTTCACATTACGAGTCGGCCATCTTGGATTACTATGAAGGAAGCGTAGCACGATGCTAGGAATTAACATTCATGAAGTTATGGTCGAATCTGTTGTGCACTCTCTCTGTCTTACAAAAAAAGAAAGAGACGGATATAGTATTTTACGTGAGAAAAATACTTAATAGGTCAGTTTGGGTGGTAACAGGAAGTCAGTGTTCTGGCGCGCATTTTTTGAATGATTGGACTCGTAGATAGTCTATGCTTAGATTGATAAAATATTCATTGACTTAGGGGTTAGTAGAGATTAAGTTTTAATAAAATAGACGAACGTTTGAAATTCTGTTGCTGAGGACATACATCTAGATGGTTAGAAAAGCTGCTATAACAGCTTTAGGCTATTAGTTCACGAGGCACCGCACGACATGATTCGCGGTCACGATTTTTAACACACGACACTAAAGACGGTCTGTCGTCCGTTCGTTTGTTCACTTTACTTCATGAAAGATAGCTTGACCTGCAACAGCTCTGTGTCAGTATCAATACATTAACAATAGCGCTTGACAGGCTAAAGGGCTTATTACACTACACGTTATTCAGGGCCCTGAATACCGGGTCACACCTTTCCGAGTCAAAAGGTCGATATTTTGAGAACCCTAACTGCCTAAGAGTTATTACACTGCCCAAAATTAGAGTTTAGTGCCCTGAATACCGTATAATGTAATAAGCCCTTAACATTAGCGTAACATTAACGTATACGTCAGTTACCACGTACATTTTATATGGTCTCGAGGTCCGATGGCAAATTTCATAGTTTCGAAATTTCGAACCATTATTGCATGTTTATTAATTTCGAAATTGAAAATGTATGAAACTGCATGCCCTAGTCCAAACGGAGCTCTATTGCTGTCACTTACGTGTCCGTCTGTCTGTCCGTCGTCTGTCACACAGGTTTTACAGCCAAGTGGTTGGAGTTACAGCCTTAAAATTTTCACACTATGTGCATCTTGTTGACCCAAAGCCATATAAATTGTCAAAAAATAAGTCATCCCGATGATTTCATACAAATTATGTTTATTAATATGTATAATAAACTAACCTACCCGCAACTTTGTACCTATTATAGTCTTACTATTAATCTTATAAATGTGAAAGTTTGGATGGATGTATGTTTGTTACTCAATCACGCCAGATTGGATGAATGGATCTGGGGCACAGAGATTATAGTCTGGAATAGTAAATAAGCTACTTTTTATCCCGGTATAATATTCCCGTGGGATGATAAAACCCTTTTGACGCGAGTGAGGTCACTAGCAGTAGCTAGAGTCTGGCCAACGAAAGCGTGATCTGGGGTATTTTCAAAGTTGGGGTATGGCAACATTATTAATCTGTGTATTGTCTGTGATTGCGATTGTTAGTATGACTTGGTAATCTTGATCCATGTTGGCTGATTGTTATATATTTACGATATGATGATACCTTTTCTTATATTTATGTTTCAATGTTCCTCATTTGACCGAATAACTGCAGATGACTGGAAAAATTGACGTACCATGTAATAAATGTGGCAAATAAATATAAACAAAGAGATCACATAACAGAAAAAGTATTGGAAAAATTTATATAAGTGTAGATGATGATTCAGATACAGATGAATACTTAGAGGTTGAATTTTTGGACTATGATTTTGAGCACAGAACAGAGAAGACAGTAGAAATCGTATATCGCTTCATTAGTATCGGAACCAGCGTACCCAAACTCACACATATACAGGTTAATTGTATTTCGTAACACTAAGAAATCTTTGGTGTGATTGGTAGTTTGAAAGTAGGAAATATATCAGTCGTCGCTTATTTGAAAATAAACCACATTTTAATGATCATAGAGTTGTTAATTGACTACTCTTTTTAAGTATTTATTACATTTTCCGTTAAAATCGCACATGGAATAGTTTAATAACCAAGTTACGCTACCCGCCGCTAGATGTCACTATACTAAATGCATTCAATTTAAAGCTGTATTTCGTTATTAATAAGATTTATATTTGCGTAATGAGGTCATTACAATTCGTTTTCCTCTAGAGATGTACCACCGTCGTTGACTTATTTATCGACAATCCGTTTTATATTGAAACAAAACAAAATCAACAGCTAGATTCGATAAATATTATTATGCTTGAAATCAAGTGTTTATATACAACTGAATATTTCTAATCTTATGACTAATAACAAAACAAACTTATATACAAAGGGGAGAGGGAAAAGGGCTCATAGTGCATCAAAAAATTCGCCCACATCGATGTCAATGGGAAACGTGCTCAGAACGCTGGCAGCATTGCTACGTTGAATGGCAATGCTGATTCTCTGGCTGAAGAAAAGGCCAGCCCTCTGGTCACGCAAACAGTCAACTAACCGTTTACTTATGTCTTGAAGCACACGATGAACACTCTGACCCCATGGACCTAATGACTCAACCCCAAACGGGTCATACATATAATTGCCAATAAGGTTGTTATATTTGCGCCGTTTGAGGTTTTCTGCACCAGCAGCAGCTGCCCCAGCACAGCCCGCCGTGCTAAGGGATGTCGCAAGGGTATCGACACATTTTGCATCCCACACCAAAGGCCTACCCAACTTCCAAGGCATTATGGCCATCCCATCCGGTCTCTGCCCATCGTCGCGTGCCAAGCCATTGGGTTCTAAAACAGCTGGCACCCAGGCAACAGGTGACAAGAGCTCGACGTATGATGTCATTAATGACGGTGCCGGCGCCTGCAGCTGCGCCGTCTGCAGCCCACCTCGCGCGCAGCTCAGTTTAAGAAGCGCGAGCCTTTCCTTACCAGAAACTCAAGAGCAGCTCCGTTTTCTAAAGTAGCGACCACTGTACTTGTAAGTCATATTTAAAAATAAAGAATTCAAAATAGTGTTTATATAAATTTATTCTAATACTTACGATTTATAGAAAATATAATTAATAATTGTTATGTTAGACTACTAATCCGTTTTTGAAAATCATTCTATTGATAGAAAAATACAGCCTGTGGCGTTTCCGCGATAGATATTAAACTATAGTCTGATCGTACACTAAACTGACATTTGGAGGTTGCCACTTTATCGTTACATTAAAATATTAATTAAAAAATAATTAATTAAAATATTAATTAAAAAATAATTAATTAAAATATTAATTATTCGATTAACCTTTTATCGATTAGAATACTACCAATAGATTACCCATATCCATGCTTTATTAATTTTAAACTTGGTTAAGGCAGAATTCGAAAAAAAAGGGTTTGAACATGGAAATGACATGTATTTGATTACTAATACTGAATCACCAAAAAAACCGCACACTGGTTTAAATTTTTTCAGAAAGGTATATCATAGAACACAGAGAACATTGTAAATTTAAAATATCGATAACTCATTATCGATAACGGCAATCTCTAATTGAGTAGCTGACCGTGACATGTGCATAGTTGGAATCTTCGAGAACAATATGTTTTAATTTAAAAGAAAGTAGACCTTAAATTTAACAACATAAAATCAACTTTTACTTTTGTGTGGGCGGGGCAGCAGACATATGCGGAATAGTGCAAAGCCCGGGGTACGCGGGCCCCGCCTACTTGCGACTTCTATTGTAGAAGGCGTTTTTTCTGTTCTGTGATTTTGAGTATGATGATTAAGTAATTAATAAATTAAATGTTAAGTGGGTTAATATTATGTACATACTAATAAATAAATCTACACACTCTTTTTTAACTCACATCCATGACAGTCACGGCTCCGTCACACTTCACCAAACGGAGCAAATAAATCAATAAAAAAAAAAAAATACAAATAATACAAGTATCAAAACTTTTAGCTAGATGTATAGTTGGTGATACCACATTAGGATTTTTTGAATTTGCCGCGTTTTTCAGATCACACTTCCGTTGGCCAGACTCTAGTACATTTGTGGCCGCAAGCTTCCTTTAATTTGTGCTTGTACAGAAAAACTACCACATTCGACTATCGCCATCGGATCTCGAGACAGCAAATCGATATCAAGCTTGCATGCAAGCCAAACTACTTTCTGATGGATTGTTTGTCGAGGTTGATAAGCCTGTGGAGAAAAATAAGGTAGAGTTTTAGTATTATTGATCGAAGGTTTTAGTATTATCTTTATTTGCAACAGTAAGCGCAAAATATCACCCACACCTTTGAATTAAGTTCCTTCACTGAGTGGTGAATTAAAAGTCGCTGGGGTGCTACAGCAAATCTAAAAAGTAACTAAAGTCGTGACAATCTTAGAAGTTCGATTTGACACCAAAAATTAAACTTGATGCTTACGAATGATACTCGTTGTTATCGTGTATATTGTGTAACATAGTAATTAAAAAGGATTATGAATTTGATTTTTCGTAGACGTACATGCAAAGCATCGCGTCGACGCGTCATTTAAAATGAGAAATGTCATGTCATCGGGATCGGACTTCATTTCGTAGAGTATCTCGGTCTACGATTATAAAAAAAAAATAGGAGCTTTTGCCAAAATTGAAAGTCGATGTCAAAGTAACGCCAAGAAGTTCAAGATGGTCCGTTAAATTTTAGTCCGTTAATTTTTTTTTTTAACAACTATGGCACAAAATATGTATGCCACACTTAGATAAATATGCCACAAATACCCAAAGACTTGTGTAGATATTAAGTAGCAATTCATTAGTAAAAGATTCGAACTTCGATCTATTTTAAATATTTATTTCCTCCTTTAAAATATTTTAAAATAGATATCACAAAAATATGAAAATACATATGGATTTGAAATGGAAACTTTTGAGCTCGCTCTTGTATCTTGTGTTCTCGCTTTTCTGCATTAGTCAAATCATCAAATGAAAAGTAAAAAAATAATGGACAGTCCTGGGGACTGCAGACAGAGGTTAAAACTTTTGAATAACTGTTTTTGTTCGCTCATCTGTTCTGCGTTCAGCGTTCATACCAGTGGCTGTGAGTGGAATTGTGGATCTTACTTAACCTGCAGAAACTGGTGTGTGAGAATTTGATTGCAGGTGATTTTTCAGTAAGTGCCAAGCACTATCTGAAATTCGACTAAAAGTACTATTAAACTTTTTCATTTTGCTGCAGCAGTAAAATGACTTGTCTATGAAGATGACATCTGAGACTTTCAGTTGTTTTACATTTTTGGCAGATGTCATATTCACATGAGTGTCACGCTTGCCTGTATGTATTGATTGTTTGAGGTTAAGTACAAAGTAAACGTTGCGTTGTGGTATTTTACTTCTTAATTTCGTTTCTGAAATAGTTTTATGTAGTTTATAACATTTCGTGTTAAAGGTTTACAGTTTAAAATAGAATAACAAAATGCCGAAATCAAAAAGGGATAAGAAAGGTAAGATATAACCTAAAATGATAAATGCATTTGATTTACCATGCTCGCTTATTTTTATTTTGAAGATTTTTGTAAGACAAGAACTCATATTATGTTTGCGGCGTTCGTGTTTTGTATTCCATTTATCTAAATAACTAACATGTTCAGATTTTTTATTTATAATAAATGCAATTTTACTTTTATAATTACAGTTTCTCTGACAAAAACAAACAAGAAAGGATTGTTAAATAAACAGAAGATTATAGAAGAAATAAGGAATTCACTGTCTAAATATGAACACATATTCCTGTTCACTGTTGATAACATGCGTAACACAAAACTGAAAGACTTGCGCAATGAGTGGAAAGACTCAAGATTCTTTTTTGGTAAAAATAAAGTCATGGCTGTTGCACTTGGAAGAACTAAGAGTGATGAAGTAGAAGACCAATTGAATCTGGTAAGTTTTCATCTTCAGTCAATCATGTTGCACCACGTTTGGATATGCAAATGGTAAACTTAAACTTATTGTGACATTGTTATCACTTTACAGCTGTCTAAGAGATTAAAGGGGCAGTGTGGCTTACTGATGACAAACAAAGATGTGCCTGAGGTTTTGGAATGGTTTAAAGAATTCCGTGATGCAGAATATGCTCGTGCAGGATTTGTAGCTACTAAAGATGTTATACTCCAACAAGGCCCCCTTCCAGACTTCTCCCACACAATAGAACCTCATTTAAGGCGACTTGGTCTGCCCACTTCACTAGAACGAGGTGTTGTAAACCTTATCAAAGAATATCAGGTATGTAAATCAAATCTAAAAACTGGTTATTGTAAGTTATTGTTAACAGAAACAGACTCACTTATTGACAATTGCCTAATTTGCAATATTTCAGGTTTGCAAAAAAGGCGCTCCATTAACACCAGAACAGGCAAGCATATTAAAACTCCTGGGAATTCAATTGGCTAAATTTAAAGTTGTCATAAAGTGCCACTGGACAAAAGGGAAAGGTTTCCACAAGGACCTGGATATAGCTGATGATGATGATGCAGATGATGACGATGATGAGGAAGAAGACGCCATGGAAGAAGATGAAACATAGTATTTAAGGAATAAAAAATATAGTATTTTACATACTACTTTCCAGTTTTATTTCTGTTATATAAACATAGAAATTGAAGAATTAAAACTAGGTAGATGTGGCTGGTAGACTATTGACGTTTCATGTTAATTTGGTGCTTGTCGTACTTACGACTATAATGATTATTTCACATTTCGAAATAGTCCATGAATCGTTCAGGGGAAAATGTCATAAATTATTGTGGAAAAATTTTACTAATAAAATTGCTATCTAGAAGGATCTAGGTGTCAGTTTTCTTGGCACTGTATAATAATATTGACATGAGTAAATTATAGAAGTGAACTGTTTAAGGAAGAAAGGAGCGTGGTTGTTGGTTGACTATGGTTTTTCTTTCTATGTCATGTGAGGTAATGGTAACATTTGCTTTCCGAAATTTTTACTTTTATGAGATATTGAATTGGGCCTTGAAAGGAATCCTAGGGTTCTTTCACAGTTTGTATCACAGTGATCTTTATTCTCGTTGTTGTAAGGTTCAAAATGGTTGCTGTCAGAAGTAAAATAATGGTACAACTGGTACAAAGTCTGTAGGCTGCACCCAGTTGACATTTTCATCGCCACATCTCATCGTGTCACTGACACTGGCATGGCCACCATTAGGATATTTAATTTTGTTAACCCAAAAATTAGTCGAAATGTGTCGCCAAATATCACAATTAGTCGGTCACTGGTTCAAAAGTTAGAAGGGTTTATAGGTGGCGCTAATTAGTCGCAATATTTCGCCAAGTTACAGATTTAGTCGGGTATTAGTTTAGAAAATATAAGGACTTCAATTTTTAAGGTATAGTCCCAAGAGCTTGGTCGTAGAGTTTGCGAATAATTTACAAGAAAAAAATAGTTAATGCTATATCTACTACACTTTTCGAATAAGAAGGTCCCCGATGCTGCGCCATATTGTTATTGTTACATTTGTTACCTCATAGCTGTCAAACCTATCGATTTAGGTAGGGTGAGTAAAAATAGTAGAATGATGATAAACAAAGGGCTAAAATGACCCATTATACGAGGTAGTTACACTCCCGAGCTTTAGCGAGCGAGTAAATAGAAACCGAGTTATAATGGGTTTTTAGCGCCGTGTATAATATTACCTACACTACTTTTCAATACGATCGCGAGAAAATAAAATAATCAAATACAATATTAAATAGGTAGATTATTTTATTAAAAATTAAATGTACTAGCCTGGATATTGAATGAGATGTTTTTCCTGGGAACTTAATATTGTTGTCGCCCTAAAGAACTAGCACCTGTGTTACAGTGTAGTTAAGCTGATTAGCAAAATATACTAATACAATAGATCACTTGTTCTACAATGTAGTTCAGCTTAATTGCAAGATAGGGATTTACAATGTAATAATGAGCTTAGGTGGCATAAAATAATGTTTAAGGACTAGAAGGGGGGTTGGGAGGAAGTGATATGGAATCGCAGGAGAAGGCAGTCGCGGTGGGACCACTTAGCGAGTGCCTTCGAAATATTAAAGATTTGTGAAATTATGGTGCCTTATTATAAAATCAGTGACAAATTGTGAATAAGTACTTTTAATAAACTTACATTACCGGACCACTTCTTTGATTCTTTTACATCAGAAGTGGGATCGATCCAACGCAATGCCTCCGTTTCGGCCTAGTGATGACGTTAATCGGAAAAGAAATAGGAAAACGCGCTCTTGGCACCGCCGCCGATCAAAACGCTCTGTGTCGCGCAGCAGGCACGGACACGGGCGATATCCGCCTTCAAACATGGCAAGCAGCAGCAGCTCATCCAGTGCATCGGACAAAAGCACGATTTCCTGCAGCAGCTCGAAGCATGGCCGCCGTCGCATAAGGGACAAACGTGCAAAGCGGGCGCGCCTGCGTCGGACCCCAGTCGTGAGCCAAAATGTCGTACTTTTTCAATATTAATCGAATTTCATCCATTGGTCGATGATATTGCGATGTAGATAAACATTGTTGAAGCTAATTTTTTGAATGTTCTGACAAACGAATAACGTACCAAGCTCAGTTATTAGAAATACAACTAGTCCAGGTTCGAAACAAAATGCTTCCCGATCTTTTAAAAAAAAAAAGCTTGGTCAACGAGTCGCAGACTGGCAGCTAAACTATTAAAGATCCCAGAATAAAGTGTTATAATTACATTATATTTTTGGGGAACTGTGACATAAGTTTTGAATTTGTAATTTAAATGTGAATAAAGTGTGTCAAAAAAAAAGGGATTTAAAATGCAATTGCTCCGGGCCACTTAGAGCCCTTTAGAGCTTGCGCTTACAAAGGTTGACAAGGTTTCTGAGATGTAACTGATAAACACATCTTGCAACAAAGACAAGTTTTATAAAGAAGTTAGTTTAAACAAAGTCAAGTGTAGCTCTGATTGATATTGGAAGCGATTGTTCGTTGATTGCATTGTTGTTTTCATTTCACGGGTTTTAACTATCTGTCAATTTACCGAAGGTATTTTCGGTACTTCTTAAAGCAGATACTTACTGTGGAATTTGTAAGGGAGGTTAATAGAGAGGAATGTGTAGAATAGAGAAATTTGGTTTACTAAGATTGGTTATCGTTTAAGTTTTTAAACCAGTTACAAGAGAAGAGTTGTTTCGGTAGTCATCTGTCTTTAATGGAAAATTTGCTGTACATGCTTAATTGTTTGAACAAATATTTTTCAATTATCCACAATGTGTTTCTAATGATCATACTACACTGGATGAAATATCTTTTGAAAAACTGAATATGACAAGGACAACGAATAAACAAGTGTATCAATGCTCATATTGAGAGTCAGAGTCTGCAGAATAGATTACAAGCAGGATTATTGACGAATTGTTGGAAGCAGGTATATTACGGGCAAGTAATTCGCTATATGATTGTCCCATACCTATAAATATCAAGTTCGTACATTTTTGGGGCTAATTAACTAATTCAGATAGTTTATTCGAGATTGCGCTGTTATATGCACGTCTTTAATAAATTTATTGAAAAGGTGGCTATTTGGGAGTGGAGTTCTGAAAAGTCACAAGCTAAACAGGGTTTTGTCGATGGCTTCACTGAGAATATTTAATCCAAGATTGCCAGTTATAATGTACGAGTATACAGACGCTAGCCGTAATAGTATACGTTATATATTGGTACAAGTTACGGCAAGTCGCGAGAAACCAAACTAGTGTAGAGGACAACAAACTAACAGTTTGAGTTGGCATTTAGTTATCACGGTAGGAGTGCTGAGGTTCAGATTGTCGGTTGGGAATAACTTTTAAAATTGTAACAGACTGTAATGCTGTCTCAGAAATTAACAAAAATACATGACTTGGCGAATAAGTTTTGCAAACACAGGACTTTACATTAGATATAGCACATAGACCGGGAACGCAGATGCAGCAATCCAGTTTGTACGTTAGGTGTTTGTCACATACGAAAATGTAATGTCTATCAGATTGGTTACTCGCTGTGCAGTTGCAAGATTTAATATTTGGGTTTTACCTTGAGAGATTAGTGTGCCAACCCCAATATAGTTGGGAAAAAGCTAGGTAGATATATATACCTTAGAGAGATGTCAGGAGTTGCCGAGGCACATAAGAAAATAATCAAAAATTGATGAACTGCCGGGCAACAAAATACAGAGTATGGTCGTCGCTGATTGGTAGCGAAAGGATGTAACTGGCAAATAATAAGGCTAAAGATATTGGAGAATATAATAGAATTTTAAAATATTTGGGAATATTAAAAATTAATCATCATTTTGATCTAAGTCATTTCTTAGATATTGTAGGTAAAAAGCAGTGGACATACGAATCGCAGAGAGAACATCTAGACACTATGAAGGTGTTACCTGCGTAGAAAACATGAAGCTGTGTATAACCATTGGTAATATGGTGGCATATAGCAGGACGTGCATGGATGTTGTCATGCATTAATTACATAAAAACAATTTTGTTAAGTTGTACCAAGACAAGGGTGTTGTTAAAAGGAGGACATACTATAATTTTGAGGTCTGATGCACAGGCTTCGAACATTGTTAATATAGCATTATTCTGTAAAGTAATGTTCAGAAACATAAAAATGGATCTGAAAAGGATAGAAAGATTCTATACGGCTGGGCGACGATGCAACAGCAAATATAGAATTTGGTTAAATGTTACATGGCTGGCCGACGATGGAATAGCCAAGGGTTGAAAGATTCTATACGGCTGGGCGACGATGCAACAGCAAATATAGAATTTGGTTAAATGTTACATGGCTGGCCGACGATGGAATAGCCAAGGGTTGAAAGATTCTATACGGCTGGGCGACGATGCAACAGCAAATATAGAATTTGGTTAAATGTTACATGGCTGGCCGACGATGGAATAGCCAAGGGTTGAAAGATTCTATACGGCTGGGCGACGATGCAACAGCAAATATAGAATTTGGTTAAATGTTACATGGCTGGCCGACGATGGAATAGTCAAGGGTTTGAAGATTCTATACGGCTGGGCGCCGATGCAACAGCAAATATAGAATTTGGTTAAATGTTACATGGCTGGCCGACGATGGAATAGCCAAGGGTTGAAAGATTCTATACGGCTGGGCGACGATGCAACAGCAAATATAGAATTTGGTTAAATGTTACATGGCTGGCCGACGATGGAATAGCCAAGGGTTGAAAGATTCTATACGGCTGGGCGCCGATGCAACAGCAAATATAGAATTTGGTTAAATGTTACATGGCTGGCCGACGATGGAATAGTCAAGGGTTTGAAGATTCTATACGGCTGGGCGCCGATGCAACAGCAAATATAGAATTTGGTTAAATGTTACATGGCTGGCCGACGATGGAATAGCCAAGGGTTTGAAGATTCTATACGGATGGGCGCCGATGCAACAGTAATTATAGAATCGGGTCACGATATATGCGTCGATGAAAAAAAAAAGGGGTAAACTTGGTGAGGATATGTTAATGTCAAGGTGTTTGGGGTTAATGGTCATCTGAATAACCTGACCGTTGATGGACCAGGTTTAGATGTTCAAGTGTTTTTTTTATAATGATTATAAAGAAGATGTATGTTCTGAGAAAACTTTACTGAAATAAAATATTCTCAGTTAACACCTTTACATTTATTCTTTGTTTGTTGCCGGCGATGGAAAAACAAATCAAGGATACAACATGGATGATCAAGGATACAATTGATAGTTGACGAGTAACATTTTAAAACTTGGTTTTTGTTCTCAGCTGATGCACCAGACCTAACACATGCGAGGGCGCATGCGTATGCAGGACGGCCGGATGTTGTCGCCCTAAAGAACTAGCACCTGTGTTACAGTGTAGTTAAGCTGATTAGCAAAATATACTAATACAATAGATCACTTGTTCTACAATGTAGTTCAGCTTAATTGCAAAATAGGGATTTACAATGTAATAATGAGCTTAGGTGGCATAAAATAATGTTTAAGGACTAGAAGGGGGGTTGGGAGGAAGTGATATGGAATCGCAGGAGAAGGCAGTCGCGGTGGGACCACTTAGCGAGTGCCTTCGAAATATTAAAGATTTGTGAAATTATGGTGCCTTATTATAAAATCAGTGACAAATTGTGAATAAGTACTTTTAATAAACTTACATTACCGGACCACTTCTTTGATTCTTTTACAATATAAATGGCCGATCATTCCGATAAACAAGCCACCCGGCTTGTTCATTGGTATTATCGGCCATGCGGGCCATGTTCTTCGTAAACAATTCAATTAAATTCAAAAAAAATCAAATAAACAATGGTCAGTGTTTTGTTAACCTTGAACAACAGGCAACAGATGTTAAAAAAGTATAGAAAAATTCTTAAGATTGCGCGCTCTTTTTAGTTTTCCGTAGTCAACAAGGAACCCGTTGTGCCTTTTCACACGACCCCGGACCTGGTTGCCGACTTGCCGATGCCGAGTAGCTAATTAGATTAGGACAATGTTGCCAATGTTCGGTCACGTTCGGTGCTTTCATTGTTTATGAACGTTAGTAATGTTACCTATTTATTTAGGTGAATGTGTGTATGTATGTATGTTTCTACGGCACCCTCTGGGGTTCCTACTTGAAATCGAATGACGTGAGATTGAATAACACTTGCTCGAAATCGTTTATTCAATAGTACTTAAAATCGATAAACTCTGAGCGCGACAGTTCATATTCTGTTAATAGATCGATCGGTCGATCGATCTATTAACAGAATGGTTTTTAACCGACTTCCCAAAAAGGAGGAGGTTCTATATTCGACTGTATGTATATTTTTAAATGTAAGTGTGTGGATGGCCAAATCCGAAACTATGAGCAATAGCGAAAAACACTCAGTCTTCATAAGGCCGATTTTGATGAAAAGTAAAACTGCATCATAGGATTTTTGAAACATATATATTCCTAGCCAGGAATATATATGTTTTTCAAACCCGTTGAATTTGAAAAAAAACACATGCTGTATTATTACTCCATTCAAAAGTGACGTTATAAGAATTAAATTCTGTGATGTATTTAACTTACGGTAAACTTAAGAAAAGTGCTCATTTTTAACCAACTTACTAAAAAGGAGGCGGTTCTATGTTCGATATTGTTTGTTTTTTCTTTTTGTGTATGTTCACACATAGGTATCTCCGTCATTTTTGGACCGATTTTGAAAATTCTTTTTTTGTATGAAAGAGTATGTTCCGAAATTGGTCCCATTTTTTTTGGTCAAGATCTGATGAAGAACTTCGAAGATATACATCAGAACTCTTCGATAAATAACGGTAAATCGCATGTTTGTTTATTGATTATACCATTTCATAGCATAACGCCGGTACGCTCTTAAGGGGTACGCAGATCACTCATTTCACCGGTTATGTTCAAGTTTCATGACATTCGGGTTATCTATTCTGGCGTTATAGGTACCTTAGAAACGTACCTAAAGAACTTGCCTATTAGGTACAACTAAAAAGTGAAATAAAAAAGCCTTTTTACAAAAAAATACTACCGACTTCCAAATTCAAAAACTACAAAGTGAAAAATAACTTTATTTTTGGAAGTCGGTGTCCGTAACGCAAAAAATTGGTATTTACGAAAGACACGGACTTCCAAAAATAAAGTTATTTTTCACTTTGTAGTGTTTTAATTTGGAAGTCGGTAGTATTTTTTTGTAAAAAAACTTATTATTTAACAAAATACTTAATTTTCCTACGTTAAGTACCTCCCTATTAAACCTTACGTGATGAAATGATGGCTATTATTTTTTTAAATGTGCCGGATTCGACAACTCAAGCATTGTAATACATTCAGCATTACAAATAATTTTGACTTCGTTTAGAGTATTCTCCAAATATTTTGTCATGTCAAGGCATGATACAAGTCTTTGTAGATTTCCTACAAAAAAAGGATTTTGTAAAAAATGTGGTACCTATTTGTTCAAGTTTGCCTTATGATATAACTTCGCAGAATTTAATCCTTATAAGCGACTATCGGATGGTGTAATAATACTGTTCTTTTTTCCAAAGTCAACGGGTTCGATTTCTAGCTAGGTATAAATATTTTTCAAAAATCCAATGATGCAGTGTTAGATTTTAACAAAATCGGGCTGACTTCTTTGAGTGTTTTTCGCTATTCCTGATAGTTTCGGCATTGGCCATACACGCCCACTTGAAAAACTCACATTATTTAGGTTGAGAGTTATATACCGTGCCCTATATATAGGGTGAGTCATGCAATGACATGAAAAAGTCTTTGGAGAATATTCCAAATGGAATCAAAACTATTGTAATGCTGAATGTAGTACAATGCTTGAGTTGTCGAATTCGACTATTTATTGAAAATAATGGCCATCATTTCATCACATAAGGTTTAATAGTGTTACAAGATAAGGATTAAGGAGCATTTCCTTTCAATGCAATGAATTATATATATATATATTATATATGTATTTGTCTTTATATAGGTAGGTCTTTTATGTATTATTATTGCTATTTATAATAACTAGTACTAGTTTCATCTTACTATATAGGTTTATATATTGTACACTGGATTACTGCCCTCTATTATGATCTCTATCACTCAAAGGTTTGCTGGAAGAAAATTCCATTTGGAGTTAAGCTCGCCTTTGTACATGAATTTTGTTATCAACTTCTTTAAATGTAATATCTTGTTGTACAATAAAGAATAAAGAATAAAGAAGATAGGGCAACGCATCTAGTGACGAGAGGAAGAAATAGTAGTAACTAGTAGCGCCATCTAGTATCGAATAGCGGAACTAATCTTCTCGAAAGCTCGTGTCGAATGGAATTTGCCAGAATGTACGAGCCTAACATTCTGGAAGTTTCTTGTCGCTTCGGGAACAATGAGTTTGGAAGTCGATTGTTCTGGAAGATTCTCGAAGTATCTAGAACAGTATTGAACGTTCTAGAAACATCTTCCGTGCTATATAAAGAGCGGTCGGGTTCTTTGTGATCGTGAGTCAGTTTCGATTTGGAAGCGACACAGCGATCGGAAAAGGAAAATAGTACGAAGTAGTAGAATTGTTTAAGAAGTGGTTTTTTAATAAAGTGTGATTAATTAAATTCTGCTGTTTAAATAATTTATCCCTTAACCCTAGCTCGTAACAAATTGTCAGAAGTGCGGGATAAATTATGCCGGTTCTACCGAAGGAAGAAACGGAAGGGATGCGCACCAGAGTCAGCGCCAGCAAGACGTAGACCAGCTGCGCTTTGGAGACGCTCCCACACCGTCATCAAGTGGATAACGAGACTCCGCGGCTGCAGCGGAACCAGCTCAATCATGGGCTACCCCTGAACACGCCGCCCTTATGGCATTCATAAAGGGAGGAGCAGGCTCGCCGTTAGGAGGAGCAGGCTCGCATATTGGAAGAACAGTTGCAGCGTGACAAAGAGAAGCAGGCAAAGGCAAGCAGGGTGACTTCACCCCGGTGCTATAGCTGTGGAGAGAGAGGCCACATCCGGTTGAGCTGCCTGAAGCCATAGGAGTCCCCATCGTGGAAGTCAGTCATCAGCAGAAGGAAAACCAGTAGACGCCAGGACTAAGCGGCAGTTGCTGGCTGGTGATGAAAGAGCCCAAGGAACTCGATCTCTCAAATTGTGTGTGGGTCACAATTATGTGAAGGGAACAGAACACCACGCGGTAATGCAGATGCTCTCTTGCATAAGTCGTGTTACGATCAATGTAAGTCCTGTGTCAGGCAAGAGGCTGAGTGCCAAAAAATTGTGGGGATGTTGAGGAAGGATCTTAGCGTAGAGTGGAAGGAAATCATGCAGAGTGCTCAGCAAAAAGACTAAGACATAAAACCGATCCTTGAATGGAAGAAATCAGGTGCCCCTAGGCCTCACTGGAGTGATGTTGCAGCAACGAGTTCCATCACCAAGACTTATTGGGCACAGTGGGAAAGCTTGGTTATCCAGGATGGAGTTCTGTGCCGGAAATGGGAGTGCTCGTGGTGACCAGTGTCATCTACAAATGGTCGTACCTAAAAGTTAAGGTGCCGGAGGTCCTACAGCTCTATCATAATGGAAGTTCTGGGGGTCATATGGGAGTTAAGAGGACTTTATTCAAGATCCGAGAACGATTTTACTGGATCCATAGTCGAGAGGATGTTGAGGAATGGTGCCGCAAATGCACAAGTTGTGCGGCTATGAAAGGACCACAAACTCGTAGCAGAGAAGCACTAAAGGTTTACAATGTTGGTGCACCGTGGGAACGTATAGCATTAGATGTTGCTGGGCCATTTCCGGAAAGCCAGTGCGGGAATAAGTACTTCTTGGTCGCCATGGACTACTTCACAAAATGGCCGGAAGTGTTTGCAATCCCTAATCAAGAAGCCGTTACGGTGGCTGATAAATTAGTGCACGAAGCTTTTTGTCAGTTTGGGCACCGCTCTTTTTTACCTTTGGAAATCCACAGTGATCAAGGCCGGAATTTCGAGTCAGAAGTGTTCAAGGAGACGTGTCGTGTGATGGGTGCTCACAAAACCAGAACTACTGCTTATCATCCGCAATCAGACGGGATGTTTGAACGATTTAACCACTCACTAGAAAGATATCTTGCAAAGGTTGTGGAAAGCAGACAGAAGGATTGGAACAAACACATTTAACCATTTCTCCTGGCATATATATCGCAGAGCTGTTCATGAAGCCACAACAGTAACACCAGCTTTTGCCAATTTCGGAAGAGAACTACGATTAACTGCGGATCTAATCACCGGTATCCCTCCTGAATCTCCACGCAGTGTAACAGATTATGTGAATGAACCACGGAATAGGATTAATGATGTACATGAGCACATCAGACAAACAGGTCAGCAGATGTCTGAGAGGATGAAGACTCGCTACGATCGGAAGGCGAACAGTAATGTGAACGTTACCCCAACAGGAAAGTGACTCCTAGAGTGATATGAGTGGTACGTATACTTAGTGCGTAATCTGCTATGTGTGTGCGCTACATAAAAAATAAGTGCGCGTCGTAGTTTTTGAAAAAAACGGAAAAAACGATTCCTGCTAGGGTAACGTTGTTCCAGCAGGAAAATTCTAAACGAATGATCGGAATGAGAAATATTGTGCATGGGCAGAGAGCTTATAGTTGTGCAAAAAAGTGCGCCGAAAATATAATTGGTGCGTCATCAGGTTTTCGAGATATTGCATTTCCTGCTGGAGTAACGTTTTGAAGAATCGTGTATCTCTAAAACCATTGTACGTGCGCCTGTAGAATAAACATACACGAATAGCTCTTGACATGTGCGTATTTGTGCCGGAATTAGATTTAAGGAAATATTTATAATTTTCAAGTAAATGCGCTTTTTAGAAAACCCGAAAAAAGTTCGCAGCGCCTAAATGAGAAAACGTATAAGCTCGCTGAAAACTGTATTTAGTCCATCTTGACGCTTGTAATAACCATAAAAAGTTTCAAAAGCATAAATGCTTGCGTTATCGAATAATATTGCTAAAAGTCAAAACGAGGTTGTCATAACTTTGATGGCAAAATACAAGAAACTGACTCAACCCAAGATAGGTAGGTGTAAACCACAAGTATGTGCGTTTAGTCAAAAATATATAGTGAAAATATTCAGCTTGGAATGTTTCTTATTTAGTAGATTTAATGAAAAAGCTAAACATGTAAACAAAGGCTGGTTATCCGACCAAATTCAAATGACTACGAAAAAGCGACGGATTCATACATATCGATGACCTTCTTAATTGGACGTATTAAACCTAAGCTGTTGTCTGTACAGTCGCGTTCAAACGTTTGTTCGTAGAGTCTGGCAAATGAAAGTAGACACTCGAATTATTTGCAAACTTGTTATATGGCAATGCTATACTAATGTCAACATCAATTTTTGGTGATTTGTTGTGGTCTTGATAATAGCATTTATTTAAGTGAAAAATTAATAAAACAGTTCAAAGTGGATTACGAGAGATGTCGTTTTGCGTGATGTCTAAATATCAAGAAAAACATCAGGAGAAAGACGTCGAATTAAAAAATAACCAAGATTTTTTACGTGTGGTGTTAGATTTCATAAGTTATTATGACGCAAATAAGTTGAATATACCAAAATTATTACAGAATACTGTTGTTTTTTTATTGAGATTGATACATAATATCTAAAATATTACCTACCTCAATTACCTATTGTATTTTTATTCAGACGAAATAAAATAAATATTTCTAAAGTATCAAATTAGGTTACTCCAGATATTTCATACTAGTTTTGGGGTTGCTATGCTGATATTTTTTTAAATTTTCCGCCCTTTTTCAGTCTCTACTTTCGTTTGCCAGACTCTATGACCTAATTTTGGGGACTAATTTAAAAAATACATTAAATGCACCTTGTGACCATAACAAATGAAAGAGCTTGTTGATGTAGAAATTATTATTTTTATTCTCTTAATTTTGTTTCTTAAAGTAATTATGGCATCAAATCACAGATCAAATTACAAACCTATTAATATTAGAAAACAGTTCAATCAAATTATTTGTACCTTGTGTAGTCATTATTATTTAAAATCACATATTTGTTTTTCATTTACTTAAGTACTAAAATACAAACAGTAAAATTGGCTTTTTATTTATAAACTGTATCTGTAGGTTCTTTTTTGTAGTCGGTATTCATCCCACATATCTTGAACGTTTTTTTTAAAAATAGCCGCCATCTATTTTTTGGTCTCTAAAGTACTTTTTTCTACTAATATTATAAAGGCAAATGTCTGTATGTGTCCACAAAATACCGAATATATTTTAATGAAATTTGGAATAAAGAAGATGGGTTATAACTTGGCACTACTTTTTCTAATGTACTTACCTAATCAAGTGCAAAGTCACGGAAACAGCTAGTAGAAAATAATCCAATAACAAGTTAATTTTTCTATAACTTTTCTACCTCAGTGTACTCAGGCACAACACGCTACAACCGGTTCGTGAGTAAAGTTAAGAAGGTCATCGATATGTATGAATTCGTCGCTTTTTCGTAGTCATTCGAATTTGGTCGGATAACCAGCCTTTGTTTACATGTTTAGCTTTTTCATTAAATCTACTAAATAAGAAACATTCCAAGCTGAATATTTTCACTATATATTTTTGACTAAACGCACATACTTGTGGTTTACACCTACCTATCTTGGGTTGAGTCAGTTTCTTGTATTTTGCCATCAAAGTTATGACAACCTCGTTTTGACTTTTAGCAATATTATTCGATAACGCAAGCATTTATGCTTTTGAAACTTTTTATGGTTATTACAAGCGTTATACTTCGCTCCAAAACACAAATCGCTGACGTAGGCAAAACAGCCGCCAAACTAAAGTGGAATTGGGCAGGCCACATCTGCCGCATGTCGCCACAGAATTGGGCAAAAGTAATAACTGACTGGATTCCAAATAACAGGAACCGGCGACGCGGTCGGCCCAGAAAGAGATGGCGTGACGAATTAGACGTCTATCTGAGGGATTGGCCAGATGTAGCAAGAGACAGGGAAAAATGGAAAGACGGAAGGGAGGCCTTTGCTCTGCAGTGGGACATAACAGGCTCATAATAATAATAATAATAATAATACAAGCGTCAAGATGGACTAAATACAGTTTTCAGCGAGCTTATACGTTTTCTCATTTAGGCGCTGCGAACTTTTTTCGGGTTTTCTAAAAAGCGCATTTACTTGAAAATTATAAATATTTCCTTAAATCTAATTCCGGCACAAATACGCACATATCAAGAGCTATTCGTGTATGTTTATTCTACAGGCGCACGTACAATGGTTTTAGAGATACACGATTCTTCAAAACGTTACTCCAGCAGGAAATGCAATATCTCGAAAACCTGATGACGCACCAATTATATTTTCGGCGCACTTTTTTGCACAACTATAAGCTCTCTGCCCATGTACAATATTTCTCATTCCGATCATTCGTTTAGAATTTTCAGGCTGGAACAACGTTACCCTAGCAGGAATCGTTTTTTCCGTTTTTTTCAAAAACTACGACGCGCACTTATTTTTTATGTAGCGCACACACATAGCAGATTACGCACTAAGTATATGTACCACTCATATCACTCTAGGAGTCACTTTCCTGTTGGGGTAACGTTCACAACAGTAATGGCTTCGATGAAGGATCTCTGGTATGGTTACATAACCCGGTACGCAGTAACGTAGCAAAGGAAAATGCCTAAATTGCAAGCAAAATGTAGATATGCACCATATGGCGTAGTTACCAAGATTAATGACGTCAGCTACTGAATTCAAAAAGGACCCCGAGGTGCATCAAAGATCGTTCATGTGGATCGGTTGGCCCGTTATCATGGGTCTAACAATGCTCGGCTCGACCGTGTCTAAGAGTGAGGTAATGTTACAAGATAGGGCAACGCCATCTAATGTCGAGAGGAAGAAATTGTAGTAACTAGTAGCGCCATCTAGTATCGAATAGCGGAACTAATCTTCTCGAAAGCTCGTGTCGAATGGATTTCCAGAATGTTTGAGTCGAACATTCTGGAAGTTTCTAGTCGCTTCGGGAACAATGAGTTTGAAAGTCAAATTCAAGTTATTTATTTGTAAAAACATAGGTACAGTATAATAAGTTCTAATTTGATGTTCTAATTCTAAGTCGATTGTTCTGGAAGATTCTTGAAGTATCTGTAACAGTATGGAACGTTCTAGAAACATCTTCCATGCTATATAAAGAGCGGTCGAGTTCTTCGTGAGTCAGTTGCCTGGCTGGAGGCTATAGTTTAGTCTCCAGAAGATCGCCCAGTTAAGCAGAAGCCAATCACTTGGATTGAAGTGCGAGACGCCGCCGCCGTTACGATTTGGAAGAGACACAGAGCGATCGGAAATGGAAAATACTGCGAAGTTTTAGTTTACCTCAAAATCGGCCTTGATCGGCCTCGTGACTGAAGGTTTGCCGCTATCCCTCATAGTTTCGGCTTTGACCATTCACTTAAAAAACTCACCCTGTATATAATAAGTACCTACCTAAGAATGTTTCTACAATTTCACACAAGGCTCTTGTGTTCTATACCCACCGCACAGGAGAGCCGTCCTTCTGGTTGATCTGCTCGTTTATGGCGAAGGTTTAGTTTCAGGGGAAAAATATTCCCACCGTTAAATATCACGCCAGCCGCATGGAAAGGGTTAATTTTCTAATTGACCGACAAGTTGTAGACAAACCAAAGATTATACACACGTGCGTGGGCTCGTGTACGGCGTGTGCACGGTTCACGTACCAGAACCTTGTGCGCGTGATGATTAGAACGCACTGATAAGCCGCTGATAACACAAACACCTAATTATTGGCACAGATAGCTTCAATTACCAACGAAACAAACAAGACCATTAAAACAATATTTAGTTATTTCTGAAAATATTTATTGAAACAATCACAGAAACAACAATAAATTATATTAAAAATATACCAAATTCTAATTCGACATAATAATTAGCTATTACAAATCAATGTTTCAAAATCATTAAAGATGTGTTGATTACAAAGAATATAATAAATCTAACAGAAGCTACGCCTCTGCATTTTACGAATGTGTATTGCTTTAACACAAATATAACTTAGCACGTACAAATAGGTAATCACAGTATAAAAATAAAGCATCGTTATCAGTCGACGACATCACAGCTTACATAATCGACGAAACCAAAACTTAACTTGATTCCTTGTAACCTAAATCTGCAAACCATTTACCACCATGTATACACAGTCTTTGCAGAGAATTCATTGTAAATCATATGAATCACCTCATCAAAAGTCATACATTACTGCAAAAGTAAATAAGGACCTTTCAAAACAATATTCCGCTAGACACATCACAGGACAACAATCAAACTTACGTAACACACACGAGATACTACAAGTTAAGCATTCATATTGTTTTTGGTATTCACTACATGCTATTTATCTCTATATTTTAACTAACGGCGTAAGAAACTAAACATCCTATATCTAAAGCAGCCCAAATGAAACTATCATTCTAGTTAAATAATGGAATAACCAAGTTTCAAGTGTTTGCCCTTCCATTTACTTTGTGGAGTAAGCGAAGCCGAGTTAGGCACATTGATATAATTGAATCTAATGTTCAAAGTAGGCATAAAATAAGCGACATAGTTTAGAGTTGGAAAAGATGTATAGTAAGTTGTATATAGTTTGTTTAATGATGTTTGGGTGGCGGTGGGGATATGGGAGGCAACTGGACCTCTTGGAGCGGCTCGCGCCAGTACACGGTCTGCGAGAACTCGTCGCTAGGCTCGCACTGCGCCGGCGGGAACACCTGGTCCACCAGCACCGACATGTGCGAGTATCTGAGGGGAAAACGGTTGCGTTCTTATAATCATACTCACGTTAATATTTCAAGGATTCAGCAGTTTTATAAGCTCGTAAATATTTTGAAGGAAACAATCATATGGGCTCCCAGTTGGATATTCGGAAAATAAATGTATCAGTTAATCACAAAAGGCTTATTTCTCTTCTTTGTTACATGCTATGCACAT
This sequence comes from Anorthoa munda, assembly GCA_945859665.1. Taxonomy (NCBI): domain Eukaryota; kingdom Metazoa; phylum Arthropoda; class Insecta; order Lepidoptera; family Noctuidae; genus Anorthoa; species Anorthoa munda. The sequence goes on along the minus strand of OX243900.1, from coordinate 12,735,253 downwards.
TGGTGATTGGTTGTGGAACACACTTTTATTTTATTTTATTCAATGATTATCTTAAGGAGCGTCCTCACTGGGAGCATTCATTCGTGAGCATTTGTAAATAAGGAATCTTAGGCGAGCAACAAATGCTTCCCAGCGAGCCCTGCATTCGCGTTCGAGCAAAACTATGAACGTTCGAGTCGAACATTCCCTTGCGAGCTTGGAGCATTCGAATACGATCTCGTTAAATGTCATTCATTTCAAAATGTCGGATAGAGCGGTTGTGGCTGCAGCATTTTTTTTTTATTGACCTCGAAGGTCACAAACACAAACTGTTCCTTGTTTTACAAGTGGCCAGTAATATTCCTACATACATACTCATTCATTTCATCATCTGAGTACTCGCTTTCGAGCGTTTTATTTGCGTGGACATTCGAATGCGAGCCGTTTCCGCGAAAATCGTTGCGACGTCCACACCGGGCGAAGTTCGCGCTAGCGTGTGGGCTTTGTAACGGTCGGCTCAACGTCCACACCACTCGAATATTCGACGTCGAATGCTCATTACAAGTGAATGCTCTCAGTGAGGACGCTCCTATAGAAAACATTGGCCATGCTGTTTAATAAATCAGTAGAAAGAGTGATACAGCATTTGTTCACTGGTATATCGTGAGTCACAAAGAGATCAGTCTTGAAATAAGATTCAGGTGGAAGTGTTGTTGCTTTACATTCACAAACATTTAGCACCTTTAGACATACAAATATGGTTTGTTGGCATACAAACACAATGATTGAGAAACACGTTTCTTTGTTTCTTGTCAGATTGTTTATGTATTATGGTGATTAAACAACGTGTTAAAAGAATTTTGTGCATCAAGAAAGTGAAAGATTATAAACAAAAGACCCAAAGACAAAAACCAACACAGAAAAAAAGACAGAGACAGATGACATGTCGATGATCGCAAGTTATTGTCAGTTATTTTAGTATCCAGCTAGTTATGGCGTTATAGAAAATTTTGGTTACATGGTATTAATAATTTTGTTTTTGAATATGAATGAAGTGCGGCCGCAAACGTGATCAAGCCTTACAAGTCATTCCATTCGGCTTACCGGCTTAAAATTGTGAGCTCGTTAATCTCATAACTAAATTTATGTAATTTTGACACCTAAACCTCGCGCTAGCTAACAACTATTTCAGTTTGCTGTGGTGGGAAGAAATCATCGACCATGTCACTTTGCACGTTGTAACTGAAATAAAAATATAATACTCAGTACAGTGAGTAAAATATGGTGTTAGTGACTAGGCAACGTGAAACAGAACGTGACGGAAAGCTTGTATGAGCGAGAGAATACTTACGTGGATTGGAATGTCTGTGTCAGTTCATGTTTTAATTCGCCCTTATAATTGATAGTGAAAATTCTCACGATCGGAATGCCAACGGCTTGGTATGCGCACACGTCCTGCAAAGAAAAACACATTTATCATTGGCTGTATCATAAAGACTGTGATTAATCTACAAGTCAATTGTGTGGAACGAACGAGTGGTAAATTGATTATTATCGACAATTTGCCATATTTATTCCATACTATTATTAATAAATGCGAAAGTAATTCTGTTTGTTTCACGATTAAACGGTTGAACCGATTAAGATAAAATTTGGTATGGAGATAATTTGAGACCCAGTGAAGGACATAGGATAGCTTTTATCCCGCTAGTGTAGTCTCATGGAATGATAAACCACTTTTGACGCGAGAGAAGCCGCTATCAGCAATATGTTTCAGCACGGGACACGCCCACTCACATTGACCCTGTTGCCGTAGCCCGCGTAGAAGGGGTTGGAGCCGTGCGGGAACAGCGCCTTGATGTCGGCGAGGCACTGGATCTTGAACTCCTCGGGCTTCTTCTCGATGACCTCGCGGTGGAAGGCGCGCAGCAGCGACGTGGGGTTGAGCAGCAGCGGCCCGTCCGGCAGGCACGTCTCGCCCTGGCGGATGGAGCGCAGGTACTCGCGCGTCACCTGCGGCAAGTGGCGGAGTAAATATATGTTCTAATCCATACTCATTTTATAACTGGAAGTATTATGAAGCCCGTTTGTTATTTTTAGAGTTCCGTACAGGAAGGGTCAAAACGGAGCAATGTTGCGGTCACTCAAGTCTCCATCTGCCTTTCGCCTGTCACACAGGTTTTACAACCAAAAGGTTGGATCTACAGTCTTCACAGTTACAGTACTTACAGTTTTCACAGTATAAGCATCTTGTTGACCAAAGCCATACAAATTGCCAAAAAAAATTGTGTAAAAAGAATTATAATTGGAAAACAAAGGAATGAGAAGCCAACAAAGTTAGCATTTTTGTTCTGAAAGATTTTTAAATTATTACGTATGTTTTGCTAACAAATACCAATATATTGACAAATCAGATTTTTCTTTAAATAAACCAAATTTTTCCTATAAAAGCCAACTTGTTTTTGTGGTTTGGTACAGAACCCTAAACGTACGAAGTCTTTTTTCAAAGTACCACGCGACCGAAGCCGCGGTCAGAAGTTAGTATACGATATTTGCCAATAAGGGTTTATTCTGCTATCAACCCAACCACATACATCAGTAGCAATACTTGAACTGCAAAAACCACCATTACTGCTAATAAAATAAAGGTACAAAAACAAACCATATGTGTTACCATACGTGCGGTTCACTGAACTTTATATTCCAAGCTGTCTGTACAACACATAATGTTACTTTTGTTCTTAGATAAATGATGAACGGACAAGAGCAGTGTCCAAAGACAAACAAAAGATAATATCTCCAGACAGTAAATTTTCATTGTACTCACCCTCGCTTGTCCGATAGCTCTCGCAGATAAGTACAGTAACTGGTAGCCATTATTCTTGATCTTAGTAAACAGTTGCGCTACGCCCGACTGCGCCCAATCCTTTCCCACCAGTGGGAAGATGTGTCCCAGAACATCGGACCTGAACAATGAATCATTTATTTAATACAAATTATATTATATCTAATCTTGAATAATATTTTTCCTTAGTTATTTTTAGTGTTAAATTTAAAATATGATAATGAAATGCGTCATACTTGGTGATTGTCCCGTCGATATCTGAGATGACGATCTTGTCGTCGTATCTCCACCGGAACACGTTACACTTGCACCGCGTCGTGCCCTGATACGCTGTCGTCACACTGAACACCATTTCATTCATGCCTTCGCGGAGATTTAGGTTTTTCTAGAGCAAAAAAAAACATCATTAGAATATTAATGTTTTTAATCTATACTAATACAAGCTGTTACCCGCGGCTTCGCTCCCGTGGGCCACCCCACAGGACCCGTTTTCGGGATAAAAAAATAGCCTATGTCATTCAGGAATAATGTAGCTTTCTATTGGTGAAAGAATTTTTTAAATCGGTATAGTAATTTTGGAGCCTATTCGGTACAAACAAACAAAAAACTTGACTGTTTATAATATTAGTATAGATTATAAAGCTGAAGAGTTTGTTTGTTTGTTTGAACGCGCTAATCTCTGGAACTCCTGGCTGGAATTAAAAAAAATCCATTTGTGTTGGATAGCCCATTTATCGAGGAAGGTTATAGACTATATAAGATCACGCTACGGCCGATAGGAACGGAGCATAAATGAAAAATGTAGCAAAAACGGGAAAAATTAGAGCCTTTTTGAGAGCTTCCGTTGCATGCGCTGCGTAAACGGTTTAAGTTACGCAACAATCATGTATGTAGGGTAGATGGGTAGGTTGACGGGAGCGAAGCCGCGTGGGACAGCTAGTCATAGATAAACATTCCTTTAGAACTCTAAAGTGAAGGACTTACAATTTGTTCCGAAGACAGTCGTAGAGTTTTTCTGAAGGATGAATGTCTGCGACCAGGCCTCTTGACTTGTCCGTCTTGATCGGAATCCGACGAGCTGTGGTCATGCCTGTCAACTGTGAAGAGAAAACGAATAATACGTTATAGAATGTGTCATAAAAATTCGGAATGCGTTTTTTTAATGTGTAATAATATTACCTTGATCTTGAGTTTCGATAATCTGTGGCAGCGATTGCGGTCCATCTTCAATGAACTCTCTGGGGTCCATCTCCTCAACAATATCTAATTCTCTGGCGTCGTCTGGTTGTTTCTCTTCTAGGGAGTTCTGCTTCTCCTCGAGTGGTTCACGAATGGTTACGGTTTTAGGTTCCGTCGCCATCTCAATCTGTGCCACGGTTTCTTTCGGCATGACATCATCTTTAGGAGGTGAAGACTCACTGAAATATGAAGGTGAACAGAATAACTGTAATTTCGTCTCGAAAGGAACAAAGTGATGGTAGTTTTCAAAGTTTTCTTAAATAAAAATAAGAACTGTATTTTTGTGACTAGTCGAATGGGATGGCTTTAACACGGCAAGTTGATGCAGGCATTTGCTTGTGAACTATGCTCGGACATAATGTCAAGACACACATCTTGGAGCATGTTTGTATTGAAACTATCGTATCGTATGATAACCGCCGCCAAATGAAAACAATAGAAAACCGTTTTCTGAAAACCACTTTTTTATAATTTATTTAAGAGAACTATTGCGCTAACGCGATTGAGTATGTTAAAAACTCGTCCTAACGCCTCTGGTTCGTATATAAAGCAAAATATGTGACTTACTGCTTGGCGTCGGAGGTGGACCGTCGCCAGCTCCACCAGGAGTAGCCGCGCGGCTTGGCCGTGCTGTCCGACGCGCGCGGCTGGGACTCGTCCTTCTCGGTCTTCTCTAGGGACTCCAGAACACGCTGGAAATGAAATTGACAATATTTTGTAACAAAACCATCCCAAATATGGAATAGATAGAATACTCTCTCGACCCTGTTCCTGTTGAAAGGATTAATGAAAGGCAACTAACGAAAGGTATTTACAAAGGCACGGTCCCAGCGCTAAGAAAGAAATATTGTTCAAATAAATATCACTAGATGGCGCGATATGCATCGATTTGTTATTGAATTGTATGTAAAATTAACATTTTCTGGTATTGAGCATAAAAATAGTATGTTCTTGTTTAATCAACTCTCCTAAGCACAAGCTGGTGCGGCGTGACTCGTGATATCACGCGCCGTGAGAAGCCAGCTTAACCGGCGTGCGAATATGACCAGATGCATGAGCGTAAACGAAGCTAAAGTACTATGTAAGGGTCGTAGTAGATGGCGTTCACTGGATGTCTTTCGGCTGAAATGATGTTGATGTATTCAAGTAAGGTAAGGTAGCAACTCACGTTAGGCAGCGGGCGCCTGTAGGCCAGCAGCGACAGCAGCAGCGGGCCGGCGCTGCGCCAGGGCATGGCGCGGCCGCCCAGGCGCACCACCAGCCGGCCCTCGGCCGCCAGCGCGCCGCCGCGCTCGCAGAACTCCTCGAACGACAGCGCACGCGACACGCGCTCTTCTTGCACGTACACGCCTACTTGACCCCTGAAGCAACAGGTTTGCGGTTAGCGGTTGTTGTCAGCCCTCAATGTCAAAGAAATGATTATTTAGTAAAATGTCTACAAACTTTGCTATCTGTATATGCCTTAGATAAAGTACCCATAGATTAAGCCTTAAAATGACCTTGATTGATAGAGCGAGATGGCTAATTGGCAGCTCCATGTAAATAATAAGGACAAAAGATTATTTTTTGTCCTTGTCACCGTGGCCGGTTTCTGTTGTTTGTCAAACTCTAATACAATGGCAGGTTTGACAAACAAACTCGGTTTTGTTTGATTTTCTATGATTTCGTGGTATTATGTGTTAATTGAGACAAGGAATTTGGGTTATTTATAGATAATAAGTGTCAGTGCGATGGTGGGTTGTAGTGTTCTTGTTCTTGTTGTAACACCAGAACTAACTATTGCTGTCTCATGTGCGGCCACGCCAGTGCTTAATCTATAGGTACTTTAACTAAGGTATATGCAATGCTGAAAAATGGGGAATTTACGTAGTGAAGACCTGGTTGATTATACTTTTCTGTGACTGTAAAGTCGTTGATTAAGAACAGTATTTTATACTTACTTGGCTAGTAGTTTCTCATCGTCATCAGAGTCTAGTGTGGGCGGCAGCGAGGCGGGGGACTGCGGCAGCGAGGGCCCGTTGCCGGACTCGTACTCCTCCTCCGTGGGGCCGGCCGCCGGGTGCGTGCCGTGCGCTGCGCCTGCACATTCACACGGGGTTAGTGCTGCGAGCCAACGGGTTGCAACGACATCATACTAAGGTGACGGTTTCCCAGCTTGGTTCAAGAGTAGCAGAGGCATTGTTTGGCTAGTTAAAATTTTGATGTACTATCAGCAAAAATCTATATCCATTGTGATGCAGTCATCCTGTGCACGGGACTTTGTTTTCCGAATGATCACATATAGGCTTTGCTGATAGTACGTATTTTTTGTGGCTATATTTAAATAATATTTTTTTTATGAATTATACTATTTTCTCTAATACAAAACTTGATACGCCAAAAACGGCCTTGGCACTGCTCGTACCAAGCCACAGATATAGAACTTACAAATGATCTCACCAGATCGATATCTGTCAGCGTGGTGCTTCGGGAAATAGAGATCAGGGTCGACCTGGCCCCGGTCCAGATCGTCTAGGTATACGCCCTCGGCGGGCACGTCGGCGTCGCGCGGGGACATGAAGCGGAACATGCCGCTGAGCACGCCGCGCCGGCTGGGCCGCTCCTCGTCCGAGCTCAGCGGCTCGGCGGGGGACGCGGGCGCGGGGGACTCGGGCTCGGGGCCCGCCGGGGGCTCGGGGCCCGCGCGCACGGGCGGCTCGGGCAGCTCGCCCCACCGCCACGACTGCGACGACTTGTCGCCCTGGCGGCCCGCCAGCTCCACCTCCGTGTCCGACTGCACCGGCGTGCCGCTGCGCGAACCTCTGTATGACCAAGAATAAAGAATTACACCAATTTTGCAACCCACCTGCAGAACGATGAGGCTCTGACATAACCTCGCTACTTGAACATGACCCGGATGCGTATGCCACTAGCAAGGATTGAAAATAAATACTGGACTTCATAATTAAGATGAGTTTTCATTTTGGGTTCTGCTATTAATCAGCCAAGAATCGCTCTGTTATAATAACGTTAAACACGTAACTGCAAATCGAGGCCATCCAATTATTATTAAATAATCGTTTTAAAATTGCACACGAAGGACTTGGAAACAGAGGAATGTACTTTAGACTTTAGTATACCCAATTAATTGTGAGTTGACTCATCTCCGCCCTGACTCATATCTTAATCCTTTGATTAATCTCAGCCGTATTGACACAATGCAACGAAATAAATACATTTTTACGTATTTATTGGTTAGCTTTGTTGATATATATTGTCTTTTTGGGTTAAAAATAGATTTATTTGTTTAAAATTGGTCATAGCATTATTACTATGACCAATTTTAAACAAACAAATCTAATAAGCGTATACGGATTTTTCACTACCTCTAAAATACTTGAGAGAAAAAAAAAGTGTGATAATAGGATGTACTGTATTGTCTACTGTGGTGGCGGAGTAGGAAAACACTACACGAAAAAGTGCGAACATCAACAATTTAATGAGGACAACACGGGATATAGTTAGGTGAAGAACGGTGCACTACGCTAACTATAATCAAATAATAAGTTTACGACAAGCGTGATTGCGTAAAACTAACGAAAGCTATAACGTTGATTGGACTCAATAGGATACTTTTACAGTGAACTAACGATACGATGAACTGGGCCGTGCTTATTGCAAGCGTGTGAGTGAACGGATGTTATTCATTATTGATTATTACGCGTTTCTGGGGGCGGCGTGCACCTCAAACGCTGTGTCGGACAACGCCAGCGGGATGCGGTTGTCGCCGTTCAGCTTGAGGTTGGACATCTCTTCACTGAAACGAGGCCACTAGCTCAACAACGGGCATGGAACACGTCTTAACGCAAGGGCTGTCACACAATGTGCTCGCGCGAATGAAACGAGATCAATGACGTAAGGAGTTGTGATGAGTTACCTGAGTGTTGGAACATGGACCTCGGTGTCACTGTAGAAGTTGATTTCAGTGACGTTGGGGATGGGCGCGGGCTGCGAGGCGCGCTGCTCCGACCCCGCGCGGTCCGACTGACTCGAAATAGAACTGGTCGACGACTTTCTTTGGTGCTTCTTTGAACTTGCTTTCCTAGTCTTCTTCTTTTTCTTTCCATTGCCACCGTTCGGTTTGACCTCGTCCTGGTTGGAGGGCGCGGCCTCGATGGGCCTGAAGTCGTTGTGCGCGCTGATCTTCTGCACCACCTGGTGCGCCACGCTCTCGGCACCGCCGAGCTGCGTGGCCGCGAATGTCCGTGGCGCGCGGTCTACCTTGTCAGTCACCTCGTCCAGGCCGTCCATCTCAAATAAATCGTCATTATTTGTGTTGTCCTCTTTGGTAGTATTTTTTGTTATCTTACTTAAGTCAGGTTTCTGCATTGATTGTCCGTCAGCTGTGTATCTGTAGAATACAAACAACATGGTTATGCTTTTATGATAACCTAACGACGTCAGTGATCAAGTGTGGATAAGTGAGTAATTTTACAGTTCAGTTACAATTATCATTATCGCTAGTGTGAATAATGCTGATGTATTGGGAAATTCGCTTTCGAACATTAGCACGCAATGTAATTGTGATATTTAACAAACTGTCACTTTCCATTCTAAGCATAATATTATTCGACGTTGAACGAACATATATGTAATCATAGCTATGTTATTTTTACCTTCTCTTGGTATAGTCAGAGGCTTGTCCATGGTCGGGTTCTACGACGGAGAGCGAGTTCCGTCGGCGGGGCTCGTACAGGTCCTCGAAGCGCGCCGCGGGGATGGGCGAGGTGGCGAGGTGCGCCGAGCACTCGGCCTCGTCCTCGCCCACCTCCTCCACGAAAAAGGCCTCGCCAGACTCCCCCAGCTTCATGTGAATGTCCAACGGCTCACCGTTCAGCTCTAGATCCACCTGTACATCATAAGATCTGTGCTTATTATGTGTTGCTTCGAGGTATTTTAATTGCAATGTTATACAATCAAAAATAGTAAGATTAAACCAAAAAGAAGTGGTCTAAGCAACTAGCCAGTCAAAAATATATTATTACGTCGTGGAAATTAAACTGAAATGGATTCGTCTAATTATATTTGACATTAGCTTCTATCCGCGGCTTCGCTTGCGTAAAAAGTGTTGTATCATGCCAGGGTCTCAAACTATCTCCATGCCAAATTTCACCTAAATCTGTTCAGTAGATCCAGAGATTACCCCCTACAACTTCACAAACTTTACCTCTTTATAATATTGGTATAGATATACTGTTAGTTAAAAATACGAGTTTTCAGTCGTTTTGTGAGCTGTAAACTGAGTGAGATTTAAACATCGTTCCTCGGTGTGATAAAACATTAACCGTTTGAAATAATTGGCATCTCATTCACGTAGCGTCCGGATTTATATAATTTATTCAATTACATGACTTTGACGGGTTTGTAACGTCCAGGGATAAGGTTATTTAAATTAAAATGTAAAGTCTGATTACAGAATATAATGGACAAGACAATTGTTTTATCCCATTTAAAAATGAACAGGTGCCGGATGAAGAAAATATTTGTGCCAAATTTTCATCAGTCTCGGTGAGAATGGTATCCTACTTTGGCATTATTCCAATTATCACCCGAAGCGAGTAAGACGCAGATTCTTCAGCTCATTTTGGCAATGTACCCTAATATACCACTATACAATGGACTAAAAATATTAAAAAGATATTTACTAACGACTTTATTTATAAGCGGTTATAGATAGTCTACTATCTAGATAGACTTATGTAGCTTACTAATCATTATCCACACAGAAATTGAAAACACATTACTAATCTTATAACCTTTAATGTTTTTCGTTATTTTTTGTGAGTATACACATTATATAAAATGTTGTTTCATATAATTTTATATTTATTCGCTAACTGCGAAAGGTTTGGTTTGTAAGTACGTGTATTATCAGCGAACAATCTAGACGCAGACGCGTGCATGGAGCGTAAACTGAGAGAACATCGAGAAAGAATGTGGACGGGGGAGCTCCACACAGCTAGATTAAAATAAAATTAGTAGCCACATTCATACGTGGACGAATAACTATGTGACAACTAGTGGCGGAGCGCCGACGCCTCACGAAAGCTGAAATTGTCCAACTGGTCTTTCTCAAATATGAATCACAGTGGTGATTGATCACCAAGATATGGGAGTCGCAGTTTGGTATACGTTTCAGTAATTATTTCAGCAATTGTCGCTTTTGAACTAATGACTGGAGGACGTCCAAGTAGATAAAGTGACTAATGAACTGTGAAGAAAAACTAAAACTTTCCTTTCCGTTCCTTTGTCTTTGACCCCACTTTGCTTCTACTTTTTATAATCTTGCTCTTGACATCTTGAGTAACCGCTTCTCGACTGTCACCAACAGTCCAAAATGTACATATTTAATTTTAAAATAATATTTCTTCAACATCGTACATGATTGACGACTCGAAACAACATTTCGGCTAACAACTTTTTGCTGTGAGTTTCGAGAGCTTGCGAATAAAAAATTGACTTGTCATTTTGAATTAACGTTACCTACTTATGAATTAGAGAGGTTAGGCATGTACTGCGTAAAACTTTAATATCATTTGTGACTGGTTGAACAAGACTGTTTACATTTACAAAGATGAACTCGGATAATCCCCACATTGCTCTTTGCAGAAAACACTATTTAAACACTTACGTATACTAGATAGCAAACAAACAGCCTTATGTAAATGCTAATGTGATTGAAATAACCGGCGACATATTATTGCAAAAAAAATGTTAAGTATGTGCCATAAACGGACTTAAGATAGAGGCGTGGCATGTTGCTAGGTGTCGCAAGTATGGAGGAGATGTTTTAGTTGGACGACTGGTTTGAAGGCCAAACAAGTCTTAACTCTTAGCGTGGGCATTTACATTCAACGTGCGGCTTGCTTTTTCCACCGTGACGCGAACAACGATCCAAATAGGTTTCACCAATACCAAGACTGCATAATAATAATACAACATAAGACTTGGAAATCATTTAACATAATAACACCAGTCGTTTACGTATTATATGTCGGTAATTATTTACCTTTATTGTCGCCCATAAAACAGCTGATACATTATTTTCAACGTGCGCTCATGGAGAACAAAAAAGCACAATTCATTCACGTCTCAGATGCTATATTTACTTACAATAATTACGCGACACATTCTTGCAAACTCCACTTGTGTTAATAAGATCTTTAACCAAAATGTATGGGCGAAAATGACGTAGACACTGTTAAAGAATTTGAATGAACTGGAAAAAAAACCCACCTACGCATCTGAGAGCAAGCGAAAAAATTCTTGTAAATTCAAAGAAGTCCTAGAATTGTATTATGGTAGGGAATGGATAACTGGGAGATGAATGGGTCTGATTCAACTAGTACCACTTTCAATCTGGAGCGCAAGACGCCGAGCTTCCCGAAGCGCACGTGGAAGGGCGAGCACGTGTAGCTGCCGTCGGGCTGCTCCACCACCACCACATCGATGGCGCCCGTCAGCGTCGCCCCATTGATCTCGTTGTAGAACTCGCGGAAGTTCGCAATGAACTTGCCAATATAGTTCATAGAATACATGGCGGCTGATTTGTCAGTCTCTCGTTCAACTATATTCTTCACTTCACTCAATAAACACGGTATTCAAAATCACTTAATGTCTTATAAATTACCCCATCTTGGGGCTGAGATCAAAAAACATTAGGATTCCTGAAACAATAGAAAAATATGGAATTAAATTAGGTAAGGAAGCGACCACACTAGAGTACTGTTAGTATAATACATACATATGTATACTTAAATAAATAAAGGACAGTATAAATGATTGTGTTTAATTTATGCTGTCCTTTTCCTGTCCTCCTGACCGATTTTCGGTTACGGCAGATAACCTCAGCGGAGACTAGACATCGACGTGGGAGATATAAAAATGCTTTTGTCATTATGGGAGCAAAAATAATCATTATGCAGCAGATTGTGATCGACGGCGATTATGTAAATAATTAAGTTCTAAGTAACAATAAAATCATCAATGTTCTTGGAAATTCAAGAATATTACTATTTCCAAGTACTTAAGAAGGATAGATTAAGAAAATCTTATCCAATCTAAATACGTACACAGATAAATCCCATAATTATGCGTAGGTAATCGAGTATTTCAAATCACCTTCTGTAGATAAGCGTCTGTTTGATTGTGAAACACGCCACCAGTAGGTAAAAGTTTTTTTTATAGTTTCACTATTTAAACACTACGTCCATTCTAGATTTAGATCGCATCAAGACTGATACATTCTCGTCCCAATTCTGCGTACTTATAAATCTCAATTTAACTGGAATGGTTTCCAACTAAGTTCGTACATACATGGACATAAATAGCGCAAGTATTTATTACTACTATTAGAGCAGATATGAGGCGGGTTGTTGGGTTCATGCACTATAATATCGCGTCTAACTAGGCATCACTGCACACGCAGGATGTTACCCAATATTGCATGCTCGACATTCAAGATACAAAACTACCAATGAGTCGTGTTTAGTAAAGATTTCGTAGAACTATTGAGGTCGCTGACTGACACGGTATTCTTAGCATATCGTAGTAGTTATTCCGAAGCCCGAACCTATTTGAAAATTCAATGGGATACGAAATTGCATCATTCACTGACTGCTGGAGGAGTTAGCAACAGCGATGTTTCACGTTGGAGTGCAATTTGTATTGATCTGAAGCAACCAGATAGCACGCGATGACAACGTGCTGGACGCGACCGTCCGAAACCGAGGCGTGCGGAGCGACCACGACCCGGGGACTATGCCCCCGAGTATCTGCTTACAATGATTCATTTTTAAGAATAGTTAGACAAATCGTCATAACATTATGTATACTATATTTCCTAAGGGAAAAGTTGGCAAGAATGTTATAATCGCATAACGATACCAAATTATTAAGTACAGTCATAAATAATTGTATTAGTCACTCAATGAGATATATTAGTGTCGGGCATGCAAAATAATATACTTAAATCCGTCAAGCCAAACTGATAGACTAAGGTTTGATTACATTGAGGTATCGCGGACTTTGCCCGGCTTTATTCAACGAGTGAGGATGTGAGTAGCAGGTGATACCCGCTTGGTATAAATAGTGATTTCAGAGTGACGCTGTCGCCGGTATCCATTTTGTGAAGGTTAGATTACCGGATGGCGAAAATGACAGGGAGTTGCCCTCTTCAAAGGTTAGAGGAAGCATACAAATACGTGACGCGTAACCTAAAAAGGTATCAGTTCCTTATTTTGACGGAATTAAGAACTAAAACTTCTTGCCAGCATCCTTATATTTGAGATTTAATAGCTGTAATAATTAGCATATATTTTATTGAATTAGTTGCGAAAACGTTTATGGTAGATATTAAATTAAAATGTGTTACAGAAGATAACCTTGGATAAAGCAAGAAATATGAATAAAATATTCAGCAGTATTTCAAACACGGTAAACTAAAATATCTTTTTAGATGGATGGCGTAGAGTAGAGAGTACATCAACTAACGCATGAGACGAAGTGGCAGGTGTCCAAGGAGACCTGAATGACAGCTGAACTTATTCTTAGTTCCAAGGGCTTCAAGTTCAATGTCTACAGAGATAAACGGACTTCCATTGTCGTGGGTCACACACCTCTACACGGAAAACGGAACTCGTAACTGACCAGTTTGTCGGTTGGAACCGTTGGAAAATATTCAAACTGTTTGACATACTTATTGGTTAATCATACTTTCAGAGTTCATTGTTTGGTTGAAATATAATTGGTTGCGCAAATTGAACTCTTAGTACTTCGACCTATTTACTACATTACACGAACTGCTGAGGGTTAAAAACACTTTGTTTCAATAGTAAGGTTTCACGGAACCCATTTAATACAGCTATTAAACGGCTAGGTTACGATAAAAAGCCGTATGACCGCCAACGCTTCAAGGTTGGACTTGTTTTATTCATTATTGAACACCTCATCAATATTCTACTAGTTTTAGCGAAATAATTAAAATTGTTTTTCAAGCTCCTATTTCGTTTAATCTTTCCTGCATTATTAATCAGCTCTATGGTTTTGTACGAACTATTATCTTAATTTACCGGGTTACATCAAACCACTGTCACCACTTCCCCTATAGTTGGTCGTTCCAGTTCGTATTTTATCATTTTTAATTAGGTATCCTTTTCTCCATACCTATCTTGTTATTACAATTATTAATTATAATATGCGCACAATTTCGCGTTTATCAATATTGAAAGCTGGAACTTCTTTTGTTTGGCGTAAATAAACGATTCGTAGATTCGTACTACCACCAACGCGATAGATATCATTCATTTGTATTTATTGGCTTTTCTGTTTATGCAGTCTGAGAACCTCATTTGAGACAGCTGCTGACTCTACTCGAGCGTCACTAGCGGGTAAACATAATGCAAACTGACCTATAGTTCATTCAGTTACAACCTAACATCGTTTATCACACGTGAACGTGTGGAACTCGGATCCAACGCGAGTGAGGAACAAACAAACGACTGTTTATGAAACCTTATCTGCAAGCCAGTCGAGCATACCACAACTCTTCACGTGTACCAACACCACACTGGTGTTTATTCAACAGCACCACATCCACATACATAGGCAAGTTGAAACACATTAGATCATACTATTCATAATCCAATATATTAACTTTTTTTTTTAAACATGACGTGTTGATTACTTTTTAATTTTAGTTGAGATATATTGGTCTATTTCACGCTCAAAACTTCCTAAAGCCTGGGTTGTAGAGGTCAGATAAGCAGTAGCTCAATGGAAAATACTGCTTTTTAGCTTCATTCGATTAGGCTCGAAGCCAATCTCAACATAGTTAGGAATTTGGGTATAGGCTAGGCAGATGTTGATGGAAGCTAAAGTCCCCGACACGAGAAGCTATAAATTTTGTAAATAAAGCGATATAAAGCGCTATCGTCTAATGTTTTGAGGAAGACGCGTTCCAGTACCACAAAACAATAGACGACAGCGCTTTATATCGCTAAAATATAACCCGATCAAGTGAAATTGCTCTTTAGTTTCGTATTACACGTATGTTACTTTGAGTTGATTAAATTAGGAATTATTTGTTGTTAATTGAATTGTCGCTACGTTACTTAGTATAATTCTTTATTTACAAAATTTATAGCATCTCGTGACGGGGACTATACGTTTTGCAATCTATGTACAGTGATTACTACAGTATCGAAACTATATTTTTGACTGATGTATGTTAGATAACGATATGTCAAAATAGCATTACCTGATATATAGGTAAATGTGTTTTTGGTGTGAATATCACTTGTGACATAATAAGCTCGGTACAAGGCCATCATGTCAAGATACTGATGGTATTAGATATGAAACTAGAACGTTTTAGCAAAAATAACTATGAGAAGTGTGCATGAATCTCCTAAGAGAGAGAGAAATCTTTAGGTTAAGAAGACCTATGAAGTTCACTAAATCAATTTCATGAAATTAATGATATCCATAATGCATCATGTGACGATTCGATCACGCGGGCAAACATTGTTCTCCTTATATTAAATTAATTGCATTGCTACCATAGTTTGCAAATAAGGAAATTATTTGTGTGGAAAATAGACAAAGAAATAGAAAATTCCCCGGTCGCAAATAGCAACAGTTGGAAAGACAGGGTAAAGAATTATTGATACTATAAATGGTTATCACGACTGCGATAATTTAATTATCGATAGACGTACGTAACGTAATGCGACATATATTATGACCTGATCAAATCTGCAAATTAGTTTTCTATGTTATATAACAAAAAGAGGAAAACTTTTCAGCGTATTTATGTTTACAAATGCAAATAAATGGGTACGTGGACGTGGAGCAATGGAAAATTTACGAAGTTGGTAACAATTGTATTGGACTTTTAGATTCCAAAAAACTGGTGTAAAGGAGTTCGGTCATGCGAAGTGTATCGGACTGTAAGGAAACGAGTTTCAAAGCCAAGATCATAAAGGTGAAGGATCGATTCTCGCACTGTTTGCGCTTCTACTGGACAGTGGATAACAACAAGGCTTATAAGTAAGGCCTTCCTACAAGTTACTATTCCATACTAGGCATTTCTAGGTACATATTATGTATGAGTCACGTGGGTAAATATGTAAGAAACTAAGAGAAAAACAATGTCGCGCAAACAACCGTCATTATCCGATGCATTACTTGATTTCAATAAACAAAACAATAAGTAGCACTATTGTTTACTGAAGCTATTGAAGTAATTTTGAATCTTAAATTACTTTATGATTGGAAGCATCACAACATAAAAGGTGTCGCACGTTTCATAAAATGATTCAAAGGTCACGTCCTAAATAGAAATAATTTATTTGATAAATTCTGGGGAATGCTTACTCTCTCGACCGGCAAGCAAAGTGAAAACATGAAGATTATAAAAGCATGAAGGCCTGTGTGTAAATGAAATAAACATTTCACAACCAACAGTAGACTACAAACATAGTGCAAAAGCAATAAGGTAAACATTAGTGATTTACACAAGAACACAAATGTGAAACAAGATTTAGCTCTGTTAGAGGTAAATCTAGAAAAGAAGTAAAACAAAGACAGGCTAAGTTCAATAATACTATTTATCAATGAGCTGATTACCATTTTTAAAACAACAGATGATATTTAATGAGATTAACACCAATATTAGGTAATCGATAATTCAATTAACCAAACCAATAAAAAAATGAAGCTAGTACAAATCTACACGTTAATACTGAAATTTAAAAAAATATGAAAACAAAATCAAATTAATTATAATTAGAATAACAAAAAAATATACCTTAGTAAGGAAATGCTGAAGAGGATAAACTTCACAGTCAACTTTCTAAGGCACAAAATGTTCCTTGCTTATATAAAAATTATAAACAATATACTGTCAGCTGTAACTTTCGTACACAATAATTCCGAACACAGGTAAGATTTCGACACGTGTTGCTCGCGCCGACTCTACCAGTAAACTGCCTTTGTGTGAGTGGCTGGTGTGGGTGGGCCGATGCGAGAGCGTCCAAGAGCCGTCGATGGGCTGACGTCGCGCGAGTGACGTAGCTCAGTTGTTGATATGATACCGCACAATATCAGTCATACAACTCACACCACCGACCATGTGCTTCGAACGTTCGGTTTGCCTGCTTTACTGAGAACGCTCCCCGCTCCGCTCTGCACTAACCAGCTAGCCAGCTAGCATTGGGTCGATCGCGCGACATGGCGTGATGTCGCGCCATCGCTGTTACGAAAGTAACTTTACCTCCAATTTTACGTACACGCAATGCAAAAGGAAATTAATTGTGGATGTTGCAGACATGAACAAGTTGCCTTGATGCCCAATATGGTAGTGTTATGAGACTGCAATTCATAATATTAAACTTTTATTATCTGATGGTACTGGTATGTCATAATCATAACTCATGTAGTTATGTTAATAAATATATATTAATTCGAAGAATACGGGTATTGTATACTGAAGTCATTATAAGCCTGTTCAGAGCTAGGCAGTAATAGAATATTTAGATAATCCCAGCAGTTGCTCAAAGCAAAGTATGCTTCCGGCTGGATTGCCAATCAGAAGCTTATTCAAAACAACAGGTACCTAAGTTAATTGTTTGTTTACAGCGTCTGAAACTACTTATTCAACTCTAGGAATGTAAACAACAACACGTCGTACTATCTGTCGCAGCAGTTCAATTTGCATCTCTATTACTGTACAGAACACTCGACTCTACCGAGCTGTTAGTCACACGTGACCGAAATGTCGTAAACAAAAACAATGCTTGTTTATCAGCCACGAAACGCACTGCGTTAGCCAAGACGATCCCACGCTGCCCATCCTTATTGTCACGAATTCCGTGATTACCGTATTATATTTTGTGTTTTAATTGAATTTTTGTCCATCAGGTAGATTAATACAAAAATATTGGACGTATATTTTTCTAGTTACACTTAAATATAGTGACGACGATATAATGCTTTGAAATATTGTGAAACGTCACGCTTCTAGTACACTTTATACTGCCTTAGTGATGTCACAAGCGCCCACTCCTGAACTTTGATGCGCTTTAACTTTGTAAATTTTAATTGATTTGGTAAATAAAAAAATATGTGTCCAATATTGTTCGATAATCTTACTGACGGACTAAATAGAATTATTATTATTCTACCCAGGAAACAACCCTATTAAATTTATTGAAGCAAACGTTATTGCATTGATCTGTTCCCATGTTGGACCTATTTGTTAAATTTTGTAATCCGTTCAGCAGCTTTCAGATGACCCTGAAAATAATACCCCCGTGAAGACTAAAAACTAAACAGAAACAACTTATTTTTTGTATGTATGTATTAGGATATCGCCTGAGAGGCCTCGCAAAGATGTGGCATTGACAACATTTTCCTTGGAAAACAACCTCTTATACATTTTTTGACAAACTGGTATAACCATAACCAGGAAGTGAATATTTTTAAGGTCTTTCTTTGGATTATTGTTTATCTATCATCATAATATTATGACAAGTATTATGCTTGCTATTTTCACAGCCATAATTTCTGTTATTAGAAGTTTTATCTTGCTAGCTATTGAAACAGAATGCGGAACTCCATATTAAAAGCCACCAGCAATCATATAATCTCATAAATTTATCGTAACACTAATAACTTCTGCATTTAAATCTACTATATTATAATAACCTCCTCCTTTCTAATATTGAAAGACACCTTTTCAAATAGGAATATTTTTTGATGGTCCATTCATCACTTTGCAGCATTTAGGCAAAGGATCGGTAAACTTGCCTTATATTTAAAAAACCGTTTGCATAAAAATTGTATATGCCTATTTGACCTTTATGTGGTGATATTTACTCTTGATCGGGATTCGGGATCTAACAAAGGTCAGATTTACCCACGCAGCCCTATACCGGGCGGCGACGGAAATATCATGGAAAGGTTACTTGACCTGCAAATCAAACTATAATCTCTATTTAGTTGAGGTATTTTTTAATGTAATTATTGCCAATCTGAAATCTTTGAGTATTTTAATAGGCAAAGACAAAAACAAAAAAAAAGTTTTACGTAATATATTAAATGACGTATATGTTTATCTATAAAGATTGTTTTGATATAGGTTAGGTAGGTATTATAAATTCTTGACATTCAAACAGGAAGTTCTCGTTCAGCTTCTAGTTAGCTCTTATTTTTTACCCGACTGCCGAAGGAGGGTAATGTGTTTATCAGTCTATGTATGTATGTATGTATGTAAGTATGTATGTATGTATGTATGTATGTAAGTATGTATGTATGTATGTATGTTTGTTCCTATGTGGCGTTCTAGAGACCAAACGCCTGGGCCGATTTTGATGGTTCTTACGTCAATCAATTTGTCTTAACCCCGCGAGTGTCACTGGCTACATGAAAATTGGAAAATAGGAATATGGCGGTTTGAGGGTGGCATATTGTGCGGGCCTAAATTCTTTTTTTCTTCCGAACCTATCTTGTGGGGTATCAAAATAAAGGATTTTAAGAGGTGATTTCAAAAATATATAACACTTATATGTTTAAATGTACCTAATACGAAAAAAAAATAACTAAAAAGTTATAAATAAAAAAAGTTAATTAAAAAAAACAAAAAACCCGACTGCTTGAAAAGCGAACTAAAAAGACGTAAACAAGGAGAAAATCATGCTGTGCAGTCGGAGGATACGTCTGGTTTTGGTCAACCAGCTCGCGAAGATGTATCCTCCGACAGCACAGCATGATTTTCTCCTTGTTTACGTCTTTTTAGTTCGCTTTTCAAGCAGTCGGGTTTTTTGTTTTTTTTAATTAACTTTTTTTAATGTATGTGTATATTGGAGGTGTGGCTGATGTCTATTTATACTGCCAGGTAGGTACATAGTTTGGATATTAAACATGCGCATATAAAACTGAACATTAACATTTAAGCCAAGATCAAATTATCTGTAGTATATAATAGCGACGTAACAAAATACAGCCACCTTATTAGTCTAGGAATGGGTGTGTCATGACGTGTATTTACGACCAGCGAGAGGACCGATGGCGCCACACGATGCCTGTTGCGTATTATTTAAACCACAAGGTCAGGCTTTACACGCGACTTGAAAAATTTTTAACTCATACGAGGTACTTTCAACCGTATATCTAGTACTCTAAATAATATATTCGCATTGGCAAATTTGCGAAAACGGCGTACACGCACAAACATTATCGCGCCAGTGGCCTTCGACTTCTTGTAATGCGCATGCTTCTGCTATTGTGAGTCGTAATATGCGGAAAACATGTTTATTTTTTCTAAATCCGCTTATCAAGATAAGATACACACCCCCCGGTAATATATTATATAACTCATGATCTGCCTAGCCTCTCAACTATACCGGGGTCGGCTTCCAGTCTAACAATATGCAGCTGAATACTATTATTTAACTCTAGATTTGCCCCGCGGCTTCGCTCCCGTGGCCCACATCACTGGACCCGTTTTCGGGATAAAAATTAGCCTATGTCACTCAGGAATTTTTTGCTTGCTTTTTACTGGTGAAAGAATGTCCAAAATCGGTTAAGTAGTTTATGAGTTTATCCATAACAAACAATCAAATGTTTCCTCTTTATAATATTAGCGTAGATGTAGATGAAGCAACTGCCTACCTAGTTACTGGGTAATACGATATATTCCCTTCATCACAATCTAATAACATCCATTTATTGCGAAAAAAATTCATAGTTATGATTGATTATTATTATATTAATGTCTATAATATTGAGGAGCTGTAGTAACAGCCGCACGGGTCGATCTTCAAGGTTAAGCAACGCTTGACGAGGTCGGTCCGTGGATGGGTGACCATTTCAACATACCGAGTTTCCTCCGTGTCTCGGAAAGCCGTTGGTCCCGGCTGTCATTTGAAGATTTTTGACACTCGTTACAAGTAGTCAGAAGCTTGAGATCTCACACAAGTCTAACCAAGGGATATCGTGTTACCCAGTTACTGGGTTGTGGAGGTCAGATAGGCAGTCGCTCCACGTAAAACACTGGTACTCAGCTGAATCCGGATAGACTGGAAGCAGACCCCAATATAGTTGGGAAAAGACTAGGCATATTGATAATGTCTATAATGTTGATTACAATACAATACAACACATTATTTGAATACAACAAGTATTCAAATAATGTTTCGCTAATAATAACCTAAATCATTTTTCATTACCTCTGTTTCAAGCCATTTTATATGTTTTATGTTTGGACTGGCTATTGCTTTAAAATGATGATAATTTATAAAAATATTGGTGTTTCTGTATATTAAATTACATAAGAACAAAAATTTGCATGCCGTGAGGCAAAATGTATAGAGACTCTCTACCAAAAGAACATCTAATCTGTACACCTACATTTAGCAAATAAACGATTTCATTTCAGGTTGGTCGTCTGACGACCCTCCAGACTGTCAAAGATCTACGGGAACAACAGCTTAACGCCTGCCGAGGCACGGTGAGATCGATGTTGAAGAATGACCCATCCATGAAGTAACTAGATTTACTGATAATAATCCAGTAAATGAAGTAGGTAAGAACTAGTTTCTGATTATTGTTATTAAGGCGCAGATACCTCTGAGAAGCTGATTTTAAAATGAGAATCACGTCTTAACGGCTTGTCGTAATTTTTAGGAAAAATATGTTATTTTAATAATTTGTTCTAATAATTTGATCTAAGATACTTGTAAAGTTATGACTAAAACGGACAAAAATACGACAACCGCAACAAAACCGCTGGGAGTATTTTAATGAAATCGACACCATCTCAAAGACAATTTAATTATCTACATTATGATCAGCGGCTTTTTTTTTAATCTTAGATAAAGTACCTATAGATGTAGCCATGGCGTGGCCGCACATGAAACAACAATAGTTATTTCTGGTGTTACAACAAGAACAAGAACACTACAACCCACCATCGCACTGACACTTATTATCTATAAATAACCCAGTTCCTTGTCTCAATAAACACAATACCACGAAATCACAGAAAATCAAACACGACCGAGTTTGTTTGTCAAACCTGCCATAACTTTAGAGTTTGACAAACAACAAAAGCCGGCCATGGTGCCAAAGACAAAAAAAAATCTTTTGTCCTTATTATTTACATGGGGCTGCCAACTAGCGATCTAGCTCTATCAATCAAGCTCATTTTATGGCTAAATCTATAGGTACTTTATCTAAGTTTTAAAGTCATAAAATAATAAGGAAAGTACAAAAAACTACAAAATTTTGGGACGCGCGGGTGTGAAACGATTGCGCGTTTTGTTCCCTCAAGGTCGTTGGCGTTAGTCGTCGTTTTAAATATTTCATCAAACATAGAACACTCTCGATAAAGTAACATTCAAACAAAAAAAACTAAATCGAATCATCCGATTAGGAACTGTGATGCCATAGACAGATACACAACATACATAACACCCCTCCTTTTCTGTCGGGGGTTAAAAATAGGACAATAATAAAATAATGTGTACTTCTTTCATTACGCAGTTACGTTTTACGTAACGAATGACATACCGGTCTATAAAAAAAATTGGTCCTAATATACAGCCTTGCGGAACACCAGTGCCTCACCCATGGATAAAATCTTAAAATTAGGGTGGTTTGAACACCTCTTCAAAGTTATTATTGTAATAAAAAAATAAATAATGTGACTTGTTGAGTCAAAAGCTGTACTTAAGTCTAAATTGAGGTGTTCCTCAAGGATCTGATCTATGTTATGGATTTGGTTTCCGCATTTAGACCTTCAGATGGACCATTGTGCGTGGGCCATGGCGGCCGTTTGATGGTTATTCCAACCAGCCCACCTCCCTCTAGAAGTTAATCAAAGCTCCTGGTTTGCTTAGAACATATGTGTAAGATCTGGGTGACCCGAGGGTTTGTGATCTAATCTGGGTGATGCCGGTGCATTCAAAGAGTTCGTGTGCAAATGGCACCATGCACGCCCTGCACCGATGGCTGTCCGTTATGCCTATTGTGTGGAAGTGTTTGTTTAGCGAGCAGTGTCCCATGATGGTCCCCTTCACCCGGCGCAGGCCGTTCCTGTCCAGGCGTAATAAACGTCTGGTTAACCTACTATCCAAGGATGGCATAGCTTCTTTGGACTGCCTGCAGCCCGGTGCGAGGTCCAACAGTTCTCCGCCTGTATCTGGGTAGGTATTCACCCAGACACAGGCGGAGAACTGGTGGAACCACCTGCGTATTTGGTTGAAGAGGATGGGTACGACAGGCTCGGGTCCACAGACCGACTTGCTGGATTCTCGTCTAGCAAGCTCGTCAGCCGTCGTTACCCAGTGATCCGCTGTGTCCCTTTATCCATTGCAGTGACAGACATTCTAGTATTAGTTTCGAGGTAATATTTTTTTTCCGTAAGGATTGGAGAACTGAAGCGCTGTCAGAGAGTATACGTATGTGGGTATCCGTTACCCTCCTGACTTCTAGGGCGTGGATCGCTTGTATGATGCCCACACACTCCGCCTGATGGAAGGTGTTGAACACTTCTAGCACTTATTTGAATAAGTGCTTGTTTTTACGATACGTTGTAGTATTTGGCGATTTCTTGTTACGAAAACAACGTCCTAGCTGTATTTTCAATTTTATTTCGTAAAAACCCCTCTGAGGTAATTCCGATGCATAATGAAATAATGTGCCACAATCTCTTCTTGGGGTAATTCCGAACAACAAAACTACAAGAAATAATATTAGCGATAATATTACTAAAACTCATGATATATTGTGTAAGGGGTAAATTTGATTAAATTTTATAGATAAAGTGCAATAAAATCTATTTTTGAATAATTTCGGAAAAACCCCAAGATAGTTCGTAATTTCCCCTATATCTAAAAATTATTACTCAATAATTCAAAATGCTCTATTTAGTGAATCCAACCACATATTTATAAATCAAATATATCCATAGGTTAAATCTTTTTTCATTAAGTTAACAGAAGTCGCATATTATTTGCAGTAAACATGAAACTACTTTACATGTTCTAACCAAAATGTAGACCTCTAGTCTTCTAGTATAAAATTCT
Organism: Anorthoa munda; assembly: GCA_945859665.1. Lineage (NCBI taxonomy): Eukaryota > Metazoa > Arthropoda > Insecta > Lepidoptera > Noctuidae > Anorthoa > Anorthoa munda. The sequence continues at coordinate 12,711,064 of OX243900.1, read as the reverse complement.
ATTTTTTAATTAATGACATGATTGTGATGCAATATCAACTATTAATTACTTTAGCTATGAATAGTTGTATCACATTCAAACTCACAATAATTTCACTGAACCAGAATAATAAATAGAAAATTATAAAAATATACAGGATGCATGAATTATAAAAATATTCAGGATAGGTAGGTAGGGTTGACGGGAGCGTCATGTCATGTACAATTTTTGTGCCCGAAGCTTCACTCCCGTCAAACCTAACTACCTTACATACCCTGCCTATCCTAACTACCCTGCATAACCTACCTTTTTTATATTTTTGTTCCGGGGTTGAAAATCTTCATTGGTTGTCCGCCGCCCCGGGGGGGACGGATCCATCTTACACCAACGCCGGGGGTCACGGCAACGTACGATCCTTCCGCAACCCCTGCTCGGGGCTCGACCTCGTGTTGGGGGGGCAGGAGGTGTTTGACTTTCCCCGCGACGTCTAAGAGGGGCGCTAGTGGAACACTAGGCGCCACGACTTCGGGTGGGGCGACAGACGTCCCCGAGTCCGTCGGCCCATTTTGGGGGGCGTAAGAGGGCGTTTACGCCCTCCGCCGACGCCCGGCGCGTCTGCTGCGGATCCGGTGAGTGGATAAAATCTTCCTCTACCTTTCCGCAGCCTCCTTTTGCGAGACGACTGTTTCGCAGAAAGATACCACCGCGTCCCAGGACTCCTCACAGCCGCCCATAGACTCGACTACGGCCGGCAGTGACAACTCACTGCCTATTTCAGGTATGAGGGCACGACGCGGCTCCTCCCAAGCGGCACACTCTGCCAACGTATGCCACGCCGTGTCTTCCCGGCAGTCGACGCAGTGGTGACACAGGGCGTCCGACTCCCTGTTCATTTATGCGACACAAGTACTTTCTGAAGCAACCATGCCACGAGAGCACCTGCTTCACCCGAAACGACAGGGAGCCGTGCTTCTTCCCGAGCCAGCGCTCAAGCACTGGCCGGACCGCCTCGATGGTGCGGAATGGCGGTTGGGCGTAAAAGCCTGTCCCACCATTCGGCTACCAGGACTTCGCGGAGCTGAGACCGACGCAACTTCATATGTCGCTCCAACGGCCCTTCGCCCCGCGCCGTACACAAGCCACCTCATAGGAGATCGTGCGACACCCTCTGATGACTCTGACGGCCATCGCTCTCTGCGGCTCACCACCTGTGAAACCACAGCCGTCGCTAGCAATGCTGCCTCCCAGCACGAACTCCCCCGGGCGGTGTCAAGTGTATCGTCCGCGTAACACATCAGGTCTACGTCCGATTGGAGTTTGCCCCACAGCACCGATTCGTACCCGATGTTCGACAGAGGCGGGTCCAAGACCGAACCCTGTGGAACACCGCACGACTTGCGGTACTGGTTTATGACGCCATCAAGTCCCACGTAGGTGACAAACCTTTCCACCAAATAAGCCCCAACGTTGCGGCGGAGGTACCCTATCTACCCTACCTAATAAGTCATGCGTATTTTTTATCTACAATATTTTTTTTGGGCATACCAAAACGCCATTTTCGCGCTGGATTTGAACTTAGCTGCCATTTAATAAAATAAAGTACGCGCCAAGAGCTTTTATATGTGATAGGTTTCATCACTGTTGCACAATTTTAAAAAGTGGGCCCAGTGTGCATACAAAAGTGCTCATGGTCCTTTAAATTTTTTATAAACCAAAGTTCAAATTACAAATTTTACTTAATAACATTAAAATGTAGTAAGGAGGTGATTTTTTTAATATAATTAATTGTTTGCTTAGTATAGTAGTTCATCCCACCTTCCTACAAGTTCATTTTATAAAAAACTTGCTTCAGAATGTTGGCTTTATATAAATAACTAGCTGATCCGGCAAATACTGTTTTCCCTACCCTACCTACCTTAACTAAATATATGTTACGACCGATTCTCAGACCTATCAAATATGCACAAAAGTATTCATAAGAATCGGTCAAGGCATTTCAGAGGAGTTTGCAGTAAAACACTGTGACACAAGAATTTTATATATAAGATTAAACAAAGAGAAAAAAGCAATAAGCGAAGTCACTATGAACTACAATTCTAACAAGGTATTCTGCACCATTCTATAAATCAATTCTTAGTAGGCCCTCACAAACAACACGTAAAAGATTTAAACAGCTTTAGGTATTTGTTGGCCATGTCGTATTCCTTTATACCTTACTCTGGCGAAAATGCAGTGACAGTATTTTCTAACAAACCACTGACAGCTCATCAGCTGACAGTAAGGGTGAACATTTTTGGTTCACTCTAATCTAATCTTCTAGTACTATGGCTTTCAATATTTATGTTCCCAAACTTTCTTTCTCAGTTAAATTGATGTACAAAAGATACAATATTTCATATTGAATTTGTTTTATCTTTGTTGTTGTGTAAAGGGTAACCCTAAATAAATGCTGTTTTACTTTGTTAGTAAACATTGTATGACAAATGACTGGAGTATAAGTTGAATACTATTAAATAAATGATTTTCATTACTGTAACGGTTTTAATAAACTAAAGATTTAGACAGTTAGTGTCCGGCTTTCAGGTTTATCCTAAACAGACAGTTAATTAGTGAAAGTAAGTTACATAAATTTTCAACTAGCTAATTATTTAGTGTGATTGTAGAATTGTAAGCTTCAGTTTTATATTGTAATAAGATGTTCTGGAAATGCCCAGAAATATTATAATCATTTCTGAATTAACCCTAGGCTACAATGGTGTTTATGGTTATTTAATTTTATGTTTGTCTATTTTTTTCATATTTAATGCAGCAGTTTGAGACTCCATGTGCTCACCTAAGTTGGCTGGACCCTTCGAACATGTGTAGAGTGAGTTATTGCTAGATCAGGTTCGAGGATAAACTCAGTGTTTTTACATCCGTTGCAGTCTTATTAGGCTACTGACTTGCACCATAAGTGTTAATATGGAAAAGACAATCGCCAGATATTTGCTATAGCATAATTTCAATATAGTACTCCTTTCACAGTTAGTAGGTAATTTAGTGATTTATTGAATAATGAGGAGTATATATTAAATTGCGGGTAAACCGCTATTTAATTGGTTCTTACTCATCCTTTGTTAGATTGCACAAATTCGTAATTTCGCGTACAGCTGTATGTTGAATAATCGGCTGACTTATTTGTATACTTTGACTAAAGCCATGTATATTATTATACATCAGGCTATTTAAGGTGACGGAGATTTCGCAATTTTATGCTTTCTCTAAAAAATAATGGTACAAACATGTTGCTATGTACAAAATTTTATCGACTTTGACTTAGATTTAAGCACTGAAGCACTTACCAAAACCTTCCAATAACGATAAAGACTTCGCACAGTATAAGGACCAATAACACTTCGTATTGCAGAGATAACTATGTAATTTTATTGAAAGTACAACTGTAAGCTCAAATAGAATAGCAAAGCACAATCACGAAACTGCATGAAACAAAAGATACTTATAAGAAGAATCTTGAAAGAGTTATTATTTTCCCGTATGGCATTGACATATTTGACATTCGTTTATCAGATTGGCACTAGAGATACGACTTTTTCAATTCTTTTATCGTAATATTTAGGCGGTTAAATTCACGAAATGAATGTTTAATAGCAGATAACGAAACTCAAAGTGAAATAATAAGTTGGAGTCACTGGTCAAAAATAATAACATAAAACAACCATCCAGGCGCGAAGGTTTTCAATAGTTACAGAGGGCGGGTGTTGCTCTCCCTTCGCTCCTCCGGTTTTTATATATGTTATGGACGGCATTACTTATAATGTCCTGGCAATTTGAAAAATGCCCAATATGAGTAGGCAATAAGATAAAAACTATTGAAATAAGTAAATTGACCGGGCTTTCTGAATAATGCCCATCACTTACTGGGCAGGCTATAATAAAGATGTACTTTATTAAATTGTTTTAATGTTGTCATTAATTTTAGCATCTTACAAATACTTCCCTATTCTAATTATGATCATTATTTAAGCATCAAAAGTCAACGTAGCCCCGCTGGGCGGGGCTCCTATTTCTGTCTGCATGGTCTAAAGTAACCTAACATGGCGGCAACAACGTGAGCCGAGTTCGCACGCTCACTTCAGCTCCCGTCACATCCTTCGAACGTAAGCTATCCGTGTCGGGGTGCCCTAAGCTCCCGAGCTCACTTCGCTCGCTCTTGGACTAATTCACTGACAATTATTCCAAATTACTTCTTTCTTGGAGTCTATTACTGTCCCTCTTTATGCATCAAATTCTTTTCGTCTTTTGAAAAACTCTCGGAAATGCTGATCCCTGAAAACGCAAAAGCGTCCAGGGTCAGCCGGGTGGTCCGGGGTAGGGAGGGCCGGTCTTTAAAACGCCGATTTCTCGAAAGTTTTGTATGGGAACCAGTCATAGCATAATCATGGGTGATTTTAATACATGTCTCCTGAAAAAAGACCATCGCTCTTCTTCTCTGACTAATATTTCAGCAGTCACCTTCTAGTAATCTTTCCATTCTACCGCTAACTGCTACTCACCGTTTTCCAAACTATTCCAAAATAGCTCAGCAATCCGCTATTTCAAAAAAAAATATAGCCTATGCCACTCCCACAATTGAGACGAATCCAACGACACCTAATATTTCATAATCCGTTTGGGCTGTAGAGCGTGCTATAGAAATGGACATACATACCTACGCTCGAAAAACATTACCCTCCCGCAGTCGGGTAAAAATATGCCTCCATTCGCAAACACTGCAATAAGGTACCTACCTGCAAAAAGGTATGAATGCTAATCGCCAATACATTCATAGATCTGTCCGAAATCGGGACGTATCCAAATTTTCTAAGATCATTGGGGATCGGTAAAACCCACAGAACAGAAAAAACGCCTTCTACAGTAGAAGTCGCAAGTAGGCGGGGCCCGCGTACCCCGGGTTTTGCACAATGCCGCATATGTCTGCTGCTCCGCCCACACAAAAGTAAAAGTTGATTTTATGTTGTTAAATTTAAGGTCTACTTTCTTTTACCATCAGGTGAGATAGTGGTCAAGCGCAAGCCTATCAATAATAAAAAAAATAAAAAATAAATTCAAAATACATATTGTTCTCGAAGATTCCAACTATGCACATGTCACAGTCAGCTACTAAATTAGAGATTGCCGTTATCGATAATGAGTTATCTATATTTTAAACTTACAATGTTCTCGGTGTTCTATGATATTACTGAAAAAAATTATATCAGCGTGCGGTTTTTTTTGGTGATTCAGTATTAGTAATCAAATACATTTCCATGTTCAAACCTTTTTTTTCGAGTTCTGCCTTAACCAAGTTTAAAATAAATAAAGCATGGATATGAGTAGTCTATTGGCAGTATTCTAATCGAAAACAGGTTAATCGAATAATTAACATTTTAATTAATTATTTTTTAATTAATATTTTAATGTAACGATAAAGTGGCAACCTCCAAATGTCAGTTTGGTCTACGAAATTAAAAATCAGACTATAGTTTAATATCTATCGCGTAAACGCTACAGGGTGTATTTTTCAAACGGATTAGTAGTCTAACATAACAATTCTTAATTATATTTTCTATAAATCGTAATTATTAGAATAAATTTATTTAAACACTATTTTGAATTCTTTGTTTTTAAATAATATATATGACGGCGGAAGCCTCGATGCGTGACATCGTGAAGCACCTCAGCGACCAATTTGGGCAGGACTCACAAGGGGAAGAGCTTACAAGTACAGTGGTCGCTACTTTAGAAAACAGAGCCGCTCTTGAGTTTCTAGAAAGGAAAGCTCGCGCTTCTTAAACTGGGTGGCGCGAGAAGTGGGCTGCAGACGTCACCGCAAACGGCGCAGCTGCGGGCGCCAGCGCCGAAATTAATGACACCATACGTCGAGCTCTTGTCACCGCTGGGGTGCCAGCTGTTTTAGAACCCAATGGCTTGGCATGCGACGATGGGAAGAGACCGGATGGGATGGCCATAATGCCTTGGAAGTTGGGTAGGCGTTTAGTGTGGGATGCAACATGTGTCGATACCCTTGCGCCATCCCTTAGAACGGCGGGCTGTGCTGGGGCAGCTGCTGCTGGTGCAGAAAACCTCAAGCGGCGCAAATATAACAACCTTATTGGCAGTTATATGTTTGACCCGTTTGAGGTTGAGACATTAGGTCAATGGGGTCCGAGTGCTCATCGAGTGTTTCGAGACATAAATAAACGGTTAGTTGACTGTTCGCGTGACCAGAGAGCTGGCCTTTTCTTCAGCCAGAGAATCAGCATTGCCATTCAACGTAGCAATGCTGCCAGCGTTCTGAGCACGTTAACCATTGACATCGATGTGGACGAATTTTTTGATGCGCTATGAGCCCTTTTCCCTCTCCCCTTTGTATGTAAGTTTGTTTTGTTATTAGTCATAAGATTAGAAATATTCAGTTGTATATAAACACTTGATTGCAAGCATAATAATATTTATCGAATCTACCTGTTGATTTTGTTTTGTTTCAAAATAAAACGGATTGTCGATAAATAAGTCAACGACGGTGGTACATCTCTAGAGGAAAACGAATTGTAATGACCTCATTACGCAAATATAAATCTTATGACTAACGAAATACAGCTTTAAATTGAATGAATTTAGTATAGTGACATCTAGCGGCGGGTAGCGTAACTTGCTTATTAAACTATTCCATGTGCGCTTTTAACGGAAAATGTAAAAAATACTTAAAAAGAGTAGTCAATTAACAACTCTATGATCATTAAAATGTGGTTTATTTTCAAATAAGCGACGACTGTTATATTTCCTACTTTCAAACTACCAATCACACCAAAGATTTCTTAGTGTTACGAAATACAATTAACCTGTATATGTGTGAGTTTGGGTACGCTGGTTCCGATACTAAAGAAGCGACATACGATTTCTACTGTCTTCTCTGTTCTGTGGTAAAACCCGATAGAGTCAATACCTTAAAATGTTGACATCCATTCAATGACTAATCATTTTACAGCATCGGCAAATTTTGATAGGACTATAAAATTGAACACATTGGATTATCTTTCATCTCTTCCGAGCCCCAGCTATTCTCCATTTCTTTGCGTCGAATACGTATCTCTTAGCAACAGTGCTGTCGTCTGCATACCCAAAGGTTTAAGGTTTTAGCAGATCATTTATGTGCAACAAGAACAATGTTGCTGTACGTCTATCAAAAGCTTTCGAGATATCGAGGGAAACGGCAAGCGTTTCCCCGTGCCTCTCGATGGCCTCACTCCAGATATGAATGGCATACGCTAGAAGACGCCAGTTGACTGATTTTTTTATTGGAAGCCATATTGGCGGTCACTGAGGATGTCGTTAGCTTCTAGGTATGCCAGGCGCTTGGAGTTGAGCAGCCGTTCCATACTCTTGCAGAGGATGGATGTAACTGAGATGGGACTGTAGTTGGCCGGGTCAGCCCGACTTGCTTCTAAGCATTCGGTACTTTTTCAGTCTCATATGAACGGCGAAACAGGCGTGTCAGGATCGGAAACAGTTCAGGCGCACAAGTTCTCAGAACAATTGTCGGTATCCCGTCGGGTCCACTAGCTTTGTTCACGTCAAGGTTGCGCAGCACCGTGCAGATGTAATTTTTATGGATGTGAATGTCTCGCATCCATAAGGAGAAGGACCCCTCCATCTTCTTCCTGCGTGTCACCAGAACCCAGGCGTGAGGATTCCGCAAAAAGAGGCAAACAAGTTTGCTTTCTCCTCAGCGGAGTGGGCCGGCGTTCCGTCGGGGGGTTTCAGCAGTGATGGTAGTGAGGGCCGGCAGAACCTCGATTCAACCGACTTAGCAAGGGACCAGAACGCTTTACTACCGACTGGGTAGGAAGCAAGTTTGGTCTCAATACAGCTTATGTGGTCAAACCGAGCCCTTCGCAATACTTTTGCAGGATTTGGCAGCCCTATTGAAGGCTCTCTTCCACTGGCTCACGTCGTTAGCTTTGCACGTCCGAGCGTCGACCCATGAAAGGTATGCCTCATGTTTAAGCGTGTAGGCGCGATTGCACACGGCGCCAAACCATGGCCGTTCAACGCTAGACATTGCTTACGTCAGAGAACGGAATGTAGTACTCCATTCCCTGACGCAAAACATCCGTCACGGCGTTCGCGCACGACGAAGGATCAGCCGAAGAAAAGCAAGTGGGCTGCCAAGGATAAGCCTTACCATCCCAATCTGCTGACCTGTACCACCAAACCCACCGAGTGCCTCTTGGGCTGGGATCGGGCACCAGACAATGGTCGGAACTACCCAAAGGTGAAGATACCGACACAGAGTAGCGGTCTGGATCTGTTGTCAGCAGAAGGTCCAAGCAATTGGCAGTGTGCGAATCAACGCATCCAACACCCTAGTTGCTCCCTGGACCAACTGGGCGAGATTTAACGCAAACGCAAGCTTTGGCGTCTCACGCCCAGGATGATCAGTGCACTGGTATGGGAAGAGCCACTTTTGGTGGTGGGCATTGAAATCCCCCAGTATCACTAATTGGGCAGAAGGGTACCGCTGCTGTGCCATAGACACAGGCATAGATAATTTTATCTAGGCCTGTGGCCACCAGTGCCCAGAGCACGGAAAACCTAGAGTCCTCAAGGTTCCGGAGACGCCGATAACAGATGTCGTCTCAGGCGTACATGCATACACCCGCTCGTGGTTTAAAATTGTGCTCCAGGGCAAACCCTGGGTATTATATGATCTGTGATAGTACTAAACAGATTAAAGTAATTTTTATAATCTACCCTCAACTTGAGAATTATGATTTTCGTACCGCTAATTACTTGAATTTGGCCATCGTGCGGTCGTAACTTGTACTATTATTTATTCTGTGGTCGTAGTCGAGTCTATAGTCGGCAGCGACAGTCCTGAGAGTCCTGAGACGCGGTAGTATCCTTTTGCGAAACAGTCGTCTCGCAGAAGGAGGCTGCGGAAAGGGAGAGGGAGATATTATCGTGAACGTTACCCCAACAGGAAAGCGGCTTCTAGAGTGATAGGAGTGGAACGTATAATTAGTGCGTAATCTGCTGAGTATGTGCGCCACAAAAAAAATTAGTGCGTATCGTCGTTTATGAAAAATACTGAAAAAAAAAAACGATACCTGCTGGAGTAACGCTGTTCCAGCAGGATAATTCTAAACGAATGATCGGAGTGAGAAATATTGTGCGTGGGCAGAGAGCTTATAGTTGTGCAAGAATGTGCGCCGAAAATATAATTGGTACGTCATCAGGTTTTCGAGATATTGCATTTCCTGCTGGAGTAACGTTTTGCAGAATCGTGTATCTCTAAAACCATTGTATGTGCGCCTGTAGATTAAACATATATGAGTAGCTCTTGATTTGTGCTTATTTATGCCGGAATTAGATTTAAGAAAATATTTATAGTTTTCAAGTAATCCCACTTTATTGATAACCCGAAAAAAATTCGCAGCGCCTGAATGAGAAAACTTATAAGCTCGCTGAAAACTGTATTCAGTCCATCTTGACGCTTGTATTAATCATAAAAAGTTTCAAAAATATTCATGCTTGCGTTAACGAATAATATTGCACAAAGTCAAAAAATACAAGAAACCGGCTCAACCCAAGATAGGTAGGTGTAAAGCACAAATAAGAGCGTTTAGTCAAAAATATATAGTGAAAATATTCAGCTTAGAATGTTTCGCATTAAATAGATTTAAACAAAAAACTAAACATGGAAACAAAGGCTGGTTATCCGACCAAATTCTAATGACTACAAGAAGCGACGGATTCATACATATCGATGACCCGCACTAATTTTTTCTCACACCAACCGACGCGACGGGCGTCCGTAGGTGTGACATGGAACACCGGGGTGGTTTTCCCTCACCCCTCCTTAGGGCAGAATACACATGAGGAGGTTCGAAGCCGGAACAAAAAAATAATGGCAAGCTTATTATAATAGCAGTAATGCTGCGTGAAAAGCACTTTTAGAAAATTCCTACACATGCTTTTGATAAAAAGATTCCTGAAAAATTATTACTATTAGCAACAAAAATTATCGTAAAAATGAAAGTTAGTTACAAAATATTATCAAGAAGACTGATTTTTAAGAATTTTGTCATTATTGTTTATTTTACGTGGTAACACTATGGACTTTTTACACAGTATTGCCCAACTAAAGCTAATCCCGGTGAGAAATCATCATAAAAATATTTTTCAGGGTTATATTTGTCCGAGATCGATGTTGTGTGGGACAAAATAACGGTAAGTACCTAATAATAAAAGTACAGATAATAACATAATTATGCTCTTTTATTCACATACTTAATGATAATTAAAAATATAGTTACACAATTATTATTATTATGTTAAGTTTGCAAATATAAGCATCGCGCTATGTGCTATGGTAAATTGGTTTGTGAGCGGTCGGAAGCACTTTCAGTTGAGTCAGCTGCGCCGTTGGGTATGGGTTCAGGAGTTCCGGATTCTGCTCTGGACGTTATCGCGTTTTGACATTTGTTGCGTAACTCAAATACCTGTGTTATTGCGTCACGGAAGCACAGGAAATTGTAGTCTATCACGCCTGAAATTAAAATACATTTAAAGCTCTTCAATTTAGTACACTTTCCTAGACCAGTTGCAGTACAAGCGTTGTTCTTCCATTTCTGAATTTTTGTCACAGCGTAAGGCCCAGACTCCACCAAAGCAGAGAAGTGCGAGACGGAGGGGAGTCACGTTGTAAACAACTAATAGAATTTCTTTATTTAATAATATGTTATAGGAAATGTATGAAATCAGGAATTCTATAAATTTCTAGAAAATCTAAAGAATTGCCTATTCCTAAATCGGTCGGAAAAGTATGAAATAAATTTGTATTTCACACATTTCCTAGGAATTGCATCAAATTCCTAAAAGGCAATAGGAAATCTGTTAAAAACAGCGAATCGGCCCGTTACAGGGTAAACGAGAGTGCGCGGGGTATTGGGTATTCAATCGCTGTCGTGATCGCAGAGGCAAATCATAGCTCAGGGAGCGCACGCGTCGTGCGAAAGGGTTTGGTACATTATGGCGTCCGAATCTCGCTCACCAAATTCCGAAGACAACACTTATTTTTAATTTAAATCTGTTGATTGCGTTCTGATTGAGGAGCTCGTGGCTAAATTATTATAGCCGCACGGGTCGATCTCACGGATCCCTGGATGGACTGATATGGATTGACCATCCTTACATAGCGAGATTCCTCCGTGACTTCTGGTCGCCGTTGCTCCTGGCTGTTATTTGTAGATCTTTGACAGTAATTACAGATAGTCAGCCAGGCCAGGAAATCTGACACCAGTCTTTCAAAAGGGGAACGTATTACCCAGTTACTGGGTTATGGAGGTTAGATAGGCAGTTGCTTTTACAAAATACTGATACTCAGCTGCATCCAGTAAGACTGCAAGCCAGTTGGGAAAAGGCTAGGCAGATTGATTGCTTGACTGAATATTTTTTAATGTTAGGTACTAATAAGTCTTATAAAGATCTAATGTTTTATGTGTGACCAATTATTTATTTTATGAATTTCATAATAGGAATGAAAAGAATGCACTGAGAATCTTAATGAAAACAACAAATCCTAGGATATGTATATTCCTAGGAAAAAATGTGTGCATTATTGTATGTTTGAATGCCTGATTTTCACAATTTTCTATAACATATTATACACATCTCGTCTCCGCACAGCTTCAGAGGATACGGTCAGCGGCGTGCGGAGAGCTTGTCAGATTATCTATTTATATGTAAATAACAACAAAATAAAAGAGATGCGAGTTGTGCGTGGCACGCAGCCTCTATCGGAGACAAAGTACAAAAATGTTCGAGCATGTTTCGCTTGATCTTGTAACCTGCATTCTCGCCTTACAGAAAATCTTAACAATCTCCTATTTCTGTATGACAAGTAAACAAGAATACCTAAAATTCCCGAGGTGAGCAGTTAGAATTTTCGAGCTGACACATTTGACATTCTCTCAAGCTTGGTTGCGTACCGGAGTGTCTAAATTAACAAAGGATCCTATTTGTATTTCTCTATGATTCATCAAAAGAAAACCTACAATATTCTTGACGGGGTGCATCTTCACTCTCCACCTCTACAACTTTAGATGTGCGGAAATTGGTCCAAAAAGTCACTGACAAACATTGAAAAACATTATAATCCTTTGCCCAGCAGAGGGTAGTTCTAGACTAGCAAAAAAATCTACTATAATACTCCACTGCTGGGCTGAAGTGGGATTGGGCGGGTCATATATGAAGGGTACAGGCAAAAAACAGGGAATGTCCTAATTAATAGTTTGTGAAAAACGCAGTTAAAAGTTTAGAAGTATGTAATTTTTATCTTTCTTTACCGGTATATCATGAACATTCCCGGTTCTTTACGTTTCAACCATAAACAAAAACGTCTTTTTGGCGCCTTACGTTTACTTTAAAAAAAAGTTAGTGACTGAGAATAAAACAACCATAGATAAAAGATTTGCTTTAAGAGGGAGGTTTGCGAGCGTGAGAACTTATTTTCGAACCCACACATCGACATTTTCACTAACACAGTTGCATCACACATTGTAGTGTACACGTACCGAAGAACAAATGAAAAATCATGCGGCGCAACGGACATAATATACATTCAATGCGCGTTCGCTTCTGAAGGACTAGTAAGCATGTTGCAGAAATGCGCAATGTATTAGCTATTAATTCAACGCACCGCAAGGCACGCGTGCCCATAGTATTATAGTCGTGAACAAAGGGTGGGGTCACAGTGTAATCGGTTGTGTAGTTTGATTGTTAGAAAAAAAAATACTATACAGTAAAATTATTATTAAAAAAAAATGCTTGTTCCGTTTCTTCGATTCTCTTTTAGCTTCTCGTTTTTTAATTGCCTCAATCAAATAACCTTCGTGTCTACGTTGGTCCAAACCATAAAAATGCATTATATTTTTTAGGTAATGTGAAGCTTTTTATTTATTATTAGATTTCCTGTTTCAGGTTATTTCCAGAAGTTAATCTTTTTAATTTTTTTGCACAGGTATATGGACACTTGATTTCCACAATTTTATTGTTTCCTAATAATCCGTCTGGACTAGCTCCTAACTCTGGATCAACAAATAAGCCACATTTGTCAATGATGCAGGGAGGAAGAGGAGCTCGTGGCTAAATAATAACAGCCGCACGGGTCGATCTTCAAGGTTAAGCAACGCTTGACGAGGTCGGTCCGTGGATGTGTGACCATTTCAACATACCGAGTTTCCTCCGTGCCTCGGAAAGCACATTAAGCAGTTGGTCCCGGCTGTCATTTGAAGAACTTTGACTTTGAGTCGTTACGAGTAGTCAGAAGCTTGAGATCTGACAACCAGTCTAGCCAAAGAGTTCCGTGTTACCCATTACTGGGTTGTGGAGGCCAAATAGGCAGTCGCTCCACGTAAAACACTGGTACTCAGCTGAATACGGTAAGACTGGAAGCCGACCCCAATATAGTTGGGAAAAGGCTAGGCAGATTGAATGATTGTCTATGATGCAGGGTGAGCTCTCAACACTTCGTAGAACTGCTAATTGTTCCAGCGCAATATGTTCGTGATCTTTACTGTAATGAATTGCTTTCACGTTGTCTAATTTTGCTCCAAGAAGTAAACTTTTCACCAGAGATCCGCATTTAATAAGGCCTCTTTTACAAATTTTACCAAAACTAGAAGCAGTCAAGCGCTGTCTTCTTTCTTGAATCCATTCCATGGAATCCGCTTGCAATTTAGTTCTTCTTTCAAGAGCTTTTCTTTACACTTCTGTGAGGTTTATTTTTTTTAAATGTTCCGTTTTAGAAAAATAATAATTAATTTCATTTAAGTCTGGTTTTTGACAAAACTGACCATAATCGTTGAATACAGTATGTGGCTGGATTTCGATTTAAAGCGTATTTCCTTCTTCTTCAACTCAAGATGGCTTATAAATATGTTAGGATTTTTGTATATGATTTTATTGTACAAGTAGGTTTGTGGCTGCTTAGTGTTAAATGCCACAACCGATGTTGCACAACGAGCTGCATACGATTGTCTAGTTGAGAAATTAATTCGTTTTCCTCCCACGAACTTTGCAACAACACTGTTAAAAACTTCTGCTATATTACTATTGACTTTATAAATTAAGATTTTATCATTGTTGACTAATCTTGAGACAAGATTCATTACCGCATTATAAAAGGTGCAAGCTTTCATTTACGGCACAAAGTTTTTTTTTTTTATGAAAACTTTGCCCCACACTAGGAATTTCTTCCTATATCGTGGGTGCGTTTACAAACATGTAAACTCACATACACAAACACCCAGAGCCGGAACAACTATCTGTAGATCATACAAATATTTGTTCCGTGCGGGAATCGAACCCGCGACACGCAGCGCAGCAGTCAATCGCTCAACCACTGCACCAACCGTGCGCCCTGATTATATTATCATATTGCTCGAATAGTGCGAAAATAGCTCTTTCAAGTCACGACACTCGCGACCCACCCTTATGTCTTTTGTGTATGTCTGCGTAGCCGTTTTGCGAACTCGGCACGGATAACAAATGGACGTGCTCTCACCTTGGATTCTAAGACGGCACTGAATTTTTTTCGCGCGCGTGCTCTTTTATAAATCAAAATACGGGAGAGTAACGCTCCATACTAAAATGTATGGGGAACAGAAAACAATTTGTCTAAAAAAAATAACAATGTTAAAACGTAGATTACTATCATTTGGTTTGACTTATTAGAATAATAAAACGGTGAACGTCATATTCATACTTTCGTGTCATGATTTAACTAAAAAGATTTTTATATATGCTTCTATAATTATGAAAATAGTGCAAATAGAAAAGGTCGATTTAGATGTTTTTGAGAGTTTTCAACAAAAAATTTTCTCGGAATTTAGGATTATTTAGCAAATATCTCGTGGTGAAACTGTTGGCACGTCCATTAAGGTTCTTCATTATTTTTTTTGAGTAATTCAATGCGGTGAATTTTTAGAAATATCGAAAACCGTGAGTGCCTTTTTAAGTGTTTCTTAAGGACTCGCCTCTTAAAAAATAGAAAAATAAAACTTGTGACATTCCCTGTTCTTTGCCTGTACCCTTATGCAGAATGCATAATGATAGATGGGCCAAAATCGTCACGCAGTGTGGACCGGAACACAGGCGTCGCCGTGGGAGAAGGAAACATCGTGACGACTTAGAGGCGCTTACGGGAGATTGGCAAGAGAAGGCAAAAACTCGGGCAGAGTGGAAAGCTATGGGGGAGACCTTTGTCCAGCAGCGGGACAATATAGGTTAAAAAGAAAGATACTCCACACGCATATTTGATTGCCGCATTTACATTATGGTGTGTGACACCCCTAATATTTTCTTTCGTGATTTCACTTCATATGAAAACATCTGGCCAGATAGAAGATACAGAAGAAAATATAATAGTTTCATTGCTATTTGGTTGCTGCCATTTGTCCGTGGAACCTTAAAATTACCTAGTAATTTAAAATGATCAAATTACCTTGCTTTTGAAAGTTTTCTTCACGAAGAATACAAACGAGTGCAAGGAATTTGTTGACCTCACGCAAGTATAGGACAGTGCCATTGTTCAGTTTGATTAAACTTGAGCTTTGACTGTTGAATGTGTTCACTTCTGTTTCATCCACCATGCTGAAACAATTTAGGCACGAATACATAAAGGTAAGATGACATACTAATATCTTCGTATTTTTTAAAAATGCATGTCACCACAATGTGTTACAATTTACAAGCTAGTAACACAAAGTACATAAGCGGCGGCGCACCGTAGACAGAGAGGCCACTACGAACAAAGCGTCATTTTGCACACGCACATTGACATTGCGATTTTACAGGGAAAATTGGGCAATAATGGACCGAGCTCAGTCGCGGCTGTCAATCTGTCATGACTGCTTTGTGCGGGCGTTTGTCACGTCATTCATACATTATGTACTGTAACGAGGTTGCATTGGCTGGGTTACCTTTATTAATTGTTACAGATTGAATATACGGATTTTTTTTTTTAAATTGGATCTTTCATTAATTTTTAAATTTTACAGGTCATTAAATTTTTCAAGATGAAAAGTTAGAAATTCAATATCTAGGAATATAATAAATTATTTTAAGTGGATAGACGAAATTGGAAAGGCTATGAAACTTGCCATAATAATATGGTTTAAGTCATCCAGCTCACAAATATGTTTCCTCCGACTGCAAAGCATAATTTTCTTCTTGTTTAAGTACATCTTTTTAGTTCGGTTCTTAAGCAGTCGGGTTTTTTGATTTTATTACCTTTTTTTTTTCACATTTATATTTTTGTCGAGCTTGGTGCTTTTCACAATTTAATGTTTTTAGTGGGATCAATATTAGACTATTGTTACGTATTGTTACCCTCCAATCTTCGTTGTATGTGGCGCCGTTATATTTAATGGATAATTGGATATTTCATGCTCTGTCTACCCTCTAAGGCATGTAAGCATGATCTGATGTATGTTTAGAACTTTAGACGAATATCTGTATTTATGTTTGTAACTTATACAACCTACTCTTTTTTTTATTCGGCATAAAATATAATAGCAACCCTAGTGAATCGTGAACGTTACCCCAACAGGAAAGTGACTCCTAGAGTGATATGAGTGGAGCGTATACTTAGTGCGTAATCTGCTATGAATGTGCCCCACATAAAAAATAAGTGCGTGTCATAGTTTTTGAAAAAAACGGAAAAAGCTATTCCTGCTAGGGTAACGTTGTTCCAGCAATAAAATTCTAAACGAATGATCGGAATGAGAAATATTGAGTATGGGCAGAGAGCTTATAGTTGAGCAAAAATGTGTGCCGAAAATATAATTGGTGCGTCATCAGATTTTCGAGATGTTGCATTTCCTGCTGGAGTAACGTTTTGAAGAATCCTGTATCTCTAAAACCATTGTACGTGCGCCTGTAGAATAAACACACACGAGTAGCTCTTGATATGTGCGTATTTGTGCCGGAATTAGATTTAAGGAAATATTTATAATTTTCAAGTAAAAACAGCTAGTAGAATATAATCCAATAACAAGTAAATTTTTCTATAACTTTTCTACCTCAGTGTACTGAGGCACAACACGCTACAACCGGTTCGTGAGTAAAGTTAAGAAGGTCATCGATATGTATGAATCCGTCGCTTTTTCGTAGTCATTCGAATTTGGTCGGATAACCAGCCTTTGTTTACATGTTTAGCTTTTTCATTAAATCTACTAAATAAGAAACATTCCAAGCTAAATATTTTCACTATATATTTTTGACGCACATATCTTGGGTTGAGTCAGTTTCTTGTATTTTGCCGTCAAAGTTATGACAACCTCGTTTTGACTTTTAGCAATATTATTCGATAACGCAAGCATGTATGATTTTGAAACTTTTTATGGTTATTACAAGCGTCAAGATGGACTGAATACAGTTTTCAGCGAGCTTATACGTTTTCTCATTTAGGCGCTGCGAACTTTTTGCGGGTTTTTTAAAAAGCGCATTTACTTGAAAATTATAAATTTTTCCTTAAATCCAATTCCGGCACAAATACGCACATATCAAGAGCTACTCGTGTATGTTTATTATACGGGCGCACGTACAATGGTTTTAGAGATACACGATTCTTCAAAACGTTACTCCAGCAGGAAATGCAATATCTCGAAAACCTGATAACGCACCAATTATATTTTCGGCGCACATTTTTGCACAACTATAAGCTCTCCGCCCATGCACAATATTTCTTATTCCGATCATTCGTTTAGAATTTTCCTGCTGGAATAACGTTACCCTAGCAGGAATAGTTTTTTCCGTTTTTTTTTCAAAAACTACGACACGCACTTATTTTTTATGTGGCGCACATTCATAGCAGATTACGCACTAAGTATACGTTCCACTCATATCACTCTAGGAGTCACTTTCCTGTTGGGGTAACGTTCACAGTGAATCTGTCATGTTTAGCTGACAATTTTCGAAACGGCGGGAGTGCCCTTCTGTATACTTTCTATTTTAATATGGATCTATCATATATATAATCTCTTTTTCATTCTCAAAGTCAGGGGCCTATTCAAGCATAAATGATTTTAAGCCACAATAGCAAAATTAGCTGATACATACGATTTGCTAATCAATATAAAAAATCTTACCCATATATACAAGAAATATCAATAACAACATCAATCATATCACAGCACAATTCATAACTCTGCATATCCACTGGAGAGCTGTCCGTAGCTATGTAGATTTTTGACACCACATCAAAAAGGAATGCTTTCTCTATACCAGAGTTCTGAAAAAAGAAATAAAATTAAAACTAAGCTTCTCTTCTCTTTGATCTTGTCAGGCTCAATATGGTCTAGCTGGGGGGTTACCATAGGCTCTTAGAGCAAGGTTATTACCATTGTGCATAAGAGACAGATATGTTTATGACTTGTGTACATCTGTCCCTTTTTTACAGTCGCACCATTATAGTTTTGACACGTCATGGTAATTAAGGTCCCTGAAACTTCGCCTACTGCTGCAGGGGTCTGTCACTGTCTCTTACTGGTCAAAACCACCCCGGTGTTCCCACGCATACTTACTTCAGGGACAGTGGGTACGTAGGTATGTGGCTTCCAATGCCCTAGACTTAGTGCCCACACGCCTATACTGGCGAGTGAGGTGTTAGCTCCCCCTTTCCGCCTAAGAGAGATCCGCGTAGGAAAGAAACATGCCGCCATCTCGTGTCCTGAGGTGGGGGGATAGATAACGAAAGTCCCTGGACACATTTAGGGCTTTAAAGACGGTCTCCTATAGCTTGGCAAATTCGTACGTAAAACTTCTATGGTCAGCGCTGGTTTGCCAAGCTGTAGTAGTATTTCTGCTTCCGGCAACACCCGGTAAGCCTAACGATAAACGGGCGTTGATTTCGTAGAGCACCCCACTTTCCTAAGCAGGACCAGTCGGCCTGCTTTCCACCGAGTGAAAAACTGGCCTCACTCAAGTCATGCTAAGAAAACTCTTCTGGGGGCTTTAGTTCCCTAAGGACAAAAAAGAGAGCAAAGCCGTGAATGCCAACGCCCGCCGTCAATTTTTCCTTCAATACGTATAATTTCCGCACTTCCGTGCTAACCTAATCCAAGTTTACCCGAAAAAAATTACTTGGCCAAAGTATACTATTTGAATAAAATGGGATAGACTTTCATAATGTTTTTAAGTTTGTAGTTAATATTCATTACTCACAGATATGAGGATGTTCAGAAGATTTTCTAGGGTTGGTAGCTGTGGGATCAGCTTTTGTACTACTTTACTGAAAGCTTCAAATATGGAGTGATCATATATCGAGGTCAGGTGAAACGACAGGTGAACATGCTCCAACCCAGCTTCAGCCAGGTCCTCAGTTGCTCGGTGGTGTATGTCTCTTTGGGATTCCATCTTATAATCATCATTGAGACCATCCACCTGAAATTAATTTTAAAATACTTTATACATATTGCACTACTTAATATAGTAGTACCTATATAGTTTTGCCAAACTTCTTGGCCGCCCTGAAGTTGTCTACAATGGCTACACAGTAGTAAATCTCATGCCTTGCGTATCGGAAAGCCAACTTCGGGCAGCCCAGCATCTGTAGCCAAGTTGACAATCTACAATCGATAGCGCTAGTAGAAAACGAATCAATGTATGAAAATGACATCTGAACGTTAAGTCACAAGGTCAGACCATACAAATAGAAGGCTTTAACGATTGTAGAAAGAGATTCAATACGAAACGTTTGTTACTTGGCTAATATTAAAGTTACACTTATTTAGTTCTATTTGCAGTTCATACTATGACTTTCTGGCATTTTCCTGGGTTATTGTTATTAGTTGGTATGTTTACAGATTGATATAAATAATAGGCACCAGACTGAATTCTGGGTCTCAACAGAGACATGTGCAGTTTCTGTTCCTTCATTCTCACAGTCCAATGCGATGACAATCCGTCACAAATGGAGAGAGATCAGAATGGCTTAAAGTGCTTCGAAACGAGGTTAGAGTGTGTCATACCGGCAAATGCCAAAATACGGACTGCACTGAGAAATACCTAATAATAGTTTGCCCAACCAAGGAATCAAACCCTGGACATAACGCTGAGCAGTCACATAGGGACCGCGAAACCTTCAAGGTAGTTAACCAAGAATATGTAATTAATGCTAAGATAAAAATAATATTAGAAGTTTCAAATATTGACAAAATAGATTAGAAAGTATGCAGAATGCTGTATATATTAATACCAGTCAATTGTAAGACAGAACAATTGACAAATAAAAATGAACCATATGCCATAGTGTTAAAGTTTCTATTATCAAATACATTTATTCAAATTTTAATACTAAAATTAAAACAGACCATCTGCTCCCAAATGAGTCATGCTTAATCAAATATTTGTCACAGATAATTGGAATATAAAATATACATACAGATGTTGCTATGTAATTAAATCAATGTAACAATGAAAAAAATCAACTGGTTGTACTTACTTTGTGTATAAATACCTCAAATTTTATGTTACTATTCACTCTATATGCTTTTGTGACTGTGAGCTGTAACTTATCAAGAGCATCTTGGTAATCATCCTGAAACAGACAGTTTACACAATTTTTATCTAATGAAAAATCAATTACATTAATTTTGATTGAACTAAACATTGGTATGGTTTAGACTGACCTGCGCATCTATCACAAAAACTAAGGCACCACAGCCACCAAATATTGTGTCAGAATCGAAAGTTGCATCAAAGAAATCAATCTGGCCCGGAAAGTCCCAGATTTGAAACTGTACAAAACTACTGTTATTTATATCATCTTTGACTATTTTATTTGTTGACTCCAAGAATAATGTTTCATTTGGTGACATTTTGTGAAAAACCACTTTCTGAATAGAAGACTTTCCTGATCTAAAAATACAAGAAAATAATTATTACATGCAAAGGTAGTTTGAATCATATATTAAATTCAAGAATAATATTGTTTTTGAATATATAATTTAGCCTGATTTGGGATATTCACAATAATGATAGGATTCTTATGATACTATTATTTTACTTTTCAGGCAATCTATTATTGTAGATACGAATTTGAATCTGCTGTTAATTATTGTATTGGTGAATTGAATAACTACAAGTCAATGGTAACAAATATAGCCATGATATAATGACTATAATACTAGCAGTTCCAGAGTAAATGTGTGCTGCATTCTATTTGAGCACTATGCTTGCCGCATTATTTTATAGTTATGAACATCCATGGTTGTGTAAGATTTCTTGTAAAATACCTTCTAAGTCCCATTAGAAGAATTCGTGGCTTGTGATCTTCTTGTAATGAAGTATTGTCGCCCTCTCCATTTTGTTCGAATGGTCCATAACTGAAGTCCTTCGGGAAGGAACCAACATAACAACTGGGATCGTCTTGATAACTCTGAATCATAAAGTTGATAAAAGCTAATTTGTTGTTTCGTTGTTACATTGTTGTTATATCGTAAAACAATAATATCCACTTACCATTTTTGTAATTATTTTACAGATAAATTATCAACAAAAGTAAATTGTTTTGATAAATCCTACTATAAATACAATAAATTAAATTATAACTTTATTATTAAAAAAAACACTGCGTATTTCTAATGAACAAAACATGTACCAGATTCACTCAGCAGGTTGACTTGTATGACATTAAACTAATGACATGACATGACAATGACAGTACAATGACAAACATAACTAAATAATGACCACAGATTAATTTTATAGATGTACAAGGATCTTTTGGCAGGCGGTCATAATTAGAACTAATGCCTTTGTTAGAATCATGAAGGAACTCCGTATAAAAAAAAGTATCAATAACAACCACGACAGCAAGCTAGGAATATCAAGATCCAGATGGTTGTTGGTTATTTACTGTTTATCAGAGTCCCTAATATGTATGTGGTGTGTAAGAGAAGGGTTTTGTGAAGAAAATCACAGAAAGACAAAACTAGGTATTTATTAGGGATTGCAATGTGGCTTCACTAGTTATGAGGACTTAGTCTGTGGTTTTCTATAATAGTCTATGATGGTAACTCTCTAGCAGAAAAAGCGCGGGAATTGTCGAATTTGGCGGTCGTGATTTTTCTTTCGGATTATTCAATTATCACAAAACTTTGAGATTGGAGATAAGTTGTGTAGATTTATGTAAATATTGATTAGGCTAGTTAATTTTATTGTTTGTGTATTTAATTCTCTTCATTTAGGGTAAGTTTTTTTTATTTTTTATATTATTGTCCGATGGACAAGGAACCGCCTGATCCGGGGGGCACAGTCCCCTCGGTTGGGCTTAACATTGTTACTAACAATGAATCAAGTATGGATACTGACTCGTCCATAACCAGATCGGAGCGGAAAAGGGCTAGAGCTCCACGCAAAATGTGCAAACACTGTAATAAAAGAAGAAGACATGGTCACTCTACAGGAATTAATAAGGAATCAGATTGCCATTGCGATAATGACTCGGTAGTAGTTCATCAGGTAGCCACTACACGTTTTGTGGATGGTGCACAAACTAAAATTCGTTCCACTTCAGAACTTCCCCAGAAAGCACCACAGGTTGCTAGGGCTTTGTACGAAGCCACAGACCTGTCGCCATATGCTGTACATTTCCAAAAAAATATTGATACAGGAAACTCTGCTCAATCATTACACCCAATTACAGGTCCCGTCACGTAAAAAGAACGCTGGCCTTGAATCTGCGCAGTGAGCGATTTATCGATCAAACTGGTGGTATGAAGGGGGTGCGACGGGGCAATGCTCCGCCAGTGTTTCTATGCGCGCACGCTATTGGTTCGTCAGTTGACCCATGCTTCCCGCGCTGAGGTCACGCTTCGTTCGCTCCCAAAATACAGTCGCACACACAACTTTCTTTGCACGGCGAACTTTTAAAAATGAAGGAAAGAAAAATGATTTATAGTATTTATTGTTTTATGAAGAAAGAAATTGAGAAAAGAGAAGTTGATCATTTATAATGATAAGATATTTATAATAATAAGATCGAAATAAAAAAGATATTCTTAAGTAAACATTAACTAATTTAAATCCAGCCTCTTCCAAAGTACTAAATAGCTACTAGCTAATAAGTATCTATTATGATTCTACAATGAAACAATTATTCTTATAAAACAATATCCTAATACGCGACTGTACCCATGCGGAAACACATCTCCTCCACTGTCGCTCAGCGTTCTTTTTACGTGACGGGACCTGTACATTAGGGCATTTTCTTAAAAAACGTCGATATAATAATATTGTAAATGGTTATTTAAAACGCATCGGTCGAAATAGGATTTCATTAAGCTTCTCTCATTACCTAGATGCAAACTCTTTTATAAATGACCCTTGTTTGGTGAAAGAGAAATTAAAGGCATTTGTTCCATCCATTAATGTGTGTCGTATGGGTATTATTAAAGGTGTTACTATCGAATGGTCTCCCGAGGAAATAATGGAAAATGTTACTGTTCCCACTGGATGCGGGAAAGTTATTAAGGCAAGGCGTCTTAACTATAAAGTTCACGAACCGGCCCCTGTTTGGAAACCATCCCACACAGTCGTGCTCACCTTTGACGGTCAAATTTTACCAAAACGTGTGTTTTGTTGTTACAATTCTATGTCAGTAGAATTGTATACATTCAAAACAATTCAATGTTTTCATTGTTGTCATTTTGGTCATACAAAGGTACAATGTAGGTCGAACCCTCAGTGCTTCAAGTTTGGGGAGAGGCATTCAGCTGACACTTGTATTATTGAAGACGAAAGTGACAGTAAATGCTGTCATTGCGGTGGCATTCATTACGCCATTAACAAAAAGTGCCCTGAGTTTGAGAGACAAAAGTCAATAAAGCACTATATGGCCCATAGCTGCGTGTCGTATGCTGAAGTGTCGCTGCTACATCCCCCAATCTCCAAACTATATGCAGATGTGGTAACATTTGCTCCATCACATAAAAATAATAATTTTTCTTCTTCACCACTTTCGCCGCATTCACCAAACACATAAAATTCACATCACACAGGAAAACAGTATTCCTAAAATCTCAGAATCCCCCAAAAAAGCCAAGGGGTATGACCGGGCAGCTCATTAAGAACTTATTAATAATGAAGTTTCTACGTCAGGTAATGGTGTTGCTTTACATAATAAATCAACAACTAATAATAATTAAAGTCAATTTTTTTATTTAATTATCATGTTAATTAATACACTGTCTAAAAACAATATAATTGAACCGTCCAACGTTGCCACTATAATTGATACACTGTCTAACTTATTTATCCATAATGCATCCAAATCAACCCAAGATTGTTCAGTGGAACAGTCGCAGCATTGTAAATAAAAAATCTGATCTGTACTATATATTAAATAAATACAATCCCTTTGCAGTCGCTCTCTGTGAGACATGGCTATAACCGGGGTTCTCTTTTAGAATTCCTGGCTATGGCGGTGTCACCATACTTATTAAAAATAACTTGTCTTTTCAGTCTTTTCCTCTTCCAAGTCTCAGTGATGATATATCTGCTGTTGCTGCTATTGTTAATAAAATCTGTATAGTATGTATATATTATTCTCGTCCTACTGTAAATATTCTTTCTGAAATTAATAAGCTTTTCACAGTTTTACCTAAACCATTTTTGGTAATGGGTGATTTTAATGCACAGCATCAGTCCTGGGGCAGTTCTAGTTCCAATTATTATGGGGAAAAGTTATTAGAAATTTTAGACTCAAACAATTTGTGTATTTTAAACACATATCTTCCAACACGCCAAACAAATCCAGATGAGAGAAATAGTGCTCCTGATCTCTCAATCTGCACACCTGAGTTAGCATCGACATTATCCTGGTCAACTTTTCTGTCTTCTTATGGTAGTGATCATTTTCCCTTAATCATTTCTTTTCCACATAAAAAACCAGATACTTGCATTTTGACACCACAACCGCGATTAAAATACAGACTTCAAAATGCAGACTGGGGTAAATAAAAAAATTGTGTGGAAGAAAGAATTTCTGCTTTATCTAATTCCTTACTACATGATCCTCAGCTATTATCTAATGCAATTACAAGAATTTTAATAGAGGTAGCAGATAATACTTTCCCTATTAAGAATGGGGCTAAAGGCAAAATTCCTTCACCACCTTGGTGGGATGCTGAGTGCACTAAGGCCATTAAAAATGCTGATGAATGGCTCGTAAGCTCCTCAGGAAAAATAAATTTGAAGGTTGGCAAAGATTTAGTGCATCTATCTCTCCAGAAGTTAACGCATCTGTAGTATGGCAAAATATCAGGCGATTCAGGTCAGCATTCAGTGACACAACAGCCTCAAAACTGCCATTAGAGTTGGCCAATGAGTTCATGAGACCTGTCTCAATAAGTCAAATGTGAGAAAATGGCGCGGTATCCCCAATATTTTCTACATAGCTATAAATAATCTCACAATCAGGTCAATAATTAATTCTTATGTAATGAAACCATTTTAAAACTGTTTATTTAGTCATTCTTAGTAGTCAATATTTGGGATTTGGGGATGTAAGGGGGCGCACTCACAAACTTAGCGCCCCAAGTCAACCTCACCTGCTCGTGGTGCATCCTGCCGATCAACAAACGAGGCTCTGACGACAACCGACAAATGGCGGTATAACCATTCCAACAAATCTTCGCAGTCAAATGGCAAAGACTGGTGACGGGCAGCAGCGTCACCAATGTAAGAAACTGCGATCTGCGATCGCCAACCCGCATGCCCAGCGTGGCGATTATGGGCAAACCAGACCAAAAATGAGATAGACTTCATCATAACAGATAAAAAGCATATATTCAGGGATGTCTCAGTGATCAACAGGCTCTCTGAATATCAACTTCAAGCTTGAGAGAACTCGTTTGATGAAGTCTAGGCTCCGTCCAAACATGCTCCAAACTATGTTAGGATCTGAAGCGTTCCAGTCAGACCTGGAGAACCGGTTCGCTGTTGTGGAAACCACAGACGACGTTGACCAGACACTCGACCAAATGGTGCAAATCCTCAGGGAGGAAGGTACGAGATTTTGTAAGATGCGGCGTACGGGCCGGAAGTCTAAACTTTCGGAAGAGACTCTAAAGCTCATGACGGAGCGACGTGAAAATCCACCACCCACTACGCCAGAACAGCGGGCACTCAACCAAAAAATTAGGAAACTGGTACGACGCGATCTCCGACGATCCAATACGCTCTCTATAGGGAAAGCGATTGAGCAAAACCGGGGGTCAAAAGTGTTCTTCCAGCCACTTGGGAGGAGCCATCTGACGAAGCTGGCTAAATCGAGTGGGGATATCGTCGTTTCGAGGCCGGAGATTCTTTCGGAAGTTGAGGACTTCTACAGCCAACTGTACGCATCGCATGTATCTCGGCCTGATCCCGAAAATGAGGATTCTAGAGCCACCATAACCCGCCATTTTACAGAAGACCTGCCTGAAATAAGCCGAGATGAAATCGAGGCGGCTCTCAAACAGCTTAAAAATGGAAAAGCCCCGGGTGAGGACGGGATTACAACCGAGCTCCTGAAAGCGGGAGGACGCCCCGTATTGAAGGAGCTTGGGGAGCTCTTTAACTCTGTCCTGTTCTCTGGGAGAACTCCACTGGCGTGGCAGAGGAGCGTGGTCGTTCTTTTCTTCAAAAAGGTTGACAAGACCCTTTTGAAGAATTACAGACCCATTTCGCTTCTTACTCACGTTTATAAGTTGTTTTCGAGAGTCGTCACGAATCGTCTAGCGCGAAGACTCGACGACTGATTTCAGCCACCGGAGCAGGCCGGGTTCCGAGGAGGATACAGCACCATAGACCACATCCACACAGTGCGGCAAATTATACAAAAGTCCGAAGAGTATAATCGGCCCCTGTGTTTTGCTTTTGTGGACTATGAGAAGGCTTTTGACTCCATTGAAACCTGGTCTGTTTTGGAGTCTATGCAGCGATGCCAAGTTGACTGGCGATACATCCAAGTGCTGAGATGTCTTTATGAAAACGCAACAATGACCGTTCAAAGTCAAGACCGGCAAACTAGGCATATCTCACTGCGTCGAGGAGTTAGACAAGGGGACGTAATTTCCCTGAAATTGTTTAGTAACGCAGTGGAGGATATTTAAGACGCTGGACTGGGAAGGACGCGGCATTAACATAAACGGCGAGTACATCTCACACCTAAGATTTGCGGATGACATCGTCATAATGGCAGAGTCGCTGCACGACTTGCAGCAGATGCTGGATGGCCTTTTTTTTTTTTTTTGTTTCCGGGGTGGAAAATCCTCATTGGATGTCCTCCGCCCTGAGGGGGGCGGAGGGGTCTGTCAGACTCCTACTGACTAAAAACCACCCCGGTGTTCCATCTCACACCTACGCCGGGGGTCGCGGGAACAACGATACTTCCGCAACCCCCGGCTAGTGCCGGCCCGCTTCCGGGCCTCGATCTCGGGTTTGGGGGGAGTGAGGTGTTTGACTCCCCCGCAACGTCTAAGAGGGGCGCGCGTGGAACATTACGCGCCACCACCTCGGGTCCAGATGTGTGGAGGGCAACGGATGTCCCCGAGTCCGTCGCCCCTGGACCCATTTAGGGGGGCCGGAAGAGGGCGCTGTCCGCCCTCCGCCGACGCCCGGCGCGTCTGCTGCGGATTGGGTGATTGGATGAAATCTCCCTCTCCGCAGCCTCCTTCTGCGAGACGACTGTTTCGCAGAAGGATACCACCGCGTCCCAGAACTCCTCGCTGCCGACCATAGACTCTACTACGGCCGGCAGCGACAGGTCACTGCCTACTTCAGAGATGAGGGCACGGCGTGGCTCCTCCCAAGCGGCACATTCTGCCAGCGTATGCCGCGCCGTGTCCTCCCGGCAGTCGACGCAGTGGTGACACCGGGCGTCCGGCTCCCTGTTTATGCGACACAGGTACTTCCCGAAGCAACCATGCCCCGAGAGCACCTGCGTCACCCGAAACGACAGGGAGCCGTGCCTCCTCCCGAGCCAGCGCTCGAGCACTGGCCGGACCGCCTCGATGGTAATGAGGCCGGCGGTAGGGCGTGAAAGCCTGTCCCGCCATTCCGCCACCAGGACCTCACGAAGCTGAGACTGACGCAACTCTATATGTCGCTGCATCAGCCCTTCGCCCCGCGCCCGCGCTTCCTCGCGCCACCGATATAGTGACGCAAGTACTTTCGCCTCCAGGTCCCATGCTGGATGGCCTAGCTTATTCTTCTGCACGCATCGGTCTCCGGATGAACTTGGATAAAACCCAGGTTATGTTTAATTCACACGTCACACCGGGATCGATTGTGGTTAATGGCGGTGCTCTCAAAGTTGTTCGAGAATACGTTTACCTCGGGCAAACTTTGCAGTTTGGTAAGAACAACTTTGAGAAAGAGGCTAGCAGAAGAATACAGCTGGGCTGGGCGGCGTTTGGAAAACTTCGTCGAGTCTTCTCGTCGCGCATCCCGCAAAGCCTGGATACATTACAACGATCATTACAAATTACGTAACATTTTATAGGAATGTCATCATTGTGGCTTAAGGGTACACTAGTCGAAAATTCTTCCATACAAACGTAGTCTGGCTTTTACTCCACTGTTTGACGATGTACGTTCAAAATAAAAAATGATATCAATTTGTCTCATCATTATCTAGTCCTGTATGGAAGCAAAAAAGTAAAAAAAAAAATTACTTGAAAGTTATGAGCTTCGAAAGTTCCATATTTTAACAATAATTTTAACGCATCTTTGGGCGCAAATAAGTACCATAAGAAGAAGGAAAATTGAAAACGGCCTCCATACAGGGATAGATTAGTAGTTCAACAATGCAAATAATTTTATTTTGAACAGATACATTCAGTCTTTTTTTTATGATATCCAGACTCCCAAAGGTCTGTTTATAAAATTTCACGCGCTCGTTTTCGTTCTAAATCATCATCCATTTCGCTACAAATTTGCAAAAGTGCTAATTCGTACGCGTACTAGCTTCTTACTGCTCATAACAGCATCTATCTGTTCCGCACGTGTTGTCGGTTGATATAGCACGCATTTTAACCCCGCGCACAAAATAGTTCGTGCCGTCGACTAGTGTAACCTTAAATGTAAATTTTGAGTTATATCCTGTTCATTCAGCAATATTTACTTAGGTGGGTACCAGTGGCGTAGCTAGGTATCCAAGGACCCTGGGGCAAATAAAAAAATGGGGCCCCACTGCGATCTAAACTGGTTAGGTTTTATGAAGTTAAATAAAATTAAATATACAAATACTTTAAAAATGCTAAGCTACTTTATCATCAGTTTTTTTTGTGCACTGCAGGGCAGGTAATTAAAATATTAAACAGTAACAACATGAATTACAGTTAATACTTGGTGTAGGTATTGGGCAATAAAACGAAATAGAAAAGATTCAAGGGTTTATTATATAAAGGTCGGACCTACCAACTGACTAAATAAAATTGATATTTACAATCTTTTCCTAGCTTTAGTTTTCGCAAAATCCAGGCTTGATGCGGTTTTGTTTTCTTGTTCCAAAATTCATACACAGCACATGCTTTTGTATGGCCACTCGAACAACTGTGTTGTTTAATTCTTTCTGATAAATGCTTCCAATCCCGAATTCCCGTACACCAAACATTATTCCTATGTGAAGCAAATAACAAGCAGGGTTGACTATAGGCAGCGTCTAGTATTTTGGAATAACACAACCAAAAACGATTAACTGGTCCATATTTAGAACTTGAAACGTAGTACGATTTTAAAAAACAACTATTTTTCTGGTTGATGCCTGTTGGAAAAGGTCCTGAAGGCTGTAAAGGCCCCATATCAAGAATTTGACGATTTTCGTTATCACTTAATATTTTGTTCGTGAAGTTTCCCAAGTCATAAGCAGATTTATCGTGCACATTTTCGAAAAATTTAGAGGTCTGTGGATCCTCCGAATCCTCCGCTCTTATGTGTGCCATGCACACATAATCCACGTTCACATGATCGGCGGCGGAGGTAACTGCAATAATTGCCGAATCTTGTTCAGTAGGCTTCTCAACTAACACTTCAGTTACCACATTATTTGAGTCATTATCAATTGAAATATACTGCTGACTAAAAAACTTTGCAATTTTTGTTTACTATCTTCTCTTTCTTGGCGTTGTATGCGTTTAAATGCTTTCTTCTTTTTGTCCATAATTTTAGTTTTCTAATTTATTTATGCAATATTTATATTAGATTGTGCAAAGGAAGGAGAAACGTAATGATATGCTACAAGACGTCGTTGGGGAATCCCCGGCAAACATTTTGTCGCCGCTAGTGTTACCACATTTAACGGTGGAGACCAAGAAATATTTCCTCGCGCGCGGGCCTGAATTAATGCACCTACTACACGTGACCTGCATTTTTTTCACGATATTTCGCTTTATACAATGAGTAGCCGAAATCTATAGATTTATTGACGAAACGGACATCAATATGAGTGGTACTAAAATCAAATAAAATTGAACCACTGTATTGCTTACTCCTGACACCGCATAATTTTTTTAACCAATCGAACTGAACTCAGATTTTCTGGTAAGGATTCGAGGGCCCCCTGAGCATGAGGGCCCCGGGGCACTGCCCCGCCTAGCCCCTAGGTAGCTACGCCACTGGTGGGTACTTTCTTTTACAATTGTAGGTAGTTGACAACATTTAGGTAGGTACTTCGACATTTGTCGGTAGGTGCTTAATAAATATGAAAGTTTGTAATAAGTAGCAAACCATATAAAATATAACAAAACTTAAAATTCATGATATAATGACGTCACACTTACGTAGGAGGCTTTCTGCTCTCACTTGCTTTTGGTATGTATATATATATTAATAATTCCAACAAAGTGGTAACATAAAATCATGAAAAATATTTTTTTTTCGGGTACCTCCCATAGACGTAAAGTGGGGGTGTATTTTTTTTTCTCATCTATCCCGTGGTGTGGGCAATCGTTGGATAGGCCATTCAAAAATATTATGGGTTTGTTACAACCATTTTTCGATTCAGTGATTCGTTTGCGTAAAATTAAGCTTTAAGTTGCAAATTTATGTTAGAGTCAAGTGTCCCTCCCCCTGCCAGCGAAATGGATGCTCTTGGCTATGTGAAAAAATTCACGGCAGTAGTAAATATAACGAAATTAAAAGGAAATTTATCACGGATAACAAGGCTTTACAAGTTTACGAGTAATAGTCGACCAACTTATAAAATGTACTTGGCACAGTAAAATTTTTGTACAAATGCTATTGAAAAATTACTTAAATAACGTTGTTAGCTGTGTAAAACAGATAGTAAATATATGCTTATGAACCATGTAAAAATATACAAAAATAAAATCATAACATCCTTAATAATAATGTTTAAGCTCGAATAACGCATTGGAGTGGCCGGAGTCGTTGGCAGTATCAGTCCGTAGTCCATACGACGCATGCGCGCGGTGGAGTCTATTTTGTGTTAGTGCAGAAGTATTTTCGACATTTTGTATTTAAAACGTAAAAGTGAAGTCAAATTAGATTCGATTTCCAAGCAAATTACTATTACTATTACTACTTATTTTCTTTTTTCGATATCCTTCTATAAAGTAAATATTACACCCGACTTCATCACTAATTGAGTAGCGTAAAACTTTCCAGAATGAAATAGTGAATACCGCAGATTAGAGGATTCACCTCTAATCTGCGGTATTAGAGGAGATTAGAGGTAGAGAGATATAAGGAGCGTGCACGCAAGGATCCAGGAACGAACTATAGCATTCCCCGTGGCTCTAACGCGCGCTCGTATCGGCTCCTTTTGCTATTCGCACCCGCGGTGGTGCTCAAATAGATAATATTTTTCTAACTTCAGTTGCGAAGTTGGATTTTATAACTCCTTCAGTTACCAGTTAGTCCTTATTTAGTTTAAGTCAAGAGTGAATAGATTACATCTAGGCAAGCGTGCTTCACCGTAGACAACATCATCGCTTACCACCAGGCGAGATAGTGGTCAAACGCGAGAATATAGATTAAAAAAAACAGCATCCTATGTGGGCCCGTTTTTAGACTTTGTGAGCCGCTGAAACTGTTCCAATGTTCATGTAACAGCAACAAAACCCTCTTTTTAGTCCGCATTATTACGCAATTTCGGAACCCTATTACTGCGCGTGGCCCGACACGCACTTGGCCGGTTTTATTTTTCCTTAGATACGTATAACAGTTATAAATAAAAAGTGATATCTCTGGCCGTATAAATAAGTTTATCTGCGATCGCTGGTCATGAGTATATTTTAATAAGTCAATCCCTCACAAAATGGTAGCTCAGCGTGGTTTGTTTGCACATATGAAAAACCGGCCAAGTGCGAGTCGGACTCGCACACGAAGGGTTCTGTACCATTATCGCAAAACACTGCAAAAAAATCACGTTTGTTGTATGGGAGCCCCCCTTAATTTATTTTATTTTAATCTAATAATAATTATTTTTTGAAGTGAATATACAACTAAACATTCTGTGAATATTTCAAGCGTCTACCTGTTGCCGTTATTAATATCGAGCAAAAAAACGGCAAAAATATCACGTTTGTTGTATGGGAAGCCCCCCTTAAATATTTATTTTATACTGTTTTTAGTATTTGTTGTTATAGCGGCAACAGAAATACATCATCTGTGAAAATTTAAACTGTCTAGCTATCACGGTTCATGAGATACAGCCTGGTGACAGACGGACAGACATACAGACAGACGGATCGCGAAGTCTTAGTAATAGGGTCCCGTTTTTACCCTTTGGGTACGGAACCCTAAAAATGGTATCAACTACGAGTTATCGTAATATACAGGGTAGCCAAAAAGTCGTGGATCAAACGCAACTAGGGGATAGATGGGGCCATCAGCTGCAAAAAATTGTTCTACGGGAGGTCCTTAAGGTCAACCCCTAATACTTTCTCAGAATCCCTATTTAATGCGCTAAAACTTGTAATACAGGGTCACTTTTCGGTAGAGTATTTTTTTTTCACAGTGGTGTCCGAAGTAAATAAAAAGTTATGATAAGAGCAAAAAAAAATTCGTAAATCTTAATATTATCTTCAACACACCCAATAAACAACCATAAATAGAATGTCTAACGCAAGGACTCATCAGTACCAATCTAGTGAAAATTATAAAAAATATACAGAATGTAGACTTTTTCGAATTTTAATAAGAATAAGTACAAAAAGTCAATTTTCTCATAAAAACACAAAATAAATTATAACTCTGCAGGGGTTGACCTTAAGGACCTCCTGTAGATTTTTTTTTTTTTGCTTGGAAATAGAATCTAATTTGACTTTACTTTTACGTTTTAAATTGCTACTGCCAACGACTCCGGCCACTCCAATGCGTTATTCGAGCTTAAACATTATTAATTTAGAAATCATTATAATTAAGGATGTTATGATTATATTTTTGTATGTTTTTACATGGTTCATAAGCATAACTATACTATCTGTTTTACACAGCTAGCAACGTTATTTAAGTAATTTTTCAATGGCATTTGTACAAAAAATTACTGTGCCAAGTACATTTTATAAGTTGGTCGACTATTACTCGTAAACTTGTAAAGCCTATTATGATTTCATTTCTGTATATTTTTATATGGTTCGTAAGCATCATATTTACTCTGTTTTACACAGCTATCAACTTTATTTAAGTAATTTTTCAATGGCATTTGTACAAAATTTTTACTGTTCCAAGTACATTTTATAAGTTGGTCGACTATTACTCGTAAACTTGTAAAGCCTTGTTATCTGTGATAATTTTCCTTTTAATTTCGTTATATTTACTACTGCCGTGAATTTTTCCACATAGCCAAGAGCAACCATTTCGCTGGCAGGGGGGGGGGACACTTGACTCTAACATAAATTTGCAAATTAAAGCTTAATTTTACGCAAACGAATCTCTGATTCGAAAAATAGTTTTAACAAACCCACAATATTTTCGAATGTCCTATCCAACGATACCCCACACCATGACACAGATGAGAAAAAAAAATACATCCCCATTTTACGTCTATGGGAGGTATACGAAAAAAAAATATTTTTCATGATTTTATGTTACCACTATCTCGGAATTATTAATATGTATATACATGCCAAATTATAGCTCTCTAGTACTTAGATTCTCTGAGCTAAGCTGCGGACGGACAGACGGACAGAGCGAAACTATAAGGGTTCCTTGTGGACTTCGGAACCCTAAAAAGCATTTGTAGTCTGGAGAGGTGCCTAAGTACAATTGAGGGGTGCCAAACCATAACGTGCCACACGAACTCAAATACGTTTTATTGCAGCAACGTGTTGTTTTTGCCGGAGTTTACTTGCACTCTTGAAGTACAAGCTCTTTGACTCCCCCACTACCTATATTGCGAAAAAGAAAGTCATAACGTTCTAAGTGCCTTGTGAGTTGCAAACGACAGATTTTTCAAAAATATAGAAATTCATTTGGTAAATGAAGGAAAGGGTATATGTTTCTTTGGAATGAAACTGTTGGGCAAAGGGAAACCAACGAAATAACTTCTTGTCTCTACAAGTTTTTAACAGATAGTGAAAAGGACACTACAGGTAGAGAAAAACTAATCCTATGGTCAGATAATTGTGATGGGCAAAATAGGAACCAGGCCGTTATTGTTATGTTCCTCGTTTTAATTGCGAAAGGGTTCTTTACAAAAGTAACACATAAATTTCCCGTGAAGGGACATACTTTTCTCGCGTATAATCGTGATTTTGCTTTTAAAAAGCAACAGATTCAAAAAGACCTCATTGAGCTTGTTGCAAATGCTGGAAAGAAAAATCCATTCATAGTAATGGATACTATAACGTTTTTTGATTGGATGAATCTTGATAGAACGATGATTAACACTAAAAAGCTGCAGATATCTTCGGCTACCATTATTCGAGTAACATCAGAAAACTTTGGTGTTATTTATACAAAGAAGAGTTACGACGAATACGCTACATGGATTGCAACTTCAGTGCTTAAACTTGAAATCACTAAGGCGAGTTTCGAGGGCTTGGAAATCGAGATGTAGGCAACTTTATCTGCAGAGAAAAAGAAAGCCATTAGTGCCATGTTGCCTTATTTAGCAGGTGAAAATATGTTTTTTAAATGAAAACCTTGTAAAATAAAATGCTACAAGTTTAAGTTAAGTTTAGTAAGTGCAAGTAAAAATACGCTTACAACGTTATGACTTGCATACATGATGGCACTTAAAACGTTTAGTCGTTTTCAAATTTTTCAAAAAAATATTAAAATTATTTCTGTGTTTCGGAAGATTATACATTCTTACGTTAATTACGTGTTTTGAATGCCAGTTTATTAAAACAATTAAAAAATATTTAATTGCTTTTTAATAAACAATTAAAACAGTTTTTTGTGTCTACTGAAAACTTACTTTTATGGCATTTAAAACGTTATGGTTTGGCACCCCTCAATTTATCAAACAAAGTGAATTTTCTTTTTCTCAAGACTTCTACTACAAATACTCCAATGCTGGGGGCACCTTCGACGGTACTATCCAGCATTCCGAGCTCGGAGTGGCAAGAGACGTTCGGTTAAAGATAGTTACAGATAGTGCTTCATAAAATTGAGGCGCTGCCGAAGAGCAGAGAGCCACCCAGCTCAGTAGTGACAATAGGAGATGCGCAAGTCTACCATCTTGGTTTAACCATGTACGGTGGGGCTTCAAAGAGCATTTCTAGCGCCTTTTCTCCCGCATTGGTAGGTCAGTAGGTGCTTTGTACAGACCACTGCCCAATCTCGGAGGCAGAAATAGACTATCAGATATCCGACGCTGCAGGACTAAAATCAATAGCCTGCAGCGGAAAATGGTTATTTCAATAGCACTTGGCTGGCTGAAAAGAGCGGAACGCATCTCCTACAGGCACGTTCTGGTACAGATCGGGCACGGTTCCTTACGTGAATACCTGATTAGAATTGGGTGAGAGGCTACGGTAAATTGCCATCATTGTAGAGGCAACTTGGATTCTGCACAGCACACGCTCGAGGAGTGCTTTCTTGGGCATTTGAGCGGTGGGTCTTAGCCGCCAGGATCGGGTGAGACCTGTCTCTGCTAGTATTAGTGAGGAATATGGTGGCGGAGACAGAAAACTAGAGTGAAATAGCCACCGAGTGGAATCGTGAGAAGGCCAATCCCACTTGGAGAAGAAGGCATCGATCGTGGAGGTAACCACCTCGATGTAGACACGCCAAAACCCAGCCTCATTTAAGGCAGGTGGAAATTCGGGGTTTCGGGCGCTCAGAGTGGGGACTCTGTCCGTCCACCGAGTGACCTCAGGCAAGACAGTGGCAAATCGATCTCGTGCTGCAGTACACAGTGAGGCTCAAGGGAGACTCCTTTATAGGCATTTTCTTTCTTCGTCTTTGACGGGTGGCTTTGTATTCCACATCTGGTAGCTTCTCTTTTGCGCGGGCTTCTAAAGAATCAAAGTCGCACCGCATTTTTTTAAAAAAATCCTCGAGTGATTTGTAGAGATTAGCGCAAGTCTCTAGAGTAACTTCTGGGTCTTGTAATACCTTGCTGACTTTTCGGAAGGTTTGCAAAATTTAGTCCCACATAACCAACATGAGTACGAACTCCAATTCTTGTAGTTTATTTGAAAAATTAGCTGCTCTTCTGGTTTCTCCTTTTTGCATGTCATCCACAGAAATGACGTCTAATGCACCAATAATTTTATTATATGTCTGTGAAATAGCTGATGTCGCTTTAGCGTGTGCTTCCTAGTTTCTATCTCGTTTCTGATAAAGATTTCAAAACACTTTCATTATCCAAATGGTCTTTTAATATGCGCCACCTTATGGTTGAACCAGAAAAAAAATGTACAGATTTTGAACTAATTAAAAAAAAATACACTCTTGTGGCATCGGAGGTGCCGTACTACAGGTATGTGCCCGACCCAGTTCTCGAGAATGGCAATATCACATTGTACTGGGATCGGTCCATCATCACTGACAGGACTATTATCGCTAATAAGCCTGATATAGTGGTGGTGGACCGAATAGAGAGGCGTGCAATGATTGTTGATATTACCGTTCCACATGACGGGAACCTCGTGAAAGCCGAGATAGATAAGCAAATCAAGTATCTTGACTTGGCTTGCGAGGTTGTCGACATGTGGGATGTGGACACAGCGATCATTGTGCCGATAGTCATGTCAGCCAAAGGCTTAATAGCCACGAGCCTCGACCAACACATTAGGAGGCTCTCGTTAGGCGGCTGGGTCAAGGGCCTGATCCAGAAAGCCGTACTGCTGGACACGGCTCGTATTGTTAGGAGGATCCTCTATCTGGAGCCCTGACCGCCGGTAGCTTAGACCCTGTTCCCGATACCGGTGGGCCTCTATTTTGTATATATTTTTTTTTTCTTTTTTGTACGTGTTTTGTAAAAATATTTAAAAATGTAACTAATAAGAAAGATAATTAAATAAAGGACATAATAATAATAATAATCTGTGGCCTGACTTGTCAAGAGTGACATTAAAAAAATTCTTAGCTTTTCGTATTTTCTACAATTTATTTATCAAACTGTATTATATCACCGTAATATCTGCATAAAATTTAATTTTAATAATGACTACATATATATATAACTAGCTGTTCCGCGCGGCTTCGCTCCCGTGGACCACCCCACAGGACCCGATTCCGGGATTAAAAAATAGCCTATGTCACTCAGGAATAATGTAGCTTTCTATTGGTGAAAGAATTTTTCAAATCGGTCCAGTAGTTTCGGAGCCTATTCGGTACAAACAAACAAACAAACAAACAAACAAAAAAATCTTTCTTCTTTATAATATTAGTATAGATAAACGAAGAAGAAAACAAATAATATAATTACAATGACAAACCATACAATATCAAACGAAAAATGACATAAGCTAAGAAGAAAATGTTGACAAGAAGCCAGGCCCGAGCCAAAAACACAGATCACACATCTTCGGGTTCGTCGCTCAGCTCCGCTTCGCAGCCACCGGGATCGTCGCGTGCGCGTCACAGAGTACATTTCAATATACGTGCGCGTCGACGGGGAGGACGCCGGCCGCAGCATGGGCAGCGTTCGGGAAGTTGCGCGGTGTCTTCTCGTCCAACTTACCACAGTGTCTCAAGACGAAAGTCTATGACCAGTGTGTGTTGCCAGTGATGACATATAGCTCTGCGACGTGGTCGCTTACAATGGGCTTCATCAGAAAGCTTACAGTCACTCAAAGGGCAATGAAGAGGGCTATGCTCGGCGTTTCCTTGCGTGATCGAATCAGAAATGTAGAGATCCGCAAGAGAACAGGTTGTGAGACGCACGGGATCGGTCAATGTGGCGACGCTTGGGGGAGGCCTATGTCCAGCAGTGGACGTCTTTCGGCTGATATGTTAATGATGATGAGGATGGTTTTATGTCAAGTTTCATGTTTATTGACACATGAAATCAGATTCTTCCATACAAACTTCAACAACCCCTAAATCATCATTTGGGGGTAGTTTCGCAAAACTAATAATGAAAACCTTTATTGTTTATTTAGATTGGTATTTATGTCAATTTCATGTTTATTGACCCAAGAAATCAGATTCGTCCATACAAACTTCAACACCCCCTAAATCTCATTTGGGGATAGTTTCGAAAAACTAATAATGATAACTTTTCTTGTTCAAGTTTCATGTTTATTGACCCAAGAAATCCGATTCTTCCATAGAAACTTCAACATCCTCTTAATCATCTTTCGGGGGTAGTTTCGAAAAACTAACAATGAAAGCCTTTATTGTTTATTTAGATTGGTATTTATGTCAAGTTTAAATTTTATTAACTGAAGTAATAAGATTCTTCAAAAAAGCCGTAACACCCCTAAATCGTCTTTTGGGGGTAGTTTCAAAAAATAATAATAACAACCTTTATTATTTATTTAGGTTACTATTTGTGGCAAGTTTCAAGTTTGTTGACCCAAGAAATCAGGTTTTTCCATACAAACTTCAACACCCCTAAATCGACTTTGGGGGTTTTACATACAAACTTTCAACCCCCTTTTTACACCCTTAAGGTCTATCCACACATATCAGGGGCGTGCCCGGGACCTGTCAGGGCCGTGGCCGTGCTAAGACCGTGCATCCCGAGTCCCGTCAGGGACTTTCTGTTCACACACGTCAGGGATGTGACAGGAACGTGGACAGGCCGCGACAAAAAGTAAAATAATAAATATTCTATTTGTGCCCCTCGGTCACCATTTTGTTTTCGAATCA
This sequence comes from Anorthoa munda, assembly GCA_945859665.1. Classification (NCBI taxonomy): domain Eukaryota; kingdom Metazoa; phylum Arthropoda; class Insecta; order Lepidoptera; family Noctuidae; genus Anorthoa; species Anorthoa munda. The sequence continues at coordinate 12,671,758 of OX243900.1, read as the reverse complement.
GAGTATAGCTTCAGTGTAGTGTAGTGAAATATAAATTACAACACGCAATATACCTAAGTCATGTCTTTGTTTAATACAGAGGAGTTGATTGCGATTGCAATTGCTCTACATGAAGAGGAAATGGAAGAGGTACAAGACAGACAGAAAGTGGTTAATAAACGTGTTTGGGTATCAGAGTTGTGGCAGGACAGAGAGCTACTGGGAGAATTAAACACAATATACAGAAAACTAAAATGCAAATGCTTATCATGATTACTTAAAAATGTCCGAATCATGTTTTCATCTACTGCTACAAAAATTACAAAACGGCTTACAAAAAAAAGACACACATTGGAGAAAAGCAATTACACCACTTGAAAGATTAGTGGTCTGCTTGAGGTAAGTAATTTAAAAAAAATACTAGTATTTGATCAACTAACCTTTATTTGAAAATCTATATATATAAAACAAAGTCGTGTTAGTCGGCTGGACCAATTTTTATGATTTTTGTTTTTTTGGTTTTATCTTCGTTTGGAATAGTATAATAAATAATAAAACATCGAAAAAATTTACGATAAAAAGAAACATTTTCTCATACATTTCTCACACACAGCGCCATCTCTGATACATGATAGAAACAAAGCACTCACAAAAATGAACATGGCGTTGTATGCTGATTCCGGTATTGCCAGTAGATTTGTTATCAATTTATCTGAAATTCATCCTATAATTCTAATATAACACACAAAAAAAAATATCGACTATTGGGAACAAAAACGAAGAGATAATTATATTTTATTCGTCTTATAAATTTAAAAAATTTTTTGACGTATGTACTGACATCACTTGTCATTTACTTTGTTTCTTAAAAAACTATAGGTACAAGTAAAGAATATTTACGACATCGACGACGTGCCGGGAAAATATCGGCACACCCGTGCACGTCACGGCGTCGGCCCAGGCACTGAGGCTCCGTCACTAGCCCGTGCACGTCCCGTGCACGGACGTGTGTGAACGAGTTCATATAAAATGTTCCCAACGATATTTTTTTGAGTCCCTGACGGGGCACGGTCCGTCCACGTCCCTGGCACGGCCCTGATATGTGTGGATAGAGCTTTAGGGGTGGAATTTATATAAATAATGCCTTAGTGCACACTGACGTCACTTGAGGAACCTTTCTGCCAAATTGCATGCTTCTAGGCTTAGCATTTTTGTCTGTGCGTTGATTGATCAGTCAGTGAGTCAGTCAGTCACCTTTCACTTTTTTATAGATTTTTTTGTTTGTTTGTACCGAATAGGCTCCGAAACTACTGGACCGATTTAAAAAATTCTTTCACCAATAGAAAGCTATATTATTCCTGAGTGACATAGGCTATTTTTTAATCCCGAAAACGGGTCCTGTGGGGTGGTCCGCGGGAACGAAGCCGCGGGTAACAGCTAGTTTTTATATATATAGATTATATTCGTAACCCCAAGGCGCGGCAGTGGCGTAGTTAGCATGGGTGCTAACCCCAATGCGGATGTTGTGGGTGACACTGACACCCCAATAATGAAAATGGGTCGACTGCCAGGATAGCCGGAAGTGGAGTTAGTTGTACTTGATTGCCGCCAGACGGCGCGCTTGCGATTCGTTTTGATGTCCATGCTAGTCAATACTAGCATGTATTATCTGTATCCATGCTAAGGACCGGATCCGACATGGAATAGAATATACTTTATTATACACCAAATTAGTTAAACAACTTTTTACATAATAATATATTTATTTCTAATTAAATCTATTGGTAAAAGTAAGTCAAAGAGTAGTTAAATAGATAAGTAACATTTTTTTAAGAATTCTCTGACCACTTAAGTAGGTACAGCACTGCTCACGGGGCACCCCATGACATGAGTAGAAAGTGCGGTGCGGCCACAAGTAATTACAATTCTTAAAACAATGATGTTCTTATTCGAAATCCTAAACAAAAACTATCAAGACATATAAAGTAATCATACAAGAAATTATTATAAAACTATATACTATTCAAAACGTACGTAAAAATATTCTAAAAAGATTTTTTGAACAAATCTTAAGTAAATTATTTAACAAAGAAGACGGGTATCATAATATAAATTGTCAGTAAGTTTTCCACTGCAACAGCGGGTAGTAGACGAAGGTCCATTTGACACTGTTCTCAAAGGCAAGCATAAATTGTCAGTAAGTTTTCCACTGCAACAGCGGGTAGTAGACGAAGGTCCATTTGACACTGTTCTCAAAGGCAAGCGCATGGGCGGAGATGTGGCAGCAGTCAGTTTATCGGCACTGGCGCAGGGCACCGAAGGCCGCAGCCAGCGTTGTCGCTCAACATATTGCCTCTCGTAGCGCTGTGCGTAACCCACACTGCGCTGCAACCCCTCCAAGCTATCGGTACGAGCTGGGAACAACTCTAAACTGTTTGAAACTTCGCCCACTTCAGCAGTGTCGGTGTCTATGATTTCTTGATGGTCTAATACCATACCGATGTTGAGCTTTAGGTTAGTTGAACCATCTCGAAAAATGAGGTATACTGCCGCTTGGTCTAATACTTTCAGAGAGAAATACTCGTTGATTTTCAAAGCTTTCATTTTGATTTGAAAGGGTTTAAATTGTTGAGATAATTTCTTACTTTTCTCTTTAATAAAGTTATCAAACTCTATGGCTAGCATATCCTCATTCTGTGGTGGAGATTTTCTTTCATTTGCTTTTCCAAGTTTAACAATATTAGGGTCCTTGTGTGCCATTTGGGTATCTATCATGACTTGCTGTAAGACTGGAGGATCGTTCAATGAATGCCATTGCCAGTGAGAAACGGGACCGATTGCGCGATCAAGTACCACTCCTTCAGTCTGATTGTATTTAAGGCTGCAAAATGATTTAAAATAATTAAATAGGTAAGGTAAACATAGCTGTTATCGTATTTATAAATGATGCATGAATGTCCAGTAAAATCGTCAGGTTCATTAGGTTTGTCTATTTGATTAACTGATACTCAGGCTTAGACTATTATGTACCAAGGAAATAAAGCAATGTCCTTTGTATGTCACGGGTGTCATATTAAATGTTGAGAGTAAATAAGGATTTCAAAGTTAAGCTACGGACACATTACTGTGGCCTGTCGTGTCGTGGCGCGGGATACAACAATCAAACGACTCTGTTTAAGCCTACGTCGTAACACAACGAGTTTTGCAGCCAATCAACTGCGTCAGAAAGCGCCACAACACGATACGACAGTATGTTTTCAGATTTAAGGCATCACATTGCCAAAGAAGGCTTGCTTATTTTTTTTAGCCAAGTCTGTTTGAGTATATTATTATGGCAACGGAAAAGTTGTATGTTCTCTTATATATGAATCTCTTCAAAGTTAGAGAGAACAGGCTTCTTCTGGGTAAGCTCACTCCATCGTCGACTCTGTCTCAGTCACCTCTGACCTAGACTAGAGTCAAGAGCAAACCCATCCCAAAAAAAAAAAAATGTTAATCATGAAGATATTAAATTTGAAACACATGGTTGCGTCTTATACACCTTTAAGGAATAAAATCTCGATACAATTGAACGGTAAAGTAACATCTTACCCTGATCTATTTTTTATTCCAATGTTACTGACCAGCGTATGTAACCTACCAGTCACATATTTTTTTTATAAATATTTTTCTGGTTTAAATTTTCGCATAGTTAAACGTCTAGTTACGAACCCCTTGTCTAGTTGTGATTTTTTATGTTAAATCTGTGTATTATTTGTTGGAGATGCAAATAAATGAACAAATAAAAAATATCAATGATCCAACAGCGAGCACAACGAAATCGAAAAGTATAGTAACCCGCCTCGGGTAGGTTACTTTTTTATATATCATTTCAGAAGTAGAAGTTATTTTATTTGTTTATGTTATTACATTCAGATGCAGTAAGCGAGCTCGGTTTTTTAAACTAGCCTCTGAATGGTTAAATATTCTTTTGATAGAGAAGAAGTAACGGGGCGGCTGGCTAGAAGAGTAATATATGTATTAAGAAAATTCAGAAGGCTGCTAGAGCAGCTGGCCATGGCCATGGCCTATGAGTAAATACGCTACTGAATGAACTCGAATGTACTATAACGCAAGTTTTTAGTGTGGACGGCACGTTTGTGCTCGTTCATCGGCTTTTATTTTTTAAGCCTATTCGACAGTCTACGTTAAACTAAACATCATGCAAGTCTGGACCTGATTTAATAGATAATTATTATTTACCGTATCTTGCCAGCGTGATCGAAAACGACGCCATTGCCTAGATAGTCAAAAGTGGCAAGTATCGTAATAGGATGTGTGCGGCCACGCTCATCGGGCTCTCCGCTGCTGTATACCACGAAACGCTGCTGAGCATGTGTCTCTGAAATTCATTTCGTAAAAACATAGAATACATAAGACTATTATAACTAAAAATTATATGCATTTGTATAAGTCCTTTTTAACCGGTTGATGATATAGATTTTCGTACATTTTCGACTAGAATGCGGGATTTCTGCTTATAAAAATGTTTTGTGCATTCGAAGATAAAATTTTACTACCGAACATTAGAAACAGTCCAAGTTGCCTGGAAGAGATCGCGGTATGCGATAAGGCCGTTATATGAGTCAACCATTCGGCGGACAGGTGCACGCTGGCCAGTAGTAGTAGTAAAATCTGTGTAAACTGCGCCTACTTGCAGGCCATTATCGAGGCTATCAAACAAAAAGTTGGAAAATGAGGGAAGATTTGTGGTAGTAGATCGCTGTTTAACGAAACCGTGCTGTTGCTGTATAATGGAGTTATGCAACGATGGGTATATTTCATTATGGACGAGTCTCTCAAAGACCTTTGACAAGGCGGAGAGAATAGAGATTGGGCGATAGTTCTCCATGTCACTCCTTGTGCCATCCTTGTATACCTACATGTGTGTGATATTGCATGTTTCCACTCTTTTGGAAACACTCCCTCAGTAACACACTTATTATAAATTATACTTAACGGCTTGCAGATGTGATCAGCAGTGTGCCGTAGAAAATATGCAGGATTGCCGTCAGGGCCTGGACCTTTGGAAGGATCAAGAGACTTAAGTTCTTTTAGGATCTTATGCTCGTCAAAGTGAATGTTAGAAATTATGTCATTAACTGGGGAAATTTCAGCCGGCGGTTGCTATTGTGACAAAAGTGGTGAGGCAGGTTCATAAACTGAGTGGAAAAATTTGAAACATATCACAGATCACTTCTGGTTCACTGGATTGGGTGTTTTTTAGTGAACTTTAGCAGGGATGCACGATTATGATAATAAGAACAAAAGATTTTTTTTTGTCTTTCTTACCATGGCCGGCTTTTGTTCAAAGTCAAAGTCAAATATATTTATTTCAACTAGGCCAATAAGCGGCACTTTTGAACGTCAAACATTATTAAATCTAAATAAAAAACCGGCCAAGTGCGAGTCGGACTCGCGCACGAAGGGTTCCGTACCATTATCGCAGAAAACGACAAAAAAATCACGTTTGTTGTATCGGAGCCCTACTTAAATATTTATTTTATTCATATTTTAGTATTTGTTGTTATAGCGGCAACAGAAATACATCATCTCTGAAAATTTCAACTGTGTAGCTATCACGGTTCATGAGATACAGCCTGGTGACAGACAGACAGACAGACGGACCGCGAAGTCTCAGTAATAGGGTCCCGTTTTTACCCTTTGGGTACGGAACCCTAAAAATGTACAAGTAATAAAAATTGACTCTACCGTGCATTCGGAAAGTAGCTTGTTATGGAGAAGAACGTGTACGTAGTCGCAGCGGAAAAACGTCGAATTTATTAATTTCAGATAAGCAGATAATTAGTTTATGACGTCGTAGAATTGTGTATAGTAAGTACAAATTTGTGTATCCAACCATTGGGGAGCTATTCAACAAAAACTGTTTCCGCTGGAACTACGTCATCCTAGTGGCACCTTTTTTTTCCTATGCACGTAGATAAAAAAAAATACATTCAATAATTAGTTTGAAACGAGAGGTAAATGTGTATGCTTAAATGAAATTTGTGTGACATAAAACTGCGAAGATAATCAAGTTTCCGCTGCGCTGACGTTTGGCTATTTGATGAAAATCATATAAAACGGCTTAGTGCAGAGTTGATTTTTTTACGCACTTTGCTTTGAATTTATGTGTAATGATTGTGAAAACAGAATTTGAAAAAATCTTACCGTTCAGAAGATATACACGTAAAAGTAAAATAAGGTTTTTAGGTCCAAGTACTTAAAATAGGAACACTAGAGCCTAATTTATAACATTTATTTGTATCTTGTAAGGGTCTACAAAGTCCTGCCAAGTTTCATGTATGTGTTCTTAGTAATTAATGAGCAGTCGCATAATTTACTACGACTGGACCACTATATTGTATGACAACCGATTTTAGGACATTTTAATGGAAATGCCACGTAAAACATATGCCGATAATTCGTGTATTAATGCAACTATTCACATGTAAAATTTCAGCTCATTACACTAAATAATTAAAGAGATATAATAAAAATACCAGAACAACCGCAATTCAAGGATAAACCGACCAAGTTTGAATGGCTACAAAAAAGCGGCCGTGCAGTATATAGAGCTAACATTCTAAAATTTCCAGTGTCGTACCATTATTGGATTGATACAGGTGAGCACACAATTCTTGAACAAGTAACAAATAATGTTCGTGATCAAAATAGTAGCTCACTTGTTTGTTTCTCAAACTTACGAAATTATTACAATAAGAATTACTTCTGTATTAGCAAATGCATTTATTTGTCAGAATATTACGTCCTTAATATTCTGCTGCTTCCATTGTAGAAATATTTTGATGTTAGTAAAATTTGATTAAATGAAATTTTAATCATAATTAGAAAAAAATATTAACACACCAGTAGTTATTAGATAGATAAGGGAATAATCTAAAGAAGGTTGTTCTATCTCACGACGGTGGGTTGGTCTTAAGGGCTTATTACACTACACGGTATTCAGGGCCCTGAATACCGGGTCACTAAATCATTCCGAAGCAATAAGGTCGATATTATGAGAACCCTAACTTCCTAACAATTATTACACTACCTTAAATTAGGGTTTAGGGCCCTGCATACCGTGTAGTGTAATACTCGGGAGCGGTCAGCAGAGAGTTTGTATTATACTAGAGGTAACGTATTTAAGTTATAAAAGTTATCTCTTTGACGTTCAGGATGGTAGCGTTTGCCTATGTTTGTCTCTTTTTTTTTTGATAGAATTTTTCTATAAGCAAGAACGAAAGAATTAACAGTTTTAAATACGTTCCCTCTAGTATAATACAAACTCTCTGGCGCTCAGTATCGCTTACGTACACAGAAACAATGTGCATCTGCACACATGACTAAGACGATCCCGCAGTCACGCAGTGCGCCGGTCGCGACTCGTGAGATAGAACAATTATATCAGTTTCCCGAAAAGTTAGGAACCAGTAAAAATCCTAAGATTTACTTATTCATATAGGCTTTTACAGTGGGCCACATATTTGTTATTTATATTAATTAAAAAACTGATTCTTTATGTTAATGTTATTATTACCTACTTTGTTAATAATATTGTTTTTTTTTTCATTTTTATTAGAGTCTGGCCAACGAAAGTGTGATCTGAAAAACGCGGCAAATTCAAAAAATCTTAATGTGGTATCACCAACTATACCTCTAGTTAAAAGTTTTGATACTTGTATTATTTGTATTTGTTATAATTTTTTATTTTATTTATTGGCTCCGTTTGGTGAAGTGTGACGGAGCCGTGACTGTCATGGATGTGAGTTAAAAAAGAGTGTGTAGATTTATTTATTAGTAATTACATAATATTAACCCACTTAACATTTAATTTATTAATTACTTAATCATCATACTCAAAATCATAGTCCAAAAATTCAACCTCTAAGTATTCATCTGTATCTGATTCATCATCTACACTTATATAAATTTTTCCAATACATCTTCTGTTATGTGATCTCTTTGTTTATATTTATTTGCCACATTTATTACATGGTCCGTCAATTTTTACAGTCTTCTGCAGTTATTCGGCCAAATGAGGAACATTGAAACATAAACATAAGAAAAGGTATCATCATATCGTAAATATATAACAATCAGCCAACATGGATCAAGATTACCAAGTCATACTAACAATCGCAATCACAGACAATACACAGATTAATAATGGTGCCATACCCCAACTTTGAAAATACCCCAGATCACGCTTTTGTTGGCCAGACTCTAGTCATTAACCAATAAATACTTTTATGAGTATAATGTTAATACTTACAGTTGTTTTATTTTCTGCTAAACGATTTTGTACGCACCTGTACGAAACTATTACACACAATAACGATGCTATACTGGAAATTTTAGAATGTTAGCTCTATATACTGCACGGCCGCTTTTTTGTAGCCATTCAAACTTGGTCGGTTTATCCATGAATTGCGGTTGTTCTGGTATTTTTATTATATCTCTTTAATTATTTAGTGTAATGAGCTGAAATTTTACATGTGAATAGTTGCATTAATACACGAATTATCGGCATATGTTTTACGTTGCATTTCCATTAAAATGTCCTAAAATCGGTTGTCATACAATATAGTGGTCCAGTCGTAGTAAATTATGCGACTGCTCATTAGTTACTAAGAACACATACATGAAACTTGGCAGGACTTTGTAGACCCTTACAAGATACAAATAAACGTTATAAATTAGGCTCTAGTGTTCCTATTTTAAGTACTTGGACCTAAAAACCTTATTTTAATTTTACGTGTATATCTTCTGAACGGTAAGATTTTTTCAAATTCTGTTTTCACAATCATTACACACAAATTCAAAGCAAAGTGCGTAAAAAAATCAACTCTGCACTAAGCCGTTTTATATGATTTTCATCAAATAGCCAAACGTCAGCGCAGCAGAAACTTGATTATCTTCGCAGTTTTATGTCACACAAATTTCATTTAAGCATACACATTTACCTCTCGTTTCAAACTAATTATTGAATGTATTTTTTTTTATCTACGTGCATAGGAAAAAAAGGGTGCCGCTAGGATGACGTAGTTCCAGTGGAAACAGTTTTTGTTGAATAGCTCCCCAATGGTTGGATACACAAATTTGTACTTACTATACACAATTACACGACGTCATAAACTAATTATCTGCTTATCTGAAATTAATAAATTCGACGTTTTTCCGCTGCGAGTACGAACACGAGAAGAACGCACAAGAAACTCCATGTTGTTTGTCAAACTCTAATGTCATGACAGGTTTGACAAACAAACTCGGTCGTGTTAGATTTTCTGTGATTTCGTGGTATTAAATGTTTATTGAGACAAGGAATTGGGTTATTTATGGATAATAAGTGTCAGTGCGATGGTGGGTTGTAGTGTTCTAGGCTGTAAAAGCCGAAGTGAGCGAAAACTTGATGGAATAACATTTCACTCCTAAGTTGACGAAATTATCTTTCCTTTGGTTTTAAATCGCTATATGATAGATAGATAGATATATAAATCATTTATTTAGTGCACACAAAAGAAACAGCAACACACAAAATCTTAATTAAATTAATACAATTTACATGTATGTTTAAAAACAAGGTGCCAACATAAAAAGAAAAAAGGAAACCATACCTACAGAAATAAAAGTAAAAGTGACACCGGTAACTTTAGGTATGACAATCAAAACACAGTGCTGTGTGCGTCTCAAGGTTGCACCAAATGGGAGTTCAGCTCAGCACGTAATAGGCAAATATACCTGACGCTGATATTCTGCTGGATCCCTGCAGTCTCAATGTCGCTAAGCAGACGTGATATTTTGGTGTTGTTACAGTGTTATGCGGCGAGTATTTCACGTAAGTATACCCACAACTTCAATTTATTACTTACAATAAAAAATATTATTTTTGATGATCAAATTATGATGTTTTACAGAGAGATGCAATGATTTTAGCTTAGAAAATTTAGATTTAATACGTGTTTTCAATAACTTAAAATAAAATAACCTTAAACTATGAAAGGTTCAGTGTTGCTATTGTATGAATTTAATTTTTCCCAACTAAACATATTTATTTTTCTTTTTATACACCCGTTCGCAAAATACGCGCTTGGTCTTGGAGTTGCGGAAAGCAGCCCATTTTAACCTAACCTAACCTTTTCTTCATACATACATAGCACTGTTAACTTCATTAGGTACCTTTATTTACTACGCTGTAGTTTATTTTGTTTATCTATACTAATATTATAAAGAGGAAAGATTTTTTTGTTTGTTTGTTTGTAACGAATAGGCTCCGAAACTACTGGACGGATTTAAAAAATCCTTTCGCCAATAGAAAGCTACATTATTCCTGAGTGACATAGGCTATTTTTTAATCTCCAAAACGGGTCCTGTGGGGTGGTCCACGGGAGCGAAGCCGCATGGGGGCCCATTAATTGAGAGTGCAAGTCACCCTCTGCCATTTTATAGCCGTGTTGTTCAACAGTGGTCAGGCAGGGGCTAAGTGTTATTCTAAATTTTAAGACAATCGTCCCACTAAACCTCACAAAAACTATAGCCCAATATATTTGTCCCCAAAATTAGTCCTGCACCAACCGGGGTTTGGCCTTCGGTGCATTTACGTAGTGCAAACAGGGATAATCGTCGGTTGGTGTTACATATCAAGATACATGTCTATCATAAGGCCACTGCGAATTAGCTTCGGCACGCCTTTCAAAGGACCGGGACCTCAGAGCCCCGACATTGATTCATTAAAGGCATAAAAATAATGACAATAATATTAGACAAAAAAAGAGAGGCAGATAAGTTACTAACTTTCGCCCAGTTGTAAAAGACCCTTTGTGTCTATTGGCCTTGTTTGTTCTGTCTCCTGCTTGATATGGAGGGAAGTGGAAATTTATATGTTTTCCTACTCCTCTGTTATTCTTTTCTGATTAATTTCGTTGCGGGATCCAAGACAGTTAAAATTCATTCTTCGGGACTTCGTCGAGCTTCATTGCCTCGGCGCTTTTCTGTTGGTTGCTACTGTTGATTCTGCCTTTCAGGAGTTACAGTGGTTTGGGAATAGTGCGGTGAGTTTGTAACTTTCGCATTGCGAGTACTCGAAAACGTCCCAATTGAGAGTTTTTCGTTAGTCCGTGACAAACTAAACGTTGTGTCAAAAAACTTTAAAAATGCCATCGTGAAACCTATTTTAGTTAAAAATATTACAAAAAATATTTTAACTAAAATAGATTTAACAAGATATCATACATTTATTAAATATATTTCACCATTGTTTGGGGAAAATTGCCAACACGGCAACACCAGAAATAACTATTGTTTTTTCATGTGCGGCCACGCCATGGCTAAATCTATAAGTCCTTTATCTAAGCCCTATCCTATAAATTAAACTATAGAGTTCAGCACTAATAGCGATCGGTCGATAAAACAACATCGACGGAGAGGTTTCAACGTGCTAGCGCAGATGTCGCTACGATCGTTCTACAAGGGTTTTATAAAAGAAAACAAATCTGATATGTTTGTAACATCTAAATAGGGATGGGCAATTCTTTTCAAAAAGATCGATTCGAATCGAAATAAGTAAAATTGATCCGCAAAAATATCAAATACTTATAAATCGATTTTTAAAAAAAATCGATCCTTTTTCGATTTGCTTTTCGCGTTTATATTTTCTATACAAATATAAATTCCAATTACTGAAAATAAAAAGAAAACCATAATGTTAAGGTTTTTATTTTGTCTGAGGGATTGTGTGTGTGAATTTTACTACAATATGTCATAATATGTATTGAACAAAGTTTATTGAAGATTATGTGCCTTGTTGTTGAAGATGGTAGCAGAGCGTTACGGTTACGTTGTAAAAGTTTGTTATTTGGATAAAAAATAAAAAGATACTGGGGGTTGCGATCCATGTACGTACTTAAATTAGGTATATTTAAATAAAACGAACAAAAATGACGAGCGCTGCGGTGTCGTCGTTACCGTGTTTAACTGAAAATAAAAACTTTAGCACGTGGAAATGCCGTGTAAAACTAATCTTGGAAGAGATTCAAGTCGCATATGTTTTAACGTCAAAAGATGTCGAGAAACCACAATGGAAGAAAGATGACGCGAAAGCAAGGTCAATTATCGCACAAATAAGTAGAATTGGTAAAGAATGGGGAAACTGCCGCGGATATGATAAAGCTACTTGAAAGTATCTTTGAAAGAAAGAGTGCAGGTATATAATCGTTTCCACCTTAAGCGAAAATTGATATCCATGAAATGTGAAGAGCCGTTACAGTCATGGAGAGAGAAGCTAGGGTATGTTTTGGTGGGAATCGCTGTTGGTGAGATCAGCATTACGTATAAAATGCCAAAAATACCTTCTGCTGTACTCGTGGCGGAGTACCGTATAAAGCAGAGCCCTAGCCAGTCCGAGTCATCCACGTCCCCGTCGTTCTCCCTGGGACCTGCTGCAACCGCGCCGCCGCGCGTCCGCCACCCCGAGTTGCAGCTGAGCTAACGGATGCAGGGCGAAGGGCGAATATTCTGCGCCTTAAAACAGAATCGTCTCACTAGGGAGGATACCCGAAATAAAACCGAGCACATCCGAAGGCTCTAAAGTGGCAGCCCCGCTATCGGATTAAGGCACAGTGGGCTAATCACCCGCTTGCCCGACAATATTTGATTCCTGAAACCGAAACAGATAGAAACCGGACCGATCTTTTACCGACGACTTTTGGCATGAAAAAACGGACACGAATTGCTTATTGGAACGTACGCACGCTTAGCGATGACAGCCGACTAGCCCAAGCAGAAGCAGTACTGCTTCTGCTTGGGCCTGTTACCTATACCCAGGGCTACCCACGATATCCTGACCACTATCATACTGATTTGAAGATTTTTGTAATAAATATGCTTGATTATATGAACATTACTTTTATTTATTTCATACAATTTGTAGGGAAGATGTGGGGAATATTGATTTTACATTCCCCAAATTTGGGGATTTTCAGTCAGGTTTTTGGGGAATCCAGACCATGAACGTTGGCAACACTGGCAAGAGGCCAAGGACGAGTTTATAAATTAAATTAAAATTCATTTATTTCAGAACCAGTCCATATGATACCAAGTGAAATTAAAAATATAAGAATCATTAATAATAATTATATATAATAATTATTATTAATATTATAATTATTATTATAGTCAGAGACGCCGAGGACGTGGTCGCGGATTTCGTGGATGAGGTTTTCAAGGACGAGGATTTCAGGGACAAGGAGCAACATCAATGATGACGGATGTCGAAATTAGATTGATTGCAAATGAAAATGCTTTAAGCGTAAGGAGTGAAAAGGACAGAGACTATGATATTTCTTTTATAGTGGATTCTGATTGTACTCAACATATTGTAAGTAATAAATTAAATATTTGACAAGAGTGTCAAAATACTGGTTGCTAATGGTCAATATCTCTTAACAAACAAAAAAGGTAATTTAAAAATAAAATGTGACAATTTAAAGATAGACATTGAGGCATTAATTGTTAAAGATATACCTATCGTTTAACTTACTATCAGTACACAAAATTACTGAGGCTGGACATAATGTACAATTTAATAATCATAAAGTAACCATTAAAAGTAACAATTCTTATCTTGAGGAAACTTAAGGGTACACTAGTCGAAAATTCTTCCATACAAACGTAGTCTGGCTTTTACTCCATTGTTCGACGATGTACGTTCAAAATAAAAAATGATATCAATTTGTTTCATCATTATATAGCCCTGTATGGAAGCAAAAAAGTAATAAAAAAATTACTTGAAAGTTATGAGCTTCGAAAGTTCTATATTTTAACACTCATTTTAACGCATCTTTAGGCGCAAATAAGTACCATAAGAAGAGGGAAAATTTAAAAACGGCCTCCATACAGGGATAGATTAGTAGTTTAACAATGCAAATAATTTTATTTTGAACAGATATATTCAGTCGTTTTTTCATGATATCCAGACTCCCAAAGGTCTGTTTATAAAATTTCGCGCGCTCGTTTTCGTTCTAAATCATCATCCATTTCGCTACAAATTTACAAAAGTGTGTATTTGAACGCGTACTAGCTTCTTACTGCTCATAACAGCATCTATCTGTTCCGCACGTGTTGTCGGTTGATATAGCACGCATTTTAACCCCGCGCACAAAATAGTTCGTGCCGTCGACTAGTGTACCCTTAAGAGAGCAAGGTGTATAAATTGTATGCTGATATTTGTAATGAGTCTTGTAATATTAGTAAAGTTCAATGTGATGATGATTTTATGGCATGGAAGGGAAAGCTACAAGAGGACCCTTTAAGCAGACAACAAGATCAAAATCAAGGCAAGTGGCAGAAATGTTACATACAGATATTGCTGCGCCAATCAAGGATTGTGGATTAAATGGTTAGAAGTATTTTATGACAATACTGGATGGTTATTCTCATTTGTTGTGTAGTATATCCACTAGTTAGTAAATCACAGGCAACAGAGAAGCTTATCAACTATATAGTGCAACTTGAAAATTAAACTGGAAATAAAGTAAAAAGGATTCGCTGTGATAATGGCGCAGAGTATACCACCAATAAAGTTAAAGATTTTTGCAGAAGGAAAGGGATACGTTTAGAGTATTCTTTACCTTATAGTCCTCAAGAAAATGGATGTGCAGAGAGATGAACGTTCGCGTTGTGTGATAAAACGAGGACTCTATTCGCAGAAACTTTCACAAGTTTCTGTGGTGTGAAGCTATTTAATGCGCAGCTTTTCAATTAAATAGATCTCCTTCATGGGCAATTAAAATAGAATATGTGGCCTCGGTAACATCGGAGGTAAGATAATTCTCGACACACATGGCTCAGGAAAGCCAAGAACCTGCATCTACATACCCAAAGTAATGCCCTTTACGACACTGACTCAATTCTGTTCCAAAGACCTGACAGCTGTCAGGCTCCATACCGAAGGTAGCGATCCAGACGTTGTACTGGCCTCGGCATACATGCCAGGTGAGGACACAGATTGCCCGCCAAAGGAGCTGGCTGACCTGGTGCAGCACTGTGAGCGCGCCAGTTTGGACCTGATCATCTGCACCGATTCGATTAATCTTAACATTGTTAACCGCGGCACAGAACCCACTTGGGTCACGGCCCGCGGATAAACGATCATAGATTTAACACTGGCCACAGAAAACGCGACAAACCTTATCACAAATTGGCACGTATCGGACGAGCCTTCTTGCACAGACCATAGAAGGATCCGCTTTACACTAACCACAAACACTAAAAAACCCGCACCAAGGCGAAACCCGAGGCGTACCAACGTTCCCGGGTTCAAAAGCCTTCTGGCCTCACTATTAGCTGGACATCCAGCACTGGCAACCGTAAGGGACCAAGCACAATTAGAAGACACCGTAACAGCCCTATCCAAATACCTAATAGAAACTTACCATGCATGCTGTAAATCAAGAGCGCCACAAAGCAGGAACGAGAGGAAATTCTGTGAATCCTGTGAATGTGCGGCGAGGGTGACTTGGGGTCTGAACGGAGAGATAATCAGGACGATATACGTGTCGGTGATAGAGCCCATCGTGATGTATGCAGCGAGTGCGTGGGCCCCCGCAGCTGAGAAACTGATGACAAGGAAAAAGTTTGACTCACTGCAGAGGGGCTTCGCGCAGAAGATCTGCAAAGCATACCGCACGGTATCTCTGACATCGGCACTTATCCTGTCAGGACAACTCCCCCTAGACCTCCGGGTACTCGAAGCGGCAACCCTTTTCAAGATCAAAAAGGGACATTCCCAAGAGTTCATACCGCTGGGCCGCGTGCTGGAGTGCAACGTGCACCACTCCAAAAATCCCCACCCAGCGCAACTCACAACAACCGAGTATGAATGCCTAGAGAATTTGACTCCCGAAACCCAGGCAACCCACCAAGTAATCGGCCCCCAAATATACACCGATGGCAGTAAGATAGAGGGGAAAGTCGGAGCTGCCCTAACTTGGTGGGAAAACGGGACGGAGTCAAGGTTCAGCACCTTCGGCTTGGAGCCTCACAACACAGTCTTCCAATCAATTTTCAGAGCTGTCAGGATGGCAAGAGAATCCAAGGCGGCCTCCGTAAGCATCTTAAGTGACTCAAGATCGTCACTTGATCTGCTGAGGAGACCGTCTGTCACGCACCACCTGGCACTCCAAATCAAGAGAAGCGTCCGTGAAATCAGAGAGGAGGGCAGAGAAGTGAGGCTCTTTTGGCTCAAGGCCCATGTGGGAACTGCCGGGAATGAGAGAGCGGATGAGCTGGCCAAGGAGGCAGCCCTAACAAAACTCACATCAGACTACAGCAAGGTCCCAGTTTCATTCGTGAGGAGGAAGATACGGGAGGGGACTATAAGGAAGTGGCAAGCCCGGTACGACTTCTCGAGTACAGGATCGGTCACGAAAGTGTTCTTTCCAGACGTCCTAGTGGCGAAAAGGACACTCAGAGACGCAGTGCTCACTCCGTTCCACGTACAAGTCCTTACAGGACACGGCGGATTTTCAGCATATCTCCACCGTTTCCATCTCAAAGATAGTCCCTCGTGCGTCTGTGACCCGAGTTGCGAAGAGACAGTCTGGCACTTGCTCTTCGAATGCCCAAGGTTCAGCCAAGACAGAATGGAGCTCGAAATAAAATTCGAAACCCAGCTTAGCCAGTCCACACTCCACACCATCATGGGGAGACCGGCTACTAGGATTCCATTCTTGGCATTCGCGAGCAAAGTCGCCACAATCGCAGCAAGGGCTAACAAAACGGACGTAACCTTGCGAAGTCGACCACACATTCGAACACACACAACCACAACAACAACCACAACCACAAACACACAAACAACAACCACAACTACACAAGCAACAACAAGCACACAATTGACTGATACACAAATTACACACACACATTCTAACCAACGGCCATTATCAACGGTAGCAGCAGCGGTAGCAGCAACAGCCAGCCTACAACCAGCCCCTAGCATGACTACCACACAATTCCTGGCATGCGGAGAAGACGGAGTCCCTGGCATCAGACTGCGAGGCGTCGCTCTGTTCATGAACAGGGAACAGGAGAAGTTAGGCATAGGCTTCTGCATAGGCTCAAGTCGAGCTACGGCCCGAATACACCTTTCACCGGGCCTTGCCGCCTTGATTAACGGAAGCACCACCAAAACGAGCATAAAAGGCAGCAAGTATGCTGCACTACCTCAAGTGGAAGTGGCCACTCACCGATGCCGTCTAATGCGATTTAAAGGGAAAACAATCGCATTACTCGAGTGGGGAGAGGCTACTCCATTTGCTCAGGCAAGCTCATTGCTTCAGAAGATCGGGGAGGCAGGATACTGCACGTCAGCCGCGGCCCGAACCATAAGTGTGGACGCAATGGTGGTGGGAGGAGAAAGAGGAGACGTCGCAGACCGCTTTGGCTGTCTAAAGGCCTCAGAACATCATGAGGTCGTTGTCTACGAGGATAGAGGGGAAACCCTAAGTTTCCTCAAAGCCCCCAGACAACCAACAGCCAGCGCGACGAGCTCCACAAAAAGCCCCACCACTCAAAGCGGATCGGAAAGGGCCCAGCAGAAGGCAGCAGCCGAAAAAGCCGCTAAGAAGCAGTGCAACACCATAAACCCGGAGGACCGGGCCCGGTCGAGGAGTCGCCTGAAAGCGTTTGGCACTTTCCTCAGTGCACTGCTCCCAAGCACCAGCCATGCATCACCATCTCACAAGCAGGAGACAGCACTGGAGAGGTTCCTCAGAAAAACACCAAAGGAACCAACCCAGCAAAAGCCTAAGCCAACACGAGCCGACAAAGGGCAAGTCAGCCCGCCGACCCTCGCAGTAAAGTCGGGTACCGCGGACCACGTAAAAAGCGCGTTCCTCGAGTACGTAGCAATCGTAAGAGCGACCAGAGATGTCAATCTTACGACATGCAGGAAGATCCTGCAGACCTTCCAAAGAGACACAGAGGGTCTGTTAAGGATACTGCTCGAGGAAGCAGGGGCAGCGGTTTACGACAACGTCACATCCCAAGTCATCAAAGGGGAAATGACGGGGTCGTATATGGCAGCCTACAGCGCGAGGAGTGGTTTTGTGGCCCTGGACAGGGAGGAGACGGAGCGCTCAGGCAAACTCAAGTTCAGTGTGCCAAATGACGACCCGATAGTGGTTACCGCCAAATGTACTAAGATCATGCCGGATGATAAGATCCTGGAAATGGCACAGTCCATTTCGGGGACCCCAGGTATCCCGGCATCGCAGGAAAGTTGGGCGGTACCCAATATCAGGTGGATTAACGGAGTTCCGGGTTGCGGTAAGACAACCTGGCTGGTAAAGCACTTCGACGAGGACAGGGACGTGATAGCCACCACGACAACAGAAGCTGCCAAAGACCTTAGGGAAAAGCTTGCGCGCCGCTTAGGAGACCGAGTAAAGACCAAGGTGCGCACTATGGCCTCAATCCTAGCAAACGGTTTCAAGGGCCAAGACAAATGCTACCGTCTTACGGTAGACGAGGCTCTTATGAACCACTTTGGGGCAATAGTCATGGCAGTAAAGTTGTCTGGAGCTAGCGAGCTTGTCCTCGTCGGAGACGTTAACCAGCTCCCATTTTTGGACAGAGAGAACCTTTTCGAGCTTAGGTACACCCGTCCAGACCTGGTGGCTGGCATCACCCAGGAGTTTCTCTGCACACACCGCAATCCAATGGACGTGGCGTTTGCACTGAGTGAGATATACCCCGGTATATACTCCTCCAAGTCGTCGCTGTCGCGGATCCACTCCCTGAAGGTGAAAGGTTACACAGGGGCGCAAATACCGAGCACTGCCCAAAACACCCTGTTCCTGGTTCACACTCAGGAGGAGAAAGCCTCTCTTGCGAGCCAGGGATTTGGGTCCGGTGAAGGGTCGCGCCTGCTAACCATACACGAGGCTCAGGGGTTGACCTACGACAGCGTCATCATCATCAACACCAAGTCCAGGAGGCTTCAGGTCCACGACAGCATCTCCCACGCGGTAGTGGCGGTGTCCAGACATACAGTCAGTTGCGTCTATTACACTGACGACGCCGATGACGCCGCAGGCCGCCTTGCTAAGAGGGCGATGGATGCGCCGACTAAAACGGTCGTCAACTACAATCTTAAGACGGCCATGCAGCATCGAGACGTAGTCGTCATAGAGGCCTTGCTCACGCTGGTGAAGTCCCTGGTCAGCAGACATCACCAAAACACCACCTAACAAGTCCCATCCAAAAACTCCAACCCAAACACATACCCAAACCATCACCCTGTCTAAACCCTGAAACGCAAAAAATTATATATATATTTGTGAACCTGCATGGTGGAGCGAGTCAGTCATACACACCTTAACGTCCTAACGACGGGGTTCTATAGCCGGAACCGTCGGCCGGGACTGGTCTGCTCGCACTGCCATGCATCTTCCCCGAAAATGTACCAATAGATATAAGAAAACAAAATAACATAAGCAGTGTATCAATAGAAATTAGCAACAAAATAGAAATAACATTAATATAAGTAGCAAATAGAAACTTAAATTGTAATGCCGGTGTGTGATATATATATATATATAGTATTTAGTGAGGGATGAACTCACGTAGACTTAAGTTAGTTAAGTAAGCCTAAAAATAATGTCCGACTCCTACAGTCAGACAATTGTTACGTTTATGAAAAAATAAGAAACAAACAAAATAAAACCACTATAAAAAAGATCGCGGAGTGCCACATGTCCGCGGTAGAATATTGAAATAAAAAAAAAAAAAAAAAAAACGTTCCCGGGTTCAAAAGCCTTCTGGCCTCACTATTAGCTGGACATCCAGCACTGGCAACCGTAAGGGACCAAGCACAATTAGAAGACACCGTAACAGCCCTATCCAAATACCTAATAGAAACTTACCATGCATGCTGTAAATCAAGAGCGCCACAAAGCAGGAACGAGAGGAAATTCTGTGAATCCATTGAAACAAATAATGAGGCCGCAAGGGTACGGAAGATCCTATCAACTGATCAGGACCGATCCCTCGGCGCGCTGAAAAAACCCGACGACTCATACACACAAACCGACTATGAAACCAGCAAGGTCCTTCTCGAAACTCACTTCCCGGACTGTCAAGTCCTGGAGAACAGGACGTGGGTGGCTGAACCCGAATAGACCCCAACGGAACAAGACTGGTCAAGAAGCCACAATATAGTAACAGTAGACCTGATAAAATGGGCTATCAACACCTTTCAGCCATACAAGTCGGCGGGGCTGGACGGCATCTTCCCAGACCTGCTATAGTGGGGGGTAGATTATCTAACGCCAAGGCTGTTGGAGATCTATCGGGCCTGCATGGCACTAAGATACATACCTCTCGGATGGCGCGAGGTGAAAGTCATCTTCATACACAAACCTGGAAAAACTGATTACACACAACCCAAGGCATACAGACCTATAAGCCTCACATCCTTTTTACTGAAAACCCTCGAAAGACTCTGTGATAGGCACATCCGTGATGGGCCTATCACAGAGTCTTAAAAACCACTGCACAAACAACAGCATACATACTCCACAGGCAAATCAACAGAATCCGCGTTGCACAACGTGGTTTCTAAAATTGAATGCGCATTGGACCACAAATGCTCAGCACTGGCTGCTTTCATTGACATCGAGGGCGCCTTCGATAAGACCATGTTCAACAGCATAAACACGGCTCTCGACAGACACGGCATAGACCCGACCCTAGGGGGCCGGATCACCAATATGCTTAATCTGAGAGCGGTCCAAGTCACGGTTAACGACACTACAAGGGCCGTCGTCGCGAAGGGCTGTCCACAGTGGGGGCGTCCTTTCGCCACTTCTGTGGAACCTGGTAGCTGACAGCCTCATCAAAACACTCAATGACAAAGGTTATTTCACCGTTGGCTATGCGGATGACATAACAATAATAATAAACGGGACCCATGAAAACACTCTATGCAGTCTCATGCGTCAAGCCCTGAAAATAGTAGAGGAATGGTGCAGCGAGCACCAACTCACAGTGAACCCCACAAAAACTGAACTAATTCTCTTCACTAAAAAGAGAAAACCAATGACACTGCAACTACCGCGTTTCTTCGGAACAACACTAAGCCTTTCAACTGAAACCAAGTACCTGGGCATTCATTTGGACAAACAGTTGAATTGGGCAAAACACATAAACCACATCACCACAAAAGCCAGCATATCCCTGTGGCAGTGTAAACGACTGCTAGACAGGAATTGGGGTATTAGCCCCATGGTTACCTACTGGCTATACACCGCAGTCATCCGACCAATCATCACATATGGCTCGCTGGTGTGGTGGCCCAGGACAGACCTCAGCACAGCCCAAAGAGATCTCGAAAAACTACAGCGGTTCGCCTGCGTTGTAATCTCCAGTAGCATGATAACCACACTCACTGCCTCCCTTCAGGCAATGCTGGGACACCCACCTCTACACTTAATTGTGCGGGAGGAGGCAACCCTAGCCACCTTTAGATTCCACCTATCAGGTTCCCTAAATAAAGACTCCAGAATTAAGCACACACGCATAAAGGAAGATGCGATCAAGCGTAAACCGATGTTAGCATCACCATGCGACAAGGCCCCAAAATCACACAATTTCCATAGGCAGTACAACATAATACTCACAGAGGAAAGATGTGACTACTCTGGCCCGAAAGAGATGTGAATATACACCGACGGATCGAAAACTGACTCAGGTACCGGAGTCGGAGTCTTCTCATACGATTTCAATATAAATATATCCAGACCGCTAGGAGGGTTCAACACCGTCTATCAGGCAGAGTGTGTGGGCATCATACAAGCGGTCCATGCCCTAGAAGCCAGGAGGGTTACGGACACCCATATACGGATACTCTCCGACAGCGCATCAGTCCTCCAATCCTTACGAAAAAAATACATTACATCTAAACTAGTACTAGAATGTCACAACGCACTAGAACAAATAACTGTATCTAGCCGTAACACGGTGACACTACAATGGATAAAGGGACACAGCGGATCGCTGGGCAACGACGCGGCTGACGCGCTTGCGAGACGTGGATCTAGCTCGGCGGTCTATGAACCCGAACCTGTTGTACCCATCCCCTTCAACCATATAATACGCAGGTGGCTACGTGAATTCACCCAGACACAGGCGGAGAACTGGTGGGCCTCGATACCGGGCTGTAGGCAATCCAAAGAAGCTCTGCCATCCTTGGACAGTAGGCTTACCAGGCGTCTTTTGCGCCTGGATAGGAATGGCCTCCGCCTGGTGACGGGGACCATCACGGGACACTGCTCACTCAACAAACACTTCCACACAATAGGCATAACGGACAGTCCTCTGTGCAGGGCATGCATGGAGGCCGAGGAAACCGTTACGCGCGTTCTCTTTGAATGCACAGGTGTCACCCAGATAAGAGCACGAACCCTCGGGTCACCCAGATCTTACACGGATGTTCTGAGGAAACCAGGAGCTCTAATTGATTTCTGGAGGGAGGTGGGCTGGTTGGAATGACCACCTAACGGCCGCCATGGCCCACGTACAAAGGTCCATCTGAGGGACTAAGTGCGGAAACCAAACCCCCCTAACATAGAACATAGAACATGGGCAATTAATTTCGAGACATCCTGCTATTTGAGATTTGGACAGACAGATTTGTTAAGATTGAGAATTTTTGGTTCCAAAGCATGCAAAGCATGGGCCACTATTATACCAAGACAGGATAAATTGAGCAACAGAGGCAGAGCAACAAGAATGGTTGGATATAGAGTAGTAAGTGTGAAATCCAGAAGACAATTCCATTATAAAATCCAGAGATGTGATATTTGATGAGACTGATATACAATATAAAGAAGAAGTAGAAGAGAAAAGTAGTGAAATGAAATATATTGAAGAAGAAGAGGAAAATGAAGAAGAAGAAACAGAGAGACAACATTGCGAAATTAAAGCCACTGAGATATATTAGAACAAGAAAATCGTACTAGATCAGGAAGAAATGTCAAACGTCCCATATATCTCGATGTCAAAATCAATCAAAATCAAATAGTTTATTTCAAGTAGACTTTAGAAGTTGTTTTGAATTGTAAAACAAAAAATTAATAAAAAGATGACTCTAGTTGCAAATTCGCAAGCGTCTGTAGGTCTCAATGGAGAAGACTTTGCAAGAAACTCCCCGGACACTCTTTTCCATCAGTTTTAGTTACAAGGTTTTGGTTACATCAT
The DNA here is from genome assembly GCA_945859665.1 of Anorthoa munda. Classification (NCBI taxonomy): domain Eukaryota; kingdom Metazoa; phylum Arthropoda; class Insecta; order Lepidoptera; family Noctuidae; genus Anorthoa; species Anorthoa munda. The sequence continues at coordinate 12,648,481 of OX243900.1, read as the reverse complement.
TCTTGTTGAAAAATACATATATGTGAGAACGATGTAAAAAGACGTGTTCGTACAAGCGTAAGCTAGAGTAACAAACAATTTAAAAAAAAAGAAAAGTTAACAGGCCGAGACAGCTAAGTTATGACCAATCCCAACTGATGGCGCCCGTTCACGAACATGACGCATGGATCGGCACCACTCAGCTTAATCATCATGAAGGGAACCGAATGATTCAACATATGTGCCACCATCAGAGAGAAATTAGAGAGAGCATGACACACTCAACTGCCAGGGCACACAGAAGTCAACGAACGACACATAGGTACAGTGAATGGTAGATTTATCTACAGTCGGAACATAGTACTCACACATGTGCTGTGCAGTTATATAATACTAAAAGAAATTGAGTTTATACAATACATAAATTTTAATACACTCTTCAGCAGGTCCAACAATACTTCGAAACTTTTCTGCCCATCCCTAATTGTTCTTGCGCCGTAGTGGTTGCGGAGCAGGACCAGCATTGAGCCAAGCATTTTTATCAGCGATGTAATCCCCCCAACTTATAATATGCTTGCCTGCATAGTGTGCGTTTTATAAAAGTTTTAAATTTCGTCTCATTTAGTTGTAGAATGAGGGGAGGAATTTTATTGTAACATTTTATACAGTACCCCATAAAAGATGATGCTACTTTAGCCAGTCTGAAACCTGGTTGAATTAATGGGTCGCTATTTCTAGTATCATAATTATGTCTGTCGCCGTTTTTACTAAAAAGATGTAAATTATTTCTAACATACATGATGTTTTCATAAATATATTGACAAGGTACCGTCATGATATTAATGTCCATTAGAGAACAAAGTTCCATTAGAAAATCGCGCCGGCGAAGATTGTATATCACTCTGATGGCTCGTTTTTGCAGAATAAAACTTGACTCAATGTCTGCAGCCCTTCCCCATAGTAAGATACCGTAAGACATTATACTATGAAAATAACTAAAATAGACTAGCCTCGCGGTATCTACATCAGTAAACTGACGTATTTTTCTAACAGACTAAGCTGCCGAACTTAGCCGCCCTGCAAGTGATATTAAATGAGGACCCCATTGTAACCTCGAGTCTAGCGTGATCCCCAGGAAAACCGTTTTTATCGACGAATTCTAGCTTCTCCTTGTTTAATATAATGTCACAATCATTACTTTTGACATTCGGCAAGGCAAATTTTACGCATTTCTTTTTAGCATTTAAAACTAGATTATTAGCTGTGAACCAATTTTGAACCTGTCGCAAGATGATATTTATGTCGTCAAAGTTACTAGTACGTCTATTTATCTTAAAAATCAAAGAAGTGTCATCAGCAAATAACACCATGTTTAGATTGTTTTTCAATAGATGAGGTAAATCGTTAATGTAGACTAGAAATAAGAATGGACCCAAAATTGAACCCTGGGGTACCCCCATTTTCACGGTTAACCCCGACGAATTGACACCTTTTTTATTTGAACTAATTGCTGTCTATCATTTAAATAAGATAGATAGATAGATAGTTTAGATAGTTTTTTAAACTCAACGCTGATTGGCCTAGCCCGTAATGCTCAAGTTTCAAAAGTAATGTTTCATGATTAACGCAATCAAACGCTTTCGACAGGTCGCAGAAGACCCCTATGGCATCTTGTGTCTCTTCCCACGCTTAAAAGATGTGTTTTAATAAGGTAACACAAGCGTCAGTCGTACAGCGTCCTTTGGTAAAACCATACTGTTTATCGTGTAGGATGTTATTCGTATTAAAATGAATGAGCATTTGATTTAGCATTATCTTTTCAAATATCTTTCTGAAGCGGCAGCACCGATACTGGTATATAATTATTTGTGTCTTTACTGGCCCCGGATTTAAAAAGTGGTATAACCTTATTATGTTTCATTAGATCCGGAAAGACTCCTTGATCTACACACAAATTAAAAATTAAAGCTAAGTACGGTGCTATAGTCTGAATAATGGAGGTATAAACTTTGATGGACATTCCCCACAGATCTTCGGTCAGTTTGATCTTGATTTGTTTAAAAGCTTTTATTACTGTTATTGGGTTTCCATGTGAAAAGTTAAATTCAGTCGGGGAGGCTGAAACGTTAGCGTTTAATAAACCAGAAGCAAGTGAGGGCGAAGAATTTAAGGTTTCAGTAGTTTAATTGGGATGCTGGCAAAGAAATCCACAAATTCTTGAGCAACTTTTTTGTTATCTCTAATAAGTCCATGAATGAATATGAAACTTATAACACAGTTGTTTGCTTAAGTAAAAATGTACTAAGCTCATTTTAAGAAGTTGCAAGTCAAACAGATTGGAAGGAAGCTATTTATAAAGAACTACAAGCACTTGAAAAATTAGAGACATGGGAAGAAAAAGAATTACCAAAAGAAAAAAAATCAATAGATACTAAATGGATTTTCAAAGTAAAAGAGGAAGGAACAAAAAAAGCGAGATTAGTAGCTAGAAGAGGATTCCAACAAAAGAAGGACTATTTCTTTGAAAACAATTATTCACCGGTTGCTAGACATTCAACAGTATGAATGTTCTTATCCAAGGCAATTAACAAAGATGTGAAAATTGCACAACTTGACATACCAACAGCATTTTTGAATGGCAAACTGAAATCTGAAGTATAACACACACTCACACACACACACACACACACACACACACACTGACACACACACACACTGTATTAAGATACTGTTAATCCGTATTCCCTTTTTTTTTTTTTTTTTTTGGGTGGGAAATCATCCAATCACTTCTCCCGCTCTGGGTGAAGCGGGAGGACGTGTCAGACTTTTACTGACTAAAACCCACCCGTGTTCCTTCAGTTGCTTTTGCCAGGGCCACGGTAACTCTCTTTCAAATTTATCCGCGACCCAGACAGGCATCGGCCCTATCGGACCCCGTCACTGTGCTGACATCTCTTTGAGGCGCGCGTGGAACACTACGCGCCGTAAACTCGGGCTTGGTCCTTATCGGACGGCGAGCTACCCATTACTTTCCGTCCGCAAGCCCGCGCCTACGGTGGCCGGGAATCGGCTTGCGACTCCCGACGCCCGGGTCGTCTCCTGCGGTGGTTAGGGGCATGAGGGCGCCTCCTTTGCGTCTCCCTCACGCGTTCCGCCTCCTCCTTTGCGAGCATAACTGCTTCGCAGAAGGAGGAGACAGCTTCCCATGCCGTCTCGCTCCGTACCATGGCCTGCACCAGGGCGGGACGCGAGAGGTCGCCACCGCCGATCGCCTCCATGAGGACACGGCGGTGCTCCGCCCAAGCGGAGCAGATCTCCACCGTATGCTACACCGTGTCCTCAGGGCGGTCCACACAATGGTGACACGCGGGCGTTTCCTCCCGCCTTATCCTGAATCCAGGAACCTCCCGACAGCCGTGTCCGGTGAGGACCTGCGTCAGGCAGAAGGTGAGGACGCCGTGACGCCTCTCAAGCCACTCCTCAAAGAGGGGCCTTACCGCCGCAATTGTGGCGTGCCCAGCGCTGGGTTGCGACAATCGCCCTCTCCATGTCGCCATGAGATCCTGCCGGAGCTCTGTCCGCTGAGCCGCAATTTGTCGCGGCAACGGAGTTTCGCCCCGGCATTTAGCCACCTCGCGCCACTCCCATATTTGCGCGAGGACTTTGGCTTCCAGATCCCATGGCGGCAATCCGGCAAGGAGGCTCGCCGCCTCACCGGAGACCGTGCGGTATCCCCGGACCAGCCGGATGGCCATGACCCTTTGGGACGCGTTCAACCGGCGGGCTGGTCGCCGCCTCAGGGAACACGCCCATACCGGTGCCCCGTAAAGGGCCATGGACCGCACGACCCCCGCGTAGAGCCTCTGGTAGGAGGCGTTTGGACCCCCTAGATTGGGCAGCAGCCGCTTGAGGGCAGCCCCCGCCCGCTCCAGTCTGGGAGCCAAACGTCGGAAATGCCCCTTGAAATTCCACCGGCTGTCGAGGACAAGTCCCAGGTACTTCATCGTCGACCCGACGCCGATGTGAACCCCTCCTACCGTTATTTGGGATCCCGGCGGTGGTGCGTTCCGAGGACCGTGAAAACACATGGCCTCGGACTTGTGCAGGGCCACCTCGAGTCCCAATTGCCGGATCCTCTCGACGATTGTCGCAACCCCGCGTGTCGCTATTTCAGCCGCCGCCTGGTGCGACCTCCCTTGTGCCAGGACCAGCGTGTCGTCAGCGTAGCAAACCACGCTGACGCCACTAGGGAGATCGGCGCGCAGCACCCAGTCGTACCCGATGTCCCACAGATGCGGCCCCACGACCGATCCCTGTGGGACACCGCACGACATCTCTCGCCGTTTCCACTCTCCCTGGTGACCGGGGTAGATGACGGCCCTGTCCGTCAGATAGGCCTCGACCACGCGACAGAGGTAGGGCGGCATCCGGTGATACTGGAGTGCCTCCCTGATGCAGCTCCATGGCAGGGTGTTGAAGGCATTGGCGATGTCTAGAGACACCGCCAAGATGACTCCACCCCGGGCCACTGCTTCCCCCGTCGTGAGGGCTCGTACGCGCATGATGGCGTTCACCGTAGAGCGACCCCTGCGGAAACCAAACTGGCTCTCCGCCAGATCCGGCCCCACTCGCACAAGCTGCGCGACGAGGCGGTCTGCAATGACTCTTTCAAAGAGCTTGCCCACCTCATCGAGCAGCACGATGGGCCGGTAAGCGGACGGAGAGTCCGCAGGGCGCCCTGGCTTCTTAATGAGGACCAGTTTCCCCGTCTTCCAACGAAGTGGGTACTGGCCCCGCTCCAAACATGCGCTAAAGAGCCCCCTTAGTCGAGGCCCGAGAGCCTCCAAGGCCAGGACCCAGGCTTTTCCAGGTAAGCCGTCGGGTCCTGGGGCGGTATTTTTGGCATTCAGCCTGCGTACCGCCACTCTCAGCTCTACCTCGGTCACCTCCGAAGCTTCGTCGTCGTCGGCGGTGTGGTCCGCATTGGGCACCGCAGGAGGCGGAGCCATGGGCGGGGGAATATGTTCCCCTCGCGAAGGGAACAGAGCGCTCACCACGTCCTCTACGAGCTGCGGCCGGAGACTCTGCGTCAGTGGGGGAGCCCATGGGCGGAGTTTATCCCGCACCAATTTGTAGGGGCGTCCCCACGGATCCCTGTTCAGGGTTGCCAGCGACTCCTCGCGGGCCAATCCCTTGGCCCTCTTGATCTCCGCTCGGAGGGCGGTCCTCGCCGCTCTGTACCTCTCGTATAGCTCCGCCTCAATGGCTTCCGTATCCGGGGGGCGGTTACGGAGCCTGCGATGCCTGGTGTACCGGCGTCGCGCAGCAACGCACGCCTGGCGTAGAGCCGTAAGTTCCGGCGACCACCAGTACACCTGGCGCCGGGCGTGTCCTGGCTGGACCCGGGGCATTGCCACGTCACATATCTCGGACATGGCCTCCCGGAACCACTCCGCCTCGTCGTTGATATCAGCAGGCCTGTCCGGTGATGGCACCCAGGCTTGCACGATCGAGGCTTCCAGGAATAGCTCCCGGTCCAGCTGCTTCAACGCCCACCGCGGACCACTCGGGGTCTGTCGGACCGGCACGCTCGAGGTTTGGGTGGAGACGTCGAACCGGATATACCGGTGGTCGGAATAGGTCTCCACCTCCTCCATGACGCGCCAGTCGACGACACGCGGTGACAGAGCGGGGCTGGCGAAAGAAATGTCCACCACCGATTCGCCCTGCATCCGCACACACGTGGGGACAGAACCCCGGTTTAGGATGACCAGGCCTGTCTCCAGAGCCCAGTCCTCCACCATCCTGCCCCGTGTGTCCGTATACCGGGAACCTCAAGCCACATTCTTGGCATTGAAGTCCCCAAGAACGAGCACAGGGAGGGAGCGAAACTCGACGACGACGATTCTCAACTCCGCAAGGGAGTTGTGGAACTCGGCGAGAGTTCGGTTCGGAGAGAAGTATACCCCCACCACGGCAATCTCTCCGAACCGTGCTGCCACGCAACCCTGTCCCCTCTTGACACCCTCGAGGGACGGGGTACCGGCGGTGGCTGACGAAATTAGGGTCACTGAGCCGCTCAGGTCCTCCACCCAGAATCCGTATTCCCTAGATGCTGGAATTAAACTGTTGATATGTTTATTTAAGTAAAAGATTTCAAAGATCGGAATATGATTTTTGAATGTATCACAAGCAAGACACTTGGATACTGGTATATGTCGATGACATTCTGATTATTGGTAATGGAGCAGATGATACTATCAAAGCACTCAAAAGCAGTTTAATGCAAAGGACCTGGGTGAAATATAAAGATTTTTAGGTATGGAGATAGAAAGAAACGAAAATTCTTTTATATTGAAACAAACTACATTGATAGAGAAAATACTGAAGAAGTTTAACATAACTGTATGTAAAGGAACGAAAACGCCTATGGAAATTAACTATAATATACAGATGAATGATAAGCAAATATTAGACGTGCCTTATCGAGAGTTAGTTGGAAGTTTGATTTATCTAACAATGACTTCAAGACCTGATTTGACGTTTGTTGTGTCTTACCTTATTCGATATTTGGATAAGCCAAACGAACAACTCTTGAAAGCTGTTAAGAGGGTGATTCGCTATCTCAAAGAAACAAAAGATAAAGGACTAGTATATAGAAAAACCAATGACTCTAAGTACTTATTCTGACGCAGATAGGCTGGAGATAAAATTATAGAAAAAGTGGTGGTATCTTAATCTTACATGGAGTAAACCCTATATTCTGGTTCTCAAAGAAACAGTCTTGTGTGGCTTTGTCAACAGCTGAGTTAGAGTACATAGCAGCTGCTGCCACAGCACGCGAGCTAGTAAATATAAAAGGGTTATGTGAACATCTAAAAATTAACAGTTACTTGTTGATAATTTAAGTGCCATCTCCATGTCAAAGAGTTACGAAAATTCAAAACGATCTATGCTTATTGACATTAGAGCTCATTATTTAAAAGATCTTGTTGAAAAGAACATCATCAGCATTGAGTATGTAAATTCAAATGATGATTTGGCAGATTTGATAACAAAGAGTTTATGTAAAGAGAAATTTAACTATTTTGTTCTTGTGTTAGCGTGAATACTATTATAGTGATTCAGGTGGAGTTTTATTAATATATAATTGCTTACTATACTTTTTTATTAATATGATACGGTGTTACATAGTCAAATTAGTCAGGAATGATGGAAACCACAACTCCTTAAAGGATCTAGGTCGACTTAACCTGTAGCCCTGTATACGAAAGAAATGCAATTTATTGTCTACGTTTTTAAAGTATAACATTAACTAGGTCACCAAGGTCACCAAAAATTGTTTAATTTTTTCGTTAACTTTCATTAACAGTTCAGTTTCAGTTTCAATTTACTTTAAAAAACGTAGATAATAAATTGCATTTCTTTCTTTCCTTTTTTTTTTTTTAAAAACGTTGCCCCACACTAGGAATTTCTTCCTGTATCGTGGGTGCGTTTACAAACATATAAACTCACATACACAAACACCCAGAGCCGAAACAACTATCTGTAGGTCATACAAATATTTGTTCCGTGCGGGAATCGGACCCGCGACACGCAGCGCATACAGTCTTTCGTATACAGGGCTTTTTTTTTGCATTGAGAAATGCTCATGCATACTGCACTACCACGGGGTCCTCTTCCAAGCGGCTGTTCATTAACCGGTTACGCGGACGACGCTCTTCTGCTCATTCAATCAAGTACTCGAGCTGGACTCGAGAACTTGGCTGACATTTGCCTACGATTGGTATCTCAGTGGGGCGATCGAAACCGCCTGACCTTTGCTCCGCACAAAACTTATCAACTCATTTTGAAGGGTAATCTTAAATCGTGTCCTACTATTAAATTCAATAACGTTCCCGTAAAGAGGAAGCAGTCCGTGTGCTATCTTGGTCTCGTGTTAGAGAGGAATTTTGCATTTATAGATCATATTAAAATAGTCGGTGAAAAAGCAAAAAAAAATTTCTATGTCTTAACGAGAATATCTAAATCTACGTGGGGTCTGTCTTTTTTAACTTTAAAAACTATTTATGGGGCTACTTACTTGGGTTGTATTTGCTACGGGGCGCCAGTTTGGGCTGATAGGGCCACCATAGGGGCGGTGCGACGTAAGTTGCTTCAGAGTCAGCGTTTGGCTTTGATATTCTTATGCAAAGCGTACAGGACGGTTAGTACTGAGGCCTTACCGGTACTTGCTGGCGTACTTCCGGTCGACCTTGAAGTGCAGCGACGTGCTGCAATGTACTATTCCGCACGAGAGACCACGGACGCGAACTTTTTAACGCGGAGTGATCGTGAGAAAATCTCTAGATTATTTAAACCACCTATTGACGTCTGGGAGGAACTTTTATCCGAATGGCAATGTAGGTGGGATAATTCCATCAAGGGCTGACATCTCCACCAATTCTTTCCATCCGTTCGCGTTCGGCTGGCCAGGACGTGGCTGGAGGTGGATCACTGTGTTGCCCAATTTCTCACAGGGCATGGTAACTTTAAAAGTAAACTGTTTTCCTTCAAGCTCGTTGCCTCGCCTTTATGTCAGTGTTCTACATCTGACTGCGAATATGTACAATCTGCACATCATATCTTATGGGAGTGTATTCTTTGGCAGAATGAACGTAATATTATGTTGAATAATGTAGAGGCTACCTCAGGAGTTGTTTACTATACGGACCTTGTGGAAACTAGAACAAATTTCCGTGCGTTCAAGCGTTTTTGCCATACCTATTACTGGAATCAAACATAGCAGCTCACAATGTTAGGACCCATTAATTATTAATTCTTATTTTTATCCGTGGTGCTAGGCAACTGGGCTTATCCCAGTTGTAAAAGACCCTTTGTGCCTAGTGGCCTTGTTTGTTCTGTCTCCTGCTTGATATGGAGGGAAGTGGAAATTTATGTTTTTTCCTACTCCTCCGTTATTCTTTTCTGATTAATTTCGTTGCGGGATCCAAGACAGTTAAATTCATTCTCCGGGACTTCGTCGAGCTTCATTGCCTCGGCGCTTTTCTGGTGGTCGCCACTGTTGATTTTGGCTTTCAGGAGTTGCAGTGGTTTGGGAATAGTGCGGTGGGTTTGTCCCAAATAAAAAAAAAATACCACGGGGAGATAGTGCAGTTATGTGGGACTCTAACCCACTAAAACTCCACGGTGTCCTCCTGTGCGGCTTATGGCGGGAACACGGGCACGCGTTAGCACTCACCGCGAACCCGCCGCGGCTGTCCGTCACCGGACCCTCCTCGGGGGATTACCCCCCATCACCGGCGCACCAGAACACACTGTACGCCGTGATCACCCCAGGGACCAATCAGCACATGGGCGCTAGACGACCCCGTGTATGGCGCCCTTGGTCCCCCTGTGACGGGTCAAGGTCAATGGCCCCGCCACCTACCATTGTTCGGCCGCAGGGGATAGGGAGAGCGGCTAACGCAATACCAACACTCCTCCTCAACTGCGGCCCCACCGCGTCCGCCATCAGACGGTGGCGACCCCGTCCGGGCCGCGGAAGGTAGGGAGAGCGGCGCACCGCAATACCGGCACTCCTCTTCCGCCGCGGCCTCCAACCTCCAGCCGCGACATCGTATGGGACCTAGAAATCTCCATAAGACATCGCGGCCCGCCTCAGTTGCGTTGTCGCCTGTTCCCAAGCGGCACCGCAACCTACCAGTTGGCCGCTACGTCGTCGGCTTAATCGGCAAAAGCCCTGACGAGCGGCCCCTCCTCGGGTTCCTCTTCGCTTCACCGTGGGTGACCAAGCCACGGTTACTGAGCCCCCCCCGCCTCGACAATGCGGGAACCCACCGGGGGCGTTCGTATACAGGGCTACAGGTTAAGTCAACCTAGATCCTTTAAGGAGTTGTGGTTGCCATCATTCCTGACTAATTTGACTATGTAACACCGTACCCCAAAGTTAACCGTTTTCAAGATTGGACTTTGAAGTTACATACATACATACATAAACTCACGCCTTTTCCTTTGAAGATGTTTTTTTAAATTGTCGATTTTTTGTCTATTGGCCTATTTTTTGGGTTTTGTGCCCCTAATTTATTTATTTTTTCGTTTTTTATATAGTAAGGGTTCCAAATAGGTGCTGCGTATTCCAATTGCGGTCGTATTATTGTTTTATATAGGTATAAGTAGGTAGAGGGACTGTGGAATTCTCTTGATGCTCTCATTACAAAACCAAACATTTTAAATGCCTTATTGACTATATTATCTATATGGGCATCAAGGTGAAGCTTTGAGTCTAAGTGCTGTACGCCTAGATCACGAAGAGAATTAACCTTGTTCAGTGGAGTGTTTCCGAAAGAATAATTGAATTTCATCACATTTTTCTTCTTGTAGTTTTTTCTTCATTAGTGATGAAAATAATAAAGCAACTAAGGTAAGTTGCTTTATTATTTTCATCACTAAAATTGCGGATAACTTAACCAACTGGGTCGTAGTCGTCATAGACGGTTGATTAAAGGTAGAGTACTTCGCATCAATCGATATTATAAATGCGCGTCAAATTATTGTGCTAGAGCTGTTTACGTAAAAATATAAGTAAAATATGTTTCACTTACCCCACCTGACCATTTATACTCGTCTTACGAAGGGTTGAATTTATGCAAATATAAGTTTACTATTCAACACAAGGCAAGACCAACCAATCTCCCTTCGTGAGATAAAACATCTTTATAACTAAGCAGAAAACAAAATTTTTCTCCTCCAGATCAAAATAACGTTAACATTACGATCAAATTACAACACAACAACTTATTTTGTTAATCACAAATCTTACTATTGAAGTTTTTGTAACTTCTTGTAAGGAGATATTTTCACACAAACTTTTATGATATTATATCGATTGGCGACGAAAGCCATCCGCGCCATATTTTGATTCTCAAAGCTAAAAGAAGGAAAACGATGATTAAAAATAACGTTAGAGCGCGGCAACCTGTTTGATTTTTTATAGATTCTGATGATGACATAAGATTGTGTATATCACGAAATACATCAAATGTGGCCAATTTCAATATGTTCTATAACAAGATTTTATTGTTGAAGGCAAGTTCATTAAATCCATTTTCATCGTATTGGAAATGGAAGTTTTTTTTTTAAATTGCCTATTTTTTGTCTATTGGCCTATTTTTTTGGGTTTGTGCATCTAATCAGTTTCTGTTTGTGATTTTTGTGTAGTATGTAAGTTGCTTTATTATTTTTAACACTAAAATTTCAGTTAATTGTACCAACTGGGTCGTGGGTAGTAGATGATTGATAGTTATAAATTGTACAGTACTTCGTATCAATCGATACTATAAATGTAAGCCATATTATTGTGCTAGAACTGTTTACGTAAAAATACAAGTAAAATATGTTTCACTCACCCCACCACAAGACCATTTATATTATTTGATGTTACATATTTTGCTACTTCTCATGAAATATGTTCGAAACTCCATATGTATGCACGCGTATTGAGAACTTTTTACGTTGCGTATTGCTTAAATATAATGCGGTCTCTAATTAGATATAATATTTGAAAAAGCTAGACAATAGTACCAGCCGAACTATAACAACGTGAAAGGCAATTGGAGAGTTCGGGATATTATCTCTCCCTAACTGAAAAACGTGATACCTACTTGATTATCGAAGGAGACTATATTTTATTAACTATAAGTAGTATCCATAGGATATAGTCACCTTCGGCATCATAATAATCCAGTGCCAGTTGACCACTTCTGTAGTACCAGCGACCTCGTCCGTTGTCATCGAACTCGGCTAGTCTTTCGCCGGTGTTATAAGTCATCAGTCGTTTATTCTTGTTGTGTTCGAACCAGTCGAACTCGGGGTGTGCCGGACGCATACGATACACATTCATCTAACAAAAAAAGAGATGTTTGAAGACAAAGGTGATGTTTATTTAAGAAATCTATCTCAGAATCACTGCGAAGATAAGGAGAGTTGAAAAAAAGTGTATGTATATACCGTGTGTAAGAGTAAGGGGAAAATAAAACGCATAAAGCAATTCACTCTAAAGTACCTAAAATAACATACATAATATACCTACTTAGTCCAGTAGCCAGAACAATATGCCCTTTGATAATTCAAAAGATTTTTATTTTCGCTGGGTGAACTTATGTGAATTCAACGCTATGTACAAAAATGCTAACACTTTATAGTTATGCAATAGGTGTAGGTATGTACGATCAGTATAAATTCTTCGAACCATACAGACCACAGAGGCCCACATCATAAACGGACTCTTCTGATGATTTTAAGAAAAACATTACCGCGCAAATTCTTATTTCAAACTGGCGTCTAGTATCTGACAGATCGTTCACTGTTATTTTGCCTATGAATGCAACCTTATTGCTACGATAATAAAGATCACTAAAATAGGTAATCTGGCATGTGTTATACAAGCCTTCCCCGTGCGAATCGAATAAATATTAAAATTATGTCTGGTACTGTACGACTGCCCCATATAAGAACGCAGTAGGTGACATATTTTTATAATGATTTTATACCCTGATAATCTTATTTATATTATTTTAATGAGTTTTACTATGCTTGTAATAATGCTAATATTTTTGTACATGCGATGGACTGTAATTTTAACCAGGAAATTTAAAATTTGAATTGAGATTTGGTGCTTTAATTAATAAAATTTATCATTATTTACAATAGGAAATGTACAAAAAACACCTTAAATTAGCAAATGTCCGGTACTTAATAGGTATTGAATTATCTCGTTTAAAGATAAGTAAAATATTCAAAAGATTTAGGACATCATTAATATCATTTGTGTTATTACGTACAGTTCATCCGTAAGCCTTGTTTAGTACTCGCTTATTTTATTTTTATTCGTTTAGTTACCTAACACAAGATGACATTCCATAGGCTAATTCAAATAATATTTTTGCGCTATCCTGGAATATACTATTTTAAGGCATTTACTAGGTTTTGATGTACAGCAATCGTGTGGTAAGGTCACGTGGTACCGATTTTTCGTCTTAATAGAGTTTAAAAACTAATAGATAGGGCCCAATAGACACGATTATGTAAAATGTATCTACCTTTAAAATAAAAAATGTTCTAAATCTTGGTAAGCGTATCACAAAATTGACACCTAAACTTGCTGGACTCACTGGGGTTGCTACTATATTGATTTTGAATAAAAAAAATGAGTAGGTAATATTTTACAAACATAAATACATCGATTTGTATAAGCATGCATCATATCATGCTTACAGTGTCATCCACTAAGGCTTACTGGGTAACACTGCCTTTATTGTATTAGGTCTTAGGACCATCGATGTAGTCAATTTAGTTATGTGACAGTTGCACCGGTTATAAGATGTTTGATATTTCTACTGTCACATCTGTTTGGAAAAGGCATTTGCTTGGACTTTTCCCTAATATGTTGGGGTCGAATTCCACTGATTTCAGTCGAACCAGACGCATCTGAATACCAGTATTTTATATGAAGTGACTGCCTACCCTGCCAACCCAGATTATACGGTAATCCTACTGGATAATACGGTACCCTTTTGTTAGGGTGGCCGCAGACTTTCGGGTTTCTGACGACCCGTAACGACTGTCAAAGATTCACGATACAGAGAATTTTATTATTCTGTCATCTCGATACACTGTCAGCACGGCAGGTACGACCATTCCGTGTTCTGTGAATATTTCTTTCTTATTCTTTTTATAGGAACAAGGAAGGTAGAAATCGTATTCGACCTCAACATTAAAAAAACAAATTGCATAAAATTAGATTTATGAACGAGGTTTAAATACTGATGTGACAGTAATGAAATGGGTTCGCGCCTCATTCAATACATTCGGAGTGGAGTGTCACCGCGCCCCGCAATACCCAATTTATTTATTAAACTCATCTGCAAATGTTTAAACTTTTGTATGGTGGCTGAGCTTATTATTACGAATATGTAAGCGCAAAATTATAAACTTAAATTCAATATTTCGCGTATCGCAAAGTAAAAATACAATTAACTGTGCAGCATAATACTTAGTTGTTAGAACTTTCGTTGTAAGGTATAACAAGCCCCTCTATTCATATATTAAATGATTTGAAAACTTAAATCTTTTATTAAAAGAGTTACGAGACATTTTCAGATTTCCGTTGTTCCACAGTACCTATCTGTTAGCATTTTCACTAATATAAAGAGACAGTAAATTATTTAAATTTAAATATTATATTTTTGTTATAACACGAAATAATAGGAAATACATATTTCATAACTATTGCATAACTCTAAACTGTTAGCATTTTTGTACATAGCAATGAATTCACTTACATTATCCACCCAGCAAAAATAACAAACTTTTGAATTATCAAAGGTCAGTTCAGTTGGACCACGGGTCTTCGGTAGGGGCAGTTGCCCAATCATTATTTTTAGTTGGACAACTGCCCCTACCGAAGACCCATAGTCAAACTAGTTGGACATTATAGTTGGACCACGACGTCCACGACCCCTAAACGAAAAATTCGCACCCAGCTGAAAATTGGTAGGATTGTTCAAAACACCATCATAAACGAAATCTAAAAAGTCCTCATCGATCCGACACCTGGGAAAAAAAATACCCGGGGTCAAAGGTCACAGAAACGGGTTTTTCACGATTTTCAGCAAAAGGGTAAGTTTTATCATAAAATTTGCCCAGAAAAAAATTGTGGATCAGATAATTATTTATAAAAAATATCTTCATACTTTTTTCGTGAGAGCCACCCATTTTTGAGATATAACGATTCAAAAAGTTGAAAGAGTTGTTATCGTCATAATATTCACACGTTTCCACGCCACCTGTGTGGTAGTGTACTTAGCGCGTTTTTAGGGTTCCGTAGTCAACAAGGATCCCTTATAGTTTCACTATGTCCATTTGTCCGTCGGCAGCTTAGCTCAGAGACTCTTAGTAATATAAAGCTATAATTTGGCATGGATATACATATTAATCATTCTGACAAATTGGTAAAATAAAATCACGGATGAAATTTTTTTTGTTCCTGTAGACGTAAAGTGCGGATGGTTATTTTTTCTTGTCTTTCCCATGGTGTGGTTATCGTGGAATAGGCCTTTAAAAATATTACGGGTCTGTTAGAACCATTTTTCTATTCAGGGATCCATTTGCGTAAAATTAAGGTTTAAATAGCTAATTTTTGTTAGAGTCAAGTGTCCAATTTACAAATGCCATTGAAAAATTACTTATACAACGTTGTTAGTTGTCCAAAACAGATAGTAAATATATGCTTAT
Organism: Anorthoa munda; assembly: GCA_945859665.1. Taxonomy (NCBI): domain Eukaryota; kingdom Metazoa; phylum Arthropoda; class Insecta; order Lepidoptera; family Noctuidae; genus Anorthoa; species Anorthoa munda. The sequence goes on along the minus strand of OX243900.1, from coordinate 12,633,208 downwards.
GAACCATGTAAAAATATACAATAATAAAATAATAATATCCTTAATAATAATGATTTCTAAATTAATAATGTTATTTGTGTTTATTATTAATGTGTGGGCGGAGTCATGCCCCGTGCGCATGTAGTCTATTTTGTTGTGTCAGTAAGTATTGGTATTTTCGATGTTTTGTAATCTAATGTCAAACTAGATTCGATTGATAAGCAAATGCCGCTACCCGACCATAGATGGCGGTATTCTCAGTGGTCGTAATTATAGATTTAATTGCGTTTGCCGTAAGGTTGACCGCGATCTTACAGTGACATTGCTGGACTTCGATAGATACTGCTTTACAATGTTCACCCATTGTAAAGCAGTATCTATCGAAGTAAACAATGTGAAGATCATGCAAATGCCCTGACAGTGCATATGTTAGGGCAACAGTGTCGCAGTAGGTTTCGTACGTAATTTTTTATCGCTTATCAGCCTTTGCATACCTAATATTTGGCGATTTTAACGAAGACTATCTCTGTAACGGCAATACTTATTCAAATTATTACGTGACGCTGGTTATCAATTTTTATTACAAACGCTTGCCTCTACACACGGTGTTACTCAAATACTTAGATAAAAAATTCTAACTTCACTTGTGAAGTTGGATTTTATAACTCCTTCTTCAGTTACCATCGTCCGCATTATTTTGCAACTACGGAACACTATTACTGCACGACACGCACTTGGCCGGTAATATTTTTTTATGTGATTTCCCCTATAGGCCTATTCCGCGGTAGGCCTATATCTGTTGTTCTTGTATGTTGTTGGACTCGAAGATAAAGCAGGTATACGACCCTAGCCACGCAGACAATTGAATAGGAGACAGATGTTGCTCAAGGTTACACTGGGCATATAAAATGAGAGACTGGGTTTCTTTTTACCCGCAATTCTCATATTTATAATATTTTTCAACACACTTGCTCATAAAGTGGCTCTACTTTCACCGCAATTAGGCACTTAATGACACCTGTAATCAAACTGTGACTTTTTCATTGCTATTATTCACAAGTGAGTTTTAGAGTTTTTTTTTATTGGTTGAGTTGCTTTGTTCTTAAAAAAGTTTCGACACAAAAAAGATCGTGCTCAATAGTACAAATAAATTAATGGACCTATTGCTTGCTCATTTCATGCAACTTCGTATTTAAATAGATAATATCAACTTGTACGTGTTTAATAAATAAAACTATCACTCAAATATAACTTTTGTTTTTTCTATAATAAAGAAAACTTGAAATTCCCCATTTTGTACGTGGCTAAAACGCTATCCGCAAAAACCAAAAAAAAAGAAACCTCGTTCTTTTAGTCTATGGTCGATCGTCATTGTTAGATGCGCGCGCATAGGAAAACTGCCATTGCGAAACATTTTTCACAACTCGTTTTCACTGTTGAAATTACAGTTATTTTCTTCACAAGTGTGTTGAAAAACGTCGTATGATACACGTGTGTATTGATGATTACCGTCCTCGGATGTCTTAAGACACTAACGGTCCTCACCTAACGGCTCGGGTCTCAATGGCGCCTCAGCGCTAATCACCAACATTACACACTTGTACCATAATCTACTATTATATGTGTTAGTTACACTGACCTATATATATGACGATTACAACTCTTTCAACTTTTATAATCGTTATAGCTCAAAAACGGTGGCTCTTAGGAAAAAAAGTATTAAGACATTTCTATAGATAATTATCTAATATACAATTTTCGTCTGGGCTAATTTTATGATAAAACTTACCTTTTTGCTGAAAGTCGCGGAAAATCCCCTTTTTGTGACCTTGGAACTCGAGTAATTTTTTTTCCAGGTATCAGATCGATGAGGACTTTTTAGATTTTATTTATAATGCTGTTTGAAGAATCCTACCAATTTTCAGCTGGGTGCGAATTTTTGTAACTTCACTCCTATTTTTTGGTATAATTTGAATGGCAATATGATAAATAAATAATTATATTGATCGAGCTTTCTGAATTCCCATTACATAATGGGCCGGGTAATAAAAAGATGTGTTTTTTTAATATTTTAATGTGGACCTTGATTTTAATATAGAATAGTTAAGTACAATTACTATTTAAGCAACAAAGTTGACGGAGCCCCTCCTGCGGGGCTCCTATTTCTGTCTGCAGGGTCTAAAGTAACCTTCGAACCTAAACTATCAGTGTCGGGGTGCTCTAAGCTTCCGCTCGACCGTTTTACTACACTAACTGGGGGGTGACCATAAGCTCTTAGAGTAAGGTTATTTTGAGTGTACGTAAGTGTCAGATGTAGACAAGTCATATACATCTGTCCACTTCAAGGCACCCTTCAGGGCCCTTCAGGGCTGACACACACTACCGTGTGTATAGATAATCTCAATGACGGACAACACTTTATTTATAGTCAAATAGTATATTTCGATATCACAATTTATCGTCATTTGGAATATGTGTTTCTTATTTTTTTTTTTTTTTTTTTTTTCTTTATTTTAAGGGCTTTATCGCTGAGCGATAACGTCGCCCTGTAACATCAACATAATCACTTACTAGCTAGATATAGTTAAAATTATCTATTTTAAAACAAAAAATGCCAGTTTGTACAAGATTCTGGCTTGATCCGATAAAGGGCAAGCCAGAATGGAATTACACTTTCCAATATCGCAATTATATGTGGGTCCAAGTAAAGTAAATCTTAGAGCTCCATTCCGGACACACTCCATCAAAACGTGTTGTACATCTTCGACTACTCCGCATTCCTCACAGTTGGGTGACGTAACCTTTTTCATCAGAAAACTAAACTTTTTTGATGGAATATGACCGGAACGAAGTCTTAATGCCATAACTAAATCTCTTCGACTTAACATATTTTGGTCAATCCAATTATACACTGGGAGCTGTGGTTGGATGGTCTTATACCAAATACCCTTTTCTGTTGACCTCTGGTTAAAATATTCACTCCATATATCTGAACACTGCTGTTTGATTATTTTGATATAATCAGTAAAAAGAGGACGGATATTTACGGGAATTCCATCTGCCACGGCCTGGTTAGCTAGTAGATCCACCCTTTCATTATCCTCAATCTGTACGTGCGACGGGATCCACTGTAAAATTACCGAAATTGACTTCTGACCAAACCTGTATATAGACTCCAAAATCGTGTAGGCTATCGGTACTCCTCGTACAGACGAGGTGCACCGAGCCAAGTGTTGCAGCGAGCTCTTCGAGTCTGTTAGGATGACAAACTTATCATGGCTAATTGAGTTAGAATATGAAAGAGCCTCTGCTATTGCAATTAACTCGATATACATAATGGAGATATTGGAGTCTATAGCAAGCTTGACAGACGTATCTAATTGTGGGTCCCAAACAGCAGCCCCTTTGCCAGCAGCTGTTTTAGAACCGTCTGTGTAAATCTTATAGAAATCAGTATATTCCTCATCTATAAACTTCGTGCAGATTTGTCTCAAACGGTTACCATCATAATCTCGCTTAGGCTCAGTTATAGCTGGGATGTTGTGCTTAATAGCTTTATGGACATTGATGTTGCTGACCCATGTCTCAAGCGAAAACATTTCAATCAACTTAACTGAGTGCATAGTAGACGATTTAAGCTCGTTGTAAACTGAGACCAAGAGGGGCCGCTTCCTGCATCTCCAGTATTGGGAATTATTAGTGCTTAAAATTAATACTTCAATTAAATTGATCGCGACGTTCTCTCGTAAAGACATACATTTTAGGCAGAACTTGCCTCCTAGATATTTCCTACGAATATGTAATGGGGGTAAATTCAAATCACTCTCCATCACGTGGATGGGAGTGCTTCTTATGTAGCCACCAATAATGCGAAGAGCTTTATTTTGCACTTTATCCAATTTAGATAAGTGACATTGGTAGCTGCAATCATATAAGAAACTACCATAGTCTAATCTGCTACGAATTAATGAAATATATAGCCTGCGAAGATGTTTAGGGTGAACACCCCAACCAGAACCTGCTAGCACTTTTAAAATATTTATAAATTTTAAGACTTTTTGAACTGACTCATTAATGTGTTTCCCCCACCTAAGCGACTGATCCAACCACATCCCTAGGTATTTAATGTTATTTACTACACAAATATTACTACCATTAACTTTCAAATTAACTGGTAGTCTGCACATACCTCTCTTAAAAATACAAATCTTGGTCTTAGTAGGAGATATTTCTAACCCTAGATTACTAACTAAAGAATTAAACAAATTTAAAGCATCCTGCAGTTCTGAGACAACTGTATTGACATTGGAACCTGATTTAAACAAAACAAAATCGTCAGCATACTGAGATATATCAACGTTCGTAATAGTTTCGCAGATATTGTAAGTTGCGATATTAAATAGTAGAGGAGAAAGTGGGTCCCCTTGAGCCAACCCTCTGCCCGTACACCTCCAATATTCTTTGTTATTCATTATAATTTTAAGTATTCTTTCAGTCAAGAATCTCCACAAATATGCGCATATTTTGCGACCCACTTTAAGTTTATCAAGTATGTTCAACAAACTAACGATATCAATATTATTGTAAGCATTGTTAATGTCAATAAAACAACCAACAGTGACAAGATTTGAAGCAAAACCAAGTTGAATCTTTGTCGTCAAAGTATTAAGACTATCCAAACATGACTTAGACTTACGAAAACCTATAGTATTATCAGAGAATATGCATCTATTTTCGAGATACCATTCTAACCTTTTGTTCAAAATTGAATGAAAAATTTTACAAAGGCAAGACATCAAAGAAATAGGCCGAAGAGAAGACGATAGTCCGGAGTCTCGTCCTGGTTTGGGAATAGGAATGATTAGAATATTACGCCACTGTCTTGGAACAAAACCAGAATCGTAAAAAGTGTTGTAAAGAGAAAGTAACAATAATTTACCTATGTCTGGGAGATTCTTGACCATAGAAAATGAAATATCGTCACAGCCAGGTGCCGTATCTTTTGATTTTATGGAATTTTCCAGTTCATGAATAGAAATTGTAGCTTCTAGTTTATTGTTGTAGGATTGAAAGCAGGGTTCAGGGGGAGAAACGTAGTCAGGCGTAAGGTCATTAAGGAGCCGTTCTGCTAAACTTGAATCAATGTGCTGTTATTTGGATTTACGACCTTTTACCCATCTCATCTTGCGCCACATATCACTAGCAGAAGTTGTGGAATCGATACTTGAACAAAAACTTCTAAAGGAAGCACCTCTTGCTTTACGCGTTACCCTCTGAGACTCCTGAATTTTTTCTTTCAGTAATGCGTAATTTTGTGGCGTAGGGTTACGCCTAAACTTGGCTAAAGCTAACCGTCGCGCTGCCACGGATCTAGACAAATCTGGACTCCAGTACGGTTTTGGTTTAAACTTAGAGCTGATATGTTGAGGAATAACAATCTGAGGAATGTGGGAATCAGCTGCCTTCTGTAAAGTATTTTCGAAAAAGTCATAACACAACTGCGGGTCTACGGGGGCGGTTGATTCGCGGAGAATGCTCTCTACGGACGAAGAATATTCTTCCCAATTAGATTTTTTAAAATTCCTTTTTCTAATAGTTAGCTGAGTAACATTAAAATTGGTGGATAATTTTATAATTAGGTGGTCACTCCCTAAAGATTCATTAGTGACTTTCCAAATAAAATTCAAAGCTAAATCCAAAGAAATAAAAGAAATGTCGGGCGAGGATTGTTGCATAACGTTATTAACTAATCTTATACGCGTAGGACTTCCATCATTAACTGAAATGTAGTCGTGATCTATCATTGAATCGAAAATCTGAGATCCACGCTGATCGGTTTTATAAGACCAGTTGGAATGGTGACCGTTAAAGTCACCTAAAATTAAAGTTTTATTATTTGCAATTGAAAATAAATTATCCCAATCTCTTTGAAACGTACGAACAGTTGAAGGGCAGTAAATAGCAACTATATTCTCAATATACTGACAATTTAACAGTTGAATGCACAAGAGTTCAATACCAGGATTAAAGTTATTTACCTTACGTAATTGCGCTTTAATCGATTTGTGTACAATACAAGCTACCCCCCCATAATCATCATCGCGGTCAAGTCTGAAAATGTTGTATTCATTAAAATTAAACTGACTGTCTGGTTCCAACCACGTTTCACTGATAACGGCAATAAAAATCTTATCTTTAAATAAAAGTTGTTCGAACAATGTTGCTTTCGGTCTTAGACTTTGTGCATTCCACTGTAAAATATTAAATTCAAGGGGATTATTATGATAATACATTAATGAGTTTATTTACAATTGAGTTTTCTGGCAGATTATTAACTATAACTAGTACTAACCATTCTACTATTATCTTTACTACGTTGTTCATTTTATTCTTGAACGAACCTTTATTCATTAGTGTATTTGTTATTTTACTTATTACGTAACTAAATGACTTATCTGTTATATCATGGTCACATGGTGTCTTTTTACGAGGAGTACTTGATTTCTTTGCTTTATCTGATTGCGATGGTGTTCCTTGTTCTTCACTTGAAGAAGACATAGATGATACCTCCGAATCGCAATCCATATCGATAGCGGCCGCGGTCGTGGTCGGACGCGGCTGCCATCGTTTTTTATGTTGTGTCAGTTTTTGATTTGATTCCGGCTTATAATGCAAAGTCGAAGTCTGCTTTTGTCCAGATAACGTGACAGCTGTTTTAGTTATGTCTGCATATGTTGGCACGAAGTTATCGGATTGTAATGGGTTAGTGATTTCTTGTGAGATTGTGGTATTATTTACTTCTGTTGCTACAAATTTATTAACTTGAGGGGAAGGGGTAGGAGATGGAGGTACATATAACAACAACGCTTTACGGTATGTACAATTAAATTCGTACATTAACTCTCGTAGCCTTTTTTCTTTCAAATACATGGGACATTTCTTGTCTAGGGCTAAATGGTTACCCTTACAGTTTACACAAACAAATGTAGTTTTATCGCAATTTTCATGTCCACTTCCACATTTGGGACATATAACTTTACTAGACATACACATCTTTGCAATATGACCAAATCTCCAACATTTGGAGCATTGGGTAACGGGCAGTATGTATTTCTCGACTTTGGCTCTCATGCCGAATATATTTACGTACGAGGGTACATGTGCACCTTCAAAACAAATGCGTAAAGTTTCGCTTGCAGTCCATCCATTAGAGCCATCTTTATTGGAGGAATCCTTACATCTACGGTTGAGACGTATTGCTGACAAAATTTTTACATCACAGGAGACATTACTAACGAATTCATCAATTGATAAATCCAATTCTATGTCTCTGATTATTCCATATGATACCGCAACTTCCCATGATTTTTGTGAACGCCATTCCATATCGGTAAAAACTTTGCAATTCATAAGTTTTTCGGCATGAGGTTCATTCTCAAACGTGATTTTTAATTTGTATGGATTAATATATTTCACGCGTAATATACCCACTATCTCGTTAGTTTTAAATAGTCTAGCTAACGCAAATTGTTTTGGAAACTTCTCGTTATTGTATATGCATATCTCAACTTTTTCTTCCTCACTGCACCTTATCTCTTCTATTGATGTCTGTCTTCTTGCAACTTTCTTTCCTCGACCATTTACCTTTGTCCAACTGCCCGACGAGTCATCCTCCCTATCCCTTTTTCTCCCCAAATTATCGTCAACATCACCTCCTAAGCTTCCCATCTCTTGTTGTGTAGGAACCTCCATATTCAAATGTATTATATCATCTAAGTCCTCTCTTTGTGTATCACTACATTCATCTATCACGCAATTAATTGGGTAACTCATGCTTTAAAAGAACGAACGGCCTGATGGCCGGCCGTGGCGGCAACGATCGAAATAATTATTTTCGCAAAACCGGTAAAGTGAATCGATGTACACACGACCAATTCGCCCGAGTCGCAAATCGACACTCTCATGTGTTTCTTATAAATAAAAGAGATTTACATGGGGAGAGAGAATTCCCCAATAAGTCCCGCGGTGACACGAATCAACTCGCAGCATCACGATGACGCACGCAGCTCGTAACAGCCGGGGTTTTCCATCGCATCTCCATTTGAGCAAGGGGTCTATCCCTAGCACGAAGTACGTAGTTTCGGCATTCCTTACGGGAGTTTCCTACCACTCCGTATCACATACGGGTGCATGATTCGTTCGGGGCCCGAACTACCAATGAATGACAACACAATTTGACAGATGTATATTGTACCTACTCCCGATGTGTTTTTACTCGCCCGAAAAAATAATAATTACGGAGTAGGGTTCACTCGATATTCAGGAGTAATTTCAACTTCGTTGATGGAGTAAGGAAGTAGACCCCCTGACCCTAAAGCATATTAGTTGTAAACGGGTTTTAAAAATAACAAATAAACCTACCTTCCGAACTACTTTTTCTGTAGGTAGCACCGTCCAACCCTTGTCAATGAAGGTGCGATCAGATAAAGCGTAGCGTATAACACCTTTACTAGTTCCCTTATCAGTCTGAAATGTTAAAACAATTTAGTAAATCTATCAGTCATTTCTAGTTTCTCAACTCACTCTAATCAAATTAGAATAAAACCTACATGGAATAAAACGTTAGAAATTAGAAGTTATAATCCGTCTGTAGAGGGTAGAATAAAAGGAGAACGATCTTTGTGAATGAAAAAGTGGCCGAGCAAATGAAAATGTACTAAATAAGGGTGGCGCTACAGTAGCCACCGGGTAAAATAATCAGTTGTTCATAAAGTAAATCACACTATCACACTAATCATTACGGCTTCACACTAATCTTGGCATTACGTTGACATCGACCCTCAATTTTGGTCCATACATTGAGGCAAAAGCTCAGCTGACCGCAAAAAGTTGGGGATCCTTGCGAAGGTGAGACGGCACTTCACGCCAGAACAGCTGCTTAACTTGTACCAAGCGCAAGTTTGATCATGCATGTAGTACTGCTCTCATCTCTGGGACGGATCTGCCAAATACCAGCTTGATGCACTTGAGTCGATAGAAAAACGGGCCAAGAGGCTCATCGGCAATGGGAAACTGGTCGAGTCAAGGTTCCAGAGCCTTGAACATCGTCGCCGAGTTGCTAGCCTGTCGGTTTTTTATCGGTTATACTTCGGGAAGTGTGCGATAGAACTGCACAATTTGATTCCGCCTAGTCCGTTACCTCATCGAAATACAAGACAAATGGTGACGCGTCATCGGTATATGGTGGACATCCCACCCGTTTCAAACGTTTAGGAATACTTTTATTGTGCGTACAGCTAAGTAGTGGAATGCCCTGCCGGAGTCTGTATTTCCTGATAGCTACTACCTGGGAGTTTTAAGGTCAAGAGTGAATAGCTTACTTCTAGGCAAGCGTGCCCCAATGTCGACCATCATCGCTTACCACCAGGTGAGATAATCATAAAAAAAGAATGTACAGGCAGAAGTTGTGTATGTCTATTACTTCTTCACGCTCAAACGGCTAGATGGATCTGGATGAAATTTGGAACAGAGATAGATTATAGTCAGGAATAGCACATAGGATACCTACTTTTTATCCCGGGAATATGTCTCATCGGGACGATAAAACACTATTAAACCGCGCGAAGTCGCTGGCAGGGGCTAGTATTTCATAAAAATATATTATACTAGCTGTTCCCCGCGGCTTCGCTCCCGTGGGCCACCCCACAGGACCCGTTTTCGGGATTAAAAAATAGCCTATGTTACTCAGGAATAACGTAGCTTTCTATTGGTGAAATATTTTTTTAAATCGGTCTAGTAGTTTCGGAGCCTATTCGGTAAAAACAAACAAACAAACAAACAAACAAAAAAATCTTTCCTCTTTATAATATTATTACTAGCACTCCGCCCGCGACTTCGTTCGCGTGATTTCGTTTATCCTATAAATGATTTTCTTATATGCAGTTAGTGAAGGCGACCAAAAATAACAAATTATTTAAAAAATAAAAAACTGGGTCGTAGATATACAGGGTTTATTGGATTGGGACGATTCGTTATTTGACTTAAAAACTTATCAACCTCTTTTTGCCCTGTTGATGGTCGAGTTTTGAACAACCTAAATATGTTATTCACTCGTTTCTTCTCTTTTTAATTTATCGTTTATGTTAATCAGATAGCGCAGTGAGATTCCTCAAAAAAAACTTTAACACCCCTAACCCTATCTAGGGGGGGAGTTCTAAAAATGTAAATTTTGATTAACAATTTTATCCCCAAGGAATTCGATATTACATACAAACTAATTTCGACCCTTTTCACCTCCTTAAAGGTTGGATAGCCGCCCTAGAACCCTACGTCAAAAACGAAACCCTGTCCAGTAAGATTCTTAGCTTCAGTTAGTTTCGAAAAACTTATAATGACAATTTTTATTGTTTCCTTAGGTTGGTATTTGTACCAAGTTTCAAATTTATTAACACATGAAATAGGATTCTTCAAAAACACTTTAAACCGCCTAAATTGTCTTTTGGGGGTAGTTGCAAAAAACTAATAATGACAACCTTCATTATTTATCGAGGTTTGTATTTATGTTAAGTTTCATGTTTATTAACCCAAGATATAAAATTCTTCAAAAAAATGAACATCCCCTAAATCATATTTTGGGGTAGTTTCGAAAAACTAACAATGAAAGCCTTTATTGTTTATTTATGTCAAGTTTCAAGTTAAATAAGATTCTTCAAAAAAGCTTTAACACCCCTAAATCGTCTTTTGAGTGTAGTTTCAAATAATAATAATAACAACCTTTATTATTCCTAAAAGTTAGTATTTGTGGCAAGTTTCAAAATTAATGACCCAAGAAATCAGATTTTTCTATACAAACTTCAACACCCCCTAATTGACTTTGGGGGTTGTTTCAAAAGACTAATAATGATAACCTTTATTGAGGTTGATATTTATGTCAAGTTTCATGTTTATTAATCCAAGATATAAGATTATTCAAAAAAAAATTACATCCCCTAAATCATCTTTTAGGGGTATTTTCGATAAACTAACAATGAAAGCCTTTATTATTTATTTAGATTGGTATTTATGTCAATTTTTCAGGGTAGTTTAAAAAAATATAAAAACAACCTTTATTGTTTATTTAGATTGGTTGACAGTTAATAAACTTGAAACTTGACATACATATGTCAAGTTTCAAGTTTATTAACTGAAGTAATAAGATTCTTCAAAAAATCTTTTACACCCCTAAATCGCCTTTTGGGGGTAGTTTCAAAAAATTACAATAACAACCTTTATTATTCCTAAAAGTTAGTATTTGTGGCAAGTTTTAAAATTAATGACCCAAGAAATCAGATTTTTCCATACAAACTTCAACACCCCCTAAATCATCATTTGGGGGTAGTTTCGGAAAACTGATGTCAATCTTTAGCATTTATTTAGAATACTATTTGTGTTAAGTTTCAAGAATTTTGGGCGAAGGAATTTGGTTTTTTCATACAAACTTTCAACCCCCTTTTTACCCCCTTAGGGAAAGAATTTCTAAAAACCAATAAATACATTAATTATTTTTATCAACCAAGAGCGTAAATCTAAAGTTTTATGTTTCCAACTTACAAACTGTAGAAATTACATACAAACTTTCAACTCCTTTTTTACCCCCTTGGGAGTGGAATTTCCAAAAACAATAAAAACATGCATTCTTTTTATCAATCAAGAGTGTAAATCTAAACTTTTACGTTTCCAACTTACAAACTGTAAATATTTCATATAAACTTTCGACCCCTTTTTACCCCCTTAGGGGTGGCATTTCCGGAAATAATTAAACTCATTGTTTTTTTATTAATCAAGAGCGTAAACCTACGATTCAGATGTTTTACCTTCCAAACCAAAGAAATTTCATATATAGTTTAACCCCTATTGTATCCCCTTAGGGGTAGAATTTTCAAAAACTAATAAATACATGAATTCCTTTTATCAACCAAGAGCATAAATCAAAAATTTCACGTGTCCAACTTACAAACTGTAGAAATTACCTACAAACTTTCAACCCCCTTTTTACCCCCTTAGGGGTGGAATTTCCAAAAACCAATAGACTCGTATTTTTTTTTCAAACATTAGCATTAATCTAAAATTTCACGTGTCCAACTTACAAACTGTAGAAATTACCTACAAACATTCAACCCCCTTTTTACCCCCTTAGGGGTCGAATTTCCAAAAACCAATAAACACATTAATTCTTTTTATCAACCAAGAGTGTAAATCTAAAATTTCACGTGTCCAACTTACAAACTATAGAAATTACATACAAACTTTCAACCCCCTTTTTACCCCCTTAGGGGGGGAAATTTCCAAAAATCCTTTCTTAGTGCTCACTTACGTCACTCGAGGAACCTTTCTGCCAAATTTCATGCTTCTAGGCCTAGTGGTTTTGGCTGTGCGTTGATCGATCAGTCAGTCAGTTTCTTCTTTTATATATATAGATTAATTAATTAATTAATAAATGAATCCCTATTTCCCTTGGTCATCATGCGTGAACGGCTGGACCGATTTTGCTTATTCTTTTTTTGTTGTGTTTGTTATTGTTAGGAGAAGGTTCATATGAAATAAAAAAAAATAAGAAATAAAAAATTGGTACCTTACCTATATAGGTAGGGTAGGGTTGGTAGGGTAGGGTTGGTAGGTTAGGGTAGGGTAGGTAGGTGAAGGGCCTGCCGCAAAGGCGGGCGGTCGTCGGCGGGGGACTGGAAGTAAAGGCTGTGCCGGTTTCCCAGTCCTCCTCCACTCAGACGATGCGGGAGTGCCGCTGGGTTATTTTAGTGGGTATACCGGGTCAGTCAGCCCGGGGAGTGCCACATAGCCCCCCATCCCCCGATGGGCGGGTATGCGTAATGCATTTTTTCACAGTGAAACAAAAAAAAATAAAAAAAACTTGGTAGGTAGGTAGGGTAAGGTAGGTAGGGTAGGTTAGGTAGGGTAGATGAATGTTTGGTGTTTTTATGGCAAAACAAAGTTTGCCGGGTCAGCTAGTATTATATAGAATACTAGCACTCCGCCCGCGACTTCGTTCGCATGATTTCATATTTTATTCAACTAAATAGGACTTTATAATGTGCTGTTAGTGAAGGCGATTAAAAATAAGCTATTGTTAAATCAATAATAAATGGGGTATCGTAGATATCTGTGGTTTAAGTTGGGATTTACGAAACTTTAATGACGTGTCCGATAAATTAAGTTATAGAGTTAGTAAATAACAGTCACACCGGTCATTCGATCAAAACCTCAGTCATGAGGCTTTACAACAATATCCATAGCGAGGACACCACTCACTATCTATCACAATGAAGAATAAAGTGCTGTGCGTCTTATGATAAATATGGATAAAACTAAGGTCATTTTATATACCAACTAGCTGTTGCCCGCGGCTTCGCTCCCGTGGGCCACCCCACAGGATCCGTTTTCGAGATTAAATAGCCTATGTCACTCAGGAATAATGTAGCTTTCTAATGGTGAAAGAATTTTTCAAATCGGTCCAGTAGTTTCGGAGCCTATTTGGTACAAACAAACAAACAAACAAAAAAATCTTTCCTCTTTATAATATTAGTATAAAAGAAAGAAAGAAAGAAAGAAAAATATTTATTTGTGACCCGCACAGGAGACACGAGAAATAAGCAAGTATAGATAAGCGAGTATAGATAGATATACATATAGATATAGACATACTGTTGGCTGGAAATAAGATGACTGGGACAAATTATTTAATTTTTCAACTTGAGCCAACTTGGACAACTTTTCAGCACACAAATTTTCCGTATTACCTCTCTCTTTCCTCACAGTAATAATTTAAGGTTATGTTATGCTCTATACACGGTTTACTTCAATAAGATAACAAACTACTAAATATTCATACCACACCCTTTGCCGACGCTAGCGCCATTTTGGAACTATTATTTAGTGCGTATAGCTGGACAATTTTTAGCTATCACCCATAAGAGATCGTTCTCCTTTACTCTACCCTCAATAAATCCGTCCAACGGGTTATTAGTTTGTTAACAGATGGAACTAGTGATTACAGCAACAAATTATAAATCGATACTACTAACTACTCAAAGTGACAATAATCGAATCGATAATATCGAGATATTATCTACGTCGCTGCAATCACTATTTATAGAGCAAGAAACCAGAGCCCCCAGATGTTTCTGAGTTCTTTCTTCGAAAAATGTGTGGGGTTTTTTTTTTTTTTTGTTTTTGTCTTTGCACTATTCGTGCTTAGTGCCACTGACTATATTTAATCTGATAATAACAAAACGTAAGAATTGATAACTCGCGAAATAAAAAATATTAAAAGGGAAATTTGGAAACGAAAAGGAGAATAGTTGTTTATAATAAAAATAACAAATTTTAACAAATTTAACAGTATAATAGGGAAATATAATACAACAGCAAACTGTCACCAGGCGACCCAATAAAAGGGCCGACTGACTCGGTGCGTCTATCGGTCTTTATACTAAACTAAAAACTATTTAATAAATTATGTATAAAATTTAAAATAAAATTTACATTTAAATAGCTATATCATTATTTACAAGGAAAAGTGCTATGGTTTTATAAATATCTAAATTAAAATTAAATAAAATACATGAGATAGAAGTGGGAAAAGGAACTCGGAGGGAAACAAGGCTTTGGAAAAGTGAGTCATCAGTGGGCAGGCAAAAATAAAGTGGTTCAGATCGCCCACCTCAGCGCCACATTCACACTCAAGGCTCTGCACAATGTCAAGCCTGGCAAGATGAGCTGGAGTGCACACATGACCCAATCGCATACGTATGAATATGGTTGAAATCTTTTTGCTTTAGCTTGGACTTGCTAAACCAAGGTTTTACAGGAATGGATGGCTGGATAGTACGATAAAATTTCCCTTTCACTGATTGCCCTGACCAAAGCTGACCCCAGGATTCCTGTAGATAAACCCTGGGCAGAGCAGCCAGATCTTGGGAGTTATTTTTGTACGGAAAAATGTCTCCACATAATACGGCATCATTAGCTAACTGGTCTACTCTCTCATTACCTAAAATGCCACAATGTGAGGGTATCCACGCAAAATGCACTGAATATCCCATAATAGAACATCTGTGAAGGAGTTCACGTGTTTCAAATATAATGAAAGAATTATGAGAATAGAAAGGAAATCTGGCCAGAGGTTGTAAGGCGGAGTGCCTTACATCAGATAAAATGAGTGAATTCCGTAAGCCCATAAGGAGTATATATTCGACAGCTTTGAATAGACCGTAACATTCGCCCGTAAATACAGATGATTCGGGCGGGAGCTTAATTTTTTGGACGACATTACTGGGAGTGGTAAACACCTAAGATAAGATTAATTTTAAAAACATCCGCAAAGAATGTACAAATGCATTTTCCATTTGAATTTTTGGTAAGATTAATTTTAATACAGAGTGAAAAGAATTTAGTGTCCCATAACTTGCACCCTTGTTAAATTCCATTGATAATTTTTTATTGTTTCTTTAATTGAACGTTATTAAACTTCCTCCAACTTTTGGGTAACTTATTATAAATAGTAGGAGCCATGCAGAAAACACTTTTGCGCATAAGTGCCGTCCTACTTCTATGAAGACAGGCCGGACTTGGATCACGCTTGTTTCTAGGAAATTTATCCGCCATTTGCGGAAATAAGTGACTATTATGCCTAACAAACATTATTGTTTCCAGTATATACAGGGATGCCAATGTTATTTAGTATATGACCCAACCTGTGGGATCGGTCCATTCGAGTGGTTATCGATGGCTGCTCGTCCAGTCAGTTAAGTATTAACGCCGGTGTCCCTCAGGGGTCGGTGCTCTCGGCTACACTGTTTTTGCTGCACATTAATGACCTGCTAAAACCCGGAACCTTTGGGTACGCAGACGACAGCACGGTTGCTGAGAGATACGTGTCCGGCGCACGGGCAACTGGGCCTGAGATCCGGTCTCTCCGGGAGGCCATGGTTGAGCGCTTGAACCTGTCTTTGGAGGCAGTCTCCGAATGGGGCGATGCCAATCTAGTCAGTTTCAATGCTGCTAAGACCCAGGCGTGTCTTTTTTACGCAAAAAAGAGCTCATTCCACCCGGCTCCATCTTTCCGTGGTATAACCGTGCCGATAACGGACCATCTCGACATTCTTGGTGTTACGTTAACATCGACCCTCAATTTTGGTCCATTCATTGAGGCAAAGGCTCAGTTGGCTGCAAAAAAGTTGGGGATTCTTGCAAAGGTGAGACGGTACTTCACGCCTGAATAGCTGCTCAAATTGTATAAAGCACAAGTTCGGTCATGCATGGAGTACTGCTCTCACGTCTGGTATGGATCTGCCAAATATCAACTTGATGCACTTGAGTCGATTGACAAACGGGCCAAGAGGCTTATCGGCAACGATGCACTGGTTGCCTCAAAGCTCCAGAGCCTTGAACATCGACGCCAAGTGGCCAGTCTGTCGGTTTTTTATCGGTTACATTTCGGGGAGTGTGCGATGGAACTGCACAATTTGGTTCCGCCTAGCCCTTTCCATCATCGGACAACTAGACGTACGGCAATGCGCCACCGGTACATGGTGGACATCCCACCCATACGTACTAAGCGTTTTGCGAATACTTTCATTGTACGCACAGCTAGCAGGAGTGGAATTCCCTGCCAGCGTCTTTGTTTCCTGATAGCTACAACCTTGGGGTCTTTAAGTCAAGAGTGAATAGGTTACTTCTAGGTAAGCGTGCTTCACCGTCGACCACATCATCGCTTACCATCAGGCGAGATAGTGGTCAAACGCGAGCCTATCGATAAATAAAAAAATAAAAAATCCATACGCTATGGCTGGTCATGCAGCTGTTAATTTACCAATTAGTTTTGCAAAGTCTCGGTTAATGACGTTAGGTTTGCGGCTATATTTATAGATTAGTTTCTTTATCCTCTTAACTTTATAGTCAAGTAATTTTAGAAACATACATATTGAGTTGAAATCCTAAGGATTTGCGGATCCGGTTTGGCATAAATAAACTTTTTTCTAAATTGATTACTAAACCTAATCTATCAAAGGTTTGTATTATGGAATTTGATTTTGTTTGCTCCACGCAAAATGCTAGTATTAAGCTGAATCCGGTTGGACTGGAAGCCAACCTCAACATACCGAGTAGTTGGGAAAAAGGCTACGCAGATTGCTTCGTACTGAATTTATGTCTTAAGGCAAGAAACATAAGTATCTCCTATACAATGACATATTATAATACCACTGTATGACCATGCCGTCTCAAATGGGACAGAACTGGATTGAGTAAATTAGTAAACACTAAGGCTGGACTTAGTCTGGCACTGGCCAGACTAAGTATATTTACTTATTATTTATTTATTTATTCATTCATTATTATAACACCTTTACAGAAACTTCCAATTCGATGTTATAACATACAAATAAAACATTACAATACAATTTACAAAATATATCAATCGTCACAAAAGATTCCAATAAATAATAATTATTTAAATGGTCAGACCTTTTTCCATAAAATTTTGCGCTACTTTGACGAATCTCGGCAGGTTTTGGCAAAATATATCTTCCGATAACGTTATCGCATTTATCAAACGTATGACTCGCGTCATAATGGTAAACTTAAGTAAGTTAGTCCTAGCCAACGGTACGTCTAACAGAGCGGGGTGGCGGCGCGCGCCCACGTATCCATCTGGCGCGCGCGGCCGCAGCGCCTTCAATACCTCTGGGTGGTGCAACAAACCTAGCAGTACGCTAGCCACATACTTGATCAGCGCAACATCTCTTCTAACTGCCAGCCTGGTATATCCAACCATGCCCAGCACGAACAAACTCGGGTACATGAGGGGATAAAAAGGGTAAACCCCATATTCTCTCAAATACAGAAACCTGGTAAACTTGTTTTGTATTTTTTAACATGAGGCTGTACTTTCCCTCATGAGGATTCCAAATAATAGCACTTGTTTCCAGGTGGCTCCGTACCAGTGCATTATATAAAACTTTCACAGCCGCCGTACCGCTAAAATCCTTACATTGTCACAAAATGAAACCGAGATTTCTGAAAGCCCTGCCGCACACCTCAACTATATGTTTGCGGAACATCAACTCCGGCACCATCTGCACGCCCAGGTCCTGCACCTGTGTGACGCGCGGTATTACCTCCGTGTCCATCTCGTACTGAAAATGCAATGGAGCACGCGCACGGCTGTAACTCATCACACAGCACTTGTCAACATTAAAATTGAGTTTATTAGTTTTACTCCATTGGACTACCCTGTTAATGTCTGACTGGAGCCGATTACAATCTGCCTCGTCTTTAACAGCTAAAAATAACTTTAAGTCATCAGCAAACAGCAGACACTTCGCCTCTTTCGACTACTGTTGGCAGATCGTTGACTACCAATATAAATTCCAATGGCCCAATATTACTCCTGAGAACGTGTAGTAAGGGTTGGAATAATGTCCTGCATACTCGACGTACTGTCGGCACCCGCCAAGGTAACTAGCAAAGAATCTAAGCAAGTGCGGCGTGAATCCCACGGCAGCGAGCTTGCACAAAAGTACATCGTTATCCACAGTATCGAAGGCTTTCCGGAAGTCAAAATATGCCACATCCACCTGCCCCCCTGCGTCAATAGCGGGCGACAAGTAGCTAACAAAAGACAGCAAGTTGCCCCCCCGTACTGCGGCCCGGCCGAAAACCGTGTGGTGCGTCCGTTAATCGAGAGCTCACTTGTGTATAAATACTTCTATGCAATACCGATTCAAATACCTTGGTAAAGGACGACAGCACCGCCACCGGTCGGTATCCACTCACGTCAGAACCCGCCCCTCCTTTAGGAACTGGGATAACTCGCGTGATCTTCCACTCGTCCGGGCAGTGACCCTCCTGCAAACACAAGTTGAAGATGTGCAACAAAGGCTCCTCAAAAACCATCCGACAATCTCTGACAAGGTGGTATGCCGTCCGGGACTACTGAGCGCTTGGTGTTGAGGCGCAGAAGCGCGGCACGCAGGTCTCGCGCACTGACGCGGTCAACATGCACGCGCGCCGCCCCCGCCACCCCGCCGCTTGCGTACTCTGCAGCCTCCGGGTCCAGCACCGGCCGGTGTGGGCTATACACCGAATGGAAATATGAGGCGAAACTTTCCGCACACTCCTCATCCTTCAGCAATAAGCCATCCTTCGTGACTTTCGGTTTATTACGACTAGCCTTTTTAGTCCTTATCATGCTCCAGAACGACTTCGGATCAGCTTTAAGGTTTTTCTGAAGTCTGTTTTGGTAGGCTTCATAAGTTGGAGCGATTTTAATTTTGACTCGAGCTCGAAAGCGAGAAAACACTTCATAATCGCTCTGGGAACCAGTTGTCTTAAACAATTTATGATAACGCCACTATCTTTTGATATCACTTATCAAATCCGATGTGTACCACTCTGGATAATTAAACCTAGATTCCTGCTTACCAACTTTAAGATTTCTCTTAGGAACACACTCGTCCAGGACCTCATTTAATATTTTATAAAAGTAATTTACAGCCATCTCTGAGTTATGAATTTCAAACAACAGTTCCCATTCTAATAACATAAAAGAATTATATAATCTTAGGAAATCTGCTTTATTGAAATTCCACCTGTTTTTATTTAGTACTGAGACACTATACCCAACATTCCTAGAAAGTGCCATGCTACCCTCTAGTTCCCGATCAGTAAACTTGGCGCTAATGACCAGCGGTGGGTGTTGAGCATCAATATTAACTAACGGTTCCTCAGAAAGTTGTACCCCTAAAGCTCTATTCACACATATCAGGGGCATGCCCGGAACGTGACAGGGCCGGGTCCTGTCAGGGGCTCAAAAAAATATCGGTGGGAACATTTTAAATGAACTCGTTCACACACGTCCGTGCACGGGACGTGCCCGAGCCCGTGCACTGACGTTTGTGAACGATGTCATATAAAATGTTCCCACCGATATTTTTTTGAGCCCCTGACGGGGCACGGTCTGTCCACGTCCCGTGGACGTCCCGGGCACGGCCCTGATATGTGTGGATAGACCTTTAGTCACTCATCTCAAACGTTGATAGTACCAAATCTAAAGTAATGTAATGTAAACCCAATAACAGTAATAAAAGCTTTTAAGCAAATCAAGATCAAATTGACCGAAGATCTATGGGGAATGTCCATCAAAGTTTGTACCTCCATTATTCAGACTATAGCGCCGTACTTAGCTTTAATTTTTAATTTGTGTGTAGATCAAGGAGTCTTTCCGGATCTAATGAAACATAGTAAGGTTATACCACTTTTTAAATCCGGGAACAGTAAAGACACAAATAATTATAGACCAGTATCGGTGCTGCCGGTTTTCAGCAAGATATTTGAAAAGATAATGCTAAATCAGATGCTCATTCATTTTAATACGAATAACATCCTACACGATAAACAGTATGGTTTTACCAAAGGACGTTGTACGACTGACGCTTGTGTCACCTTATTAAAACATATCTTTGAAGCGTGGGAAGAGGCACAAGATGCCATAGGGGTTTTCTGCGACCTGTCGAAAGCATTTGATTGCGTTGATCATGAAACATTACTTTTGAAACTTGAGCATTACGGGCTAGGCCAATCAGCGTTGAGTTTAGTTAAATCTTATTTAAATGATAGACAGCAATTAGTTCAAATAAACGGTGTCAATTCGTCCGGGTTAACCGTGAAAATGGGGGTACCCCAGGGTTCAATTTTGGGTCCTTTCTTGTTTCTAGTCTACATTAACGATTTACCTCATCTATTGAAAAACAATCTAAACATGGTGTTATTTGCTGATGACACTTCGTTGATTTTTAAGATAAATAGACGTACCAGTAACGTTGACGATGTGAATACCGTCTTGCGACAGGTTCAAAATTGGTTCACAGCTAATAATCTAGTTTTAAATGCTAAAAAGACTAAGTGCATAAAATTTGTCTTGCCGAATGTCAAAAGTAATGATTGTGACATTTTATTAAACAAGGAGAAGCTAGAATTCGTCGATAAAACGGTTTTTCTGGGGATCACGCTAGACTCGAGGTTGCAATGGGGGCCTCATTTAATATCACTTGCGGGGCGGCTAAGCTCGGCAGCTTATGCTGTTAGAAAAATACGTCAGTTTACTGATGTCGATACCGCAAGATTAGTCTATTTTAGTTATTTTCATAGTATAATGTCTTACGGTATCTTACTATGGGGAAGGGCTGCAGACATTGAGTCAATTTTTATTCTGCAAAAACGAGCCATCAGAGCGATATACAATCTTCGCCGGCGCGATTCTCTAAGGGAACTGTTTAAGAACATTAACATCATGACGGTACCTTGTCAATATATTTATGAAAACATCATGTATGTTAGAAAGAATTTACATCTTTTTAGTAAAAACGGTGACAGACATAATTATGTTACTAGAAATAGGGATCAACTAATTCAACCAGGTTTCAGGCTGGCTAAAGTAGCATCATCTTTTATGGGGTACTGTATAAAATGTTACAATAAAATTCCTCCCCACATTCTACAACTAAATGAGACGAAATTTAAGACTTGTATAAAACGCACACTATGTAGGCAAGCATATTATAAGTTGGGGGATTACATCGCTGATAAAAATGCTTGGCTCAATGCTGGTCCTGCTCCGCAGCCACTAGGGCGCAAGAACAATTAGTGATGGGCAGAAAAGTATCGAAGTATTGTTGGACATGCTGAAGACTGTATGCAAATTTTTGTATTGTATAAACTCAATTTCTTTTAGTATTATATAATTGCACAGCACATGTGTGAGTACTATGTTCCGACTGTAGATAAATCTACCATTCACTGTACCTATATGTCGTTCGTTGACTTCTGTGTGCCCTGGCAGTTGAGTGTGTCATGCTCTCTCTAATTTCTCTCTGATGGTGGCACATGTGTTGGATCATTCGGTTCCCTTCATGATGGTTGAGCTGAGTGGTGCCGATCCATGCGTCATGTTCGTGAACGGGCGCCATCAGTTGGGATTGGTCATAACTTAGCTGTCTCGGCCTGTTAAAGTGCTTTTTTTTAATTATTTGTTACTCTAGACGCTTTTACGTACACGTCTTTTTACATCGTTCTCACATATATGTATTTTTTCAACAAGAATGATGTAACCAAAAACTTGTAATTAAAACTGATGGAAAAGAGTGTCCGGGGAGTTTCTTGCAAATTCTTCTCCATTGAGACCTACAGACGCTTGCGAATTTGCAACTAGAGTCATCTTTTTATTAATTTTTTGTTTGACAATTCAAAAGTACTTCTAAAGTTTAATTGAAATAAATACCTTGATTTTGATTTTGATTTTGATTTTGAAAGTACGATCATTAAAATTAACCAAATCATTTACCTGCCGAAATCCACAGTATGCAATAAAGTAATAAAAATTTGAATTTCCTCGGTCGCAGAAGACATATTGAAATTACCCAATAATAAAACTTTATCATATCTAACACAAACATTCTCCAATATATGAAATAATTGCATATATTCATTAGTGTTAGTGAGGCGCACGGGTGTGCGAGATGGTTGGACCATTGTGTCGTCACTAAGGCTGCCTTACCGTCTATTAGTAATGTGTGGGTTGATTATGACGTGCACTGGTCTGACCATTTCCCACTTTTTGTTGAATGTGATCTGGGTAGGTTAATTTGTAAAGAGGAGGCGGTCGTAACCTCAATCAACAAGGTTGTATGGGGGGAGCGAACTGCAGATCAAATCAACTCCTATCATCGTCAGTGTCACTCTCAGCTTCGGGAAATTGATTTTCCTGAAGAGTTTTCACAATGCTGTGATGGTCACTGTAGCAATGTTGACCATAAAACTTTGTTAGGGACCATGTATTCTAGAATCGTGTCAATCCTGTCTGATGCCGCCATTGCTTCCTATGAGCGGGGGGTGAGGCAGAGGAGAGGTGGATATATAGCTGGGTGGAATAGACATGTAGCTGGTTATCACAGGGAAGCCAGACTGAAATTCTTGTTATGGGTCCAGGCTGGAAAGCCAATTAGTGGTCGAGTATACTCTGATATGTGTGATAGCCGATCCGCATTTAAAAAGCAGCTTAAGTGGTGTCAGGCGAGGCAGGACCAGATAAAACTGGATATCATGGCCTCTCATCATACTGACAAGGATTTTAAATTATTTTGGAAGCAAACCGGAAAAATGAATGCTAGGCCTGGCTTTCCTGTGAGCGTGAATGGTATAGGTGATCACAAATTGATCGCCAATCTCTTTAAAGACCATTTTAACATTACACCATATTGCGATTCCTCTGCGCGGGGTCTGTTCTCTACGATCGGATGTGATGATGCTGAGACTGTTGCACAGAAACAAGTTGTCAGATTCACTGCCAAGCAAGTGCGACAAATAATTCACAGCATGCAGCGAGGGAAGTCCCCCGGGTGCGACAGTCTCAGTATTGAACATCTAAAATATGCAGGTGTTCACCTGCCGCGCGTGCTCTCCATGTTTTGCAGTCTTTGTTTATGTCATGGTTATTTGCCCGATGATCTCACTAGAACGTTAGTTGTGCCGGTTGTAAAGAACAAAACTGGTGATCTATCTGACGAGGGTAACTATCGGCCTATTTCGCTGGCTACGGTGTTGGCTAAGGTGTTTGACAGCCTGCTTAATAACACCCTTAGAGAGTACATAGGCCTGCATGATGCCCAATTTGGTTTCAGGAGTGGGCTTTCTACGGAGAGCGCCATATTTTGTCTTAAGCAGGCAGTCCGATACTACACTGACAGGGACACGCCGGTATATGCGTGCTTTCTGGATTTGTCCACAGCCTTTGATACTGTCTTGTATGAGAGGCTTTGGAGGAAGCTACGGGGTGCGGGTGTGCCGGCGGAAGTTGTCTTAGTGTTAGAATATTGGTATCGTTGTCAGCGAAACCAGGTGCGATGGGCGGGGGTTCTATCTGATGAATACAGCATGGAGTGTGGTGTGCGGCAGGGGGGCATCACCTCTCCTCTGCTCTTCAACCTATATGTTAATGACCTTATCGGTGAGCTCAGCGGCACCCATACGGGTTGTTATGTAGATGGGGTTTGCGTAAATAACATCAGTTATGCAGATGACATGGTGCTGCTGGGCCCTTCGGTAGGGGCTGTTCGTAAACTGGTGGCGATTTGTGAGGCATACGCGGCGGATCATGGACTGAGATATAACTCTAAGAAGAGCGAAGTTCTTGTCTTCAAGAGTGGAAAGCGTGGTCCAGTCCATGTTCCGCCTATTATACTTAATGGTGTGGCTCTGCGTGTCGTGACGAGCTTTAAATATCTGGGACACATTGTGACAGACGAGTTGCAGGATGATGCTGACATAGAGAGGGAACGCAGGACGCTGGCAGTCCGGGGGAATATGATTGCGCGTCGGTTTGCACGCTGCTCGAGGGAAGTTAAGATAACTCTTTTTAAGGCATATTGCCAATCCTTCTACTCGAGCAGCTTGTGGGTGAATTACACCCAACGGGCTGCTAGTGCTCTGCGTGTCCAATACAATAATATGTTCAGGGTGCTGATGCGGCTGCCTCGCTATTGTAGTGCATCCAGCATGTTTGCGGAAGCGCGGACGGACGGCTTCCATGCGGTTATACGCAAGAGGGTAGCGTCCTTGTGGCAGCGTGTGCGAGGCAGTAGCAACGGCATCTTGCAGATGATTGCGTCTCGAACGGATTGCCCAATCCAGAACAAATGGATGCGCATTGTTATGGGTGCTCACTAATATAGTTTATAAGCAATGTACTAACACCTTTTGACAGTATTTTAATCATTTTAATTTTAATATAATTTAATTTAATATTTTTAATAATCTAATTTGTAATTCTATGTTTTAATTTGTGTTTTTATTATTCAATGTTTTAATTTGTGTGTTTGGTATTCAATGTTTTATTTTGTTGTATATGGATTTGACATCTGAAATAAATGTATTAATAATAAATAATTAGCATCACATTTTGGCGGAATGTAAACAACACAACAGAAGAACAAAAAATGGTGTCGTCGATGAACTGTCACTCACACACGATCTCTAATAAGGCCTTATCCAATTTTTTTTTTTTTTTTATTTGTTATAGGCTCGCGCTTGACCACCATCTCACCTGATAGAAACGGACGACGACGTTGCCAATAGAAACGCGATTCAACTCAAATCTCGGGAAAGCCGCTAAAAATACTCCTCCTTGTTTTCGTCCGTCCGCTCGATCACATCGTAATATGTTAAAATCCGTTGGAATTAGTTCTCCGTCATGAATTCCATTATTGAGACCAGGGGCTTGACCATAAGCTGTTAGAGTAAGGTTATTTTGAGCGTGTGTAAGGGACAGATGTATATGACTTGTATACATCTGTCACTTACGCGATCTCAAAATAACCTTACTCTAAGAGCTTATGGTCACCCCCCTGATTCCGTAATTGCAAAAAGGTCATAAGTCGATGCTAAAATATTATTAAGGAAAGTTTTTGTTTTCGTCCGCAATCCTCTTACGTTTTGATAGTAAACTTGAATGCACTAATTTCTGGCCTTGACTGCCTTTTGATGGTTTACGGGAGTTTCAAACCACACCCATTGGTTAAACTGCACATTTTCTGGCCAACTATCAACATTGTTTATTTTATCAAAAAGTTAATTTAAAAAATTCAAAAAACGATTTAATCAAAGGTTTAATTCTACCTGCGGTGTTTACTTTCAACGGCAGTTCCTCTTGTCGTACTTCTTGCTGGGTCCCATTTATCGGCTGCGTTGAGTAGTGGTTACCTTATTGGTTTGATTCTCCTCACCGTTGATGTCAGTGGCTGTTACGGGTAGTATTGATTCGTAGTCTTGTCGAATCGTAGTCTGAGCTGCAGTCACGTTGTTTGTTCATTAAGGAGGACCTCGCACACGGACTAGTCCAAGTTTTTTAATTTGTGAAGGTTATTAATAATGTGAAGTTTAGTACCAAACAAGAAATTCATCTCTTTTGTTACCTTTGTTTATATTCCAAAAGTTTTTGTGTAATGTAGTATAACAAGTTTGAATGTATGTCCGTGATGTAGGTAGATCAAGAAATAATTGGCCAATTTCTGATTTTCTTTTCAGTATATTTAGTTAGTTCGTTAAATTGACGAGGCCACGGGTCCCCGTGCCAAGCTGGTTTTATGTAGATTCTGCGTGTTTTTCGCGATTTTGGCCGATTCCGACAGTGTTTACATGACTTCTGGATTAAGTTTTAGTGCAGGAACTAACGTGAATTTCTCCGGAACAAGGATTTCAGTTTTTTGAAAATGTTTGTCTATTAATTGCCCAAATCATCGAGTACATCTTGCCTCCCAACGTTCAGAGACTTTTCGAGTTATATTTGTCGGATCATGTCATGATTTGTTTACTTAAAATGATACACAAGTACCTTGTTTGGTACTGGGTAGAGTCTGGGTGGTATGGTGTCGATATTGTTCATTTTAGAGCGACAGTGATCGTTCGAACATGGCCGTGGCAACATGCTGCCTGGGAATTGCCCGTGTTTCGTTTTAAGCCCAGAGTAGTACAAGTTACATGAGATATTTCTCTAGTTTACCCGTATCCCAAATTCTGCGCCCACGACTATAATCTAACAGCGGTATGTCACTAAGTAGGTCAAATCATGGTCCTGTATACCCGGATCTGACATCAGAAGTGGGATACGAGCGGGCTGAGAAATCTCCTGATGAGTGAAAACAGTGAGAATTGTTATTAGTGTGGACTCTTTAATAACAGAGTTGCTACATTGTTGTGGATACCTATTTGCGTGTTTATTACTTGATCAGAGCTACTGAGAAGCTCAATCGATTTGATTGGGTTCGATTCCCATTTTGTATGATACCATGGGGATAGCTAACCGCTATCTTGTCCTATGTTGTCAGACTGACAAAGATGTGAAGTGGTGTGTTTGGGTGAGAACGAGGAACGGTGACATCCCCCCGGTGAGTGAGTTACCTTTGGTTGTATTTCTTTGATGAAACGTATTTCTCGGTTTCGTGAAGTGCTGTTATGCAGTTTGAAGTCTATGCTATGTGACTTTGTTATTTTGAAGTTTTATTGTGATATTATCTACACGGTTTAATCGAATTTAATTTATTGGCTTTTAAAGAAAGATGCAGAAACCACAGGTATTGACATATCATGTTTCTTTTGTCATTACGTTGAATGTTTATCTTTAATGATAACACTATTCAATTTATTTCGTAACCATTGAGATTGATTAAATTGAATTACATCTGAATCTGTTAAATTGGTTTGCTAAAACATCTTAGAGACATTGAACACCGGATTCGGTATTGCTCAGTTGTTATCACGCTTGGTCAGAAATTGAGAATTCATCTTCACTGTAAGATTCAGTCGATTTATAACAATAGTCACTTACAAGGTTTGATGACATGTTTTGTACTGTCTGTGTTTTGCTTGAGTAACTCTGCTTTCCCCTACGGACAGCGCGGGCGTGATGTTTGTTTTTATTATTTGACGAGCTTTTACGTATTGAAAGCAAAAAGTTGTGTACCTAGAGTGTAATGGTGACGTCGGTGTCAGCTAAGAAATTAAAGTTGTCCAAAACATCGATGTGGAAGTGATAGGGATGGGAAAAATTAAATAACAACAATGTGAGCGCTGATCTAGCCTTTACAAGCCACTCAGCAGATTAACGAGCAAGCGACTGTTTGGTGCTTGAAGAAGCAGTAGGATATGGCGAGTTGCCGTACGTCCAGGATGGGTATTCATGTTGGTGAGCTGAGTTTCTGCGTACAACTAAATTTACGTTAAGTAAAAGTACGTCAACTTAATTTGTGGTTAATGGTTGGTTGTGTGTAATTGTTTAGCTAACATCGACTACATTGTTAATTGCCCCTTTGGCCTCTTACCAACTAGCGCGACTGTTGAGTTTGGGGACCTGGGTTCGATACCAGGGTCGGACAGGATTTAATTGGGTTTTTCTGTTGGAAATTACTCAGTGGCAGCCCAGTCAGAAAGCATTATTATGAAATTGTTTACTGAACCAATAATGGAAAAGTATAAAGTTCACATAACAGATTTCATTTTGAGATAATGAATAATGTAAAGTCATGAGTATTAGGTTTCAGCTACAAGCCAAAAATAACAAATGTTCGTTGTTTATGAATGTGAAACCACTGAGAACTCAATGCCTAATCTAAACAAAGTTTTACAGAGCTTGATTATTATGGCGGCTTAAGTCTTTGCATTGTAGAATCGATTGCTCTTAACTTTCATAACACCAGATAAGCAACATGAGTTCCAAATAATACATCCGGACCTTTGTAACTTGACTACCTTAGCTCAAAGAGCTATTGTTGCGGACTCGTAGGAACTAGACTACGTAAGTGTTTACGTTAGTTGAACCGTGAGACTGTCGGGTCGGCATTGATAGAGCAATGGTTTAGAAAGACTTAGTGTAGTCGACGTATTTACATGGTTTGTAAATCAAACGAATTGCTCTTTTACAGAAAGTATTTATTGAGTTTTAAGACTATGAAATAGAATACGGTAGTGATGATAAAACACATGTCGAATGGATAGTCACTAGCTGCTTACCATATCCTGAAACTGTAACAAAGATTAAGACAGTTTAGGCCTAGTTGCTTTTCCTTTGGCAAATTGATTTAAAATATGCCTGTTCATAGTAAATTAACTTCGTACATGACTTGGTTTGGACCAAATATCAAGGTTATCCTAGGACCAAATATCAAGAATAAACAGTAACAATTGAGTTTTGTAATCTATTGTGATACTCAGTTTGATGCTGATGATCGTGATGATGCGGAGCTGAAACAGCCTTGTTATTACTTGGTGTTACTTATTATAGTAAATCTATGTTGCGGAGTCTTGGTACTATTGAGTTGGCGTTTTAGAGTGGTGATTGCTGTTGAGCTTTTAAGGTAGTATTTTACATGAATGAAAATGCCTTGTGACGACAGATAGTTAACTCAAAAATAAATCTATCCGTTGGATATGGAACAACTTAACGAGTCAACTTTAGTGTAGATTTGAGTTCTTGAGTACGTAGGTAGTGGGTTTGGTATAAATCCTTTTATTTTGAAGTATTGCCAAAAGGCCGAACGAATGTTACGTAGGCCTTACGCCTAAAGACAGTTGTACGATAACGACATTGTAAGGAATTTTTGATGATGAAAGTAGAGCAGATTGTTGCAAATATGCTCTTCCGAGTTTCAATGTAAACACTTTGTATTGAAGAAAAGAGTGAAATGGCGAAACAAGATGTTCTTACAGTAGTTTATGTTGTGATGATATCAATATTGATGAATCACTTGTTTATCTTTGATGAAGATACTTTTTGGAGTTGAAGGTGAATGGTCACCATCAGCTTAAGAAGGCATGTTATGTGTGTGCACGACACCTTAAATTCAATGGGTGCAAGTAGTGGGTTAGGCGACCTGACACCGAACCAATCAGCATCAAGTAGGATTTTTGAGTAAATGTATGGAGACTAACTTCTTTTATTTATATTCCCTTTGTTTACATACTTAGAGCCATTCTTTAACTGTATTAAGATGTATTCGAGTCTATATTTTCATATTATAATATTTTTATTGTGAGATCTTACCTCTACGACGCATAAAATAAGAATAAGGTTTTCCGATGGTGTCATTTGTTTTTATAGTAGTGAGGCGGGGGGCGGTGTCATATAAATATGCCCGTCACCTTTGACCGCGCACCATTCCGTGATGGAGCGTCGTAGAGGGATGATCGATATGAAATTGTAAATATAATTTAATAAGCTATTATACTCGTGCTTCGTTCTCGAGATTAGTAACCTGAAATAATAAAACTATTACTTATTTACACATGTAGTATCACCCAGGATTCACCACATAGCACTGTATTTTGGGAGATAAGAGGTAATTTTTTTATTCCCTTTCCTGCGTGGTAGCCATGCCCCAAAACTCCGCTTCTCATTCACGTTACAGTGCTTCACCACTGCACACCTCTTTATCGTTTGTACGGACTTAAAGTGTTTATTCAAGTGTTTATTTTTTTTAACAAAATAATGATGCCGAAGAGAAAGTGTGATATTGACATCGACAAATTAAGCAAGAAGTTTCGTAAACTGGAGAAAAAATTAAAACGCGCCAAGAGGAAACATTCTTCAATATCGCCTTCATCCCGAGAGGACTTTATGCTATCGGCGCATAGCTACAAAGGTATGTCACTTGTTATTGCTATAATTTACAGGCGTAACATAAACAAATCTCCCGGCCGTGAAATACATCAACAAAGGTTCGTTGAATTCACTGGAATTTGACACATACCTAACTACTTATTCGATCTCGAACAGTACAAAGGGCTGTTTATATCGTTATCTACTATGGTGCGTTCAATTCATTGGAATTGCAACATCTACCATTCAGTTACGGAAAGACGTTCAATTCACTGGAATTGCAACCTTTCTATTTGACTAGCAGCAGCGGAAAACTCAATGGACATCTTCTCGGACGATGACTGCTTGCCATATGGCAAGACCTATACTGGCATCAGTTGTACGGGCTGTCTCGTCAGATGAGACAACGGAGTCGCGGGCGCCGCCCCCTGTGCCGTCCCCCGCGCCGCAACCATGCGCGCCATCGCCGCCGCCGGTGCCACAGCCAAACCCGCTGTCGCATCCGCCCCTCCCGCTGCTGACGCCGCAAGCTGCTGAGCCTTGCCCGGTTGCTGAGCCCTGCGCAATCGCTGCTACTGCCAGCGATGTAACTATTACCCTCGATGATGACTTGATCGACATTTTAGGGGATGATCCCACACAATCCACCGAGTATGGCAAGGATATTCACGTTGGCCTAGCTAACCGCCTAGAGCATTTAATTGTCAATGGACTGGACAACGACGTACGGAAGGAATTAGGGAAAAAGCAATTGACACCAGCCAATTGCCCTAGAATAATTCTACCAATCCTCAATCCAGAAATAAAAGCTGCCTTGACCGAAGCAAGCGTGAAACGCGACAAGGGGATAGAAAACAGGCAAAAACTGCTCGGTACTGCCTTGGCCTGTTTGAGTGACGTCATAACAACAAAAATGCAAGAAAAAGACAAAGACCCGGCCCTTTTGAAACAACTTATGGATGCGGCAAAGTTAATGTGCGATACGTTACACTCAGACTCAGTCAAAAGGCGCTACTTTGCCTTGTCATCATTAAAGAAAGACATTAACGACCATTTGATGCAGACAAAGATAGACAAGTATCTTTTCGGAGAGGCCCTGGCTGAAACCTTGAAGACTACCGAAACTGTGACAAAATATGGCGCCGATATAAACACCTCACCGCCGCCGCCGCACGCGAGCTGGTCGAGGACATCGCGCTATCAGCCGCGGTCGACCCGCCGCCAATAAATGAGGTACAATATACTGGTCGTTTAGCGTCTTTTACAAGACAATGGTCTCACCTTACAAAAGACAAAACTGTTCTTTCCTGGATTGAAGGCTATAGGATAAAATTTTCTAAGCGAATCTCACAAGAAAATGTACCTTCTGTTCCAGTCTTGACACAAACTGAGATTAATGATTTTAACCAAATTATTGAAAGACTCATGACGATTGGCGCTATATCCGAATGCTCTCCATGCGCCAATCAATTTATATCGAGTATTTTTCTTGTGCCTAAACCGAATGGTAAAAAAAAAGGTTTATCCTGAATCTAAAAAATCTAAATAATCATATACAAACTGACCATTTCAAGTTGGAGGACTTACGCACAGCAATAATATTAATGACAAAAAATTGTTATATGGCAACCTGTGATCTCAAAGATGCATATTTCTTATTAAAAATCCATCCAGACTCCAAAAAATATCTCCGTTTTCAATTTAACGATAAGTTATTTGAATTTAATGTCTTGCCATTCGGTTTACACTAAATTGATGAAACCCGTCGTTAGATTGCTCAGATTGGCTGGCTTTATATCTACTATATATCTCGATGACCTGTGTTTAATTGGATATTCATACAACGATTGCTTAAAAAATATTAATAATTCAATTAAATTACTAACAGCCTTAGGATTTATCATCAACTATGAAAAGAGTTGCTTACAACTTCCATGAGATGCAAATTTTTGGGATTTATTCTTGATTCCCAAAATGTCTTAATTATTTTGCCAGACCAAAAGAAACAACGCCTAATTAACGAGATTTACATGTTTATGAGATTAAAGCGTATCAATCAAAGATTATGCAAAATTAGTCGTAGAATACAGCTGGTTTTACACCAAAGAATTAGAACGTTGTAATTACCTTAGTTTACAAGGTCACGACGATTACAATCGTTACATGATCATGAGTATCCCCGATCACCTGCACGATGATCTGAGATGGTGGTTACAAGCCTTAGTAAAGCCCGAGAACCGTATCAAAGATGACCTCTACCTACTCGGTAGAAATTTTCTCTGACGCCTCAACTACTGGGTGGGGGGCAGCGTGTGACTCAGAGACAGCGTGTGGCCGGTGGACGTATTCAGAGAAAAAACAAGATATAAATTACTTGGAACTTTTGGCTGCCTTTTATGCAGTTAAAGTTTTTGCAAGGGACTTTCACGATTGCCAAATACTTCTACGCATTGATAACTCAACTGCTATTAGTTATATCAATCGGATGGGTGGAATTCAATATCCACACTTAACCCAAAAGGTAGCAAAGGATATTTGGCAATGGTGCGAAAACCGAAAAATTTTTGGGTATGCGTATTACATTAAATCTGCAGACAATACCATATCAGATAAAGAATCAAGACGCAACCATCCAGATATAGAATGGTCATTAACGGCAAATATGTTTTCCTATATACTTGAAAAGTTTGGCACACCGTGCATTGATTTATTCGCGAGTCGTTTTAACAGAAAATGTATAAAATACATTGCTTGGCATAGAGATCCAGACGCTTTCGCAATAAACGCCTTCACGATTAGCTGGTCTTATATGTTTTTCTATGCATTTCCGCCTTTCCAGTAATTTTGAAAACTTTAAAAAAAAATAACATGAATGATCATGCAAAAGGCATCGTAATAGTACCTTTATGGCCTACGCAGCCTTGGTTCCTATTGTTTAAAAACTTATTAATATCAGAATAAATTACTTTTAAATCAGACAGTTACAATATAGTTTTTGATCGTTCCAGCAACGGCAACATTCAAAACCATTTTACCCTGGCTGCAGGGATTTTATCAGGGGAGCCTTATCGCGAAGAAGCTTCCCAGAGTCGACAGAACATATAATGCTCGCCTCTTTGGCCGACAGTTCTATCAGACAATATGATGTTTGTTATAAAAAATTGTTTGATTTCTGTGTTCAGAATTCCCTTGATTTTTATGCTGCCTCGATTACCAATGTTTTAGAATTTTAACAATGTTTTTTGATGCCGGTACTAAATACGGTAGTTTGAATAGTTTTAAAGCAGCCCTATGCTTGATATTGGGACCTAGTGTATCCAAAGATGAAAAAATAATAAGGTTTTTTAAAGGTGTGTTCCGTTTACGTCCACCTATGCCTAGATACAATATAACGTGGGATACCTCATGCGTTCTATCTCACTTAGCTACTTGTTATCCTAATGAAACATTAGTGCTAGATCAACTGACAAAAAATGTTTAGCCTTATTAGCTCTTGTTACGGCCCATAGGGTCCAGACCTTTTCGAAAATAAATATAAAGAACATTGAAATCAAAACTAACGAAATCATAATAAAAATACCTTACTTAATAAAAACATAAAAAAAAAAAAAAGAACCAATCAACCTCTCTTAGTATTGCCTTACTTTTTACAGAAAAAAAAAATATGTCCTGCACAGACATTAGTTGATTATATCGATAAAACTTCATCGTTACGTAAAGATGATACTTTATTTATCGGATGCAAAAAGCCACATAAAGCGGCGACCGAACAGACGCTGAGTAGCTGGATAAAGAGTACGCTCCATGCGAGCGGGATCGACGTATCCATATTCTCGGCGCATAGCACGAGATACGCCTCTACATCTAAGGCCCACCAGCTAGGCGTAAATATTGACCTGATCAGAAAAACTGCTGGCTGGTGTAACAATACAGATACGTTTTTCAAATTTCATCAGAGAAATATAACTAAATACGACCCGTCGGTCTTAGCAAGAGCTATTATTAACAATACTGATGATAAAGCTCTGTTGAAACTATGTAATTGATTTAAAAATAACTACTATAATATAAAAGTTAATTATACTTCCGTACTATAAGTATACCTATCTATAATATGAACATAAAATACTAACTTATTTATATTTATGTATTAACGTAGATACAACATGACTTTGATGATGTGATTAAATATAAAATTGTTTCTGACATTGGCGTTGATATTTTCAGAATTATACCTCTCAAAGTCTACATGTGTAAATAAGTAATAGTTTTATTATTTCAGGTTACTAATCTCGAGAACGAAGCACGAGTATAATTGATGATTAAACGAACTTACTTGTACGTGAAGTTCGATCATAATTATACGAAGTGCTTCGTTCGAAGAGATTAGTAAGTCCCTCCCGCCCAACCCAAATCATTCCAAAAATATCAACGATAAACTTTGGTTACAGATACTCTAAACTAAATGAGAAGCGGAGTTTTGGGGCACGGCTACCACGCAGGAAAGGGAATAAAAAAATTACCTCTTATCTCCCAAAATACAGTGCTATGTGGTGAATCCTGGGTGATACTACATGTGTAAATAAGTAATAGTTTTATTATTTCAGGTTACTAATCTCTTCGAACGAAGCACTTCATATAATTATGATCGAACTTCACGTACAAGTAAGTTCGTTTAATCATCAATAATATCATTAGAGACTCGCCAGCTCAAGGCATTTGTAAAATATTTTATGGCAAATAAACATGATCGGGGGTGAGGAAATGGTTCACTGGCCAGCATTTACAATTTAGTATAAAAGAGGTGGCACCGTTTGCACAACGTGTCAGTCAGCTTACAGTATTTAAGAAGTAAAGAAGTCTATGTATATAAAGAAAGCCAGCTCCCAATTAGTTTCCTCGCCGCCGTTTACCTCCATAACAAATTACTTCGTGTTTTATTGTCGGAGTTAAGGCGATCCTTAACAATGTGTAAAAAAAATATTAACTAAAGTAAAGATGAAAAAAAAAAAAAAAAAAATAGATTTGCATTTCATTTATCAAATTGAGTGTATGTCACACTCAATTTGACCTCAATATTGCAACTTAATTTATTACAAATTAGAATATTGCCTTCAAGGATTTAGCTTTTCTTTTTTTGAAAATAATTAAAGCTGCTAATTTTATTCATTCCGTACTACTACTAGAGCAGTGGTGGTATTAGCCGCGACTTGCAAGTTGTGACTCTTGGGTTCGAATCCGGGCAGGCGATTTACATTGTGTAAATTATTTTATAACCACTTCTCTCAAAAACGGTGAAGGAAAACATCGTGAGGAAACCGGCATGTCCTAGAACCAAAAATTCGAAGATATGTGATATCCACCAACCCGCACTGGGCCCGCGTGGTGGATTACGGCCCATCCCCTGTCACAGGGAACATTAATAAGGCTGATGATGATGAAGATGTACTACAATAATAAAAAATAAAATAAAAAATGCGATAGACAGATAACGACATGACTTTACTGTCTTAAGATATGATGCCACCAATTTGATTGAAATAAAAACAGCTCATAGTGTAAACACTATTGGAGTCCCATTCAGTATTGTGATTGACTAAGGTCGAGGTTTATCGAAGGAATTTTAAGAGTGATAAACAAAAGTTAACCTTTAACTCATTGCGTTTTATACGTGCAACTGGAATGTAGTATATTGAGCATACTGAAGCCTATAAAGATACGACCGTGCCTTAAGAAAAAAAAAAAAAACAATTGTGACGACTGTGTTTGTGTGTGTAAATAAGTACACCACTTGAACTGACGATAGACAAGAAGCGAGGCTCTTGTTCTTCATGACAAGTAGGTAGAAATGGAAGTTGTTATTTAGAAGCGCGGTAGGCAAATTGCTGAGTAAGATAAAGATGGTTTGATAGAGCACAGATAGACGAAAGATTTTTGTGCTGTAGTTTTGATTAAGAATAAAGAATGAAATAAAAAGAAATGTTAGTTTAAAGGTACCATTTAAGTTGATGAGGTCTTTTAACTATGTGTCGAGAGACTTAGTAGTCGAAATGTATTTACAAATGCGCTCTATCGTGAGCATTGTAGTGGAATTATAGGGAAGCCGAAAAGTCGGGTACCCATTAATGTAACTGAATGTAATATAGTGACTGGACTATGTATGGTAACAGAGATGACTTGACCGTCGGTGCTCCGTAGACCAATTGAAATCTGACCAATTGGTCTATGAGGAATATTACATGTATCCATCGTCCAATTTCCAACTGGTCTATGGAGAATTGAGAAATGTTCCGCAGTCCAGTTTAATAGTATAGTAAAGCCGTGTCCATAAGTATTAAAAAAATATATCATAAACAATTTTTGAAACCGCTTAATAATCATTTATTGAATAATTACGGCACGACAATTTAAAAAAAAAACAGTGAAAAATACGCAGATAGGTCAAACTGTCTTTATAGTCCTTGCCAATTTTCTTGGCCACCCTGAAGTTGGCTGCAATGGTTGCGCAGTCGTTAATCTCATACAAAAACAGCACCGTTTCGTGCTTTGCGCATCGGAAAGTCAACTTCAGGGCGGCCCAGAAGTTTGGCGAAGACTATAACATTCTGCAACAAAATGGATAATCCTTATCAGCTCAAAAACGGCTTACTGCTTTGAAAAAAAAAAAATATCTTAAGATTCTTCAATTCTTCCCACTGGTAGGCTAACGAGAAATCAATTAATTGTCATTACATTGACACCATAATGACACACAAGTTTTCTGTGAAGTGGCCATTTAAAAAAGTTTACATACTTTCCTATCTTTTCTTTTCTTTTCATTGAAGATTCTATTATAATTAGCTATAAATGAAATAAATACAATATAAGGTTATTGTATTTATTCCTTTATAATATTTTTGAATTTAGTTTGATGTGAACCCAAAAATATAACAAAAGCTTCTTTGAACCCAAAGTATAGGAAACTGGTGTGAACTCAGGGTTATAATGTGATAATGGAACATAGTTTTGGTTTACCTCGAGTATGCTCCATAGACCAGTTGGTAATTGGACGATGGAAACATGTAATTTTCCCCATAGACCAATTGGTCGAATTCCAATTGGTCTACGGAGCACCGACGGACTTGACTGTGAACGATCACAGAGATGACTAGACTGTATGGTCAGTGACTGGTGTAGCCACGGGGATGGTTACGAGACCTGTTCACTGGGTTGAATATGGTTGTGTGAGTGGTCAGTGAGATGACTGCTGTAGCCACGGGGATGGTTACGAGACCTGGTCACTGGGTTGACTATGGTTGTGTGAGTGGTCAGTGAGATGACTGCTGTAGCCACGGGAATGGTTACGAGACCTGGTCACTGGGTTGACTATGGTTGTGTGAGTGGTCAGTGAGATGACTGCTGTAGCCACTGGGACGGTTACGAGACCTGGTCATGATGACTATGGTTGTGTGAGAGGTCACAGAGATGACTGCTGTAGCCACTGGGATGGTTACGAGACCTAGTCACTGGGTTGACTATGGTTGTGTGAGCGGTCAGTGAGATGACTGCTGTAGCCACTGGGATGGTTAAAAGACCTGGTCAGGATGACTATGGTTGTGTGAGAGGTCACTGAGATGACTGCTGTAGCCACTGGGATGGTCACGAGATTTGGTCACTGGGTTGACTATGATTGGGTCACTGAGATGAATGCTATAGCCACAGGGATGGTTACGAGACTTGGTCATTAGGTTGACTATGATTGGGTCACTGAGATGACTGCCGAAGCCACAGGGCTGGCTGTGAGAGTCTAAGGATTTCTCTTAGTTAATTGAAGTCAGAATGACCGAACGGTTTTATTCTATGTTGGAAATATCTAGTATTGCAGATTTACACACGCGGACGTGTGCCACGTAGGATGGCCGTGTCGGATCATGTCATGATTTGTTTACTTAAAATGATACACAAGTACCTTGTTTGGTACTGGGTAGAGTCTGGGTGGTATGGTGTCGATATTGTTCATTTTAGAGCGACAGTGATCGTTCGAACATGGCCGTGGCAACATGCTGCCTGGGAATTGCCCGTGTTTCGTTTTAAGCCCAGAGTAGTACAAGTTAAAGGAGATATTTCTCTAGTTTACCCGTATCCCAAATTCTGCGCCCACGACTATAATCTAACAGCGGTATGTCACTAAGTAGGTCAAACCATGGTCCTGTATACCCGGATCTGACATATTTATATTTATTTCGAGTGCGTGAATCATATTCTTTGCTTCGTTAAAGATTTCGAGAATGTCTGAAGGAATGTCAATCATGGAAGTTTTATTAACCTCCCAGACGTCACTTGGAGTCTGATTTTTGTGACAAGGGTGGTATTTCTCTTGTTCGGTATTAACGATAGATATTTCATCAATAATATTTTCGAACCATGGTTTTCGTCAGATGCATCACGTGAACTCGAGATTGCAACGGTGGACTTTTTAGTGAAGAGAAAACAAAATGGCGGTTACTTTCAAGATAGTATCGCGTACTACTTCGTTAAGAAAGTACGTATTTAATTCTTGTATTCCTGAATAACATCACGTGTTACCTCGTTAAGAAATACTATTTTTATTATCAGAATAACATCAAGTGTTATTTTATTAAGATAACAATATATATAAGACGTAAGTAATTAGTTAACTATGACAGTAAAAGCATGTGGATACGGCGGGTACTTACGTTTTTCTTGAATTTGTTTCCGTATCGTTGGTTCTTACGCCTCAGTTATTCTTCATCATCGTGATTCTTTTTCCCATGATCTTTTTCACCGCATTAAAAGTATTGAATTTGAGAGAAAAAAAAATACGTTGTAGCAATGCAAAACACGAAGAACGAATGACGCAACCATTGACAGATGACATAGACTATGGCTCAGCCATAGACTATCAAACGAACATTTCTTTTTTTTAGTCTTTGAACTGTGTGGCAATGCAGTACATTGGGGACCGCACTACAATGTGTATTAAATCTCGAGGATGCACCATTGAAGTATAATTTCATTCAGCCATTTATATAATTTAACAATGAATAACCTGCAATTTAATATTTTAATACATTAGGTAATTTATTATAAACACGTACACACATAGCCAGACAGGTTTTATCATATTTTGCTAATCTAGGGAGCTCATAAGTCCGTATTGATCAGCGCGACTTCGAGAAAATATTTACTCTGCTGTTTTGAGTAATCTGTTATATTTGTTACATTATTGATCTGTCTGAGAGCGTATACAAATTTATTTATTTTATTGCATACATTATCGACCTAAGCTTTCCAGTCTGAATGTTCGTCAATTACTTCTCCTAAAAACTGAATTTGTGTCACTTGTGTAATTTGTGGTATGTCCATTCTAAATTCAAATCAATTTTGATAAGATTGATTAAATTGTATATATACATATCGGAGGAAGGTATATCGCTTGTAAACTTATTACTTCAGGTTTGTTTAATTGGCAACATTTAGCTTCTGATCAATTCTCAGTTCGATTTTATTCGATTGACAACACTTTATTTTTCTTATGTCAAAATACTCGATTTGGATTGGATAATACAAGCAGTACTTACTTTGCCGGATGTGTTCTTGAACCAATGAAAAGCGAGGAAAGTCTATACGGATTCTCTAGAGTGGGTTCTCCCGCCATATTGGGTCGTGAAGTTAGAAAAGATACGCGCAGACGCGCTGTTTTTGGAGTTGAAAAGAGTTGTGAGAAAAAGGAGTAAAGAAGTAGCCTAAAGTGGCGTGTGTGAACTTGAACAAGTGTGTTTTAGTTGGGAAAAAGCGAAACGATTGGTGGCCGAATCCGCTGCTTTGATAAAATTGGAACAAGAACTATCTCTAAAACGGCATAAGTTACCTGCTTTGTGCATTGCATACCCACGATATGCCCACAGGCCGAGGGTATTATTAAAGATAGCTCTCCTATTTCCGACATACATATATACAGATTTTTTTAAGATTAGTGGACAAATTGTTATTATTTAATCAATTAATTAGATTGTCTATTGTATTATTTATGTCCGCTTCATGATCAGTAATTGATTTATATTTTTTATCGGTAGTAACAATTATGGAAATGTTATCAGCAATAAGAAAGCATTTATGATTCGTTACTATTTCGTTTATGTAGAGCAGAAATAAGACAAGGGCCAATATGCTACCCTGGGGGACGCCGCATTTTATATTTTTATAATCTGACGGACACTGTGTCATGTTCCTATTTACATCAAGTTTAGTGACAATGACACTCTGTTATCTGTCAGTTAGATATGAGACTTATGTTTTTGAAAGCCGAATTGCTCTTTTCTGATAACATTAAGGCCGAGTTTATCACCTCTAAATTATCGCAGAATTAATGTAACAAATTGTCATACACGCGTTATCTGCTGTGATTGTTTGAATGAATTTTCAACATCGTTAATTTAGAGGTAAGAAAATCGGCCTAAAGAACAATGGCAGGAGACTTTCGAATTTAATCTCAGCTAAAACAATGTATGGGACATTGTTTTAGCTGAGATTAAATTCGAAAGTCTTTAAATGAAAAATATCTGGTTTAACTCAGGGTGATGTTCTGAATTAGTTTGTGCAAGAGTTTTTGTTCGAGAATCTAGAGAATAATAGATATTCAGTCATAAACTTTTGTAGGTTATGTCTGGGTAACTTTTAATAATGTGTTTAATAGGTAATATTATTCAATTTCGTGGAAGTAAAAGGGGAATATCGCATTAGTATTTCCCTTACCTAGTTATTTTAGCATGAAATGTGTAGTATACTCTTTGGAAAGAGTATATTTATTTAAACTAAGTGACTTTGACTCGTATCAAAAGGTTGTAGTCAACAACCAAGCTATATTTTTTTTAGACTTGGGTACTAGTCTTTTTGCCAATCATTAATTGAAAGTAATTCATTTATTTCTACTACACTACAATATTATTACCTACCTGCAAGGAACATCTACACTTAGACATAAACTGTATTGTTAACTAATTTACTGCAATAAATACAATAATGATATTATTACTTAATTAATAAAAAGTTACTACTTGTCACTAAAGAAATGAACTAAAAATCAAATAACTTTTTATTTTTTATGTTTTTTTATATCTATTTTGGATCAGGCCTAATTATACTTTAAAAACATAGAAAATTAATAGAATGTCTTTCGTATATAACTCACTTTCAGACGCTCAAATTTAAGTCAGCAAAAATTTCGCCATTGTTCTTTTTACAATAATTAATTATTCTTTGATGCATGCATTTCTCAAATATTTCTTACAAGATGGGTATTAGTGTTATGGGGCGATAATTATTTATGTCAGCTTTATCACCCTTTATGAATATCGGTTTAACTTAAGACATTTTTATTGCTTTAGGAAACACTCCTTGTGAAAAGTACAGGTTAATTAGATAAGTCAACACTCTACTTATTTCATCAACACATGACTTAATTATTTTGGTGTTGAGTTCATCATAGCCTTCAGAGTTGATATTATTCAACAATAGTATCTGTTGTCTCACCTCATTTTCGGACATAAGTGCGAGGAACATCAAATTAGCTGTTAGAGTTTCACAACGGGTTGTACAATTTGTTGTGGGGATGGAATTTGTAAAGCTGCTGTTTTAATGAGTATTTTGTTGTCAATTTTAATGTGTTCAATGGTGCCTTTGGGGTTCGCATTGTGTATTTCGTCTTTGATAATTGTCCTTGTGGCTTTACATTTGTTGTCATTATTATTCATAAACTTTGTTTGCATTTCGTTTAGCATTTTAGATATATTTTTGTAACAGATTAGAATATGTAGTTTATCTAGGATGTTTGTAATTTTTTTATTCTTGTAATATTTGTATCGTAGGAAGCGCTTTTTTTAGACCCTTACTTATCCACTTTCGTTTTAGTTTATTGTTTATATTAAACAACTACATGCTATATTTGCATCGTTTCCCACGTAAATATCTCTGCAAAATAGGTTATTTTTAAGCATTACCTAAACTTATGCTATTGCTTTTGTAAATATAATATATTGCTTTAATTTTGTTGTTTGTAACCTTAAAGAGAAGCTTAGCATTTGTGCTGTGATGATTAGAGAGATGAAGTGGGAGTACTGTTGCGATTGCGTCCGGTATATTACTCAATATATGGTATATACAAGAACATTTCCGGGTACCACCTCAATAGGAATTTTTACATTGTGAAAATTGTGATTGTGTGCTGTCTTGAAATTATTGAATGATTTTAAAATTTTAAAGCGTAGGTAGTACGCCGGGCACTACGGGCCATTTTGTCGTTGCGCTATCCATTCCGATTTGGGGAGATTTGCCGTAATCGCCACGCTTGGTAGGCGGGTTGGCGATCGCAGTTTGTAACTAAAGTGCACAGAGAACGCCGCTACCCATTTTCTGGTATGTCCCTTAGTTGCTTCTTACGACATCCACGGGAAGATATGGGATGGTGAAATTCTTTACATCTGGCAACATACGGGATGGTACTGCCCTAGCATAAATTGCACTAAATCCAAAACTTTATGAGTATTAAGCAAAAAATAAATTTTTAGGATCTTTGACATTTTTTTTCTTTTTTTGTTGTAGATAGGCTCGCGCTTGACCACTACTACCTCACCTGATGGTAAGCGATGATATGGTCGACGGTGTAACACGCTTGCCTAGAAGTAACCTATTCACTCTTGACTTAAAGCTGTAAGCATAATGAAAGTATTTCCAAAACGTTTAGTGCGTATGGGTGGGATGTCGACCATATACCGATGGCGCATCATCGTATGTCTTGTAGTCCGATGATGAAACGGGCTAGGCGGAATTAGATCATGCAATTCCG
The DNA here is from genome assembly GCA_945859665.1 of Anorthoa munda. NCBI lineage: Eukaryota > Metazoa > Arthropoda > Insecta > Lepidoptera > Noctuidae > Anorthoa > Anorthoa munda. The sequence goes on along the minus strand of OX243900.1, from coordinate 12,590,189 downwards.
TTGCACACACTCCGAAATGCAATCGATAAAAAACCGACAAGCTGGCCACTCAACGGCGATGTTCAAGGCTCTGGAGCTTTGACTCGACCAGGCACTGGTCGTTGAGGACATTGCCGATGAGCCTCTTGGCCCGTTTTTCGATCGACTCTAGTGCATCAAGCTGGTATTTGGCAAATCCGTCCCAGATATAAGAACAGTACTCCATGCAAAATCGAACTTGCGCTTGATACAACTTAAGCAGCTGTTTTGACGTGAAGTACCGTCTCACCTTCGCAAGGATCCCCAACTTTTTGGCAGCCGGTTGAGCCTTTGCCTCAATGTATGGGCCAAAATTGAGTGTCGATGTCAACGTTACGCCAAGAATGCCGCCGAGATGGTCCGTTATCGGTACGGTTACACCTCGGAATGATGGAGCCGGGTGAAATTGGGTCTTTTTCGCGGAGAAAAGACACGCCTGTGTATTTGCGGAATTCAACTTGACCAGATTGGCATCGCCCCATTCGGAGACTGCCACCAAGGACAAGCTCAAGCGCTCCACCATGGCCTTACGGAGAGACCGGACCTGAGACCCACTAGCCCGTGCGTTGGACAAGTATCTCTCAGCAACAGTGCTGTCATCTGCATACCCAAAGGTGGTAGGTTTAAGCAGTTCATTTATGTGCAGCAAGAACAATGTCGCTGAGAGTACCGACCCCTGAGGGACCCCGGCATTAATATCCAATAGATCAGCAGCCATCGATAACTACTCGAATGGACCGACCCCTCAGTCTGCAATCCAGTCACTCAGACCACCGGGCAGACCGAATGAAGGAAGCTTTCCGATAAGTCTTTCGTGCCAGACCCTATCAAAAGCCTTCAAGATGTCGAGGGAGAAGGCAAACGCTTCCCCATGCCTCTCGATGGCCTCACTCCAGATGTGAATGGCATGCGCTAGAAGATCCCCAGTGGACCGATTTCGGCGGAAGCCGTATTGGCGGTCGCTAAGGATGTCGTTAGCTTCTAGGTATGCCAGGAGCTTGGAGTTGAGCACCCGTTCCATGCTCTTACAGAGTATGGACGTTATAGAGATGGGTCTGTAGTTGGCCGGGTCAGCACGACTACCCTTCTTGGGCACGGGCTGTACGTTGGCTTGCTTCCAAGCATTCGGCACTTTGCCAGTCTCATGAGAAAGGTGAAACAGGCACGTCAAGATTAGTAGTGTTCAAAGTTGCTATATGACAATAACTTGCTTAATGCTATAAGCTTTTTATTTTAAGCGCGTTATTTTATACGCTTTTTTATAATGCACGGGCGCGGGGTGGCAACGAATAAAGCAAGCGCGGAGATACCGACACCTAGTAACGGTCTGGATCTGTGATCAGCAGAAGATCCAAGCAATTAGCCGTATGCGAATCAACATCTGGCACCCTCGTTGCCCTCTGGACCAGCTGAGTGAGATTTTACGCTAGTGCAAGCTTTCGCGTCTCTCGCCCAGCAATGTCAGTGTACTGGTACGGGAAGAGCCACTCCTGGTGGTGGGCAGTAAACTCCCCCAGTATCACCAGTTGGGCGGACGGGTACGGTTGCTGAGCTTCATCAGCCGCCTCACTAAGGTATTGTGTAAGCCCGGTTGTCTCCAGGTCTCCGCTGTGCGACCTGTAGACACAAGCATAGATAATCTTATCCAGACCTGTGTCCACCAGGGCCCAGAGCACTGAGTATCGAGATTCTTTAAGATTTTCTTCTCAGCAAACCCTTTCATTTCATACCCATATCATGGCAGTGCACAAATAACTAGTCCGCAATCTTGGGCCATCCGCCATATTGGATTTAGAATGACGTCACTTAGCTAACCATGCATTGTCATCCAAACTAAACTTGTATGCAAAATTTCATCTGAATCGGTGATAACTGCTTTAAAATTAAATTGCAAGATTTGACCCGAACACACTTGCATACATACATACATTGCAAGTTAAATAAAAGCATGTAAAAATAAAACGACTTCAAAAGCAAATGACTAAAAAGTGCAGAAATAACTTTCGTTTCGGAAGTCGGTGTCTTTGGTACCTATCTCTTGTTTTATTGCGACTTGCAACACCGACTTTATATTTTTCTCTTTTTAGTTTTGCTTTATCCATCACTAAAATTTGTGCAAGTTCTATAGTAAGGTACCGAAAGGATTCCCATACATAATGTGCAAAATCCCCCATACATAATAACTCAATTAACACATTCATGCTGTTAACGCTTAGTTGTCGCTAAGGAGTTCGGTTGTATGTTCCATATCTTGAAAACTGCCGAACCGATTTTGATAAAACTTGCACTATTCCCTAAGTTGAGGGGTACTACATCTAATAAGAATGATCACGATCCCATTTGTTTTGGAGAAATGCGTGGCCAATCATACATACATACACTTACAAAAAGCACACATATTTAGAAATCCACGTAGAGTAACATGTGAATATAATGCTATTCAAACAATATTACATACAATACATGAGTATCGAATTGATAACCTCCTTTTCTTCTTCCTAACCTTTTTAAGTCGGTAAATAGGCCATCAAAGTGTGACGCAATAGTTGAAACGTTACCATAAGGCTGTACTTACTTCTTGGCCATCCTTTTTTGACAAATCATCTTTTTCTGTCAAAATTTGTTTCTGTAGAGGGTCAGTCTTTTGCGGAATTATTTGCAATTCCTTCAACTGTTCTTCAGATTCATCATGAATATGCTTTTGAAATAATATAGGAACACCTTCAGGTTCTTCAGTTTTCTCAAGACGTGGCATATGTGTACTCGTAACGATTTTTTCGCCAATTATAATATCTGTTTTGCCTGTTGGCAATCTTTTTATTTCATCTAATAAAATCTCTAAGTCAGAATTTAGGCAAAGTGGACATAATGGTGAATACTGTCCACTTTTCGTGTGATGCGATTTATGAATATTTTTCTGAGCTGTTGAGATATCTTTAGGCCGCATCTTAGCTGCTTGTTTTATTCTTATTAGATCCAAAATTTTGCCACCGCTATCTCGCGCTATTTTTATATTTTTAATTTCTAATTCTTGTGCTATGTTACGTTTAGCTTGGTCCTTTAGTTTTGCCTGATTTGCCTCAGCTTCTAGAGCTTTCTTACTTTTGAAGGCTGCTTCTCTTTCTTTTATATGTTCAGCTTGTAATTTTTTTAAAGTATCGTCCGTTTTTATCAGACCCTTGGTTGGTTCTTCCTTTAAAGGTTCGTGTTTGGATTCTTTTTCTTTATCTTGTTTTTCTTGAGTGATTGGTATTTTTATTTTTGACATAGCCACTTTTATCTTATCAGAAGAATCTTTTACCTTTATAGTAGCCTTTCCTTCCTTGGAAGTAGCATCTTTCTCTTCTTTTAGGTCGTTTTCCCCTTTTTTAGTTACTTCAGCTTCTTTGACAGATTTTGTTTTTAAGTCTGTATCTGATGTTTCACCTTCTTTATGGTCCGTTTTTATCAGACCCTTGGTTGGTTCTTCCTTTAAAGGTTTATGTTTAGATTGTTTTTCTTTCTTTTGATTTTCTTTACTGATTGATATTTTTATTTTTGTCATAGATACTTTTATCTTGTGAGGGGCATCTTTTATCTTTTTAGTGGCCTTTCCTTCCATGGAAGTAGCATCTTTCTCTTGTGATGGTTTTTCTCTACCTTCAGCAACCCTACTTTTGTCCATAACTTTCTGTAATTCTTGAAAGCGTTTAATTTTTTGCTTATCTTCTTTAACTCTTGTTTCAAGTTTTACTTTCAGGTCGTTTTCCCCTTTTTTAGTTACTTTAGCTTTTTTGACAGATTTTGTTTTTAAGTCTGTATCTGATTTTTCACCTTCTTTATCGTCCGTTTTTATCAGACCCTTGGTTGGTCCTTCCTTTAAATGTTTGTGTTTAGATTCTTTTTCTTTCTTTTGTTTTTCTTTACTGATTGATATTTTTATTTTTGTCATAGATACTTTTATCTTATCAGGGGCATCTTTTAACTTTTTAATTGCCTTTCCTTTGTTGGAAGTAGCATCTTTCTCTTGTGATGGTTTTTCTCTACCTTCAGAAACCCTACTTTCGTCCATAACTTTATGTAATTCATGAAATTGTTTATTATTTTGTTTATCTTCTTCAACTCTTGCTTCGCTTTTTCCCTTCAGGTCGTTATTCCCTTTCCCTGTTACTTCATCATCTTCAAAAGCTTGCCTTTTTTTTTGTTCAGCTTTTAGATTTTTCTCTTCTTGGGCAAATTCTTTCTTTTGGGCTTGTTCAAGTTTTTGTTGGTGTTCCTCTTCTTGTCTTTTCTTTTTTCTTTCAGCTTGTAGGAGGACCTTTTCTTTTTCTTTTTCTTTAACTTCATCAATAAGATGTGAAGACGTCACATTAATTTTTTGTTCTTTTTTCTTTTCTTTGTCTTTTGAAAAGAAAAAACTACTAAACAGAGGTTCAACAGCACTGCGTTTTAATTTTACCGTGGACTGAATTTGTTTTTTAGTTTTTTCACTTTTTTTAAATTGTAATACTTCATCCGCAGTATAGTCATTCAGTTTCTTATCTTGCTTTGGTCCTTCTATAAAATCAAGCAATCCTTTTTCTATTTGGTTTTGGTGATATTTATCGGCTTTCTTAAGTCCACGATCATGTTTTGTTATTGTTGGTATTTTTATATTCGTTTCAGACTCTACGTGATGTTTTGAAGTAGTGTCTTTCTGCTCCCAAGGTGCAATTTTAGGGCTTTCATAAATATCTGTTGTTTTTGATAAAGGCAATGGAACTCCAGCGTCCTTTTTAAGTGTCATCATCTGTCTCAAGCTAAGATCATGCCTTCTTTTCAATTCTTCTTTAGCATCCATTGACGGCTTTTTTTCGAAAATTTCCTCTTGTTTGGTGTCTTTAATAGAGGATTTTAGAATTCCTTTGTCTGCTTCATAGGATTCCACAAAAGCTGTTTCTGAGTCTACCAATGTAGTGTCCGGAATGTTTGTATCCATTTTTTCACCTTCGTGTTTTATGGGAGCAAAATATGTCTCCACCGGTTCAGTAGGTAGAATAAAGGCTACATCTTGTTTTACGTCACCTTTTAACCCTGTTTCGCTTATTTCTGTTTTTAGGGTTGATTCTGAGTAAAACATTTGTTTGATTTCAGGTTCATGTCGAGATGCAAGTGAGTTAAAATCTCGATTAAATTGTAAGTCGGAATATGCACGGGATTTTATTTGTTGTGGTTTGTTGAACTTTATGTCATCTTTAAGATGTCCTGTTTTTGAGAGCCATATTTTAACATACTTTTTAATGTTTTCCTTTTGTTCACCTTTAAATGTTATGAATTTCTTTACAATTTCGTCGCAGGCACAAAACTGATTTCTAATAGTTTGTGCTTTCTTACGACAATGGTCGCATATGCCCATTACAATCTTACTGTCTATTGATTTTACTTTTTGCATGAGTTCTTGAGCATGCTCAACTTTTTTTCTACATCGTGGGCAACTTATTTTTTTTTTATCTGGAAGCAGCAATATAACTTATGTTAGTAAAAGAAGGGCGGTCCCTTAAATCCGTAATTTTAAAACACGCATTATTACCTAAATACAGGGTGTAACGGAAAGATACGTACAAACTGCTACTGCCCATGTATATGAACAACATTCTGCAAGGAAGTCATAATCAATTCCCGACTTCTTGCCCGATCTCCTTTCATAATGGTAACCTTATGCCTGAATCAGAACTTCGGGTGATAAGGAAGCGATGTAACTGACGAGCCTTCCGCCATGCATGCTATACTTAAGGGGTCTTCTCTCTCACATTTTTGAAATCAAGGGCCGAGAATACTTTAATTTTAGATCAACGGGCCGTAACACAAGGAAAACATTGCATTCTATTATTAAGAAATTAAAAAAAATATAATCATTGAATCTGATATCTACGAATTTTTACAAACAGGTAATTTTAATCAATGATATAATATATGTCGCATCAAGGCTGGCCGATAGATGTAAACCATCGGGAAGTCAGGACGTATTCCCTTAGGTTAAGACATCGTGTGTGGGCAGGTCGTTGGGTACAATCGTGAAAATGAAATCACACAAATTATTCGATACACTGAGTATATTCAAATAGACACAAGTTACATTCTTGCTTACTAATATTACGGATCGACACTGATTCTACGACGTGTTAGCTCTAAGCCTGTCAGTACTCAACTGCCAGTACATTTTAGCTCAACTGCTAGATTCTATTATCCCCACCACGCAAGTGGTTAGAGAAAGCGCGCCAAAGCGTAGTTGTTCTTGCTTTGCCGCCAGATGGCGTGCTTGCGATTTGTTTTGACGTCCGTACTATTGACTAAACCCGACACGGCCATCCTGCGAGACAGGCGTCCTCGACTGTTCCACATTGTCAGGTTTTAACAGTGTATCGAATCATGTGGAAATCCTCAATGGATGTCCTCAGCCCTTGGGGAAAGCTGAGGGGTCTGTCAGACTCCTACTGACTAAAACCACATGGTGTTCTCTAGGCCGTAGTTCCTCTTGAGAGGCGAGCGTGGAACACACACGTCGCCTTCTCGGGCCTCTCTCAGGTGACAGATCCCCAAATCTATAACCCGCAGGCTTCATCATGTTGTCCTCGCTCCATGCCACCTCATATCGTGTTGCACCTCACGTCCTCTTAGTCTACTCCGACCCGCCAGTCTCCCATCATACAAGGGATGTTTTTCTGAAACACAAAATTTCCAAACAGTATTCACTCGTCCAACCCTGACGCATACTCTAGGTGAGTGAGGAAACATTTTGAATCAATCAAGCATGATTATTTAAATGTCTCCTTTCACCTTTGCAAGGAAAGAGTAATTCTATTTCCAATTTAAAGAAAATAGTAACTCAATCATCGATTTGGTACCTAAAAGCACCCAATCATAGTGATTACAAAGTCCAAGTACCACTGATAGTCATTAATCTCAAATTAAATCCAGCAAAAGAAACCACCATGTATCTTATCACGATATTTAGCTATCTCATAGCTCTCTTAGCAATCACAATTGCTCTACTCGAACATCTCCACGATGTCAAGTCAACTCAACTCTTTGAACTCGGAACCTGTTCACACAGAGATTTAGTGTGTCCTATGTTACGTCAATTCATTATCTACTTCATCTTCCATCTCAATTGGTACTTGAGCTTCGTGTGTCTTACTAACACGATCTACGCAAAGTAATCAAAATTAGAAAAACCAATATAATTTTCGTAATGAGGGCTTGACGATTCGAACGTCATCAAAATTATCATGGTGACCCCACCAAACGCATGGTTGCGAGTTTACTTTCTTTTAACCTCATGACTCAATAGGAACTTTCTGTAAGGTTCCTAACACAAACATGAATTTTCCCACCAGACATAGTGTCACACAGGCTTACCGCCAGCCATACAGGCCACACAGACCTACCGTTGCCATACAGGCCTACCGTTGCCACACAGGCCAACAGTTGCCACACAGGCCAACAGTTGCCACACAGGCCAACAGTTGCCACACAGGCCAACAGTTGCCACACAGGCCAACAGTTGCCACACAGCGCTCGGCTATTCCTGACCCAACTAGATTATTGGGTTCGTGAAAATAAAGATTTTAGAACCCTACTCTTTAACTAAACCGTTGCCCTGGGCCATGTACCACAGTCATTCCAAACAAACTTTAAAACTTATTCTGCAGCAAAAACTGCCAAGCTTACAGAAACTCTCGAGTAAAACCTCTAACGCCACGGCTCTATAGCCGACTAGCAATGATATTGCTCTCACACAACGGTCTCCAGACCCCGACCTCCGCCAGAATCCACTGGTACGGTCAAACATAATACGGCTGATAGACTCAATTACTCGACACCTTAAGCTTGCTCATTATCATCAAAATCCTTTTGACATCAACATCGACTGGTACATAACCCGCTGGCATCTTTCTTAACCTACAGTGTGCATACTTGTAGGTCCTAAGCGTACCTATTTAAATCTTTCGGTGTATAACGCTCACCTTCCTGTCATAATCACCTATCGCGGACTTAATACAGGGCCTATTCAGTTTTCGTACTAGAGATTCCCACACAACACTATTCATTAGAAAAAAGGTCCGACGATCAACAAGTTCAACTAAACAAAGTAATTGTAACAATTCTGTTACTTTTTACCATAATTCAAAGGCAATGCATAGTCAACTCATGAAACCTCTTCGTAGACCCATCGCCACATGTTACGCATGAGGTGCGGTCCAGAATTTGTCTAATGAGCAGAAATGTTAATCAGATTTGGTTTCACTACCACTATCATCAACTATGACGTCGATTCTCAAGAAACTTGGTGATCGGGGATCCTTCTCACAAGATTCGCGCTTTTTACTCAATGATCTTGGAACATACCGACTGTTAATTAACCCTGATAATATTTGCTTCTTAATAGCTCGTGTGAAGGGACTTCACGAATAACTCGGATCAATATCGTTAAAATCAGATTATCAACAGTAACCCTTTACTATCGCTCACTAACACATTTTTCATGTAAGGAAAACGATTGCGAGATCTAGTGCTATCATAATATTACTTTGAAAGTAAGTGAACTCAGATCTGAAGACGGCTGTGCAAGTCGTAACGCAACAAGATCTTTACCGAGTACAGGTAAATGACCAGTACCGTTACTAACTCGATACAATTTCGATGCCACTACGACATCACTAACTCGCTTTGCCACTGAAAACGACTACTTGTTCAGTCATTTGAGATATCTCAATTCCCTCATATGGGATATCTCATCCTAAGCTTCGTACTAAACCTAAAATTGAAACTAGGAAAGTACTAACTAACCAATAGGAAACTCATTAGCTACTTGCTTTTTACTAAGTGTGTCTCAATTACCTAGTGATAGTGCAAGATATAACCACGACTAATACAATGGTCAAACATGAAAACTTAAAACTCGAACTAGCATCTCTTCACTAGAGAACCTTCGACCTCCCTATCGAAATAATATGGAAGCGACTCACCGAGTATTCCATTCCAAACTTGCGCGCGCTCGTAACGTTCGGCTACGACATGCGAACTGCTAGCCTGCCATCGGTCTTGACCTCTCAGATGTTGACACGTCAACCTTCGCGCTCAGCATCTGAATCGCTAGCCTGCAGCAGAGGCTTCAGGCTGCGACACAATATGGTATCGGAAACATGAAAAACATTACGAGAGTATATGTTCACACGGTTATCTTAACCATACACAGCTTTGATGGAAATTAATCAGTGCACCGGTGTAGTAACCTAAACCAATCAATCTGCCTAGCCTTTTCCCAACTACATTGGGGTCGGTTTCCAGTCCCACCGGATTCCTGCTGAGAACCAGAGTTTTACTACCTATCTGACCTCCACAACCCAGTAACTGGATAAAACGGTACCCCTTGGCAAGACGTGTGTCAGATCTCAGGCTTCTGACTACCCGTAACGACTGTCAAAGATCTTCAAATGACAGCCGGGACCAACGGCTTAACGTGCTCTCCGAGGCACGGAGGAAACCCGGTATGTTGAAATGGTCACCCATCCACGGACCGACCTCGTCAAGCGTTGCTTAACCTTGATGATCGACCAGTGCGGCTGTTATTATTTAGCCACGAGCTTCTAGTAGTAATAGTTACCTAAACCGGCATGGCCAAATAGGTTATTATGGACACCGACTTTGAGTGCAGAGTTCCTGTCCAAAACATGAACCACACATTAGTGTCCCAAGTGCCCAGGTCGCTGTCGCTAGTCGATGGGCTTTAGAGAATCCAATGAATGCCATAGCGTTTTAAGTCGCAATTAACGAGGCCTGGTAGAGTTTACCACTTTTAAGATAGTTTGGCCCTACGACCACAAAAGAAGAATACTACGCTTCTTCTCAAACTTTGCTAACTCTCACTACATAGAACTATCACACAACAAAACTAATCAAAATATTTCATTTGGAATTATAATATTTTCCAGACTAAAGTGTAAGGTAGGCACCATATCGTTCTAAGGCCGTCGGCGTCGTAACCATAGTCTGCCAAGGCTAGTCAAGGGTCATTGCCAGTGTTAGCAGAATAAATAACTCTTCAACAACACCAAAACTTGACCAGCGATAACTAACATGAGATTATGGACCCGACACGGACCACCCCGACAATCCACTGGCCACCATACTGTACACAAAACCAGAATTTTGAATAACGAACACTCTTGGCCATAATCATAACAAAATGAAAACGACTCACCAGATTTGCATAAAGATCCGTGTGTATGGAATTCTCCACAAGTCCACACACTCCTCCTTGTCCTGACCGACCTGTCCAGCTCCTCGGTTGTAGCTAGCTTCCTTGCTTCTCCGCTCCGTTATTGATTATTCAAGACTGAGGGTAGTCGCAACTGACACCGCGATTTTTTTGCAAGAATGTAACCGCCATTTTCACTAGCGTTGTTCTTACATGTGATCTCATTAGCACGACTGAATCCCAATTCTGATGTCGCATCAAGGCTGGCCGATAGATGTAAACCATCGGGAAGTCAGGACGTATTCCCTTAGGTTAAGACATCGTGTGTGGGCAGGTCGTTGGGTACAATCGTGAAAATGAAATCACACAAATTATTCGATACACTGAGTATATTCAAATAGACACAAGTTACATTCTTGCTTACTAATATTACGGATCGACACTGATTCTACGACGTGTTAGCTCTAAGCCTGTCAGTACTCAACTGCCAGTACATTTTAGCTCAACTGCTAGATTCTATTATCCCCACCACGCAAGTGGTTAGAGAAAGCGCGCCAAAGCGTAGTTGTTCTTGCTTTGCCGCCAGATGGCGTGCTTGCGATTTGTTTTGACGTCCGTACTATTGACTAAACCCGACATATATATTTGACATTGTTTACATCAATATCAGGAATTATAGTGGTCGATGCAATTCTCAAACTGTTCTCAAGGTGAACATCGGTGATTCTGGTTCTTGTCTTGTTCTTTACATTTTTCATTCTAAAAAATCTGTCATAGATACGTGGTGCCAAAAAGAGATGTCATTTTAAGTGTATCATACACTTAAAATGACATGATTTATTTTGAATAAAACTCGAGCAAACCTAAATTAAATTTCCCTTTCAAAGTAGAGTTGCACTGAAACTCCATCTGAACTTCTCAGACGGAAACACTGAATGGATGAGCAAACAAATTTAGGCTCATTTAATTTTTCGGTAATATTAAATGAGTATAATAATTAATTATTATAATTAATCGGTAAAACGTGAGTCGAATTGTTTTTTCAGATATTGCAGCGCAATTATATTTATTCCATGTTTAAAATTTTACAAGACAAAAAATGTGGAAAATGCGTGGTAACATTTTTTTAATTGATTTATTCACAAGTCCAACTTCACTTTAAACGCTTTTAAAGCGTCAAATGGCTCTTGAATCAAATTATGTTTTCGTTGCAGTTTCTTATTTAAATTATTGAGATGTGATGTTTATGTCAGTGAAATGAACAGCTTTATCCTTGCTTTCCATAAACGCTGCAATTTCCTTCCGCAAATCAAACACACGTTAAAACATTTTCCCTTTGCTGAGACCTATGTCCAGCAGTGGCCGTCTTTCGGCTGAAATGATGATGATGATGAGCCAACGAACATCAAATACTATCTTATTTCTGTGATGTTCGTTGGCTCATCATCATCATAGAAATAAGATATTATATCACCATATTCAGCATTCATTTCTTATCTGGCCCCGAAATTTGATGAAGTTAACAGTTTTTACCACAACACTCTTGACATCTTGAATATTAACTGCACGTACAAAGGTCCATTTGAGGGACTAAGTGCGGAAACCAAACCCCCTAACATAGAATATTAACTGACTGCATGTTAATTTTCTTGCTAGGTAAAGCAGTGGTATTGTACGAAGGAAAAAAACAGGCTTATTTTTCTTTAATCAAGCAACAAATCCTTCATTTTAGCCAACCATAGACGGTGTGCCGTCTGTGGAGATCCCAGCCAAATTTGATAATTTGGGATTATATCTGTTTATGACGATATTAAAAGATTCCATCAAATCACATCGTCTTGGGTTGCCTTTTATTGGAACTACAGCTGCCATTTCCTCACTAACAACAAAGTTTACGTCAACGCCGCAAATAAACACGGCCAAATGAGCGGTCTCACTTAGTTCTGTCTGTACTTTCTTCGAAAGCAACGGATAACGCTAATGCCTGCCAGGCCACCAAGAACACCACTGGGCCGCGGGTTGAAGACCTTTGCTCTACTTTTAATAAATAAAGTTTTACCTATTTCTGATATTAATTCTGAAGTTGTTATTTTCATATCTTTATTTTTGTGTAAGATAAAAACATCTCTGGATATGTTCGCTTCACCTTGTGTAACCTGTTGATGTGAAAAAACCGTAGGTGCATAATTCAATAACAAATTACACTGATTAACCATGATTGTTAAGGCAAAACCTCCTGTCGCTGGCAAAGTCGAGGGTAAACGACCTAGAGGCAGAAATCCTATATGCTGGTCAGACCAAATGCAGACATCGTTGAACATCAAAGCCTCAAAAGCCGTGCATGTTGAGAATAGGAGCAAGTGGAGAAATATCATGAAACACAAAGTTATGAAACCATGATGTAGTCACGACCCCCAGCAATGGGGAATCGACGCAAGCAGGAGGGTTGACTGATGTTTTTACAATAAAATGAAGCTATTATTATGACCTATCAAACGACATGGATCCACCATGGACGAACCATGGATGGATGGATGGATGGACCATGATTTGATAAACTACTGAGTCAAATCGCCCATACCCCCTTAATTGAGTTGTTGAAATAAAAAAGAAACATTTTTTAATGTATTTTATAACTTTACATAATTATCATAATTTTTTTTTCGTTCCTAAAAACTCTTAAATATATTTTTTTCAATTAAATACCAATCATGGTGCGTGGTGGAGCATTATGACGCCACCAACATTGGTGACGTCATAATGCTCAAAGAATTTCAGGATAGTACAGTGTCAACTACACATGAATTAACAAAAAAATATCTGAAAATTATTGCAAAAATATTATTTATAACAGCTAATTTTATTTAGTCATGTGTGATAAAGGATTCATAAAGGCTAATTTTGATAACATACCTGATGGACGATTTGGAAGTTCTGAGCATAAATAACTTAGTCGTAATGAATATTACGTGTTAGTGGACCGGTGTTTGTTATTGGTGTTAACCAGGCATACAATCCTTGAAATTTTTGGTACTTCACATTACTTCCATATCCCTTATTAATATTAATCACTAATATCTATAGTATATATTTGCAAATACTAAAAATCTTTGTAGAACGTAAACGTGAAAATATTATCTTGGTACATCCTTACATTAATTCTACAATAAATATCTCTTAAATGCGTCGACCGATTTTCACAATTCAAACAGAAATACTAGTTTTACTCCTATATCAGTCATTTGAGACTAAAATAAATCATGTTTTCAAGTTACGAAATTATACAACAATATAAACTTTGCTCGAAAGTTCCCTTTAAATTTATTTTTCTTAGTCTTTAATGATCAAATTAAGATACTAATACGAATCTTATACTAAATTAGAACAAGGTAACAACATGGTTAACGCATTCTAATTGGAATCTAGTTAAACATAGAACATATTTATAACTTGACTGCTATTGTACTTGGCTATTGCGCGAATCATATTTACTGGGGAGTTTTTTTGTAGTATTCGTACATAATGGTACGAAACAAGCACGATAACTTTTAAGGTTTAATATTTTTGATATAAGGTAAAAAGTTAAAACATTGTATCAGCTGTGTGCTACAAGCTACAATGAGTAGAAATGAATATCGTGTCGTCACACGAGCACGGGTTTGTTCGGGAAGTATGGTGTGTTTTCAGTACTGGATCCAAAAAAAATATTTTCCATTTGGTATTACCACGGGCGCTAAGAAAGAAAGTTTGGTTCAAATAAATATCACTAGATGGCGCGATATGCACCTATCTGTTATTGAATATGTGTAAAATTAAAATTTTCTGGAATTGAACATATAAATTGTATGTTCTTGTTTATTCAACTCTCCTAAGTACAAAATTATGGAATATTGGGCTCTTAATTCACATTTCAAAGATTATTTGAACGGATCATTTATAAATGGCAATAGATGGCGTGGTTTTAAATTTCTGAGGCATTTCACTCGATTGTTTAAATTTACACTGTAATACATTTTGGTGCAAAGAAACGGTAAAAACGTGCAAAAAATACTATAAAACAAACTTTCGCTGTATTTAAAGAAAAAAATATTCACGAACCGAGTAAACCCTTTTACTTGCAAGTTGCTGCTAACACCATCTATTTAACGCCGTGGAACGGAACCGAATGCGATTGATGTTCAAAAAATAATCGGTTTAATCAGACGAAAAACACTCGTTACGTCGGCACGGTTCCTTTGTATCGGATGAGGCATTTGTATGCTAGTATTATATTATCTGTGGTATTACTTTGTAATTACAGCAAAAAAAAAACTAATTTGTTTTGTATTAAAACTTATGAAATGATCTTTCCATTTATTACAAAAAAAAGTTGGTTCAACAACCCAATTGGTTGGGAAATCCTAAAAATTATATGGCTAGGTAATTATATCACGTGGGATTATAGTATCTACTAACATTCTCTGGACATGTCCTGTGACAATAGATCACCAAGCCGAAATCTTGTAGTTCCACTAGTTTTTGAAAATCTTGGCTCTCCTTGTAGCATGGACATAACTGCTGTTCACTGCATCTAAGAAAACATTGTTTTACAACTTACATAAGTTGTATATGTCATGGACCAAGTGATTAATCAACGCACACTAGCCCGGCCAATATGAATCAAGTCAAGTCAAATCGGGCAAAGTAATGAATATTGTTTTAAACTTCATTATTTATCACATTGTCTGTTCAATTCGGTTGTTGTTGGGCAACTTGATAATTATGGCATAGACTAATATATATTATGGTACATTAGTATGGTTTTAATTTTGAATATTCGGTCAGCATAAAAATGTCTGCGAATAAAATATTTTCACAGCTAATTATATTATTTGGTCAGCAGGATTATAGAATCGGTTAAATTAAAATAATTGTAAGCGGTTCCGCTATTATCAACGAATTAGTCCAAGCTTAGGATACCCCGACACGGATAGATTGGGTTCGAAGGATTTTGAGACCCTGTAGACAGAAATAGGAGTTCCGCGCAGCGAAGCTCCGTCTACTTTACTGCTTAAATAGTAATCGTAATTTAGTAATTGTAATTTCAATAGTTATTAGTAAATAGGCTATTAGTTAGTTTATTAATCTACTCGTTCAAAATAAATGGGGGCGCCGCGCAGCCAGGCGGGAGTAGAGTCGGTGAGGTGCATAGATATTTTGATCGTGTTGTACCTACATCACAGTTTATTATAAAAACCAACTATTATTCACTTACTCTCCAAGTTCCCCCATAATACGTGAAGGGTAATTATTACACTATATAAAAACAAAACCGTAACATAAAATTGTTTTGTCAGTTTGACAATGAATTAAGTACACCACTGACAAGATAGACTTGTCGTTGGTGGCCATAGAGTTGTATATTATGACAACTTGACATAAAGATTGCTTACCCTTTTATAAAATTTATTGTTGACTAACCAACCCGCACTGGGCCCGCGTGGTGGATTACGGCCCATTCCCTCTCACAAAGAGGAGGCCTGTGTCCCAGCAGTGGGAACTTTAATAGGCTGATGATGTGATGTGATGTGTGTTGACTAAACAATCCGCAGGGGGCATAAGACCGCGGCTAACCTATATTTTAATGTTTCTTACTTTTCAGAGCGGAAATTTATTTGTCATCGGGTTTTAATTGAATAAAAATGCTCTAATTTATCTTAAAAGAAAAAGTGGGCTTCGCCCCCTCAACGGTAGCGACACCTGAATCAGGTGTAATAGAAAAACAATTGTTCACAAATTATGACCGTTTAAGGGTTAAAACGTTACACAATTATTGAGTGCAAATGCCCTTCGTTCCCGAATGGTCACGGTCCCGTATGGTCACTTGCCCGAAATGTACACTCACCACCAAAATTGCATCGTAGTATATGTACATGCAATTTTGCATTTTATTTCTTGACTGAAACTTATTAACAGTAATCGGTATCTTATAGCCTCAGTTGACAATTTTGTTTACTGTCAGTTAATTTTCTCTTAGTTGGAGTGTAGCTAAGGGTGTTTATTAGGACTATTTTTTTTTGTTCATGTCTTTATGACCTCTAGAGAGCGGCATATTGAATTTAGTTCACGTTACATATATTCTGTACAGGCTGAAATTTGAATTATTGTTTTCCCGCGGCAGAATGATTTGCCATTAGTAGTACTATCGAAGTACAGACTTAAAATTAACAAATAAATATGATTTAGTTTTAAAACAACAAAAAAAACATCAACTCGAAAGCGTGAGAACTAATAGTAATTCCCTAGACCTAAATGACCGCGCGGCCCGTCGTCGGCCCGCCCGGCTCGCGCTGCTATTGGTTCGCCGGTTAACCGTCGCGGTTTACGTCGTTTTTGAGTTTTGTTTTTTACAATTTTGTTAATCTGCCATTTCTTGATTCTAATGTTTATTTATTTTATCAATGGATTGTATTACCAGGGCAAAATCATTTCGCTGCGGGAAAACAACCATTAAAATTTCAGCGTGTATATGTTATGGACCAAGTGTCCAAAGTCCCTGTCGGAGATGGAGTGCCTAACGCTACGCAAAACACTTCATCCTTAGAAGCAAAAAAGCTAATGGTTCCTTCCTCAAAAAGTACCTAATGGGGAGCCTCAACCTTGAAACATTCGTGACTTCGAGAGGGCACTTGCACTATCGTCCGAATCACAGCTGTAACTGCCAGCTGTGATTCGGACGGAGCTGTGACATCACGTTTACTACAACGTAACAATAAAGTTACTGCATGTAGGTACTATGCTTTTTTTATTTTTTTTTGCGTGGAGAAATGCTCATGCATACTGCGCTACCACAGGGAGATGGCGCAGTTATGTGGGACTGTAACCCACTAAAAGTCGACGGTTTCCTCCTGTGCCGCTTATGGCGGGAACACGGGCACGCGTTAGCATTAACACTCACCGCGAACCACTGAACTTAAACTTTACCAAAGGGCAATGCACAACTGACGTCGGTGTCACCCTAATAAAGAACATCTTTAACGCCTGGGAGGAAGCACAAGACGCTATTGGAATCTTTTGCAACCTCTCGATGGCGTTCGATTGCGTTAACCATGGTCCATGAGACACTATTGTTGAAGCTCGAGCACTATGGAATTATACAGCCCTTGAGTTACTTAGATCATATTTAAAAGCAAGACAAGTTTAAGTTCATGTTAACAGCGTAAACTCACTAGGGTCTGAAATGACAATGGGTGTTCCTCAAGGCTCGATGTTGGGTCCATTCATCTTTTTAGTTTACATAATAATAATTAATTAAATAAAAAATAATTTAATTAAAATTAAATAATAAATACATAATAATATATTATTTAACAATTTTTTTAAATTAATGATTTACCGATTTACCCAATTATTACAACAACATCTTTGATATTTAAAATAGATAGGCGGTAACAAAATCTTGATGATGTGAATAACTCTATTCATCAGGTCCAAAATTGGTTCACGGCAAACAATTTGGTACTAAATGAAAAAAAAAAAGCTAATGTATTAGATTCACATTGCCGAATGTTAGAAGTAGCGAATGCAACATCATTTGAACGGCGAAAAACTGGACTTGATTGAGTGGACCTGTCAAGTCAGTGCACGCATTTGTCAATAACCGTGCAGCTCAACTCAGAATCTAAGGAGCTCAACGAATTGGCGAACAATACCAAATAAAGGACATTCGGGTAGGCCGCATAAACTACTCAAACTGCCAGACCATGATTAAAAACTAACTAAGATAAATAAAAATAAAAATAAAAAAAATATGATCCACATAGATTTCACATTCACAATAATTAAAATAAAAAAAAACATATTACTTTAAAAAGTAAATATTCTTGTCATTGCAAGAAAACCAAAAAAAAAATATTAAAAAACTAAATTCACGGAGGAAATACCTAAAAAAAAAAGTACCATGTATAAATACGGACTATGTCTCTGCGCATCGCTTAATTTTAAAGTGGTTGCCCATACGCCCGCGCAGAGAGCAAAAGGCATTAACTACCTTGTTTTCATTTCTTGCATCCTCCAATGCTCCTAGTTATCTGGCCCCTCACTTTCAATATATTTGCGCCAACCACAATAAAAATCTTCGCTCTTCACACAACCATCTTCTTCAATGTCCCACTCACCGGACTGACATCATTCACTGTTCTTTCTTCGTTCAGTCTATTTCTCTGTGGGATGAGCTCCCTCAAGAAATCAGGATGGCACCTAATCGATTAGCATTCAAAGTGAAAGTTCGCGAGCACATTCGTAAGAAGTTGGCAGTAGTATCGTCACAGCGTTAATGTTCTCCAATTATCTGTTTATGTATATGTCGGGTTTAGTCAATAGTACGGACGTCAAAACAAATCGCAAGCACGCCATCTGGCGGCAGAGCAAGAACAACTACGCTTTGGCGCGCTTTCTCTAACCACTTGCGTGGTGGGGATAATAGAATGTAGCAGTTGAGCTAAAATGTACAGGCAGTTGAGTACTGACAGCCGTAGAGCTAACACGTCGTAGAATCAGTGTCGATCCGTAATATTAGTAAGCAAGAATGTAACTTGTGTCTATTTGAATATACTCAGTGTATCGAATAATTTGTGTGATTTCATTTTCACGATTGTACCCAACGACCTGCCCACACACGATGTCTTAACCTAAGGGAATATATCCTGACTTCCCGATGGTTTACATCTATCGGCCAGCCTTGATGCGACATCAGAATTGGGATTCGGTCGTGCTAATGAGATCACACGTAAAAACAATGCTAGTGAAAATGGCGGTTACATTCTTGCAAAAAAATCGCGGTGTCAGTTGAGACTACCCTCAGTCTTGAATAAAAAAAAAAACCAGTCCGGAGCGGAGCAGAATGGAAACTAGAAACTACCAAGGAGCTGGACAGGTCAAGGAAGAGCGTGTGGACGTGTGGAAAGATCCAAGCACTGATCTTTATGCAAATCTGGTGAGTCGTTTTCATTTTGTTATGACTATGGCCAAGTGTTCATTATTCAAAATTATGCTTTTGTGGACGGTATGGCAGTCAGTGGATTGTCGGGGTAGCCCGTGTCAGGTCATAATTTCAACTTGGTTATCGATGGTCAAGTTTTGGTGTTGTTGAAGGGTTATTATTCTACTAACACTGGCAATAACCCTTGACTGGCCTTGGCTGACTGTTATTGTTTGGAAGTTAGAACGATATAGTGACAGCGACGTACCTACCTTACATTTCGTCTGTAAATTATGATAATTCCAAATGAAATACTTTGATTAGAATTGTAGTGCGATAGTTTTGTCTAGTGCGAGGTGAGAGTTAACTAAGTTTGAGAAGAGGCCTAATATTCTTCTTTTCGAATCAGAGGGCTAAACTACACCTAGGCACTTAGGGCAACCACATATTACAGTAGGTTCATGTTTTGGACAGGAACTCTGCACTCAAATTCGGTGGCCATAATAACCTATTTGGCCATGCCGGTTTAGGTAACTACTACTAGAAGCTCGTGGCTGGGTAGTGGCAGCCGCGCTGGTCGATCTTCGGGGTTGGGCAGCGTTTGGCGGGGTCGGTCCGTGGATGGGTGGCCGTTTCGACGTGCCGGGTTTCCTACGTGCCTCGGGGGGCGGGTTGGGCCGTTGGTCCCGGCTGTCATTTGAAGATCTTTGACAGTCGTTACGGGTAGTCAGAAGCCTGAGATCTGACACCAGTCTTGCCAAGGGGTACGTACCATTTTACCCAGTTACTGGGTTGTGGTCTGACCTAGACAGGCAGTCACTCCATGTAAAGCACTGGTACTCGGCTGAATTCGGTAGGACTGGAAGCCGACCCCAGTGTAGTTGGGAAAAGGCTAGGCAGATTGATTAGTTTAGGTTACTACGAGTACACCGGTGCATCGATTAATTTCCATCAAAGCCGTGTATGGTTAAGATAACCGTGTGAACATATACTCTCGTAATGCTTTTCATGTTTCAGATACCATATTGTGTCGCAGCCTGAAGCCTCTGCTGCAGGCTATCGATTCAGATGCTGAGCGCGAAGGTTGACTTGTCAACATCTGAGAGGTTAAGACCGATGGCAGGCTAGCAGTTCGCAGGTGGTAGCCATTGGCAACAGCTGTGAGGTCGGGAGCGCGTGCAAGTTTGGAATGGAATACTCGGTGAGTCGCTTCCATGTTATTTCGATAGTGAGGTCGAAGGTTCTCTAGTGAAGAGATGCTAGTTCGAGCTTTAAGAGTGTTCATGTTTGACCACTGAGTTGGTCGTGGTGATATCTAGCACTATCACTAGGTAATTAAGACACACTTAGTAAAAAGCAAGTAGCTAATGAGTTTCCTATTGGCTAGTTAATACTTTCCTAGTTTCAATATTAGGTTAAGTACGAACCTTAGGATGAGATATCCCATATGAAGGAGTTGAGATATCCAAAACGACTGGATAACTAGTGATTTTCAGTGGCAAAGCGAGTTAGTAATGTCGTAGTGCCATCGCAATTGTATCGAGTTAGTAACGGTACTGGTTATTTACGTGCATTCAGAGTAAATCTTATGTTGCGTAACGATTTACAACTACCGTCTTCAGATCTGAATTCACTTGCTTACTTTCAAAGTAATATTATAATAGCAGTAGATCTGGCAATCGTTTTCCTTGCATAAAAACTGAGTTAGTGAGCGATAGTAAATAGTTACTGTTGGTATTTGATTTTAAAGATTTGATCAGAGTTAATTCGTGAAGCTCCTTCACACGGCTTCATTTGACATTATCAGGCTTAATTGGTCCCCTCATATTAATAGTCGGTATGTTCCAAAATCTTTGAGTAAAAAGCGCGAATCTTGTGAGAAGGATCCCCGATCACCAAGTTCCTTGAGAATTGGACATCATAGTTGATGACAGTGGTAGTGAAACCAAATCTGATTAACATGTCTGCTTATGAGACAAATTCTGGACCGCACCTCATGCGTAACATGTGGCGATGGGTTTTTGAAGAGGTTTCATGAGTTGAGTATGCATTGCCTTTGAATTATGGTATAGAGTAACTGAATTGTTACAATTACTTTGATTAGTTGAACTTGTTGATCGTCGGACCTTGTTCTGAGGATGTGTTGTGTGGGAAACTTTGGTACGAAAACTAAGTAGGCCCTGTATTAAGTCCGCGATAAGTGATTATGACAGGATGGTGAGCGTTATACACCGAAAGCTTTAGATAGGTACGCTTAGGACCTACAAGTATGCACACTGTAGGTTAAGAAAGATGCCAGCGGGTTATGTACCAGTCGATGTTGATGTCAAAAGGATTTTGATGATAATGAGCAAGCTTAAAGTGTCGAGTAATTGAGTCTATCAGCCATATTATGTTTGACCGTACCAGTAGATTCTGGCGGAGGTCGGGGTCTAGAGAGACCGTTGTGTGAGAGCAATATAATTGCTAGTCGGCTATAGAGCCGTGGCGTTAGAGGTTTTACTCGAGAGTTTCTGTAGGCTTGGCAGTTTTTGCTGCAGAATAAGTTTTAAAGTTTGTTTGGAATGACTGTGGTACATGGCCCAGGGTAACGGTTTAGTTTAAAGAGTAGGGTTCTAAAATCTTTATTTTCACGAACACAATAATCTAGTTTGGTCAGGAATAGCCGAGCGTTGTGTGGCAACTATTGGCCTGTGTGGCAACTGTTGGCCTGTGTGGCAACGGTAGGCCTGTATGGCAACGGTAGGTCTGTGTGGCCTGTATGGCTGGCGGTAAGCCTGTGTGACACTATGTCTGGTGGGAAAATTCATGTTTGTGTTAGGAACCTTACAGAAAGTTCCTATTGAGTTTAGAGTTTAAAAGAAACTAAACTCTCAGTCATGCGTTTGGTGAGGTCACCATGATAATTTTGATGACGTTCGAATCGTCAAGCCCTCATTACGAAAATTGAAATAATTTTGGTTTTCTAATTTTGATTACTTTGCGTAGATCGTGTTAGTAAGACACGCAGAGCTCAGGTACCAATAGGGCAGACTAAATCTCTGTGTGAACAGGTTCTGAGTTCAGAGAGTTGAGTTGACTTGACATCGTGGAGATGTTCGAGTAGAGCAATTGTGATTGCTAAGAGAGCTATGAGATAGCTAAATATCATGAATAAGATACCTGGTGGTTTCTTTTGCTGGATTTAATTTGAGATTAATGACTGTCAGTGGTACTTGGACTTTGTAATCACTATGATTGGGTGCTTTTAGGTACCAAATCGATGATTGAGTTGCTATTTTCTTTAAATTGGAAATAGAATTACTCTTTCCTTGCAAAGGTGAAAGGAGACATTTAAATGATCATGTTTGATTGATTCAAAATGTTTCCTCACTCACCTAGAGTATGCGTCAGGATTGGACGAGTGAATACTGTTTGGAAATTTTGTGTTTCAGAAAAACATCCCTTGTATGATGGGAGACTGGCGGGTTGGAGTAGACCAAGAGGACGTGTGGCGCAACACGACATGAGGTAGCATGGAGCGAGGACAAGATGATAAAGCCTGCGGGTGATAGATTTGGGGATCTGTCACCTGAGAGAGGCCCGAGAAGGCGACGTGTGTGTTCCACGCTCGCCTCTCAAGAGTAATTACGGCCTAGAGAACACCATGTGGTTTTAGTCAGTAGGAGTCTGACAGACCCCTCAGTTTCCCCCAAGGGCTGAGGACATCCATTGAGGATTTCCACATGATTCGATACACTGTTAGAACCTGACAATGAGAAACAGACGAGGACGCCTGTCTCGCAGGATGGCCGTGTCGGGTTTAGTCAATAGTACGGACGTCAAAACAAATCGCAAGCACGCCATCTGGCGGCAGAGCAAGAACAACTACGCTTTGGCGCGCTTTCTCTAACCACTTGCGTGGTGGGGATAATAGAATGTAGCAGTTGAGCTAAAATGTACAGGCAGTTGAGTACTGACAGCCGTAGAGCTAACACGTCGTAGAATCAGTGTCGATCCGTAATATTAGTAAGCAAGAATGTAACTTGTGTCTATTTGAATATACTCAGTGTATCGAATAATTTGTGTGATTTCATTTTCACGATTGTACCCAACGACCTGCCCACACACGATGTCTTAACCTAAGGGAATATATCCTGACTTCCCGATGGTTTACATCTATCGGCCAGCCTTGATGCGACATATATTTATTTATTTATTTAATTAAGGTTCACCAACAGTTGTTACAGATATTACACAGATAGGAACATATAAGTAATTGTGTCTTAAATCTAACTGCACAACCAATTACAGGCAAACACCACATGCATATTGCTCTTTGTAATTGAAAAAACTTAATGTACTAAAATTCTAGATAATTATATTATATTAAATACTAATAATAATACTAATTACGTCTAACAAACTTCGATATTGAATCTGCGTGGACGTCAACCAGGTCGCTGCGTTCGTTAATGAGTTTGCACATGCGGGGTATAGGCGAATTAGCACCAAACACTGTATGGCGAGGAGGTGGAGCTAAGGGAGTTATGGGTTTGCGAGGTGGTCTACGGGGTACTCTGAAATTGAACCTACATACCAATTGTGGGCAGTCAATGGTGTTATTGAGCATATTCGTGTATTTAGTTTATTTACTTTTTTGTGTATATAGTGTGTATGTATTTATAGTTTGTATGTATATCTTTGTATTTCAATAAATATTACCTATCTTGATTCATTCTCAATATTGCACCTACCACTATTTGTCTCTGCATCACTCTAAGGTCGACTGGTAGAAAATGCCTAAGGCATTAAGTCCGCCTCTGTACGTTTTTGTGCATGAAGTATTAAATAAATAAATACAACACTCCAAGAAATTCCTAGGCTCTACGTTCAAAGCCCGGGAATGCATTTGGAACATGAGCAGGGGGCAAATCCGCTACTACTATCCGAGTTTCCTGATTAGCGTTTCATAAATAACACAATCAAATGCCTTGGACAAATCAAAAAATATTTCCAAGGTATCGCACTTATCTTGCCATGCATTATAAATATGTCCTAAAAGCTCAACACGGCATCAGTAGTTAAACGACTCCTTGTAAAAAAATCTTTGCAATTGCTCTAAAATTAATTTCTCAGATATTTTCCTAAACGTAGGTAGTACTGAAATAGGTCTATAATTTGTAGGGTCTGAAGTACTACCTAATTTAAACAAAGGTATTATTTTACTATTTTTCATGGGCCGTAATCCACCACACGGGCCCATGCGGGTTGGTCGATGTCACATGTTTTCGAATTTTTGGTTCTAGGACATGCCGGTTTCCTCACGATGTTTTCCTTCACCGTTTTGAGAGAAATAATGGTGATGAAATAATTTACACAAAGTAAAGCGCCTGCCTGGGCTCGAACCCACGACCTACAACTTGTAAGTCGCGGCCGATACCACTGGGCCACCACTGCTCTATTAATGGCCTAGTTGAAATAAATATATTTGACTTTGACTTTGAACCCGTCGCGGCTGTCCTTCACCGGACCCTCCTCTGGGGAGTACCCCCCATCACCAGCGCACCAGAAAACACTGTGCTCCGTGACGACCCTAGGGACCAAAGCATCACATGGGTGCCAGACGACCCCGTATGTGGCACCCTTGGTCCCCTTGTAACGGGTCAAGGTCAATGGCCCCGCCACCTACCATTTTCTGCCGCAGAGAATAGGGAGAGCGGCTAACGCTATACCGACACTTCTCCTCCCCCGCGGCCCCACCGCGTCTGCCATCAGACCCCGTCCAGGCCGCGGAAGGTAGGGAGAGTGGCTCACCACAATACCGGCACTCCTCTCCCGCCGCGGCCTCCAACCCTCAGCCATGATATCGCACGGGTATGGGAGGGCCCATACTTAGCCATAGCCCGCCTCAGTTGCGATGTCGCCAAGGCAGCACAGCAACCTACATGTTGGCCGCTACGTCGTCGGCTTATCGGCAAAAACCCTGACGAGTGGCCCCTCCTCGGGTTCCTCTGCGCTTCACCGTGGGTGACCAAGCCACGATTAATGAGCCCCCCGCCTCGACAATGCAGGAACCCACCGGAAGGGTGCATGTAATAGGCTGGACGATTAATTTCTGTCGCACTCTACAATACTTACTTCAGTCGACAGCTGTCCATCCCTCATATAGTTCAGTAAGAGATGGAGTGGTAGTGAAAAGCTATAGGAATGTCGGTGCCGATACACTTCAGCTCTGTGACCTGTGACACATCTACTAATAACAGACGCATCAGACATTGGTTGGGTCAACAATAGAAAAAAGGTTTTTGCGATCTATGCGGTTACAAGTCAGAACCAGCATCAACGCCAAAATGCACAGATACTGTTGCAATCTGACAACCAGTTAGTGGTATCGTGTAAAAATAAGGAGAGAACTCGAAATCCAAAAAACTGCTCCAACAAGCTCTTACGGTTCTAGACAAGTAGAACATTCATCTAACAGCACACTACTTTCCTCGCAGATTCAATGCTGAGGTGATACTCTTTCTCGGCAGAAAACTTGTTCAGAGTGGCACCTCCCGAAGATGGCAGTGACAGAAATGTGGGGCAAGCCGGAGATAGACCACTACACACGAGTGTGCGAGCAGTTCACACAGTATCAAGGGACGCATCATTGAACGTGAACGATCAAGAAGTATCGTAACGTAATTTTTCACCAGTGGCACTACAACCTAGCTTGATTGTTTCCAAACCTGGGTTTGGACCATTTTCAGGGTTTCAGACGCCTTAATCAAGCCAATAGCAATTACTCGTTCATATTGAATGCTCCGAAGTTGAATAAGGTATTTTGGCAAGCAGGTGTTCAACGGCAAGCGCGACATCCCCATCCATCCATCTGATTATGTGCATAACTCCAGCTTCTTCATACTTTGTAGAATAATTCTATCTATGCTAATATTTAAGGTATAAACCTAAAATTAAGCATTCCTATGCATTCCACATCCTTCTTCGACAAATCTTTCACGGTTCAAGCAGCTCGTTTATGGAATGCATTACCTATTGAGGTAAGACGTGCGCAAACACAACCTACCTTTAAAAAAATGGTGAAGGAGCATTTCCTTTCTCTGTAACTATTCTTCTCCTTTCTCTGTTCTATATTTTATATTTATTAGTATATTATTTTATTGGTATGTATGTATTTTATATAATATCTAAGTAATATTATCAAGATAGTTTTTGTACACTGACAGCCCTATGTCTATCTCCTCTCGTTCAGTCCATCCAAAGGTTGTCTGGAAGAGATTGCCCTGTGCGATAAGACCACCCATTGTACACTTATCTTTAAAAATATTGTCCTGTTACTATTTAAGTGGTGTACAATAA
Source organism: Anorthoa munda (assembly GCA_945859665.1). Classification (NCBI taxonomy): domain Eukaryota; kingdom Metazoa; phylum Arthropoda; class Insecta; order Lepidoptera; family Noctuidae; genus Anorthoa; species Anorthoa munda. The sequence continues at coordinate 12,563,649 of OX243900.1, read as the reverse complement.
ATTATATAATAAATAAATAAATATAATAACAGCAATCAAAGTTCCGAGTCTTAATTTAGCTGCCACAAAAACTTCGTTATTATGAGTCGTTTAGTATGTGTTAGCTGGAGTGACGTCACCGCAGCTTCCTCATTCAATGCAGGCAAACCAGTGAGGTTAGGGTTTTGGACTATAGTCAAAAAAATAAGGCAAAATAGCTGCACATGGAAGGAAAGAACTGAACGATAATACTTAAAAAGTGCTGAAACTATGATAAAAAAACGTGTGTGTAAACTGAAGTGACGTTACCTCAGCTACCATGTCACATCTTCCGAACAAAAGAAGATATGATGATGTATCATATCTCCAAAATTGAGGCATAATAGCTGCCATTGGCAGCAAAATGTTGAAATCTCTGGTCAAAATACTCTATAAGTTGCTTGCTATACTATAATGTTACTATACTATAATGCTATTATACCTTAAATATTAGCATAGATAGAATTATTCTACATCGTATGAGGAAGCTGGAGTTATGCACATCATCTGATTCTAGATCTAACCCGCACTTTGATCGACACCAGAACAGGGACAGATCCGCCGCAAGTACAGTATCTGCACTTGAAGGCATGGCTGATTTCGGGTGGTCAGATATTTTAATGGACTGGGCGGGTCTGAAACAAGTAGCTCCACAATCAAGTCCTACAGTGACGCAGATAGAGGCGATGGTGTGAGTAATTGAATACCATACAAAATAAATCACATGTGCCTTAATGCAGATCAAGTAGCACTACATTTAGCACATTTACGTTGTGATATAGGACGAAATTTTGACGAAAATAATATATGTCATGTATCGAGACATATGGCTACAGTTGTACTGTTAGCATCAGACCGCAGGGTTACCTTACATTGATAGCTCTGAAGATACCTTTATTTTGTTGTGGCCATCATTTGGTTCTAAAATGGAAAATAATAACCATGGCCTCACGGAGGTTTAGGCAGCACCTTGATGGAAAATTATAGCCCTTGATTAATGAACTATCAGTTTTTTGGTTGAGATAAATAATGCATGTAAGGAATATAAAACATCTTTATTTATTACTGCTAGAGGAGATATAAAGTCTGTTTCTAGAAATGTGATTGGTGAATGCCTGATGTCACTTTAAGCTACTAGTAGGTATAGTTCTCGCCAAACTTCTTGGTCGCCCTGAAGTTGGCTACAATGGCTGCGCAGCAGTAAATCTCATGCAAAAACTGCACCGTTTCGTGCCTTGCGCTTCGAAAAGCCAACTTCAGGGCGGCCCAGAAGTTTGGCGAGCATTATATTGATGTAACTTCAAGATCAGCAAGATCTGCACGGTTGCTTCTCTAAATTTTGTGGAACATATTCCAATTCATTAAATTCTTGAAAGCAGTAACTGCAGAATGATTTATACCTTCCTTTATTATCGGATCGAATTGCTAAATCAATCTGCCTAGCCTTTTCCCAACTATGTTGGGATCGGCTTTAGTTGTAAGCCCGGTGACTGTTTTACAGATCCACCGTGCCTAAAGTAATTTTATAGGGTATATTTTATTAGGGAAATATAGAATCAAACAAATATCTCATTACACATTGCAAGGTTTATTGTAATAAATAATCATACAGATACATATAACTAAATTGTGGCGAGCCACTTAACATCTAGATCTTTCCAAATCTTTAACAACTATTAGTATTTAACGTGTGTGAAGTTAGCATCTCAAATGTTAGCATCTCACAAATTAACACCACATATAATGGCATCCCACATAGTTCTATAGTTCTTGATAAGTTTTAACAATAGTTCCGTCGATTTTACTATCAAAATTGCATTTTGAAAAAATGAGTTGCTAACTTCGCAATACATATCATAGCATCTCATCGAATTTCTCAAAAAAACACAACATATAAGGGCATTACGCATAGTTCTACAGTTCTTGATGCGTTTTATCAATAGTTCCGTCGATTTTGCTATAACAATTTTGAATATCAGCATTTTGAAAAAATGAGATGCTAACTTCTCAATACATATCATAGCATCTCATCAAATTTCTCAAATAAACACGTTATTTAAGGGCATCCCGCATAGTTCTATAGTTCTTGATGCGTTTTATCAATAGTTCTGTAAATTTTGCTATAAAAATTTTGCATATCAGCATTATGAAAAAATGAGATGCTAACTTCACAATACTTATCATAGCATCTCATCGAATTTCTCAAAATTGACCTTGTTGTAGTTGGAAGCAAAAGAGTTCTGCATCCTAAACCTATTCTTTTGATAGTTCTGTCGGTTGAATCTAATTTAAATCCCTAAAAAAATATAAACGAAATATCCGAACAGTAGTGAGATCCTGAGGTATAACTGGTCGTTCCAGGTCGTATCTTTATACAGCCCAGAAGTACCAGTTATACCTGGTTTTAACATTCAAACGATAAGTCTAGGTCTCTCAAACAAGTCCCGAAAGAGTTTTAGTGTTTAAAACATCCACAATAATTATAAATCATTGTTATAAACAAAATATTCATAAAGGAGTGAGATGCTAAGGTACAGCTGGGAGTTCTGGTTCGTATAAAACATTTGAACTATTAGGCTAGGATCTCCTCCGTTTCAAATAATATATGAATGGACTTTAAAAAGTATGCTGCCGAAAGCGATAACTCTCACTCAAGTATCAGCAGAACATGGTTGAAGATTTAGGTTAGATAAAATCAGGGAAATATACATGGTACGCAAAAAACAACTAAAAAAAATGTTAAGAGGTACTGAGGCCCAGCATCTTATTTAATTATATTACTTCTATAAATTGTCTTAACGGAAACATACAACAGAAAGCCACAACTCTTACCAAAGATTTCACAGAACCTGGTTGAAGATTTAGTTTAGCGAAAATCAAGGAAATGTACATTCTACGCAATAAAAAATGCAAAAAAAAATGTTTATAGTTACTGAGTCCCGGCATCTCGTCGGATTCTAGTACTATTTTAAATAGACTTTACAAGAACATGCTACACAAAGCCAGAACTCTCACTTAAGTATCTACTGAGCCTGGTCGAAAATTTTGTTGAGCAAAAATCAAGAAAATTTTCAGAGCTCATCACAAAAATTAAAAAAAAAATGTTAGCAGGTACTGAGGCCCGGCATCTCATCGGTTTCTATAACAACTATAACTAGACTTTATAAAAACATGCTACAAAAAGCCAGAACTCTCGCTGAAGATTCCACATAGCTTGGTTGAAGATTTAGCTTAGCGAAAATCAAGGAAATGTACATTCTACGCAATAAAAAAATCAAAAAAAATGTTAAGAGGTACTGAGGCCCGGCATCTCATCGGTTTCTATAACAACTATAACTAGACTTTATAAAAAACATGCTACAAAAAGCCAGAACTCTCGCTGAAGATTCCACATAGCTTGGTTGAAGATTTAGCTTAGCGAAAATCAAGGAAATGTACATTCTACGCAATAAAAAAATCAAAAAAAATGTTAAGAGGTACTGAGGCCAGGCTCTCATCGGTTTCTAGTACTCTTATAACTAGACTTTACAAAAACATGCTACAGAAAGTCAGAACTCTCACTAAAGTATCTACTGACCCTGGTCGAAAATTTAGTTGAGCAAAAATCAAGAAAATTTTCAGAGCTCATTAGAAAAATGTCAAAAAAAATGTTAGCAGGTACTGAGGCCCGGCATCTCATCGGTTTCTATAAAAACTATAACTAGACTTTATAAAAACATGCTACAGAAAGCCAGAACTCTCACTGAAGATTCCACAGAGCTTGGTTAAAGATTTAGGTTAGCTAAAATCAAGGAAATATACATGGTACGCAAAAAAAACACAAAAAAAAATTTTCAGAGGTACTGAGGCCCAGCATCTTATTGAATTATATTACTTCTATAAATTGTCTTAATGGAAACATACAACAGAAAGCCACAACCCTCACCAAAGATTTCACAGAGCCTGGTTGAAGATTTAGCTTAGCGAAAATCAAGGAAATGTACATTCTTCGCAATAAAAAATTCAAAAAAAATGTTAATAGGTACCGAGGCCCAGCATCTCATCGGATTCTAGTACTCGTTTAACTAGACTTTACAAAAACATGCTACAGAAAGTTAGAACTCTCACTTAAGTATCTACTGAGCCTGGTCGAAAATTTAGTTGAGCAAAAATCAAGAAAATTTTCAGAGCTCATTAGCAAAATGTCAAAAAAAATGTTAGCAGGTACTGAGGCCCGGCATCTCATAGGTTTCTATAACAACTATAACTAGACTTTTCAAAAACATGCTACAAAAAGCCAGAACTTTCACTGAAGATTCCACAGAGCTTGGTTGAAGATTTAGGTTAGCTAAAATCAAAGAAATATACATTGTACGCAATAAAAAATTCAAAATAATGTTAAGATGTACTGAGGCCCAGCATCTCATTGAATTATATTAATTCTATAAATTGTCTTAATTAAAACATAGAACAGAAATCCACAACTCTCACCAAAGATTTCACAGAGCCTGGTTGATATTTTTTGCGTACCATGTATATTTCCTTGATTTTAGCTAAGCTAAATCTTCGACCAGGCTCAGTAGATACTTTAGTGAGAGTTCTGACTTTCTGTAGCATGTTCTTGTAAAGTCTAGTTATAAGAGTACTAGAAACCGATGAGATGCTTGGCCTCAGTACCTCTTAACATTTTTTTTTAATTTTTTATTGCGTAGAATGTAGCTTTCCTTGATTTTCGCTAAGCTAAATCTTCAACCAGGCTCTGTGGAATCTTCAGTGAGAGTTCTGGCTTTCTGTAGCATGTTTTTATAAAGTCTAGTTATAGTTGTTATAGAAACCGATGAGATGCCGGGCCTCAGTACCTGCTAACATTTTTTTTTACATTTTTCTAATGAGCTCTGAAAATTTTCTTGATTTTTGCGCAATTAAATTTTCGACCATGCTCAATAGATACTTTAGTGAGAGTTCTGACTTTCTGTAGCATGTTCTTGTAAAGTCTAGTTATAAGAGCACTAGAAACCGATGAGATGCCTGGCCTCAGTACATCTTAACATTTTATTAGAATTTTTTATTGCGTACAATGTATATTTCCTTGATTTTAGCTAAGCGACATCTTCAACCAGGCTCTGTGAAATGTTTGGTGATTTGGTGAGAGTTCTGGCTTTCTGTTGTATGTCTCCATTAAGACAATTTTTAGAAGTTATATTATTCAATAAGATGCTGGGCCTCAGTACCTCTTATCATTTTTTTTAATTTTTTTTTGTTTGCTATGTATATTTTCTTGATTTTCGCTAACCTAAATCTTCAACCAGGCTCTGTGAAATCTTTGGTGAGAGTTCTGGCTTTTTGTAGCATGTTTTTATAAAGTCTAGTTATAGTAGTTATAGAAACCGATGAGATACCGGGCCTCAGTACCTGCAAACATTTATTTTTTTTATTTTTGTAATGAGCTCTGAAAATTTTCTTGATTTTTGCTCAACATAATTTTCGACCAGGCTCAGTAGATACTTAAGTGAGAGTTCTGGCTTTCTGTAGCATGTTCTTGTAAAGTCTATTTAAAATAGTACTAGAACCCGACGAGATGCCTGGCCTCAGTACCTTTTAACATTTTTTTTTGAATTTTTTATTGCGTACAATGTATATTTCCTTGATTTTAGCTAAGCGACATCTTCAACCAGGCTCTATGAAATGTTTGGTGAGAGTTCTGGCTTTCTGTTGTATGTTTCCATTAAGACAATTTTCAGAAGTAAACAATTCAATAAGATGCTGGGCCTCAGTATCTCTTAACATTTTTTTTAAATTTTTTTTGCTTACCATATACATTTCCTTGATTTTCGCTAACCTAAATCTTCAACCAAGCTCTGTGGAGTCTTCAGTGAGAGTTCTGGCTTTCTGTAGCATGTTTTTTATAAAGTCTAGTTATAGTTGTTATAGAAACCGATGAGATGCTGGGCCTCAGTACCTGCTAACATTTTATTTTTTTTCGTACTACGTATATTTCCTTGACTTTCGCTAAGCTAAATCTTCAACCAGGCTATGTGAAATCTTTGGTGAGAGTTCTGGCTTTTTGTAGCATGTTTTTATAAAGTCTAGTTATAGTAGTTATAGAAACTGATGAGATGTCGGGCCTCAGTACTTGCTAACATTTTTTTTAATTTTTGTAATGAGCTCTGAAAATTTTCTTGATTTTTGCTCAACAAAATTTTCGACCAGGTTGAGTAGATACTTAAGTGAGAGTTCTGGCTTTGTGTAGCATGTTCTTGTAAAGTCTATTTAAAATAGTACTAGAATCCGACGAGATGCCGGGACTCAGTAACTATAAACATTTTTTTTTGCATTTTTTATTGCGTAGAATGTACATTTCCTTGATTTTCGCTAAGCTAAATCTTCAACCAGGTTCTGTGAAATCTTTGGTGAGAGTTGTGGCTTTCTGTTGTATGTTTCCATTAAGACAATTTATAGAAGTAATATAATTAAATAAGATGCTGGGCCTCAGTACCTCTTAACATTTTTTTTAGTTGTTTTTTGCGTACCATATATATTTTCCTGATTTTATCTAACCTAAATCTTCAACCATGTTCTGCTGATACTTGAGTGAGAGTTCTCGCTTTCGGCAGCATACTTTTTAAAGTCCATTCATATTATTATTTGAAACGTAGGAGATCCTAGCCTAATAGTTCAAATGTTTTATACGAACCAGAACTCCCAGCTGTACCTCAGCATCTCACTCCTTTATGAATATTTTGTTTATAACAATGATTTATAATTATTGTGGATGTTTTAAGCACTAAAACTCTTTCGGGACTTGTTTGAGAGACCTAGACTTATCGTTCGAATGTTAAAACCAGGTATAACTGGTACTTCTGGGCTGTATAAAGATACGACCTGGAACGACCAGTTATACCTCAGGATCTCACTACTGTTCGGATATTTCGTTTATATTTTTTTTAGGGATTTAAATTAGATTCAACCGACAGAGCTATCAAAAGAATAGGTTTAGGATGCAGAACTCTTTTGCTTCCAACTACAACAAGGTCAATTTTGAGAAATTCGATGAGATGCTATGATAAGTATTGCGAAGTTAGCATCTCATTTTTTCATAAAGCTGATATGCAAAATTTTTATAGCAAAATTTACAGAACTATTGATAAAACGCATCAAGAACTATAGAACTATGCGGGATGCCCTTAAATAACGTGTTTATTTGAAAAATTTGATGAGATGCTATGATATGTATTGAGAAGTTAGCATCTCATTTTTTCAAAATGCTGATATGCAAAATTTTTATAGCAATATCGACGGAACTATTGATAAAACGCATCAAGAACTGTAGAACTATGCGGAATGCCCTTATATGTGGGATTTTTTTGAGAAATTTGATGAGATGCTATGATATGTATTGAGAAGTTAGCATCTCATTTTTTCAAAATGCTGATATTCAAAATTGTTATAGCAAAATCGACGGAACTATTGATAAAACGCATCAAGAACTGTAGAACTATGCGTAATGCCCTTATATGTAGTGTTTTTTTGAGAAATTCGATGAGATGCTATGATATGTATTGCGAAGTTAGCATCTCATTTTTTCAAAATGCAATTTTGATAGTAAAATCGACGGAACTATTGTTAAAACTTATCAAGAACTATAGAACTATGTGGGATGCCATTATATGTGGTGTTCATTTGTGAGATGCTAACATTTGAGATGCTAACTTCACACACGTTAGTATTTACTCTTACACATCTTGTCTTCGTAACAAGGTGTGTTAGGGAAACACCAGAGATGAGACAACAAATACAACAAGCTCAGAATCGCTTGTGAGGGTTCGTGAGATGAACGCTTAATCGTTTCTAGCTTAATCGAATAATAACAGACCTATTATGGTTGTGTTCATAAAATAAACATAACGCTTGGGCAAAGCACCCTCGACCAAACTGAGTATAAAACTCCAAATTAATCCTAATCAACATTATTTACATTTGATGATATTGATAAATTGTTGTCATCCATGGAAGGGAGACGACATTATTTCTTGAGTATATGAGATTTTCCTCCATTCAGGGCACGGCATATTTACCCTGTGGTCATAAATATGTGCCATATCTTTCTACAAGTAGTATAGTATACATATAGTATTCGATCTTGCTTACCTTTAACGGTAAGATTTTTTTTTGAGCACGCTTCGCCCGCTCTTTAAACAGTAAGTACATTTAAAACTTATGTTGACAAGAATACTTCTAGATCCGCCTACGACTTGAATTGGTTATTCAATAGACACAAAGAGCGACTGACCAATCGCGTCGCGTCGCGCGTGGTTGATAAGTTCGCACAGGCGTTTTTTCTGTTCTGTGGTTATGACTAGAGAAGTAGTAAATATTACTTGCGCTGCTCGCCACCAGAGGGACAGTATGAATGGGCTTTATTTATGTATTTGACAATGAATACTCAAGTTCTCGCTCCTCGTCGCCAGGGGAAGCACTGTAGATCACAAGTAGAATGTTCTAGAAGTTTCCAGAACCGGAAATAGTTAAAATGTGAACTGTCTTCCGCCCACTTTTTCTTTGGTGAGGTCAGTCGGCCAAAAAACCTTTCAAGGTTCACACGTTTCGTATTTTATAAGCGCGTATTGTTAAGTTAGTTTATAGTTTGAAGCCCTGTTTGCCTGCCTTTATCAGTATATTTGTAATAGAGTAAACCTGTGGATAAAACGCTATTAAATCTGGTTATAAATAGCCCTCGTGTTTCATTGCAGCCAGAGTTCCGCTGTCCTCATTAGTTGGTCCATTCGAGCCGGATAGTGGTTCTAGCGGACATTGAATTTCAAACAGGATACAGGCAGGCATAGCTGCCCCGCTTGGGTGGAACGCCGTGTCCTCGTGGAGCCGATCGGCGGTGAAGTCCTCTCACATCCGGCCCTGGTTCAGTCCATGGTACGGAGCGAGATGGCATGGGAAGCTGTTTCTTCATGTCATCTTCATGTATATGTGTGTCTGTCTGTGGCATCGTAACGTCCAAACGGGTGAACCAATTTCGTTTTTTTTTTTTTTTGTTTGAAAGATGGTTCTTAGCTATGTTTGAATAAAATCGGTTCAGCCGTTCAAAAGTTACGGGCGTTTCACTGTTTGAATCGGGGTGTTTATGCAAGATGGAGGTGTCATAATTACGTTTTCAATAGATTGCCGATCGAAGCGTATCTACTATGTACTAGATAAATTATGTAGCATGAAATAAAAATGTGCCGGGGTTTTTTTTTTAATTTTTAATTTTACTTGTTTACATATGTCTGTCGGGTTGTCTGACAGTTTAGGTAACTGCCCTAACTTATTTAACTCGTAAGTTATTAGTGAATTCAAACCGAGATTCAAATCTTTGCATAATTTGAACGGCTGAGGATCCTAAAAATAAGTATTTGACAGCCGACGCGGGCCCTTTCAATGATTTTCTGAGGCGGGCCAAATTCCCTGCCTCTGTGTAAGTCGACGCAGACTCATAGTATGCTGCTTTAAAATATAGCCATACGCTCGAGTGGCCACTAAAGATAGGTAAATCAAATCCACACCTGCTGGCAGCGGTACCCCCGTGCTACCTCTAATAATGCCTGAGTCAGTCCTTTCAGCAGACTGCCCTCGTCGGCGTCGCCTTGTTTCGGCGAGGTCAGCGGCGCGGCGTAAGGTGTCGTTAGCGTTCGGGTGTCGTCGCGTCGTGGCGGGCCTGGCGGGCCATCATGATGTGATATGAGGTGCGACTGCGGCGGGCCGATGTGTTTGCAATGTTCACTGCCCGTGTCCGCGGCGTCCGTCTGATTTTCCGATGCCGCAGCTGAACTTCCCGCCAGTAATTCTTCGTCGACTGATTCTGCTGCCAAGAGCGCTAGCCTAGCGGCGGCGGCGGCTAGTTCCAATCACGCTCGGGCCAACGCCTTTCTGTTGGTTTTCGTTTCGTCTAGTGGTTATCTGTGTGGAGTTGTCGTCACCCCAGGGCTGTGAGGGCGTCTCCTTTGTTTCTCCCTCACGCGTTCCGTCTACTCCTTTGCGTGCATTACTGCTTCACAGAAGGAAGAGATAGCTTCCCATGCCATCTCGCTCCATACCATGGCCTGAACCAGGGCCGGATAGCATTTTCTTCCAGCTAACTAGTTGATTAGAATTGAAAGCTATGTTGTATGTAAAATATTAATGTTTGAATAACTAAGCATAAAAAATGTTTCAGGTTCCTTCATCGGATGCAAGGGTGGATTCTGAAGCTCAAGAAACTAATCAGGTTAGAGATTCACCTACACCAAGTACGACACATGATTATAATTCGTTAAGACAAGCAATCGAAGGCGCTAGTAGCTTGCGACCTACTAATCAGTGAAACAATGCTTTGTTAAGAAAAATGTTCCACCACCAGAAATAATTGCAGCCAAAAAATCGGGGTGTTATTGATCTAGTCAAATTTTAGAACACAAAAGCTGTATTTTTTAAGCTCGCAGTCTTTTTTGTTGTTAATAATAATGAGTACTTTAATCATGTAGTACATTTTTATAATAAATGTAAGTAGCTAAGTAGGTACATAAGTAAGTAGACAGCCTAACCTAGGAAATTACCTACTAGTTTGTTTAACGCGATCTAACATACTTTTTCACCATATCCACTTAATTATTTATTAATCCAGGTATTTTACTCGGTGGAAAAAACGAAAGAACAAAATATAAAAAAAAATCTAATTACATACTAGTAGGTATATAAAAATGTTAACTATATTGAAGAATTCAAGCAACCAAAAACAGCACAATATTTTCTATAATTACTGCTCTTTGCCATAATAATTAAGTACTTGTACTTATTTTAAACAAATATTCACAAATCGCACGCTTACTGCACGGTAAAGATTATACTGCTTATAAAACTATCACACAGTTCGTTCGTCACTGCGGTGCGTTCGCGTACTAAGTGTGTACTGAGCTCGAGTCACGTAGGCATGCCTCGCGTTCCGACCTTGTATGAAGATAGAATACTGTTAGATATCTTTACCGTGCTATTAGGTACCACAACTAAAAAGTGAAAAATACCTTTTTAAATTTATTATATAAATTAAAACCGACATCCAAATAAAAACACTACAAAGTGAAAAATAACTTCTTTTTTGGAAGTCGGTGTCAATAAACAAAGAAAAGAAAGCAATTATTTTAACGTAATAAATAATATATGTCACATCAAGGTTGGCCGAGAGATGCAAACCATCGGGAAGTCAGGATGTATTCCCTTAGGTTAAGGCATCGTGTGTGGGCAGGTAGGTGGGTATAATCGTGAAAATGAAATCACACAAATTATTCGATACACTGAGCATATTCAAATAGACACAAGTTGCATTCTTGCTTACTAATATTACGGATCGACATGTTTCTACCACGTGTTAGCTCTAAGGCTGTCAGTACTCGACTGCCATGTTCTGCTGTCCCCACCACGCAAGTGGTTAGAGAAAGCGCGCCAAAGCGTAGTTGTTCTTGATTTGCCGACATGTGGCGTGCTTGTGATTTGTTTTCGATTGTGACGTCAAAACAACACACCAAACAACAACATGAACATGGTTCGATACATCGAACCATGCGGAAATCCTCAATGGATGTCCTCAGCCCTTGAGGAAAGCCGAGGGGTCTGTCAGACTCCTACTGACTAAAACCACATGGTGTTGTGTAGGCCGTAGTTCCCCTTGAGAGGCGAACGTGGAACATAGCACGTCGCCTTCTCGGGCCTCTCTCAGGTGACAGATCCCCAAATCTATTACCCGCAGGCTTCATTATCTTGTCCTCGCTCCATGCTACCTCATGTCGTGTTGCGCCACACGTCCTCTTAGTCTACTCCATCCTGCAAATCTCCCATCATACAAGGTATGTTTTTCTGAAACATACAAAATTGCCAAACAGTATTCGCTCATCCAATCCTGATACTCATATAATCCTCATACTCTAGGTGAGTGAGGAAACATTTTGAAACATTATGAAACAACACTCAGTACGCAGTACACACTCAGTACGCGAACGCACCGCAGTGACGAACGAACTGTGTGATGGTTTTATAAGCAGTATAATCTTTACCGTGCAGTAAGCGTGCGATTTGTGAATATTTGTTTAAAATAAGTACAAGTACTTAATTATTATGGCAAAGAGCAGTAATTATAGAAAATATTGTGCTGTTTTTGGTTGCTTGAATTCTTCAATATAGTTAACATTTTTATATACCTACTAGTATGTCATTTGTTTTTTTTTTTAATATATTTTTCTTTCGTTTTTTCCACCGAGTAAAATACCTGGATTAATAAATAATTAAGTGGATATGGTGAAAAAGTATGTTAGATCGCGTTAAACAAACTAGTAGGTAATTTCCTAGGTTAGGCTGTCTGTCTTTTTACTTAGCTGCTTACATCTATACTAATAATATATAATATTATAAAGAGGAAAGATTTTTTTGTTTGTTTAATTGTTTGTTTGTTTGTACCGAATAGGCTCCGAAACTACTGGACCGATTTAAAAAATTCTTTCACCATTAGAAAGGTACGTTATTCCTGAGTAACATAGGCTATTTTTTATCCCGAAAACCGATCCTGTGGGGTGGCCCACGGGAGCGAAGCCGCGGGGAACAGCTAGTCTATACTAATATTATAAAGATGAAAGATTTTTTTGTTTGTTTGTTTGTTTGTACCGAATAGGCTCCGAAACTACTGGACCGATTTAAAAAATTCTTTCACCAATAGAAAGCTACATTATTCCTGAGTAACATAGGCTATGTTTTAATCCCGAAAACGGGTCCTGTGGGGTGGCCCACGGGAGCGAAGCCGCGGGGAACAGCTAGTTTTTTATAAAAATGTACTACATGATTAAAGTACTCATTATTATTAACTACAAAAAAGACTGCGAGCTTATAAAATAGCAGCTTTTGTGTTCTAAAATTTAACTAGATCGCTGGTAGAAACAAAAGTTGGTTACATTCGTTTTTCAAAACTATTTTTAATTTATTAAATTTAACAATAAAGCTTTTCGTATTATCAGTCGAGGCGCAAATATTTTTCAGTCGCAAATTTATAAGGATGTTTTTTTATTAAATCAACTAATCAAAAACACAACATGTATTTTTATTGAACACTTCCTTCCTTCCTTCCTATTATTTTTAAATTAAAAATTTAATATTGATAATCACAAAACTAGAAAGAAACTCAAGTAGGTGATAGATGAAATTAAAATACTGTAGGCGAGCAGCCCTATCGAGTGTTTACGTACCGTGCGGCGGGCGTGGCGCAGCTGCTATAATGCCCGAATAGATAATCCAAATGATTATACCAAGGTAAACTGTACTCATATGCGCACCCCTTTAGTTTAGAGCGTACTGGCGTGATGATATGTTATGAAATGGTATAAACAATAAACTATTGCAGCAATCCCGAGAGACTTCTGTTGTATATCTCTGAAGTACTTTATCAGATCTTGAAACATCGGCGAGTGAAACATCTGTTACGTAGTAACTTCTCTAATCTGTGGTAAAAGCCCGAAATTAACAATAGTTTAGATCATTTCGTACCTTTCCAGTAAGACTTGGTAGATCTTAGGTTTTACAGTATTTCGGGCTTTTACAGTACCTAAAATAATTATATACTTATATTCGTAACTCCAAGGCGCGGCAGTGGCGTAGTTAGCATGGGTGGCACCCAATGCGGATATTGTGGGTGACACCCCAAGAATTAAAATGGATCGGCTGCCAGGATAACCGGAAGTGGAGTTAGTTGTACTTGATTGCCGCCAGGAGGCGCGCTTGCGATTCGTTTTGATGTCCATGCTAGTTAATACTAGCATGTATAGCTGTGTCCATACTAAGGACCGGATCCGACATGGACTAGAATAGAATATACTTTATTATACACCAAATAAGTTACACAACTTTTTACATAATAATATATTTATTTCTTATTAAAACTAGTGGTAAAAGTAAGTCAAAGAGTAGTTCTGTAGGTAAGTAACATTTTTTTAAGAATTCTCTGACCACTTAAGGAGGCACAGCACTGCTCACGGGGCACCCCATGACGGTGCGGCCACAAGTAATTACAATTCTTAAAACAATGATGTTCTTATTCCTAAATCCTAAAAATACTATCAAGATATATAAAGTAATCATACAAGAAATTATAGTAAACTATACTATTCTAAACGTACGTAAAAATATACTAAAAACATTTTTTAACAAGTCTTAAGTAAATTATTTAACAAAGAACACGGGTATCATAATATAAATTGTTAGTAAGTTTTCTACTGCAATAGCGGGTAGTAGATGAAGGTCCACTTGGCACTGTTCTCAAAGGCAAACGCATGGGCGGAGATGCGGCAGCAGTCAGCTTATCGGCACTGGCGCAGGGCACCGAAGGCCGCAGCCAGCGTTGTCGCTCAACATATTGCCTCTCGTAGCGCTGTGCGTAACCCACACTGCGCTGCAACCCCTCCAAGCTATCGGTGCGAGCTGGGAACAACTCTAAACTGTTTGAAACTTCGCCCACTTCAGCAGTGTCGGTGTCTATGATTTCTTGATGGTCTAATACCATACCGATATTGAGTTTTAGGTTAGTTGAACCATCTCGAAAAATGAGGTATACTGCCGCTTGATCTAAAACTCTCAGAGAGAAATACTCGTTGATTTTCAAAGCTTTCATTTTGATTTGAAAGGGTTTAAATTTTTGAGATAATTTCTTACTTTTCTCTTTAATAAAGTTATCAAATTCTATGGCTAGCATATCCTCATTCTGTGGTTGAGTTTTTATTTCATTTGCTTTTCCAAGTTTAACAATATTAGGGTCCTTGTGTGCCATTTGTGTATCTATCATGACTTGCTTTAAGACTGGAGGATCGTTCAATGAATGCCATTGCCAGTGAGAAACGGGACCGATTGCGCGATCAAGTACCACTCCTTCAGTTTGATTGTATTTAAGGCTGCAAAATGATTTAAAATAATTAAATAAGTAAGGTATATATATAGCTGCTATCGTTTATACATAATGCATGAATGTCCAGCGATAATATTAATTGATAGATTGAAATCGTCACGTTCATTAGGTTTGTCTATTTGATTAACTGACACTCTAAGGATTACACTATTATGTACCAAGGAAATAAAGCAGTGTCATATGTATGTCACGGGAGTCATTAAATTTTTATCGTAAATAAGGATTTCAAAGTTAAGCTACGGACACATTACTGTGGCCTGTCGTGTCGTGGCGCGGGATACAACAATCAAACGACTCTGTTCAAGCCTACGTCATAACACAACGAGTTTTGCAGCCAATCATCTGCGTCAGAAAGCGCCATGACACACCACGACACGACAGTATGTTTTTAGATTTAAAACTGCCAAAGAAGGCATGCTTAAATTGTTTTAAGTCTATTTGAGTATGTTATTATGGCAACGGAAATGTTGTATGTTAATCATTAAGTTATTAAATCTGAAGACTTGGTTGCGTTCGATACACGTTTAAGGAAAAATTCACGATACAATTGAATGGTAAAGTAACCTCTTACCCTGATCTATTTTTATTCCAATGTTACTGGCCAGCGTATGTCGTCACATATTTTTTTAATATTGAAATTCTTTTGCTGGTTTAAAATATATAATTCTTTTGCGTAGTTACACGTGCATGCTGTGGTATCAGTCACGTTAGAGCACCCCTTGTCTAGATGTGATTTTTTATGTTAAATCTGTATATTCTTTGTTGGAGATGCAAATGAATAAATAAATAAATAATATCAATGATCCAACAGCGAGTACAACGAAATCGAAAAGTTTAGTAACCCGCCTTGGGTAGGTTACTTTTTTACAACATTTCAGAAGTAGAAGGTATTTTATTTGTTTATGATTAACATTCAGATGCAGCAAGCGAGCTCGGATTTTTTTAAACCAGCCTCTGAATGGTTAAATATTCTTTTGATAGAGAAGAAGTTACGGGGCGGCTGGCTAGAAAAGTATTGTATGTATTAAGAAAATTCAGAAGGCTGCTAGAGCAGCTGGCCATGGCCTAAGAGTAAATACGCTACTGAATGTAACTCGAATGTACTATAACGCAAGTTTAGTGTGGACGGCACGTTTGCGCTCGTCCATCGGAATTTTATATTATTTTTTGAGCCTATTCGACATTCTACGTTAAACTACACATTATGCAAGTCTGTACCTGACTTAATAGATAATTATTATTTACCGTATCTTGCCAGCGTGATCGAAAACAACACCATTGCCTAGATAGTCAAAAGCGGCAAGTATCGTAATAGGATGTGTGCGGCCACGCTCATCGGGCTCTCCGCTGCTGTATACCACGAAACGCTGCTGAGCATTTGTCTCTGAAATTCATTTCGTAAAAACATAGATTAAATCCTTATATACGATTATTATAACTAAAAAATATATGCATTTGTATAAGTCCTTTTTTACCGGTTGATGATATACATTTTCGTACATTTTTGACTAGAATGCGGGATTTCTGCTTATAAAAATGTTTTGTGCGCTCCACGCTCCACCTCGCCACCCCCCCTCCCTTTCTACGCCACTGGAGAAATCCGGAAGCCTTTGTTGAGACGCCCTTACATCCATTAAAAGTTACTGTTTGGTGCGCTTGTGGGCAAGTGGAATCATTGGCCCATATTTTTTTAAAGATGATGCCAGCCAGAATGTTACTACTTTTTTGCTCCTCAGTTGAATGGTATTGATGTGGCAGTGCTTTTGTTTCAACAAGATGGTGCAACACGCCACACAGCTCACGATATGAATTTATTGCGGGAAACATTTGATGAGCGCTTAATTTCGCGTAATGAACCTGTAAACTGGCCTCCACGATCGTGTGATCTGAAACCTATGGATTACTTTCTTTGGGGATATGTTAAGTCACTAGTCTACGCAGACATTGGACAACTTGGAAGTCAACATTCTAAATCGGTTGAGCTGAGTGGTGCCGATTCCATGCGTCATGTTCGTGAACGGGCGCCATCAGTTGGGATTGGTCATAACTTAGCTGTCTCGGCCTGTTAAAGTGCTTTTTTTTTTAATTAAATTATTTGTTACTCTAGACGCTTTTATGTACACGTCTTTTTACATCGTTCTCACATATATGTATTTTTTCAACAAGAATGATGTAACGAAAAACTTGTAAACTACTAAAAACTGTTGTGTGTGTTGTTTGAAAATTCAAAAGTACTTCTAAAGTTTACTTGAAATAAATACCTTGATATTGATTTTTTGATTTTGATATATCCGAATATCTCGAAAACGGTGTGTGTGTCCTAGACAAAAAATAACCAAAATTTAGCCCCCCCTGTGCAGCCCCCATGCTAGCAGCATCCGAAAATGAATACTATACTACCATTTTGAAAATATAAACAGTTTTATACAAAATAAAATAAAATTCGTAAGCCCGTAATTCGGAAACGGTGCGGCATACAGACACATGATCTGTTTCAGAGCTTAAATGGCTTCTATGGACAATGTTAATTATTTGTTTGTTCATGAATAAATAGATAGATGCCACGAAAATCTTTTGCGATGGAACATCACCCCATTGATGATCATTAGAATAGGTACCTAAGTATAACTTTTGATAAGATAAACTAAGCCTTACGGGTAATTTTACTGAAAAAGAATGACTTCTGTATCCACTATATATAAATATATACATATATATTTATATATATATTAAAGTTAATTGTAAGACCGCGCTATCGCATTAGGTATACCTACCTGTAATGATAGTTGGAAGGGAGATTTTAATAATAAATAAACATATTAAAAAACATGCTATTACTCGCGGTATATTTAGAGCTAACAGTCAAACTGAAAGGGTTTGAGTTAATAAAAAAGATGAATTCTAATTTGTATTAAAAAATACGAAATCTAAGGCTACTGAATGGTCATTTAGAACACCTACTAGGTAAAATGTTTCTAAATCCCCAACAATTCAAAAATTATGACTTTATTATGTATTTTAGAACATAACATATCATAAATTATATTGTCGTTGCAAAAAACTCTAAAGAGGCCTGTAAACTGGCTACAAAAATTGCATCTTTGTTGGCAATTTTGTTGACCAATATAGCTTAGTATATTTGCAACTTATACTCGTACCACATGTCGACATCGCCCTAAACGAGACGTGCCGAAATAATTTCGGGTTGCTCAAACCGACTCCGCTCAACAAACTATACCCGTTGGCTGGCATTGCACCTCCAATAGTACGAAGGACTGTCGCATGCGCGCTTGAGAAATTACCAGGAATCCGGTGTCCGACACCCTCTCTACGATCACACTAAAACCCCGGGTAGACTTAAGAGTCGGAAGAGTTTTCTTCGATGCACACGGGCCATCCAAGACCCACCGCCTATAGTGAGAGGCAGGTTGTGGAGAGAAGTTTACCTACCACCACCCGACTTCTTAAAACCCCAGGAACACCTGCCACCTGGACGTGAACTGCAGTGGCCTATATGGAAAGCACTCAATCGTTTGCGCACCCAAGTAGGCCGCTGCAAACACAATTTGGCAAAGTGGGGTTTTATAGACCCGTCTGATACCCAGTGTGAGAGCGGTGCCCCTTTACAAAATATGGCACACATGCTGGTGTGTCCCAAGTGCCCATACACCTGCACTTTGGAAGACCTACTGGGCCCAAAATTTATAAAGAGTTTCCCATCGACTAGAAAAGAAGAAGAAGACCCTTGCTATTGCAGCAAGTTTTAATTCATTGTGCAATACATTGCCGGATGTTGTCCAGCAAGATAGTGCAACTGGGTTGCTGAGGAATTTTGATCGTACACGCGGAGCAATAATTGCAGCAAGAAATTGTCAAGAAACTAGCTCGTTTACAGGCACTTTTAAGGTGCCTGTAACGAGAGTTCGGAATATTGTCTCTCACTACACTCTTTGCGCTGTAGCATGGTGCGGGTGACAGTGGTGTTTTTTTTTTTGTAGACCAGAACATTCTGGTTGGGTTTAATTTAATTTACTACAGTTATTAATGATTCAATATATTACGAATGTGGTACAGCTGAAATACTAAGTCATAATTTGTTTAATCGCGGCTACTTTCAAGAGTGAAACGAAATGTCACGCACCATGCTACAGCGCAAAGAGTGTAAGTGAAAAACGTGATACCTACTTGATTATCGAAGGAGACTATATTTTATTAACTATAAGTAGTATCTATAGGATATAGTCACCTTCGGCATCATAATAATCCAGTGCCAGTTGACCACTTCTGTAGTACCAGCGACCTCGTCCGTTGTCATCGAACTCGGCTAGTCTTTCGCCGGTGTTATAAGTCATCAGTCGTTTATTCTTGTTGTGTTCGAACCAGTCGAACTCGGGGTGTGCCGGACGCATACGATAAACATTCATCTAACAAAAAAAGAGAAGTTTGAAGACAAAGGTGATGCTTATTTAAGAAATCTATTTCAGAAAAACTGCGAAAGGAGAGCTGAAAAAATGTCATGTAGATACCATGTGTAAGAGTAGGGGGAAAAATAAAACGCATAAAGCAATTCACTCTAAAGTACCTAACATAACATACATAATATACCTACTGTCATATAGGTATCTATTTACATATATACACATATTAATAATAAAAAGACGTGTGGCACTCGGGGACTGCCGCGGTAAAGCTATTGCATAGCTTTTTGTATCAACTTATGCAATTATAGTTCTCGAAAATGGCTTTATCACATTGTACTGGGATCGGTCCATCATCACTGACAGGACTATTGTAGCCAATAAGCCTGATATTGTGGTGGTGGACCGAATCGAGAGGCGTACAATGATTGTTGACATTACCGTCCCGCATGACGGGAACCTCGTGAAAGCCGAGAAAGATAAGCAAATCAAGTATCTTGACTTGGCTCGCGAGGTTGTCGACATGTGGGATGTGGACACAGCGATCATTGTACCGATAGTCGTGTCGGCCAATGGCTTAATAGCCACGAGCCTCGACCAACACCTTAGGAGGCTCTCGTTAGGCGGCTGGGTCAAGGGCCTGATCCAGAAAGCAGTACTGCTGGACACGGCTCGCATTGTTAGGAGGTCCCTCTCTCTGGAGCCCTGACCGCCGGTAGCTTGGACCCTGTTCCCGATACCGGTGGGCCTCTATTTTTTATATTTTTAAATGTTTTTGTTTTTTAATTTATTTTATAAAAATATTTAAAAATGTAGATAATAAGAAATGTATTGAATAAAGGAATTAATAATAATAATAATAATTATTATTATTAATTATTATAATTATTAATAATAATTATTTATAATAATAATATTGTTATTATTTATATTATTTATTTATTTATTTTATTTAACCATTAATGTACACACACATAATAAATAGACAAGAATAAGGAACAGAAAATAGGTACAAAGGTATGCTTATTTCTAACGAAATCTCTTCCAGCATACCTGCGAGAGGAGAGTTGCAAAAAAAAGATATGTAGACACCGTGTGTAGAACGATATAAAGAAAAATATATTAAACAATTCACAATAAAGAAGAATACTGTATAGATAATTAATATATACTCTTATATACATGCATATTATTAAATTAAATATTACAATAATAAATACTAACTAATATCATAAATACTTAAATAACAATTAATATGCAACTAAGACGGAATGGAAAGATAATGCTCTTTCACTCTCTTTTTAAAAACTGCAAGAGTTTGGCAGTCCCTAATATCAGGCGGTAACGAGTTCCACAACCGCACCGCGTGCACAGTAAAGGAGTAGGAGTAAAAGTCGGTAGTGGGGGAAGGTATTTCAAGGAGATGCTTAAGATGCGACCTGCAAAGTGCATCGGAAGGACGGGAGTAGGAGAAGCGTTTGCGGAGGTAAGAAGGCATTTTAGGGTTGTGAAGGACTTTAAATAGCAAACACAAAATCCGAGAGTACCTGCGAAGTCGAATAGGGAGCCACTTGAGCATTTTGCGAAAGCCTGAAACATGGTCATACTTTTTGAGATTGAAAACAAAACGAATACATATATTTTGCAAACGCTCAAGTTTATTTAAAAGCTCCTCGGTGGCATCCAAATAACAGGCGTCGGCGTAGTCAATGATGGGCTGAATAAGAGTTTGGGCAAGGGACATTTTGGTGTTCAAGGGCAAAAAGCTCTGGAGGCACTTCAGCGAGTGGAAAGTGTAGTGCACCTTGCGACTGACTTCAGCGACGTGGGCAGTCCATGATAAATAAGAGTCCATGATCACCCCCAAGTTTTTAGCTGTCCTAGCGTATTCAATTTGAACTCCATTCAAACTGAGAGAAGACAGCACCGCAACATCCAGCCTGTTTCGCATATGCCTACCGCCGATAACCATGGCCTGAGACTTCTTAGGGTTGATTTGCAGCCCAAAGGACCGTGACCACTCCCCAATTAATTCCAGGTCACTGTTAATGGCGGTCACTGCGGCTTCTGCATCTTGAATAGGAAAATGATGGTAAAGCTGCAAGTCGTCAGCATAGAGATGGAAGTTACACGAGATTACTCTAGTGACAGAGTTAATAAAAATAGAAAAGAGAAGAGGAGAGAGAACGCCACCCTGTGGCACACCCGCAGTAAGAGAGCACCAATCCGAAAAACTCTCGTCGAGGTGTACCCGCTGCGAGCGGCCTCCAAGATAGGAGTTGAACCAATCAATAGTGGAAGAGGAGAAATTGAAAGATTTAAGGATCCCAAGAAGGATATCGAAGTCAACAGAGCTGAAAGCGCTGCTGAAATCGAGAAGTACAAGTAAAGTAAGAGATTTGTGGTCCATAGCCCGGCGGATATCATCAGTAACCTTTAAAAGAGCTGTAACAGTGCTGTGACCGGGCCGGAAACCAGATTGAAAAGGACTAAGAAGATCATTATTAGAGAGTAACAGAGACAATTGCTGATGGACAATGTGCTCAAGAACTTTGGAAAGATAAGGAAGTATGGAAATGGGTCTGAAATCGGTCAGTGTGACCGGGTTAGGGATTTTGGGTAGTGGAATAATATGGGCTAGCTTCCAAGCATCGGGAACAGTGCAAGAAAACAAGGAGAAGTTAAAAATGTGGGTCAAAACGGGAAGTAATGTGGAGAGGATAGGAGAAATCATTCTTGAGCAAAGCCCGTCATTCCCAACAGCGGAGGAGGAGATAGCACAAATAGATTTTTTGACATCACTTTCACTCACAGGACTGAAATCGAAAGACGAACACCGCGGCACTGGCAAAACGGAAAGTTTATTTAATGTCGATAATTTGACGTGTGGATCCAACGTCACGGGTGAAAGTGAAAAATGTTTGTTTAGAGCACACACGTCAATGCCTTTGCTAGAAGCGGCAGGAGACTAAGGCCGCTATCCCACTGGCGTTTTGCGAGCGTTGGCGTTGCTCCAACGTCTGCGCAGCGTCGACGCTGCACAGACGCAACGTTGACGTCGCGTTTTACGAACGTTGGTATCTCTCCAACGTCTGCGCAGCGTCGACGCTGCGCAGACGTGACGTTGACAAGCATAAGCGCTGACTCTTCACAACTTTAACGACGCGTCAACGCGACGGTAACGTTACGTTTTTTGGCAACAGGTACAATCACACACAGGGGGCCAGCCAGACATTTTATAATTAGACGGAACATATTTAAGACGCAATTTCAATATCGGTATTTACTTTCGCACTAATAGATAACGTCATAGGCAAAAAGATAATATATAGATATACTTTTGTCTATGCCATCTTTTGTACCAGTATGACCGAGTATGCTATAGATACTTATCTAAAGACATATATCAGTACTAGATCTGTGCAGGATAAATAAGACAGATAGTGAAAAATATACACAAAAGCGTTTTATATACATACCTCAAAGTTATAACAAGCCTGTCTTCTGGTGATACTGAAACTCTGAGATAAGTGTCTATATATTGAATTTCATTATGCATCACTCCGGCATTCGCAAATATTTATAAAATTCCGATTGATTATTTTTAATATTATTAGTGTACATTGCGAAATATTCACTTTATTGTAATCGATTGGACTATAAAGCGTTTTCCCAAAATTGACGATGAGACTTCCTTTTTTTTACGTAATTTTCGTCGAAGTAGCAAAGGCAACAGTAGTGTTCATTTTGTTTCTGATTGTATGCCTCAAATTCTAGCATGTGCGCGACGTTAACGTTGCGTTAACGCTTGCCACTAGAGACTCGCGACGTTAACGTCGCGACTGCGCAGCGTCGACGCTGCGCAGACGTTGGCGAGACGACAACGCTCGTAAAACGCGACGTCAACGTCGCGTCTGCGCAACGTCGACGCTGCGCAGACGTTGGAGCAACGCCAACGCTCGTAAAGCGCCAGTGGGATAGCGGCCTTACCAATGCCGACAGTTTTCAAAAATTTCCAGACTTCAGAGGAGTTCCGGTTGTCAAGAGAATTATGGAAGTAGCGTCTCTTTGCATCTCTACACATACGACTACAGCGATTACGCATCTCTCTACACGAACTCAGGTTGTGCTCGGAAGGACGGCGCTTTAACCTCCTTTTAGCTCGGTCTCTAACTGCCATTGTTGAAAATGTGAAACTCAACTAATAAAACCACCTGCACGCTGTTGTTGGAAGAGATTTACAAAATATTAAAGATAAAAAAAGCAATCGAGAATATCAGTCATCACAACAAACTAAAATAAACGCACAGTGTAACGAAACGTAAAACAGGAATTATGAAATTGACAGATGTCAAATGTCATCATGTCAAGATTGTCAACTGTCAAGTAAAATATAAAGGTAAACAAATAAAAATAAAACAACTACCGGCAGACATTCAGAGTGAAAAGTAAATAAAATAGATGTTACAGCAAAGATTGTAAGGTTAGAATAATAGAAGAAGAAACAAGTCCAAAAGTGTACCGACATGACTTGTTACGACATTACTAAGTGGCCGAATTAAAATATGTACGGGGATCAAACAAATGAAACCGTAGACTCAGCGACGGGTCTTCCTCATAATCTTCGCTCTAGGCGTAGCAGTTTTAGGCAAAGTGGCAGCGGCAGCAGGCCCAGGATCGTTGGATGAACCAGCACTGGCTGCAGTGGGAAATAGCGCGATTAATGACTGAAGCTCACCCATTGATGCAATCTTCCGGCGAGACTTGTCAGGAGTTTATGATTATTATTATACATATATATTTATATTTAGTTTCGTAGAGTCGTACAATACGTCTTATCGCACACAACGCCGTGTCGAAGACTGCCGAACTGAAACGACGTTAGACGATGCACGGCCTTCAAGCCACACCTCCTTGCCCGTCGGAGTGGGGAGCGTGAGGTTTTTTTCGTTACGGAATTTCTGGATTCGGTCCCCGCGCTCAAGGCCCGCGATAGAAGCTATGCAATAGCTTAAAAAATGTCACAATATATATGATATGGGCTAAGTGATTAATATGGCATTCTTCATAATGCCCAGACAATTTGAAAAATGCCCATTACGAGTAGTAGTCCGGTCAATTTAGACATCCGAGGGTACAACGGGTTTTTCGCGATTTTCAGCAAAACGGTAAGTTTTATCATAAAAGGTCATATGCCCTATGACCTTTTACCCGGTTACTTGCCCTATGACCTTTTGCCTGGTTATTTGACCCGGTTCATGAAAGGCTGCGTACAAAAACCAAATGTGTTTTACATTAATGAGTTTGGGCTCACTTTGCATTCTGTGTAGATAGTTTTTTTTAATGGCCGGGAGAAAAGATGTGCTTAACGTTTAATAATAGAATCATGTTTGTTGTTTTTCAGTAATAATACCGATTGGAATGGACTGATTTTGAAAATTCTTTTTTTGTTTGAAAGAGTATGTTCCGATTTTAATTTGGTGAAGATCTGATGAAGGTCTTCGAAGATAAACAACATAACTCTTCATTAATAATGGCAGATCTCTCGGAATTGCTGCGATCGCATGTCTGTTTATTGTTTATACCATTTTATATAACATAACATCACGCCAGTAAGCTCTAAAGGGGTACTAGCTTTTCCCCGCGGGTTTGCTCCTGTGGAGCACCGCACAAACCAGTTTTCGAGATAAAAAAATTACGTATGTCACTTAGGAATAATGTAGCTTTCTATTGGTAAAAGAATTTTTTGAATCGGTCCAGTAGTTTCGGAGCTTATTAATTCCAAAGAACTTCATCCCACGCATTCTCTTCATCTGTACTATATACTTATATATTATAAAGAGGAAAGCTTTTTTGTTTCCCGCTGTCTACAAGAATGCGCATTCTGCCCTATTTTGTTTGTTTACGCCGTGGGTCAAATGGCCGAACAAAATGCCCAATGACCTTTGCCCAGACAAAAATTGTGTATAAGATCTAAAAAAAATGTCCTTATATTTTTTTTTCGTAAGAGCTACCCTTTTTTGAGATATAACGATTCAAAAAGTTGAAAGAGTAGTTATCGTCATAATATTCACCCGTTTCCAGGCCACCTTTGAGGTAGTGTACTTGGCGCGTTTTTAGGGTTCCGTAGTCAACAAGGATCCCTTATAGTTTAGCTCTATTCGTGCTCTTGACCACTATCTCAACTGATGGTAAGCGATGATGTGGTCGACGGTGAATCACGCTTGCCTAGAAAAAACCTATTCACACTTGACTTAAAGACCCCTAGATTGTAGCTGTCGGGAAACACAGATTCCGGCAGGCAATTCCACTCCTTAGCTGTACGCATAATAAAAGTGTCCTCAAAACGATTTGTGCGTATGGGTGGGACGTCCACCATGGACCGATGACGCATCGCCATACGTCTGGTAGTCCGATGATAGAACAGGCTAGGCGGAATTAAATCATGCAATTCCATCGCACACTCCCCGAAATGTAACCGATAAAAAACCGACAACTGTTCAAGGCTCTGGAGCTTTAACTTGACCAGTGCCTCATTGCCGATGAGTTTTTTGGCTCACTTTTCGATCGAAAAGTGGAGAGTGCATCAAGCTGGTATTTGGCAGATCCGTCCCAGAGATGCGAACAGTACTCCATGCACGATCGAACTTGCGCTTGATACAAGTTGAGCAGCTGTTCCGGCGTAAAGTACCTTCTCACCTTCGCAAGGATCCAACCCAATCCCAACTTTTTGGCAGCCAGCTGAGCCTTTGCCTCAATGTATGGCCCAAAATTGAGAGTCGATGTCAACGTAACGCCAAGAAGCTCAAGATGGTCCGTTATTGGCACGGTTACATCACGGAAAGTTGGAGCCGGGTAAAATTGGCTCTTTTTAGTGGAAAAAAGACACGCCTGGTTCTTAGCAGCAATAAGGGCGATGCCATCTTGCCCCGAGATGGGTCTGTAGTTGGCCGGGTCAGCTCAACTGCCCTACTTGGGCACGGGCTGTATGTTGGCTTGCTTCCAAGCATTCGGCACTTTTCCAGTCTCATATGAAAGGCAAGTTCAAGTGTCAAGTTCGGAGACAGTTCAGACGCACAGGTTCTAAGAACTGTAGCTGGTATGCCGTCATGGCCGCTAGCCTTGTTCACGTCGAGGTGTCGCGGCACCCTACGGACGTCCTTTTGTTGGATGCGAATATCCGACATACTCGTCTCGCATCCATCAGGAGAAGGAGGGGGCCGCGAATCACCAGGATTCAGACGCGAATATTCCGCAAAAAGAGAGGCTCATAAATTTGCCTTCGCCTCAGCGGAGTGGGCCAGCGACCCATTGGGTTTCAGCAGTGGTGGTAGTGAGGGACGGCAAAAGTTCGACTCGTCCAACTTAGCAAGTTTGGCCCCTATTCAGACAATGTGGTCGAACCGAGCCCTTCGCAACACCTTCTTGCAGGACTTGGCAGCCCTGTTGTAGGCTTTCTTCTTCTGACCCACGTCACTCGCTTTCCGCGATCCAGCGTCGACCCATGCCAGGTAAGCCTCATGTTTAAGCGCGTCGGCGAAACTGGCAAAACACATCCGTCACGGCGTCCGCGCACGGCGAAGGATCAGCCGAAGAAAAGTAAGTAGGCTGCCAAGGATAGCAAGCGAAGAAAGATCGCATGCCATCCCGATCTACTGACCTGTACCGCCAAACCCACCGGGTGCTTCTTGGACTAGGATCGGGTGGGGAGTAGACGGATACAGACTTCACCAGACAATGGTCGGAACTACCTAACGGTGAAGTTATCGACACAGAGTATCGGCCTGGATCTGTTGTCACCAGAAGGTCCAAGCAATTGGCTGTGTGCGAATCAACATCTGGCACCCTCGTTGCCACATGGACCAGCTGAGTAAGGTTTAGCGCAAGCGAAAGCTTACGCATCTCTAGTCCATCATGGTCAGTGCACTGGTATGGGAAGGGCCACTTTTTGGTGGACTCCCCCAGCCGCTATTTAGCTCCAGTATTCAAAATTTGCTTGTCGTTTGTCCGTCCGCAGCTTAGCTCAGAGACTCTTAGTAATAGAAAACTATAATTTGCCATGGATATACATATTAATTATTCTGACAAATTGGTAAAAAAAAAATGAAAAAAAAATTTTTTTTTACTTTCTGTAGACGTAAAGTGAGGATGTTTTTTTTTCTCGTCTATCCCATGGTGTGAATATCGTTGGATGGGCCTTTAAAAATATTACGGGTATGTTACAACTATTTTTACCCGACTGCCGAAGGAGGGTAATGTGTTTATCAGTCTATGTATGTATGTATGTATGTATGTATGTATGTATGTATGTATGTATGTATGTATGTATGTATGTATGTATGTATGTATGTATGTATGTATGTTTGTTCCTATGTGGCGTTCCAGAGACCAAACGCGTTGGCCGATTTTGATGATTCATACGTCAATCGATTCGTCTTAACCCTGCGAGTGTCACTGGCTACATTAAAATTGGAAAATAGAAAAATGGCGGATTTTGGGCGCCATATTGTGGGGGACAAAATTTTTTTTTACTTCCAAACCCATCGTGTGGGGTATCAAAATAAAGGGTTTTAAGAGGTGATTTCAAAAATATATAACACTTATATGTTTAAATGTACCGAAATCTAAAAAAAAATAACTAAAAAGTTATAAATAAAAAAAGTTAATTAAAAAAATCAAAAGACCCGACTGATTTTCTTCTTGTTTACGTCTTTTTAGTTCGCCTTTTAAGCAGTCGGGTCTTTTGATTTTTTTAATTTACTTTTTTTTTCTATTTAGGGATCCGTTTGCGTAAAATTAAGCTTTAATAGCTAATTTTTGTTAAAGTCAAGTGTCCAATTTACAAATGCCATTGAAAAATAACTTATATAACGTTGTTAGTTGTCCAAAACAGTAAATATAAGTTTATGAACCATTTAAAAATATACAATAATAAAATCATTTCAGTATGGTGCCGGATGTAAAGAGTTCCGTATGGTGCCGGACGTAAAGAATTTCACCATCCCATGTCTTCCCGTGGGTGTCATAAGAGGCGACTAAGGGACAGACCAGAGAATGGGCAGCAGCGTTCTCTGTGCATCTATAATAACCATACTGCGATCGCCAACCCACCTGCCAATCGTGGTGATTATGGCAAAACCTCCCCTATGAATAGCACAAATAAAAAATGGCCCCTAGTACTCGACAGCCTGCCTACCTTCGACTACGGTAGCGATCGAGGTTATGGCATGGCAAGGGGTGCTAAGAATCTCCGGACGAGATCCGGCTACCCCAACAAACACCGACGACTGGACCTGGCAACGTACAACGATCGGCTGGTTGAAATTTCCAGTTTGAAGCCCGAATCGTCACGTCTCGCGTAGTCAAACCCGTTTTTACAAGTCATCTGTCAAAGTCAAGCTCAATCCAAAAGCTGTCAATTCGACGACAGCGAGCTGACACAGTGTTGTAACAAAATAACAAAAGAAGGAACGGAACGTTTTGGTTCAGAACAGGGCAGTTGTACACATCAATAATAAGCAAGCCCGTTGCCAGTCTAGCAAACGACCCAAGAGATAAAGGGTCTTTCAACAAGGACGGGTCGATGTTAAAATTGAATGAAACAAGATGTGTGTGAGATATTAACGAAATTTATTTTTTATTTAAAAGGCCCATTTATGCCATTATGGATGGAATATGACATCGTTCAAATGTCCGCCGCGGCTTCGTATGGTGGCACGAATCCGAGAGGTCCAATTTTTAATGACTCTGCTGCATAGATCCGGCTGAATCCGAGCGATGGCCTGCATTATGTTGGCATAGACCTGCGACTTCAGAAAACCCCACAAGATAAAGAGAACTCAAGAGATAACTCTACCCTCAAACCGTTCATGCAGAATGTCGATTGTGTCGTTCGCTGTGTGGCAAGTAGCGCCATCTTGCTGGAACCACATGTCGTTAACGTCCATATTGTTCAATCCAAGCCAAAAGAAATTGTTTATCATTGATCTGTAGTGCTCGCTCGATCTATGCAGCAGAGTCATTAAAAATTGGACCTCTCGGATTCGTGCCACCATACGAAGCCGCGGCGGACATTTGAACGATATCATATTCCATCCATAATGGCATAAATGGGCCTTTTAAATAAAAAATAAATTTCGTTAATATCTCACACACATCTTGTTTTATTCAATTTTAACATCGACCCGTCCTTGTTGAAAGACCCTTTAGATTGACCCGACACTATACCGAAGATATACCGGACGTCAGCCTATACGAGATTAGGATGGCTCTGAAACAGCTTAAAAACAACAAGGCTATTGCGGAATCACGGCCGAACTCCTGAAGGTGGGTGGGAAACCGGTCCTTAAGGATCTTCAGAAATTGTTTGATTTCGTCATACTCGAGGGCAAAACGCCACAGGCATGGTGCAGGGTGTGGTGGTACTCTTCTTCAAAAATGGCGACAATGCCCGGCTGAAGAACTATAGGCCCATCTCACTTCTTAGCCATGTCTACAAGTTGTTTTCAAGAGTCATCACGAATCGTCTCGCGTGCAGGTTTGACGATTTCCAGCCTCCCGAACAAGCCGTATTCCGAAAAGGCTTTAGCACCGTAGATGACATACATACACTGCGGCAGGTTATACAGAAGACCGAAGAGTTTAGCCTGATCTGCTGCAAACGCTAAACAGTGAGACCTGCCTCTCTGTTTAGCGTTTGTGGACTACGAGAAAGCCTTCGATTCCATCGAGACTTGGGCTGTACTGCAGTCTCTCAAACGGTGCCAGATCGACTACCGGTACATTGAGGTGTTGAAGTGTTTGTACAAAAACGCCACCATGTCAGTCCGTCTTCAGGATCAGACCTCAAAACCAATCCTTCTCCGGTGCGGCATGAGACAGGGAGACGTCATTTTGCCGAAACTGTTCACTGCTGCGCAATGTCTTCAAGGTTCTGGACAGGAGAGGGTTCGGAATCAACGTTAATGGCGAGTACATTACTCACCTTCGGTTTGCCGATGACATAGTGGTCATGGCTGAGACCATGGAGAGCCTCAGTACAATGCTTGATGACCTCAGTAGAGCTTCCGAAAGAGTGTGGGTCTTAGAATGAACATGGACAAAACCAAGGTCATGGTGAATACCCGTGTAGTGGGTGTTACACGGGTATTCACCATGACCTTGGTTTTGTCCATGTTCATTCGACCTATCAAGGTCGGAGACTCTACACTCGAAGTTGTAGACGAATATGTCTACCTGGAACAAACGGCTCAGTTGGGTAGGTCTAACTTCGAGAAAGAGGTCAACCGTCGAATCCGACTCGGCTGGGCGGCGTATCTCTCTGGAAGTTGCGTGGTATCTTCCCGTTTACCGCAGTTTCTCAAGACAAAAGTCTATGACCAGTGTGTGTTGCCAGTGATCACCTATGGGACCGAGACGTGGTCGCTCACAATGGGCCTTATCAGAAACCTTAAAGTCACCCAAAGGGCAATGGAGAGGGCTATGTTCGGCGTTTCCTTGCGTGAAATGAGAAATGAGGATATCCCAAACCAGACAGGGGAACCAAAGTTACCGACATAGCCCGAAGAATTGCCAAACATAAGTGGCAGTGGGCAGGGCACATTGCTCGCAGAACGGATGGCCGATGGGGCCGAAAAGTTCTGGAATGGCGACCGCGAACCGGAAGACAATACATTAGAAGGCCTCCCACTAGGTGGACCGATGACCTGGTTAAGGTTGCGGGAAGGCGCTGGATGCGAGACGCACGGGATCAATCAATGTGGCGACGCCTGGGGGCGGCCTATGTCCAGCAGTGGACGTCATTAGCCTGAAATGATGATGACGATGAATAAATAATGATGACTAAATTAATAATGTTAACGCTCGAACGTGGGTGAAGTCATGCGCACGGGGGAGTCTATTTTGTTGTGTTAGTGCAGTAAGTATTGGTATTTTCGATGTTGTGTAATCTAAAGTCAAACTAGATTCGATTGCTAAGCAAATGCCGCTACCCGACCATAGATGGCGGTATTCTCAGTGGTCGCAATTATAGATTTAATTGCGTTTGCCGTAAGGCTGATCGCGATCTTACAGTGTCTTTGCTGGAGGTGGACATTGTAAAGCAGTATCTGTAAAAGTAAACAATGTGAAGATCATGCAAATGCCCTGACAGTGTCGCAGTAGGTTTCGTACGTAATTTTTTTATCGCCTAAAAGCCCTTGCATACCTAATATTTGGCGATTTTAACAAAGACTATCTCTGTAACGGCAAAACTTATTCAAATTATTACGTGACGCTGGTTATCAATTTTTATTACAAACGCTTGCCTCTACACGCGGTGTTACTCAAATACTTAGATAAAAATATTCTAAACTATTGAATAACTTCACTTGTGAAGTTGGATTTTATAACTCCTTCTTCAGTTATCATCGTCCGCATTATTGTGCAACTACGGAACCCTATTAATGCGCGTGGCCCGACACGCACTTGGCCGGTTATTTTTTTTATAAATGTTATTACCCCGGTAGGACTATTCCGCGGTAGGCCTATATCTGTTGCTGTCGTCTGTTGTTGGACTCAGGTATACGACCCTAGCCACGCAGACAATTGAATAGGACACAGATGTTGCTCAAGGTAACACTGGGCGTATAAAATGAGGGACTGGATTTCTTTTTATCCGTCATTCTCATATTTATAATATTTTATATGTGTTAGTTACCTACACTGACCGATACCGTTTTGCTGAAAATCGCGAAAAACCCGTTTTTGTGACCTTTGACCTCGAGTAAATTTTTTCCAGGTATCGGATCGATGAGAACATTTTAGATTTCATTTATAATGGTGTTTTGAACAATCCTACAATTTTTTTTGCCGGGTGCGAATTTTTGTAACTTCACTCCTATTTTTTGGTCTAATTTGAATGGCAATATGATAAGAAATAATTATATTGACCGAGCTTTCTGAATTCCCATTACATAATGGGCCGGGTAATATAAATATGTGATTTTATTATTTTAATGTTGTCCTTGATTTTTAATATAGAATAGTTAAGTACGATTACTTTTTAAGCAACAAAGTTGACGGAGCCCCTCCTGCGGGGCTCCTATTTCTGTCTGCAGGGTCTAAAGTAACCTTCAACCCTAAACTATCCGTGTCGGTGTGCCCTAAGCTTCCGCTCGACCTTTTTGCTACACGAACTGGGGGGTGACTCTTAGAGAGGGAAGCTCTTAGAGTAAGGTTATTTTGAGTGTACGTAAGTGTCAGATGTAGACAAATCATATACATCTGTCCCCTTCAAGGCACCCTTCAGGACCCTTGAGGGCTGACACACTACCGTGTGTATAGATAATCACAATGACGGACAACACTTTATTTATAGTCAAATAGTATAATTCGATATCATTTTTAATTCCCCAACAAGTCCCGCGGCAAAACGAATCAACTCGCAGCATCGCGATGACGCACGCAACACGTAACAGCCGGGGTTTTCCATCGCATCTCCATTTGAGCAAGGGGTCTACTCCCTAGCACGAAGTACTTAGTTTCGGCATTATTTACGGGCGTTTGCTACTACTCCGTATCACATACGGGTGCATAATTCGTTCGGGGCCCGATCTACCAATGAATGACAACACCATTTGACAGTTGTACCTACTCCCGATGTTTTTTTACTCGCCCGAAAAATTTAATCATTACGGAGTAGGGTTCACTCGATATTCCGAAGTACTTTCAGACGGGCCCGCAACTTCGTTGATGAAGTAAGGAAGTAGACCCCCTGACCCTAAAGCATATTAGTTGTAAACGGGTTTTAAAAATAACAAATAAACCTACCTTCCGAACTACTTTTTCTGTAGGTAGCACCGTCCAACCCTTGTCAATGAAGGTGCGATCAGACAAAGCGTAGCGTATAACACCTTTACTAGTTCCCATATCAGTCTGAAATTCACAGAGAAAAATAATATATCGGGTAAAATTTATAAAAAACTTTTTTATAAAAAAATACTACCGACTTCCAAATAAGAAAACTAGAAAGTGAAAAATAACTTTATTTTTGGAAGTCGGTGTCTTTGATAGGTACCAAATTTTTAAGTTATGGACACCGACTTCCAAAAATAAAGTTATTTTTCACTTTCTAGTTTTCTTATTTGGAAGTCGGTAGTATTTTTTTATAAAAAAGTTTTTTATTTCACACTTTTTAGTTGTACCTACCTAATAGGGAAGTAGATAAGTAAGTACCTATAACGACAGAATTGATTACCCGAATAACATGAAACTTGAATATAACCGGTGAAATGGGAGATCTGTATACCCCTTTCGAGCGTACTGACGTGATGTTATGTTATGAAATGGTATAAACAATAAACTGACATGCGATTGCAGCAATCCCGAGAGATTTTCCGTTATTTATTGAAGAGTTCTGTTGTATATCTCCGAAGTTCTTCATCAGATCTTCACCAAATTAAAATGGGACCAATTTCGGAATATATTCTTTCAAACAAAAAAAAAATTTTCAAAATCGGTCCACAATTGACGGAGATATCTGTGAACATACATAAAAAAAAAAAAAAAAAAAAAAAAACATACATAATGTCGAACATAGAACCTCCTCCTTTTTGGTAAGTCGGTTAAAAATTTAAAGCAACTTAGTAAATGTATCAGTCATTTCTAGTTTTTCAACTCTCTCTAATCAAATTAGAATAAAACCTGCATGGAATGCAAGGTTAGAAATTAGAAGTAATAATCCGTCTATGGAGGGTAGAGTAAAAGGAGAACGATCTCTGTGAATGAAAAAGTGGCCGAGAAAATGTTCTAAATAATGGTGGCGCTACAGTAGCCACTGGGTAAAATAATCATTTGTTCATAAAGTAAATCACACTATCACACTAATCGTCAACAAGCCCGTCCCATTATCGGACTACAAGACAAACGGCGATGCGTCATCGGTATATGGTGGACATCCCACCCGTACGCACAAAGCGTTTTGGGAATACTTTTATTGTGCGTACAGCTAAGGAGTGGAATACCCTGCCAGTCTGTATTTCCTGATAGCTACAACCTGGGAGTTTTTAAGTCAAGAGTGAAGGTTACTTCAGGCAAGCGTGCCCCATCGTCGACCATCATCGCTTACCACCAGGTGAGATAGTGGTCAAACACGAGCCTATCAATCATAAAAAAAAGCGTCGGTGCTCCGTAGACCAATTGGAATTCGACCAATTGGTCTATGGGGAAAATTATATGTTTCCATCGTCCAATTACCAACTGGTCTATGGAGCATACTCGACGTAAACCAAAACTATGTTCCATTATCACATTATAACCCTGAGTTCACACCAGTTTTCTATACTTTGGGTTCAAAGAAGCCTTTGTTATATTTTTGGGTTCACATCAAACTAAATTCAAAAATATTATAAAGGAATAAATACAATAACCTTATATTATATTTATTTCATTTATAGCTAATTATAATAGACTCTTCAATGAAAAGAAAAGAAAAGATAGGAAAGTATATAAACTTTTTAAATGGCCACTTCACAGAAAACTTATGTGTCATTATGGTGTCAATGTAGTAAACAATTAATTTATTTCTCGTTAGCCTACCAGTGGGAAGAATTGAAGAATCTTAAGATATTTTTTTTCCTTTTTGTCACGGCAGTTAGCCATTTTTGAGCTGTTAAGGATTATCCATTTTGTTGCAGAATGTTATAGTCTTCGCCAAACTTCTGGGACGCCCTGAAGTTGACTTTCCGATTCGCAAGGCACGAAACGGTACTGTTTTTGTATGAGATTAACGACTGCGCAGCCATTGTAGCCAACTTCAGGGCGGCCAAGAAAATTGGCAAGGACTATGAAGACAGTTTGTCCTATCTGCGTATTTATACTGTTTTTTTTTAATTGTTATGCCGTAATTATTCAATAAATGATTATTATGCGGTTTCAAAAATTGTTTATGATATATTTTTTTAATACTTATGGACACGGCTTTACTATACCATTAAACTGGACAGCGGAACATTTCTCAATTCTCCATAGACCAGTTGGAAATTGGACGATGGATACATGTAATATTCCCCATAGACCAATTGGTCAGATTTCAATTGGTCTACGGAGCACCGACGAAAAAAAGAATGTAAAGGCAAAAATTTGTGTGTGTGTGTTTGTATGTCTGTTACTTCTTCACGCTCAAACGGCTGGATGGATCTGGATGAAATTTGGCACAGAGATAGATCATAGTCAGGAATAGCACATAGGATAACTACTTTTTATCCCGGAAATATGTTTCATCCGGACGATAAAACACTATTAAACCGCGCGAAGCCGCTGGCAGGAGCTAGTATTTCATAATAGTACATTTCGTGTTGAGCATAAAAAGTCGAGATTTTAACACGAGTGGTGCAGCCAATTTCGCCTTTAAAGCCTTTTTATGCGAGACACGAACGATTATTTTTCCACTACCTGATGAGCTTACTTAATTAAATGCAAATAAGTTCCAACAACAATTTATTAGAAACGTTCAGACTAAAATCCACAGACTATATACACACAATCAACACGCGCTTTTTCATGAGGTATTGAGGCTGGTCTGTGTTAGCAAACTTACGCTTTGACCTGTCAGCGACAAGCCTTGTAGGGCTTGGCTGATGAATTCCTACGTTGCCTGGCTCCTTCAGAGACCGCAAGGTGGTCTTGAGGGAGAGTGCTACAGTCGTGTAGATCCTCAAGGCAAGTGCGGTGGTTTTCCATCTCGTGGTTACCGCCCTATTTTTGGTCTAATTCCCTATGAAATAGACGTAACAGAAATCACCGGGCGACGCAACACAGGGGTGGCCTTGATGAGCCTCGCCTCGTCCACCATTGAACAAGAACAATGATGGATAGCAATGACCTCCCGCGTGTTTGTGCCGTGCGCGGGGACCCGTACGGAAGGATGATGGGATCCTGGTGAGTGAGTGATGAGCGTAGGTGGTTTAACGTCTCACAGGCATCACTCCACTTTGGCCCGGATTTCTTCTTACACGGGAGGCTGAAGCCTAGCCAGCTGTAGTCAATCGGCTGCGGGGTCCGGTCAGAAGGCCCCCAGGCGAGTTCACTCCCATTGGGGGCTTGCAGACGGCGGCGCTCGCTCGCATCGCTAGTGGTAGCGGTGTGAGTCGGTGCTGTGCAGTCTCGTGAGCAACTAATGTGGGGTATCCCTCGACTAATCCCTGGTGCTACCGTAGCATCGCCACTTGAGCACTCCATAGCGAGTGGGGGTAGTCGAGAGATGTTTTTTTTTCGGGATTTAGAATAGAATAGAATACTCTTTATTATGTACACCATAAAGTTACAGAAAGTATAGACGAAGAAAACATTACACTAAATGACACAATGGGCGGATATTTTAATGGATAGTAGTATTAAAAAAAACCACAAGGCAAAAGTACCGGCGAAAGCTGGGACTGCGCTCCAAAAGGCGGGACCGGCGAAAGCTGGGACTGCACACCAGACGCCGGGACCGGCGCAAGCCGGGACTGCATCATGCAACAGGAACGTCCCAGAGGCGGGACTGCAGTGGGATCGTCTCGAGGTGGGGCTGCGGCGGGACTGTCAAAAGACAGTACTACTGCGGCACTGTCGAGGGTTGACTCTGCTGTGGAACCACCGAAGGGTGGAACTGCAAACCAGCCCACCGGGCATAAGGGTACTGCCAAAGCTGGCGCGACACGGGACCCTTGCGTTAGAGGTCAAATGACATCGGACCTTGCGGCCCCGGACGCGACCGGCAAAGGTAGCACCTCGTCGTCTCCCGGCGGCCGGCATGAATCAGGCTGTCTTTCGGTTGGACGATCTGGGGCGCAAAGGAAAAAGCCCCAAAAGCTGAGACAGCAGGCGGCTCTAGAAGGGACTCCTACGGGAGGTCCATGAAACAGACTACGTGCTGTTCTCAGCGGCGACAGCGGGGACATGGCAGCCAAGAGGATGAAGACCCATGGGCAATCATCCTCGACTGGCCCCTCTAGCGATGCGGTGGCGGCTGTAAAACACGCTGTCGTCACAGTCAAGTACCCAGAGGAATATTACAAGGACTTAATATCACAAGGACTGAAAATAGAAAAAGTGAACAACAGATTGAGCTGGAAGAGAACCACTCAATGTGTTCGTTTTATCATTTAACAATGATGAAGATGTCAACCTCATCTATGGCATAAAGTACATTTTAGGGTGTAAAATTGAAATACAACCACTAAAAAATCCTAAACTCATTCCCCAATGCAAGAGATGCCAGGCGTATGAGCATACTCATAAATACTGCAGAAAAGATCCAAGGTGTGTAAAATGCACTGGCAAGAATGGTGGTGAATGGTGGTGAATGCCCGGGATGTCTTCGGTATAGTGCCAGGTCAATCTAGCTCTTGAGTCGATTGCTAGATTCGCAACGGATTTACTGATTAACGTGTACAACTGCCCATAGAATCTCTCGATCTCCCTCAGAAGCTCCGCTTTGGAGGATACGATCCTGCCATCGGTCTTCAGTTTCGTGAGCTGACAAACGCCTTTGAGCCATTATTCCGCTCAATCGCTTCTTTTATATATATATATATTTGTTTTTGTTTTGTTACCTCACAACTTGTTACTAGGTGAACCGATTATGATGATTCTTTTTTAATTGAAATCTGGTGCTTGTCATGTGATCTCATTTAATTTTCATCAAGATCTGATGAAGACCTTCCGAGATATACATCAAAACTCTTCAATAAATGACAGCAAATCACTCGGGATAGCTGCAAACGCATTTCTGTTTATTGATTACACCATTTCATAACACTGGTACGCTCTAAAGGGGTACGCAGGTGTGAACAGGTCACCTTGGTATACTCTTATTCCACCAGTTTTGTTTAAGTTTCATGTTATTGGGTTAATCTATTATGGCTTCACTTTGGGCATTATTGGTACCTAGACTATAGAACTGGTTGATTATGTACCACAACTAAAAATTAAAAAAACAAAAAAAAAAATTTTACAAAAAAAAAAAAACTTTTTACAAAAAATACAACCGACTTCCAAATAAAACACTACAAAGTGAAAAATAACTTCAATTTCGGAAGTCGGTGTCAAAAAACGAAGAAACGAAAACAAGACTTCCAAAATTGAAGTTATTTTTCACTTTGTAGTGTTTTATTTGGAAGTCGGTTGTATTTTTTGTAAAAAGTTTTTTTTAAAAGATAA
The DNA here is from genome assembly GCA_945859665.1 of Anorthoa munda. Classification (NCBI taxonomy): domain Eukaryota; kingdom Metazoa; phylum Arthropoda; class Insecta; order Lepidoptera; family Noctuidae; genus Anorthoa; species Anorthoa munda. The sequence goes on along the minus strand of OX243900.1, from coordinate 12,525,087 downwards.
TTTATTTGCGTAAAACATGGTATAAATGCAGCGATGCAGCGGATGAGCTAGCCCGTAGAGGCTCCAGTATGGCTGTGGTGGGTCCGGAACCAATCGTGCCAATACCATTTGGCTATCTCCACAGTCTGGTAAGGAAACGAACCAAGGAGCAACACCACAGATTGTGGATTGACCACAATGAGTGCAGGCAGTCCAAAGAAGCACTTCCCGCTTTGGATAGACGTTTCACGCAGAAGGCCCTACGCCTGACGAAACAGCAGTTACAGCTATATCGACTGGCCACGGGACTTTTAATAAGCACCTCTGTGTCTTAGGGATCACGGACAGTCCACTGTGCAGAGCATGCATGGAGGAAGACGAGACAGCAGCGCACCTGCTTCTAAGCTGCCCAGTAATCGCCGGTTACAGGGCCAAATACCTCGGTGAACCAGGTACCATACAGGAGGTAGTCAGCAACACGAAGGCACTGCTGGCCTTCCTCGAGGAGTTGGGATGGATCGAGTGAGGTAGCTAGTGGAAGGTTAAGTCCCACCCGTACGCAAATTACGCGCTTAGTCGTGGAGTTGCGGAAACCAGCCCGTTTTAACCTTCTTTTTTTTTTTATTTTTTTTGGTTTCGCTGGGAAAAAATGCATTACGCATACCCACCCATTGGGGGAATGGGGGGCTATGTGGGACTCCCCGGGCAAGCCCGGTATACCCACTAAAATAACCCAGCGGCATTCCCGCATCGTCTGAGTGGAGGAGGACTGGGAAACCGGCACAGCCTTTACGTCCAGTCCTCCGCCGACGACTGCCCACCTTTATGGCGGGCCCTTCTCGCCCCTCCCTTAGTGGAGGGGCCCGGGAACGCCCGACGAGGGTGGTGATTGTGCAATGCAGACGAGAGGCGCCCCCACGCCTGTCGCCCGCTAATCACCACCAAGAGGTGGGAGGAGGCGATCTTACAACCGCCTACCCCCACCCCTTCTCCGCCGCCTCCTTCCGCGACATGGCGTTGTCGCAAAAGGAGGCAACCGCCGCCCAGGCCTCCCCGCTCCCCAGCATGGAATTTACCACACCGGGAAGCGAGAGGACCTGTCAGGGCACGGCGCAACTACGCCCCCGCTGGGCACACCTAGACGCTGTGCTGCGCCGTGCCCTCCACCGTGCTGGACCCTTATGTGGACGTCGGACACCCCGGTCCTCCGCCCACGGTCCCCTACGTTGCGGCATCTGGCCTGCGAAAGGCCAGACGTCGCCCTCCGCATCTGCGGCATCCGGCCCGTGAAGGCTAGATGCCGCACACCGCGTCTGCGGCGGCGCGTCGAGACCGACGCTCCGCCGCCTCCTCCTTCCACCGACTTGTCCCCGCCGACCATCCCACGCCAAAGGAGGGTCGGCGACGACAAGTCATCACCGCCCGCCGCACATCCGCGGCACACCTTCGAGGGCTCCCTTCCCGCCCCCGGGCGGCGGCCGCCCCCACCCGCAGGAGAGAGAGCCGGGCGCAGAGCCAGGTGCAGAGCGGGCTAAGCCAGTTGCAGAGCGAGCCCGTTTGATGGGTGCCCCGTAGAGCGCCATACTCTTCAAGATGCCGGCATAGAGGCGCCGGCATCTGTCCTTAGGCCCCAGGTTTGGGAGGAGCCATGAGAGGGCGTCCGCGGCTTTCAGCAGGCGCGTCGACAGCCCGCTGAAGTGCGGGCCGAAGCGCCACCTGCTGTCTAGCACGAGGCCCAGATACTTCATCTGGGCCCCGACCTCTATCCGGACGCCCTCCACGACGATGTGGGCGTCTGGAGGGCGGCGCTGCCGAGGCCCGTGGAAGAACACGGCCTCGGTCTTGTTCAGCGCCACCCTCAATCCTAGCCGGCGGATCCTCTCTGCCACCAACGATCCGCCAGCCGAGGCCAAACAGGCCGCCTCCCCAAAGTTCCCCCCCCGGGCAACGAGGAGAGTGTCATCCGCGTAACAGATGACACTCGTGCCCGGGAGGAGGGCTCCCCGCAGGAGCCAGTCGAATCCGATGTTCCACAAGGGAGGCCCTAGCACCGACCCCTGTGGAACACCGGACTCCGCGCCGTAACGCCTGATCCTGGCCGTCTTGTCCACGAGGAGGATCTCACGGTCCTCCAGGTAGCTGGCCAGGATCGCCCGCAGATATTGGGGCACTCCGTGGTACCGGAGTGCCTCCAATATCGTAGAGTGGGGCACGGAGTTGAAGGCGTTGGCTATGTCAAACGACACCGCCAACACTCCGCCCCCCGACTCCACCGCCTCCTGCACTTGGCCCCTGAGTAGGGCCAACGCGTCGACCGTCGAACGCCCCCGTCGAAAACCGAACTGGGCGTCCGACAGGTCTGGCCCTACCTCCCGCAACAGGCTATTTAGCCGGGTGGCGATGATCCCCTCGAACAATTTACCGACCTCATCGAGCAGAATGATGGGTCGGTATGCCGAGGGGGAGTCCACCGGGCGTCCCTCTTTCCGGAGGAGGCATAACTGCCCCTCCTTCCAGAGTTTCGGGAACCTCCCAGCCGTCAGGCACGCGCTGAAGAGGTCCCGAAACCTCTCCTCCATGAGGGACGCTGCGATGGCCACCACCCGTGCGGGGACGCCATCCGGTCCAGGGGCCGTCTTCTTCGCGCGGAGGCACAGAACCCCCGCGCGAAGTTCCTCCGCCGATACCGGAGGGACCTCCTCCTCCGGAACCTAACCTAACCTAACCTAACATGGTATAAATAGGTGTTATTATAGCATATGAGACCATACATGTTTTGCTTAAAATTAAAGCATGCAAACTTCAACGAGTAAACAAATTTACAAACATTATAATTTATGCTAAAAAATATCTTAATACTATAGAAATTATTTTCATTCAGCCATTTATATAATTTAATAATGAATAACCTGCAATTTAATATTTTAATACATAAGGAAATTTATTATAAACACGTACACACATAGCCAGGCAGGTTTTATCATATTTTGCTAATCTAGCGAGCTCATCTAGTATAAGTCCGTATTGATCACGTGCACTGCTGTTTTGAAAAATTCTTTATATTTCTTAACAAACGTACATGCTTCATACAAATATAATGAAGGTAACGGTAGCAAATCAAGCGTTTTAAATATTGGTTGACATGATTTATCAGATGGAATCCCGTATATGGCTCGAAAACATTTTTTTTTGGGCGACAAAAACCTTTATGGTCAGAGCTATTTCCTCACATAATTAATCCATACCGTAACGAGGTCTCAATATACGCACGGTATGACATCACAGCCGTTTTTATATTTGTTACCTTTTTGATCTGTCTGAGAGCTTATACAAATTTATTTATTTTATTGCATACATTATCGACCTGAACTTTCCAGTCTAAATGTTCGTCAATTACTACTCCTAAAAACTTAGTTTGTGTCACTTGTGTAATTTGTGATATGTCCATTTTAAATTAAAATCTATTTAGATTAAGGACGAATTTCTCACCTCTAAATTATCGCAGAATTAATGTAACAAATATTATAATGTAATAAATACACGCGTTATCTGCTGTGATTGGTTAAATGAATTTTCAACAGCGATAATTTAGAGGGCTAAGAGAAACTCGGGCTAAATTTCTCACAATAATTATATATTCTTTGATACATGCATTTCTAAAATACTTCTTACAAGATGGGTATTAGTGTTATGGGGCGATAATTATTTATGTCAGTTTAATCACCTTTTATGAATATCGGTTTAACATTAGACATTTTTATTGCTTTAGGAAACACTCCTTGTGAAAAGTACAGGTTAATTAGATAAGTCAACACTCAACTTATTTCATTAACACATGATTTAATTATTTTGGTGTTGAGTTCATCTAGCCTTCAGAGTTGATATTATTCAACGATAGTATATGTTGTCTCACCTCATTTTCGGACATAAGTGCGAGGAACATCAAATTAGCTGTTAGAGTTTCACAACGTGTTGTACAATTTGTTGTGGGGATGGAATTTGTAAAGTGATCGTTAAAGGCGGAGGCTATTTCTGCTGTTTTTAACCGACTTACCAAAAAAGGAGGAGGTTCTATGTTCACCGATATCTCCGTCAATTGTGGACCGATTTTGAAAATTCTTTTTTTTTTGAAAGAGTATATTCCGAAATTGGTCCCATTTTAATTTGGTGAAGATCTGATGAAGAATTTCGGAGATATACAACAGAACTCTTCAATAAATAACGGCAAATCTCTCGGGATTGCTGCAATCGCATGTCTGTTTATTGTTTATACCATTTCATAACATAACATCACGCCAGTACGCTCGAAAGGGGTATGCAGATCTCTCATTTCACCGGTTATATTCAAGTTTCATGTTATTCGAGTAATCTATTCTGTCGTTATAGGTACTTACTTAACTACTTCCCTATTAGGTAGGTACAACTAAAAAGTGAAAAATAAAAAACTTTTTTACAAAAAAATACTACCGACTTCCAAATAAGAAAACTAGAAAGTGAAAAATAACTTTATTTTTGGAAGTCGGTGTCCATAACTTAAAAATGTGGTACCTACCAAAGACACCGACTTCCAAAAATAAAGTTATTTTTCACTTTATAGTTTTCTTATTTGGAAGTCAGTAGTATTTTTTTGTAAAAAAGTTTTTTTAATGAGTATTTTGTTGTCAATTTTAATGTGTTCAATGATGCCTTTGGGGTTCGCATTGTGTATTTCATCTTTGATAATTATCCAAGTGGCTTTACATTTGTTGTCAGGATTATTCATAAACTTTGTTTAGAATTGTAGATATATCTATGTAACAGATTAGAATATGCAGTATATTATAGTCTTGTTTGTAATTTTTTTATTCTTGTAATATTTGTATCGTAGGCAGCGCTTTTTTAAAACATTAAGAAACTACATGCTATATTTGTATCGTTTCCCACGTAAATATCTCTGCAAAATAGGTTTTTTTAAGCATTATGTAAACTTATGCTATTACTTTTTAAATATAATACATTGCTTATTTTTGATGTTTGTAACCTTAAAGGGAAGCTTAGCATTTGTACTGTGTGATGATCAGAGAGATGAAGTGGGAGTACTGTTGCGATTGCGTCCGGTATATTACTCAATATATGGTCTATTCAAGAAAGTTTCCGGGTACCACCTAAACCGGCATTTTTACATTTGGAAATTTGTTTGCTGTCTTGAAATTATTGAGTGATTTTAAAATTTTCATGGTAATCTTGGGCCATTTTGTCGTTGCGCTATCCATTTCGATTTGGGGAGATTTACAGTAATCGCCACGCTTGGTAGGCGGGTTGGTGAATGCAGTTTGTACCTAAAGTGCACAGAGAACGCCGCTACCCATTCTCTGGTATGTCCCTTAGTTGCCTCTTACGACACCCACGGGAAGATATGGGATGATGAAATTCTTTACATCTGGCAACATACGGGATGGTACTGCCCTAGCATAAATTGCAGTAAATCCATAACGTTATGAGTATTAAGCAAAAAATACATTTTTAGCACCTTTGACAACCTTTTATTTTGTTTTTTTTTTCAGACTACATTACTACAAGCATAATAAACATAAGTCCGTTGAAATGACTAATCTAAATTTTACGTATTAAATTCCTTTATTGTCTGGGCTATTAATCAAATTTTCTCTAAGGCATGTCGACAAAGAATTGCATTTTTTTTTAAAAGTCTCATAGAAATATTGTAAAAAAAAACAAACGAAACATTAAAAAATATTTTTTTAAGACAAGCATTTTTCGTATTCTTCTCAGCAAACCCTTTCATTTCATACCCATATCATGGCAGTGCACAAATAATAACTAGTCTGCCATCTTGGGCCATCCACCATATTGGATTTAGAATGACGTCACTTAGCTAACCATGCATTGTCATCCAAACTAAATGTGTATGCGAAATTTCATCTGAATCGGTGGAGGATAACTGCTTTAAAATTCAATTGCAAGATTTGACCCGAACACACTTACATATATACATACATTGCAAGTTTAATAAAAGCTTGTAAAAATAAACCGACTTCAAAAGCAAAAGACTAAAAAGTGCAGAAATAACTTTCGTTTCGGAAGTCGGTGATTTTGGTACCTCTTGTTTTTATTGCGACTTGCAACACCGACTTTTTATTTTTCTCTTTTTAGTTGTGTCTTAACCATCACTAAAATGTGAGCAAGTTCTGTAGTAAGGTACCGAAAGGATTCCCATACATAATATGCAAAATCCCCCATATATATAACTCAATTAACACATTCTCGCTGTTTGTCGCTAAGGAGTTCGGTTGTATGTTCCATATCTTGAAAACTGCCGAACCAATTTTGATGAAACTTGCACTATTCCCTAAATTGAGAGATACTACATCCAATAAGAATGATCGCGATCCCTTTTGTTTTGGAGAAATGCGTGCAATCATACATACAGACACTTGCGAAAAGCACACATATTTAGAAACCCACCTAGAGTAACATATGTGAATATAATGCTATTCAAACAATTACATACAATACATGAGTATCGAATTGATAACCTCATTTTTTAAGTCGGTAAATAGGCCATCAAAGTGTGGCGCAATAGTTGAAACGTTACCATAAGGCTGTACTTACTTCTTGGGCATCCTTTTTTGACAAATCATATTTTTTTGTCAATATTTGTTTCTGTAGAGGGTCAATCTTTTGCGGAATTATTTGCAATTCCTTCAACTGTTCTTCAGATTTAACATAAATATGCTTTTGAAATAATATAGGAACACCTTCAGCTTCTTCAGTTTTCTCAAGCCGTGGCATATGTGTACTCGCAACGATTTTTTCGCCAATTATAATATCTGTTTTGCCTGTTGGCAGTCTTTTTATTTCATCTAATAAAATCTCTAAGTCAGAATTTAGGCAAAGTGGACATAATAGTGACTGTTGTCCACTTTTCGTGTGATGCGATTTATGAATATTTTTCTGAGCTGTTGAGATATCTTTAGGCCGCATCTTAGCTGCTTGTTTTATTTTTATTAGATCTAAAATTTTGCCATCGCTATCTCGTGCTATTTTTATATTTTTAATTTCTAAGTCTTGTGCTATGTTACGCTTAGCTTGGTCCTTTAGTTTTGCCTGATTTGCCTCAGCTTCTAGAGTTTTCTTACTTTTAAAGGCTGCTTCTCTTTCTTTTACATGTTCAGCTTGTAATTTTTTAAAATCATCGTCCGTTTTTATCAGACCCTTGGTTGGTTCTTCCTTTAAAGGTTTGTGTTTGGATTCTTTTTCTTTCTCTTGTTTTTCTTGACTGATTGGTATTTTTATTTTAGACATGGACACTTTTATCTTATCAGAGGAATCTTTTATCTTTATAGTAGTCTTTCCTTCCTTGGAAGTAGCATCTTTCTTTTGTGATGGTTTTTCTCTACCTTCAGCAACCCTACTTTTGTCCATAACTTTCTGTAATTCTTGAAAGCGTTTAATTTTTTGTTTATCTTCTTTAACTCTAGTTTCAAGATTTTCTTTCAGGTCGTTTTCCCCTTTTTTAGTTCCTTCAGCTTCTTTGACAGATTTTGTTTTTAAGTCTGTATCTGATGTTTCACCTTCTTTATCATCCGTTTTTATCAGACCCTTGATTGGTTCTTCCTTTAAAGGTTTGTGTTTAGATTCTTTTTCTTTCTTTTGTTTTTCTTTACTGATTGGTATTTTTATTTTTGTCATAGATACTTTTATCTCATCAGGGGAATCTTTTATCTTTTTAGTGGCCTTTCCTTCCTTGGAAATAGCATCTTTCTCTTTTGATGGTTTTTCTCTACCTTCAGCAACCATACTTGTGTCCATAACTTTCTGTAATTCTTGAAACTGTTTATTTGTTTGTTTATCTTCTTTAACTCTTGTTTCGCTTTTTACCTTCAGATCGTTATTCCCTTTCCCTGTTACTTCATCGTCTTCGACAGATTGTGTTTTTTTTTGTTCAGCTTTTAGTTTTTTCTCTTCTTGGGCAAGTTGTTTCTTTTGGGCTTGTTCAAGTTTTCGTTGGTGTTTCTCTTCTTGTCTTTTCTTTTTTCGTTCAGCTTGTAGGAGGACCTTTTCTTTTTCTTTTTTTTTAGCTTCATCAATAAGATGTGAAGACGTCACATTAATTTTTTGTTCCTTTTTCTTTTCTTTTTCTTCTGAAAAGAAAAAACTACTAAACAGAGGTTCAATAGCACTGGGTTTTAATTTTACCGTGGACTGAATTTGTTTTTTCGTCTTTTCACTTTTTTTAAATTGTAATACTTCATCCACAGTATAGCGGTCTTTCAGTTTCTTATCTTGCTTTGGTCCTTCTATAAAATCAAGCAATCCTTTTTCTATTTGGTTTTGGTGATATTTATCGGCTTTCTTAAGTCCAAGATCATATTTTGTTGTTATTGGTATTTTTATATTCGTTTCAGACTCTACGTGATGTTTTGAAGTAGTGTCTTTCTGCTCCCAAGGTGCAATTTTAGGGGTTTCATAAATATCAGTTTTTTTTGATAAAGGTAATGGAACTCCAGAGTCCTTTTTAAATGTCATCATCTGTCTCAAGCTAAGATCATGTCTTCTTTTCAATTCTTCTTTAGCATTCATTGAAGGCTTTTTTTCGAAGATTTCCTCTTGTTTGATGTCTTTAATAGAGGATTTTAGAATTCCTTTGTCTGCTTCATAGGATTCCACAAAAGCTGATTCTGAGTCTACCAATGTAGTGTTTGGAATGTTTGTATCCCTTTTTTCACCTTCGTGTGGTAAGGGAGCAAAATATGTCTCTATCGGTTCAATAGGTAGAATAAAGGCTACATCTTGTTTTACGTCACCTTTTATTCCTGTTTCGCTTATTTTTGTTTTTAGGGTTGATTCTGAGTAAAACATTTGTTTGATTTCAGGTTCATGTCGAGATGCAAGTGAGTTAAAATCTCGATTCGATAGTCGATAGTCGGAGTATGCACGGGATTTGATTTGTTGTGGTTTGAACTTTATATCATCTTTAAGATGTCCTGTTTTTGAGAGCCATATTTTAGCATACTTTTTAATGTTTTCCTTTTCACCTTTAAATGTTATGAATTTCTTTACAATTTCGTCGCAGGCACAAAACTGATTTCTATTAGTTTGTGCTTGCTTACGACAATGGTCGCATATGACCATTACAATCTTTCTATCTATTGATTTTAATTCTTGCATGAGTTCTTGAGCATGCTCAATTTTTTTTCTACAACGTGGGCAACTTATTTTATTTTTTTCTGGAAGCAGCAATATACATTATGTTAGTAAAAGAAGGGCGGTCCCTTGAATCCGTAATTTTAAAACACACACCTAAATAGAGGGTGTAACGGAAAGATGCGTACAAACTGCTACTGCCCATGTATATGAACAACTTTCTGCAAGGAAGTCATAATCAATTCCCAATTTCTTGCCCGATCTCCTTTCATAATGGTAACATTATGACTGAATCAGAACTTCGGGTGATAAGGAAGCGATATAACTGACGAGCCTTCTGCCATGCATGCTCTACTTCAGGGGCCTTCAACCTTTTTGAAATCAAGGGCCGAGAATACTTTAATTTTAGTTCAACGGGTCGTAACACAAGGAAAACATTGCATTATATCAAGAAATAAAAAAAATATAATCATTGAAGTTATTCAACGAAATTTTACAAACAGGAAATTTCTATCAATGATTTGTTTGACATTGTTTACTCTTAACTAATTTATCAATATCTGGAATAATAGTGGTCGATGCAATTAACAAACTGTTCTCAAGGTGAACATCGGTGATTCTGGTTCTTGCCATGTACTTTTCATTTTTCATTCAAAAAAAATCTCACATAGATACGTGGTGCCAAAAAGAGATGTCATTTTCAGTGTATCATACACTTAAAATGCGTCAAATGGTTACAGTTTCTTATTTAAATTATTGAGATGTGATTTTATGTCAGTGAAATGAACAGTTTTATCCTTGCTTTCCATAAACGCTGCAATTTCCTTCCGCAAATCAAACACACGTTTTAACATTTTCCCTTTGCTGAGACCTATGTCCAGCAGTGGATGTCTTTCCGCTGAAATGATGATGAGCCCACGAGCATCACAGAAATAAGATATTATATCACCATATTTAGCATTCGTTTCTTTTCTGGCCCCGAAATTTGATGAAGTTAACAGTTTTTACCACAACACTCTTGACATCTTGAATATTAACTGACTGCACGCTAATTTTCTTGATGGGTAAAGCAGTGGTATTGTACGAAGGAAAAAAATCGGAATTATTTTTCTTTAATCAAGCAACAAATCCTTCATTTTAGCCCATTTTAGTGGAGATTCCAGCCAAATTTGATAATTTGGGATTATATCTGCTTATGATGATATTAAAAGATTCCAACAAATCACATCGTCTTGGGTTGCCTTTTATTGGAACTAGAGCAGCCATTTCCTAACTAACAACAAAATTTACGTCAGCGCCGCAAATAAACACGGCCAAATGAGCGGTGTCACTTAGGTCTGTCTCTACTTTCTTCGAATGCAACGGATAACGCTAATGCCTACCGGGCCAACAAGAACGCCACTGGGCCGCAAGTTGAAGACTTTAGCTCTACTTAATAAATAAAGTTTTACCTATTTCTGATATTAATTCTGAAGTTGTTATTTTCATATCTTTATTTTTGTATAAGATAAAAACATCTCTGGATATGTTCGCTTCACCTTGTGTAACCTGTTGATGTGAAAAAAGCATAGCTGCATAATCCAATAAAACATTACACTGATTGATGATTGTTAAGGCAAAATCTCCTGTCAATGTCAATGTCGCTGGCAAACTCGAGGGTAAACGGCCTAGAGGCAAAAGTCCGCTGGTCAGACCAAATCCGAATCTCGTTGAACATCAAAGCCTCAAAAGCCGTGTATATTGCTGAGAATAGGAGCAAATGGCGAAATATCATGAAACACAAAGTTATGAAACCATGATGTAGTCAAGACCCCCAGCATTGGGGAATCGACGCAAGCAGGAGGATTGACTGATGTTTTTACAATAAAATAAAGCTATTATTATGAGCTATCAAACGACATAGGTATTTGAACATAATTTGATAAACTATTGGGTCAAAATCTCCCATACCTCCTCAATTGAGTTGTTGAAATAAAAATAACTATTTTTTTATGTATTTTATAACTTTACATAATTATCATAATTTTTTTTTTCGTTCCTATACACTTTTAAATATATTTTCTTCAATTAAATATTAGCAATTGAAAATCGATAAAATTTTAAAAAGTACCACCTGATGCCGAACGCGACACGATTGGTCGCCACATGACGACCAATCATGCTGCGTGGTGGAGCATTATGACGTCACCAACATTGGTGACGTCATAATGCTCAAAGAATTTCACGATAGTACAGTGTCAAGTACACATGAATTGACAAAAAATATCTGTAAATTATTGCAAAAATATTATTTATTACAGCTAATTTTATTTAGTCATTTGTGATAAAGGTGAATCCTTTATCACAAATGACTAAATAAAATTAGATAAAGGCTAATTTTGATAATATATCTGTGCCCTTAGTGCGAGTTTTTACTCACGCTCAATCGCGTTAACGTAAACGATCTCTTATGTCAAAATGTATACAAAAAAACAGTTTTTGCCTTGCCGTCACCAGACGGCGCTTATCCAGTTTCAATACAAATTGGCGTTAACGTTAACGCGATTGAGTGTGAGTATAAACTCGCACTAAGGCCTATGATGGACGATTTTGAAGTTCTGAGCATAAATAAAGAAGACATAATGAATATTACGTGTCAGTGGACCGGTGTTTGTTATTGGTGTACCAGGTAGGTACATTTAGAACATAATTATTATAATGTAAGAGCCAGCTCACGAGACTGAAGACCGACGATGGCAGGATCATATCCGCCAAACCGGAGCTTCTGAGGGAGATCGAGACATTCTATGGGCAGTTGTACACTTCAATCAGCAAGCCCGTTGCGAGTCTAGCAAACGACCCAAGAGCTAGATTGACCCGACACTATACCGAAGATATCCCGGACGTCAGCCTGTACGAGATTAGGATGGCTCTGAAACAGCTTAAAAACAACAAGGCGCCGGGTGATGACGGAATCACGGCTGAACTCCTGAAGGCGGGTGGAAAACCGGTCCTTAAGGCCCTTCAGAAGCTGTTTGATGCCGTCATACTCGAGGGCAAAACGCCACAGGCATGGTGCAGGGGTGTGGTGGTACTCTTCTTCAAGGAAGGTGACAATGCCCGGCTGAAGAACTATAGGCTCATCTCACTTCTTAGCCATGTCTACAAGTTGTTTTCAAGAGTCATCACGAATCGTCTCGCGCGCAGGTTTGACGATTTCCAGCCTCCCGAACAAGCCGGATTCCGAAAAGGCTTTAGCACCGTAGACCACATACATACGCTGCGGCAGGTCATACAGAAGACCGAAGAGTATAACCTGCCTCTCTGTTTAGCGTTTGTGGACTACGAGAAAGCCTTCGATTCGATCGAGACTTGGGCTGTACTGCAGTCTCTCCAACGGTGCCAGATCGACTACCGGTACATTGAGGTGTTGAAGTGTTTGTACAAAAACGCCACCATGTCAGTCCGTCTTCAGGATCAGACCTCGAAACCAATCCTTCTCCAGCGCGGCGTGAGACAGGGAGACGTCATTTCGCCGAAACTGTTCACTGCTGCGCTGGAGGATATCTTCAAGGTTCTAGATTGGAAGGCGCTTGGCATCAACGTTAATGGCGAGTACATCACTCACCTTCGGTTTGCCGACGACATAGTGGTCATGGCTGAGTCCATGGAGAGCCTCAGTACAATGCTCGATGACCTCAATAGAGCTTCCGAAAGAGTGGGTCTTAAAATGAACATGGACAAAACCAAGGTCATGATGAATGCCCATGTAACACCCACTCCTATCAAGATCGGAGACTCTTTACTTGAAGTTGTAGATGATTATGTCTACCTGGGACAAACGATCCAGTTGGGTAGATCCAACTTCGAGAAAGAGGTCAACCGTCGAATCCGACTCGGCTGGGCGGCGTTCGGGAAGTTGCGTGGTATCTTTCAAATTCAAATTCAAATTCATTTATTAATTTTCTCGTCCAATTTACCGCAATGTCTCAAGACAAATGTCTATGATCAGTGTGTGTTGCCAGTGATCATCTATGGGACTGAGACGTGGTCGCTCACAATGGGCCTTATCAGAAAGCTTAAAGTCACCCAAAGGGCAATGGAGAGGGCTATGCTCGGAATTTCCTTGCGTGATCACGTCAGAAATGATGATATCCGCAGGAGAACCAAAGTTACCGACGTAGCCCAAAGAATTGCCAAAGCTAAGAGGCAGTGGGCAGGTCACATTGCTCGCAGAACGGATGGCCGTTGGGCCGAAAAGTTCTGGAATGGCGACCGCGAACCGGAAGACGATATGTTGGAAGGCCTCCCACTAGGTGGACCGATGACCTGGTTAAGGTTGCGGGAAGGCGCTGGATGCGAGACGCACGGGATCGGTCAATGTGGCGACGCCTGGGGGAGGCCTATGTCCAGCAGTGGACGTCTTTCGGCTGAAATGATGATATCATAATGTAATCATTTTAACGTATGGGTATTGGTGTAAAATAAAAAGTAAACAAACAAGATTGGCGCGAAACTTCATCTTTGGATATCAAAAAACTTCATTAGATACCACTAAATATGATACAACCCGAAATCTGTGGAGCCTTTATTTTTATTAATTTATGCATACAATCCTTGAAATTTTTGGTACTTCACTTTACTTACATATCCCTTATAAATATTAATCACTAATATGTATATTATATATTTACAAATACTAAAAATCTTTGTAGAACGTAAACGTGAAAATATCATCTTGGTACATTTTCCTTACATTAATTCTACGGTAAATATGTCTTAAATGCCAATTAAAAGCCAATCGAAAAAAAGTAGAAAGGGCTTTAAACCACCACCAAAAATTCCGAAAACTGAAGAGGAAACAAGACACTACATAGACAGCCTCAAATTGAACTTCAAAAATAAACTAGTAGATGCCAAAAACGTACAATCTTACTATGATGCGCTTGAAGTAACTATAACAAAAAGTTTAACTAGCCAAAACAATCCGGTGGGACTTCGGGAATCCGGTGGGAAACTTGCTTCTTACCCAGCAGGTAGTAAAGCGTTTTGGTCTCTGGCTAAGTCGGTCGAATCGAACTTCTGCCGTCCCTCACTACCACCACTGCTGAAACCCGACGGGTCGCTGGCCCACTCCGCTGAGGAGAAGGCAAATTTATTTGCCTCTCTTTTTGCGGAATCTTCACGTCTGAATCCTGGTAACGCGCGGCCCCCTCCTTCTCCTGATGGATGCGAGACGAGTATGTCTGACATTCGTATCCATCAAAAGGACGTCCGTAGAGTACTGCGCAACCTCGACGTGAACAAGGCTAGCGGCCCGGACGGCATACCAGCTATAGTTCTAAGAACCTGTGCGCCTGAACTGTCTCCGATCTTGACACGCCTATTCCGCCTTTCATATGAGACTGGAAAAGTGCCGAATGCTTGGAAGCAAGCCAACGTACAGCCCGTGCCCAAGAAGGGCAGTCGAGCTGACCCGGCTAACTACAGACCCATCTCTGTAACGTCCATACTCTGTAAGAGTATGGAGCGTGTACTAAACACTAAGCTCCTGGCATACCTAGAAGCAAACGAAATCCTAAGTGACCGCCAATACGGCTTCCGCCGAAATCGGTCTACTGGGGATCTTCTAGCGTATGCCATTCACATCTGGAGTGAGGCCATCGAGAGGCACGGGGAAGCGCTTGCCGTCTCCCTAGACATCTCGAAGGCATTTGATAGGGTCTGGCACGAAAGCCTTATTGGTAAGCTTCCTTCATTCGGTTTGCCCGGTGGTCTGTGTGATTGGATTGCAGATTTCCTGAGAGATCGGTCCATTCGAGTGGTTATCGATGGCTGCTCGTCGGACCACTTGGATATTAATGCCGGGGTCCCTCAGGGGTCGGTTCTCTCAGCAACTTTATTCTTGCTGCACATTAACGATCTGCTAAAACCCGGCACCTTTGGGTATGCAGACGACAGCACTGTTGCTGGGAGATACATGTCCAACGCTCGTGCTACCGGGCCTCAGATCCAGTCTCTCCGGGAGGCCATGGTGGAGCGCTTGAACCTGTCCTTGCAGGCAGTCTCCGAATGGGGCGATGCCAATCTGGTCAAGTTTAATGCTGCTAAAACCCAGGCGTGTCTTTTTTCCGCTAAAAAGAGCCAATTTCACCCGGCTCCAACTTTCCGCGATGTGACCGTGCCAATAACTGACCATCTTGAGCTTCTTGGCGTTACGTTGACATCGACTCTCAATTTTGGCCCATATATTGAGGCAAAGGCTCAGCTGGCTGCCAAAAAGTTGGGGATCCTTGCGAAGGTGAGAAGGTACTTCACGTCAGAACAGCTGCTCAGCTTGTATCAAGCGCAAGTTCGATCATGCATGGAGTACTGTTCTCATCTCTGGGACGGATCTGCCAAATACCAGCTAGATGCACTAGAGTCGATCGAAAAGCGGGCCAAGAGGCTCATCGGTGATGAGGCACTGGTTAAGTCAAAGCTCCAGAGCCTTGAACATCGTCGCCGAGTTGCCAGCTTGTCGGTTTTTTATCGGTTACATTTCGGGGAGTGTGCGAAGGAATTGCATGATCTAATCCCACCCAGCCCGTTTCATCATCGGACTACCAGACGTACGGCGATGCGCCATCGGTCCATGGTGGACATCCCACCCATACGCACTAAGCGTTTTGAGAATACTTTTATTGTGCGTACAGCTAAGGAGTGAAATTCCCTGCCGGAGTCTGTGTTTCCCGATAGCTACAATCTAGGGGTCTTTAAATCAAGAGTGAATAGGTTACTTCTAGGCAAGCGTGCTCCATCGTGGACCACATCATCGCTTACCATCAGGTGAGATAGTGGTCAAGCGCAAGCCTATAACAGATAAAAAAAAAAAAAAAAAAAAAACCTAAAAAAGAAAAACGACATAAAATATTAAGCAAACAAACAATAGCCTTAATTAACAAACGTAGTGAACTAACTATAAGAAAGAATAAAGATGCTAATACAAAGAAAGAACTAAGCAAATTATATAAGGAAACTAGCAAAGCGATCAAAAGAGACTAAAGTAAGCACAGACAAAGGATAATAACAGAAGATCTAAACAAATTCAGAAGCACAAAGAAAGCATTTAAAGAATTAAACTTAAGAAAAATTTGGATACAAAAATTAGAAGGCCAACATAAAGAAACTAAAACAAGACAAGAAATCATACAGCAGGCAACTACTTTCTACCAAGAACTATACAAAAATAAAGATAAAACCATCGAGGAAGCCAACAGATCACACTATTGTTATAACACGGAAACAACAACACCGATAGAAGAAAAATATATATACGCCCAGCTGAAACAACTAAAATCAGATAAAAGTCCTGGTTCCGATGAAATAACCAATGAAGCTTTGAAAATAGGTGCACCAGTTTTACTTAGAGCTCTCACAGAATTATTCAATCTCATATTAGAACCTGAAATCGTACCAACCCAATGGTGCACGTCAGACATCATACTACTATATAAAAGAGGAAACCCTCTCGATATCAACAACTATAGACCAATAAGTTTACTGGCAAACATATACAAAATCTTCTCGTCTATAATTCTTAAACGCATAACACAAGAGATTGAAAATGCAAAACCCATAGAACAAGCTGGCTTTCGGTCTGGGTTTAGCACACTAGACCATATACAGGCACTGGAACAAGTTATAGAAAAATACGACGAGCTTAATAAGCCACTCTATCTAGGTTTTATCGACTACAGCAAAGCATTTGACAGCATAAACCACAACTCTATATGGAAATCACTAAAAAAGTTAAACATAAATTCGAAATATATAAATATTATAAAATACATATACAACAACAGCATAAGTAATGTCATGCTAAAATCTAGAGGTGATGCAATTAATATCGAAAGAGGAGTCAGACAGGGGGACCCCCTGTCACCTAAATTGTTTATTGCGGTTTTAGAAGATGTATTTCGAAAGACAGACTGGAAAACCAGAGGCATAAAAATAAACAACAACTATCTAAGCCATCTCAGATTCGCGGACGACATAGTTATACTGTCTGAAACAGCAAATGAATTAAAAGATATGTTCCGCTCTCTTGCACATGCTAGCTCAGAAGTAGGATTGGAGATGAATGCTACAAAAACCAAAATCATTACAAACAGCACAGAACGGCCCATCAATGTAAATGAAAAATCTATAGAATATGTCTACAGTTACATCTACCTAGGCAAACAAATATCAATTTTGAAAACGTACAATAAAGATGAAATTGAAAGAAGAACAAACATAGCCTGGAAGAAATTTTGGTCACTCAAAGAAATTCTAAAAGGAGACTACTCGATAAAACTTAAGAAAACGGTATTAGACACCTGTATACTGCCTTGTCTACTGTACGACAAAAGCAAAACAAAGGATCACAACAACACAAAGAGCAATGGAGAGAAGTATCCTAAACATAAGAAAAATACAAAAAGTCAGGAGCAAAGTAATCAGACAGAAAACAAAGATAACAGATGCACTCACACAAGCTCTAAAATTGAAATGGCAGTGGGCAGGTCACGTATCGAAATACACAGCTGGTGGACAATCAATACTACGAGGTGGAAAGGACCAATCGGCAAAAGAAGGGTAGGGAGACCGAAAAGAAGATGGACTGACGACATAACCGATTTAATAGGAAAGGACTGGCAAACTATCGGCAAGGATAGAGATGAGTGGAAAAGACTGGAGGAGGCCTTCACCTGAGGAGGGGTCCATATCCGATAGCAAAACTAACTCTTACTAACATTTAGACAATAAGCAAAACAAATACCAACATTTGAAATGGAAATTAAGGATAAGGAAATACAGGTTTTTTTATTTTATTATTTATAATTCACATTTCAAAGATTATTTGAATGGAACATTTAAAATTGATGGGAATAGATGGCGCGGTTTTAAATTTCTGAGGCATTCCACTCGATTGTTTAAATTTGCATTGTAATACATTAAGGTGCAAAGAAACGGTAAACACGTGCAAAAAATACTATAAAATAAACCTTCACTGTATTTAAAGAAAAATATATTCACTAACCGAGTAAACCCTTTTACTTGCAAGCTGCTGCTAACACCATCTATCTATCGCCGTGGAACGGAACCGAACGCGATTGATGGACAAAAAATAATCGGTTTAATCAGACGGAAAACACTCGTTACGTCGTCCCCTTTGTATGGGATGAGGCATCTGTATGCTAGTATTATATTATCTGTGGTATTACTTTGTAAGTACAGCAAACTTATTTGTTTTGTAATAACACTTATATATGATCTTTCCTTTTATTACAAAAAAAGTTGGTTCAACAACCCAATTGGGTAGGAAACCCTAAAAATTATATGGCTAGGTAATTATATCACGTGGGATTATAGTATCTACTAACATTCTCTGGACATGTCCTGTGACAATAGATCACCAAGCCGAAATCTTGTAGTTCCACTAGTTTTTGAAACTCTTGGCTCTCCTTGTAGCATGGACATAGCTGCTGTTCACTGCATCTAAGAAAACATTATAGTGATTAATCAAAGCACACAAGCCCGGCCAATATGAATCAATTCAAGTCAAATCGGGCAATGTAAGTAATGAATATTGATTTAAACTTCATTATTTATCACATTGTCTGGTCAATTCGGTTGTTGTTGAGCAACTCGATAATTATAATACATTAGTAGGTATGGTTTTAATTTTGAATATTCGGTCAGCATAAAAATATCTGCGGATAAAATTTTTTCACAGCAAAATTATATTAACCAAATAATATAATTTTACTGTGAATGCAACAAGATTATAGAATCGGTTAAATTAAAACAATATTTGTAATCGGTGCCGCTATTATCAACGAATTAGTCCAAGAGCGAGCGAAGTGAGCTCGGGAGCTTAGGATACCCCGACACGGATAGGTTAGGTTCGAAGGTTTTTTAGACCCTGTAGACAGAAATAGGAGTCCCGCGCAGCGAGGCTCCACCAACTTTACTGCTTAAATAGTAATCATAATTTAGTAATTGTAACTTCAATAGTTATTAGCAAATAGGCTATTAGTTTATTAATCTACTCGGTCAAAATAAAAGGGGTCGCCGCGCAGCCAGGCGGGAGTAGAGTCGTAGTCGACCGTGATATAAGTACCTACATCACAGTTTATTATACAAACCAACTATTATTCACTTACTCTGCAATTACCCCCATATTACTTGAAGGGTAATTATTACACTATATAAGAACAAAACCGTTACATAAAATTGTTTTGTCAGTTTGACAATGAATTAAGTACACCACTGATAACATAGACTTGGCGTTGGTGGCCATAAAGTTGTATATTATGCCAACTTGACATAAAGATTGCTTACCCTTTTATATAAAAAGCTTTTTACAAAAAAATACTACCGACTTCCAAATAAAAAGACTACAAAGTGAAAAATAACTTTATTTTTGGAAGTCGGTGTCTTTGGTAGGTACCATTTTTTTGCGTTATAGACACCGACTTCCAAAAATAAAGTTAATTTTCACTTTGTAGTCTTTTTATTTGGAAGTCGGTAGTATTTTTTTGTAAAAAGCTTTTTATTTTTCACTTTTTAGTTGTACAAGTTGTTTAGTAAGGTACCTATAACGCCAGAATAGATTACCCGAATATCATGAAATTAGAGTATTACCGATGAAATGAGAGATCTGCGTACCCCTTTAGAGCGTACTGGCGTGATGTTATGTTATGAAATGGCGTAAACAATAAACAGACATGCGATTGCAGCAATTCCGAGAGATTTGCCGTAATTTATTGAAGAGTTCTGTTGTATATCTTCGAAGTCCTTCATCAGATCTTCACCAAATTAAAATGAGACCAATTTCGAAACATACTCTTTCAAACAAAAAAAGAATTTTCAAAATCGGTCCAAAATTGACGGAGATATGCGTGAACAAAAAAAAAAAAAAAAAAAAAAAAAAAAAAAAAAAAAAAAAAAAAACATAATGTCGAACATAGAACCTCCTCCTTTTTGGTAAGTCGGTTAAAAATGTATTGTTGACTAAACGATCCGCAGGTGGTATAAGACCACGGCTAACCTACATGTTTTTTGTATGGGAGCACTTAAATATTTATATTATTCTGTTTTTAGTATTTGTTGTTATAGCGGCAACAGAAATACATCATCTGTGAACATTTCAACTGTGACAGACAGACGGACCGCGGAGTCTCAGTAATAGGGTCCCGTTTATACCCTTTGGGTACGGAACCCTAAAAATGGCCGAATTTATCTTAAAAGAAAAAGTGGGTTCTGTTTGGGTTTTTGGCTTCGCCCCTCTCAACTGTAGCGACGCCTGAATCAGGTGTAATAGAATAGTACATTGTGATACAAGGGTGGAAAGTAGGTTATTGCAAACGAGCTGTCATTAACAAGCCCGAGCCGAAGGCGAGGGTTTTTAATGACACGAGTTTGCAATAACTTACACGCCCGTGTATCACACGATATTTTTCAATACAGTTGTGGGAAATAGTAAAAACAAATCAAAGAATTAGATTTGTTAATTGTCAAAAAAAAAATTTCGCGCTTTTTTGCAACTGGACATATTTTTTTTACAACAAAAACATCCTACACAGCCTATTCGATTTTTGACAAATGTTGATGTGAAAATAATTAAATTGAAACTGGTAATTAAATATATTAAACAACCATTTAAAAGTCTTTTGAGAATTAAATGCTAAAACGTACGGAATCATTCATTTTTCCTCGTATAAAATCTATTCCATTTTATTCTATGTATGAAAACTCCTTGCTACTAAACTTTTTTAAATTGACTTATAACTAAAGGCGCGTTTTTGCAACTGGACATTTTTTACAACGAAAACAGTATATACAGCCTATTCGATTTTAGACAAATGTTGATGTGAAAATAATTAAATTAAAACTGGTAATTAAATATATTAAACAACCATTAAAAAGACTTTTGAGAGTTCAATGCTAAAACGTACGGAATCATTCATTTTTCCTCGTATAAAATCTATCCCATTTTATTCTATGTATGAAAACTCTTTGCTACTAAACTTTTTAAATTGACTTATAAATTTAAAACTAAACTGCAAAACTAATGATCGAGCTCGTAAACAAAAGTCACGACCGCGTAACAGAAAGATGCCTATGCATAAGATTTAATTTTCGAATCATAATTATAGCCTCTGAAAGTACGCCATGTGCAACTGTATTGAAAAAACAATTGTTCACAAATTATGACCGTTGAAGGCTAAAACTTTACACAATTATCGAGTGAAAATGCCCTTCGTTCCCGAATGGTCACGGCTCCGTATGGTCACTTTCCCGAAATGTACACTCACCACCAAAATTGCATGTATGTATACATCGTGGTATATATACTTGAAATTTTGCATTTTGTTTCTTTACTGAAACTAATTAACAGACATCGGTATCTTATAGCCTCAGTTGACGATTTTGTTTACTGTAGTTAAGTTAATTTTGTTAAATACGGACTCCTTGGACCCTTTGCTCTATAGAAAAAGTAATTGTCTGTTACCATAGAGACTTTGAAAATAACGGTGTTGTCAAAAAAATGTGTCTAATATATTATGTTGAAATAATTCATAAAGAACAATGGCGAAATTTTAGCTGACTTAAATTTGAGCGTCTGAAAGTGAGTTATATACGAAAGACATTCTATTAATTGTCTATGTTTTTTAAAGTATAATTAGGCCTGGTCCAAAATAGATTAAAAAAAACATAATAAATAAAAAGTTATTTGATTTTTTAGTTAATTTCTTTAGCATAGTGTTGCCATTATATATTTTATCTGCTAAGTGACAAGTAGTAACTATATTAAGCTTAGATAAAGTACCTATACCTATACTAGGCACTCTGTATACTTCTGAGACTATCAAACATTAAAAGACTCAATCATTATTATTTTTATACAAATAGTTTTTAATAGCGAACGCATTCCGAATTTGAATTTTGAATCGGATAGATAATTCGGCGCGAAATTATCCACGGTTCGATGAAATTGTTTAGTTGGTTGTAGTCAAATAATGTCCAAAAATCTATTAAGATTACTTTAAGAAATAATTAATAGTAATAATTTAAGTACTAATTGTATTTTATGCCTAAATCAGGTTTATTTTAATTTTTAAGAATCGATTTGGGATAATTGCTCATTAATCGAGTCGATAGTATAAAAAAATCGATAGCAAAAATCTTTTTGGCACGCCACTATTACAATAAAAAAAACAATATCGTTGATGAATTGGAAGTTTTGAACTAAATAAAGTAGTTGTTGAGACCCACTCCTCTCAACACCGTCGCGCGCCAGCGGCAGTGAACGAGGGACGCGGGGCAGCGGGGTGCCAGCCGGCCGACGGCCGAGCGAGCGACACACCGCCACGACAGTCAGCTGTTGCACATCTCTACGCACGGTTGCGCTCGCGCATTTCACATTATAATTCCTTTGTTTACCTTTCAACCGACCGTTGTAATCTAACTTCCTTTCTTCTTCAATATACTTCATCTCTTATTATACAGTCCACTCTCATTTCATTTCCTCTACCACGACCTATCGTCGCGATCATTGGTCCTTCTACCGTACGTTTGAGCCAAACGAAGAAGAAAACGGAATTTTTGAATTCAAAAATTCAACGGTTCGACGGTTGAAGAACAAAGGATCATAATCTTCAGGTCAAGAGATCTTCATTCTTCGCGTGTCATCGTCTGCATTGGGCATCGTGAACGTCGATACGGCAACAGCCGTCTTCATCGACTTCAAACCAACGGGCTGCGCAAGAAACGATCGTCGAGACTTCGGGACAAGAAGACTTCAACATTCGGCCACAGTCGTCAGCTCATCATCAGAGGTTGACAGCTTAAAACCGTGAGAACGTTCCAATTCCTTTAGTCCCAATATTTTGCTTAATTATTTTTCCTAACTTCAACTTATTAAATATAGTTACAATTCCAGTAAAATTCAGTCATTCCATAATTTTCAGCCTATCAACTTGTTTAAACAGTTTCCATTGCCTTATACAGTACCTACACAGGTTTAAAATTTAAATAAATCGTTGACAAAAGTAACTTTAATAATTCATTAATAGTAGGTAGTAGTAACCTACCAATCACAAGTCCGTTATTTGTAACGATTTTTAATCTAAATCTTACTTATTTTAATCATTAATCGATATATTTTGCATTATTACAGTAAATTGATTTTTTTTTATTTGTGTAAAGAAAACGTTGCATCATTCGCTTAGCATTACTCGGCAGATTCGGTCGGAAACGCCTAGCGCTTTTGTGATAGCAATCTCATTTCTTACTGCTTATAGCGCCGTGCCCATTTCGCAACTTGTTGCTAATCGTTTTAAATCAGTAAAATTCATTTATAAAAAATCACATACCCTCTTTTCTCTTTTTTTCTTCTATTGTTTACTGCAACTGCTAATTGATTTTCATTGTCATGGCAGACATGAAAAGCTTAATTAAGAAGCGAGCTTCAATTAAAGCCAAGCTTACGCAGTTTAACACGTATTTAAACATTTCTAAGACTTGTGAAAAGTTGAGTGAGGTGCAAGTCATCGAAATCGAATATCGACTTAATGTATTTGAAAGCTTGTACGAAAAATATGATGCGTTGCAGGACGAATTGGAGGCAATGGTGGATGACCCCAGCGAGCAATATGCGGAACGCGAAGAGTTTGAAAAGCTGTACTACGGCTTGGTGGCTTCTGCACGCCAGCTGATCGGCGGCGCGAGAAGGCTTCGTAAGGGGGACTCCGCAAGCGAGGTGGATTCTTGTAGTACTAGTACACACAAGCACAATTCAATTCGTTTACCCAAAATTGATTTACCAAAGTTTTCAGGTAGCTATCATGATTGGCTGGAATTTAGAGACACTTTTATTTCTATAGTACATAACAACACATCCTTGGATAAAATAAATAAATTGCACTATCTACGTGCTTCTTTAAAGGGTAGTGCTTCTCTTGTTATTGATAACCTTGACTTCAGGTCAGAAAACTACGACGCTGCCTGGCAGTTACTCTGTGAGAGGTATGACAACAAAAGATTGCTTGTCAACTATCATGTGCAAGCACTCTTTAACGTACAGCCTATAGAAAGAGAGTCAAGTAAGTCACTACGTTACATAATTGACTCAACTAATAAAAATCTTAGGGCTTTAGCAACCCTTGGTCAACCAGTTCAAAACGCCTTTGTCGATGTTCTTATAATTTACATAATGACCAGTAAACTCGACCACATTACAAATCGTAAGTGGGAAGAACACAGAAACACTTTTTCTGAACCTCCAACTTTATCTGCGTTCATTAACTTCATCAGTAGCAGGGCTGACTTACTAGAGACACTTGAGGAGTCTAAGCCCATAGTAACAGCCAAGATTGAACCCAACACATCAGCGACCAAATCAAAGAGCACTGCTGTGGTACCTGACAAGTCTTCAAAACCTTTGTCATGTCCCATGTGTCGTCAGGATCATTTTATTTACGCATGCGAGCAGTTTAAAGGTCTTTCGATACAGGCTCGTATTAAAAAAGCTCAGGATTCAAATCTGTGCATGAATTGTCTTCGTCCAGGTCATGATGCTTCTAGATGCAAATTTGGTCACTGTAAATATTGTCGTCAAAGACATAACACTCTGCTACACATCGATAGTGACAATGCTCTTCCTAGTGCACACAACACTGCATTATCAGCTAGTCAATCTTTTACATCTCGAGTAATTTTACTTTCCACAGCGCTCGTGAGGGTGACCGACGCTGACGGTAACCACCATACAGCCCGAGTCTTGCTGGACAGTGGAAGTACAACAAATTTCATCTCGGAGGAATTTGTTCGTAAGCTACACGTTCCTACCTACATTACCAATTCCAAGGTAACAGGTATTAATTCTCAAACCTCTATTTGTACTCAGGGATGCTCAGTGTCATTAAAATCAATTGATGACAGTGAGTTTGAACTGAACATTGATTGCCTCGTATTGCCGAAAGTATCAGCATCAGTTCCTCATACTTATGTTGATACAAGCAACATACGTATACCTACGAACGTCCGACTTGCCGACTCCACTTACTACGTTCCGTCTTCCATCGACGTCCTTGTCGGTGCAGAAGTCTTTTGGGGTATCATAGGCACTGGCCGTATCGCATTAGGTACTCATAAACCCAATTTACTAGAGTCAAAATTAGGTTGGCTCATTTCGGGTGCATATAATCAGTTGGATTCCTCTTCACATGTTTGTATGCACACTAAAAACTTACAAGTAGATTTAGATTTATCTACTTCACCAAATCAAACAAAGACATTCGTTCGTCAACGAGTGTCTGAAATTCAGGAAACTGAAGGAGGACAGGCTTTGCACCATGTTCCGTCAGCTGAAAACCCCGCAGACCTCGCTTCGCGTGGACTTTGTACTGACGGGCTGTTGTCGTCTACATTGTGGTGTGGACCACAATTACTTAGCAAACATATGTCTTCATTGCCTCAGTTCCCTGAATCACATCGTAATCATTCTGGATTACCGGAAACAGTTGCTTATTGTCATGTCAATCACATTATTGAAAATCCTCTTACTGCGTTAGTATCAAAATTCTCACATCTCAGCACATTACAGCGTGTGATGCGAGTCATTTATAAATGCAATAAAAATAACTTGAATCTGGTTCACTAACTTCTATTGAACCTCTAACTTCTAAAGAACAAGCTATTATCGTTATCACCTTTCTTTAATATTCTTTCTAATTTAATTCATGTTGCAGGATCAAGGCCAACACTATTCAGCCTATCATGGTAGAATATGCCGGTCCCATCATGATAGCTTACCGGAAAGGTAGAGGGTGTAGGCTCATCAAATGCTTCATTTTTGTGTTTGTGTGCCTAGCTACGAGAGTCTTCCACCTCGAACTTGTGCCGGACCTTACAAAGCAAGCTTTCTTGGCCGCACTAAACCGCTTTATTGCTCGAAGGGGAAATCTCCGTAACATCTCTGCCGACAACGATACAACCTTTATCGGTGCTTTGAGTTCGCATTTTGGGTTTAACAAACCTGACTTTGAAGAGATGGCGACTTGCTTAATTCAAGTTGAGGCTACTTATATTCAAGGTCCTTAACTCCACTGTCAAACGATCCTTCCGACCTCACTCCGTTAACCCCGACACACTTCCTTATTGGTCGTTCTCTAACCATGCTGCCTCATCTACAGATCCAGGACGTCAACGTCAACAATGGTGCCGGTCGTCTGGCGAGTTCAAGAACGAACATTAGTCGTCATAAAGGACAACCACTTAACTACTATTATGTGGCTTTTAGGACGCATCATTCACATTCTCCCATGCAGAGATGGCGTTGCGAGGGTGTCTACTGTTGAAGACTCTTCAACGGGGGGAGCATGTTGAGACCCACTCCTCTCAACACCGTCGCGCGCCAGCGGCAGTGAACGAGGGACGCGGGGCAGCGGGGTGCCAGCCGGCCGACGGCCGAGCGAGCGACACACCGCCACGACAGTCAGCTGTTGCACATCTCTACGCACGGTTGCGCTCGCGCATTTCACATTATAATTCCTTTGTTTACCTTTCAACCGACCGTTGTAATCTAACTTCCTTTCTTCTTCAATATACTTCATCTCTTATTATACAGTCCACTCTCATTTCATTTCCTCTACCACGACCTATCGTCGCGATCAGTAGTGGTAATGAATTTTACGTATTATTGGACCGGTGCTTGTTAATTACGTTAAGATCTGGGCTTCTTCTTGTTGTTTATTTAGAGACATAGTAGTCATATTTGTAATCATTTTTACATGTGGGTGGGTGACATTTGTGTAAAATAAAAATGTAAACAAACACGATTGGCGCGAAACTTCGACTTTGAATAACAAATAACTTCATTACCACTAATTATTTATTTTGAAATATGGATGAATTCGACCAATAATTAAACAATTAGCAAACCACTACCCCTGTCGTGGAGTTTGGGTGTCCAAAATCTGCATTTTTATGTTTTTTAGCTTCGACCACCACTGTCATCAAAATTATTACACTTGTTTTTAACAAATGTAAATTATTAAATTTGCGCACTTAATCTAAAAAAAATGTTTGCGCTAACATGTAAGCTTTTTATCCAACTATTTTACTTAAAGCCCCCACATAAGATTCGTTAGGTATCTTAATCAATAATTAAGTTATTAATTAGGATGTCGTATGACGTAAATCTGGGGTCCAAAATGAACCGCGGCTGAGCCAGCGGAGGTATGCTTGTCAAGCCCCAAAATGTACCCCGTCCGAACTATACGGTTAAAGAATTAAATGTTTATTTATTATATTTTATCTCCCAAAGTTAATTTTATTCATAAAATGTTGACCACTTTTCTGACATAAAAACTCTTTGCTAAGATTTAAAAAAGTACCGTTCGTTTTAGACGGAGCATCTTGATAAACCGTGCTTTTTACATTACAATAACGCACAAGTACGTAATGACATACATTACGATATTGAAATTGGTGAAATAAGAGACCCTTTACGAGCAAATGTGTTATAAAGTTAGTTTATAGTTTGAAGCCCTGTTTGCCTGCCTTTATCAGTATCTTGTAATAAACTTGTGGATAAAACTCTAATAAATCTGGTTGTAAATAACCCTCGTGTTTCATTGCAGCCAGAGTACCGCTGTTCTCAACAGTACTTAAGCCTAATATTACATATCGTCATTGTAATTTATTTTAACAAATACTAAGCGTCATTGAGTTGTATTTTTCTGTCGCAGCTCAGGAACCAACATCACTTCTAAATGTTCAACATTTCACGTCCCGAAAAAATTTTTAATAAGTACTTTCCTTAAGTTTGCCGTATGACGTTACTTCTCACTACGAACACTTTCCAGCTTCAACATTGTTATATATTGTAACAAATATGAAGGTACGCTAGTCTCGCATTAAACGTCAATACAGAAGCACGTCTTTTATTCTCCACTGGCGACGAGGATAAACGGAATTATTCAAATTACGCGTTACAAAATCAGTGTCGAAATGTCCATCGGGAAAATACGGGAATTTAATTTACAATCCGGGAACTGGTTGGCATATGTGGAAAGGATTGAAATGTATTTTCTGGCCAACAAAATTAGTGACGATGTAAAGCTACCTACACTTATCTCGCTAATGGGTGAAGAAACTTACGAATTATTATCTAGCTTGGCGAGCCCGACAAAACCATCAGCATTAAAATACTCGAGAGCCGTAAGTTTACTTCGAGACCATTTACAACCTAAACCATCGGAAATGGCAGAAAGATTTAGATTTTGGCAGCGGCGACAGCTAGCAGGCGAATCTATTGCAGATTACGTGGCCGAATTAAAAAAGTTATCAAGATATTGTAACTTCGAATCAGTTTTAGAAGATAACTTGAGGGACCAATTTGTGTGTGGTTTACAAAGTGAGTATACAAGACAACGGTTATTTGTAGAAGAAAATTTGATCTATTCAAAGGCGGTGATATTGGCGACTACCCTTTGAATCGGCGGAACGTGATGCATGCGCCGTTGAAAATAATGCTAGCACTGCGAAACTAACCGAGAACGTTAATAAACTACAAGTGCAGTTGTGTACAGCGTGTGGTGACACCAAGCATAGCAATCGAGATTGCCGATACAATAACTACGAATGCAGTATGTGTTGCAGAGTGGGTCATTTAAGGAGAGTGTGTCCCCAACGGTCAGATGGTGCTTCAGATAAGCGAGACGGTCAGCAAAAGTCGTCGGAAATAACGACGATAGCAATCAAACACGCAGGAGCGTGATGGCTAGCGGACTACGATCGGAAGACGCAGGGCGTGCGGAGCGCGCGGGGCGCCGCAGCTACCGCGACGGAGGCGCTGCAGGATGGCGCGCGAGCGGACAGCAGCGACGTACATATTGGGTGCAGGAATCAACCCCCACAGCAAGCGCGAATGAAGGATACCGAGTCAGGTGACGATGACATCAGTGAAAGTGATCTCGAAGAACCAATGTATCAAATGTCGTTATCAAAGTACATTAAGGCGGTGCGTATTACACTATTAGTAAATAACTGTTATGATAAATTATTTAGCAATCTGGTGATAAAACCGTGTCGTATTAATTTTAGTTTTTATGATGGTTCCATTGTTAAGCCGCTTGGTTATGTAGAAACGGAGGTACGATATAAAAACAACAAAAAAACATTAGATTTATACATCTTTGATAACGGAACGGCGGAGTTGAATGTGGACATACCAAAGATCGGCGTAAACTGTATTATTAGTGAAAAATGTAATAAAAACGAACTAATAAATTCAATTGTTTCTAGGTATAAATCATTATTTGATGGCACGTTGGGTCGGTACACCGGAGGTACAGTGAGCCTCTGTGTGCGACCGGGAGCGCAGCCAGTTTTCTGTCGTGCCCGACCGCTACCGTACGCGACTACGCGTTGCGCGACAGAGTAGACGCGGAGCAGTGGGCTTAGTGCGAGTTTTGTCTCACGCTGAATTGCGTTAACGTAAACATCAATTTGTATTGAAACTGCATAAGCGCCGTCTGGTGACGGTAAGGAGGAACCTCTTTTTTTGTATACATTTTGACATAACAGATCGTTTACGTTAACGCGAGTGAGCGTGAGTAAAAACTCACACTAAGCCCACTGGACGCAATGCTGCGCGCGGGCGTCATCGAGCCTGTTGACCGCTCCGACTGGGCCACCCCCTTAGTAATAGCACGTAAGGCAGATGGTGGCATAAGGATATGTGCCGACTTCAAGGTAACACTTCATCGTGTCTTAATGATCGATAGATACCCGGGTCCAAAGATTGACGACTTGTTTAGCGACCTAAGCGGCAATGTTTGGTTTACAAAGTTAGACCTATCTCAAGCCTACAACCAGCTAGAACTCGACGAATGCTCTAGAGATTATACAGTCATTAACACTCATCGGGGGTTATTTAAATATAACCGTCTAGTATATGGATTAGCTTCTAGTCCCGGTATTTTTCATAAAATTATGATAGAACTTTTCAAAAATGTACCAAATGTTTAAATTACGATGATATTTTAATTAAGAGTAAAGATTTAAATAGCCATGTAGAAACAATAAACAAGGTGTTCAAAATATTAGAGACCAACGGGTTAAGAATAAGACAGGATAAGTGCGAATTTTTAACGAACGAAGTGCAGTATTTAGGTTATATAGTTAGTAAAGATGGAGTAAAAGTAAATATGGATAAAATAAAACCAATTGTGTCAATGCCTAATCCTAAAAACACTACAGAACTAAAGTCATTCTTAGGGATGGTGAATTTTTATGGCAAATTTATAAGAAATTTGAGTACATATTTAGATGAACTTTACGAATTACTAAAGAAAGGGACTCATTTTTTGTGGACTAAAAAGCATAGTATAGCTTTTAATCAAGTAAAAAAACTATTGTGCAGCACAGATGTACTGGCGCATTATGACATGTCGTTAGAAACAATAGTCACATGTGATGCGAGCGCGCACGGCCTGGGCGCAGTGCTGGCGCAGCGCACCGCTGATAATGGTGAACAAGTGGTAGCGTACGCATCGCGAGCTCTTACTTCCGCTGAGAAACATTACAGTCAAATACATAAAGAAGCATTAGCCATTATTTTTGCTGTATCCAATATCTTTATGGGAGGAAATTTACACTTCGTATGGATCATAAACCGTTAGTAAGTATTTTCGGCCCAAATACAGGCATTCCTAGTACAGCGGCTAGCAGATTGCAGCGGTGGGCAATAAAACTATCAGCATATGATTTTAACATCGAGTATGTTAAAACAGATCAAAATACCGCGGATGCCTTATCCCGCCTAATTAAGGCGCATAAAGGTTCTTCTAACCTAAACGAAGAGTTACCAGAACAAACCTACTTACACTTCGCTGCGGAAGCGCTTCTATTAGATTATAATACTTTAAGAAAGGAAACATCAATCGACCCCGTACTTAGTCGAGTTATTAGTTACATTAATGATGGCTGGCCGCAAGAAGTAGACATAAAGGAACTTAAACCGTATTTCAATCGTAAGAACGAATTATATACGGAACTAGGATGTATTATGTGGGGCCATAGAATAGTAATACCGTTACCTTGTAGAAAGAGGGTACTTAAAGAATTACATGATTCACACATGGGGATAGTAAAAACCAAAGCTCGAAAGTTACGTATGGTGGCCGGGTATTGACGAAGACGTGACAGCAGTATGCCAGGGGTGCACCGTGTGTGCATCAGTGGCGGATGCACCACACCGCCACGTGCCTAAGTCATGGCCGTGGCCCAATCGTCCTTGGTCAAGATTACACATAGATTTTCTAGGGCCCATTTCAGGATTAACTTATTTCATTATCGTGGATGCTTGTTCCAAATGGATAGAAGCAATTAACATGAGACGCACTACGGCACAATCCGTTATATCGGTATTACGCGATATTTGGGCTAAGTTCGGTCTACCGAGGCAAGTAGTGAGCGACAACGGACCCCCATTTACAAGCGTAGAATTCAAAACTTTTTTGTCAAATAACGGTATTGAACAAATATTTACCGCACCGTACCATCCTGCTTCTAACAGGGCAGCCGAGAACGCAGTAAAAATATGCAAGCGCGTAATTAAGAAAGCGTTAAAGCAAAAAGTTGATCCAGATACGGCATTATGTAGATATCTTCTAACATATAGGAATACGGAACATTATACATTAGGGGATAGTCCGGCAAAAATTTTACAGGGTCGGAATTTACGCACGAGATTGGACATACTGAAGCTTGATCGGGAATCACGAGCACTGGCGCGACAGAAACGTAGCGAATGTCTGGCGGGCGGATCGCATAGGCAGGTAGAACCGGGGGATAAGGTATGGTACAGGAACTATCGTGGGACAGACAAATGGATAGCAGGGCAGGTTATAGACAGACTAGGCAGTACTGATTACAATGTTAAATCAGACTTTGGAACCGAGGCACACCGTCATGTTGATCAGTTAAGGCGAAGATCAGTGTTACCTAGTATAGTACATCCACCACCTTTTAAAAATAATGAAAAGGCAAGAAGTTCACTTGTGTTCGCTGCTATTGATGAGGAGGGGTCGAGCGGTGCTCTCGACGGGATCGGTACACCAGGTCCAAAAAATGGGGTCAGTGCCCACTCAACCCGATTAGACTCAACCCGAAGAATAATACCAGAAGTTTTACTACCATTTGTACAGTCAGGTAAAGTGTTATTTAGTCCTAAATAACTTATTAATTTATTATGCATAGAATATTTTTTATGATACTTAATTTATCCTAATAGTAAGAGATTTCGTTTAAAAATTTAGCTTTATAAAGATAACCTCTACCTCGCTTAAACCGGTTTTCTGTAAACAATAGACGAAGCGGCTCATATCTATTGTTCGAACATTTTTTTGTAAAGTAAAGTAAAGTATGTATGGTTAGTTTGTCATTCACAATGTCCGGTGAAGGGCCTTCTCAGGGCAGAGTGCGTAAAAATTATGAATTAATTTCCAATCAACGTGGCCAAAGTTTTACACGTCGGTCATGTATACCGACAAACACCTAAAAACTTTAATCTTTTAATTGTGTTGTTCCTATCTAGTCCTGTATTCTTTAAGATACCTAATGTTTATTTTTTATAGATAATTTAGTAAATCATATATTTTTTATATTTTAGAACCTAATTGTTAACCTAATAATTATAATCACTTATCTAATAATACCACCGTGCCATTAGCTATAAGATTGTAATGATAATTAAAAATAATCTACTAAGTACAAAGCGTATACTATATTAAAAAGCATAAGTATTTACTTGTTTAATTATTCATCTATTTATCCAAATATTATTTAAATTTTATATTCTCTGTGGTGCAAGCGTTAAATCAACACTTTTCTGCCTGACTGTACATCGACGTTTTTACGCATAAAAAAACAGAACTTTGCAGTTATTATTCTTCGGGTTGAGTCTAATCGGGTTGAGTGGGCACTGACCCTTGCATGGGTCAGTGCCCACTCAACCCGATTAGACTCAACCCGAAGAATAATACCAGAAGTTTTACTACCATTTGTACAGTCAGGTAAAGTGTTATTTAGTCCTAAATAACTTATTAATTTATTATGCATAGAATATTTTTTATGATACTTAATTTATCCTAATAGTAAGAGATTTCGTTTAAAAATTTAGCTTTATAAAGATAACCTCTACCTCGCTTAAACCGGTTTTCTGTAAACAATAGACGAAGCGGCTCATATCTATTGTTCGAACATTTTTTTGTAAAGTAAAGTAAAGTATGTATGGTTAGTTTGTCATTCACAATGTCCGGTGAAGGGCCTTCTCAGGGCAGAGTGCGTAAAAATTATGAATTAATTTCCAATCAACGTGGCCAAAGTTTTACACGTCGGTCATGTATACCGACAAACACCTAAAAACTTTAATCTTTTAATTGTGTTGTTCCTATCTAGTCCTGTATTCTTTAAGATACCTAATGTTTATTTTTTATAGATAATTTAGTAAATCATATATTTTTTATATTTTAGAACCTAATTGTTAACCTAATAATTATAATCACTTATCTAATAATACCACCGTGCCATTAGCTATAAGATTGTAATGATAATTAAAAATAATCTACTAAGTACAAAGCGTATACTATATTAAAAAGCATAAGTATTTACTTGTTTAATTATTCATCTATTTATCCAAATATTATTTAAATTTTATATTCTCTGTGGTGCAAGCGTTAAATCAACACTTTTCTGCCTGACTGTACATCGACGTTTTTACGCATAAAAAAACAGAACTTTGCAGTTATTATTCTTCGGGTTGAGTCTAATCGGGTTGAGTGGGCACTGACCCAAAAAATGTGACTGAGTCTGAGTTAAATACATCGGGCACGACAGAGAACCAGCCTGAGTTACCCGGCTCGACACAGTCACCTGACGTGCCAAGTATAAATATTCCTCCGGTAGTAACACCCATCGTACGTAGATATACACTAAGAAATCGTAAACCTCCTCAACGATTTAGAATAGGAGAAATAGATTAAGCAATTAGTTATAAGTAGATATAAGCATAATAATGTAAGTTAGTGTTAAGTGTAATATAATATAAGTCTATAGTATTGTAAGTTAGGTTACGTTATGTCTGTGGTTGTATTATGTGTGTTGTATTTGGTAATGTATAGTAATAATGGTGGAGGTGTTATATATTGTAACAAATATGAAGGTACGCTAGTCTCGCATTAAACGTCAATACAGAAGCACGTCTTTTATTCTCCAAACATAACAGGACATCTTGTTACGTAAAGCAGTAGCTATGGCGACCTATACAGCTCCATTATCAGAACATGGGTACCACATTATGTAATATCACTGAATACATAACCAATGAGCCCAAACACGTTTGTGCTATCTTGTTTAGTTGAGGAGTTGCTATGACCAGTTGACCACCTTCCAGTTACATTTTCAGACCATAATGGGCATTGCACTATGAGAATCTGACCCAAGCACAAAATTTTTGAAACGAAGTCGTCCCTAGTTTATCGTCCGCACTTTAAGGATCGCATCAAAATAATTTTAGAATTCTTTAGTGGGCGGTGTGCCAATATCATTCAAAATGTTCGAAAGTATTTGCGTGAAAGAGTAAAAAACATCCATTCATCTATACTTACACACATTACACATTTATTATAAGGAAGTTGTATTGTTAGTTAATAGAAAAAAAACAGGATATAAAAATGTTGTGCTTTGTAGCTCCTCACATATCCAAAATCCAAAGAAGTCAACATACGAGTAATACGAAATATTCGACATGAAAAGATCACGCCGCACCCAACCAAATGAAAATGAGTGGCTCTGCACGTAAGTATCCATCCGTTTAACTGTCGCGGCGAAATCGCCCATCTGTCACGGGCTGTCAAGGGCCATCTGGGAGACGTCATGCGACGTAATGCGTCATGGGCTAAAACCTTATAGAGATTATTACCATATAATAAGCTAAACCCCCTTAAACATGCCATGTAAACGCATTCTATATGGCTAATTGGCTACAAATAGACAAGAAATTTGCTTTTATGTAACAAATTACCCTTATAACTGCTAACGAAATTCGGCTATGTGGCTAATTTCTCATGTAGAAGCAAACGCAATACGAATATGAGTTAATTAATTCATAATTATCTCAAACGCCTCCATTATTTATAAAATAGATAGTAAAATAAATGTCTGCCTTACTAGACATTTACCACATCGCTCTTTTTTCGTTTTATACTGGAAGTTTATGTGGGAAAGTAGTTTTGTGAGTTTTGTGGATATGTTTTATGCCATATTTTTATTGCGCCTCTTTAAGTTTAATGTTTTATTATAAAAAAATAATTAAAATTTTTAGAGGCCTTGTAGATTGCTACTATAAGAATAATTAACAAATGATATGCTTCTCTAAATCACCTATAAGTCATCTACTCTTATTGTAGCAGGGTTGTGCCAATAAGCTCAGCCATATTGAAAGATTTTAGGGTTCAGTCTCCATTACTTTAAAAAAAAAATTGTGAATATTACTTTGTATTTTTTTTATTTTACGGATCAAGATAATACCTAATGAACTGAATGTGGACAGTTTCTTGACAAAGATTATTGCCACGAATTGTGTACTGCAGTGATATGTTGTACTCCATAGCCCAAGTGGCTACATTATCATCTCTGAACCCGTCCTTTTCACTATCACGCTCATCAGATGAGGCATTTTCCGCGTCCGTAGGAGAGTTACCCTTATTACTGTTACCCTACACGTGGTCCCCGGGTGGTGCTAATCAGGTGACACTACTGGTGGTAGGCTTCGGCCGAAGGCTTGTGACCACCCACCGGGCAAAGACGTACCGCCAAACGGCCTAGCCGTGTTCCGGTACGATGCTCAGTGTAGCCACCAGAGGAGTTGGGTCGAGATAGTTGTTCCACTGCAGGTTGACCAGCCTAGCGCGCGCTGTTATGGACGTATCGGGAGACTAGTCGCGGAGGGTAGCGGGATCCGAGGCACGGTGCGCCGCTGGCCGACCGCACGTAGTTGGGGGCCAAGTAGTGTGCCAGCCACACACGAAAGGCTGCCCCGCCAACTGTCGAAAAATCCCGGCATGCCCCATCGTGCTGGTTGGCGACCAGATGGGGAGGGCCCG
Organism: Anorthoa munda; assembly: GCA_945859665.1. NCBI lineage: Eukaryota > Metazoa > Arthropoda > Insecta > Lepidoptera > Noctuidae > Anorthoa > Anorthoa munda. The sequence goes on along the minus strand of OX243900.1, from coordinate 12,488,782 downwards.
ATGGACATTCCGGGGGGGCTCGGGCGTCCCCGCAGTCTCCGGACTAGTGCCCCAATGATTACGTCCTTTCAGTGCGTGTCTGTAGGTTAGCAGCGTGGAACCTCGTCTCACTTCCTTCTCCTCTCATCCATTTACTCTTCAACACATGATCATGACAAGGAAAAAGAATACTGGATCTAAACAGCGGCTGCACTCGCTCCCCCTCAAAGTGCACCTCACCAACTGGAGGTCTGCACTCAAATCTCTCTGCAGTCCACTACCACCTGGAGGCTGAGAAACCAGCGCTGTTTTTTCTTACGGAGACGCAGATAGCGAGTCCTTCAGACGTCTCGTACTTATCTTACCCAGGGTTTACCTTAGAGCACAATTATAAAACACGCGCGGGTGTGAGTATGTACGCCCGTGACGACACTTGCTATCGGCGTCTCCGTAACCTTGAGGACTCCAGATTCTCTACACTTTGGGCTCTGGTGGACACAGGTCTGGATAAAATTATCTACGCCTGTGTCTACCGATCGCACAGCGGAGATCATGAGACAACCAGGCTCACAGAGTACCTCAGTGAGGTGGCTGATGCGGCACAGCAGCGGTACCCTTCCGCCCAATTAGTGTTACTGGGGGATTTCAATGCCCACCACCAGGAGTGGCTCTTCCCATACCAGTGCACTGACCATGCTGGACGGGAGATGCGTAAACTTTCGCTTGCGCTTAACCTTACCCAGCTGGTCCATGGGGCAACGAGGGTGCCTGATGTTGATTCGCACACAGCCAATTGCTTGGACCTTCTGCTGACAACAGATCCAGACCGATACTCTGTGTCGATAGCTTCACCTTTGGGTAGTTCCGACCATTGTCTGGTGAAGTCTGTGTCCGTCTACTCCCCGCCCGATCCCAGCCCAAGAGGCACCCGGCGGGTTTGGCGGTACAGGTCAGCAGATTGGGATGGCATGCGATCTTTCTTCGCTTGTTATCCTTGGCAGCCTACTTGCTTTTCTTCGGCTGATCCTTCGTCGTGCGCGGACGCCGTGACGGGTGTGTTGCGTCAGGGAATGGAGTACTACATTCCGTTCTCTGACGTAACAATGTCCAGCGTTGACCGGCCATGGTTTGGCGCCGAATGTCGTCGCGCCGACGCGCTTAAACATGAAGCGTACCTGGCATGGGTCGACGCTCGATCGCGCAAAGCGAGTGACGTGGGTCTGAAGAAGAAAGCCTTCAACAGGGCTGCCAAGTCCTGCAAGAAGGTGTTGCGAAGGGCTCAGTTTGACCACATTGGCCGAATAGGGGCCAAACTTAGCCAGCAGGTAGTAAAGCGTTTTGGTCCCTGGCTAAGTCAGTCGAGTCGAACTTCTGCCGTCCCTCACTACCACAACTGCTGAAACCCGATGGTTCGCTGGCCCACACCGCTGAGGAGAAGGCAAATTTATTTGCCTCTCTTTTTGCGGAATCTTCGCGTCTGAATCCTGGTGATTCGCGGCCCCCTCCTTCTCCTGATGGATGCGAGACGAGTATGTCGGACATTCGCATCCATCAAAAGGACGTCCGTAGGGTGCTGCGCAACCTCGACGTGAACAAGGCTGGTGGCCCTGACGGCATACCAGCTATAGTTCTTAGAACCTGTGCGCCTGAACTGTCTCCGATCTTGACACGGCTATTCCGCCTTTCATATGAGACTGGAAAAGTGCCGAATGCTTAGAAGCAAGCCAACGTACAGCCCGTGCCCAAGAAGGGCAGTCGAGCTGACCCGGCCAACTACAGACCCATCTCTGTAACGTCCATACTCTGTAAGAGTATGGAGCGTGTACTTAACACTAAGCTCCTGGCATACCTAGAAACTAACGATATCCTTAGCGACCGCCAATACGGCTTCCGCCGAAATCGGTCTACTGGGGATCTTCTAGCGTATGCCATTCACATATGGAGTGAGGCAATCGAGAGGCACGGGGGAGCGCTTGCCGTCTCCCTCGACATCTCGAAGGCTTTCGATAGGGTCTGGCACGAAAGCCTTATCGGTAAGCTTCCTTCATTCGGTCTGCCCGGTGGTCTGTGTGATTGGATTGCAGACTTCCTGAGAGATCGGTCCATTCGAGTGGTTATCGATGGCTGCTCGTCGAACCAAATGGATATTAATGCCGGGGTCCCTCAGGGGTCGGTACTCTCAGCAACATTATTCTTGTTGCACATTAACAATCTGCTAAAACCCGGCACCTTTGGTGTATGCAGACGACATCACTGTTGCTGAGAGATACCTGTCCAACGCACGGGCTACCGGGCCGCAGATCCGCTCTCTCCGTGAGTCCATGGTGGAGCGTTTGAACCTGTCCTTGCAGGCAGTCTCCGAATGGGGCGATGCCAATCTGGTCAGGTTTAATGCTGCTAAAACCCAGGCGTGTCTTTTTTCCGCTAAAAAGAGCCAATTTCACCCGGCTCCAACATTCCGTGATGTAACCGTGCCAATAACGGACCTTATTGAGCTTCTTGGCGTTACGTTGACATCGACTCTCAATTTTGGGCCATATATTGAGGCAAAGGCTCAGCTGGCTGGCAAAAAGTTGGGGATTCTTGCGAAGGTGAGAAGGTACTTTACGCCGGAACAGCTGCTCAACTTGTATCAAGCGCAAGTTCGGTCGTGCATGGAGTACTGTTCTCATCTCTGGGATGGATCTGCCAAATACCAGCTTGATGCTCTAGAGTCGATTGAAAAGCGGGCTAAGAAACTCATCGGCAATGAGGCACTGGTCAAGTCGAAGCTCCAGAGCCTGGAACATCGTCGCCGAGTTGCCAGCTTGTCGGTTTTTTATCGGTTACATTTCGGAGAGTGTGCGATGGAATTGCATGATTTAATTCCGCCCAGCCCGTTCCATCATCGGGCTACCAGACGTACGGCGTTGCGTCATCGGTACATGGTGGACATCCCACCCATACGCACAAAACGTTTTGGGGACACATTCATTATGCGTACAGCTAAGGAGTGGAATTCCCTGCCGGAGTCTGTGTTTCCCGATAGCTACAATCTAGGGGTCTTTAAGTCAAGAGTGAATGGGTTTCTTCTAGGCAAGCGTGCTTCATCGTCGACCTCATCATCGCTTACCATCAGGTGAGATAGTGGTCAAGCGCAAGCCTATAGACAATAATAAAAAAAAAAAAAAAAGATGATTAATTGCTTATCGAAAGTGTCAATGTTATGTGAAATTAGTTCAACGGAACCCATAGCATTTTCTTCCATCGTAGATGCAAAGTATACATATAACAATTCTTATAGCTGTTACATAAAGTTTTCGTCAAGACTTTTATACATATAGAAGCCATATAACTTGCCATTTTGCATTTGCTTTAAATCTAAATTTTGATAGTCTTTATAAGGGTATATAGCTTTATAACAGCCATATTAATTTAAAAATAGTATGATGCCAAAGCGGCTATATGGCTAAAATATTATGTGTCTGAATAGCCATATTATATGCTTCTATATGCCCATTGCTTTAAAGTGGGCATTTAAATTAGTTATATAAACGTTTATAAGATAAAATTATAAGCCTAATTTACCATATTAGCAAAAAACACTTTAACATGTTTTTATAAAGAGAGTTGCAAAACTAATACTGTTACAAAACATGTAAAAGAGTTAAGCCCTTATAAATCCATCGTTATATAGCAATTTTGCTACTTGTGCTCTCAAAGTTGTTCGAGAATACGTTTACCTCGGGCAAACTCTGCATTTTGGTAAGAACAACTTTGAGAAGGAGGCTAGCATAAGAATACAGCTGGGCTGAACGGCGTTTGGAAAACTTTGTCGAGTCTTCACGTCGCGTATCCCACAAAGTCTGAAGACTAAAGTCTTCAACCAGAGCGTCCTACCTGTTATGACCTACGGTGCCGAGACGTGGACACTCACAATACTGCTGGTTCATCAGTTCAAAGTTGCTCAGCGAGCTATGGGAAGGGCTGTGCTCGGAGTCTTTCTAAGGGATCGAATCCGAAACGAGGTGATCCGGCATAGAACCAAAGTTGTCGACATAGCTCACAGAATAAGTAAGCTGAAGTGGCAATGGGCCGGCCATATAAGTCGTAGAACCGATGACCGTTGAGGTAAACATGTTCTTGAGTGGAGTGGAGACTACGAACTGGTAAACGTAAGGTAGGACGCTCTCAGGATAGGTGGAGCGTTGACCTTCGTAGGGTGGCTGGTAGCAGCTGGATGACAGTTTCCGAAAATCGAACCAAATAACGTGCAATTGGAGAGGCCTATGTCCAGCAGTGGACTGCTATAGGCTGATGATGAAATGAAATACCTAACTGTAGTACATTGCTATTTAATTCGTCGTAGTTTCTTTGGTCTTGTCTTCCTTTGTAATGAAAACAATTTTTCTAAACTTTTATTTAATAATAATAAACTTAAAGTAGGTACTAATATCTACAAATAAATAACTTAACAAAGGACAACATCCAGTTTGGTCCAAATGTAAAAAAGCCATTTATGATAGATCCGAGGCTCTATTTTGACAAGCGATATCGAAAAATCACGTGATCAATCCCTTGCATTTTGACATTTCGAATTTCGCCTTCGCTGACATCGAATACCACTTGTCTAGAGCCGCTGGTCCACCTTAGCATTTCTTACTAAGGCACCAAAGTTTTAATTTTCGTTTAGCAAATTCATATAATTGAAAATATCACGGTATGCTATGATATTTATCATAATATATTCATATGTTTTAGTAAATTCATTTATTCAAAAATATATGAAAACAGATTTTTTTAACCCTATAATAAAGTAAAGAATGTAAACGCCTCGCCATTTCCTGCGCCGTCAACCAGGTGTCAACCGTTACGTGCCGAGCCGAGTATACCACTTACTGCTTGATCTCAACAAGTATGTATTTTTACTACAGGACGTATTCCGCGATACTGACAGTAGCATTAAAAAAATAGTATTTCTATAAAATTCACAGCTTGCTACAGCTTCGGTGCTCTAATAAGAAATGCTTTGGGCGACAAGTTCTCTTTAGAATAGAGGACTTTTTCTTTGGCCACTTGGTCCACCAAACATGTGTCCTTAGTAACATAAAAATATCCTAAAAAGAATGTTCTATAAATTATTCAACAAGGATGATGGATATTACAATATAAATTGTTTGTTACTTTTTTACTACAGTATCCGGTAGTAGACGAAGATCCAGTGGGCACTGTTATCAATGGTAGACGCAAGGGTGGAGAGGTGGCAGCAGTCAGCAGATCGGCACTGGCGCAGGGCTCCGATGGCTGCAGCCGGCGCTGTCGCTCAATATATTGTCTCTCGAAGCGCTGTGCGTAATCCACTCTGCGCTGCAAGCTCTCCAGGCTATGGGTGCGAGCTGGGTACCGCTCTAAACTATTTGACACTTTACCCAATTCGGAAGTGTCGGTATCCACAATTTCATTATGGTCAAGTATCATACCGATGTTGACCTTTATGTTGGTTAAACCATCTCTAAAAATGAGATATACGGTAGATTGCTCTAATACTTTTAAAGAAAAGTACTTGTTAATCTTCAAAGCTTTCATTTTGATCTGAAAGGGTTTAAATTTTTGGGATAACTTCTTGCTCTTCTCTTTAACGAAGTTATCAAATTCTATGGCTAACATTTCCTCATTATCTGGTTGAACTGTTTGAGTTATCTTATCTGCTGGAGATCCAAGTCTAAGAATATCAGGATCCTTAATTGCCATTTGGGTATCAATCATAACTTGCTGTAGGACTGGTGGATCGTTCAATGAATGCCATTGCCAGTGTGAAACGGGACCGATTGCGCGATCAAGTACCACTCCTTCAGTCTGATTGTATTTAAGGCTACAAAACAACAAATTTAATATTTTATGTAAGTTTCAGTCTAAAGGTTGGCGCATACATATCAACTCGGAAACCGAACGTCAACGCCTCGCCATTTCCCGCGCCGTCAACTAGGTGTCAACCGTTACGTGCCGAGCCGAGTATACTCTGAATATACTACTTACTGCTTGATCTCAACAAGTATGTATTTTTACTACAGGACGTATTCCGCGATACTACAGTAGAATTAAAAAAAAATAGTATTTCTATAAAATTGTACATCATAGTAAGCGTGGGGACGGATATACGTAAGCTTGCCGACGACGCGCGACGGTGAGACGACACGGAGAATGCGAGGTGACCATGCACCACCCGAGGCGAGGCGATGCCGTTACAAAGTTGATAATTGTGTGTTGCAGTAGGGAATATCATACAAAAATACCGAACGGTGGGAGTTGATCCGTTTCCGAGTGGATATGTGTGCGTCAACCTTTAGGCAACCATCAGTTTCACAAAATTAATTTCATAAACAAGGTGAGACTTCCGCGCAAAGCGGCTCCGGCATCATTCGGGCGGTCGCCCACGGCGATATGACCTGCGACAGCATAGCGACTGTATTACGTTTATTTTGCGAATGTATCACGAGTGGGCTGCAAAAAGTAGCCGTGGGCGACCGACTAACACAGCGACACATGTATCGCACACAACCTCTCCTCGATTTTAGATGTAAAATCAGTTCTATTGTTGAAAATTATTATTCCACATTGTAATGAAACACCAAGTTATCAAATTACTATTGGAGGAAGAAGAATATAAGATATGATATTATTATTATTGCTTATTAAAAAAATAAAGATTGGCTATCAACGAATTATATAATACCTAAACTAGCTTCTGCCCGCAGCTTCGCCCGCGTGAATGTCGGAAATCATCCCTTAGGAAAATAGTATGGATGGATAGAGGCCAAAAATATCGTTTTCAATATGGGTGCCAATCAATAAATGGACAGTTTAATGACATTAAGATGTTCGGGCATTTCGAGTGCGACGCGCGACACCACTTATCGCCGTGTCGTGAGCGAGACCTGCTAACGGTCTTATGGGACGCGTCGGACGTAAGACGTACTCAAACATTATGCACTTTATTTAAGCGTCCATAGAAGGCACGTGGTCGCGGGGCGGATGCGGGGAGCGGCGCGGGCTACTTAGTGCGGAGAGCGGCGCGGGCTACATAGCGCGGGGATGGCGCGGGCTACTTACGCCATAGGTTGTTCCTATGGCGTAAGTTGCCCGCGTAGCCGAGTGAGTGCGGGCGGCAAGCGGTAACTCGCGTGGGAGATGGGATCTCAAACTAGTTTGCTGCTGACCGTGCGCGTTTTTCCAGTAACAATAAGTCTTCTTCATCCATGTCCATAATTAATATATTTTGACAAACACTTGACACGACAACACTCGGAACGAAGCCGCGCTCGATGGTCACTGCGTATAGGCACGATTAGGCGCGTCCCGGCACCCGCACCGCGCTGCCAGTGTGGGGACCAAGCACTAAGGACAAATAGTGTCTCGCTTCACTTGAATGGTGCCCCACATATTTTCAATGACGCTAAAGCTACTTTGCTTGGAAGTCTACCTTAATGAAGTACTTTATCAGCCAAATTATCGTTATCAATATTTACCGTATCTTGCCAGCATGATCGTAAACTACACCATTGCCTAGATAGTCAAAAGCGGCAAGTATCGTAATAGGATGTGTGCGACCACGCTCATCGGGCTCTCCGCTGCTGTATACCACGAAACGCTGGTGAGCATTTGTCTCTGAAATTATAGTATTTTTTTTAAATAAATCCTTTTATACTTCTTTGAAAAAAAGAAAAGATGGATGGACTGTGTGAGGAGTGATATGAAAGAAAAGGGAGTCAGTAATAACATGACGGGGGATAGAACGGTATGGAAGAAGCAAACGTGTTGCGCCGACCCCAAGTAACATGGGATAAGGGCAGGCAGATGATGATGATACTTCTTTGATATTTTAATAACCCTCTTACTAAAAAACACAGAATAAAGTTATACCAAGTATAAACCAATGAAAATGAATGGTTATTCCTTTGTTATTCCTGGTATAAATTTATTCCGCGTTTATTAATTATAACATTAAGTAAACTAGACAAGTCAACATTAGAGTTGTAACAACATGCAAGGCATTTGGGGAGTTCGAGAAAACTTGATACTTACATAAAATCAGCTTATTTATAACGTTTCCACAGCTGGCACAGTGGCCTCCTCTCTGTGGGAGAGAATGGTGGTGGTGGTGGTGGCCACACCCACACGGGCCAGCGCAGACTGGTGGATAGCATATGCCTTCGAATTTTTATTCTTGCAAATGCTTCCTTACGTTGTTTTACTTCTCCTTTTAAGAGCAGTGGTGATGAAATAAATTACACAAATTGATGTGCCTGCCTGAGTTCAAACCCACGACTTAAAATTCGTGTAAGTTGTGACCGTAACAACTTGACCACCTGCTTTATTGTAACCCCTGTGCCATCACTGCTCTATCACTGGGCTAACTCTGATCTACCGTAACCACTGGGTCACCACTACTGTATGATCTATTGATACCTTCCTTTCCATATCTACTTGATTACCGATAGTTATAAGTAATGTGAGTTGCACAGAGAGATGGAGCGTTCCACGCCTGCCATAAAATTATTAGACCAAAACTTTTAATGGAGGTTTTTGATATCGCTAAACGGGTGATGGAGCTCAAATGGAGTTGGGCAGGAGACATAGCAAGGCGAGGTGATGACGCGTGGGGTAGGCTAGTGACCCGGACAGATCCTGGATGAGGTTGGCGCAAGAGCGTGGGGATTGGCACAAGAAAAGAGCCCAGCAGTGGGCATAGCATTACCTTAAGACATAGCATTACCTTCGGCATCATAATAATCCAGTGCCAGTTGACCACTTCTGTAATACCAGCGACCTCGTCCGTTGTCATCGAACTCGGCTAGTCTTTCGCCGGTGTCGTAAGTCATCAGTCGTTTTTTCTTGTTGTGTTCGAACCAGTCGAACTCGGGGTGTGCCGGACGCATACGATAAACATTCATCTAAAAACAAGACTAGTCCTAAACAAAGCGTAACACAGAAGCTTTTAACTACCTTAATGCGTGGTTAATCCAAAACTCTTGGTAGAACCTAAACATATCCAAGATAATTACCAAGCCTATCTATCTTTAGGAAACTCTTTTTTGTTTTGTTCGCTCTATCGTTTACCTTCTCTATCTAAATGTTCACAAATCAAATTATACAAAAAATTGTCTAGTAAGTATACAATTATTTATTTTCAAAAATTACTATTGATTGATATTCATTAATTTATTTATTTCATTCACACGGGATCGGTCAATGTGGCGACGCCTACCCAGCGAGCACGGCCTACTGTGACAAGTCACACTTTTTATCACAGTTTGGATGATAAAGCCATTTTGTCTTAAATGCTAGCACGGCGGCGTGAGATATTTTCTTTTTCGAAAATTTGCCAATTTTATGGCAGTTTCGGTTTAACCTTGGCCATAAAAACCATTTAGGTTCAGAGAAGCATAGCCCTACGACTAGGGCTTGCAATATCCGTTCGATTTTACTAGCCGGATAATACGGATATTATTATTTTACTATCCGGAGTATCTGGATAATGCAGATAATACGGATATTTTTTAGATTTTCTTATAAATATAACTTAATAAGCTTTTGTAATACGTTTTAATCAGTCTCTCAAGCAAAATGACAAAGAAATAATAAACTATACAAATATTTCAAGTAACAACACATAAAAAAAATTTTTCACTTTCGAAAATTATACAATAAAACACCGGTCCCGCACAAATAATTTGAATCTATTCTTCTCGTACTAAAAATAATTGTATTTTAAAATGAGGTCTTACATTTATCACAAATCACTATATCCCAATCAAATCAACCTATTTAAAAGATAATAACTAAATAAAAATATCAGTTTCCCTGGCAAATCTGATCAATTATTAAACAACAATAGTATAAATCGAATATAATAAAACAATAATGAACAAAATATCTTAAAATAATCGAATAACATTTTATATTATAATATTACGTAATTCTCATATTATTTTTATCCAAATTCCAGAATTTGGATAAATATCATATTACCAGTAAGTAATATGATCTTATAATACTTAAACTATCTAATGAATCTTCTTTCATGGAAGTAAATGGTTCAGCTTCAACGCTAGTCGGTAGTATTGATAAAAGTAGATTGTAAACCCTTTCTAAATGCCTGCTTCTCTGACCATTCTCATCAAAATAGTCAATCTTTACTTGAGTGGAGGTGTCTAAATCATTTGTTGAAGAAGTCGGTCGCTGCTCAGAAGATGGCTGACTCATAAACCGGATGATTGCTTCTCATATTTGTGTTTTAATTGATACGCTTACAGTTGAAGAAGAGAGCAACCTTCTGTATCTTGTGTATTGTCCGCTGAAGTTATGACTGTTTGATCTGGTTGTTGTGTGTCAAAAAATGTAGAAATAATTTTAACAATCGTCAGTCTCAGATTCATTTGATGGATTTTCAAAAGGACATTCGTATATTCTTCGCTCTTCATAAAATTGTGAGGGTTGTGTAAATATTTCATTGACCGATTATTTCTGAAATTAATCGTTGTGATATTCTTCTTTTGAGTGTTACTAGAAGTTCATTATTGATTATGCTATCTTTTTGCGATATGTTCTGAAATCTTAACGCTGTGTCAGCAGTCAGTAAGTTTGCGTCTTTTTCACAGATCGGTTCTACCGTAGCTTTAATTATATTAAAGGATTAGTTTCTGCCAGCGGCTACGCCTGCGTTAATGTCGAAAATTATCCCAAGGGAACATATTCCCAGGATAAAAATGCGTATCATATGTGTATTTTTTGTGCTATTATTTCATATCTATCTCTGTGCCAAATTTCATCCAGATCCGCCCATACATTTGAACGTGAAGAAGTAACAAACATACAAACACACACACAAACACTCACAAAATTTCGCCTTTATAATATTAGTGTGATTTAAAAGAGAAATACAACTTTCCGTAAAATCCGGAAAATCCGAATGGTGATACAAGTAAAATCCGGATTTGAACATCGGCGGATATCCGGATAATACGGTTATCCGGATATCCGGATTGCAAGCCCTACCTACGACGCACTATTTCCGAATTATGGGCCTCCGAAATTTATTTTATTTTACATAAAACGCTCTATATCTCGAAAACGGTATGTCCTAGGCAAAAAATAACCAAAATTAAGCCTCTCCCTTTGCTACCCCTATGATAATTTGAATTTGACATTGCTTGGTTTTGGACTTGAACTACAAATTCTTAACAGACAATATTTTGGGTCATGACAAGTTATGATAAAATATGTCATGTCTTACAATTTGTCTTAAATGCTAGCACGGGACAACCATGTGACATAGTTTCAAGGCGCGACATGCCTTTCTTGTAGCTGACTTCATAGTGCGACATAATCTGAATAGACGACCAAATAAAATAATACTTATAAAAGTGTGCCGTTCATACAGATAAAAACTTTTTAATTTTGTTGGGAACAAATTAATATTTGACCCACGACCATAGACTTATGCACACTTTATTTTTCATTGCTTGTTTGATAACATATTAAGTGTTTGTTAGAAAGATATAATTATTTTGAAAATTTTAATAATTACTTAAAAAATATAATAGCTTGGACCCCGATTTTGTAAGCCCCTATTTTTTTATTTTAGATGTTTTTTGGGGGTTTATTTAAGAAATAATTTAAAATGTAGAAAATAAGAAGAATATGGAATAAAAGAAAATAATTATAAAAAAGTAATAATCAAAATAAAAATAATAATTAAAATAGGAATAACAATAAAAAAATAACAATTATAAAAAGTAATAAAATAGAATTAATTAATAATCCTGTAACATTTCAATTAATTAATAAAAAAAAAAGCATTGATCACCACACACAAAATAAATTTATTGCCATTTGGTGCAGTAATTAGAAGGAAAATATTTTATTTTTCACATATAAAATTTTATCACCACCTCCGAACGAAAGTGATACATTTTTCTTAATTATCTGTCAAAATGTGAAATTTGTGACAAAATGGGTGCGCCCGTATTAGCAACTAAGATCCGATGAGTCCCAAATAAACGTCAGGAAATTTCCTCACGCCGCCGGTACTAGTATTTAAGACAAAATGGAGCCGATACCCACATGCAAATATTTTGAACCCTGTCTAGTTTACTTAGGTGAGTTTCACAGCTACTGTCGTATAGGAAACAAGCGTAGTCTACTTTACGTATTATACTTCAAATTGTTGAAATGTATAACCGCCTCAGATGTATAGGATCGATAGGATCCAGGACCAGAAAGAATTTTGAACATATTTAAATTTATCAACTTAAACACCCTTTCTCGAGTCTCATTAATACTTTAACCCACCTAAGTGATCGGTCAAGCCAAACCCCCAAATATTCTGCATTTTGTACCACCGGTAGCGATTTCTCATTAACTTTTAAAGTTAGACTGTCTTGCCCTTGACCATTTAAAAAAATTGAGAAGTTACTTTTAGGAAGGTGATATTTCTAGATCCAAATTAAAAAAGAAAAAACCGGCCAAGTGCGTGTCGGGCCACGCGCAGTAGTAGTGTTCCAAAGCTGCATAATAATGCGGACTAAGAAGAAGATTTTATTGTTGTTACATGAACATTAAAACGGTTTCAGCGGCACACAATGTCTAAAAACGGGCCACATAGGATGATGTTTTTTTAAATCTATATGCTCGCGTTTGACCACTATCTCGCCTGATGGTAAGCGATGATGTGGTCTACGGTGAAGCACGCTTTCCTAGAGGTAACCTATTCACTCTTGACTTAAACTAAAGAAGGACTAACTGGTAACTGAAGAAGGAGTTATAAAATCCAACTTCGCAACTGAAGTTAGAAATATATTAGCTATTTGAGTATATCCAATACGAGCGCACGTTAGACCCACGGGGAATGGTGTGGTTCATTCCTGGATCTTTGCGCGCACGCTCCTTGTTTATTTCTCATTCGGAATTTGAAAAATTTCTTATTTATTCACCTCTAATCCGCGGTATTCACTTTTTGGTTTTCACGGTATTCACGGTTTTGTTGTAGTCGGATCGAATATTGACTTTATAGATAATATAATATAGAAAATAAGTAATTTGCTTGGCAATCGAATCTTATTTGATCACAAAACGTCGAAAATAATTCTGCACTAACACAAAATAGACACCACCGTGCGCATGCGCCGTATGGACTACGGACCGGTAATGCCAACGACCCCGGCCACTCCAATGCGTTATTCGAGCTTAAACATTATTAATTTAGAAATCATTATTATTAAGGATGTTAAGATTTTATTTTTGTATATTTTTACTTGGTTCATAAGCATATATTTACTATCTGTTTTACACAGCTAACAACGTTATTTAAGTAATTTTTCAATGGTTTTTATTCAAATTTTTTATTGTTCCAAGGACATTTTATAAGTTGGTCGACTATTACTCGCAAACTTGTAAAGCCTACTTATCTGTGATAGTTTTCCTTTTAATTTCGTTATATTTACTACTGTCGTAAATTTTTTCACATAGCCAAGAGCAACCATTTCGCTAGCAGGGGCATAAATTTGCAATTTAAAGCTTAATTTTACGCAAACGGATCTCTGAATCGAAGAATGATTTTAACAAGCCCATAATGTTTTTGAATGGCCTATCCAACGATGACCCACATCATGGGATAGACGAGAAAAAAAACATCCTCAGTTTAAGTCTATATATAGGAGGAACCCCAAAAATATTTTTTTCTTGGGCTATTTTACCACTTTGTTGGAATTATTAATATGTATATCCATGCCAAATTATAGCATTCTAGTAAAAAAAAAAGTCAAATATATTTATTTCAACTAGGCCAATAAGCGGCACTTTTTTGAACGTCAAACAATAATAAATCTAAACTAAAAATGTACAAGTAATAAAAATTTATTCTACCGTGTATTCGGAAAAGTAGGTTGTTATGGAGAAGAACGCACAAGAAACTCCATACTTACTCTTTTTAAAAAAATAGGTGTTTTACAATGCTTACCTTGATGTCGCATTCGCTACTTCTAACATTCGGAAATGAGAATCTAATACATTTGTTTTTTTTTTCATTTAGTACCAAATTGTTTGCCGTGAACCAATTTTGGACCTGATGAATCGAGTTATTCACATCATCAAGATTTTGTGACCGCCGATCTATTTTAAATATCAAAGATGTGTCATCAGCAAACAAGACCATTTTCGGTTGATTTTGTAGTAATTGGGGTAAATCGTTAATATAAACTAAAAAGAGGAATGGACCCAATATCAAGCCTTGAGGAACACCCATTGTCATTTCAGACCCTAGTGAGTTTATGCCGTGTACTTGAACTTTAACTGGTCTGGCTTTTAAATATGATCTAAGTAACCCAAGGGCTGTATGTCTAATTCCATAATGCTCGAGCTTCAACAATAGTGTCTCATGGTTAACGCAATCGAACGCCTTCGAGAGGTCGCAAAAGATTCCAATGGCGTCTTGTGCTTCCTCCCAGGCGTCAAAGATGTTCTTTATTAGGGTGACACCGGCGTCAGTTGTGCAACGCCCTTTGGTAAAACCGTACTGTTGATCATAAAATATAGAATGTTTGTTAAAATGACGCAACAATTGGTTGAGCATTAACTTTTCGAAGACCTTACTGAGAACCGGCAGTATTGACACTGGCCTATAATTGGTTTGTTGAACCAACTTTTTTTTTGTAATAAATGGAAAGATCATATATAAGTTTTCATACAAAACTATTTTTAGTTTTTTTTTTTTCGTTGTAATTACAAAGTAAAATCCAATCGAAAATATTTTTTTGAATCCAGTACCGAAAACACCCCGACAGTTTTCCGAACAAAGCCGAGCCCGTGTGACGTCACAACGTTCATTTCTACTCATTGTGGCACACAGCTTATACGGAGTTTTGACTTATAACCAATTCCATCTTGTTATTATCGTCAATATATTGATGAATATCGAATACATTGATCATAAATATCGAACCTTAAAAGTTATCGTGCTTGCTTCGCATCATTATGTACGAATATTACAAATAACTCCCCATTATTATGTGATTCGCGCAATACCCAACCTAGCAAACTTTGAGAAATGTTCTATGTCTAACTGGATTCCAATTAGAATATGTTAATTATGTTGTTATCTTGTTCTAATTTAGTATTAGATTCTGATTAATTTCTTAATTTGATCATTAAAGATTGACAAAAGTAAATTTTTAAGGGATCTTTCGAGCAAAGTTGACATTTTTGTATAATTACGTAACTTGAAAACATGATTTTTTGTTTATGGAGATATATTCATTATTTTAATTTTAAATGACGGATATAGGCGTGAAACTAATATTTCTGTTTGATTTGTGAAAATCGGTCGACGCATTTAAGAGATATTTGAAAATGTACCGAATTAATATTTTCACGTTTTTGTTCTACAAAGTTTTTTAGTGTTTGTAATTATGTTATATAGATATTTGTGTTTAATATTATAAAGGGATATGCAAATAATTAAAAAATTCCGAAAATTTTAAGGATGTTATGCAAAAATAAATAAAAATAAAGGGCCCACAGATTTCGGGTTGTATAATATTTAGTGGTACCTATGAAGTTTTTTGATATCTAAAGTCGAAGTTGCGCGCCAATCGTGTTTGTTAGCTTTTTATTTTACACGAATATCACCTACCCATATGTAAAAACAATTACATTATGACAATTATGTTTCTAAATGTATTGTGTAAACAACAATGACAAACACCGGTCGCGGTCCACTTACACGTAATATTCATTACGACTACTTTACTTATGCTCAATTTTTCCAAATCGTCCATCAGATGGATATTTTATCGAAATTAGCCTTTATGAATCCTTTATCACACATGTCTAAATAAAATTTGCTGTTATAAATAATATTTTTGCACTAATTTTCGTATATTTTTAGTCAATTTTTGTGACACTAACTGAAATACTAGGTACTATAGTGAAATTCCTTGAACGTTATGACGTCACCAACATGGCGACCAATCATGGCCCGTTCGTAGAAAGGTGGTTCATTTTAAAATTTTATCGATTTTCTATTGCTTATAATAAATTGAAAAAAAATATTCTTGAGATTTTTGCAACGACAATATAATTTATGATATGTAACCCAATTGGGTTGTTGAATTTAAAAAAAAATACGATTTTTAAAATTTATTTTGAAACTTTACATATCATAAATTATATTGTCGTTGCAAAAATCTCTTAAATATTTTTTTTCAATTTATTATAAGCAATTGAAAATCGATAAAATTTTAAAAAGAACCACCTGTCTACGAACGGGCCATGATTGGTCGCCATGTTGGTGACGTCATAACGTTCAAGGAATTTCACCATAGTACAGTGTCAAGTAAATTGACTAAAAATATCCGAAAATTAGTGCAAAAATATTATTTATAACAGCAAATTTTATTTAGACATGTGTGATAAAGGATTCATAAAGGCAAATTTCGAAAAGATATCCATCTGATGGACGATTTGAAAAAATTGAGCATAAGTAAAGTAGTCGTAATGAATATTACGTGATAGAGGACCGCGACCGGTGTTTGTCATTGTTGTTCATTGTACACATTACATTTAGAAACATAATTGTCATAATGTAATTGTTGTTACATATGGGTAGGTGATATTCGTGTAAAATAAAAAGCTAACAAACACGATTGGTGCGCAACTTCGACTTTAGATATCAAAAAACTTCATAGGTACCCCTAAATATTATACAACCCGAAATCTGTGGAGCCTTTATTTTTATTTATTTTTTGCATAACATCCTTAAAATTTTCGGTATTTTTAATTATTTGCATATCCCTTTATAATATTAAACACAAATATCTATATAATATAATTACAAACACTAAAAAACTTTGTAGAACAAAAACGTGAAAATATTAATTCGGTACATTTTCAAATATCTCTTAAATGCGTCGACCGATTTTCACAATTCAAACAGAAATATTAGTTTTACGCCTATATCCGTCATTTATAATTAAAATAATGAATATATCTCCATAAACAAAAAATCATGTTTTCAAGTTACGTAATTATACAAAAATGTCAACTTTGCTCGAAAGTTCCCTTAAAAATTTACTTTTCTCAATCTTTAATGATCAAATTAAGAAATTAATCAGAATCTAATACTAAATTAGAACAAGATAACAACATAATTAACATATTTTAATTGGAATCTAGTTAGACATAGAACATTTCTCAAAACTTTAGTACAGTTTGCTAGGTTGGGTATTGCGCGAATCACACAGTATTGGGGAGATATTTGTAATATACGACATAATGATGCGAAGCAAGCACGATAACTTTTAAGGTTCGATATTTATGATCAATGTATTCGATATTCATCAATATATTGACGATAATAACAAGATGGAATTGGTTATAAGTCAAAACACAGTATAAGCTATGTGCCACAATGAGTAGAAATGAACGTTGTGACGTCACACGGGCTCGGCTTTGTTCGGAAAACTGTCGGGGTGTTTTCAGTACTGGATTCAAAAAAATATTTTCGATTGGATTTTACTTTGTAATTACAATGAAAAAAAAAAACTAAAAATTGTTTTGTATGAAAACTTATATATGATCTTTCCATTTATTACAAAAAAAAAGTTGGTTCAACAAACCAATTGTTGGTTTCTTTGCTATTCCCGGATTTAAACAATGGAACTACTTTACTGTTTCATGAGGTCCGGAAAAACTCTTTGATCGACACTAGTATTAAATATGAAAGCTAAATAGGATGCAATAGTTTCAATGATTGGTTTACACACTTTTACAGATAGTCCCCAAAGATCTTCTGTTGATTTAATTTTAAGATTTTTTAAGTTTTTTCATCACACCTATTCGAAAAACGACAATTGTCTATAGAGGATAGCGGAAGATAATAAGTTACTGGCTGATCCTAAGTTATAGCGGCAATGTGCTTTAAAAAAACTGTAGTTCTTTCTTTAAATTTATTTTTTCTCGGAAATTTTTCACACTAGGCTTCGCCATAGAGGAAATACTAGTTTCGAGTAGGAAGGTACTCGTAGCTTTTTATTTTTCTCTTAGGTAGTGATGAAAAATAGTGTGTATCACTTGGGGACAAAATATTTTGTTTTCGGGCAGCGTATATTGAATTCCTCGCTAAGCTCAGGATTCTACGTTAGAATCCCTCGCTACGCTCGTGATTCTACTATAGAATCCTTCGCTTAGCTCTGAATTCAAAATAACGCCCTGGAAGAACAAAATATTGCTTTGTCCCCTTGTAACACAAATAACTATTAAAATAACCTGGGGATTTGTATGTTGAAACTTGAACTCCGATGGGCACGCATTTACGTTCTTTCTTAGTAAGGCAGCAGAGAGTGTGGGTGAGGAGTTTAAGGCTGCTGTAGTTTTAAGAGGAATATTAACAAAAACGTTTTCAAATTCCTGAGCTACCTCTATATCTGAGGATATGGGGCTATGTGCAGTCGCTAAATTAAATTCAGTATTACGCTGTTTTTTTCTACCTGTTTCATTATTTATTATTTTCCAGGTAGTTTTTATTTTATCGTCTGCTGATTTTATTTTATTGCTAATATACAGCGCTTTAGCTATTTTGCATGCAATTTTAAAGGTTTTTGAATATTTCGCAACATACTTATCAAAACTTGTATTATTCATATGTTGCTTTAGGCCATAAAGTTCATATAGCTTTTCCCTGCTTTTACGGATGCCTGGAGTCGCCCAATCGCTAAATACGAACTTGGTGTAAATACTTTTCGCTTTCAGTGGAAAAGTGTCATTAAATTGCGTATAACTAGGCATAGAACTCATTTGGGTCATCTATATTAATAAAGTTTTGAACACATAATTTACTAGTCAAGTACTTAGATTCTCTGAGCTAAACTGCGGACGGACAGAGCGAAACTATAAGGGTTCCTTGTTGACTTCGGAACCCTAAAAAGAGTTTAGTAATTTTATTTAAAGCGGGTTGTTAACGTTGTTGGGCCGATTACACATCACTGCAAGTTACATTTGACAGAATGGGGAGAAGCAGATGTATAGCCACATTAATTGTCTTCTGCTTATACAAGGTCTTATAAATTACTTTCTTAAATATTTTTGGAAAGACGGGTATCAACGCGAAATGCCTTTTTTTTTGGCTGGGAAATCATCCAATGACCTCTCCCGCTCTGGGTGCAGCGGGAGGGCGTGTCAGACTTTTACTGACTAAAAACCCACCCGTGTTCCTTCAGTTGCTTGTGTCAGAGCCGCGGTAACTCTCTTTAAAATTTATCCGCGACCCGGACAGGCATCAGCCCTAGCGTAGCCCGTCAGTTTCTACTGACATCTCTTTGAGGAGCGCGTGGAACACTACGCGCCGTCGACTCGGGTTTGTCCTTATCGGAAGACAAGCTACCAATGGGTAAGACCAGAGAGGTGGTGGGTGGTGGTGGTGGTGGGTGGTGTAGAGTAATGACTCCCCGTCCGCAAGCCCGCGCCTACGGTGGCTGGAAATCGGACTGCGACTCCCGACGCCCAGGGCGTCTCCTGCGGTGGCTTGGGGCGTGAGGGTGTGTCCGTTGCGTCTTCCTCACGCGTTCCGCCTCCTCCTTCACGAGCATTACTGCTTCGCAGAAGGTGGTGACAGCTTCCCATTCCCTCTCGCCCCGTACTAGGGGCGGACGCGAGTGGTCACCACCGCCGATCTAAACCATTTGATATATGGTATATGTATGTGGTATAATTATTTTTCCTTACATATGAAATAATGAATTGGCAAGAAACTGTCATAATATTAATCTTTTTAAATAGTTATCTAATAGATTCTCGGTGATTTAACTTATATATGACTCTGACAGCTCTCTTTTGCAATATAAATATGGATTCAATGTCAGCCTAACATAATGCTGTGAAAGTAACTAAAACAGATCAAACGCGCGGTTTCTGCTTCTGTTAATTGTTTTATCTTTCCAACAGCATAAGCTTAGCCGTCCCGCAAGGGATGTTATGTGAGGACCCCATTGTAATTTGTCGCCTGGAGTGATTCCTAGGAAAACTGTTTGATTTATAAAGTCCACTTTTCTCCATTCAATATGATATCCCATACGCTACTTCTAATATTTGGTAGTGTGAATTCTAATACATATAGGTTTTTTTTTCATTTATTACCAAATTGTTTGCCGTGAACCAATATTGGACCTGATGAATAGAGTTATCATAGTATATAGAAGTTTAAATCAGTACATTGCCCGATTTGACTTGATTCATAATTCCCGGAATCAGTGCACCATGTATATACATAGTGCACTGATTAATGTATATAAAGTGTACTTAGTCCATGACATATAACTATGAGTTAAAAATAAACTGCTATTCACCTTGTGCTCAGCGAAATAAATTTGTCAATTATTAAGCAGTTACTTGTGCTCAGCGAAATATATTTCTCATTTTTTTATGTATGTACTATATCGTATTAAAACTTCAAGCTGAGAGGGACAACTTAATTTTTTTAATTTTTTTTACTCAGTCAAATCAAAATGCTGTCAGCAGAATCAGATAATGTACATTGTCAGGGATGGTGCTGCAGGAACAAGCAGGTGTAACGCTACGAAATCACGAGATAACTAACAAAACACACTTACGATAGCCGCGTGCGCAAAATTATGGTAATCTATCGTGTGGATCGATCCGCGGTTGGTGGGAGACTGGTGGGGGTGGTGGGAGCAAAATAGTGAGACAAACATATCAATAACGTTCAGCCTCTTAGCTTTACTTATAACTAGGGATGTACCTATATATGCACTTAAAAATACATAGTTGGGCAAAAACATAATTTTATTATCTGAGGCTTGTGAGGTCGCGGTTGCTGTACCTACTTAGTGTGCTATGACCTATGACTCGTCTCCGTTTAATTGCTAGCCTTACAGGAACACTGATACTCAGAGGTTTCAGTAGCTTTTGAACCATATGTTCTGAATATCGAATCCTACATATTCTCACTGATGGGTCATAAATCTTTCCTGGTGAGATTAAGTGAGATATAAGTAAAACTAGCTTCTGCCAGCGCTTCGCCCGCGTGAAAGTCGGCAGTTTTACGGGAACAGAACATTTTCCGGGATAAAAAGTAGCCGTGCTATTCCAGACCTTTATCAATCTCTGTGCGAAATTTCATCCAAATCCGTTCAACCGTTCTGGCGTGATTGAGTAACAAACATACATTCATGGACTCAAACTTTCGCATTTATAATTATTAATGTGATTTCTAATGATGAATTATTTCGGAATAAAATATACAAAAACTGAGCTTCATAGTTTAACGAAAGTGAGAAGCAATTTTATAGAACTTTGGTATCTGATATCTCCGAAAGCCACCATGACCCAAATTTCCTAGTCAGGGATCATTATTCTTACCTGTATTGGGTTCAGCTTTTATATAATGACGAGGGTTTGATCGTCGCAGGCTCTTGGGATATTACGAAATATTTCTTACCTTTCGCACAATTTTTTCGCTAGGTAGCATAGTCCAACCCTTGTTAATGTAGGTGCGATCAGATAAAGCGTAGCGAATGATACCTTTACCAGATCCCATCTCAAGCTGGAATTATAAATTTTTTGTGAAATCATACATATTTTTTGGAAAATACAGTTGCGCTACATTGTTTCAGCACCAAGTTAAAAGCATTTTAATTACACTACATCGTTACAAAAACTGCGCAATATGAATAATAGTCACGAAACGAGCTAGTAGGTTGGTACTAAAAGTAGATACCGGCCGGCGGCAAAGACCAACAACTTAAGCGTTCCAAGGAACCCACGTTCGTATGTCCGTTATGTTGCACCTACCTCTTTCTCATCCTTTTTTGACAAACCCTTTTTTATCCCTTTCTTTACAGATTTTGTTTCCTGCTCAATTATTGGCACTTGTTGTTCGAGCTTGATTGATTGGTCAGATTCTTCATATAAATCCTTTTGAAAAACTATTATGGGAAGTTCATCTTCCGGTTTAATATTTTTCTCAAGAGTTGATTTCTGTGTATAGACTCTCTCACCAATTATAATTTTGTCCTTTATTTTGTCTTTCTTTATATTTTTTTTGTTATCTAAGCTTAAAACGTCTAATTCAAATTCAGAATCCCAACAAAGTTGACAGACAGACGACCTTTGTCCACTTTTATCATGGATGCATTTATGAGCCTTTAGTAACTCAGGTTCAACATCAAAAGGGCTCTTCTTCCATGCTTGTTTTAATCTTTGAGAGCTTGTTTGAATCTTCTTATTCATTTTTAATTTCATAATGTTTGCTTTACGCTCAGCTTCTTGTTGTGCTTTTTTCGCCTCTAATTCTTGTTGTTGCTTCTTTAAGATTTTTTCTTTTAAATATTCAGCTTGTAATTTCTTAAAATCTTCTCCTACCGAATCTTTGGATTTTTCCGTAGATTTTTTTGGTATTGTGCCTCTTTTTTTGCTTTTTAAATTTTCTTTATTGCTTAAATTATCTATATTCGACGTAGTCATTTTTATATCATCAAAGGTATTTTGTTTCATTTTAATGTGTTTTCCTGTCTTGGAAGACGCTACTCTAACCGACTTTTCTTTTCCTTCCTGCAGGCTTTTATCACGTAATATTTTGGCTTGTTCATCTTTTTTAAATTTTTCGATGTTTTCTTCTTCTTCTTCTAAACTTTCATCTTTCTTCTCACCCTTATCTTTTGTTTTAAAATTTTGTGTTTAAAACCGAGATTAGTAACATTACCTATGAGAAGGACGTTCCCGACTCTGTCTCCCTCTTGTAATTAAAACGTTATGCAACAGTGAAAATGCTGCTTATCCATAGCCGTTTTCACTGAGACTAGGCGACAAATACATACATTGCGCAAATATTAGAAACTTACTCATTCTTATCACCAAAAAGGCGATGATTAAAGTTACGATACCAATGTGTAACGCAAAGACAACTTGTGGAATTCTTAGGAGTTTGGAAGATTTGTTCGCGAAATGGGAGAGTCGATTTATTGATGAAGGTAATTTTTAAGTCCTAAGGAGTTAACTGACTCAATATTAGTTTAAAAACCGCCAAGTGCGAGTCGGACTCGCGCACGAAGGGCAAAAATCGACAAAAAAATCACGTTTACTGTATGGGAGAGAATTTCAACTGTCTAGCATGAGATACAGCCTGGTGACAGTCGCACAGACAGACAGACGAACCACGGAGTCTGAGTAATAGGGTCCCGTTTTTACCCTTTAGGTACGGAACCCTAAAAAAGCGAGATGTATTGCAATGGGGTCTTTAGTCTTTGTTTTTTATTACTATCGCCACCCAGGCAGTTCGATCGGGAAGGAAGTGAGAAATATGAAAAAAAAATAATTAAAAAAAACCGGCCAAGTGCGAGTCGGTCTCGCGCACGAAGAGTTCCGTACCATTATCGCAAAAAACTCACGTTTGTTGTATGGGAGCCCCACTTATATATTTATTTTGTTCTGTTTTTAGTATTTGTTGTTATAGCGGCAACAGAATTACATCATCTGTGAAAATTTCAACTGTCTAGCTATCTCGGTTCATGAGATACAGCCTGGTGACAGACGGACAGACAGACGGACCACGGAGTCTTAGTAATAGGGTCCCGTTTTTACCCTTTAGGTACGGAACCCTAAAAAAGCGAGATGTATTGCAATAGCACGCAGGTTTGACGATTTCCAACCTCCCGAACAAGCCGGATTCCGAAAAGGCTTTAGCACCGTAGACCACATACATACGCTGCTGCAGGTTATACAGAAAACCGAAAAGTATAACCTGCCTCTCTGTTTAGCGTTTGTGGACTACGAGAAAGCCTTCGATTCGATCGAGACTTGGGCTGTACTGCAGTCTCTCCAACGGTGCCAGATCGACTACCGGTACATTGAGGTGTTGAAGTATTTGTACAAAGACGCCACCATGTCAGTCCGTCTTCAGGATCAGACCTCAAAACCAATCCTTCTCCAGCGCGGCGTGAGACAGGAAGACGTCATTTCTACGAAACTGTTCACTGCTGCGCTGGAGGATGTCTTCAAGGTTCTGGATTGGAAGGCGCTTGGCATCAACGTTAATGGCGAGTACTTCACTCACCTTCGGTTTGCCGACGACATAGTGGTCATGGCTGAGACCATGGAGAGCCTCAGTAAAATGCTCGATGACCTCAATAGAGCTTCCGAAAGAGTGGGTCTTAAAATAAACATGGACAAAACCAATGTCATGGTGAAAGCCCATGTAACACCCACTCCTATCAAGATCGGAGACTCTACACTCGAAGTTGTAGACGATTATTTCTACCTGGGACAAACGGTCTAGTTGGGTAGGTCCAACTTCGAGAAAGAGGTCAACCGTCGAATCCGACTCGGCTGGGCGGCGTTCAGGAAGTTACGTGGTATCTTCTCGTCCAATTTACCGCAATGTCTCAAGACAAAAGTCTATGACCAGTGTGTGTTGCCAGTGCTCACCTATGGGACCGAGACGTGGTCGCTCACAATTGGCCTTATCAGAAAGCTTAAAGTCACCCAAAGGGCAATGGAGAGGGCTATGCTTGGCATTTCCTTGCGTGATCACGTCAGAAATGATGATATCCGCAAGAGAACCAAAGTTACCGACATAGCCCGAAGAATTGCCAAACTTTAGTGGCAGTAGGCAGGGCACATTGCTCGCAGAACGGATGGCCGATGGGGCCGAAAAGTTCTGGAATGGCGACCGCGAACCGGAAGACGATACGTTGGAAGGCCTCCCACTAGATGGACCGATGACCTGGTTAAGGTTGCGGGAAGGCGCTGGATGCGAGATGCACGGGATCGGTCAATGTGGCAACGCTTGGGGTAGGCCTATGTCCAGTAGTGGACGTCTTTCGGCTGAAATGATGATGATGGTGATTGCAATGGGGTTATCAGTCTTCGTTTTTATTACAATCGCCACCCAGGCAGTTCGATCGGGAAGGAAGTGTGAAATATGAAAAATAATAATAAAAAAAACCGGCCAAGTGCGAGTCGGACTCGCGCACGAAGGGTTCCGAACCGTTATCGCAAAAAACTCACGTTTGTTGTATGGGAGCCCCACTAAATATTTATTTTATTCTGTTTTTAGTATTTGTTGCTATAGCGGCAACAGAAATACATCATCTGTGAAAATTTCAACTGTCTAGCGATCACAGTTCATGAGATACAGCCTGGTGACAGACGGACAGATAGGCAGACAGACAGACAGACAGACAGACGGATCGCGGCGTCTTAGTAATAGGGTCCCGTTTTTACCCTTTGGGTCCTCTTGTCAGACCATCTTTGTGTGAGCCCGCCGGACGGAGAGGATTTCGTAAAATTGGCAGGCAGATTATGAAATAGGACATTTTACGATCTGATTGTGTGACATAAATTTTGACCTGCCAGCGCCGGTCAGCGTGAGAAAAAAACAACCCAAGACTGAGCTCTATAATCGGCGGCATAGCGATTAGCCAAAGAACGTACGGTTGCACGTTCTATGGCTAAGCGCCATTCCTGCCCTGTCAAACGATTCTCAAACTACAAGTGCAAGATAGAGGCGGAAACGTATCAAATTTTAAATATGCACTTCGTTATTTAATCCTGTTCTGTTTCTGACTTTAAGTACTAAAATCCGCGGAAAAAGGTGATGTGGCTGTGCAATGTGCACATCACCTTTTTCTGCGGGTTTAAATTTGTCTTCAATGATTTTGTTTTTATTTTTTGCCTTCTCGGCTTTTTCTGATACTCCATCTTTACCTCTTTGTTGAGGTTTTGCTTTCGTGTCTTTTTTTGTAACATCAGATTTACCATCTTTTCCGAGAATAAATTTTCTGGTTTTATCCCCTTCGGTTAACCTTTGTTGCTCTCCCGAAATTTTTTTTTCATTCTCCTCAGCCCGTCTTTTTTTTTCTTCAGCTCGTAGTTTCACCTCTCGGGCTTCAATGATTTTGTTTTTATTTTTTGCCTTCTCGGCTTTTTCTGATAATCCATCTTTACCTCTTTGTTGAGGTTTTGATTTCATGTCTTTTTTTGTAACATCAGATTTGCCGTCTTTACCGAGAATATTTTTTCTGGATTTATCCCCTTCGGTTAGGCTTTGTTGCTCTACCACAATATTTTTTTCATTCTCCTCAGCCTGTCTTTTTTTTTCTACAGTTCGTAGTTTCTCCTCTCGGGCAATTTTTTTCCTTCGTTCTTGTTCTAGTTTTTGTTGGCGTTCCTCTTCTTTTTTTTTTTTTAAATTTTCAGATTTCACACCTATACTTACCAGAGTGTCTTTGATAAGTAGTGTAGAACTCAAATTCAGATTTGTTAAATTTTCTGTTTTTTCTTTTACGTGTGGAAATAAGAAACTAAATCGAGGTTCCTTTCCCGCAGATACGAAGGGTTCACTTTTTGATTTTGCCACGCGTTGCTCAATTTTACTGTGGCCTAATTTTATAGTAGGCGCAATTATTTTTATATCACTTTCAGATTTCACATGATATTTTGGAGTTGTTTCTTGTCGGTCCCATGGAGCAATTTTTGGGGTCTCGTATACACTAGGTCTTTTCGATACAGATAACGGAACTCCAGAATCTTTAAGTCCTATCATCTGTCTCAAGCTAAGATCATGTCTTCTTTTCAATTCTTCTCTAGCATCCATTGAAGGTCTATCTTCAAAGATTTGCTTTTGTCCATGGTATTTAATAGAAGGTCTTGGGAGTTCGTTAACACCTACATTTTTCTCCCCAAAATCAGTGTCTGAGTCAACAATCGAAATGCCCGGTGTATGAAAAACAGATGTTTTCATCGGTTTAACAGGTTGACTAAAGGTTACAGCTTGTTTTAAATAACCTTCTTGTGAATCAGATTCAACCATTTCTGTATCATCTGATTCAAAATATGCATCTGGGAAAAACATTTGTTGAATTTCAGGCTCACGTACAGCTTTAGGTGGATTGAGATCTCGATTAATTTGTACATCGGAGTATACACGAAATCCTTCTTGTTTTTGTTTGTCATTACCAACATATCCCATTTTGGATGGCAACACTCTAATGTATTTTTTTGTGACTTGTGCTTTTTCACCTTTAACGGATTTAAAAAGCTTTACAACTTTGTCACACGCACAAAACGGTTTTTTACTACCTAGTAGTCTTTTACGACAATGGTCACATATGCCCATTACAAACTTGCTATCTATTGATTTCACTTCTTGTATGAGTTCTTGTGCATGTTCAAATATTTTTCTACATCGTGGGCAGCTTATATTTTTCTTTTCTGGAAGCAGTCATATAAATGGAGAAACTTTATGCAGTCTAAGTTCCAATTTATAAAAATAAGATTTTCCAGTTTTAACCCACGTTCACGTTACGTTACGACTATACACGCTATGGGTTCGGAACTGCCGATAACAACTATACAGAGGGAGTTTTTCAAGTTGGATGGCCAAATTCTAATCTATGAGAAATACCAAAAAATCTCTGAAATCAAAATCTCGATTTTGATGAAAACTAAAACTGCATCATTGGATTAAATAAGAAAACAATATTCCTAGCCAGGAATCCATTGATTTTGGAAAGAAAATACACGCTGTTTTATTACACCATCCAAAAGTGTCGCTAATAAGGATACAATTCTAGGAACTCATTCATACGGCAGACTTGAGGCAAGACATATGTTTTTTTTTATTGGTATCTAAAAAACTCGTATCATGCAAGTAATGACATGAAATTGTTCTTCAGAAATGCTTTTTGACATGCCGTAAATTGATAAGTATTTTTATTACCAGTGTTTATGATCGCCTAGACAGATACGAGAACAAAAGGTCATAAAACTTTTATTTATTGGTAGTCGGTTTTATGGTTGTGTTTTAATTTTTATGTGATATTTATGAAGGGGACACTACAAACGGTTATGAATGGGACGTTCATTTACATTAAGAAGATAATTATTATAATATTTGGTCCTTATCTATGAAATTGGCGTTTTGTCGTACCACTGTGGCCACTTTGATCTCAAATATCTCCTCTTTGGTTTGGAATTCCAATTTTAAATTTATACAGCTATTTACTCATGCTTTTTTGTTTGGAAAACCGTAATTCATTTGTTTTGTCCTCTTTTGGTTTTTTCTTTGCGCCAGTCAGTTTACAAAATGGAAAAATAAAAATACCGGGTATTTATGGGTACGAGTTCCATCGTGGCACCAGTGCTGCAGAAACGGCTCGAAAGATTAATGATGTGTATAGCGACGGTGTCTAAAAGATAACACAGTGCATTTTTGGTTCCAATGTTTTCGTTCTGGAAATTTCGGCCTGCAGAACAAGCCCCGTGGACGGCCGGAGACCAAAGTTAATAATGAAGAATTGAAGGCTATTGTGGAAGCAGATCCATCGCATCGAGTTAGCTGCAGGCTGCGGTATTAGTGATACAACTGTTTTAATCCACTTGAAGCAAATTGGGAAGGTGAAAAAGCTTGAAAGGTGGGTATCTCATGAATTGAGTGCAGCGAACATTACTCAACCGGCACAATAATGAAGGGATTTTAAATCGAATCATTACATGTGATGAAAAATGGATCCTGTACAATAATGGAAAACGCTCATCGCAATGGCTGAACCCTGGCGAACCATCCAAATCCTCCCCTAAACGAAAATTATCTCAAAAAAAATTACTTGTGAGTGTTTGGTGGACCAGTGTCGGTGTCGTTAACTACAGCTTTCTTAAATCTGGCCAGACGATTACGTCTATTGTCAGCAACTGCAAACCATGATGGAAAAGCTAGCTGCTAAACAGCCGAGGCTGGTCAATCGCTCTAGGCCAGTGCAGCTTCAGACAACGCTAGACCACACACTGCACAACAGACGGCTACCAATTTAGAGGAGCTTCAATTGTCTGTCTTAGACATCCACCGTACTCCCCGGACCTTGCTCCAACAGATTACCATTTTTTTTCGAAATTTGGATAACTTCTTGCAAGGGA
The DNA here is from genome assembly GCA_945859665.1 of Anorthoa munda. NCBI lineage: Eukaryota > Metazoa > Arthropoda > Insecta > Lepidoptera > Noctuidae > Anorthoa > Anorthoa munda. Next base: position 12,459,844 of record OX243900.1, on the reverse strand, counting down.
AAAAATTCAACTCCGATGGGGCAGTCTCTTTAGACTGCCCCATCGGAGTTGATTTTTTTCGGGAATCAATAAAATCTTTGAAGGCGCTTTCGCTTTCAAAGATTTTATTGATTCCCGTCCGATTGAAAGGGACCAATGAACTACCTATGAGTTGGCAAAAGTGCATAGATAGCAATGGTACATACTTTGATTAAATAAATATATTATATAAAAAAAAAATACTTTATGTTCCTCCCTTACAAAACGCCAATTTCATATGTAATGACCTAATATTATAAATCTGTATTCGAATTGCCCGCGGTCAACTCCCGCGGAAACTTTTCGATGCAAGTTCGCACACATGCATAAGCGCAACGCCGGCGCCGCGGCCCCCTAACGGACAGCCAGACTGTAAAATAGGGATAGACACCTGAAAACAATATATCGATATTTATCGTAACGACATTTTCAAACAGTATCGATAATTATCAAATGATATATCGTCAGTTTTCGTGTGATTAACAGTATCAGTGTTCGTTGTTTATGATTGTTGTTTTGATATTCCCGAAACATTAATAATTCGTTAAAAATAATTGACATAAAGCAAATAGTATTTTATTAGTGCTCGTTAAAGCTAGTGATTGTTAAAGTTTGCATTTTAACACATTTTGGTAGTTTTTTTAAAACATTGTGGTCATGGTAGTTGGTGTTGTTGTTGATGTCGATTTTTGAAGAATTTAATTCCTTTTTTGTAATTTCAAAAAAGATTGAGATTTTTTTTATATTTTTTTCTCGTGTAGTCGTGAGCAGGTCCACCCTCTGGTGCCCGCTAATCGTTGAATTTTGGGACACGTTGTATAGTGAATTTCATCCCTTAAAGGGGTAAAAAGAGGTGTTAAATTTTTTATAAAGAATAAATTATTTATTATCAAAATTACTTGACATTTAGTATTAAATTTATGCTCTTCAATACAATTAAAGTAACACGTATTTAAGGATTTTTGAATTTATGCCTTAAGGCAGGGTTTCCCAATCTTTTTTACATTGTGACTTCCTTTACATTGTGTTTTTTTTTTTGCGACGCCCTTTTTTCCTAATCCCTCCGGTCTTCGGAGGGGATTGATGTAGGTACATCAACTCCGCCACCTAAGAACTAATAACATGACGTCACACAAATCCTGCATGGCGCAAGCAAAATTTTCGGCGCGGTTTGAACATATACAACAGTCCGACAATAACCGTAGAGCAGTTGCCCGGACCGGACACAACACCCGTCTGGTCGGAGGATCCTCCCTTTTAAATGGAGGGTTTTGAGACTTTACAGCCTGTTCCGCTTGCTTCCAAAGACACAATGATTTATTGAGAGTTTAAACTAAGAACCACGACAGAACAGGAAGCATGCGTGGAACACAACAATCGGGCGACTTTCACACAAGTCTTCAACCATGCATTATCTACTTAATAAATAAAAAAGAATCACCTAGTTCAGACGTTAACTGTGAAGTTGTTATTTTCACGTCTTTCTTGTTGTGTAAGATAAACACATATTGGGATGTATTAACAGCGTTTTCAGCCGCTTCACCTTGTGTAACCTGTTGATATGAAAAACAAATTATTGATTGCCTCTACAACTGTTTTGAAAATGCAGTTGATTAGGTCAACCTTAAGAAAATTTAAATTTTACTGCCTGACATAATGAAAATCAAACAGTTCAATGATTTATAAAAAAGAACTGCGGTCCCATAGCATAAACTGAGTTAAACCTGAGTTTTAACCTAGAGCAGGGTCTTGACTTACTTGATCTAAGATCCTGTATCCCCTAACTGTCCTCGGATCAATGGTGTCGGCCTTGAGCTTCGTGCCATATATAATCGAATGACTAATGTGCCATGTGTTAATGTCACTAACTATGTGTTAATGTGCCATTGCACGTCAGCTTGTAAATGCAAAGTACTAACATTTTCTGTAAATGTCCTTGTTCTATGACAATAGATCTCCAAGCCGGTGTCTTTTAGTTCCACTAGTTTCTGAAACTCTTGGCTCTTCCTGTAGCATGGGCATAACTGCTGTTCACTGCATGTAAGACATTTTTTTCTATAATTATTGTGTTGGTGTTAATGTTGGTTACCTAATTTTAAATTAACTTATATAACTTACATTGCGAATATCTCCATGATTAGATTTAAGGGAAAGAGTTATATAAATTCAAAGTCCAAAGTAACCGTCATAAAATATGTTTATGTCAGTTTTACTTGGCCATGGAGTAACAGACAATATATATAAGTTTCTCTGTGGTTGACGCTTCTTTTAGATAGATCCTATCACAGATAATAAATAAATTTATATGAGAGCAAAGAAGCTGATTATATAAAGGAATGCCAGTTTTCCACAACATTATTTTGTACTTATTAATAAAACATTAACAAGTAACAAAATATTTACTATAGAACCAAATTTTTGAGGATTGTGTGGAAGAAAATATTATTGATAGACAAGATATTATAAACGGAAATGAAAGTGTGATAAAAAAAAAGATGTGGCAGAATAGTTAAGCCTCCAAAAAGAATTGAAGATTATGAAGTACATGTAGCATATTGTTTGTGTACGGGTGATCCAAGCTCATATAAAGAAGCAATCGAAAAAGGTCAAGGGTGGCAAGAAGCGATAGATAAAGAACTCAATTCTCTTAAATGTTTAGGAACTTGGGCAGAATCAGAATTGCCTAAAGATAAGAGGGCTATAGATACAAAATGGATTTTTATTACTAAACAAGATGGAACAAAGAAGGCGAGATTAGTGGTGAAAGGATTTCAAGAGGAAACATTATTTAATGTATATTCACCAGTCGCACGTATGCCTACTATTCGTATGATGCTGAGCCAAGCCGTACAAAATGATATGTATATGAAACAATTAGATGTGCCAACAGCATTCTTAAACGGTTTTTTAAAAGTCTGGTACGCAGCTGCCCTCAGTATTAATAATAGACCCCAGATAAATGAAACTATCCCCAACTTCGATGCCTTGGATGCTACAGGCGCCCTATGGCATTTCCCCACGATCTATCACCATAAGTTTAGTTTTCTGCCTATTTATTGCAAGCCCCAACTTGCCACTCTCCACCTCCAATCTATTTAATATCTCTTTCATATGTTGTAGCAAGGAAAACAGTATCGTCAGCGTAGCGCAGATTGGAGATGCGCTTTCCACCAACAGCAAACCCCCCTTCCCAGCCCTCAAGAGTTTTCCGAATTATATACTCTCCGTATACATTGAAGAGTAAGGGTGAAAGGATGCATCCCTGTCTAACGCCTTTCTTGATGGGGAACACATTTGAACAATCGGTGTCTATTGACTCTGACGAATGAGCGGTTGCTGATGTAGAGGCATCGGATCAAGTCAACAAGATGCTAAGGCACCCCCATGTCCTTTAGTACCTCCCACAGCCTAACCCACTGCACACAATCAAAGGCCTTAGTATAGTGAATGAAACATATTAACACAGGGCTGTTAAATTCCCGGCTTTTCTCTATGATTTGGCGAACGTTCAGGATTTGTTCCCGAGTTCCTTTGCCTTTAACGAACCCTGCTTGTTCCTCTGGAATTTGTGGATTGAGAAAATGTTTCAGCCTATTATTTATTATGTACAGGAGTATCTTGCTGACATGTGGAATAAGTGCTAAGGTCCTATAATTGCTGCAGTCTTTGGTAGAGCCTTTTTAATGAAGTGGAACAAAAACGGACTCTGTCCACTCCTCAGGCCATCTCCTGGTCTGCCAGATGGAATTGCAGATGCTTAAAATCTTCTTCACTCCTTTGGGATCTAGGTTTTTAAGTAACTCGGTGGGAATTCCATCTTTACCGGGAGATTTTCTGTCCTTGAGGCATCCAATGGCATGTTCGACCTCCGACTGCACAATTTCGGGTTCCTGTGGTGATACGTCTATCTGCGCGCCGTATGTAATAGACCTAAATAACCTAGAAAATCACCTAAAACCACTGTTATCTCCTTTTTAGGTATTTCTTGGAGAGATTTTGCCAAAGTGCTGTAGAAGTTCTCTATATCGTCCTCACTGGATTGGATGGTAGGCGCATATACCTGAATGATGTTTAATTTACAGGGAGTTGTGTTTACTTTTGTGGCGATTATTCGGTCGTTAATCGGCTTGTAACCGCTGACGTACTTGACTAAACTAAGTGGTATCACGAATGCAACGCCTTTGAAGCTCTCATACTCAGGTCCTGAGAAGTAGACTTTATTGGACTGGGTCGACAAGTATCCAGAATTCCTCCAGTGTGTTTCTCTGAGTCCGAGGATAATGATTCCCTTCCTTTTCATTTCACTCTCTACTATCTGAAGCTTTCCAGGTTGGTTTAGCCCACGTACATTCCAGGTGCCAAGGTGGTGAGGCTCTCTAACTGATTTCCATTTATCAGTAACATAGTTTCCATGTGCTGCCTGATCTGACACAATCACATGGCCGGTAGCACATTTCAGATCACCATTCCCGGTTTGTGTGTGTGGAGATGAAATAATTTAAACAAAGTAAAGCGGCTGGCTGGGTTCGAACTCACGACCTACGATACGTAAGTCAGGGCCGTTACCACTAGGCCACTACTGCTCTAAGTGAGCGACATCGTCAATTCAGCCGAAAGATGTCCACTGCTGAGCATAAGCCTCCCCCAAATGTCGTCACATTGGCCGATCCCATGCGTCTCAAATCCTGCGGATACCCGCAACCGTAATCAATGAAAATATATTTGTTACTGTGTGTGTGTATTTGTTTGTGTGTGTTTTTTGTGTGATGTGTATTTACTTGTACTCTTTAAAGTAACATTTTTAGCAATCTCAGGAGACACATATTATTTTTTCATGAAGTGAAGTTTAAGTAAATAAGTGCCCAATTAGTAAACAGAATATCCGACCACTGATAATCACCGTAGTCAACGAGCTTAACCGCGCTTTGTCGCTCGACGCTTCACAAGGAGCTAAAATTAAGGTATTTTTCTGATTCCGAGATTCCGATATAGGATCACTCAGTATCGGAATTGAAATATCGGTGATTTCGTTCCGAGATTCCGATATTACGAGATTCCGAGATTCCGATATTCATGCCCTAGTCTCAACTCTTCATCGGCAAATTTGGCTCCCTTTTTCGCATTTATGTTTTGACGAGATTAGTGTCTTTTCGATTGTGTGCAGTGGGATAAGCTGTGGGAGGTGCTGAAGGACATGGGTGTGCCTCAGCATCTTGTTGACTTGATCCGATGCCTCTACATCAGCATCCGCTCTTTCGTCAGAATAGTCACCGATTGTTCAAATGTGTTCTCCATCAAGAAAGGCGTTAGACAGGGATGCATCCTTTCACCCTTACTCTTCAATGTATACGGAGAGTATATAATTCGGAAAACTCTTGAGGGCTGGGAAGGGGGGTTTGCTGTTGGTGGAAAGCGCATCTCCAATCTGCGCTACGCTGACGATACTGTTCTACTTGCTACAACATATGACGACATGAAGGAGACATTACATAGATTGGAGGTGGAGAGTGGCAAGTTGGGGCTTGCAATAAATAGGCAGAAAACTAAACTTATGGTGATAGATCGTGCGGAAAAGCTATCGGGCGCCTGCAGCATCCAGGGCATCGAAGTTGTGGATAGTTTCATTTATCTGGGGTCTATTATTAATACTGAGGGCAGCTGCGTACCAGAAATAAAACGATGGATAGGTATAGCTAAAGATGCTATGAAACGCTTGGAGAACATTGGAAAAATCGTGGCATAAGTTATAAAACCAAAGCCCGTTTAGTCAAAGCATTAATTTTCCCCATTTTCCTCTATGGAGCTGAGACGTGGACAATCCGAGCAAGGGAAAGACAGAGGGTAGACGCATTTGAAATGTGGTGCTGGAGGCGGATGCTCCGAATACCATGGACAGCCAAACGCACAAATGTGTATATCCTTTCCCAACTCGATATCAAGACCAGATTGTCTACAGTATGCCTACAGCGTATTTTGACCTACTTCGGTCACGTAATGCGAAGGGGAGATAGAAGTCTGGAAAAACTGGTCATTGTTGGTAATATCGAAGGGAAAAGAGCACGAGGCCGGTCGCCAACACGATGGTCTGACTAAGTGAAAGAACCTACGTCCTCAAGCAAATTTCAGCAGGTGGTGATGGCAACTTTGGATCGGAATCGATGGAGGCAGATTGTCCGCTTAAAGGGGTCCAGTGACCACGATCCTCAGTAATGAGGGACAAATTAAAGAAGAAGAAGTGCCTTTTCAAAGCATGTAAGCATGATAATATATGATGTATGTTTAGATAATAATAATAACTTGACGCCCTGGATAGGAGAGTCCGCACATTGCTTACCGCAAATTGTATGCATCACCCACGGTCATCGGTTATGAGACTGTATATCCCTCGGAAGTGCGGGGGTCGTGGCTTTTTAAATGCTAAGACCCTGCACAACCGCGAGGTATGCAGTCTTAGGGAATATTTCCAGGCAGCTGCCGTGGGTATGCATCGAGATGTGGTAGCGGTGGACAAGGGCCTTACCCCGCTCTCCTTGGCTAACGAGAACTGGCGCAAACCTATAGTATTAGATACTAACGACCGCAGGGAGGTATGGCAGAGCAAGGAGCTTCACGGACGCTTCTACCGGGTCCTACATGGGCCTGATGTAGATCTTTTAGCGTCCGTGGCCTGGCTGCGATTTGGTGACCTTTTCGGGGAAACCGAAGGTTTTGTCTTTGCGATTATGGACGAAGTTATGATGACGAACAACTACCGGAAATATATTGTGAAAGACGGCACGGTTGACATCTGTCGGGCATGTTACCGGCCGGGGGAATCCATCCGTCACATTATCTCCGGTTGTTCTAGTCTAGCTAACGGAGACTATTTGCATAGACACAACCTTGTAGCCAGGATTATCCATCAGCAACTTGCTCTGAAATACAATCTTGTGGAATCGGAAGTGCCTTACTATAAGTATGAGCCCGACCCAGTTCTCGAAAATGGCAATGTCACGTTGTATTGGGATCGGTCTATCATCACTGACAGGACTATTGTTGCCAATAAGCCTGACATAGTGGTGATAGACCGACTAGAGCGTCGCGCAATGATTGTTGATATAGCGGTCCCCCATGACGAGAACCTCGTGAAGGCTGAGAGAGATAAGAAAAGTAAGTATCTTGATCTGGCTCGCGAGGTTGTCGACATATGGGATGTGAATACAGCGATCATTGTGCCGATAGTCGTCACGGCCAATGGCATAATAGCCAAAAGCCTCGATGAACATCTGAGGAGGCTCTCGTTGGGCAGCTGGATCAAGGGATTTTGTATGTATTTTATAAAAATATTTAAAAATGTAATTAATAAGAAAAGTGATAAATAAAGGAAATAATAATAATATGTTTATTCATCAAAAAATACAGGTAGTTAGATCAACAATCAATGGGTAGAGAGCTATACAATTTACAATAGGTTTGTCGTAAAATCTATACTAAAATGTTTAAAACCCTGTCTCTCAAACTAGGTGATAACCTGTATTTTGAGAAACAGTGAACGGCCACAAAATTCCTATACACTAATACTATTACAACAATTAATGAACAGTGTCGTTCTACCGCCGCAATAATTTATGTGGTTCTGTTGTAGTTGTGAATAAGTATATGTGTGTGAGGGTGTGTGTGTGCAAGTAGTATAAGGTGAGCATGTATGATAAGGTTGCGTGCGCGCATGTTTAAATGTGTGTTTGTTATAGAAATCGCGGAGCGTGAGAGATTAGGTGATGTATGTAAGTAGGGACTCCGTGTAGGTGTAGTCCCTCTCTAGTAACCACTCTGTTACTTTAGTTTTTACCGCGTGGGTGTTTAGTTTTAGCATTTTTGATTCTTTATTAATTTTATTGTAAATATGAATACTAAGTGTATAAAATTGATGCGTTGCGAACGTGGTTTTATGTTGAGATCCAGTAATGAGTTGTAGTCGCTTATTAGGATTTGGTGGCGGCAGCTTAGCATGAGTTCTTAAAATCGACCGAAGCACAAAGAGCTGACGTACCGTAAGGACTTTGCAGTTAGAGTATAATCCAGTTGTTGGGAATCTGTATTGTTTCCTAGTCATCACTTTAAGTATGGCTCTTTGTGCTCTTTCTACTCTTAACATTTTAGTTTTTGCTGCTCCGCCCCATGCAGTAATACAATATCCAATAACAGATTGGCAAAGCGCATAATACACCATCTTCAGAGTGTCAAGTTTGGCCGTCAATTTATTTGTCCCACCTTAGTCCATCATCAATCTGAACCCCGAGATATTTTATATTGTCAGATCTAGCAAGGATTGGACAGTTACAAGGTGGTATTGGATTTGAGCAAGAGTGAGCTACAATACTAAAGCTATGTGTCGGCCTCGTGTTACGTCGGATTGCGAATGGGATGTAAGTGGTTTTGGTTAAGTTGAGTGTCAGAAAGTTAGATTTCAGCCATTTCATTATCTTGGACAGGGCTAGTTCTGCAGTAGTCTTAACTATGTCCCAAGTGGGTCCGCAAACGAGGATCGCGGTGTCAACTGCGTACGCGTAGATGACACAGTTAGGCAGTTTCATATTGCAAAGGTCGTTTATGTTGATTTGAAATAGTATGGGGCCGAGTATACTACCTTGGGGGATGCCATATGTTATTAGCTCCTCGTCACTATAATACGCATCCACCTTTATAAGCTGCGTTCGATTATTGAGGTAACTTTTAAAAATTTCAAGTGGCATTCCACGCACACCAATACGTTCCAGCTTATCAATAAGTTTGGGAACAGAAACCGTGTCAAAGGCTTTAGAGAGGTCCAGACAGATCGCCAGGCACTTTGTTTTGTTGTCTAGCTTCCTGGCAACCTGTTGCGTAAAGTCTAAGACATCAGTCATCAGTCTGCATCTTCCGTCGACACTCCTTTACGAAAGCCGTATTGGTTTTCGGCAATGATATGGTGTTTATCCAGGAAGTTCTTTAGAGAATCTGCCAGGATCCTCTCCAGCACCTTGGAAAGGGCAGTTAACACAGAAATTGGCCTATAGTTACTAACACTTCCTTTGTCACCCCCCTTGTGAATTGGGTGTATTATTGCCTTTTTCAGGGTATCCGGAAATACACCCGTTTGAAGGCTGCGATTACAGAGAAAGGTTATAGGTGGAACCAAAACATGTCGGCATGTTTTTAACAATATGGAAGATATTCCATCCCAACCAACGACGCAGTCATGACGTAATTGCAGAATGAGTGATTCCACCTCTGTTTCATCCACTTCCAGCACGGCAAGAGAACCGACAATTGTGTTATGACTACTGTTTTTATTTTCAAGAGAAGGACATTGATCACTTGCTGGTGTGGTCTGTCCAGGTGCCTGCGATATAATTTGTGCAGACAAACCTTTACCTACATTACTAAGGAAGTGATTTACCTCGTTTAAGGAAGATTTAGGATCTTCTCTTAATTTGAGCAGCTCCAAAGGGCTGATATGGGGTTTTTATGTGTTTGTTATTTGTTTAATTGTATTCCATAAGATTTTAGGATTATTTCTTGCTTTTTCTAATTCTGACGTTTCGTAAGCTATTTTTAATTTTCGAAGTAAGTTATTACAGAAATTCCTGTAACGTGTATATCTTGTTTTCAGGATTAGGTTATCAGGAGCTTTTTTTGTTTTGATGTGCATTTTATCTCTATTTTTTATACATTTCAATAGATCCATGGCTTGATTGTTATTTTTTGCCTGGGAATATTAACCTGTTTTGAATTTTTTGTAATTACTGATCTCACAATATCTATAAATCACATGTCTCACATGTCATCTGTGTATGAAACACACGTTTACGTCATCAATTTGGTATAGTATCGTAAAGTTCGTGTTTTCTAGCTCAGCAATAATGGCTTCGTAGTCTAGGTGGTTGATAACATTATTTATTTTCCTTGTTGGACTAACGTGAGCTATGGATAAAAGAACAGGCTTGTGATCCGTTACAATGGGATTCCAATACAAGTGTGGTAGATCGATAGTTAGATTTGAAGAGCAGGTGATCAATGCAGTGGTCCAGTCGAGTAGGGAAAAGGTGGGTCGGCATCAGCCCATACGAGGCGTTGACTATAAGCTATTCAAAGCTTTGGTCGTTCCTATTACTTGGACTTATATCAATGTTTAGATCTCCTACAAGGTCGATACTAGGGCAGGGGGATATTTTCTGGTAAACATTGCATAGGCTTGTCGTGAAACTGTTGAATTGCTCTCTGGAATTGAAAGAAGGGGAGCGATAAACGGCGACCACAGATAACTTTTTGTCTATTTGACATACCAGGCAATTCCCCCCTTCAAAAGATGGCTCCCACACGTAGCTTTGTAACCCTAATTTTGTGTATATTATAACTCCATCGTTTTGATTAGCGTTGATAGCTGACGAGTGAGACTGAAATCCATTAAGGACAGGTAGTGTATTGACTTTACTCAGCCAGCATTCCGTCAGAACAATGATGTCAATGTTTATTTTTATCCAATTCAGCAATACTTGAAGTTGGTTAAAATTTTTGTTTACGCTGCGTATGTTTAAATGTAGTATATTTATATTACTTCCGGTTGAGTTGATATTTTGGGACAGTCTTCAGGGTCACAGTTAAATGAGTTTCCGAAATTCATATGGTCTAGGTCATTATTAATATTGTTTATGATAGCCATTTATAATAGTTAGAGCATTAATAAACATTCGAACTTTAACCAATTCTGTTTGTGAAGGTGATTTATAGTTGCAGTCTTTAAAAGTATTACGGCGCACTTTTGTATTATTTGTTTTGTGTGTTAATATGCGATTCTATTTTGTTGTTATGTGTGAGTTTTGTATGTTGAATATAATATTGTATGTTTCTCTTGCATGATAAGTGTATGTGTAAAGTTTATTAACAAAGATTACAAAATAGAATTAAATAAAGTAAAACATGTATACATCAAAAATCTGCAATAGGACCACAATTTTAGCGAGTCAGATATTAGTGTTGCTCAAATCTTGAAGACATTTTTCTGATTGTATTAGCAGCTGCTTTTCCCCTACCTGTTTACGAAGGAATATGTTACCGTTGCTTATCCAGCAGAATGAGTAATGGTTGTTATTGGCAAATTGTCGTGCCAGGTAAAAAAGCCTTTTAGAACTAGAGGGGATCTGCTCTGCTACAAATACTGGTAGGCGTTTTCCTGGTATACCAATTATTTCTGAATTCAGCTTTTCTTCCATTGGGTGCTTGTCCTTGTTATACAAACGATGAGATGATTCGATGTATTTGTGTTTATAAACTTATTGAACCTACCCTTATAAAAAATTCAGAATCAATATAGGTAGTAACCCTAATGAATCTGTCATATTTAGGTAACAATTTTCAAGGATGACGGGAGTGCTCCTTTTGTATACTTTCTATTTTGTGCCGTAACGAACATTTAAGAACATTTTTAAAGAACAATGTCGAAATCTTAGCTGACTTAAATTTGAGCGTCTGAAAGTGAGTTATATACGAAATAAATTCTATTAATTGTCTGCGTTTTTAGTATAATTGGGTTGGTTCAAAACCGATAAAAAAATCATAATAAATTAACGAGTTATTTGAATTTTGAGATAATTTCTTTAGCTTAGTGTTGCCTTTATATATTTTATCTGCTAAGTGACAAGTAGTAACTATAATAAGTAATAATATCATTAAACTTATCTGTGAACTGAAAGAGGACGGCACTGTCGACTATCTTGATTACCGTTGAGATTATTACTATTGCTCACTCACTCACTCGAGCGGCCGGCCGACCAGCGGCGGATAACAATACAGTTTATGTCTAAGTGTAGATGTTCCTTGCAGGTAGATAAGAATATATAGTAGTGTAGTAGAAATAAATGAATTACTTTCAATTAATGATTGGCAAAAAGACTAGAGTCCAAGTCTAAAAAAAATATAGATTGGTTGTTGACGACGACCTTTTTATACACGTCAAAGTCAGTTTAAATAAATAATACTCTTGCCAAAGAGTATATTATACATTTCATGCTGAAATAACTAGGGAAGGGAAGTACTAATGCGAAATTGCCCTTTTACTTCCACGAAATTGAATAATATTACCTATTAAGCACATTATTATACAGTTACTCAGACATAACCTACAAAAGTTTATGACTGAATATCTTTTATTCTCGACATTCTCGAACAAAAATTACTGCACAAACTAATTCAGAACATCACCCTGAGTTAAACCAGATATTTTTCATTTAATGACGTAGGAATTTAGTCTCAGCTAAAACAATGTATGGGCACCTGCCATTGTTCTTTCATTTTATAGGATAATATTTAAAAAAAAATATAAAGAATATGTGAAAGTAATGAATAAATGGAATCATAATAAAACTTGATTATTTCTGGATATATTAAATCTAAATAACAAAAAATTTGGATAAAAAGAATATATTCCAAGCAAATTACTAACAATTACAATATTAAGATCTAATTATTTCTAGATATTTTAAATCTAAACAACATAAAATTAAGATAAAAAGATTATTTTTCCAAGTCAATTATTTAACAAAGAAGACGGGTATCATAATATACATTATTTGTAGGCTTCCTTCTACAATGTCCAGTAGTTGACGAAGATACAGTGGACACCATTCTTAAAGGCAGGCGCATGGGAGGGGAGGTGGCTGCAGTCAGCTGATCGGCGCTGGCGTAGGGAACCAGGGGCCGCAGCCGGCGCTGTCGCTCAACGTATTGTCTCTCGTATTGCTGTGCGTGAGCCACGCTCCGCTGCATGCCCTCCAGGCTTTCTGTGCGAGCTGGGAACTGTTCTACACTGTTCGATACTTCGCCCACTTCAACAGTGCCGGTATCCACAATTTCTTCATGATCCAATATCATGCCCATGTTGAGCTTTAGGTTAGTTGAACCATCTCTAAAAATGAGGTATACAGTAGCTTGGTCTAATACTTTCAAAGAAAAATAATTGTTAATCTTCAAAGCTTTCATTTTGATCTGATAGTGTTTAATATTTTTGGATAACTTCTTGCTCTTCTCTTTAATGAAGTTATCAAATTCTATGGCTAACATTTCCTCATTCTGTGGTTTAGTTTTGAATTCACTTGCTTTTCCAAGTTTAACAATATTAGGGTCCTTGTGTGCCATATGGGTATCTATCATGACTTGCTGTAAGACTGGAGGATCGTTGAATGAATGCCATTGCCAGTGTGAAACGGGACCGATAGCGCGATCAAGTACCACTCCTTCAGTCTGGTTATATTTAAGGCTGAGAAAAAAAATGTATGATATAAGCTGAAGTTTTAGGCGATTAAGGCGCCGATTACCTTGAGTAGCTGATTTTAAAATGAGAATCACGTCTAAATGACTAGTTGTAAATTTTTGGAAAAAATATATGTTATATTAGACCATTTTCTTTATAATTTGATCTAAGCAAATTTTGAGTTTTATTCGTATAACATAGTGTAATTAATTTGTAAAGTTATGTCTAAAACGGACAAAAACACGACAATCGCACCAAAACCGCTGGACGTATTTTATTGAAATCAACATCATCTCAAAGACAATTTGATTATCTACATTTTGATCTGAGGCTTTTTTTTTAAGTCATAGAATACCCGCAATAATACGCGCAACCCAAAATTTAGTAGATTTTTGTACTTTCCTTATTTAATATGACTTTAAAAAAAAGTACGACTAGCCATTTAGACGTGATTCTCATTTTAAAATCAGCTACTTAAGGAAATCGGCACCTGAAGTGGATCTCATATTGCATTGGCCTCTAATAAATCCGTTGATGCCTAACACAAGTTCACTGCCCGACCGAGCGGTCTAGCGGTGCTCTCACCCTCCGCGTCGGCGGTGCGCCGTGCCGTGTGTAAATTACCTTAGGCTTTTATTACTTTCACAGGCGTAATTTTGTGGATTCGGTAATAATACGGTTTAACTAATTCAATCTTTTCTAATTCAATTATCTTTATCAATATTTACCGTATCTTGCCAGCATGATCGAAAACTATACCATTGCCTAGATAGTCAAAAGTGGCAAGTATCGTAATAGGATGTGTGCGGCCACGCTCATCGGGCTCTCCGCTGCTGTATACCACGAAACGCTGCTGAGCATTTGTCTCTGAAATTTATGTCGTAAAAAGATTAGAATAAGAAAGAAAAAGAAAGAAAAATTGTTTATTCTGCACAAACTAAACGCACAATACAAAATAAAGAGTGGCATTCACCAAATTCACAAATTAGCCAAAAGCCTCGTATTTAAAACAAAAAATTATAAAAGTTTGTCAATTTTGCCTATAGACCTTAACACATATAAAATATTGCAACTACCACTGTTTGTTTCTGCATCACCCAAAGGTCGACTCGGCTTAGTAGGCGTTATGGCTGCAGAATTCCGCCCGATCCAGTCGAAACAGGAATTTCATTATTATTAATATTTTTGAGTGGCGTTTCGGCCTATGCAAATTTTGTACCCAAGTAGGGTTTGTCAGAATGATAAACTTTAGGTAGGGTTATATTATTTAAGTAAACGTCTGGCAATATTTGGCAAAAGATAAAGCTTAATATACTATTACAACAATCAACAGTAAACAAGATAATCACAATTCTCGGCCCTTTCCTTTTCCTGGTTATATTAATGATCTCCCTTTTTATGATGGCCAAATTATCGGATATAATTCTATTTGCTGATGTTACTTCGCTAATTTTTAAAATAGATAGGAAAGATACGGATGTCTTACATATCAACGAAAGTCTAATTGTTCTCTCAAAATGCAGCAAAATGCTCGCAGCTAACAATCTTTAACTGAATGCGAAAAAAACAAAATTTCTAAAGTTCTCTTTACCAAATGTACAACGTGAAATAAATTTAAATCTTGACGGCAAAAATCTTGAAGTTATAACGGAAACTGTATTCTTAGGGATTACTATCGATTTAAAATTGCAGTGGGGCGCGCACATTAGAACTCTTTCGGGTGTAGTAAGGAAAATAAGGCAGTTAACTGATGTAGCCACAGCTAGGTTAGTATAATATGCTTATTTCCACAGTATTATGTCTTATGGCATTCTACTGTGGGATCAGCAGCAGACGTTGACACAATTTTCATCTTACAAAAGAGGGCAATCCGATCTATAAAATGAGTCCACACGAGTCCCTCAGAGAAAAATTTAAAGAGATCGATATGTAGGGTATAAGTGTAGTAACACTTATTCCTACGCTACATGGGAATCTAACCCGTATAGTAAGGAAGAAATGAAGGATGTTATTAGAGATAGACGAAAGCAGTATATTAAAAGCAAAGAAAGTATAACAAAGACTGGTACTAGCAACTTAGTATAGAATATGACAAAGCAATAATTATTATAAGCGCGGCGCGAATGGTAGGGTAGGTAGTTGAAGACAGAGGCGCGTCGCTCTGCTGGCCCGCTACCCGATGTCCGCGCGCCGCTCACGTAACACCGAACAATGGATCACCTGATTTTAGGCTCTGGCGCAAGATCATAAGCGACCGCGTTTTTTAAAAAATATATATATTTTGGAATGTATTTTGTATGTCCGCAAAAATTGAGGGCTTTTCAAAATTAGAAGCGACTTCCATAATTTAAATACACGCAGTAAGCATGAAATTGTAAGACCCAAATTCAGATTAACGAAAACTAGCAAATCTTTTCTTACAAACAGTATACGCTTTTATGACAAGTTGCCAAAGTCAGTTATAGAAGTGACCGATGCAAAGTTCAAAAACTACATCAGACGTGTCCTTATTAAAAAAGCATATTATAAAATCAAGGACTACGTTGAAGATAACAAATTTGGCTTTAGCTCCTTCTGCGCATGCGGCTTCCCTGGTAACTCATAAACGGCACAAATATGTGGATGTCTCTAACTATTCTCAATCTCATTTTTCTCTTTTAATTAGACTTTTTACAATGATTTCAATAATCTTTATAGCCCTTTGCTAAGAATAGTTACAGCACTGATAACAAGATTTGTGCCACATGTTAAATTTAGTCTTATTATATTTTTTTACCTTTGTATAGATTCTTTTACCGATTGTTATGTGAATGTGTGAACATTATAGGCCTTCTAGATTTCTAGATGCTTGTTAACATTTGTTAACTCTTTATCTCGTTTATACAAACATTTCTTTTTGTTTCTTACAACTTATTGTCGGGTCTACGTTGTCCCCCCACATCTAAGCACTAATGCTGTAACATGGAAATATTGTAAAAACAAACCAATTTTTTTAAAAGAGTAACCGTGGAGTTTCTTGCCGGTTCTTCTCCATAGGGAACGACCAACCCGAGCCGTGCACCTTTTGTCGACGTTTTATAAGTGCCCCATGTAGGCCTATGTGAAATAAAAAACATTTGATTTGAATAATCAGTCCTAGATAGTAATTAAAAAGCGTACAAATAGGCACCTGAGGTATTCCATATACGGCGCCTATCGATATTTTTCGCTGGTGTTATGGTGCTCTTATGAGTGTAATAATTTATTACATTATATTTTATTTCACTTTTGGCACCTACGGTATTAGTGTTTATTATTTTTAGGACGAAACACCACTCAAAAATATTAATAATAATGAAATTCCTGTTTCGACCGGATCGGCCGAAACGCCTACTAAGCCGTCGACTCGTAGAAAATGCCTAAGATATTAAGTCTGCCTCTGTACGTTTTTGTGCATGAAGTATTAATTAAATAAATACAGTGTCTTTGATACCAACGCGAAAAGGAGTACCATGGATTCAGTACATGATTCTGGACCCTTGGAATTTAAGACCTGATGTATTAAAATCAGGTCTTGACATCCGCAATTAGTATATTATGGTACAAGTGAGCTAAATTGCTCATTACACACGAGGCTGTGGGTTGCAGCCCGAGCCGTCGTCGTAGGTGAGTGCGTAATTCAGCCGAGCGTGTAATGAGCAGAGCTCACGAGTTTCATAAGACGTTTTTCAACACATTTGCGAGGAAAAAACAAACATGTATTGCTTTTATCGTTTAATTATTAAAACAATTGGTGAACGTACAATTTTCAAAGCGATATTGGATTGATTTGGATGGCAATTTCAGTTTGTGTTACATTGGTGCTTGCGACTTCTTTAGTAGATACTTTCGTTTTCTTCTTATGTAAATGTCGGCGACAAAGGCATTTCGGGTTTCTACATCCTTTGTTGAAATATTATGAAGCTCTTGTCGCCTACACGCATCAATAACACCGAATGTTAAGGCAACCTGCAACGAAATCAATTAATTAGTTTTTAAGAAGTTATGCAGCACAACTCATATGCTCACCATTAAGCTACATAATTAATTTGAGTATCAGTGCTGGTGTATATCCAACAGCACTCAAAACATCTATAGTAAAGCCGCTGTTAAAGAAAGACAATT
Source organism: Anorthoa munda (assembly GCA_945859665.1). Taxonomy (NCBI): domain Eukaryota; kingdom Metazoa; phylum Arthropoda; class Insecta; order Lepidoptera; family Noctuidae; genus Anorthoa; species Anorthoa munda. The sequence goes on along the minus strand of OX243900.1, from coordinate 12,442,416 downwards.
ATAGACCGATTTCACTCATCCCTGTAATTTCCAAAATCTTTGAAAAATATATCTACAAACAGCTTAACTCATACTTAGAACGCAATAAGATTCTCTGTAATGAACAAAAAGGTTTTAGAGAAAAAAAGACCATAAACATGGCAATTTATGATTTTTTGTACACAGTGATGACCCATTTGGATCAAAATAAACCAGTTTGCAGTATATTCTGTGACATGACTCAGGCGTTTGATTATGTTGAACACAGTATTTTGCTTAAAAAACTCGAAGCATATGGCATCAGAGGTAACGTACTAAAACTTTTTGAGTCATATCTTCAGGAAAGGAAGCAAATTACAGAAGTCAATAGGGTAAATGTGACTACTCAACGAGAAGAGTCTCATCGGTCGCAAGAGCGTGAGGTTATGTATGGTGTCCCACAGGGAAGTGTGTTGGGACCTCCCCTGTTTACAATATATAATAATGACTTGCCTAAATCCACAGTGCAGCCAATGAGCCTCTTTGCTGATGACAGTGTAGTGACAATTCAGTGTAAAAATAGAGAGACATATAAATGCGACATTATTAATTCCCTTACTAAAATAATAGAATGGCTAAATAATAATAATTTAAAGATTAATTTAAATAAGACTAAAATAATACATTTTAGTCAACGCTCACTGACATTAAATAATCTTGACATCAATTATAACAATAATAATATTGACGAAGTTGATACAACTAAATTCTTAGGACTTATTATTGACAAAAAGTTAAATTGGAAGGCACATGTCGAGTCTGTCAGTAAGAAAGTAAGTACCTCAGCATATGCTCTGTACACACTCGCCGAAGTGGTTGATGCTTTGCTCACCGCATACTACGGCCTCGTAGAGTCCATTTTAAGATACGGCATCATCTTCTGGGGTAACTCGACTGATAGGGAACTAGTTTTTAAAACTCAAAAGAGGTGCATTCGGTCGATGTTTAAACTTGAAACAACCACGAGCTGCAAGCCTTATTTTCAGATACACAAAATCTTGACATTGCCTTCTCTTTACATATTAGAAAATGCCATATTCTTAAGAAATAATAACCATCTGTTTACTCGCATGGCAGATCGATTTCCGCGTAATAGATGCGACAATACCCAAATTTGCCAACATCAACACAGAACGGCACTTATGCGGAAGAGTGTCTTTTGCATGGCTCCAAAAATTTATAACAAATTCCCTAAAAGCTGGAAGCAGTTAAGTAATTTAGCATTTAAAAATAAAGTTAGAAATTTTCTAGCAGATAAAGCTTACTACAATTTAAATGAATTTTTTGATGACAAATTATAATAATATTACACATTTAATATTGTAATATCCTGACATTTTTAATAATTTTATTTGACATTCTAGAATGATTATTTTGAATTGATTTAGTTTATTGAAATTTGCACGACATTTATTTGATATGTTATTACTACTAAATATGACATTCTATTAATTATTTTGATGTGTATTCCTTTTTTATAATATTTGCATGCCATTTTCCAAGGCAAACATGACGTTCTATTATTTTGTATTCTAACATCTCTTCATGCTGACAATTTGTTATGTATGTATGGTACTCATGTTTGAGCAAATAAAAATGATTTGATTTGATTTTTATGCTCAGGTTACGCAATTATTTAGATACGTTTAGATTTATAATATTCAACGTACCTTTGTTGCTAGGCACTGACTATCCGGAGCCTCTTTCAAAAACTTTTCAACGTCGGCTGGTGACAAAACAATAGATTTCCGACCAATATATCCATCCGAGCCGTCTCGTCATAAATGCCATCAGGCTACAGTACGTTTTGATATCAACACCATGTTTGAGCACCACCAGGAATAGAGGCTTTTATGTATTGGCAAGTTCAGAGAAATACGCCAAAAACATATTTTCACCTTGCTCTTCCATTGTAGGAAACTATCGTAGGCAGCTCATTTAGTATTTCTGGCGGGGTTAACTCCATCAATAATGTTCATCTTCTGCACGAAAACTTAACAATTCTAAAATAATTTACCACAGCTACAAATACGATAAAACAAAATATAAAAATTATGGGAAATGGCGCGCAAGCTTTTTTTTTTCACGCGCCAAATGCAAGGTGTGTGGACGGACATACAGCCTACCTTAAAATTATTATTTTAAGTGATAAAACGCAAATATTTTATTACAAATTATTGTGAATTATTCATAATTTGATAATAATAAACGTTTGTTTGACTTAATTAAGGATGTACACATTTATTTATTTCAAAAATGTATATGGATTTTTCGGCATAAAACCTTGGTTGTTACTAAAAAGAAACTGTATTACCCGGTTAAATTGAAAATGCTCTGTTTACTCGCATATAACTTGCAGAAAGCACGCACTAGTGTGTAATGTTATTACGCACGAGTGTGTTATAGCTCGGTTTATGTCCCTAAAAGAGATGTGATAAGGCTCACTTTACGAGACACACAACACACTTGTGTGTTGAAAAAGGTTTTTTAATGTTTTTAAAGCATTTACCTTCAGCATCATAATAATCCAGTGCCAGTTGACCACTTTTGTAAAACCAGCGACCTCGTCCGTTGCCATCGAACTCAGCTAGTCTTTCGCCGGTGCCGTATGTCATTAGTCGTTTGTTCTTCTTGTGTTCGAACCAGTCGTGCTCAGGGTGTGCCGGACGCATACGATAAGCATTCATCTAAAATCAAATAAATGACTTTCTGAAAAAAGGACACCAGTTGGTACATTTCTCTCTAGGATAGATGGATACTGAAAGACTGCATGTTTTATGGCGATATTTTTTTTACTATAATCATGGCAAAATCGTTAATCCTATCTAACTCAATAAGATTTCCAATTTTTCTCTTTCATTGGCTCGCTGACAAAGAGAAAAAGTGCGAGCGGCGCGGCGCGTGTATGTACTTATAGCCCGTGGCTAGCCCCTGGCATTGACTTCTACCGCTTTTGCTTTTGTGTTTTCCACAAAGTTTGTTGTTCTGCTTCATAATGTTGTAATTTGACACGATCTTCTTGTAAACAACATAAATATGAGTATTCGAAAAAAATTCTTTAGTTTCTATTATGCAAAAATCAAAAGGCAAAATAAACAATCTTAAGATCGACGTACACGTCAACGTTTCGATAACTTGTAAACATTGTCGTTTTTCGCTAAGAACGACATCGTGTTGTTCCCATCTTGTTCACATCTTGGAATTTACATAACATGTAATATAACGCCCGCACTCCTGTTCTAATAGGTTTAACACTTTTTCTAATTGCATTTGTAAAAAACAATGTACATCGTAAGCAATCTGACAGCTCAAGTACCGCGAAAGTGACTGATGTAAAAGCATACCACATATACGAGGATGCGACGAAGACATCGGTTGACGAAGACCTGGATTTTGCGTGAGATGTCCTTTGTTACCTTCCACGTTTCGCACCCGTAGAGCAGCACGGATTTGACATTGGACCCGAAGATTTTTAGTTTAACCCTTCGGGTCAGTTTTTGTGATTGCCACACAGGTCTCAGCTGTGCGAAGGTAGCTCGCGCTTTGGCGATCCGTGAAGTGATATCCTCTTCAGTTCCTCCAGTCTCTGACACGACGCTCCCGAGGTACGTGAATTTGTGGACGCGTTCCACAACCTCTGTGTCGATTAATATCGGAGAAAAATTCCTCACACCTGTACGCATCTCCTGGGTCTATCTATAGGTATATATATATCTATCTATCTATCTATCTATAGGTCTATCTATCTCCTATCTATAAATGCTCAGGAAGAACCGAGCAGGGATTGAATTTGCTCAAAATCATTGATTAAGATTTCTGGATCTTACTCTGTAGTTTTCTGGCTTTCCAATTCAGACAGTCCTTTTAACACGACCTTTTATCACTGAAGATAGAATAAATAGCTATTAAACTTTTAAACCACTTTTTTCCAGCTTTTATCCCACCAACCTAATGCTTTATTGCCGCAACTCCACGTCCAAGAGTTCCTGTTGCAAAACTTTACTATATGATTGTAATCGCAACCATCTTGAAGAGAAAGTAACGGTGATTGTTAATCAAATTACTCGCAAATATCGCGCAAAAATGCTATGTTTATAAAAATGCACTCGTGGATCTAGAGCAAAAGAAAGATCAAGAAGTAGATGTCAATTTTTGCTACGTCATGTTTTGGAATGATAAATTAAAATATTTTATAAGGCCAGTACAATAGCAAGTTTGTATCCTATCTTCTCAATCTATAACATATATTAGTCTATGTCCTATCTTCTTAACCTCATGGAAGAGGCTACTTGGTTGAACCGTATCAAAAATAAAAAATAAATATTTCATACTAATATACGATTCATCTTATAAGGGTCAGCGTGCACCGTTCACTGCATATTTTGTTTTTCAATGATTTATAATTTATTTTAAACTAGGTAATTATGATCTTTTTTATTGGACATCTGGTAGTGACCACTAAACGTCCAGTTAATTTCAGCGGTATAGATTCACAATCAAGAAAGGGCCTCGCTGGAAGTTCAAATATGAAAAAGTAAATAACTTCTAAAAAAACTTACAGGAAGAATCTTATTTTCACGTAGAAGTGACGGCGCGGCGGGCCAGAGCACTAAATCATTACTTATGTTTCGTTCCTTTATTTTCGTAAACGTAAAAGGGCGGTGGTAGCTTTGCTTCGTGTAAGCTTCACTCCTTCATCTTTAGATCACAAAATCTAAATCCAAATAATTTGGGAGGCACAAAATGAGCACTACTAAATAATTAGGTGGTCTACAAATCCCAGGGTCGAGGGTCCCACTCTGTCAACGGGCCTAAGGTCCGATGTTGGTTTAATGAGTTCAAAAAGGATGGGGATTTTAGTATCTTCAACAAATAAATAATAATACCAGCTTGTACCTGTGCTACTGCAAAGCAAATGCCTCTTCTCATACAGAGAAGACAAGAGCATCAATTACCACGCTCAATCAAAACAATACTGAATTGACTTATGACAAAAGGTGAATAATCAGGTATCGGAATATTTGAAAGATAACTGAGCGTAGTAGCTTTGGTGACCCTATCCAATACCTACATAGGTAGGGTAGGTATGTAGGTAGGGTAGGGTAGGTAGGGTAGGTAGGGTAGGTAGGGTAGGGTGGTACTATTTATTGCAGTGTACGCAGTGGCGCGGCCACTGATTTTATTAAATATCTCGCGAATCTTTCAAGTACTTTTCTTTACTTTATTTAGTACAATAATGAACATATTGTGTAGATTTATTCTTATTAACTCCGATTCAAAATGTGACTGGCGCGGCCAGAAAGTACCACGCGATTATCCCTAGTTTTCTTCAGGCCTATTTTGCCTTACGTCACAGAGCATTTAAAAAGTGATAAAGACACCCTGGGCAGAGAGCTTATATGTGTGCATAAATGTGCGCTGAAAATGTAATTAGTGCGTCTTCAGGTTTTTGAGATATTTCATTTCCTTCTGGAGTAACGTTTTGCAGAATCGTGTATCTCTAAAACGTATGTGCGTCTGTAGAATTAGATTTAGGAAAATATTTATAATATGCAAATAATCGCGCTTTTTTGAAAACCCGAAAAAATATCGCAGCGCCTAATTGAGATAACGTATTCAGTATGTTTTGTTCGAAATATTTTCCTAAATCTAATTCTGTTACAAATACGCACAAATAAAAAGGTATTGCCTTTGCGTTTATGACTCACCAAAATAAAAAAGCGTACTTTACACTTTTCGAACTATTTAATATAATAATTCCGGCATAGCAGCCTGATGTGGTCATGACTGATTTTGAACAGGCAGCCTAACAAGTGCATTAACTAAAATTGGTATAAAAGTACAGGATGTCATTATCACTTTTTAACGCTCTGCAGCAGGACAGGTAAGCAAAATCCCGGAATAGCAAAATCCCAGATTAGCAAAAGGATAGATTTGCATAAAGGCAGATAATGTACTGTCGCCGTCAAAAAAGTAACAAATCCTAGTAGTGTGGCTGACTCTGGCTTGGCCACCATCAGGGATTTTAATTTTGATAAAACAAATATTTAGTCGGTAATTGGTCGAAATTAGTCGCCAAATATTAGATTTAGTCGGTCACTGATTCAAAAGTTAGAAGGGTTGTTAGGTGGCCGATCTGGAGAGACTCTCCCCAGCTTGGCCAAATTTATATCTCAAAAACTAGGGCACCTAGCGAAGATCTGTTTTCTCCCAGATTTAATCGGTAATTAGTCGAAATTAGTCGCCAAATATCAGAATTAGTCGATCACTGGTTCAAAAGTTAGAAGGTTTTATAGGTGGCCGATCTGGAGAGACTGACCCCAGCTTGGCCACATTTATATCTCAAAAACTAGGGCACCTAACGAAGATCTGTTTTCACATAGATTTAGTCGCTAATTAGTCGAAATTAGTCGCCAAGTCACAGATTTAGTCGGGTCTTAGTTTCGAAGATAAAATGAGTTCAACTTTTAAGGTATAGTCCAAGAGCTAGATCATAAGTTTACGAAAGATAGCCAAGAAAAAAATATTTCTATTAATATGTGTAATAAACTTCTAGTTTTTAACCGATTTACCAAAAAGGAGGAGGTTCTATGTTCGACTTTATGTATGTTCATCCATATCTCCGTCAATTGTGGACCGATTTTGAAAATTCATTTCTTTTTCGAAGAGTATGTTTAGAAATTGGTCCCTTTTTACTTTGGTGAAGATCTGATGAAGAATCTTTTTTGGCGTTATAAATACCTTACTAAACAACTTGACTATTAGGTAAGTAAAACTAAAAAGGGAAAAAAACTTTTAAAAAAAATACTACCGGCTTCCAAATAAAAAAAATGTGAATGACCTCCTTCGGCAGTCGGGTAAAAATAAAAAGAAGAACTTTTTTACAAAAAAATACTACCGACTTCCAAAGAAGAAACTACTAAGTGAAAAATAACTTTATTTTTGGAAGTCGGTGTCCATATCGAATAAAAATGGTACCTATGAAAGACACCGACTTCCAAAAATAAAGTCATTTTTCACTTTGCAGTTTCTTCTTTGGAAGTCGGTAGTATTTTTTTTTGTAAAAAGTTTATTTTTATTTTTATCGGTCTAAAGTCCTTAGAAATGTCAGAGAGATATAAATTCTAAATTAAATATATATTTTTATGTTTTATGTTACTATTATAAGTAATTATACTCTTATTATTATTATTATACTATTATAGGTTAGAGTAGCTTAATCTTCTTTGAAAACATTAAACCTTGCTCTAGGTCTATTTGGTGTCAAGATGTACAGTCGCATACAACTGTTTTACCAAATTATAATGTTAGGGTCTAAATTACGTTAGAATAATAAAACTTCTGTTGCCCAATAAGAATATATGATGTATCTACTTAATACTATGCTTGCACGGGGACCCAGCGCTAAGAAAGAAAATTTGGTTCAAATAAATATTACTAGATGGCGAGATATGCACCGATTTGTTATTGAATTGTGTGTCAAATTAACATTCTCTGGAATTGTACATAAATATTTTTTGTTCTTGTTCAACCAACTCTCCTCAGCACAAAATTATGTATATTATTTTGCTCATAATCCACATTTCAAAGATTATTTGAACAGATCATTTAACTGATACTCTTTCAAAAAAAAAAAGAATTTTCCAAATCGTTCCAGGCGTCTTTGAGAAATCGGGTAACACACATAAAAAAGAAGTTTACGATGTATTGAGAACCTCCTCCTTTTTTTGAAGTCGGTTAAAAATACATAACTAATAATCTTAAATCAAAGATGTATATACCTACTTAGATAGGTACCTAATATGACACCATTGGCTCTAATTATGGTAAGAATAATAAAAATTCTGTTGTCGAAATATATAATTATTTATTACTTAAAAAATATTATACTTGTTAGTTCAATATTTTTTAAGTAATAAATAATACCACTGAATAAAAATACCTAAAGCTCGTCCGCAGCGTCCGCTGCCGGGAGAGCTCGCAGCAGCGGACGCGGCCTGCATCTCAAGCAAAAATTTGTAAAATTCTCATACAACGCCATAGAATATTCTATGTTTGAATTTTGGTGCGAGCCGCCACGCCCGACGCGCCGCTTATCCAGAAACGAGGACTTAATCAAACAAATAGGTACTAGGTACCTTCAAAATCAAATTTTAATCACAGTAGACATTTTAATTACAGTATTAATTTTAATCGCTGGAGCGCAGTGATCTATTTGCCAGCGACTGCCACATTATGTTCGATAAATAATTACATTATATTTATTGTAGATCTGTTTCTAGGTAATACATACTGCTTTCCTTTTTTGGTATAAAATAACATAGAATAACTTTATATTTAGGTTTATATTTTGAAACAAACATTCCACCTTAAGACATCATGTATTGTCTAGAAACTACTTATAGTATTTTGTACTTGCTTGTACCAATGTATGGAGAAATTTATTACTTTAATATCTTTTTAATTACACACCGACTATATCTGTGACTTGGCGACTAATTTAGACTAATTAGCGACTAAATCTATGTGAAAACAGATCTTCGTCAGGTGCCCTAGTTTTTGAGATATAAATGTGGCCAAGCTGGGGTCAGTCTCTCCAGATCGGCCACCTATAAAACCTTCTAACTTTTGAACCAGTGATCGACTAATTCTGATATTTGGCGACTAATTTCGACTAATTAGCGACTAAATCTATGTGAAAACAGATCTTCGTTAGGTGCCCTAGTTTTTGAGATATAAATGTGGCCAAGCTGGGGTCAGTCTCTCCAGATCGGCCACCTAACAACCCTTGTAACTTTTGAACCAGTGACCGACTAAATCTAATATTTGGCGACTAATTTCGACCAATTACCGACTAAATATTTGTGTTATCAAAATTAAAATCCCTGATGGTGGCCAAGCCAGAGTCAGCCACACATCCTAGTATACCTTATTATCAATTTGTGATCTTATTAAATGCTCTACGACGTATGGCAAAATCTGTGGGCATGAACAAAAAACTAGGGGTAATTAACGAATCTTTATTTGGCTAGTAACCTTGCCTTGCTCCCAAAAGTAAAAATTTTGGAAATTTCCAATAATAAGCAGTACCGGCAATAAGAAATTTCGAAAAATACCACGAGCGAGTTTGGATGAAAGCCCTATCAAAGATTACTACTACATTAAGCGTATTGCCTTCTCTATTAGGTAGGTAGATAGTACTACTTAATTAATACAAATGGTAGTACTATAGAGAACGAAATTTTCCGCTTGTACCACCGGTGGTACATTTTGGTGGTACTAGTGGGACCACTGGTCACTCGTTCCACTAAAAGCCCCCCTTTTAGTGGAACGAGTGATATCTACCAACCCAAGTCCATGTGCGTGTGGTGTAAGTGGCAACTTTCAGGCTTCCTCACGATGTTTCCTTTCACCGTCGTCAACGATGCCCAAGATAAACTTAGAAAGTATATATATATATGAATTTGTAAAAAACAAATTGGTACTTGTCCAGAGTTGAACCTCTCAAGCACTAGAGGCCAGGTCTTTGTCATGAAATAAAACAAAAATGAAAGAAAAAATAATTATTTCCTAAAAAAAAAGATAGTTTACATCAAAGTATATTCTATCTATCTTTATAAATAACATAAGAATATGATAAATAAAAGTGATATCCTAACAAATCCATGTACATTATTCAAAGACGAGTATTATAATACAAATTGTTTGGAGGTTTTCTACTACAATATCCGGTACTACAGGTAGATCTTGTGGGCAGAGTCCTCAGAGGCAGTCGAATTGGTGCGGAGGTGGCAGCAGTTAGCTGATCGGCACTGGCGCAGGGCTCCGGGGGCCGCAGCCAGCGTTGTCGCTCGACGTATTGTCTCTCGTAGCGTTGTGCATAAGCCACACTGCGCTGTAAGCCTGCTAGGCTATCAGTGCGAGCTGGAAACCGCTCTAAATTGTTGGAAACTTCGCCCAAATCAGAAGTGTCAGTATCCACAATTTCTTTATGGTCTAATATCATACCCATGTTGAGCTTTAGGTTAGTTGAACCATCTCTAAAAATGAGGTATACTGACGCTTGGTCTAATACTCTCAGAGAGAAATGCTCGTTGATTTTCAAAGCTTTCATTTTGATTTGAAAGGGTTTAAATTTTTGGGATAACTTCTTACTCTTCTCTTTAATAAAATTTTCAAATTCTATGGCTATCATTTCCTCATTAGCTGGTTGAACTGGACGAGTTTCTTTAGCTCCAAGTTTCAGAATATTAGGATCTTTGTGCGCCATATGAGTATCGATCATGACTTGCTGTAGAACTGGCGGATCGTTCAATGAATGCCACTTCCAGTATGAGACGGGACCGATTGTGCGATCAAGTACCACTCCTTCAGTCTGGTTGTATTTAAGGCTGAGAAATAATAATATTAATCTTAGACTGCAGTCCTAGGCTACTATTACTTTTCACACACGTAATTTCGAGGATAGCTGATAAATTATCATTACTAATATATATTTACCGTATCTTGCCAGCATGATCGAAAACTATACCATTGCCTAGATAGTCAAAAGTGGCAAGTATCGTAATAGGATGTGTGCGGCCACGCTCATCGGGCTCTCCGCTGCTGTATACCACGAAACGCTGCTGAGCATTTGTCTCTGAAATTCATGTCGTAAAAACATAAAATAAAACTTTCAATACGACTATTATAAGTATAGGTAATATTCAGAAAGCTAGACAAGTCAAAGAAGACCTGTAACAACGTGAAGAGTATTTGGGGAATTCGGAAGAGTGGCTTCTCACTATGTGATAAAATTTATACCTTAAAGTCCCCGTCACGAGAAGTTATAAATTTAGTAAATAAAGAATTCTACTAAGTTATGTAGCAACAGTTCAATGAACAACAAATAATCCCAAATACGAAACTAACGTGCAATTTCACTTGGTCGGATTATATTTCAGCGATCTATAGCGCTGGCGTCTGATGTTTTGTGGTGGACGCGTTCCAATACCACAAAACATTAGATTTGTGGTACTGGAACGCGTCTACCACGACGACGGCTCTATATATCGTTAAAATATAAATCACAATAGATATTACAAAATTTATAGCTTCTCGTGATGGGGACTTTATTTGAATACCGATAACTCTATAACAAATATCCATAAGATATAGCTACCTTCAGCATCATAATAATCCAGCGCAAGTCGACCATTCCTATAATACCAGCGACCTCGGCCATTGTCATCGAACTCGGCTAGCTTTTCGCCGGTGTCGTAATTCATCAATCGTTTGTTCTTGTTGTGTTCGAACCAGTCGAACTCGGGGTGTGCCGGACGCATACGATAAACATTCATCTAAAATCAAAAGAGTTTCTAATTAAAAACTATCTCAACCTTTATATAGCAATATAACCTAGGTACATCCAACAAAGTAGGGTTAACTTTCGGCTCTCTCTCTCTCTCGGCTGGTCTTACATTAGTGTTAAGTTGTACGAGTAAAACTTTTAATTCATTTAGAAACCATTTTTATACATTTAAAAAAAAATCTATCAATGGAAAGACTGAAAACCAGTGAAATTTTATTTAAAAACTCACAAAATCGCTGTTTTGTGTGGTGCATTTAGCTTGGTTTTCCCCAAATACACATCATGCTTGCCAGAATGCCTTTGTTCACACTCATTGTCTGTTTTGAATCATTTAGTTCTCTTCAAAATGTGATGATCCACGTGACATGTTAGTGAACAGCCGCCGTCAGTTTACATTAATTAATTATCTCTTAACTGCACGGGCTATATCTTTAATCTTTGTATTTGAATTATGTATTTCATGTGCTCTTCTTTCACCGAGGAAACCAGCTGAATACTTGTAGGTTAGTTATGTGACCCTAGTGCACGCCATAGATACTTATTATTTTTAATTCTTTATAAATAAATGAATTCATTATTAATGAAATATTTAATTTTTTATAAATGAATTAAAACTGTTTATGAATATGAATTAACTAATTATGAATTAAAACTTTTAATTCATTATTATTCCATTTATTTATTTTATTTACATATCTTTACTTTTTTAAATATTATTCTATAAAAAATTAAATAAAAAAACATTTAAAAATACAAAAATAGTAGCCCACCGGTATCGGTAACAGGGTCCAAGCTACCGGTGGTCAGGGCTCCTGAGAGAGGAACCTACTAACGATACGCGCCGTGTCCAGGAGTACCGCTTTCTGGATCAAGCCCTTGATCCAGCTGCCCAACGAGAGCCTCCTCAGATGTTCATCGAGGCTCTTGGCTATTATGCTATTGGCCGTGACGACTATCGGCACAATGATCGCTGTATTCACATCCCACATGTCGACAACCTCGCGAGCCAGACCAAGATACTTACTGTTCTTATCTCTCTCAGCCTTCACGAGGTTCTCGTCATGGGGGACCGCTATATCAACAATCATTGCGCGACGCTCTAGTCGGTCTATCACCACTATGTCAGGCTTATCGGCAACAATAGTCCTGTCAGTGATGATAGACCGATCCCAATACAACGTGACATTGCCATTTTCGAGAACTGGGTCGGGCTCATACTTATAGTAAGGCACTTCCGATTCCACAAGATTGTATTTCAGGGCAAGTTGCTGATGGATAATCCTGGCTACAAGGTTGTGTCTATGCAAATAGTCTCCGTTAGCTAGACTAGAACAACCGGAGATAATGTGACGGATGGATTCCCCCGGCCGGTGACATGACCGACAGATGTCAACCGTGCCGTCTTTCACAATATATTTCCGGTAGTTGTTCGTCATCATAACTTCGTCCATAATCGCAAAGACAAAACCTTCGGTTTCCCCGAAAAGGTCACCAAATCGCAGCCAGGCCACGGACGCTAAAAAATCTACATCAGGTCCATGTAGGACCCGGTAGAAGCGTCCGTGAAGCTCCTTGCTCTGCCATACCTCCCTGCGGTCATTAGTATCTAATACTATAGGTTTGCGCCAGTTCTCGTTAGCCAAGGAGAGCGGGGTAAGGCCCTTGTCCACCGCTACCACATCTCGATGCATACCCACGGCAGCTGCCTGGAAATATTCCCTAAGACTGCATACCTCGCGGTTGTGCAGGGTCTTAGCATTTAAAAAGCCACGACCCCCGCACTTCCGAGGGATATACAGTCTCATAACCGATGACCGTGGGTGATGCATACGATTTGCGGTAAGCAATGTGCGGACTCTCCTATCCAGGGCGTCAAGTTCTGTCTGAGTCCATTTGAGTATGCCGAAGGAATACATCAAGACCGGCATGACCCAGCCGTTGAAGGCGCGCACCTTGTTCCCGCCCGATAAAAGACTATTTAGAACTTTTTTCAGGCGGCCAAAGATGCGCTCCTTCAACGACTGTTTCACATCAGTAACATTGATGCCTAGTGCTTCCGACATACCCAAATACTTGTAAGTTTCGGTTGAGGAAAGGGATCGAAGGTGTATAGAATCCGAGAGTTGTATTCCCACGGATTCCATAATCTCCCCTCGCTTTACATGCATGACTGCACATTTGTCCACACCAAATTCCATCCTGATGGCGTCACTAAAGGTTTCTGTAACCTTCAGTAGCTTCATCAGTTGCAAGTTGTTGGGGGCAAAGAGCTTCAGATCATCCATATAAAGGAGGTGAGATATGACCTGACCTCCTCTTCTCAACCGATAGCCCAGAACCGAACCCTCCAGCAGTGTACTAAGAGGGTTCAGGGCTAAACAAAACCACAGTGGACTCAGACTATCGCCCTGAAATATTCCACGCTCGATCCTTATAGGTTCGCTGTCCTCTTGAATCTGTCGACATCCTGGATAGCGAAGGACCGTCCTCCACTGCCCCATACACGACATCAGGAAAGTGCGCAGAGTTGCATCAATTTTATACAACTCCAGCACCCTCATGAGCCATGTATGTGGCACTGAGTCATAGGCCTTCTTGTAGTCTATCCAACATGTCACCAGATCCCTTCGGGAACGGCGAACCTGCTGGCTAATGGCATGGTCTATAAGGAGCAGCTCCTTAGTACCGCGGGACCCGTTCCTACATCCATTCTGAAAAGCAGACATGATTGAATTCGTATCAATATGTTGATTAATTTTAGCTCTCAGAATGGATGTAAAAACTTTATAGACCATCGGTAAACATGTTATCGGTCTATAATTTTTAGGTACCGCAGTACTACCTGATTTGTGGAGCAGGTGGGTTATTCCTGTAGTTAGGAACTGGGGCAGCGATCCTGACTCTAAAGCAGATTGGAACTGAGTTGCCAAACGAGCGTGCGACCTTTGGAACCATTTTATCCAAAAGTTGTGCAGTCCATCCGGCCCTGGTGATTTCCAGTTAGGCAACGGACGGACTGCACGAGCTACGTCTTGGGGGCTGATGGTAATTGCCCCCATTTGTGGTATCGGATCTCACTCTTGTTCGACCTCCCGAGTCCAATCACCCTCGGTGTGACTGACAGACACCGACCAGATATTGCGCCAGAACGAATACATAGCGTCATCATCTGGTAGGCGTGTATCAGTCACACCTTGGTTGGGTCGCTCCCAAGCCCTATAAACCCACCTTTCGTTGTTCTGGAATGTACGATTCTGCGTGTATCGCTCCACTCGCCGCTTGTACCGACGAATACGGTTTGCCCATGCATAGATCTTCTGCTTCAGGAAGTCGATACGCTCTGTGACGCGGGACAGATAATCTCGAGAATTGATATCAGTCCCCGAGAAAGCCCGCCTCACAAAGCGCATCACTCTAGGGCAAGTGTTGCCATCCCTGAAGCAGATAAGCTTGCCTATGAGTGCTCTAGCCTCACCGATACGACGCTCAATCCTGGACTGCCAAGCTGGTACAGCTGGTCGTGTAGTTCTGTCACTATTTGGGTAATAATTCATTTATTATTATGATATGTGCTGTCAGAAAGGGGGACGGGCTGGAAATCAACGTCGACTAGTGTAGTAGCCATGCTGCACACTGGTCAGCATCGGCTGAGTCTGCTCCTTTTGCCATACTGGAAATACCGTACTTTAAAACTGTTTTGTTTATGTTGTAACATTTCTTAGTGGCAATAAATGTTTTCTTTCTTTCTATTAATAGGTATCTAACTATTATTTCGGCGACATATCTTACTAACTTACATTAGAAAGTTGTTATTATCATTTATAAAATAAGTACTACTTTATATGAAGAACCTGGTAGATAAGTTATGGTGGTTTGAGAAAAAATAAGTGCCTATTTCCAAAAATAGACTATATCTGAAAGCATGACTGGTAAAACTATGAAAAGGAGGCGGCAAATATTAAAATAATGTAGTACTATGGAGCTGGTCTCATGATGGAGCCAGAAGGTGGCCATAGCAACTCCTCAACCAGACAATAGAGCTGTGAGAGATGTATATTGACTAGTGATATTCCATTTAGTATCTTTTGGTTCAAAAAGCTTGTTTTAAAAAACAATTTTTCTTAATAGAAATTATTAATATATATATTAATTATTAATTTATATCATAATGTATTTAAATTTGTTTTTTTTTTTTTTTTTTTACACGGCGTTTTATTTTATTGACATTAATTTTAAATTATATTATTTACATTGTACCAAAATGCATAAATCAATTATTATTTTTGGATTTTAGTTTACTTCAATTTTGACATGATGTATAGGTATGAATTGTATGTGTATCTAATTTTAAGTGACTAACATAGTGTATAAGTGTTTGTACGTACCGTCGGTGCTCCGTAGACCAATTGAAATTTGACCAATTGGTCTATGGAGAAAATTGCATGTTTCCATCGACTTATTACATTACCAACTGGGCTATGGAGCACAATGGACGTAAACCAAAACTATGTTCCATTATCACATTATAATCCTGAGTTCACACCAGTTTATTATACTTTGGGTTCTTCTTTGTATCCAAAGTATATATAGCCTTTGTTATATTTTTTGGTTTACATCAAACTGAATTCGAAATTATAAATGAATAAATACAATATAAGGTTACCTAATTACAGTTAATTATAATAGCATCTTCAACGAAAAGAAAAGAAAAGTATGTAAACTTTTTGAAATAGCCACTTTACAAAAAACTTGTGTCAATGTAATGACAATAACATTATTTTTTTTTCTTTTTTTTCCGTTTCTCGTTATTGTCGCAGAATGTTACATACAGTTTGTCCCATCTGCATGTTTCACTACTTTTTTTTAATTTGTTATGTCGTAATTATTCAATAAATGATTATTAAGCGGTTTCAAAAAAAAATTGTTTATGATATATTTTTTTTAATACTTATGGACAAAGCTTTACTATACTATTAAACTGGGCAGCGGAACATTTCTCAATTCTCCATAGCCCAGTTGGTAATTGGACGATGGAAACATGTAATTTTCCCCATAGACCATTTGGACAGATTTCAATTGGTCCATGGAGCACCGACGGTACGTACTAACAAAACTATGGATTTCAAATCTGAGATAAATAAATAATAATAATAATACCCCACCGCCGTATCTCTACGTTGACGACGTGGTGGGGCTTGCGTGCTCCAGTGAACCCTAGGTCTGTGTCGGTAGAGGTAACTTTGTCGAGATAGATCTAGGGTGAGGGGCCAGACTAAGAGAGATACAAATCCAAGCCAAGGTCGCGCATGCCGAGGGCTGCATGGCTAGGGGAACGCTTCAGTCGCTAGTGCGCCAACTCTGGATAATAGGGGACCTCCAGTTTTATTTACCCTTGCTACACAGTGAACGCACGGCTCTGCTGTGTGTCGACTTCTTAAGTCCCTAGCTAATCGTGGGAACATAATGATAACTAGATCTAAAACAACTTCAGGCAAATATGCCTCCAATAGTTGACGAAACTTCACAATTCTCTTTGTCATCTTCCTCATCTCTTTTTCCATCAATTCCATCATCTTCGCAATCTTTTCGCGTCTCTCCGACGCCATCATCACCATCAATCAGTATACAGTCAGCGGATGTAATACAGGAGACAAATATTGTTAACGATACTGTACCCACCACTAAGACTGCAACAGCTCGTAGGAAATGGCGTAATGAAATGAACAAATTTATCCTACGCACTTACCTTCACCTTACTAATATGGATACAGACAAAAATGCATACCTTCCATCGCTTCACACGAAGTTTTTAGAAAAATACCCAACTACGCAAGTTAGCCGTCAAAGAATAGGTGACCAGCGAAGAGCAATAGTACAAAAGAAGTTATTATCACAAGACACAATAGATCACATATATCAGAAAGTTAGGGATGAGCTACAAACGGTTCACTCAAATACAGCAACACTACACACAATCTAATACACAAACGAGTCAGCGCATGAGATGGACGAACGAATACAATGAAACACTAATTAGAATATATTACACTGTCACATAATTAGAATCAAATAAAACAGCCTATAGAAAATATTTACATGAAAAATTCACAAATATATATCCAGAATTAACAAATATAACAGAGCAAAGATTATCGGACCAAGTGAGAGCGATAACAAATAATGGATATATAGACAGCAACAGATTAGAAGAAATTAAAAACCTGGTAGCTGCAGAATTCAGTAATAAAAACAGCAACATTCAGAATATTGAATATAATGATTTAGTTAATACACAATCGCAAAATGATTCTGAACCACCGGACAACATTACTAATTTTACTGACACGCCCAGAAATACCCTTACAACGGATGTATTTATAAATACCAGCGTAGATTCTAATCTTGTTCCTCAAACACTCGTAAATACAGACGATGACAATTTCCTGAACAACATAGAAATTGGTAACTTGGAACCTGCGCAAACAAATGGTAATACTATCAACCCTGAAATCAAAGCCATATTTCAAGAACCTCAACAAAATTTTACTGACACAGATCCCACTAATAGGCCTTATATTCCAAAACAAAAGACATCTAGGAAGTTTTCTGCCATAGTCACACATATAAATAATGTCATACTGCCTAAGCACGTAAATGTCGAAACTGAATACATCGAACTGCAGACAATAATTTATTGTGCAGCATGGACGGCAGCTAAATACAACGGAGCCAAAATATCAGTATCTATACAAAATTAACGGGGCACATACAAACCGAGACAACCAAAGTGGCAAATTAGATTAGAAAAGAAAATCATAAGTTTAAAAGCAAACATAGGTAGACTGATACAATATATTAATGGCAGCAGAAGCCAAAAGTTAATAGCTGCAGTAGAACAAATAAAAGTAAAATACCAACTACAGTCGCAACACGAGAATTCCAATACACTGTTAGAACACTTTTTGGACACCTTAAAACAAAAGTTAAGCGCATTATCTGGAACAGCTCACTATTGATGCGATTGCTATGAACAGCGCAGTTAAAAACAAACAAGATATTCATACCATGTTCATCGATTACCAAAAGGCATTTGATTCAGTCCCGCATAGCTGGTTGTTGCATGTCCTATATATCTATAAAATTCACCCCACACTCAGATTCGTTCTTAGAATCTACCATGCAAAATTGGCAAACTGTACTCAAAATAAATCAAGCCTCTTTGGCTTTTATCAACTGAACCTATTCAAATAAAACGTGAACTCGGCGATGCACTAAGTCCTTTATAGTTTTGCATGGCTCTCAATCCTCTCTCACACCTCTTAGATAAAGCTAACACAGGATTTACCTTGACAAGCGGTAACACCCAATTCAGCTTAACACACCTTATGTATATGGATGACATAAAATTGTACGCAGCAGATAAAAACTCCCTTTTTCATTTAGCAGATACAACACAAGAATTTTCAAACGATATTACGAGTAGTATGCAATTCGGAGTAGATAAATGCAAAATTTTGTCAATAGTTAAAGGAAAAATTCAAAATTACAGCTACACACTCAGTCAGTCAGATAAAATTATTGAACCTATGGATGAACAAAGTACATACAAATATCTTGGTTTCAAACAATCCAGACAGATAGAACAAAAGATAACAAAACAAGAACTGCTTAAAAAGTTTACACATCGTCTTAACCTAATCTTAAAAATTAATCTAAACTCCAGAAACACAATTAAAGCTATAAACAAGGCGATTTTAAGGCGATGATAGCTCAGTGGTAGTGACGTCGGATACCGAGACGAATGTCGCGGGTTCGAATCCTACAATGAGCTTGAGCTTTCGGTGAAGGAAAACATCGTGAGGAAACCATAGCACGGTGGTAGGGTACTTTGTAGTACCCGCCTGGCTGGCAACCACCCTCAAGTTGAAAATCTGTCGCCAAGCACCTTCCGGTGTGTTCCGACAGCAGCACTTGAGAGCCAGTTCCCTTCTAGGCTTTGTGTGCTTACCACCATCGGCCACATCATCACTCACCACGGTGAGATTGTGGTCAAACACAGGCCTATACATAGTAAAAAAAAAAAAAAAAACATATTCGCAATACCCATTCTTACATACTCTTTCGGAGTTATACGATGGTCAAAAACCAATATGAAAAAACTACAAAGAACTATCAATACTCTCCTTACCAAACATAGGAAACACCACCCGAAATCATGCATACAGCGACTTACTCTACCACGCCAAGAAGGAGGAAGAGGATTGATTGATGTACACAATTAACACAACAAACAGAGACTATCACTCTGATCTTACTTCCATAACAAATCAGAACATTCACCACTACATAATAATGTAACAGAAGCAGATTACAAACTTACACCACTCAACTTGCAAAATAAATAATGAAAATATTAAGCACACAGCAAAAAATTGCAGCATGGGCTGGAAAAGCTTTACATGGAAGACACCAAGCTACCCTGAGCCAGCCACACGTTGATAAATTAAAGTCGAACGAATGGCTCAAACGAGGTGAATTGTTTCCCGAAACTGAAGGTTACATGCTTGCGATCCAGGATCAAATAATTGGAACACGTAACTACAGAAAGTACATAATGAAAGACTAATCAACCGACTGACACATGCAGACATTGCATGCAACAATGCCTCTGAGACCATACAACACATAACAGGGACCTGTAAATCTCTCGCACAGACAGATTATAAACACCGACATGACCAAGTAGCCGCCATTATACACCAACACCTAGCACACAAATTTAATCTTATAGCTGAGATGATTCCATATTATAAATATAAACCTGAAATTATTTTAGAAAACAGAAATCAGATTTTTTTTGGGACAGAACAATAATTACAGACAAAACTATTCATTATAAGAGACCTGACATCACTGTACACGACAAAGTAAATAATACAGTATACCTAATCGATATAGCTATACCTAATTCACACAAGAATTCGACATTAAAATTAAAACCCAGTGGAAAGTACAAACCGTCCACATAGTCTCGTCTCTATAATACTTTCATCTACCGGTGTAGTAGCAAAAGCTCTCACGCAAAGTCTTGGCACTCTACACATGCCTTCTCACACACTATACATGCTCCAAAAAGCCACCATTCTCAATACTTGTCGCATAACCCGGAAGTTCCCGACTTCCTGTACCTTATGGATCTAACGCAGAATGTCCCATTCGCAAAAAGTCCCGTTGGCGCAGAATATCCCATTCGCATAAAGTCTCATTCGCACAAAGTCGCATTCGCACAAAGTCGCATTCGCACAAAGTCGCATTCGCACAATGTCGCATTCGCACAATGTCCCAATCGCACAATGTCCCAATCGCACAATGTCCCATTTGTACAATGTCCCATTCGCACAATGTCTCATTCGCAAAATGTCCCATTCACACAATATCCTATTTAGGAGCACCAGTCATAAAAAAGGCAATTGGCTGTTACATACAATGATTGCGTTTAATACCTGATGTTTTTTCGCGATATAACTGGCGCCCCTCTAATATTTTTTACCCTACTACCGATGGAGGGTAATGTGTTTATCAGTCTATATATTTATTTATTTATTAAAACTTTATGCACAAGTACAAAGGCGGACTTAATGCCTTAGGTATTTTCTACCAGTCGACCTTAGGGTGGTGCAGAGTTAAAAAAAGGCAGGTGCAACTAAATGAAAGGATAAATAGAGTAAAATTTATATTAAAAAAAAGAACATATATAAATATATACTTAGATACATTAACAATGTTATAGAGAAACCGAAACCAACAAATCAATTCTGTGATGATTCTGCAAACTTTTTCGAATGTGCTCACGTGCCTTAAATTTGAAAGAGAACCGACTGGTTGCCAGCCTGATATTCTGAGGGAGCGCATTCCAAAGAGACATAGCCTGGACAAAGAAGGATGAGTGAGGATATATGCATGTTTGTTTTCTATGTGGCGTTGTAGATACGAAACGCGTTGGCCGATTTTGATGATTCTTAATGTCAATCGATTCGTCTTAACCTTGCGAATGTCATGTAAGTAAGAATAAGTCCCATGTACTATAAATATATTCGTTTTTAGTAGATCTAAAAAAAGTAAACAACACGATATATCTATCTCTTATAATTAAGCCATATTAAGGCATTTTGGATCAAATAATTTATCCTAAAAAATGTTTCTGCCTATGTTCGTTATAGATTTTAAAACCATCCTACCGGGGTGCCACAAATCGGTTTCATTAGAAAGGCACTAATGCGCAGATGATTAAAGACAAAAAAAAAACAAATTGGTTGGTAGGTAGGTAATTGATTGGTAGGTACTAAATTCGTAGTAAATTAAAAAAAGAAGGTCTGGGAGGCACTGGGATGCACGAATCAAAGAAAGTTTATTAAAAAAATACAGAGGAAACAGAAGACTAAAAGATATTTATTTTGACAAAGAATATAAAAAATACTTGAAGAAATTAGAAAGAAATCAGTTGACATTGCCCAATTTTTTGCGTAAAATTATTTTCTTGCAACTTGTAAAAT
Source organism: Anorthoa munda (assembly GCA_945859665.1). NCBI lineage: Eukaryota > Metazoa > Arthropoda > Insecta > Lepidoptera > Noctuidae > Anorthoa > Anorthoa munda. The sequence goes on along the minus strand of OX243900.1, from coordinate 12,420,495 downwards.
AAGTGTATTTTATTTTATTACTAGTGTACTAGTGTAAAATTCTTTTTTTAATATTCGTTCTTTTCACTGTAATGAAAACGAGTGTTTTTAATAATTAGCAGTTTTTGTTTCCTCCTATAATTCGACCGATATCATACAATAATATCCTTGGACATATATACACAGCAAATAACGCCTGTTTCGTTTGATCCACGATTTTTGGTCCAACCTGTATATACCAATTTTTTTGCATCTATAGTGCCTTAATAATAAATTGATTAAACGAGTTTAGAGCGTCTTTTATACATATAACTTTTCCGGTTCGCTTCCTGACCGTCTGTTACACATAACCCCTAACAAGATTCGAACCCGCAACCGTCGGTTTCGAAGGCAGGGTCACTACCAACTACACCAATCGGTCGTCATCGGACATCTGGTTTAGAGTTTATGCAATTGGGACCTTTTGGGAATGGGACCTTTTGAGAATGAGACCTTTTGAGAATGAGACCTTTTGAGAATGGGACCTTTTGAGAATGGGACCTTTTGAGAATGGGACCTTTTGAGAATGGGACCTTTTGAGAATGGGACCTTTTGAGAATGGGACCTTTTGAGAATGGGACCTTTTGAGAATGGGACCTTCTGAGAATGGGACTTTTTGAGAATGGGACATTTTGCGAATAGGACGTATCGCGAATAGGACATTCTTTTTCACGGTGACATTTTGCGAATGGGAGATTCTGCGTCAGATCCTACCTTATCATCCACCTTTACAATTTAATTTTCCGCTCACACACTTGGTCCCGGCCCGTGTGTAAGGTCGTATACGAGAATTCTTATAAGAGAAGAAAAGTAAAAAACTCTATATAATAACAACAATCGTCATCGGAATTGTTAGTTTGAGGGAACAGGCTCATGGCTTGTTTTCTTCCTTATATGGTATAGTCATTATTATAAATATAACTTTTGAATTTGTATTTTTGTATGTAACGAATAAACTTAAAAACTACTGGACCGATTTCAAAAAATCATTCACCGTTGGGAAGCTGCACTATCCCCGGGTGACTTAGGTTACTTTTTATCCCTGTATTCTCACGGGAACGGGAACTACGCGGGTGAAACCGCGAGTTTACCCGCTAGTTTTAACTTAGCACCAGTATTTCTGAGTGATTAAAACCCTTGCCGACTCTTAGTCACACCAGATCAGCACACCAGTATGACAAACAGGATTTTTTTCTCGTTTGTCACACCACTGATTTTGCCACAACATGTATATAATAATTGCTAGTGCAGTACCTTTATATTCTAATAAAATCGATCTGCTGATCGGCGTTTGCCGACTTTCGTTCTTTGCTGACTATTTAGATTTTTCTACTTTTAGTTATATTTCTACCGACTTAATTTACTAATTTCTTGGTTCTCCACGACCATTTCCACAATTATTTTCTATCCTCAGCGACTTGGGCAGCACGTCTCAAATAAATTCAGTGATACCGCTAATGCATGTGCTTATGAGCGACAAAAAAGAGTCGACTTATGTTGCATTGTTTGACATCCTCAAAACTAAATTTCCCGATTGGTGTCCCTCTGTATTCCACGCAGATTTCGAGATTGCCGTAGCAAATGCCTTAAGATATTTTTTTCCACATATATCGGTAAAAAAGTGTTACTATCATTATTTTCAGAGCTTATGGCGATAAGCGAAATTAAAGTTTGAAAAGTAAACTACATAAAAGAATTGTGGGACTATGTATGGCATTGTCACTAACTCCTTTAGAACTTGTTAAAAACGGATGGGAGTACATAAAAACAGAATCTAAATAATTTGGCGGGGAAAAGATGAAATAATTCATAGCATACATGGCCCGACAATGGCTAAATGATGAACAATATATCGCCGACAGGAATATAGTTGGACAAAGGCACAGAACCAACAACGTTTTTGAGAGTTGGCACTCCCAATTATATATAATCCCAATATAAATAAAAACTACGTAACCATACTATATTTTTTTTTATTATCTCTAGGTTTGCGCTTGACCACTATATCACCTGATGGTAAGCGATGATGTGGTCGACGGTGAAGCACGCTTGCCTAGAAAAAGCCCATTCACTCTTGACTTAAAGACCCCTAGATAGTAGCTATCGGGAAACATACTCCGGCAGGTCCCCAAAACGTTTTGTGCGTATGGGTGAGATGTCCACCATGTACGCATGTACGTATGACGCATTGCCGTACGATGTACTGATGAACTAAAATTATCAACAGTATTATTCAATCAAAAGGAAATTAATATCGAAAAAAAGAAGGGTCAACCAAACTGATAAAGATAATTTTATCATTTTCTGCCAATAAAAACCTAAACCTAAATGGTGAAATACCATTGGGCCATTTCCTTGATACATTGAGTTAAAAACATAATTTGAAGGTTTTTTAATTTAACTAATATAAGTAGTATAACTAGGTTTTTTTTTTTTTTTCTTAGTTAACTAGTTAGGAATAAATGGTGTGGAAAAATCAGTGGTGTGACAAACGAGAAAAAAAATCCTGTTTGTCATACTGGTGTGATAATCTGGTGTGACTACGAGTCGGCAATGATTAAAACTGGTAGGTAGGTAGTGATATCTTGTCATTGGTAAATGGCGATATTCGTGTCATGCTCTGCCGCAGAGCCACCATGTTAGAAACCGGTAAATTATATCTTAGAATGATGTACGCTAAACGTACATAATGTACGTACACCGTTATCGCTGTACGTGCTTTAGGTAATGATAAAATAGACATTGATTGTGGCTCTGCTGCAGAGCATACTCTCTAGCAGAGCCACCCAGAATATGTACTCAGGAAAGATAAATGCGACTGTTTTTGGATGAAGACTGTTGTACGAATAGTGTTTATTGCGTACGTGTTAAAAAATATCATTATAAGACAGTGGTTCTATTTATTTCAACTTTGCTAAAAAATCATAGAAAGCGCCTGATTATTTTGTGACAGCAAAATGTTTTGTTTTATTTGTGATTGCACAACTATAAATATTAGGGATATTATTAATTGGTGTGCATCAGAATGGCGGGTGAATGACTACAAATGGTCATGCTATATGCGTAAGAGCAATGTACGAGCAATGTACCAAACGTACGTAAAATTTGAATTTCTTCGCACTATTATAAAACCACAGTTTTTAGAAAAAGTATTTGAGCCGCCAACCTGATATCAGAATGGCGGGTGTATTAAAAATCTGAACAAATTACCTACTATCTAACTGTGAAATGCCTATCGTAGCAATGTACGAGTCATGTACGTTATCATATTAAAAGCATAACCAGATGCTATCAACGGTTAAAGAGTAATTATAAAAATAAAATATCTCCACATTTAGAGCCTGTTCAATTTTATTAGCAACTAGTTGTGCCTACGTTATACGTTGTTATGTCTAAACTAAAGGGATTTCTTGTGTGAACTAATGGCCATATTGGTCATGCGATATGCGTGAGAGCAATGTACGAGCAATGTACCGAATGTACGTAAAATTTGAAGCAATGTACTATTTTAAAACCACAATTTTTAGAAAAGGTTTTTGAGCCGCCAACCTGATATCAGAATGGCGGGTGTATTAAATATCTGTCCTTCTACTGCAGAGGGATCTGAACACTGTCTGACTGGGAAATGCCTACCATAGCAATGTACGAGCAATGTACGTTATCATATTAAAAGCATAACCAGATGCTATTAGCTGTTAAAGAGTAATTATAAAAATAAAAATTATCTACATTAAGAGCCTGTTCAGTTTTATTAACAACTAGTTGTGCCTACGTAATACTTTGCTATATCTAAATTACTCGCAGTACAAGCTGTCATTTTACACTTTGACAGCTCAAAAATAATCATTTAGTGACGAACTAATGCGGTAACCGATTCGATTTCATATAACAATTGAATTTAGCAATGAAAAAATTTTAATCGATTAAACACAGTTATTTTATTTTAGCTTTTATTTTAAATTTTACCCCACTGCCGATGGAGGGTAATCTGTTTATCAGTCTATGAATGTATGTATGTTTATACCTAGTGGCTTTCTAGAGACTAAACGCGTTGACCGATTTTGATGATTCTTACGTCAATCGATTCGTCTTAACCTCGCAAGTGTAACCGATTCTATTGCTTTTAACAATTGAATTTATCCATGAAAAAAATTTAATCGATAAAACACAATTATTTTATTTTTGTTTTGTACCCGACTGCGAAGGAGGGTAATGTGTTTATCTCAGTCTATGTATGTTTGATGTTCCTAGTGGCGTTTTAAGAGAACAAACGCGTTGGCCGATTTTGATGATTCTTACGTCAATCGATTCGTCTTAACGAGGTCTTAACCTTGGGATTGTCTGGCTACATTAAAATTGGAAAATAGAAAAATGGTGGATTTATGGCGCCATATTGTTGAGTCCCAATTTATTTTTTCGCCCAAGCCCTTCGTGTGGGGTATCAATAATATATAACACATATATGTTTAAATGTACCTACCTAATTCGAAAAAAAAATGTTAACTAAAAAGTTAATTACAAAAAATCAAAAACCCAAATGCTTAAGAAGCTAACTAAAAAGACGTAAGCAAGAAGAAAATCATGTTGACCAGTCGGAGGATACATCTGGTTCTGGTCAGCCAGCTCGCGAATGTGTATCCTCCAACTGCACAGCAAGATATTTGTTATTATTTTTGTATATTTTTTATGTTTTTTTTATGATATGTATATGTCGCATCAAGGCTGGCCAATAGATGCAAAGCATCGGAAAATCAGGATGTATTTCCTTAATCAAAATTTCTTTATTCAATTAAGCGGCACTTTTGCTTATAAAAAGCGTGCCAATGCGTAGTTGCTCTTGATTGCCGCCAGGGACGTGCTTGTGATTTGTTTTGACGTCCGTGCTATTGACTAAACCCGACATATATTTATTAATAACGAAGTTCTAAGATGAATCTAAATCAAGTTGCATAATGTCAATTTATTTTAAGTTAATATTTAACCTTTCTCCAAAAATGAATGTACTTATAATCATTACTTTCATTGTGATATTTATTTCTTACTAGGAATTTATTCCTGTATCGTGGGTGCGTTTTATTATAAGTGCACTGAACTAATTAAGATTCAAAATGAAAAAGAGAGGAGGAAAACATAAGTTTGGTTCCAAAAGAACAAAAAGAAGCTTTCATTAAGTATAGCGACAATTTCAAAAAAGAACATGATTTACCTTCATCGGTCGATCAAATTTTATTTTACGACAATTTCCAAGGAATTGCAGTTAAAAATGTCCGAAAAGGCACTTTATTTATCGTTGAAAAGAAACCAGTTTTTTTTTTAAATCAGTGTGATGATTCGAATTGCACAAAATAAAATAGATCTTCATTAGGTGGCTTATTTTTCGAGTTATAAATTTGATCGGCCACCTATAAACCTTTCTATCTTTTGAATGATTGACTAATTCTGATATTTATCGACTAATTAGCGACAAAATCTGGGAGAAAACAGATCTTCGCTAGGTGCCCTAGTTTTTGTGATATAAATTTGGCCAAGCTGGGAAGAGTCTCTCCAGATCGGCCAACTATAAACCCTTCTAACTTTAGAACCAGTGACTGCCTAATTCTGATATTTGGCGACTAATTTCGAGTAATTAGCGACTAAATATTTGTGTTATCAAACTTAATATCCCTATTGGTGGCCAAGCCAGAGTCCGCAACACTTATTTTGATACCCCACACGAAGGGCTTGGAAGAAAATAAAATTGGGACGCCACAATATGGCGCCCAAAAGCCACCATTTTCGATTTTCCCATTTTAATGTAGCCAGACACTCCCAAGGTTAAGACCTCGTTAAGACGAATCGATTGACGTAAGAATCATCAAAATCGGCTAACGCGTTTGGTCTCTTAAAACGCCACTAGGAACATCAAACATACATAGACTGAGATAAACACATTACCCTCCTTCGCAGTCGGGTAAAAAACAAAAATAAAATAATTGTGTTTTATCGATTAAATTTTTTTCATGGATAAATTCAATTGTTATAAGCAATAGAATCGGTTACCACATTATTTCATCACTAAATGATTAGTTTTGAGCACTCAAAATGTAAAATGACAGGCTGGATGGAGAGTAATTTAGACATAGCAACGTATTACGTAGGCACAACTAGTTGCTAATAAAATTGGACAGCCTCTTAATGCAGATAATTTTTATTTTTATAATTACTCTTTAACAGATAATAGCATCTAGTTATGCTTTTAATATAATAACGTACATTGCTCGTACATTGCTATGGTAGGCATTTCCCAGTCAGACAGTGTTCAGATGCCTCTGCAGTAGAAGGACAGATATTTAATACACCCGCCATTCTGATATCAGGTTGGCGGCTCAAAAACCTTTTCTAAAAATTGTGGTTTTAAAATAGTACATTGCTTCAAATTTTACGTACATTCGGTACATTGCTCGTACATTGCTCTCACGCATATCGCATGACCAATATGGCCATTAGTTCACAAAAGAAATCCCTTTAGTTTAGACATAGCAACGTATAACGTAGGCACAACTAGTTGCTAAAAAATTGAACAGGCTCTAAATGTGGAGAAATTTTATTTTTATAATTACTCTTTAACCGTTGATAGCATCTGGTTATGCTTTTAATATGATAACGTACATTACTCGTACATTGCTACGATAGGCATTTCACAGTCAGATAGTAGGTAATTTGTTCAGATTTTTAATACACCCGCCATTCTGATATCAGGTTGGCGGCTCAAATACTTTTTCTAAAAACTGTGGTTTTATAATAGTGCGAAGAAATTCAAATTTTAAGTACATTCGGTACATTGCTCGTACATTGCTCTTACGCATATAGCATGACCATTTGTCATACACCCGCCATTCTGATGCACACCAATTAATAATATAATTGTGCGCCTAACCACAAATAATACAATACATTTTGCTGTCACAAAATAATCAGGCGCATTCTATGATTTTTTAGCAAAGTTGAAATAAATAGAAACACTGTCTTATAATGATATTTTTTAACACGTACGCAATAAACACTATTCGTACAACAGTCTTCATCCAAAAACAGTCGCATTTATCTTTCCTGAGTACATATTCTGGGTGGCTCTGCTAGAGAGTATGCTCTGCAGCAGAGCCACAATCAATGTCTATTTTATCATTACCTAAAGCACGTACAGCGATAACGGTGTACGTACATTATGTACGTTTAGCGTACATCATTCTAAGATATAATTTACCGGTTTCTAACATGGTGGCTCTGCGGCAGAGCATGACACCGATATTCGTAGGTCAAATAAACGCAGCGCGGTGTCACGGACACAGCCTTCTATAAACTGTGTGTGTTTAGGCTCGCACTAAGCACGCGAGCGCCTATATTCATCGCGGAGAGCTGAGGCCTTAGTGCGAGTTTTTACTCACGCTCAATCGCTTTAACGTAAACATCAATTTGTATTGAACTGGATAAGCGCCGTCTGGGGACGGTAAGGAGAAAACTTATTTTTTTGTATACATTTAGACATAAGAGATAGTTTTCGTTATCACGGGTGAGTGCGTAAAAAAACTCGCACTAGGGCCTCTAAGATCGTGTTGTTTACAATACATTGCACGTTCGAAAAAGACAATAACCAACCCAACATTATTTTGATAATGGCATTTTCGTGAAATTTTCATTATGGCGTCAGAAAAACCCTGAATAAACAAAATATACGCGATAAATTGAGAACCATCCTGTTTAAAAGTAAAAGAACACCATCTCTGCCGCCACGGCGAATCCCTGCTCTTTACGAAGCATGCAAAATATGTACTCATTTACCTTCCGCACCACTTTTTCTGTAGGTAACACAGTCCAACCCTTTTCAATGAAGGTGCGATCAGATAAAGCGTAGCATAAAATACCTCTACGATCCGTCTCAACCTGAAATTTGAATACATTATTAAATAGTACTTAGTTAAATTCGAATTTATTGGGAAAGTCACTTCTACCCGTCACTCGTCTGCGAGAAAATAAATAAACAGCCGGAGCGGAGATAGACCTGCCTGTTACTTAAAAAAATCCGGCCAAGTGCGAGTCGGACTCGCGCAAGAAGGGTTCCGTACCATTCTCGCAAAAAACGACAAAAAAATCACGTTTGTTGTATGGGAACCCCACTTAAATATTTATTTTATTGTGTTTTTAGTATTTGTTGTTATAGCGGCACCAGAAATACATCATCTGTGAAAATTGCAGCTGTCTAGCTATCACGGTTCATGAGATACAGCCTGGTGACAGACGGACAGACAGACAGATCGCGGAGTCTTAGTAATAGGATCCCGTTTTTACCCTTTGGGTAAACCTTTATTTTTTGTGGCTTAAAGCTTGCAGGTCCCCATCGTGCTCAAACTACGAAGGTTAAACAGAAAGTTAATTTTGTTCCCGTATAGCAGCAAACTTATGAGTGCACACCGAAAAAGTACATATATGTATGGTCGTGTTTTAATTCACATTTAAGAAATTCTTGGCCCATTGCTTTATGTTTTTACTATTTTTAACTAATTTCCCTTTAAGTCTTATTTCGTTTCGCAAAGATTTAAAAAATGGGCCCTCGGTCCAGATGCACATCGTGTCAAAATGTATCATAACTGGTCTACCAATCAATCGACTTAGCGTATAAACAGTATCAATCAGTTCACTGCTGGACCCAAGCACGCGCCTCCCAAACCGCTTGCCTCTCCCAAGATGTGGCACAATGTGGCGTTGGGGTTTTCCGCCAACGGCAAAAGTTTAGCTACTTACTGCTGGTTCCTTTTTCGCTTTAGACATAATTGATTAGAAATGGACACGAATACAAAATACTTCGCAAAAGAATAAAATAATAAATGCTTTTATTAAAAGAAAAAATATTTTGAACGATTTAATCAAATCGTTCAAATTTTTTCTAAATGAATTACGTGCTAAAATATATTATGAAAATTCGAGTTTAATGTCAAATATCGCAACGTCAGATTTTTTAAATGTTTCTAATTTCACAGAATATTATAAGCTGCCGGTACAAGTTACAGTTTTTTTTTAAATAATAATATACTCTGCGGGGCCGCGCCGCCCCTGTGTGCGAAGTGTGTGCATGTGTGCACAGGCGTCAAGGCACGGGGCGCCAGATCCAGCGCCAATTATTGAAATTATTTTTGACACATAACAATAGGACATAATAATAATATCGGTAGTTTGTCAATTCCGATATTGATTTCTGATATTAGATCTCAATTTCGGAATTCCGATATTCCGACAGGCATGACTTTATTATGAATAATCACATTTGTTTTAATTACTTAGGTAGTAATCATTCAGTAAGGCAATGCCAAAAAGCCACTAATTGTCGTGTTTGTAATCATCGTCATCACTCACTTCTTCACCCAAACAACAGCTCAGCAACTATTGTTGCACAACATAATAGCAATGATCAGGTCACAAAGGTCAAACCGTACGGCATACGGAGCGACAGAGGTGAACGTCTAATACAATACGCACAGGAGAACAAGCTGGCAGTTATGAACACATATTTCAAGAAGAAAATTTCCAGAAAATGAACATGGTTATCACCAGACCATACAACAAAAAATCAAATCGACTTTTTATTGAGTCCCAACCCAAAATCTGTAACAAATGTAGATGTCCTGAACAAAATGAGCTTCCCGTCAGACCACAGGATGCTAAGATGCTCTTTAAAAACTCAGAAACCTAAAAATGCCCAGCAAATTGAGTCTACACATGAGAAAAACAACTACATACAAAATCTAAAAAAGAACCTACCAATACTGCAAGAATTTCTAAAGGAAAATAAGACTGTACAATCCTTCAGCTACAAACTGGAAGAAGCAATCACAAAAAGCCTTAAAATGAATTAAAACAATAAACAAAAAGTAAAGATCATTAGCGAACACTTACAGAATTCAATCTGTAGAAGAACTGAACTTATGTTCACGAAAAACAAGTCCAAAGAAATGAGAGAGGAACTAAAGAAATTGTTCAAACAAACCAACAGAGCAATCAAAACAGATTATGCTAACCATAGAAGAACCATAATAGAAAAAAATATGTTTACTTTCCGAAGTTCCAAAAGCCTTTAAAGAACTATCCACTCACGAAAATTGGATACAAAGTCTGAACAGTGAAAAGGGCGAAACCAAAGATAGAAAAGGTATAATAGAATGTGTAACGGCTTTCTATACTTCTCTTAATGAAAAACCACCACATGATAAGACACAAGATGATGGAAAGATAATAGTATTGTAAATGGAGAAGATATAGCAATAACACAAATTACAAATTAGTCTATCCGATCACTAATTTGTTGGATAAAACAACGTCCACTACTTGACTACATTGTCTCTCATCATCATCATCATTTCAGCCAAAAGACGTCCATTGCTGAACATCGGCCTCCCCCAGGAGGCGTCCCCACTTTAACCGATACTAATACTGGATTTATAAATCATTATTACTCACTACACTTATCGGGACTACTTTCAGATAGATCGATAAACATTAATTTTCTGGCTTTCTCAGCATTATACTTTTTCAGAAAGACATGACTTATACAGGACATCTACATTTGTTACAGATTTTGGGTTGGGACTCAATATAAAGTCGATTTGATTTTTTGTTGTATGGTCTGGTGATAACCATGTCCATTTTCTGGAAATTTTCTTCTTGAAATATGTTTTCATAACTGCCAGCTTGTTCTCCTGTGCGTATTGTATTGTATTGGCGTTCACCTCTTTCGTTCCGTATGCCGTAACCATATTAGCCCATTATAAGATTTTCGTGAGGTTTAGGTTAACCAATTTTAGCATTGAAATCTCCGATGATTAACCTGTTTTTATCAGCTAGTTCATGCGCTCTAGTTAAGTCGTGGTAGAATTTTGTGATTTCGTCTTCACTTGAACTCTCAGTGGGAGAATATACTTGAATCAGTGATAGTGGTCCTTCCTTGAAGTTCAGTTTTAGTAGAGCAACTCTCTCCGATATTCCCAAAAAGCTCAATGTGTTGCGCTTTAGTGATTTCTTTATTAGGAAGCCTACGCCATGAAGTTCCTGTGTCTCTCCTCGATAACAAAATATGTATTCTTTATGTTCTTCAATGGTATATCCTACCTTTTTAACTTGTGCGAGTCCTATGATATCCCATTTTATTTTATCTATTGCATTATTTAGTTCTAAGGCTCTTTTTTTTGTTGATAGGGATCTCACATTGAATGGGCATATCATAAGGCCTTGTTCTCCTCTTGACTTTAAACTATTGCTAAGGTTGTGTTTATTTAAATCATTCTGTTTATTATTATTTGATGGAGGGTAGTGGTCATCTTGCCCATGGTGACCAGCCGGCTTGCGATGCTTTTTTTTTGGAGTTTCGTTTAAATACATTATAAAACGTTACGTTACGTAACGTATAAAACGCACCCACGATACCGGAAGAAATTCCTAGTATGGGACTAGGAATTTCTTCCGGTATCGTGGGTGCGTTTACAAACATATAAACTCACATACACAAACACCCAGAGGCGAAACAACTATCTGTAGGTCATACAAATATTTGTTCCGTGCGGGAATCGAACCCGCGACACGCAGCGCAGCAATCAATCGCTTTACCACTGCGCCAACCGTGCGCCCCTTGTCAAATCTGACACCAGTCTTGCCAAGGGGTATTGTGTTACCCAGTTACTGGGTAGTGGAGGTCAGATAGGCAGTCGCTCCATGTAAAACACTGGTCTCCATGTAAAAAGCTGAATCCGGTAAGACTGGAAGCCAACCTCAACAATAAAAGGGAAAAAGGCTAGGCAGATGACTACTGATTTTAAAGTGATGTTGCTATCTCCACCAACACCCGGCATAATACCATTTGCGTGATTTTTTTTAGGCCCAACGTTTGTATTGTTGCCTCTGTTATTAAAGACGCGTTGATCAATTTAGGCTCTGATGATCTGTTTGCCTCCGAATTTCGATTCAGCATTGATAAGCGCAGTGGCTAACAATACTAGACTACTATTTCCTGACGAAAAACATGAGACAATTGGTTAACTCTCATTTGATGACGATTCCGGTCCTGAGCTGTTTGGGTGAAGAAGTAAGTGATGACGATGATTACAAACACGACAATTAGTGGTTTTTGGGCATTGTCTTACTGAATGATTACTACCTAAGAAATTAAAAGAAATGTGATTTTTTATAACAAAGTCATGCCTTTTACCATAATCAATTTTTGCAATCTTTTTATAAAAGCATAATTTGTGATTGTCTGAACAATATTCACAAGCAATAGCCTGATTTGAAATATGGAACACCATATTTTAAATCAGGCTATTTGGTTTGTTATTAACTTGACCTTTGAACTAAAGATTTTGATTTAGGCTCAATAAAATCGGGGAGGGCGGGGAGGCTTATGCTCGAAGACGACTCTCTAAGAATTTTGAAATCTGACTAAAAGTTGGCAACTCATTCGAGTTGTCACTTGTGACATGTAGTTCCCATTGCTTCCTCTTATCTGGATCTAATGTATAAGCTACAATGTGAATAATAATAATGTCCCATGAGTTCACATCAATTTCCAAATTTCCTAAGGCATGTTAACACTCCGCTGTAGTGTCCAACAACTCTTTTAATGCTGTAGCCGATTCGAATGTCGAATTACGTTGCCTAAATAGTCTTTTCAAAATACGATCTGATAAATATCGTTTGTTATTGTATCTAGACTCTAACTGTGACCAAAACTGATTATAATTAGCTGCTGCTATAGGTACAAACATTATAAATTGTTCTGCTTCTCCTGTAAGATGAGCCTTTAAATAATGAATTTTTTGTACTGAATCTAAAGATTGGTTACTATGCACCAAAGAAATAAATAAGTCGCGAAAAGATGTCCATTCAGAATATTGCCCGGAGAAAGTAGGAATAGTTATTTTTGGTAATCTTACAGAAGAACCAGACGACATAGGTACAGTAACATCTTGGGTATTCTTACAAACAGATGTGTCATTGACTGGAGCGGGACAATTACATAATGCGATCTTTAGTTCCAACTTTATAACAAATATAAATTTCAACAGTACTCTCTAGCTAGTTCGAATATAATTATATAATCCGGCTCGAAGGACCAAAATGTTCGGGGATGCTCTAGCTACCAATTAAAAGAATGAAATAATACTCGGCAGTTTGCCAACGAAAAGGTTTTTATTAAACAAAATATCACTAAGGTCATTAAACGACGGAGAATCTTAACAGTGTGTTTTAACTTTAAAGGAATGCGGTACAGCGCCACCTATCAGCCAGAATCTTAACTAAATTTATTATATATATATAGACTATTTTCTCATAAAAACATAAAATAAATTATAACTCTGCAGGGGTTGACCTTAAGGACCTCCCATAGAACAATTTTTTGCAGCTGATGGCCCCATCTAACCCCTAGTTGCGTTTGATCCACGACTTTATGGCCATCCTGTATAACGGTGCTAATATGGTTGAAGCGTTTGGAACAAAATTGCGATAATAATTTAAAAAACCTAGAAAAGATTGCAATTGTAACACGTTCTGTGGTTGCGAAAATGCTGTGATTTTATCTGGTGACTTTTTTTATGCCATTTTTGTCTATAATGTGCCCTAGATAATTTACTTCATTTTTGAAGAACTGACACTTGCTTGGTTGTATTGTGAGCCCGGTGTCCGCCAGCCTTTATAGTACCGTGACTCACCTGTTCATGTGTTGTTTACTATCGAATCCTGTTATTAATATATCCTCGAGAAAAACACTACCCCATCTAACCCTGATAATAAACAATCCATTACGCGTTGAAATATTGCTGTTGCGTTCGATAAACCGAATACTAATCTTGTATATTTAAATAGTTCGCGATGTCTGATGTATGCGATGTTGTTCCTTTAAGGTATGATTCCGAACCACGCTGCACGCAGCAGTGCTGCCGTGACACTACTGATACCCATACACGTTTACACCATTCAAGTTTACCAGAGAACACAGTCGGAAATCTTGTAATTAAATAATCCACTATTGAATTGTCATTCGATCCGCCAATTGATTTTACTATTGGTGCTAGTTCCAAGTCGAACTTGCTAATAAAATCTCGGCCTGATAATGGTGGGCCGCCATTGCGTACAACAAACAAGTCTAGTTTACGCGACATCCTGGCATATTCTAAATCTAAATGAATAACACCAACTGTTTCTAGAAGTTCCCCCGTATAACTGAATAGTTTTTATCTGTAACTAATGATGGTACTTTGCTGAAATGCTCGTTATATATCTGGTGTGATATTATACTAACCGCGAAACCACTATCTATCTCGAACGCCAACCCTAGTCCACCAATGAACACGCTCGCCAGCATCGGTTAACCCTTATCACAACGAATATTTAAACAAAACTTACCGTCGTCGCCCTCATCATCCACTTAACCATTCCCCACGTGTTTTACTTTCATGTCACTTGAGCACATCCATCTCAGATGGCCCTTGTCATTGCACTTTTTACACTTGTAGTTTTTAAACCGACACTGATTGGATTTGTAATTAGCATAGCCACACACACACTGCACTTTTCCTTCACCGCGAACACGGAACCCTCTTCGACGCTGCCGGCGGCCGCGTTGGCGCCACGTGCTATCGGTGTGGCTTGGGAGGCGCGCCGGGCACACCACACGCCTTCTGCTAATTCTACCGCCTTGGCTAGCGTCAAGTCAATGTGGTCCTGAGAAAAGAGCTTGTCTCGCTCGGGTCCTGGCATCATGCCCATGATGAATTTATCCAGAAGAGCTTCCTCCAAGTTCTTAAACCCGCAGTGGGCCGTTAATCCACTAATTCTGGCCGCCCATTGAGTGTGGCTCTCGTCTGGTCGCTGCACCGCCGCGTAGAAAATCGATTTTTCTGCAAATTCGAACCGCTTCGGCTCAAAATGACGGTCTAGAAGTTTCAGGATATCTTCAAAATTTGTTTCTTCCAACTTCTTTGGCAACGCCAGACTGCTAGCATATAAGTAGGTCCGGTGAGAGCGCTTATAAGAATTGCCCTCCGTTTAACCTTCATCTGGTCCGCTTCGTCCGTGATGCAGTTGGCAATAAACCATTGTTGTAACCGTGACTTGTAACTTTTCCAGTCCTGGGATAAGTGGTCAAAGTTCGTCATTATTCCGAATGAAACACCAAAAATAGACATTGTGCACTCGTAAATTCGCCCTCATCGCTACTGTTAGATATGCAAGTATAGGACGGACAACAGTCAAACACGTTAGTCAATGACACACTAACTTTATTGAATCTATGAACGGTTTACTTAGTCGGGCCGCAGGCGCGGCACGTTAGACATACATACCTAACAATACACAAACCCTCGGGTCACCCAGATCTTACACAGATGTTCTAAGAAAACCAGGAGCCCTAATTAGCTTCTGGAGGGAGGTGGGCTGGTTGGAATAACCACCAAACGGCCGCCATGGCCCACGCACAATGGTCCACCTCAAGGACTAAGTGCGGAAACCAAACCTCCTAACATAGAACACGAAATCCACCTCCGCGAAATTAGGATGGCTCTGAAACAACTTAAGACATTCTGGCTTGTGTTGGTGCACAGATCACAATGAAGGTTTCATAAGTTGAGTATGCATTGCTTATGGACTATGGTGAAAAGTAACAGAATTGTTAGAATTACTATGTTGTATCTTGTTGATCGGACCTTCTCCAATGGTAATGTTGTGCAGGGAGCACTTTGTACGAAGCCTTAATTACAGGGTATTGTCAATCATGATATTGATTATTGTACTTAGATTTAGAAGAAATAAAGTACCATTTAGAATCAACCTTTGTCTCTATGGCCAGGATAACCAAACTAGATTACTCTCTGAGTACATTTTGTCCGCAGGTACTACACCCGAGGACGGGTGCTAATCAGGGATGGCCGTGTCGTGGATTGATGGCGCTATAGTGCAGCAAGCAGCGCCATCTAACAATTAGTTTAGTGAAATAATAATATCGTTACCGGAAACGCAAGCGCGCCCTATCTCTTGGACACGATCGTCGGTAGAGGGGATGCAGCGAGGTCTGGGTAAGGAACCGAGTGTTGCGACATTCGATCTCCTGCAGTCTTGGCAACCGCTCAGTACCAACGCACATGTTTGTTTATTCATGTAAAATCGTTAGTTCAAATAAAGTTATTTTAATATGATTTATCTTTCGTTCGAGTGCCCAGATTTACGTAAAACTATGTCGGATCGTGAATAAGACCCGATGATTCGCATCCCGGCCATCCATGATGCGACACATATAATAGCAACAAGCTTTTGCTAGCGGCTTCACGCGCATTAATATAGATTTGTCAATCAATACTGGTTGTCACTACTTATGATTCTGGTGTCCCTGTAGTTTAAGGTTTTACCCGATTCCTGAATCGTATATTTTTTACTTCACGATTCTGATCTTTGTATGTAAGCAAATAGGAAGACATAATAAAAAAACTGGGCTCTCCATAGCCTAAAGCCGATTCCAGGGTCTATCTCTGTACCAAACAAACAAAAACCGCAAGCAAGAGCAAATCTTCAAAAGATTCAAGACTTCGAAGTATACCTTCAATGGAAGCTAAGGAAGACATGATTTTAGTTGGAAACAGTCAATAACACTTGGAAAGGATTCTGGTCTTCCATTTTCTGTATCGAAAAGACCAAAAATATAAGAGACCCTAAAAAATCTCCATGGAATCAGAAAAAACTAACTTCGGAATATCATGTGGAGTCTGACCTGGATATAAAAATAAAAACAAAACAAGATCTTGGATCTCGGGGTCTGAAACTAGATCCTTCTCTGTTCATGCAGTACGATTGTGGAACTCACTTCCACCTAAAATCCGTGACTCCCAAAATGTATCTTTATTCAAGAAACAAGTCAAAGAACATTACCTCTCCACCACCTTGTAATTTTATATATTAAGTATATGTATGTATTTTTATTTTCTATATATATATATTTTTTTAAGGTATATGTGTAATTTATATATGACTAGCTGACCCGGCAAACTTTGTTTTGCCATAAAAACACCAAACATTCATGTACCCTACCTACCCTACCCTACCTACCCTACCCTACCTACCCGACCCTACCCTACCCTACCCTACCTACTCTACCCTACCTACACTACCTACCCTACCCTACCCTACCTACCCTACCCTACCTACCAAACCCTACCTATCCTACCCTACCCTACCCTACCTACCAAACCCTACCTACCCTACCCCCTACCCTACCTTACCTTCATACCTACCCTACCTA
Organism: Anorthoa munda; assembly: GCA_945859665.1. Classification (NCBI taxonomy): domain Eukaryota; kingdom Metazoa; phylum Arthropoda; class Insecta; order Lepidoptera; family Noctuidae; genus Anorthoa; species Anorthoa munda. The sequence goes on along the minus strand of OX243900.1, from coordinate 12,403,169 downwards.
TGTAGGTAAGGTACCAATTTTTTTTTTTCATAAGAACCTCCTAACAATAACAAACACAACAAAAAAATAATAAGCGAAATCGGTCCAGCCGCCGTTCACGCGTGATGCCGTGACCAAGGGAAATAGGGATTCATTTTTATATATATAGATTAGTTAAGTTATTTTTGTCCTTTTTAAGTTTCCCTGTTATTTCTACATACTGTGTCTTCGTTTATCATCCAACTTTCCTGTCGCAGATCTGCTGGAAGATTTTTTTAATGAAATAAGCAGCACCTTTGTGCTCTTTAATCTGTATTAACTATTTTCCCTGTAAAGTTTTGCCTACAAACTGAAAAGTAACACCAACAAAAAGAGAAAAACTAGAAGTTGAAGAAAAGAAAAACAAGCTGCTTAAGGTAAAAAAAATATAAGGAAAAGCAAGAAAGACCGCTCATTTATTAGGATGGAAATCTAGATAAAACATTAGTCATTTTATGGGATAAATCAGAATAAGATATTTTTGAAAAAGATGGATAGTTAAAAGACAAAAGGTAAAAAAAAATCAAAGCAAAGAAGATCTTTTTGAAAAAGATGGAAAGTTAAAAGGTGAAATGGATAAACCAAAAGACGATATTTTTGAAAGTAATAGCAAGTTAAAGGACAAAAAGTTTCAATCCAAACACGCATAGGTGGACCCAGTATGGTGGCACGTGCCGCTCCCTGACGGCTCACCCATGACTCAAGAAAGACCTATCTACTATATCTCTTTGATAAAATTTATTACTTTTGTTTAAGAAAGATGGAAGTTAAAAGGCGAAAGGGATTATTCCAAAAAAGATATTTTTGAAAAAGATGAAGTTAAAAGGCGAAAGGGATAAATCCAAAGAAAATATTTTTGAAAAAAGATGGAAATTTAAATGGCAAAAGGGATACAAACACGCATAGGCGGATTCAGGGGAGAGGCACAGGGGCACGTGCCACCCCCAGGCGGCGGCGACGACGGCGACTCTGAGAACCCTATGTAGTATATATCTTTGATAACATCTGTTACTTGCGTACATAAGTAGGGGCTAATAATGTATAATTATACACTCATACATACATTCCCATGGGGCAGAAACTACAGAACACCACCAGCTACGATCGTTACATACTTTTCTTGCTTCAATCACAGTCATAGTCAAATATATTTATTCCAACTAGGCCAATAATATAATTATTACATATTATAACTGCGTAGCAGGTATAATAAGCAATGCAAAAGGCCTGCGCTCTGGGGGCTCCTATCTTGGACTAGCTTCACGAGAAGGTTTAGTGGCGTTTTATGTATGATTTGTCTTAAATTTTATTGAGCACGCTTCACTCGTTCTTGCACCCAGTTACTCTAAATTCAATTTATGTGTAATTTGTCAAAAGAAAGTTACCGTGTCCGGGGCTAGATTCCAATTTTTTTCGAGCTTGCTTCGCTCGCTCTTACTTCTTAGTAGTTCTTGGTTGTTCCACTTTTGGGCATGAAATCATTTACCCACAGCGAATCAAGGTAATAAAATTAATACTTGAAAAATAATTATGTAATGTTGTACTAACTTGCGTATCCGATTTTGTCAAAATTTTGCTCTGTTCCCGTGCAGGTTTTCCTTGCGAAACTAATTCTCCGGGCGGTTCAAAAAAAATTGTTTGATATAAATTAAGAGCAACTTCCGGTTCTTTAGTTTTCTCAAGGAGTCGCTTAATTTTAAAGATCTTTTCTCCTTTTATAACATCTTCTATTAGTTCTTTCGGTGCATTTCTTTTATTTTCTAAGCTTATAACATCTAGTTCCAATTCAGAATTATAGCAAAGTGGACAGAATAAGCCTAGATCGATCCCATGATGGCAATTATGTCTTCTTAATATTTCAGGAGTGATATCACAGGCTTTCATCGTAGCAGCTTGTTTAATATAACATAATTTTAATAGACGATCACGTTCATCTTCGGAGTCTGCCATTTTGACAGTTTTTATACCTTTAGAAGGTACAGTTTTACGCTTAGCTTGTTCCTTTTCTAGCTCCTTTGCTTTTGCCTCATACTCTAACTGTTTCTTTTTGTATAAGGCTTCTTTTTCTTTTAAACGTTCAGCTAGTAATGTTTTATATTCAGCATCTAGTTTTGCATATTTTTCTTTAGTTTCTTTTGTTTCTTTAATGTCTGTTTGTCTCTTCTCAGGAATCTTGACATTAACATCTAAGTTAATCACAGTTTCTTTTTTTATTATTATTTTTGACAATGGCACTTCTATGTCACCTGTGGCATCCCGTTTAATTTTATCGGACTTTCCTTTCTTAGAAGGCGTGTCTATCTCTTTCGATAGTTGTCCGCTTTCTTTAGCGGCCTGTTTCTTTAAGGCTAGGCCTTTTGTACCTGTATCTTTTATGTCCTCTTCTTTATCTCTCGTTTCGCTTTTTCTCTTATGGTATTTCATAGCCTTCGACATAAGGTCGTCATCTTTGCTTTTTTCCTGCACGTCTTTTTCCCCACTCTCTATCACGTCCTCATCTCCCTTTTCCTTAAGTTCAGATTTTCTTCTCACATCTTTTTTTGTTTTATCCACAGCTTCTGGTTTAGACTTTAAATCTTTTTTACCTATCTGCGTTAGTTCATCGATTGTATCTCCTTGTTCAAATGTAGACATTAAATCATTTTTAGTTTTCTTCAAATATTTCTCTTTCGATAGTTGTCCGCTTTCTTTAGCGGCCTGTGTCTTTAAGGCTAGGCCTTTTTTACCTGTCTCTTTTATATCCTCTCTCGTTTCGCTTTTTCTCTTATGGTATTTCATAGCCTTCGATATAAGGTCGTCATCTTTGCTTTTTTCCTGCACGTCTTTTTCCCTACTCTCTATCACGTCCTCATCTCCCTTTTCCTTAAGTTCAGATTTTCTTCTCACATCTTTTTTTGTTTTATCCACAGCTTCTGGTTTAGACTTTAAATCTTTTTTACCTATCTGCGTTAGTTCATCGATTGTATCTCCTTGTTCAAATGTAGACATCAAATCATTTTTATTTTTCTGCAAATATTTCTCTTTCGATAGTTGTCCGCTTTCTTTAGCGGCCTGTGTCTTTAAGGCTAGGCCTTTTTTACCTGTCTCTTTTATGTCTTCTTCTTTATCTCTCGTTTCGCTTTTTCTCTTATGGTATTTCATAGCCTTCGATATAAGGTCGTCATCTTTGCTTTTTTCCTTCACGTCTTTTTCCCCACTCTCTATCACGTCCTCATCTCCCTTTTCCTTAAGTTCAGATTTTCTTCTCACATCTTTTTTTGTTTTATCCAAAGCTTCTGGTTTAGACTTTAAATCTTTTTTACCTATCTGCGTTAGTTCATCGACTTTATCTCCTTGTTCAAATGTAGACTTCAAATCATGTTTAGTTTTTTGCAAATATTCTTTATCACGTTTTGATTTCATGTCTTTTATTGCTTTGTCAGGATCGGTATCAATTTTATTTCTATGAGGTTCTGACTTTGTGACTTTATGAGCACCTTCAAATTCTTTTGATATATTGCCTTTTATATTTCGATCTGTCTCAAAAATATCTTCTTTGGGTTTATCCCTTTTGCCATTTAACTTTCCACCTTTTTCAAAAATATCTTCTTTGGATTTATACCTTTTACCTTTTAACTTTCCATCTTTTTCAAAAATATCTTCTTTGGATTTAAGCCTTTCGCCTTTTAACGTTCCATCTTTTTCAAAAATATCTTCTTTGGATTCATCCCTTTTGCCTTTTAACTTTCCATCTTTTTCAAAAACATCTTCTTTAGATTTATCCCTTTTGCCTTTAAACTTTCCATCTTTTTCAATAATATCTTCTTTGGATGTATCCCTTTTGCCTTTCAACTTTCCATATTTGTCGAAAATATCTTCTTCTGATTTATCCCTTATAAGGGCTAAAGCTTTATCCTGTTTTTCTTCCTTATCAATAAGCGGTCTTTCATGCTCGTCCTTATATTTTTTTTTATCGTCAGCAACTTGTTTTTTCTTTTCTTCAGCTTCTAGTTGTTTCTCTTTTTGTTGGTGTTCCTTTTCTTGTCTTTCCTTTTCAGTTTGTAGGCGAAACTTTTCTTTGGTAAATTTAATGAGATGTGAAGAACTCAAATTGAGTTGTATATTCTTTTCTTCCTTTTTCATTACTTTTGGAAAAATAAAACTAAATGGTGCCTTGAGGCCAGTTTCTTTAGGCTCAGGGGCTTTTTTTTGCCAACTTTTTGATTTTGCTCCTTGTGAATCTAGTTTCAGACCCCAAGATCCAAGATCTTGTTTTGTTTTTATTTTTATATCCATTTCAGACTCCACATGATATTTCGGAGTTGGTTCTTTTTGCTTCCATGGAGCAATTTTTGGGGTCTCGTATACATCAGGTCTTTTCGATACAGAAAACGGAACACCAGTATCCTTTTCAAAGCTTATCGAATGTCTTAAACTAAAATCATGTCTTCTTTTCAATTCTTCTTTAGCTTCCATTGAAGGTCTACTTCTAAGTCTCGATTCTACGAAGATTTCCTCTTGTTTGCGATCTTTAAGAGAAGTTCTTGGGAGTTCTTTGATGCCCTCATATGTCTCCATAAAAGTTGTATCAGATGTGTGAGCAAAAGTTGTTGGTACCGGTTCAATAGGTAGAGCAAATGTTATACCTTGTATTAAATAATCTTGTACATCGTCGGTTTGCCTCATTTGTGCATTTAAGTTTGTGTCTGATTTAAACATTTGTTGTATTTCAGGCTCATGACTAGATGTAGGTGAATTTGGATCGCGATTAATTTGCCAGTCGGAATATGCACGAGATTTTATCTGTTTTGGTTTGTTGAGCGTTTTGTCATCTTTAAGAAGATGTTTCATTTTTGAGAGCCATATTTTAATATACTTTTTAACGTCTCCCTTTTGTTCACCTTTGACGGATCTAAATTTCTTGACAATTTCGTCGCAGGCACAATACTGATTTTTAATTGTTTGTGCTTTCTTACGACAATGGTCGCATATGCCCATTATAACATTCCTTTCTATTGAATTTACTTCTTGCATGAGTTCTTTTGCATGCTCAAATATTTTTCTACATCGTGGGCAACTTATATGTATCTTTCCTGGAACCAATAATAATTAAATACAGTTCTAATTAAAGACTTACAGTCCGGTCAAAAAAGTTGAAAATAGTTTACATTAATTTACATAGAGCTGAAAATAGGTAGAAGTCCTAGGTACATTATTATAAATGAAAATTTCAAAAGTCGCCATCGAATCCAAGTATGCTTTAAAAAAAATCGGGTTATAAATATTGCTCTTTTGTGTTTTTAAGTTGCCGTTTACAAGGAATGTACTTATTACATAGTACTCTCTCTTCCTAATATTTGTCAAACTGTCGTTCTCTTGCCCCCTCCTCCATTATCAGCAACCTTCATTACCTTATCAATAATTGTGGTATCGGTTACTGCCGATAGTTGGCCACAGTAATTAAATAGGAGTAAGATTTCAACCCGCGCCACGACCCAAGAAGTGGATGGTTCCTCTTCTTTATTCGTCTTGCTGATATTTCAGGTGATTAATGAATCCATGTCACAGAAAAGCCTTCGGCTATGCATAAGCTACTTAGGTACGTAATAAATAAAGTTTTACCTAGTTCTGATGTTAATTGTGAAGTTGTTATTTTTACGTCTTTCTTATTGTGTATGATAAACACATCTCTGGGTGTGTTTACAGCGCTTTCAACCGCTCCACCTTGTCTGATCTGTTGATGTAAGAATTAGAGTTTAAAGGATGCTCAAAATGTGACGAGTCAGATATCTTTACTGATTAATTGATTACTTACTTTATAATTTATGATAATGTACTGAAACGTGAAAGTATGGGAGGATGGACGGATGTTTGTTACTCTTTCACTCAAAACTACTGAACAGATTTTAATGGAACATTACAGAAATATAATTTATGCATTAGAATAACACATAGGCTAGACAGTTATAGATATAACTGGTCAACACTGGTTTGGTGCCTTTCTCGGCATCAAAACCAGCGTAATATTTTTACATCTTAGCTCAAACTGATTTACATAATTAGCTATTTGCGAATCAACAACCTTTTTTAGCCTAGCTGGGTGAGATTAACGCCAGCGTTAGCTTTTGCGTCTCTCGATCAGCATGACTATTGCACGGTACAGTACGGGATGAGCTGCTTCTGGTGGTGGGCATTAAAGTCCCCCAGTATCTACAATTGGGCGGCAGAGTACCGCTGCTGAGACGCATCAGTCGCCACACTAAGGTAATGGGGTGAGCCTGGTTGTCTCCCAATCACCACCGTGTCAGTGTGGATGCTAGACACAAGCATACTTTAATAATTTTATCCAGCCCAATGTCCACTAGAGCCCAAAGAACCTACAGTCTTGAGGACTGGGTTAAGAAGACGACAATAATAATGTTGTTTCAGGCATAGGAACACCCGAGTGTGGTTCGAAGTTCAAATCAAGGTAAACTCTGAGTTATAGAGGTACGACATGTCTGATGGACTTCCGACCTGCGTCTCCGAAAACAATAAAAGAGCTGGTTTCTATTGTCCAGGTGATGATGTACTGCGAAGAGATTTGAGTGCAGACAAAGGTAAGTTTTTGCTAAGGGGCGTTTTTTGAGAGAAAGAGTGCTGCCATTGTTCAGCTTAACTCTTTTTATTCTTTGGAATTAGTGTGAGTGAAGGAAAGGGAGGAAAAGGAAGTGAGATGAGGTTCCATGCTGCCAACCTTCATAGGCGCGCTGATAGAACAGAATTATTGGAGGACTAGACGGGAGACTGTGGCGACGCACGAGTCCCCGGAGAATGTCTTCTCATCTTCTAGTCGCTAGCTAGCACGATGATACATTCAGGGAATTTTCAACAGTCGCCTAGTCACACTACTTGGCCCTCAACTACCTGCACTCGCCCAGCGACGCAACATGCTTCGGAACCCACTATCCTCCACAACTAGTCTCCTGATACGTTCACATCAGTGTGAGCCTGGTTAGACTACCTGCAGTAAACAGTTATTTCAACCCAGCTCCTCTATGGCAACACTGACATCGTAGGTACCGGAACACGGCTAGGTGACTTGGCGGTACGCCATTGTCCAATGGGTGGTCACAAGCCATCGGTCAAACCAACCACCAATTACTTAGTGTCATCTAATTAGCACCACCCGGGGACCACGTGTAGGATTCGCAAAGGGTAAGGGACTATCTCAAGGTGGGTATCTACTATGGTCGCAAGCCACATGCGCTCCGCGCCCCTGCAGCTGCTCCACATGATAGTGGATACGTTTGCGAACTTGAAGCATGCAACGGTGCACGCTCCGCGGTAACCCATCGGAGCTGGGTCGGTTTTTGAACACAAAGCGGAGCGCATCCCGTATTCATTGAAGCAGTTGCAGGAGCGCAGGGCGTAAGAGATTCGCGAACATAATGCATACCCACCTACACGGACGCGGATGACTCGGCCAGTCATTCATTCAAGAATTAATGATTCTTCATTTCATGACTGAACTTTGTAAAGGTTCAAACTAAAACATCTCCCATACAACTTGTTGTATGGGAGCCCCACTTGAATATTATTTTATTCTGTTTTTAGTATTTGTTGTTATAGCAGGAACAGAAATACATCATCTGTGAAAATTTCAACTGTCTAGCTATCACGGTTCATGAGATGTAGCCTGGCGACAGACGGACAGACAGACAGATGGACCGCGGAGTTTTAGTAATAGGGTCCCGTGTTTACCCTTTGGGTACGGAACCCTAAAAAATTACCTACATCGACTGTCTCTCAGGCTGTCCGTCTGTGATACAGTCGATATAGGTGTAAGGTTTATATACAGGTGTATCTACCAAATGTTTAAAGCACATTGACATTAGAATAACTACTAACATTCTCTTTACATGTCTTATGACAATAGATCACCAAGCCAAAGTCTCTTAGCTCCAAAAGTTTCTGGTACTCTTGGCACTCCTCGAAGCATGGACATCGCTGCTGTTCACTGATCGTAAGGAAATATTGCTTTTCAATGTTTATTAAATAACAAAATCACAATCATATCTACTTTAAGGAACTAGAATCCACTTACCCTCCTAATACCCTCATAATACCACTGTGATGAAAAAATACGGTGAATAATTTTAATACAACTAATTAAGTAATAAGCTTATGTAGGTACATCAAATTTGAATGAATGCACTTAAAGCCCTTGGTGATGCACTAATTGAAAGTATTTCTGGAAACCGTTTTCTACTTGAATGGACTTCAACTGCTGTGTCGTAATAAAATTACCGTATTTTTGGATCACTCCATGTAAATATACTTAAATTAAAAAAAACATTTATAAACTGGACACAAAACCACCCTTAAAAACGATTATTGTCAAATTGACAATACCAAAGAGTAAAATAATAAAATGGGAGGACAATACCTTCACCACTTCACTTCGCAGTATCGGTCTTGTTCCACAGAGTTTTCTATTAAAAGGTTAATGTTCCATATTTTTACATCCCAAATCATCAAAAAAATATCTTAGTCATACTAAGATTTTAATTAAATATTACTAAACACAATGCAAATAATAGGGAAGAGTGGAAAGCTATGGGGGAGACCTTTGTCCTGCAGTGGAGCAATATAGATTGAATAAAAAAGAAACATAATACAGTTCGAAAGAGTATCCAATCCCACCGCACTGTTCCCAAACCACTGCAACTCCTGAAAGCCAGAATCAACAGTGGCGACCACCAGAAAAGCGCCGAGGCAATGAAGCTCGATGAAGTCCCGGAGAATGAATTTAACTGTATTGGATCCCGCAACGAAATTAATCAGAAAAGAATAACGGAGGAGTAAGATAAAATAAAAATTGCCACTTCCCTCCATATCAAACAGGAGACGGCAAAATCAAGGTCAATAGGCACAAAAGGTCGTTTATAACTAGGTGGTATATAACTAAGTGGTATTTACTTATTTTTTTGTGCTCAGGAGAGTTAATTATTTAATCAATTGCTTTCCTACTTTCTAGTAAAATATCTATTAACTTCGATTAATTCTTCATATTACTTACGAGACGGGTGTGCTCACCTGTACTGTACTGTACCTGACTGTATTTTTATATTTTTTTGTTCTCTAAAATAAAATTTGGGCGAATTGCCTATTAAATAATTTTGGAATGGTCGATTCGCCCACCGATAAATTCTTCAAACTTCGGGCGAATCGACACAGAAAAATGAATATTTTTAATAGTGGTTGATTCGCCCGGGCGAGTTAAATTCGGGCGAATCGTCCAATAACCCAACTATACGTAGGCGTTGGCTAGACAACGGTCGATAGTAGATAGGTATTGAACTCGACTCCGCGATCCGACAACATTTAGGGTCAGTTTCTGAAGTCGACGTCACATCTCATATCCGCTGACAATTTGTCACAAATTAACCAGCCCTCAGTTGTCAGTGACTTTCTCAACAAAAAACTCATCATCGAGAAATTACGTAATCGTTTGTTACATTAAATAATCGGCATTAATTTATTTCGGTTGGCTACTCTTGCTGGTATTCATTCGCTTAATTCACTACTATAACGTAATCAGTAAAGTATTTTATCTTGAGCGGCTGGGTTGGTTTAGCCGCCAAGTTAAGCAAACCTTACCAAGGACGATTTTAGGATGGGTAACCACGTTTTTTATATTGGGTTTTTTATATAAATAATTCATTGATTGGGCGAATTGCCATTGTCAACACCAACTACTAAGATTGACCATAGATAGATTAACCATAGGACAATTAAATTGCCACAACGATAGGGTGGCGAATTCTGAACTAGACAAACTATTTATCGATTCAATTCATTTCGCTCAAGCAAAATCTCAAATTATAATTAACAAAATTGGTGTTTCTAATAATAAAATAAAAACTGTGTGGCAAATAATTAATAGAGAAACTGGAAAGACACAACAAAGCGATCAGAATGAGTTGTCTTTGAAAATATCTAATCAAACCATTTCTGGTAAGCAAGAAGTCGCTGAGACATTAGAAAATTTCTTTACCAACATTCCGTTAGAGGTTACGAAGTCTCTTCCCTCCTCATCTAAATTAGCTGAAGCTCTTCTTAAAGAAAACTTTACTAAAGACATACCAACCTTTAAATTTAAATCAATATGTATTGATACAATTAAAAACGCGTTCAAAAGTCTCAACGTAAAAAATACTGAAGACTTGTGGGGGATATCCGTTAGGGTTCTTGGAGATATTATTGACTCAATTGCTCCTGTCCTAACAGGCATATTCAATAAATGTTTGGACAGCGGCACTTTTCCTGACTTAATGAAACACAGTAAAGTAGTACCAATTTTCAAATCAGGCTGTAAGAGTGATCCCTCAAATTATAGGCCTATATCCGTGCTTCCAGCATTGAGTAAAATCTATGAAAAAATCATGCTGGAACAGATGTTGTCTCACTTCAATTCAAATAAGATCCTGCATAGTCAACAGTTTGGTTTCACGAAAGGTAGGTCGACAACGGACGCGGGAGTAAAACTCATCAGCCACATCTTGGAATCTTGGGAGAAGTCCCAGGATGCCATTGGCATTTTCTGTGATCTCTCGAAAGCGTTCGACTGCGTCGACCACAACACACTGATCTGTAAATTACACCACTACGGAATTTGAGGAAAATCTGCTGATCTTGTGCTTTCCTATTTATCAAACAGACAGCAAAAAGTAAATGTTAATGGGGCGACGTCCTCCGGGTCTCTAGTCAAGATGGGCGTGCCCCAAGGTTCAATTCTCGGCCCTTTCCTTTTTCTTGTTTACATTAATGATCTCCCTTTTATGATGGCCAAATTATCGGATATAATTCTATTTGCTGATGATACTTCGCTAATTTTTTAATTAGATAGGAAAGATACGGATGTCTTACATGTCAACGAAAGTCTGATTGTTCTCTCTAAATGGTTCGCAGCTAACAATCTTTTACTGAATGCGAAAAAAACAAAATGTCTGAAGTTTTCCTTACCAAATGTACCACAACGTGACCTAAATTTAAATCTTGACGGCAAAAATCTTGAAGTTATAAAGGAAACTGTATTCTTAGGGATTACTATCGATTCAAAATTGCAGTGGGGCGCGCACATTAGAACTCTTTCGGGTAGGTTAAGTTCAGCTGCATATGCAGTAAGGAAAATAAGGCAGTTAACCGATGTAGCCACAGCAAGGTTAGTATACTATGCTTATTTCCACAGTATTATGTCTTATGGCATTCTGCTGTGGGGATCAGCTGCAGACGTTGACTCAATTTTCATCTTACAAAAGAGGGCAGTCCGCGCAATCTATAAAATGAGTCCACGAGAGTCCCTCAGAGAAAAATTTAAAGAGATCGATATACTGACCCTACCTTCCCCCTTCCCTCGGATCCCTCCTTCCCTCGGATCGCGCTAGTGAATGGACGTGCGCACTGCTTTCTGTCCAAAATATTGCAAAAATCATAAATAAAATTACAATATTAACTCGCTCAAGTACCAGGAGTTCATATACCGGTGCAAGTGTTATCGCCGTGTGTGAAAGGGACAGAAGGAGGGTTACAAATATAATTCTCACTGTAGCTATTATTTTTTGCACATACGCCGGCCGGCCGCTCTTTGTTTGTCGTCCAGTTTATCGAGACCCTCATTAACATTTAAACCCACACTGAACGGAGCTCATATCGCTGGTGAGTTTGTTTGACTACGCAAACTGTGGACCTACATAAACAATCTTTAAAATGTCAACACCAAGTACTCCACCACCTAACAAAGTGCAATCTAAAAATGATATCTCCAAACTTGATCCGGAAAATCCCTTGAATTACGTTGGCAGAAGACAAAAGAGGCCACGAAACGAAAACACAGAATCACCAATCGAGTCAATCATCAAGGATGAACTAATGGGTATGCTCACCAACTGGAAAAAGGATCTCGATATTATCCTAAATAAACTGTGCTTGGACATGGCGGAACTTAAACAACAGAACGTCAAGATTCAGTCTACTAATGAAGAGATGGATAAATCTATGAAATTTATGTCTAGCAAATATGAAGAAATGAAGGAAAAGATTATTGGCATGGAACACGAACGAAAAGAAAATCGGAACTATATAACAACTTTGGAAAATAAAATTGATGATCTACAAAAAAGGCTTAAGTTCTCAGTCAGATTGAGAAGGAGACACAACAGGATCTGTGTGGACTCGTTAAAAAAACTTGTGATGCTTTCGAAACTCATATTATACCTGCAGACATAAAGGACATTTATAGAATCGCAAACAAAACAGGTGGATCCACAGTTATAACGGAGTTTACTTCAGTGCTGACTAAAAACAAGATCTTAAACAATGTGAAGTTGTATAATAGAAACCATGTAGACAATAAGCTCTCTACGTCTACTATTGGTGTACCGGGACCTTCTATACCTATTTATATAACTGAGAGCCTAACAAACAAGGACCGAAGACTGTTTGCCATGGCCCGTGACTCAGCCAAGAATCTGAAGTATAAATATTGCTGGGCTAATAGAGGCAGAATTTACATGCGTAAAGATGATGGAGGTAAGCGCGTGGAGATTAAAAATGAGGCGGACTTATTGGCTCTCAATAAAATGTGACTAAATACTATTTCACTACTGTACTTCCCCAATGTTAATTTTGTAAACTGTGTCACAAATTCACACTTAGCTGAGTGTGTCTCATGCTTTATCTTATCCGTACAACTATTTAATTTCTTAAGCCTACCCTCAGATGATCATAATATCTCATGTAAACACACGTACACCTTCCATATTCAATTCCATATCACTATACATTTTGCATTATACTATCAGATACTCGTATTATTAAAATCAAACTTTACTTACAACTACACAGACTACATTACAAAACTGTTGTTAGCGTACTATAAAAATAACTTTGAAATAGCCCGTATATTATTACCAAATATGTATACAATTAATAATTTTTTTGTTAAAACATTAACTCTTGAAATATTTTTTCGGGTGTGGATCAAGTCACTCCCGCCTTATTACCATGGTTTGTGCCCCGAGAAATACAAGATATATAATTCGCAGCAATAAATGATTTCCTTACCAACTTGGATGGCACCTCCTTCTGTGACGCGCAAACCTGTGACCCTGACGCCTGCACCTCTTTATTACCCGTACCAAATACTAACCTTACCGTATTACTACAAAACATTCGCAGTACTCATGCCAATTTCTCTGGGTTTTTAACTTTACTGGAACGAATTAACATACCTAGTGATGTAATTATATTATCCGAGTGCTGGCTTTCGTGTAATCCCATAATTCCCACTATTGATGGCTACAACTCTTATAAAACTTTAAATAATTACAACCAAAATGATGGTGTGATCGTATATGCTAAAACGAGTTTATCTAATATAAAAGTAAGAGAGCCAGTTATTTCTGAAGCTAATTGTCTAGTTGTTACTATAGGTACCTACGTAGCAATTGTTGCTATTTACAGACCATATGCCTTTTCTGATCCTTCAATATTTATAGAATCGCTGGACAATATCCTTAACGAACTCAAATCCTACAGGAACATTGTCCTCATGGGAGATATTAATATTGATATTGCTCACGGTTGTCAATCTAAACATTCTTTAGACTATCTTGATCTTCTAGCACACCACGGACTCTTTACGGGTCACACATACCCCACCCATGGCTCCACTTGCCTGGATCACGCTAACCTGAAAACTTCGGTTTCGTCAAAAATTCTCATAATAGAGTCCACCATCACCGATCACTATGCAGTTATGCTCGCCCTCTGTAAGAGGAAACCTGACAAAACGAAACAGCCTTCTTTTGTCAGGGTCAATGATGATGAGCTTGCAAGTGATATGGAGAACATAAATTTTGAGCCTGTTTACACCGCTAAGGACCCTAACTTGGCTACTAAATACTTGATCGAACCAATCATGTCTGCATTAGCTAAAAATACCACAACATTAACTCTGTCTCGACGACGCAGACCTATCAAACCCTGGATAACTTCAGGACTGTTGAAGTGTATGCGTCATAGAGACAATCTATATAGAAAACTTAAGATCAACCCGACAGATGAAATTCTCAATGTCTCCTATAGAAGGTACAGGAACTATTGTACTAACCTGTTGCGAAAGGCTAAAACTGATTATGAAAAATTAGAATTTAAAAAAGCTGGTAGGAACTCAAAACAAGTATGGAACGTTATCCAGAATGTCACAAACTTAACTAGGTCTCAATCGTCCGCATATGAACTTCTGGAATCCTCCAGTGATAAGCAATCTGCCATAAATAAGGTTAATTCGTACTTCGTGAGAGTGGGTAGTGATTTGGCTGAAAAAATTATCAAGAACCCTCGACCTCCTTCTCCTTCGTCATGCTCCTGCTCTCAATCTAAATCCTTTGTGCTATTAAATACCGATGAGTCAGAGGTGGAACATCTAATAACTTCTCTCAAAAACAGTTCAGCGGTTGGTTGGGACGGCATTTCTTCTGAATTTCTTAAGAGGCACAAACAAATTATTGTCCCTCCCCTCACATATCTCTGTAACTTAACTTTAAACACAGGTATCTTCCCTGACCTGTTCAAAAAGGCACTACTGCACCCAATTTTTAAGTCTGGCGATCGAGGACGTGTCGAGGACTACCGGCCTATCTCTGTTCTGCCCGCGATGTCAAAGATACTTGAAAAAATTATTAACTCTAGGCTTGTTACTTATCTGGAGTCACACAACTTGCTTTCACCTAATCAATTTGGCTTTAGAAGAAAATTGTCAACAGATGATGCTGTACATAATCTAGCTGATCTGGTAGTCAAGAAACTTGATAAAAAGCAAAAGTGCGTTGCGCTGTTTCTAGACCTCGCGAAAGCCTTCGACACGGTTTCCATTTCCATGCTCATTCACAAGCTCGAGTCTCTGGGAGTAAGAGGGGTGCAGCTGTCCCTGTTTCGGAGTTATTTAACAAAAAGAACCCAGAGTGTTAAAATTGGGTCTTGTATGAGCTCTGATTTACCAATAGATTGCGGAGTGCCTCAAGGAAGTATCCTTGGCCCTACCTTGTTTCTGGTCTTTATAAATGACCTCTGCAACCTTACTCTCCAAGGTGGTAACATATTTTCATATGCTGACGATACAGCACTTATTTTTTCATCCAACTCCTGGCCGGATACCTATCGCCTTGCTCAGATTGGGTTTGATGCAGTTAGAGAATGGCTAAATAACAATTTACTTACCTTGAATACAACTAAAACTAAACTTATGAATTTTTCTATTCGGAATCCATCGAATTCTTTAGACCCCTCTTTGCAGATATTGGCGAAACCCTTATATCTTGCTAATGACTGTGCATGTGATAATGTGTCAGGTGCTATTGTGCTTAAACATGTCACAGCAGTTAAATACCTAGGGATACTGATAGACAGTAACCTAACATTTAAAGAGCATATTGAACAGTTATCAGGGAGGGTGAGAAAACTCATCTACATTTTTAAACAATTGCGTCAATCAGCTGACGCAGATGTTATGAAAATGGTGTATCTAGCATTATGCCAGTCCATCTTGAGCTACTGCTCAATCACGTGGGGTGGTGCAGCCAAGTCCAACCTGATAAAGGTTGAGCGTGCGCAAAGGGCCGTGCTTAAGGTGTGCTGTTTTAAGTCCCGTCTCTTTCCTACAAAAGAATTATACGAGTACTGTCAAGTTCCCACTGTTAGGCAACTATTTATTCTAGTTACTGCGCTGAAACAACATTCTCTAACACCCTTCGACCCGGATTCCACTACTCGTAACCGCCTTGTAGCGACATCTACCGCAATAAAAACATCCTTTAGCCGCAGATTCTTTGTCTTCCTTGGGCCATACTTATATAACAAACTCCATAAATTGTTATCCATACATAACTTGAATCGTCGATTATACAAAACCACGCTACAAAATTGGCTTCTTTCACAATCCTACTCAGAAACAGAAGGCCTCTTGGAGGTCCTCCAGTAATCTCTCCCTTCTCTTGAATTATTAAATCGTTAATATAGAAATCTTACGCTATGTTATTGCACACGCAAGCACAGTCACCCACATACACCCCACACCCACATACACACCACACACGCATACACACCACATACACATACACACAATACACCCCCAACACCACACTTACACAGTCATTTAAATATTGTAACCTTAGCTTACTCACCAACCGTTTACTGATCTCTAATCTTGTCATTGTATACTCGTCTATGCTACTTTTATGTGCAATTGTAATGGCCTATAAAAAGCGATTTGAGGTGGAGGCCTGGTGACCTGTAACACAGGTTTTATTTACCTACCACAGGCACCAGCGATCCACAACCAAATTTGTAATCTACAATTTAAAATATCTTTTGTTTTGTACTTTGTTTGTGGTGAGAAATAAACGATTTTATTATTATTATATTTATTACCTTCTCTTTATATATTGGAATGTATTTTGTATGTCCGCAAAAATCGAGGGCTTTTCAAAACTAGAAGCGATTTCCATAATTTAAATACACGCAGTAAGCATGAAATTGTAATACCCAAATTCAGATTAACGAAAACTAGCAAGTCTTTTCTTATAAACAGTATACGCTTTTATAATAAGTTGCCAAAGCCAGTTATAGAATTGACCGATGGAAAGTTCAAAAACTACATCAAACGTGTCCTTATTAAAAAAGCATATTACAAAATCAAGGACTACGTTGAAGATAAAAATTTTAGCTCCTTCTGCGCATGCGGCTTCCCTGGTAACTCATAAACGGCACAAATATGTGGATGTCTCTAACTATTCTCAATTTCATTTTTACTTTTTTTCTTTCTTTTAATTAGACTTTTTACAATGATTTCAATAATCTTTATAGCCCTTTGCTATGAATAGTTACAGCACTGATAACAACATTTGTGCCACATGTTAAATTTAGTCTTGTTATATATTTTTATTTATTTTTTCCTTTGTATAGATTCTTTTACTGATTGTTTTGTGAATGTGTGAACATTGTAGGCCTTCTAGATTTCTAGACGCTTGTTAACATTTGTTAACTCTCTCGTTTATACAATTTTTTTTTTTTAGTTTCTTACGACTTATTGTCGGGCCTACGTTGTCCCCCCATATCTAAGCACTAATACTGTAACGTGGAAATATTGTAAAACAAACCAATTTTTTTAAAAGAGTAACCGTGGAGTTTCTTGCCGGTTCTTCTCCACAGGAAACGACTAACCCGAACCGTGCACCTTTTGTCGACGTTTTATAAGTGCCCATGTAGGCCTATGTGAAATAAAAAACATTTGATTTGATTTGATTATAACTTAGTCTTGCAGTCGCTCGCGGGCTGCAAAGTTATCATTGGTGCTGATGTTAATTACTATGTCATCTTCACTATGGTATAGCAAAATTCGTTCTACGGATTATGAATGACGCTGCACTGTTAAAGATTTCATTGCTGAAAAGAATCTAACTATTCATAATACCCTTGACGCACCACCATCTTACTGTAACTAAAAGGGCGAATCTTACTTTTACGTCACACTTTCTAGTGCAGACGTACGTTTGGATAGGTGGCGTGTCCTACTGATCATCGCTTGCAAGGGCGGATCCAGGATTTTTTTCTGGGAGGCACAAGCGGCGGACAGTCAAAAAAATCAACAATAACTGTCAGAAATAAACTTGAATTATCATACTTCATGTTTATTTCTACAAGTTCAAGTATGTACAGGAAGGGTTATGAAAGACAAGAGTTTCACTCATGTTCTTTCTGTTCGCGGAACGCAACGTCTTCCGGTTCGCGGTCGCCACTCCAAAACTTTTCTGCCCCATCGGCCATCTGTTCTGCGAGCAATGTGCCCTGCCCACTGCCACTTAAGTGTGGCAATTCTTCGGGCTATGTCGGTAACCCTGGTTCTCTTGCAGATCTCTACATTTCTGATTCAATCACGCAAGGACGGTTACCTATCACAAGTTCGAACAACATTTGACTGAATTTCATTTCACCTAAAACTTTTCAACTATTATCGTTTCGTTTTTTTTTACTTCATCGAAGCCACGTCTGCCACTGTCTCAGTTGACCTATTATCAATTAAATTTTTTTCGTTACACCAACGTTTTACTTGGTCGAAAAACTTTTTACCGAAGTTACACTTAGCCGAAATAACATTAGTCCGGAATATTTTTATTTAATCACATATCAAAATAATAAGTGAAAAAGAAACAGTGGGCGAATACAAATATTTAAAACAGCGACCTGTAAAAAAGAATGTCGACGGAGCTCCTTTTTCTGTCTGCAGGGTCTAAAGTAACCTAACACGAAGGAGATGACAGGAGCTAAGTTCGCTCGCTTTGCTCGCTCACTTCACCTCCCGTCATTCACTTCGAACCTAACTTATCCGTGTCGGGGTGCCCTAAACTCCCGAGCTCACTTCGCTCGCTCTTGGACAAATTCTTTGAAGTAATTAATTAATAAAAATGTCTAATGCATGACAGCTATTAATAAATCATTTGCATGAAAACACAGACAAGGCTGCGTGAAGTCGATTTTGCAGCGATTCGTTTTTGTCACTTAATTTTGTAGCACAACATATTGACTTTTATGACACTAGTTCAATTTTAAATTGAAAATGCTACCAAGTAACCGGCTATATATTTGTGACTAAATAATATTCCCTAACATGTTGTTTCGGTTTGGTGAAAATATGGCAAATGAAAAAAGTTCAAAAGAGGCTTCAGCAAAAAGCAAAAAGTTATTTTGTTAATCGGCGAAATGTAGATCGGTAAAATAATACATATGCCACATGATATTTCGATGATCTGAAAATATGTCAAATAATGCTTATAGCAAAAAAGACATCGGTCAATTGTTTTCGGTAAAATGAAATTCGTCCAAAAAATATTCGGAAAAGTGATCGGTTCCCCGCAAGGACACCTCGAGGCTGGCCCTCTTCATTGCCCTTTGGGTGACTGTAAGCTTTCTGATGAGGACCGTTGTGAGCGACCACGTCTCAGAGCCATAAGTTCTTCTAGAGACACCGTGGTAAGTTTGACGATAAGAAACCGCGCAGCTTCCCGAATGCTGCCCCACCGAGTAGGATTCGACGGTTGGCCTCTTTCTCGAGATTGGACCTGCCCAACTGGACCGAGCGTTGTACTGGGGGTCCTCCATGACAGCTTTATCATCGGCGAATCGGCCTCTCCAGTCTAGAACCTTGAAGACATCCTTCAGTGCAGTGGTGAATAGTTTCTTTCTGTTATTTTATTCATATATTTTAACAACTCTGTAATTTGATTTCCTTCTAAGTATGTGCTGTGATGGAATCTCCACAGTACACAAAATACCGTCTGGGGTGGGGGGGCACGTGCCCCCGTAAAGCGTTAAGCGTACGTAAAGCGTTTTGGTCTCTGGCTAAGTCGGTCGAATCGAACTTCTGTCGTCCCTCACTACCACCACTGCTGAAACCCGACGGGTCACTGGCCCATTCCGCTGAGGAGAAGGCAAATTTATTTGCCTCTCATTTTGCGGAATCTTCACGTCTGAATCCTGGTGGCGTGCGGCCCCCTCCTTCTTCTGATGGATGCGAGACGAGTATGTCGGACATTCGTATTCATCAAAAAGACGTCCGTAGGGTGTTGCGCAACCTCGACGTTAACAAGGCTAGTGGCCCTGACGGAATACCAGCAATTGGGTTGTTGAACCAGGTACATTTAGAAACACAATTGTCATAACGTAATCGATTTACATATGGGTAGGTGATATTGGCCAGTACGACAAAACGCCAATTTCATAGGTAAGGACCTAATAAATTGACTGTAGCTACCTAATGTTTTGGTAAGCGGCCAGCATTCCCTACAAAATTCGGTCACGGACTCACGGAGTCACGGCGCAGGAAAATAAAACCACAAACAATAACTAAAGCCAATTCTCACAAAAATTTGTTAATAATTATTATGTTTCTGATAGTGGCCGACTGAAGGTTCGGTTTCGGCCTGATTCTGACAAAAAAATCTTGTTTTGGCCTTAGTTTCGGTTTCGGGCAAAAATTTGCCGAAACTTTCGTGTTTGAATTGTCGTGCGTCGTTCGGCTAACTCATAGTCACTCCAAACTCTAAGAGAACTCCTCAGTAACCGTCGATTGCCAGTTAGCCTCCTGGATGATTAGAGTAGGTGGCGAGTTCAAAAGAATGGGCTGGCTCAATGTACTGGCTCCATTCCTGTTCAACATTTATACCAATGACCAACCGGCGAACTCAAACACGGCCGGCTTCCTTTATGCAGATGACCTGGCATTAACCTGCTAATGCTAAGCCACTGTTTTGAGGAAATGAATGCCAAGCTTTCCCTTTCCGAGCTCAGTCGTTATAATGCTGAGAACACTCTCAAACCTAATCCATCAAAAACGCAGACATGCGCCTCGGTTCTCGGATGTTACCGACGTCCAGTGTCTGTGCGGCGTCTCTCCGTAGCCCATAGTTCGTCCTTTACTGCATGCCCTGTAACCTGTACATGTTAGGACCTTATGGCTGCGTCGGTAGGGGTGTTGCCGTAATGTCGTGGCTGAATTTATACTGGGCCAAACATAACATTTGAGAATTGTATTTTCCATTAACACGCTAAGAAGAAGCTGACTAGATTTCAGTAAACAACAGATTTTTTAAATATGTTTAAGAAAGCTTGGGTTTCGGCCGAAACTGAGACCAAGGTCGAAATTTCGGCTTCGGTTTCGCGGATGAAAAACAGTTTCGGTCGGACACTAGTTTCTGACAATTTGTTTATACCTAGAGTACATCTATATACAGGGGCGTCTTTACCTATAGTGCAGGGTGTGCGTAGCATACGGGCGCAGCACCCTAGGGGGAGCCGAGTGCAACTCGCGCGCCCTCCGGCCGCGGCACTTTCAATGACTCACGTAAAAAGAGCTCCGGTTTTCATACATTTTGTATGGCATCAGGAGCTCTTCTTATATATGTCGAATTACAGAAAAGCAAGGCGTGCCACTAGCGGCTTTTATAAACAGATTATTACAGATTATATTGGATTATAATAGTAGTGAGTGTGAGCGTGCTGTTTTAATTTTACAACCCGATAATTATATTGCGAATCCCAAATTCGGCTGATTAGAATTAAAAATAACATTAAAATTGCCATGGACAAATGTGACGCGCGCGGCATTTCTCAAAAGCGTGTGTACGTGTGGCGCGTGCCGCACTTTGTGTTCTACCGCTACACGTAATTTTGTGAAGTAAGAATTAAAGCAATGGATTAAGTATTATACTTGAGTAAATATGAAGTAAATCGGCTTTTCTTTTGATATACCTTTTAAGTAAGATTTGTTATTAGCTGTTGCGACTTTACCCGTCTACAGTGGGCCTCGCATTGAGCTACCAAAATCTGTCAAATGTTCCCAATTGATATTGAACTCTGTACGTATGACATGAGGTCGTAATTAGGGTTATATCAGACAGAGAACGGTCACACGATCAAGCGTTCAAGAGGTCAGTTTTGTGTTTCTTTTTAGGGTTCCGTACCCAAAGGGTAAAAACGGGACCCTATTACTAAGACTTCGCGATCCGTCTGTCTGTCTGTCTGTCTGTCTGTCTGTCTGTCTGTCTGTCCGTCTGTCTCCAGGCTGTATCTCATGAACCGTGATAGCTAGACAGTTGAAATTTTCACAGATGATGTATTTCTGTTGCCGCTATAACAACAAATACTGAAAACAGTATAAAGTAAATATTTAAGGGGGGCTCCCATACAACAAACGTGATATTTTTGCCGTTTTTTGCTCGATATTAATAACGGCAACAGGTAGACGCTTGAAATATTCACAGAATGTTTAGTTGTATATTTATATCAAAAAATAATAATTAATAAATTAAAATAAAATAAATTAAGGGGGGCTCCCATACAACAAACGTGATTTTTATGCAGTGTTTTGCGATAATGGTACGGAACCCTTCGTGTGCGAGTCCGACTCGCACTTGGCCGGTTTTTTCTAAATGGGTTAAAGATGAAGAATTTTTTATAATTCCTTTCGGATGACAATTGATTCCTTCAATGAACTATATGACAAAGTTAAACATGACTTAGATAAATAAGATACTAACTGGAGGAAAGCCATTTCAGCAAAATAAAGATTGGTGCTACTTTTCCTCGGTTTTTATAATCGTTATCCTTCGCATCGTATAAAAAACGCCTTTAACCGCCATAATTAGCTTATCAGTCTCCATCTTCCTTCCAATCTGGTCACCGAAACAGCAGTGAACGCGCGAACGCGTACGGTCTGGTTGACGCGGTCAGAATGCCTCCTGTGTGGGCAGTACCGTCTTTACCATACGGGCACACGGGGCCCGTGCCCAGGGCCCCCATCCTCAGGGGGCCCCGAAGGACCGACAACCGACAATTTCTTCACATTTATTCTCAAAACATTTCAGTAACAGTGAGCACCCGGGTCGAAAATGAAACTTACTTTTGTCTTCAAATTTTAGCCAACATTTTGGAAAAAATGTAATGAATTTGCAGAATTTTATCATAAAGATATTAATATATGAACTCAAAATAGAATGTTTTCCAATATTTAAAAAACATAGCAAAGCAATCAGCGGATTTGAATATCTCAACCTTACTTAACCTCATAAAGTCATATAAATGAGAAGGAACTTCCAAACGTTGAAGTTGTTACAAGAATATTCCTTTGCCTAATGGTTACCAATTGTAGTGGAGAGCGTTCATTTTGGCAGCTTAAGAGAATAAAAAATGAATTGCGAACAACAATTTTCCAAGAACGACTAAGTAATTTGTCAATTATGTGCATAGAAAGTGGTATGCGTTTCGATGGCGCGGCCAGGGCGATTTTTAAAAATAAAAGTATGCCAAGATAGATTTTTAATATGTACAACTGACTATTTCTAATCTTATGACTAATAACAAAACAAACTTACATACAAAAGGGAGAGGGAAAAGGACTCATAGCGCATCAAAAAATTCTTCCACATCGATGTCAATGGGAAACGTGCCCAGAACGCTGGCAGCATTGCCACGTTGAATAGCAATGCTGATTCTCTGGCTGAAGAAAAGGCCAGCCCTCTGGTCACGCGAACAGTCGACTAACCGTTTACTTATGTCTCGAAAAACTCGATGAGCACTCGGACCCCATGGACCTAATGTCTCAACCCCAAACGGCTCAAACATATAACTGCCAATAAGGTTGTTATATTTGCGCCGTTTGAGGTTTTCTGCACCAGCAGCAGCTGCCCCAGCACAGCCCGCCGTGCTAAGAAGATGGGATGGCGCAAGGGTATCGACACATGTTGCATCCCCCACCAAAGGCCTACCCAACTTCCAAGGCATTATGGTCATCCCATCCGGTCTCTTCCCATCGTCGCGTGCCAAGCCATTGGGTTCTAAAACAGCTGGCACCCCGGCGGTGACAAGAGCTCGACGTATGATGTCATTAATGCTGGCGTGCCGTGCTATCCGACCAGCGCTCCTACTGCAGGATAGGCCATGGTGTCCGAGGCGGTCGACTGCTTCACCACATTGACAGCGATGTGGAGCTCCGCTGGGAGTACCTAGTCGCAGACATGTAGCGATCCGGAAGGTAGTGTCACTCAACATTGTGCCTATGTTGGGTGACGGTAAAGCCTGTAGCCAGAGGCCCGACTCCCACTCACCCACAGCCAGTAGGCGAGCACGCTCAGCAGTATTGGTGGACGTATTTATGAGTTTATTCCGTACCAATCTGCAGAGCGGCTCATCCCACTGTCTTTGGGAAGATGGGTTTTCGGGCAACGCCGTATTCGGGCAAGCCACTTTCCAGGCGCACACTGCGTCGGTCGAGCACGGCACTTCACAGTTAACCAGCGACAGGGATAAAATTTTAGTGGTTAACGTTTTAGTGCTGTGGACCGAAGACAGGAACGCCGGTAGGCTTATACTAGAAATTTTGCGGATGCCGAGCCCGCCAAAGCGAATGGGTAGCGTGGCTTGCGTCCAGGCTCGGTCATCCAAGGCCACATTTAAGATAGATGTCAGAGTGCGTTGAATAATTTCGTCAATTTTTTCCAGGAGAAGTGGCTGCTTCCATAAAGGGGAAGAGCGGAGAAAATACATAAAATTTGGTCCAAAACAGCAATACCTAATGAGAGTAAAAGCCGAATGAAGGTTAAAATTTGGGAGAGTCTATCCGAAATATCATTAAAATGGTTAATTTTGCCATCGATGAATGAAGAAAAACTGTCTTCCAAAATTGGGGAACCTAGGAGGTGCAGTGAACTTTTATCTAAAATTTTGATCTTTGGGGCTATTGCATAAAATTTCTGTAGGGTCGGTTGTCTGTCGGTACTGTCACAAAGAAAAATTTCACATTTGGAGTGGTTAAGTTCTAGGCCGATGGATTGGAACTGCTCTTTCAGAAATTGAAAATCTGCTAAAACGGTGTCTACGTCACCTCCTAGTGTTCCATCATCCAAATACCATACGTTAAATTTCGAATTTAGTTTTTGAATGATCGGATGAATAGCCAGACTGAAAATGACTGGCCCGATAGGGTCACCTTGTTGGCAACCAACTGAAGATTCCAAAACATTGTCTTTGTATAATAATTTTGATGGGTACCTATAGCATTGCCACAAAAAGCCGAAAATTTCTGGAAGCTCTTTTTTTGCTTCAGCCAACAAAGTGTCCCTGTTGACGGAATTAAAGGCGTTTTTAACGTCAACCTTGAGGATGACCTCACCCTTACCGGAATTCAAAAAAGTGGAAAGGGCATGTACGGCAGCCTCACAACCCCCTCTGGAGCCAAATCCAAGTTGTAGGGGCTGCAATTTAGAAGTAAGAGTTTTACTATATAGTTTACAGCAAATTTTGGCTGCCATACGCCTGTAGGTGCACCCGACGGCAATTGGACGAATACCGCCGTCCTTCTTGCGCAGGGCACATAAGTTGGCCCCGTACAAGACATCGACGACGGCATCGTTCACACCGCCGGAGAGCATTAGGTTGACTAGAGCCGCAAGCTCCTTCAAAAGAGACTCACCAGCGTTCCCGGCGCCTGAACTTAAAAGATCTTTTAAGTGTTGAGGAGACAGGCCGTCGAGGCCGCCAGCGGAACCGTTTCGGAAGGAGCTCACGGCTGCGATCAACTGGGGGGCTGAAATCTGTAGAAAGGATGAATTGAGATCGGGGGTGTCAGGTGGGTCGGGAAAGGTAAGATCGTCCCCAGGCGCTGGATGTTTACTCTCCAAGGCTGAAATAGTTTCTGGAGAGTAAGGCGCCACCACATCACTGCTGAACAACAGCCTGGCCGCTCCCCTAATGTCAGATTATGTAAAAATTTTAAAAGTTGATTCCCAAAACCATAAATTTGTCAAAGTTATGGTTAAAAAGATTTAAGGGTTTGAACGTGGCCGCGCCATTGAAACGCGGCGAACGGCGCGGCCACGGACATCTTTAAAACTAAGCGTTGCAGAGGCCTGATATTTAGGGAAATGGCAGATTGAATTAGTCGAAATAGGTAAAAATACATAAAAAAATTCTAGGTTTATATTTCAGGAGCTATAAGACCAAAACCCTATGGCCACGCCATTGAAACGGTGAAAAACACGTTATCGTCGATATCTCGCTGAAAAAGCATCGCAGAGGACTGAAGTTTTTTGTAAAACTTAGATTTGAATTTGTCAAAGTATGTAAAAATACACAAAAAAATCCTAGGTTTATATTTCAGGAGCTGTAAGACCAAAACCCTATGGCCGCGCCATTGAAACGGTGAAAAACACGTTATCGCCGAAATCTCCCTGAAAAATCATCGCAGAGTTCTGAAGCTTTTTGTAAACCCTAGATTTGAATTTGTCAAACTATGTAAAAATACACAAAAAAAATCCTAGGTTTATATTTCAGGAGCTGTAAGACCAAAACCCTATGGTCGCGCCACTGAAACGGTGAAAAATACGTTATCGCCTATTTCTCGCTGAAAAAGCATCGCAGAGGTCTGCAGTTTTTTGTAAACGCTAGATTTGAATTTGTCAAAACATGTCAAAATACACAAAAATATCCCAGGTTTATATTTCAGGAGCTGTATTACGGTATTGCGTAGAAATAAGTTGTGGTTATCTAGTCAGAAAGAAAGTATTAGCGAAATCTTTTTTTGTAAACAACACCTATTAATATGTATAATTACCATTATTAGGCAAAAAAATTCTTTTAGTTTTATAATTTAAAACCTTCAATACGTTTTGAATGTTCTGATAGGGTGACCATGACTTATTGTTTACAGAAAACTTTCCACCTGCAAGTATTAGAAACAACTTTTAAAATTTATTACATAATCTTGGCATGGTTTTTTTTTTAAATTGCCGTGGCCGCGCCATCGAAACGCATACTAGAAAGTGACATCCTTCAAAAAATTTACTTTTAGGATATAATAGAAGATTTTGCTAAACAGAAACCCCGAAAGAAACCACTATCGTAATCGTAACTAAACAACCAGCAGTATACTAATATCATTAGTGACATAATTATTATATTATATATAATACCCATTGTAGTGTATGTAAATATCAATAGATCGCGCTACAAGCCGATTACAGTATTGTAAAGCTGCCTCGTGCGCACACGCTGCTCGGTTATAAATACCGGTCCGAGTGGTGGGGCGATCAGTCGTTATCGGACTGTCGGCCTGTGCGGTGGTGCGTTGGCGAGTCAACTATTAATATTGATAAATGTGCATATTTTACATTGGCGACGAGGAGAAAACCGTAGAGTGAATAAAGTAATAAATAAAACTATTTTTCACTAAAAGGAACATGAAGACTTTGTTATAATAAAAAAAAAAATACAAGAAAAAGAAAAGTGTGGAATGACGGTGACAGTTAAAATCAGTGGCGGTTCGTTTTTGAAGTGCATCAAATGTATACGATAAGTAGTGCACTTGCTGAGTAGTGCAGTGGAATTCAATCTCGTAAAACACACACTGTGCACACTGGTGGCACACTACACCGTCGGCGTCGTATTGTTATGGTCCCACCAAAACTGAATGCAGTAGAAGTAAGTCCTTCAGCTTCGCGTCTACATGGCAGACAATGTGGGACTAATTTAAGAAGTCGTCGAGTTTTCTGCGACTACCCTCAGAATCTCGAATAATGAAAAACCAGTCCGGAGCGGAGCAACAACCAAGGAGCTGGACAGGTCAAGGAGGAGCGTGTGGATGTGTGGATCCATACATACGAATCTTTATGCCAATCTGGTGAGTCGTATTCATTTTGTTATGGCTCAGGACAAGTGGTTATTGTTCAAACTTCTGGTTTTGTATACAGTATGGGTCATGTCAGGTCATAATCCATATTGGCTATCACTGGTCAATTTTTAGTGTTGTTGAAGAATATCACTATAGGCCATTAGCTAACCTTAGCTGATTATTTTTGTTTGGACGTTAGAGCGATATAGTAACAATGCCGTACTTCATTCAAGAAAAATGATAATTTCAAATAAAACGATAAGTTTTGAGTTAATTGTGTTTGATCATTGAATTGGTTATATTTATACCTAGCACTATCACTAGGTAATTGAGACATATCTAGTACAAAGCCAGTACATAATGAATTTATTATTGACAATAATAGTTTCAAAATTTGGTTCAGTAAGGATGAGATATCCCTTGTGAAGGACTGCACAACTGTCATTTTAAGTGTTTGAGCGAGTTGGTATTTTAGCTGCTTTAACCAATACTGGCCATTGGTCAAGTACATGTATTCAGAACAGAGCTTATGTCTCGGAACGATTTACAACAATCTCGATCGATCGATCGATCGATTTTCATCTTCAGATCTTAATTCACATGCTTAGTTTCAAAGTAACATTATGATAGTATTAGATCCCGCGATCGCTATCCTTTGAAATCTTTAAATAGTAATAGAACGAATAAGTACGCTCACGAGGCATACAAAGGATGCCTCTAAGTAGTGCTCCTAACGAGTTAAACGTAGAAAACAGTGAGGGGAGTTCCTCCACCAAGCAGGAGAACACATACCGTGGCTAGTAGGTCGCACTGTGCGCACTTGTCTGTAGTCTTACCTGCAATTCACTTGTGAGTTGTTCAGGGGGCGATGGGCAGCTGGTGATGTAGCCGGGACATGGGTCTCAAAGGAGACTATCGTTGTATTGGTTTTGAAATAACCTGTAGTCGTCGACTCTATGTGAAGTGACACACATCGTGTTGGTCGATCACTTGAGGTAATGACGATATGGGTGGCTTGAATTTCACTAGCTGCTGCGGCAGTCGTGCCATGAGCGTCGAATATTATCTAAGCTGATACGGGTTCTGATCAATTACTACTAAGGCTTAGAGGAACCTTTCGCTATCGGTGATCGTTATACACTAAAAGCTTTAAATAGGTACGCTTAGAACTTAGAAGTATACACACGATAGGTTTAGGATGATGATAGTGGGTACTCACGTTCCAGTCGATGTTGATTTCGATAATAATGATTGATGAGCAAGCTGTAGAAGGTTAGGTTATTCAGTCTATCGGCCGTAGTGTGTGTTCGACCGTACCAGTGGTTAAGCGTAGTCGTGGCCGTAAATCGGTATATTTTGAGGCAACACAAGTAGTCCGTAGGTGCGCAATATTGCGTTTAGCTCTGTCGGAGGTCTGGGTCTAGATAGACCGTTGTGTGAGGGCAATGCGATTGCTGGTCGGCTAGAGAGCCGAGGCGTTAGAGGCTTTACTCGAGGGTTCCTGTTGGCTTGGCAGTTTTACTGCAGTAGAGTTTTAAAGTTTCTTTGGTACGATTGTGGTTAAAGTTAGTTAAAACTTAAGATTTGGTTGGAATAAAGCTAGAATTCTAAAATTTCCCTATTTTCACGAACCCAATTATCAAGTTTGGTTAAGAGTAGCCTAGTTGGCCATTGTGGCAACTGTGAGCCTAGGTGGCAAACACTGGCATAACATAACATCACGCTTATGGTGTATTATTGGGAGGTTCCTGATGGAGAAACCGAGTGACACTGCTCGACCTGGGAGTCGAACCCTTGACCTCATGATTAGTTATTTGATTTGTGCTACATGATTAGTTCTAAATTAATAAATCAAAGAGCACACAAATGCAGTAGAATATACCTACTGGTCATTAAATTGACAGGCAGTAGAATATACCTACTGGTCATTAAATTGACAGGCAGTAGAATATACCTACTGGTCATTAAATTGACAAGCAATAGAATATACCTACTGGTCATTAAATTTACAGGCAGTAGAATATATCTACTGGTCATTAAATTGACAGGCAGTAGATTATAACTACTGGTCATTAAATTGACAGTCATCAGAGAATGACAGAAATAGCAGTAGATTCTAACTACTGGTCATTAAATTGACAGTCATCAGAGAATGATAGAAATAACAGTAGATTATGCCTACTGGTCATTAAATTGAGATATATAAAAAAAAAAAAGATGTCAGCAGTAATGGTACTTTTTATGTACATACTGTTCACACCCGGAAGACTCAAGAGATGAGATCTGGTGTGAAGAATACTTCACCGTTGCTGATTGGCACAGCGGCAGTGGAACGCGTCCAGAAATTCACTTACCTCGGGAGCGTCGTGTCAGAAACTGGGGGTAGTGATGAGGACATCGCATCAAGGATCACTAAAGCACGATCAGCTACCTTCGCGCAGGTGAGACCTGTTTGGCAATCGCGGCAATTGACCCGAAGGATTAAACTCGAATCTTCTCAACTCAAATCCGTGCTGCTTTACGGGTGCGAAACGTGGAAGGTCACAAAAGACATCTCTAGCCAGATCCAAGTCGTCGTAAACCGCTGTCTTTGTCACATACTCTTCATTTACTGGCCCGAGACCATCACCAACGTAGAGCTGTTGGAGCAATGCCACGAGAGCCCGATCGACCGCCAGATCAAGCGTCGCAAATGGAGTTCGATTGGCCATAAGCTGCGAAGGGATTCTGATCACATACCGAAGCAAGCGCTGGATTGGAATCCCCAGGGCTAAAAAAAGCGTGGCCGTCCCCGTCCAACCTGGACGAGAGGATGCCGCGCAGCTTCCCGGACACTGCCTGGCCGAGTGAGATTCGACGTTTGACTTATCTTGAGATTGGACTTGCCTAGCTGGACTATAAGTCCCAGGTAGGCATGGTTGTCCACCGCTGCGGATGTGTAGTCTCCGATCTTGACGGGAGTGGGCGCGACATGGGCGTTTAACATCACTTTGGTTTATCCATATAAATTTTTGGACCCACTCTTTCGGAAGCTCTACTGAGGTAATCGAGCGTTATACTGGGGACCTCCATGGTCTCAGCCATGACAGCTATATCACGCGCGAACCGAAGGTGAGCGATGTGCTCGCCGTTGACGTCGATGCCTGGCCCTCTCCGAAACGGAGCCTTGAAGGCGTCCTCCAGTGCAGCGGTGGACGGTTTCGGAGGTGGCGTCTCCCTGTCCCACACCTCGCTGCGGAGGGATGGATTCCGGAGCCAGGCCGCAAGGCCGGACTAGCGTAGTGGTGTTTTTGTGCCCGTGCTTCGTTACCTCGATGTACCGGTGGTCGATTTGGTCGTCGTTGGAGGGACTGCAGTGCAGCCCAAGTCTCGATCAAGTTGAGGACTTTCATGTGGTCCACAGACGCTGAGCGGAAAGGCAGGTTGGCTTACGGTGCTGAAGCCTGTTCGGAGGCTGGCTTGTTCGGGAGGGTCAAAGTCGTAGAGCTTGCGCGCGAGACGATTCGTGTATTGGTTCTAGGTAACTAATTAATACCATGAATTCTCAACTAACGTTAGATAAATTGGAGGGAGAGGGGGAACCTTCATCAGAAGGCCCGAGATGGGAATCAGAAAATGGAATAGAAGAAGAGGAAGGGTAAAAGGAAACACTAAATTAAACCAGTAAATGATTTTTAAATTATTGTGCTGTTATTTTGTTATGCCAGAGATGCCAATAATAAAAATCAGAATATGCTAAATGTCTTATTAATAATTCTGGTTACATCCAACTGTTTAAAACAAGGAAGGGATGTAGTGTATGTAAATATCAATAGATCGCGCTACAAGCCGATTACAGTATTGTAAAGCTGCCTCGTGCGCACACGCTGCTCGGTTATAAATACCGGTCCGAGTGGTGGGGCGATCAGTCGTTATCGGACTGTCGGCCTGTGCGGTGGTGCGTTGGCGAGTCAACTATTAATATTGATAAATGTGCATATTTTACACCCATGATTACCCATAATATATAGAAGATCATAGTAGATTTTTTTTTGTATAATTCGCTTTCTTTACTTTCCAAAAGGGCCCCAAATTCTTGTGTGCCCAAGGGCCCCAGCATAGTTAAAGACGGCCTTGTGTGTGGGTATATCTATGTAACGTAATACAACACAACGAACGCTCTTGTCTTGGACGGTAAACTGCGTGACCGCTCTCTGTCTGATAGAACCCTTGGAATTAATAAATTTGACATGTGGAAAGCTTGATGCGAAGCCCAGTATTTCCGTTAGTGTATATGTTGTTTACCGGCATCATTTAAAATTACACCATTTGCAGTTTTGCACCCGGATCTCCGTTAACTGTTGAAAATACAAGGTGTATGTTAAACACCCTAACAAGCCAAAACGTACATGGGTACGTTTTGGCTTGTTATGGTAAACACCCTGTATAATTCTAAATAAAGCCAACTGCACATCATGGCATCCAAAACAGTCAAATTTCTCTTAATGACGGAACAAAAGCTAGATGTTCTACTGATTTCTGAAGCACATTGCACCTCAACTACTAATGTAAAATTTCCAGACCACCAATGTTACCTGAAAAATCATCCTGATGGGACGACCCATGCTGGGACGGCAGTGATAGTAAAAAAGACGATCAAACATCACCTAATGCCAGAATATAAAACAGACCACATCCAAGCTACAACAATAAGCGTGGAAGACGTAAATGGGTGTCTGAACGTGTCGCCTGTCTACTGCCCACCAAAACATAAAATTAGTGACACCATGTTTTCGCACTTCTTTATGTCACTTGGTAACCGTTTTGTGGCAGGAGGCGATTAGAATGCGAAGCATACATCTTGGGGTTCGAGGCTAATTACCACTCGAGGTAGACAACTGAAACTGTGCATGCAAGGAAACAACTTATCTGCAATTTCTACTGCTGAACCTACATACTGGCCTAGTGACTCACAAAAACCCCAGATCTGCTGGATTTTTTCATTAGTAAGGGTTTGTCTAAAGATTACCTAAAGCCAGAACCGTGTTATGATACATTATCTGATCATACACCGGTATTACTAACAATAAGTTCAAGACTGATTGAAATTGCGAGACCATCAACATTAACCAATAAATACACAGACGGGAGTGTTTTAGGGAGTACATTGTAGATAATATTGAGCTAAAAATAGCATTAAAAACTCCAGATGATATAGACACTGCTACTCAGTATATAACAAATATGATCCAAGAAGCATGTTGGATCAGTACTCCCGAATGTCCCAGTAAAATTAGATCTTCTGATTACCCCCTGGAAATAAAGAAATCATTGCTTGAAAAAAGAAGACTTCGTAGGATATGGCACCAAAGTGGTTTGAACGAAGACAAGTACAATTTCCGTAAAGCCGCTAGCAAACTTAAATAACTGCTTCAAACCTGGCATGATAAAACCTTAGAAACCCAGCTTGAATCTCTCATTCCTTCAGCCTCAACCAATTACTCTCTTTGGAAGTTCACAAAGCAATATACCAGACCCAAGGTAGCTGTACCACCTCTCAGAAGGAGCCAAGGTTGGGCAAGAACACCTCAAGAAAAGGCTGATACGTTTGCTGAGCATTTGGCAATTGTATTCCGTCCTAACGAGGCAACAGATTCCGTATCTGAAGAAGAAATAAACTCCTTTCTAAGACAAGATCTCCAAATGTCACCTCCTCCACGGTCTGTCACTGCCAGAGAAGTCTGGTCTACAATAAAAAACCTCGGTAGTAGAAAAGCACCTGGATTTGACCTAATCACGAAGGATGTCTTATTGCAACTACCAAAAAAGGCCGTCGTGTTTCTAACGACACTCTACAATGGGGTCCTAAGAGTGCAGTACTTTCCACAGGAGTGGAAGGTTTCACAGATACTCATGGTGCATAAACCAGGCAAACCACCCAATGTGGTGACATCCTATAGACCTATAAGCTTACTACCAGTACTGTCGAAAATCTTTGAGAAACTCCTGCTCTGCAGAATACAACCAATTTTAATGGAAATTAACACCATACCTTGTCACTAATTTGGATTCCGACCTGAGCACTCCACCGTCGAACAGGTTCACAGAGTGTGCGAGAAGATTAGGAAATCGCTGGAGGAAAGGGAGTTCTGTTGCTCAGTCTTCCTTCAGATATTCAGCAGGCTTTCGACCGCGTTTGACACAAGGGCTTACTTTATAAGATAAAGGCTTGTCTTCCTCACAATATCTATGAGCTAATGAAGAGCTACCTAACACATCGACTGTTTCAAGTCAAGGGAGCTGAGGCAACGTCGAAGTTATTCGAAATAAAGGCTGGCGTCCCCCAAGGATCAGTGCTGGGGCCAATTCTGGACACGTT
Organism: Anorthoa munda; assembly: GCA_945859665.1. Lineage (NCBI taxonomy): Eukaryota > Metazoa > Arthropoda > Insecta > Lepidoptera > Noctuidae > Anorthoa > Anorthoa munda. Next base: position 12,369,552 of record OX243900.1, on the reverse strand, counting down.
GTACACATCAGACTTGCCAGCAGATGACAGTGTGACTACAGTTACCTTTGCGGATGATACTGCAATTCTGGCTAGCAACCATGACCCCACAATTGCTTCACAAACGCTCCAAAGAGGTCTAGACAAAATATCTGACTGGCTCCAAAAGTGGCGAATAACAGTTAGCCCATCTAAGTCAGTACAGGTCACTTTCACGCTACGCAGTGGCGATTGTCCGCCAGTACAGCTTAATGACAACTTGCTACCACATAAAGATTGTGTGAGATACCCAGGACTACATCTTGATCGCCGCCTAACGTGGAGGCAGCACATAAAGACCAAGCGAGATGAGCTCAACTTGCGCTACAAAAACCTACACTGGTTATTGGGACGGAACAGCAAATTATCAACTGATAACAAACTCCTTATATATAAAACCGTTCTAAAGCCTGTGTGGATGTACGGCATCCAGCTATGGGGGAGTTGTAGCAATTCTAATATATCCATAATCCAGTGCATGCAAAATGTGATTCTGAGATCCATATACAATGGGCCTTGGTTCATTACAAATTGTGAAATACACAACCAATTTCAAATGAACTCGGTGAATGAGGAAATCTTGGCCATAAGTAAAACATACTTGGAAAGGCTGGAGAGGCATCCAAATGAACTGGCCACTGGTTTGACAACACGCACGTACCAGAAACGTCTCAAAAGAAAAGACATTCTGTCTGTACCCTCTTGAGTAGCATTTAATACAAGCTAAACCTATGAGTAGTTGCTCTCGCTAGAAAGCACACACGAAATGCCAGTTGTCACTTACCACATCTGCCTAAAGTACTCAAGACTGATCGCAGATCAGACCAGGAAAAAAAAAAAAAAAAAAAAATTACCCTTTTCATTTTGACCGCGCGCTTACTAGAGGGCGCTAGGGTAATGATTGCACACGGGCGTTACATAGGCTAGAGTCGCCTCTATTCCCCTAAATCCCTATTTCCCTTGGTCACGGCATCACGCGTGAACGGTTGGACCGATTTCGCTTTTGTTGTGTGTTATAGTTAGTTAGTTAGTTAGTTTGTTTTTTTTGTTCTTATGAAAAAAAAAATGGTACCTTATCTACATAGGTAGGGTAGTGTAGGTAGGGTAGAGTAGGTAGGGTAGGGTAGGTAGGGTAGAGTAGGTAGGGTAGGGTAGGTAGGGTAGGTTAGGTAGGGTGGGGTAGGTAGGGTAGAGTAGGTAGGTTAGGGTAGGTAGGGTAGGGTAGGTAGGGTAGATGAATGTTTGGTGTTTTTATGGCAAAGCAAAGTTTGCCGGGTCAGCTAGTAGACTAATATATATAGATTGGTAGTGTATTTGTGTGCTAAAAATCGTAATACTCAGTAAAGAATCATTGTGAGAATTTGTATGGAGGTAGCTATTAGAGATGGGCTTAAACGTTGAAAAAAAATAACACTGCTAAATGCTAATGCTAAAAATAATTAACAGTTAAAATTAGCAGTTATTTTTAGCAACTGCTAAATTTAAACACAAGCGATTGTTAACATCGTTCTAGTTTTCTTCATACTTTTAACAGACTTCGGACTGTCAACTTTTTCTGTTGGCGTATTTAAAATGAGAATCAATTTATTTACAACGATTTCTTTTTTTATAGCTGTTTTTTTTAGTTTTCATAATTTTTGTTTAATAATCATCATACAAACTACTATTGCAATTAAAAAGTATTATTTTTAAAAAGTAAACAACAATACACAAACAGTCAAACAATTTAAATTAAACTCACAACACTCATTACCTACTCATCTCAGTACATATATAACAAACACGTAAATATACTTCGTAATCGTAACGAAGATCAGTCTTTATTTAACACTCATAAGTTAAATTTAACATTTCCGAACTCAGTTAGCATTTAGCAGTTAGCACTTAGCAGTTAAATAAATCGACTCGACTAAATAACAATCTGTCTGTCTCAACACTGAACTGACTGAACACAAAATTAACAGTTTGCTTTTCGTTTTCTGGTTTTTGTTCTTTAATTGGGACGTAACACCATGGTGTCCTTTCCTTTGTTTTGCTTGAAAAATTACCAAAAATATTGCTAAACATCTGTTCGGAAGATATGTGTAGAAACTTAGAAAGTCTTCGCAGCTGTAGATTTTTTAAAATTTCTTGAACCCTGCCATAAATTTTATTACGCTCTACTACAAAAAATACCCCCGTCGTGTTAGCGAGTTGTCACTGTTAAATTTAGCAGTTAAATCAGAATTTATTTAACAAGTGTTGACACTAAAAATATTTAGCAGTGTTAATTTAGCAGCTTATTAATTTTAGACCCATCTCTAGTAGCTATCTAAATTGAGATGTAAATATAAAAATTCCTCATAAATTGGTGATGTGGAATTTCTTTACATCTCAGTGTAGTTACAATGAAAGTTGTTCATATTTGTGAGTCGGCAGGGTTTCCTGAAATAGTTAAAGTGTACAGGTAGATAACTGGCAACGCTTTCTAAATAGGTTTAGGCACTTTCTAAGTAGAACATTTTTATAAATAAAATAGCACAGTTCCTGTTTTCATTTATTCAGTCCAATAGGTACTTAATTTAAAATACTGTTAATACATTACAAAAATAAATAAGTAGTAACTAGTCTTTCTTTTTCTTAAATAAATTTAATAGTTTTTGCGTAAGCGAGACGGGTGTTCCTAGGGGCTTGAGAACCAGCTCTTTTGTACAGATATTATGTAGCGGACCAAATGCCAATGCTACCACAGTACAGGCAAGGCAGATTACATTGTATGGCATACTGAAGTCTGGGGTGGGCAGTGATACCATAGCACCATTTGTCCTGAACACAATTGGGTACCCTGAAATAAGAATTTTTTTAAGTTATAGCATCAATTATTTTAGATATATTGACCCCCGGTTTCTCAACACTCGATTATCGGGCTGTTAAAGTAATCGACGAATAATCGCCGGTTATCTGCTGTGATTGGCTGTTGAATATTCATTCAACCAATCACAAAACGGTACGGTTGAAGCAGTGGTGGCCCAGTGGCCGCGACTTACAAGTTGTAGGTCGTGGGTTCGAGCCCAGGCAGGCGCTTTACTTTGCGTAAATTATTTCATCGCCACTGCTCTCAAAACGGTGAAGGAAAACATCGTGAGGGAACCGGCATGTCCTAGAACCAAAAATTCGAAGACATGTGACATCCACCAACCCGCACTGTGCCCGCGTGGTGGATTACGGCCCATTCCCTCTCACAGAGAGGAGGCCTGTGTCCCAGCAGTGGGAACATTAATAGGCTGATGATGTGATGTGATGTGAATCACAAAACGTGCTTGACAATTTGTCACATTAATTTTGCGATAATTTAGTGTTGAGAAATCCGGCCTATGTAATGCAAACTAAAAATGCATACATATACAAACATTTATTATGGAATCATATGCATGAAAAATAAAACAAGCTAATAAAAAAAATTAGATATTTTTTTACTTTGAAGGCAGTTTTCAATATTATTCATCCAATCGGAAATTATCTAACAGGAACAAACTACCGGGAAAAAAAATTGCCTGTGTGCTATTCCAGACTATAATCTATCTCTGTGCCAAATTCCAACCATACATTCATCCATCCAAACTTTTGCATTTTTATTATTAGTAAGAAGTAAGATAAGATTTAAAACTTTATAGATAATAAAGTCTAGTTCTAATTCTATATCAAAATTACTTATCACTTACAGAATTAGCAATTAAACATACTTACATATCTTTGATGCATTAACAAAGGAATCAAATGTAGTGCCTGTAATAGGAACACTAGTGTAATTCCTGGCTGTGGGTAAATTTGCTGAAATTAAAGCTGAACCAACATAGAACCCATGATTGGCATCAGGAGGATATTCCTGCCATTTCAAGAAGACAAATTCAAAGTCTATTGTTATTGTAGTGGTGGATTTTGGAGGTAACTTCATAAGCAGTTCTAAGTGGTATGGCTTCTGCCTACTACGGCCCGGCGAGTAGTACTGGGACTGAACTAAACTACTTTCAGCTTCACCATTAATTCTCAGTGAGCTCAGTTGTATTGGTAACCACCACGGTGCATTCTCTAAAACAACAACATTGATAGAAGTCCAACAGTTGTTTGTTATCTCTGTCACAATACCTCCAAACTCTTTTCCGTAGCCAAGGATGTAACGAGTAAAGTGTAGAGGCGGAGGCACAGAAACTGGTAAATCTATCCTGGATTTATATTTCACACCTATGTTTATCATTTGTCCATCGGCATTAACATTATATACTGCTAGTTTAGTGTCACTCCCACCTCTTTGGGAAACTATGATATTATCTGGCGGTGGATTCAATGTGAAGGTCTGTGTGTCATTTGAAGTAATATCAACATAAATCTTGCTGTCTGAAGATAGTGGGCAGGCTCCAGGCAGACCTTGTCCAAACAATTTCCTGAATGACCAGTCATTGCTATTGATTATATCATAGTCATACACAAGGCCCACAGTTTGTTTGAACTCTAGTTGAGTCTCTAAACAATCATTGGATTTACATATTGTTCTTACATGAACTCCAATGGAATGATAGTTGGTGTTGTGGATCATTCTAGAATTAAGCAATGCTGAAAAACCGCGACTTGATTCACATGGTAAAAGTTTCTTCCATGGTGTCAAATTCTCAGTGCATACAATCTCTCTCGGTAAAGATGCATATCGTAGCTGTGTTGTTATATTTTGACTAGATTTCACTGCTCCTGTAGGCCATAAAGCCATTTGAGGCGTAACTGTATTAAAGCCATCAATGAAATTAAGTGAAGCACAAAATAGTCCAGAAAGGGTAGCACTTAGTTTTTTCCATTGTGTATCTACATCTGCTACATCAGGTGAGAACCAAGCATAGAGCTCTGCCCCAGGCGCTGCATCCAATACTGGATAACCCCATTGGTTGTGCCTCCATTGTCCTTCAGTCAAAGTTAGATGGAGCTCCTCGACTTGGAATCGAGATACTACTTCAGCCAGTGACCGAGGAGCCAAATGAGAGTGAACTGAAATAAAGAAAACATTGGTATTATTTACTTAAATAATATTTATAGCTATACAACTTCTTAACAATAATTATTTAATTCTTACAGGAAGATGATTCGCTGTTCACTAAAGTGACAAATTGAAAATAGCTGTAGAGATGGGTCGGCGGTAGAGGTTTAATATATAATTCTTCCTTAAAATCATCACAACGTACTACCAAGCAATAAGTGAGAAAAATACTGTAACATAATATTTTGCGAAGTGACCCCATTGATATTTTAATCTTTTTATCCGCTTTGGTAATGTAGGAAACCAAGTTTGAGGTTATATTTTCGTTATCATCGTTGACAGTTTAACATTTGACAAATTGACATTTGAAATTGACAGTACTTAGTATTTTTTTTTTTTTTCCCTCACACTACTCGGGCAGGCTAAGGTCTTGGAGCATACCGCCTATGACAGTACATTAGAATAGAACGAAATTGGCAGACCTCAATTAACAGATGAGATATTATCTATTAATATCTTAATTGTGAATAAAGTTGAACATCGTCGGCGTATATATTTAGTATGAGTTACACAAATTGTTGATGACGATTGATTGATTGTTGTGGTTGTTTGTTGGTTGTTTATTTGTTGTTGAGCTATTATTCGCTATGAGCGACCAAGATTTTTATGGTTAACCTACACTGCTATGAGCGTCTAGTTAACTACTACTTCGCTATGAGCGACCATGTTTCTTTTAGTTCATCTATGATTCTATAAGTGTTAGTGTAGATTTTTTTTTTATATTAAACTGTGAAGGTAATAACTACTTTTTAGTGCAATGTGCAAATTAAGTCGCTATGAGCGAACATAAGTTTTGAAGTGCAAAGTGCACATTCATTGATATATCAATTATGATTCTGAAAAATGAAGTTTTTGAATATACACAATTTAAGTAAAAAGTACTTGATTTGTGTGTAGTTTCTATTAACGAAATTTCTATTTTATAAAATACATTTTTTATTTCAATCACTCAGTTATAATTCTTGTCTTGTGTTTATTTCTGTTAAAATCTTATGTTTACTTTTTCAAAAATGTAATTCGCGGGGACGCGAAATTTATCAGGATGGACGAATGTTAGCTTTATGAAAATTCATGTGCTAATTTAAAATTAATATTGCACTTATGTTTACTTATTTTGCGTTGTTTAAATAAAATAAGTCTTGAATTCTATTGAAATGTTTTGGTTGTTTCAGAAGTTTGTATTAAAACAAATATTAATTATTGTTAAACCTATACCAAAAAACATGTTGATTTTTATGTGGATTTGCTGAATATGTATCCATTTTTAGTTTGTTATAATTTTAGATATTATTCATTGTAAGTAGCTCAATGCTGACTTTCGGAGAAAATGTCGTGTTTATATTCCATTGGCTGATACTGGGTCTTTTTCCTCGGTGTCAACGAGGAAAGGACAGCCAATCACAATCAAACATCATTGAGCTATGAAACAGTCTGGATCGTGAGGTTCAGAAAAAATGGAGATGTTCTGTAAAGCCGATAACAAAGTATTACAATTATTTGATGAAGTCTGTCTGTCTTTGAATTATTATATTTGAAAGTTTTAACAAATCAGTATAGTTAGTTTAGTTTTTGTTAAAAACTTTGAGATATAATAATTCAAAGACTGTACTTCATCAAATAATTGTAATACTTTGTTATCGGCTTTACAGAACATCTTCATTTTTAGGGTTCCGTACCCAAAGGGTAAAAACGGGACCCTATTACTAAGACTTCGCGATCCGTCTGTCTGTCTGTCTGTCTGTCTGTCTGTCTGTCCGTCTGTCTCCAGGCTGTATCTCATGAACCGTGATAGCTAGACAGTTGAAATTTTCACAGATGATGTATTTCTGTTGCCGCTATAACAACAAATACTAAAAACAGTATAAAGTAAATATTAAAGGGGGGCTCCCATACAACAAACGTGATATTTTTGTCGTTTTTTGCTCGATATTAATAAAGGCAACAGGTAGACGCTTGAAATATTCACAGAATGTTTAGTTGTCTATATTTACTTCAAAAAATAATAATTAATAAATTAAAATAAAATAAATTAAGGTACGGAACCCTTCGTGTGCGAGTCCGACTCGCACTTGGCCGGTTTTTAGGGTTCCGAAGTCAACAAGGAACCCTTATAGTTTCGTTCTGTCCGTCTGTCCGTCCGCAGCTTAGCTCAGAGAATCTAAGTAGGTACTAGAAAGCTATAATTTGGCATGTATATACATATTAATAATTCCAACAAAGTGGTAACATAAAATCATGAAAAATATTTTTTTTTTCGGGTACCTCCCATAGACGTAAAGTGGGGATGTATATTTTTTTTCTCATCTATCCCATGGTGTGGGATATCGTTGGATAGGCCATTCAAAAATATTATGGGTTTGTTAACCATTTTTCGATTCTGAGATTCGTTTGCGTAAAATTAAGCTTTAAGTTGCAAATTTATGTTAGAGTCAAGTGTCCCCCCCCCCCCTGCCAGCGAAATGGTTCTCTTGGCTATGTGAAAAAAATCTCGGCAGTAGTAAATATAACGAAATTAAAAGGAAAATTATCACGGATAACAACGCTTTACAAGTTTACGAGTAATAGTCGACCAACTTATAAAAGGTACTTGGAACAGTAAAAATTTTGTACAAATACCGTTGAAAAATTACTAAAATAAAGTTACTAGCTGTGTGAAACAGAGTAAATATAATGCTTACAAACCATGTAAAAATATACAAAAATGAAATCATAACAGGCTTTACAAGTTTACGAGTAATAGTCGACCAACTTATAAAATGTATTTGGCACAGTAAAATTTTTGTACAAATGCCATTGATAAATTACTTAAATAATGTTGTTAGCTATGTAAAACAGATAGTAAATATATGCTTATGAACCATGTAAACATATACAATAAAATCATAACATCCTTAATAATAATTATTTCTAAATTAATAATGTTTAAGCTCGAATAACGCATTGCAGTGGCCGGAGTCGTTGGCAGTACCAGAACGTAGTCCATACGGCGCGCTGCCGCGCTGGAGTCTATTTTCTGCTAGTGCAGAAGTATTTTCGACGTTTTGTAATTAAAACGTAAAGTCAAATTAGATTCGATTTCCAAGCAAATTACTTATTTTCTTTTGTCGATATCCTTCTATAAAGTTAATATTCGACCCGACTTCATCACTAATTGTGTAGCGTAAAACTTTCCAGAATGAAATAGTGAGGAGATTAGAGGTGAATACATACGATATTTTTCTAATGCCGAAAAACAAAAAAAAAACAAGGAGCGTGCACGCAAGGATCCAGGAACTTTACCATTCCCCGTGGCTCTAACGCGCGCTCGTATCGGCTCCTTTCGCAATTCTCACCCGCGGTGGTACTCAACTCAAATAGATAATATTATTATTCTAACTTCAGTTGCGAAGTTGGATTTTATAACTCCTTCTTCAGTTACCATTTAGTCCTTATTTAGTTTAAGTCAAGAGTGAATAGGTTACATCTAGGCAAGCGTGCTTCACCGTAGACCACATCATCGCTTACCATCAGGCGAGATAGTGGTCAAACGCGAGAATATAGATTAAAAAATCCTATGTTTTCTCTTTTTAGTCCGCAACTTCGGAACCCTACTACTGCTCGTGGCCCGACACGCACTTGGCCGGTTTTATTTTTTAATATTATTGTCGAAATTATTTTTTACATCCGTCAAAAGATTAAAAAAAAGACATTCAAACGAATAGAGAAATCTGATGTAAATCGTTGCCCCAAACTTAAAACTTGGCATGTATGTTATAAAGCAAATAATAAGTTTCAATATTTTACTAAACTCCTCCCTTTTATGGAGTTTATGGGGGGAGCTTGTATGGAAGAATTATATCACGATATCTGATGGACTTGCTTTCTTGATAGCGTACACAATCTTGCCTCAAAAAGATTGAGCGTTTACTATGTAAAATTGTATGTATGCATGTGGAAGTAAATAGTTTTATTTTTTTATTTTCGGATGCATACGGAACGCCACCCTGGTCGACACACTCTCGATCTTTACCACGTTGTTCACAAGGGACTTCTGGACGATAAACCCGACACCACCCTGGGACTGCAGGTCACCCTCTCGGAAATAGAGCAGGTTACCGGATTTGAGGATTATCGAGTCCGGGGAGGACTCTCTTCGAACTTCAGATAACCCTATAATACTCCATCGCAACCTGCTCAATTCCTCTTCCGAGTTCGGTGATCTTCTCGTCGGTCCGAAGTGTGCGCGTGTTGTACGTTGCCATGTCCAGTCGTCGGTGATTGTTGGGGTAGTCGGATCTCGTCTAGAGATTCTTAGCACCCCTTGCCATGCCATACCCTCGACCGCTACCGTAGTAGAGGGTAGGCAGGCTGCCGGGCACTAGGGGCCATTTTTATTTGTGCCATTTATCGGGTTTTGCCATAATCGCCACGCTTGGCAGGCGGGTTGGCGATCGCAGTATGGTTCTTATAGAAGCACTGAGAACGCTGCTGCCCATTATCTGGTTTGTCCCTTAGTCGCCTCTTACGACACCCACGGGAAGTCATGGGATGGTGAAATTCTTTACGTCCGGCACTATACGGAACCGGAAACGGAAGTCATCCAGACTACCAAAAAAAAAAAATGCTTTAGTGGGAACAAAACTTTGATTAGGATTTTAACTGTGATACCACTTTATTGGTTTCAAACAAAGCATCGTGTTTTTTAAGTAATTATTTAATATATTGGAGCACCTATTAAGATGTTGTAAACATTTTTAATAACGTGAAAATTCACTTCCCATTCACCCTTGAGGTTCTATTCTACCCGTTTTACCCGGTATTTAGCCAGTACAGCAATTTCGATTTTTATCTCTAAGAAGGTTGTCAAAATAATGCTCAAATTTCCAAGCATGTTTGAAAAAAAAAAAGTTAATTAAAAAAATCAAAAAACCCGACTGCTTAAAAGCAAACTAAAAAGACGTAAACAAGAAGAAAATCATGCTGTGCAGTCGGAGGATACTTATTCGCGAGCTGGCGAACCAAAACCAGATGTATCCTCCGACTGCACAGCATGATTTTCTTCTTGTTTACGTCTTTTTAGTTTGCTTTTAAGCAGTCGGGTTTTTTGATTTTTTTAATTAACTTTTTTTATTTACAACTTTTTAGTAATTTTTTTGTTAGAATTAGGTACATTTAAACATATAAGTGTTATATATTTTTGAAATTGCCTTTTAAAACCCTTTATTTTGATACCCCACACGATGGGTTTGGAGGAAAAAAAAATTTTTTTTCCCCACAAAATGGCGCCCAAAATCCGCCATTTATGTTTTTGCCAATTTTAATGTAGCCAATGACACTCGCAGGATTAAGACGAATCGATTGACGTAAGAATCATCAAAATCAGTCAACGCGTTTGGTCTCTGGAACGCCACATAGGAACAAACATACATACATACATACATATATACATACATACATACATACATACATACATACATACATACATACATACATACATACATACATACATAGACTGATAAACACATTACCCTCCTTCGGCAGTCGGGTAAATAGTACATTAGGTACTGCAGCGGCCAGCAAAAGAGGCATTGATGGACGAACGTGTAAATGCGGGCCGAGGCACACATACGTAATTCCATCAATGCCTAGTTGTGGCCAAGGCTTGTATAGTGCTTATCTCAAATAATGCGCGGAAATTAAAACTAATTCGTATCTAGAACTCATTTTGTCTAATACAATTACTTTTCAAAATCAATGAGAACAATAATATTTTTTCCCGCTTTAGGCTTTGCACGCACTGCGATTTTGCCACCCATTCTGCGGCCTATGGAATTGTATGAAGCTGCACGCATTGCGGTAAAAAAATCGCGCGGGAATAATACTACAAAAATTCGCGCGAATAAAATCGGAATGCGTGTGGTGAGGCCTTAATAGTACATTGTTTACCGAGAGGAGAAAGTGACCGATTACCGTCGAGGGTGTCGTTTGAAGCCCGAGCCGTAGGCGAGGGCTTTAAAACACCCGAGATCGGGAATCGCACTTTCTCTCGAGTGATACATAGTGCTTTATACTACACCTACGAGGAAAATAAAAAACTAAATCTTTACTAATTGAAATTTATATTGAAAATTGAAAATGGCGCCAATGGCGTCTGCAATTTTCACATGTTCTTTTTTCAAATTGTTTGACACCATCCAACACACAGCTAGTGGCCAGTGTCATTTTGCGAACTTGGAGATAAAAACTCACTGTAAAAACTTTTTGGCTTTTGATATTTAGGTTACCAGCGCATAGTCTTACCCAAAATTAAAAAAGAAAAACCACGTAAGAAATGGATTTTCATACACTTTTCTCTCCCGCTCAGATGCGTTTTCTCGCCGCATATTTGTTCGATCTGCAATGACGTACTTTCTACCGTAAATTTGATAAAGTATCAAAGTACTTTCCGAGCAGGTGTAGTATAAACTGTTCTTTTGTTACAGTTTTCATCTTTCTATTTGCAAGCCAGTTCGAAATTTAAATAAAACCTTTGATAAGTTACCTCCTTGGTTGCCATGTTTCGGAGTAAAAACCGTTCCATTTTTAAATTACACGACAGATATGACTTTACTATGTAATTTACTTGGCCGCTAAACACAATAGTTATGGATTTTCATACAACTTTTGCCGGCCGCTGCTCGCATGTATTTGGCCAGTACTGTAGCCAGCCAGTAGTGTAATTACGATTTATCTCTAAGAAGTTTGTCAAAATAATGCTCAAATTTCCAAGCATGTTTGAGAAAAAAAAAAAATTAATCAGAGCCAGCGCAAATTATAGCAGATAATGACTTGTCACGCGGCCGCCTAAAGGTCTTGTGGATAGACCTTTAGGCGGCCGCGTGACAAGACATCCGGGCCCGTGCACGGACGTGTGTGAACGAGTTCATATAAAATGTACCCAACGATATTTTTTGAGCCCCTGACGGGGCACGGTCCGTCCACGTCCCTGGCACGGCCCTGATATGTGTGGATACCTTAAACGTGGCATAATACCACAGAACAGAGAAGACAGTAGAAATCGTATATCGTTTCATTAGTATCGGAAACAGCGTACCCAAACTCAGACATAATTATACAGGTTAACTGTATTTCGTAACACCACAGATAATATAATACTAGCATAGTAACACTAAGAAATCTTTGGTGTGATTGGTAGTTTGAAAGTAACTAGGAAATATGTCAGTCGTCGCTTATTTGAAAATAAACCACATTTTAATGTTCATAGAGTTGTTAATTGACTACTCTTTTTACCCGACTGCCGAAGGAGGGTAATGTGTTTTATGTATGTTTGTTCCTATGTGGCGTTCTAGAGACCAAACGCGTTGGCCGATTTTGATGATTCTTACGTCAATCGATTCGTCTTAACCTTGCGAGTGTCACTGGCTACATTAAAATTCGCGAATAGAAAAATGGCGGATTTTGGGCCCATATTGTGGGAGCCCTTTTTTTTTTTCTTCCGCTTCCTTTCGTGTGGGGTATCAAAATAAAGGGTTTTATGAGGTGATCAAGGCATTAAAAAATTGTATTTCTTTGTCTTACATTGTTTAAGCGTTGATGTTAAAATACATCTATATTTCTAGATAAGTACCCTTAACTATGTTGATCCCACTTTATAAAAATACTTGTGACTACCTACATTACGTAATTCTTTAAGTGATTTTTTTCTTAATTAAAAGCGATATTATGATTTATCAGCCTTAATTATTTATACAGATATGTGTTTTTTATTTCTAATATAAGTGTTGATCATTAATTATATGCATTTTTACTTCGAATCTAATTTCACTCAACCTCACGTGAGGTTCGTCTAAAAACGCCTCTCGTAATCAAGGACGCCTCCTATTTGCGAACTGGCCCAATTGCGAATTGGACTAATTGCAAACTGGACCAATTGCGAATTAAACAGTTGGACATTTTGCGAATTGGACATAATGCGCCCAAACGAAATATCTGTTTCATCAACAAACATTTGTGTTGGTGCGGGAATCGAACTCGCGACCCTTGCGTCTCAACCGGGCGGCGCACTGTGGATCGAAAAACGGCTCTAGAAGACATAGGAACTTAAATTTAAAATTGTCGGTTTTTTTGCTTGAAATGGGTTCTAATAGCCAATATCATAGTTATATATTTCATAGGACGCAATCTGGTAGGCAAAAGGGCAAGTTTTATTTTTTTTGCTAAAAAAATGTATGGAGCTGATATAAAAAATGCATAAATCTCCGGAACCGCAAGACTAACCGTAATATCCTTGCACCCGGTTATAGAACTATTTATTTATGATTTTTTGACATACTTCGTATAACGAGAAAGACTGCGTTTTTTTTTTTAAAAATCCTCAACTTTTTTTACCTAATATATGCTATAAATAGAAATAGACGTGTTAAGTGATGTGTCTATCTATCTTAAAAAAAATATTTAAAATTATTAAAGATATTTTGATGTTTATTAACCGACTTCAAAAACGGAGGAGGTTCTTAATTTGTTTGAATTTTTGTGTATGTTTATTCAGAGATATCTTCGCCAATTATTAACCGATCTTGATGATTTGTTTTTTGTTTGAAAGAATATGGTCCCGGATTAGTTCCAGTTAAATTTGGTAAAGATCTGTTGAATAACTTCGGAGATATTCAATAGAACTCTTCAATAAATGACGGTAAACCACCATAGATTGCTGCAATCGCATGTCTGTATATTGTTAACACCATTTCATAACATAACATCGCACCAGTAGACTCTGAAGGGGTACGCAGATGTGTACAGTTCACCCTTCTACACTCTCATTTCATCAGTTATGTTCAAGTTCCCTGTTATTGGGGTTATCTATTTGGGCATAGCATTTTTGTTTATTAACCGATCTAGATGATTCGTTTTTTGTTTAAAAGAGTATGGTCCTATATTGGTCCCAGATAAATTTGGTAAAGATCTGTTAAATAACTTCGGAGATATTCAATGGAACTCTTCAATAAATGACGATAAACCACCATAGATTGCTGCAATAGCATGTCTGTATATTGTTTACACCATTTCATAACATAACATCGCACCAGTAGATTTTGAAGGGGTACGCAGATGTGTACAGTTCACCCTTCTACACTCTCATTTCATCAGTTATGTTCAAGTTCCCTGTTATTGGGATTAGATATTTGAGCATATCATTTTTGTTTGAAAGAGTATGGTCCCGGATCGGTCCCAGTTAAAAATCTGTTAAATAACTTCGGAGATATCCAATAGTACTCTTCAATAAATAACGGCAAAACACCCAAAATGGCTTTAATCACATGTCTGTATATTGATTATAAGACCATACTCTTTTAAACAAAAAACGAATCATCTAGATCGGTTAATAAACAAAAATGCTATGCCCAAATAGATAACCCCAATAACAGGGAACTTGAACATAACTGATGAAATGAGAGTGTAGAAGGGTGAACTGTACACATCTGCGTACCCCTTCAGAGTCTACTGGTGCGATGTTATGGTTTTAAATTGTGTAAACAATATACAGACAAGCGATTGCAGCAATCTATGATGGGTTACCGTCATTTATTGAAGAGTTTCATTGAATATCTCCGAAGTTATTTAACAGATCTTTACTAAATTTAACTGGGACCAATCCGGGACCATACTCTTTCAAACAAAAAACGAATCATCTAGATCGGTTAATAAACAAAAATGCTATGCCCAAATAGATAACTTCAATAACAGGGAACTTGGACATAACTGATGAAATGAGAGTGTAGAAGGGTGAACTGTACATATCTGCGTACCCCTTCAGAGTCTACTGGTGTGATATTACGTTATGAAATGGTGTTAACAATATACAGACATGCGATTGCAGCAATCTATCATGGTTTACCGTCATTTATTGAAGAGTTCCATTGAATATCTCCGAAGTTATTCAACAGGTCTTTACCAAATTTAACTGGAACCAATCCGGGACCATACTCTTTCAAACAAAAAACAAATCATCAAGATCGGTTATTAATTGGCGAAGATATCTCTGAATAAACATACACAAAAATTCAAACAAATTAAGAACCTCCTCCGTTTTTGAAGTCGGTTAATAAACATCAAAATATCTTTAATAATTTTAAATATTTTTTTTTAAGATAGATAGACACATCACTTAACACGTCTATTTCTATTTATAGCATATATTAGGTAAAAAAAGTTGAGGATTTTTAAAAAAAAAAACGCAGTCTTTCTCGTCATACGAAGTATGTCAAAAAATCATAAATAAATAGTTCTATAACCGGGTGCAAGGATATTACGGTTAATCTTGCGGTTCCGGAGATTTATGCATTTTTTATATCAGCTCCATACATTTTTTTTGCAAAAAAAATAAAACTTGCCCTTTTGCCTACCAGATTGCGTCCTATGAAATATATAAGTATGATATTGGCTATTAGAACCCATTTCAATAAAAAAAACCGACACTTTTAAATTTAAGTTCCTATGTCTTCTAGAGCCGTTTTTCGATCCACAGTGCGGCGCTCTAAACCACTGCGCTAAACGGGTCGTCGGGTAATGAAAAAACGCCCATCCCTAAAAGGTGATTACTGATCTTTTTCTTGATGTCTATTCTCAGGGGTGCTCGGCACCCACTGGTTATTTCTCATGGATACTCGAGCCCCCGAGCACCCACGGAGTCGGCGTCCTTGATCGAAGGCATGCGCTAACAATTTTCACATACAAGAATATTTTGATTGACTAGGTACCTATACATTTAAAACACGGTAGGTGTTCTAAATGCTTACCTACAGGGTCCCGTCACGTAAAAATAAAGCTGGCCTTGAATCTGCGCAGTGAGCGATTTATCGATCAAACTGGTGGTATGAAGGGGGCGCGACGGGGGAATGCTCCGCCAGTGTTTCTGTGCGCGCACGCTCAGTGTTGCCACCTTGGTGGTTTTGTCACTAGATCTGGCGATTTTTCAGAGCTCTTAGCGACATTTTTTCATGGTTTAGCGACTAATAAATTTTTAGCGATTTTTGGCGATTTTTCAATATGGAATTTGGCAACACTTAGTGAGACGGATTTTTTTATCTTTCTGGACTTATTATAATATAATAAGACCAGAAAGATAAAAAAAAGCTGTCCATATTATGGTCGGGGAATCACAAACCGTGTCATTATAGTTATTGATGTTCTTCGATGAAGAATACACTAGATTCCCGGTCAGCGCTTCAAAAACGGGACGAAAAATATGGCCATAAATACGGTTGTGGCCCTATTTCAAATTAGTATGGTATGGTCCATTCATAGCCAACATTAATACGTTAAAAATGCCGCAATGTAATGTGCGTTCAAAAACTGTGCAAATAACCACCGTAACACCTTGATTTTGGAAGGAATATCTTTTTTTCCGGTAATTTTATATCATTGTTTTTCTTAAAGTAAAAACCGAATTATTTTTCACTTTTGATTGTTACTAAAATACATATTTTTTTATTTCATACATTTATTGTACTTAAATTTAATAAAAAAACATTAGCGAGAACTGGTGGTTTTTTTTTTCAATCCAAATTGCCAAAATTTGGCGACATTTTAAACTGGATCTAGTGACAAGAATTTTTTTGAGGTGGCAACACTGCGCACGCTATTGGTTCGTCAGTTGACCCATGCTTCCCGCGCAGAGATCACGCTTCGTTCGCTGCCAAAATACAGTCGCACACACAACTTTCTTTGCACGACGATTGTTTTTAAAAATGAAGGAATGAAAATTGATTAATTGATTTTTTGATTTTATTTATTATTGAGTAACTATTATTTTATGAAGAAAGAAGTTGAGAAAGGAGCAGTTGATAATTTATAATTATAAGATATTTATAATAATAAGATTGAAATAAAAAATAATGCTCAAGTAAACATTATCTAATTTAAATCCAACCTCTTCTAAAGTACTGAGTAGCTAGAAAGTACCTATTATGATTCTACAATAAAACAATTACTCTTATATTATAAAACAATATCCTAGTATTTTAGAACGCGACAGTACCCATGCGCAAACACATCCCCTCCACTGTCGCTCAGCGTTCTTTTTACGTGACGGGACCTGTACCTGATGGTTTACAAACTTGTTAAATAATTTTTCGTTTTATTGCATTATTGTCTGCAAAGTTGTTAAATTTTGGTACCTACCTATCGATAATTTATTATTGAATGATATTAGAAATAAAAAAAATTAATACCTACCACATTTTTCCTTTTCTAAAACTTTAATGTTACTTATTTTACAAATTTTCTTGCATATTTTACGCATTTTTCATGCTTATTTCAAGCTTTTTATGATGCATATAATCCCGTCTTTACTTATTACTGTTATGGGAATGCTTAATTATAAAAACGCATTAATGAGAATTAGAAAATCTATTTTTAAATATAAACTTTACATTAAAATATTAAGTAGGTATCACAAAAGCTTGCATTGCACCATTTTGTTTCAAACATGAGGATATTTTTAAGCTTGAATATGAAGCACAGCTTAAAAATTACATCCCACAAATTGCTGTAGTGTTCACATCACACAACACATCAGTCAGAAGCTGCCAGTGCCATCACTGTGAAACGAACTTCTTTGGGATCTCGAGCCATGAACTCTTTGCATATCTTAGCAGCATCTTCTAGCAGAGAATCAGGTGTAGTAGGACCATGGTTGATTGGGAAAGCCTTACTCCCATCCAATTCATACAAAAAGCCATCTTTATGAACAAATGTAATAAAGTGATGATTCACAGTGTCTTCAGCACTAGGAATATTTGTTTGTCCTTCCTGAGCTAATTCTTTATGAGCTTGAATAATACCTTCAGACTTTTCAAATAGTTTTCCTCGTGAGACAGCATCCATATCTTTGGCTCCATCTAAGAAGGTTTTCATGTGCCCATCAACCAGTTCTATTTTGTCAGTATTATTAGCTACACTGTGCACAAGAGCCACAGTGCCACAGGCATTACTTAGAAACTGTTTCATATAGAAAATGTTACTGGAAACCTCTTGACCTTTAGAAAGAATATCATTCTCTTCTTTTTGTTTATGTTCTCCATATGCATCAGAGCATGGAAAAAGAAGCATGACAGAGAGCACTGGACCGGGGACCCAGGCAAGCATGTCTGGTTCTAAACCCATAATATCAATCACACCCCATTGACTAGGTACTCCTAATTTCTGCAGAAACTTGTTCATAACCTCAGGGTTTGATTCTAACGGGATTAAGGTTTCGCTCCCCATTTTGTTTTATATTCTGAAATCAAATTGCACAAGTAAGTTTTAATACAAAGAATTTTATAAAATGAACATTAATATTTCATGTTTTCTTGGACGTTAGGTCTGTCTAAAATATCTGATGATCTTTAGAGCCATCTGCCAGGGCACACACTGCCGTGGCCAACCTGGAAAACTCTAAACTCTGCACTTGGATTGGCCGAACCAAATATTACCTCCAAAGGTGCTGGTTCTCGGATGGCTCTAGCCTTCAGTGCTTGTGCGACAACTCTCCAAGGACCATGGCCCACCTCTCAGTGTGCAATACATGCCCTGTTACCTGTACGTAAGAAGACCTTATGACTGCATCACCAATTGGTTTCTGGGCCAATCATGTTTCTTTTTTTTATATTTGCTAAGAAGAAGAAATAATACATAACAAATACGTGTAATACACAACATATATTAATTTGTAGTCATGTACTACAGTTTTTTTTATTAATGACATATCTTAATTGGTCTTCATATTATAATCCATAAATTGAGGCTTGTTTAGTTCCAACTTCTAGTCCTTGTTTTAAAACTTTTTCTCGCATGTTTCGAAGAATTACAATAGTTCAGCAGATACGCCGTGTTCTTTAGCCCATGTTACCCAGGTATTGAAACAACAATTAAATGCTTTAGCTGGTTTTGTTTTAGCAATTGTAGGTAGCAGTAGTCGGTACATCCAATATTCCGAGCGGGAGTAAGGAGGCGCGGACGGAGGGTTCCGTATTATAATATCTAAAATATCGTCGTATTATAATGTCTTTGTGCCGTATTATTGGACTTTTGCTTGCAATGCCGGATTAGTGAGACTCTACTGTATTCAGATTATTGCAATGAAGCATTAGAAAATGAAGTAGGAAGTGAAACTCCTACCTTTAATTTGCCTTCTCGTAACGAGTCGATTGCTGAGGCTTTCAGAGAATTTAGCACTCAGTTCGATAAATAGATATTTAGTTATTTACTAGGAGCCGGACTCAGGAGATAAAATTTTCAATATTTTGCTTTTCATTTCAATTAATTGTTGACAGAATGACAGTTAGTCATTGTCATTCTCTAACGTCAAAATGACTGTCAGTGTCAGTATTTAATAGTAATCTTTGATGACTGTCATGCTTAGATAAAGTACCTATAGATTAAGCACTGGCGTGGCCGCACATGAGACAGCAATAGTTAGTTCTGGTGTTACAACAAGAACAAGAACACTACAACCCACCATCGCACTAACACTTATTATCTATAAATAACCCAAATTCCTTGTCTCAATTAACACATAATACCACGAAATCATAGAAAATCAAACAAAACCGAGTTTGTTTGTCAAACCTGCCATTGTATTAGAGTTTGACAAACAACAGAAACCGGCGTCGGTGACAAAGACAAAAAATAATCTTTTGTCCTTATCATTTACATGGAGCTGCAAATTAGCCATCTCGCTCTATCAATCAAGGTCATTTTAAGGCTTAATCTATAGGTACTTTATCTAAGCTGTCATGAACTCAACTCAGAGTGCTTACAAGTGTGTAAGCACTCTGAGTTCGGATTTGGTCCGGACGGACCACGGATATGTGGGCGGAGTTAGTCCGGCCGTACCATTTCCGAGCGTGTGTATAGTGGTCCGCCGGACATTATTATTATTAAATGAGTCCATCTCGGTCCGCTTGTTTTCACATCGGATATGGTCTGCTCCGTACCAAATCCGGACGTGTGTAGGGTTGTCGGCTAGTTTGGCCGTACCAACTACAACTAGTCGTCAGTGTCGCCGATGTATGGACATCGGCGACACTGACGACCATGGGGTCTGGATTACCCAATACCCCGACTGATAAAATTATATATTTATAATAAAAAAAATTGTATCTCATTTTACTAGGGTAAATAAAATATAACTTAGTTTTAATTACTTTTTATTAGAACTTATTATAACGAATTAAATATTTATATATATTTATATTGTTAATAAATCGTTTTAAAGTCATCACAATCTAAGAAGTCCATTGCCGTTTCTCATTTTACATGCCGCGATAACTTTTTACGTAAGTGAAAGATCAAATTCATAATCCTAATTAAATACTATGTTACCTATACACTATAACAACGAGTATCATTCGCAAGCATCAAGTTTAATTATTATTAAGACGCTATATACGCCCCAATGTTAACGCGGTAATTGCGCAGTAATTCACACGCGTGTGGCCGTGCGCCCGCTCGATAGCAAAATATCAATATTGAACCTCCTTTTGAACAGTGTGTTAGCACTATAGTGCTCCGGTGGACCGCTATAGTGCTAACACCACGGATATGTGGGCAGAGGTAGTCCAGCCCGGACCATATCCGAGCGTGGGTGTTTTTTTTTTTTTTTTGGGTGTCATCCAATGCCTTGGGGACATCGGTTACGACTGGGTGCTGCGCGCCGACCTCCCTAGCGGCGTCAGCGTAATTTGCTACGCTGACGACACGCTGGTCCTGGCGCAGGGGAGGTCGCACCAGGCGGCGGCTGAACTAGTGACACGCGTGGTTGCGATAGTCGTCGAGAGGATCCGGCAATTGGGACTCGAGGTGGCCCTGCACAAGTCCGAGGCTATGTGTTTTCATGGTCCTCAGAACGCACTACAGTCGGGTACACAAATAACGGTAGGAGGGGTTCACATCGGCGTCGGGGTGACGATGAAGTACCTGGGACTCGTCCTCGACAGCCGGTGGAATTTCGTGGAGCATTTCCGACGTTTGGCACCCAGACTGGAGTAGGCTGGGGCTGCTCTCAAGCGACTCCTGCCCAATCTAGGGGGTCCAAACGCCTACTGCCGGAGGCTCTGCGCGGGGGTCGTGCGGTCCATGGCCCTTTACGGCGCACCGGTGTGGGCGGGTTCCCTGAGGGGGCCACCAGCCCGCTTGTTGAACGCACACACACGTACCTGGGTTTAGTCGTGGACAATCGTTTTAACTGGGCCTTTCACATAGACACAGTCTGTGACAAATTCTAAAAATGCAAAATTGGCGAAGTTCTACATATTAAAACCAAAAGTTCCGTTAAAAATCCTACGCAACATGTATATTGCTTTACCGGAGTCAATAATAGCATACGGAATCACAAGTTACGGCCGAACATTTAAATCATATATAATTCTTGATATCAATGAAAGAATCCCGCAAAACATAAAAAACGAAATAAATGGTAAAAATTACAAACAAAATACAATAAATACTATTACGACTATATCAATAACTTAGCTTAACTTAAAAATAAATTTTAATTAAAACAACCTGTATACTGTGACTAGAACCAGTTTTCTAATGAGCGCTGCATACACGAAACATGACATACAGTTCTCGTCAAACTTCTTGGCCGCCCTGAAGTTGGCTACAATGGCTGCGCAGTAGTAAATCTCATACAAAAACAGTAAAACTCATACAATATAATAATATGAGATCCTACCATAAGTATAGTCCTCGCCAAACTTCTTGGCCGCCCGCCGAAGTTGGTTTACCGGATGCGCGAGGCATGAAACGGTACTGTTTTTGTATGAGATTTACTACTGCGCAGCCATTGTAGCCAACTTTAGGGTGGCCCAGAAGTTTGGCGAGCACTATACAAATATTTACCTACCCACAATCACACTCACAATTAGCTAGGTACAATTTGTTTCTTTTGCCTACAGATGGTTATGGCTTAAACAAGTGCGTGAATGGTTTTTTTGGATGAGTGAATAGTTAGAAAATAAAGGTTCCAATAAGTAAACCAATTTAACAGTCTTGATGTTCAAATTAACTCAGTTCCTTGGTTTTGCATAAATAATTTATTTATAAGTAGAAAATTTTATTCAGTTATTTGTCGTATGCGCTTTGGTAACTGTAGATTAAATTATCATCTTCATCGTCTCAAAATGGTCAGCTTATCGTATTGTGATTATTGTCAATCAGAAAAAGTTCAATCGCTACATTATATCTTCTTTGAGTGTTCATCTTTCAACATTCAGCGCCTTGTGATGTCGGATGAGCTTTTAATAATTTATAAAAAACCTGATAGGGTCCCGCTATGCATACAGGAGTTGCTTAAGAACGCTTCAACTTATATATATTTGTATAGATACATATTGGAGACTGTAAATGAGATTTAAATGGTTTTGTTTCTTGTTCCGATGCACCCATGTTTAAATTACTTATAGATCTTACCGTTTTATTATTATTTATGAAGTTAGTATATTTAAAACTGTAGCGTAGAGACGTGTTTAAAAAAAAATAAACATGAAAGTGAAGACATGACATGGAAATGACAACCCTGGACTTAGATAAAGTACCTATAGATAAAGCCCTGGCGTGGCCGCATATGAGACAACAATAGTTAGTTCTGGTGTTACAACAAGAACACTACAACCCACCATCGCACTGACACTTATTATCTATAAATAACCCAAATTCCTTGTTTTAATTAACACATAATACCACGAAATCACAGAAAATCAAACAAAACCGAGTTTGTTTGTCAAACCTGCCATTATATTAGAGATTGACAAACAACAGAAACCGGCCATGGTGACAAAGACAAAAAATAATCTTTTGTCCTTATTATTTACATGGAGCTGCCAATTAGCCATCTCGCTCTATCAATCAATCTCATTTTAAGGCTTAATCTATAGGTACTAAGCCCCTGGAATTGATTTATTGACATTTAATGGAAATGACGTTTACCCTGGAATTGACATACCAAATAAAATAAAAATCGGAATTGTGTAAAAATAAGATTTTAACTACTAATCAAAGACTCACTTAAAATGACTGCAACATGATTTGAAAAAAAATGAAAGACATGATTTCTAAACCTATTACGCAAGAAAAAAATATCTACGAAAGAGTAGGCAGTATGGTTGAAAGACCGAAGCCGTGGCCGTAGCCTGCCCAAAGGGCGAAAAAATAAAAAAAAATATCTTGTGTGACAGTGACAGTCACACCGGTGAGTGACGGCGGTGACACGAACAAGTGTAAGATCAACTGATCAAGATGAAAACAATACCGCTTGAAACAAAGTGATTTTTTTGAATTATTTTGGGCACCTCTCATGTGACATGATACAAATTTAGAAATACAAGGCAAAATTACAATATACCATAGAAAACATCAAACCATATCGTCTCAGTCGGAAAGATAGAACGTAAATAATTAGCCCATAATATTAAAGTTCTTTTTTGTTAAATAAAAAAAAATACAATGGATTCTGAGTTCGTGCACATATCAACCAGCCTTCGGTTACAGCTTGGCTATGGGATTGGTCATGTATTAAATGATGTCTGTGCAAGTTTATGGTTTACATATTTCTTGGTATTTTTTCATTTAGTACTTGAATTTAGTGCTTCACAATCAGGCAACTTGATGTTGATTGGTCAAGTTATGGATGCTTTGTCAACACCTTTTGTTGGTTATCATTCAGACCATACAGACAATCATATTAGTTCAAAGTATGGTAGACGGAAACTGTGGCATTTGTTTGGTAAGTTCGATGTTCATCAGCAATATCCTATAAGTAATTAATTTAAGTATAGTTTTTGCAGTACAAAACTAACATTTATATTTTATTTGTTTTCCAGGCACTGTTTGTGTTCTAGCATCGTTTCCATTCATATTCACAGAATGCATTGGTTGTTCGTCTACGCATAAATGGGCACAAATGTATTATTATGCTGCATTTATTATCATATTCCAAATTGGTTGGGCTGCAGTGCAGATATCCCACTTAAGTTTAATTCCAGAGCTTTCAGAAGATGATCACACTCGGACGCATTTGACTGCAATCAGGTATGAAATAAAAATATTGACCAATAAAAATAAAACCTCTAATCGTTTTCTTCTGAAGAACTTCCACTTTCTTATGCAACTCAGTGTTACTCAGAACCAAAATGTCTTACTTACTAAATGGTTTTAGAAAAATATTAAACAACCAACATAATTATGTAATTATGTTGGTTGTTTAATGTTTTTTTGTTATTAATTTTGAATGTTTAATACTGAAACTTTAAAAGCAAAATACCAAGCAACATTTTGGGTGATAATGAGTTACAGTAGTACTTAATCTAGACCAGGGGTCACCATTTACTTTCATTTGGGTCAGTTTTTAAAATAATATTAACGTCCGAGTCCATAAGATTTAAATCCACCGCCCCCGCCACCCTAAATTAAAATAATGAAATATACATATAATATCAATAAAGATTTTGATGAGATGATTTGTCTGTAACTTGTTGAATCGACAGCAGTAAAGTCAAACCGCGGGCTATATATATTACATACTCAAGTAACACAAGTATATTATATTGTAAAGTAAGGTTCACATAAAGTTGGTTTGTGGTCCAGATCCAGACTGCGGTCAGCCATTTGGTGACCCCTGCTCTAGACCTAAAGTACAAAATTAAATATTACCCAAAATTTCACTCGGTAAATTTTACCTATCAAGCATTGATTCATAAGTTAAACATTATAATTTGATTTAAGTATTTCACAATGTTTATGTAAACTGATTATGACCAAAAGAAAAACTAATTATGTTAATTTGTATTACAGATATGGATTTACAGTGTTCTCAAATCTGTTTGTTTATGTTATCACATGGATTATATTACATTTGACTGGGGAATGTGATAAGCATGTATGTTGAAATTATTGAAACTGTTTATTTTATATTCGTAATTTTTAGGGTTCCATACCCAAGGGGTAAAAACGGGACCCTATTACTAAGACTCCGCGGTCCGTCTGTCTGTCACCAGGCTGTTTCTCACGAGCCGTGATAGCTAGGCAGTTGAAATTTTGCCAGAAGGTGTATTTCTGTTGCCGCTATAACAACAAATACTAAAAACAGAATAAAATAAATATTTATGTGGGGCTCCCATACAAAAAAGTGATTCTTTTGGCATTTTTGCGATAATGGTACGGAACCCTTCGTGCGCGAGTCCGACTCGCACTTGGCCGGTTTTTATAAAGGCAGGTTTACCACTTCCAAAAATGTCTCCATTTATTTATCTTGTAGATAATTTCATACAAATTCTATTCTATATGTTCATTAACCTGGTATACCTGGTTGAGTTTTTGTAGTTCAGCCAAATCTAAAACAATTAGTATGAGAATAGCAAAAAGCACAAAAAAGTCTCAGGCCTGATTTTGATAAAGAATAAAAGTGCACCACTGCTTTAATAGTGACCGAAAAATTGTTATAAATGAGGCTGATTAAGTTCACTGTACGTTTTAACTTTCCAGAATTTGATCCTTATTAGCAACACTATTGAATGATGTTTATCAAAATACAATTTTTCGTTTCCTGGGTAGGCTAGAAATATTTATTTTTCAAAAATAGAATTACTGGAAAACTCACCCTGTATAGTGCCTGGATACTCAAGTCAAGTAAATGAAATCTTATAAAGTGCCAATAGGATGGTTTTTCTAAATATTATGTTTTTATTGTAGCAAGTGGGGCCCACTGATGCTTGGAAGTTCAGGCACGTTGTCTACATAGTATTGGGACTAGGAACACTCGCATCAGTAATATTTCATATTTCCGTAACTGAAAAAAATAACTACCGCCATGAGCAACTCTTGGCTGAAGGTGAAAGTGGAGCCCACTACGAGTTCTTACGTAAACCGCTTATGTATCAGGTAAATAAAATTAAAAATATTGGAAAATTTCTTTAAAACAAGTTTTTTCGTATTCTTCTCAGCAAACCCTTTCATTTGATACCCATATCATGGCAATGCACAAAAAATAACTAGTCCGCCATCTTGGGCTGTCCGCCATATTGGATTTAGAATTACGTCACTTAGCTAACCATGCATTGTCATCCTAACTAAATGTGTCAAAGTCAAACCCGAACACATACATAAATTGCAAGTTAAAAAGCTTGTAAAAAATTAAAACCTATTATCACTCAAGCTGAGGTATATGAAATATGAATAAATGTCAAATATTTAAATTATTACATTTGCTGATAGTTAAATAAATGTAATATATTATGTTTATTTTGTTATCACAGCATAAGTACATTAATAGATAACAGTTCTAATTACCCGACTCAATGTCAATTAATTATTTAAATGACCATGTTTCTAGGTTGCGGGAGTGTACATGTGTACCAGACTCGTGGTGAACATATCGCAGGTGCTGATTCCTCTGTATCTGCACCGCACGCTGGGCCTGGCGGCTCGTGCCCTCGCCGTGGTGCCCCTCGCCTTGTACCTCGGCAGTCTGGCAGCTGCCGGAGTCCAGAGGTTGGCACCAAGATCCTTCACCCGAAAACTTAATTATTTGACCGGTTCCGCATGCGCAATAGCCGGTTTTGTGTGGATTTACCTTGGATCAGATGATGATTACAAAGTATATTTCATTTATGTGGTCGCTGTGTTAATAGGTTAGTACCTACCCACCGATACATATAAAATGTAATGAACAATGTAGACGTTTTTATCAAAATTGCCTTATAGTGTTTCATTGAAAAAAATTCAAACATGTTTTTGTTCCAATGAGTTTGTTTTAAAATACCTAAACTACCCACAAAGCTATAGAAGGAGCTGTGTTTACGTTCACGCGCGCCTTGACAATGTAATAACAGTAATTATTTCAGTATTAGTCAGTGCCATTTCTGCGTAAATTCTGTATAACTGATTACTGGGAATGAATACATAGATTGTTTTCTCAATTATCAGGTTTTGGCGGTGCAGTGATGCTGGTGACTAGCCTGGCTCTGACGGCTGACCTGGTTGGCGCGAGGACGGAAGCTTCGGCCTTTGTCTACGGCCTCATGAGTTTCACTGATAAGCTCGCGTGCGGCATTGCTATAGCGATTATACAAGCATAGTAAGTTAATGTATGATTCATACTGACAGTTTGTGTTGTTATGTACCTACGCGACTCGCCTCAGTTCAGACATTGTTATCTAAATACATCATTTTAGTCACGTATTGACATTGTGATATTTCTAGCTCCGATAATTAAATGAGCGATGCTTAGGGACGTCATAGCCGTGTGTAGTACTGGCCGTGCGCTCGCTCGGAACCGGAATATCAATATTGAACCTCCTTATGGACAGTTTTGTTTGCATAATATTCTTATATTCAAATATGCTATTTCAACTATGAAGAAATTCTAGCCATCAAATTTTCTGTGTACAAATATTTGTATACATTTACGTCGTTTTGGAGGAGTATCCAAAAGTAGCGAAAAAATATCGTGTTGTTAATAATTTTTTTAAAGCAAAACTATTTATTATATGATAAAAAACCATGTTTCATAAATAATGTACATGAATCTATAATAAATATATATATTTTTTAAACCTTTTAACCTTGCCGTTACTAAGGAGTATGAAAGTTTAGAAAGTTACCGTTTTACGGCAATAAAGCGGTTATAGGCCCTTAAGTAGGTGGGATTACTTATACGCATTGTTGAGTGGGTTATCAGCTCTTATTTACAACTATCAGCTGGCAACTTACATAACGCTCAAAATTAATTAAACTCCAATTCAGAAACTTTATGCATGTTATAATAGCTATGAAGCATTCGTCATTCAACGTCCGGGTTTCTCCGCTCACTCGGTCGGGGCCGCGGGTTCGAGACCCGTCCAAATTGAAAATAATTAAAGATTATTATCTTCAGCAGTTAGTTATATTTCTGCCTGCCTAATCTGAATACATACCTACATAATTATATTAATAACATACTCAGTGAATATTTTGTTTGTAACATCCAAGATATTGGTGTTTAAGGAAAAAACAAATGATTACAAAAACAAAATACCTGACTGCTAAAAAACAACAACAAGTACTAGGTATAATTTTAGCAGTCGGGTTTTTTGTTTTTTATAATAGTTAGTTTTATTTCAGACTTTATAGTTTTATTAATGAACGAGTTCTCCAAATAAGTTATGTGGTAAAAGATCATTTATTTTGCTATCAAAGTACCTATATATATTTTTGGAATGGTCTATTTAATAGCTTCCATTTGATTCACATATTGTTAAGGTAAAGAAAAAAATATTGTAACGCCCCTTTTTTAGGGGAGGGGCGCCAAATTTAAAAATTATATAGCCTATGTCACTCCCACAATTGAGACGAATCCAAAGACACCTCTTATGTCATACTCCGTCATACATACGCTCGAAAAACATTACCCTCCCGCAGCCGGCCGCACGGCGGGACGCGGGCCACGGTACGCACGTACCAAATATTGAATACAGGCCTGCGGATCACAAGCCAAGAGGCAACACTGGGGCCCATGAGCAATGCTGCGACTTTTGGATCCTACATGGTCTATATCCGCGAAACCGCGATACGCGGCAGCGGTAACTAGGGGTTTGTTCATTGGGATACCGATTC
Organism: Anorthoa munda; assembly: GCA_945859665.1. Lineage (NCBI taxonomy): Eukaryota > Metazoa > Arthropoda > Insecta > Lepidoptera > Noctuidae > Anorthoa > Anorthoa munda. The sequence continues at coordinate 12,340,859 of OX243900.1, read as the reverse complement.
CCGTATAGGTGGAAAGTGATACAAGCATGTACAACTTACAACTACAACTCACATTTGTTACCGTGGTGGTCTCCTGGTCTGGTCAATCCCTTGTCCGGTCGAGGGTTATAGGGGGAAAATATATATAATAAATAATCTTGAAACTGCTGGCATTTTGATGGCCATACTGATTAATTGCTGTTAAATTTCCAGTGCAGACGGCGCGGACGCGGCCTACTATGGAAATGCACTGGTCTGGGTGTGTGGAGTTGCAGCGGTAATAGGACTCACACTCACGCTGCTACTGCCGAGGTTCAGATCCGAGACTTTAGTAAACAGTGGTAAGCATTTCATGTTTATATACGGGTTACTGCCTATTTTTTTTTTTGTTTTTAATTTATCTAAGTTAGTTTTTAATCATGGTTTGGCAGTTTGAGTAGTTTATGCGGCCTACCCTAATGTCCTTTCTTTGGTATTGTTCGTCGAATCGTTGAGCTCATTAAATTCTGAGTTGAGCTGCACGGTTATTGACAAATGCGTGCACTGACTGGACAGGTCCACCCAATCTGGCTGGTTCTTTCCTCAAAAGACCATTTCAGACATTGGTCTTCACATGATCTAAGGGGGCGTCCATAAATTACGTGAGGTGTTTTTTTAAATTTTCTGTCCCTCCCTCCCCCCCTGGTGAGATGTCGTGAGATTTTATTCAACCCCCTCCTACATCCTCCAAACTCACGTGAGATTTTTCAAAATGTGGGTTTCCTGCGTAAACGCGTTGGATTGTTATTGTAAAAAGAAAAAATAAATTTGCTTCGTGCTTTTATTTATGACGTACGTTCGGCTGACAGTGGCGCGAAAATAAAGGACGGGCTACACTGTACCGTGAATTCAGATTAAATTGAGCAATTTGGTATAAAACAAATATGGTGGTTTGACAGTCAGTAGATGTATAACGTCGAAGTATGAATTAAATTATTTTCTTTCGAACGAATTAGTGAATGATCTTAATCGTATTAATAGTATCGTACAATCTGGATTAAATGGACCAAAATAGTATAATTATTTTTCTGTTTCAATCAGAAAAAAAATTGCGTGATATTTGCCGAGACCCCCCTCTCTCCAACGTAAGATTAGATGAGATTTGACTCGACCCCCGGCGGCCATAAATGCGTCCATAAATTACGTGAGATGTTTAAGGGGGGGACCCCTTAAACATCTCACGTAATTTATGGACGCTCCCTTAAACCAAGATTTTGTCTGGAATTTAAAAGCAGAGTTTGTTTCAGCCTTTCTTCTCAGAGTAGTCAGATAGGAAACGCCGACCTCATCTAGTTTAAAAAAATATGATCGACATGTAAAATTGTTTGTACAAACCAACTTACAGAAATAAAATCATTTATCATTTACTGTCAGCCTGTATCATCCCACTGCCAGGAAAATGTCTCCTGTCTAATTTCTCTAGCCCGTCCCGTCGTCTTCTGCGTGATCTGTCCGCCTTTTGACTGTGTCAGGGCTTCACATAGTTGGTTATACTTTGGTGAAACGCTGTTGCCATGAATTAATGAAAACGTGATTCCTTGATAACGATTAAGGACGATAAGGGTTTACGTATTATGAGCATATCTAGTTAAATATTATTAATCCATATTATTAGATAACGCGCGTGAAAAACGTGTCTCTGGCATCATAGCTCAACGGATGAACCGATTTTGTTTTTGTTTTTGTTTGATTGGTGACTTTATCGAGAGTGTTCTTAGCTACGTTTGATGAAAATTATTCAGCCGTTCAAAAGTAATGGGCGTTTTATTGTTTGAATCGGGGTGTTTTCACAAGATCTCGTGTCATAATTACGTGTTCAATAGATTGTCGATCGAAGCGTGTGCACTACTAGATTTTTTTTTTTTTATCTCTTCTTTGTTTACAATCAGTCTCAGTATTATATTGGACATTAAGTAAATTTTTTGACGTGTTTAGATGTCTTGGTTGGTATGTGTCCTATGACACATCCTATTTACTTATGTAACATATGTAGCTATGTTTGCCTGATGAAGTCTTGCGGTATTTTGTACTTAAGCCTTCTGGCCCCTGTCCCATCCATAAGGCGGCTTGCCAGGATATTTGGGTGACGTGTAATTCGTTCCTTGTATGACTTGATGTAGTTCATTATCTCTTCTTTGACTGTGGAAATCGTCAGATCATGGTGTAAGGCCTCATTTGGTAGATACCAAGGCGCGTTTGTGATCGTTCTTAGGATCTTATTCTGAAACCGCTGTATGATCTCAATGTTGGAGTGTGATGCTGTTCCCCATAGCTGGATGCCATAGGTCCAGATAGGCTTGATTATAGCTTTGTATAACAGGGTTTTATTTTGCAGGTGTAGCTGTGAGTTCCTCCCAATTATCCAGTAGTACTTTCTCAGTGTCAGTCCAAGTTGTTTGCGTTTCGTGAAAATGTGTTTTTTCCATGTAAGGCGCCTGTCAAGGTATAGACCAAGGTATTTAACATGTTCAGCTTGAGGCAATAGAATATTGTTCAGCTGCACCGGTGGACAGGTATCCTTTCTTTTAGTGAATGTGACATTTACTGACTTGGTCTCATTGGCTTTTATCCTCCATTTCTTGAGCCAGAAGGCTATGTCGTTCAAGCAGGTCTGCAGCATAGCTGTTGCAACTTTGTGATCACTATGAGACACCAGAACAGCTGTGTCATCCGCGATCGTTCCTGTAGTCGCTAAATTTGATATTGGCAAGTCAGCAGTATGAAGCAAATATAAAATCGGCCCAAGCACACTGCCTTGAGGAACCCCAGCAGAAATAGGGTACAGCTTTGAAGAAGCTTCGCCACTTTGTACGAAAAAATGTCTGTCCCTCAAGTATGATTCCAAGATGAGGAAGATGTCGCTTGGGAAACTAGTTTTGATTTTATAAAGGAGGCCCTCGTGCCAGACTCTATCAAATGCTTGAGAAATGTCGAGAAATGCAGCTGCACAATATTCCTTATCTTCAAACGTACCATAAATTTTAGTAACAAGCCTGTGGACTTGATCTATTGTGCCATGTCTCTGTCGGAACCCAAATTGATGGTCGGGTATTAAAAGATTTTCCTTCATTATTGGCAGTAATCGTAATAGAAGGAGCGATTCTAAAATTTTTGACGTTGTTGGGAGTAGACTAATAGGTCGGTAGGACTTCGGATCTTCAAGTGGCTTTCCTGGTTTCGGAACCATTAAGATTTTAGCTGTCTTCCATTGAGGGGGAACAAAGTGAAGTCTTGCCATAGCGTTGTAGATAGATAACAAGAAGTTCAGTCCAGAATCTGGAAGTTGTTGCAGAATCATACCGGTTATTAAATCATAGCCCGGAGCTTTTTTAGGTTTCACATTATTTATAGCTCTAATTAGTTCCTACTTCGTGAATGTTTTGATGGGACTTTTACATGGCTCACAATCCAGCTGAACTTCACGGAGAACTTTTTCTTTGTGCTCTGGAGGCCCTTCGTAGGGGTGGGGCTGAAAAACACCTTTTAAGTGTTCGGCGAATGTCATACATTTTTCCACGTCACTTCGAGCCCTATTCCCGTCAGATTGCCGAAGTGGAGGAGACGCTGTTTTAGGTCGTTTTAGTTTTCTCGTGGCTTTCCACAATGAATAGTCGGTAGCAGCTGTAGCATCTAGATTACTCAGGAACGCCTGCACACTATTGTTCCTGTCATTTTCCAGAAACTTTTTGAGTTTTCTAACAGCATAGTTCAGTTTAGTTTTATCGCCAGGACATCTATATTGTTGCCATTGTTTTCTCAGTCTTCTTTTTTCAGATAATTTATCAAGTATATTATGAGGTATAGATTTATTTTTGCTACCCAGTTCTGTAGTAGGGGTAGATTGCCAGGCGGCAGTTTGGACTGAATTATTAAAGTATTCAATTGCAGCTACTATATCGTCCTCTGTTTTTAAACTGGCTGTGGATGTCAAAGCCTGGTCGACCATCGATTTGAAGACTTCCTTAATCCTCTTTAATCTGTCTTTTTGGTGTGGAGTACGCAAGCTTCTGGAGATTCTTTGAAACGGCTTAGTAGGGTAACTAATACTGGTGAATGGTCCGATGATAGCTCATATCTACTCTGGCACTTGAAGTGATTTTTTGACATGCCCTTAATAGCACAGAAGTCTATTAGATCAGGTACTTTTTTTCTGTCGGTGGGCCAGTATGTGGGCTCACCTGTTGATACAATTTCCATTTTTAGTTTCTGCACGGTCTTTAATAGCTCACGGCCCCTGGGGAGGGTCAACCTTGAGCCCCAATAGCTATGCTTTGCATTGAAATCCCCGCCAGCTATGAACCGATCGCCAAGGGAGATGAAGAACTCACTAAACTCTTCCTGCTTAATTATGTGCTTCGGTGGACAGTAGAGAGCTGACACAGTTACAGGGCTTATCCAATCTTCAACTATGACAGTTGTGGCTTGTATTGGTGCTTTGCGGTATGATACTGATTGGTATTTAATTTACTCCTGATTATTATGGCTGAGCCACCATGCGCCTTCCCATCGGGGTGTGTGGTGTGGTAAAGATTATATCCAGGAATATCCATATGGCTTTTTGATGTGAAGTGAGTTTCAGAAATTAAAATAATATCGATCTCATGTTGATATAGAAAAAGTTTCAACTCCTCTGAGTGGTGTGACAGGCCATTTGCGTTCCAGATGCACAATTTTAATGCATTAAATTTGGAAGCATGGACATGAGGTCTCCCAGCATCTTAGTAATAAGCATCATCTGGTTCATGAGTGCTTTAATGTCTGTAGACTGGTCTGGCTTTGGCTGAATCAAGTCTGTTGTTGGTTGGGTATCTTTAAGCGAATTTGGTATACCTGTTGTTATTTCCGCATAAGTTTTGTTGTCAGTGGTAAAACCACTGACAACGTATGTTGTATGTACTATGTGCTATACTTAATTTTTTGCAGCTCCTTATATACCGCACAACCCTTATAATTTGCAGGGTGATTTCCTTCGCAAAGAATGCACCGCACACTATCTGATCGCTCTTTCCTGGTGCAATCATGAGTGACGTGTTCTCCAGCGCACTTAACACATCTGGGTTGACGGTGACAGAATCTTCGAGTGTGTCCATATCTCTGGCAATTGGAGCATTGAGAGATTTCTCTTTTAGGTCTGGGTGGTTCAAATACAACGCAGCAATGGAGAAGGCGCTTCACATTATAAATGGTTTTATTGTTTTGGTTTGGTTTGAGATCCACATAATACAGTGGGAGAGGTGTTTTGGATTTTCTGTCCTTTATATTCCAAATATTTGTGACCTTGTGGTCTAATTCTTCAATTGCCACTTTTATTTCTTTAGTATCAGTAGTTGGGTGGATATTTTTGAGGACAACCCTAAAACTCCTTTGTTCTTTGGGTTTGTAGGTGTAAAATTCAGTATCTCGTTTTTGAAGTTCCTTGTAAATTTTGGTGTATGCTTCAGTTGATTTTGGCTGAATTTTCACTTGTTCCCCACGGAGGATCTTGATTTCATACTGATCAGTGGCTGTATTGTTTAACATGTCATAGAGTGGCTGGATGTTGCTTACTTTGTCTACGAACAAAGGAGGTGATTTGATGGGTTTTTCTGCTATTTCAGCATTATTTGTGACATCAAGACCAGCGAATCGATTGGAGGTAGTGACGGGAGTACTCAGCCAGTAATTGTTTAATTTACTTTGTTTTTGGCTATTCGAGAGTTCATCTGGGCTGCGAGGTCTTTTGCGGCCGGGTACTTCCACCCAGTTTTCTTCAGTAGCATTTTCAGAATCTACTAGGTTAATCGTCTCACTGGTGTCGCAAGTAGGCACCGCACTACTGCAAGAATTTGATCTGGGCCGATTAATAAATAGGCTTTTGTGAAATATTTGCTGGCTTAAACTTTTAGTAGAATTGCCACTATTCTTTTTGGAATTTTCAGTTTGGCAATCCATTCGTACTGAGGTAATTTTACTTTTTAAGTGGCAACACTGATTTGAAGTTTATATTGACACTTTGACAGTGACATTTCAAAAGAGACAGATATATTGGTGGATTTAAACTTTATGTGGGTAGATGTTTTTCCACTAGGAGAAGCTTAGAATATTAAATTCAGTTTTTTGTAGTTTTTAGTTTTTTAAATCACTAGATAACATTAACACGGAATCCGAAACACTTTGGCTACACTTTTATGATATTTATGGGCACAATTTCACAGTGTTTACGAAAACTCACGAAACTATTTCAAGAGCGTATGTGCTTATGACAGCAGTTTGACAGTCTCTAGATTTAATAGCACTAGCACTGCGCCCGCGAGTTCGTTCGCGTATTTTATCCTACAGATGACTTCCTTATGTGTGCAGTTTGTGAAAGCCACCAAAATTAAAATAAGCTATTGTTAAATCAATAAAATAACCGGCGAAGTGCGTGTCGGTCTTCGCATATTTAGGGTTCCGTACTAAACCGCAAAATTAAGTTGGTTGTAATAGGAAAAATGAGGGAATTTCGAAGAAAAATCTATTGATTGGGAAAAAATATCGTATTTGTTAGTAAAATATACGTCATAAAAAACATTATCACCAAATTTCAAGTTTATACGTCAATGAGAAGTTAAAAAAAATGAAATATTTTTTTTAAACAAATACTTTATTAGGTATATATCTACTCAACGAGCTCTAAACAACGATACCACCACACGCTGGGTCCGGTAAAAAAAAAAGTCAAGTTGCATGGCTTTGGGTCAACAAGATGCTTATACTGTAAAAAATTGAAGACTGCAGCTCCAACCGTTTGGCTATAAAACCCGTGTGACAGACGAGGAACAGACGGATACGTGAGTGACAGCAATAGACCTCCGTTTGGACCCTTCGGGTACGGAACCCTAAAAATGGGGATTCGTTAGATATCTAGGGTTTATTGGTTTGTGACTTTGACGATTTCCTTTAAAACATATTGCATGCCCCATTGAGGGTCGAGCTTTTAACAACCCAAGTATGTTATTCACTGTTAGGCGGTTTACACACTCCGCCGCGGACGCGGAGGGGAGAGCACTGCTAGACCCGCGCGGTTGGGCGGTGTACGTGTGTTAGGCATCAACGGATTTATTAGAGGCTCGGCTAAGGCTGTCCGCTCGAGGCAGGTCGTCGCAGAGTGGAGTTGGCTGGTCCCGCGGCGGCCTCTGGGAGACAGGCCTTCTGTTTTTTCTGCTTTTATTTAATTTTATTCTTCCACCCTCAATACTGATAATTACCGAGTTAAAGGTTTGACCAGCCAACTGCAACCAGCTACCCTATAAATATATTTACTTTTTTGTGACGTGTTTCGAGGGTACCACAAAATAAACATATATTACAGAATTTGGTGCTTTATTGTTCCCGAAAAGAAATTACGTTACATTGGCGAAAATGTTGTACAATTGCCATTGAAAAATTACTTAAATAACGTTGTTAGCTGTGTAAAACAGAGTAAATATATGCTTATGAACCATGTAAAAGTATACAAAAATAAAATCATTACAGGCTTTACAAGTTTATGAGTAATAGTCGACCAACTTATAAAATGTACTTGGAACAGTAAATTTTTTGTACAAATGCCATTGAAAAATTACTTAAATAACGTTGATAGCTGTGTAAAACAGATAGTAAATATATGCTTATGAACCATGTAAAAATATACAAAAATAAAATCCTTAATAATAATGATTTCTAAATTAATAATGTTTAAGCCCGAATAACGCATTCGAGTGGGCGGAGTGGCGGACTCGTTGGCAGTACCGGTCCGTAGTCCATACGGTGCATACGCGCGGGGGAATCTATTTTGTGTTAGAACAGAAGTATTTTAGACGTTTTGTAATCTAAAGTCAAATTAGATTCGATTGCCAAGAAAATTCCGCTACCCGACCATAGATGGCGGTATTCTCAGTGGTCGCAATTATAAACTTAATTGCGTTTGTCGTAAGGTTGACATTCGTGTCATATATCGATATTTACTACTACTCAACCATGGACAGTGCAATATAACACATTGCAATTTTAATTACATTATCGAAAGATACCCGATTTCTTAATTCGAGAAAATAATACCTGTATTTTTTTATTTATTTGGAGACTTGTATTTATATATTTTTATAAATAAAATCAATTTGAAATTATGAACTAATTTAATTATGCTAATTGAGGCGGGCGGACCTCTTCATAATATTATCATATAGAAATATTAAATTACTTATTTTCTTTTGTCGATATCCATCTATAACGTCAATATTCGATCCGACTACATCACTAATTGAATAGCGTAGAACTTTCGAGAATAAATCGTGAATATGTCAGATTAAAGTTTTGATTTTACTTTTTGGTAGTTGATTAGGTTGTTTGAAAATACTCATACTAAAATATTTGTTCTCGGTTTGTAAATATATGGAGATTTTAACGAAGACTATCTCCGTAACGGCAATACTGCTGTATTCAAATAATTAAGTGACGCTGGTTATTAATCTTTATTACAATTACGTAGTTTCGAAAAACTTATATTCACAACCTTTATCATTCACTTACTATTTGTGCCAAGTTTCAAGAATATTAGCCGAATGAATTACATATTTTATACAAACAAATTTTGCCCCTTTTGAAATGCCGAACATCCCTGCTTAGTGTTTCCCTAGAAACCGAAGTCAAAAAGAAAACCCCGTCCAATAAGATTCTTAGCTTGGGGTTAGTTTCGAAAAACTAATAATGATTAGGCTTGTATTTATGTCAAGTTTATAAACTGAAGTAATAAGATGCTTCAAAGAAACTTTAACATCCCTAAATCATCATTTGGGGGTAGTTTCGAAAAACTAATAATGACAACCTTTATCATTTACTTAGATTACTATTTGTGCCAAATTTCAAAAATTTTGGCTGGAGGTTAAGATTTTTCATACAACCTTTAAATCCCTTTTTTACATGGTGGAATTTCCAAAAATCCTTACTTAGTGAGCACACTTACGTCACTTGAGGAATCTTTCTGGCAAATTTCATGCTTCTAGGCCGCTATTTTGGCTGTGCGTTGATCGACCAGTCAGTTTCTTCTTTTATATATATAGATTATACAGATAAAATAAAAAGTGTCTGTAGCCATTAGTAGGTACATATCTTTATAACTAAATCACATGACCAAAATCCAGTGTTAATCATAGTGAATATATGTATAATAGCTCAAAAAAAGGTGTCAAAATCAGTAAATATTAAAATATATACAATTAAACCTTATTTTGTATTATTCCTAGTAAAAACAACCCTTTCCTTGCAGTCGGGTAAACAAGATATATGAATACTAAGTAAACATTAAATCTGGTAACAAAATAATTATGAAATAAAATATGAATTGGGTGGCCTAAACTAAAAGCCAGGAAAGTTATAGTTACAGTTAATACTGTAGAGTTGGCAACCCTGCTACAAAGACCACAATCAAGTCTATATATTATTCCCCAAAGGATTAGGTAGTGGTCTATGGTGCCCGTCGTAAAAGTCCCCATAAAACTAAACAACATCGCTCATTGGTCTGGTGGTACTCGTAAGTGCAACTGCTGAGCATTAAGTTAATTCGAAAGGTTGGAAATTTGAAAATTGTTGTAATGTCACGTTTTTCAATCAAAAATTCAGAAACAGGTTGGAGCCCGCAGTTAGGGTTTCTGTTCTTTTGAAGGCAAATATACAGCACTTCAGTGAAATGACAATAAGCTTTTAAAGCCAGTAAATGTTCTACTTTAGACTTAATATCATTCATCATCAGTCTTTTAATGTTTCCACTGCTGGGACACAGGCATCCTCTCTTTGAGAGGGACTGGGCCGTAATCCACTACGCGGGCCCAATGCGGGTTGGTGAATGTCACATGTCTTCGAATTTTTGGTTCTAGGACATGCCGGTTTCCTCAAGAGCAGTGGTGATGAAATAATTTACACAAAGTAAAGCGCCTGCCTAGGTTTGAAACCACGACCTACAACTTATAAGTCGCGGCGGATACCACTAGGCCACCACTGCATTAATAATGATGCTATTTATATTTACTAAAAAGTATGTCATAATTATTTCTTAACTTCAAATCATAAATGACGAAAACAATATTCCTTGTTTCAGAAGACACATCTATAAACAACTCAGATATGAATACAGAAGAACGAGTACCTGCAGCAATAGAAAGTTTATGAAGTGAATTTTAAAATATAGCATAAATGTATGTACCATTATTGATATTATTCACTGTTAGTTTGGCCTGGGGACAAAACGTAAAAGAAAATATTCATTGTAATGTTTTTGTGTCTCATTAAGCAAAATAAAGTTGAAATTATAATATAGGTAACAGTGCTCAATAGTTTAAAACAGGCGCGGATCCGGAATTGTGCTCAGGGAGGTTCTTGGTTTAATTTTTGAAGAAATTTAAGCTTGAAAACCACTGTGGTTTTATAACACTGATTTGCGAAAATTTGAGTACTTCGTAGATCTATCTGAGCTGTCTAAACCTGACCAGCAGGTTTTGACCATTCTTCAAAAGCATCAGGATGAAGAAAATGTCTGTTGCGAAACCGAGCTCGAAAATGTTAGCACCCGGCCTCGGATCTAAATATGTTTTCTGTTACCATTCATACTACCAGTTTGGTCGAGACCCAGGGGGGGCAATTGCCCCCGTTGCACTCCCCTGGTATCCGCGCCTGTTTTAAAAACCTAGTGTTTTATTTACTTTTTCTCTTATTCATTTTTTGAAGTCCACGTTCAACTAGGCAATATTAAATAAATAGATCTCAAGTGACTGCTGTGGTTTGTGGAGGATGTATAGCATAAAATGACGAGGTATATTGCATTCCATTGACTGTTGTGAATATTAGAAGAAGTTGTTAAATATACCGGTGTATTTTTGAGATGGGCCTTCAGTGTGAAAGCTAAATCGGTTTAAAAGTATAGAACAAAGGTCAACAAAACAAAGAAAACTTATCCTGCTTTTTTATTAAGCTTGGACAGTTTCCATTTTGTAGCATTGGGGTAAATTCAAAAAGTCTCATGACAAAAATACACCTTTTATTATTTTATTTGTTAATATAACTGTGTTATGAAAGTAAAATGTAATTAGGTAGGTGCTATTATATTATAATATTGCCATATATTTAAGGAATTTATTTATCTAGTTCTGCACCTACATTGGACATATTTATTCAAGTTAGCTAAGCTATATTTATTCTGAAAGCAGAAATGTAAATCTTTACTAAGTATGTATAGACAATTTAAAAGGTCAAGAGATATTGGGTCATATTCAGTAATAAAAATAAATACTTTCCGTATTTATTGTAAGACATACTTAATAAAGAAAAATGTTATTTCCGACTTTATAACAATATTATATACTTTTATAAAAAATATTATAAATTTTATGATCATAATAACAGTCTATTTTTAACACGATTTTATTAGCTTGGTATGTATGTATCTATGTAACAGAATCTTTGAACGTGATTTCCACACCCTTCAAAACGTCGGATTTATTTGAAAATTTGCACACTTATCAGGGACCGATGACAACGCAATAATTTAAATAATTATTCCCTTTATCCTTACCAGGATCTTCAGGATTAGCGTTTTTTCAATATCCGATACCCGCAGCCTTATTGCGTAAATAATTCGGCTTGGCAAAGGGCAGAGATAAAAGACGCGATGTGGATTTCCGTCTATGTGATTGGTCGATTTTTAGGTTTCCGTACCCAAAGGGTAAAACCGGAACCCTATTACTAAGACTCCGCGATCCGTCTGTCTGTCTGTCTGTCTGTCCATCTGTCACCAGGCTGTTTCTCATAAACCGTGATAGCTAGACAGTTGGAATGTTCACAGATAATGTATTTCTGTTGCCGCTATAATAAGAAATACTAAAAACAGAATAAAATAAATATTTAAGTGGGGCTTCCATAGAACAAACGTGTTTTTTTTTGCCGTTTTTGCGATAATAGTACGGAACCCCTCAGGCGTGAGTCCGACTCGCACTTTCAGGTTTTCAAACTCTTTGCCTTGCCGAGTTCATTACACAATAAGGCTGGGTAATGTCTTTGTGCCAAGTACCAAGGCGCGTGACATGCGCATGGCTTAAGTTTTAATTTTATCCGAAGACACGGTAGTGTCTAGCGCCAAGTACACGTATTAAATAAATTTTCCGAAGAGGGAGCCTAACAAACGGAAACGGCTATCACATCCAAGAAAGGCAGTAGGCACTCTAATTCCCCACTCACATCACAGAGAGGTAGTTGCATCTGTTGCATTAATACATTGTCGTTTAAAAACTAAAAAAACACGCTTTAATGGTAAATTTAACTAAAAAATAATTAATAGTCTCCTCAGTGACCGCCAATACGGCTGCCGCCGAAATCGGTCAACTGGGGATATTCTAGCGTATGCCAATCACGTTTGGAGTGAGGCCATCGAGAGGCACGGGGAAGCGCTTGCTGTCTCCCTTGACATCTCGAAGGCTTTCGACAGGGTCTGGCATGAGAGCCTTATTGGTAAGCTTCCATCCTTCGGTCTGCCTAGTGGTCTGTGTGACTAGATTGCTGACTTCCTGAGGGATCGGTCCATCCGAGTAGTTATCGATGGCTGCTCGTCCGGTCAGTTAGGTATTAACGCCGGAGTCCCTCAGGGTCGGTACTCTCGGCTACACTGTTTTTGCTGCATATTAATGACCTGCTAAAACCCGGAACCTTTGGGTACGCAGACGACAGCACGGTTGCTGAGAGATACGTGTCCGGCGCACGGGCTACTGGGCCTGAGATCCGGTCTCTCCCGGAGGCCAGTCTCCGAATGCGGCGAAGCCAATCTAGTCAGTTTCAATGCTGCTAAGATCCAGGCGTGTCTTTTTTCCGCAAAAAAGAGCCTATTCCACCCGGCTCCATCTTTCCGGTGCGGTGAAACCGTGCCGATAACGGACCATCTCGACCTTCTTGGTGTTACGTTAACATCGACCCCCAATTTCGGTCCATTCATTGAGGCAAAGGCTCAGTTGGCTGCAAAAAAGTTGGGGATCCTTGCATAGGTGAGACGGTACTTCACGCCTGAACAGCTGCTCAAATTGAATAAAGCGCAAGTTCGGTCATGCATGGAGTACTGCTCTCACCTCTGGGATGGATCTGCCAAATATCAACTTGATGCACTTGAGTCGATTGACAAACGGGCCAAGAGGCTTATCGGCAACGATGCACTGGTCGCCTCAAAGCTCCAGAGCCTTGAACATCGACGCCAGGTGGCCAGTCTGTCGGTTTTTTATCGGTTACATTTCGGGGAGTGTGCGATGGAACTGCACAATTTAACTTTTCGATTTCGCCACCACTTTTTGATTTCGCCTAGCCCTTTCCATCACCGGACAACAAGACGCACGGCGATGCGCCACCGGTACATGGTGGACATCCCAGCCAAACGTACAAAGCGTTTTGAGAATACTTTCTTTGTATGCACAGCTAAGGAGTGGAATTCCCTGCCGGAGTCTTTGTTTCCTGATAGCTACAACCTTGGGGTCTTTAAGTCAAGAGTGAATAGGTTACTTCTAGGCAAGCGTGCTTCACCACATCGTCGCTTACCATCAGGCGAGATAGTGGTCAAACGCTAGCCTATAGATAAATAAAAAAAAAAGAAAGCAGATTGGAGAGTGTTGGCTTGAAATTGGCGAATGATTTTGGCGGTCTCCAGTTCCATGCCTATAGCTCACGCTGGAACACATACCGATATACTCCGACTTCCGGTCGCTTGTCCAAGGGGACGGCGAGGTAGACCGAGATGCAACGCACCGGATCAACTCGGAATGGATGAAATGGCGACAGGTCACTGGCACAACTTGCGACCCACGGATGCCCCTCAAGTAAAAGGGAAAAAAAATTACAAGTCCGTGATTAGACCTGTCGTACCGTATGGATCAGAATGTTGATAAACATCATAATGGCGGGACCAACTCTTGTAATTGAAAGATTCTACCATGTATATTTAGCACCCATTTAGTACTATTTTGTACCTATCCTGAAATTTTTGTACGTCACACGGCATCAGCGGCATTTCACGATAACACTGGTCCCGCCATTATGATGCGTCATAATGATGAGACCATTACGTCTGCCCCTTCTTTTTTTGTTAATCTTTAAAAGGCGCCTGGATCTTTGAGAAAAAGACTAGGGTGTGTGGGCTTTATACCTCACAAAAACGACCCCGACACAACCCTGGGGAGACTGAAAGAGCGTCTCCCCTGTGCACGGCAGCACGTGATCACTGTGCCACCGTCTTTCCAGGATTCACTTCGTGGGTGGACAGTGTCCCCAGTCACAGCGCCCGCGACCCCGGAGTCCCGCCTGCAGGGATGCTATGATGCAGGGAGGTTTTCGACGTTTTAGGCATCGGGGCACATATTATTTTAAAAAAAAGGTTCGTAAACTCTGACATGGGGGAAGTGGGACATGTTTCTCTTATCCCGGCCATCTTCATTATCAACTTGCCCCAATCAGTAGTTTTTGAAGTTAGAATTTCTACCGCCTTATTATTCAATTGCCTGCACGTTTTAGCTAGAAATCTATAGTTTGAATACGTTACTTTCCTATAAAAGTCTTTAAACGTCTTTAAAGTGTTCAATAGTGATCAAGGATTCCAGCAATTAGAATAAGCACGTGCAACTCGTGTTTTTAAAAACCGACTAAATATGCGACTTGGCGAAAAATTGCGACTAAATTAGCGCCAAAATTTTGGAGAAAACAGATCTTCGCTCGGTGCCCTAGTTCTTGAGATTCAAATTGGGCCAAGCTGGGGAGATGCTCCCCCTGCAGCCTTATTGCGTAAGTGCGCAAAGAAGTTAAACTCTATCCAACCGACCAATAACATGCGAGATGAATGACCCGTCCGTTTTGTGTAATTGGCCGATTTGGTCGGTTGGATAGAGTTCAACTTCTTTGCGCACTTACGCAATACGGCTGCTGGTCGGCCACCTAGAATCGCTTCTATCTTTTGAACCAGTGACCGACAAATTCTGATATTTGGCGACAAATTTCGTTAAATTAGCGACGACTAAATATTTGTGTTAACAAAATTAAAATTCAAAAAAAAAAGTTGTTGTTACGTTTGTTGTTTATAAAAATATCAGAAAACGAAAAAAAATAAGAAATTAAAGGAAACATATGTAATAACTATATACTAAACTCCGTAAACAATGTTTTTAATGCCTTGAACTATTCTACTACGAAGCGGTTCTAAACTTAGATTATTTAAAGTACCTACTTTAAATAATCTAAGGTTCTAAAGCTCTAAATCTCTGCGTATGAAAGAGATTTAAGAGAATAAGACTATAATTTGAATTGGTCAATTTGCTTACTGGACCATTTGCTAATTGGACAATTTGCGATTTGGACAAATTGCAAATTGGCCAAATTGGACAATTTGCGAATTGGACATTTTGAGCCCATTGGACATTTTGCGAATTGGACATTTTGAGCCCATTGGACATTTTGCGAGTGCGTTACTACAGCCAGATAATGTCAAAAATCGTCTTCTAAGTACAATAGATAATTAGATATACAGCTTCTGTAATTGGTAAGCAGATTTATTAATTTGGTAAGCTGATAGTTTTTTAATTATTTGATAAAAACAGTTTCGGCTGGAGTAACGTTACCGCAGCCAGATCTTTTGTTTTCTAACGGGTATGTTGAAATAAATGTTATCTAAATAATTAGATATCAATTTGAAATAAATGGTACAACTTAATTTTTATGTATATTTGCTATGGTTGCGAAGATATTTAAAATCCTGCTGTGATAACGTTTGCACGATTTCTGGATCTCGGAATTGACTAAACGGATGATTATAATTTTTGTACATGACATCTGGCTAATTAGTTATAATTTGTTACGCAATAAAAAAATCCACAATAATGCACCGTTTTGAAGTTATTTTAGACTTCATAATGTGCCCGAACGTTTAAATTTTATTCGATCAAATTTTTCTAAAGGTTCATCTCATTTATTCATGCTTAAATGCCATAGCGAATATCTCTCGGAGGTATGACAGTAATATTATCAATGCATTAAAATGTTGAAAGTATTTTCGAATTGAGAAAAAACACCAAAGCGTCAGTCGCGATAGCCGTTATACAAGTCACAGAGTACATTTTGTACAAGTGTTTCTATTGAAATCAAACTCAACACCAAAGATTGGTGTTCAGCGGCACGCGACACTGCGCAATCTATGTAGTAGGCACCTAAAAAATAGGTACATACCGCAGTGTGTCTGTTCTGTACCCGCTCGATTTATTTTAGAGTAACTGCGTAAGAGTCATTTGAAGGAGACAAGGTCGTTTAACGAAAGCGCAAATCTTTTGTAAGCTGCTTAAAAATGTATAAATATTTTTCACCTAACAAGATTAGCAATTTAAGAAAACATACAAAGTCATAGATAACAAAACCAATAAAGTGCCTTTATTTTTATTATTAGGTTTAACTTGTTGCCAAACCTACAATAATGATTAAGTCAACAAAATATTCTATTCTTTTTAGTTTTTCTGCATTGTTACTCAAGGATTTTTATAAATTAAACAAAAGATATTATTATATTGACAAATTTATTACGAAGTCTATTTTAAAATAAATACTTTATAATATTAAGTATCACAAAAGCTTGCATTGCACCTTTTTGTATCAATCATGAGAATATTTTTAAGCTTGGATATGAAGCATAGCTCAATATAAACTACAGCCTGCAAATTGCTGTAGTGTGCTCAACCCTAAACATTGACTAATTAGTCAGTAGCTGCCAGTGCCAACACTGTGAAACGAACTTCATTGGGATCACGAGCCATGAACTCCTTGCATATCTTAGCAGCATCTTCTAACAAAGAATCAGGTGTAGTAGGACCATGGTTGACGGGAAAAGCCTTACGTCCATCTAATTCATACAAAAAGCCATCTTTGTGAACAAATGTAATAAAGTGATGATTCACAGGGTCTTCAGCGCTAGGAGTATTTGTTTGTCCTTCCTGAGCTAATTCCTTGTGGGCTTGAATAATACCTTCAGACTTTTCCAACAATTTTCCTCGAGAGGGAGCATCCATATCTTTGGCTCCATCTACAAATGTCTTCATGTGCCCTTCAACCAGATCTATTTTATCAGTATTATTAGCAACGCCATGTACAAGAGCAACAGTGCCACAGGCATTACTTATGAACTGTTTTACATAGAAAATATTGCTGGATACCTCTTGACCTTCAGAGAGAATATTGTTCTCTTCTTTTTGTTTATGTTCTTCATAAGCCTCGGAAAGTGGGAAGAGAAGCATGACAGAGAGCACTGGACGGGGCACCCAGGAAAGCATTTCTGGTTCTAAGCCCATAACATCGACGACACCCCATTGACTAGGTACTCCTAATTTCTGCAGAAACTTGTTCATAACCTCAGGGTTAGATTCTAACGGGATTAAAGTTTCAGTCGCCATTTCGAATTTTCTGCAAATACGGACAAGACAGGTTACCGGCTTTTCAGTAAAACATAGTACCTACCGAATGAATTCTTGAATATGAAATGACTTGACATAGTTATTCATACGTACCAGATGCTGCTTTCCACCACAAATTAATAAATCACAAGTACGGCAGACAATGAGGTATGAGTTCGAGAAATTTAAATTATGATGAGTAAACCCCGATCAATACAATCCGCCGTCCGTATAATTTTATATCAACCACAGACTTTTTCGAGTTGAGTTGTGTATCTATTTATATCTAACTAATGTCATAGATGTCTAGATCCGTCATAGATGTTTAGGAAGGAATCGACTAATTTCAAATACAATTGTCACGGTTTTACGCTAGGTACACACGTACAGCAGTGACTTTTGATTTACTGGCACAAATCACTGGCGACCCGCTCACAAGCGGATGGGGTTAAAAAGTAGTTATTAAAAGCACGTCCGGGCAATGGTAAGGGCATTGGCAGCACTGATGTATGGGTCTATTTATATTTCATTGAATGGAACATTCGACATTTAACTAGAGAAGAGATGTTGAGAGCAATAAGCATGCTGGAAGTGGGTGCGAGTCAGAGCGAAGTTGCTGATGCCATTTGTTTTGTCTCAGTCAAGGCGCCAAAGATCAAGCTTGTGGTTTGGACACTGGCACACTAGTAACAATCGGGTAACCAGCTCAACACAAGAAACACTCGAAGCAGCACATCATCCAATAAATACCTCAAAATCTACCTGACTAAAAAGCATTTCTTTAATATTCTGTTACTCCTACTAGACTCTTCTGAACAATAATCTATCATCAGTATCAATAAAAAGTCATCATTATATTTTATTAAATAACCACTCGAAACAACACCATCATCCAATATTAAATATCTCAAAATCTACCTGACTAAAACCATTTCTCCTACTCGATACATCAATCTATCAGCAGTATCAATAAAAACTAATAATGAATTTGATAAATGAAACCACATTCCAACATCCGCAGTCCCCGAATTTAAATCCGGGCCATTAGATATACTCTACACACGTACGTCACATAGACTGACACCGCTCACTTTTCACCACAAATGGTCTGGGACAACGGTGAAATCTATTTAGAGTAGTAAGGTATTTGATTTTATTTCCGTGTTATAAGTACACATTGACGTGGATTGTGAGAAGAAAAATATGTGTTCTTAATTTTAAATCAAGAGAGCTGCGGTTTTTCGGTTCGCTTCAGTTGGAAAGCAGTACAAAAGCTTCAAAAACCCATGAGTCAGTCATAATATATTCTTGATGTGACCTTTCGCTCGATTTCTACTAGAGGTGAGACGCATATACTGGAATAGGTTTTTGGAATAGGTTTCTGGCCGGACGTGTAAAGACTTATTCCGTGCGCACCACATAAACGCGTCTCGAGTATTTAAGCGTATGGCGTTTGGCACGTAGTCACGTTCTGCCATACTCGCGTCTACCAACAGTCTCCGTCAGTTCCGGTGACATTCGGAGACTTTCGGTTCCGCAGTCAGAATTGGCGAGTCGATTTATTTGTTTCGCGTTATTAAACCTAATATCTATACTAATAGTATCACTGTTACTTTGGTAGGTAGAGCGTTGAAAATATTTAACAATGTTTGTTTTTTTAAATCAGTACGTCACAATACGTCACAGGAACGGTACCTATTGTTTACGTGAACGTATGTTTAAAGATTAAAAGTGACCTTTGGTGTAAATAAAATTTCAATAAGATTTTATCTAAGTATTTTTATGCAAGTTATCGTTGATTAATAAGTTATATTTAAGTAACTTTGATGTGTTACTTGTTTAGAATTTTAGATAGATAATTTAGTCAAGCCAAGAAAACAAAGTGTAGTGTAGTGTGTGTGTGTGTCTCTCTCCACTAATCCCAGTCAATAGTTAGTGTACAGAAGCTTGTACAATTTTAAAATGTAGAAAAGATAAGAATACCAGCGCGTAGTCTAGTCTTATATACGTTAATGATCCATAAACCGAAAATACTCCATTACACTACTCCGACTAGCGACTACTCGATCTCGATATTACGAAGACTCGCCAGCTATGGAAACGTCAATAAACTAGAGACGCCTAAATACTCGTGGACCTAGTTTTTGGAATAAGTATTTAAGCGGACGCGTACTTCCAAGACTCAGTACGCATTTTACCTAGTACGTCTCACCTCTAATTTCTACACCTGAGTATCGGAGACAAATTGATGAATGAAACATAAATAAAGGTGGAAACATACTATTAAAACCCGACGTGAGGCCACGCCACGCGACGCCTTCAGACGCGTTGAAGTACTAATCAATCCCATAAATTTAATATGGTCAGAAACAACACATAGTTAACACGCCATGTAACGACACGCAATCACACGCGGTAACATCCAGTCGGTCTGGATAAGCGTGTTGCCGGGAGAGGGCGCACCCACGCCACCCGACGCTTCATACACAGTGTGTTTCTAGTTAACACCCGACGCCACGCGTCAGTCAGTTGAGAGCATTCCTGGCATAAAGATATGTTTTGTATGTTTTTATTTAAAATGTCGGATGAACAATTTATAGAATTAGTAAAAAGGTTCTCAGTAAGGCCAATAAAGTGATCATAGTATTAGACATAATACTAGAAACGAAGCTATGATACTTATTACTAACATAGGGTTGCCAAGTTGCCATCTCTAAAATCTGCCAACCAGGACAAGGAGCTTGAAAACCCCGGATTTTGTAAAAAGTTTTAATTTTTCACTTTTTTGTTGTGGCACATTACGGTACGGCACAGTTAATGGTCAATTTCTATAGTAGTCTTACTTCTTGGATGTATGTTTGTTACTCAATCACGCCAGAACGGCTAAACGGATCTAGTTTGGACAATGGCAGAAACCGGTACATTGTTTTAGCTGAGATTAAATTCCTACGAATCTAAATGAAAAATATCTGGTTTAATTCATGGTCATCTTCTGATTAGTTTGTGCAAGAGTTTTTGTTAATCCGATTTTTGTGGCCCCGATAACACAGGATTTTCCTAGCATCGGGGCCTGGCATGAAACTATGTATTTGTTCATTTTTTGCGAAAATAAATCATTGTTATTGTTAATAACAACGACAATAATGATATATTTACTAATCACTACTTGTCACTTAGCAGAATAAGTGTAAAATGGCTACACTAAGTTAATGAGAGTTAACGAAAAAGTCAAATAACTTTCATTTAGAATGTTTTTTTTTTCATCAGTGAGGAATCAGTTAATATTATACTTTGAAAAAAACCTAGTCAATTTTTGGAATTTATTTCATTTATAACTCCCTTTAAGACGCTCAAATTTAATTCAGCTAAGATTTTGCCATTGTTCTTTGGCAGACAGATGGATTATAGTCAGAAATAGCATATAGGCTACTTTTTATCCCGGTATAATGTTCGCTTGGGTTATAAAAAACTTTTGGCGTGGGCGAAGCCGCTGGCAGAAGCTAGTGTACAATAAATAGACATGCAATCCCGGGTGATTTGCTGTAATATTTTGAAGAGTTGAAGAGAAGAGAGATCTTCACCAAATTTAAATGGGACTAATTCGGGATCATAACCTTCCAAACAAAAAAGAATATTCAAAATCGGCCAACCATTGATGGAGAAATCGGTGAAAAATTACCGTTGGTGATTTGAAGACTTTAAAACCCAGACTATAAATAAAACCCCGCCCGGACGCCTTCTAAACTAGGACAAATCCGGGGAAACTCGGACGGATGGCAACCCTAACTAACGAAGTGTGTTGTAGCATCACGTGGCGTGTTGTATATGTGCGCAGTTCGCGTCGGGTGGCGTCGCGTGGCGTTGGGCGGGTTTTAATAGTATGTTTCCACCTTAATTTATGATAATATTTTCTTTATATCATCATCATCAATCATCAATATCATCAATACATGTATTAAATCTGTAGAAAAATCGATTTTGTACTGCGAAAATATTTCCAAAAAAAATAGCCAGAGTATTAAAGGACATACATAACCCATTTCCAGCATTTTTGGCATTTTTGTCTGTTTATCAGTATGTCTGTTTATTTGTGCACGCATCACGTAAAATGTATGAAACCAATATAGATAACTTTTATAACTTAGTTTTTGTTTCATCGCAATCGGTTCACTTTATCAAAAGTTAGATGAATTTAAAGTTTTCAAGAAGTAAAATTATCACAACACACGCAATTCAGGTACTCGGACAGTTGAACTCCATATTCGATAGATGGCGTTGTGCATTTGATGTAATTTTTTAAGATTTTTCGCTAAATATTGACCCTAGAAAAAAAATTGGGTAGGAAGGGTAGGCAGAGGGGTACCGTAGACAGTTGTAGGGGGCGAAGCCACGGGCACAGCTCATAGAAATATTAAATAATATGGACTGGAAATAGGTAACCTTAAAATGGCTGCCGATGCTATGGTTGTGTCAATCACGGAACACACACACGTTAATAATACAAAAAGTAAACAACCATTTGACAGCAGGACTACCACGAACACAACCACAAAATGCGTCACATGATGAGCAACAATTGAAATATTGTTGTCTCTTTTGTCAAATACGATTACTACATTAGAAATAATGAAACAAAACGATGTTTCACATTCTGTATCGTATTTCACTCATATATTTTGTATAAGCTAATGTATGTATAGAACATCGCGGCGCCTCCATATTTACCCGACTGCCGAAGGAGGGTAATGTGTTTATCAGTCTATGTATGTATGTATGTATGTATGTTTGTTTCTATGTGGCGTTCCAGAGACCAAACGCGTTAACCGATTTTGATGATTCATACGTCAATCGATTCGTCTTAACCTTGCGAGTGTCATAGGCTACATTAAAATTGGAAAATAGAAAAATGGCGGCTTTTGGGCGCCATATTGTGGGGGGCCAATTTTATTTTTTCTTTCAAACCCATCGTGTGGGGTATCAAAATAAAAGGTTTCAAGAGGTGATTTCAAAAATATATAACACTTATATATTTAAATGTACCTAATTCGAAAAAAATGTTAACTAAAAAGTTATAAATAAAAAAGTTAATTAAAAAAATCAAAATACCCGACTGCTTAAAAAGCGAACTAAAAAGACGTAAACAAGAAGAAAATCATGCTGTGCAGTCGGAGGATACATCTGGTTTTGGTCAGCCAGCTCGCGAATAAGTATCCTCCGACTGCACAGCATGATTTTCTTCTTGTTTACGTCTTTTTAGTTCGCTTTTTAAGCAGTCGGGTATTTTGATTTTTTTAATTAACTTTTTTTTCCTGGCTCAATGGCACAGCTAGTCTCAAATAAAATTTTCGTTAGTCGAGTATTATTTTTAAACGTCTACATAAACAAGCTATATTGACAATTTGACAGTAATTTTAGTACATGGTACAGCACTATTCGTGGTGGGACTTGTCTTTGATGGACATACATACAACACAGGACAAAATACTTTTACAAATAATGTATATTCTATAGTTTTTTGAGTTAAGATGACATAATTAAGTAATTATTTAAAATGTACCCATATATTTAAAGCATAACTATAAACATTAATTCTATTCAGTCAAATATCTCATCGAAATGGCAGTTTGTGGTCTAAGAACGTTAATGTTGATTGTCTGTATTTTGGAATTGGTATGTATTATTGTTTGATATTTGAAAGATATAACAATTGTGACGATTACGAGATAACATAATTGTACGAATAACTTCCTGCAGGATGCCTGTTTAATTTTACATTTTGGCTGACTGTCTTAAGGTTAAGATGACTTAGATCTTAGAAAATCTAGGGATTTATGACCTCCAATAAGAACCTTGTACTAGACGATATGATTTCATAAATGAATCATCCATTGAGAGTAAGTTTGACTTATGCCATTGATTTTGTTACAGATCATCACAATACAGCGGCAGGTGTTTGATTTCCTGGGGTATATGTGGTTGCCAATTATTGCAAACTTTACTAACATACTTTTGATAATATTTGGATCATTTGGAGCGGTTCAGTATATCACGAAATATCTTCTAGCAGTAAGTTTTACCTGTGTCATTATTGTAGCCTATGGTGTTGGACTGACCTACTTTGTTATTTTGCTTTCACCATGCGTATAAACAACATTATGTAACAAATTTTATGGAGCTAACATACACTATAACATTCTTTATCATGCATTGGAAAGCTATTTAGCATATTTAGGTTCATTCAAGTGTTAACTATCTGCATTAATTAGCTTCTATGGTACTTTGGAGTTACAATTTGATGAAGAGGCATTAACAATATTTTTTTAGGAAAACTAGCTTTACGTAGACGTTTTGAAACATTTTTAAAAACATATTGTCACTTTAAGGCCGTGACTATGAATAGTTGTCAATCGACATCTGAAGTTCTACGCCACGCCCACTGTCATTGGTGCAAAATTAAATTGGAGTGACAGTATTTGAACATTAAATAAACACGGCCAACCACAGAGACCCACATCATAAATGGATTCTTCCTTCCAATAGTTTTTACAAAAACATTACTGCGCAAGTTCTTATTTCAAACTGGCGGTTACGATCTGACAACAGACCGTTCACTGTTGTTTAGCCTATTATTATTTTTTCCCTCTTTCCACCTCGTGGCAATCTGTTGAATGCAACAATAGGCCACTTCTCTGTCTGTCCGATACATTGTATCTGTCTGGGTTCTTTAGCTTGGTGAGTCACTTCACAGTTATGTGTCACATTCCATCGTGACGAATCTTTCCAGTAAGTTTGGAATACTATGTCTCTTTAATCTTCTATATTGTAAACTTTTGTCTCCTGATAGTCCAAGGGCAAGCTCATTTCTATGTTGTTATGTTAAGTAGAGATGTGTCCTTCACTCATGAGGTGCCTCATTTGAGGTACTCGTGATCGCAAATTGAAAGAGTTACTCGAATTTCAACATTGAACCACCTCACTCGTTTACGTGTCCTCACTTAAAAATTGACAATGACATTATATTGAGGATTGAGGCGAGTCATCGTTGGCTTTAGCAATGCATGCTTTCAATTTCTTGATTGAAATATTAAGAGCATTTTTGTTAGCTGGGTGTCTGCTAGTTTGCCATACTCTTCGAAGCCTCCTTTTTTCCAGAACTTGCTGTTTAATGTCTGCCGAAATTTTGCTTTTCCTTGTTGTTAAGTTTGACATTTCCGGAGTACATTTCCAACAAACCGATTGGATAGTGGTCGTGAATTTAGATGCTGCCGTGGCTATTTCATCTTCAGTTTTTAGGGCCATATGTAGACTGACTTAGCTCTTAGTAATTTGGCATGTGTCATACGAATATTTGCCGTGCGAATTGAATGAAAATTATGTTTGTTTCTATGTAACTGCCCCATATAAGAACACAGTAGGTGATATTTTTTTTATAATGGTTTTATAGCCAGATAATTTTATTTATATTATTTTAATGAGTTTTACTATGCTGAAATGGACTGTGTAATGTTACCCTGAAAAATTAAACTTTTAATTGAGATTTAGTGTTAATACATTTTATCATTATTTACTATAGGAAAGTTCCATCAAATTGTTTAAACACCTTGCTTTAGCAAATAGCGAGAACTTACTAGGTTTTGAATTGTCTTTATTAGGCATGTTTAAAATATCCAATAGAATTTAGGCCACTATTAATATCATTTGTACTATTCGTATGTACATATTCCTTGTTTAGTACATTTCTCTTGAAATATTTTTTATGTCATTTAGTTAGGTACTAATACAAGATGACTTTCCATGAGTCTTCGGTCAGCTGGACCCGCTACTTTAAATCATAATATATTTTTTGAGTTATATTTTAATAGATTCGTGGCAAGTTTTTTTTTTTTTTTCGTTCATTGCCTAAGACATTTTTATAAACACTTATTGAATGTATTAACATACCAACACAAACCAACGCGGGATTAACAGGTCATTTTTTTTTTTGGATTTATTTTGGGTTTTGTTCTTTAAGTATTTTCTGTGGCATTTGACTGTAACGGCGGATATATACTATGTTACAGCACAGGGTCTCAGCACTAAGAAAGTAAAATATTTGGTTCAAGTAAATCTCACTAGATGGCGCTATATGCACCTATCTGTTATTGAGAGTTGTGTGTAAAATTAACATTTTCTGAAATTGAACATAAAAATTGTGTTCTTTTTAATCAACTCTCCTAAGAACAAAATTATTTAATATTGGGCTCTTAATTCACATTTCAAAGACTATTTTAACGGATCATTTAAAATTGATGCCACTAGATGGCGCCGTTTTAAATTACTGAGGCATGTCACTAGATTGTTTAAATTTTCATTGTAACACATTTTGGTGCAAAGAAAATGTATAAACTAGGGCATGAATCGGAATCTCGTAATATCGGAATCTCCGAACGAAATCACCGATATTTCAACTCCGATACTGAGTGATCCAATATCGGCATCTCGCAATCAGAAAAATACCTTAATTTTAGCTCCTTATGAAGCGTCGAGCGAGAAAGCGCGGTTAAGCTCGTTGACTACGGTGATTAGCAGTGGTCGGATATTCTGTTTACTAATCGGGCACTTATTTACTTAAACTTCACTCCATGAAAATATAATATGTGCTTTGATGAATACCGGGGTTACAGGCCTGAGATTGCTAAAAATGTTACCTTTAAGAGTACAAGTAAATACACAGATTCATAAAACCCGTTGTAACAAACATATTTTCATTGATTACGGTTGCGGGTATCCGCAGGATTTGAGACGCACGGGATCGGCCAATGTGACGACATTTGGGGGAGGCTTATGTTCAGCAGTGGACATCTTTCGGCTGAAATGACGATGACGCTCACTAAGAGCAGTGGTGGACCAGTGGTAAAGGCCCTGACTTACGTATCGTAGGTTGTGGGTTCGAACCTAGCCAGGCGCTTTAATTTGTGTAAATTATTTCATCACCACTCTTAAAACGGTGAAGGAAAATATCGTGAGGAATGTCCTAGAACCAAAAATTCGATGACGTGTGACATTCACCAACCCGAACTGGATGATTGTGTCCCAGCAGTGGGAACATTATAATACTGATGATGATGATTACTCACTACACTTATTGGGATTACTTTCAGATTGATCGATAATCATTTATTTTTTGGATATTTTTGCATTATCCTTTTTCAAAGAAACATGACTTACATTGTTTCTCGGGAACAAATGTGCAGTCTAGGTTAATAAGCGCCCGATTACACAGTCACTGGTGATTAGAGAGGCACACAATTGAGGAGACCATATTATGTCGCGGCATAAACGTATTTTTTTATTGCACTTGTTCCAACTTTATACCTAATTTGGCCAATTAACAAAAAATAATACGATATTTAACGAAAGTACCCAATTCCGAAATTAATTTCGGAATTCCGATATTGAGATCTAATATCGGGAATCAATATCGGAATTAAAAATCTTCCGATATTACATGCCCTAGTATAAACGTGCAAAAAATACTATAAAACAAACCGTCACTGTATTTAAAAAAAATCACGACCCGCGTAAACGTTTGTTACGTCGGCACGTTTTCTTTGTATGGGATGCGGCATCTGTATGCTAGTATTATATTGTCTGTGCATCAAAACCTTTTTATTTGTTACAGTACGCAATATGGAGTTTTATGTGGCTGGTTTGGAATGTATTCCTGCTTTGCTACTACCTAAATTTGGGATCTTTAAATCGGGTATGCACACATTCAATTTAACGTTTTTTTTTGTGTATAATTTTTATTATAATGAATAAAGAATGTTTAAATTTGACTGTTCATACATCTTTGCAGGACAGTGGCTTGTTATCCTTGGGTACAGGCAGTGTAAGCTGGTGGGAGAGCAATGGTTGGGGGTGTCAGCCAGTGTGGGATGAAGTGGACGGACCTGGCTCCTGGCGGCCCACGCGCGTTGAGGGCTGCTTCATGCAGTGGGACCATGTCGAGCTGGGCCAGTCAGCTGTTGCGGCTATTTTTGCCGCCACGGCTTTACCGCTCGCTATAGTTTTAGCTTACCGATCATTTAAGAAGCAAAAGCCATCAGCAGGTAATTAATATATTTAAATGCTAATTGTATTGCAATTTTTATGTGACACAGAAAATCATGCTCAAGCACATAATATCTTCACAGATAAAGGAACAATGTCGCGTCGTCCAGTGTACACGATTGAATTGAGCCCTACAGAAACAAACATTAGCGAAACTTCAATGAAGCCAATGACACCTCGCAGAGTCAAGCGTCGTTCGGGTTCCCGGGGAAACAACTCTTCAGTGCGCAGATCACGTCGTTCATACAGAAATGCTGGATATTTATCGTCTAACGCTTCGTTGCCTCGCGAGGCAAGAGCGTCGCGTCCGACGTCCGCACACTCGTCATACTCTAATTTCCACGCAGCGCGCCCAGTCTCATATCACACAGCAGAAAGAGAGAACTTTCCTTGTGTAGAAGATGCTTATGACCCACCGCCCCCAGTCGAATCTGTTCCTATAGTCACTAATAATAGGTATAACACCATAGGTCGCAGCAGTATGAAATCTGGCTACGACGTTGTCGGGCCATATAATGAACCGAACCCACCGAGGAAGTACGAATCGAACATTCCGTCCTACGATAATATTGAACAAAATTATGAAAGCGCGCCGACTTACGATAATAGAGCGGACAACGTAACTCCGTGCGAGTCTCCGTCGTACGTGTACGGCGGCAGTGCGTACGGCGAGGCCGCGTGGCAGATGCCGCCGCCGCCCGCGCCGCCGTACAGCGCGCGCGCCACCCCGCAGGCGCCCGGCCCGCCCGCCTACCAGCCCACTAATGACCACTATAACTGAAGGTAGCACCAACACGTCCTGAAGTCCTACTTACTTGCAGAGTACTTAAGTGCCTTACTCTTGTGATGTTATTCGATAGTCGAAAGTTGAAACATCGAACCTTTTTATTGTAGTTATTAAGTTCTGATTTATTTTTAAGAAAATCGAAAACAATTGCCATCAAGTGGTGTGTCTATGAATGAATGAATTGTAATGTGAATGTGATTTTATACGAATTACTCTTAACTAGTTTTTGAAATTGTTTCAAAATGATTTTATTATAAATTGGGTTTAGGCGAGGATATTTTTTAAGTCATTGTTATTACTTTATCAAGACGTTAGCTTTAATGGAAGTGTTAGTGTTAAGTTTCAGCCAGAAATAGGTTAGTTTACCATAATATCACAAGAATATTATCATTCAGATCTGAGACTGGATTTAGAATATATTGAACACTTACACCGTTGATGATACTACTGGCACAATTTAGCCCAGTGGCTTAGTTTGTACTTAATAATATTTGCACAAGAAGTGTATATTCCAGATGACATTTTATTATGTTAACATTCCAAAGTTACATTCCTGACGCAAGCTGCAAAGCATAAAATATTTATTACTTTAGATACACAATTCTTACAGTTAAAAAGTGTGAGTTCATTAAAAAACTATGAATACCTATCGGAACATCAAGATAAGGAGATTTGAAAGTTTTTTTTTATTGTTGATGAAAAGTTTGATTCATAATTAACTACTGTTGTGGGATTTTTAAAAGGTATTATACTTCCGTCCAAGTTAGTAATAAACTAGAATCTCATGATTATATCTATGATGACTTCTTATTTGACTTATGATTAAAATAATCGAATTTTATTAAAGTTTTGATGATTGTGGACCAATTTTGTACCTAGCAGTTAATTAGATTACAACGAGCTTTATTAGGTTATAAGAGAATTAGTTATAGGTTATATTTGAACCAGACTGTCTGGTAATTTTTATACCAAATATACACCTACTAAGGAAACATTGTATTTTATTTATTACACATTAACGGCATGACCATTAACTCTTATATTGATAAGCAGAGATGAGCAGGAATCGACAAATCACAGGCTGATGTAAACCCATCAGCTGAAAGAACAATGGCGAAATCATAGCTGACTTAAATTGGAGCTTCTGAAAGTGAGTTATATACGAAAGAAATTCCATTAATTGTCTACTTTTTTTAAAGTATATTCGGGCTAATTCAAAATGGATAAAAGAAAAACATAATAAATAAAAAGTTATTTGTATTTTTTTGTTAATTTCTTTACTTGAATGGCTTGCTGTTGCCATTATATATTTTATCTGCTAAGTGACAAGTAGTAACTATATTAAGTAATAATATCATTATTGTATTTATTGCAGTATAAGAGATAACAATACAGTTTATGTCTAAGTGAAGATGTTCCTTGCAGGTGGCTAAGAATATTGTAGTGTAATAGAAATAAATGAATTACTTTTAATTAATGATTGGCAAAAAGACTAGAAGTCTAAAACAATATAGCTTGATTGTTGACGACACCCTTTAGATACACGTCAAAGTCGCCTAGTTATACATTTCATGCTAAAATTACATAAACATCATAATGGCGGGACCAACTCTTGTAATTGAAAGATTCTACCACGTATATTTAGCACCCATTTAGTACTATTTTGTACCTATCCTGAAATTTTTGTACGTCACACGGCTTAAGCGGCATTTCACGATAACACTGGTCCCGCCATTATGATGCGTCATAATGGCGAGACCATGCCTGTACTACAAAACTACAAATAATTACATAATTCTGATTAAACCAGTATCTAGTACCGGATTTAGTACCTCCAAAAATCAACAGTGGTTGGCTAATTGGATTTCCGTCAACCACTGTTGATTTTTGGAGGTACTAAATCCGGTACTAGATACTGGTTTAATCAGAATTATGTAATTATTTGTAGTTTTGTAGTACAGGCATGGTCTCGCCATTATGACGCATCATAATGGCGGGACCAGTGTTATCGTGAAATGCAGCTTATGCCGTGTGACGTACAAAAATTTCAGGATAGGTACAAAATAGTACTAAATGGGTGCTAAATATACGTGGTAGAATCTTTCAATTACAAGAGTTGGTCCCGCCATTATGATGTTTATAAAATTACTAGGTAAGGGAAATACTAATGCGATATTCCCCTTTTACTTCCACGAAATTGAATAATATTACCTATTAAACACATTATTAAAAGTTACCCAGACATAACCTGCAAAAGTTTATGACTGTATATATATTCCCTACATTCTCGAAAAAAAATCTTGCGCAAACTATTTCAGAACATCACCCTGAGTTAGACCAGATATTTTTCATTTAATGACGTATGAATTTAATCTCAGCTAAAACAATGTATGGACACCTGCCATTGTTCTTTACCCCTCTGAACTAGAGACCAATCGGGGTATCTTGCAAGTCTGCTCGCTTCTGTGGTAACACACCCTAGTGTATTGAGACTAGTTCTTGGGAGAGATATAAATAAAAAAAGTAGTTCATATCGAGCATTGGAATTTTATTCTTAACAAATCTTAACAGTAATCGCAAAAATATATCACAAGGTATTATTAAATACTGGTCACGTAATAACCGATCAAATAATGTTTTAAAGTCACTTTTACAGCAACTTTGTATAAAACGCCGACTATGTACAGAAGCATGCTACGAGAAACATTAGTTGACTATTATTACGATTAAAGTTAATGGATAATGAAGTTGTTAGTATTATTTTAAACATACTACAAAATCGACTTCTGACTTACAGATAAATCCAAACAGTTCTCACTTACGACAAAGATTGATAGATAAAAAGATTAACGAACATAATACAATGATAACTTCTAAAGGAGATTCTTTAAAAGAAATTCTAAGCGACTTGTGCAGAAAGCAGAACCAACATGACATTAAATGCTATGCAATTTATCGTCGTATTCAAGTTATATTGACTAGTTTCTTCATACAACGATTTTAAAGTGTTATTAGTCTTTATTCTTACAATAAAAATACTCTTTCGCACTGTGATGTTTTTGTCGTACAGTTGACTATGTCATCGGGTTATTGCAAATACTGTTAGTTTATAATATTATTAACTCTTCTCCATAAGACACGGATGTATTATAAATTATCGAATTTATAACAGCATTTGTTGTATTGAAAATGACCTGTTCCTGTTCGGGAGTTAATTTTCCCGTAAGATATATTACAATTGCAAACTTACGGCGTTTGCAACAACCCCGTGACAGTTACACATATTAGATATGGGTATGGTAAAGGCGCGTGTACACTGGAACGTGATCAGATGGGCGGCAGGGTGCGTCGCTCGGCGGCCGTGAGCGCGGGGTGCCACACGTCCACTATGAGCACCAAGCGCGAGCCGGTGCCGTTGTGCCACACCTCGTGCTCGAAGCTGTCGTCGAACATCAACGTCTTGCCCACTTGCCATTGCCTGTGAAAAAAAAAACTGTGAGCAATTGTTTTTGTTTCATTATAATGACACTAGCACAGATAATATAATACTAGCATACAGTGGGCTTAGTGTGAGTTTTTACTCACGCTCACTCGCGTTAACGTAAACGATCTTTTATGTCATAATGTATACACAAAAAGAGGTTTCTCCTTACCGTCACCAGACGGCGCTTATCCAGTTTCAATACAAATTGATGTTTACGTTAACGCAATTCAGCGTGAGACAAAACTCGCACTAAGCCCTCAGATGCCTCATACGTACGCTAGTTACGTCGGCACGGTTTCTTTCTATGGGACAAAGAATCCGTGCCGACGTAACTAGCGTTTTTCTTCTGATTAAACTGATTATTTTATAAGTACTTCCATCGCGTCGGTTCCGTTCCACGGCGATAGATGTGTTAGCAGCGACTTGCAAGTAAAAGGGTTTACTTGGTTTGTGAATATTTTTTCTTTAAATACAGTGATGATTTATGTTATAGTATCTTTTTGCACGTTTTTATAGTTTCATTGCACCAAATGTGTTACAGTACAAATCTAAACAATCGAGTGCAATGCTTCAAAAATTAAAAACCGCGCCATCTATTGGAATCAATTTTAAATGATCCGTTCAAATAATCTTTGAAACGTGAACTAAGTGCCCAATATTCCATAATTTTGTGCTTAGGAGAGTTGATTAAACAAGAACATACAATTTGTATGATCAATTCTAGAAAATATTAATTTTAAACACATATCTATAACAAATCGATGCATATCTCGCCATCTAGTGACATTTAATTGAACCAAATTTACTATGTTAGCGCTGGGACACCATGCCAGAGCTGATGTATTGACACTACGACTACCAACTAACCAAAAATAAAATTACCTGGTTTCTTGATCCACTCTTATGTAAGTATCTTTGGTATTGGTGAGACCTAAGTGCATTCGTAACCGGCAGTTGGTGGGTCCGACGTGAGGCCGAATGTGCGTGCCGGGCTCCAAGGCGCTGAACTTGACCTGCCCGCGCCGGCAGCCCGCCGCCGCCACCTCCGAGCGTACGATGGAACACGTCACCGGTGCCCTCTTACAACGATTCGGAACTTCTTGGCCCCGAACGAACAAGTCCAGTTGTGACCATTCACCTCGCTCCTTCAACCCTTCTTTCTCCTGCTCATATAAAGCTTTAGCAGTTTCCCCTTCCTTCAAAATCTCCTTCCAGGATTTTTCTAGCGCACGAGCCAACTTTGCGTATGGAGTCTGCTCTATATTCCACCACGGTTGACTTTTAAGTCGGTCAACATTATAGAGAGAACGTTGAGCGGGCGACAAAAAGTGTCCTAGTGCAGCACCTCGCTTGTGAACTTCTTGTGCTTCAGAGTATCTACCCAGTAACAGGAGCGAGTCTCCCAGATGGTAGTAGAATCGGGGTTCGGTCGCGGATCCGATGTCTCCATCCAGAGCTTTCTGGAAGGCCTCGACAGCTTCTTCCAGCCGGTTATGTTTAGTTTTTAAAACGAAGCCGTGGTGCGCCAGGGCGAAGCGATCGTCAGGCCACTTCTGAAGAGTTTCTTTTATGACCTGTTCTGCGAGGTCAACCCTGGAAGAATAATTTTATAAATATTTTATTACATTTTAGCAGTTCATATTAAGGCTTATGAAACGCTACTTGTTAGCCACATGGATCCCGAGATTTTCCCAAGTAAATATTGATTCTAGTACCGCCGAGAATAGTTTTGGATTTGATAAGATGTAACGTTCAAAAGTGCCGCTTGGTGGCCTAGTTGAAATAAAATATCTTTGTCTTTGATGGGTCTCCTTGTCTGACACCTTTTCCTACTCTGAATGCTTCGCCTATCCTCAATCATGTGGGATCAAGGTGGACGGTATCCCCCTAACACAATTGAGATCTGCAGGTGACATAGTGCTATTGGCTAAAACATCAGAAGTCTTAAGAATAAAGCGAAGATCGCGTCATAATCGAACTTGCAACGGAAAGCGAGATGGTAGGATTAAAACTGAACCCGGAATAAACAAGAGTGATGACAAATGGTGAGGAAAAACCCATAAATATAGGAAACACCCAAATAGACTACACAGCTGAGTACAAATCTTCCTAGGACAGCAGAAGTAGAGAGAAGAATAACCAATGGTTGGAGAAGATACTGGGGTTTAAATGAGGCTATGAAAGATAAAAAGCTTCATATAAAACATAAGAGCAAATTATTTAACACCTGCATAATACCTGTCCTTATGTTTGGCAGCCAAAAAAAAGCAGACAACTACAAGCAAACTCGCGACCTGCCAATATACAATGGAAAGGAGTATGTTGAATGTGAAGAGTTCAGACAGATTGAAAAACTTTGTCATCAGAAGTAAGACAAAAGTCCCTGATATAACTTACAATATCAGAAGGCTCAAATGGCGATGGTCAGGGAACATGTTAAGGAGGGCAGGGCCTAATTCAACAAGGCAAATGGTTTGACCGACATCAATCGACAAACCACACGCGATGTAGATTTCCGTCTATGTTATTGGTCGATTGATGGCGTTCAAACCCTTAGGACAAATGGAGTAAAATTGTGACACGATGGTGGTACCCCATAGAAGAAAAGAGGACGACAACAGAAAAGGTGGGACGACGACATCAGACAAGTGGCAGAAGTGATGTGGAACACAGTGGCTCAAGAAATACACGAATAAAATAGGCTGGAAGAGGCCTATGCCGAATGGCAAACAGATCTGAAAAAAATACCAAGAACCAAATTTTAGACTAGTTTAAGTTTAAATGTAATAAATAGATTAATAAGTTAATCCGAATAAA
This sequence comes from Anorthoa munda, assembly GCA_945859665.1. Classification (NCBI taxonomy): domain Eukaryota; kingdom Metazoa; phylum Arthropoda; class Insecta; order Lepidoptera; family Noctuidae; genus Anorthoa; species Anorthoa munda. Next base: position 12,306,217 of record OX243900.1, on the reverse strand, counting down.
AGGCTATTTTATTTGTATTCACCTGTTAGCCATTAGGAAGGAAACCGTTAAGTTGTTGTGGTAGTCGACAACATCAGGAAATCTTCGAATCAGCAACCTGTAGACGGGTTCCGCGCTTAAATAATTGCCTGAGAACAATCACACATAGTCACTTTATTTCGTTAAAATAATTGTCTTAATAGGTATTTGACGATGGAAGAAAACTTACCTCTAAATCGTATTCTGTCGAGTGTTCGACGGGCGACCTCAAGGAGCCTGTTGTCGGAAAGACGTTCGTTCATTCTGAGCACGTCGAGGTAAGAAGTGATGGCTTTAGTGAGCAGTTGGTTGTCTCTGCGAGCCTCGGCCTCGGCGTCCCGAGCGCGCGCCAGCAGCCAGCGAGCGCGCGCACTGTCCCGCAGCGCCGCGGCGCCCGCGCGCTGCACAGCCGCGCTCCACTCGCCCTCCGCACGTTAGTACACGATACACTCACACACACGCACACAACAGCCGCTCACCCGCATATAACGAAGTAGGAAGCAAACTCAACGTTGACGTCAGACGTTGATAGTCCGCACATCAGCAGTTAATTTGTTTCCTACATCTTGTTTCAAAGGAAGGTAGGTGAGCAACCGATCCTACTCTAGAGGAGACGAAGTCGTCGGAGGAAGCCGGGGGCGACGCGCGGGGTGCGGGCGCGGCTCGCAGCCCGACTTACACCGACGAGTCGACAGGAAAATGGCACAACGAGCAAAGTATGATATGGATGCGAAATTGGGATGCAAAAAATAAAATAAGTTAGTCGAGCCACTCCTGTAATTTGATTTAATTCTTTCATGAGAATGGTTCTCAAAGTTCACATACGGAAGTCTTTATTATTGTTGGTGTATTCGTTGTAGTGTTATGAGATGCGGACAAAGCCATAAGCTTTCAAAGAAAACACAACTGAGTAGCATGCTAGTTAAAATACAGTTACGTGCACTTCAAAAAAATCTATTAAATACAAATATCAAAACATTCAAAAGAGTAAATTCTGAGAATACACCAACAATTACCTACCTATCTGTTCGATCATCATTATTGAAAATGCTTTAATATTTGGAGGAGATTATTGTATCGATATAATTAAACATCTGTACAGATTTTTTCAGATATTTTCACTAGAGACTCACCTGGCGCAACTCTTCTTCGGCTTGGTCGAGCTGCTGGCGCCAGTACTGGTCACTGGGGTCTCCCGGCCAGTCGTCCTCTATACTGTTCCCACCATCCTCTGAAAATCGAAAATGAATTGTTTAAAACCAAACACACAATGTTCTTTATATACAAAGTTACTTTATGGAAAGGGATGATTGGCTATTTTCTAATCGTTTGAAATTCTGATACAACGGATAGGATTATTTTTTTAAATAAACTTTCAGTCATATACTACACTACTACATACTACTATATACTAGCTTCTGCCCGCAGCTTCGCCCGCGTAAAAAGTGTTTTATCATTCCCATCCTATGTCCTTCTCAGGGTCTCAAACTATCTCGAAGGCAAATTTCATCTAAATCGGTTCAGTAGATCCAGAGATTACCCACTAAAGCCTCACAAACCTTACCTCTTTATAATATTATAATATTCACAGCGGATCTTTGTGTCTCTGAAGTTGGCTCTGTCAACCATTGCGCAAGAAACAGTTTGTCATCGATTATACTGCATAGAGTAAGCGAGATAGGACGATGCGACAAACGTAAGCGAGTGAAAGAGACAGTTATACAATGCTATCTTCACTTTCAATATTGACACAAAAATAGCTACTGCGCAGGGTCTGCAGCCAATTCATAGACACAAAGATCCGTTGTGAATATTATAGTATAAATGATCGACTCATGATTTCTTCTCAAGATAGAGCAACTATCGGGACAAAAATCTACAGAATCATTAATATCGCACCTATTCTAAAAACATAAACACTAAAAAAGTAGGAGAGCAAAAAATAAAAACAAATAATTAAAAATTAATAATTCACATCCACTCACGTTACTGTTAGTTCATGCCAGAGTGTTAATTGGTTAGAATAATGAAACCAACAGCGAGTCTACTCGAGCAAGCGGGCACGCGCATACAGTCGTGTTTACTGTGTTTTTGTCCAGGTCGCTCCGGTTCGGGCAAGCGACCGTATTTAGCTTCGAGGCGACTGAGAAGCTCTGCATCATCTACGTCCGAAATTTCTTCCTCCTCATCATCTTCTTCTTCTAACTCTTCCTCAATTTGTTCTTCATCGATTATTTCTACGTCATCTGGTACGTCGTCGTCAGCTTCTGGCGCGGTTGCCTTTTGAACGGGCGCACTTTGTTTCGGAGGCTCCTTCACTTCTTTCTTCACGACTTCTTCTTCTTCCTCTTCTTCAGCATCTTCGTCATCACTGTACAGTTCTTTGTCTTTCGTGGATTCTTTTGCAGGTACATCCTGTGGGTTATTTTCAAATATTACTTTTATTTGTTAGCATTAAACGTTTTACATATTTACAATAACAGTTACTATCTTACCTTAGGGTCGATTACTACTTCATCCTCGTTTTCTTCTTCTTCCTCTTCAACCTCTTCTTCTTCGCTTTCTTCTTTTTGAGGTGCAGTAGATTTAAGAACAGAGGAAATCTTATCATGTAATGTTTCTTCCAATATTGGTTCAGGATCAATTTCTTCTACAACGTCACTTGGTATTGCTGAAGCACGTAAAACAACTTATTATGAACGGTTTGAGTCCAGTTAATGTACATTATTATCTGTTAAAAATGTTTCCTACCAGCTGCAGCTTCTTCTTCAGATATGAGAGTCATACGTCGGTCTATGGCTGGTGTTTCCTCCCTAATAGCGTGCTCTTCACTTGCTGCCGTATCATCTGTTATGAAAATTACATTTCATTTTCTGACTATCATTATCTTATCAATTTTCACTTCACAATCCCTAAATGAGCGTGTTAGACTGAATAATGCCACCATTTGCAATAAATTGTAAAAGATCCCAAGGTTTAGATTTTGGTGGATTATTAATTTATTATTGTGCTGATTAAATTGTAATAGGGCAATATATATATATATATATATAAATAATACATTGTCTAATTGCCGTTAATTTATTACAATTGTCAAATATAAATAGATTAGACATTGATTGGACTTGTTCCAAGTAATAACGATTGAATTGTAATAGGGCTGTAAGCGTTGTATAAATCTCCGTCCCACTGTCTTTTAATAGAAACGCCAATAAGCGTGTTGCTATCCAAATAACAGACACAACAATAATTTTGAAAGAAAAAGCATGTACAAAAACTTTTTATGTATTTGGCATATCCTATGATTTCGTCTAATAAGAGATTACATGAAAACTTATGGTGGGCAAGCCTATCATATGGCCCACTTTGTGTTTAGTGGTTCCCGCCACCTATGTGCATTTGGAACAGCAGATGCCATCACAGTGACAAAGCTGAAATATCGTATGTATCTTCAAGTTATATTGGTTGAAAGCGATGTTCAAAAACTAAATAAGGTAGTGTACGCACCGCGCGGGGCACAGGCGCGGCGCACGACCGCGTGTGTAGCCACGAGCAGCGCGCCACCCACCACCAGCTTCAGCCACACTGCAACACACGCGGCACACGCGTTATCCGCTGAGCCACTCGCAAGGGGCACTCACTCGTGCAGTCGCAATAACTGGCTCAAACGTGACACGACCGGTACCCCTAGCGCGAACATCAAGGTAACAAAACTTTCGTGTTGCCATTGACAAACTAATAAAATTGTAACATACATCCATTATCTGGACAAACGAATGGACGCGTGTTCCGCCTGACGAGGAAAACGTAGACCCTTGTGGGTGCTAGAGGTACAGGTTATTGCAACAACACTAATATCCGTAATCTTTTCATGATACAAGCTTTGAATAAGCTCCACATTAAGATGATAGCGTACATTACGTGTGTAACAACACAAAAAAAAGAATATCGAAAAAAATAAACATAATATTCACATAATATTTGAAAAAAGTATGCACAAAGGCCTTTGTGTTGAGTACGCCGTCTTTAACAAAATTCCGTTTCGCATTTAAATATGTGCAAAACTTCAATGCTCAGTTTAAATGAAGGTCCTTTGTCTTCCAGATATTTTTAGGAAACATAAATAGCGAGCAGTGAACTGCGAGTGATTCTATTTTGGATGTGGGCTAATTACAAAGCCCTTTCCACCTTCAAGAGTTCCGGAATTTAAGCAAATTCGACTCTTACAATAAATTAAATACAAATAAGTATGCTACTATAGGTAATTAATTTAACTACGAATGTAATAATTGTAACGTTATGTATGTGTGTGTGGTATAGAGTGGACCATAAGATGTTGCAAATACAAATATGATAATAGAAATATTACATTTAAAATTATAATGATACAATTTTATGAAATCCATTGAATAACCAAAGAGCTGCAGTCAGCAAAGAAAATCTTTTTAAATTATTCACCCTCCAAAACCTGACTCTTAAATCCCTTAAAATAATATTACGTGTTTTGAATTACATTACAGTAAGCATTACAACACATAAACAAAAAGTACAAAACCAAGAAAAATATTAAAATGAATGAAAATAAATTATGTATTTGTGAGTCCCGAGTCATAATAAGAAAAAAATTAACAAAAAATAATCTTATACTTAGCACGACTAAAGCAAATGGGTCGAAATAAAAGAAATTAATTATAACAACATTTATTTTTACATAGTTTTATGAAATAAAATATTTCAGTTGTTAAATCTAATGTCACTTTATTAAACCAAAAACAGAGTTATTTAGAGTGGAGGTCAAAGTGATAAATGAGGTTTAATATGTGTTAGGAGTACACTGAAACCGTCTAGATGTTACAGCAATAAAAGGCACATAAAAAGCAGTTAGTAGGGGTAATTGTGAGCATGCAGGAAACTCAGCATCCGCCCGCGCTTATCCCAATTTATTTAAGATCGGCGCATAATATCTTCTTGCACACATCTCATAAAGGGGACTATGAAAATTAAACAACTTACTGTGAGAAGCCTGTTCCTGCTCTCTCCTAAGTTCTTCCTGCTGTTTCTCGTATTCTTCTTCGTCAGCGAGAGTGTCTGTAGGCTTTATAGTAGACGCCTCGTCTCCAACCTGATTGAAAGGAAACTCGTTAATATATGTTCGAGTAACTATTTCTTATGACTACATTTTTTTTACACATTTTGTTAAAAAAATTAACAAGTACTGTATCAAATTCAAATGTACCCACGATACAGGAAGAAGTTCCTAGTGAGGGGCAAGTTATAAAAAAACAAGCAAAACAATTTTGGCCGAATTATTCTGGGACTGTTTGCGAATGTCCATATTACAGAAATATAATAGGCAACCCACAAAATATCTCCTCCTCCCAATGCAAAGTTTACATTTCCTCTATTGATGACACCAAATTCAGTTAGAATGACAAGTTTCTGAGGAAACCCCAGTAATACATGTCGGTTTTATTTCTTTATCCTAGTTTAGAGTGAACAATATTATCCTATCCTATTAAACGAGCAATATTTGTACATATGTAATATATAATCACGTTCTCGAAAACGGCTGTATTACGATAAAATTTGCAATATAGGGATTTTCGGGGGCGAAAAATCGATCTAGCTCGGTCTAATACCTGGATAAATTCGTATTAAAAAAAAAACATGATTTCTCTATTTTCACTCGAGCAGACGTCGGTCACCCAGGTACCGTTTGTAAACCATGCTATCTAATTACCTCGACTAAAGGCTTTCCCTTCGGCGCGACAATGGCTTCAACTATGTCGTCCGGTTCCAAAAACTCTTCATCTTCAGAGCCGCCATCATCAACGTCATCTACATCCGCGAGGTCTTCGGGCGCTAATTCACTCGAGATTTCTGTAATAGAATAAAAATTAAGTACTTTACAAACATGTACTATGGTCCCCCCTAAGCACTAAGTGGGGCAACCCCCGATAGATATAAGTATTTTATAAAACAGAACACATATATTTGAGGAATTTTAAATAGTAGCGCCAGTGGCAGAAAACTTAAAAGAGAATAGAATGTGTTGGTATGGGCGTGTGATGAGACATAAAATGGGAAAATTGAAGAATATAGATGTTGATGGAAGTAGAAGGAAGGAAGCCCAAAGAGAAAATAATATGGACTGCATGACATGAAAGAAAACGGGGTAAATGATAGTGTTACGGTTGACTAACGAGAATAAAGTTTGTTATTTTTTCACATGAAAACTACTGAACGAGTTTTGAGGCAACTTTACATTAATATATCGTATACATCAGAGGCTATAATTTATGAAGATATCGGTGAAGTACTAATTCCACGCGGGCCGCAGATAGTTATATATAATGATATATTGTAAAATGAATCAAATAAGAATGCTTACCTTCGCTCTTATCGTCTTCCTCCGCTTCGGCGGCAGGCAGTTCTTCAGACAATGCATCTTCATCAGAAACCTCTTTCTCTAGCCTCTCTACTTCCACTCCTAGGTCTTCTACTTCTTCCTCATGTTCCTCTTCTTCCTGTAACATTCTCCCATTGTTAATCTTACATTAGACTGGTTGTAGTTTTCCTATGTGTCACAAAATACAACAAAGACGGTCTACAAATCAAAGTACTGGGTTAAAAATGTAAGGTGCCATGCCATGTCTTTAATTCACCTTAGTTTTGAACAACAACATTGTAAGTTTGATGGTAGTAGTCTAAATCTAAAAGAAGTCTAAGAGTCTTCTTTCTAAAAGAAGTATGTATAGTGTATTCAAGTGCTGCTGGTAACTGCATTCCGATAATCACAATGAAACAGTTTCCAAATAAAATTGTATCTTCTAAACACATAAAAAAGTACACCGAAGTTCGTTTTATACAAACAAATGTTAAGATTAAAAAGAACTACCAGTCTCCTGATACACTTATAATATTGTGAGTGGCATATCAAGTAGATTGTTATTATTTGTTATTCCTACTGACATATTAAAAAACGCACTGCAACATTCGTGTCTTAGAGTAAAATTTAGAAAAATAAGCTGTTTATTGTTAGTGCCAATCAAATCAAAATCATTTATTGCTGTCAAGCATCACACTTTGCACCTCGCTTTCACGTGTTTCATTTTCATCCTGTTCGTTTTCTTGACTGTTATCATTGTCATCATCATCATTTTCTATACTGTCATTTGTTTCATCGTTTTTTTCATCATCATCTTCTGCAGTATCGTTGTCGTCTACCCTCTGTAGGTCGTCATCATCGTTATCATCATCATTCGCGTCATCTTTTTCGTCTTCGCCACTTTCGACATACTTTCCATATACGGGTTCTTCATTATCATCATCCTGTTGAAAGTTTGAATAAATACAAGAAAAGTGATTTAACTGCAAAGTGTTGAAACTATCACAATAGCAAGTAATGACTGAAAATAAAATCACACCTCATTTGATTTATTTAAATCTTGTTCTGCACTGTCATCATCATCTTGTTGTTCAATAGCTTCATCATCGTCGGGATCATCATTGTCAGGTTGATCATCATCAAGTTCATCTCCTTCATGTTCATCATCATCATTCCCTTCTACTTCTTTGTTGTCAATTTCATCGTCATCATCTGCTTCGTGATCCTCATCTTCATCATCAAGCTCATCTGTTTCATTATCATCATCTTCTTCGTCCTGATCTTCTTCATCATGATCATCATCTTCATCATCATGATCATCAACTTCGTGGTCATCATCTTCGTCATCATGATTTATTTCTGGACTATGATCAACTTCTTCATCCTAGGTCACAAGCTTATGATAAAAACACTGAGCCTTGTTGATGAAATTAATATTAATTAAAGTTGTGCTCAGGCCCTCCATCTTCAGGGTTCAGCAAGTACTTTTAATAATTAATTTTATAATAAGGTGCTTACTTACATTTATATTGCTAGAAAGTAGGTACAGCTTCTAATTTTAAATACCTTATGATCATATTAAAATAAAAAATATAGACAGTGACAAAAAATATCCACTTATTTACATAAAATGGACCTCTTATAGAAAGATTTTCAATAGATAAGAATAGGTATAAATAGCTTTTTATGCTTAGCCCTACATTAAAAACTTACATGGTGCTTCAGTTCTAAAGTATGTTCATCGTGATGGTCATCGTCAGGTGCATCTTCCAGCCAACCTTCTAGCACTCCTGAGTATCGAGACTCCACTGAATTTGCTTCTACTGTAATTTTATTTAACAGTTTCAATATTTATGGAATAATTGAAAGTAGAATTCATACATACATGAACTCACACCTTTTCACAATGATAAGTAGAATTCTTTTAAAAGATAATAAGGTATATTGGTCATCAATCACTTAAAACAATTTTGGAAATTGATTCTTAATAGAAATTGGGGATAAATTGGATTTAGATGACCAAAATACAATTATTTAGTGGGATTGTAAATGATTGTTTTATACAGTTTGATGATACTAACGTTCTGAAAGGCCTCTGTTTTCCAGTATGATCAGTCCAATAAGAGTAATAAGTACAGCGAGCAATGAGAAGAAAATGATCTTAGCACACCAATGTCCACCAGTGCCATGTTCATTAGGAGAATGCATAAACACGTCGCCTTCACCGAGCGCCGCAGACGTGCCACGAGGCCCTTCTTCTAGACCTAGCTCATCTGTAACGCAAATAAAGCAATATAAGTCTCATTTGTATGCATACCACATCTCATCACTTTACCGCTTATTTCTTACCTTTCTTCCTTTTCTTATCCTTACGTTTCCTTGGCTGCACGTCTCCTGACATAGTTCACAAAGACTGGCGCTCCCGAGGCGACAGAGACTTTATTGTTTCATAACCCTGAGTAAACAATGAACATACAATGAACTTGCATTTAATATATGACGAGTTATACAATTATCCAAATGCGCAATTTTCATGAATAAAGAAATGTTTGGCGCACGATGATATTTTAAAATAACCTACGTACAAAAGTATGTATGTACCACCGCAGCTTTCTTCAATTTATTTTAGAATTTAACCTAAAAATAACCGGCAAAGACAGCTGAGGAGGGAGACAGGGATAGATGAGAACAGCCGTTTAGAAATACAATTCTGTCCAGTTATTATGAAATTGGATATTCCCCTGACAATAATTTGTATTTTGTAACAATTTTATATGATCTTGTGGAGTTAAAATCAATATACCTACAGCAGATTTAAATAAACGTTGCGCCAAGTTCAATGGCATATTCTATCCTACGTTGTACACAATAAAAAAGCATCATAAAGCCTTCTAAGCCGAAAGTGGAAAGAGAAGAGTTTCAGAACGTTAAAAATTGTGTCACTTGAGCTTGACCGTATGTCGGTATGTTGGATGTTCCAGGTATCATGCCAACCGCCGAGTGCGACTTTATTGCATTGTTATATTGCATTCTCTCTTTTTTACATTACATGTAATCGTATAACTTAGCTCAGCTATCTTATTATCCTACATTTTAAAAGTCTAGTGCTTTGTTATTTACTAAAACATGTATTTACATACCACTAAACAAGCAGGTAGAGCTGTCCTCTGGTGTAGTGATGGGTAACTCATCATTTTTATATGAGGTTGAGGGAGCACCTCATTTTACCTCGCGAGGTACTCACGAGGTACCCCTCATTTGAGGCGAGGGATCGAACGTCGGCGTATTCACCTCATGAGCCGAGCCCGTGCCGAACTCAGCTGATTGTCCGAGGCATCGGCAAACGAGGCGAACGGGCGCGTCGACTCACGAGTACTCTCGATTCCGATTTTAACTTCTCCCTCACACACATCATTTTCTTTCGCTCATTTTTAGACCGCCAAAATAAACGAACCAATGACACTTGAATATTTAATACCAATCTAATGGCAATGTTTTTAGAGTTTATAGTTAAAGTTAAGAGTTCATAGTAATAGCAGTAACAAAAATATTTTCCATCAAATTATATTTGCACAATAAGTCGGTTCATTCGCTCACTCAACCACTCAATACTCACTCGCGAGTACTCGCCTCAATATAGTCAATGAAGTGAGGACGCGTGAACGAGTGAGGTGGTTCAATGTTGAAATTCGAGTAACTCTTTCAATTTGCGATCATGAGTACCTCAAATGAGGCACCTCATGAGTGAGGGACACATCTCTACTCTGGTGATCTATCTTACTTTCTGAAGTCTATAATTCGTTTAATAAACTTATGAAAAAATGAGTGAAGTAATAGTTTTGTATGATGGGTATTCGGTGATGACCGGAAAAGATCAGATGTCAGCAAATTGTAGTTGTACCCTACTAAAAGGACTCCACAATGTTGTAATAGACACAATGACTGCTTGGGATTCCCAGAAAATAATTAATGGTAAGTAAGTACTCACATACCGGAATACGCTCCAGAGGAAATATCCACTTGGTTTTAATTCATTAATTATTTTTGTTTTACAGCATTAGATAGAAATAATGTAAGGCCAGAAGATGTAAACTATGTTATTTCCACTCATGGACATTCAGATCACATTGGTAACAACAACCTTTTCTTGATGGCAAAACACATAGTTGGCTTCAGTGTTTCATTTCAAGATGAATATCACATGCATCCTTTTGATAAAGGTAACATTAATTTATTCTGAATACTTAAGTGCCACTTAAGCTGCTCTTAAGCACCTATTTCTCTTCTTACAATAACAACATAAGAGTGACAAATTCAGCAGAACACTTATCAGTAACAATTATAATAATATGAGATCCTACCGTATGTAGTCACTTTGTTTTTGATTAAACTAAATTTTAGGAAAGATGTTGATAGAAGAATAGATTACTGCAGGGTTGTCTAGTTTTTTTTTAAACTGCCCTATACTAGGAATTTCTCGTATATTGCGGCTGCATATGCAACATCAGCCTGCTCTGTTAGGGTTAGCTGAATTTTATGGGTTGCCAGCTGTAAACAGGTAAACTGGCAACCCATAGAAATGGCCATCTTTTTTACCCATATTCTTTTTTAGGGTTCCATACCCAAAGGGCAAAAACGGGACCCTATTACTGAGACTCCACGGTCCGTCTGTCTATCTGTCTGTCACCAGGCTGTATCTCTTGAACTGTGATAGCTAGACAGTTGAAATTTTCACAGATGATGTATTTCTTGCCGCTATAAAAACAAATACTAAAAACAGAATAAAATAAATATTTAAGTGGGGCTACCATACAAAATGATGATGAATTTTTTGCCGTTTTTTGCGATAATGGTACAGAACCCTTTGTGCGCGAGTCCGACTCGCACTTGGCTGGTTTTTTCAAATGACCTATCAAACTTAAATTACAATTTATTTAATTAAGGTAATTGCGGCAAGGTTTTCCAGGCAACCCTATAGCAAGCTATTTACTATCAAGTATCATTTAATAAAATTAAGTTTTATCAAACACCCTGGTTCCTGCAGATTTCTGCAGTCGGATCTTAGGCTGTTAGTTTGTGGTGCATGTATTAGTGTGGTTATAACTTTATGTGTGTAGACATTACTCACCCAATTTTTAACAAAAAAAAAAATGTAAATGCTTATCTTGATTTCAGGTGAAGAACTCAGAATAGATGAGAATATAAAAGTAGTTCCCACACCAGGGCACACACTCTCTGATGTTACTGTGCTTGTAACATCTAAACAAGCTACAACAGTCGCCATTGTCGGTTAGTATAAAGCGAAACATCAACCTTACGATTTCAAGGGCTGGCATAAAAATTCATGACATATTATCGACGCCGCTGAGGCCGGTCAAGTAAGAGGTGGAGAGATAACCTAGATGCCTACTGCAGTGTCTGGTTTGAGGTCACGGTGGAGCAAATATTGGAGGTCTGCCCCGCTCGGGCGGAGCACCGCCGTGTCTTCGTAGAGGCAGGCGACGGTAGCAACCTCTCGAGTCCGGCCTGAACCAGGGCCATAGGAAGCTGTCACCTCCTTCTCCGAAGCAGTAATGCTCGCGAAGGAGGAGGCGGCACGCGTCTGGGAGGCGCCCTCACGGCCCTAGCCGCCGCAGGAGACGCCCTGGGCGTCGGGAGTCGCAAGCCGATTCCCGGCCACCGTAGGCGCTAGCTTGCGGACGGTGAGTAATGGGTAGCTCGCCGTCCGATAAAGACCAGGCCCGAGGGCGCGTAGTGTTCCACGCACGCTTCAAGTCAGCAAAACTGACGGGTCTGCTTGGGCCGATGCCTGTCTGGGTCGTGGATAAATTTGAAAGAGAGTTACCGCAGCCCTGGCTCAAGCAACTGAAGGAGCATGGGTGGGTTTTAGTAATTAAAGGCCAACGCAGACCGGGACGGGACGGCAAGGGATTTAATTTTTACCAATGGACATTTAAACGTATCGCTATAGAAATACGACTTAAATTGCTATGCTTTAAAATTATGCCGTGGCATCAAAAGGGATTTCATTCCACGGCATTGAAAGACGCTGGGGGATTTCGGTGGTGATTCACACTCTGCTGAGGAGAAAGCAAACTTGTTTGGTTCTCTTTTTGCGGAATCTTCACATCTTAATTCTGGAGACGCGCGGCCCCCTGCCTATCCTGATGAATGTGAGATGATCATGTCGGAAATTCGCATACACCAAAAGGACGTCCGTAAGGTGCTGCGTAACCTTGACGTGAAAAAGGCGAGAGGCCCTGATGGGATACCAGCAATTGTACTCAGAACTTGTGCGCCTGAACTGTCTCCGCTCTTGACACGCCTATATCTACCATCCTGAATGCTTGGAAGCAAGCCAACGTTCAGCCTGTGCCCAAGAAGGGTAGTCGGGCTGACCCAGCCAACTACAGACCCATCTCAGTAACGTCCATCCTCTGTAAGAGTTTGGAAAGGGTGCTCAACTGTAAGTTCCTGGCATACCTAGAAGCGAGCAACATCCTCAGTGACCGCCAATACGGCTTCCGCCGAAATCGGTTCACTGGGGATCTTCTAGCGTATTCCATTCACATCTAGAGTGAGGCCATCGAGAGACACGAGGAAGCGCTAGCCGTCTCCTTCGACATCTTTAAGGCTTTAGACAGGGTCTAGCACGAAAACCTCATTGGTAAGCTTCCTTGATTCGGTCTACCCAGTGGTTTGTGTGTTTGGATTGTGGATTTTCTAAGGGATCGGTCCATCCGAGTGGTCATAGATGGTCTAGCCAAATGGATATTAATGCCGGGGTTTCTCAGGGGTCGGTGCTCTCAGCAACATTGTACTTGCTCCATAAAAACGATCTGCTTAACCCTAGACCTAAACCTTTCGGTATGCAGACGATAGCACTGTTACTGAGAGGTACGTGTCTGACGCACTGGCTACTGGGCTTCAGATCCGGTCTCACCAGGAGGCCATGGTTGAGCGCTTGAACCTTGAAGGCAGTCTCCAAATGGGGCGATGCCAATCTGTTCGGTTTCAATGCTGCTAAGACCCAGGCGAGTCTTTTTTCCGCAAAAAGGAGCCAATTCCACCCGGCTTCTTCTTTCCGGGTTGTGACCGTTCCGATAACGGACAATCTTGAGCTTATTGGCATTCCGTTGACATCGACCCTAAATTTTGGTTGAGGTAAAGGCTCAGCTGGCCACCAAAAAGTTGGGGATCCTTGCGAAGGTGAGACGGTACTCCACGCCAGATTAGCTGCTTAACTTGTATCAGGCGCAAGTTCAATCATGCATGGAGTACTGCTCTCATCTCTGGGACGGATCTGCCAAATACCAGCTTGATGCACTTGAGTCGATAGAAAAACGGGCCAAGAGGCTCATCGGCAATGAGAAACTGGTCGAGTCAAGGCTCCAGAGCCTTGAACATCGTCACCGAGTTCCCAGCCTGTCGGTTTTTATGTGTTTTTTTGTTGTGTTGTGTGTGTATTTCGGGGAGTGTGCGATGGAACTGCACAATTTGATTCCGCCTAACCCGTTCCATCATCGGACTACAAGACAAACGGCGATGCGTCATCGGTATAGGGTGGTCATCCTCCCCGTACGCACAAAGCCTTTTGGGTATACTTTTATTGTGCGTACAGCTAAGGAATGGAATTCCTTGCCGGAGCCTGTATTTCCTGATGAGAGTGATGATGAGTCTTTAAGTCAAGATTGAATAGGTTACTTCTAGGCAAGCGTGCCCCATCGTCGAAAACATCATCGCTTACCATCAGCCCCCCTAGCCAAGTTACAAACGTTTCGTATCGAATCTCTTTCTACAATCGTTAACGCCTTCTATTTGTATGGTCTGACCACGTGACTTAACGTTCAGATGTGTCATTCTCATACATTGATTCGTTTTCTACTAGCGTTATCGATTGTAGATTGTCAACTTGGCTACAGGTGGGTGGGATAATGGTCAAACGCGAGCCTATCAATAATAAAAAATAATCGTTCAAGCTCGTTGCCTCGCCTTTATGTCAGTGTTCTACAATCTACATCTGACTGCGAATACGCTGCTGCTGCTGCTTATAAATATTTTGCTTTTTTTGTACAATCTGCATCATATCTTATGAGACTGTATTCTTTGGCAGAATTAACGCAATATTGTTGGATATTGTACAGGCTGCATCCGGAGTTATTTATTGTACGGACCTTGTAGAAACTAGAACAATTTTTTGCCATACCTATTATTGGAATCAAATGTTAGGACCCATTAATATTAATGATAATTTTTATCCGTGGTGCTAGGCAACTGGGCTTATCCCAGTTGTAAACAACCCTTTGTGCCTATTGGTCTTGTATGTTCTGTCTCCTGCTTGATATGGAGGGAAGTGGAAATTTATATTTATTCCTAATCCGCTGTTATTCTTTTCTGATTAATTTCGTTGCGTTATCCAAGACAGTTAAATTCATTCTCCGGGACGAGCTTCATTGCCTCGGCGTTTTTTCTGGTGGTCGCCACTGTTGATTCTGGCTTTCAGGAGTTGCCGTGGTTTGGAAATAGTGCGGTGGGATTGACACACCCAAAAAAAAGTACGGCCTGGTTCGAGGTGGCTCAGGAATAGAATACTTGGAATGATTTGGGGGAGCCATTTGCCTAGCAGTGGGGTAAGGCTAATACAGAAAAAAAAAACAGAGTAGCTAAGGATGTTCTCACTGTTCTGTTAAGCAATAGGACCTATCTACCAGATAACTTCTAACGAGCAGTATTTGTGCGAAAGTATTTATCAGATAAGTTAACTTGGACTCGTCAGATGATAGTGTATAATGCCTTATAATAAAACTAGCTTCAGCCAGCGGCTTCGCCCGCGAGAAAGTCGAAAGTTATCCCGAGGGAACATATTCGCGGGATAAAAAGTCTTATTCCTGACTATAATGTATCTCTGGCCAAATTTCATCCAGCCGTTAGAGCGTGAAGTTTTAACAAACATACAAACACACACACACCCGCACGCACACTCACAAACTTTCGCCTTTATAATATTAAGTGTGATGTGGTGATAAAATATTGTCATGAGAAATTTACTTCTTTCAGGTGATTTATTTGAAAAATTCGAAGATATTCAAAATCCAAACATTTGGTTGGAGGCAGGAAGTGAGGATCCAGTACAGCAAATGAAGAACAGGGCAAAAGTAGCAGATACAGCTGACTGGATTGTGCCGGGACACGGTCCTAAGTTTCAAGTCACAGAACAAATTAGACAGACATTAAGAAAACAAATTGGCCCTGACACTCCTTCATAAGTTCGTGAAGAACACAAGATTTGTAGCTTTTCTACATTTGTATTTAGGTATATTTAGGTATTAAATATAATAAGTTCTAAATCAATTATGTTTTATTTCTATCCTCTTTTACATTTTTATTAACAACTTTGATACAAGAGAGATTTTGGTGTAACTTAGTTAAAGTCTAATTTATACCCCAGTGCTAATAATAAGTAGGGTTGATTGATACACACACAAGGATATAGGGAAAACAAATGAAAATCAAGTTTTAAGGTCAGATTTAATACACATAAAGAAATTCAAATTGCTAAGTTTTTAAAACAAAGCAGATTTATTTTACACCAAACAATGAGGACACTTTAACAATCAGTATAAAACTTTGAAAAATACGGAATTCTAAGACACCTTTAAATCCTGACAATCTGAGATCAAATTAATATTATCAGTAAAATACTATATATGATATAAATACGATGATATGGGACGATTAAAAGCGGTATATTAGGACATTATTAAAATAAAATATATATTTTTGAACATGAAATGCAAAAAAGTAACAATTTAAATGATGTCAATTGAAGTTCCTCTTCATCCTATCAAAAGATCTAATTTTAGAAAATAATTATGTGGTTTTAGAAACCTTTTTTACGTGTACGTAGTAATTTCATTTTGTCAATACAATCACTGACGCATACAAAAAACAAGTCTAAAGAAACTAAGATTAACTACCCTTTCCCTGCAACGTAAAAAAAATCCATTTGATGGTTAACAAAAAGATCCTAATCAAATTGTTCTAAACAAGCACGACATTAATGTTACAATATTCAGTAAATAGGTACATAATAGGTAGACTAGATTGTTTAACATGAAACTGTGTTAATAGGTGAGGTCGTAAAAGAAGCGACAATCTGTTGTCGCCCTAGATATAAATCTAACTAGATGACGCGATTGTACTTCATCAAAAAACGGAGTAAAATTACATTGATCGTACTTTGAGCTTTTCATTTAGCATTGAAAAATGCCTAATTACGCCATATTGAGCTGTAAAGACTGTATAGAAGAAGTTGGCTGAGGCATTATAAAAGTTTTCTTTCATTGGTAAGTAAATTTGTTTATCTTCACTCACAACGTAATGTTCCAAATATGAATTCAAAAAATATTGTATAAGCACGTAACTACTTCACATTCGTGGATAGGTAAAATAAAAAAAAAATGCCATTACAGTGCAACATTTTCCTTCGATTTTCAAACAACTGCATCATAAAATAACTTTTTAATTTATTGGCGGTTATGGGCTTGTAGAAAAATAGTCTCATTGTCTATGGACGCGGGCGCTGCGGCCTGCGCAGTCATGCGCAATGAGAATCGAAATTGCCCGCCATACCACAAATTTTTCCGTTTCCACTTTTGTTATTTCAACTGTATGAGTGAATATAAAATAATGTATGCAACTGCATATAATTAGGTATTAAAACACTCGAGTGTTATTATTATCACATTCGGCTTCGCGTCATGTGATAAACCCACGCTCGTGTTTTAATAACCCCTATTATATGACCATTGCTTAAACTACTATTTTAAATTGTATGAGTAAAAGTGGCACGCTTGGTTTTCATACAGATAGGGGGACTTGCGGTATCTAGTTAGATTTAAATGTCTGTGATGTCGCGCTTTCACGAAATTTTAGTGAAGAAATAAAGCTATTGCTACAGTAATGGAACAAAGTGCTAACAAGACAACGCGATTAATTCTGCTTAGGTACATACGACTAAAATAAGAACATATGCTATTTCCTTTCTAGTACTTAAGTATGTAATTTAATAACGTTGCTACGAATAGAAAATAAATTCAAATACCTAAATAGGGAGTGCTTTGTATACGACACCCGAGCCTAAAACTTTATAATTATTTGCATTGCAGCCATGGATACGTAATTAGTGTTTATGATCAGATCTTGAATTCACGTCTCATAACTATCACATTAAAATACAAATTCATTTTAAACCCAGACAGACAGTGAATCTGTGTTAACATTACTATTTAAGCACACACTGGCCATAACAACAATGATTAACTAACACTTTAACTGTTTATATGAGCAGATAAGACATAGAATATTTTTAGTCTATGGTTTACGTATTGAATGATTGCCTTCACACTTGAAAGTGTTATAAACAGTTAAAATCTTATTTTTGCGCAGAAAAAAGTCATTAAATTGTTAATATTTATACAAAACTTGTGGCACACAATTTTCCAATTTCGTAATATCAAAGTAGTCAATTTACAATTATTTAAATGTTGCTACCAGTGATACCTTCCACAGAAATCCTCGTGTCCACCAGTCCTGGCCATAATTGCTGCGTGCAATAATTAAAAAGGAATTTCCTATTAATGATACATTTTTCTATATGCTATTAGAGCAAATTTCATATCACAGCCGTGGATCACTAATGCTACAAAGCTCAAACATGCCCATATCCATTCCGAACGTTAATCGATAGCTGCAACCAAAAAAAGGAAATATATGAAATATTAATAAACAAATACGTATACATAATATTATATGTAGAATAAATAGAAGTAATATGTAAAAATAACTAAAATAATGGCGAGTAAATGTACAATTTTTATTTGCCATGTAATAACAATGATACAAGTAGAATTAAACAAAAAAAAAACAATCTTATTTTCATTTATTGCAACACTTCATTCTCTTCTCATAGGAACTGAATATGCCAATAAAATTGGAAGCTTGAAGCCTTACAAAAATAACAGCTGACGATGTATAAGTTTACAATATGTAGTTTACCTGTGGGTCAATGCTCGTAGGAATAGAGCGTTGTTCATCGATGCACAGATCTGAATCAGAGTCGGTCCTACGCAGCGAGTTATCCTGTGAACACAGAGAATACTGTTTAAAGTTAGAATATAAATACATTTTGGGGCCACAGACCCTTCCCATAGGGCAGGGGAATCGTAGCCCCGCAGTTCAGTTTTATTATTTCTACTGGTTATCTGTTACTGTCAGTCGCTGTTAGCTGTTTGGGTTTAGTGTTAGTGGACATTGAAGTTGAATACAAGAGATTGAGCTTATTATTTCCATCCATATCAATTAGGGTTACCCCAGCTAGAGACACGATAGATCAATTAACTACCATAAATATAAAGGTAAATTTATGACAAATCAAGTTGACACAAGCATAGAGTTATTGCTTCGAAGGGGAGCCGGCATGGGAACCGATCACTTTTCCGAATATTTTTTGGTCGAATTTAATTTTACCGAAAACTATTGACCGACGTCTCTTTTGCCATATGCATTATTTGACATATTTTCAGATCATCGAAGTATCATGTGGCATATGTATTATTTTACCGAACTGCTTTTGGCCGAAGCCTCTTTTGAACTTTTTTCATTTGCCATATTTTCACCAAACCGAAACAACATTTTAGGGAATATTATTTAGTCACAATTTGTAATAGTGTCATAAAAAGTCAATATGTTGGGCTACAAAATTTAGTGACAGAAACGAATCGCTGCAAAATCGACTTCACGCAGTCTTGTCTGTGTTTACGTATTTATTTCGAATTTTCATGCAAATGATTTATTAATAGCTGTCATGCATTAGACATTTTTATTAATTAATTATTTCAAAAAAATTGTCCAAGAGCGAGCGAAGCGAGCTCGGGAATTTAGGGCATCCCGACACGGGTAGGTTAGGTTAGAGTTCGCTCGCTTTGCTCGCTTACTTCAGCTCCCGTCATCCCCTTCGTGTTAGGTTACTTTAGACCCTGCAGACAGAAATAGGCGCCCCGCGGAGCGGGGCTCCGTCGACATATTTTTTTTAAAGTCACTGTTTTAAACATTTGTATTCGATCACTGTTTCTCTCACACTTAGTATTTTGATATGCGTTTAAAAATAAATATTTCGAACAAATGTTATTTCGGCTAAGTGTAACTTCGGTAAAAAGTTTTGCGACCAAATGAAACGTCGGCGTAACGAAAAAAATCGAATTGATAATAGGTCAACTGAGACAGTGGCAGACGTGACATCAATCAAGTAAAAAAAAACGAAACGATAATAGTGGAAAAGTTTTAGGTGAAATGAAATTCGGTCAAATGTTTTTCGAACTTATGATAGGTAACCAGCCGGCATAGATCGAGTTACATGAAGCCTTCGCGTCGGCTACTGCTATGCTTACGCTTATAAATTATTAAATTCATACACCAATAACGTTTAAAACTGCACTTACCCCCTGCGTGTACTGATGAGTGGTAGTAAGTACCCTCGCTAAAGGCCTCATGAAGCCTGGTAGGGTCTCAGTGAGGGGTGGACGCGCGTGGGTCAGCAGTGGTTTCAGCAGTTTGGAGTCAACGGCGCCCCAAAGGCGCGCGAGACGAGCCTTCTGACCAGTCACGCCGTCACCGTGGTCGCGAGGGGTATCCTGATATTGCAGACGCAAAAATAATGAGTTTGGATAGACAAGTTGGTAAGATGTTTAAATGCACTCATTATGTATTATGTACATAAAGGCTTTATAAGTTTTAATAATAAATATATTAAAATATAGTCTTCATAAGATATACTTGAATATAAGATTGAAAAATCAATATTTCTTCATGTATTTGCCAATAAAATATAAAGTTAGAAAACAACAAAACAAATATTGGAAATCGCTATTCAAACAGTCCAGGAATTTATTGTAAGTACTAATGAAAATATTTACAAATGGCATCAAAAGTTTTTGTTAATATTATAAGTAAAAGTTTAGGGTGTTTGTAAGTAGCAGCAAATTGCAGATATAAAACAACACATTTTGATACCGTCTGTGAAATTCAAAGACATTCAATTTATACTGTGAAAAAGACACGCTATAAATCTATACAGATATTAATATAAGTAAAGTGACACTTGGATCAATAAGTATTTAAATAGTGCAGTGAATGAAAATTATTTAAACAAACATGGTCTGTAAAGAGACCGAGTTGATCAAAAATTGCTAAAATATAAGTACAAAAGAGTTTGTTCACCAAAACATACCCAAATAGGAAATATTGTTACTCATCTATCCAAGAACCACTAAAGTTATTATATTATTTATATTAATTTATTAACGTTCACCAAATACATGCATGGATCACTGGATGTGGTGTTATTTGCATAATGCACATGTATTTCATGCATGTGAGTGGTAAACAAGGCCATATAAATAGTAATATAATAAAAAAATATTAACATACTTCGATACCGTTTAGTTCCCAAGGCATAATCACTTCCTTTGCTCCATTAGCCCATTTAACTACCATGCGGCCTCTCTAGATATTAAAAGAAACCAAACAAAGCAATAAAGTAAAAGTAAATTTCATGCACGACACAACACTACATAAATATTTTCATTTATTTTTCTTTATCCTTATTAAGTGGTGTGAAAATTCGAGAATACAGAAATAGTATAGAAATGTTAATTGTCAAATTTGTATTCATAGACCAGGGTCGATAATTTTTAAAACCAAAAAAAATAATAGTAGAATGAAACCCATTAGAAAAGGAGGGGAATATTATAAAAATGAAAGGAAAAATAATTTACGGGCGATATGAGGTCGGGAAGGGGATGGGGGTGAGTTTTTAAGGGTAAAAAACGGTTTTTCTCCATTTCCGGCAAAACTAAAAGTCCTATCGAAAAAAGTCAAATGGCCAAGTTGTAGGTAATAAAAAGATTTAAAACTTTTATATTTACACTTTTTTCACATAACCTCAAAATTTATGTGAAAAATTCAAAAAACCAAGTTTTTGGTTTTTTATTTTTATCTTTTACAATTTTTTTTTTATTTTTAACTAAATTTGGTGAAAACTTACCTTTTTATGTCCCAAATACGCTGTAATTTATTTGATTAAAAATATTTATTTTTTCACCTTATTTTGAATTAATATCGAAAAAACACCCTAATTTTCAATCGAAAATTCACCCGTCAAAATATCAGCTTTTTTCAAAAAGTTGGTATGTTTTCTGTTCGTTGAAATCTCTACTTTCCGATGGTGAAAAGAAAAATATATGTTACTATAGTAAATCTTCTCAGAAAATGCAAAAAATCGAAAAAAACTCGAATTCGATTTTTTTTTTAATTATTATAAATAATTTCATCTAAAAAATGTGATTGCTGCAATTTGTTTCAATTAAAAAGTTGATTTATTTAATGCTAATTACATTTATGTCATAGAAAATCTCATTATATATAAATATAAATGTAAATCGTACTACTAAATGTAAAAACAGATTCATCCATACTGATAATCTGAAAAGACAAAATCGAATTAATAATGCCTTCACTATTTTATCGTGAATATACCCCCATGAAAAAAAAATATTAAAGAAATAAATGTCAAAATGTATAAAAAATATATTATAAATATATTAAAAATCTATTTAAAATGTATAAATATATAAAAAATATGTATAGTAAATATATTTTTAATAACTAACTTTTGGCTGATTTTCATGTATATTTCATATATTTTGAATATATCTGAAATATATTTGGAATGTATAAAATATATATGAAAATCGGCCAAAAGTTTGTTATTAAAAATATATTTACGATATATATTTTATATATTTTTTATAGATTTTTAATATATTTTTTATGTATTTTGAAATATATTTTTTTTTATGGGATTAACTAAATTTGTTTGTGCAAAATTAAGGAAATTATTATTTTTTTATCTTGTACTAAAATATCATTAAATTTCAATCTTTAGGTTATGTTACGTTAAGCATACTATTTTTTAAAGAAAATATTACGTTTTTTATGTTTGAGTTGATTGATACACATAAAAATAGAGATAGTATTTACCTTTCTATGCAAATTCGAAAAGTTTTTTTTTTTTAAGTCAACTTGTCACAATTATCTTCAAAAAACTCAGCGTGCACGTGTATTTTTATAAACGATGTTGTATACTGTACTGTATTTCGAATACTGGTTAGGCTAACGGTTGTAACAGCTGCTACGAAATAGTAGGTATGTATGTAGTAAGACCCAGACCCGCCTAGCCCCTTCCCCACTTCTCCATGAAATACCTTTTGATGGGCTACAATTTTTCGTAGGTCACTCAGGTATATAATTTATCTTAAAATAGTTATAAATAGGCATCTACGCATATAATTTAAAGAAGATTCGACAACTTTCTCCAAATATTGTAGATGTCTTATTAAATATAAATTTTATTAACTTATTTGTTTGTTAATTATAGTAGTATATTTTATGTGCCTATTTTTTTTTATCAATGTTACATGTAATCTAACGTTTTTCGAGTAATTAAAGTGTTAATTTTAATAAATAGCTCAAAATTATTTATAATAATAAAAAAAAATTTCGACTTCGAGTTTTTTTCGATTTTTTGCATTTTCTGAGAAGATTTACTATAGTAATATATATTTTTTTTTCACCATTGGAAAGTAGAGATTTCAAAGAACAGAAAACATCTCAACTTTTTGAAAAATGCTGATATTTTGACGGGTGAATTTTCGATTGAAAATTGGGGTGTTTTTTCGATATTAATTCAAAATAAGGTGAAAAATTTAATATTTTTGATCAAATAAATTACAGCGTATTTGGGACATAAAAAGGTAAGTTTTAACCAAATTTAGTTAAAAATAAAAAAAAAATTGTAAAAGATAAAAATAAAAAACCAAAAACTTGGTTTTTTGAATTTTTCACATAAATTTTGAGGTTATGTGAAAAAAAAGTAAATACAAAAGTTTTAGATCTTTTTATTACCTACAACTTTGCCATTTGATTTTTTTCGATAGGACTTTTAGTTTTGCCGGAAATGGAGAAAACCGTTTTTTACCCTTAAAAACTCACCCCCATCCCCTTCCCGACCTCAGATCGCCCGTAAATTATTTTTCCTTTCATTTTTATAATATTCCCCTCCTTTTCTAATGGGTTTCATCCTACTATTATTTTTTTTCACTTTTTATTATTTTTAAAGGCTTCTACCCTGGTCTATCAGCCACGGTGCATATTGAAAACTGTCCCTAAAACAATGATTGTAACTATTTTATAAAAAAAAAACTGAGCTGTTTAGCAACTGATTAGCAAATTCTTTATTCAAATTCTCTAAAGAAATATTGAATATAGAATGTGCTGAGCAATCGTTAAAAAGTGTCAAAATTTTTATAAACAAAGTGATTATTGTTAAAAGTAGGTATATAAATGTGCTGAAGTAAATCCCTGTAGGTGTAAAAACATAATGTGATATATAAAAGTTCCCTTTGGTTAGTATGTACGTGTTAGTAAGACTCGTGCAGAATTTGTAATGCGTGCATGTATTGATTAGTCTTACTGTTGCCCGGTCGCAACTGGCCGGTTGCGTTGAGTCCATGTTACGTAGGCCGAAACCTATGTCAGCGGGCTAAATAACAAAACAGTTTTAGTTACGTGTTAATGAATCTCTAAGGCTAAAAACAAGGGCCTTTTACAGGACGGACGACTTATACAAGTAGGATATTCTATGAAAGTACTTGACTGTATAAAACATTATTTTCTTACATAATTATCTTCCTGTACCATAGGGATGTTGCCTGGGTAGAAATTCTATTTAGACCGTCAGTGAGATTATCAAATAATATTGGTCACGTATTTTTTGCTTTATCAAATCAATAAAAATTTACAAAGTTAAAGCGCATATAAGTTCAGGAGTGGGGTCTTGTGACGTCACTAAGGCAGTATTAAGTGTACTAGCGACGTGACGTCACACGATATTTCAACGCATTATATCGTCGTCACTTTATGTTAACGTGTCAAAAGAAAAAAATACGTGTCCAATATTTTTATTCATCTACCTGAGGGACAAAAACCAATTTTCAGTCAACTACCCTATTCTTTATTAAATAAATGCAATGCAAATTTTGGTAACGTATGTACGATACCTACAGTCAGGTACATTCAAAGCTATAATTTTATGACATTTAGATAGGTAGGTACACAAAAATAACATTGATATTATGTATATTCTAATGACATGAATGAATCCCTGTAACTAAAAACAATAAATCTTCTTGAAATACATTTCTTCGCAGAACTCATGTCCTTATTAATTGAAGACAGATAATGTATTTGAAGAAGATTTTAAATCACCGTTTCTCAACACTTACTTCGATAAAGTAATACGAAAAAACATTAAGTGCCCTGTTAGTAAAGAAAAACGTTGGTAAACTTTAAAAGTAACCCTCACCAACACAGAGCAACACTGAAAGATTGAGAAACGAGTCTCAAGATGATGGAAAGCATGATGTATGAACATCCAAAGCTCCATTAAAGTGCAAACATAGCGCTATGAATACGTACCGGTCCAGCAGAGTCCGTGGCCTGGTACAGCTGCCACAATAATGTCTTATTAATTACATGCTTGCCCGTACCACACGCTTCTAACGTGCCTTATGTATTCGAGCCAATGATACGTGCGCTTCTGCGACTGTCCTACAGTGCTCCGATGATCTTTAGTATGTAATTTCTTTATACAAAATATTACTTTCTAATTTTGGGGGATAAGTGTTTGTGCATTTGTGCATATATGTAATAAGTTCTTTGATTGTAACAGCATTTACAGTAAACCCAGAGAAGGCATGTGCTTCGGTAATTTTCGAGTTTTAGAATTAGCTCTAACGCCGCACCACGTAATTCCCTAAAGTGGCAAAGCTTCTAAGTTTTGTGCTGCCGATGCCGCGATTTGTGGTAGTGCATCAATCATTCGAGTAAGTGCGAAGTTTCATCTCTGTTGGCTTACTTACTCCGGTCACAGAAAAATTTATCATTTGTTACTCATGTTAAAAAAAGCGGGTGTGATGTTTGGTATAATAACAGATAGTATAATATCACTTGAAATAACGTTCACTTGATATAATTTTCTAATGCTATAAAAACATATGAAATAATTTCATATGATCTAATGTTATATTTCATATAACCTTCATTTACTCTAACAACATTTAGTATAACGTTCATTTCTTATAATTTTCAATTTGTATAATGCTTTTTTAATATAACGTTTCACGTTATATCGTGAAACGTAAACATTTCACCTAATTTTCTTATTAACAAATTTTCTAAGGCAACGCACCGTTCTTGAAAAAAACAAATTATTGTAACCCAACCTCAAAACACTAAAATTGCTTCTGCATCGTCGCCGGCGCTGCGGGCAGTGCAACCCCTTCGCCTTTACGTAACAAAGGATAGTCACCCATGTTCACCTCCGCAGCTTCGGCTGGGCCGGAGGCGACCAGCCTCAGCCATTACGGCTCGCACGGGAGCCTATGCTTTGTTACAGCGGGCGGGGGTTGCTCTCCCTTCGCGCCTCCGGTTTTTATATACACTCTAGGGGTCGCAGCCAAAAGAATACGTGAAGTCGGGGTGCCCCGATTCAGTTTTGGCACAGATTCAACCTATTTAAGAAGCCGGTGTATATAAGGAAAAAAATATGAAACACAAATCCAATAAACTTTATCGTCCACTTGCCTATTTTTGTTATAAATGTATCCAATTTACACAAACTTTTTGTCCACCTTTAGACCTTTTGAATGTATTACAATTTATATTAGTAATTTTAATTAATAAAATAAATATCGAAATCGCAATACTCAACACATACAATAAATAGATTAGCTGTATGACTGACAGAAAAATAAATAATATCCATCCACCTGCAAACTAATAACAAGCAATGTTTGTGTGGTTCTTGTTTTGCTAGCAGGAAATGGCGGGCGTTTAAAATTTAATCACTTTTTGCAAAAATATACAAAACAAAGTAGACGTTTCTAAATTATATTAAACGTTACTTAGAGATTTTGAATATTATAGTAACTGAATGTTATACTAAATGAATATTATATCAAATGTGCATTATATAAAATATTCATTATACCATATAAAATTAGGTAAAATGAAATTATATCAATAATTCTTTATATCATTTGACATTTATATTAAAAAAGAAGTGAAATTAGGTCATATGGTCATTACATCTTTTGTTATTATATCGAACGTTACACACCCCAGTAATTGCATAGTTGTTTATCATACCTATACCAAATAAGCGATCAATTTTATGGTTGGAACAACTACAATTATTTTTTTATATCTCATCAGCGCGCGTTTTTATTTCGAAAGATAGAAGATGATTTCCGAAGCGCCTACTTTTCTTGGTATATCTGTAGTTACAGGTCACGGGTCTTACCATGTATTACTTAAATAAATTCTTAATATAAGCCAGACAAAATAACGAAAAGTAAGGCCCAATGTCATTTGAGTAATATTTTGTATAAACTTTCAAGTTCATGCCTGATAAACTGTGTAAAAAGCTATTGTCCGTCAACGATCGGGTCAATTTCGTGTTGTATTCGACCGATCATGACAGATATTTAGTAAAATAAATATATCTTTACTCACGTTACTTCAATAATTTATTTTGTTTATATTTTAATTTGTTTGCATTATGATTTATTTTATAAGGACAAGACTGACAAGAAGAGTAGATAAATATTGTTATAACATAGAAAAATAAGGCACACAGAAAGCAGCGGTTGAAAATAAAGGAAATACAAGGGAAAGTAACAAAGACAATACAGTACTCTACGGTTTGTTAATAAGCTCTTGACGTAGGTACTCATTTTAACCAGAAACAGGAGAATGTTTACTGTTAAACCCTTTGCCTGCTGCATTACATGTTTCGAGAAAATAGATGTGGAAAGATTTAAGCAGGCCGTAAGGCACTTGTCCCACTACCCACGATCACCGAGCAGCGAGTAGAGCTAGAACCTAGATACGAGTTGGCGAGCAGCGAAAAGCGAGTGTATAGTACCGATAGTTTTACCGCTCGGCTATGAGCGAGTGTTTTGTGCGACGGGCGATTACTCGCATCACTCGCTCTGGCGTTCAGTCCTACACGCGTTGGTTGGTTAGTCTCTCGGCGGGAGTTCTGACCGCCAAGCGAACATCGCCGAGCGAGTATTAACTCTGATAGTTCTTGTCGCTGCGACAAACTTGTGTCGAGAGAGTACTCGCCAGCAGTGTGAACAGCCAGCAATCAGCTATTAATATATGTGTCTCTTTTATTGACACGGGATCTGTATCTTTTGTTCGTTTCTTCAACGAGAAAATAGTCGATAGCTAATCGCTTCGTCGCTGCCGGCGGCGGTGGGACAAGTGCCTTAAAGGGTAAACCAATACAAATTGTAAATGTAAATGTAGATGAACGAAATGCTTACTAAAAAAACTGTTTTGCCAATTGATAGTGTGAATGATTTTGTCTACTTCTATAAAAAGTGTAATTTCTGCACTACTATACAAAGTGTTTTAATTTAAGTGTCATAGGCAACCCAAACTTAATTCACAATTATTTACAAGATGTAGATAAAACTTACGCTTCTGACATCCCGATATGGTAGGGCGTCATTTTCGTCGTTGCCCGATGATTCCCTGGAAATTATGGTTATTTATTACGAACTTTTTATAATATTGGACACAACGAATTAAGAACGTTTGGGAGACGCATGAAAGGTATCATGCGAGAACCAAAGGCGCAAAAATACCCTAGCAGGTGAACAGTATTCAGTGTACTGTAACAGATTGAGGTGCCGAACCTTAAGATTGTATTGGCACGAAATACTTCTGTTTTTAAAGGGTTGCGCATATTTCGAATAGGTTTGAAATATTTTAGAAGTTTTGATTTTGTTTAGATTGTGCTTTGTCATACAGGTCTACGCTCCGACCTCGGCACGCCCCGAAGACGAGGTAGAGACCATGTATGAGGATATCTCTAGAGCCATGCATGGTTTCAAAACTCACTTCACCGTTGTCGCGGGGGACTTCAACGCGAAACTGGGCAAACGAGACGAGGATGAACTGCAAGTGGGGTAATTTGGACTTCGACGTCGCGGTCGGAACCACCGGGGTCACCAAATGTTTTTTCACTTTCAGTTTTATGGAGAAGGAGCATCTACATGATGAACTCCTTCTTCAGATACCGTGAGCACAGGAAGTGGACCTGGCAAAGCCCTGACGGTGCAACTAAAAACGAGATCGACTTCATCATGTCAACCAAGAAGCAAATGTTCAATGATGTCTCTGTGATCAATTCGGTGAAAACCGGGAGCGATCACCGCATGGTAAGAGGCACATTGATAATATCAAGCTTAGCAGGACTGATGAAGTCTACGCTCCGTCCAGCACAGATCCGGATACAAGCCTCCTCCCTCCCTTCTACCTCGCGACCTTTCAGCTCGAACTACAGGATCGTTTCGAGTGCCTAGGGAGATCCGTGGACGAATACAGCGATGGGTTCGTGGAAGCTGTCCATACGGTCGGGTTTAAGTTTTTCAAGACCCGCCGTACAGATAGGAACAAAAAGCTGAGCTTTAAAATCGATCAGAGAGCTTTTAAAGCTCTCTACGATATTACGATACTATCTAGACGGATCTCAAAGTACTTGAAAAGCGACTTCCGCCGCTTTAATACCGAAAGTATCAAAGACGCTTTTGAGCGGAATACGGGCTCCGAGGTCTTTGCAAGAGATCTGTCTATTGGGCAGAGCCAGCTCACGAAATTGAAGACCGATGATAGCAGGATCGTATCCGCCAAACCGGTGCTTCTGAGGGAGATCGAGAGATTCTATGGGCAGTTGAACACGTCAACCAGTAAACCCGTCGCGAATCTAGCAAATTACCCTAGAACTAGATTGAGCCGACTCTATACCGAAGACATTCCGAACGTCATCCTGTATGAGATTAGGATGGCTCTGAAACGGCTTAAGAACAACAACGCACCGGGTGATGACAGAATTACGGCGAACTCCTGAACAAGCCGGATTCCGTAAAGGCCGTAGACCAATTATATACGCTGCGGCAGGTTATATAGAAGACCGAAGAGTACAACCAGCCTCTCTGTTTAGGGTTTGTGGACTACGAGAAAGCCTTCTATTCGATCGAGACTAGGGCGGTATTGCAGTCTCTCCAACGGTGCCAAATTGACTTCCGGTACATCGAAATGTTGAAGTATTTATACAAAAACGCCACCATGTCAGTTCGACTTCAGGATCAGACCTCGGAACCAGTCCTTCTGCAGCGAGGTGTGAGACAGGGGGACGTCATATCTCCGAAGCTGTTTACCGCTGCACTGGAGGATGTCTTCAAGGTTCTGGACTGGAGAGGGCTAGGCATCAACGTCAATGGCTAATACATCACTCACCTTGGGTTTGCCGACGATATAATGGTTATGGCTGAGACAATGGAGGACTGTAGTACAATGCTCGATGACCTCAGTAGAGCTTCCGAAGGGTCGCGGATAAATTTGAAAAAGAGTTACAGTGGCCCTGGCTCAAGCAACTGAAGGAACGCGGGTGGGTTTTAGTCCGTAAAGTCTGACACGCCCTTCCGCTTCACCCAGAGCGGGAGAAGTCATTGGATGATATCCCACAAAAAAAAAAGAAGCTTCCGAAAGTAGTAGTAGGTCTTAGGATGAACATGGATAAAATCAAGGTGATGTTGAATTCCCATGTTACATCCACACCTATCATGGTCGGAGATTCTACACTCGAAATTGTGGGCGACTATGTCTACCTGGGACAAACGATCCAGTTGGGTAGGGCCAACTTCGAGAAAGAGGTCAACCGTCGAATCCGACTCGGCTGGGCAGCATTTGGTAAGATGCGCGGATGATGCTCTGAGTTTCCTTGCGTGATCGAATCAGAAATGTAGAGATCCGCAAGAATACCAGGGTTACCGACATAGCCCGAAGAATTGCCAAACTTATGTGGCAGTGGACAAGGCGCATTGCTCGCAGAACGGATGGCCGGTTGGGAAGAAAGGTTCTGGAGTGGCGACCGCGAACCGGAAGACGTTGCGTTGGAAGGCCTCCCACCAGGTGGACTGATGACCTGGTGAAGGTTGCGGGGATCCGCTGGATGCGAGACGAACGAGACCGATCAATGTGGCGACGCTTTGGGGAGGCCTATGTCCAGCAGTGGACGTCTTTCGGCTGATATGATGATGATGATGATGTGCCTTGTGAGGTATGCCTCCGTTCTCGCATCCGAATACACTTTAAAAGTTGGTACGTTGCTTAATTTTGTATATAGCAGAGCCCTCAAAAGTATCTGGTTCGAGTTTGTATGTGTCTCATTCGATTAATAACCAGATAAATACAGCCTTAATCAAGCTGTACATACAAGCACGTATCACTTACCGTATCGTTGTGTCAATTACACGTGATGATTATTACTATCACGTCTAATTAATATATAATCTCCATAAGTAAAATTTATCGTTATCATTTCATCAACCACAAATCACCCACTGCTGGGAATAGCCCTTCCTTTTTTTCTACCATACTTCCCGGTCTCGTGCGACCCATATTCAAGTAAAATTCATCATCATAATTTCAGCCAAAGACGTCCACGATTATTTAATAGGCCCCATGACATCGGTCCATCTAGTGGGGGATTATAAGAAATTAAAGCAAAATCTTACCCAGTAGGTATACGAAGATAGGCTAGCGCATGCGTGGCAGCTCCGCCCTGAAGGACCACAGTCGCAATCACAATCAACGAAGTAGTCGTCAACATGGCTTGACGGGATTCCGACACTGTGTTCCGAATGGCTAGGGCGAATGACATTGCTCCTCGTAGACCTATAAGTGAAATATTTACATTTATTAACATGCGAACATGTGAAATATAAAAATGCGGTTTCTGAAAGCTTATTAAATTTAAACGGTTATCAATTCAGTTTTGAGGCCATTAAACTGGTTAACGTCAGTAGCCCAACCAAAAACCAGAAAGTCAATTTCTTGTAATCAATGAGCCGTTTACATTCAGATCGCAATCTCATTTCAGCGATAAACAATGTCATAAATATAAATTGAGTTTTTTTTATTGAAAGGTTGCAATAGAGATTAGACAAACATAAGTACAATACAACTATTTTCTTAATGTCCCTCGGCATTCATCGCATTTCCGAGTACAAACGAACTGTAATTACCATGTCCATCAATTATTAGATTTATCGTGTATAATAATTTGAATTAAGTACTTTATTGTTGTTTTATTTTTATTTCCGTGTGAACTTTATAGAGCTGTAAAACTATTTTTGGCTTGCGGCTTTAGCAGTTTTTCTCTCATTTTTAAAATTAATTACATGAAGTTAAAAGTATTATCAAGAGAGCGCCCAGTCTGCACCAAGTGCAAAGGGCAACTGATACAAATCCGAGGACTGACGAAACACGAAGTTTGCCGAGGGACATTAAGAAAATAGTTGTACTGTACCAAGAAGTGATAAAGGTGCTTTACCTGATTGTAGCTACAACTTAGTGAAACTTTCACCTTGTCTACTGTGGGCTTATGCCGAGTTTTTTAATGAAATGGTCGTGATAACGTAAAGGATCTTAACGCGATTGAGTGCGAGTACTAACTAGCACTAAGCCCACAGACATTCATTTCTGTCACGAGCGTGCGGAAATTGACTATTATAGCCATTGACATAAGGTTCAAACTCCGTTACCTGAGAAGAACAGCATGTGTTGGAAGTTCATCGGAATTGGTGGATTTCTTCCGAGGTTGAGAAGGAACGACAGTGGGTATATGTTGACAGCGCGTCCAAGGACTGAAGTAACCTGTAGTAGTATGGCTAAGGAACAATATTGTCATAGCATTGTTGAACACATAAAGGACAAGTAAAATTAAAAACCCTCGACACAAATACCTTTTTAAATTACATAATTTATCTAGTAGTAAACCCGCTTCGACCGACAATCCATCGAAACACGTAATTATAATTCGATATCTTGCGAAAATACCCCGATTCAAAGAGTAAAATGCGCATAACTTTTGAACGGCTGAACCGATTTTCATCAAACATAGCTAAGAACACACATCACATCATCAGCCTATTAATGTTCCCACTGCTGGGACACAGGCCTCCTCTCTGTGAGAGGGGATAGCTAAGAACACTCTCGATAAAGTCACATTTCAAACAAAAACTAAATCAAAATCGGTTCATCCGTATAGGAGCTACGATGCCACAGACAGATACACAAATACACGTCAAACTTATAACACCCCTCTTTTTCCGTCGGGGGTTAAAAAGAATTGAGGTGGATCTTTTACCAGCCGTTATTCGTGGTCATAAGCTAAAAAATCTGACAATAGTGATCTTGCCAATGGGTATCTTGCTACCCAGTTACTGGGCTGTGGAGGTCATTAGACAGTTGTTCCATGGGAATGCTGCAAAATACAGCTGTATCCGGTCGGATTTAATTAGCCGACCCCAAGATAGTTGGAAAAACTTAGGCAGATTGATTATGATTTTACTCGTAGGTAGTATTTTGTCAATAATGGACCAGTATATTGTCTTTAATCGGTGTTTGATCCCACAATCACACTTATAAGATAACTAATATAAATAGTTGTTGTTTCCAAGACACGATTGCTTTTTGCGCAATGGAATGCGAGTTCTATTACAGAACGAAATAAATATTTGGTCTACACTCTTGATGTGTAGACCAAATATTATTGAGATAACGGATGTCTGATGAAATACACATAAGTAGCATATTTATATCTAAATATATTCTAGATCAGAGGTGGGCAACCTTTTTCATTGGGACTTGGAAAAACGATGTAGTTTTTAGGAGGGCCAGTTAAAAAAGTTTAATTGTTGCAATTTACCAGAAAAGAAAAATCGCTCAGTTAATACGTGCGTGAACAGCTGAGGGGTACAAAAGCGTATTATCTACTTCTTTTAAGGAATTTTGAATGTTTTGTGTCGTTGAGAACGCGAAAATATGATCCTTATTTAAAAAAATTGATGTGCCCGCGGCTTCGCTCCCGTCAACTTCTTACCCTACCCTATCTATAAATTTTATTTCTAGGATCATTCTTCCACGGAGAATCTTAACGCCACCATTCAGAAAATGATGTCAAATGCACAACGCCATCTATCGAATATGGAGTTCAACTGTCCAAGTTGTCGTTTATTGTGATATTTTACTATCTGAACAATTTAAATTCATATTTGTTTTGATACGAGTGAACAGATTGCGATGAAACAAAAACTAAGTAATATTTCAAGTTACGCACTATTTTTATGTACCTTTTTACAAAAAAATACAACAGACTTAAAAAAAAAACACTACAAAGTGAATCAATTTTGGCAGGCGTTCCTGTTCTTATTTTTTCGTTTTTTGACAACGACTTGAAAATAGAGTGTACCAGGGCGAACTGTACAAATCTGCATACCCCTTTAGAGCGTATCGGCGTGATGTTATGTTATGAAATGGCGCAAACAATAAACAGACACGCGCTTGCAGCAATCCCGAGAGATTTGCCGACATTTATTAGAGAGTTTTTAGTATATTTCCGAAGTTCTTCATCAGATGTTCACCAAATTTAAATGGGACTAATTTGGGAACATACTATAGAGTATGCAAAGTGAAAAATAATAAAGTTTTTTTTCACTTTGTAGTTTTCTTATTTGGAAGTCGGTAGTATTTTTTTGTAAAAAAGGTTTTTTTTATTTTACGCTTTTTAGTTGTACCTACCTACCTAATAGGCAAGTAGTTACGTAAGGTACCTAAATTGCCAGAATAGATTACCCGAATACCATGAAACTGAACATAACCGGTGAAATGAGAGTGTACCAAGGTGAATTGTACACATCTGCGTACCCCTTTATAGCGTACTGGCGTGATGTTATGTTATGAAATGATATAAACAATAAACAGACATGCGATTGCAGCAATCCCGAGAGATTTACCGTTATTTATTGAAGAGTTCTGTTGTATATCTCCGAAGTTCTTCATCAGATCTTCCCCATATTGATTTCAATATGGGGAAGATCTGACGAAGAACTTGGTCCCATTTGGGACCAATTTCGAAACACACTTTTTCAAAAACAAAAAGAATTTTCAAAATCGGTTTGAAATTGACGGAGATATTCGTGAACATACACAAAAAAAACAAACATAATGTCGAACATAGAACCTCCTCCTTTTTGGTAAGTACGGCCTGCTGTGATAGGCCTGAGTCACACATTTTTATCACAGTTTGGGAACAAAAACCGTGATAAAATGCGTGAAACAAGCCTATCACAGAAGCCGTGCTCGCCCGTCTGGTGGCTACTAGTTTTATAGCCCCTTTTTAGATTAGATAAAAATAGACGGACGTATCTCTTCTAGAATGACAGTATGATGATGCTCCGTTATTATTGAATTGACGGACAGTTTATATAATGTCCGAAATATTCTTCTCGCGAGTAAGTATACAATGTGAGAGATATTTTTATAACTTGTGGTTTTCGTTTTGGATAAACCAGTTCCTAATTGTATTTTGTTATGGTGTACCATAAATATTGTTCTATCTATCTATTGGTCTCAAAATGGTTACAATTTTGGATTTACCAAAATTAACCCATATTATCCTAGCGCCTGATATTTTTGTAGAGTTTGATTTAGGTCTTGGATGAAACAGTTCCTAATTGTATTTTGTTATGGTGTACCATAAACATTGTTCTATCTCTCTATTGGTCTCAAAATGGTTACTCTTTTGTATTTACCTAAATTGAATGTGGTGTAGTATTGTGGTTTACGCAAACCCAAAAGTTAAACAGTACTTTTCCGTAGCAATCTTTTCCGCCTTACGATAGTCGGTAGATACATATTAAATTTTCCTCTTACGTGTCAGGCAACATCTATAAACATTAAACATTTGTCTCGCGATTCAGTAGTTATGTATCTACCTTGTTGAATTCTTTAAAACATTATAATTCACAACGGTTGTATCTTATCGTTTTATTGATGTTGAATGGAAATAAATGCATTATCTAAATCTTTAAATCATACATTTCAACGACACCGATTTGCAGATTGGACTATAAGATTAGGTTTGATAAAGATAAGTACTGCATTGCGATGCGGAAACCCTTTTTTTTGTGAATGTGTTTGTTACGCTGTCACGCCTAAATTGCTGGACCGATTTTGATGAATTTTAGTACAGAGATAGATCGGGCCCTGGAAACGGTGGTAGACTAGTTTAGGCCCATCCACACACGGCGTCGTATCGTAAGCGTATCGTAATACGCGTGTAGGACGAGAGCAATATCAGCACGTACATGGTCAAACAAGTGCGCATACAAAGCGGAGCTGCAGTGTATCGTATGAGATTTTTATTGTCATTACGATAGTCGTAGACTACTGGCGTAAAAAAGCAAGCGTATTTTTTACGCCAGTACAATTGTTACAAGTATTCTAAATGTCTCCTTCCTCATTCGATAAAAGCTGCGAAATTTATTATCATCTTCTGTGAGTTCAAATGCAGCAACAAACAATCTTTTCTTGGAATTATTTGCGATGTATGGATGGACCCAATGATTATGACGCTTTCTACTTCTGACATAGTCAAACAATAAAAAACCGGCCAAGTGCGAGTCGGACTCGCGCAAGAAGGGTTCCGTACCATTATAGCAAAAAACGACAAAAAAAAACGGTTTTTTGTATGTGAGCCTCACTTAAATATTTATTTTATTCTGTTTTTAGTATTTGTTGTTATAGCGGCAACGGAAATACATCATCTGTGAAAATTTCAACTGTCTAGCTATCACGGTTCATGAGATACAGCCTGGTGACAGACAGATAGACAGACAGACGGACCGCGGAGTCTCAGTAATAGGGTCCCGTTTTTACCCTTTGGGTACGGAACCCTAAAAATCGTAATCGGCTGAAGAAAAAGTAAGATCATCCATAAACTCATCGAAAACATCGCAACGTGACGCAACGATTTCAACTATTGAGATTTCGCTTACAAAATGATACATCAACGCGAAGATTCGTTTGTTGAACACTGCAGTTCTCGTACTTTTTGCATCATGACGATACGCTAACGATCCGTGTGCGGAGGGGCTTATTTTACTTTAGATAATTTCTAACTTTCACGCAAGTGAAGCCACTAGCAGAAGCTAGTATAATATAGAGCGCAACGTCTTTGTGTGTCTGTGAGTGCGCGTGTTATTCGAGAACCGCACATATCAGATTTACGTGACATTAATTTATAGAGTTTTTTATAAAGGTGGGTTTTTTTACAGATAAGGAAAAGTATTGTAAGTCGAAGCAGAGACTGCGAGAATTTGCAGTGTTTTAGCCATTTTAAACGACTGTTAAATAATGACAGTTGTGATTTGAATATAATTATGGATATCAATTAAATTGACGATCGTTTTTTAGGGTTCCGTACCCAAAGGGTCTAACTCTAAACGGAACCCGTCGTCTGTCACAAGGGTTTTACGGCCAAACGGTTGGAGCTACCGTATTTTTTTGTTTTAAAAACATGGGAAAACAAAGGAATGAGAAGCCACCAAAGTAACCTTTTTGTTTTACAAAATTTTGTTCCGAATAATTTTAAACTTCCAATTGACCTATGAACTTGAAATTTGGTGATAATGTTTCTTATTACGTATAGTTTACTAACAAATATCGATATATTGATAAATCAGATTTCATCTTTGAAATTCCCTCATTTTTCCTATAACAACCAACTTAATTTTGAGGTTTGGTACGGAACCTTAAATGTGTGAAATCCGACACGCACTTGGCCGGTTTTTTTGTTTATGGTATGCGATGCGTCATCCTGGCAAATAGTCTTTTGCATTCTTTTTTCAATGTATTTGCTGAACAAATCGTTTTGCGCTGCATATCCACACGAGCGCTGTCATTGTCACTTAGATAAAATTCCAAAAGGATACAAATCCAGCGATGATAAACCAGGGGTCGAAGTGATGCTTCGGGAAGGTGAACATAGAGACGCCGATGTACGTGAAGATGAAGTTCTCCGCCAAGAAGTTGAGGAGCTCGAACAGTTGCTTGGTGCGGTTGCGGGAGTCAGACGACAGGTTGTTGTACGTGTAGTGAGCCTGGCATATGCCGCAGAATAGGACCGCCACCACACCTGAGGAAAGATGAAGGTATTAGAATATTAATGTAAACGTAGAAAGCGGGTTGCCGACGCCGATCTACCAGCGGTGCTGGTCTACTCAGGTATATAGTCTCTATACAGTGTGGCGAACCAGCGCCGACAAGCCCCGAACGTCGCCGACAATTTCCGACCTGCTCCGATCAGCGCTGGTAAACCGTCATTTTGCACGCTACTGAGACCGCCAGGTCCTGCTTCTACCAGCTTCCTATGTAGCGGTTATCTGCACGTACCAGTACCGATAAGCGCTGGTAGGTCGGCGCTGTTTACCTGCTTCCTTTATGTATACGCCCTTAGACATAAAAGAAAGCCCTTGGGCTGGAGACCAACTGACATACTGTCGGCGAAAATGTTTGGGATGGAGCTAGTGACATTTAGGTAGCTCATATCAATTCCATATTTCTTTTAGCTTCTTGCTTCTTGCTAACCCTAATAGAAAGTCGCTTTGCCTAGCTGTTCTTATTAATTCATTTAATAACTATTGTAGCGACAACCTAGGTCCGGATATATTCAAGCTCCTCCCAAAATAAACCAAAGAATTGAACCAAATATCAGTAGGACCGCACGCAAAAATTTTTGAATCAGGAATTTGTTTGTATAAAAATACGTTATTACGACAGTCTGTCACCTGCAACTTGCAAACTAGAAAGGCAGGATAATTATAGTAAAACTAAGAGTAATATTTCTAGATCATAAAAATTCTAGGCCTACCATAAAATCGACAGACCCGGTTGCGGTGACTGCGACGCAGCGTTGTCTATTTTACCGCAGAAAAGAAAGAAATACATCAGTAACGCACCGACATTATCACAAACCGAACTAGGCTAAACGTCCGCTATTTGGATACAACTGAGTATTTGACTTGACTGCTTAACGAAGCGATAAGACGCGACAAAAGATTTCTTTTACCTCACCGTTAGGCTTTTTGATGACAACCTTGGCGTGAACTCATGGATTACAACGACAAATGATGTTTATTTAGTAAATTGGTCATGAATGACGTTAGTTTTTTGTTGTTTTAAACCTAGATGAATTCGGTGTTTCGTAGCTGATACAGACTCAAAGAGCAAAGTCTCTTTTCTCTCTCTTTGCCTAGCCTTGTCCCATTTTATTTGGGGTCAGCTCTCTTCGTCATTCTTCGCCAGATGCTTCGGTTCTGGATCGTCGAGTCATTCACTCGGGCTTGCTTCATGTCGTTGTTGACAGAAATCCAATTGGAAAGGGGTCTACCTTTCGCATATTTGGACCTGAATTAATTAAGAGGACTTGCTTTTAATGAAAAGGCCCGAAGAACACATCGTCATGTGTGTGTGTGTTTCATTAAACGGCCATACCACCTCAGGCGCGCTTCACAGTTTTTCTTCGAATGGGCGGATCTTAAAACTTCCTCGAATATGTTCGTTTATTACTTCTGTCCTTAAGAGTGACACCTCCGCCCATCAATCCATATATTTCTGTGTCAATGTTGAAGGTAAAGATAGCGTTGTATAACTACTTCTTTCACTCGCTTACGTTTGTCGCATCGTCCTATCTCACTTACTCTATGCAGTATACTCGATGCCAAACTGTTTCTTGCGCAATGGTTCGCAGAGCCAACTTCAGAAACACTAATCTGCTGTGATTACTATATCCTCATCTTGGCCGTGTGCACTTTTTTGTCCTGGGTATTTTTTATTGGCCAACATTCGGCACCCTACATTAGAGCTGGACGGACTGCAGTTTTGTAAAACTTTCCTTTAACATGTGCATTCTGCTATCGCATAACATTCTGAGAGCTGTCGCCACTTCATCCATCCAGTGTTGATACGAAGCGTTATGTCGGCGTCGATCTTATTATTGTTAGAGATCACAGAGACCAGGTACTTGAAATGGTCGACTTCCTTTAGCTAGTGGCTTTGAATTCTTATAGTGGGTTGCTGATCGGTTGTCGTGTAGCAACACCGCAAGTACTGTCTTTTGCCGACTGATCTTAAATCCAGTAGTCTCCAATGCACATCTCCAGTTCTCGTGTGCTTCTTCTAGTTCTACGGGGCTTTCTCTAATGAGAAAAATATCATCCGCATAGAGTAGGTCCCAGGGTGGCTCTTTCTATATATTTGTAGTAAGGTGTTCCATGAAAAGGCTAAAAAGCAGAGGGCTAAGGGCCGATCCCTGGTTTAAACCTCCTTCTATGTCGAATGCATCACCTGGTCTTGCCGGTCTTTTTACTTTGGTAGAGACGTTGTAGTACATGTTGGCAGTAGCGTTAACGTAGTATTCTGGCACCTTTCGCGACTGCAAATACTGGTAGATTGGCTGTCACGCAACCCGGTCGAATGCATTTTCAAGGTCGATAATGACCAAGTGGGCGTCCTTTTTCATGTCTCTCCGTTTTACCAGTACCAGTAGTATTCTCAAACAGCGCAGCGCGTCTTTATTTTAAAAACCATATATTAATTATTTTGTTGGCTTCGTTAATTATTGCAATGTAACAATTTAAATAATTGTAAGATATGGTTTTGTCCAGTTTGTTATAGTCAGTTATTTCACCTATTCATAAAAGCAAGCGGAAATACTATGTACTTATTTAGCTGCAATGCAATTTAGATTTCCTGCTACATTTCCTTATACTCGTAATGGGAACAAAAAAAGAACTAGGTACATATTGTAGGTCAAATTTGTAAATTCCAGTAACGTACAGAGACAAATTAAAATGACTAAAAAAATTCTGAATCGTTATCTAATGAGGAAAAAAAAAACTAAACTCTTCATTTCAAGTTCACCATCAGCGACCGTTGACCCCGATGTCAATGTGTGTGTGTGATTAACGCAAAACCATTAATTTTAACCGACTGCAAAAATAGGGAGATATTTTATTTTTGCTGTAATTATAAAGACTCGCCTCTGGGCATTAATTTGTTTATGTTATTATACCTAAAGCGGCACGTGAAGCGACATTATTCTCAAGTCAAGAGTGAATAGGTTACTTCTAGGCAAGTGTGTTACACCGTCGACCACATCATCGCTTACCATCAGGTGAGATAGTGGTCAAGCGCGAGCCTATCTATAATATAAAAAAAAAATAAAAAAAGTTTTCTAAACTGCACGACATCGGCTACAATACTTTGTTAGAAGAGCTGCAGATTCACATCCGCATTCGTGTATCAAGTCACAAAGCTGTATTCTCCTGGAGCTAATCGTGAGTATTATTGATAGTCTAGCAATTGACCAGTATCTCACCTGTTGGTAAGCGATGTTGTGGACGTCGATGTAGCACAGCCTAGAAGTAACCTATACATAAGGTAATAAATGATCAACCCTACAGTTTCCTCCTCTTACAAATAATTTGGCATTACTGAAAACAATATCAGGGTGAGTAAATAAAGATCGCATCACGTAAGTATGGCGTTCTGAAAAGAGCGTCCATAGACTGACTGCTTCAGCAGTCAGTGCGACAGTTTTGTATTAAAACTGCGGATTGTCCAACATCGACCACCAGTCTATGAACTCTAATACGTAGTCATTTGTATACCGTAGAGGCAAACTTGAATGACGCGAAAGGAAAAGGGATCTGTAATAAATTTGTACATTACCTGTCAACTCGCAGACTTCAGCTATGAGGAAGGCCGCATACGACATGAGCACGAAGAGAGCCGACTCCAGCAGGGGCCACTCTCGAACGTGAGTGAACTTGGTCATGTACACAGTGGTTAAGGAATCATTGCAGTTATCAATAGTTGTAAAGCTTAACGTTACGAGTATGACAGATGGCGAAAATCGGCACGAATGACGCCATCTTGCTTTTTTTAATACTATTCTTGAAGACATGATTTCTAAAAACCATGTTAGTTTTCATGTGATATAATCTATAGATAGACCATCATGGCCAACCATATATTTCTTTTGCTCACGAAAAGTGTATTTTGAAGTTTAAAAACATTTATTATAATTTTTTTTTATTTACACCTATTTAGAAAGAGTTAACTAATTATCTTACTTCAAAAAATATTTACAGCGCTCTTCGATCTTGACAACGTTATTTAAGAGCCAACAAATGCTAGTAGTAGCACTGAGTCAAACAAAAGCTCGTCCATGGAAACTTTTGATTCTGACAGCGCCGTTATTTCATAGCACTAAGGGTGTTTTTCGCAATTCGAACGTAACTACTGGCTTGTGGTTGGACATATTAAGTACACTAGTCGAAAGTTCTTCCATACAAACGTAGTCTGGCTTTTACTCCACTGTTTGACGATGTACATTCAAAATAAAAAATGATATCAATTAGACAAATTCATCATTATCTAGCCCTGTATGGAAGCAAAAAAGTAAAAAAAAAATTACTTGGAAGTTATGAGTTTCGAAAGTTCCATATTTTAACACTCATTTTAAGGCATCTTTGGGCGCAAATAAGTACCATAAGAAGAAGGAAAATTGAAAAACGGCCGCCATACAGGGATAGATTAGTTTAAAAATGCAAATAATTTTATTTTGAACAGATACATTCAGTCATTTTTTCATGTAATCCAGACTCCCAAAGGTCTGTTTATAAAATTTCGCGCGCTCGTTTTCGTTCTAAATCATCATCCATTTCGCTACAAATTT
Source organism: Anorthoa munda (assembly GCA_945859665.1). Taxonomy (NCBI): domain Eukaryota; kingdom Metazoa; phylum Arthropoda; class Insecta; order Lepidoptera; family Noctuidae; genus Anorthoa; species Anorthoa munda. The sequence continues at coordinate 12,263,975 of OX243900.1, read as the reverse complement.
GCAAAAGTGTGTATTCGTACGCGTACTAGTTTCTTACTGCTCATAACAGCATCTATCTGTTCCGCACGTGTTGTCGGTTGATATAGCACGCATTTTAACCCCGCGCCCAAAATAGTTCGTGCCGTCGACTAGTGTACCCTTAATTAGAATTGTTTTATAAAACACGTGGGATGTTGTGACTCATACATCTAATTACTGATATTAGACAGCAGACGTCGCATTAAGATTACAGGGTCATGCCAACGATTCGCACTTGTAATTTTTTTCCAGCCATGCATGACCAACGACAAAAATTCAAACTATGACAGATGTTCTAGAACAAAATTCAAATATTTAAAAAGGATATCAATGCCGTCAAACAGCCCATGAGAGCGCCAACCAGCAGGGATAAACTGAATATCCCTATGAAGTCTCCAATGGCCCCTAAGAATCCAGTTATTTCAAATCCGCCATCATTGGAATACCTCAACTCATAGTTTTGTATAGCTCTGTAACAAAATAAGGAAAAATGTAGCGATTGATAACCGCAATTATTGTTAAATAGTACACATAGATTATGTTATTTATTAGACATGTAGGGCGATTATAATACATTCTTAGATATCTGTACAGCTTTTTCTAAAGATTAATAAATTACATTATTCTAAATACAAAATCAATTTGATTTCCCTGATTATCTAGCTAGTTAGCTTCTCCCTGACTTCGTCCGTGATTTAACATAAAATATTTATGGCACTCGTCAATAGCGTAGCTTTCTATCAGTAAAATATTTTTTTGTAATCGGATTAGTTTTTCTAGAGATTACCTTTTACAAATCTATACCAATATTATAAAGAGGAAAGATTTTTTTGTTTGTTTGTACCGAATAGGCTCCAAAACTACTGGACCGATTTTTTCTTTCACCTATGGAAAGCTACATTATTCCCGAGTAACATAGGCTATGAATAATTTTCAAAAAGATTAGAGAGCCTTATGAAAATTGCAATAATGTAACACAAAGAAGCAAAATCTTGCCTATAAAATTCATTACTTGGCTTGCGCTGAGAAAACTATTGATGATAAATAAAAAATATGTACTACATGATTAAAGTACTCATTATTAACTACAAAAAGTATGTGATAGAATATATCTCACTATCATATTTAAGTCACAATAGCAGCTTTTGTGTTCTAAAATTTAATTAGATCGCCGGTAGACACAAAAGTTGATTACATTCGTATTGTAGTATTAATTTAGGTAGGTAAGGTAGGTACGGGTAGATGGGTAGGTAGTAGGTAGGTAAGATTTTTTTGTTTGTTTGTTTGTACCGAATAGGCTCCGAAACTACTGTACCGATTTAAAAAATTCTTTCACCAATAGAAAGCTACATTATTCCTGAGTGACATAGGCTATTTTTTAATCCCGAAAACGGGTCCTGTGGGCTGGCCACGGGAGCGAAGCCGCGTGGAACAGCTAGTCTATACTAATATTATAAAGAGGAAAGATTTTTTTGTTTGTTTGTTTGTTTGTACCGAATAGGCTCCGAAACTACTGGACCGATTTAAAAAAAAATTTCACCAATAGAAAGCTACGTTATTCCTGAGTAACATAGGCTATTTTTTAATCCCGAAAACGGGTCCTGTGGGGTGGCCCACGGGAGCGAAGCCGCGGGCAACTGCTCGTATTTAATATGTTTGTGACAACAGTAATATAGTATTTTACCTCTTCATTATATTTGTACAGATTATATTTTATTTATTAATAAGGCACGCCAACAACTTATTTACACACAAATAACCGTTTGAATGGCGCCTAATTCGGTACCATACTCCCGCAACATAATTTGGCGGTCACACTGATGGCACAAAAACAAAACTAGTGGAGCAAGTTTTGTAGGTTTGTTATTACTATTAGTTAATAACGATAACAAACTTGATTTCATGCACTCTTCGATTGATTTGTTACATCATTTTGAATGATATAAATTATTTTATATTTTTCTTCTGAAAATTTTAGTCTCCAAAGAATTAGGCAGAAGTTTTAAATTCACTAACATTTTGGTTTATGAGGCATGCAATAGAGGACGAGAATATTGACACTCGGACACAAATGCAGCCTGGGCTGTTATTGGGAATTGCCAAATGGAATATAACCTATTTAGCCAGTTGCCAGAATCTAACTCGCGCTTAGAACCGCAAGACATAAAAAAATATAAAAATAGTTTCTTCAAATCGGTAGAATCTAAATTAATACCATGAAAGACTTAAATTCTTTGTTTGTTTTTTAATCGAACTCGCGCTTGGAACCGCAAGATAACAACGATGGTATAAAAATGGTTTCATCAAATCGGTAGAGTCTAATTTAGATCCGAGATGAGAGAATCAGTAGGGCCCAGATTTTTTATTCCTAGTTAACTCAATCAATGGTTAAATATGCTAACCAAAGGTTCCAAATTTCGGTAAAATGCGCTTATTTATCAATAGTTAGTGTATCCAATGGTGGCTCTTCAACTTATTTGACTATTTGTGAAGCCCACAATGAATGAAAAATCGCATTTTAGCGAAATTTTAATCTTTTGGTTAGCATATTTAACCATTGATTGAGTTAACTAGAAATTTAAATCTGGGCCCTATTCTTATTCTCTCATCTCGGATCTAAATTCATTTTTTCTTTCCATCGTTTTTAGCTTGCGGTTCTAAGCGCGAGTTCGATTAAGGCAAATGGCTAAATGATTTATTCCATTTGGAATTTCCCAATAACAGCCTAGGCTGTCCTTTCTCTTTGGAGACTAAAATTTCCGAAGAAAAATATAAAATAATTTATTAAACATTGATGACATTGCCAAGCATAACTAACCATTGGTTAAGTTAACTACGGATCAAAAAACTGGGCCTTAATCTCTGAAAGTACTGATCCAATTACGACCCTATCTTAACTAAATAAAAAGCAACGCTATTGTTAAGTTCCAATCTATATTATACCTCGAAAAAATACATGGTTGCTTTGGGATACAATATACCACGAGAGGTAAACCGCGAGAAAAAAAACTGTCACAAATAAAATTGCATATTTACCCGCTCAGCACTAGAGCCACAGCGTCATTAAGGACACTTTCCCCGAATATCATTGCATACAGATTCACGTCCACCTGTAACAATATTGACATATTTCTGACGATTGCGTGACAATGGGAGACACCTTGAAAAAAATGTTAAATACACGTGCATCAGCAGATATGATAAATATGGCGTATACAATGTCACATAGCATCGAAATTATCGTGGTATTCGACATTGATATTAATCTTATAATAAGGACTTATGTATTTTTTTATTCATTTTAACAGGCCGCATTTTAACTAGCAAGCAAGTCGCATGAAGTTGCATGCAGGTATAATTACATTGCGGGTCACGTTCATGTGATTGATCATATTATACTTACCTCTGTAACAACTTGCTTGCGAGTTGCTTGCAGGTGGAAATGCGGCTTTACAAATATTCTGCCTATACATATTTCAACGACAATACTAAATAAAAAAAACTTTATCACAAAAAACAAACCGACTTCAAAAGAAAAACACAAAAAAATATGAAGCCGGCGTCGAAAAATAATAAAAACAAGAGGTACCAAAGACACCGACTTCCGAAACGAAAGTTATTTTGCACTTTTTAGTGTTTTGCTTTCGAAGTCGGTTTATTTTTGGTGAAAAAGTTTTGGTTTCTCACTTTTTAGTTTTAGTACACTAACACTAAAAAATACAATTTCTATAGTACGGTATCTAAAAGATTAACAAAATACCCATAATAACTCAATTTACACATTCGTGCTGTTTGTCGCTAAGGAATTCGGTTGTATGCTCCATATCTGACCGATTTTGGACAAACTTGATGAAATTCACTTTTTATTTTTAGTACACCAACACTAAAAAATACAATTTTTATAGTACGGTATCTAAAAGATTAACAAAATACCCATAATAACTCAATTTACACATTCGTGCTGTTTGTCGGTAAGCAATTCGGTTGTATGCTCCATATCTGACCGATTTTGGACAAACTTGATGAAATTCACTTTTTATTTTTAGTACACCAACACTAAAAAATACAATTTTTATAGTACGGTATCTAAAAGATTAACAAAATACCCATAATAACTCAATTTACACATTCGTGCTGTTTGTCGGTAAGCAATTCGGTTGTATGCTCCATATCTGACCGATTTTGGACAAACTTGATGAAATTCACTTTTTAGTTTTAGTACACCAACACTAAAAAATACAATTTTTATAGTACGGTATCTAAAAGATTAACAAAATACCCATAATAACTCAATTTACACATTCGTGCTGTTTGTCGGTAAGCAATTCGGTTGTATGCTCCATATCTGACCGATTTTGGACAAACTTGATGAAATTCACTTTTTATATTTAGTACACCAACACTAAAAAATACAATTTCTATAGTATGGTATCTAAAAGATTAACAAAATACCCATAATAACTCAATTTACACATTCGTTCTGTTTGTCGCTAAGGAATTCGCTTGTATGCTCCATATCTTGACCGATTTTGGATAAACTTGATGAAATTTGCACTATGGACATACATACACTTATGAAATTTGGCACATATGTTTAGAAGCCCACATAGAATAACATATATGAATATTGTGCAGTTCCAACAATATTACATACATACGTGTCGAATTGAATACATCCTTCTTTATTTTGAAGTCGGTAAAAATGTGTTTAATACATATTTGTTGTTTTCTGCTATCAGCAGTTTTTGTGCACTACATTATGCAAACGAATGTAACCATACATACCTACATATCCTGCTAAAACTGTATTAAGAACTCACTTTTCTATTTGTAACGCTATATGAGTATGTAAAGACATAAGAGTGATATTCGCCTGTCTATTTTCACATGCGACCTTCGTAAGTCGTAAGGACATTCTCGCTTGTTATCAGGCGAGAAAGTCTCCTTGGGTAGGTACTAGACAAAGTGAGATAAATTGTCAATATCACATTTTAGATTTCCTATCAATCATACTTAATCGCTTATAGAATGTCACGTTGTATAAGTCTTGCATAATAATAATACCTTTATTCATATAATTTCATGAATCAGATATGATCTTAATTCATGATTTGATATCTGATAAGTGATAACAATGTACCAGACGAACTAAAACGAACAGATTATCATTTCGGTTACAATAATGTGAGTCAGTCATTTTTTCGTTTATTCATCTTACTTTACATTACATTTTTGAATATTTCTTAAAAGCATAAAAAAAATATAAAAAATAGAAGCCCACCGGTATCGGGAACAGGGTCCAAGCTACCGGCGGTTAGGGCTCCAGAGAGAGTAACCTCCTAACAATGCGAGCCGTGTCCAGCAGTACTGCTTTCTGGATCAGGCCCTTGAACCAGCCGCCTAACGAGAGCCTCCTAAGGTGTTGGTCGAGGCTCGTGGCTATTAAGCCATTGGCTGACACGACTATCGGTACAATGATCGCTTTGTCCACATCCCACATGTCGACAACCTCGCGAGCCAAGTCAAGATACTTGATTTGCTTATCTTTCCCGGCTTTCACGAGGTTCCCGTCATGCGGGACGGTAATGTCAACAATCATTGCACGCCTCTCTATTCGGTCCACCACCACTATATCAGGCTTATTAGCGATAATAGTCCTGTCAGCGATGATGGACCGATCCCAGTACAATGTGATATTGCCATTCTCGAGAACTGGGTCGGGCACATATCTGTAGTACGGCACCTCCGATGCCACAAGAGTGTATTTCAGAGCGAGAGGCTGATGGATAATCCTGGCTACAAGGTTGTGCCTATGCAAGTTGTATCAGTAAATTATCATTAGTGTATTGAACTAATGATAAGTACTATATCACTGGCCAATTTAAATTCTAAAACGTGTTGCTGATAAACATACCTATAGTAATGATAAGGTTAATAAATTGACATGGCGGCGTAGCATGGGTTCGCACCCGAGGCGGTTTTCTATTGAGCACCCCCAAAGTAAAACAGCTAAACGTGACTTTAAAAACTTGTTGCAAGAGCGAGCGAAGCGAGCTTGAAAATATAAAAACCGGCCAAGTGCTAGTCGGACTCGGGCACGTAGGGTTCCGTACCATTACCGCAATAAAACGGCAAAATAATCACGTTTCTTGTATGGGATCCCCACTTAAATATTTATTATAATCCGTTTTTAGTATTTGTTGTTATAGCGGCAACAGAAATACATCATGTGTGAACATTTCAACTGTCTGGCTATCACGGTTCATGCGATACAGCCTGGTAACAGACCTGAGACAGACAGACGGACCGCGGAGTCTTAGTAATAGGGTCCCGTTTTTACCCTTTGGGTACGGAACCCTAAAAACGTAAGGATTTTATATTTTCAAGCTCCCTTCGCTCTGATTAGTAAGATTTTCTTTTACCATTCATATCGACTGATATAGAAATCTATTTAACTAAGCATAAAAGAGAGAGAACTGAGGATGAAAGAGCGAGCGAGCGTGGCGAGCTCGAAAATTTTAGCACACCGCTTCGGATAGATAAAATGTATTTCTGAGTCTATTCTGACGCCAATTTTATATCTGTATTCGTAGAAGTTACAGTGTCAAGTTGAAGTGAGCGGTCCTTCATATTAGGTTACCCTGCAAACAGAAATAGGGCTCCGCCGACTTTGTAGCTGAAACAGTAATTGTACTAACCTATTCTATATTAAAACCAATGTCAACATTAAAATTATAAAAAAATACATCTTTTTATTACCCGGCCCAATAAGTGATGGGTATTATTCAGACAGCCCGATCAATTTAATTATTTCAAGTTTGTATCATACTGCCTACATATTCGGCACTTTTCAAATTGCCATTATGAATAATGCCGTATTAATGAATTTACACTATACATACACGCGAAAACAAATCGGAATAATAAGCGTTCATAAATCAACTTAGAATGTATTCAAAAACCAACAGTGCATTTTATAATCAATTGAGTAATCGATAGAATGTTTGACATCGATTTTTTCAAACATTTTATGTTATGATTTTGGTGAAGCCTGAAGCTGCCTCCCGAAATTTTTAGCAACTTACGCCGCCGTTAATTTGTAAAAGTTAAAGTTGATTACTACTTTCGTTAATTCTTTGTTTCAAAATTCTTGGGAAGTTATGTTGACAGTTAATGTTCATGATCAAACCTATAGAAATAATTGAACAAAGGGATATTCTTGTTGTGTCAATTATCTAGTTAAGCAGTAAAATGAGTACCTATATTATACAATAATAAATATCTATGTATAATTGTATTAAATATAGGTATTGCATTATTATATCTACAATGCCAGGCAGATGCTTAGAACTGCACATATTCGCTACCTACAACACTTCCGTCGATACTCTCTCGAAGCTGAATAAAGTAATAGCACACAGCTGTTATAAATATCTAACTTAATAAACGATAACATTACATTACCTTCAATTGCGAGAAAATTGCGAGTACAGTCAGCGGATCGGTGGGAGAGATCAGCGCTCCGAAGTACAAAGTGTCTAGGAAGGTGAAGCTGGAGGCGAGGGACGCCGGCATCAGTTGCACGCAGCCGTACATCAGGGACCCGATGACCAGCGCTGACAACGCCGTGCCGACCATCGCGAACGTCAATATCGCTCCCAGATTACGGAAGAAATATTTCTGTGAAATTGTATAAATATCAGCTTCATCTGTTCCCATTGCTGGTGTTCATTCAATAAAATCCCGCCAGCCCGCGTCTAGCTGAGCATTAGTTAAATTATTAGATATAAAAGGAGTTTCTTATCCGTTCTTCTCCACCTAGGTAGTTTACGAACGGAAAGTAAATTCATTAATCTAGATCCAGTCATAGCTTTCCCCCAGCGACGCCCTGAGCCGAGGTTCGAACCCAACTGGGGTAGCCCTCAGCGTTGTCGCTTAGGTTTAGAAATTTGTGCCTGGCTGGAGGCTATATAGATTAGTCTCCACAGGGAAGCCCGGTTAAGCAGTAACCACTCACTTTGAGTGACATGTGAGACGCCACGTATAAAAAAAAAAAAAAAAACCCATTGCTGGGAATCACCCTTCGGTACGTAAGGGGCAGTGAACGGGGCATGGTTGATTCACCACGGAACCCAGAGTATAATTTGTGGTTGATCACCCGATTCATTCAGTGAGTCATATTTGCCTGCTAAACTAAAATAGGTATAAAATTAATTGTGTTACTTACATCATTTTATAGTCAACAACACATCTACAAATTAATATCGAATGTATTTGCGTATTAAGGAAAAATAGTTTTTCCTCAAATAGGTGATAGTGAAACCTATTTATAAGTGTTGGTTTATTTAATTACTATTTATATTAAAACTAGCTACATGATTTTTAAATACAACATTTTTTTAAATTTCCATATAAAAGTTATGAAATGATGATTTCCTGCAATTTATATTGGCCTATCTACAATCGTTACACTGCTTATCCTAATAATATAAGCAATTTGATATTATACAACCGTAGTGTACAATATGATGCGATAGACGCAGCATGATATGATATTATACCAGAATTAATTGCTGGTATTATAGAGCAGTGGTGGCCCAGTGGTATCGGCCGCGACTTACAAGTTGTAGATCGTGGGTTCGAACCCAGGCAGGCGCTTTACTTTGTGTAAATTATTTCATCACCACTGCTCTCAAAAACGGTGAAGGAAAACATCGTGAGGAAACCGGCATGTCCTAGAACCAAAAATTCAAAGACATGTGACATCCACCAACCCGCACTGGGCCCGCGTGGTGGATTACGGCCCATCCCCTCTCACAGAGAGGAGGCCTGTGTCCCAGCAGTGGGAACATTAATAGGCTGATGATGTGATGTGTGATGTGATTATACAAGCAATTATTTACTATTTAGTAGAAAATCTGTAATAGAAAATATTACTCGCTAATGGTACATTTTAATTGTGATCAGTCACTTACCCTCTTCAGACAGTATCCAGCATGGAATATGATAGGTGGTAGAATAATATTAAAAAATATCTCAGGATCGAATGTTGCCTTAAGATCTATCTCGTTCTGCTCCACATTCACTATTTCTCCTCTAAAGCTATATGCGTATGTCTTGTTAGGTACTGGAACATCTAAATAAAAAAATCATTTTTAGCCACATTTTTTTTTGTTTTTTGGAGACTGCCTCGTTGGTCTAGAGATTGCAAGCGCATCTTCTGAGCATGAGATATTCGGGGTTCGATGCCCGGGGTGGGGCAATGTGTAAGGGCGGTTACGCACTACACGTCCGTGTCCGTGATTTGAGTTCCGAGTTCAAAATGTTCTGAATTATGACAGATTAGCTGTTCCCCGCGGCTTCGCTCGCGTGGCCCACCCCACAGGACCCGTTTTCGGGCTTAAAAAATAAACCTATATCACTCAGGAATAATATAGCTTTCAACTGGTGAAAGAATTTACAAAATCAGTTTAGTAAAACCTCACAAACTTTACGTCTTTATAATATTAGTATAGATTATGACAGATAGAGTTAAGGCCGTACGCTGACCAAAAATCAGCATGAGATATGAGCATTCCTATTGGCATAGCGGCACTGGTGGCACATGAATTACAGTAGTGAATACGCCCAGAATTTAGAATAAAATCGAATAAGTATTGGTCTTTGAAAAAAAAAACTTAGAAAATGTTCGTTATCAAATTGTCTATCCATTAGTGTTAGTAGTTAGGAGATATCAATAATTATTTTTCATTTTTAGGGTTTTGTTGGAAGCAGATTAGTGAATCATATACCTCTTTTAAAAAAAAAGTATCCTACCATTTTAGAATCAATATTATGTAGAAATTTTATGTATTTTTATTAATTGATATTTCTTTTTAAATAAAGAGTAGATAGCTCTTAAAAACGACTAGCGCGGCGTTTTGCTTGTACCCAAAATTTTGTAGTTTTTTGTACTTTCCTTATTATTCTACGACTTTAAAAAAAAGGCTTCAGATCAAAATGTAGATAATTAAATTGTCTTTGAGATGGTGTCGATTTCATTAAAATACGCCCAGTGGTTTTGGTGCGATTGTCGTGTTTTTGTCCGTTTTAGACAAAACTTTACTAATTAATTACACTGTGTTATACGAATAAAACTCAAAATGTGCTTAGATCAAATTATTAAGAAAATGGTCTAATGTCACTTAAATTTTTTCCAAAAAATTACGACTAGCCGTTTAGTCGTGATTCTCATTTTAAAATCAGCTACTCAAGGGAATCTGCGCCTTAAGAGCAAGAAGTACTACGGCTACTTCGGGACTGAAATTTCACGGACACGGATCGAATGTAATGCGTTACCGCCCTTATTGGGTTTTTCTATCTAGAATTTTTCAGTAGTTGCCCGCCCGGTCTGGATTTATGACTGGTTGTTGCTTATTTATTTTAAAATGCAATGTAATAGGAGCAACCCTATTTCACTGCGTTTCAAAATAAATGGCGAAATGTGGCTGTTTAGGGAAAAACTAATATTTTTTGTGAAACCCCATAAGATTTCTTTAAGTAAACTGTTTATCAGTTCCATAGTAAACATGAGACGATGAATAATGCAGTTATTATAATGAGGAATTCGAGGAAAACAAAAAAACATACAAGGCCATATTGTTTGTCTAAGTGAGCAACTGATAAAAAAGCTTACACGAAAAAATCTTAATAAGATGATCGTCAAGCTATTCTTAATATTATTTATGTAAAAACAAATGAATTGCTGTTATGGAGCATTTCATGCTTGACATGTTAACTTCAAACTTAAATATTAGGTAAATAAGTATCTAGTTGTAAATATAATTATTGTTATTATCAATTTACTATAGATATTTGGAATTGGGATCAAACTACATAATATTTCAATACCTGTCATATTACATTGCCCTCTTGCGCATTTCGAAATGTATGTAGTGCAAAATAAATTGAAATCATCATTCTATTTTTTTATTGTTTGATGATTATAGAGACATAAAGATGTTTCAAATTCCTGTAGCAATAAATGTGTGATCTGAGATGCAGATAGACTATGACTTACCTCCTGATGAGATCATTTTATCGGGAAAGTGTAGACGTAGCATGTCTGGTGGGACCGATAGATTGTACTTTGTTTCCGGTGCAGGGTGCACATTAATGTAGGTAACTTGGTTTGTACTAGCTGCATAGCGAATTATTGCTCCTACGATTAGACCTGTTAAGGAAAAGCAACAGTTTTATACACTTTCAGAAATAGATAATTATAAATAGGTATCAACGACAGACATAAATCTAACTAGATAAGCAAGTCCCTCCATCTGTATGAAAACCAAGAGTGCCACTTTTTCACAAACAATTTAAAAACAAATTTACTTTACAATGAAAGAAAACATTTCCAATGCCTCGGCCAACTTTTTCTATACAGTCTTTACAGCTCAATATGGCATAAAAAGGCATTTTTCTAGATTTCAGTGGATTTCCAGTGCCAATGCTAAATGAAAAGCTCAGATTACGATCATTGATTTTACTGTTTTTTTGGCACGCGAAGTACATACCTCATCTAGTTAGATTTATGTCTGTGGTATCAGCCAAGTAAATACAATCTAAAGTAATTTTATATGAAGATGCTATGATTTAATTTGGATAATTAGCTACCTAATTGAGTATATAAAATTAAAGCCACAAACCCCTTTTCTACAATAAACTGTTATTTTGATTCAGTTTGAGTATGATTAAATTTTAAAATAAATGTTTTCATTTGGTTTTGAGGTTGAGATATTATTGCTGGGCTACTACTCATTGAGAGTATCCTGTAATCTATGTAGTATTTCTTAAAATTTTTGGTTCTTGGATATAAAGCATGGTTAAGAGAACCGAGCACCCAAAATGTCAAACAACCCCACTCCCACTTACCAGTGCGGCACCCTGTGTTCACCTCATGAACCAATACCCAGAGTCAAACATCAGAGTGACATTGACATTTCAGGTTCTCAGTTATCTTGACCGTGTTGTACTACACTCTTTGCGCTGTAGCATGGTGCAGGTGACAGTGGTGTTTTATTTGTAGACTAGAACATTCTGGTTGGGTTTAATTTAATTTACTACAGTTATTAATGATTTAGTATATTACAAATGTGGTACAGCTGAACTACTAAGTCATAATTTGTTAAATCGCTGCAACTTTCAAGAGTGAAATGAAATTTCACGCACCACGCCACAGCGCAAAGAGTGTAGTTTTCTCAGAATGTTTTTTTGAAATGTTTTAGAAGTAGTGCTGATGAAATATTATAGCTGTCTGTGTTCATAATTATTGCAGTAATATACCAAGCATTGCTGGCTTTTCAATGAATGAACACACAATTATTATGTTATGTAAACAAAACTACAAGAAACTGCAAACCAGTAAACTTCACACTGGTTGTTTGAAAAGTTACATTGTTTTGAATTGAAATATTCTGTATGCAAAACATGGTTTTTCAGTGAAACAGTTATAAGTTAAATAGGTAACAAAGGTGACTTTGTTGACATTAAGATTTCAAATCCAATTCAAAGCAAAAAATATCTAGATTAATTTAAATTTCTGATGTAATCTTTTATTTTAGCCACCTGAAATATCATTGGACAGGGTTAACAGGTAATCCTATTGAATTCTGTTATGTAAAATGGATACTGAATAGTATGTACCTACTACAAAACAGTAATTTAGCGGCATACAGATACATAAAGGTAAATAATTTACGTCAAGGTCTTGTACATCATATTGTTGTGAGATCACATGACCACTCAGAGTTATTAAAAAATAACATTGGATTGAAAGGAATTAAAATATAACTTACCATATATTACAGCAAGTCCTGTTTCGTGAAGCCAGCTCACTCGGCGATGTTTAAATACCCAAATAGTAAGCACAGTCAGCGTTAATAGACAGGTGTATATTAAAAGATTCAAGCTGTCTATACGATGTAGCAGTGTAGCTTTTGCGTCCAGCGCGATGTCTGTTCCAGAACCTAGACATTGTGCCACCAAATATAAAAGAATCGACGCGAAAATCAGGAAGATATTCATGATTATTTAGTGTAATAAAAATAACGTCGTCACATCACAAATTCGCACGTTCAATCCACACGAAACACCTTGTTATACGATATCAGAATATTCAACAGTCAGGACAATCCTTATACACAGAAATAAATACGTAATAAATCGCCCAATTAAATAGCGTTCTAGAAAAATAGTCAATTTTTCTACACAAGAACAAACCTTACAGACAACCGTGAGTGAGATTTAGAAATAGCAACTGTCAAATTAAAATGAAATATAATATAATGTCAAAATAAAAACGTCAATACACGCGTTTCATGCCTCTGTACTGTTTAGTTGATTAGCATGCTGAAACTTGTTTCTGTATCAGAAATAATTCTTTTAAATATTTATTAATTATAATTGTTTCTTTTACTTGCAATGATTTCAAGTAATGCAATATGGAACCTTGAGTGTAAGACATTTTTATATGGGAAGAAACATGTACTTATTATATTAGTTGAGTTAGACTTCTCTTTTCTGTTTAAATAATGCTCAATATGATTTGATGTGAATCATGAACAAGCCCAATCGTGAATCGATGTGGTTGGTTGAACCGTATATTTCCGATAATTTAGGCGGTTTTATTTAAAAATTGGTTTTATTATTGTCATGGAGCTTCTACGCAATACTATTTCTTGTGCTAACGCAGTATCCCGCCACCACAGTATGAGTTCAGTGTATTAGTTACCTCGACGATACAACGCACAGTGGAACGAAAAAGGGCTCACGAAGACATAGGAGCTTAAATTTAAAAGTGCCGGTATTTTTGCTTGAAATGGCTTCTAAAAACCAATATTATGCTTATATACACACACCGGCAAAATTACGGGACAAAATAAAAACAACGATATTTTTTTAAATACGGTAATATTTTTTTAAGGTGTATTTTTAAATAAAAACTGAGTTCGCATTTAATACATTTTGTGTGAGTAACATGATTTTGTGTGAAAACTGCAAATAGCACTTCTACAGCGATCTTTAATAAGATCTCCCATATCGATTACCACCAAGTCCGTACGAGCTCCAAATGATGAATGATGATGATGATGAAGATGACCAAATGCCACTGTAGTTTAAAAAATTGATATATTTTGTAGTTCTTGTTCATGCTAAAAAAATTAATGCAGTCCGTAAATTCCATTTAAATGACTTTCACAATAATCACTAAACCATATTTTACTCCATTAGTCCGTTGGCCAGTCGTTGTCTTCTAGCTAAAGTATGTTTCTAAGGATTGTGCTTCATGTCATGGACCTTTGGCGGGCACGAACGAACCAAAACCAGTCTCTTTCAATCTCCTTCGTACCGTAAGCTCCCCCCAGCTCATTTCTAGCGTGGACGGCCTATAAACGCAGGTTTTTGCGAACGCGAAGCTGAATGAAACGATTATTCCTGTTAGAAGTACGGGTTTTCTGCCTTATCCTGATTTTCTCACTAAAACATTAGTCTCTCTAAATCATTGAAAAATGGTTGAAACAGGTAAACGATGAATTATGCACATCATCTGTAGGTTTGATCATTTCTCCTCATCTCAAGTGCCCTGGCCCTCTCAGTTTGGATTAAGTTGGCCAGAATGTCGTCCTTAACTTCGAAAAATCCTTTACGTTTAAAATAAAACAAATAATTCAGTTTGATAATTATTTTTTTTCGAAATTTTAAAACATATCCATAAAGTTGCAATTAGCGAAATTCTCTCAAAATGATGTAAGTTAGAATAAGGTGATGTTCAATTGTTTAATCAATTAGGCATAATTGGTTTATTATAAAACAAAAGAAAAACCAGCCAGTAACATTAAAAAAACAGTTTTAAGATTTTTTCTTGTTCCGCTAATTTTGCCAGTGTCTGTATTTCATAGGATGCATTCTGGTAGGCAAATTGGCAAGTTTTTTTTTTGCAAATGTTTCTATGGGCTGATATAAAAAACTGGCCAAGTGCGAGTCGGACTCGCGCACGAAGGTTTCCGTACCATTATCGCAAAAAACGACAAAAAAATCACGTTTGTTGTATGGGAGCCCCACTCAAATATTTATTTTATTCTGTTTTTAGTATTTGTTTTTATAGCGGCAAGAAATTCCACTCGTCCTTCTTTGTCCAGGCAATCTCCCTTTGGAATGCGCTCCCTCAGAACATCAGGATGGCAACCAGTCGGCTTTCTTTCAAAATGAAGGCACGTGAGCACATTCGCAAGAAATTTGCAGAATCATCACAAAATTGATTTGTTCGTTTCGGATTCTCTATAACGTTGTTTATATGTATGTATGTATCTAAGTATATATTTATCATTCCTTTTTTTTTATATGTTATATACTCTTTTCTCTATTCATCATATCATTAAGTTACACCTGCCTTGTTTTATCTCTGCACCACCCTAAGGTCGACTGGTAGAAAATGCCTAAGGCATTAAGTCCGCCTTTGTACTTATGCATAAAGTTTTAATAAATAAATAAATAAATAAATAAATTCATCATCTGTCAAAATTACAACTGTCTAGCTATCACGGTTCATGAGATACAGCCTGGTGACAGACGGACAGACAGACAGACGGACCACGGAGTCTTAGTAATAGGGTCCCGTTTTTAAAATTTGGGTACGCAACCCTAAAAATGCATAAATCGCCGGAACTGCAAAATTAACCGTACGTAATATCCTTGCACACGGTTATAGAACTTATTTATGATTTTTTGACGTACTTCGTATAACGAGACCAAGTGCGTTTTTAAGGGTTCCGAACCCAAAGGGTAAAAACTTGACCCTATTACCAAGACTTCGCGGTCCGTCTGTCTGTCTGTCTGTCACCAGGCTGTATCTCATGAAACGTGGTAGCTAGACAGTTGAAATTTTCACAGATGATGTATTTTTGTTGCCGCTATAACAACAAATACTAAAAACAGAATAAAATAAATATTTAAGTGGGCCCCCATACAACTAACGTGATTTTTTTTGCCGTTTTTTACGATAATCGTACGGAACCCTATGTGCGCGAGTCCGACTCGCACTTGGCCGGTTTTGTATGTTTGTTCAGAGATATCTTTGCCAATTGTTAACCGATTTTGATTATTCGTTTTTTTTTAAAGAGTATGGTCCCGAATTAGTCCCATTTAATTTTGGTGAAGATCTGATGTAGACCTTCGGAGATATTCAATGGAACCCTTCAATGAATGACGATAAACCACCCGAGGCCCGAGATTGCTGCAACCGCATGTCTGTATATTGTTTACACAATTTCATAACATAACATCGTGCCAGTAGATTCTGAAGGGGTACGCAGATGTGTACAGTTCACCCTGCTACACTTTCATTTCACCAGTTATGTTCAATTTCCCTGTTACTGGGGTTTTCTATTTGGGCATAGCATGCTTTTATTATTAACCGATCTTGATAATTCTTGTTGTGATTGGTTTAGTTGTAGCTTCATGGTTGCCCTATCATTAACTGGGATTAATTCGAGACCATACTCTTTCGAATCATCAAGATCGGTAAACAATTGGCGAAGATATCGCTTAACAAACAACAAAAATAACAGGAAAATTGAAAACCTCCTCCTTTTTTTTAAATCCGTTAATCAGCTTCGGACTGGGAGCCAAAAAACTACCGGGTGTTTTTAAAACTGCCGCCCACACTAGGCAGAGACAAAAATTAGAGGTGAAGAGTTAAATTGAATTATTATTATTAAATCAAGTCAATCTGCCTAGCCTTTTTTCCCAACTATAATGTTGGAATCGGTTAGACTGAACTTGATGCAGCTACCAGTATTTTATATGAAAACCCACTGCCTATCTGACATTCACAACCCAATAATACGATGCCCCTTTACCAAGACTGGGGTCAGATTATCTGTCTGGCATCTGACTATCCCTAACGATTTTCAAAGGCCAAGCCTTAACGTGCTTTCTAAGGCACGGAATAATCTCGCCAAGTAAAGATGGTCAGCCATCCACGGACCAAACTTTGCAAGCATTACTTTGCTTAACCTTAAAGATATACCCGTGGGGCTGTTATTATTTAGCCACGAGCTCCTCCATGAAATCAAATGATTAAATTGACTTACTTGAACTAATTTCCTATGTAAGTGGATCCTCTGCATACTGTCCCATTTGCCTGCTCGACGAGATTTCCAAAGTATTAGAAAGATAATTGCCGAAAGGCTCGTTGGGCACCTGTCGCGTGTTGGTGCCTCTGCCACCTAGCTGATTGACAGAAAGGCTTTCGAAAGCAGCGTTCTACAGTGGATGCGATCCTACGCGTCCGCTCGCTGTTGAAACAGATAGTGTCCTGGGTGTGGTGGCGTTTGCGGTATATTTTATATCGTTGATACTTATATCTCTCTGCCCTGGGATGCGATTAGGGCGACATTAGTAGAATTACTAGTACTTATATCGCAGTGTGTCCCTATACCTGCAGTGTATTGGAGCTTACCTACGCGACCGGCACAGTCGCTATGTAGTTAGCGTATATCGGAGGGAAATTACGTATACGGCGGGGCCGGGGTCGGTTGTTGGACCTCTCTTGTGGGATCTTGCATACGATGTTGTCCTGCGAGTTATCGGCATACATATCGTTTGTTCCGCATACGACATCCGGGTGATAGCCGGGTGGGAAACCTTCGACAAGATCATTATCCAGCTTTAGGAGCAAGACAAGATCATTATCCAGCTTTAGGAGCAAGAGTCGTGGCGTCAATCCGCGAGCTGGGTTTGGAGATAGCGCCTCATAAAACTGAGGCGGTATTGTACGATAAACTGCCGAGGAGCTGAGAGCCACCCAGCTCGTTAGTGACAGTTGGAGATGCGCAAGTCCAGGTCAGTAAATTAAGTATCTTGGAGACGGTCGGTGGAGCCAAAGAGTATTAGCGATTATAACGAGCTCCTGTTCTCCCGCGTTGAAAAGGCAGTGGGTGCTTTGCATAGACCGCTGCCCATTCTCGGGGGACCACGGGAAGAAGTTCGCTGACTCTACGTGGGTTTCGTGGGACCGATGTTCCTTTTTGGGGCGCCTGTTTGGTCAATGCTGCAGGCTGCTGAATGTGTCCGACGCAGCAGGATTAACATTAATAGTTTGCAGTGGAAAAAGTCTCGTTATTCCATGGCCATGGGGCCAGTCTGGCCCTGCTGTTAACAAACACCAAAATATCTTTAATGCTCTTAAATTTAATTTTTAAGTTAACTAGACAAATCACATAACGTGTCTATTTCTATCTATAGCATATTATTCGTTAAATTAAGTTAATGATTTAGAATAAAAAACGCACTAGATCTCGTACGAAGTAGCTTTGTCAAAAAATCGTAAATAAATAGTTCTATAACAGTATGCATAGTATCTCTAAGTAGTCTGTGGCAAGAATATTACGGTTAGCCTTGCGGTTCCGGTGATTTATGCATTTTTTATATCGTCTCCGTGCATTTTTTTGTAAACAAAATTTTTCTTGCCCATTTTCCTAACAGATTGCATCCTATGAAATATATAAGCGTGATATTGGCTATTAGAAGCCATTTCGAGTAAAAAACCGACACTTTTAAATTTAATTTCCTATGTCTTCGAGATCCGTTTTTCGATCCACTGTGCGGCGCAGACATTCTGATCCCCAGCATTGGCAGTGTAGCGTGGTGGCATGTTTTTGCGAGGAAGTTATGGCCGCAAAAGGAGAGGGCGGGAAGGACCGACTTCTGCCTGCCTCAGCCTCATAGAAGTCGCACGCACTGGGTGTGAAGGAATGATTTGCGGCCGCCCTAAGGTGTGGTGTAGCCTATGGGAGACAAGTTGACAGACTTGGGAAATTTATCGCCTGCCTGAACAGACATAGACCGGTAGGCTTATTACGTATCTTTTGCAAGAGCAAAACGATAGCGATCAAACGTTTTATGTCATAAAAGTCGGAATTACCTGCAGTGTAGGTATGGTAGATCCTACACAATCGTTTTCTAATCGCTCGCTGTTTTTCAAATGCATTTATTTAAAAGAAAAACCGCCAACAACTCTAAAACTTTTGTATGGAAGAGCAATTATTGCGCAAAAATCGCTATCGTTTTGCTCTTGCAAAAGATACGTAATAAGCCTGCCGGTGGCGCTGTGGATCTATACCTACTTGACCAACGTAGTTGAAGAACATCGTGTGGTAAGTATGTAAGTAGGTAAGTGCCTGACTGACTTCAACCGCAAAAAGAGGCACTTCTACACGAATCGGTACCACAACATAAAATTTTGTTATATGTTTTATAGGAATAAACTGTTTTGTTTACATAGTTAAAGTATATGCAGTGTATAAAATACTTAGCAGTATATACTTAGTGTGTCTTACTTACTTACTATTTTAGTTTAGTTTATTTTTAGAATATATTTGTAGTCTTAGTTAATTAAGTATTGTACAATGTTTATACTTTTATTATAGGTAGGTAATATCAACCTAAGGAATGCTCAGCAATCCAGCATAGTTTGCTTATGCTAGTTTCACGTTCCAATTATACCGTGGACGCGGAGCTCAATCGATTGGTTGCCGGATTATTGCATAAATTATCACAACTTTGTTGCTACTTAGATACCTACTTTTACGATTGCAGGTTGCAGGTAGTAGGTATAAATGTTGTGGGCAAATAATAACAAGATAGATAAGATAATATCAATCAAACGGGACGAAGGAATATTTTTTTAGGGTTCCCTACCCAAAGGGTAAAAACGGGACCCTATTACTAAAACTCCATTATCTTTCTGTCTGTCTGCCACCAGGCTGTATCGCATGAACCGTGATAGTTAGAATTTTTTACAGATGATGTATTTCTGTTGCCACTAAAACAACAAATACTAAAAACAGAATAAAATAAATATTTAAGTGAGGCTCTTATACAACAAACGTGATTTTTTTGGCGTTTTTTGCTATAATGGTACGGAACCCTTCGTGCGCAAGTCCTAATCGCACTTGGCCGGTTCTTTTTCCTCTCACAGGAGTTTTGTGTCCCAACAGTGGGAACATTGTATGATGATTATGCTATGCTTTTACACAATTCATGATTTGCTTAGTTTATATAATTTTTTTATAAGGCGTTTGGCATTGATACATAGAGTTTAAAATTTGCCTAATTAGATACGGCATTTAATGGAGTTTGTTCGTTCTGCCACAGATTCTTTTTTACTCAAGAACTGTTAGGAATCCTTTTATTTCTGCTTGCGGTTAACGTTGGAAATAATGTAATGTTACGATCTAGGGTCCAAAGATAGATTATTTAAACAGACAACAATCAGACTTCTATTGATCACACTTTATTACAAAAACACTTGCTATACAATTCTATTACTTCGCACTATTTTCCTTTTCCGATCGCTCTGTGTCGCTTCCAAGTTGGTTGGCTACTGCTTAACCGGATTATCCTGTGGAGACTAATCTAAGCCTCCAGCCAGGGCATGAAATACGACGAACCCGACCTCTCTTTATATAGCACGGAAGATGTTTCTAGAACGTTCCATACTGTTCCAGATACTTCGAGAATCTTCCAGAACAATCGACTTTCAAACTCATTGTTCCCGAAGCGACTAGAAACTTCCAGAATGTTCGGAAACATTCTGGAAAATTCCATTCGACATGAGCTTTCGAGAAGATTAGTTCCGCTATTCGATACTAGATGGTGCTAGTAGTTACTTCTAGTTATTTTTCTCGTCACTAGATGGCGTTGCCTTATCTTGTAACAGAATTAATTCAATTAAGTCTAGGCTAGATTGCCCAGTCTTTTGTCGACTGTTGTCGTTGAGTTTTGTTAGTGTAGTACTGTACAGGTAGATTAAACTTAATGGCGATATACGAAGCGAGTCACTGCGCAGAAGCGAATTCATTATGACAGCGTGGATACTGCGCAGCGTGTATTGCCCATGGTCCACCCGCCTAGTTCACCTAGATGGACTATGGGAAATTATTTTTGCCCATAGTTCACCTGGGTATACCACGGGCAATTATTTTTGCCCATAGCTCACCTGGGTGGACCACGGGAACTACTTTTTTCCCGTAGAACACTAATTATTTGTGCAATATTCATTAATTAATTTTTTGGCTGGAATCATCGATACGACGAAGAAGAAAAATGTTCAAAAAGAAGCTACTTGAGATAATCATCTCATAGTCATCTTATTATATCTTTATTATGTCCTTTATTTAAATATTTTCTTATTTATTACATTTTTAAAAGAAAAACACTTACTAATATTATGCTAGTATTATAATGATCTGTGCTAATACTTAACTATACATAGCATTGGTCAAATAAATGAATTTGCGTAACTAGCGGCTGACGTAATGGGTATCGATTGCGAAAGATGATAACATACCCTAACAACATGTCTGTATTCCTCGAAGGGCTGGGTAATGGTGCATTAATAGAAAGAAAATAAGAAAACATTTATTGCCAACTTTAACACCCACACCCAAATTTCGCCAGTTATAGTCTGTCAAGCGAGTCTTGTCCCATGAAAAAGGCGGCAAATTCAAAAATCTTACAGGTTTCAACACTGATATATTATGCTGAAAACTTGTTATTTTCCCCGCATCACATGCCCATACCATGACCAAGGCCGGATTTAGGGCAGGGCAACAGAGGCTCTAGCCCAGGGGCCCCCACAAGTTATTTTTTTTAAATCCGAGAACTGCATTTTACCTATCTTATCTTATCTTGTGGAGGGGCCGAGAAATATCTCGGAACACTTTGACCCTATGGGATCTATTGTGGTCCCCTAGATAACTTACTCCTCCCCAATCTCGTTGAAAACTCTTTTCATGAGTTTTACAACGAGACTAGGAGATATGAGCCTATAGTCTTCTGGTTTTGGATATCCAACCCCTAGGAGACTCATTCGCTTACCAGCCAGTGCATGGGTGTCGCGGTTAGACCTACCTTCATGAGCATGTCGTTGGTTCCAAAGCGCCCAGTAAAGGGCCCAAATAGGTAGCGCATTTGCCCGCTGCTCATGTTCCAAATGCATTCCCGGGCTTTGAACGAAGAGCCTAGGAATTTCTTGGAGTGTTGTAGACCGGTATTAGACAGCCAATAAGTTCGTTGTCTGTGATCTGCATTCTCCCTAAATGCGGCTTTTACGGGTCACGTCGATATGCCTACACATGATTCTGGATTCACAAAATCATTTACTGAGCCCTCTCTTGCCAGTTTATCTGCCACTTCGTTACCATGGATTCCTTTGTGCCCAGGGACCCACGTCAGTCTTACCCTGTTGTGCTTCCCAAGCCTGTTTAGGGTTTGGATAGCATCCAGAATATGTCGGGAGTCCACTTTGTAGGATGCCATGGCTTTGATTGCAGCCTGACTGTCACTATGAATATATATGTATTTACCTCTGGTTCCTCCAACTATATTCTCTTGAGCACAGGTTATTATGGCATATGTTTCTGCCTGGAATACAGTTGCCATCTTTCCTAGGCTTTTGCTACATTTGTAACCTTTTGCGTATATTCCCGCTCCTATACCTGATTCCATTTTGGATCCATCAGTGTACAACACCAGACTATCTTTTTCTGGTAGATCGAGTCCCTTCGTCCAGTCCTCTATTGTAGGGATTTGGACCTTGAAAGACCTTTCAAACACAAACATGGTTTGCATTTTAACGGATAACATGCTTGTTACCCGATCCAGGCCTTCATTCCCATCGAACTGTGTATGGTTAGACTTTGGTTTAGAGTCATCCAGCAACAGCAAGACGATGTAATGTCTTCCTTGCCTCAAATTCAACCATCATATGCAGAGGAGGGATATTGAGGTATCACTCAATCGCTGCCGTAGGTGTTGTCCTGAAAGCACCCGTGATGCCGAGACACACTGTTCTTTGTAACCTGGTGAGTGGTGCTTTGCACGAGGCAAGCTTTGTTCATGGCCACCACACTATGCTGCCGTATGTGATAATATGTATTATCACTGTCCGGTACAGCCATCATATCACTTTGGGCTTTAGCCCCCAAGTTTTACCGTAGGTGGAACGACACATGCCGAACACTCGTAGGGCCTTTGTCGTAATATTTTCCACATGAGTTCTCCACCTGAGTTCTTTATGAAGCGTTACACCCAGATATTTAACTTCGGTGGACCAGGGCAGGTCTTTATTCCATTGAGGGAGAGCTCTCCTAGGTTTCCTAGTTGTCTGTTCCCACGAGGAAATAAAATGGAATAATGACTGCTTTCCTTGGGTTGATAGAGAGGTGTTTCTTTGTGCACCATTCCTCTGTCATCCTCAATGCCTGTTATAACAATCCAGAGACTATGTCCCGAACATATATCATTAACCATTATAGCTATGTCATCTGCATAGCCTACTGTGTAGAATGGTACGGTATTGAGTTTGGTAAGTAGCGAGTCTACTACCAAGCACCACAATAATGGTGACAGCACTCCGCCTTGCGGACAACCTCTTGTTATTTTTGCACTAAGTCTGTATCCCATCAGTTCCGATCTGACTATTCTGCTTCTCAGCATATAGTCAATCCAGTTGCACGTGGTATCGTTGATGCCATGTTCCTTTGCAGCAATGCGTATGGATTCAAATGTTGTCTTGTCGAAGGCTCCCTCTATGTCGAGGAAAGCCCCGACACAGATCTCTTGTCCCTCTAGCGCAGCCTCGGCTCAAAGTCAAAGTCAAATATATTTATTTCAATTAGGCCAATAAGCGGCACTTTTGAACGTCAAAAATTAAATGTTAATAAAAAATGTACAAGTAATAAAAATTGACTCTACCGTGCATTCGGAAAGTAGCTTGTTATGGAGAAGAACGCACAAGAAACTCCATACTTACTCTTTTTAAAAAAAATATGTTTTACAAAGTTTACTTATGTACATACATTAATAAATTCATATATGTGAGGACGATGCACCCAAAAATAGCACTACCCACTATACAACGTACAGGTATAAAGTAATAAAAGCACTAACAGGTAAATTCATTAGTTTTATAAATAGGAACATGGTTCTCACATACTTACAAATATTGCAAACATAGGTAAAATACCTAATTCAACAACAACGGAACCTTGTGTGAGTCAAATTCTGGAAAAAATATAAAAAATAACCTAAGAATACAAAAACTATGAATAGGAATACAAATTAGCAAATTTGATTTTGTCCACACCAAAGATTGCCCTACGGAGCGGGACCAACATGTTGCCAAGCATTCTTATCTTGAATATAATCATCTAATTTGTAATATGCTTGTTTACAAAGTGTGCTTTTAACTAAAGTTTTAAATTTACTTTCATTTAGTTTTAATATATCACAAGGTATTTTGTTATAAAATTTAACACAGTACCCCATGAAAGATGAGTGTACTTTTGCTAGTCTATAAGATGGTTGATCTAACTTATCTTTATTTCTCGTATTACAATTGTGTGC
Source organism: Anorthoa munda (assembly GCA_945859665.1). Lineage (NCBI taxonomy): Eukaryota > Metazoa > Arthropoda > Insecta > Lepidoptera > Noctuidae > Anorthoa > Anorthoa munda. Next base: position 12,239,510 of record OX243900.1, on the reverse strand, counting down.
TCGCCTCGCAACAGTCGCAACATAGTGCAATGCCGTTTCCGTAGATTTGTCAGGGCTGTAGGCGCACTGTAGTTTATGTTGAGGGAATACTTTACTTTTGGTCCCTCTCTTAGGTACCTGTCTACCAGTTTTGCCAGAGCTTTTAAGAGAAAGGATGATAGACTGATGCGCCTGTAAACTTTAGCTTCTTCATAAATCGGTCTATCCACCTTCGGTATAAAGGTGACTTTGACCTCCCTCCATGCAGGCTCTGTAGAGCTTACTCAAATGGGGTATCAAAACAGATGCACCTTCTTGCAATAGTATTGGGTAGATGCCATCCGGACCGTAGCGCAGCGCTCTCCCTCAAGCCCACGCCACCTTGCCGTCTCTGAAGGAGCCAGGCAAGGTAGGACTGCATCAACAAAGCCAAGCCTTACAAGGCCTGTCGCTGACAGCTCAAAGCGTAAGTTTGCTAACACAGACCAGCCCCTAAATTAATTAGCATTTTACCTAAAATTATTAGCTAATGATTTTTCAACAAACGTTCGCTTATTTTTTTTTATAGGTATCTAGTACTTTTTGGAAATATAAAGATATTATTGAAAACTGAGAAAAAATGCACGTTTCGTCAACTTTTTTAGTTGCCCCAGGGTCTCCACTCCACGCCTTTATATACGGCCCTGACCATGTAAAACAATTTCAAAGTAGCGCTAATGCTCAAATTAACCAAATATTTTCAACATAGATAGGTACCTCTCTTTGTTATGATAATATTAGGTATTTAGGTTATGTGTTTTGTAAACTCATCTAGCCGTTACTTCTGACCGTGCTTCTGACTAGTAACAAGTTTAAATTAAATAATAGAATATTCGTTAGTTTGGTGACGAGATGAAAACAAATAGAAAAAATGTAAATCCAAAGAAAAATAATTCGAACCCGAACAAAATTACATGTGTTTTTGTAGAGACGCCTCTTTTCTTCTTCTCTCTGTAAATGTGTTGAAAAACGTTGTTAGATACATGTATGTGGGCATTTCAAGCTCGTGAAGCCGTCGCGTCGTCATCAGTGATGATTTTTGGTTAAGGTACTCGTAGCTTAAACCCGCGAACCTCTAATGTGTAGTATTGTAGTAAGTGGTATAGTTTCTTGCGGTTGCAGAATGACTAGCTCGAACATTAACATTAGAAACGGGATATTTACCATGTTTACTGTTTGTTTTGACCGGCACCGAAATATCGGAAACTCAAAACAAACAGTAAACATGGTAAATATCCCGTTTCTAATGTTAATGTTAGTTTTAGTGACCATGACAGTTTAAAAACTTATAACTAGCTCGAAGAAGTACCCGTACCTTCTGTTACATGAGAGTTTGTTCCCTCTGCAAATGCACTCTGACCTCTTTTTTGTAAGAGGTCGATCGTAATGTTTTAAAGAGCGCCAGGGCCGAGTTATCGTACCATTTTTGCCATCAACCCCGTAAGAGCCCCGAGCATCTGTCATAGCTCAAGAGCAAGTATGCGACCGGTGAAATTGCAGGCACACGAGACTGTACTACACGCATTCGCTTAGCCGAGACGTGGTTAAGTCTTATCACTTGACGCTTGGCAACACGTCATTATTGGCTCCAACGCCCATGGGACGGCGAGAATTTGTATTCACCCATATCTGAGTAAGACTGGATTTATTTATAAGTGCTTCTGGTTTCCTTCGAGCCTCAGAAAAAACCTGCCAGAAGATAGCAGCCTTAAATTTGTTTATTTTAATTTGTCGTGGTGGCCCAATAGCTAATACCTCGTTCGCCTCTCGTGTTTGAGGTCGTCGGTTCAAATCCGGGCAAGTACCAATGTGAATTTTTCAAATTCATATGTAGGTACTTTCTAAGTTTATCTTGGACATCACAGGCAACGGCGAATTCGGCAAGGCAAAGGATTTGACCCCATCAATCGAACAATCACATAGACAGAAATTCACATCGTGTCTTCCATCTCGCATGTGAATGGTTGATTGATGGGGTCAAAACCCTTTGCCTTGCCGAATTCACTTACACAAATACTTATAGTTAATGTAAATGTAAAATAGCCATAAGTCAGAGGCCTGTGTGGTTCCCCGAGGCGGATTAATTAACTCTGACACCAGAAGTGATCAGCAAGACCACATCCTCATACGAAAAGAAGAAGAATTTGTCCAAATTTATCTAAGGCCCAGTTTTTTTAACCTTAGTTAACGCAACCAATGGTTAAATATGCTAACCAATGGTTGCAAATATCGGTAAAACACCTTATCTCTTCAGTAGTTACCCTCACAAATAGTCAAATAAGTCGGAGAGTTAATTATTTGACCATTTGCATGACTAACAATTGACAAATAAACGCGTTTTACCTAAATTGAAACCGAAATTGAAACCATTGTTTATTTGTTTTGTTGTTTGTTAGTTTTTGTTTGTTTGTTTATTGTTTTTGTTTGTTCATTGTTTGTTGTTTATTTATTCATGAACAATAAATTTGTATCTGAACATTTACACAAAATAAATCAAAATCAAAATAGTCACAAAAACAAAACCATAAATATTACAATTCAATTAGATTAGGTACATAACATACATTCCATAAATTACACCACAATAAAATTTAAAAAATACAATTATTAGTTAATTACTACAATTATTTGTGTCAATTTAAATTAGATACACAAACAATAACCATTCATTTTACATTTCACATTCAATACATATACGTTCCATATTGAATAAAATAAAAAATAAACAATAATAATATTAAGCACTACAATTCTTCAATCGCATACAGACATTTGTCCAATAGGAATTCCTTCAATTTTGTTTTAAAAGAACTGGTGTGAACCGTGCTTTTCAGTTCCAAAGGCAACCTGTTAAATAATTTAACTGATTGGTAACGTGGACTGTGTTTTGCAACATTGAAATTCGGATTAATCATACATTTGAGGTCTTTTCTACGGGTGCCTTCCTGCATTTCTTGTTCTTCTGTAGTTTCGAATACATGAAGGAATTCAGCCAAGTTAACCAAAAGTACATGGACATAAATGCTTGGAACTGTGAGTATGCCTAACTTTATAAAATATTGCCGGCAACTTTCTGTTTGGGGGATACGGATTATAGCCCCGGATTTTATTTAACATTATTTTAGCCCAAAAACTATAAATTCAAAGACTACCATTATATAGGTATGCCTATGCTCTTACTTATCCTAACCACTCTAGCACCGTTCATTATTTTTGCCCGCGATATTTTTTGTTTTCTTCCTCATAGTTATGTTGAAAAATGTCGTTAGATACACGTATGTCGTGACTATTTGTTATTGCTGACGCCAACTAAAGTAATTAGACTGTAGATAGGTATGTTGGTAGGTAGGGTGTGTTCAATACAGTTTATTGTTCTTTAATCGTTCTCGTTTCCTTCGTGACGCGTTTGAGATTAATTGCATTTACCTAGCTCTATTGTAAATAAACCTATCTACCTCGCATTGCTTATTAACAGTAGGTACCTGGTACACAGTTATAAACAAGTGGAAATGTCAGAGTACCTTAAACATTACTTACAGTTAGATTACATAGGTGATAGGTATAATTGCTAGCGAGTCCCAAATAGACAGTTAGTCTGCATCTTGGGACTCGGGAGTTGATAACCAGGGTCACAGATAATGTCATACTAGCATACAGATGCCTCATCCTATACAAAGAAACCGTGCCGACGTAACTAGCGTTTTTCATCTGATTATACCGATTATTTTTTGTAAATCGATCGCGTTCGGTTGCGTTCTAAGGCGATAGATAGATCACCATTTATATCCGTGGAACGGAACGGAACGCGATTGATGTACAAAAAAATAATCAGTATAGAACGTCGGCACGGTTTCTTTGTATGGGATGAGACACCACTGCCAGGGTAAAAGAAATTCGCGGTGAGTGCTTTCGCGGTGAGTGCTAACGCGTACCCGTGCTCCCGCCATAAGTGGCACAGGAGGACACCGTGGAGTTTTAGTGGATTAGAGTCCCACATAACTGCACTATCTCCCCGTGGTAGTGCAGTATGCATGAGCATTTCCCCACGCAAAAAAAAAAAAAGGTTAAAAGAAAAGAAAGAAATAAATAGAAAAACCGCACAGAGGCCTTAGTGTAGGTACAGGTTTTGTTTGACATAGTAGTTCGTTTACGCTATCACGAGTGAGTACGTTAGAAAACTCGGAATAAGCACACAGGAGAGATTAGTGTCATTACACGGTACTGTACTGTTGTATATATGTGTGTGTGGTGTGAATAGTACCAGTATAGTTATGATATAATTGTATTGTTGTACAGATACATAGCATTGTAGGGCGTGGACTTGATAATCATGTATAGAACTGTTTTTATTGAGGTAAATAAACTCAGTTAATCAATGTTTATATAACATACTTAGATGTACTATTAATTGCTGTTACACAAGACTACAAGAACGTTTATTGTATGGATAAGCTGAATTACAAATTCGGAATTAACCAGTCTAGCCAATTAATGTAGGTACCTATTTGAATACGATAGAATAATATACTTGAAATGGATCAAAATGGCGAAACAAAACATCGCGAGGAAACCTAACCGAAAATTCGAAGACTGTGAAATCCACCAATCCGCATGCATTGGGCACGCACGCGTTGTGGATTATGGTATTACGGATCTCTCTCTCACAGAGAAATGGCCAGCCGGGCGAGCACGGCTTCTGTGATAGGCTTGAGTCACGCATTTTACCACGGTTTTTGCTCCTTAACTGTGATAAAAAACTGGCCATGTGCGAGTTGGACTCGTGCACGAAGGGTTCCGTACCATTATCGCAAAAAACGGCAAAAAACGGCAAAAAAACACGTTTATTGTATAGGAGCCCCACTTAAAAATTTATTTTATTCTGTTTTTCTTGTTATAGCGGCAACAGAAATACATCATGTGTGAAAATTTCAACTGTCTAGTTATCACGGTTCATGAGATACAGCCTGGTGAAAGACGGACAGACAGACAGACGGATCGTGGAGTCTTAGTAATAGTTCCCGTTTTTACCCTTTGGGTACGGAACCCTAAAAATGTGTTTCAAGCCTGTCACAGTAGGCCGTGCTCGCCCGGCAGCAGTAGCATAGATGGATTTGCTGATTTTGTAAATACTAGATAACTATTTGGAATTGCGTTTCGTCTACGTATATTCGAAGATCAATCCAACCAGCTTACCAGTTTGTAAATTGTAATTTCTTTTTCTGTTGAGCAAAATGTTGAAGAAATTTTCACGAAAGTGATTTGCAGGCCATGGATTGATTTTCTTTTTTTGATTATTCTGGACTCTGAAGGGAATACTTAGGCCCTTTAATCCCTAACGTAAATCACACAAAAGTTTTAGAACATTTTTGTTTGTGTATGATTGGCGGATGTGGTAGAGCAGTTTTGGCAATAATCGTCATAAATCGCTTCCTCGTGCTATTTATTATATCTTCAAGGTTCATCGAGGTCTAACGGTCCATCTGCCATAATATTATTTTTTTACGGAAATAAACATACATATGGCAAAAATTCTTAATAATGTAGTCTTGTCAATAGATAAGGTCGACTAGTGACGCACGTACCGAACTTATACCTTAAAATCACCAAGTGGGTGATTTTGCAATCTGTGGTTCTTTCTATAAACAAATCGGTAAAGTTATGCTTTGTCCTGATTTATTTACACCTATGTTATCCACAAAGAATAATATAATAATACGGATGGTTATCCCGCCTAATAGCCAGTCATGTGGTTATTTGCAATATTATCGTTTTGGTTTTCCTTTTAATCGTAAACTACCTATGTAGATATGTTTTTTACCCTGCATCACGCAATAAATGTGCTCGCGTGCAGCCCAATGTTTTGTCAGAAATTATTAGGTTTTTGTAGGGCTTCCATGTATGTATTAGACTAGTATATATTTCCCCAACGGAAAAAGGCGTGAGTTTATCCATGTATGTATGTAGACTAATATGGAGTTTAGGGTGCAGTAATGCTGGCGAAGGAGGATGCAGAACGCGTGAGGGAGATGCAACGGAGACGCCCTCACGCCCCTAGTCACCGCAGGAGACGCCCTGGGCGTCGGGAGCCGCAAGCCGATTCCCAGCCACCGTAGGCGTGGGCTTGCGGATGGCGAGTAATGGTTAGCTCGCCGTCCGATAAGGACCAGGGGGCCGATTCTACTAACCACATTGTGTGACCATCGCAGCGAAATCGCCGCTGAATCACAACTCTATAGCGTTTTTTCATTCTGCTAATGAATAACGATCCAAAATAAGTTACGGTTTAGTCGAAACGCAACGATCGATCGAGACAACCGCAAGATCGTATTCTGTTAACAAAGTCGAACGCAAGCGTGACATTTACACGCATTCTACTAATGTTTTGACACATTGATAGAATCGCACCGGAACGACAATCGGACGGTACATCTGTCAAAACTCACGGTTGAGTAAAAGTTGGTAAAGTGTAACTTTTGTGGTATCGGTCTAGGAGATTTTTCATTTTTTATCTAAAAATAATGATGTTCTATATGGATTTTGTTGAACTTGCCCATGAGGTTGACAATGGAAGAGTAAGAAGAACAAATATATGGTCAAGAATGTACAATAATGCTTTTGACTTGACGGATCGACAGTTCATTAAAACATACCGACTCTCCAAAGAACTTGCAAGGGCTTTAACTGAGGAAACCAGTCCTCATATACCCGTTAATCTTCGTTCGTTCTGATGGCATTGATACGAAAACAGAAGTAAGTACCCAGTAATTGTACAATTATGCGCTAGTATGTGTTTCACAACTTAATAAAATATTCTCAATTGTTGTTTTAGATCTTGGTTGCACTGGCTATTTATGCGACTGGTTCGTACCAAACACTAGTAGGACAGTCGCAATGTCATGCCGTATCACAACTCTCAGTTTCTCGAGCAATAAAACAAGCGACTGAGGTGCTAAAAAAGCCAGATATTTTTAAAAAAATCATTTTATTTTACCTCTTAAATAAATTTATAGTAAAATTAATATTACAATTATTAATAATTACATTGTTATTACAGATGCTTACTAGTAGATAGAAAGCTGCACTAAAAGCCAGAAATTGCAGCAAAAATAATGAATGTTTGTTGCAACATTTCGCTCAAGTCAGGTCTTGAGTTAGACGACGAAGACCTAGAAGATATGGGGCAGCGGCGTGGAGAAGTAAATGATGCTGCTGGATTAATTTCTGGTGGTCAAGGACCACAGCGGTGCCCGAATTACCTTTTAGAGCAAGGACGGAATTACCAAGCAGCTTTGGTGCAACGCCTGTGGTCTTCAAGGCAATAAATCAATAAAATATCTATCTTAATTTTCTTAATGCCATCCGCAGTACCAATCTAAGTCTATCTCAAATTATTAAATTTAGTTTTAGTCATTTTATGTTTTAGGATATAAGTAAATGATAATATAGCTTAACCATTAAAACAAAAGAAGTATTTGGTGTGGATTTAATGAAACTATTGTTTTGAGCTTGATCTTGAATAATACTATATACAGTAATAATCTTCTTCATCCATGCATCAGTCATCATCATTACTCATCCCTTTTTTTTATCTAATTCTTCTCATTCGTCTGAAAAAAAAAAAATCCGTTATTATAAAATGTATAAATATGTAAATAGAACCTGGCTGCTTTATATAATGTTATTATTAGTCTACAACAATAATAAATGCGTACTATTGATTATTAAATAAATAATTCATAAAACTTTATCTAAAACTTGTGATAGAACCACTGCACACAATGCAATCTCTATGTGACCATACACGGTCACACGGACCGTACGGTCGGTACTGTATGTTAAAAAAATACTTGTAAGGCCCAAATCACTTAAGCTTAGCCGAGTTACGCTTCATCCGAAAATAAACCTAATTAGAATAGGGTTGGGTTGCATATTCTTTCAGACATATGTGATCAAGCTTATTTGAAATTGAAAAAGAACATTAATTGTATGCAAATAAGGTTAATTTTCGGATGAAGCGCAATTGAGCTCAGCTTAAAGTTAGACTAAGTTCCTTCTATAGATCTGGGTCTGAGGTATCTTACTTACTCCGAGATAAGTAGATGCGCAGACTTTCAGCCATGCTGGTCAAAGCAGTCAATATATTTTATGCTGCTGTGGCCAATGTTGCATCTGTTCGTGCACGCATCTCTTCTATGCGAGCTATAGTTGCCCTGGCATCATCGAGAGCTGTCATGTTCCCTAGAATATGTAATTAATTATAGTTATAATAAATACTTTTTATATTACCATAATATAAATTGGGTTTTGATTTTCAGTTTTCTGTTAAACTAAATGACACTTACTCTGATGTACTCGGGGGCGGGCACCACCTGCGCGCGGGCGATTTTGACTCTGCTGTCGGTTTCTATGCCTTTCTGATAATTAAAGAAAACGTAAGAATCTATTTTTATACACATTAAATATATAGTTATTGTTTCGTTTTGGTTTGCGTGGGCGTGGTAGTGTTGCTCGCCTTAGTACCTGCATGTTGGTTATTTATTGGTGAGCCAAGGGTCGTCAAGTGGAAAGACCCTTGAGAGCGCTTTTTATGGATTGGAGTTTTTTCTATGTCAAAAAGATTTTGAACTTTGTGTTAAGATTTATTTGTTGAGTTTGTTATTGTATTGATTTTATGAAATAAAAAGTGACTGTGCCAAAAATTTAACTTGCTGCTTTTCAATTATTCATGTTTTATAATATAATCTTATGACAGAAAATTAATATGATAAGTTATTAAATAATCAGAACCTATTGGTGGTGGTGTGGAGCCTTGACTGGCTGGCTGTACATCTACTGCTTCTAACGCTTCCACAGGTGCATCTCTCTGCTGATATTCTGTTGTAATTGTCGGTGATGCCAGTGTTGCTGTTCTGCTGGAATTCGCTGGTGATATATTTCCATGAGCGCCAGAACTCTCTTGAATATAATATAAATCTCTGGAAGAAAGAATTTATAAATAATGATTAGTAAGTAAATGGCTAATATCAATTCTCAAAAAGGTGATGTAGGTTACTCACAAAACAGGTGAGTTTGACGCTGGCAGTGCCACTTCCTGTTCCACTTCTATCTCTTCAGTATTATTGAGGTACTGTTTGAACAAAAAAATAATAAAAGTATGTAAGATAAATGATTGAATTTTTGGAATTTAATTATCATGATCAACAAATATCTAATCACCTCAATTTGAATCTCTGGATCTTGACGGACTCCAGTAAGCGGGCCAACATCTCTACCTAGAAGGGCAGCCACCCATTCCTCTAGAGGAGTTAACTGAAGTCCCCTGCTCGGTCCACCCCCTGTAGCCCGAAAACCTCTATTTATTTCAGAGAGCTTGGTCCGCACTCTACATTTGTAATCATTCCAAAACTAAAAGAGATAGAAAATTATTGTTATTGTCATGTCAAATTTGTATTTCTAATGATGTAGATAGTATTAACTTTAAAACATACCTTTGACCAATCCTTAGGGGTCCTTGTTACGCCTTCGGAATTTAAAATTTCAGCGCACTGTTCCCACAAGCGTGCTGATACGGCTCGTCCTTCTTTGGACCGCACTTGTCCCACGGCAAAATTCGTATGTCCCTCCATGAAAGTCAGCAGGAGTTCGAGTTGTCGAACTGATGTTGTTTTTCGCCTGGTATCTTCCATTGAAAATATTTACGTATTAATAGACGAATAGTTGCAGCGAGACTAAATCTTTTGCCAGAAAATGAAAGTACCAATCTGCTAGTTGTCACATAATTTAACATTTTATTTATAATTAGCTAATTCAAGTGTGACTTGGGTCGACCCTCAAGGCCTCAAGTGGGTCGTCAATATTTACATACTTATACATTTGTCGTTTAGCACTGGATACAATACAAAAAAAACAAAAGCGGTCTATGGTGCGATATTTGACTTGATAAATAAATAAGCAATAATATAATAAAACAAATACTCACAGTAAATCAGTCATTTTGATGAACTTCCAACAAAAGTTTTTGCTTCCCGCTGTTTGTTTACATTGGAATAACTTTGACATAACCAAAACGTTTCGTTTCACATCTCTGGCTTGCAAGAGTCGTAAAATGAAACGGTTTTTCTAAGTTTTTATTATTTTACTATCAACATTTTCTATTTTTTAATCAATAAAATATTAAGTTATATGGTTTAAATAATTTATTGTATTAAATAACACGTTTGGTGACCTTTATTTCTATTTAGTAACATTTATATTTTATGCTGTGGTAGCATCAGAACATACTATTTGTCATGCTGGTATCACAGGTTAACGTGTTTATATTCAATTACATTCCCGCTCCTATTCAGCAGCGGTTTGGTTCCCGTTCTGACATAACAAATAGTAGAATGACTTTAAAGGTAACCATCGCTCGGTGATAGGAATAGCACCGTTGCGTTATAGCGATAGGACGTGTAATTTTGCAACTTAGTAGAATCGGCCCCCAGGCCCGAGTCGACGGCGCGTAGTGTTCCACGCGCGCCTCGAAGAGATGTCAGCGAAACTGAAGGGGTCCGCTAGGGCCGATGCCTGTCTGGGTCGCGGATAAATTTGAAAAAGAGTTACTGCGGCCCTGGCTCAAGCAACTGAAGAGCACGGATGGGGGCCAGAGCGGGAGAAGTCATTGGATGATTTCCCACCCCAAAAAAAAAGGGTGCCTATACGACTTAGAGAAGATGCGTTTCTACTTAACTCATTTAGGTCCAATCGGTCTAAGTTTTGAAAGGATTTAAGTAGGAAAGTTGGTACCTACTTAAGTATTCTTTATTGAGACAAGCACAGCGCAGCGTTTGAAAACTGCCTACTGTTGCCGTTTACATTTAGGCTGTAATTTTGGTGTTCCTTAATGTTAGTGAAAACACAAATTTTGTTATGACTGCACAGCAAACTTAATCATACCTAAGATTAAGATTGGGTATGTCTGCTTAAGGGTACACTAGTCGACGGCACGAACTATTTTGTGCGCGGGGTTAAAATGAATGCTATATCATCCGACAACACGTGCGGAACAGATAGATGCTGTTATGAGCAGTAAGAAGCTAGTTCGCGTACGAATACACACTTTTGCAAATTTGTAGCGAAATGGATGATGATTTAGAACGAAAACGAGCGCGCGAAATTTTATAAACAGACCTTTGGGAGTCTGGATATCATGAAAAAACGACTGAATGTATCTGTTTAACAATGCAAATAATTTTATTTTGAACTGCTAATCTATCCCTGTATGGAGGCCGTTTTTAAATTTTCCTTCTTCTTATGATACTTATTTGCGCCCAAAGATGCGTTAAAATTAGTGTTGAAATATGGAACTTTCGAAGCTCATAACTTTCAAGTAAATATATTTTTTATTTTTTTGCTTCCATACAGGGCCAGATAATGATGAGACAAATTGATATAATTTTTTATTTTGAACGTACATCGTCAAACAGTGGAGTAAAAGCCAGACTACGTTTGTATGGAAGAATATTCGACTAGTGTACCCTTAAGGCAAAAATTTAAATATGAGAAGGTTGATTTTGTCGTAGTTAGCACATCTGCATTTCAAAAAAATATCATCATTAAAATATCATCTGCAAGTCAAATTTATTCGTGTCATTTATTTTAAACTGACGTTTTGATGGAATTCATGAATGTCTTGATCTTGACCATGTCGATACCTTGGACAGGTGATAATTCATGCAATTGACTAACATGGTTTGAAGTTGCTAAATGTTTTTATTTTAATAAGGCGATGAGGAGATACCTGGGATCACCCTTCTCTCTTTCTACTAAGGTACTTCTATTTTGGCTACCTGCAGTATCTCTTACAAAAGGATATAGTGTTCCTACTTCACGCCATCCTGCAAATGACGTAATCTCTTTTTCTCGGAACGCAGCTTATCAGGCTCAAAAAAAAACCGGCCAAGTGCGAGTCGGACTCGCACACGAAGGGTTCCATACCATTATCGCAAAACACTGCATAAAAATCACGTTTGTTGTATGGGAGCCCCCCTTAATTTATTTTATTTTAATTTTTTAATTATTATTTTTTGAAGTAAATATACAACTAAACATTCTGTGAATATTTCAAACGTCTACCTGTTGCCGTTATTAATATCGAGCAAAAACCTCAAAAATATCACGTTTGTTGTATGGGAGCCTCCCTCAAATATTTAATTTATACTATTTTTAGTATTTGTTGTTATAGCGGCAACAGAAATATATCATCTGTGAAAATTTCAACTGTCTAGCTATCACGGTTCATTAGATACAGCCTGGAGACAGACGGACAGACAGACAGACAGACACGGACGCGGACGATGCTCTTCTGCTCATTCAATCAAGTACTCGAGCTGGACTCGAGAACTTGGCTGACACTTGCCTACGATTGGTATCTCAGTGGGGCGATCGAAACCGCCTGACCTTTGCTCCGCACAAAACTTATCAACTCATTTTGAAGGGTAATCTTAAATCGTGTCCTACTATTAAATTTAATAACGTTCCCGTTAAGAGGAAGCAGTCCGTGTGCTATCTTGGTCTCGTGTTAGAGAGGAATTTTGCATTTATAGATCATATTAAAATAGTCGGTGAAAAAGCAAAAAAAAATTTCTATGCCTTAACGAGAATATCTAAATCTACGTGGGGTCTGTCTTTTTTAACTTTAAAAACTATTTATGGGGCTACTTACTTGGGTTGTATTTGCTACGGGGCGCCAGTTTGGGCTGATAGGGCCACCATAGGGGCGGTGCGACGTAAGTTGCTTCAGAGTCAGCGTTTGGCTTTGATATTCTTATGCAAAGCGTACAGGACGGTTAGTACTGAGGCCTTACCGGTACTTGCTGGCGTACTTCCGGTCGACCTTGAAGTGCAGCGACGTGCTGCAATGTACTATTCCGCACGAGAGACCACGGACGCGAACTTTTTAACGCGGAGTGACCGTGAGAAAATCTCTAGATTATTTAAACCACCTATTGACGTCTGGGAGGAACTTTTATCCGAATGGCAATGTAGGTGGGATAATTCTATCAAGGGCCGACATCTCCACCAATTCTTTCCATCCGTTCGCGTTCGGCTGGCCAGGACGTGGTTGGAGGTGGATCACTGTGTTGCCCAATTTCTCACAGGGCATGGTAACTTTAAAAGTAAATTGTTTTCCTTCAAGCTCGTTGCCTCGCCTTTATGTCAGTGTTCTACATCTGACTGCGAATATGTACAATCTGCACATCATATCTTATGGGAGTGTATTCTTTGGCAGAATGAACGTAATATTATGTTGAATAATGTAGAGGCTACCTCAGGAGTTGTTTACTATACGGACCTTGTGGAAACTAGAACAAATTTCCGTGCGTTCAAGCGTTTTTGCCATACCTATTATTGGAATCAAACATAGCAGCTCACAATGTTAGGACCCATTAATTATTAATTCTTATTTTTATCCGTGGTGCTAGGCAACTGGGCTTATCCCAGTTGTAAACGACCCTTTGTGCCTAGTGGCCTTGTTTGTTCTGTCTCCTGCTTGATATGGAGGGAAGTGGAAATTTATGTTTTTTTCCTACTCCTCCGTTATTCTTTTCTGATTAATTTCGTTGCGGGATCCAAGACAGTTAAATTCATTCTCCGGGACTTCGTCGAGCTTCATTGCCTCGGCGCTTTTCTGGTGGTCGCCACTGTTGATTCTGGCTTTCAGGAGTTGCAGTGGTTTGGGAATAGTGCGGTGGGTTTGTCCCAAAAAAAAAAAAAAAAAAAAGACAGACAGACAGACGGATCGCGAAGTCTTAGTAATAGGGTCCCGTTTTTACCCTTTGGGTACGGAACCCTAAAAAGACAGGTAATGACGACAAATATATTCATAGGGGATTCACTGACAAAACGTAGGTTATTGTAGGTACCTACCTAGGTACATTTATTGCACCATACTGTATATATATTTTTAGTCAAAATGACCTACAGGAAAACCAAAAAATGCGCATGAAATGCGCAGGGAAATCCGATTTCTGTTGTAGCCGGTTGAATGCCGTTATTACTGAAACATTTAAAAAGCCATTGTGTCTCGCGTGGAACCACGTATCAGGCACTCACGGGGTTAAGAGATGACGCCCAGTCAGATATCATCAGCACTTATTTTTAACTTAAAACGTCAATCCGCCGTATAGGTATTTTTTATTATTGAGAGGCTCGCGCTTGACCACTATCTCACCTGATGGTAAGCGATGATGTGTTCGACGATGTAAAACGCTGACCTAGAAGTAACCTATTCACTATTGACTTAAATTTCACTAGGTTGTATATAGGTTGTAGCTATAAGGAAATAAAGGCAGGGAACTCCACTAAAATAAAAAAAACTGGCCAAGTGCGAGTCGGACTCGCACAAGAAGGGTTCCGTACCATTATCGCAAAACACTGCATTGTTGTGTGCACACACATTTGTTGTATGGGAGCCCCCCTTAATTTATTTTATTTTAATTTATTAATTATTATTTTTTGAAGTAAATATACAACTAAACATTCTGTGAATATTTCAAGCGTCTACCTGTTGCCGTTATTAATATCGAGCAAAAAACGGCAAAAATATCACGTTTATTGTATGGGAGCCCCCCTTTAATATTTATTTTATACTGTTTTTAGTATTTGTTGTTATAGCGGCAACAGAAATACATCATCTGTGAAAATTTCAACTGTGTAGCTATCACGGTTCATGAGATACAGCCTGGAGACAGACGGACAGACAGACAGACAGACAGACAGACAGACAGACAGACAGACAGACGGATCGCGAAGTCTTAGTAATAGGGTCCCGTTTTTACCCTTTGGGTACGGAACCCTAAAAATGATCAGAAACATTACCTGCAATTTTTTTTATCCGTATTCTTTATTTACTTGTCAACGTACGTCAGTAAAGTTAACAATAACAAATCATAACATAACTTGGTTATTTTTATAATTTTAATAAATCAACATTTTTGAGTATCTCTAGAAAATAATTATTGTTTGTAAACACAAAAATAGCAAGTGCTGTATCGTCGCGCATTTACTTATTTCCTATGCAGTTCGATAGCGGCCGCGCTTTTTAGGTCTTCTCACGGCCTTAAAGATATTTATTCAAACACTCATCTCACAGAACTCAATCTGACATGATGATCAACCATTATTTTGCTAAATCGCTCGAGTGAGTGTACTGGACAACAGATTACGAGGACAACGGGAATACACCACAACAACAACCTTATTAAGATAACATATCGAACTTAACGTTTTCAAAATTTTGTTTTTATGTTTTTTTTTTATTATTAATATTTTATTGACAGAAAATATTCTTACCTTCTTCTTATCTTTCGATTTCTGCCTCAATCTTCTTAAATATCGATAAACGAGATTCTAACATTAGTAGCCATACTAATTACCTATAGTATTATACTCACATTACTTAAACGTCACAAAAATCTCACTGTCGAAAATAGCATTCAAGTCTGTCTTGCAGCCTTATTGCGTAATGAATTTGGCAAGGCAAAGGGCATAGAGCAGTGGTGGGCAAACTTTCTTAATGGAGGGGCCAGAAAGTTAAAGAAATTTCAGAGGAGGGCCGGAATTTACTTTTTAAACATATTTCTTTAACCGGATATTGTTTTTTTTTAGGTTTTCCGCATTCACCTTTTTTTCAGCGTCATTCATCAAAGCATATTTGGTTTTAGCATGCTTGGTGTTAAAATGGCGAGTGAGGTTAAAACCTTTAAATGCCGCCACTGCTTCTTCATTACATATAAGACATACTGGCTTACCGTTGTATTCTGCACTACCTTTACCTATGCGTCTATTATTCTACTAAGTAGAATCTACTTTATACTACTGGGCCCTCAAACTATAATTATCGCGGGCCACATACTATTCATGCCGTAGGACCGTCGGTGGGCCGGATTAAATTCTTTGGCGGGTCGAACTTTGCCCATCACTGGCAAAGAGTTTTAAAAATCGACCAATCACATGCGAGATGAAAGACGCGATGTGGATTTCCGTCTATGTTATTGGTCGATTTTTCATACTCTTTGTCTTGCCCAATTCATTACGCAATAAGGCTGCAGCTCTAAAAACATGCATTAAACCCAGGTTATATTGGCATCTGCTAAAAGTATGTTTAATGACCTTTAAGTTAACAACAGTAAGACTTCATAAATAACACAATTCTTCAGAGGAGCACGTCCTCGTTAAACAAACTTTGTTAAAATACGCATTACAGGAGCCGTTAATTACACCACCCTAGGAGGGGTATAAAACAGCCGATCACAGTCAAATAAAAGTCATACGCCATCCAGGCCATGAAATGAACACTGTTGGACAACTTCAGCAAGAAAAACAGCCCTGAAAATGGATACCGCTGCAGATTGCCGCTCAAGTGATTGCACTACTGTAATCAGGGATGCTCCATGCAGGGGTCTTTGGCTACTGAATTTAGGCGATTTTCTCGTTCGACGAGTGTTCCAACGTCTACGAAAGACTGGTGGCTATATTCGAAGACGTGGATCTGGCAGACAACGCTGCACATCTGAAAGAGACGATCCTTACACTGTGTCGACTTCACTGCGGAATCGACTCTCCAATGCTGTTGAAGTGCAACAACGGCGCCGATCAGTACGCAGAATTTTAGTCAGCGTCTCCACGGTTAGGAGAAGGTTGCAGGAGAAGGAAATTGCTGCCTGTAGAGCTGCTACACGGCCAAAATTTACTGCACAGCATTGTAGAAACCTGTTACGATGTGCCCGCGACCATGTTGATTGGACACGGGCCACTCGCCTTTATCTAGATATTTTAACTTAATTAATAAGTATAATTGTTGTTGTATAATCCGTAATATCTAGTATTATATTATCTGTGGTAATATATATAAACCTTAGGATTACCGTCGTCCAAGATTTTACAATAATATCAAAACTGAATAAATAAATGCGAAGGGGTCTGTCTGCTTGATTGTTACGATTTTATGTCTCAAACGTCGAACCAATTTTGTTGAATTTAGGAACAGAGATAGATTGAACCTTGGTCCTTCCTACATATATCTTTCTTCTTCACAAAATATATAGCTATATAGAAAGGACTTCTTACCCTGGCAGTATGTTCCCTTTGCATAATATTAGAAATTAGTTTCTCTTCCTATTCCTTACATGCATTTCTGAAGGCCCGCCTTGCAATGCTTTGACGGATTTACTGACGAGCTAATTCCACACCACTTTGTCTTCTGCTCTTGTCAGGGCAATGAGCACCGTGAGTCCCGTAATCGCTCTTATCCGGTCTGACAAGCGAGTAGGTGAACGTTCGTGCGGTCTTTTACCACCCACCTTTCCCACCACAAGCAGTTTTTCGACTTTGGTTCGGTTCTTTGACTATCTCCGAGCGATATGACCAAAGTAACTCGGGTCTCTCTGGTAACATATCGTCGAAAGTCAAAATCATCGTCAGAAACTTGTAATTAATACAATTTAATCATCCACCGAAGTCCGAATACATAACTATGGTAACTATTTGGCATGATATTTATTTGTAAAACAAGCTGTCGCTTAACACAGTCGTTCAATCATTGCAGGTATCTGATGTAGCTGCTACCTAAGTAATTATTACCAATTCAACCTTAGGGTAAGGAAAATTCAAACCAATTAAAATCGTTCGAAGGGATTTCGTAGTGACTAAAGTACCTATTAAGTTGAGTAAATCAGTATGAGTAAGTAAACAAACTGTGAATGCTATACATCAGGTAAATCCCTTCAAACTGGTCATAGTACCATGGAAGTTTTAAGGAATGCAGTTGAATGAGGATCATTTTAATGTAACAAAATTGTTTATTTACAGAAGTGATATCAATTATTATTGCCACCAACTCATCACTATTCGAGGAAGAATATGTGAAACTTAATAGGTTGTGGTTCGGGGGTTCCTTTTCAAAAATGGTCTGAAAAGTGAGGCCGAGTATGATACTACGGACTTTTTGTTAGATTGGGGGCTTAAATTTTGTTTGATTATTTTTAACCTAGGTGCCTAAATAGGTAGAATTATAATGTTAAATATAAATATAAAATCTATACAGTTTATCTGATTCCCTTTAATGTAAATTAAAGGAAAATAAATGAGAATTTGAGGACAAAGAGTAGATATGTAGATACCTATATTTTTCAGTGTTTCTGGTTTGTCTTATCTTTGAGGTAATGTAAGATAAACAATAAAATTCAGTACAAAACTACAAGTAACTCAATAGGCACATAATAACAAATAAATAGCTAATCTATGTTTTGAGAAACCCGTTTAAGACCGAAGGTTATTATGTCAATGACCATACCGGTTGTTCTTGGGTTCTTAAACCATTTCGCATACCTAAATAGATACGTTATTTGATGATGTACATTACCACGCAAAGAAATAAATTTTGGTTTAAATGAATTGCACAAGATGGCGTGATAAACTTCGATTTGTTATCAAGTTATGTGCAATATTAAGATTTTCTAGAGATCATAAAAAATGTATGTTCTTGTTTAATTAACTCTCCTAAGCACAAAATTAAGGATTATTTGGGTCTTAATTCACATTTCAAAGATTATTTGAATGGATCGTTTAAAATTTATTCCAATAAATGGCGCGGTTTTAAATTTCTGAGGCATCTAATCGATTAAAAAAAAAATGTAACACATTTAGGTACCATGAAACTGTAAAAACGTGAAAAAAAAATACTATAAAACAAATCGTCACTGTATTTAATAAAAAAAACCGGCCAAGTGCGTGTCGGGCCTCGCGCAGTAATAGGTTTCCGAAGTTGCATAATAATGTGGACTAAAAAGAGGGTTTTGTTGTTGTTACATGAACATTAGAACGGTTTCAGCGGCTCACAAAGTCTAAAAACGGTATGTATATGTAATATAGATTAAAAAATCCTATGTGGGCCATAGGATTTTTTAATCTATATTCTCGCGTTTGACCACTATCTCGCCTGATGGTAAGCGATGATGTGGTCTACATCAAGCACGCTTGCCTAGATGTAATCTATTCACTCTTGACTTAAACTAAATAAGGACTAACTGGTAACTGAAGAAGGAGTTATAAAATCCAACTTCGCAACTGAAGTTAAAAAAAATATTATCTATTTGAGTACCACCGCGGGTGCGAATTGCGAAAGGAGCCGATACGAGCGTGCGTTAGAGTCACGGGGAATGGTATAGTTAGTTCCTGGATCCTTGCGTGCACGCTCCTTATTTATTTCTCTTTCGGAATTAGAAAAACATCGTACGTATTCACCTCTAATCTCCTCTAATACCGCAGACTAGAGGTGAATCCTCTAATCTGCGGTATTCACTATTTCATTCTGGAAAGTTTTACGCTAGTCAATTAGTGATGAAGTCGGGGCTGAATATTGACTTTATAGAACGATATCGACAAAAGAAAATAAGTAATTTGCTTGGAAATGGTATCTAATTTGACTTTACTTTAACGTTTTAATTACAAACTACTTCTACACTAACACAAAATAGACACCACCGCGCGCATGCGCCGTATGGACTACGTTCTGGTACTGCCAACGACTCCGGCCACTCCAATGCGTTATTCGAGCTTAAACATTATTAATTTAGAAATCATTATTATTAAGGATGTTATGATTTTATTTTTGTATATTTTTACATGGTTCATAAGCATATATTTACTATCTGTTTTACACAGCTAACAATGTTATTTAAGTAAGGCATTTGTACAAAAATTATACTGTTCCAAGTACATTTTATAAGTTGGTCGACTATTACTCGTAAACTTGTAAAGCCTACTTAGCTGTGATAGTTTTCCTTTTAATTTCGTTGTATATATTGAAAAATTACTAAAATAAAGTTGATAGCTATGTAAAACAGAGTAAATATAATGCTTACGAACCATGTAAAAATATACAAAAATGAAATCATAACAGGCTTTACAAGTTTACGAGTAATAGTCGACCAACTTATAA
The DNA here is from genome assembly GCA_945859665.1 of Anorthoa munda. Lineage (NCBI taxonomy): Eukaryota > Metazoa > Arthropoda > Insecta > Lepidoptera > Noctuidae > Anorthoa > Anorthoa munda. The sequence continues at coordinate 12,219,511 of OX243900.1, read as the reverse complement.
AATGTACTTGGCACAGTAAATTTTTTGTACAAATGCCATTGAAAAATTACTTAAATAACGTTATTTAAGTAATTTTTCAATGGCATTTGTACAAAAATAGTCGACGGCACGAACTATTTTGTGCGCAGGGTTGAAATGCATGATATCTCATCCGAAAACACGTGGGAAATAGATAGATGCTGTGATGAGCAATAAAAAAGCTAGTTCGCGTACGAATTGGCACTTTTGAAAATTTGTAGCGAAACGGATGATGATTTATTTGAACGAAAACGAGCGCGCGAAATTTTATAAACAGACCTTTGGGAGTCTGGATGTCATGAAAAAACGACTAAATGTATCTGTCAAAATAAAATTATTTGCAATGTTGAACTACTAATCTATCCCTGTATCGTGGCTGTTTTGCAATTTTCCTTATGGTTTTTATTTTCGCCCAAAGATGCGTTAAAACCCTCTTTTTAATACATCAATTGTTAAAACAAATTTTAACGCATCTTTGAACCATTGAAATATGGAACTTTCGACGCTCACAACTTTCAAATATTCTTTTTTTTTACATTTTTGTTCCCATACAGGGCTAGATATAGATGAGACAAATTGATATCATTTTTTATTTTGAACGTACGTTCAGTACATCGTCAAACAGTGGAATAATCGCCAGACTACGTTTGTATGGATCTACTAGTGTAACCTTAAATACTGCTTACATAGATACGTTTATTGGCTATACCTATTATAATTGATTACTAATTGCATACGTGATAAATACTTCCCTGCATTTTAACGGTCAGTACCTTTTTAAGGTCAGTACAGGCACAGTGAATGTCAACTATATGACGCAGACGAGGTAATAGCTTGGGTTAATGACATTACAATGGGCTACCTTGACCACCTTTTTCGTTAAATCACATGAGCCCTATTTAAATTGCAGATTAATGGAATTGCGTCTAAGTAATTTTTCACACATACGTAAACTCACGCCTTTTTTTCCTATGAGGGTAGGCAGAACCTGCTACGATCTTAAGCGGCTTTCATGTGCTTAGTATAGCAAAGAAGGACCTAGTACTATACTATATAGCATGGCGTTCACATTACGCTATATTATCGCAAGCATTTATAGTATATAGCAAGCTCAGTTGAATGCGATATTTGAAGAGTGTGCACAGTTCTTGCGGGACGGCCGGGGGTGAGGGAGAAGGAAGAGGGCGGCGTATGATATAGCACAGCATGCATTCAGCGCATCGCATCAATTTTATATCGTATAGTAAGCCAATAATATATAGTACAGTACAATGTGAACGTGTCCATAACAATGTATGGTGCGCTTTACGATCTATCTCTTGATTTAAACTTCTAACCAATAACCTTAAAAACATAGGTACCAACTTATTGTCGTCAACTGTGTGGAAACATTTATTTGTTTAACAATTGTGTAAACATAAATTTAGTTGTACATCGCTATCTTTTAGATTTCTTTAGCATATCTCAGAAAAACTACCGGTATACGGTATTTATTAATCATCTAGCTATACTTCATAAAATATAGATTGATCTCTGCGACAGCTGTCAATACAAGCAGCTGTCAATCAATACAGTTACAATAGCGTTTGACAGGCTAACAATAACGTATACGTCAGTTTGACATATGTCGCAGAGATCAAGCTATCTTATAAGAAGTATAGTTAAAGACACAACATAAGCTAGAGATTCTAGAGGAAGCTGTAATAATGGATTCATTGAGTCAGATGACTTTAACCTTATTAGTGTGGCAAACGTCATACACTTTAATCCTGTAGGGAAAATACACTGGGAGTACTTATATATGGCTTCTTTAGCCAGGTTCCAGTAGTCCGAGTTTCCTAGACGTCATATGACGACATTACTACGAAAGCCTTTATCTCAGGGCCTTCCTTCGTTAGTTCAACAAGCAGCGCCGACGCAGACTCAGTGCGCGTTGGTTTTTGGCGCGCATTACATGTCCGACTTTAACACTAACTTTATTTACGTTAACTTATTTAATTATAATAAGCAATGTTAATAAATGACTAAATTATTTCCGTCTCGCAGTGAATCTTAAGTGATATATTAATTAATTAAATTTATTTGGATAAGATTTTATTTAGTGATAATTGAGAAAGATGGCGTTACACAAGCTTCTGGTGATATTTGCAGTATTTTGGATTGGGTAAGCGATTTATTTTATGTATACTTTTTTTTTAATTTCACCGCTTCCTTACATATAAATAATTCTATATTATGTAAGATAAATGCGGTTAGATAGTGTAGACGATTCCATGTCACGTTTAGAGAATTAGCGAAAAGCAAAGATAATAACTTTTACGGCTACCTTTATTTCATGACAGAACTTGTCGGTGACTGCAGACACAGATAATCTATACTATAATATTATTATAAAGAGGAAAGATTTTTTTGTTTGTTTGTTTGTACCGAATAGGCTCCGAAACTACTGGACCGATTTAAAAAATTCTTTCACCAATAGAAAGCTACGTTATTCCTGAGTAACATAGGCTATTTTTTTATCCCGAAAACGGGTCCTGTGGTGTGGCCCACGGGTGCGAAGCCGCGGGGAACAGCTAGTATAGGATAAAAGCATTACAAACCTAGGTAGGAACAGGTAGGTACCTGTTACTTTGAATTTAGAATTATTCATCTGCAGTTTTCATTGGTTTTTTTCCTTGTATTTCATAAAACATATGCATATGCATGCTAATCGAAAAGTGCATCCCACACAGAAACACGTTAGCAACTACAATACATTTGTATTGTAAGTATTCCAAAGATTTCAAAATAAAATTGTTAAGTATATTTCTTTGTATTTCATAAATAATGTAGATAATTACTAAAAAGATAAGCTGTATTCAACACTGTAATCCACCTTGAACCATCTATTGTTCTACTGCAAAATGGAGATTTAAAGATTAACAGTACCTACCTAATTATGAAAATAAATAACTTAATTATTCTGCGAAGATTGTTCAAACGTAAATGCTGAGGTTTACGAAACATCTTTTCCATATAAATCAAAGAAAAATACTTTGTTTAATTACCTACCTAGTCATTTAGTTTGCGTGCGAATAATTCTAAACCTGTTTAAGTTGCCTTATTTCAGTAGGTATTATTTAAATTCTTAAACGAATATAAAATTAACCTTTATGAGGATTCAGGGAGGATTATTTTTATTAAATTATTTCTTCAATGGAAGGTTGGCAAAAGCTCAAAATTTTGCAAATACCCACCTTAAAATTTTATGGTTTTTCTGTGATTTTTATAAAAAAACAACCGACTGCCAAATAATATGTACCTATTTTAAATTAGTTAAATAGTCGGTCCATAGGACCACAACTTATATAAAATTCATCATCTGCCTAGCCTTTTTTCCCAACTATATTGGGGTCGGCTTCCAGTCTTACCGGATTCAGCAGAGTACCAGTGTTTTACATGGAGCGACTGCCTATCTGACTTCCACAACCCAGTAACTGGGTAACACGGTACCCCTTGGCAAGACTGATGTCACATCTCAAGCTTCTGACTACCCGTAACGACTGTCAAAGATCTTTAAATGACAGTCGGGACCAACGGCTTAAGTGCTTTCCGAGGCACGGAGGAAACTCAGTATGTTGAAAATGGTCACCCATCCACAGACCGACCACGTCAAGCGTTGCTTAACCTTGATGATCGACCCGTGTGGCTGTTATTATTTAGCCACAAACTTATATAAAATTGTTACTTTTAAATGCTCAACCTATTGCTCGTGAGTTTGTTCGCTATTAACAGTTAACACAACGCTTAAAAATAATATCAAAATTTTGTTCTACCTTTGTGGCATTTCTTATTATAGTATACCTAATTTATCAGTACCTAATCCCATGCACTAGAATTGAGATAAAAGTAATGCTATCATTTACGCCTAGTTAAGGATAACTATGTCTCACGACTCTTATCACATGTAACAATGCTAGGTATATAGGTATAATTAACAAATCGCAAAGGCAATTCATTTATTCAGCGTGTTTGTACACAGATTTATTATGTACTTACACGTTTACGATAAGCCAGAATCATTCCCTCGAGATGAGCATGAATGCGCAAGCGACTCCTTTCCCCCAGCTAAAGATGGCAGGACGAATGCTGTGTGCTGTGGTTCCAGTCATTTAGTTTTGACAGAGCCCTACATCGGCCCTAGGACATTCATGAGACCTCATGCACAGTTCTCACCAAACTTTATGGCCGCTCTGAAGTTAGCTACAATGGCTGCGCAGTAGTAAATCTCATACAAAAACAGCACCGTTTCGTGACTTGTGCATCGGAGACCCAACTTCAGGGCGGCCCAGAAGTTTGGCTAGAACATGAACGTGAATGAACGCAACTTCGTGCGCCAACAGCGAGACTCGAACGACAGAGTGACGTGACATCACCAAGTGCACAGTTATTTTGACCGAGTATACCTTTTCTATCTACATGCAACAAAGAAGTGTCGAGTAACGAGCGTCATTTCTGAATGACGTCATAAGGTCTAGGCAGAATAATAATTGAGTAGGGCTAGTGCGAGATATGATGAGGTATTGACCTGTCTTAACATTCTCTGGGCAAAAAGAATATTCCTCAGATTTTATTTTTCTTAAGTGTGATAAAAATTAATGTCGGGTCCGTGAGGATCGACCTTGCTTTCGTATCTTGTGCCTTATTAAGGTCTGGCGAGGATGCGTAGCGAAGCTGTGAAATATGTGACTGTTACCACAGAATAAATAATAGTACCTGTTACCACCGAAGCTATGTAGAGTAAGTTCTAGAAGTATATTATTTAAATCAATTAATGACTAATACTGATTTAATTTACCTTCCTGCTTCCTGATGACTTATGTTTGTTGCTTTAGTTATTGCCAAGTTCTAAGTAAACAAAATAGCAGATATGTAACAAAAGTGGTTGAGGTGCTGCCTTCTCAGATACCTAATACAAATGATAAAAACAAACCTGTTGCCGTAGGTATATGTAACATTTTTGCCAAACAAGATACTAAAAGATAGCAGATAGCATAGTTATTTGAATATGATATTAAGACGAAAATAACGGTTTCAAAAAGCCGCTTGACGAAACCGAAATCAAGGTCTTCCTGTTGCATCTGCATTTGTATATTTTTTTTTGTAATGGACCGTTCCTGGGTTACGGAGATATCGGAGCGCAATACTCGAACTTTTTATATGTGATCGATTGAGTAATGTACATACATATTTACTTCTTCTCAAAGGGGGTCGGGACCTTTTGGAGCGGTTCATTCGCGATAAAATCGCAAAAAGACCGAAATACAGTTGCGATGCTGCTGGTCATATACCTTCGCCCACGTAAACACGCGATGCAGCAACGATATAGTAGTGCGCTGTAGTGATTACCTGCGAACGCCTGTGGACGCTACAGCTACAAAATTGCGCAATAGTGGTAATTCTAAATCAATCAGACGCGTGTCTACTTCAATGCAGTCGCGTTGCAAAGATGACAAACGGCCAAAAGTAACGCTGTAAGAAATACGGATTCGCAGAAAATGGGGCCTTCCCCTTAAATATGGAGGTATTACTCGTAGTACCTACCTTAGCTACCCTAGTACTGTAACTACATTCTTTCGTAAGTATAATGTTTTGTGTGAGTCACGTTGCGCGCTGCCGTAAACAAACCGCGGTTTTTCACATCAAAAATGAAAGTCTTTCTCAGCATTTATTTTTGTGCGAAAGTACTTAGTTTGATGTACTGAATTCGTGGATCTTTGTGACGAAGCTTTTTACTCCTTGTATGATAAGCACTAACCATTTTAGGTATATTCAGCTTCGCCCGCGTGGAAACTATTCGACCATTCGTCAAATATTGATATTCTGATGGAATAGTAATTCATTATTAATATAATAGAAGCAGTTCTATTAGTTCGTTGCCCACATACAAAAAAAAGACTTTAGTTTGCAGGTGCTGAAGAAAACTTTTGTTGCTGTACTCATGATTTTCCCGATTTAATACGCGTACGAAATATTGATCAGCAGTCGCGTCGCGCTCGACGAACGTTTCAATCCTATTACCTACTTTAAATTCAATTATATATTTCGATAGAGTGAACTGATTGCGATGCAACAAAAATTAAGTAATACTTCAACTTACGCATAATGTTTACGTATAAAAGTTATCTACATTCGTTTCTTACATTTTACGTGATGCGTGCACAAGTAAACAGGCAGACAAAAATTTCAAAAATGCTGGACTTGAAATTTAAATGACGTCAAATAAAACATCTTTTTACATGTTTCTCACATATTATTTGTAATTTTCCAACAAGAGCTTGTCTTTGGTACTCACCCAGTATTTTTTTCGTTTTTGACACCGACTTCCAAAAAGAAAGTAATTTTTTGCTTTGTTTTGTTTTTTGTTTTGGAAGTCGGTTTAGTTTTTTAATTACAGGTTACATCATTATTATTGGAAAATTACATATAATATGTGAGAACGATGTCAAAAGTCGTGCACGTAAAAGCGTCTAGAATAAAACCAACAATTCAAAAATACAATAATTTGTTTTGGAAGTCGGTTTAGATTTTTTTTTGTAAAAAAGATTTTTTGTTTTTAGTTTTGGTACCTTATATTACCATGAAAATCATTTATCATAACAATTCAAACAAACCTAAACATGACTGGGTACTTGGTTTTATTAAGGAGTTCCGGTGCCTACGTTCCGGCTACCTTTTATCACCAGAGCAGTTCGATGGTACCATTTTCATTAGAACAATTTATTTATATTTGTTTCATCACAGTCATTTAACTATTCGGGATACCTTAAACCCAAAACATACTTAACACTGAAAAGTTCCATTGGCCTTCTGTGGTCTTCTTCATTAATTCCACTTCACCAAATGATACTTTCTGAATGCAAATGCTTGCCATATTGATGAAAATACCAAAATCGCTATATGTATGCCTGTAAAATTTGAAGAGTTGCTTAGATTTCCATGAGATCCTCTCATCAAATCCTGACTTGATGACAATGGGACCACTTCGAAAGTAACAAACAAAAAAGGATTTTCAAAATGGGTTCATAATTGACGGAGTAATCGGTGAACATACACTAAAAAAACTTACATACAGCCGAACATAGAACCTCCTCCTTTTTGGAAAGTCGGTTAAAAACTGATGGAATAGACTTGAATAGAGTATCCTTGCGTGGAGTTTCTTGCACATCTTCTCCATAGAGACCTACTGACGCTAGATTCATCTTTTGTTTGACAATTCAAAAGTAATTTTAAATGGTTCATTTGAAATAAAGTATTTTGATTTGATTTGATTTGACAAACTTGTCTGTATGAGACCGGGCAGAGCCATTGGTTTAGCTGTTACACAGTTTATAATTGTTATCCAATGCGCAATAAATAAGTAACTACCTATGAATAGGGGCATACATTTATATTCTAAACGATTAAAAATAAAGTAGGTACCTTGCCGGGCAAACAAGTCTTTAAAGCCGCTGCTTGAGCACTGCGAAATCCAACTTATAATTTATCCAACTTTACGATTTCTAGGTACCTACACATTAATATGATAATTTACATTTTTATGAACCTGTTTTAAATTTATTCTTTAGATTTTAAAGGGAGCGCGTCGACGTGTGTTTTTTCTAAATTGTTGTAAGTTTTGGTTACAACATTATTGCGAAATTATTATTTTGTACTAAAGTTAAAGCTATTGAAGATTGTCATTGAAGAAGTAATAGTTGCTAGTGAGTAGGAATAAAATAATAAAGCGCTATAATTAGTATCTAATCTCAATTATGTATTTAAGCACTGTAACTTGTTTTTCCCTATACTGCGGTCTTGGTGGGGAACTCTGGATTAGACTTGTTTGCTGATGAATGGACACTTAATATTATCGTCAATATAACTTTTGAAGATAATGTTATAATGTTTGCCGTATTAAATAAATAAGGTAAAATGTCCAGCGCGGATAGAATCGATACATTGAGAACCACATTAAAATAAGTGCGTTTATGTTGTCATGTCTGATTGAATTGAATTCAATTAGGTAAAGTCAGTGTATGAAAGGCAGTCGGAAGAGTCAATTGTTGGCACAGGCCACCCTGCATAATGCACTAGCCTTTGGCAGTGGCTTCACACGCGTGTAGATATGTCGGATATTATCCACTGGAACAGTACTACAATCTAATGGATAAAACCCGACATTCACGCGTGCCGGGATAAAAAGTGTCCTATGTCCTTATACAGGTCTGTCATCTATCCTTGTGTCATGTTTTATCCAATTCCGTTTAACTGTTTTGAGGCTTGATTGATTGATAAATTTCCAAACGTACAGAATTTTGTTTTTTTTTTTTATCAATAATAGGCTCGCGCTTGACCACTAATAATATTAGTAATATAATAATATTAATTTATTGTTTTATTTCTATTGTTTTAATAATATTAGTAAGGTTTGAAATGTATTCCTGCCATCCTTGTAAAGTAAAGGAGTGCCAATGACGATGTCCACTTCTAGGTTTTCATTTAATTACATCAAACTGTCCGAATGACTAGTAAACCAACCACTTTTACGGAGTAACCAGATTGTGAGCAAGTATCCTCATAGCTTCGGTTTTCCTCTCACACTGGGAAATATCATAATGTATCTACAAATGTTAGGATGTTGAAACTGAGTGCTTTAAGTACTAATAAAATTATTCATTAAAACATCTTTTTTGAAAACATTTTTCATTTGATACCCATATCAAGGCAGTGCAGAAAAAATAACCAGTCCGCAATCTTGGGCCGTCCGCCATATTGGATTTAGAATAACGTCACTTAGTTAACCATGCATTGTCATCCAAACTACAAAATATCAGGTGCCAAATTCAAAATGTGTATACAAAATTTCATCTTAATCGGTGGAGGTTAACTTCTTTAAAATTCAGTTGCAAGATTTGAGCCGAAAACACTTACATACATACATTGCAAGTTAAATAAAAGCTTGTAAAAATAGAACTTGCATCTCCAGTTCATCTCGAACTATACCGAGATAAAAAAAAGCTTGTAATAAAAAAGCCTGCATCTATAACAGGCTTTTTTACCCGACTGCCGAAGGAGGGTAATGTGTTTATCAGTCTATGTATGTATGTATGTATGTTTGTTCCTATGTGGCATTCTAGAGACCAAACGCGTTGGCCGATTTTGATGTTTCTTACGTCAATCGATTTGTCTTAATCTTGCGAGTGTCACTGGCTACATTAAAATTGGAAAATACAAAAATGGCGGCTTTTGGGCGCCATTTCGAGGGGGAAAAAAAATTTTTTTCTTCTAAACCCATCGTGTGGGGTATCAAAATAAAGGATTTTATGAGGCGATTTCAAAAATATATAACACTTATATGTTTAAATGTACCTAATTCTAAAAAAAAATAACTAAAAAGTTATAAATAAAAAAAGTTAATTAAAAAAATCAAAAAACCCGACTGCTTAAAAAGCAAGCTAAAAAGACGTAAACAAGAAGAAAATCATGCTGTGCAGTCGGAGGATACATCTGGTTTTGGTCCGCCAGCTCGCGAATATGTATACTCCGACTGCACAGCATGATTTTCTTCTTGTTTACGTCTTTTTAGCTTGCTTTTTAAGCAGTCGGGTTTTTTGATTTTTTTAATTAACTTTTTTTATTTATTACCTTGATTTCGTACGTTTGTCCGGCAACTAGTAATGAAATCGATTTTTTTCATACAACTTAGCGGCTTATAAATTTGGAATCATTGGAATAATATAGAACTAAGGAGGTTTCGTGATGTAGCTGGAAGATGGGCATAGCAACTCCTCAACCAGACAAGTTAGCACCATCATGTTAGGCCTCATTGGATATATCGAAGTGATATTACATTTCGTACTTTGTTGTCCAATAAAAGCTTGTTTTAAAAAGATTTTTGTCCATAGAAATATGCAAATGAGAATGACAGTAAATTATGGCTATTGATGAGGAGGCGAAACGACTGGTTTCTCAAGAAAAGATGCGTCATGTAGGAAAAAGATGTCTAGCGAACAGACATGGTATTTTTTGCCACCGCCGCCGCGCCGCGCCGAGAGGAAAAATTACTGTTATCCATACTAATATTATAAATTCAAAAGTAACTCTGCCTGTCTATCTGTCTGTCTGTTTGTTACCTTTTCACGCCAAAACCACTGAACGGAATTCAATGAAATTAGGCAAGAAGATAGATGGAATCCTGAGGAAGGACATAGGCAAAACAAAAAAAAAAATGTTTTGCATATAGTAAAACAAAAAGAATATTGTTATGTAGGTAGGTAGATAGGGTAGGATAGGTAGGCTAGGTAGGTAGGTAAGGTAGATAGGTAGTGTAGAGAGTTAGGTAGGTGTAGATAGGGTAGGGTAGGTAGGTAGGATAGGGTAAGGCAGGTTGGTAGCCAGTTGACGGGAGCAAAGCCGCGGGAGACAGCTAGTTTATTATAACTCATTTTATTGTTTGAATATATTTTTGTGTTTTTATATTGGGTGTCCCAATCGGGCTCAAAATTTATTTTCTCTCTTTCATCAAACAAACAAAATTTACTGTCTTTAACTATGACATTAATTTAGCAACTTGGGTAATGTTTGGGCTTAAAGGAGTTTCTGCTCAGATTAATATTATCCGCACATTAATATAATGTTCTGTACCCGCACGATGAATCCATTCAGTTAAATTGGGCTAAGCAAGTTTTGGGTAAATGGCTCAGTATATCACGTCACCTTGAATTAACTGCCATTCTTGTCTTTACCACCTAATAGTTACCGCATAAATAGGGCTTACGCTTAGTACGCATTGCGATTTGTATTCGCGCGAAATTTTGTCCGCGTACTGAATTTGACTAACATCGCTCGAAATTTTATCCGCAGTGCCGCGGATAAAATGCCGCGTGATTTTTGTCTCCTTCATAGAGTTCAAAATATTCGCGCATGTTTAATCCGCGCCGCGGTGCGGTGGATTCTGTGGCAAAACGTGGCTTTCTTGCGGTATTATTTCCGCGTAATTTTTTTCCGCTATCCGTGCAGCTTCATACAATTCCATAGGTCGCAGAATGCGCGGAAAAAAATCGCACGAATAAAAATCGCAGTGCGTGTATATAGGGCATTTTATACAAATTATTCAGTCGAAGATAGATATTAACAATTTATTGCATAATTCCAACCTTTAGCGTTACCTTTATATAATTAGTCATTACCTTTCAAAACCTTGCGCTTTATGACTCTCAAGTATTTGTTACAGTAGGTTACTTGGTTATTATAAATGTATTTTGTGTTCCGTAAAATCTCGATACGGCAGGTACGAAGGTTTTCCTCGCGGAAACCGGGTACCAACTTCACATTGACAATGACATAGTTCTGCGCGTATTTTAATAATTCAAGAAAGGGCCTTACCTTAAAGGTCTTACACAACTAGCTTATCAAGAGACATTGAACAAAAGGGAAAGTAAAGTCTTTATTTAATGCATGAGCGATTATTTTATGTAATTTATTTTATTCACCGGAGCAATGACTTGTTCTTGAGAAGTTGTTTTTTTTTTTCACTTTATTCACTGCTATTGTTATCACAAACGATAAACGTAATGGGAAATGCTGTCTATTACCCAATAAGATTGTCACGTGGTTTTGGTTTGAATGTAGTGATTTCACTTTTTTTTTTCTTTACTTGGTACTTTTACATATTATATATTTTTTTATAAGATACTAGCTGTTCCCCGCGGCTTCGCTCCCGTGGGCCACCCCACAGGACCCGATTTCGGGATAAAAAAATAGCCTATGTTATTCAGAGATAACGTAGCTATCTATTGGTGAAAGAATTTTTTAAATCGGTCCAGTAGTTTCGGAGCCTATTCGGTACAAACAAACAAACAAACAAAAAAATCTTTCCTCTTTATAATATTATATTAGTATAGATAAATATATTAACATATCACAATCTTAAAAACAATCTTAAACATATCATATTAACATTTGAATATTCTAAAAAAAAAAACAAGCCTATATACAAATACAAACGGGAGATGGAAAATAGCTCATTGTGCATCAAAAAATTCGTCCACATCGATGTCAATGGGAAACGTGCCCAGAACGCTGGCAGCATTGCCACTTTGGATGGCAATTCTGATTCTCTGGCCAAAGAAAGGGCCAGCCCTCTGGTCACGTGAAGAATCAACGATTTTAAATTGATTTCATAACAATTCGAGCAAAGAAAAATTACCTACTTGTAAATAGTACAAATAGTTACATATGCACTGCATATTGCAGTCGCTTAATCAAAATGTTTGATAATATCATTGATATCAATATTTTGCCATCTGTTATTGCTATCGCTAATGCAGAGTAATCAGTATGATATACAGATATGGCAGATCGCTATAAAAAAATATTAATATAAATACATATAACAGGACCTAATATGAAATTCTTATTAAGGATTATAGTCCATTCAATATCTTATTATGGTAGGGAAGTGCTTGCATACATACATGCGTGAAAAAAACGAAGTGTTAGTTATGCATGGTTATATGTTGTTACCTCGAAAACTGGTGTGCGAACTTTGATGATTCTGGTTAGACGTGCAAATAATAATGTCTGCATGTTACTGTCTTATGCAGGGCAAAGGCACAAACAGCATTAGGTAATCACTACGCTTGCTAGAGGCGGTTTGACGATTTCAGACTTAAATTTCCTCACGATGTTTTTCTTCATCGTGTTCAGCGATATCCAAGATAAACTTAGAAAGTACATATGAATTAATAAAGTCACATTGGTACTTGGCCGGATTTTAACTCACGACCAGCACGATGCGACCTAGCCACTTAGCCACCACAACTAAGACATGCAAAAAAGATTAATTATATAACGACCCCTTGTTTTTACTACACTGCAAAAAGTTGCATTAATGGGGTATATTTTGGGACAATATATTTATACTAATATTATAAAGAGGAAAGATTTTTTTGTTTGTTTGTACCGAATAGGCTCCGAAACTACTGGACCGATTTGAAAAATTCTTTCACCAATAGAAAGCTACATTATGCCTGAGTGGCATAGGCTATTTTTTATCCCTAAAACGGGTCCTGTAGGGTGGTCCACGGGAGCGAAGCCGCGGTCAACAGCTAGTATTATATATTTTCCTTTATCATTTATCCTTTTTCATCTAATAACATTGTTTTCATCTAAATACGAAGGATAACGACTTCTGTTTCTGTAAAGTGAGGCCACTTAAGACAGGAAATGCGTGCTTTTTCAATAAACATTGAGTAGGCAAGTGTTTTATAGAGCAATCAGACAAGAGCCCAATCAAGTGCGACTAGTAAGTGATTTGGGTCATTCTAGTTTTCGAGAGAAATTTTGTAATGACTGAAAAACGATAGCGTTATTAAAGAAGACAAGACGTTGCTATACAATATCTAGATACTTATTTAATTAATCAATTAGGTCATAATGTATACGACAATAATATTATTCAGAGCTTGTTGTATCTCACTGCAGAGCAAAGGTCTCGCTTTCGTGTCTCAATTTTTTGCTACATCTGGCATACGACAATAGGTTCGTCAACTAAATATATTAACGTATTATGCATTAAACAAGCAAGCAACAACAAGTAAAATAGTTTTTTCACTCGGGGACAGGCTTTTGTCCGAAGAATGGCCAGCTATATAGCTAACTATCCAAAGAACCATATTATTTAAAACTGTTTGGCAGTAAATTGAAAGCTGTTTGATACGTTATTTAAAACTTTTTGATATTATAATTATTTGAAACTGGTTGACATTATATTTAAAACTGTTTGGACATATTATTTATAACTGTTTGACATTGTATTGAAAATTGTTTGGCAGTAAATTGGAAGCTGTTTGATAAGTTATTTAAAACTTTTTGATATTATATTTGAAACTTGTTGATATATTATCATTATATTTTGAATGTTATCTTGAAATGTTAATTAATAATTCATAGTTCATTGTATTTTTATGTAAATTGCATGTGTAGGTATATATTCAACACATAGTAAATTGTTTTATGAATAAATGAAATGAACCAAGTTAGTATTGCGAAAGGTTAGTTCAATGTTCTGTTTACCAATACTGTCGTCGGGGGACCATTAGTCAAATGCTAGAATTATGGGCAATATTATGTATGTACGTTGTGAGCTTTTGTGTGCAGAACTTGGAAAACTATGGCGATAAAAATAATGAGGTAGTGATTTGTTCTGTTTAGCGTCAACTAGGGCATGCATTTCGAAATTTCGATATTTCATAGTTTCGAAATTTCGGACCATATTTGCATGTTTATTAATTTCGAAATTGAGAGCCTTAATTTCGAAATTTCGAAACTGGATTTAATTTAAATATTATGTTATTTTTTATACAATAATTAAATTTATTATTGAAACCAAAAGAGGATCATCTGAAAATGAGTCTGAATTCGGATCTAAAGCCAATTAAACCGTTGCGTTGGGCCATTTTGTGACCATGTGTGCTAACATTACAATAAAACAAAGGCTAACCATGGTGTTAAATAAATAAAGAAGAGTGAAAAAAAATCGGCAATTTAAAAAAAAACGAGCTTTGTATTAATGGTGGCCAGTGAGGGGAATACTTTGACAAGGTGTAAAATCGTTTGCTGGGAATGCCAATATTTTATTTACTATTGGAGGGAAACCTTCGCCTGAACTCGCGCCTGAACTTTTGGGAAAAAAACCAGGTAGTGTGGTATTTTTACCTCATTAAAACCAAACCGGTGATCCCATCAGCACTTCTTAAAATACCACATCTTTGGGGAGCCTATAAAGGAGTCTCCCGTGAACCTCGCTGTGGATGGCAGCACGTGATTACTGTGTCACTGTCTTTGCTGAGGTCACTCGGTGGACGGACAGAGACCCCACTCTGAGCGCCCGAAACCCCGCAGCCTTAAATGTTAAAGGCGGGGTTTCGGCGTGTCTACATCGTCGGTTTGCCTCCTCTTCTATGAATGGGGTTGGCCTTCTCCCGATTTCACTCGGTGGCTATTTCACTCTAGTTTTCTGTCTCCGCCAGCATATTCCTCACTAATATTGGCAGAGACAGGGCTCGCCCGATCCTGGCGACTAAGACCCACCGCACAAAGGCCTAAGAAGGCACTCCTCGAGCGTGTGCCGTGCAGAATCCAAGTTGCCTCTACAATGAAGGCAATTTACCGTGACCTATCACCCAATCCTATTCAGGTACTCACCGAAGCAACCGTGCCCGATCAGTACCTGAATATGCCTGTAGGAGATGTACTCCGCTCTTTTCAGCCATACGTGCTATTCAAATGACCATTTTCTGCTACAGGCTGTTGATTTTAGTCCTGCAGCGTCGGACATCTGGCAGTCTATTTCTGCCTCCGAGATTGGGCAGCAGTCTATGCAAAGCACCCACTGGCCTCCCAATGCGGGACAAAAGGAGCTCGAAATGTTTTTCGAAGCCCCAACGTACATGGTTAAACCGAGATAGTGGACTTGCACATCTCCTATTGTCACTAACGAGCTGGATGGCTCTCTATTCTTCGCGCAAGCCAGCAGCGCTTTAATTTTATGAGGTGCTATCTGTAACTATCTTTAACCCCAGCTCGCTAATCAACGCTGACCGAACGCCTCTTGCCACTCCGAGCTCGGAAAGCTGCTATCGTCGAAGTATTTGTATTCGAAGTCTTGAGAAAAGAAAAATCACTTTGTGTGAATATAAATTGCAATTAGGCACCTCTCCAGACTACAAATTCTGCGTTTTGAGTTTAGTTCAAGTATTTTTTGATTATCCATTATAGTTGGCTCCACAGTTTCGAAATTTCGAAATTTCGAAACTGAGAAGTCCAATTTCGTAAGCTAATTTCGAAATTAAAAATGTACGAAACTGCACGCCCTAGCGTCAACCTCCTTGGGCAAAGAAAATTTAAATTAGGAACAAAGTATCATCGACACGAATAAGAACTGATTACTGAGAAAGGTGTTGCCACACAAATGGGTCTGCAGTCGATCAATGAAATTGATCGTCGTTGATCGACGTCTGTCGTTCGGTGTAGTAGCTTTGGCTATGATTTGCTGTAGTAGGAACTATAGATCTACACCTTTTTTTATTATATCTATGATAGATCGATGGCATCCATTATTTATTTTGGTCTTACGTTTGGCGGTTAAAAATAATGAAGATTCCTACTTCGATTTAATATCTACCTTTTAATTTTTTTACGAATCAATCAGCAAGATAATTTAATATCTACTTAATCAGTTATACGGTTGTATAAACAACACATACCTCTTGGTGATTGTAAATTACATTGCTACGTAGTTGTCTATGTGTTTTTAGTCTATTTGTGTCTGGTCTAGCGATTTAATGACTCATACGGAAAACCTAGCTCTATAGGTCTCTAGTGAACAAACGGTCAGCTCAGTATAGGCAGATTTTAAAGTGACGATTTGTAATGTAAAGGTTCTAAAAAGTAATGGGTCGCAATGGAATTTGAACTTTATCTTGCAAATCATAGACTTTGTTTTTCCAAAATTTGAAAAATATCTCTTGTTTTGATTTCAAATGTAAGCTCAATTTCCAGTCAATAGTAGATGTTTATTTGTCTTATTAGGGCCAATTTCTCCAACGACAGATATCTTTATCCGAGCAATAATTTTGATTTTTTTACCATTTTCCCATACAACAACTGCCAAATTTTGGAAGACGTTGGAAATAGTACATTATGGTACAAGTTTGTAATGTTGGTGATTACTGCCGAGGATGGTAATCATCAATACACTCGTGTATCATACGACGTTTTTCAACACACTTGTGAAGAAAATAAAACTAAAAAATAATTTTATTTAGTAGATAATAGATGTTTTTCCTTGGAGTTTTCAGGTAGTAAACTTTCCATAACGTTAGCTTCACATCTTATATCGGGCGGTGTACAACATAAATCGTTTTCTTCATACTTAGTACTTGTAGACATTTTAATTAATAAATAACTGTAATTTCAACAGTGAAAACGAGATGTGAAAAATTTTCGCAATGGCGGGAAAAATTAATCAGTTTTCCTATGCGCGCGCATCTAACAATGGCGATCGCCATGGACTAAAAGAATGCGGTTTCTTTTTTTTTGGCTTTTCGCGGATAGCGTTTTAGCCACGTACAAAATGGGGAATTTCAAGTTTTCTTTATTACAGAGAAAACAAAAGTTATATTTGAGTGAAAGTTTTATTTGCTAACCACGTACAAGTTGAAATTATCTATTTAAATACGAAGTTGAATTTGTACTATTGAGCACGATCTTTTTTGTATTGGAACTTTTTTAAGAACATAGCAAATCAAACAATAAAAAAATATATAACTCACTTGCGAATAATAGCAATGAAAAAGTCACAGTTTGATTACAGGTATCATTATGTGCCTAATTGCGGTGAAATTAGAGCCACTTTATGAGCAAGTGTGTTGAAAAAATAATTATATATTTCATCAGCAGTTGAATGCACTAAGCAACAACTTGATAGGTATAAGAGGTGTAAAACTTATTAAAAACAAAACAATTAAGTAGAAACTTATCGTCCTTATGACACAAAATAAAAGACTTTTGATGATCTGAAGTGCGGTGCTAAAATAATAATGTTAATAGTTTATTAAATATACCTATAATTATTTATTTTTTTGTTTTTTATTTACTTGGTGTTCACAGATAGGTATGGAACAGGTTTGCCGATTGTACCTAACTCAATTTAACAATAAGCTTATCTGATTCTAATAGGCTTTGTTGAGACAAAGCAAATAAATAACTGAACTAATTCTAAAGTTCATTAACCCTTTCTAATCAGAATCCTTTCAGAGCGATCGCTAACTTTAGTGAGGTTGAGGTTAAAAAAATATTTATTGATTTTCTTTTAATTATTGCTTAAAGATACAGTTAACCGAACAATAAAAAACATTTGCAATCGCATTAAAAAAAACCGTATGATTAGTTTTACCCGGTTAAACACTGCTTAGTAGATTCTGCTAATATTTTTGTAATATTGTGTAAAATCCTTCCTGAATACTGTCTCTCAAGATTCAGGTTGCCCTAGTTTGAGAGGCAGGGTTATTAAATATGTATATCTTTAAAATTTTATTATTCAAAATGGTTACAATGTAATTCTTGCAATATAGCTGCACGTGTATGCAAACTGTAATGTAACCTTTTTTGCACCAATAAACATTTTTTATTTTTATTTTTTTTATCCAAATTTTGTACGGAGAATTTGAATAAGGAATCTTCTAAACAATATTTAAACTACCTAATTGTATTATTATGGTAAGTTATTTTGTGCTTAAGGCCCTTACTTACTACTGCGATATAAAGGCTGTCAATATTAGATAGTTACCGCTGATGAGCGGTTCATTGAACAACGCGATCCTTATTTACGAAGCTTATTTTAGCTTTTTAGCGGGCTTAAGGCTTTTATAATCTTTTTCTTTTGGTCATCTCTTCAATGGCAATTTTTAGGGTTCCGTACCCGAAGGGTTTAAACGTAACCCTATTGCTGACACTCACGTGTCCGTGCATCTGTCCGTCGTCTGTCACACTTTTATTCCGAAGAATTTTTAATGATTGATCTATGAACTTGAACTTTATTTTACTAACAAATGCCAAAATATTGATAAATTGGTACGGAACCTTAATTATGCAAAGTCCGACAGACGCTAGGCCGTTTTTTTTTAAGTCTGGGTTGTTAGCCTTGAGCACCTTCTTAGGTAATTTTTCTGGGGTTACGTCGCGCCGTCGGATTCTCCGGCACGCTTAGCACCTACCTCTTGGGAAAACCCAAGGTTTCTCCAGGTAATTTATCTTTTGCTTGTATTTAACATACAAGCCTTCATATCTAGTAATCATGTAAATAGTCGGATGGATAGAGAGGGACAGATTGTGTGAAAGATGATAAGTATGATAGAAAAAGGAGTGAATGAAAGCGTAACGTTTGATAGTGGAGAATGGAAGAAATATACGTAGTGTCCGACCGAAACTGGTTTTTACGACAGAAATCGAAATCGAATTTCGGTAACAGTCTCAGTTTCGGCGGAAACCGAAACCGAAACTTCCTTACAAGGATCATGTTTTGAGGGAAAAATAAAGAAAACATTACTATATCAGTCTTTATATTTTTATCTCAGAAATTTAAGGTAAACTTGATTTTACTATAATCTATGTATTAGATTCATTTTTTTTATGTTTACAACCTAATCTTATGCTATATCACGTAATAAAACTTACCGAATTCAAAACAAATCACACGAAAACACACAATAAACAAAACGGACTGCAAACACAAGCCAGTCAAGACATGATTAGGCACGTGGAAGCGGCAAAATGTCTTCGTCGCTTATCCACTTGGATGGAATTTACATGACCGATCACAGCGTCATACCCGAATGCAGTTTCGGTTTCGGTCGTAGTTTCGGCAGGTCGGCCGCTGAAACCGAAAATAAACCGAAACTCGTTTTTTTTTGCCGAAACTCAACCGAAACCGAAACCGAACTTTCGGTCGGACACTAAAGATAAGTGTAGGTTACGAGTAGTTACGACGAACTCAAGTCTGCCTTTGTAACTTTTGTACTTGCAGTCTAAATAAATAAATAATAAGTAACATGAGGCAAGCCAGGAATATTATAGTAGTTGTAAGGGATGGTTACACAAGATCGGGTGCTGCTGTATAAAATCAGTTTTTATCTATGACTCAGTTTTACCTTCGTGTCTCAAAACGAAATTTTCCGAATTTAACTAATCGGACAATAATTTTGATGATCTAATCAAAATGCAAGCTACAGTTTGTTGTGCTGATTTAGCTGGATGTATCCACTTATTATTAGACTTATAACCTGATATATTTACGTAGATAAATTATTATAAGAAATGGTATTTTCTTATAATCATTAGGTAAAAGAAAAAATAAGACGAAATTAATTATTTTTTGTGTAGTTGTAGATTTTACGCTAATAATTACCAATTAATTCGAACGTCTAGCTATGTACCTACTAGATTTTTATAAGAATTTAGTTACCATAAAAATAAAATACTTAAATTTTAATGAACTATTTGTATGCAAATTAATAAAAAATATATAAGAAACCGGCATAGAATAAAAGGACATAGCGGTTCTTTTATTTTATTTAGACATACAAACATATACCAACATATAAATAAATAAAATTGAAGTATCAGTTTCAAAAAAACAAATTGTTTTTTTTTGGTGCATTTTCACCGCACTATACCTAAACCACTGCAACTCCTGAAAGCCAGAACCAACAGTGGTGACCACCGGAAAAGCGCCGAGGCAATAAGGCGAATGAATTTTATCTATATGTGTACTTTGGCTAGCCTAAATTACCAAACATACAGATTTAGTACATATATTTTTTCCTTTGTATAGATTCTTTTACTGATTGTTTTGTGAATGTGTGAACATTGTAGGCCTTCTAGATTTCTAGACGCTTGTTAACATTTGTTAACTCTCTCGTTTATACAATTTTTTTTGTTTTGTTTCTTACGACATATTGTCGGGCCTACGTTGTCCCCCCATATCTAAGCACTAATACTGTAACATGGAAATATTGTAAAAACAAACCAATTTTTTTAAAAGAGTAACCGTGGATTTTCTTGCCGGTTCTTCTCCACAGGAAACGACTTACCCGAACCGTGCACCTTTTGTCGACGTTTTATAAGTGCCCATGTAGGCCTATGTGAAATAAAAAACATTTGATTTGATTTGATTATTATAAATACAAAAAAGTAATAAAAAACTGATTTTTGACATAACATTTTTTTTTGGAGAGGAGCCTTGTCAGGCAACATTACTACTACCATAATTCCAGCGAAAATACTTAACTAGGATTATTTTCGCAGTGTCTACCTTTTTTCCTGGACTATTTTATAATGACTGTTTTCTAAAATAACTGGTCCAAACAAATATAATAAAATAACAGAAATATTTGAAGCAAAATAAGGTATTTTAACGATACAAATGTCCTTCGAATATTGCGTTTGTAGAACGATGGAATAAATTGGCACGAGATTTGAGTCGTGACTTGATCTTACCACTGCTAATGGTGGAACTGTATAATATACTAGCTGTTGCCCGCGGCTTCGCTCCCGTGGGCCACCCCACAGGACCTGATTTCGGGATAAAAAAATAGCCTATGTCACTCAGGAATAATGTAGCTTTCTATTGGTGAAAGAATTTTTCAAATCGGTCCAGTAGTTTCGGAGCCTATTCGGTACAAACAAACAAACAAACAAACAAACAAAAAAATCTTTCCTCTTTATAATATTAGTATAGATTGACTTTATAATTTTTCATTGACCATAACCATACACATTTCTGTATCCGCTTCCTATTAAGGTAAACAACTACCGTTATCGATAAATCCGTAAACAAGCTAAAAAGCTGTTTTATAAAACAAATAAACTTATAACTAAATGTTTTGTTCACAGAAATGCTGAAATCCTCAACTTTTCCGGAGGGTTGAAATCGAATTACACATTTCCGAAAGACTTCATATTTGGAGTCTCTACAGCAGCATTCCAAATTGAAGGAGGATGGAATGAAGATGGTACGTCACTCATTTAAAACCACAATAATTCATCACAGTCAAAAGATCAAAGGTAAATTCATAAGCAACTGCATAACTCTTGTTCTGATTTACAGGAAAATCTGAAAGCATATGGGACAACCTAGTACACAACAACAAAACATTTGTGAAAGACGGATCTAACGCTGATGTAGCCGCAGACTCCTACCACCTCTACAAAAGAGACGCTGAGATGGTTCATGAACTTGGTGTTGACGTCTACAGGTTTTCCATCTCATGGCCGAGGATCTTGCCAACTGGTCTCACAAACAAGATAAACGTTTTGGGTCTTCAGTATTACGATAACCTTATTGATGAACTCATAAAGTATAATATAACTCCTATGGTGACGATTTATCACTGGGACTTGCCGCAGAAGTTACAGGATATCGGTGGATGGACGAACTCTCACATCGTTGATTACTTCACGGATTATGCAAAGGTCTTATTCGATAAATTCGCGGACAGAGTGAAATTCTGGGTGACGTTCAATGAGCCTATGCAGACGTGTCTGGAAGGTTACGGAGGAACATACAGAGCCCCCGCTTTGAACAGACACGGAGTTGCTGAATACCTCTGCGCTCATAACCTTTTGAAAGCACACGCCAGCGTCTACCACCTCTTCAATGAGAACTACCGTCATGTCAATAAAGGTAACAATGCCTGTAATGATTCACTTTTAACTAAAAATATTTGTACTAACAATAAAAATCTAATTCGACTTCTTTACCTACTTTCAGGAAAAATTGGTTTGTCCTTGGATTCAAACTGGGCTGAACCAAAAGAAGACACGCCACAAGACAGAGAAGCTGCCGAATTATACTTAAAAACAACTGTAGGTATCATTATCTTAATCATGCTTCTTTTATGTTCACTAATTTAAGATTATTTTAAACAACCGGCATTAGCAGATATTGTCATTCAGAAGGACATTGTAAGGACAGGTTACAAATGTCAGCAGATAATTCTTATTAAATATTACCGTTGTTCAGTGGAACGTAACGACAGAGTCGTCATACTTTGGTAATGTTGGTTTATTTGTTTCGTACACAGAGTATTTTTAGATGTAATTGTGTAATGTAGCGAATGTATCTGATACTGATTGCTATTCTATACTGTAATGGGAATAAGGTTGTTTTGAGATTTGAGAATATGCACTTATCTACCTCAAATGAAGGTACCTTCATCTTTTCTCTTGATGTCTTCACAACATTTCATGTTTCGACTTCGAAACACAGTAAAAATTCAACCTTGCACTGGTTTTAACTCGACCAAAAGATGCAAGTAGGTATTATATCAGTTTTTTCGAGTACCACTGCTAAAAAACCCCGGTTCCCTAAAGGTCGTTATGGTCAACACTCTTGAAGTTTTGGTTGTTTTGCGGAAAACCTTAACTACAGGTTCAAATTTAATTAATTTGCAAAACTTTGAACACGATGTGACGAATATTGATATCTACTGACGAATCCAAAAAAAAAAAGGAAGAATAATTAAATTCGCTACTATCTGCGCCTGTTGACCAGCAGTTAGTTGAGCTTATTTCAAATCTAAAGTTTAGTTTTTTTTCTTATCACGTCATCTTCTTTCGCTAATTATTTAATTTGGCCATGTATTTTGTCCGTATAAACGTAATTCATGTAAAATCTTTTTGAATTCCAGTTGGGCTGGTACGCGCACCCAGTCTACTCGAAAGAGGGCAACTACCCTGCCGAACTCATCAAGTTAGTTGACGAGAAGAGTCTACAACAGAACTACACTCGATCCCGACTGCCGAAGTTCACACCTGAAGAAGTGAACTACATCAAAGGAACTGCTGACTTTTTCGGCTTAAACCACTACACCACATATCTTCTGTCTATGGCCGATAAGCCAGTAGGAGCTATACCCTCGCACGAAAACGACGTTGGCATTGTCAGAGTCCAGGACCCGAAGTGGCCTTCTGATTCTTCTTCGTCTTGGCTCAAGGTAATTGGCAACTTTCTTTAGGCAATATGGATATAGGTACTTTCTCCCCCTTATACTAGGAGTTAAATTATACCTATACTAAACCTCGTAAAATGCATGTGATGATTTGAAGGTTGGTTGTAATACAACGTTGCTCGTGTACGTAGGTATATATTGCTAGTAAGACCCCACTTTACGACCTGACTGTACGACCAGCAATTCTGGGGCTTAGCAAAACTGAGCGTCCATATTCATATTTTCGTCTGCCTTCCTTCCTTTTATCTATTTGTCATTGGCAATATTTAAGGTCACCTACGACTGAAACATCTACCTTATGTTCTGTTAAGTGTTATGTTATCACGTTTTCATACCTACTTATATTTATCTCGGTCGATCGTAACAATGTGCAAAGAAATAAACCTCGATAGTAAGCATACTGACAACAGAAACAAATCCATTTAATCTTCTAAGAAGACATTTGTGCTCGAGTATTGTTATATATGCAAATTGATGGAACTTATCTGTCCTACCTTTATTTTATTAAGAACAAAAGAATGTGAGTGCCAGATATCGCTGAGCTACAGTTCTAAATTCAAAATAAGTAGGTATCTACTAACAACTGTAAATAAAAAGCCATTTCAAAAGATCAAAGGAACATTTGAAACAATCTGTTTTCAAAACCTCAAACGATTCTATTCAAAAGCAACAATAGGTTGTCTAACTACCTACCGTCTTTTGTTTAGGTGGTGCCTTTCGGCTTCAGGCGTCTACTGAAATGGATAAATAAAACTTACAACGATGTTCCTATAATAGTCACTGAGAATGGGTACGCTGACTTCTCTGGATTGGAAGATAAGGCTCGAGTGGCTTACTATAGTCACTACTTGAACGCGTTGCTTCACGCTATTCACGAAGACCAGGTCAATGTCCAGGGATACTTCGCGTGGAGTCTCATGGATAACTTCGAATGGGATGACGGTTATGTGTAAGTATTGATTTGTTACTATTTCTGGATAATCTTTATCATTGTACATGGATCTTTGATGGCCGTCTTGTAGGATTACTAGACCTAACGTCGTCCTTCGGTCGTGGGACTGGAGTGTTGAGATCTGCAGGTGAACTTTTAAATGAAGATCTTGTTCTCCTACCCCAAAATTTACCAGGGAAAAACTTGTGTTTACAATTGCTTGCAATGATTGTCATAAAGATCAACTATGGTTGAGTCAGCCGTAAACGTCTAGCAGTCAAAATTGGTGATATGATAATGAAAGATAATTATACGTAAACTAATAGAGGAGGAGCTGGCAGGGTTTTTGAGCACGCATATTCAGGGGGAAAAGGCGTAAAGCGGCACCCGATCGAATGATAATAAACGGCCCCGGGCGTTAAGAGTACTTACATTTTTGGATATCTGAAAGACTCCTGACCAAAGGGCGTCTCTGAAACTTTTCAAGTATATTTTCGGTGTTTTCTCAGCAAGCCGCACTTACTCAACTAACAACAACTTTTTGCCCTGAATATGTTGCCCAAAAACCCTGCCAGCTCCGGCTCTATAACTGGCGGTTTATGAATAGATATAGTGTTATGTGAATTACAAAGTGCTTACCATAAATAACATTACTCTTTATTGTTTAGTATATTTTTATCTGTACTTTGTACACAACTCAACTATTGTCAGGCTTATCATGGAAATGTTGAACTATAAAGATATTTCAAGGCAGATAGAGTACCTACCTATTTCTATGAGAAATAGCTGTGTGTCTAGTTACTAGTACCTACCTATATATGCATATCTGTAGATTGTGAAGGGCTTAATAATTTGCAGTTTATTTGGTATATGCTCAATAATCACTGAGATCTTGTCTCAATGACCTTGGGCTCGTAACCGTGCAATAAATTGTACCTTAATAATACGTAACTAATTGCAGATAGTTTTATAATTACTGTGTATTGTTATGCTGTGGAATTTATTGATAGAGCTCAGGGAAACAATGGTAGAGACGAGTAGCGACATCTATTGGCGACTTTGTAAACTAAAAACGTTTTATGTAGAGTTGTGTGTTTTTGATGTAATTCTATAAACTGATACTAGATGGCACTATCGGGTGTATGTAACAAATAAATAACTTTGTTCTCAGATAGCTCTACTAACAATCGTATATTATGCTTTTAGCACATCCATTGGCTTTTTTAGGAATTTTAAAGTAATAGTGTTGGTTTACTCGATCTGTATAGTACTAAAATTTTCAATGTCCAGCGCGCACAAGAGCAAAAACTTTATAAGTCAGGACAAAAGGGGATCTTCTAAAATCGGTGGGGGCAAACATCGTGGAGAAACCGGCAGATCCTAAAAAAAAACGAATACGTGAGATCCACCAACCCCCACTGGGCCCGAGGGGTAGATTAAGGCCTATTCCCTCTCTCACAGGGAGGAAACCAGCGTCCCAGCAATGGGAACAATACAAGGCTGATGAAGCTGAGGACAAAAGGGGTTCTGTCATAGTACAAATAAATAGATAGCTATTTATTTAAAAATAAGAGATTATAGGTTGAGGAAAATGAAAGCTAGCACTAGGTATAGGTAGTGATTGGCTTCTAAGCTTCGTTCTGCCCTCGATTTTGTGACCCTGCCGATCTAATCGAAGTACTGATATGTCACGGCTACCTTGATATTATCTTAACATTCAATGTCCACCTAAGTCCATAACAGTGAATCACGTTGTTTTTTAAACAACATTATCACTTCGAATCAGATCACCTTTATCATTCCGAAAAATAAGAATCATCTTGGACTTGCAAGATTGTAGATAGGTCTACAAGTTATGATTAATTTAATTTATTTTTATCGTAACATATCAGCATGTAACGGTGACTAAGGCTTTTTTTAAATCACATTTTTGTAGGAATTTCAGGGGATGTCTCATATAGGGTGATCAAAATATTGTCTCCTGAAATTGAATAGGGATTTACTTGTCTCATAATAACCCCTAGAGCTCGACGGCTTGCTCCGAATTTCTGCCAATAAGTCAAATATGAAAACTTTTAAAAATATAACCTAGTAACCCAAACCACTTTCGCTGAAAATGGCCTAGCTTAGCCGGTGCTTGCGTCACAAGCGCCCAACTCCCAAACTATTTATATCGACCTATATCTGTGACTACAATTTCTTTTTAATCTAATCAACTTCAAAAATATCTAAAGATGTTTTGGAGGCACGTTCCGTACGATATCAATAATTGATGACTTTTATCAAACGATTGCTATTTGTTTTATCATCTTTATCTTCGTATATTGGATGGTTTAATACCATCAATATCACGGACATCAAAGGGACTATCTTAACATTTCTTTGAGAGATTTATTAAGCTTATTTTGATCAAGTATCTAGTTTGCCAAGATTTCAGAATAAAGATTTAGAGCAGAACATAAAATTTTAAGAGCCATAAAATATTTTGCTACCAGTATTTCTGCATATACAAATATCTCTATTGTTTAGTCTGGTTAGCAATAAACAACTGTAGGTATCTAGATTTGTTATGGTCATGAAAATATCGACAAAACTAATTTATCTAAGGCGATTGGGTAGGCTACAATGCAAATCAACGATTCAGTTAATTGGACTTTATTAGCTATTTATTACAAAACGTAACTAGATAGAATCATAAATTAGGATACTTATTTACAGTCTATCTATATTCATGTAACATTTAGTTGACATAGTCCAAAAAACTAAATATTCACGTAGATGCATGCCATTGTCTTTTTGGTCAGGTATAAACACGGAATGAAACTCATACATCAGTCAGAAATGTCTAATTTCACTCATTTCACTTGGTTGTAAATGCATTTGCAGGTCCCGCTTCGGTCTGTATCTGGTTGATTTCAAGAGTCCGAACAAGACGAGGACGGCGAAGGATTCGGCCAAGCTGTACGCGAGCGTCGTCAGCTCGCGCTCCCTTCCAGCCAACTACGACCCCGAGGACTTCACTGCCTTCTCCGGCGCCGCCCTCCTAGCCCCCTCCATACTCCCTCTACTGTGCATACACAGGCTACTCTTGTAATAGTGTCTACAATACTTTATAGTAAACTTTAGGTTGTTACACTATCCTATGCTATAAGTATATTAAACTTTAAGTATCAATATCTTTAACTGTCATTCCAACTTGCTTGATCCCTTAAAACACATTAAAGTAAAGCTTATGCTAAACTAGTGAGAAATAATCCGGTGGACGATGTCTCCGGCGTTCAGTACTCGACGGTGGCCAGTTTCTTGGCGTTGTCGCGCGCCACCTCCCTCTTCAGCTGCGCCTGGATGCACGCGAATGACTTGCCCTTCGTCTCCGGCAACATCACCAGCATGAACACAAGGCCCATCAAAGAGAATGCGGCAAAGCCCCAGAATACTGTGTAGATTTCATAAGCGTCTTTGACCACCTGGAATGACAACAGTTTCATGTTAAACCAATGTTACCGTGATTCAATTAGGCTTATTTGCAAAAAGTAGAGCTTATAAATTGTACAGTTTAAAAAATATTTTGTATTGTATTTATTGAAGTGACTTTATGTAGAAAAATATTTGTAAAATAAATGGGATTTTTGTTAGAATGTGGCGTTTGCTTTTATACAAATATTCAACTTTGAAAACCAATTTCAAGTTATTGTGTGGCATAAAAAGCACTCTCACCTGAAATAGTTTTTGAACTGCGAACATGGAGATGCCGGTGTAGATATGGGCAACACAGGAAGCATATAACTTGACGTTGGTGGGGAACATCTCTCCAATGATAACGTAGGGAACCGTAGACAATCCGATAGCGTAGCACACGATGTAAACGAGAAGAGCAGCTAGAGGGAGCCAGTGAAGACTTGCCACCGCCTCTTTGTTGACGTGATCAAAATAGAAGTATGTTCCAATCGTGCCATTCATAAGTCCTACTCCAAGAGCTGATAGCAGCAGAAGGGGTTTCCTTCCGACGCGGTCGACGAGTATTACTGACAGGACACAGGTGGCTACTTGCACGCATCCAAGAATTATAGACTCTTGGTAAGGTTCTATGCCGCCGGCGGTGGCGGTTGAATTTGCAAGCGCTAGGGCTGTTGCATTGACGGGAGAGGAGGTGCAGTTGAAGATGACCTGCGCGTACGCCACCACAGCCGCGCTGCCACAGAGCTGCTGTATAGTGAATACGCCTAGCGTGATCCACATTGCTTTCCTGTTGGTAGCTTCAGAGATCAAATCCCCCCATGTTCCTCTGTTCTTCATGTCCTCTTGGACATTTAGCTCTATACTTTTAAGTTCAGTTCTGATGTCACCACTACGTAGATTCCTGAGGGAGCGTTCTGCTCTCTCACTTCGCTCAAACTTTAAGTAGTAGTAAGGAGATTCTGGCAAAAATATGAAGGTGACGACGAATGTGACGGGAAGGATCAAGTTGATGGCGGCGAGGGTTTGCATCGAGACGAACGGGCCGATGCAGTACTGGGCAAGAATTCCGACCTGGAAACAAAGACAAACACATTTGTGAGCTTTCTGTTAACACTATCGAGGGAAATGTAAAAGTATCATAAATTGTATATACTAAACACGTGTTTGGGTAGTTACAGATATCTAGACATGTTTTATTGTGCCTACGTTTTACGGATGAATTCGTATCATACCGGGGTTAGTCGACTGCAACCATAAACAATGGGTTTACATCATTATTTATCAAGATAAGGCAGCTTAGTACGAGTGTATGTGAAGATAAAAATCATTATAATGATTAACTGAATACAAGACACGTACACGTGAATTCCAGGTATATCGCAATACATTTTATTACAAACAAAGCTGTGTGTTCAATTTGGATTTGGATACCTGTAATGATCTGTTATTCAGAAGATTAACAATAGACCTACGTCAGCTCTGAGCTCAATGAAATTTTAATAAATGTTATATTTTCTAAACATTTCAAGTTTTATATATGAATTGTGGGCAACCATGCGCGCTGCGTAATTGAGGTAATGAGTCACGTTCGAGCGCCGCGTCGCTCGTGTGCACGCTGCCTTAATTACGTGCAAATACAACACAATGAGAAATAAATTGTTGTCATATAAGATCACAGTGAATAGCTTTTGATTAAACCCAAGTACGCTGACGATGCTAGCTCTATGAAATGACTCTCCAATGTAATTTCCCTAGCTCGTTGTGTGGCGAAGCATCCTCGAGAGTAATTTAATTTTATATAGCTAATAGCGATAGGAGCTGTACGTACGTATAATGTGTTTTATGGTAATATCACTGGCTTATCACGTGAACATTTTATGACTAGTGATAAAAAATATTATTAGGTATGTACTGCGTTGCTTTTTGCTGTATGACTGGTTTATAATTGAGCATATTTATATTGATACCTTCGCGAGCTAGGAGATAAGCTTTGACTAAGTTAAATCTTTATATATAATATTTTTGGCAAATTTCTTTATTAAAGAAAAAGGGTAGTTTAATGTCTACTGGCTGATATCCATCTTTTAGACATGAAAGTGTTTTGAGATTCTCTCTTCTATATAATTTATAATGTTACGTTCACAATCTATCTTAATATTTCGAATGACATAGTCGATGTAACAAGATGAGTATTATGCATGTAGTGCAATGGACTCTGACAAAGGAAACCGTACACCTGTTGGTTGCACAAACAAGTACGTAGGTACACACCGTGCGATTCTAAGAATATATCATTTAGAAATCGCATATCTAACTCTCAAAGCAGAAAGCGAGCTTATGAAGCAGGCAACAGAGCATGGAATATGTAAATACGCCGTGATAAGGCAGAGCAGGCTCCTCGAGAAATAATTTATAATTGGGATTGCCTGTTACGCTGTAAAGGATATCGCTCATTAGTTGAATTAACCCATAATGAATAATTGCAACGAGACGGAGTCACTCAATTATTTCATTGATCTTGATCAATTGTAAGCCATTATACCCGACATTGATCTTATACTCCACTGGAGCTCCTCACATGACATTATGATCATTCTTCTAACAGTGTTTCTTTAAAAATCAATTAAGTGCTACGTAAATATCTGTGTCCGCAGATGGAACTAAACTAATCCATTAAGGCGATGAATAATTTATTAATACCTGACTGGCATTGGCTCATGTTTTAATGTGCTTCTAGGTTTAACGAAACGACTCGTTTCACTGACGAGATAATGAAACGATTTCAACAACATGGTCTATACGGGACATTCTGTTCGCATTGCATTAGAAGTGGGGAATGTGCGTCATGTGGTTGTGGATATACTTACTTTATTCATTAACGTGATTAGAGTAGAGAGTGCGCCTCGAACTTGATTGGTGGCGATCTCTCCTGTGTACATAGGAGCCACTGTGTAGACGATGCCGTAGCCTAGGCCGGAGAACATCCGCGCCACGTACAAGAGAGCGACAGAGTTGGCTACGATGACCAGCACCCAGCCGAGGATGAACGGCACGGCCCCGAGGAGCAGCGTCGTCTTCCTCCCGAACCGGTCGGCGAAGTAGGCGGAGGGTATAGGCGTCAGCGCCGAGCAAAGGATCATTATTGATACTATCCATGATCCCTCGTCAGGTGAAGTTGGTATTTTGCTCTCAGGTGACTGCAGGTACGGTAATGTAGGTGAGGGCCAGCCGTAGCAGGTACCCGCTGTAGCGGTGATAAGCGTTGCTGAAATAGAAGAAAAACAAACGTTAGTTTCAGGCGACATTTATGTAAATTAAATCGCAAACAATGCCAACAGTTCTAATAGAAACGAACTGCTTTTAGCAAAAGCATTGTATGCAAAAGTAATTAGAGTACTTAAGAGAATCAACGATAGTTATTGATGATTATATAGTTTATGAAAAGTGCATTGCCCTCGGTGAGGTGTTAGAAATAGGTGTTTATCTATGTACGTTAAGAAATATAAACGTGAAAATGTTTACAGATGTAGATAATATCGGAGTAAATTTAAAACACTATGTTCATATGAGTAGGTGTCCGTATGTGTACAATGTGCGTGTTATAGTAATGTCTACGACGTGCTGAGACCTTGACGCTAAATTATCGCCACAAAATTTTTCCGGACATCGATAATAATCATCAAGTTTTTTAATGAAACCCCATTAAACTGTACTATTGTTATCACTACATAGAAAACTAAATAACATGACGGGATAATTGGAACTGTTCTCTTTTCTGAACAACCTTGCTTGTCTGCAAGTTGCAGATCAAAACAATTTTTTTTATAATTTTAATGAAGTTACTGGAACGTTTGCTGATGATCGAACGACCTTCCTGTAAGCAAAGCGGAACCTGGCAGTAGGCCAGAGAACCATGAGAATGAAGAAGAAGTTGCACATACATCTACCTTTAACTGTACAGCTATCATTGAAATAATGGAACGAGAAGGTTTATAAATAAAAATCGAATACAACGAAGATCTAGATTCAGACTATAAACACGTACACGATTAAATAGAACAAGATTGGTCTGCAAAAGTGCATATTCTCACACTTAAATCTGCTGAATATAATTAAATATAAGATTTATTGTTAGACCTGTATTGTTCACTGTATATGAAAATGTACCGTATTATCTATTCTGCTTCCTGCCTCGGCTGTATTAGCCTAAGATCGTAATCTAAGCACATATTTGTAATACCAAACCATTGTAAACATCGTAAATCTAATTAGGCAAGATTAGCATCTCTATATTTCATATTGCCTGGCTAATTAATTATTACATGTTCCATACATTTCCTACTTTTAGTAGAATGTTCATGGAATATAACAATTAATAAGGGAAATGAAAGTGGTTTACATTAATAACGGAGGGTTTTTAATAAATAAAGTATGTTAACTGCTTATCGCCGAAGCTGTAATCATATGGATTTTATTGATTGCCTTATAATTAAATGCAAATACATTAAATCGTTTTTTATGACTCCCGACAGGTTTAGTAGTTTTAATTAGTGCCAAAGCACTATAGTAACATTTTTTTTCACGTTTGGCATCAATATTGAAAATGGTGGATTAATCGAGTTTAGGAATTCGTAAAGAATTTCATGTGGTCCATTTCTTTCTATGTTGATGCTTTGTCGTAATTACCAAACATTTGGAGCGCACAGCGTCATAAAATTTGGAGAATTCGAAGTGGGACAAAAGCCAGGCATAGGAATTACGCTAACGCGCGCATTGTAACAAACTTCCTGTGTGTGTAAAAACAAGTTTGGGAGTGGCGACGCTATCATGTCTTATCTCTCGTTCGTGGAAACTTCTGTTCTGACCACTTCAATATACTCGACACGTTCCCCGACCCTGTATCTAATAATTAATATGACAAATGCCACAGTTTCATGACAATACGAGATTAGAAAGCTACCACGCCTTTTTGCCAAGACGTATATCACTTTTTCCTAACACAAATTGGTGTGAAGATGTTTTTCTTTTTATATCTTAGTCATTATCCAAAGATGTACTAAAACATATTGACCCTGTTTCACTTTTATCAGATCTTATTTGAAAAAGGTTTACTGAAGCTGTAAAAATGTGAATTGTTTTCTTAATGGCTGAAAGTGGGACAACGGTAGATCATATTCATAACATAGTTTTTATGGAGCAGTTTTGTTTGTTAGATTCTGATATGCTCATTCAATTGAATTTCATTTATCCGTTCAGTAAAGCACCCATAGCACGTACTTGAATCTCGAGTGCCTATCTTACCGCAGAGGTTGTTGAAACTGCTTAATATTTTAGTATACCTGGTGCACGTGCGCCATTCGAAATGCAGAAGCAAATTCGAATCTCTACCTAAGTTTAATCACAAACATGTACCTACATAGTTAGAAACAGAATCAGACAGCTGTGGCTAAAGTGTACATGGTGGCCATGTAGTAGCAACAATATAGAGGACACCCATGCCTATATAGGTATACGTAAATACTGAGTACTGTATTGCGCTCCACGCTCGCGATGAAGCTTTTCATGAAGACAACAAACATGTGAGTCAGAATGACTTAAGGAAGTTAAAGATTAAAACACGCTAAAGAAAAATGTTTTACGAGATGGTGAAATCTTTTAATGTGGTGATACAGTGAATGTAAAATTTGACTAAGATACAAACGTTTTCATTTTCAGCCTTCGAGACATATTTCAGGAAAGACAGTCTCGTCTGCTGTTCACGTCCGAAACCGTCCGTACGTCAGTAGCGTAAACACTGGCGCTGTATAATTTATATAGCAACAGATTCGGGGAATGAATGCCGAATGCCAGTTGGCACAATCAGTGGGCCGTCAATGTATACTTGTGTACGATTACGTCGGTGGACGCTGGCTTTAAAGTCACGTGTATTTGAGTAGGTACTAATGAGTATACACAACTTTTTTATGAACATGTCAGGTCAATGATACAGATTTGAAGTGATTAATTTATTTACCTACCGAAATAAAACTGTTAATTTGAATTGGCCCATAAAGCCCATCATAAAGCCCTTGCTTAATGATGTATATAATAATAAATTATTTTGGTTAATCTTGTTGGATCTAAAAAATGTCTGCGGTTACGAATGAAGTTATATTAACAGTTTTTGAACAATCAAATCTGCTGAGCTCAGCTTCAGTAATAAAAAATCTTCTAAAATTAAACTGATTTGAATTTCAGTAATTTAATCTGATGATCAATCAGGCAATAACATAATAAAGAATCGGTATCCATGGCAGACATTGAAAAATTAGTCTGGGCGTTTGAAAAATTGGTTTTGGGTTGTGAGTCGGGTCGAGTTTAAATTAAAATTTAAACAGAATTGATAGACTTTGGATTCCATTTGATAAAAACTAAGTTTTAATTTATTTATTTTACAGTAAAAGTATTATGCAAATGAAACTGTATTTTATTTAAGTACATATACTTAGTTATATTTTTCGCTCCATTATTATAGAGTTATTAAATTATAGAGCTATTCCAAAATGCATTAAGTTAGTAAAATTAATGTATATTTATTAAGATTTATTTAAAAAGGGATTGGTGATAAATTACTAATTCTATTCACAGAACGGTAAGAATAATTGAATAATAATTAGGAATAAAAAAAATAGAGAGAACGGTCATATTTTGTGAATTTTCGGCAAGTAGAGTCGGGTACGCATTACAAGTTTTAGGATTATTTATGTTTATGTGCCTAGTCTAGATGAACTACTATAAATTCAATACTTATACGATATGATGTACCAATCTACACTCAAGCTTCGCGTGTCACCACTCACCACAAAGTCATCTCGCGCATATGCCAGTTAGAGATAATGAACCTAATAAAAATGATACTTAAGGTATAATTTAATGAGTGTGGTATAAATGGTCTCGTGCGCCTTGCGAGGTGGGCGAGGTCGCGGAGCGGGCGGTGCGGGGCGCCGGCGCCGCTCCGCTAAGCTCTCCGCCACCCGCCCGCATCCGCGCTCTGACGCAATCAACAACCGTCACACACAGGCTGCGTTCAAACTACACGAATTTTATTTTGCATTTTAGTACAGCTAATTACACACTAATTACACAAAGTCACATTTTAACATTTGTTTACATAACTGATAGCCGGAGAGGCCTTGGACGCAAAACCTTATCTTCTGTTATTGTTTCGAGCTTTCGAGTAAACAAGTTTTAAAAGAAAATTAAACATTCCACAATTGTATTTCAGGTAATCTGGCACAGCTATACATAAATCACTTCGAGAGTGCAAAAAGTTGGCAATACTTTTCGGGGAAAATGTAAATGTGGGAGATTTTCATATTTTTGTTCGGGATGTTGAAAACGGCGAGTGTGACCGTGTCTTTATACAACACACATCTCAGAATAACAATAATTGTTATATTGTTATATCGTGCGACAATGTGCCCGTTACTGAACTTGTACGAATCATCGTTTGTGTGCGTGATTGAGCCGCAACTAAGTAGAACAATGGCTATATTGGACAGTATTATTTGATGGAAAAATATCCAGTCCAGTTGATCAATGGACGAAATTATTATAGGCGTCGCGAGAACTTGGCGTTTCATTTATAGTTTGGACAATTACGTTCAATATTGAAGGAAAAGAGGTAGATTGATCTTGTCAAGTGAATTATGGCTTGTTCAATGAGTTCTTATTATCAATCTGTGTAATTTTATGATATACGGCTGTCAAGTGGTAGCTAATGTACTTGTGTGTGTATCAAAGAGAGGTGTGTCGCTAAAAGCTGTGTATTTGATTTACAGCGCTCTTGTGTTGACAGGATGTAGTCAATCACTCACTCGTACTACAAACTTCAAAGCAAACTGCTTCAGTTGACACTTAGCTTTGATTATGATTGTAGCAGTTGATACACCATAATAATTTTTCTCTAGCACTTAAGTCAACACTGAAACACTAAGAATGTTGATATAAACGTTGAGAAGGTATTTTATTTCATTTACATTTCATGATATTTAAATTGATACTACAATCTCAGCCGCATTTAAAATTAGAACAGCTACATATAAATATTGCCAGCCTAAAATAAAATTGCTCCCGTTTGAGATTGACCTTTAAAATGTTCCATTCGCTAATTTAACCTGTCACCCCGTCACTTATTTTGACGTTAGTACAGTCATACTGTACGGAAATACGATTGTTTCCTTCTTAGTTAGAATAAATATATTGTCTGTTGACCTGTTTTTAAAACTTATTATTAGTTATACGAAAAGTATATTTTAATATACGATATATCAAATACCTTTGAATGAGAAATTCTTTTATATATCTATCTAATACCTTTAAACGAGTAATTCTTGTATATATAATCTGAATCTCGGAAACGGCTCCAACGATTTTCATGAAATTTAGTATTAATTTTTAGAAAACGTCGTTTTCTCTATTTTCACCCTAGCAGAGCTCGGTCGCCCAGGTAAAACATTCATAATTTGAGATAATTTCTATCCATCGGCACAAACTCAAGTATGCACTATAGCTTTGTATTTTAAGTTGATTTGCCATTTGTATTCAAAAGGTCTTTAAAAAGTATGGTTTGTAATGGAACTTGAACTTTGACTTGTATGACATAGACTTTATTGTTCCAAAATTTGATTAATATCTCAATTTCTCAATTTAAATACAGGCAATCGTATAAACGTTAGAATTAATATTTGTTTCGGGATATTTACCATGTATATTTTGAATTTGATTGAGAGCTCGATATTTCGGCACCGTTACAAGCGCCATGATCACGAGAACAATAACGAATATCGAGCTCTCAATCAAATTCAAAATATACATGGTAAATATCCCGAAACAAATATTAATTCTAATGATTGTGACCATGTCAGCTTAAAAACGTATAAACGTTAACTTGAATCGACTTATTATGGACATCTTGAAAGATTCTTTATCGTCTGAATGCCAATATTATGCTTCTCCGTATGAATGTTACAATCCATATCGATAAACAAACTCGTTGTGAGGTTTACAGCACAAAGTACGTACGAGCATATTGCAACCATAAGCAAGACTTCGTGATTGGTCGTTAATATCGATAAGGGAAATACCGTTATGCACAGAAACGGTTCATGCACGAACATAATTCTACTTTAAGAACAGTAAATAAATTATCATAAGAATCGGAGAACAAGATCAAACGAACCTGGAAGTGGCTGTTATTCAATTCGCAAAGATTGAAAATTTCAATTTCCGATTCAGTCCGGACTGTAGTTATATTAGGTCAATTATATGCTTGATCTGATACAGTGAATTGAAGGAAACCAGCTCTATAGAGGTTTCTAGCAGTTTCTGAATTGGGTGTTGGAAGTTAAGAACTTGTCAAACCTAAGTTTAATGCTGAAGATCTTGTAGTCGTGACAATCTATGAAGTCGGTTTTGACAGCTATAAAATATACTTGATGTTTACGAATAACATTCGTTGTTAAAGTGTATGGGTAACAAAATAATTAATAAGGATTATAAATTAGACGATTTTTATTTTTTTACGTAAGCACTAAGTTATCGCGGCGTGTAAATGAGAAACGTTATCGGACTTCATAGACGTGTAACGATTATAAAATTGGACAAAGACTCAACTTCAAATTCTTAATTTATTGACTTTTAATATATTGACAATCATTTAGGGATTAGTAAAAGTTTTTCATATCAATGAGTACCTATTGATACCCCGTGAAATAATCATTGCCAATGAATACACTGCCTGCCAGTACATGGAACATTCAAGCGTTCACATTTGCTTGGCCAGGTTCCATAGATAAAGAAAATTAGAAGCCATAGAGCATGTTCTTGT
Source organism: Anorthoa munda (assembly GCA_945859665.1). Classification (NCBI taxonomy): domain Eukaryota; kingdom Metazoa; phylum Arthropoda; class Insecta; order Lepidoptera; family Noctuidae; genus Anorthoa; species Anorthoa munda. Next base: position 12,181,641 of record OX243900.1, on the reverse strand, counting down.
TTTAATTAAGTATTGTGTGACGATAGCATAACAATAGGTACTTTTTAATGGCCTATTCTTTACTATCACGATAATAGAATGGAAAAAAACATGCTTGGTCTTAAAGTATTTTTATATCACGCGACATTAACCTGTTGTGCTGTATTGAAATAGAGGTTATTATTGCACTAAAAGGATGCTGCCGACCTTTTGGCCCATAATACTCGTAAGATATATTTTATATTCTTATCCTCCATAATGCACTTAAGTCTAATGTTATTTCCTACAATAGAATAGAATAACATCCTCATTCATTTGTATCGGTACAATATAGTGTCTATATCACGCACGTGTTGAAAGCACGTGGTGCCCGAACACTAGCACACTTATAGCTCTAGGTTCAAGACCTCTCATGACGTCATCAAACCTACTCTCTGTATCGTAGAGATTGCCATAAATAACTTATCACTCTTTGTTAGGGTATGAATAAAACAAGCTGACTTATGTTTTTCATCTGCCCACTTAGAGGATTAGTCATAGGCACCCAAAAAGAGTTCGTGGGTTTTTTTGACGCACACTTTTATAAGTCGATTAGCAATCGCGATATTATTAAGTTATTATTTCTTCACATCAACAAAATTAAAACGTAAATATGTGAAGAATGTTTAAATATTTTACGCAGTTACTTCTGCGTATAAACAGTGTAGCGTAACTGTAGAGGTGTATAATATTTCTTTCACGCAATTTTAATTATTATTATTGTCATATCTTTGGACTTTATTATTGACTAACCTTGACAAAAAATATGAATTAGGTGCTCATTTATTATTTAATTTGCACATGAATGGCACCAACTTTTGTATTCTTTCTTCAAAGAGAGCTCTATATCTTTTTTCATCCCACGTTCCTTTTTTAAAACATCTGTTTTCCAACGATTTGCAAATGGAAGAAAAACAATGGCGCACCGATTGTTTACCTTCCGTGTTTATTGTTACAACGACGTATTCACAGAAATGGGTTAGCATTGTTTTGGGAGCTTAGTAGCGGATAACAACCCTGTAGACCGATTTTAAGGATTTAATTTTTGTTTAAAAGGTTGGTAGACAAAACACTATCGCCATTGTTTGATTTCCGAACCAGATAGCCACACACAGAGCTACACATTGGCCATAAATACAACCAACTGTTTGATCAATGGCGCGAGTCGCTGGGCACACAAACAGAGTTTATTTCTCTTCTCTGGGGAAAAGTGGCCAGGCAGCCACTTTTCCCTAGACCAAATATCGGTCTATCAAAAATCTATTGTATCAACAGCAATACCTATATTAACTTTAAAACTTGCGCGTTTCATAATTGAATAACAATATATCAACAATATATCAACAATATATCGGGAATTTAACGCGATGATTTTCGATTATCTACGAAGATAAATAAATAATCGAAATCATCGCGTTAAATTCCCGTGATATATTGTTTTCCAGCAATACCTTTATCAAAAGCTTTATTGTCGTATTGCTGTTTAAAGTTTTGTACAGATTATGCGCATAGAGAAGTCAATTGAATTGCATAGACAATACATACAGACTTGTTAGAAATCCAATCAGTTTTCGCGGATGACTGCACATTCATCTACATATTATACCTCCTAAATTCGTTCACTATAATACGAAGACTATATAAAAATCTTTAATTGAAACATTAAAATCACGGTGTGTCGTTCTGACAGACAGCGTTCATTTTTACATTAGCTTCGTTAGTGACGGTTCGGTGAAGATTTCAACGTTGCCAGATAAAAAAACCAATCCACGATAAAAAAATACGTCTAGTCAAATCTTTATTAGGATAAGGCTGTTACTAATACAATGGCTAATTTATACGGATTGACTGTGGGTATATTGGCTCGAGAAGTGTTTTGTCTTTCAAGAAACAAAACATGTCGCAAGGATAGGTAGGTACGCCATTCAAATCACTTATAATTTGAATGACGTAACGAATGCTGTTACTTAAAACGTAGTGATAGAATTATGAAAAATGTAAATACTCCAAACATTTCAGCGGTAACATTAATAATAATTTCGGTATGTGTTTGATGATGTAGTAAAAGACAGTAAGACAGTGCCAGAATGGTGTCCAGTCTTGGCCAAAAATACACAGCTTCCTTAGGAATTCATAGTCGTCGTCAGTAATGTGAACATTCACCTGATCAGATCACTAACACTCTAGTAACATCACTATAGCTGTCAAATGGTTTGATTTTGGCACGGTCCCACACAGGTGTGAATGTGCAGCAGCTATGGATTAACATTTGCATTAATATGACGTCAGCACATACATAGTATATGCTAATTCGTAGATGCATTACCGAATGCATGTGTGTGGCAATAGAGAATCAATTCTGTAATGATTTTTGCTTGGCCGTTCAGCAATATCAATATTTATTCAAATTGCTAGAACATTCGATTTGTTAATTTAACCATTTTGTTAATTTATATTTATATTGTATATTACATAATATTCTGCAAAAACTAAACACTATCGTATTTTGTTAATATCGTCAATATTCACATTGTTTTTGTTGCGTCGTCTGTTTTTGATGCAAATGCATGCTATTGTTTATATTTTCTGAGTACCTAAATATAGGTGATTTAAATGTGAAATAGCGCTACCTCGAATTTGATACCCGAAGGTAAGTCATTTGGCACGATTACGTAAAAAGTTTTATATGAACGACGTAATAAGAATACAACTAAATATATTTCCCTGTTTGATGGATATTTTAATTACAAGGTCTTGGAAATCATTATTTAATAAAATCTTCAATTATGTCTTGAACAGTTCATATAAGGAAAATCATAGAAGAATCGATTATCCCAAAAAGTGGAATTAATACCAGTCTACGCGATATTATTAAAAGCATTTTATTTAACTGTTCCAACCCTACTCTCTAAAAATAAACAAGCAAAAAGTAAAAAAATAAAGCCATTATTGATCAAATTTATCATTTTGAAAATGAAAATGTGAAATGCTAGCTTTCATTTCAACATCTGTGAGTCATCATTCAAACTGTCTATGACGTCACTAAAAGACGTATACGATCTTTGCAAGCAAAAATGGGATGGACAGCCTTTTGACGACAAACTGCATTACTTACGTGGAACAACAAGAAGGTGGGTAGGAAGGCTACCAAGCGATGACTGGCTTTTGTTTATAAACATGGTCTGTCTTCGTCGCATCGACTTTTCCAGCGCACTCTCTCTACAAGTGTGAATTGCAGAAAATCGTAATGCAACTGTAAAATATCTGATGTTGATGCCAACGACATTGGCGCTTAACTGGGAGTCTGAGACTGTATACCTGAGTAAATAGTAAAAACAAAACCCGCTATTTTCCATTCAAGTACTGCGTCGATCTATTTGTGTACGAACATTAGCTGTTTTGCGTGCTCAGATGTCATAAGCAATATTTAGGGGCACAACTTGGGTTTTTTAAAGATGTCTGCTGTAGGGGAAGGAAAAGACGTTGTTAATGCTAATGCATTTTATGATTCACGTGACTTAATGGGTGACGAACTGACGATGTTGTTTCAATTTGATCGAACAATCTCGAACAAAAATAAAACGTTATGGTGCTAAAGAAATATTGACGCAACGTCGGTTTAATATAATAACAGGACACGGGTGACAAAAATATACATTCATATCATAATTTTAAATAATATAGAAAACCTAATGCACTACAGCTTTTATCGGTGGTTCATTAATTAATGCACGATATATTCTGTTCTAAGCACTAATTGCGAATTGTACCAATTAGGGAATACAGTGCTGGCTGATGGCCGATATAATGTAATTTTTGGTATTACGTAATATTTATTATTTACATTAAACTTACAGCCATAATTATCAGGACAGTCATATGACAAAATATTGTGGTATAGATATAAGACTGACCTGTACCTTGAATATCTCGTGTCGAGGTTGATAAAGAAATCTGCTGTAGAAGACATTGTATGGGTTAAACGATCTAACTACAGGAAACCTATGAAATATTACTGACGTTAAATGTATCAAGTTCTCTACAGTTTCAGGACTGACTAGGTACCAAGTTAGTCGAATCTCAGCGATAATAAGAACCTAAACTACCCTTGCTTGCAAAAATACAATGACAACCTTCAGTTGATTAAAACACAATGGATGATTATCACTATTAGAATGTAGTTTTTAAAACAAATGGCACGTGGGAAGTGCAAATGTAAACGAAACTGAACGTGAGTCAATATTTCTGATTAGGTGTGTAATTGTATTTTAAATTACAATTTACATCTGTTATTTATTTTACATTTTTGAAATTGAAAATAGCACCAAAGATTTGTTTTCTATTTTCTTGTCATTGTTTTTAACTAATAATATAATTTAATAATAATACTAAGTGATGATTAAAAATCTTAAGTAACGGTGAATATTAATGGGAGGTTGAATATGTATCAGTACAGTATATGTTGATAAATTACTTTAACCTTTTTAGTAGTAGAGAGGGACTGAAGTCTAATCAAACAGAAACATAATAATATCTACTTTCATGTTAATAAATTTCACCATTTTAAATTTTCCATTACTTTGAACGACAACTGACTGATTATAATCTACTTTCTTTAATGTAAATTCCTAAGTATGTGGCTCCGTTATTTATTATTTTCAAGAACGAAGCGAAAAACATCAATATTTAAGTTCCAGTTCCTTAATTTTTTTAAATATTTACATTACGGTAATTAGTGAACATGATTAAAAAAGTTAAACAATAAATGTAGGTAGATATAAAAGGTACCAAATAAAATATAACTTTATCTACTGACGCAAAGCATACGGCAGCAATTATACTAATAAATATATAAGCAATGTATTTACATTATATTGTTTACATACGCCTATATACATAGATAGGATTACTCTAATCTTGATTGACATAAGAGCGATCATTGTAGAGAACTTTATAACGCTAATATATTATTTATTAATACCTAATACTTGTGAATTGTGATAATGTTAAGAGATTTAATTAGTGAAAAGTACTAGATCACAATTTCAATAGTACTTAAATAAATTAATCATAATAAAACATTACATTGCGCAGAATATTTACGACTCAAATCATTTAAAAGTCTTGTAGTAATATTTCCCGCCGGCTAGATAGTGTTAAAACGGAAGTTTTGGAATTGTCATCAAAAACAAGGGTTACTGTTGCAAGTGTATTACGCAATTCAATCCGCATTTTTTTTTAGGAAAGTATAAACATACGGCTACTAGTCAAATCTAGACTCCTAAAAGTTCATGCAGGCCTATAACTTGTTATGTTAATATGTTAAGATTTGCGATAGGAAAAAACCATATACGAGTAGGTAGGCGATTTTAATTAGTAAAGGTGGATATTCCGCTCGTTATTAAAAAGTCAGAGTTTAGCGGAAACCATTTATTAATAGTTTCCGCTAAAGTCTATTAACTGCCAAAGACATCTTAATATTTCTTGGTGTGTTTGGCGGTTAACCTATAAAATACTTAGAAATACTAAGTTTTTATTAACTTGTTTTACCGGTTTAAAGGTCAAGTAGGTAAACCGTAGAATTTATAGTTATTTTTTGCAAGACATGAAGGGATGATGTTTATAGATTAATGTTTCGTTTCGTTGCTGCCAAGGACTCGGCTCGCGCGAGACACAATGGCTTTTTAATTTTTCCAGTAATTACGGCAGCGAACGTGTTAATAGCCGCATTATTGTATTTAATTTAAAATCTGCAAAGATGGAGATAAGAACCTATTGTGAATAAATTAATGTTTTGTTATTTGAATTGGTTATTTTATTACAATAGCCCTTTTTAACCATCTCATTGTTTTTCTATTACCTGTTTTGGTATTGTTTCTACCAGCGGTAGAGTTCAATAGTTACAGCAGTTAGACCCTTTTTAATTCTTTTACCTGATGCCTCTGCATTCTTGGAATGAATGGGATTCCAAGACACGAGCCATGGTTCGTAATGGACCCTTCAAAACATTTACAAATAGTTCTAAAGAATGTTCCATTAGCTTCTACTTTTGTGTCGGTAGTAGATAATTATCTCTAAGTTGGATTTTACAAGTTTTGGTTATTATGATATCATAGAGTGTTTTAATATAGGAATAGGTTGTGTTGATAGTATCTACATAATACATTTTAATCACACTTCCTACTATATATTATATTATATAATTTTATAAATGCGAAAGTTTGTGAGGATGTATGTTTGTTACTCTTTCACGCAAAAACTACTGAACGGATCTGGATGAAATTTGGCACAGAGATAGATTATAGTCAGGAATAGCACATAGGATACTTTTTATCCCGGGAATATGTTCCCTCGGGACAATTTTCGACATTTACGCGGGTGAAGCCGCTGGCAGAAGCTAGTAATATTATAAAGTCGAAAGTTTGTGAGTGTGTGTGTGTTTTTGTATGTTTGTTACTTCTTAACGCTTAAACGGCTGGACGAATCTGGATGAAATTTGGCACAGATATAGATTATAGTCAGGAATAGCACATAGGATACTTTTTATCTCGGGAATAAATTCCCTTTGGATAATTTTCGACTTTCACGCGGGTGAAGCCGCTGGCAGAAGCTAGTGAGTAATAAATCCGTCGATGGCTACCAAACAGCGGTTCGCATCGCTTTCACGATTTCACGACGCGCTAGTAAGACAAAACGATGGCAATACGAGAATCAAATATGATCAAAACATTTACTTCATATTTATATTTAAGAAGTTTTAAATATATTCGCCAGGCCAATAACCCTACAGAAAAATAAATACGTTCGTTATTGAAAATATTTGTTCCATGCGAAAATTTTCAGGAAAGGCCAATTCCACAAATGAAACGAAATCATTCAGAGCGATGAATGATGTGAGAGACGACTCATTCTAATGGGCCAGTTTTACAATCAATAAAGAACGAATGCTTATGAGATTTCTGGAAAAGTATTAAAAAATATTGGTGAATAAGTCATGTTATATGAACAATATATTATAGTTTTACGATACTTTAATAAACCCTGTCGGAAGAGCGGGTTGATAACCTATTCACCCACGGTTTTGTTGTGGCGAATTAGCTATCAAGTGACACAAACAATAAGTATACTTAGTTTTAACTGTATAATAGATTCAAGAAATAAACCTGAAGATACAAATAAGGAAAATCTATGGCACATTCTTCATCATAACACGTACACCTCAGGATCTGTTGTATACTGATTGTAAGGAAATTATGTAGGTATGTCAATAGTTTTCATGATTTTCCTTGCAATATGCGTAAGTTGGCACCAAGTTTCGAAATAACTTGTACAGAATCTTAATAAACATGAGGCAAAGACGCTATTTGTAGGACATCATGCAACCCACGCATGTTATGTGTATGTTTTTATCCTAAACCTTGCCATGAAACGATATTGCATAACTTAAATTGATATTTCAGGTCACACAGCCTGTTCAACTTTTCATTACACGTTTGCATCGAAGGCTGTGCAAACAGATGCAATTGAATAGGTTCACTCGAAAGCCTCAATTTGAGAGGTTTTAAAGCTAAAATCTTCACGCTTTATTCAAAGAGAGCAGCACGTGCGGCTGGATTGCTACTTCTACGAATTGTCCTCGAGAAAAACCCGAGGCGTATCGCAAGTTCTGGTTTTAAATAAAAGGCAAAACATGTTGCAAAATAGCATACGTGGAACGTGGAATGTACATTACTAACAATGCCAACGGTAATGGGAATGTGTTCTAACTTTGCCGCTGTTTGGTGATAGTGACAATTGACAGATATGCTCATATGACATTCGGTAGAGTCATTGTTGTCATTAAGGAACAAAATGGATTGGCAATGCGAGTACATAAGAACGCTACATTAAAAATAGCTTACTGCGTTAACTTGAATATTATGTGGTTCTCGGTGAAATCATGCATCGGTAGCTTTCACAAAATAATTTTATAGTCGTGGAACAACAGCGACGGCCCGAGCTAAGCCGGGGTGGGACAAAATGAAAATGAAAGGGATTTACTGAGTATTTACGGGTAATTAAGTATAATAAATGAGTATTTACGTCATCGCCGCGGCTGGACGGCCGAGCGCCGGTCACATACGGTGGAACAGTACGGACACATGGCGACGCATGCGATAATGAGAGGTTAGAAAACGAATTCAGACTCACCACATAGTGCAGTTCCATATTCCTTCCAATGTGAACGAGTTTTTGCTGTCATCGCAATTCTTGTAGCAAGACTTCTAGTTAATTATTGCGCGATATGGAATGAGATTATCTTGAGCACTGAATTTAATTTATATATTAAAAATAATAATATTATATAAAGTAAATTGAATTCATCGTAACGATTATAAATATTAAAAATACGGAGAACTAACTAAATATCACAATAATTATATATATTCGATCTAAATTAAAATTGGGTTTGTTAACAAAACGTTATAACCGATTAGGCTTCATGTTGATGGTTTATGTGTTGTTGGCTTGCTGCTGGTTCATTGCGCGGGAAGGACGCGAGAGTCGTGGTAACGCGACGGCGACGAGTGAGCAACTGAACGAACCGGCACGATAAAGAGGCGAACGAACTAATCGCAACGCACCAAGTGGGATGGAATGAGGCAAAACGGCGCGGGCGCACGCTTTTGCTCCTTGTTTATCGGGCGGTGGAGTAGTTCTTGTTGAGATAAGAAGAAGGTCGATAACGGCGGCGAGACACGCGGGTGACGCGCTGTCGCCGCTGCAACCACGCTGCCAGACACTGTCGTACACTCCGACACGCAGAATATTTTCTTAACACAACTTATAAATAGCTTTATAGGACTAAAATAACACTGACAAACGTTAGACCCGTGCGATGCACGAGACCAGCTTTTTATACGACTAGTCCAGTGGTCTCTACCATTTGCTTACTTTTAAATAATAGGGCATGTAATCATATTCATTTCCGCTCCGCTGCTATTGCCGTGTTACTTAGTTGGCAAAGTACGTTACAGAAATAGAAATATAATTAATGTTCCATATCCAATTGCTCTGTTTTTAAACAGGAAAATTAGAATATGTTAATCTTTATGAAAAAAATATGTGTGTCAACTGCATGTTGCGCATGACATCGTGCCCAATGTGACACTGTGACACTGATACTTGTTTTCAGAATATCCGTCAGAATCAGCTTCCAAAAATAACTTTAAGATTATAATTCCCATCTCACATGCAGCCGCGTAGCTACCTAGGGGCTAGGCGGGGCAGTGCCCCGGGGCCCTCAAGCTCAGGGGGCCCTCGAAACCTTACCTGAAAATCTCGATCGAACTGAACTTTTGAAAATTTCTCCCATTGGTATTGATGAAGCAATTTTATTACAAAAGTGTGATGAATTCCAAAGAAAATATTCAGTTAAATAGGCCCTAGCTTTTCACTTCAATTTACTCAGATTTACCACCTAGTTTTACCTCAAGTAACTCAAGCATGGACTGTTCACCAATTATGTAAGGAAATAATAAGCAAATATGGAGTGCTAGAATACGACTTAACGGAAGTATTTACAGCAATGTTATTATTCTTTACAATTCCTGTCACTTCTGCAGCAGCTAAAAGGTTAAGTAGCAAATAAAAAATATTTAAGAAATAGTATGGACCAAACTCGACTCCGAAATTTATCGCTAATAGCAATTGAAAACAAAACCGCATCAAGCCTGGATTTAACCGACGTCATTGATACTTTTGCGAAAACTAAAGCTAGGAAAAGATTGTAAATATAATTGTTATTGAGTCAGTTGGTAGGTCCGATCTTTATATAGTAAACCCTTGAATCTTTTCAATTTCATTTTATTGCCACGTACACCAATTATTAATTGTAATTTATTTTGTTACTGTTTTATATTTTTATTACCTACCCTGCAGTGCACGAAAAAGAGCTTATGATAAAGTAGCTTAGCATTTTTAAATTATTTGTATATTTAATATTTTTACTTGATAAAACCTAACCAGTTTAAATAGCAGTGGGGCCACATTTTTTTATTTGCCCCAGGGCCCTTGGTTACCTAGCTACGCCACTGCTCACATGATACATTTCACCGATTTTTTCCAATATCTCCCATTTGTGTTTGATAAATAAAGTAGGTGAATGATAAGACCAGACAGACAGGATTCACATTTCATTAAACCTTACTTTTTAATCTCTGGCTATATTGGATTTTTTTTATGTTTAACTTACCCAACAGTGGATATTCTCATACATAATAAAGTTTTATGTGCCTTTCAACTTATATTGGTGTTTCATCTCTTGCTCTATGTGTTTCCAAACTTCGGAATACTTATCCCATTTTTTGTTCGGAAAGCAATTTGTTTTCAGGGAGACGTTCTAATATTGCAATTATCTTATTTGTATAGTGATGTAGTAGTTTGTATATTACACTTCTAGTTGCGATTCCTGTTGATGTACGGTCCGATTTTTCAATAGTCTGATAACTTTTGACCGAGGAATAATATTTTCCGTTTGACATATTTTCTATACAAAAGCTGTCAAACCGCCATTTTTATTTGCCCGAAAGCTATAAATCGAAGTTTCAGATTAGTGTTTATGGTAGGTTACCTGGTATTTTCTCGTTACAGCCCAACCAAATACAGAAAACCAGACTAAATCGGACAGAGATTGGAAAAATCAAGACACTCATTTGTAAGCAAACACTAATTGCACTATCTGGTATGTAGGCCGGGAGTTGAAGGAAAAATACGTTCCAGATTTGAATCAGGTTACATTTTCAGGAATGAGATCTCACGGATCGGCAGGCGGCATTCTGAATGTTGTCTCGTAACGAACTTGTCATGTACCTCTTCACTTAGCAATGTAATTGAAATTAATTCTTAAGGCGCAGATTCCCTTGAGTAGCTAATTTTAAAATGAGAATCACGTCTAAACGGCTAGTCGTAAATTTTTCGATGTTACATTAGACCATTTTCTTAATAATTTGATCTAAGAAAATTTTGAGTTTTATTCGTATAACATAGTGTAATTAATTTGTAAAGTTGAATCTAAAACGGACAAAAACACGACAATCGCACCAAAACTGCTGGATGTATTTTAATGAAATCGACACCATCTCAAAGACAATTTAATTATCTACATTTTGATCTGATGCTTTTTTTTTAAAGTCATAGAATAATAAGGAAAGAACAAAAAACTACAAAATTTTGGGTCGCGCGGGTGTCAAACGAGTGCGCGTTTTGTTCCCTCAAGGTCGTTGGCGTTAGTCGTCGTCTTAAGCGTTAGTTGTTTCATGAACATCCAAAAGTATATAGGTCAACTTATTTGCGCTATTTACTTCTAACTGGAACCCACATTAACGTGTCGTAGACTCGTAGTAAAAGTACGAATCGTAAGGTCAACACAAAATGTCTAATGAAAGTAAAACATTGTTAGCAAAATTAGATCCGACAAGGTCAGCAAAAACCGACAAATTATTGGATTTGTTTATTCCGTACTAACTGGCACCCGCGGTTTTGTCTGTGTGGAATTTCTCTACAAATTATTTTGATCGTTATTCTGTTGTATAAGCTATGTTACTGCAAAGATTAATCAAAATCCGTACAGTGATTTTTGCGTAAAAGAGTAACATTCATACTCACAAACTTTTACATTTATTATATTAGGATTCGTATTTTCTGAAGTGCTTTGACATCATAAATTAAAACAGCGCTAAATCTTGCTAGTACATGTACGGTTTTTGGCTTCATTCCATTGATTAGGAGATATATTCGATACAGAGGACATTCGATGTTAGGATGCAAGGCCCGCTGATGCATGTTTGGCAAAAGTGACTTGTTTTGAAACTATTTCTGTAAACAAATTTTATTCCTGTAATGTATGACGAGAAGTTAATTAGAGAAGGTTAGAGTAGTAAAATGACGATAGCTGGATGGATATTTGGTAGGTAAAAAAATACTAGCAAACCAAGGCGTATCACATTATATATCACAATCCGAATAATTTGTTGAATAGTCAAAATTAAAGGCATTGATCATGAATGTGATTAGGCTCGTAGAAATTTTCATAACAAACTTGTAAAACTACATAAATATAATGCTTTAATTTGGTCAATATCATTCATTTCATTCTTCAAATATCAATCGCTTTCGAGGTCATTACGACAACCAAGGCAAAGTTGACTAAAGCTAAAAATACTTTAGGATTAAGAATATCAAATAGATTTCTAAGGTAAATTTGTAATTTTCTGGTCCAAAGTGCTGTGTCATACTTGTTTTGTGTGTACAATATACATATAAAACACAAGTTATGTCAGTTTTACATCCATGTGTCTAAAATAATATATTATTGAACATTAGTCATGGCGGGAATAACAATTGCTAACTAAAGAGGCTTAACATTCTCTAGGCCGTGTGTATATAACTGTATTTTAGATGCCATTTTCCTGTTTACATTTTCACTATTCGTTCAGGTATGCTTAGGAATATATTAACACATAATCACCTCAATGTACTAGCGAATACAATATATACTGGCCAGATTTGTTTTAAAAATAAATGTCAAATGTCTTTTGAAACTCTAATACTTCGATATGTCACAGCTTTTAAAAAAAAGCAAATTTACAAACGCCAGTAAGGATGGATATAATATAACACCATCGATGGTTTTGGCGGGAACGTGATGGCGTCTATGTTGCTTCTCTGTATTATTTTCCTAAAATTGTGTTAAATTGAATATTAATAGTGTAAAAATTGTGGTTTTTTATACTAATAATATTAGTGAACGTGCACGAGTGTAGGCAAGTAAAACACAGCGGTAGGACATGCGTGTGTACATGGTGTCGACAAAACGCCGTAGAAGCTTCCAATAAAGTTACCGCCATTTTATTGGGGCCTAACTAGGACATTGGACTTAAATCTAAAGTAGTGGAAGTGAAACTAGAACTTCTATTCTAAACGTGACACTGGCTAAATGCACAAACCGAAGCCAAAATTAAAAAAAAAAAAAACTCCATCGGAGAAAAAAAAAAGATGTGATGAATACTGAAACATGGCAAAGGAGAAAGTTAGAAACCTGAGAGCGACTCGTCATTGAGACTCCAAAATAGTGCAAAATTGCCTTCCTATATGAAGAAAGAAAGCAAGTGTATATGGAAACTTGTCTGAAATGCACACCTTTCTCTATGGTTGCTCAGAAAACTGTTGCAGTGCTAAATATTGTAGACTATTTTCCAATAACTAGATTTACACATAATGCTCTGGTGGAAACAAAATATTATACTTTTGAGGACCAAAATAATTTAAGCAGGTACCTGGTTGTCATGGTTTTATGCTTTTGTTGGTCAGTGTACAATGCATGAATGCAGTTGCAGTGTACCTAGTAATTGTTTCAAAATTAATCACTTACTGTCAATGATCTTTGGTTTTCCCATAATAAATGAATAAGTAACTAAAAATAATTTTCCTTTGTACGTAATTGTACCTTATTGTTCTGACTTGTCACGATGTTTGCACACTTCTCAAAAATTCAGGTTTCTTTTTCGGCACGCCCCCAAATGCTGATTAGATACGGAATAAATAGTTTTAATCCCTATCTTATTACATCAGAATTTATTTGTTTCTTCCCCCACGTCACGTTGTGCTGATTTCCACGCAATTTAGTATGTTTGATAAGTATTGCACGATGTCTTAATCATACCGCTGAAAGAAATGTATGAGTAAGCGTCCAAGGGTGAAATTGTATCACTTATCGGACGTTATCTGATAGTGTGTGCAGTGACAGTTTTATCGCGCCTCTCTGTTATAAATAGTACTATATTGTTTTGCTAGGATTGAAGAGATTACGGGCAAATAAATATAGTTTGCACTGAAGTATAATTTTATTATTATTAGTTTTTTTGTACGTGACTTTAACTACGTATGGCTTTTGAAAATATTCGTAGTCTCTCACATACAATAATCTCGTAAACAAAGTTCAATACTCCACCGTACCCCTATGGGTTGTTTAGAAATATTATTCCCTGGAAAAAACCCACATATTCTTAGAATTCTTCCATCGTTCACATGAGGTCAATGTTTTCTGCTTTTCCTGTAATAAGGTGATTTGTCTAAGGGAAATTTATTTATTTATGTAAGTATCTAAGCTTTATGTATTTACTGTAGTGGTACGACTAAGGGCTCTTTCAATTTATACTATTCCTGCAGACGTGCGTGCGCGGTACCGACGCCGCACAGCAGTCTTGGTTGGTGTATAAATTGTAAGCAAAAAACAACTGCACCGCTGCGGCACCGCAGCAGTCGGCCACGAAATGTCTAAACTGAAAGAGCCCTTAGGTTATTCTCTGTCAATCAAAGTTTGGGTTAAAATGACGAGAAAAAATCCATCCCCTGAAAACAGATAGCGAATAGCGTGCAATTTTTCATTAAATATAAACGCAACATCTTCATATCATTAAATACTTACGTATATATTGTTTAGAAAGTATTTCGGGCGCGGACGAAGTTCAATGTATATTTTACTTGTTAAGACTTAGGTCTATTTATACCAACAGGATCATTGGCGGTATCAATTTTGAAATAACGATAACTGCTTATGAGAAACTTATCGTAAATATCTATGGCCCGTTATATACAGCTGGTATAAATGGTCTCTTGACACTGAATGTAATAATAGAAGTACATACTTCTATAATATTGTGGTTTACTTTTACGAGGTAGGTACTAGCTCTAGAAGATCGTGAATAATATGAATTATTATATAATAAATTTATTTCACTAAAACACTGTTTTACAAACAATTATAAATTATAAACGGCTTAAAAATATCATAATCATCATCTATCTAAGTACTCGTATGTTAATACATAATTACAACAATTATTTATATAATAGTTGAATGGTGTCATTATAAAAACTTGTTGCAATTTGTTAATTATTTAGACCCTCTAAGGGTTCATAATGATTATGAGATTCCACCTTGGCAGTAACAGAAATCGCCTTGGTTCAAAACAATTGAATGTTAATTTCTACTTTATTTATTCATTTGTGTTATTTATAACCAGCAACTGTAGCAAGTATATTAGTTATGTCAAAACTTACATTAGCCTGTCAAAATGTCTGCAGACTACAAGACTATTAATTTATAATTGCTATCTCAAAGCAGACTTGAAAGTGTTTTTATCAAGAGAATCCTATTGTTCATAATTTATTGGATTCAATGATTAACAATTATTTTTTGAAACTTACAGATAAATTTTGTTGTTGTATAGAATTCAGTATCTTATCTATATAGAGAAAAGGAAAACATGTTATTTAAGTAGCTACATGTATTTTTTAGTGATGTAGCTCATTGGCGTTTGCCTAATGCCTATTTATACCTACTGTAGATCAGTCGATACATACAATTTACGTGGGAAGAAAATACGATAGTCTATTTATTGATTGTCAATCAACAAGTGAAGTGATTTATATTGCTTTTCTTTGTCCAAGAACTCAATAAATAATTATGCTGATTTGAATCACGTATGGACTTATGGAGTTAAATGGGCCTCAATTACTCTGAATCATTTTGTGTAGGAGGCGACTCGACTTTGGACTGTTCGTTTAAGTTGTACGCACCATTGTCTTCATACGTTCAAAAAGCTCAAAAGCAGTTGGTATGCCTAAATAAGTGGATGTCTTATTTTTAAAAGAAATTAGAGACAGAAGACAGGTTTTCGATACAAACCAAATATCGATACAAACGTATGTAGATTATACGAAAACACGTGCAAGCAAACGTTACGGTCAATACGAAATTCAGATGAAACCAGGTTTCAGATATCTCACATGAATGACAAATGTCAATCTAATCTAACTTGCCTATTGAATTTCGCACGCTTGAATTCTTTTTATGTATCACGCAGAGGGCAGGTGAGATAAAACCCATTTGCGCACAAATTGTGTCGAGGACATACTCTCGTTATTCACCAATAATGGAAAATAATTTCTGCTGGATATTGTAAGATTATGATTTCGCTTAATTTCTGGGTTTCGTATTGTAGCATATCCATACTTAATATTATATATTATACTTAATATTATATTTATGTGAAAGTAATTCTGTCTGTTACCTTTTCACGCCTAAACCACTGAACCGATTTAGATGAAATTTGGTATGGAGATAGTTTGAGACCCTAGGAAGGACATAGGATAGTTTTTAACCCTAAAATCATCCATATGAAAGGGGGGTGGCAGTTTGTATGGTGAACTAATAATTTCTCAAGTAAAGCGGCCCACACACCTACAATATTATGGCGCGATATAAAACAAATGGCTATTCTAAGTACTAATGCTGTGCAGACGAAGTCGCGGGCAACAGCTAGTATACTTTAAGGAGAGAAGCCCTAGAAACTGCGGAGCGTGCGGCCTTGGCGAAACTTTTGGGTTGGCTCAATAGACTTGAAACTAATATCTTTGTTAACAAAAGGTTTACTCCTTCGGGAGGGAGTTCATTACATAATGAAGTGACAACGTTGAAATTAGGATTGTGAAAAATTAGACAAGTTATTCCGGCTGTCGGTGGGGAATGTTGGCACCGGTGTCTGTCTTTCACTCATAGATACAGAATCGGCGCGTGGGCATTAAGTGATGATAGCTTGCACAGAGGAAATGGAGAATTCAAGAATGACATTAAATGGTGACAAATCTTCGTAGCATGTTTAACTGAATATGTCGTGTACAAACTGGATGGGATTAAAGCCAGGATTGGCTGCTTCCTCCGAAGATTCAGACAATTTGCTTGGTCAGCCTCTGTTTAAAGTGAACTATTATTTAATATTGGGTCACAGTCTGAAAATAAAACCCACATGATAAGAACGTGTACTTTATGCAACAGTGTTTCGCTTAGTATAAAAGTGTGATATAACTCCGATACTCTGTTATTTTCTGGAGCCACTTGTTCAAATAAAGGTACGATATCGAACATCCACTTAAACGATATGTTTACTGATATAACTGAAGTTTAAAATAAATAATCGTGTAATATTCCATTAAACTTTCCATAATCGACAGGGCTTCAATGAAAATGACTATCAGGTGCTTGCTGTATACTTAAGTCGTAAGTACAAGTAGGGAAAACTGGTTGCTGGTTTACGACGGAACAGACATCTAATCGATGTCTACACTATGCAAATAATCCTATAAGAATCCGATAAGTTATCCTTTTTGCGGCTTGCTGGGTTTTGACCCAGAGTAGGTTCTGAGAGAAATGAGGAAAATCTAGAACCAGTTTGGTAAAATCAATGGTTTTAGGGTCTATCAGCCTGCATATGGTTTTTGAGTTTTTAAACCAACCAAAACTGGTGAAAAAGCGTCACTGTGAGTGAAGTAGTGTCACCTTTTGTCTGAAATACTTGGAGTATTGCCCACCTTGTAAGAGACCAAACAATGATTTATTAATATCTTTTTTCTGGGTGGAAAGATCTGTACGAAGCATGTCTCTGTCGTCAGCCAGCCACCTCTTTGTGAATGTTATGTAAATCAAACAATGGTGCCTATATGTAGAATATACACTTACGCGGATTTCAGGTAGGTACAAGAAGGCAAAGTTTAATTTTCTTCAGAGGAATGGGAAGAGTAACAAGCAACATACATCGTACCCTGACAACCGAACGGCCATCACTCGGTAAAACCAGAAATAAACAGACCAAAGAAACATCTTTTCCTAACGAGAGCACTAGTTTCTTCAAGTAAAGTAAACCCTGGCTGAAAGCCAGAGAACAAAAACATGGACACGAAACTAACAAAGCATACTTAATGATTTGTAAACCAACTTGTTTTCTCAAAGTTCAATAAATATGGACGGAAAAGGTGATTTTCAATTCGCCACAATAAATAAGCAAAG
Source organism: Anorthoa munda (assembly GCA_945859665.1). Taxonomy (NCBI): domain Eukaryota; kingdom Metazoa; phylum Arthropoda; class Insecta; order Lepidoptera; family Noctuidae; genus Anorthoa; species Anorthoa munda. Next base: position 12,163,736 of record OX243900.1, on the reverse strand, counting down.
AAATCAGGACGAAAAATAATTTAAAGTAAAACATAATTATATGAAACAAAACAAGCTTTGAAGAACAAATTATGTACGCCCACAGTGAGGTCAATAACGAACATCAAAGGAAATAACAATACCAATAGGTACTTTAATAATGTAATATTGCCTCAATCATTTCTTAGAAAAATAATATATAAAAAGATAGGTAACAAACACAACGAGGTTTTTCGGAAGATCCGAATGGCGCAGTAGAGTTCATCTTTGTACTACAGCGGACGCTTATCCTAATCCGTCGCAGATATAAACTTGCAGCACCTGCATGACGGTGTTATGAAATTCCCATTGCAAAATTCTTAAGAAACATTATATATATATTATTCAGCATTTAATAATTTATATTCATTTGTCACCGCATGTCCCCCGATCACGTCATTATAATCAAGATACGGAATGTAAAGTGCGAAGTTCAGTTTCGTTTTCGCATTTTCTGACTTCTTGGCTACCTTGTAACAGTAATGGAAACATTTTTACAACATTGTCAAGTAGCAATATTTACGTCAAAAATGCATGTAGTGTGCTTTTGCACAGAGCGGTTCCAAGCACGTTGGAATGTGAACAGTGATCACGCGTTCAGCACGTGAAGTCTGCGTACGCACACAGACAAACAAACACACACATCGCATGTGTGCCAAATGCCAATGTACGCATTGCTGGCAGTTACGCGTGTGTGAGCTCTTTACAGCTCACACTCACACTGCCGCACCTAGTGAGCCGGCCATATATTTTCAAATCCGTACGATATTATGATTCGGGTCAACTTGACATTATAGGGTGAATTTTTTGTTGACTTTCAGGACCGTTGACAATATTTTATATGTAGGCGGTACCCGTCAAAAATGTATTTTCAGCTTATTTTATTCCGAACTTAAAATTACACTGGAAGGACGTTGACCTATTCACTTCGGCTGACATCACCGTTTTGCGCGCAGATTTGTCAGTACCAAGACATTCACTGATACACGTCAAATCTTGGGTTGTGGGTTTGGGTCAGACGGCTTTGATAACCTGCGCTGTTACTATATGGCATTATAAACAGTAATTATAATATTTAAACCTAATCTTTGCAATGTTGTTTGAAAACTGTAATTCCTGAATACATTGTTGCTCACGTAGACGTAACAATCACATCCTTTGCATTGTTTGAAATAGTCACCTTCATGGTAGAGCAGATAATTGTGAATAGGCAATGTGCGAGTTGGTATAAAGTGGGGTACTTATGTGTTCTCGTAGGAGTACATAAATGGACAGTGAGTCAACAATTGTGACGTGCACCGAACACACCCACGGAGATAATGTCAAATTAATTAACATGCTAACGTTATCACCGCCATTATTGTGTACTCATGTTTAACTTAAGAGTATATTCAACTATAGTAAGCTGCGTTGATGTGTAAAAAGATAAAAGTTATAAATTGCAGTACAAATATGTTGGTAGAGCGAACTCGTGCGTCATATCGCTTGAGTGTGCAATGGCGGGCACAGCCGCTGCTGTCAATATTGTACTTTAGATTAGTTTTACTTCTTAAGACTGACAGCTTACGTACTTTAGGGACGTTCTAAATTATGTATAAGTGTGTAAGGGAGAATCAAGATTGAGAGTAGCAGGAAACTCGAAGGGTTTTCCTAGAAAAGGATGTTGAGAGATCTACCTGAACATATTTGTTGCTGAAAACTATTAGGTGTACAGATAAAGTCAACAAATGAATGCTTCATGGTACTTGTAGTTGTTATCTATATTATATTATATATTAATATTTATTATAATATTAAAAAGAGGAAATATCTATTCTATTCTAAGTTTGTAATAGATAAACTCAAAAACTTCTTATTCGATTTAAAAAATTCTTTCACCAGTAGAAAGTTACATTAGGCCTGAGTGACCTAGGCTAATTTTATCCCGATAACGGTTCCTGTGGGGTGGGCCACCGGGCCAAGGGAGTGAAGCCGCGGAGAAACGCTAGTTGAAAATATAATGAGTTAGCATAAGTTTATTTTAGCAGTTTTCTCTATTCCGTTTCAGGCATGACATTTCTTAAATAACTACTGATATCTACTTTGAAGAACTTTTGAAAACTAAATATAAACACATTCTTGAGAGACATGTTCCTGATTGATAACTATTTTATATTCACGTGTATAGGATATTCCAACCAGTTTAAGACTAGGAAAAAGCCCATAGTCACAAGCTAATCACGCGACGAGGATGTGAATGGCACGCAAAAATTTAAAGTTGCGTAAAAACTGCAAACAACCATAAATCTGAATTTAGTTTGTTATCGGTTAACAACTGTTTATTCTGCGAAGATCTTGTCACTTTGATTAATCATCGTCATCCTGCCCTTGGCTCATGTTACTTGGGGTCGGCGCAACACGTTTTCTTCTTCAATTTCGGCCTGTAAACCGTCACGCTATCACTGACTCCCTTTTCTTTCATATTACTCTTCACACAGTTTATTCATCTTTTATCTGGCATTCCTCTACCTCTCCATTTTACCACTTTTGGTAACAGGCGTTCCTCATCCTCTTCATCCTTTCCTTCCTCATCACATGACCATACCGGTACAAACGATGCCCGCTCCATTTATTATACACAACACAATATACTCATTTCTCACTTTATCCATTCCGTTCATCTGATTAATATTTGTAGTAATTATATTATTAATCAGATGGATTTTTATAAGGTCACGTGAGGTAAACCACAAACAAACAAGTACCCCGTCCCCCATCCCTTCTTATCCTTCCTATCTGCGTGAGCGATTTTCTTACGCTCGCCCTAGAGAGGTATTATGTAGTTCACATCTTAGATCTCTCCTTAAATCCCATCCTCATAAAACTAGCTATTATTTCTATTCCTTCTCTGTCCATGCTGTAAGATTGTGGAACTCACTTTCGCCTAGCATCAGAGATCTAGATACTATCTCCCTTTTTAAAAAACGATTAAAAGAGCATTATTCTTCCTCTCAAATCTGATCTTTATAAGCATATGTATATATGTTTGTATATGTGTATCTATATATTTTATTTAAGTATATATTACTTACACTATATTTGTATGGTTTTATACCTTAGGTTAGTTCACTTTTCTTCTCTTCCTGTTCTCACACACTATTTGTCTTCATTTCTCCGTTTCGCGGGTCTGCTGGTAGTAATTTCTAAAGAAATAAGCAGTACCATTGTACTCCTTTGTCATGTTGTTTTTTCTATATGAATTTTCTATGTGAACATTAATAATAAAATAAATAAATAAATATGAACACCATAAGTATTTTGTTTAGAACGCCTTGTAGTACTTAACAGTATAGTGAACTTTTACTATAGGGCCAAAACTGAAATCGCGAATTAAAAAAAATGGGTGCTTCCTACATTTTGACGTTTCACGCAAAAATTAATGAGCTAAACACTTAGTTACATATTTCTGTATCGAATCCATTAAAATAATGTTATTGTTTGTATTCATGAGTTCTATCAGAGCGTACATTACGCAGTTTCGCTTCCATTTGAAGTATTAATTACTTTTATATGGAAATACTTCGCGTAGGTATAGATTAGACCTTTTTCTCGCCTATCTAGGAGTCGGCCAGTCTAACCAGATAGGGATGAGCATCATTATCTCACGGAGCGACAGTCGACAGCCATCTGACCTCTGCAACACAATTACTGGGGCCCTGATATACGAAGGTTAGACCGGTTATCTGACTGGCGGGGTTTTGAATTCTTGTAGTGTCGTGGGTATGACAACAAGGGTTTTTTTATCTTTTATAGGCTCGTGCTTGACCACTATCTCACCTGATGGTAAGCGATGATGTGGTCGACGATGTAGCACGCTTGCCTAGAAGAAACCTATTCACTATTGACTTAAATACTCCCAGGTTGTAGCTATCAGGAAATACAGACTCCGGGGTCCATGTTTTACGGTTTCTATCATCCAAGTGTAAGGATCCATAAGTTAAGTTAGATTTTGACTGCATTCGAATATCGCTCCGTCAAAACAAACAGTAGGTAAGGCCCTTTCCGATGACGCGACTCAATTTAAATTGGGTCGAAACTCGATAGGCGATATCACGCAAGTATTTAAGAAAAAAACAAGTTTTTATCGGTCGAATTGCATTGCATTGCGTCCATATGAACATACTTGCAATTTTGCTTAGTAAAAATCGCTAATCGTAGTGATATAAATCAAATTACATCGCGCCATCAGGAAAGGGGCTAACAGTTCGTGACTAACTAAAAAAGTATGTATCACCAATCTTATTAACTGAAGAAATGAACTTTAAGTTATGAACGTCCTTCGAGTTTGTAAAGAAAATGGAGTAAGTTTGAGCATGATAGCTGACAAGGGAGAGCATTGCGTTGACCTCAACTAAAATGAAACAAGAGAATAATGGATCTGTCAATAGATCTCTGGGTACAGACAGATATAAATAGCTATATTATATTTTGATTTGAGTAGAATTTGACTGTATTTTAACTATTCTTTATATTTAAGTGTTCCGTACGCAAAATACGCGCTTGGTCGTTGAGTTGCGGTTCATCATATCATCATCATCATATCAGCCGAAAGACGTCCACTGCTGGACATAGGCCTCCCCCAAGCGTCGCCACATTGACCGGTCCTGTGCGTCCCGCAACCAGCGGATCCCCGCAACCTTCACCAGGTCATCGGTCCACCTGGTGGGAGGCCTTCCAACGCAACGTCTTCCGGTTCGCGGTCGCCACTCCAGAACCTTTCTGCCCCATCGGCCATCCGTTCTGCGTGCAATGTGCCCTGCCCACTGCCACTTAAGTTTGGCAATCCTTCGGGCTATGTCAGTAACCCTGGTTCTCTTACGGATCTCTACATTTTTGATTCGATCACGCAAGGAAACTCCGAGCATAGCCCTCTCCATTGCCCTTTGAGTGACTGTAAGCTTCCTGATGAGGCCCATTGTAAGCGACCACGTCTCAGAGCCATATGTCATCACTGGCAACACACACTGGTCATAGACTTTCGTCTTGAGACACTGTGGTAAGTTGGACGAGAAGACACCGCGCAACTTCCCGAACGCTGCCCAGCCGAGTCGGATTCGACGGTTGACCTCTTTCTCGAAGTTGGCCCTACCCAACTGGATCGTTTGTCCCAGGTAGACATAGTCGTCCACAACTTCGAGTGTAGAGTCTCCAACCTTAATAGGAGTGGGTGTAACATGGGCATTCAACATCACCTTGGTTTTGTCCATATTCATTTTCAGACCCACTCTTTCGGAAGCTCTACTGAGGTCATCGAGCATTATACTGAGGCTCTCCATGGTCTCAGCCATGATCACTATGTCGTCGGCAAACCGAAGGTGAGTGATGTACTCGCCATTAACGTTGATGCCTAGGCCCCTCCAGTCCAGAACCTTGAATACATCCTCCAGCGCAGCAGTGAACAGTTTCGGAGAAATGACGTCTCCCTGTCTCACGCCACGCTGGAGAAGAATTGGTTTCGAGGTCTGATCCTGAAGACGGACTGACATGGTGGCGTTTTTGTACAAACACTTCAACACCTCAATGTACCGGTAGTCGATCTGGCACCGTTGGAGAGATTGCAGTACAGCCCAAGTCTCGATCGAATCGAAGGCTTTCTCGTAGTCCACAAACGCTAAACAGAGAGGCAGGTTGTACTCTTCGGTCTTCTGTATAACCTGCCGCAGCGTATGTATGTGGTCTACGGTGCTAAAGCCTTTTCGGAATCCGGCTTGTTCGGGAGGCTGGAAATCGTCAAACCTGCGCGCGAGACGATTCGTGATGACTCTTGAAAACAACTTGTAGACATGGCTGAGAAGTGAGATGGGCCTATAGTTCTTCAGCCGGGCATTGTCACCCTTTTTGAAGAAGAGTACCACCACACCCCTGCACCATGCCTGTGGCGTTTTTCCCTCGAGTATGACGGAACTAAACAGCTTCTGAAGGGCCTTAAGGACCGGTTTCCCACCCGCCTTCAGGAGTTCAGCCGTGATTCCGTCGTCACCCGGCGCCTTGTTGTTTTTAAGCTGTTTCAGAGCCATCCTAATCTCGTACAGGCTAACGTCCGGGATATCTTCGGTATAGTGTCGGGTCAATCTAGCTCTTGGGTCGTTTGCTAGATTCGCAACGGGTTTGCATGTTGACGTGTACAACTGCCCATAGAATCTCAGGAGGAGTTGCGGAGGAAGGAAGGAAGGAAGGAGTTGCGGTTACCAGCCCGTTTTAACCTAACCTGTTTAACTGTGTATCGGTAGCATTGCATTGCGTCCATGTAAACATACTTGCAATTTTGCTAAGTAAAAATCCCTTATCGGTGTGATACCAATCAACATCATATACATAACAGACAAGGGAGAATCTAAGAAGGAAACGTGTTGCGTTGGCCTCAACTAATGTGAAACAAGAGAATAATGGATCTGTCAATGGATCTGTGGGTACACACAGATATATTTTGATTTGAGTAGAATTTAACTGTATTTTAACTTTTCTTACTAGTAGTAAATCGCGGCGATTTTAACATTAACTTATTAGAAAATAACTCTAACTGTATCAGGTTATTGGGTCTTTTTAAATCATTTAATCTGGCAAATGTTTTTATGGAGCCACTAGAGTGACAGCTTCTTCTGCGACTTGCATAGATAACGTTTTTTGTAATTGTTATTACTTAAATAAAGAAATTGTAAATAAATTAACATGTTATCACAGTGGGCAAACAATAACGTTTAGCACCTACATACATTTGCAAAAAATGCAAATGAAACTTTAGACCAATTACAAGTAAAAATTTAGAAAAATGTAATAAAACCTTGACTAGTAAAATATGTGTTCAAAACTTTATTAAAATAGATGACCCAAATGAGTTTAACACTTTTCCACTGAAAGCGAAAAGTATTTACACCAAGTTCGTATTTAGCGATTGTGCGACGCCAGGCATTCGTAAAAGCAGGGAAAAGCTATATGAACATTATGGCTTAAAGCAACATAAGAATAATACAAGTTTTGATAAGTATGTTGCGAAATATTCAAAAACCTTTAAAATTGCATGCAAAATAGCTAAAGCGCTGTATATTAGTAATAAAATAAAATCAGCAGACGATAAAATAAAAACCGGCCAAGTGCGAGTCGGACTCGCACACGAAGGGTTCCGTACCATTATCGCAAAACACTGCAACAAAATCACGTTTGTTGTATGGGAGCCCCCCTTAATTTATTTTATTTTAATTTAATAATTATTATTTTTTGAAGAGAATATATTCTGTGAATATTTCAAGCGTCTACCTGTTGCCGTAATTAATATCGAGCAAAAAACGGCAAGAATATCACGTTTGTTGTATGGGAGCCCCCCTTAAATATTAATTTTATACTGTTTTTAGTATTTGTTGTTATAGCGGCAACAGGAATACATCATCTGTAAAAATTTCAACTGTCTAATTATCACGGTGCATGAGATACAGCCTGGTGACAGACAGACAGACAGACAGACAGACAGACGGACAGCGAAGTCTCAGTAATAGGGTCCCGTTTTTACCCTTTGGGTACGGAACCCTAAAAACTACCTGGAAAATAATAAATAATGAAACATGTAGGAAAAAACAGCGTAATAGTAATTATTAATTTAGCGACTGTACATGGCCCCATATAGAGGTGATTTGAAAACATTTTTGTTAATATTCCTCTTAAAACTACAGCAGCCTTAAACTCCTCACCCACACTATCTGCTGCCTTACTTAGAAGAACGTAAATGCATGCACATCGGAGTTCAAGTTTCAACATACAATTTGTAAAGGCTATTTTAAAAGCTTTTAAAGATCTTAAAATTAAATCAACAGAAGATCTTTGGGGACTATCTGTAAAAGTGTGTAAACCAATCATTGAAACTAATGCACCCTATTTAGCTTTTGTATTTAATACCAGTGTCGATCAAGGAGTTTTTCCGGACCTCATGAAACACGGTAAAGTAGTTCCATTGTTTAAAACCGGGGATAGCAAAGAAGCCAACAATTATAGGCCAGTGTCAATTCTGCCGGTTCTCAGTAAGGTCTTCGAAAAGTTAATGCTCAACCAATTGTTGCGTCATTTTAACAAACATTCTATCTTTTATGATCAACAGTACAGATTTACCAAAAGGCGTTGCACAACTGACACCGGTGTCACCCTAATAAAGAACATCTTTAACGCCTGGGAGGAAGCACAAGACGCCATTGGAATCCTTTGCGATTTCTCGAAGGCGTTCGATTGCGTTAACCATAAGACACTATTGTTGAAGCTCGACCACTATGGAATTAGACATGTTGGATGGCTTTTAAATATGATCTAAGTAACTCAAGGGCTGTCCTTAAGTTACTTACATCATATTCAAGTTAAAGTTCAGGTAAACGGCGTAAACTCACTAGGGTCTGAAATGACAATAGGTGTTCCTCAAGGCTCGATATTGGGTCTAGCTGTAAAAGTAAAGCTGGACTTTGTAAATCAAACAGTTTTCCTGGGAATCACTCTAGACAAGAAATTGCAATGGAGTTCTCACATAACATATCTTGCGGGTCGGCTGAGCTCGGACGCTTATGCTGTTAGAAAGATAAGACGGATTGACGGATGTGGAGACCGCGCGTTTGGTCTTGGATTTTAGTTACTTTCACAGCATTATGTCATACGGTATTTTACTGTGGGGTCGAGCGGCTGACATTGAATCCATATTTATATTGCAAAAGAGAGCTGTCAGAGCCATATGTAAGTTAAGTCACCGAGAATCTCTTAGGGAACTATTTAAAAATATTAATATTATGACAGTTTCTTGCCAATTCATTTATGAAAATATTATGTATGTAAGGAAAAATATACATCTCTTTAGTAAAGTCAGTGAGTAGACACAATTGTAATACGAGAAATAAAGATAAGTTAGATCAACCATCTTATAGACTAGCTATAGTACACTCATCTTTCATGGGGTACTGTGTTAAATTCTATAACAAAATACCTTGTGATATATTAAAACTAAATGGAAGTCAATTTAAAACTTAAGTTAAAAGCACACTTTGTAAACAAGCATATTACAAATTTGATGATTATATTCAAGATAAGAATGCTTGGAAACATGCTGGTCCTGCTCCATAGGGCAATCTTTAGTGTAGACAAAATCAAATTTGCTAATGTATATTCCTATTCATAGTTATTGTATTCTTATTTTATTTTTATTAGTTTTTCAGAATTTGACTCACACACTGTTCCGTTGTTGTTGAATTAGGTATTTTACCTATGTTTGCAATATTTGTAAGTATGTGAGAACCATGTTCCTATTTATGAAATTAATGAATTTACCTGTTAATGCTTTTATTACTTCATACCTGTGCGCAGTATAGGGTGTTATGCTATTTTTGGGTGCATCGTCCTCACATATATGAATTTATTAATGTATGTACTTATGTAAATATTGTAAAAGACATTTTTGAAAAAGAGTAATTATGGAGTTTCTTGTGCGTTCTTCTCCATAACAAGCTACTTTTCTGAATGCACGGTAGAATTAATTTTTATTACATGTAATTTTTTAATTTTTAATTGTTTAACGTTCAAATGTGCCGCTTATTGGCCTAGTTGAAATAAATATATTTGACTTTATTTGACTTTGACTCTTGATATTTAATCTACTCAGGAAATATGCTTTATCTAAACATACATTCTTATTTAATTCCTTATTGTCTTATTCCTTCCATCTTGATGGTATGATTAATTAATATAAAGATAATGAACACATTAATTGACGAACGAAACATAAAATTCATGAAATAATTTTGTTTTCCGAATAAGTGTAAAGTAAGTAAAAATGTACAGCAAAAAAGGATATTATGAAAAAAAAAGTGTGTTATTTTCTAGACCTTCTCCTAAGTTTGGGTGATTACTGTTTGCTGGATTACTAAGTTTTGGACAAAGGTCCTGCCATAACCCCTGTCCACTATATTTAGCCAAGGTCACGTCATACTATTTCCGACCAAAGTTATTTATTCACGTTAGCTACCTAAAACTGTGCGCTACGTTGTTTTTGGTTTTTACCTGTAAATTATACGTGGCTTTTTGTCCTGTGCTCGACAGCGTGGCAGCAAATAGACGAGAACTGTTACAAAGCTTTGTCTCGCCTAAATTATTGTATAGGGTCTATACTATGGCAGTAGCTCATTTTGTTATGCCTTTATGACCGGTCATGCGGTTTTTCGACAGTAAAAGTGGACTGTGTTTCATTCCTGTGTTTGTTTCCCCTCTCACAGAGAGGAGGCCTGTGTCCCAGCAGTGGGAACATTAATAGGCTGATGATGTGTGTGTGATGTGTGTTTCATTCAATTGTTTTTTTCAGGTGAGTCTAATTTTGATATTGACACCTAGGTAATGTTTATGGTAAACACAGTTTATATTTAGAAAGACATTGAACTCATAAGTGTTAATATGTTCTAAATGAATGATAATTTTCAACGGTGATTAATTTACACTATAAATGCCCCCGAGTATGCTGGCAATATTATAGAGCACAAGTGTGTGCGCAACACTATTTCTTTACTCGCATAGTCCAAGAGGATGCCAATCAGACACGACCCTGGAGGGATCAGGCGCAAGACGGAGTTTTTTACAGTACAACAATTTTTTTAATGCCCCTCGGCAATCATCGCATTACCGAATATAAACGAGTGCTAATTGCCATGATGGTGGCAATTAGCACTCGCACCATTATTAGATTTATCGTATATAATAATTTAAATTCAGAACTAAGTACTTTATTATTGCTTTGTTTTGATTTCGATGTGAGCTTTATAGAGCTGTAAAACTATTTTGCTTTAGAAACTTTCCTCCCATTTTTAAAATAAATTACATTAAGTTGAAAGAGTATTAACAACTCTATATACTTCCAAGTTGGTTGAGAGCGTCCGGTCTGCACCAAGTGCAAAGGGCAACTGGTGGAAAATTGGAAATCCGATGACTGACGAAACACGAAGTTTGCCGAGGGACATTAAGAATATAGTTGCACTGTATGTGCTTTCGGGGTCACAAGAATAATTTACACAACAGCTTATTCTGTAAAGATCATCATCATTTCAACAGAAACACGTCCACTGCTGGACATAGGCTTGCCTTAAGCGTCGCTACATCTAACGATACCTGTGCTTCTCGGATCCTCCAGACAACATCATTTGTGTAAACATAACTTGACCAGACTGAACCAGCTACATTTACGGTCCTAATAACAATGGGAATGGAAACTGTATAAATGTTTATGTCCTCGGTTAGCTTAGACATAGCATATTATGAGATGGAATGCAGACTTCACATTCCAGGTTATTAAGACTAGACTTAGATTACACAATGTAAAACATTTCTCATGCATAAAGTCAGCCTGGTTATAAAGTGGTATAAAGTAAGCTGGTACTTATTAAGCAGGTAAGTAAATTATTTGATTATGGAGATTCAAAGTTGGTATTTATTATCTCATCATGTCTCGCAATACCAGAAAATTCTGCATCTATAATGTCGGATCATGTCATGATTTGGTTACTTAAAATGTTACACAAGTACCTTGTTTGGGTGGAGTCTAGGTGTCGGTTATGGTGTCGATATTGTTCGTTGTTTAAAATTTGCGATTTGATTTTGATAGTGACATTTGGTTTGTCACCACCATCTGTATTACCTACTTACTTGCTTTTTAACCGACTTTCCAAAAAGGAGGAGGTTCTATGTCCGTATTTACGTTTGCTTTTTATACATTGTTTTGTGTATAGATATCATCATCATCATTATCATATCAGTTGAAAGAAGTTCGCCGGATGATGTACCCTACATACACGTTAAATAGAATGGGGGATAGGATGCAACCCTGGCGTACACCTTTTTTAAACCTAAAGGGCTCCAATGACGTCTTTTCAACCTTCACAACACCCTGGTTGTTTTGGTAGAGCGATTGGATCAGCAGAACCAGGTGCTTAGGTACTCAGAGTTCTCCTAGTACTTTCCACAGATCCGACCAGATGACACAGTCGAAAACATTACTATAATTAATAAAACACAAGATGTCTGGACAGGAGTGTTAAATTCGTAGGACTTTTCGATCAGTTGGCGGATATTTAAGATTTGTTAGCGAGTCCCCTTGCCCTTTAAGAAACCGGCCTACTCCTTGCCATTTCCATTTGCCAGTCCAAGAAGTAGCGAATTCTGTTATTTATTATGTGTAAGAGGATCTTACTGGCGAGTTATATGAGGGCCAGATTTCTGCAGTTGTCACACCGTGAGGTTGATCTTTTCTTGTGCAGCGGCAAGATAATTGATTGTGCTCAGTCTCTGGGGCATTCGCCAGTATGCCAGATACTGTCACATATTTTATGATTTTATGTGACAGTATCTGGCATACGATAATAACTTTCTTTAGTAGTCAACATAATAACTAAGGCCCAGTTTTTTATCCGTAGTTAACTCAACCAATGGTTACAAATTGCGTTTTTTCATTAATTTTAATCTAACAAACGGTTAAATCTTTAATTTTCCAACTTATTTGACCATTTAACTCAAACAATTGTTAATATGGGGCATATTAACCATTGTTTGAGTTAATTACAGAATAAAAAACTGAGCCTAACTCATTTACATATTCATATTACCAAATCACTATGGCAAATGTGATGACCCATAAAATAAACTAAGTTATTTCTAGAATGATGATCGATAGCTAGATGAAGTCATCTAGATAATCGAATATCGTTCAAATCCAAATTACTTGATAAATCTGCCAAGCAGCATATCGCCACTGGAATAGAGGTCTTGTTCTCAATTAGGTGCTGTGTAGGCGATAAGTAGCCGAAATATGGCGACAATTTGTAGGATTGGATGCCCAATTGAATGCAGTCAAAGGCGAAAACATGGCTCGCTACTGACTTGCAACTATAATAGATTTAGGGTTAATAGGTTAGCACACCTAGAGAACTCACGAGACGTGGAATTGTTTCATATGATATCGTCATCTCAAAAAGACTCAGTTCATTAGTAGGTATGCTTATTCTATACTTATTTAATATTCCAATTGTTATGTTTTGATGACTATATATTTGTATAAGTTATTGTTTAGGTACGCTGTTGTAATTACATATTTGTAGGAAGTATCATCATTTGTTTGTTCAGCTGGATTATAACTTGGATGAATTCTACAGAATCTGTTTAAGATTCTTTAGGAACCTGCCCCGTACCCCCACGTGTCAAAACTATCATAGTTCGATTGTAAAAATGTGACAGATGTATACAAGTCATATACATCTGTCTACTACGCACACTCAAAATAAACTTATCCTAAGAGTTTATGGTCACCCCACTGAGCTAAGATTACATTAGTATTTTTCTTCGTGTCGAGTATTTTTCTCGATACGAAGAAGAATAATAATGTAATCTTAGCATTTCATTATATAGCGAGCCATATCAATATAATAATAAATATGCGTGAAATATAGTATAAAACAACGAACCTGTGAGGATCAAGTGTGGAATATTTCAGGGCGATAGTCTGAGTCCACTGTGATTTTGTTTAGCCCTGAACCCTCTCAGTGCACTGCTGGAAGTTCGGGCCTGGGTTATCGGTTGCGAAGAGGAGGTCAGGTCATATTATAACTCCTTTATTTGGATGATCTGAAGGTTTTTGACCCCAGCAACTCACAACTGATAAAACTACTGAAGGTAACAGAAATCTTAAGTAACGCCATCAGGATGTAATTTGGTGTATACAAATGTGCAGTCATGCATTTGAAGCGAGGGAGATTATGGAATCCGTGGGCATCTGTCGGATTCCATACACCTTAGATCGCAACCAAAACTTACAAGTATTTGGGTATGTCGGAAGCACTAGGCATCGATGCTACTGGCGTGAAACAGTCGTTGAAGGAACGTTTCTATGGCCGCCTGTAAAAGTTCTAATATAGTCTTTTATCAGGCTGGAACAAGGTGCACGCCTTCAACGGCTGGGTCATGCGGTCTTGATGTACTCTTTCGGCATACTTAAATGAACTCAGAATGAACTTGACGCCCTGGATAGAAGGATCCTAACCTAAAATCGTATGCATCACTCAAGGCCATCGTTGATGAGACTGTATATCCCGCCAAAGTGCGTGGATCGAGGCTTTTTAAATGCTAAGACCCTGCACAACCGCGAGGTATGCAGTCTTAGGGAATACTTTCAGAAAGCCGACGTGGGTAAACATCGAGATATGGTAGCGGTGGACAAGGACCTTACCCCGTTCTCCTTGGCTAACGAGAACTGGCGCAAACATATAGTATTAGATATTAATGACCGCAGGGAGGTATGGCAGAGCAAGGAGCTTCACGGACTCTTTTTACCGGGTCCTAAATGGGACCATGTAGATCTCCGAGCGTTCGTGGTCTGGTTGGGATTATGGACGAAGTTATGACGACGAACAATTACTGGAAATACTTTGTGAAGGATGGCACGGTTGACATTTGTCGGGCATATCATCGGCCGGGGAAATCCATCCGGCATTTATCTCTGGTTGTTCTAGTCTAGCTAACGGAGATTATTTGCATAGTGTGTCTGTACCTTGTGGCCAGGATTGCCCAGCAGCAACTTACTCTTAAATAGAATCTTATGGAATCGAAAGTACCGAACTATAGGTATGTGCCCGACCCAATTCTCGAAAATGGCAATGTCACGTTGTATTGGGATCAGTCTATTATCACCTGCATGACAGGACTATTGCTGCCAATAAACCTGACAGCTGATTATAATTAATCCTTAACGATAATATTAGTTAGTACTTAAATTATATTAGTATAGAAAAGCAAGATTAAAAATAAAATACCAAATTTGAGTAATACGATTGATATATGTAAAAGCAAATGCTTGTCGTGATTGTGGCAAGAAGGCTTTCACTCAGCATAATGCTGTGCCGTGGGGGACCCACAGCACAGCGCTGATTTTCAGTGGTTGCCTAGGACGTGACGTGCCATTTGCCAACCTCGTGAAGGCTAAGAGAGATAAGAAAACTAAGTATCTTGATCTGGCTAGCGAAGTTGTCGACATGTGTGATGTGAATACAGCAGCCATTGTGCCGATAGTCGTGACGGCCTATGGAATAATAGACAAGAGCCTTCATGAACACCTGAGGAGCCTCTTGTTGCGCAGTTGGTTCAAGGGTTTGATTCAGAAAGTGGTACTCCTAGACACGGCGCGTATCGTTTGGAGGTTCCTCTTTCAGGAGGCGTGACCACCGGTAGCTTGGACCCTGAGCCCGAAACCGGTGGGTTACTATTATTTAAATTTGTAAATGTTTTTTCTATTTTATTTTTGTAAAAAGTGTGTACATAAATTGAATAAAAGACATAATAATAAAAAAAATATGGTATGGAATATCTCACCTATTTAGTTCATTCTTCTTTTCGGTACATTTGATCTAACTATTTGGGCCGAGTATTTAGTTAAACTTTATTCACCCAATTCGCGCTGCCACGGCATTCATTGGCAGACCGCTTTGAATGCAGGTTTTGGGCGCAGAAGGCAGGAAAGCAAGTGGGACATAGCCTGTGATCAAGTTCCACCTTATAGACAGTCATAATTTTTTTTAAACATACTGGGCAAGGCAAGGTATTTAACAAAAAAAAATATTAACTGAAAAGAGAAAAACAAATATTAGGTATACAGTATAGTCACAGCGGATCTTTGTCTCTGAAGTTGGCTCTGCCAACCATTGCGAAAGCAACAGTTTGTCATCGAGTATACTGCATAGAGTAAGCGAGATAGGATGATGCGGATTTTTATTGTGTGCGCCTGCAGCGCCTCACAATATTTAATGTATAAATTATTATAACTAGTACTTGTTTTTCTCTTTTCAATTAATTATTTTTGAGCAGTCGGGTTTTTTGTTTTTATAATAATTTGTTTTATTTCAGACTTTTTAGTTTTATTAATGAACGAGTTCTCCAAATAAGTTATGTGGTAAAAGATTATTTATTTTGGTATCAATCTTGAATTTGTGCCAAAATAGTAACATAAAAGTGTTACGATATGTATATTTCTGGAATGGTCTATTTAGTAGCTTTAATTTGATACCCATATTGTTATGACAACGAAAAAAAAATTGTATCACCCCCTTTTTTTGTGGGGGAACGCCATATTTAAAATTTATATAGCCTATGTCACTCCCACAATTGATATGAGACGAATCCAACGACACCACATAATTATGCCATTATGTCACAATCCGTCAAGCCGTTTGGGCGTAGAGCATGCCATAGAAATGGACATACATATATACACTTGAAAAACATAATCCTCCCGCAGTCGGGTAAAAAGAGTCTCTTTGGTATCGAAACGGAAAGAAGAAGAGGATTTGGGGTGGGTATGGGATCTACCTCCTAGGGGTCCACCCCGGGCAACGGCACCGCAGGCTTGCCTGTGGTACGGCTGAACGATCCCACTTAGCGGTGGTAGGCTCCGCAAGGGGCCGCCTGGCTCGCGACCACCATACCACTGAAGTCTGGCGCCAAGCAGCTTGTTGTGTTCGTCGGTATGTGGGACTGCCAGTGCCTTTGGGGGAGACGGAGGATGTCAGTTGCGCTGTTCAGAACCGTTTTTGGTCTCTGGGCAAAACTTGCCGGGTAGCTAATTTTGGAGGGTAGCGGGATCCGAAGCAAGGTGCCAGCCTTTGGCCGACCGCAGTCAGTAGGGGGCCCAAGTAGCACGCCAGCCACGTGCCAAAGGCTGCCCCGCCAACTCGCGAAAAATTCTTGTATGCTCCACCGTGCCAGCTGGTGACTGGATGGGAGGACCCGGTGGCCATATCCGGGGGGGTTCGGGCGTCCCTGCAGTCTCCAAATGAGTTCCCCATAGGTTGGGTTAGCTCCAGTGTTCCACTTGGTTCACTGAGCAGCGCCTCGACAGTTCGACTTCTTCCCCAGCAAAACTCTAAAAACAATATGACCAAAGCAAAGAAAAATATGGTGAAACAACGGCTGCACTTCCTCCCACTAAAAGTGCATCTCACTAACATCAGGGGGTTGCACTCTAATCTCGATCCGGTCCACCACCACCTTAAGACCGAGAAGCCGCACCTGATTTTCCTAACGGAGACGAAGATAACAACCCCGTCGGACGTGGCGTACCTCAACTACACGGGTTACTCTCTTGAACACAAGTTCAAGAAGCAAGCTGGGGTCTGTGTGTACGTCCGCGATGACATTTGTTGTCGTCGTCTCCGTTGCTTTGAGAAATCGGGCTTTTCTGCCATATGGCTACTTGTGGATGTGGACACTGGCGTGGAGAAGTCTCTCTACATCGGCGTTTACCGATCGCACGTCGGTGACCAGGAGACGACAGCGCTCTTTAACTGCCTCGTGGAGTCGGTTGACATAGCCCAGCAACGGTGCCCAACAGCGAAGCTTAATTTTCTGGGGGACTTTAACGCCCATCATAAAGAGTGGTTGTACCCGTACCGCCAAACTGACCACGCCGGGTTAGAGGCGCGCAAGTTTTCTCTATCGCTAGATCTAACCCAGCTGGTGAATGTGGCAACGCGGGTACCGGATGTTGACGGCCATACACCCAATTGCTTAGATCTTCTGCTGACAACTGATCCGGACAGTCATTCAGTGTCGGTCTCAGCTCCGCTGGGAACGTCTAACCACTGTCTGGTGAAATCCGTTTCGACTTGCGGAGAGCAAGTCCAGATGAGAGTCCTAGAGGCACGAGGCGAGTATGGCGATACGAGTCAGCAGACTGGAACGAGATGCGGGCCTTTTTTTGCGTCTTATCCTTGGCGGCATGTGTGCTTCTCCTCAGGTGACCCCTCGAGCTGTGCTGACGCGGTTGCGGATGTGATTCGGCAGGGAATGGAGTATTTCATTCCATTCACCGACATTCCGCTCGGTCACAAATCCCGACCTTGGTATAATGCAGAATGCGCCCACGCTGAGGCCCGAAAAGAGTCTGCCTACAAAGCCTGCGTCGGGGTCCGCGACCGCAAAGTTAGAGCGCGTAGGGTTCGCGCGAGGAAAAGACCATTTAATTCTGCCGCCAAGTTCTGCAAGCGGGTTCTGCGTCGGGCACGTTTTGACCATATTGGACGTATTGTGGCCAAGCTGGTATCGCACCCTCTGGGTAGTAAACAATTTTGGTCCCTGTCTAAAGCGGTTGAAACGAATTTCTGTCGGCCCACTTTACCTCCAATGCTGAAACCTGATGGGTCGCTGGCTCACTCTGCGAGTGAGAAAGCAAATTTATTTGCATCTCACTTTGCTAGCAATTCACGTCTGGACGCTGGCTCTAAGCAAACACCTACTGTACCTCATTGTGACTCTTCGATGCCGGAATCGCTGTGCACACTAAAGAGGTCCGGAGAGTATTTATTTATTTATTTATTTATTTTATTTTAAAGAAGGCTTACAGACTAACAAACCAATGACATAAAGAATGTAATATAAAACAAAATTGCTGCAATTGTGCAGCCTAGACGTGAACAAGGCCGGCGGGCCTGACGGCATTCCAGCGAGAGTGCTGAGGCAGTGTGCGCCTGAACTGTCTCCTGTGTTGACACGCTTGTTTGGCCTCTCTCTTGTAAAAAGAACGGTGCCGAAATCCTGGAAGCTTGCAAATGTGCAACCAGTGCCCAAAAAAGGCAACCGTGCATACCCTGCCCATTACCGTCCGATCTCCATTACCTCCATTTTGTCCAAAGTTATGGAAAGATTTTGTTTGTTTGTTTGTACCGAATAGACT
The DNA here is from genome assembly GCA_945859665.1 of Anorthoa munda. NCBI lineage: Eukaryota > Metazoa > Arthropoda > Insecta > Lepidoptera > Noctuidae > Anorthoa > Anorthoa munda. The sequence continues at coordinate 12,144,964 of OX243900.1, read as the reverse complement.
CCGAAACTACTGGAGCGATTTAAAGAAAGCTATATTCTTCCTGAGTGACATAGGCTATTTTTTAATCACGAAAACGGGTCCTGTGGGATGCCATGCCATGTGTTTTCGTGTAGTGTGTGTAGTACCATCGTACACGGGAGTGAAGCCGCGGGGAACAGCTAGTGGTTAATAATAATGTAGGAAAACCAGGCCAGGAAAACCTTTATTATTTAATTATAACCACAAAACCAAATAACGTAACGTTTGTTTTAAATTCAGATTAGAGCTGATTCGTCCGCTTTTTCCAATAACAATTAATAATATAATATATAGAAAATAATAATCATCAATTATTTAAACAATGCCTGAAATACGCATTATAGGTAATGCAACTAATACAGGTACATAATAGCTACTGGAGTCATTACACACGTTTGCTACAAACATATCCTGTTACAATAGCGAGCGTCAAGAGGCTCCGCTTACATGAGCTAATGTAGAAAATACACACTCATAGGTGTCTATGTATATAGTACCCGGCACGTAAGTTGGCAAGGTTTTGGCGTAGTGGGGGTAAGTTCGCGCATATTCCGTGTACTGACCAACCACTATATAGAGCGAACGGAACGTGAACGCGACACGATTGCTCTGTCGTTCCTTGTGTCAACTGACCAACCAATCACGCGCTCAGAACGGTCCTAAGCGTTCCCCGCGCCCCGGTTCACTACCAAAAATACATAAAACACGACTTCTGCGCATCTAATGACTCTTGCCGACTTATGTGCCGGGGATTATACCGCGTCCGCATACCTCATGTAGGGAAAATTTTGCTATTGAGGACATTTGATTAAGAATCTTTAGATTATAAATACACACTCATATTATTTACAATCTTATATATACGCTTCCATAACCCGCCATTCCATATGGAGGGAAAATTATACTGAATAAGAAATTGTATATTACGGTGATATATTTAAGAATCTTATTAGATTTTAATACACACTCATGTACGTATACCTACTCATAGGTAGGGGCTTCCACTACTCGCTATATTACCATGTCCAAGAGAAAAATACTTATTGGGAAATGATACCTATTTAATTAATTTAATTTGTAGTCCTAGTTAATTAAGTATTTTATACACTGTATATACTTTTATCTATGTTAATAAAACAATATATGTTTTACTAATAACATAATAGAGGCCGGTACAAGTATTTTTAAATATGGAAATGAGGAGGAAATATGGGCAAACGGCTCCGACTGAATTGCATTAGTAAAAAGTCTTGATTCGAGGTTTGGCTCTCGCCTATTTTCCAATATTGGACCAATTAAAAGGATATTCCATGAACTGGAAAAGAAAACATGGGGGCTTAGTATATATCTATAAGCCCCCATGTTTTATCTTTCATTTAAAGTTGTCAAATTTGTACACTAGGCTTCTGTTGACAGCGCTATTTTGAGCATTTTTTTAGGGTTGCTTCTAAAGATAATGTATCATCAAAAAGGAAAACGGGCATAGTATATATCTTTCTTTAACAGTTTTTACCCGACTGCCGAAGGAGGGTAATGTGTTTATCAGTCTATGTATGTATGTATGTATGTAAGTATGTATGTATGTATGTGAGTATGTATGTATGTATGTATGTATGTATGTAAGTATGTATGTATGTTTGTATGTATGTTCCTATGTGGCGTTCTAGAGACCAAACACGTGGGCCGATTTTGACGGTTCTTACGTCAATCGATTCGTCTTAACCCTGCGAGTGTCACTGGCTACATAAAAATTGGCAAATAGGAAAATAGCGGTTCTTGGGCGCCATATTGTGGGGGCCCAAATTTTCTTTTTCTGCCAAACCTGTCGTGTGGGGTATCAAAATAAAGGATTTTAAGAGATGATTTCAAAAATATATAACACTTATATGTTTAAATGTACCTGATTCGAAAAAAAAAATAACTAAAAAGTTATAAATAAAAAAAGTTAATTAAAAAATTCAAAAATCCCGACTGCTTGAAAAGCGAACTAAAAAGACGTAAACAAGGAGAAAATCATGCTGTGCAGTCGGAGGATACGTCTGGTTTTGGTCAGCCAGCTCGCGAAGATGTATCCTCCGACAGCACAGCATGATTTTCTCCTTGTTTACGTCTTTTTAGTTCGCTTTTCAAGCAGTCGGGATTTTTGAATTTTTTTATTGAAATATCTTTTGAAATGGTCCAATATTGGAGGAGGAAACAGGCGAGAGCCAAACCTCAAATCATGACTTTCTAAGGCAATTCAGTCAGTGCTGTCTGCTCATATTTCCTCTTAACCAATCTTGAAAAAATAATATTATTATGTTTGAAAAATACGTCTGCTCCACGAAGTAAACATCGAAACGAATGTTGTTCAATTGTCAAATGTAAGGCATTGTTATTGGTTGTGTGTAATAGCGTAAAATTAACCCACAGTTCCATTTAAATTACCCACATAGCAGGTATTTCCATACTCGTACTGTACATAGTCACCTACATATTTATAGGTGCCTATAGGCAGTTGAGCAGAGATTAAATACCTAATTAGGTAACGCTTTTATGAACTAACCTTCAATCAGTCCATTTTCTGTTATTGTTCACGAAGAAACAATAGGTGTTTAATTATTTTTTAATGTACCTAAACTCCATTTGAAATAACATTAGACATGTTTCCAAATCTTTTTACAGTCCGTTCAATCGATTTTGAGTTCTATCCCGTAAACATAAGGATGACATAAAAAGCATAAACCTGTTACCAAAACCAACTGTTTACTACAGCTACCATTTGTCGTATCACCAACGCAATAGAAGTCAAAATCGGTTGAACGGGCTGTAAAATGGGCTAATTTAAACGTCTGATGTTATCGCAAATGGAGTATAGGTAGATGCAATATGATCGGGGGGGTGACCATAAGCTCTAGAGAAAGATTATTTTGAAATCGCGTAAGTGACAGATTTATACAAGTCATATACATCTGTCCCTTACACACACTCAAAATAACCTTACTCTAAGAGCTTATGGTCACCCCCCAGGATTGTTCAGTTTTCAGAAAACAGATTTTTATTCCTATTGAGTATTGCTCCAACATTTTACTTATGAACATGTGTAATTTTTAGGTAAGTACCTACAATCTGTTGCCCGCGACAAACTCCTAAAATTGTTATTTATTTTTTTAATTGTCTCACAGGTACTGATTTTCTGGGATAAAACAAGCCTATGTTACTCATTATAGCATCAGCTACCTACCAATAAAAGTCGCGTCAAAATCGATGCAGCCGTTCGGAGATTACCCGGAACAGACAGACAGACAGACAAAAATCTTAAAAATTGTGTATTTGTTATTAGTACCGTATATACTTTCACATGCATTCAATAAGACGTTGTTATTTTGATACAGACACTTCAATTTTATTTACCTATTTGTATAGATGTAAAGATATAGATTCATCATTCAGTCTTTCATAATATTTACTGTTAGGTATTTTCTGATATTAACTCGTAGAATATAACTGTGCACCCAGCTTTCTAGTGTTAGGGATGGGTAGAAGTGGCGGTCCTAAACAGTATTGCCAGTGACAGAATAGTCAAATATTATATGAGACATCTCAAAAAGTTAAATTTTCTTTAGAAAAGTTACATTACCTTATTTTATGTGGCAAATGACACTAATGCACTCACTCACTCGCCGGAATAAGCGAGATGCAAGATTAAGAAATACATGTGAGTGAGTGAGTGAACATGCAATACGTCAATTTGTGTGTCACAAAATCAGATGCGACAACACGACGAATGAAAACTTTCTTAGATGTGTTCCGTTTCACAATAATTTTTTGTTTGCTGAAAAACATTTCGATATTTTTATTAAGTCCTAAAAGTTACTTAAAAGTTACATTTTGTGTGATTTTACGTGGAGGTCACATGAGAAGGTCAAAAGTAACGTAAAATGTAACAAAAGTTACATTTTGGCAACGCTGGACCTAACTTCCCAGCAACACTGTTAGTCTGACTCTGTGCATCGGTCTGCGTAAGATTTTAAATTAATAACTCTAGCTTGTTTATTGTTCAACTGCAGGGCAAAGGCCTAAATAATACATGCGTAATAAATTAACCTAAATAAACAGTTATTATACTAATACATAAGTTAATTAATTACGTTTGGTCATATGAATCAAATTGAAATTAATTTAGGAAAATTAGGTATTATCTGTGAATATTTGCAAAATTATTATGAATTGAAATCATTAATGGAACTCTTCCTAACTAATGCTTTCAATATTATTCATCCTACTAACTATTATAAAAGCGAAAGTTTGTGAGGATGGATGGATGGGTGTTTGTTACTCTTTTACTCATGAACTACTGCACGGGTTTTAATGTTTTTTTGCAGTAATATAGGTTGTACATCAAAATAACTTATATTTATAAAGATAGAAGTACTAATACATCGCGGGAGGGGGCCAAGTATTAATATAAACCGCACAAATTTATATATAAGTACTCGTAACATAATATAGTTTTATATCAAAGTTATAAAAATACAGACTTTTGACGCCTTATTAATAAGGAAAAATCTCTAAGCTGTGTATCAACTCATTATATATTGGCAAATAGGTACGTGGCACTCCCATGGTCCGCGGGTGACGGGGGACATAAGGCAGCGGGGGTGGTAAAACGTGTGCGCGGGGCTGTGGTCACCTGACGCAGACGGGAGCGTAGTCGCGTCATTGGGTAGTAACGTCCCCTTGCAACCCGTGCGGACCATGGGTGAGTCGAAACGTACGAATTTGCCAAGCTATAGCAGATTCTTTAATCCTTAAATAAAATTTGAATATAGAATGTGCTAATTATAGTGAAATAAGTAACAACTTATAATATGGCTCATCAATAGTTTATACCGGTATAAAAACATTCAGTTACAACAAGCAATAAAACAACAGTATTTCGATAATTCCAATGACATATAAACAAATATTAGTAATTCGTAGTATTATTATGTAAACAAGAGATATCAGATAAACGGAACTTAAGAATTTTCCAGCGATATTTGTGTTATGTCCATGAGTTTGTTTTGATATACTATCAGACTTTCTAATACCTACCTACAACTCTTTTGTATGAAGGAACAGGTAAAAATTACGGTATATTTCCATGTGGTACTTCATTTTAATCGAATTTAATCTGTTTATTTAGTTCAACCGATCCTTAGATGGATATGTTTGGATTAGAGCCAAATATTGAAATTCGAATTTTAAAAATCGCTAGTTACTCTTGAAGACTAAAAATCTAACTTTTCGTTATCTACATTTTTAGACATTCAGCGGGATGGAACTGTCAAAATAGTTTACCAACACACATTGCGTTTTTTACGTTGTCGGACCACCGAATTAGTTAAAATCGTAATGTGTTAGACGACGGTACTCCGCCGGGAACGGAAACGGGGGGACCGTTTGACGGTACCTAACACATTACGATGCAGGAGTAAATTGAAACAAAACTTTGAAGGGAATTTTCACATTATTTAAAAACTGTTTGCAGTATTTTAGTAGGTATTCCAATATATTTATTAGGGGAGAGAAGGTAGGGTATGTTTTGGTGGTAATCGTTGTTGGTGAGAACAGCATTACCTATAAAACACCAAAAATACCTTCTGCTGTACTCTCGGCGGAGTACCGTATAAAGCAGAGCCCTAGCCAGTCCGAGTCTTCCACGTCCCCGTCGTTCTCCCTGGGACCTGCTGCAACCGCGCCGCCACCGTGCGTTCGCCAACCCGAGTTGCAGCTGAGCTAACGGATGCAGGGTGAAGGGCGAATATTCTGCGCCTTAAAACAGAATCATCTCTCACTAGGGAGGATACCCGAAATAAAACCGAACACATCCGAAGGCTCTAAGGCAGCAGCCCCGCTATCGGATTAAGGCACAGTGGGCTAATCACCTGCTTGCCCGACAATAATTGATTACTGAAACCGAAACAGATAGAAACCGGACCGATCTTTTACCGACGACTTTTGGCATGAAAAAACGGACACGAATTGCTTATTGGAACGTACGCACGCTTAGCGATGACAGCGGACTAGCCCAAGCAGAAGCAGTAATGCTTAGCTACAACCTTCAGATATTCGGTTTAAGCGAAGTAAGGAGAAACGGTTTTGGTGAGCTGAGAACGTCCGGGGGCTTAACTTTGCTGTATTCAGGTAAAGAAAGTGAGGAAGATGTGCGCGAGTATGGAGTGGGGCTCTTCCTTCCTAATGCAGCTAAGCTAGTCTCTTGGACTGGAAACCGATCTCAGAACGGATCATGTGTGCCCGTTTCAACTCAAGAGCCCGGAAGATCTTCATTATCCAGTGCTACGCCCCAACCAATGCATCAACAGAGGATACCAAGGACGACTTCTACAATGCCCTCAACGCCATCCTTAGGAGCATAAAAAAGCAAGACATCGTCATCGTCATGGGAGACCTGAATGCAAAGGTTGGGAGTGTTAACAGTAACCGCGAGCAGCATATGGGTACACAGGGACTTGGAGTGTGCAACGAGAATGGGGAGCGATTTATCGAGGTTTGTCAGAACCACGACCTTACCATCGGAGGAACATTATTCATTCATGGCGACCGCCATAAGTACACGTGGAACACACCCGATGCCATTAGTTCGAAATCTCAGTCTTCACTGCTCGATGTCCGCAACCTCAGGGGCGCCGATATTGATAGCGACCACCATCTGGTAGTTGCTGAAGTCCGGCTCTAGGTTGCAGTAGCCCGTGCGGTTGGAGAACCTGGCAAGATTGGAAAAAGGTTCGATGTGAGCAAACTACAAGACTCAGACACGCGTAAAACTTTTCAGTTGGAATTGCCAAGGCTGCCTCCTCGCGCCGCTCCTCTTCTTAGTCGTTCTTGATGGAATTATGCTTCGCATCTATGATAACAGGCCGCCGCGGCATAGAGTGGGGATTATCCAACGTCTTGGAAGACTTGGATTACGCCGATGATCTATGTCTGCTGAGTTGTACGAATTGTGCAATCGCTTTTCTGTACTCGATGCTGCTACGGAATCATTAGACGAGGAGTGGAACCGCATAAAAGTGGCCTATACAGAGACCAGCTCCGCGCTTCAGCAAGAAGCCGCTGAAGTCCAAAGATGGTCAGCTCATTGTGACGTCAGAAGGGTAGCTACTTCACCGGCGTGAACACTTTGAAGAGGTCTTCCGTTTGTCAGCTACATCAACGCCTGACGCGCTGCAAGTCAGTTCCCCCCCATCCCAGCTCCTCAACATTAACACGGAACCACCGTCAGCCTCTGAAGTTGCGGAGGCAGTCCGCTCTTTGAAAACAGGCAAAGCACCAGGACTCAACACTCTCCGTATCATACTGGAACAGGCATCAGAATGGCATAGGGAGATTTATCAAACCTTTGTAGACTTCGAAAAGGCATATATTTAAGTATTTACAAGCAATATTCCTGTAAGGTTATTCATAACGGCCTCATATCGGATGACGTAACAGTGCACGCGGGTGTCCGCCAAGGCTGCCTCCTCGCGCCGCTCCTCTTCTTAGTCGTTCTTGATGGAATTATGCTTTGCATCTATGATAACAGGCGCCGCGGCATAGAGTGGGGATTATCCAACGTCTTGGAACACTTGGATTACGCCGATGATCTATGTCTGCTGAGTTATACCCACGCCGATATGCAAGCTAAGCTAAACGATTTACGTCAGGAAGCGGCAAAAACAGGGCTCAAAATAAACATCCGGAAGACCCAGGAAATGATAACTAGTGTGAAGAACCACTCATCGTTGCTGATTAGCACAGAGGCAGTGAAGCGCGTCCACAAATTTACATACCTCGGGCGTGTCGTGTCAGAGACTGGGGGTAGTGAAGAGGACATCGCTTCACGGATCGCCAAAGCCAACGCAACTTTCGCGCAGCAGAGACCTGTTTGGCAATCGCGGAAACTGACCCGAAGGATTAAACTCAAAATATTCGGGTCCAATGTCAAATCCGTGCTGCTCTACGGGTGCGAAACGTGGAAGGTCACAAAGGACATCTCACGCCAAATACAAGTCTTCGTCAACCGTTGTCTACGTCGCATTCTCGGAATTTACTGCCCGAGACCATCTTCAATGTAGAGCTGTTGGAGAAATCCCCAAGGGAAAAGGAAGCGTGGCCGTCCCCGTCAAACCTGGCGTCGCACTGTGTTGGCAGAAGCGACGAGCATCGGAATGACATGGAACGAGGTGAAGCGTGAAGCTCAAGACCGATCGCAATGTAGGACATCTGTGGACGCCCTCTGCCCCATCTAGGGGTTACAGGGACATTAAGTCAAGTAAGTCAATTCCAATATATTAATAAATTATAAAAAAATTATGCTTTGAAACCAAGAATATATATAGATATGGTTCTCGCCAAACTGTTTGGCCACCCTGAAGTTGACTACAATGGCTGCGCATTAGGAAATCGCTTCACGGATCGCCTCATACAAAAACAGCACCGTTTCGTGCCTCGCGCATTCGGTAAACCAACTTCAGTGCGGCCAAGAAGTTTGGCGAGGGCTATACCTCTTATCACAGTTTAAATCCTAATCAAAGTTTTTTTTCGATTCACCCCTGCATTCCTATTCACTCCGTGTAATGGTAACTAAGGTGCAGGTCATGTCAGAAATTTTTGTAAAATTCTAAACGGTTCCTTATTAATACAGCTTCTTTACTGCTTACCTGTGCCTTCAGTTGCATTAAGGAACAAAATCGTCCCAAAACTCGTTATCTAAAAGCTACTTAAAAATCCAGGCAGTGCCCAACACACATTTTTGTTTTATGCCTTACTTTATCTTTCTTTTATTTTGGCTGGTCTTGCGTTCTTCTTCTTGTGAGGATGTGGCCAACTCTGTTGTCAGAGTTAATTAAACCGCCTCTGGGAACCCAACAGGCCTCTGACTTGGCTATTTTAGACTTATATTAACTATATAAGTCCAAGTTTCCTCACGACGGTCTTGCATTGAAGAAGCATCAATCCGTAATGTTTATTTAAGGAAAAAACAACAAAGTATATACCTATTTTCTGCCAATATTAATATAAAACATATACCGGGTTAATTTCATATAAAGTCACCTACATATTCAGCTCTAACAAAACAAGAGAGGTTATCGAACTGTTACTAAAACAGTACAAGCTTATGCATCCCAAGCTGATAATTAGGATAATGGCAATAGCAAATGGACGGACAAACTAACTGTTGCAGACAACACTTTAATTTGTAACTGTAAATGTACTTTCAACGTTTTGTTCATTGCTTTTTGTGCTTAGTTTTTCAAGTACCTAGCTAATGGATGGACTGACTGGATATTGTTTTCCAACTATTCGGGGTCCGCTCAACAGTTTCACAAACATGAGGACCCCCGGTATCGAACCGGACTCAGTGAACACCGATATTTCTCGGTATTTTTGTATAGGAACCATGTATGAATGTTATGTTGTTAGAATCGTTATGAAATAAGCTATCAGATTTCACAGCGATTCAGTTTTACCTTGTAATTTATTTATAAAAAAAGTGTAAAGTAATTTTTTTCCCAGTTTTGGGTACTTCGTGCACTGACTTTGACAATAAATATAATTGACGTTTGGCGGATCCACAGACCGGCACGGTTTCTTTGTATGGGATGAGACATATATACATATGGCTCATCCCGTAGTATCCCTAGTATTATATTATCTGTGCCTCAAGAAAACGTAAGTTTATGTACGTATGTATTGTGCACCCATTTTTCAGGTTTCAAAGATCAAAGCACAATGTCGAGAATAAAAGTCAAGAAATGTTATCACAATATGTTTATATTACAAATATTTGCCTAAAATTAATTAGAGATGTTCACAAAACATTGCATTCCGACTTAATAAAATAAATTATTTGTTTTTATTGTATCTCTAAATGGCACGAAGATCCGTGAGACATTCGGAATGTTTGTATCATCACAATTGTATTTATTTATTTATGTATTAAAAGGTAATATTTAAGTTTGTTTTCACTTGCCAGCGTTAATCAGCAATGTTGTGTGTGCAGGATAATTTAATAAATCATATTTTCACGAATTGCTAGGTACCTGTATGATTTTTTTCTTAATTTCCAATTTATATAGAAAATATCGTTATTGCCAATTATCCTGTGAAATGTGCACACTATGCATGCACGTCATTGCATGAAATTACAATTTTCTTTACTGATTAATGCTGAGCAAGTCTCTTAACATTTTTTCTAAACAAAGCACTCCTAAATATTACCTCATATTAAATGCTGTGCGCCTTACCAGCGTCTTAATTGCATAATACACAAAAACAGTTTCTATCACAACCAAAAGGTGAACTTAATCCTTAGCTTCACATAATCTGTCGTGTCGTGTCGTGTCGACAGTGTCAAACACGCGATCGATTTCATGAATTTATATGTTACGCAATTAGGCTACAGGAAGTACGAAATCTTACTTAAAAATAACAATATTAGTAAACCGTATTAATAAATAATATTGTTTCATAGTAGGTACCCTTAAGGTACTTAAGTTTAGTGCCAATAAGGAACTTTTATTATTCAAGCTTTGTTACAATTGCAGCTTGGTGAGAAAATTTGTTAAGAACTCTATTAGGTACCTAATAAAATGCATTTGTATTTATAATAATATCCCTTAAATAATGGTCCACAACATTCTTGCTATCCTCTACTAAATCACAAGAGTCGTATGAAATAGATTTAGCTTTACACAGAGACTGAAATCTTACAACTACGGAAGGGAAACTTTTACTAAAGGATTATTTGTTCCTAAAATCTAATAGAAATTCGAATACATATCTGATTGACAATAGCAAGTAAACCCAATGTATCAAAAACTTTATAAGGCACTTTGTTCGTGTGTAGGCACTCATATTCAAAAGGCATATTTTATACGGAGCAATCTCGCAGCGAAGCACAACCATGCTCTTATAATTTAACTATAGCAATATAATCCCAGAAAGTATCGGCTTATAGCCGCTAAAATATAGCGCCCCACAGCCAACGAGTTTGAAAGTGGAGTTAGAAGCAAGTTTGCTGCAAAAATGTAGCGAGGGGTCTTAATGAAGTGCAGTTGTGATGACCGCTAGGTGGCGCTAGCGTACGAAACTGTCTCGGATGCTCTAAGCAAGGAAAAATAATAGCCCACCCCTGTTGTAGTTACCACGGTGCAAGTCTGCGTCAATTTGGTAAATACAAAAAGTTCTTAACTATACTGTCATGCTGCAACCCATTTTGTAAACTTTTATGCTTAGAACTCACAGAGTGGTTGCGGTACCAGCAAACTATGCTTCATGAGGTTTTGTTTTAAAGTCACTGAGCTAAAGTAAGTACAATTTGATGTAGGTAACTTGTTGAATTTATTGAAGAGAAGCGGAAGCCTCGCGGTTTTACCCGAATATTGACCATTCCCATGAAAATACAGGTATAAAAAGTAGCCTATCTCACCCGGGGATGATGTAGCTTCCCAACGGTGAAAGAATTTTTGAAATCGGTCCAGTAGTTTTTAAGTTTATTCGTTACATACAAAAATACAAATCTTTCCTCTTTATAATATTGGCATAGACTACCGCTCCTGTCAAAATTATAGCCTATATTACTCAGGGAAAATGTAGCTTTCCATAGGTGAAAGAATTTTTAAAATCGGTCCAGTAGTTTCGGAGCCTATTCGGTACAAACAAACAAACAAAAAAATCTTTCCTCTTAATAATATTGGTATAGATTTAGTTAAAGCATAAAATAGCTCAGTAGATTCAATTTGCAGTAGTGTAATACCTTCGGTTCTGAAAGTAAAACAAAATGCCATGCTGCAAAGCGTGCCGTAACCGCACAAGCTTCGGAATCGAACCGCACTGTGAGTTCCTAGCGTTACTATCACTCATTCTATTTGGATTCATACAAAGAGCAATGTTAGAGATTCGATATAACATTCATCAGTTCCAAACATTAAAGTTCAAATTCCTTTATAAAATCCCTGTGAATACTTACACGTCCTTTAAAAACTTGGCGAGAGTTTATAAGAACTTACATTACAGTAACTTAGGTAAATTATGTTTGTACTTGTTTTGTTTTACGGATGTTTGTTATTTATATGTATAGAAACACTTTTGAACTAAGCTTACAATAAATATCTTCTGTAATAAATAGTAACACATGTGTGTATATAAAATACTAAAGTTTCATGTTACAAACTTCTCTTAGGCACTTGTTACTTGTATTAAGTAAGTAATAATTATTATTATCCATTACATATGGACAGTTAAGTAGATGCTCCATGTAATATTGTTGGCACATGTAGGTAATACTCATAACAAATTTAATACGAAAACTTATATGAAAATATAGATCAATTCTTCTATTATGTATCTAATAGATAGACATGGAAGTCCAATTTATAATATAGCAGCTATCTATTTAGATTATGTAAATTCGAAACCTACAATCGAGAACGAGAAACCCTAAAATCATGTTCTTACACTTAAAAGTGAATTCTTTGGTCTTTATAGCTCTCACTGTAACAGTTAACAACTACAATATAACACAAACAAAGAAGACAGCCGACAAATTAGGTTCTCTGCGGAATGTCGCCACGTAGCGGACGGAGAATTAAGTACTGCATAAAATTAAAGTACTATGTAAAACAAACGCCTTAAACTGTACACTTTTAAATTACTTACAAAATACGTATACCTCAAAAATAATGTACTTCGTCACAAAGTGATCTTTACACTAGCCATATGATCCTCACCCTTATGATACACTATTTTATCAGATGAATATAGTTTCTCCTGTATCGCTGCGAACGACTGTCCTTTAGTTTCAGGCAGTTGTAACCATATAAATATAACACCGAACACCGACAACACGCCGAAGCCCCAGAATGCGATATAGGTCCCTAAGTTATCCGCTACCACTTGATACAACTTCGTTACTGCGAAGGTCATTAACGCCACAAATATTTGGATTACACAGGTCGCCTTTGATTTAATGTTTGTTGGAAATATTTCCGAAGTAATCGCGAAAGGCACTGTAGCTAAACCTATGGTATACGAAAATATAAATATGGGTATCACAACGATAGGAATGAATTTTATACTGACGAGGTACTCGCTATTGATGTGTTTCATGAAGAAGTAGGCTCCGATGATGATGTTGGCTAGTCCAACACCACACGAAGATATTAACAGGAGGGGTTTTCTTCCCAACCTGTCTACTAGCTGCGAGGACATCGCAGATGTAAGGAGCTGCACAGTACCGAACAGTATGCAGGACTCTTCAGCTCCCATGCCTCCGTCAGCTTCCCCGAATATCTGCTGCGCGTACGATATGATCGCGGTGCTGCCGCAAAACTGTTGCGTGAAGTAAATGCCCATCAGAATAATGAGGCCCTTTCTGTTCCCTCCAACAGTGTACAAGTCTTTCCACCGACTCTTTTCCTTCATGTTTTCTGTCACCAAGCTGCTCATGCTCTCCAATTCTTCTCTGACGTAGCTTCTGCCTCTGAGCTTCTTGAGTGATGATTCTGCTTCATGCTTCTGTCCTTGCTTGATGTAGTAATAGGGTGACTCCGGCATGGTGCTGAACGTAACCACGAACAGGATCGGGATAGCGATGTTGAAGCTGGCCAGCCCTAGCATGGACACGTACGGCCCGATGCAATACTGAGACAGGATACCGAACTGAAACAGAGTTATTAAATCGTTATTTATTTCAATCAGTCAATCATTGTCTTTTTAATTAGATCGAATGCAAATTGGTAGGGTAGATAGGAAGCTGACCCCAATATAGTTGGGATAAGGCAAGGCTGATGGCAAATTGGTAGGTTATGGTCTTATTATGTGCATACATGCGATTTAAACAGGCAGTTTTATTGATCGTTTTCTTCTAAAAATGGTTAATTTAAATACCAGATCTGTATTAAATATTCCCACTAAACAATGAAAAGAAACCCTTGCATAATTTTACCAGAAAGCACACATTCTTGGTAAGCCTACAGTTATAGTGAGAAGAAACACACACTGCATTGTCAAAGCTTTCCGGTTGCTGTCTAAATCAAATAATTTTCCCGGTGGTGAAATAGTATTGATTCATTTCGGGTACTCCATTTGATATATTCGGCAAGAAACGATGGTGTTTATATATGGAGATTATAATACGATTTCATTCTAGTAATCAATTCTATTATACCCACAAATACACCACTTTTGGGTCAATTTTTTTCTGTTTATATTTTTGTACGAGTAGCTTTCTATCTAGTCTAGAGCAAGTGTGACGTTAATGTTCGTACAATCGTATCTTTACTGTATATAGGAAGTGGTAATTTACCTACTGAGTGTTAATTAATTTTTATTTAGTTTAAATTATCATTATAAAGCTAAAGGCTTATAAATGTGCCATGAATATAACGCAGATGAAACAAGGTTGATATTAATTATATTCGTTTGAGTTGTTCCATCTAATAACACAAAGTGTCTCTAGATCTTCGGATTATACTTTAAATTATATTCAAGGTTGAAAAGACTTGTTTTAAATTAGTCTAGAACGGGACCAGAGTCGATGTCAAGACCAATATTTGGTATTTATTTACTTCCACTAGGTAAAGTTTCTTTTACTATAAAAGTCCATCTTGCTAATTTAAAAATAGATTTATTTGCATTTGATTTAGGTACACCCAAAAATCAGCACAATATTTTATATTAGGTTTATATATTAATATTTTATTTTGATTTGACATTTATAATTGTATTTTTTTAATATTAATAATGATGATTGGGTTGATGTACTTATATGGCAGAATCTTTTCTTTATTTTAATTGAACCTGACATAACCTGTATTTTAATTTAATCTTTATAATTTTATGTATAAATTCCGTTTTTTTTTCAGTTATTTTAATTTTGTATTTTTTTTATTTTATAGTACCTAATGTTATTAATTATATGTAAACTCGAACATGTATAAGCTGTGGTTACCTGTAATTGAGTGTGCATAACAAGAAGTGTATCAATTTCTATATTGTCTGCATAAGTTAATGTTGTGTAACTCGTTGGTGATCCTAAATAAATAAATTAGGTTAACGGTAAAGTTCATTTTTGTTTAGTTTGGTAATATTTTATGGGGAATGACGTTTGACAGTGCTAATTGATTGATCCTATACAAAAGTAGGCTCAACATAAATGTTGTCATAATCATTTACGGAGGCACATTTTGCGGGCAAAAATTCTATTGTTACACAAAAGGAAACCGCAGACATCCTAACAATGATTTATTGGTGAGCGACGAAACCGTAGGCATAATGATTGGCACTGTTATCAGAAACGAAATTAACCGTCTGTCTCCAGATAAGTGCTCAAACGTCATAATAAAGTAGGTGTACGACCCAATTACACATGCGAGCATTGTTGACCTTGTGATCGTAATTCGGGTAGCAGACTGACCTTCGACATGACAGTGATGAGTGTTGCCATGGCGCCTCTGACGTCATTGGAGGCGATTTCACCGAGATACATGGGCGCGGTGGTATATGCAATACCGTAGCCGAGTCCTGAAATGAGTCGGGACGCGTATATCGTGGGTACGTTCCCCGCGAACATCACTAGTATCCACCCAATGATGTAGGGCACCGAAGCGAGGAGTAAAGTCTTCTTGGTGCCGATCCTGTCGGCCAGGTACGAGGCAGGAATGGGACTTGCGGCTGAAATGAGAAAACAATGCAATGATAATGACGCACACAGAACGTAATGATGCATGAATGTCTTTGTTCTGTCTAGACCCATCCCGCTTTGCGGTTGATAGTGGTCGTGATTGTAAATAAGAAACATTTTCTGATTACAAATTAGAACTTGACTTTGAAACTATTCATTCCATATACCTACCGAAGTTTAAAAAATGTATTGTGTAAATCAGTGAAATCGGACATCATTAAAATCTTAACGAAGTGGAATATATAATTTACTAATCGCTAGAAATTGGTTTGGTAATTTTCTTTTTTGTATGTTATTATTATTAAACAGAAGGACGCTGACTATCCATTTTCCATCGGCGATGAAACCATGACAAAAACTCTTAATTACCGCTAACGACACCCATGGGTGAAGAGGGTAGCTAATTACAAATGACAAGTCATAGGGAACTCAAGTGGAATTAGCTAATTTCGCACTTCTTCTGTCATACGATGTGGTGTTTACTGAATCAATAACGACTCACTTTGGAGCACTTACCGATCAGTTTGCAATGTCATGATTTGATTATAAATATTATGTAACAGTACTAGTAGTCGCTGATATTACAATATTTACTCTTTTATTTCTCACCATGACTACGGAGTACTATTATGTATTCTGTGCCATGAGTTGACTACAAAAATGTATCTACTGCAGTGACTCACTATTACTTACATACTTCAACGAAAGCCCGCAAAACAATATTCATCAGACATCCGATATTGTTCAGTAAGCACATTTTTATATTAACATCAAACAATGCTTATCAAGTTCCTAAAGCCGATCCCATCATTTTGGATTACCAAACGCGAAGAGGGACAGAGTCGCGATCATGTTACGACTTGGATTAATGTGCCGACTAAATATGTAAAGCCTTTGGGAAAGTTAATTTATCGTGTAATTTGAACGAGAAGTTTCCACTTTCCACGAGGTAAGGCAAATAATTGGATAGCCCCGATATGGACTGCATACGTGAGTGTATTTGCTTGATCTGATTTATTTCTCATCACTTGAGATTGAAAATCACATGATGTTAACTTTCTATCGGTTGTAGTCAAAGTCCTTTGCAACAAGGTTTGTTTGTTTCTCATGCTCATATCTAACTTACATAAAGTGATTGACCTGACATTGAAACGATTTAGTTATCGCATGATATCAGTTGGCATAATTTCACTGTAAAGTGACCATCAAGTATACATCTGTTTCTTCTTCTCAGTCGTAACGTTCTTGACAGAGCGGTCGTGGTCGTCATGAAGTATTGTTAGTATTTGCGGCAGATGTAATGCGTCTCACAATGTCTCCCCACCTTGCCCGATTAGAAGTCATCCGGGTACATTCGTGCCCGAGACCGCCCACAGCAGATTTGATCTAGTCGGTCCAACGCATGGGTGACTTTCCTCGCGGTTTAGTGCCTTCCACTTTTCTTGGACGACTAGCCGCTCTATGGATTGACTGTCTCGCCTTGAAAAGTGTCCGAAGAAAGTGAGTATTCGGGACTGTACTATTGCGGACAGGCGCTGCTTGATGTGGAGTTCTTGGACTATCGAGGAGACATTTGTGCGGAACTCGGTCCACGACATTCCGAGCATTCTTCTCCAGCACCACATCTCCAGAGCGCCTATCTTTTTTCTTTCCACCTCCCGCAACATCCACGTTTCTGCAGCGTACAAAAATATGGTTAAAATTAAAGAGCGCACGAGCTTGGTCTTCGTGGCTTTGGTGATGTCTCTGTTCCTCCATATTTTTTTCATATTGTCCATTGCAGTTCTTGTGATCGCCATACGCCTCTTTATCTCGTCAATGTAGCCGCCATTATTCGAGATTAAATATATACGTAGGCTCCAAGATATACGTAGGATTGGACTACGTCACAGTTCGCGATCTGAGTAACTTCTGGCGAATTTTTTTTAGCACGGTACACAATCATCACCTTGGTCGTGCTGCAATTAATCTTTAATCCAAATTCAAGGCTCATTTCTTCTGTTTTGCGTAGTAGTTCTTCGATATGGCGAGCACTAGATGCAAAAAGAGTGGTGTCATCTGCGTAGCGCAAATTCGCAATATTGTAGCCACCAACCGTAACCCCATCTGTCCAATGTTTCAAAGTTATGCGCATTATAAGCTCTGTGTAGATATTAAATAAAAGCCGAGACTGTATCTAAGTAACTATGTGCAAATCAAAAATGTACCTAACGCGTGCAACAAATGTAAAAAACTAAAAATAAATATAAAATATTCCATGAGTCAAACACTCTTTATATATGGTATTGTAAGTATATTTCGCAAGAATATGAGTCACTTATTCCATTGCCCCAAGGTTCCATATAAAAGTATTTTTTATGACTTACGAGTAATAGACGCCCTAGAAAGACATACATAGACCTTATTGGTGATGTTCTCTAGAAAGGCCAGGTGCGCAGTACTTATAATCGGCGTGCGTAAATGACTATATGTATGAACGTGAGTGAAGCCAAAGAAGTATGTAAGGATCATAGCAGGTGGCGTTCTGTGGTTGCTACCTACCCCCATGGAAAAAAGGCGTGAGCTTATGTATGTAATAGACAGCACTGATGCTGCGATTTGGCCGAGTTATACGAATCTCCAGTGGCCTTTTGGGTTCAACTGATAAAAGAAAAATAGAAACAACATACCAGTAAATTGAAAAGAATAAGTAATAGTACCTGAACATAATATCATAAGTGAGACGATCCATGAGCTCTGATCTGCTGTCGTCGCTATGGGTGAGTCTGGAGCCAGCAGGATGGGTAGCGTGGGGGAAGTCCAGCCTACGGTGGTGCCTGCCGCCGCCGTGATCAAGGTCGCTGGAAACATGACGGGATACAAATTAGAAACAATATCAAGAAGATGCAATATACATATAATGAATAGTTAAGTAAACTGCCGAGCAATGAAAAAGTTCCACCCACAAAATGCCGACAAACACCTTAATTTAATTTTTTCACATTTAATTTAAAATTTTAACACAATATTTACGTTTTTAGTTGGTAATATTCTTTATGCGCTGTTAAATGTACTTCAATATTGCAGAAGGCGTCATTAAGCTAGCCTTTCCCGTTTAGGAGTAATTTGGTGCTATGTCACTGGAACTTTTTTATTGCTCGCGAGTGTATATAATTATTATAATTTGTGTGCAGTGGTGGCCTACTAGTGGTATCGGCTGCGACTTATAAGTTGTAGGTCATGGGTTCAAATCCAGGCAGGCGCTTTACTTTGTGTAAATTATTTCACCACTACTGCACTCAAAACGGTGAAGGAAAACATCGTGAGGAAACCGCCATGTCCTAGAACCGAAAATTTTAATACATACGACATCCACCAAACCACATTGGGCCCGCGCGTTGGATTACGGCCCATTCGCTCTCACAGAGAGGAGTCCTGTATCCCAGCAGTGGGAACATTAAAAAGGCTGATGATGAATTATATAATTGTTAAAACTGTTCACTGCAGGGACTTCAGTTACATAAGAAATGCAAGACCTTGCATTGAAGTGCAAGAGCACTATATTAAGGGCAGAATATTAAGTACTGTGTGCAGCCTACATGTTGCACTTAATATGTTAGGTCAAAATCTAAAATTAACTTCAGATTTGACCGATAAGCCAAGTGGGTAAGTTACAATATAACATAACATAACGCCACACATTCACACTTATATTTCCCGAATGTTTAGGCAAAATTGAGCGTATAATACAACCACAGGTAAGTTATACGTATATCCTAATTATTTCATTACCCTAATCTTACTTATATTATAAACGAGAAAGATTTTTAACGGTTGAAAGGCTTCAGATTAAATTTTGGACACGAGTAGACTATAGACTAGATTGAAACATAGTTTTTAGGGTTCCGTACCCAAAGGGTAAAAACGGGACCCTATTACTGAGACTCCGCGGTCCGTCTGTCTGTCTGTCTGTCTGTCACCAGGCTGTATTTCATGAACCGTGATAGCTAGACAATTGAAATTTTCACAGATGATTTATTTCTGTTGCCGCTATAACAACAAATACTAAAAACAGAATAAAATAAATATTTAAGTGGGGCTCCCATACAACAAACATTATATTTTTGCTGCTTTTTGCAATAATGGTACGGAACCCTTCGTGCGCGAGTCCGACTCGCACTTGGCCGGTTTTTTTAAATCTTTTGATAGTCTCGCGTTTGACCACTATCTCACCTGATGGTAAGCGATGATGTGGTCAAAGATACCACGATTGCCTAGAAGTAGCCTATTCACTCTTGACTTAAAGACTTCCAGGTTGTAGCTTTCAGGAAATACAGACTCCGACAGAGAATCCTATGTTTAGCTGTATGCACAAAATAGTATACATTTTATACCGGTGGTACTTTCCCGTGGGTTTAATTTCGATTTCCACGCAAGTGACTTCGCTGGCAAAACTGAGTTTAAAACACACCATTATGTCACAATTCCTGAACAAAAACGTGTTTCGATCGATGCAAATGTGCCGTATATTGATAAAGCTTATCTAGTAAGGAAAATGTGAGCGTAAAAATAAAAACGACCATTACGGCTTATGTTATTTTTACACCTTCCAGAGTTCCAGCGTTCATTTAATAAGAATAAAAAAGGTTGAGCTTCTTTATCTGGTGGTACTTAGTAGGTCTTTAGAAAAATAAACTGAACGTAAAAACAGTTTTTTTTTGCCAAGTATATTCTCGATTCAGAATTCTGAATCGTTGCCAATTAGGATTTAGAACTACCTGAATCGCTAAGAATCACTTTCTAAATATAAAAGTTCCCGCTAACCTAAATTGAAAAAAAAACCCGAATGGTTAATTGGTTAACCTCGGGCTCCTAGTTGGTATCTAGATGATTAATTATCGTTTCTTTATTAGGCTTCCCAGTTTTATCATTAATCATATTTCTGTGTTAATCTGGAATTCTGGAAACCAACGACCGAGTATCTACATAAAATGATAGATATAGTTGATTGGAGAAAATACACTAATTTTCAAGATTGTAAACAGAAAGATCAAGTCTTCGTGACTGAAAACTTTAATCATAAAAACTTCACTGTAATTTACCTAGTTAAAAAAAGTTAATTAAAAATATCAAAAAACCCGACTGCTTGAAAAGCGAACTAAAAAGACGTAAACAAGAAGAAAATCATGCTGTGCAGTCGGAGGATACATATTCGCGAGCTGGCTGACCATAACCAGATATATCCTCCGACTGCACAGCATGATTTTCTTCTTGTTTACGTCTTTTTAGTTCGCTTTTCAAGCAGTCGGGTTTTTTGATATTTTTAATTAACTTTTTTTATTTTTAACTTTTAAGTTATTTTTTTTCGAATTAGGTACATTTAAACATATTAGTGTTATATATTATTGAAATCACCTCTCAAAACCCTTCATTTTGATACCCCACACGATAGGTTTGGAAGAAAAAATATATTTGGGCCCCCACAATATGGCGCCTAAGAACCGCCATTTTCCTATTTTACAATTTTAATGTAGCCAGTGACACTCGCGGGGTTAAGACGAATCGATTGACGTAAGAACCATCAAAATCGGCCCACGCGTTTGGTCTCTAGAACGCCATATAGGAACAAACATACATACATACATACATACATACATACATACTTACATACATACATACATACATACATACATACATACATACATACATACATACATACATACATACATAGACTGATAAACACATTACCCTCCTTCGGCAGTCGGGTAAATAATTATTATGTTTATGAGTTACTGTTCTACGAGAGCTTTTCGTTGGTTTTTTTCTAATATCCGATTAGAAATTAATTTTCCAATTCTCAATATTGTTTATTGATTGCGAAATATCATATTGCTTGTCCACTGCTGGACATAGGCCTCCCTCAAGCGTCGCCACATTGACCGGTCCCGTGCGTCTCGCAACCAGCGGATCTCCGCAACCTTCACCAGGTTCATCGGTCCACCTGGTGGGAGGCCTTCCAACGCAACGGCTTCCGGTTCGAGGTCGCCACTCCAGAACTTTTCTGCCCTATCGGCCATCTGTTCTGCGAGCAATGTGCCCTGCCCACTGCCACTTAAGTTCGGCAATTCTTCGGGCTATGTCGGTAACCCTGGATCTTTTGCGGATCTCTACATTTCTGATTCGATCACGCAATATTATATTATTTTTTTTTATTAAAAACTTATATTTGACTAAAGAGATTCTACTAATAGATATGTTACACTCATTATACAGATATATAAATATGGCAATATTTTATTTTAGCTCTATATAGCTTTTAGGATCTATGGACCTTGAAAATTTATTTCTATCACTTGTAGGTTAAAAGATCACAGAGATATTAAATAAGACCCCGTTGCGTTGTTAGAAAGAGATAAACAGTAGTTCAAACGTAGGTTGACGGCCAGACGCAGGACGGACTGAGTTCACTCAAGCTGGTCAGCTTGTGTTTGTATTGCCATGCAGACATCGGTAAATCGTATCTATCTCAGTATATATATAACATCATTGTATTTGACACAGACACAATACAACAGCAACAAACACAAAGAAAAATATTGTTAACAATAATACAGTAAAACAGTAAAACTCAACAGTGGCAGAAATCGGAAGCCTATTTCACGTTCCCATAAAGTCAAGAGGTCTTTACACTATTCAGATTTTCTCAGGTAGGTAATATATTTGAATGATACTCCAAACAACATGTTTACAACAAATCTAGAATATTTATTTATTCAAAACAAAGGACTGATACTAAGTTCGTGTCTCCTTTTATAAACATTGAGATACAAAAGCAAACATATAAACATTTAGATATGCCAATATTGATTGTTTTAACAAAAATATTGCAGTGTTATCTATTCATAATAAAGCTATATTCCCGCAAAGACACGATCTATGGCTTTTTTCCCGCGATATTGAATAATGCGGCCATGTTGAATAATACAGGCTGAATATAATTCATTGCGGTATTTATCATCCTGTTCAGATGAAACATATGCATATGAAAAGGGAAACAATAATATAAGTAGACCAGAGTGTCTAATACTAGCTTCTAATCGCAACTTTGCCCGCGTAAAAAGTGTTTTATCATTCCAAGGGAATACGCTACTCAAATAAAAGCTTGCCTATGTCCTTTCCAGGGTCTCAAACTACCTATATACAATTTCATCTAAATCGGTTCTAACGTGTAGTGGTAATAAGGTAACAAACAGAGTTATTTTCACATTTTCATATTAGTTAGCGTAGTGTAAATGCAAACAATTTCTAATGAATGTTAGACGTTAGTAACAGTAACTTACGTATGGAGGCCTCTTGTTCACAGAAACCCGACACAAATTAGAAAGCATAATTCAATGAATTGAAAGATTTTCAAAGAGAAACAATTATTTGGTTATGAAAATCTGGGAAAAGCGGTATTCCGAAAGATTGCTTTGAAGATAAATTAAAGAGAAGATTTTCCATTTGGGCAGATAGGTACATAAAGTATAGGATCTTAATCAATTTCTTTAATATTGTTATTGTTTAATATTTCTATTGTATTACTTATGTGTAAGTAATACAAATGAGAAAAATTAAAGAGTTTTATTAAATAGGTTTCATTTCGTATTAAGACATACCTGGGGGGTGACCATAAGTCCTTAGAGTAAGGTTATTTTGAGATCGCGTAAGTGTCAGATGTATACAAGTCATATGCTTCTGTCCCGTACACACACTCAAAATAACCTTACTCTAAGAGCTTATGGTCACCCCTCTGGTCTACGTAGATGCAAAGGTTGCTTCGTCAAATGTAAAAACCAAAATTTTATGAAAAAGAAGTCCCATTCCCTAGAAATAAAATGCTCTACGCCGAATTGCTGGAGACAAGACACTCTATCTGTGTTTTTATAGGAAGAAACTTAACATACATTTGAAAATAAAAACCTAGATTCTAAATATAAATCTCTATGCTTGTACAGGTGATGCCAAAAATATATGCCTACGTAGTTTGCGCAACCATTCCTGGCAATTACATTCAGTGGAGTATCTACGAGTATCACTGACTAACATTTACCAGAGACAATATATTCTATGTTTAAAAAAACTGCTTACGTTTTACGCACTAATCTTTTTGGGCATCATTTGAGTGTGCGTACTGCTAAGGAGTGCGTTAAGTCTAGAGTGAATAGGTTACTTTTTTTATTTATTTTTTATTTTAATGTTGGTTCGCACTTGACCACTATCTCACCTGTTGGAAAGCGATGATGTGGTCAGCCCACTTCTAGGGATGTGGGCTGCACCGTCGACCACATCGTGAGATAGTGGTCAAACGCGGGCTAACACTTCTACACTAATATAATTATTATAATTTATAATAATAATTGATGATACATAAAATATTGTAGTAAATGTTTGCAATACTCACAATTACCTACAAAAAAGTCCGCGAGACTGTATGTCTAACAATTAAAGTTGAGCAACAATAACCTCTTTTTGTTCACATTAGTCCGAAACACAAGTACGATGATAAATGTATACATTCGATTCATGTTTATTAATCCTTATCCATTTAATTATAATAAGGAAGTTTTGCATTAGTCAATTATAATGAAAAAAATGCCAATAATGTATGCTTGATGATTATTAATTCTGGCAGCAAAACTCTATATTCCAAATCGTGTCGTCCAACTCGACTCCACAACAAGTAACATGACAATGAGGCGGTATTTTTTTTTGTTCAAGTTAAGATAAGATATATCATAAGTTGAAATGTAAAATTAGGTTCGGTTACGATGGGGCTGCCTTAAAAATATAAAAGTCCCTAAAAAACAAAGATAAAAAAAACATCAAATTGATTGACATAAATCGAAGGTCTTTTTCCGTTGTCATGGCGACGAGTCGACTGGTGGTTTTTCAAACTTGGAATATGAGCCTAGGTTTTTTTTTCTAGTAGGCCAGTTTTTGCTGTCTCACTAAATGTCAACCATTTTTTATTTGCTTTAATAAATCAATGCTGTCAATAAAACAAAATGTGAAGTAGTAGATAAACAAGTTTTATGTATTTTTCCTTAACAACCAGTTATGTCGTTATTATTATTTGTGGTTTTCAATATGTAGTAAAACCTTTTTTAAATTTTAATTTGGTTTCTATACAATTCTCATTTAGGCCTGCAATCCGATTGCGTCACACACATTCAATTATAATCCGAAGGATTATAAAAGATATGCCCAATCCATGGCGTTATATATTTGAAATATTCGTGGGCACAACAACGTAACGATAACACAACGATTATTTTTGAACTGTCAAAATGAAAGGCATTGCCATTGATATTGTTTTACCTACGTCATTAAGGTGGTCACACACAAGCTTTTCGATAATAATAAAAAAAAAACTTTTTGGTGTGTTTTTGTTTTTACTAGTTTAGTTATCCAGAGAACTAAAAAAACACTGCCAAAGCTAAAACTATATTCATCTTATCTACCTTCTTTCATACCCATATTGTATGGGTAAGAAAGATAGCTCTGTTTGGCACCATGCAGTTGCGTAGCACAGATGATGATTCATATTATAATATGTACTCGTATTATCAAAGGAAGTGCTAAGTGCATCACTCGATGCAATGACACACCTTCCTGTTTTAAATCCATAGGGACCATTGCGATAGGCGCAGCAGTGACCAGCTGGGACATGTACAATGGAGGCTAGGACAGACGAACAGACGCAACTTATTTGCACAGTGTCAACAAATGTTTACAAGTCGACTTGCTGACTAAAACTTTAAATAGTAAACTCGCGGAAGGCATTTGCTAGTGCACATGGGGAAAGCCGTTTTGAAACACGACACAGGTATAATTGGTAACACATTAACGTTGAAAGGGATTTACGACAGTAGTTAAAGTAGAGCTGTACAAGTTTACATATGTGTGTGAGACGTCTCTGTGTCAGCCGTTATTATATACCAATCTGGACTTCTCTTTTCTTCAATTAGCACGGGGTCTCATTGCTAAGAAAGAAAATTTGGTTCAAATAAATCTCACTAGATGGCGCGATATGCACCTCCATCTGTTATTGAATGTGTGTAAAATTAACATTTTCTGGAATTGAACACAAAAATTGTATGTTCTTGTTTAATCAACTCTCCTAAGTACAAAATTATGGAATATTGGGCTCTTAATTCACATTTCAAAGATTATTAGACGGATCATTTAAAATTGATGCCAATAGATGGCGCATTTTTAAATTTTTGAGGCATTCCTCTCGATTGTTAAAGTTTGCATTTTAACTCATTTTGGTGGAAAAAAAAACTGTAAAAACGCGCAAATAAATACTAGAAAACAAACCATCACTGTTTTTAAAGAGAGAAATGTTCACGAACCTAGTAAACCCTTTTACTTGCAAATCGCTGCTAACACCATCTATCTATCACCGTGAAACAGAACCGAATGCGTTCGATGTACAAAAAATTACCAGATTAAGCAGACGAAAAACGCTAGTTACGTCGGCACGGTTTCTTTGTATGGGATGAAGTATCTGTATGCTAGTATTATATTATCTGTGCTTTAAACTAATAGAAACTTTTTTAATTCAAATAGAATACTAGAGAAGTTTTTAATCTGTGATTTGCTTACGCTTTACTGCGATTCAAACAAGAAGTTTACAGCAGAAAGAACTATTGTCTATACTATGATATTATTTACAGTCAAAGAAGAAATAAAAAGCTATTGCTGGTCATATAAAGAGAGACACATCATCCAACCATCCGCTAATCAACTCTTGAATGAAAAAGGAATGCGAAGGCTGTAACAATATTGAAAAGACAGACATAGCGTCATGCTACATTAAGTTATTGTATGTGTCCATACAATTGACCCGCACAGAAGACACGAGTGATAAAAGTAAAACACAATACAAAAAATTCCCTGCGAGACCATAAAGATAAATAAAATATATTAATTATCTCAGCATAATATGCAGCGATATTTAAAAAACCAGCCAAGTGCGAGTTGGACTCGCGCACCGAGGGTTCCGTACAAACAGCTTCATTCACCAACACAATTAGGTAAAAATACTGAAGTTCATACACAATGAAAGCACCGAATATTGCTCTAACGAATAGAAAAAAAAAACTTTTCTCAGTAAATTTTATAAGTTGGTCGACTATTACTACGTAAGAATGATTGTAAATGTAACGTGATAATGAAATAAGTTTTTTTATTTTTTTTTATTACTCTTAAACTTGGAAAGCCTACTTAGCTGTGATAGTTTTCCTTTAAATTTCGTTATATATACTACTGCCGTAATTTTTTTTACATATTCAAAAGCAACCATTTAGGTGGCATTGCGTCAAGTGTGTGTCCCCACACACTTGACGCAATTTAAAGCTTAATTTTACGCAAACGAATCCCTGAATCGAAAAATGGTTTTCATAGACGCGTAATTTTTTTGATCGGCATGTGCACTTTACGTGTACAGGAGGCAGGCTAAACAATTTTTTTCAGTTATTTTACCACTTTGCCGGCGTTATTAATATGTCATGCCAAATTATAACTTTCTAGTGCTAAGAGTCTCTGAGCTAAGCTGCGGACAGACGGACATGGCGAAACTATAGGGTTCCTTATTGACTACGGAATCCTAAAAAGTAGACATTCCACCGCGCTGTTCTACTGCTTAAAGATAGATACATTGTAAGCAAGTAGACACAGAACAATGCTATACCTATTGTAACGGGTTCCCAACACCCTTTCATAATTTTTTTTCTGAACATAATTAAGTAACTCTTAGAAAAATGCGTTATAATATTTATATGAGAGTTCGTGCATTTTTTTATCAACGCAGACAATAGACATGGGTCGCCGGACAATCTCTAATGAAGCAATGTGACAAGCGTCAGCTTTTGGCGCGAAAAATATCCATTATAACCTCCCTCGTTTAGTGACGAAGCTAATAACTCTCTATTAGATAACGTGTGATGGAATGATACAAGACTTATTACTTTTTCATATTTATTTCTTACATAGTAGGTAACGTTTTGTAAAAATGACTAGCGGACGCCTCGCGGGTATACCCGCGTAGTTCCCGTTCCTGGGGGAATACAGGGAGAAAAAGTAGCCTATGTCACCCGGAAATAGTGTAGCTTCCCAACGGTGAAAGAATTTTTGAAATCGGTTTAGTAGTTTTTAAGTTTATTAAAAAAACAAAAAACCCGACTGCTTTAAAAGCGAACTAAAAAGACGTAAACAAGAAGAAAACCATGCTGTGCAGTCGGAGGATACATGTTCGCGAGCTGGCTTACCAAATCCTCCGACACAGCATGATATTCTTCTTGTTTACGGCTTTTTAGTTCGCTTTTTAAGCAGTCAGGTTTTTTGGTTTTTGTAATTAACTTTTTTTTATTTATAACGTTTTAGTTATTTTTTTAATTAGAATTAGGTTTATTTAAACATATAAGTGTGCACCCCACACGAGTTTGGAAGAAAAAAAAAATTTGGTACCTCACAATATTTTATGTCATCCAAAATCCGCAATTTTTTTTTTTCCCCATTTTGATGTAGTGCCAGTGACACTCGCAGGGTTAAGACGAATCGATTGACGTAAGAATCATTAAAATCCATCCAGCCATCACGTTTGGTCTCAAGAATGCCACATAGGAACAAACATATATACATACATAAACTGATAAACACATTACCCTCCTTCTGCAGTCAGGTAAAAATACAAATCTTTCCTCTTTATAATATTAATATAGATATTAAACTGTCTCTTTGGTCTTTGGCGCTATTGATAAGCAATAAGCCCTGGTTTCGTTGCCTGATTCGGGTCTCAGAAACCTTCCGGAGTCTGGAATTGTTTCCGGTTGATGACAAGAGTCTCGTCCTATATTACATGAGATTTAAACATAACTGGTAAAATGTGTACTGTACACACCAGCTCTGCCCATGCCAATTGCCACCCATCAAGAAATTCAGGCGTGATGTTAATAAAAAGCTTTTTAACAAAAAAATACTACCGACTTCCAAATAAGAAAACTAGAGTGTGAAAAATAACTTTATTTTTGGAAGTCGGTGTCTTTGATAGGTACCAAATTTTTATGTTATGGACACCGACTGCCAAAAATAAAGTTATTTTTCACTTTCTAGTTTTCTTATTTGGAAGTCGGTAGTATTTTTTTGTAAAAAAGTTTTTTATTTTTCACTTTTTAGTTACCTAGCTAATAGGGAAGTAGTTAAGTAAGTACCTATAACGACAGAATAGATTACCCGAATAAAATAAAACTTGAATATAACCGGTGAAATGAGAGATCTGCATACCCCTTTCGAGCGTACTGGCGTGATGTTATGTTATGAAATGGTATAAACAATAAACAGACATGCGATTGCAGCAATCCCGAGAGATTTGCCGTTATTTATTGAATAGTTCTGTTGTATATCTCCGAAGTTCTTCATCAGATGTTCACCAAATGAAATTGGGACCAATTTAGAAATATACCCTATCAAACAAAAAAATAATTTTCAAAATCGGTCCACAATTAACGGAGATATCGGTGAACATACACAAAAAAAAAAAAAAAAACATACATAATGTCGAACATAGAACCTCCTCCTTTTTTGGTCAGTCGGTTAAAAATAAAAGTTGATAACTGAATATCTGCCTGCCATATCGCGTTGCAACGCTCACTCCAAAAGAATAATGATGAAATCATGACTAACAGGATTTTCGAAGGACAATACAGTATTTTTGAATATTTAATTTGAAAGGGATCACCGTACCTTGAGTTAAATTTTATTCCTGAATAAAAAGCAGAAAGAATGAAAAACTCATTTTCAGGTCTGACTTAAAGGTGTTCCTAACTTGATTGGCTCTTATGTATAATCAAATTCTTTTCATTCATTCAATTAAATTTTTTTTTGTGTTTCGTTTCTGAACTGCATAATTATCGAAAAAAATTAAAGAAGGTTTTATTCAATGGGTACTACATAAGTAGTCATCTATCTACATATAGATAGATGACTAATAAATAAAAATGAATCCTTATTTCTCCTGGTCACGCTATAACCACAGAATAAATAATAGTTTTTTTTTTTATTTTTTTTTCAAGTATAGGCCTGTGTTTGACCACAATCTCACCGTGGTCAGTGATGACAAGTACAAGCTATAACTTGAGAACGGCTTTACCGATTTATGTAGTAGGTAGGTAGGGTAGGTATAGTCGACGGCGCGTAGTGTTCCACGCGCGCCTCAAAGAGATGTCAGCAAAATTGACGGGGCCCGAGAGGGCCGATGTCTGTCTGGGTCGCGGATAAATTTGAAAGAGTGTTACCGCGGCCCTGGCACAAACAACTGAAGGAACACGGGTGGGTTTTAGTCAGTAAAAGTCTGACACGCCCTCCCGCTTCACCCAGAGCGGGAGAAGTCATTGGATGATTTCCCACCCAAAAAAAAAAAAAAAAGGTAGGGTAGGTATGTAGGTAGGGTAGGTATGGTAGGTATGTAGGGAGGGTAGGTATGTAGGTAGGGTAGGTATGTAGGTAGGGTAGGTATATAGGTAGGGTAGGTATGTAGGTAGGGTAGGTATGTAGGTTAGGTAGGTATGTGGATAGGGTAGGTAGGTAGAGTAGGTGGGTAGGGTAGGGTAGGTAGGGTAGGGAAGATAGTAGGGTAAGGTAGGCAGTTGACGGGAGCGAAGCCGCGGGCACAGCTAGTATTTAATAGAATCTTTTGTATAAAAAAAAAACAAAAGAACGTGGTTAATAGCAACGCAAAAAGGTCTGTTGTGAAATGATAAACGAGTATGGTATTCTGCTTGTATAAACAAATGATAATTAGGTACATAACTATGTTACCTATACTGATATGTAGTTAGTGCAGTAACAGTAAGAAGAGGTCATAGCTTATTAGGTATATCTGTTTAGGTACAACTATACCATTACACTTCCTCACAATACCAATGCCAGATGGCTAAGATAATTTATTAATATAGTATGTTACATTATGATATACGAGTATTTATTGCCTTAGCCGATTGACATAAATTCTGCTTGGTCACGATTTTATCAATGAATACCTACTTGAAACAAAGTAAGCAGGAAATATTTGACCTCCTGATAAAACCAATGATCGTGAGTGAACTGTGCATATTGGCTACAATTTAGGCCATTTATCACGAGGTTCATTGAACTCCTTCAATTGAGATGAAAGTTAGATGATCCAGTTTTTACATGGACTTTGACTATGAGTCAAAATCATCAAGGAAGAAAGGCTTCAATAGTCTTGAAGAATAGCATGCGAAAAACTTAATATTAAAAGTTTGTATGGTTGCGTTATAATCAAACAAAAATTACTAAACGGATTTCGATTAAATTTTGTACGTAGATAGTTCCAAATTGGGATTAACACAAAAGGTACGTTTCATACCGGTATAATGTTACCTATGGGTAAAAAAAACCCGGCCAAGTGCAAGTCGGACTCGCGCACGAAGGGTTCCGTACCATTATCGCATAAAACGGCAAAAAAATCACGTTTATTGTATGGGAGCCCCAATTAAATATTTACTTTATTCTGTTTTTAGTATTTGTTGTTATAGCGGCCACAGAATACATCATCTGTGAAAATTTCAACTGTCTAGCTATCACGGTTCATGAGATACAGCCTGGTGACAGACGGACAGACAGACAGACAGACAGACAGACGGACAGACAGACAGACCGACGGACCGCGGAGTCTTAGTAATAGGGTCCCGTTTTTACCCTTTGGAACCGGAAACCTAAAAACACTTTTCACGCGGGTGAAACCTAAAGACAATATATAATATATAGCGAGTTTCTTTGATCCCTGCCATTCTTATCAATCAATACATATAATAAATCTGTAGAAAAGTCGTTTTTGTACGTCGAAAATATTAAAAAGAACTATAGCCAGGGTGTTAAAGGGTAACCAACAGAACCCATTTCCATCATTTTTTTTTTTTTCTGTTTGTCTGTTTATCTTTTTGTCTGTTTATTTGTGCACGCATCACGTAAAATGTACGAAACCAATGTAGATAACTTTTATACATAAAAAAACTTATGCGTAACTTGAAGTATTACTTAGTTTTAATTTCATCGCAATCGGTTCACTCTATCAAAAGTTAGATGAATTTAAAGTGTTCAAGAAGTAAAATATCACAACACACGCAATGAAGCCCATCGGTATTGGGAACAGGGTCCAAGCTACCGGTGGTTAGGGCTCCAGAGACAGGAACCTCCTCACAATGCGAGCCGTATCATGGAGTACTGCCTTCTGTATCAGGGCCTTGAGCCAACCACGCAATGACATCTTCGACAGATGGTCATCGAGGCTATTTGGCCATCAGGCCGTTGGCCAATTAAATCAAATCACAAAATCACATTATTACAATATGCTAATTAATTTTAATTTTTTAATTTTTAAATTGAAATAAAATCGAAATGGTGTCATTGAATTAAAATCAAATTGGTGCCATTTTAACCCGACTGCCGAAGGAAGTTAATTTATTTTTCAAAGTCAAATATATTTATTTCAACTAGGCCACCAAGCGGCACTTTTGAACGTTTATCAGGCTATGTATGTATGTTTGTTCCTATGTGGCGTTCTAGAGACCAAACGCGTTGGCCGATTTTGATGGTACTTACGTCAATCGATTTGTCTTAATCCTGCGAGTGTCACTGGCTACATTTAAATTGGAAAATAGGAAAAAGGCGGCTTTTGGGCGCAATATTGTGGGGGTCCAATTTCTTTTTCTTCCAAACCCATCATGTGCGGTATCAATAAAGGGTTTTAAGAGATGATTTCAGAAATATATATAACACTTATATGTTTAAATGTGCATAATACGAAAAAAAAATGTTAACTAAAAAAATAAAAAATCCCGACTGCTTAAAAAGCGAACTAAAACACGTTAATAAGAAGAAAATCATGTTGTGCATTCTGAGGATACCTCTGGTTTTCGTCAGCCAGCTCGCGAATATGTATCCCCTGACTGCACAACATGATTTTCTTCTTGTATACGTCTTTTTAGTTCGCTTTTTTTAATTATCATTTTTTTACTATTTCTGTAATTTAATTTTTTGTGAAATTATCCATCGGGCCCAAACACAGAACACAAACACAGAATATGTCAATTTTATTTTCAGATATTGCCGCGTTGGGCAAAATATTCAAAGAAAGTGTTTTGCCCGCACCCAAAAAACATTACTTAGTTCAGCTGTGTGCGCAGTAAAATTGGATGTAGCCATCGATCAAACGTGCTCAAACAAAATTGATGCTATTTCTTGTCCGCTTAGTAACAGCTACCTCCTATAAGTTTTTTTAGCACTATACAAAAATCGTTTTAGCATAACAATAGCGGTCATTGACCATTCTCTGATATCTCTTCGTAGGATCCGGAAAAATAAACTCAGTATAAAATTAAGAGGGTTATGAATAATCATGATAGAAGACGTTTCAGGACGGTTTGATATTTTTGTTTTTAACCCCCGACTGAAAAAGAGTGGTGTTATAAGTTTGACGTGTGTTGCTGTGTATCTGTCTGTGGCATCATAGCGTCCAAACGGGTGAACCGATTTTGATTAAGTTTTTTTTTTGGTGATTTTGTCGAGTGTTTCTATGTTTGAATAAAATCGGTTTAGCCGTTCAAAAGTTATGGGCTTTTTACTGTTTGAATCGGGGTGTTTTCGCAAGATATCGTGTCATAATTACGTGTTCAATAGATTGGCGATCGAAGCGTATCTACTATGTACTAGATAAATTATGTAGCATTATATAAAAAAATGTCGGGGGTTTTTTAATGTTTTAAAATTTTACTTGTTAACGTTTGTTGTTCTGATTTTGAAATTTAGAATACTAATCTGTATGACAATGACATGTCTAAGCGGAAAACCTACAGTAGGTACCAACCTACTAATACGCATGTTTTTTGCTTACTCAGCACTAGTTGATATTTCTGACAGCTGGTAGGTATACTTAGTCAATGTAAAAACTGTTGTCCAGCAAAAAAACATTGTCATGATGAGGCCCCTGACTCCCTGAGCGTTTGGCATTGGACGCTAATTGACCAACATGCATGTGATACGTAGTATTAAATCGTTTTTATTAACAAATAGTCTTTGCTCTCGAAGGAATAGAAGGATACCTATTTACACTTTGATACTTAATAAAATAAATGCGAAAAGACTCTGTTTGTTTGCTACATTTGCACGACTAAACGGCTGAACCGATTTAGATGAAAGGAGATCAACCAAATTGGTACCGGGATGTACATTCTTTTTTATATCACATCTTGCACAATCTTCATAATTAATACATCTCTGTCGATAAAAAATAGGTTCTGCAGTAAGTTGTTCCCAATAACACAGATAATATAATACCAGCATACAGATGCCTCATTCCATGCAAAGAAACCGTGCCGTCGTAACAAGCGTTTTTCATCTGATTATACCGCTTATTTTTAGTAAATCGATCGCGTTCGGTTCCGTTCCACGGCGATAGATAGATCACCATCTATATCAGTGGAACGGAACCGAACGCGATCGATGTACAAAAAATAATCAGTATAATCAGTACAGTACGTCGGCTCCGTTTCTTTGTATGGGATGAGACATCTGTATGCTAGTATTATATTATCTGTGCCAATAAGTAGCGTTATGCATTTTGTCTTGATATTAATTACAGAAAAAAGCCGTTTTTTACCAATATTTGAATCAAGTTATCAAGAAAAGCCCACTAGTTATCAAAAGCAAGTTAATACTGCGAGTATTCTTGTATATTAAGGTTTATATTGAAAAGTTTTGTTGCTATACAACGTCGGTACCAAAGAAGACACAGACGTCGGTTGGTACAAAGAAGGTACCAAAGCTCCAAAGAAAATGGTTGATCTCCTCTGGTATGGAGATAGTTTGAGACCTTGGAAGGACATAGGATCCCGGTAGTGTTCCCTTGAGATCATAAAACGGTTTTCACGCGGGTGAAACCGCGGGCAAAAGCTAGTCATTTATAAGTATGTAAGTACATAGGTAAAGTTTCACGGCTCAGAAGTTACTTCATCATCCATGAACTATATGGCAGGAGGTGAACCTATCGTCATTTATCAAATATTATTTGAGTTTCATATTTTCTCCTAAGCATTTTTGTTAAAGTACGAATTTTCTTTTTAAAGATCTACTCTACAGAGGGAAATAATCGTAATCTCTCTCATAAATGCTTATCTAAGAAAAAAAAAACAAATATGTAAAAAAAAAAAAAGTATTCTTAAAACATATTTTTAAGAACCAATTTGTTTTTATTTAATTCTTATAATGACAGTAGGTATTCCCCGAAGGGCGGAGGTATGTCTGTAGTACACCCACATATAATATGTACAATTGTACATACATATAAATAATATTTAATTCCCATGTAACAGTAGGTGAGCCAATTGTTTATCATTCTTAATCTTTTATCATTAGAATTTCAAACCGGATTTTTATTAATACCTACATATTTTATTAATACCTACTAGTCTGTTTTACAGGCCCATCCTTTGTGTTAAAAATAATGTAGTAATACCGTGGCTTCATGGACATTATTAAATTAGGTAAATGTATACATCTCATGTTCTGAATTTTTCTCACCGGCCATTATGATTTGCGTGAATGTCAAACGAGCCATGAAGTGTGATAAAAGTCGATTTTATGGAATAAATTACAAGAAAATATAATTTTATGGCAATTGTTTCAGTATTTTATTATTAG
Organism: Anorthoa munda; assembly: GCA_945859665.1. Lineage (NCBI taxonomy): Eukaryota > Metazoa > Arthropoda > Insecta > Lepidoptera > Noctuidae > Anorthoa > Anorthoa munda. Next base: position 12,109,494 of record OX243900.1, on the reverse strand, counting down.
TTAGTAAAGTTTGTTTATTATTTATTATGACTGTGATATTATTGTACCTAAAAAAAAGGTGTATTGTTATGAAGGTAACAATATTATTGCGTGGTGTTGGTATGCGGCTTCCCTGGTAACTCATAAACGACGCAAATATGTGGATGTCTAACTATTCTCAATCAAATTTTTTGTAAGTATTTTTCCTTCTTTCAATCATCTTTATAGCTCTTTGCTAAGAATAGTTACACCACTGATAACAACATTTGTGCCACATGTTAAATTTAGTCTTGTTATGCTTTTTTACCTTTGTATAGATGCTTTTACCGATTGTTATGTGAATGTGTGAACATTGTAGGCCTTCTAGATTTCTAGATGCTTGTTAACATTTGTTAACTTTTTATCTTGTTTTACTTTAATTTTTTATCTTTTTATATGATATATATATATTTTTCTTACGACTTATATTCGGGCCTACGTTGTCCCTCCATATCTAAATACTAATGCTGTAACATGGAAATATTGTAAAACCAAACCATTTTTTAAAAGAGTAACCGTGGAGTTTCTTGGCGGTTCTTCTCCATAGGAAACGACCAGTCGACCACCCCAACCGTGCACTTTTTGTCGACGTTTTATAAGTGCCCATGTAGGCCTATGTGAAATAAAAAGATTTGATTTTGATTTTGTTTTTTCAATGTAATGGAAAAAAGGACAAGGTTCTCGTCAAATAGGAATGGAAAAATTATAACTATTGCTCTTGTGAACTTTGTATTAAGCCTTCAACATACTAGTGCGACACGAATATGATACAACGATACTATAACGCGTTTTTATAAAGAAATATGTTCTACTGATATTTTATCTATGGCAATTTCTAACAATATGAACGGCCATTTTTTCACGATAGGTGGCGCATCATCGCTATGGCTATTGAAAGGTGTCAATTCCATATGTTTTGTAACCTATCATTCATTAAATTTTTATTTTCTCGAAATATGCCTCTGTGTGCTGTACCAGGATGTACCAACCCCGGTGTTCATTTATTTCCCAAAGATACAACGCTACAAAAACTAGGAAAGGGCTATATGTATTTATAGGTTATGTTAAGTACCTATCATAGTAACTCTGACTATGTTGGTAATCTTCAGCGATTTAGTGGATAATTTTTTGTAAATTTTCCTACCATCAGTCAAGTAAGAATTAAAACGTTACAACTAAAAAAATATCCAAATCTAGAGCTTAATTATCAGTTAAATTGTTAATTAAAACGAATACAAAGAAATTAACGGAACTTTAAATGATAATTATAGACTTAGTGTGTACGAGGTTGAGGTTATTGAGATAAATACTAAATAGATAGAAGAATGACGTGATCAATATGTTTATTTGGGTTCGCAAAAATAATAAGATAGGTGTTACAGGGGTTTTACATCTAGAATAGCGATATTCCAGGGTAGACAAATGATAATTCTATTTAATCCTTCAGTGAGATTATCAAATAATATTGAATAATTGGACTCGTATTTTTGCTTTAACTAATAATTTTTTTTTTATAAAGATATGACGCATTAAAATTCAGGAGTGCGGGTGTGTGACCTCACTTGTCAGTATAAAGTGTACTAGCGGCGTGACGTCTCACGATATTACAACGCATTGTTTCGTTAAACGTGTGTTAATGTTTACGAGTCAAAAGAAAAATACGTGTCCAATATTTTTTATTAATGTACCTTACGGACCAAAAAATAATTTTCAGTCTGGACTTTGTGCCCGCTTGATGGCAATAGCCTCTTTCCCTATTACATGGGTCTTAAACATAACTGTATACAGGCTTGATGTTATGTTGTTTTTTATAATATAGGTAGGTATTGTAAGGGCGGTTACGCACTACACGTCTGTGTCCGTGATCCGTGTCCGTGATTTGAGTTCCAAGTTCAAAATGTTCTGAATTATGACTGACTTGCTTCTGCCAGAGGTTTCGAGTGAAAAATAGTTCTGGCTGGATTTGAAAGCATACCTATTTGAATTTAGAAGTAGTATTAAGAGACCGCCGTAGGCTGACAGGTGATTTTGCATGTTTTTGTACCTGTGTGTAAAACCAATAAGCATTTTCTTTTATAGTATACTAGCGAGCCGCTTCGGCTTCGCCTGTGACAAATTATACAAAAAATTCTTCCTCGTTTCTCACTCTTTCTATTGGTGAAAACCGCATGAAAATCCGTTTAGTACTTTTTGAGTTTAGCGCGTACAAACGTGACCGGGGAATTTATTTTATAATATGTAGTGAAGAGGAATCAGGCGTCAGGATTCTGAAGAATTTTCGCAGTAATTTTTTCTATATCAAGTGACGCGTTTTTAATTATCACAAAATGGCTATCTAGCTCGTTTGACAACCAAAAGCAATTACTAATGTACTGCGGATACCTAGTAGAAAACTTGACAGTTTAATCATTTGTTTTATGCTCATTACCTACAAGATCACAGGCCGTTTAGCACATGATGGATTAGGTACTATTTATCCGTATTAATTTTATTAATACAAAAGAATCCCTGTCTGTCTGTTTATTACGTTGTCACCCTTAAACTACCAATACTATACTTTGAAGAAGGATATAAGAAACTTTTTATTCTAGAAATACAAATACGTTCCCATGGCATTGTTTCCAACTTTCACACGGCTGAACCCACTGGCAAATGCTATATCTATATAATATTGAAACGCGTCCATAATTTTGACTCAATTATCAACATTATGCAAATATAAAAAATACAACTATAATTATTATTACCCTTGAAAATCACCATTTTTGACAAAAACATGAAACTGGTTTTTTTCCGCATAATAATTCTTGGATGTTGACATTCGGAACTTAAATAAAACACTTCCGGTATTTTATATGCAAGAAACGTTTCTTGAGCTGTATGAATTTAAATAAGAATTATTACTCTTATTTAAATAATTCTTATTTAAATTCATACACATGTGTGTTAACTGTTAAGATACGTAGGTACCTATACTTTTCACATATGCTCATAGGTAAATATTTCTCCCCTACTGAATTTTTCTTGTGCCATGTAGGTTAGGTAGGTAGGTAGGTAAGTTTAGTAACACAATAGCATAAAAATAATAGGGTAAAATGTATGAGGAAAACAAAAAAGATCTGACGAATAACCAAATGTATCCTGAATCGTGTTATTCGATTACTTTGGCGCATTGAGGGTGTTAGTATATTATAGTAGTTCACGGTTTCGTATCAAAACGGTAAGAAAGCCCCGTCTATCTGTTACAGGAACTACTGCATTTGGACAGTTATACACAAAGCTTGCTCGATATTTACAAAGACAGAGAAAAAAAATAAAAATTGCAATAAGACTCAAAATAGGTATAATAAGGTGAACCTTAGCCTCTTTTCTATAAAATTAATAAAGAATCTATACTATAATATTATAAAGCGAAAAGATTTGTATTTTTGAATACGAATAAACTTAAAATTGCTGAATCGATTTCAAAAATTCTTTCAACGTTGGGAAACTACACTATCCCCGGGTGACATAGGCTACTTTTTATCCCTGTATTCCCACGGGGACGGGGACTACGCAGGTAAAACCGCGAGACGTCCGCTAGTATCTTAAAAAATAATAGCCAAATAATAAAATATCCAGCTGTGTGACAGGACCTTAACTTCGCTCGGGGCACTGTCGCTTCTGAATTGATATTACCGTTTTCAACGTTATTTTTTTAAAGTGTAGAATTTAATTACACGATCCTTTTGTCCTTTTAGAAACGAAAAACCTTGTAATTGTCGTGTAAAGAAAGAAATAAAATGAAAAAGTAAATGCTACAAAAAGATTTCCTTTTACTTCTTTTTCTAACATAAACGTGGTTATTTTGTTCATTGTCGAGTACGTTTTAGTAAGTAGTCCAACGTTATTATAAAATTATAGAGATATAATATAATAAGTATTAATCATATATATACTTCATCATCTTCGTCATCAGCAGCCTTTGTAATGTTCCCACTACTGGGACACAGGACTTCTCTCTATACATACTTAATTAATTTTAAAATAATTGAGAAAACCTTCAATTAAAAGGACCTAATTATATCGCTAGGGTACTCATGACTTCGCGGGAGGAAACGCCCGGGTGTCACCATTGTGTGGATCGCCCGGAGGACACGGTGGAGCATACGGTGGAGATCTGCCCCGCTTGGGCTGGGCACCGCCGTGTCCTCGTGGAGGCGATCGGCGGTGGCAACCTCTCGCGTCCAGCCCTGGTTCAGGCCATGTTACGGAGCGAGAGGGCATGGGAAGCTGTATTCTTCTTCTGCGAAGCAGTAATGCTCGCAAAGGAGGAAGCGGAACGCGTGAGGGAGACGCAACGGAGCCCTCACGCCCCTAGCCACCGCAGGAGACGCCCTGGGCGTCCGGAGTCGCAAGCCGATTCCCGGCCACCGTAGGCGCAGGCCTGCGGACGGCGAGTAATGGGTAGCTCGCCGTCCGAAAAGGACCAGGCCCGAGTCGACGGCGCTTTGTGTTCCACGCGCGCCTCAAAGAGATGTCAGCAGAACTGACGGGGTCCGCGAGGGCCGATGCCTGTCTGGGTCGCGGTTAAATTTGAAAAAGAGTTACTGCAGCCCTGGCTCAAGCAAGTGAAGGAACTTGGGTGGGTTTTAGTCAGTAAAAGTCTGACACGCCCTCCCGCCTCACCCAGAGCGGGCGAAGTCATTGGATGATTTCCCAGCCAAAAAAAAAAAAGGTTACTCATGACTTTAGGATTTTATCTAAGTGTCTTCATGGTTTTAAATGAATATTTTTCGCTTTAAACAATGAAGTGTTTGTTGTTACAGTAGTTGAATAGAAATATGTAAAACGTGACCTTCGAGAAAATGCGAAATTGCGTAGATTTGCGTATAAAACCAGGGAGCATTGACAATGCCAAAACTAAATAAATACTAGAAAGGTCATCAGACAATAAAGGTTGCGTTTACAATAATTTAAATTTGATTAAAATCGTTATTGATACAAATTATGGTGATGAGCACAGAACCACCAAATATCACATATTCTTCTTCTTCTTCTTCGTCGTATCGATGATTCCAAAATTAAATATATTTTGACCAGAATTCAGACTCGCCAACAGCGTTGTCATTTGCTTCACAAAGGTCTTATAAGATGCAGGTATTACACATATTTATTATTCTTTATTTTTCCGTCTGTGTATAAAAAGCTGTGACTACAATGACTCAGGGAATGACATATTGTACACAGTAAGTATTTTCTTCCATGACAAAAAATACGAAAACCGAAAGTAGAGAATTAAATTTTGCACAAACCAAGATTAAAACGAGTTTAATCTAAACTTCAATTCAAATTCATTAATTAGTGTTGGCATCACGATTTACATTCGAGCATTGCCATTGGAATATTTAATTTAAATTTATAAATTACTAATAGGTAGGTACTGTTTAGTCTAAAACTACTTTATCAAAACACTTACTCGTTAAGTTGATCTTTTTGCACACACACAACAACCACAATCTAAATCGGAGCAAAAAGAGCAAAGCAGTGAGTTTAACGCGCGTGCGTTTTAAATTGCATCTCCGCACTAGTGCGGGACAGAACGCCATAGATAAATAAGTTTTCGCGCAAGTGCGTTGAAAAGCATCGTTTGGAACACATGAGCATTGTACATTTGCATAAAAATGTACTACAATTTCTTCTCTATTGTGTGGGAATTAAATAATAGTTATCGATTGTTTTAAAACTTTGCATTGTGTTTAAAGAAATATTATCCAGCCAATTTTCCGCGTAGTTTCACTGGCTATTTTAAACAACGATAAAACTATACTTGGTGAGGACAAATCGATCATTGATTGACATCTATTTCATGCAGATCGAGGTATATTGCAATTTTATTACAATAGGTATTAGATTAATACATTGTTATTACAAATAATCAGTTACTTTCTATCGCTATTGACCTGAGAAACCCTTGTGTCGTATACAGTGATCTGCAAGAATGTTCATCAGAAATCTATCTAATCTGTTTTGAATGTTATTTATAATTCGATATTTACTGTTATTTGGTTTAAATAACAACTTTTGTGCATTATTGATGCAATAATAAAGTTAAACCCGGATGCCCATGCCGATTTACTCAAGTAGGTTCAGCAAAAATAGTACGTAAACTCAGTTTCACAAAATATTGAAATTGTTATAAAATTATTAAATAGATTGCGTCAGCGTTTCAAGTTCATGTTATTTTATATGAAAAATACAAAAAAAAAATACCTAGAAAAAGATCCGAAAGTGAAACTTGTGTTTATCACGCTGATAAAATTAATTAGGATTTGCGAACCTTTTTCTTACTAGAAACAAAACTGGTTTCAAACTAGTTTAAACGTACTTAAAAAGGATGAGTTTTTCGATTCGACTTTATATTTATGTATATTTGTTACGCGATTACTTCGGCAATTATGAACCGATTTTAATGATTTTTTATTTTATTTTAAAACTGGTACTTCTAATGTGGGTCTCTTTTACATTTGATCAAGATCTAACGAGTAGATTTTAAGTTATCCTTAATATTGTGTATTTTATAGTAATAATTATGAGATGCCAAAACTAAAAAGTGAAAAGAAAATATTTTTAATAAAAAAAATCAAACCGACTTCCAAAACAAAACACTGCAAAGCGAAAAATAACTCTCTTCGGCAGTCGGTGTCCAAAATAAAAAAAAATTGGTACCCCTTAGGTACCAACTTTTTTTTCACCGACTTCCGAATTCGGTGGAATTTGCTTTGCAGTGTTTTGTTTTTGTATTAGTTTATTTTCTCATTAAAGTTTTCATTTGTTATAATTACATTCGGTTCAACACAAGTTTTGTGACTTTAAATTAAAGAGATATTTAGTTATTAGAAAATAAACTTTAATAAAATTGTCGTTACTAAGAAAATTTCGCAAGTCCCAATATTTTTTTCAGTACACGTGAATGCAATCTTACCAAAGTTAGTTAATTATAATGATATAAAATATATCAAAACCGTGGTTAAGTCATCAGACATGGTTTTTATCGTAGTTATATGAGTAGGTACCTAGTTTATCAGTTTATAATTCAATAGGCCAGGGTCCTTTTATCTTTGGTATCATTAAAAGTAAATAAAGGATAATGTCAAGAGGATGGTTAGCAGTGGTTGGCGTGGTAACAGGCACCCATCATCTGATGCTGTTCATCGTAACGATCATCAATCTATTGGCGCTAAAATGTGTAAAAATTAAAAAGACAATCTTCCAAAAACCATTATGTTTATTATCTTGAGGAGTACCTAATAAGAGTGCCCTACACTCTGTTAAACAATGCTTTTCTTTTTGAAAAGTAGTATCAAAAAATTTTTTTTGGCAATACAGTCTCCAGAATCCCTAAACTTTTTATAGTGCTTGCGGTGGCTGCAGGTGGCCCATATTATTCAGTTAAAAATAACATTATTTATTTGAACTATGCCTAGGCAAGTGTTTTTTCCGCACTACTTAATGTGCATGTCTATTTTAAATGTGACGCAAATGGCGAAATAAATAATTCATGAGTATTTAACGATTCTATAACATTCAATGTACTAATTGGCACAGGTAATAAAAAAGATTAATTTTATAATTCACAGTACTTACTGGATCACCCTATACTAACGTGCTACTTTTATAATCTCGGCTCTATCAGAGATGATAAGAGATAAGCCATTATATTGAAATACTACTAGTTATGATGAAATCAGATAATGGACATCAATTGTACTGACCGTCCTAATAAATAACTATTCGAAAGAACGGCAAAAAATTATGTAGTATTGCATCATTAATTTGGCTAGCTTTACAAAATATTTAAGGTTCCCCTAGTCGACGGCACGAACTATTTTGCGCGCGGGGTTAAAATGCATACCATCTCATTCGACAACACGTGCGAAAGAGATAGATGCTGTGATGAGCAGTAAGAAGTTAGTTCGCGTACGAATTAGCACTTATGCAAGTTTGTAGCGAAATGGATGATGATTTAGGACGAAAACGAGCGCGCGAAATTTTATTAACAGACCTTTGGGAGTCTAGATATCATGAAGAAACGACTAAATGTATATTTTCAAAATAAAATTATTTGCATTGTTAAACTACTAATCTATCCCTGTATGGACGCCGTTTTTCAATTTTCCTTTTTATTATGGTATTTATTTCCGCCCAAAGATGCGTTAAAATTAGTGCTGAAATATGGAACTTTCGACGCTCATAACTTTCAAATATATATAATTTTTTTTTTGGTTTTGTTTCCATACAGGGCTAGATAATGATGGGACAAATTGACATATTTTTTTATTTTGAACGTATATCATCAAACAGTGGCGTAATCGTCTGGCTACGTTTGTATGGAAGAAAGATCGACTAGTGTAACCTTAAGAGTCGGCTTACGTTCTCGGAAACAAGAGAGAGAGAGTTACAGTATTTTCATGAAGTGACTACAATTCTGACCTCCATTATTCAGTTACTTGGTAATTCGATACCTCTGAGTAGTAGTAGTGGTAAGGAATAGTACTGGTAGTCGGAATTTTGGGCTTAGCAGAAGGAAACATTTTTTGTTTCGATTTTACTTCTTTTTCAGATGTGTAATGACACAGAGAGAGATTGTATAATGGTTATAAATTCCATTCTTATTATATGAGTATACAAACCAAAGAAACCATAGGACGTTGTCCAATTTCTTACGGCATAGAATATTAATTGAACTGAGTCATTTGTTAATAAAAACCATTAGACAGTGAAGTTTCGTCTAGATCTTAATAACGTCTAGACAAAAAGAACGTGTAAGAATGTGGGAGAGACTTCATGTCTATGAAATAAACATTGGGAATACAAATGTTCTTAACATAACAGCGACAAAAAGAATAAAAACAAAAAACAAAAAAAAATGTGGGATTCACTTTTGTAGAAGATTCTTTATATTTAGAAGCAATTTCTATTTTTAAATTTTAGAATACTGGCTGGTTCCGCTGCCCATTTTGAAATATACTGAAAGAGTCAGCGATTTTTTTTGTTGACCGCCCTTTTCGAATACATTTTGTGATTAATTTGCTAGAAATAATTAGCGTGAACCAATTACTTAAAAAAGGTGTGTCAGACTTGTCAGTTGTTGATAAGATCTAGCTTACAGTCACGCGAAAAATAAGGTTTATGGTGAAGTTACATTAAAAATAAAGTTACATCATTTTTGGGTAGGTAGGATTAGATTTATTCCTAGTATCACGTAACCATCATCAGTCACACTTTTATCAAATTTGTTAGTCTCGCTAAGTTATAATATGTAATCAGGTTATTATACGTTAAGTTTTTTGGCCGTTGAAAGTATATTGTATCCGAATATTCATTGCAATCAACTATTTGTGCTGGTAATACTGAAATGTTTGATCTATTGTCAGTCTAAAAAAATGGGAGCGTAGAAAATGGCATACTTTTAAGCAAGCGTTAACTTTAGTAGAATAAGATATTTATCAATTGGAAGTGGAACGTTAAGCAAAGCGGTTGAGACGTATATCAGATGAAAATACAAAAAAAAATTTGCCCACTCCACATTTTTGCCCGCATTAGGGCAAAACTGTACAGAACGGCAGATATTTTTTTCTCTAAATTCCAAAAAAAATTTGCTGGTCATTAAAAATCCACCTGGTACTGTACAATAACTTACTTGTTCATTAAATTATTTCATCTGTTGTAACACTGTGTTAAATTTCAAAATAGACCGCTAATAAATTGAATGATGTAAGAAACTGAAATTCAGTAAATACCTATTAAAAATTGTTTTTATAAAACGGCAAGTCATCGTCCGCTTGTTTGATCATTTGAGCGGGTAAACATCAGGATTGAACATGTTGCAACCCGTTAACTTTGATGTCCTAAGACTGGTTTAAGATGTTATTTTTCTAAATACCTGTATCAAAACTCAGGCGCCGAATGTTTGGATTGGACTACTGGGACAATTAGGCTTTAGCGGTCTCAATGTGTCATTATTTGGTTACCATTGAAACCCCTTGTTTCTTGTCAGTCAGATTTTAAATTGATCTGAGAGCTCGATTGACAAGCTAAGGCGTAGTTTCGTTGTGCGTGTAATTGTGTATGTATACGGCAAGGCGTAGTTTTAACTGGCGTTACCTTGTTGTTTACAACGTTCCATCTTGACTTTTTATTTGATCTGAGGACTGAAGTCAGTTTATGTTTAAATTAACAAATAAATATCAGTTTTCACAGATTTTTTTTTCAGGTTGTCATAATTTTTATAATTTTACAGGAAATTTTAACGATTTTACAAAAAGAATAACGTTTTTACCGCAAAACTTTAAGAATTAAATTTATCTTTAAAATTTAGCTGCTAAATATGTAGTGGTTCAACAAGTTCTTACACAAAACTTAGATTTTCGTAGCTACCTATAAAACAAGGTACTTAAAAATGGCAATGAAGATGACACGTCGGAAAACAAAATGTAAATATTATGTATTTAGCATGTTAATTTATAACATCAACAGTAACATTACTTCCGCGTAACAATAATTTCAGATGTGTACTCAAATAAAGGCATGTAAACATAAGGTGCATGTGCGCAATGGACAATAGGTACCTACTAGCAAAGTTTATTGCTTCATTGATATGACAGGCATATCAATGGAGATCCAATACGTACCTACATAATTTTACTTCCGTAAATTATTGCCATGGCGCTAACAAATCGATCAAATAACTTGATTAACGATTTTATCAAGGAAATAGGTATTAGACGAATAAGTACCGTATTTCTAACGATAGTAGATAACATTCTTGCTTATTAGGTATAACGTGTGGACATATTCTAATTATTAAAGAAAGTTAAATTTTTTTTCACTGAAATGCCTGAACAATATCAAGGAACAAAATATTCTTACAAAAATATGCCAAAATACGCGTTCAAGGTAACTTGTACTAGGTTATTTGTGATAAAGAACAACATAACACTAATCGCAGTAACTTCAGCGAAATGATACTCGTAATATATGACATTAAAATGCGTGAGTGTGCACAGTGTGCAAAACTCGCAGTGTTGCCGGGCGTAATTTACGCGCACCCAAAAACATAAATACTAATAAAAAATACAATTTTAAAATACACACACATGATAACTAGAAAAATAATGTACGAACCACTGAGTGCTGTGACATATTCCCTCCACTTGTGGCTGGTCATTGTCGGTGTTGTTGTGCACTTTGGGAACTAACATGAATGTTATGTGACAGCGCGGAGCTCGCATGGGAGCGCACTGTGTCGCGAGTGACTCTGTGGCCGGACTGGAGGCGTGCGGTGTAGCATGCCGCCGTCGTCGCTCTAATATTACTCGCCACGTGTTGTCCGCGTTTCGTCGAAGCGTGAATGGTTTGCTGAACGTATCGTTCAGACAACACAATAATATTCCCGTTTTGTTGACGGTTTCAGCTGTCAATGTACTGCGTGCAGTCGACCGCGATGCGGCGCCTCCGACCAGACCAGCCTGTATTGCCGGGGTTGCTAACATAGCTTCAGATACTGCTGTTATTTGCTTTATCGTTCATTGGTGTGCGACCGACCAGACAGATAACGTCACAATGTTCGTGTAAAACTTCAGAGCGTTAATTTTTGTTGTGCTTTTTGTTTACGAGAATGAACAATGATAATATTTAGCATTCTGCATTTAAACTGTTGAGCACGAATCTCATACAAAAGCGTGACGTGACGTATTTGGTTTGGCAACGATATATATTTTTTAATAATTGATTGTGTGTCATTCAGTAAGTGATGATTGAATTAAATACCAATAAGAAACAGAGTAGAGGAACGAAGTTGTTAAAATAAAAGTGTTTATAAATATTTTGACTACGCAAGGTTACGACATAGTTTAGAGGCAAAAGCTAAATATAGTCTTATCGCCAGGTTTTTGTGACCGGGAAATACTGGTGTCAGATTATTAATAGGTTGTTCTACAAAGATGAAAATGTATTAGTTTGTATGAATCACGAGCGGGGCGCCTGATAGTTACGTACTAATTATCATATGGTACAGTGCGATCTAGTCTGTAGGTATATATATAGACTGATTGACTGACTCACTGCTCTGAACATTGGACTCATGAAATCTAGTGCAAGAACTGTTGTTACTATGACGCCGCGAAGATTTAAAAGTTTTCAGACGATATTGCACAACAAGTTTTATGGGTTTTTATTTGTAGTGGCTTATAAAATAACATAGATTTAGATTTATACATTTTCAAATCATGTGTTTCGCAGATATTATCAGAAATAAACAAGGAATACTTCAAGGGTGCTAGGCAACTGGGCTTATCCCAGTTCTCTTCTATCTTATATTGTAAACGACCCTTTGTGCCTATTGGCCTTGTTTGTTCTGTCTCTTGCTTGATATGGAGGGAAGTGGAAATTTGTATTTTTGCTCCTACTCCTCCATTATTATTTTCTGATTAATTTCGTTGCGGGATCCGAGACAGTTAAATTCATTCTCCGGGACATCGTCGAGCTTCATTGCCTCAGCGCTTTTCTGGAGGTCGCCACTGTTGAATCTGGCTTTCAGGAGTTGCTAATATAATGTAACAAGCTTTCTTACTTAATATAATAACAATAAAAAAATACTACATGAGTAATAAATAAATTTGCAAACAATGCTATTATTCTCTAAAAACGAACAATATCGTCGTTATCATTCATTAGTTACTTTGAAAATGTTAAATATTATTGTTTGTAAGTAGCGCATCCTTCACGTATTATAAAAGTACCCGCATATTTTGTAAGAAAAACAATAGCAATGCAAAATTAACTGTGATTATAATAATAAGTTGTGTATTGTGCCATACTTAAAATATAAATAGCACTCTTTGTAAAAATTAATACATTTGTCGCATATTTTTGTACATTTGTACAACGCTTGCGATGCACTGTGTGCAACTAAGATGGCGGTCGTGCAAAACGCGGGAAACGTTAATTGTAGTTAAATTACTAGTTGTCATCGGCTACAGCTATGCTTTGTGTATCGTTCTTTTCGTTTTAACTTCGGCTTTCATTAAGCGTCTGCTTTGTTCGTTATGCTCGACTCGATTACTTTTCAATAGTCTACGGATCTTTTAGTCAGTTTAACAATGTACCTACTGGCTTTATTTCCTTAGTACTTAGTTGTAGTACCTGTCTACATGATTGTTTCTTAGAATATAAAGGACTGTACATATCAGGTACACTACCTAGGTCAATTTTATTATGTAATCGTGGATTGGACTCTCTCACCTATAGAGCCAGCTTCATTGAGTTTTTCGTGCTGTAGGAACTGTTGATCGACGTCGACTGATCCATTCTATCAGAGCGATCAATTGAAGTGATAAAACTCTAAAGTATCATCAAGGTTTTTATTTTCCCACAATAATGTAATATTCATTTCGTTAACAAATAAATGGATTATGTAAGGAGGCTCCCAGCGACATTTTAAAATTGCATGACTCCAATACTTAGGCTACTAAGATGTGTAAAGCTTTACGTAAGTTACTTACTGAAGAAGGTAAGTTACTTCGAAACCCGCATCTGTTAAATCTCAATCCGCGAAGAAATTGTAGATATTTATATTCCTCAACAAACTGGGATATAAAATAGGCCTTCTTCTTCAGGTGAACGGCAGATTTGGTACCGCATACTTTTTTTTGTTGTTCGGTTAAAGAATTTGTACCACTTATTAAGGCAACTAAGTCATTTATTTTCATTTAAGTTTACTATTTTTAGAACTTCGGATTAATTAATAATATAAATAAAAAGATTTGAATAAATAAACGTAATAAAATCATAGACTAAACGCAGTTATGTTTTTAGACGTTGTCTTAGGTAAAATAATACAAATATTGAGATGCTAATTAATTATTTAGAAATAGAAATAAAATTAAATATAATCAAACTCATCATTATCAAAATGTTGCAGTCCGCTGCTGGATATCTCCTAATGCCCTGAGTAGGTACCATCCTCATCTCAATCTATCTACTTATTGGTAAGTAAAACATTACAAAGATAGCAACAAACAATTTACTTTACACATTATGTAACATTATTATGCAACATTTACCTATATGTAACAATCTACATTGGTACACTAGTACATAACCTTAAAAAATAAAACTGGTTATTTTTTTTACGTCCCAAGTTCAAAAAATCTAAGAATTTATTAAGGGATAATCTATCATATTAACTACCAATTAAAACAAAAAATATCCCAAAACACGAAATTTTATTATCGGTACGAAATTCCCATACAAGCCTGCCGTTTGCCTTTTGGAGAACTATGTGTATGTCTAAAAGATTTTCAAAATACGTGACATGATTATTTGGGTTCCTTGTACCTACGCAGTTAGCAAATTCTAGTTCAGCTAGCGTAATAGACATATCGTTTTCACAGAGCGTGAAGCGACTGCTACGCGGTGGCTACGGAGCTCCTACGGTGATGCTACCGGGCTGCTACGCGCGTAGACTACCCGGAGTCATGTCTACGATGGACCAACTCCCAGTGTAAAGACAACAAGGCAAAATGTAACTTGCAATTATTTTTTAAGGTCTATATTCAAATCCTAATTACCCAATACATCTATCCTTTATGCTGCTGTGATATGCCAAATAGGTGTCAGTTCATCCTAATATTAGATCGACCTTCCAGAGGCTTTCTGTAAATAATTGATGAACCAATTTACATAGTTCTATGCTTAGGTGTAATCTAATAGACTGAACTCGAACAGATTACGATACCTTGGTGATCGAATAGGATTAGAGCGACCACGTTTTGAATAAATTATTATGTTATTGGTAAAATCGTACCCTACTCTGTTTATTGAAAAGTATTCATAATAATGTCACCTTATTGCCCATGGCCATGGTTTAGTTCCACATAGTTATGTATTTTTAGACTGACAACCAAATCTAAACTTAAATTATTAATAGTTATTTTGTTTGTGTTTTTAGGGTTCCGTACCCAACGGGTAAAAACAGGACCTTATTACTAATACTCCATGAACTATCGCAGATAGCGTGTTATTATTACGTGTTTCAATAGATTGTCGATTGAAGCGTGTCTGCTACAGCATGAAATAAAAATAAAAATCAGGGGTTTTTAAATTTGTAATTTTATCTTGTTATTAGGTTTATTGATTGTCTTTATCATGATATTACTTTCAAGTTATATTTTTGAAAATTGTAATATACTCGTATAATAATTTGTTTTTATTTTTAAGATGTTTTTTTTTTAACCTTATCAGAGGAGTTTGGTTTCGCACATCTTGTGCATTTGCACTGCAATTTTATACTGTCAATAGTAATTGATTGTTTTTTAATGTCTATGGTCTCTGCTTCAAAGAGGACTGTGTCCTACGTTTACATCAGGCCAAG
The DNA here is from genome assembly GCA_945859665.1 of Anorthoa munda. Lineage (NCBI taxonomy): Eukaryota > Metazoa > Arthropoda > Insecta > Lepidoptera > Noctuidae > Anorthoa > Anorthoa munda. Next base: position 12,094,061 of record OX243900.1, on the reverse strand, counting down.
GGCCAAAAATGCAGTGACAATAATTTTAAGCTTCTAATATACACACTACTCTACCCACTTCCCACTCTCACCACTTCCACTTCCACTTTCTTCTCTCTCTCTCTTCTTTCTCTTCTTCTTCTCTTCACTTTCTCTCTTCTATCTACTTTTTAAATAATCCTTATATATTTTTAGGGGTTTTTGTTCGTACTTATTGTCATGTATATGTTTTTTTGTAATGTATGTGTTGTTTGTGTGCAATAATCTTTCTTTCTTCTTCTTTCTATCATATAATACAGACATTTTGTTGCACCAAAACTTTACATTTGATTAAAAATGTATTTGTATTTGTTCTAGCGGAAAAATACCGAACCACCTAAAATAACTAGTCCGTGCTCATAAAAATGCAAATTAATGTTGGTAAAAACTAGAAATGTCATTTAACAACAGATCGAAAACCGGACTATAAATTTTCTGTTTACTCTGCAAACTACATTAAATTAGTAGACATTATTTGAAATACAACTTTAGGTTTTCAAGGCATTATATGTACTGAATAAAAGAAAAAAAATCGGCCAAGTGCGAGTCGGACTCGCGCACACCCTCGTGCGCGAGTCCGACTCGCACTTGGCCGATTTTACCTTACCATTATCGCAAAAAAATACAAAAACATCACGTTTGTTGTATGGGAGCCCCACTTCAATATTTATTTTATTCTCTTTTTAGTATTTGTTGTTATAGCGGCATTTTCAAACATCTCTCTCAAACTCGGCTCTCAAACAAAAGAAGAATTTTCCAAATCGGTCCAGGCGTCTATGATTAATCGGGGGAAATACTATCAAAAAAGAATGTGTGTGTGTACCAGAGTACACAGGTAAGAAGTGAAACTTCTTTACGACATATCATTTTTCTACTATTTGCAACTTCACGAAAATGGGGTAGATAAGCCTTAAGAAAAACATTTTTTTCCGTATTAAATTAAAGCTATTTTATTATTATAGACATGCATACAATTAATGAGTAATTTATTTTATCATTGTTCTTATTATAATATCATTGCTATTGTTGTATTTCATCAGTAATGATAGCATCATTATTACTATAGTTGTAAAAAAAAAAATATATATATATAAATATAAAAATAAAAAAATATATAAAAAAATATATAAATAAAAAAAAACAAATATATATAAAAAAAAAAAATAATAATTAATTTATAAATATTAAAATCATGCTCATACGTGTTGAATTTATAAAACGAAATATATAATCACTCTCACTTTTCTTGTAAATTCACTTAAATTTGAATAAGTCTTTTTACAAAACTTTGATAAAAAAAGCAACATGGCGCGTAACCGAAAAACGTGACGATACGTACAAAATTTCTCCCATACGTCGATAAAGAAGTTTCACTTCAAAAATATTTCCGACAATTTGAGAACCTCCTCCTTTATTTGAAGTCATTTTTTGTTTCTTCCGAATAATCTTCCTTTTAAACAAAGACAACTTACGGAAAGGTAGACACCCCGTATTTTTTATTAATTAGAAAACTATGAAAAGATGTTACGATCGAACCTACACACTCACTGATTGTACACTTTTGAATTGTTTGGTGACCAAGAAACGTCTAGTATGCATAGATAACTTATCGAAGGTTTTACTATCCTTTCCTTTTTTATCTTGTAGAAATACTTATGCATACTACTTTATGTGGGACTCCAACCCACTAAAACTCCACGGTATCCTCCTGTGCCGCTTATGGCGAGAACACGGGCACGCGTTAGCACTCACCGCGAACCCGGTTTTACTACCCTAGGTTTAGACGTTGGGTAGTAAAAATAGCATTATAATCTAGGATAGTAAAAAAAACTGGCCAAGTGCGAGTCGGACTCGCGCACGGAGGGTTCCGTACCATTATCGCAAAAAACGGCAAAAAATCACGTTAGTTGTATGGGAGCCCCACTTTTTTATTCTGTTTTTAGTATTTGTTGTTATAGCGGCAACAGAAATACATCATCTGTGAAAATTTCAACTGTCTAACTATCACGGTTCATGAGATACAGCCTGGTGACAGGCAGACAGAAAGACAGACGGATTGCGAAGTCTCAGTAATAGGGTCCCGTTTTTACCCTTTGGGTACGGAACCCTAAAAAACAATACAAAAATTATCTGTTAAATATATTCACTGACACAAGGCGCAGCCTAGACCTCTGGGTCTAGAAATATTAAACGTTACTCAAAGGTTCGTTACCTGTATAACACAGGCTAGCACTAAGGAAGGATTTTTGTAAGTTTATCCTCTAAAGGGTTTAATAGGAGTTGAAGACTGTACGGAAGGTCGACATTTTGACCCACGGGGAAACCCATCGTGTACTCGGCTTGACTACAAATAAATAGTAAAGTAAATGACCTTCCTGATGGTTCGACGTGATTCGATTTATATCACACTGATAAGCATATTTTACTATAGTTCATTCGCGTTAAGAAAATAGTGAGTCATCGTTGTCAGTATAAACTATAAGTGAAATTGTAGGACGTTCACATGGATGCAATGCGATATATTTAGTTGATTTGATTGATTTTTAAAGGTCTTCACACTAATATTATAAAGGCGAAAGTTTGTGAGTGTGTGTGTTTGTATGTTTGTTACTTCTTCACGCTCAAACGGCTGACCGATCTGGATGAAATTTGGCACAGACATAGATTTTAGTCAGGAATAGCACATAGGATACTTTTTGTCCCGGTAATATGTTAATCGGGATAATTTTCGACATTGACGCGGGCGATGTCGCTGGCAGAAGCTAGTTATTGATATAAAGGTATAAAAAATTAACAAGAAAGATCTTATTGCAAATGTAAATTAACATACTTCAAATAATGTTTAATTATCTATACTAATACTAATTACTAATTTACTAATATAATCTATACTAATATTATAAATATATATATATTTTTGTTTTTACAGAATAGGTGCCGAAACTACAGGACCGATTTAAAAAAATCCTTCACCAATAGAAAGCTACATTATTCCTGAGTGACATAGGCTATTTTTTAATCCCGAAAATGGGCCACGGGAGCGAAGTCGCGGGGAACATTAACATATACAAACAACACCACACCGAACATTTATATATACTCGTAAACTAGGTTAGTTCTCCTCTTCTATTTAGGTAGCAAATTACATTTACCTTTACTGATAAAATAAAACCAACGCTCAAATAAACATATTATTTTATCTAATACATGATCATACACATCCTCATTTCATGGTATGACAAACAATTGCTGTGTATTATACTAGTTTCTGCCAGCAGCTTCGCTCGCGTTAATGTCGTTAATTATACTATGGGAAGGTACTCCCGGGATAAAAAGTACTTTCTCCAAGGTCCAATCTCTCTCTATAGCAAAATTAATCAAAATTGGTGATTTTGGTTAGGTGTGAAACACGTAGCATACAAACAGATAGACAGAGTTACCCTAGTACTCATAATATTACTAGTTTCTGCCAGCAGCCGCGTCCAGTGGCCTCGCCTGCGTTAAATTTGGAAATTATCCCATATGAACATTGACAACGTACTCCTAAAATTGGTTCAGTGGTTAAAGACGTGACAACGTAACAAACAAACAGACAGATAAATTTACTTTCGCATTAATGTTATTAGTACAGATATTAGTAAATTAGAATGTGTCTGTGTCAGAATTGATTAAACCGTCTTAGGCGCTTAAATGACTTAAGAGAAGGGAGTCAGTGGTAGCGTCCCCCGGACGGGACAGTATGGAAGAAGTAAACGTTTTGTGCAAGTAACATGGGACAAGGGTAGGAAGGTGACGGCCGCCGTTGTGTCTCACTCGCGCTGGGGTGCTCGTCTTCCATCGGAGGGTGCGGCGGCGGTGGTCGTGACGGTAGGGGCATGTGCGTTCGCCGCGCGTGCTGGCATGGCGGGCAAATCAATATAAGTCGAAATGAGTCGATCTATAGACGCTAGTGTACATGTACGGATACTCGAGCTGTAGGTCAGTATACGAGTAATATAACATACAAGGCGATGTACCGACCCTTAGATATATCATAATAAAACTATGTGTTCCCTTAACTTTATGATGTAAAAATGTTGTTTTAACTAAGAGCTGTATTCACGAAAACACTGCCGACAAACTGTCCCGCAGTTTGGCAGAAGATTTGTATAATAACTATTCATGTAACTATTGTAGAAAAAAAATGGTGAAGATGCGTTTAAATGACATAACGAATTGCATCAACATAATCATTGAGGCACAAACTCACGCGCAACTGGTCCTGCCAATTACGGACGTAACCCTGTACCATATTTTATTTAAGACAAACTGGTAAATAATGTTATTTATACAGAGGAAGTAATTACTTATGTCTTGATTTATATGTAGAGGGTCAAATAAAAATAGTTAGCGAAACTTCTTAGAAGTACGCGTATCGATATCTGTCGTAAGATAAAAATAACTAAATTCAAAGAAGTAGGTAACTAAACTACCCAAAGTTCGCTGAATCCCTTATTATTACACTAGCGGGGTACATTGGCCCCATAGTTAGATGTAGTTCGTCATTCCTACCGAAAGACGGCCACTGTTAGACACAGGCCTCGCTCAAGTTTTTGGTTCTGGTTGTGTCGCATCTAGCGGATTTCTATAGCCTTTTTGCTAGTAGGATACCTTCCAAAGCGATATCATTCGGTAAGAAGTCATCTCTTCAGATCTTGGTTCCATCGACTATCCGTTCTGCGACCTGTAGTTACTTGAAATTAAAAATTAAAATTTTTGAAATGTTCCATCGTCATTAGTGTCGATAACCATTACGTCTGCGGCGTTTCGCCAGTTAATTTATTTGACCCTGTTAACACAGTTACACAAGATTGTCCATAGTGACTTTTTTAAAGATATTATTGTATGTATCGAGTTTATTTTAAATTAAGGTAATAAGTATGGATATTGCATAGCAGTAGTCACTTCAGTCAAGGATTGTTGTGTGGGTGCCCAACGAGATAAATCGCTTATATGGCTGGTATTAATGTTTACAGTGCTTTACAATGCGAAGTAGAGAGATGATGTAACGCTATTTGGATTATGATGATGATGAGCTCACCTTATGAGTTCCTTTGCTCCAATTTTATGTTAAAGACATTATGTCAAATTGAGAATGATTGAAGATCCAAGAATCAACGGATAATCTATCTATGTATTGCTTGGGGAAGGTGTATACCGTATATACGTTTTTCGGATGAAATTATGAGACCCAAATTGATTCAAATTAATTTATTGCTCAACACAGTAAATAAAAATACACTGCCAGATGTCAGGTGAATGCGCAGTCAACCGTGTTCCTCCAATTTAGGCATGCAAAATTATAATCACAAAAAAAAGTTAATTCAAAAAATCAAAAAACCCGACTGCTTAAATAGCGAACTAAAAAGACTTAAACAAAATGAAAACCATGCTGTGCAGTCGGAGGATACATCTGGTTTTTGTCAGCCAGCTCGCGAATATGTATCCTCCGACTGCACAGCATGATTTTCCTCTTGTTTAAGTCTTTTTAGTTCGCTTTTTAAACAGTCGGGTTTTTTGATTTTTTGAATAAACTTTTTTTTTGTTATTTTGTAACGACTAAAAGGTCTCTAGGAAAGTATAAAAGTTAGCCTTTTGAGAATCATGTGAATGGTTACTCACAGAACATACGCGATTTTTCTGTTCTGCGTGGTTACTAGAACTTTATCAGAAAGAAGATAAATATAATGGGTGGTTCTCTATATCATGATAGTACATAATGTCGCGTCGGTATGATTTTCAGATTAGAATTGCCAGACGATTTTCTACGAAAACCTTTTTTCGGAAGACTGGATGAATGAGTTCCTCAACAACAACTTATTGTTGACGTTTTTTATTTATTTACTAGCTGTGCTCCCGTTAACTGACTGCCTACCCTACCTACCAATTTTTTTTCTAGGGTCATCATTCTTTCGCGGAGAATCTTAACACCGCCATTCAGAAAACGACTTCAAATGCACAACGCCATCTGTCGAATATCTAGTTCAACTGTCCGAGCATCTGAATTTCGTGTGTTGTGATAATTTTACTTCTTGAACACTTTAAATTCATCTAACTTTTGATAGAGTTAACCGATTGCGATGAAACAAAAACTATGTAATAAAATAAAGTTACGCACAAAAGTTATCTGCATTGGTTTCGTACATATTACGTGATGCGTGCACAAATAAACAGACAAACAGCCAAAAAATCCAAAAATGCTTGAAATGCTGGAAATGGGTTCTGTTGGCTATCCTTTAACAACCTAGCAACTTTTTTTGGAAATATTTTCGATGTACAAAAACGACTTTTCTACAGATTTATCATATGTATTGATTTGTTTATTTCTCGCACTAGAACGTATTGCAGCAATTACACCAGTGGAGAACAAACTTATACTAATTAAAAGTCCAGGTTACCTCACCATGTTTTCCTTCACCGTTGTCAGCAATTTTCAAGATAAACTTAGAAAGAGATACATATAAATTGAAATAGTCACATTGGTACTTGCCCGGACATGAACCCTTGGCCTCAATCACTAGAGGGGAGGGCTTAGCCACGGGACCACTACGATATCTATCTGTTTACGTTAAGACACTTACCTTTTTTGCATTCTTCAATTTCTTCATCGGAGTTGTCTTCGCAGTCTTTCTCTAAGTCGCACACCCACATGCTGGGTATACACTTGCCGTTGGTGCACTGGAACTGCTTCAGGGAACATATTGCTGAAACAAGGAAATAATACTTCATTAGGGACTTTATCTTTGTGTAAGAAAATCATAAACCTTTTTTAATAACCTTTTTGATTTCGCTGTAATCGGGAAAAAGCAGTTAGCATAAATTTGCTGGCCAGTGTCACATTTATTTATTTAATAAAACCTGTTAACTCATTGAATTCATATACTCTTACAGTAAACAGTTCAAAGCTTTTCAAGTATTCCTGCTTCAATCGAAAATCTCTTCATAAATACTCAATTCAGCGCTTCAACTATAGAACTTTAAAAGCAATTTAAAAATAAAATTTGTTACTCGAAAACAAGTTCCTTTGTATACAGAAAATCAACTGCTGGTTTTGCGTTATACACAATTATTGCTATTTCTGTGCAATTTGACAATTCAACATCTTCCATTGCGTTGATTACTTTGTCGAGCAGACGAATTTGTCAAACAAATGAAGCAATGAGTTAGTAAGGTCCTTCAATATCTGTCGGCTTTAGATAGAAAATGTACTACGCAATTAGGGTGCTTTACATTATTGCCTAGAAGCTCCTCACACCAGACCTAGTGGGGTGTGATGAGACCGGTGTGAAACACCCCAGCCCCCAAACTAAGTGACTATGGATTTGCATCGGACGTGTCAAACACGGAACTCTAATTATGGGTGCATCTGTATCTAACACGCTCGAAATTGGGTAAAGCACAGTCGATTTTGCCCCTTTAACTTTATTTTTCACGTTTTTTTTAATGCAAATTATGCTATGTTTTATCATTTCAGCTTTTGATAAAGAATGCAGTAGTTTTTAATACGAAAAAAAAGAGTACTTGTTAGTGCTGTTGTACACTGAACAAAAAGGATTAACCAAACAGTTTTGAAACTATAAATTTAAACAAACTACAACAACAACAACAATTTAACTTAAGTTATAAGAAATGAACTTTTATGAAAATACAAAACTGATATCAAAACTCTGTATGGTTGCTATTTGCTATTAAGACAAAGTTCACAAGTACCAATAATTTCGTTACCAGTAATCAAAACTTTGGTAACTGTTACCAATATTTTTCAGTGTATTAAAAAAAGTGCACGCACATTTTTGTACAAAATAATGTTAACATCTTTTAAATCGAACTAACACATAACCTAGAAAACATAGCATCGCAAAATGATAAGCTAATAGCTTGTAGCTAAACCCTAATACTACTCTGACCACATCATTAATAAAAAAAGTTAATTAAAAACATCAAAAAACCCGACTGCTTAAAAAGCAAACTAAAAAGACGTAAACAAGAAGAAAATCATGCTGTGCAGTCGGAGGATTCATATTCGCGAGCTGGCGGACCAACACCAGATGTATCCTCCGACTGCACAGCATGATTTTCTTCTTGTTTACGTCTTTTTAGTTTGCTTTTTAAGCAGTCGGGTTTTTTGATGTTTTTAATTAACTTTTTTTATTTACAACTTTTTAGTTATTTTTTTTTAGATTGAGGTACAAGTAAACATATAAGTGTTATATATTTTTGAAATCACCTCTTAAAATCCTTTATTTTGATACCCCACACGATGGGTTGGGAAATAAAATTTTTTTTTTTCCCCACACAATGGCCCAAAATCCGCCATTTTTGTTTTTTCCAATTTTAATGTAGCCAGTGACACTCGCAGGATTAAGACGAATCGATTGACGTAAGAACCATCAAAATCGGCAAACGCGTTTGGTCTCTGGAACGCCATATAGGAACAAACATACATACATACATACATACATACATACATACATACATACATACATACATATATACATACATACATACATACATACATACATACATACATAGACTGATAAACACATTACCCTCCTTCGGCAGTCGGGTAATAATAATTAAAATAATACATTGGACCCTGATCCCGATACCGGTGGGCTACTATTTTTTATATTTTTAAATGTTGTTCTTTTTTGTATGTATTTTATATAAATATTTAAAAATGTAGTTAATAAGAAAAGTGATAAATAAAGAAAATAATACAATGTTATAAATTAAATTATAATTACAATTTGAACGTAAGTCATAAAAAATACGTATACAATGTCATAAATTAAAACTAAAAAACGGTATAAAACATAATAAATAAAAAAATTGGTATAATATGTCATATGTATTTTTTTTAATTAAATATCATAAATTAAAAAATGGTATAAAATGTCATACATTAAAAAATGGTATAAAATGTCATAAATTTAAAATTAAAACGCATCCAATGTCACAACTTGATCCTTTATAAATTCATAATTAGCCGTAAGAGATGTTTGTGGTCTGCCATACAAAAACAAGGTTACTTACTAAAGACAAGTGTAAGTACCTATTATATAGAGAATAATACAACATAATGACGATCCAAGTGCTATGGCCTAGATTGATCCTGATTCATACTAATAATCAAGATACATTGAATAGACCATGGAAAAGATTTATAAAAGGGTTGAATTTGGAATTAACGACAACATTTTATAAATTAATACAAACATTGAATAGACCATGGAAAAGATTTATAAAAGGGTTCATTTGGAATTAACGACAACATTTTATAAATTGATTGTTGGTTTCATAGGAAACCAACAATTAATTGTAATATTTCACTGAATCTGGTGTATAGATACCAGATTCAGTGAAATATAATTTTCTAATAATAGCCAAGCGGTTCGCTGGAATTTTACAGGAAAGAAAAAAATTCTACGTAAAACAGATTTTACGTAACATAATATAAGCACACTTCGAGTACCGACGCCGCGACGCCTTCTCCGAACCACTCGAAAAACATAATAAAACATAAACAAAGGAATTCTCTCTTCAATGAATGAGAAAAACAAATATGTACATTTAAGGATTTTACAGATTTGATAAGAAAAGCAATTCTCAATGTTGTACTTAAAGTACTTATCTATTTAAACCAATTCTGTCGAATAGTGAGATTCAAAAGTTTACGATGGCATGCAATAAAATAACTGCTGTAGCTCCCGACTCATAAATTTCAGGGACGTCCCAATAGCCGATCCTTCGTTTTTATCGGCGGACGTATATCTAAGAAAAGCCTGACGGATTTAATAATATCTTTATGCTATTTCTTTACAGGATATATTAGAGGCCCTAGACAATTGACTTTCTATGATCGAAGGCGTAGCGACAGCGACTGGTAAAATGTCAAAAATCTATAGCATTTCCAAGCGCTATCGAAATGTCACGTGATTAATCCCTAGGCCCTAGACAAGTGACTTTCTATCATCTAAAGCGTGGCGATAGCGATTGGTAAAATGTCAAAAATGTATGGCATTGCTAAACGCTATCGAAATGTCACGTGATTTATCCCTAGACCCTAGACAAGTGACTTTCTATTATCGAAGGCGTGGCGATAGCGATTGGTAATGTCAATAATGTATGGCATTGCCAAGCGCTATCGATATGTCACGTGATTAATCCCTAGGCCCCTAGACAAGTGACTTTCTATCATCGAAGGCCTAACGATAGCGACTGGTGAAATGACAAAAATGTATGACATTGCCAAGCGCTAAGAAATGTCACGTGATTAATGCGTAGGCCCCTAGACAAGTGACTTTCTATCATCGAAGGCCTAACGATAGCGACTGGTGAAATGACAAAAATGTATGACATTGCCAAGCGCTAAGAAATGTCACGTGATTAATGCGTAGGCCCCTAGACAAGTGACTTTCTATCATCGAAGGCGTAGCGATAGCGACTGGTGAAATGACAAAAAAGTATGACATTGCCAAGCGCTAACGAAATGTCACGTGATTAATCACTAGGCCCTAAACAAGTAATCATAATCATAATAATCATAATCTTTATTTCTCCTCACAAAAACATGACCTTATGGGACATAAGTTATTTCATAATTACATTTAGAAGGCAACATTTTGCAGTCAAGTGAGTGTGCGGAGCTGGTGTCTGTTATAGGTGTTAACCTGTATTACAGATCACCAGGTCCTCACCCCATGAACAATAGGTATAACATAACAAATTTTGAATTAAATAAACAAGCGTTTGATGAAACCTATAAACTAAAACAATCTGGTAAATTAAGGAAAAAGTGACTTTTTATCATCGAAAGCTTGGCGATAGCGATTGGTAAAAAGTCAAAAATGTATGGCATTGTCAAGGGCTATCGAAATGTCACGTGATTAATTCCTTACACATTACGACTAAAGCTATATTGATTATTATTGTGCCTCAGGATCCTAAGCAGGAAGCGATTCCTAAATCTGTCGTTGATTAATACTAAGGTTCATCTATGAAAGTCATGGCTTCGGTTGGCTAAGAAAATAAAGGAAGCCCTTGAATTGGAGGAATCAAACTTCATGAAAATAATTGGCAGAGCCAACTGGTTGTATCGAAGGAATTGGTAGAGACAGTCCAATCACTCATAGATTTCAATAAGCCGTTTAAATACACTTCACTGATAGTGTATTAAAACTGGGCTCCACTGATAGGTTTTTATCAATTTCCTGTGCATTACGAAACCTGAATTAGCAAGAGTCAAAAACTAATTTCGCTCAACCCAATTTACTTGTTTTTCCTAAAAAAATGTCATCAAAGTTATGAAGGTCCACAAACAAGATGCGACACCAATTGAATTTTTATAAGGACCTACTCGAATAGGCACTCACGGAGGACAGAGTTATTTCTTCGTGGATTTACGAGTACTAAAGGAACGGATGTCCGCTGAGAGACCCACAGGCAGCCAGCAAAGACGTCCGTATAGAATAGACGACCTTTGTGTACCTGTGCCGTACCTACAGTAGCAGATTGAATGAGAAAATGTGCCATTTTGGACGTATAAAATATTTGCATACTTACATATACATACTTACATATACGTAAGATACATGTGCTTACTTACATATGTGTCAGTATCTAACCCACTTAGGATATACAAGAATGAAAATGAATGTGACCTAAACTAGTGCGAATGATGACAATTCATTCAACGGATCACAGCTCTTGATAGTTTTCTTTTAGTTTTTCGTTCAAGAAACTGGTCATAACTCTTTTAAGGCAGTTCTATGTTAATAATGAAAAAACGCGCTATCACTGTGTATCTTGAAAAGTCTCTAATATCTGTGTTAGTCTAATTTATTATACCAACACAAGAGATGACTCAGTTTAGTCAGTAGTTGTAAACGGACTCTAAATGGTAAAATTGAGTCAAGATTATATTGCTTCGCGTCCAGTGTATAATCTTCTGAAGTTGCGTCATCGCTTCAATTGAAAATTATGTAGGTTCAAGATAGTGTAGCGTCAGTACACGCTAACGGTAGGTCCGTTTTTGTAATCTTCTTTATCATGTGCGTTAAATTTCTAAATGGGAGGCATGGGGACTTGTAGAACCTTAATTTTATTTTGCTTATAAGTTTATCCTAGCATTGGAACGCCATAGGTACAACAATCAGTGCTACTGTCTCTTTCTCCGCGCTGGAGTGATTGTCATCGAACGAGCGGCACTGAGGCATATTGTTTATTTGAACATTTTCATTTTTAGTAACTCGCACTGAACCCTTCGATAGCCCTGCCCTAGAGTGAACGTCTGCTCTTACGCATTTAAATCTGTACCCGGCCGTGTTATGCCTGTCGTTCAGTCAACCAAGATAGATCAACATAACCACGCAATACCACCAAGCCACGGGGTCTCATTGCTAAGAAAATTTGGTTCAAATAAATAGCACTAGATGGTGCGATATGCACCTCCTTCTGTTATTGAATGTGTGTAAAATTAACATTTTCTGGAATTGAACACAAAAATTGTATGTTCTTGTTTAATCAACTCTCCTAAGTACAAATTTATGGAATATTGGGCTCTTAATTCACTTTTCAAAGATTATTAGACGGATCATTTAAAATTGATGCCAATAGATGGCGCATTTTAAAATTTCTGAGGCATTCCACTTGATTGTTAAAGTTTGCATTTTAACACATTTTGGTGCAAAAAAAAATTTGTAAAAACGTGCAAATAAATACTAGAAAACAAACCTTCACTGTATTTAAAGTAAAATATTCACGAACCTAGTAAACCCTTTTACTTGCAAGTCGCTGCTAACACCATCTATCTATCACCTTGAAACAGAACCGAATGCGTTCGATGTACAAAAAATTGCCAGATTAAGCAAACGAAAAACGCTAGTTACGTCGGCACGGTTTCTTTGTATGGGATGAGGTATCTGTATGCTAGTATTATATTATCTGTGACCAAGCATAACTTTACCGACACAAAAATGGAAGCAACTCTTCGAGAAAAACACTCCATGGACTGAATTGACAACCATGACGACCCCAATTTTTGGATCATTGGTTATTGGTTTTGGTAGCGGTTTATGAATCAAAAGCTATACTACCATATTCCAACCTCAAAATCGTGTACGAACAACAAAGAAACCAACCAGAGCCCGTCAATGTCATTTCCATCAACTCCAATACAAAATAATTGAACCGATCGCGTTGTTATGCTATCAAGTCTAAATAATATTATCTGAAAAGTCTATTGAGGTCATCCAAGTGAATAGAGCAATTTATACGATCTTTTATCTTTAATATCTCGTAGATCTCATGTTTAGATTGGTTTATGCGATTCTAAAGACTAATATAAAAATGCACGATCATACTCTGAACTATATTTTTTGTTCACTTATATATAAATATATATCTGTATATATATGTGTATGTGTATTTTCTAAGTTTATCTTGGACATCCCTGACAACGGTGAAGGAAAACATCGTGAGGATGCAGGTGCAGCCTAATTGCGTAAGTGAATTCTGCAAAGGAAACAAGTCGATTCTTTCAAAGAATCAGAATCATTTCTTTCAACTTTTTCGGTATTGCGAAACTAATTTGGAAAGCTAGCGTTAGCTTTCCAAATCCTCTTTTGAGTTGAACACAGACTACTTAGATATACTACGGAGTTGAAGATATATGACATTTGCATTACACAATACCAATAGTGAAGTTTTATCTCGATTCTTCCGTTTTCACTAATTCTTTTACAATCAATTCTACGTCAAAATATTGGTAACTAGCTGTTCCGCGCGGCTTCGCTCCCGTGGACCACCCCACAGGACCCGTTTTCGGGATTAAAAAATAGCCTATGTTACTCAGGAATAACGTAGCTTTCTATTGGTGAAAGAATTTTTTAAATCGGTCCAGTAGTTTTGGAGCCTATTCGGTACAAACAAACAAACAAACAAACAAACAAAAAAATCTTTCCTCTTTATAATATTAGTATAGATTATAGTATAGATATTGGTAATGAAAGGAGCATAACCTTTCCGTTTCAGAGTGTAATATGCAATACGAAAAGTCGTTTTTGGGAAGGTTCTAACTTGTTTGCTTTGCAGAATTCACTTACGCAATTAGGCTGCTGGACTTATAGTGAGTTTATTATAAGATTGTGCTCCATTGGTATAGTTGCTGCAAAGCGTTCCAGTACTAGGATAAAAGAACAAATAAATAAATCTAAAATTGCTGATCCGATAGTCAAAATTATTTTACTTACCTATAGAAAGCTTCACTATTATGTAGGTTCAAGATAGTGTAGCGTCAGTACACGCTAACGCCAGGTCCGTTTTTGTAATCTTCTTTATCATGTGCGTTATTATTTTGAAACCATTCGTATTACGTATTTACGTTGTATCATAGACTTTTTCTTATCCCGTAAAAAATTATAGGTTCTGTGACATAAACCACGGGAGCGAAGCCTTAGGAAAAAAGTAGTCTTGAAAATGAAGCCAGCGATTTTGTGTTGATATAAACGATTCAAGAGAATAATATGAAAATGCTCGATCATAATCTATAAATAAAGTAATACAGATTGTATTTGTAATGGACTTCTCCGAAAGATAACGATCTATTAGATAGGATTTAAAGATAACTTGTATATTAAAACAAAACATTCTTGTGTCGACCTAATTGATATGCTCGCCACACCGGTTGGTCCGATAAAGTTCAGAAAACTCTTTGTAACTTAGAAAATATGCAACAAAGGAACTGAAAAATCCCAAGGGTTTAAGTTCCCCGTCGCATCTATTTTGTTCTAGAATCAAGATGCTGAGAGGGAGTTACGATATTGTTCTTGAACTATGCTTAACTTATTCTAAGTAATTTCAGTGTTCTTGCTTCTGATGTCTTTTGGGGATAGCAAGATCTGACTAAGGTAAGAAGGTACCTGGAGAGATGTTAAAGTTATAATCAACGAATGTCTCAATGAGACTAATATTCAACATCGCTAATCCATACTTTCAAACTAATAGTATAAAAGCGAAAGTCAGAGGCCTGTGGGGTTCCCAGAGGCAGCTTAAATAAATCTGACACCAGCGGTACATCCTCACCTGAAAAAGAAAGAAAGAAGAATGCAAAAGTAACTCTGTCTGTTTCTCGCTAAAACCACTGAACCAAGATAGTGGTCAAGCGCGAGCACACCTTTAACAAAAAGGTATGAAATTTGGTATGGAGATAGTTTAAGATCCTGGGAAGGACATAAAAACTATCCTAGTTTTTATGCCAGAAATCGAACCAATAATTTCTCAAGTAAGGTGACCGACACAACTATAATATTATTGGACGATATAAAAAATAGGCTATTAGAAGTAATAATGCTTTGCAGACAAAGTCGCGGGCAACAGCTAATAGTAAACAAACTCGCTGTCAAGCCTCTGCTATTTCTCAGCTTACTTCTTATAAGCCACGCAACGGATTTTGATATGGTTTTTAATAATAGAATGAGTGATAAACAAGGAACGCTTGTGTTTATAATTTGTCCCTTGTGAAGTCGGGGCGGGTCGCTTGTCTTCTATATTATCAAAGAGCTAATAATTTCTCATGGGCCTTGACCGCCAAGCATCGCGCCTGGCTTATGGATTCGCATTCAACCCGAATCTCTTCAAAGTTAGAATGAACATAATACTATTCTGGGTAAGCTCGATCCATCGTGCGGTGCAAAATTCTGTTCTATCCTATCCTATCCTGTCCTATCCTATCCTATTCTATTCCATTCCATTCGCCTAAAATATAAATAAAATAAATAATGGATTTTCGATTCGATTTTCGCAAGTTTCGGGATCCCGGGATTCCGACCGTTTTCTGGCTCCGAAAATCCCGCGACTGTACTTGGCTAATCTCGGGATTTTCGGGATTGCCACAAACAAGTCTAATTTGTATGCCGTAGTCTGTTGTGCCTTGACAATAACCTTGCCTAGATTTATTAGCATTTATTACATAACGACAAAAAACAACCCTTAGACACGCTGTCGTACGATACGTACCTACTATACACAGTATACACTACACAGGTACAGTCCTAATATTTTACACACACACAATATTTTTAGCTGCTGCTTATGTTGGCATCGAAGCAGGCTTGGAAGTCAAACATTGGATGCTTTGATATTCCTGCGATTATATTTTCGAAATACTAAATAGATTTTTTGTTTGTCTATATATTTTTTTTGATTTCTTGCAAAAAATATAGTTTTTATGTTTTATCTTTTTTCTTTTCTTATTATATTGTGATTTCTATTGTGCAATAACATTAAAAACATTTTTTTTAAATTATTTAATTATTTTTTTCATTTGAGCCCAATTAGAAACCACATTATCTAACCCCGGGATAGGCCTCGGGATCCCGGGATTACGCTTCAAAAATCCCATAATCCCAGGATTGAAAAACATGCTCGGGATTTTATTCTCTAATCATGACGTAAAAAAGTAGGCAACACTTAAGAGAGCGACACTTTGGATGATACAGTCGTAAAAATACATAGAAGCATAGAAAACTTTTATGAACGTTTGCAAAGTTTATTAAGTTAAACAAATTACTAGAAAACCAGTTCCTCTAGTAATAATCATTAAGATTGTCGTAGATGTTGTAAGAGAATAATATGTGCATAAATATACATAATATAACGTTGGATAAACATAGTCTTAATTAAAGCAATACGGAATTATTATTTCCTTCCTCTTAACGAGATTTTATTTCCACCATTCTTTTAATAGAGTAGGTATGTTATTCATTACCTTATTTCATCGTTGAAGGGAATGTATGTCTTCAGCGTCTGTGGTATACAGACTGCAAGACATAAATATTGGTTTGATTGTGATAATAATAGTCCTCCAGGCCGAATTTTGACCACGGTGGCCAATCTCAGCGGAGGTGATGGCTAGCTATCAGAGAGGGGCATAATTATTATTGTGTACAATCATCTTTCTGCTCTCGACCCCTGTTACTTGTGATCGGCGCAATACGTTTTCTTCTTCCATACCGTCCTGTCAACCATCACAAGCATGTGCGCAAACATAAGTGCACTCTCTGTTCTCTCACTCTCATAGTCTTACGGATACTATGTGCGTTAAATATTATTTTAGGCAGGCGGTATTCCAAATGCTCTTGCTCATGCTCAACTCAACTCAAACTGGCAATGGACAGTTGTGTGTTTGGCTTGTTTTTTGACATTAAAGTGACCGAAATCTTTTAACACAAAATCTGTGGAATCGAGCAGTGTATGTACTCGGAACGTAATCGTACTTGCTATCATGGACTTTCATTTTAATTCAATATCTTCCACACATTTTGTGTAGAAAGATTTCAGTAACGTCTTGGGCGTCTGGGCTCTTGCACTATTGAGTACACATATTTATTTTGTCAAGCTGAAGAATCGTAATATATAACTTAAGAGTTGTGATTGGTTGGTAGTTGATTGGTAGGTGTGGCCAATTTTGAGTTTGAGTCGAGTATCTGGAATACGGGCCCTAAGTACCTTGACGTGGGAAAAAGTAGGTTCCGGTATTGGACAAGGGAAGAGAGTAGTAAAATAACGGTACTTTTATACCGTTGTTGTTTAAAATTATTGTTTTTTATGCATCTGCCTTGTATTGCCTCCACCACCATTGGTAAGACAACCAGTCGGTAGAGAATGCCTAAGGCAAAACCCACCTACTTTAATGTTGAATGAAATAATACATAAACTACCTTAACTACCTATCTATTCATCATCATCATCATCAGTCGTTTAATGTGCCCACTGCTGGAACATTGGCCTACTCTTTGTGAGAGGGGAATGGCCCGTAATCCACCACGTGGGCCCAGTGCGGGTTGGTGGATGTCACATATCTTCGAATTTTTGGTTCTATGACATGCCGGTTTCCTCACGATGTTTTCCTTGACTGTTTAGAGAGCAGTGGTGATAATATATTTACACAAAGTAAATTGCCTGCCTGGGTTCGAACCCACGACCTACAAATTGTAAGTCGCGGCTGTCACCACTGGGCCACCACTGCTCTCCCAACCTAATTATTAACTACATGGATCTACAGTGTGTTAAACCTATGAACAAGCAGAGCCTCATGCGTGTATTCCCTGAAGGGTTTCGCCTACTGTGCAACCACATTTTGACAGCTGTATTTAAGTTCCACAAACTACCCGTATTTCATGGAATCTTTCGAGCCTATTGCTGTCAACCAGATAAATTACTTTAAGGTTCCAGGAAAGGCGATAAGGGTTAAATTTGATGAGCAAGTCATGTATAACAGCATCCTCCAGTCAAAAAGTAAACTTCAAGCTTAAATCTGTTAGCTAGCCAGATTTCTCCTTCAACTATTGAGGATTCTAACTTACTTTTAGGTTCCAGGAAAGGCGGTTAGGATTAAATTGAACGAACAAGTCATGTTTATAGAGTCAAAGAGCAAACTTCTAGCTTAAATTTGTTTGTAAGGTAGATTTAAACTTCGACTATAGATAATCAAGTTCTGGGGCCTTAGTCTGACAATCAAAACTATCATGGTTCCACTGTTAGAGAGAGATGGCGCTATACAGAATGAAGAGTACTATCCTTTTTTCAAAATCATGATGGCGTTAATGACACGTTATAACGGACCCCGTTATAGACATTAACGGCCTGATAACCGACGTTGAAGGCTCTAAAGATTTAGAAGTGCTACTTCCTTATTTAGAAGGAAAGTTACAGGATTAAAAGTTTTAATTCGCAAAGAAAATATAGCTCCTTTGTAAATAATTAAGAAGACGTTGGCTAGTTCGGTCGAGGCGGCAAGTTTGTTCACGGCAAGTTAGTTCCCCTCACAGAAAGGGACTGGCAGCTGAATATTAATCCAGCCACAGTTTTCTCTTTAAGGGGGCAATTATTTAACTACTATTACGAAGTAAGGACTTGGGAGTAATGGGTGACCTGAATGAGGGTGTATCTAATTTGCGGATAGAGACCCCATTTGTTCTTAGTCATGTGGTACTGTGTCACCAACGATTCGTTGGTTTAAACCTAAGTATAATAAATTTCTGATCACTCTTACTTCTCTATTTTGCAGGCGCTAGAGGTAAATAGCCGCACAATCGATTTTCATCATCACTTCATCCGAAAGACGTCCATTCCTGAACAACATAGGCAACATAGGCAACATAGGCCTCCCCTGAGCGTCGCCACATTGACCGATCTCGTGCGTTTCGCATTTAGTGGATTACCGGCACCTTCATGAGTTCATGTGTTCACCTTGTGGGAGGCCTTCCAATCGATTTTACCAATGGTGGAAGATATATAGCTCACCTATAGAAAAAAAAACAGTAAAATATCTTACTTTAGGATGAGAAACTACAAGCTACACTGCATGGAGCCCAACAAGCTCTGCAAGTACCTAACTATTACTGGCAATGCTGCCAGCGTTCTGGGCACTTTTCACGTTGACAGCGATGTGGACAAATTTTTTGACGCCCTATGACCCCAGCCCCTTTATACGCGTTCGTAGTTTTATTATATTTTTTTTAAATGTATATATAGGTAGTTATTGTTAATGAAATATTTTATACTTTGTTAATTTTAATTGATATAAAATAAACATAACTACTATTACTAAGATGTGCGCGATTGTCATTATAAAAGTACAAGACTTCTAAGTAACGATGTCTATTCCTTTAGGTACAGATGTGAAATGTGAAGATGCGTAACATCTATAAGCAACAATTTTGATGTATTTAAATGAATGCGCTCCTGTTTCGAAGAGTAAAACGTATGCAAATGTTTGCGATTGCTGTTTATGAAGATTCTGCAACTGAATGAATATGCCCCTTATCACTTTCGAGCATATTTCATCGTATCATGCCACTTTTACTTTAGTAATTTCAGTTAGCAGTTGTGTTCACTTTCTATAGAAGTACCAACTTAATCTATACTAATATTATAAAGCCGAGTTTGTTTGTTTGTTTGAACGCGCTTATCTCAGGAACTACTGGTTGGAATTGAAAAATTATTTGTGTTGGATATTCTGTTTATCGAGGAAGGTTATAGGCTATATAACATCACGCTACGACTAATAGGAGCGTAGCATAAATGAAAAACGTTGCAAAAACGGACAAAAATATTCCTTTTTGGGAGCTTCCGTTGCGTGCGCTGCGTAAGCAAAAAAATCATGTATGTAGGGTATGTAGGTAGGGAAGGTAGGTAGCCAGTCGACGGGAGTGATGCCGCGTGGGACAGCTAGTTAATTAATAAGAACAATCTTTATTGCGAGTAGATACTTTACTCAGAATAATGTTGCAAATTCGTGGATTGTCATTGTATATCTTGGGTACAATCTTGTTCTGATGTTAAATAATTAACTAATGGCATAATTAAGCCATTCCCTGTTACATAAACTGGTCTCTCACAAGCCTAACGTCCGGCATCCGCCTCCAAGCTATCTTGTCGTTTCTAACTAAGCACAGCATTTTCCTCTGGGTATTTTTTGTGAATCTTTAAGTGCTACTTTGTAGCGTATTAAAACCTCTTATTTTTATGGAGAACGGCTGCGCGAACAAAGCAATGCTTGCAATAAACACGAGTGCCGTCTACTGAAATTGTGTCTTAAAAAATAATGTTTCTATACCATCAAAGCTTTCAACGTATAAGAATTGCAAGTTTCAAGATTTTATAAGCACAATGGCTGAAAAGTGAAAAGTCATCTTATAATATTTTCACACGGTGAAAGTATTTCGCGAAGCTTTGCCACGAGCTCGCGAGAGGGTAGATCACAAAGCCGCGAAGCAGCTCGCTTGGGATGCATTAGAATTTATTTTGCGCTCAACCGCTGACTCAAGCTTGTTCTATCTAGGAAGATTACACTAAACGACATGTTGTTCAAGAACATATCATAATCATTTTGAATAATGTCGACGAGATTATTCTCTGAGGAGAGATTTCTTGATGATTAGGTTTTCGTAACTATGTTTGGGGCAGTTTGTTCCGTAGCTATCAAGTGGAACTGGGAAAAGGGCGAATGTGCGTCGTCACTTGTTTATTTTGCAGCACGTCACCTACACTGCTCAACTCGACTCTCAACAATATTGTAAATCTTTACGCTTTTCATTAGATTAGCAATTCTACTATCTAAAACAATAAATTTGAATATCTGTATTTTATTTATTTACTAGCGGACGGCTCGCGGCTTCACCCGCGTAGTTCCCGTTCCCGTGGCAATAAAGAGATAAAGAGTAGCTTATGTCACCCGGGAATAGTGTAGCTGCCCAACGGTGAAAGAATTTTTGAAATCGGTCCAGTAGTTTTTATGTTTATTCATTATATTCAAAAATACAAATCTTTCCTCTTTATAATATTAAGTAAAGATTAGATGGAAAACCAAAAGCTATACATAAAATGAATAAAACAAGTCGAGTACGTTACATTAAGCCAAGTACAGGTTCTGACGGCTAGAAATATAATAATTATAAAGAAATCTTAGGGATCACTAGCAGCAAACACAACAATCAGAAAAATGAAATCACTAACGCCAACGAACAATATTGCACACTATCCACTTTTAAAACAGTCAAGGTTAAGCTGCTTACGCACTGATGAGCTTTTAGTGGTAAACACATCAAACGAGAACTACTTACACATAAGCGTGTAAAGATCTTATCTTTAAACATACTGATCTCTGGGGAGCATTGAAATAAATACAGTTTATGCTGGAGATTAGGACAGTGGATCTCATTTGTCAATATTTTTAAAAGCACATACCTTTTAAAAATATTGTCAAATGAGATCCAATCCCCTAACCTACGACAATTCCTAAGTAGTTGTAATTTCTTGCAAAGATCTAAGTAATTTTCAGAACGATATTGAATACGGAGGCGAAAACATAGAAAAAGAAGGAATCTGTTTTTTATATTTTCAATGAGATCTATGTATTTATTGTTACATGGGTTCCAAAACTTCCAAATTTGAGGCGCATATTCAAGGTGAGTCCGCACAAATGAGCAATACAAAATATCCTTACCCACTTACAAATAAACGCGGCATAAAGTTATACCAAGTATAAACCTATGAAAATTTATGGTTATTCCTTTGTTATACCTGGTATAACTTTATTCCGCGTTTATTTGTAAGAGCGTTAGGGTTTTAGTTTTCTTAAAGCATCCTGCAAGTTGCATATATAACAAAGCCGAGTGACCTAGAGGCTTTAGGCACCATATGCTCCACGTGTGTGTTAAATAAAAACAGTATAATCGGATATTTGTTAATAAATCACGCCTCAACTGCAGAACGGTATTAGTCTTGATTTTGGACCCATGTTAAACAAAATTCCAAATAAAAAATTACAGCCGCACGGATCCATCTTCAAGGTTAAGCAAGGTTTGCATAGGCCGGTCCGTAGATGGGTGACCATCTTTACATAGCGAGGTTTATCCGTGCCTCGGCGAGCACGCCAAGCCGTTGGTCTCGGTTATCATTTGAAGATCTTTGATAGTCGTTACGGGTAGTTAGAAGCCTAAAAACTGACACCAGTCTGGCCAAGGGGTATCGTGTTACCCATCAGTTACTGGGTTGTGGAGGTCAGATAGGCAGTCGCTCCATGTAAAATACTGGTACTCAGCTGAATCCGGTTAGACTGGAAGCTGGCCACAACATAGTTGGTAAAAGGCTAGACAGATTGATTTGTTGTCTCTTTCAAATTCGTCACCTGACATAGGACATTAATACGATAGGTACTTTATTATCCTGGTAGTTGATATCTTTATTTCCAATTGAGAAAATATGTACAGTTAAGGATCAAAAGTGCAATCACACTCTATCTTCTTTCTAACTCTTCTTCTTTGGTATTGTTTGTCAATTCGTTGAGCTCCTTAAATTTTGAGTTGAGCTGCAGGTTATTGACAAATGCGTGCACTGACTGGACAGGTCCACTCAATCTGGCTGGTTCTTTCCTCAAACGACCATTTCAGACATCAGTCTACATGGTCTTCACATGATCTAACCAAGATTTTGTCTGGACTTTAAAAGGGACTGTGACCTCTGAGTTTGTTTCGGCCTTTCTTCTCAAAGTAGTCAGACAGGAAACGCCGACCTCATCTAGTTTTATAAAATATGATCGACATGTAAAAGTGTTTGTACAAACCAACTTACAGAAATAAAATCATTTATCATTTATCAAAACAGCAGCGGCAATTGTTTTTTAGCATAAGTATTTAAATTTTTCACGGTTTGTAGGTATTATCTATACTTTAATTTCTATACAACATATTAAATCAGTAGTGGATAATTTAACTTCTACAAAAACTAGCCATTTGAGTTTTGGGAGAGTAAGACTGCACTTTTGACCCTTGACTGTACATACTTAAACACTAAACAAAACTAAACTATACTAACTTATACTAGAACTAACTACTTACATAATATATAAAAAAGTAAGGTACACCTAGGCGTCGAAATACTCCTCTACATCGCTGTCATCCGGGAACGTCCTCAGAAGACTGGCAGCATTGCCACGTTGAATGGCAATGCCGATTCTTTGCGCGAAGGACGATCCAGCCCACTACACGACACCAACAAGTGAGCCAGGTCACGCACACTGTCGATCAGTCGGCGAGAGATCTCCTTAAAAAGGAGGCGTCCACTCAAGGGCTCAAAACTGTAATTACCAATTAAGTTACTGTATATGCGCCTTTTGAGGGCCTCAGTAGCAGCAGCAGCAGCGCCAGCATAGCCCGCCGTACGAGGAACCTGAGATGGCGCAAAAGTGTCGACATAGATTGCGTCCCACACCAGAGGCCAACCCAACTTCCACGGTACCAACGTCATGCCATCTGGTATCTTCACATCGTCACGTACCAAGCAGCTAGGTTCTAATACAGGTACGTTCCCCAATAATTGGTTTGTTGAACCATTTTTTTTTTTGTAAGAAATGGAAAGATCATATATAAATTTTCATACAAAACTATTTTTAGTTTTTTTTTTCATTGTAATTACAAAGTAAAATCCAATCGAAAATATTTTTTTAAATCCAGTACCGAAAACACCCCGACAGTTTTTCGAACAAACCCGAGCCCGTGTGACGTCACAACGTTCATTGCTACTCATTGTGGCACATAGCTTAAACAGTGTTTTGACTTTTAACCGATTCAATCTTGTTATTATCGTCAATATATTGATGAATATCGAATATATTGATCATAAATATCGAACCTTAAAGTTATCGTGCTTGCTTCATATTATTATGTACGAACACTACAAAAAGATCCCCATTATATGTGTTTCGCGCAATAGCCAAGGTACCTAGCAATCTGTTCTAAATTGAGAAATGTTCTATGTCTAACTAGATTCCAATTATAATGTGTTAATTATGTTGTTATCTTGTTTTAATACGGATCTAATACTTTAGATCCATATCAATTTCTTACTTTGATCATTAAATAATGAGAAAAGTAAATTTTTAAGGGAACTTTCGAGCAAAGTTGACATTGTTGAATAATTACGTAACTTGAAAACATGATTTTTTGTTTATGGAGATATGTTCATTATTTTATTCTTAAATTACAGATATAGGCGTAAAAAAAAATATTTCTGTTTGAATTATGAAAATCGGTCGACGCATTTAAGAGATATTTACAGACGAATTAGTGTAAGGACAATCTACCAAGTTAATATTTTCACGTTTCTGTTCTACAAACTTTTTAGTGTTTGTAAATATGTAATATAGATATTAGTGTTTAATATTATTAAGGGGTATGTAAATAATGTGAATTAATGAAAATGTTATGTTTATGTGTAACATATTTAGTGGTATCTAATTAAATTTTTTGATATCCAAAGTCGAAGTTTCGCGCCAATCGTGTTTGTTTACTTTTTATTTTACACCAATACCACCTACCCATATGTAAAAATGATTACGTTATGACAATTATGTTTCTAAATGTACCTGGTAAACAACAATAACTAAAACCGGTCCAACTAACACGTAATATTCATTACGACTACTTTATCTATGCTCAAAACTGCCAAATCGTACATCAGGTGGGTAATGTATATTATCGACATTAGCTTTTATGAATCCTTTATCACACATGACCAAATAAAATTTGTTGTTTAATAATATTTTTGCACTAATTTTCGGATATTTTTAGTCAATTCACGTGCAGTTGACACTGTATTATCGTGAAATTCCTTGAACGTTATGACGTACGTCACCAACATGGCGACCAATCATGGCCCGTTTTTAGACAGATGTTTCTTTTAAAAAAATTGACGATTTTCAATTGCTTATAATAAATTGAAAAAAAAAATATTTAAGACATTTCTGCAAAGACAATATAATTTATGATATGTAAAGTTTCAAAATAAATTTAAAATATCGTATTTTTTTTTTAATTCAACAACCCAATTGTCGACTATCATATAATCTATCATAGTAAAAACTAGTCATAGGTATATGCGCAGGAGATGACAGCTATGTTTTTGTATATCTACAAAAACTTACATACAGATGTAAACCACTTCATAACGTAACAACTTAGTTATTTACTATGAATAAGAATTAATCGCATATCATCATGTTAAAGAGCTGTCATGAATTTCCAATTCCAAACGAGTTACCTGACCTTTCAGAACTAGTGGATTATTTTCATAATGTTATGTAATCTGTGGGTGTACTACCGCAAGATATAATATGATTCTAAAAAAAATAAACTCGTGATTGGTGTTTTCTTGTTATGTCTGTATATTTGATTTTAGTTTTTCTGTTCTAAATATCGATTACGTTGACCTTCGCGCTTAATTAAATTTGAATTTTGATAAAGCGTGGATCATTCGATGCAAGGTCGTCGTGTATTGATGCTCTATCTATAAACATTTATCTTTTTATTTACAGATGGAAGTTTTGCCGAAATGTGTCGAAAGTATAATTTTCAGCCTTTTGTATTGTTTACTTTTACTTACAACATAGAACTGTACGTAAAAAGGTACCGTCTTTTGACATGCAGTTGCAGATTTTCGCACCGGCTTGTTATCTAAGGCACCCGAAGACAAGCGTGGTGTAAACGATTTCTATGAAAGCGTATAGTTGCATCGCGCTTTCCTGTGGAAGCATGTATGTATATCGTAACGTATCACACCTAACCACCTCATAGGTATTATTTTAGATAAAATGTATTATTGTAGGCTTTATTGCCAATAATCACCAAACAAGTGTTGGCATGTCAGCGTGACACGAAGGCCTCTTCCAGCTTTCTTCTCACCTCTCTAATTTTTGCTGTTCGATGCCATAATGGACGCGCTATCCTTTTTAACCGACTTCAAAAAAAGGAGGAGGTTCTCAATTCGTCGGAATCTTTTTTTTTTAATGTATTTTCCCCGATTACTGTAAGACGCCTGTACCGATTTGGAAAATTATTCTTTTGTTTGAAAGGATATGCTTCCCAGTTGGTCCCATAGTCATCAGGTCAGGATTTGATGATGGGATCTTGGAGTAATCGAGGAAACTCCTCAAATATTATAGGCATACATATAGCGATTTTGGTATTTTTATCAACAATGCAATCATCTGCACTCAGAAAGTAACATTTGGTGAAGTGGAACTGTTTTTATCAACAATGCAATCACCTGCACTCAGAAAGTAACATTTGGTGAAGTGGAACTGGTGAAGAAGACCACAGTTTACACCTTAATGCTAAGTATGTCATGGGTTATAAGATATCTCGAATAGTTTAACGACTATGATGAAGCAAATACTTATAAATACATAGTGCTGATGAAAATGGTACCATCGAACAGATCTGATGATGAAGCCGGCAGGTAGGCACTGGTACTCCGAAATAAAACAATGTATCCTAGTCGTGTATGGGCTTAATGGAATCGTCATGAGATGTTCTTTGGCTATAAATGAATTTTATGGCAATTGGAAATACCTATCAAAACTAAAAAGAGATAAATAAAAAACATTTTAACAAAACAACAAACCGACTTCCAAAAAAACATTGCAATACGAAAAATAACTTTCTTTTCCGAAGTCGGTGTCGAAACATGGAAAACAATAGGTACCAAAGACACCGACTTCGGAAAAGAAAGTTATTTTTCGTATTGCAGTGTTTTTTTGGAAGTCGGTTTGTTTTTTATGTCGTCAGACCAGCGCTTTCTTTATCTTCCTCATTTTCGTTTCATTTGGTATCTGGGGATCCAATCTGTTATATTCTTAGTCCATTTGTTTTTATTTTCTCTGAGCATATGAGCCACCCATCTCCACTCCTCCTTATAGGTAAGACAAGTTAAATAATTTAAGAAATTCAACATGCCATGCAATAAAAGTAGACCTTGGAGCTTCATGTTAATTGCAGACCAAGAAACTCTAGAATAAAGAAAATTTGTCCCATAAATGAGGTAATTACGACAGACGACGAGCTGCCCGAGATAATAACATAGGGCTTAATACCCGTGTTTTTTTGCTGCTACCAAATTGTTCAAGTGGACGTCATCGAGGTAACTTAGCGTAAGGTGCTGTTTCGGTCCTTTGGGGATATAAATCTATAAGAACATTGTTAGATAATGCTTTTTAGAATATTGGCTGTTTCAGGATAGGTTAGACTTGATATGATTTGTGTTATTCGGAATCTGTGTTTACAAGAGTGAATAGGTAACTTCGAGGCAAGCGTGCTTCACCGTCAACCACAACATCTTTTACCATCAGGTAAGAGCGTGTTCAAACGCGGACCTATCGTTAATAATAATAAAAACTTTTTAACTAAACAATTCGAACTTACAAAAAAAAACATTTCAAAGCGAGTTGGTTTATTTTTTTATTAAAAAGTTTATATTTATCTTTTTTTAGTTTTGGTACCTCAAATTACCTTGAATTCATTTTAAGCGTACGTCTCATTGCAATTCCAATAAGTCCGACACGGAAAAATTGTTTTATTACGGAGTTCCACTGCCTACCTTACGGCATCATCGTCAGTCAAATCAAAATCAAAATCAAAATTTCTTTATTCAATTAAGCCATTAGGCGGCACTTTTGAAAGTCAAAAAAATATTTTAAAAGTAACAATAATTGATTCTACCGTCCATTCGGAAATGTAGCTTGTTGTGGAGAAGAATGGAC
Source organism: Anorthoa munda (assembly GCA_945859665.1). Classification (NCBI taxonomy): domain Eukaryota; kingdom Metazoa; phylum Arthropoda; class Insecta; order Lepidoptera; family Noctuidae; genus Anorthoa; species Anorthoa munda. The sequence continues at coordinate 12,065,905 of OX243900.1, read as the reverse complement.
AAGAAACTCCACACTTACTCTTTTAAAATAAAAAGTGTTTTACAAGTATTTGGTTACATCATTTCTTGTTAGAAAATAATAAATATATGTGAGAACGATGTAAAAAGACGTGCACGTTAAAGCGTCTAGAGCAAAACAAACAATTAAAAAAAAAAACAATACATAGGCAATTAAAAACAGGCCGAGGCAGCTAAGTTATGACCAATCCCAACTGACGGCGCCCGTTCACGAACATGACACATAGATCGGCACCACTCAGATCAACCATCATGAAGGGAATGATCCAACACACGTGCCACCATCAGAGAGACATTAGAGAGAGCATGACACACTATTAACTGCCAGGGCACACTAGTCAACAAACGACTTATAGGTACAGTAAATGGTAGATTTACAGTTGGTACATAGTACTCACATATGTGCTGTGCAGTTATATAATACTAAAATAAATTGAGTTTATACAACACAAATATATTCATACAGTCTTCAGTAGGTCCAACAATACTTCAGAACTTTTCTGCATATCACTTGTTTTTGTGCCCTAGTGGCTGTGGAGCAGGACTAGCGTTGAGCCAAGCATTTTTATCAGCGAAGTAATCCCCCAACCTATAATATGCCTGCCTGCATAGTGTGCGTTTTATACAATTTCTGAATTTCGACTCATTCAGTTCTAGAATGTGGGTAGGTATTTTATTGTAGCATTTTATACAGTACCCCATAGAAGATGACGCTACTTTAGCCAGACTGAAACCTGGTTGAATTAATTGGTCCCTATTTCTAGTAACATAATTATGTCTATCGCTGTTTTTACTAAAAAGATGTATATTGACAGTAGTTACATGATGTTTTCGTAAATATATTGACAAGCTACCGTCATGATGTTAATGTCTTTAAACAGTTCCCTTAGAGAATCTCGCCGGCGAAGATTGTATATCGCTCTGATGGCTCGTTTTTGCAGAATGAAAATTGACTCAATGTCTGCAGCCCTTCCCCATAGTAAGATACCGTAAGACATTATACTATGAAAGTAACTAAAATATACAATCCTTGCGGTATCTACATCAGTAAACTGACGTATTTTTCTAACAGCATAAGCTGCCGAACTTAGCCGCCCCGCAAGGGATATCAAATGAGTACCCCATTGCAACCTCGGGTCAAGCGTGATCCCCAAGAAAACCGCTTTATCTACGAATTCTAGCTTCTCATTGTTTAATATAATGTCACAATCATAACTTTTGACATTTGGCAAGGCAAATTTTACACACTTAGTTTTTTTTGCATTTAAAACTAAATTGAACCAATTTTGAACTTGACGCAAGGCATTATTTACGTCGGCAACGTTACACGTACGTCTATTTATCTTAAAAATCAAAGAAGTATCATCAGCCAATTCAGAGACACAAAGATCCGTTGTGAGTATTATACCTGGTGACATTTCAAAGAAAAGTGTCTTAGTACAAAAGCATGGAAAAAAAAACTATGTTTATCTTGGACATCACAGGCAACTGTGAAGGAAAACATCGTGAGGAAGCCTGGACTTATGTAGTTAATGTAAGTCTGAAATAGCCAAGTCAGAGGCCTAAGCTGTGGGATTCCCAGAGGTGGGTTAATAAACTCTAACACCCGAGGTGGCGCGCGTGGTACATCCTCACACGAAAAGAAGTAGAAGCATGAGAAATGTCAAAGTCTGGATATGTGCCCGGTTGGTGACATTAGGCTCACCCCTATATCATCAGATGGGGTACCTACTCCATCAGATGGGGTCTAACCCTTCGAGGAATACCTACAGGCATGATGTTACGTAGGGGTGCAATAATAAACGTACATATATTGCATTCCATTCCCCCAAATTAGAAAGGTTGAGGAAAAATACTGTTGAACTGCCGCGTGCCAAATCAAACAAAAAATAACTATTCGAATCATTTGTCCATAAAATTCCGCGAACCCGCGTTTGATTCGCACCACGTTAACCCTTTCTGCATGAGTACATTTCCTAAATCCACGAGTATTCAATAAGTTCACCTGATCATGGATAATTTTACGCATCCAAGGGTGATTCAGCGATTTAGGTTCTAATTAGGTTAAATTCCTGATCCATATCATTGTTTAGGTAGTTATCCAATGTCTGCTCATTTTGGGAGACTACTTATCTAAACTGGCAGTCACCGTAATTGGTGATCAATGAAATGAAAATAGAGTATTTAGGATAGAGGAGGTATAGGGACTAGTCCTGTTAACTCCTATTTGATAGTTATTGCAAGTCATGATCAGTCTTATTATATAGAGCCCTAATAGACATTGATTTAAGTGTCATCTTTTCGTTAATGAAAATGGGCATTGCATAATATACGCAACAGATTCCTTCCGAGTGAGGAAAAGGTACACCTATGTTCATCTTCCACCGCTTTAGTACCGTAAAATGGTTACTTTCTAAAGCATACTCCTTACTAACGGCTATGTTAAAACGTATAAAATATATATATATATGTATTATTGATTCATGTACATTATTTGTGAAACATGGTTTTATCGTCAAACTAATAGATTGCGTTAAAAAAAAAAAAAACGTAAAATAAAATCTCTACTTTTGGATACTCCTCCAAAACGACATGGAATGTTTAAAAATATTTTTACACAGAAAAATTGATGGCTAGAATTTATTCATAACTGAAATAGCATATGTAAATCTTTATGGAGTTTCTTGTGCATTCTTCTCCATAACAAGCTACTTTCCGAATGCACGGTTAGAATCAATTTTTATGTAACGTTCAAAAGTGCCGCTTGGTGGCCTAGTAGAAATAAAATATCTTTGTCTTTGTAAAGAATATTTTGCAAAAAAATATGTCTAAAAGGAGGTTCAATATTCATATTCTGGCTCCGAGCGGGCGCACGGCCAGTACTGCGTTAACATTGGGGAACTTAAATACGCCTTATTTTAAGCTGCATGTATATGCTTATTAAAATCAACACGGCATAAAATCAGACTCTGGTATGCTACTGAGAGAACTCCCAAAGTATAAACCATATAAAACTTTGCCCGATCCGGGATTGGAACCCAGGAGACCAGAACTTCGTGCACAGCAGCAGAGCATGCAACCACTAGCTAGACCAACGAGGTAGTCAGCAGGAATTTGCTTTTACACGAAAAGTTCACTGCTTCCAATGCACTTTTTACAGCGTCCTTTTCAATTTGCATTTGGCATAAACCATTCATAATTGCTGCCATAGATGGCGTTAGATGTCAGTAGATATTCGGCTCTGTCCGCAATTTATGAGAAGTGCGGTCCCGCCGGCCCCATAGGGTTTTAATTAAAGTGCTAAACGGTGGCTGCATCTTTCGAAGCCGACTGTCTGTCCAGCCAGTATTCTTTTATTTTTCACCCATCCTAACTTAATTGAGTTACTTTTTATGAATGCCACCGACACAATAGCGTTTCGAAATGCAATTTTAATTTCGTTCCTTTTCTTCAACTATATTCTCGTCTCTGTGAATAGAAATATAATAATGTTTCGTTACTAAATGTGATTCAGTTCGAGGGCAGATAACCTGCTTCGACCGCTGCCTTGTTCTAGAAACTTGTAATCAGAAATGGACATGACAACATACAATGTATTTTCATTCATTTATATGCAAAGAGCGCAGATGAAATGCTGAGTTCTCTTTGGTAGCTCAGCACAGTCAACATGAGCCCAACAGAAACAATGCATACACCTCAACCAACCTTCACTAGTCTAAGAACGTGTCTTGTGTCACAGTCACCTTCATCTTCCTGTAAGTTGTCGTTTACTGGGCTAGATTAATTGTCGCTGCTGTCTTACATAAAATAGTGTCTTTATAATTGCCTTCCTGCCAACACATTTGGAACTAATTCTGTCACTACACTTGAATGAAATTAATGATAAATGCTAAAATCCACATGAAAAAAAACTTGAACCAACAAGAAACTTGTTTGACTATCGCAATTGATGAAGAAGCGACGCTAGTGTTTCGACAGGTCGGTCTTATATACAAAAACTATCGGATATGATTACGTAGGGCTCTTTCGGGCACGCCAAATTCGAATAAAATCCAATCTTTCATTATGTCTGTATATGTCATTTTGTATCTATCTACGTACTAAAGTCACCGCCAGATAACAAAAAATAAAATTCGTTAACACCTGTCTACCAATGTATTCGAATATTTGAAAACTATACAAAGCAAATGTAAAGACAGTATCGCTAACACGATCATAACAAACGTATCGTGGTAAGAGGCGTCCGTGACTCTTTCATTTGGCATTCAGTTATAAACCAGTTTGTTAGTTAGTTGGTATATCTCATAAACTATAAACTAAAATAACAATATTTAAACAGATAAAATGATTGTATGGCAAAACCTTTCATTTGAGACCAAAATTATCAAAAAACCTCAATAAACAAAAAAATCGTGTTTTCAAGTTACTTATGGTACAAGTCGTATCAATGACTTTTAATTTTTTTGTTATCTGGCGGAGACTTTACTATCTTATAGCTATCATGCAAAAGTCAATGGCCTATATTGTTCGAAATCATTGGAGTTTCATTGACCCAAATCAATGCCCACCCACATAATAACAGATATAATCCGTAAAAGATAAAAGATTTTCAAAGATTATAACATTAATAAATATTTACATAGTTTTTCGATTAAATGCGTTAAATAAGTTTTGTTCTAAATTGATTAGAATATTGCAACTTCAATAGGTCTCATGTGATTGATTCGATAATGGCAAGATGGCTGCCGAGGTGTGTGTGTGTATGTTTGCTAGATCTCTGCTATTGATATTCATACGGGCGGAATAAATACGATCCGCATTGTATTGAATATGAGCGGGCATACAAGAGAAACAATACAGGATAATCATATTACTTCAAATTAATTACTTTGTGTAGGTGAACTCAGTGTTGCACGTTACACGAGTCCCTATATGTTCTGTGCAGAGTTTTGATATTCAAGGCGATGTCATTCGACAAAAACTCGAAAATTGCCGGTTTTACAAACAAAAAAATAGGCTAATTTAATTAGCCTTAGGCTGCGGAAAAATGAAGATAATATTATATGTTAATCTTGACTATAATTCTAAGAAAGTGGTTGTTCGAATCAAGTTTATAATAAAAGTCGATATAAGTAATCAGTAATCCTACCTTGTAAAATACAATAGTCCTGTTCATCCTGTTAAGACTATGTCCCATTTGCTGGAGTGCCCCAAATGTCCGTTTTGCCTAGGTAAGCAGGGTTCAGACCATAGAAATATAATATATCTAAGGTCCAGACGCTAGATGATCTCTGACCGACGCCGCCAAACAATGTGATTGGAGAGTAATATATGTACATTGTACCGCGACACAAACAGAAGAAGAGACGAATCATATCTAAATGCAGTGGTTTTTTATTTGTAATTATTCATTTTATCGTCATAATCTTGCAATAAATTGCAAGCGTTGTGTCGTCAGTCCGACAGTGACGGCACTTGTTTAGACAAAAGCTTTTTTCGAGATTTTCAGATTTATTCCAAGTTTGAAATCGACGTACGATCTTTTAAGTTCAAACCGTTCGGTTCAAACGAAATTAAACGGGCACAATGCCGGCTATTGTTTCTGTTACCCTTTTTCGGGCAATAATGGAGTTTGAAAATAGAAGCGAACAACGCAAACGTTGGATAGTGTGACACTTCATTTCTCAGCTCGTCTTGTTTGCAACATGAAGGAATGCACGACTATGTACCGTGTGTCAAACTATTTCCTTGTTCTTAACGTTATTAGGATAGACGCAATGCCGTGAAAGTTATGGTTAGCTATGTTATTGCATGTGTGAGATGAATAACGATGGGAATGTATCAAGTAGAATTGTGTGGATATATTTCGGTATTTTCGCGAGAGTGAAAACTTTCGGAATAGTTCTACTACTAACTTAACATTTAATTATATAGGTATAGAAATTATTTCTCGTTTCTGTAAGCATCTATGTAACTACATATTATTAACTAACCTATTAACATGGATGACATTTTAAACTTGTTTGTAAACCTTTCCACAAACATCAGTGTATCGAAACGAATACGAACGTCATCTATACAAATAACTTAATACAAAGATTTAATGAGAAACACTTCTCATCTCAAAAAGCTACTCCTTCATATTTCATCCACTTATTTGTATAGGTACTAGTAACATATTCATTCCGTCAGATCCATACTTTACCCAATACAAAATACCTTTGAAGGTAACCAATGCATAAATTACAGAACAGAAGCGCTGGAGGGAAATGGAGTTTTCATGCACGCTCGCTGTCAAAATAAAGCAAATAGGTATACCATCATGGCCGCCAAAGCTGACAAATCATGCGGCCAGTATTTGTGGTACATTTGTATTGGGCTAATCGGCCAACATAGCCAGCTCGTACTGTTCCCAACTAATTTAACATCTAGATCTATTAAACGATTATCGATTACAGGTACAACATTGTGTGCCTATCGAGGCTTTCAAACTGATCCATTCAATGATTTAGCTTTGTTCCGAAATGCAATGTTAACGCCCTTTTTTACCCCAGGCGGAAAAAGAGGGATGTTATAAGTTTGACGTGTGTACTGTGTGCCTGTATGTGGCATCATAGCTCTTACATGAACATGTTTTTTTAATAAATTATATCAGACTAAGAAAGTGCTACTGACTTGTCTAAAAGTGCAAATGGACACTATTCTTAGTTTTAACATAATCTGTCACGTAACATATTAAGTTAGAGTTAAATTGCTTATTAGTCTTTTAAGCTAGATCGTTATTAATTATTAAGAATTTTGTTCTTACTAATAAAGCACAAAAAATAACATAGCTCTTAAACGCATGAACCAGTTTTGATTTTGTTTATTTGAAGATGACTTTATCGAGAGTGTTCTTAGCTATGTTTGATTAAAATCGGTTCAGCCGTTCAAAAGTTATTTGCGTTTTACTGTTTGAGTCGGGGTGTTTTCGCAAGATATCGTTTCGATTATGATATAACGTATTCGATCGAAGCGAGTCTAATAATTATCTAGCATGCATTTATATTGCATGCTAGATAAATTATGTAGCATGAAATATAAATGTGTCGGGGTTTTTTTTAAATTTTACTTGATACAACGTATGTAAAACTGAAAATTCTCAGCTCAAGACGTATTCATTCAAAATGTTCCGCACAGTAAAATAGACTATACACAAAAGCGTTCCCAGTAAAGGGGCATATATGATTCGATTCAAATCCAATAGTCACAGTAAATGCAAGACGCGCTTCCAGACTACATCGCTTTCGGCAACTAACTTCGTTTGAGCAAACACTCCGGCTAAGAACTCTTTACCCACTTGGCTCTCGCTTCCACTTGGTTTGCAGAACCTACTATGTTCTATAAGAATATTCGCTGCCATTTTAGTGCTCTCAGGCTTAATTAAAAACTTCGACTTTGAGATGCCTTTTCAATTACCGTTCATTATTTTAATCTGTAAGTATCTTTAGAGTACAGCCGTTCATTTTTGTTGGATGCAAGTTTCACTAATCGATACGAGTTCAATCAAGCGACGACTAATGATGTTTGAAAATAAAGAATAAATATATATTGTGCCTCTATAGTACGCGTACGTTTGGTCTCTAGAACGCCACAAAGGAACAAACATACATAAATAGACTGATAAACACATTGCCCTCCTTTGCGTCTTGCAGTCGGGTAACAAATTACCTATGCTTAAAACTAAATAAGAGCTAAAGAATCCTAAACTTTGGTGTCACTGCTAAGCGCAAGTGGGCAATATAGTTTAGGGAAGTAGCTAAATTTATATGCAATCTAGCGCAGTAGCCTGAAGTTCAGAGCGCCAAAGGACGAGGGCTCTAAGTTTGTTAATTTCACATAGTGGTTGGCATGCAACAAACTTTATCAATCTATGCGTCGCTAACTTTATAATTCGACTCTAGTAACGTCGTATTCTAGAGTGGCTTTAAACAAGATACATAGTTGAAATCATTCGACAGCTTCTGCTGCTACTATTAATTTCTTACAGAATTAAAAATCTCGAGAACCATTTTAAATCTCTTTTCATTGCTAGTTTCTGTAGTGAAAGGCAATCAAAAGGCTAACGGCTTCTTTTTCAAAAGCTAGTACTTAGGTGAAACGGATAAAATAAAATACTTGAACTGCTTTCAAGACTACGGAATGAATGCCCGTTATATAAGTCCATTGCATGGTTTTTTTTCTTTTATATTGCAGAATGATAGACAGATAGAATAAGTAGCTAATATATATTGATCATGGCAGGTATGAATGGAAAAAATGTTTCACAGGATGATACAAGATTTCTTATTGATACAGGATTTATAATATGGGCTAATAAATTTAATAACAAAAGGTAACGATTGAAAATTAAGGATACGGGCTTTGCAAAGCGGCTGTTTGTTTACACCTTCCCGAATCCACTAAATGGCGACGTAGAAGAATACAAATAAAGGCGAGATTTACGTTACGAACAACTTTACATACGATACCAGATCTGCTTACGAAAATGGAGTAGGTAGCATATTTGCATAATATTTCTGATACGGAGCCGAGGAAGTATCCCTTTTGCTCGTGTGTGCTCGGAATATTATGACCTTCGCCTTAAAACCGAATAAGCGTTCATATCAACACAAAAAGGTACGATGTACTCCCACAAGTGGGAATACCGGGATTAGATTAGGCGAGGTACGTGATTTGATTAGCGATACGGATTATTTTCTGTTTAATGACGAACATTGGTTAAACTTGGGGCAACCGCTACATAGGTTATGTAGCGTGATGTTGATACCATGGTCGGAAAAATGTTATTGGGTTTCCTTATTAGGAAATTCCTGACAGTAGCCCAGGGTTTGGAATGCAGCCGGCAAATGAGCTGGTTCGCCCCTTATCAACCGCCATGGGCCAACTTCGGGTAAACAGAACACCTCTGACTACCCTTCCGTGTAATGTGTTATGTACATGGGGTTATATGTTGCGTAGCTTGCACTTGTATGTGTCCGGAAGGACGCAGGTAGCGACGAAGCCGTCCATTCTTCGCCCAAGGGATTCTCGTAATTTATTTTACCCCGTGACGTCGGGACTTACATTCCGAATAGTTTCGCCTGTCGTCGATCCCATTTGTATCGTGTGAAGCGTAAACTTTATTCCCATAGTCAAAACAGAGTAGTCAGTCAACGAAATGTGAAAAGATTCTAAAGTTGTCTTTTCCTTTTGAGTCGTGCTGCTGGCTTTTCTCCTACATCAACTGTAAAAGCTTCCTGCCTGTGGGATTTTAAGTTCATTTTATTTATTCTCTGTTGACATTTAAAGCAACCAATAAATCCAGCACGTATAAAGTGGCGATACTTTTATTTGAAAATATATCAGGTAATTATAGCAATCGAAAAAAGTCGAGTATAAAATTCTTTGACACAGTAACGAATTAATTCAACGAATAAATTGACAGACCCATTTAAAAGCTTTGTTGGATGAAACGAAAAAATGTACTGACATAAATAACAATAAATCTAATAAACCGCTAAGCCGGGCTCAGTATACAGCTGGGTGTAGGTAGCAGGCTCCTCGTGATGGACGACCCGCATTCGTTTCCAGCACGCAGATAAGCCTCCGGCGGGGTCTGCCCACCATCTGCTTGCTAGATTGCCTTTGTAAGTCGAGGCCCGTGAACACCGGGCGCATACGAATACACTAGAGGTAACTTATCTGTCTGACGCAAGTTACTAGTTAGTTCTAGTGAGTTTAACGCCACCGGAACATAGTTGTGTTATTATCAAGTGAGACCGCACTGGAACAAAGGCGCCAGCCGCCACCTGCCCGCGACTGCTTTAAACTTGTCTAACTAATTCGAAATGCCGTATCATGTCGAAGTTTTGACTTTGGGGTATCAAGTTTCTGTGATTACTCAGCTAGCAAATACCTGTTTCAGTCATTCTGATACAATGTTGTGTCTATTACTACTTATGTGGGAGAGTCTGAAACATTCCCACGCCACGATTAAAGTTATCATTTTCAGTTAGGTATACGTAATATTTGAAGATATCCTATGTGTCATTCGTTGACTTCTGTGTGCCCTGGCAGTTGAGTGTGTCATGCTCTCTCTAATTTCTCTCTGAGGGTGGCACATGTGTTGGATCATTTGGTTCCCTTCATGATGGTTGAGCTGAGTGGTGCCGATCCATGCGTCATGTTTGTGAGCGGGGGCCATCAGTTGGCATTGGTCATAACATAGCTGTGTCGGCCTGTTAAATTACTTTTTTTTTAATTGTTTGTTTTCTAGATGCTTGCGAATTTGCAAATAGAGTCATCTTTTATAAATTTTAAGATTGACGATTCAAAAGAACCTACCTCTAAGGTTTACTTGAAATAAACTACTTGATTTTGATTTTATCGCAGAGTAAGCGAAAAAGGTAACGTTAATTTATAGGTGTAGAATGTAGATAGTCTGGTATCAGGAAGGCAGGTACATATTTCTTGCCGTGACAGTATTATATTGTTCGTGTGATCAGATAATTCGGAAGTGTTTGCTGGGCGGCTTGGTGGCCAGCCGACCACTCGTAAATTTTACCTTTTATGAGCCATTATATTGGCGATAATTCCGGCGGGCGGACCGTTACACGAACATTTTGGACTGGAAAATATCCTATTTTATATCTAACAAACATTGTTATTTCTAAACTGCCCGAGAGTTTTAAAAACATCAGTGTTTATGGGGATATTAATTAGGAATATTCCGGTGGGATTTAGTTAAACGTTCTGTACAAAAATTATATCTGAAAGACGGGTAGATGAAGCTATGATGTTTCCTCTATATTCTTGGGCTGGCTTGACGAAAATATGGTCTACAAAGGAAAATGGAAGAACTTACGTATTCATGCAGTTTATTTAATCGAAATAACGACGGAACCCAACGCTGACCTATATTTCGATCAAAGAGCGGACCCCTGTCACTACTACTCGTATATTTACTTGAAAAATAGACAGCTATTAAAACCAGTTCTTAACAGCATGGGACTGAAAAATATTTCCTTGTTGCTGCCATTACTTTGAAGGAAAAGTGCGGCCAGTAAATTGCGGTCTTAAGAGCCGCCATCAACTACCTAGCTTTTGATGTTTGTCATTCGCAAACTTAACGGAGCAGAATCTATTAAAATGAGAGAAGGGCTGTTGGTGTATATATTTGTTGATAGAAAATGTGGGCGAGATCGAAGCTCAACGAACAAGATTAACAGTTCGGGTCGCCACTAGATCAGACTCTAATCCTGCTATTTAGAGTATTGCGTACCTAAACTACAATGTTACTACGTACATTAGAGTCGCAATAGTTGGCAGAGAGCCGTTAGGTGTCTAACAACAAAATGGTATGGTAATGAGAAAACAGTCGCGCCGCCCGCGATTACTCTAAGATCCGATAATGGCGTCGTTTTTCTTCTATAATCCTGAAAAAGTGATGCAGCCCGGGCATTACGAGAATGGCTACAAAAACGATTCCCTGACTAATATAAATAAAACCTTTCGGATTCCTGTTTTAAATCCAATTGTTAAAGCTTGGGAGAATACGGTATTGGATAAATTTATTTTCAGGCACAAACCGATCGTTTTTTATACACAATATTTGGAGTAAAAATGTCTAGTAATATTATGTTTGAAATGTTCTGGTTTTTAGAAATGCGGTCAAACATTTTTTTTGCGTTTTCCAATAAATTAGGATTACTTAAAACTACTTCATAAAACTCTACCGTTTTTAAAGAATGCCGTAATGTAGTTGAAAAAGCAGGAATTAATTTATAAAAAACTGCATAAAATTAGGACAGCAGGCTTCAGCCATTTTTGTTCGTGGCCGGTAGAGAAATTAGGACCAAGCGGAAAAAAAAACAGTACCAGGTAATTAAGTAAGCTATGGAATTCCACTTAATTCATTGATTCAGTTCATTTCAGAATACACGGGTATATATAATGGGTGAAAACTTTCCATTTACAGTGAAAGCGAAATTGGAAAACTAAAACTGTAAATTGAAGTGTTTGTTTGTATAAAGGTATTTACTGTTTTGAATGGATCCAATAACAAGTTAGAAAATAGTTATTTTATATTACATTTTGACAACAAAGGCCTACGCTAAATTGATCGATGCTATGAAAACATAAAAAAAAATACAACCGACTTCCAAATAAAAACACTACAAAGTGAAAGACTGATAAACACATTACCCTCCTTCGGCAGTCGGGTAAAAATAACTTGAATTTCGACAGTCAGTGTTCCTGTTTTTGTTTCTTCGTTTTTTGACACCGACTTTGATATATATACCTAGTAAATAGTTGAAGTAACACACATAAAAAAACCAGTCTAATTGAGAAACCCCTCCTTTTTGAAAAAATGGTTGAAACGGTTAAAAATATGATAGAATTCGCGGTCGCATTCTTCAGTCGAAAGTTTCCTGAAGACTGTAATTGTAACATCGATATTTGTCTTCAATATCACCGTACTGTCATACTTAGGTCAGTGTCTATCATCTGCAAATTTGTCCAGTTAGATTTGGGTAGGCTTCCAGCCTCATTGGACGGAGTTGAATACCAGTATTTTACTATGAGTGAGTATTTACTGAAGGTAGGTAGCTACCTGACCTCTTCAAACGAGTTATTGGGTAACACGATACCCAAGTTATACTTATATAGTTATACTTTTTCTAACTGGTTGTCTGATTTTCAGTTTACTGATTACCAATAACGACTACCATAGATCTAAAAAAGGACAGCCGGGGCCAACGGCTTAACGTAGTTCTTTTTTATATATCCTATAGGCTCGCGCTTGACCACTATCTCACCTGATGGTAAGCGATGATGTGGTCGACGGTGAAACACGCTTGCCTAGAAATAACCTATTCACTCTTGACTTAAAGACCCCTAGTATGTAGCTGTCGGGAAACACAGATTCCGGCAGGGAATTCTACTCCTTAACAGTACGCATAATAAAAGTGCCCAAAACGTTTTGTGAGTACGTCCGATGATGAAACGGGCTAGGTAGAATTAGATCGTGCAATCCCATCGCATCGCATCGCGTAGTTGCTAAAGCATGGAAGGGTCACGGTACCTACGTTTAGTGTCCTGGTAAAACAAATAAAAATCAAGAATTTTAGCAAAATAAATGTTTTTCACAACAAAATAATGAAAGAGGAAAACCTTTACTAATTTTATGATCATTACTGACAGCCCCTTTCTACTTATTTCTGCGAATTGCCCTGGTCGCTTTTCAGCCATTATTTTTTGTTTTGAGCGGACCGCTCTGTTTTTATTTTATTTGAAGTAGCTTAGCAAACAGGCCGACGGCGACGGCCCGCATGATTGAAAGTGTTTACCGCTGGCCACCTGTACTACCAAGACCTTTTAGATTAGTTAAAGTTGCTTGATTCTCATATAGCTGATTTATTGGCAATCTTTATTAAGCCTATATTCTAACTCAGTTTGAAGGACCTCAACTCTACTCAACCGTAATGATAACTGAAAAATCTCTCGATTGCAGTAAATAACAAACTATAACTGTCAAATGGATGAAATCGACAGCGAGTCGAGTTGGAGAACGAATAGTAATTCCGAGTCTTAAAATTGTCTGCCTACACAACACAAAACAGCCTTTTTGAGAGCTACCTTTTCTTTTATTGACCTATATTAATCTTGGTTTTCGTCTCGTCTTTCATCCTGTGACCTTTACGTGACTGCTGACCGGTATATGTACTCTTAGTATTACTTTATTAGGTTTATCCAAACATATTATTACGGCTGTATTCCCTGAAGAGTTTGACAGAGATATACCTTTATCTAGATCACCCAACTTGCCAGTTTAGTATCTCTAAGTCCCATGTCATACGGGCAAGCCCATTATTAACAACCAAGCACAAAATCCTTACTAAAGGCAGCCGTTGAAAAAATATCATCATCATGCTGCACTGCTGGACATAGGCCTCCCCCATGCGCCGCCACATTGACCGGTCCCGTGCGAGAAGATACCGCGCAACAAATACCGGGAAAAAATATACTAAATGCAAAAACCGAATAAAACAAAGAAAGAAAAAACAAATAAGTATTAAGTAGAAAATATATTTTTAAACCAAGCTTTACGAACTAAAAGGTACTGAATGTAATATCACTTGTCACAATACATCCAATGAGCCCAAGCACGATGATGATATCTTATCTCCTTGAGGAGTTGCTATGGCCACCTTCCAGCTACATCATTAGACTAGCTCCACAGTACCATATTCTTTTAATGTTTCATGAGTACGCAAAGCTTCAGCCTAATCGGATGCCAGTAAGTGCTTGAAAAATTGATTACTAGTTGCCGGACACACATCAAAACCAAAGTAATATAAAGCTTGTAAAAATGTTTTATTTGTGACTCATACATGCAATATTAGTTTGCCAAATAATAGTTAACACATCATACACCAATAGACAGACAGTCGAGTCATCTCTCTACTATACTGTATCACCACTAATCACCCTGTTCTTACGCCAACTATCAGCAATCTAAACACAGTTATACGCCGAGACAGCCCCTACTATATTATGTCACCACTAATCACCCTGTTCTTACGCCAACTATCAGCAATCTAAACACAGTTATACGTCGAGCCATTATCCCTACTATACTATGTCACCACTAATCACCCTGTTCTTACGCCAACTATTACAATCTAAACACAGTTATGCGCCGACACTTCTCTCTACTATACTATATCACCACTAATCACCCTGTTCTTACGCCAACTATCAGCAATCTAAACACAGTTATACGCCGAGACATGACATCTCCCTACTATACTATGTCACCGTTAATCACCCTGTTCTTACGCCAACTATCAGCAATCTAAACATATTTATACGCCGAGACATCTCCCTACTATACTATGTCACCGTTAATCACCCTGTTCTTACGCCAACTATCAGCAATCTAAACACAGTTACGCTCAAAACAATTTTCGACCACAACTCGACCATAATATATGCAGATGTCTGTGTATACAATATTGGCACATATGTTCACATCGTAATCAAGCCATATTAGCATAAAGCGGAATTGACAAAGGCCTTCTAACTAGTCTCATCAGCTAGTAGATCTCATTTGTACATCAATAATGAACTTGCTATTGCGTTTGTTCGAAGTCGGCTTATCAAATTCGGCCTCATTATAGTGCTATGGGACATTTGTGGGGGAAGTTAGTAGTGTTGTCCTTTAGTTTAGGGCTTTACAGCCTGGTGTTGATGGGGTTTGTCTGTTTGTTATGTAGGCCGTAAATGGCGGCCGTTTTGTGTTGCAGCTATTGAAGTCTGCCGTTGTATAGAATATATGTTGACCTCGCCATATTTCGTGTCCTTTGTTCGATTTTCGTGGTAATATTGAGCCCAGTAAGGGCTCTGTAGAATCTTAAGTCAAATTTCAGTGAGTATCTAGAGACTAGCTGAGACTAAGGTCCAGCTTCAGGATTTAATATGTCTAAGTGTCAAACACGGGTTTGACAATTGGTTTAATGAATTTTGAACTGACAATCGCGTCACTTGGCTTGCATTTAACTTTTGACGTGATGATAATTCATTTCCGGAAATCAGGGTAGCCTATCGTGGATAAGATGAAGGTAGCTTCGTTCATCTATTTATAGTATTCTATAGCATCTGAAAATATTTTACCGCAGCATATAACAAAACTCTTCTCTTTGTCTTCCTATTAGTATGGTAAATAGTTTAGCCAGACACAACTCCGTTCGTTTTCGCAAAAATTTAGCTAGTTCCTTTATTTGGTTCAGTGCTTTGAGCACTCTCACGTCCCCTAAGGCTCGACAACGTAGTGGTTATACAGATTTCCAGTTAGTTAAACTCCCCAGTTTTCGTGCGCAAATCAATCTTAAAACCAAAAAAAGAGAAGAAAAATGCCTGTTTGATAATAAAACAAAGGTTTCCCTTCATAAAGGTTATATTAAAACCAGTTCGTGATAATGAATTAACAATGTAATTTTAACGTAGAACGGACCCGGGATGGACCGCTGTGGTGTACCTAATGACCGGCACAAGCGTTACGCTTCAATGTACCGCCACAAACCAATTTATATTTTGTCCTCAAAATAAACTGTGAAATTAATGAATTCAGTTCGAGTTTATATGCCTTACCTAATTAAGCAATGTAAATTCAACATTATCTGGCGACCTGGTTCATTTTTATTGCTTTTGCTCTGTGATTCTGTTCTTGTGGCTTTCAAGATGGGCTGTAATGTTTTTCACATTCAATTCAATTCAATGATAGTATCTCATTTAGTACTTGTTTTTAGTACAATTTGAGATACTAAAGTAGAAAGTACATTCTTATCTTAAGTAGTTCTAGTAATCTGTTATTTTATGTAATGAACTAATTGTAACCGTAATATGAATGCGCGATCGAATTTCTTTTACTAGCCCAGCTGATGGATGCCGTTTGTATGCATTTCTATTTCCACTCCTTTTCTGTTCATGCAATACGATTGTGAAACTCACTTCACACCGTGACGCTAAAAGTATCTCGATTTTTAAAAGCAATTCATGTCTTTCTTCCATCCTGTGATTTATATTTTAGATAAGTATATGTATTATATTAAATTATGTTTTTTTTTTTCAATATATATTTATTTAGGTACTTATTGTAATTAATTATGTATATGTTTTGTATTAGTTGAGTTTTTAGTCTATTACCTTTCCTTGTACTTCTCTTGTCGCAGGTCTGCTTGAAGAAATTTCTCTAAAAATAGACAGCGCCTTTGTGCTTTGTCATCTATATAATATATTTTCTCTCTTTTAAGTTTTTTGCGTGAACATGAATAAATAAAATGAACTTCTTCAAGAATTTATCTTGAATCTGATCCATGATTTATATTAAAACTGCAAAATGTTTGTAATTGTATGATAAAATTGGTGTTCTTTACTGCAAAGCTTCGTTGTTTTGTCTAAACAACATTTTGTCTCATAAGACAAAAACCTTGTTAGTGCTCATTCTTGTGTTTTGGTACATTCGGAGCTATTACTCTTATTTTTAGAAACGTTTGACTGTACAAAGGCTATGTTTTTAACAAATTACAGAAAGATACATTCGGACTGGTCCTTTCATACATAGAAACAAATACCTGCTAATTTTATTCTTAAAATCATTTATCATAATCATAATTAAGGTAGGTAAGTCAAAACGACGAATATTGTGCTGTTAGTTTTTAGGGTTCTGAAACCAAATGGTCCAAACGGAGCCCTATTGCTGTCACTCACATATCTGTTTATGTTCCGTGGGCACATAGGCTTTACAGCCAAACGGTTGCAGTAACAGTCTTCGAGTTTTCACAGTATTAGCATCTTGTTGACTCAAAAAGCCACAAAACTCAAAATAAATTGTTCAATAGTTTTGAGGGGGCTCCCATACAGCCAGATGACCGCGAAATAAATTGGATATCGTTGTTAAGAACTCGTTGAGTAGATAAATACTGTATTTTTTGTTTCCAAAAATATTGTAAGACAAAGGAATGAATAGCCACCAGCTTTTTTTACAAAATTTTGAACCGATTTTTTTTTAGCTTCCCATTGACCTATGAACTTCAAATTTGGTGACAATGTTTATTACTACGTATATTTCACTAACAAAACTAATATATTGATATATCAGATTTTTTTGACAACCAACTTCATTTTGCGGTTTGGTTTGGAAACCTAAATGTGCGTAGTCCGACACGCACTTGGCCGATATTTCTCCGTGGTTTCGCTCGTGTTTCCTATCCCAAAAGAAACGTGCATTTTGCCGGATTAAAAATAAACCTATGGCATTTTTTATAATCTGATCGTTTCTTACAAATTTTACCTCGTACAAACAAACAATTTAACTCTTTATGACATTAGTTTAGATACTCGTAATTATATCACCCAGGAGATTAGCAACGAGAGCTTTATGAGTAACTCAACGTGTTGTTAACTAATTAAGATTATGAAAATTATGAGATTAAGCCACTAACCAAGTCACAATGATTCTAAGTTCAAAACAGTTTGATTTTTACTTTTGCAAATGAAGAAGTAATGTTTTCTACGAGAAACAGTGGAAAGTGGAAAAGAGCAGTGTAGAAAAAACAGTACCACTGTTTTAGGGGTCCGTACCCAAAGGGTAAGAAGAGGAACCTATTACTAAGACGCCGCGGTCCGTCTGTCTGTCTGTCCGTCTGTCACCAGGCTGTATCTTTTGAACCGTGACAGCTAGGCAGTTGAAATTTTCACAGATGATGTATTTCTGAGGCCGCTATAACAACAAATACAAAAAATAGAATAAAATAAATATTTAAGTGGGGCTCCCAAACAATAAACATGATTTTTAGGGTTCCGTACCCAAAGGGTAAAAACGGGACCCTATTACTAAGACTTCGCGATCCGTCTGTCTGTCTGTCTGTCTGTCCGTCTGTCTCCAGGCTGTATCTCATGAACCGTGATAGCTAGACAGTTGAAATTTTCACAGATGATGTATTTCTGTTGCCGCTATAACAACAAATACTAAAACAGTATAAAATAAATATTAAAGGGGGGCTCCCATACAACAAACGTGATATTTTTTCCGTTTTTTGCTGGATATTAATAACGGCAACAGGTAGACGCTTGAAATATTCACAGAATGTTTAGTTGTATATTTTTACTTCTAAAAATAATAATTAATAAATAAAAAAATAAAAAATTAAGGGGGGCTCCCATACAACAAACGTGATTTTTATGCAGTATTTTGCGATAATGGTACGGAACCCTTCGTGTGCGAGTCCGACTCGCACTTGGCCGGATTTTTTTGTCATTTTTTGCGATAATGGTACGGAACCCTTCGTGCGCGAGTCCGACTCGCACTTCGTCGGTTTTTTTATTTATTTAACCTTTACTTTCCCACTGTTGGGCAAAGGCCTCCTCCACATTGTTTCAGCCAACTTTGTCCCTTGCCATCTCTGACCTATCCGGCAGCAATGAGTCCTGATCGTCACGCCAGCGTTTTTTGGGCCTGCCTCGGCTGCGACGCCCGTCATTAGGTACCCACTGCGTGGCGATCCTGGCCCATCTGTCCTCATGCATCCTGCAAATGTGGCCCACCCAGCCCCATTTTAGCCTCGCAGACTTGTCACCAACATCAGCGATACCTGCCTTGGAGCGTATAATTGTATTGCGAATCCGGTCGATCAGTTTAATTTGCAGAATGCTACGCTCCATCCCTCATTGGCATACCTTAAGTTTGGACTTCTGAGCCTCGGTCAAAGACCAAGTCAGAGGGCCATAGATTAGGATGGGCGGGACACACGTCATGTCGACGAGCTTACGCTTTAATTAAATTGGAAGGTCTCCCTTCATGAGCGCTTTCATGAACCAGTACCTCTTCCAGACATTTTCGACTCGACGATCGATTTCTTTGTTTTGTCTGTTGTGGAAGTTAACTAGCTGGCTCAAGTAAATATTTTCGTCGACATATTGTATTTCCTGCCCATCTACCTCGACCCTATATTTGACGGCATTGCCCATGGTCAAGACCAATCTTGGACCAATTCATCGTCAGTCCAACCTTAAGGCTTGCAGTGCTCAGTTCTTAGAGCATTTCTTGGAATTGCTCTGCTGTAGGAGCAAAAAGGACTATATCATCCACAAAACGGAGGTTTGATAACCTTTTACTTCCGTCTCTAATATCCTTCCCAATCCACGAGGACGCGAGTGTTTTGAAAATCTCATCAAGTGTACATATGAACAGTATAGGGGAAAGCGGGTCCCCCTGCTTCACCCCCCCCTTTGCTAATTTTGAATGAGGCGCCCAACGAGTCTAGTTTAATATTAGCCGTACTATTGTATAAATTATTTTCAGTAGTTCGATGTAGGTATTCTCTATACCTTGACTTCGCAGGTCTAAGAATATTGCGCTGAGTTTGATGCTGTCAAAAGCTTTTGCGTAGTCCACGAACGCGAGGTTTTTGATATTCTGTATATTTTTCTATAAACTGATTTAGAGTTTGCAGGTGGTCTATGGGGGAGAAGCCTGGTCGAAATCCGGCCTGTTCTGGAGGTTGGTGCGAGTCGAGTATTGCCTCGATGCGATTGTGGATAATCTTTATGAAAGCCTTGTAGATATATGAAACCAAACTTTATGGGCCTGTAGTTGTTTATATTTAATTTTTCTCCTTTTTTTAGGAAGGAAAACATGTTTGAGTGTTATACATATATATAATAGTGCAATTCCTATACAATAAATAGGTATAATAACTTTATTTATATTACTAAAGGACCAAATCTGAGATCGTATAAATGATGAATTTATAGGGCAGCTGACTTTTTTCACATTTCAGGGTCAGTTCAAAAGTAAAAATTGTTCATAAAGATGAGTACAATTATGGAATTGAGTTGTTTCTGTTACACCCATTATATAAATAACAATTAATTCTAAGCATAAACAAAATACCATAATTTTGCTGTATTCATAATTGTCAGGACAAGGTTAGTAAAAATATTTTTTTATAAAAATGCACTAGAAATTAAATTGCGCCTGTGATAAGTCAGGGCGGATGTCCAGTGTTATTATTATAACTTCTGTTGCAGTCGCAAAAGTAAAAATATTTTTTGTGAAAACAATCAGAGTACTTACCATGGCACGTGTTCTCTTAGATAACAGCCTGTGAAAAAAGGTAGAAATGACTCATTTCAGAAATACCTCCCACAATAACTATAGTAATATCTATGTAAACATTTGTCGATGACGCACCTAAGGCTTTTAGCTGCTATTAAATGTAAGATAAGGTCACACCTCTTATGTTATGGACTGTAATACAAATATTTAATGGGTTTCTTATAGCTGTTGTGTTGTATGTTACGATTTTTGTTGCCGAACACATCGGGGAATTTCCGGTCATGCTTTACCAATTAGATTTTCTTTCGGTGTCGACAAAATTTTCCGAGGGTTTTTATGAAGTTTTATTTTTATAATTTTAATAATTTATCAGGTCTGACTCTATTTCTACTGTACCTCAAACATAGAATAATAATGTAATACCACAGTTGCTGTCCCTCTACTCTACTGGGCAAAAGGCCTCTTCCCATATAGAGAAGTCACGAACATTAAATCATTAATACAAACAAATATGGAGAGAAAATTGAGGAATAATTGGCCCGTCGAATTAGGAAAACAACCTATTTTCAAATTTGTATTGAAATACCAAGCAATTATAAATCTACAAGTCGTATGCCCGATGGGGTTCCCATCGCCAAAAATTACGAGCTCCCATACGTTACGCTCAACTCACCTTACTACAACACACAGTTTACCCCATTAAGGAATGAATTTTCAAAAATCGTTATATCAGGATAATTTGTGTGCAAAATTTCATGTAGGATTGAGGCTGTGCTTTATCTGTCAGAGAATGAATGAAATTAAGACTTCCCCCATTTTCTGAATTAAGCATTTGAAGTTAAGTATTTATCAAACTCTACTTTAGCCTGAAAACCTGTCAAATGACACTAAATTAGTGTTTGAGACGTTCTTAACTTGCAATACTGAATTCAAAAATCGGGGGTTAGTAAATAATAATTAAGTGAGTTCAGACTAGAGTTGGATTATAGGGGTGTCGTTTTACCCAGTTACTGGGTTGTGGAGGACAAATAGGCAGTCGCTCCTCGTAAAATACTGGTACTCAGCGGCATCTGGCTAGCTGGAAGCCGACCCAAACATAGCTGGGAAAAGGGGCAGAATGATTTGACTAGACTTGAATTAACATTGGATAACAAACTTGATACATTTGACCCTAAAAACGCTCTAAGCTCTGCGCGAACTCTCGAATAAAATTAAGCCCTAAAATTACTTAATGGCTACTTTAATCTTCCTAAGACCTATATTTTACTACCTTCTAAGAACGTCATAAAATATTTTAATGATTGCTGTAAACGCCGGCAAATTCGCGCAGTATCCGGTCAAGTGAGACAGTCGCTCACCCAATTAATGCCCCAATTCGTAGAGTGCTTCAGGCAATTTGAGGGCCTCAATAATTAAATTATGTCCTTTTTGCCGAATTATCTATGAATAATTTAATATTCGGATTTGATTATGAATTTTGTTTTAGTAGATGATTTATAATTCATGGTGAGTTAAAGTGGATTTAAAGATGGTTATTGGGGTAGACTTAAATGAGAAACAGAAGAGACCTTGTGTATTTCATAAGCCCCTTGAAAGAGGCTTTATTTGCTGGAGAAGATTAATTGTTATTTGACGAAAATATTTTCGTCAATGATTTGTGTAATCGGCAATAAATACGGTAAGGAAGAGTTGAGAAAGAATTTGGATGGCTATAAGAGGAGGAAAATACCAAAGAAATGACGTATGGACAGAGATGGCGACAAATAGTAAGTAAGTATGGATGAAGAAGGCATGTTGCATAGACCCGAAATAAATTGGAACGAGGTCAACCAAATACTGATTTGGTACCAAATACTGTTTTCTAGACGCTTGTTAACATTTGTTAACTCTCTCGTTTATACAATTTTTTTTTAGTTTCTTACAACTTATTGTCGGGACTACGTTGTCCCCCCATATCTAAGCACTAATACTGTAACATGGAAATATTGTAAAAACAAACCAATTTTTTTAAAAGTGTAACCTTGCAGTTTCTTGCCGGTTCTTCTCCACAGGAAACGACTAACCCGAACCGTGTACCTTTTGTCGACGTTTTATAAGTGCCCATGGAGGCCTATGTGAAATAAAAAACATTTGATATGATTTGATGATGATGATGATTGCTTTATGAAGCTAGAGTCTAGCTATTATAACTCTGCAGAATTCTTAATTGGCATCCCCAAAAAATTATTAAATCTAATAGATTTGGATAGAATAGGTGGATTGTAGAAATTATTTTATTACATGTTATGTATTCAATAATAGATTATTTAATTAAGAGCACTATTTCGATTACTTATACACCTGTTCATGTTGTTTACTAGAAGATCGTGTCAAGTTACAACATTACGAAGCAAAACTACAAACTTTGTGGTATTTGCAGTAATCACACACTGAGAAAACGGTCACACCCAGAGATAAAACTGTATCAAATCCACGATGCATCGTACTAAAGTTACTATTCATTACCAGGAATGAATCACACTAATATTACAAAGGCGAATGTTTGCGTGTGTGTTTGTATGTTTGTTACTTCTGCACGCTGGATGAAATTTGGCACAGAGATAGATTTTAGTCTGGAATAGCTCATAGGATTTTGATTTTTTATCCCGGAGATATGTTCCCTTGGGATAATTTTCGATATTCACGTGGGCGAAGCCGCTGGCAGAAGTTAGTCATGTAATAGATCACTAGATAGACAACAGAGCTAGTACAAAGCGGTAGGTCAGTAGGATAGAAAAATACTCAAGAATAGATAATACTTACGTGTAGTTGGTAATTCAGCAATAACACACAGTTTGGACCTTGAACTATTATTTATTTACCATTTCACACTAAGTTACCATCAACTCTATACAATATATCCACTTAGGTCAACAGTACAATCTTTCAAGCCCGCCCAGACTAGACTGACGAACTGACTCAACGCGCCTCGTGTCCGAACAATCCCCCTCCAATCGACAACTGTCATTAGATGTGACGACATTTGACATTCGAATATTTTATAGGATAATCATTTTAACAACTTTTAAGTACTATTTGATGTTAAATATAAATAATTTAATTCTTAACAAATAAAAGATGTATTTATCAAAGAAAACCTAACACTCGACCATCCTGACAACGTGTATGACCCCATACACGTATCCGGTGATAACCTAACACTCGGCCTGTTGAGTCAGTTTTCAAAATCTAAAATCAAATCCATCAAACCATTCAATGGCACTTTTGAATGTAAAAAGTTCAAAGTCACAAACAAAATGATTCTACTGTCCATTCGCAAAAGTAGTTTGCTATGGAGAAGAATGGACAAGAAACTCCACACTTACCCTTTTCTTTAAAATAAAAACTTCTTTTAAATATTTTTTTCAATATTAATTCATTAATTATATGCGAGTAATTTTTAAAGCATGATTCATCAAGAACAACACGGTTGTACCACGCTTAGGTACAACGAATTAACAGTTAAATTTATCCATTTGATACATAGGAACATGATACTCATATACTTACAAAATCTTTGATTTATTCGCACGTAGGCAAGTCCCGCGACTTATTCTAAAAATTATATGTACTGAGATGTATTCGCCTGTAGGCAAACCCGCGACTTATTCGCATATAGACAAACCTGCGACTTATTCGCATATAGCGATTTATTCGCCTGTGGGAAAGTCCCGCGATTTATTCGCCTGTAGGTAAACCCGCGACTTATTCTCAAATTTACATGTACTGCGATTTATTCGCCTGTAGGCAAACCCGCGACTTATTCGCATATAAACAAACCCGCGACTTATTCGCATATTGCGATTTATTCGCATGTAGGCAAGTCCTGCGATTTATTCGCCTATAGGTAAGCCCGCGAGTTATTCGCAAATTTAATAATACTTCGATTTATACACCTGTAGGCAAAACCCGCGACTTATTCGCATATAGCGATTTATTCGCCTGTAGGTAAGCCCACAACTTGTTCTCAAATTTAATAGTACTGCGATTTTATTCGCCTGAGGGCAATTTATGATATTTATTCGACTATAGGCAAGCCCCGCGACTTAATCACAGACATAAAAAAATTGGCAAACATACCAAATTATTTCCAACAACATTAAAACTTTACAATTTCGACCGCACTCTACTACTCTTCAAGCAAGACCTCATTCAGTATAGGGTTAATATCGCAATTCATACTAACTCCATATATGACCTCTACGGCGTTCTGCCAGCGGATTATTAGTATTAAACCCTCCAAAGACACTAATACCGAATAGTGATTTAAACATTGCACTTTCAGTGTTAAATGACTATCATCAAAAAAAAAAAAATATTGAGCTTAAACATTGCTACAAATATTACCCATGACATACTGGGATTGACTGAAGTCCATCTACTAAAGGAAGCTATTATCGAAGACTATGATTACACGTATTTCATAGGAAAACCAAAAATATCCCCTTAGTAAAGACAAAAGAAAAGTAAAACATTTCAACTTTCATCGATATATCAGAAAGAGTTTGTGTTCCACAAATAGTTCTAGATGACCTGCCTTCTGCAATTATACAGGCTTATGCAACCTCCGAAACCTCGTCGCTAATTAAATTTTTATAAAAACTTGGAAATACTCATTACTTTACGAGTACCTTCATAATAGTACATTGTGATACAAGGGTGGAAAGCAGGCCATTGCAAACGAGTTTTCACACGAGTCCGCAAAAACCCACACACCCGTGCATCACACGACGTTTTTCAATACAGTTGTGGGCAATAGTAAAAACCAATCAAAGAATTACATTTGTTTTTTCATAAAATAAAATCATCGTAATTCGCCATATATCTTTCTCGAGATTTCGGGGGTATAATTTCATCTTGCGCTATTTCGCCGAATAAAATATCGCGTGGAGTCAATTCGATTTCATCACTTGTCCTTGAACTCATATAAACAAAATAAAATAATCAATTTATCAAACAAAAATTAAGATTTTCAGAAATGGCGTTTGTTTGCAAATGGTTTTTTTTTTTTTACAACTAAAACAGCCTATATACAACCTATATACAACCTATTCGACTTGACAAATTTTTGTGTGAAAATAACTAAATTAAAACTGGTAATTAAATATATTAAACAACCATTTAATAGACTTGGGAATTCAATGCTAAGACGTATGTATGGACTCATTCATTTTTCCTCGTATAAAATCTATCCCATTTTATTCTATGTATGAAAACTCCTTGCTACTAAACTTTTTTAAATTGACTTATACATTTAAAACTCGACTGCGAAAATAATTACCGAGCTCATAAAAAAAGTTTCGAACGCGTAACAGAAAGATGCCTATGCAAAAGATTTAATTTTCGAATTATAATTATAGCCTCTGAAAGTACGCAATGTGTAACTGTTTTGAAAAATACATTACCTCTATGGGTGATTTCAATGCACAGATCGGGGTATCGGTAAGGAACATCAGCATTTAGTTGCTGGAAAAAAATGGTTATGGAACCACCAGAACTCGTGGAGTGAGACTCATTCAATACGCATACGAGTAAAACCTCGAAATCATAAACAAGATTTTCATGTTAACACTTAATCGATCTCTCCAAAATAAACATACGAAAACAGAACCCACAATTACTTTTCAAAGTACGAAGTATCGTCGTCAGTTTCGTTTGTATAAGACCACATAATGCAGAAAGCTACAATCCAACAGAATACCACGATAAGAAGCAGGCGCACTTCTCTGACACGCCATTAACAATGAAATCGTTGAACGAACAAGAAGTTATAAAAGGTCCTAAAAATAATCTACCAGGACTTATAGCGTCACGTGAAAGGTATGACACAAAAACCTAATGCATATTACCATAAAAATCGTGCACTCTATACTGAAATGTTTAAAAGTTACTAAAATAATAATATAGAATTTATCAGAAAAACCGCACAGTTAATGGAAGAAACCAATGACAAAATAAGCCAAAACTGAACAAAAACGATAAAGAAAACTTCACAACATACCAACACAGAAATAAAGAGGTGCTCCCTATAGAACAACCACGTATAGCGTACAAATACATCTATAAAAAAAAATACAAAAATGTATGAGATTGTGACAAGTGCTATCGTAGTATCATAAAATTGATCCCCACACTTTAGTATCATCACCGCTGACATCGAATGACCCTCTGTATAGCACCTGTCAAGAAATGTATCCATCTCTAATACACTATCAAATGTGAATTAGAATGGCGATCATATATATAGCTACGGTTTATTATGCCAAACTATATAACCAACCAGATTCATTAAAACAAACTGGTATGATTAAACAAAGCGGGGCATAAATACTCCCCTGTACCTGAAACCCTACAACAATCAACGAAAATGAAACCAGAGAAGAGCTATCAGATATATCAGGCAGGTTCATAAACAATTGTAGGAGAATGGGCTGGAATACAAATATGGAAATTTGCCCAAAAACTTGTCAGCCAAACGATATATGCAATCGATCATGAAAAACACTTGCCTCTTACAAGGCCCGTTCTCGTTCAGAGTTATTGACCTAAACGGGTAACTTATATCGAGCAGCGATTTTAAGGATTGGCATCCAATAGCTACGACTATACACCGCCGAAAGAGCCTCTCAAGAAGAATATTTACCACAAAACCAATATTGTCAATTATAAGTCGGTCCAGCGTTAGTGACCCATACAGGCGCCTCATTAGACATCAAAGCCAAGACTTGTGCTCGATGTCCAACTGCCATAAGATACAAAACAGAAAAAACCTTTTCAAAAGAACACTCGATAGTAAACTGCCTTTTGCTAATTCAAAAATATACAGATTCAATTACCTAAATAGGCAAGCAATTGGGCACCAAAATTACTACCTTTTCTTTTGGTACCTAACAGCCACAAGACAAACGCCACCGATAAAAACCACTCTAGAACACTTGCTACAAGAAAACTATTGTCAATAGTTAGTCCGTTTAGAGTTAACGACCCCAACAGGAAAACCAGTCGAACACCGAACTCAAAAGTTTTTAATTAAGGGTCACTACACTCACAGAAACACTGCTAGCGAGTACGTCCAAACCCAAAAAAAAGCAAAATTAAATGATATCTACTTAATGGATGACATTTAGAACTCTGTAGCTCCTCACGTGTCAACTATCCAGAGAAGTCGTTATAATAAGGAATATTCAAACTGAAAAGATTCATCAGACACATATCCCAGCGCTAGTGGGGCGAAGGACAGGCTTAACGTTTGGTCTAGTCGAGCAGACTCTTAAAACATTGTTCCTAAATCGGCATGTAAGAGGCCAATATTTAAAAGTGAACGCTTATCTATACTAATATTATAAAGAGGAAAGATTTTTTTGTTTGTTTGTTTGTACCGAATAGGCTCCAAAAGTACTGGACCGATTTAAAAAATTCTTTCACCAATAGAAAGCTACGTTATTCCTGACTAACATAGGCTATTTTTTAATCCCGAAAACGGGTCTTGTGGGGTGGCCCACGGGAGCGAAGCCGCGGGCAACTGCTCGTAGTTTTATAAAACAATTATTGAAATGCACAGTACTAATGAAAGTAATTAGTTGAAAAAATACCGGAATTCAAATGACTCACATTTAAAGCTCTAGCTCCTCAAGTACCCATATTCCATGAAATATTCCCCCTGAAGAGATCCATCTAACGACACATATCATATCGCTACTGGGATGCGACAAAATTGCCTATTGCCCTTTGCAAGGACTGTACTATTAAGACCCATCATGCTTCTATGGAGCAAAATATTAGAAGAAAAAGTTGTGCCGAAATCAGTAATCATCCTGTTGTACAAAAGGTAATCCAGTGGATATTGGGCATTATCAATAAAGAAGCCATATCAGCAAAATCTCAGCAAAAATTAAGTTACGACTAAATAATCACCACATGTCATCCACTAGGTAAATGACATCCCTCAAGTTTGTAGAGAAGTATACCCATCTAATCAAACGGTTCTCCCTCAGCAAAGCCATAAATATGGAATAAGTCTATAGAAAATTTGAGTAGTAGAGTCGGTAAAAGATTAACGATCACTTAGCTATGAACATCCAGGCTGCTGCTGCAGTAGCTTCTTGTTGTGATGTCCTGGACTGCTGCGCCTTGGGCTGCGACGTCCTGAACTGCGTCACCTTGGGCTGTGGCGTCCTGGACTGGTGCGCCTTGGGCTGGCGCCTCACGAGGCATGATGTACATAAAACAAATAGAAAAGGTTTAAGCATAACTAAAGTACACAAAAATATATTTGAAAATGTATGCAGGGTATTTTGAAAATATCTCTGAAACGGTGCGTCTGAGCTAAAAAATAACCAAATTTTCACAACCGTTTAAGAAACCCCGCTTAAGGGACAAGATACTTAGTCAAATTTTTTTATTTTTTTTTGTTCTACCCTCATATTTATAAAATACATTAAATATAGTTTTAATAAGACATTTAATACTAATTTAATAAAATCGTAATCAAAAGCACTTGATTTCGTAATGGGCGCGTACATTCCGCTTCTGAAATGTAATAGATCACTAGATAGACAACAGAGCTAGTACAAAGCGGTAGGTCAGTAGGATAGAAAAATACTCAAGAATAGATAATACTTACGTGTAGTTGGTAATTCAGCAATAACACACAGTTTGGACCTTGAACTATTATTTATTTACCATTTCACACTAAGTTACCATCAACTCTATACAATATATCCACTTAGGTCAACAGTACAATCTTTCAAGCCCGCCCAGACTAGACTGACGAACTGACTCAACGCGCCTCGTGTCCGAACAATCCCCCTCCAATCGACAACTGTCATTAGATGTGACGACATTTGACATTCGAATATTTTATAGGATAATCATTTTAACAACTTTTAAGTACTATTTGATGTTAAATATAAATAATTTAATTCTTAACAAATAAAAGATGTATTTATCAAAGAAAACCTAACAGTCAGAATGTAAAAAAATAACTTATCAAAAACACCAACAAAAAACAACTATCAAAATCAATTTTCATAGTATATACCTTCCCCAAATTTTCGGTTGCCCACATGTTTTGATTAATGCAGAGTTATAGTAGCCAAAGTCTACATCTTATATGTTTGAAAGTTTTAAACGTGCATACAATCTACATAGGAACGCCATACAAGAAACAAACAAAGTATTTCAAAGAGTTCCTGAAAGTCAAACATGAATGAACAAGTTTAAAATGTTAAGATAACCACAATTTCATTCTTAAACATGATAAGATACAAGCGTCGCCGCGTCGTTCCTGATATCAGACACCTACATTTGATTATCAACTAAGATTACGAAAGTAACTTGGTCATCTTCCAAAATAGCCATTTCCTCATGTTATAAATAAAACTTGAAGTGTCTACCTAAACGTTTTTAAAGTGTGTTTTAGTCTGATTCGTATGAATTGGCATCCCGGCCCTAAAACCCCTTATCTTTTACATTACTACGTGCGAGCGGCAGAAAGATAAAAGAAATTACGAGTAGAAGGGATGAACTGAGGACTAAGTAAGAAAACGCAGAAGGAAAACTGCTCCTTCTAACACGTTTCAAGCCCCCAATATAATTGTCTCTATAGTAAGGTGTTCTAGTGTTTCAATATTTTTGGGGAATTATTACTCGTATGTAGGTTCAGGCGTCATTTTGCTCACGAAAATGACAAACATTGTCCACCCGGACATAATCCCGTCGCTTTTTAGGGTTCCGTACCCAAAGGGTAAAAACGGGACCCTATTACTAAGACTTCGCGATCCGTCTGTCTGTCTGTCTGTCCGTCTGTCACCAGGCTGTATCTCATGAACCGTGACAGCTAGACAGTTGAAATTTTCACTGATGATGTATTTCTGTTGCCGCTATAACAACAATTACTAAAAACAATATTAAATAAATAATTAAGGAGGGCTCCCATACAACAAACGTGATATTTTTGCCGTTTTTTGCTCGATATTAATAACGGTAACAGGTAGACGCTTGATATATTCACAGAATGTTTAGTTGTATATTCTCTTCAAAAAATAATAATTATTAAATTATAATAAAATAAATAAAGGGGGGCTCCCATACAACAAACGTGATTTTTTGCAGTGTTTTGCGATAATGGTACGGAACCCTTCGTGTGCGAGTACGACTCGCACTTGGCCGATTTTTATAGGTACACGAAAATGACCAACAGTGTCCATACGAATGTAATCCCATCGCTTTTTATAGATGTCAGTTTATTAGAAAACCAATCAGTTATCTTTAATTTACAATGTTCTTATAAATTATCGATAGATGAACCAAAAGTGCGTTAGTCGCATTTTATGCAATCTGCACCACAAATAACCTTGTTTGCTGGTTTTTGCCACCGCGCTTGGTGACACAGGAAAAGATGAAGTGGAAAAACAGGGCTGATTTATCACCATGATGAATGTGTGAATTCACTTCCTGTATGTTGTTTGTGAAGCTTCTGTATTTAATTCTGCAGTGAGGTTTACAATGTTGGCAAGTCTCGTCATAAATTTGGCGGTTCGGACAGGCGGCTTCCTTCCGTCGACGCATGCGCTGTGCACTCTGGAGCCACAAACTTTTTATTTCAGACTTCCGTAAACCCACGCTTCAGGTTTCAGCGAACAAATGAATATTCTAGCTTTATCTATGGCAGTTTCATCCTGTGACCCAAAAATGAACAATGTGTGCTAGTTAACCTTTGTAACCTGTGTTTATTAGTTCGTGAAAGTTATATAAGTCAAGCCTTGATGAGTTCATAGTTACAGTTTTCATGTACGGGAAAATTTTGTTTCTTGGTATTGACGACGTAGAAAATTCGGTTCAGAGGAAAATAATATATATGATAGTCAAAGGTTGATATGTAGCCTATTTGTGAAATGACTGTGACGTGTGTTCACAAGGGAGACCGAACGGTTACCAAGTCATTGTTAGGTCGCTGTTCAGCAGCGGACAGATTATAAGAACTGATTAGGATGACATCGATACAATATGATCCCACAATAATCCTCCTAGCTTATAAAGACTAATTTACGATACAAAAATTGTAAATAGGTTTAGGTAAGTCTTGAACAAATAAGTATTCGTATTCTTCTTATTCTACTTATTCTACTTATTCTTCTTATTCTTATTATTCTTCTTATTATTCTTATATTGCACCTATGTTCAACAGATGACGTGGTTTGTAAATCATGGTCTGTTGATCCCGGCTGTTATTCGAAGCACTTTGACTGTCGTTACGGGTTGCTTAAAATCTGACACCAGTCTTTCCAAGAGATATCATTTTACCTATACTCTGGCCAAGAAGAAGATACAATATTTACTAACAAAGCGCTGACAGCTCAATCAACTGACAGCAGGGTTGAAAGATTTAGGTTCGCTATAATCTTGTACTATGACCTTGGATATTTTATGTTCTCAAACTATCTTTTATCAGTTCGGAACTCAGTTAAATCGATGTACAAGAGATACAAAATTCTACCGTTCTTATAGTTTATTAAATTCGTTTTATTTTTGTTATTGAGTAGAAGGTAGCCCTAAAAAAATCTGTTTTACTTTGTTAGTAAATATTGTATCTTCAAAATGGCTGGAGTATAGTAACTGGGTTATAGAGATTAGATAGGCTGTCGCTCCCGCAAAATACACCGTTATTTTTTATTCAGCTGCTTTCGGTTTAGCTTCTTTTTTTTTTTTTTGGGTGGGAAATCATCCAATGACTTCTCCTGCTCTGGGTGAAGCGGGAGGGCGTGTCAGTCTTTTACTGACTAAAACCCACCCGTGTTCCTTCAGTTGTTTGTGTCAGGGCCGCGGTAACACTCTTTCAAATTTATCCGCGACCCAGACAGACATCGGCCCTCTCGGGCCCCGTCAGTTTTGCTGACAACTCTTTGAGGCGCGCGTGGAACACTACGCGCTGTCGACTCGGGCCTGGTCCTTATCGGACGGCGAGCTACCCATTACTTGCCGTCCGCAAGCCCGCGCCTACGGTGGCCGGGAATCGGCTTGCGACTCCCGACGCCCAGGGCGTCTCCTGCGGTGACTAGGGGCGCGAGGGAGTCTCCGTTGCGTCTCCCTCACGCGTTCCGCCTCCTCCTTCGCGAGCATTACTGCTTCGCAGAAGGAGGTGACAGCTTCCCATGCCCTCTCGCTCCGTACCATGGCCTGAACCAGGGCCGGCCGCGAGAGGTCGCCACCGCTGATCGCCTCCACGAGGACACGGCGGTGCTCCGCCCAAGCGGGGCAGACCTCCACCGTATGCTCCACCGTGTCCTCCGGGCGATCCACACAATGGTGACACCCGGGCGTTTCCTCCCGCCTTATCCGGAACAGGAACCTCCCGAAACAGCCATGTCCGGTGAGGACCTGCGTCAGGCGGAAGGTGAGGACGCCGTAGCGCCTCTCAAGCCACTCCTCAAAGAGGGGCCTTATCGCCGCAATTGTGGCGTGCCCATGCTTTCGGTTTAGCTGGAAGTCAACCCCAACATTGCTAGGAAAAATCTAAGCAGATTAATTTTGTTATTCAACCAACTTTAGTTGGTTAGCTGGGTAAATATTATTGTACTCAGTACTGGTTTTTTTACTGAGAGTGGAGAATATTGTTTTTCTCGGAAGCTTTTATAGAAACTAACAACACAGCTCAGCTACCTGTTAGCACAAATTTATTTTGTTTTTAGTAAAAGGAATGGAACATATTGAATTCAGTTTTCGTAGAAACCTATATTTACTTGAAATGGTTTATGTTATTCAGAAAACACAAAAAAACAGCATTTAAAAATGTTGTGAACGTTTGCTGACAGGATGATATTTTACCACATAATGTATTTTTTAAATTCTAGGAACTAGTATTAGATTAAGAGAAATGTTTTCCATTTCAGCATCTTTTGTGTCAATTTACGGAATTTACAGCAGGAAAACGAAATGAAAGCATAATCCGGCTCAGTTAGGAAGTCTCAGAGATTATTTCTTCTAATGCCAGATTTTTATAATTTATCGAAGCTTTTAGATAGAAACGAGGACTCGATACATTTTATTGAAAACTGGCTTGAACCAGCGGCTTCACCTGCGTGAATGTTGAAAATTATTTCACAAGAAATTATTTCTGGGATAAAAAGTATCGTATCCCTATGACCCAATCTAGTTGCTTACCCATGCCAAGTTTCATCCAAATCCGTAGAGCCGTTGAGGTGATTTATTAATTAATTAACATCCAAACACCCCTAAAGTATTTGTGTATTTATAATATTACCTTAATGGATTAGATTGGAAGTTGTATGGACTCAAAGTAGTCACTTATCATTTCATAGCAAAGATTTCCATTTTTTTAATAGTAGGAATCTTTTTTCTCCGCTAAGTACCATTGGTACTCGTAGAATATTATAGGAAACATATTTTCTGAGCTTTCTACCATTGGTACCATAGCGATTCATAACCCGGTGATTGATTTAGGCACTAGAATTGAGGTAAGTTGGTTTGCTAGAACAATAATTATCACTCAGTCTGAATAGCCCTCTTGAATTCAACCAGAGGCAGCTGACTAACATTCTTTTACACAGAATTACTGCCTATCTGATCTACACAACCCAGTAACTGGGTAGTGCGTTTCCCTTCGGCAAGACTGGTGTCAGATTTTTATAAATGGCAGCCGGGAGAAACAGCTTAACTTGCTTTCCGAGGCAAGGAGTCTTGCTGTGTAATGGGCGGTCACTAGTGTTAAAAATTGCGAAAGATACATTATGTTTTTTTTTCGAAATTATGTTTTTTTCCTATAAAATACATGTAATTTTCGAAAAAAAAACATATTTCACGATCGTCTGAAAAATACAATGATACTTGTTTTATACTATGTAAAATCTTGCTTATTAATATTTATTGAACACTAATTAATCTAATCAATATCTTCGTTGACACAAAATAAACAAAGATCTTATTATAATATATCAATGCGAAAAATATATGTAAAAAACTTAAACTTGCGAATGATTCATCAGAAGATCCGCAAGGAAAGTTTCTGTATTTTATTGAAAAATACAGGGGCGCTTGAAAGATACATGTATTTTACATGTTATTTTCAACGCTAGCGGTCACCTATCCACGGACCGACCGCTGCAAGCGTTGCTTAACCTTGAAGATCCCGTAAGGTTGTTATTATTTACCTACAAGATCAGTAACAGCCTCTTGTCTTCTATATATCACCGACATTTTCTCATTCACTTAACACGTAATGTTACTAGAACTGCCTCGTTGCGCCAGCAGTTTGCATGCACAGGAAACATCCATTAAAAGTTCCAATTGACTTGAACATTGACTAGAGTTGGGATTAGTTCCGCGAACTAAATCATTTATCTTTCAAAAGTGTGCTCCTGTACGATCTTAGCAGTTGCAATTGCTACGTGCTGGAGTTCCGGAACTGTTCTAGTATTTGGTATTAGTATTTATGCACTAGTCTGCTGCTGTGTTGAAGATCATTAGTTTAATAGCTGTACCAGTTACAAATAATCATCCTCATCACTATAGAAGCGTCTAGTCTAAAAACCGGCCGAGTGCGTGTTGGACTTCGATCATTTAGGGTTCCGTACCAAATGCAGATTATAAGCCGTCAGAACCCTTCTGTGCTTCACATTTGACGCGCAAAATCAAGTTAGTTGTAATAGGAAAAATTTGACAATTTCACAGAAAAAATCAGATTTATCAGTGTATTGATAGTTCATAGTAAACTATACGCAATAATAAGTATTAACAACGAGCTGACTTTGGTGGCGTCTCATTTAGTCCGGTCAAATTAGTCCAAAAAATAGGGGTAGGTTTACAGTAATTCGCATAGAGCTGAATAGTGGTAGAAATACAAGAAGACGAACAAGAAGAAGAGGAAGCAGAATTATCAAATGATTATAAATGAGACGGATAATTTTACCTAACTTTTTAGAATTCACATGGCTTTCATAATTTCCAATAGTATTGAATTCAAAATTCAAATACCAGTTTTTACATAATTTTGAATAGTATTGAATTCAACAGGATCACAATAGATTGTGAAATAGACCTTTCGGGGAAACCACGTTAAAAAAACGCGCCAAGTACACTACCTCCCAGATGGTGTGGAAACGTGTGTATATTGTGAAGAATACAACTTTCTCAACTTTTTAAACCATTATATCTCAGAAACGGTAACGTTTAGGAGAAAAAATGTACACAATGACAATTTTATAGATAATTGCATAATCTACAATTTTTGTCTGGCCTATTTTATTATAAAACTTACCGTTCGGCAAAAAAACGCAAAAAACCCATATTTGTGACATTTGACCTTGAATAAAAAATTTTGCAAGTGTGGGATCGATGGGGACTTTTTACATTTAATTTATAATGGTGTTCCGAACATTCATACCAATTTTCAGCCCTATGCGAATTAATGCAATTTGATATGTCTAATTTGACCGGACTAATTACTTTGTTTTCCAATACCTTTGAAAACAAGAAATACAGTATGTATCAACTCAGCGAACTATAAACAACAACTCGATGGGGTAGACCAATTTTATTTTTGCCCCCTCCTTTTGCTATATGGGAGAATATTGTATGAAAATTTGTATGGCTTTGGGTCAACAAGATGCTTATACTGTAAACATTTGAAGACTGTAGCTCTAACCATTTGTCTGTAAAACCTGTGTGACAGAGAACGGATAGACGGATACATGAGTGACATCAATAGGGCTCCGTTTGGACCCTTCGGGTACAGAACCCTAAAAAAAAGTTTAAGGTATTATTGATACGAGTAAATATAAGGTCGCTGTAAACGTAACTTGTTTTAATCTGGAATACAGAATATTGTTTCATACAAAATGAAAGGAAAGAGCATACGTCACGGGTGCACGGACGGGTCGACGACGTGGACAATCCGGACTAAAACACGGTCCGTGTGCAGCAATCTTTAGACTGAGATAACACTACACGAAAGTTTAAAAAAATATGGGATACCTCACGTCTAGAAATAAAAACAAGGTTATCAAGTATTTTGTTTTAAAAGCCAAAAATTTTGCTCCAAAAATATGAGATGTGAGCTAGTTTTAACCAAAGACTATGGCTTTTTCGCTGAATACTCTGTGTAGTTACAAAAATAGTGTAACATTTTTACTAACATTTTATGCAGAGAAGGTACGGCTATGGTACGGTATATTTTATATTTTGGTTCCGAATGAGTTCTCGATAAAAAATTCAGTTTTGGTTTTCTATTTTGATAATTCGTATGTATTTTCATTGTTTTGTTTTTACATTAATCACAGTAACCTTTATTACAAATTCGTACGTATCTGCATGATTTTGAACGTAGTATAATCTCAAATCCTTGAGTGTGTATTCTAAGCAACATTACTGTAAGGTATCCATGAAGAAACCCAAGCTTCTCTATCTTTATTACCGACAGACACGAGGTGACCGTAGAATTTGGAATATTTTTTTCGAAAAGATATCTTGAGATATTCTTCTCCTTTGTTCCCATTTGATTAATTTCGCTCCAAGCCATGAACTCAAGAGAATTGAATCAGTTCGCTGAGATTCGTCGAGCTTCACTGCCTTGGTGCTTTTCTGGTGGATGGCACTGTTGATGCTAGCTTTTAGGAGTCACACTGGTGAGAAATAGTGTGACTGGCTTGTTCCTTTTCTTTCTTCATTGACTGTAATATGTAGATCACACAATTATTAAAAACAACTTGACTATGTAAGTTAATTTTCCTCATAAAGTTCAGGCATAGATTAGCCACCCTATTTTTTTTTATATTTTCTTTTGCCGTGTTTTCTTTGTCTCTGAAAGCACTTGGTGATAACAGCCAGTTCACTGCCATCAGTATTCATTACTGCAAGAGGCTTATTTGTTGTTTAAGCTCTTTTATTACGTATTGTCCTGAATAATATAGCGTTAAGGCGCTAGGAATCGCAAATTGTTATAAATATCCGTTTTTTTCCATAACGTCGCAGCTCTTGCAAATTCGAAATGTTTAATTTTTTTCTATGTCATTTTGATTTGATTTGACAATTTGATTTGAATGTGTGATTTTTTCGAAATAAATTATTTGCTTAAAAATCATTCCGAACTGACCTCGATAAAAAAATTCGGATTCATTTTGCTCTTTAATTACCCATCCAAACTCTTTTTAAATGATATGTACGTACATTTTCATTTCATTGATTGATTTTTTTATTTGAACAAAGCAAAACGAGTGTGTAAGGAATGTGTGCTCTTTTCGAAATAAATTATTTGCTTAAAAAAATTATTCCAAACTGACCTCGATAAAAAAATTCGGATTCATTTTGCTCTTTAATTACCCATCTAAACTCTTTTTAAATGATATGTACTTACATTTTCATTTCATTGATTGATTTTTTTATTTTAACAAAGCAAAACGAGTGTGTAAGAAATGTATCAGGTGCCTGTAAACCATTTTTTCTGTATTTTGTGTAGTCTTTGCCTATGCCTCCATGGAAAAAGGCGAGAGTTTATGAATGTATAATAGAAATATAGGTCTTTTTTTTTTTTGATCGGTGGCTGCCTAAAAAACGCTGGATGCAAAACGCACAGAACTGGTCGCTGTGGCGATTATCGGGCGTGGCCTATGTTTAGCAGTGGACGTCTTTCGGCTGAAATGATGATTATAATTAATTTTTTGCGAGGCACCAGCCCCACAATACTTCGGAATTGCTTTTTACGTTACCTACCGCCTTAACACTCGTACAATTTCCTTACAGAGAGAAAGGTATTACACTTATGTTTGTATCAAGTGGTTCTATTATGTTCTGTGTAATGTCGTTACTGATTCATGATGCATACGTTTGCTCTCTCTGTTATTGTAGTTTTAATTTATTTATGTTGGCAAGGAACGTGTAAGAGCTTTGTTATTCCAACCTACATCTCAAACCAATGAAGACTTCAAGAATCATTTTGTATTAAATTATTATTATTAATTATATATACATATTTCTTATATTTAAAAGGCTAGGCTATAACAAAGAAAGAAATTTAAAAATATAAAAAAATAGTAGCCTATCGGTATCGGGAACAGGGTACAAGCTACCGGTGATTAGAGCTCCAGAAACAGGTACTGTCAAGCAAATAAATTCATGACCCATTTGACCGATAATTCATTTGAAACCTTTAAAACATTAAAGGGTTCTTGCTATAGTACTCGTGGTGCACATAAGACGCGACGAATTTGTGCTCGTATCAACTGGTCACAAATCCTGACTCCAAGCTGCTAACTGAGCAAATCCAGATGAAAAACAAAATAACACTTCACCCGAGCCGGGAATCGAACCCAGTACCTTCCCTCAACAGTAGCGCTTGTGGCCACTATACCATCGAGGAAAAAAGATAAACAGCCACATTAAATACGCCAAAAATACTTAGTTACACGTGGTTCTGTCTTGTCCCTAAACCACGTAAGGTTTGCAAGGTGGAATTGATAATCACGACAGGTGTCACTGGGTCACAGGAAGAGTCGGTGTCCCTGTCACTGGGTCACAGGTAGAGATGTCCCTTTCCCTGACATAATCCCGTACTTCGGCCTTACGACACCCTGGGGAGACATCGGGTGGCCGATGTTGTCCCCGGAAACCGCTCGGCTAAAAACTTGAGGCAGTTTTTATGTATGTACTGAATTAAAGTAGCTTTGTTTACATAAAGAATGGCAATTGAATGTATTATGTATCACGTGGAGGCTTGTTTGTTTTTTATGTTGATTGTGAGGACATTAGTCGTGTTAACTTGTAAGTTCCCGATAGGAGTAGAACGTGCGTTTTAGATTTGAAATGTTACTTTGTGGGTCATTACTTTTTATATATAGTATTTATTATAGTACATATTTAAGTATGTTTATTTGATACAATCATAAGCACCAGCCTGCAGGCATGGATAAAGTGAAAAATACTTTTAACTTTAAATAGTAACCCTTTGTGCTGTAACAAGACAAAGAAAATAATTATGAACAGACTCTCACAAAGGAAAGGCAGACAGCAAATTAAGAAATAAATAAAAACCCATTCACATAAAATAATACAATTCAAGGAATAAAACTGAAATACTGAAATAAAATTGGTTATTGAACAAATAAAAGTCGGGGTAATTTTACATCGTTTTATGGGAAAACCGTGTAATTCCGGAAATATAATAATTTACCAGAAGCGTAATTGCACCGCGCGGGGTTCTTTCCACCTTTCCGCTACAGTTCCTCCGCTAAGTATTCTATAAATTTAATGCACAACTTTAAAATGGTTGTTTTTCGCTCAGTAAGGCTTCCTGCGGCCATAAAATGTTTTGAACTTTCGTTTATTTTTTTAAAACGTTGGGCTACACTAGGAATTTCTCCTGTATTGTTGGTGTGTTTACAAGCATATAAACTCGCATATGCAAACACCCAGAGCCGGAACAACTATCTGTAGGTCACACAAATATATGCTCCGTGCGGGAATCGCTTAACCACTGCGTCAACCGTGCGCCCACTGTATATACCACGTTGCTCTTTGCAGAAATGATATTGAAATGTATGTAAATTACTGTAAAAATCAACAAGAAAACTAGTTCTGTTAGCAAAAACTTGGTCAGAACGTAAATAATGAAGCGTACTACTGAGTTTCACGGAAGTGGCGTTGTCTCATCATAAACGAACCGTAGAACCTTATATTTCAGAGATACCTACTGTAGTTTATTTGTTAAATATTTATTCATAAAATACTTGGAAAAGTTCTTACAATCAAGTCAATAAAGTTATTGGTTTTTTGACTGATGAAACTAGTGGTCTAAGATCCCAGAGACTCCAGACGTTTCTGATTCTTTATACAAAAAAATGTGGGGTTTAGTAGTACCTTTAGCACTTGGCTCCTGTTAATTGGCCGTTGTGCCGAGATAGCAAGTATGCGTACGTTCAATGTACATACTAACACTACTCAATCCCACACATTTTTCAATAAAGAATTCAGAAACTTCTTCGGGCTCTAGGATCTTGCTCTTTAACTCTATAGTGATTCCAGCGACGTAACATTTCGATAATCGAAGCAAATTAATAAATCACAAAAAATCGTTTGGATCATTATAGGGCAAACCTTGCATCCACTCTTATATCAATAAAATACATATATAAAACAATCCTATAAACGTATAAAGAAAATATTATGTTTTTTCTATCTATATATATAAAAGCGAAAGGTCACTCATTCACGTATCACGAAATATCGAAAACCGCTTGACGTATAAAGATGAAATTTATTCCATATTATTTATTTCCATACATCAATATACAAAAATTTACTTTTCCAAGTAAATTTTATAAGTTAGTCGTATATTACTTGTAATCCTTTATTTATCTACAATCATCAAAAAAATGTGCTTGGGAGCACACCGCTGCTCTCAAAACGGTGAAGAAAAACATCGTGAGAAAACGTGCCTTCCCATGTCCTAGAACCAAAAATTCGAAGACATGTGATATTCACCAACCAGCACTGGGCCCGCTTGGCGGATTAAGGCCCATTCTCTCTTACGGAGAGGAGGCCTGTATCCCAGCAGTAGGAACATTAAAAGGCTGATGATCAAAAAATTAAAAGCGAAAAAATATACCTGTTGTGCCACTTATACATAAAGTGGCACCACAGCGCGTTACGTGACGCTTCACGAGATTTTGCCCATCTACACTTTATTTTTGTATTAGCTTCTGCCAGCGGCTTCGCCCGCGTGAATAGTGTTTTATAATCCCAAGAGAACATTATATTGGGATGAAAATACTATAATCTATCTCTGTACCAAATTTCATCCAGATCCGTTCAGCCGTTCATAGATCTTCACGTGAATAGCAACTTTCCCTTTACGAAACAAGACGTAAAACCACTGCATGTACACTAGGCAGTATAGGTTACCAAATTTTACACAGCCTCATCGCTTCTTGTGTATATCACCTTCCGCGCTCCTTAGCGCAACGAAGTGCCTAGTTGATCGTATCAAGAGCTACTCACATATCGATTACTTTAAGAGCTATCCAGTAGATAGCACATAGCTTTGTTAACGAGACCTTACTCTTTGCACAATACATTACGCTCGTTAAGTGTGTACAGTGCTCCTTAATTTGGTGAAATTTTGTAAAAAACTGGCATGTCCAAATCTCTGAGAACCTAAAATTCGAAGACGTCTTATCCACCAACCACGCACTTGATCCACGTTGTGGATTATGGCCCATTCCTTCTCACAGAGAGGAGGCCGGTAGCCAAGAAGTGGGCACGTGAAAAGCTGATTATTTATTGAAAGCAAAGGCTTTTAAACAGTCATCAAAGAACACGTACCTTGCCGACGAATTTTTTTTTAAATTGCGGATTAATCTTTTTTCAAAAGCCTTTTCCCTGACAAGCTCCTCCACAAGAAACTCTACTGCCTATATTTTATGAAATAATATTTCAAAAGTAAGAAAGCATTTTGTTATTGTTTGTAGCACTAATATTTTACAAAATGTCAGCTCAACACAATTTACAGTGGCCCGAGTCGGCCACAGACAACCAATATTTTCGTTCACGAAAATGTCAAAGAAAATTTTATCGGCCCATAAATGCATGGAATTTTTATAAGAAAATTTATTGACTTATTTATACTAAGCCTTTCCCGAAGTTCAGTAAATAACGATAGAATGACATGATTCAGAATTGGGATATTATTCGTTTCAATCTTAGTTTGCCTTTTATAAATATTTATTTTCAATACAGTTGTTAAACATGGCGTACTTTCAGAGGCTATAATTATGATTCGAAAATTAAATCTTATACATAGGCATCTTTCTGTTACGCGGTCGTGACTTTTGTTTACGAGCTCGATCATTAGTTTTGCAGTTTACTTTTAAATTTAAAAGTCAATTTAAAAAGTTTAGTAGCAAAGAGTTTTCTTACA
This sequence comes from Anorthoa munda, assembly GCA_945859665.1. NCBI lineage: Eukaryota > Metazoa > Arthropoda > Insecta > Lepidoptera > Noctuidae > Anorthoa > Anorthoa munda. The sequence continues at coordinate 12,023,283 of OX243900.1, read as the reverse complement.
TATAATAAAATGGGATAGATTTTATACGAGGAAAAATGAATGATTCCGTACGTTTTAGCATTGAACTCTCAAAAGTCTCTTTAATGGTTGTTTAATATATTTAATTACCAGTTTTAATTTAATTATTTTGACATCAACATTTGTCTAAAATCGAATAGGCTGTATAGACTGTTTTCGTTGTAAAAAATGTCCAGTTGCAAAAACGCGCCTTTAGTTATAAGTCAATTTAAAAAAGTTTAGTAGCAAGGAGTTTTCATACATAGAATAAAATGGAATAGATTTTATACGAGGAAAAATAAATGATTCAGTACGTTTTAGCATTTAATTCTCAAAAGTCTTTTAAATGGATGTTTAATATATTTAATTACCAATTTCAATTTAATTATTTTCACATCAACATTTGTCAAAAATCGATAGGCTGTGTAGGCTGTTTTCGTTGTAAAAAAAATATGTCCAGTTGCAAAAACGCGCGAAAATTTTATTTTTTTGTGAATTAACAAATCTAATTCTTTGATTTGTTTTTACTATTTCCCACAACTGTATTGAAAAATATCGTGTGATACACGGGCGTGTAGGTTATTGCAAACTCGTGTCATTAAAAACCCTTGCCTTCGGCTCGGGCTTGTTAATGACAGCTCGTTTGCAATAACCTACTTTCCACCCTTGTATCACAATGTACTATTTACACACACAGAAAGAAAGTTATTTGATTTTTCAGTAAATAATAAATATTAATAGGTTAAAGTCAATTGATATAGGACTTCTGTTGGATCAAACTTCAAATGCTGCACTTTTTCTTTTTATTTCTAAAGCGGGTTCGAGTTTAGTTTTCTTTTAGTGGTTCAGAAGTGAAAAATCCTCGTGTAAAGGGAATTATAAAAGTACACGAAATAAGGAATTCATAAAGGTACAGCGGATTTCACTTCGAGCGAGTCAAAAGTGAGTCGTTATACACGTGAATAAACCACGGGATGAAACTTGTGACGGAGGGTAAGATTCTAAACAAGTACGTATGTACAACACAACGTACATAAATAAGTAATAATAATATCTTCTCTCATTTGGCGCTTATTGCGAAGCTGTGCGGTCGGCGTAATAATCAGAAATCAATTAAGCACCAACGATATTCGGATAATATCATTATTTTTCACTTTTTCTACCCCGACTAACAGATATAATGAGCTTGACCGGAACTCTCTTTGTTCTAGCGTTTACATTATACTCTTTCCTTATTTTGATAATATTGGCATAATACGCATAAATATCCGTTTTTACGTTTTAGGTAATAAGTAGTTAGCAATATTATATTTTAAATCGTTGTGTGAAAAAATATAATGGTAATGTTACTATAGTTATGTTATAATTTTAATAATGTAATTTGACATTTTATATAATTTCTGATAGTAATATAATTTAGTGTTTAATTAAATTTTATTGAATACTAATTTAATCAACGACATGTATATTTAAATTTTATTTTATTTCGTTTTGATTTAATTTAAACATTATTTTATTTTGGTTTAATTTAAATTTGAATATATGTAATTTTATTTTATATAAATTAAATTTATGTCCTTTGATTTTACTTTATGTTTGTTTGAATTCCTATTTTATTTTATGCGACTTATTATGATTTAATTTTGACATTATTTTATTTTGGTTTAATTTAAATTTGAATATAATTATGTAATTTTATTTTATATAAATTAAATTTATGTCCTTTGATTTTACTTTATGTTTGTTTGAATTCCTATTTTATTTTATGCGACTTATTATGAAAATGATGTGCATGCCTGTAATTGACATGCTTACACAGGCTCTTTTCTGAATTTTATTTTCTGATATTATTTTGTAAATGAGTCGTTGGTGTGCCTTGATAAATAAATAAATAAGTAAATTTGACCTGTTAAATGTATCATCATCATTTCAGCCAAAAGAAGTCCAATGCTGGACATAGGCCTCCCAAGTGTCGCCACATTGGCCAATCCTGTGCGTATCGCATCCAACGGATTCCCGCAACATTCACCATCATCAGCTCTTCGGTCCACCGGTTAAACGTATGATCTATATTTTTTATTTCTGTAGTCGGTCAAGAATAGGTAAGGTCGTAAATAAAAAGTTAGTGGCGCGGCACCGAGCGGCTATTCTTCAATACTTCCCCGGAGAACACGCGCACTACATAAGTAATTCCTGTCTGAATATTTCCTGTGTTTCGCCAACAAAAAAAAGGGCGCGCCCTCGAGGCAAAAGTTTCCGTGAAAACGTCGTTTTGAAGATATTGGATTTTTTTGGTTACCCAAGACTTATAACTCGCCTCAAGGCTTTATCTATTTACGATGAAAGTGACACAGTATAAGTATATCACATTATGTAAATTCCGGCGTCCTTTAACTTCCAAGTATCTTAACGCAAGATAAATGGGAGCTATAATACTTGTAAAGGCAGCGTAATATAAGAACGGGCTTATCAAAAGACTTGAACAACTATTTTCACGAGTTAAGTAAAGAGTAAAAGGCGTCTATTAGTAAAAAGGTACCGAGACAAAGGAACTAACGACCGTCGCCGCGGTAATTAATGAATTCACTGTCTTTTTAATTTTACCTCGAGCAGATATTAATGGGGCTTGTACCTGTTTAATGTGGAATTTGCTGAAACGCCCGCGTCAACTCCTTCAGGTGTCAGGATAAGTTCGTTAATAGATGATCGATGGACTGTCGTGATTCGGAATATTATCGAAAAACTCGGGAGAATATTTTAGGAACGTTAGCGAGTGAAGCCTCGTTCACCTTCGTTAGTTATTAAAAAGAATTTATACAGATTTGATACTCACATTTTTTAAAGAAAATCTGAAACGAGCACCCGTATTGGGCTTTGTTTGTAAGAACGATTTCTAGGTTACCCATAATCTGAGCAGCACTAGCAGTGATATCAAGGTGTACGTGTTGCTTTATTTGTTTGTTATTTTTTAGCTCATTTTTTAGCTCATTTTTTCGAACATATACAGGCTTTTTACTTCCCACTGCGGTTGCCCACATTGTGGTGTTGAAACATCTTGACAAAACCGAAAAAATATATGTCGTATCGCATCGCAGCCTTTACACAGATAGACAGGTGGTCTGGTGCCTCAGCAGTAAACATCTTATAGGAGGATTACATTCTATTATAGAGGTTTCATCTAGTCATAATCATCATTCATTTTTATGAGATAGAAATTGATGTGACAGTCACAGTATTAGTCATTTCAAAAATCGATATTATTTTGGATTATTGTATTATATAAGTTACACAAACAAAGGCACCTGTTTTTGGATTATAGCCACTAAATGCCCGTGGTAGTGCAGTATGCAAGAGCATTTCTCCACGTAAAAAAAAAAAAGGTACTAGCTGTGCCCGTGGCTTCGTTCCCGTCTACTGCCTACCCTACCTTACTAATACGTGCCAATGCCTACCGTACAGGACCTGCCATATCTACCAAGTTAGAAGTTTTTTTTTGCATTGAGAAATGCTCATGCATACTGACTGCACCACCACGGGGCGATAGCGCAGTTAAATGGGACTCCAATCCACTAAAACTCCACGGTGTCCTTCTGTGCCGTTTATGGCGGGAACACGGGCACGCGTTAGCAGTCACCGCGAACCCGCCTCGGCTGTCCGTCACAAGACCCTCCTCTGTGAGGTACTCCCATCACCGGCGCATCAGAACACTTTGCACTCCGTGACCACCCCAGAGTTCACATGGGCGCCAGATGAGCTCGTGTATGGCACACTTGGTCCACCTGTGACGAGTCAGGTCAGTGGACCCACCATCTACTACTTTTCGGCCGCAGGGGATAGGGCCTGTGGCCCCACCGCGTACGCCATCAGACGGTGGCGACCCCGTAAAGACCACGGAAGGTAGGGAGAGCGGCGCACCGCAATACTGGCACTCCTCTCCCGCCGTGGCCTCCAACCCTCAGCCGCAATATCATGGGAGGCCCTGGGAAGCTCCATACGACATTGTGGCCCGCCTCAGTTGCGATGTCGCCTCTGTCACCAAGCGGCACCGAATCCTACTTGTTGGTCGCTAAGTAGAGGGCTTAATCGGCAAAAGTCTTCGAGTTCCTCTTCGCTTCACTGTGGGTGACCAAGCCTCGGTTACTGAGGGGGGCCGCCTTCATAATGCGGCAACCCACCGGGCGACCATACCTACCTACCTACCATTTTTTTTTCTAGGGTCATTCTTTCGCAGCGAATCTTAACACCGCCATTCAGAAAATACCGTCAAATGCACAACCCCATCTATCGATTATGGAGTCCAGCTGTCCGAGTATCTGAATTGCGTGTATTGTGATATTTCACTTCTTGAATACTTTAAATTCATGTATATTTTGATAAAAAAATCGATTGCGACGAAACAAAAACTTAGTAATACTTCAAGTTACGCACAATTTTCATGTAAAAGTTATCTAGCTTTTTATGCGTGCACTACTAAACAGACAAAACAACCAAATATGCTGGAAATGGGCTCTGTTGGTTATCCTTTTATATCCCGGCTAATTTTTTTGAAAATATTTTCGATATACAAAAATGACTTTTCTACAGATTTATTATGTTGATGATTGATAACACAAAATTTCACTAAAACGCCATTGATTTGAGTTGCGTCACCCACCGATCGCTCGCTCCCCTTTTTCCAGCGAAGAGAGCACTAGATTTTAACGAGTTTTGCTCCAAGCGTCTCCAACAGCAATTATTACTATCCACCGTTGACTTCTGTTAAGTGAATTTCCACTTATAAGTTTTAATTGTTCATTTTACAACGAAACTGTTATGAAGATATGCAGTGGGCGTTTAATTTAAACTATTTATAGACATGACACCTTTCTCAGTAATATACTATAAAGCCTTTTGTACTATACGTAAAGGCGAGAAATAGTCAAGTATTTTCAAAGTCTTCCATTGAAACGAGTCGGTAGCCGAGAGTTTATAGGGCAAGTTTCCCGATGCGCTGGCACAGTGAAATATTCAACTTGTTAGAAAACCGCACGCGACGTGGTCGTGAACATGAACGAATCAATAAGTCGCCTACGTACGACTATCTCACGGTTTAGTGCCACTTTTTTACATTTTCAGGACAATGAACGTTCTATCTAAAGCGTCTAGGTTCGAGATTTAATTGCTCGATAAGAATGAAGTCTACTTAATTGCGCAATGAAATAAGATCGAAAAGAAAGGGTGAACAGGATAAAGTAAAAAATATTTCCATGTTGCCGAAGCTAAACTGTGGGAAGGTCGTTATTATTCATTGTTATTCGGCTCTAATGGGGCAGTAAACAAAAAACGATATTGCAGCGAAAATTGGCTAAAATAAAATAGATTTTTATGTTTTGTTGGTTTCTTTATTTGTTTACGTGCGAGCGGCGTTTTAAATCCATGTTCAATCAATTTGCATGTGGCCCACATAGACGCGCTTCAGCGACAAACTTCCGAAGGGCTACCCTTTTTATTCTCGAGTTATGTGATTGAACTCATCGGTATTCCTCCCGCAGCTTCTCAAGTTTTATACTTAATAAAAGACACGCACACGGTACAAATAATGCGAAGGCTATTTTATTCTGTAATAACGGTTTTATTCCAACTAAATATGTTTAAGAGAGAAACGAAGGACGCGCATCTGAATGAACGGCATGTAATAATTTTATAAGGTTTATTTTTAGATGCTTTTTAGGTTCTCTGGATGAGAAATGTGTGTTTGTATCAAAGGAAAGGCTCTTTCATGTCATACGTGGAATACGACTGCAGGTCTCAAACGTTCGTTACGAGAGGAATATTAGCTGTTTCATATGTTAAAAGTTACTGAAGCAACGTGCTTACCAACCTATTCATATTTTTATTCTGGATCTAGATTTACTTTAAACTTGAATGTCGATGCAGGCTCTGCGTCTTCGATAAACTATCGCTACTTTTATGTTTACCAATCAAGATTGTGAAGATTCAGTGCTTTGACATTTTCAGTTGCAATTGTGTTTGCAAAGTTGTTTATAATAATATAACATTGAATGTCGTGGTGGCTAAAACCTCGCCTCTCGTGGTTGAGGTCGTGAGTTCGAATCCGGTATCAATGTGACTTTTCAAATTAATATGTACTTTCTAAGTTTATTTTAGACATCACAGACAACGGTGAAGGAAAACACCGTGAGGAAACCTGGACTTATAGTTAGGAAATGTAAGTCTGAAATCGCCAACCCGCATTGAGCAAGCGTGGTTGTCAATGTTCGTCCCTTCTCTGTGTGAGAAGAGGCGTTTGCCCTACAGTGGGACAGCAACAGGCTGGTGTTATAACATCATGACCGTATTCCCCGAAGCGTTATGCAAAGATGTACTATCAGCAAAGTCTATATGTGACCATTTTGAAAACAAAATCCCGTGCACAGGATGACCACAGCTGCGTCCGCCCTTTTTGCGTCGACAAATAGCCATATGCACAGTAGTAGTAAAACAGAAAAGGATCCGGAACAAAAAAAACCAAGGAAGAGAAAGTTTTCATGCTTAACATTTTGTTTCAACTAATTCTCGGATTTACTTGCAATTTGCAAAGCATTCGGTAACAAAATATTTAAGTAGCATTAGATAATTATGTTTTCGTACCATCTGACCACACAACAGAGGCAACAACTTGCCAAGGAGCTGCAAACGACATTAAGTATTTTTAGGGTTCCGTACCCAAAGGGTAAAAACGGGACCCTATTACTGAGACTTCGCTGTCCGTCTGTCTGTCTGTCTGTCTGTCACCAGGCTGTATCTCATGAACCGTGATAGTTAGACAGTTGAAATTTTCACAATGATGTATTCCTGTTGCCGCTATAACAACAAATACTAAAAACAGTATAAAATTAATATTTAAGGTGGGCTCCCATACAACAAACGTGATATTTTTGGCGTTTTTTGCTCGATATTAATAACGGCAACAGGTAGACGCTTGAAATATTCACAGACTATTTAGTTGTATATTCTCTTCAAGAAATAATAATTATTAAATTAAAATAAAATAAATTAAGGGGGGCTCCCATACAACAAACGTGATTTTTTTTGCAGTGTTTTGCGATAATGGTACGGAACCCTTCGTGTGCGAGTCCGACTCGCACTTGGCCGGTTTTTTGTTTGTTTGGGTGCTTGTTCCGCAGTAATTCTAGTTTTTTTTTTTTTAATAGATTTTGTTTTTGAAATCTCGGTTGTGTAAGTGTAACCAAACGTAATGTGATACAAAAAAAAAAAATATTTATTCAATTCCTTCTTTTTGACTGCAAATTTGAAAACGATTCCTAAATTCTCTTTATAGTATCTTGACTCATATTTCAACAGTTATGTTTAAATCTCATGCCAAAGACCGGAAACAAATCTAGACTTCGGGCTGCTACTGAAATTGAACTGGGAAAACTGAAAAAAAAATTTCAGCTAACATTTTGCTCAATTTGAGAAACGAACCCAGGACTCTTACGTGTGTGACTACTATACCAACGAAATAACGACCTAATTTTGGGACATTTCCTAGATATATAATTCCTGAAAGTTAATGATTCTGCCCGACCTCTCCGTTGCTAAGGGCGTTTGAAGGGAAAAGGGTGAGTAAAGTCACGGGTCAGTTAAAAAAGAACAAAAGTCTGTCATTAAAACTGATAAAAGAAAAATAAATAAAGCAAGAAAGTACAAAAGGTCCATTAGTTTACAATAAATGAAAGAACGAGAATTGTCAATAAACTTATTAGACACAGTCGGTCGGTCTTCGGACGGTCTTCTGCGATGTGGACGAATTTTTTGACGCCCCGTAATTGTACATATTAGTTTTTCTTATTTTAGTTCTAATATTAGTTTGTAAATAATGTACATATGTAAATAAATAAATAAACTTATTTGTGTCCATATAAAATACAATGATCCTAAAATTTTGAGGTACGAAAGTAATGGTTGTGAAGACAGAAAATAATGTCAACAAAACAATGGAAACAACAACAAACTGGGCAGGCTTCCTAACAAAAACTAAAACAATAGATCGATCAAAGGAATAAGTCCCGTGGCCGCCCGCTCTCAACTGTAAGCCAGCTTAGTCAACAATTCCTAACACTTGGAGAGAAACAGTTCATGAAGGCACAAAGGTAATAATATCTCGTCTAGGTACATAAACCGCGTACAATTTGCAAAATGGAAAACGAGCCAATTTAAATTTTACGCAACGCTCGCGCTCAAAAACGTTTCCTACGGACACGAATTCCCTTTCCGCGAACGTCATACGAATGAGCGTAAAAAGGAATTACATAGTAAAGCGATGCTTACTCTTTTACGGCCCAAAGATCGGGAAAATAAAGTTCTTTTTATTGCCCTCAGTTTTACAGCCCTGGTAATAGGTGAATTCGGTGAACTCAGCGTTTGAAATGCCGGAGTGCAAGCCGGGCGCGCTATGCACACTACCTTTATCTTATGTTATTGGCGAACACTGTCCTGTTTGAGATTGTGGGGTACGTTTTAGTATCAGAAAGTGTAGCTTGTTTTGTCTAGCTCGGGAATAACTGTTCTGGTGTCTTCTTTTATTGAAGCTTGCAACTTTCTTGACCTCAGCCCTCGATACATTGCTTTCGTATTTTGTTGAATCCGAAGACGTGGATTGTGTTTCTTATTTGATTAAAACTGACAGGAGGACCTTGGACTAGTTCAGACTCAGAGTAAATAATCGACATGTCATTTTGTAATTGCCCCGGTTAAATAAGGTACTTCAGCTGAATTGTATTGCGTCTTGTGTTTATGTTATGATTGCACTATTACATGTAATTACCTACACTAGTTTTGTACAATACAAGAACATAGCTCGAAGTACACATCTAGCAAATCTACCGAGCTAGTATGAGTTGAGGAAATGGATCATTATTCTGCTCGCATGCAGAGAGCAGGTAATGGCGATGCTACTCCAACATTATGTCACACCGTTTAGCTCAATAGATTGTTGTCATACATGATGACAACTGAAGTGATGCATCGTTTATAGTCGGATGTGAATTAAAGTAGTGTTGTGGAACGAACAACGTGACCGTTTTTAATGGGTTTATAATTCTAATGATTTTAACTGAGAAGCTTTGTTGGTTAGCTGATTAAAGGTTTACTAAATACAACCCATAGTGACTGAATCATTTAATTTTAAGCAAGCTACCGAATCGATGATCCACATCAAATATTTGTGAAGCCTAAACTTCAACAAACAAGCGGTTGTTGACTCTCTAATAACTAATAGTTTATTATCATAGTTTAGTTGGATCTTTGAGCAGTGTAAGCATAGCAATACAACAATATATATATATATATATATTTGAAATTATTGAGGCAACTTCAGTGAGTGCCGGGGCGTAACACAGAAATTAAATTCCAATACTCATTGGTTTCCAACGGGAGCCGTCATAATCAATACAAGAGGAAATAAGTTAGAGCACAAAGTCGCGGCTAACAGGTCAAAGTTCGTTACTTTCTTCTCTCATAGTTTTATCCCAGTTACTTTAGTTTTTAAAATATCGTAGCCGGCAAAGAAAAATGAAATTAGGAGTTTTATTTTGTCGATGCGGGACTGCGGGAGGATTGAGACGTGACTAGGGCTACTAGGGCTCGATAAGGCTTTGTTCACATGGACAAATTAGTGACTGATTTTTTCACACTTTGTGCTACTTCACCTTTGTACTGCGAAAGGAGAGTACCATCCCATTTACAATGGTATTTTATTTATTTATTTATTTAATACTTCATGCACACACAAGTACAGAGGTGGATTTAATGCCTTAGGCATTTTCTACCAGTTGACCTTTGTGTGATGGAGAGATAAACAGTGGTAGGTGCAATATTGAAAATTAAACGTATCAGGATTATTAAGGGTATTGGGCTACAATAGAGGTAATTGTCGGACACAAACTTAAGGTTGCCCTAGTCGATAATTCTTCCATACAAACGTAGTCTAGCGATTACTCCACTGTTTGACGGTGTACGTTTAAAATAAGGAACAAATTGATTTAATTTTTAGGGTTCCGAAGTCAACAAGGAACCCTTATAGTTTCGCTCTGTCCGTCTGTCCGTCCGCAGCTTAGCTCAGAGAATCTAAGTACTAGAAAGCTATAATTTGGCATGTATATACATATTAATAATTCCGACAAAGTGGTAACATAAAATCATGAAAAATATTTTTTTTTCGGGTACCTCCCATAGACGTAAAGTGGGGATGTATTATTTTTTTCTCATCTTTCCCATGGTGTGGGATATCGTTGGATAGGCCATTCAAAAATATTATGGGTTTGTTAAAACCATTTTTCGATTCAGAGATTCGTTTGCGTAAAATTAAGCTTTATGTTGCAAATTTATGTTAGAGTCAAGTGTCCCCCCCCCCCTGCCAGTGAAATGGTTGCTCTTGGCTATGTGAAAAAATTCACGGCAGTAGTAGATATAACTAAATTAAAAGGAAAATTATCACAGATAACAAGGCTTTACAAGTTTACGAGTAATAGTCGACCAACTTATAAAATGTACTTGGAACAGTAAAAATTTTGTACAAATGCCATTGAAAAATTACTAAAATAAAGTTGATAGCTGTGTAAAATAGAGTAAATAATACGCTTACGAACCATGTAAAAATAAACAAAAATTAAATCATAACTGGCTTTACAAGTTTACGAGTAATAGTCCACCAACTTATAAAATGTACTTGGCACAGTAACATTTTTGTACAAATGCCATTGTAAAATTACTTAAATAACGTTGTTAGCTGTATAAAACAGATAGTAAATATATGCTTTTGAACCATGTAAAAATATACAAAAATAAAATTATAACATACTTAATAATAATGATTTCTAAATTAATAATGTTTAAGCTCGAATAACGCATTGGAGTGGCCGGAGTCGTTGGCAGTACCAGAACGTAGTCCATACGGCGCATGCGCGCGGTGGAGTCTATTTTGTGTTAGTGCAGAAGTATTTTCGACGTTTTGTAATTAAAACGTAAAAGTAAAGTCAAATTAGATTCGATTTCCAAGCAAATTACTTATTTTCTTTTATCGATATCCTTCTATAAAGTCAATATTCGACCCGACTTTATCACTAATTGAGTAGCGTAAAACTTTCCAGAATGAAATAGTGAATACTGCAGATTAGAGGATTCACATCTAATCTGCGGTATTAGAGGAGATTAGAGGTGAATACATACGATTTTTTTCTAATTCCGAAAGAGAAATAAACAAGGAGCGTGCACGCAAGGATCCAGGAGCGAACTATACCATTCCCCGTGGCTCTAACGCGCGCTTGTATCGTCTCCTTTCGCAATTCGCACCCGCGGTGGTACTCAAATAGATAATATTTTCTAACTTCAGTTGCGAAGTTGGATTTTATAACTCCTTCTTCAGTTACCAGTTAGTCCTTATTTAGTTTAAGTCAAGAGTGAATAGATTACATCTAGGTAAGCGTGCTTCACCTTAGACCACGTCGTCGCTTACCATCAGGCGAGATAGCGGTCAAACGCGAGAATATAGATGAAAACATCCTATGTGGGCCCGTTTTTAGACTTTGTGAGCCGCTGAAACCGTTTTAATGTTCATGTAACAACAACAAAACCCTCTTTTTAGTCCGCATTAATATGCAACTTCGGAACCCTATTACTGCGCGTGGCCCAACACGCACTTGGCCGGTTTTTTTTTAAATTAATTTGTTCCTGTATGGAAACAAAAATTTTAAATATATAGGTTCCATATTTCAACACTTATTTTAACGCATCTTTGGGCGCAAATAAATAAAATTGCAAACAGTCACCATATAGGGATAGATTAGAAGAAGTTCAACAACGCAAATAATTAAAAAAAAATTGCAAATAATTGCTCGCTGGGGTGACATCGCAACTGAAGCGGGCCGCGATGTCATGTATCGGAGGCATCGCGGCTAAAGGTTGGAGGCTGTGACGTGAGAGGAGTGACGGTATCACGGTGCGCCGCTTTCCCTATCCTCCGCGGGCGGCCTGCATGGGGTCGCCACCGTCTGATGGCGAACGCGGTGGGGCCGCAGGGGAGAAGGAGTGCCGGTATAGCATTGGCCGCTCTCCCTATCCCCTGCGGTCGAAAAACGGTAGGTGGCGGGGCCATTGACCTTGACCCGTCACAAGGGGACCAAGAGTGCCATACACGGGGTCGTCTGGCGCCCATGTGCTGGTTTTTTCCCCGGGTTGGTCCCGGCGTACAGTGTGTTCTGGTGCGCCGGTGATGGGGTGTACTCCCTCGAGGAGGGTCCGGTGACGGACAGCCGCGGCGGGCTCACGGTGAGTGCTAACGCGTGCCCGCGTTCCCGCCATAAGCGGCACAGGAGGACACCGTGGAGTTTTAGTGGGTTGGAGTCCCACATAACTGCGCTATCTCCCCGTGGTAGCGCAGTATGCATAAGCATTTCTCCAAGATAAAAAAGAGGATGTTTTGCTTTACGTGCCAACTAAGTGACAGCAGATTTTAATGGTTTTTAATTGCAAATATTATAGTTTTTTAATTTAATTTATTTTAAAATACCTACTGACGTACCGTATTTAACTAAGAAGCTAATAATAAAATTAACAAGTTATAAAAATTACAAGGGGAAAATGAATAATAATAATTGTAGGTAAGAAAACGTAATTTCTGGTATATTCTGATTAATGTGACGGTAAAGTTTGGCATTGGTTAAAATAGATAGAATCTGTTCCAAATCCGAATCGGGACAACCGACTTCACGTAGTCTTTTGGCTTTTGGCGTAGTTTTTTGAGGTTAGGTTACAATAATTTATTTTCTCAAAAACGGTGCGTTATTTTTTCAAATAAGTGGTGCCAAACCCACACCCACCTCGCCCCCCTCATCCAGCCTAGATTTTGGCCATATTTTTTGACACCTATGGTTTTGCGCGTTTTGGTGATTTCAAATTTACATTAAAAAGGGTCTATTCTGAATAAAAAATAATACCTACAATATAAGTACTTCAGGACAGGTTCTGCAGATCCAATTTTTAAATTTGACTTGTATTCCAAAGAACATTATGTGTAAATATCATCATGCGTTTATAACATTCTTATGCTTTTTAAAATTATGCTTAATTATTATTATGCATATTTAGTATTTATAGTAATATACATTATGGCAAAACATTTATGCCTAATAATATTATGCGTAATGATCATTATGCTGATTTTCGTTATGCCAATGTAAATTATGTTAATATATGTTTTATGCTTATCTTACGTGAACCGTAGGAAACACTACTGAGCGTGAAGCATAAATAAATAAATAAAAGTAGGTGTCTTTTGTACCACCTGTTTTTATCATTTTTCAACACCGACTTAAAGTTATTTTTGCACTTTTTAATGTTTTGCTTTAGAAGTCGGTTTATTTATTTGTGAAAAAGTTTTTATTTCCCTCTTTGTAGGTTTAGTGCCCTGTCACTAAAAAGTGAGCAAAATCTAGTAAGGTACCTAAAGGATTGAAAATAAACCATAATAACTTAATTTATACATTCGTGCTGTTTGTCGATAAGGAGTTCGGTTGTATGTTCCATATCTTGAAAACTGCTAAACTGATTTTGATGAGACTAGACTATTCCCTAATGTTCAATAATGATCACGATACGATAAGTGGTTTCGGAGAAATGCGTCGACAGACATACATAATTATATCTATACAAACAAGCATACATACACTTTTGAAATTTGGCATACGTGTTTAGAAGCCCATACAGAGTAACATATTTGAATATTGTGCAATTCCAACAATATTACATACATACGTGTCGAATCGATAACCTCCTTTTTTTAAAGGCGGTAATAAGTAGCACAACATTAGCCAAAAAATATCCTTCACCCCTAGATCCATCTAAAGGCGCCCTTAGAACAAAATGGTTCTCTCTATGACGCTGGAAGGTGATGGGCCAGTAATTTATAGCTAGTAAAATCCGTAAAGGAAAGTAGCCGCCTTAGCTGAGTAAGTAGTTCTCGTTGATGTGAGGGCGAGTAACAGTCGAGTTACTACGTGCTAAAAGGTATGGAGAGTGAGGTTCGTCATAATTGCTAGTTCGTGGTGAACTGAGCATTTCGGAGCCAACGAAGGAAGAGAATTTGATTTGAGGTTTAATTAATTTTGGGTAATAAATGTTCGGGTCATACGAAAATAAATTCAATTGTTTACGAGCTGGCTTTATGGATCTAACTTTATAGCACACAAAATAAATTCATCGATGCTTTGAAGTTGCAACCTCAGTCATAAAAAGATCTATAATAAAGATAGATCATATCAACTGCATCCATAAAACTAAAACAGATTTGAGCCAAAAATATAAAGGTTCGTAAACTTTTTATCTCTTTTAAACGTTGTTTTCTCAGTACAAACGCTACTGACATCGAAGCCATGTTTGTTGTCGAGGGATTAAATATCAATTTTATGAATTTCACAGTAAAATGTTAACTACCCAAGTCATTAAATAATTTTAAATTTATCCACGACGGGCTACGGAGGCAATTATTAAGGTTTTGTTCAAAATTCATTGAAATAACTTGAGTTCAACTCGGCTCGGCTTTGACATGAGGCCTCTCGGCTTCCGCGAAAAAGTTATTTAAGGGGTCCGTTAATATGTACTCTCTTCTGAAGAGGAATTTATAATAGCAAAGGTTTTCTAAGTAATTAATTAGACTCTTCCGCTGTCCTTCAACAATCCTTCAGATGTTTTATTTTTATGTTATTTTCGTGTAAACGATTTATTCCATTTTTTCTGTATAGGTTGGGTCAGAAGAATTATTAGAACGTATGATTGGGGACTCTGTCCACCTACCAAGTTACTCCAGGAAAGATTGTGGCACAGTCATCTCGTGCTGCCGCGCACAGTGAAGCTCAGAGAAGACCGATTTTTTAGCCTCCCCAGGGATGTGACACATCCCTGGGGAGGTTAAAAAAACGGTCTTCTCTAGAGGGGGTTCCGGGTGGTCATTTAAGAGATCTTTCATGGTTCCACGTGTGATGGTGATCACCGGGATGGTTTTAGTGAAGGAGAAATCCGACAATCCCTGGTCTTTTCCCCAAAAGTCCAGATGCCTCTTGTAGGTAACCCCCAACAACAAAAAAAAAATGTATGTAGACATGAATATTTTTGTGTGTATGTTGCAGTGTAGTAAAATTTAAAAGCCCATATTTATTCTTCATTTGGGTAATGAAAAAAAGTTCTACATACATATTTCATAAAATATACTGCGTAATTCGCCGCAGACTGAAATGAAAATAATATTTAATTCTAGTGAGCAAAAAACATGAAATAAGAATAGTCTCTGAAAAGCAACAGATGAGAAATCCGAAGGCTTAAATCACAAAACTGAAATTCTGATACACGCAACAAAACTTGCCGAAGTGGAAACGGATTGAGTATCAAAAGATGAAGTAGAATGTTTGACGCTCTCTTTCAAGTATTTGCCTTTAGGATTAAATCAATTGGAAAACATACGAGGGTCAAAATATTCGTGATTGGCTTGGAGACATCTCATTCTAAGATTTGTATACCTATAGGTAGGTAACTATTTTTTATTTTTTATTATACTTCAATGAATAATTTTGCCCGACAAATGGTTTGTCTGGACCCAGATATTCTGAGTTGAAGATTACAGTACAAAATATGAATAGTAGTACCGTTTTATGCATATAATTACCTGCCTAGCCTCGTCCCAAATATATTAAGAAGGCTTCCAGTCCAACCTTCTCAACCTAGTCACTAGGTAACATAATGACACCTTGGCAAGACTGTTTGCCAAAATTTCGGTCTTCTGGCTATCTGTAACGATTGTGAATACCGTACTGTTATATATTTATTATTTTATTTTATTTATTTCGGTACATGGAGGACTTACAGCTAACAAAAACAAACAAAAAAGGAAACCATAGTCAATAGGTACTTCATCATCATCACCATCTGCCTGCCCTTATCCCATGTTACTTGTGGTAGGCGCAACACGTTTTCTTCTTCCATACCAACCTGTCCCCTGTCACGTTATTCCGCCTTTTTTTCATATCATTCCTCACACCGTCCATTCATCTTTTCTTTGGCGTTCCACTCCCTCTGCATCTATCCACATTTATATTTACAACTCTTTTAGTAACTTGCGTTTCATCCCTCCTCACCACATAACCATACCAGGACAAACGGTTTCCTTTAAACTTTTCTGTCACTGGCACCACTTTCAAACTTCCTCTAATATATTCATTTCTCACTTTATCCAATCTCGTCACGCCGCACATCCATCTCAACATTTCTCATCTCTACTATGTATAATTTCAAATATCAACAAAGAGTGCTGTGATTGTGGCTAAGTTTTCTTAAAAGTGAGAATAATATTTATCAGCCCATGCTTGCTGATAACAAACTTTTTTAATGACTAAGCTCCTAAACTCTGTCTCATTCATATTCACGGACCAAGTATTTAAAGGCTAAGGTCAGTATTATTTTAAATCTCAAGCAAATTACAAATCTCTTAATTCTCTGGGAGTTTATCTTCTCTAATCTCTCCGAACAAAATTCGGAAACAACTCCTTTTAAGTAGCAACTTAGTTAAGAGACAAGATTCAATACTAAAAGGGTTTACTTTGTGACTCCTCCCTTTGTAACTTAGCGACAATGTTTTTGATGTAGGTAATATTAAATGAGCATCTTAATATAATACGTTACATAACTTTGAACTTGGGAGGTTAAAATGGGGCTATTTTAAGGCAGGGTCCGTCCATCTCTAATATTATATGGGATAAAACAAGGAAAATTGATATATCTCCTCCTTTGTGTAATTCATAACATTTCCACATATCTACTTTTTGACTAAGATTATGAACGCTTGTCAACTGTTTGATATTTCATCGTCAGCTTTTTTAATGTTTCCACTACTGGGGCACAGGCCACCTCTCTGCGAGAGAGGGAATGGGTCCTAATCCACCACTCAAAGCTGCAGGACGGCACTGACCTGCAGGCATTTCTACGGTATCGGAAGTCACCTTTATAATAAAACCAACAACCATTGCTCCATTTATTCCACTACTTTTCAGGAATGTAATAGGAGGGTATATGACGTTTGCAACTTATGATGAAACAGAAAGTGTCGTAAAGTTGTCTTTTCTCTAATACACGACCATACACGAATTCTCCTCTATAAGCTAACAAATACACATCATCACCATCATCATTTCAGCCGAAAGACGTCCACTGCTGGACATAGGCCTCCCCCAGGCGTCGCCACATTGACCGATAAACAAATACACAAATTCACAAAATCACAACTCCACATTCACCACTCATACACATATGAAAGGGCTATTTTGTTTATTTTGTCTTATTAAATCACTTTTCCAAGTTGTGACCCTCTGATGTAACTTTTGATATGTAACACAAGTGTGAGGATCCTGGTATCTATAACACAAGATCACACATCTTTCTTTGGGTGCCAGAATTCAATACAAATACTACTGACATACATTGTTACTCGCTAATATGAATTTGCTATTTTGCATGATGTTTGTTTCTAAGTGTTTGATTGTATAAATGTTTTAGTTCTAATAAATAATTTACCACGCGCGCCCAGTGCAATTGGTGGTCGTCACATATTCTAACGTTGTACTATAAGTATCAAAGTAAATTCTTTCTCATAGGACAATAATCAATATAACTAGGTACTAAATATAAGTAAGTTATGTTGCGCTGATCAACGGAAAATTCCACACGAAGCTTTGATCCACACGAAGGTGATGTCGCGGTAGACGATGAGTTGACTCCAAGTTAGAAAGACCCGCAGGGCTGAGATGTTCAGATGCGCTAGTAGGTCTGGTGAGGGCCGCTAGATGACGCGGCAGCCGTCCACGAATGTTCTGGAAGGTTGAACTTAACGAGTCCAAATCTTCATATATAAATTAATAGAAAGGTGATTGAGACGACTCTGCTAATGGTATTGAAAATAATGACGCAACTTCCGCTTAAACGCATATTGATTGGTGGCCGTCCTGATATCGAGAGGAAGCGCATTCCAGAGAAGAATGGACTGAACATGAAAGGAAGAATTAATAAAATCAGAAGTATGAGAAGGACAAAGCAAGAGAAGATTGTTAGACGAACGCAGAGTCCTAGCGTGTGAAGTACACAGATATTGAAAGTGAGGGATGAGATAAGAAGGAGGGTGTATTCTTATTCTTTATTGTACACAAAAAATACAAATACAATAGAACAGTTTATGTACAAAGGCGAGCTTAACCAATAGTTGGGTTCTCTCACAGCAAACCTCAGTTGCGTATGAGGGTACATCCATGTGCACAACAAAAGCTTAAAAACGACTTATAAATAATTTAAACAAATACATGTACAACACACAATGCATACACATAATACATACAGCATACTATTTTAATATATAACTAAAGTATTACATATATGAATACATAAATTAATGTGTCAAGTTGATTGGAATGAATGAATGTTCATGTCTTGTATTAACCGGCGGTTTATAACTGCCTACACATATAAGTCAACTACGGTAGATAGTAATATTATTGACTTATTTAGAGCCTGTTCTTTCTCGCTGCACGGCAAAGCCCTTCCTTTATACTTCTCCTTTCCTTCTGGTTTTTAGACCTATCCTAATAGTAATAGGTAGGTTTAAATTTAATCTAAGTTAACAAATCTATATATATATAAAAATGAATCCATAATTGTCCGTGAACGGCTGGACCGATTTCGCTTATTCTTTTTTTGTTGTGTTTGTTATAGTTAGGAGAAGGTTCTTATGAAAAAAAAAAGTAAAAAGAAAAAAATGGTACCGTACCTACATAGGTAGAGTAGGTAAGGTAGAGTAGGTAGGTAGGGTAGGGTAGGTAAGGTAGGGTATGTAGGGTAGGGAAGGTAGGGTAGGGTTTAGTAGGTAGGGTGGGGTAGGTTGGGTTGGTTGGGTATGGTAGGGTAGGTAAGGTATAAGAATGTTTGGTGTTTTTATGCCAGAACAAAGTTTGCCGGGTCAGCTAGTATGTGAATAAAAATAAATATAAGTGGCTTACAGGAATCAAAATAAATGTATTCACCCAATTGGATAATTTACCAACAATCAGTCATTTGCATCACCCAAATAACAGGTAAATCTGAGAAGATACTTAATTTATTCGTAACGCCTCAAGTTATCGTATGAGTATTAGGAATTTGAGTGGGTTGAATGTAAATCAGTTTAATTTTAAAAGAACGTTCGCTCCCCGCGCCTCCTTTGATTTCCCGAGAGTATGAAGTTAGAGGAACCACGGTTTGTTATGAGTTCCTTCCACACGGAAAGTCTGCTAACTTTAATATAGTCCGCCTTCGATATTGTTTTAGTTGTAGCACTTGTTCAATATGAAACTCTTTGTTTTTCTAGAACCCTTTTTAAAAAGTATTTTAAACCTCTTTGAATTTTTGGGCCGAAAACTTTTTAGACCTAAATTGGTTATGAAATGGTTTCAAATCAGAATTCAAATATAAAGTTTAATTTAAAGTTGTAGTTGTTAGATTGTGTTATCGTGTTAGTAGTTTTGATATATTTTTTGCTGCTGCTAGTTTTATACTGAAAACATATTGCTATTAGAAAAATGTCAGGATATCAATAATATTTATTTTGATTTTTGAGTATCAAACAAGTTTTTTAAGCGTGTTTATGTGTAAAATTGGTGTATGGAAAAACAATAGATTACAAATAAATATTTTGTACCTTTCAGGGGATCAGATTAGGAGATCCGACCGGAATAAATCGACAATAATATCATGCTCCGTCTGATATCTGTTACTACCTATAATGAGGCTAAGAACGTCGAAGATCATTTTAAAATGATCATTCGATGGCAGGATCAAGAGCTTGATAGAGGCAGCAGTTCTCCTAAACACATTTACCAACATAGGTTAAAGGAAGGTTTTTACCTGACTGGCTTTTACCCAGATCCCAACGAAGCTGACGATGGTTATCTGATTTTCATCATCATCATTTCAGCCGATAGTCTCGCATCCAGCGGACTCCCGCAACCTTAAAACCAGGTCCTCCTAGCGGGATGGCTTCCAATGCAGCGTCTTCCGGTATGCGGTCGGCATTCCAAAACTTTTCAGCACCACCTTTGAAAAAATTAATAAGTTCTAATAAGATTCATACTTGATAAGTCTAAATAAATGGAGCATCAAAAGAGAATAGAAGAACAGATAGGCATCGGCCATATCGGGCCCCGTCACTTTTGCTGACACCTCTTTGAACCACGCGTGGAACACTACGCACCGTAAACTCGGGCTTGGTCCTTATCAGACGGCGAACTACCCATTACTTACCGTCCGCAAGCCCGTACTTGCGGTAGCCGGGAATCGGCTTGCGACTCCCGACGCCCGGGGCGTCTCCTGCGGGCGTTTCCTCCCGCCTTATCCTGAACAGGAACCTCCTGAAACAGCCGTGTCCGGTGAGGATCTGCGTCAGGCGGAAGGTGAGGACGACGTGACGCCTCTCAAGCCACTTCTCAAAGAGGGGCCTAACCTCCGCAATTGTGGCGTGCCCATGCCAAAAGGTTCTAGCAGACAAAGTAATATTGTATCAGCGATTTTTTTATTTTATTTTATTGGTTCACCAACAATTATTTACACTAGTTTTATGCTAATGGTGGCATGCAAAAGTGAATGCAATAGTGCAACAATCACTTATAGGTAAACTCCGCATGTAATGCATGGAGAAGTTGAACATTTTTTTTTTAATTAATCTAGTTTTATAATTATTACATATCTAAAAGCCTTAATAATTAATACGAATAGCAATATAATATAAAATAAAAATTTTAGGTACTTATTATCTATAAACACATAAACACATATTTTGATCTATTTAACACTTAGCAGGTACTTATGAAAATTGGCTCTTAGTTTTCCCAAACTTTCAAAGTGCAAATCAATTTGATCACTGCAGCTATTTACAACGTTGCATAACCTTGCATAGGGGGAATTGGCGCCCAGAACCGTTCTTCTCTGCGGCGGGCAGAGTGGTGTTATTGCACTGCGAGGGATTCTTGAGGGGGCACGGAAATTAAAGGCGTACAATATTTGTGGGCAGTCAATTTATACTTTGCACACAAACAATGCGTCAATAAGGCGTCGGCGATAATAGTTCTTCAAAAATAGAATATAGGTATGGGATTGTATAATGTTTCCTTGTCTAAAGCCTTAGAGACGTCACCTAAGCATGAGCGGGTCAATGAATAGAGCACGATGAAGTGGCACAAGCATACATCCACATTATGCACTCATCCATGTTATCCATTTAAGATTATTTCGTTCTCGTCTGTACTATATGTACAAAACATTAAAAAAAAACAATAGAGAGGTCGAAGATCTTAGTTAGAATTACCTCTAAAAGAAAATAAACCTATTTTTTCCTATTCTTTTCAGCTTCTCAATATTTACTTAAGATTTCAATTGAATCCAATAAGCCAAAATCAATTGCCACTAATAAACAAAGAACCGCTCTCAGAAAAATAGAATTAAAGTCTTAACGAGTCCCTAGGTAAGAGTCATTCTGAAAACTATTAAATCCTTTTAATTGGGTTTTGGTGCAGAATAGTGCTGCGAGCTTTAGAAACGATGCAGGATTATCCTTTATGAGAAACAATAATGCAATGGTTTTATGAATTATATTGAGGATTTCGCGAAACAATTTTCACAGCAATAATAGTCTGTTTACGTCGAAGAAGATCATCCTAAGACTAAAGAAAAGTTAATGTTTCAAAGTTCATCTTAATATATTTTCATTTCAAAGACAGAAACTTTTAGATATACAAGGGTACTTGGAAGTCCTTTTTCTAAGAGTTATTACATACGCCTTAACAAGCGACCTTTCGCTCGGTGAGGACTTAGATCCTGCAAGGTGTTGGCTCTTAACAACCCTCCCTAATTGCGCCATTGCCTTAGATTACATCAATTAAAATATGAACATGGAGTTACTTAAAACCTCTGCTAATGTAACGCGTGTAATTAGCAATGTTAGAATTAGTGAGGCGGGTCCGTACTTATGAGAATCTGACTTTAATGAACATACGAAGGGCTACTTATTTCAGAACTGCTAATTTGTTTCACTTGTTTGGGTCGTTTTCAGGCATGTTGATTAGGGATTGGGTTGAAATATCACAGAGTATTTATAGCCGAATAAATATACCAGACCTAGCTAATATGGGTTTAGTCTAGAGGGTTGAATTTTGGAATTCATTTATACAGGCCAGACTGACATGTTTGCTAACAATTACCTACTGTTAGTTTATTCATCAATGTCTACCTACATTATAAATATAAAGGCTTCAATGTAACGAAAATCAATCCATAAGTCACAAAACTTAATAACCCCACAACAGCCAGACTCCAGTCAAAGTACGGATGTTTACACGACATTTTTTAGCCTGTTGCCCGGATGTGTTTTACCAAGCGTGCGCGAAGTTCTCTCATCCATGCTGCCCGCTACCAAACAGCGTTAGTCGGGGACCACACAGAATTACCCGCGGGCAACATGGCGTTGGGTAAGGACGTACTTTAACCTCACTTTTTTCTGTCTACTTAGGTGCTGGAGGAAAAATGTGGTGCCAGTATGTGGAGGAGTGACGTCAAAGTGTCGCAAAGGTATTAGATACTAGATGCTATTGATGAAAAGAACCTTTGCCCAGCAGTGGGACAACTTATGTAGAAATAAGAAAAACATTATTTTAATAGAGACAGAAGGTTGGATTTTTAATCCCTAAAAATAAACATCACTCAAAATCGAAGGCAAGGGCTCAGCTAGTAAACTCCCAATTTGAACTGATCCTGTCGATGTATTAATAGTTTTAACGAATCTGATGATGGTAACGACATTCAATTTATTTTTAATACCGGGCTTCCAATATAAATTTAATTTAAAACGCTACATGGATGCCTGAGCGGACAGTTAAGTGGGAATCCATCAATTTCCTGTGCGCTCATTCGCTTGAGACAAATGAGGGGTTGTTTGATTAATATGCTGCAGCTAGACCTATGTAAATGCGGGAAAAACATCCAGTAAGTAGTATTTTTGGTACTGATTTTGTTGGGGTCAATAATTACATCTGTCATCCTGGTCTGTAGATACGGCTCGTCACGAACGTTAATAATTATATGATTTTTTACTACGCCAACTTCATCATCATCACACATCATGATCCACAGTCTGACTTCACCCACAGTTGGACTTAAGCCTCTTTTTTCGTGTGTTAATGCCCTACGCTCGTGTTCCACAATAAGGGTGCACCAAGTTCTACCCGGGATGGCAACAATGTCATCTGCCCATCTCGCTGCCGGACGATAGAATAAAATAGAATAAAATATACTTTGTTGTACACCATAAAAGCTACACATCGATTTTACAAGAAAAACTTATTTATACTGGTACAAAGGTGGTGTTATCACAGAAAGCGATGTCTACCAGACAACCTTTGGATGGACTGAAAAAACTTAGAATAAAAAGGTGGTAGTCTGCGGTGTACTGATATTACATTAAAACATAAATATATATAAAATTAGATTGCTATAATAAATACTATAGATAAACTTTTATATAAACAAACATACATAATATTACAAGTTAACAAATTCATAGAAGGGGGAGAAAAAAAAGAAAAGGGTAGAATAATTCAAAATTCCTTCTGCCAGTCTTTGTACTCCACCTGTCACCACCGCACCTCAGCATGGATTTATTTAGAAAATATTATTAAACTGAACAGAATTCTCTACTTATTAGCTAACTATTATTAGCTATTATTAGATACTAACTATTATTAACTTTTAAGTGCACAAAAAGATTTTCCCATAGGCATTTATGAACACATGATTAACTGATTAGTCAACGCAGCAGACGCTCAAATGAAGCAGATAGCGTCTAGCGTGTAACTTGACCTGGCGGTTGATTCCACCAATAATTAAATCTAAGTAGGGTAAAGCTGGGCTTTTCAGAGGTCTGATAGCCCGTAATAAACCCTAAACTAAAATCATTTTACTGTGAAACTCCGCTAATCTCAGATTACGAACATCGATTAATCTTTCAAAGTGACCTGTAGCCTTTAGATTATAAAAAGCTTTTTTACAAAAAAAATACTACCGACTTCCAAATAAGAAAACTAGAAAGTGAAAAATAACTTTATTTTTGGAAGTCGGTGTCTTTGGAAGGTACCAAATTTTTAAGTTATGGACACCGACTTCCAAAAATAAAGTTATTTTTCACTTTCTAGTTTTCTTATTTGGAAGTCGGTAGTATTTTTTTTGTAAAAAAGCTTTTCATTTTTCACTTTTTAGTTGTACCTACCAAATAGGGTAGTAGTTAAGTAAGTACCTATAACGACAGAATAGATTACCCGAATAACATGAAAAATGAATGTAACCGGTGAAGTGAAAGATCTGCATACCCCTTTCGAGCGTACTGGCGTGATGTTATGTTATGAAATAGTATAAACAATAAACAGACATGCGATTGCAGCAATCCCGAGAGATTTGCCGTTATTTATTGAAGAGTTCTGTTTTATATCTCCGAAGTTCTTTATCAGATCTTCACCAAATTAAAATGGGACCAATTTCGGAATATATTCTTACAAACAAAAAAAGAATTTTCAAAATCGGTCCACAATTGACGGAGATATCGGTGAACATACATAAAAAAAAAAACAAAAAAAAAGAAAACATACATAATATCGAACATAGAACCTCCTCCTTTTTTGGTAGTCGGTTAAAAATATAACAATGCATTTTGGGGAATACAAATTTAGTATACCTAACAAGGATAGTTATATTATATGTACGATTTTAAATGAACAGATGATGTAGTCCTTATAGCCGAATCGTAGGCAGAAGTGCAAACAGATCTGATGACATGGCAGGAGTACTTTGAACGGAGAGGGTTGAGAGTCAGTAGAAAGAAGATCGAATATTTTGTATTGCGACTTTTCCGGAGCTAATTTGGGTGTCATTCCATTACCATCCATCGAAAACAGAATTCTTAACAGAGTTGAGGAGTTCAAATATCTCGGATCCATTGTAGCGCCAAAAGCCTGTGTAGAGAGGGACATACAGAATCGAATACAGGCAGCCTGGCTAAAATGGCGATCGCTGTCCAGACTAGGATGCTATGCGGTGCCCGTATGACGATTAAAGTTAAAGGCAACGTTTATAAAAGGGCAGTAAGACCAGCCTCATTATCTGAGTGCTGGCCGATAAGGAAGATGAATGAACAGAAAATTCACACCACCGAGATGAAGATGCTACGCTGGTCTGGTGGAGTTTTAAAATCAAAATCAAAATCTGTGAATGTGTGTCTTTAGTCTGGTGAAGTCGCTAAGATACACGAAAAACTCAGCGAGGGCCGCTTGCGCTGGTACGGACATTTGCTGAGGCGAGAGGATGACCATATGACTAAAAGAGTTATGAACATTAATGACGGAAAAACGAACCATTAAAAATGACTTGATAGCGAGCAACACAACAGAACAGACGACCCACAACCGTACGGTGTGGCGCAGAAGTACTATGAGGGCTGACCCCAAATAAATTGAGATAATAGCCAGGAGAAAAAAAGAACATTAAATGACTGCTTAGTGGTCGCAAACCCTGAATAATGAATATGATGCTGAATATGATGTTCTGGGTCTGAAGCCAGCGTCGGGAAAAACGTTTATAGGTTTTAACATATGAAATTCTTAGTTGTAACCCGGACTCCGGCGAAACTGGAAGGAACTATGGGTAGGCACATCCTTATTCTTAGGGGAACACTGGCGTAATGATATGTTGATATTATAATTATGGTTAATATTAATTTTGTTTAACAAAACATTTTACTATTGTGGTCGAATGTTAACAAGCTCATCTGGGAATTCACGGGAATTCTAAATTAGCGTATTAATAGAACCTTTGTTATTCATCCCTTTTGTGACTTGTTATTCGTGTTAATTTGTTTACATTATAATCGTTTGTTTTTTAGTTACTAGCCGAGTTGGAAATTAATCCGTTGGGGAAATTACTGCGAGTGAGTAAATTCTGACACGAGCGGAAATCTCTTTGTTGTAGAAGTTTTTTAAGGGTCTATAGGGGTTGAATAAATTTTATCTTGCGTACAAAAATTTAGTTTTGTAATGAGCCTAATTTTAAGACAAGTATTAAAATCAATTAAGTTACTTTTAATAACAAATAAGTGGTTTTTTATAGGGCAACTATTTATAGGTCTTGTTTGACTAAAAATACATAAACATGAGAACAAATCCAATCTCCCCAGATTCTGTTCAAAATATATGACCGTAAATCACAATCTGTAATTACGGAGCGGCCTTAAAGACAGACCTCGACCAGTCAGTGCTGGCTCAGCTATGATTCAGGGTCTTTTGTGCCAGGGGGCGACAATTATCTAGTGCCACCATAATTACAGGTGAATTCGCCTCCACAATCCTTGCGGACTCAGCTTTAGTCCAAACTAGGTTTAAAAGGGACGCAAACGTCGCATGATGCGGAAAGGCAAAATCTTTTTCCGAATTTCGAACTGCCCTGAAATAGAACTTGATTATTTTCGTTTGTTTTTTTCCAAAACGTGCGCTGTAAACATAGCCAAAAGCTGGAATATTGCTCTGTTATATAAAACTCTGTCTTTCTGCAAATGTTTTCGTTCATTTTTAGTCCACAAAGGAAAACGTGTTTGTTTTAAAGTAGCGTGTTTAAATTAAAAATGTAGTGTATCTTGTAGCTATAAAGTCGGGATTGTAAGTAACGTACTTTGAATAATGTAGTTACATAACAGTATTGTTTTTTCTTTATAAAATACTTGCTTTTTCTGTAGCTTCGCTTATGTGTATATTTTGCCGAGATAAAAGTAGCATATGATAGCGACAGTATAGCTTCAAACAGTGAAAGATTTTTTGGAACGGGATCTATATACCTATTTCCAAAAATTGTATTTACAAACACTTATATACAAACAAACAATATTACCTCATAAATGATGATGATGATTTTAAATCATAAGCCTGGCTTGTCCCAATCATAGGGACCACCAACAGGTTACGAAAATTCTTATAAGTTCTATGATTTATCCCGCTAAGATATTCCTCGGCCTTTAGTCATTTCTATTTCTTAATGCACAAAGATTATATACTTTGGTATAAACAATGCGAGACAGCTTTTATGAGATCAGTCAAACTTGGGATCCACCTGAGTACAGCTTCGCACTTCAGTGCATCTCCGATAGAATAATCTGCCGATTGCTTTCTTATCCGACATTTTAAACAGTAGATAAACTATTCTTTAGTATATAATAGCTGTGTAGTATTATTTTTTAATTACTGTTTTGAGCATGATTCACGCTTCGGACAGCCGTTTAAAACGTATTCTTGGATTGCGAAAAAAATGCTTTGAAAAAATAAAAGTTTGGTACTTCTTTTTTATCGTTTTTCGATTCCGACTTCCGAAACGGAAAGTTATTTTGCACTTTTTAGTATTATGCTTTTGAAGTCGGTTTATTTTTATGTGAAAAGGTTTTTATTTCTCTCGTTTTAGTTTTAGTACACAATCACTAAAAAATGAGCGAGATTATGATAGGGTAACTAAAGGATTGACAAAATACCCATCATCATCATCTTCCTGCCCTTGTCCCATTTTACTTGGGGTCGGCGCAACACGTTTTCTTCTTCCATACCGTCCTGTCCCCGGTCACGCCCTCACTGACTCCCTTTTCTTTCATATCACTCATCACACAGTCCATCCACCTTTTCTTTGGCCGTCCCCTCCCTCTCCATCCATCCACATTTATATTCATAACTCTTTTAGTAACATGCGTTTCATCTCTCCTCATCACATTACCATATCAGGACAAACTCAATTTACACATTTGTGCTGTGTGTCGCTAAGAAATTCGGTTGTATGTTCCATAACTTAAAAACTGCTTAACCGATTTGGATGCACTATTCTCTTGTTGAGAGATAAATCATCCTATAAAAAAGAATGGTCACGATCCGATAAGTAGTTTCGGAGAAATGCGTAGACAAACATACATATAAACATACAAACAAACATAAATACCTACACTTACGAAATTTGTCCCACATGTTGAGAAGCCCAATTGGAGTAACATATGTGAATATTGGGCAATTCCAACAATATTTCAACAACAATATACGTGTCGAATTGATTACCTCCTTTTTTTTTAAAGATGGTAAAAAGGTTTGCTTCAAAAGGCTTTTGCTTACTGCGTGATGTTCAGAAAACTTAAAAAAAAATCAGTCACTTTTCAGCATTTGCCTTATAATTTCTAAACTGAAAATTCTAAGTAAAAATATTGTCTTTATCCTACACTTTTGAAGGAGACGAACTTTGGAACAATGTCAGTAACCTCTGTTGGTCAAAGAGGTTCCGAAATATGTATAAGAATAGATACGTTTACCATATCTGAACTTATTCAGTAATTATTTGCAATCTTTTCCGTCTTTCAAACATCATTGCAGTCTAAGATCGAGAGATAAGTTCATAGTGAAACTGAACAGAGA
This sequence comes from Anorthoa munda, assembly GCA_945859665.1. Classification (NCBI taxonomy): domain Eukaryota; kingdom Metazoa; phylum Arthropoda; class Insecta; order Lepidoptera; family Noctuidae; genus Anorthoa; species Anorthoa munda. Next base: position 11,994,712 of record OX243900.1, on the reverse strand, counting down.
TTAAAATTATTCAAGTAGACACTCTCTACAAATCACATTACTAGTTCAAATACAGGCTCAGCGTTACATAATCTTCGCTGCTTCAGAATATCGGGCAGTATCTTTTGTAGTCTTTGAAACCTAACAATATTTAAAGGATTAACGTCGGAAGCCAAAAAGGGGTATCTCAATATACATAAGAATCGCATAATCTCAGTAACCAAATTACTGAAGAAAACAAAATCTTTTTAACAAAAACAACAAACCGACTTAACCTTAACCGACCAAAAAAATAACACTACAAAGTGAAAAATAACTTTCTTTTCCGAAGTCGGTGTCTTTGGTACTTAGGCGATTATCATACTGCCACGCATCACGCTGCATATTGCGTGAAAACGCATCTACGCGCGTACTTGCTTGCGGTTTCTATATACAAACGGAGACTTACAAGCAACGTTAAAACACGCATTCACGCTCTACGCTGCGTGGTGCGTTAACACACTGCCGTGTGTTAACCGCCTTATTTTTTTCCGTGTTTCGACACCGACTTCGAAAAAAAAAGTTGATTTTCACTTTGTAGTGTTTGTTTTTTTGCAAGATGGTTTGTTTTTTTGTTAAAAAGTTTTTTTATTTATCTCTTTTTAGTTTTGATAGGTACCTCCAATTGCCTTAAAAATATATATAGCTAAAGTACATCTCATGACGATTTCAATAAACCCAAACAGTGTTTTATTTCGGAGTTCCCGTGCCTACCTACCGGCTTTATCATCAGATCAGTTCGATGCTACCATTTTCAACAGTACTATTTATTTATAAGTGTTTGCTTCATCATAGTCATTTAACTATTCGAGATATCGTAGACCCGTGACATACTTAGCATTAAGGAGTTCCATTGGGCATCTGTGGTCTTCTTCAACAGATCCACTTCACTAAATGATACTTTCTGAGTGCAAATGATTGCATTGTTGAAGAAAATGCCAAAATCGCTATATGTATGCCTATAATCTTTGAGGAGTTCCCTCGATTTCTCCAAGATCCCATCATCAGATCCAGACGTGATGACTATGGACCCATATGGGAAGTATACCCTTTCAAACAAAAGGAGTATGTTCCAAATCGGTGCAGGCGCCTTTGAGTAATCGGTGTACATACATTAAAAAAAATTCCAATCGAATTGAGAACCTCCTCCTTTTTGGGCAGTCGGTTAATACTTAAGAATCAATTACTAAGTGCATTTAAAGAAATACAAGATTTAAATACTGAAAACTTTCGTCTTTAAGACTGTTAATAAATTTAAGAAAATATGCTTGACTCCTGATAAAAAAGTGCAACTCCAACACGCAAAAATAAAACTTTGCATCGAATAATCTCACCAAATAACATGATCAAGGAACATGAACAACAACCACGTCGTCTTGAGTGCTCAACCAATAAACAAAATAAAGAGACACAAACCATACGTACGTATAGCCGTACTCAGACACCAAACAAAGCGAAAGATATCCCTATCATTACAGCATCAACAAATGAAGTATCGAAGCCTACACAAAAGAATAAACTACTACTACTATTCTGGGCAGTAGCAAAATCAAGGGATCCGCGCCTTTAGTTAAGGACGTTTTTTTCAAACACTTTCATGACTGTCATTACATTATGCCCAACTGCAACATAATGCGGCTTATAAGCGGTATCGAACAAAAATTAAAGGAATTTACCATAAATGACTACTGCCTACTTTTCATAGGAGAGGATGATATTAATACATATGATAACAATTAAATAGACGTAATAAATGTTAAATGAATCCCTCCGAAAAGTGACACACACCACTAAAGTGATCTGTGTTCCTTTTCCTTCATATAAGACAGGACCACTAATATACAAATTCAAAGTTGAAATGTTTAACAACCTGCTTCATCTAGACAACTAAAACCGACAGTAATCGTGACCTAACATATGAGATGTTTTGCTTCACTACTGGCAGAATCAATAAATACGGAATAAGAATATGTATGACAATATTATGAGTAACATGCTGCTAGATTAAAACAAAAATTAAACAAAAGTAACTATTATATTAAAACCTCCCAAAATAAATCGAAAGCAGCATGGAGAGTTATTAACAATTCTAAATAGCCAATAACAGAAATACGAACAGGCACAAAACAAATATCAAACCCATAAGAAATAGCCTAGTCTTTTAACATTTTTTATGTTGACCAAGTTATTGAACCAAAAAATAAGGCAATACCAATGCCTATGCTCTCAAACACCTCTAGTTCTTTATTTATGGAACCAACTATACCGACAATAAGACATAGTTTACCTTATTAAGTCACTTAGAAATACAAATAGTGTTGGTTATGGCGGCATTTGCACTAAAGTTGTATAAGAAGCGACTCAATACATAGTTCCACATCTCCGTCACATTAACATGAGTATATCTAATGGAATCTTTCCCGAAGGACTAAAAACTTCCTTAATTATATCATTGCACAAAAAAAAAGGATAGGCAATTTATGGCAAACTATAGACTATTGCTTTGATACTAGACTTCTCAAAGATATTTGAGAAATTTATATATAAATCCCTATATATATACACCTTGAGAAGTCAAATATATTAGTCAAGGAACAAAAGGGATTTCGTAAACAGAATGCAATTAGAGAATATGGCCATTCATGATGTTCTTCTTCCTGTTCTATCAAATAAGGATCAGAGAAATCCTGTTTACGCTATATTTAAGGATCTAACCAAGGCTTTCGATTATGTAGATTACGCAATTTTGTTAAGCAAACTTAAAAAATACGGTATCAGGGAGAATATACTTAAACTGTTAGAATCCTATTTGGCAAAAAGAAAACAATATGTAGAAATCACACAAATTTGTACAAATATATCCAGATGTAGGACAGTAAAGTACGGCGTATCTCAGGGCAGCGTGTTAGGGTCTATCTTCTTGTTGTTCGTTAATGACCCTCCCGGACACATAAACCATCCTATGGTACTATTTGCTGACGATAGGCACAGTGGTATTTAACTGCAATGATTCTATGACTTATAAAATGAAATAAATATGACATTAAATACAATTATATCATAAATTTATATAATAATAAAATACTAATTATGCCATTTCACCAGAGAGTTCCGAGTAAGGACTCTGACATTAATTATTTAGGGACTCAAATAGAGTCAGCTACTGTCACTAAATTCCTTGGTATCATAATAGATAAAAAATTGATCTGAAGATCCGATACAGACGAAATCTGTAAAAAAATAGTAAATTCGCATATGTTTTTTACAAACTGTCAAAGACTGTCAGCCTAGAATCGGTACTAATGGCATATCACGGTTATGTTGCATCAACACTTAGGTATGGCATAATGTATTGAGATAACTCAGTCGATAGAGAATATGTAATTAGAGCTCAACAAAACTGTATCAGATTCAGATCTATGTGTGGCCTAAACATTCTTACTGTACCATCAATGTACATCTACGAAACTAATATATTTGTCAAAACACACAGCTCGCAATACAAAATAGCTTCCAAAACCTATTACTACTCAATAAAGGACTATTTGGATGACAGTTTTATAATTCCTCCTTCAGATAATAAGCATTAGGTCATCATTTTTTTTTTATATTCCTGTATTTATTGGGTCTTTACGTAATTGACATCACACTATAAGTTTTTACTGTCGACATTCTGGATATATTATGTTATTAATTTTATACTTGTTTTTTTTTATATAATTAATTGATATTATCCAATATTTTACATTTTTTTTATATTTCTTAGATTTTATCGTAGACATTCCTAAAATATTTAATTAATTTATTATTTATTTTGACATTCATGTATTCATTTGACTATACTTCATAAAAGATAACTTGATCTCTGCGACATATGTCAAACTGACGTTTACGTTATTGTTAGCCTGTCAAGCGCTATTGTTACTGTATTGATACTGACAGCTGTCGCAGAGATCAATCTATCTTATATGAAGTATAATTGACATTATACTATTTTAATTTTTTGACATTTCTGAAATGTTTTATTAATTTGGTACTTGTTTTGATTAATTAATTGTCAGAAGAATATTATATTGATTTATCCAACACTAGCTCTATCTATAATTTTTTATATTCCGCATCAGGTAGGCGTCGAAAAACGGCTGCCTGGTACTAGGATGGCAAGTGTTTTTAATTATAAAGAAATGGAAAAGTAAATCGCTTCTTTGTACGTTTTCGCGCCTAAGCCGCTGAGCAAATGTACCCTAGGTCCTGCAGGAGAACTTAAGATACTTTACTTTTTTTTTCTATCTGTTAATAGAAAGTAAAAATAAAAATAGCTCCTGCCCGAAATTATATAAAAAAAACCATTTGCTCGAAATTCACTTTTATTGAGTTACCGCTTTTTAGCACCGGTCTTGCTGTGACACAACATTATCAGATTTGCGCTAATACAGTACATGGCGTTATTCAGACCCAAGGTAGACAGACATATTACCCAGCCTTTGCAGGATTAATAGACATAGATTTGTGGACGTCGATATAACGCTTCGGTGCTTTAGTTGTACCAAGACGTCTTGTTCGGTATTAGGGCCAAGTGTAGCGAGTTTGTGGTCACTAAGTTCGATTTGGGGTCGTTGGTAACCACTTTGTTTGATTAATTTACGGTTTTCGTCTTTCAATGGCCCACAGCTCGGTCTAAGGTTAGTGAATTGATTTCAATAGTTTGGTATTTCTGAAATCTTATTTATCTAGCCTATATAAATATTTTCGAACTGCAGGGCAAAGGCCTCCTCTCCCTTTTTCATCGAGGCGTAAATGGCGGGACGGTAGATTTTTTTTTTAGTGAAAAATATTCCAACTTAGTAATTCTAAAGAAATGCATTAGCTACATATATATTGCTGATACGTACTGAACAAGTAAAATATAATAATAATTTAAAAACCCCCGAAAATGTTCTTGTTCATGGTTTTTAAACTACATTTATCTAGGAGCAGACCCGCTCCGATCGACAATCTATTGAACACATAATTATGACACGAGATCTTGCGAAAATACCCTGATGTAAACAGTAAAACGCCCATATTTTTTGAATGGTTCATCCGTTTAGGAGCTATGATGCTACAGACAGATACACAACTAACTATACACAGATACTCACACACACGATACACGTCAAAGTTATAGCAAACCTTTTTTTCCGTCACGGGTTAAGAATTAGAAGCAATGGAACAACAATATATCAAACCGTGACACATAAAATAATATCGCAAGTTTGTTCTATTATTATTTTATACTCATCTTTGTCAATAACGAACACAATACGGAATACAGGAAACACGGGAAGTAGATTAACTTTATCGCTACGCTTCATCCAATTGTGTCATTCGTTATTTTATTTCAGTTTCAGATCAATAATGGATACGTACGGTGTTTTGTTGAAGATTCTGTGCTTTTGTGCTTTAATTGCTCTAGCCCAAGGTAAGTTATATTATTCTGTATTTTTACTTACTAAAACATTTTAGTTTGTTTGTGATCGCATGCCATTCATTTATCTCTGTACATTTTCTAATTGATTAAAAAGTAATTTTGTTTGTTTAAAATAATTAACCGTTTAGTTAGTTCCATATGTATGTAGATTGTGGGAGTATTACAACTTCAGTTTATGTTAGGTTTTACTTTCACGTGGGCATGGTTATGCCGCATGATGCCTAAAATTACCATATTTCAAAATTTGTTCAGTGTCCTTTTACAAGCTTTTTATTAACTGGCTATATATTTAAGTATGTTCGGCTCAAATCTTGCAATAGAATTTTAAAGCAGTTATCCTCAACCGATTAAGATACAATTAAGCATAAACGTATTACACGTTTGGTTTGCATGACAATGCATGGTAAGCTAAAAAGCTTGTTTAGAAAAATTGAAAAAATTATTACCATACTGCAGCGTAGCCCAAACACAGGTTTAAGATTTTTCACAAAAATAAAAATTAATAGAATCGGATTCGTAAAGTGATCATTTACAAGCAATATTCATTTACAAATAGGAACATCCTGATTGGGATAGGGCATGAGCTAAAAAGTGTAGCTTTCTGACTGGAATAAGTGAGGGCTCCTTTAACTTGGGGGCCAAGTATCATTCATACAAGCTGCCGATGCCCTCCGACATGTAAATAATACTTCTCATCCAAAGCAGCTTCATATAGAATTGATCTCCCCAATGTTACTTACATTTCTAATAATGTGACTTTGGTTAATCAATTCTCCTTTACAATTTCATCAAATTGATACCCATAAAGTAGCATCCATCCAATCCTCATTAGCATAGTACCCGAAGATAAGTGAAACAATACAATTTTGTTCCCTCACATAAAATCCAGTGGGCAATAAATAATGGGCCGTCAGTTTACGGGTCACATCGTAACTGCATTTTAATGTGACCACATGTCTGTGGGTCCTACGTTTTATTGTTGTATTCTCGTTTGTGTCTATACCATAGAGTAATGAGACGACTCGGCGGCCACTGCTAGACTCGTATCAGTTGTGTAATTACTAGACCATTTCCTCAATAATTTGATTATGGGAATTCTTCAGAATATTTGGCAATGTCTGTGACCCTGGTTCTCCTACGCATATCCTCATTTCTGATTCGATCATTCCGAGCATAGGCCTCTCCATTGGTTTGGGTGACTTTGAGCCTACTGATAAGGCCCGTTGTTAGCGACCACGTCAGTGCTTAGTTACCAGTGTGACACTGGTCATAGACTTTCATCTTGAGATACTGTGGCAAGTTGGATGAGATGATGCCGCGCAACTTCCTGAACGTTGGCCAGCCGAGTCGGATTCGATGGTTGACCTCTTTCTCGAAGTTAGACTTACCTAACTGGAACGTTTGTCCCAGTATAGAGCCAAGAATAAAATGCAAAGTTGTATTTTGGAATAAACTTTGATTCGCGTGGGTGTGAAGCGAGTGTCCGTTTTACTCTCTCAAGTTGGTTGGCAGCTGTTCTTGCCCGTGATAACTCTGACTATGATTATGCTAGCCGAAACTTGTGCTCAGCGAAATTGCCCGGTTTGAATATTATAAGAAAAATGGCGTCTCTACTGACGAGGCGTCTAGATGCTCTGTGGTCTATACTTAAGTGCGTATCGTTCAGCCTTTAATAGATTTTATCTGTAGTATTTATTTTATTCTTAGAATTAGCTGCTTACTATATGGGTGTACGTGATATTGAATTATCGTATATTTCCGTCCTTTAAATTTTACAAGCGAAAGGTGTGACTAGGCAAGCTTATCGTTAGGCTTTGATCGCTTTATTTGTATCATCTTTTATTATTAGTCCGTACCCCAAATTGTTTGGGATTAGCGCAACAAATCATCTTCATCCATACGTACCTCCTTTTCTGTCAGTCATTATATCAATAGCCATGTCATCTTTCATAAGGCCATGTCTTTTTTTGGGTTCCATACCCAAAGGGTAAAAACGGGACCCTATTACTAAGACTTCGCGATCCGTCTGTCTGTCTGTCCGTCTGTCACCAGGCTGTATTTCATGGACCGTAATAGACAGACAGACAGTTGAAATTTTCACAGATGATGTATTTCTGTTGCCGCTATAACAACAAATACTAAAAACAGTATAAAATAACTATTTAAGGGGGGCTCCCATACAACAAACGTGATTTTTTTCAGTGTTTTGCGATAATGGTACGGAACCCTTCCTGTGCGAGTCCGACTCGCACTTGGCCGGTTTCGTTTTTGGTGTTCTCCCTCTCTTATATTCCTACATTATCCAAATTCATACTCCAAACTTGTATCTTGACATATTCCTTATTCCTCCGCATCATATTCCCTTGGCATGACAACTTTCCACGCAACTTTTCAGTCACTGGTGCCACTTTCTGACTTCCTTTAATATACTCATTTTTTATTCTGTCCATTTACAATTACTTGTACTATAATTTATTCTGTGGTAACAACACACATTCTTCCTATTACTTTTTATTAATAGCAAAATTATATAGGTACGTATAGATATTTTAATATAGATTTTTCGATAAACAGTGATTTGTAATATCTTTCAATTATTTCCGAAATAGGAGATCAAAATGAAAGTATTTATTCGATTGTCATGTGCCACGAAAATAACAATATAAACATTAATTCAAATCAAATCAAATAATTTATTTGCATAATACATGTTACAGGTACATTGTATTATAACCTAACGAGGTGTGCAAATTATAATATTTTAGGTACCTACTATGGCAACATTAAATATCAAACCGACAAAATTTTACTAACAGACAAACAGAATAAATTTTAAATGGGGTTACATTATAAACTAAAAATGTCAAAAAAAGAATAAGACAACATTAATTATAAATGTCAAATAAACAAAAAAACAAATTAGAAAATGTCAAATTAAACAATAAATAAAGAACGAATTGAAAAATGACAAAATTACACAAGTCAAATCAACATTCAATACTCATTATATTTGTGGTGACATTTCAGATAAAGAAAATCATTTTTTTATTTAAATAATCATTAATTGAATAATAATATTTTGAGGAGGAGAGGAGGAGCTCGTGGCTAAATAATAACAGCCGCACGGGTCGATCTTCAAGGTTAAGCAACGCTTGACGAGGTCGGTCCGTGGATGGATGACCATTTTCAACATACCGAGTTTCCTCCGTGCCTCGGAAAGCACGTTAAGCCGTTGGTCCCGGCTGTCATTTGAAGATCTTTGACAGTCGTTACGGGTAGTCAGAAGCCTGAGATCTGACACCAGTCTTGCCAAGGGGTATCGTGTTACCCAGTTACTGGGTTGTGGAGGTCAGATAGGCAGTCGCTCCATGTAAAACACTGGTACTCAGCTGAATCCGGTAAGACTGGAAGCCGACCCCAACAATAATTGGGAAAAAGGCTAGGAGATGATGATGATGATGAATTGAATAATAATATTTTGTAACTAGGAATTCATGCAAACATAACATCAAACCAATATTATTTTGCTTTGTGGCAGTTTAAATTTTAATTAATAAATGCAATGTACACTACACATGTACTCAGTACCTGAAGTTCGTTATATTCATAATATGCTTGTTAACATTGCCGAATATATTGTGGCGTTTGTAGCTGAGCTATTTAATTTTGCTTGTTTACTGGTGAAATTAATTATTATTTTATAGTTGGTAGCAGGATAATATATTAAATGTGCAGTGCAACAATTTACATAATATTAATCTGCGGTAATATTAATGTTATGTTTTAGGTAATAATCTCGACGATATTGACTAAAAGTGTTCTGTTCACATAATGATAAAACAAGCAAATTTTTTTAATAAATTGAAATATCGATTGGTATAAGCGCCTACTCTGATCCTATATAAGATGTAAGCAAGCTGTCGCTTATTTTATTCGATGTTACCGAATGGTCCTATAGTTAAAGTTGTTCAGATTTGTAAACTTCTCTCCTAGCAAGATTGTCATCAAAGTCACTCTGTAAATTTGGTGTATTATCTGCGGCCACGATATCTTTTAGAAGCGTTAACAACATCAATAAATATCAACATAAGTTTGGTTAAGATGTGCGATATTTGCTGATTTTATTGTCTAACAATAAAATTACTTGTTTATTTTAAAAACCAAGCGAGTGTGCAAACACCTAATAAAGTTATGTCCACAAGTGTCCACAACAAAGTAAGAGCGCACTGCGAACGATTGAGAATACTTCTCGCGATTAAAAATGTTGCTGCGTCCTCGAGGTTCTACTTGTTTGCAAGAGTCCGTAGACTCCATTCCAAACTAAATAAAAAAGCTCATACACGAATCACTTTCAATGCCTTGTTACAGCATGTATTTACCAACTTAGTAATTTTATCAATATTCCACTTAATATTCTGCACTAGTATATATTTGTTATTGCTATTAGTTTCCCTCTTTCTTTGTTTAACCTGTTTCTCATATAAAAATGCCACGACAATCACGTTTGGTTAATTTGGCTTCAGTGCACGTTTCACCTGAAATGTTTTATTGAGTAACACGCTCCCACGTTTCGGCTGCTTTTTGAAAAATCGCATCTCTCCCGCCGGCCGGCGATGACCCAGTATTTCGGGATGTTCAGTGTAAAAGCAATTTGGAATGACCCTATTTGGGGAGGCGTGAAATGTAGTACGTTTCCTTTTAATGCCCTGAAATCAATCTGGATTCAGATATTTTGTAGGATTCGATTTTTTGTATACCAAGCAATCTTGATTTTGACAGTACTTTGAAGGTTCCAACTCCGTACTGTAATACATGTGAAGAACGCATGCTGGTACGAACCTTACAATAAGCAAGCTGGGAGAAAATATTTCTGGCTGCTTATGATGTGTCTTGCGAATTTATAATAGGATTTAAATATTTTTGGAAAAAGAGTATTTTGTTTGGGCCGTCTGATTTGTTATAGCTTTGTCAGGTAATATTGGTAAATGTATATTAAGACCAGGCGTTGTGTTGTTTCGATATAAACCAAATCGACCTTAGGGTCGGCGTCCTCACAGTACCTAACTGGACATTGAGGCTGATAATAATGTATAATATCCAATAAGCCTGCCTCTTGATATGATTACATTCTACGAAGATACTAATTAGAATACAAATAGAAACTTCGTTGATCATCTGGCGAACCTATATAAATATAGAAACATCTTACTTCTTGACAACAAGACAACACGTGCGGCACGTTCCTGCAATCCAAGTGTAAAAATAGCAAGTGAGTAGATATCAATTAACAACATTTAATAGAATACATTTCCTTACAAGTTTGTACCAATATAATTCGATAACTAGCCTAGCTATATTATATTATTCTATTATTTACCGGTTTCCTATCGGATACAATAGCAATAAGCTGTGACGAACGTCATCTTGATTAATTCTACGTATAGAGGGAAAATATGAATAAATAATCAAATAATAAACTTAATGCTCTCTAAGATTTGATTGTTCATGTCGAAAACCTTTTCCGTTATTCAGACGCTGTAAAGGAGGACACTTTAACGGGGGTTTCTTATTCATCTATAAACCGGGTGAATTCAGGAGGCCGTTGTGTGTCTGTTGGTAGGAGCAGAAAGAGTGTTGTTGATTAGATGCCGGTTGACAGGAGGCCGAGTCTGAGGACTGTTGACTTCCCGAAGCAGAAGACGATCGCACGCACACATTCATAGATATAGTATAATCAGAATTCAGCGAGAAAGTGCGGGGTCTCGAGCGTTCTCGACGTAGATCTACGTGAAAGCGAAGGTCTTGTATGTGTGCGTGCATCTGGCAGGGAACGTAGGGAGAGTCGAGTCAGAGGGAGGTGTTATCAACCGGGTGTTATCGCGGCGTTGCGTACTGGCGTATGTGCGTAACGACTCACGCCACGCCCCCCGGCGTCTTCTCACGGCTGCTCTGGTAAGATGCGCGCGCATTCCTGTTCTAGCGTTAGGGTGAGATCACAGCAGGACACAATTTTGCATCTTTTTATCGTTATGTTGCCAACTTTTGCGTGACGGATGTTTATTGTAACAACGATTTTGTAAACGGTTTTACAAATGTTTCTACCTTTATGAATTTTCAATTTATTTTCAGGTAATTATTTATGTACTACAATTGTGTAATAAACATCACTTATGAAAACTTCGGTTTCTGCACAATGGCATTGAAACGGTTTCCCGGGTTAGTGAGCACTTTCAGAATCTGCTTGCACTGCTGGACTTTCAAAACCAACATTTTGTTTAGAATTTGCCAAGCAATAACATGATAATAAATTCTTCGAGTGTCTAATAAACGCCAAACTAAACTCAACGTCCCGGAATCGCAATATCAACGGTATTAGATTTCAGGCTATAATAGACGCGTTTTCATGTAATAAAGAAGCTAACTCATAAAAACTAATGGTGCACCCTCAGCTGTCGTAAATAGTCGTTTGTACTCGAGATCGCGTGTGAGCGAAGCTTAACATCGTGTCGTTCGCGTGATGCGTTGGAAAAATCTGTAGCTAGAATCAGTAGCGCAGCGCCGCCGCTCGGTCGCCGAAACTAAACGTAGCTACGTCACGCGCCTCCACGCCATCTAGCGGCAGGCTGCCCGCGCCGCATCGCCTCACCTGCCAAGCGACATTTCTCCGTCGCGCTCGCACCAGTGGCACGTACAAATAACCTCAAAACTCTCGCGAACCAACCAATCACCAAAATATTGCCCCTCGCAGTATTAATAACAGTGACCACTATCCGCAAGTCAACTCACAGTGTTATGAACGTGACGTAATCCTGTCACGCTCCTGGATTTGCCCTGCAGTGTTGCTTTATAGTGATTCTCGTAAAATCGAAAGTTTACAGGACGAATGTTCCTTTTGGTGGGCTGTCATCGGGCAGCCCCCAAATTTTGTGGAATGATGTGGTGGTTAATATTTTTATGTGTTGTAAACCTTAAAACATTCGGCGTACTTGCGTCGAATAGCAGTGGAACTGTATCAGAATGTGAGTAATTTTTTTTTGGATTGTTATAAAATTGATTGTTATTTAATTGCATGAATGGAACAATAGAAATGAGATTAAATGTAGTGGTCTGATAATGTAGTGTTTTTATAATGCCAAGGTAGATTTTGGTAAAGTAAACAAATCGGTTTAGTATTTATGTGAATGTTTGATCGCGCGATCTTTTTAACAGCTGGGAACACCTTGTCCGCTGCTCAGTGAACTAGCTTATTCATAGTACAAACAGGTTTGTTACGTACTCACCTGACGTAAACACGTGTGGTTTACTTTTGCCATAATTGTTTTTGTTTTTACAGAAGGACAGATTGAAAAAGTGAAATAAAAATGATAAGATAATGCCAGACAGTCACGCCATACCTTGTGATGTCACTAAAATGACAATAACACGCCCATTATGGAAATAGGTTTCAAGTTTAACTACAGATGACTATCAGAAGGTCATTGTCGATAAGGAATTTATTAATACTATACTTATAGCATTTTTCTCAAAAATGCATAATTCATTGAAGAGGTGTGTCATTGCATTTCAGTGTTGTTATGTGTGTTATTGATCTATTTAACATCTAAATACACTAGGAACTCGTTAATCTACTAATAAACACGTATATAGTAGCAATAAAGTAGAATAACATTACCATGACTAATGCGTGAATGAAAGACGATGATACTAGAATGTTTGTGGTTATATGAGATGACACGAGTATAAGAAAGAAAAGAAAGAAAGAAAAAGTGTTTATATGTCACAAAACGACATACAATACAGGAACATACAAGGATAAAGACAGGACATATAAGGATTCATTTGATTTAGAATTAGTGGCTATATATGCCAAATATTATGTTATGAATAAATAATGACTAAACTTATTCCAAGGATATTACAATTAAACACTCAGACAGGGAACAAATTCAAATCAATTGAAGCAAAAATTTACGCGTAGTTGCAGGGCGTATAGATGTTATGTGTAATATATAATCAAATATATATATAGGTATTTCTTGATCTATAAACACTGTAGGTATAGGTAATAACTTTACTAAGATGTGCGTCATTTACGGTAATTCTCCATTGTATTTAGTATAGGTACACAGTCTTTAATATCAACTCACATAGAGCACCATAAAACTGTAGTAATTAATAATTAAAATAAATAATATATTTGTATACTTTAGTGTATAGATTGACAAAACAATAATGCCTAGACCAAATTTCACTTTGCCATCATATATCTAGGATCCAAGATCTATGAGTCATATTTATATGATAGTGTAATATAAACGTAATATGAATCATGTTGTCTTAGAAAAAATATTTTTGACATTTGATATAAGATCAAAGATCCTATGTATGATCCTAGATATATGACAGTGTAATACCCCTCATAGGTATGAAGAAAACAACAATCTACATTGCACCAAAGCACCAACATTAATGTCCCTAAACATAAATGTTGGTGCTCAACAAACAATATACAATTTTAAGTAACCCAATACAAAAACATCAGAAGAGAATATTGAGAAACCTTCAAAAGTCAAGTGCTCTCTGTCTCACAAACCTAATTATGAACGACAAAAGAAATATCTTAACATAGAATGAAGGTTCTGTAATAAAAAAAAACAACAGAACCATTAGATTCAGATACTATAATTACTGATTATGATTTGTTGATACATAAAACAGCGTTTAAAACAGTCAACGCCTGTATTGATACAAGCGATTCAAGGTCTTATGTGGTTTCTGCGTCTGTCTCAGTCTCGATCACAACGAGATATTTAGCAGTTACAGTAGTGTCTATATCAACATGTTTGTCATGCATCTCGCAAATAATACAGGTATACTTAGAATGTTTACCGCAGCTAGGTACGATCATATTCATAACGGATTGAATGTGATACATTGATGCATAAGGTGACTATCTACATTCCACCATCTCATATTCGCAGATATTCGAGAACTAAACGGAAATCTACCATCTACCATCATCGTTAATGTTAGTGATTGTCTTTTACTATCGGTTTACGATTTTTTGCTTTATAAACAAGACTTTGCTATGCACGTCATGCACTGTATCAATTTTCTTGATTTAGGTATGCGTTTTGCAGGGCATGTGCCAAAACTGAAAATAGACAGTATAAACAGATGAAAGTGGCCGAAGACACTACGTTTTCCTGAATCAGTACAAAGTTCAATAGTTGTGGCGGAAAGCCAATGCTTCCAACAAAGATATGCGATCTTGTTTACAATTTTTTCGTGCAAGTAACCTTCGTACAAGTTCATTTATATATTTACGACATAGCGGTTAGAATGTGACAAAGAGTTGCACCCTCTAAATGGGTGGCCGAGCGAAAGTAGTTAGTTATACTGTCTCAATTTTGGCGTCCCAAAGCACAGCTGACGCGACGCCCATAAAAGTCGGCTGATGAAAGAGCACAATTCCATTGTGATGGCTATAAAACGGGCTTTGTGTCCGGAGAAGGCGTCATTATATGAAAAATGAAAAACGAATCGCACTTGTCACATTCAGCTCGATTTTATTGGAGGAACACGGACTAAGATCCCAGAATTTGTCAATCAATAGATTTTTGTTTATGATTCTATTATTTTGGACGCTCCGGACATTTACACATTTTGCGGAACTGAGACAGTCGATTTGGCACCATTATGTTGCTATAAATCTACCAGTATTTGCGAAAATTGCTTTTATTTTTATGCAATCGTATCTGGCTACTGGTTAGGTAGGTATCTTCCGCAGTCCCGCTTTAAGCGACAGTGCGTCAATAAGGATGACGGTATAAAGAGAGCGTGATTTGATTGGTCAATGAGCGCAATGAAATCTATACAAAGTGACGCTGGAGTTCCCTGCTTGTAAGCCGTAGTTTACAGTTCGTTTAATGTGTCCATCCTTATCCATAATTCTATAACTTTATCCTATCAACAATAATCTTTAGATGACCTATACAGCCCGTAGGAAAATATAAAACAAGACTAAAACAAGGATTGGATGCCGAGGCTTTTATTATATTTAAGAAACAATCAATAAGATGATACTGCTTAAGTGTCTTTGCACTACTAGCACAGTGCAAGGACACTTTAAAACCGTAAAAGGAATTTTATGGTATACAATGTAACTCATTTTGTTATGAAGTTTTAGCAATGGCTCGGCATTCCAGGGGATCGGAATATACACAGTTCTGTTTTGTTAAAATCCACTTCTAAATTGGTAGCACACATTTTACAGGACATATACCCCCACATTAACTTTTATGACACTGGCGAGGACGAGCTGATTCACTCTTTACATTCTATCATGACAACAATCCAATTTCGGGGAACGATTCAACCATTTTTAACTACGAGCGAATTTATTTTGGGCAGTTGGGCAGTAGATAAAATTGGGGTCAAGTACATTTGTACGGGACCAGCTGCAAAGCAAGAAGGGACAACTGCAGATTAGATAAGGGCCCACTTTTTGCCTTCAAGTTTAATGAAGGGCGCACGATCTGCAAACGCAAGCACGTTGCCCGAAGGTTTCGGGACGAACTATTTTGTACGTGTACTTAGTCGGAGGACGGGTGGGTCAGGGGGTTTTTTTTTCATTAGGAAAGAGTCCTGAGGCTACGTCTGCCTTTGTGTCGTGCGTATGTTAGGTACTTCTTTTGACGTCTCGGTTTCTTAATAACTAGATAAAGAAGTATTATTTTGGATATTATCATGAACGACGCAAAGTTTACACAGTCATGTTGTTGAATATTTTTGGGAATTATTTAACACTAGCTGTCGCCCGCGGCTTCGCTCCCGTCAACTGGCTACCTACTTACCCTACCCTACCCTACCTACCTTACCTACCCTACCTACTCTACCTACCCTACCTACCCTCCCTAAAGTAGCTACATTTATTTTTACTAAATTTATCCTATGTCCTTCCTCAGGATGCCATGTATCCCCTTGCCAAATTTCATTGAATTCTGTTCAGTGGTTTAAGTGTGCAAAAGTAACAGACAGACAGAGTTACTTTCGAATTTATAATATTAGTATGGATTATATTTTACAACGTTCGCTGGTTGTTTGTAACACTTTTGAGAAGTTTTGGTAGTTTTGTGTCCCGGTGCGTGTTACTAGTATTTTTGCAGTTCAAACGAATTCAGTATTACTTAATCAAGTTTTAGTTTTATATTTTAAATATTGACGTGGTCGCATCGCATCGCATTCACTCTCGTTACATCGCATCCGATATTTTACTAAAGTAAATATGTAGCCCACGTTTTAATAAATCAACAAACTATCACATACGTCGTGATAATAATATTTATTCAGTAAATATCAAGATAACATACAAATGGGCCCCAGCTATAGTAGCGAAAACTGTCATAATAGCTGAAGCAAATGCCTGCGGATACGTCATAAAAGTTACTAAATACATATTAAAAGCAAAACGAAATTACGAATAAACGAAATTAGGAATGTAAAAATGTTAATTTATTATTGTATACCAATAGCGGACTTGTTTTTAACCCCGACGGAAAAAGAAGGTTGCGATACACGGATACAAAGACATACAGATACACAGATCTGTATGTCTGTGTATCCGTGTATCTGTGTGTCTGTCTGTGGCATCATAGCTCTTAAACGGATGAACCGATTACATTTTTATTTTTAAATTTGACTTTGTGGAGAGTGTTCTTAGATATGTTTGATTAAAATCAGTTCAGCCGTTCAAAAGTTACCCACATTTTACTCATTGAATCTGGTTTTTTTCGCAAAACGATGTCATAATTACGTGTTTTGATAGATTGTCGATTGAAGCGTGACTACTACTATGTATATTATATGTAGTTTAAAAAGCATGAAATAAAAATTAAATTTAAATTTTTATCAATAGTTGTTTTGACCAAAACTAGCTCAGAAACGAAGGCCGATATTGTCTTTAGTCTAATATAAATAAATTTATTCGATAACTCTCGTTACTCAATTATGTAATTTTTTTCCGAGGCCGATATATCAGAAATCATCAAAATATTAATTTATCGGCAAAAAAGATGTATCAAAACAGATAAAAATGCTACAACCTTGTTTAAGACAGGTATTCTCCAGAGGACTTTGTAATGGATGAAGCAGACACGGTTTGAACTCTTGGTTTCTTTATATCTGAGACAGAATTAGGTCCGTTATTGTGTTCACAAGTTAACGATTAACGTGCTTTTGCATGTGCTCTAAGTGACGTAATTGTTTTGTTTAAGCATTAGCACTTCCGTCTATATTGAACTCAGTTTTTGCTGTAATGTACCTAATGATTAGAACAGATGACAAAAACATTAGTTTTTTTCGTAGTCATGATATAGTAGAAATATAGCGTTGATTGAGAACATCATTAGAAGCTTCCGTTAATTTGCCGACAAGGATATCCAACCAAATTTTCCTGCTTGTGAATTCATGCACGTACACATACACACGTCCCAAAAATCACTTCGCGGCGTTATTCCTTACATTTCGGAGCAACAGGGAAATTTACGTAGTAATAGCGAAATATAATTTTTTCCCCGTCCAATATAACCGCAACAGTGAGCTCGGAGCCATCCATTACTTTGTGACGCGCTATGAGGGTCCCCAAATTGGTTATTTTAGCGACACGGTGTAGTCGGACAAATTCACCAACGAGTTTCACACGATGGCTGACGAAATTTCACTTTTATATTCAAGACTAGCTTTTGCCTGGCTTCGCCCGTGTGAATATCGAAAATTATCTCACGGGAACGTAGGGACCACGATGGTAAAAGGTATCCTAAGTTCTAATTCAGGTCCCGGGTATCATTCAGATGCGTTATAAAATATGCAAACACATCTATATCATTACTAGGATATGGTATCAATATCGACAGATGTCATACTTACAGCCGTAGTAGATGTAGCATAGCCCAAAGAAATGGCAAAGCCAAGAATTGGACCAACTAGTGCCGATCACGCACCCGCATATCCCGACGCAAGTTTACGAGGTAACACCGGGCCTCACCGGGATGGTTTTAGTTTTTTATTTTCCGTAAGAGCCTGACAGATCCCTCCACCCTGGGGCGGCGAAATTCATGAGCATTAATTTGCACCACGAAAAAAGAACTGGTGTCGGTGAACAAGGTAATCAATCAAGCTAACCGTAGCAATAAATATATTATATATATCGAATATTAAAGAAAAAATAACAAAAAAATCACGATTGTAAAAAGTGAGGGAATCGAATGCGTAGGTTATTCTAACCAAATGTCGTCGATCTCATCATCGTTTCCCATCAGGTAAGATACATGTCAAACGAAAGTCCTTACACAAAGAAAAATTAAACAAATCAGTTTGCTAATGATAGACGACGGCGTTAAGCCGACCTAATTTTTAAACGATGATAAATGAACATTTTGTTCGGTGACCCTAATTACAGGTATAGGATTAGCACAGGTTAATATGATTAAAAAGAAATATGAAGTTCAAAGTCATTATGTCACATGTGAATTTATGAATTTTAAATAAAAACTTTTTGGAAAAACAGCTATTGAAATTGCGTCGATAAGCGATAATAGTAGTGCCATCGCATAAGGCTTTGCGTCCATGTGAACATATTTGCAATTTTGCTTAGTAAAAGTCGTTTATCGGTGTTACCCGTATATAAATCGTATCGCGTCGAGCCATCAGGGGGGTGGACCATAAGATCTTAGAGTAAGGTTGTTTTGAGTATGTGCAAGGGACAGATGTATATGACTTGTATATGTCATGGACCAAGTGATTAACCAAGGCACTATGAATAATGCCTGGGCAATATAGATCTAGTCAAGTCAAATCGGGCAATGTAATGAATACTGATTTAAACTTCTATATTTATCACATTGTCTGATCATTATGAATATCGCTACGTAACGGTTGGGCTATTTGATAATTCAATTTGATAATTATGGTCAATGAATTAGTTCAAGAGCGAGCGAAGCGAGCCCGGAAGCTTAGGGCACCCCAACACGGTTACTTTAGACCCTGCAGACAGAAATGGAAGCCCGCATAACGAGGCTCCGTCGACTTTGTTGTTTTAAGTAGTAATCGTACTTACCTATTCTATATTAAAACCAATGCCAACATTAAAATAATAAAAAAACACATGTTATTATTACCCGGCCCAATAAGTGATGGGTATTTATTCATAAAACCCGGTCAATTTAATTATTTCAATAGTTTTTATCAAATTGGCTACTGATTTTTCAAATTGCCCGGGCAATTTGAATAATGACGTATTAATCACTTGGTCCATAACATATACATCTGTCGCTAACGCACACTCAAAATAACCTTACTCTTACCCTTATGGTTTACCAGTTTTGTTTTTTGGGATTGTAAATCATCCATCCATGACTTCTCCCGCTCTGGGTGAGGCGGGAGAGCGTGTCCTACTTTTACTAACTAAAACCCACCCGTGTTCCTTCAGTTGCTTGAGCCAGGGCCGCGATAACTCTTCTTTAAATTTCACCCCCTGGAAGATCATTTATTGAAAAAAAAAGTTAATTCAAAAAATCAAAAAACCCGCCTGCTTAAAAAGCGAACTAAAAAGACGTAAACAGAAGAAAATCATTTATTTATTTATGTACACACAAAACACTTAACAGAGAAAAGAAATAATACATATAGAAGAGCACAAAGGTACTGCTTATTTCAAATAGAAATTTCTTCCAGCAGACCTGCGACAGGAAAGTTGGATGATATACGAAGACACAGTGTGTAGAAGGAAATAAGGAAACTTAAAATAGACTAACAACTATATAACTATTTATCTTAACTAATTATGTATAAATAACACATATACCTTAAATAAACATATAGAAGATAAAAATACATACATAATAATATATAATAATTACAATATGGTGGAGAGGTAATGATCTTTGACTTGTTTCTTGAATAGATGTACATTTTGGGAATCACGAATATTAGGTGGAAGTGAGTTCCACAGTCGTACTGCATGAACAGAGAAGGAGTGGGAATAGAAATTAGTACTATGGGATGGGAAGTTTAGGTGATGCTTAAGGTGTGATCTACATGGGACATCGGCAGGGCGAGTGAAGGAGAAGTGATCGCGTAGATATTTAGGGTAAGTAGGGTTAAACAGGATGTTGAAGAGGAGACATAATACTCGAGTGTTCCTGCGAAGGCGGATAGGGAGCCACTTGAGATCCTTGCGGAACTGAGAGACATGGTCGTATTTCCTCAGACCAAAAACAAAACGGATGCACAGGTTTTGCAAGCGCTCAAGCTTATTTAAGAGCTCCTCCGTGGCATCCAGATAGCAGGCATCAGCGTAATCAATAATCGGCTGAATTAGAGTTTGAGCTAGATAGATTTTAGTTTTAAAAGGCAAGAGGCTTTGAAGGGATTTTAACGAGTGAAAGGAAAAGTGCACCTTACGACTTACCTCATTTACTTGAGCTCGCCAAGAAAGATTACTGTCTATTAAAACACCAAGGTTCTTAGCAGTTTCAGTGTAAGCGATGGTCGAACCGTCAAGAGATAAAGGCGTCATATTGGATATATCAAGCGCAGTGCGATAGTACCGACTGCCTATGATCATAGCCTGGGACTTGGATGGGTTGATTTGTAATCCGTAGGACTTAGCCCATTTACTTATACTCTCCAGGTCACGATTCATGGCGTCGATCGCTAAGTCCACATCTGCAAGCAAGAAGTGTCGGTAAAGCTGCAAATCGTCTGCGTAAAGATGGAAGTTGGAAGTGATAACTTTGGTAACAGTGTTTATGAAGATAGAGAAAAGAAGAGGAGAGAGAACGCCACCCTGAGGAACACCAACAGTGAGATCACACCAATCAGAGAACATCTCTTCAAGGCGAACACACTGCGAGCGACCCCGAAGATAAGAGTCAAACCAGGCTAATGCAGAAGAAGAGAAGTTAATAGACTGAAGAACCCCAAGCAGAATGTCGAAGTCCACTGAGTTAAATGCACAACTGAAGTCAAGCAGGACTAACACGGTGAGAGATTTATTCTCCATAGCCCAGCGGATGTCGTCAGTGACCTTCAGAAGTGCAGTTACAGTACTGTGACCTCTACGGAAGCCAGATTGAAAAGGACAGATAAGAGAATTAGACGAGAGGAATCTGTAAATTTGACCATGAACGATGTGCTCGAGAACTTTAGAGAGGAAAGGAAGTATGGATATGGGTCTGAAGTGAGATAAAGAAGAAGGATTGTTTATTTTGGGAAGGGGTATTATGTGTGCCTGTTTCCAAGCTGATGGAAATGTGCCAGAGAATAAAGAATAATTAATAATGTGAGTGATAACGTGTAGGAGTTCCGGGAGAATAGGTATTATCATTGTCGAGCACAAATTATCATGGCCAACAGCAGAGGAGGAAATAGCAAGAAGAGATTTTTTGACATCATCATCCGAGACAGAATTTAAACTAAACAGTGGGCAATTCGGTAACGGCAATTCGGAGAGTTCAATCAAAGTGGAAGTTTTGACACTAGGGTCCAGAGAGACAGGTGGAAGAGAAAAGTGCCTATTAAGAGCCGACAAGTCGACATCTTTACAGGTATTAGTGGGAGCTTTGCCGATACCGACAGACCTTAGAAATCTCCAGACATCAGAAGGCTTCCGATCGACTAGAGATTCATGGAAATAGCGTCTCTTAGCATCTCGACACAAACGATTGCAGTGATTACGTAGAGCTTTGAAATGAGCAAGATTCTGATCCGTGGGTCTACGCTTGTACCTGCTCTTCGCCTTGTCCTTATGAGCAATAGCGTCTTTAATGAGAGCACTCATCCATGGAGCAGGATTACGCCTAACTTTAACTCGCCGACGCGGTGCATGCTTGTCGAATAATCCCAGCAGTTTGGAATTAAAATAATTCACTTTTTCATCGACACTGGCGCTTTCGAAGACGAGAGACCAGTCGACATCACCTGCATCACGCTTCAACGCCACCAGATCAATACCATTATAATTACGCAAAAAAATTACTTGAGGTTTGCGTTTAGGAGGCCGGATACGATATGAGAGATAGATGAGGTCATGGTAAGAAAAGGTTGCAGTAAGTTGCCCAAACTCAGCAACATTGTGAGGGGAAGAAACAATCACAAGGTCAAGAAGAGAAGGCGTGCAGTTGGGAAAGTTATGTGTCGCAGAGAGAGGTAGAATTTCAAGATTAAAAGAAGATAAGAGGGAACGGAGTTTTAGTGAACGTGAGTCATTTTTGATTAGGCATGTATTAAAGTCACCCATCAAAATAACATGATCGTACAATGGGCAAAAAATATTTAGTGACGATTCCAAAGAGTCAAAAGTTGATGTGAAGATTAGGAGAATAGAATACTGCAAGTAATATTTTGGCATGATTTAGGATAATCTCTAGGAACAAGAATTCAGCCGACTCAGAGAACTGAGACGGGGATGCACTAACAACTTTGTGAGGTATATCAGCACGTATATAAATGGCGACACCACCACCACCCTTGCCGGTCCTGTCATTTCTGACCAGAACAAAGCCAGGAAGTGCATAGTGCGCGGAAAGGAGAGAAGGCTTAAGAAAAGTTTCAGATATTAGGAGTGCATCAAGATGAGCACTGCTAAAGGATGCCAGAAGATCGGAGTGATGACCAGGAACACTCTGAGCATTAATATGGGCTATGTGGAAATCATGTTATGCA
This sequence comes from Anorthoa munda, assembly GCA_945859665.1. Taxonomy (NCBI): domain Eukaryota; kingdom Metazoa; phylum Arthropoda; class Insecta; order Lepidoptera; family Noctuidae; genus Anorthoa; species Anorthoa munda. The sequence goes on along the minus strand of OX243900.1, from coordinate 11,971,500 downwards.
GTCGGAGGATACATATTCGCGAGCTGGCTGACTAATACGAGATGTATCCTCCGACTGCACATCATGATTTTCTTCTTGTTTACGTCTTTTTAGTTCGCTTTTTAAGCAGGCGGGTCTTTTGATTTTTTGAATTAACTTTTTTTATTTATAACTTTTTGTTTAACATATTTTTTTCGAATTAGGTACATTTAAACATATAAGTGTTATATATTTTTGAAATCTCCTCTAAAAACCCTTCATTTTGATACCCCACTCGATGGGTATAGAAGAAGAAAAATATTGCAACCCCCACAATATGGCGCTCAAAATCCGCCATGTTCCTTTTTTTTTAAAGGCACATAGCTAAGAACACTTGGGCGGTCAAGAGCTATCTAACGATGACTTTATTTAAAAAAATCCGCGAATTAGTTTGAAAGATATGAGGTAATAAAGAATATTACATACATACAAACATACAAGATACGCGCGAAAAACATAACCATTTCCTTGCAGCCGGGAAAAAATGCCAATTATTTTTTTGAATATGCATATAAAATAAAATATGAAAAAAATTGCTAATTGTTCCATATTGATGCTATGCCTTGGTTTCTAATATTTTCTGCAAATGCTTATTCTTGCCTCTATCATCTGATTTAAGTACCACATCATTAAATAAGATTTGAAGACACTACATACTCAGTAGCAGCTTGAGAATATACCTACATAGTTATAACTGATAACCGAGTTAGTCCCGAGACTTAACTGTTCCATTAATTGCAAGCAAGTTGTGTCTGCAAGTTTTGATCAACATGTGTGTTGCGAAGTTCTTGTTCGTGATTTGTTTTCTAAAACTTATTTGTGTTCAAAGTCTTTGGGTGCTTGCCTAAGTATTGATTTTGTTGGGATGTCTTATATTAATTTTTCTGTTTCAAATTTTACTCTCTTCAAATCCATTGTAATATTGTAATTTTTTAAGGTATCTGTCCTTATTCAACAAAGATTAATTTGTTTTTGGTGCACCATTCCACGGTGTGTTTCAAAATTGCCAAATAGATTGTACCTGTCATTACAGATGATTCCTTGTCATCCCAAATTCCCAAGCATGGTAATTCCTAATCTAATAAGGAGTTTATAACGCTCCAAAATTGAGTAAATAAAAACAAATTTTAATCAGAAAAAACCCATAAGTTATATTCGAATTGAAAAAAATATTAAGTTTGGGATATTGAAAGGTTCATTTATCTTTATGACCTGGCAACATCATCACTTTGATAAGTTTTAAGTTCACAATAAAGATAGGTTCATTTGTTTCGCCAAATAACCGTTCAGTACTTGACCAAGCAATGACTTCTAGGAACTTTTAATAATTTTTAACTGCCGTTCCGTTTCTGACCATACGATAGCAGCTCAATTAAGGGTCCGTGCCAAGTCCAATGCGACACTTAACGTTGACCTCGATTCTGTATTGGTCCGTTGTCATTAAACCTCACTGCTGCTGCCCTTTGCTATGTCGATGGTACACATAGACGTTTCTATAACAGGGGTTAGATCGGAAGCTAACCCGAAATTTGACAATCGATTTTAATCTCTTCATCTTTCAAAATAGGTTCGAATTTTCATTGAACAGCATCCAAGTTTAAGCTTTTTCACTCCTGAGTCAGCCATTTGGTTCCGAGCATGAACTAATTGTGGCAGAGTTGGACGTTTAGTACATTTGCGATCAATGGTTTATTTTTGTCGCTCGCATAATATTGTGTTTGTGGTTGACATTTTAAAAGGACTCCAATGATATTTTTTCAGTTTATTTAGAAGTTCAGTGTGTTGCGGGACAAAAAACCAATTTACTTTATGATGTAGGCGTACTAATTATTTCCAAAATGGTGGTTATTTGTTCTCTTTGTTCTCCAGAAATTATTCGATTACGCGCCGTAAATAAATTCTAGTATTATACTTAATAGAATTTTGAGGAAACTCCCGCAGTCACAGAACTCCAATTCAAGTTCTAAAAACTTAATAAAATTGAATGTCATGCCCGAAAAGTCTTTAGCGACAGTTTTACACTTCTCAAGAGTTTAAATTTGCGCCTTTGTGGGAGGCCGGGAGCTCCTTACCGCAAAGTTGTTGTTACAATGCTCAGCGATGACTATGTAAGGCCGCTTCAGTCCATAGTTAATAAAGTTTCGAACAAGTTATTCATACTTACTAATGAGCCAACTCATACTAGGTTTCTCTCGGCATGTTCTCAATTACGCCGATTCAATTGTAGCAGCGGCGGTAGGCGGTTTCATGATTTAATTGTCTTAGTTCAGCATTTCTTGAAATATGAATAATTATGGTTCTATTTCAAAATTTATTCTGCCATCGTCGACGTAAACAAAATTAACAATAAGTATTTATTAAATCTTTTATGACTTTGCTCTAGTCTACCACAAATACTACGCCACTCTTGTTTCATAATATGAATTTCGTGGAAAATTATCGCAACGAAACTGCGCTATTCTAGCCATTTCACGTGTGTATTTAAATACGGGAACGTTACAACGAACTATTCATTAAAATACTTTAAAATCTGTGAAAATAGTGAAGCATTTCAATGTAGAAAGGAGAAAATTGCATATGGAATGCTCATAACAAGCGTAGAATCGTTTGGTTCTGCAGAATGGGCCCCATGTCGGGAATAGTGGCGGAATGGAAAAAGTAAATGCGACTTACACAGATGCAGACACAATCTTGATAAGATATAGATATAATGTTGACGTTTTGAGTGAACACATATTGCAGCATTATTGGGTTCTGGTTCGCGACATAAAGGATAACGATGTGTTATGATTATATTTCATTCACATGCTTCCTGAGGTCCTGAGGTCGGTTGATTGTTCGGAATGATGCTCAACACCGTTTCGGAGTTTTGATCCAATTAATCCATTGTTGTATTAGTATATAAATGGTTTACTGACCTAGTAGTCCTTTGAAGAACTCATTAATCTTCAGAAAGTAATTTCTTAATTGAACTCAATATATAGCCAAATACAGTTAGCGTTTCCTTCTGCTTCTTTTCTTAAGCTATATTCACTAAGTCCTAGCTTCAAAACGATTGCTTCTTTTATAATTCTGTCTCTGCTTATACTTCCTGTATAGTTAATTTAGCTTCTTTTTCGTTGATTTTCATGAAATTTTGAATAAGCCACTTCGCAAGGCGTGCCTGCGGGAAAGTTTGCGCATTAGCGGAACCGGAAAAAGGGGATGAAAAAGTTGACGACAACTTCTCGCAAAGACACTAAAATCGCGAGGCGTTTGCAAAAGTTACGCCCAAAGTTAATAGCGAAATGATTTGGTCGGTTTTAGGTTATTTATTATAAGTATGGATGTTAAGGATTCGGCAACAACTTTAACAAGGGTTTTGAACAGATGCCTTTTATTAAATCTTTTAGGCGGAATTCATGCTTCTGATGATGCCGTTTCACGCGAAAACTTTTCCGAATTCAATTAATTAAAAGAACTAACAATATCGATTAGGGATTTTATTGAAGTGATGATATCGGAACCGAAGTCGGAATCGGCGGTTTTAAATTTGGTTTGTCAGTTTCTGAACCGGAACCGAAATCGGAACCGGAGGCGGAGGCTGATGAAAGATGTCTTAAGAGAAAGCAGGTTTAATAAAATAAATTAATACATACATTGTTAATCAACCTTTTTAATTTCACCTCAAAAACAATACACTTATCTAGGCCTTTAAATAAAACAAACAAGTTTTCTAAAATCGTTATCAGTATTATTATAAACAATTTTGTACGCATTCACTGCGGCCGCATACCGCCACCGCCACTACGCATCGAATTCCAATAAACTTCGATCTAAAAGTTTCGGAACCGATATCGAAATCGGTGGTTTAAAAAACAATCGACAGTTCCGACTTTTCGGAATCGGAGTCGAATATCCTAACATCCCTAATATCGATTACCAACACAATCGAAAGATTATATTTCAGTCAAACTGAAAATGCAGACGTTCCGAAAATGAGCAACTAACGAGAATAGTTAAACGGACCTGTAATTTGCATACAGATTGGCTTTCAGGGATAAACGGTCCATTTGTATTCAAACGCAGGAACCCAGCTCAGTGGTCGAGGAGCATTTATCCAGTTTAGGATTTAAATCGGCCGCAGTATCATCTGCTTATCGATATCATGTACTCCTAAGCTCTCCCGAAACTTTACTACTGCACAATATTTTCCTTTCTACTTAAACTCATTCTGGCAGTTTGCAAGTTTCCGTTTTTTAGGCACCGAATTTGGCAGGCAGTTGATTCTTCAACGATTTGTATTAAAATTTATCGATTATGAGATTACGGAAACTTTATATCCCATTTCCCTGCAGTTTTCTGTCTGTTACTTAATTCTCATTTCGTGATTGTGTTAATTTGGGTTTTTATTGGAAAATAGGAATACAAGCTTTTCATTTTTTACCTTATACCTATTAAAAAAATTGTTTTCTTTCAATTACATTTCTAAAGTTTTACGGTTGCCTTCTACAGTAAATAAACTGCCCTTTGGTCAACCTAGCTTTAGCAGAATCCTATCAAACTTGTACAGAATCCTTCTGTTTGTCCGTCCACCAGATATAATCCTCTTACGGTGGCCGAGAGATACCACGGGCATAAGTTCATTGGCTTATTCTAAGCCGGAGACACAACTAACTTGATTAAACCTTTGTTATCTTAAACAAACGTATATTCGTCCTTAATACAGGTAATTTAGTGACCATACAAACTGACACATATAACCCGGATAGTCTTTCTTCGTTTAAATGGCTATCACAACACGATCTATCCTTTGTGGGGACACAATACATAGTTGAGGTGAATGACATGCGACCGGGCCGAGACAGCCGATGCTGACAAGCGTCGAGGGGAGTGCGAAAATAGACCAATCTCATGTACATGACGTCATTTGACGCGTAGATGGGCATGGAAACTAGAATTTTTTTTCTGTACAGTTAAATAGCCTGTCTATGGTGACAATTTGGCTTTGACAGCGCCTTTTGTAGCAAGGAGAATTTTTGTAGTAGATAGAGTAGATATTGTTTAGATTTGCTGTCAGTGTACGCTTTGTGTCTCTATGAGATAACGAGAGTGTTTGGCAGTCACTTTCTGGGGCCAGACAAAAAGTTTGCGCACACGAAGGAGATATATAAATATATCAGTCTCGATTATTCTTACTACGGCTTTAATAAGTGCTGCATAATCTTTAATGATCCTCATGATCATGAGATAATTCAACAATCCAAATGATAATAATTATTATTTGGATTATTTAGTGACTCGTCTAAATTGCGTCAACTCCGTCTACAATTTTCGCAGTTGAAGACTTACTACTGACGTGCGTTAGATTGTACTAGGGCCAAATTTACACTCAATTATTCTAGGCACAGTGTTCTGACAGTTGAGTACTTGAGATATACCTGTTATAAAATATTTTTCGCGTTATTTGTTCATTATTCAAAATTTTTATTTTTCCTATTCATAGAGGAATTTTCCAAAAACACCGGTTGCGTGATTCATTGATCGGATAAAATATATATTCTAGATGGGGTCACAAGTTTCAAGAAATTTTTATAACTTGAATAGTAAGCTTCGCTTCTTGATATTTTCTTAGTAATTTCGACCCATTTGTTATACTTATTTTGTTCTGATAAGTACTGTAGTGGACTGTATATTGGTGTTGTTTTGTTGGGGTCTTGTTGGAGGAATGAAAATACTATCTTGATTCGTATCTTCAATTTATTCCTTACTTGTTACCCCTTGTAGAGCAGGAGACCGACTGTGTCTCAACTCCCAAGCGGTCCGGCTTTTATACAAAAAACCGTTAGCCGCAAACAATAGCGCCCTTCTCCCTCAACGGTATTCGGGCCCGGCATCGCAGAAATGCCGATTTTATTAAACGTATCTTACTTAAATCTACACAAATTATACATTTCTTTAATCTACATACTTAATTCTACCTAGGAAAAAATATAAAACGTGTAAAAGGTCAATACAAGAGTCTTAAACCTAACCTACTCTAAGTACTCTACTTATGAGCTATGAAAACATACATAATCTTGTCTAATTAGCTACCTTTTCTCTAGTTCTTATATATATTACAAGTGTAGTCTTAATCTAAAACTCACATGGCACCTATGTCAATCCTATTTTAAATATCCATGTGGTATTTTTAGAAGAGAAATCTACTAGACAATGCAACGGGATATAACCTTTTTCTCACGCCACGTTAATGTCTTTGGGATCGTTCAAGGCGGCCCGCTAGCCATTAGATTAATGAGGGTTCGTTTACAGTTCCGAAGACAATAAGCATTGAATTTAACTTATTTTTATAACACTGTAAAATGCCGACAACAGACCTTAATGTTCGCGTAATTCATATACCGTTGGAAGGTCCAAACATGTGGCAGGCCTTAAATAACTGTTTACAGAATTACCGTGAGAAATGTCCCTATGCTAAAATAATATGCGAGACGTTCTGTCGTTTATAGTTCTCCCCCCGGCGCAGCTCGCGTAGCCTCCTTCGTTGACACGACGACGAGCTTGCTCACGGGGCGTCGGAAGGTGCCGGTCCTGGTGCGCACCTCGACGACTCTAACGCCGCCATCCGGTCCGCGATGCGTGCGCTCGACGATTCCCATCGGCCACGTGTTCCGTGGCAGTGTGTTGTCGACCACGAGGACCACGTCGCCGGCTTGCATGGGTCGTACGTTGTTCTGTGGCTCGCCGCGAGGTACCAACGTGGGCAGGTACTCGCGTAGCCATCGTCGCCAGAAGTGGTCAGCGAGCGCCTGACTAGCTCGCCAAGTCCTCCGGTCGTCCTCTTCGCAGGGTCCTGTCGTCGGCAGCCCCTGGGACGACCCCAACAAGAAGTGGTTGGGGGTTAGGGCCTCGGGGTCGCTGGGATCCACACTAACGTGTGTCAGCGGTCGCGCATTGATTGAAAACTCAGCCTCAGAGAGCAGAGTCCTCAGTACTTCTTCCGCCGGCGCCTTCTCTCGCAGGGTCACGCTGAGTGCCGTCTTCACGGAGCGCACCATACGTTCCCACGCACCACCTTGGTTGGGCGCGCCGGGAGGGATGAAGCGCCACTCCAAGCGATGCAGTAGCCCCTCATCTCGCAGGACAGGCATCCACTCGGCGTAGGCATGGCGTAGCTCCTGGTCGGCCCCGCGGAAGTTAGTCGCGTTGTCGGAGTACATCACGCTCGGCCAGCCCCTGCGCGCGGCCATTCGTCTCAGCGCCATGATTGCTGAGTCGGTGGAGAGTGAAGCGACAAGCTCGATGTGCACGGCGCGGGAGGTGAGACACGTAAAGAGTGCGCCCCACCTCTTCTCTCGGCGGCGTCCTACCTTGACCATTATTGGCCCGAAATAGTCCACCCCACAGTTGGTGAACGGGCGGTGAAAAGGGTCAAGGCGGGCGTGTGGCAGGTCTCCTGTAGCTGGGGTTTGCGGTGTCACCCGCCTCGTTTTGCAGAAGGCGCAGCTCCTCTCGACAGCGCGTACCGTGGGTCGCAAGTGAATGACCCAGTACCGCTGTCGTAGGTCGTTCGTCACACGCTCTCTATTGGCGTGGCCTGCAGCGCAGTGCTCCCGCAGCACAAGAAGCTTAGTCAGCTGATGGCGGCCGTCGAGTATAATAGGCCGCTTCATCTCCGTCGGTGCGGGAGAGGCCTCGATCCGGCCCCTCACCCTTAGGACACCGTCTTCCAGCACTGGATCCAGCCTGTACAATCGACTCGCCCTCGTGAGCGGGCGAGCAGACCGTATCTTCTTCATATCTTCCCCGAAGCTGTCCTCTTGTGCTTGTTTGATTAGTTCAGTCTCGGCGCGCTGGATATGATGATACTCCATCCTTGTTGCTCTTCGTCTGCAGATATCAGTGAAAGCGATCGCTCGAGCGGCGGCTCTCACCAATACTTCATATTTTGAGAAGCGGGCCGGGTTCGGTAGCCAGCTGTCTCGCTCCGTTTCTTCACTCGTGTGAAGGACCTCCTCGTCCTCTGGTTCATCCGTCGACGTCGTGGGCCACTGCTCTTCTGGCAGGAGCAAGAAGTCCGGCCCTTGAAACCATCTATCCGTGGCGCAGATGGGCGTGTCGACAAGTCGAGTGGCGTCGTCCGCTACGTTGCACTCAGTAGGCAGCCAACGCCACTCTTCTTTCTGGGTCAATTCAGCGATCTCTCCCAGCCGATGCGCGACGAATGGCGTGTAGCGTCGCACGTCGTGATGGATCCAGTGCACCACGGTAGATGAATCGGTCCAGTAGGTCGTCTGGCCGATGTCGACTCGGTGCTCCTTTCTTATCGTCTCGGCGAGTCTCGCCCCGATCACTGCGGCTTGTAGCTCCAGGCGCGGTATAGTTTGCGCCCGACGAGGCGCCACCTTAGCTTTGGCGGCCACCAACACGACTTTCAGGCTCCCATCGACGTTTCTTATTCGCCAATAGGCCACGGCTGCGTAGGCTTGCTCGCTGGCGTCGCACAGTACGTGTAAGTCGACGCGTTCATACTTTTGCGTCACGTAACAGCGCGGTAGTCGCAGGTGAGCGAGTTCGGTCAGGCGAGCGAGCCAGGAGGAGAAGAGCTCGTTCTCTTCCTCGGGGATTTGTTCGTCCCACGTCGTCTGAAGGCGCCACAAGCTCTGCAGTATGATCTTCGATCGTATTGTGTAGTGGCTCAGCAACCCAAGCGGGTCGTATATGGACATCACGGCGCTGAGGGCTTCACGCTTAGTTGGGGCGCGCGTTCTCGATCGTACTTCAGCCGGGACTCGGTTCATAGATGTGTTGAACCCCAGCTCATCGCGCTCCGCGTCCCAATGCAGCCCCAGGATCTTGCTCTCAGGCTGCTCACCCCCTAATTGGGTAGGAGAGGTGGCGTGTAGCTCGGTGGGCACGTCACATAGCACCGTCTTGTCGCTGGAGCTCCAACCTCTCAGCGTGAACCCTGCGTGCGCGTGCACTGCCCTCATTTCCTCGACTGCCTTCCGTGCTTCTTCGGCGTCTTCATAGCTGGCCACCAAATCGTCCATGTAATGACTTCCTTTGATGGCCTCCAGCGCCCGCGGGTACTCCTGCCCATGTACATCTGCGTTGTAGTTGCGTACGTAATGGGCCATGTACGGGGAGCTCGCGGCGCCGAATATCATACTGGTCATCTTGTATTTCCTCGGAGGCTCTTGTCGGTCGTCACCTCTCCACAGGAACTGTTGCGCTGGTTGGTCCTCCGGCCTTATCCTGATCCTCAGGAACATCTCCTGCACGTCTGCTGTAATCGCTACCGCCTTCTCTCGGAACCTAAACAGGATTCCTGGTAGCGACAGCAGTAGGTCGGGTCCCTCCAACAGTTCGTTGTTTAGGCAGACGCCGTTGCTCTTCGCTGCTGCGTCGAACACTAGCCTATGTTTGCCCGGCTTGTTCGGGTTCTGCACGGCGAAATGTGGCAGATACCAACAGATGGCACTCGCTCGCTCCGACCCGTCGCATGGCGTCGCGTACCCCTTGTCCAATAGGTTGTTAACCTGCTTGGAGTACTCAGCCGCGAACTGTGGATCGGCGTCCATCTTCTGCTCGATCTTCTTCAGCCGGCGGAACGCTTGATTGTAGCTGGGCGGCATAGTGACCTCGTCTCGCCGCCATGGCAGCCCAACCTCGTACCCGGTGTCAATCTTCCTGATTGTCCTCCCGACTATGTCGATGGCTCGTTGATCGCTCGCCTTGACTCTCGGCTTTCCTTGTATGCCGAGCGCGTCGATCCTGAAGTGGGCTTCGACTAAGTCGTGGAGATCCTGGCTGCATGCACCCGTGGTTCGGTCGGGTTCATACACATGCAACACGTTCCCTTCTTTTATGATGGTCCTGCGTGGTGCGGTTCCGTGCACCACCCATCCTAGTTGCGTTCTTGATGCGGCCGGTTGGTTAGGGCCGCCGATTCGGAGCTCGCGGGACACTATGCACTCCCAGTGGTCTGTACCCACTAGAAGCCCGGGGCGCGCCAGTTCGTAGCACACCTCTTCTGGTGTCAGGTCCCTCAGGTGCTCGTAGTCCAGCAGCGTGTCGGGAACAGACTGTTGGTGAAGCCGGAGATCCTTCATGGTCCTCGCTCGTACCTTGTAGCTCTCTTCACTCTTCAGTCCCTTCACGTCGATGTTCACTACTTGGCTGCCCATATCTCGCTGCGACATGATAAGCCCGCTCAGGTGGAGCGGCCGTGATGGCCCTTCTGCCCCGACGCTTGCCGCCAGTGCTTCGTCCACTAGGGTGATCGTGGCCCCTTCGTCTAGGAGCGCGTAGGTCTTGACCTCCCCCCGTGGTCCGGACACGATGACAGGGCACATCTTGAGCAAGACTGCTCGTGGCCCGGTAGCGGGTCGGGTAGCCACGGACAGGACCACTTCCTCCTTCGGTGGGTCAGCCTTCCCCGTGTCTTCAGTCTGCGCTTCGCGTACCGCTTGATGGAGCGTCGCATGATGCGGGCGGCGACATTGATCGACGCCGCACAGGTGCGCCTTGCAACTTATGCGCCTGTGTTGCTTCTGGGCGCATTTGAAGCAAATCTTATTAGATTTCAGGAAGCTCCATCGCTGCTCTACCGTGAGCGCCTTGTACTGCGGACACCGCGTCAACACGTGGGTTTGCTCGCACTTGGGGCACTTGTCCTTTTCTTCTTCCCTTTCCTCTGTCGTAGCGAACACGCTCGCCTTCTTCTTGAGTATCACGAGGGGCCTAGTTTCCTTTCTCGGTGCGGCGGCGCTTGTAGACGGAGCGTACGTATATCGTAACGCTCGGTCCGCCTCTCGCATTAGAAACCGTGACATCACGACGATTTCCGGATCCGCTGTCCCTTCTTGATCGTAGGCGTAGTCACACCAGCGGGATCGGAGATGCGGGCTGAGCTTGTCCAGTACTTCCCGGGTCATAAAAGGGTTGAACAAGTAACCTCTTCGATCGATTGTTTGCAGCACGCAAATGATGTTCTGTAGCTTGACAGCGAAACTGTTGAGTTCTATGGCCGATGTACCAGGTTTCGGAAGCTTCTTGAGGTCGTCCAGTGCCCGGTCGATGATGACTTCCGGTCGTCCGAAGCACTGCTCAAGGGTCTTCATAATGACGCCTGGATCAGTGGCCGTATGTAGAAGGGCGGCCACGGCGTCTCTTGCTTCTCCTTTGAGGCAGCTTCTTAGCCTTTGTACGTTCTCGGCTGCTGTAACCTGGTACATGTCTGTCGAATCTCGTACAGCCGCCTTGAATGGCAGCCACTCGTTGGTCACTCCGGAGAATGTAGGTAGCTCCGTGTGCCTAGGCCTAGGTCGGACCATCTTTTCTAGCGTTGCTGCCAAGTGCTCGATGCTGTCCTTTGCTCTTGTGGGGGTCGGCGATCTCGTTCTAGATGTGAAGCGTAGCTGTTTGGATTCTCTTGGTCCCACCTCCCCCCGTGAGTTGAGGGGATTCGTCCTCAGCCATTCATCCACCATTCGATGAGGCTCTTCGCGAGGACGAGAGGGCTCTTGTTCCTCTTGTACGCTTTCTTCATCGTTGATCGCTGACACCTCCACTGCTAGTCTCTTCTTGACTAGCTCTTCTTCCAGTGCCAGTTGCTGGGTCCGGATGGCTGCTAGCTTCTCTGCAGCCTCCAGTTCCACCATCCGTAGCCTTGTTGTGACGCTTGTCGTTGACCGTTGCGACCTCATTGTCCTGGTTGGTGACGTCATTCGCTGTCGGATCGCGGTGTTTGTCGTCTGAGCACTGGAAGGCCCCGCTGCGCTGTTGTGTGCTGTTCTCGAGAATAGTGATGCTGGTGGGTCCGGTGAGAGTCTTCTTCTTCGCTCATGTTCGATCAGCTCCGCTTCCTGGCGGCGCGCCTCCTGTTCTTGGACGCGTCGCGCTTCCTGTTCTTGGATGCGTAGCTGTTCTTCCATCTCGGTTGCGTCTCCCTGGCTCCTTGTGAACACCATCTCGAGTATAGCCGCACGTTCGGTTTGGCACGGCGGGTTAGTACCTCTTCGGTTTGGTACTTCGGGTGAAACCGGTTGGCTCGGTTCGGTGAACCGGTCGGGTTCGATTGGGTTTAAGCCGGTCAGGTTCAAGACCAGTTAGGTTCGAAACCGGTCCTGTTCCGTACAGCTTTGTTCTTGCCGCAGATCTTCCTACTTCGTCTGCAGCTCGTTGACAGCCGGGTACCTTTCTTCGCTCTTGCTGCAGGTCTTCGTACTTCGTCTGCAGCGCGGAGGTTCTGGTTGCAGCAGATCTGATGGACCAGACTGTATTGGGCCTGGTTGCCGCAGGTTCTTCTTTCTTGTATCCGTTGCTCGTAGAACCAGACTGTAGTGGACTGGTTGCCGCGGGTTCTCGTTCTTTATCCGGGCTCGAGGGACCAGACTGTAGTGGACTGTATATTGGTGTTGTTTTGTTGGGGTCTTGTTGGAGGAATGAAAATACTATCTTGATTCGTATCTTCAATTTATTCCTTACTTGTTACCCCTTGTAGAGCAGGAGACCGACTGTGTCTCAACTCCCAAGCGGTCCGGCTTTTATACAAAAAACCGTTAGCCGCAAACAATAGCGCCCTTCTCCCTCAACGGTATTCGGGCCCGGCATCGCAGAAATGCCGATTTTATTAAACGTATCTTACTTAAATCTACACAAATTATACATTTCTTTAATCTACATACTTAATTCTACCTAGGAAAAAATATAAAACGTGTAAAAGGTCAATACAAGAGTCTTAAACCTAACCTACTCTAAGTACTCTACTTATGAGCTATGAAAACATACATAATCTTGTCTAATTAGCTACCTTTTCTCTAGTTCTTATATATATTACAAGTGTAGTCTTAATCTAAAACTCACATGGCACCTATGTCAATCCTATTTTAAATATCCATGTGGTATTTTTAGAAGAGAAATCTACTAGACAATGCAACGGGATATAACCTTTTTCTCACGCCACGTTAATGTCTTTGGGATCGTTCAAGGCGGCCCGCTAGCCATTAGATTAATGAGGGTTCGTTTACAGTTCCGAAGACAATAAGCATTGAATTTAACTTATTTTTATAACACTGTAAAATGCCGACAACAGACCTTAATGTTCGCGTAATTCATATACCGTTGGAAGGTCCAAACATGTGGCAGGCCTTAAATAACTGTTTACAGAATTACCGTGAGAAATGTCCCTATGCTAAAATAATATGCGAGACGTTCTGTCGTTTATAAGTACATCTTTGTACCTAGATCTTCGGATTACTGAGAATTTTATTATATTAAATGATATCCATAGATTTCGTAAGTCCCTCCATATCTAATGCTTATAATTTAGCGTAAGATAGGAAGGAGAGTAACGGAAAGAGTAGTAAGGAAGGGATAGCAGAGGTCTGCAATTTGCTGCTACTAATGTCCTCGTTAAACCCAAAGGTTATCGCTGTACGTGTCTTCGATGAATCTGATGGTGGCCCTAAGAATATAGGACGTGGCGATGAATAAGACTATGAGTATATAGTCACAAAAGCTTTGGATTTAGAATTCTATACATCAAGCTAGAGACTGGTTCTGTATGGCTTGTAGTTATATGGACATAAAGTTCGAATTCGATGAGATATATATGATATACGTCTCTTGTAATCAAACGATGATTAAATATTGCCTCGCCTTGAAAAATCTGGGTTGTTAAAATATGGAGCAACACGATGTTCAGTGCGGGAATACATACAATTTTCTACAAGGTAACCGCATATCCTTGGTGAAAATAACATCCATTCATCGTTTTCCGCAAAAGGAAACTGATATTCCTATCATATTGTTATATTGTATTGTTACCCCATAACGAATTTCCGAAATACGAGCCGTTTTATGGGGTGGTGGCGTTACTATGGCAACTGAAGTTCATACTGAGAATATTTTTAATAGCTTTGTAATCCATACAGAACTTGTTGAAAATCTTACTTAATTGTATAAATGTGAGGGTTTATGAATTTGTGTTTGTTACTCGTTCACGTAAAAACTAAATAACAGATTTTGATCGAATCGCAAAATTATAGTAATATAGCTTTAACATCAGAATACACACACACACTTTAATTTATAAACACGCGACAGGAGCCGCAGGCGGAAGCTAGTTATATCTAAAGTCATTTACACTAAGCCCTTACTATGTTATTTCCCACATATTTCCATTTCTTGGCAACGACACTACCAGCCGCACTACCAGTAGTGTCGTTGCCAATTAACGACACTACCAAGCATATTTTGGATTAAATTGTACAGTCAACACAGCAAAGCTCAGAAATATAATTCTTTATTTAATACGTAAATAATGAAATATCAGCAACAGCAAACTTCAGAAATGTAACTTTTTATTTATTACCAAATAAAAGCAAACTTATTTGAAAAATACAAAAATTTACGCAAATAATAAACTTCCTTCTTTCTTGTAACTGTAGTACTTACTAATAAAACTTAATATTGAACCTCAGATAATAAAAAATCGCGTGAAAATTTTTCACTGTTTCCCAAAATACAAGCTCAGGCTTAGCTTGGGAGTAGCAGTAACTTTTGTGTTATACACTAATACGAAGCATATGTTAGTTTAAGATAAGATAGATAACTGTATTAACTGGCGACAATAAAGGATTTTTATTTTTATTTTTTATTTCAAGTGACCGACTGTTACTGTAATAATACTGTTGCTTTGAACATATGACATTTTTTAAATTCATACTTTATTTAGTAAGAAGGTAACGTAGCGTAGCTAACATATTCGTACAAGCGAATACCCGCGTCGTCAACTTCTATAAAATATTAACGTAATATTTTGAGAATGTAATATTTTGAGTACGAAGGTCGGCTTGCATGGTAACTTCAACCCTGATATGAAAATCACTGCTGGACATATCTTAACCGTAACTGTACCTAAACATTTTGCATTTTATAATTCGAGCACCTCCAAACAGATGCACCATTTTTATAATTATTCAGTATATGATATTTGTGTTTGCCCAAAAGCAACGCAGTTCCCCCATTCGTCGGGCAAACGTGTAAAACTGATTCGTTATTATCAGCTGCCGACATCTTATAGGTTTTATTAAATTTTGTTCATAGCTAGACCTATGAACTGGTGTCTCGAAAAAACGTAATGTAAGAAATACTCTCACAATTATAATTTATCCATCAAATATCAGTCTTAGGTCAAACTTCATATGTAAAAAAGAAATTAAAGTAAAAAAGTTGATTATCAATAAAATTAGTTGAACTTTGAGTTGAATTTAGTGGAACAGGAATCCAAAACTTCTGTGTTGACTGTACAGTTTAATACAAAATAGGCTTGGTAGTGTCGTTAATTGGCAACGACACTACTGGTAGTGCGGCTGGTAGTGTCGTTGCCAAATAATGCATATTTCGTAGTAAAAGTAAAGCCTCCTCTATACCGTCACCCGTTGCTCCAGTGCACTAAACTTCTCAAAGTAGGGTAAAGTAAGATAATTCCTTCTGAAGTTTAGACAGGAAAGCAAGTCACGCTTACGCACCGCCGCTAACACTACTTACCGCGCCTTCCCCTTTCAAAGTACTGCCAACAATAACTACATAGTAATTTAATATAATAAGTTTCACTCAAGTATAATTTGATTAAACCCCACCAAGCAAATAATTAAGAATACCCACCTCCTTGCTTCCTTTCCTCAGTTTTTTAATTAAAATAATTGTGCTTCGCTCGTGTAAATTCTTGGTTGGGTAGCGATGAAAATATTTCTTACCTAAATGTTGCCAAATAATATCTCAAACTTTGTCGGAATAGTATTGTAATTAGCTTGGTGGAGTTTTGTGAACTTTCGAAACGGTTAATGGTATGCTCTCCAAGTTTTTTTGGTTTTATATTTATAGCAGGCACCAATATCCACCGAAAAATAATAGGAATTGCGAAAAAAAATTGAAAGCTTTAGAGCAATATGAAAAATCGTGAAATTAAACGAGTTTTTTCAAAACTCGTTGGTATAGTAAATCCCATCTGCTGTGCTGCAATTGGCTCTTTTAATCTGATGGTCTTGAAAAAACAAACTTAAAAACACAATCGTCAAAGAGTCCAATCCAAAGGGAAAGGGATAATTTAATGGACACTAGAAATAACAAGGACAGAAGGGTTCAGCCAGACCTAAAATGGCAACAAACCCTTGTCTAAGCCGAGAGTCAAATCGAATAACAAATAAATATATTAGTTCTAGTTGGGGTCACGAGTTTCTAATGCAGTAAATTCTAATTGGTATATTCCAATATATTCAATCGGTGGAACATAAGGGTTAATTTCGTAGTTAAAGCGATCGTGTTGGTAATTTGGAGCTACATGATTACTAACGTGGACCATTTCGCTGAAATGAGTTGTCGCGATTAAGATGAATTACTTCACGTTACACTATGTTGCGCTTTACAGAGCTTTGGTAAAAGCTTGGAACAGAGCAACATGAATAATTTGTTGTGTAAAACATTTCAACTGTTGCGAATTTGTCGTTTGGCTCAGATTAAAAACAAACTCTGTAACCCAACACGGGCGCCATGTTTTTTTTATAAAGTTAATAATGATGAGTTTTGCTTGTTCATATAAATAAACACGATAATGAATGTGCGCTCTGGTGGGCGAGCTAGATCACCTTCAACACGTTTAAGTTCATATAATTATGATTATATAATTGCAACAACACTTGTCTAAGGCAAATCAATATCGCTGCAGATAAATCTAAACAGATTTAATGGAATGCTAGTCAATCGTGCTGTCAATGTCACATCACTTAGATTGGAAGCTATTGGCCGCGGGGCTTCAGTCCCTAAAACAACTTTAAATGACGGTCACCGTATAGTGTGTAAAAGGAAATGTCCAAAAATGTGTGGGGGTTTGGTCCAAATTAATGTCCACCACTAACAACACCTTCAGATTCGTCACTGAACAGTTTTTTATTACATTAGGTGTAATTGTTATAGGCAACACATTTAAAATATAAATCAATTATTGATCATGAAGCGGACATAAATAATACAATAGACAATCTAATTAATGGTTAAATAATAATAATTTATCTATTAATCTTAAAAAATCTGATATACAATTTAATCAATCTTATCGAAATCGATTTAATTTGAGAATTAACATACTACCAATTACACAAGTGACACAAACTAAGTTTTTAAGAGTATTTGACGAACATTTAGACTGGAAAGCTCAGGTCGATAATGTATGAATAAAATAAGTAAATTTGTTTATGCTCTCAAACAGATCAAAATCGATTTAATTTAAGAATGGATATACCACAAATTACACAAGTGACAGAAACTAAGTTTTTAGCCACTCTATAACTTTTCAGACCCATCGGCCATCCGCTCTTCGAGCAATGTGCCCTGCCCACTGCCACTTAAGTTTGGCAATTTTCGGGCTATCCTTTAGAAAAATCTTTTATTCAGCAATAACTTTTTACATATATATTATTTTTTAATGTGTATCTTAGTAAACGTCATTCAGTATTTTATAGAAAGTTCATTAACATATGACTCGTTAGTGGTAGACGGTGGTTTTTTAGACCAAACCCTATACATTTTAGCCCAAAGTACTTTGCCGGGTCAGTCCCCTAGGCTCGACCGATTTGCTCTCAATGCGACAGACATGAGGGCTCTCCACACAGATTGGATGTCAGAGCGAGCGTGCCGCGCCACACGGTCGGCCTTTCCTACAACAACCCTCCCGGAGTAATGAAATTAAATTAGTGTCCCTTTCAGACCACTTAGACTCCATGAATGATATTACCAATACCATTAAAATTAAACGAGTTTTGTCTCGTGCCGACTTGGTTCTTCGTCTTTTACGGACTTCGCTCTCTGTCTCGTCTGGGCTGGGACGTTTCAAATAATTTAACAATGTTTACTTGCTTTATAAGATGTAATTGATTTAAAGTCGATGCGATGTACTAGGCCATGCGAGTCATATCTCAGGCGCTTGAATGAAGACTGCGCGCTAATGAGCGCACGAGCAGTTACTTTTAGCGGGCACTGGCAATCAGCCGGGAAAACGCAACGGTGAAACATAAGCCCTGTATATTTACAATATCACAATAACAATATAGCTAGGTATAAAGTTTAAAATAAACTTCTAATATCAGAAGCGTTGAAATTCTCGAAAATTATAACATCTCGGGAGCAATAATTTTAGGTTATAACTGTGACCACAGCGCGTAAGTATTGTGTGTTTCAGTTCTACATAATAATACTTGTTAGAACCTTACTTTACAAACCAAAAATCAGTTTACTTGCGCTGTAAAGTTTCTCCGACACATAGATACACGAAACTGTTTAGGTATGTTCATTAGAAATATTTTTGACCTAAAATAATAAAAGGCAATAAAAGCCATCTCACTCCATGCAAAAAGTAAATCGGCAGCAGACTGGATGAAATGTAAAAAAATATATCCATTAATCCCAAGAGTTTTGTTCCACAAATATTTATAGAGAATAATGCAATCTGCTCTGTTACTCCATAAATCAATAGCGCGTATGTAAATCATTGATTGCAATATACCGTATAAAGGGGAATGGGTGAAATGGAACAGTGGCTCTTCTCAAAAAATATTACCGCATAAATCAAGTCGAGCGGACAAGCAAGATAGTCTCGATTGTATTGACCGCCTGATTCCTCGCGTCCATTACATAATGGACTTATAAAAGGCTGTTAAGGATCATGGAAATGTAAGTCCAATCGTATATTGTAGCAGCATAGGCCCGTTTGAGTTATATGCCAAGTTTTGATAGGCTATTTTCCTCTATTGTGTGTTTATCTTTGAAATGTGTGTGGGGCGTGCCAGTGTTATGAATGTAACTTTTCCTTGGACACACATAATTGAGATGTTAACAGAAATAGTTTTGGAGTTATGTGCTGGGGTGAAAGCCAAGAAAAAACACTCAATAAAAAGAAGTGTGTCGCTACAAGTTACGTCATTTGTTTTGACCGATTTAGATTACCGTGGTATACATGTATCAATCGTTTTATAATCTGTATTAATTTAACTTTATCATCAAGCGATAGGTACTTTATTTTTGCAATCTTATCTTTGATTAATTAACTATGATTCACAAATTGAATTTAGCTAAATCAAATACGATCAATTATGGATTATTTTAATCACAATTATTCATCAGAAAATCGCGGTGTTATTGAAACAATACAGTCGTAGGTAAATAAATGAAGGAGCCAGCATTATATCAGTCGCATGTCATATTAACATATAATGTTATCTTATCATTACACTTGAACGTTTAATTGTTTTCGTTCCTTAGAACAGAGGAAACATTGTAGGATTCTTACTCAACGAAGTCTTTCAATATTTGCGTTGAAGGCTATCTCAGTATCTCTATATGCCATAACGCAGTTCAGCCCGGAGAACACAAAGGAATAGATCGATAATTTTCGCTGGAAAAGATGCTTAGAAGGAAATAAATAATGATAGTTATCCGATAAAATATAATTGACTTAAATTTGAGATTGCAATGCAATAAGTCAGTTATGTGTAATGCAATAAGATATACATTTATCAATAACGCGCACTTTATTATTATCTACATACCCACTTGAAATATAAGTGTAAAATTTAGAAGACAATCAAATTAAGTAACAGTGACTACGTTTGTGTGCTGCGAGTAAATATTTATTTTAAATTTAATAAATACTAGCATCCTATGTGCTATACCTGACTAAAATCTATCGCTGAGCCAAATTTCATCCAGATCTGTCCAGCCGCTTGAGCGTGAAGTAGTAACAAACACAAACACACAAACTTTCGCATTTTATAAAATTAGTGAGATGAGAATTTTGTAGTTTGACTACCGTGTTTAGTGAACATATTATAGTTGCTAAAATTGTATTAATTGATAACAGGAGTACCTACTAGTTAGTTCATTGATGACTTCATAACATCACGCCATAAAATTTACAAGATAGGATGTGTGGTTTTCCGTGTGTTTTTTCCTCTAAAAATTCCCTATCAATTTATTAACAATCAATTCATTGATGTTTGGCATTATCAATTCATAATTAGCTGTATTGTTTCCCGTGCTTTTTATTAGTACATTCTAATATGGCTCGCTTCCTGCCTCTTTGTCTAGTTTTAATAAGCTTCCTGAAATGACCTACGACTTTTACTTTTTTTCATGCATCCTGTATGGAAAAAGTAATAGCTTCCATTCAGAATAGGGAGTCTTTTTAATGATGTGGTCAGAGTAGTATTAGGGTTTAGCTACAAGCTATTAGCTTATCATTCTGCAGCTAGAAGCTATTAGCTTATCATTCTGCGATGTTATGTGTTCTAGGTTATGTGTTAGTTCGATTTAAAAGATGTTAACATTATTTTGTACAAAAATATGCGTGCACTTTTTTTAATACACGGAAAAATTTTGGTAACAGTTACCAAAGTTTTGATTACTGGTAACGAAATTATTGGTACTTGCGAACTTTGTCTTAATAGCAAATAGCAACCATACAGAGTTTTGATATCAGTTTTGTATTTTCATAAAAGTTAATTTATTATAACTTAAGTTAGTTTAAATTTATAGTTATAAAACTGTTCGGTTAATCCTTTTTTTCAGTGTACAACAGCACTTACAAGTACTCGTTTTTTAAAACATAGCATACAGCACAACTCGATAAAACATAGCATACATTGCATTAAAAAAAAACGCGAAAAATAAAGGTAAAGGGGCAAAATCGACTGTGCTTTACCCAATTTCGAGCGTGTTAGATACAGATGCACCCATAATTAGAGTTCCGTGTTTGACATGTCCGATGCAAATCCATAGTCACTTAGTTTGGGGGCTGGGGTGTTTCACACCGGTCACGTGACACCCCACTAGGTCTGGTGTGAGGAGCTTCTAGGCAATAATGTAAAGCACCCTAATTGCGTAGTACATTTTCTATCTAAAGCCAACAGATATTGAAAGACCTTACTAACTCATTGCTTCATTTGTTTGACAAATTCGTCTGCTCGACAAAGTAATCAACGCAATGGAAGATGTTGAATTGTCAAATTGAACAGAAATAGCACTGATTGTGTATATCGCAATACCCCGCAGTTGATTTTCTGAATACAAAGGAACTTGTTTTCCAGTAACAAATTTTATTTTTAAATTGCTTTTTAAGTGCTATAGTTGAAGCGCTGACTTGTGTATTTATGAAGAGTTTTTCGATTGAAGCAGAAATACTTGAAAAGATTGAACTGTTTACTGTAAGAGTAAATGAATTCAATAAGTTAACAGGTTTTATTAAATAAATAAATGTGACACTGGCCAGCAAATATTCTGCTAACTGCTTTTTCCGATTACAGCGAAACCAAAAAGAGGGTTATGATTTTATATACAAAGATAGAGTCCCTAATGAAGTATTATTTCCTTGTTTCAGCAATATGTTCCCTGAAGCAGTTCCAGTGTACCAACGGCAAGTGTATACCCAGCATGTGGGTGTGCGACTTAGAGAAAGACTGCGAAGACAACTCCGATGAAGAAATTGAAGAATGCAAAAAAGGTAAGTGTCTTAACGTAAACAGATAGATATCGTAGTGGTCCCGTGGCTAAGCCCTCTCCTCTAGTGCTCGAGGCCAAGGGTTCATGTCCGGGCAAGTACCAATGTGACTATTTCAATCTATATGTATCTCTTTCTAAGTTTATCTTGAAAATTGCTGACAACGGTGAAGGAAAACATGGTGAGGTGACCTGGACTTTTAATTAGTATAAGTTTGTTCTCCACTGGTGTAATTGCTGCAAGACGTTCTAGTGCGAGAAATAAACAAATCAATACATATAATAAATCTGTAGAAAAGTCGTTTGTGTACATCGTAAAATTTCCAAGAAAAATTGCTAGGTTGTTAAAGGATAGCCAACAGAAACCATTCCCAGCATTTTTGGAATTTTTGTCTGTTTGTCTGTTTATTTGTGCACGCATCACGTAAAATGTACGAAACCAATGTAGATAACTTTTATACATACAAATTGTGCGTAACTTGAAATATTACTTAGTTTTTGTTTCATTGCAATCGGTTAACTCTATCAAAAGTTAGATGAATTTAAAGTGTTCAAGAAGTAAAATTATCACAACACACGAAATTCAGATACTCGGACAGTTGAACTAGATATTCGATAGATGGCGTTGTGCATTTGAAGTCATTTTCTGAATGGCGGTGTTAGGATTCTCCGCGAAATAATGATGACCCTAGAAAAAAAATTGGTAGGTAGGTAAGTAGGGTAGGCACTAGGCAGTCAGTTAACGGGAGCGAAGCCACGGGCACAGCTAGTAAATAAATAAAAAACGTCAACAATAAGTTGTTGTTGAGGTACTCATTCATCCAGTCTTCCGAAAAAAGGTTTTCGTAGAAAATCGTCTGGCAATTCTAATCTGAAAATCATACCGACGCGACATTATGTACTATCATAATATAGAAAACCACCCATTATATTTATCTTCTTTCTGATAAAGATCTAGTAACCACGCAGAACAGAAAAATCTGTGAGTAACCATTCACATGATTCTCGAAAGGCTAACTTTTATACTTTCGTAGAGACCTTTTAGTCGTTACAAAATAACAAAAAAAAAGTTTATTCAAAAAATCAAAAAACCCGACTGCTTAAAAAGCGAACTAAAAAGACTTAAACAAGAGAACATATTCGCGAGCTGGCTGACAAAAACCAGATGTATCCTCCGACTGCACAGCATGGTTTTCCTTTTGTTTAAGTCTTTTTAGTTCTCTTTTTAAGCAGTCGGGTTTTTTGATTTTTTGAATTAACTTTTTTTAATTATAACTTTTTAGTTAACATTTTTTTTTTGAATTAGGTATGTTTAAATATATAAGTGTTATATATTTTTAAAATCACCTCTTAAAACCCTTTATTTTGATACCCCACACGATGGGATAGCAACAAAAAAAAAAAATCGGGCCCCCACAATATGGCGCCCAAAATCCGCCACTTTTGTATTTTCCGATTTTAATGTAGCCAGTGACACTCGCAGGGTTAAGACGAATCGATTGAGGTAAGAATAATCAAAATCGGCCAACGAGTTTGGTCTCTAGAAAGCCACATAGTAACATACATACTTACATTCATACATACATACGTTTGAAAATTCAGCTCTATGAGTTCCGTACGAGTAGCATAGTCTCATATTACCATTTTCTACGTGTGCAATAAGAGTAGGTACCAACCTTATCTCATAGCTTTGTGCACGAGTTAAAATTAATGATGTAGGAGAGCCACTCTGTTCCTGAATTAATTCTCTCGTGGACGAGGGAGACTTTATGCCCAATCTGCACGTGAAATTGACTTCTTTCAAATGCATGGAACAGAGTAAAGTGAATAAAATGTTGCTTTTGAAAGTCGAATTACAGTCGGAATAAATAGGGGGTTAGTGCTCGTTCATACAGAGGTCCGTTTTACAGGTCCACTTTATCGTTTACGTTATTATTCGGCGCTGATGTATGTATTTGTATGAGCGAGTTCACATACATGACAGTATTCCAGATCCGGTAAAAAAATACCGATCCGACAAAATATACATCAGTCCGTTTTACAGGTCCACTTTATCGTATACGTTTTTATTCGGCAATAGCGTAGGTATTTGTATGAGCGAGTTCACATAAACAACAGTATTAAATAAAATACTGATCCGTTTTGTTTGAAAGTTGGTGGTACACTGACTAATTGCGGTGTGAACATTACCTGCAGTAGCGACGGATCCGTTAAAAACGATTTTTAAAATACGGATGATAACATGCGTACATACTCTTAGTTTTCACATGTGAACTTACTCTTAGTTTTCACTACTACACATAACCTCACGCCTTTTCCCCCTAAGATTTAGGAAGCAGGAGTGCCCTTCTATGGTGTCTACTTTTTTCGCGATGTTGGGGGAGGCCTATATTCAGCAGTGGACGTCTTTCGGCTGACTTGTTGATTATGATGTAGAAGATATTTAATAAAATGAATTAAATTACTGTTTTCGTCTTCGGTGTCCTTATCAGTACTTGGTAAATTATAGTAGTCATTGGTTATGGTTACGATTAAAAAGCAATAATTCCGTAATTTTTCCTTCATTCCATAACAAAATTGCAACATTGTTCGTATTTATGCCCTACCTCGTTATAATAATAAATAGATAGTGGGTAACTACGTAATGCGTCATTGACTTTGAGTCAAATGCATTTATTGCGTCAAATAACTAACAATTTTATGTTGTTTCAAAAATATCTGTTATTCGTAATCCATTTTAAAGGGAAACTACATACATGTCTTCAGGCTAATGGTATAAATATAGCTTTAACATAAATGGTTCATGACACTGAACCAAAAATCGTCATAATACGTATGACGTAACAACATAAAGATGGCCACCCAAATGACTAAAGGTTATTTAATTGGGGACAGATACCCATTTATAATTTAATTATAGAGTATCGTATGATATCGTCTTCACTCGGCACTGACAAAGGCATCTTGTATGGCGGTATTGACGGCCTATTAATATTTATTAAGGGACATAGCGTCAGTAACTTGACGGTCTTTCCCCTAATTTAAGATCAATAGCTCTCTCTAAATTTAATTTCCAGAAGCAATTTACGAGGATGGCAAAATCAATACTTTGCAGCTTTATGTGAGGGTCGTAAGTCGTGAACTCGTGATGTAATTTAATTATTACGTTAATTTAATTGCGTTGTGATACTAAACGCGACTGCTGAACGGGGCTTTTGGTTTCAATCGTCATTTAGGGTAAAAAAGTGGGGTTTTACATCAGGTTTTTTTTTGTAGTATTGACCCGATAAAGCCTTCTCAAAGAAGGGTTCTGGAGAGGCAATTGCATACAAAAAAACGCACAATCACAAGGTAAACAAATAAGCTGATGAAGGTCGCGGGAATCAATTGGACACGAGGATCGGCGACGATGGCGACGCTTGTGGAGGACTTATGTTCAGCAGTGGACAAAGTTTTCTTGTGGATAAAATTATAAAGATGAGCCTGGGTTTGTGGGTATGTGGCTCGCACCTCATACATTGGACATACGCGTAACGTGGTGAAATGAACAATTGTACATACATGGTGGTTGAACAACAAACGCCTCTAGTCTACATTGCATAGAATACTGTATTTCTAAGAACTTAATGTAATGTTGTGTACTTTAATTATTTACGGGTTTTAATTTAATATGTTCTGCACACAATAGAACAGAGAATGCTTTGTAATAAACAAAGCTAACGTATAAAGCACGGTCATAAGTTTTACTGTTGGTGTTACGACAGAACGTTACCTTAAGTCGCGCAACTATTATTTTTGCGCTTAATGTCCGTAATTTTTCTCTTTTATTCTATTTTTCTTCATTTATAAGAGAAATGGATGTGAGTACTTTTCTTACGTTACCGACAACATTTCCTAAGTTATCTTTTAGATAAGATTTGAACGAATCTACGCTTTATGAACTTGGTGATTGACAGTTTTATCGGATACGAACTTGTAAACATATTTTTGTCAAAACTATTTCGGTCTATACTATTTATTTATTATTTTTATATATTTTATACCGGCAGACGTTGCGTTGGAAGTAAAGTTAAAAATAACAAAATAATAGAATCTTCCAAACGCCCCTGTATTTTTCAATAAAATACAGAAACTTTCCTTGCGGATCTTCGGTTGAATCTTTCGCAAGTTTAAGGTTT
Organism: Anorthoa munda; assembly: GCA_945859665.1. Lineage (NCBI taxonomy): Eukaryota > Metazoa > Arthropoda > Insecta > Lepidoptera > Noctuidae > Anorthoa > Anorthoa munda. The sequence goes on along the minus strand of OX243900.1, from coordinate 11,945,767 downwards.
TACATGTATTTTACGGTGTATTTTTCGCATTAGTGTATTATAATAAGATGGTATTTTGAGGGTAAATTGATAATGATGATTACTGTTTATTTAATACGAATAAGCAACATGTTTCCCTTTTATTGTTATATATTAAAAATACTCAGTATAAAACAAGTATGTATGCGTATCTTTTATGATATAATAGGATTTTTTTTATAATGAAAGGCTACTAAGGGACCACTTTTTAAAGAAGGGTATAAACTGCAATCTGAGATACAGGCTGCCGCCTAGTTCGGATGCAGAAAGTCCTATATGTACAAACTCCTAGCCGTAAATTCTCATTTTGTGTAATATCTTTGTGGAATAAATATTATTTGATTTGATGATTGTATTTTTCAGACAAATGTCAAATTTAATTTTTTCGAAAATTATTTATTATTTATGGGAAAGATACAAAGTTTTAAAAAAAAAAAACAAAATGTATCTTTCGCAATTTTCAACGCTAGTCGTAAGGCATGCTGGTGTGTCCCAAGTGCCCATACACCTGCACTTTGGAAGACCTTATGCTCGCCACTGACGCCGCAATCGGCGTGGCCACCTACTGGGCCCAAAATTTATAAAGAGTTTCCCATCGACTCGAGAAGAAGAAGAAGAAGTCGAAAGGCCTCCCATTAGCTGGACTTATAACCTGGTGAAGGTTGCGGGTATCCACTGGTTGCAGGACGCACGGGACTGGTCAATGTGGCGACACTTGGTGGAGGCCTATGTCCAGCAGTGGACGTCTTTCAGATGAAATGATCATGATGATGATGATATACTTTATAGCATACCATAACAAGCACTTGACGAGCATCTTCAAAAACATATTTCCAATAAGAGGTCTCATCGCACCGGGCAATTTCTTACAGACACCTTTAGATGGATTAAACGAAAGGACATTTTTTAACAATATATCACGGGAATTTAACGCGATGATTAAGATTATTTATTTACCTATTTACCGTGATATATTGTTTTCGATTACAAAACGCGAAAGTTTTAAAGTTGAGATTTTTTTTTTATCAAAATAACTTAAGAACTGTTCCTTTGGTTATGACTGCACGAATAACCATTGGTAAACATAAATATTTACTTTAAATTCGTACCGTTTCAGATTAAGGTATAAGTAGAGGTTGCTTCATTGGCACGTGTCGCTAATTCGCTGATATAAATCGTTGAAACACGTCTTAATAATGTCATCATCTAACCAACAGTTTACATGTTTCATATTATGACCTGTCGTTACTAATGTCCTAAGATAAATACAACTGGTATGCAGCTGTTCATAGGAATACCTTTTTAGAGCATCAACTATTCATTACCTTTTCATACAACTGTATTAAAAACTCCATGTGCTATATCAAAAGCTGCATACTGACATATACTGCATAGTCATACTTCTTTATACATAACTTTATAATTAGATATCTACTTATTAAAATTTACAAATTAATTCAACGCACAGCCCAAATATACGGCGGTGGAATTTTCAATTTTCGAAAATCCGAACTTTGTATGGGCGTTTGAGATTTTTCTTGTTGGAAAATCTCAGAGGGATTGTTTGACACGGCTTGTTTGTTTTATAATAGAGCCTAGTCAAAACACAGTATCTAGTATTGTCCAGTCACTTGTTTCATAAGTTGTCACTGAGTGCTGGCAGCTTACTATCAATCTGTATCAATTTATTAGCGCCTGATTGCATGCGCCCACTTGATTGCTTGGGCTTCCTCTATTGACGAGAGATGACTAGCGCCGTCTCGTTGGCGCCATTAGACAATGCTTATAGCGCATGCGTTGTGCCTTTAATTATGAAATTATTAGCTTGTTATTACAGACTCGGGTTTGTTATTGTTTAAAACTAGAAGAGGGGGCTTCAATCTTTCATGTAACACATACAATGTGACTTTAAATTAGTTTTTTGGTAAAATTAGTCATGAATATGAACATCTTTTAAAAATGTAGAAATAGCTGTTCATTACATAAAAGGTACAAACACATATAAATATAAAATCGACCTTAAGGCGTATATACTCCTCATTGTTAAAGCAGAACTGGCCATGCACCCGCTCGGAACCAGAAAATTTATATTCAACGTCCTTTTGGACAGTTTTGTTTGCAAAATATTCTTTGATTTACATATGCTATTTCAGTTTAAAAGGAATTCTAGCCACAAATTTTTCTGTGTATAAATATTTTTAAACATGCAAGTCGTTTTAGAGGAGTATCCAAAAGTAGTGACGAAATATCGTGTTGTTAATTATTTTTTTAAAGCAAAACTATTACACGAAATAACCATGTTTATAACTAATGTACATGAATCAATAATATATATATATATATATATATATATATATATATATATATATTTCAAACCTTTTAAATTAACCGTTACTAAGGAGTATGCTTTAGAAAGTAACCGTTTTACGAATTTAAAGTCACCCTACTCTCCCCACATAGAGACATCTTAAGACTGGGAGAAATACAAATTTATCGAGTATTCTACAGATCTAATTCGTCCTTAAAATATTAGAATGCCAAATAACAAGAGTTAATTTTGTAGATGAATCATTTACCCTACAATTTCGTGCTTTAGCTCGCTCTTAAAACATGATAACTAACAACAACATTTATATTCGCAGAAAAATCATGAATAATGTGGCGTTTCTATTCATGAATTTAACTAGGCAAACATTTCCTGAATATGTAGGTGGTGTACTTTGTAATTGTGGTTTTCCTGGGAACTTAATTGTTTACTTTTAACTATTTCTACCACTACCACCTAAGCGTTGTCTGCAAAAGCATCATGATATGTACTAGATCTGGTCACAGGAAAACATCCTCAAGGCATTATCTGCAAAATAGTCAGAGTTAAGAAAGCTGTTGCAGGCAGCAAGTATCTAGCGGTCCACATTGGCGAAGACAGCATAACTACGCGACATATTATGTGGTCGTTGTTGGGCTTAATAAGGTGGACACCAAAGAAAAGAACGGTTTTAAGGGTTTGAATAATAACCGTATACCCTTTTTTATATATCGGAAAGGTGTGTGTAGCATATGTGGCTCCAACTAAGGTTGACGGAATACAATACCGTTACAAACTAAAATTTCAGTTTCAAGTATTGACAAGGGCTCAAATAATAATCTATATATTTAATGGTTAGACAGAGAAGGCTATAGTGTTGAATAGTATTGATTTATTTTGATAAACTCCAACAGTCGTGATCCTTAGTTAGTAGTACAGTGATGGAAAGACAAAGAAGAACCTCTTAAAAGAAAGTCCCATCTTTGCTGTCACGCAGTCGGATAAAGAGACGCTAACGACAATCACAAGTCAACAACATCCTATTAACGAGTCCTATTACCCAAACACGCTTCCAGAATCAAACCACAAGTGTAGCTAGTCACATTAGCAAAAAGGGGATGCCAAGGAATCCGCACACTGTTTAAAAGTTCCCTAAACAAAGCTCCGGCACTCCGGTTTCATTTCTCGTTATCTTTAGTCAAAGTAATTTAGAGGAAGGAGAACGGACCACGTTCCTCGAATCTTTGTCTTGCAAGTCTGTAATTTTATCTATAACTGCAAAATCGTGGAACTTTTTTTGTGAAAATATGAGTGTGCGCGGGAACTATTTTTAGTATTTGCTTAGGTTAATTTTGCTTTTATAAATTACCAAGCTTGTGCCAAAGGCTTTGCCCGCGTCTCATTTTTAAATTATCTCGAAGGAACGTATTTACTACCTACCTAGATGAAAAGTAGCAGTTGTCCTAGTCCAGGATCCGTGTACCAAGTTTTATACAAATCCGTTCTGCCGTTGAGGCGTGATTGGTTAACAAACATTCAGACTTTCACAAATATAATATTACCAGTACAGAGTATGATTGTATATTTATTTAAGTACTAAAAGTCGGTGAAAATTAGCATTACATACAAAACTAGCTGCCCGCGGGCGGCTTCGTAGTTAATATAGATTTTCTGATGATCTACTTCTTCATGATACTGTTCTCCTGGTAGTTTGAGAGCCACCACTCTTGATTACAGCCCAGTTTTTTTTTACTTCAGGATTCTGGTCTCCTGGTCAGTTGTGGAAAATCTTACTGAGCTCCCTGGCCAATTGTGGAAAAGCTAACGGTCTTAGAGTAAATGAAAATGAACATACAAACTTTCATCCCTATTTCACCCCAATAAGGATTTTTTTTGAAAAAAATAGTTTTAATTAGGACAGTTTACAATCTACAGACTATACAGCATAAAAATCGTAAATATCATCAATATCGTCGATGACAATCGTCGACTAAAGTGTCTATTTACCTAAAATTTTTCATACAAAGAAAACGCTTTTATAAAATCTGTCTGGCAATACTAGAAATAACTTGCAATGTGGTTAGACAAACGATTACTTTTCTTATTCAGAAACTATAGAGTAAGTTCGAAAATAAAACCGATATACCTATTATTGTTCAAGTAGTCTGATTTTATTCATAGTCTAGACTCGAGGTAAAGCTCAGATCGCACTTTGACCTTTGGGACTAATATTACATTTAGGGCTTCGTCTTTTCCTCGCTTCTAGAAACTATTTTGTGTTTAGTAGAAACCTGAGCAATAGCAGAAAATTGCTGGTAATATTTTTATACTTTCCGAAATTGGTAAAATATTCTTGAGAAACGGGGTCAATTTTGTAAGATTTTCCAAGTGATGAAGCGCGAATTTAAAGACACAAACATTATAGTGCGCGGCACGTAAGTTGAACAAAAATTTACTTTAGTATAATGTAATTTAAACCGACTTTTCCTTTTTTTTATACAACCTAACCGCTGAAATTTTGTAAATTGTCAACGATTAGGTCACTTATAAGGGATTCATTTCGGTATAAATCGTTCAATTTCAATAAAATGTTAAAACATTTTTGTTCAACTTACGTACCACGCACTATACACAAATACTCAAAGTTACCTACTAGTAGTCCAAACTCAAGCACTTCATCACTCGAGCTGTCAAAATAAAAAAAGAAAGAGAAAATAAAGATACCTAACACGTAACAAACAAGGTTAGCATGAATACCTTAACAGACTACATACTAAACCGTGTTAATACTTCAACAACAAAATAGCCAGGCTTTGTAAGCGTTAATTTTATTTATTTGTGCTAAGAAGAAATTGCTCCTTCAGTAGCCTAAACCTTCATTTAGAGCTAGTAACAATGTCCTATTCAGTTTACGAGCCGTCTTTTATGCAGGTAGGTACCGATGGAATTCTCTCGGCTGCCGACAGCCTTATCTCCTTCCGTAGCCTTCCCTTCCCAAAGCCCCGATTGTCTTATTATCACAAAGAAAATCATTAATCATTCTTCAACCAATTTTCTTTACTCTCATTGATGTTAATTTATATTTTCAGTGGATCAGTTTGTTAATCTCATTCATCTAGCGATTCCCTAAAGTAAACAACTAACTTGCAAACTGGTAGAACAAAGTAGACGTGATTAAATTATGGACGTATTCGCTTTTAATCTTATATTGTGTATTGTTATGCTTTCATGTTTTATTATATTCCCACTCTGTGACATGGGTCGGCCACGGCGGTTAAACTTTTTGCTACTCTGTGGTTACCATTAGGGATGGGCGATTCTTTTCAGATCAATTCTTGAATCGATTCGAAACGAAATTTGATAAATCGATTTTCCAAAAAATTTCCTTTTTTCGATTTGCTTTTCGCGTTTGTATTTTCAATACAAATATAAATACAAATACGGAAAACAAAAAGTAAACCATTTTAATAATCAATCTTTTAACATTTTTAACAAATTTAAGTTGTTTTGACAACTAAATGAACGTAGAAAGGTATAAAAAAGACATCTAATTTATTTAAATTAAAATTTGAAACTAAAAATTGTTCATTTCTTTACATGTGTTTGTGTAGGATATTCAACAAATTTTAAATAATTTTTTGATTCCTATCATAACAGAACAAATCTAATCTCGATTTTCTAGGCAGTAATATCAATTCACTGGATCGATTCAGTACTAGATATAGGTTAAAATCGTTTTTCTGGTCCTAAAAATCGATTCGTCGATTAATCGATCTCAGATCGCCATCCCCAGTCACCATAAGGAAAACTTATGATTTGACAGTTTGTATTCGTCATCATCAAAGTTTCGTCACAGTTAATTCCTGAAATTATTTCCATTAATGATACGTCGTATTTTCCGTGGACTGGTTTTAATTTTCTTAATAGGTACTATTCATCTCACTGCCTCACCGCGGGATATCTCATGAATATAACTGAGATCAACAATTGAATAATACGCACACAAAAATTACGTAGGTAACTCATTTGAACTATGTTTAAACTTGCCAATATTAAAGGAATTCCTCCAAACTTTTCGAATAAATAACTGTAGTACACGGTTGAAATCCGAACATGTGAACAACCTGCAGGCTATGATTGTACCAGGGAACTACAATTGTAGAGGTGGTTACTAGGTCACCGCTCAACTTATTTCCTCCCGCTGAGATGCACGGATGGCAAGCGCCGCTGTATACTCTGTATTATATGTATGAACCCGCAAAAATGTTTGAATAATATTCACGAAAGTAAGTTTTTAAGTAGAAATGTAAATTGTATAAAGTAAATGCGAAATGAGGCGGCAGATTATACAGAAACGTAGAATTCGTTTGATATCTCGATTGGCTTTTAGTGTTTACATTTTTTATAAAGGAACCTAGAATTGTATATACTGATTCTAACTTCCAGGAAGAAGGCAACGTCTGTATGAACCTTTTCAGAAGAAACTCTCATTAAATTGTACCTACGTAACTTTGTGTTTGACTTTTCTAATTTTCTTCGCTTATGTGAGTATTTCAAATTTGTCGAAATGTCAATGAATGTTTATCAACTTGTTTTGATGTAATTACGTGTCTAAAGTTAATAACATTTCGTAGAAACGGACATTTTGAGTTTTAGATTTCGTGGAGCAATATAATTTGTTATGGGAATTTCCTTACGAATTCGTTTTAAAAGTAGCAAAGTTAGCAGTTACAGTTAATTGTCATTATTTTGACGATGGATTATGAGCGGCTCGTTACTTTCTGGAATCCTTCTTATTTACAGGATTTAAACGATATTCTTCTCTAAAGAATTTTGTCACTGAGAAATTCAAATTAAGATTTAGAACTAATGGTTCAAATTCAGGACAAATTCTTTAACGATATACCCTTTTCTATGCAGATATAATCTATTTATTGACATCATAAGATTATCTATATAGTCTAAAATCACATACAACAAATAACTTATTAAAGATACAGAACGATGATAAAGATACAAAAAAGGATATGCATAAATACTGTACACGATAATAATATACAAAATATTCACAAATAATGGGCAAAATCACGTTCAGAATATTTGTTGGTACATTCGGAAACTGCTTTCTCTCACTAAGGTCTAGCGACATATGGCGACATATTTGCTGGCTGTCGACATTTTCTAGTCGATAGGTATAAACCCACTTATACCTATCAACTAGGGTATACCTACAGGTGTAATATGTCGACATTCCGAAATCTGGTCACGCACGTCCCTCAATAGCATCGACAGCAGAAAATTGTGCGTATATATAGAGCAGGGGCGAGTATGTTTTTTCACCATTGGCCAGGAAAACGATGAAATTTCTTCGGAGCGGGCCGGCATTTAAATAATGCAATTAGCTTTTATTTTGTAATTTACCATACTATAAGTATACATAAAGTTACACGTCACGTTTGCCACTTATTTGTGTTGATGAGAACGCCTCAGGTTTAAACCATCCGAGGGCCAAACAATCAAACATTCAAAAATGACATGAGCAGGCCGGACTGAAACTTTTCGCAACCCGAAACTGGCCCGGGGGCCGTAGTTTGCCCATCCCTGATCTAGACTATTCATGAATAACAGGAGACGGCTACAATCGGCTACCTGTTATTTTGTACGGACATTTTGTTACATCATACTCACATTATACAGGCTCAGGTTATTTGCAGGGTCTCCACTAAAAACGGGCTTTTAGATGTCTCGTAAATCTTTTATGTTTAAATAAATCGGCTTTCTAGTGTCTAGGTTTTCATATGAATAATTTGAATATTTTCAGCAGGTTCAAAGTCCTGAAAATCTCAGTACTTAGGTGTCATTCACATATAAAATTCTAGAATTAATTTTCGTGGTCTGAATACAGTAATATTGTAAATTCGAACCTACACACGTGCCTGAAGGCTTAATCATATTTCAAACGTGCGTTACAAAGGTGTAGATTATAGAATATTGATTATCCAGCATCCTTTGATCTCAGGGCGATGGTATTTGTAGGGTTCACTAATAATGCTACTATGAATCATTAATCACCTCACAATCAGATCATAGAATTACAAGATTTTTTGAAGAGGGTTGACGAATGGAAAAGAAAAGGTAAAAATTCGACAAGGTAACGGAAACTAAAGGTTTCTTCTAAATATAGGGTACTGGCTTCTAACCGTGAGTTCACCTGCGTAAAAAGGTCATGGTCTACCTGTAACCAAACATTGAAATCTGTCCAGACTTGATTGATTCACAAACAAATAGAGTCACATATTTATAACATTACTAAGATAATTTCTAAGTAGCAAACGGGACCTTTGTCAGATATGTCCAACCGAAAATATCACGATAACCACAACACAGAAGCAGAAATCTCGTCGGCAGGTATTCAAAGGGTGAAGGGTAAACCTCAAAGAGGAGGACAGTATCTCTGGGACCGAACGTTGAGTGAGGTACTCCATTGATTTAGAGAAATGACATCCTGATAGACATGTAGCTACACGGTACACGTGCCTGTATGTGGCTATAGGAATTATTATTGTAACATTTTGCTGCGGCTTCGTTATTATTATTATTTAATACTTCATGCACACAAACGTATAGAGGCGGACTTAATGCCACGTAGGAGTTGGAAATTATTCCACAAGAACGTTATTTTGGGCAAAATGTATTCTATGTCCTAATGCAGGCAATGGTGTGATTGATATGCAAACATTCAAAATTAAGCATATGATTTTGGACCAAATAGGAAATAACCGAGTAGGAAAAAACCTAGGAAAAGTTACAACAGCAGTCCATAATCATGTACTGATTCCTTGGTTGTTTTTTCGCGTCTGTGTCAGACATCCTGTATAATACTTTTGCCAATGTGCAACTAGCTTCATATTTTGCTAGATTATTCAAAAGTACCTAATACCTTTAAACGAGTAATTATTGTCAATATATAATCTGAATCTCTGAAACGGCTCCAACGATTTTCATGAAATTTTGTATTCTAAATCTGTCTTTCTAAATCGATCTAGCCAGGTTTAATTTTTAGAAAACGTTATTTTCTCTATTTTCACCCGAGCGAAGCTCGGTAGCCCAGGTACTGGTTTAATTAAATTCGAAATAAATGATTTGAGTTTGAATAAACAGTAGGTACTTTGACATAGCCATTTTCTTGTTTGTATTGGACCAGTCATGCGTATATTACACTGCGTGGAAATGCTCTGTAGTGGTTTCTTGTTACCATGGCCAAAGCATTCACTGCCCTTCCCGAATAAATATATTTTCGTAGGAACCTGAACAAATAAACTGTATTTCGCTTTCATTAGTAAAAAGTAGTTGAAGATACCGGACGGTCTAGTGCTTTTTTTCCGTAATTTTTATTTCATTAAATGTAGATGGGTCAAAGTCCTTTATTGTCCTGTTTAACGCAACAACTATTGTTTGAATCTGCCCTATAAGTTCAACTATTGTTTGAATCTGCCCTAAAGTTAAGATACTATTGATTATATCTACCTACTCGTACTTTTTAGCTTCTGTTTGAAAGTCTATCTAGGTATTTATTAATGTAACAGGCATACTTGTTACAAAATAACTTTAATGAGGCGTTTTAATTAATTCAGTACCTATGTATCTTGTTTTCGGTAGGTACCCAGTTGTTGTTGGTGTTGTTGTTGTTGTATGTATGTATTGTAAGTCTAAGTAATATTATTTTTGGTTTTTTGTACACTGACAGCCCTAAATTCTTCTCCTATCTTTCAGTCCATCCAAAGGTTGTCTGTAAGAGATTGCCTAGTGCGATAAGACCGCCCATTGTACACTTGTGTATTTGAACATTTGTCCTGTATGTTTTTTGGTGGTGTACAATAAAGTATATAATAAATAAATAAATAATAAATATATGAAGGTAGGTATATTGTATTGAGAGTTTACTTTAGCAACCATAAACGCGGTAAGTCAAACAATCAGATCAAATAATACATATTTGATCTGATTGTTTCAACTTTCAATGTCAAGATTACAAATAAGTCTACAGTCTACTTTCGTAAGGAGGTTAGTGTTTATTTCACACCAAGCTTAAGCTTATTTGGTTTTAAGCACTTTATGCCTTCACGTATTCCCAGCGGGCAATTTTTACTGTCTTCCAAGTTCAACGTTCTCACGTACGCCCATTCAAAATATACGCTACGCACGCCACTTCAGAGCTTAAAAGACGCCTTATATAAGGTATCTTATTATTCCCTTATGTATTTGCCTACCGTTACATAATGCTAATACTTTGAAAGGAGAAATTGTACAGGCAGGGTATTTCTACACATAAATACCTGAAATTACAGTACCGTAAAATGATTATACTGTGTCAGGCTTACTGTGAATTTTATGCGCCATTAACTGTCGTTTGCGGCCACGTCAGCTTTATATAAAGTGACAACCCTTTCCGAGGGCAGCCTTCTAAATGTCAGGCAACATTAGCCTTTATGTAATAGCTGATAGGGGTGAATTTTCTTTCGGAGTGTCGCTTTAAATATATGAGTTGCTTCCTTCCAATACAGCTTTGGAAGGTGAGGCACCTCTACGAGTAATGAGGCAGAAAGTAAGCACTTCTGTGGATGATATGGTCAACACTTACCTAGTCCACACAAAAGCGAGATAATGAAATACTTTTAGCGAGTTAATTAGAATCTTTGTTGTTTTTCTTATATTGCCATCGAATTTTCCTGCTGTCCAGACCTTTATTAGAAATATAACTATTAGATGGACCAATACATTTTATATATACGTACCTACGTAAATAGCTTTTTCTTAGCTCTGAATGAATTTTCGTAGTTAGATAAGTACTGCCTGGCGCAAACCAAATATTTTAATTTTTTTCTTCCTCTTTTCTTTCTATTATCAGAGATTACTTTTTAAATAAGATTAACAATTAAACAATTTGCCTCTTTGTATTTGACTAGCTGTTCCCCGCGGCTTCGCTCCCGTGGACCACCCAACAGGACCACTTTTTCGTGATTAAAAAATTGCCTATGTCACTCAGGAATAATGTAGCTTTCTAATGGTGAAAGAATTTTTTAAATCGGTCCAGTAGTTTCGGAGCCTATTCGGTACAATCAAATAAACAAAAAAATATTTCCTCTTTATAATATTAGTATAGATATTAGTTCAGCGCTTCAGATTAACCGCCACCCGTGTTATTTGTACTTTTTCAACGTCTTTAAAAAAAATTGCCGATGTTTTATCCTAGTGTTTTATCATCCCAAGAGAACATTATACCAGTATAATAAAAAGTGGCCTATGTGCTATTCCAGACTACAATCTATCTCTGTGCCAAATTTCATCCAGATCAGTTTAGCCATTCTGGCCTGATTGTGTAACAAACATACAATCACCCATCCAAAGTTTCAGCTTTATAACAATAAGTGTAATAATATAATAGTACTTGGGCGACCGAGCTCTGCTAGGGTGAAAATATATATATTATTAGATTAGGATGGATATATAGACAAGTAAGATTGCCGATGAAGGATAATAAAGGATAGGCCAATTATTGTTCCATATAACTACGTAATTGAAAAAAAAAAAAAAATGGCTGTCACTTACTGCTGTACTGTGTGACCCACGTATTCCCATAAAAACAAAGGGCAAAGTGTACAAAACGGCAGTCCGTCCAGCGTTATTATATGGGTCCGAATGCTGGACGACAAAGAAGATGCATGAACAAAAGGTCCATACCAACGAAATGAAGATGCTTAGATGGGCGAGAGGTGTGACTCGGCATGACAGAGTGCGAAACGAACACATAAGAGGAAGCTTCAAAGTGGCGCCTGTCACCGATAAAATGACCGAAAACCGCCTTCGTTGGTATGGGCACGTCAAGAGACGTAATGAGGACCATGTGGTGCAAATCGCTCTACGCCTACCGGAACAAAAAAGAGGTAGAGGCCACCCGCCATTGACCTGGTGGTCCACTATAGAAAGAGTTACCTCAAGCAAGCCCAATTGCCCGAACAGACAACCCAAGACAGAATAGCTTGGCGCAGGAATGTGAGGAGACCCGACCCCAAATAATGGGACAAGGGAAGGAAGAAGAACTGCATACACTCACGCCTTTTACCCATGGGGGTAGGCAGAAACTACAGAACACCACCTGCTACGATCCTTACATACTTTTGCTTTACTCACGTTCATACATCTAGTCATACACGCACAACGGTTATGAGTACTGCGCACTACGTAACTAAGAAACAGTAGGTAACTAGTCCATCTCAAAATTATAGTAATAATCTATTAACCCTAGTGCAATATGTGCAGAAATCGGAGGTAAATGATAGTAGTGGCATTAATTTAGATTATAATGATATCGTTTGCGACCACACAAGCGCACGCAATAGGCTTTGCTTGCTACGATGGTACCTAACTAGTTGTATTGAATTAGTCTACGTAGGACATTCCTACATCTAGCTACGACTTCATGATATATTATTGAACTCATCACTGGTTTAATTAATTCTAACAAAGTTAACACACAACCGGTTTCTAATTGAGAACTTTTTAATCTAGCATGAAGTTGCCGAGCGTTAAAGCAGAGTTTGACTAGTGTTGAACCAAAAATACCACAAAGGCCAAAAAACAAATGAATTCCGAATATATTTCATAAGCAGTTTTAATAATTTTTTTATCAGTGTTCTTAGTTATTACATTACTTTACATATTATTACTACTATAGTACCCTTTATACATTTTCCCTTCTTAATAAGTTAACATAAAAATAGACAAAGACTAGTACTCCATAAGATAGCTAATTATAATTATATACATCTAAAGGCATACGTACACCGGGACTGAATGGCAGAGGATTTTGCCACAGGTCAGCGCACACTAGCTGCTTAGCTTAGATACTGTAGCATTCCGGCGGCCAACCAAGACATCCCGCGACGACGTGCTGCGGCATGCCGCGACCATTTAGCTAATAATTTAAGATAATATAAGATAGCAAATGTGGTGTACATGTACTCCCGCTTGCACTGCCCCACCCCGCGGCATGTCACGGCGTCCTTCGACGTGCCGTTGCATATCACAGTACGCTGCGGCATGCCGCCACGGGATCCCTTAGTGCGCTCTCCAATGCCGTGTCAAGAAATCCCTTTCGATGCCACGGAATCAATTTAAAACACTGGCATTTATGTCGTATTCCTACTAGATAAGTTTGAATGTCCTTAAAATAAATCCGTAAAAGTTTAAGTCCTCTGCCATTCCGTCCCGGTGTACGTAGGCCCTGAGGTATTTTACATAATAACATTTTGATCAAACTTCATCGTACAAGCAATATCAGAATTATAATCTTAAACCTGACCTCACAGTTCTGAGAACGGAGTGTAATCTGACTCTTTTGTTTCTGCTCGCTTGTAGCAAATACTTGGAACTCTCGAATTAGAAACCCATTCTATAATATTATAAACGCGAAGGTAACTCTGTTTGTCCGCTACGTAACGTCTTGGCGGCTGAACAGATTTCAATGAAACGGGTAGAATACTTTTTTACATTGGAATAGAATACTTTTTGTCCCGGGCTTAAGTTTCGCTTCGGATAGTTTCCGATATTCATGCGGGCGAAGCCGCTGGCAGAAGTTAGTTAGAAATAAAAGACGAAGATTTGGTGAAGTCACCATCGTAATGAGGCGCTTGTGCTTGGGTACTAAAGATCGCGTTTGTTTTGCTATTGTTATCTGTCAGCATCTTCTACCGACGTTTGAATTACACAGTCGTGGTACGGGTCTAAGTTCTTTCAGCAGGAGCGATTGCTTTAAAATAAGACCTTTCATCGAAAAGACGACTATTTTTAAAATTCTGCCTAAATATTGTAGGACGTTGTTGTTGTTATTAGTCATCAACGGTCGGCTAATTTGCTTGGACATGCTCCTCTCACGATGGACGGCGGTCGTTTAATTGCAGCCTCCCTACTGCCTAGCCAAATTACAAACGTTTCGTATCAAATCTCTTCCTACAATCGTTAACGCCTTCTATTTGTATGGGTTGACCACGTGAATTAACGTTCAGTGTGCTTATTCCGAGTTTTTTAACGTAAACATCAATTTGTATTGAAACTGGATAAGCGCCGTCTGGAGACGGTAAGGAGAAACCTCTTTTTGTATTTTGACATAAGAGATCGTTTACGGTATCACGAGTGAGTACGTTAAAAACCCCGGAATAAGCACACTGATGTGTCATTGTCAGATTCTAGATTGTCAACCTGGCTACAGGTGCAGGGTCTCTTTGAAAGGAGATACTGATACCATGATTTTAGGTTAGATTAGTAATAAAATTGGTTTATTTTACGCAATAATAATAGGTAAATTATTTGTGTTTCTATATAATAATGATTGATTATGTCCCGTATTACAGTTCTTTTTTGATTACTCCTAAAAATTTACACATTCCTCTATTAAAAAGTGATAAATGTTGTACATTTGTTGCACTTAGTATGTACAGTCAATAATGACATGGCAGCGAATATACGATTTAACAATTGCCACAATATAATATATTTATTTATTAGTTTTTCTTAAAAATTACAAAGATTACTCACTACTTTGTCTAATTTATAATTTAAGTTAATTTTTGTATTATAATTTTGGAAAAATAGTCTATTTTCTTTCCTAATGTAAAAGATGATCTCAATTTGAATAGTATATATTTAGCCTTTTAATAAGGTTATATTCCTTATAAAGAATACTTGTAAGAAAGAATTAATAAAATATTTTATTAAACAAAAAATATAAATTTATTTTCAAATCTTGTATGAAACATGTTTTTCAGGGGCGTAGTCGAATGGACGAAGGTTAGAGTGATAAGCGTGGATAAAATAGGGTTAGAGGGTTAGTAATCTAGGGTTAAATGCCTCTAGAGCCAAAGTCATGAATCTCGATTTAAAGATAGATGAGTAGGTGTGAATCGAGATTATCATGAAATATTTATGTAATAAATTCGGGATTATGTCTCAGGATTGTTCTAAATGGCCCAAGTCCATCTCTGTATAATTTTTGTATAAGCTTTTAAATAAACAAGTTGCGTCTAATGTAATTATCCCCCGAGCCAGACATATGCAAATGTCAACGAACTTGTAATAATGTTTGTACATAATATTTCGTGAAAATTTACACAGCTTGCCACGCGTACCTACTCATTTTCATAATATTAAAATATATTTTTTCGAGCGTTATACCCTAAACTAGTGCCACATAACAGTACCAACTGTAATACGCAGTATTAACCCGACGATGTAAAGAAAAAGACAAAGATATTTTATTTCAACTACCGCATAATGATATGTGATATAATGTTATATTAATTTATTATATTGTTTCAAATATTATTATGTGCCTTGATAATGTATGCAAAATAATCGTTTTAATTTAATTGTAAAATATAGAATTAAGATTGTTGTTTTTGATGTTTAGTTTATGAAGATTGTAGATCCACAAACCTGCACTATTTTTGTTTTCTTATTATTTATTTGGTTATATAATTGAGTAGATATAAATATGTTTTACTCTATGTTTTACTTTTGCATGCCGTAAGGTAGAGTGTGTTGGAACTGTTTTTATAATTATCATCTTATTTTGTACCCACATTCATTGCAACATAAATGATTTCTGATTTTGATAATTTATTTTCAAGAAATAAAAATTGATTCTACCGTGCATCAGCAAGTAGCTTATTATGGAGAAAAACTCACAAGAAACTCCATACTTAAAGAAGGATCTCGATGCGAATTGATCCAATCCAGTCTGGCTTTATAACAGATGAAGCTTTCCGATTTGTCGCCAAGCCGACGTAATTTCAAAATTATTGGAGCACTATGAAGGACTATAAAGAAGTTGGAATAATCAATGCAGTTACGCCAGTAACCCCGATTCCCGAAAACTCCATAAAAGACAAACCAATCTTCGGCATTACCGAGATGAAGGGTAGTAATTGCCACCATAAAGTGTGGTGTCCCCTCAACTGCTAGCGGCCGCTATTAAATTTTAGTGCTTTCCCAAGTTTTGGAAAGGCCTTAAATCCTTATCGATTCCTTTGTCCTTTACATTTATTTTTAAACTCGGTTCCGAGTGCTTCTAGCTATTAAAGAGATTAAAGCTGGTGACTTTAAAATATTACTGCAGTAATATTTCTGTACATCGATACTGAAAATCGTAAAGACCATTTCAATTATGGCTATTACCTATACTGTGATTTTTAATTTCGTGGACCAAACTGACAGCTGCCAATGATCTTATTTTTTTTAAATGTTGCAAGCGCGGAGCATAGTGTTGTAGGTAAGGCTCAATCATAAGTGATTCATCGAACTCCTCAATTTATTTTTACTAATTAGTGTAAATAAATGTTTAATGAATATAAACGTAATATATTTAAATATAACAGTATTCATACACATAGTACATGAACTTATATTGTGTTAAATATGAAATCAACAATAAAATAAATGCGATCGATAAAATTAAGTCTGACATAAATGACTAGAAACTAAATAAGGGCCGCTAGTTTCAAAACAAATGTAATTGTTTTTGCCGTTTCATTTTCGATCTACTTCAATTTTCGATTACCTTTCGATCACTGAGGATAGTTAGGGTACGACACTATTTTTATGGGACGATAAAGTGACAACCCCCAAAATGTCAGTTTAGTCCACGAAATTAAAAATCACATTATAATGCATAAAATGTTAGAAATTATTTCTACCTCTTTAGTGCTATATTAAACCGTAATATAATCTGGCTCAACTACCTTTTTGCGACTGTGAACTCAATAATGGAGCTGTCATAAATAATTAAAGAGCGACTCCAGCGTTTTATTTCGATTAAACTTTACAAACGCTAATGAAAATCGTTCGAATAATGTAGCCGAATAAATTGAATGGCCGTAATTAGTATTATCATGAATATTGTCAAAATTACACTGGTAAGGGGTTCGCGTAAAAGCTTTTTGTTTTCAAGCAAAATGTTTAGTATTTTTTCAATTAACATCAACAACAATCGTTAGCAGTTAGCACCTGTTTTCATCCCCTAATAGGTAATTCAAATCTTAATAAAAAACCGGCCAAGTGCGATTCGGACTCGCACACGAAGTGTTCCGTACCATTATCCCAAAACACTGCAAAAAAATCACGTTTGTTGTATGGGAGCCCCCCTTAATTTATTTTATTCTAATTTAATAATAATTATTTTTTAAGAGAATATACAACTAGCAACAAGCGTCTACCTGTTGCCGTTATTAATATCGAGCAAAAAACGGCAAAAATATCACGTTTGTTGTATGGGAGCCCCACTTAAATATTAATTTTATACTGTTTTTAGTATTTGTTGTTATAGCGGCAACAGGAATACATCATCTGTGAAAATTTCAACTGTCTAACTATCACGGTTCATGAAATACAGCCTGGTGACAGACAGACAGACAGACAGACGGACAGCGAAGTCTCAGTAATAGGGTCCCGTTTTTACCCCTTGGGTACGGAACCCTAAAAAACAACACTCTGTATGAAAACGACTTCTTAGAATCGCATGAAAATTTTATTTTCACATTTACAATCGCAAAGAAAAATGAGATTGAAAATCTTCATCACAGACGCTTTTTTCTCGGAAAATCGTTATTTCTTATGACGTATTTATAATAGATACTTATGCGTAAGTACAAAGGTGGGGAGGTAAAACATTCGAGGGGAATTAAAAACATCTATTTTTAAAACGGGCGGGAAAAATAAACATGCTTACCTATAATAAAATCCATTAACAGACATCCTCATAAAAAATCCCTTGAGTGAAAACGTGTAACAGTGCTTTCGAAAGCTCGGTCGTGGGAATTATGAAAAATGTCACAAGTAGTGGGTACATGCGCCCCGTACTTGTACCAAGTACGAAGTAACAAGGCGCCGCCGCCGTGTCGTTGTCGCGCCGGTCACGTGCCGCGGCCTGCACGGCACCGCGCTGTAGTATGTACACAGCTATCTATACGAGACCGACGGGGAAAAAAACTAATGAAACTATAAGGAACATAGATGAAAAACTGTGGCAGTATTATCAATTTGCAAAACTAAAGAATCAGACATCTACTGCTAAATCTCTTTTAAATACTTGCAAATGCGGTCGCAGACATCCGAACGAATATCTTATGTAAAACGTCGTAATTCGAGGCTTGGCTCTCGCCTATTTCCTTAGCCAATATTGAACTAATTTCAAATATATTCCATAAACTGAAAAAGAAAGATATAATGTTTTCCATGCATTTGAACCCTCACAAAATGCTCAAAATTGCACTATCAACAGGTCTAGTGTACAAATTCGACAACTGTAAATGCAAAAAGGAAAACATAGGAGCACAACATATATGTATCTTATTTATTCGATTTATGGAATTGTACCAGCTATAAATAAAATCCAATACTGGGGAAGGAAATAGGCAAACCTCGAATTAAGACTTTTTTCTAAGGAAATTCAGTCGGAGCTTTCTGCTGCTGCTGTGTAAAATAAAGTCTAAAGTGACATTATTTTATAATGCAATTCTACGGTTCTGTCTGTGTGATCGCGTTGATCTTCAAAACTGCGCAACCGATTTTGATGTGGTTTTCACCCTCATTTAGAGAATGTATTCTATTAGGTTAACAGCTACATAGTGGTCGGCATAATCTGAATGGTTGAGACTAGTTTGAGTTAATCGATACGAACAAAAACAATGGACCTTATTTGTAATAAACTTTCATTTAATAAAGAAATATTGGTGTTCTGTGAAGTCGTAAGAACCGTGCGAAACAAGTCGCTAGTAAACTATATAACAATCTCACAGATGTCATGAAAAACAAGAAGATGAGAAAACACGCGACACAGAAAAGGTCACTTTTCTCGACTCGTTCAAAAACATTTCATAAACAAAAATACAGTTGCGACCAAATTAACTAGCCACGGTGACAGATCGCTGCGACTGCAATCACAATAAAATTGTGAGTACAACGAATATTTTAAGAAAGCAAGAGCCGCGTACTTCACCCAATTTACATGAAATTTCCGTCATGGAGAATATTTTTTTCTTTTTTCTTCGCCTTCAAATGGTAATGAGGGTCGGTTGGAAAATTTCAGAAGCAGATTAGATTTCCCCGCTTCTATATTGTCTGTTCAAATGAACGGCATTGAAAGTTGTTCACTTCGACGGTTCGTCCGATACGTTTTGTTGGCATTTTGATTGTGTACTTAAAAATCATCGAACCCGTAAACTTTATTAAACGCTCCCGCAAAATGTGTTTCGTATGTAGGCTTATTACGCATTAAAATTAGTGTTATACAAATAAGTGAACGAAATTAACTGTAATTAGTGTTGTGGTGTCGTTGTAGTGACACTATTATTGTTAGTATCATTCAGCCTAAAGTACTGTGAACCTAGTTATTTGCGAAACGGATTTCGAAATTAGATGCATACAATTTTGGCAACAACAAAAATTGCAACACATCGTGTATCTCAGAATATCAAATAAAGGAATTCACTATTCAATTTGATACGGTATAAGTACTGGTCTTATAGATAGGTACATATACTAGTAAAGGAAAACGAGACGTCATACTGGCTACAGAGAAGGACTTTAAGACCACATCGAGATACGCTGCCTTAGCGCTTTAAGATCCGCTGCGGAACTCACCGGGAACCAGGAAGACAATGTTTAAGCATAAATCCGACCCCGGACCTACGTCCGACTACTCTTTATACACTTAAGTAGAATTTAATCTATTAAGAAACCTGCACTCCACTCGAAAATATTCTACAAGCATATTTTTTGAGAGCAGTGGTGGCCCAGTGGTATCGGCCACGACTTACAAGTTGTAGGTCGTGGGTTCAAACCCAGGCAGGCGCTTTACTTTGTGTAAATTATTTCATCACCACTGCTCTCAAACACGGTGAAGGAAAACATCGTGAGGAAACCGGCATGTCCTAAAACCAAAAATTCGAAGACGTGTGACATCCACCATCCCGCACTGGGCCCACGTGGTGGATTCAGGCCCATTTCCTCTCATATAGAGGAGGCATGTGTCCCAGCAGTGGGAACATTAATAGGCTGATGATGTGATGTGATGTGTGTTATTTTTTGAACTGCAAAAGTTAACTAGGCTACCAAAACGGCTAACTTGCATCTTTCACCTTTTTCGTCACTATATTTTGTCCGCAGACGTCTGTATTTTTAATACATTCGCTTTTGCAAGGTGAGATGATGCAGAATAAAGACTTATTTGAAAGAAACTTGCTCAAGCGTAATATAAAATCCGCACCTGACGCGCATAATATTAGCGAGAAAACACGGGCGCATATTTAAGTTCAGTCCCAGAGACAGGAGTCAAGAACCTTTATTGTAAATAATACAGATAATATTATAGTTTGTTCCAGTGCACAAAACCACAGGTTTAGTGGTCGCGCTATCGTGAGACTGAAAATTTTCCGCGTCATTAAACATGGCTGGCGTTCTACAGCCAACATAACAAAACAAACGATGCCAAGCTTTGTGTCATAGTTCACGATGAAGTTGGGGCACCTGCTTGTTTGGTTCACGTTCCTAGCGTTTGGATTACAAGGACGAACTATACGGTTTTTGATGTCGGTTTGTTTGTTGATTTTGAAGTCGTGGGTGACTCTTGTCAGTTTGTGGTTTTTGTGGGTTTACAAAGAACTTCGATGACTAAAGAGAGTTTATGATTCAAATTTAATTTACGTATTGATTTTTAATTTCCTAGACTAAACTGACATTTGGGGGATTGCCACTTTATCTTACTAATATTAAAATGCGAATGTTTGGATGGATGGGAGGTATGTTTGTTATTCAATCACACCAGAACGGCTGAATGGGTCTGAATGAAATTTGGCACAGAGATAGATTATAGTCTGGAATGGCACATAGGCTGCTTTTTATTATCCTGGTATAATGTTCCCTTGGGATGATAAAACACTTTTGACGCGGGCGAAGCCGCTGGCAGAAACTAGTCATTACATAAAAATAGTGTCGTATCCGTGTGATCGAAAATCGAAGTAGATCGAAAATTAAAACTATTTCACGGCAAAAAAAATCATTTGTTAAGAAACTAGCGGCCCTTATTTTATTTCTACTCACTTATGTCAGACTTCTATCGACCGCATTTATTTTATTGTTGATTTCTTATTTATTACGATAAAAGTTTATGTACTATGTGTATTAATACTATTATATTTAAATATATTAAGTTTATATTCATAAAACAATTATTACACCAATTGGTAATTTTTTTTGAGTTATCATGTTAGTTTAGTCTACGAAATTAAAAGTCAAAATAAGGTACTTTATTGTAAAGGTTACCACCAACTGTAAGATAAGTATTTACGGAGCCAATCTATATTTTTGTATATGCAAATAAATACAACACACATGCAGATACATATACTGAAAGAATAAATAAGCGAATTTGCCAATGAAAGAATAAATAATCGAATTTTAGAACGGAATACACAATTTTTCTGATTGCTACGGAATCTCTGTATAATTTTGTACTCCCAAAACAGTCCGAGGCACATACGCAGAGCAATCGAATACGCGCTATGCTTAGATTAGTTCGTTTGTATCCTGGCCTGACTAGGTTCGATAACTTTCGCCTCACGTTCGAATCGGCTAAAAAAATCGCTTGTCTTCGTACGATTGTCCGGTAACACCGTCGTCCCCGCGATTGGCTCCGAACGTCGCCGTCTAAATTAAGTTACATCTACCTGCCTAAGTTTTGCGCTAGCTCTTGATAAGCTCGGGGACATGCCGGGTAATTTTAGTTGTGCAACTATGTGCTACTTGTGTTTCTTTAGTCGGAGTTCACCGCATTGTTTAATGTGCTGGAGAAATGTTCTAAAGTCAAATAAAGACGTTTAAATGGCTCTCTGAGTAAGGTTTCTAGTTTTACCTAGTTCTCTGAGGAATCAAATTACCGGGACTTATTTATCAACGTTACTTTTTGAGCGCACGTTAAAAATGACGTACTTATCTAAAATATGATAGAAAATCTCGCTGATGGTCGAGATTTACATAAAGTATAAGAAAAAGCCTCCCAAATTACCTGACGTTGAGCCAGCTGAATTCAAAATCAGTCAAAACGCTCACAATTTCAACCTTACTACGCGAAATGTTCGTGATTCCAACGTGGAGAGCCGTAAAAAATGGTTTGACTAAGCTGAAAAACAGCGCTCGACTTGTGACCTTTGTTCCTTTGAAAAAAATGTTGTTTCATTCAAAAAATGAATGTTAGGGCCACGTCAAAATATTCGCCGCGGAATTTGTGTTTCTGTTACGTTTCGCTACATAATTTATAAGCGGATGAGCCGTCCACCGTCCACTCGTATTTCAATGGCAGCTAGCGAGCGGTCTTTTCATGATCCCAATTTTTAGCTTTCAGAACACTATCGTATGCTAATAAGCTCCTCACTGAACAGCATGAAACAAGAAAATGTAGTTCCTTTTTGCTGGGCGGGTAATTTGGAATTTCATGAAAGATAATTAGGTAGCACTTCTAGCATCTCAGTGACCTATTTAAGTTATAAAGTGCTATAAAATTGTTAGCAGACGTGTTTCAGCGAGTCACTTCCGACCAACTTCTTTATATTGCTTGTCTGCTTGGTGGAAGAATGTTACTTATAGTTTTATTTGTTCGGCGTCTGCCTGACAGTGATCGAAGACTTTAATGGCGTGACTGTGTAAGTGCGGAGTATGTGGCTCCTGTGAGTTTAAAGCGAAGTGGGGCATCTAGATACGAGGTGACAGCAAGATATTACAGGAAGCCGAGTAATCTTGAGAAGCAAATATAAGAGGTTAGGATGTTTGTCGTGTAATAGCGCTTATTTTGTCACATTCGCGTCGCATAAACGTGACGGAGCGGGCACAATAACGCGTAGGCTATGCCGTAATGGTCGACGCCTCTGATTTATACGTATTTCTTTTATGTGCCAACCAAATGGCTTTCTTTATAGAATGTTTCTTTTTCGGGCGCAGCCACAAGTCAGTGTCGCGGTTGGCCGTCACTAAGTGAGTTACGGTGGCGGCAATGCTTTTAGATTAAATTAAGCTTAACCTTAGTAGTGCTCTCGATGTAATAATGTTCTGTTCAATCTATTAGATAGGCGTTAGGATGGCTGAAACTGGAAAGTTACAGGCACTGTATCGTGTTATCTGATCATTGTTTTGTCACAAAATGTAGTCCCACATGAACCTACCCGAATTTAAAATACAACGTTAACATGCATACTTTAACGAACCCATCAGAGTACACTATAAAACAAACGAGAGCCCGCACATTCTAATAAATAATAATGATTTTCAGCGTCAATTCTGACTAACAACCGGCTCTATTATGAGAGGAATTTAATAGAATAATAGATATTCTTTCAACACGATGGCAGTAGCGCTATATCAGGGGATGAATAGCAAGCTCACGCGGAGATAACAGGGGAGGAACAAAAGGGTTCCATAAATCGTTATTAACTACAGTCTCATAGTCCCTTGTTCAGGAGTGAGCCGATAGTATGCGTCACAAACTCACAACTCACGAGCTAGTAAATTAAATAAGTTGCGAACTGTTACAACTTACTTGCATGCCATGTATCGGCTGCATATTATCAGATATCGGAGGCCTTGTGCTCATGTTATTATGTTTGCAATACCGTGTTTATAGTTTAGCTAACTAATTAATAATCTAAACTAGAGATGTGCTGACTATGACTTTGGCCGACTAGCCGATTAGTCGAAGAAAGAGGCCGACTAGTCGGTCAAGCCGATCACGGTTTCGGGGGTATTCGGCAATTTCCATGACGCTTCGTTTACAACTGATTCGCAGGCAAGACGCAACCGCCGCCCGCCTGCGAGCGCATTTTTTTTTGTCTTTATTTTTTTGAGTGAAAATGTAAATACTAAAATACTGTTATTGTTCAATAAAGTGAAAGAGCTCAATTATCATGATCAGTTTGATAATTACCCTCGTAAAGTCAAGTGTAATCAGTGCCACAAGCTTTTTATTTAATTTAATTCCTCCTAAATACATTTTATTGAGAAATATAAACAAAGAAAGTAGGCGGAAGCGGCCGGATAGTCGGTTTTACCGACCAGTGTCCGACTATTCGGCGCATCATTAATTTATAATTACTTACTTTACAAAGAGCTAAAATTCATTTGAGCGGTAATCTCTGGCAGCAATGATCGATTATGAATTCTTTCATTATTAAAAGCTACAGTATTGCTGAGTATCGAAGGTTATTTTTTCCGGAAAAATGCACGACTCGGCTACGGGAGATAAGCCGTAGGAAAAAAATTTTTTTTTTTTTTTTGACTATATGGCACTAGTTTTTGATACTTTAGGTTAAAGGTGTCGACATAACAGTAGATATCTTGTTTCCACTATCATCCTCTCAATAGTGACCTTTTTTTCTAAAAAAACCTTAAATACTCGTAGTAATATTTAATCAATCGCAAGCAAGCAAGATTCCATAGAAATATGTCAATAAACAAACACAAAACATTAATACATAAATAAAAAAATAAGGAGCATTAGTGTAGATCATGCTATATCAAAAGATTTGTTTGAGTAGAAAAAATCGAAGCTAAAAAATAAAGACAAAACCTCCGAACAAAGGAGGTTAGGTGATATTTTAGTCTTTGTACCTGACATATGTTCCGAATACCTTTATACCTTTGAGTCTTTATCTTCCCTTCATACATAGACGGATCAGTTATATGTTATTTAATAAGAATTTGTATGCCTATCTATGTATGTAAGCAAAGATTGACAAGGCCGTATTCATAATAAATATGTAGATTGAAGCTTTATTCAATCGAGATACATATTTGTACAAAGTCTATTGGTTATTTTTATGAACAGCCATCTTGTGTTACTATGTTGTAACTATAAATCTATTACCATTCGAATTTAAACTAATATCTGATTGATCATCAATATTCGTAGAAATCTATTACCACCCGAATTCAGCTCTAATGATTGATCATGAACCTGATAGTATTTATTTGCAGTGACATAATCACTCTAAAACACAGATCACTGAAGTTGCTCAAAAGGCCGTAGAATTGAAGTGGGAAATTTTCCGCATGCCCGAATAGTTGAGGGCCAAAATAGAGGCTTCTATGAGCTCTACGCAGCCTGAAGGCGTCTCGCAGAGCCCGTAGGAGATGTCTGGACAAGCTGGACAAACAAATAATTAGCTCTGGTACACATTAGCTCTGTATCCAATACTAGTCGTCAGTGGTCAAGTACTTTTGTTTAAAATCATCTTCTAAATATAAACTGCCGAGCAATGAAAAAGTTCCACCCACAAAATGCCGACAAACACCTCAATTAATTTTTTTCACTTTTAATTTAAAATTTGAACGCAATATTTACGTTTTTAGTTGGTAATATTCTGATGCGCTGTTAAATGTATTTCAATATTGCAGAAGGCGTCAATAAGCTAGCCTTTCCCGGTTAGGAGTAATTTGGTGCTATGTCACTTGAACTTTTTCATTGCTCGTTGTAGTGTATAAAAAGCAAAAGTGATTGACTGATGTATCAACGCACAGGCCAAACCCTTAAGGCCAGAAAATTGAAATTTACTAAGGAAGGATTTTTCAAAATTCAACCCGCAAGGGGGTGAAATAGGGGATAAATGTTTGTAAGAAACTTTTTATTCCTTGAACATGTTTGCTTGAAATTTCGTAAGAATTGTGTACGGCAAAAATAATGAGTTACGTATTTCAGCGTTTTCTAAAATTTACCCCTAAGAGGGTAAAATAGGGGATTAAGGTTTTAAATAAACGCACAGGCCAAACCCTTAGGGCTAGAAACTTAAAAGTTCGCACACGTATTCCTCTTATGACGTAGGCACCCACTAAGGAAGGATTTTTCAAAATTCATAGTGGATGTAAGTTTATATGGACTACCCCCGACTATGTAGAGATTTTTTAATAAAGTACCTATAAAGAAAGGTTAAAGAAGTTCTACAGTAAACGTGCGCGAGCGAAGCCGCGGGCAAGACCTAGTTGATAATAAATTTCGTCCAAAATAGCGTTCTCGATTGAGATACCCATAACACAAACAAGTTAGCGTGTTTAAGATCTGGATGGTTGTTAAAGTAAGCACACAATAATGCAATTATTCAGTCAACGCTAATTAATTTAAGCTGTTAAACTATGTAGCCTGCTGGGGGATTTTTATATTAACTAAAAGGTATATTTTAACTATCCTAGGAGAAAAACCTAATTACACTTTCATCGACCGGGGAATCGAACCTGTCTTGTATTACTGAGCCTGGGGTCTAGCCTCTTGCTCAGTAATACAAGATGAACAAGACTTGTTGTTGATGGTGTTTCATTTATTTTTAATAGGTAATAAGTCTGCAAGGCTTTTTATTACGCGTTACACTTAAAACCAAACGCAACGTAAAAATTCGCACCGATATCAATTTTAAGAAAACAACACCGCTCTATATTCTCGAATAAATGATGTAAAAACAGGAGATGGGGGAGCGTAACACAATTCTGTGTGTTCCGCCGACGCGGGGGCTCCGATAAATCTAAAGTAAACACCATCGCGCCACAGATAAGATATGAGAAACAAACGAGGAAATGAATCACTATTTATTACATTTTAATATATCGGCAGGGGGAAGCTTCATCGTTATGTAAAGAATTGATGATCAACTCAGAGGAAAATATGAAAGAAATCATATTTGGAGAGCTCGTGGGATATCACTTACACACACACTTGCATTAGAATTGACCACTATCTCATCTGATAGAACTTAAGCGATGATATGGTCAATGATAAAGCTTTATTATCTAGAAGTAACTTATTCACGACAAAGGTAAAAAAAAAACCGGCCAAGTGCGAGTCGGACTCGCGCACTAAGGGTTCCGTACCATTATCGCAAAAAACGGCACAAAAATCACGTTTGTTGTATGGGAGCCCCACTTAAATATTTATTTTATTCTGTTCTTAGTATTTGTTGTTATAGCGGCAACAGATATACATCATCTGTGAAAATTTCAACTGTCTAGCTATCGCGGTTCATGAGATACAGCCTGGTGACAGACAGACGGACCGCGGTGTCTCAGTAATAGGGTCCCGTTTTTACCCTTTGGGTACGGAACCCTAAAAAGGTATGACTCTTAGCTTGAATAATACAAACTTTTTTCTCAGCCAAACTGATGTTTCAGGAAGTCAAAATTTCTTCACACATCTCCCAGTAAAAACAGTTGTCACACCAAGAAACACAATACAAGCTCGCCTACATTCAACTTTTACGATATGGTCGACACGAAAAGCAGCTCATAAATCTTTTCTCTTTGTACAAAAACCTCTAAGAAATAAAACCAAAACATTCCCTGACGTATTTCCCGTATGTAGTTTAGAATTTTACATGCAGACGGACCTAAGTGAGATAGGCAGACATAATTATAGAATGTCAGTCGTCGGCACCGTGCTGAAACCCTGCAATCCAGCCAGGTATGCTAGGGATGCGCTGCATTTGCGGATATGCAGCTATTCCGGGTAAAATGGTGCTACACTACAGATTGCGTTTGCTCTGAGCGCTTCCTGATATGTTGGTTCGGTTCGTTTTGGTCGGTTTACTTTAAACAGATCCGGAAACGAAAGCTTATTCGGATTTCAGAGCGCATATTTCGAATTCGAAGGGCCCTTGTAGCTTGAGCGTTCCAATTGAAATCGAAAAGCGAGTGGTTTCTGAACAATTTCCATTCTTTTGGAATGGAAATATAACGCTTAAAAATAACAAGAAGCCGCTGCTGGTAAAACTGTTTTAGAATATGTGAGTAAAGTATTGATGGCAGCAAAATGGCAACTGCTGCACTTAAGCAATGTGTTAGAAGAATTCCCCATGCTTTTGAAGAATTTTCAAGAATAAAATAACACAAACATACATACTAAGCTAATAAAAGCGTGTTAAAAACTGAAACTTCAGTTATGTTTACACCTGGAAAACTGCTTGTAAGAAACAAAATACTGCCGTTCACGTTGCCCGCTCTGGCTGCAGTCCTCATTTACAGACCACGGAATCGTTTCACTGTTTAGCGACTAGAGGCATTACCAATAGTAATATTTGCGTCCACAATAGTCCCCCTAAGCGCGAGTTCAAACTGTCACAGAATATATGTCATATTCCAAGTTGAAGGATTTTTCTTAAGGGTTTAGTTAAAGTCTACTCGAATCAGTAAAACAATGACAGTGAAAAAGAAAGGCCGAGACGAGGAAGTTAATGTCAATAAATAACTGAGATTGAGTTGTGTGAAGGAAGCCACTTAGAATAGTGGTCATAGTATGATGGTTACAATTATTAAGGACCGTTCTTTGTTTTCTTGCAACTTAATAGACACATGTGTTGCTGGGTGAGTTTATTGCGGCTGGCATTATTGTGGTTAAGACGACGACTAACGCCAACGACCTTGAGGGAACAAAACGCGCACCCGTTTAGCACCCGCGCGACCCAAAATTTAGTAGTTTTTTGTACTTTCCTTATTATTCTACGACTTTAAAAAAAAAAGCTTCAGATGAAAATGTAGATAATTAAATTGTCTTTGAGATGGTGTCGATTTCATTAAAATACGCCCAGCGGTTTTGGTGCGATTGTCGTGTTTTTGTCCGTTTTAGACATAACTTTACTAATTAATTACACTGTGTTATACGAATAAAACTCAAAATGTGCTTAGACCAAATTATTAAGAAAATGGCCTAATGTAACATATATTTTTTCCAAAAAATTACGACTAGCCGTTTAGACGTGATTCTCATTTAAAAATCAGCTACTCAAGGGGATGTCTTTATGTTATCGGGTAATACAGGTGTGATCTTATGTTTGTTTTACTCGTATGTGTGTCTTTATGTTAAACTGACGTTCAAAAAGTGCTGCCGCTTAGCTTAAATTGAGTAAATGGCTTTTGATTTAGATTTTTCCGGTAACACTTAATATTAGGCTCATTTTTTAGGGAAGCGTTGGCGATGGCGTCTCTAGCAGCGGCGGCCGAGGCGTCTTCGTGCTCTGTGGTCTCATTGCATTACGTTCACACGTCAACCGTTTTTGTTGCAAAGCCAGGTTGCCTCTGTTCCCACTGTTTAAAGAAACTGAACAGCAATAGTAAACGAACTGAGTAGTATTTAATGATCTCGTTTTAAGCAAGAACAAAGGTAATCAATTAACTCTTTTGTTAAACCTGGAAATTGTCTGTTTGACGGGTCAGTATTTATCGCACTGTACCAGTATTGCGGATTTGCACCGGATGTAAATGAATGTGAGTTTTAAACAAATTCTTATAATAAACAGGTGTAGAATTTTTTATCAATGGATAGATTAATACCCATTAGAAGATTTTTGCCCGTTTTCAGTAACATTTAGTAAATCGTAAATGAATCACACTAATATTACAAAGGCGAAAGTTTGTGAGTATGTGTGTGTGTGTTTGTATGTTTGTTACTTCTTCACGCTCAAACGGCTGGACGGATCTGGATGGAATTTGGCCCAGAGATAGATTATAGTCTAGAATAGCACATAGGATACTTTTTATCCCGGGAATATGTTACCTTGGGATAATTTTCGACATTCACGCGGGCGAAGCCGCTGGCAGAAGCTAGTATCGAAATAAAAATAAGTTATTGTATTTTTAACACTCGGATTGGTATCTATAATATTTATCCCTATATTCTAAATAAATATTGCACCTACCACAATTTGTCTCTCCATCACTCAAAGGTCAACTGTTAGAATATGCCCAAGGCATTAAGTCCGCCTCTGTACGTTTGTGTGCATAAAGTATTAAATAAATAATTATAAATATACTTCAGTGCTTCGAGACTAAAGTTGTTACATTTAATTCAGCTATAATAATATGTGAATACTTACCGAGACGATGCCTCGTTCCTGACTACGGATTGCTCTTCTCATTAGAAAGCGTCGGTAAACTGCAAAGCGCCTAATTATCAACAAACTAAAAGCCAGAACTAGCAAATTCGGAAACTACGTCAAGCGAAAGTCAAGCTTTAAAAGCTAAAAGCCAAAGCTTTTCTAAATACTAAGTACAACTAAAACTAAATACTCGCTTCCACGAAATCTGTACAGAACTAAATCGGCTTCGATCCATTTAAGTGCAATAACAACGTAAACGAGGAACTAGGATCGAAAGAGGAATTCCAGGTTGTTGTCACGTAAATTAAAATCGAGCGAATAGCAAGAGAATGCAGCGAACTATTCTTAAAAATATGTACTTAACTAGCACTTCGCCCGCGACACCGTTCGCGTGATGCGTGTTTTATCCTACAGATGACTTTTAATAAAAAGTTTCATACAAACTTTTATCCCCTATTTCAACCCCTTAGGGTTTGAATTTTGAAAAATCCTTCCTTAGTGGATGCTTACGTCATAAGAGGAATACGTGTGCGAAATTTTAAGTTTCTAGCACTAAAGGTTTGGCCTGTGCGTTGATACATCAGTCAATCACTTTTGCCTTTTATTATATACTTAATAAATGTGGACTACGGTAAGATTAACTTTGTTCCAAGCATTAGGTTGGTACTAACAAATTTCCGTATTAATAAACACGGAATAAGGAGAGATTATACTAATCAGACTCTAGTCTTGGACTAAAAGTTATTCCATGGTGCAAGCTAGTTTAAGGTCGGATTAAGGTTGGATTAAAAGTGTATCCATGGCGACTACATTTATTATTTTTGATTTACATTTTGTTCGTTGTGATTTGATGATGAAAATTTTTAGTTTAATATAAATATATTGTAATAGACAGGAAACAATATTTCAGGAATTGGAATGCAGGAGATGTGTTTAATACTTAGGTATTTTACTAACATTAGTATGAGGGATACACTCGTCATCAGATCTATCAAAGCACTACGAATATTAAATACTAACTGTTGCATGCGAAGCATTAGTACTCCTAATAGCCTATTTTTAATGTCGCGCAAATTATATTCTGGATGTGTGGGCCGCCTTACCCTACTAATAATTCCGCCTTACTTGAGTAAGGCGGAATTATTAGTTCACCATTCAAATTTCTACCTTCCTTGCCACCCCCATAAGGATGGTTGCCGGGATAAAAGCTATCGTATGTCCTTCCCAGGGTCTCAAACTAACTCCATTGATGTAATTATGTAATACATAATATCTCAATGACTAACTCTATCCAAAATCGGTTCAGCGGTTTAAGCGTGAAAAGGTAACAGACACACAGCCAGAGTTACTTTCGCATTTATAATATTTTAATAAAAGCGATTTAAGTATGACAGATGTCACTTTGTCCGCAAATTCCCCTTTCTTTTTCTACTTTAAGTCATCAAATTTCTTGGTTTCATTCACTGGTTCATTCTTTTTACTTTAAAATTCAACTGGGTTGCCATAGCTTACGCATAAATCCAAGAGTAAGAAATGAATAGTTAGTCCACGGTTATTCCATGTTTATTAATAACATTGCTAAACCTATGCTAATCCTTACTTACTCCAGAATTAGCTAGTCCAAGAGTAAATTCGGAGTAAGCTTGTAATACGCCATTTTTATTAATAAGACTGTAAGGCTTTCTAAACAAAAACACACTTATTTAAAAAAAAACACTAGACTGTTTAGCAAGTTCTAAATTCAAATTTTCTGTGACTTAAACACGTCCTAAACAGTTGCTAAGCACCGACGATTTTTATAAAAGCCCATGTTGTTACAAAACATTAACGAAGTTATAAAACACAGCCGCAAATACATTGCACGCAATAAAGAGACACATGAAAACCATCAAATTACCCAATAACATCGGTTTTAATTTACATGAAACATTTCAATACGTACGAAATCGAGCATCGAAATAATCTTCTCATTTACGTAGTATAATATATTCGTATAAATATCAACAGCCCGTTTCATATAAAGGGTTAATTGAACGGGCTCTAAACAGTGGGTGTAAACGCAGTCATGTATGTTTTGACAATCATATAATGACGCTGTTAATTATAATTGAACCGTGCGCCAAATATTTCGGATACGCAATAATTGGGGCTGTGAGCATAATTGAAAACATTTCGGAGTAACGCGAATATTTTAATTTAATACACGCAATTCACATACTTCGCCGTATTGATGGTATTGCGTTCGCGTAATATTAAGTTATTATTTAATTTTCAAACAGATAAATAAAACGGTGTTTTTTTAACGATATTCGCTATTAATTATGAATCACATTTCAAACAATAATAATTCAAAAGGTTTTTTATAATTATGAGAGATTTACCAAACTAAAACCAAGGTAAATAAAAAAGACCTACCTACTCTGAATTTAAAAAAATATCAAAGCAGTTGAAAATTCAACACGTGATTTAAAATTTTAAAATTGGACAAAAATACAAGCATATCATCGATGAGCTTCGTCAAATATTTATTCAAAATTGAATCGTAGATATATCTCGCTGTCAAAAATATCTCATGCCTCTTTAGTCCTCATATTTAAATTTTATTTTTTAACCCTAAGCAACTTCAACGTACGTACATCGTCGTATCTAAAATAATTATATCGTATAATGTTCAAGTTTCACCTCTGTTAACTGTAGGCGTTTCGATTACACCAAGTACCTGAGATATATCACTGATTAATTTTAATTATAACACCGTCCCACGTACCCCTGATTTATCGTTAGTATTACTGAGTCAGGGTAATTGAAGCATTACTTTGAGGTAGGCAGGTTTACTAAGCAGCTTAATCAGTGTCGGCAGTTTGTTATTATGTTTAATGACTCGTTCTAATTCTCCCGGCACCCGGCGAGAGCCCTCCGACTAAGTTCTGCGAGACCTTGCTGCCGTAAAATAAATAGGTACAGAAGGTCGGGTCATAGAAAGAGCAAAAACGCACGCTTACATAGATAGACACTACAAACCAAGGCTTGGAAACCGGAAAAATAATCGAACCGTATATCGCCTAAATCCATAGGGAACCTTTTCTTTCGGTTTTGTTCTACCTTTAACCACAATTAAACGGTTTTAGGCAACAAAAGTTCGTAAATAGGTTTTGTGGAATTAACCGGTTATGAACGGTTTTTGTCGCCTACCGACAATGCGCAACCGTGCTAAAGTACAAAAACGATACAGTTTTAGGCACGCGCGCCCTGCCTAAACGGGTTAGTTAGGGTTTTCAATAACGCTCTTTTATCGTTTAGATTCCTAATAGAATAAAAGAGAAAACCAATTATAACATTTAATACCATTTATTTTTAAACCAGTTCCAATCCTTGCTAAAAACAGCGAATACATTTGAAACTGACATTCGTTTGGCATAATAATACGAGAATGGACAGAGCTTTTCCTATGCAGCTAAGATGTGAATACGGATAGAAAAGTGTGAGAAAAATAAGTCAATCATGTGTCCACTAGTTGCCTTTTTCTATGCGTTAAAGACTTGCAGCGTCACTTTCGGCATAACGAAAGCTACAGAAAGAGACTAGTATTGGCCGCACAATCGCTCTTTCTACAGAATTGTTGTTTTTGTGATTGAATGGAATGTGAATGGTCAGTCGATTCTCTATAATCACTGTGCCTTACCTTACGCGTCTATGTTTGCGAGGGGCTGTTTTCGCTCGATGTATGGACCTAACCTTCTGTTCCCGTATTATTTGTGCCGCAGCTTCGATCCGACTGCATCCATAATAAAAGTTTAATGTGTAAGAATTTATAAAGTTCCTTAATGGTACGGTAGACCGAAGATGAGCTATTTAGTTGAATTGCCTGCAGTTAGAAATAATTGTTGGATGAAGTTATTTGTGGAACATATTGGATGATTGTGTGTTAGTGTTGTTAATTGTCAGTGTGGATGAATTATTGTGACCTTTAAATATCGTGTGTTGAACTTGGTGGCGTGATGTCGTTTCAAGTTCGGGTTAAATTGCGTGGCTTTGTGTAATGGAATGATACGCTTAGCTGTAATAATAATTGAAGTATTCTAGGCCTAGCAAAACATTGAGTGGCAAAACAACGTGTACGAGTAAGGTACTTATGTTAAATCGTAGACATATACGAGCAAGCAAATCTACTTTTTTGGGTGGATTTTATTTCTTTTTTACACCATGCCAAACATATAACTTTTATTCCACCATAACTTTTAATTGACGCAACAAATTACACCCAAGTTTACACAAGTAAAAAAAATACATATTATATAAACATATTTTAGGTATTTTCTGCTCGTTGTGTTAATTGCGCTGTATAAACTTTTATGTCCAATTCATCTTTATTTCCGTAGCATTATTTTCATATATATTTTTTATACGTTCGTATAATCCGTACAATAATTCGGTACCATGTGATACGACGAACGTTATCTCCAAATGAATGTTGTACCATTCCAAATGAATTACATATACTGTTAACATGGTACAGCTTGTGAAGGTTTTGTTAACTTTATTTTCGCCGCCGCTCAATTCCGCGCCCTTGTTGTATTCAAATTTGATAGCGAAACATATTTCATGCCCAAACTGAGCTTTCTAGGTCAAGCGATATAAGCCAGATGATGAGGCTGTTCTCAGGAACGGACGAATAAGTGGATTTCTGAATAATGGAGCTTGAATTAACAATGGGCTGAACTTGCGTCAAGTTTTTTCCTAGTCATGCCTGTACCCTGTATATTTTTCAGTTCGGATCAGTTCCGCTTACGTTAACTTCCTTTCGCAAAGCTTCTACGACGAAAGGAAAGGGACCTTCGCAAAAAACTGTTTATTCCAGCGTTTTAAGCAACTGATTGAAACCCGGATCGGATAAACACTTGGTGATAGGTTCAAATGGAGATTTCTTCTTCTAATCCTCCGCCTTGCAAATTGGAAGTCGGATATAAAGACGTATTTATAAGACGAACCTTTGTAATGTTACTTTCATGTCGAGCCACGGGAAAAATTCCTGCAACACAAATATTTGCGGCATTCTCGTTACTTCGTCACTTTTACCAAAGCTTGTTAGTAAAAATACAGCTACAAAAATATCTTTGATAATCTTGTATTTTTAGTTAACTTCGCGTTGGCTTCTTTACGAAGGTTTCACTAACTATAAATACAGTAAAACTTCTTTTAGACTTTGAATTTTTTCTACAATATCATCACAAACTAAATTGCCCATCTGTAACACTAAACATAATTTATTGGATACCTGCCACCAACTTCAAATCCGGTAGAAATCTAAGAAAATAAGCGGCTACATTTGAGAACGAGTCAAACTGCCTTCCCTTTATCCGGCTACCTAATGG
Source organism: Anorthoa munda (assembly GCA_945859665.1). Lineage (NCBI taxonomy): Eukaryota > Metazoa > Arthropoda > Insecta > Lepidoptera > Noctuidae > Anorthoa > Anorthoa munda. The sequence goes on along the minus strand of OX243900.1, from coordinate 11,910,122 downwards.
TACGTAAAATTTGTAACCGTTTGGAGTACTACGACGGCTACGACGTGGTACTTTCGTAGACCCGCTACGAGCGTAGTACTTTACTAGACCAGCTACGAGCGTAGTACTTTCGTAGACCCGCTACGCTGAGTGGGGTACTCGTTACGCCGAATGTTAGCTACGTGTAATAAAATCGGTCGTTCTTACCAGTTTAGTAGATGTAAGTAGAAACGCTACGGATATTGACGTACTTGCGGAAGGTGATGCAGAAATTGTGGAATTTTAAAAAGGAAATGTGTTTTCCAGGTGGCGGATTCGCTCAATTTATTGCTACTTATGAGATTTTCAACGTGATATTGGCCGGAGGTAATTGATTGCTGGTTATAATAATCGATTCGTTTACGCCTAATACTGTGCAGGGTAATTATAAACGTTACACATAAACCATTTATTTCATGTTAACAGTTCGATAACATTCATTGCGTTATTTACGTCGTCGAGCAAATTAACTTTTCCAACATATGAAGCAATAGATTAGGCATTTCCCTTAAAATACGAGTACTTCGGATTGTGACACAAAGTGCTAGATCAGGGCTAGCTTAATAAAGCTACGTCCGCTACGAATTTAAGTGGATATTGCTAAAATAATAACGCTTGCATTCGGCGACTTTCATTAACCTGGACATATCCTGGCAATAAACTCTTTAATTATGAGTTTGAAATATTTACAAAGTCTTCAGAACTGAAGCATAGTTCTAGCATTTAAAAACAGGTACATTTCAATTCGCAATTTCAACTCGGTGACAATCTTATCGATAACTTATTAACTATGTCGGAAAATTAGAGGTGCTTTTGATAAATTGGAACTGAGAATAGAGAGCTCTTAAAAAATACGGGACCTGCCGCTCTGAATAAATCCTACTAATTATAATTATTACAATAGAGAAGAAGGAATTAACTTCCCTTAACTCTGTCCTAATTCCCCAGGTGTCATAAAATTGAATATAAATCCGTACCCCAGGACCATTCTGGGGAAATGCCGCCAGTTATAAATAAACACAGAATTAATAATATCAGTCCTTCCACGATTCGTTCCGAGTAATAAATTACATTATTACGAGTTGTAATTAACGCCAAGTGTTTTGGCTTTTATATAGTGTCTTATAATAATAAAACTGGTCGGCTATTTAGTGTTTTATTAGGTACTCGATTATTATAGGTCACGGTGGAGGAGGAGGAGAGGAGCTCGTGGCTAAATAAAAACAGCCTTATAGGCCAATCATCAAGGTTAAACAACGCTTGCTGAGAGGGTTCCGTGTATGGGTGACCACCACAGACATAAATATATCTTCCATCTGTATGAAAACCAAGCGTGCCACTTTGTCACATACAATTGGGCGCACGGTTGGCGCAGTGGTTAAGCGATTGACTGCTGCGTTGCGTGTCGCGGGTTCGATTCCTGCACGGAACAAATATTTGTATGACCTACCAATCGGCCAACTTTTTCTATACAGTCTTTACAGCTAAATATGGCATAATTTTTTTCAAGATTTCAGTGGATTTCCGGTACCGATAATGCTAAATGAAAAGCTGAAATTACGATTACTAATTGATCATAATTTTACTCCGTTATTTGACACGCGAAGTACATAGAATCGCATCTTCTAGTTAGATTTATATCTGTGGTGACCACCTTAAATTGTTCCGTGCTTCGGAAAGCAAGTTAAGCTGTTTGTCCCGGCTATTATTTGTATAACTTTGACAATTGTTACGAGTAGTTAGATGCCAGGAAATCTAACACTAGTATTAACAAGGGGTATCGAGTTACCCAGTTACTGGGTTGTGGAGGTCAGATAGGCAGTCGCACCATGTCAAATACGGATATCCAGCTGCATTCGGATAGACTGGCAGCCAACCCCACCACAGTTGAGAAATGGCTGAGCACATTGATTGTCTGGTTTTGATATAGTTTATTATTATAATTAGCTTCTGCCAGTGGCTTTGCCCGCGTTGAAGTAGAAAATTATCCCAAGGGAACATATTACCTAGTTAAAAAGTATCCTATGTGCTTACTTACTATAATCTATCTCAGTGCCAAATTTCATCCAGATCCGTCCAGCTTTTTAAGCGTGACGATGTAACAAACACACGCACTCACAAACTTTCGCCTTTATAATATTAGTGTGATAATAAAACTGGTGAGCTATACAGTGTTTTATTAGGTACTCAGTTATTATAGGTCACAAAATGTTAGCGTTGAGGGTAATGGCAAATTTTAATTGAAATTACTCCTTTGGGTTCAGTCAACATGGAATCGTTAGACCCTTTAGAGAATACTTTATTTAAATAGGCTTATTTATTTAGTAAAGCAGAATGGGTGTTAAAATTGACCTCTTGTTAACACAGTGTTATGTGAGGTGGTAATTGTGCTTTGAGGCCAAAAATAACACTTGTATTTCTTTGTTTGTTTTAATATTATTGCGTGAAATTAACGTTAACCGTTTTGATTTTGACTTTATCTCACGCAGAAGCAATTTCTGTATTTTTGTCGTAAACACTACTAAATGGGTCATTACATTTTGACAAGTTTTTTACATTGATTGTAATTGTGTCTTTGATTGTAGCCGAGATGAGATTGCGGTTTGAATATGAACAGTTTTTTTTGTAAGATAAACCACGGGGTTCAGTTCAACACCCGTGTCCCCACACAAACACCAACGATCACCTATCCTATTTCAATTTGGCCCTAAAGTACTTAGTAGTCTGTGCTATCAGATTTCCGCACGGTTTCGGTATTTGTCGGTGAAGCGCGCTATCACATCGAATCTCATTTGGACTTCAAAGTTTGCATGGCTACGCAGTCCACCCCCCCTCCCACTTTAATCCCAGGGGAGGGGGGTGCTGACTCTGGAACCTGTTCCCGTAATTAACTGTTCGTTGCATGAACTTCGTTTAGATACGCACGATTCAATAACAAAGGCCTGTCGCATATTGCGTTTTGTGTTTCAAGTATTATCTGATTGGCTGATTCAGGGTATTTGAATTAATGAGGTTGAAGGTGGGGAAATTTTCATTTTTTATTGAGTACCCGGTGTTTTATTTACAAAAGATGCTGAATAGATATTTCCCCGAATCTGTGTCGGATACCTATGGATAAAGGACAGGGCTAAATAAAGTATGGACGACTGCCCTAGTAATGAATAGACATTTTAACTAGTAATATGTAATTCTGAATAGCTGAATATGAGTATTTTGTATGAAAAAAGTTACAGACACTTTTTATATAGTCATAATCCTGAAAATAAAATCGTAGAAACGCCTACATTAATAGGTATACAAACTTGTAAAAGAATAAGATTTTGCTATGATACTTTATTAAGGCGTTCAGAGGAGCTCGTGGCTTAATAATAACAGACGCACAGGTCGATCTTCAAGGTTAAGCAACGCTAGCCGAGATCATTCCGTGGTTCCATCGTGTACCATCTTTACATAGCGAGTTTCCTTCGTGTCTTGGAAAGCTAGTTAAGCCGTTGGTCCCGGCTGTCATTTGAAGATCTTTCATTTGTTGCTACACCACAGTTTATGCATCTCATGATGAATCAATACGCAATTGTAACTTAAAACCATACTAGTTGGCTCTGTATTAATACATAATACCCGGCGAAAGGTAATTCGTTCAAAGTGAGTTCCCATGACACCCCCACATGTTTATTTTTATTTGGTTCTAATCGAATCGAACTTTTTAGTGTCAGCACTATTTAAGCGCCGTTGCTTTCCAGATTTTGCCAATAATTTCTAGAAATCAGATAATCTCTAAGGTTTTAAGATGTATTGCGAATGGTACAAAAATAAATAATAATGAATACTGTTCGTTTCGATTTACGCAAGTGTCTTTAAAAGTAGGTTTATTGACTACAATTTTAGTAGAACGGAATCTTATGTTCTTCTTGTCAAACAAAAACATGAAAAATCTTTTAATTATTTGATTAATTCACGAAAGTTCTAGAAAAATAATAAAACTGTTATAATTCATTAATGAATATTTGAGATGTATTGCGATAGGTACAATATTAAATAATAATGAATACTGTTCGTTTCGACTTACGCAAATGTATTTAAAAGTAGGTTTATTGACTACAATTTTTCGTAGAACGGAATCTTAGCATACTATAGTATAATAGAATTCTTTAACGATAAAATTGAATACCATATAAGGTAACTAGGAAAGTTATCGATGCATCTTTGGCAGTGTAGTGAACTGACAAGTACCGTTACATGTTACTGTTTACTATATTTTAATTTTTTTACTTAATTGTTATATTTTTTAGAGGCTTAAACTTGACATTTATTCGAATTGCATTCAAATGCACAATTATTATAATCGTGTTTTGTATTGTAGGACATTTTTAATTCCATTGACATTTAAATTATAGAATTTTGAATGTTGAAATGTGACATTCGAAAGTAATTGATTTGTTATTATTCTACTAATTTATTTTATTGATATCTTGACAAATGTTTATTTTTTATTTTTTTATATTTTTTACTGTGACATTCTAGAATGATTATTTTGAAATGATTTATTAATATGACAATTTTTTTATATGTTTTTTATCTGACATTCTAGAATGGTAATTTTGATTTGCATTATTTTATTGACATTTGCACATGTTTTATTATTTTTTTTGAATTCTATAATAATTATTTCAACTGTATTTTAATCAATATTTGCATGCCATTGCCCAAGGCAAACATGACGTTCCATGATACTTTTTATTTTAACATCTCTTCATGCTGGCAATTTGTTATGTATGTATGATACTCATGTTTGAGCGAATAAACAATGATTTGATTTGATTTGATTTGATATGTTCTTCTTGTCAAACAAAAACATGAAAAAACTTTTAATTATTTGATTAATTCACGAAAGTTCTAGAAGAATAATAAAACTGTAATAATTCATTAATGAATATTTGAATGTTACGAGCTAGTGAGAAATTTCTAGACGTGCTAAGGGCAGTTGTTTAGCCATGTCCTTTACAGAATTGAAACTTGTTTGTTAAAAATCATAATGGCGCGTCTCTTCTCTTGCAAATGTCGATTGGATACATAACTGTATAAATTTGATTTTGTTTACAATGGAACACCAAAATATAAATAATTCTTAGGTGGTGCTACTGTCAAAACTTCCCTAATTTTCCAACATTTTGAAAACTTTTTGACATTGATTGTCATTGAGATGTTATTGCGACTTGAATTAGAATTTGATTCTGGTATACAAAGACACACATGCATTGTGTTCTTTGACTTTAAAAAAGAACAGTTATTTGGCAGAAGGAAAAACGTCACGTTCGCGAAAATATAGAATGTTGTGGCAGTAAAGTTTTAGTGACGTTATAAAGAAAAGGTTCGTTTACGCTTAGTTTTACTTCGCGGTTATGCTAAGATGTTCTTCTACACGTACGAGTAAATATGTGTTCTACTTTCATGTAAATACGAGAATATTTCCTCTGAAGGTAAATGGATGTATGCGAATAAAAGCGACACGAGAAATCAATATCGTATTTCAATACCAATCTTTTACAAAGAAAATAGGTATTAAAAAAAGCTGCGAGATTTGCCGTACACACACGTATTGTGTGCATTGTATTGTTCACTTACATTTTATTACTACGTTCTGCTTATTGTTATACTACTCTTATTGTTGTAGTCATAATAAAGATTGCAAACAATACTTTGCATTTCTCTTCAGTCGTCGAGTTCCAACTGCACAGTTTTTTGTTCCAACGAAATAATGTGTTCATAACAAGAGTTTTGACATTGTTATGGAAAATGACACGGAAACGCGAATTTACGGGCTTGTTTCACCCTCCTGCAGACGACGAACGAGTTTCCGACTTTTAACATTTCTTGCAAACTGCGCCCTTGTTTAACCTACATTATAAACATTTGCGACATAAAAATAACTTTTAATTATCTCTTGACTTTTTAGCTCTCGCCTTAGTTGCGTAACAGTTACGATTCTGGAACTGTATCTCGTTTTAGGATCTCTAAATTGGGTCCACATGGTGTCATGTTTGGGGTTCTTTATCGTAATTACTTTTGGTCTGTGTTTGCATTAGTTAGCAAAATAAACGGTTGATATAATCGGGCACGGGGCACCGGGCACGCGTAGGATTAGATATCCGTCGTCTACATAATAAATTAGAATCAATACCCATTTCTATCGTACTGCGTTGTTTATTAGAAGGCCTTAGTTATCTTGTCTTTGATATATTCGGTCTTTAATTAGGAGCTTGTCTTTCTCCTGCCTATTGTTTCCTCGAGTGTATTAATAGACAGGGATCTGGAGTAGGATTTGATAGAGCAGTCAAGAGGTTATAAGTGAGGGTAGGCGTTACTTCACAAGACAGGTAATAGATGTTATTCAATGCCTTTCTCAGTATATCGTTGGTTTTACGAGTTAATTATTGACGTAGAAGTTCAAATTTTTCCCGACAGCATCTCTTATTCTGTAAGTAATACGAACGTATTTTCTTCCATATGCAAATTCAGCGAGTTACATTTATTTATATCGAACAAAGCGAGACAATGTAAAAATACGAGCTTCTGTAAAAGTTTATTTTAACCTGCTTACGTTCCCCGTGTTCCTCCCCTGGGACAAGGGGAAGTTTTTTCCGAAAGGTTTCCGTGGATTTTATTTCAAATACCCTGATTACTTACCATGGTGCTTCACTATGAATACATTTCAATATTTTTACACAACTCTTTGCTTAAGGGCTTTGTTGGCGGGTATTGTAACTTGATTCACAATACTGAAAGGGTTTTGCAACTTTTGGAGTAGCCCTTGCAATATGTACCATCCTTTATTGTTACATTTTATTTTTATTGAAGTTTTTTTGTACTTTTAGTAACTTAAATGTAGTTTTGAAAATGAATCACTGCTACGCAGATCTTCAGTAGTAACAGTAGTACTTATAATGTTTATTAATTATAGTTACAATCTTACAATATTCACATTATTAATTATTTAATATTGGAAACGTAAAACCTTTAATTTAATTTTGACGCCTACATACTAATTGGATTTTTACTAATTAGCAAATCTTTCCACATTGAAACGAATTTATTATTAGCAAAATTTATTCAAATGCGACTAGGTATATACTACGAAAGAGAGATTTATTAAATCTTTATTTGATGAGTTTAGAATTGCAAATTAATGAATTTTAAGTAATTTATATTAACTGTGAAAATTAGATTTGATTGATTTTTTTACTTGTTCTTTTGATACTTTCAATTGTTAAACGTTCAACAGAAACTCCTGAATACCATTAAACATGTACCTCATTTTCGAATATAGAATCTATTTATAAATAAAAACATCATCAACCAACCACTATCAATGTAATAAAATTCACGAACGTATGTGCTAATAAAGGAATGATTAAAATTAAGCATCCAGATACTTTTTCCTCATCACGAGTGTCTTCGGAGAGACGTGACATGGTAACCCAAGTTCATAGGACGATGTTCGCACGTACAGCATGTCTGCCGCAAATAACAAAACTCACTTATCGTTCACTCTTATTATTGAACAAAGAACCTCCTGCGCTAATTAAATAAGATATAGAGCCTAGGTATATTTTTATTCGAATCTTCGAAAATAATTGGATTTCGAGAAGATTGGATTCAATACAAAACCCAGCTGAATTATTAAACGGTTGTTGTCAGTTGCTTGTGACTCGTACGAAGCCGCCGGCGACGTCTGCTCGCTTAAAACGAAAATAAATCAACAAAAAGCGCTGAAATCGTCTCTCAATGCTCGATGACGTATGAAATGGAGCTTACCAAGCAAAAGACAGTTTTCCTTTCATTCCAAATGCGTTTGCATCTGTATACAGATGAGGGTTATTGTTCCTAGTCGGTGATGCGGGCGGGTCGGGCTCGGTTTAAAGCCCGACAGTGATAAATGTTTCATTTATTCTTCAGTATGCACACTGCCGTATTCCAAATCTGCCGCTCGAATTTTATTGTTTAATTATTTGTTGGTCTCCGCCTGGTTTTTCCTTTCATTTGGTTTGCGGTACAACCGTTTAAATTATATTCACATGGTTGTTTTAGGAACTTTTTTGTGTCTGTAATTTTCCAGTTCTAACAAAATAATAAAGCTAACCTGTGAGCCCTGCGGCAGCCCAAAAAGTATTTTCTGAAAAATCACCAATCTAATTCCAACATCAGTCTGTTTTGCAAAAACATGTTTTAATGTAATAAAAAGTTTTCAAAGAACTAATCCATTACTTTTTTTTCGTTTCAGGTAAGAGTCTGCGTATGTACCCGTAGCGTTAACATGTCGACAAAAGGTTGGTATTATATCACTAAAAAGCGAGAATTCTCGGGACCTATATCGAACAGAAAAGGTACAAACTGTCTGAGGTGCTATATCATATTTTATCGTAAAAGTGTAATTGTAAAATAGAGGCCTCTGGTTGTAAATTATGTGCGAACAGCTAAAATAATGTAGGCAGCGCAATACGAGTGGCCACCGGGGACATATTGAGACAACGAGCCCTCCTCACGGCTTATTTTTTGTTTATTTTTTTCTGTGCATTATGTTTAATATTAACAGCTTAACCGTGGCCCTTATTAATTATATTTTAACCAATTGAAACTTGAGCAATTATGCCGTAGGTTTGAGGACAAATAAACTAAAATTAGTTTTTATATTCCGGCGATTACGATTAAAAAATCGTTTTTTTTTTTAAACATTGCCCCACACTAGGAATTTCTTCCTGTATCGTGGGTGCGTTTACAAACATATAAACTCACATACACAAACACCCAGAGCCGGAACAATTATCTGTAGGTCATAAAAATTTTTGTTCCGTGCGGGAATCGAACCTGCGACACGCAGCGCAGCAGTCAATTGCTTAACCACTGCGCCAACCGTGCGCCCGTTTAATTTAATTAATGACGAAGTAAATATTCTATACATGCCGCAAGTTTAGCGGTCTAATAGAATTATGTGACAATTTTGAATATTAAAGAAAATTGGATTATATACGCAGCCTTGTTGCTATCAGCAAAAAAGTAATGTCCTAAAAGTAGGCGTCTAATCTTCATTACTGAGGTAACAAATCTCCAAATACGTCTTGGTCGGGTACGTTTAATCAAAATAAAGTGGCGATCCGCAAGTCACGTTGGAAACATAATGGTTTTTCCATTTTGCTTTATAATTTCAAAGGCGGGTCGGGTGGTCTCGGTGGTTACAATACACCGTCGACATCGCGTCACTCCGGGTCCATCGTCAATTCGTCATAATCGAAATAAATAACTCGAAGTCGTAACTGTACGAAGGGATTAGCCGTTGCCATAAATAGGGATTAATAAGGTTTAATTATATAGCCTTTTTACGTGTATTCGTCGGGTTCGGTTTATATTTGGGGCACGTACGCGGAGAACGCTCGCCAAGCAACAAATGAAGCTTCCAACTTGGATCAAACTTTCGACCATCGATTGTACTGAAACTATGCGGTGTGTTTACTTACAGCTCATGAAGTTTTCCTGGATAGGCAGCTGTTATGTGAGCAAGTATTTTAACAATGGAAGAAATACCGGACAGTGCAATAAATCTTGAGTTTGCATGTCTAAGTCGAAAAGTATTACAAGAATTTAGGCCATCATCAGTCGCTCTTTTTACCTAACTGCCGAAGGAGGGGAATGTGTTTATCAGTCTATGTATGTATGTATGTTTGTTCCTATGTGTCGTTCTAGAGACCAAAAGCGTTTGCCGTTTTTGATGATTCTTACGTCAATCGATTCTTCTTAATCCTGCGAGTGTCACTGGCTACATTAAAATTGAAAAGAAAAAATGGCGGATTTTGGGCGCCATTTTGAGGAGGAAAATTTTTTTTTTCTTCCATACCCGTCGTGTGGGGTATCAAAATAAAGGGTTTTAAAATGGTGATTTCAAAAATATATAACACGTATGTTTAAATGTACTTAATACAAAAAAAAATAACTAAAAAGTTGTAAATAAATTTTTTATTAAAAAAATCTATTAACCCGACTGCTTCAAAAGCGAACTAAAAAGACATAAACAAGATGAAAATCATGCTGTGCAATCGAAGGATAAATCTATTTTTGGTCAGCCAGCTCGCGAATATGTATCCTACGACTGCACAGTTTCTTCATGTTTATGTCTTTTTAGTTCGCTTTTGAAGCAGTCCGGTTTTTTTGTGACTGTTAATGCGGTTCCCTGTGCTATGTCATTATCTATCTCGTTTCTCCAAAGCTTTAGCAGAAAATTAATTGGTATCTTACTAATAAATACTACAGCAAATAAATTAAATTCCAGTTGAATATTAAAACAGTTCTATTTTCGCAAACAAATTAAACTCCTCAATTAGTCTTTGTCAATTAATTTTGACAATTGACATCTGAAGTGGGACATATTTAATTGACTCAGTGATCGAATAAGAGCACCTACAAGCGTTTGAATATTCCCGATATTATACATCTAAAAACCATTAGGCCGTTGATTTTGTTCTAATTTTAGTTATTATCGTCTGTATTATTGTCTTTCAATTATCTGTTTTTGCTGTCGTATAATATATATTCACATTTTTCATTACCAACTTCATTGTAAAACAAAGGTTAATTAATTTTATTAAAACTTTTTTTAACCAGTAACATCATTTTCATTATTAATAAAGATCACAAAAACAATTTTAAAAGCAGGTAACTAAAGCTTTATCTGGCTAAACGTTTTGATCAGAATTTCAGGTTCTGATTCGTACAAACTTATAGCCTCCAGTAAGAAAGATTTAAAACCCGCCACTATCAATAACCTTCGAGAATCATCCTATTTGGTATCCTCTTACTGAAGCGTATTGTGTTTCATGTAAATATGCGGGCTTCGAAAAATGTGTAGGTAGGAGGTGAGCTTTCAGCGTACGAGTAGCTCCGCGAACATGACTAAGAAATTCAATTCTGTTACATCCCACATATACTTACGTACGTATGTAGTGAAGGATCGCTCTAAGTGTAGCGCACATTCATCGTACAGTGTTTCACTTCGAAGCATTTCTTCGGTTACCCGTTCAACCCCCATTCTAAGTTTCTCGGTTACCCATTTTAAGTCCCTCTTAGCCTCTCTTTTACCAAATTCGAGGCGTTATTTTTGCTCCACAAATAAACAAGGGCTGTTATGCTTTATGAAATATGTACATACTAATGCTTTGTTTTCCCCGTTAAGGTTATACCTTTTGTAACAAAGTAAATGAGCCATAAGCTATCAAATGGTCGTCTAGATCCTACGAGAAAATTAGCCGTAAGTTATTAATGATGATTCTGATACATTGTGCTCTTCCGACAGTAGAACACAATAGTAATAAAATAGATTTCATCACGAAACTATTTATTAAATGTTATGTTTTCAGAGTTTATGTTAAATAAACTATTGTTGCTCTTGTATCTTTTATCTTTATGTTGAAAACGGAACAGTAGTTTTGGTGGAAGCAAGACAAAAGTCATGAAAACTGTTGTAAAACGAAAATATAAAACGAAATGTGTTGACCCAATATAATAATTTTGTGGAAACACGTGCACCATGTCTCCATAGCAGTTTAAAACATTTTACAACTGGAAAAGAATTTACTATACAATAAACGTCGTGTATCGGGTTCACACGGGTCACATATTCGGTGTAAATTAAGCGACGGCTGCGGCCTTATCGTGTGGAATAGAGATGAGTGTCCCCAATACAAGGATTTGTTTGGATAAAACTTTATTTCTGACAACTTCCTAAAACAACTATTTCCATTCAAAAATTGCTTTTTGTCTTCCGCGTCACTAACAAAACTTCCAAGAAAGGATAACATAGTAGGGTAATATTAAACGGTGAAGCTTCGCAAAGACTTTCAACTTGTATATAATGTTTTTCCAGGTGTAATTTTTGTGAAAAATAGGTGCCTATTAAAGAAAGTTCACGTTGTTAAAAAGGCACATTACTTACAATTTAAAGGGGAAGTTATATTCCCGTTAATAACACGGCAAATGAGATATTGTTGAATTTTACTCCTTTGTCTACGAGCCTTAGGACATGGCAATCGACTTAATTTCCTGCTTATTAGATTGTCAATTAACCTTTAATGACTGAACGTGAAAATTAGATTTTTGCTGACATACTTGCTTTATATTTAAGAATAAAATACCAATTTACAGTCTTAGTTGACTAATTGGTCAGAAAATTTCAGGGTACCACTTGAATGATGAAGTTGCAACGTCCATACGACTGACCCAACACGTGCTTATTCCCTGGAACTAATCAGGTCATTATCTGACCCTTGCCACATTAATCATCTCGTAAGGCGAGTCATAAACGTTCGAGCGGTCAACCCGTGACCGACCGTTACGGCATTCTTCTGCGGCCAGTTGCCAGAGATTGTAAGTGGTTTAACTACGGCGAAACTTTGCGGTCTACCCTTATATTTTACACGAATTGCCCCAATAGTAATATAGCATCGGAACGCTTTGTCGACACTTGAACGCAAGCTTTTGTTTTATTTGAGGTCAATCTGCGAGATAGTCAACTGTTTATTGGAACCATTTTCTAAAAACCAGCTAAGTGCGAGTCCGTTTAGTACACAGAGGGTTCTGTCAAACAGCTACATTTACCAAAATATGTATTAATTATTATGCAAAGTTACTGAAGTTCAAAAAACAATTTTCACACATTTAATATGTAATAAAGTATTTTGATTTGATTTGAAAGAAAGTGTGATGTGTGATCATTGCTCTAACGACAATAATAACTTTGCTGTTGGAAAATTGTTGTTCCCATATATCAATAAAAGTGGTAGTCAATTTACCAATTGCAATTAAGTTCTAAACGTTTTTTTGTTATGTAGCTACAAATTTAGGGTTTTCGGAGGTTTTCCTTTACCGCTGCTATAAGACATTGACTTTTTTCCAAATTTCATGATCTACAGAAAGTACCCGATAGGTTTTGGTTCCCAAATTCAAATAAGCGACATAAACGGCCGTATCTTTTAATTCAGTTGAGGTCCAGACTTGCGTATATGATATTAGTTTCAACTTTATACCTTCAGCAGTACCAGAGAAAATAAATGTTAAATTTTTTTTCTGCCATTTTGAAATGTCAAATCGTATCGTAAGCCACTTGCAGTCGGTAAATGTGTTAATAAATAGGTAAATTGTTAAGTTTTAAAGCTTACTAAAATAAAAAGGCTATCAAGGACGCGGGGATGGTCTGTGATTGAGAACTAAATTAACTGCTACGGAATATAGAAACTTTTAACACTTAAGTACTAATTTTCAACAATTTTGACTAAAGAAAACAAGTAAAAAAGGATGGCAAAAATGGATGTTTTTACACAAAATAATACTTCTTACAGTTCTCTAAAATACAGCATAAAGATATGTATGTCATAAGGAATTTGCTTACATCTATCGAATATTTATCATATTGATATAGGTACGGTGCTACTAAGTACGGTAAGTATGAGGATTCAAGGAAAAGGTAGGATAAAATAAATGATGCATACTTGAGCAAATCGGTTCGATTAACTTTCTTTCAGAAATAAATTAGCCCTTTTGAAGCAAGTCAGACCTTTCGAAGGTAATTTTGGTTTTGTTGAACATTAGATACATAAAATGTAGGTAGGTGCGTTTGGTTCACAAAAGAATCGGTTAGGTACCTAAACTTATTATTTAAAAAACGAAGATAAATGTAGACCATTTGTTTTTATTTTATAACATTCTGTCTTCACGGCGGGATGCCTAACGTATCTTTTAGATGAAAATGCCTGCAAAAAAGTTGAGCACTTTATTTTTTCGAGGACAATAAAACCTTTTTTATTGCACAATTTTTTATTTTTCATTTTTATGGCTGAAATAACATACCATAAATAATGTTTAAAGTGTCAATTAGATTAAGTGCTAAGTACTTTTATAAATTGTTAAGTATTGTTTATTTTAGTTAAAATTATAATACGTATTGCTATATTTACCTTAACGTAATCTAAGCATGTATAGAAGAATTATACACAACATTACTCATTCTACAACAATAATAACAAATAAAAACCGGCCAAGTGCGAGTCGGACTCGCACACGAAGGGTTCCGTACCATTATCGCAAAACACTGCATAAAAATCACGTTTGTTGTATGGGAGCCCCCCTTAATTTATTTTATTTTAATTTATTAATTATTATTTTTTGAAGTAAATATTACACTAAACATTCTGTGAATATTTCAAGCGTCTACCTGTTGCCGTTATTAATACCGAGCAAAAAATGGCAAAAATATCACGTTTGTTGTATGGGAGCCCCCCTTTTATATTTACTTTATACTGTTTTTAGTATTTGTTGTTATAGCGGCAACAGAAATACATCATCTGTGAAAATTTCAACTGTCTAGCTATCACAGTTCATGAGATACAGCCTGGAGACAGACGGACAGACAGACAGACAGACAGACAGACAGACGGATCGCGAAGTCTTAGTAATAGGGTCCCGTTTTTACCCTTTGGGTACGGAACCCTAAAAATGAACTACAACAGTTTGTAAACGCACCCACGATTCAGGAAGAAATTCCTAGTGTGGGGTAACGTTTTTAAAAAAAGAAAAAAAAAAAAAAGAACTACAACAGCAACAATCAAGCAACCAACAGTTTTCCTCCTTCATTTTATTTTTATGAAAATCCAATCCAAACCTACTTGGTTGTCTGTCTGACATAAAACACGCACGTAGGTAAGCAGATACTGAAACTGAAAGTGATTAGTAGAGGGATCGCATTATATCCTAATTTAGTTCTCTGAAACCCTGGTATGTAGTTAGCGATTGGTAACCAAGAGGAGCCCAGAATTCTGTGGGCCACCGACAACGCCATTATTGGAATGTCTCCGCAACCAGGAATGTGCGTGGTAGGCGTATAGTAAACAAATATACCTACTTACCTATATACATCTATTGATGCTAACCCTTTCATTCGATTAAGTTTAGCCGGTTTATTCTGATCTATTTTCAACCGACTTCAAAAAAGTCGAGGATATCAATTCAAATGTATTTTTTTTTAACCGACTTCATAAATTAGATGGTTATCAATGCAACTGTAGTTTTTTTTTGTGTCAACTCAAAACTTTTTAGTATGTGAATCGTTTTTATGATCCTTATAATTTAAAGGTGGTGCTTCTCATGTGGTCGCATTTAAATTTGGAGAAGATCTAATGAAGAACTTCGGAGATATACAACATAACTCTTCAATAAACAACGGCAAATCTCTCGGGATTGCTGCAGTCGCATGTCTGTTTATTGTTTACACCATATCAAAACATGACATCACGCCGGTACGCTCTAGAGGGGTACGCAGAGGTGATGTACAGTTCATCCTGGTACACTCTCATTTCACCGGTTATGTTCAAGTTTTATGTTATTCGTGTAATAAAAAAAGGTTGAGCCAGGTACCACAACCAAAAAGGAAAAAACTTTTATACAAAAAAAAATACAACCGACTTCCAAAAAAACACTGTGAAAATTTCGGAAGTCGGTGTCATAAAACGAAGAAAGAAAAACAGGAACACTGACTTCCGAAATTAATTGAGTTATTTTTCACTTTGGAGTGTTTTTTTGGAAGTCGGTTGCATTTTATTTTTAAGTTTTCTTCCGGCCTATTCTTTTTTGTAAAAGCCTTAATTGGGTCGATTATCAACTCACTTCATGTACACTTCATCATAATTTTCACTGTGTGATTATTACAGAATACTAACTAAAAGTTTGTTTCGATGAAACATCAGTGAACATCACTGAGATAAATTACCTACACAATTTTTATTAACAAAGCATTATTTTTTATAATTTATCGTCATTTCAGTCTTACAATACATATAACTTAAAAAATAAATCTTGGGACGTTGGGACCCAAGAGTTCAGCCTCTTACGTGATCCGCAGATAACAAAAGATTTTTAAATTCAAAACGCTTCGAATATATTATATGTATTTAGACTTGCGAAAAGAACATGGCGCGAATAATTTATCTTTCATGCATAATTTATTTTATACCGATTTTTCTTTTCACCTCCACCTTGCTACGAACATGAGAACCCCAATTAGATCGACTTTTTTAGTATTTATTTGTAAATCTTTCTTTTAGCTGGTAACTAGGTATTATCTTTTCTTTCTTTTACGTATATTTGGTTGTTATTTTAATTCGATGCTTGACGAGCTTTTACGTCACTCGCGCACACGAATATTATTTCTCAGTTATGTTCGTTTGGCTGCCGAGTCCTCGACGAAATATAATTGATCACAGAGTTATTTGCATGTCGAACTTTATCATAACACTAGCTGTCCCACGCGGCTTCGCTCCCGTCGACTGGCTACTTACCTACCCATCTACCCTACCTACCCTACATACATGATTGTTGCGTAACTTAAACCTAATTGTTGCGTAAGCACGCAGCGCAAGCAACGGAAGCTCTCAAAATGGAATAATTTTGCCCGTTTTTGCTACATTTTTCATTTATGCTCCGCTCCTATTGGTCGTAGCGTGATGTTATATAGCTTATAACCTTCCTTGATAAATGGGCCAACAAATAAAGATGTTTTCAATTCCAACCAGTAGTTCCTGAGATTAGCGCGTTCAAACAAACAAACTCTTCAGCTGTATAATATTAGTATAGATTAATGATAATTTTTGAACAAGTAAACGTTTATTTTTCAAAATGTTAAATTAAATTTTAATGTGCGTTTGTTCACGGACGCAAAGTTAAAGGCAGACACGACCGTACCTATATTGTTTTGATGTTGTGTTATCTACATCTGAGTGAATCCACCGTTTCACGATATATATGGGATCTTTCTGGACCTTACGATCTCCCTTTGCATGCATAATACGTAAACTCAGTGAATTTCCTCCTCAGCGAATATAAAGTTACGACACCAGAGCGAGTTACGTCGCCTTAAAGTCTGATTGAACGTCTTCCAATGGAATATACTTCGCGTTTGTTTAGATTATCCCCAGTAATGGCGGTATAAACTTACCGGCTTCCAGAAATTGGTCGTATAAGTAGTTTATTATTTGTTCCCCCTGTATTTACTGGGTATAAAACAAACTGAAATGGATGTTGTTGATATGTATTCAAATATATTTTATCGGTTCCTCGAAAACCCTATTACTTTTTATTGTTTCCATTTTCAGCCGAAGTGTGTCTGACCATTCGGATATTCAAACTATAGGCAAGTGGGCTTGAGACTATCATTATGCTGTATGTTAGAGCAGTGGTAGCCCAGTGGTAACGGCCGCGACTTACAAGTTGTAGGTCGTGGGTTCGAACATAGGCAGGCGATTTACTTTGTGTAAATTATTTCATCACCACTGCTCTCAAAACGGTAAAGGAAAACATCGTGAGAAAACAGGCATGTCTTAGAATCAAAAAATCTAAGACATGTGCATCCACCAACCCGCATTGGGCCCGCGTGGTGGATTACGGCCCATTCCCTCTCACAGAGCGGAGGCCTGCACGCACAACGGATCAAATGGGAGTCTAAGTGCGGCAAAGGGGGTTCATCTATCCTATACTGCTTGTTTATTCGTTATATAAACTCAAGTACTTAATAAAGTAGGTACCTATTTCTAATCTACCATATATTTTGCCAAAGTTAGATAACAATAAGTAAGTAACACCGATAGCGATCAAAGTTTTAAAGCCACGTGGCATTATCTCGCCGTTCTGGCCAAATGGTGGACCTTAGCGAATGTGTGAGACGTGGGTTTAGTCTATAAATCAAAAAGTTGAGAAGGCGACGACTTCCCTAACAACTCGAGTGGGGAAAAGGCTGCTGTTTAGAAAATAACAAAAAAGATATTTGATATTTCCCCGCTCCCGGCTATGAGTTGGTATTTAAATTTCCTTTTTGAACCAAATTAAAACTCTTCTTGTTAACAAAAAGAAGTGGTAGATATCTATTTGTCCTTATAATATTTTCTCATTATTTCGCAAGAAATTGGGTGGTTGTAAACTTTTAACTAGGTAATAACTTTAAGTTTTGGTAGTTCCCGAACAAAAATTAATTAATATTAAATTATAAATCCACTTTAGTCCCCACATCATGCTCGGCGGCCATGTTTTAGTTTGCGCTTTGTTACTGTTTGCATCGACGACCGGCGACCGATAAGATGCGATGGATTTCAACTTCACTGTTAGCACACATGAAAACCGAAGCTTGACATAACCAGCCGGGCGAGCACGGCCTCTGTGATAGGCTTGAGTAACGCTTTTTATCACGGTTTTTGCTCCCAAACTGTGATAAAAATATGTGATTCAAGCCTGTCACAATAGGCCATGCTCGCCCGACAGCACATGTTTATGCCCCTACCGAGACTCACTGAAATCCCGTGACGTCTCACTAGACATGTAACCGAATTTACTGTAGGTATACCTACCTCGAAACGTTACATTGTTAAATA
This sequence comes from Anorthoa munda, assembly GCA_945859665.1. Lineage (NCBI taxonomy): Eukaryota > Metazoa > Arthropoda > Insecta > Lepidoptera > Noctuidae > Anorthoa > Anorthoa munda. The sequence goes on along the minus strand of OX243900.1, from coordinate 11,891,652 downwards.
CCATCTCGACATCAGGTACATCGCTGGTATCTAGGGACACGTAAAGTGTACAATGTACGGTACAAACCACGCTCCCAAAAGGATGTCCTGAGGATTAAGAGCGGCCAGATGGAGTAATTTCAGTGAAGGATTTGTGTCCGCTTCTTTGTTAATAAGTTAGGCACAGTTCCGTTACAATATGCATGTTTGTGTTTTGAAATTCAACTCAGGTAGTAAACAGAGAAATGTTAGCGTTTATCTGGGAACATTATGTAAACTGGGATGCAACAAATGTCGGTATAAGCGTCTTGCTTCCCGGGTTCCGTGTACCGCCGTAGTGCCGTAGATCCGGCGCCGTGGCACCTCAAATAAATCTTGCTTTGTCCGAGGACATTATGTATGCTAACGTCGGCCATTCCTTTGCTCGGTGAGCTGAGCGTTGCGGCATCATTGTCTTCCAACTGAGGACTCTGTTCAAAGCCCAGATTAATACAATATTGTTGAGCATGCGCGAACTTTTTAATAATGAAGTTGAACGTCTTTGTTGCTGACGTTACTATTTGTGGGTGTCGTAAAAGGCGACTTAGGATTTATGTCCAGAGGAACGCCATAAAGTTGGGATGAAGTCTTCTTTTGCGATGACAACAGTCTAAGTACGAACTATTATCAACATTTTTCTTCAAATAACCCGATAATTTTCGTTCCATTTTTTGTACAAGGTGATAATAAGTCATGGTTTACCAGTGAATAGGTAGTCTTCTCATTTGTATTCATGGTGTATGTATACCTACATGTAAATACCTCGTATGGGTATCTCCGTATGCCCCATGTTCGGTGTAATGTACTCCCCAGGGCATTGATGTTTGAGATCAATGCTCCATTCGGACGTTTACAAACTGCTGTCGATACTATGTCATTTTGTAGTGTGTCAACGGCCCAGGCCAGCCTGCGTGTGTTTTTGGACATAAATAATATTAGGGCGGTGTTACACCCACACAAACGACGTTTATTGAAGCCTTGATGAACTTTGATCGTGTAACCCGTGTAGGTTTAAAATAGCTCAGGATGATCGATGTTTGTGACTTGTAAAACATGTCGAACGACAATCGATCATACTTGCACCGTTTGTTTTCATTGATCAATCTGCAATCATAGAGTTTAAAAAATCGTTTAAAATCACCGTTAGGCAGAACCATTTAACGATTTAAATCAAGTGGAAGTTACACATATTACAGCCCTGTAAATTAAGTGTCTGTTACAAAACCTTTCTTGCCTTTTTATAAAGACATCAAATAAAACTTATAATAAGAGCTCGTAAAGTTCAGGTTACTGAGCAAATATGAAAGGCAAAGTATCATAATATAAAAATTCGTATTTTTCATCAAACTTTTTTGATTCTTCCACCGTATGATTTTGGTATAAAAGTTATACACCGTACATACGATCCTGAAGAACTTCTCTGTAGAATATCTAACTACTAGAATCTAAAAGTTTGAGCAGAAATAAGTTTGTACTTACCGAAGCCAATTATCTAAGTTGAGGATTTAAATCTGATCCAAACGTTGCTATGCGTTCAGTGGTCTCCTTGAATCTGCGTATACATTTTTAGAATATTTGAAGGCGATCGATAACTACTGTGGTTCCAGAGTAATCATGTTATCTGAATTGCTGTTACCCATAGGTCAATTTGAGTGAGCTATTCTGGGTATAGCCTGCATTGCTGTACCAATAGATAATTTGAAAGACTAGTTATTGAATATTTCAATAAATAACAACACAATACGATATCACACACAGACGGGAACCGATTACGTTTCCGTTTTTTTTTTGTTCGAATTTAGTTTTACCGAAAACTGACGTATGTTTTTCTATATGTGACATATTTTCAGATCATCGAAGTATCGAATCATCGAAGTATCATGTGGCATATGTTTTATTTTACCGAACTACATTTCGCCGATTTACAAAATAAGTTTTTGCTTTCGGCCGGAGCCTCTTTTGAACTTTTTTCATTTGCCATATTTTCACCACACCGAAACAATATTTTACGAAATATTATTTGGTCACAAATATATAGCCGGTTACTTGGTAGCATTTTCAATTTAAAATTGAAATAGTGTCATAAAAAGTCAATATGTTGTGCAAAAAAATTTGTGACAGTAACTAATCGATGCAAAACCGACTTCAGGCAGTCTTGTCTGTGTTTACGTATTTATTTTGAATTTTCATGCAAATGATTTATTAATAGCTGTCATGCATTAGACATTTTTATTAATTAACTAGTTGTGCCCGCGGCTTCGCTCCCGTCAACTCTACCTACCTGCCTAAACCTATTTACCCTGCCTACCAACCTACTCTACTTATTCTACCTACCTACCCTAATATCCAACCCTACCTATCTACCCTACCATCGCACGTCAATAATTTTTATTTTTAAACCTTCCCTGTATTCGGGCGAACAAAACAAAAAAGAATTATTTAAATCTGTCTAGTTTTTGAGTTTTAGCGAAACTAACGAACAGCAAATGATTTATATATATATATATAGATAGATAGATAGATTATTTGAAAGAATGAGTCCAAGAGCGAGCAAAGCGAGCTCGGGAATTCAAGGCACTCTGACACGGAGGTTACATTAGATACTGCAAACAGAAATAGGAGCCCCTATACAGTCGACTTTTTTTTTAAGTCGCTTTTTTAAACATTTGTATTCGCCCACTGTTTTTCTCTCACTTAGTATTTTGATATGCATATAAAAATAAATACTTCAAACAAATGTTATTTCGGCAATTGTAACTTCGATAAAAAGTTCTTCGACCAAATGAAACGTCGGAGTAACGAAAAACATCGGTTTGATAGATAATAGGTAAACTGAGACAGTGGCAGACGTAATTTCGATGAAGTAAAAAAAACGAAACGATAATATTTTAAAAGTTTTAGGTGAAATAAAATTCGGTCAAATATTTTTTTAAGTTAACTTATGATAACCCACACACAAAAACGTTTTCTTTCTTATTTTTTATTTCGAAGCGATTGTTTAACATGGTAATCTATCTATAGCCGTCAAAAAACGGTCAAAGGGCAAAAACCGCTGTGCCCATGCCAAGTTTACGAAACTCTACACCTACGAAGAAAACCACCGATCTAAGTGAGACGTATATTAAAGAAGCTCGCCCTAAATATTTTCCGTTGGAGTGGTTAATGTGGTCATAGTGCGGACGGGCGCGCAATCCTTTGGTCCGTACGACACGACATTTATTGGCCCGGCCCTGTCGCACGACGGACGACCACCGCCGACATTGACGGACGATCGCACCGAATGCGAAACGAGACTTATTGGGGACAATTTTTCAAAGTCACCCGATGCACGCCTGATACGGCCCGCTTCCTCATTTAACTAGTTCTACAAGTTTGCCTCTCTCTTGAACGCATTGTGAAGGCCGATTCATTATGTTCTATAAAACTGGGACGTTTCCTCTGCTTCAAATGCAAAAGTTGTAAAACTATTTTGAAACTATCTTCTGCCAGCAGCTTCGCCCGCGTGAAAGTCGAAAATTATCCTGAGGTAACATATTCCCGGGATAATAAGTATTTTACGTGATATTCCTGACTATAATCTATATCTTTGCCAAATTTCATCCAGATCCGTCTAGCCGTTTGAGCGTGAAGAAGTAACAAACACACTCACAAACTTTCGCCTGTATAATATTAGTGTAGTAGGAGTAAGATTTCAACCAATATACACAAAACCTTAACAAATTATACACCTGAACCTTCCTCATGAATCACTCTGTTTATAGGGGAAAACCGCATCAAAATCCGTTCAGTAGATTTTGAGTTTATCGCGAACAGACAGACAGACAGACGCGGCGGGCACTTTGATTTATAATATGTAGTGATATTATGTTTAAGACACAGTGACCCACCTTCTATCATACGCTGCATGTCCTAGCTGTGCCTACTTACACTTGAGAATATTATGACTGCTTCTGACTGACTGAATTATAGGCCAAAACTAGAACGCCAAGAATTATATATCATATTTCCAGAAACAAAATTACCTTCAACGTTTATGGAAGATTTAACAGAAAGTAATGTTTACCGACTGCTACCGACTCGTAATCCCTCATTTTCTCACTTTCCTTGAGTCAATGTTATCCGACGTGCCCTAACGATTTTTCCTTTATTTGTAAAAACTGTAGTATGGAATGAAATCGGTTGTTCAATCACGCGTGAAAGAAAATGATGATGGTAATGATTCGGAATGAATTGAATAATCGTTAATCGACCAGAATTCAGTATTGTGCCTTTGTTTGGAGAAAAACATGATTTATACGAGCACGTGCTGCGTAGGCCTAATAATACTTAGAAATATTTTATGTTTTCAGAATTTTGTTCGGGTTTGCAAAGTATCTGTATAGTATAACTTAGGTAATTTTATCTGTTTATGATTGATTGACTTATTTATTTAATACCTACTTTATGCACACTCACGTACAGAGGCGGACTTAATATTTCTAAGTAATGCAGCTATTTCCGTACACAATTCAAATTGTATAATAAAGGGTCTTTCAACAAGGACGGGTCGATGTTAAAATTAAATAAAACAAGATGTGTGTGAGATATTAACGAAATTTATTTTTTATTTAAAAGGCCTTTTTATGCCAATTATGGATGGAATATGACATCGTTCAAATGTCGCCGCGGCTTCGTATGGTGGCACGAATCCGAGAGGTCCAATTTTTAATGACTCTGCTGCATAGATCCGGCTGAATCCGAGCGATTGCCTGCGTTATGTTGGCTTTCAGGGCAACGCTCGAATGTGGTTTATTGGCATAGACCTGCGACTTCAGAAATCCCCACAAGTAAAAGTCTAGCGGAACTCTAACTCTACCCTCAAACCGTTAATGCAGAATGTCGATTGTGTCGTTCGCTGTGTGGCAAGTAGCGCCATCTTGCTGGAACCACATGTCGTTCACGTCCATATTGTTCAATTCAAGCCAAAAGAAATTGTTTATCATTGATCTGTAGCGCTCGCTCGATCTATGCAGCAGAGTCATAAAAAATTGGACCTCTCGGATTCGTGCCACCACCGTGCCTTAGGCATTTTCTACCAGTCAACCACCTCGACTCTCTTATAGGTACATACAATGTAGTACAAAAAGTTCAGGCTCTAACAGGCGTAGTCATTTCATTAATATTCTAATTACTCATACAAAGTGAACATAAAATAACAGTAGTAGTCAAATAGATACTTAAAAATGCGGATGCCACTCCAAATCACATAATAAAAACCCTTACGACACCATCTAGTAGAACCGGAGTGTCCTATTTTATTACTCGGCGACCCTTTAAAATTCAAGTAGTGTATACAAACAGACAGATTTCAGAGTAATTGCCTTAGGATTGGTGCCATTAATTAACACATTCCCTGGGGTTAACTTTTAGGATTTACGAAGGGAAAAGACTGCGGAAATAGGATGGACGAAATAAGAATTCTTGTTTTAAATTTATTGTAAATTTCTGGAGCCATGCAAAATACACTTTTACGCATAAGTGCCGTTTTGTGCTGATGTTGACAAATTTGAGTATTGTCCCGTCTGTTACGAGGTAAACATAGGTAGTACATAAAAGTGATCCTGAAACTAAACATTCAAATGTTCACTTTTAAACACACTGGAATACAGGCCAGTATGCAGTGACCGTCACTGAGTTACCATGTTTATGTAATTCATAAAAATATATTTTATTGTTAATAAGTCGAAGTCGAAAAGTAACCTTGAATCCTTAATAGATTTTAGGTGTACCTACACGAGCAAAACAGAAACAAGTGTACCGTAGAATATCGACGAAAAAAATAGGTAGGTACAGTCAGCATCTAAAATTGCTTAGCTATTCACATAATCCTACAGATTAAAAGTTGCCAATAATGATCTAGTTATCAATGAAAGTTTACATATTGTAGTAATAACTTAGTGTTTCCATTATAACCGAGTACACTATTTGTACAGTGTAAAATATTTGTAACAAACTGGAAAGTTAGAATACAAAAAGCCGACTGTCATGGGCGTACCCAGGGGGGGCAGGGAGGGGCCCTGCTCCCCCCTGTAAATCTCGCAGAACATGTATGAACTCGCCTAATTACTAATCAAAGTGTAAACGGGGACTTATGCTCTAACTTTTTAGTTGCCAATAAACACATTACCCTCCTTCGGCAGTCGGGAACGACAAAAAACCGCGAACGACGATGACGGACGAAGATTACCGAATCTAGCCGAGTGGTGAACGCTCGGCTGTATTCGGTAATCTTCGGTAGGGAGTTGCGAGCTGAGGTTGCAAGAGTTGAGGTTGTTGTTATTTGAAATAAATTACTTCATTTGACATGTTATTGTTTTGAAGGAGCTAAAACTAAATCAAACGTAGGTGATTAAATAATATTCATTCAGTGTCTATATTAAAGTATAGAAATCTGTCTGATTGATATTGTGTTGGTGATGAGATATGGACATTCGAAAATTTACTTTTTGCCGCGGACGATCCGCCTTAAAAAATCTGACTGCCCCCCCCCCCCCCCCTCGCCCCCCTAGGCCAGAAGCTGGGTACGCCCATGCCGACTGTTAATGGCTGTATAGAAATATTTTATAAATAAGTTTTTACATGAGATTGCCACAAAGGATTTTACCAGTTATTTTAAAAATTTAATTTAGGTATGCAATTATAATTGGCCTGACGAATTTTTAGAAAACACAACCAAAAAACCACCATCACCATTTATTTTTACCAGCCATCAGGTATCAATCAAAGGCACCATTATTATAAATGTATTCTTTCATTGATAACCTTTTATTTATTTTTTTGGTCTGGGAAATCTTCCAATGACTTCTCCCGCTCTGGGTGAAGCGGGAGAGCGTGTCAGAATTTTACTGACTAAAACCCACTCATGTTCCTTCAGTTACTTGTGCCAGGGCCGCGGTAACTCTCTTAAAGCCAAGAATTTTTAATAGTGTAAATGTATATCTGCTGTTAAGTGTACATACACGTTAAAATAGATGTAAGTTAAAACGGGATTTCGGTCTGCCGAACGCACCATTATCCTGTTTCGGGGATTACCTTTTACTATCCACTTTTTGCGGCGAAAAACATTATTATACTTTTTTCCTGTTTGCAACTTTGCGTGGTCTGGTTTCAAATAACATTCAATGGATATGTAAAAGCTTCCGCTATGTTCCTACCTTTAATGTTGAGTGAATTTTCTCTTTTACATAAGTGCTTGTGGTACGTAATGGTAAACACTTCCATATTCTTATCTATAATGCTTCTGATCAAGAAAAAAAATACAAAAGGTAAATAGAATTCTAGATACATCCTATCATTTGTAAGTTGATCCAATTTCATATTCTGTGAAAAGTTATTCGTAGAAACGTCTAAAAGGTTTATGGATAGATTCATGTAGGTACCTATCTAAATGATTACTATGAATCTCAATTCTGAGTTCAAAAGTACTTAGCAGGTAGTGTTCCAATTCAGAAACCGGGATATCTGTTTGAGTTTGATATAAAACTTCGACAAAGGTTTTATGTCCCGTCAGTTTTTACAAGTTTTATATTACCTTGCTTGCATATGTGTCCAGCAACTAGTAATCGATTTTTAGGGTTCCGTTTCCAAAGCGTAAAAACGGGACCCTATTACTAAGACTCCACTGTCCGTCCGTCTGTATGTCTGTCTGTCCGTCTGTCTGTCTGTCTGTCTGTCTTTCCGTCTGTCTGTCTGTCATCAGGCTTTACCTCATGAACCGTAATTGCTAGACATTTGAAATTTTTACAGATGATGTATTTCTGTTGCCGCTATAACAACAAATACTAAAAACAGAATAAAATAAATATTTAAGTGGGGCTCCCATACAAACTTGTTTTTTTTGCCGTTTTTTGCGATAGTGGTACGGAACCACTCGTGCGCGAGTCCGATTAGCACTTGGCCGGTTTTATTCAAGCTCTTCCTCGCATCCGATTAAGCTTAAACTTGGCGCACCTATTAACTTTGGAAACATTCTTCTTCTTCTTGTCTTGTGAGGATGCGGCCACTTCTGGTGTCAGAGTTAATAAAGCCGCCTCTGGAAACCCCACAGGCCTCTGACTTGGCTTTTTTATTAGCTGGTTTCATGATGGAGCCAATGATGGAAAAGTTCTAGATATAGAGTGGCGACCGCGTACCGGCAGACGCAGCGTTGGAAGGCCTCCTTCTAGGTGGAGCGACAACCTGAGGGGTAACCATAAGCTCTTAGATTAGGGTTACTTCGAGTGTGTGTAAGGAATAGATGTATATTAATTGTATACATCTGTCCCTTACGCATACTCAAACTAACTTTACTCTAAGAGCTTGTGGTCACCCCCCTGGTCAAGGCTGCAGGAGTCCGGTGGATGCGAAACGCACAGGACCGATCAGTGTGGCGACTCTTGTGGGAGGCCTATGTCCAGCAATGGACGTCTTTCAGCTGAAATGATGATGATGATGGAGCCAGAAGATGTTTGTAGCAACTTCTCAAACAGACATGATAACACCATCGTGTTTGGACTCAATGGATATGTATTGACAAGCGATATTATATTTCATAGTTTTTGTTCCATTAAACTCTTGTTTTAAAAAGATTTTTACTTTTAATTATTACTAGCGGACGCCTCGTAGGAATACAGGGATAAAAAGTAGCCTGTGTCACCCGGGGATAGTGTAGCTTCCCAACGGTGAAAGAATTTTTGAAATCGGTCCAGTAGTTTTTAAGTTTATTTGTTGCATAAAAAATTATTTCCTATTTATAATATTAAGTATAGATAAATAGATATAGATTAGTGATACAGAATAGAAGAAAATGTGTAGCGGCGAATAAGTAACATGGCAATATAGAAAAGATGATAATGGTTATTATTTTTAGGGCAGCATTTTAATTTTGGTCATAATAATAATAAATGTCAGGACGCACCCTCAACTTGAAATAAAAATAAAAATCAAACCACACATATAAGCAAAAGAATTATTTTATTTTACAGGAAAACCTTTTAATTTTCTCATGGTTTTCCTGTAAAATAATTACTTAAAAAAAACAATTAAGTAGACATTTATTACCAAAATTATCCTTTTCGTGATAATTTCATTATTGTTGTAATTGCTGTGAAATTTAATTCTTAATTACTGAAATGAAGACTGGAAATTCTTTGTGTAAAAGTATTATAAACGTGGTTTACGGAGTACGTAACTAAAAGCTAACTTAGTATAATTAGATGTATATAAAAATTACTCACGAATAGGTACTATGTTATTTTGGTTTAAGTATGGAACTAGTATGAAACTTGACACAGGCACCATAATTTCTTTACAGCTATCGTAACTGATTATATAATCTATACTAGTATTCTAATAATATTATAAAGAGGTAAAGTTTATAAGGTTGCAGGGGTAATCTCTGAATCTACTAAACCAATTTAGATGCAATTTGGCATGGAGATAGTTTGAGACCCTGGGAAGGACAGAGGATAGTTTGTATTCCCTTGGGATGATAAAACACTTTTTACGCGAGCGAAGCCGCGGGCCGAAGTTATCTATAAGATACATAAGTGAGTTCTTGCGTAGGCAGTATATAACAATGTTTTATCACCCAAGGGATCATTATATCGGGATAAAAAGTAACCTATGTGCTATGCCTGACTATAATCTATCTCTGTGTGAAATTTCATCCAGATCCGTTCAGCCGTTCTGGCGTAATTGAATATCAAACATACATCATCTATCCAATCTTTTGAATTTATAATATTAGCAAAATTAAGATTAGTAAGATATCCGCTCGAAAATCTGAAAGAAAACCTAGTATATTGTGAACAGCTTGCTTTGCCCCAGTAACCCTAACGATGGGCGTCACAACACAACCTCACAATTGAATGCATTAAACCATATTCACAAGCCTTTATTGCAGTTTACGGAAACTTCTGAATAGCTTTATTATTCTCTAAACTCTTTAACGTGTTTGACAGAGGGGAGTGTTATTTAAATAATGTTTACAACGATATGGCGCTTTCAGTCTTTTATTAAGCGGTGTGGGCATATTTATTTATGTGGGTAATTCTTAACTAGCTTCTTCCCGCAGCTTGGCCCGCATAACAAGTTTTTTTATTATCAAAGTCAATCATTATACCGAGATTGTCGGGATAAAAAAGTTGTCATGTCATAATATTTGTAATATTCCAGACAATATATCTCTGTGTCAAATTTCATCCAGATCCGTTCAGCTATTCTGGCATGATTCAGTAAATGCATCCATCCAAACTTTCATATTTATTATATTAGTAAGATGTATAAATAAAACTTTCCTTAAATACTTACCTTTTATTTTAAAGGTCCGGACTGCATCGTCTCCAGACATATCATCCTATAGAAGTTTTTCTAAGCGATGAATTTCAGTCACAAAATTCCAAAATATGTTATATCTATATTTTTTTATTTAAAAATATAGATAGTATCCATTTGACTTTCAATGCCCCTATACCAATGCCCGACCTTTTCCGTATCCAAATTCGTCGAATTCTCATAGTTTCTCGGAATTTGTTACACGGAACCACCGAGCTCTTACCTACATTACGGTCATGTTCTTGCCCCCATCGATCGGACCTAATGAAAGGATATGACTACAACTTGCTAACTATGCGATGTCGAGCACCGTATAAATTCGGGGTTGCCCGCCTCCCCCAAACCAGAACCTGTAATTAAACTGTAAATTACCGCTAAGTGCAGACTGGGTCTGAAGGTCGTATCGGCACCCTCTCCCAAGAATACCAATGAACCTGAGCCGTAATCAAAAATTTATTTGACTGCCTACAGGTCGGACATATACCTACCGAAGTACTTACAAAACTATTTTCTATCCAATTTTATAAGGGCCTGCTTCATCACTGAAACTTAGATTTTTATTCTTCAAAAGACATCTTTATTTTCTTAATGATTTTTAACTTTGAACTTTTTAAATTGAACTTCTGCAACTTTCACTACTAAGTAGAAGTCTTTAATCTTAATTAAACATAAAAGTTTGTTAAGTAGTTTAGTTATTATTTTTTTAAGTGAAGGCAGGTTTGTTTTCTGAAAACATTATGGTTTTTATTTAAGAAGTTATTTTAATATGCACAAATAGGCAATGCTTTTTTTCTTAGAACATTATGACAATGATGAATGTAGACCCAATAGAGAGGTAGGTTGTGCAATAATTTGTTATCTATTGACATAACCTTTAGATACAAATTACCTGAGTAATTGAGCAATATTAGTAATCGTTTTAACAACAGCTAATAGGTCTACGGAGAGTAACAATTTTATTTTACAGGCAAACCTTTCAATTTTCTCATGGTTTTCCTGTCAAATAATTACTTAAAAAAAAAACATTTATTACCAAAAATATCCTTTGCGTGATAATTTGATTATTGTTGTAATTGCTGTGAAATTTACTTCTCAATTACTGAAAAGTAGACTGGGAATTATTTCTGTAAAAGTATTATAAACGAGGTTCACGGAGTACATAACTAAAAGCTAGTATAATTAGATGTATATCAAAATTATTCACGAATATGTAGGTACTATGTTATTTTGGTTTAAGTATGGCGCTAGTATGAAACTTGGCACAGGCATCATAATTTGTTTACAGCTATCGTAACTGATTATATAATCAATACTAATATTCTAATAATATTATAAAGAGGTAAAGTTTGTGAGGTTGTAGGGGTTATCTCTGAATCTACTAAACCGATTTAGATGTAATTTGGCATGGAGATAGTTTGAGACCCTGGGAAGGACAGAGGATAGTTTGTATTCCCTTGGGATGATAAAACACTTTTTACGCGGGCGAAGCCGCGGACAGAAGCTAGTTATCTATTAGATACTTAAGTGAGTTCTTGCGTAGGCAGTATATAACAATGTTTTATTATCCCAAGGGATCATTATATCGGGATAAAAAGTAACCTATGTGCTATGCCTGACTATAATCTATCTCTGTGTGAAATTTCATCTAGATCCGTTCAGCCGTTCTGGGGTAATTGAATAACAAACATATATCATCTATCCAATCTTTTGAATTTATAATATTAGTAAGAGTAAGATTAGTGTGATATCCGCTAGAAAAACTGAAAGAAAACCTAGCATATTGTGAACAGCTTGCTTTGCCACAATAACCTTAACGATGGGCGTCACAACACAACCTCACAATTGAATGCATTAAACCATATTCACAAGCCTTTATTGCAGTTTACGGAAACTTCTGAATAGCTTTATTATTCTCTAACCTCTATACCGTGTTTGACAGAGGGGAGTGTTATTTGAATAATGTTTACAACGATATGCCGCTTTCAGTCTTTTAATAAGCGGTGTGGGTAATATTTATGTGGGATAATTCTTAACTAGCTTCTTCCCGCAGCTTGGCCCGCGTAACAAGTTTTTTTATTATCAAAGTCGATCATTATATCAAGTTTGTCGGAATAAAAAAATAGTCATGTTATAATATATGTAATATTTCAGACAATCTATCTCTGTGTCAAATTTCATCCAGATCCGTTCAGCTATTCTGGCATAATTCAGTAAATCCATCCATCCAAACTTTCTCATTTATTATATTAGTTAGATATATAAATAAAACTTTCCTTTAATACTTACCTTTTATTTTAAAGGTCCGGACTGCATCGTCTCGAGACATATCATCCTATAGAAGTTTTTCTAAGCGATGAATTTCAATCATAAAATTTCAAAATAGGTTATATCTATATATTTTTTATTTAAAAATATAGATAGTATCCATTTTACTTTCAATGCCCCTATACCAAGGCCCGACCTTTTCCGTATCCAAATTCGTCGAATTCTCATAGTTTCTCGGAATTTGTTACACGGAACCACCGAGCTCTTACCTACATTACGGTCATGTTCTTGCCCCCATCGATCGGACCTAATGAACGGATATGACTACAACTTGCTAACTATGCGATGTCGAGCACCGTATAAATTCGGGGTTGCCCGCCTCCCCCAAACCAGAACCTGTAATTAAACTGTAAATTACCGCTAAGTGCAGACTGGGTCTGAAGGTCGTATCGGCACCCTCTCCCAAGAATACCAATGAACCTGAGCCGTAATCAAAAATTTATTTGACTGCCTACAGGTCGGACATATACCTACCGAAGTACTTACAAAACTATTTTCTATCCAATTTTATAAGGGCCTGCTTCATCACTGAAACTTAGATTTTTATTCTTCAAAAGACATCTTTATTTTCTTAATGATTTTTAACTTTGAACTTTTTAAATTGAACTTCTGCAACTTTCACTACTAAGTAGAAGTCTTTAATCTTAATTAAACATAAAAGTTTGTTAAGTAGTTTAGTTATTATTTTTTTAAGTGAAGGCAGGTTTGTTTTCTGAAAACATTATGGTTTTTATTTAAGAAGTTATTTTAATATGCACAAATAGGCAATGCTTTTTTTCTTAGAACATTATGACAATGATGAATGTAGACCCAATAGAGAGGTAGGTTGTGCAATAATTTGTTATCTATTGACATAACCTTTAGATACAAATTACCTGAGTAATTGAGCAATATTAGTAATCGTTTTAACAACAGCTAATAGGTCTACGGAGAGTAAGTAATGTGTTTGCCCATTCTTTGTGGCCGCTGCAAACACAATTTGGCAAAGTGGGGTTTTATAGACCCGTCTGATACCCAGTGTGAGTGCGGTGCCCCTTTGCAAAATATGGCACACATGCTGGAGTGTCCCAAGTGCCCACACACCTGCACTTTGGAAGATCTTATGCTCGCCACTGACGCCGTAATCGGGGTGACCACCACAAGTTTATAAAGAGTTTCCCATCGACTCGAAAAGAAGAAGAAGACAAAGAATAAGCCACCTGTGGGTTTCTTAAAAGCCTCTAAGGGATTGTAGCAATTGGACAGCTTACAGCGTCCTCACGTTTGCTAACTTTTAATTGTAGAGTGCTAAAGTCGAGAATAATAATAAAATCTATTGAAAATTAAATAGCAGAGTGGAGACTGATCCATTCCATGAAACTTTCTACTAAACCATTTAGTTTACATAAAACTATTACCTATCTCCATATTGATATGCCCTCTATATGAACCCAGTCTTAGAAACTGATCCAATCACGCGGGCCGGTTGATATACTTAGGTACCTACGTCGAAACTACACAAATGTACCCTTTATAACATAATCCCTAGAGGTGAAAGGTTTCAAATAACATTGTGGCGGGTTGGTGAAACCTCAAATAATATAGTTTGCAGAGATTATCGTAGCTTTAGGCAAACATTGGATTTTCACAGAAATGTCGATAACCAAACTAGATATTAACTTTCACAAAGAGATTAAAAACTAGACGAAAACATGTGTCACATGTTAAGTCACCCTTACTTTCCTGATATCCGTCCACTTAATTCGAAAAAGGTCTAGGTTTCCTTTGATATGGGACGTATTACAATACCTAGGAATGTAGTAAACGAGTGCCTAAGTGAACTACCTAGCTTCGGGCACGCTGAGTGGCATCATTATCACGACTTTGGGAAGTTACACACGTTAAACACAGATTGCGTGCTTCTGTTGTCGTTGAACAATTAAGTCGGTTCAGAATGTTCTCCAAGATATTAGCAAAGTTGCGACAAGGAGGGCGCGATGCGATCCCGCGACCGAACTTCTCCGGTGCCGTTTAGCTCGTAAAAGAACGTAACTGCCGTTGTGAATAGATAATAAGGATTTTATTAAAATTCCTTGTCCTTGTTTTGCCATTCGTAGGGCTCGCTTCGGCGGACGTCTTTTGTTCTGGTGGCATGCGAGCCTAAAGGCTTGCCAAATTCTCCCATCGTCGACTTCAATGAAATTTCAGTGCCACATTTATAGTCCCCCTTTTGTGTTCGTTTTTATATCAAGTCTTGTGATGATAAGACAGAATTTAGAGTGAGTTTATCTTGTCGCTATAAAACACGAACGCCCGTGTTAATTATGCAAATAGTTTCTGAAATATATTCAACTTTTGTGTTGGGATAAAAAGGGATATTGGATCGTTTTGCGTTAATAGAGGACCGTAATCCACGTTCATTTATTTCGTTAATACGAATCAATGTTGCACAATATGTGAGTTGTACATAATATATGATTTACTACATTGGTGTCTGCCGTTTTAATTAATCTCTCTCTACGCGAAATAACAACGAGGATTCAATTTTCTGGTCAAATGAATTGGTGCTGCCAAACGTGCGGGCTCGGCCCCTATGTGCCATTCGTTCACTTTTTATTTTTCATACGTCCATTCCTGTGAGTCAATACAATCGATTTCGTGAAGGATCACAGCCCTTGTCTAAAGTCCAGCTCGAATTGTTTTTAGAATTGCTTTTTATGTGATAGATTTGCTTTTATAAGTATGCCAATATTTTCATTCAATATTATTCTTCATGAACAGCATGTGGTGCAGTACATAGCCGTGAATGTTTTCCATAAATCATCTCGGCAGGATTCGCCGATAGACTGTGTCTCCCGTAGGAGTCGTTGAGGCAAAATTACTTTCTCATGGTTTCGGTGGTCGGTGTTTTATTGCTTCATCCCAATGAATAATGTTCGTTATATAGAGTATTCAGGGAAAAATTGTGCTAACAACAGTCACGAAACTTTAAATTGGCGCTCTGTTTTGTGGTTTCGTAAAATCTCGACGCTGATTCGTTAAACATTTCAAAAACTAGCATTTTAAATAAAAATTCTAAGTTTATGTTGTTTAGTTTGTATTCTGTGGGTATCCAGGCGAATGCTTCGGTTTATGCCCGTATCTCAGCTCAAACAAGAAGCAAGTCAGCCGTTCTTAGCTTGCGGTTCTGCGACTCCAACTTGAGTATACATTTTATCAAGGCGTGACAATTTAGGATAGAAACCGTTTGTAAATCAAAGCTCATTTTCAATAGTGCTATTTAATCCGATGTGGTTTTAGAGCACTTGGTTTTAGATGCGATGTAATACATTTGAAGATGATTTTGTCAAACTAGTAATTAACTCAATTATTTGAGTATCTACTTAGGTAAGCTGATGATGTTTAATTGTTACTAGAATCTAGTACTTATCCAACTTTATAGCTACCTACCAATAATTACATAGGTAGGTAGTTTTAAAGCTGAAATCTACTAAGGTCATCTTTACCAATACATCATTTTCTTGGTATAATTGTTTTGGCAGTTCTATTATAGAAGCAATATGCGTATCCAATTCCGTTGAATGGTTCCCGTCAGCCGGCGGGCGGGGCCGCATCACCTGTCATGATGCTGAGATCGACGGCTGCTTTGCATGCTACCCTGAACCACTAAACATGGCCTACATTATATCACTTGGGTAGTTACATTTGAATAAATAGAGCAGAAAACAAATCATTTGAAGTAGGGAAAATCGTAGGAAATGGTATGAATCTAAGGAGTGGTGGCTTACATTAAGTAGTATGGAAAATTGGAAAATACTCAATCGGTGGTGTATCCAAGTGGGCCACTTGGCAAAATGGGTTCTTAAAGACCTGTCCGATACTAAATGTGAATTCGATAGCCCTGAATAGAAGATGAACCGCATGCTGGAGTGCCTCAACTGCCCATACACTTTTTGAGGACCTCAAGAAGGCCACTAATGCTGTTACTGAGTTTGCCACATACTGAGCAAACATAATTTAAAAGTTATTATCGACTCAAAAGAAATATGTAGTCCACTACTTTCATTAAATAAATTATGAAATATATGTAATTGAACCTAATAGTTCAATATTTTCTGAGATGTTCAGTCATACAAAGTTAGTAGGTACCTGTTTACTGGTAGGTACCTAGGTTTATTAATCTGAAAACAGAAGTTGAAAGATCTCATAAAAGTTAAACAGAATTCAAGCGAGAGGCAATTTTTAAATGCAATAGAACTTTACCGGTAAACTGTAATTATTTTCAATTCAATGATTGTTTGAATGGTTTCTAGTTGGTATTATATTGCAACTGCATTGTACTGTTAGACCAAACTGAGCCTCGATCCGAGAAATATCAAAACAGTAAATAGAACGGTTCTATTTAGCTTCTCTAACAATAGAGTTTCACTTCGCCCACCGACTTAAACCTATCAGAACGTCTGTTTGATCGATTCCGCTATTTTATTGAATAGAAGTCGACATCTGAACTGAAGTGATCCAAAACTATGTTATGAATACCCCCTAGTGCGTTATGTTGAAAAGCCGCTAAGTTTCGGATTAATCGATTACATTGCGGTTTAGATTGGGCAAGTTTAACAGGCGTTTGGACGGGCCAAGTTAACCCATTTGTCTGAAACATGCCTTTACCCTTGACAAGAAAGATTTGACGGGTTCTCCACGACCTTACTGATGTACTAGACATAAACGGGATTAGTTTACGCTTCCATGGGTTGTATGTCATGCAAACTTTCCTAACTGTATTTGGCAGGACACGTATTGTACGTAAATTACGAGGACAACAATGTTACGAAATGAAACATGAATGTCGAAACTGGTGAACTGTTTCAACAAAAAGGACAATGTTTTACAGTTCAGCGTGGACGAATATAATATTCATCACATTAAATCCGAGCGCCAATACGGACGTTCATTAAAATACATTGTTATAATCCTTTTCTATTAAATTTAATCTGCCCTCGGCCGGCTTTGTCTGGCGTCATTAATCTTCACAAATGAAAATGATATGTGCTGCAGGAAATCAATTTTCCGCTCGACTTCATTGCATCGAGTATTCGGTGGCCCGTGTTTGCCATTTGACATTTAATATTCCTCAATGGGAATGAACATTTTTTTTGCACGATCACCGTTTTTAGGAGTACGCAGATATTCGAGAGAATTTTTATTCTAATAGGATTTTTGTCGAGTGAATATTTTGCGCATTTACGAAAAAAGCACATTTAAAGCGTTTAGAAGTGCTTTTTTAACGAAATGCTGCCATGTCAGGCATTATTCTTTCGTTTTATGCTACATAGCTGCTAACTCCGATGTATTGATTTCTTTTTAGGTTTCTTTTAAAAGGCAAGTTTATTTTTCAACCTTAATTGGTACCTAGTTATTTATTTTATTAAACTTTTCCAAGGCGTCCTCAGACTTTTTTATTATTTATTATATGCTTTATTATTGTACACCTTAAAATACAATTATAAAAATAAACTTAAATTTAATACACATACAATGTGCGGCCTTATCGCATTCCGCGATCTCTTGCAGGCAACCTGGTATGGACAGTAATTGTCTAATGTCTAATTGTGGGGGTTGTCATTGGTGTGACAATAACATTAAATCCGAGCTTAGGTCAAAAAGAAGTTTTTTCAAATGTGTTAAAAATTAAATACTACATATAATCTTAGGAACATTTCAAATACATTTCGACTCATGCAGATTGAATATAGACAGATCCAGAGCAAATAGAACCGTCGATGCATTCACTCATTTATAGTGCTAACGGAATTCACCGCTGCGTTGACTCACTATGGCTTGAATACCTAATATTCATCTGAATCTCATGAATGCCTCAATGAATGATGCTGTTGGCGTATTGGCCCGCCAATTTTATTGATTAGGTAGGTAGATATTATTGAGCCTCATTTGCATTGGTTGATAACTCGGTCGGTATACCTACAGCACACCGTCTGCTACCATAATTATGCCTTATAGAAATCTCCCGTAGCCCGCATTCGAACCCCATTGACCAATGAAAATAAACCTCTTGGTATTTTTCAAACAAACATTTGCAAATAGTTAACTCTTGGGTCGTTGAATTAAATCGATTTGATTATCTAGCTGGAGAGTTAATCAAGCAATAATCTTTCAGATTCCAGTGGTCAAGCGTCTGACCCTGTGTTGAGATTCGAAGATTTAATATCCGCATTGACTTGATATTGTTCATACTTCCAGACTGTAAATACAATGAATCCTACTGAAGGTTATTTCTTTCAAAGAATTTTGTAATTAAAGTGTAAGGATTCTTCTTCTTATAAAAGCTTTAATTGATTGCGATTTAATCTCAATTTCTCCAATACCATCTTGTTAAAAATTCCTTTGACTATAAAGGCCAGTTTGGTTGAATAGTTACTATGCAATCTTACAACTTTGAGTATCAAACGCCGTGTGAGATCTGTGACTGACAGATACACATCGGCATGATTCTGTAAACGTTCCCTCTTGCCTATTTCGAATGTGGGAACCAAAAAGAATTCAAAATTGCGCTTTTGAATTTGCCGGTTTTTTTATTCAATATTCATATTCGTTCGACGGAAAATACTGAAAATATTTTTTGTTTAGCTTGGTTAAATGCTCATGCATACTGCGCTACCACGAGGAGATAGCTCAGTTATGTGGGACTCTAACCCACTAAAACTTCCACGGTGTCCACCTGTGCCGCTTATGGTGGGAACACGGGCACGCGTTAGCACTCACCGCGATCTTGTCGCGGCTGTCCGTCACCGGAACCTTCTCGGGGGAGCACCCCCCATCACAGGCGCATCAGAACACGTTGCGCGTCTTGACCACCACCGGGACCAAACCAGCACATGGGCGCCAGACCACGCCGTGTATAGCACCCTTGGTCCCCCTGTGACGGGTAAGGACAGTGGCCCCGCCACTTTTCGGCCGCAGGGGATAGGTAGAGCGGGCAACGCTATACCGACACTCCTCCTCCCCTGCGGCCCCAACGCGTCCGCCATCAGACGGAGGCGACCCGTGCAGGCCACGGAGGGTAGTGAGAGCGGCGCATCGTAATACCGGCACTCCTCTACTGCTCCTGCCGCGATGTCTCCGATACATGGCATCGCGTCCCGCCTCAGTTGCTATGTCGCCCAAGCGACACCGCATCTCCTGTTGGCCACTTGGCAAAATGGAGTCTTAAAGACCTGTCCGATACTAAATGGTTGTAATAGTTAGTTGTAGTCCTGTTGGCATCTTCCTGTTGGCCGCTACGTCATCGGCTTAACGGCAAAAGCCCTGACGAGCGGCCACTCCTTGGGTTCCTCTTCGCTTTACCGTGGCCTGTGGATGACCAAGCCACGGCTACTGAAAAGCTGTTTGTTTGAGAATAGCTAATTTGAATTTGAATTTAATATTTTTTGTACAAAACTTCATCCTTTTTAAATCATACAAGAACTTGAAGTATCGAAGCACGTTTTTCTAAAATGATATATATTTTTTTACATTTATAAGCTCTACACGTCTTCTAACGATCTTGAGAAGGGTTAGAAATGACAAAAACCGATGGAGGTCGTCTTTTTAGCGATTCTAAAGGATTTTTATCCCCATGTCACTATTAGAAGCAATATAATCCTGTATTGGCCGATGCTGATAGCTTTAAGTAAACGTTGAAATACCTAGCTAAAACGATATTTAAATTTTCTTCATATTAGAATAAGCCTATTTTCGACTCGTGAAAATGATTTGTGTATGTTCAATAGTTTCAGCGTAAAATTACTTTTTGTAGTCCTCAAAATAAATTACTTTTCTGTGTATTGATTTATCTTTGTTGTTGATTGTGTATCTTTTCTGTGTTCTTTCGTATTTTTTTTGTAATAAAATTTTAAAAAAGGTTATTCAGACATGAATAGAAATATAAACAAATTCTACTTTCATAAAACTTAAATAAACTCGTATTTTAAAAACTATTGAAAAATATGAAAGCGTTTTTCGCTCAACGTCTAAATATACGAGAATGTTGAGAATTATAGCACCCTATAAAACTCGCATTTATGCTATATCACGGGTAGGTTGTTGAAACTAAGCTGAAACTAGTTTCTGAATTGAAGGCAGTTTACAAGTAAGTACGCAAGTAACAAACTGTGTAAGTACATTTCGAAGTCATATTGAACTCGATTCACTTCGGATATTAGTTTTACGTGAAGCACTTTATAAGTTATCCTATCTTTATAGCTGTTTACTAGATACCTACAGAAGAGCTGAGGATATCAAGGAAACAATGCATTCGAAATCGCGATCCATTTTAAGGTGCGCTGTCGCCGTAAATCATTGTAGATGCTATCATAATAGCAGTAAAATCGTGCTCTATCTTTGACTGAGAATAAATATATTAAAATTCTGATAAAAGCCTCGTTTGAAACACTGCCGTAAGTTATTTCAACAATGAAAAATTACCTCATTCACAAAACAAGCAGCGTTAAGAAGGTATATAATTAATGAGAAATGCTCGTTTCAGACTTTGACGTAATACACGCAACCTGTGTGGTGAACCACGCATTTACATCAGCAACGAGACTTACTTTAGTACCAGCTATTTTTGTAACAAACAACAAAAATAAAACGTAATTTTTGGAGCCAGTTTTGTTGAACAGTGAGATGTTTTGATAAATGTCTGACAATGTACGATGTTATGGCAGCGAAAACCCCAGAGGGACCCCAGAGTTGTAAGCACGGGTTTCGGGTTCTGAGGGCGGCGATTAGACCTCTTACATGCAAATATAACAGCAAAATTTCACACTCAAATACTAACATTACGCTTATATTCGTCGATGGTTTGGGCAGAGTTGCATTTATAGTATATATTATTTCGCCAGGTATTTTTTGAAGTTCTCATATAACAGAGGGCGAGCCTGTTTACACCAATCGCGCACAAGTCCAGACTCCGAAATACTAAATCACATATCAAAATAAACATTATCTAATATTCTTGGCCATTTACGCGTGAAGGGATCTTCGGTACTAAATAAATAACTGGAGGGATGACAATTCAAACTCGTACGTGGGCAGGACACAGCGGTCAGGCTTGACAGTTGGAACCGCCCTGTCCCTATTCATCTAGATTCAGAAAAGAACCCTGAATAAGAAAACAGTAAATACACTATATAGTAATAAGATTCTTTGCTTTCCAGACGCGTGTGAAGTATTGTTAACCTTGGAGTTGTGTTCTCTGTAAGAAAATGCGAAAACAAACTGCGTTGCATCCAAATTTCGCACATTCTAGCAGCTATAAAGATGTATTCGTGCGGCCTTGTATTAAATTTAGATGTTTTATTTACGTGTTGACAATGTAAAGGAGAAGATGGTTCCATAACATAATTATATCTATCTTTTCTATTATTACGGCTAGAGCATGCAATACCGCAGTATATATTCAATACCGTGATATTGCGGTATCGGATATGTAATACCGCAAAATTTGCGATATTGCGAAATTACTAAACGTTTAATGGAGGTTAAAATAAAACTATCATGAGTCTAAAAATCGCTAATCTTCATATTTTTTTGAAAATGTTTACGTTAAAAGCATAAAATATCAATTGTATCATAATTTAAAGAACTTCTAATTTAATTACTAATGTAACTTGCAGACGAAAATGCCCTCTCAAATTTTACACTCGTTGGTGGGGTATACAGGTTAGTAACTCACTTGTCCGACTTGTGAGTAGTTACGAGTGAGACTGAGACTGATTAAGATTATAGCTCTCGCCAAACTTCTTGACCGCCCTGAAGTTGGCTACAATGGCTGCGCACTAGAAAATCTCATACAAAAACAGCACCGTTTCGTGCCTCGCGCATCTGGTAAACCAACTTCAGGGCGGCCAAGAAGTTTGGCGAGGGCTATACAAACAAACGTTAGAACGCTGTAGAGAATTCGGGAATTCTCCGACGCACTGTGAGTTACCAAGGGTGTTCTGCCCGCCCTACCAACATGCAATTATTCGTATCGGGGATTTCCCAATCATGGTTCGTTTTTAATACCGCGAAATTCGCATTTCTAATATCGCTTTTGCGGTACTGAAGAACAGCGCGAAATTCGCGAAATTGCGGTAACGATGTAACGGTATTGCATGCTCTAATTACGGCAGCTACATCATTTTAAAGAAGTTAGGATGGTCATGGTAGTTTTAGTTTTGATTTTTCTAAACACTTTCACTTGCCAACACACTACTAAAGTAGAGTAAGCATCAACAACGGTTTAGGTAGACACTCTAACAAATAACTTTGTTGTAGAGGATAAACGGACGGCGGGAACTTAGGAGCCCCGGAGGCCACTTAAAACTTATGTGGCTTCGTTAACCATAGTCCTATATTCCTACTGTTGTTCAGACCTTCCAGAATTATATAACAAGAGCCGTCTTCAAGTTTAAATTTAGTGTTTCGTCTCGTCATTGTGGTTTCGTTGAATTTAATCAGTATATCACTAGACCCTAGTTTATTTTGTGAAGTCGGGCTAAACTGCGGGAATGATGGAATATTGAGCAGCAAAAATACAAACGGCAAATCTCAACGGCAGTGGGCTTTGTGGGATTTCGATGATTCGATGTGATTGGCGAAATCTATGCAGATATTACGCTATGGAGGCCGAATATATTTTTCCAATACTTGTATCAGTGTAAGTCAATACTGTTCAGATAATAATAACCTTATTTGGGTTTTATAAATTCGCTTTGATATCAGAATGAGGTTCAAATCTCAAATGTTATCAATGCCACATTATCATTGTCGTATCAGGGATGCTTGTTATCGATATCCTCTGAGAATATCTTAAGTCCATCTGACGTATTTCTGCGAATCTATAAAGGTATTTTATTTCAAAGCTTTGTTCCTTTTGTTTATCGTCTTACCGTTTGTTTGAAGTAAATATTATTACAATTTGAAGTAGGTCAAATATGGATTAGAATATTTTGTCGCTCGAAAGGATTCAATTTAATAGACGGTTGTAAAATAGAAGATAATTTAATGGAAAGCAGTGAAAAGATTAATTACAATTCCTACTAGCAATAACATCTGTTTAGTTGGCTTTTTCTTAAGCCCTTTGACGAGAACTTACGACGCGTTAAGTGCTTTTAAGAATTAGCTCTTAAAAGGCAGGCCTTTAATTATTGTCACAGAAGAGTGCTCGTAGTTTATTTTAGTATTTATGTTTTTATTATTCTTGTTTCATTCGGTCGTTAATAGAAGTCAATTGACATCAATGGACTATATTGATTTATTTACAACGGGCCTGTGCTCAGGATGGCACAAAGTAGTAGCGATTCAATCACTGGAACTTCGCTCGGCGCGTGTTGAATTACCGATTTAAATTCTTGATTGAAAACATTCAATTCTATTCACCGACCGAGGTCCCACGTAACACGTCACACAAGAGTAGGTCTATCTAGAGATATTTCTCGTAAGAACAATAAGAAATAATCATTCAGACAGTTTACCAGGATACAGATTGTTTTTCACCAAAAATGTATTCGCAACGCAGGTAATTTATTTAACACGCAACGTCGTACCTACCTATATATAAATAATTTGACTTCTCAGAAAGAATAACATTTTTCTTGAGGACGATTGCTGCCGCTTTTCTTATCAGGATGGCTCAGGTGGTAGCGCATTATAATGGAATAATTATGATGAATAGATGATTGTGTAACACGTACCTAACGCTAAGTCATACAATTTGTTACGAATAGGAAATACCTAGCTAAAGATATGCTAAAAATCGTATTGATGTTGCTCTAATCGAATTCAACCAGATACTGACAGAAACATGCAAATATTGAACTGTTTTAATTATTTTCATAAGTCTTAATCCCGTCATTGTCAACAAACAAACGATCAATTGATCACTGTTTCAACCGAGTGAAGAGTTCACCACTGTTTATATAGTGTTTATAAAAGGAAAATTTTCTCCTACACAAATACTACAAAAGCAACGTTTATCGAGAGCTTTCCTCATTGTACCGACGCTCGGTTTCATCGCTTTGTGGTCGAGCAGCATATTTGTCAACAAAGGACTTGCAGGCACCTAGAACAGAACGGAACGGGTCTTGCATATTTTAGAAATCGGTATGCTACCGACAATCTGCTCGGATTCCACAGGGCCCGGAGCGCCTGAGAGCAGAGAGCCGCGCAAACACTGTATCTGAACGTGGTTCGAATGTTTGTCTATTGATCGAAAGCTAACGAACTTACTAGTAGCTTCACGTCTAATAGTTCCTCAGATAGATTCTACTCGTTTCGACTAAAACCAATATAAGTCGAGTAGCCCGCTTGAAAATGTCTTTACAGAAATAGTACCGCATTACATTACAGGTTCGATAGCTTCCTGCTTTTATAGTATTGACAAGATTTATTATTACAGCGAGGGCAATATGTAACCTTTAATGAAAATTCCTACAATAACGTAGGTACAACTGTCATTCTTGATAAAAATATGAGAAACATTTTGCGTTTTAATAATATTGTGCAGATATAAACAGCCGTCACAAATAGGAGTAACAACTCGATGAAACGGTTTTAGAAATTACAAAACTAATTTAATTTCGTAGTTCTTAGTGGTGTGCTTTAAAAGCGACTAGAACAACACTAGACGGCCTGTAGGGAGAAATTAATTTGATGGCTGTACTGTTTTGCTATTAAATTCATAGCGGCGCAAACAACGCCTGGCTGGAACGGCAGAGTGTGCTATTTACTTGAGGCAAGAAAACAAACTCGTCGCAAAACTGCAGGCGTTTTATAGTACATCGCATGATTGCAATGTTGGCATTCTTGTTCTGTAATTATAAGGAAGTTGGTGACGCCTGCGGCTTTGCTTCAGCGGGAAGTAAATAAATCTCTTAAATAGAAATAAGTTTGTGGTGCGACTTGCGGTTGTAAGAAAATGGCAAATCCCAACAGAGAAAATGTTCTTAAGTTAAGGTTCATTAATGTTTTGGAGTGTTCGGGATAACAACAGAATTATCAGCATTTTAATTTCAATGTTGCCACATTTATGCCCGTTTATGTCCCTATAAAAGGTGAAGTGCTTTTTCTCTTTATCGTTTTGAATATTCTTATATGCCTGTGTTAGTAATATTCCGTTGTTGTTTGTGGAGATGCCTCAGTAACATTTTACGACTGTGCCCGTTGTACGTCGAGTTATTTAGGCACTTCAAAAAGTTAGCTTGTACTAGTACCTCGTCGAAATACGAGATAATAACTTGTGCAAACATAATATAAGTTAATAAAACACGTATGTTATTCGAATTTCCTTTGATTTCCCAGGCGGTTGGAGGAAATTGCTCAGAATGTGAATATATCAGGAATATTAAATTAACTAATTCTGTCTAGACCGCACTTTCACTCTTGAATTTTCACTTTTCATCTTCCATTCTTCAATTAGCAGATATTGTGGGGATCTTAGAAAAATCCTTTTCATTTTAACTTTCGACCTTGGAAGAAAATAGTGACACATTTTGTTCTTCAATCGACCTCGTTTTCAAAGAATGTCTATGAAGTTTCTAACCCTTTCTCCGTCTTTGAGATCTACGTTTTGGAATGTAAAAACAGTTTCAGCTACTTTCTAGCTAACTGACCGATCCCTTGAAAATTCTAAAGTCCACCTGTAAATAGTAGGTACCTACAGTTGAAAAATATTTATATAATTTAATTTGAGACCTAAAATATTTGTATTTATCTAGATTTAATTTTGCGTTGCTTTAGTTGTTACCTAACGAAATGGCACTTAGGTGTATTTGACTATAATATAAAGACATGTATTACTAATCTAAATTAGAGGAAATGTGATAATTACAGAATTAATAATAAATAGAATATATAATTACGTTGACAATACATACTTGATGGGAAACCATTACCGCCATCATATCAATTAGGAACGAGTAATATTACAATGCGGTAGTTAATTAAAATTTTAATTAATTATAACATCATGTGCTTCAATGAAATTATATAAGGTAATACGTACCGTGAGAGCTGTGGTGGCCCAGTGGTATCGGCCGCGGCTTGAAGTTGTAGGTAGTGAATTCGAGCCCAGGCAGGCGCTTTACTTTGTGTAAATTTTTTCTTTACCACTGCTCTCAAAACGGTGAAGGAAAACATGGTGAGGAAACCGGCATGTCCTAGACCCAAAAATTCGAAGACATGTGACATCCACCAACCCGCACTGGGCCCGCGTTGTGGATTACGGCCCATTCCCTCTCACAGAGAGGAGGCCTGTGTCCCAGCAGTGGGAACATTAATAGGCTGATGATGTGATGTGATACGTACCTAATTATTATTTTAATGGTAAATGAAATCAAGACTGATTGACAGTAGTTTGCAATCGGAGGCTAACGACACGGTTTCCTGGTGTTGGTGTTATCCAACACTAATTCATGAGAACTGATTGAAACATGCAATGTGACGGTCAACAACAACAACCTCTTAGGGCAGTTACGCACAACCTCCGATCCGTGTCCGTGTAATTTCGGTTCCGAAGTGGCCGTAGTACTTCTTGTAGGGAACCTTACGCACTACATCCTAACTTTATGCGTCATAATCTGTCATATTTCAGAACATTTTGAAATCGGAACTCAAATCACGGACACGGATCACGGACACAGACGTGTAGTGCATAACCATCCTTATTAATTAAAGTTGGTTAAAATTTACTTCTTAGCTTACCTATGGGTAGTATCTCTATCAGTAGGAAGAACTGGGAGGTGACCATAAGCTCTAAAGTAAGGTTATTTTGAGATCGCGTAAGTGACAGATGTATACAAGTCATATACATCTGTCCCTTACACACACTCAATATAACCTTACTTTAAGAGCTTATAGTCACCCCCCTAGGCTATATCGTTGCGGTAAGATAATGACCATAAGCATCATCTGCCCAGCTTGTTCCCAATCATGGTGTGCTTCCAGTCTAACTGCATGCAAGTGATTACCAGTAATTAATATGGATCGACTGCCTATCATCCCTTGACAGCTTAATAATTGGGTTACACGAGAATTACTCTTTGGGAAAGACTGGGTCCGACTTTCGGCTTTTGACATACCTATCCGTAACGACTGTCAAAGTTTATTTATTTATTAAAACTTCATGCAACATTCAGGTACATAGGTTCGTAATTTTTTTCCTACTCCTCCATTTTCCTTTTCTGATTAATTTCGTTGCGGGATCCAAGACAGTTAAATTCATTCTCCGGGACGTCGTCGTCGAGCTTCATTGCCTCGGCGCTATTCTGGTGGTTGCCACTGTTGATTCTGGCTTTCAGGAGTTGCAGTGGTTTGGGAATAGTGCGGTGGGTTTGTCCCAAAAAAATACAGGTACATAGGCGGACTTAATGTCTGAGGCATTCCCTACCAGTCAACCAAGGATTGTGGAGAGATAACATGGCAGGTGCATAAAAAATAGAAATAATTATTAAAGTAAACATTGAAGAACATATATATATATTGTTAAAATAAATATACATATAAATTGCCTATAATAAATACATATAAATATATATATATGTATTTATTGGAATGTGATTGAGACGACTCAGCTATTGGTGTAGAAAGTACCTAATGCCGTAATTTCCGCTTCAATGCATGATGACTGGAGATGACTGGTGGCCGTCCTGATATCGAGAGGTAGCGCATTCCAAAGAAGAATGGATTGAATATGAAAGGAAGAATGAATAAAATCAGAAGTATGAGAAGGACAAAGCAAGAGAAGATTGTTAGACGAACGCAGATTCTTAGCGTGTGAAGTACACAAATATTGAAAGTGAGGTGTGAGATAAGAAGGAGGAGTGGGAGAGTTGAGTATAGAGAAAAGCGTGGTGTTCAAAGTTCTTACCATGCTTTCTGAGGTAAGGATGAGATTCGGTTTTAAATAGCCTGAATGAAATATTTCAAATCGAGACGTGAGTCGATGGAAAACTCTTCTCTTTGGACCAGTAGGCGACCACGCGAACCCCAGCGTCAGTGGCGTTAATAAAAGGTCCTCTATACTCCATTTATTATAGCATTAGACAAAAGAGGCTCGCAGAAGCAGGAGTACGAAACCTTTTATTTTCAAATCAAGTTCAAACAATTTTAATAAATAATGTATGTGATATTTTTGTAAGTAACAATGTATGGCATACAATAAAGCGTATTCTATTTATCTACTCTTCACGATGCTTGGATAGGTAAATGAAATTTAAAAAAATTAGTAACAATCAGTTTATTAAAAACAACTTTATCACAATATACCCGTATTATGTTTTCAATATACCAAATAAATATGATACAAAACACCACTTAACAATTTAGTCACTGCTACTATCAGTCATCACAAATTATAATAATTAATTGACATGGATGGTAACAAAAGTCATAATTTTAACTATAATAATAAAGTGGCCCTAAGATCTTTTTCCTAAAAAGGAATATTTTTGCTTTTTAGCCACTCCTGAATATCTTCCTTTCGTGTGGCTATAGTTGGCAGCTTCTCCAATTTCCACGAATGATATGGCGCATTATCCATAACAATTACTGCACCACTCTCGACTTCTGATAATATTAATTAAAACTACTTTTCAAAATTGTGTGCTTCCATTTCAGAATGGTCACTCTCATAGTCTCCATCATCCTTTTTGGCTTTAAATATTAATTCACCATCCATCAAAAACTCACCCGTTCATCCTGTGAATTGTGTACCGGTGGGGTAGATTACTTGATCACTGGAAATAGATAGAGAGACCTTTAAGTAGCAACCGAAATTAACTGCATCATTACTGTCATTGAACAGGTTAATCTACAACCATAAACATGTTTCTCCGAGGGGAGGCGTTAAGACTTAACCAGTTTTGAAACAGTGACGGAGAACGGAGTGATCATTTTATTAATGATTTGGTAATGTCACATTACCAAATCATTAATAAAGTGATCACTTGTTGATCAATTCTTGATTTAAATGTATTTCTCTAAATGTAATTATCAAAAGAAATACATTTAAATCAAGTTTTACCAATATGGCCAATGATAAGCTGTCTTCCAATTTGTTCTTGATTAATTTGTATAAAGTGCTTCTTTTAAAATCAGGTAGAGACTCATCGCTATTAACGGCTTCCAGAATCTTGTCCAACGTTGGTCCAACTCTTTATCAAAGAAAAAAGAATGAATTTTTCTTCGTATTCCACTTAACGTTATATCATCATAATCGTCAGATTTTGAGTATTTCCGTTGGCGAGGAGGGATGATGCAGGCGACCTTCTGTATTGTACTTGTTCAGTACTTTATAGACTGTTGCACGAGATATGCCTATAAAATAAGATTAATAATGTAGGTTATTAACTCACAAAGCATGT
Organism: Anorthoa munda; assembly: GCA_945859665.1. Classification (NCBI taxonomy): domain Eukaryota; kingdom Metazoa; phylum Arthropoda; class Insecta; order Lepidoptera; family Noctuidae; genus Anorthoa; species Anorthoa munda. The sequence goes on along the minus strand of OX243900.1, from coordinate 11,861,575 downwards.
TACTTTCAAATACATTTATTTATAATAATAATTTTATGATCCTTACCTGCAATTTCTGCAGTTTTGTTAATTAACTGCGTCATATAAGCAGGAGTACCTTCGGGCTTGGACCCCTTAACATCTTTATAAATATTTATGACTGGTTTTTTTTCTGCAGCACGAAGCGGTGTTTGCTTTGTTCTCTTTTTCTTGGGAGACAATATTTTAACGTCTGGATCAACGTTGAGGCCACGTATTTTTCGCTGTTGACACTGATCAGCGTTACTAACAGTTACAGAGCGTACATGTTGCGCTTGCAAGCCACTCGGGCCTGCACCGGGATCGTCCCTGTCAATATTTCAACTAAACGTACCGCTTTGTACGAACAACACAAAACTAACACTAATAACGATAAGAAAACAATAATAACAGAAAAACAGTAACAAATAACAACTAAACCACGAAAATTCAGCAATAACAACGAGAAAAGGCGTAGCATTCACAAGTATTCACAAGCGAATGACAGTATGACAATTGACAACTGCAGATTATTTACGCAATTTGACGGATAGATGACATCATAAACCGACAAAATAAAAAAACATGTGCAGCCACAACTTAAGAACGGAACAGGTAATATTTTAGATTTGGTTGAGCTATAGTGACATGAAAAACGTTTCCGGTACTGTCCGCCCCTGCTTCTTTTAGATTTTAAACATTGACACGACATTATTTTATGTAAAAACTAAATAATATTATATGAAGGCCTTGTAATTTCAGAAGGTAGATAGGTTAAATAGATGCAATTAAGTGTGACAGCTGTTATTTAAATTGATTATATTTAACTCCACATCAATCTTGACTGTAATAGTGTTTGTTGTATTTTTATTACAAATTGTGCACCTAAAAGAGCCTTTTTTAACTTCTGTCTAATGCTATAGTAAATGGAGTATAGAGGTATATGGGCACTTGGGGCACTCCAACACGTATTTCATATTCTGCACCGCACTCGCATTGTGTATCAGATAATTTATAAAATAACACAGAATTTGACAAACATTTGCACAAAATTCAAAACGAGACTAATTTATTTATAAGTCCGTTCACTAACATTAATTCAGTAGTATCAGATTTCCTTTAATTTTAAATGCTGCGGTTGAATCTAGTTTCTGTTGCTGAAAATTAACGTACCTCAATACCACTTTAGTTTTGAAATAGAATACCACAATTATATCAAATAGTTTTTGAGCTAGAATTGCAAAGTATCTCTCTGTTCTATAAAATCCAAAAATAAGTGAGTTAATTAACTCCTTCATGTTTTCGAAAGCGACTTAATCAAATTTACAGTTACAGCTTGCATTGCAGATTTTTAACATTAATCTGTGGATTTTGCCGATGTCACAGCGAAACTGGACTGGGACTGAAAATTTAGGCCTTAGTTTTTAACAACCGAAACTTCATTTGTTTGCACTTTTTTAGTATCTAAAGGGTCTTTCAACAAGGACGGGTCGATGTTAAAATTGAATAAAACAAGATGTGTGTGAGATACTAACGAAATTTATTTTTTATTTAAAATGCCCATTTATGCCAATTATGGATGGAATATGACGTCGTTCAAATGTCCGCCGCGGCTTCGTATGGTGGCACGAATCCGAGGGGTCCAATTTTTAATGACTCTGCTGCATAGATCCGGCTGAATCCGAGCGATGGCCTGCGTTATGTTGGCTTTCAGGGCAACGGTCAAATGTGGTTTATTGGCATAGACCTGCGACTTCAGAAAACCCCACAAGAAAAAGTCTAGCGGAACTCTAACTCTACCCTCAAACCGTTCATGCAGAATGTCGATTGTGTCGTTCGCTGTGTGGCAAGTAGCGCCATCTTGCTGGAACCACATGTCGTTCACGTCGATATTGTTCAATTCAAGCCAAAAGAAATTGTTTATCATTGATCTGTAGCGCTCGCTCGATCTATGCAGCAAAGTCATAAAAAATTGGACCTCTCGGATTCGTGCCACCATACGAAGCCGCGGGGGAAATTTGAACAATGTCATATTCCATCCATAATTGGCATAAATGGGCCTTTTAAATAAAAAATAAATTTCGTTAGTAGCTCACACACATCTTGTTTTATTCAATTTTAACATCGACCCGTCCTTGTTGAAAGACCCTTTATATACATACTTATTTGAATACTAAAATTGTAACACTACTTTAAAAAAGAAATACTTTGACTGTGCCTACTTAATAACTAGGTAGTTATACATATATACCTATAAATAAAAGAAACTACATAATATGTAGTTACTTATTAGTAAGTTATAAGACTTGTTATTATTTGTACTTTCATAAGTATATCTCTAGGTCATACGTCCTTAAATTTGACAATCACATACCCATATTTCTTACCAAATCCAGTTGTTGAATATAGCTCGAGTATTGAAGCGACGAGCTTTTAATATCCACAGAATTTGGCTAAACTGTTGCGGTGCGGCAGTGGCGGCTCAGTGCAGCTGACTGAATAGATAACTATTATTTAATCAAACGAGAAACGCCACGGACTATCACTTGCCTTTGTGTTAAATAAAGAATAGACTTAGAAGTTTGGAGATTTTTTCTGAAGATGCCCAAATAGTTATTTGTATCTTTAATAAGACTCTGGAGTATGACTCTGGTTCGGCCTTACAAACTTAAATATGGAATGAAAAATAAAGTCTTATGGTGTACTGTGGCTAAATCTCTATCTTTGGGGAATATAAGATGTTATGTAAAAGATTATAAGTAATTATTTATGTCTTATTAACAAACAAGACTTAAATAATTACTTCTAATATTTTTCTTAAACAAAAATTTGTATACTTAGTCAAATAATAGTAAATTGCTTCATGGTCGATCATATTTTTACGTTCCAAATCATCAAAGCCAGACAAAGATCTTATTTATGTCTTATTAACAAAGAGATCGTGAACAATTTCCCAACAAAAAATAGGCGCAAAAATAACATGATTTACTTAAATAATTAACTTTCGCTGGTAGTGTTGGACAAAGAGAATTATTCTCAACGTAAACAGTGTACGAATTCGGTAGCCGAGTCTAATTAGGTTCAAATATTTAACGTAGGTATCTCTGTAACGGATGGTTTTAAATACGGATGGTTATAAAATACGGAATGAAAACACAGTAAAGGCTGCGGTCTCAGAAAGTTGGCTGACGACACCTAACGAAGCGAAAGGGACATTATTTTTTATCTAACTAGGGGAGTCCAAAGAAAGGGTAGATTTTACTGAATTATTTCAAATTTTCCAAGAGGTGGGTTGGGTGAGGGAGTTAAGGTACGGTATTTATAATATTTATAACTAGATAGAAAAGGCTTTAGGTGCCTAGTCCCAAGTTTCGTTGCTAGATACCTACTCAAAGGGACAATGACCTCAAAGCAGTGGTTACATGTTTTGAGTCTGTCTTTAATATTCTGTCTGAGAAGTGTATAATATAAAATATAGTTTTTTTATCCTTTTAAGGACGATAAGTTTTGTGGTTTTAAGTTTTTTTCAGATTTAGAAGAGCAATATTAAATAAATACACATAAGTACCTTATTTATTTTCATTTGAATCAAATAAAACATGGCTCAGTAAATCCTACTACAGATAGTCTATCGTAGCAAAATTTTCTCCCTTAGATACGCGAGTGTAAGAGCTCCCCACACAACAGCCTTTGATGGTCACACTTCAGCGTTCATTGCTCCATTTGTTTACAAGACTCACAGCAAAGTACCCACGCATTTATAACGTATTTTACGAAGAAATTGTTTGTGTAATCCTATTGGAAACTGGAAGTGGGCTGTTTCTATAAATACCAGTGATTGACTTTTATGTTATTTTATTAACCCCCGACGGAAAAAGAGGAGTGTTATAAGTTTGACGTGTTTTACTGTGTATCTGTGTATACGTGTGTCTGTCTGTGGCATCGTAGCGTCCAAAGGGGAGAACCGATTTTGATTTAGGTTTTTTTTGGGTTGTAAGGTGATTTTGTCGAGAGTGTTCTTAGTCATGTTTCAATAAAATCGGCTCAACCTTTCAAAAGTTATGGGCGTTTCACTGTTTGAATCGGGGTGTTTACGCAAGATATCGTGTCATAATTACGTTTTCAATAGATTACCGATTGAAGCGTATCTAATATGTACTAGATAAATTATGTAGCATGAAATAAAAATGTGTCGGGGGTTTTAAAAATGTTGAAATTTTACTTGTAGTTAAAACTAAATAGAATTCTCTTTATATTTTACGATCGCAGGTTGTAAAATAATAGGAGACCGTTGATATACGCCCATGCAGGAATAACCAACCATCATTCACGATATAGGTATAGGGGTGTTAAAAATTTACCATGCCATTGGCTTAGAGCGAAATTTTACGAGAACTATACCGTTAGTTTTATAGGAGATTTTAGAAAACTAAACGAATATGAATATGGCGATAAAAATCTCAATTTCTATCAACGATATTTTGTTTAGAGTTGCCTTTGCTTTATTATATGGTCAAGCATCATTTAAAAGCTCTAATTTTTTTAAGCTGTCCAGCACACCCACGTACTCGTATATACGAATAGTTTCTGACGGTTACAAGTCAGAGTTGCAGTTCATTCGAAATCGATACGGGAGAATAACTAGAGAAATAATTAGACAGTTTAGGTCTGTCCCCGTAGTAAAAATATTCAGAACTTCTGACTAAGAATAGAGTATGTTTCTGCGTCTACGAGGCGTGGGTGTCGGGAACTCGATCAATAGAGTACAAAGTGGATTTGGTGGCTTTGGATTCTGAGTACTCCATCACTATGGCATTATGGGGTCATGCTCAGAGGCCGCACTCGGATGTGTCTGAAGTAGTAGGTATAAATCCGCTGTGAAAAAAGGTAGGTACAGCTAGTAATCTTCGTCCTGTATTGCTCAGTCTCTCTCTATCTCACACAGTGGAACCACAATCGCTTTGACCCTCAGAGTAAGGCCTCTGAGCATGACCCCACAAACAATTAGCTAATCAAATAGTCATAATTCCATAGTGATGGAGTACTCAGAATCCAAAGTCTTGTCCCCTTTGAACTCTATTGATCGAGTTCCCGACACCCACGCCTCATAGACGTAGAAACCTAGTCTATACTTAGTCAGAAGTTCTGAACATTTTTACTACGGGGACCGACCTAGACTGCTTAATTATTTCTCTAGCTATTCTCCCGTATCGATCTCGAATGAAACTGCAACTCTGGCTTGTAGCCGTCAGAGGCATAGAAGTGGGTGCTTAGAAGATATATCATGTATATTGTGAGGGTGAGTTTTTGCGATAGTATTACAGAATCAGAGGCAAAAATGTGAAAACTGGTTATGGGATGCTTTGACAACTGGATTTTTGAAGAAACTAGGACTTATAACTGTAAAATAATGTTGTGTGTGTGTATCCGCAAAGTAGAAAATATGAAGGTTAGGAAATGTAACAAACCTAGCTAGCAACCTAACGGTATGCATAAAGGTAGAAAATAGTTCTATATGCTTTTCAAGTGTCATGCTAATTAAAAGTAAGTTTCGAATAGCTACGTAGAAGAAACAATTTTTTGTTTAGACCTTCAGATTTGAAATAACAGCAAAAAGTATAGGCTGAATGAAAAGTATAGGCTGTCCCAGAATGTTTTTTTGTTATTGATATTTAAAAAAAACATACTAGAATTAGTTCAAACTCGTTTTATTTACTGTTAAATTAAAAAGCAATTTTTAATATAATAGTTTGTAAATGCGCACTCTCCACTTCCAAATACTCGGACCGATTCGAATTACCTCATATAATTCGAATCGGTCTAATTAAGGGCTCACACATAACTGCGAATTCGCAACGCATCGCAAATATCTGCGAGCTCGCAAGTACTAAATATATTGATATCGCATCGCAGTTATGTGTGGGAGCCCTAAGACCGGGAGTTGCGTTATTTCAATATAAGCCCCTGCGGTCTGGATCTGGAGATACAGAATCTTTTTTGTACTTAGATTACTTACTAGTCGATTCTGCTTCCTAAGCTAAAAGTCACAATTTTCTTTTAAAATTTAGGTCCTCGCCTCTCTACTTGGCAAGATATACGTGGTCGCTCTCTACGCTAGCCATAAAATGCTGCGTGACATTTAGCAGGGCCGCGCAACATTCGGGCAGGGGCTTCAAACTTTAAAGCGATGATAAACGCTATAATAAGCTCGTGAATGGGCTCCATTACGGTAACTCGTAATTTATGTTGTATAACTTCAAACTACCCACACCCCGCCCTAAGGATTAACGCGCCAGCGAGCTGTTTAATTGTACACACAACCATGGATTAAAATAAGGTGAACGTTGTTAAAGTTTTCTCTTTATCATAATTTTGTGCTCAGGTTCTTGTTTTGTGATAGTTTTAATACTCGCTTCATCTGTCGTGTGAAGATTAATGTATAATTTATAATTAAATTGCACGCTCTCTTTAAATATTCAATGGTTTTCCTTATTTTGCCTGCCATTTTCCGGGTCCATCAAGTGATGTTTGAGGAAAATTCAGTCTAAATCTACAAGCAAAAAAAACATCCCTGCATGTTTTTTCGCTAGTGACACTAATGAGAATCAAATACTTATTTATCTCTAATGATACTTTCGTTTTAGTTTTCAATACTGTTAGAAATTTTGTTAATTATGGATATTACTATAACTTATATTAACTATGCGTATTTTATTTAACTTTCCCAAATCTAATTAAAAAGTAAAGGAAAATCTAAAGTTTATTTAACATACTTTAAAGTTTTAATTGCACAAGAAACTATGTTTAATATCTAGACGTATAAGATAAACTAGCTTCTGCCAGCGGCTTCGCCCGCGTGAAGGTGAATAATTATCCTGAGGGAACAAATTCACGAGATAAAAAGTATACATACATGTATACATACATCCATTCATCCAAACATTCGCATTTATACTAGACATCATCATTTGTCTTTGACTAGAGTCAAGAGCAAACACATCACAAATAAAAATAAATACTAATATTAATGATCTTTCATACAGTTTTTCAGACTTTGGTAGCTATACTATGTATCTACTTGTTGCTAAACAAATAAATGGGTCGGTTACCTAGATAAAATACCGAGATACCCATTATTCTCTGCAATAAATTTCTGTAGGTATATGAAAATAATTTAACATCTAGAAATTATTAAAAAAACAGGAATATTTAAAAACCAAGTCCGGAAAATTGCTCTTTTTTCTTTTTGTTGAATCAAGTTAAAAGGTTTCGTTCGAATGCACGGTCTTCCTTGCATCGATAAATGCCTGCAAATGTATACCACTAATGTTAATGGAAAAGTGTTTTTCTAACTACCTAAATAGGTACATAGTTACCTTGTATTCATGGGACCCCGAGTTCCAGTCTTCGCCTTTTATTACAGCAAAGAAGCCATAATTCCTGACCTAATTAAATCACACAAAACACAGTTAAAACCGAATACAATGTTCCACTTAATATTATTTCTACTTTTGACGGCACCAGGTAACTTGGTAGAGACCAAGTCCCAGTTAATATTAACGGGCTTCGCAGCACGAGTTTGCTTCGAACAAACATTGTGCACGTTAGCAAATTTATAACATACCTATATATAATATAGGTTAGCAGTGGAACCTAGTTGCATAGGAAGGCCGAAGCTTCCAGAAAGCGGACAGCGTCACATTATTGAATTTCAGTTCAAAACGTCGTTTACAAAAGGCCTTCGAGAAAACTTTAAGGAAAATAAACTGTCTTTTAAGGTATTCATATTTTTGATGTCGTTCTATTTCTGTCATATTTGTGCTGTGATATTTCCGGATCGCAGCAGGCCAAGTGTCAAATATTTACACCATTCGAGGTGCTGTTAAGGCCGCGATTGTGATTTCTACTTCCTCTCACTCGTAGTATGTCAACGGAAATCTAAATAGAGTCGGCCTAGAATTCAGCTACCACTTGTTATACGCCTTATTAGCGACTATCATTTCTGGTAACTTAAGTACAGAATACAGGACCTGCTGGAACCGATACTAAATATATACATATACCTATAGTTTGTGCAACAGGACCTTATTTGTACTATAAGGCAGCGTCATATCTCGGCGGACAGAGCTCCGGTAGGCATGGAGCATGGCGACATGGAGAGATCGACTGTCGCAAACTGTCGCGCCACAATTGCGGCGAAAAGGAGTTTTGACGAGTGGCTTGAGAGGCGCCACGGCATTCTCCTCTCCGGACACGGCTGTTTCGGGAGGTTCTTGTTTAGGATAAGGCGGGAGGCAACGCCCGGGTGTTACCATTGTGTGGATCGCCCAGGGTACACGGTGGAGGATACGGTGGAATCTGCCCCGCTTAGGCGGAGCTCCACCGTGTCCTCGTGAAGACGATCGGTGGCGGCGACCTCTCGCGTCCGGCCCTGGTCCAGGCCATGGTACGGAGCGAGAGGGCATGGGAAGCTGCCAACTCCTTTTGCGAAGCAGTAATGGTCGCTAAGGAGGAGGTGAAACGGAGGTGAGCGTGAGGAAGACGCAAAGTCCCTGGGCGTCTGGAGTCGCAAGCCGATTCCCGGTCACCGTAGGCGCGAGCTTGCTGACGGCGAGTAATGGGTAGCTCGCCTTTCGATAAGGACCCTGGCCCGAGTCGACGGCGCGTAATGTTTCACGCACGCCTCAAAGCGATGTCAGCAAAACCGACGTGGTCCGCTAGGGCCGATGCCTGTCTGGGTCGCGGATAAATTTGAAAGAGAGTTACCGCAGCCCTGGCTCAAGCAACTGAAAGAACAGCGCGTGTAGTCAAGTTGACAATCTACAATCTATTACGCTATTAGAAAACGAATCAATGTATGGGAATTACTCATCCGACCAAACGATTCGATAGAAAGGGATTCGATACGAAACGTTTGGAACTTGGCTAGGTCCGCAAAGGTGGGTTTTAGTCACTAAAAGTCTGACGCTACGCCTTTCCGCTTCAAACAGAGCGGGAGAAGTCATTGGATGACTCCCCATTCCCAAAAAAAAATAACAGGCTGCGTCATATAAATTAATCGCGTAATGTTGATATCGTCTATCAAAATCGCTCTGGTAAAAATAGACATCATATTATGTCTATTTTTATAGAATGTTGTATCATTAAAAAGCATTTAAGTAACCAGACTAGTTTTATATGTTTGCCAGTCTAACGAGACATATAATCTATATATATAAAAATTAATCCCTATTTCCCTTGGTCACGGCATCACGCGTGAACGGCTGGACTGATTTCGCTTATTCTTTTTTTGTTTTGTTTGTTATTGATAGGAGAAGGTATTTATGATAAAAAATAACGAAAAGAAACCTTACCTACATAGGTAGGGTAGGGTTGGTAGGGTAGGGTAGGGTTGGTAGGGTAGCGTAGGGTAGGTAGGGTTAGATAGGGTAGGTAGGGTAGGGTTGGTAGGGTAGGGTAGGGTAGAGTAGGTAGGATAGGGTAGCTAAGTTAGGTAGGGTAGGTAGATAGGGTAGATGAATGTTTGGTGTTTTTATGGCAAAACAAAGTTTGCCGGGTCAGCTTGTTATTTTTCTTAAAAAGCAAATATGATTCACTAGAATTATTGATAAGGCTGAAGTTCTAAATCTAACAACAGAAGATCAAGCTCCGGCTTTTATCTCGCTGTAGGATTCAGTACGTGATTTTCTATTTCCTCGATAGGCCTTCCGTTCGTTTCTTTACTGCTTTTGCTATCTCCATACACTTCAAAAGCTTCATTTGATTATAAACTTCTAGGGGTTGCATCCGTTAGGGATCTATTTATTACTAGAGTTTTTATGTTTGCTACATCCGTTCAAGCAATTCATCTCCTTGAGATTTCGAATAGCAATGAGTTGTTTGCTCTGTTTGCAGTATAGATAATTTATAATTTCTTCATAACCAGTGAACGGTCCGTGGTTCCTAAACTTTAAAACTTAGCTTTAAATAAAGTACTATTGCTTGCGAATCCACATTTCAAAATACGCCACCGAATCTTAGCAATGAGTTATATGCTAATTATTTTATTTATTGTGTACCTATATCATTCTATAATAACAAACATAATAAATAATACCTACAATAGTAAGGATTAGAAACAGACAAACTGAACTAGAATTCAGCAGAATTAATTAAACAAAAAAATAATAATAATATTAAGCTCAATTTACTAAGCCAAAGCAAAAAACATGTTATGACGGTAAAACATTCTAGGAAAAAAACTTATTTCTACCCCCGATGTAGTGGTTTCATTTACTTTAATCTTTCAATTAGTACTATCCCTCGAAGAGTGCCGTATTTAGATGAAAAACCTGGTTGAACAAAGTACATACTTACTATTATTTTTTGTAAATAAAAAATAATAATATTCGCATACGTAAATATTAATGCATTGGCTACAATTATAATGATTTAGCTGGCAAAACATATTCTAAACGTAATGATATTCCGATAAGTTCTTTCTACGGACCTGGAATCTCAATAAGGCACCAATCAATTCCATCAGGTAGTACCTAAATAGATATTATATACAGGTCTTTACAGAAAGGTGCGATCATATTTTAAGAACTTCTCCTATAAATGTAAAGAGCATGTTACTCTTAAGGTGTGTCCAAACATAAAGCGGCATTCGAGCGCGGCTGCCGCGCGCGGCTTGCCGCGCTATGATTGGACGATTGCCGCGCGCGGCAGCCGCGAGCTACCTGCCGCGCGCGACGATCGCCGCGAACGGTGTTAGTGTTGGTTCGCCAGTGGTTGTGTGTGGACGGACGTATTTTATCAAATAAAATGGATAATGAAACAGCAATTCGTCTTATTGTAATTTATGGCTCCCATAGTCCATTATGGGACACTAGACGTAAAGAATATCACAATAATAATGTGAGAGAAGATCTATGGGATGAAATAGCAAAAACATTCGTACAACCAAAAGCAGCTTTAAAATTGAAAATGAAAAGTCTTTTGAGTTCTTATAGAAGGGAGAGAAACAGAGAAAAAACAAGTAATGTCACCGGTTGTGGTAAGTTTAATCTTATTACATTTTATAACAGTAGGTACTTTTAATAAATCTCTGGCTGTTTACATTTTCACTATACTAATTCTTAATTATCTCTAAACGCGTGGACCGAGTTACATGATTCAAACTGATAAAATGGTTTTAGACCTAGACCTTTTATTTGACACCATAATCGTTAAGATATCTCAACAAACAAAAAATCTAATTTTCAAGTTACCCTCGCGATTATCCAACATGTATGAAATGCGTAATTCAATTCTTTAATAAGACACAAAATCAGCTTATGTTTTAGTTGTTATAATGTTCTTTTTTCTGTTGCAGGTAGAAACAAGGCCTATAAATCTAAATGGTTTGCTTATGAAGCATTTAGTTTTTTACATGACAGGAATAACCCTATTGATGCAGTGGTAAGTACCTATTTCTTTTATATTTTTATTAGACTATAGCTTTCCGCCAGCGGCTTCGCCCGCGTGGTCTGGTTGTTTTTTATAAATTATAACCTAATGTTACTCAGTGAAGATGTAGCTTTGTAATAGTAAAAAAAAAATCAAAATCGGTCCAGTAGTTTTTGAGTTAAATCGTAACAAACAAAAAAATCTTTCCTCTTTTTAATATTACTTTAGATGTAACGGCCATATTATACATACAGCCCGCATACTGCAAAATCTATGAGATCAAATAATGCTAAGGGGCTGTTTATTAATTTTGGCCATTTTTAACCTAAGGTTATGCAATTATTTAATATCTTTCTTGCCAATCAATTGATCCGTTTGTCATAAAATATCTTGACAAAAAAATACGAATATCAGAAGGAGTGGTAATAAATTGATTTGGAGTAAAGGTAGCTGTTTCAATCGTCGAATCATTTGTTTTTTTTAATAAAGAGTCTCTGCGAAGAAAGTTATGCAAGTGAACAGTAGCTAGAACTATGGTTTTGGCTGATTTTGGGCTTAAAATCATTGTACTTCTCAATACTCTAAATTTTGCCGACATGATTCCAAAAGCATTTTCTACTACTCGGCGTGCTCTTGATAGTCTATAGTTGAAAATCCTTTCTTTTGACCCTTTTGGATGAATTCCTGCAAATGGTGTCATCAAATGTGTGCTTAATGCAAAAGCTTGATCTCCTAATATTACATATGGTATTTTAGTTATGTAGGGTATTTGTAAAATTTCTGGCGCTGGTACATTAAGTTGATTATTTTCTACCTTTCGATACAATTCGGAATGTTTATAAACTCCTCCATCTGAAATTCGACCTTGGCTTCCTATGTTAACATACATAAAATTGTAGTTTGCGTCTACTAATGCTAATAGCACGATACTAAAGAACTTTTTATAATTAAAATATTCAGTGCCGCTACGAAAAGGAGCTTGAATAGTTATGTGTTTTCCATCTAACGCCCCAATAGTGTGCGGAAAATTCCATTTTTCCTCGAAGTCTTTAGATACTGCTTTCCAATCTTGCTCTGACACTGGTAGCTGAAAAAAAAATTAATAACGTTTTATTTATTTTGTTTCAGGATTGTGGCTCACCCTCAGAGCCGGGTAATACAGAACAAGCTATTCCGGTACAAGGCATTTCAGAACAAGGCACTTCAGAACCAGGAACTTCGGAACCAGGAACTTCGGAACAAGGCACTCGAGACCAAGATACAAATACCAAGAAGCCAAGAAAAGAAATGCCCGCTAACAAGAGGACATATCAAGAGTCAGAGTATGATGCTGAAAATCAAATGATAGAAGAAGCATTAGAAGTAATGCGAAAACAAAATGACAGTAGTAATGATCCTTACGTTGCTTTTGGCATGCACATAGCAGCCGAACTAAGAAAATATGATGCCACTATGTTTACGAGAGTCAAACATTCAATAAGTACTATACTATACGAAGCTGATATGGAGCTCCTCAATCAATCATCAACACAAGAATATAACGCTGAAAACAGACGAGGATATTTCACTTCACAGTTTACCGATCTTGACTCATCATCTTCTAGTAACATGGGTACTGGCCTTACACAATTGATTCGCGATTTAGACACGGATGTAGATTAATATTGTGAATTAGTTGAGAACAACTGTGATTGACGTATGATGATTGTGTTGTATTTAATTACTACTTAATTATGAAAATAAATAAATAAAAAATATAAATTAAAAATCTGTAGTTTAAAATATTTCACCAAATAATAAAAATAATATAAGTAATAAAGTTCATAATAATTTACCTGTACCATGTCCTTAAGAGCTCTCACTATGGCATCGCACACTTCTGGAATTATTGTTGATATTGTTTGCTTTGATACGTGAAACGTGTATTGTAGGCTGGAATAGGAGTCTCCTGTAGCCAAATAACGTAACGTTATTGCAAGTCTCTCCTTCGACGTTATTGCCGTTCGCCAGTGAGTATCCATTTTTTTAATAAATGGTTCTACCAATGTATGTATGTGTTCGAATTCTTCCAAAGATAATCTTAAAAACTGTGGCGTTCGGTAGTTGATTTCGTAATAGATCCCTTCCAGATTCTTTGTCCTTTGTTGAAAGAGTGGTCGCATCCAACACTGCCTTTTTTTAATACACTTTCTTTTATTCCTTCTTCTACGTAATTTACGAATAATAAGCACAGCAACAACACACGCGGCCGCTTTCATTGTAGTTTGAATACGAAATAAAGAGCGCGGCGTGTCTCGGACATGCCGCGCATCACTGCCGCGCAGAAGGTTTAAACTAGGCGCGCGGCAAATTTGTGTCCCGCGAATGCCGCGCGTAGCTGCCGCGCACCTTGCACGCCGTGTTTGGACACACCTTAAGGAAGCCATAGAAAATTCTCAAAACATGTTGGATTTTCCATACAAAGTTGTCGTCAGCTGACCATATTTCAAATTAAATCAAATATTATATTATAATTTTACTAATAATATTATTTATTTGCATGGGAGAGATTTTTTTTTTTTGAGAATTGGTTTGAATTCCGTGGAGAAAGTTGTTAATTTACATTATTAAAAGCAGTTCTTAAAATATGATCGGTTCTTTCTGTTACAGCCTGTATGTAGGTAGTAAATACTTGTATTATTATTTATTTATTGGTAATAAGAACCTAGACAGGCTTACCTGGTAGCCTATCCACTCTGTATACTTACTGCATACCCAATTAAGTGATTGACATTTTAATCCTGATTCCTCTTCGTTAATAATATAATATTTAAGTTTCCAGGAAAATGGAAAACATTTTATCTTTTCCCGTAACCCCCATTACAAGTTATTCACAGCATTAGACATATTCATTAAACGAGCCTCGTTAAATTTAACAATGGTAAAAATATGAACTTGGAAATAAAATGTAAAGCTGTAGCTTGATTTACGCATATTTTTCTTCTATTGAAGAGCTTTCCCGCTTTAGCTCTCATTATCATCTCATACCGATTTCTGTAACATTACCCATGGAGAAATGACATGAAAAATTCATAGTCCGTTATGCTTAGATGGTTCCATATTTTTATTAAATTATATGAATTTAAAGGGAACATTCGACGACATCACAAAGCCAATTCAAAATAATTTGCGAAAGAAATCTGATATCGATGCGAAAGCACTCAGAAAGCGGGAACCGAGAACACGTAATTAGGTAATAATGACATCAGTCAATGAGCCAATTATGGAGCGGAGCAAAGCGAGCCTCCGCGTAGAGCAATGGCGACCACAAGCACTGACGAACAATAACTTCGTTACGACTTCCCTCTCCTCTAAATAAACAAACAACATGGAAAACAAACAAGTTTCAATTATAGTCTCGCTTTCATTTGACTCGTGATTTCCAAGTACGTTTTTTTTTGTCCCCAACAAATTGTATATTTAACTTCAAAGATAGAAAATAAATGCCGTTGCTCTTCTGAACTTTCCAAATTATGAAACTTTTCAGTGTTTATATTGCGTTCTCATGGAAAATATTAAAGTGCCTTTGTGTTTATCATCGCAATACTTTTAAGTTTTCATCAATTTAATTAGGTTAGTACCTAAATAAGCTTAGACTCTTACTTTGATATTTAGCAATAACGAAAAATCAAACAACTTTGCGTAGAAAGGACCCTAGAAGCCGTTAAATTGACTTTAATAAGATTTAAACTGATTCTACACAAAACAAAGCCATATTAATCGAATCCACTTAATGTTCTTGTTCCTACACAATAATCAAAGGCGACTGAATAGTAGGTACTAAAGCTGATTAAAGGCTTTAATTTGGACAGAGATCAGAGCCTAGGCTTAAACAGAGAAACTTAGACCGAATGGAAGCAACTGTAAATCAAAACAAACAAACGCTGAAAGAACCAGAAGTAATTTGTTGACAGTTTCATCTATTCATTCATAGAAACTATGAATCCATTGTATGAGGTCGTAAGTGTAAAGTCCGTCGCGTATTTTTGCGGAAGCTGGATCTTCGCCAATCTTCATACAATGTTGTTATGAGATTGTGCTGCTACTGGGTAGTATTACCGTAACAACGCCACTGTATTTATGGTGGCAGTGGCACCCACAGAACTATTCGCGGGATCCACTTCATCTTTATAACCATGCACGAGTCTTTATTGCGATATCCGATTTGTTTCACCGTTTGTTTGGTGTGTCTGGAACTACCATGCAACACTTTAAAGCTTAGAATATCATTCTTAAACAATTGATCGAGCTGAAAATATAAGACGTTGTATACAGTTTTGTCTTACATCCATTAGGAATGTAATAAACTCATGCATGTGAGAAGTGCCAAATCCAGGCTTCCTCTGCTATATGCCAACTTTTTAGTTTAGTCATCTCATCCGAATATGCCCTTCGTCTGTGAATTGACTGTCTTAGAAAATAGTTCATCATTTCGTATCGCAAAATCCCCCAGCGATCTTCAAACTTCGAGATACTAACAGCATCAATTACTAACTCTAACTTGAAGATCATGACTTATGCTAATTGATGTCTTAGTGCTGGGTACTCCATTCTAATGCCTCAGTCTTGTATAAACTCGATTTACCACTTACCTAGCCGTATTTACTTAAATTACTTAGCTTAGACTGGCTAGTGGAATAACTAGGTACTTATCTTCCGCCTTTATGTGGGCCACTATTAAACTCTCTTGCTACAGAACATATGCACCAGTGTACCTAATAGAAATGATGGATTTTAGACGCTGTGCATTATTAATTCACAGCTTATTGGCAATTATCAAATATTATATTTAAGAATGAAACTCAAATACCTAATATGTAAATCTGTTGCCTGTGCCATAATTTTTACAAGTCACATCCCCAATCCATAAAAGCATCGAGCGGTTTTTCAACTTTTTTTTTAATACATTGGTTTTGCCGACCAATTCGAATCCAATTTACATTTCAATCGGGAGGTTCATGTAAAAACATGAGCCTCACAGAGCATTCCGGTGCGCTGCGGAGGGCTTATGAAATAATGTAACATTGGGCCGCAGATACTCCTATACATTTACAGTAGGTACATTATTTTCACTGAAAAATTCCTCGTAACTCATGTGGAGACATAGAAGGTGAGAATTATAAATATTTCTCAGCAAAACTCCCGGTGCGAAGCATTGCCTCGGGTATGTTCCTTACGCTCATGAGATTTCCAACGTTCAGACTTATCTGTTTGAATTATTGCTAGTTTTTGTGTGCCTTGTTTTGGACTGCAGCTTTGAAGATGCCTGAACATAAATTGTGTTGGAAATTGTTAGGACGTTGTTTTATCTTGAAAGTTCTTTAAAACTGAGTCTTAAAGGCTCAAATAATTTGTAAATAAAGACACAAAAAACATTGACAAGAAAAAAAAAAAGGTACATTGAAAGCAACAGACAGTTTCATACACATGAATTTTAATGAAGCTATACAAAACCTCCTTGGAAACAGAATACCCTTTCTTCTTTAGAATTTCTAGGCACCTATCTATAAACCAATAAAGATCTAAAACAAGTTGGCATCACGGCCGGTTTCTCTTCACTTAAATATGCATGAAAGAAAATACGTGGGATGTTTCTACGAATATATTTTCAGTGCACATGGACCGCTGCATCGGCTAGTTTAGGGGTGACTCTTGTGAACAGAGAATTAAAAATAAAGATAGATAGTGATAGATTGAAGAATCCAAGAATGATCATCATCATCATATCAGCCGAAAGACATCCGCTGCTGGATATAGGCCTCCCCCAAGCGTCGCCACTTTGACCGGTCCCGTGCGCCTCACAATCAGCGGATCCCCGCAATCTTCACCAGGTCATCGGAGACATACCAAGAATGATACCTAGTAAATATCTACCAAAGTATGAAGGAGGGTTTTTGTGGGCATTAGAAGCATAGACGACGCTTAAGAACCCAAGAGAGCTGCCAAAACGCGGCGAATTTCAGCTTAAGAGACTGGGCGGCTCGGGAGTCGTAGACATGTCTGATGCGTGGGACTAAAGGTTTTCGTGGTAGCCCTATTCCCAGATAAAGTTGCTAAGCGCACAGCCCGAGTGCACGCTGTAAACTACTTTTATTCGGCCATAACAATACTCTCGTGGGATGCACGAACATGTCCTCTATAATTTCCAACCCCTTCTTTTTCGTGTAATTTGCGAAACGATGGCTTTTATGCGTCGTTAATTCAGAGTTGTTGATGTTAATGCCCCTGATGTGAGCTTTTGAATTGTCTGTTTGCTTAACGTTTCGTTATGGGGACCGGTATTAATTATTATGTTTACGTGTAAACCGAGGCTTAGTATGTGTTATGAATATTCGTAATTTCATCATTTGGGACTATATTTAATTCTTGTTAATGTTTCTGTACCGAAAATACTGTTCCCGGAATCATTAAAAGGCTTTTATGCTGTTTTCTATTATTTTGGTCTATCAAATATACACGCTCTGCGCAAAATTTGTTGTTGTCTCTTCTCTCTTACTTCTAACTATCTGTATCATACCTATAATGTGTCATATTTTGTTGAAACAGCTACAATGGTAGAGTAATGTTGGTTTATAAAAGTCTTAAAAGTTGGTCTATAAAAATCTTATAAAAGAAAAGACACCATTTTGTTCTACAACTTTCAACTGACATTATATTTAGTTGGCTCAAATAATTTTTTCATGTATTTTTATATATGCAACCAAAAAATTTATATACCTAATCTTTGAAATAATAATATTTGCACTAATTTCTAATAAATATTCATAGACGTCAACACCCACTAGTGCCTTATCATCATAATTATTTTATTATCCTAACATAAAAGTTTATTTCGAGAGAAATACGTACATCTACCTAATGTATATTTTAACGGCACGTGTCGAACCTACGTACCTACATATAATATATGGAAACACATGGAACAATTTAAAAGGGGATTGTTAGTATTTGCCATCTCCTACCCCTTTTAAACCTGATCACTTTTTCCATTTAGAAAAATAGAGTTCACACTGGGCGACGCACTAATCGGTCAGTATTTGCTCTGATATTTAATCTCTTCGTTCTATCGTTTTAACACGTTTGATTAAAGGTTAAGATTAAGTTTATTAGTTTTTGATTAAGTTTGATAGAGGCGACGCGACAACGCTGCGAAGATATTCGCATATTATTTTTTCGCAGAAATTGCTCTAGAGGCAATAAATATCAGCCCCCGTATCCTGACATGTCAAAACTATCACAGTTTGACTGTAAAAAAGTGACAGATGTTTACAAGTCAAATACATCTGTACGCACACTCAAAATAACCTTGCTCTAAGAGCTTATGGTCACCCCCCTGTAGATCAATTTCTATGAAAAAGGTCGACGCATCATTGTTGAGTCTCACTTGTCTATGAGCACTTCAAATGCGAAAAACGAAATGCGCTTATGTTTTAATATAATGAATATATGGGATAGACCCGAGAGCGGGGTGTCTTATTCATATCTTCGGGATGCAAGGCATGGATATTCAATACCAATCAGCTTAAATGTTACCCGAAATTTCAATTTGCCTACATTATGCGAATAGAGATATGCAAACGCTATTATGAAGTAAATTAGTTGAAGTTAGGTACCTGCTACCGTAGTTCATACTTCCTTCAATAACTACACAATTATTTTCGTAACTAAGTATAAATCTAAATTAAAAAATCTTGGGATCTTAGGTACCTACTCATTTTCAAGTCATGAATAAAGATGGATATGTCAAGCACTGCAATGTTTTGACTTAATAATATGAATAATTTTCTTCTAGCTAGCTAAATAAACCACATGTTATATCGAAATAAAAACATTAATAATATGGATGAGTTTGTTCCAATTGTAAACAAACGATATTTCTCACATTACTTTTCTAGGTTTTAAATATTTCAAGACAAATAGAAGGTCCCCGACCATATTAATAATTTAAATATAGACGCAGACAAGGTTGTGACGCAAAAGATTTTTATTATTTGTGGATTTCGAATAAATACGTTACTCGTCTAATCTGAATATATTGTGAAAAGGTGTTGGCAACTGTATTTTTTTATATAGGCGGGCATTTTGGCACCAACTCTACCATATGCCTATTTATATCTTGATATATTTTTATTGAAAAGGAGAATATTCCAATATCACTGATTTTACTTATTCTTTAGATATATATAATGGGACATCATAATATTAAAAGATACAAAATAATTTTCACATTTTATATCAAAGATAAAGTTGGATACGAGTAATTTATTCCTCCAGGACGTTTCTATTCCTATTAGAACAGACTTTCATAACATTTAATTTAATTAATTCTATCAGAGTTACGCTAAGTCACCTTACTATCTATACCTAGGTACTAAGTAGATTATCAGAGAGTCAGAAACATTATGCAAAGTAGAGCAGCTTGACACAGTTCTTGTAATGCTGAAGTTCTCTCGATGAAGATTAAATATATACGGATTAACTGGTTTAATTAAACGATACGAACGCTCAGTGCATGCTATTATAATTTTCATAACAGTTATACGGTTGCAGTACTGAGCTTATAAGTTATAACGCTTCATAAAAGAAATTTCAATCAAATTTTTATGGACTCGGTAAGGGCCGTCATCGAAGTTTGTATTTGCAGTAAAATAGGGTTTATCGTTTGACACAAACACTAAGTGTCAATTCTTATAAAGGAATTTCATAAATATCTCGCTGTAATAATACGCTGTAATACTCTCTTCGCTATGTCATAACCTTGTCAAGAATTTGTAACAGTACATTATTTCAGAATACTACGCCAAGATATTTTCATAATTTTGCCGAAATTACTCTACAATTTTCCTCTATAATTCTAAAAAAATCCACTCAGTATCTGCAAATGAAATGGAATAAATATACAGGTCCAAGAAAAAACTAAGTCCAAGGACTAGGTTAGATCAGAACTGAGACTCAAGATTTTATTCCAAAGTTACTTGTGTATTCCCAGCAGCACCTCCCGAGATAAATAATCCTCAGGGTGGTCCGTAGATATGCACAAAAAAGGTCATGTCATCTAAAACGCTGGCATACAAAATTTATACGCACGTAGGGTAGGTGCTTTGTTTTCTCATGTCAGCTGGAAGAGCGCTTGAGGAGTTATTGTTTTCTCATGTCATGTGGGAGATATATCGTTCCACGTTTCACCGAAGAAATGAAACTGCTCCTTACATCGCACACTTTGGATCCCAAGTTTTCATTTACATGTTGATTTTATTTGCTGCAAACGTACCTACATGTCTCCGAGTGCGGAATATCAATGTGGACAATTTAAATGTATATGCTGATATCCCATCCATATAAATCACAGCCCTAAATATTCGAGCTTTACTC
Source organism: Anorthoa munda (assembly GCA_945859665.1). Lineage (NCBI taxonomy): Eukaryota > Metazoa > Arthropoda > Insecta > Lepidoptera > Noctuidae > Anorthoa > Anorthoa munda. The sequence goes on along the minus strand of OX243900.1, from coordinate 11,840,737 downwards.
CTGTTTATTTTCGCACGATTCATTTTGTTAGGAATTGGATTGTGTCTTTCTTATTCGGAGACACGTACGAATTGTGAAGACATTATAGGGGTTAAAATGCAACATTAGGATGTTACAGTTGGTAGCTAAATTGTTCTAGTATAATTTGCAAACATTAATTCGTTTTAGTACAATTTCATGTTCCATTACCGTTGTCGTCATATTTTAGAGAACAGCGAGTATGTTTCTAACGTCAAAAGTTATTTTTAACTTAGTTAAACAACTATAGTTGGCGCTACTCTCAGTTATGAAGATATATTAACGAATATTAACACTAATAATTTTACTGACTGTGTCTACACTGTTGAAATAAAAACTATAAGAAAGAATAGAATTTAAAAAAAGGTTTTATACAAAAAATTGCATTGTCACGAGAAACGAACGTGTGTGCAAAATTTCAGCTCAATCCAACTCCAGGAAGTGGGTCAAATTTAACTTGCGAGATTTTATTACAGATACCGGGACTGACGAAAGTAAATAATACCTTGTAAAACATACCTACACGCATTATAAAACTTCAAAATCCAATAAATATAATTGACAAAGCTATAAACTTGTAAGATCTAATTATCTACATGCCCAATATCAAGCTTAACAAAAGGGCCGGGGAATTTGCCGTTCATTTATTTATTAGTTGGATTCCAAAGTATTATTGGTGAAATATTTACGATGGTATCTGCGTAATCTTAGATCAAGTAGGCATAGATAAATGTTTAAGATCTCTTTGTTGTTTGAAATCTATAGAGAGATCATCTAAAAGATTCCTAACACGCGACGTCGATTGGTTTGACTTAAACTTGCGATCAATACCGACCACAGCTTAATAAATCTAAAACATAAGATCTAACTTCAAATGCAAACTTTGTTAATGAAATGAATACTAAACAGTTATTCGGACTTCGATAACTAAACATTTGAGTACAAATCGGGAGTAACTTTGTTCGAGGATGAGAACCAATGAAATCGACAATGTTTCAGCCACTCGTACCGAATACGTTGTTACGTTTCGTTATTGCTGCACAGCACCCCTGTTTATGTCTTGGCGAATAACCGCCTCATAAAATTTACGAACTTGGGGGTAATATTGTTTGCTTATTACAACGAGTTTCGTTGGTAACGCAATGTATTAACCTCTCACTACCGCTCGCTGAGACTTATTTGCATAATTTTAATTTTGTTATGTATGATATTAAGTCATCGCACGTAGCTACGTGCCCAGAAATACCTTTATATTTGAATATCATACACCCTAAATTACCCTTAAAAGTGGTTCTACAAAATACCAGTTTTGCATTCCTTTTTTTGTAAGCTATCGAGCCAAACCAATAAAGAACAGACAAGAAAACAAGCACATAAACAAAGATAACATTCAAAACTTGGCCTGGCGAGCGAGTTCAGCAAAAATATGACGAAATCTTCAGGTAAAGGAACAGCAATACAATAAAGAAAACATAAAATATTCACGAGGCACACGAATAACAAACAGAGCTTCGCAATCGCAAACTTAGGTGGGCTTCAGCGGAGTAAACTGTGAGCTTCAGTGGCAAATGGTGGGGCGGGCAGGCGAGACCTGGACGACTGCCAAACACACGTTTAGTGGCCACACGCGTATAAAAACTACGGCGTTTAACACGCTCTATCTGTTCCAAGCTCAAGGGGCGTTCTGTATTACTTAGGGGTTGCATTATTTAGCAAATTTTGCATTTTTAGAAGAAATGAAGAATTTGTCTACAATTTATTACGAGGCTCTGTTGGTTATTATTTTAACGTCAAAAACAAATGATAATTTTATTATGAAAACCTAAATTTCTCGTAAAACCTACTTTATAACAACACAATGATTCTTTTCTTTTAAAATCTCAAGGCGATGAGTGGTCTTGGTTATTTAAAAAATTTATAATTTCCCTCATAAAAACTTCATAAAAGGCTCTTCAATAATTAAATACCACCCAGTAGAGTGAAGCACCAATGCCGCCAACGTTTCCGCCGGAAGAATTTTTAATTATTTTCTTATAAGTACGAAACATAGCTACAGCGGTAAAACACGAAACTTGGAACAAAAATAACTGAATTATGAACTTGTTCTTCATCCATATTTATACCATATTACAGTAGAGCGTTCCTTCTGAAATAAAGAGCTTCTTCTAGAATTAATCCACTTCCCACATTACAGATTGCTTTCAATTTAAATGGGTAACGCAGACCATTTATTTCCTTAGCCTTCTGGTTTCGTGTTTAGCCCTGAAACTATTAATATTATCTCGAACTACGACTTTTAAGGTTCGGAATATCTAGAATATAAATTAATACTTATTTCTTCTTAAGTTCTTGTTTTTATCAGCCATAACTTATGAGCTCGTATAGGAACGAACTGAACTTTGCCATTAGCTACTTAACTCACACTTCACACTCAAACTTGGGCAGTGAATGATGGCATTAGATGTTTTATTATTGATGGTGGATATTGACACTTTTATGAGACAGTTTTGAAAGTAAACAATTGTTTTAATGCTCCATCTACGAATTGACATCAACATCTCAATGATAACTATTATCGTAGCAAACAGCGTAGGTAGATAGATATTAAAATTCATTAGAATATCAACTGAAACCTGAAATTGCTAGCTGAAATTTCAAGCATTACATTTCTAAAATTTAGAAGCTAACTAAAGTAATAAATGTGTTTTAGTGCTAACTAAACCTGTAAACTTCAACGTACTAAGAAAGCCATCTATTTGAGCAACCAACACTTTAGTATAACGTGGGTATAATCTAGCTCCACTCGAGAAAAGCCTTTGAATTAAGAGGATTCGTTCAGTCTTACTTATGTACCCACGCAACTAACTTTTGACGTGTAAAACGAGTTGATATTAGCTCTATATTGAGAGGTTTTTGGACCGAAAATGCTTCTATTTAAGAAACTGAAATATCTGTTGCTAACTGAGAAACAATCTAAGATGATTCCATGATAAATCTCAGCAGGTGGTCGTCATGGAATTAGTAAATCCTTTTACTCGGCAAATAATAGATTAAGTTCCAATTATGTGGGCAGGTAATTTTGATAAAGTCCTTAAATGTAATCAGACCAATTGATTACAGAACAAAGACGACTAAGATATGAAGAGCTTTCAACTGCAAATGCCAATAGATCCGACAAGTGTCGGTTGGAGTAGCACAATGATTTCTAGATCCGATACGTTGCCACTGTGTGTGGTTTCAGGAGTTAGATACCAGTGTGCGCGGCTATGACCACATTTGAATTTATGCCTAAATTGTATGTGGGCATATCGCATTGAGCATAACTGCTTGTAAGTAAATCTGATTTCCAGTCACATTCATATTAGCTATCAAAAGTACTAGTGTTAGTATCAATGTGTGTGATCCTACTGCCTTCTAATATTACTAATATGAAAGTATTTATGGATTTTACGATATCAATCGCACCTTCAGTGAGAATGGAATTATATCATAAGATACTTTTTATTGCCGTAGTTCTATGTTCCCTTAGAATCATTTTTGCTTTTGTCGCTGGTAAAAGCTAATATCCCATAATATAGGTTAACGTTTTATTGATTGCGCCGAAAATATTGATAACTAATATCCATAATTATACTCCCAGACCTGTCGGCTACCTGACAAATCAAAGCTCTGACATAATAAAACACGACGTCTAGGTAAAAAAATTCGCGATCCAAATAAATTGAGTCCCCTTTAAAATGTTTATTAAGTTTAAAAAAGCTCTATTGCTCGGGGGTAATTTTGTTTTGGTGGAGTTTATTTTTTGTAGCTCCCCTCATTGGTCGTGGGCGGGCAATCGTGACGTAGGTCGACGTACAATTTCCTGTCTATGGGTCGTTCTGACCGCTGCTCTTTCCCGGGAGATTTAGCTTCGTCTGACAACCTGGAAATGTTCAGCGGATATAGGATGTCAAGCAGCCAACCTTTGCTCTAGGGCTACCGAAATTGCTTCCGACTACCGCTCGTCTTTCTATCGTTGCATACGGGAGAATTGTCTGAGATTGCACATCTTTATACGAAATTAAATCTGTTCGTGGTAGGCGCATAAATTAAGAACGGCAGTATTGATTGGGCATTTTTTTATTGAAGAGCGAAAAAAACACATGGAAAAGATTCTTGGAAAACGGAAAATTTCGGCAAAAACTGGAAGTTCTTTGTCCTATAGGATATTGGAGAGTTGGAAAATTCGGCGAAAACTGGAAGTGCTTTGCCATGGAATATCAAAATTTAGAACGGACCACGTCAGTCGGGTCAGTTAGTACAAATATAATTTAAAAACATCCTCGTAGAATGTCAATGAGTGTTGGCAAGTGTTTTCATTGTCACGGGTCGTAAATAGCACTTAAAGAGCATTGAGACGAAGCAATGTAGATAGCAATGCAATTTAAACAGTACAACAATGCTGAAGTAGTCAACATGCCTTAATTATTTATGTGACATTTATTTTACCAAGATTTTACAACATTTGGATGAAAGTAAGTGTAGAAATACCACTACTTGGCTACACTGCGGCGATATGGTCGTAACATCGACAACTTTGATATACTTGCAGTTACAAATTACCGTGAAAATATTGATCGTTCAGAAAGCTCCTTAAGTGTACTAATTACAAAAAAAAAAATCTGTCGTAAAAAACGTTATCAACATAAAAAAATATCGTCGTGCTTGTAAAAAATCGTGACTAACGTAGTTATAACGGAAGAGATTAAAGTGCCTTGTAAGTGAATGTACACACAATTAACAAGAAAATCTTTCTGTATTTTTCTCTAGGTATAGAAATATATAATATACCTCAGTACCCACGACAATTTATTGGACACAGGAAACGAAAGAGAATATAATTAATAGGTACCTACACCTACCTAAGTTTGCTCCAAACCTAGCTATTCCGAGCCTAGGTAATTACAACCTAGCCTTTTATTAAGACAAACGCCACAAATGTATTTTAGCTAAAAAGTATTGTATGTACTTACTTTCTCCTTATCCGCCTTTATAGATACGGTCTTCAAAATTGTTTCATGACCCATCCTAAGCGTATTTTACTAAAGAAATTATAATACAATTAGGTCGAATTTTGTTTAAATATATATTTCCTTAGCAACCAACATGTTATCGATTTAATAAGAAAGTGCCAATAAGTTTAACAATCTCGTTGACATTGCAATGCCATGTCGCCATTTTAATATCTAATAAATTCTACTTGACGTTTTATTATTTGGCATTTTGCTTTTAAATTAAAAATAAGCTTCTGTAACCGAAATAGTTCGTATATGTTTTTGCAATAAAATATTGGTCTGTACTTCTTTCTATAAGCAAACCATGCTGGAACAGTTAATTCTAAATTCATAACATAACATCTGCCTTATCATAAAAATATTTTTTAATTCAATTAAAAATCTATTGCAATGAGCACAATGCTCAAACTCGCACGAATCTATGCCCGATTTGACAGTTTTTACTTTATTTAAAACGTCTTAAGTGCACCATGACCAGTATAACAAGAAAACTTATGTTATGAAGTTTGCATGGTCATGAATCAAATTGCTTGAATGTCTGTACCTACTGGTTCTTCAAAAATCTCAGAATATATTTTTGACAATTTAGTTCCACGCGTAGATTTCACTTAAAAGATTGCTGAAGGAGGAAGCAATTCGAAAATTTACCTATAACAATATGGGTAATGTAACGTTAATATATAGCAGCTTACGCCCTCAACACCGATGAACACACACAATTATTTAATAATTATTAATCCGTGGATAAACATCGCTCGATAAATTATATTAATTACGGGTTCATCCCTTAATAATTTGTTCATTTCGCAATTACGTGGGTACATTATATATAACATTTATAACGATGTTTTCCTTTTTGCGATCAACACGCATTGTGTACAAAGCTGTAGTACATACAAAGTGCTTTTTTGTGTTATTTTGATGGTTTGCACAGGAAAGGATTGGTTTCCCGATAGGCAAACGCATCAGTGGAAATGTGACATAAATAATTCAATGGAAGTCGATCAGAGGCATCGACGAGACCCTGGGCGCAACTGATACACCAATAGGCAGGTAGCTACTGAAATGATTCCCCCTTATGATGCCACATTGATGGCCCCATACAAGTTTCATATTATTTCGTAGCACTAATGGAATTGGAGTAAATGTACGCACATACACATTTTGCTGGGAAACGTGTAACAGTAAGTGCTTTCAGGCATACCGAGCACCGTCCAATTTCTGAAAGCGTATAACACGAATTACCAATTCAACTCCAGTTTTATTACCGTAACAAATCAAAATGACTATTTAACATCTGGGAATAGGGCAATTGACAAATTGAAACCTAAATCGTTGGACAAACGATAATCACAAGTCATTAAGTAGTTCAGGTCCCAGCATTCAGAGGACGATTGAACCCAAGATTTGTGGATAGCGAGGAATCTTGTGGATTACATACCGACATACTTTTGCGCGAACAAGGAGCAAACGGGGGTAACAGCGGGTTGGAAGCATCACAAATGCATTTTAGATGCGGACCCAGTTGCGGAATAAAAGGAGTGAAGAGTTTCCTGAACGCTCACATAGCTATAGGTTATTTGAAATAAGTACTCGCAGATATTGTGTATGGAGACTAGGTATCAGTTTTATTCGTTCATACTTCAAAGTAGGTCAACGATTCTTGTAAAGCTGACGCAATAAGTGTTACATATTTTCAAGTAATAAGTTCAAAAGCAGATAATTGTAATCAAAAACATATTGGGGTCAGAGGATCGACATTTTGACTTTTGAATGAAGGTTTCTTAAGAAGACGACTAACGCTAACGACCTTGAGGGAACAAAACGCGCAGCCGTTTCACACCCGCGCGACCCAAAATTTAGTAGTTTTTTGTACTTTCCTTATTATTCTATAACATTAAAACAAAAAGCCTCAGATCAAAATGTAGATAATTAAATTGTCTTTGAGATGGTGTCGATTTCATTAATATACGCCCAGTGGTTTGGGTGCGATTGTCGTGTTTTTGACCGTTTTTGACATAACTTTACTAATTAATTACACTGTGTTAACCGAATAAAACACAAAATGTGCTTAGATCAAATTATTAAGAAAATGGTCTTATGTAACATATATTTTTTACAAAAAATTACGACTAGCCGTTTAGACGTGATTCTCATTTTAAAATCAGCTACTTAAGGGAATCTGCGCCTTAAAGGCGGAAACGGCCTTCTATAAAAAATCCCAAGCTAGCTGTCACTGATATCCTAGATGAACTAGGTAGGCAGCGATACATTGACGTAAATAATACAAAGCTGAAATAAAAACTAATTGATTTAATTATTGATATGCGATAAAATACAGTACAAAGTAGTTGCTGCACAAATTAATCAAGGGTCGAAGTTTACTCTGTCAATGTTCTATTTATTTGGAACGTAATACATAAAGTTCTATGTTTACATAATATATCCGAATAAAACACAAAATGTGCTTAGATCAAATTATTAAGAAAATGGTCTAATGTAACATATATTTTTTACAAAAAATTACGACTAGCCGTTTAGACGTGATTCTCATTTTAAAATCAGCTACTTAAGGGAATCTGCGCCTTAAAGGCGGAAACGGCCTTCTATAAAAAATCCCAAGCTAGCTGTCACTGATATCCTAGATGAACTAGGTAGGCAGCGATACATTGACGTAAATAATACAAAGCTGAAATAAAAACTAATTGATTTAATTATTGATATGCGATAAAATACAGTACAAAGTAGTTGCTGCACAAATTAATCAAGGGTCGAAGTTTACTCTGTCAATGTTCTATTTATTTGGAACGTAATACATAAAGTTCTATGTTTACATAATATTCTGCTACATAACGTCATTCAAAAATATTTACATATAAGTAATGCAATATTTTGTTGGTATTCCATCATTTCTGTTCTAAAAATGGTTGTTGGTTATCTTGGTGTATAAAAATAAATTTAATAAATAAACAGGAAACATAAAAACAATGCTTATCGAAGGGAATAGAAAAACAATTAGTTGCGTACTTAAGTTTTACTAATAGTTTGATAAAGAATGAACTTTAATTGTATAAACAACATAATGGATATTACATTGTCATAATCTTAAAACAATTCAATAATAACGACATTGAACCTACAGTGTTATTGATATAAGGGCATTCCACCGTGAGCGAAGAAAAGGAAAGATTCCGCGAAAGGAATATTTGTTACAGCTGATAAAGTAAACAAAAATACCACTGCAAAAGTATTTCTGACGTAAAATAGATACAATTTCAAATACAAGGTATTTCAAAGCGTTAGGTAATTGGTAGGTATTTACTTTTTACGAAGACTCTCGATTCAGGAAGATTTATAGATTACTGGCAAATTTTAAGTGGCAACTGATTTTTTTTTATAAGTTGTTGTCTTGTTTACCTGTTTCGTTTAGTAAACGCAACCAATATTTTTATCGAAGATTGTGTTGCCTACCGCGAAAAATGTAAAGCTCGGAGAGTCAGATTTTTTTTTATTAAATAAGTAGGTAGTTCTGGTGTAAAACTCACTACCGTATAGACAGAGAGACATTTAATATAATAATAATTAAGTAAAGCAATTAATGTTAAGTAAGAAGATAACCTAATTTAGAATTAAGGTTAAAGAATGTCAAGAAACGGCATGCGTAAGATAAAAAGGACATTAATCTAATACCTTTAAACGAGCAATGCTTGTATATATTAAGTATCTATCTAAATAATCTGAATCTCGGAAACGGCTCCAACAATTTTCATGAAATTTAGTATTCAGGCTGTTTCGGGGGCGATAATTTAAATCGATCTAGCTCGGTTAAATTTTTAGAAAACGTCGTTTTCTCTATTTTCACCTGAGCAAAGCTCGGTCGCCCAGGTACTAATAATAATACATTTGGAAGTCCGGGAGAGTTGAACTGCTTTTTACATAAAATATCATACTTTTTGTTCATTGGGTTTAGAGAATCGATTATAATTTTTTTCGATACTTTACTTTAGAAGGTACTTAAACGTGTGCATTATTATATTTTTAATATAACGTGCAGGTAAAATTATATGGCATTTTAATAAAAAGAAAGTCTCCCAAAAATGAGATATGAGTCTAGTCTCCCCACCAGCAGGGACACTTGAACCGGGCTATGGGGAGAGTTAATCTTACTATTTTTGGGAATAGAAAAATCATTTTCAGCTTGAATCATAGTTTTATTTACTTATCTTACAATATAATTAACTTGCTTTTATAGTAGCGTGTGCGACGTAAGTTGCTTCAGAGTCAGCGTTTAGCTTTGATATTCTTATGCAAAGCGTACATACTTGCTTGCGTACTTCCGGTCGACCTTGAAGTGCAGCGACGTGCTGCAATGTACTATTCCGCACGAGAGACCACGGACGCGAACTTTTTAACGCGGAGTGACCGTGAGAAAATCTCTAGATTATTTAAACCACCTATTGACGTCTGGGAGGAACTTTTATTCGAATGGCAATGTAGGTGGGATAATTCCATCAAGTGCCGACATCGCCACCAATTCTTTTCATCCGTTCGCGTGCGGCTGGCCAGGACGTGGCTGGAGGCGGATCACTGTGTTGCCCAATTTCTCACAGGGCATGGTAACTTTAAAAGTAAATTGTTTTCCTTTAAGCTCGTTGCCTCGCCTTTATGTCAGTGTTCTACATCTGACTGCGAATATATACAATCTGCACATCATATCTTATGGGAGTGTATTCTTTGGCAGAATGAACGTAATATTATGTTGAATAATGTAGAGACCTCAGGAGTTGTTTACTATACGGACCTTGTGGAAACTAGAACAAATTTCCGTGCGCTCAAGCGTTTTTGCCATACCTATTATTGGAATCAAACATAACAGCTTATAATGTTAGGACCCATTAATATTAATTCTTATTTTTATCCGTGGTGCTAGAAAACTGAGCTTATCCCAGTTGTACACGACCCTTTGTGCCTAGTGGCCTTGTTTGTTCTGTCTCCTGCTTGATATGGAGGGAAGTGGAAATTTATGTTTTTCCTACTCCTCCGTTATTCTTTTCTGATTAATTTCGTTGCGAGATCCAAGACAGTTAAATTCATTCTCCGGGACTTCGTCGAGCTTCATTGCCTCGGCGCTTTTCTGGTGGTCGCCACTGTTGATTCTGGCTTTCAGGAGTTGCAGTGGTTCGGGAATAGTGCGGTGGTCTTGTCCCAATAATATAACTTGCTTTTAGTAATCCCAGCAAGAAAAACGCAAAAAGATAAAAATATAACATTTGTAACAAAATGTTCCAAAATAAACAAAATAACAACAATAAACTTTTTAAACAAACATGTTAGTAAGTAGGTACCCACTTATTTCGTATTTTTTTATTATTATCTGTTCTTATAATTTGCAAGAGAATCTAAGTACTAGAAAGCTATAATTTGGCATGGATATACCTACATATTAATAATTCCGACAAAGTGGTAAAATAAAACCAAGAAAAAAAAATACGCACTAAATTTTAATACAATTTTCAAAGATTGTTCAACTCGCCCACCTGGGCAAGTCTCCCGCTGCCGAATTGCGCAAGTGAATTCGGCAAGGCGAAGGGTTTGACCGCTATCAAATCGACCAATCACATGCGAGATGAATGACGCGATGTGGATTTCCGTCTGTATGATTGGTCGATTGATAGCGGTCAAACCCTTTGCGTTGCCTATTCACTTACGTAATAAGGCTGTCGGTTTTCCCTTCTATCTCTGGGAATATAGGTGTGTATTACATATAAATGAAAAATACACAATCTTTGAAAAAGCAAAGATAATCCCGATGTAATAATAAATGAACTTTGATCTTCAACAAAGGAGACCGCAGAGATTAGCCAACCTAATAATGCGCAAATGTTGCGTGCAATCACAGCGACGTTTTAATAGTAAAGGTCAGACGGCTGTTATGAAGTTATAAATGATAATAATTAAACATCGCAATAGGGCGGAATGTGGGTGAGACGTAATAGATTAGTGTACCAGAACATTCAAAACCTTCGTGGCTCACATAGTAGCAGAGATAGAAGAAAGGACAAAGCCTCAACAATAGCGCTGGGTACCCACGGCTATGAATCCAGCAGACGACGCGACCATAAGCGTGCCCAACAACTTCAACACCGCTCACAGATGGTTCATCGGACTATCTTAATTTAATTACTGCTGGTAATCAAGCCAAATTTAAGACTTTTATTTTTTTAATTTCTCTCGATTGATGTAGGTACTGCTTTTTTCCTATGCAGTGTCACATGAAATGAGTCTATGCTGTGTTAAAACAATAAACAGATAACTGCACAAAAAATATTCACATATCCACACACATCCTTTTGTGTATCTCTGTTTGTTACATAGTCATAGGTACATTCGTCAAAAAGCAACATTATTTTCGTTCCATTCGAAATAAAACCATGAAGTTCTGAATTATTATTCAGTACGAACCACTTTGAATGCTGTAAAAATAAACTACTCATAGTTGGAAGGTGTTTCTGGTAAAAGGTAGCTGTTTTTTTTCTCGTTGTTCAGCTTTCTTCCGTTTCTTTAGATCTACAGAGAAAAGGCATCCTCCCCAGCTCTGTGCTTTTGCGTACTAGTAAGCAACTGTTTTTCAACTTTGTTGTTAATATTTAAATGGAACTTTACAATTTTTTCGATGAAACTACGTCTACGTTTAATTCATTTAAACTACAACGTGGCAATGCTGCCAGTCTTTTGGGCACATTACCAGTGGACAACGATGTGGAGGAGTTTTTCGACGCCATATTTTTAGATTAGTATATTTTTTGGTTTAGTTAGTGAGTAGTTTTTGGTTTTAAGTGTTTATGTCTAGTCTTAGTTAATTAAGTATTTTATACACTGTATATACTTGTATCTATATAAATAAATAAAAAATCTATTTAAGCTATATTAAACATATTTTAACACTTGCTTGTTTTCGAGTGGAATGAAAAAGACTGTGAGAAGAAGATTGTGTGTTTGCACAAATTCTAAAAAAAAAACCCTAACGAAGTATGAACTGTTATTAACGAGATCACCAGCTTTTAACAGGAAAATATGTTAAATCATGTCAACTTCATGCAATAACACGAGGTGAAGCAAAACGTAAAATGATTTACCAACATTTCTATACTTCCGCAACTATATTTACGTACTCATAACAAACAGACACAAATTCTATTTGCTCACCGAATACAAAGCAACTGTTGAAATCCTGTTCGATCCCTTCGAATACACACATTTGAAAACATGGTTGTGACTCGCGTTCAGCCATGCTTAAGATAATCTGGCGGGTTTTGACGCGATCACTACCAAATCACATCACATGTTCCCATATCCCACAACTCGGTCATCCGTACGATTCACATCTACTTCGTTATGCACTAATTAGGAATTAGGAACACATATATTCCGCGCAGTATTCCTACATGGTCAGCTTTAATTTTCACGTGCACCCACGAAATAAAATATGACAAAAACTGCGGAATGAATTCGATTAAAATTCACGTTCAATATTAAATCCTGTCACGAGTCACAATAAACTAACTAGTCACTATTCCCTCGAATCCCCTTTAATCCGCGTGGTTTGGAGCGCAATACCAATGGCAATATGCCGAATCTGTATCGAACAATTGAATTGGCTGGCACTGATCAATTTTTTCAACAAACCCAATTTTCAGGACAGACATTTTGTTGATTGTGGAATTCTAAATGAATGTCAAATATGAAATTTAATCATTGCCAATATTAAACAGTATACCTGTTTTGCAATGTGGCATCTATCATTTCATGTCCAGTTTCAACAAAAACCGTATTATTTTGTTTACCTGTGCACGTATCTAAAGCAAAGATACAGCACCAAAACTAGTAACTACTGCCTATTCGAGTTGCAATCAAACCTAGCTGTAGCTATGTTAGATACAAAAGTAAAATCGTGTCCCGAATACGGGCCATCGGCGTAATCGAACTGGGCTTTTTAACTCGAATCCAATAGCTTTTGTTTCTTTATTGTGTTTGCGCACATGTCACCTTTTAGATTTGAAGCTAAGTAATTTAGTCGTAATCCTGTCTGTACAAAAGTATAAATTGATATCGGCTTTATACAATTTAGCGAATTCAATAACGCGTCTGTGAGGATGCATTGTGATGTTGAAAGAGGCACGGGTGTCTCCTCCATTGTACCTACGCCTGACGTTTTACCTGACCTTATTTGAATTGCGAACACCTCCAAGCGATTCAAAATGGGAGCAGAAACGATTTTTTCTCCTTCATGAATGAGATCAGCGAGATCGGAACATCGTGTTCATGGCACTTAAAAAGTCATAAATTAACGTTGGTTGGCCGCGAGCGGGTGAGGTGGGCTTTTACTTGAATAATGACCCTAAAGCAGTCCGCTGAAGGTATCAAAGTGGCTCCTTGAATTTTTTTTACGTAACTGTAGAAAATTCGAATAAAATAAAAATTTAAATTGAGAACCCCGTTTTAAAAAAGACTAGGAGTAGATAACGAAAGCTTTGCCTGATCAAAGCACACGATAAAATGCTTCAACATGTTATTAGAATATTCTCAAAAATAAGAATAACTCGTGCATACCGTTTCGCCTGAATAAAATACATGTTAGTTAGTCAAACATTAATCAACATAATTGTATGAGTAAGGGAACAAAAGGTTCGCCGGATATCGTTTTGATGTGAGGGCTCGGTTTGTTTCTAGGTTTCGTCCAAATTGCCGCGGTGCTCCATGCCGGGGGCACTTAAAGGGCCATAAATTAGTGGTAGCTGCCCACAAACGGCAAGGTGGGTGGTTTGCCACGTGAATTATGGGCGCAGCGAGACCAACGAGCCTCGTAATGTTAAAAATCCGCAATAAACATAACATTTTTCATAAATATTTTTTAACGTTTGTGGCTAAAATGTCGCCATTAATTTTGCTCTTGTCATCGCGGTTCGTGTTATTTCATTGACAGCCGTCAGTTTCATAATGCAAACCAGACAATAATGTAATCGATTAAATATTTGTTCGACTGTCAGCACAAATATGTATGTAATAAATATATCAGATGCTTTTTAATGACTATGAATTCGAATTGATCACTTTCATGACTTCTGCATCAGTGTCAACTTTTCAGTAAAGTATGGCTTTTTGTGCTCCTGGATGTTTACATAGTGGAAACTAATAATTCTAGGTACCCACATCCAAACGCATTTGTTTGTAACAAGAACGCAGACAACGCTACGTAAACAAGCTAATATTATTCAAGTTGCTATCCAGGAGCTAGAATAATAACTAAAAGGAAAGTTAAAATTTGCAATGTTACAAAACATGGTTATTTTACTAATTTATTTATTTTTGTTGCAGGTAAGCTTTATTTGTATATACGACAACAGCGCAAGTGTTCTCTTTGCGTAAGTATACTTATAAACGTAGCAATTAATTACCGTATCTGTTGGAGACAGATAAAACATCATCCATGTAAATTTTTAATACGTAGACCTAGATGTATCCAGCATTATCCGTGCCAAGGTCACGTTTTCACCAAAACAATATTTTTAATAATAACAAAACAAAGAGACGCGAGTGTCTTGGTAGTTGGTAGATAAGTAATTGGGTCAGACGGGGGTCAAGTCTGGTCATAGTGATCTGCTGATAACCCAGCACGCGTTCCAGAGACGTCACATCTTAATGCCGAACACGTATCTTCGTTATTATATCGAACTGCCGCATCAAAATGTGGCTGGAAGATGGCGCAAATTAGATTGGACCAAATGTGTGCATATTTATTTGATTAAGGCGCTAGTATGCCCCAATGGCCTTGAGCATCCCGGCGAAGCTAAACTCACACACCGCCACGGCTCACGCATACATAGCGAGCGCGGACTGCGATCAAAGAGTATGCGTGGACGCAGAGATGCGACTAACAGGTTGCATTCTTGCCTACGATTCCGTATATAAATATTAAGTTTTACTAGACATTATTTTTATATAATGTAGGTCGAACAAGTAAAACAAAAGAGGTTACATTAAAACTCTACTTACGTACCTACAGCCCCCGTACCATGACGTGTCAAAACTATCATGGTTCGACAGTTTATTTTGAGTGTCCCTCGACCGGCAAGCGAACATTTATGGCACCCGTTTTAATGTTTTTCTATTGTGTCTGTAATTATGCCGGCTGAGTTAGCACAGTCAAAATAAACTGGCTCTGAGCTTACGGTCGGCTCCTGATGTTTTAAGTTATTATATTCGTTTAAAAATACTAAGTAGGTCATCATCTTCCTGCCCTTGTCCCATGTTACTTGGGGTCGGCGCAACACGTTTTCTTCTTTCACACCGTCCTGTCCCCCGTCACGCTATCACTGACTCCCTTTTCTTTAATATCACTCCTCACACCTAGTCCATCCATCTTTTCTTTGGCGGTCCCCTTCCTCTCCATCCATCCACATTTATATTCATAACTCTTTTAGTAACATGCGTTTCATCCCTCCTCATTAGATTACCATACCAGGACAAACGATTTCCTTTCAACTGTTCTGTCACTGGCGCCACTTTCAAACTGCCTCTAATATTATACCTACTCATTTCTCACTTTATCCCTTCTCGTCACTCCGCACTTCCATCTCAACATTCTCATCTCTGCTACATGCAATCTCTTTTCATCCATCTTTTTCACAGCCCAACATTCTGATCCATACAGATGCAGATACAGATGCATGGTTCTGCATTGGCGTAGCTAGGGGGGTTCCAGGGTGACACGTTTTTTAATGATAAATAATTTAGGTTTGAAATTATGTTAATCAAGTTATCCCAACAAAATAATTTAATTTATCAATTGAGATTATATAAAAATGCACGTATTATTTGAAATAAATGTTAACAAGAAATTATTTACTCTGACCACACATTAGACCATGACTTTTTTCCAGTGTAGTGGGGTTGTGCAGACAAATACATTGCTTTTGGCAAACACTGAAGAGTTGAAATTAGCTGTATCGAAATTTACTGGTTTTTATGATGAGATATCAGAAACAGAACTCCTTTTAGAGATACTGAGGTTGAGAAGACATTTAAAAGCGGCCAAAAACATTGGCAGTTTCTAGCTTGGTGACTCTAGACTTCTTGAAATTCATCGTGGAATGGGACTTTACAGAATCTCTTCTGAATCTTATAGTCGCACTAAAGTTATTTATGACAATTTGCGTATCACTGAGAGGAGTTTCAGCAAACTAAAATTAATTAAAAATTACTTGCGGGCAACAATGACCGAAAACAGACTTAACAATCTTGAAATATTAACAATAGAACATGAGGTAACACAAAATATAAATTTTGATGATATGATTGCCGAGTTTACAGCTGTTAAAGCTAGAAAAAAGAGATTTTAGTGCTTGTACTTAGATTAGTATAAACAAATGTAGGTATAAGTAATTAGTAACTATTATTATCAAAATTTCTATTGTAATTATGAAAGACTTATTTGTAATAATTAAATAAAAACATACTATACGTTTATTATATGTTTATTCATTTTAACAGATTTCATTATTGGGTGACACCACAATTATGCGCACCGGGTGCCACCCATGCTGGATACGCCACTGACAGTGTGACAGGTCTACTGCCGAAGGAGGGTAATGTGTTTATCAGTCTATGTATGTATGTATGTTTGTTCCTATGTGGCGTTCCAGAGACCAAACGCGTTGGCCGATTTCAATGATTCTTACATCAATCGATTTCTTCTTACGTCACTGGCTATATTAAAATTGTAAGATAGAAAAGTGGCCGATTTTAGGCGCCCTAATGTGGGTCCCAAATTTTTTTTTCTTCCTATCTCATCGTGTGAAGTATCAAAATAAAGGATTTAAAAAATATATAATACTTATATATTTCTATGTACCAAATTCGATAAAAAGTAACTAAAAAGTTATAAATAAAAAAAAGTTAATTAAAAATATCAATTTTCTTCTTGTTTACGTCTTTTTAGTTCGCTTCTTAAGCAGTCGGGTTTTTGAGATTTTTTAATTAACTTTTTTTTTAACTTTAAAAATACTAAGTAGGTAATTTAAAATAATTACGTTAAAAATACTCAATCTAGAATGATATAACTATAAATAATAATACAGCATAAAGTCATAATTTCCAGTTACTTAGGCCGAGTTTCTCATCTCTAAATTATCGCAGAATTTATATGACAAATAGTCAAGCACGCGTTACCTGCTGTGATTCGCTGTTGAATTCATCCATGCTGTGAGAAACTCGGCCCTAGCCTCTTTCAAATTTAACCAAGATCGATTCAGCTTTTCAGAGTAACATTCTTACCCCGTACTCACAATTTTAGAAATTATTTCATTTTAATAATTTGCATAGACTGTAATTACTGACTTACATAAAAACCGGCACAGTGCGGGCCGGACTCACGCACTGTGGGTTCCGTATAAACATATTAATATAAAATATTAAATAATGGGTTCTAATGATAAATACCCCACATGCTTATGTGCATTTTTCTTGGATTCACCATGTGATTTTTTTTGGATCCCATAATTAAAATGATTACCTATAATGTTTCCATATTTCTAAGTGAGTTTTTAGCACACATAAGTGACATATAAGTTGTGTCGTACTTTACCCAGTTTTAGCAACGTTAGTGGTAACAGTTTATTACTCAATACTCTCTATATAAGGTTACAAATAAAACACTGTTATTCTAAAAATCTGTAAATTTTAATACTCTTGTACGGTTTTGTTCTCTCTCTCTCTCAAATCTCGAAAACTGAGGTTAAGCAATATGAAACTTTGTGAAAGTGTTTTACAGGAGTGTACTACATGTAAAAAATATCCGTTATATATATTATAATCCGTTGCGTGGCTTAGAAGTTAGCATTATGATTTATTTACACAATGCACAATATAAATAAAAAGTATTTACAAATTCGCATAAAAAAGTAATCCACAAATAAATAAAAATAAAGCGTCCACGCGCACGATTACGTAGGATCCTCTGCGGCGAGCGAGCTAGTCTGTGAACGCACACTAATACACAATCTAAGTAAATATTTGCACTAACACGTGCGAATGCGCTTAGTCGGACGAAAGCGCGGCGGAGCAGCGAGCGACACAGCCTTCCCGTGCCAATGCTAATGCGCTACTGGCTTCGCCCCCGTAGAGAGCCAGAATATATACATTGGACCTTACTTTGCAAGACTTTCTTTGCAAAATATTGATTGATTTAAATAAGCAAAGTACCATCTAAAGAAACTCTAAATACCAATCTGTCTATCTAAAAATATTTTTAAACATACAAGTCGTTTTGGAGGAGTTTCAAAAAGTTGCGAAAAAATATCGTGTTGTTAATTATTTTTTTAATGCAATACTATAAGTTACACGAAAAAACCTTGTGTTCCAAATAATGTACATGAATCGATAATAAATATATATTTTTTTCAAACCTTTTAACCTAGCCGTTACTAAGGAGTATGCTTTAGAAAGTAACCGTTTTACGGCACTAAAGCGCATGTAGGTCCTTAAGTCTGGCCATCTGATGTTCAGAGCGTTCAATCGTAGGTTATAAGTGATACTGAAACCACAGCGAAGGTCAACACGTTAACGTCTCCAAATTACTTATTTTTACAAACATAATTATATGCTTTAAAAGTCGGTAGTAATGCACCCAAGTATTGGGGCATACCGCAAAAGTAAGACGTAGGTCATAGGTACTTGACATTCTTACAATTTAGAGGACAATAAGATAACTCTACTAGTCTTTTTACGTTTTAATATCTTCTGAAGTTAAAATATAATCTAATAATTATGTGGGTCACTGATATATAACATTTTTCAATTTTTTCTTGTTATTTGAGATAATTATTCATTGTTAAATTCTGCAAAAAGTCTCGGCTGAATAATTGAATCCTACATTAATTTCAGACATTTTCGATCCTTTTAATAGCAACTTGTTACAGTTTGCAAAACCTTTTCTCAGAATGCCCAAAAAAAATGTAGGTAGGCAACAACTGTTGTCATTCGTCTTCGAACTTTTCTATTGAACTTTTTTATAGAACCAATTTAGCTTCAAATGTTTATGCTCGTTTTTATTGGTATAAAAACATTTTTCCCGGGGGTGTGGTGCAGTTAGTGTGTCCATAAACTAGCCGTACGTGCGTTATTCTAGTGGCTCTAGTACAAGGATTTATCTTTATACCTAGACCATTCCACACTTGACTTTCTATTTCCGGTGGATTGCGAGCGGTATCCTGCGGGATCTTTGTTGCGATAAATGAGGAAACTTACTTCCCGTCGGCTTTGTCTTAGCTAAATGGGATGCTCGTCGATTGGGTTCATTCCGCACTCGCGCTCTCCGATCGTATGAACATCACTGTGCTAATAGACATGCTTGATTATAAAGAACTTAATAAGCCATTCACTTTGCTGTTAACTAACAGTTATTATAATGAAGCTGATAACTGAATTGTATGAGTTACTCCTTCATTACCTAGTTACACATTAACGGGTTCATATTTTAACAAAAATGGCCCTTTTAAAATATATTTTTTTAAATATTTTAACGTTACGATAGCGTGGGTATGTCATGTGTTTTGAGGAAAGCAATATTGTATTGTGCTCAAAGAAAAATATTGCAACGCCGTTCTCGCGCAATTTCGCAGCCATTGCTATTTCATATGGTGCATATTCCGTTCATTTGTTCTCGTTTTTTGCAGATGCTTTCATGACGTGAATATTCATTTTCGGAAGCCGTCATAAATATGTAAAAACTTATGAACTCCTCGCCTAGGTGCGCGACACGGTTGAAGTGTTGCAGATAACATCTTTAAGGCCTAGGAATATCAGAATTTACTGTTAGTTTTGAGCATAAGCTATGACAATTTTGTGATTGGATTTTGAATTAGGGTTACAATACTTTTGAACATATTTTTTTTTTCTTTAACACTTTATTTACACACATAATACAAGGACAAGAAGAAGGAACAGAAAATAGGTAGGGACAGAATAAATCTCTTCCAGCAAACCTACCTTCAAAAGGAAAGGTGTAAAAAGAGATGCAGACATTGGGGAAAAGTAAACACATAAAACAACAGCAAACACACAGCTAAGTAATATACAATATCACAAATAAGTATATCATTGATTGTATCAAAATTTTCATCGCCCTAATAGGTATCCTCGTGGCGACCTAACCTAACAATACAAATTTAAGTACCCACACCCTATTTATACAATTCGAGCAAAGCATAATAACGTGGTTAACCACATTTATGAACAAAAGATGATATGAACGAGTGGAATAATTAAAGCCACAATAAATTATACAAACAGGTCCATAAAAGCAATAAAACAATTATGAGAGCTTCATAAACACACAAACCCAACATTGTAAAAAATCACCCACCTAATTCAACTTCAAAGGAAATCTGCGTGATTACGTCACACTCATTTCATTATCACATAAAAAAGAGCGGAGCGCGCTTGGCAACTTTAAAGAATGAAAGTTTCAGCATAAATTGAGAGTTTCCGAAATAGGGGCGCGCTAACAGCAACTCTATCAGACCACCTGCGTCCAACATTCGAGAATTTAGATTAGTGCATCACGAGTTGGCGTATTCGCGGAAAGGCAACGTCTCTCAAAGTTTCCTCCCGCGGAAATCGTATAAATGTTAATGAAAGTCAGATGTCTCTAATGAGATTACCGTTCCCGTGAAATTGGATTCGCGTGGGACTTCTTTAATTTTCATTCAACGTGAAAATTAGGTAGATTCGGGCGCGACTCGCCTGCCATCTGACTGATTCACATTGAAGGCCTATGGGCTTATTATACCTGTTAGGAGTGCTTTATTCATTTGGAAGTCACCTTTGTGTTTGAAATGATGTTTGAAATGCTGAGTAATTATGTCGATTCCGAGAATTAAGTCGATAATTTGATTCATTATACGATTGATGGAGTAATGTTAAAATATAAACACCGTACAAACAGATCATCTTGAAAATTTATAGAGACGCAGTCAACATATTCGCCGGTTCAATCAGTCAGGAGTCCGGGCACACGTCATGAATATAACAGACGTTGTGCAATATTTACCCCTACATGTCGCTACACCTACATTTATGGAACATTTTCTGCATGACGTAGATTCACAAGTATGGAATTTCTTCCAATGTGTTTTTTTAATACTTCTCCGCCAAAACTTTGTTATTAGATAGCTACTGTTTCAAATTGTCGAGTTTTTCTTTTGTATTTCATGACTCAACTCGAAGTCATAAGAATAACGGTTTCAGAAAAGTTACAACTTATTTATATTCGTATGTAAGTACGTAAAACGTAACTGCGTATTTGGAATGAGAATTTTTACTGCTATTTGGTTAAACTTTGCTGTTTGTTATATGAATATAGCAATATAACCGTGCAAATCAGATTTACCTATTTATGTATTAGAATTAGTATGTACAGAAAGCGGAGGAGTTTGGTCAGTGCGGCGGCGTTAGGCGATCGCTCCGGTCGCTGCAAATTGAGAGGCTATCGGCTCAGTGCAAATTGAAAGCGCTCCCAAATTGCAGCAGACCTTTGTATTTGTAACCAGGGCCGGAGCGTCGAGAATCAATCAGGGTAATGGGGGTTTGTCCGTATCTGCCAGGATTAGTCGCGGTGAACAACCCTCGCCCACTACGGTAACAGACTTTCCAATCGTCCAATGGCGGCCCTTTGTCGAATTGATTGAATGGCCTTTATCTACTCCCTCATTTGAATTTCGAACCGTGATTGTAATAAGAATCAGATACATTTTCATTCTGCAGATTTCATGAATATAATTTTTTAAGGTATTTCCATTATAATTTGCAACTTTGCTCACGAACTGCAAATTTTGGTAATTTCGTATTCAGTTATGAGGGTTAAAAGCAAGTTCTCGCCCACCTGGGTTAGGTGTGTTTTAATTTAAAATAACGTTTGTTTATTTTCATTTGTTAAATTTTGAAGGTTTTGAAAATGGAATCAAAATATTTTCACCACAAAATATACTCGAGTAATTTATTGCATTTTAAATCTTCAATTTATTGTAGTATGCAAAGCTCTAAACTCTACACTTGATTTAGTAACTATCGACGTCACCCCGTATCATAATTTTGTGAAAGCAGCGTAAAACGATAGAATGTGCGAGACTGGAATATTTGCGACAGCAATAAAGTTAGTTTCGTGGTACAGAGGTCGCAACAGACCGTGGATCAAGCAACAGCCGTCAGATCTAAATCTAAATGTTAATGTGGTTGATAGCTACATTGCAGTTCATCCTCCGTCTTCATTAACGACGCAATCTGAAATTTTGTTTATACTAAGAATCATTGTGTAATTACCAAACGAATGCCATCTATTCATAGGGTCAGGTTATTGTTGCAAACTGCAGGTTAGTAGAGATTATGTCTACACAATAGTAGTAGTGACCACGTAAGCCCATAACGTGACCTACACAAAGCATTTACAGATTGCGAGCGAGGCTGCGGTGCGCCGCAGCGGGCACAAAGCTCTGCGAAATGTTCGTACTCACCGGGCCTAACAATTAGCGTAATAGACGTTTGACCGACCACCTCTCTTGCCTTTGGCTATTGTAAATCACTCCATGCACACATGTGCACTCAATTAGTTTTTGTCTGTGGTATGGATTCGTTTAGTTTTTAACTAGGTACGAGTACTTTTAGCTTTGCAGTATCTGGAAAAAGGACATATTCTCTGCATACATCTACGTAAGCTTCTCTGAGAATTCCAAACGAAGTTACTTGGGTTATATTGAGTACATATTTTTGCAGAATTAGCTCATACATTAATTATGAAACCTAAGAAAAAGCAGGAAACGAGCTAACAACCTCAATGTTATAACGAGGTGAATACAATATAATTGTGTGCTACGGAGCCAAAGTTTCCTTTGTCTAAAACAATGAGTTTCAGTGAGGCAGCTTGCCTCTGTCTAGACTAGGGATAGCTGGAATTGGGGACAGGGCAGAGCGGCATATGAATGAAGAATGGTGGACGGGGGACCACATGTACGTACGTACCGCTTTGTCACGTCACTATTGTACCTCTAACTGTAACCGACGATATTTTACACTCGGAAATCTTTGTACTTGTTCGTTGGAACTGTTGAACATTGAGTGGAATATATCATACGAGACATTTTCAAAAGGAAAGGAGTAGGTAAACAAACATTGTAAAGACTCGAATGCTATTTTTTATATCAAGTCGTGCTCGTAAAAAGCTGCTAATGAAAAGTTTAGGTAACATGCACCAGAAGCAAGAAGATTTTTCAAGGAGATTAAAATGTGACAAAACATCAACAGTAAGCTTAACCCTCGCTCTCACTATGAATACTGGACATTCCGCCTTTGAAACATATCGCGTTGAGAGCAACCCTCCACTGAAGGGGTCCTTTAAAATACCACGATAGTGCTAATTAAGTGTGAAGTGTTGTACTAATTACTCCACTATAGAACAAAGAGCGTGTGTCTGTGTACTCCTTTATTAAACTGAGATGGTAGATTGCAGCTAGTTTGTAGCTAATATATTCCGGACAAGATTTATAGGGGGTAAACTTAAAATAGTTAAAGGATCTGGCTCGCGTTAGTTTGGCTGCGAGGCCCAGTTAGAAATTGCGAGATTCTAACAACAGGAACTGTAAACGGCGACTCTCGGTGAAAGTTTATAATCAATTCAATCCCTTGACGTTACGTGTTTGTTCAGCTCGTTGTTTAGCAACAAGAAAGTTTACTGTTAGCGTTTTCGCTTCCTGCAAAAATGTTGGTAAATGTTTTTAATAAACAGCCTGAGCAACCGAAATTATAATTTTACTCATTCGTTTAAATTATGGCTCGCTGTAAATGTCTGTGGGAAGCCTCAGTTTTTGCGAAATACGGAAACATGAATTTTGAAATTCCTCGAGTAAAGTTTTGTAGGCGGAATGCCGCGTTATTTATGTGGAGAGAAAGAAATACTTGTTGCTCAGTTGCTTCTACCTGCGTGAAACATGTCGTTGCGAGGACAATGATCCACTTTGGTGAGGCGATTGTTTGTCCACGTAAAGTTTAACTTCAAGGATTAGGAGTAGTTTTATATCCAATTCGAAAATTTAAGTTGAAGGTAGATACAGACGACTAAACATTTTTTTCTAATAGTTTATATAGTTAGCTTCTGCCCGCTGCTTCGCCCGCGTAAAAAGTATTTAATCATCTCAAGGGAACACTAACTATCATATGTCCTTCCCGGGGTCTCAAACTGAAGGACCATGGAGAAACCATGCCAAATATCATCTAAATCAGTTCAGTAGATCCTGACATTACAACCTCACAAACTTTACCCCTTTATAATATTAGTATAGTTTTCTGTAATAATAGTTTATAAGTAATTTGCCCAAATAATTTTATAAGATAGGGTTTTAGGAACTTCGTGTGCGTGTTGGTATGATTATCCAGAGCTGTCTCTTCGGAGTGAATTTATTGATTGATTCGCTAAAGCCGAAACAAAACTCAATTTGTCTTATCCCACGCTTATCCCGGTGGTATTATTTTTTATTTCATAAGCTAACGCTGACTGTTTGCTTAGAAAATAGTTTTAATATTCAAAATGGAATTTTGTTCGCTGTTTTGTTGGCCTACTTGCGAAAATTAAATTGCCTGTATTTTTATAGACTTACTAATGAAATGGTCAGTGAACTCTCGAAGTGACCCTGGCTCTGCTTTTCAGACAGATTACATGATATAAAATTTAAATGTGTATTTTTATAGTTAAAGCAAAATAAAACAATGTTCTAACGTAAGAAAGCTCCTCTTTGAGAGTAGGTATACTGAGGATTATTGCCGCCTTATTCCCTACAGCCTAAAGTTTGCACAGTGAAAAAGCCAATTGTTTCTACACGCCAACTTTCGAAACATTTTTACGTTTTCAAAATCAACTCGTTCCTTCCCCACGGGTTAGTCGCTGAAACTTAATATTTTTGCTGAAATTCGTAGTTTTTCGGGAACAAAAGACTGTCATAACAAAACCAGCTGGACCCTGCGTTTTGTGCACCCTTTCGGGTTCCAATTGTTGTATTTCATGGTGTTTTGGAATCTTATGAAAATTCCAATTTCGTTTCCAACAAAATCTTGGAAACTCTGTCAATCTTGGTTACTTATATTCTCGAATTTCGTCAGACCTAATAACTACAATGTCAAAATTTTCACTTTAATTAATATTAAATCGAGCTTCAAGAATTCCTCCAGGCTTGTCCAAAATACTTTCCAAGTAATACCTTAACTCAAATCTAATTTAGTTCCTCGTTTCTACATTAATTTAATTTTCTCGTATCCATTGAGTTCGAGTGACATGAAGTGTTAATCAATTAATTAATGTACAAAGTTCTTGAAAGACGGTAACGGTAGGTATGTCCCGACGTTTCGAGTTTGTTTACTAAATAACTAAGTCGGGTAAGTAGGTAGCGTGTTGCTCCTATAGAAACACGAACCTACTTATGTATGATAATGGTGGCAAATACAAGATGTTTTGGTCTTTAATTAATATGGATGTGGAGTCCTTAGGGTATAATTGCTGGCTGATAATATTAAGATAACTAATTAAATCAATAATAATAGACGATATTCTCAGAAGGCCAAAATTAATACTTTGGCTAGACATTGGGAAAGTAGGTTCAAGACTTGATCTAAGAGTTGCTAAGCAAAGTTAGATAAAAATACGGCAAGCTTTTGCTATTCTAACTAAAATTTCTGTGTTATTAGAATAATATTCTCAACTTAATATAATTCTGGTTGTTTGATGCCTGAAATTTCTAATGTTCGCAGTGAGCATGCAAATTTTGAGGTCAGCTAATCCAAACTTTGGAACTATTAAATACGTTAATCACGTACCGAAATTGCTTGTAGTTTTCCATTAAAATATAATCAGATATATGTATTTGTTTAAAGTTTATATTAATAAGGTTTTTTTTTTTGATAGGAGGAATAAAGCTTTACCTACAAACTAGATTATAATATGGATCCTTAATCTATTTTACGACACTGTTGGCGTAGTGGTTGAGCGATCGGCTGCTGCGCTATGTGTCACGGTTTCGATTCCCGCATGGAACATAGTATATTGGCCGGATCTGGATGTCTTGTGTTTAAACGTTTGTAAACGCGCCCACGATACAGGCAGAAATTCCAAGTGTGGGACAAAGTTAAACAAAAAAACCGGCCAAGTGCGAGTCGGACTCGCACACGAAGGGTTCCGTACCATTATCGCAAAACACTGCAAAAAAATCACGTTTGTTGTATGGGAGCCCCCCTTAATGTATTTTATTTTGATTTAATAATTATTATTTTTTGAAGAGAATATACAACTAAATATTCTGTGAATATTTCAAGCGTCTACCTGTTGCCGTTATGAATATCGAGCAAAAAACGGCAAAAATATCACGTTTGTTGTATGGGAGCCCCCCTTAAATATTAATTTTATACTGTTTTTAGTATTTGTTGTTATAGCGGCAACAGGAATACATCATCTGTGAAAATTTCAACTGTCTAACTATCACGGTTCATGAGATACAGCCTGGTGACAGACAGACAGACAGACAGACGGACAGCGAAGTCTCAGTAATAGGGTCCCGTTTTTACCCTTTGGGTACGGAACCCTAAAAAATATATACTATAGGTATGTAATTTTACTCATCTCCTAAACCTTCACCCGTTGACAGTCTATCACTGCTCTACCAAGATAATATTGCTAGTACCTATAACAAACATCACAAATCATGATGTTGTCATTATGCCTCACCTTTGATTAATTCCGACCACTCCTTAATTATGCAAGGTTTAGTTAGCACTTCAGGCTATGTACATGACAACAATAACATAATTGCTCCTAACTACTAAGTGCCAATCAATAGTGCATAAGAGGCGACGTATAGTTAGTGTGCTTAGCTATTGGAAACCAAGCTACGAATTATTTAGCGTATTTGTGCAGCTTGATACAGATAATATATAAAACTCCAATCGATTTAACACAGAAATGAAAACAGCGGTATAATAACATCAGAAACAGTCAAGGCCCCAAAAAGCTTTTTCTTTGACGCTGAAAGTTACAGAGCTTCTATCGCTTAACAAAATAACATTATTTGTCTACAGCTATACGTCATCGCTGCACGTTATAAACTGTCGCTTGTTAACTACAAACGGCAACAAAGAAGCACTGCACACCAAAGAAACAGACCCAAACAGCGCGTTTCACGTGGTACTGGCCAATTTATTTGTGGTTAAGTGCACACAATAAATTTCTCAAATGGCCCGTGCTTACACCGACGAAGGCTGTCTGCTATTTATTTCCTAAGTCCGTGGTTTATCGTCGAACCTACGGACGCATTGTAGTAGACAATGGAGCTTAGATTTGTCGCGTGATGTGATAATAAAAACCACGTATTACGCTCTATTTGTCGCTGCAATATACGCTTTATAGCGCTTTTATGGGCGCGCGTAAACTTAAGCCACTGAAGACGAAATACATTCACCGTTGACCTTCTAAATGAAAAGAATGGAGTCATCGAAGGGAGTGGTTTTTTACTTTCTAATGTCGGTTCAACTCTACGAAAATATAACTCGCGGAAAAATTATTGAAGGGTGAATTTTTGATTAAAAATCCTAATTGTTTTGGCGTAGAAACCGATGAGCCGATTCGGTAAACAATTAGAGCTCAATCAAAGTAAGTAAAGCAGCGGCGAACAACGAACCCCTTAGCGGGTCGGTACTGAACGTTGACTGAAAACAAAGCAGTGCGGTCAACAAATTGATTGAACATTTCAACTTTACTAAAATTACCAACGGAATACTATGAAGTCTTTAGAATTCAGTTTGCAAAATATTTTCTGTCATCTACGTGAAAACTTATTCGATCCGAGAAAATTAAATAAAACTTGAATAAGTTGGCAAATAACACCTGCAGCGTTGGGTTTCTATGACGACAGTAGATGTCGGGCTATCAAACTGTCACGACAGTTGCGCGGGTGATTTTAGCTTTAAAACCGCAACTAAGAAGAGTGGAAAGTATTTACAAGGAAGAGATGGTTTTAAATTTTTATTTTCATCTTGGAAAAAGTGAAGAAATCTGGCATATTACGTAAGTAGGTAACATTGTTTGTTAGTAAATGATGCTGTATTACGTAGTTAGCTAATGTGCATAACTCCAGCTTCCTCATAAGTGGTAGAATAATTCTATATAACTTTGATTGCTGCTATTATGCCTGAAATATTGGCTTCAGGCATAATAGCAGCAATCAAAGTTCCGAGTATTATTTTAGCTGCCACAAAAACTTTGTTAATATAAGTCATTTAGTATGTGTTAGCCTGAGTGACGTCACCCCAGCTTCCTCATTCAATACAGGCAAACCAGTGAGCTCACGGTTTTAGCTATAGTAAAAAAAATAAGGCATAATAGCTGCACATGGAAGGAAAGAACTGAACGATAATGCTTAAAAAGTGTTGAAACTAAGAGCAAAAAACGTGTGTGTAAGCTGGAGTGACGTCACCCCAGCTGCTATGTCATATCTTCCAAACAAAAGAAGATATGGTTATGTATTATAGCTCAACAATTAAGGCAGAATAGCTGCCGTTGGCAGCAAAATTTTCAAATCTCTGGTCAAAATACTCTATAAGCTATTACACCGACAAATATGTGTAAGCTGGAGTGATGGCACCCCAGCTGCTCATGTCATATCTTCGGAACGAAAGAAGATATGATTATGTATTATAGCTCAAAAATGAAGACATAATAGCTGCCATAGGCAGCAAAATATTTAAATCTCTAGTCCTTGTAGTTTCCTCGTAGGAAACAAAAAAATAGATGCCGCACCAAAAAGATCAAATGATTGCTTCGGAGGAGGAGCGGCGTTGCCATTTCGTGCACTATTACTTAACCGCTATAACTTAAACGCTATGCTTAACCTGACTAGTTTGCCTGTATTGAATTAGGAAGCTGGGGTGACGTCACTCCAGCTAATACATACTAAACGACTCATATTAACGAAGTTTTTGTGGCAACTAAATTAAGACTCGGAACTTTGATTGCTGCTATTATGCCTTAAATATTGACATTGATATAATTATTCTGTCACTTATGAGGAAGCTGGAGTTATGCACATAGTTAGCTATATTATAATTTTAATAAATGGTAAACTAATTTAAAAGTTAAACTTAGGTATACATAAAAACAACAATAAAAAATCGAGGAGGAGACGAAAAAACTGTCTGAATCAACATTAATTTTCTTTAAACATGCAGTTTCTTCTTATTACCTGTTGGTAATCAAAATAAGGAGGGGTACGCAAAGCGTTAATGGCCGGTGTAAACGTCCATATTTATGCACCGGCACGTTAACAAGACAACATTACACTGCAGTGCAAACTTTCGTGCCTCAAACTTTATAATTAATGCCCTGTTTTCTAATTTTCCCACCGTGCGCAGTATTAAAGTTGCGAGGTGATATTTCGGCCACACGGTGTACGAGTAACGTACTAGATTAGTATAAACTTTTAAAACTATCGCATCAGGCTTGATATAGCACAATCAATACTAAATAACCTAGATTATATAATAACATAGGAGCTTATGAAAACATGACAAATGGATTTAATAATAACGG
The DNA here is from genome assembly GCA_945859665.1 of Anorthoa munda. Classification (NCBI taxonomy): domain Eukaryota; kingdom Metazoa; phylum Arthropoda; class Insecta; order Lepidoptera; family Noctuidae; genus Anorthoa; species Anorthoa munda. Next base: position 11,810,992 of record OX243900.1, on the reverse strand, counting down.
ACACAGCTTTATTCATATTCCATTTCTATTTGAAAATTGAAAATGTTTGTTGGAAATTTTACAATGGTAATGTAGATAATCCGAATAATGTTCGTTATAGTCGTTGAGTTGAAATGATTATTATTTTAAAGAACTTAATCCGATTATAACCGTTAATTATGATCAAGGGTTGTTCACGTCGCAACAAGGCAATTATTTGCTTCATTTTTTTCGTTTAGTCTAGTTTTCATATTGTGGTGTGAACAGAGAATTTAAAATGCCTCATAGTCGTGAGATTTCGAGTGTATTCTGCCGAGACAATTTGCGTGAAATCGATAACACTTATGACAGCTGTCGTCGCAGAAGTTAATTATTTAGGTAGGTACATGAAAATACAAATATACGGAAAATATATAATTGTTGGATTCGATTGCAGGACCATGTTAATTTTTAATGCTTTTGCTGGGCCTTTTTCTGCTGCCCGTTATTCTTTGTATCACCCAACGATTACGACCAAATACTACTTTCTGTTAGAGGAAACGGGTTAAGTGCCCGTTAATAAACTGACCATTTGACTTTGATTCCGCGATTAAAACAAGCATTTAATGCAACATACCTACTTTTTCAGAGTTTTCATATTTGCTTACTGGCAGATGGAAAACTATCAAAAGCAAACATCATCATCATCAGCATTTCAGCCACAAGACGTCCACTGCTGGACATAGGCCACCCCCAAGCGTTGCCACGTGCGTCTCGCATTCACCAGACTCCCGCACCCTTGACCAGGTCGCCGCTCCACCTAATGGGAGGCCAAACATAGCCAGGAATATATTCCATAAAACTCTTAAACCTAGAAAAAGCAGCGAACATGAATTCTACGTAGTGCTTACTGAAAAAACAACACTCAATAAAATAAACAAAAGGCTCTCAAATTGGAAGTGTAAAGCTTTGAGCCGAACTGGGCAAAATTGCCCGTAACTCGGCGGCGTTTTTGCCCACAAAAACTGTAGTATATCTGTGTAAATTTGCTTTCGAAGCTGACCGTAACTACACGTTTAGTGGGCAAGCTTAAGCTTCTAAATGCTGTAAGCTTTAGTAGCCATTTTATTTTGTCTTTTGGCGTGTCTTATCGGTAAAACTAGGTACCTAATTTATTCGTGTAGGTAGTAGCATTTTAAACACATACATTTTAAACTAACATGCAAATTCAAATGTATAAATTTGCATTGTTTAGATAGTAGGTTTATTTCCATAAGTTTGTAAATAATAGCTTTTCATTTTATTGGATTCTAAGCCCACAGACAAAGGTAACCTCGCCAAAAAATCCTTTTGTATTTCATCCAAATGCTAGCAAAAGAAAATTCAATAGTATTTTCACGCAGCACTCAAAGAAACTCAAATTACAATTTCGTGATTGCAAACCTCTATGGTTTTATTATTTACTCGTATCTTTTCAAACATACATAATTCTACATATAAGGTACATATTTTCCAACTCGGTAATCCTACATCCCATTTACGTGAGCTTATTCTTAGCATTATACGTAATTTTATTTAAATAAGCTGTTTTTCGCAATGCCTAATGGTACGTGAGGGTACAATTTGCAAATCCTAATAACTGACGTGAAGAAAAAGCGCACTCCACTTTTCCCGGCGTCGGATTCGAGGGTCTGCCATATAGAGGCCCACGGGAGTCTTTTGGACGGCAAATTGCTTCAGATGCCTATTCAATGCGGCCTGCCTTCGGGCCGAAACTGCCTGACAGGAACTCGCATAAAGCTCCCATTCTGTGCAAGTTGGAGCAACTTGTGTTAGTGACGAGTAGACATGTGCCACGAATAACGTACGTAGTAGTTCGAAGTAAAAGCCCGCAAAATCACTATACTCTAGGATGAAACGAAATTTGATATCACGGTTGTTATGGCCACGAAATCAGATGTCGTTTCAATGAACAAACTTTTCGGCGGCCTAATTGCCTTAATTTGGGTGGTGCTTCCGACTTTTTATTTACTGAAGAAATCAAATCACAACCAAACTGTCGTTTTCATAAATTGACGGCGATTTCCTAACAACTGCCGCGAAATTTTACGAAGTAAATAATAACTTTTTATTCGATTCTCTTTATTGTTTCGAATTCATTAATTGGTGAAAGTTTTGAGCAGTTAGCAACCGCGACATTCCGTAAACGATCTCAGTTACATGAAATACGCGACAAGTTTTTAGATCCTAATTGGAAATCAACTATGTAGGCAGAACAACAGCACTTAACCATCGTTTGGAAGTTTTGAACTACGTCTCGTAATTTATAAAACAAATTTTATTATTCTCTCATTAGGTGTGTTAAACAACAACACGAGTTAGGCCTGAAAGTGTCGAGTAATTGACTTTGAAATGGGTTTCTTTCATTCCGTTCAAGACAGAATTTTGAGACGGGTGCATTGTAAGTATGTAGGTCGAGATAGCAGGTAATTCGATGGCAAAAAAATATGTATCTATAATTTACTTAGGTTCATGTATCCTCGAAGGGAAAATCTGAATCTCGAGAAGGTTGTTAGAGTATCTACCTAAAATTTAATATTGGTTAAACAAGACAGTTTAAATAAAGATACTATTTCATTAAATTTAATGGATGAGCCACCAAGAATGGCTGGGTAAAAAGCTATGCTGAAGATAATTCGAAAAACATGTGCGTTCTAAACAAACGAAGCTATCAGCTGTCACACAGGAGCCAGACAACATCGAGAAAACTCCAACCAATTAGCATAAAACATCTGGCAGCAAAGAATTTAGACTTGACTAGTTACAAACGGGATTGGAGACAAATGAAGCAAGGACACTCTGGGTGCTGCGCCCCAGGCACACGGAGCTCCATGATGAAATTACACAAATGCTAATGAAAGTCCCGCTGCTCGAGTGAGATTAGCGTCGTCGCTGTGAAATTGGACCTGTTTAGAGGCCAATTTCACTCCGATCCGGGAATTAGTTCCAAGTTCCAACGTTTTTATTCTCAGAAAGGTGCCGTTGTGAAGGTAGTCCTTACACGTCTGAACTAAATTATCTACCGTCTTTATCACTGGGGGTTTGATAAACAAACGCGCTAACGACTGTCAGTTTTATTGTAATCACGCTCAATGGAGTCGACAATAAAACGGTCGAGACGCTTTATATCACAAGCCTTCATAAAAGCTGGTAGAAATAATATTTTACGGGCATAGATATTAAACAGCAAGTAATTATGTTTACTTTACCTCTTGACTTATGTGCGTACATTGCGTCGCCAACTATATTCAGCGTATCTAGTGTATTACATGCCAAAATAAATTATCGCCTACATAAATAACGTAACTTAATTATAAAGACCAAGATGGCGTCATATTATTATAGTTTAATCAGGGCAGAGAGTTCAAGTGTTGGGTTGAAGTGTCATAAATAAGGGCCACCTTGCATGCTTGACCGCGCCAACTTAGATACACATGACTGGTGCATGGGGATCTAACGTCAAACAATTTCTAACACCCCTTATCTCTCTACTGCCTCGTCTCATCATATTTTAATCCCTGACGTCAAAATTCTGTTGGCTTAATAATAAGTTCAGAGAAGATTAAAGAGAATTTCAAAATTGTTTTAATATGAAGGTATATAATCAACGTTAAATTACTGTAATTATTTGCTTTGACATAACATTGATACGTTCACGTAAATTAATGAGGACGAAATAAATTTTACCTGACAGCAACATTTTTTATCGGCCGCAAATTAACAAAATTCGGTATTCATTATAGGCAGGTAATTCGATGCTGTAAAAGCCTGTGGTGTATATTGCCGTACCTACTCTGTGTGCCAGTGAAATGCATTGTCATAGCTTTACCAATATTGCCATGATGTGACCGCAATTGAATTCGTAGTAATATCATAAATTTTAATTATTGAATGCGAATTTTGTATGATTAAATCCTTTGTCTGTAGGGTACTTTATAAAATTAAACATATCAGTTACCACAGTAAATCATTGACTGCATATCCGTAAAGTGAGCACCCGATGTCAACTGTAATTTACAACGACTGTGTACTATATGTACTTGACTCTTCATGCAAAATTAAACATTTTCCCACAACTGGGCGTCAACGACGTATCCGGATTCCGGACAATCTGATGGCGGCCCCTGTCTAATCTCCCATTCCGGGATCCCGCGTCTCGCGTCCCTTCCTAATCCAGCTCTACGAGCGTTTATTTCATATTTATACGAGTTGTCGCCGCCGCCTTAATGAAACTTTTCTTCCCTTTGTTTTCATTATACTTACTTGTGTTTACCCATTACTATAAATATAAGAATTTATGCGGGTTTATTATAGAGAAGTTTCTGTACCGTGAAATTGCTTATTGGTAGTTCGATGAGAAGTTTTGTGTGAGTAGGCGTGTGGTCGATGATACTAATCAACTGTTGCTAAAGGTAGAAGGAACCTAACCTAACACATATAAAGGCCATTAAGCAAGTAATCGGGTTCTCTTTGGCAAATTTAACTTTGTTGTGTAATACAAATATTTGTAGGAAGTAAATAGCTGTATTGTTTTTCTTTCATTTCTGGTTTGCGAATGATAATAATTTGCGCAAAAGCCTTAACTTTAATAGCCATTGGTTTAAATACGTTGACTTACTCATACAAATAAAGTTACTGAAGGGACGTCGAGAAAAGTCTGAAGCTAAAAATCCGATAGATTTAAATCTTGATATAATTAGGTACCACTAAAATGTCTGCTTTTTAAGGGATAAAGTTGAATCGTTCAGTCAATCACCCAGAAATATAATGCACGAGAATCGTCTACATTTTAACTACATTGTTCTGAATTAATTTTGCCAAATAATAATTGATAGTCTGATGGAAGAAAAACTTACAATTCTAAATACGTAGCTACCTAAAGAGTACCTAAGTAGCCACGAAGAAGGAAAAAGAAGCAATAGGAAAAAAATCTCTGCCTGCTGCAGTGAATTTTTGCAAGGAATGCAGTTCCCTACATTCTTTAACTTAACCGAGCAGTGGAGAGAAAACACTCGGTACAGGTTGGTTGGCACTACCTTTTTCTTTGGGTACATTAACACAAGTGAACTCGCAGGAAATTCAAGTATGAATCACGTAGTTGCAAGTACTTTAAATATTGTAGAAAGCTAATTTAAGTTTTCAAGAAAACCTAATTAAGAGCTGAAGTATTCGACTCCATCATGTTTCATAGAAAACACGTTATAGGAGTTGAAAACTTCTGAAATTCCTCAATATTTATTATATTATATGGTTCTAAGTTGGTGAAATTATAAGATGTAGCTTACTGAACTTGAAACAATTCTAGAACTTCAAGTAATTTCTTTAAAAAATTGAAACTTATTTAGGTAGGTAGGTACTAAGTAATTTCGTGTTAATTGCAAAGGCATTAATTATTACTTGAGAACGTAAGTGATATGTTGTTAGTAATGAAATGTATTATTTAGAATAGGAATTTAAGGCTTAGCTTACTTTAATGATAGTGTTCTATAATTGGAAATGAGATTTTCTCACTGAATTAATTTCAGCGTTCGATAAGTGCTTTTAACGAAACAACAAGTAAAATTTAAAAACACATTTTTATTTCATGGTACATAATTTATATAGTAGGACGTTTCATGCTGTGCAGTCGGAGGATAAATATTGGCGAGCTTGCTGTCCACCTGATCCTCCGACTGCAAAGCATGATTTTCTTCTTGTTTATGTCATTTTAGATAGCTTCTTAAGCAATCGGGTTTTATGATTTTATTAACATTTTCCATTTATTTATTTTTTCTAATTTGTTTTTTGTCGACTTAGTTACTTTTAAACATGTAAGTTGTATATATTTTTGTAATCACCTCTAAAAACTCTTTCATTTTGATACCCCACTCGATGGGTTCGGTTAAAAAAATTATGGTGCCTAAATTCTGCCAAGTGTTTATTTTTAACGTCACTTATCTAAGAACACTTGGGCGGTCAAGACCTTATAATTATATAAATCCGTCTAATGGTTTGACAGATACGAGGTAATAAAGCATATTACATACATACAAGATACGCGCGAAAAGCATAACCCTTTCCATGCTGTCGGGTAAAAAAAATGATTTTAAGCGATATTTAAACATCATTTCACTGCCTACATTATAATGTGTAGCTTTTATTGTTTTAAATGACAGTAACTGTGATTTTAACTTAATTATGAGACTACTAAAATCATACATTTACTGAAATAACAACTTAAATATATAAGTGAATCTTCAAATGCCTGAGAAAAGATGACTGCATTGTTATAGCGGTGGGTTGGGGTCTGAGTTCATTTATCTTGTAATTATTTAATTTTGTGAAGAGCCACTTGTTATTTGGAGGTTGACGCATGACATTGCGTGTAGGAGAAAGATTAGAAGATTGTCTAGCAAAGATTAATAAAATAGTGACGGGTGTACACCTAAAATACGTGTGAAAAATAATATCTTATCTGTATACTATTTATATTCTTATCACAGGATGATTAATATCTAAGCTAGACGAAAAATACAAAATAAAAAGACAGGTTAGAAAAAACATTATAGTTAAAAGCTCACTTACAGACTCTTTGCTACACAATTTATCTTCTTAACTTCAGCTGACTGGAGCAAAAATGTTGCCATATACGTACTATTGTGTGCTAAGCGAAGTGCTTAGCGACCTGTCACAGGGTAACACTACACTCCACACATCTTCCCTAAATGGGTGTTTTAAGACGACAACTTCGCATTTATACTACCGACTGTACCACAGTATTTCGTACAGGGGGATTTTGTTCACATGTCTGTTGTTCGCGGCATGCAGTACAAGCCTGAACAAAAGTGTCACTGCTGAAGCCAGAGATGCTACAAACGACCGTCAAACTTCTCCAAATAATACCGTACAACTTAAAAGACAAACGCGTATTATTTTGCCGTTTTTTTGTGTCTATTTTCGAGCAAAACTGTTCAGTTTTGACCTACCTTTAGAAGGTGGGCAGAAAAAATAACAAAACCCACGCAGATTTACGTGGGTTGTGAGTTTTATGTTTCAGCCTGCCAACCAATGTCTATGACCTCACAAAAAATTAGCTTTACAAGGGAAGTGGTTATTTAACAAAATTAGATCAAAGATGAATTAATATTAGGATGAGCAAATTCTGATTTTGGCTAATCAGATGAACTCATAATGTGATGCAGATAGAGTCTAAAATCTGGGATAGCAATTTAGATTGAAAGGGAAGTGATTCGATGTTATTCGAAGGATTATCGATATAATCGCGTTAATGTTATATAACAAAAGGTTAATGAATCAAAATGAGTATGTTGACACTTCAAGACAAGTTCAGAAAAGAGATATTTCTCAATGGCCCATTCCCTTGATTTATTACGGCTGGTGAAACTTTGTTTTCTAAAATAAGATAAATATATCATGAGTCTCATATTTCACTGTGTTATTGCCCGGCAACGTGGTACACTTTTATCGAAAAACGTTCAGTATTGCAAGTTACGCACATAAATCCAGAGTAATGGTAACATTGTGCATATAATTAAAAATTAATAGTTTTCATAAATCAATATAAATGTTTATTTTCTCGTTGAGGCTGGCTGTAAATAGGATCATTCAATAATATTACTTATCTTGCCGACCAATAAACTATTCATTAAGGTTTATTGCATTACTTTTATCTTGTACAACAATAAATGATAGTGTTGTCACACTGGTGACATTTGGACACTTATTGAAAAAGACTGTAGTGAGAACACAGAACAAATTGGTGTGTACCCAGACAATAGGAGGTACTCTGAAAAATGTACTCCGTCAGACAAGTTATTTCGCAGTCACCAACCGTGCTAACAGTAAATGATGTTCGCAAGCTAAGAGGTCAAACATCCCTTTCAACTGTTTGTCATTATTAAAATGAGTAAACACCTACTACAGGGTGAGACAAATAAATTCATTTCAGCCAACAAAGGGCGTCCAAGCTCGGCTAATGAAGAAGGACGTCTTGTTTAATTACCTTTTGTAATTTTTCTTCTAAGCGGGCCAACGTATAAATTAATTTTCTTTCAGTGGCCCGTCTATGAGCACCGTTATGAGGCACTAAGTAAACCCTCTTTTGTCTGATATAACCTGGCGGTCTTGTTGGAAAGACTTTAAAAATCTTGCTAACAAGGCTAATTTACGACGACTACACTATTTCGAGGCTTTTACAAGCAAAGTTGGAGTTTAAACATGTATTCTTGTCGGAATTTGTTTACTTTTATGCACTGAATGCTTTTTCATGATAATAAGTTTCATTTTTGACTTCGAATTAAATGTTAAAAATATTATTATGCTAAGTAATTGGATTGTGATAACCAATATAAGAATGACCCTCATTCTGAAAAAGTTGTTTGTACCGAATAGGCTCCGAAACTACTGGACCGATTTAAAAAAATCTTTCACCAATAGAAAGCTACGTTATTCCTGAGTGACATAGGCTATTTTTTAATCCCGAAAACGGGTCCTGTGGGGTGGTCCACGGGAGCGAAGCCGCGGGGAACAGCTAGTACATAATATAATATTTAATAAATATTTTCTGCTTGATACTGGGATGGTAGTATCGAAAAAAAAGGAAGTGTGATTAAATTAAGTACCTATTGTAAACAAATTAATTATTAAAAGTGCGTTTGTTGTTTCAGCAATGACATCATATGTGCAGTAGATAGTATTAGTAAAAATTTAGTAATAGTTTATCATAGGCTAGGCCAGTTATGCATTGGCATAACATACCTACAGTAGGCAGAGGCATATAATCTTCTACAGAGAAAAGGTGGAAAAAGTTTATAAAAGGACAAAAGAGCACTCTTAGGAAATGCTCTCAACTGCGATTCACTTAGACGTATTTCCAATGGCAATTTTACAATGCAGAAAAAAACATATATTATAAGGAATTGTAATGTTTGGACATTCTGATTCTGATCTTAGCTTTATCGAATATTGACGGCGGAAATTTCGAATTTTGTTTGAGACATGCTTTACTCAGTTCAGTTATATTGCACCACATTGAACCGTGCGTCGAAAATCCAAAAATGAATAATACGATTTACCTTCGTCCCTTACGATATTTGATATTTCCTCTGTCTCTATGTAACCTCATTACCTTACCAGTACCTAATTAGTCATAAAAATGCCTATAGACAAAAAACTTAACTTCTTAATAATGCACTACCGGGGCTTCCTCGCCTGTTTTCGTAACATCACCTAAATCTCTTGGAACATCATAGGCTTCGTTTAAAGAGCTCGCGTAGCAAACTTTCCCAATATTTTTTTCATCACGTTTGTCAACTTCCAGGGCTCGTAGCACGTCAACAAACAAACAATATTTCCGCGGTGACACGAGTTTTTCGAACTCATTTCCATTCGGGAGCGTGTTTTGCAGAAGAATTTATTGACTCCGTGTACTTGTCAGGAATACGCCCGGGAATATCATTTTGTAGGTACAGTTAATTTAATTGACTATCGGGTACCTATTTCAGTTATGAGCGTTTTATACTGTGGCTTAAATACATCAATCATTCATGTAACTTACCTAAGCTTCTATAGGTATTAGAGGCTTCATAAGAAAATTCAAATTATTTTTCGTGGAAGAAGTAAGCGAATCCTAGCAACATTTTTATTGTGACTCATATTTATTCTGATTAATTTGCCGATAGTTGCGTTATACTTTCAAAATTAGTTATCTCTTCTTTACTTTAGTTGGTACCTTATCTAAGTTAATATAGACCCAAAAACCTAAGTCAATAAAAAATAATCGAATAGTGACACATTCTATCTTCATTATCCGCACATCGTTTCTCATTAGCACTTAACTGTGACAAACCAAGTTCAGTAAACAAGGAAGAGTGACCAACTGTCCCGGGAACTTACTAACTTATCCCTCAGCTTTTTGTGTGAGAATCGGAAACCTTTCCGATGCGATGACCCTAGGGGATATTTTATATAGATTAGAAAATAATATCCTTATTTATTTTTTCTGTTTATTTTTAGGCTTCATATTTTAAGAATGTATCAGCTTGGGGAATATGTAGGTGGGCACTTTATAAATATGTTACATCAACTATTCCACCTACATACATAGCCACACAAAGGAGCTTGATATATCCAGTAACTTAAATAACGTTATATATTTATTAGTATTAGTTATGGTTAAAGTCGGTCAGCTGTCTACTAGGCTCGTAGAACGAGTGTAGTATCTGCGCACTTGATAGAAACAGATATAGATAGTATGCTGTAAGTGGGTCGTGCGTATCCGGAGGGACGCTATCGGCAGATATTGTCGCTATTAGTGCATTAAACTGTTACTGTTATTGCACTGTAGCACTATTAGAAAATCTTTATTAACGCGAAACGCTAGACTCTGTACCCATCGTCCTTTATTGAATCCGTTAATGAGAGCATGATTGAGAATAATCGCGTTTAGTATGACTATGCCATTGAAGTCATTATCATACAAGCACACACCAACAACAAACAGCTTGAAATGCAAAATGAAATAAATTGCGTGTTTAAGAAGAATTGCATTACTTTCCAAGTCAATCTAAATGTAATCACAATTTAAAGTTCTCAAATAGTTTCAAAGCCGATGTAAACAAACGATGAAATCGCTTAAAACTTTTATTCGCCACAATGCAAACAATAAAATTAAGGTTTTATGTCCCTTTAAGGTTTGAACTTTTAACGCATTACATATATATTTCACAGGGAATAAAAGGCGAGGTTTCTATACAATGGCGGGGATCGAGGGAGCCGTAATAGTTCTCAATCTTCCATTCGAAGGTCTGTGCAAATCTTTGGGGAGCGAGCGGAGTTGGCGACGGAGGCTGTCCCTAAAATATCAGCGTGTTACTGGATGTGACAGGCCGGTGCTGTCCGGACGCGTCGCCTATTGAGCGCACTCATTAATGATTCATGTGAAGATGACAGGCTACCATCGATTTTATATCTTCGCATACAGGAATAATGCCAATTTTATATCCTTCGTCGGTATAAAAATAGATGCGAATATTTTCAATCCACTTGTTTGAGACGCTAATAGGAGCGACCTTTCAGTCAGCAGAACTATCGTTACCAAGGATACGCTTTCAATTTGGCAAATGCTTGGAAATTATACCTATAGGTAACGCTTTTATGATTATGCGAGTTTCTTATAAAGGATTGAATTTTATTCGCGTAAGAATATTCAGGCGCACTTTGATAAAACTCATTCATATCAAACATTTAGTAGGTAGGTATAGGCATGCTTTTTTTTTAGAAGGCACCTCCCTAATTGAGATTATTTAAAAAAATGCTTGGTTTTAGCTGACAGTGTTTTCTTGGGACATTAACTTTGCGAGTTCAGCATTTCTTTCAAAAAATTACACCAATATTATTTTCGGACAAATTACACTAAGAGCATTTACGTAAACGTTTTTCTAGCTTCGAAAAATTACACAAAAATAGGGCGAGGGCAAAAAGGCCCGAAAGTCGTAGCTTCCGTTTTATACAATTTTGTCTGTCACGTCTAGTTAGAATAAATCTGCGTTACTGTCATAGTAGACGTTTTTATCTCTAAAGTAAACTGTGAGCAATAACCGAACAGAGTTTTGGAATTGTGCGTCGCCATTTTGCCTCTCGTGCTTGGATTGTGGTTCGTAGTTTATATGTATTCGCTTACGTTTGAATATGGAATTTCTGTTACAAATTAACGAGGGAGTCAGTCAAGTGTCATGTCGTCGAGCCTCATTGCTCCAGTAACGTTACACGTATGCGGCTGACACCTACCCTCAGTTTGATCGGTGTAAACACCAAATTTGTGTCACAATACAAGATTTATGTCGAAATTACTAACTAAACATTTCGCTAAACTAAACCTCGTGTTTGTATTTGACAATTTCAGGTTATTTGCAGAAATAGCTCTTTAGAATAAGGAAATTTGTGTGGAAATATTTCAAGCCCTTTCCGAATTTATAATTTGTAACGAAGACACTTAATTTGAATTCAAAATAGTTCTAAGAAATTCTTCTTTTCTTAATAACCCAGATATTAATTGTTTATTTAAAATGAAAAATGACCTAATGTTTAAAGCTTTTTATATTTATTAACTAATATGTAATAATGTTTGTAAGACAGGCTTTTTGGTGAAATAAATTATTATTTATTTATTATTATTATTATTTAAATTCAAACTGAATAAAACACGAACAAGAAGATTAAAAAGATACATCAATCAAATTCCTTTAAAGCACATAACGATTCCTACATCATAAGTACGTTCACAACAAAACAATCATCAGACACAACGCGTGGGAACATTAAAAACCCAGTTAAAACCAACTTTTTAATTTCAACCGTCAATTTCAAAAACAGAATATATTTTTGCGAATGCGTAAAACGTAATAACTCAGGGATATCAGTCGGTGGCTATTTCCCCGATGCAATTTTCCGCCCACAACGATAAGATATAATATTATCGGTTATTATTTAGACGCAGTAAAACACAGACAGATGTTCATCCTGATGTTTATATTTATAGACGTTTGTGACGACTTATTTTATTATCATTTTGTGTAATAACATTATTTTGATAGTCTGAATAAATTGGACTTTCATCTCTCTTTTTCATCGAGTGAGACCAATATTATGCTTTTTAAGTTTTTACTGCTGCGAAACCTAACTTATGTACCTACTGCCTTTTTGTTACGTGTTTTTATCTAATTAGTGATAACTTTCTACTTATTACTTTAAATATAATGATTCGAGCTTCCATAGTTTGGAAGAAGGGGATATGTTGTGCCGACCCCAAACAAATAGGGATTGAAAAGGGCAAGAGTATGTCGATACCGGCTTATAAATTCGTACAAGTAGTCACAGCTTCTGCTATCAGTCCAACGAACATATCACGTCCGATTTTGACGAAGATTCCTCTTTCCAAAAATAGTAAGTCCTCAGTTATCTTCGCTTTTCACTCTTGTTTCCATCGACTCTGAACTATAACACTAACAACAAAGTAACGCATTACTCATTTTATGCGTCAACCGATGAAATTACGGAATGGTCCACATATTGGCGATTATCTATTGACCTACCACAAAGACAATTTTAAATGACTGAATGAATGACATACACATGTTACAAAGTAGCATTCATGTCCAACTATGCATCATATTTATTTCCTGCTATCTATATAACTTTCATAAAAGCTGCAGCAATCATTTTGTTCGTCAAAGGATTCCAAAAGTAAATAGTCCGCAATAGGTTTACAGAAATTGATATCCGTAAAAGAAAATTGAACTCTTTCAAATCTCTTGAAACTGTTTTTGGGGTTCCCTTATAGTTTCGCCATGTCCGGCTGTCCGTCCGTCAGCAGCTTAGCTCAGAGACTCTTAGCACTAGAAAGCTGATATTTGGCATGGATATACATATTAATCATGCCGACAGAGTGGTGAGTTTTTTTTATATTCTTCCTGTATATTATGTTGGTGAAAGTAGCTGTTTGTACGGAACCCTCGGTGCGCGAATCCTACTAGCACTTGGCCAGTTTTTTTTAAACTACATGGTAGGACCTAGCTCTTTGGCCTAGGTTACAAATCCTACTGCTCAGCATAAATTCCGATTCTCAGGTTGGTCAAATAGTTATCGGGTTTTTCCGTTAGGAAATTATCAGAAGCACCCCGGAGCCTGTATTTGAGCCTGGTTGGTGGATACAGGCTCGCCCTGTGTAACATGAAACTGAAAGATATGTAGGTGCCTGGCAAAATGTGATGTTCTAAAAGATCACCTCTGCCTAAGTTGCCTAACCCTTAGGGCAAAAACAGGCATAATGATTGGTTAAAAAAAAACAATATTATGTTACATGGGCGTAAATTACGCAAAACCTACGGGTTTTGCGGCAGATCAGCTTTGATAAATGATGTGTGAAATAAGTTTTCTTAAGTAACTCGAGAAAACACAGGCCTAACAAAAAACCAAATTGGAAATGTTGGTGCCATATTGTTTTCTAACTTTAGTTTTGCGAGTGAAATAGGTTTCGTGACTCCTTTTTATCTTAAAATAGCCGTAGTGGCAGGGTGTTTATTTCTTTTTCGCCTTTTCAACAATACCGAAGCCAAACTCCAATTATGTTATTACATTTACAAAAGCCCTATTCTATTTCTGTGAGTTGTTTATTTGATCCCTAATTCTGAGGTGGTTCACATCAAAACGCAAATTTAAACCAAAACAGATTTCACAGCGTTTTTGTTTATGGTGAACCAAGTATATTTAAAGTGTCGCTCACAATCATGATGCAAGTGCAGGCTGAAACACATGCGTGAATTGCGTCAGTTTTATTCCCACAATAGCCTTTTATAGCTTTGGAGGAGATACTTCGAATGCCTCGTTTGCTCAAGGAATACCCGGAAGAAGAATCTAGGAAGGCCTGTAGCCATGTGCTTAGTAAACGGACAATTTCAACAGTTATTATTAACATACATTGGCTCTTTTAGCACTGTTGACAGAGTTATGGACTTGAACAGTGTTCTAAGGTTACAGTCAATTTCTCAAGAAACAAGACCTTTATCAACTGCAAATACCTGCAGTTTTAATAAATCGAGTCTGACGATGATTCTGCTAATATTTTTGGACTTGTATGAAATTTTACGAGAAAACTGTACCATTACTAGATAGTCATAAACGTCAACCATCCGTGTTAAACGCCCAGCATTAGGGATAACCATTTTTATCATATCTTTGTTTATACACGCCTTTGCGGGTTTTTCCGCGGCTGGCCTAACGATGTTTTCCTTTGCTCGGGACTTCGGGAGCCGAGCAATACAATAAAAAAAATATTGTAGACGCTTACAAACCCTCGCTCATTTACAGTGGGGTCGTTAATCAATGTTCCATTTTAGTAGCATCCTGCATATACGGTACCTATTTAAAAGGTTATGTTATGTCATAAGTGTGCTTTTATCTTAATTACTATCTACCAAGTAAGTCCAGTGGTGAACCGCTTGTATATTTTGCGTCGAGAACAGGACATATTTGAAAGTCAAGCAGATCGCTTCAGTTTAATTGAATTTGACTTCAACAAGGCAATGCAGATGTATGCGTTTAATAGGAACCAAAGCGGATAAACGGGCATCCGATGATTCGATCCGATGACGATAGTCCTGCTAGCACTAACCTATTAATTGGAGAGGGTAAGGCTTCAGTCCCATTAAGCTATATCCGGCTGTTTAGCTAGTTAGCAGTGTCTGGTGGCTTGCAAAGTCAAAGACCCATACGTACACTGCAAGGTGTTCGTGTTGCATTGCATCACACAGTTACATCACACGAAAGTATTGACGCGTTGTCTATTAAGGGCCTTCCACCGCTTTAGTGCCGTAAAACGTTTACTTTCTTAAGCATTTTGTTAGTAACAGCTAGGTTAAAAGGGTTGAATTTGTTTTTTATTTATTATTGATTAATGTACACTATTTGTGAAACATGTTTTTTTCGTGTAACTAATAGTTTTGCGTAAAGAAAAACGATATTTTTTCGCAACTTTTGGATAATCGACTTGGATGCTTAAAATATGTTTGCACAGAAAAATTTATGGCTAGAATTTCTTCATAACTGAAATAGCATATGTAAATCAAAGAATATTTTGCAAACAAATCTATCCAAAAGAGGGTTCAATATTGATATTCTGGCTCCAAGCGGGTGCACGGTCAGTACTGCGTTAACATTGGGGAATAAATACGCCTTAACTACCGACATCGAACTACAGAGTCAATGGTGGTTCTGAATGCTACTGGTAGTAAGTACACATTTTCCTTGAAATGGTCACAGGTACGGGATATAATTTGAAACCCGTGAACTTGGCAATTGCAAACTACCCAATCAGCCTGTAAGTTTACGATCAATATATTGTGCAATGTATGTGTGTAACATTTGTAATTTTCACCTGTAATACACCTAGACCACATTTATCGGGCTCTTCGCCCGTTTATAACGGCCGAATACGGCAAGGTGTACAAAGTTAACACTACCGAGCTGACTTTGGTAAGCCTCTTGCCGAATTCCAAATATGCAAAGTTAACTGGCTTGATTTGGTATTATATTGCGGTCACAGTTCTAACCCCTCCCAAGACAAGATTGTGTCAATAAATTCGAATCTCGTTGGTGCTTTGTTGTGGTTATCTTTAAAAGACCTACCGTTGCGTCACCCTATGTAATGATTTCTTCATTTACAGTTATAAAATGTAAAGTGTACATAATAAAGAGTATTTTATCTACTTGATCGCTTTTTGCGACATCACCGATGTTTGATTATAATTCGGTTTAACGGTTTTCGTAAAACTTGGAATTAGTGATGAGGGATGAAAAGGTAATGAAATACTAGTTTTCAAGCTTATGGTAATTTGTCGAGCCTAATAAGAACGGAACGTAACAGGATTATATCAAGAATGCCGGGTTAATGTGAATTGAGAGGTTGTTCAGTTTCTAGGTAGGTAAATTGTTAATAACTTTGTTGAAATTTTAATAAACTATCTAAATCAGGATTCATATTTGTATAATATAAAATATTTTCATCCTAATAACTCAAAAATTAATCGGTGAATATCTTTTAGCTAGGGAAAATATCAAAATAAGTACGTCGAAGGTACACATTTGATAATAATATTCTGTAAGTACACAGTACGCTGTTACCTATACCTTAGAGATTTAAATTAGAGAAGGCATAGAATACCCAAAGGCTTAGGCTCCAAAATCAAAGTTCTGAGCAAATTCTCAACAGAACTATGTAGACAAATTAAAAATAAATTAGAGTATCAAGCTTGAAATGAATGAAAATTACTAATTTATGTCGATCTTTAATTTATCAGACTGATTACTTAAATCTGCAAATATGCAATTAATTAAAGTGCTTCATTCTGAGAATATAAAATGTCACTCCGACTCATCCCAACGGAATGAAAAGATGCCAATTTCACTGCACGACTAACAAGAACAAAATAATTATTCTGACTTAAAGATCCAGACTTTCAAATATGTTAAAGCCCTAACTTCTCAAGTGGAATCTAATCAAAGACCTGTAATGACCGTTTTACGAGTAACTAACACTAGATGACGCCTAAATGAATGCTCAAATATTAATGCACTGATGTAGGTATTTTCAACTCTAGACATTGACCCGAAGGATTGAAAATGTAAGTGTGCTTTCATTGAAGCATTCACGCTTAGATACGCAGACTAAGGCGAAGACGGCAGCACAAGCTCGGTGCTTACAGGACTGGTCTTCATTAGTTCAAAAGAGACAAGTTTGAAAAGGAGAAAAGGGGGCCATTTTTCCTGCAGAGGGACAGAACAGGCTGAAAATGAAATCAGAATCCATACTAATATTATTCTGTCTTTTCACGCCTAAACCGCTAAACCAATTTTGATGAATTTTGGTACATTGGACCATGGAGAAGTCCATAGCATAAATTTTATCACGGATGCACTAGTACGAGCGGCGACCGCAAGATCCGCTACGTCGTTTGATACTAAGAAAAGCCCAAGTATCCTCTCGGTATCAAATGACGTAAGTGCCATTTATTTTTTTACCAGACATGATATATTTTTTTTAAATTCCGGCCATGTCAAATTTTTGCCACCGATTTTTCGAAACTTAGCATCACTTTTATGAACATGTGCCATGGGGCTTTTTTTTTTCTATTATTGGCTCGCGCTTGACCACTATCTCACCTGATGGTAAGCGATGATGTAGTCTACGATGGAGCACGCTTGCCTAGTAGTTTATTTATTTATTTATTAAAACTTTATGCATAAGTATAAAGGCGGACTTAATGCCTTAGGCATTTTCTACCAGTCGACCTTAGGGTGGTGCAGAGATAAAACAAGGCAGGTGTAACTAAATGATAGGATGAATAGAGAAAAGAGTATATAGTAATTATTGCTTATCTTAGTATCACATGCATAGCGGATCTTGTGGTCGCCGCTCCTACGTTCGCTTGGGACGATTTCCGACTATACGCGGCGTAAAAATAATTCATAGTAAGGTGTCATTTACTCTTAGTTAAACGGGCAGTAATAAAATTTAATTAGCTATGTAATTAAGCTCACTGGAAGGGATCTGAGAGGTGTCATTGATCGCTGACTGATGCAATGTGAATGGCGCTTGCATCGAGCTACGGGCGAATTGCAAGCGCCATAATTATATGGGAAAACGTAGAACGAGACTGACGTAAGAACTCATTAAGTCGGATCAGTAAGTGCTTTGTTTTTGTGGGGAACTTGCATCAGAATCAGGTGTAAAATGGTTTCTTTTTATAGTATTTTAGGTGTGAGTTATTTTTTGTATTGGCATGCGACATTTTTTCTATAAAGTAATTATTAAGCACTTTATACAACAAATTTTAATGTTACTAGCACGTCTTGCCTTAAACAATTTAATTCTCTGACAATTAGACTAACTCAAATTTGTAAAATATAAATGCCAGCTCCTTAATATTTTTCAAGTTTGATAAAAAAATTGGGGTATAAAATAAAATAGTAAAAATGATGAAGTTGCCTTACTTATCTGTATGTGCATATTGTTGCATTCTTCATAAACTGCATGGTTGTTGTATGAAGCTCCAAGCAATGAGGAAGTACTGGATGCTACTTGGGAACTCAGCTCATCAGGCAATACCTAGCCACCTTATTCAATATCAATACTGGAAGAAAGTAGAGTAATTTTACGTAATAATCGTAATGCAATTTTAGAATTAAATACAAATTGAATTTTATAATTACAGTGGGTTTGTGCCGCCTTTATTTTTTCGTGATAACTGAGTCTGCAGAATGGAAAACTTTCCTTCTTTTTACCTTTACAAAAACTACTCCGTGTCGTAGAGTTGATTAAAGTTTTTACCGCGAAATCGCGGTGTAAAATGTATATTTAATTGTAGCGGCTTAAAGAGTCGCTGCCGTTTCTCCACTTACAATAATTGGTACTACAATACGAACTTAACTTCTACAAAGCTTTTAGTGGCGAGAAACGCTAACATTCTCGGCCGCGACACGAGTTGATTTCGTAACACCTAATAGGCGATAAAGCATCGATTTTCACACAAAGAGAGGTTAGTGGCGCAACACCGACCCCTTTTCAATAAAATTCACATTTTCTTTCACAAGTCGGGTGTTGGTGCCTGGGTAACATTCATGACGGAGTTTAGTGACTTCCGAAGTAGCAGGTTATCAGACGTGGGGGTGCGGGGGGCGTGTGGGTCCGCGGGAGGGGGCGAGGGAAAAGCTGGATGCTGGTGGTGTATTCGCGCCCCCGCATTCTAGTCCCGGCGCTCGGCGCGCTCGCTCGCGCCTCCTTTCCGCGCGACTCATTACGCGTACTCTGTTCTTATTTTTATTTACTTACGCAGCGTTCGATTGCTTCTTTCTGTAACGTGTGCCGGAGGTTTGTTGTGACTGTTGATTGTTGCAAAGTGACGGTGTGATTTTCACGGTTCCTTTTTGTCATGAATTTGCGTAACAACTGCGGCTAATTTATGGAAATTATAATTTGTATTGTACGTAATTATTTTGGGATTTATACTGCTTCAAACAACAAAAACAAAATGTTTAACTTCAATTATTTTCTTTAAAAATTTTACTCAATCTTAATATTATTTTGCGTGTTTTTACTGTGTCAACAATATTGATTATAATTAATTACTACATCTATAAATAATATTATTATTAGGTCTACTCTATCTTTGTTGTGGTGATTCTTGTCTGTTTATTATAAATTTGCGATAACTAGGTACGAGTGCAATTTTCTGCATAAGTCTATTAAAATTGCAGTTTATAAACTTGAGTCGGTATGCCGCTAAATCCAGCTAGGTCAGTCCGTCTCAAGTGAAACTGTTGCCTTAATCGACCGCTATTCTAATAATACTCGTGATATCTAGGTACTGAATAATTGTTAAATATATGCAACTAATCGACACCATATCGTCTACACTGACAGCATCCGATTCGTATTCATTGGAACACCAACGTCGAAACAACTGTACCTAGATATATTCGGTCATTTAGTGCGAGAAACAAATACAAACCAGAATTAGCTACAGTAATGAAAATTCGGTTTTGAACAATGAAATTACAGGTGTTCGCGTTTTTTATAATCGAAATACGTAGGTAGGTATATAGCTAATTGACGTCGTATTTTAAATAGTTTGAATAACATTTAAGCATTGAAAGTTGTAACAAACATAGCAAAAGTAGGTTAAAGTAGAACAAACGAAATTATTTAATTTGCAACCTAAACAAATGTAGGTCGGGGCCGATGAATTAAACATACTGAAGATTTATTGTTCGAATATGTAAATACTTACTGAAAACCGCCAAACCTTAGGTTGAAATCTTATACCGAAATATTTAATTCATACAAATGTGTACAAATCTACTGTATTAGTGTGAGGCAATAAAAAACATTCATACAATTCAGATCAGAGGCATGAATCGAGATGAAATATCAATCAGTCGTCAAAGTGATGCGTAGTACGTTTGTATGGGAAGTGATTCCCATGTTCCGTCCTACTCTACTTGTCGGCCACTCGTGCAATGTGGCTTTAGTAAGTACACACGCTCAGAAAAACCATAAAACTGCGCTTTCGATCCGGACCCGTAGCTCGTGGACAAGTTTCTATCTGGGATGATAATCAAGTACAGACGCGTGCGAAAACCCATGGTCCTTTATAACACCGAATCTTAATTGAGGACGCAACTAAGATTTGGTGAAAAACGTTTTTATCTTTTTACCCGCCATATAATACTAAACCAAATATCAACACGGAGGCTGTAAACCCATTATATATTATCATTTCAGATTTGCCCGAAAAAGCCAATTTATTTTCTTATTTCAGTTTTTAATTTGTTTTGTGTATTGTAAAGGATGTCAAGTATCCCATTCCGTTCGGGCAAGTTCGCTATTTACACGCTCCCGCTAATGTTTCCATTGTCCAACATAGAGGCCTCATTAAAAATAAACATCAAAAGGAAAACTTAATCCAAATGTAAACTCGGGGACTCTCCAAATTGTATTTTATTTGTCGTATTATTGTTTATCATCTCAAATAGATATTAAGTATTTTGGATCTTTCCTTACATTTTTGTACGCAAGGAGGATACCAAGTTAAAACGGCTTTTACCTAACTTTTTCTTTATTCAAATGAATTTCTAAAAGTTAAGGGTAAACTTTGAAGTTATTTTACAAATGAAGACGTGACAAAAGTTATGGCGAAATTCTTAGTGACCAGATAAAATCGTTACTAAATTTCTTTGAATTTTTACTAAATGCTACTTCAAAGATATTTATGAAATTTCATAGTTTTCTTGCAAGCATGCAGTGGAGTACGAAATTATAATAATAATTTGATAATCGCTAAAAAGTTGCCATTCAATGTCATTATTAAGGAGACTGCTAAATAAATTCTTGAATGGTAAATTAATTCAAGCAACGATGTAACCGATCCATCATACAAATTATATCGATATTATTCACAAGAAAAGTGCTTCTATGAAGCACGCGTTTGCGATGGCAAGCCTAAGCTGGATTGGCAACTTTCTTAATACGTCCCTACACTCCCTTATCTCTTGACGCGCTCTAGGCCGGACACTTAAGCACAAATCTATTATAGAAAATAACTACCCGTGGCTTATAACCACCGACCGGTCCAGACAGAATAATAACTTTTTAATAACTATCATGCACGGAGATTTTAAGAGAATATTCTTTTTGAAGAGAATATTTTAACAGGAATTCAAGCATCCATAAAAATGCCGTAAAATTGTCTCTTATTTTTAAGACGGTGTTTAGTATCTTTTTGAAGGATATAACTCCAATCAATTCCGACAAGGTCTATCGAAGTATTCGCATTGTATATACACGAAATTTGCTGTCTAAACTGATTTATGTTACGTTTTCATATTTCCCAATTTACTTGTTAATATAATAAGTTATTCTATAAGGTTTCTCATTATAAATTGGATTATGAATAGCTGAGGTCAAACAGTTGCGGAGTTGAAAGGTAAACTAAAACTAAAATTTCGAATGAATTCTCTTGTTTTTACTTAGTTTTTTTAATGAATTGATATAAATAAGCTTTATTTTTGGTTGATTGTTTGGTTTCAGGAATATAATGATAGCCTCGGAATGGCTGAAGTTTTAATTTCTAGGTCGGGAACGTTTCCTAGCTAGGGTGTAACATCTGTCGTTCATTCTGTCATAACAATCGCAGTAGGTACTAATTTATTCAGTCGTTATCTTGTTATCTATTGTCATGAGTTAACATTTTTAGTTTTGTTCGTAGTTTTCTTTGAGTTGGTATCTAACTTATAAATCGTTTTAGATTAGTGTACCGTTAAATCTCCAGATTTAAGGTTTAGGCTGCAAATTCTATTCCGAGGTCGATTGCTATTTCTTTTGGGAATCTGTCGAGTTACCTACCTACTTTCATTATTATATATTACTGTATATTGTTAAAACAGTGTTGTAAGTAAGGAAAGGACCGGTAAATACCTACATACAAAGGTAATCACCGATTGTTTAATCAGCAAGTACAATTGCACGAGTATAACTATTCATGTATGCTTACACGATGCGTCTCGATACATAGAATACATGCAAAACCTTCTAGCTCAAAATTTAATGTAGATTTGGGATAGAACTCCAATTTGATTCTCTGACAAAGCCACAAGTAAGCCCTTGTATTAAAATATTTTCATTAAGGATAGGAAGTTTTTCATCGTCTACGTATAACCTTGATATTTCTGCTATCGGGCAAATACCTGATGTAATATGAAGGTGCTTAAGATTCCATCTCAGTAACATGCAAAATTGTTTGGGGGATCATCCGCGGTTTTATCAACAGAGATGTGAAAAAATATAACAGAGGTGAGATCAGAAACGTTTTATGAATATGATTACTGACATGTATCAAATCTACATAGAGAAAAACAGAAGCTTACAAAAATATTGGCTTGGAAACGTCGTGGATTAATTCGCCAAGAGTAAAGCAATTTATATTTATTATTTTTGTTTTAACTCTTCGTGTCTATGCCCTAAATGTGACTAGATAGGTCGCAAGTTTAAGCGTTATTTGAACTTTGACATTGACACAGTCTAGCACCGATTTTGAGAAACTAGACTTGACTTTCATGATACCTAGCTTCTGATTTTGTGGCTTTATTTTATACATTGTATAGAAAAATAATTAATGGTGATAATGTGCAACATTGATCGGTGGTGTAATGCAACTTCGTGTTAATAAATGTCCCTACATTTTTTCTGTCCCTAGTGACAGTGCAAAGTTCAGCTTTGGTTTGATCGTGCCGACGGATGCCGTTATCACTGTCCATAAGCAAGCATTCGAAATTGTACTAAATAGTCAATTAAGCTACAGAGTCATTTTGAAACTTGTGTGCATATATTTGCATATATAATATTTGGGTAAAAGCAGCTATTTGTGCCGTAAATAGAACTCTATAAATATAATTACAAACAAAATATAAAGTCTAAACCGAACTGGACGTCCAATATGATATCGGATGCAAATGGATGCATGACTGATTTGCATATTGTGTTGTAAAAGGGTTTGAATGGTGACCAACTGACCTGTGACCGCAAATTCTTTTTTTAATTAAGAATGTCGTTGAATTTGATGTCATTGCTCCACGTTCAAGTTTAAATAAAAAACGCGGATTTTTTTAAAGGATATGAAAAAGAAACCGGCCAAGTGCAAGTCGGACTCGGGTGCACGAAGGGTTCCATACCATTATCGCAAAAAACGGTATAAAAATCACGTTTGTTGTATGGGAGTCTCACTTAAATATTTTTTTTATTCTGTTTTTAGTTTGTTGTTATAGCGGCAACAGAAATACATCATCTGTGAAAAATTCAACTGTCTGTCTATCACGGTTCATGAGATACAGCCTGGTGACAGACGGACAGACAGACAGACGGACCGCGGAGTTTAGTAGTAGGGTCCCGTTTTTATCCTTTGGGTACGGAACCCTAAAAAAGGAGTAAATAATGAAAGTAAAAATCGCAAATATTGGTACAATTCAGTTTTGCATTTCCTCAGAATATTATTGGAATTATAAAAAAATAACTGATCCTTTGCCAGAAAATTGCGCACGTTGGAAGAAAAAATAATTATTGTCATTCCCTTCGTTTGTGATACATAAACTGAATTTGAATATTATCCGCATTCGTTGGCAGAATCCTGGATCAAACGGATTAGTAGATATGTAAAATGCTTGAAATTGAGTTTTGTTTGGAAGGCAAAGATACCTTCTTACATGCGAAGTAATATGGAATTATACATATGAGAAGATATCTTATATTTTTGCTTCTAACTTCTAACGAATCTTAACTAGGTCGGTACCGGTTTAAAATTTTCGTTATTTCTGCTGCCACTGTTGAGCTAAATATCTAGACATTCAGCTAGTTCGAATACTGTGATAAAGAAGGCAAGGAAATTCAAAAATAAAAGAGTAAAATATTCAAGCACTCAATCACCATTACTCCTCGTAAATTTTTCTAGGCAATCTTAAGCCGCCTGTAAGTGACACCCAGTTCTGTCCCATTCAAATAAGTAAAGGAGGCGTGGTCTAACGGAGAGGGATGGGTGTGAATTTGACAGAGGTTGTTAATTATATGGTCGTCAATGTCGATCGCGAGCTCCTTGCGGTTTCAAGGAAAATTACGAGCCACGTACATGGCTCGTTTAACACGCGTACAGTTTAATGAAGTCGTAAAAAAGGGAATACAGAGGTCTGACTCGAAGATTTTTTTCTCAACGTTCAATTTGTTATTTATACGTAAATGTATCTGTTTTACGGAAGGCGCTTAAGAGGAACACGTAGGATGAATTCGATACGGTAAAATCTTCTGAATGGTCTATTTTTTTTCTCCAATTAGGGAAAGTAGGAAAATAAGTGGTGTCATTATTTTCCAACCCAGGAAAAATTATACAGCCGTAGTAATGCTAACAACTTTTAGGGACCAATAGTTTTATTTTAATTACTTCCACCGGCTCTGTTTACCTTTTATTAGAAGTAAAGCAAATAGGTATGCTTGCCCTAATTACTTGTCGAGTTTTAATCACCTGCTACCTAGGCACTATCTAAATTAAGAAGTTAATTCAAAATAAAGAGAGTATCATAAGTGTTTAAGTATCCGAATAAAACGTAGCACGTCTAGAAACTTCACACAAATTTTAAACGAAACTTTAAATGAAAAAGTTGTGAAAGCGGTATGTACCGTTTTTCTTTTAATTTTACACTTGTACTCGTCAAGTACATATAATAAAATTCCAGTTAATTGTCTGCAAAGTTCGAGTTAATGCGTTTTGTTCTATAACTCATTTTTGTAAAGCTTTTCATGACCGATCCACAAACAACTTTAAAGTGAGTTACACAACTTATAAGTGCGAAGTTATAAACGTATTTCTAGACTGGGGTGAATTAAAATGGTGGCTAGTGTGCACAAATAATGACCAACAGTTATAGTTGAAGTTTTATAGTACCCAGAACCCATACTTATTGGCAAGGTACTAAACATTTTCAACTGTCAATAAAGGTTGGTCATTATTTGTACAATCAAACTCGTTTAGATCAGTCCTCCCGCAATGTGGGGCGAGTCCGAATAGAATAATGACGCGGTGTAATTGACGGGTCCCTGAAGTTCTGGTAATTAATTTTCGACTGGCTCCGATCTATCAGAGTTTACATGGAATTAATAAGGATTTGGGAAGGGCGATAAGCGTGCCTTTTTAGAAAGAGGCCACATTTGCGCGCGTGGCTCCGACAGGCCACGGCCCGCTGTCGAAACACGCTAATTTGCATGCAAAACTTTTCATCAAAGTTATAATCCGCGCCACAATATTGGCAACTGGGCGAACAAATCACTTCTCGGTGTTACCTAACTCGGGTATACCGTTTCAATAAGCTGTGATTACATTAAGGTACCGATACTCATACACGCTGTAATATTAGCAGCCTCGGTGAAGTCTACATAATAATTAGCAAGTTAAAATTACAGTTCTAAAGTTGTGGTTCTGAAATGTTAAGAAAATTTATTAATTATTTGCAGCAGCTTGAGTTTGCAAGTTTTGCAAGGTTACATAATCTGTCTATCTGTAGCCAATCTTATTAAATATTTTTAGTGCCAATCTGTGGGTAGTCATTGTTTATGAAACCACTACTTCAGAAAATAAGGTTGATACATGTTTATCACTACAGGTGGTAAAAGTGGAGAGCGCTAATTTTACGTTATTTGATAAAACAAAAATCTTTTGAAGACAAAGCGCAATAAATTATTGTTTAAAGCCGTAAATTCGCAGCAACCGTGTCAAATCGTTTACTTTAATGTAGATAAAATAAAACAATATCTTCATAAATTGTGTTTACCTGCCTTGCGTCCAATAATATTTTGTGTACTGAGCCTTTCGCTTATCTTATTTAATATTTTATTTGATAAATGTAGGTAATGTAGACTGCTCTTACATATTTAAATCGCGTATACATGTAGGTACGGAGGTTAAGTTAGCATTCAGCGCGTTGAGTTATTCAGAAGCAGAGTTTTGCAAAACACAGACAACAAGCTTGTCCAATTCCATACGCTAATTTGAGTAACTGTCTAGGAATTAAATTAGGCTGTGACGCTTATGGTCGGTGCACAAGTATCTAGGAGGCATTGCAGTTGTGGCGTAGAAATCCCTATCAAAGTTTTATTGCTCAATCAAACCGTGGTGTAACCGGCCCCAGAATGTTAGGAATTATTAATGCACTAGTTTGCTTTGCCCACACACCTTAATTGTAACTGACGGTTGTTGTTTATTCACGTTTCACCTGTCTATTTACGAGATACTTCGTTATGAGAAAGTTATTAGAACTTTTAATGTGGCTCATGTGGCTGTTTCATTTGTTTGCAATCGAAAGTAATAGCTGACCAAATCTCGTATGAAGTTCTTATTAAAACTTTGTGATTTGGCTCTATATTTTGATGGAATATGTGGGAGTTAGTGTTCCTTTCAAACAATATAAAAAAGTTGGAAATAGCTAGGATGTAAAATCTGACTTCTTTCTATGATTATTTCGTCTTATTGCCGCGATAAACCGTTTCTCTGAATATCCCTGGACACATAGGTACAACATTTAGGTTACCTATTGGCTTTATGGCATAAAAGTATTATCCAAAGGGTATTAAGGGCGTTTGTGGCCTCATATAGCTCTTACATATGGCGCAATAGTATTAGAGTGCACTTAGACTATTCTAGTTGACGATCAACACACTTACGTAGTATCTACTTAGACAAGTAGCTCTTATATCCTGTAATATTGGATTATCCTAGTAGAATGATCGGCATAACGTAATTTGTTTCTAGGTATCTACTCATACTTGATAAGTATGAAAGTGTACCTTTGTAAGTATTGTCTTTTTAATAAGAAAAATGTATTTTTTTCAATAGGATACAAAAACAGCTCTATATTCCCAAATTAAGGCATTATTTGTACCTTTCGACAAACTAACCGACATTTATTAGATTTTCGTGTCCGTGGAGAATACTCTACGAGGTAATTACTTAGATATTGCTCGAGTTTTTGACTCACTCGCACATTTCGGTAGATACGGAAACGTAAGACGTAAGTAATAACTTCTTATGATACAATTTTTTTATAGCTCCTTGCTATTAATGGTACAATATCGATGGTTGCGTTCAAACAACTTTAAACCGATCCGATATTGTGACATGTTACATCGTATATAATAAAAATAATAGAGGTGTAAATAATGTGACATTTTTCACCGATAGGTTTTTTAAGAATCTATTTTCTATATATCTACCTACTACCGAAAACGAAGCCAACCGCATAACAGTAGATACCTGTTTGTAGCTACTTGCCAATTACGCGCGTATCATCTTGAAATTTTCAGATTTAATTATGGCCAGTTTATGTCGTTTTTGAGCTATTTTCGAACTCTGTTCTCATTTGTTCATCAGTCTCTTTGTTTGTCTGTGAGTTAATGCGCTTTCAAGAACCACTTACTGAATTTTACGTGTTGTATCAGTGTTTCATGGTTAGGTTATATATATATACTAGCTGACCCGGCAAACTTTGTTTTGCCATAAAAACACCTAATATGCATCTACCCTACCTACCCTACTTACCCTACCTACCCTACCCTACCCTACCTACCCTATCCTACCTACCCTACCTACCCTACCCTACCTACCCTACCCTACCTACCCTACCCTACCTACCCTACCCTACCTACCCTACCCTACCTACCCTACCTACCCTACCCTACCTACCCTACCCTACCTACCCTACCCTACCTACCCTACCCTACCTACCCTACCCTACCTACCCTACCCTACCTACCCTACCCTAACTACCCTACCCTACCTACCCTACCCTACCTACCCTACCCTACCTACCCTACCCTACCTACCCTACCCTACCTACCCTACCCTACCTACCCTACCCTACCTACCCTACCCTACCTACCCTACCCTACCTACCCTACCCTACCTACCCTACCCTACCTACCCTACCCTACCTACCCTACCCTACCTACCCTACCCTACCTACCCTACCCTACCTACCCTACCCTACCTACCCTACCCTACCTACCCTACCCTACCTACCCTACCCTACCTACCCTACCCTACCTACCCTACCCTAATTTTACTTTTTTTTTTTTTTTTGTAAATCTAAACCATTCTCGAATCTCCACGAACACACACAAAAAATTTCATCAAAATCGGTCCAGTCGTTTAGGAGGAGTTCAGTCACATACACACGCACACAAGAAATATATATATTAAGATATCAATATTTTGTTAAATAAACTTAAAATTCGGCAAGCTACGTAAGTAATAATTTTATTTGAAAAAGGATTCGCCTATGTTACTTCACAATCATCCCCCGAGATAGAACCTAAATCGAAAATATATACATTTTAGATCAAAAGCAATAAGTGCGTATAATTTCGTGGTGAAACTATAAACAAACTATTCCATACATAATCACTGACCCCATTTGGGGGAGCCGCCCGAATCGTAAATAACTAGGTATCACGTGGTTCGGAATCACGACTTGAATGGAGAAATTTATTACAGTCACACATAAAAATAAGTGCGTCTTTATTGCCAGAGGAATATATTTTAGATTATTTGCTAATGAGAACCTTCGCTGGGTGCTGAAAGCGTAAGCGGAGGTGGGTAATGATAACAAAATCGCAGAATATAAATAACTATCTAAAAGGAACTACTTTTCCAGCTACACGACATGCGTCGTTGAACTGCCTACACAATTTCTTTAGCCTACTGTTGCAATAAAAACACCGCTTAGGCAAAGTTAGCAATTTAGGATATTCATGCATCCAGTTGGTCTCTTTAGTCAAAGCTTACGTAGCTTATTTAACCTACTGCAAACAGAATACCGACACTAATGTGTAGAATATCCGAATAACAAATACCGATGCTGTTTGTACGTAGCTACCGGTAGTCGGTATTTGTATAAATGATTCCCAACCATGTCACCGCTGTTCGGGAATGACTGCGTTTGTCATAGAGTCACTCTCAATGGGGAAAATCGAGAGGCATCGAAGTGTTTGTCGAGCGTATGTGCAACGTATCGATGTCACCGCCGACAATATCGATACCGAGGGGGAAAATGATCGAGTTTTCATATTAGCCTCCACTAATGTGCGGTAGGGTGAGAACGCGTCTTTTACCTTTTACGTTTCGAGCACTCACGCTCAAGGCTGAGCAGCTACTATTGTACACTTCAATCTTATTACATTTTTAATGTACGACGTGACTACCCTTATTAGGGCAACCTTAGGCATTTTCGCCTTCTCATTATAATTCTATACAAACATTAGTACGCACAAGTAATATTTTACGGTCAACTTTCAGAAAGTGACCTCCGTGAGACAAAGGGTCGATGGGATTATCCCAACTACCTGCTTTAATACAGGTAATTCCCAGTGGATTCATAATTTAACTGTGAACTTCTGATACACTAGTTTGCACATTATTCGCTTGTCTGATTCGTTAATCTTTATTATGTGATGTTCAACATCTGTTAGAAGTTTATTACTTTAGTTCGAATAGTCCTGATTAATATTAAATACATCTGTAACTGTGTGACCAACATATATTGCGTTGCGATCGTTTATTTATTACATTTCAATTCAAATTGTCGCGAGTCTAACGCGATAAGCCCTAGTAAACAAATTAGGTCTAGTACCAAACAGCGAAGCGAATAGCCTTAGCGACAACACTCGTATAGGGAGTCGAGTGGCTCGTTGATTTTTAAACGGGTTGTAAGCTAGTTATCTCTACATGCGTAGGGCTGGTAACGATGTTAAAAAAGGAACCGTGAAAATCACTGAACTTTGGCACGTGTGTGCTTGGTTTTACAATTCTTACTCTTTCACTTATTTACATTTTATCTTTTAGTGTATTAAGTGCTACAAGGTATACGGTACAAAGACTATTATAGTGAAGAAGACAATATGGCGTGTTCTTGGATCATTTGTTTGTTAGCGGTGGCAGTGACGGCGGAGGCCACTCAATACGACGACGATTACGACACCTACACAAAAGCTTACGACTACAAAAGTGCAGGTAATTTTAATGGTTTCTCCATTTTATTCCGAACTACCAACTTTCATGCGACCAATTTGATTTTCACCGTTATGCCTCTCAATCGAACCGAATGGCGTCCTCTCAAATTGAGTTTTGTAACGAAGCCTTCAAGGCAATAGTCGCTGGAGCCTCTAACTAGATTTTCGCACTGCCTAAAGGGAATAGATGTGAACAATGCCTATATATTTAGTTTTCACTACATACATTTAACTCAATATAACTACCTACGATTGTACTTTTGCGTATGTACGAATACTATATACTAAGTGAGAAATTATATCCTACCACTCACTATTATAAACGTGAAAGTCTGTGAGGGTGGATGGATGGATGTTAGTTACTCTTTCACGCGAAAACTACGGCACGGATTTTGATGAAACTACAGAAATATAGCTTGCACATCAGAATAACACGTAAGCTATAATTTATAAAGATATTGGGAGGAGTACTAATACCACGCCGGCGGCAGCTAGTAATAACAAATTCTTTACATAAAAATACCAACTATTTCAAAGCAAGTCTTAATCGAATGGTAGAACAGGTTTGAATAAAACATGTGGGGTGTCTAGTTAGACTAAAACATTAATATACTGTTAAAACGGAGCTCCGGTAGATTGTTTTAAAACGATTTAGTACAAACATGTTTTTGAACTCACTCCTTTACATGATGTAATAGTAAGTATAAAATTTAATAATACGACCGAAAATATGGACAACCTGGTAATTTACATTAGGTACACGATTATTCTGCTTACGCTGTCCTGCATATCACATTTTTACCCGACTGCCGAAGGAGGGTAATGTGTTTATCAGTCTATGTATGTATGTATACATATATGTATGTTTGTTCCTATGTGGCGTTCTAGACACCAAACGCGTTGGCCATCAATCGATTCGTCTTAACCCTGCGAGTGTCACTGGCTACATTAAAATTGGAAAAGAAAAAAATGGCGGATTTTGCGCGCCATTTTGTGGGGGATTTTTTTTTTCCTTCCATACACATTGTGTGGGGTATCAAAAAAAAGTGTTTTAAGAGGTGATTTCAAAAATATATAACACTTGTATGTTTAAATGTACCAAATTCTAAAAAAACAATAACTAATAAGTTATAAATAATAAAAGTTAATTAAAAAATCAAAAAACCCGCCTGCTTAAAAATCGAACTAAAAAGACGTAAAAAAGGAGAAATTCATGCTGTGCAGTAGGAGGATACATATAGGTTTTGGTCAGCCAGCTCGCGAATATGTATCCTCCGACTCCGACTCGTGTATTTTTTTTATAAAGGCAGATTTACCTTTTTTTTTTTTTTTTTTTTTTTTTTTTTTACTATGTATAGGCCTGTGTTTGACCACAATCTCACCGTGGTCAGTGATGATGTGGCCGATGGTGGTAAGCACACAAAGCCTAGAAGGGAACTGGCTCTCAAGTGCTGCTGTCGGAACACACCGGAAGGTGCTTGGCGACAGATTTTCAACTTGAGGGTGGTTGCCAGCCAGGCGGGTACTACAAAGTACCCTACCACCGTGCTATGGTTTCCTCACGATGTTTTCCTTCACCGAAAGCTCAAGCTCATTGTAGGATTCGAACCCGCGACCTTCGTCTCGGTATCCGACGTCACTACCACTGAGCTATCATCGCCTTAAACCTTTACCTTATATCAAACACGGAAATATTATTGCACAGTTTCGGTACATGTTGACTGGTAAAATAGCACAAACAGTAGAATTCGTAGGCGATCCGCGTCGTAGCAGATGTGACGTTCACCGCGTTGCCGTAGCTTAGGCGTAGCGCGCTACGCGTGTTGAAAACCAATCTCCAACTCTTCGTAGAACTTGGTTACGCGCACAAACTCAATTTCATTTCCGATGGGTCAAACAAGCTGTCGATGGCAATTCCGCTTTGCGCGCTTAATTCCAGCAACATAATAAACACAGCGCGCAATATATAAGTAGCATATTATGCTAGTGCGCTCCAACACTCCCAGTTACGTCGGTAACGAATGCACTCATCGCTGTTTGGTGCAAGTAAGGCCCGGTAATACAATTTTCCGCTGCTCTGACGCTATTGCTATCTTGGGGACAATTTGGCCTAATGCTTGTGCATCTCGCGTTCGCAACGAACATTGTTTAAAATATTTCGCGGCAATAGCTGTAGTCAGCAGCAAGTTTCACGGATATTGAAACTTTAATTTACTTTTTAATTCCACTTGTAACATTATGAATTTGTAATTTCATGTGACGCAAACACATCCGAATGACCTCGGTATGAATATATAACACGCACGTATAGGTAAGCTCAAAGAAATTTCACAGCGAAAAAATAGGTACCCACTACGAACGAACCCGTTTTGAATACACGCGTACATATCCTACATACAGTTTGTTTCAAAGCTCTTTTGAAACATAAAACCCTTGTTCAGTCACCTTTATTCTTTTGATGCTTGCTCATAAAACCTGTGATATTTTAACGTAAGAAACACAGGTTAGAAGTCACAAGATCGATAATAATGTGGCTTTACAAAATCCTATAATTTGAAATATCGACCTTTTAAAATAAATTTATGAAATTAAACTAGTAAGCACCCACTCATACTTTCTTGATAACTGAAAGTTGTCACCAAATATTTTTAAATTTCATATAAACGTGGAGGATTTTCGGCAACTATGAAAGCGTATAGGTACAATTATAAAATCCAATTTTCTCCCAATTCGTGAAACATTTCTGTATAAATTTGATCTTTGGTGAAGCCGCCGGATAAATACGAAACAGTTATTATTTATTAACCAGAACATCATTATTTCATTTAAACCACAATATGGAATACGCTTTATTAAAATTTTAACATGTTACATTTCCTACCAACTAGAGTAGAATTGAGCCACAGTATTGGAGGAGTATACTAACATTAAACCGACATATTGTTCCTTTTTTATTTTATATGGATTTTGCTCTTGACTCTAGTCTAGGTCAGAAGGTGACAGAGACAAAGTCAACGATGGAGCGAGCTTACCCAGAAGAATCCTGTTCACTCTAACTTTGAAGAGATCCTCCTTGTTACGAAGTACCTACTTAGACAGCATGTCAAGTTCAAACACAATAATGTTATCGAAAAAACGTAACTCGAAAACCGAGTGTGTGCGATTGAATGTGAACACGATATGTCATTACATCAATGAGAATCGTAGATACGGAGGGCTCCAGAGGCAATTTCGCGGACGGCAATTTTTGTCGCCATTTCGCGTTAGAGTGATTTCATTCCACGAGAAGACATAGCTGTCGAACTAGCTTATCGGACGGGCGCAGCTAGACGTATCTCTTCGATTTACTCACTTGTCTGGCCGCGGCTCAATACCAGAGACATTTATGGCCTTTTCTTGCGGTCCCGATTAGTGATTCACATCACTATCGGTCGTAGAACAACTGCGAGACTAAATTGCGCCTGACAGGACCGTTCGGCTAATGGGACCGTACCCGACGAATTAATTAACTGTACACTGTCGAATAATCTCTTTGTTCGACTAGTAACGACTTGTATGGATACTTGCACAAATGTTAATCAGCAAAATTAACTGTGATAATTGCCTATTAAATATTTGATGCTACATACTAGTTTGGCTTTTGTGAAATGTTTGTCAAAGCAAAATTAATGTGCGTTCGTGCTTAAATCAAATGCAGTGATAAGTTTGGGAGCGTAAAGGGTGGTGGCAACAATGTTTCTAGGAATGGAGCGTTTTGTCATCAACTAAGTTATATAGCTATCGCTAACTACATAGCAGTTGGAAATCTCACGTAAAACATTAATGAGAAAGTTGGCGCGATAAGGCTTCAAACAAGGATTGAAGCAGGACGGCTGAGAAGAAGCTCCCATTAACATTCCAGCGTGAAGGGGGCAATAATGTGGGTGTTACACGGTGAACGTTTCACTCGAGCAAATAGCCGCGCTCAGGGATATAGATATTCTGTTACGAATATACGGGGAATACCGCTTCAGTACTGTAATCGGGCAAAATATTGCTATAGTTTGAGAAGAAATTGGTATGGATATATCCTTCGAAATAACTGCAGAGACAGCAACAACGAAAATATTACTCTATTCTTAGTTGTCGAACTTGGAGGGTTCTCTAAAAAGGTTACAGTCACAAGAAAGATCTTAAGTTTTATTAAATTTGTGTGAAATTTCTAAGTTGCTCCACGAACTATATTTACAGAAGCTCTAGCTAGGACTAGGTATGCATTTAGAAGACTACCCACCCAAGTTAAAACTTAAGTCTCCTTAAGTCTAACGATAGCTCTTTGTTTATAAATGTATTGACGATGTTAGTTAACCGCATCATCCAAACAAAAGACGAAATAGCTAATAGCTAAACCGCAACCCAGAGTAGGTATATAAGAAATGTATATGCTAAATATAACACCATAATTAATATAATAAAATTCAATGCACGTAGGTACTTGGTACATCGTAGAACAAAGATATCGCGCGAAGTTTTATACTTAACGTTAAACGTGAAAAGATTATAAAACAGAGAAGGAATATAAACTGTAACGAGAAGACTTAGAAGAAGACTACTTCATACAAAGGTACAAAAGTTACAACCTAATATTACCGGCGTAACACAAACGTTACAGTAAATTCTGGGGTAAAATTAGTCAACAGTTTGTAAGTGAAGTGTATACCTATTGTTAGTGAAGTTTTTTACGGCGAGTACGGTGCGAAATACCGCTTTACGTTCCAACAATCTCTGATGGTACACTTGAATTTATCGTGCGGGTTACACAGTAAAAGGGCTACGTAGTCGGCGGTGGCGGCAAGGCGATATTATTCGGCAGGGGTGCGTTTTGTTTACAAATTGCTTGGCGGCGCGTGCCCGCCCTGCCTCGCCTCGAATCACCCCGAGATAAAGCGGCTGCTGCTACCCGCCGATAATTTTCTTAAACCTTGTTTTATACGCACGTTGAACGGTGATTTCAGCCGTAAATGGATTGATCCAGTTTACGGCATCCCCTGCCTTGGCTGAGGGAAATTAGAGCGATGCTGTAAAGTGGATATTATAACGGAATTTTTGCAAAAAAATTGTTTTATTAAAGTCCTTGTGAGATTTTTCTTCAGTTTTTATAAGACACATTTTTCAGTCCTGTTTTTACATAGGCATTTCAGTTTTTGGCAGTTCAATTCGAAACTTTTGATATTGTTTCAGAATTCCTTGTAACAAACTGAGATTAACATTAAATTATTCGCCTCATGAATATTCTAAAGTGTATGAAGGGAGACATATGTGGATACCCAACCTATATGCTAAAAATACATGTTTTCTACATAATGTGGCTTAGTTCAATATAAGTGGAGATTAAAGACCCTCGGAAGCGTCAACATGGTCCCCGTCACATCTTCCAAATAAATTAAAAAGGAGTAAGATCCTTCTCGGGGTGTCACCTCGTTAAATATCAACATCTACAAATGTAAACTTAAGGTTCATTTTACTTTGACGTTTAAGAGTTACAAAAATATTTATCAGCGAAATTGCGTTTGGCCAAGAAGTAATGAAAAATTCAGCCTTGACGCGACCTGTGTCACTAAACCTTTAACGATATTGCTGGATACTTTTGTCTTCAACTTGATTAAGTTTATACTGTGTGTTCTGCAGCTACGGTTTCATTCAATTAATTTAATGTATTTTCATTACAGAGAGTCGCACTTGTACGCAGTCAGAGTTCCGATGCAAGACAGGAAGATGTATCCCGCTGTCCTGGCACTGTGACAATGAAAAAGACTGTCCTGATGGTTCAGACGAGGAGCCCGGCACTTGCAGTCAGTATCAAACTTTATTGTCCACACTCGCACCAGTAAACTTGCCATATTATAATAAACATTTTTATACTCCTTTTGATATTTAATTCCAGTTTCATATTTTGGTAGAAATAAGATACTGGAATTAAATATCAAACTTCCAGCCGTATACCTACACACAAATTAATTAAAATATTATAATACCGGGCATTAACGATGTAAACATGTTCGTAAGTCAATTCTATGATAGGTATTAAGTTTATTTTTAGGGTTCCGTACCCAAAGGGTAAAAACGGGACCCTATTACTAAAACTCCTCGGTCCGTCTGTCTGTCTGTCTGTCTGTCTGTCACCAGGCTGTATCTCATGAACCGTGATAGCTAGGTAGTTGAAATTTTCAAAGATATTGTATTTCTGTTGCCGCTATAACAACAAAAACTAAAAATAGAATAAAATAAATATTTCAGTGGGGCTCCCATACAATAAAGTTGATTTTTTTGCCATTTGTGCGATAATGGTACGGAACCCTTCGTGCGCGAGTCCGACTCGCACTTGGCCGATATTTTTTAATTAATATTAAAACGAACGTCAATTTTGCCGGGCCGCCCGTTTAGTGTATATTTGTGTGTGGAAAATAAGCAAACACTGTTATTTTGGCAAATTTACTTTAGGGTCGAGTTGGCAGTCAGTCGCCTATTGTTTAGACGTAGAACAATGAAAAAACAAGGTCGCAAAATGACAAAGCCAGCAAGGGTATAAAAACTGGACGATCCTGTGATCTCAACCCGAGAGTTAGCCTTGTTATTAGAAACCGAAATACTTTTTACTTACAGCAATTCGGATTTAAACAAGCTGTGCCCTCTACAGTGATGATCATTTATCATTCAGTTCAATGTTCTAGACCTAAAAAGAATAATGGACCGTCTACGCGTCTATCTAAAATAAAAGCTAAAACCACAGAAGGATTTTAAACGATAAAATATCTTATAACTATCAATCTTAAAATTCATGTACTTAATATTACTTAGGTAGGTACCTACTATTTTAAATGGATTTTTATTTTAAACCCCCGCATAACCTAACTGAAGTAATTGCTTGGTTACCAACATTCAAAACGTATATTTGGCGTCAGGCGGTCAACGTAATGGGATGGCATCAATTCAAGAACTGAAACCGTAAAAAATAATTATCTAACGATTTATGAGCAAACTTTTGAAATACGCGTATTTTGTCCTTAGCGGGACTCCCAGCGTAGATTAAAATCTTAATTACGACCAAGTTTTCAGGATTAAATTTATAATCTTTGCCCCAACTCACCTGCTTCTAGGAAAAATCAAAATTAAGTATCACATTCCAATCAAAATCAGTGTCTGCTTTTAAAGCAACAGGTTGACATAATCAAATATTTAAATTGTATTTTACGGTTAACGAGAAGGTTCGTATCCTTTATGTAAAATGTCATTACAGAAATTTAAATATGGTCCTATAAGTAAGTCGGTAAACGTAATGTGAAAAAATGTGAATATTCACAAAGACGGGAGGGTCCCCAAATGAATTTTTGCCAAGAGCCGTGCGGTATTTAAATAAAACACGTAATACGAATTTAAACATTCCATGGGGTGCGTAGAGGATCGCGTTAATTTATTTATGGTTGACACATGAGATAACGGACAAGGAAGAGAATGTACGTCGCAGATTGGACTTGTTCACGTTGAGCCGGCGGGTAACCGGCACACACCTACTCATGTTCTGAAAATGTCATTTTCTAATAAGTTGAAAATTTGGATCGATCGGCGGTTTCCGCTACGGTGGCAACCATAGAGTTCGGTGCCGACTGACTTAATCCCCAAACTCTCCACCTTGTCACAAGTTTCAAGGCGCGTACCTAATCCTATTTATGTGAAACACTTGCCTGTGCTTTAGCACTTTCTCTGAAAGTAAAATATAAGAATTTTCTTTTCAATAGGTATCAAAATGTAGCTTAGTAACATTCTAGCAAAAATGGCATGGATGATATGAAAATTTTACAGTTTTCATATCGGAGCCATGATGGATCTAGCTGAAAATATTGGTGCCTTAGGGATTTGTGTTCTTGGTATGAAATATGAGATGCTTATAAGTATTTCGCTCCCACGAACCGTATTAGGTAGGTAAAATGTTTAAATCGAAGGTATGAAAATAGATACGTAGGTATATATGCCCGAAAAGGACAGTGTATGAAATAAACGACTGTCCACTCCATTATTCAAATGTGAAACCAGTAGAAAATTGCGCGTTCGCTTTTTTTTCGTTTGTCGATCCATGGGAGGGTCACGCTATAAATTGCGATTTTTATCAGCGACACTTTTCAATATAAGTGACCCGTAAAATTAACATGCCTTTTCATGATTTAGGATATAAATTTAGTAAGGTATTATGATAAATAGCAACCACTGAAATAGTCTCGTTCACATATTCTACATACTTATATTATAAGGAGGAGATTTGTATTTTTGTATGTAACGAATAAACTTAAAAACTAGAGGACCGATTTAAAAAATTCTTTCACCGTTGGGAAGCTACACTATCCCCAGGTGACATATGCTACTTTTTATGCCTGTATTCCCACGGGAACGGGAACTATGCGGGTGAAACTGCGAGGCGTCTTCTAGTATTCTATAAAGTAGCTTCCTATATTGGAACATATTTTCAATTGATGGAAAATCGAATTAACTAGATTGAATTCAATTAAAAAGAAATCCAATTATCACATAGTCAACCATAATATTTTTTATGTTTCGATAAAATGTTATGTCCGTTTAATGTCCATGCTAGCCTTAGAATTATATTTTGTAGTGCAAGCACTCGTTGTCA
The DNA here is from genome assembly GCA_945859665.1 of Anorthoa munda. Taxonomy (NCBI): domain Eukaryota; kingdom Metazoa; phylum Arthropoda; class Insecta; order Lepidoptera; family Noctuidae; genus Anorthoa; species Anorthoa munda. Next base: position 11,771,660 of record OX243900.1, on the reverse strand, counting down.
ACAAAAGTTCTTATAAAAAGAGTTGATCCGGAGTCAAAGGGACTTTTAATTCCTTGTTTTTCTCAAACTGCAACGGTATGTATAAAAAGTTTGTGAAAGTTTGCGAAGGTTTTATTTCAGTGGAGGTTGGGTTATGGCAACCGCGGGCGTAACTTTGTACACTTAGAGCCACTGTAAGTCGTCCCACATAATGGAAAATCCTTTTTTATTTGGCAGGGACACGCAATGTTTTGTTGGCGACAGTGTATAAGGTGGTAATATATATCAAGTTTATATAGGTAATCTGGCTTTGTTGTCCTTGTTGACAAATGTATTTATCACCGAGGTTTCAACTGTAGCGTTATTTTCCGGGATAAGTAAGCTTTATGGTGTCATGTCCTCGTGCAGTAGGAACCAGTCCTAAGCTTGTGGATATTATATCTCTGTCACTTGGTGTATTTACGTTGCACGTTATTTACGTATAGTTTGACAAATGTTATCCAATACTTTTAGAGATTGCGACATCAATCATGTTTAGAATTTATCATCTAATATTATGAAGTCATCCCTCAGTGTCTTCTGAAGTTAATAGTACTTATTGTGTAGACATTGTTTTAATAAACAAAATACAAATAAAAAAATTCAATCTACGGCATCTTTTTTAAGTACGTAGCTAGTGAAAAATTTGAACGTAACTATGGGAAAATCCGCTTCAAAATTTAATTCATGGGGTACTTTTATTTAACTGCTTTACTCTTTCTATGTAACGTAAATGCATTAAACTAAGTGGATATACCAACAAGTCAGAAATCCGAGTTTCTGCTCGCTTTTGAGCGGGAGTCACTAAAGCTTTCTCAATTTGCGTCTGTTGAATTTCGTTAGCGCCGTCGCAAAACAACATTACACTCTAATAAGGGCACTGTTTAGAATCATTAATTACGTTTTAGCCGTGCCCGTGCTTGGCATTACCATTTATTATATTGCTAAAGCACTTGGCTAGCATTCTGAACGTGTTTGCTTTGTCAACTTAAGTTGCTACTGATAGCCTCGTTCCAAGTCAGTCCGTTTGCCAAGATTAATTACATCAGTGTAAATTGTTTATATTGCGAGCCCCCTGATTTATTTGTGTCTGATCGCAGATAGTTTAATGCTGTTAAATTGTTTGCTCCCCGACTAAAGTTCTGTAAATAGTTTTCAAGTAAAGCGCTCAGGGCAACGTTATCGATGCTTAACATTGCAAAGTTACTTTGACGGTAAATACACTAAAGTCACTATCATAAAATAACCATAATAAAAGGGTGAAGATAAAAGGGTTTCATTGTTATGTGAGAAATTCGATATCAATCAAAATTTCGTACACAGCTACAGAAAGGCGGTGTCCGGAGCACAAATTTGTGTGCACGACTGGGCAGTGCATACCGATCTCTTGGAAATGTGACGATGTTGCCGACTGTATCGACGGTTCAGACGAACACCAGTGCGGTAAGAGCATGGTCTCGCAACGGAACAAAAGCATGAAACCAGCAACAATTGGCATGTCGGTATAACTGGTTCATATTTAGGATCGATATAAGCGTAAGCATGGGAGTATAAAAGCACACTTTACGATCGCTATAAACTTCTTCGTTTTTGATCAAAATTCTAGATACGATTTTCTATTATACTTACGGTTACTTTATAACTTATCTATTTTATTATCTACTTTATTACCCGAATCGATTAGTATACAAAAATAGCTAAGATAAAACAAAGGAAACACGCAATAATGGTAGAAGATTAAGAAAAAAAATTAGGAAACTTATTATTTTTACAAGGACATCAAAGTAATTGCTGTCCTAGTTAGAAAATTTTCTCCTTAGAAATATTTTACGAAAAATAGAGCCAAAGGGCTTAGAGGAAAATAGGAAGGATAAGACGAAAACGGATTCCAGGAGATCCCTGGAGGGATTTGTTACCTTATCACACGATTTATCGTTTATATTCGCATCGTACTTAGCATGTGCATGAATGGGTTGACAGAGGTGAAATCGTGCGGACCAGAGGAGTTCACTTGCAGAGGAAGAGACGGCGAGTGTGTGCCGCTGACGTGGATGTGCGACGATAACGAAGATTGTTCCGACGGATCGGATGAGAAAGCATGCAGTAAGGGATTTAACATACAATGCAAGAGTAATTATGTATCTTGAGCAGGAACATTTTGCATCTTGAGGTTACAAAGTATCGCTTTCTGTTTTTTCTTTGCAAGTTCGTGTAAAATGCAAATCGTGTAAAAGATAGCAAACCTTTACCATAGGGGTTAAATTTTCGCTGCTATACGTTTCAGCGGCGTGACCCTTCAAAGTTAATTACGGTACTCACATAATTACTCCTGAATTGTTTATTCACATTACATTTTATACATGGGTCAGCATTATTTTATGACGTATCAGAAAACCAAAATTCTCATCAAAACATTCTTTAATCATTGGTGACTATTAATTTGGTATCTAAATTCTGTAATCGGCTAGTAATATTGTGGAAATTGCATGATGCCGACCTAAATGTATTATCTTCTATTTTAAGTTAAGATAATGTAGCACAAAGAGCACATTATGATTTATTTCTAGTTCTCAGATATCTCTAGTGTTCCCGCTATCTAATTATTTTATTCAAAGTTAATTTATTTATTAATGTTAGTATTTCATTATTAGTGTGACGTAGGGTCATGGGTTATTTTATTTTTAGTAATGTGCACAATCTCGTCTTCTAAGCATTATGTACTGAGTTAGGTTTCCAAGTCTAAGAAATTAATAAAATGTTGAGTAACGCAGGATGATTCTAAAATTCCAAATGTGCGTCAGTAGTATCTCTGAGCTGAAACGAAAAATAGCCAGAAACTTGTATTACATATTTGGTATACCAAATTCACGATCAACTTTTAACTACTCGTTCTCAGTATCGCCAGCACCAATCAATCATGGGGTCGGACCCAACTAAACTCTTGTGTATTCTATCAACGCTCGCCTCATCCATCTATAAATTCTTATCTACCAACACTGGGCGGGCCGAGGCGTGAGCGATGATGTTGCGTGCCTACTTCAATACAGTGAAGGTTTCCTTACGCCCGAAAGCCTCATCATGATTATGTCATCGTTTATCTTATTAGGTATCTACATGATTCTTCTGCAAATTTTGGGGCAGTACAAATAGGTCTTAATGTTCTGTGCCAGTTTTGTTTGGTTGTAGTCTCGATTCTAAATTCTTTTAGTATCAGAGACGCAAAGAAAATACCTACCTACCTTTTTACACTGAAAAAGTAGGTATTCAACTCACTTACAAGTTGTAGAAATTAAGTTCAAGCACAGCTTTTTTCAACTAGAAATATCTGAGAATAATGGAACACAAGGAAAAAATTTGCATTTTTACTAGTTTTATGAACTATAAAGTACCACAAGAGTTTTTATTTTCATATTAAATTAGTCGAACTACTTCATTAGATGCTTAAAATGTTAACTGGCTGAGAAGAATTTTAATTACTCTGCAATTTATGCGCGACCCGTTTTAAATTAGATGTGCTCTTGGTGCTCATTGAAACTCCACATTATAATATTTGTTTCAGTGTACCAGCGAATTGGAAACATTGAATCCTAAGAAAACTGTTCGCCTTTCAAAACAATTCCATTTGTTTTTCAATTTACACTGAGGCTAAAGTAACTAATTTATCAATTTGCTGTCAGACTGCTTATTTAAAACGTGACTTATTGCAAATGATTGGTGAAAATATTAAACTGGACCGTCTGTGCAAACTTTATTAATAATATTAATATCTTTGTCTCCATATTTAACAATAGTCTTGCACCAACCGGTGATTGTCCTTGGGTGCACTTACGTAGTGCATCCAGGGATATCGGATCATCGGTTGGTGTCAAATATCATGATACATTTATCTCACAAGGCCTCTGCGAGTTGACTTCGGCCCCTGGCACGCCTTTCAAAGGTCCGGGACCCCAGAGGCCAGATATTTATTTGCCATAAAATCAAATTACACAAAACAAATGGCCATGAAACTATGTCTAGTGTTTTTAGTAAATATCATTAAAGGCTGAAAACTTTAATTGAATTTTAAAGCAAGACTTTAATTAATTGAAGGTTTGAAATAGTTTTTGACACCCATTGAAGAACCTCTTTATTAATATTTTTTCTTAAACCATAGACGTGATATAAGTACATAACTATTTCCTCCAATTCCTTTTATTACGGCGACTAAATGTTTCGAATACTGTTACACTGAATTTTGTGAGTCTTTGTTGCAACTTGTGTGTAACACGGCCGCGGCAAGCTCGTTTTCAACAAAATTTTAACTATAGCTTGGATGTTCATTGCGACAGTTTTTCAATCATATTTTTGGCCAATACTTGTCATAGCAACAGGCAAAAAAATATCGTTGAACAACGACCGCATACACCAATTCTCTCACAAATAAGTCTTGACCTGGCCTACCAGATGAGACGTGTCGCTCGGACGAGTTCACCTGCGGGAATGGCAAGTGCATCCAGCTGCGATGGGTGTGCGACGGCGATGACGACTGCGGGGACGACAGTGACGAGGTCAAATGTCCTGCGCCGACCTGCCAGCCGCAGACGCACTTCTCCTGTGGGAATGGACACTGTATATCGGCTTGGTGGCGCTGCGACGGCACTGAAGACTGTCCTGATGGAAGCGATGAAGTTGTAAGTTTTTGTAGCAATATTAAGTTTTATAAGAAGCGAGATATTAGGCTAAATGAAGTTAGTTTTATTTATGTGCCAACAGAAACGTAGTAATGTTAAATATTAAAGCAAAGTAAAGCAGCTCTGAAAAAAGGCATGAGCAAGCAAATAGCGAAGTTTTCACTTAAAGTAACTCTTCTGTATATTGTGTTAATAAGCGCATAATGGCAATCCCGCCATAATCAATCGTGTTGATTAATGTTCGTACATTCGCTGTAATATTATTAAAGCGAGTCTGCGGCAATACCATAAATAGTTAACAATACTTTGATGAATTACATACACAAATGGTTACTGCTTACCATCTTGATGTAATATCTCTGTCAATTATTACAAGACTCGCCGGAAGTGATAGTATGGCTATACGCAGCGGAGACCACCCGGCAGCTATTTTAATTACTTTCATAAACCGCTTATCTGAAAACCAAACGGCATAATAATTGTAACTGGCCGTAATCTAATCAATGGATTAAATTATAGTCATTAAATTATAAATGATTCAATCAAAGCTAAATGTAGCGAGAGATAAAATGTAAATGACCTAAGTGCGTGTACGACCACCCGTAAAGGGTTCCGTAATGAAAGCAAATTAGGCATACTTGAATGAGCAAATATATTAAATCTTTACATAGGTTTGCTAGTACTCAGATCCAAAACATCTTTCTACCATGCACGATCGGGAAAAAACTTACCGGCGGAAAGCCAAATCATAAAAATAATACTAATCTTTCGATTTTTCTAACCAATTCGTTTCACTTTCCAGGGCTGCACAGCGACTCCAAAGATGCGATCCCCTTGCATATCATCAGAGTTCGAATGCAAGGACCGTATGACCTGCGTCCACAAGGCCTGGGTGTGTGACGGCGACCGGGACTGTCCTGATGGAGGTGATGAAGATCCTCAGCTGTGCCGAGGCAACGTCACCTGTAGACTTGACCAGTTCCAGTGCAAAGACCACAGCTGCATCCCTGGAGCGCTGTACTGTAATGGAGACAAGGACTGCCCTGATGGCAGCGATGAATTGAACTGCAGTAAGTATTATTTCATTAAAATATGTGGTTAAAACTATTTGTGGGTCCACATAGACATCAAGACCCACAAAACTCAAATTATTGTAGAAGATTCCTAAAACGTCTGCCACTTTTCAGACCAATGTGCCGTCTGATGTAGTTTTGACATTGAACAAGAGTGCAATAACTGATTAAAATAATTAACTCCGCGCTCCTTTATATACCCGCCCATTACTAAGTTTCAAAACTCAAACGACAGGTATCATTCTAAACAAAGTTAACGTTCCCATATCTACTAAATGTTTACAAACCTGAAATTTAGTTATCATAACATTTACGAGGCTAATCTCGTTACTGTAAAATACATTTATTTGCATATTAAACTTATATTAAACTAAACTAATTCATCTACCTTTACTTTCCAGCAATACTGAAGACTGTTTGCGACAAGAAGACGGAATTCGACTGCGGGGCTGGCATGTGCATCCCTCTCTCGAAGGTCTGTGACAAGCATCCTGACTGCCCCAACTTTGAAGATGAGCCTCGGGACAGGTGTGGGGAGAACGAATGCGCAAAGAACAATGGAGGATGCACGCAGAAATGTGTGGACACACCCGTGGGATACTACTGTGATTGTGACAAGGGATACAAGCTTGTGGATAATAGGACTTGTGAAGGTGAGAAAGTTATACGAAACCAAGTGATATAAGGGCAAAAAAATATATAACCCTGATGCAGTATTAACATCTGAGAACACAAATTAATGAAAAGAAAATTTAAAAACTGTAAAAATCTATACTGTGATTTTTAATTTCGTAGACTAAACTGACAGCTGCCAATGACCTTATTTTTTTTTTAAATGTTGCAAGCGCGGGGCATAGTGTTGTAAAGGCTCAATCATAAGTGATTCATCGAATCGATGTGACATGACTCCTCAATTTTATTTTACTAGTTGGTGTAAATAAATGTTTTATGAATATAAACGTAATATATTTAAATATAACAGTATTCATACACATAGTACAAACACTTTTATTGTGTTAAATATGAATTCAACAATAAAATAAATGCGATCGATAAAATGAAGTCTGACATAAATGAGTAGAAACTAAATAAGGGCTGCTAGTTTCTTAACAAATGTTTTTTTTTGCCATGATATAGTTCCATTTTCGATTTACTTCGATTTTCGATTAACTTTCGATCACTCCGCATAGTCAGGATACGACACGATATTTATGTAACGATAAAGTGACAACACCCCAAATGTCAGTTTAATCTACGATATTAAAAATCACAGTATAAGCTACTTGTTGCCGTATAAATATCTTAATGGCATGTCAATCAACGTCTAAAATGTTTAACAGAAAAACTGTAGCTCTTGAATGCCAAGATATTTAATTTGAATCACAAACTATGTACATAAAGCTTAAGGATGTTATAGGTGCAGCAGACTGCAATCAAATGGCATGAAGTTGGTGTATGTTTGAAGTTTAGGGACCTTAAAATAACGTTAATGACTAATTAATGACTCACAAGAATAGTCTGTTTATTTACATTTGTACAGTCAGCCAAATTATTAAATAATGTCAAACGGATTAAGATTATATCTATAAAAAGCACAAGTCAATACTGATGAGATAAAATCACATTTTATCGTAAAAAGTATCGAATAAAGTTCCTTTCTACGAATTATATTTTACTTATCATAATAATAATTATGACTATAAGGAAAATATTGTATTCTATTAGGCTTTGTTCAGTAAGTCCTGAGTACCCACTTTCATAGTAGGTATTAATAGATCGTGATAAAAAAAGATATTGATCTAAATTTTGTTGTTGCTTTTAAAAATTATATTAATAGATATAAATCCTACAAGTGTCGGCTGAGTCACGAATAAATCATTTCTTGAATGGCTTATTCAGAACACCTCCTTTGAGATATTCTTTGATTATATTTTACGACACCTTCTGGGATAAGAAATATTTACATTGGAGAACCACTTAACAAAGAAACATATTTTCGAATTCAATTTGGTACCTACAGTTTTCAGCCGTAAATATGGCACGTCGAGAACTTCGTCTTAGAACAACCTAGTGTATCCTTTCTTTCTTTCTACTCGACGTGTCTTTTGTTTTTACAATATACACCATATAAGCTATCGTGCCGATAGACACAAAATTCAAATTTGTCGGACCATTATTTAGCAACCTGTACAGCACTAGCATTGACCTCGTTTTAAGTCCTGAAAAGTGTAATTGGTTGATGCACCACACTGACATTGGTACATATAAGCTATAGAAGAACTGAAGAGGCTATTTCATAGGGGGACACAATGAAGTTCATGTTCGGATTTGTAGAACCACGTCGTTATCGCCCCTGTGAAACTCCCTTATTAAGTTAAATATGTCATATTTACACCCAGCTAACCTAATAACATACAATCTCTTTCATGACTACAACACAACCTAATTTTCCAGATGTTGACGAGTGTTCAGATCCAGGCGCCTGCTCTCAAATGTGCATCAACGAGAAAGGCACCTTCAAATGCGAGTGCCATGCCGGTTACGCCCGAGACCCCAGAGATCGCACCAGGTGCAAGGCCACGGAAGGCCACCCATCGCTCTTGTTCGCGAGGAGGTTCGACATCCGCAAGATCAGTCTGGACCACCACGAAATGGTCGCTATCGTCAATGACACGAAGTCGGCAACTGCATTGGATTATGTCTTCAGAACCGGAATGATCTTCTGGAGTGATGTTACGGATGAGAAGATTTATAAGTTAGTATTATTGAATTTAAAGAAAAAGTGCATAACATCCCACTTTCCAGAGTGACTAAGTTAAAGTACCTGGGGCATTGGGTCACGGGTAGTCTGTCTGACGATGCGGAAGTAGGAATGCAGAGCACTGGCAGTTAGATGTAACATGCTGGCCCTTAGGTTCGTACGTTGTACGAGGGAGGTAAAAATTACGCTCTATAGGGCGTATTGCCAATCTCTGTACACGCGCGCCCTATGGGTGGGTTATACAAAAAGCTCATACAATGCTCTGCGAGTCCAATACAACAACGCTTTCAGGGTAATTTTGGGACAACCGCGCTTTTGCCGTGCATCGGGAATGTTCGCGGGATCCGGCGTGCCAGACTTTTACGCATTATGCGGACTCGGATTGCATCTCTGATGCGGCGAGTGTGCGATAGCTCCAACAGCCTTATAGCTGTTAGACTAGACAGCCCATTGATGTGGCACTGGATGACGACTCATTGAGCGTCTTTCAAATATGTTAAATATGTTTTTAAATTTCGTGTACTTTCGCAATTGTATTTGCGCACCTATAGTACAACCATATTTTGCGAGTTATGTAATGGGGGGCAAGTTTATTGCCATCAATTGGGCAAAAATGCAGACTCCGGGCTGCTACTTAAAAATTCTAGATGGAAATCCACTTTGCTCGACCCGGAAATCGAACCCAGGCCCGCATGCTCAACAGTAGTGCTTGCGACCACTAGATCAACGAGGCAGTTGATAAGATATTATGTAGATATCTAACATAATATCATCACACGCTTTTAAACAAGGGTGGATGTTATTACAATTTGAGTTACAACAATGCGTCAGGATTACATATATTTTTGATCTGCCATATATCAAAACACACACACTTAACATCAGGCGAAATAGTGGTCAAACGCGAGACTATCACAAATAAAAATGTTAAAATATTCATTACGGTTTTAATTATATAATTAATTAGGTACCTAGTTTATTAATTAGATAAAAACCGTAATTCATTTGCAATTTTTATATATATGGCCGCGTTTCCACCTGCAACTAGTTCGCATGCATGTTGCATTATATTGCGGGCTACCCAAGCTATAATATGACAAATCGCAAATAAAAATGCGGCCTAAGAAAAAAATAAAAACAGATTCAAGGACGAATCAAAGTTGCCACGCTGACCATTGTTGACAAAATCAACGTCACAGTGATGTAGTAAGAGATAATTACGCGTCCATAAGGAACAATTAAAAAGACAATGGACTCGCACTTTTGTTTTTACAATGAGATAATAAATTACAAACATGTAACACGGTAACAAAAAGTATTTTTATCGCGACTAAGAATAAGACTGACGTCATATCAAAATGCTTTTACCGAATGTGTACTAAGAGATTAATGAACTGTGATTGCATATTTATAATTGTACATACTCGGGAAAATTAGTACTTTTGCTTTATCTTTATTACCTATGTATTGTTTCACGTAGATTTAACTGACCATAATTCTTCTGGAATATAAAATTGCATTTCAAAACACTGTATTTACTGACGCTCATAAACGAACTTAGAACGATTAACACTACCATTGTAACTACTTGAGAAAACGTGGCACTGAATGTGAACTGTTTTGTCAATTTAGAATGCTATATTTATAAAAATCTTGACACTATTTAGCAATTACTCAGCTCATTCTATATACTTAAAAATTTAGAATAGAGAATTTGAATATAGAATTTGCTAAGCAGTTGCTAAAAGCCTTAAGAGATTTTTGTAAACAAGATCACTGATGGTTATTTTTTGTTTTGGAAGTCCTTGCAAACTTGCTAACTTCCGTGGCTTATCTCACAGATTATGCATATTTTTAGCCGATGACGATCAGCGATAATGTAACTTTTTATCAGTAAAAGAATGTTTGTAATCGCATCTTACATCAGTTACAGTTTCCTTTCACAAACCAAAAAAATATATCTGTTTATAACTATACTCTGGCCAAGATGAAGGTACAATATTTACTATTATATCAAAACACTGACAGCTTAATCAGGTGACAGCAGAGGTAAAAAATCAAATAAAAATATAATCATCTAGTCCTATGACTATGATTTTTTATGTTCTCAAACCATATTTCATCTGCACTAACTCAGTTAAATCGATGTCTACAGATACTCCATTTTATATTGTATTTGTTTTGTTTTTGTTCTTGAGTAGAGTGTGGTAGTCCTAAAAAAATGCCGTTATACTTTGTTAGTAAACATTGTTCCTTCCTAATTTCAAAATGGCTGGAGTACAATTTAAACTAATACAATCATATAATAAAACTTACAACTATAGTTCTCGCCAAACTTCTGGGCCACCCTGAAGTTGGCTTTCCAAAGGGCAAGGCACGAAACGGTGCTATTTTTGTATGAGATTTAGTACTGCGCAGCCATTGTATACGTAGCCAACCTCAGGACAGCCAAGAAATTTGGCGAGATCTTTATCCACATTTGTTCGTACTTCACTAAAAATATTTTTCTCCAACATAGGGCACCAATCGACGAGGGTACACAAAGGACAGTAGTCATTGGTGACCAGCTGATCACATCAGATGGTCTCGCCGTTGACTGGATCTACAACCATCTGTACTGGACCGACACTGGCAAGAACCACATCGAGCTCTCAGACCTGCAAGGAAACATGAGAAAGATCCTCATCAGGGACCAGCTGGAAGAACCTAGAGCAATTGCGCTTAACCCTCTAGATGGGTAAGTTTTGATTGAAAAACTATGACCGGTGATAAATTTTACATAGTACGTGTTTTGGCTAAGCTTTTACTCCTGTCACTGTCGCACAATTGAAAAATCCAGATTTCAGGATAGAAAAAGGTTCATAGCTAAGTTAAATCTCGTGTTAAGTAACTTTTATTAATCTCGGTAAATGATTCCTTTGACCTGTCAATCAAAAAACTGTGATGAAGTAAGCCATTTGCTAAAAAGCGGTGTAACTCCATTTCTAGGCTAAAACTTACAATAAAGTTAGGATCTTGTACCACCGGTGCTTTTACAAACACACAAATCTTGACCCAGAACAGTAAACAATAAGTCGCGGTGCATTTATTTTTCGTGCACGAGTTCGATACTCGCGACGGTCAATCGCTCAGAAACTAAGCAAACGATGCCACTAACACGCTCTTGGTAGCTGATAATATAGTTTCCACGCAAACTAAAAGGTTTTGTGACCAAAACAATACAAAGTTTATAATTATTATGCAGGAATTTGAACTAAGCAATTGACATTACATTAGGGTACATTACACTATCTTTACATAGGTACCTACTTATCTACATTACAATAGTACTACTAACTTATTTTTAGTACATAACGACCATATACATACAATCGCTAGATTAATTCATTGTTTTTTTTTTAAGAGTGTCAACGATACTTTATATAAAGTAAACAGAAATGATTGATGAAAATGTGGCATAAAGATATTATCAAAAAGCACAAGTGAAATAAAATACCGGTCAAGTGCGAGTCGAACTTCTCACATTTAGGGTTCCGTATCAAACCGCAAAAAAAAGTTAGTTTTAATAGGGAAAAATAGGCAATTTCAAGGAAAAATCTTATTTATCAATATCAAGTCAAGAGTAAATAGAGAGTCTAGCTAGAGTATGTCAAGAGTGAATAGGCTTCTTCTAGGTAAGCGTGCTACATCGTCGACCACATCTTCGCTAACCATCAGGTGAGATAGTGGTCAAGCGCGAGCATATCAATAATAAAAAATGGTATCTATTTGTTAGTGAAATATACGTAACTAGCTTCTGCCCGCGGGTTCACCCGTGAAAAGAGTTTTCTTATCCCAAAAGAACATTATACCGGGATGAAAAGTAGCCTATGTGCTATTCCAGATTATAATACAGCATTTATCTACTCAATGGGCTCTAAACAGCGATACCCCCTCGATGGGGTAGGCCAACTTTTTTTCGCGCCCCGCTTTATCTGTTTAGGAGCCCTCCTTAAAACATTAAAAAGTATTTTTTGACAGATTTTAAGGCTTCGGGTCAACTAGGAAAATTTGAAGACTGTAGCTCCAACCGTTTGTCTTTAAAATCTGTGTGACAGACGACATACAGACAGACGGACACGTGAGTGACAGCAATAGGGCTCCGTTTGGACCCTTCGGGTATGGCACCCTAAAAATCAAGTAATTTATTCAAATTTGGCTCCTCTTAGCCAGCCAGAACCTTTTGAACTTCAAGATTTTACGTAACAAGTAAAATTTCAAAATTTAAAAAACCCCCGACACATTTTCATTTCATGCTACATAATTTATCTAGTACATAGTAGATACGCTTCGATCGGCAATCTATTGAACACGTAATTATGACACGATATCTTGCGAAAACACCCCGATTCAAACAGTAAAACGCCTATAACTTTTGAACGGCTGAACCGAAACAAACTTAGCTAAGAACACTCTTGACAAAATCACCTTTCAAACAAAAAAAAAAACTAAATCAAAATCGGTTCACCCGTTTGGACGCTATGATACCACAGACATACACACAGACAGCAACACACGTCAAACTTATAACACCCTCTTTTTCCGTCGGGGGTTAAAAACAAAATCCCAAAAAGCTCATCTGTCACTTATATTTTATTTAATTGAGCAGGCGCACAGTGCAATTGCAGTTACATATCAAGCTTTTTGTCATGTTATTATGAAATTTTCCTTCCTTGACACATATATTGAAGGTTAGAAACTACACATTTATAGAATTCCTTCAGATGGGTTTTCCCGAGTGCTATGCACATTAAATACCAGCCAAATATGAGCTTTACAAAGGGGATATATTTAAACACACACGGCGTAGACATAACCAAAACACTTTTGTTAAAAAAAATATTTTCCCGGAGATATAATTTTCATTTGTGAACCATTCAAGAAGTCAGCCAAATATGAGCTTTACAAAGGCGATATATTTAAACACACACGGCGTAGACATAACCAAAACATTTTTGTTAAAAATTTAATTTTCCCCGAGATATAATTTTCATTTGTGAACCATTCAAGAAGTCGTCATAATAATTTACTGAGTAATGTGGAGGATTTATTTTAATCAATAAAAGCATTGATCCTGTTATATTTTTCTCAAACGCAATTATAAATCATGATGTATTTTCCTAACGAAAAAGAAGGATAATAGTGCCAAAAAACCTAATGACAACTTTCAAAATACTTTCAAAATTGTTATTTTTTTATATCGATGGTTTGCATATTATTTTTCTCTTATCGCCTCGAATTTTATGAAAAAATATGGCAGTAAAAAAAAATTGCCGCACTTCAGTAACTGCTGAGGGTTCGCGGTACGACCCTACATTTATACTGAATTCGCAATTTAGTTTACAAACATGTAAACAAATATGAGATTAAAAAAAAACTCATTTACCTAGGCATAAAGATCAGTTCGTGCTACAACTAAATCTTTTTTATGACTTTTTTTAATACGAGTAGTACCTATAGTTCTCGCCAAACTTCTTGGCCGCCCTGAAGTTGGCTACAATAACTGCGCAGTAGTAAATCTCATACAAAAACAGCACCGTTTCGTGCCTCGTACATCCGGTAAACCAACTTCAGGGCGACCAAGACCTACCAGTCATTCTAAACGGCACCATTTTACAATATCTTAAGTAAACTCTTGGAGGCTTTTTCTATAATCAGTTTTAAAAATAAAATAAGCCACTTTATCATAATTATTGTATGACACAACGATGCTATTAATAAGAGTAGGTATCATTATCAAAATCGATAAACAATACTGTATTAAGTAATCTGTAAGAATGTGTCATTATTCAAATGATACATAATCATGCTAAAGCAAAAGTTAGTACCAATTTTCCTGGTAGGTAAGAAGATAGTCAATTAGTTGTTGTAGACACCTACTAGTAAAGTAAAAGACTCTCCTCATCAGTGTATAATTCGAATCGTAATCGTAGGAATCGTAGGAAAATGACTCTTATTTCGACGCCATAAAAGTCACGTAATCCGCCTTCGTGAGATAGACAACTATACCAGAATGTCAGAAAAATAATGATTCTGTGGCAAAATCACTGGCGATTAGCAGGTAGGGACGGACAGCCGTGGCGGGTTCGCGGTGAGTGCTAACGCGTGCCCGTGTTCCCGCCATAAGCGGCACAGGAGGACACCGTGGAGTTTTAGTGGGTTGGAGTCCCACATAACTGCGCTATCTCACCGTGGTAGCGCAGTATGCATGAGCATTTCTCAAAGCAAAAATAAAAGGTAACCAATGAGGAATAGGATGCGATACAGGAAGTAGGTTCAAAAACATAGAAGCTCCGAGAAGAGCTTCTATGTATAAAACAACACCATAACCAGTGGTGTCTCATCCCGTACAAAGAAACCGTGCCGACGTTCTATACTGATTATTCTTCTTATTTTTTGTAAATCAATCGCGTTCGGTTCCGTGCCATTCTGTTCCACGGATATAGATGGTGATATATTTATCGCCGTGGAACGGAACCGAACGCGATCGATTTACAAAAAGTAATCGGTATAATCAGATGAAAAACGCTAGTTATGTCGGCACGGTTTCTTTGTATGGGATGAGGCATCTATATGCTAGTATTATATTATCTGCTCAACGACTTTTACTAGAATAGACTATGCTTTTTTGGTTTGATACTAAAACTGCACGCTCCTTTGAAATACCAACAAGCATTCCATACAAATTCTTCATAAATAAATTTATACTACATAAAGCACGGTCGGTATCTGAAATGCTATCTGACTCAAGGCAAATTCGATCAATTGATGAAAGAATGTCGAGTTACTTCGGGTCGTCGCCATGGAGTGCATTAAGAACTAATATTCGTTGACACAATTGACGTAAGTGGAGTTATTGATTGTATTTACCATTCAAAATTTCACTTGCACTAAGCGCTTCCAAACATCCTTCATAATGCGCACAACTGCTGAACTCACTACCTGCGTCTATGTTTTTGAACGCATACACTTTTAGAAAATCAATAGATCAATAATAGTAGTGAAAAAAATTCTCTTTTGTAACGCTCAAATACAACCTTAGATCCTTATTCAGATCCGCCTCACCCTAATACAAAAAATCTGTACCCACCGTATGTGGAAGTTATGACTCAAGGCCCTATGGCCAAACAAAAACAATTTCACCAATTCGGATCTGCCTCACCATGAATGGCTTTATATAGATTAGGACAGGAGTTTTCCGCCATTTTACATCAATTAGCAACCTAGTACAATACTCAATTCAAGTGATAATATGTGTACACAACGATGTTTACGTAAAAATGTGATAATTATTACAAAACCGCATTCGCTTTGATTCCAAACTGCCTTATTTATTTGGTAGCTAAATATAATTTATGTGCATTCGTTATGTATATAGAAATCCTTCATACGACATTTATGCAAAGCCGACTGTAATTTTTTTCTAAATAGATAATTATAAACCAGCCAAGTGCGAGTCTAAACAGCTACATTCACCAAAATAAATAGGTAACATTACTAACGTTCATTATCAATGAAAGCACCGAACATTGCTCTATCACAGATTTGCCATTTAAAGCTTATTTACGCAAACGGATCCCTGAATCGAAAAATGGTTTTCACAAATCCGTAACATTTTTGAATGGCCTACACGATGGGATAGACGAGAAAAAGAAAACCCACTTTACGTGTACAGAAGGTAACATAAAAACACCTGGTTTTATTTTTGTTCCAGTTTGTCGGCGTGATTAATATGTATATCCTTCCAAATTATAGCTTTCTAGTGCTAAGAGTCTCTGAGCTAAGCTGCGGAAGGACATGGCGAAACTATAAGGGTTCCTTGTTGACTACGAACACCTAAAAATAAAAACAAAACTTATTTATTTCTCTAGCTGGATGTACTGGACTGATTGGGGTCAGGTGCCGAAGATTGAACGTGCGGGTATGGACGGCTCTCACAGACAGACCATCGTTTCTTATGACGTCAAATGGCCCAACGGCCTCACATTGGACCTTGTGCGCAAGCGCGTTTATTGGGTGAGTGGCAAAATAAGATAGATTGTAATAAAAGAAGTTGAATCCATTAAGAAGTGCGGCAAATAAACGCCACTGCCTGTGTTTGCCTTCCCATGTTGTGTTTAAGGGTCTTGGGTAATTTCCTTAGACCTTAATTTTAAGCCTACGGCTTACTTACCTACTCTAGAATTAATTTATATTCAACAAGCAACTCTGCAAGATTTATCTGCTTTTAAAACGGTGTTGGCGAAGCAATGTTACCAAAACTAAAACCTAATAATTTATGAAAAACAAATGACGTCAAACATCCGATGTCATCCATGAAAAAGTATTTAACAATCACAAACAGATACAGCATCGAATCATACTGTCAAAATGGGTTTTCCCTCCATAAACACACCATACTTAATTTCGCCTAATGGGCTAATGGATATTAGATACGAATACAATTAGTAAATGTAATTAGTGTTATCAATAGCAAAATCAAATGTTTTGAATTAATCAATAAAAAAAGAGACAGGTATTATAATGATAACTCGACAATCATTCAACTTTTTTTATGATTCATCGATCCGATTATGAATTTAATAAACAATCTGCCTATAGCCACAGCATTTTTTAAACATGGAACGTTTGGAATCTTAGAACATAAATATTTGTTTAGGTGGATGCAAAAATGAACATGATCTCTTCGTGCAACTACGACGGAACTGGACGCAGGGTGATCCTGTACTCCACTGACGTGTTACGACATCCTTTCTCCATCACCACGTTTGAAGACTGGGTGTACTGGACTGACTGGGACAAAGCTGCTGTCTACCGCGCCAACAAGTTCAACGGAAAAGACATTGAACCTATTACTCCTACTCATAATGTAAGTTTTACAATGGCCTTTATAGGTTACATTTCGGGGAGTGTGCGACGGAACTGCACAATTTGATTGCGCCTAACCCTTTCCATCATCGGACTACTAGACGCACGGCCATGCGGCATCGGTAGTACATGGTGGATATCCCACCCATACGCACAAAGAGTTTTGCTAATACGTTCCTTTGGCTTTGTTCCCTAATAGCTACAATCTTGGGGTCTTTAAGTCAAAAGTGAATAGGTTACTTCTAGGCAAGCGTGCTTCACCGTCGACCACATCATCGCTTACCATCAGGCGAGATAGTGGTCAAACGCGATCCTATCGATTATATATATTAAAAAAAAATTAAGACAGTAGAAGATGTCTTCGCAATATCTTAATTTTATTTTTACGTCTTTTATTTTATTGTACACCACATAATGAGTAAAGGATAAACATTTATAAAAACAAGCGTACAATGGTTGATTCGCTTAACATTATTTTTAAGATAAGCTTGAAATGAAAACTGAATTCTATTCAATGAATAAATTAGATCGATCGCGTCAGGAATGACCCTGGCAAGTCAGACTTATCGTTTTTGAAAAGTACACGAGTTAATAAAAAAAATGTTGTACTAAGATCTTGCGTAAATGAACCAACTTTTAAAACTATCTACGAATTAAATTACGAGTTACATTACAAATGAATTTACGAGTTTAAAGTCAATTTTGTGAGTTTTTTGGTCATTACCGAAACGAGATATCGTCTCCTTGACTTATATAATTAACGCTCAAGTATTGAGAGTCGAAAACGATATAAAATGTCAAAGATAGAGCGAGGAGTAAAATAAGGAAGTCTGAAGGTTTGACCCTGCCATCATTATGGGTTTTGACGAGGACCTTGTAAAACGAATATTTTATAAACTCCGTACTGTTTTTAAATTCTGCCAACAAATAGTTTTCCCATATTAACGATTTCATTGATTGTAAATTTCACACATCTATTTATTCAAAGAAATATGCGACCATTAAACAAAATATAATTAAGGAGGCATAAGTGCTTGCCCGTAACATACAGGATTTGTATTTTTTATTCGTTGTTTTGGTAAGTAATTTTCCAGCATGAGCTGTAGCAGTTACCAAAATAAATAAGCAACATTATTAATCGGTACTATTAGAATTGCGATACTATATTAATTTTAAATAGTAGCAGGTATGATATCTAAAAGAACATCTGAGTCCATAGGAAACAGGTAAACTAGCCTCCTAATAAAAAAGCTATCACTACTATCTTTCCACCACTAAATGATTTCTATCATTGACAGCTCCAAAACCCCATGGTGATCCACGTCTACCACCCATACCGTCAGCCCGATGGTGTCAACCATTGCGCTGCTGTCAACGGTCACTGCTCCCACCTCTGTCTACCAGCGCCGCGCATCGGAGCTCACTCACCACGCGTCTCCTGCGCATGCCCCAACGGACTAAGACTGTTGCCTGACAACCAGATGTGCGTCGAAGACAGTAAGTGCTTTTCCATTATTTTGGTAATGTTTGAATTTTTTACAGGCGCGTTGTTCTATGCAAATGGATGGTTGGTCCTTGATCAACCAATTTGGCGTAAAGGATTATTCGTATCTGGCGTAGGCGTTTGACAGGCGTATTCACTGCGCTAACGCCGCGACTACGCTACTTCAATCAAGCCAAAACGACGTTAGCACAGCGTCTACGCGTCGTCAACCAACGCCAGGTGTAAAGGCTCAATTGGCATTTGTTTGCTTGAAAATGTACAGAAAGATTTATACTTTGATCCATGTGTTATGTCTAAGAATTGATTTACGCGACTCTAAAAGAAAAGATTAAGATATAATTGCTGACATGATCTTTATCCAACACAGAGGACAGCACAATGGTGTGTTTTTAACTAGGTACTATTGTCTACCTCAAAATCGAGGCCTGTATTTTAACACACAATACAACAATATCAAGAATAATTGTCTTAATAAAAGCAACAAAAACTCATACAATGTAATATTTCTTCGCATTAATAGGGTAATCTAACTTTTTACTTCAGCATCAATTTTTTTTTGGTTTGTTAATGGCAATTTAAGCGCTATAACTTTTATTTCTTGGCAATTTTTTTTTCATGCGTAGAATGAGACACGTGAAAGATTACTGAGTTTCAAAACACGTTGATAGTCATGTGTTGATTGTCTGATGTTTAACGTACCGTAAACGGAATCTAATGATATTTTTGAATCTCCACGGATTATGGTACAACCATAGGCATGACTAAGACAATAGACAAAAAAAACCGTAATAAAGATCATTTTCTGGATACCGAGGAACGACGTCGAGAAATACCGTTTCAGATCGATGAAAAAACATCAAGACTCATACGCATTGGTAATTCAGCTACTATTTTTATCACTGCTGTTGTTTATGTATTAAAAACTTTGTTGCTTGTATATCTAGCTAAAATTAGTACCTATGTACTAGACACGAGGCTCCCTCTGTTAAATAACAATGATAATTAGAACGTACCGACATCGACATATCAGGGTCTTTTAAAATTATAGTTTAAAAATTCAGTTCCTAAGCAAAATTGGCATTGACTCAAGTATTTAGATATCTTTAAGAAGTCTGGCTTTTCTCTGTAGGTATTGTACGTTCTGCTACTAACTACGATTCTTTACTTCACATGCACGGTATTTTATAGAAAGGTGAGGCCAAGTTTCAAACGATTCCGTAACATGAAGTAAGTAAGGAAACAATGTACAATTAACCAATCGGCTACATACGACTATAGTCGGTACCTGAGCGTTACAATGCCATTGGAGTTTTAGAATGAGTCTGACAGACAGGTATACGAAAGGCAGAGACAATACTTTACGGTCCCAATTTTTTCATAGAGGTGCTCTAAAATGCAGGCAAACACCGTGAGGAAACCGGCATGTCTGAAAACTAAAATTCGAAGACATTGTGACATCCACCAACCCGCACTTGGTTCGTGTGGTGGATTACGGTCCACTTTCTCTCACAGAGAGGAGGCCTGTGTCCCAGCAGTGGAAATTTAAGAGCATATGCATAGCATAATTAGTCTAATGCTAAAACTCGATCTGCTATAGGTACGAGTATTAGGTTACGGCGGCTTACTGTACCCATTACTTTAAAGTTTTCCAACCTTTCCTTCGCAACGTCATTTCGCAGGTGTGCAAGAGAATGCTTTTGTCTTAAGATCTGAAGATTATTTCAACAATTACCTAGGTGTTTACGTTATATTAGCGTAATACAGCAGGTGGCGAAATCTTAAACGAATTTCCCTATCGTAATCACTTTTATAAGAAGATTAGTATAATGCGGTATTTGTGGCGTGATTTCGGATAGATGAAACGTGAATAGTGTATATAGTGATAAGCCTAGCGTCAGGAATTTTCATTCAATCTTTATTAATTAATTGATGTTTTGTTAAAACATTTATCGTATTGACGTAAGAGCGTGTCAATTAAGAATTATATCGGTAAAAACCGGTTTTTGTATTAAGGTTTCCTTGAGATTTGGGGGTCGATACATTTTTATCCGACTACGGCAAAGCTAAAAGGAAGGGTTACGATTTTAACACTTTGTGTACCTATATTTGTAGTATGTACAGTAATATCTCGCTAATCCGACATCACAAAATTTCATCCAATGGCGGATTCATTATTATTTATATTATCGGCAGATTATAGTGTATACTCGTACGACCAACCATAGCCTATATTGTATTAAATGACGAAATTTCATATATAAAATACCATTAAATTATTGTAATAAAATGCTTTCATTTAGAATTTTCATTCAATCTTCATTAATTAGTTGACGTATTGTTCAAACATTTATCGTATTGACGTAAGAGCGTGTCAATTAAGAATTATATCGGTAAACACCGGTTTTTGTTTATAGGTTTCCTTGAGATTTGGGCGTCGATATATTTCTATCCGACTACGGCAAAGCTAAAAGGAAGGTTTATGGTCTTAGCACTCGATCTCTCGCTAATCCGCCAAAACAAATTTTTATCCAACGGCGGATTATAGTGTAAACGAACAACCATAGCCTATATTGTCTTAAATGACGAAATTTCATATAAAAATTACCATTAAATTATTGTAATAAAATGCTTTCATTTGCATTTGTAATGTTTAGATTCTTATCGAGGGTGTAGCCTGAGTGGTTAATTCGGTATTACGAACTTGCAATGCACCGTGATTAAGCACTTTATACCTACTTTATACGTAAAGGACTAGCCAACATTTTCAAACTGGATTTTATTTTTAAACATAATGCGAAGCTTTTTTGGTCGATAGATCATGCCATATATTTAATGGAAATAATAACACGTAAGATTACAAAAAAGTGGAGAATCTCCATAGCAAAAAATTGCAGACGTGCGGGATTTTGCACTTTGTGTTTTTGTAAACATCTGCTCCCAAGTTCTAATTGCGTTGGCATGATCAAAAATGCTAATCACATTCACGCAAGATGTAGTAAATTAATTAGTAAAGAGAGCCTAAATAGCAGACACTTACCTGTAGGTAATACCTAATTAAGTCCAAATCTAGACACAAATTAGCAGATAAGGTAAAGATAAAAGTAATTGACGGGGAATTAATAATAATTTAAAATTAGTACGTGCTGATAAAGTAGAATTATAAATTAACCCTTGGTTTATTGATTATTTTAATTAATAAGCATACAAAATAAGGAAAAACAATACAATAGTTAACAAAAATAGGTATTTTATTGGATAAAATGGTGTGATTTGGGGAAGGAAGTTATAATTCCGTTGAAACCCGTGCCATATAGGAAAAACCTAACCTTGTTTATCTGTTTTAAAAATACATATTATTGTTAGGAGTTAATTGTAGAGTACCTACATTATATTTTTATTAGATTTGGCCGAATAATAAATGATAAAAATTATGAGATTCTGAAAACACATCTTGCGTCCACGTGTACCAATAAAGTTATTGTTGTGTGGTGTGTTTATGGTTTGTATTGTACATACAATAATGGTTAGTTTCATAAAGGACGTAAATTGATTAAATCTCATAGTAAATATGAAACTGTATAAGGGTGTAGGAAACTGTTACAAACTGTTCTATAATTTACCGCAAATTATTCCGATGTCGTAGAAAGAGCACAAAAAGAAAAACACGCAAAGTTCAATTTGTCTACAGCACTTGTACGATATTTCGATCGTTGGAAAATTACCACACACAGATCAAATATTGGATCTAAGTATGTTTTCTTTTACTCAAGAGTTCGGTTGGGTAAAAGTGCTAGTTTCACGTGGAAAAATGATCCATGGTTAAGAGGATATGCGGTCGCAGACATCAGACTGTATTTCCTAAGTAAAAAGTCATCATTCGAGGTTTGGCTCTCTCCAATTTCCTCCTCCAATATTGGACCAATTTAAAAGATATTCCATAAACTGAAAAATAAAGATATATATACTGTGCCCCTATGTTATCCTTTTTAGGATTCCGTAACCAAAGCGTTAAAACGGGACCCTATTACTAAGACTCCAAAGTCCGTCTGTCTTTCTGTCTGTCACCAGGCTGTATCTCATGAACCGTGATAGCTAGACAGTTGAAATTTTCACAGATGCTGTATTTCTGTTGCCGCTATAACAACAAATACTAAAAACAGAATAAAATAAATATTTAAGATGTGCTTCCATACAACAAACGTGTTTTTTTTTGCGATAATGGTACGGAGCCCTTCGTGCGCGAGTCCGACTCGTACTTGGCTGGTTTTTTCAATTATAGTTGTCAAATTGCAACACTAGGCCTCTGTTGACATCGCAATTTTAAACATCTATTGAGGGTTCTAGTGCTTCTAAATATAATGTATCATCAAAAAGGAAAACATAGGGGTCCAATATTGGATGTGGAAAAAGGCGAGAGCCAAACCTCGCATTATGACTTTTTACTTAAGAAGTTCAGTCAGATGTCTGCGCATTTCCTATTAATGTAATGTAGTTTCAATATGTACGCGTTATGTTATGAAAGAACCTCCTCCTTTTTTGAAGTCGGTTAAAAATATACAACACCAGATCCGATTTAAGATGTAGTGCCACTCATTGAAATCATTCATCGGTTGATTAAAGTACAATTGAATGGGTCAATAAAAAAGATATTTGTAACGTTGAATATGATTGATTGTGTGCCCGATCAATAAGAAGCCATCAAGTACTTGTTACGTTGTGTTTTTAAACGAGGAAGTTGTTTACAAGTACCAATTTGGAACTTCTTTTAAAAATATTCCGCCTTATATGTAGTTCGCATTTTAAGTTAAGGACCTTCAAAGATCAAGGTGAAGAGAATGTAATATTGAAACTAGGTTTTAAACGTAGGTTCAATCGTATCCGAGTTAACTGTTGATTGTTTATAACTTTCTTCAATGAAAGGTCAACAAACGTTTTAGTCACACCATCACGCCATTTGTATTGCGTCAGATGGCGTGACATTAGACGAAAACATACGCGACCCGCGATTTCGATCCTTGTGGCGATCATTTTCGTAATATCATTGCCGACAAGGCCGCTAGAACATTGATGTGAATTTTAAAAATACTTGGTCGAATCAGTTAGCGTGCCGAACACGTAACGGGCCACGTCACTGGGTGACGACACATCGTACGATATTTTTTATCAGCGGTAAATTTTTGTATGACTGATCAGTTACGAAGAACTGCCATGTTTTGGTCGGAATATACCGCTCCTACGCTATCTCACACTTTAAAAGTATCGTTTGAGTTAATCGCTACAATTATTACTCATAATTGTTTATAAGCAAATTGTTATCATAAGAAATGCCTTACGTGTAGATACGAGTATCGCGTGTTGCGGTGATTTGTAATGTGTATTTACCTACATAAATCACGTAACAGAAATTGATTAAGTCGATATTTTGGCGCGATTGGCGGATTTACTATAAATAGAGTATTTTAGCGGCTCTTTCTTTTTGAGCTGTTTAGTAGACAGACTACCAAGGTCACTGAGTAATTTTATTAATCATCAGGCTAATTGAGTAATTTTAGTAGGTAACTAAGTAAGATAAACTTTGAGTTTTAAAGGATAAAATAATCACAATTTGTTTTTAAGTTTTTGGTAATCTCAGAATCTATGAATGAGTCACTATAGTAATATATTTGTTAACCTGTAAGGCTTGTGACCTCACAAATGGGTGCTTATGCACCAAGCAGACCTACTTGATGTGATCGCACTCATGTGGAAACATAGAACGCCCAATAGTCTAACAGTTGGCGAATAAGGCGACGTGACGTCACAGCATCACGCCACCTTTTGTTCAGTGGTTCTACCTGCGATCCGGCACGCCGCATGCGCATGCTAGCAACGGTGTTACCTCACCTGGGTTGCTTACTAGAAATATATTTAAAAAATCTTATACTCGAAAGTATTACTGATTTAAACTGAAATGCATTGACGAATGCAAATGAATGACACATTATTATAAATCAAAATATTTTCAAGGGAATTAGGTTGATAGATTAAGTAGTATGTGTATTGCCAGAATGTTTCTATATCGTATGGTTGTGGATAAGAATAAAATAGTATACTTAGGTTGAAGGCGACTTGATGAAATGTATTATTGTATGGGCTCCATGGTGTAGTTAAAATTAACCATTGCATGGTTTGTGAGCGCGAGCCAGATCGCGTTCAGTTAAATTGACAGAACGGCACGGTGGTGGGACGTCAATGGCGGTTACACGCGACCGGTTTTCGGCCTGTCTCATTCCGATTCGGAAACCCGTACGTGTCGCGTGTGCCGTGCATATTTACGTGAAATTGTTTCGCTGTGTGATCAATATACAAAAATACTACCCACTTACGGAAAATGAAAACAACAACTTGTCAATAAGGAAGCATTTTTAAGGTGTTTATTTCATAAAATCTACAGATGCAATAAAACCAGATGTGGAGGTGCATAATAAACCCACCATTGGTTCAAATGAAACCATAGTTATTGAAGAAAAACCTGTAACCAGTGAGTATTTTGGAGACATACATTATCGTTCAACCAGTTTACCCCCTTGATCTGTCTCACAAGAGTTTGTTAATTAATCAGATTCGTGTCGTTTGAAATGTTGCCTTTAATCGAATTCACCGAAATGAAAGTGAACGTAGCATAACTAACCTTGCTTTCAGTAACAGTTAGAGAAATGTCCATAGTTTCAGTATATTGTTGTCGATCAAACGCCACGATTTTGATTAAAGATTGCTTCATGGATGGGTTGATTCATTTAATCACATCGATTGATAAGATAAACTATCGCCCATATATACATACGGTAATGGGTATCGTACATCACTAATACTCATCAAGCCATCAACTAACAACAGTTCATTGTTATGATCAATCAATATCTGTGTGTCTTCAACTTGGGATTCCTTGACTGATTTGCAGGGCATGTCAAACTGCTAGTTGTCAAACAGATGTATAGCTATTTTGAATACGAATGATTATCGGGCAAGCTTGACACATATGGTGAATTTGAAAAGAGAAGGGCTAGGCCTTCTCTTGAAGTTGGGACGTGGCCTTCTCAAGAGTGAGGACACGACCGAAGGACCCGAAGAGATAGAGGGACCAATCGCTTCACCCCTGTCGGACCCTGAAGCTGAGCCAATGAAGGCATACTGGGAAACTGATCAACGAGATCTGAAGAGAAGAAATCAGCCATTTATAGATCTGTTCTTGAAAGGAGAGGCGCTGGAGAGGATACCAGACGCCACGGAAGAGCCCGTCGTAGAATCTCATTATAATTTTGAAAAAATCAGTTTGATTCATTTACCAGACGCCCTGCAAAACTTAAATATTGAGGGTAACGTATTATAATTTTATTTAATTTTGTGCTAAAGTCGGCAACATCACACTTTCGATGACGGGAAGACACACAGATTCATTATGAGCTGGGTGCATGTCGCATATATTTCCGTTTGTCTACTAATATTAACCAATTTTATCGCAACTAACACATTGTTCCAGAATATTTGGATAAAGTAATTTTAAATTACTAAGTAGTTTTTTTACTGAATATATTTAGATACTATGAATTGTATCGTCCAATAAATAAATTAAAACTGAATTGTCTATTTCGAATATTCTAGCGTTATTTGAAATAATACCAAGCCACTCGGCATAAAGATGTACTTGATATGAACATTATTGTACCAGGTTGAGGGTTTTGTTATGTAAATAGCAGAACACAAACCATCCTGTCCTGTTTTTTTTGTATTATTAGTAGTATTTGATACCATCAGTCCTTGTAAACTATATTTTATTACAACATTACTCATAATGCCAAACAAAAAGAAACCATCTGTAATGTAAAAGTAGGTTAGGATATTTCAGTTAAATAGTATTGGTTGGCACGTTTCATTGACACCAGCTGCAAATAGAATGTCTAGCTCTAGTGCGTACGGGCTAAGCGCACACAGAAATATAAAGTTAAATTGACAATTAGATTGCTCTCAAAACGGTGAAGGAAAACATCGTGAGGAAACCGGCATGTCCTAGAACCAAAACATTCGAAGACATGTGACATCCACCAACCCGCACTGGGCCCATTCCCTCTCATAGAGAGGAGGCCTGCGTCCCAGCAGAGGGAACATTAATAGGCTGATGATGTGACAATTAGATGTAAGAGAATCGCAGGCGCTCTGTTCTCAACACGCCTATGTAAAAATACGTCATCTATAACGCTATTGTCGTCATTCTTCTTCAAATGTTTTTAATTTGTTGACAATGAACTTGTCAACGAGAACGGACGTCCAATATTGTGTACTCAAGCTGTTTCTACTACCAGAAAATTTGTTCTTGTTAAAGCTTTTTTTTTTTACGCGAAGCCTAAATAAAGGGCATTTTATCATTATTATTTTTGCACCTTTTAAATTGAGTTAACAAAATTGGTTTCTATCATTTATCCATTTTTATGTTCTTCATTTGTTTCTATGTTGCTTTCAATTTAACATCTTCACAAATCACCTTTTTTTTCTGCTTTTTGGTGAAAGTTTTCATTTTATTTTTTCACAAAACCAACGCAAAAGTTGTAAAAATTAACTTTAACCCTAATTACGTTTAAAATCTTTGCAACGAATCAAAGTAACGTCAAACAATTGTATCTGTACTTATGGTTCATTTACAATTTAATTTGTGAAATCATTTATCAACACACAGTTAACTTTCGCTTCATTTGTCTTGCATATCAATGAACACGTTGCAAGGGTTTAAAGAACAGTTAAACGTGTCAACTGACATTGTATTAACGATGTTTTTTTCTTAATTCTAGGTGTCCCTGAAACACCCAAGATTGGAACAGGAATCTCAAGCAGTGGCCGCGATGCCGGCATGGTCGCTGGCGTTGTGGTGGCAGTAATCTCTGGAATTATCATATTGGCAGCACTGGTAAGCACCTAATTCAAAGAACTTTCTAGAAATTTGTAGCTAGCAACCTGCCAGTAATAACATTATTCACCGAATGACATACCCAAATAGTCATGCAGGTTAAAAATGGGACACTGAAATGTACCGTTGAAATGTGTTAAAAAACGGAGCATGTTTGAAATTGACACTCCCGTTTTGTTTTTAATTTCTAGATAAACGACCTAGATCATAATTGTCTCGGATAGAATGACAATGATGTTGCCACCCAAGTACAGTAGGCAGACATTTTGAAGAGTCTGCATTTGCAAGTTATGTAAATGCATTAAACAGTTCTAAGAAACGTGTGTGTAGTGAGATTCTTTATCTCGAACATTCCAATACGTTTACTACTTTTTTCAATTTTATTTCTGTATTCACTTGTGTTTGTATTTTATTTCAAACAATACACTTCGATTCGGTGAACTCAGTTCTTAGCGTTTGTCGACTTATCAAAATCAATGATCGTGAACAATAAATATTTAAGCTTTGCAAACCTGAATGGGGATTTATATTTATAACATATCTATTACCTACATAAGATACGTCAAAACATGAATGACGATATTTTCAGATTTTTTCGTAAGCGATTAATAAAAATATTGGGGCATACGTCGATGTTTAGGTTAGAAATTACCAAAACGAGCCTCAAAATATCGCGAGTAACATATTATTCAATTAAACTTATCTCGCGTAAAACGTATTTTGCGCGATAATACCACTAATTGATAATGATTAATGTAGGTAAGTCTTACGCACTGGGTTGACTAAGCCGTTCGCGGTTAGACGCAAGTGTAAATTCCAACCTAGGTTACAGTCACGCCGTTTGACGTTACGTTAAGAAAATTTGTTGATTGTGACACTAATGAATAAATTGCTTTCATTAATGTCTCGGTAGCAATAAATTGCATCTTAGCAACCGCTCTAATAAACATCAATTGATTCTACTTCTTTGATGATGTAATTTTTCGACCTTCGTCGAGTAATGCCCTCATGTTTCTCGTCTATTAAAATCACTTGTATAATTGATGAGACCTATTCTTTTCAGATCGCAGTGCTTATGTACAAACACTACGTGAACCGTAACCACACATCTATGAACTTCGACAACCCGGTGTACCGCAAGACGACAGAGGATCAATTCGCGCTCGAGAAGAATGGCTACGCACCGGGCAGCAAGCTGTATCCCAGCACCGTGGGCGAAGAGGTGAGAGCGCTTACCGCCATGGAGTGTACGCTTAACATACAAAACAGTCTAAGATAAGTCGCACAAGGACACCCTGCCCTCCGCCAAGCCAATTAACGAGTTAGTGTCTCACCACTAACTCAACTCTTCCTTCATATATTTTTACTGTAAACTAAGTTATTTTTTTTTGAAAACATCACTCCAACTTCTTGTGTAAAATGAATTATACCCCGTGTATCTTGGCCAAAATGATAATTGTTGTAAATATCAATGAAAACTAGCATTATTTTACTATAATAAAGATTTATTATAAGGTCTGCCTAAGACATTTTAAAACTTGATGTATCTAGAGTTATTATATTTACTAGAGATTGTTTTAAGGATTTATAGGAAATATTTTCGTTTAGATTTTAAAAGATTGTGGCAATTTATAATGTGCCAACATTTTTACCGCATCAGTATTGAATTATAGTCGCCAAATTATTGGCTCTAAGTGGTAGGTGTAAAATGCTGTAAATAGTCCCTTTTAAATAGCAAATATGATTTTTGTAATCTGCCTAAAGCTTAACATAGACTAATAATAATATTTTACCGCCGAAATATTTATTTTTCATGCGTAAACATGCGAGGGCATTAATATTGGTAAGTTTTAGTAGAATGAACTTAGGCGTTTACACGTTACGTGACAGTGCGATTTAGTTGCATTATTGTTACTTAGATGTTTTGTTGAAGCTATGACTAAGCTTGACAATATTCTCGATGACTAATGTGTATTTTCTCTTTGCAGGCCCAAGAACCTCTCAATACACCGGCTACAAATGACTTTGTATAGTGTACAAGCTGGAAGTAAATACAGTATAATGTCAATGAATGTGA
The DNA here is from genome assembly GCA_945859665.1 of Anorthoa munda. Lineage (NCBI taxonomy): Eukaryota > Metazoa > Arthropoda > Insecta > Lepidoptera > Noctuidae > Anorthoa > Anorthoa munda. Next base: position 11,741,712 of record OX243900.1, on the reverse strand, counting down.
AAAGAAAGCGAAGGACATGTGATACTTAAAATAGTGTTATCCAGTGAATGGGACTTAAGCTAACATTTTTGTAGTAAACTCTAAAAATAGTTAGCGTTAGTGCAGTGAAGTGAAGCTTATTGGAACAAAGTTCTGTTTGCTGACATGCCTCGCGCCGGGATGGATCTCAAAATTACGATTATTTCATCAGCTGTCATATCAAACGTTTCGGTTTTTACACACAGATATAGAAAAAGGTAGATGTTCGTGAAAGCGTGCGAGGCGGTAATTAGTTTTACATCTATGATTATACAAAATGCGACATTATTGGGATAGCAAATCTTAATTTGTTCAACGATTTGCATCTATTGATTCGAACACTATCAATGTGATCAGTCAGGAAAGTATCGCCAAAGATACGAAGTAATCAAGATTGCACTATCCACATCCACCCTTTTCTTTATCTGTGTTCTGTACGTAAAGAGATCTTGGTAATGCTTTTGTATCTGTATCACATTATTAGACGTTAGAAGGGACATGTTTGCTCTAATTTTCTCTTTATACTGTGAATATTAAACATTCTTAAATATTGCTTTATCAAATGCCTGGTGCATTGTAATTATTTATATAGAGTTTACAATTTTTTATTCCAATTTAGTTGATAATGTTAATATTATACACCTATACAGCAATCTTAAACTCTAGATTTCCGCATTCAGAGAGAATGAAAAGCTCATGTTTCATAATGAAATGTACTTAGTTAGTAATTTGTCATGTTTTCCTAAATATTTTAAAAATTGAACTGATTCTGCATATTTGAATATGGAAGTATCCAGGTAGATACCTGGACTTTTTTAATAAATAATTGATTTATTTATTGCGAGAACACACTAGTAAATGTAGGCTAATACAGTATAATGTGCCAATTTTAGTAAAAATTTACAATTGTGTCGCCAAATTTTATTATAATTAACATACTTGATAGTAGTTGAATTCTCATACGATATATTTGTTGCGTCGGTAATTTATTTGTACTATATGAAATTGTTATTATTAGCATAGTACAGTTTTAATATGAATTTATATTTTATGTACCAGTTGAGTTTTACCATCGAACATTTTTATGTATTTATATATTTAATAGCAATGAACGCATAGTATTTGGAATGTGACTTTGTCAAGCAAAATCCTGCCAAATCCTTTAAATATAAATTATTACTCTATTTGTAATGTAATTCAATTACATTAATACATACTTGATGCACATTTCATACAATATGCCTAGCTCAATAAGTGTGGTCACTAAAATAAATTATTGTGTAAATATTGTCAGTAAAATATATGTAAAAGGTGTTAATACTATGTCTTTTATTTTATCACTGTCTTTTTATTTGCTACCTACAATGATCTTTGAAATAGTGAAATACTTAAACATCAATCGCACACAAAAATTAAGGGAAAAGCCGAAAACATTTCACTACTTATATCTGAATTGTTGGGATGATAGTATCATTTCTTTCGCTCGTACAACATGTAAGTATTACTGGCTAGGTGTAATATGGCTAGGTACTCCCCTTATTTTTTTTCAAAAATATCCTCATTGGAGGGGCGGGGTGGGGGTCTGTCAGACCTACTGACTAAACAACATCCAGGTGTTCCATCTCATTCCTACGACGGGGGTCGAGGAGGAAACGTACGATCCTCGGGGAGGTGACACGTTCGATTCTCCCCGCGAAGTCTAAGAGGAAAGCGCGTGGAACACTACGCGCCTACACCTCGGTCTTGACGTGTGGGGGGCGACGGACGCAGGTAGGGACTGCCCTGCCTTAACCTTCGAGGAATACAGTCGCTATGTTACGTAATAGTATCGTACGTGCAACGAAACCTGACAAGGCATTGCCGAGGCTATTAAACTTTTTAAAGTCGTCCTCGCTATGGGAGATGATCCTCAATATGTCAGCCGCTAGATGTGGCGACACTGGGTGAGGCCTATGCTCAGCGGGGAGATGATCGTATTGATAGAATATGAAATTAAAAATCGAAAATAATCACGTGGTTTATTGTACTATAACAACTAAGCTACATGTACGGCATACAGGCGGAAAATGTATACTATAAATATTCATCGCGTTATAACCATAGTGGGGTAAGAAATCAAGAGCTGGATCCCTGACATACCCTTATACATCAAGACATTAGCATCATCATTTCTCATCCAGCATATCGTTATTATGAGGGCCAAATCACACAGACGACGAAGCGAAGCGTCGGATTCTCTAGAATGTGCGCGAATTCGTGAGCCTTCGTGAATATGTAGTGAGAGATTTGTAGTTGACAGATGACTTTCTGTCGCTTTGATTGGCGTAGATGCGCTTGTGTTTGCGAGTAAACAGCTTCGATTGCTTTTTTTATCTCGATAGAAAATGTGTGCATAACATTGTGGAGTTAGGCGTCAATATACTATGCACACTTTTACATAGATTCGTCACTTCGCTTGGACTATCAATGTGCTTTGTCCCTGAGGAGGTATTAATCTTATAAATATTAATATAAATAATATTATAAGTTATTAATTCTAGTAACAGGCGCACTGTTGTGAACAGTCCTTTGTATTACATACCGTACATTTTATGCGAGGTTATTAAATTAAATTAAAAATTATTATTATTGAAGTTATTTAAAATTATTAAAAAGAGTAAAATTAAACAATCTATAACGCTCATTGCTGGGTATGGATAGCAAAATATTCGTATGTAAACCCACGTACACTGGAAAAATAACTATCCTACAAATTTGAACACAATACAAAATGCGAGTTACCGCAAAAGATAACACTTAGGCGCTTGTAGACATAGATAAATTCTAACCGCTATAATGATTGCCATAAAGTTCAAAATGGGATTGATTATTGCACTACCAAAATGTCACGTAGTCAATCATTATGGCATTCAAAACTCAAAAAGCATGTTTCAATTTCAGGCACTTCAGAATTTTCAAGGTCCCTAAGTCTAAAGAAGACGCTAGTTGCACGGTGGCAGCATTTCGAACATGCCTATCGCCTATACAGTGTCTCTAAATCTAGAGTCCCTTTGCTATGTTATATGCGCAATCTTAATACAATATTACTTAAGATATAATAATTATAAACAATAAGAACCTGGGCGACCGACCTCTGCTCGGGTGAAAATAGAGAAAACGACGTTTTCTAAAAATGAAACCTAGCTATAATCGATTTATCGCCCCCGAAACACCCTACATACAAAATTTCATTAAAATCGTTGGTGCCGTTTCCGAGATTCGGATTATATATATAAATATATATAAGAATTGCTCGTTTAAAGGTATTAGATAGATAAATAAACATAATGTAATAGTTATTTTAAATACCTGTGCGATACTGATGGAGTAGGCTTATACGAAATGAAAATCAGTTTCAAACGTAAATAAAAACGTCGTATATTTTAATTGTACTATGCTCAGTAAATACTTAGAGAGGTACATTTAAAATTAGTTTGTCTGTTACATACTATCGCTGCTCGTACAAAACTTGGTATCTATTTAATATGTTCACTATCATTGCAATCCATATCTCAAGGTTTTACGTTAAGATAAAAATAATGCATTATATCTAAAGTTCCGTGTTATTATCAAGTTTATATTATTGTTTGGTTTATGCTTTGATGAAATGAAAAACTTAATATAAATATATAAAAATTACGCAAGGGAACGCGACAGGCAAACATTATTGAATTAATTTATAATAACAATTATAAATGCCAAATATTAATCATAAACAATCGCATCATACACATTGTTATTTGATAAGATTTTTATTATCATTTTCAACATTAGTCAAAAAATAGCACAAGAATTTTAAAGCCAACATTATTCATTTAAGATCACAAAATCGGTGTTATTTTTGGTTCTAAATCACATTATTAATTAAATTAAATCAACAACTTATCACAACTTGCAATTCGTTTGCGCACAATCACTGGTATCTAGTGATGTGTATTACTTATTATTATTCCTATCATTATAATAAGCTACAAATTTACTCTATAATAATCAACTATTGTACACAATGAGTACGTTTTTTGTGTCATGCGGATTTTTTCACGCACATGGTATTGTGCGGATGCTGTTCCCGCAAAGGTATTTTCCATAGATGTGTTTATTATAGAAACCAGGGTGGCCTTATGCTTGTCAACATTTGCATGACACTACCCTCAAGATTACATTTTGACGAATTCTATAGGTAGAAAATAAATGCTGTGTCGTGATATCCAAATGATCAGGAGTTGGAGTATACATCATGTATTTTTAATGGCTAGAAAATCATCTAAAATATTCAACAACAAAAAAATTTACACCTACTTTTCAAGTCATCAAAAATACACGATATATAAATTACACTTCAGGCTATATAGTACGTTCTAGAACTAAATACAAACTAAATAAAAACTACTATTAAAAACTACCATTAACTACTTGACTAGTAGGAATAGTAGGAATCTCATCATCACTCACTCGCAGTTTCATAAGCAGAGTATCAGCTCCGTTCATTTTAATGTCATTTGCTTTGACAGCTGTCACTTCATTGGCTGAATGAGGTAGTTTGTATGCTTCATACTGTTTGGTGATGTGTTGCTTATATTTCTGGAATGTGTTCGCTGCGATGTGCTGTCTGGCGTGGCGGAACAGCTGATCGAAGTGGTGGAGATTGTGGCTGGAAGATTTAAATGGTTGGTATAAGAGTGGCGACCAAGGACAACCAGAAGGAATGTTGGTAGCCCAGCAGTGATATGAGCAGATGACATTGCTGCCATCGCGGGTAGATCCTGGGCTAACGGTGGCGCAAGAGCGTGGGGATTGGCACAAGAAAGAGATGACTATGGCCTAGCAGTGGGCGAAGACAGGATGCGGATTATGATTAAAATAAAACTAAAATAAAAAATTGTGTAGGGCTTGTCCCCATCACCACGTCACGACGTCGTCAACGTTGAACGGAGCGGGCTCGCGGCGCGTTGCATTGACGTGACGTACTTATGCACGGTACGGCAATGCCACCGCGTTACGACGTGTCGTACGTTGTCAGGAGCGGTACGTGGTGATGTCGCTCAGTTGATGTTTAAATGTCTTAGCGATTAGTTGTGCAAAAATGCTGCAACTGTCAGAAACTACAAGAAACGTAACTAAAAGTTATTTCGCTCTGTCAGAAATACTGAAAAAATATACTAGAATTTTTCAAGGCCCGGCAATCTGTTACGTTGCGGCATCGTGACTTGTGTTTTTCGACGGTAATATTAGTTTTGCACGACACGCCAACGTGCCGAACCGCTTAACCCCGCCGTTCCACGTTGACGACGTCGTGACGTGGTGATGGGGACAAGGCCTTATTACTTTGATGGACTTTTGTTAAGTATTTTGCAGGCAATTGCTGGATGCGAGACGCACGTGACTGTTAGATGTAGCGACACTTGGGGGAAACCTATTTTCAACATTGGACATCTTTCATCTGTGATGATGATGATGAAAGAAACATCCTAGTCAACAAGCTACGAAAATCACTTAAGGCCTCAATACGTCCAATGAAGTAACAGTGAAGTCCTTTATTGGTGAGGAGTACCAGTGGCAAACAGTTAAAATGTCTTTCCTGTACTTGTTAGTCACAATAGCAGAGCACGTTTTGAATTCTAAGTAGCAGTTTTTTATGTAAACAATCAAACCTTGAGGGTTTGGGGAAACTTTATCATGACGTTAACTTTGTTATACGTTTTCCATAATAATGAGGACCGCTTTGTAACTCTACTAAGAAAGCAGTCACAGCAGACAGAGACCCGCAGCCTAATTGCGTAAGTGAATTCAGCAAGGCAAAGGGTTTAACCGCCATCAATGGACCAATCACATGCGAGAGAGAAATACTCGCGGCCCTATGCCTTGCTGAATGCACGTACGCTTTTAGGCTGCTGGGCGTCGCATCAGGGTCCGTAACGTAACTGCGAGAGTCATATGTTCGATTAATGGAAAGTCGACTGAACGATTGTTCGAATGGAATTTATTGTTTCCCCGAGTGGAGAAAATCCTCACAATTTGCCAACCTTCGAGACCTATTTTCCATAAACTCAAGAATATCCAAGGATGACGACAATATATCAATATTTAAGTAATTACCCAAAAATATCTTTGGGTTTCAGACTCAGTTTAGTCAAGGCCTTGGGGGGAGGTAACCGCCCCGTTGCCTGCCCCCTTTATTAATAGATGGACTGCTATTTCCAGTGAGTTTTAGTTATTATAATAATAATACGGGCGCACGGTTGGCGCAGTGGTTGAGCGATTGACTGCTGCGCTGCGTGTCGCGGGTTCGATTCCCGCACGGAACAAATATTTGTATGACCTACAGATAGTTGTTCCGGCTCTGGGTGTTGTGTATGTGAGTTTGTATGTTTGTAAACGCACCCACGATACAGGAAGAAATTCCTAGTGTGGGGCAACGCAAAAAAAATTGTTTAGTAATTGAAATAAAATTATAAAAAAAAGATTTATCTGAAACTCAAAAGTTTTTTTTTTGGGTAATGACTTAGATATTAATAAATTTCCATTCATCGAACATATGAATATCGCAGTTACGTTACGGACCCGTCGCATCATGAGGTGAATCATGACAACTCGAACTCTCACTGCAACATAATGACCACGTTCGCTCTGCCAAGAGTGTACCAACGAAGAAGAAAGAAACTATAAAGGAAATTGCCCACACACAGGCCTCTTATGAGGATATTTTATTTGTTTTTCCATCCGTGTCCTTTACTTTATATGCACGGACAACAGCAGATCAGGTTACTGCACTTTAACATTTGTGCGCACCTTATTTCATTGTAATAAGGGTTAATTTCTAGAACAGAAAAATTGTTATATCTCGTGAACCTGGGTGAATATATTAAAAATGTTTTCTTTCTGAAAGTTTTTTCATAATAATCATCAATACAACAATACTTTTTAAGGGGTTCCCTTAAAAAATGGGCAAGATCATTTGTAAAATGGCCTAACGCACGCATTAAGGCGATGATTACTAAAACTCCTTACTGGAAAGTAAGGCAATTACCTCATTTAATACTTACATGCTCAATAAAACTGAAGAAAGCATCTCTCTGGTATTTAATAGATGCCGTATATACGCCCTCGTGTGCTTCTTACAAGTTAAACATTCGCAACCTTCTAATACTGGCATAAAATCTTCTTTGTACCTGTAATTTTAACATAAAATTCTCAAATTTGTTTCCGAAGAGGTGTTGTTTTGTATAAAGTAACAATTTTTTACCTTTACAGGAAATAACATTGAACAAAAAGTTAATGGTAAATCATCAAATAATAATTGCCTAAAAAACTCATTGACGTTGATGAATTCGACTGCCAAAATAAGAATTAAGTAGCAGTTTTTCTGTGATTTCAATAATTCATCAAAAATAAATTTTCCTTTAAAATTAAGTTTTTCTTATGCAAAGTCTTAAGTTTTAAAAATTCGTTGTATACGTGAGTTCGTCTAAGGCTGGTAATTTGCGCGTTATACCAATTATTAAGAAACGCCTTACTACCAGTTCTCTAGCAGTTTAATGGCAACAACAAAAACACAACATCAGCCTATTAATGTTCCCTCTGCTGGGACATAGGCATCCTCTCTGTGAGAGGGAATGGGCCGTAATCCACCACGCGGGCCCGGTGCGGGTTGGTAGATGTCACATGTCTTCGAATTTTTGGTTCTAGTACATAGGTTTCCTCACGATGTTTTCCTTCACCGTTTTGAGAGCACTGGTGATGAAATAATTTAGGTACACAAAATAAAGCGCCTGCCTGGGCTCGAACCCACGACCTACAACTTGTAAGTCGCGGCCGATACCACTGAGCCACCACTGCTCCGTTTAATGGCAATGGATATAATTATGAAATTTCGAACTGGCTTGCAAATAGAAAGCTGTTTATTGAAAAAATAAAAAAATCAACACTATAACGCGGGAAAAAATTATTGTTGCTTGTTGTTCGTCATTGATTTTGAAAAGTAATATTGTATTTGACAAAATGAGTTCTAGTTCAGTGTTCATTTGTTATTTTTTTCAATAAACAGCTTTCAGTTTGCAAGCCAGCCGAAATTTAAATAAAACCTTTGATAAGTTACCTCCTTGATTGCCATGTTTCGGAGTAAAAGATCGTTCCATTTTTAAATTACACGATAGATATGAGTTTTCTATGTAATTTATTTGGCCGCTAAACACGACAGATATGGATTTTCATACAACTTTTGCCGGCCGCTGCGCGCATGTATTTGGCCAGTACAGCAATTTTGATTTATCTCGAAGAAGGTTGTCAAAATAATGTTCAAATTTCCAAGCATGTTTAAAAAAATACTCTTATTAGTATTAATGCCACTGCATCCGTTCTGGCTGGCATTCGACCGACCCCAACATAGTTGTGAAAAGGCTATGCATAATGATGAAACAATTAAAGAGAACGCCGCATCGAGGTGATCACCACCTCGCCTAACACGTGCGCACGAAAACTCGTGAGGTAACACGTGCTCAGTGACCTCAAAATATAGTCATTTTTATTTATTTAGGCGCTGACGAGACGCAGCAAGGCCGTAGTTTCGATCGTAAGATCGCTGTTTGTACTTTGGCCCCAATGTGTAAAGATTAAGTTTGCAAATCGAACGATTTTATCTATGGTCAGTTCAAATTCCGAAGTCCAACAAATTGTAGGCTACCGAGCCAGCAACAACAAACAAAACCTTCGACCTCGTTTAAAAAAAGAACTCGAGGCAAACGTTTAAAATAATTAAACCTTTAATTATTATTCAAACGACGAAGATTAAGAAAAAAGGCCATAAGATCAAACATACCTTTCGTCATTGAGATCTAAGATACATGGTTCATAACTAAGCCGGTCTGGGTCGAAATTCAGCGTCAGTACATGTCCTGCGTTGCTTAGTTTGGCGGGGTAAGATCCGTCGAACAGGTCCCAACCTTGTTCTATGGCTGCAACTATAATCGCTGGGTTCCAACAGCCTTCTACTACTCGGAGTAAGTCTTTTGGGAGGGCGTCCTGAAATTGTGCAGAAAATACGATGAGTCAACCAAATGTTATTAATCAGTAAGGGAAACGTGAATTGAAATGCCGGGAGGAGACGCCCTAGAAAGACATACATAGACCTTATTGGTGATGTTCTTCAGAAAAGCCAGGTGCGCAGTACTCATAACCGGCGTGTGTGTATGACTAGATGTATGAATGTGCGTGAAGCAAAAGAAGTATGTAAGGATAGTAGCAGGTGGCGTTCTGTAATTTCTGCCTACCCCCATGGGAAAAAAGGCGTGAGTTTATGTATGTATTTCGAGGGCAAAGAGCTCCGAATGAATTAATTGCTTTTGTAAAAAGTTATAATTCTAGTTTGGCTCTCGTCTATTTCCTGCTCCAGTATTGGACAAATTTAAAACATATATTCCATAAATTGAATAAAAAAGATATATTTTTAGTTGTGCTTCTATGTTTTTCTTTTTTCATTACCCGGCTGCAAGGAAAGGGTTATGTGTTTCGCGCGTATCTTGTATGTTTGTATGTTTGTTTGTTTGTATGTATGTAATATTCTTTATTACCTCATATCTTTCAAACTACTTGGCGAATTTTTATAATTAAGACATCGTTAGATAGGTCTTAACCGCCCAAGTGTTCTTAGCTAAGTGCCTTTAAAAAAAAAGGAACATGGCGGATTTTGGGCGCCATATTGTGGGGGTTTAAATTTTTTTTTTATTCCATACCCATCGAGTGGGGTATCAAAATGAAGGATTTTTAGAGGAGATTTCAAAAATATATAACACTCGAAAAAATTAGAAAAAATATGTTAACTTAAAAGTTATAAATAAATAAAGTTAATTCAAAAAATCAAAAATCCCGACTGCTTATGAAGCGAACTATAAAGACGTAAACAAGAAGAAGATCATGTCGTGCAGTCGGAGGATACATCTCGTATTAGTCAGCCAGCTCGTGAATATGTAACCTCCGACTGCACAGCATGATTTTCTTCTTGTTTACGTCTTTATAGTTCGCTTCATAAGCAGTCGGGTTTTTTGATTTTTTGAATTAACTTTTTTTTATAATAGTCAAATTTGTAAACAAGGCCTGTTGACAGGGTAATTATGAGCATTTTTTTTCGGGTTCTAGTGCTTCTAAAGATAATGTATAATCAAAAAGAAAAACATAGGTAGGGGGCACAGTATATAAAATAGCATTATTTATTTTTCAGTTTATGGAATATCTTTTAAATTGGTCCAATACTGCAGGAGGAAATAGGCGACAGCCATAACTCGAATTATGACTTTTTAGTTAGGATTATATTCAATCAGATGTCTTCGACCGCATTGCCTCTTAACAGCATCTTCCTGTTTTAAGTGATAAGTTGATGAACTTGATGCGTTACATAATAATAACTGACCCATCAAATCAACAAAAAGGTTGTTGACCATATCATGTAATAAGACCTTGCTCGTCAGTTGAAGTTTTATGGGCCGTTATAAAAAATATTTAGTAATCTATGAAACGATAAAAAAATGTACGTTCTTACGCAGGTTTTTAGGCAACGTGACATTTATTATCGTAAAATACGAACGTAAAGAGTTTAATGTTTATTATACGTAACATAGCTATGTACCTAACTACGTTTTCACATGCCTATTCAAGGTGAAAAATGACGAATTAGAATAGTGTTACGTAAATTATTTGCTATCAATGTGTGTTTTTAGAACACATAGACTTGCGTAGGCTCGCTTTGTAAACATTTTAGTTTTACGCAATTGTTGTCGTGTATGACGAATTATGCATGGAAAAGTATGATAGATACATTTTTTTTAATGTTTTCCATAGGATTTTCCGTATTTGTTAGTGCGTTACAATTACATCTAAAATTCCAAGACAACACGCAGCTTTGACGAATCTATACTAATATTATAAAACTGGAGAGTTTGTTTTATTGTTTGTTTGTTTGAACGCACTAATCTCAGGAACTGCCTAGCCTTTTTCCCAATTATTTTTGGGGTTGGCTTCCAGTCTAACCGGATTCAGCTGAGTACCAGTGTTTTACATGAAGCGACTGCCTATCTGACCTCCACAACCCAGTAACTGGGTAACACGGTACCCCTTGGCAAGACTGATGTCAGATCTCAGGCTTCTGACTACCCGTAACGACTGTCAAAGATCTTCTAATGACAGCCGGGACCAACGGCTTAACGTGCTTTCCGAGGCACGGAGGAAACTCGGTATGATGAAATATGGTCACCCATCCACGGACCGACCTCGTCAAGCGTTGCTTAACCTTGAAGATCGATTCGAGACTAATCTCAGGAACTACTGGTTGGAATTGAAAAATTCTTTATGTGTTGGATAGTCAATTTATCGAGGAAGGAGAAATAGGAGGGAATAGGAGCGGAGCATAAATGAAAAATGTTGCAAAAACGGGCAAAATTATTCCTTTTTGAGAGCTTCCGTTGCGTGCGCTGCGTAAGCGGTTAAAGTTACGCAACATTCATGTATGTAGGGTAGATAGGGTAGGGTAGGCAGGAAGCCAGTTGACGGATGCGAAGCCGCGTGGGACAGCTAGTCTATGATAAATACCCATAGTCTATTCATTAATCACACTTAAGTAGGTACAGGGTGGCGCAAAAGTCATCACCTTATCGGAAAATGCTATATTTTTTCCAAATAACGGTAAATATTCTACTCTTAAACGGCAAATATTCTCTCTGAATATTCTACAATTCTACTTTGACATTTGTGAAGTAAACAGATACAAAATACAGCTGTTGACCTCCAAGCACGTGTAACTACGCTCAAGTCATCCCTTTCATCGTAAACCGTCATTAGCTACTAGGCCCATTTCCATCTTTGTGGATATATGTGAAGAAGGAAAATAATTTTGCCATAAAAACCATATCACCCGTTCAAAGTTACTGCATGGTGTGCTTTTTACGCTGGAAGCGTCATAGGGCTGCCAAACGGCTACTGTGGTCGGCGAGCGCCGGCTACAGAGCCATGCTCAACGACTTTCTCCTTTCTTAATTGAATGATTGGGATTGGAGAACATGTAACTCCAACAGGATGGAGCAACGGCGCATACTGCATGAAGCAAAAATATCCAAAAATCTAAGTGCTGCATTTCCAGGTCGCCTAAGCTCTCGTTTTGACAATTTACACTGGCCTGCAAGATCACCTGATTTTACCTTTCCAGACTTATTTTTGTAGGGGTTTTTAAAGTTACAAATCCAAGTCTACAAGTCTCAGATTTTTGAAGCCCTCAAAGAGAATATCCGTCAAGAATGCGAGGACCCATCGCCGGAAAATACAACATAATCCAAAAGCATAAAAAGTTAGAGCTAAAGAAAATCGGGTGATAACTTTTGCGCCACCTTGTATTGACGTGTACTACATAATTATTATAAAAATATGCGGATTTTTCTTTATTCAAGTCATTTGAATTTCCATTGCATCTAACTGCATTTTTAAAGAATTCTCTTTTGTATTATCAAGTAGTTTTAACCCGCGACGGAAAAATAGGGGTGTTATAAGTTTCAAATCCTGTGCGTTTGTATGTTTGTGTAACTGTGTATCTGTCTGTGGCATCATAGCTCCTAAATGGATGATGCAATTTTGATTTAGTTTTATTTTGTTTGAAAGGTGACATTATCATGAGTGTTCTTAGCTATGTTTGATGAAAGTTATGGGCATTTTACTGTTTGTATCGGGATATTTTCGCAAGATATCATGTCATGATTACATGTTCGATAGATTGTTGATAGTAGATACTACATACTAGATACATTATGTTGTTTAAAAAGTATGAAATAAAAATAAATTGTCAGGGGTTTTGGAAATTTTTAATTTTTAATTGTGTATCTATTTTCATCCTTCCAATGCGATAACCGGGAAAGGCCACGGCAGCGAAGCCGCAGGATATTTTTTTTGTTGAACTTTTAAGGAAACCCCAAAAAGGAATTCGGTCAAATAACTATCTTAAACATAAAAGAAACGGCTCCGGTTAGTCATTTGTAATACTACCTGTATTACAAATGACTAACCGGAGCCGTGGGATTAAGCACAATCCATTCTGATGTCAGCATCAACACAAAATATTGCATCATTACTTAGGAATGTAAATGGTGAGTGTGTATACAATTATGCTACTTTTTAGGGTTCCGTGCCCAAAGGGTAAAAACGAGACCCTATTACTAAGACTCCGCGATCCGTCTATATCTGTCTGTCCATCTGTCACCAGGCTGTATTTCATGAACCATGATAACTAGGCAGTTGAAATTTTCACAGATGCTGTATTTCTGTTGCCGCTATAACAACAAATACTAAAAACAGAATAAAATAAATATAAAGTGGGGCTCCCATACAACAAACGTGATTTTTAAGCAGTTTTTCGCGATAATGGTACGGAACACTTCGTGCGCGAGTCTTATTCGCACTTGGCCGGTTTTTTTTTTATTACATTTTTCCCTGCCTTTCATCAACTGATAAAAGTTTATGGGAAAATGAATTATACTGCACCCTCTCTCTTATTGTGTACTCAACTATGAAAAGTATTTGGCTACAACAGATACGAAAAGCAGGAACTGACGAAATGACTAATTTTGCCATGATGGTTTCCGTAGGCGTCAAAAAATTTTATCGGTTCGGATATATATTGTTTTAATGTTTAGGCAAGCTGAGTCATCATCCTAGTTCCATTATCCAGTGGCGTCGCTTAGTACTAGGGGCCCTATTAAAAAAATTGTTGTGGGCCCTTAACCGAATACAGCAAAACTCGAAAGGGAAGTTTTGTTTACAAAATAAATAAAAAAGCACAATGAAAGCTTAAGCTATCCAAGTCTGAATTTCTGAATCAGGAACCATGTGTTTTATATCAGCAAAAAATAAGAATGAGCAAAGGAAGCTAGACAATTGGATATCCACACGCATGGATTAAAATCAAAACAAACAGTTTTCATCTTCTTAATTCATACATTTCAGCCCTCTTATCTATTAAAACTGGAGGTTTTGGACAACATTTTTGGAGCCCCCTAACATTGATACGGCTGATACCGCGGTAGCTACGCCCCTGCCCTTATCTTAATATTATATTTGGGGTAGGAGCAGCATGTCTCCTTTTTGCCGTCATCCCAGTTGTCACCTCCTTTCTTAGAATATTATCATTCACACAATCAATTCACGATTTCTTAAGTCTTGAAATATAAAACATACAAAACACCAAACTCAAATGTCGTAGTACAAAAAAGAGTTTACAACTCAACAATCTCCATCTTTTTAGGTCAATTTAAAACAGCTGTGGCACTGTTGTGAAGCACAAACATTAACCTACAGGTTGCACAACTGTTTGCATTATGGAAAACTACTATTTTAATACTACTACCACAAGTTCTTTAACAATATTGTCTTACTCACACCAACTGTCTTGAAAATATCTCCCAATTTCTGTATTGCTAACTTATCAGATTCTTCAGATGCATCCGTTATTCCTGCTAAAGCTACTCCAGTTAGAGTATCCTTATGTGTCAATACATGTTTGATGGATTCGTTACTTTTCTTTGGCATCCCATTGGCTACCACCACACCTGGAAATGACATCAAAGACTTTAGTGGTTTAATTTGAACAAAATCTTAAACTTACATAGCTATAAATTAAAGATCCCCTGATTTGAGGTGATGATGTGGTCCACAGTGAAGCATGCTTGCCTAGAAGTAACCTATTCACTCTTGACTTAAAGATCCCTAGGTTGTAGCTATCAGGAAACAAAGACTCCGGCAGGGAATTCCACTCCTTAGCTGTACGCACAATGAAAGTATTTTCAAAACGCTTTGTGCGTATGGGTGGGATATCTTACCCTGTAGTGAAGCCCAAAAGTTGATTAATTTAAATGGAGAAATGGTAAGTACATCTGGCAACTAGTGTACTGTTGCATACAAAATTATCTACCTGTGATAAAAATTAATAACAAGAATGATAAAAGACACACTATGAATTTCATGACACATATTATGCATTACCAGAACCAGAATATCAATATTGAACCTCCTTTTGGACAGTTTTGTTTCCAAATATTCTTATATTTACATACTATTTCAGTTATGAAGAAATTCTAGCCATAAAATTTTCTGTGTACAAATATTTTTAAACATTTAAGTTGTTTTTAAAATCCAAAAGTAGCGTAAAAATATCGTGATGTTAATTATTTTTTAAAGCAAAACTATTTGTTATACAAAAAAATTATGTATCACAAATAACATACATGAAACAATCAAAAATTATTTTTTTTCTGTCCTTTTGACCTAACCGTTACTAAGGAGTATGCTTTAGAAAGTTACCATTTTACGGCACAAAAGCGGTAGGTCTCAAAAATTATTAATATCATTCATACTGACCAATGAGAGCACTTTCTTTAAGCTGCTTTGAGGCCTTATATCGATACACACAGGTATCCAACATATTGCAGGTCCTATCCAACGACTTCAGGATCCTCTTTTGCCCCTCATTGAGTGATGTTCGGCCATCTGCAATCGCCAAAATTATTTCTGGTTTGTACACTTCCATCAAATCCATATATCTGAAAATTCATTCAATTTGAAGGAGTTTTAGTTAACAGCGGGTTTTCAAATTTATGATGATGTAATACAGTAATAGAATTAAAATTTAATTATATTAATGAAATATGTAGGTTCATACAGTTTAGGAAATTAGGTATGTTAATTGTGCAATGTTTCCTAAGTAGAAAAATGATAATTCTATTTAGTCTGTCAGTGAGATTATCAAATAATATTGGACCCATGTTTTTGCATTATAAAAATAAAAATGGTTAAAATTTTGATTATGGGCTGTTGATTTTTGGCGCAGGGAGGGTGGAGGGGGAGGGGGGGAGGTTTGGCTACCCCCAGTACCATCCCCACCATTCGGAGCCTCATGGTTATGGAGATATCCATGGTTAAAGTTTTCAGGTTAGAATAAAAATTTCCATAAATGACCATTGATTTAAGGGGCGCGGAGGGGTGGAGGGAAAGGGGGTAGAAGGGCTACCCAACTGTACCATCCCCACCCCACGGAACTCCATGGTTGTGGAGATATCCATGGTTAAAGTTTTAAGCAACAAACTCAACATCGACTCGACAAAAAATATTGTCCTAATATTTTTTTATTAATTTACCTACCTGACAGACAAAAAACGAATTTTCGGTTAACTACCCTATTTATTTGATGAAAACAAACAACTTATATCTTACATCTTATCTTGAACTTATTGGACATGATATTTTTATTTGTTTTAGAATACTATAGAATTTGCTAGCATGTTTTAGATAAATAAAGTAAACCCACATTCGCCCAATGCTTTTTTTGTCATAATATGACAAAAAAAGCATTGGGCGAATGTGGGCATATTATGCACTTCTTACCTCTCTGCATTAACCATTTTCTTCCCATTCTTGGTCCAAAGAGGTACTTTATCAAGCTCAAAATGTCCTGAAGGAGTTTGCTCACTCATTTTATGTGATGTCACACAAACCAGCTGTTCTGGCAAGCCAGCAAACTTAGCAACACCTTCGCCTTGAGCCTTCATACCGGGCTCTAGTTGCAAGGAGTTTGATACTGGCACCCATAACAGTTGCGGAGTAGAAAACACTTTGGATAAAACCTCTGCGGTAAGATGGCATACACTGCCACCCTAAAAAGTTAATATTCTATTTTTAACCTCGAGAGAATTGTTCATAATAAAAAACAAGAAGTTAAGTGGTAAATATTTAAATAAAATGAAAGCATACAAATAGCAAATTGTTTAGTTTCTTATAGAATTTACCAATAAGATAACAATACCACTAAATAATAACTGACCAATAAGAATAAAATATTATTTTTATATTCCTTATTTTGGTGGTACCTAACAATAACAAATATATAATAATATATTTCCTAGAGGATTAGCATAAGGGACAGTCCAAAGTTCGTTGATACAGGCTGTTGATGATGATGATGAGATTTTCAGTCTGTTACAAGGAAAATGCAATCGGAAAACCCAAATGTTTATGGTCTCCAGCATTGCATATGTACTTTAGCTATTATTTGAATACAAACATACTATAATGTACGGTCATCAGAGCCTAAAATAATAAACTCATTAATCATTATTAAATCAATAGTTTGAAAAGTACCTGAGTTAGTAAAGCGGCTGTTGGAGTTTCAATAACAGTGCTCGGTGATTTCATAAATCCGGTCATAGTACCAATCCGTTCACTTCCACGGCTTACTTGTTTGATTGCGAAACGCATTTTTAGGTAATTTTTACGCTTATTTATTAATGTAGGTAACTTTATTTACACTTATTTACGCGCTTTTCATGCGTAGCTATAACCTCCAAAATAAATAAATATTGTCGAGTTTCCGACTGTCACTTGAGTTGCCAGCTTCGAAAAACATTAAAATGTTGTCATTATAATCAGGGAAACAAACTGTAAACCGCTGTAAACGCTGTAAAGGCGGAACCACATTTACGTGGTGTGGCGTGTTGTGACGCGCTCTGGCGCTATTTCTGAATTGAATATATCGAACCTTTGCAACGTGTAGACGTACATAATATTAGGTCCTTACCTATGAAATTGGCGTTTTGTCGTACTGGCCACTTTGATCTCAAATATCTCCTCTTTGGTTTGGAATTCCAATTTTTTTAAACAGCTATTTACTCATGCTTTTGTGTTTGGAAAACCATAATTCATTTGTTTTTTCCTCTTTTGGTTTTTTCTTTGCGCCAGTCAGTTTACAAATGGAAAACTTGAAATATCGTGTTATTTACGAGTACGAGTTCCATCGTGGCACCAGTGCTGTAGAAACGGCCCGAAGGATTAATGATATTTATGGCGACGGTGTCGCAAAAGAAAACACAGTGCGTTTATGGTTCCTACGTTTTCGTTCTGGAAATTTCGATCTGCAGAACAAGCCCCGTGGACGGCCAGAGACCAAAGTTAATAATGAAGAATTGAAGGCTATTGTGGAAGCGGATCCATCGCAAACTACGTCAAAGTTAGCTGCAGGCTGCGGTGTTTTAATCCAGTTAAAGCAAATTGGGAAGGTGAAAAACCTCATTAATTGAGTGCAGCAAACCGACAAACGCGCTTCGACTGCTGCGTTTCATTACTCAACCGGCACAATAACGAAGGGACTTTAAATATAATCATTACCTGTGATGAAAAGTGGATCCTGTACAATAATCGGAAACGCTCATCGCAATGGCGAACCAGCCAAATCCTGACCCAAGCGAAAATTTACTCAAAAAAAATTACTTATGTGGATTTGATGGACTAGTGCCGGTGTCGTTCACTACAGCTTTCTTAAATCTGGCCAGACGATTACGGCGGATGTCTATTGTCAGCAACTGCGAACCATGATGGAAAAGCTAGCTTCTAAACAGCCGAAGCTGGTCAATCGCTCTAGGCCAAATAGGTTAAAAAAAATCTCCTACCAATGAAATTTCTTTAGAGCAAAATCTAAAAATAGAAGGCAAGGCGCACGGTTGGCGCAGTGGTTGAGCAATTGACTGCTGCGCTGCGTGTCGCGGGTTCGATGCCCGCACAGAACAATTATTTGTATGACCTACAGATAGTTGTTCCGGCTCTGGGTGTTTGTGTATGTCAGGGACGGAAATAAATGTCTAGTGTGGGGCAACGTTTTATATATAAAAAATAGCAATTTCAAATTAAAAAGTTTCTAGAACAAAAACATAAAAAATCGACTTGAAAGAGCAGTTCCAATCCATCGGCCTAGAACTCAACCACTCCAAATGTGAAATTTTTCTTTGTGACAGTACCGACAGACAACTGACCCTACAGAAATTTTATGCAATAGCCCCTGAGATCAAAATTTTAGATAAAAGTTCACTGCACCTCCTAGATGTTTGAGAGTTTTTCTTCATTCATCGATGGCAAAATTAACCATTTTAATGATATTTCGGATAGACTCTCCCAAATTAACTTTAATTCGGCTTTTACTCTCATTAGGTATTGCTGTTTTGGACCAAATTTTATGTATTTTCTCCGCTCTTCCCCTTTATGGAAGCAGCCACTTCTCCTGGAAAAAATTGACGAAATTATTCAACGCACTCTGACATCTGTCTTAAATGTGGCCTTGGATGACCGAGCCTCTACGCAAGCCACGCTACCCATTCGCTTCGGCGGGCTCGGCATCCGCAAAATTTCTAGTATAAGCCTACCGGCGTTCCTGTCATCGGTCCACAGCATTGAAACGTTAACCACTAAAATTTTATCCCTGTCGCTGGTTAACTGTGAAGTGCCGTGCTCGACCGACGCAGTGTGCGCCTGGGAAGTGGCTGGCCCGAATACGGCGTTGCCCGAAAACCCATCTTCCCAAAGACAGTGGGATGAGCCGCTCAGCAGATTGGTACGGAATAAACTCATAAATACGTCCACCAATACTGCTGAGCGTGCTCGCCTACTGGCTCTGGGTGAGTGGGAGTCGGGCCTCTGGCTACAGGCTTTACCGTCACCCAACATAGGCACAATGTTGAGTGACACTACCTTCCGGACCGCTACATGTCTGCGACTAGGTACTCCCAGCGGAGCTCCACATCGCTGTCAATGTGGTGAAGCAGTCGACCGCCTCGGACACCATGGCCTATCCTGCAGTAGGAGCGCTGGTCGGATAGCACGGCACGCCAGCATTAATGACATCATACGTCGAGCTCTTGTCACCGCCGGGGTGCCAGCTGTGGCGAAATAACTTTGCCATCGAGTGGGGTGTCATTGTTTAGAGCTCGTTGAATAGATAAATACTGTATTCTTTGTTTTAGAAAATATTTACTATGCCACAAAAGTCAGCTTCTTTTTTACAAAATTTTGTTCCGAGGAATTTTTAACTGCCCATTGAACTTGTGTCACCTATGAACTTGAAATGTGGTGATAAAGTTAATTAATACGTATATTTTAATAATAAATACCAATATATTGATAAATCAGATTTTTCTTTGAAATTTCATCATTTTTCCTATTACAAGTAACTTAACTTTGCAGTTTGGTACGGAAACCTAACTGTGCGAAGTCCGACACGCACTTGGCTGGTATTTTCCTTTTAAGGAACGGAGCTTACGGCACCCTCTTTCAAACTCCGCTCCGCATTAGTGGACAGGGATTTTAAATGTCGTTTAAAAAATTATGTATATTTACGCGGAGCGGTTGCCCCGCTCCGGAGAGGAGAAACGAGTGCAACCGAGCTCCTCGTATAAAAAAACACAGTCCACTCCGTTACTCCGCTCCGCTACTCCACTCCACTACTCCGCTCCGCTACTCCGCTCCGCTACTCCGCTCCGCTACTCCGCTCCGCTACTCCGCTCCGCTACTCCGCTCCGCTACTCCGCTCCGCTACTCCGCTCCGCTACTCCGCTCCGCTACTCCGCTCCGCTACTCCGCTCCGCTACTCCGCTCCGCTACTCCGCTCCGCTACTCCGCTCCGCTACTCCGCTCCGCTACTCCGCTCCGCTACTCCGCTCCGCTACTCCGCTCCGCTACTCCGCTCCGCTACTCCGCTCCGCTACTCCGCTCCGCTACTCCGCTCCGCTACTCCGCTCCGCTACTCCGCACCGCTACTCCGCTCCGCTACTCCGCTCCGATACTCCATTTCGCATTTCTTTCTCTCTCCGCTCCGCTACCTAGCGCTCTTTGGACAGATACAGTCCGCATCTTCGCTACGCATCTCCGCCCTGCTGCCTCGCTCCGCTCAAGTGGACAGGGTTTCATTACTCAAAAGGAAAATACCGGCCAAGTGCGTATCGGCGGACTTCGCACATTTAGGGTTCCGTAGGTTCCGTACCAAACTACAAAGTTAAGTTGGTAGATAGGTAGGGTAGGTGGGTATGTAGGTAGGGTAGGGTAGGTAGATTAATCGGTAGTGCAGTGAGTAGGTTGGTAGGTAGGTAAGTTAAGTGGGTAGGTAGGTAGGATAGATAGGTAGGTGGTAGGTCGGTAGATAGCCAGTTGACGGGAGCGAATCCGCGGAGGTTAGCTAGTAATATAATAAGCCTACAGAAACTGACGCCCTTTTTCCATGGAGGCAGGCAGAAACTACAGCTACAGTTATTGAATTCGGCAAGTCAAAGAGTATGAAAATCAACCAATCAACGGAAATCCACATCGGGTCTTTTATCTCGCATATGATTGGTCGTTTTTAGGGTTCCGTACCCAAAGGGTAAAAACGGGACCCTATTACTAAGACTCCGCGATCCGTCTGTCTGTCTGTCCGTCTGCCACCAGGCTGTATTTCATGAACCGTGATAGCTAGACAGTTGAAATTTTCACAGATGATGTATTTCTGTTGCCGCTATAACAACAAATACTAAAAACAGATTAAAATAAATATTTAAGTGGGGCTCCCATAGGAATATATTTTCATTAAACCCCTCCTCTTAACATTTTCAAACTTCTTCATAATGTTATCTATTTTAAAAATTGATGGCAAGCTAGATAAGCACGCCGCACGAGATATGTAAATTAGGAGTGAAAATATTTAATATTCTTGAGGTATTATTGTCAATTAAAAGCCTCGTGAATACTTAATAAATTACCTACATAAACGCTCCTAGACTCGATCATAACTAAATAAGTAAGCCATTATATAGGCACTGGCATAAAATACCTATGAAAAACAGGGGTTATAATAGCCGCAGTTAATTTAATATTCACAGTACTTTCGTTGGCATACCATACCTACGTAATTTTCAGGTAAAAAAATAGTACCTTTCACGGAAAGTAGGTATGTAGCTACAAACCTACATAAAAACCTTCCACCGACCTATAAAACACTGTCTTGGTGCCCCCTCCGGAATTCTACAGAGTACCTACAGAAGATGATATGAAAATTAATAATTAATGAAATGCCCAAAGGCATGGAATACGAAATGAATCAAACTGCAGTTCCGTATAGCTTTCCTAAAAATAAACTTCCTGCTTTCCCTCCCATTTATTCAAAGGGGCTTTTCAGTTATAATTAATGCTACAAAGTACTGTATTCGTCGTAATGAGCAAACTTAATTAATATATCCATTAGATCTGAAAACATTCTTTGAAACAATGAGACGTTAAAGGGTGGGTACCCTTCTGAAAGACTACCCTTTCGAAGGGTACGACTTGCAATATTATAATGTCCTCTGAAAAGTCTATTTTGTGAATGGCATATTAAATAATTAGGTCTTCGATACGTTCCTATAACAGAAATCGGCAAATATGTAGAAGAAAATGTGTAAAAACGTCGTAGCATGTGTCGTTCTGCAGCCGTTTCAATTTTAGGTTCTACCTTTACGAATCTTTATCTATACTTACTTATCTATACAGTTATCTAAATATCTATACAAATAAATAAAATTGAAGTGTCTGTATGTAATATCAAAATAACAACGTTTTATTGAATGCACGTGAAAGTATATACGGTACTAACAACAAATAAGCAATTTTTAAGATTTTTGTCTGTCTGTCTGTTTGTTCCGGGTAATCTCCGAAACGGCTGGACCGATTTTGACGGGACTTTCACTGGTAGATAGCTGATGTAATAACGAGTAACATAGGCTACGTTTGATCACGAGAAAATTCATGGTTCCGGCGGGAAAAAAAAAAAAAAAAAATTACGTGTTTGACGCGGACGAAGTCGCGGGCAACAGCTGGTCTATACTAATACTAATAATATAATTATAATAATTATAATATAATATATAATATAGTATAATATAATCTATACTAATATTATAAAGAGGAAAGATTTTTTTGTTTGTTTGTTTGTTTGTACCGAATAGGCTCCGAAACTACTGGACCGATTTAAAAAATTCTTTCACCAATAGAAAGCTACGTTATTCCTGAGTAACATAGGCTATTTTTTAATCCCGAAAACGGGTCCTGTGGGGTGGCCCACGGAAGCGAAGCCGCGGGCAACTGCTAGTTACTTATATTTTTATAATAAATTGCACGCGACTTCGCTCCCGTGAACCACCCCACAGGACCCGTTTTCGGGATTAAAAATTAGCCTATGTCACTCAGGAATAATTCAGATTTCTATTGGTGAAATAATTTTTTAAATCGGTCCAGTAGTTTCGGAGCCTATTCGGTACAAACAAACAAAAAAATATTTCCTCTTTATAATATTATTAGTATAGATATCTCAATCAAGTTTTTTATTTCAATTTAGCTGGTAGGTAAATTCTGAAATAGATCCCTAGTAAGTAGATAGATATTTGAGTAGGTAGGTAGGTAGGTACCTATTTATTTGCCTATTTCAGTTTTAAGTAGGCTCTACTAGCCCTGGGGTCGGCTGCTACGTCGTCGTGGGAGTATCATTACTGAACAATATTTATTCATAACCGTTTATTTTAACTTCAGACGGTTTACCGAGCCTCGAGCCCCTGCTAAGATATTAATTTTGAGCCCTAGCTTTAAATGACTGCTTGAAACCTTTGTTAAATACAATAAATATCAAGGTCTTCTTATCGTAATAAACTTTAATAACAAAACGTTATGAGATTCAGTGTTTAACGAGCATTTTGATGGCAGTATAAAATTGTGTTTACCTGGGCAAGGTAGCCTGGCACTTGGCAGCTTCCTCTAATAAAAACAAGGTCATGCAAGCTGAAATTTAATTTTAATATAAAAACTTAAGTAGGTAAACTGCGTTAAAGCGACTAGAACTTTTGCGAGACACGAATTTCCCTGGGACCCTATTATTAATGTATGCAAGCTAATTTGTGAGTCACACTCAGGATTTTAATGCGCGCGGGAGTGGAAAAACCTAGTTTACGGCAGGCAAGCTGGTAAAAAGTTGGCATAATAAGTTTCTCGTATGAGCAAGCGTGGTCATGCCCCACGCGTCGGTGCATTAATGCCTTACAACTTAATGCTAGCTGGCACGCGGACCACTCGTGCCCGTAACGAGTGTTTTCAAAGAATATGTGATGGATCACGTGTGAGGGAGTTTTTGCCTGCGTTGATTGCAACTTTCAGATGCTCTAGGAAGTTCAAAACTGCAATCAAAACTTTTGTTTGAAGAACGTAAACATACTACCTATTCACATTCAGAAAAGTGGCCATCTATAAGATAGCTACATAAATAGAAAGTCAGTCGACTCAAATAATCAATGACAACAGTGTTTGCCAAGAACGCAAGAAATTGTGGCCCCTCAAATACCCCCTCCAACTGACTATTTCGAGCCTGCAAAAAAGCTCCCAGCGGGCCATAAACTACCATGGCCTACCTGGAAATCTCTGAACCGGTTAAGAAGCCAAGTTGACCGCATACCATCAGATGGGGAAATTCCGATCATCCACAATGCCCTGTGGAACCACTCCACAGATGATGCCCCCATCTTTTGTCCTGCTCCTTATTTAAAAAAACACTTGCACCATGCAAGACCTTTGCGAGGCTAGGGCTAAGGCTATCGATGTGGCTGAGTACTGACGAAGAAAATTTTGAAAAAGGAATCATCGAAACGAAGAAGAAGAATGGTAGGTAGGTAGGTATTTATCTTTCCCGCCCTGGTGCAGGCCATGGTACGGAGCGAGAGGGCATGGGATGCTGTCTCCTCCTTCTGCGAAGCAGTTATGCTTGCAAAGGAGGAGGCGGAACGCGTGAGGAAGACGCAAAGGAGGCGCCCTCATGCCCCTAACCACCGCAGGAGACGACCCGGGCGTCGGGAGTCGCAAGCCGATTCCCGGCCACCGTAGGCGCGGGCTTGCGGACGGAAAGTAATGGGTAGCTCGCCGTCCGATAAGGACCAAGCCCGAGTTTACGGCGCGTAGTGTTCCACGCGCGCCTCAAAGAGATGTCAGCACAGTGACGGGGTCCGATAGGGCCGATGCCTGTCTGGGTCGCGGATAAATTTGAAAGAGAGTTACCGTGGCCCTGGCAATTGCAACTGAAGGAACACGGGTGGGTTTTAGTCAGTAAAAGTCTGACACGCCCTCCCGCTTCACCCAGAGCGGGAGAAGTCATTAGATGATTTCCCACCCAAAAAAAAAAAAAAAAGGTAGGTATTTATCTTGAAAGGCACACAAGGCTTGTCAAGGTACGTGAAAAGGTAAATGAAAGAAAATGGGTAGTGACCAATGACCTAAACTCTACCTAGAGGAGTATGTGTGTGTGTCTTTGGCATCTGGAAACCACAGTCAGTACTTACCTATTCTAATCTGATTCAATGCTGACGACGCTGTCCATCCACTTAAACAAATGCTCATATTCGCTGAGTCACCTTCGGGAATTATTAGGTCTGCAAGTAAGATGTAGGTACCTTTGAGATGCACCTAGAACGTAGGTTATATTTAAACCGCGTTCTTCCCCAAACGCAAACGTCTGCCACATCTGCATCAGTTTACCTAAAGTCGCTACTCTTCCAGCAGATGGTGGCTAAAAGTCTGAAAGCCTTTGTGCCTCGGTGGAATCTAGGGCCACTTGCGCAGCGTATGTGTACACGCCTTTATTTTTGTTTACACTTTGTATAATGTATGCACTATGCATGCGTTGATTTTTATGTGGCTTTGTATCCTTCATATTTTGTTGATATGCTGAGTTTTGGATTAAAGCATTATATAATATGCTGTTATGCATATCAATGGGTAATTTTCTTACTTCATTCCCTTCTATCTTTCTTTCACGTAGATCTAAATAAAAAATAAAAAATAATAAATGAAAGTACAGGCTAACTGGGACATTGGAGGACCTGCAAATTTGACTCACTTAAGGCGCAGATACGCCTCAGTAGCTGATTTTAAAATGAGAATAACGAAGTGACTTGTCGTAATTTTATGGAAACATTGTATTAGATAATTTTCTTAATAATTAAATCTATGAAAATTTTGTGTTTTATACGTACAACATAGTATAATTAATTTATAAAGTTTTTTTTTTTCTTTAGTTTTTAGGGACTTTTATCCTTTTAAGAAAGAAAGAGAAAGAAAGAAAACACATTTATTTGACACAAGCCAGAGCACACAAAATATGCATAAAAAAAAAGAAAACTTGGATTAAGCGACAATAATATATATACAATAATATATGACAATAATATATATAAGACATGTCAGCCCCATCGTAACCTAACGTAACTTAATATTATCAAAGTTTTACTACCGACACATTGCCATGTCATAAACAATTCTAGCAGTATCACTTCCTGGATCAGCCAGGATACCGAAAAACGTATCCATGTCGAATTTATTGATTCTACGTAATCTTGACAACAGAGAGCAGTGGTGGTCCAGTGGTAGCGGCCGTGACTTACTAGTTGTAGGTCGTGAGTTAGAACCCAGACAGGCGCTTTTACTTTGTGTAAATTATTTCATCACCACTGTTCTCAAAACGGTGAAGGAAAACATCGTGAGGAAACCGGCATGTCCTAGAACCAAAAATTCTTGTGGTGGATTACGGCCCATTCCCTCTCACGGAGAGGAGGCCTGTGTCCCAGCAGTGGGAGCATTAATAGGCCGGTGATGTGTGATGTGCTATAAGTAAGCTTATAATATTTGAGAAGGCCCATTGGATCCCATGATCTGATTCTGACTCGGTGACAATAGGACCACTTTCAAACACGAAAAGAATTTTCAAAACCGTTCCATAATTGACGGAGAAATCGGTGAACAAAAAAAAACACTCATTTGAAAATAGAACCTACTCCTTTTTGGGAAGTCGGTTACAAAGAGGTAAATTACACTCAGTTTCAATTTTAGCGGTAGATCGACGAGCGGTATAATGACGATAAAATCCAAAGACTTATTCCCAGATAATTATCTATCGCATATGCCCTGAAAACAATAGCCAAAAAGGACTAATATACCATTCCAATCCAACATCTTTGCCCTGTTAACTAAACCAACACCGGAGACTTACCTTGTATCTACAGGACACTACACAGCTCTCTCTGGCATGGCGGCCATATTTGTTTGGACAATGACGAACACAAGTCCTTCCCCAAGGACGGCATACACGTCAGCTTTACATAATAAGTTAGCAGTTACCACTAGCCACTAATTTCTTTAGGGCGTGGGCCAAATTGTCCCACGAGACCCTTCTATAAACATTAATCTTCTCATAACTCACTTCAAAACCAACATTGCTTGATATTTCATTCAGACAGGTACCTAAGTCAGGCCCCTCAGGTAATATATGTAACTTTATCAACATGTTAACTTGTCGTTTTATTTACAAATGTAATATTCAACGTTTCCCACGAGACTGGTTCAGACACCATATTTAAATTACTTCTCTCAA
Organism: Anorthoa munda; assembly: GCA_945859665.1. Classification (NCBI taxonomy): domain Eukaryota; kingdom Metazoa; phylum Arthropoda; class Insecta; order Lepidoptera; family Noctuidae; genus Anorthoa; species Anorthoa munda. The sequence goes on along the minus strand of OX243900.1, from coordinate 11,714,402 downwards.
AGCGGGATTACGTTTAGCTGAGGTTAAGAGGCAGAATTTCACTTAATACTCTCTCACATCTTGTAATTTCTTTAAGTTAACCAACGCAGTCGGCTCCACTCTGCATTAATGTTAATACGAATGTATTAACTCATGTTTAAACAACCTACATCGCAAAGCTTTGAGAAAAATACTTGTATTTACGTAGGATGTCGGTATATGAGCATCCAGATTGTATTACGAAGATAACCATGTTGAAAGCACCTATTTCCTATTATGTTGTTCGTTTGCATAATTATTACCCGACTGCCAAAGGAGTGTAATGTGTTTATAAGTCTATGTATGTATGTTTGTTCCTATGTGGCGTTGTAGAGACCAAACGCGTTGGCCGATTTTGATGATTCTTACGTCAATCGATTCGTCTTAACCCTGCGAGTGTTACTGGCAACATTAAAATTCGAAAAGAAAAATATGGCGGGTTTTGGGCTCCATTTTGTGGGGGAATTTTTTTTTTCTTCCCAACCTATCGTGTATCAAAATTAAGGGTCTTAAGAGATGATTTCAAATATATATAATTAAATTAAATTACTTATATGTTTAAATGTACCTAATTCCATAAAAAAATGACTAAAAAGTTGTAAATAAAAAAGTTAATTAAAAAAATCAAAAAGCCCGACGAAAAAGCGTTAGCGAACTAAAAAGACGTAAACAAGAAGAAAATCATGCTGTGCAGTCGGAGGATACATAATCGCGAGCTGGCTGACCAAAACCAGATGTATCCTCCGACTGCACACAAAAGACGTAAACAAGAAGAAAATCATTCTGGTATTAACTTCTGTTTCATTGTTGATCATAACAAACATTTAAGGCGTTAGACACAGATGCATGAAAAACACACCTCAATCTAACTGCTAGGTAAAATAAGTAGTAAAGTAATACATGATTCCAGGCACATAACTAATAATAATCCAGCTCCTTTGAAATAACTTGAAACATTACAATTGTAGACTCTATTACCTCCACTGAGTACCTTATTTCGTTCTTGTTATACTAATGAATAACAAGAGAAGCAGGTGACAATGAGTAAATAGTTAATGGAGTATTCACACTGACGGTTCTTCAACATGCAAGGACCAAGGTTATGGGTATGTGCTATGAGCTGCGTTTCTTAATTTCCTTCAAAGAGTTCAAATGACCACAGACATGGTATGACCTGCAGCCTAATTGCGTAAGTGAATTATGCAAAGCAATCAAGTTGGAACCTTTTCAAAAACGACTATTCGTATTGCATATTACACTCTGAAACGGAAAGGTCTCCTTTCATTACCAATATATTGATGTAGAATTGATTGTAAAGTTTTTTTCTAATGGTGTATACTGCATGTCTATTACTGTTTATAACAAATTACCTGATGGCTTTAAAACTCTCAGCCTCAGAACATTTAAATTTAAATTATTTAACTTTCTTTTAAGCAAATGTTATTACTCAACTGAAGATTTTATGAATGAAAAATTTACCTTAAATATTTGAATTTAAATCATATTTTATCTCCTTGACTTCATTGAATTTTGACTTATATAATTAATCTCTTTTACAACTATATTATTGTTCAATTTATTTAAATTATTTGTAATTCTAATGACTTAATTTTAATGTAATGATGCCCCATAATTTTACAAACCATATTTGTACGCCGGAAACGGCAGAATATTATGATCGTAATATATAATTTTCATAACAGCTTTGTACAATATTCTGACAAATAAATGCATTCTATTCTATTCTATTCTAAAAGAATGATTGAAAGCGGAAGAATCGAGATAAAACTTCACTATTGGTATTGTGTAATGCAAATGTCATATATCTTCAACTCCGTAGTATCTCTAAGTAGTCTGTGTTCAAGTCAAAGGAGGATTTGGAAAGCTAACGATAGCTTTCCAAATTAGTTTCGCAAAATGATTCTGATTCTTTAAAGGAATCGACTTGTTTCCTTTGCAGAATTCACTTACGCAATTAGGCTGCTGGATTAGGACGCATGATACTTTGGTGCCCGGTATCTATGTTTTGTTAGTAAAATTTTCGACTTGCCCGCAGGTGACGTCACTGTCAAAAGTACAAGTAAACTTATATTTAGGTATGGCTCACTTAAAGTAATTGCTCGCCTTTGTATAAAAACTGTCCTATTGTATTTGTATGTTTTTTGTTTTGTGTACAATAAAGAATAAAAATACGATCTAGTACTGAACTAGAACTATGTGCGAATAATCAAAACCACCGTATCGCTCTTGAATTTCCAATATTGATAACTTTGTTTGTTTAGTTCTCTACTGATTGAATCAATTATTCGTTTACTAGAAAAGATAATTTCACAGATAGCAAATCGGAACCAAGTATATTCAGACATACAGGCAGGTTGCAGTATTGTATCAAATGGATCTAATATTGAGAAAATCAGAAGATATAAAAGAGAAGGAAGTCAATGATAGCGTGACGTTGACAAGACGGTATGTAAGAAGAAAACGTGTTGCGCCAACTTCAAGTAAGATGGTACTTCATTGGACAAGGGCCAGAAGATGATACATATTGAGCAAAATTAAGTATAATGAAACCAGAGGAAACCAAGGAGAAAATATTGACAGACTGATTGAAGATATCATTGAACAGAAAAAAATAACCGGCCAAGTGCGACTCGGACTCGCGCACGAAGGGTTCCGTACCATTATTGCAAAAAACGGCAAAAAAAACACGTTTGTTGTATGGGAGCCCCACTTAAATATTTTTTTTTTTTTTTTAGTATTTGTTATTCAAAGTTTTTGTGATTCATACTTATTGCTTAAGCACTCCAATGGCTTAGGTACTCTGTGTCCAAATTAAACAACAATTTAAACAAATGGGAATTAGAAAATGAACTACTAGTTCTACATCGTTTCTCAGAAGGTATGGCCTTAAGCAAATAGTTACTGTTGGAAATTTCAATTTGATGTTAGTTAGGACAAGTTACTTGAAATTGTTTTAGCGTACATTAAGAAACATATTTTACGAAAATGAGCACTGAGTAATACTTAGGTACGGCTATGACTAGATAATATTTATATTCCTATACAAACTTAGTTTCTACGTAAAATAAAGTAGCTCAATTACATATTTCTAGATATAGTGCTCGCCAAACTTCTTGGCCGCCCTGAAGTTGGCTACAATATTAAATTTAGTCTTGTTATACTTTTTTTTTTGTTTAGATTCTTTTACCGATTGTTATGTGAATGTGTGAACATTGTAGGCCTTCTAGATTTCTAGATGCTTGTTAACATTTGTTAACTTTTTATCTCGTTTTACTTTCTTTTTTTTTCTTTTGTGTATTTATTATATAATCTTATTTTTTAGTTTCTTATGACTTATTGTCGGGCCTACGTGGTCCCCCCATATCTAAGTACTAATGCTGTAACATGGAAATATTGTAACCAAACAATTTTTTAAAAGGGTAACCGTGGAATTTCTTGCCGGTTCTTTTCCATAGGAAACGACCAACCCGAACCGTGCACCTTTTTCCGACGTTTTATACATGATATAATTATTATTTTTTTGTTTGGCTGCGCAGTAATAAATCTCATACAAAAACAGCAAAGATCCGTGCCTTGCACATCGGAAAGCCAACTTCAGGGCGGCCCAGAAGTTTGTCGAGAACCATAATGAATTACGTTCATATTTGCTATACGTAAATATAGGTTAGGTCGGTACCCACTATTCGGTATTTTAAATAAATGATCAGATGATAAAAAGGTCAGAAACATAATCATGAATATCTAGAAATACTAGTAGACAAGCCTACAGGCACTAACCTTCAAGTTTATACATTTTTATCAGTAGACTGGCAAAATAAAAAGATAACTCCATGTTCTGTAGAAACACTAGCTCTTTGTACATAATTGGTACCATGAGAAAAATAATTGGGACTTATGAAGTTTTTTTATACTCGCAACACACAACAGAATTTTGCTGTTGATAATTAGTTTTGTATAAGTACTATGACTATACAGTGCTTAAAAAAGTTAAATATATAAAATGGTTAAAACCGAAAAGGTTTTGTAAAAATTTAGGGATACCTTCTTTAGTTAGATATTAAAAAATAAACTTGAATAAAATAATAAACAACAAGTTTTGCTGCTTATATGTTCGCAAAGCCCAATTATTTTTTTATGCAATCAACATCTACGAAGGGCGACGCCCAGTTTATATTTAATAGATATCTTGTTTATATGCTATTCTGGAGAGGTTTGGAAGCAAGTATTTATTCTGACACAAAAAAAATATAATCTTCTCTTTTCGTATCCAATTTTTTGTGTCGCAAGCTCGCAAAATAATTTTCAAGTTGAACGAAAACTCTTGATAATGCCATGTTCAGGCACTGAAAGGTTTTATAAATACAGAGTTAACGAAAAATTAAATTTTTGACGAAGGTTTATTTTGGGGATAAATATAATGACCACCTAAAATTACTTTGTGATCATAACCTCTATTACCTAAAATTGTACTATGAAACCCAAATTTAGTAAATTGATCACCAAATTTAGTAAATTGATCACCAAATTTTAATAGCAAATTATTGCGCTATTTAATGTTGTAAAATAGGTTAGGTTAGGTTAGAACTGTGACCAACCGCGCGCGAGCCGAGCGAGCATAGCGAGCGGTGCCGCGGCAGCGGCCGGCGAGCGCTACTTCCAAGTTGCTCCCAGAAATTTTATAATCTTTTTGGTCATTGGTTTAATTTTGGTGATCATTTACTACTTTTGGTGATCATTTACTACTTTTGGGTTAACAATGATTTATTTGGAGTCATTTTGCCTAAACAGGATAGCGAGATGTTAAAACTTTGGTTATAATTTTACAATAAGATGCGGGTTTAATTTTGGTGATCATTTACTATTTTTGTCTGTTATATGTTACTATATCTGGTGGTAAGTTAAACATAAGCCGTTTATTTTTATGGTTGGCACGGGAACGTTTAAAATATATTGGGCTTAAATGATTCAAAATATGAACACTGCAAAGGAATTGTAAAACTAAAAAATACTTACATACTTTCTAAGCAATTCTATTCTAACTTTTACTGCATTTTTATTAATGCAAGCAAGATTTAAACGGCACGAGGTTCTTATAAACTTAGTTTTTACTACAATTTTCTGTACAATTCCACCTATAAGTAAGCCAATATTAAGCTAGAAGTGGCCGTAAAACTGTATAGTTTACCAACATACGGAAAGGCCGAAATAAAAAGTTACGGGCCCGAATCCGACAATGGAGCAAAATTCGTTCCCATAAAACGAAGGTCGAAACGCATTACTATTAAAAATTTACGCGTTGAAAAATATGTCTGCGGGCTAAACCAACCTTGGTTAAATATTTTATTCCCATTTACCAGTAAGCGTGTTCCATAAACGTCAGAAAAAGCTTCAATGTGTAATACATTGGGGACACGTGACGTGATGGCGGCTCTTCGACAAGACTTAGAAACCCGACTTCGGAGATAAATCATGTAAAACTCGCGTAAGCCACTCTCACTGGTTATAAAGTAAGAGTCAATGCGCTGTTTTTATATTGCCTCAATTCAAATCTGCAATTTTAGATGAAAGCTTTCAGTTCACGATTTTAACATTTACGTTGAGCTGACAGTTACATTCTTTTCGGTTTTTTTATGGTAATAAAATCTTTAAATTATATTTTTCTGTGCTTGAATGTTCAAGTTATTTTGTTTTCTATCTAATGTCTGCCTATTTTTCAGAAAAATACAGCGTTATTGTGCTCTCATTTATGTTGTTTATATACGACTAAGCTTGGCGACATATTAATTTCCTAGACAAAGATTTAGTACAGCAAGCATATTTGTAAACGCGCATAAAATACCGAATAAAAATAGAAGCTCATCCCTACCAGTAATAAAATACGTTAAATTATAGGATTACCGACAACGAACGTACAAAGGAAGCCAATTTCTCTAAGAGGTTGGCTTCGAATGCGTATACAAACCCAATATACGTTATGTACTTACTCATTTCATATGCCTAGGAACTGTGCCAAATGTCCTTTCTTACTGCGAGACTGCTCTACGAAATCGTTCTAAGTAAATGAACATTGTAATATACATTTAAAATGAATAAAGAGAGCAGAGCTGCTCTCTTTATTTTCGTTACATATGCACATAAAATATTATGTTTGCTCTATCGCGTAATTTTTTAATATTTGTGTAAGGCAGTTAGAAGATTATTTCTTGTAGTTTCATCATGAATTTTGAGGTGTGTGGGTGTGTCTGTAAAATTATTTTGCTTTAATAATAACTCCTTGTGAAATTCTTTGTCTGGTGAATTATTTGCTATTTAGGCACCATTATTTCAGCCAGCAAACGTTTCGGTTTCATGATTAAGGAGCACCAAAATATTGCAACTGTATATTACATACATACTGGGACATCTGGTATGGATGGTAACAAACCTAAAAAAGTCACTAAAATAGGGGTCGAAAATCATGAAGTTTCAGAAATATAACTGAGAAAACCACGATGCTTATTTTCTCATCTAAAAACATTAATCCATAAATCAGCCGAATAGAGTCCTACGCGTTAACGGCCATCCCTTTCAAAGCTTTATCAGGCACTGATATCTTCCTATTGACAACATCTATAACGACCGAAACCCGATATAAAAAGGTAAATGTCGGTTTTGCAAGTAGGTCAGGATTTGTGAATAAATCTAGATTGGGCGTAATGTGTGTCGACATTACCCTCCCGGGGGTGGGTCATGTCTGTTTGGGGCGATAGATAACATTAGACTGCTGTGTCGATGGGAATAAATCTGATAATAGAGCGGCCATAATTACCTACAACTATCCTATCGGTTGGATTTTGTGGCGTTTGTAGTGTGTGATAATAGTTCTCGCTAGGATTTAGATTTATTAATCAACCAATTAATATAGTTTTGAGTTTTATTGTTAGTTTTTTTTTTACTAGTCCTCGAATTAGTACTTTATATAATTATAAGTTTATTTATGTAGGAGTATATGTATATATAAGGAGCAGTGGTATTGTGATAAAATTGACACCCATTTCGAGAAGTACTCATTTTGAGAAGAGCTATTTTGCGAAGTGCATATTTTGCGAAGTGCACATTTTGCGAAGTGCACATTTTGCGAAGTGCGTATTTTGCGAAGTGCACATTTTGCTAAGAGGGTATTTTGCGAAGTGCACATTTTGCGAAGTGCGTATTTTGCGAAGTGCACATTTTGCTAAGTGCATATTTTGCGAAGTGCACATTTTTCGTCAAGTATACATTATGCAAAGTACACATTCTGCGTCAAACCCACAGAGAGTAGGCCGGTAACCCAGCAGTGGGGACATTAAAAGGCTGATAATGATGCTGATCAAATTTATGTATTATTTTTCCATCTATTATTCTGATGTATAAGCTATATATTACTATAAAGTTTCATGAAAATCCATTCAATAGTGTTGCGTAAAAGAGTAACAAATATCCTATCATTTTTTCCAGAGATTGCCTGGTTAATTTTACATGGCTTTTTTGATAGTTTTTTTGCAAGTTTAGTCAGTCCAGAACTTACATCTGTAGGTAACTAACTAGTTTAATTGCACCCAATTATAACTACCTTTATGTTACCTAATCATTATTAGGTACCAAATCCAGCTAGTCTATCATATATGACAGTACCTTAGTAACAGGCTCCCGTCACATAATTCCCTCAATCTCCCGGAACATAATCACTTGATGTTTTTATTTCATTACTGTATTACAGAGAAAGCTTATTTCGTTGTTTCGCAGTGAACCTTTATCTTATTAACTTTTATGATACCTACTTGTCTTGTTATGTTTATATTTCTGTGAAATTATACGTTACTGGAAAAAGCCAGTAACAATCAATGAGAATCTTTGATTTAAAAAAAATAATTGTTTTTAGTAAAATAGCCTAAAGGCGGTCATGTCAAATAAAAAAGAAGGAAACATAAATAATTTTAATGTGAACGACTTATTATTTGTAATACTTACCTTAAAAAACCGGCCAAGTGCGAATCGAACTCATGCACGAAGGGTTCCGTACCATTATCACAAAAAACGGCAAAAAAATCACGTTTGTTGTATGGGAGCGCCACCTAAATATTTATTTTATTCTGTTTTTAGTATTTGTTGTTACAGCGGCAACAGAAATACATTCATCTGTGAAAATTTCAACTGTCTAGCTATCACGGTTCATGGGATACAGCCTGGTGACAGACAGACAGGCAGGCAGACAGACGTACCTACAGTGGAGTCTTAATCCCGTTTTTACTCTTTGGATACGAAACCCTAAAAAGTAAGTAATGTTAAGTCCTGCCTATGCCCAGTTAGTGCAGTCACCTTGAGGGAACAAAACGCGCACTCGTTTCACAGCCGCGCGACCCAGAATTCAGAAGATTTTTGTACTTACCTTATTATTCAATGACTTTAAAAAAAAACCGGCAAAGTGCGAGTCGGGCTCTCACGAATGGTACGAAGGGTTTCGTACCATTATCGCAAAAAACGGTAATAAAATCACGTTTTTTGTATGGGAGCCCTACTTAAATAATTATTTTATCGCTAAGAGCGGTCTTTTCAAGACAACCTTTGGATCGATTTTAAAGGTAGACTTTGGTGTACTATTTATATATAAAATAAATACATATATATATATGTATATATATTATATTTCATTAAAATAAGTTCGGCGATTTTGGAGATTTTGTCGGTTTTTTATCAGTGTTAGACATAACAAATTAATAACACTGTATTATTCGAATAAAACTCAGAAAAAGAAAATGGTCGAATGTAACATATACTTTATTCAAAAAATTACGACTAGCCGTGAAGTGATTCTCATTTCAAAATCAGCTACTCATGGATATCTGCGCCTTAAATGTCTCTTGAACACGTCCTTGTAGCGGAGATATTGGCCACCATGCTTCCGATTATCTTTCGCCACTTATTCTTCGAATCTTAGAGTAGAGAATAACTTTGGGGAAACGGTGGTCCTACATGGACAGGATACAAGCACATACCACCTGAGCTGACGCTGCATCACAAAAGCTTCAATTACATAGTATCAGGACTGCGCAGGACTTTTGTATTACGATCTAAGCTCTCCTATACCAATAGGTACTTTTAATGTTATTATTTTTGGCGGGGTATTTAAATTCAAATTCGGCCTCACAAGCCATATTAACGCGCTAGGAAATAATTTCATGGAGTCGCCGTTGACGAAATCGATAAGGAAAACTATATACATAATACTAGCCTATAACTTAAGGGAAGGTTCATATCTGACGTAAAATACGTCGAGCCACAGATGATATAATACTAGCATACAGATACCTCATCCCATACAAAGAAACCGTGCCGACGTAACTAGCGTTTTTCGACTGCTTATTCTGGCAATTTTTATACATCGAACGCATTCGGTTCTGTTTTACGGTGATAGATGTATGGTTTTAGCAGCGACTTGCAAGTAAAAGGGTTTACTAGGTTCGTGAATGTTTTTTTCTTTAAATACAGTGAAGGTTTGTTTTCTAGTATACATTTGCACGTTTTTACAGTTTTTTTTTGCACCAAAATGTGTTAAAATGCAAACTTTAACAATCGAGTGGAATGTTAAGAAATTAAAAAATGCGCCATCTATTGGCATCAATTTTAAATGATCCGTCTAATAATCTTTGAAATGTGAATTAAGAGCCCAATATTCCATAATTTTGTACTTAGGAGAGTTGATTTAACAAGAACATACAATTTTTGTGTTCAATTCCAGAAAATGTTGATTTTACGCACATTCAATAACAGATAGGTGGATACCGAGGTGCATATCGCGCCATCTAGTGAGATTTATTTGAACCAATTTTCTTTCTTAGCAATGAGACCCCGTGCGTAACATCGGACGCACTAACGTATCATCGGTTGAGTGTGAACGGTCAAGTGTTTTTCTATACATTTGTCTGTTCTGGCGTTACGCGACCGATAATACGCGACGCATGTTCCGTCAGATATGAACCTTCCCTAACATCTGTAACTTGTACCTACTTTCTGTGCAAATAAAGAACTATTCTATTCTATTCTAATTGTGCCACTGAAGGGCGTACATTGTGATGCAAGGGTGGAAAGTAGTAACTCGTGTCATTAAAAACCCTCGCCTTCGGCTCGGGCTTGTTAATGACAGCTTGTTTGCAATAACCTACACGCCCGTGTATCACACGATATTTTTCAATACAGTTGTGGGAAATAGTTAAAACAAATCAAAGAATTAGATTTGTTAATTCAAAAAAAAAAAAAATTTTCGCGCGTTTTTGCAACTGGACATATTTTTATTACAACGAAAACAGCCTACACACACACAGCCTATTCGATTTTTGACAAATATTGATGTGAAAATAATTAAATTGAAACTGGTAATTAAATATATTAAACAACCATTTAAAAGACTTTTGAGAATTAAATGATAAAACGTACGGAATCATTATTTTTTCCTCGTATAAAATCTATCCCACTTTATTCTATGTATGAAAACTCTTTGCTACTAAACTTTTTAAATTGACTTATAAATTTAAAACTAAACTGCAAAACTAATGATCGAGCTCGTAAACAAAAGACACGACCGCGTTACAGAAAGATGCCTATGCATAAGATTTAATTTTCGAATCATAATTATATCCTCTGAAAGTACGCCATGTTTAACAACTGTATTGAAAATACCATTTCTCATACTGAGAAGACATGAGTATTGAGTATCGAGTACATCACGATGATTTCCTTCACCGTTGACAGCGATGTCCAAGATAAACTTTGAAAGTACCTAACGAATTTAAAAAAGTTACATTGGTACTTGCCCGAATTTGAACCCACGACCTCAAGCACAAGAGGCGAGGGCTTAGCCACTGGGCTACTACGACATTTTTCTGTATGTATATCCCCAGTTAAAACCAAAGCCCTCATAATAAACTGCCGAGCAATGAAAAAGTTCCACCCACAAAATGCCGACAAACACCTTAATTTAATTTTTTCACATTTAATTTAAAATTTGAACACAATATTTACGTTTTTAGTTGGTAATATTCTGATGCGCTGTTAAATGTACTTCAATATTCCAGACGGCGTCTTAATGACGCCTACGCTAGCCTTTCCCGTTTAGGAGTAATGTCACTGTCAGTGTTGGTGCTATGTCACTGGAACTTTTTCATTGCTCGTTAGTGTACTAATAAAAACCCCAATTAACACTTTTAAAACACACATCAATATTAAAACCGTACAAAAACAAGCATCAATCATTGTTCCCAATAAGTTATAAACCCGATCATTTGTCAGACAGTACATCACGAAACTTTGTACCGCCGACATTTATACACACAGCCGTGAGGTCCTGTAGCTAGAGTGTCACTATATGTAATTTGCACGATTTTGAGTTTTTAATACCTCCGATAAACATAAACACTTAAAGCAAAAACTACTCACAAAAAAAAAAAAAAAATTGCCAATCTTTTTCAGTCCGTGCCGCACAAATAATATGTTTACTATTTTGTCTCGGCATCCTAACCTATCTAGTTGGTCGAAATAGATAGGTACAATGATAATAGTTAGGTAGACACTACCTATACTAATCTGTTTATTTATAAGAATATAAAATGAACACAGAAAACATTCAAGAGAGACTTAAGAAAAACAAAATTAATGTTGATATCCACTCCACACATTTTTTCATAGCGTGGGATAACTCGCATTCGCATTTCTTACTCCACATTGATATTTGAGCGATATTTGCTCTTGATTACTGCTACAGCTGAAAACCCAGCTTCGCTAAGTTGGGGTTTCGGGGTATTAGTAAAAATAATCGATTCACGGCACCCTTCTTCGCGTTCTATGACGCACCAGGGCGCACACTTTGGGAACCCCTGCTATAAGCAGTATTTTTTTTTTACTTTCAAAAGATTCCGGATTGAATAATCAGTTATTTCGGATTTAATACAGATTTAAACTAACAATGTGCCTATTCAAAAGTACGCAATTATATCTATTTTTTGACACCGGAACCTCTCGCTTATGATTTTGATTATAGTTGATAAACAGCATCGATTTTTGTGTATAACTCAAAATGTGTTTTTGTTAGATAGTGACACTGTGGACGGCAGCACAGGCCCAATAAATTAATATGGCCATGATAAAGGGGGTTCCACACGACAGGCTAACCAAGAGGTTATATCCGGCCCATCCGTCAATGCTGAAGTACTCGATTACGACGTACGTGCGATTTATAACTTTACATAACCACATTAATCATTGAGGAGATTTGACCCAGTTTAATGGTATCGAGGATTTTGTGTACCTTGGCTTTGATGGTGGGTTTTTCTCGTTTAGGGGTAAAGTCACAGACATACATCTAACTAGATAACGCAAGTCCCTCCACATGTACCACTGCCTGCCACTTTTTCACACACAATTTAAAAACAAATTTACTTACCAATGAAAGGAAACATTTCCAACGCCTCGGCCAACTTTTTCTATACAGTCTATACAGCTCAATATGACATAATTAGGCATTTTTCTAGATTTCGGTGGATTTCCGGTGCCAATAAAGCTAAATGGATACCTCAAAGTACGATCATTGAGCGTAATTTGGATGAAAATATCTGCAGTACTATTTTGTAAAATCACACCGTTGAAATTTGTTGGAGTTTACATAAAATGAGCTATCAATCTATCCAAACAAGTTGGAATGACAGTTTACTTGAAGCTACTAACTACTCCATCTAAGTTTACAGAATAGACCGGCTGGTACCTATATCATAAACATAGCATAGGAATAAATTGATACATTAATTCTACACTAAATAACATTTTTGTCGCTTTATCCAGCTTCGTAGCTGCAGTTGCATCGGAAAGTCTCACACAAGGAGGACCAATAACCTGGTGAAGGTGGAAATTCGCTGGATGTGAGGAGCACAGGACCGGTCGATGTTGCGACGCTTGTAGTCGGCCTATGACCAATATAGGCGACTTTCTATACGATTAATGACGATGTTGGTGATTCTACTCAACCATTTGAATCCCATGCTCTTGCGCGCAGTTTTATTCACCCAACTTTATTTTCTTGTTCCGGGGTGGAAATCCTCATGCGATGTCCTACTGACTAAAAACCACCCCGGTGTTCCATCTCACACCTACGCCGGGGGTTGTGGGAACATACGATATACGATACTTCCGCAACCCTCGGCTAGGCCAACGGCCCACCTCTGCGGTCCTTGACCTCGGGTTGGGAGGGAGTGAGGTGTTTGATGCCCCCCGCCACGTTTTAGAGGGGCGCCTCGGGTCCTGATGTGTGAGGATGACGGAAGTCCCCAAGTCCGTCGCCCCTGGACCCATTTAGGGGGGCTGGAAGAGGGCGTTGTCCGCCCTCCGCCGACGCCAAGCGCGTCTGCTGTGGATTGGGTGGGCGGATGAAGTCTCCCTCTCCGCAGCCTCCTTCTGCGAGACGACTGTTTCACAGAAGGATATCACCGCGTCCCAGGACTCCTCGCTGCCGACCATAGACTCGACTACGGCTGGCAGCGACAGGTCACTGCCTAATTCAAAGATGAGAGCACAGCGCGGCTCCTCCCAAGCGGTACACTCTGCCAGCGTATGCCGTGCCGTGTCCTCCTGGCAATGGACGCAGTGGTGGCACCGAGCGTCCGGCTCCCTGTTTATGCAACACAGGTACTTCTCGAAGCAACCATGTACTGAGAGCAACTGCGTCACCCGAAACGACAGTGAGCCGTGCCTCCTCCCGAGCCAGCGCTCGAGCACTGGCCGAACCACCTCCATGGTGACGAGGCTGGCGGTAGGGCGTGAAAGCCTGTCCCGACATTCCGCCACCAGGACCTCGTGGAGCTGAGATCGACGCAACTCCATTTATGTCGCTGCATCGGCCATTCACCCCGCGCCCGCGCTTCCTCGCGCCACCGGTACAGTGACGCGAGTACATTCGCCTCCACTAATTATATTATGCAATCCAGCGATCAGGTTAACAAAAAGCTGGACGGATAATTTACCCCGGGTATTACTCAAACATATTAAAGTAACGTCAAAATATTTGCGACACTTATAAGGCGGTAGTTCACTTATCGTGTCATACGGCACGTTTAGAGTGCATTAGGCAGTGATTGAGCTAAGTGCGAGACGCATTAGCGATGCGACGCCGGCGGACGTCCGCCCCGCGACGCGGCGGTACCGACGCGGCCGTGACGACACTTCGCGGCCATATTGTAATGTAAACATAATGCAAGCCTTTGGCTATTTGTCAAAGATGGTTGTTTGTGAGAGGAAATGCGGCAAAATCTGTCTGGAAACAGTAGCAGAATTTTTCGGACGAGACGTTGCGACAATATTCCAAGAAATGAGATCAGATTTGGAACTTAGATACGAACGCTCAAATTCAACATTAACAAAAAATCCATTCCTTCACACCAGTTTACCATCATTCTTCTAACATTTATCATTGTTACACATTGCAGAAAGAAAAACCTTATAAGAAAACGAGGTTATGCAATTAATATATCTTAGCGGCAAAACCACTTGTAATATCGGAAAGATTGTGAAGAATATGAATGAAAAAGTTAATATGGAGGACCGAACGCGCGTGCGGCCGAGAAAAAAAAAAGATGGATGTCCGTGAATAATGTTCGGTCGCGAACTGTAGTAATGGACAGCACTAAATATTGCACCAAGGGATAATAAATTACACCACTTTTTCAGACGCACAAAAAGAACTCTTCGTTTTCTCTTTCACTAAAGCGGTGAGGAGAAAAAAGTTTAATATGTTAGGACGCCGGACACTGATTATGTAGGCTGAGTGGTCGTAGGAGTGTGCCCACGATGGCTTGTTTACTTTTGTATATATTCATTGCTGTTTTACGTCTCTTGCAAGATAAATAGAGCTTTCAGGATTGTTTTTTTTATTATTTATGCTTGGTAGATTTGTCTTTTCTCTATGGATCACAATTTTTTTTTTATTATTCAATAAGAGCATTACATTTATTAAAGCGATCAGATATTTAAAATCAACTAACTAGATCCACTTAAAAGTTAAAATCAACAACCAAAAAAGTTATATCCCGTATCGCAAAGCCACTCAATCCACAGCACATTGTAAAGAAAAATTAAACTGCAACCAGAACCAAATTCACAAAATTGTGTAGTCAAACTAATTTTCTGTTAATGAGGTTACGGACAGCTCCATGCGAGTGAGAAGTTTAAATTGGTTCACGACCATTGCCGCTTCGGTTTTTGTCGGAGGAATCAGCGGCCCCTTCAGGAGTAAATGGATTTATTACCTTGCACCGTTCAGGTGTAGTCGTAATTACACTTATTGTGCAAGCGGATTGTTTATTGTTTGCAGTAGGAAAATTGCAACATATATTTCATGTTGGACGCGCTCGATGTATGAAATATTACTACTGCAATTCGAAATATAATTCTTTCTCATTGCGGCACTAAACGAGGATATTGTAACTAATTTATCTATTACAATATTTGTTATGGATGGTAGAGAATATTAGAAATGCAATTTTAATAAACGCTCTTTGAGTTTTCTCTGTGTTTTCAATCTTTCGTGCCTAGCCAATTCACGAATGTTGGTCATTGACTCCGGCAATTTTCATCTTGTCCTTTCACAGTAAGAAAATTAAAAGAAAATAGTTCCATTGTCCTTTTAAGCCAAATGCAAGATGGTCTGTTCTTGGCTCAGTAAATAAAAAAACAAAACATAAAAATTAAAAATACTCAGACAGACAGTCTCTGGGATGACCCCATTGTCGTAGAAAGCACTTTAGTCCACGCCTTTTAATTAACAACGAACTCGATTCACATAAAATATTCACGCCGCCATGATAGACCAATCACGACGCACAAAGATTCAATTGAACCAAGATGGCAAATGTGTGTGTTGCTCTCTTTGTTCAGTCACGGTAAAAATAGGTCCGTCACTTTTTTAGCCGACTGCCGAAGGAGGGTAATGTGTTTATCAGTCTATGTATGTATGTATGATCCTAAGTCGTGTTATAGAGACCAAACGCGTTCGCTGATTTTGATGATTCTTACGTCAATCGATAAGTCTTAACCTTGAGAGTGTCACTGGCTATATTAAAATTGGAAATTAGAAAAATGGCGGATTGTGGGGCTCTTTTTTTTTTTCGTACTCATCATGTGGGGTATCAACATTTTAAGAGTTTTAAGAGGTTATTTCGAAAATATATAACACTTATATATTTAAATGTACATAATTCGAAAAAAAGTTTAAACAAAGAGTTATAAATAAAAAAGTTAATTCAAAAATCAAAAAAACCCGTCTGCTGCGGAGGATACATCTGATTATGGTGAGCCAGCTGGCAAATATATGTCCTCCGACTGAACAGCATGATTTTCTTCTTGTTTACGTCTTTTTAGTTTTTTTAGTTCGCTTCTTAAGCAGTTGGGTTTTCTGATTTTTTAATTACCTTTATTTTTGATTTTTTTTCAAGCTTAATTTGAGTCCCACAGCTGGGCAAAGGCATCCCCTTTCTCCTTTCAAACCACTGTGCCTTGCACGAACTTTAGTCAAGTTGGGCCCACAATCGTGATCAGATCACACCACCTTCGCTTCGACGGGAACGTTATCCCTCGGGCGTCAACTGATTGACTGATCACGATATAACGTGCATTACTGCTTCAGCGATTCAGTTTTGTCATAAGTCAATATCATCTAATGACACTTCAACCAACCGCAGTTGGAAGCATTCTAATTAAAAGTATGATTCTGCAATTACTTAAAACAATAGCAATTTAAAATGGTTTAGTTTGATGTCAACTACATTAGTCGGCAGTTTAATGCTATGGTAGTGACTTTTGTTTACAAGTGAGTAAGTATAGTTTAGATCAGAGACCTTAGTGCGAGTTTTTACTCACGCTCAATCGGGTTAACGTTAACGATTTCTTATGTCAAATTGTATACAAAAAAAGAGGTTTCACCTCTCCGTCCCCAGGCAGAGCTTATCCAATTTCAATACAAATTGGCGTTAACGTTAACTCGATTGAGCGTGAATAAAAACTCGCACTAAGGCCTCAGATCAGGGCGATAACAGGACTCACAGTGACCACTGCCCTGAGAAGAGCTGAAGTCAGCGGGATTGGAAATCAGTAAATCTGTCAAAGCTTTCCGAAACCGGCACGACCTTCAGCAATGAAGAAAATGAATAAGAAGTATAATTAAGTATAATTAATTATAAGCTTTGTATAAGTATA
This sequence comes from Anorthoa munda, assembly GCA_945859665.1. Lineage (NCBI taxonomy): Eukaryota > Metazoa > Arthropoda > Insecta > Lepidoptera > Noctuidae > Anorthoa > Anorthoa munda. Next base: position 11,697,113 of record OX243900.1, on the reverse strand, counting down.
ATTCAAAAAGCATTATGACGTGTCCTCATTTTGCAAGAAATGAATTTGAAAACTGACGAAGGTATAAACGACTCGACTGTACCTATCCATAGATAGATATATACTCAGTTTTAAAAGGAAAATCCTCGTGTATAGGTAGTTCCAATTTAAATATCCTAATCCTCGCCGTAGTGGCGGGCAGTAATCAGTCGGCAGTAACCGGCATCCGAAGGGATTTAGTTTCAATCACGCTGGTGGCCAGAGCTTGTGATTAATGCATACTAAACAGGGCACACACAGACGATTTCCAGATAATTTACTTTCCTGTATAATCGTCTCGTACGTTCCCGTTTAAAAGTTTTTCAATTTCAGAGATGCAGTTGGGATTTTTTTAAGAAGCGGTGTAGATAAGTAAAGTATATTTTGGTTTTGTGTTTTTGGATTGCGAACGCGAATATATGGCCCTTGTTCAGATTTTAGAATGGGAAAATTCGCATATAAGCTTAAATTTTTTGAGTGGTGAATTAACTTTATACTATGTGGTGTGTAATAAAATTCAAATTTATTTCTAGTCTGCTCGATAAAAACGGACGAAGGAAAGATGCGTATTTCCTTTCAACAAAAACTGATCAAATAACCATAATTATTATTACATGTTTCGATCTTTATAATCCCGACACAACGAGTCAAAAAGCCCACTTCATAATAAAGCCGGCGCCTCTTACGTAATCAAATTAATTAAACGCAAATAACGTTTTGTTATTTTGTTTTTGCTTAGATTACGTTTTATAAACTCAAGTGGGCAAATAAAGCGTTGTTGATGACAAGTGACTGACTGGCGGGCAATTAGTGGGTGGGCAGGCCAAGGAAACAAAGGGCCTCTTAGTTTCACTTAATTAAAAAAGAGGAAGCCGGCGCGAGGCAGAGAAAAATTGCTGTGAAATAACGCGGTACTGCGCTGTGTTTGTGTGTGTACAAGACCGTGTGGAGATATTTTTTTTAAGAAAATGCTGTACAAAACTGGCTAAGTAGGTGCCTACATACTTTGATGTATTAGTTAAGCTTTAATATAGCTTCAAGAGTGTTCTGTGCCTCATCAGTGGTGGTTTTTAGGGTTCCGTACCCAAAGGGTAAAAACGGGACCCTATTACTGAGACTTTGCTGTCCGTCTGTCTGTCTGTCTGTCACCAGGCTGTATCTCATGGATCGTGATAGTTAGACAGTTGAAATTTTCACAGATGATGTATTTCTGTTGCCGCTATAACAACAAATACTAAAAACAGAATAAAATAAATATTTAAGTGGGGCTCCCATACAACAAACGTGATTTTTATGCCGTTTTTTGCGATAATGGTACGGAACCCTTCGTGCGCGAGTCCGACTCGCACTTGGCCGGTTTTTTTTAATGGTTTTAGAACTTATCGAGTAGTAGCGGGCTTTGTGACCAGCTTTGTGTGATGATTAACCAGGAAAATGGTTTCCGTCAGTTCAATTTTCTACCTTGAACCACTAAGAATTGTAAAGTATCAACAAGCCAGATAAGTTCTGAGACCTATAACTTTGACTTTTCAGTTACATAAGCTTTTGTATGTACCTATCTCCAACAGAATATCGGTTCTAATCTGTGTTGATTTTTAATGCTTTTAAAGACTACTCATATCGGGCTTTACATCCACCCCATTTTAATGATAACAAAGGGAAAATATTCAGCAAAACTCGTCATTTTCAGTTTCCACCAAAAGCAGTTACAAATAATAAAGTACCAACTAGTTGTAATATTTAATCACGTAAACCTGTTATTACTGTCACCGTTTCAACACAGAATTTAGCTCACAGCACAATAGCCGGTATATTTCCGGCGCACTGCGGAAAATTTAGTTTATAACAAGCCATGTAACGTCAATTGTACAGTATAAGTTCACTTGAAAGAGGGGGAATCGTTAAAAATAATTTTGAATTTTTCCTGTTAGCATGGAATCCGTCGGCTGAAGTTTGCAGCGTGTGAAAAACTAAATTGCTCGTTGCCCGACGCGCGAATTTCAAGCAAGTTTAGTTACTATAATTTTCCGGCGTTCTGCGCGGGTTCAGTACAATGAGGCGCCCGCAGCCATCATTAAGGTGTGTATGCGACTCTCACGCTGCGTCTTTCATCCCTATTTCCACTGCGCGAACTTTTCCATGTGACTGTTGGTTTGCTGAATTCTGATACTTGCCTATAATAAACATTCACCAAGAATATTGTCTGGGAAAAAGAAACGGAATGCTACTGGTGTTTTATTTTTAACCGACTTACCAAAAAGGAGGAGGTTCTATGTTCGACTTTAAATTTGTTTTTTTTGTATGGTAACGAATATCTTCGTCAATTGTGACCGATTTTGAAAATTATTTTTTTGTTTAATAGATTTTATTCCGAAATTGGTTCCATTTCAATATGGGGAAGATCTGACGAAGAACTTCGAAGATATACAACAGAACTCTTCAATAAATAACGGCAAATCTCGCGGAATTGCTGCAATCGTATGTCTGTTTATTGTTTATACCATTTCATAACATAACATCACGCTTGTACGCTCTAAAGGGGTACAGATGTACAGTTTACCTTGGTACACTCTGATTTTGCCGGTTAAGTTCAGTTTCATGATATTTGGGTAATCTATTCTGGCATTATAGGAACCTTACTAAACTACTCGCCTATTAGGTAGGTACAACTAAAAAGTGAAAAATAAAAGCGTTTTTACAATAAAAATGGTACCTACCAAAGACACCGACTTCCAAAAATAAAGTTATTTTTCACTTTGTAATTTTCTTATTTGGAAGTCGGTAGTATTTTTATGTAAAAAAGCTTTTATTGAATCTATACTTAAAATTAGAGAGGCTATGCTATGCTCATTTGTTTTTGGATATTTTTTATTGAAATCGAATGTAGGTAACTTAAATATATCAGGGACTATAGGTACAATATGGCTTTATTCTTCTATCGAAATGCTAGTAAATTTATATTTTTGCTGGTACATAATTATATATGTCGGGATTAGTCAATAGTACGGACGTCAAAACAAATCTCAAGCACGCCCCTGGCGGCAATCAAGAGCAACTACGCATTGGCACGCTTTTCATATGCACTTGCGTGGTGGGGAATGCCGAATGAGGCAGTTGAGTACTGACAGCCTTAGAGCTAACACGTCGTAGAATCAGTGTCGATCCGTAATGTTAGTAAGTAAGATTGTAAATGTAAGTTGTGACTATTTAAATAAACCCAGTGTATCGAATAACTTGTGTGATTTAATTTTCACGATTGTACCTTAACCTAAGGGTAACATCCTGACTTCCTGATTGTTTGCATCTATCGGCCAGCCTTGATACGACATATACATATAAATTGGGATGATAACGGGGTACTAAAAAGCAAATTCTATTTAGTCCGTCGGATACCAAAATATATTGGACACGTATTTTTTGCTTTATCAAATCAATAAAAAATCACTAAGATAAAGTGCATCAAAGTGACGTAACTTCTTAGGTAAAAAAGTACAAAGGCATGACGTCACGCGAAATTTTAACGTACTATACCATCAACATTTTTTTTCGTTAACGTTACAAAAAAATAAAAAGTGTCCAATATTTTTTGGCAATCTAACTGACGGACTAAATTGATTTTTTTAGTCATCATATTATACGTGTAACGATCGCACTATCACACTATTTATCAATAGGTATTTCGCGCTATATAAATAGCCAATAATAAAAAGTCCTAATGACAGATACTAGTTCATCTTCTTCAGTCGGTACCTCATTACTAAAGATCGTGGTTACTGGACCCTTTAAACCGGACAATCTGCCTTCATCGATTCCGTTCCAAAGTTGCCATTACCACCTGCTGAAATTTTCTTGATGACGTAACTTTTTTCACTTGGTTAGACCATCGTGTTGGCTATCGGCCTCGTGCTCTCTTTCCTTCGGTATTGCCAACAATAACCATATTTTTAAGGCTGCTATCCCCCTTTCGCATTCATCTTCATGCCCATGTTACTTGGGGTTGGCGCAACTCGTTTCACGGGTAACGCTATCACTGACTCCCTTTTCTTTCAGATCACTCTTCATAAAATAATAATAATAATAATAATTAATCCATATTTTCTTTGTCCTTCCATTCTCTCCCATCCATCATTCTCTTCCATTCCCTCTCCATCCATCCACAATTATATTCATAACTCTTTTAGTAACATGCGTTTCATCCCTCCTCATCACATGACCATACCAGGACAAACAGTTTCCATTCAACTTTTCTGCCTTTCGCATTATGTGGCCAAAATAGGTTAAAATACTCTATAAGTAAACTGTAGACAATGGGGTCTTGATATTAAGTTGAGATAGGACAGACACATTTGTGCGTTTGGCTGTCCATGGTATTCGGAGCATCCGCCTCCAGCACCACATTTTGAATGCGTTTATCCTCTGTCGTTCTCTTAATCGGATTGCCCACGTCTTAACTCCATAGAGGAAAATCGGGTAAACCGGTGCTTTGAGCAACTAGATACTGTTATACAAACCAAAATATAACGTTGTCCTAAGTAAAGGTACTCTTCCAAAAGTAGTACTTACCGTGTCTCTCACATAAACTTTTCGTTCCTAGTAGTCTAGCAACGGCATACACCGAAAAAGCTTGTTATTTATCTTGCTAATTGTATTGATCTAGTAAATGTTCAGAAGAGTCGAGTTTGTCCTAAAGTTTGTTAAAGTAGAAAGTTTTCGTCCGTAGCGTGTCGACTAGTAAATAAATGATTAATGAGAACACAGGTCGACGCGAGTAATTACTTTTTTTTGATAATTATGAGATGAAAATTAACGGTAATAATTGATTTTGTTAAGAACACACATAATGTTCTTATTAAGGATGTGGTCGTTTTCCCAGATTAAAACTTGCAACATGTATGATTGAAATATAAGTAAAAATATAAGAATTATGAAATTTCTCAGAAACAATATTAATGATAAAAAATTACTAGATAAAGAAACGCGGGATTAAATAATTTGACGCGTAGCGATAGCAGTGATGCCTACGCCGTAGCAAGCTACGTCGTAGCAAGCGAGTAGTGCTTCATGCACTGGTTTCGATAAGTTTTTATTTCATTTTTTTTTAATTTTATCGTCATTATGGGTAGTTTGTCAATCCTTTAGGTACCTTACAATAAAACATGCTCACTTTTTAGTGATAGTTTACTAAAATTAAAAAAGAGAAATAAATACTTATCCTGGTATCGATATCGAGCAGCACATTCGTGCTGTTTGTCGCTAAGGAACTGTTTGTATTTTCCATATCTTGAAAACTGCTGTACCGATTTTGATGGAACTTGTACTATTCCCTAAGTTGAGAGATATTTAATACAATAAGAAAAGAATGATCACGATCCGATAAGAAGTTTCGGAAAAAAGCGTGGACAAATGTACATACATGCAAACATACATACACTTATATAAGTTGGTACGCATTTTTAGAAGCCCACATTGAATAACCTATGTTATTATGCAATTTCAACATTATTACAAACATACGTGTCGAGTTGATTACCTCCTTTTTTAAAGTCGGTAAAAATACATTTAATACATTAATTATTGAAGAAACACTTGTCAATTAAATTAGAGCTTAACTTAAGTATAAATACCTAATATTATTTCCATTTCACCTCCGGCTAATGTCTTATGTTTGAGTCCGGCCGATTTCTGATTTGAGTATTTGACGCTAAGTATGTGCTTATCTCGATTTAAGCATCTGTCATTCTTGATCATCTGTCACTTTAAGTTTTCTGCGATGCTGAGCAAGGTTTGAGTATACGTTGTCAAGTCATGCCAAAGTATACCCTATGTCATACAAAAAACCTTCATTGACGTTCAATTGGGTTTCACAACCGAGAAAAACACATTTGATCATTCTCAAATTCTCAAACCGTTGTCAACGTTACATCATCGGTGTAGCCAGATTGGGCGCCTTTTTGCCATTTAGACTACTCCAATTTTTCCCAACACACCAATTTTTACGAGCGGCGCCAATTAGGCTACCTCAGAAAAAAAATATGGGGCGATTTTATGCGATTCCGGAATGAGACTATCTAATACAACATTATGTGAGGAATGATGAAATTAACTGGAAACTAAAATGCTTTTACTCAAAAATGCATGTAATGTGGTCATTATTTTGACAACCTTGTTTGAGCAAAGCCGACCTTGCCGTTCTGTTTCAAGGAGCGGCCGGCAAAGTTTTGCTGGCCGCTCGAACAGGCCGGCAATGTATTGCCGGCCGCTATTTTGACGTTTCAACGTTTTAAAAAATCAAATCCAAAAAGATATTATTTAAAACACAGCTGTTTGTATCTATAGAGATAGGTACAAAAAGATTTTATTCCATATGAGGCTGTATAGTTCCAACTACCATTGCTCAAAAAAAAAAACAAACAAGTAACAAAAGCGCGGTTCAGCGAAAATTTTGTTTTTATTTAGTGACTTTTTTGCTATAAATGAGCTCTTAAAGCGTAAATTCTTCCGATTCAATGTGTTTGACACCGCCAGACATTAAAGATGAAGCTAAATTAGTGGTTGAAAATTTGATACCGCGAAACTCAAAGGAAAAATATGAGCTTGCATATGTTAATTCATATATTTTTTATTTAAATTACTTGCTGGTTTTATTTAGATTAGGTACTTGCATATTTGAGTAAAGCACTATACAAACCTTGGCCCACAATGACTGCTTCCCTGGTCACGCTATGATTGCCTCGAGCTAGCCTAGCTACGCTCTAGGCCTTTCAGCTTGGCCATCATTGCAGCCCTTGCTGTCCTCGCTGTAAAGGCCTCGACCTACGGTCTCGGCTTTTATCTCAGCTCGTCCATCAAGTGCTGCACGCTGACCGCGCTGTGTCGGCCTGGAGCTGCGCTACGCTGCGCTACGCTGCGCTACGCTGCGCTGTCGGCCATAATCAGCGCGACCAGCAAAGTAGTCATTATAGACCGCGGCAGTAATGTACTATTAACAGTTCATCACTATTTTTCATTATACTTCAGTGCGCAACAACACAGGGAAATAAAGAAATAATAAATAATTCTTGTGATTAACGCAATTAAGTTTCGAAGAATGTTTCGTGGTTTGAGTGATGGAATGGTCGTCTTGAGTTTTTTTATAAATGGACATACGAAATTTTCGCCGACTTTGAGCTCGTCGAATCTGGCTACACTGGTTACATTTGGCAGTTGATAGTTGACAAGCCTGTGCTTAAACGGTGATCAAGCGAAATAAATACAAAATAATATATAAACTGATAAAACGAGTGACAAAGAAGACCTTGTCTTCCTTGGAGACGCCTCCACGAAGACCGATGCGTGGAAGAAGTGTTCGCCCTGAATTATCGAAAACATTAGATTGGATGCAAATATTTTACGCCTGATAGATCTCAGATGCTCGAAGAATGGATGGTCAATGGGGCTGTTAAGTTCTGGAGTGGCGACCGCGTGGCGGAATACGCAGCGCTTTAAGGCCTCCCTCTGTAGATCGATGACCTGGTTAAGGTCACGGCAATCCGATGTATGAAAGACGCACAGGACCGGTTGATGTGGTGACGCTGGGGAAGTCCTTTGGCACAAATGATGACGATGATGAGTGAGATCTTCAAGAAAAATATTCAAAAAGTGCCAGTTTTTGTGTGTGTGGTCGCCAGTAGCTTTTCTTGCGCAAACACCTAGAGTTATTCAACAGGAACTATGTGAAAAGTGGAGATGGACCGGTCATATGATGCGCGATAACCAAGGGACATGGAGAAAAGTGACAAACTGGTAACCAAGAGATGGGAAAAGAAGCCGTTGAAGACAGTGTCAGAGATGGGAATAGGATATGGGAAAGACTGCTGGTCCAAGATGTAGGCAAAAAGTGTAAGCAATGGCGCGCTGTGGTGTTGGCGAGTAGGTCAGGACAGACCACAGTGGAAACTGTTAGTGTAGGCCTATGCGAAGAGGCACACTGAGATTAGGAACATTTTATAAACTATAAACATGTATTGTATAGACTTCAGTTTTAAATCTATGATTTCAGAATAAAAGGCTTTGTTATTCCGTTTATTTTATTATTATATTTATTTTTTGTTATTTGTTACTAGGTTCTAATTCTGGTTATTGTATAATTGTTTTCCAAAGTATATACTTCCAAATACGTTCAACCATTGAAGTGTGATTAACAAATATCCAAACATACAGACTTTCATACCTATATAAAATAGGTATTAGTAGAATCCACAAGACAAGAAGAGGTTACAACGGATTATTTGGTTTAGGACAGCGATGAAATTGTGTACAGAATTTGGCTTTTGTATGATACGATTTTGGTATTAGAACAGTAAAAGATGATAAAAACAACATGACAAGTCTCATTTATTTATTATTTTACAAAATAAGTAGGCAGATATTATATTGCTTATTAACGCATATTTAAACACAGTCCTCTTTCATAATATCAGACACATATCCAATGGTACCGACCCTGGCTATTTTTGTTTTTCTTCGGAGGTTCTTCGATGGCTAGCAAAGCCTTCGGTCTTGAAAACCTAGGTTAGCCATTAAAAATTGCACCACAATAGTCCACATTTGTTGGTAAATCACAATTGCAATCAGATTCCAATGCAGATGCACAAGTGCCCTCTTGAGAGATCTTGTGAAATTCTGAGTAAAAGACATTGAGGTAAAAATGTACGTAAAATATTCTGTAGTTCTATGAGATATCACAAGAACCAGCAACTGCTCGCTCTAAACACATTCACTTCTAGTAATTATAAGCTTCAATTCTTGATTTTGGAAATAACAAATTATATTGTATATTATTTTCTTACGATAAGACATCATTGACAAAATAAATACGGTTGCCATGACAATCTTGAAGTAATTGACTAGTACCTACATACCATACCATTACCATTTCATAGTTTCATAATAAGGTTGTATACATTTCAAATAGGTATCTATTAAATTGCTTAAATATGAAAAATCAAGTTATAATATCTTTAATAACTTGAGTTTTTTAATCTTGAATAATGAATATAATACTAACGTACTTTTTATAGCTGTATAAAATTTATATCAGTAAATTTTATGCAATCTTGTGATGTCTCTTTTTCGTTTGTAAAATGGAACGTAAGGATGAAAGAGAAAGTGAATGGAACTTTGACAGATCCATACATAAGTAGGTACTTACTTAACTGATCTAGGTAGATTCTCAATTGTGAAACGTAAAATACTCAAAGGCTTCCTAAATTATTTGACACTGACATGACAATACTCAACTGATTATTCCTGCTTTACTTAAATCAGAAATCGGGCCTTAGTAAATGAAGCAAAAAGGGCAATGCGGGGGTCGTATTAAGTAGCGTTCTGTTATTTATTCGTGTGTTTGGAATTTGACCATAATTTCCTTAATATCTCGAGAAATTTAAAATAATTCATCTTTTTAATCTATACTAATAATAAAAAGAGGAAATATTTTTTTGTTTGTTTGTTTGTTTGTATCGAATAGGCTACGAAACTACTGGACCGATTTAAAAAATTCTTTCTGTCCTCCTGTGCCGCTTATGGCGGGAACACGGGCACGCGTTGGCACTCATCGCGAACCCGCCGCGGGGACCCTCCTCGGGGGCGTAACCCCCATCGCCGGCGCACCAGAACACACTATAGGCCGTGACCACCCCAGGGACCAAACCAGCACATGGGCGCCATACACGGGCCAAGGTCAATGGCCAATGGCCCCACCACCTACCATTTTTCGGCCGCAGGGGATAGGCAGAGCGGCTAACGCAATACCGACACTCCTCCTCCCCTACGGCCCCACCGCGTCCGCCATTAGACGGTGGCGACACCGTCCAGGCCGCGGAAGGTAGGGAGAGCAGCGCACCGCAATACCGGCACTCCTCTCCCGCAGCGGACTTCAACCCTTAGCCGCGACATTGTATTGGACCTGGGACGCTCCAAAAGACATCGCGGCCCGCCTCAGTTGCGATGTCACCTGTTACCAAGCGGTACCGCAACCTACTAGTTGGCCGCTACGTCGTCGGCTTAATCTGAAGAAGCCCTGACGAGTGGCCCCTCCTCGGGTTCCTATTCGCTTTACCGTGGGTGACCAAGCCACGGCTACTGAGCCCCCCCGCCTCGACAATTCGGTTATGCGGGAACCCACCGGGGGGGTACTAAATATACCTATATAAACAAGGTATATACTTTCTTTCTTTATTTTCTCAAGGAAAATCTAATTTTTGAGGGGTAAATTTAACATCACGTAATTAGTGGAAGGCCGTGGCCAAAGATGCCTTTAAGTATATTTGTACGTAAACCACGACGTTCCCTTTTATTGTTATTATACGGAATGCTGAGAGTCGAGCAAAAGTAAAGTGAAATTAAATTGAAATCAACATTATTTGCCTAAATGATATTAAAGTGTTTCCAAATGTACGTATTAAATAAGCATAACGAAGTTAGTGTGATTTAATTTAATAATGTAACTAGAAAGCGTAAATGCTAGACTTAATTATTTTCGGCAATCATCCATTTGTTTGATGTTAAATAAATTCCTGATGTGCTTTGTATACCCATTGCATTTGCCTATTTAAATCTCGTATTTTTAAGTACTGTTTCAAAAATAAAGAATAGTCCTCTGATATGAAGCATTGATAATACAAGAGAGAGCATACTTGTAAACAAGTAAAGGGTCTTTCAACAAGGACGGGTCGATGTTAAAATTAAATAAAACAAGATGTGTGTGAGATATTAACGAAATTTATTGTTTATTTAAAAGGCCCATTTATGCCATTATGGATGGAATATGACATCGTTCAAATGTCCGCCGCGGCTTCGTATGGTGGCACGAATCCGAGAGGTTCAATTTTTAATGACTCTGCTGCATAGATCGAGCGAGCGCTACAGATCAATGATAAACAATTTCTTATGGCTTGAATTGAACAATATGGACGTGAACGACATGTGGTTCCAGCAAGATGGCGCTACTTGCCGCACAGCGAACGACACAATCGACATTCTGCATGAACGGTTTGAGGGTAGAGTTAGGGTTCCGCTAGACTTTTTCTTGTGAGGTTTTATAAAGTCGCAGGTCTATGCCAATAAACCACATTCGACCGTTACCCTGAAAGCCAACATAACGCAGGCCATCGCTCGGATTCAGCCGGATCTATGCAGCACAGTCATTAAAAATAGGACCTCTCGGATTCGTGCCACCATACGAAGCCGCGGCGGACATTTGAACGATGTCATATTCCATCCATAATGGCATAAATGGGCCTTTTAAATAAAAAATAAATTTCGTTAATATCTCACACACATCTTGTTTTATTCAATTTTAACATCGACTCGTCCTTGTTGAAAGACCCTTTACTAACTATGGTTATATAAAAATGTCATCATAAAAAATCGCCATCTTATAATCCCCAGAGTACAGACAGTAACTATCCCATAAAACACGTTTTATAATGAACGCCGTCGTCTCCAGTGAAATTGATACCCATCACGAGGGCTAGGCTATCAAAAGTTATAATATCAGTATGCATTAAATGAGCCGTGTACGGTATCCGAGGCTTCCAAGAATTAAACGCTGAAGATTTTCGTTCCAGCGGCAACCCCTCTGTACAACCCCTGCAATTAAAACGCACCCGAAGGGTTGCACCGCTTTCCAAATTGCAAACACGTCCATTGTTTTAATCTACTCCTCTCCCAGAATCCTGGGTATAATACTGAAATAAGGACTCCTAGTTTACTTTGACCCCCTCGTTTCCAACATTAGGCTCCGTAAGAGGGCTCCATATTAGCTGGATGGTTTCATTGGTGCGGAATTCACCGATGTATACTTGATTGAAATATTAATTTCATGCTTCCTTACTGACAATGCCACGGCATAAAATATTAAACATCATCTTAAGTAACAATTTTACAGGAAAAGTATGCATTTCTTTACAAAAAGGTAGAGCACAGGATCTGAATTATTGAGAAGGGTAACATTTATCGACACTTGTCTTCTGCTTTTTTAAGGTAAGAAATATAATGCGCTTATAGCAGCAATTTTAAAAGAAGGCTGTTTTCACAATTCAGATAATACTAAAAATAAATATATATAACAGTGGTTTGTGCACACCCCTTTACTGCGGAATATTATAAGTGATGTCACGTATCTACATTTTCCGTAGAGGATAGGTGTGTAATTACTACATATATAATAGAAAAGAATTGGATTATAAGAAAGGCGTAATAGGGGTAAAATACATAATGATACGTCTTTGCATGCTTTATATATTTTTTGTAGAAAGAAAATTAACGCTTGTGGCATTATAAAAGGATGTTACGTGTGTAACATTTGAATGGTGTTTCCTGATAATCCAAACAGAACTCATCATGCCGTCCGATCAGTCAAATATGTTCAACAAAAACTTTATCTGTTTAAAAATTTTCGGCATTTGGTCAGGAAATACTCCGTGGAAATATTACAGATTTTACTCTTTCATCTACCTTTTCGTGACTTTCGCATGTTACAACGTACTTCTCACTCTGAATCTACTTTATACGCCCCGGAAAATCGAATTGTTACTCCGCGAAGTAATATTTTATTTCACTGAAATAACAGTTGCAACGAAAATTTTGACCATCCTCTTTATGCGTGATAAAATAATTGGAGCAATTAAATTAATTGATTGCGATGAGTTTGTTGGTGACTACGAAAATAAGGAAGGAATCCTGTACAAAAGTAACATGAGTTACAGACTAGGTTGGAAATTATACGCTATCTCATCAAACATGGCTTATTCCAGCCAAGTAGTCGTCCCAATATTCTTGGATTTGATACGAGGCACCAAGTCTGAATTGCCAATATGCAAATATTACTTCTTGAGCGATGAAGTTCGAGAGTCCCATTTCCTTTTTTGGTTCATATATCAATCTGCCGGGATGTACGGCCATATGATGTATAACGTGAACATTGATTCTCTGATCGCTGGACTGTTGTTTATAGCTATAGTTCAGTTGAGGTTACTTAATAAAAACTTGAGGAATTTGAAATTATCTGAAAATGAAAGGCAACTGCCAATCAAAATTCAGGACAAGCTACAAATGACGCGGCTCAACAAAATGTTAAGACATTATGAAGTAATTTTAAAGTAAGTACAAATTTTTTAAATATAAGTTTGCAGTTGTATTAAGTACACACAGTTTCTTGAAAATAATCTCAATGTTATATGTTTTAGTTTCTGTGATACAGTGCAGCACATGTTAAGTGTTACATTGTTCTTTCAATTCGGGGTGGCGTCTATGATCATATGCGTGGTTATGTGTGGACTTGTTTTGGTAAGCATCTTCAGTATTTCTTTTACCAAGCGTTAAACACTTATTAGCAATAAGTTTTGAATAATCTTAAGATATGCCTTTCTCTTCAGTGGGACTATAAAAGCTAGAAATAAATAAATATCACACAATAGCGTTTACCGTTATTTTATTCGTCGGCTTGTGTGAAGTGTTTTGAACCTACAAATTGATAATGAAACAATAAAGACTGAAATCGTCTTTTGTTTTCAGCCATCATCAACGGAAACTCGAGTATTTTTAGTGATGTACCTTTTCACAATGACACTTCAGATTTTTGCACCAGGATTTCTGGGAACTCAGCTGTCTTACGAGGTCTGTAAAACAAATCAATTAATTAATGTCTCAAAGTTTTTCTAATAGATACATTTAAAAAAGTTAATTCAAAAAATGAAAAAGCCCGACTGCTTGAAAAGCGAACTAAAAAGACTAAAACAAGAAGGAAATCATGCTGTGCAGTCGCAGGATACAACTGGTTTTGGTCAGCCAGCTCGCAAATATGTATCCTCCGACTGCACCCGTTTTTTTTTTTGGGTCTAACTTTTTTTATTTATAACATTTGTTAACATTTTCTTTTCGGATTAGGTACTTTTAAACACATAAGCGTTATATATTTTTGAAATCACCTCTTAAAACCTTTGCTAAACCCACACTGTAAGTTCAGACAAAAAAAATTGGGCCCCCACAATATGGCGCCCAAAATCCGTAATTTTTCTATTTTACAATTTTAATGTAGCCAGTGACACTCGCAAAGTTAAGACAAATCGATTGAATCAACAAAATCGGCCAACGTTTGGTCTCTAGAACGCCACATAAGAACACACATACATAAATACTTACATAGGCTGATAAACATATTAACCTCCTTACCGAAGGCAAGCTAAATTTTTACAAATATTTTAACAAGGTAAAATTGTTTAGTTATGAGTTTGTTTGATAGATACATAGCTGCCATTCGCTGCTTTTATCCGGGACTAATGCATGGTTCCTATGTTTCTTCATAGGAATCAAAAAAGCTAGTTTACAATAATTTTGTTTCTTTTTCCATTTCAGAGTCAAGAGTTGGTGACAGCAGCTTACCATAGTGAGTGGATACCAAGATCAGAGTCATTCAAAAGAAGTCTGAAGCTCTTCAGAGAACGAGCTGCAATCCCAATCATGGTTTCAGGCCTTCAAATGTTTCCTTTATCACTGCTCACCTTTACTTCTGTAAGTATTTTTTTATTTTTTGAACTACCAAGGCCTCATTTTTTAATAGCCACAAAAATTTTGTCTGAGAAATAAAAATGGCCGCAAATTAACTGACTATTAAAATTGGCCTTAGAAATAAAAAGGACGAACATTGGGCGGCCTTATCGCTCAAGGAAGAAACCTTTGGATTAGTTATTTCTTTTAAGCAATGTAAGAAGAACTAGCTTCTGCTAGCGGCTTCGCCCGCGTGATAGTCGAAAATTATCACAAGGGAAATTATTCCCGGGTTAAAAAGTATCAGATGTGCTATTCCAGACTATAAACTATATCTGTGCCTAATTTCATCCAGATCCGTTCAGCCGTTCTGGCATAATTGAGTAATAAACATACACAGCCACACATCCAAACTTTCGCATTTATAATATTAAGTAAGAGAAGATTCTAATATATCGAATTGGGTAGATAATAATTATCGAGTGTAACGTGACACCGACTAATCCAGTAGTTTTCACAGATGTCAATAACGTGACACCGACTGATCCAGTAGTTTTCACTGATGTCAATATTTTACTTTTTGTGTCAAAACTATGCCTATCTCAGTCGTGCAATAGGCACCTGACATATAACCACTCAGACAGCCGCCAAGCCCGGCCCCCGCTACTTTAGGCTCCTAATTTTTTAACTACCTGAGGCGTAATTTTGAAAGCTTGTGTTATTTTAAAAATGTATGGAGAGGTGTGATCAAATGATTGATTTATGTAAAATAGGGTGTAATTATATATAAAAAATAATAAAAAATTGTAATAATGGTTTACTTTCTTTTTTATATCTACTTTTGTAAAATAAACTGAGGAAATTTCGCTTCTGCTGAATTACAAATTTATTTACCAATATTTATATAAACCATTTAACGTCGCGTGCAGGCATTTCGCGCCATCGCGCCCGGCCGATCCGTCACAGATCTGTCAAAATGCGCGCGTGACATCTGTCATGGGCGACTGGTTATTAGTTTAATATATTTGTGAATGTAAAATATTTAGACAAATATTTAAACAAAACATTTTGGATAACGGAACGCAAAAACCATGATTCAAAAATACTATTTTTTTCTAATAATTAGGTATTATAACCGTATTAAGTACCTACTCTTCTCAGCCATAATTAAACTATATTTACTTAAAATATAAAAAAAAACATCATTAAAGCATGCCACTTATATTATTGCCATTTAGTAATTAAAGCAAATAATATTTAACTTTCCTGTTTCAGATTATGAAGACTGCTTATTCATTCTTCACGCTAATTAGAAACGTTCAAGAACAATAGAAAGGGGAGCAAAAGAACATTATTACAGAAAAACATCTTCATCTGCGAAATGGAGTGGCAACTTCAGACATTTTCCTCATTTCATTGCTTTAGTAAAGCTAGAATTTAACTAACATTATTAAAGATTTAAAATAATGTAATAAAACACCAACTAAATATTTTACTGTCTTTTTAATTAATCATTGGCAAAAATAATTGTACGGTTCGTACACTTGCAGAGTTGTTGTTGTTGAGGTTGAAGCACGAAGAGAAAAGATCACTCAGTTTTTGTTAGATTTATTACGTATTTTTGTGTTTACAAGTAATACTGTTGACGATTCCTTTCTCTAATGTTAGTCACCGCGTAGCAGTTATCGTACTCATTGATTTAAAGTGTTTCATGTGTATTTATAATATTATTGGAATGACGCACGTATGGTGCACGGCACCGCGTCAGCAAAATATGTACAGTTTTAGACTGTACATCTTGGCAACCCAAAAAGAAGAAACCAACGAGAAGAGAAAGGAAAAGTCATCACAAAGTTAGTTAAGTAATTAATCAATCAAATAGAAAGGCGATGTTCCTGTTCCCAGGTTGAGGCTCCCGCCGCAAGTCCTTTGTTGTTTGTGCTGCGACGGTTTCATGCTGCTGGCACTCTGTTTTGCGGAAAACTTGAAGTTCAATATCTTCAGGTTGACTCGAAGTTTTGTTCTTAGCGTTGTGTGTGCAATAGTGTGGACAACGATTTCTCCCAACCACGACAAGTACGACTATGATGGCGATCGCCAGCAAAGAGTAACTTATGGCATATTGATGAATGTCGTGACTTGTTAGTGTTGGTAGTGAAGCTTCATTTTGCCGTTGGGTTGCAATTTTCTGATCAATTGTTACAATTTCCTGATCCGTAGCCTTTGACTGAAGGATATTTGGAGCATAACGATATGTTAAGTTCACTATCTTGTTAATAGATGTATCAAATGTTGGAGCTGTAAACTCATAATCCATCTTCATATGACTGCTGTATCGGCGTTGAGCGTAGATGGTTAAGTCGTTGGATTGCAGTACGCATCCCTGAGATAATGTCACTATGCTCGATAATGCAATGGTTTGTGATGTGACGTCGTTGCTACATATGATTCGTAATGCACACGTTTCGCAGCAAATCGCCAGCCAGCTGTTTTGAGTTTGTAACTCTATCCAAGTGTCTTTGCATGACGCGCGTTCGACGTCACAAGGTTCATTGTTTTGATGCGATAGCAGTTTTGCCTCACAAGGAGCGTTTTTGCTGTGTAGGTCAAATGATGGCAGGTTTTTCTTGCATAAGAAATTCTGCGATTTTTGTTGCATGCAGTGTTTCAAGTCATCTTTGGACATAGACACGTAAATGTTCTTCTTGAAGTTGACAGCGATGTACTCGTTTGATAACTGCACATATGTAGTTTCCTTAGCATTGTTAACCGGTAAAGGTATCGCTTGGTATATTACGAAATCTTCGTTAGCTACAAGTGGAATATGTGCTTCGAAAAGAAAGTAATTTTCAGTAACTCGTGCTTTCACATTGATCAGCTTGTAGATATCTTTAATGTTTTCTTTGTAGTTCTCAACTGGTAGCGATAAAGATTTCGGAAGGCTTCCGGATATTTCCGTTAATTTTTGAATCAGACGCACCGGACTTATCAGATGGACATCTACATGAC
Organism: Anorthoa munda; assembly: GCA_945859665.1. NCBI lineage: Eukaryota > Metazoa > Arthropoda > Insecta > Lepidoptera > Noctuidae > Anorthoa > Anorthoa munda. The sequence goes on along the minus strand of OX243900.1, from coordinate 11,679,557 downwards.
CTTGGTAGACGTTAGTTAGAGTATTAAACAGCATCTCCTGGAACGTCCTCAAGCTGTTGATCAATAGGTACGTCGTTAACGAAGCAGAGTTGAGGTAGGTAGTAGCCGAAAGTATTTCCATTTCCGTTTCGATGGATGCTATATTTTTATTGGTTTGATTGATAAAGTTATCAATGGAGTTGAATTGACGCTGAATATTGTCTTCAGTTTGTTTCAATACTTGATTCTCAAGCTCCACAATCGTTGTTTGATTTTTTAATAACTCAAGTAAGTAGTTCTCATTGGTTTGCAGAGATTGAATATCGTTTTGATATTTCTTAGCGAATTGTTGGTCCAATATCCCAAACAGACTGTTAGCTATGTAGCCGACTCCGTCGACTAGACCCCGTTTCTTCCTGTTGCTCAGGTGTTTGTGGGGATTTATAAGTATAGAGTTGTAGTAGTTTAGAAGTTCTAGTTCATGATTTAATTGTTCCATGGTTGATCTGCAGTGTTGTAGATTCGTTTTTTGGCATAAGTTGTGAATATTCTCGAAGTAAGTTTGAGTACGACGAGTCCCATCCCAATAGTTTGTTAGGTTGTAGTACATCATTAGTATCCATTCATCGTGCACTACTTGCATTTTGCCGACGGTGTCATAGTATATGGGCCGCTCGCGTTCCAGACTTGTAATCTGAGCGGTCGCCGCCGGCGCTCCGCGCGTGCCATCGGTGGCGGTATAAGATCCCGTTACAAATGTAAACAATGATAACATTGTTATTAGTAACGTTGAGATAAGATTCTTTGACTTCTTCCGCCGTTCGTTTTTCGATTTCTGTGGAGGCTTATTTTTCATTTCGTTTTCTTTGGTTTCCTCAGTTTCAGAGTTCAATGGTAATGGCGACAGTTTTGTTATTGGGCGCTTTATGATTCCTGCTTGAGTTTTAACAGTAGTTACTCGAACATATCCATCAGATCCTGGATGTGTTTCCAGAATCCGACCTAGGGCCCATTTTCCCGGCGGTAGATTGTTTTCTTTCACCAGTACTACATCGCCTTCTTTAACGTTTCTAGAAGGCTTGTTCCACTTACTACGTGTTTGTAGAGTGGTAAGGTAATCGTTTGACCAGCTTTTCCAATATTGTTGAAACATATGCTCGGTAAGCTGCCATCTACGGCGTAAATCAATGTTTTTTACGTCACTGTAATCCGAGAGTGGCATGGACAATATTGGGCTTCCTGTAAGAAAATGTCCAGGCGTTAGGCAGTTGTAGAACTCTTCTGGATCTTCAGTTAGCGGGCACAGAGGTCTTGAATTCATGCAGGCTTCTATTTTTGCTAAAATCGTTATGAACTCCTCGTACGTTAGTTTTTGGTCCCCCAGTACTCGTCGCAGATGGTGCTTCATAGACTTGACGGCAGCTTCCCACAGACCGCCAGCAGTTGGCCAGGCGGGGGCGTTGAAATGCCACTCCACCTCCAATTTGGCCAGTTCGTTGAAAACATCTGGTTTCAGTAGTTGTTTGAACTCTTCGAATTCCTGACGAAGCACCTTTGCAGCGCCGATAAAGTTTGTACCACAGTCAGAGTACATGTGTTTCGGGGTGCCGCGTCTCGCACATAGTCTTTGGAAGGCCGCCATAAACGTTTCTGTGCTAAGGTCTGATACGAGTTCAATATGAACAGCTTTCGTCGCCATACATATAAATATGGCTATGTATCCCTTTGAAGTTTTTACGCCTCTACCCTTGTTGTGTTTAACATCCACATGACCGGTAAAGTCTACTCCTGTGTGCGTGAAAGGGCGGCACGGAGTGATCCTTTGCGGTGGTAGGTCACCCATCAGTTGATAGCTATCTGTCTTGTTGAAGCGATGGCAGCGTACACATCTTCGAAGTTGGTTCTTGACAGCCCGGTTGCCGCCAACGATCCAGTAACGCTGTCTAATATAAGTCAGCGTTAGCCGAGCTCCTCCATGTAATGTGGCTGAATGTGCTTGTTCTATAAGAAGTTGTGTAAATCTACCTTTATGTGGTACGATTATTGGATTCTTCATATCCCCAGTTAATCTTGAGTGTTTAAGACGACCTCCGACACAGATGATGCCCGCTTTGTTTACATAAGGATTCAATTTGCAAATTGCGCTTTTCTTTGATACTGTTTCGTTGTTAACGATTTGTTTGTATTCAGAATTGAACTGCAATCGCTGCGCTTGAATAATGATACTAATGCGCGCTGCGCTTAGTTCACTTGTTGTTAGGTACGTAGTTTCCGATTTCGTCCTATTGCGCACATTTGTAATGAAGCGTAATATCCATGCGATGACCCTGTTTGCTTGTGTCAATGAGCTGCATTTGCTCAATAAATTGATAATTATATTATGATCGATATTTTCTTGCGTGATTTTAGCGTGGTTTAAGCCGCCAAAATTCGTTTGGAAAGTGCAAGGCATATCTGCCGGCGGATCTTGTTTTGTTAAGAACTCTGGGCCTTGCCACCACAGGTTGAAGTTTACTAGTTTGCTTGGCAAAAGACCTCTTGAGGCGCAGTCTGCTGGATTTTGCTCTGATTTGACATAATGCCACTGAGCTGCAGGAATGACGTTTTTGATCTTTGTAACTCTGTTGGCTACGTAAGTTTCCCATCTTGATGTTTCGCCTTGAATCCACGCGAGGACCACTTGAGAATCCGACCAAGCCCGTGTTGATATGTTATATCCACAGAATGTTTCCTTGGTTTTCTCCATCAAGTCAGCTAGTAGCTGAGCACCACACAGTTCCAGTCTTGGTAGTGTTGTTTTCTGAGTCAGTGGAGCCACCCTTGTTCGAGCAGCAAGTAGAGTTACGATGGGTTGGCCATGTTCGTTGAACGCCTTGCTGTAAATAACGCAAGCGTACGCCTTTACACTTGCGTCGCAGAAGCCTAGCAATTCGACACATTGTTGTGTGTCGCCAATCCATCTATTTATCGTTATTTTATTAATGAACGGCAGTTCTGTTTTTAGGTTCAGCCACTCAGATTCAATGTTGCTGGGCACTATGTCATCCCAGCTAAGTTTACTCATCCAGACTTTCTGGAATAGTAGTTTGGCCTTGACCGTTACTGGGGAGAGCCAACCCAATGGGTCGTAAAATCTTGATATGGCTGAGAGTAAAGATCTCTTTGTTAGTTGTTTGGAGTTTTCCACAGGCCAGTTAAAGTGGAAGTTGTCGCTGTTTGGATTCCAACCGAGGCCTAACGTTTTGCTTGATTCTTCCCCTTTAAAATCAAACATGGTTTGAGTTGAAATTTGATCCTTGCGTAAGTCTTCCAGTATAGCGCGGTCATTGGCTGTCCACTTCCGTAAATTCATGCCTCCTCCTTTTAACAGTTGGATCAAGGAGTTTTGCAGTTTTTTCGCTTCTGTGAGGTTGTTATGGCCGCTAATGACGTCATCTACGTAGCATTCTTCTATGAGTGTCTTGGCAGCTGCCGGATGTTTGTGACCGTCGTCAATGGCTAGTTGCTTCAATGTTCGCATAGCTAGCCATGGTGCGCATTTGGTCCCGTAGGTTACTGTGCAGAGCTGGTAATCGCGAAGATGTTGATCTCGTGAGTCCCGCCATACAATTCTCTGTAGATGTTGTTGTTCTTTTGAAATCCAAATGCAGCGGTACATCTTTTCAATGTCAGCCGTAAATGCGTATTTATACGTTCGCCATTTCAGTATAAGGGCCTGAATGTCCTTTTGTAAGTTGGCGCCTTTTTCCATGACGTTGTTCAGGCTGACGCCAGTCGTAGTTTTTTGAGAGGCGTTAAATACGACCCTCAACTTTGTTGTTGTCGAGTTTTCTCTCAAGACCCCGTGGTGCGGTAAGAAGTAGACGTCAGTAGGTATCTGAGGTGCTAATTTCATGTGACCCAGATCCGCGTACTCTTCCATGAATTTTTTGTACATGGAGGAAAGCTTTTCGTTCTTCTCTAGCCGTTTTTCCAACTGTAGAAACTGCGAAACCGCAATTGTTCTAGACTTGCCTAGTTTCTCTTTGTAGTCTGGAACTAGAGGCATTTTGACGATGTACTTTCCGTCAAATGATCTTCTTACAGTTTCGTTATAAAATTGTTCACACTGGTCATCTTTGGGGATATCTTTAGTTTTTTGAATTTCTTCATTCTCCCAAAATTTTGTTAAATCCTCTAAGTTGACTACAGTAACGTGGCAGTTAAACGTTTGTTTCATCTTTCCGCATAAAATCCACCCAATTTGCGTTTGTTGTGCAACTGGGGAGCTGTTATTGCCTTTCAATACACCTCCTAGGATAATTTCGGAGTATACGTCGGCTCCTAGTAATAGGTCGATTTGCCGAGATACGTTGAAGTCAGGATCTGCAAGTTTCAAGTTTTTCAAGTGACTCCATGCACCTTTCTCGAACGTTTTCATAGGCAGGTTGTTTGTTAGCTTCGTCATAATAAGTGCTTGAGTTTCAAAGTTATAATCGGAGTGAATCGATTGACAGGTAAGTTTCAGTTTTCCCCTGCATTCTCTGGAAACAGAGCCGATTCCCGATACTGATGCGTTGATCCCGCGCCGAGGAAGACGTAATATTTGTGCAGCGTTTTCTGTTATCAAGTTCACCTGTGAGCCTTGATCGAGCAACGCACGTAGTGTTACATAAATCCCATCTGCAGATTTTATTCTCAGCTGGACCGTAGTCAGTAGAACCTCCATGTTGTCTTTAGACAAATGGTTAGATGTTGGTTGTTGAGATGAAGGGCGTTGTTCAACATTGTTTTTTCTAGTCGCTGACGTTATGGTTTGGTTGTCCGGATTGTGCAATAGTGTGTTGTGTTTCAAGTTACATTCTTTGCACATTTTCGTGGATTTGCACTCGTCATTTCCGTGGCTGAATAAACAGTTTTTGCACAGCTGCAGTTTCGACACGGTGTCATTTCGCTTGCCAAAGTCCATTTGTAGGAATTTGTCACATTGGCGCAGAACGTGACTTCCGTTGCAGAATGGGCATTTACCGTAAATAGCATGATAGTTGTTTGTTTTATTTTGATTGAAGTTATAGTTATGTTTCTTCATCTGGGTTTGCTTGTTGAATGTTTTCCAGTTGGATGATTTTTCTGTGGCTGTAGGGTTCGCCCTTTTAGCTGATTTCATCGTTTCGTATGCCATGAACTGTGTTTCGAGGAAATACAGGAAGTCGTGGAGGTTCTGTAGTTCTCTGTGATCTTGAAGTTCTTTCATGTAGTCACTCAAAGTACTGGAGTCCAGTTTTTGTGACATGATGTGCACAATGATCGGGTCCCAAGTTGAAGTATCAATACCGATGTTAGAGATGCCGTTCAGGCATTCGGTAATGACGTCATGCATCTTCTTCAAATTGTATGAGTCTGCATGTTGTATGATCGGCAGATTTAGCATGTTGTTCATAAATGAAGTAAACTGGAGGCGACGATTGTCGTAGCGCTGAATTAATATATCCCAGCATGAGTTATAGTTTTCAGTGCTAATGGTCAGATGCTGCACTAAGCGTTCAGCTTCTCCTCGCAGCTTGGTCTTTAAGTGTTGCATTTTCTGCGCGTTGTTGATCATAGGGTTTTTGTGAATAGCTTCCAGAAATAGGTCTTTGAAGGAGATCCACTGACTGTAGTTGCCGGAGAACTCAGGGATTTCGATCTTAGGTGTCGATTTCTGGTAGTGGACGGTGGACCAGATTTTGGCATGGATTTTCCTCTTTAGCTCATCATATTGTTGTTCAATATCCGTGAACATTTTGTAGTAATGTTCGTTGGATCCTTTCAGTTGAAAGTCTATTTCCCAATGAAGTTTATCGATGGGTTCCCATTTCGATTTCAAGGTTGCGAAGTGGTCTTCCAGTTCCCATCTTTCCGATATAGTGATTAAGTCAATCTTGGAGATGACACGGTGAATCGCGTTGAAATTGCATTCTTGCTTGTTAAGCAAGAGTTGTATGTTGCTGTCGTCATCTTCTGAAGTCCCACCTAGGTCGAACTTCACGTTTTGTTTGTTCAAAGTCGTCAGTTTGCTAGTTATGTCTGTTTTAGTTGATAAGAACATTTCTTTAGTTTTTTCGTAGATGTCGTCCTTGAAATATGCTATGTTCTTATCTTCTAGTTCGAGCAACAGTTGGGCATGCCTGCCTTCGAAGTCTTGCCATTGGTTTTCTAGCGACGACAAGCGTTTCTTCAGGTATTCCACAGATTTTCGTGATGATGAATCCTTGCGATAGTTGACACATAATGCTTTGATGTTATCGAAGCACGTTGACTGCAATTCTAGCATATCCATGTTGATGCTTGCTGACACGTCGTTGACTGTGGCAGGAGAGCGTTGCGTTGTATTGCGAAGGCTACTGCGTTGCTTGTAGTCTTCTCCGTTTCAAATCTTGAAATCGTTGACTTACTTGATTTGAAATGGTCAGTGGAACTCAGCACCCTTGCACCTCTGTCACGATATTATGCGACTTCTCAATCTAGCTGGGGCGACCCGCTTCTGGGAGACCAGCTAAACCGATTCGCTACCGTAAAGAGGCACAGTGGCACCAAACATCCGGCTCGAAGGACCAAAAAATGTACGGTTCGTACACTTGCAGAGTTGTTGTTGTTGAGGTTGAAGCACGAAGAGAAAAGATCACTCAGTTTTCGTTAGATTTATTACGTATTTTTGTGTTTACAAGTAATACTGTTGACGATTCCTTTCTCTAATGTTAGTCACCGCGTAGCAGTTATCGTACTCATTGATTTAAAGTGTTTCATGTGTATTTATAATATTATTGGAATGACGCACGTATGGTGCACGGCACCGCGTCAGCAAAATATGTACAGTTTTAGACTGTACAATAATAAACTAACTAATCTAATTGATTAATGGATTCGAACTTTCCAAGTTTAAAATGGCGTCAAATCTCAACGTTTCAAACAAGAACGAAGTTTAGTCACAGTTCTGTCTTAGAGGTTGGTTACCAAGTATAATCGACAAAAGAGTTTGGTGACTAGGCACGAAACGATATACGAGTGATATCGGGGCATTAAGATAAGATAAGATAAGATATATTTATTTCTAAGTATATGGTACATTAGGTCTTAATATTAAACAGTTTCACATACACTACCGTTGCCGGTGTAGAAATATTAAAATTAACTTATAAAATTAGTGTCCAAGCTCCAAAGCGGCCACAACAATATAATTGTAGTAACTAATTTCTCATCAAAACGCGAGAAGAGGCTATATTCCCCCATTGCGCGTCAATAAGCAGACACAATAGAAACAACATTACATTACGCATACTTGGTGTGCGCGCGACGTTTAAGGCGTACAATATTATAAATTAGATCAGATATTTTTTATACAATGTTATGATAATTATGAATGAAATGTCAAAATTGATTAATTATACAATGTCAAATGCTTAAAAAATAAAACAATTCAAGTTAACAAGTGTAAATTAATAAAATGTAATGTCAAAATTTATAATTTAAAAATTCATTAACTGAATAGAAACAATTGTCTAAAAGCAAGGCAAATATTGTTTTCCTAAATTTATTCGTGGGCAACACTCTGATGAGTGAGGGTAAATTATTAAATATTTTGATTGCCATGCCATTGGAATTCCTGCTATACAATTGTAGTCTCTGGCTAGGTGCAAGTAATTTATTTGGACTTCTGCTTTTCACTCTTTTAGAAATGCTCTCATACAATGGGAACATGTGCGAATACCTTTTAATAAACATACAAATCTCAAAAATATATAGGCAAGGAAGTGGAAGAATTTTCAGTGCTTTAAATAATGGCTTACAATGATCTAAATAATCTGCTCCATACACAGCTCTGACACATTTTTTTTGTGCAATGGATGCATGCATCGGAAACTCGAAACAAACAGTAAACATGGTAAATATCCCGTTTCTAATGTTAATGTTAATGAATGCACTGTTCACATCTACTGAATTTCCCCATATCACGAGGCCGTAACGCAGCACTGATGCAACATAGCCATGATATGCACTTAGGGCTGTTTCTTTACTGGCTATTCGTCTCAGTTTTCGAAGAGCAAACACAAATTTGTCGAGACGAGTGCAGACTTTTTTTACGTGATCTTTCCAATTTAATTTTTCATCTATAACTATTCCCAAGAATACGGTTGAAGGTACAGGTTCCAAAATCGAATTATTGTAGTGTATTTGAGGTGGTTTTACTAAAGATAAAGAATTGTATGTTTTAAATTGTACTAACTTTGTTTTTTCAATATTTACACGCAAATTATTAGATTCCAACCATTTTAATGCTTTTAGTATTTCATTGTTAGTGTCAGTTTCTAGGTCATTCCTGTTAGAAGATTTTATTGTGAGAGTAGTGTCATCAGCAAATAGTGTACAATTATGTTTTAGGTTCTTGCAAAGATCATTTATGTATATTATAAATAATGGAGGCCCTAATACGCTTCCCTGAGGAACACCACAACTATTTATTTTTAATTCTGAACTATATGTTTTGTTTGTATTATTGTAAATTTTTGATACTACTGCAATAATTAGGCATAGAGGTAATTTTATATTGCGTTCGCAATAGGTAAGGACAAACGATGTCACGAAATCGTTTCTTTTTTTTAAAGGCTTTTTGCTTCGGGTCATGATGGCTGATTTTGCTAAGACCTCGGCCCTCGTGTTTGAGGTCGTGGGTTCAAATCCGAGCAATTACCAATTTGAGTTTTTGAATTCATAAATATGCAGTTTCTAAGTTTATCTTGGACATCGCTGACGCAACATCGGTGATCGCACGTAACGGTGAAGAAAAATATCATGAGGAAACCTGCAGCCGTATTGCAAAAGTGCGCAAAGAAGTTGAACTCAATCCAACCGACCAAATCGGCCAATCACACAAAACGGACGCGTCATTCATCTCGCACGTGATTGGTCGATTTGGTCGGTGGGATAGAGTTTAACTTCTTTGCGCACTTACGCAATAAGGCTGCTGGACTTATATAATAATAATGAATCTTCAATATAATATTATACATCTGTAGAAAAGTCGTTTTTGAACAACATCGAAAATATTGCCGAAAAAGTAATAGCCAGGGTGTAAAGATAACCAACAGGACCCATTTCCAGCATATTTTTATTTTTTGTCTGTGTTTATCTGCTTGTCGGTTTGTCTGTTTATCTATTTAAATGTACACACATCACGTAAAATGTACGAAACCAATGTAGGTAACTTTTTTGTTTCATAGCTATCGGTTCACTCTATCAAAAGGTATATGAATTTAAAGTGTTCAAGAAATAAAATATCACAACACGCGCAATACAGATACTCGGACAGTTGAAGTCCATATTCGATAGATAGCGTTGTGCATTTGAGGTCATTTTCTGAATGGCGGTGTTAAGATTCCCCGCGGAAGAATGACCTTAGAAAACAATTGGTAGATAAGATAGGGTAGGGTAGGCAGTTGACGGAAGCGTAGCCGCGGGCACAGCTAGTAGTTAATATATGTTTGAAATCGCCAACTTGCAATGAGAAAACGTGGTGATTAATCGTCGTGCTCACTATGAGAAGAGGTCTTTACCCTGCCGTGGGACTGTAATAGGTTTTTATCCGATTACGGCGAAACCAAAAGGAGGGTTATGATTTTAACTGGTCTGTTTCTAAGTATGAATTTTCATCTGTTCCCTCATAACTTCTCAACTATTTATAATTTGACCACTTCCCCGCATCCATCATGTGAGATAGGGTTAAGCGCGAGCCTATAGGATAAAAAAAGAAATGATAAATGAGGTATCGTTAGAAGTTGCCACCTGTAGTTGCTTACACAACAATACATTATAATAGTAGATACTTAGCAATCTTTATGGCAAGGTGGCATACGGTCACGGCTATCCTCCAAGAATATTTTCTTGTTTTATATTTTTCAGAGCGCGATTTTGCTATAGTCGGGTTTTAGTTTTCAATATTATTTTTATCACTTATTGTTATGTTTGTGTGCAGTGTTACCCAGCATACACCCAACATGAGTGGAAAGGAGTGGACTTTTCTCTTTTACCGACAGTACCTAGAAACCATTACTCGTAAACGATTAACGAATAAGATTTCACGTATCGCTAATAGGTGGTGCCACCTGCGCTAAACTCATTAGCGACGAAACTTCAAATTGTCCTCAATTAAAATTACTAACGTGCTTATGGCTACAAAGGGAATCACGTTGATTCTGGCACGTGCTTATAACAACTAATATTAATCTGTCAGTGATTACACCTGTTAATATGAATTACGTAATATTTTGAAGTAGCGTGATGTTACTGCGACAAATAAGCCTATTCTTAGTTAATTTACGACGATGGTGATCAGAGATTTTATGGTTGACTTCTTAAGCACTAAATTTGTTGAAGAAATTGTTGGTTGAACTGGAATCTCAAGGCAAAGCAATTTGTTTTTCTTAAAGGTCAAATAGGTCATTGAAACTTTACTTTTGATCTTACTTATTTTTTTATAGCTAGGATAGCGGATGATATAAGGTCAGCCATGGAAAGCAGTAATCTGACGGTCTTGGCATTGCTAGATTTCAGTAATGCTTTTAATACTGTCGATTTCGATGTTTTGCTTGGCATCCTATGCTCTCTTAACTTATCTCCATCGGTGATTGACTGGTTTCGTAGTTACCTGTTTGGTCGCCGACAACGTATATGCATTGGAGAGACCTTGTCTTACTGGTGTAGTACTTCTGCTGGGGTACCGCAGGGTGGCGTTTTATCCCCTTTACTTTTCGCAGTTTTTATAAACTCAATCTCCAGTGAACTAACTTCTTCCTACCATCTTTATGCGGACGACCTACAAATTTATGCGCGTGCTCCTCTCGGACAACTGTCTGAGGCTATCGTAACAATAAACCGTGATCTAGCCCGCATATGCGAATGGAGCAAAAGGTATGGACTTGCGGTTAACCCCACAAAGACGCAGGTTATAGTGGTGGGCAGTTCTAGGATGGGTTCAAAAATCGACTGGACTACTCTTCCCCAGGTTTATTTCGATAACTCAGTTATTCCGTTTTGCGAGAAAGTTAAAAACTTGGGGATTTTCATTGATAGGAATTTCACCTGGACTGCCCAACTGCAGGAGGTTAGCCGCAAGCTATTTGCATCTGCTGCGTCTTTGAGGAGACTTCGTAATTTTCTTCCGACTGCCACCAGGATTGCGCTTGCACAATCTCTTCTGTTACCCATACTTGATTATGCTGATGCCAGCTATCTTGACCTTACCCAAGAACAACTCGATAAACTTGAGCGGCTTCAAAATGTTTGTATAAGGTTCATATTCGGGTTGCGCAAATATGACCATGTTTCCGAATTTCGTGTGAAGCTCAAGTGGTTGCCAATTCGCCTTCGCCGGAATGCTCATATTCTTTCCCTTTTATATAATGTGCTCTTTACTCCTTCCACCCCTTTTTACCTTAAGAAACGTTTCCAGTTTCTCCGCGATTCCCACACAAAATTTCTTAGGTCATCAGACAACTTACGATTTCAAATTCCAACACATTGCACGACTTTTTTGGATAAATCCTTTACTGTCCAGGCTACTCGTCTGTGGAATGCATTGCCAGATCCAATCAAACGTGCTCAATCATTGCCTGTGTTCAAAAGACTGGTAAAGGAACATTACCTGTCGCTGTCTTCGTCTTAGCGTGTTGATTTTAAACAGACATTGTGATTGCGATTGTCAGAGTCATTCATAATTTATTTTTATTGCCGTTATATTTAGTATGTATGTATTTATGTATATATTACATAGCATATGTATTTATCTGTGTATCTATTATAATATAGTATTTTAACAATGTTATTGTCACACCAATGACAACCCCACTTCTTGTCCAGACAATTACTGTCCATACCAGGTTGCCTGGAAGAGATCGCGGAATGCGATAAGGCCGCCCATTGTATTTGTATTAATTTTAAGTTTCTTTTTATAATTGTATTTAAAGGTGTACAATAAAGCATATAATAAATAATAAATAAATAGCAACTAAATACTTAATATCCTGGCCTGGCTCACAAAGTGACGTTGATGCTGGCACGAGACTAGAGTCTCGGATTCAGTATTGCATCCCAGGTTGAAATACTAGCGTCATCTAGGTAGTTCAGTAGGTAATTTGAGGATTTTGAATGCTGTTGGAGATGAATGTTACAAATAGCAAAACGCTAATAAGTTCATTTTCGAGCTCCTACACTTGAGACTCTCCACGTTTTGCTTCCAACGAGTCCTAAATTTCTTTATTCATATCCCGGAGATAACCAGCCGGTCGATACTGTAGACATCTCACCATGATGAGATTTAGATGAAGTGGGCACAGCTCACTCTTCAGATCATCACGGTGATATTTTTACAGAATAGCACAACTGGTTCCTAAGTGGGCAAAGTAGACGAAAAGAGACCCTGCGGCCGTTCACCTACGCGCTGTTCAAATCAAATCAAGTTAATAACCGGACACACTGTGACCACTACCCTGAGATGAACCGAAGACAGAGGCCTGGAAGCAGCTCGTCAGTAAATTCGTCAAAGCTTTTCAAGACTGGCACCGAGCACGGCCTTCAGCAATGAAGTATAGGTACGTATAAGAAGAAGAAGGTACTCCGGGCATGACGGTAGAATCAACAACTGTTAGTGATCAAACGGTGATAAACGCTTATATGAAGGAATAAAAATATCCCTGCGTTTCGGTTTAAAGGTTCTTTATTTATTCTAAAAGAACATACATTGTTCACTTAGCGAATAAATACATGACTAAGGTTAGTGTAGTCCAGTAGCTAACAGTTTTGTTTTCTTAATGTAGGTAGGATGTCGACATTGTTATAGTGAGACTTATATCGTTAGCTTAGAAGTTTTGTGTTGTTAGTGACGTACTGTTTGAGTTTAGCTCTGAATACATTAAAAGAAGATGTGTTCCTTATATCTGCGGTTAGATTATTATATAGCAGGACGCCTTCGTATTTTATATTTTTCTTGCCATATTGCGTTCGCGGGTTAGGGTTTCTTTGGCTGTATTTAGATGTTTTGGTGTTGAAGGATAACTGTGTGTGTATGGTTTTGTTAAGTATTTTTCTAATGAGAATTATTTAATTAATTTAATACAATATCATGCTATCCAACCTGTTTTATTTAGAAACTCATAGGGCCGATTTCTGAATTAAGTATTTGTGGTTAAGAACGTGTGAAACACTACTTTACAGCCTAAAGTATAGTTTTATAAATATTCAATTCTCGTTCCTAACCTCAAATACTCAATTCATAATTCGGCACTATCTTGGCAGAATTTGAGAACCGATAAACCAGAAGTAGAAAACCTTTGGCGAATGCAAGGATCGTTACCGCAATGCCAATGAGCGACTTTCATGAATAAATTAATATTTTTATTCGATTAAACTCAGTTTATTAGTTTCATTTCACTTTGACTGCGCTGAAACTGCTGACCTATTAAATTTTTATCGGCCGTATAAAATATTTTTGAGCTTAATCTGGTCGAGGATTTTAATGATTTTTTTGCCAAATAAAAAGTCATTTTATGTGTTTAATGGATGAGTAAAACGTTCATAGGCGAAAAGATTTATTTTAAAGTGGACTTTATTTTCGAGTGAATTTTATTTTGATGATGCTTTGATCAGCATTATCTTGGTACTAAAAATACGACTTTTTTTGTCTGTAAGCGACAGTAAAACGCAGTCGTAGGTAAATATGAAATTTCTTTATTCTGTAATATATTGTGTTTCTGCAAGGCTTTATACTTTTACCTCAAATAAGTGTACTCACCGTGAAAAACGGTTCAAACGAAAATGCTTTAAACTGCATGATGCTCACGCTAAACTCCTTTTAAAATTCCGATGCACAATAAGGTATACTTATTTACAAGTCGACGTCATGCAAAAGGAGCTGTACAATAGACTGGAAACAATGTGAATGTGTAAAGTTTGTCTATTTACATAGTTATCACGGAGCGTTCAGCGTCACTCGAGAGCAACGGTAATGGCTCGGCTCATTACACGACTCCTTACACATATTGTTGGGGAAACAATTAGAACTCCGTGTTAAGCGGCTTGTTTTTGAAAAGAGAAACTTGAAGGAGAAAAAAGAAAAAAACTGAACTGTTTGAAGCCGTTTAAGAAAAGCTTATTTAAAAAAAATAAACTTCATCATCTGCCTAGTCTTTTTCCCAACTATATTGGGGTCGGCTTCCAGTCTAACCGGATTTAGCTGAGTACCAGTGTTTTACATGTTTTACCTCTTGGCTAGACTGGTGTGAGATCTCAGGCTTCTGACTACCCGTAACGACTGTCAAAGATCTTCAAATGACAGCCGGGACCAACGGCTTAACGTGCTTTCCGAGGCACGGAGGCAACTTGTTATTTAAATATGGTCCCATCCACGGACCAACCTCGGTAAACATTGCTTAACCTTGAAGATCGACCCATGCGGCTGTTATTATTTAGCCACGAGCTCTCTCTTTTTGAAAAAATTAACTTGTAGGCGAAAAATAAGAAAAAAAATTGCTGAACTATTTTTGTGCTTAGATAAATAGAGCTGTTACTTGCCACGTGATAAGATGATCAGAAAAAATTTAAATGTTGTTATCAGATACCTTTTGTTCGTCAAAACTCAAAACAAAGGTCGACGAACAATAAAAAACCGGCCAAGTGTAAGTCGGACTCGCGCACGAAGGGTACCGTACCATTATCGGAAAAAACGGCGAAGAATTACATTTGTTGTACGGGAGCCCCAGTTAAATATTTATTTTATTCTGTTTTTAGTATTTGTTGTTATAGCGGCAACAGAAAATTTCAACTGTCTAGCTATCACGGTTCATGAGATACAGCCTGGTGACTGACAGACAGACAGACAGACAGATAGACAGACGGACCGCGAAGTCTTAGTGATAGGGTCCAGTTTTTATCCTTTGGGTACGGAACCCTAAAAAGCAAAAATAAATATTAAAAAAAAATACAATTTGTCTGGAGTATGTTTTTGTGATTTTAAGAATCACTTTACTCAGCTCATTTTTATCTCTAAAGTACAGGAGCACTTAGTAACAAAAACTCATTTAGCCTTCGTTTAAACAGTAGCCATGTATACTGTGTGTTGGCTAGACAAGGGCTCTCCAGTTAGTCTTAATGAGCTTGGTCATTACGGAGCGTGCGTGCCCCGGAAACAAGTTTCTGTAAGGAAACTTAAACACCTTCCCAGAATAAACAGCAATATAAGCAGTGGCGTAACACAAGGGTGACAGAACAAAATGCCCCCAGTCAGAGGGGACCCGGCCCGAGAGCCCCTGAGAACAGGAGAATCCTAACATTTATAGGAAAACGAAAAAAAAATTAATTCAAAATATCTAAAAATCCGACTGCTTAAGAAGCGAACTAAAAAGAGGTAAACAAGAAGATAGATAGGAACAAAAAAGAAAATTGTGCTCCCACAATATGGCGCCCAAAATCCGCCATTTTTCTATTTACCAATTTTAATGCAGCCAGTGACAGGCAAATCGACTGACGTAAGAATTATCACAATCGGCCAACGCGTTTGGTCTCTAGAACGCCACAAAGGAACAAAGTCAAAGTCAAATATCGTCGTTTATTTTAACTAAGCTACCAAGCGGCACTTTTGAACGTCAACATACATATATACATACATAGACTGATAAACACATGACCCTACTTCGGCAGTCGGGTAAAAATAAAACAAATTAAGTTAGGTATTAACAAGAACACACGAATTTCTCTAAGTTTTAGGGCTCCCACACATAACTGCGAATTCGCAACGCATCGCAAATATCTGCGAGCTCGCACGTACTAAATATATAGATATCGCATCGCATCACAGTTATGTGTGGGAGCCCTTAGAACGAATCCTTGGACTAAGAGAGAGGCCCATTCGAGGCATATGCCACGGGCCTCACCTGAGGCTCTAGACAAGTGTCATGCTATGTCAGCGATGGCAATGATCGAAATGCCAAAATGTAAAGGATTGAGATTCGAAAGTGTTTGACATTCCCATACATTTTTGTCATTAATTCCAATCGCTATTGCCATGGTTTCAATGATAAAATGTCACATCCCTAGAGCCTCTGGTTATAGTTACGCCACTGATAAAAAGGTCTAAGAAATCATAAAAGCTGACGTGTAATGAAGCCTGGAAATAGAGTAGCATATTGTTTTTGATAGTGTAAACGTATAAGGTTGGAAGTGGCAGGCAAATGTTGGCAACGATTGTAGACGTTGCCAACATTTGCAAATGAGTCTAGAGAGAAAAAAAATGGATGCTTAATTTTTTGTTGGTAAATTTTGGTAAAGACGATTGTATATAACTTATACTATAGGAAAGTTTGATTTGTTTCCATTGACTAAAATTTTACTTAACTGATTTTTAGGGGTCCGTATCTAAAGGGTAAAAACGGGACCCTATTACTAAGACTTCGCGGTTCGTCTGTCTGTCTGTCACTGGGCTGTATCTCATAAACCGTGATAGCTAGAAAGTTGAAATTTTCACAGATGATGTATTTCTGTTGCCGCTATAACAACAAATACTAAAAACAGAGTTCAATAAATATTTAAGTGGGGCTCCCATACAACAAAGAGTTCTTTTTTTGCTGTTTTTTTGCGATAATGGTACGGAACCCTTCGTGCGCGAGTCCGACTCGCACTTGGAAGGTTTTTAAAGTGAATTTTGTAGTTGTATTGAATTATTATTTATGCTTAATTCTACATTATGAATGTGAATACTATAATTAAGTTGAACGTCTTTATTCTGTCATAATTAACTGTTTGATAGGTAAAACGATCGCTTCAAAGATTAAGTTATTTGATGCTGTAAACGTCTGCGTTCATTTAAAATTTTAGATTTTATTAACTGTTTATATTTGCCCGCTATGCTGCTGGGGCAACAGCCCCCCCCCGTTATTCTTCCAGAAATTATTTTCCTACAACGCCTCAAAACAGAATTTACGATGCACGTCCGTGCTAACTCAATACCGCTATTGAGCTGGCCTCGGTGACACCGTCTCGTCGTCGCGGTCCTTTAGGAGATGCGGCTGCGCAACCTTGATCAAGAAACACTTATAATCATTAAAAAAACAAAATGAGGAAAAGGACTTTATCGTCACTTAATCTTGTTTAATTATTATTCTTAATTCGTTTATTTCAGACATATGTAGTCCATATCATTACATTTATAACATAACGTAAAATGAAAAGAAAGAATATAACACATTACCCTCCTTCGGCAGTCGCGTAAAAAGGATGCCGACGAATCGAGAACCTCCTCCTTTTTGAAGTCGGTTAAAAAACAGATAGAAACTCCAACATACTATTGATATTTTTTTTTTTTTTTTTTTTTTTTCTGCGGAGCGTCTCACAGCTCAGTCAGAATGACGGTTAGCTGCTTAACCGGACTTTCCTACGGAGACTAAGCTATATAGCCTCCAGCTAGGCAAAAAATTACTAAACCTAAGCGACAACGCTGAGGGCTACCCCAGTTGGGGTCGGACCTCGGCTCAGGGTCGTCGCTGGGGGGACAAGCAAAAGCTGGATCTTGACAAGTGATTCTACCATCCGTTCGGAATAAGCCTACGTGGAGAAGAACGGACAAGAAACTCCATTTCATATCTAATAATTTAACTAATGCTCAGCTTCGCGGGCTGGCAAGATTTTAATTGAAGGGATACGCGACGAGCCTCGGCGGCGAGGACTGACGAATCGGTTTGTATTTCTACGTTTGTATATTCTACTCCCTAGGCTCTTAAGGAGCAGAGTAGAGATCGTGAAGGGGTAGGGGGGTGAGCCTCAATCAGATACGCAGCGTCTGAGATTGGGCGTGGATTGAGACGGGCTCTTAGCAGCGGCAGTGGTGGGAGCCTCCTGTCGGCTTTGAGCGGGCATGGGGGCTATGGGTGCCTGAGGGGCCGGAATGGGATGATCCATCAAGCCTGGAAGCTGTTGGACGGTCTGGGGAGCCACACTTTGGTGGTTAAGCTTGCCCCATGGCGAAGCCCTCTGAGGGGCTAGCCGGGGAGGGGGTTTCATCGAGGGAGCTTGGCGTGCTTGACGCTCAGCGTGGATTTTGGCCAATCTAGGCGCAACTTTGGGGGCTTTAGGACAACCCTTGTAGTTTGCCGTATGACCGACTTGGTCACATAGCACGCAGCTGGGAGGCTCCGTGCATTCGGCAGGGTTTTTGGGACGGGTGCACTCTTTTGTGCCGTGATCCCCTCGGCACTTAACGCACCTGGGGCGGACAAAACAATGTTTCTGGCTATGGCCATACTGTTGGCAGTTGTGACACTGACCAACGACAAAGGGACGGTAAGGTTTCTCTATGGAGAACCCTGAAAGGGAGCATAGAGTTTTGATCTTAAAAATGGGGGCATAGGACTCGGCAGGGTCGCACTCGACCATTACCATGTCGTATTCCTGTCCACCTCTTGCTTTACGCATGCGGTGGACGGCATTGACAGGGACTTTTTGTGCGGCGAGATCCGCATAAATCTCATCAACGGGGATTTCCTTCGGAATGCGCCAGATAACCACACGGGTGGGCGCTTCCGATGGGAGAGAATATGTATGGAACTCTATCCTCATGGTTTTTAGGAGCCTGGTAAGGTTCCTGAAATCAGTAGGGGTCGGGAGTAGGATTTTAATGCCCACCTGGCAAGCGGTGGCACTAAGAAATTTAATTTTGCGTACATCGCAAATTTTGGAGACATCTGTCCACTTGGCCTTGTCGTGGAGGAAGATCGGAGGGCATTTCTGCTTCTTGGGAATAGTAGCAGGACTGGGGTCGCGGCTCGACATTGGGGAAGCGTCGGCCTGAGTTAGGGGACTACGGGAGCGACTCCTGGGGGCTGGGGAGCGATCTGAGCGCCTAGACCGCTGGGAAGCGGTGACAGGGGTGGGCTGCACGTCGTAGGAGGAGGTGGACGGCAGAGTTGGAGGGTTGGTCGAAGCGACCTTTTTGGGCTTGGTGGCTTTGGGGTGGGACTTGCCCTTCTTCCTCTTCCTCTTCCCCTCAGAGGTAGCTTGACAGCTTTCTGAGGAGGAATAGGCGGAGGCGTCATCAGTGGTGACATAATCATCGGAATCATTACCGTGATCATCACCGGACATGGGTTCGTCGACGAGTGGACTGTCAACGTTAGGGGAGGCAGGATTTTCCGAGAAATTAATCGGAAATTTGGGACTGAGAGTTGGGGGTTGAGTGGGCGCAAGCGCCGAAACGGGGGCGGGCGCCGCGGTGCCGGTGGAAATGGGCTCCGGGGCGGCTATGGGAGGAGGGGGGGGGGGCATATAGCAAGCTTATGGAGAATGAAATTAAGCCTTTGCTTGTTCACGCTGACCGGACTGGGATTGTCCGACAACGCGTCCTTGACGAGCTCTATCAATGCTTCGACAGGATGCATCCTGTCGCTATTGATAGAGCCAGTACAAGTGAAGGAAAAGGGAGTGAGATATTCCCCGGGTGGATAGGCCCGGGGATGTGTGCAATCCTACACTCCCAGTCGGGTTAGACTGGGAGGTGAGTATCTAGTGAGCCCTAAGCTTGCCTACCTGCCACCAATCTTATTGGGTGGCAGGGCCCTAAGGTACCGGTAAACCCACCGAAGGTGGGCCACCCACCAAAAGTCTGGTACGTCGGGATAGAAACACCCGACCGTGCCAGGTGTAAGCTGTGGGACGAAGCGGGGGTTGACTAGGCTATCTACCAAGGCCAACTGATCCCGCTCCCGACTCCAATGACTGCCGTGTCCTTATGGGACTTGGCGGGTGCTTGGGGCACACCCTCACTGGCTTGTTAACACCGCTAGGTTTCCCGCCAGGGACCACAAGATGTGGATTTGAGCTGCCACTACTAGTAACCAAAGTTACTAGTAGCGACACCTTTGGAGCGGCGTGCGAAGACGCGACGGCCGCAGTGACGTCACGCAGAGGGGCGCGACGAGACGGAGAGTGGGGGCGCCGGCGAGCGCGGTGGGGCGACGAGCAGCGAGACGTCCGCACGGAGCGACGGCTGGCGAGCTACATACTATTGATCCTGATCCAATCCCAAATTATAGTCCTCGCCAAACTTCTTGGCCGCCCTGAAGTTGGTTTACCGCATGGGCGAGGCACGAAACTTAGCTGTTTTTGTATGAGATTTACTACTGCGCAGCCATTGTAGCCAACTTCAGGGTGGCCAAGAAGTTTGGCGAGAACTATAAATTTAAATTGCCAAATAATAATAAATAATTATTTGGTGTCTGCTTTCTTTGTGATTATTTATCAGGTTTATTTACCAATTTCGCCACAAGAACTTAGCCTAATAAGTAAACAAACAAAAACACTTACTAATTTTTGGACGCTAATGATATCAAAACATGGCGTTGCAATCGTATTACTTTGTTAATTACACAATGTCAAACTTAATTAATGCACACACAACAAAATTTGATTTCGGTGAGTCTGCATTCGTGAGTTCGAGTTCAAACATTGAATAACATTGTGCTTACCTTATTTGAGTAATGTGAGTGACGTGGTAACTTCTTCTTGTGTTCTACGGTAAGTTTTAGGCATGATTATACCCGTTATCACGCTAGGGGACAGTTAAATGGATGCTGAAATAATAGCGCACTGTTAGATTTGCAACTGTGCCGACAAATTATACATAATTGTTATTTTTCGACCCAGGAAACATCCCTAGGTTTCCTGGGTAGAAAAAAAATAATTTTATTTAGTCCGTCAGTGAGATTATCAAATAATATTGGACTTTATGGACGGATTTTATGCTTTAACAAATAAATAAAAAATGACAAAGATAAAGCGCATCAAAGTACAGGAGTGGGGGCTTGTGACTATGAAGTGATGCACGGCGTGACATCTCACGATATTTCAACGGGGTAATTGGACGACTCGCCCGAATTTAACTCGCCCGAACCGGGCGAATTGTCCACTATTAAAAATATTAATTTTTCTGTGTCGATTCGCCCGAAGTTTATTTATCGACGGGCGAATTGACCACTCCAAAATTGTTTAGTGGACGATTCACCCGAATTTTATTTTAGAGAACAAACATTATAAACGTACAGTCGTGCTCACCCGTCTCGGTAATAATATGCAGAATTAATCGAATATTGTACTAGAAACTAGGAAAGCAATTCAAACTACCAGGAGGCCAGAATCATGAAGAAGTATTTTCAGAGCTAGAATCATTAGCGGTAGAGACTAACGGAGTACTAGGGCTTCAGAATCGAAAATCACCCGGTACACTTTTTACTGCTCATTATTCCAGCCTAGCTTCCTCATGAATGTTAATTCTGCATATTATTACCGAGACGGGTGAGCACGACTGTACTTTTATAATGTTTGTTCTCTAAAATAAAATTCGGGCGAATCGTCCACTAAATAATTTTGGAGTGGTCAATTCGCCCGTCGATAAATAAACTTCGGGCGAATCGACACAGAAAAATGAATATTTTTAATAGTGGATAATTCGCCCGATTCGGGCGAGTCGTCCAATAACCCTTTCAACGCACTGTATCGTCGAATTTCTCGTTTATGTGGCAAAAGAAAAATAAGTTTAGTGTCCAATATTTTTAGGTAATCTAACTGAGGCGATGACGGACTAAATATATATTTTTTGTCATCAATTGAAAATTGCAACTTTGAAAAATTTTACGGTTAGTTAGGATCAGGGCTTCTTACAGCTACAAGTCTAACTTAGAATCTTCGAAGCTTTTTTCGCAGTTTTTATAAACTCAATCTCCAATGAACTAATTTCTTCCTACCATCTTTATGCAGATGATCTGCAATTATACTCGCGAGCTCCTCTCGGAAAGTTGTCTGAGGCTATAGCAACCATCAATCTTGATCTGGCTCGCATTTGCGATTGGAGCAGGAGGTATGGGCTTAAGGTAAACCCTATAAAGACGCAGGTAATAGTGGTGGGCGGTCCTAGAATGGTTTCTAGGATCGACTGGACGACTCTTCCCCAAGTTATTTTTGACAATGCAGTAATTCCCTTCAGTGAGAAAGGTAAAAACTTGGGGATATTCATCTACAGGAACTTCTCTTGGACTGCCCAACTGCAAGAACTTAGCCGCAAGTTATTTGTATCTGCTGCAACTTTGAGGAGACTACGTAATTTTCTTCCGACTGCCACCAAGATTGCGCTTGCACAATCTCTTCTTCTTCCCATCCTTGATTATGCTGTTGCCAGCTATCTTGACCTTACTCAAGAAAAACTCGATAAACTTGAGCGGTTTCAAAATTTTTGTATAAGGTTCATATTCGGTTTACGCAAATATGACCATGTTTCCGAATTCCGTGTAAAGCTCAAGTGGTTGCCAATTCGCCTTCGCTGGATTACTCATATTTTTTCTCTTTTGTTTAATGTACTCTTTACTCCTTCCACCCCTCTTTATCTCAAGGATCGTTTTCAGTTTATCTGCGATTCCCACACGAAATCCCTGAGGTCATCAGATAACTTGCGACTTAAAATGCCAATGCATTCCACAACTTTCATGGATAAATCTTTTAAAGTCCAGGCTGCTCGTCTGTGGAATGCATTAACTGACCCAATTAAACGTGCTCAGTTGTTGCCTGTGTTTAAAAGACTCATCAAGGAGCATTACTTGTCGCTGTAATCGTACTCTTAGTATTTAAACAGACTTTATTTTCTGGTGTACAATAAAGAATACATAAATAAATAATCTTAACATAGATCTTTTGTTTTGGTAAATGAGAGTCAAATAGTCAAATGACTTTCAATTGATCATTTACAGTTCGATTCATATTTATTCATTTCAATATCTTGATTATAATAACTCTTCAACGAATCATGATTTCATTATTTGAACGCAGTAGAGTCTACAGCGTCCACAAGTCAAAAAACGATACCTATGTCTACTAAACTTGTTACTAATTCCTCTATTTATCGCGGACAAAACCTCAGCGGAAATCCCGACTAACAAAACAAGACGAACCTTCCATTTCCATTCTTAAACAGAAAAACAAAGTTCTTTTTGTTCTTCCATTAAATAAATCCATTACAAAAATAGTTTACCTACCCAATTAATTTGGAAAATCACAAGTCGCATCCCGGCTTTCAAGTATAATTTAAACATTACAACGAGAATCCCGCCGGGTCGGGATTAATCACTAGCTGTTTAAAAATTCAAATTATCCATTCTTCGTGGCTACTTTTCGAATTCGGCCGGAAAACGAGAATTAATAATTTAAAATTTTAGATGCTTCAACTTGGTTTTACTTACAGATCTGTTCGGTTTTTCTAAGGGATATTTATAGCTGAAGAATTTTCCTTACGGTATAAATTATGGGGTTATAGTATTAGGAAGAACGGGCTCATGTTTTATTTATTCAAAAGGATATTCAGTTGTAATTTTCTTTCATTGAAATCGAAATATTGACAAAATACAGGACCTACCGGCCAAAAGAATTGGCAGGTTCCAGATACACTTACAAAAGAAGCGTGACAGAAAAAAACTCTTTAAAAAATTCCCGCCATCATTAGTGCTCTGTATCGCTTGCATTTTAAATAAAGAACGCAACAATGCCTTCACACTTACAACTCATACGCGATGCACCGTAAAACGCAATCCAAAGCATACATCACACCAGGTAGCCCTACAATCTCAAGCAAAACAATAGGAGGTAAAGAGCTAGCATCAGAAGTGGGATGAGGTGCGCACGTAACGAACCCCTGGAGGCATGCTTTATCCTCTGAATAAAAATAACACATACGTATACAATCAGTTGATGCTACCGGTAAACGTCTGCCTTTAGGCGCCATATTTTTGCCTTTAAAGGTAGGCGTTCACAGTTCCACAAAGTATAAATAGGTATTTATTATAGGAAATATATGTGTATGTTTATTTAACTATATATATATTCTTCAATTTTACTTTAATATTTATTACAATCTTTATGCACCTGTCATATTATCTCTCTAACACCCTTGGTTGCAGTCCTTGGGTCCTGAGGAGCAGTGGTGGCCCAGTGGTATCGGCCGCGACTTACAAGTTGTAGGTCGTGGGTTCGAGCCCAGGCAGGCGCTTTACTTTGTGTAAATTATTTCATCACTACTGCTCTCAAAACGGTGAAGGAAAACATCGTGAGGAAACCGGCATGTCCTAGAACCAAAAATTCGAAGACATGTGACATCCACCAACCCGCACTGGGCCCACGTGGTAGATTACGGCCCATTCCCTCTCCCAGAGAGGAGGCCTGTGTCCCAGCAGTGGGAACATTAATAGGCTAATGATGTGATGTGACCCTTGGTTGAATGGTAGAGAATGCCTCAGGCAATAAGTCCGCCTATGTAACTGTTAGTTACATGAAGTTTTAATAAATAAATAGTTTGCATCGGTTATCGCGTTAAACGGATTTTAGTATTATTTTCTATAATATTTATATGAAGTCATACAAGTGAGTCAATAGCATCTAGACAAATTAACTTTTCGAAAATTGCTGACAGCGATTGAATAACACTTTTCAATAGCCCCTGTGATCAACACTAGCCCTCGGTACTACCGATGCTAAGTTTTTTAATCACATTGCTAACAGTTACATCTGCAATGCCATGACTGCGAATACAGTTGACAAGTAAAGTAATCCATTTGTAACGATACGCCCAATGCGTTCAATGGGAAACTATAGACGCTTACCTTTATCTGACAGAAAAACAAATACCTAGGTAGGTAGACAGCTAGGTTCTGCGGATGCTCTGCGGGCTTCTGAAAATGGATTTGGGCTTAGATACAGTTCCACAAAAAAACAAGAGGCTTTTACGGCTGTATATGAAATAATAAAGCTTGCAAAGCCAAGGTAAGGAGATTTCATTTTGGTGTAATGTATATAGGCTCATGAAATATGTGGTAATATTTTGTTTGTTGGAGTAAAACAGAGGTGTATAGAAAAAAACCGGCCAAGTGCGAGTCGGACTCGCGCACGAAGGGTTCCGTACCATTATCGCAAAAAACGTCAAAAAAACACGTTTTTTGTATGGGAGCCCACCTAAATATTTATTTTATTCTGTTTTTAGTATTTGTTGTTATAGCGGCAACAGAAATACATCATCTGTGAAAATTTCAATTGTCTAGCTATCACGGTTCATGAGATACAGCCTGGTGACAGACAGACAGACAGACAGACAGAGACGGACCGCGGAGTCTCAGTAATAGGGTCCCGTTTTTACCATTTGGGTACGGAACCCTAAAAACTGTAGAGGTGGGTTAAGTTAGAAAATAACTTGAAACCAATATGATCAGCTTTACCGAGTTCGCTTTAAGGTTACCCAAGTCGATCATTCTTCCATACAAAAATATTCTAGCGATTACTCCACTGTTTGACGGTGTACGTTCTAAATAAATAATGATATCAATTTGTCTCATCATTATCTAGCCAATAAAGTAAAAAATATATATATAAAAGATGTGAGCGTCGAAAGTTCCACATTTCAACACTAATTTTAACCCAACTTTGGGCGCAAATAAATACCATAAGAAGAATGAATATTGCAAAAAAGTCACCATACAGGGATGGACTGCAAAATGACTTACAAACCGACTGTTCAACAATGCAAATAATATTATTTTGAACAGATACTTTTAGTCGTTTTCTCATGATATCCATACTACCAAAGGTCCGTATATGAAATTTCGTGCGCTCGATTTCGTCCTAAATCATCATCCATTTCGCTACAAAAGTATGTGTATTCGTACGCGAACTAGCTTCTTACTGTTCATCACAACATCTATCTCTTTCGCACGTGTTGTCGGTTGATATAGCATGCATTTTAACGCCGCGCACAAAATAGTTCGTGCCGTCGACAAGTCAACCTTAATGTACAATATTATTAAATGGCGATGCAAACGAAATATCTCTAATTACTCGTAGTACAAAACAAAGTCACTTGCCGCGTCTGTCAACGTCATTTCTCTGCTAACTTCTTCTAAACCACACAAGGGATACGGTTTTCAGTAACAGAAAGAGCAATCAACGAGGAAAGCTTTTGTATATACTTTGTACCGTGCGAAGCTGGGGCGGGTCACTAGTATATAGTAATTTTATATAATTACCCTACCTACCCTACCCTACCTACCCTACCTTACCTACCCTACCCTACCCTATGTATGTAGGTATGGTACATTTTTTTCATACGGACCTTCTCCTAACAATAACAAACACAACAAAAAAAGAATAAGCGAAATCGGTCAAGCCGTTCAGACGTTATGCCGTGACCAAGGGAAATAGGAATTCATTTTTATATATATAGATAAGACACAGCTACAACTTAAAGCCGGAAAAATCTTTTTAACAAAAACTTGAACCTACAAAATAAGGAACTGAAAAGAAAATAAAAAAACTCTTTTTGATTTGGCGCCAAACAAACAAACATGCAAATTAATTACCTAAACCGTAGAATGATTGAAGCTAGGTTGATCTTCGTTGATGATTTCTTTGGCGCCGCCTCAAAATGCTAGACCAAAAGTTTATTTTTTACTTTTCAGTTCCTTATTTCGACGGTAAATTTTTTGTTATAAACAAAGACAAGACAAAGGTATTTAATTTCAACTAGGCCACCAAGCGGCACTTTTGAAGTTTACATAAAAATGATTAAATGATCTACCGTGGTATTTAAAGGTATTTTTTTACTTTTCAGTTTACTTAATTTCAACAGAATCGGTTCACAATTGAAAATTCAGTGGGCAAATTATCATTAGCTTCTTTAGAGGTAGGTTTTATTTAAAAAAAAATTAAGGGTCCATTTTTGGGTATACTTTTTCCAATTATTATTTTTTTAAATCTGTCTTCTCTATAAAAAGTTATGCGTGGTCATACATAAAAATGTCGAATTGAGAACATCCTCCTTTTCTACGTCGGTTAAAAGAGGCATTTGCAGCAATAATACGTAACTCTCGGTTTCAACGAGGTATAATCAGAACAGGTAACTAACATGGCTATAAATCATGCTTAAACTAAAAACCGGCCAAGTGCGAGTCGGACTTGCGCACGAAGGGTTTCCTACCATTATCGCAAAAAAACGGCAAAAAAATCACGTTTGCTGTTTTCTATTTGTTTCATTTAAATAATTATTTTATTCTGTTCTGTTCTGTATTTGTTGTTATAGCGGCAACAGAAATACATCATCTGTGAAAATTTCAACTGTATAGCTATCACGGTTCATGAGATACAGCCTGGTAACAGACGGGCAGACAGACAGACAGATGGATCGCGGAATCTTAGTAATAGGGTCCCGTTTTACCCTTTGGGAACGAAACCCTAAAAACGATAGTTAGAGTAACAGTAGTTCAGGTAGGTGATCATATTTTATTCCGCCACTAAAGCGCAGTCATAATTTAAAGTGTTCCAACTATGTCGAACTGAGCATCACTAGTTTTCGAGCAACAATTTTCGTTCGACGCTGAAAGTTACCTGTTGAGGCTGAAGTTTATCATACGTGAAAACAACACTATGTACCTATAAGTTGCATGAAGTTTTAATAAATAAATAGTTTGCATCGGTAGGATCGCGTTAAACGGATTTTAGTATTATTTTCTATAATATTTATATGAAGTCATACAAGTGGGTCAATAGCATATAGACAAAATTAACTTTTCGACAATTGTTGTCAGCGATTGAATAACACTTTTCAAGAAACCTTTGATCAACACTGGCCCTCGGTAGTGCCGATGCTAAGTTTTTTAATCAGATTGCTAACAGTTGCGTATGCAATGCCATGACTGCGAATACAGTTGACAAGTTAGCTAATCCATTTAAAATGATCCGCTCAATGCGTTCGATGGGAAACTATAGACGCTTACCTTTATCTTACAGAAAAACAAATACAGTAATACAATAATAAAAAAATAGGTAGGTAGACAGCTAGGTTCTGCGGATGCTCTGCGGGCTTCTGAAAATGGATTTGGGCTTAGATACAGTTCCACAAAAAAACAAGAGGCTTTTACGGCTGTATATGAAATAATAAAGCTTGCAAAGCCAAGGTAAGGAGATTTCATTTTGGTGTAATGTATATAGGCTCATGAAATATGTGGTAATATTTTGTTTGTTGGAGTAAAACAGAGGTGTATAGAAAAAAACCGGCCAAGTGCGAGTCGGACTCGCACACGAAGGGTTCCGTACCAATATCGCAAAAAACGTCAAAAAAACATGTTTTTTGTATGGGAGCCCCACTTAAATATTTATTTTATTCTATTTTTAGTATTTGTTGTTATAGCGGCAACAGAAATACATCATCTGTGAAAATTTCAATTGTCTAGCTATCACGGTTCATGAGATACAGCCTGGTGAATAACAGACAGACAGACAGAGACGGACCGCGGAGTCTCAGTAATAGGGTCCCGTTTTTACCCTTTGGGTACGGAACCCTAAAAACTGTAGAGGTGGGTTAAGTTAGAAAATAACTTGAAACCAATATGATCAGCTTTACCGAGTTTGCTTTAAGGTTACCCTAGTCGATCATTCTTCCATACAAACGTATTCTAGCGATTACTCCACTGTTTGACGGTGTACGTTCTAAATAAATAATGATATCAAGTTGTCTCATCATTATCTAGCCAATAAAGTAAAAGATATGTATATAAAAGATGTGAGCGTCGAAAGTTCCACATTTCAACACTAATTTTAATCTTTGGGCGCAAATAAATACCATAAGAAGAATGAAAATTGCAAAACAGTCACCATACAGGGATGGACTGCAAAATGACTGACCAACCGACTGTTCAACAATGCAAATAATATTATTTTGAACATATACTTTTAGTCGTTTTCCCATGATATCCATACTACCAAAGGTCTGTTTATGAAATTTCGTGCGCTCGATGTCGTCCTAAATCATCATCCATTTCGCTACAAAAGTGTGTATTCGTACGCGAACTAGCTTCTTACTGTTCATGACAGCATCTATCTCTTACGCACGTGTTGTCGGTTGATATAGCATGCATTTTAACCCCGCGCACAAAATAGTTCGTGCCGTCGACTAGGGCAACCTTAATGTGCGTGTGTGCGTGTGTGTGTGTGTGTGTGTATGTGTGTGTGTGTTAATGTGTGTGTGTGTGTGTTAATGTGTGTGTGTGTGTGTGTGTATGTGTGTGTTGTTATTAAATGGCGATGCAAGCGAAATATCTTTAATTACTCGTAGTACAAAACAAAGTCACTTGCCGCGTCTGTCAACGTCATTTCTCTTTCTCTGCTAACTTCTTCTAAACCACACAAGGGATACGGTTTTCAGCAATAGAAAGTGCAATCAACGAGGAAAGCTTTTGTATATACTTTGTACCGTGCGAAGCTGGGGCGGGTCACTAGTATCTAGTAATTTTATTTTTATATAATTAACTAGCTGACCCGGAAAACGTTGTTTTGCCACAAAAACACCAAACAGTCATCTACCCTACCCTACCCTACCCTACCCTACCCTACCCTACCGTACCTACCCTACCCTAACTACCCTACCCTACCCTACCGTACCTACCCTACCCTACCCTACCCTACCTACCCTACTCTACCTACCCTACCTACCCTACCCTACCTACCCTACCCTACCTACCCTACCCTACCTACCCTACCTACCCTACCTACCCTACCCTACCTACCCTACCCTACCTACCCTACCCTACCTACCCTACCCTACCTACCCTACCCTACCTACCCTACCCTACCTACCCTACCCTACCTACCCTACCCTACCTACCCTACCCTACCTACCCTACCCTACCTACCCTACCCTACCTACCCTACCTTACCTACCCTACCCTACCTACCCTACCCTACCTACCCTACCCTACCTACCCTACCCTACCTACCCTACCCTACCTACCCTACCCTACCTACCCTACCCTACCTACCCTACCCCGGGTGTAGTGACGGCCAAGGACGAGGAGGAGTCCGGTGAGCAAGTCCTGGACAGAATCAGAAAAGTCGTAAACGCCAAGGAAGGGGGTATACAAGTCGAGAATGTAAGGAAAGCAAAGGATAGGAAAGTGATAATGGGCTGTCGCACGGAGGAAGAAAGGCGAAAACTGACAGAAAGGCTCAGTAAAGCACCTGAGCTGGAGTTCCAGAATATCAAAAACAAAAACCCACAAATTCTGGTGAGGGACGTAGTGCAGCTTAACAGCAATGACGATATGATCAAAGCCTTAAAAAATCAAAACAAACACGTCTTCAAAGACCTTAACGAAGAACAGAAGACAGTGGAAGTTCTATATAGGAAGCGCCACAGGAACCCGCACATGTGCCACCTAGTGTTGAGAGTCGCCACAGAGGTTTGGCGGCGCATGCTCGAGGTGGGATCGGTGCATCTGGACCTCAAGCGGGTGAGGGTCGAGGACCAGTCCCCGCTTGTTCAGTGCTCGCTCTGCCTCGGGTATGGGCACAGCCGACGCACTTGCACGGAGTCCGTAGCAAAGTGCAGCCACTGTGGCGGACCTCACATGAGGACGGAGTGCGCGGACTTCGGCGCTGGCCTGCCACCAACTTGCTGTAACTGCACGCGTGCCAAAATTGACAACACGCACCACCACGCCTTCAGCTCAGAGTGCACAGTTAGGAGAAGGTGGGACGCTATAGCCCGCTCATCCATAGCGTATTGCTAAAGGCACCCCGGGGACTTGTGTCCAACAAACAGCAAGACCATACCGCGTGGCCCAAGCGAATTTACAGCGTAAGGAACTGGCTACCACCGAACTCTTTCTAGAGGCCAGTGAACGAAAGATCTCGTGGGCACTGATTCAGGAGCCGTATGTGGGAGGAGCACGAAGTATGAAGAGCTACCGTGGAGCGAGAATCTACCAGTGCGAGGTTGATGGAAGTGGGAGGGTTAAGGCGGCGATAGCCGTCTTTGATCATGACTTGGACGTCATACCCTACCCGAAACTCACCACAAATAACATCGTTGTGGTGGGAATCCGAACCAAAGCCTGGGAAATCGCAGTAGTCTCCTATTACTTCGAGCCAGACCAACCCATAGGGCCATACTTGGACCAGATGACCCGGATCAACGCGGAAGTGGCCAACGGTAGGTTGCTGATAGGTGGCGACGCGAATGCGAAAAGTGCTTGGTGGGGCAGCATCAAAGAAGATCCCAGGGGAGAGGAAATGTCCGCTACCCTGGACGAACTCGAGCTTCAGGTACTAAACACTGGTGACGCTCCCACCTTTGACACCATCAGAGGTGGTAGAGCGTATAGAAGCCACGTGGACGTCACGGCATGTTCGCTCGACCTTTTTGACCTGGTGGACGGCTGGCGGGTCGACACGGGAGCAACATCCTCGGACCACAACACGATATTTTTCCAAGTTAATACGAAAAGGGAAAAAGGTGTTAGCATCACTAGAAGTACTAGGATGTTTAACACTAAGAAAGCAAATTGGGATGCATTTGAAATCAAATTGGGGGAATTGAAAACTGAAGGTAATATAAATTTAGAAAATATAGAACGGATAAATAGTCGAGAAAATTTAGATATAATAGTAGAAAAATATATAAAGGTAATAACAGAGACATGTAAAAGCACAATCCCAAAATTAAATAATAAAACCAAAATTACGTGTCCGTGGTGGTCCGAGGAGCTCACTGTGAAGAAGAGAGAAGTGATGACAAAGAAGAACCGCATCCGCAATGCCGCGCCGGTCCGGCGAGCGAAGGTCGTTGGCGAGTATCTGAAAGCAAAAGAAGAGTATGAGATGCAGGCAAAGAATGCCCAAATCGCCAGTTGGAAGGAGTTTTGCCGGAGGCAGGATCGTGAGGGAGTTTGGGAGAGTTTCTACAGGATCATTCGTAGGACCACCAAAAGGCAAGAAGAACTGACCCTTTGCAGCGATGGTGCGTTCCTCAATCCGAGTGAGTCGGCCGCCCTACTTGCAGATACGTTCTACCCCGAAGACAGAGTAGACCAGGACAACGCTGACCACAGGCGAATTAGAGAAGCAGCCAGCCGAGTAAATGAGTGGGCCCATGATGAACATCATGATCCCCCATTTACGACGCTGGAGCTGAAGTCCGCCGTGGCGGGTTTCAATCCCAAAAAGGCACCAGGAGGGGATGGACTGACTTCTGATATCTGCAGTCGAGCGATTCACCAGGACCCAGACGCTTTCCTTGCCCTCTACAATAAGTGTCTTGAATTGGCACACTTCCCGACCACCTGGAAGGAGGCTACAGTTGTAGTCCTCAGAAAACCGGGCAAGGATAGCTACACCACCCCTAAGGCATACAGACCAATCGGTCTACTGCCTGTTCTGGGGAAGATCCTGGAGAGGATGGTCGTAGCGCGTCTAAAATATCAGCTTGTACCGCGGTTTAGTACTCGTCAGTTTGGCTTCATGCCCCAGAGGAGCACCGAGGACGCCCTCTATACGCTAGTGGAGCACGTAAAGGACAAGTTGAGGCTGAAGAAGCTAATTGTCCTGGTGTCATTGGATATAGAGGGCGCCTTCGATAGTGCCTGGTGGCCAGCCATAAGGGTCAGACTGGCTGAGGAAAAGTGCCCGGTTAACGTCAGGAGGCTGATAGACAGCTATCTCGACGGTAGGAAGGTCAAGGTTCGGTATGCCGGGGAGGAATGCACGCGAGAGACTAGCAAGGGCTGTGTCCAGGGGTCGATCGGTGGTCCAATCCTGTGGAACCTCGTTCTGGACCCACTACTGCAGGACCTTGAGCAGCGTGGAATTTTCGTGCAGGCGTTCGCGGATGATATAGTCTTGGTCGTAGATGGGGACACAGCGACTGAAGTCTCACGATCTGCCGATGCAGCCCTCGCCCATGTTCAGGGTTGGGGCGTCCGAAATAAG
This sequence comes from Anorthoa munda, assembly GCA_945859665.1. Classification (NCBI taxonomy): domain Eukaryota; kingdom Metazoa; phylum Arthropoda; class Insecta; order Lepidoptera; family Noctuidae; genus Anorthoa; species Anorthoa munda. Next base: position 11,646,740 of record OX243900.1, on the reverse strand, counting down.
CTGAGGTTTGCACCGCACAAAACCTGTGCGATGACCATAACCAATAAGCTTAAGTACGACACTCCAATACTGAGCATGGCCGGGGTCGGCATCGGTATGGTCAAGAAAATGAAGTTGCTGGGTCTAACCATAGACGAAAAGCTCACTTTTAATGAGCATGCCGCGAACGTCTGCAAGAGGGCAGCTAACGTATACAAGCGGCTGTCCCGAGCGGCAAAGGTGAGCTGGGGATTAAACACACAAGTAATACACACAATTTACACGGCAACGATTGAGCCCATAGTGACATACGCAGCCGCCGCCTGGGCACCCGCTGCAAAGAAGTTGGGTATACGGAAGAAGTTAGGCTCTGTTCAACGAGGATTCGCTCAGAAGCTCTGCAAATCTTACCGTACTGTCTCTCTGAACTCGGCGCTGGCATTGTCTGGGATACTACCTCTAGACCTGCGCATACAAGAGGCAGCCGACCTGTATAAAGCGAGGAGAGGGTCATCCCGGTTTGTGCCAGGAGATAGGGAGATCGAGGGTGCGGTGAGGTTTGCAGAAGCCCCTCATCCAGCTACACAAACGCCCCTGGAGTTCATGTGCCTGGCAGACCAAGAGATACTAGACAGTAACAATGTGCAGGCGGTGCGAATATTCACCGACGGCAGCAAGATTGAGGGGAAGGTCGGAGCCGCATTATCCATTTGGGATAATGAGGGCGAAATCCGGAACCTCAAGCTTAGCCTTGCCGCGTACTGCACGGTCTACCAGGCGGAACTCCTGGCCATTTGCAAGGCGACAGAAGTGATCCTCGCGCGGCAAGAGGCGAGCTATGGGTTGTACAGCGACTCAATGTCCGCATTGCAGACGCTTGCAAACCATGGCTCACTCCATCCCCTGGCAGTTCGCGCGCGCGCAAACCTGGCTCACGCCCTGTGCCAGAGCAAAGCTGTGACTTTGTTCTGGATCAAGGCCCACGCGGGCCTGCCGGGGAATGAGCGAGCGGGCGAGTTGGCTAAGGAAGCAGCATTGTCGTTACGGAGGAAGCCGGACTACGACCAGTGTCCGGTTTCATTTATCAAGCGACAGATCCGTTTGGAATCGCTTGATGAATGGAATCGAAGATATGTGTCGGGCGAGACTGCTTCGGTGACGAAAATGTTTCTTCCGGATGCAATAGCGGCTTTCCGTATCGTACAACAGGTGCGGCCCGAAGGCGTCCTCACGCAAGTTTTGACGGGGCACGGTGGGTTCTCTGAATACTTGAATCGCTTCAAGTGTAAGGATAGCCCATCGTGCGTCTGCGATCCAGGCGTGGCAGAGACTGTCCAGCACATACTTGTAGAATGCCCGTTATTTATCAGGGAGCGCTACCAACTTGAATGTGAGCTGGACAGGAAAATAACGAGGGAGAGCCTGCATGGGCTCATGGACAAGAAATATAGGGAAAGATTCTTGGAATACTGTATTAGAGTAGCCACTGCGGTTATACATCGAAATAAAACCTGAGGCGCACCGTGCTTCATTAGTATTATGTATGATATTTAAATGCAAGCACGGAATGCAGCCTGGACATGTGTAACCGGCAGTATTTCATGTTAGTACCTAAGTTTATTGAATGTTAATTTCTGTGTTAATTGTGTGATAGTTGCACTGTTGTGTTTCTATCCCTAGCTGTTATATAGTTTTTACCCTATTTTCTGTGATAAACTACTACTGTATATTCTGTGATAAACAGCACCTTTGCTCAATATGATGTAATTAGCACCTTTTGCTCTAATTGTTTTTAATGGCACCTTTTTGCTCAGTTGTAATTATAGCACACTGTATTTTTGTATTATTAACTATTTTTTTAAGAAATAAATCATGCCCATAGAGTAGACTAATAAAAGTGGGACCCTTACCCACAGAATGCAAGAAGATGAATGCAAGAAAGAACTGGTATGAGGAATGAATGTACGAGAGGCATAAAAGATTGACCGGAACGACTGAGGTTAAGCACATAAGGCGCCAATATCGTTGGCGGGGAATAGTGTTAAGAAAAAAAAAAAAAAAAAAAAAAAAAAAAAACCTACCCTACCCTACCTACCCTACCCTACCTACCCTACCCTACCTACCCTACCCTACCTACCCTACCCTTCCTACCCTACCCTACCTACCCTACCCTACCTACCCTACCCTACCTACCCTACCCTACCTACCCTACCCTACCTACCCTACCCTACCTACCCTACCCTACCTACCCTACCCTACCTACCCTACCCTACCTACCCTACCCTACCTACCCTACCCTACCTACCCTACCCTACCTACCCTACCCTACCTACCCTACCCTACCTACCCTACCCTACCTACCCTACCCTACCTACCCTACCCTACCTACCCTACCCTACCTACCCTACCCTACCTACCCTACCCTACCTACCCTACCCTACCTACCCTACCCTACCTACCCTACCCTACCTACCCTACCCTACCTACCCTACCCTACCTACCCTACCCTACCTACCCTACCCTACCTACCCTACCCTACCTACCCTACCCTACCTACCCTACCCTACCTACCCTACCCTACCTACCCTACCCTACCTACCCTACTCTACCTACCCTACCCTACCTACCCTACCCTACCTACCCTACCCTACCTACCCTACCCTACCCTACCTACCCTACCCTACCCTACCTACCCTACCCTACCTACCCTACCCTACCTACCCTATCCTACCTACCCTACCCTACCTACCCTACCCTACCTACCCTACCCTACCTACCCAAAAAAAGAATAAGCGAAATCGGTCCAGCCGTTCAGGCGTGATGCCGTGACCAAGGGAAATAGGAATTCATTTTTATATATATAGATAAGACATAGCTACAACTTAAAGCCGGAATAATCTGGTTAACAAAAACTTGAACCTACAAAATAAGGAACTGGAAAGCAAATAAAAAAACTCTTTTTGATTTGGCTCCAAACAAACAAACATGCAAATTAAAAACCTAAACCGTAGAATGATTAAAGCTAGGTTGATCTTCGTTGATGATTTCTTTGGCGCCGCCTCAAAATGCTAGACCAAAAGTTTATTTTTTACTTTTCAGTTCCTTATTTCGACGGTAAATTTTTTGTTATAAACAAAGACAAGACAAAGATATTTTATTTCAACTAGGCCACCAAGCGGCACTTTTGAAGTTTACATAAAAATGATTAAATGATCTACCGTGGTATTTAAAGGTATTTTTTCACTTTTCAGTTTACTTAATTTCAACAGAATTGGTTCACAATTGAAAATTCAGTGGGCAAATTATCATTAGCTTCTTTACAGGTGGGTTTTATTTATAAAAAAATTAAGGGACCAACTTTGGGTATACTTTTTCCAATTATTATTTTTTTAAATCTGTCTTCTCTATAAAAAGTTATGCGTGGTCATACATAAAAATGTCGAATTGAGAACATCCTCCTTTTCTACGTCGGTTAAAAGAGGCATTTGCAGCAATAATATGTAACTCTCGGTTTCAACGAGGTATAATCAGAACAGGTAACTAACATGGCTATAAATCATGCTTAAACTAAAAACCGGCGAAGTGCGAGTCGGACTCGCGCACGAAGGGTTTCCTACCATTATCGCAAAAAACGGCAAAAAAATCACGTTTGCTGTATGGGAGGCCCCACTTAAATAATTATTTTATTCTGTTTTTATTATTTGTTGTTGTATTTGTTGTTATAGCGGCAACAGAAATACATCATCTGTGAAAATTTCAACTGTATAGCTATCACGGTTCATGAGATACAGCCTGGTAACAGACGGGCAGACAGACAGACAGATGGATCGCGGAATCTTAGTAATAGGGTCCCGTTTTACCCTTTGGGAACGAAACCCTAAAAACGATAGTTAGAGTAACAGTAGTTCAGGTAGGTGATCATATTTTATTCCGCCACTAAAGCGCAGTCATAATTTAAAGTGTTCCAACTATGTCGAACTGAGCATCACTAGTTTTCGAGCAACAATTTTCGTTCGACGCTGAAAGTTACCTGTTGAGGCTGAAGTTTATCATACGTGAAAACAACACTGAACTTCACAACTTTGCCAACGGGACAACAGTTTTCACCTCTATTATGCATAGTGCAAAACACGGAAAGCTCCTTTATTACATAATGCTAACGCGCAAAACTACTATTCGTATTTTTGCAAAATTTTATGATTATTATTCAATTCAAATCGTTATGCAAATATAAATAAAATGTCTCTCCGATTTAGTTTCTAAGTAATGTTTTTTGATCTTTGGTCTGAATCAAAATATCCTTTCAGTTTTTATTTGCGAAGAACGATTCCGCAACCGCACTCACAGAATCTTTAAAAACCATTTCAATAATTAAGTTATCATAAACACATATTATTTTAATATAAATACCTATCGGAAACTATTATATTGTGTTTACAAAGTTAACTTACCATTTTCATGAATATTAAATAAAAAGAACAAACAGACAAAAAACGCTGATACAATAAGGATATTCCAATATCCCTGCAGACCGGAACACGCCCGAAGGTTCAATAAAATAATATTTATTTCCGTTTTTTAAAGTTGAGAGATTTATTAAAAACAATTTTGGACGCAGACTGCAGTGTGTGTCAAAAATATACAGATTTTCATAGATCCATTGTAGTGCAAAAGTAAATAGCTCCTTAACAGGTTTTTTAAATAACATATTGTTCTTAATCCATTCCCATACATTAATTCGTTTTCTACTAGCGTTATCGATTGTAGATTGTTAACTTGGGTACAGGTGTGATAGTACAACGTTTATCAAAGGACTCTTTTACGGAAACTAATACATATTATGGCGACAGAAAAAAGAACGTTTTTATCAGCGCTTATGATTTTCAATCCTATTCATTTTGAGAAAACCGTTAAGATGGTAGCAGACAGTTTTTTTTACGGTAATTTTAGTTTTTCATTCACTCGAATTCACTAGAAATGAAACTTTTGAACAGAAAATGAAACAAGACATTACAAGATGCCAATATCCAACATCCAGGTTGCCTGGAAGAGATCGCGGAATGCGATAAGGCAGCCCGTTGTATATTTTTAGTTATAAGTTTCTTTTGTTACTGTATTTTCTGGGGTACAATAAAGAATACATAAATTAATAAATAAAACATCATTGGATCGGATGATCTAATGATGTTAGATATTGGCATCTTTCACTCCACTCCAAATGAACGAATTATGACCAGTCTAAACAAAGAGAGAACGTCCACTCAATTCGGCCATTTAGTCTCAAGTCCTGTAGCGGCAGTGTAGGTCTGGTCGAACGTGGCAAAATGATGTTCAAGTACGATTAAAATACGTTTCTGTTTTTGGAGATCTTAAAAAATTATCTGTCTTTGGAACCACAATCTTGATGAATGATGAATATACATTGCGAAGAGCAGATGAATGTTCTTTTTTATATAATTCTAGCAGCTTAGTTGCGTAAGTAAATTTGCCAGAGCAAAAAGTGTATGACAAATTCCCATGATTTTTTTCGATATTGCTAAAAAATATTGAACGCTTTCATTGGTGAAGATACTCTTTTTGAAAGCGTGCAATAGTTTTTGGCAATTGGTTTGTTGACCCTATTTTTTTTTTGTAAAAATTGGAAAGATCATATATATTCGTACAAAACTATTTTTTGTTTTTTTTTCATTGTAATTACAAAGTAAAATCCAATCGAAAATATGTTTTTGAATGCTGTACCGAAAACACCCCGACACTCTCAGTACTCATTGTGGCACATAGCAGTGTTTTGACTTTTAACCGATTAAATCTTGTTATTATCGTCAATATATTGATGAATATTGAATATATTGATCATAAATATCGAACCTTAAAAGTTATCGTGCTTGCTTCGCATCATTATGTACGAACACTACAAAAAGATCCCCATTATATGTGTTTCGCGCAATAGCCAAGTACCTACCAATCGGTACTAAATTTGAGAAATGTTCTATGTCTAACTAGATTCCAACTATAATGTGTTAATTAAGTTGTTATCTTGTTTTAATTTAGTATTAGATCCGTATTAATTTCTTACTTTGATAATTATAGACTGAGAAAAGTAAATTTTTAAGGGAACTTTCGAGCAAAGTTGACATTGTTGTTTAATTACGTAACTTGAAAACATGATTTTTGTTTATGGAGATATATTCATTATGTTATTCTTAAATGACAGATATAGGCGTAAAACTAATATTTCTGTTTGAATTATGAAAATCGGTCGACGCATTTAAGAGATATTTAATGACGAATTAGTGTAAGGAAAATCTACCAAGTCAATATTTTCACGTTTCTGTTCTACAAACTTTTTAGTTTCTTTTCAAAATTTTATTGATTTTCAATTGCTTATAAAAAATTGAAAATAAAATATTTAAGAGTTTTTTTAAACGACAATATAAATAAATTATGTTATATAAAGTTTCGAAATACATTACAAAAAACGTTAATTTAGCATACTCTTTCATGGAGTTTTTTAGGATTAGGCTGCAGCAAAGCCGCGTGAACATGGAATGAAAGAAAAACCAACTTCCAAAACAAAACAGTTCAAAGCGAAAAATAACTTAATTTTCCGAAGTCGATGTCTTTTGTACCCATTGTTTTCCGTTATTCGACACCGACTTCGGAAAATAAAGTAATTTTTCGCTTTGAAGTGTTTTGTTTTGGAAGTCGGTTTGATTTTTTGTGAAATAGTTTTTTATTATCCTCTTTTTAGTTTTGGTAGGTACCTCCAATTAACATGATTTTTTATAGCCAAAGTACATCCCATGACGATTCCAATAATACCAAACATGACAAGGATACATTGTTTTATTTCGGCGTTCCAGTGGCCATTGTGTTCTTCTTCATCAGTTCCACTTCACCAAATGATACTTTCCGAGTGCAAATGATTGCATTATTGATGAAAATACTAAAATCGCTATATGTATGCTTATAATATTTAAGGAGTTCCCTCGATTCTCTAGGATTCCATCATCAGATCCTGGTTTCCTTATCATGGTACCACCCTTTAGATATCTCCTTTCCAACAAAAAAAAAATATTCATCAAAATCGGTTCATAAACGACGAAGTTATTCGCGAAAACACATTAAAAAAAAATATACGGTCGAATTGAAAAACCAGTCTTTTTTGGGAAATCGGTTAAAAAATGAAGCGTGAAAAAGTGTAGCGTCTGATTCCACCTTTAACACTGCTGAATGTAACTTTGTCTAGAGTTCTAGACAATACCTGGTATGATTTATGAGCATTATAATGGGCTCATTTTTATACAAAGTTGTACCTACGGTGGTAGAAAGTCTGAAGCTTGAGTAAATAAACAGAAAAGGTAAAACTAACAAGAGATACCGAGTCCCACATTCAATTTATGAATAAATATTGACATGCAAGGCGGGTGGCCCCAGGCGATTGATTGCGATGCGACGCTTTCCTAGACACACTGAAGGAACACGAAAATCAAGAACAATGTGGAAATATAAACAAAACTACCATTGCAGTATCGTATAAGCACTGCAAAGAGTACTGTTCGTAAATAAAAAACTTTTTTCAAAAAAAATACAACCGACTTCCAAATAAAAACACTACAAAGTGAAAAATAACTTCCATTTCGTAAGCCGATGACAAAAATTGACTGCTGAAATGGAAGTTATTTTTCACTTTGTAGTGTTTTTATTTGGAAGTCGGTTGTATTTTTTTTGAAAAAAGTTTTTTATTTACGAACAGTACTCTTTGCAGTGCTTATACGAGTACTATCAAAACTTGAACATGACATGACACATCACATTACCCATTTTATACCACAACGAAAAAGTGAAAAATAAAAAAACATTTTTACAAAAAAATTCAACCGACTTCCAAATAAAAAAACTACAAAGTGAAAAATAACTTTATTTTTGGAAGTCGGTGTCTTTTGTAGGTAGGTACCAATTTCTTGCGTTATGGACACCGACTTCCAAAAATAAAGTTTTTTTTTTTTTTTTTTTTTATTACTATTAGTATTCTCTTTTAGTCTTATAAAATGGTCGAAACAACAAATGTTTTTTTCATGCATATTCCCTAAATAGTTCGTAAAATCATTATAATACAGTGTATAACCAAAATGATATCGGTAAAAGATAAAATGTCATAGTAAAGTACCTATGGCAACGTAAATACGTTGAGGCCGTAAATCAAACGTAGGAAATTGGTTGCTTTGTAGATACTCTGGAGCTATTGGCAACCTGTTACTATTTGTTAGCTACTAGATACTATCTTCAAACCTTATATATTACGCCTGTGTATGACTATAAGAACTCTTTTTCTGAACAATCATGTTGACGGTGTAGATATATATTGTATAATATAAGTATATAAATTCGTATCCTCGTTTCTGCCATGCAGAATTTAATGAAGTCACTGCCTACACAGCTACAGTACAATATTCAAACTAATTTTAATATTGTTTGTTTTCCAACCATCTAGTTTATTCATTTAATATACCAGACTGAAAAAGTTAATTATTTCATAACCTTTACCTCTGCTATTTCCATGACTACAACAAAAGAGTTTTCGAGCTCTTTATAAAAATTTTTTAGACTTTCTCTAGCATAGTCTCTTAATTAGGACGGATCTCTGGTTCCGTTCGCGGATGGACGAGCGTCACCTTTGCTAATTGCATCTCATTTAAAAAGTACGGAACCCTCAATTAACCTACATCCTTTCCCAACGGCCCCTGTTTAAGTAGAGAAGGCACTTATTGTAATATTAACCCCTTTAAAATGTACCCATGAATTAATGGCTCGACATTCACTTTGAAGAAACGTTAATGTAGTTGTCTGGTGTTGGTGGTCTTTAATTTAAAAAATTAATGCGTTTGAATAGAGAATAGGACTGTTGCAAGTCAGGGTCATATGCAAAAAAAACTGTTGACAACACGGAAAATCTACTATAAAGATATGATATAATGAATACTAACCAAACCATTTTATAAAAGAGTAACCGTGGAGTTTCTTGCCGGTTCTTCTCCATAGGAAACGACCAACCCGAACCGTGCACCTTTTGTCGACGTTTTATAAGCACCCATGTAGGCTTATGTGAAAAAAGAAAATGATTTTGATTTATAATCTTAACTAATATAATTATCAAAGAGAGGCCGAATGTTGTGTGTTTGTTCAAACGCGTAGAGTACCGGGCAAAGCCGGGACGGTCCACTGGTTGTACAATATTTTAAGCAATAGTTTAAGATCATAGTATCGCAATTTTTGGGAGCTTCTTATAAAAATGTTGGTCTTTCACTCTTTCTCTCTCATGAACCAGTATTTAATTAGGACCTACATCCGCTTTAGTGCCGTAAAACGGTTACATTCTAAAGCATACTCCTTAGTAACGGCTTGGTTAAAAGGTTTGTAAAACATATATATTTATTATTGATTCATGTACATTTTTTTTAACACAAAGTTTTTCGTGTAACTAATAATTTTGCTTTTAAAAAATAATTAACAACACGATATTTTTTCGCAACTTTTGGAAACTCCTCCAAAACGACTTGGATGTTTAAACATTTTTTTCCTTGAAAAATTGATGGCTGTAATTTATTCATAAATAACATAGCATATGTAAATCAATTAATATTTTGCAAACAAAACTGTTCAAAAGGTGGTTCAATGTTGATATTTTGGCATCGAGCGAGCGCACTGCCAGTACTGCGTTAACATTGGGGCTTATATATCGCCTTAAGTACCTAATTCTCAAGACCTGAAGAGCGCAAGACTTAGTATTATATTGTGGGTACTTTCCTAAAGAAATACCTTCAAACAGACTGTTTTAAATAAATATGAGTTCTTGGCTTCTTACCATTTGGCCGCGCAAAAATCCTAGACACAATAACATCTACTATTCAAAAGCATTTCATATTATCTTCGTTATTGTCTTCTATTTACTGTTTTCCATAAACTTTTATTTCTTGCCGAGACAATTGGACATTTTATAGAAGAAATGATATTTTATTTTATCGATCTAGCCATGCCGTCTAAAGTCTGACCTTTGTTTTTATGTGTAACGAAATAACTGAGATACTCGATATACTGAAAAGTGAAATAATCCGACGGAACGATTCTGAAGGGTTGGTTATAATAGTAAGTTTTTATCTGTTTCAGTTTTGCGGTCTGTATCCTAAATTATTTAAATAAATGCAGGCGTACCTCAAGGTAATATCATAGGCCCGGTCTTTTTTACCGACTTAAAAAAACGGAGATAATCAATTCGGCACATACGTATGTAATATTGTTGGAATTGCACAAAATTCACATAAATTGCTCTGTGTGGACTTCTCATCTAAACACGTGTGCTAAATTTCACAAGTGTATGTATGTATGAATGTTTGCCCACACATTTCTACGAAACTACTTATCAGATCGTGATCATTATTTTATTATTGGGTTAAGTATCTCTCAACATAGGGAAATTGCAAGTTTCATCAAAATCGGTTAAGCAGTTTTCAAGATATGGAACATACAACCGATCTCCTTAGCGACAAACGGAGGCCTTAGTGCGACTTTTTACTCACGCTCAATCGCGTTAACGTAAACGACAATTAGTATTGAAACTGGATAAGCGCCGCCTGGTAAGGTAAGGAGAAACCTCTTTTTTTGTATACATTTTTACATAAGAGATCGTTTACGTTATCACGCGTGTGTACGTTAAAAAACTCGCACTAAGGCCTCAGCACGAATGTGTAAATTAAATTATTATTGGTATTTTTTCAATCCTTAGGTATCTTACTTATAGGCTTTGCTCACTTTTTAGTGATAACTAAAAACTAAAAAGAGATATTTTTTTTTATATCTGATGTGCGTTTGACCACTATCTCGTCTGATGGTAAGCGATGATGTGGTCTACGGTGAAGCACGCTTGCCTAGAAGTAACCTATTAACTCTTTACTTGAAGACCTCAAGGTTCTAGCTATTAGGGAACACAGACTCCGCCAGGGAATTCCACTCCTTAGCTGTGCGCACAATGAAAGTATTAGCAAAACGCTTTGTGCGTATGGGTGGGATATCCACTATGTACCGATGGCGCATGGCCATACGTCTTGTAGTCCTATGATGGAAGGGGAATTCAAACATTTTTACAAAAATAAAGTGACTTCTAAAGCAAAACACTAAAAAGGAGCAAAAATAACTTTAATTTTGGAAGTTGGTGTTGATAAACGATAAAAACAAGAGGTACCAAAGAGTTTTGCTTTAAAAGCCGGTTTATTTTTTTGTAAAAGTTTTATTTACTTTTTAAAACGAATAGGCTCATTAGCCTCAAGTTTATAGTTCGTAATATTTAAGTTTATTAAAAATTTAATCTTCAAAGCAGGTTTGTCTATATTTCTATAACTATACTAATATTATAAAGAGGAAAGATTTGTATTTTTCTATGTTTGTATATAACGAATATACTTAAAAACACCTGGACCAATTTCAAAAATTCTTTCATCGTTGAGAAGCTACACTATCCCCGGATGACATAGGCTAATTTTTATCTATGTATTCCCACGGGAACGAGAACTACGCGGGAGAAACCGCGGGGCATCCGCTACTAACTTATAGAAAAGAAACTAAAAGTAATTTAACTCTTTGAAAAGTTCTCATGTATTAAATTCTCTTTGAACAAACTGTAATGTGATAGTCTACTATAAAAACTCTTTAATTAAAAATAAATGCATTTTTGCAGAATGCTTCAGAAAAAGTGCTAATAACAAGCCAGGGTCATGTGTAGAACAAAAGCGATGGAGATGTAGTTGTATGCAAAGTATATATTATGGTCAAAAAGTATAGGTAACAGTTTCGTCACCTTCAAAATTATCATCATTATACTAGGAGCAATATGAAAATAATCTATGATTTTGTAAAGCATGAATTTCTTCAAAATCTCTTTTGGACAATCTTGCTGTTAAAACAAGTTTCATCAACATCATTTCCGTCGAAAGACGTCCACTGTTGGTTATAGGCCTCCCCCAAGCGTCGCCACACTGATCAGTCCTGTGCGTTTCGCATCCACCGCACTCCCGCAGCCTTGACCAGGTCGTCGGGCCACCTAGAGGGGGGCCTTCCAACGCTGCGTTTTCCGGTAAAAAAGTTTAGCCCAGTCGAAATACCAAATAAAATGCAACACATAACTGTATATTCGTTAAAATATTTAAAAAAATTAAGAGAATGGTGCTATTTATCCGTTACAAAAAATACAGCTGTCTAAAAAAATAAACGTTACACAAACGCTACTCCACTCCACTCTAAACTTTATCTATTCTGCAAATCTAGGCTACTTTGTAACACACCTATCAGATCCACAAACAGGAGCAACACATTCATATCTCACTCGCTTGCAATACAACAATTTGGATAATGGAATTGCATCAAATAGACTGCTTTAAAATAAACATGAAGTTTTGGAGGTTCCTTGCTATTTGGCCCGGCGACGAACCCACCCGTAGTTACAGTTACTATTCCAAAGCATTTATTGTGACTTTTGTATTTGTATACATTTTTTTATTCACCGTTAATTTTTATTTCTTGCCCAGACGATTGGACATCTTCATTGATAACTTGGTGTTTTATTTTACGGACTGCTCCGTGTTGTCCAAGGTGCTAACTTTTGTTATAATGCGCAAAAGAATCATCGCGATACTAGACGTTCTAGAGAGTGAAATATTTCAACCTGACGATGCTGAAGGAAGAGCTATTATAGAAAAAGCCAAAAAATTCAACAAGCTTTATTGGAAAGCTGTAGCTTTCTTGTCAGTTACATCAGATAGTACCCTTCTTGCGTCTTTAATATTACATTTTATAAAAGGTACAGAACTGGTATTTCCCGTGTGCAGTTACGAGTTTTTTTCGGAGTCATTCAGACAGAAGTTTTTTTATCCCATATATTTATACCAAGGTGCCGGTATAACTTTTCACATGCTATACAATGTGAATGTTGATACTTTTTTTCTGGCATTAATGGTTTTCATAATAGCCCAGCTGGAGGTCCTGGATGTAAAGTTAAGGAAAGTAACAGATGAGACTAAATTTGATGATGGAGACAGTGAAATGTCTAGATACCCGATCGACAAGAATAAAGAAGCTGTTACTAAAATTAACAAATGTATCATTCATTTTGACGAAGTGGCCAGGTGAGTTGAAACCGTCTTCTTTCTCCTTCCGTATATCTATATCCACTCCTGTTTAGTCGTCAACTAATTGAGTGTGTATATTGTATGCCATCAGATTTTGCGATCTTGTTGAAGATGTTTTCAGCGTGACCTTATTCGTACAATTCGGCATGGCATCATGTATTATATGCGTTTGCTTGATGAGATTCACTATGGTAAGATTTTTTAACATTTGAATTGGTTTAAAGATTTTTTAACATTGGTATGGAATAAATGAAAATTACATATTGATTTCAGCCAGCACCGTTGGACTATCTCGTATTTCTTGGAACTTATATGTGTGTGATGATCCTGCAAATAATGGTTCCTTGCTGGTTTGGCACTCAGATTATGTATAGGGTAAATAATAATTTAGTCATTATGTCCATTGTTATAAAGATCTATGTAAGTGTTGGTTTAAATTTAATTATTTATTTTAATTAATTTTTTTGTCCTTTCTCAGAGCAACTTGCTTGCATTCTCTATTTACAACTGCGACTGGACTTCTAGGTCCCGACAGTTCAAGAGTAACATGCGTCTCTTTGTAGAGAGAACTAACAAGCCTCTCACAATCACTGGAGGCAAGATGTTCTGCCTTTCACTTCCTGCTTTTACTTCTGTAAGTATATCTAGTCACCACTGCCACAACTGTAGATAATAGAGTTTTTACTGAGATTGATCGATTATTAGTTTACATTTCATTTTATTTAATCGTGTCATTTTCTCTCATTTCAGATTATGAATTCTGCTTATTCATTCTTCACACTGCTTCAACAAATGAAAGATTAAAGTCCTTACCAATGTAAAGTAATACCGTTTTTATACGCTCAGGTAGCAGAAGTAACCAGATTTCTAGTATTTTATGTCGGTAAAATATTAACAGTTAGTAGAAAATAACTTTGTTGGCTTTAAAACGATTTTACCAAATCCTTGTTCGTAAGTGAACCTTAAAAAGAGTGTGCTGAGTGTGTTAAAATAGTAACAAATAATGCTTAGTGCTTAATTTTCATTAATTATAAACAAGACTAGCTTGCCATTTTCAAAGTTCTAGTCTATAAGTCAATGCTTGTTGCTTATTTAGATTGACGTTATTTCATAAATATTAGATTAAATTCATGATTGATTACCTTTCAAGTTCAAATAAGTTAATTTCAGCAAATAGGGCACATTGTTTCATTAATAATGTGCCTAGTTTTCAGTTCTCAATTAATTCTTAGCACGATCTTTTAATTATAATAAAATCTCACAAAGAAAATGGTGTTATTTTATTAATGAAAAGCGATATTTATAAATTTTCAAAACATTATTTAAAGCTCGACAATTAATTTTATTGCGAATAAAAAGCACTTACTTTTGTATTTATCAAAAATATGCGGCATGAATAGCCGTATTTTTTATTACTTTGATATTAGAAGCTTAGCTTAGGGACCATTAACATTAACTGCAATTTGATAGGTCTCCACGAGTTCCTCAGAAAAAAGACAGGTAGACACGGAAGTGATCCTATACGGCTCCCTTTTTCCTTTTGAGGAATATATAAAAAACTTTTTAACAAAAAACTCAAACCGACTTCCAAAAATAACTTTCTTTTCCGAAGTCGGTGTCTTTTGTACCTATTTCGTTTTTCAACACTGACTTCGGACTTATTTTTCGATTTGCAATGTTTTGTGTTGGAAGTCGGTTAAATTTTTTGTAAAAAGTTTTTATTTTTCTCTTTTTAGTTTTGGTAGTTACCTCCAATTAACATAAAAATCATTTATAGCCAAACGACACCAATAGGGATAATTTGAATAGGATACATTGTTTTATTTCGGAAATCCAGTGCCTACCTTCCGGCTCCATTATCAGATTAGGTCGATGGTACCATTCTCATCAGTACCATTTATTTATAAGTATTTACTTCATCACACGACTGTCGACTGTAGTCGGTTAACTGTTCGAGATATCTAATAAAAACAAATTAATGAAGGTTGATTAGTGACATACTTAGCATTAAAGAGTTCCAGTAGCCATCTGTGGTCTTCTTCATCAGTTCCACTTCACCAAATGATACTTTCTGAGTGCAACTGATTGCATTGTTTATGAAAATACCAAAATCGCTGTATATATATATAATTTTTGAGGAGTTCACTCGATTTCTCTAGGATCCCATTATCAGATCCTGACCTGCCTTGACCCTGACCATGGGACCAAACTTTCAAAAGAAAAAACAATTTTTCAAATCGGTTCAGACGTCTTTGAGTAATCGGGGAACATACTAAAAAAAAATGATTCCGACGAATTGAGAACCTCTTCCTTTTTTGAAGGCGGGTAAAAAGTTTATAAGTAATTATTGTTTTAATGAAACATGCAATAAAAATGATTGTCTAACAGCAACAAGGAATAGATGGGGTAGACATATTTACATCATAATAATAAAATGTGAAATTACGGACTTACCTACTTTTGATTTACATTTGTAAGGCCCTCTTGCGCCACCCTAATCTTACTAACTCCGAGTTAGTACCTAACCCCCTGTTATTTATGACATTTATATATGACATATAATACTCGTACCTATTAATTTAGAACTTCGTGTTAGCAGCTAACTCTGAGTTAAGTTTTTCTCGCCACAAACACTAATGTTTCAAAAATCCATCCGTGCAAAATCGTTCTGTATCTTAGGCAATTAATTTTTGTCACCAAGCCTGCCATATTTACGAAAACCTATTGCTGTAGGTAGTTTTGAATGCTTAAAGAATGATTTTCTGGATCGTTTCGCGGTTGGAAGAACGTCACCTTCACTAATTGCATCTCATTTAAAAACCACGACGGCAGCAATTAACCTACATCCATTAAAACCTTCATATACTTTGCCCGTGCATTAATATTTTATACGTCTTGGAAATCTACCTGAAAATTAATTACTAAAGGCTGTTAATTTGCTTTGAACTAAAATAGGTGTGAACTAGAAATTTCAAAACGAATAGAACGTGTGATGCATTTAAACGCCTCTGCTTATTAATTAAGACTATACCTAGTTTTAGTGTGCTGCATGTAATTACAAGCCTTTGCAAGGCCTTTGTGACATTAGCCTATAAAAGCCAGTACAGCCCAACTTCGTATGGCAAAGCGAAGAAAATTTGTATCGGTGACAAATAAACACCTCAAAAAACATGGGGTATCATCAAATAGATTGTTTCAACATACATTTGACCATCATGAGAATTCTTGGCGCTTGGCCCGAAGAAAATCCAAGTCTATGTTATGTGTATTTCTCCAGGATGTATATATTCATATTCACTATCCTATATGTCGTAATATACACAATAAACTTCTACTTTCTACCCCACCAATTGGAGATTTATGCTGAAGAATTGATATTCTATTTCACCAATGTTGGGGCAGGGTCCAAGGTATTAGGGTTTATTTTCTTGCGTGATAAAGTTAACAAAATGTTAGATATGTTGGAAAGTGAGATGTTTCAATCTGATAATCCTGAAGAAAAAGAATTGATAGAAAAAGCCAAAGAGAAATCTTTGTTTTACTGGAAGATCACAGCTGGTTTATCCGTGTCTGCTAATACAGTCAATGTGTTTCTTCCATTGCTGGTTCACTTAATTTTTAAAGTCGAGTTAGAGTTTCCTGTATGTAGGTATTCTTTTATACCGGAGCACTATGAAGCTATTTTTTTGTATCCAGCGTACGTATATCAAGGCATAGGGATCACTTCTCACATGTGGTACAACGTAAATGTAGACACATTTCTTCTGGGTGTGATGTTTCTTGCAATCGCTCAGTTAGATATTCTGGATAGGAGGTTGAGAAAAGTAACCGATGTTTGTGTGAATATGAATGCACCTCGTGGTTCGATAGATAAGATTATAGATGACGAGAACGCTGTTTCTGAAATCATTAAGTGTATTAAACATTATGATGCCGTATGCGAGTAAGTTCATTTTAAATATGTACCTATTACCTACTGCGTCATGCACAACTTTAAATACGTGTGTATTAAAACATTTATATTTTCACATGTTTTTTTAGATATTGTAAATTGATTAAGGAAGCCTTTAGTGAAATATTATTTGTGCTATTCGCTTCGGGCTCCTTTAAGATATGCATGTGCCTTTTTCGATTCACTATGGTAAGCTTTTTTCAATATTCTTCCTTCAGGAAGAGATCAGTTATGGTATCTACGGGTTTATTTAATAATGCCTTTTAATTTTATTTTAGCCTGCAGAAACAAAGTATTTCGTTTTTCTGACTCTGTATACAATTGTGATGACTCTTCAAGTAATGGTACCTTGCTGGTTTGGATCTCGACTCACTGAAAAGGTAAGGCAAGGTACATTTGTTTTTTATTCTGGCTTTCGTCGACCTTATCTGTAAAATTGGGTGTAACTTTTACATTCATGTTATTTTGAAACCTTATCTGTATTGTAGCGAACAACACAAAAAAAAAGAGTTATCCAAATCGGTCAAGCCACAACCAACGCTGGTGTCACCTTATTAAAAAATATTTTTGATGCACGGCAAGAGGCACAAGATGCCATAGATATCTTCTGCGACCTGTCGAAGGCGTTTGATTGCGTTAATCATGAAACATTATTTCTGAAACTTGAGCATTATGGGTTAACGCTGACTGTTAAGTTTAGTAAAATGTATTTGAATTATAGACAGCAACACAGCAATTAGTTCAAATAAACGGTGTCAATTCGTCGGGGTTAAACGTGGAATGGGGTATCCCAGGGCACAATTCTAGGTTCTTTCTTATTTTTAGTCTACATTAACGTTCTACCCCATCTATTGAAAGACGGTGTTGTACTTCGTAGCACGACCATGAACGCATTCATTATAACTATAGATGGTACTAAAATCCTTTTAATTTGTACTATTTTATACGACTAATTAGAAATTTTGTTCATCTCAATTATCGCAGATAAGGGTCGTGCTGGCAAGATTCTTTCCCAGCACGACCACGCTAAAATTCCAGCTGGCGTAGAAGTAATGAAACGGGAGCATGCCTAAAATTTTGTACTCATTATGTACTCCTATTTAATTGCTGGTAAATTGTTAGAAAAGCCATTTTCTGCCACATTTAACGCCATCTAGTGTCAAGTATACAAATCACATACTTATAGGCAGATAATGTTTTTTTGCTTTTCTAACAATTTACTACAATAAAATTGTTAGGCATGCTCCCATTTCATCACAAGATTCTTTCCCAGCACGATCTTTATATCTGCGATAATTGAGAGGTAAAAATTTCTAATTCACTAATTAGAAATTTTTACCACTGTATAAAATTGTACGAATTAAAAGGTTTTTAGTACCATCTAAAGTTATAATGAATGCGTTCATGGTCGTGCTACGCAGAACAACACAAAAGACGAACTAAACATGGTGTTATTTGCTGATGACATTTCTTTGATTTTTAATATAAATATACGTATGAGTAACGTTGACAACATAAATAACGCCTTACGGCAGGTTCAGAAATTGTTCACTGCTAATAATTTAGTTACAAATGCTAAAAAACTAAGTGCATAAAATTTGCCTTGCCGAATGTCAAAAGTACTGATTGTGACATTATATTAAACAACATTATATTATTCGTTAGTAAAATGGTTTCCTGGGGATCACGCTAGACTCTAGGTTACAATGGGTCCTCATTTAATATCACTTGCAGGGTGGCTAAGTTCGGCAGCTTATGCTGTTAGAAACATTCGTCAATTTACTGATGTAGATACCGCGAGGGTTGACTAATTTAGTTACTTTCATAGTATAATGTCTTATGGTATCTTACTATGGGAAAGGACTGCAGACACTGAGTCATTTTTAATTCTGCAAAAACGAGCCATAAGAGTGATATACAATCTTCGCTGGCACGATTCTCTAAGGGAAGGACATTAACACCATGACGGTTCATTTTCAATATATTTATGAAATTATCATGTACGTTAGAAATAATTTACACATTTTTAGTAAAAACGGCGACAGACAAAATTATGTTACTAGAAATAAGGACCAATTAATTCAACCAGGTTTCAGGCTGGCTAAAGTAGCGTCATCTTTGGGATACTGTATAAAATGTTACAATAAAATACCTTCCCACATTATAGAATTAATTGAGACGCAATTTAAAACTTATATAAAACGCACACTATGCAGGCAGGCATTTATAAGTTGGGGATTACATCGCTAATAAAAATGCTTGGCTCAATGCTAGTCCTGCTCCACTACCACTAGGGCGCAAAAACAAATGATAAACACAACAGTTTTGAAGTATTGTTGGACCTGCTGAAGATAGTATATACAGTATACATAGACTGTATATTTGTATTGTATAAACTCAATTTCTTTTAGTTTTTTTTTTTTTTAATTAATGTTAGGCTCGCGTTTGCACTATCTCACCTGATGGTAAGCGATGATGTGGTCGACGGTGAAGCACGCCTGCCTAGAAATAACCTATTCACTCTTGACATTAAGACTCCAAGGTTGTAGCTGTCAGGAAACAAAGACACCGGCAGGGAATTCCACTCCTTCGCTGTGCGCACAATGAAAGTATTCGCAAAACGCTTTGTACGTATGGGTGGGATGTCCACCATGTACTGGTGGCGCTTTGCCGTACGTCTTGTTGTCCGATGATGGAAAGTGCTAAGCGGAATCAAATTGTGCAGTTCCATCACACACCCCCCGAAAAGTAACCGATAAAAAACCGATAGACCGGCGTCGATGTTCAAGGCTCTGGAGCTTTGAGGCGACCAGTGCAACGTCGCCGATACTTGGCCCGTTTGTCATCATGTGCATCAAGCTGATATTTGGCAGATCCGTCCCAGAGGTTAGAGCCGTCGCTGCCGGCCGTAGTCGAGTCTATGGTCGGCAGCGAGGAGTCCTGGGACGCGGTGGTATCCTTTTGCGAAACAGTCGTCTCGCAGAAGGAGGCTGCGGAGAGGGAGAGGGAGATTTCATCCGCTAACCCGATCCGCAGCAGACGCGCTGGGGGTCGCCGGAGGGCTGACAACGCCCTCTTCCAGCCCCCCTAAATGGGTCCAGGGATGACGGACTCAGGGACGTCCGTTGCCCCCTCATATCAGGACCCGAGGTGGTGGCGCGTAGTGTTCCACGTGCGCCCCTCTTAGACATCGCGGGGGGAGTCCAATACCTCTCTCCCCCCCAACCCGAGGTCGTCGGCACTAGCTGGGGGTTGCGGAAGTATCGTTGTTCCCGTGACCCCCAGCGTAGGTGTGAGACGAAAGACCGGGGTGGTTTGTAGCCCAATGAGGATTTTCCACCCCGGAACAAAAAAAAAAGTACTACATGCATGTCAAAACTTGCGCTTTATACAAGTTGAGCAGCTGTTCAGGCGTGAAGTATCTACCATCTCACCTTTGCAAGGATTCCCAACTTTTTTGCAGCCAACAGAGCCTTTGCCTCAATGAATGGACTGAAAAATAAATACTAGGTGTTTTTTTATATCCCATAGCTCTAGGGTATGAATGAGACCATATCAAAGAATCAACCGGGATATGAATTATTTTTCAATTATAATTCTTATTTATTTTTTCATTCTTCATAAAATGCGTTGGGCATAATCACGGCATCCGAAAAGAAGCAGCCAATTTTTCAAATAAATAAATTTTGATTTATGATATCTTCGAAATTATGCAGTTTTGGACCACATATTCTAGGACTTTTTGTATTATTTTACTTATAACCCTTATAAGTAATGGGGTATAACAAAAACAACACACATTGTATAACTGCACAGCACATGTGTGAGTACTATGTCTGCACGCGCAGCCATACGCGTCGCTTGCTTTTTGCTACGATCGGTTTATGTGTCGTGCGAAATGTCCGCCACAGTAAAGTGTCCTCAGTGTAACATTGTTATTGACGAACTATTATGTTTCGTGCAAAATAAGCTGTCGACGAGTGATGACGATACCTTAATTCGCATATGTTTTTCGGCCTTTAGTAACGATGAAATAAAAAATTCTAAAGCGTTACTTTTTGAGTCTATTCCGACTAACAAAAGGAATATCCAACGGAAGCAAAAGGGCAAAGAACACCGTGACTTAGCCGATATAATTGGCCTGTTCAAGTCAACTGATCCTGATGTGATCCCGATTTTCGTCGCACGGCACCTTGACAAGCTACCCCCAATCACATTTGATCACTTGGATGTGACTAAATTGTTAAAGGATCTCACCTTACTCAAGGAGGAATGGCGAGAACTAAAGTCGACTAGTGCAACGGTGGATCAATTGGAGAAACTCAAAATGGATCTTCAGTATGACCTCAAATTTGGATCGTTGATCGAGCATGCACGGAACGAAAAGTGTGTGAATTTGAAACGAGGGGGCGGAAACGGAGACATCTCTCTTGGAAACTCGTCGTACAGAAGTCTGGATGCTTCCAAAAATGCGAGAAGTCAAGAAAGTTTGAGTGTTGCAAAAATCTCGGTTGATATTGCCGATAAACAAACGCCGCTTATTCAAAGCGGTGGGTATGTTGAGAAGGAGCGGCCGTTATCAGTGTCGATAACCGGTTCTATGACGCGGGCCCGCTCGCTGTCGCCGATACAAACAGCTGTGTGTGTTACGTCACAGTCGCAGCGAGTGAGCTCAGACAGTAAACAAGTGCCACATTGCGGTGATATTGTGCCTAGAAAGGAGAATGATGGATGGACCGTTGCAACGAATCGCAAACCCAAGCAAAAGTACCGTTACACTGGGAAAGCGGGGGTTGCTAAAGACGCAGTGGGATGCTTTAAAGCTGCTGAAAAGAAAGTACCAATGTTTATCACAAATGTGCACAAAGATTCACATACAGCTGACATCATAAAGCACATTGAAATAAAAACAAGCGAGATAGTTAAATTAGAAAAACTGTCTCTTCGAAAAAAGGTTGACTATGATGCGTACAAGTTTTTTATACCTGAAACCAAAGTACCTGCATTCTTGGATGAAAACATCTGGCCGCAAAATATAATTTTCAGACGTTTTGTGCACTATAGTCAAAGACGTAAGGATGAGAATTCGCTTAAAGCCGGCACTGTGAATAACAACAATGACTAAACGTTTTTTGCGATTTGCTAGCTTTAATTGTAAGAGTATTAAGCGTTCTATTGAGGGCGTGCGTGAACTTTGCGCAACGTGCGACTTAATAGCGCTTCAGGAGTGCTGGCTGCTGCCGGAGGAGCTGCCGTTCCTGAGCACCATCCATGATGACTTCGGCAGCACGGGGACGTCTGCTGTTGACGCGTCTGCTGGCATGCTGCAAGGGCGACCCTATGGAGGGGTGGCTCTGTTGTGGCGAAAAAGTGCGTTCAATGATGTGTCGATCGTTCAGAGTGATAATCCGAGAGTGTGTGCGATACGTATTAATACTAGTGAAAGGCCTTTCATTGTGATGAGTGTGTACATGCCCACGGATGCAGTGAGTAACCTGCCGGAATTCTCTCATTGTTTAGGACTAGTTAGTGCGATCGTGGACAGTAGTGATGCGGAGGCAGTTTATTGTCTTGGTGATTTTAACGCGCACCCGCATGGACTATTTTTTACGGACATGTTGAACTACTGTAGTGATAATCACCTTTCATGCGTTGATGTAGATAGACTGGGATTGATGACGAACACTTACACGTATGTCAGTGACTGTAACGGGGCGAGGCGATGGCTTGATCATTGTCTCTGTACTGAATCGTCTCTAAAAACTGTTAGTAGTGTTAGCGTTAAGTATGATGTTATGTGGTCGGATCACTACCCATTGTTGATCGATTGCGATCTTAATATAATTCGGCCGAAAGTAAATCAGAGTATGTCTTACGACAACGAAGTTGTGTGGGGAGAAAAAAGCTCAGAGGCTATTTACACCTACAGGCAAGAATGTCATCGGCGATTGCGAAATATTGATTTCCCTCACGTGTTGTCCAATTGTTGTGATCGCATGTGTAGTGATTCGGACCACAATCAAATAATTGATTGCCTGTATCGGGATGTGGTATCCGCTCTAAGGGAGGCCGCTATTGTTAGCAGGGAGTCACGTGTGAGAGGTGGGAGGCCGAAGCGCGTGGTGGGTTGGAATAAGCACGTCGGCGAGGCTCACTCGCACGCTAGGCTTAAGTTTAATGAGTGGCTTAACTGTGGCAAACCTACGTCTGGCTTCATTTATAAGGAAATGTGTGACACTCGTAAGATCTTTAAATCCAAACTAAGGTGGTGCCAGAATCACCAAGACCAAATCCAGATGGACATTCTAGCCGCACACTAAAAAAGACTTTCGGGACTTCTGGAAGTCTACAAAAAAGCACAACCTTAGGCCTGGTTTGCCGGTGAGCGTCGACGGCGTGTCTGCTGGAAGAGATATTGCCAATGTTTTTAAATCCCAGTTTTGTGTCGAGCCAAGCAGTATTCCACCCTCTGGGGTGCTCGATGCTGAGTCGCAGTGTAATGTCCTGGAACCAATAGTTAAGTTCTCAGCTGCGAACATAGCTAAGACCATAGGGTGTATGACCAGGGGTAAGTCTCCAGGACATGATGGGCTCAGCATCGAACACCTACAGCATGCAGGTCCCCACCTGCCGCGTGTTTTGGCCATGCTGTTCACGTTCTGCCTTCGCCATTCGTACTTGCCAGACGAGCTGATGAGGACGGTCGTAGTACCAATTGTTAAAAATAAAACAGGTGATTTATCGGATAAAAACAACTACAGGCCGATCTCATTAGCGACAGTCATCGCGAAAGTATTTGACAGCATGCTTAATGCTCAGTTAAACAAAACAATAACATTGCACGATAACCAGTTTGGGTTCAGACCCAAACTGTCCACAGATAGTGCTATACTGAGTTTAAAGCATGCTGTCAGATATTACACGGATCGGAGCACGCCTGTTTACGCCTGCTTCCTCGATCTGTCCAGGGCGTTTGATCTGGTTTCGTACGAAGTGCTGTGGAGGAAGTTGCTCGATAGGCAAGTTGCGCCTGAAATTGTTAAAATCTTCCGGCACTGGTACGGAAGCCAGGTCAATAATGTTAAATGGTCGGGAACTCTGTCGGACTCATACAGGTTGGAGTGCGGGGTGAGGCAGGGGGGATTGAGCTCACCAACGCTCTTCAATCTTTACATCGATGAACTTGTTGCCGGGCTCAGCAACCGCCATGTTGGATGCCATGTTGATGATGTTTGTTTTAACAACATCAGCTACGCTGATGACATGGTGCTGCTGAGTGCATCAATAGGGGGACTCAGAGAGCTAATAGGCATATGCGAAACTTACGCTCGTACGCATGGCCTTAAATATAACGTCAAAAAGAGCCAGCTTATGGTTTTCAATGCTGGTTCTAAGTGTCCAGCGGAGGTTCCTCCAGTAAGGCTGTGTGGGGTACCCTTGGAGCGGGTACATAGTTTTAAATATCTGGGCCATATTGTGACGTCCGACCTGAAGGACGACGCTGATATTGAGCGAGAAAGGAGGGCGTTGTCGGTGAGGGCGAATATGATTGCCCGCAGGTTTGCGCGTAGCTCCAAGGATGTGAAAATCACCTTGTTTCGAGCCTACTGCACATCTTTTTATACGAGCAGTCTGTGGGTGTCATATTTGCAGAAATCTTACAACGCTCTTCGCGTTCAATATAATAACGCGTTGAGGGCACTGCTGCGGCTGCCTCGCTTTTGCAGCGCATCGGGAATGTTCGCGAGCGTCCGCGTTGACTGTTTTTATGCTAGCATGCGCAAGAGGGCGACCTCAATGGCGAGTAGAGTGCGGGGCAGCGGCAACAGTCTTCTTAGCATTGTTGCCAACAGGTTGGACGGGCCTTTCATGCGGCAGTGGCAGGC
The DNA here is from genome assembly GCA_945859665.1 of Anorthoa munda. Lineage (NCBI taxonomy): Eukaryota > Metazoa > Arthropoda > Insecta > Lepidoptera > Noctuidae > Anorthoa > Anorthoa munda. The sequence goes on along the minus strand of OX243900.1, from coordinate 11,621,745 downwards.
CTTGCATGCACCCGTATACCGGGCGTGGGGCAGGTAAAAATTTAAAATAATAGTTTATGTTTTGCAATATAATTTTATATAAATCTTATTTTTGACATTATATATTTTTGACATTTCTTATAACATGCAACAATTAGAAATTTTACATTTGACATTGTTTTATACATTTCTGACATTTTAATAATTAATTTTTTGGACCGTTTTAATTATTACTTTTAATGAGTTTTTGATTATTTTAGTTTTTAATTATTCAGTGATTTATTTTGGGTTTTTATCTGTTTGTAATTTTTTATGTATCTATGGACTGTAACTATGTCTGAAATAAAATAAATAATAAAATAAATAATAATATGTACGTACCAACTACCTACTATGTACTATATCTACCATTTACTGTACCTATAATATGTCGTTCATTGACTTGTGTGTGTCATCCTCTCTGATTATGGTACATTCGGCTCCCTTCATGATGGTTGAGCCTGGCAGCTGAGTGGTGCGAATCCATGCGTCTTTTTCATGAACGGGTGCTATCAATTGGGATTGGTCATAACTTGGCTGCCTCAGCCTGCTTTTAATTAGGTACTTATAGTATTTTTAAATTGTTTGTTTTACTCTAAAAGCTTTTACGGGCACGTCTTTTTACATTGTTCTCACATATATGTATTTTTTCAACAAGAATGATGTAACCAAATACTTGTAATAAAAACTAATGGACAAAAAAGTGTCCGTAGAGTTTCTTGCACGTTCTTCTCCATAGAGACCTAATGACACTTGCGAATGAGCAACTAGATTCACTTTTTTTTTGTTTGACAAATCAAAAGTACCTTTAAATGGTTTAGTTGAAATAAAGTATTTTGATTTGATTTCCTGTTTTTTTTTCAGAGCGGTCAAATTACTTTTTCCGTATACGATTGTGATTGGACGCCACGATGTCGTCGATTCAAGAGCAATTTAAGATTATTAGTCGAAAGAGCAAACAAGCCTATTACGATTAAAGGAGGAAAGATGTTCCTGCTTTCACTTGCGACTTTCACAGCGGTAAGTGTATCATAATCTAGGGCCAAAAGGCTATTTGTTTGAAGCGACATTTTGGACGATATTGAGTTATATATGTCGGGTTTAGTCAATAGTACGGACGTCAAAACAAATCGCAAGCACGCCATCTGGCGGCAAAGCAAGAACAACTACGCTTTGGCGCGCTTTCTCTAACCACTTGCGTGGTGGGGATAATAGAATGTAGCAGTTGAGCTAAAATGTACTGGCAGTTGAGTACTGACAGCCGTAGAGCTAACACGTCGTAGAATAAGTGTCGATCCGTAATATTAGTAAGCAAGAATGTAACTTGTGTCTATTTGAATATACTCAGTGTATCGAATAATTTGTGTGATTTCATTTTCACGATTGTACCCAACGACCTGCCCACACACGATGTCTTAACCTAAGGGAATACATCCTGACTTCCCGATGGTTTACATCTATCGGCCAGCCTTGATGCGACATCAGAATTGGGATTCGATCGTGCTAATGAGATCACACGTAAAAACAAAGCTAGTGAAAGTGGCGGTTACATTCTTGCAAAAAAAAATCGCGGTGTCAGTTATGACTACCCTCAGTCTTGAATAATAAAAAAAACAGTCCGGAGCGGAGCAGCCAGGAAGCTAGCAACAACCAAGGAGCTGGACAGGTCAAGGAACAGCGTGTGGACGTGTGGAAAGATTCATACGCACGGATCTTTATGTCAATCTGGTGAGTCGTTTTCATTTTGTTATGACTATTGCCAAGAGTGTTCGTTATTCAAAATTCTGGTTTTGTGTACGGTATGGCGGCCGGTGGATTGTCGGGGTGGCCCGTGTCGGGTCCATACTCTCATGTTAGTTATCGCTGGTCAAGTTTTGGTGTTATTGAAGAGTTATTATTCTGCTAACACTGGCAGTGACCCTTGACTAGCCTTGGCCGACTATTGTTACGACGCCGACGGCCTTGGAACGATATGGTGCCTACCTTTCACTTCAGTTCTTCACTTCTGGAAAATATTATAATACCAAATGAAATATTTTGATTAGTTTTGTAGTGTGATAGTTTTATGTAGTGAGAGTTAACCAAGTTTGAGAAGAAGCATTGTATTCTTTGTTTGTTGTCGAAGGGCCAAACTATCTAAAAGGTGGTGAACCCTACCAGACCTCGTTAATTGCGACTTAAAACGCTATGGCATTCATTGGATTCTCTAAAGTTCATGTTTTGGACAGGAACTCTGCACTCAAATTCGGTGTCCATAATAACCTATTTGGCCATGCCGGTTTAGGTAACTACTACTACTAGGAGCTCGTGGCTAAATATAAACAGCCGCACTGGTCGATCATCAAGGTTAAGCAACGCTTGACGAGGTCGGTCCGTGGATGGGTGACCATTTCAACATACCGGGTTTCCTCCGTGCCTCGGAAAGCACGTTAAGCCGTTGGTCCCAGCTGTCATTTGGAGATCTTTGACAGTCGTTACGGGTGGTCAGAAGCCTGAGATCTGACACCAGTCTTGCCAATGGGTGCCGTGTTATCCAGTTACTGGGTTGTGGAGGTCAGATAGGTAGTCACTCCATGTAAAACACTGGTACTCGTAGTTGGGAAAAGGCTTGGCAGATTGATTGGTTTGGGTTACTACACCGGTGCATCGGTTAATTTCCATCAAAGCTGTGTATAGTTAAGATAAACGTGTGAACATATACTCTCGTAATGTTTTTCATGTTTCAGATACCATATTGTGTCGCAGCCTGAAGCCTCTGCTGCAGGCTAGCGATTCAGATGTTGAGCGCGAAGGTTGATGTGTCAACGTCTGAGAGGTTAAGACCGATGGCAGGCTAGCAGTTTGCAGGTGGTAGTCGAACGCTATGACCACAGCTGTGAGGTCGGGAGCGCGCGCAAGTTTGGAATGGAATACTCGGTGAGTCGCTTCCATATTATTTCGATAGGGAGGTCGAAGGTTCTCTAGTGAAGAGATGCTAGTTCGAGTTTTAAGTTTTCATGTTTGACCATTGTATTGGTCGTGGTTATATCTTGCACTATCACTAGGTAATTGAGACACACTTGGTAGGGAGCAGGTAGCTAATGAGTTTCCTATTGGTTAGTTAGTACTTTCCTAGTTTCAATTTTAGGTTTAGTACGAACCTTAGGATGAGATATCCCATATGAGGGAATTGAGATATCTCAAATGACTGAACAAGTAGTCGTTTTCAGTGGCAAAGCGAGTTAGTGATGTCGTAGTGGCATCGAAATTGTATCGAGTTAGTAACGGTACTGGTCATTTACCTGTACTCGGTAAAGATCTTGTTGTGTTACGACTTACACAGCCGTCTTCAGATCTGAATTCACTTGCTTACTTTCAAAGTAATATTATGATAGCACTAGATCTCGCAATCGTTTTCCTTACATGAAAACCGAGTTGGTGAGTGATAGTAAAGGGTTACTGTTGATAATCTGATTTTAACGATATTGATCCGAGTTATTCGTGAAGTCCCTTCACACGAGCTATTAAGAAGCAAATATTATCAGGCTTAATTAACAGTCGGTATGTTCCAAAATCTTTGAGTAAAAGGCGCGGATCTTGCGAGAAGGATCCTCGATCACCAAGTTTCTTGAGAATCGACGTCATAGTTGATGACAGTAGTGAAACCAAATCTGATTAACATTTCTGCTCATTAGACAAATTCTGGACCGCACCTCATGCGTAACATGTGGCGATGGGTTTTTGAAGAAGTTTCATGAGTTGAGTATACATTGCCTTTGAATTATAACAAACTGTAACAGAATTGTTACAATTACTTTGTTTAGTTGAACTTGTTGATCGTCGGACCTTTTTTTCTAATGAATAGTGTTTTGTGGGAATCTCTAGTACGAAAACTAAATAGGCCCTGTGTTAAGTCCGCGATAGGTGATTATGACAGGATGGTGAGCGTTATACACCGAAAGCTTTAAATAGGTACGCTTAGGACCTACAAGTATGGACACTGTAGGTTAAGAATGCCAGCGGGTTATGTACCAGTCGATGTTGATGTCAAAAGGATTTTGATGATAATGAGCAAGCTTAAGGTGTCGAGTAATTGAGTCTATCAGCCATATTATGTTTGACTGTACCAGTGGATTCTGGTGGAGGTCGGGGTCTTGTGTGAGAGCAATATAATTGCTAGTCGGCTACAGAGCCGTGGCGTTAGAGGTTTTACTCGAGAGTTTCTGTAAGCTTGGCAGTTTTTGCTGCAGAATAAGTTTTAAAGTTTGTTTGGAATGACTGTGGTACATGGCCCAGGGTAACGGTTTAGTTAAAGAGTAGGGTTCTAAAATCTTTGTTTTCACGAACCCAATAATCTAGTTTGGTCAGGAGTAGCCGAGCGTTGTGTGACAACTGTTGGCCTGTGTGGCAACTGTTGGCCTGTGTGGCAACTGTTGGCCTGTATGGCAACGGTAGGCCTTTATGGCAACGGTAGGCCTGTATGGCAACTGTGTGGCCTGTATGGCTGGCGGTAAGCCTGTGTGACACTATGTCTGATGGGAAAATTCATGTTTGTGTTAGGAACCTTACAGAAAGTTCCTATTGAGTCATGAGGTTAAAAGAAAGTAAACTCGTAGTCATGCGTTTGGTGGGGTCACCATGATAATTTTGATGACGTTCGAATCGTCAAGCCCTCATTACGAAAATTGAAATAATTTTGGTTTTCTAAATTTGATTACTTTGCGTAGATCGTGTTCGGTGTTAGTAAGACACACAAAGTTTAAGTACCAGTTGAGATTATAGATGAAGTAGATAATGAATTGACGTAACATAGGACAGACAAAATCTCTGTGTGAACAGGTTCTGAGTTCAGAGAGTTGAGTTGACTCGACATCGTGGAGATGTTAGAGTAGAGCAATTGTGATTGCTAAGAGAGCTATAAGATAGCTAAATATCGTGAATAAGATACCTGGTGGTTTCTTTTGCCGGATTTAATTTGAGATTAATGACTATCAGTGGTACTTGGACTTTGTAATCACTATGATTGGGTGCTTTTAGGTACCAAATCGATGATTGAGTTACTATTTTCTTTAAATTGGAAATAGAATTACTCTTTCCTTGCAAAGGTGAAAAGAGATATTTAAATGATCATGTTTGATTGATTCAAAATGTTTCCTCTCTCCCTTAGAGTATGCGTCAGGGTTGGACGAGTGAATACTGTTTGGAAATTTTGTGTTTCAGAAAAACATCCCTTGTATGATGGGAGACTGGCGGGTCGGAGTAGACTAAGAGGACGTGTGGCGCAACACGACATGAGGTGGCATGGAGTGAAGACAAGATGATGAAGCCTGCGGGTGATAGATTTGGGGATCTGTCACCCGAGAGAGGCCCGAGAAGGCGACGTGTGTGTTCCACGCTCGCCTCTCAAGAGGAACTACGGCCTAGAGAACACCATGTGGTTTTAGTCTGTAGGAGTCTGACAGACCCCTCAGCTTTCCCCAAGGGCTGAGGACATCCATTGAGGATTTCCACATGATTCGATACACTGTTAAAACCTGACAATGAGGAACAGACGAGACCGCCTGTCTCGCAGGATGGCCGTGTCGGGTTTAGTCAATAGTACGGACGTCAAAACAAATCGCAAGCACGCCATCTGGCGGCAAAGCAAGAACAACTACGCTTTGGCGCGCTTTCTCTAACCACTTGCGTGGTGGGGATAATAGAATGTAGCAGTTGAGCTAAAATGTACTGGCAGTTGAGTACTGACAGCCGTAGAGCTAACACGTCGTAGAATCAGTGTCGATCCGTAATATTATTAAGCAAGAATGTAACTTGTGTCTATTTGAATATACTCAGTGTATCGAATAATTTCTGTGATTTCATTTTCACGATTGTACCCAACGACCTGCCCACACACGATGTCTTAACCTAAGGGGATACATCCTGACTTCCCGATGGTTTACATCTATCGGCCAGCCTTGATGCGACATATATATATATTCGGAATCAGCGTTTTTTTTTCTGCATCGGATGAGTAGAGTTTCGTATAATTCTGAGCACTTTTTTGGCGCTTACGACAATGCAAAGAACATTACCTCTCCACCATCTTGTAATTTTATATATTATATATGAATATAAGTTAAGGTATATGTGTAATTTATAAATGATTAGTTAAGTTATTTTTATCTATTTTAAGTTTCCTTATTCTTTCTACACACTTCGTTTATCGTCCAACTTTCCTGTCGCAGGTCTGCTGGACGAAATTTCTCATGAAATAAGCAGTACCTTTGTGCTCTTCAATCTTTATTTTCTCTGTAAAGTGTTTTGTGTGTGCATAATAAATAAATAATAATAATAATGCAATTTTAGTACATCATTCTCAATCATGATGTATGATGATCCGACATCACGTTTGCCATAGTTTTTAAGAACTTCATTTAAACTGTACACAAAAATAGAGAATTGGAGCTGAAGCCGTTATTCTCGTTCTAAAATTTCAGTTTAATGGCAGATGAAGCGTTTTTGGATATAGCAAACTTTAGATGAAAAGCCCCTTCCTACATTTTGCTTGCCACTACTAACACTATGCAACGTCGCCTCATTCAATTTTCCGTCTTTCATTATTATCTTTTATCAACAACCATATCTTAATATATATAAATCTCCTGTCACGATGTTTGTCCGCGATGGATTCCTAAACTACATAACCGATATTAAATTAAATTGGCACACCGTGAGCAGTCTGGTCCAACTTGAGATATAGGGTAGGGTAGGGTAGGTTAGGTAGGGTAGGTAGGGTAGGTAGGGTAGGTAGGGTAGGTAGGGTAGGTAGGGTAGGTAGGGTAGGTAGGGTAGGTAGGGTAGGTAGGGTAGGTAGGGTAGGTAGGGTAGGTAGGGTAGGTAGGGTAGGTAGGGTAGGTAGGGTAGGTAGGGTAGGTAGGGTAGGTAGGGTAGGTAGGGTAGGTAGGGTAGGTAGGGTAGGGTAGGGTAGGGTAGGTAGGGTAGGTAGGGTAGGTAGGGTAGGGTAGGGTAGGTAGGGTAGGTAGGGTAGGTAGGGTAGGGTAGGGTAGGTAGTTAGGGTAGGTAGGGTAGATGAATGTTTGGTATTTTTATGGCAAAACAAAGTTTGCCGGGTCAGCTAGTAATTTTATAAAATCTTATCGAAACATGAGTAATCAAACGACTCATTGAAAATGTTCATCGTTGCTTCAGTCATCTTGCCTGTATCGTTAACAAAACCCAATTGTAGGTTAAACAAAATAGCCTGTTTTTAATTTTCGTTGGGTATCGTCGATTCAATCATTTTGCTTTCTACTGCATAAGCACTGTAATGTCATTTAAACCATTTTGATGCTGCTGAAAATAAGCTAAAAATAAGGTTATACCTACAGATCATTTTGTATTAGCGACATTTATCTTGATACTCATAACTGATTTTATAGAAAATTATACCAAAACATTTGGATCCCTATTCCCTTTGAAGTAAGAACAATAGATTATTAATTTGGAATATTTAAATAGCTATCCTGTAAAGTTTGTAAAATGTCTCTTTAAACAAATATCCTTTCACTCCTCATTTGCCGGATTATTTAATAAAATTATTAGGTATATAAATTCAATTACTTTTGGCAACATCATTTATTTCTCCAAATAAATCTTATCTTACTTCTTACTATTCTACTAATATTATAAATACGAAGGTTTGGATGGATGGATGATTGTTACTCAATAACGCCAAAACGGCTGAACGGGATATGCTTGAAATTTGGCACAGAGATAGATTGAAGTCTGGAATAGCATAAAAGCATTTTATCCTGATAAACTAGATATAATGATCCCTTGATTTAATAAAACACTTTTAACGCGGGTGAATCCGCGGACGGAAACTACTAACACCAGAACGGCTGAACGGATCAGTTGAAATTTGGCACTGAGATAGATTATAGTCTGGAATAGTACATTTATCGCAGCTAGCGTAGTAGCTTTTTATCGCAGTTGTATATTTCTGTGAGATAATTCCTGACGTCTACGCGGACAAAGCCGCTGGCAATAGCTAGTTTTATATAGGAGTATTTGGATAGTTCCTCAAGTAAAAAAGATTCCGTTTCCGATTTTGCATGATCTAACCTTTTGGACCTTACTTGAAATCTGTAAGTAGTAGCACAGTAAACATATACAAACAGTATCAAAACTACCTACAAACGCTCGTATAGGCACACTCACATAAACATACGCACCGACGACACCATTAAGGCACTTCTGCAGTGCTGTCAGTAGTGCGAGCCGCTAAGAGGTCTCGTCGATGCGCATGTATGTGTGAGTGTGCCGATTCGAGCGTTTGTAGGTAGTTGCCATCCCCCCCGGTAGGTTCCCGCTTTGTCGATGCGGGGGGGCTCAGTAACCGTGGCTTGGTCACCCACGGTGAAGCGAAGAGGAACCCGAGGAGGGGCCGCTCGTCAGGGCTTTTGCCGATTAAGCCGACGACGTAGCGGCCAACTAGTAGGTTGCGGTGCCGCTTGGTAACAGGCGACATCGCAACTGAGGCGGGCCGCGATGTCTTATGGAGATTCCCAGGTTCCATACGATGTCGCGGCTGAGGGTTGGAGGCCGCGGTGGGAGAGGAGTGCCGGTATTGCGGTGCGCCGCTCTCCCTACCTTCCGCGGCCCGGACGGGGTCGCCACCGTCTGATGGCGGACACGGTGGGGCCGCAGGGGAGGAGGAGTGTCGGTATTGCGTTAGCCGCTCTCCCTATCCCCTGCGGCCGAACAATGGTAGGTGGCGGGGCCATTGACCTTGACCCGTCACAGGGGGACCAAGGGTACCATACACGGGGTCGTCTGGCGCCCATGTGCTGATTGGTCCCTAGGGTGGTCACGGCGTGCAGTGTGTTCTGGTGCGTCGGTGATGGGGGGACACCCCCGAGGAGGGTCCGGTGACGGACAGCCGCGGCGGGTTCGCGGTGAGTTCTAACGCGTACCCGTGCTCCCGCCATAAGCGGCACAGGAGGACACCGTGGAGTTTTAGTGGGTTAGAGTCCCACATAACTGCACTATCTCCCCGTGGTAGTGCAGCATGCATGAGCATTTCTCCACGCAAAAAAAAAAAAAAAGGTCGTTGCCATACTGTTTATATATTTATTCTGTGGTAGTAGGTACTTTATTCGGAAGGATTGCCATCTGATCTTCATAGCCTAAAATATCCCTCGGGATACTACCGACTGATGACTTGGCCTGTACCTATCTTGAAGCTTTACCTAAACAGATGTTTTCTATTGTTTCAGATAATGAATTCCTCTTACTCATTTTTTACTTTACTACGTCACATGCAATCTCGCTGAATATACATCTTTTTATGTGGATCTACAGTACATTTGAGTTTAAGTTAATTTCTTTGCAATTAGATCTGCTTATCGCTTCTTTCTGGAATGGTGACAGAGCAAGCAAATTAATTGGTAATGAAGCTTTGATAAATAATTAACAGTAGCTGGATAAATTACACGAATATACGTCGTAATTAAGCGTCAATTTATGAAATGAGTCTGTAACATCTTAACAAGCATTAATAAGTAGGTAATAAATAAATAATTTATTGAGTCTTTTCATATTTACTTAAGAATTAAAATAAATATATTCAAAATAAATCACATTTAATATAAAATGAGTTCCGCAAAGTGTAAACTGAATACCTACTTCTCACATAATAGAGATGTTTCCTGGGTAGAAAAATGATAATTCTATGTAGTCGGTCAGTGAGATTATCAAATAATATTAAACACGTATTTTTTGCTTTACCAAATCAATAAAAAATGACATAGTTAAAGCGCAACAAAGTTCAGGAGTGGGGGTTTGTGACGTCACTAAGGCAGTATAAAGAGTACTAGCGGCTTGACGTCTCACGATATTTCAACGCATTATATCATCGTCACTTTATGTTTACGTGTCACAAGAAAAATACGTGTCCAATTTTTTTATTAATCTACCTGACGGACAACAAACAAATTTTCAGTAAACTACCCTATTCTCGTAGTTTTCCTTTTATTTTACTTCACGAGCGGCAAAATAAATATAGTGAACACATGAATAAATAGTCGTTTCTCGACGAGGGAGAACAATTTTTTCTTGGCGTCTGCGAGGAACAAACGTCACACACAAGGTCCGGGGACAATGGTCCTGTTCAGCAGTTCATCTGTTAGCCGGTGGCGGTAATAAGGCGTGTTTTTGCTCGAACACACAACGAAAAAGGAAACAATGATTTTGCTCGTGACTAGATAAATAAGATGTCCGGACGTGACGAGGGTACCATTACAGTTTTTATGGATTCTTTCACTAGGTACAGTACCAACAAACACCTGGCTCTCTTTGTTTAGGTCTGAGTACAGAGACAGTACGCAAAATTATAACCTCGATCACCGAACGAGGTCACAAGCTGTATCCAATCCGTAATCATTAGCCCCTGACATTTGTCGCGAAAATGGTAATTGTAATTATGAACACAATGGCAATGTATCCATTTGTTTCCATCGATGAAAGATGGATAAAAATTGCGCCCGCACACGTCCTTCCGCCGCTGCCTGCAAACGATGATTTAGTGGCGATCCCTGGATTTATAGAGCGGCCCGCCCCGCCCAGCGACTTCAATGAATAATAAATTGAAGATCTTTTTCGATATTATTGATACTTCGGGTATCTTCGCGTGATGTATGTTCGGGTGAGAATTGAAACCCTTTTATTAAAACATATATTACAGGACACGTCCCGACGGTGACACTGAATAATACGCTCCTTGTTGCGACTATTCTTTGCGGAGCTCTCTCTTATTTCGGATTTTATTACTCTAGGATTATTTATAGCATTGTCTGTATACTTTTGTAGAGATTCGTTGCGTCATAAATCCTTTGACTTTATTATATTTTCCTTAAGTGCACGCCAAATGGGATGATACGCAACTAAATCGGACTTGAACAGCAGTTTTTCCAAGCTAAAATTCAAATGTACAGATTAGCGAAACCAACTTTAAAGTAAAGCAGCGCACTGCAGCGAGAATGTCTTTAGAAAACCTCATGCACAACACTCTCTCGCAAACTGCGCTGGGTAATCAAGACTGTACGTTAACTTGGTGGCTTTCAAAATTCTGACAACAGCTATCGTCGCTAGTTGTGAGGCGTACAAGTGGAGGAGTTGGATGTTTGAATTTGCCGAGCTAATTCCGAAGGGCGTACGTACCAGTTTGTCTTGCCGAGTCGCGTAGTCGGCACTCACAAGACGTACCCACGACGAGGCAACGCAAACATATGCTAGTGGGGTTAAAACTTGCCCCGCATGTAAAATTAGTTAAATAACTCCCCGGGAATCTTCACTCTCTATATGGAAACACGTCTTTGCTCTAAACCCGAGCAAATTAGACTAGCGAACTTGCACACATTAAGCTCGCTTTCTAAATTAATCTACGTACTGTGGCTAATTAAGAAAAAACATTGTTCGTGAACTGGAATTTATGTCTGTTTGTGTTGCAAATTACTATAGCATTGTTGTTATTTAGTGTTGAGTCTGTGCCAGAAATAAGTTGAGTAACAATATCAGATGGACCGGCTCTGACGCGAAGAGATAAATATGTGTAATATTAACATACCTTTTCCACTCGTGTTTTAGCTATTAGGTATGTGATTGGGTAGTTACCCCCGAAATAATGTTTTAAACTAAATACATTCGTGAATGTTTGAAAAATATATGAATAGATAGAAAACAGGTTCTGCAACATCGGTGATGTACTTAGTAGGAGAAACTTCACAGTCGCAAATCAATACCAATTATATACAGCTCAATAAGTAAAACCTACACAAATACTTCTTTTAGCACTCAAACAACAGTACTTTATATAAATAACCAAACTCACAAGTAAGCTTTTAGACGATTTATTGGAATCCATTCTGTAAACGAATGGCTTGCTCCGATCATTCGAAGTTACTTTAATACTAACAATGTTATACTTAGGCATTTGCTTCGCTTTGAAGGACGATAATAGAGAAGCGACTTTAAGAATTAAGTCTAAAGGAAATAGGTTACTTCTAGGAAAGCGTGCTCCATCGTCGATCACATTATAACTTAACATCAGATGAGTTATTGAAGTATATAGAGAATCAATAATTTAAAAAAAAATATGTAAAAAACCGGCCAAGTGCGAGTCGAACTCGCGCACAAAGGGTTCCGTACCATTATAGCAAAAATTGGCACAAAAATCACGTTTATTGTATGGGAGCCTCACTTAAATATTTATTTTATTCTGTTTTTAGTATTTATTGTTATAGCGGCAACAGAAATACATCATCTGTGGAAATTTCAACTGTCTAGCTATCACGGTTCATGAGATACAGCCTGGTGACAGACAGACAGACAGACAGACGGACCGCGGCGTCTCAGTAATAGGGTCCCGTTTTTACCCTTTGGGTACGGAACCCTAAAAAGCACGTTTAATACTCGTATTTATGTATCTACGCATGATGCAGATTTAAAGAAAGCCATGTCTTTTTCGAACGGATGGCCGATGGGGCAGAAAAGTTCTGGAGTGCCGATGACCTGGTGAAAGTTGCGGGGATCCGCTGGATGCGGGACGTACGGGACCGTTCAATAGGCTAGGTTTAGTTGTGAGGATTGAAACGTGTCTGTTAATTGATTCAAGGTCTAACGTTTCTATTTATTAATACAATAAATATTCATCTAGAATCACTTGTTCTTGTACTAGCGTAAATATATCACTCTGAAAGCATGATAGAAGCAGAAATTTTGCTCTAGAGTTCCTTTTAGAAATAAAGTTAGAACTTAGGAAGGTTATTAGAAAACGCATCACATAAAGGGATTAAATAGGGAATGAAAGTTTGTCTTTTATTGGGGATGAAAAATCTAGGTAGGTATATGGCTTCTTATTGCAATATTTGCAAAAAAAAAAATCGAATCTAAAATGGTTTTCATTCATTTTTAATCACATGGAAGGCCATATTTTCTTTTGAATATATTTTGCAGGACTATCTGTTTTTAGGGTTCCGTACCCAATGGGTAAAAACGGGACCCTATTACTGAGACTCCGCGGTCCGTCTGTCTGTCACCAGGCTGTATCTCATGAACCGTGACAGCTAGGCAGTTAAAATTTTCACAGATGATGTATTTCTGTTGCCGCTATAACAACAAATACTAAAAATAAAATAAAATAAATATTTGAATGGGGCTCCCATACAACAAACGTGTTTTTTTGCCGTTTTTCGCGATTATGGTACGGAACCCTTTGTGCGCGAGTCCGACTCGCACTTGGCCGGCTTTTTTCTATATTTAGTTTCTCTAGCCAATTTTCCACCGTTTCACTAGAAACAACAGTGACAAATCCTTATAATGACAATAAACAGGTCTGTTTGAACGTCGTCGTCATGTGCAGACACTGATTAGTAGCGAACGGCTGCGGTTGCGGCCGCAGCAACTCTGCTGCACTCGCATGGCTTGTGACCCCGGAGGTCGGAGGGTATGGAAGATACTTTGAAAGATTTCGATAGAGTTAGAAATAATGTTTTCCAGTCATCGCAAACGCTGGGATGGAATTTAGAGTATATAAAACGCAATATTAATAGATTTTTGGGTAGGTTTCCGAATTGAGTATTTGAGGTTAAGAACGTGTCAAACCACTTACTACTTTAAAGCCAAAGTTTAACAAACACTCAACTTCGAATTTTTATTCAGAAATCGTTAGTAAATTTTGGCTTGTGTTAATTTTTCAGTGTTTTTTTTAATGAATGGCCTATAGACGAGAATATGCCGCTTTCAGTACACCTTCAAGAGAAAATGTTTATTTATTTATTTAGGGACAACAAACAGCAGTGAAATAATAACTAAACATAGGTTAGAACTTAATAATAAAGGTAACAAATACACTACTCACAACGTTATCCACATATTGATAAACAGATCTACTAGTTGCTAAAGAGAACGATATAAAAATAAACAGAGTGAAAGTGAACATTACTTAATTGTTAGGGTTCCGATCACTTAAAATAGTAACAATTTCTTTTCTAAATATAGCTTTGCTGAGAAACATAATATCAGCTGAGCCAAACTGCCCATTGAAGGTGTCTACTAATCGAAGTTATACACAGAAAAAGAAAAAGTTATACACACCTTCAAGAGATAAACTTGGTTCAGCAGTACCAAACCCATATAGGATACTGCTGAACCAAGTTTTGTGATCTCTTTGGCTATTTACTTATGCGTTTTTATAGCCACAAAATAATCATTCATCTGCCATAATTAGCAAAACAATAGAAAAACAATAGACAGGCACCTTTTAAAGGCGTCGTGATACTCGAGGGGATATCAAGAAAAGTAACGTAGGTAAACTATTAGATACGACCTATATCACTGATTATAGGTACTAAGGTTGATAGGAAGGTTCTATTATATATTATACTAGCTGTTGCCCGCGACTTCCTCCGCGTCAAACTCGTAAATTTTATTTTTTATTTTTTTAGTTTCCCGCCGGAACTATGATTTTTTTCGTGATCAAATCTATGCCTATGTTACTCGTTATTACATCAGCTATCTACCAGTGAAAGTCCCATCAAAATCGGTCCAACCATTTAGGGGATTACCCGGAACAAACAGACAGACAGACAGATAGATAGACAGACAAAAATCTTAAAAATTGCTTATTTGTTGTTAGTACCGTATACAGGGTGATTGGAAGTTGGGTGCAAAACATAAAGGGGAAGATAGTACAGACAATTTAGAACCATTTAAGTCATGGTTGTCTTAACATTTTTTTTTACCAAATTTTTATGATTATTTTTGAAAAAGCCCAATATTTTAACTTAACTGCTTATTTATGGCCAAATTGAATAATACATGAATTCATTTTTATTTTATTTAATAAAAGTAATGTGTAAGCAATCTAACAAAACATGTTTTAGGCCTCTGTGTCGTTAGACATTTTTTTTACAGGCATTTAAAGTTCACAAAAAAAAAAATTAAATCATAAATACATTTTGTAAACTTTATTTAAAAAAAAGACGGGGCGTGTTTTTTTATCCAAACCTTTTTGAAAATATGCTTGACAATCGCTCTTTCTTTTGAGGTGCCATTTACGCGGATATCTTACAAATTATTGAAATACCTACAAACAAATTTGAGGAAGAAATTTTAAATTTTGTATTTGTGGGTAAAAAAAAAATCTAACGACACATAAGCGTAAAACATATTTTGCTAGATAGCTCACACATTACTTTTATGAATAAAATAAAAATGGATTCATTTATCATTCAATTTGGTCATAAATAAGCAGTTAAGTTAAAATTTTGGGAAATTTCGAAAATAATCATAAAAATTTGGTAAAAAAAAATTAGTAGGACTTCGTCTAAGACAACCATGGCTTAAATGGTTCAAAATTGTCTGTACTATCTTCGCCTTAAAGCTTTGCACCCAACTTCCAATCACCCTGTATACTTTCACGTGCATTCAATAAAACGTTTTTATTTTGATATTACATACAGACACTTCAATTTTATTTATTTGAATAGATTCTATTGTATCCAAAAACCCGTGAAATAACTAGACCAAAGATAAAACCTATACAAACAAACTTTCTATTATTTTCCTACTAACCTTCCTTCCAGTTTCTTTACATTCTCGTTCGCATTTGCGGGGTCGAGTGATCGCGAGCCAGTCAAGTCGCAGGGAATGAGTTTTCTATTTATCTAAAGAGTCAACTAAGCTCAGTCAGTTAGTTGCGGCAATGGATGGTTTAGAATTAGATAGTTGAAGCCATGTTTGCGCACTGATCAAGATTGCTAGTGGAAATTGGTGACAGATTAGATGGATGCAGCTACTAGGATGCTGGTTTCTGTTTTTATTTGCACCTCTTTCTTTTCTGTTTGTTCTTACTTTGTTGTTTTACTCGAGCGCGTAAATGTGAATTAAGTACAGTTGGGTACTAACTCAATGTCATACTACTAAACCTGGACTATTTTATTCGACTTTTGCATTAACTTTTTTATTGTTTGACGCAATGATCGTTAGCAGAGACAGTTTGCCTAAGTAAGGATATATGTTGAAGTTATAGCCTTATATTGATGATAAGATTATCTTAAGTCATTTATATATACTTATACTAATAATGCATCTCTGAGTGTCGTATTGTAAGACTACTTTTGTTACCTTGGGTTCTACCTGTAAAAATAATTGTATGTGTATGAATAAATCTATACTAATATTATAAAGAGTAAAGATTTTTTTGTTTGTTTGTTTGTTTGCACCGAATAGGCTCCGCAACTACTGCACTGATTTAAAAATTCTTTCACCAATAGAAAGCTACATTGTTCCTGAGTGATATAGGCTATTTTTTAAACCCGATGACGGGTCCTGTGGGGTGGTCCATGGGAGCGAAGCAACAGGAAGCAAGAAACAACTAGTTTATATATACAGTTATTAGTTCTTTGGTATATAAGTTAATCTAAAATAATTAGAATTATCGTACCGTATTGATGGCGACGGTTGCTAACGAGTCCAATATCGATTTGTAGTACGCGAAAGTGCTATTCTAGTTGACATAACGAAGTTACATTCATAACCTAATTTCTAGTCTAAGAATTATAAAGGTAAAAAATCGTTTTTACAAAAAAAATACTACCGACTTCCAAATAAAAAAACTAAAAATTTAAAAATAACTTTCCTTTTGGAAGTCAGTGTCTTTGGTAGGTACTGTTTTTTTTGCATTATGGACACCGACTTCCAAAAAGAAAGTGATTTTTTAAGGAGAATGCCCATTTGTATGGAGAAATGTACTGACCGAAACATTTGCGTGTAATGATAAAAATACCTTTATTTGATTATGTTACCTTAATTAATTACACGTACCAACTTTAGTTAATTTTCATTGCGGGAGTTAAGAGATATTAAACAAATTATGTTCCTTTCTAGGTTGTAGTAGATTCACAGCAATATGGACTCCATGCCAGTATATTTAAGATTTGCAATCGTTAGACATCTGTTTAAGTGCTGGTAAGACATACAATGTTATTCTTACTTACCGGTGTGATCCAAGCCCGTAATATGATTAATATATAATCAGGAATTAAAGTGCAAACATGCGACAAAATATTATGTCTGCGCATATAATTATGGCGCCAACATCAAAGAACATTTGAGACACCAACTTCAAGCCGTAGCCATGTCGGAAATCACAAATATATAGTCCTGTCTTATTAAGCGTTATTTTCACAAACACACGGCGGTGTTGTATTGATAAGTTACGTATTTCGTAACGGGAGAACGAAACCCGAAACTTGACGCAACACAACATACAAATAAATCAAATGAAAAGGCGACTACTGTCACATGACTGTCACTGTCAAATGAAATGACTGACAGTTATAGGTATGTTACCAAATTGGTAATATAATCGATTTCTAAAAACATGATTCATTTGTTATCTTGGTTTGCATTAATCTAGTAAATCAAACCAATTTCAAAATCAATTAGTTCTTAACATTATTATAGAGGTGAATCGGTTCGGTACAGGAGATCCTTGGATCGATTCAGTGTTTCAGGTAGATTATAAAAATAAAAAGATTCTTCGATTAATCGATGTCAGATCATGTCAACATGCCTCAACCCTAACATAAATGGCGGAATGTGTATAAGCTATGAAACGGAAGTTAAATACTTATTAATTCAAGAAAATGAACCCCAATAGGAATCTTTTAGAAAAGAAGTCAAAATACTTGAAATATTTTTGTTTAATTTATTGTCCAGAAATGATTGTGATACAATTATTTTTTTGAAAGTACTGTCCATGGGCATTCTCCTTTTTAGTGTTTTTATTTTGAAGTCGGTAGTATATTTTTGTTAAAACGATTTTTTATTTTTCACATTTTAGTTATACCTACCTAATAGGTACGTTAAGGTAACTATAATGCCAGAATATTTTACCTGAATATCATGAAACTTGAACATAACCGCGTGAAATGAGATTGTAACGAGGTGAACTTTACACATCTGCGTACCCCTTTAAAGCGTACTGGCGTGATGTTATGTTATGAAATGGTATAAACAATAAATAGACATGGTATTGCAGCAATCCCGAGGGCTTTGCCGTTATTTATTGAAGAGTTCTGTTGTATATCTCCGAATTTGTTCATCAAATCTCCACCAAATTAAAGTGGGACCAATTCCGGAACATATTCTTTCAAACAAAAAAAGAATAGCAAAATCGGTTCACAATTGACGGAGAAATCGGTCAAACACAAAAAAAAAACAAACAGATTCGAACATAGAACCTCTTCCTGTTTGGAAAGTCGGTTAAAAAGAGAGTTAATGATAGCTTGAAGGTGTATAAAGTATGAAGTTAGGTAAGGATCCTACCTACCTGGTACCTAGAGAATGGAAGAGAAGAAAGTATTTTACCGAACCCAAGTAACATGGGACAAGGGCAGGAAGATGGTGAAAACCATCATTATATAAGTACTACGCACTAAATTTCGCAATCCGAACACTTACTCTGTTCGAATGTACTGTACTGTAATCCGTACACCTTACTATTATGTTGAACGAAACGTGTAAACGCCACGAATTTCATGGCGCGACGTTTTGATCGCAAGTAAACTAAACTCTATAAGCGATCTAGCGCTGCATGTTTTAATAGTTTGATTATCAGCATAAATAAAGTTTAGTGCTGCAGCGAACTTTAGTTCTAACTCACCAGCATTTGAACAAATGGTTTTTATGAAATTTCTTGTCTATCGGTAGAATGTAAATGGTGAAAACCATCAAAGAAAGCATGAAAAATTCATTTATTTTCTTTAAAAGTAACACCATCTAAAAATTCTTAGAAAAGTGTAGATTCGACGGAACCATCTTAGAAAACTATTTGTATGCGAACAAACAGTAATATAAAAGTCCCCGCTCAACATATTCCCACAAAAGCTATTGAACAAGTCCATTTATTCAATGTTTTAAAGACACATGGTCTCTTGAAACTGTTCGGGGTAGAAGAAAAGCTTGGAGTTGATCCGTTCAGCTAAAAGTTTTCAACAACAGTTCAAACATTTTGCGGGCACGACATACAACGGTTCCCTTTCAGCGGAGACTCTTTGTGCGCGATGCATTAGATCGATTGTTTTGTGCCGCCAATTGCTGTAATGTGTTGCTGGAGGGTTGTTCTAATCGGGGGATAGGGTTACGTGCAGTGTTTAAGAGGCTTTTGTAGTAACATGAAACTTTAACAAAAAAAATTGGAACCATTTTAAACTTACAACACAGAAAATAAATTTATAGTGGCACTAGCTTCTGCTCGAGGCGGCTGCGTTTTAATTTATTGGAATAATATAATAAGGAATTATCACAACGAGTTTATCGGTATAAAAATATAGGTTATAAATTATCTGTGTGCAAAACATCCAAATTTTTCTAGCCATTTTAGCGATGTTTTTTTTACATAGTAGAGTTCTTTGATAGTGGTAATGTTTCTTCACTTTTATTTTAATTGTTTAAATCTGTTTATACAATGATATCCCAGAAAAAAGAACGTACGTTTATCCATGCCAGGTATGAATAAAATTTAAATAAAACCCATTATAGTCTAAATAAACATAAATAACACCCGCAAAGCGATTAGCAAACATCTAAAATGCCTATAACAATAAACAAATTATGTCTTTGCATAATTTGTTCTCGAAAATTAACTTTAATTATTCCATAAATTCAAACGGACACCCTTCACATTATTAGCATTCACGACGTAACTACAGACGAAATAAAAGGGTCTAAGTTCAAATATTTCAGGTCAAGTTAATTTGCACGAAAATTGCAAGTTTAATTTCTTCCTGTTAAGAGTCCATTTCGTCTGTCCCTGTTCGGCTTTGTCTTTACAATTAATTTAGTATGAGGAAATCTCCATTCCGTGACAACGTCACAGCATTTACTTTTCTTACGGGCCTGACTTTCATTTATATTTCAAAGGGACTAGTCGTTCTAATGAAATTGTTTTAAAGGCCGGCTTATGATTTATTTATTAACATAGAATCCGGTGAATTATGTCGTTATGCCTTTATTATGATTAAATTATGAAGTAAACTGTTTGGCTTTTTGTTGGATGTTTTAAATGTCAAAGAATTTTTATAAGTGTTTATTTTGTGTTAGCTTTTCATATTTCAGTTTTGGTAGGTCATGAATAGCTTGTGTATGTAAATTGGGGTATGTTAAAAGTTTATACTAAAATATTGTTTGCATTTTTAAATACCTAATGCTGTTTAAAAGGACCAATATAGATGAACTGACTCCAATCTTAACGAATATTTTCAATTAAATTATAATAAGTGCCAACATTCCAGTAACATGGACAGAATCTTACATCATCTTACTACACAAAAAAGGCGACAAAGAAAACATGGAAAACTATAGACCGATAAGCCTTATGTCAAACCATAATAATGTTTTTGCAAAGATTATATTAGACAGAAGAAACTGCTAGACGAACAACAACCACTTGAACAAGCAGGTTATCGAAAAGGCTATTGACCACATTCATACGATTAGACAGGTATTAGGAAAATGTAAAGTATAGAGCAAAACGATTTATATTGCTTCTATAGTCTACGCAAAGGCTTTCGATAGCTTACATCATGAATACATTTGGGAAAGTCTGTACGAACAATGAATAACAAGTACCTATATCAAAATCATAAAAATTATCTACTCGAAAAGTATGGCCAGAATCCAGCTTGAATTCGTAGAAAAAAAAATACAAAGATGATTGCGGCAGGGAGACCAGTGGGTCTCCTGCCACCCTCCTCCTCCGCGTGGATAGAGATTCTCAAAATTGTTTTCTGCAGTATTGGAAAATATCTTCAGCAGGCTGAACTGGGACAAGATCAGCATCAATATATATGGGTCAAGACTTCACCACCTAAGATTAGCTGATGACCTAGTATTACTGGCCGAAAACTCGGGAAGTCTTGAGTATATCATCAATATCCTAAATTAAGAGTGTATGAAAGTAGGACTAAGAATAAACACCAAAAAAACAAATTAATGAATAACATTATAAAAATCGAAATTAGAATGAAAGGAGATTTTCTGGATTTTGTGGAAGACTACATGTAAATCGATCAAGTTATCTCTATATAAGACCAAATGACGAAAGAAATTAATCTCATGATCGCAACTAGTTGCCAGAAATACTGGTCGCTGAAGTAGATAACGAAGGGTAAAGACTTAGGCATGTCAATAAAAAGGAAAACATTCAATTCTTGCATAATAAGAAACTTGGACCCTAACAAAAGTACTGAGAGAAAAGCTCGCCAGAACACAACGAGGAATGGAGAGGAGCATGACGGGATATAAACGTCAGCATAAAATTAGAAACATAGATATCAGAGAAAAAAAACAAAACTCATCGACATACTCACACAAATTGATCTGCAAAAGTGGAGATGGTCAAGACATACGACGTACGATGCATGACAAGATAGGAAAGTGGGGCAGGAAGGACTCCGAAAGACACCCAAGAAACAGTAAAAGAAATCGAGGAAGACAGCACTCAAGATGTGAAGACCAACATCGATTAATAGCTGGACCAAAATGGAGAAGGGTCGCCCAAGACAGTCACCAGTGGAAATCGTTGGAGGAGGCCATTGCCAATAGGCACACCGAACGCGAACCAAGAGACATTTTCTATAGTTTATTTTATATTTTTAAGTGTAATGTAGGATATGTATTTACTCGGAATAAAAGATTTTATTATCTTACTAGCTGTGCCCGTGGCTATGCGCCCGTCATCTGCCTACCCTACCCTACTTACCTACCTACCTACGCCTTACCTAACCTTCCTACCTACCAACCTACCCTACTTACCTACCTACCTAACTTACCTACCTGCACAGAATATTATTTACTCTAGGGAGAAGAATTTCGACTTCATACAAAAAAGTTTAGCTTCGCTATCTAGTAGCACTCCAGAACAACACACCGAAACGAAAACATAAAAAAATACCTATCCTTAGCTGGGACTCGAACCCGGAACCTTGGGCGTAGTAGGCCACCGCGTTTTGTCATTAGCCTATTCAGACGAGCAGTAGCGGCAGCGAAATTACGAACCACTTTGCACACACGTCAACTTCATCATTGACATTAGTAGTATGATTTTGATTAGAGGCCTAAAACCTCATAACATTTTTTTTGTCTAGTGCAGAAATAATCAGGTTTTAATTAATAAAGGATTTAGATCATACTTAAGAGGATGGGCAGAAGCATTCTGAGTTGTGTCGGTAATTTTAAGAATTCATTTTAGGAACCTATTATTATGATCTCCTTTATTCAAACTTGATACTTTGACTTATAATTACATTTTTAAATATTTAAAAAAATAACATAAACAAAAAACATTTAAGATATAAAAAAAAATATTATCTATTATTAGCGCAAGAAATAATCTGCAGATTAAAAAAAAAACGGTCAAGAGCGAGTCGGACTCGCGCACCGAGGGTTCCGTACCATCATAATAATATATAAATATTTTATAATATGTGTTACTTTACATACTTAGTCCTAGTCCTTCAAAAGTAGGATAGATGGACAGGCGGACAGGTAGATGGGCGAACAGGCGGCAACTACTTAATTTAGTAACCGGGAGCCTTTAAGGAGCTTAATTCGTATAGGTACCTAAATAGTTCTGTGCCCAGAATAAACTACAACTGTGCTTCACCCAAACAACCTGCGAGTAGGTAAGAAGGAGGACATTTTGTTTGTGAAACGTAATTTTTTTTTAAATTTTCATCGGCGAGGTCTATATTCGTCAGAGAATTTTAATACTGCGGTGTATGATATTGCAGTTTTAGGTCAGCGCCATCTCTTGACCGATAGTGGAACTAATTATTTTTTTTGATGATTTCTGAAAAAGTGTGCTCTTTACATAAACTCTAACACATAAAATTATTTCAGATTTTCTCTATGCAAACTTAGGACATAAGGGAGGGGTATTTTTAAAAAAAATATATTCATAATTCGAAAACTATGCGGCCTAAAAAAATTAAAATTTGCAAATATCTTTCATATGACACCCCACATGCACTAGTATTAACTCCCACTTAGAATTTTTAAGAACCAGAAGTTTCAGTGCATATAGAAAAAAAAAAAAAAAATTTCTTTCTTTTTTACTAAATAGTTGAGCAAACTCCATCTAAACTATTATCATAACTACTAATACTATCTTGATAGTATTAATAGGTCTTGAGATATCCAGCTGTGAAAGACTGACAGAAAGACTGAGTCGCACCATAAGGGTTCCTTTTTAGCATTTTGGTACGGAATACTAAAACGGATAGCTAGTAAAGCACTGGTCAAGCAACAATGAAAAAACTTCACAAAAGCGCGGTAATGTAAATAAAAACCTAAAAGCACTCTATTATTTTAATAGCAGATCATTTTTCCACACCCACCCTCGGTTCATGTTTAAAGAAATAGGCACTAGTGCGATTTTATCGGTAAAAAAACTCACTCCCTACTCGCCCCAAGTTAGTTGACCTGTGGCGCTAGTTTTTCAGTGGATAAATACGACTAGAATCACCCTAGGGAGTAATCCATCACGAGTGAGTAGCCTCTAGGACTTTTCCCTCTCAAGAAAAGTATATTATACTTAGGGACTATGATTTTTCTACTCGAGTTATGAAGGTTAGGTATAAAAAGTTCCGTATGATTGTTTTAGTAATTTAGGAGTGTTAGCGTGTAATAATAAAGTGCTTTTAGTATGGAAAATCTTTAGTAATTGTAGGATTTTTTTTTTATATTTTTGAGTGGGTGCGTTTATCATTGCAGTTGAAGCAAAAACACTGAATTTTGAACCAAAATCAGTGCCATAAGAGTCAGCTTTTGAGTAAGTGTGTTGAAAATATTTAAAACAAGTTCGTCTATACAAGCTAATAGGCAAAGAGGCTTCGTTTTATGTTTATTTTAGTTTTATTCTCTATCTAATAAATGTTTTTTTTATGCATGTATACATAAACTCACGCTTTTTCGCATGGGGGTTGTCAGAAACCACAGAACGCCACTATGTTCCTGACATACTACTTATGCTTCGTTTCCGATCATACGCACGCCTGTTATCTTAGCAGCCGACCAATTTTTTCTAGCGTCTTTCTTTCGCGGAGAATGTTAACACCGCCAATCAGAAAATTACAACGCACAACGCCATCTATCAAATATGAAGTTCAAATGTCTGAGTATTTGAATTGCGTGTTGTGATATTTTACTTCTTATACTCCTATTTACTTATATTTAAATAAAAATACCTATGCACGTGTAAGTAATTTGATAAATAAATTGCACGTGGATACAGGTTTATTTTCGCTGCAAGTTATTTCAGGCTCGTACAGCGGGTGTAGGCGTCCTGTATCTAGTAATAAACATTCAATTACGGAGCGATAGCTAATAATAAGCACACAAATAATCTATCATTTTACCGGCACATGACAAAATACCAATCACAGCAGATTACTGAAACGTGATCCTAACTCAACATTAGTCTAAACAAAATAGTTCACGCACTGAAATAGATTAAGTAAATAGTAAATGCAATCCAAATAAGTTTGTTGCCGAAACGTATATTAACGGCTTTGTCATCGGGCTGTAACTAATTGGACGGGCGACTGTTTGTTTTAATTTAGGTCTAATAAAATTGTGGCTAGGTTGAAACGAGAATTGAAATTAATGGTGCCTACATATAGTTTAGCTAGGTAGGTATTATAGTGGTAACAGCAGAATAATGATCAGTTTTAGAATAAGGGTTCGGTATACTGGGTTAAATTACATTATGAAGCCAAACTTTGATATTCTAATAACGATAAAAAAATGCAAATATTATACCTATTGTTTTTCAAATAAAGAACAAGCTTTTTGGCACAGTATCTAATAAAAAGCTTTTTTCCAAAAATAATACCGACTTCAAAATATAAAAAACTACAAAGTGAAAAAAAACTTTATTTTTGGAAGTCGGTGTCTTTGGTAGGTACCAGTTTTTTGCGTTATGGACACCGACTTCCAAAAATAAAGATATTTTTCACTTTGTAGTTTTTTATATTTGGAAGTCGGTAGTATTTTTTTGTAAAAAAGCTTTTTATTTTTCACTTTTTAGTTGTACCTACCTAATAGGCAAGTTGTTTAGTAAGGTACCTATAACGCCGGAATAGATTACCAGAATATCATGAAACTTGGACAAAACCGGTGAAATAAGAGATCTGCGTACCCCTTAAGAGCTTACTGGCGTGATGTTATGTTATGAAATGGTATAAACAATAAACAGACATGCGATTGCAGTAATCCCGAGAGATTTAACGTAATTTATTGAAGAGTTCTGTTGCGTATCTTCGAAGTTCTTCATCAGATCTTCAACAAATTAAAATGGAACCAATTTCGAAACATACTTTTTCAAACAAAAAAATAATTTTTAAAATCGGTACAAAATTGACGGAGATATGCGTAAACATACACAAAAAAAAACAAACATAATGTCGAACATAATATATATATCCTTTTTGGTAAGTCTGTTAAAAATAAGTAATTAGATTATGTGATTTTGTATCTCACGGCTGAGCTAAATATTTTAATTTTATTTTATTTGATGGGTATGTAAATAAAATGATCATAATATTTATGATATATAATAAGACAGATCACGAATAATACGACATAATAAGATGAACGTTGTGTCATAAAAACACTCTCAATTCGAATTCCACACAAGTATTAAATTTATTGACCGTACTGTCATGCACTAGACACTCACAAAGACAAAAGGCTTAGCCACTCAGTAGGTGTACTGAACAGCTTGCTTATTTTCTTCATCGTACAGTACACAAAAGTTACGAGGAACACCGTGGAAGCGCCAAGCGGAAAGTGTTTGCTCTAATGAATCGCAATTGTCTCTGGAGCACACCTGATGTCATCTTTCTCTTGCACAAAACTCCCCTCGCGAACGACTGAGATATGAAAACGTTATTCTTTTTTTAAATCGGAATTGTGTGTTCTTTGCTGAGTTCTTAACGAGGTAGGCAGAAAGAGCCGACGGTGGATTGTGTATTTTTTTAGTTTGCGTTGTACTTATTTTTTTTTTCTTTGTTTGTTCTGTGAAGATAAGAAAATAATGGGTTTAGTGCTGCTTATGTTGTGCTAACTCTTAATTAAGAAATGCATCAGTAAAATAACATAAGCACTAACAGTTTTGCTTGGTAAAGTTTTTAGTAAAAAAGTAAAAGGTTTCCGTTTCGTTTGAAAGCTCTCGTGGACAGGCGTAAATCGCAAAGTGACAGCGGTTTTCAAAGAAATTTTTCTAATCCATAGAACAATATGTATGAACAAGTGAAGTTTTAAATTTTAATAAACGAAACGAAATCAAAATTGGTTCATCCGTTTAGGAGCTATGATGCCACAGGCAGATACACAAACACACAGATACACACGTCAAACTTATAACATGCCTCTTTTTCCGTTGGCGGTTAAAAAGGGTTGCGTCAAATAAACATCTTGTCAAGCTACATAATTTTTCTAGTAGTAGACACGCTTCAATCGACAATCAATTGAACACTGATTATGTATGACACGATATCTTATGAAAACCCCCCGATTCAAACAGTAAAACGTCTTTAACTTTAAAAACACTCTCGATAAAAAAAACGAAATCAAAATCGGTTCAACCGTTTAGGAGCTATGATGCCACAGACATATGCATAAATACACATATAGATAAACACACATCAAACTTATAGCATCCCCCTTTTTCGGACGTGAGTTAAAAGTCAGTGTGCTTCACGTGTTTATTACAGTGGTCACGATTTGATTATATTTTCCTTTGTTGGCAATTAGTTACCTACTTGAGAAAACATTTCTAATTGGTACCTACCTAAGAACCTACTTTACATACGAAGCACTCAAATAGCATTACAATAATCACAACACTCATTTAGTATTCAACTTAACGTCAGTACACGCAGTCAAACTAATTTGTAGGACAAACGATTTCAGTTTTAGTTAGTGATTTATTTAAAGCGTACATAGTTTAATTAGATCGCCTCGGTCCACGCAAAACTAAATGCGATTTACGTATTTATTTACGCATGCGGCACAAATCTAGCGGTGGCGGGTATGTAATGTCAAATAGTATGGCTATGTTTAGAAGTGTAGTTTTGTACGCATTATTCCCCTTCATATTCATTGTCATACTAAACAATCTGCATTCTAATTACTTAAATAAGACGCCTATATATACCCAAGCACTGTAACTCCTGAAAACCAGAATTAACAGAGGCGACCACCAGAAACGCGTCAAGCAAATGGATCCCGATGTTTCCCTGAGAAATGGTTCAACGGTATTGGATAGTACAACGTTCTTAATCGGAAAAGAACAGCGGATGAGTGTAAAAAAACAGTTATCCTCACATGCTCAGAGATTATGACAAATATGACAATACTTACTTACGTACGTCTAATGAACGTTGGGAAATCTTTCGCTAATCGCTGATTCATCTCTTTTCACCACGATATGAGTATAATATCTAATGCGTATCTTCGTAGATGGCCTTTGGGCTTTTATATACCATACCTAAAGATACCTAAAGTTTTGGATGTAGTCAAGCTATATTTAAAAATGTTTTTATTGCTTGATAAATTTGCCGCGGAAATTTAGGCTTTAAGTCAATATATTCCACGTATCTAAGAAGTAGAACAAATCAAATCAGAATGGCGTGTTACAAACATTTTTAAATACTACAGCTCTCCTGAAATACACGATACTATTCGAAGAATCTGCCGTAAAGGAAAACTACCCATATCACTTGAGACCTAAATACTTGAAACAAGATCTTAATGCGTCATCATTTAGGCTGACTGTGATGCTCGGAACATTATCTAAGGAAGGAAGGCTTGAACCACGTCGTTAGTGAATCTACAATGGTGTAATGGGGTCGTAAAGGATCATAATATTCAACCATGTTGGCTACTTGGAAATTATCATGAAATTAATTTGGCGGGAGATGATATTCCACTTAAGTAAATAGTGCAACAGCTGTGTTGAAAGAAGGGAACATTTTGGACTGTTGTTTTGTATAGGTAAAATTGATTATATTTTAATGCAAATTCTTTAGAAGTAACTGATTTTCTCAAATTAACCTAGTTTTACTTTCATGCAGAAGCATAGCAAACGTATAAATTGCCAAAATGACTGGTTCATTTAGACATAAAATTATATTACGGTCGGTTACTCGCGGCATTTACCATCATTTTGGCGCCATCCTAAAATATTAAAAGTCCGGTTGACGACTTCGTAAACTTTAATATAATATGCGAATATAGCATTCCGTATATATCTACCGACTGGCAGTACTGCACTGCACTTTTATGCTCTCGTACAAAATGTGACATTTGCCAATTTGCGTGGTAAAAAAACAGTTTCGTACTACATTGTAATTTTTTCCATTGAATTGGGTCACAGACGTTATTTGGTTATTGGCAAATTCTGAATTTTTTGTACTGTCAAATGAAAATATTTATTGTATTAAGTGAGACTACAGGATTGGTTTTCAGTCGAGCGGCGCCCAGCCAAGCGTCGATATTCTTTTTCCCCTATAATAAATTGTACATAAAGGCGCCGCGTGCGGGTCACGCATAACATCTCATAGATTTATATCCCACACTTCTGTCCAAATTTAGATTTAGTGTTATGTTTAGCTATAATTCAAGTTTATTCTAGCCACCACTTACGTGTTTCGCGAAATTGAGAAAAATAGGATTGCGAGGGCGGTAATTATTAATATTTTATAAGGTTGCAACGGAAACACAAATTGAAAATAATAAAGCAGCCCGTCGCAGTCCCACGGATGCTGCGGACGTTTTAGATAAGCGCTGTAGTTAATTTATTGCAAGAGAAGCAGTGACTTGTGTATAATATTTTATTATGCAGTTTGCATTTTCATAACATTGCGTCTAGACAGTAGACCATATGGCGTACAATAAAATGGACGAGCCATCCAAAAATGCTGCGGATTCATATTCAGGCGTAATATCCTGCAATTACCCAGCTTTCCAACGGACGGAGGGGCTTAATACATCTAGGGGCCCGCCGTAGTTATTCGTCGCTCAAACCGTCCGCTCACATATGAGTTTTACGTCATTTGGGCAAATTTTTCAAAGCTGAACAATTTTTCCACGAAACGAACCGACCGGCCCGGTTTAAATAACACTCGTTAACTTTTCCGCACAGTAACGGGCTACGCGATTATTTTCGAGAATGCGATTTTTTAACGGGTTGATTAAAACGAGCGTTTTTTTTGCCTCTGAAGCACGAGTAATTTTTCACGTTAATGCACGGCTGGGCGAAATAGGCACTTATTATGTTAACGTTGTTTACGTTGAGTTGGAAACACAAAGTAATTAAGTTAAAAATATAGACGTAGGTAACAATCAAGTATTCGTTTTGATGTTTAAAAAAAGGTTGGTATTTAAACTTTAGGTTGAAAAATAAAATTATATTTGTATGTGAGTCGGGTTTATTTTAAAAGCTAACATAAAGTTGGTGGTATGAATATAAATAAAATGGTTTGCTATAAATATAAGAGGATTAAATGTCAAATTAGTATTCAACAGCATATCTATCCGGAGCTAGCCGGTACCAGGGCAACAGTGCCCTGGGGAGGCTTCGGTATCACCGCGCGGCTATGTGAAAAATTTAATTCATTGCCAGCAAAGGACATGGCTAAATAAAGTATGGACGACTGCCCTAGCAATGAATGAACATTTTAACTAGTAATATGTAATTTTGAATAGCTGAATATGAGTGTTTCGTATGAAAAAAGTTACAGGCACTTTTTATATCGTCACAATCCTGAAAATAAAATCGTAGAAACGCCTACATTAATAGGTATACAAACTTGTAAAATAATAAGATTTTGCTATGATACTTTATTAAGGCGTTTAGAGGAGCTCGTGGCTTAATAATAACAGACGCACAGGTCGATCTTCAAGGTTAAGCAACGCGTGCCGAGGTCATTCCGTGTTTCCATTGTGTACCATCTTTACATAGCGAGTTTCCTTCGTGTCTTGGAAAGCTAGTTAAGCCGTTGGTCCCGGCTGTCATTTGAAGATCTTTCATTTGTTGCGACACCACAGTTTATGCATCTCATGATGGATCAATACGCAATTGAAACTTAAGACCATACTAGTTGGCTCTGTATTAATACATAATACCCGGCGAAAGGTACTTCGTTCAAAGTGAGTTCCCATGACACCCCCAACATTTTTTTTTTTTATTTGGTTCTAATCGAATCGAACTTTTTAGTGTCAGCACTATGTAAGCGCCGTTGCTTTCCAGATTTTGCCAATAATTTCTAGAAATCAGATAATCTCTAAGGTTTTGAGATAATGCGAAAGGTACAAAAAAAATAATAATGAATACTGTTCGTTTCGATTTACACAAATGTCTTTAAAAGTAGGTTTATTGACTACAATTTTACGTAGAACGGAATCTTATGTTCTTCTTGTCAAACAAAAACATGAACAATCTTTTAATTATTTGATTAATTCACGAAAGTTCTAGAAGAATAATAAAACTGTTATAATTCATTAATGAATATTTGAGATGTATTGCGGTAGGTACAATATTAAATAATAATGAATACTATTCGTTTCGACTTACGCAAATGTATTTAAAAGTAGGTTTATTGACTAAAAGTTTTCGTAGTACGGCATCTTATGTTCTTCTTGTCAAACAAAAACATGAAAAAACTTTTAATTATTTGATTAATTCACGTAAGTTCTAGAAGAATAATAAAACTGTAATAATTCATTAATGAATATTTGAATGTTACGAGCTAGTGAGAAATTTCTAGACGTGCTAAGGGCAGTTGTTTAGCCATGTCCTTTATATGCATACCGCGATTGCAGTCTATTAAGAATGCACCGTCCGCCGTCGCTGGGAGCTCTAAAATAAAACGGTCAGCTTCATTTCATCCGTCATACCTATTGAAGGTTAGAAAAAAAATAATAAGTTTTTTCCTGCTATTGGGGTTTTGAAGTGCTTGTTTGCATTACTTACCAACTTTTCGAAGCTGTATTTCATTTGTAACCACTAAAACTAACTATGAGCGTGACCCAAGGGCTGGTTTTTACCTTGGTCAGGGAATAAGCATTGCCATACAACGTGCCAATGCTGCCAGTATTTTGGGCACATTACCATTGGACAACGATGTGGGCGAGTTTTTCGACGCCATATTTTAGTTTAGTATATTTTTAGGTTTAGTTAGTGAGTAGTTTTTGGTTTAAGTGTATATGTTTGTAGACTTAGTTAATTAAGTATTTTATACTATATAAAAAAAACTATGAGCTGAGAAAAGTAAATAATTTTTCAACTTTATTAGAATGCCTTCAGAAAAAAATATTAAGTCATATTTTAAATTGTAATTTGTTGTAGTATTTTTCATAGACCCCATTTTCGGAAGCCAGATGTTGTAAGCTTCCTTTGTAAAAAAAGAAATAAAATCAGCACTTACATTTTCACGTCTATCAGCCAAAAACAATACTCGACGTATAATCTACTTAAAGGCAATCGGCTAATTTCAACCAAATGAAGCACTGGAGTGCTAGCTTTACACCAGAGAAGTTGTTTTATTCGATCTCTTACAAAGTAAACGTCGGGTTCCCATGAAATATGCATTAAATATTTGCTGAGCCTCGGGCCAAGCCATTCCCTTGAAGTTGACTGAACCGAACAGATTTGCAATTCACCGAACATCCTTTAAGAAAAAAGAGCCACAGAACAAAGGGGAAGTGGAATCGAAATGAACCACTAAATATCATCCGGCTAAGTGTTCGCTCGCCGAGAAATGGTTCATTGTGAAACCTTTTGTTTTTTGCTATATTTTGCTGCCGCGCCTTTTAGAGGTTTGAGCGTGGTGCTGCTCTAAATGTTTTGTCGAAGATCTGGGTGAAGCTATGGCAGGCAAAATTTGCTGTGAAGTAAAAGTTAAAAATATAAAACTAAATAAAAGTTTGATTCCAACCAGATGACATTACTAAAGCCCGGATATACGGACATCACTTGATGAAATAAAAGTCAATAAAATTTAAGATCGAATAACTATATAGGTTAAGAATTGTATAAGTGCGGGGATAATCTTATTAGAAGGTCAACTCTCAATCCTACATCTCATCATGCCTGATATCACCTTGGATGTATTTTGACAGGTTGGAACGTTCACATTCAAATCTCAGTAGATTTGAATGCGAACGTTCCATAAAAAATACAAGCATCAAAATACAGAATACAAAATACAGCTTAACCAATAATAAAATTGTTGATTTAATTCCTAATGACTCAAAGCCACATGAAACGACACATAATCGTTATGAACTAAGTGAGCTGGCTCATTTTACGAACGGACGGTAGAAGTTAGTTTTATGCTGCACTCTGAGACGTTACTTAAAATATCTATGAAACAAATATTAAAGAACAATATCTGGTTATGCAATCAGCAAACAATTACTTCCTCCGACAGTCAAGTCCGAGCATCAAGTTTAATGACGAAAAAACCAATTGATGATCAGGTAGCTATATTAATCGGATTAGTGTAAATGAGGGTAAAATTGACCTCTTATCAGAAAGACAATTCTCATACCTATCTAATTAAAAACTTCACCTTGACGACAATAATTGATAAAAGCTTCTTAAAATGTAGAGAACATGACAAAAATATCACAGAATGCGACTGCGTTTAGAATCCGAACGTTCCGAAAAATAAGAGAATTACCCATCGACACTAAACAAAAACAAACGAAATTCAAAGACCACAAAAAAAAAACAAAAGAGAGCTCAGCTTAAACCAATAATAAAATGATTAATTTAATTCCTAATGAGTTAAAGCCGCATGAAAGTGAACATAATCGTTATGAACTAAGTGAACTGCTCATTTTATGAGCGTACGGTGGAAGTTAGTTTTATGCTGCACTCCGAGACGTTATTTAAAATCAATGAACACTTTATCTTCACGGTCTGTTTCGCAAGACAGTAAAGTTTTAAGCTTATTGCTGCTTCTGCTTTGCTGCAGCAGTAATGATTGAAGCTGGTGTGAACGTCTCTTTTGAGAGAATCTAAAGTTCTAAGAAATTTCAACGACATTAACATTAAACAAGCTTTATATTGTTGTGAATGCTTGTAAAAGACACAGGAGTGTTTTAAATGTTTGTTAATTAAAATACTTTTAAATTCTAACTTAACTGCGCCTAACCTAATGGCGATACGCAATTTAAATTGCGTCTATAGGCGATATCGCGCACGTATTTTCGAACAAAATTTCAAGTGCAACTCGATCGAGTTCCATCGCATTGCGTCGATGTGCACTTGCAATTTTACTAAGTAAAAATATCGCTTATTGTTTGATATAAATCGAATTGCGCCGAGCTATCAAGAAAATCGATTAGTTTCAGATGTCTCACCTTCAAAGTCAATGTTAAATAATATAATCTAATCCAAACCTTTTACATGCACTTCTAACAACAAATTCGCTTTAACAGCACTTATACTACAACACATACAATCCGCGTATTATTCAATTGCAACTGTGTAAGTACCACATAAGAAATTCTACACTCCTTGCAAGTCCCAAAAGACAGGCTCAAAAATTTCATATCACATAGGGTATAGCGAGACGATTGTCATCGAAAACGGCCCTATTCCGAACGTAATAACTTTGATTTTTCATATTAGATCGGGAACGGCAAACGACATCGATTGTTGGGGACATTAAAGAATCGCTGGAAGACTGTTACGTCCCCGCAGGCATTCTAATAGAGTTCGCTACTGCCTGTGGGATGTTGATGTAGAATCTAACAGAATAGGGCACTGGATATTTTGATAGGGTAGACTGTTTTGAAAATGTAATGTAAAAAATAGAAAAAAAAGAAAAGACAGAAAACACTGTAGGTGCAATAGGTAAATATTCATTTATTTTGAAATTACATAAAAACGTATGTGTGCTACGTCATTTTATTTCAAAGTGCTTTTGTAGCAGCTACAAAAGTAATGCCCGTAGCAACTCCGTAGTATTTAAAGAGTCTTCGAAGCTATATATGATTTGATTAATTGTACAAATAGGTTTATTCGTAACTCAGCAGAAAATGTGACTAATGAAATCGTTACTCAAGTAAAGATTGTCTTTGAGGCCAAAGTCAAATCATCTATCAATATTCTAGTAAATCAAACACAGATATTTGAAGAGGGTAGTGATGTAGCAAATGAATAAAACTATGGCTATGATTGTCTAGTACCTACTTGCGTATATAACTCTTTTCATTTTTCGCAGTGACAAAAACTCCATCCACGTTCAACTCAACAGAATTGATGGCACCAATCTAGAACTGTCTCCAACTTAAACTATAATATAAATCACCCGTGACCCGTGCCCCATCCAGCAGTAAGAGGATCTCTAAAGAAGCGTTCCCGTTATTAAAGGCATCAATTCGATGCTGACAAGAGATAAGGCGTGCACTCACGACCTGAAGCGACAGTTATTACCCACTAATGTAATGCCAGTTTGGCACATCCATTCAATTACAGCTTAACTGTTTGTAACTAAACTGTTGGAATGTGTTCCATGTACACGATAATACTATGTGTACATTGGAATCACTTGAGATAAGAGATAGATTCACTGAAGGTTTGGGTGTTCATTTTTGCATGAATCTCAGGCAGCAGATGCTAGAAGAAGTACTTCAATAATATTTATCTCTAGTTGTTGCGAGGAACTTCTTTCTAAAATTCAAACCAAGTATATATATTTTTTTAATTTAAATGTTTTTAAAACGTAACCTCCGAAGGTACTGATGTGATTTAAAAAGTTCTTTCACTTATAGAAAACTACATTATCACTGAGTGTCGTAGGCCAGTTTTTGTCCCAAAAACCACATGAGAGAAGGCGCGAAAAAAAAACCACGGTCACTGTGAAACCATATAAGCGAAGGCGCGAGAAAAAGCTAATACTAATAACCTAGTTAAATCACGTAGGCTTCCAAAAAATATATCTTCTATTGCTTTTTACAATCTGTAAATAAATATATTTATCTTCAAAGTTTTTGGATATGCGCCGTCTTCTGTTAAATAGTCACGGAACGAATGTGATCCTGAGGCTAGCCAAGAGACATTCTAGATTTAATAAAAAGCTTTTTTACAAAAAAATACTACCGACTTCCAAATAAAAAAACTACAAAGTAAAAAATTACTTTATTTTTGGAAGTCGGTGTCTTTTGTAGGTAGGTACAATTTTTTTGCGTTATGGACACTTCCAAAAATAAAGTTATTTTTCACTTAGTAGTTTTTTTATTTGGAAGTCGGTAGTATTTATTTGTAAAAAAGCTTTTTATTTTTCACTTTTTAGTTGTACCTACATAATACCTATAACGCCATAATAGATTATCCGAATATCATGAAACTTGAACATAACCGGTAAAATGAGAGATCTGCGTACCCCTTAAGAGCGTACTGGCGTGATGTTATGTTATGAAATGGTATAAACAATAAACAGACATGCGATTGCAGCAATCCCGAGAGATTTGCCGTAATTTAATGAAGAGCTCTGTTGTATATCTTCGAAGTTCTTTATCAGATCTTCACCAAAATAAAATGGAACCAATTTTGAAACATACTTTTTCAAACAAAAAAAGAATTTTCAAAATAAGTCCAAAATTGACGGAGATATGCGTGAACATAAACAATAAAAAAAAATACATCGCCATTTTTTTAGTAAGTCGGTTAAAAACATCGCGATAGTGATTGAAAAATTGTCATATATATATGAGAATGTCAAGCGCTATCGGAATGTCACATGACCAATCTCTTAAATTTTGGCATTTTGGCCACCGGCATTGCTAGCGCTGACAACGAATGACACTTGACTAGAGCCTCTTGATAGATAGGAAGCCGAATTCTCTATTGATCTGTTGTAGAGTAGGTATGGTAAGATTTGCAGAAAATATTTTATAAACCCTCATATTTTAGAGAACGGGCAAACGGTCAAAATAGCACAACCCTCAAACAATATTAGTTTGAAATTCCAATATTAAGCGTTTACGATGGAACTTTTGTAATAGTCGCGTTAAAATCGTTAATGACTTTAGCCGTTTTATGAAAGGTTTTACGATATGAGTTGCGTGTGAAGTGTTCCTGAAATGTTACGTGATCGGGCGTTAGGTACAAGTTATTGGAGTTAAGTTAGTAATGAAACTATAAGAAAAGCATTTAAAATACTCATAAAATCAATTTCCAATAACTCCAAAAGCTTTTTGACGAATGAAACTGATTACACAAGACTTTGTGAAACTCTTGAGAGCGAGAGCTGATTGAAAAAGAACAGGATGGTTAGGTGTGGTAGACCTCGGAGGAGATCTACGTTCACTAGACTACGTCTTTTGGCTGAAAGATACAAGACGAAAAAATGCTGTGTCGGGTTCCATGTTCTATGTTAAGGATTTGGTTTCCGCACTTAGTCCTTCAAATGGACTATGGTGGCCGTTTGGTGCTTAGTCCAACCAGCCTACCTTCCTCCAGAAGTTAATTAAAGCTCCTGGTTTGCTTACGAGTAGAACATCTGTGTAAGATCTGGGTGACCTGAGGGTTTGTGTTCTAATCTGGGTGACGCTTGTGCATTCAAAGAGTACATGTGCAACGGTTTCCTTAGCCTCCATG
Source organism: Anorthoa munda (assembly GCA_945859665.1). Classification (NCBI taxonomy): domain Eukaryota; kingdom Metazoa; phylum Arthropoda; class Insecta; order Lepidoptera; family Noctuidae; genus Anorthoa; species Anorthoa munda. The sequence continues at coordinate 11,585,024 of OX243900.1, read as the reverse complement.
CACGCCCTACACAGAGGACTGTCCATTATATCTAAGTGTGGAAGTGTTTGTTTAGCAAGCAGTTTCCCGTGATGGTCGACGTCACCAGGCGCAGTTCCTGTCCAGGCGTAATAAACGCCTGGTTAACCTCTATACAAGGATGGCACAGCTTTGGACTGCCTGCAGCTCGGTGTCGAGGTCTGGATAAATTCCTGTAGCCACCTGCGTATTTGGTTGAAGGGGATGGGAGGACAGGCTCGGGTCCACAGACCGCCGTGCTGGATCCTCGTCTAGCAAGCTCGTCAGCCGCGTCGTTACCCAGCGATCCGCTGTGTCGATCTATGTTATGTTATGACATTCTAGTATTCACATCACATCACATCATCAGCCTATTAATGTTCCCACTTCTGGGACACAGGCCTCCTCTCAGTAAGAGGGAAAGCCGGCTGTAAGAGGGGGTTTCTAGTATTAGTTTCGAGGTAATATATTTTTTCCGTAAGGATTGGAGAACTGCGTCGGAGAGTATACGTTTGTGGGTATCCGTCTCTCCTGGCTACTAGGGCGTGGTCCGATTGTATGATGCCCACACAATCCGCCTGATAGACGGTGTTGAAAACTCCTAGCGGGCTGGATATGTGAGAAGACTCCGACTTCTGTACCAGATTTGTCTTCGATCCGTTGGTGTATACTCTCATCTCTTTCGGACCTGAGTAGTCACAATGTTGTAGTGCCTATGAAAGTGGTGTGTTTTTAGAGCTTTGTGGCTGGGTGATGCCATCATTTGTCTTCGTTTAACCGCATCTTCCTTTATGCGTGTGTGCTTAACTCATCAGCAACCCTAAGTAAAGACTCTAGTCTTTACTTAGGGTTGCTGATAGATGGAGCCTAAAAGCGGCCAGAGCTGCCTCTTCCCGCACGATGGGGTGCAGAGGAGGCAGCCCCAGCATTACCTATAGGGCGGCAGTAGATGTGGTTTGAGTTGCTGTGTCGGGCTTTTTTATTTGTATTATTGGGTTCTCAGGCCCCTGCCTTTTCATACTAGGACAGAGGTAATTTTTAGCATCTTTGTTAAAATAAGGACTCTGTCTAACAAAAAACAAACCGATATTATGATTGTAGTTGGCTTTGCCACTGGAAATATCATCGTCACAAACTAGGACAGTATGTTAATAACAATTTTATCAATACGATCTTTTATTTTTTTGTAGATAAAACAAATCCATCATAGCTCAACTTAATAAACATAGGAACTAGGTACATCAATACAAATTAAGAGAACTTAGCAAACAACTAAATAAATATAGTAAATGTCGTACGTACGTACGACTGGCCTTTGAACGATAATACAAATTTCCTACATTATTAATTACTACATTCTAACACAGTCGCGTCGAGGTTACAAAATGTTTTGTTTTAAATGTACGTGATTTAAGTGCTTTTTAGGGTTCCGAAGTCAACAAGGAACCCTTATAGTTTCGCTCTGTCCGTCTGTCCGTCCGCAGCTTAGCTCAGAGAATCTAAGTACTAGAAAGCTATAATTTGGCATGTATATACATTTTAATAATTCCGACAAAGTGGTAACATAAAATCATGAAAAATATTTTTTTTTCGGGTACCTCCCATAGACGTAAAGTGGGGATGTATTTTTTTTTCTCATTTATCCCATGGTGTGGGGTATCGTTGGATAGGCCATTCAAAAATATTATGGGTTTGTGAAAACCATTTTTCGATTCAGAGATTCGTTTGCGTAAAATTAAGCTTTAAGTTGCAAATTTATGTTAGAGTCAAGTGTCCCCCCTCCCTGCCAGCGAAATGGTTGCTCTTGGCTATATGAAAAAATTTACGGCAGTAGTAAATATAACGAAATTAAAAGGAAAATTATCACGGATAACAGGGCTTTACAAGTTTACGAGTAATAGTCGACCAACTTATAAAATGTACTTGGAACAGTAAAAAAATTGTACAAATGCCATTGAAAAATTACTTAAATAAAGTTGATAGCTGTGTAAAACAGAGTAAATATAATGCTTACGAACCATGTAAAAATATACAAAAATGAAATCATAACAGGCTTTATAAGTTTATGAGTAATAGTCTACCAACTTATAAAATGTACTTGGCACTGTAAAATTTTTGTACAAATGCCATAAAAAAATTACTTAAATTCTTCTTTTCTAACTTCAGTTACGAAGTTGGATTTTATAACTCCTTCAGTTACCAGTTAGTCCTTATTTAGTTTAAGTCAAGAGTGAATAGATTACATCTAGGCAAGCGTGCTTCACCGTAGGCCACATCATCGCTTACCATCAGGCGAGATAGTGGTCAAACGCGAGAATATACATTAAAAAAATCATCATTCTATGTGGGCCCGTTTTAAGAATTTGTGAGCCTCTGAAACCGTTCTAATGTTCATGTAACAACAACGAAACCCTCTTTTTAGTCCGCATTATTATGCAACTTCGGAACCCTATTACTGCGCTTGGCCCGACACGCACTTGGCCGGTTTTTATTTATTATTATTTATGAATTAAGAGAAAAGTACAAAAAATATTATTCACTGACAAAGGTTTAAATTTTCAGCAAACATCTAAAATAGTTTTTGGTGTCAAAAGAAAACCAATACCAAGGCAGTGCCTTAGTATTTTTTTCTGCATAGTAGTAGTCAATTCAAAGTCAAAATTATTTCATTCAATAAGGCCACTAAGCGGCAACATTTGAACATCAAAAATTTAAAAGTAATAATAATTGATGCCACCGTCCATTCGGAAAATTAACTTGTTATGGAGAATAACGGGCAAGAAACACAACAGTAACTCTTTAAAAAAAAATTGTTTTGCAACATTTACATACATACATTAATTCCTTTACGTGAGGGGATGCACCCAGCTAACACTACTATACTACGTATAGGTATAAAAATTACAAGCACTAATAGGTAAATTCATTCATTTGTTTATCAAATATGGAACATTATACATGAACAGGAACATGGTTCTCACATACTTACAAATATTCGAAATATAGGTAAATTACCTTCTTCTCATGTTTTAATCCTTTCCTATAAAACCATGCATTTTATTGGAATAAAACTATGCAGCGATAGTGAAGCTTCTTCTTCTTTTCTATTCGATGTCACATTTAATCAGATGGTATAGGCCCAGTAGGCTGCCACGTTTATTTCAGCGTCAGAAGCACTGTACAGGTCTACCAGGGTGCAAGTGAATGGACAGCCACGACACTCCAGCAAGTGGGACATCAGAGTCTGTTCAGCACCACACTCACACCGGGTGTGAAGTGAAGCTTTCTGTGAGGGTAAGAATTTTCGAAATCAGATTAGCATTTCTAGAGATATTAGCATTACCTACCTGCAAATAAATAATTTTACCTCCATATAATATTAGTCCTGATTTAGGTATCTCAGTAAAGTCAATAAAGTTTAATAAGATTATTTTTTCTCTTTTTTAGTACAATGCGGTGGGCACTATTTCCAAATCACTGCTACTCCTGAAACTCGGAATCGACAGTGGCAAGCACCAGTAAAGCACCGAGGCAATGAAGCTCGACGAAGTCCCGAAACTTGTACAAAATAGGTAATCCCAACTTACACGAGTAACATATTGATTAAAGGACTCGCGAGTAATTATCCGGTCAAAAGATAATTAAGCCCTTTCACATATCTGTGGAAAATAACGTGATTACAACGTACAAGTAGATAAGGAGGGTCAAAAAGAATAGAGGATTAAAAGCTATTGGCTGACTGCCCATCCAATTTTCTTTGTTGACGTCTCATGGGACGGGCTAAGATAATCTTAACAAAGCAAAGGCGTTAGAGCCAAGTTCGGCCTCTGAAACAATGTTATCCAACACCGAACAAAGAAAACAATTACAACTTTTTTACAGATAATTTATCACATTACTTTTGTGTCTAAAATACTCGTACTATGTGTTGTGGAAGAATAACACGCCCTTCCTTTGTTATTTCTGTTTTTGTTTAAGCTTGCTTTTTTGTGTTGGAGAAAAATGTGCGGTGTATATTTTTTTTATTGGGGTTTGTAGCCGGCCAAATTAATGGACTTAGTATTTTTTATTGCTACTTAATTAACGCTCACTGGAGCGATGATATTCACATAATCTAAAAATATACATTTCAGTACTAAAAACAAACTCTTTTTAACTGGATCTTCTAGCATAACTTGGTTTAACGCTAAGTAATCATTTCATTATACCATAGACTAGCTTAAACTATATACAAAAGAAAGGTACACTTAGGCGTCGAAGTACTCCTCCACATCGCTGTCATCCGGGAACGTGCCCAGAAGACTGGCAGTATTGCCACGTTGAATGGCAATGCTGATTCTCTGCGCACAGAAAGATCCAGCCCTCTGGTCACGCACAGTGTCGATCAGCCGGCGAGAGATCTCCTTAAAAAGGAGACGCACTCGGGCCCCATGACCCAAGCATTTCGACCCTAAACGGCTCAAAACTGTAATTACCAATTTGATTACAGTATTTACCCTATTTATATTATTATTAATTTAGATAGCTTTTCCCCGCGGCTTCCCTCCCGTGGCCCACCGAACAGGACACATTTTTGAAAAAAAAAAACAGCCTATGTCACTCAGGAGTTTTCTACTAGTGAAAAAATGTGTAGTTTTTGAGTTTATTCATTACAAACAATGAAATCTTTCATTATAAATAGGAAAGATTTGATTGTTTGTAATGAATAAACTACTAAGAATTAATTATATTATAATTAATTTATTCATATTATTATTATACATTATATAATAGTATAGATGAGCTTTTAACGTATGCTATCAACAGTAAAGCTGTCTGCCTAACCTTTTGCCCAATGTTGGGGTTGGCTTCCAGTCTAATCGGATGCAACTGAATACCAGTATTTTACAGGAACGGACTGACTTTCAGACCTTTACAATCCAGTAACTAGGTAACACCATATCGTATCACAATCTCAGACAGATATGCCCCATTTTTTTAAACACCTCCTATATTTCTACTCTCTGTCAAGCAATATCATCCCAGCAACATTTATTGTCACTAAGATTATATTGCAACTTGAATTTGAACGAGAATTGGCCTTCTGTTCTTTAAAATTTTCCTAAAAGTACTGAAACCCAATGACCGTTATAGTACGACAGTTTTCATCTACCTAGGTAGATGCGTCTACCGTAGATTCTGGTATTGCTCGAGGAACCATCTTGCTATATACCACCTTTCTATATGGACTATTGAAGAACATCTGCTATATTGACTACTCGTGTTTTTTTCTGTGTCTGGTTTTATACTGATTATGAAAGTAACATTGGAAAAAAGTACCATGTACAACTGGATTTGTACTGTTGCTAATTTAGTTTATATAAAGTACGTATTATAAGTATATATTTATTCTAAGGTTTTTTTTCAGATGTATTTAGTGGCTTCGTCTAGACTCTAGACTTATGTTATTGTCTGATTGTCATAGTAAAATGTTCAAATATTAAATGTGAGTTTAATAAATAAATATATCAGTTGGGGAAGTTTCTTCGCATATTTTAAGAAAATTCAAAACATTTTTTAATATAGTTTATTTACATTTAACTAAAGTATGTAGGTACCATTTTGTTCGATAACTTTTTGCCATCTTGTAGGTAGGGATATGATCCCATTGCTATAGAAATGTTGGGACTTCTGATCAAAATACCGCGACAAGTGGTTTTGGCAGTCCTCTCGTGATGTTAACCTGACACTGCCTAAAGAATTCTGAAGAGACTGAAACAGGTGGAAATCTGAAGGTATAAGGTCAGGAGTATACGGCGGATGCATTAACACCTCCCAGCCAAACTCTCTTAATTTTTGCTGTGGCTAAAGATGTGTGAGGTCTAGCGTTATCATGATGAAAAACCACACCCCTTCTGTTGATTAATTCCGGCCGCTTTCTCTCAACTTCTTGCTTTAATCTCATCAGTTGTTCGCAGTAGAGTTCAGAATCGATGGTCCTGCCTGGTGGTAACAGCTCATAATGAATAATGCCCTCCCAATCCCACCACACACACAGCATCACCTTATTGCGAGTTAACCCGGGTTTCGCCACAGTCTGTGAAGCCTGACCGGCCTTTGACCACGACCTTTTTCGCACGTTCTTGTCGTACGTGATCCACTTTTCATCACCAATTATCAGCTTCTTCAAAAATGGTTCGGTTTCATTACGTCGTAATAAAGAATCACAAATGAGTACACGGTTCATTAGGTTTCTTTCAGTGAGCTCGTGAGGTACCCAAATATCGAGCTTTTTTGTGTACCCAGTTTTTTCTTAAAAGCGCCAAAACTGTTTTGTGGTCAATTCCCAGTTTAAGTTAGTTTATTCAAGCTACGTTTTAACTACTGATATGCCGATCTTGCTCCACTTTTTCAAAAATGGCATCCATTTTATCCGTAATAGGGCGACCAGAGCGACGTGCATCTTTGACATCAAAATTTCCTGATTGAAAACGCTTAAACCAAATTTGTGCTACTCTCACAGACACTGCACTAGGTCCATAAACATCGCAAATTTATTTCGCGGCTTGCGTTGCATTTTTACCTTTTTTGTAGTAAAATTTTAAAATGTATCGAATTTCTTCATTAGATTCACTCATCTTGACGGTACGAAAAACAAATGAAAATCACACATTTTCCTAATTTGAATTTGGAATTATGTTCTTTAAAATTTAAACTGTCAATGATACCAAAACCAGCCAGATACAAATAGTATAGCCAAAGAGATTTTATTAAAAGTTCATACATACTATAATGCGAAAAGACTTTTTCCCCAACCTATTATATTATTAGCGATGTATAAAGATAGTCTTTCTTTTGTCTTTCATAGATCAAAACTCCAGTTGCTATTATTATTGCTATGAAGATGCAATGAAGTTCCCCTATAGACCAGGGTAGAAGCCTTTAAAAATAATAAAAAGTGAAAAAAAATAATAGTAGGATGAAACCCATTAGAAAAGGAGGGGAATATTATAAAAATGAAAGGAAAAATAATTTACGGGCGATCTGAGGTCGGGAAGGGGATGGGGGTGAGTTTTTAAGGGTAAAAAACGGTCTTTCTCGAGTTGTGTGTGAGTGTAAATACAAAAGTTTTAGATCTTTTTATTACCTACAACTTTGCCATTTGACTTTTTTCGATAGGACTTTTAGTTTTGCCGGAAATCGAGAAAAACGGTTTTTTACCCTTAAAAACTCACCCCCATCCCCTTCCCGACCTCAGATCGCCCGTAAATTATTTTTCCTTTAATTTTTATAATATTCCCCTCCTTTTCTAATGGGTTTCATCCTACTATTATTTTTTTTGGTTTTAAAATTATCGACCCTGGTCTACTAGTCCAAATAATTTTCATTATTTACAGTCCCCGTGAGTTTTCCTTACAACATACCCAATCCCTGAGTAACTAATACTCTTAATCTCAATTCTAATTCCTGATAACGATTATAACTAACAGCGAAACTGTTTGCGGCCTATAAATATCGGTTCTCAATTCAATAGACCTCCTGCAAACGTTTGCTACCCTGGTACTCTGTTACTGATGGTCGATATCAGCATATCCTGCAGATTTCCGTTCACTGAGTAATACGTTTGCTTTAACGACTGTATAGCTGTTTCAGTGTATGTAAGCCTGGTGACTGATGTTACGGCGCCATTTGGCAAGAGTTTTTTGGTACGTTTGCAATTTTGAGCTTTCGGGGGTTTTAGTGATGGATTTCGGTGTTTTAATTAGTAAGGATGTTGAGTTTAAACGTTGATTTTATGTATTGTATGCTTATTATTTTAGATGGTATATAATTGAAGAGCTTAGCGAAATTACTTTAAACTTAGCTCCCATAGCTGAGTAAATTTTTTATACTTATGTACAGACCACAAACTAAAATCTAAACTGCAAGTATGAAAAATTACCTCAGCTATATTAATTAAGCTGAAGTTACTGAGCTCAACGATTCTGATTTTTGATTCTGCAACTGAGGACTATCCTAATCAAAATCTAGAAGTTACTAGTCAAACATAGCTGTTCTATACTAATATTATAAAGAGGTATAGTTTGTGGGTTTGTGAGTTTGTGACGTTCTAGGGGGTAATCTCTGGATCTACTGAACCGATTTTGAAAATTCTTCCACCAGTAGAAAGCTACATTATTCCTGAGTGTCATAGGCTATAATATATTTAAAAAAAATAGAGATCCTTATGAAAATTGCAATAATGTAACCCAAAGTAGCAAAATGTTGCCTGTAAAATTCATTCTTTGGCGTGCGCTGAGAAAACTATTGATACATAAAAATTATTAGGTAGGTAGGCAGGGTAGGGTAGGCTGGGTAGGCAGGGTAGGCAGGGTAGGCAGGGTAGGCAGGGTCGGCAGAGAAGGCAGGGTTGGGAGGGTAGGCAGGGTTGGCAGGGTAGGCTGGGTAGGCAGTTGACGGGAGCGAAGCCCCGGGGGTCAGCTAGTCTAGTATACTTATGAAAGTGGCTTGGTATGTTATTGAAAATAACCAAGGTTAAAGTTCAAGTAAGCTGAAATAAATAACAGTTAATCACATCATAAGTCGGGAAAGTTTGATAACAAATTTACTTATTATGCTTCACATACGTTGATTATCTCAATAAAAACTTTTGGTTAACTTTGAGCAATCTCAATCAGAATAAGTAATATCTAATTTGAAAATTATGTAACTTTATGTGTGAATTCACTGAAGGTTTTTCAGAGGCCTTAGTGCGCCTGTGACTGGTGATCACACGCACACAATCTGTCGACTGCATTGTCGACGACACCTTTTTAACAAATAATAAATAACTCATGAAGTACTTTTTATTCATGGCTAGAGTCAAAACTCAAAGTAGACTAAAATTATACTAATAAAATCTTCTATAACCTAACACCAAAAACCCATGACCACGAACCCGTGAGTAAATCATTAAAATTCACTGTGTACTACCAGAACATCAGAGGAATGCGCACAAAATTGAGTGAAATTAATGTTGCGGTTAATGTCAATCATTATGATATGATTGTGTTATCCGAAACATGGCTCAATGATAACATCAATGATGGCGAACTTTTCGACGCCCGCTACAATATTTACAGAAGGGATAGGGCATCCAGCGCACTTACAGGAAGAGAAGGAGGTGGCGTTCTTATTGGTGTTTCCAAGACATATGATTCCGCGCGGGTTTGTCAGTGGGAAACCTCTGCAGAAGACCTCTGGGTGCGCGTGAGGGTTAATGAAGGCAAGAAAATAAACATTTGCGCAATCTACTTACCACCCCCTGTGACACAGCAGCATCTGGATATGTTTCTCAATTCGGTCACGAGTGTCAATGAAACTACTGGTGAAGAAATTATAGTAGTCGGAGATTTTAATCTCGGTTTCATCGACTGGAACCAGGACCCTAGACAATCTCATGCAACTTCTACTATCCCGTCAAACTATAACAATAACCTAGGGTACTCTCTTATTGATTTCATGTCTTTAAACAGTATGTCACAATATAATGCTATTAAAAACACTAATAATAGATCGTTAGACTTGGTGTTTTCAAATATGCTGGGTGCAGTGGCCAGGAGGTCCGCCTCACCTATCTATAGAGAAGATTGTCACCACCCTCCTTTGGAGATTGATTTTATTTTAAAGACGTATGTTCCACTAAAACATGTAACATTGACTAAATTTAACTTTAAGGCAGCTGACTACGAACACATCAATAAACAACTAAAAGAAATACGTTGGAAGGAGCTACTGGAATCATGTATAAATGTTAACCTTATGGTAGAAGTTCTATATAAAACCGTTCAAAACATTATAAATGACAATATTCCTAAAATCAAGAATAAAAGTAAAAAATTTCCCCCTTAAAAGTAAAAAATTCTAAAATCTTAGTAAAAATTCTCAATGAAAAAGAAAAGCTCAGACAACGTTTTAAAAAATACAGTAATCCACGTGATGAACTTGAGTACAGAATGCTCGACAATAGAGCACGGTTGGTTATTAGGAGTTGCTATAGGAAGTACGTCTACTCTGTTGAGAATAAGATCCAGTCGAACCCTAAAGCGTTTTGGTCCTTTATCAAGACAAAAAATTCAAAATCTGGCTCCATACCTTCTGAAATGACATTTAACGATAAACTAGCAGCAACAGGTGCCGAAATATGCCAACTATTTGCTGATCAATTTTCATCAACATTTTCTGACCTAAGCAGTAAAAATGAAGCACCAATAAATACCCAAATATTTCCTCAATTCATACTTAGTAGAATTGCTTTTACTGAGAGGGAAGTTCTTAAAGCACTTAACCGGATTGATGTTACCAAAGGTTCTGGTCCTGATGGGTTAACACCACTTTTTATTAAAAAATGTGCCCGTAATTTAGCTTATCCTCTCACTTTAATTTTTAATAAATCTCTCGAAACGTCCACGTTTCCAACAGAATGGAAAAAAGCTAACGTAGTGCCAATATATAAGAAGGGTGATTGCGCAGATGTAAAGAACTACAGACCAATATCAATCCTGTCCATTTTTTCAAAACTTTTTGAGTCAATGATTTGCCCAATTTTAACATCCCATGTTAAAACACAACTTTCCCCTCAACAGCATGGTTTCTGCAGGAACAAATCCACTGTCACCAATTTGGTTTCGTATTTGGACGAGATCTGTATGAGCATCGACTCTGGCCAACAGATCGATGCTCTTTATACTGACTTCAGCAGTGCTTTCGATAAAGTTGACCATGAAATCCTGCTCTTGAAACTGCATGCGTTTGGTGTACATGGAACCCTGTTGAAGTGGTTCGAATCATATTTATGCGGGCGAACACAAAGAGTGGTGGTAAACGGCTATCGATCACCGGAGTATATTGCAACCTCCGGTGTGCCCCAGGGATCTCATACCGGGCCTGTCCTCTTCATTGTGTTTATAAACGATATAGTCAACTGCATCAAGCATAGCCAATGTTCCTTGTTTGCAGATGACCTAAAAATATATCGCCAAATAAAAACACAAGAAGACATTGAGCTGCTCCAATCTGACCTAAATTCAGTTCAGGACTGGTGTGTGGTAAATGGGATGAGTTTGAATGCCAGCAAATGTAATCACATTACATTTACGCGAAAAAAGCACCCCTTACCTTCTTCTTACTCCCTCAATGGAACATCTTTGCAAGAAGTTAAAAACATACGGGATCTAGGGGTAGTGCTTAGCAGTGATCTTTCATTTGCCACGCATATTAACAATGTCATTAAGAAGGCTATGAAAATGGTTGGGTTTATTAGTAGAGTTGGCAAGGAATTTAGTGGAACCGTAGCCTTGAAAGTCTTGTATAATGCCTTTGTGCGCAGTCTAGTGGAATATGCATCTCCCGTCTGGAATCCTACCTATAATATTCATATGGACCGTCTTGAGCGAGTTCAAAAAAAATTCACTAGATGCTTGCGGTTTAAAGATCACAAATGCCCTTACAGAGCCGATTACGTAGAACGGCTAAGTCATTTCAAAATGGACTCGTTGAAGCGACGAAGGGCTTTAAATGATTTGATATTATTACATAAAACCGTAAACGGGACCACTTCAACGCCAGGTCTTCTTAACAAAATTAGCTTCGACGTGCCTCGTCACTCTCACGTCAGGTCCAAGCGCGCCACTAGAACATTTATTACTAAGACGAGTCGCACAAACCTGGGACGTCATGCTCCTCTTAACAGAATGTTCATTTTATACGACAGAGTCTGCTCCATCGACAACAGTATTGATATTTTTTCTGATAGTCTGCCAAAATAAAAAATAAAATCATAAGAATCGATTTGTGATCAGCTGCCTCCCCCTACTAATTTACTTGTCTAATTGATTTATTTTTAATTTGAAATAATATGATACAATTTAATTTAATAATTTATTTCTAATTTTAATTAATATATGTTCGTATGTGTGTGTTTCAATTATGGAAATGATTTAATTTGATAATATGTACTTTGATAATATTGGAATGGTAATTTTAATAATTTTTAATTTCATTAATAATTAATTAAGTTTTAATAATATAACTTGACATTTTGCTTTTTTTTTACAATTATTTAGTTTTAATAACTGTTGAATTCTAATTTAATCAATGACATATATATCGGAGATAGGAGGGCTATCTTCAATAATACCCTCGGTCTGTGGGCATATCGTGGGTATGCAATGCACAAAGCAGGTAACTTATGCCGTTTTAGAGATAGTTCTTGTTCCAATTTTATCAAAGCAGCGGATTCGGCCACCAATCGTTTCGCTTTTTCCCAACTAAAACACACTTGTTCAAGTTCACACACGCCACTTTTGGCTACTTCTCAACTCTATGGCGGGAGAACCCACTCAGAGTGCCTCTATGACACCCCTGCTTTTTATTGGCTAAGAGAATCTCTTCCGGCAAATTACTGCTTGTATTATCCAATCCAAATCGAGTATTTTGACATAAGAAAAATAAAGTGTTGTCAATCGAATAAAATCGAACTGAGAATTGATCAGAAGCTAAATGTTGCCAATTAAACAAACCTGAAGTAATAAGTTTACAAGCGATATACCTTCCTCCGATACGGCCATCTTGACATTCAAACGGTCCCACGTTTGATGTAAAGCGACGAGTAACATCGTTACTCAATAAAAAAAAACAAAAACCAAGAGATAAAAAAAATAGGTAATAGGTTAAGTTCGGCCGCTCCTGACCAAATAAAAAAAATAACGTGGTCGTAACATCTTCCACATGAAACCTTCAATCAACACCTTATATTACCAGCCTACAACAAAACTCAAGTACATCTTTACTCAAGAAAACTGAATTCTCATAGCTTTCACACTGTTCATTTGTTTTCTCCATGTAAATCTAGGTCTCCACACCATACACCGTACACAACCATCGTCGTACTATCGAACCAGCCACCTCACCATTTAGACAACCATATTAACACATTCTAAATGGTTACCGAAGCACCAGAGGTACCAGGTTCCCAACAAACGCCAAGTCGGTCTCGAAGCACTAAGTGTGCCAGAAACCACCCAAACGCCCAACACAACATACCATGTCAGATACACCAAACAACAGGTCACCGAGGCCCCAGAGGGACCAGGCTCCCCCAGACATACAACAGGTCACCGAAGCCCCAGAGGGACTAGGCTCCCCCCAGACAACAGGTCACCGAAGCCCCAGAGGGACCAGGCTCCCCCAGACAACCGGTCCTCTCGAGGCAACAAGACTGCCAGATACCTATGCCACATACACAAAACAACAGGTCACCAAAGCCCCAGAGGGACCAGGCTTCCCCAGACAACCGGTCCTCTCGAAGCAACAAACTGCCAGATACCCATGCCACATACACTAAACAACAGGTCACCGAAGCCCCAGAGGGACCAGGCTTCCCCAGACAGATAACAGGACTCCAAAGCCCCAGAGGGACCAGGTTCCCCCTTACAAATCCAGCAATGTTTCTTGGTCCCACAGCAATCGCTGTAGCTCCTGATGGTCAACCCAGTGACCACCCTGCAACCATAGTCATCCTGACCAGGCCTCGTAACCCACCACGGTTACAGCAGTCATCTTACTGACCACTCACCTCGTAACCCACCTCGGTTACAGCAGTCATCTTTGACCACTCACCTCGTAACCCACCTCGGTTACAGCAGTCATCTTACTGACCACTCACCTCGTAACCCACCTCGGTTACAGCAGTCATCTTACTGACCACTCACCTCGTAACCCACCTCGGTTACAGCAGTCATCTCTGACCACTCACCTCGTAACCCACCTCGGTTACAGCAGTCACCGCAGCGACTACTCATCACCGTACAGTCAATCCTTTGACCATACACACGACCTCACCATTGCTAGATTGATTTGAATCAGTCTTCAACACAGTACATTCAGTTACTTCAATGGGTACTTGATCTTTCAGCTTTCCTCTAACTCATCCTGAACCAAAGCCTTTAATGCAACACATAGCTGCCACCATTCAGAACTCCAATAACCATAAACAGCACCTCTAAACCAAAATCAAATTTGTTATTTCAATCTTCATTCTCAGTACTGAATACAACAGCAATCTCAAATTCAGGATTTCTTACCCAGCCAAAAGCATATTCAAGAACTCCATTTTATGTTCATGATTTCATACCAAACCCTCAGTGCGATAGGTATAACTACCAACATCAAACACTACCAATTTTGCAAACTAAAATTGAAAATGAAATCATGCACCGCATGTCACCGAGTTTACATCTGCGTTAACATTATCTTATCCAACTTGCTCAGATAGCAAATAAAACAAAATTACGTTAGGTATGTTCACAATGACCAGCACAGAACATTCAACAAGTTAGAACACCACAACCATTACTGACAGAATACTTTAAATTCCACATTTATTATTCAAGGTAGGTACTAGCCTACATGACACCACACAATCACACAATTCACAAATTCACACCTTTCGTTAAAGAGATGTTACAATTATTAAAACTTTTGAACAATGTTCAAGATTACCGAGGCCAAGCATCGTTGAACAACACAGAACAAGGAAACCATTCCTAGTTTCCTCCAAAAAACAAAAGCTCCTGTACCAAGTAAATCAAATAGAACCTAAGTGTCCCATTCATGGTCCACAATCAACAATAACTTAGCAAATACATTTACCTGCACAGAATGCACTTTCAACTTAAATGCCGAATTAACTCTTGACTCTGTCATCTCTCTGACCCACGAAACTGAGAAACTGTTCTATGTAAATTAAAATGTTGCCAATTGAACATCTATCTCATCTTCAGCCACAACTTCAGCAGTTATTGGCCCTCGGGCATCTCATAATACCTGAATACGTCTTCTAGACACCATCTACATGTCTAGTTGCACTTTTCATTTGCCATAGTCCACTTAAATAATTTTTATTTGTAGGTAGGTATCGTTAGAATGACATGTAATCAGTTGGTTCATTCTCTACAATGCGATATATAACAACTACAGACATTAACTTTACCTTTATTCAACCGTTGGTAGCAACAAAACTAAACGCCAACTGTATTGGCTATACTAACGTTAATCCTCGTGATGTCTGCAGGTTGTAAGATTGCAAATCGAGTCGACCAACAAACTATTTAACTAAACTTTAACACCGGTTTGAAAATAATCTTGATCATATAACTCTTAACTGAAAGTTATTGCATGTTTTTGCAACAAAGCAAAAGTTAAAAGTCTAATCCTCACAGTGACTCACACTTTGTAACGACTTATTAATAATCTAGTCTTTATCCAGTAATTTATAAGTTAAAAATCATATCACAGTTAAAAGTTATTTGTTTATGTTTTGTCTTGTCCGATTTTTTTCGAACTTTTTCGAATGTTGACACTTACATGTCACTGTCTAATAGAGATGAGCAAGGGATGGCGATCTGTTATCAATTAATCGACGTATCGATTTAAAGGCAAAAAATAAACAAACAATTTTTCAATCGATATCCAGCGTATCGATATTTCGCCCTAGAATATCGAGATTCGATTTTTCTGTTTTGATATGAACCAAAATATTATTTAAAAATAGTCGAATGTATTACACAAAGATATTTGAATTCAACGTTAACAAAATAAATTTCTTTCCCTTTTACCTGATACTTTAATTTAGTTGTAAAAACAATCCCAATTAGCCAAAGATGTGAAAAGATACACTATTATTACGATTTTTCTTTTTAATTTCCATAACTGGATTCACACTTGCATTAAAAATACCAACGCGAATAGTTAGAATGTACGTTATTTTCAAAGAAAAGCATATTCACAAATTTCCTTGAAGATCAAATCAACAACAAACTCAGTGGTAATAATATTTACGGGCAATCTGAAGTGACACCTATTAATAAAGAATGCATGGCTAAAATGCCTAGTATCTTTACTTCTCGATTATCAGTAGTGAGTAAACTAAAAACCTATTCTTAAATGTGTGTACTCTTGTGACAGCACTAGTGGTCACAAAACCGTATATTGTTCTAACATCATGCAACATAAAATAATGTAATGAAATCTAATTTCTTTCCGTTTTGTTCTCACATTCCAATGCTCCAAGTACATTAGAAAGATGAAATTGCAAAAATCGTTTCATTGTTTATTTTGTTGGTAAATAAAAACAATTAAATACTTGAAACAAAATATTTCCAAGCTTGAGCCCGTCAAAGATTTAAAAGATGGCGTGACATGCACGGACTTCTCATTCTGTCTATGCAAAATTTTTTTGTTTGTTTTTAAATTGATCACGAAAAAACAACATGCTCGTATTCAATAAGCTCCCCCAAGCAATAAATCACAGCATAATGGGGTCCCGAATCCAATTTCGATGATTATTGAAAGAAACCTACAGTATCAATACCATTACATAGATGGCGCTGTTTGATTTTTCTACTCTTTTCATGTAACTTACATTAAACATTTCCATTAAACAACATAATGCAATAGTTATAAATTGCAATTAATGCAACAATTAATTATAAAACTTAGGTACTTCCAAATCCAATACATACTTCGGCTGCCACAAATGTATGCCAATGCACAGATAGTTGAATGCAGATCAAAGTAACATACCTTTAAGCCTGTACACCCGGAAAGGTCAGGCAGCAGTGCCAACCATGCACATGTCCAGACTCCTAGGTGCTATCACAAAATATTAAATTGATTGATCACCGCAGCGGCATGAATAAAACCACTAAATTTCCTCTTTCATAGCGCTGTAGACTGCAGGTTGTATGTTGCCTCTTGAAATGGAACCTGAGCTCCACACTTATCTTGTAGCACTACACGCAGCCGGTCACAACAGGTCTTGTGGTATCCACAGCCATGTTGAAGGGCTCAGACGTCCGTGCTATTTGTTGCATATTGTGTGAATGGCTGAAAAATTCATGTCTATGAGCAAGATTTCCACAAGCTTATAGTTTTATTGAATCAAGTTGTAGCTTAGGATGTTTGCTCTCTTGCACTGTATTTGCACAAGTGGTCTTAATCTCTTGCGAATTCCGCTGACAGTATGAATCTGGCTGAGTTTCATTTAGCATCATAACGAAAATAACAATTTATTTTAAATTTTAGCCACTATAAACCAAGAAAAACAATATTGTGGCTAAACTTCATAAGGCATTAGATTGGTACTTATTATTGTCGGAATACTTAAGTTTATACTTCCCTGAACATCACCACCACAGTTGCGTTTCCCAAGTATCTAGTCAGGATTGTTCCGTCGATTCGTTTGCGTCGATGTCATCATTAACTTCATCATTATCTGCAACCTGACTTCGCATATTGTCTAGGATAGGCCACACGATACGGTTGAACTTGGGCAACATGATATTTCTGTCTTTAGTAGCCGGCAACCATCTCCATTAGGTAGGTAGGTAGGTACTTCCATGCTAATTTTCGCGCACCAGAGCGCGCCAACCATTACTCGTCTCCTTTGGTCCATCATCGCTTTGTGCGTGCATTGTTTTCACTTCCGATATCGGAGATAGGAGGGCTATCTTCAATAATACCCTCGGTCTGTGGGCATATCGTGGGTATGCAATGCACAAAGCAGGTAACTTATGCCGTTTTAGAGATAGTTCTTGTTCCAATTTTATCAAAGCAGCGGATTCGGCCACCAATCGTTTCGCTTTTTCCCAACTAAAACACACTTGTTCAAGTTCACACACGCCACTTTTGGCTACTTCTCAACTCTTTTTCTCTCAACTCCTTTTTAACTCCCAAAACGCGCGTCCGCGCGTATCTTTTCTAACTTTACGACCCAATATGGCGGGAGAACCCACTCAGAGTGCCTCTATGACACCCCTGCTTTTTATTGGCTAAGAGAATCTCTTCCGGCAAATTACTGCTTGTATTATCCAATCCAAATCGAGTATTTTGACATAAGAAAAATAAAGTGTTGTCAATCGAATAAAATCGAACTGAGAATTGATCAGAAGCTAAATGTTGCCAATTAAACAAACCTGAAGTAATAAGTTTACAAGCGATATACCTTCCTCCGATATATATATATAGGTATAACTTTTGAAAATTATAATAATTTGTATATTTCTATTATTGTTTAATTCTCTCATTCTAATTTTATTTTAAAATGTATTTACAAGAATGTTATAACCAATTTTAGTTTATTTTTTTTTCAATTTTATGTTTGTTTTATATTCCTTTTAAAATGCATGCGACTTACGTTGTAAATGATGTGCATGCCTATTAGTGACTTGATTGCACAGAATCTTTTCTAGATGTTTCTTTGTAATGTTAATGTGTAATTGAGTCGTTGGTGTACCTTGTTAATAAATAAATAAATAAAATGAGGTCTAATATTGTTTTTTTATTTTTCTAAAAGATATTCTGTAGAAGTCCTACTCCGATTTAAAGAATTTAACAGGCTGAGTTCATAGGCTTTTTATCCCGAAAAAATTAAAGGTTTCTGTGGAATAGGGCACGGGAACGAAGCTGTAGGAAAAGGCTAGTTTAATATAGAAGACTGAAAAAATAGAACACTTACAAAAGGAAAAACCGTCAGTGCTCCGTAGACCAATTGAAATTTGACCAATTGGTCTATGGGGAAAATTGCATGTTTCCATCGTCCAATTACCAACTGGGCTATGGAGCACACTGGACGTAAACCAAAACTATGTTCCATTGTCACATTAAAACCCTGAGTTCACACCAGTTTCTTATACTTTGGGTTCAAAGAAGCCTTTGTTATATTTTTGGTTCACATAAAACTGAATTCAAAAAACCGGCCAAGTGCGAGTCGGACTCGCGCACGAAGGGTTTTTTTTATTAGAAACCTCAATATCATTTTTGAAGATCTATCCACACGTATGGGCCCGATGAAAAAATAATTTTGAGTTTCAGTTATGTAAGTATGAGGAACCCCCAAAATGTATTGTTTTTTTTCTATTTTTGTGTGAAAATCTTAATGCGGTTCACAGTATACATCTACTTACCAAGTTTCAACAGCATAGTTCTTATAGTTTTGGAAAAAATGGCTGTGACATACGGACGGACAGACAGACAGACAGACATGACGAATCCATAAGGGTTCCGTTTTTTGCCATTTGGTTACGTAACCCTAAAAATGAGGTAAAGTCACAGAAAAATCTGAATTATCAATATTTGTAAAATATACGTAATAATAAATATTATCACCAAAATTCAAGTTCATTGGTCAATGGGGAGTTAAAAATACTTCGGCACATAATTTTGTAAAAAAGCTGACTTTGGTTGCTTCTCATTCCTTTGTTTTCAAATATTTAAAAATAAAACAGTATTTATCTACTCAACGAGTTCTAAACAATGATACCCTATTCGATGGGTTAGGTCAAATTCGGCCAGTAAAAGTAGTTTTTACTGTAAGGGAGACTGTAGCTGAAACGTTTGGCTGTAATACTTGTGTGACAGAAGACAGACAGACACGTGAGTCCGCAACACGTGACGTGAGTCGTGACAGCAATAGAGCTCCGTTTGGACCCTTCAGATATAGAACCCTATAAAGAACACTTATTATTTTTTGCGAACACTATTATTGACATAAATACCAAACAAAAGGGTATTTTTTTATTTATTAATGTCATTTTACTTATCGAGTTAACAGTTTTTATTTATTAACATATATACAATTGAATATTCTAAGAAAAACAAACCTATATACAAATACAAAAGGCAGACGGCAAAAAAAGCTCATAGTGCATCAAAAAATTCGTCCACATCGATGTCAATGGGAAACGTGCCCAGAACGCTGGCGGCATTGCCACGTTGTATGGCAATGCTAATTCTCTGGCCGAAGAAAAGGCCAGCCCTCTGGTCACGTGAAGAGTCGACGAGCTTTGTGCTAATTTCTCGAAAAACTCGATGCGCACTCGGACCCCATGGACCTAATGTTTCAACCCCAAACGGCTCAAACATATAACTTCCAATAAGGTTGTTATATTTGCGCCGTTTGAGGTTTTCTGCACCGGCAGCAGCCGCCCCAGCACAGCCCGCCGTGCTAAGAAGATGGGATGGCGCAAGGGTGTCGACACATGTTGCATCCCACACCAAAGGCCTACCCACCTTCCAAGGCATTATGGTCATCCCGTCTGGTCTCTTCCCATCGTCGCGTGCCAAGCCATTGGGTTCTAAAACAGCTGGCACCCCGGCGGTGACAAGAGCCCGACGTATGATGTCATTAATGCTGGCGTGCCGTGCTATCCGGCCAGCACTCCTACTGCAGGATAGGCCATGGTGACCGAGGCGGTCGACTGCTTCACCACATTGACAACGATGTGGAGCTCCACTAGGAGCACCCAAACACTATTATTGAAGTAACATATTAAAAAATCGAATAAGAAGACCTGCGGGTGCTCTTGGTAAAAATTTTCATACAAATTTTGTTGTGATTCCAAATTCAAATCACATATAAGTACAACGGCATTTGCCGATTCACCATTTTATACCGTCTGTACCTTTCAATAAACTAAATAACACAGCAATAATACATTCAGTCACATAACGTTTTGTAGGCGTATCCAAGTCTCATTAATTTTAATTCCAAACGTGATTAATTCACAGACTTGTTAGTACAAATCGGTATACAGATGGCTGTACAGACTCAGTGACAATTTGTCACTTCATCTAATAATATCGCGACTGTCTCGTCGAAACACAGATGGCGATGACGTACTGACCAGCACGATCATTTTTGTGAGATGATTAATTTGCCCAACTGAAATTAGATAGACTGTGACATTTTGGGAATGGTGTCACTGTAAATGTTTTTGTGACGAAGGTTTTAGTTATTAAGGGTAGATATGGCATATAATTAAAATATTTCACAACAGTGTGCTGGTGCCTACACTTATGTATGGAAGTGAAGGTTGGGTATGGCAAAAAAGACATGAAAGTAGGATTAATGCAGTAGAAATGCGTTCTTTGCGAAGTATGTGTGGTGTAACTTTAAATGATAGATTGAGGAATGAGGTAATAAGACAAAGTTGTGGTTTAAAAGAAGATGTAGTGACTAAAATTGAAAAGAGTATGTTAAGATGGTTTGGTCATGTTGAGAGAATGAATGAAGGGCGACTAACGAAAGGTATTTACATGGCAGACGTGAATGGAAACGCCGGGAGGGGACGCCCTAGAAAGACATACATAGACCTTATAGGTGATGTTCTTCAGAAAGGCCAGGTGCGCAGTACTCATAACCGGCGTGTGTGTATGACTAGATGTATGAATGTGAGTGAAGCAAAAGAAGTATGTAAGGATCGTAGCAGGTGGCGTTCTGTAGTTTCTGCCTACCCCCATGGGAAAAAGGCGTGAGTTTATGTATGTATGTATGTATGTATGTATTTAGTTAATAAAAATTTGTTAGATTGTAAGAAGATTTATTTTATTTATTAGTTTATCTTCGCACTTGATTTCCCTGAAACAATTACAGCAATGGAGCGTATACTTATAATAAACTAAGTCTAGGTTTTTCACGATGTTTTCCTTCACCGTTTTCAGCGATGTCCAAGATAAACTTAGAATGTACATATGAATTGAAAAAGTCACATTTGTACTTGCTCGGATTTGAACCCACGACTTTAAGCACGATAAACTAGGTCTTAGCCACTGGGCCACCACGACATATGAACGAGTAAGATCAGTGTCGCCGTGTAACATAAATGAAGTGTTTTAGGGTTTCGATCCCAAAGGGTAAAAACGGGACCCTATTACTAAGACTCCTCTGGCCGTCTGTGTGTCACCAAGCTGTATCTCAAGAACCGTGATAGCTAGACAGTTGAAATTTACACAAATGATGTATTTCTGTTGCTACTATAAGAACAAATACTAAATACAGAATAAATTAAACATTTAAGTGGGGCTCCCATTCCCCTTCAACAAACTTGATTGTTGTGTCGTTTTATGCGATAATGGTACGCGCGGTACCCTTTGTGCGCGAGTCCGACTTACACTTGGCTGGTGTTCTTTTTTTTTTTTTACTATGTTTAGGCCTGTGTTTGACCACAATCTCACCGTGGTCAGTGATGATGTGGCCGATGGTGGTAAGCACACAAAGCCTAGAAGGGAACTGGCTCTCAAGTGCTGCTGTCGGAACACACCGGAAGGTGCTTGGCGACAGATTTTCAACTTGAGGGTGGTTGCCAGCCAGGCGGGTACTACAAAGTACCCTACCACCGTGCTATGGTTTCCTTACGATGTTTTCCTTCACCGAAAGCTCAAGCTCATTGTAGGATTCGAACCCGCGACCTTCGTCTCGGTATCCGACGTCACTACCACTGAGCTATCATCGCCTTAATATGTCACAATGTGGATTTTTCTAAAACCGAGAGAAATGGAATGCCTTTGCCTTTCAGAGCGATAACACAAGCTAAACACGAATAAATAACTATGCTTGATTATGAATATCGATAACGAAAAATATGTCAAATTGAAGATCTTTTGTCTATTCAGCCTTTCATTTCCCAAATTCCTAAACTTACAGTGTTTTATATGTAAATGATAATAAAGAGAAGTATCTTCATTTCTTTTGTCTCCTGTTTCTACTCATTCATTCAGGTCGAGCACCTGTGCACAGTTCTGCTCGAGTGGGTTTTAAAATTAGAGATAATGAAAATGCTATCGCTTTCCCTCTTGCATTTTACCTTACACATGAAGCCAGCTGTTTCGATAAGGAAACAAGTAAAATTTTGAAAACCCCCGGCACATTTTTATTTTATGCTACATAATTTATATAGTAGTAGACACGCTTCAATCGACAATCTATTGAACACGTTATTATGACACGATATCTTCCGAAAACATACCGATTCAAACAAGAAAACGCCAATAAGTTTAGAACGGCTGCACCGATTTTCATCAAACATAGCTAAGAAAACTCTCGATAAAGTCATTTCTCAAAAAAAAAACGAAATCAAAATCGGTTCATCCATTTAGTAGCTATGATAGATAGATACACAAACACACAGGTACCCACGCCAAACTTATACCACTCCTCGTTTTCCGTCGGGGGTTAAAAAGATGATTTCTTTCATTTTATTGCAGAATTTTGTTTAATTTTTTTGCCAGTGTGTTATAATTTCTGGCGCACTGGAAAAAAAAGAAACAAAATTCTGCAATAAAATGAAATAAATCGCCATTATTACGTTGTTATATTTCATCCAGTTAGTTAATATACATGAATCGAATTGCAATATTTTATTTTATAAACCTGGTAAACTTCAGTACTGATCGCCTCATGAAAGGACCATGCGTCATTTTGGGCCCATTTTTCAACATTGTTCAACAGTGATGAATTATATGTCATATGAAACCTCTTGATCTGTACTTTATTTCATTATATGGCAGCTAAGTTCATATCCAGCGCAAAAATGGTGTTTTGGTGCATTTTTGTAAATCGACTCTGTCTCTGTCACCTCTGACCTAGACTAGAGTCAAGAGCAAACACATCACAAATAAAAAAAATAAAAAAAATCTGTTTTGTTTTGGTATTACATTATAGTTAGATGTCAGTCTGTAATTCAGATTATAAATACCTCTTATTTGACTAAAAATACAATAAAAAGATCAACATATAGGCTTAGAGTGCCCTGGTAGGGTAGGTAGTTAGGTAGTGGGGTAGGTAGGTAGTGAAGGTATGGTAGGCAGGGTAGATAGATAGGGGTTGACGGGAGCGTCATGTCATGTACAATCTTTGTGCCTGCAGCTTCATTCCCGTCAACCCTACCCACCTAACCTACCTAAAGTGCCTACCCTACCTACCTACCCTAACTTCCCTGCCTACCTTACCGACCGTAACTAGCCTGCCTACACTACCTTTTTTAATATTTCTTGTTTCGGGGTGGAAATCTTCATTGGATGTCCTTCCCCTGAGGAGTCTGTCAGACACCTATGGACCACCCCGGTATTCCATCTCACAACTATGCCGGAGGTCGCGGAAACGTACGATCCTTCCGAAACCCCCGGCTAGTACCGGCCCGCATCTGCGGACCTGAACCTCGTGTTGGGAAGGAGTGAGGTGTTTGAATCCCCCCGCGACACCTAAGAGGGGCGCGCGTGGAACACTACGCGCCACGACTTCGGCGATGGGTCCTGATATTTGGGGGCGACGGACGTCCTCGAGTCCGTCGCAGTGACGCGAGTACCTTCGCCCCCTGCTCCCAGGGCGGGGATCCCGCCAGTACACAAGCCACCTCATAGGAGATCCCGTGATGAATCTGACGGCCATCGCTCTCTATGGCTTATACAGAACAGTGATACTGCCGGCCGTCAAGTCAGCCGCCCAGATTGGAGCTCCATATAGGGCCATCGATCACACTAGCCCCACGTACAACACCCACACCATTTTTACAATTTTTTTTGAACATAACAAAACGCCATTTTCGCGCCGGAGATGAACTTAGGTGCCATAGAACGAAAGCTTTCATATGTTATAGGTTTTATCACTTGCACAATTTTGAAAAGTGGGCCCAGTGTTCATACAAAAGTGCTCATGGTCCTTTGTAGTAAGAACAATATATTTAAGTATTTTGAAAACAACATGTTTTTTTCCTGAATTATAATTTAAAGCAGATTTAAACAATAAAAAAGTACCAGACAACTTATCTTTTTTACAATAATACGCCTTAGGATTGGTTTCTGAATTAAGAATGTGGAGTTAAGAACGTGTCAACCCATACTTTTACGCTAAATTTTGACAGATTTTTAGACGTACTTTCGTCTTTGACAAATACTCAACTTCAAATTGATAATCGATCAAACGGGGATAAGTACAATCAAGACTTTAAGTAATTCATCTTTGTAAGACCCTTCAATTAAACATTCAAGGTTTAACTGTAGATGAAACTATGAGAGAGGGTAGTAACAAGTAGTTTGAATTTGGAATTAGTTAGAAACCAATCACGGAGCGATGAGGTCTCCCAATTAACTAATCACATGTCGTTAAAGCAAACTCGATCAACTTTGTATCACCCTTTGGGTAGATGGTTTATATCTAGAGACGGAATACAATAACTATGGACTTAAAACCACAAAAGGTAGTATTGATATAATTAGGTACACTCTTTGCGCTGTAGCATGGTGCGTGACATTTCGTTTCACTCTTGCCGCGATTTAACAAATTATGACTTAGTATTTCAGCTGTACCAAATTCGTTATGTATTAATTCATTAATAACTGTAGCAAACACAAAGAGTGTAGTAACTGAATGAATTTATACAGTAATTGTAAGCTTCTAACACTATTTACCTATTATATTATATCAGCCCATACTGACCCACTTTTGGGCAAAGGCCTCTTTTCACTCTTTCCAATAAATTATTTTCTATTCTTTCCACTTATTAAGGCTGTTATCTATTGTAGTATTGGAAGTCGCAAAGCTGGTGAAATGAACTAGACTGTTTGATTTATTTATTACAATTGCTCTCTGCACTTGTTGGGTCAATCTGTAAGTGTCAATAATTATATAATTACATAAGACAAATAATTATTAATAATTTGAAATTCACACAGACTAAACACAGACAGGCATATCAATTTAACTAGCATTAATAAACAAATCATAATTCAATAATAACGGACCAATAATAAAAAAAGACGTAAACAAGAAGAAAATCATGCTGTGCAGTCGGAGGATACATATTCGCGAGCTGGCTGACCAAAACCAGATGTATCCTCCGACTGCACAGCTTGATTTTCTTCTTGTTTACGTCTTTTTAGTTCGCTTTTTAAGCAGTCGGGTATTTTGATTTTTTTAATTAACTTTTTTATTTATAACTTTTTAGTTAACATTTTATTCGAATTAGGTACATTTAAATATATAAGTGTTATATATTTTTGAAATCACCTCTTAAAACCCTTTATTTTGATACCTCACACGATGGGTTTGGAAGAAAAAATAAAATTGGCCCCCCACAATATGGCGCCCAAAAGCCGCCATTTTTCTATTTTCCAATTTTAATGTAGCCTATGACACTCGCAAAGTTAAGACGAATCGATTGACGTATGAATCATCAAAATCGGTAAACGCGTTTGTTCTCTGGAACGCCACATAGGAACAAACATACATACATACATACATATATACATACATAACTAGACTGATAAACACATTACCCTCCTTCGGCAGTCGGGTAAAAAATCAATAATCATAATTAAAATTCAGTAATATTTCAACAATAACAATTTCATAATAATCGCTAAAACCATTTATCAACACGAGAGTCATGAGAGATTAGGCCTTTTATTTGGCTATGATCACGGAAAAAAAAAGATTTTGGCATAGAGCAGATAACTTTCATCTATGTGCTCTCTCATGTTTACCAAACTTGTACCTGTTCAACTTTTTTTGTCAAGAAATAAATACGTATCTCTTTAATAGACATCTGAGGTTGGTTTTCTTCTATATTTAAAAATAAATCTCACTGTTATGCCACGTCGTAAGGGAGTAGGTTAATAGTCAAAGATTATGGATATAACGGTATTCTCGTAACTATTCTGAGAACCCATTATAGAGTTGCACATAATATT
This sequence comes from Anorthoa munda, assembly GCA_945859665.1. NCBI lineage: Eukaryota > Metazoa > Arthropoda > Insecta > Lepidoptera > Noctuidae > Anorthoa > Anorthoa munda. The sequence continues at coordinate 11,558,483 of OX243900.1, read as the reverse complement.
CAGTCGAGATAAGCTATTTCTGTAATATTCGCCCTTCCACAACGATAACAGCTCAGAGAGGTGCTTATATTTAATGTACAACGAAATTTACAAAAGCTCTTAAAACCAAAATTATGTTAACACTAATAACATAAACATGTCTGTTTATATTATTATGAAAATAATTGTTAGGATCGTGGGCATTACATATGGTGCACCCCTACCTTTAGTTCCGGGTTTCGCCCCAGTTTTTCGCCGAAACTTCTCAAATATGCGTGGGGAGAGATAGGGATGTCACCTGCATCGGGACCTAATGTGCCATTAGGTCGGGAAACGGGTTGCGATGGGTTAGACACCGCGTGTCGACAGTGTAAGGGTTAAGTGATATGGACCAACTTGCGTTTTCAATTAACGTTTTGTTTCCTTCTTCGCAATTTATTAGGTTTTGGATTAGGCGTAGTTTTACGGTGGCCCGTCTACCTGTTTTTGTATTATTAAACTTCTGGTTCCAAATGACAGATTCTAAAGTCTATGTTCGTCGCTTTTCCAATATACATATTTTGGTCCACCGTTTCAAAAACAAAGCAGCAGTAAATCTCTTCACATCATCATCAAAATCATTCACATCCTGTCTTCTCCCACCGCTTGGCACAGGTTTTTCTTTGCCAATTCCCACGCTCCTGTGCCAATATTCATTCAGGTTGTACCTGTGATGGCAAGTAACTTCATTGGTAACTGTAAATCTATACTAATAATAATTGTCTGTAAGTTTGTTTGTAATGGATAAACTCAAAAACTACTTGAAAATTATTTCACCTATAGAAAGCTACATTATTCCTGAGTGGCATAGGCTATTTTTTAAACTGTGGGGTGGGCTACGGGAGCGAAGCTGCACGGAAAAGCTAGTCGATGATACAACAAATAAAATAAAAAATTCAAACACCCAAAATTGTAATTATATAATATATCGACAATCTACCGAAACACGTAAATATAACACGATATCTTGCGATTCAAAAGTAAAATGCGCATAACTTTTGAATGATTGTCTTAAGAAATTAAGAAAACTCTCTCTCAAAATCGGTTCATCCGTTTAGGAGTTATGATGCCACAGATAGTTACACAAAGACACGGATATAAACGTCAAATTTATAACACCCCTCTTTTCCGTCGGGGATTAAACTTATTTTATATTACAAATAGTTTTTCCTTCCTTAAATTTTTTATTTATGGCAAACACAAACTTCCGAACATTTTTACTCTCATAATACTCCTGAAAGCTTGTATTAATCAGCTCCTACAACAACCTGGCTTAGTCTAACTAAATCCTTACAGATGCGTTGTTTAATATTTACAAATGCAGGCAGCAGGTGTGAGGGACAGGCGTCCCTTCTAATTTGTTAGCTGGTCTGGGAGATCCCTTATCACGTGACGTCATCTGTTTTCAATTATGGAACACGTAACTATAGGTGTATTTTATTGTTGGTGCGAAACTATGTCAATTTAGAAAATTAGAATATTACTATGCCAGTATTCTAAATTAGAATATCACTACGCCAGTTTTCAAAATTAGAATATCGGTTTTGTGTTTAAAATAACCAAAGCCAATAGTTATAATCGTTTTCTCGGAAGGGCGAGATAAAACTTATTGCATATTTTTCTGTTTAAAATGTTTACATCCTATGTTCCAGTAAAATGAGTACCTAGGTAATCCAAATAGATTTATCATTATTACATAGTCCTCATTGACTGAATCATTCAAAAATTATTAATTTTCTGTTTTAAATACTAATTCTGTCATTCTGTTAAAATCTATATCAATTAGATAGGCCAATAAATTAATAAATAAATAATTTCCTGTTTTATTCAACGTCGATTACTACCCATGTTATTTAGATTCACATATTTCTGAAGTGAAAACTTGTTTAGCCACGTTGAGCGATTTTTTAACCCAAGAAGCTGTCGGAGCATATGAATAAATTCCCACCACAAAAATATTAGAAGTCAATACAAAAGAAACTAAATAAAGTATATTTCACAGGCGTAGATGTTCGGAAGCGGGCCAAACAGATCGTTACCCGAAGTCGTTTTGTGGGAACAAGTCTCATTTATCGCACGCGTTGCACTATCCAATATTACTGAGAGGCTCTTATAGATTTTATGGCCCAACGATGATTGCCCATGGGTACGTATATCACTGTACATCTCTATAATTTATGGAGTGGATAATGATGTTGAGTGCTATATGAGCTGGGAAGCTAAAAGGATTTTTATTGGTGAAGTGATCGATTTTATGGAAGGTGCAGAAATTGTATAGTAAAGTAGTAATGAAATAAAAACTGGCCAAGTGCGAGTCGGTCTTGCGCACGAAGGGTTCCGTACCAGTATCGCAAAAAACGGCAAAAAGATCACGTTTGTTGTATGGGAGCCCCACTTAAATATAGATTTTATTCTGTTTTTAGTATTTGTTATTATAGCGGCTACAGATATACATCACCTGTGAAAATTTCAACTGTCTAGCTATCACGGTTCATGAGATACAGCCTGGTGACAGACAAACAGACGGACCGCGGAATCTTAGTAATAGGGCTCCGTTTTTACCCTTTGGGTACGGAACCCTAAAAACTGAAAGAATTGCATATTATCAGTGCAATACGCTAAAATATCGATCTAAATAATGGGGTATCTATCTATTTATTCATTCATTTCAGCCAAAAGAAGTCCACTGCTAGACATAGGCCTCTCCCAAGCGTCACCACATCGACTGGCCTATATAATACAGGCATACAAAATAGAAACGGCTTATTATGTTCTACATTTCAGAAGCCAATCGTTACTTTAACTTACCCTGTCCTGAATTACACTTGAGTTACTAGGGTCGCATCCTCCATCAGCATGTCAATTTATACCACTCGGGCCTCTCCCTTTACCCATCCTAACTGATACATGAAGATTATTTTTAAAACGACAAACAAGGTATATAGATCGCTGTATTCTGAACACTGTCTATATTTAGGTAGGTATACCTGTCGAAAGCTTAGCTTGTTCAAGCTTCATCTAAATTCCCTACAAACTGCCAATAACCTTTAAAACAACGGTCGAGGTACCAGGAGAGCAGCGTCCACAGGACGTCACTCCCAACAACTATTAATTAGGAGCCCGGGGTCATCATCCGGTAGCAAGACAGCTGTCTACCCGAATTGCACGGACCCTCCGTAACGTGTTGCTTGCAAATGACGGCTGGGCTTTTTTGGACTGTTCTAAAGTTTGCCGTCCCGATATAGCTATGCGATAAGAGGGATGTTTTGATCCATTCCAAAAAAAATGCGCGGAATATAACAACTTGCTTACATAGCTATTATGAGTTTTTATGAAAGCGTTTATGATTTCAGTTACAAATGGCAAATGGTCACTTTATGATTTTTTCAGAGCATTCTTAGGGCAGATTATTGTATTTGACTTTGTGATTAGAAAGCCTGTCATTATTGAAAACGTCTTAAACTTCATATAATTTAGAAATATCTTAGTTTGACATTGACACCCATTCAAGCGAAATCTTAGCTTTTTATGTGCTTCTGTCTTTAGGTAACACGAAATAAATAACGTTAGAGAAGAGAACAAAGATGCTTAGGCCCACATCAGCTAATAGTTCTGCCGTCTGGTTCCTTATTTGTAGGTACTTTGGTATAGATAGAAATAAGTTGCGTCACATTCCCTTTCCGGGTATCATTTTTCATACGCACCGGCGGGACCTTTGACATAGTAAATTTAGACGCGGTTCATCGTTTACTTATGAAATATTTATAAATCATACCAATAAAAAAATTAAGCTTTTATTAAGTACTAATTAAGTAAACGATTAGTGCAGTGGTGGCTGATATCGGCCGCGACTTATAAGTTGTAGGTCGTGGGTTTAAACTCAAGCAGGAGCTTTACTTTGTGTGAATTATTTCACCACCACTGCTCTCAAAACGGAGAAGGAAAATCGTGAGGAAACCGGCATGTCCTAGAAACTAGAAATCGAATACATGTGACATCCACCAACCCGCATTGGGCCCGCCTTTTGGATTACGGCCCATTCCCTCTCGCAGAGAGGAGGCCTGTGTCCCAGCAGTGGAAACATTAAAAAGGCAGATGATGATGATGAATTAAGTAACAATTGATCAAAGACCTTCTTTGTCCTGCAGAGTTGAACAATTATACTCTGAAAAAAAAACTCTGTGCATAACTGCTGCGGACGAAAAACAATTTGGGACCAACAACTAATCGAGATTCCCCAAGGATCAACCTTGCAAAATGACCTGATATACGGGGGACACACAAACACGATCTCTTTGTTCAAATAAAACTGAACCCACCATCCACACTTACTCCCTGTAACTTATACGTATCAGACTAAGTACGTGACGAGATCCAGCAAATTTTTGTTACACTCAATAAAGGTGATACCGAGCAATGTTTGACGACTCGAAACAATGTCTCCCGATCCTCCCCTATCACCTTTGACGCACAGAAATTCGCAAAACATGGAGACGATATCAAGCGTACGTGTTATGATGTTGGGGGTTTATTACTGAGATGTATTCAAGTGATAAAAAGCGACTGGTTAGATGACATGAATTATGATTATAATGCAATTGAAAAGTTCTGGAGGCCCAAACGTTAACATCAAACAGTAAACATAGCTACTGATTAAGCAAACGTTATTCATGGAGAGCTTAAAAAAGCTGAGCTGGTAACTGAATAATGTCTAACTTTGGATGGATGAATTGTACGTGGCGAAGAAGCATAAAAAGTGAAATACGTTACATATAATTTAAGGAACGACCTACATGAATGACCCTAGTTGGATGAAAAGCAAGGTTACGAAAAAGACAGAAAAATGCCAACAATTTATTTACAATTTGTGAAAATTCCAGACGGACTTGGTTTAAAAACGACTTAGTGAACGTAGTGTGTCGAACTTGCCAAACAAAATAACATTCAAACGTCGTCCCAAAGAGACTAAAAAACGGCCTACATTCAATATTCAAGATATCGAACGCTGCCTGAATAGCGGCCTCGTCGTCAGCGCTCCCGATTTCGCGTGAATTGCTTGTTTAACATATTTTTTCGTTTCTGTCTCGTTTACGTTTAGCGTAACGACTTCGCACGCGTTATGTATTTGAATTGGAAGTTGAAGTCGGCCCATTGTGATTGCTCTTTTTATAACAGCGTCTTCTCTTCAATGCAGATTTGGAACAATCCAATTTTTCAAGTATTTTTGCTGTTCATTTTGAAATCAAATGGGCTTTGATTTGGGTCATGTCGTTCGTATGTGGAGTTGTTTCCTCATGCATACATAATATCATGTGTGGTACGGAAAGCCGAGTGACAATTAGTGGTATTGCGATACTTGGAACTAAATTTGGCATATATACTGTGTTAATTGCTATGTGCAGGGTTATACGGTGTGTTTACGTTGAATATCTATCTAACATGAGTAGGAGGAGGAGGAGCTAAAATAACAGCCGAACGGGTCGATCTTCAAGGTGAAGCAACGCTTGCCGAGGTCGGCCCATAGATGGGTGACCAACTTTATATAGCGAGATTCCTCCGTGCCTCACGTTAAACCAATGCGGGTAGTAAGAACCCTGAAATCTGACACGAGCCTTGCCAAGGGGTATCGTGTTACCCAGTTACTGGGTTGTGGAAGTCAATTGGGTAGTCGCTTCATTCAAAATACTGGTACTCAGCTGAATCTGGTCAGAATGGAAGCCAACCCCAACATAGTTAGGAAAAGGCTAGACAGATTGGTCTATCTAACTTAGCGTAATGGAACTTCAAAGTGAAAATTCAGAGATTCTTATAGCGAAACGATCGGCTACTGGCGGACCGCGGTCCGTACCCGGATCGCAAAAGATCGGTGATTGACCGCCAAATATTTTTAAATTGTTCAACGGACGCTCCTTGAAGACATCTTTGCATTTGCTATTCCACGCGTGATCCAAATGATCAAAAAAGCTGGCTCTTTTACTGACATTTTTTTTTTGCAACTAACAGTATTATGAGTTTTTTTTCTGGACCTCGATAAAATTCTTCAACAGTATCCGGACCTTATTTAAAATTACTTGCCGACCCCTAAAGCCTTACATTGACCTGTAGACGACAGCTTTCTACGAATTGTTTTTATTTAGGGATAAGCACAACTAAGTAAGGTCCCAGGAATATACTACTGTTTCGCTGTGTTAGATACGGGTTCCAGGAAACGGTGAGCAGCTGGTACTCTCTATTTATGATCCACGCTCCAGTGCTTCGTAGATACGTGTGAAACTGGAATGGAACTCCAATCATACTTTTGTTCAAATGTCTAAACCTGTAAAGTAGTGAAATCCTTATTTTGACATCGACCTAGGAAACGAAAGTTGTTTTTGTACTTATTAGTGTTTTGCTTTGGTATTCGGTTTATATTTTTTTGTTTTTTTTTTTTAATTTTGTCTTTAGATATCGATACTGTTTCCATGAACCTACAGGATCGACTCTCCACAGGATTGCAACGACCAAAATTTTACGGAGTATATTTATTAGACAAAATTCAGCTACGCATACTATTAGATAATCGTATTACGCAGCTGACGTAACAGCTAGGTAGACAGCAAACTGAAGTAACTAGTGTACGATAGATAAGTACGAAACTACGTAAATCATATTCAAAGCGATTATTCACGGCAGTGATCGCATAAATTATGCTAAACTAAAGCAACTAAATTCGTACAAGATGTTCTATGCCTGAACTTAATGGATTAGATCCTGTCACGTGTCTACTTTTATCTAATCTGTGAACTAGTAAATTAGGGTGTGGTTGATTCGTATACTAACTGGTGCCCGCGACTTCGTCTGCGTAGAATAATTTCTTCGAGTAATCTTTGCCCTTTTCCAAGGCCCCAATCTATTCCTGAAGAAAAATGTAAAAAAGGATTCAATGTTTTAGGTGTGAAAACTTAACCAACAAACAGACAGGCAGAGTTACTTTCGCATTTATAGTAGTTTGAATATTATGAAGCATTATTGGTAAAATTCATCAACTCGTAGGTATGTGCTGTTATACAACTTGGAGATCTAAACGACTAGGTCAAGAGTCTGTTTCTGAAGACGGTAATCTGACCCACAGCAAGCATTGTTAGGAAAACCTCCTTGACTCTGGATACGGAAATACCGTTTTCATGGTTCTTGACTACGAGTGGAACGTAGTTGCAAAATGTATCTTTATAACTAGCTGTTTTGTATTTTTCTAATTGAGCTTTAAGCGTAATTGAGTCTTCAGGCTCAATTTTTCAATAGTCAGATAACTTTTATTTAAAAAACTATTATGGTGGTTTGACAGCTTTTTTATGGAAATTACCTTCGTATTTATTTATTCTTCAGATAAAAGTTATTGCCTAACTATTGAACAACCCTTTGATAAAAAAAGTCTCCATTGTTTATCCTGAGAGAATTTTTGTCTGCTACATATTCCTAAAGGTTAAGTATCTGCATAAGACAAGAGATAAGACAGTATTCATTGTCAAAATTAGATAATTTGACTACAGAATTATATCATAACCAATTTGACGCTAATGGATTAGATGCATACTGCAAACTTTTAGCTAATCATACAACTTCTAAATTAGCTCAAACTTTATGGCATATCTGACTGCCATATGAACTATTCTGAAGGCTGACTGCCTAATACAATTTCAAACAATACAATTCCGCGGCAGCAGCATCTAGTTCCCAGCTACTTTGCTCTTTTATTTATTACTTGCGCACTGAACGTGCTCAACGCGAATTTGTTTTCATAATATTTCTCACAGGCACTGGCTCTGTGTTATGTGCTCATCCTACACACAATTTTCAACCCTTGCCTAAAGACACAGGCTCGAAATTGGTTTGTTAACCTCCAGGAGCATGTACATTTGTCTCTTTATTTACTTTATTGCGACGTTTTATAATATTCTACCTTTTGTGCGATAAGGCGCAAGACGCTCAACCGTTACAAAGTGCTTCTTGTTTTGAAATCATAAGGAGTTTTGCGTGAAAAGTTTGCATTAAAAGGATGTTTTTCTTTGTTATAATTTTCGCGGAACTTGAACTGAGACTGGCCGGTAAAACAATTGCTTTATTCATTGGGCTATTAAATTTCTACTCCGAGCTATTTATTTTATTGTTTGGATGCACCTTGTGTCTATAACTAAATGTGCTTGTTTGTGATTAGGCTCAAAGTGACAATCAACTCTTTGGTGGTGCAACTTGAAAAAAATATACATCTATTCTTATTTTTAGCTTGTCGACTGGAAATACTTATTTTAAATATTATTTTTGTCGCAGCCTTAGCGTCCTCATATGTCTATTTCAAGTCTATCATTCAATCAATATAAGCAAAATACATAATTTTATGTTATAGCATAATTAATATATCTTATGTTCTGCATAACATAACAGAGAGATATTTATTTCTTTTCCACAATATTGGCTTACAGACTATACAATATAATCATCGATAATTTCCTTTTTAAAGTGAAAATTAAATGAAAACCAGAAACGAAAACTTAATTATTAAAAGATTCCTGTTAGCAGACTTTAAAACTTGCACCTGCCGCTATCCGACGATTCCGCTTATACAAACTTTCCTTTTCAATGAACGTTGGAAATCTTTTTCTTCTGTTATTGTTTTCGATCGGCGAAGTTCAAGGGAAACGGCAGAAAGTCTGAGATCATAACATTCAACTTAATGTCCTCAATGTGACCTTTTTAAGCGAGTTTGTTAAGTAAATGTCGACTCATTTTATAGACAGGAAATATATCTAATATTTTGTGCTTATGAAAAGAACATTGTATGGTAGGTTATGGAGGGTGTTTTACAGTGAAGAAGTTTATGAAAGTAATTTTGTCTTTTCATAATTAAGAAAATAGGTTGTTTATTATTACATGGCTTATTCCAAACCAAGCTAAAACTTCGATGATATGTGGCATCCATAACCTGGGCCCACATCTTCATCATCATCAGCCTATTAATGTTCCCACTGCTGGGACACAGGCCTCCTCTCTGTGAGAGAGAAAGGCTCTTATCCACCACGAGGACCCAGTGCGGGTTGATGGATGTACCTGGGCTCACGTGCTGGTATATTACGGCCCATTCAATCGAATAAAATCAATTAGTTTATTTCAAATAAACCTTAGAGGTGCTTTTAATTGTCAAAAAAAGATGACTCTAGTTGCAAATTCGCAAGCGTCAGTAGGCCTCAGCTAGTAGTAGGTCTCACTCCCACTCAAAGAGAGTACTGAGTCCCAACAGTGGGCATATAGTGGGATTATGGGGTGATTATGTCTCTGTCCCGTTAAATGACTCAACGTGTCCCCTTTTAATGTTAGCCACGTAGGTAACTCAAAGTTAGAAAAGTAAGTAATCCACTTCCTCAATAAAATGTCTGCAAAGTTTAGCCTGCTTGATGAACAAATTGATCACCGATTGTCACCTAGAATAACTTTGTTAAAGTAACTCGAATATTTCATAGATATCTTAAAAAGTCCTGCGACAAATCTTTATTTAAATTGGAGACAAATTGTGATAAAACATTTTTCTTGCGCTCATAAAAAATAAAATTTTCGTTACGAAATCCTTAGGTATTTATGCCAAGACCATGTGTGGACAACGCTTCCAGAACACGTAAATACGAAGGCTCAAACATTCTTGAATAATCGACTGCTATAAAAAACAAAAGCCTGCGTGTTATTTTTCTATCAGCAGTATATAACTTATAACACAATCTCAATCTTGTGCAAACAAGAGCAAAATAATTAAACGAGCCGTCGGCCGCTCGTTGCTTACTTCCTATAAATTCCACTGAAAATATGAACGGTGTCGCAGTATTTCAAAAGGCTATTACTTATTAAAGAATTATGCACACAGTGTGGGGAGCTTTACGTGGCTTAAGACCTCGCTTATGAAAAGAATTTAATAATAATGTCGCATTTTTATGCCTGTGATATCGTTTACTTGGCGGTCGACGCGTTTATTCATACTTTCATTAATAAGTGAGTTGTTAGTATTATTTCCTTTAGTTGAAAAGCTTTTTATAATTAAGTGGGAATGTTTCTTTTTTAAAAAGCAACGAAGCGCAGACTTCGCCGTCCTATTCCTCTCCTATATTGTCCGTTCCTTTCGGGATCTAGTTTCGTAGCACTCGTGTGCCAAGACGACGTTCGATGCGAAACTGAAATAACAAAAGCGCAAACAAGGAACGGCCTTGCCAAAGATCCTTGTCAACTGGATTAATTCTGTTAAACAAACCACCAAGTAAATGCTAGCAGGTTGAGGTAGATAAGGGCACCGGAAATTGCCTTAGAGTAGGAACCGAGTGGCCATTGCCAGTGGCACAGGGCAAGTGGGTGATGGATTGGTTGCTCGCATGACCAAGTAATTGTTACTTGAGGTCCGCTGACCGCCCCACGCTCGCGTGCCAACACTCGGCCTTTCTTTAAAACATAATCTGTGGACCTTTTATTGCTGCTTTTTCTATAAGTGAGACTTAGCGAAGTGACGCCTTTCGAATGGAAATGGTGGAGACGTTTTCATGGCGTGTGATTATGTAGATAGTGTGATTATTGTCGAATTTGGGCGTCAATCTCTACTCAAATCAAAAATCAAGATGGAACGTTGCAAACAACAAGGTGACGTACGTACGACGTAACAAGGTGGCCTTAGCTTGTCAGTCGAGCTTTTAATTTGATCTGAGAGCTCAACTGATACGTTAAGGCGTAGTTTCGTTGTACGTGTGTGCGTGTAATTGTGTATGTATACGGCAAGGCGTAGTTTTAACCGGCGTCATCTTGTTGTTTGCAACGTTCCATCTTGACTTTTTATTTGACCTGAGGTGTTAATGTTATTTCTGAAGTTTGTAGCCACAATTTCAGTTGGATAAATCAATAAAGATAGAAAAAGATGTCTTACGGAAAACGTGGGTCCTCTCTGCCGCAACGATATTTTATGAATCATAAAATATGCTCACTGTACAAAACCGCACTACAATACAATACAGGGCGTTTAGACAATACAATATGAATGCTCAGACAGGTAATCCAGATAAAACGACAGAACATTTCACAAAACATAATGCTCATTACTCAAAGGGAAAAAACGAGTGTGTAGCATATCATATCATATTCAGAACGGCAGAAACACACGAGTTACAGCACAAATAGGCCGTCGATGTGGCGATTGTCAGCGCAGTTTGTTTTTGATTCCATTCAACAAAGCGGCTGGATGCAGCCCGTCGCAGTATTTGTGACACATCGCTGACTTTCTGTCGAGCTAATAAATACTGCTGCGATAACGCTGTATTAAATAATTTTTGTGTTTTTGGGAATTTGATGTAGTGTTTTATGGGTCGAAGAGATAATGTGCATAAAATTAAGTGTCACATCCACATCATCAGCCTATTAATGTTCCCACTGCTGGGACACAGGCCTCCTCTCTGTGAGAGGGGATGGGCCGTAATCCACCACGCGGGCCCAGTGCGGGTTGGTGGATGTCACACGTCTTCGAATTTTTGGTTCTAGGACATGCCGGTTTCCTCACGATGTTTTCCTTCACCGTTTTTGAGAGCAGTGGTGATGAAATAATTTGCACAAAGTAAAGCGCCTGCCTGGGCTCGAACCAACGACCTACAACTTGTAAGTCGCAGCCGATACCACTGGGCCACCACTGCTCTCAAATTAAGTGTACTTAGACAAAATTGTGTTGGACTTTCAAAAGATGTCCAGTGTTTCTGTATTATAAATATCTACAGCCTTATTGCGTAATGAATTCGGCAAGGCAAAGGGCAAAGAGCCAACCACATAGACCAATCACATAGTCGGAAATCCACATCGCGTCTTTCATCTCGCCATGTCATTGGGCGATTGTTCATACTCTTTGCCTTGCCAAATTCATTACGCCATAAGGCTGCTAGCATTCCTAATTTAACATAGGCATTACTTCTATAATGCCCGAATGATTAGATAGAGGAGTACCTATAGTACATCCACATTTTGCTATGTTTAAGTCTTACGTAACAGGGAGTTAGTCTACTGCCATTAACCAGCCAAAAAACCAGAATTGGGGTTGCTACTGAGAATTTATCATGTAGGTATACAATTATCCATAAAAATAATGATGTTAAAATGGGGCAGAAAATAATTTCTGACAAGGCAACTGTGTTCAAGATTGTAAACCAGCAGCCTTATTGCATAATGAATTTGGCAAGGCAAATAGCAAAGACTATGAAAAATCGACCAACCACATGCGAGATGAAAGACGCGATGTGATTGGTCGATTTTTCATACTCTTTGCCCTTTGTCTCGCCGAATTCATAATGCAATAAGGCTGCGCTTTTAGCCAAAATTATCAACTGGCTGAAGAGTCTGACTGGAATATTTTAGCGGGAAATTCTTGAACTAACTTGTGTTAACTTGCTCTTTCAAATACTCTAGAAATCTAGAAAACAAAAGCCATTGACAATTAATAAAGATTTTTGTCAATATTAATTTATCGAGATGATCTACCCATTACTAGCTGAATGAAAGCGTGTCGCAGACTCCACGTGATTGCCTCCGCCTGGCCACTCCAGGCTTAATAACGGCAACTGTAAACTGTAACCGAGTTTACACGATTATTGCGCATCGATGAGCAACACCCTTTATTTTTGGATTCGATTAATTGAATCCGGAATTCGATTGGTTTTGTTTCTTTTTGATTGATTATTGAGTTATATGAGTCGACTGATTTTATGTATTTCTTTTTTATTCGATTAATATTGCATATGTTGTTTGTGGTATTCTTTTTTTGTATTTGACTTGTCTATTCCTAGTTCTAATAGTTTATAGTCCTTAATCATGATAGCTTACGATATTCTCCTTTTTAGACCTCTTGCACTTAGTCGAAGACTGAATTAAAATCCCAGTTAAATAACCAAAGGCTGTTCGTTACGTCATGATTTAAGATGTTTCTTGAAATAAAAATAGTTGAAAATAGGTTATTGGTTAAAAAAGTTTAGGTATAAACAAAGTTTTTTGACTGAATCCTCCTCTTAGGCAGATACTGCCTGTATAAGGAGAGCCCGCTCTTTCATAGTAAGACGTATAATAAATATACGCTTTGTATCTATTCCATTATTACTGTAATAGTAGTTGAAGGGGTAAATTTAGATGAATTTATTGATTTTATTATATAGCGCAGCATATTTTTTGCTAAATTGCATACTGGCAAGCAAAGTCCTGCAAAGCAAAGTCCAGGGTTACCGACATAGCCCGAAGAATTGCCAAATTAAGTGGCAGTGGGCAGGGCACATTGCTCGCAGAACGGATGGCCGATGGGGCAGAAAGGTTCTGGAGTGGCGACCGCGAACCGGAACAGGTTGCGTTGAAAGGCCTCCCACCAGGTGGACCAATGACCTGGTGAAGGTTGCTGGGATCCGCTGGTTGCGAGACGCACGGGACCGTTCAATGTGGCGACGCTTGGGGGAGGCCTATGTCCAGCAGTGGACGTCTTTCGGCTGATAAGATGATGATAATGAAGCAAAGTCCTTGTCCTAGGGAAATTTAAAATCAAGTCTTTCCTTCTTTTTTCAGTATCTTATCTCGTAGCACTTACAGTAATCAGTAAATACGGGATAACTCATCCCAACATCCAAACAAATGGACATGCAAATCACCTCAATATCTTAAGCCTTAATAACGATCGAATCTGACACACACTCATCAGCAACACACTACATTCAGTGGAGATGTTCGCAGATTATTACTAGCACCACACATGTATTATTCATAGTTGTCTGTCCGTATTACAACGGCCATACATCACGGGATGACTCCCCCTTTTATCAACAATGTGTTATTCAGTTCTCGCGTCAGTAGTTAATAACTGATCATATTTTGACCGCAGTTCTGAGTGATGCTTCATATTAATTTATGTTGTTTCATTAAATTTATTTATTTATCAATTATGGACGACTTACAGCTAAAACAAACAGAATAACAAATAGTACGTGAGACTGATAGCCAATTAAAAGTCATCACTTCTAAAAATAGATTGGAAAGAAAGAGTGTGAACAACACAACACAGCTACCAAAAAAAAAACAAAACAGTATAACATTCAAGCTCAAACTAAATTAACATTTTATATTCATTTCAATGATGAAAACCTGAACATACAAAATCTAATTAAAAAAGCTAAGGCTCATGCACTTTCTGGCTTTAAAGAAAAATAATAGTTATAATAATTTTAAAACCGCAATATGCCATTGAGTCCATCACAAAGCACTTGCTGTGTCGCTTGATATCTCGAAGGCCTTTGACAGGGTCTGGCACGCGAGTCTACTCAGTAAGCTTCCTGCGTATGGCATCCCCGCTGGTTTTTGTAGCTGGATATCAGACTTCCTCAGTGAACGGTCGATCCGAGTAGTCATTGACGGCTGCTCCTCTGACCTTATGGCTATTGATGCCGGAGTTCCTCAGGGGTCTGTTCTCTCTGCAACTCTTTTCCTGCTGCACATCAATGACCTACTTCTGCCTGGTATTGTTGGGTACGCAGATGACTGTACTGTTTCAGAGAGATACCTGTCCAGCGCAAAAACCAGCGTGGATGAAGTTCGTTCCTTGAGAGAGGCTATGGTGGAGCGGACAGATTTGACCTTAAGCCTTGTCTCCTTTAACGCCACCAAAACACAGGCGTGTCTTTTTACCGCTAAAAGGAGTCTTTTCGATCATACTCCTACTTTTCGGGGTACATCTGTTCCTGTGACTGATCGGCTCGAGCTCCTAGGCATGGAGTTGACATCCAATCTCAACTTCGGCGCCTCCATTGAGTACAAAGCCCAAATTGCGGCCAAAAAACTGGGCATCCTGAATAGAGTGAAGCGATACTTTACGCCTGGACAGCTTTTAACCCTTTACAAAGCGCAAGTCCGATCCTGCATAGAGTATTGCAGCCACCTTTGGGATGGCTCAGCTAAGTATCAGCTTGCCGCGCTTGACTCGGTGGAACGCAGAGCCAAGAGGCTCATTGGCGACGTTGAATTGGCGGATGCCAAGCTACATAGCTTGGCTCATCGCCGCAAGGTTGCCTGCTTGTCGGTCTTCTACAGACTGTACTTCGGTGAGTGTGCTCAAGAACTCCACGACCTCATCCCACCAGCCCCCTTCTACCATCGGACATCTAGACGCACTGCAAGTTACCATCCTTACCTTGTTGCCATTCCACCAATTCGCACTAAGCGCTTCCACACATCCTTCATAATGCACACAGCGAATGAATGGAACTCACTACCTGCGTCTGTGTTTCCGAACGCCTACAACCCGATTCTCTTCAAAGTTGGAGTGAACAGGCTTCCTTTGGGTAAACTCACTCCATCGTCGAGTCTGTCTCTGTCACCTCTGACCTAGACTAGAGTCAAGAGCAAACGCATCACAAATAAAAAAAAATAAAAAAAAAACTGTCATATGTAAATCGTTGGCATTCCTAATGAGACAGAAGCCCATAAGTCTACCATTCAGTATTGCCAACGCGTATCTTGATTAATATAGAGATTGTAATTGACTCGTTGATCTAATGATTGCGCTTCCGATAAGCACGAGGTCCTCAGACCGAATAAGGTAGATGACTAAAAAAATCTATTTAGTCCGTCAGTTAGATTACCTAAAAATATTGGACACGTATTTTTTCTTTTGCCACATAAACAATAAATTACGACGATACAGTGCGTTAAAATATCGTGCGACGTCACAGTGTGCTACACTTTATACTGACAAAGTGACGTCACAAGCCCGCACTCTTGAACTTTGATGCGCTTTATCTTTGTCAATTTTTATTTATTTGTTAAAGCAAAAAATATGGGGCCAATATTATTTGATAATCTCAATGACGGACTTAATCGAATTTTCATTTTTCTACCCAGGAAACATTCCTATTGTGGGGTAAATTATTATTGGTTTTTTTCATCTGGCATTTTTCAGGAGCAGCTCGGAGTCTGGACTAGTACCCGGTTGATTGCAATTGACTGGTCCTCTAGTACTTGGGCCTTAAACATAACTAATTAAATGTGAGTGTACTCTGCACAACCCTACTACGCTAAGTGATGTAGCAATGGACGTTGAATCAACCGTTGATCTCCTGTCAACGACATTAATGTTAACCGTTTATGAATTAACTAGTTGAATTCGTCAACGATATTAATGTACTAAATTTAACGAACGTGAGCACAATAAACTGAGCAAATTCAAAAAACTTACGTTGAAAATAACATCAGATTACAAGTAACAATGTTCACATATAATTTGAACGTGTATAGTTGATTTTTGAAATCGTGTAACAGAGTTGATTTTTCAGTTTTATGCCTTACGAAAAAGTATGAAGGGAAGGTCATCTGAGTAGAACCATCAATCAACGTTTTCAAATACTTACATATACATTGCATTAAAATGTTTTTAAATTAGCGTTCTGTAGATGACGTTGACTCGTTGAACGTCGCAACGTTGAATAATAATCGTTTATTTAATGGTTTTCATTGAAAGTTGACATTACCAGCACGTTAACTCGTTGACTAATTTAACTGGTTGATTAACTAGTTGACAAAGTTAAATCAACGTTATATTTTCGTTATTAGAAAAACAGTCAACGACCCATCACATGCCGTGATATTATAATGATGTTCCTGAAAAGACAAAGTGATTGTATTCGTCGCTTTAAGATTGCCCAGCCTATTGTTGATTTTAGTTGCTCTAAACATATAATTGATGAGCACCAGAAAATAAACGAGCATTGCCGGCGTTTTCAAAGCACAATATCTAGTTCGAATAAAACCATGTCAAAAACTAGGGCACGGTTCTACATGGCGGTAAGATTAAGCGGTTTTAGATTAAGACCTCAGTCCGGCACTACTACTTTTTATTTAAAAAAAAAACAATAATGCAGCAACCGCTTTCATAGCTAATGCAAACTTGGCGTGAGAGCAAAGCTTTCGCTTTGTTCTAAGTTACTGCAGTTTATTCTAGATTCAATAGGTAGGTAGGTTTATGAAGTTTTGTTATGGTTTTTATAATTCGGTGTGGTTCAATTAAAAAACTATTAGAAGCATAACATCTGTTAGCAGAAAGAATATGGCTAACACAAAATTATATAGAATTTATTTTGGAAACTTGGAACTGGAAACTGGCATACTGCATTTTTGTTATGCACTGCTGTTCTACATTAAAAGGTGTGATAAAGTAATGGAACCTCAATAGAGGTCATTGTATCAATACATCTTAAATGAGCATGTTATACTGTGGGTATTAATAATCAGGGTAATATTCCCACTGCCCAATTTCTTAAGACTTTTAGGCTCATCTGGAAAAGGAGGACGAAAAATTCATCAACATGTGATGATGCATTTTTGGTTCTTTTGGAACATGTCGGTTTTCCCACGATACTTTGACTATATCATTATCTTCCTTCCCTTATACATACCATGTTACTTGGGGTCGGCACAACACGTGTTCTTCTTCCATATCGTCCTGTCCCCCGTCACGCTTTCACTGACTCCCTTTTCTTTCATATCGTTCCTCACACAGTCCATCCATCTTTGGCCTGCCTTTCGCTCTCCATCCATCCACAATTATATTCATAACTCTTTTAGTAACATGAGTTTCATCCCTCCTCATCACATGACTATACCAGGACACACAGTTTCATTTCAACTTTTCTGTCACTGGCGCCACTTTTAAACTTTCTCTATATACTCATTTCTCACTTTATCCATTCTCGTCACGCCGCATATCCATCTTTACATTATTATCTCTGCTACAAGCACTCTCTTTTATATTTATAATTTGACTATAATTTAATTTGAAAATATCAATAAGCAAGAGGAACGCCTTATCAAATTATTAACTGTAGTAACTATGTAATAATTTTCACTGAAGTCAGTAGGAGCTTAGTGCTCCACGTTGTTAGTAAAGTGTGCAGATATTGCCTGAAGTTTCCGCCCACATCCACAACACTGTTCAACTATTGGTAATCTACGTGTTAGTACCAAATACCTGCTGGATACAAGGTGCTAACGAGATTGGTGTTTGATTTACTTCCTTATTTAATATCCCAGGCAGAGAAATAAAATCGATTGATCTTTCCTCTTACTTTTGTGAAAAAGATCTTTGAAATTGACACTACTTTTCGGTTTATAAACTAATTATCTATATTATAAAGAAGTAAATAGAGAACACGGTAGCAGAGCCCGAGGCATAAATTAATCATTAATATAACACACAACATTTAATCAATATGATAAATCTGTAGAAAAGTCGTTTTTGTACATAGTAAAATATTTCCAAAAAAAAAAATTGCGTGGTTGTTAAAGTTAAGTATAAGCAACAAACCCCATTTCCTGTTGGAAATGGGGTTTGTTGGTTATC
This sequence comes from Anorthoa munda, assembly GCA_945859665.1. Lineage (NCBI taxonomy): Eukaryota > Metazoa > Arthropoda > Insecta > Lepidoptera > Noctuidae > Anorthoa > Anorthoa munda. The sequence continues at coordinate 11,540,059 of OX243900.1, read as the reverse complement.
CTTAACTTCCGACCGACAAACAGAAAAAAAAACGAAAAAGGCTTTATTAGGAACTTTTGTCTGTTTGTCGGTTTCTCTGTTTGACTGTTTAGTTAAACACGCATCATGTAAAATTTACGAAACCAATGTAGATAACTTTTGTATATAAAAATTGTAAATTGTACGTAACTTGAAGTATTACTTAGTTTTTGTTTCATCCCAATCAGTTTACTCTATCAAAAGTTAGATGAATGTAAAGTGTTCAAGGAGTAAAATATTACCAATATTACCCACGCGGTTCAGATACTCGGACAGTTGAACTCCATATTCGATGGTAGGTAGGGTATTCCGGGGTCGCGGGTGGTCAGATTGGGGACTCTGTCCGCCCACCAAGTGACTTCGAGAAGGACGGCAGCACAGTGATCACGTGCTGCCGTGCACAGCGAGGCTCAGGGGAGGTACTTCTTTCAGCCTCCCCAGGGATGTGCCCTAACAGGCGTCGCACAGATGGGGTTCCGGGTTGGTCTTTTAAGAGGTGAGGGGGCCCCTTTCAGGTGCTGATGGTGATCACCGGGGCAGTTTTAGTGAGGTAGAAATCGCACACTCCCTGGTCTTTTCCCCATAAGTCCAGGCGCCTTTTGAAGTATTCCCCCAGAAAACAAAAAACAAAAAAAATGGATGGAAGGTAAATATGATAGGTAGGTAGGAAGGTAAGTAGGGAGTGAAGCCGTGGGCACAGCTAGTTTGAAACATAATCTTCATGTTGGCAATCTCAGAAATTTTTGATTTTCGACAATGGTTATCTCTCATACATTGTCACCTTGGGTCTTAGATAAAGTACCTATAGATGAAGCCCTGGCGTGGCCGCACATGAGACAACAATAGCTAGTTCTGGTGTTACAACAAGAACAAGAACACTACAACCCACCATCGCACTGACACTTATTATCTATAAATAACCCAAATTCCTTGTCTCAATTAACACATAATACCACGAAATCACAGAAAATCAAACAAAACCGAGTTTGTTTGTCAAACCTGCCATTATATTAGAGTTTGACAAACAACAGAAACCGGCCATGGTGACAAAGGCAAAAAATAATCTTTTGTAGTAATAAGTATTTACATGGAGCTGCCAATAAGCCATCTCGCTCTATCAATCAAGCAAATTTTAAGGCTTAATCTATGGGTGGAGCCTTTTCACCTAAACTAGACTAAATCCTCATTCACACTCACATGACCTACATCCTACCATTATTCAATTACCCTCCCATTTCCCTCCAATAAGAAAAGAAAAACAAAAAAGAAACAGCAACAAATTAAAGTTAGATCGGTTGGCTACCGCAGCGATGCGATAAAGGAACCCGTATACGAAACAGACTATCGTGCGATGTTACTATACGTATTAATCACGAGTTTGCGGACCGAGTGATAAATTAAAGCGAAGCCTTATATTTAGGGTTGGCTCACATAAGCCGTAATGTAAATAATCAATATGCCGAGCCTTTTTACCCGACTGCGGGACGGTAATGTTTTCCGAGCGTATGTATGTATCTCCATTTCTATAGCACGCTCTACAGCCCAAACGGCTTGACGGAATATGACATATGAGGCGTCGCTCGGTGGATTCGTCTCAATTGTGGGAGTAACATAGGCTATATAATTTTTTTTAAATAGCGCGTCCCCCCTAAAAAAATGGGGCTGACACATTTTTTTTTCGTTATCCTTACAATATGGGAATCAAATGAAAGCTACTAAATAGGCCATTCCAAATATATCACACTAGCTGTTGCCCGCGGCTTCGCTCGCGTGGACCACCCCACAGGACCCGTTTTCGGGATTAACAAATAGCCTATGTCACTCAGGAATAATGTAGCTTTCTATTGGTGAAAGAATTTTTCAGATCGGTCCAGTAGTTTCGGAGCCTATTCGGTACAAACAAACAAAAAAATCTTTCCTGTTTATAATATTAGTATATTATACACTAGCTGTTCCCCGCGGCTTCGCTCCCGTGGGCCAACCCACAGGATCCGTTTTCGGGATTAAAAAATAGCCTATGTCACTCAGGAATAATGTAGCTTTCTATTGGTGAAAGAATTTTTCAAATCGGTCCAGTAGTTTCGGAGCCTATTCGGTACAAACAATCAAACAAACAAAAAAATCTTTCCTCTTTATAATATTAGTATAGATCACACTAATGTTATAAAGGCGAGAACACATGACAATATAAGTACTATACATGGAGCGACTGCCTTTCTGATCTCCACAATCCAGTAACTGGGTAATACAATACCACTTTTTTTTTGTTCCGTGGTAGAAAATCCTCATTGGATGTCCTCCGCCCTGGGGAAGCGGAGGGGTCTGTCAGACTCGTACTGGCTAAAAACCACCCCGGTGTACCATCTCACATCTGCAGACCCGACTGGGTTGAGGTCGAGTGAGGTGCCACCGGGTTTGACTCCACCGCGACGTCTCCCCCGTGCGCGTGGACCAAATATCAGGACCCGAGGTGGTAGCGCGTAGTATAAGCGCCACCACCTCGTGTCCTGATATTTGGGGGTGACGGACGTAAGGGGTACGGCCAGCCCAGTCTCAGATATCAGGCTGACTACCTGTAACGACGGTCAAATATGTACAGATGACAGCCGGGACCAACTGCTTAACGTGCTTCCTGAGGCACGGAGGCAACTCGCTATGTAAAAGTGGTCACCCATCCACGGACTGACCTCGGCAAGCGTTGTTTAACTTTGAAGATCGACCCGTGTGGCTGGTAATATTAGCCAGGCGCTCCTACAATATCTTTTAAAATAATACTTCCCATAAAAACGTAACATCACGGCTGTATCCCGAAGGTTTGGGCAGAAATGCACTTTAGTGTCACCCACATTTCACCAGTTGCGTTTAAGTCCCATATTATAGGGGGCGAGCCTTTTGTCGACAGCCGGACGAAAATCCAGACTCATGAGGCCTTAGACAAGTGACATTCTAACATCGAAAACGTGGCGATAGCGATTGTCAAAAAGGCAAAATTGGGATTGGATCCCAGGGATTGGCAAGCAATATCGAAAAATCACTTAATCAATCCCTTTAGTTTTGGCATTTCTAGCAATGCTATCGCTGATATCGAATGACAATAATTTTATCTATAGAGTATCAGGATCTCTTTCTCAGTAGTAGCGGTTGCAACCACTACCACCTATACCTATATTTTTTCCTACTGATTTTGTTTACTCTGGAAATTGAGATAGTTTTCCGAGGCACCGAAATTTACTCTGATTTGTTTTTCGGTAAATATTGTCATTTTCCTGGTTACATTTGGCAGGTGAGAATTTCTTGTGGTTTGGTCGTTGATCTTGATTGAGTGAATCCGGTTTGTTCTAGTCAAATAACTTCATTATTTATTTATTTGCCTTTTTGCCGTCTCATTTTACGTCACGCAGTTTTTTAGCTTTGTAGTTTCATGTATTCAGTAGACTACATACGACTGAATCCAAAGCTTTATTTTATCATCATCATCATTTCAGCCGAAAGACGTCCACTGCTGGACATAGGCCTCCCCCAGGCGTCGCTTTATTTAGTTACTATCATTTTAAAGGTTTTGGTATCAAGACTAATCTAACCCAGTATACACTTAGCATACAATAGCAACTTAGCAGCATTGGGTGGGCCTTGTTTATATCATCGGACAGTACTGAAGGATGCGCTAGTCGACGGTACGATTGTGTGCGGGGTTAAAATACATGCTATCTCATCCGACTACACGTGCGAAAGAGATAGATGCTGTGATAAGCAGTAAGAAGCTAGTTCGCGTACGAATTAGCACTTTTGTAAGTTTGTAGCGAAATGTATTATGATTCAGAAATTTAATAAACAGACCTTTGGGAGTTTAGATATCATGGAAAAACGACCAAATGCTATTCCCCGTATGGTGGCCGTTTAGCAATTTTCCTTCTTCTTATGGTATTTATTTTCACCCAAAGATGCGTTAAAATAAGTGTTGAATTACGGAACTTTCGACGCTCATAACTTTCAAATATATATTTTTTACTTTTTAGGGTTCCGTACCCAAAGCGTAAAAACGAGACCCTATTACTGAGACTTTGCGGTCCTTCTGTCTTTCTGTCTGTCTGGCTGTATCTCATGAACCGTGATAGTCAGACAGTTGAAATTTTCACAGATGTATTTCTGTTGCCGCTATAACAATATATACTAAAAACAGAATAAAATAAATATTTAAGTGGGGCTCCCATACAACAAACGTGATTTTTATGCCGTTTTTTGCGATAATGGTACGGAACCCTTCGTGCGCGAGTCCGACTCCCACTTGGCCGGTTTTTGTTTCCATGCAGGGCTAGATAATGATAAGACAAATTGACATCATTTTTTATTTTGAACGTACATCGTCAAACAGTGGAGTAATCGCCAGACTACGTTTGTATGGAATAATGATCGACTAGTGTAACCTTAAGATCATCCACGAAGATAAAATCGCCTTCAAAATATCCTTCTTTGAATCATGTGACTATTATAGTGAAGGGAGTCTCCCCGAAAAAAGTCGATTATAATTAACTAAAAGGAAAATCCCGACGACAGCCCTAGTTATATCGCAAACGTGTGATCTAGACGCGGCGTTTTTGGTACGCCCGCTTACTAGCAACGCTTTATCATTAATCACAATGATCTGACTTATATTTATTTTATTTTAGCTATAAATAAAACACATGTATGATTTATTTGTTGCATTAGCTCTAATGTTTTGTGATATTATGTCCTTTATGTGTGTGTGAATAATGGACAGATAAAGCTAGTTCTATTTGCAAATTCATCGATATGGTTAGAGATAATTAATTATGTAGATTGCGTATTTAACTCTGGGTGAGTCATCAAATCTAAAACTAACAGGCCATGTAACACTTTGTCTATGTAGAGATTGAACCTTCTTTTTTTTTGCTATCCGTGAGAAACCTACAAAAGACCTGGACTTTTAGATAAAATGACCAGGAAGTGTGGAATTATTACAAAAACCACTATGGTGATCACTATCAGCACATAGAACCTCCTTTACCTCTTAGAAGACCATGTAGTGCATCGTCTGTTAAGGCGCCGATTCCCTTGAGTAGCTGATTTTAAAATGAGAATCACGTCTAAATGGCTAGTCGTAATTTTTTGGAAAAGATATACGTTATATTAGACCATTTTCTTAATAATTTGATCTAAGCAAATTTTGAGTTTTATTCGTATGACAAAGTGTAATTAATGTGTAAAGTTATATCTAAAACGGACAAAAACACGACAATCGCACCAAAACCGCTGGGCGTATTTTAATGAAATCAACACCATCTCAAAAACAATTTAATTATCTACATTTTGATTTGAAGCTTTTTTTTTAAAGTCATAGAATAATAAGGAAAGTACAAAAATCTACTAAATTTTGGGTCGCGCGGGTGTGAAACGAGAGCGCGTTTTGTTCCCTCAAGGTCGTTGGCGTTAGTCGTCGTCTTAAATAGCAACCTAGTGGTGCTCCCACATCTGTTAAAAATGTTTACAAACATTTTCTAACACTAATACATTTACTAAAAAATATTTGAAATTGTTAAACACTGTTAGGAATTGTTAGATGTTTTTAGTGCTCCTACACTGATGGCAAATATTTACAAAAGAAAAAAAGCGCTCTAACTTGATGCAAGCACTTGTTATAATTTGTTAACTAACAATTTTGTGTTTACTAACATTACATAACATGAAAACATTTTCTTAATATTGTGATCTATGTTTGTTTTGAAAATGTTTACTAATGTTATAAATAAATTTAACAGCAGTGTGGGAGCACCATTATGCAAAAGTCAATTGCTCATGTTGCCCGTGATTTGTTAAAAATCAAGAAAGAAAGAAGAAAGAAAGTTGTATTTCCAAACGTCTGAAATGGTAATACACTTTTATGTGGTGAATTTCACGGAATTTTCCGTTTCGCGAACGTCGAGGAAAATCCTGAAAGAAAACATAGTAACATCAATATGATTTGATTTATTCGAGATATTTTTGTCAGCAGCGTGTATATCCTGTATTAAACCTGGTTCAAACTGTATGTCTGATTAGATGTATGAACGCAAATGAACCAAAAGGATCGTAGCAGGTGCCTTCTGTAGTGTCTACCTACCACATTGGAATAAGGCGTGAGTTTATGTATGTAAGTATTCTAACTATTATACAATAAAAAACTGGCAATAGTAGACGTTACTAGACGAATAGTAGACATAGAGATTTGCTCTAAAAACTTGAAATTTTACATAACGCATAATGTAACAATGGCGCACGGTTGGCGCAGCGATTGACTGCTGCGCTGCGTGTCGCAGGTTCGATTCCCGCACGGAACAAATATTTGTATGACCTACAGATATTTGTTCCTTCTCTGAGTGTTTGTATATGTTAGTTTATATGTTTGTAAACGCACCCACGATACAGGAAGAAATTCCTAGTGTGGGCCAATGTTTTAAAAAAAAACATTATTTTCATTTCTAAATTTCCAAGTGAAAATTAAATTGCAATTATGTACTCAGTTAATTTGTGTATCCACTGCAACTGTTAGCCCAATTAAGAAATTTTGCTCTAAAAACTGTATTTTAAAGGAGCTGTACTAGCGTTAGTGCAACTATGTCATAATGTAGCTGTAACATGTTATCTTATCTTATCTTATGGAGGGGCCGAGAACATCTCGGACACTTCGACCCATTGGGATCTATTGTGGTCCCCTAGATAACTTACTCCCCCCCAATCTCGTTGAAAACCGTTTTCATGAGTTTTACAACGAGACTAGGAGATATGAGCCTATAGTCTTCTGGTTTTGGGTATCCAACCCCTAGGAGACCCATTCGCTTACCAGCCAGTGCATCGCATGTGCACAGAAGGTGCTCCATGCGTTCCGTATGTTCCCCACACAACCTGCACACGGGAGTCGTAGTTAAACCCATCTTCATGAGCATGTCGTTGGTTCCAAAGTGCCCAGTAAAGGCCCCAAGCAGGTAGCGGATTTGCCCCCTGCTCATGTTCCAAATGCATTCCCGGGCTTTGAACGTAGAGCCTAGGAATTTCTTGGAGTGTTGCAGACCGGTGTTAGACAGCCAATAAGTTTGTTGTCTGTGATCTGCAAACTCCCTAAATGCGGCTTTTACGAGACACGTCGAAATGCCTACACATGGTTCTGGACCCACAAATTCATTTGCTGAGCCCTCTCTTGCCAGTTCATCAGCCACTTCGTTACCATGGATTCCTTTGTGCCCAGGGACCCACATCAGTCTCACCCTGTTGTGCTTCCCAAGCCTGTTTAGGGCCTGGATAGCATCCAGAATGAGTCCGGAGTCCACTTTGTAGGATGCCATGGCTTTGATTGCAGCCTGACTGTCACTAAGAATATATATGGATTTACCTCGGGTTCCTCTATCTATATTCTCTTGAGCACAGGTTATTATGGCAAATGTTTCCGCTTGGAATACAGTTGCCATCTTCCCTAAGCTTTTGCTACATTTGTAACCTTTTGCGTATATGCCCGCTCCTGTACCTGATTCCATTTTGGATCCATCAGTGTACCACACCAGACTGTCTTGTTCTGGTGGATCGAGTCCCTTCTTCCAGTCCTCTATTGTAGGGATTTGGACCTTAAAAGACCTTTCAAACACAAATTTAGTTTGCATTTTATCGGATAACATGCTTGTTACCCGATCCAGGCCTTCATTCTCATCGAACTTTGTATGGTTAGTCTTTGGCTTAGAGGCATCCCATAGTCCAGCAACAGCAAGACGATGTAATGTCTTCCTTGACTCGAATTCAACCATCATATGCAGAGGAGGGATATTGAGGTATCTCTCAATCGCTGCCGTTGGTGTTGTCCTGAAAGCACCTGTGATGCCGAGACACACTGTTCTTTGTAACCTGGTGAGTGGCGCTTTGCACGAAGCAAGCTTTGTTCTTGGCCACCACACTAGGCTGCCGTATGTGATAATAGGTATTATCATTGTCCGGTACAGCCATCGTATCACTTTGGGCTTTAACCCCCAAGTTTTACCGTAGGTGGAACGACACATGCCGAACACTCGTAAGGCCTTTGTCGTTATATTTTCCACATGAGTTTTCCACCTGAGTTCTTTATCAAGCGTTACGCCCAGATATTTAACTTCGGTGGACCAGGGCAGCTTTATTCCATTGAGGGAGAGCTCTCCTAGGTGTTCTAGTTGTCTCTTCCTCGTAAATGGAACAATGACTGCTTTGCTTGGGTTGATAGAGAGGTGGTTCTTTGTACACCATTCCTCTGTCATCCTCAATGCCTGTTGTAATAATCCAGACACTATGTTCGGGAATTTACCATTGACCATTATTGCTATGTCATCTGCATAGCCTACTGTGTAGAATGGTCCGGTATTGAGTTTGGTAAGTAGCGAGTCTACTACCAAGCACCACAATAATGGTGACAGCACCCCGCCTTGCGGACAACCTCTTGTTGTTTTTGCACTAAGTCTGTCTCCCATCAGTTCCGATCTGACTATTCTGCTTCTCAGCATATAGTCAATCCAGTTGCACGTGGTATCGTTGATGCCATGTTCCTTTGCAGCAATGCGTATGGACTCAAATGTTGTTTTGTCGAAGGCTCCCTCTATGTCGAGGAAAGCCCCGACACAAATCTCTTGTCCCTCTAGCGCAGCCTCGGCTCGACTCGCAACAAAGTGCAATGCCGTTTCCGTAGATTTGCCCGGGCTGTAGGCGCACTGTAGTTTATGTAGAGGGAATACTTTCAGTGGTCCCTCTCTTAGATACCTGTCTACCAGTTTCTCCAGCTGTAACATGTTACGCACAATGTAAAGTTAGCAAATTTAAACCCAGTTTAAATGGTGACGCCCAATTAAGAGCTTAAGTTCAAATTAGTTTGAAACATTGACGAGCATTGTAGCCAGAAGAGTTTAGTTTGATAACGTATGGGCCGTAGTCAATTATACTGTGATTTTTAATTTCGTGGACCAAACTGACAGCTGCCAATGACCTTATTTTTTTAAAATGTTGCAAGCGCGGAGCATAGTGTTGTCGTTGTAATCGATTTGACATGACTCCTCAATTTTTTTTTACTAATTGGTGTAAATAAATATTTTATGAATATAAACGTAATATATTTAAATATAACAGTATTCATACACATAGTACATGAACTTTTATTGTGTTAAATATGAAATAAAAAATAAAAAAATGCGATCGATAAAATGAAGTCTGACATAAATTACTAGAAACTATATAAGGGCCGCTAGTTTCAAAACAATTTTTTTTATTTTGCCTTGAAGTAGTTTCATTTTCGATCTACTTCGATTTTCGATTAACTTTCAATCACTCAGGATAGTTAGGGTACGACACTATTTTTATGGGACGAAAAAGTGACAACCCTCCAAATGTCAGTTTAGTCCACGAAATTAAAAATCACATTATAGACAATGATTTAATTTGAAATATGAATCACTAAAATAACCGCCCTACTGAATATTGTTTGTTTCCATGTGTATTTCTGCACTATTATTGTAATTAAATTACAGATCTTTTCTTTTACTTTTCACACTGTTTCTACCACATCGTTCACATTATATTATGATGCTCTTTGATTGCATTAAAAATCTTGTGTTATTAGGCTAAACAATATAACAAATTTAGATTGGCTAATAAATAAAGTAGTACAGTAGGTAAAGGCATGAATTGACAAGCGTGAAACTGATCACTTAAATCCAGTCCAGGATATTACAGAATTTTAGGCATGTAAAGGTTACGAGTTAGTACGTACATTGAATAACACAGCTTTGAAGAATAAAATCAATTCACTCTCAGTCAAGCTGTTCGAAACGAAAAATCACACAAAGCGCAACAAAAATTCTCCTTACAAAAGCAGTAGGTATCTATTCGTAATTAATTTCAAAAAGTCACTTTGTAGAAACACAAGCAACATCAATTCCGAGCTGGAAGCGCAATCAGGGGCACAATAAGATAGCCGAGCTGACCAATACCGGAGAATCGCATCATCTGGTGGTATTGAAAATGTAATAAAACGATGCACAGTGGACCCGATTGGGAGTTGTGTGCACAAAATTACACAAAGGATTGTATGTACAACAGTTATCTGGGTTTTCGGTTAGTAGTCGTACAGTTGCATTTGATTTAACAACATTGAATGTATGGAATCCTCTGATAAAGTCTTGACAATTCTAATTACAAGTGGAAATTGAATTGTAAATAAATCATTTTGTTTTAAATTGTATAATACTTTTGATGGCACAATATTTACCATCATTAGATATTTTTATCTTAATTAGCAGTATTTATAGTTTTTGATGCGTGTCGTTAATGAGTTTCTTAAGTAAAAAAGCTATTGTTATTTTATCTTTATTGTATGGATTCAAATTTTCAACAAAACAAGCGAATGGGGTAGTTTACTGAAAATTTGTTTTTTGTCCGTCAGGTAGATTAATGAAAAATAGATTTATTTTCGTTGGATCCCACTTTTAGATCCCATTTTTTAGGGTTCCGAAGTCAACAAGGAACCCTTATAGTTTCGCTCTGTCCGTCTGTCCGTCCGCAGCTTAGCTCAGAGAATCTAAGCACTAGAAAGCTATAATTTGGCATGTATATACATATTAATAATTCCGACAAAGTGGTAACATAAAATCATGAAAAATATTTTTTTTTCGGGTACCTCCCATAGACGTAAAGTGGGGATGTATTTTTTTTTCTCATCTATCCCATGGTGTGGGGTATTGTTGGAAAGGCCATTCAAAAATATTATGGGTTGATAAAACTATTTTTTTCAACCCATAATATTTTTGATATTATTTTTTTTTTTATATTCGTTTGCGTAAAATTAAGAAAAAAAAAAGAAAGAAAGAAAAAGTGTTTATTTGTCACAAAACGACATACAATATAAGAATATACTTAAGCTAAACCCTTAAAATAGTATTAGTAGTACTTAAATTAAGTTAGTAAAGAAGAGAAATAAATCAAACAATGATAACAAACAATTATAAACACAAAAGAAATAGGGTGAAAAATATGTAGGCAGATGCATGTCGTGATTGTGGCAATAAGGCTTCCACTCAGCATAATGCTGTACCGTGGGGGACCCACAGCACGGCGCTGATTTTCAGTGGTCGCCTAGGACGTGACGTACGGAAACCAAATCTGTTGTGTATGTTAAAATAGATACAAATAAGAAACAATTAATACAGTAAAAAATAAATAAAAATAAACTACCCAAACTTATAAAGTGACCAAAACCAAAAACATAATTAACCAGAATTCTTGACGTAAACATAATAAAAAAAAAAAATACCCGCAAAACACGGCACACCACATTTTATCTCCCTCCCACACCGCACTCACGTGGCGCTCTTTATTGTATAGCCTTATTTTGAGAGCCTACGTGACGTCGTGCACTAGCGTGCGCGCCGCGCGTCGTCCTGGCGCGCGCCACTCAGACTCGCGCCGGCAGGAGCATTATGACGTCAGGCGGCGCCCGAGTCCTGTGCGGTGTGCGGTCATGTGTGTGTGTGTGTAGTCCGCGTGGTACGACCCCCGATGCCCGACAGCAACAACAAAGGAAGAAGAAAAAGTGAAAGTTAGATGCCTAATGAAAGAATGCCCCCACATCGCTGCCTGTGAAGGACCTCATGCCGAACCGCCCGGATACGATGCCAATGGATTATGAACCTTAAGTGAGTAATTTTAAAGACTAAAAAGATTCTATTTATAAAATATAAGTTGTTCAGTGTTGTTGTTGTTTTAAGCTTTATGTTGCAAATTTATGTTAGAGTCAAGTGATAGTCACGGATAACAAGGCTTTATAAGTTTACCAGTTATAGTCGACCAACTTATAAAATGTACTTGGAACAGTAAAAATTTTGTACAAATGCCATTGAAAAATTACTAAAATAAAGTTGATAGCTGTGTAAAACAGAGTAAATATAATGCTTACGAACCATGTAAAAATATACAAAAATGAAATCATAACAGGCTTTACAAGTTTACGAGTAATAGTCGACCAACTTATAAAATGTACTTGGCACAGTAAAATTTTTGTACAAATGCCATTGAAAAATTACTTAAATAACGTTGTTAGCTGTGTAAAATAGATAGTAAATATATGCTTATGAACAATGTAAAAATATACAAAAATAAAATCATAACATCGTTAATAATAATGATTTCTAAATTAATAATGTTTAAGCTCGAATAACGCATTGGAGTGGCCGGAGTCGTTGGCAGTACCAGAACGTAGTCCATACGGCGCATGCGCGCGGTGGTGTCTATTTTGTGTTAGTGCAGAAGTATTTTCGAGGTTTTGTAATTAAAACGTAAAAGTAAACTCAAATTAGATTCGATATCCAAGCAAATTACTTATTTTCTTTTGTCGACCCGACTTCATCACTAATTGAGTAGCGCGTAAAACTTTCCAGAATGAAATAGTGAATACCGCAGATTAGAGGATTCACCTCTAATCTGCGGTATTAGAGGAGATTAGAGGTGAATACAGACGATTTTTTTCAAATTCCGTAAGATAAATAAACAAGGAGCGTGCGGGCAAGGATCCAGGAACGAATTACACCATTCCCCGTGGCTCTAACGCGCGCTCGTATCGGCTCCTTTCGCAATTCGCACCCGCGGTGTTACTCAAATAGATAATATTTTTCTAACTTCAGTTGCGAAGTTGGATTTTATAACTCCTTCTTCAGTTATCAGTTAGTCCTTATTTAGTTTAAGTCAAGAGTGAATTGATTACATCCAGGCAAGCGTGCTTCACCGTAGACCATATCATCGCTTACCATCAGGCGAGACAGTGGTCAAACGCGAGAATATAGATAAAAAATCCTATGTGGGCCCGTTTTTAGACATTGTGAGCCGCTGAAACCGTTCTAATGTTCATGTAACAACAACAAAACCCTCTTTTTAGTCCGCGTTATTATGCAACTTCGGAACCCTAATACTGCGCGTGGCCCGACACGCACTTGGCCGATTTTTATTTATTAGGTATTAGCGATGGGTCCCATTTGCTATAGTCATCGGCACGTATCTTGGCAAGAGTCGTTAGATGCGCAGAAGTCGTTTTTTAGGTATCCTTGGTAATGAAGCGGGACGCGGGGTACAAGGTCGCGCCGATCCGAGCGCGCGATTGGTGGCTCAGTCCATCCTTGCCTCCCGCACCGCGTACTTCCCATCCGTTCGCTCCCGATTACACTTGCATGCACGAAAGTTGTACCCTTTGTTTATGTTGAGTTATTGTTAGGAGTAGTTGTTATTGTTTTAAATTTTAATATTAATATCATTATAATAATTACATATTAATATTATTTTAATAGGACACATAATGTTTAATATTAATATCTTTTTCGAATATTTTTTTTAGCTTTTAACTGTATATATTTTATTTATAACACCTAATAAACTTCACGAATTCCTCTCCTTTATTTAACTTTCTTCTAAACATATATGATTAAAAATAAATGATAGCCATAACCATTGAAAAATGAGAAGAAATAAAAGTGACCACTTTTTTGTGGCAATAAGTGTACGATGCGCGAACTTGCCCCCACTACGCCAAAACCTTGCCAAGTTACGTGCCGATGACTATATTCCCGTTGAATCCCATGTTATAACAACATGTGTACTTTTCAGAAGAAAAGTGATTTACCTTTATCAAACATTTGAAAAGCAGCGTGTGTTCGGCACACCGACTATTAAATGATTATCGAATGAAAGACAGAACAATGAAACATGAATTAATTCATACTTTATTTGCCTCTCTGTTTAGCGTTTGTGGACTACGAGAAAGCCTTCGATTCGATCGAGACTTGGGCTGTACTGCAGTCTATCCAACGGTGCACAATTGACTACCGGTACATCGAAGTGTTAAGGTCTATCCACACATATCAGGGCCGTGCCCGGGACGTGCACGGGACGTGGACAGACCGTGCCCCGTCAGGGACTCAAAAAAATATCGGTGGGAACATTTTATATGACATCGTTCACACACGTCAGTGCACGGGCCCGGGCACGTCCCGTGCACGGACGTGTGTGAACGAGTTCATATAAAATGTTCCCACCGATATTTTTTTGAGCCCCTGACGGGACCCGGCCCTGTCACGTCCCGGGCACGCCCCTGATATGTGTAGATAGACCTTTAAAGTATTTACACAAAAACGCCACCATGTCAGTTCGATTTCAGGATCAGGCCTCGGAACCCGTCCTTCTACAGCTAGGTGAGAGACAGGGAGATGTCATATCTCCGAAACTGTATACCGCTGCACTGGAGGATGTCTTCAAGGTTCTGGACTGGAAAGGGCTAGACATCAACGTCAATGGTGAGTACATCACTCATCTTCGGTTTGCCGACGATATAGTGTTTATGTATGGCTGAGACCATGGAGGACCTCAGAACAATGCTCGATGACCTCAGTAGAGCTTCCGAAAGAGTGGGTCTTAAAATGAACTTGGACAAAACCAAGGTCATGGTAAATGCCCATGTAACACCCACTCCTATCAAGGTCGGAGACTCTACACTCGAAGTTGTGGGCGACTATGTCTACCTAGGTAATTGGGTAGGGCCAACTTCTAGAAAGAGGTCAACCGTCGAATCCGACTCGACTGGGCAGCGTTCGGGAAGTTGTGCGGTATCTTCTCGTCCAACTTATCTGTGTTGCCAGTGATGACATATGCCTCTGAGACGTGGTCGCTTATAATGGGCCTTACCAGAAAGCTTACAGTCACTCAAAGGGCAATGGAGAGGGCTATGCTCGGAGTTTCCTTGCGTGATCGAATCAGAAATGTAGAGATCCGCAAGAGAACCAGGGTTACCGATATAGCCCGAAGAATTGCCAAACTTAAGTGGCAGTGGACAGAGCACATTGCTCGCAGAACGGTGAGCCGATGGGGCAGAAAGGTTCTGGTGTGGCGAACGCGAACCGGAAGACGTTGCGTTAGAAGGCCTCACACCAGGTGGACCGATGACCTAGTGAAGGTTGCGGGGATCCGCTGGTTGCGAGACGCACGGGACTGGTCAATGTGACGACGCTTGGGGGAGGCCTATGTCCAGTAGTGGACGTATTTCGGCTGATATGATGATGATGATGATAAAAGGTAAAATAAAGTAATAATAAAACAGAAATATAGAATACGACGTTTTCTAAAAATGAAACCTACCTAGATCGATTTATCCGTTGAGGGGTCCTGGTGCAACTATAATGTCTAACTAGTTGGACTACGGGACTTCGGTAGGGGCAGTTGTCCAACTAAAAATAATGATTGGACAACTGCCCCTACCGAAGACCCGTGGTCCAATTGATTGATTTTAATTATTTATATTAATATTCATCATCAGCCTTTTAATGTTCCCACTGCTGGAACATAGACCTCCTCTCTGTGAGAGAGAAAGGGCCGTAGCCCGTAATCTACCACGCGGGCCCAGTGCGGGTTGGTGGATGTTACAATGTCTTCGAATTTTTGGTTCTAGGACATGCCGGTTTCCTCACGATATCTACTTCTTTTATGTTCTTTTTTATATTACTGTATTGACTTGTTGTTGATAATGATTTTTCTTAAATGTATAGGTAATTATAATTCAATAACATTAAGATTTTCATTAACATTATATTTTTATGTTTTATTTAGCTGTTAATGTCCCACTGCTAGGCAAAGGCCTCCCCCATATCTTTCGAAATGCTCTTTTCGAGCGCCACTTCAATTTTAGTTATTTATATAATTATCAATTAATATTTATATTATTTATTATTTATTTTATTATTTATCGGTCCAGGCGTCTTTGAGTAATCGTTTAAAATACATTTGAAAACAAGTTTCCGACGAATTGAGAACCTCCTCCTTTTTTGAAGTCGGTTAATAAAATATAATCTCAATTTATTTAAACAATTTTGTTGTTGAAAGTACCCATATTTATATTTTTTTAAGCATTTGGGATCCAACGGAAATAGTTTTTGGGATTCAACGACAATAAAACGTATTTCTCTTGCAATTTTTATTTTTGGGATCCAACGGAAATACAAAATAAAGTTTTGTGGGATCCAACGCCAAAAATATTAAAGTGGGATTCAAAAGTGGGATCCATCGAAAATAAATCGAAAAATATTGGAAACGTATTTTTCTTTTAACACGTAAACGTAAATTGACGACGATATAATGCGTTGAAATATCGTGAAACGTCACGCCACTAGTACACTTTATACTGCCTTAGTGACGTCACAAGCCCCCCCTAAATTTTGATTGATTTGGCAAACAATACGTGCCCAATATTATTTAATAATCTCACTGACGGACTAAATATAATTATCATTTTTCTACCCAGGAAACATCCCTATTGTGGATGTATGCGTATAGCGACATTCCTAAGGCTTTTCGAATTCATACGTGATATTAAGTAATGTTAAAATTAGATTACCTCGTTACTCTAGTTCTCGTAGCTGCTACTGCCGTGCATAGTAAACTTGGTTCGATGCCCAGGTCCGGCCAAGTGTTATTGGGTTTTTACTTCTACAATTTGTCAGTAGCACCCCGAAGTATGGATTGTGTCCTATTGATGGCAATAGTGGAAATATGTTTTTTTCCTACTCCTCCGATATTATTTTCTTATTAACTTCGATGCGGAATCCAAGACATATAAATTTATTCTCCGGGACTTCGTTGAGCTTCATTGCCTCGGCGCTTTTCTGTTGGTCGCCACTATTGGCTTTCAGGAGTTGCTGTGGTTTGGGAATAGTGCGGTGGATTTTGATATCAAAAGGTTCGCCTTCTAGTAAATGGAACTTAAACATAGCACCTCTACCTTACCCTTCCGGGAAACAGGCATGATGTTAAGTAATGTATAAGTTATACATACCATTTACACAGTCAAGATAAATGCATAAGTTTTTGTCCACATAACTCTTCATCTAGCCCCATGTGCGCCAGTTGCGCCGTGTACTCGTGAATTTTGTTCCAACTCCCTGATAGATTGTTAAGTCCTGCTTCTGTGCAGTTTGCCGCTCCTGATGCTACTTTTTGCTTGCTTTTAGTTTTTGTACTGCTGGTCTCCTGATCTGAAAATAATTGAAATGAATCTGTTAGTGTTACTTGTGTTCTGTTAGTCTGCTGCTTCTGGGAAAGCGTGTTCCATCGTCGACCACATCATCGCTTACCATCAGGTGAGATAGTGGTCAAATGCAAGCCTGTCAAAATACTACTCTAAAGAAAATATAGGCCACCTGAAATTTATCAATTTATTCAATATTAGCCATATTTTTCTAATGATACTGACTGAAATTAATTAAAGTAAGTAGTTTTACCTTAATGTGTTTATTTTTCAATTTTTAGGTTTAAAAATCAAATTAAATAATAAATGAGGAATTATTTTGAATATTCAATGTTTCATAAAACATACAAAATTATAAAATTACTTGCTTCTGCCAACGGTTCCGCCCGCATGTTAAGTGTTTTATCATCCCAAGATAAAACCGGGACCCAAGATAAATTATATATTATACCGGGATAAAAAGTAGACTTTAAGCTATTCCAGACTATAATCTATCTCTGTGCTAAAATTCATTCAGATCCGTTCAGCCGTTCTGTCGTGATTGAGTAACAAACATAAATACATCCAAACTTTCGCATCTATCATCATATTAGCCGACGTCCACTGCTGGGCATAGACCTCCCCCAAGCGACGCCACATTGACCGGTCCCATGCGTCTCGTACCCAGCGGATCCCCGCAACCTTCACCAGGTATTCGGTAATAATCTATACTTCTATACTAATATTATAAAGAGGAAAGATTTGTATTTTGTATGTAACGAATAAACTTAGAAACTACTGGACTATCACCGGGTGACATAGACTACTTTTTATCTCTGTATTCCCACGGGAACGGGAAATACGCGGGTGAAACTGCGAGGCGTCCGCTAGTATAACAATAAGTAAGATTCCTAATTATATTGCAATTTATTGGGTGGCCCTCATTTAGTTTTGAATAGTTTAAAAGGTGGTTAGATATATAATATTATAGACAATATTTTTTAAGAGAAGAATAACATAATAATTTGGAAAAATAAGTTTAACTTAAGTCGATGATCATGCTAGCCTTTAAAGTTTTATCTACTTTTTAGGGTTCCGAAGTCAACAAGGAACCCTTTATAGTTTCGCTCTGTCCGTCTGTCCGTCCGCAGCTTAGCTCAGAGAATCTAAGTACTAGAAAGCTATAATTTGGCATGTATATACATATTAATAATTCCGACAAAGTGGTAACATAAAATCATGAAAAATAATTTTTTTTCGTGTACCTCCCATAGACGTAAAGTGGGGATGTATTTTTTTTCTCATCTATCCCATGGTGTGGGGTATCGTTGGATAGGCCATTCAAAAATATTATAGGTTTGTTAAAATCATTATTCGATTCAGAGATTCGTTTCCGTAAAATTAAGCTTTAAGTTGCAAATTTATGTTAGAGACAAGTGTCGCCCCCCCTGCCAGATTTTTTATCATCCCAAGATAAAACCGGGACCCAAGATAAATTATATATTATACCGGGATAAAAAGTAGACTTTAAGCTATTCCAGACTATAATCTATCTCTGTGCTAAAATTCATTCAGATCCGTTCAGCCGTTCTGTCGTGATTGAGTAACAAACATAAATACATCCAAACTTTCGCATCTATCATCATATTAGCCGACGTCCACTGCTGGGCATAGACCTCCCCCAAGCGACGCCACATTGACCGGTCCCATGCGTCTCGTACCCAGCGGATCCCCGCAACCTTCACCAGGTATTCGGTAATAATCTATACTTCTATACTAATATTATAAAGAGGAAAGATTTGTATTTTGTATGTAACGAATAAACTTAGAAACTACTGGACTATCACCGGGTGACATAGACTACTTTTTATCTCTGTATTCCCACGGGAACGGGAAATACGCGGGTGAAACTGCGAGGCGTCCGCTAGTATAACAATAAGTAAGATTCCTAATTATATTGCAATTTATTGGGTGGCCCTCATTTAGTTTTGAATAGTTTAAAAGGTGGTTAGATATATAATATTATAGACAATATTTTTTAAGAGAAGAATAACATAATAATTTGGAAAAATAAGTTTAACTTAAGTCGATGATCATGCTAGCCTTTAAAGTTTTATCTACTTTTTAGGGTTCCGAAGTCAACAAGGAACCCTTTATAGTTTCGCTCTGTCCGTCTGTCCGTCCGCAGCTTAGCTCAGAGAATCTAAGTACTAGAAAGCTATAATTTGGCATGTATATACATATTAATAATTCCGACAAAGTGGTAACATAAAATCATGAAAAATAATTTTTTTTCGTGTACCTCCCATAGACGTAAAGTGGGGATGTATTTTTTTTCTCATCTATCCCATGGTGTGGGGTATCGTTGGATAGGCCATTCAAAAATATTATAGGTTTGTTAAAATCATTATTCGATTCAGAGATTCGTTTCCGTAAAATTAAGCTTTAAGTTGCAAATTTATGTTAGAGACAAGTGTCGCCCCCCCTGCCAGAGAAATGGTTGCTCTTGGTTATGTGAAAAAAATAACGGCAGTAGTTAATATAACGAATTTAAAAGGAAAATTATTACGGATAACAAGGCTTTACAAGTTTACGAGTAATAGTTGACCAACTTATAAAATGTACTTGGCACAGTAATTTTTTTGTACAAATGCCATTGAAAAATTACTTGAATAAAGTTGTTAGCTGTGTAAAACAGATAGTAAATATATGCTTATGAACCATATAAAAATATACAAAAATAAAATCAATCAATCCTAAATAATAATGATTTCTAAATTAATAATGTTTAAGCTCGAATAACGCAATGGAGTGGCCCGAGTCGTTGGCAGTACCAGTTTGTAGTCCATACGGTGCATGCGCGCGGTGGAGTCTATTTTGTGTTAGTGCAGAAGTATTTTCGACTTTTTGTTATTAAAACGTAAAAGTAAAGTCAAATTAGATTCGATTTCCAAGCAAATTACTTATTTTCTTTTGTCGATATCCTTCTATAAAGTCAATAATCAACCCGACTTCATCACTAATTGAGTAGCGTAAAACTTTCCAGAATGATATAGTGAATACCGCTAATCTGCTAATCTGCGGTATTAGCGGAGTTTAGAGGTGAATACATACGATTTTTTTCTAATTCCGAAAGAGAAATAAACAAGGAGCGTGCACGCAAGGATCCAGGAACGAACTATACCATTCTCCGTGGCTCTAACCAGCTCTAACAGACGGACAGAGCGAAACTATAAAGGGTTCCTTGTTGACTTCGGAACCCTAAAAAGTAGATAAAACTTTAAAGGCTAGCATGATCATCGACTTAAGTTAAACTTATTTTTCCAAATTATTATGTTATTCTTCTCTTAAAAAATATTGTCTATAATATTATATATCTAACCACCTTTTAAACTATTCAAAACTAAATGAGGGCCACGCTCGTATAGGCTCCTTTCGCAATTCGCACCCGCGGTGGTACTCAACTATATAATATTTTTCTAACTTCAGTTGCGAAGTTTGATTTTATAACTCCTTCTTCAGTTACCAGTTAGTCCTTATTTAGTTTAAGTCAAGAGTGTATAGATTACATCTAGGCAAGCGTGCTTCACCGTAGACCACATCATCGCTTACCATCAGGCGAGATAGTGGTGACGCGAGAATATAGATTAAAAAAAAACATCATCCTATGTGGGCCCGTTTTTACACTTTGTGAGCCGCTGAAACCGTTCTAATGTTCATGTAACAACAACAAAACTCTCTTTTTAGTCCGCATTATTATGCAACTTCGGAACCTTATTACTGCGACTGGCCCGACACGCACTTGGCTGGTTTTATTAATACTTATTACTAACAACATGTTTGATGTTTATATATTTAGCCTGCTTTCAAAATATCTCCCAGAACATTAAACTGCAGTTTAAACTGTCGTTGACATACTAAAAATACATATGGAAATAAAAATAAAAAGGGATAAAAAATAAAATTGTTTGAAAATAGAACAAAGAAAATATTAGCGCTATTTAAGTACGTGGGTAAATGCTAACAAAAACCAGAAATCACTCTATTAAACTCGAAGGAATTCTTACAAAATTCCTTGAAAAACGCAACAATAACTTTACGTGCCTGAATAAAATTCAAGGTAAGCCGCGTAGCAACGTGTCATGATTGCCGCCGACAGTGACACATTACTGTTGCATTCGCTCCCCCTACATTGGCTACATTGCTTAATAACCACTATGGAAATTACCATTTTCTAACCCTACATTAATTTATATCAGCTATTATGTACGTCTGGGGATTCGACTGTGCAATATAATTTATTTTTTGTTTGTTTTCAGCTTGGCAAATGACAGTAAATTACGATTTTTATTTGTAGGAGAGATGTCACCGGCGTCACTCTCTGACTACTTATCTGGTGAGTTGGTAACTGTAAAGTGGCATGTGATGCGGCGGAATGATGCACGAAAGCACAGGAAGTTTTAGTTTTAAGTATGAATTTGGGTGGTTTTGAGGGTAGAGGAGGAAAGAAACGATGAATGTATTTTGATACGTGATATGGCTAGAGGAGGCTTAATTAAATTGAAATAATGGTAAATAGAGACGTGTGGACAAAGAATACCTACTTTTAGTAATAAAAAAATATTTAATAAGAATTGATGAGGTACTGGTTCCTGAGACTTAAAATAAAAACAAACCGACTTCCAAAATAAACACAGCACAGCGAAAAATAACTTTCTTTTCCGAAGTCAGTGTCTTCTGTTTTTCGTGTTTCTACACCGATTTTTTTGAAGTCGGTGTGTTTTTTTGTTAAAAAGTTTTTTATTTATCTCTTTTGAGTTTTGATAGGTACCTCTAATTGCCATAAAAATCATATATAGCCAAAGTACATCTCATGACGATTCCAATAAGCCCATACAGACTAGGATACATTGTTTTATTTCGGAGTTCCAGTGCCTACCTGCCGGCTCCATCATCAGATCAGTTCGATGGTACCATTTTCACCAGTACTATTTATTTATAAGTATTTGCTTCATCATAGTCGTTTAACTATTCGAAAGTATACCCTTTCAAACAAAAGAAGAATTTTCTAAATCGGTCCAGGCGTCTTTGAGTAATCGGGGAACATACATTAAAAAAAAACATAAAATATTCCGACGAATTGAGAACCTCCTACTTTTTTTGAAGTCGGTTAACAAAAAGACTTACTATGCGATATCGCTTACTAGCGATATCGTAATTGTCGATCATTTAAAATGTAAAAGACAACGTGATATTTTGATATTGCATGTTTATCGCCGAATAGAATATCACTTTGCCGAGGTGTTCAGATTGTGTTTCCGATGTATTTTTAGCCCCCGACGGAAAAAGAGGAGTGTTATAAGTTAGACGTGTGTTGCTTTGTATCTGTGTGTCTATGTGTCTGTCTGTGGCATCATAGCACCTAAACGGATAAACCAATTTTGATTTAGATTGAAAGGTGACTTTGTCGAGAGTGTTCTTAGCTATGTTTGATTAAAATCGGTTCAGCCATTCAAAAGTTATCCGCATTTTACTTTTTTAATCGTTTTTAGCTAGATATCGTATCATAATTACGTGTTTTGATAGATTGTCGATTGAAGCGGGTCTACTACTAGTTTAAAAAGCAAGAAATAAAAATTAAACTCAAAATTTAAAATATCGGGGGTACCGCAAAGTAAATAAAATAAACTGTTGTACATGTTGGCGGTTCCTCGACACGAGTACGAGTGTTATATTTTGCTTTTAAGAGGTTTTGTGTCGGGGGTACTTTATATTTTTAATTTAATTTTTAAAGATACATTTTCTTTATAAAACAATTAAAACAAAGCAACGCTCTGCTCTTGAACAAAATAACATTCATCTTGTTTAAATTATTCTAAATTTGTATAGCTTTCTATTGCATTTGGCAGCATAATTATGCATTTTACAGGATGTGTATAGAACTCAAGCGATAAATTATGTCTTTTTGTGGTCAGCGGGTGCTGCGAATTTTAATTTATTAGAGTTCTTGCTAGACAAAAGCCGAGATGTTGCCCAATTTAACACTCAGTGCTTTTAAACAAAACTCCATATAAAATAAGTTTATGGAAGCATATTTTAGTTTAGAAATATTTTACTCACGATTCGTTGATTGCTTCTGACAAACTGCAACTGCTTTTTGTCAGAAGCAATCAACGAATCGTGAGTTCCCGAGAATCCCCGTGCAACTGCTGTTAAACATTATAAAAAAAAACCGGCCAAGTGCGAGTCGGACTCGCGCATGAAGGGTTCCGTACCATTATCGCAAAAAACGGCAAAAAATCACGTTTGTTGTATGGGAGTATTTGTTGTTATAGCGGCAGCAGAAATACATCATCTGTGAGAATTTCAACTGTCTAACTATCACGGTTCATGAGATACAGCCTGGTGACAGACAGACAGATAGACAGACGGACAACGAAGTCTCAGTAATAGGGTCCCGTTTTTACCCTTTGGGTACGGAACCCTAAAAATGCTTTAATGAATACTTTTTATCTGAATCGTCTTTAACTATATTATCTACTTTGATTTTGCGTTGTCAGTGAACCAACTACCTAATCAACCGCCGAATAAGTACCTCATCATCATCATTTCGGCTGAAAGACGTCCACTGCTGGACATAGGCCTCCCCCAAGCGTCGCCACACTGATCGGTTCTGTGCGTTTCACATCCACCGGACTCCCGCAGCCTTGACCAGGTCGTTGCTCCACCTAGAGGCAGGCGAACTTCGAACGCTGCGTCTTTTGTACGTAATAAGTAGGCACCTAATATAATTATAGTAATCGCATAAAATAATAGGTATTCTTCTTTCTTTCTTCTTTTCTTAAAAAACCGTTGTCCCACACTAGGAATTTCTCCCTATATCGTGGGTGCGTTTACAAACATACAAACTCACATACACAACACCCAAAGCCGGAACAACAATCTGTAGGTCATACAAATATTTGTTCCGTGCGGGAATCGAACCCGCGACACGCAGCGCAGCAGTCAATCGCTCAACCACTGCGCCAACCGTGCGCCCAAAAAAACCAAGAACCAAACAAGAACCAAGAACTAAGTACTTGTAATCATCATTCTAGTCCGTATCACAATTTGCATTGATTTTTTATCGAAATTTTGCTTACGTTGGTTTTAAACAAAGGCTTTAAACATTGAAACACGAAAAATGTGCTGTTATTTAAAAAACGCCACATACGTTTAAAAATGGTGACCCATTTATCTCTGAAAATTTCTTTATTTTTTAAATAAACGCGTTTTACCAACATCGTAAACTGTTTTAATATTTTAAAAGAAAAACTGCCTCTACTACACAGTAAAACACCGGCCAAGTGCGAGTCGGACTCGCGCACGAAGGGTTCCGTACCATTATCGCAAAAAACGTCAAAAAGAAACACATTTGTTGTATGGGAGCCCCTTAGCTTGGGAGCACTTAAATATTTATTTTATTATGTTTGTCATTATAGCGGCAACCGAAATACATCTGAGAAAATTTCAACTGTTTAGCTATCACGGTTCATGAGATACAGCCTGGTGACAGACAGACAGACTGACAGACGGACCGCGGAATCTTAGTAATAGTTTCCCGTTTTTACCCTTTGGATACGGAACCCTAAAAACAAGATTAATATACTTACAAAAGTAATTACGTTATGAAAATGCACTTAAGTAAATTGTGTTACGTAAACGGTATTCTAAATACAGGTAATTTACTGGGAAGATTATCCGCACCCACTTTCATATTGAAATCAACGAAATGCAATAGTATTTAGGTGTTTTCGTCATCGTAATAATAGTTAATTGAATAATAATAGCGGTGAAATGCACCCTCCAACGTAAGGAACCCTCGAAACACACGCAACGTGTCAAGTTGTCACTCAAGAGAATTTTTCGAGACTTGTAACATTTTCTTTTTATATTTATTTAAAATAGCTTGCTATGTTGTTGCGAATTCGTTTTACAGGCTGGCTGGAAAAGGTTATTTTAATTTTAATTTATAAATCATTTTGTATTCCTTTTGTGAAATACCTATTCGTACGTACAACACATACTGGCTGGTTACAATAATATTCAAAGACAACATGTTGTTTTTTTTTAGTTTGTTGCTGTATGCCAATATTATTTTATACTATACAATTGTTTCGATTTTTTTAGTAATACTCTTTTTAAATTCAAATTGTTTTCAAAAGGAAATATAAATTGTAATATATAACTATATATTTTCTATTATCGCAAGGAAATTGTAAGCTAAAATTATCTTTTCCAGACAAACACTAAGTACTAAAACAAAAACAATCGTTTAAGCTGACTCAAATAAACTAACTAGACAAAGAAAAACTGTGATATCCTTTGTGGAGACTAAATTTAACTAGTCTGAAGTTAATTTCTTAGTCTGTGACCTCGACTTCTTGCAATTTGTTGGTGATCGATGAACTAAGATTTTAATAAAAGTTCGTGTTTTATTAAAAGAACAATTTTCGAAACTAATATTGGGTTTTATCAAAATACTCTTGAATATTGTTGAGTTAGTTATCTGTAGAATAAATAGAATAGTAGGTATAACGAATAGTGGAATTCAAAATCAGCGAAGGCGATATTCGATATTGTAAGGGATTGATCACGTGATTTTTCAAAGTCGCTTGTGTATTGACTCATACAATTTTGCCTTTATGACGATCGCTATCGCTTTTGATGGTATTATGTCACTTGTCTACGAGCCTCAGCTCAGGTACGAACAATACAATTCTATTTTAACCGGCTTCAAAAATACTCCTTTTCTGTTTCTTAAATTGAAAGTATTTTTTAAGGCGCAGATACCCTTGAGTAGCTGATTTTAAAATGAGAATCACGAATAAACGGCTTGTCTTAATTTTGTGGAAAAATATATGTTACATTAGACCATTTTCTTAATAATTTGATCTGAGAAAATTTTGAGTTTTATTCGTATAACATAGTGTAATTAATTTGTAAAGTTATGTCTAAAATGGACAAAAACACGACAATCGCACCAACACCGCTGGGCGTATTTTAATAAAATTGACACCATATCAAAGACAATTTAATTATCTACATTTAGATCTGAGGCTTTTTTTTTTAAAGTCATAGAATAATAGGAAAAGTACAAAAAAGTACTAAATTTTGGGTCGCGCGGGTGTTAAAACGAGTGCGTGTTTTGTTCCTTCAAGGTCGTTGGCGTTAGTCGTCGTCTTAAAGAGTTCGTTTGTTTCTGTAGTGTCGATTTTGACTTGTCTCCTACTATTCTATGAAACATAATAGATAAAACTGGCACCTCCACTCTTGCTCTCGATTACTCTATTCGCCATGAAGGAAAATTCAATATATTGTTTAACTAGCTTCTGCCAGCGGCTTCGCCCACGTGTAAGTAGAAAATTATCCTGAGGGAACATATTCCCGGGTTAAATAGTAGCTTATGTGCTATTCCTGACTATAATTTCATTCAGATACTTCAGCCGTTCTGGCGTGATTGAGAAAAAAACTTACAAACATCCATCCAAACTTTCGCATCAGCAAGATAAGATGCTCCTCAGCGTTAAAAATCGGTTAAGAATATATATTAGACTGCAGGTACAACGAAACAAAGTTATTTACATACGTACTCAGTATTAGTCAGAGATATTAAACCCTTTCTTTGTGCAATAGTCGGGTAATAATTACCAATGATGATTAGATAAAAGAAACGTAGGTACCATGAAACATAAGCGGTCACATTCCTTTTTCCGTAACAGTACCTAGGTAGGTACTAGTCCTAGACTTTTAGATGCCTTTCGTGTTTTAATTTAAAAAGGCAAAAACTTTAAATTCTCTGGTACTGTTCAACTAATTCTTAGTAATCAAAAGGGTACGTGACCAAAAAAAAAGCGAGAAAAGCGAAGTAATTCCTGAAATTCCAGGGGTCTCTGATCTCTCGCATGCAAAAAAAGGATAGTATTATTGAACGAAACACTTGCCTATGAATACATTAATTATGTTAGAGTTGTGTTGCACCTGTTAGCTAATAAAATATTCATATTTCAATCATCATCAGCCTTTTAATGTGCCCACTGCTGGGACACAGACAACCTCTCTGTCAGAAAGGTAATGGGCCTTAATCCACCACGCGAGCCCAGTGCGGTTTTGTGGATGTCACATGTCTTAGAATTTTTGGTTCTAAGACATGCCGGTTTCCTCACGATGTTTTCCTTCACAGTTTTAAGAGCAGTAGTGATGAAAATAATGAAAAAATGAGCTTAAGAATAGTTCGAGACATCCACATATTTGTGCCGTTTATGAGTTACCAGGGAAGCCGCATGAGCAGTAGCTAAAGCCAACATTTTAATCTTCAACGTAGTCCTTGTTTTTAAAATATGCTTTTTAATAAGGACACGTTTGATGTAGTTTTTGAACTTTCCATCGGTCAGTTCTATAACTGACTTTGGCAACTTGTTATAAACGCGTTACATACTGTTTATAAGAAAAGACTTGCTAGTTTTCGTTAATCTGAATTTGGGTATTACAATTTCGTGCTTACTGCGTGTATTTAAATTATGGAAGTCGCTTCTAGTTTTGAAAAGCCCTCGACTTTTGCGGACATACAAAATACATTCCAAAATATATAGTTGCTTAAGCTTATTCGCCTTAATATTTAATAGGTAAAAACAACACCGGAGCAGTTAAACATGCACCGTTAATACGCGGCTGGATCAAACACATAATTATTTAATACAAATGCAAAACACTTCATTGCCTCCGTAACGTGAACATGGTAACTAGTACAGATGAGTACAGTTTGGCAAAAGGGTACTTAATAGTAAATTAATAATCTGTCCTTATCATTATTGTTACCGAGCATTACAGTCACAGTCAATATACTCGTACACTTGTTCTATCTCACGACGGCGGGTTGGTCTTAGTCGTGTGTGCAGTGCACATGCACATAGTTTCCGTGTGCATAAGCTCGGTAGCACTCAGTCACACTAAAAATATACAAACAGTATGCAAACTACCTTCAAACGCTCGAAACGGCACACTCACACAAACATACGCACCGACGAGACCATTAGGGCACTTCTGCAGTGCTGTCAGTAGTGCGAGCTGCTTAGGGGTCTCGTCAATGCGCATGTTTGTGAGTGTGCCGTTTCGAGCGTTTGTAGGTAGTTTCCATACTATTTTTTCCCTGTGGCTCAGTATCGCCTGAGCACTCAGATGTGCACATGTGACACACACATGACTAAGACCATCCCGCCGTCTCGTAAGATAGAACAACTGTACAGTGTGCACCTGAAACGATGTCATTGGGCCGTTTGATTTGTCGGAGCTATAGTAAAAGATGTTCACAGTTATTTAACTCAGCCTCCCTCATTCAAATTGACAGATGGCTTGTTGTCTTTGATTTTTAGTCGTCAAGGCGACTGAATTTTATTTAAAAATACTTAGAATTTATAGGTAACCTAGGTTAGGAATTAACATACACACACAGTTTCAATAAATCCAAAGGATTTTATGGAAACTTCAAAACTTTAAATTAAATTTGAAAAATTCTTTTGATCGACAATGTAAATAACGCAGGAATGTTGTTGAATTGTGAAAATGAAAGGCAGTCAACTGATTGTGTATTCCTCCGCTCCACATTCTGATTTGTATACCTTTTTATAAACTTGCTTTGATAACAAAAATAGCCTTTCGATACGAAAATTGTAGAGATATGTTCAGAAAAATATGTAATAAAAGGTTCTCTTACGTCGTTCTGGTATTCGTCAGCTCAGTTTTATTCATAATTATTAAATAGATAATGATTATGGTTTAAAGCACTCACGTGTCTAGAGCGGTTCGATATGGCTAAAACCACACTAAGATAAATGATAAATGATTTATTTCTGTAAGTTGGTTTGTACAAACACTTTCACATGTCGATCATATTTTTTTAAACTAGATGAGGTCAGCGTTTCCTGTCTGACTACTCTGAGAAGAAAGGCCGAAACAAACTCAGAGGCTTGGGTAATTGCTGTGTTTCCAGATAGCTACAACCTCGGGGCCTTTAAGTCAAGAGTGAATAGGTTACTTCTAGGCAAGCGTGTTACACCGTCGACCACTTCATCGCTTACCATCAGGTGAGATAGTGGTCAAGCGCGAGCCTATCAATAATAAAAAAATAAAAAAAATGCTGATTACAGGTCAGCAATGCATGCTTAACAGTCAAGGAATTTATGATGATGTAAACGGTTACATGCTGCTGACTATACATCATATACCTAAGTGCAAGGGGATCCACTATAGTCATGAATTAAATGACGAAATTACCTTCCTCTATTTGTAAAAAAAAAAACTCGTTTGAAATTCGAATTCGTCGTCAAGACGGTCTAAAGTCTGTTGTTTTTATCTCTGAGGCAAAATTGACCCATGCAAATGTCAAATTACTTTTTTTAAGTCAATGAGCGCATAAGCGCCAATAAATTAAAAAGTAAATGCGTGCTATAAAATTTAAAAAGTTATTTTATGATGCAATTGTTTGAAAATCGAAAGAAAATGTTGCACTGTAATGGTTTATTTTTTAATTTTACTTATCCTCGAATATAAAGTACGTGTTTATACAATATATATTGAATTCATATTTGGAACATTACGTTGTAGATAAAACAAATTTAAAAAGAGCTCGATCAAAGTGGGGTTCCAATAAAGAACAGAAACTCCAGTGGTTAACAACCTTTTCACAGTCGTGTGCGACTGTACAAAGTCCTCGCGTGATTCCCGACATCCCATGTAACACAGAGTTTACTTTCCGTGATACAAACAAAATATTGCAAAACGCAATAATTTGCATTACACTTGGCCAAGGAAGGGCGGGTAAAGTCGTCATTAATAATAGAGTAAAGTTAAGGGGCGTTTCCCGCCCTACAGGACGGGGTTAACAACCCTTGTTAAACAGTATAGTCTGGATTCATTTTCCGCTACAATGACTAGTGCATTATTATGCTAAGGTTCGTTACAGGGAATAGAGGTTCTAAAAAATATAAATTGTATGCTTGAGGTTGAGACGTTCCGTTAATTAGTTGGATATATTTTCTGTTTGATGAGGATGAGGTTTGGTACCATTATGAGTAATTACAGTATGCACAGTTTATGTCACGATATGGTGGATTAGCCACGAAGCTTACAGGTAACAATAAGCGAATAGCTTGCCAACTAATAAAATAGCCATACCCCCGATTTCTGAATTAAGCATTTGACGTAGAGTATTTGTCAAACTATACTATATTTAGCCTTAAAATCTGTTAAAATTTTGCACTAAAGTAGGTTTTGACACGTTTTTAACTCCAAATACTCAATTCAGAAATCTGCCCATAGCGTTTTTATATATTGATTCTGGAAAACTTAATAATTGATTATATAAGTATGTCGGCATTTCTAAGATATCGTTCTGAAGAGCGCTATGGTTTCAAATAACTTTGACAGATGGCAACTTGACGTTAACACTTGACATTAGTTTATGGCGCGAACAAGTGGTGATGACACAAGGATCGAGAGGGAATATGGCGGGTTTGGTTTGAGTCGTGAATTCGTGATAAAAACCTAAGGAGAAATACAGTGGGAGTTACCGATTGTTCGTGTAGATCAAACTACGTGTCATAGTGGAATGTCGTTTAAGTTATTCGCCAATACATAACGTGATCAGTTACATTGTGAGCCTACATATAAGCAAAGAAGTTGATTTGTTTAACATCTAGCCCGAAAGAACCCATGCAATAATGGCTTTTCCTGACAAATTACACAGTCGTCCCTACAAGTATATTAAGCATAATCATAACAAAACATGACGCATTTATAATTCTCTGAAGGTTCACGCAAAAGTGTGAATTTTATCTCTGGTTAAATAAATTTTAAACCACTTGCCTACTTCTCACAAATAGCCTTTAGAACGTTTCAAAAAATCTCTCCTCTTTTTTATACCCGAGAACCTTGCCATAATAATATCATTCAGATAAAAAGTTGCACTAAGCCCAAGGAAGAATTAGTGATTGCTAGTAATAATTCACTTCAAGCCTGTTGGCGGTCCGACTAGTGGCCACAATCCGTGAAATTGGTCGCACATTATTTAAAAAATTTGGCCGCAGGATATTCATAAAATTTGGTCCCATATTATTTTTAAAATATGCGGCTATCATCGCTCTTGTTTTTTGACTTAATTATCTACAGTTTTTTTGCTGTAATCTACTTATTTTGGAAGATTAATGGCGTTGAGATTTGCGTCCTGTAAGTAATTGAACAGGCTGTTTTGTTGTTAAACTTCATCATGAATTATTACTACGTTTTGAAATAAAATAAAAGCAGTCAGATATTTGTTGTATGGCCGATGAGGCTGAAAAGTTCTGGAGAAACTGGTTAAGGTTGCGAAAATCCGCTGGGTAAGAGACGCACGGGACCGGTCATATCAGCAACAACAACAAGTAACCAGAATACGAAAGTTTTAATTAATTATAATTTCACACTTGATCAGATTACACTGTAAAGTCCTAATGTGTGGTCAGCATAAAAACCTGAACTCCAAATTTACCCTCCTTTTATTTTCAGTTCTTCGCCAAAACCTTTAAACAATTCACGCAAGAACAACGCTACTAGAAACTTAAAGCCTGCGGCTTTAATAAAGCACTTTATAATTAAATTACATTAATATTGATGGAGGCCAGAAAGTACGTAGATAGCATTACACTGACGGGACCGAACCCGTTTCGTAAGCCGATTAAAGACCATCGCACACTTAGTCAACAAAACTTCACTACCGTAGCTACTCCATCTTTCGGTTCAGTACAAATGAATCGTCCCCTCGAGTTTTACAATGTCGGTCGCGCGTTGATGGATTGTACAATACCTATCAAGAATCCGTACACAAAGTGTCATTCTCTCAGCGATAACGATGGCCAAAATGTCACAACCAGAAGTCGTCCAGATACACGAGACTGACGAGACATCAACGTGAAAGCTGATAAGTAGTTTGTATAGTTGTCGGCACGTAAGTTGGCAAGAGTCGTTAGATGCGCACAAGTTTTTTTTAGGTCTCTTTGGTTACTAAGCGGGGCGCGGGGAACGTTTAGCACCGTTCCGAGCGCGGGATTGGTTGGTCAGTTGACACAAGGATCAACTAACCAATCGCGTCGTGTCTACGTTCCGTTCGCTATATATTGTGGTTGGTCAGTTCGTGCATTATGCGCGAATTTACCTCCACTACTTCAAAAGCTTGCCAAGTTAACGCTTGGTCAATATCTTATCTTTCTAATGCTACTTACTATTATAAACGCAAAATTTTGTGAGGAAGGATGGATGGATATTTGTTACTCTTTCACGCAAAAACTACTGAATGAATTTTGATGAAACTTTGTAGCAATATAGCTTATACATCAGAATAACACATATGCTATAATTTATTAAGACAATAGGTGAAGTACTAATAACACGTAGGTAGAGCCGCGGGAGGCAGCTAGTATGATAAATGCGAAAGTTTCGATGGATGGGTGGATATTTGTTACTCAATCATATCAGAACGGCTGAACGGATCTGGATGAAATATGACACAGAGATAGATTATAGTCTGGAGTAGCACATAGGTTACATTAATATTTCATTTTCATCCCGGTATAATGTTCCCTTGGGAT
Source organism: Anorthoa munda (assembly GCA_945859665.1). NCBI lineage: Eukaryota > Metazoa > Arthropoda > Insecta > Lepidoptera > Noctuidae > Anorthoa > Anorthoa munda. The sequence goes on along the minus strand of OX243900.1, from coordinate 11,507,350 downwards.
AAAACACTTTTCACGCGGGCGGAGCTCCTGGTAAAAGCTAGTATCATATATTTTCTAACAATATTTACGAAAATTTTACCATGTCATACGAAAGATAAAACTCACATTTCAATGCTCAACTTAATCGAGACCCCATCGATACGTCTAAGGCACCGGCCTTAGACGAATTCCAGTAGCATTGACTCATGCTCAACTCAAAATGGACAGTTGTGAAGTTGTGATTGGTTGGTTTGTTTTTTTGACATTTACGTGTTAAGTCCAAGATCCAAGACGCCCCAAACGTTACCGAACACAAAATCAGTGGAATTGAGTAGTGTTAGCATGTACTTTGATCATACTCGTACTTGCTAACTTAGACTATCATTTACATTCAATACCTACCACACATTTTGTGTAGAAAGATTGCAGTCACGTCTGCCGCGTCTGAGATCTTGCTATATTAAGTACACATGTCAAGCTGAAGAAACATGACAAACTTGAGAGTTGTGATTAGTTGGCAGTTGATTGGCAGGTGTGACCAAATTTGAGTTTGAGTCGAGCATGAGCATCTAGAATACGGGTCGAAGTGTGCGCTGGCCTTAATCCAACCTAAACAACTGACAAAATTAATCTGAAGACCATTATTGTTGACATGTAAAACGCATTAAGCACCCAAAAGCCTGTTTCGAAATAAAACAATCAATATGGAAGTCGAATCCGATAGATTGGCACACGGAATAACAATGTTTCCGTCAATATTTTGGCTGTGGATTAATAATTTTGGAGTACAAAACTGTGGATCAACATTTATTTTTATAGTAAAATAAATTTGGAATCAGTTTTTGCTATGTGCTGAGTTTTATACACTTGAAGTCTGTAAATCTCAGGTACGTTAAATATATTATTATTTTAGAATCCTTATCTCCTCTTCTTTTTTTTAGGGTTCCGTACCCAAAGGGTAAAAACGGGACCCTATTACTAAGACTTCGCGGTCCGTCTGTCTGTCTGTCCATCTGTCTCCAGGCTGTATCTAATAAATTAAAATAAAATAAATTAAGTGCTCTCTGATTCAGGGCTCCCATACAACAAACGTGATATTTATGCAGTGTTTTGCGATAATGGTACGGAACCCTTCGTGTGCGAGTCCGACTCGCACTTGGCCGGTTTTTTTTCTTTTATGTTACTTGTCTTCTGTACTTACCTAATTAAAGTATGTAAATAATTCTATATACTTGTACTTATGTACTATTATAAAATAGATACAGACAAATTTTTAGAAAACACAACTTTTAAACGTTTATCATATCAGTTACCTTATAAAAGCTTGTATTGTACGTGACTTGAACGTGCCTTCGTTACAGTGCAAACTCAACACACTGTGCCAGCATACGAATGTTTTAGAATCAACTTATTTTGCACAAAAGAACCAACACAAAATAATATTTAGAACAAAGATAAAATTAGGACTCTTACTTATCAAAAAAGGGCCAACGCTTTATAATTACATTGTATATTTTATGAGAATCACGGAACACGGGAAAGATACGCTGATTTGCCGTGTAAAATTTTATTATAAAGAGGCAATTAAAACGAAAATTAAACGTGTGTTTTTCGTGCATCCCTTAATCAAATAAAGCGACAAAATTAATCTGCGCGATTCACCGCTCCCTTCCGAGCCGGCCGGCTGCGATTCGGCCGATCCCGTCCGGTCCGGACCCCGCCAATTTCATACAATAACACATCACGTATTTGTGTTGCCGTAATGGAAACGTATACATACTTGTTTTGTTTGCTCCCGTTATTAATTCATCGTATTCATAGAAAGGGTATCCAAAGCATATCGCCTGCCATTTTGATTGGATTTCACAGAAAGAACGTTTTTATAACTCGAGCACATACGTATGATTCAATAACCGTTCGGAGATTCCTTTGATTACGTTATACGAACGTAATATCATTTCTCTACCCTTTGAATAGATATTTAATTTCGTCGGAGGCAAAACAAGTTATTCGAGAAAAGAATCCACGTGAAATATCAGGACGATGACTTTGTTTTACAAAACGAATTTCTTTTCTTTTATATAAGAAAAAGCGGATAAGTCATTAAAAGTGTCGACGAAGCGTAAGAATAAAGTGAGCCGAGCAAAAGTGGTCGAATCCAAGCGAAGCCGCGTCTTATCGAAAACTTGAAACTAGTATGGTTCCATTCCAACGAACGGTTATTAAACTTTTCTTTACTTTAACGAGTCGAACGTCAAATATCTAGAATAGTTACCGACTTCATATCTTTCTGTAATAGTTCCATCTTTCTTTTCGTTCGTATTTAATTCAATTAGTTCAATGATGATAAGATGCCAATTGATAGTAAGAGTTACGGACTCATTGATTTCTTGGAAACTTCTGCAGTGGAATGAAAATCTGATTTTTTAGCATCAAATAATCCAGATAGAATAAATTGTTCAGTGAGCAAGACATGAGCATATATTTTAACATACAGACATAGTAATAGATTTTAAGTTTATATACTCTCATTTAGCTTTACTCAGCTCTTTGTTACTGTTTCAATGGTTTATTTTCATTGTGCTCGTAACGCAACTATCTAAGCAAAAGCGTTCCATACTAAAAGTCAACACTGAAACAAAGCAGAATTTTCTAGAAACGTCTTCAAAATTACTTCTCTCACACGTAGCGAAACCAAATAGACCTGTCCTCAACAAATAGGTCAGCGATCCTTGTTTTCTTTTTCAATAAACAGGTCAAGCTTAAAATGTCTTATCCAGTAGATAAAACCAGATTGGCCCCACGTTTTTTGTTCGTTGGGGCTGTAATGAGTCGTCTCAGTGCTTCGATTGACCGTCCTTCCACCTTCCGAGCCAATTCACTCGCCTTTTATACACTTTTAAACCCTCGGATCTGACTTTTAGAAGGAAAGTGTTGCCATGTACCGTTGGATACAGAAATAAATGTGCTTTTTAATATTGTGAGGCTATTTTTAGAATAGGCTCTGACTTTTCGTAATTTTAGAGATGTTCCGAGATATTTTCGGGGAAATTGAATTTTTATGAGTTGTTTGGCATCTATGTTGGTGCCTTGTGGCATTAATTAATTCAACCTTTGTACCATTATTGTACATGAACTTACATGAATAAATAATATGGATATCTCTACCTAATTGCAGGATTTTAACCATGAAGTTGGCTTACTGATTCTTGTTATTTTCATCTTAGAATACTGTGTTATGTAGGTATGATATTACCTTCATAAAATAGGATACAAACTATATTTTCTTCTTTTGTCAGTACGAGTCTTTCTTTGAACACATGCCTAACGTACATTATAAAAGGAACGTGCAACAGAAGTAAACCAAGACAATTTTCAAGTAATATAACTTGAATAAGAACGCTAGGTGCTCTGGCTTCGGGGATGCACTAAGAAAGCACACGTGATCCAACTTTAAATTAAACTCATACATGGCTCATATATATATATTCATATCATCGTATCTACGCCATATACCTTATATGGCTAGAAGTTTGGAGATAAGATTGTTCCTGGATGGTATGAAACTTTTTGGAAAATATTAATGAGTTTTAAATGACTCTTGTATTGCCAGTTAAAGGTCTATCCACACATATCAGAACCGTGCCAGGGACGTGGACGGACAATGGCTCGGACCCCCGTCAGGGGCTCAATAAAATATCGGTGTGTACATTTTATAGAACTCGTTCACACACGTCCGTGCACGGACCGTGCACGGGTCAGTGACGAATCTTCAATGCCTAGGCCCGGCCCTGTCACGTCCCGGGCACGGCCCTGATATATGTGGATAGACCTTTATAGTGATAAGAGGCTCTAGACAATTGTCATTCGATGACAGTGAATGTGATTGTGAAAATGCAATTCAAGGGATTAATCTCGTGATTCGTGATTTTCGTGAAGGGATTTTCGCACTTGATATCCAATACATATTTGATATTTTTCTAATCGTTATCGCGACGCTTTCGTTGACAGAATGACACGTTTCTAGAGCCTAAGATCGTCCCTACATGAAAGCCTGCTTCCCACTAATATTAAAAAGGTCTGTATGTTTAGATGTTCGTTAAGGCCCTTATTCTACTTAAGTGCCGAAAAACGGTTAATTTCTAAAGCATACCTTAGTAACAGCTTGGTTAAAAGTATTGAAACTATTTGAGAAACATGGTTCTTTCGTAAAACTAATATATTTCCATAGAAAAATAATTAACAGCATGATATTTGTTCGCTTCTTTTGTAAACGACTTGGATGTTTAAAAATATGTTTAAATAGAAAAATTAGAGAGCAGTGGTGGCCCAGTGGTATCGGCCGCGACTTACAAGTTGTAGGTCGTGGGTTCGTGCCCAGGCAGGCGCTTTACTTTGTGTAAATTATTTCATCACCACTGCTCTCAAAATGGTGAAGGAAAACATCGTGAGGAAACCGGCATGTCCTAGAACCAAACATTCGAAGACATGTGACATCCACCAACCAGCACTGGGCCTGCGTGGTGGATCGCGGCCCATTCCCTCTCACAGAGAGGAGGCCTGTGTCCCAGCAGAGGGAACATTAATAGGCTGATGATGTGGTGATGATGTGAATCAATGACGCCTTTTCGGCGAATTGATTTGGGATGAAACTGGGACACGGACAGATCATGAGCTGGATTAGCTCATAGAATATTTCTAATTCCGGTAGTACGTTCCGTAGGATAATTTTCGACCGTGCATAAATCATTTTTAGGGTTCCGTACCCGAAGGGTCCAAACGGAGCACTATTGCTGTCACTCACGTGTCCGTCTGTTCGTCGTTTGTCACACGGGTTTTACAGCCAAACGGTTAGAGCTACAGTCTTAAAATTGTCACAGTATAAACATCTTGTTGACCCAAAGTCATACAAATTGTCAAAAAATGTGTTTAAATGTTTTTAAGGCCATACCAATAAGCTGGGAACAAAAAGGCGTGTAAAAAAATGCTCTACCCCGGAGGTACCCCCATATGGGGTATCGTTGTTTAGAACTTGTCGAGTAGATAAATATTATGGTTTTTTTTTAAAAAACACAAAGGAATGAGCAGCCACCAAATTCTGTTTTTTTACAAAATTATGTTCCGAAGAATTTTCTAACTTCCCATTGACCTATGAACTTGAACTTTAGTTATAATTACTAACAAACAATATATAAACATATATTTTACCAACAAATACCAATATATTGCTAAATCAAATTTTTCTTTGAATTTCTCTCAATTTTCCTATTACAACCAACTTGATTTTACGGTTTGGTACGGAACCCTAAATGTTCGAAGGCCGACACGCACTTGGCCGATTTTCATGTAATTCTTTAATCAAGTTTTTTATATCTTTACATGTTCTTGACCCAAACTACAGCATTGTCCCTATCTTAGCCTCAATAATAAATTACTTATGTGTCACTGTCAACGAAGACATTTTTAAATTTGCACGAACATGATTAAATTACATAAAATTTTTATTTGACACTATAATAAAATTAACATTTTAAAACGATTTATTTGATGAGTTTTACATTAATTATCTTATTCTCATTAAAATATAGGTACCTATGTAATTAAATTTCAAGAAATCTTTGAGTATTATTAAAGCGAATACAAATTTCATATTTGCAATACAAATATTCGTCCTTTGCAAATATTGATAATGAAATGTTCGTGCATGAGTTATTATTTTCTGTGACACATAATATCTTTAATGCCTATCTAATAACACGATAAGGCATAGGCATCTCCAAAAGCTTCAAATGATAATATTATTTTGCCACAAGAGGCCCAATTTTAATAAGAATGAATGTACCTACTTAATAAATCATGTATTCTTCGGTCTAGACTAATATCTACTATCGGGTGTCATTCTGCATATGAATACGAATAACTTTTACTTGTGACCAACCCAGAATTCGCAAAAAAAAACCGGCCAAGTGCAAGTCGGACTCGCGCACGGAGGGTTCCGTAAAATTATCGCAAAAAACGGCAAAAAAATCACGTTTATTGTATGGGAGCTCCACTTAAATATTTATTTTATTCTGTTTTTAGTATTTGTTGTTATAGCGGCATTAGAAATACATCATCTGTGAAAATTTCAACTGTCTAGCTATCACGGTTCATGAGATACAGCCTGGTGATAGACAGACAGACAGACGGACCGCGGAGTCTTAGTAATAGGGTTCCGTTTTTACCCTTTGGGTACGGAACCCTAAAAACAGCTATTCAGTATATTTTGTCGAGTTACAAGTAAAGTACCTAAAGTTTATTTTATTTGCATAGATTGTAGGTACATGACATAAGGTATTAAAAACAACAATTGTGATCCTTGTACAATCTACCAGATTAGGCATGCAAACATTATTTTTAAAATATTGTAAAGCGTTTTCAAAACTCAGATTTTCATTGCCCAGTCAACCTTAAGAAGTCTTTTCAATGAAAAATATTAATAGTTCCATACTTTCATTAAAGTTACGTTGAAAATAAAATCTTACGACCAAAATAATGATTACTACTAATTAAGGCTATTAAATATGGCGCACATTCCTTACAAACACAAAGGTAATTAAATTAGGTAGCTAAAATAAAAGCTTAGGGAAGGTTATTAACTATACTCACGACCCCTCTCTTAGTTAGCAAAGTTTTAATTCTGTTTTGTTTAATATAAAGTGCAGTAAATTATTACGCATTAAAGGGTAGGCTAATAACGCCAACTGCCTCGCTTATGGCTGCTGTTGAAATTAATAGCGCCAATAGTGATGTGAAATGGGTGGCGTTATCGATAAAGAAAAATTTACAACAAGAAGTTGCTTGAATTTTTTGGCTCATCCGATTTGTGACCGAATACAAGTGACTAGTAGGTTATAATAGTTTAGACTAAGGCACCGAGAGGTTCTCTCATGAAACACCTACGTTTTGTTTAACGCTTATGTTTATGTTAGTAAATAACGAACACAAAGCAATTTATTTATGTAATTTACAAAGATTATTTAGATTTAAAAAAAAATGTATTAATCTAGTTATACAATCAAAGAGAACATACTAACACTAAATTAAGAAATAACTACACTTCTATGCTTTATTTTTACTAACACCACTATTCTGTAAACCTAGATTCTGTAAGAAATATAGGCTTTTTTATTTTTATTTTATTTATTTAGATTTTAAGAATATTTTTTCAAGCCACATGAATATGCAACAGGTAAAATGACAATAATAGATCATCTACAATCATATTTTTACGGTGCTGTTTTATAGAAAGAAGACTTGCTATCGACTGCTTGTCTCATTTGCTATTTCTAGTCTGCATTATTTAGCTGTAATTTACCCAAGTATAATAAAAAATAAGCTACATCTGCTTCTATTCTTTGCAAAATACTCTGATTAAAGATTGCTTCTTCAGACTATCGACACTCAAAACTTCCACTACAGCCCATCACTAACCGTTCTTTAGATACGTGCTAGGGCGTCGGCGGGGGATTTCCGGCTCTCGGGTGGGTCGCTAATATAGCTATCCTCACTCGGGGCGAGCGGGCAATGTCGCCGGGGCGGCCTAGCTAGAAACTCATTAAAATTACACACCGGCACAAAAGCACACAGGAACACAGCCTCCCGTTCAATGCGGCCTTTGCCCTGTCAATTTGTCGCGTCAATTACTTTATTTAACAGTATAGGTGGATCTATCTTTTTTATTTTAGATTGTATTAATGATTTATTTAGTGGAGTTCGAGAGCAATCTTATTAATAGGTGAAAGTAACAAATTATGTAACTTCTGTACACCTACAACTGTTTGGATGTTTTTAGGGTTCCGTACCCAAAGGGTAAAAACGGGACCCTATTACTAAGACTCCACGATCCGTCTGTCTGTCTGTATGTCTCTCCGTCTGTCACCAGGCTGTATCTCATGAACTGTGATAGCTAGACAATTGAAATTTTCACAGATTATGTATTTCTGTTGCCACTATAACAACATATACTAAAAACAGAATAAAATAAATATTTAGGTGGGGTTCCCATACAACAAACTTGCCTTTTTTGGCGTTTTTTGCGATAATGGTACGGACCCTTTCGTGCGCAAGTCCCACTCGCACTTGGCCAGTTTTTTTAATCACACCTCAACGGCTAAATGAACTTGGATGAAATTTGGCACGAAGGTCCCTGGATTAGGACTAAGAGTTTTTCTTGCTTGTCATTCCCGGGATAAAATAAATAGAAGGTTAGTTGATGAAGAGACAGATTTGGTTATCTTCAGACTTCTGCGGTATTTTTAGGGTCAGACGATTTTTCAGCTAAAACGCTTCACTTTTCATCTAGCTTCAATCTTATAAAGTGCCAAAAGACCCTTCATACTTTTGCGTAGGCCAGCAAAAATCTACTTACCCAAATTATAATAACGTTATCCATGTAAAATGGGTCGAAACACTTTGTATATTAAACCTGTAAAAATAAACTGAATAAAATAAACCTTATTTAAAATAAAAGCTTAAAATCGCGTAAAATACAAACAGCACGGAAGATAAAACGTCTGTATTTAATTGTACCTAAAACCCATATTTCTCCATGAGATATACCCGTAGTCTTTACCAAAAATTAGATGACAGTAAAAATTTTTACGGGCTTTTGCTCGACCGCAATGGACAATAAAGCCCAGGCAATCCCGGGGGTATTTCACGGTAGCCCGACGTTTGCAATGAATTCGTTCAGAACAAATTTTAAATATTAGACTGGTAGAAATATAGTTCTTTGTAGTCTGAGGACTGTTTTGTACTGTACTTCTAGGCGGTAATAGTGACACCGATGAGTGAAATATAAAAATTTAATATTTATTTATTTAGACTTCATGCACAAAGGTACAAAGGCGGACTTAATGCCTTAGGCATTCTCTACCAGTCAACCTAGGGTGGTGATTGGTGAAGAGACAACATGGCAGGTGCATAGTATTATAAAAAAATTGCTAGTAGTTATTATATTAAAATAGGTAAAATACACGTACATATATATTGAATAATAAATATATATATATCTATGTAAATATAATAATAATAATATAATATTTCCATCGGCTGTTGGTTTTTCTTTTTAAACGACTTACCAAAAAGGAGGAGGTTCAATGTTCGACTTCATGTTTGATTTTTTTTATCTCCATCAATTGTGGACCGATTTTAAAAAATATTTTTTTGTTTGACGAAGTATGTTCCGAAATGTGTCCCATTTTAATTTGGTGAAGATGAGATGAAGAACTTCGGAGATATACAACAGAACTCTTCAACAAATAACGGCAAATCTCTCGGGATTGCTGCAATCGCATGTCTGTTTATTGTTTATACCATTTCATATTATAACATCACGCCTGTATGCTCTAAAGGGGTACGCAGATGTTTCACCTTGAACCTCCTCCCCCTCCTCCTTCCCTCCTCCTCCTTGTTGTTTCTTATTTCACCGGTTATGTTCAGATTCATGATATTCGGGTATTCTATTCTGGCATTATAGGTACTGTCTATGCATGGCCTGCCTGCGATTGGTTGGAGGCGCGCGGGGTATGAGAGGGCGCGCGGGAGGCGCGGGCGGCGCTGGCACGTCTCCCGCTCCGAGCATCGCGCACTCAAATTCTTACCACGACGAAGACACTACATTTTAATTCGGATATTGTATTTTTGTAATTACACCAGGTTATTATAGTTCACGCTTTTTATTTATTCGCTCCTGTAACTGAGCAATCGACGTAGCATCGTCAACATATGGTCCTTCGCAAGTAGAACATTACAGCAGGAAGATTTGGCGTTTGCAAGAATACAAGACCTAGACGTTGGTGGACATTGAACCCGCGTCGCTTCGTTCGAATAAAGCAAGTCATCGTCGCCTACGGTTGAAGATTTGAAGTCGCATAGAAGATTGTGGATAAGGACTCGGATAACCGTGAGATCGTTCCAATTATTCCTTTTATCTGTCTATTTCCTAATCCATATTTTCAGTTTTTGTTTTTATAACGCTATTCTTTCTATTTCTTCCCAATTCATTGCCCTATTGAGTTAGTTAATAGCGATTTTCACTCTCTAAGTAGTTTTACTACGTCTTTCATCTTTATATGCAAAATATTTGCTCGCTTATAAGTAGCTTTTTTATAACGGTTGTGCGAGTTAGTGCAACGCATAGCGTGACCTTGACATATTTACAAGGCAACAGCTGTTCATTTTGTGCGTTGCTTAGTGCGCTGTATTCTGTATAGTTATCTTCGAGCTTATTTCATTGCATTTTTTTTTACCGTTATTTTTTTAACCGTTATTTTAAATTTGAATTTTTTTTGCCGAGTCATTTTCACTTAACGGAAAAATGGCCGACAAATTAGTGAAAAAACGCAGTTCTATGAAGGCCAAGCTTACAAACTTTACGGCTCATTTAAATGTGCTTAAAAGCTGCGACAATCTTTCCAAGTTGCAAATAATCGAGCTAGAAACCCGCTTAGAAAAATTTGAAGCTATGTACACCGAATTTGACGAATTGCAGACAGAAATCGAGGTGTCGTCGGACAAGCCGGACGAGGCCTACGCGGCGAGAAGCCAGTTTGAGCAGCAGTACTACGTGCTGGCAGCGTTGGGGCGTAGTTTGCTATCCGGATCGGATGGCAAGCATCGCCGTAGTAACTCTGAAGGTACCGTGGCAGGGTCTGAGGAAATGTCAGGTGGGACTAAACATAATTTTGTTAGATTACCTAAAATAGATTTACCACGCTTTGATGGCAGTTATCAGTGTTGGCTAGAGTTTAGGGACACTTTTATTTCTTTAATACACGATAGCCCTTGTATCGACAGCATAAATAAGTTCCATTATTTACGCGCTTCCTTAAAAGGTCAGGCAACCGAAGTTATTAAAAATATTGATTTTAAGGCGGCGCATTATCAATTAGCATGGGACTTATTGTGTGAAAGATACAATAACAGCCGTCTACTCATAGACAAACACATGCAGGCTTTATTTGATGTCGAACCAGTCGCGACTGAATCTAGTGTTGCTTTGCGTCGTCTTATAGATGAAACGAATAAAAATATAAGAGCGCTCAAGTCAATGGATGAACCTACTCAGCATTGGAATACTATCATCATATACATGATGTCAATTAAATTAGATTCCAATACGAGTAGATATTGGGAAGAGTATCGAAATACTTTATCTGGTACTCCCACACTTGCTCAATTTACTACATTTATTAACAACAAGGCTGACTTACTGGAAACATTGGAAGATAACAACAAGCATAGTAACAAAACAAACAATAATAACAATAAATCAAAAAGTTTTGCTATAGTTTCACAGAATTTAACAAATAAAGGTAATAATAACGCTAATTCTAGTTTAGAGAAAAATAAATTCAAATGTCCTATGTGTTCCGGCGATCATTTTCTATATGTTTGTGAGTCTTTTAAAAGGTTAACAATAGAAGAACGTAATAAAAAGGCCAAGGACCTCAAGGTTTGCCTTAACTGCCTAAGATTAGGTCATAATGAAAAAAGGTGCAGAATGGCCCACTGCAGGTACTGTGCAGCTAGGCATAACACCCTATTACACATGGAATGCCCAGAAACCCCTCCCTCACAAAACCCAAGTATTGCTCTTTCTGCTAACGATTCCATCAATGTGCAACCAGATACTCGCTCGTATGTTTTGCTTTCCACAGCGATGGTGAAGGCGGTGAGCGCCAACGGTGAAAGGAGCGACGCAAGAATCCTACTGGATTGCGGTAGTACAGCCAATTTTATTACCGAGAACTTATGTGATAAGCTGCGTTTGTCCCGAAACGGCACGTGCTCCACGATAACAGGTATTGGCAACCAAACTAGTACTAGTGCACAATCTTGCAGTCTAACAATTGAGTCTAATTGCGGTGACTATTCGATTAACATTGACTGTCTAATTTTACCAAAAATCACACACCTTTTGCCGTCAACTCCAATTAGTTTAAAGCGGATAACCATACCGGTGGGTCTACAGCTGGCGGATCCGACATTTAATACACCATCAGCTATAGATATATTGGTCGGTGTAGATGTTTTTTGGAGCATTATATCAGCCAACCACATAAAGCTAGGCAAGAACCAACCAAGGTTATGTGAGAGTAAACTGGGATGGTTAGTTTCAGGCTCAGTAAGCTGTCACTCACGTACGTCCCATTCACATTTCTGTAATCTAGCTAAAACTAAGCCCAGTACAGATTTATCAAAATTCTGGGAACTAGACACAGTATCTGAAAAGCACTCCCTCTCTTTGGAAGAAAGGGTTTGCGAAGATAGTTTTTATAAAAATACAAAACATAAGGCCGACGGTCGTTTTGTGGTCACAATACCCTTTAAGTCTGATCCTTCTGCATTAGGCGATTCATACGGTATCGCAAAACGACGTTTTTTGTCGTTAGAGAAACGATTTGAACGTGAGCCTAAGTTCAAGTCAATGTACTTAGACTTCATGTCAGAGTACGAAAGTTTAGGTCATATGACAGAAAATGATTCTAGTTTGAAGCTAGCAGGTGAGGTCAAATATTTTTTGCCTCACCATGGGGTCATGCGGGAGTCTAGTACTACTACTAAGTTACGCACCGTGTTTGATGCATCTGCAAAAACAACTACAGGTATATCACTAAATGACTTGCAGTTTGTAGGTCCAACCGTTCAGGATGATTTACTTGCTATTTTATTGCGGTTTCGACAGCATAAATTTGTGATCTCGGCAGATATCGAAAAAATGTATCGGGCTATTGAAGTGAATCCTATCCAAAGGTCACTACAACAGATAGTTTTTCGTAAAAATCCTACGGAACCGCTAAAAACTTATACATTAAACACGGTGACGTACGGTACAGCGTCGGCTCCATATTTGGCCACTAAGTGTTTAGTGAGCTTAGCTGATAAAGCATCGGATCTTTTAGTCAAGCGTTCTATTCAGCATGATTTTTATGTAGACGATTATCTTAGCGGTTCAGACACAATTTCAGGTGCACTAGATTTGTGTAAGAACACGCGGGCTATTCTGGCGTCCGCTAAATTTAATTTAAGAAAGTGGCAGTCAAATAGCCCAGAAATTTTAAAAGAATTAGATAGTTCATATAACTCGAGTAGTTTGATATTAGATCTTTCAGACAACAATACTCCTTCTAAAACGTTAGGTGTACATTGGTTATGCGATTCTGATAAATTAGGGTTCTCAATTCATATCGAATCCAATAGCAAAATAACCAAACGATACATTTTATCAGTAATTAGTCAGATATTCGACCCACTAGGACTAGTGAGTCCCTGCATTGTCGAAGCAAAAATATTAATGCAGAAACTCTGGACGCACAAATGTGAGTGGGATGACGAAGTGTCGCAGGAGGTTGCAGATTCATGGCTAGTATTTGCGAGTACCTTGCCTTGTTTAAACTACATCAAAATTCCGCGATGGATTTCATGTAATAATTCCATAACCCATGAAATTCACGTATTCACAGACGCATCAGAAAGGGCTTATGGCGCATGTCTATACATTCGTTCTGTAACCAGTTCAGGTGCAGTCACTGTTCACCTGTTAACTTCCAAAAGCCGTGTGGCACCAATCAGGCCTACGACTACTCCACGGTTAGAACTGTGTGGGGCTCTGTTGGGTTCCAGGTTGTGCACAAAAGTAAGAGATTCTCTCACGTTACATATCCACCGATTTCACTATTGGTGTGATTCCACAATAGTGCTGGGATGGTTGTCTACACCGGCCCAGCAGCTAAAGCCTTTCGTTAGAAATCGTGTCAACGAGATACAAGAAAGTAGCTCGGGTACTAAGTGGAGATACGTGCCGTCTAAGGACAATCCGGCGGATCTTGTCTCTCGTGGGCTGAAGGCTGATCTCATCAGCGATTCTGCACTTTGGTGGTCAGGCCCTCGGTTTTTATTGAATAATGAAAATGCTTGGCCACAACAGCCAAATAAATACGTGAAACAAGATCTACCAGAAGTAATTTGTAACTTAGTAGATAGTCATAATAGTAGTAAAACTAGTTCGAATCTAACTTGTAGTTCAATCATACAACAGTTAACTCACAAACATTCTAACTTCAATGATTTACAACGCGTCGTAGCTTACATTCTAAGATTTATTTACAACTTACAAAATAATAATTCTAAAATAATAGGTTCCCTTTCTGCTGATGAACTTAGAAAGGCCTTGTTTCTTATGTTACGTGTAGCTCAATCTGAAATGTTCCCAAATGAGTACGCTGTCCTCAAATCCGGGAAGCCATTGTCACTTAAAAACAGGTTAACTTCTTTGACTCCCTTTTTAGACTGTGACAATATTATTCGTGTAGGGGGCAGACTAGATAACTCCCCGTATGAATACGACGTAAAACATCCAATTTTACTCTGTAGTAAGCATCATTTAACGAGATTATTATTTCAAATGCAACATCAAAAACTACTACATGCAGGTCCACAATTGCTTTTGTCGACTATTCGCCAAACTTATTGGCCTCTGGGGGGCAGAAATCTTGCTAAGGTAACTGTGAACAAATGCTTAAAATGCTTTAGATTTAAAGCTCAAAATGTGCAGCCAATCATGGGACAGTTACCTAACACTAGAAGCACCTTGGAGTTTCCTTTTCTTAATAGTAGCGTCGACTATGCTGGGCCCATACTGATATCTGACCGGAAAGGTCGGGGATCTAGATTAATAAAGTCCTACCTGTGCATTTTTATATGCATGGCTACCAAAGCTGTGCATCTCGAGCTTGTCACGGACCTATCTAAAGAAGCTTACAGAGCTGCTTTAAATCGTTTTGTCGCACGTCGCGGCAGGCCACGTACTATCTTGTCCGATAATGGTACAAATTTTGTCGGAGCAAGTAATGAACTATATAAATTTTTGCAGGGTTCTGATGTTGCACATGAAATGGCTCAGGAAAGCATAGAATTCAGGTTTGCACCGGCTTATTCTCCACACTTTAACGGCCTCGCTGAGGCTGCGGTTCGTTCAACGAAACATCATTTAAAAAGAATCTTGCAGCTTACTCATTTTACTTACGAGGAAATGGCTACGTGCCTAACTCAAATAGAGGCAATTCTAAATTCAAGGCCCCTTACTCCTCTTTCCACTAATCCTCTCGACTTCTCTGCCCTTACTCCTTCTCATTTCCTTATTGGACGCTCACTAATGTCGGTTCCAAATCCACAGATCACCGACGCCAACATCAATCGTTTGGAGCGCTACCAGCGTGTGGAATGCATCAAGCAACACTTTTGGAAAAGGTTTAATCTCGAATACATTTCAAATCTACAGCAGAAAACGAGATGGCCTGCTTCTACCAACGGTGACATAGCGTTGGGATCGCTTGTTCTTGTGAAGGACAAGGCGCTTCCGCCACTCTGCTGGTTGCTGGGACGCGTCGTGCAGGTGTACCCCGGCAGCGATGGCGTCACGAGGGTCGCGGATCTGAAGACGAAGAGAGGGACGATTCGGCGCGGCTTCAACAACATCTGTCCACTTCCTCTTTGAAGTCCACTTCAACCCGGGGAGCATGTCTATGCATGGCCTGCCTGCGATTGGTTGGAGGCGCGCGGGGTATGAGAGGGCGCGCGGGAGGCGCGGGCGGCGCTGGCACGTCTCCCGCTCCGAGCATCGCGCACTCAAATTCTTACCACGACGAAGACACTACATTTTAATTCGGATATTGTATTTTTGTAATTACACCAGGTTATTATAGTTCACGCTTTTTATTTATTCGCTCCTGTAACTGAGCAATCGACGTACAGGTACCTTACTCAACTACTTACCAACTACAAAGAGAAACATTAAAAAACGATTTTACAAAAAAAAATACCGAATCCCAAATAAAATAACTACAAAGTGAAATAAAAATTTGTTTTTGGAAGTCGGTGTCTTTGGTAGGTACCATTTTTTTGCGTTATGGACACCGACATCCAAAAATAAAGTTATTTTTCACTTTGTAGTTTTTTATTTGACCAATAGTTAGATCATCCCTAAAAATTTAGGTTTTGTGAAATGCCTGCGGAACAGTTGTGGTTCACCGGGATCTAAATACTTAAATAACAGTCGTATTCACGCTTTAATAAGAATTTATTCCTCTATTATCTATACTAATACTAATATATATAATATTAGAAAAAGGAAAGATTTTTATGTTTGTATGTTTGTACCGAATAGGCTCCGAAACTACCGGACCGATTTAAAAAATTCTTTCACCAATAGAAAGCTACATTATTCCTGAGTGACATAGGCTATTTTTTAATCCCGAAAACGGGTCCTGTGGCACCCCACACACGGGTTTCGGGTTGCGGCTTAGCTCCCGTGAACCACCGTTCACGGGAGCTAAGCCGCAGGCAACAGCTAGTAAAATTATAATTTCATTGTTTTGCAATGCGCCTGAGGTTTGTGTTCGCCTTACTTCGATGTATATATCATCAAAAAATACAAAGTTTATTAATTTATAATGTACCATGAACCCCGATTTCTGTATTAAGAATTTGAAATTGATTAATTTGTCGATTTCTACTTTAGCCTAAAACCAGTTTTGTATGGCATTCAAATAGTAAGTCGTTTTGAAATAGCCTTTTAGTTCTTAAGACTTCAAATTGAAAGAGGTTGAGGCTCTATACAGTACCTAGGTACCTACCTACCTTTTATGATAATGGCATTCACACAAACACTGAAGTTACTTACACTGTGATTTTTTTAAATCTATTATAGGCTCGCGCTTGACCACTATCTCACCTGATGGTAAGCGATGATGTAGTCTACGATGGAGCACGCTTGCCTAGTAGTTCTATGTTCTATGTTAGGGGGTTTGGTTTCCGCACTTAGTCCCTCAAATGGACCTTTGTACGTGGGCCATGGCGGCCGTTGGGTGATCATTCCAACCCGCTTCTTAGTTGTAACCTATTCACTCTTGACTTAAAGACCCCTAGATTGTAGCTATCGGGAAACACAGACTCCGGCATTTAATTTCGGATTTTTAATTTCGTAGACTAAACTGACAGCTGCCAATGACCTTATTTTTTTTAATGTTGCAAGCGTGGAGCATAGTGTTGTTGATAAGGCTCAATCATAAGTGATTCATCGAATTGATGTGACAGGACTCCTCAATTTAATTTTACTAATTGGTGTAAATAATTTTTTTATGAATATAAACGTAATATATTTAAATATAACAAACAGTATTCTACACATAGTACATAAACTTTTATTGCGTTAAATATGAAATCAACAATAAAATAAATGCGGTCTATAAAATGAAGTCTGACATAAATGAGTAGAAACTAAATAAGGGCCACTAGTTTCTAAACATTATTTTTTTTTTACCGTAAATTAGTTTCATTTTTGATCTACTTCGATTTTCGATAAACTTTCGATTACTCAGGATAGTTAGGACGACACTATTTTTATGTTACGATAAAGTGACAACCCCCAAATGTTAGTTTTTTTATTTTTTTATTTATTTATATTCACATAATGGTAAGTAACTTATAAACTAAGCCCAACAAAACCGTAGTAATGGTTTGACTGTGGGGTCGGTGAGTCTCTTTAAACTTATTCTTAGATTTCATTAAAGCTTATTATTAATTAAAGACACGTTTCTAAATAATATCTTTCTAAACGATTTATAAAGCTGTTTTTATTCGTTTCACTCCTTATATCTGCCGGCAGACTGTTCAATAGATATGGTATTCGTTTTTTTAGGGTTCTGTCACTAAAGTAATTAGTGACCCTGGGTACATTGAATCTGCCAGCAGCCATAGATAAAACATATATGATAGATTTAGTCTACGAAATTAAAAATCACAGTATAGTAGGTATTTGGCAAGTTTGAAACACATATTTTAGGTAACAGAATAAAAAAAGCGTTTCATATTTCTAGTCACATCCTTGGAAATCTATAAACGCTGAAATGATTATACGTTTGGAATCAAAGGCTTTTAATATTTAGCTAAAGGCTGTCTAGACTAAAAGCTACAAGGATTTCTGTTGTCTACCTAACAGGTAAACAATTAATTTACAACAAAAGTTAAAGGAGACGTCTATTGGTAATCGAGACAGCAAGGAATAATTATCAGCAATAACTTGACACTTTACAGCGATAAGGTGCGGGTCGCAACAATGCCTTGGACTAGATAGAGATAGGGCCTAAAGATATTCAGGACTATTTAGCCTAAATCTTTTTACCGGCCAGCTGCTAGGCAACTGTACTATATAAAGCTGAATCAGTTTCTTCTCGTCTTTAAAATGTTTAAGTTTTTAACTGATTAGAAAAAGTTGGAGGCTCTCATTTTTAACCGACTTACCAAAAAGGAGGAGGTTCTATGTTCGACTTCAAGTAAGTTTTTTTTTTTTTTGTTTTTGTTTACCGATATCTCTGTCAATTGTGGATAGATTTTGAATATTATTTGTTTGGTTGTAGCTCGCCAGCCGTCGCTCCGTGCGGACGTCTCGCTGCTCGTCGCCCCACCGCGCTCTCCGGCGCCCCCACTCTCCGTCTCGTCGCGCCCCTCTGCGTGACGTCACTGCGGTTGTCGCGTCTTCGCACGCCGCTCCAAAGGTGTCGCTACTAGTAACTTTGGTTACTAGTAGTGGCAGCTCAAATCCACATCTTGTGTGGTCCCTGGCGGGAAACCTAGCGGTGCTAACAAGCCAGTGAGGGTGTGCCCCAAGCACCCGCCAAGTCCCATAAGGACACGGCAGTCATTGGAGTCGGGAGCGGGATCAGTTGGCCTTGGTAGATAGCCTAGTCAACCCCCGCTTCGTCCCACAGCTTACACCTGGCACGGTCGGGTGTTTTCTATCCCGACGTACCAGACTTTTGGTACACAGTGGTGGGTGGCCCACCTTCGGTGGGTTTACCGGTACCTTAGGGCCCTGCCACCCAATAAGATTGGTGGCAGGTAAACAAGCTTAGGGCTCACTAGATACTCACCTCCCAGTCTAACCCGACTGGGAGTGTAGGATTGCACACATCCCCGGGCCTGTCCACCCGGGGAATATCTCACTCCCTTTTCCTTCACTTGTACTGGCTCTATCAATAGCGACAGGATGCATCCTGTCGAAGCATTGATAGAGCTCGTCAAGGACGCGTTGTCGGACGATCCCAGTCCGGTCAGCGTGAATAAGCAAAGGCTTAATTCCATCCTCCATAAGCTTGCTACATGCCCCCCCCCTCCTCCCATACCCGCCCCGGAGCCCATGTCCATCGGCATCCCGGCGCCCGCCCCCGTTTCGGCGCTTGCGCCCACTAAACCCCCAACTCTCAAATTTCCGATTAATTTCTCGGAAAATCCTGCCTCCCCGAACGTTGACAGTCCACTCGTCGACGAACCCATGTCCGGTGATGATCACGGTAAGGATGATTCCGATGATTATGTCACTACTGATGACGCCTCCGCCGATTCCTCCTCAGAAAGCTGTCAAGCTACCTCTGAGGGGAAGAGGAAGAGGAAGAAGGGCAAGTCCCACCCCAAAGCCACCAAGCCCAAAAAGGTCGCTTCGACCAACCCTCCAACTCTGCCGTCCACCTCCTCCTCCGACGTGCAGCCCACCCCTGTCACCGCTTCCCAGCGGTCTAGGCGCTCAGATCGCTCCCCAGCCCCCAGGAGTCGCTCCCGTAGTCCCCTAACTCAGGCCGACGCTTCCCCAATGTCGAGCCGCGACCCCAGTCCTGCTGCTATTCCCAAGAAGCAGAAATGCCCTCCTATCTTCCTCCACGACAAGGCCAAGTGGACAGAAATTTCAAAAATTTGCGATACACGCAAAATCAATTTCCTTAGTGCCACCGCTTGCCAGGTGGGCATTAAAATCCTTCTCCCGACCCCTACTGATTTCAGGAACCTTACCAGGCTCCTAAAAACCATGAGGATAGAGTTCCATACTTATTCTCTCCCATCGGAAGCGCCCACCCGTGTGGTTATCCGGCGCATTCCGAAGGAAATCCCCGTTGACGAGATTTATGCGGATCTCGCCGCACAAAAAGTCCCTGTCAATGCCGTCCACCGCATGCGTAAAGCAAGAGGTGGACAGGAATACGACATGGTAATGGTCGAGTGCGACCCTGCCGAGTCCTATAACCCTATCTTCAAAATCAAAACCCTATGCTCCCTTTCAGGGTTCTCCATAGAGAAACCATACTGTCCCTTTGTCGTTGGTCAGTGTCACAACTGCCAACAGTATGGCCATAGCCAGAAACATTGTTTTGTCCGCCCCAGGTGCGTTAAGTGCCGAGGGGATCACGGCACAAAAGAGTGCACCCGTCCCAAAAACCCTGCCGAATGCACGGAGCCTCCCAGCTGCGTGCTATGTGACCAAGTCGGTCACACGGCAAACTACAAGGGTTGTCCTAAAGCCCCCAAAGTTGCGCCTAGATTGGCCAAAATCCATGCTGAGCGTCAAGCACGCCAAGCTCCCTCGACGAAACCCCCTCCCCGGCTAGCCCCTCAGAGGGCTTCGCCATGGGGCAAGCTCAACCACCAAAATGTGGCACCCCAGACCGTCCAACAGTTTCCAGGCTTGATGGATCATCCCATTCCGGCCCCTCAGGCACCCATAGCCCCCATGCCCGCTCAAAGCCGACAGGAGGCTCCCACCACTGCCGCTGCTAAGAGCCCGTCTCAATCCACGCCCAAACCCAGACGCTGCGTATCTGATACCATCATCAGTGCGTACAAAATCTGGATGACGGACGAGGCCAGATCGCTGGCTGCCGAGATCAATAGGATCGAGGCAGCCGGGGATATGACCCAAGCCCAATCCAATGACCTCTTCAACCGGTACCCTAACATAACCGAGGAGCTAGACAGCCTCGTTTATAGAAACGGTCAATGGGTGCGCATTTAAGTCGCACCTACACCGTTTCTAACCAAGTTTCGCCAATTGAGGCTCACCTCTGACCCCTCACGATCTCTACTCTGCTCCTTAAGAGCTAGGGAGTAGAATATACAAACGTAGAAATACAAACCGATTCGTCAGTCCTCGCCGCCGAGGCTAGTCGCGTATCCCTTCAATTAAAATCTTGCCAGCCCGCGTAGCTGAGCATTAGTTAAATTATTAGATATGAAATGGAGTTTCTTGTCCGTTCTTCTCCACGTAGGCTTATTCCGAACGGATGGTAGAATCACTTGTCAAGATCCAGCTTTTGCTTGTCCCCCCAGCGACGGCCCTGAGCCGAGGTCCGACCCCAACTGGGGTAGCCCTCAGCGTTGTCGCTTAGGTTTAGTAATTTTTTGCCTAGCTGGAGGCTATATAGCTTAGTCTCCGTAGGAAAGTCCGGTTAAGCAGCTACCAGTCATTCTGACTGAGCTGTGAGACGCCCCGCAGAAAAAAAAAAAAAGAATATTATTTTTTTGTTTGAAAGAGTTTGTTTCTAAATTGGTCCCATTTTAATTTGATGATGAACTTCGGAGATATACAACAGAACTCTTCAATAAATAACGGCAAATCTCTCGGGATTGCTGCAATTGCATGTCTGTTTATTGTTATACCATTTCATAACATAACATAACGCCAATACGTTCTAAATGGGTACACAGATGTGTACAGTTCACCTAGGTACACTATCATTTCACTGGTTATGTTCAGTTTCATGATATTCGGGTAATCTATTCTGGCATTATAGGTACCTTACGTAACTTGCCTATTAGGTAGGTACAACTAAAAAGTTAAAAATAGTTTTTTTTTTTATTATTTATATGGTCGCGTTTGACCATTATCTCGCCTGATGTTAAGCGATGATGTGGTCTACGGTGAAGCACGCTTGCCTAGAAGAAACCTATTCACTCTTGACTTAAAGACCCCAAGGTTGTAGCTATCAGGGAACAAAGACCCCGGAAGGGAGTTCCACTCCTTAGCTGTGCGCACAATGAAAGTATTAGCAAAACGCTTTGTGCGTATGGGAGGGATGTCCACCATGTACCGATGGCGCATGGCCGTACGTCTTGTAGTCCGATGATGGAAAGGGCTAGGCGGAATCAAATTGTGCAGTTCCGTCGCACAATAAAAAGAAAGTGAAAAATAAAAAGTCGTTTTTACAAAAAAATACTACCGACTTCCAAATAACAAAACTACTAAGTGAAAAATAACTTTGTTTTTGGAAGTTGGTGTCCATAACGCAAAAAATTGGTAGCTACCAAAGACACCGACTTCCAAAAATAAAGTTATTTTTCACTTTGTAGTCTTTTTATTTGGAAGTCGGTAGTATTTTTTTGTAAAAAGCTTTTTATTATAACACTATTTCAATTTTATATTGAAAATACGACCAAGTAACCGGCTATATATTTGTGACTAAATAATATTCCATATAATCTTGTTTCGGTTTAGTGAAAATATGGCAAATGAAAAAAGTGGAAGTCGGTAGTATTTTTATGTAAAAACATTTTTTATAGTGTCTAACCTTCTCTCCCTGTTTTTCGATTGCATTAGTTAAAAAAGAACCGGCCAAGTGCGTGTGCGCGGACTTAGTACATTTAGGGTTCCTTACCAAATGTTGAATATATTAGTATTTATTAGTAAAATATGTAATACGTAATAATAACCATTATTTAATTTTTAAGCTCATTACTCAAAGGGAACTTAAAAAATTCTTCGGAACAAAATTGTGTGACAGACGACAGACAGATGGACACATGAATGACAAAAATAGGGCTCCGTTTGGACCCTTCGGTTACGGAACCCTAAAAATTTAAGAGGGCAATATTCTTAAGACAAAGTGTAATTTCTAATTGTGATTAAAAAAGTGTCATCTCACCATGTATGTACAAAGTTGGCTTTAGGATCAGGACTACGTTCGAGCAGAAAAATGACTTCACCTCCAACAGTAGCAGTACAAAACTTCTTCTACTCTTTTTTATCAATCGCAATGTCAATAATTTCAGCAAGATACATAAAAATACTAACACTATAATACATATACAAACTCAGTCATACACACACCCTTACGTACACACCCCCTCATACACATGCTCACATTTTATACAATTACATAATTGTCATATATTATTATGCACACACATCACAAGTCCGTTTAATTAATTCTCTTACTACAAGTTTAATTTTCTTATAATAATTTCATTTTACTTTCAAACTTGTTCTGTGCCATGATTTTGTAAAACGACTTATCACACTTTTTAGTAAAAGGTTTTTGGTATCATAGTGACAGCAGAACACTGACTCCTAAGTCACAGGATCTCCTAGTTTAGGAGTCAGGGTTTACTCTATCTGTATGGCCTTTATTCACTGAAATTCATGCGACCTAGAATTTAAGCATTGTTGAAGGATCTTGTATAAATAAAGATTTTTTTTTCGACAGCTCTTGCCAATCCTACACATTTTGGTGTTTTCGGCAAGACTAACCACTTTGTCACTTTGTCTAGTTTCTTAACTAATTTATATTGTTTAAATAAAAACGTTGCCCCACACTAGGAATTCCTTCCTGTATCGTGGGTGCGTTTACAAACATATAAACTCACATACACAACACCCAGAGCCGGAACAACTATCTGTAGGTCATACAAATATTTGTTCCTTGCGGGAATCGAACCCGCGACACGCAGCGCAGCAGTCAATCGCCAACCGTGCGCCCAACTAAGACTTTGGCAAAAGCTAAAATAAGTTACCTATTATAATTTCTCCACCTAAAGTCACTAACGGCGATGATCGCTACTCGTATGATCGTCTATCATCGGCAAGGGCACCTGATAGTCCGTGATCATTTATTGAACTCGCCTTCAAGATGGACGTGGACATTATAGCTGTTGCTACCATTTATTAATAGGAAACATAAATCTTTGCTCGCTGTCCTCCGGTGAATGAATGATCGGCCATCGTGTGGGCACGCACATGCAGCTTCAAGCGGATTCCCTTTGATGCGTGCCCGAAAAACCGATAAGTCGCCGATAAGTCATTATACTGATCGCCGCGATCACTATAACGATTATAGACGATGATCGGCGACTACAAGCAAGTAAGCCCTCCACACGATCGTGTTCGCGTGTAATCGTCTATAATCGCTGATTTTAGACGAGAGGAGAAGATTCAAGAGAAGCCAAATAATTTATAGACAACCTAATCGTCCACACTTGAATACTAAACTTACCTACCGGTAAATTAACATGACGTAAATCCCGACACCAAAAGTATGCAATAATTAATGTTTTAGCTACTACTGAGTTTCCTAACTCTAATTGACCGTATCACCGCAATATTACCAATTTTGAGAGCAGTGGTGGCCCAGTGGTATCGGCCGCGACTTACAAGTTGTAGGTCGTGGGTTCGAGACCAGGCAGGCGCTTTACTTTGTGTAAATTATTTCATCACCACTGCTCTCAAAACGGTGAAGGAAAACATCGTGAGGAAACCGGCATGTCCTAGAACCAAAAATTCGAAGACATGTGACATCCACCAACCCGCACTGGGCCCGCGTCGTGGATTACGGCCCATTCCCTCTCAGAGAGAGGAGGCCTGTGTCTCAGCAGTGGGAACATTAATAGGCTGATGATGTGATGTGTGATGTGATGTGATTATGTTTTTTATGAGAAAAAACTTTTTAACAAAAAAACTAAACTGACTTCCAAAACAAAACACTACAAAGCGAAAAATAACTTTATTTTCGGAAGTCGGTGTTTTTGGTATTATAAGGGTCAAAATTGCAGTCACACTCTACAAAAACAGAAAAGGCATTTTTTTTGTAGGCAACAGAATTTCAGCTTTTCGCGGTTAGTAGGAATAATCTATACTTTAATTTCTATACAAAATATTAAATCCCTTGTGGATAATTAAACTTCTTCTACAAAAACTAGCCATTTGAGTTTTGGGAGAGTATGACTGCACTTTTGACCCTTGACTGTACATTTTTTTTTTGTTATTGGTTTCTGAATGTAAATGCTTGCCATGTTGATAAAAATACCAAAATCGCTATATGTATGCCTATAAAATTTGAGGAGTTCCCTCGATTTCCATGGGATACCCTCATCAGTTCCTGATTTGGTGACAATGGAACTAACTCGAGAGTATATTCTTTAAAACAAAAAAAGAATTTTCTAAATCGATTCATAATTGATTTAATCATATACACATAAAAAAACAAACAACGACGAACATAGAATCTCCTCCTTTTTGGAAAGTCGATTCAAAATTAGTTTGCTTTTTGTTGGTATTGGCTTATTATGAAGAAGGATACAAGGAACAAACCCTTGTATCCGAGTTTTTGAATGTCTTCGCCTCAAAGTACAGATATATTAAACTAAAGAAACAGTAGTAGTAAAACTACTAAGCTCCTTAACTTTAAGTTTCACAAACAATCGATAAGCAACTTATTCGTCCACACACTCCAACCACGAACTTACCAGTAAATCAACATGACGTAAATCGCGACATCAAAAGGATGCAATAATTAATGAGGCGCATTGCTCGTGACAGCGGCAGAGAATCATTCGGGCCATAATTAACATGTTCTGCTCCACACAGTAGGCGGAACCGCTGACAATGGGGCAACATGTTTAGACCAGGTCATTGTATTGTCCGCACACAATTAACTGACAAATGGACGTGCTCAATACTTGATAGATACTGAATTAGTGTTTTGATTTATTGTTTGAGTGTATATTAGTGGAGTGGATATGCTGTGTGGAATAGGTTTAAAATGTCAATTAAGATGTTGTTTTGTTTTTAAATCTGTGTCTCTTGGTGTCCAACCGGAATACGATCCGCAGGCTTATTACGTAACTTGCAAGAGCAAAACGATAGCGATTTTTGCGCAATAATTGCTCTTCAATACAGGAGGAGCTCTTGGCTAAATAATAACAGCCGCACGGGTCGATCTTCTAGGTTAAGCAACGCTTGACGAAGTCGGTCCGTGGATGGGTGACCATTTCAACATACCGAGTTTCCTCTGTGTCTCGGAAAGCACGTTAAGCCGTTGGTCCCGCTGTCATTTGAAGATCTTTGACAGTCGTTACGGGTAGTCAGAAGCCTGAGATCTGACACCAGTCTTGCCAAGGGGTATCGTGTTACCCAGTTACTGGGTTGTAGAGGTCACAGATAGGCAGTCGCTACATATAAAACACTGGTACTCAGCTGAGTCGGGTGCCTGAAGACTGGAAGCCGACCCCAACAATAATTGGGAAAAAGTCGCCTAGCCTTTTTTCTAGATAATGATTAATTGCTCTTCAATACAGAAGTTTTAGAGTTACGGCGGTTTTTAGAAATTAGTGCATTTGACAAACAGCGAGCGATTACTTAACGATTATGTAGGACCTACACTGTAGGTTATTGCGACTTTTCGATACTAATATACTAATTCTATACTAATAATATATATTATTATAAAGAGAAAAGTTTTCGTTTGTTTGTTTGTTTATACCGAATAGGGTCCGATAAAAAAAACTACTGGACCGATTTAAAAAATTCTTTCGTCAATAGAAAGCTACATTATTCCTGAGTGACAGGCTATCTTTTTATCCCGAAAACGGGTCCTGTGGGGTGGTCCACGGGAGCGAAGCCGCGGGCAACAGCTAGTATGACGTAAAGCTTTTGATCACACGATGATTGCTGATTGCTGTTTCTTACGTAATAAGCCTGCGGTTGTCATACTTCTATAAATCAAGAGCTAAGGTAAGTTAAGTAGTTTAGTTGAGCTTACATTGCTTTGGTAGTTTTCCTCACTTGTGCAGAGCGCTCTAATAAGAGACCAGGGGAGTGACCATAAGCTCTTGGAATAAGGTTATTTTGAGTGTGCGTAAGGGACAGATGTATATGACTTGTATACATCTGTCCCTTTTTTGCAGTCAAACTATAATAGTTTTGACACGTCAGAGTACGGGGACAGATACCACTGTAAACTGTCAGTTACATCTGCAACCTACTGTGCTCAATGTAAAAAATAATGAACTTGAACCTGGCTTACAATTATATTCATAATTTCTCCCAATTTTTAAAAGCCGGCCAAGAAGACGAAAATTCACTTTTTAATTTGTGTTTTCTCAGAAAACATCGCACCCAACCCCTTGAAAAATATCCTGAACCACATATACTCTCAGTGAAAAACACCATAGACCGCTAGACGAATTATTTAGAAATCAATTTCGGTCGTGCACCACCGCAATCGAATTGTCGGCCCACAACGATATTGGGAACGTAATAAACTGCTCCGAGATTATTTCCACTTGATCCAATACGTACAGATCAGTGATGCAATAGACCTCTGTTTCTGCTTCCGCAACTGCGGATTTTCACGCACGCTTTCTTACATCCGTTTCTGCTACTGCAACTTTTAAAATGGAAATTTAAATGGAACATTATGGAAAGGTGACGCACGGGTGGTCAAGTGGACTAGCAATTTATGAAGAGCACATTGCTGGGTAAAAAAGCGGCAAAACTAATCTTTTTACAATATAATTTACCTTAATTTCCCGGTGGATATCCCAGGTTGATATCCCACCCATACGCACAAAATGTTTTGGGGACACTTTTATTATGCTTACAGCTAAAGGAGCGAAATTCCCTGCCGGAGTCTGTGCTTTTTTTATTTTTTTTATCTTTTATAGGCTCGCGCTTGACCACTATCTCACCTGATGGTAAGCGATAATGTGGTCGACGATGGAGCACGCTTGGCTAGAAGTAGCCAAATCACTCTTGACTTAAAGAGTGTTTGCCGATATATACAATCTAGGGGTCTTTTAGTCAAGAGTGAATAGGTTTTTTCTAGGCAAGCGTGCTTCACCGTCGACCACATCATCGCTTACCATTACGTGAGATAGTGGTCAAGCGCAAGAATAAAAAAAAAAAAAATCACTGATTGATTGAAAAATAATCCTTCGGTTATTTATTTTCATAGTTTTTACACTGCCGCTTCTCCATCAAAGACAAAGACAAAGTTATTTAATTTCAACTAGGCCACCAAGCGGCACTTTTGAACGTTACATGTAAAATGATTCTATCGTGCATTCGGAAAGTAGCTTGTTATGGAGAAGAATACACAAGAAACTCCATACTTACTCTTTTAAATTTTTTTTTTCTGTTTCCGACAATATTGACTATTTACATCTGTTTCCGTTTCCACGTCCGGTATGACACTTCAGTTGCATCACTAGTACAGTTTCTACGAGAATTCTCAACCAGACTCGGTATGTGGATGTTAACACAAACGGTTTCAGTAGGTACTTGAGAGCTTGGCTGCGATCAACAGACTTTCAATCTTGTCTGGGGTGTAAATATCGAGGATTGATTATAAGGATGAATATCAGTATTGTTCAATGTTACCATTGGACATTGACTCAGCACTCGGCCCGGCTGACGCGCGGCCCAGATAAAATACTGTTTGGTTGCATATTACACGCATAGAACACAGACAAATATGTAAATTAGTGTGTATTAAGAAAACATAGTATATAAGCTGTACAATATTGTCAATAAATCAGATTAGAATTTATATTCTTGTCTCATTACCCCTCGCTGTGGCCAAGGCACCTTTAGCCATCTCTGATCAGTCCTGTGAGTCTACTGGACTGGCAGTGAGTGTACCCTTCCCGAACCTGGAATTCCTGCCCACTATCCGTCTGTAACCTTAGGTTGCATGGTGCAGACATCCTGAATTTATCTTTATATTTATTTATCACACACTAGGTATATGGTAGGTTAGGGCTGTAGGGCTTATAGGGCTTAGGGTCGTAGGGACTGTTAGGCTGGAAGGTCTTAGTAGGTCCTTCTTTTTTTTTTAAACGTTTCCCCACTCTAGGAATTTCTTCCTTTATCGTGGGAGCGTTTACAAACATATTAACTCACATACACAAGCACCCAGAGCCAAAACAACTACCTGTAGGTCATACAAATATTTGTTCCGTGCGGGAATCGAACCCGCGACACGCAGCGCAGCAGTCAATCGCTCAACCACTGCGTCATAACTTATCATATACTTTCATGTACTGTCACACCCTTAACATTACTGCGGCCTTACGTGACGTATGTTAGGGTGGGCGTACAAGTATGATACTTATATATTTCTTTCAATGATTCATAATCTGGAATATAAAATACCGTATCTATTATCATGATATTACTAAATACATTCTTAAGATGGGTAATGATATCTAAGAATAAATAAATCTAAACTAATGTGATACTTTTCAAGCAGACAAAGAGAGCTCCTACAGCCTGTGATACAGGATTACCTAGTACAGGCATCTTACATTATTATACCTACATTAGTTATCTAAGATTGAAACTGTGTTTTTACCTTTCTAATTTCTGAATAAAGATTTATTTATTTATTTTACACAGTTTCCGCGTAGCACGTAACACGCCTCGTAGGTCATACACTTGCTTTCGTAGTCATCTCGTAGACACCACTACGCAGCACGTGTCGTAGGCCGTACACTTACTTTCGTAGACATCTCGTAGATACCGCTACAGTTTTCATAACACTGTTGTTATTTTTTAACCGACTTACCAAAAAGGAGGAGGTTCTATGTTCGACATTATTTTTTTTTTGTGTATGTTCACGCTTTACTCCGTCAATTTTGGACCGATTTTGAAAATTCTTTTTTGTTTGAAAAAGTATGTTTCGAAATTGGTCCCTTTTTAATTTGGTGAAGATCTGATGAAGAACTTCGAAGATACACAACAGAACTCTTCAATAAATTACGGCAAATCTCTCGGGATTGCTGCAATCGCATGTCTGTTTATTGATTATACCATTTCATAACATAACATCACGCCAGTACGCTCTTAAGGGGTACGCAGACCTCTCATTTCACCGGTTATGTTCAAGTTTCATGACATTCGGGTTATCTATTCTGGCGTTATAGGTACCTTACTAAACAACTTGCCTATTAGGTACAACTAAAAGTGAAAAATAAAAAGCTTTTTTACAAAAAAATGCTACTTCCCAATAAAATAACTACTAAGTGAAAAATTACTTTATTTTTGGAAGTCGGTGTCCATAACGCAAAAAATGGTACCTGCGAAAGACACCGACTTACAAAAAAAGTTATTTTTCACTTTCTAGTTTTTTAGGGTTCCGTACCCAAAGGGCAAAAACGGGACCCTATTACTGAGACTTCGCGGTCCATCTGTCTGTCTGTCTGTCCGTCTGTCTGTCACCAGGCTGTATCTCATGAACCGTGATAGCTACACAGTTGAAATTTACACAGATGATGTATTTTTGTTGCCGCTATAACAACAAATACTAAAAACAGAATAAAATAAATATTTAAGTAGGGCTCCCATACAACAAACGTGATTTTTTTGCCGTGTTTTGCGATAATGGTACGGAACCCTTCGTGCGACTTGGCTGGTTTTTTATTGGGAAGTCGGTAGCATTTTTTGTAAAAAAGCTTTTTATTCTATCATACGTAAAGGTTAACACAAAGATAGAGTTAACATAGAACAGTCACGTTTTCGTAGAAAAATAATAAGCGTATCACGTCGCGTAGACCTTGGATGCCGCCTTCTCTCTTCGAAAAAATAACGGAACCGGGATTCGGCTAGGCTTTTTTTATAATTTTGAAAAGTTCTACGTGGAACTCACAATTTGTCTACAATTTTGAGACAAAATGGAGACGGTTCTTATTCATCTTTAAAGACCAACTTGGTAATCTAGGTGCCAAGTATTTGGTCGCGGATAAATTTGAAAGAGAGTTACCGCGGCCCTGGCACAAGCAACTGAAGGAACACGGGTGGGTTTTAGTCAGTAAAAGTCTGACACGCCCTCCTGCTTCACCCAGAGCGGGAGAAGTCATTGGATGAACATAAAAACAAAAAAAACCGGCCAAGTGCGAGTCGGACTCGCGCACGAAGGGTTCCGTACCATTATCGCAAAAAACGGCAAAAAAATCACGTTTGTTGTATGGCAGCCCCACTTAAATATTTATTTTATTCTGTTTTTAGTATTTGTTGTTATAGCGGCAACAGAAATACACCATCTGTGAAAATTTCAACTGTCTAACTATCACGGTTCATGAGATACAGCCTGGTGACAGACAGACAGACAGACGGACCGCGGCATCTCAGTAATAGGGTCCCGTTTTTACCCTTTGGGTACGGAACCCTAAAAACATGTGCCAAGTATTTACATAAAAGTATCATGAACAAATTGGACGGCTCAGCAAAATCTATCATGATAATTTACCAAACCAGACCAGCATACATACCCTCAGTAATCCCGTCCTATCTCACTTAACAGTGTCCCACATTTGCACGTGTAACTCAAAGGGTGTGTTGTTTTAATTTGAATATTTACTGCATACAAACTATTATCATAATGTTGGTCGGTCTGATTATTCTGGTTGGGATCATTTCAACCCGGAGATGGATTCTGTTAAGTGCTTTAGAATTTTGCATAGCTTTTATAGGACATTCATGTATTTTAGTGTGATTTAATTTTTATTTCGCTAAAATTGGTTTGGTGGACTGTAAATATGGAATTTCATGATACCTCTCGCTTCTGAAAGCTGTTTATTCCATTGCCAAATGGCTACAGGCAAAATGTCTGAGGGTTTTTGGCTATTTGACCTAAAGTGACAACTGCTAATTTTTATCCACATGTATTGATAAAAAAACCGGCCAAGTGCGAGTTGGACTAGCGCACGAAGGGTTCCGTACCATTGTCGCAAAAAAACGGCACAAAAATCATGTTTGTTGTATGGGAGCCCCACTTAAATATTTATTCTATTTGTTGTTATAGCGGCAACAGAGATACATCATCTGTGAAAATTTCAACTATTTAGCTATCACGGTTCATGAGATACAGTCTGGTGACAGACATACAGACAGACAGACGGACCGTTTTTACCCTTGGGGTACGGAACCCTAAAAATGGCCACAAACATAAATTACATTAGGGCAAAACCATATGATGATTTTTTACCTTTGAATAAATAAGTAACTTAGTAGGAAAAAAATTCTACCATAACATTTTAGAATACAATTCAATCTCTCACAGGTCTGTCTCCTTTCAACCAGATTTAATTTCATCGAAAACACTCTGAAAGCGGCCCATCTCATTAAGTATTCCCCATGGACTATTAATATCATACACCGAAAATGCATTTGCTGTTCAAATCTATAGGTGTCTATGAATATTTCGGCGAGAATAGTGCTCGGATTCATTGAGCCAGTCGCGAGAGGAATAGGCTAAGATCCCACTGCAAAAACTACCACTGAAGGTAATTTTGTTTTTGATTAAACTTAATTTTCATAAATTATTCTTGAAAGTAGAACGCGCTTGATAGTAACGACCTCAATTACATAAGTTGGAATTTAAATTTGTTAGTTAACCCCAATTACAGAAGTTTTCAAGTGAATCCAACGTCATTTCCAAGAAAGTGGTAGAAAAATAAGGTTGCCAGCTCTTAGTTAGCGGTAATCTGTGGGTTGCCAGTATACCTAGCTAAACCTGGCTAAATGGCCCATAAATGTCGGCTGAACTGAGAGATATAAGAAATTGCATACCCATGATACATGATAAATTTGTAGTATAGGATAAAGTTTAAAAAAATAAAAATAAAATGAAAAACTATTTGCGGTCAGATGCGGCCAGGCAAACCTAAAGAAGCATCAAGAAGCATTAACAAAAATTAAGTTTCAACAAAAACATTATACCTGCAAATTTTTGCAGTGCGATCTCATACTAGAAAGAACTGAAGTATTTCATATTGTGCAATCTCTTTCACACAGCAGACAATGCGATACGCGGTGGAACGCATCACTCAACGTCAAAGCAGACGTATATTTTTACATCCTCACAAACTCAAGGGGGAATAATTTCTATTGTCAGTAAGCAGAGCCTTACGATCGGCAACTAGGTACATACTGTTTATTTTTCGAGCCGAAAATTCTGAGAATGTTCGTAATATATTTTCGCTGTGCCTTATTTTACGTCAGTCAACTGCTTTTTGTGTGTTAAGCTCTTTTATTGCTTTTTAATCTAACTTCGGTTTTGGTTGGTTGTTTTCAAGGACGTCTTACTTTTGTTTTGAATAAGGTAAGCGTTGAAAAGAATAAAAAAATTCGCAAAATTTTAGAAATGTCCAAATATTCCAAAATTTTAGAAATGTTAAAATTATTAAACTTTACGTTACTATAAGTAAAATTAAGTATTCATAAATGCAAGAGAGTGTTAAAATGTTGAACTTGCAAGCTCGTTTACCCAATTACATTTTTTTACTATACTGAAAGCTAAAACTTATGCAAGTTTACGATAAAAATTTTAGGTTATTTTTAAAGACAGATGGGGTAAGCCTACGACCCCGAAGGGTCTTTACAATAGTCACAATATGAGACAATGAGTTCGACTACTTTTAATCTTCTTAATTTTTAAAGTCTTGGAAGAAAAGTGGAATGAGAGTAGGCAGAGAATTTACAGCATAAAGTTCTCATAGCCTTTTCACAAGATCTATCTTAAATGCCGCTACTTCAATCTAGATTAATATTGTTAGCTAGAAACTGTACTAGATACATTTCGCACTTGAAGTTCTAAATAAGTAACCGGTTGTGTGCCGTAATTACTGAAACAATTAAAAAATCATTGTGTCTCACGTTTTAAGCTCTCAAGGGATTAATACAATTTCTGGTAAAAAACAACATCCAGTGGCTCTAGTTACATTCACCACTAAACGTTCACTCAAAGCATTGCAAACCAAGAAACAAACTCAACATCCACCAACGAAATCATTAATCAACTATCAGGGAGCCAGCAGAAAATAAAATATGGCAATTCGTAGTCCACAGAACTGTGCTGTCAGCTCCTATGATGTATTTGAACGTTTTCATGGGAACCAGCTAACGCTTTGTCAACGTCCCCATTAGGGGTCATCGCTCATGGCGACCCCTACCGTCGGACCCCGGTTTTCCTTAAGATTTATGAATATCGATTCGAATTATTGTAGCTATTAAGACTGTGGTAGAAACAAGACGCCAATTATGTTTGGGAGTCAATTTTGTGGGGGTTGGAGTTCAGTGTTTATGGGTACGTTTATTGGTAGATATAAAAGTATACATACATATGGTAGTGGAAAATAAAGATGGAATAAATGATGACACTTATCTATCGTCATACAGTTACGAGTTTTCCTTTATTTACTATCGATACCTAATGTCTTCAACGTTTACCATTGGGTGATATAGTGGTCTTGCGCGAGCCTATCTATAATAAATAAATAAATGTTTATTTTTCTATCTTAAAATAGCTAGTCTAAGGCACAGTTTCTTAAACGTAAATTGTCGTAAAATTAATGTGACCATTTGTCCCATCTGCTTATCTATGATTTACTAAATGAATATTCAACATCCAGGCGTAGCATTTGAATTGCGTTTTCTTTCTAGGTAACTTAAAATGGCAAGCAAAAACACTGAAGAGCAGTTACAAATCGCTAAGTACTTTCGAACAAGGAACCGTCCATGTAGTTCAAACGAAATTGTGAATGGAATTTTGTAACGACGACAAACTCACAATTTCGAAGTAAGTACTGAATGTAACCCCTGAAAGTTATTGCCATCGTTAGGAACATAGTTCCATTTTATCACTTTGAATGTAGACGATAAATACAAACGAATGGTTGAGCGACGCTCATTACCGCGCAGCACTCGAAACTCCTCGTAAAGCCGCAGAAGAGTGATGCAACTACCAGTAATGGACGGACAGAGAACGAGTGCTGGATCAAGCATTACTCCCACTTTGAGCTCGCGCACGTCTCAAGCCAACTACTCGCGGTTATGTGCGCCTAGTATTGGAACCAATTCTACCTCCCTCCCTCACGCGAATAAAAACGAAATGTCTCTCTTTCAAAGACAAAATCCTCATAAATCCCTCTCGTAATTTCTTACTTTTAATACAGCCCTACTTCAATAATTATTATCATCACAGAGAAAATGAAAGCCGAATTCAGCGTCGCGTCGCACGCACGACAGATGGCAGCCGCACCTGGCATTCACAACTTTCCTTTTCAATAAATCCAACCGACGTTCGCGCGACATTGTTCTACCAGAATATACTCAAATTATGATTTATTATTATGAAATGTTAGTTCTAGTAATAAGGGGAAGTTTGCACGCTTATTCCGAATGTTAATTAGGGGCGAAGCGAAAACCGTGTAGACAATGTAACGATTATCCGGCGGTACGTATGCGAACCGCAGAATACAATAGAAAAGTTTATTACAGTACCCGCGGGTGAAGTCAGGTTTCTCGTTAAGAGGTAAATATTTGCAGAGAGCGAAGCAACGTGTGAGCACGAGTAAATAATGAAGCCTACGTCTCGTAACGAGATGAATGTTTGCGGACTACCAACGAAAGTAATTAAGACTTTAACAAGAGTTACAGAATAAGACAATTTTGTCAAAAACTCGTCAACTTTGAACCCGACTCGCGAACACTGATTATGTTGCTTCCGAATTTATTATTTTTTAATTATAAACTCAACCTTTAATTAAGTTGAAATTGGCAACACTGATAAAAGCATCAACAATAATATTTAAACGTTTCAAAACTTATTTTTTTTAGTCTAGTTAGTAAAAGTGGAAAGATTTACAAATAAAATAATTTTTAATTTATCTTTATTCAAAATTACAACTGTGAGCAGAAATAAATTAGGATGAAAATGCGAAAATTGTTTTCAAAATGTAATAATGGAATATAAACAATTGAGTTTTCATGTGAAAATAATAGTAAAAAGATTCGTTAGTCTTTTATTAAATTTCTTTAATAACAGGGGCGACTATTGTCATCTTATTTGTACTGGCATCGCAATAGAAACTGATAAAATTAAATAACTTTCGTTATGGCACTCCGAAACACTTTTAATAAGAACTTACTTTATATTTGGGCTTAGTAACACGGTCACTGAATTTTTATTGCAAAAGTAATTCTTTTTGTGCCTGTGACCTTCTGCGTATGAAAAAATAGAAATTATTTTCTTTGTAAGATTCAAAATAAGCCAAAGTTTTTATAATTTGATTTTAATTTATTTTCATATCATCTAGAGAAAGCAGTGACTAAATAATTTTACGGAACGGAGTTTGCATTAATAATTATTATGCTCTGATATCAAGAATAACAAAATCAATATATCTATGGAACGGAGTTTGCATTAATAATAATTTTGCTCTGACACCAGGAATAGCAAAATCAATAAATCTACGGAACGGATTTTACATTAATAATTATTTTACTCTAACACCAAGAATACCAAAATCAATAAATCTACGGTACGGATTTTGCATTAATAATTATTTTGCTCTGACACCGAGAATACCAAAATCTATAAATCTGCCTCTTGGTCGCGTTCTTCATTACTGAAGGTCGTGTGAAAGGCCCTCGTGGCTTTATGCACTATGTTCTTCCACTTCAATCGGTTCTCAGCTTCTCTCAGGGCGGTTGTAATAGAGAGTCCAGTGAGGGCGGTTACCTGGTCGGACCAGCGGTTAGGTGACCGGCCGCGAGGTCTTTTCCCACCTACCTTGCCCATTACCACCAACTTATGGAGTCGTGGTTTGGTGGCCCCGCACAAAGGTAAGTACAGCCGTGAACAAACTGCAACGCACGCAAAGACTGGCCTGCATGGCGACGACAGGCTGCATGAGAACTACCCCAACTGCTGTGCTCGAGGCCATTCTGGAATTGCCATCGCTCCACCTTTTCATCCAGCAGGAGGCCACGACGGTGGCAGGGCGGCTTAAGGCACTAAATCTCTGGGGTAGGAGAACGTCACAACACCTTAATAAAAAGTTCCCTCTTACGACAGCAATAATGGACCGGATACCTAAGCAATTTGTTTTTGACAAAAAATACAAGATCCAACTCGATGAGGACCACCGCTGTGAGGGGTTACGCCCAGACGAGTTGAGGATCTTCACCGATGGTTCCAAGACAGGTTCTGGCTCAGGTGCGGGGGTGTTCTCTGAGGACCTCAACATACATATAGCCGCGCCACTTGGGGCATACAACACGGTGTTCCAGGCAGAGTGTGTGGGCATCACTCTGGCTGCATCGGCCATTCTAGACAGGAAGGTAAAGGATTTCCCAATACGCATTCTCTCTGACAGCATGGCCGTCTGCAGGCGTTGGGCAGCAACACGGGCTGCTCTGGACTGATATAGGAGTGTCACCAACGCCTAAACCAGGTTGGGTCAAGCAATAAAAAAACCATTCAATGGATCAGAGGGCATAGTGATTCACGAGGCAACGATGCGGCGGATGAGCTCGCCCGTAGAGGATCTAATTACCATTACCATTACCTACCACCATACCATTTGGCTACCTCCACAGTCTGGTAAGAAAACGCACCAAGGAGCAACACCACAGATTGTGGATTGACCACAGTGAGTGCAAGCAGTCCAAAGAAGCACTTCCCGCTTTGGATGGACGTTTCACGCAGAAGGCCCTACGTCTGACGAAACAGCAGTTGCGAGCAGTTACAGCTATAATGACTGGCCACGGGACTTTTAATAAGCACCTTTTTGTCTTCACGGGATCACGGACAGCCCGCTGTGCAGAGCATGCATGGAGGAGGACGAGACAGCAGCGCACCTGCTTCTAAGCTGCCCAGTAATCGCCGGTTACAGGGCCAAATGCCTCGGTGAACCAGGTACCGTACAGGAGGTAGTCAGCAACACGAAGGCGCTGCTGGCATCCTCGAGGAGTTGGGATGGATCAAGTGAGGATGTTGGTAGAAGGTTAATTCCCACCCGTACGCAAAATACGCGCTTAGTCGTGGAGTTGCGGAAACCAGCCCGTTTTAACCTTTTTTTTTTTTTTTTTTGGTTTCGCTGGGAAAAAATGCATTACGCATACCCACCCATTGGGGGAATGGGGGGCTATGTGGGACTCCCCGGGCAAGCCCGGTATACCCACTAAAATAACCCAGCGGCACTCCCGCATCGTCTGAGTGGAGGAGGACTGGGAAACCGGCACAGCCTTTACGTCCAGTCCTCCGCCGACGACTGCCCACCTATGGCGGGCCCTTCTCGCCCCTCCCTTAGTGGAGGGGCCCGGGAACGCCCAACGAGGGTGGTGATTGTGCAATGCAGACGAGAGGCGCCCCCACGCCTGTCGCCCGCTAATCACCACCAAGAGGTGGGAGGAGGCGATCGTACAACCGCCCACCCCCACCCCTTCTCCGCCGCCTCCTTCCGCGACATGGCGTCGTCGCAAAAGGAGGCAACCGCCGCCCAGGCCCTCCCGCTCCCCAGCATGGAATTTACCACACCGGGAAGCGAGAGGACCTGTCAGGGCACGGCGCAACTACGCCCCCGCTGGGCACACCTAGACGGTGTGCTGCGCCGTGCCCTCCACCGTGCTGAACCCTTATGTGGACTTCGGACACCTCGGTCCTCCGCCCACGGTCCCCTACGTTGCGGCATCTGGCCCGCGAAAGGCCAGACGCCGCCCACCGCGTCTGCGGCGGCGCGTCGAGACCGACGCTCCGCCGCCTCTTCCTTCCACCGACTTGTCCCCGCCGACCATCCCACGCCAAAGGAGGGTCGGCGACGACAAGTCATCACCGCCCGCCGCACATCCGCGGCCCACCTTCGAGGGCTCCCTTCCCGCCCCCGGGCGGCGGCCGCCCCCACCCGCAGGAGAGAGAGCCGGGCGCAGAGCCAGGTGCAGAGCGGGCTAAGCCAGTTGCAGAGCGGGCAGAGCCGGATGCAGAGCCGGGCAGAGCAGGGTGCAGAGCTGGTCAAAGCAGGGTGCAGAGCTGGTCAGTGCACTCGGGTAACCAACCGCAGGAGAGCCGAGTGCAAAGCCAGGTGCAGAGCGGGCTGAGCCAGGTGCAGAGCGGGCAAAGCCGGATGCAGAGCCGGGCAGTGCAGGGTGCAGAGCTGGGCAGAGCAGGGTGCAGAGCTGGTCAGTGCACCCGGGCAACCCCCCCCACAGGGGCGGGCGGCCCGCCCAGAGGCCCGGAAGCGAGCCCCACCTCCCACCTACCTAACCTAACCTACCCCTACCTACCTACCCAGACTAGCCCGACCCCATGTCGCATCTGGTGTGTCCTCTGCTAATCAGAGGAACACCCAGAACGACATCCCCCCCTGTCAGGTTATTCGCCACCGCCAACAAGAACCCACGAATGGGAAGTTATTGACGGTGCCCAGAGTGCACCAGCCCAGCGGGTTGCTCTTCCTCCCGGACGTATCCGAAAGAGACCAGCAACCAACTAGGCCAACGTGGAGGTTACCTGACCCGCACCCCAGCCCGTTTTAACCTAACCTAACCTACCACCAACTTCTCTAGATTGTCTCGTTCCCAACGAGCAATGGGACCAAAGTAGCTGAGAATCTTTCGGTACGAGATCTAAATCTGCCTAGCCGCTTCTAAAGATGTTGAGATCTGCTTCCAGTCTTACCGGAAGTAGCTGAGAATCACTATTTTACATGGAGCGACTGCCTATCTGACCTCTACAATGCAGTAACTGGGTAACTCGAGCATCAGAATTTCTGGCTTCTATCTACCATAACATCTCTCAGAGATTTATTTAGATTTATTCAGGACCTCCAACGAAAGATGTACACATAAAACTCATTTATCATCTTCTTCTACCTTCCCTTGTCCCATTATTTGGGGTCGGGTCTCCCCACTTACTTGCGCCAAGTTATTCTGTCTTGGGTTGTCTGTTCGAGCAATTGGGCTTGCTTGAGGTCTCTTTCTATAGTGGCCAACAGGTCAATGGCGGGCGGCCTCTACGTCTTTTTGTTCCGGTAGTTGTAGAGCGATTTGCACCACATGGTCCTCATTACGTCTCTTGACGTGAAGTCTCTTGACCAACGAAGGCGGTTTTCGGCCATTTTATCGGTGACGGGTGCCACTTTGAAGCTTAACACAATAAATCATCAATATGAAGTAATGACAAGTGCACTCCCTCAGTTATAGGCCACAGCATGCATTTTAGATTTTCGACTAAATAGTAACTAAAATATAAACTATTATTACAAGGTAATAGTAAAACATACAAAAAAAAAAAATTAGAACATGACATACTTATAAAAAAAAGACTCTCCTAATATATAAGTAACCTTAGGATATACCAACATTATGGCAAACCAGACGGCGAAAAATCTACAAGAGTAACAAAATGCAAAATGTATACTTTTTACAAACACTATTAGGTTAAACAATTTTAAAATAAAAACATAATGACAGATCTTACTACCAAACGCTACCCGAATATAGACTAACGAGAAAACCACAAAATACTTAGTTAAAAACCCCCAAAACACCTAACATTTCATTAAAAAACCCAGCATTTATCTTAATAAAGAAACATAGTGGCGAGAAAGACGGACAGTCCCGATAAAGTAATCCCCCGACCCATACTTCGTCACTGTCCCGACCTTCGATGCCACCTATCTCCAGCTTAACGAACGTGTACAAATTTAAGGATACACAGCCATGTGGTTACGGCCCTAAACCGGCGCTTAATCCTCGGTTACCGAACAAAAGGATCGCGCGTTAATT
Organism: Anorthoa munda; assembly: GCA_945859665.1. NCBI lineage: Eukaryota > Metazoa > Arthropoda > Insecta > Lepidoptera > Noctuidae > Anorthoa > Anorthoa munda. Next base: position 11,466,885 of record OX243900.1, on the reverse strand, counting down.
CTTAACAAGCATTTGTCTTAATCCTGATTGTATAGAAATCCTATTTAAGTTTTAATGCTGCCGAAAAGTTTTGAGGCTTTGGTATGCGGAGTGAAGTACCTACTTATTTACTTGAGTTTGACGCTGTTTTGGCTATGTCGACTCGAGTGCCGTGCTGTAGTAATAAGTGAGCAGATTTTGACTGAGAGCGGTCTGAAATGCTAGAAGGAGGAAGAAGATGACGGGGTGACTTTTTATTCGTTGGCAATCTTTCAGGGAGTGAATGGAACAACATTTAAATGGAACCACCTATTAAATCGTGAATAACGAAAGCTATTTCCTACATCTTGTCGACTAATGCGAACATAAATGTACTGAACGGCAAATTTTTATACATACTATAAATTAAAGAGTTGATCCCATCCCATCTTCTTCTTCTTTTTCTTTTCGTGTGATCTGATGTCAGAGTTAATTAAGCCGCCTCTGGCCACCCCACAGGCCTCTGATTATTTCAGACTTCATCATCATCATAATAATTTCAGCCAAAAGACGTCCACTGCTGGACATACGTCTCCCCCAAGCGGCGCAACACATCGGTCCTGTGCGTTTCGCATCCAGACTTACATTAAGTAAGTAAGTAAGTAAGTCCAGGTTTCCTCACGATGTTTTCCTTCACCGCTGCCTGTGATGCCCAAGATAAACTTAGAAAGTACATCTGCCTAGCCTTTTTTCCAATTATTGTTGGGGTCGGCTGCCAGTCTTAGAAAGTACATATGAATTTGAAAAAGACACATAGGTACTTGCACGGATTTGAACACACGACCTCAAGCTAAAAAGGCGAGGTTTTAGCCACTGGTCTACCACGCCATCCCATAGTAAAAGATCTTTATATTCATGATTAATTTCACTCCCTGAAAGATTACCATTTAATTGGTGACTTATTTTTGACTTTAGTTTTGGCTTGTGATTTAGGGGTGACTTTTAGTACCAACTAAAAGTCACCCCTAAAATTATAAGTCCATTTTACAATCTGTATAGGCTAAAAGTCATTCTGTATAGGCTAAAAACAATAATCAAGGCCACAAACTGTGCTGCAAGTTACACGTTACTTGTCCAGCCCATCATTTCCAAGGTTGTAACTCAACTAAGACACACAAGGCCTCAAGAAGTATAAAGTTCCAATCAGGACTCTGTTTACTCCGTAGGCTAAATCTTATCTATGCCTACATAGGAACATTATTGATGTTCCTACCCAACACATAGTTTGCAAATGAAGTTACTAGTTCTGTTAAACTTGTCGTGGAATAGTTTAGTGCAATCAAGAAACAACAACGGTATCTATTTGCAAGGAAATATACTTAGCAGTGTGGTGTTATGGAAATAGAAACCGGATAATTATTTTTATAAAGAATTTTAATTAATGAGAAGTGCCTAGAAATCTACTTCAAAGTGACTTTACCAGTCAGCAATTATCTGGTCACTACTGTCACATTGTTCACGACACTGCTGTGTACTATCTTAATTTAGTCACTGCTGCACACATCAGTCGATCCTCAAAGCCTGATACAGTGTTTCCAAAAAAAAAACTACTCATAAATTCGCAAATAAATGTACAGAAAAAAATACATTCAATTCGCAAACGAAATAGACCATAGTTCAAGCCTATCCTAGCCCATCTATCCGGGCCATCGTGGTCACATAACTCACATTTACGTGTTAAAAATGTTTGTCTATTCGTCTTAATAAAGCCGGATTGGTCCGGTTGGGTTCGTTCGGTATCGTTCGGGATCGGTCGGCCATCGGATACTAATCCTGCCCGCTCCTCAGTCAATGTCGTGACCGTTCGCCCATTGCCGCCCAATGGCCAATGGGATTATTTGACACATGTTTGGATTTAGTATATTTGGTCGCGTTATGTGTGGAGATTGGTCTTTTGCGTTATATTTTGGGGCAAAAGATTTTGTTGTATGGAAAAGTTTTTTGGTTTTGAAGCTTATTCCGTTCTATATAGCTTGTAGGCTTGGCAAATACTTAAAATACAATCATCACCGTCATTTCGTCGCATCGCAGTGCTGATAAAAACTAGTTTCTTGTACATATTTTTGATTATGGCCAGCCCGACGGCTGACCGCGTTCCGGGTAACCACATAGTGCCTAGAGGTACCCTTAGGCTAAGTAAATATTTTTTAAGGAAATATGTTTCTTAAGAAATTCTCTATAGGTATCCTTGTATATCTAGGTACTCTTTTCAAGCTCATGGCTGGAAATAGGTTGGCCCATTCAGGCTAGGGATCAAACGACTCATGAATATTTTACACTAGCTATGGTCGTGACTCCCCTAGTAATTTACCAGAACATAAAGGTCCATGTTCTTTTTCATAGAATCAACACCATCAAAAATGTTCCGAAAAGTTTAGAAATTGTTCCGTTATTAAGGTTTGCAAGTATCAAAGTTTGTTAAATCTACTTAGAAAATTATAAACTGCCTAACCATGGTACTTATACAATTAACATCAAAACACTTTTTGAGCTCATGATTGATTGACACAACACACAATTATTTTCCATGGCTACTCGCGTGACCACGCTCACATAATGCCCGTGTTTTACTTTTAATAAAAAATACACAGTTTATTTCATATAATTCTGTGCAACGTTTCAGAAAAGGTCGTCGGTGAGGTTTATAAAAAGAAATCTAGGCACGTGTGGCATGAAATAAAACAATTTGTTTATAAGAAACCGTCGAGGCGAAAGAGCGTCGTTGACGCAGGCGACCATAAGTAATGGAGAGGTTGAATATTTGTCCACCGACCCTCTACAAAGTCCTTAGCGCATGAAATTTTCATCGGGACCACAGTATGGTACAGAAGGATAGAACTGTGCAACCAGCGAAATCACTCGAACTTTAAGACACGGTGTAGACACACTTTATATAAAGAGAGTAAACGCACTTGTGACTGGCACGCAGCTGAGATAGACTGAGATCGCGTATATTCTTCATCGAAGGAGATCGCACAAGAAATTAAGAGATCCACAGGAGAATCAAGGTAAGCAACATAGCTTTAAGGCAAACTTAAGTGGCAGAAGGCTGAGCACATTGCTAGCAGAACAGATAGCCGATAGGCTTAGAAGTGGCGAAACATACTGGAAGGTATAACGTTGGAAGGTTAAGGCGGAGCGATGACCTGGTGAAGGCCGCGGGAACTCATTGCGATGAAAATGCGAGAAACATAGGATTGGCTGGTTTGACGATGCTTGGGGGAGGCTATATCGAGCACTAATCTTTTGTCTGAAATGATGGCGATAAGACCAAGATAGTCTTACTTACGTATTTATGTGTGTGTCTGTTTTCCCCCGTTGTATGGAGCCGACCTTCTGTGTCTAATATACAGTGTCAGTATCCTCGTATTGTACTAAACTTGAGAGGTGTTGCCGCCTATTGACGTTTTAAGCTTTCATGTCTGTTGCGTCTTTGAGACGTCTATCATTCTGTTGCGATTTTGGGTCGGGTCAAGTTGCCTTTTGTTTTACGTGGTGGTATAGAATTTATGCTGCTACACAAAACGGAGTGTTTGCATGATAATACTCACTGGTGCGAGTTTCATTAAGGGTTGGAAAACACGAGGAATAACAAATTTTTGGTTGCTAGTAGGCAGATTTATTTCTACTAATGACAAAACATTAAATACGTTTGAATAAAAAAACTTAAAATTCGTTCCGTAGTCAGGTAAAAACGGAAGTGTTTGTAGTCGACGAATAAATTTGTCTAGTCGAATCATAAAACATGAAATTGGACAGCGAGAAAACTGTTTTACGTAGACGTATTAGTAAAACGGAAGCAACTTAGAAAATAAGCCTCCTCCCCTCCAACAAATCAAAGCGAACAGTCCAATAAAATGCGACTACCCAAGCGTATCGTCTGGATGCCCCCTTAAAAAGTTAACTTCATATCATGCACCTGGACACACAAGAAAAGTAGAATGAGGGAAGAGACTGAAATAATTTCGGTCATAAATTCAACTTTTATAACTGGCGTTACGTGGCAAGGTCTGACTCTTCAGACATCGACATAATTTAACTTTTTCCTATTATCTTTATGCTGACGCCGTTAAGTGCCTCACTCACATATAGCTGAGCGAGCGGTTTTGTTATAATTTCGAATTTACTCCGGCTTTCATGCATTTTTACCAAGTTTAATTTTATTCGGAGAAGGTAGGGACTGGAGACCCCAAGTTTGACTCCAATTATTACTTTGAAATTAAGTTACATATTGTTAAAGGGATGCCTAACCACGTACTAAGTTAAGTTAGTTAGTTTCAGTGACTACGGACGCGAAGTAATAAAGTTTTTCTGTACAATAAGTGACTGGTGGATTTCTTTATGATATTTGTGTGGCTCTCGTTTTTTGCGGCTAAAATACTTTTATATCTGAAATGTTTCAGCTGTAGGCTTTCGCATTTCGTGTGATGTGTTGTATATAGCCTCTGGCGTGCGTTAAGCCTGTTACACATTTTATTCGATAGCAATCTTTAGGGTGTTCCCTAAGTAGAATGAACTACTTATTTTTTTATAGCATTGTGTTTTTTTATCTCTGCCCTTCTCTTTAAGTTTATGCATATTAAGCTTACATGAAGCATACACCATTCTATCTCTAGACATGTTTTTATGTGCGAGAGAGTCTCTTATTTGGAAGGATAGATTTCTTATTTTTTCTTTTTTCTTGGTATGCTTTACTTGGTACCATTTCCATTTTATTCTGAATTGACTTTTAGTTCTCTTTCTACAAATAACGGCTTACTCAACCACTATATGAATAAATTCTTTTGAATAACGTTACTTGTGCTTTTTTCTACCTCTGGCTTTTATAGTCATTTTAAGAACTAATTATGTACTGTATTTTCTTTCCACATCTTTACCTACTTTGTGGTTTTTCTTAGTAGAGCAGATGCCTTTATAAAATAAAGACTTTACAAAGCAAATAACTTAAATGATGAAGGAACTTTTAGTCTTATTTCATCAAAACGGTTATTAATATAATCTTCATGGAAGCTATCTTGATTTAGTTTCACTGGGAATGAAACACTAGTCTACATGAGACCACCATACAAACATAAATTAACGCCTTTTCCCCATGGGGGTAGAGGGAAAGTACATAATATATTATTACTATATTCCTTTTGCTTCATTTACGAGACCACATTTTTTTATGTTTAGTTCCTTGTTATTTTTAACAAACAACTTTGACAAAATCAGTAACAAAAAAAAAACGTCGTGTCATAATGTTCTACAGTCCTTATGACTCCCGTTCCCAGAGTCGTCCTCACAAATGCAAAATACCGATACATTATACATTTTCTGGCGTCACATTGATACAAACCTAGAAAGGCCCTCGGCTACACAGTTCACATTCGCATCTTACCATCGGAACACCGTTTTGCTCTCAAACATATCGTATCGCGACTCCGTCGTCTCACTAGCCAACTTCGAGTCAAAGTTCCCTCGGGCCAAATCTATAAGAGTGTTTTGCCACGTGATCGCTTCCACGATTTGCCAAGAAAATAAAGTAGAATCGAACAGGAAACTAGTTCCCACCACAAGTGAGTTGATAAAAGTAGATATCTTTGCAGCGTTCTACATGTTCTACAGGACATGTTTAAGTTTAATGTTAATGTTTCGATAATATTGGTTAGTGGTGTCACAATAAAGATTGATAATAGAAAGAATAAAGATACTAAAAGTAGATTCGAACGCAGGGCCGGTCGTATCTCGACCGGCCCTGCGTTCGAATCTACTCTGTGACTTTAATTGTTATAAAATAGTAAATCTTTCTTTTTGAAGATTTTTTTTGGTACAATCAGTTAAACAAGTTAGAACCAATAAGTGACAGTGTTATCATGGAGAAAATCTAACAATATCTATTCTAAAAGTCAAAGTGAAAATAACTTTATACAATCAATGAATACAAACTGACAATAAAGTGCAGTGGCATCTAGAACAGTGATCTCATTGAAAACCTACGAGTGAACAGTTTGCTAATAGACAAACAATACAAAGTGCTTTAAAAAAGTGTAAAAAACCATCACTTAGTAAACAAAGACAAAGTGACAAAATTGTTGAACGGTGGAAAAAAACTAGCCAAGTGACTCATTTATAACCGTCGTCGAGTTGTGTTTAAATCTTCGAACTGTTTAACTCTAGTGCTAAGCTCAATTTCACCAATTTTAACTAAGTCGATTTGGTTCGGTGGTTAAACAGTCGATACCTCTCAACTAAGCGATTGAACGCAAGTTCGAGCCCCAGCAAAGTCGTTCGATGCTTTTTGTGAATTCAAAAATTTAACTCCAATATAATAATAACATTCCACAAGTGTTTTAAATTCATAAAAACATTATAAGTGCCGAATCACAGTGACTGTTTGTGTCTGTCAAGAATTCAAAATTGTGCGGGTGCGCTTGGATCGCTGTTGAATCGGAGCAGAGCTACCAACGTCTCGACGTCACAGTTGACGTTTGTGTTCCGTTCCAGGTAACGAATACGGTGCGATCCATCAAGCAACCAACATACTGCGTTGTGACTAGTGACGCCACCCCGTTCACATTGTCATCTGAATTGAATATTTCGCAAATTAATTAATTTAACAACAAAATGATTTCTCACACTGCTGGTACACCTCCAAAGCCATCGAATGATGAAAATATACCGCCCGTCCAGCCTGAACGGGGCATACAAAAAGCGCTCTTAGACACTCCCGATAATTCTGCTGTGCCTCACCGACAGCAGAAGCGACCCCGGGTAGCTAGCCCACCTTCTACCGAGCACGTGAATCGTTCTTCCGATGAGTTACTGGAGACCATTCGCCATGAAATAAAAACAGCTGTGTCAGCCGAAATTTCAGCATCCGTAAAAGCATGCTTTGCTACTGAATTGAGCGAATTAAAAGAAGCCCTAGTACTCATAAAGAAACTCGAGGCATCGGTTCAATTTATGAGCAACCAGTTCGACCAATTAAAAAGTGATCTCGACAATTGCAGAGATACTAACAAAGAGATACAAAAGGACAACGAGTTGCTCAAAAAGTCTGTGATGGATCTGTCTAGTAGAGTAAATATGCTTGAGCAAAATTCACGCCAGCAAAATATTGAAGTCAACGGAGTGCCGGAGAACAAATCTGAGAATTTGGTCAAAACTGTAATGCAACTTGGAAGGGCGGTCTCGTGCACCTTAAAAGAAGCGGATATTGTGTCGGCTGTACGTGTCAGAAAACTGGATCCCCAAAACAGTAATCCTCGAACCGTGATTGTTAAGTTGAATAGTACAATAGCCCGTGACGAAATATTAACATCTGTGATGAGTTTTAACAAAGAACACCCAGAAGACAAGTTGAACTCGAGTCTTTTAGGCTATGGGGGCCCAAAGAAGCCAATTTTCGTGTCTGAGCATCTGTCTCCTCTTAATAAGGAAATCCACGCTGCAACCCGGAAAGCAGCTCGTGACAAGGGTTACAAGTATGTTTGGGTGCGGGATGGACGCATCCTTGTTCGGAAAGCAGATGGGGCGCCAGCCAAGCAAGTACGCAGCCTCGAAGCAGTTGCACTGCTATAACTCTAAAATTATGCCTGCACAAAACCGTGTACTATAGCTTCCACATTCAATATTTATTATCAAAATTTTAGAGGAATGAGAACAAAAGTGAATAAAATTATGCTAAACGCGTGTAACAAAAACTACGACATAATTATAGGAACAGAAACATGGCTTGACGACAGTATCAACGACGGGGAAATACTTGACTGTAGGTACAATATATACCGCAGGGACAGAACCTCGACAAAAGCAAGGAAGAGTAAGGGTGGAGGTGTATTAATAGCTGTTCTGAAGTCAATCGAGTCTGTTCGCATGCCCCATTTTGAGACTGACTCAGAAAACTTATGGGTAAGCCTGAAGGTTGCAAACGGGAAAAAGGTCCAACGCCTGAACATTTGCGCTGTATATTTTCCACCACCTGTACAGCAGCAAACACTTGACTTGTTCCTTGATAAGGTTACCTCTGTTATCGAGACAACCGGAAACCAAACCTTGATGGCTGGCGACTTCAACCTTGGATTTATTAAATGGAACCTGGACGTGGCCAGATCTGAAAGTACATCGACGACACCAAGTAACTATAATAACCCACTGGGTTACTCGTTTATTGACTGCTTGTCTCTTAATAATTTTGTACAACTGAACCCCGTACGAAATCATCTTGACAAAACCCTCGATCTAATATTGTGTAACTTTCCTGGCGGTTTTGTCCACGAATGTAAAACTCCTCTGTCGGTTGTAGACTCTCATCATCCACCATTAGACATTGTTATAAAAAATATCAACTTTACTTCACTTAAATGTAATCGCTCTGTAAAGTACCATTACCACAAAGCAAACTATGTATTGTTAAATGAGCGAATAAAACAAATAAATTGGAATGCGTGTTTGGTTGAGTCTGCAGATGTCAATGCAATGGTGGAAGTATTATATAAACATCTTTATAGTATAATTGATGAGATCGTACCAAAACAAACGCGTAAATTGTTAAGTACATATCCCCCTTGGTTCCCGAGGGCTCTTATAAAACTGTTGAACGAGAAGGAAAAGCTTAGAAAACGGTTTAAAAAATATAAAAATCCCCGCGATAACTATGAATACAGATTGTTAGGTGAAAGAGCAGATATTATGATAAAAACTAGCTACAATGACTACGTGGGTAAAATCGAAACGGGCTTATCACGAAACCCCAAACTATTTTGGTCATTCGTTAAGGCAAAAAGAGCCCAGTCCAATGACATACCGTCTGAGATGAAGCTTGATAGCTTAATGGCCACTACTGGGGATGGGGTCTGCAAGCTCTTTGCAGACCATTTTTCCTCTACTTTCGTCTCATCGGACAATGTAATACATGATTCACTGCAAGAAGGCCACATGTATCCCCAGAGAAGCTTGGGTCTGGTAGTATTCTCTGAGAGGGATGTTTTCAGGGTTCTTAAAAAACTAAACGTTTGCAAGGGTCCGGGACCTGATGGTTTACCACCATTATTAGTTAAAAACTGTGCGAGTACTTTAGCCCTACCGATTAAAATAATATTAAACCACTCAATTAAAACAGCAGAATTCCCTTCTAAATGGAAGGATGCCAACGTAGTGCCCATCTTCAAAAAGGGTGAAGCTAACAACATTAAAAATTATCGCCCAATATCTATTTTATCAGTGTTTTCGAAGGTTTTTGAATCCATGATGTGTCCCATTTTAACATCGCACTTCAAAACAGAGCTAGCTTCCCAACAGCATGGATTTTGCACGAAAAGATCCACCACAACCAACCTAGCCCTTTATGTCAATGACCTCAGCAGACTAGTTGACGCTCGCACACAAGTTGATGCCATTTATACAGATTTTAGTAGTGCCTTCGACAAGGTAGACCACCGGATCCTGCTTCAGAAACTTTCAGACCTCGGTATATTCGGCCAGCTTCTCCGGTGGTTCAAATCCTATCTGACTGAAAGAAAACAGAGGGTTGTAGTAAAAGGGCATGAGTCTCCCTTTTATTATTCTACTTCGGGAGTTCCACAAGGCTCCCACATGGGTCCGATATTGTTTTTGGTATTCGTCAATGACATCGTTAATTGCATCAAACACAGTGAATGTTCACTCTTTGCAGACGATGTCAAGTTCTACAGAGAAATAAACTCGGTCAGAGATATTTCCTTACTACAAGAGGATCTAGACTCGGTACACAACTGGTGTGTACTAAACGGGATGTCTCTTAATGTTGAAAAGTGTCACCATATGACCTTCACTAAAAAACGGAATACACTTCCATCCTCGTATTCTCTGAACGGTCTAACGCTGCGACAGGTTGACACAATTCGCGATCTAGGAGTATGCCTCGACAGTCAGCTCACTTTCATCCCACACGTAGACAATATCGTCAAAAAGGCAACCAAAATGCTAGGATTTTTGAAACGTATCTGCCATGAGTTTAAGTCGGTGCGCACCCTTAAACTTCTCTACGCCACCCTCGTCAGAAGTGTTCTGGACTACGCATCGCAGGTGTGGAATCCTACCTATAAGGTCCATATCGATCGTATCGAACGTGTCCAAAGAGGATTTACAAGGTATCTGCGGTATAAGTCAAACAGCTGTCCTCACACAGCTACTTATCCTGAGAGGTTAAATCACTTCAAACTAACTACCCTAGAAAACCGCAGAAAAAACATGGACCAAATATTTATTTTCAAAATTGTCAATGGCTTGGTCGATGTCCCTGGGCTTCTGTACGACATAAATATATCTGTTCCCCGCTGTAGTCAACCCAGGCCTGAACGTAAGGTTGATTTATTTGTACCACCTGCAGCTCGAACAAACCTAGGGCGATCAGCGCCATTGAGTCGTTTCATGAGGACCTATAATGAGAGCCACTCTCGCACCAACAGCATTGACATCTTCTCCAACAACTTGACTCAATTTCGAAGACAACTTGCCCGACAGCTTGAGGAAATTAATTGATTAACTGTTTTATTCCATCATTGCCTAATTCCATAATTATTGTATCTTTTTATTTTTGATGAAGATTATGTTTATTACTAATGTTTGCGATTATTGTTATTATGATTATTATTATTGAATAATTATGTGTTTGGTTTTGTATATTATTTATTATTAATTGATTACTTGTTATGATTATTGACATTTTTTACCTTGTATCTTTTAATTGTTTTTTTTCTAATTGATGTAAGTGCTGTGCACACCTATAAGTGGAAAGTTTGCTGTAGTTGCTGAAATTGATATTATTATTTTTGTCATTGTTTCTGTGAACAATCCGTTGGAGTGCCATAATAAATAAATAAATAAACAATAAGCTGTTGTCGGTTAAATAAATGTGGCAATGAAGACATACATAATTAACCATCTACATAACTTCTATATTATTCTGAGCAGTAAGAGCAGCACGTAGAGAGCAGACCATATTTTTGCGTTATTGTTTTGTCATTTTATAATTTATTCCTTGGAAATAAAGGATGATCTATGTATGGGCTACGTTTTGGGCGCTCCGACCGGCCAATCAGCATTCTTACTTCATAATAGCTAACGTTTCGTTTCGCAAGATTACTAGAGCGAATCGTGTTTTTACAAAAACCCCATCTTTTTCCAGTAAGATTGAGAAATGATTTCACCATTGTCTAATTATACCTGTTTTCGCAATATCCCTAGGGTTTTCGCGAAAATTAGAATTATCAAATCATCCTACGACATATATAAAGATAGTAGATACTAGGTAGGTATGATGCTCATAATAATATTACCTATTTTTCTGATCCATTTTCCTTTACTAAAATAATATTACTTAAAATGTACATTGTGTACGTAACCTTGTGGAAACAATTTGGAAGTTTACTAGGAAAGCTCAGTTTTAATTATATTTATAATATTTGTCTCAAGAATATACAGACACTGTAACTTTGCTCATACAATTAAGAGAGTACACAAGTAATTAACAAAGTAGGAGGTACCTAATTTAATTTCTAATTAAGTATTTACGCGCTGTAGTAGTTGCCTTATATTAAACACGTTTGATAATCACACGAGCTCTTAACTGTCCACATGCGTGCTTCAGTAGGAACGTATACGGAAACTAGGGGTGTCGGTTATCCGTAGATGAGCATTAAGAATGGTCAGTCAGTAGTAATAGTAGGGACTCCCGTTGCCGCACTTAGACTCCTATTCGGTTCGTTGTGCGTGAGGGTACTGGCTAAAATAGCTAGCTTAGCTCCGTCCAAAGGCACAGAAACTTCCTTCACTGTTACGAGGATTTCTTCGCGTTGAGATGCCACCGCACCGCATTCCAGGATTACGTAGGCGGCTGATTTTTCTGCGTTAAAACAGCCTCTGCAATGTGGGCTGTCTGTGGAGCCTATGTTGGTAACATACTTGTTAAGGCGCTATATATACGCCGCAATGTTAACCCAGTAATGGCCGTGCGCCCGCTCGATGCCAAAATATCAATATTGAACCTCCTTTTGAACTTGCAAAATATTATTTGATTTACATATGCTATGTTAGTTATGAAGAAATTCCAGCTATCAATTTGTCTGTGTAGAAATATTTTTAAACATCCAAGTCGTTTTGGAGGATTTCCCAAAAGTTGCGAAAAAATATCGTGTTGATAATTATTTTTTTAAAGCAAAACTATTAGTTACACGAAAAAACAGTTGCACAGCACATTGCACAGCTGTGCAATGGTCAGTTAGATAACGTCTTCAAAATCAAATCGAATTCAAGAATCTTTTAATTAAATTCAACATCCGAAATTAAACTCTCTATAAAATATCCCCCGCATGCGGCCATAGCTCGTTACAGAATCCTCTTCTCCAAAAATTATATCGTGAAAATTAGACGTAAATCGAGCATGACATCGTCAGAATAAGCCGCCGGAGCTTCATGAATATATCGCTTAATCTTAATTACATCTTGCTTAATTAGATCCTCATATTACGGCCAAAATTTGACTTAGAGACCGTGTACATAGAATTCTGTTCGTTGTGCAAAATGCACGGAGTGATCTCTATAAGGATGCTTTTCCACCAGAGATATGCTAAGCAGCTATGCTGCGAGGGTGTGAAAGCTAAGCTACTAAATTATGTGATCTTTTCTACTAATGCTAAGTTGTGTGAGTGAGTAAGAGCCAATTTCACCAATGAAAGTAATCGTGATTATTTCAACTAAATTCAGTTTATGCAAATACACGTTCAGATTGGTAGATTCTCAGCGATCTCAACCAATCAGAACGCTGTATAAACTTTAGTACTTAAGTTTAGTTCAACTAATAGTTTGTTTATTTTATTTTTTTATCTATTATAGGCTCGCGCTTGACCACTATCTCACCTGATGGTAAGCGATGATGTGGTTGACGATGGAGCACGCTTGCCTAGAAGTAACCTATGATTGGTGAAATTGGCCCGCAATTGAAGATACGCCACCGCGAGGTAGTTGAGCGAGGAAGATGCACAGCTCGACCATACATCGACAGTAGGAATAGCACGGGAACCGATTGCGGCGCGATGAAGGGAGAGGATAGCTAAACCACTGGCGAATCTATAGCTCCCATCCATAGCACGCCTACTTTCATACAGCAAGAAGAAAAGAAATAAAGAAAGAAGAGTATTTAGTATTGAAAAACATAACTTAGTTAAACCACCAGTGGTATTCTATGTGGACTAATGAATAAATGATTTTATTTCTGTAAGTTGGTCTGTACAAAAACTTTTACATGTCGATCATATTTTTAAAACTGGATAGTGGTTTCGGCTTTAGGGAACACATTAAGTTAATGTCTGCCAGGGTGCGTAAGCTTATATATGTTTTTAAAAATCTAAGGCATGTTATAGAAGCTTCGCTACTAAAAAGGATTTATCTTGCTCTATGTCAGTCTGTAATTGGATACTGCATATTGTCTTGGGGTGGTGCTGCTAAGACCACCATCAAGGGTCTAGAGGTTGCCCAGCGTGCGATATTGAAAGTGAGCAATTTCAAGCCAATTTTGTTCCCAACAAGAACGTTATATCAGCTTTGCCAAGTTTCTACTGTAAGGCAACTGTTCATAGAAAGAGTTGTTTTAAAGAAGCACAGTGAACTCATTTATGACCCGTCCATGGCCAGTAAACGTCGAAACCATGATGTATGCACACGATCATTTGAGCCTAAAACGTCTTTTGTGAGAAGGTTTTATACATTTGTGGCCCCTTTCCTTTACAATAAAATCAACAAAGAAGTGAGTATATATCCGCTAAACAAATCTCAATGTAAAAAAATGGTTCATAATTACCTACTTGCACTTTCTTACGAAGAAACAGAAAACCTGTTTCTCGTGCAGACATGACAATGAAAATAAGATTGTTTGAATGGCTACAGGAATGGGACATGGTTGATGATATAATAGTGATGTTATATATAATAATATTGTATACATTTTTTGGTTTTTCGGTACTACGTATCCACACTACCCAACACCCCACACTTTCACTACTCTACATACACACAAATATACACACAGGCACACACACACACATTGATTATAATTTTAGTAATTTAATGAAAATATAAATTTTATTATTTAATTTTTTGGATTTTTGATGGGCAATTAATTTATAGTTTTTAATTGTTATTTCTAATCTTTTTTATTTCACTTTATTTTTTTGACATATATATATAGATACCTATTAAAATGATTTATTTGTATACTTATTTTGCTCTTAGTTTGTAATTTTATGAATATTATATAAATATGAAGATGATGATATTTTTGGATTTTTGACATTTAATCTATAATTATTAATTTTTGTTTTGACATTTCATCTATAATTTTTAGTTATTTATTTATAATTCTTAACCTTTAATTTTAGTTTTATCTTTATGAATATATTGTAAACATGATTGGATGTATCTTTTTGCATGTATTTTGGGCTACACATTATTGTCTATTCTCGAGGGTACGGCGCTGTATGCCGAGATACAGGATCCGTCTTAGTTCGGCTACAGATGCTCCTTTGTAAAGTTTTAACCTTTATTATTAGCCTGTAAGATTGTTGTAATCTGTTGTGTTGTTTTTTGTGAAATAAATATTATGATTATGATTATGATTATGATTTTTAAAACTAGATTTTAAATTTTAAAACTAGACTAGATCGGCGTTTCCTGTCTGACTACTCTGAGAAGAAAGGCCAAAACAAACTCAGAGGTCACAGTCTCTTTTAAAGTCCAGACAAAATCTTGGTTAGATCATGTGAAGACCATGTAGACTGATGTCTGAAATGGTCTTTTGAGGAAAGAACCAGCCAGATGAGAAATGCGTGCACAGACTGGACAGGTCCACCCAGGACCTGTCCAGTCAGTGCACGCATTTGTCAATAACCGTGCAGCTCAACTCAGAATTTAAGGAGCTCAACGAATTGACGAACAATACCAAAGAATAAACATTCGAGTAGGCCGCATAAACTACTAAAACTGCCAGACCATGATTAATCATAGGTTTTTAAAAACTAACTAAGATAAATTAAAAAAAAATTAAGAATGATCCACATAGTCTTCACATTCACAATAATTAAAATAAAATAATATAATACTTTAAAAAGTAAATATTCTTGTAATTGCAAGAAAAACAAAAAAAAATAGAAAATAAAATTCACGGTACAAAATATAAAAAAATATAAATTAATTGGAGCAGCTCAATACCAAGCCTTTTTGTCCTCAACGTAATATTTAATGGTATAAAACGCTTTCTGGCACAACTTACGTTTAATGAATTATTTGAATTTATTAACACTTAGATCTTGTACGTGGCTTGGGAGCTAAAGTATAAAAGTAAAATTTCAAAATTTAAATATCCCCCGGCACATTTTTATTACATGCTACATAAATTATCTGGTACTTGGTAGATACGCTTCGATCGGCAATCTATTGAACACGTTATTATGACACGATATCTTGCGTAAACACCCCGATTCAAACAGTGAAACGCCATAACTTTTAAACGGCTGAACCGATTTTATTCAAACATAGCTAAGAACACTCTCGACAAAATCACCTTTCAAACAAAAAAACTAAATCAAAATCGGTTCACCCGTTTGGACGCTACGATGCCACAGATAGACACACATATACACAGATAAGCAGATTCAGAGATACATAACACCCCTCTTTTTCCTTCGGGGGTTAAAAAGCGTACACATTGACATCTAAACGAGCCACCTATTTTCTTGAGCCTTGTTGTAAGTACTACAAATTTGTGTTTTTTTTTGTGTTTGTCATTTATAGACAGACTTTAGTCAATATTTCGGTTACCAGATTTGCCCGTTTCACTATTAATAATATAATATACTACATATATATATATATATTAATAATATAATACACTATTAATAACCAATATCATTGGTTATATCAAACGCATCCATAGCAACTTAGCATAGAACATCTCTGCTGGAAAAGCAGCCTTATGTAGGTATGGCTGTGTATTGTGAATAGTCTCTAGTGATTTCTAGAATCAATGCAGCTGACTATCTTACCACAAGTCCGTAACGGACTATTGGAAATGAAGGTACACAAGACTCGCTATGAAGATAAAATTTCAGACAATGGATTGGTAGATTCCGAAGATGATGGTCGAATTTGCTTGCGTTGCGTAGTTTAGATACGTTTATGCAGGTATATAACAGTTACATAACTTTAGGAAACGATTGGGTACAATGGTTAATTAAAAAACCGGCCAAGTGCGAGTCGGACTCGCACACGAAGGGTTCCATACCATTATCGCAAAACACTGCAAAAAAAATACGTTTGTTGTATGGGAGCGCCCCTTAATATATTTTATTTTAATTTAATAATTTTTATTTTTTGAAGTGAATACGAGTATACAACTAAACATTCTGTGAATATTTCAAGTGTCTACCTGTTGCCGTTATTAACATCGAGCAAAAAACGACCAAAAAATCAAGTTTGTTGTATGGGAGCCCCCCTTAAATATTTATTTTATACTGTTTTTAGTATTTGTTGTTATACCGGCAACAGAAATACATCATCTGTGAAAATTTCAACTGTCTAGCTATCACGGTTCATGAGATACAGCCTGGTGATAGACGGACAGACAGACAGACAGACGGATCGCGAAGTCTTAGTAATAGGGTTCCGTTTTTACCCTTTGGGTACGGAACCCTAAAAACCAGTATATTTTTCTTGGCAATGGGCCGAAAGGGGTTTCCAAGAGAGAGAATCAGTCTTAAATAGGGTATGAACTTATCCTTGGTATGCAAAAGAACAAAGTCATAAATGTAGGTACTCGTAGTTTGATGTTATAATCATATTTTTTATCTTCGGTCAATCATAAAGCTGAAGCTGAGAGTAAATTTTCATTTAAGCATAGAATCCGGAACTATTGTTTGTCCTCTCTTACATAACTCGGCCTTCGTCATACTTATCATATTTAAAATTCAGTTTCATTTAGAATTTGGTATTTAGGTCTATTGTTTTAGAACTTATTTATGTATTTTATTAGTAAGTTAGTTTATTAATATCACACTTTAATTATTGTTCATGTTTTTTATTTTGTACACCTACTACTGTTGTGTCCTTTTTAACCCAAAGGTTGACTGTTAAAGAATGCCTTGCTGCATTAAGTACGCATATGTATCACCATTGTACATGAAGTTTTAATAAATAAAAATCATAGATATGACTTTTTTATTTAAATATAAAATTTTCCATGTTTATCAACAACTTGTCCACCCATCTATCTACAACCAACTGAAAACAGACCCATAATGTCTACCGCTTGCTTACGTAGACGAGTGCATGCTAAGAGCCGACAAGGCTGAATGATGGATGAACGCTCATCCCGACAGTTCAGATAATGTCTGCGGAACGGAACGATCTCGGGGTCTAATGAATTTTTCATATAACTCATAATGTGCCCGGGTTTCTTTGATGCAGTTTTGCTAAAGTGAATTCGGTGAGAGGTTTCTTTCTATTTTGTTTGCTTGAATTGAAAGAAAGCGGACAATATTATGTTTCTACTTACATACTTACAAATGAAAGCCTATGTTTTAGGCATGATGCCTCGTTTGCTTATTTGTGTGAAATTGAGCAAACGGGTATGATCACGAAGACTTTGACTAAAACATTGCTAAGATACTTGGTTCTCATGAGATAATTTTCGACAATGGCTGTTCTTGTTACGTACCTTACAGCTTTGCCTAAAATAAATATAGATATCTTCTTATGTAACAAATCTACAGTTTTGGATATTAGTGTCTTGCCTACGGATTGAAGCTTATTTTAAAACGAATTTATTCTTTAATGAATTTTGTATCTTAAGATATCTTAAAGGAATTTATTAAAAACTAAAATAACTGTAGATACATAAATTGAATATCTACTCACCGTAAAGTAGGTATCTTCCTGAAAACTGAACAAGAATGACAACGACATTTAAGTAATTAGCAACCTCTTTCTAAAAAAAGCAATCGAATGAAATCGTGCATATCTTAATCGAACTCAGTTTGAATAAAAAACGAACGTTCCAATGAATATCAAAATCGAATTATAAAGAGAATGTGTAGTAACCGCAATCAAATTCACAAATCGTATCATATCGTTTAGTATTCCCTTCACAATCTCCCTTTACGAAAACAAATGTATGATTTACGGCAAAATTTTACTCTCGTTATCAGCTAGGGGCGGTTGATTTACACGGCGCCATCGCAGGCCTAACCTACCGTTATCACTAGTATACCGCGAAAATAATCGTAGACGTTTATCTCTTCACTCTTAACTCACAGAGGAAAACAAAACAACAGTCGACCCTTGAGAAATAACCCTGATAAACAATATTTTAAAGTTATGTTCTCATATCTATGTAATAGTAATTTTAGTACGCGCTTTCATTCGTATTCTAGGAGAACTCCTACAATGTAAAGGGATATAAAGTATTATATATAGTTTAGAAAGTATCTAAGTCTAGCTATTGACCAAATTTTACCGAAATCTGATTTTTTATAGAAAAAAATGTAATCATACATACACATCACATCATCAGCCTATTAAAGTTCCCACTGCTGGGACACACAGGCTGGGACTCCTCTCTGTGAGAGGGAATGGTCCTTAATCCACCACGCGGGCCCAGTGCGGGTTGGTGGATGTCACATGTCTTAGAATTTTTGGTTCTAGGACATGCCGGTTTCCTCACGATTTTTTCCTTCACCGTTTTGAGAGCAGTGGTGATGAAATAATTTACACAAAGTAAAGCGTCTGCTTGGGGTCGAACCCACGACCTACAACTTGTATGTCGCGGCCGACACCACTGGGCCACCACTGCTCTACATCAAGCATACAAAACTTTCTAACTTTGCCAATATTGTAAGTGGAATTCTAAACAGAGAGAGAACAATCCAATCTCGTCGCAAAAAACAGCTTTTAAAAACACTGTTGCGGACTAATTATGAATGTAGATATAACTTTGTCGGGAACCTGTCCTTGCCCATTAATCTTTCGCTACAGAAATTGAAAATCAAGGATGGCAGGTTGAGGAAAAAGCGAACGTTTTTCCACGACGAATTAATTAAGGAGCCAGGCGACCGCTACATTGAATTTTACGGCGGCGGCCTTTAGATTCCCCTTTAAACTACGCTATGTGGGTGAATCGGCGGTAAAGCAATCGGTGGCATGACGCTGTAATTTTTCTTTGCTGTAAATATTTTTTAGTGGATCGTGATGTCTTTGTTTGTAGAACAACTCATTATGTTATGTAAGAAAAGACAATTTCGGATGTTGAATATATCTACGAATATCATATAAGGTCACAACGTATTCGACAGATCCATGTTTCAACATCAAAATATAGGCAGCATTAATCGTAATTTAGGTCAGAATAGCCCATTCAATAAAGCTGTACCCTTTTTTAAATCCGTTGATCACAACCCAACCATATTCAGCCTTTCGTTGACACACTTTAGTGACACAACAACCTCAATGGCTTTGTCCTATCAAACAAAACCCGAAAAATAAATAAACGGGAACAATATTTTATCGTCCGACCGTTCCGCGATATTAATGCCCAGTTTTACGTTATCAGTACGTGTTTCGGGTTGTCGGGTAGTCACATTCATCAATCAGGGAAGTGAACTCGTTACCGAGTTTCCCGAAACGGCAATGAGGCCGAATATGTTTGTAAAAACTTTTTAGATCATTCACTTTCGCCCGAAAAGGTCCGAAAGTTGGGAACTATCTACATAGATGCGTAACTAGTGGGATACGTGACTTATTTTCTTAACAGCGGTTTCCTTTTTGTTTGAACTATTGGTTTTTCTTGTGGAATGATTGTTTTATTGATTTATATGTGGGTTAGTAATAGTCCCTTTTTTACTAAATTCTATAGTATTATCTGAAGCATAGAATGGGTCGATGAGGCGTCGACGTTTTGGTGATGTTTATGTAGAATTGTAGTCGTCTTTTGGCTGAAAAGATGATGATGAGTAGGTATTTGATGAACTACATATAACGAAGCCAATGTTGCCGACCATTGTTGGCCACACAACTTGCCAAAGAGAGATCTTATCACTCTTTAAGAAGAAAATAAACATTGATCCCATCGACTTCTACATCCAAATAAAAACCTTATCCAACATCCAATAAACTTCAACTACAAAAAGTTAAGATACTTCGCGCGAAAATCTCATTACAATTCGTCCAATAATTTGGCGAACAACGGGCAGATTGACTGCCGTATCCGGAACATTATTAACACGTTTCGAATGCTGCTATAAACAAAAGGGATTATTTAATATAAATTGGAAACAGGAAGTTAATCAGAGTCGGCAACAGACGGCGAAACTAAATGGGTCAGTCGTGCCTGAACCTCGGCATCGAGGAACAGCGAGCTGCTAGCGTCTCAACACGGCCTTTCAATTGCTCTAAATTAGGTAAATAGTCGACCCTTGTTAGATTAGCTTTTATTAGCTCAAGATTTTCTCTTCGAGCTTTTGTTGACGGTGTTCGACAAATTATGTTTAAGTGCAATGAGAAAATGCTTCGAATTTTACGAGTATTCTGTTTGCCTGAGTATACTATGGCTCTAGATAGTGAAAGCGATCAGAAACAAAAATACTACAGATCTGTTTTTTGGAACCAACTTAAAGGATAACCCTGTTTTAGTTCTATGGGACCATCACTAGATTGCTCTAGGTTATAATAGGTACTTGTAAAAATGATTTGAAACTAAGTTGATACATATTTCTCAAGTGCACGCACATGTTTAGCAAATTATCGTCTGGACTTGACCTTCCAAAAGACCTAGATAAGTAGTCGAACAATGGTTGGTTAGCTATATTATTATGTCTGGATTTCTCTTGGCTACTACTTACTTCATATTTAACTTAATTATTTCGCAAGAAAAATGGAGCGGGTACAAGGGCATCTACTCTCATTTTAAATGCGAAATGATTACAATTTACGTCAGACGTTGATAAAATAAAACTATTTTATTTTTGTATATTTTAAACCACTGTTTCACGTTTCACTGTCATAAAAATATGTTATAGATAAGGTATATGTGTAGATAAGTCTACAACACCAACTTTCCATGTCAAGTTGTTTAGGAATTCGAAGTATTTCATCTTATTAATAATGCCAAGAGGATCCTTGTGCGTGCGCCCATTCTTGACTTCTTATAAATTTATGATACCAATATAAATACTTCGTAACTTGCTTATGATCAAGTGCTCAAACTCAGGTTGTGGGATAATATAAAGTATGTGTTATATCGCTCACGGTATCGGAGTTTCGGTAATAAATATTGTGCTAAGTCTACATCGCAAATTAAAGTGAGATGAGCGTAGTAATTTATGCTCGAAAGCGATGTTATAAATCATTGTATTGAATTACCGCTTTTGTTTTTTTTACAATATGCTCGAATGGAGAGAGTTAAAAAGCTTTCAATTATTTATATGAATTTAAATCGAAATGTTTGATGATAATGGTTGATTGCTGAAGCTAAGGATTAGATTGTAATAATACATTTCAATTGGCACTCGTTGGTACCTAAACGAGACGTTCAGGTGACAAAAACGGCAGCGTAGGCAGACAAAAACCCTCAGTTAGATCGCCGAAAGAAAAAAAAATGGGATTGACCTGCGCTACAGAAATGTCAACGTGTCGATCTCAAACAATTTGGTCTTCTAACAATAAGTCCCTAGTTATTGTGGATTATGTTGATAGAATATAACTTTGACCAGAGCTATAGATAAATTATTACATGACGAAGAACCCTATGGCCCTGTCCTAATGGTGTGACGCAATTTAAATTGCTCGGTTAGTCCCCCTTTGCTCTAGTCCCGCTATGCTCGACTCGAAAAATACCTCCAAAAAAAAAATTGTAGAAAGATTTGCGTGCATAGCGACACTTTTTAGTAGGTATTTTTCGAGTCGAGCATAGCGGGACTAGAGTATAGTGGGAATAACCGAAATTGCGTCTATAGGCAATATCACGCACGTAGTTTCTATGAGAACTACAAGTGCATATTGGCCGAATTGCATCGCATTGCGTGCATGTGAACATATTAGCAATTTCACTTAGTAAAAATCGATTACCGATGTGATATAATTCGAACTGCATCGCGCCATCAGGAAAGGGCCTAACTTCTTCGGTGCACATAAGGCAAACCCTGCAAATAGCTCTAACACATCTCCATATTTAGCCAACCAGTCACTCAACTGGCCTTTAATCCGAACATACACGTACAAATCAGAACATCCTAAAGCTGTGTACACAACCGATCACTTACATCGAAGTAACACAAACAATAGCGATAATCCCATTCAATAAGCAGTTGACTATCGATCGATTGTCGATATTCAGAGACGAGCTGAGCAATGTCCATTGCAAAACCGACACAATGCGATACAGTGAGTACTCGACTTAACTAAAGCTGCATATGGACAGTTTGGATACCCTTGGCCACAGATGATCGAATTTTGAAAATGGAGTTTCAATAATAATTTATTGCTAAAATGTTTTTGTTTGTTGTGTGAATGTTATTACCATAGGAAGGCTGTCTACGTTCTGTTTAGGCTAAAAGCCAATCGTTGTGAAAAGACATTAAAATAAGTAACCTTATGATGTGTAAAAATACAGTAAGAAATTTAATATTTTGTTAGTAAATTATTGTCAGATGCATTATTTTATATAAAAGTATGAAACTAATAAACATCCATAACGAAACAATAGGAACAAAATTCAAGCAATTACTCCAACAACAAGTCAAGAAATTGCCTTAATCGCACCAGAACCAATAAAATAAAGTTACACACGAATAGACTGATAACGCTAAAATAAAGACATAACTCAAAGAACGGTAAAACCAAAAGGGTATTCGATATTAATTAACGTCGGCTCCAAAGGCGACGAAGACTAATGCAAGGGCCTCCCGTAATGTATTTTTCCCGGACGAACTTGGACTAAACAAATGATAATCGGGAAAGAATGAAGTCGACATTAATGAGGTCGAATTAATTACAGGTCGTATACGAGAAATGGGTGGAGCTGTGTCGTATGTAGCAGTCGTTTTCGCTTTAAATAATAGGGGACTGAGATTGAATGGAGATCTGGACGAAGAATTTGAGATATATGTGTGTTTTTGTGGTGTTTTCTTTGTTAAGGAAACAGATACATTGTATACCCTCTTCGGCCGACATGTTGGACAGGACACCCCGTCTAGAGAATTACGTCTCTGTGAGTACTTGAGGTACATACAAAGTGAGCAGAATACTAAGGAGGAGAGCAAGGAATTCCGTGCGGTATTGAAACTTAATACCTTGAGCGACATCCCCTGGAAGTCAGCGTTGCTGGTCGTTGACTTTGAATATAGGATAAGAAGTCTTGAAATATTATACGGCGTAAAAAATGAAACTATAAATTACAAAAAGCAGAAGGTTTTACGATTTATATTATAAACAAGAAATATTTTAAGAGCAAACAAATCAAACCAGGTCTTTGGGACCGACACGTAGCGTTTTTTGCAATTTATTTTTAATGTTCA
Organism: Anorthoa munda; assembly: GCA_945859665.1. Taxonomy (NCBI): domain Eukaryota; kingdom Metazoa; phylum Arthropoda; class Insecta; order Lepidoptera; family Noctuidae; genus Anorthoa; species Anorthoa munda. The sequence goes on along the minus strand of OX243900.1, from coordinate 11,443,288 downwards.
TAAATTATTTAAATTGTCTACTTATGCTATTTTATTTCCTAAGTTACTACAAAGATTACGCAGTAAAATTTATAAATCAGACTAAACTAACGTTATCAACAAAACGGTTACAAAATTGTACAAACAGAAACAAACAAAAGATAAACGTTCGAAAACTAAATCAAAATAACAAAACAATATCGCATTTATAACTCCGAAACGCTATCTAATCTGTGGTAGAAACTTTACAATGGACACCAGTGCCGACTTGATGGATGGCCAATGGGGATGGTACTGACGGTAGCAGGGGAATCTTAGGGCTCACTTACACGTGAAGAGTTTCTCGCAATAATAAGGAAATAAACGAAGAGATTTGTGTAAACCCAAACAAAGTGACATTTTACCAGTTCACATGAGCTATTGAAATGTCAACGTCTGTGTGGTCAATGGTCGTGGCCTTTTTAGCTTTCCGTACCTCAAAAGGTTAAAAACGAACCCTTATAAGATCACTTTCTTGTCCGTCAGTCCGTGTGTCACCACCGATTTTCTCAGGAACGGGTAAATCTAGCAAGTTGAAATTTATATTAGATACTGAGGTGTATAGTCCCTATTAGGTGTATAAAAATCAAGGTCCTGAGTCCGGAATTTTTCCTTTACTTTTGCTGTAAGACCTTGCTTTTCCAAAATTGACAATTCTAGGTCTACCGGCAGTACCCTATAGGTTTTGGGTCGAAAACCTATATGGTAGTTCCCGTTGACCTAGTTACCTAATTATGTTGGTAAATGTAGCTACGGAACTCTCAGTGCGCGAGTCCGACACGCACTTTTCACACGAGCAGTTTTTTGGTGTAAGTACAATAAAGTACATTCTATTCAATAGAATAGAATGTACTTTAATAATCCTTATTTAATAATCCTTATTTTTTGACTTTGACAGTAGGAACGCTGATGGAATGTCACTTTGTCTAAACTGACTAATCGCACGTTCAAATCAACGGACGCACGAATCGTATCGCCTTTCTGAATAAAAATCGTATTATGAGTTTTCATAAAGATCATTTAAGAACATTTGCTGAGTGGGTCTCTTGTCACGTGTGACGTAATCACAGTCAATATTAATGTTTTGACGAAGGCGCATTTGAACAAGCAGTATTTTTCGATCTATCTCTTTTGTTATAACATATTTCAACATCATTTCTGTACAAAATGAGTGTAAACATAACGAATGTGATATCGCCTGGCGAGTCTCGCCTACTCTCTCTACTCTCGCCAACCATGAAACTCACCCCATGTAAACGATCCTTTGTTGTGTTTATTTCTTATCTACGCGCAATTCCTTAAAACTTCGAAATAAACCGCTGAAGGATTGGAGATAAAGGCCTTATTGTTGCGTCACAATGGATAGGACAGGATGAATCAATCTTCAAATTGTCTTTGTAGGAAAATGATTTTCCAATTATTTCTTTATAAATGGTTCAAAGTGTAATTGTTGGAATGAATTTTCGATTAAAATTGTACTATTGATTAATTTGCTTCAATTAATTTTCGTAGTGTGGCTGTGACGGCAAAAAGCTGGCTTTATTGTGACTATAATTATTAAAGGAAGGTCGTTAGTGCTTCAACGATTTGCCAAACTAATAGTTCTATCGGCCTATTTTGTTTGTTGGTTTTTGTGACTTGCTGGGCTATTAGCTTTTCTTAGTTTCAGACGCACAAATGTCATATTTGTTTAGTAAAAGTCTTTCCAAGAAAAGGATGAATTTATTAAGCTTTCTTCTTATCATCGACTGATTCCCAAATCCATCAACATTTACAAATAATGGATACTGGATAGTAACTTTGCTAACACAATGTTATTTATTCGTTGTAAAAGCTACCGCTGCCAGACACAATACGACAACGTTGTTTCACAGAAATTCATCTATAGAATAATTTCTATGAAAACAAGCCGTCGCATTGTCGCGTTGTGCCTATCCGCAGAAGGCTTAACAGGGTTTCAATTCTGCGTAGCTATTTCATAAGGGGGGGTGGAATCGTGGCATTCGAATTAGAATTTTCGCTAGTCTTGATTGAAATAAATAATTTGAAATTGTATTGTCAACAATCCAAACAATACTAAAGGCTTGATTTATATTCTTGAATACAGAATCACAATTCGTAGGCAAGTAACTGACAAGTAATTGATTCGTGCAAGCGCCTATTTTTTAGTGAATAGCACCGAGACGTTTTATAATTGCGGCGCAAGTTTTAGTAGGCGCTTTCGACACGGCACGCATCTCATCCAGATTGCGATAATGATCTTTTGTAGTGCAGAACGATCTGTTTTGTAATTAGTGTTAACCGTAAACAAAGGGTTTATTATGAAAACTACATTGTAGAAATGATTTTAATTGGGCAATACAATAATATAATGTTCAGTGACATTCAATGTTTTAATTCGTTTTTCCTATCATTATCAAGGGTTTCGAAGGCTTTCTAATTGATAGCTACGTTTATACATAAATGTTATTTCCAAAATTTAGTTTGACATCATAATTCACGCAACGATGTGTTGTTAAATTGTCAAATTTAAAGGCATTGCTATTGATTGTGTGTTCCGCAATTACCCCGCCACTTATTTCAGACACCAGCAAAATTCCGCTCAACAAAAAGGGAGAAAATAAAAACGTGGCCTCATTGCGTGCCTGTACACGTTTTATCATTGTTAATTTTTTATTTAAATTCCCACAACGGCGACGAAATTCCCACATGAACCGCCGAAAACACCATTTGTTTTTCCTAAGTCCAAGTCGTTAATTTCCTAATTACAGTTTCAAAATAAAAGCGTGTTTTTGTTCGGAGGCGTCCCTTCCGTGGGGCGAACAATCCCGGCCGGAAGGTTAATGGAAGAAAAAATACACTGTACAAATTTGCATAACATTTTTCTCTGTCTTCTACCAAAATTAAGTCCTCTGGCCCTGCATCGGCTTTGTTTAAATTACTGAAGTGAATTCCGAGATTTGCTTGTAATATTCAATTTAATGTTTGCTGTCTCTGCTTTTCCTTCTTTCTCGCTCTGAAATTCTTTTGGATGAATATTTTTTCGAGATAAAGCTTGTGGCGACATTATTTGCTTACCTCTGTTTATGCTTACATTTAACTAAATAAACGCCCGGTTTCCCGCTCTGCTAATTTAAATGTTTTGTGCTGTATCTTTTTATATCAATTTGTTTTCCTCTTGCCACATTTTATAAGTATTAAGGTTATAATTGCCTGTATAATAATGAAGTTACTATGAATAGCGTCAAATGCCTGCTTATTTTTTTGAATTAACTTGAGAAGCTATTTTTTTTTATAATTTACTCTAACGTACTTTAATTTACTTTCCACTGTTGCCTTTAAGAACCACTATACCATTTCCTACCTTATAATGATCCTCTCCACACTTTGAACTACAGATGATAATAAATAACTAAGTGAGAGTCAGAGGAAGTTATCGATATAGTCTGGCAAGTTGAAACTGGCGTAGGCCCTATGGGAAATCTGCAATCTTGGCCTTCCGCTAACAAAGTTTTCAACTAAAATCCTATTGTGTTCTCTGTCGTGGGGGAGTATACTTGATTAGGACTATGAAGACTTGAAAGTTGATGGCAAGCCGCGTTATCTGAGGCAGCCTGTTAAAAACTTGCTAAGTAGGCAAGTAGCTCTGATTAATTAGGCGAGTAACTTTCAAAGACGTGTGAAGTACCCGTTTGTATGCTTTTTGAGGTTTTTGGTGAATGAGGGTTTTCATACCTACTTACCTAGCTCTAGGTAATCAAGAAAGGTAATTTTGTAAAGGTGTGTCGGTTGAGGCGGGAAACTTTTTGGAAGTTTAGGATTCATATTAAGATAATCAATTTATATTTTTAGCTTTCTTACGGTCTTAGGAACAATCTAAGACTTCATTACAAGACACAATTTCAATTTAGTTATAAGTTCAACAGAATGCAATTTTCTGGAAACGCCATAGCCCCATTGGCTGTCTTGAAAATTTGAATATCGTGGCTCGTGAATAGTCGGAATTTGATACCGCATACACTGTCAACTCAACTTAAGCGCTTCCATTGAGTACAAAGCCCAAATTGCGACCAAAAAACTAGGCATCCTAAATAGAGTGAAGCGATACTTTACGTCTGGATAGCTTTTAATTCTTTACAAAGCCCAAGACCGATCCTGCATGGAACCGTGCTTGACTCGGTGGAACACAGAGCTAAGAAACTCATTGGTGACGTTTAAACTATTGGATTTCAAGCTTCACAGCTTGGCTCATCGCCGCAAGATTGCCTGCACATGTCGGTCTTCTACAGACTGTACTTCGGTGAATCTGCTCAAGAACTCCCTTCGCCTACAAGATCTTCGCTAGCCGCCTTCTAGCATCAGACATCTAGACGCACTACAAGTTAGCATTCTTATCCAGTTGCCATTCCACCAACTCACACCAAGCGCTTCCAAACATCCTTTATTATGCTCACAGCAAAAGAGTGGAACTTACTGCCTGCCTGTGTTGCCGAACGCATTCAACCCTCTTTAATTAAAGTTAGAGTAAACAGGCTTATTCTGGGTAAGCTTCTCCATCGTCGATTTTGTCTCTCTCACCTCTGACCTAGACTAGAGTCAAGAGCAAACCCAACATGGAGCAAAAAAAAACAACAAAATAGAACTTACTACAGACAGACTACTATGAAAGTAAACAGAAAGTTTTCAGTAGATCTATATATAAAACACGACTGCGTCGTGAGAGCAATGGTGGCCCAGTGGTTACGGCCTCGACTTACAAGTTGTAGGTCATGGGTTTGAACCCAAGCAGGCGCTTTACTTTGTGTGATTTAATTCATCACCACTGCTCTCAAAATGGTGACGGAAAACATCGTGAGGAAATATCCTAGAACCAAAAATTCAAAGACATGTGACATCTACCAATCCGCACTGTTCCGTCTATGGGAGGAGGTCTGTGTCAAAGTTGATCATTAATAGGCTGATGATGATGATGATGCTGCGTCGTGTGTTATATATAGACAGATCTACAGGTACTAATCAGATGGGTAACAGGTAAAATCAATCAGGTACCCATAACATAAAATCATACGTGTGATATTTTCCACAAAAATCAAATAGGCGCAAACTCTCCAAACAATGAGCTCCCACATTTTTAATATCAAAATATTAAAGAGCGCAAAAAAAAACAAATCAGTTCGTACAAAAAATGTGATATCCCTCCTCTCTGAGGGAGCCAGTGAATGATCTCTAAATGAATAGGGTCTGCAAAGAACAAAGCAAGGCTGGATATGAAATCGTAATAAATGCAGATAAGTCTCATTTTTACTACAACTGTGAAGATAACAGCTCTGTTGGTGCAGACATCAAAGATCTTGATCTGGGTTCTTCAAATATTAGTAAAAATTCTCATCTCAATACTTTTTAGGGTTCCGTACCCAAAGGGTAAAAACGGGACCCTATTACTAAGACTTCGCGATCCGTCTGTCTGTCTGTCTGTCTGTCTGTCTGTCTGTCTGTCTGTCTGTCCGTCTGTCTCCAGGCTGTATCTCATGAACCGTGAAAGCTAGACAGTTGAAATTTTCACAGATGATGTATTTCTGTTGCCGCTATAACAACAAATACTAAAAACAGTATAAAGTAAATATTAAAGGGGGCTCCCATACAACAAACGTGATATTTTTGCCGTTTTTTGCTCGATATTAATAACGGCAACAGGTAGATGCTTGAAATATTCACAGAATGTTTAGTTGTATATTTACTTCAAAAAATAATAATTATTAAATTAAAATAAAATAAATTAAGGGGGGCCCCCATACAACAAACGTGATTTTTATGCAGTGTTTTGCGTTAATGGTACGGAACCCTTCGTGTGCGAGTCCGACTCGCACTTGGCCGGTTTTTCTACAAAATAAATGGCTAAACAAATATAAGCACAATTGTTTTTTCTCGTTTTTAGTTTTTGTAGTATTCAATTTTATATTTTATATTTAAAAACTTTACGATAAATATTTTTAGTAGAATTTGACTGCGGATTCTATTATACATCATTATACTCACAAACTACTTCAAAAACTTGTTCTCGTGGGAACAATCTTTTACAAAAAGATTATTACTACAAACCAAATCAACACTATCACCCCTGAATCTCCCAAAAACACAAATAGGTCAAGCCTACGATTCTAATACGCGATAACTAAACCATTTTATTATACAAACACATGCATCGCACTATAATGATCTCATAACCCTCATTAATAACGACGATACTAATTACTATATGACCTTTGTTTACCCCTATAACCCTTGCTGTGCGATTCGCCACAGAATAGGTAGATACACGAAGGTACAGAAGGTCAGTTTTATGAACCGACGAAGGTGCAAACATTCATACATACCCCGGAAAGATGGAGCCGGCTGGAATTAGCTACGTTTAGTGGAAAAAATACTCTTAATAGTACAAAATGTTACCAAGTCCAACCCGACCTCGCATCATTTCAGGGATCGTCCATTCAGTGTCAGCAATCAAGGATAAGCTGAAGCACTAAACCACGGACTCTAGGAGAGACTGGATGTGTGACCCAGTGGCTCGCGCGTTGGACACATTATTTCTCAGCGACAATGTTGTTGACTGTATATCCAGCGCAGCAAGAATAACATTGCTGTTGTTTTTAGCCGACTTCAAAAAAAGGAGGAGGTTCTCAATTCGTCGATTTTTTTTTTTTTTGTATGTTCCCCGATTACTGTAAGACGCCTGGACCGATTTGGAAAATTCTTCTTTTGTTTGAAAGGGTATACTTCCCAGTTGGTCCCATAGTCATCAGGTCAGGATCTGATGATGGGATCTTGGAGAAATCGAGGGAACTCCTCAAATATTATAGGCATACATATAGCGATTTTGGTATTTTTATCAACAATGCAATCATCTGCACTCAGCAAGTAACGTTTGGTGAAGTGGAACTGGTGAAGAAGACCACAGATGGTCAATAAAATTCCTTAATGCTAAGTATGTCATGGGTTATAAGATATCTCGAATAGTTTAACGACTATGTTAGTATCTCGAATAGTTTTCGAACGCAATGTAAATTGTTACTGAATAAATAACTTGAACTTGAACTATGATGAAGCAAATACTTATAAATACATAGTGCTGATGAAACTGATCTGATGATGAAGCCGGCAGGTAGGCACTGGTACTCCGAAATAAAACAATATATCCTAGTCGTGTATGGGCTTATTGGAGTCGTCATGAGATGTAATTTGGCCATATATGAATTTTATGGCAATTGGAAGTACCTCTCGAAACTAAAAATAGATAAATAAAAAACTTTTTAACAAAAAATCAAACCGACTTCCAAAAAAACACTGTAAAACGAAAAATAACTTTCTTTTCCGAAGTCGGTGTCGAAACACGGAAAACAATAGGTACCAAAGACACAACAATAGGTACAAACAAAAAGTTTTTTTTATTAATAATATGCTTACGCTTGACCACTATCTCACCTGGTGGTAAGCGATGATGGAAGGGACAAAAGGATAGAGATCGCCCAACGTAAGCTGATGCTAAGATGATGAGATGCTTATCTACATTACCTATGTGAGTTTTCGCTCGATTTATGGAGCCGACTTTCTGTACACAATTTCTCTGTGGTATTGCGAAAAGGAACGAACTTGTGATAAGCCACGATACGAATCGCGCCAAATCAAACGCTCCCCCGACGCAAGCAGCGATTTGGCGTACTACGAAATATGGCCGCGATACGAAATACGTTTACAGTGCTTTTGGGAATTTTTCTTGTTACCTTTAGATTATATCTTCTACAGGCATGTTAGCAATTACGTTTTCGTTTAAGGGTGTCTTCGGATGAGAGGAAAGGTCGTTAATGTTGTTATGGCGCTCGTATACAGCAATGTTTATGTGTAGATTGTGATTTTTATCTTCATACTGTACGTAGAAGGAAAATTGCTAATTATACTTCAACATTATTTACAGTCATAACATTATTCCCACTGCAACAAGGGGCTTGGTCTTACCTAGACTCTTTTCCGAGAAAAGAAGTGTGTCATGGTCTACATAACCCAGGCAGGCGCTTTACTTTGTGTAAATTATTTCATTACCACTGCTCTCAAAACAGTGAAGGAAAACATCGTGAGGAAACCGGCATGTCCTAGAACCAAAAATTCGAAGACATGTGACATCCACAAACCCGCACTAGGCCCGCGTGGTGGATTAAGGCCTGTGTCTCAGCAGTGGGGACATTAATAGGCTGATGATGATGAGTAGGTACTTCAGCATCATATTCGTCACAGCCAAAAGACGTCCACTGTAGAACATAGGCCTCCCCCAAGTATCGCCATTACCTCTCGCAGAGAGGAGGCCTGTGTCCCAGCAGTGGGCTCATTAAAAAGGGCAATGATGATGATGATCTACATCGCAGGTTCATTGCAGGTTGGTAAATGTTATATCTTAGTATTTTTGGTTCCCGTCAGCCTATAAATTAAGAGTACTAAAATTAGGCACGCTCGTTACATCGCAGACCTCATCCAATGCTTTACATCAGGCAAGATCAAAGCCAAAATTTGGCTCATCATATAAAGAACATGTTATGGATAACATGTTGATACCATTTTTAGGGATCCGTACCCAAAGGTTAAAAACGGGAACCTATTACTAAGACTCCACGATCCGTCTGTCTGTCTGTCTGTCCGTCTGTCACCAGGCTGTATCTCATGGACCGTGATAGCTAGTTAGTGCTGTTAGTGCTTTTATTACTTTATACCTGTACGTTGTTTAGTGTGTAGTGCTATTTTTGGGTGCATCGTCCTCACATATATGAATTTATTAATGTATGTACATAAGTAAACATTGTAAAACATATTTGTTTTAAAAAGAGTAAGTATGGAGTTTCTTGTGCGTTCTTCTCCATAACAAGCTACTTTCCGAATGCACGGTAGAGTAAATTTTTATTACTTGTACATTTTTTATTTACATTTAATTTTTGACGTTCAAAAGTGCCGCTTATTGGCCTAATTGAAATAAATATATTTGACCTTGACTTTGACTTTGACTTAGACAGTTGAAATTTTCACAGCTGATGATGTATTTCTGTTTCTGCTATAACATCAAAAACTAAAAACAGAATAATATAATTATTTAAGTGGGGCTCCCATACAACAAACGTGTTTTTTTGCCGTTTTTCATGATAATGGTATGTAACCCTTCTTGCGCGAGTCCGACTCGCACTTGTCCGGCTTTTAATGCATTCCATTTCTCATAAAACTCCCCTATTTTTGAAAAGTATATCTTCTGTATTGCACCAAGAACATAATAGCCCGCTTGCACAAGATCCTTGCGAGAAACAATATTGTTCCTCTTGGGTATTTCACCTACCGGACCTATAATAGGTCAGGTAGTACTCGGTCCTCGTAAGTCTCAGTCCTGTGTTCAGTTTCTATTTACAAATAAAGGTGTATGCCACAAGAGAGGTTGCTATACTAAGTTTTGCATACACACAGTTCAGTATTGACGAAGATGCAGTGTTGTTTTGAAGCTGTATTCAGAAAGGCATTCGAATTGGTAATTCGAATGCCTTTCTGAATACATACAAAAATTCGAATTACTAATAAAGAACCAAAAACTTAGGATAATTATAAATCATTGCTTTGCCCTCGTCTTTGATTTGTGGTTTATCTGGCCAAGCACTATTTCGAGATTAAAAGTAGTTTATCACATTCAGCAGTAGTGTATCAGTGATAGAATCTTTGTAATCATCTAGAGATTACCTTTTACAAACAAAGAATTTTACCTTTTTAATATTATAAACTGCCGAGCAATGAAAAAGTTCCACCCACAAAATGCCGACAAACACCTTAATTTAATTTTTACCCTACTGCCGAAGGAGGGTAATGTGTTTATCAGTCTATGTATCTATGTATGTATGTATGTTTGTTCCTATGTGGCGTTCTAGAGACCAAACGCGTTGGCTGATTTTGATGATTCTTACGTCAATCGATTCGTCTTAATCTTGCGAGTGTCACTGGCTACATTAAATTTGGAAAATACAAAAATACATTTTGTGGGGGAAAAAAAAAAATTTTTCTTCCAAACCCATCGTGTGGGGTATCAAAATAAAGGATTTGAAGAGGCAATTTAAAAAATATATAACACTTATATCTATAAATGTACCTAATTCTAAAAAAAATAACTAAAAAGTTGTAAATAAAAAAAAAAATTGAAAAAATCAAAATACCCGACTGCTTAAAAAGCAAACTTAAAAGACGTAAACAAGAAGAAAATCATGCTGTGCAGTCGGAGGATACATCTGGTTTTGGTCCGCCAGCTCGCAAATATGTATCCTCCGGGTATTTTGATTTTTTTAATATTTTTTTTTTATTTCACATTTAATTTAAAATTTGAACACAATATTTACGTTTTTAGTTGGTAATATTCTGATGCGATGTTAAATGTACTTCAATTTTGCAGACGGCGTCATTAAGCTAGCCTTTCCCGTTTAGGAGTAATTTGGTACTATGTCACTGGAACTTTTTCATTGCTCGTTAGTGTAAGTTTGGATTAGATATGATGTACCTAATAGAGATGTTTCCTGGGTAGCAAAATTACGATTCTATTTAGTCCGTCAGTGAGATTATCAAAGAATATTGGAACCGTATTTTTTGCTTTATCAAAGAAATAAAAATTTGCGAAGATAAAGCGCATCAAAGTTCAGGAGTGACGGAGTGACTTGTGACGTCACTTTGTCAGTATAAACTGAGACGTCACACGATATTTCAACGCACTGTATCGTCGTAATTTTTTGTTTATATGGCAAAAGAAGAAAAACTTTTCCATTATTTTTAGGTTATGTAACTGACGGACTGCATAGATATTTTTTGTCAACTAGCCTATTGCGAAGAACTGTAAAACCCTATCTTACCACCATATCACATTAGATGGTAATTTATCTGCCATAAGTATTTACGAGACCGCCTTAGTGAAAAAAGCCCTGAATATTATTTCATACACCGTCTAACTTCCGTAACGTAACTATAAATTTGGGGGGCTCCTGAACTGGCGCCCCGCTCACCCCAAAATAATAAAAATTTTTCACTAATTAATTAGTTTATTCAGTTCAGGAGGGTGTTTATTCGCTACCTAATCAGATTAATAACACAATCGGGTTATTTTAGACACGTTAGCTGTTTCGTCAGATTATATATTTACCATGTACAATATTATGTTTTGTCGTGTAAGCACTTACTACAATGAGTACAATGAGCATTCAACTTTCAAAGTAATTAGGTCAATTATTGTCATGTATCCAAAAGGTGGTACCGGAAATAAAAACAGGCCAAGTGCGAGTCGGACTCGCACACGAAGGTTTCCGTACCATTATCGCAAAACACTGCAAAAAAATCACGTTTGTTGTATGGGAGCCCCCCTTAATTTATTTTATTTTAATTTAATAATTATTATATTTTGAAGTGAATATACAATTAAACATTCTGTGAATATTTCAAGCGTCTACCTGTTGCCGTTATTAATATCGAGCAAAATACGGCAAAAATATCACGTTTGTTGTATGGGAGCCCCTCTTTAATATTTATTTTATACTGTTTTTAGTATTTGTTGTTATAGCGGCAACAGAAATACATCATCTGTGAAAATTTCAACTGTCTAGCTATCACGGTTCATGAGATACAGCCTGGTGACAGGCGGACAGACAGACAGACAGACGGATCGCGAAGTCTTAGTAATAGGGTCCCGTTTTTACCCTTTGGGAACGGAACCCTAAAAAAGGGACCCTATTACTAAGACTTCACGATCCGTCTTTTTTGCAGTGTTTTGCGATAATGGTACGTAACCCTTCGTGTGCGAGTCCGACTCGCACTTGGCCGATTTTTACCCTTTGGGTACGATACCCTAAAAATGATAATGTCTACTTCTTATGTTGTTTTATTTATGTGTAAAACATAGGTGTAAATATGTACATACTTAAACACTAAACAAAAGTAAACTAACTACTTACATTATTAAGGGTGGCCAAAAAGTCGTAGATCAAACACAACTAGGGGTTAGATGGGGCCATCAGCTGCAAAAAATTGTTCTACGGGAGGTCCTTAAGGTCAACCCCTGCAGAGTTATAATTTATTTTATGTTTTATGAGAAAATTGTCATTTTGTACTAATTCTATAAAATTCGAAAAAATCTACATTCTGTATCTTATTTTTTTTAATAAAAATAGTCAATTAAAAAAAAAAATTAGTTATTTTCAAAATAAATTATAACTCTGCAGGGGTTGACCTTAAGGACCTCCCGTAGAACAATTTTTGCACCTGATGACCCCATCTAACCCCTAATTGCATTTGATCCACGACTTTTTGCCACCCTATATTCAAAAGAAAGGTACACTTAGGCGTTGAAGTACTTAGTATAATGTCTTAATTTCTTAAGAAATCTTGTGTACCTACTTAAGTGTTTGTTAATATTTCTTCATGGCTGTCTTTCCAAGGGATATTGTGTTACCCAGTTTCTGGTTCGTGGAGGTAAGATAAGCAGTCGCTTCATACAAAATAACGGTTAGTAGCTGCATCTGGTAAAACTAGAATCTGACTGCAACCTTTAAGGTTCCCTTAGTCGACGGCACGAACTATTTTGCATGCGGGGTTAAAATGCATACTATCTCATCCGATAACACGTGCGAAAGAGATAGATGCTGTCATGAGCAGTAAGAAACTAGTTCGCGTACGAATACAACTTGCAATTTTGTAGCGAAGTGGATGATGATTTAGGACGAAAACGAGCGCGCAAGCTTTTATAAACAGACCTTTGGGAGTCTAGATATCATGAAAAAACGACTTAATGTATATTTCTAAAATAAAATTATTTGCATTGTTGAACTACTAATATATCCCTATATGGAGGCCGTTTTTAAATTTTCTTTCTTCTTATGGTATTTATTTCCGACTAAAAATGCGTTAAAATTAGTGTTGAATTAAGGAACTTTCGAAGCTCGTAACTTTCAAATATATTTTTTTTACTTTTTTGTTCAGGGCTAGATAATGATGAGACAAATTGATATCATTTTTTATTTTGAACGTACAACGTCAAACAGTGGAGTAATCGCCAGACTACGTTTGTATGGAAGAATGATCGACTAGTGTAACCTTAAGGGATTTTTGAGTAACTACAGGGTTGTGGAATTATGTAAAATCAGTCACTCCTTGTAAAATACTGGTAAGTAACTGCGCTTAGTTGCGCCCAGTTTTTACCCGACTGCGGGATGGTGGTAATGTTTTTCGAGCGTATGTATGTATGTCCATTTCTATAGCACGCTCTACAGCCCAAACGGATTGACAGAATTGTGGGAGTGACATAGGCTAAATATCTTTTTTAAATAGCCCCCCTCCCCCCTAAAAAATGGGAGTGATACAATTTGAAATCATTAGTTAACCATTGGTTGAGAACCAAAAAACTACGAATATTAAAACCGGACCTTAAACTTTAATAGATACTACCAAAATTTAGCTGGCTAAAGGATATAAGACAATTGATTGATTTTGATTCCTTGATGCAAATCGAAAAGGCCAGCCAACAAAAATAAAAGTTTTGCCCAAGGAATATTATTTATAAATAGCAATTTTATTAGCTATCTTATCTCTAAAATTAAGTGACATCTGCCCGTAGTAGACAGTCTGAATGTTTTAATGACACATTTCTGCATAGGTTTGGTTAATTAACACTGCAGATTCTTTGTAGATTTATTACCTACATTTCAATACTAAAGGTGAAATTCTGAGTCATGTTTTAAATATTCTCTATAAAAACAAGAACATACAAATTAATGACAAATTCTTTTAAAAGTGCTTATGTAATGCTATTCTAATTTCCATACTCATCTCAGAAAAAAATAGTGACACATTTATTGACACAAGGTCGTATGAGACAAAAGAGGTAAAGCACCTCACGGGATTATGGTCTTTATTTTTTTGTAATAGATTGATAAACATGCATAAAATCTACTAATGGAAAGTGATTATGGTCACGGATCAGTAGCAAAAAGGGGGTTTTTGTGCGTTACTAATAATTGAAACTAAGTTGATTTGTCAATGTGTCTAAATTACAATTTTAGTTATTTGCACATCATCATCAGCCTTTTAATATTCCCACTGCTGGGACACAGGCCTCCTCTCTGTGAGAGGGAATGGGGCGTAACCCACCACGCGGACCCAGTGCGGGTTGGTGGTATTTTTGGTTATAGGACATGCCAGTTTCCTCACGATGTTTTCTTTCACCATTTTTGAGAGCAGTGGTGATGAAATAATTTACACAAAGTATAGTGCCTGCCTGAGTTCGAACCCACGAACTACAACTTGTAAGTCGCGGCTGTTACCACTGTGCCACCATCGCTCTTCACCTCTGCTCATTCTTTCGTACTGCTCTATTAATTTATTTAGTCTTTATGCATAAAGGTACAAAGGCGGACTTAATGCCTAAGGCCCAGTTTTATGATCCGTAGTTAATTTAACCAATGGTTAAATATTTTAATCAATGGTTGCAAATTGCCGTTAATCATCTCATTTTTTCAGTTGTTAGTACTTGTTGGCCTCACAAATGGTCAAATAAGTTGGAGAGGTAATTATTTGACAGTTTTTTAGACTAACAATTGACGAATAAACGCGTTTTACCGAATTTTGAAACCATTGGTAAGTATATTTAACCATTGGTTGAGTTAAATACGGATCAAAAAACGGGGCCTTAGGCTTTCTCTACCATTTAACTAAGGATAGTTACGACATAACAATATGGTAGGTGCATTAATTGTTTCGTCTGTTTATAAAGCTGACCCCTAGCTAAGGATTGATAGATATTAAGACAAGAGCGTTTATCAGCGATCTTAAACAAAACTTTCCTATTTTATTTTTACATCCTACAGACATATTAATAAGTAGTCCAGTATAAAAAGGAAATTCTGAATAAAACTAACTACGCTTATAATTCTCCTGTCTTTGAAACAGTGACAATGGAGACTAAACATAATTGCGAAAAGATAAGTCAACGATGATTCAGATAGCGTTATAATACAGGATTGTGACACAAAACAAGATGAAGTACATACAAACAAAGCCTGCTTAACGAAGAAGTTACAACAAAGATATGACGACGTGTCACGGTTAGAACATGAATTAACACATAAGACTATATGACTAATTAACATAACATAACATAAAATCACGACTTTATTCTCCGAAAGGTAAGACAGAGGTTCACCTGAAGGTAATAGTAGATTCACCGACTTGACTAATTAAAATTTATTTATAAGGCTTCGAGTAAAGCAAACTGATTGCATAGAGTTTGCATCGTAGAGCGCATTTTAGATGACATTTTTAGTACCTTTATTCTTATTATCTATAATTTAAATACTTTTATAAAATAAATTAAAAAAAAAACATATAAAAAATAGAGGCCCACTGGCATCGGGAACAGGGTCCAAGCTACCGGGTCAGGGCTCCAGAGAGAGGAACCTCAGAACAATACGAACCGTGTCCAGAAGTACTGCTTTCTGAATCAAGCCCTTGATCCAGCCGCCTAACGAGAGCCTACTAAGGTGTTGGTCGAGGATCGTGGCTATAAAGCCATTGGCTGCAACTATCGGTACAATGATCGATGAGTCCACATCCCACATGTCGACAACCTCGCGAGCCAAGTCAAGATACTTGACTTGCTTATCTTTCTCGGCTTTCACGAGGTTCCCGTCATGCGGGACAGTTATGTCAACAATCATTGCACGCCTCTCATTTCGGTCCACCACCACTATTTCATTGAAATGTCCGTAGCTACCCCAACTGTAAACCGGGTCCGCACCCACTCGACCCGCTTAGACTCGACCCGAAGAATAAAATACCAGATATTTTATTGCCAATTCAGTGCCATTTGTACAGTTGGGCAAAGTAATATTTTAATTCTAAATAACTTATACATATATATATATATATTTTATGGTAAGTAAATATCAAGAAAAGGTTATGTCCTTAAAATACTTTTGACAAAAATCTGCTCGATTGCTGAAAACTTAAAAAAAAAAACTATATTTTTCATGTAGGTTATTTAAAGAAATTTGTTTAATTTTTAATTGTTGAATTTGTATTGCTGAAATCTTTTATCTTTTAATTGTGTTGTGCCTATTTAGTTATGTATTCTTTAAGATATCTAATGTTTATTTTTTAAAGATAATTTAGTCAATCATACTTTTTTATATTTTAGAAGTTAGTGCTAAAATCATAATCAAAAATATTTTATTTCAACTAAACCATTTAAAGCTACTTTTGAATTTTCAAACAAACCTACTTGTTAACCTTATAATTATAATCACGTAATAAAGACTGATTCAATAAATACCACCATGTCACTAGCTATAAGATTGTAATGATAACAATAGTCTGTGATTTTTACTAGAAAGTACAATGCGTGTACTATATTAAAAAAGGATAAGTACTTACTTGTTTAATTATTGATTTATTAATCCAAACTTTATTAAAATTTGTCACCCTCTGTGGTGCAAGCATAAATCGATTCTTTCCTGTCTGACTATACATCAACGTTTTTACCCCTATCAAACTAGGAATATCCAGGTATTATTCTTTGGGTCGAGTCTAAGCGGGTCGAGTGGGCGCGGACACACTGTACCCACCAAACAAAACATTCATAGATAAGCAGAAGCACATAGATATTCCACACAAACACAGAACGACCCTACCTACCAGCAATACTCGTAAAGACTATAATACCGATAAAGTCACAACGCGAAAGCTTTAATGCCTACATTTGTAATCAGGACCGCGTTCTAACATAGGTATTCTAATAACTAAACTTGGTTATATATGAGCGAAATGAGTTTAAATCCGCCGACTAAATTAAAGTTGGTTTACCGTGTGACTACTAATTTCATTCGGAAATACGTGTTAGGGTGAAAGACCTTTTTCGTTGTTTGGAGTCTGAATTTCAGATGAAGTATTTACGATAAACTAAAGTGATTTTTATTGTAGTTTTGCAGAGTGGTCCTGGTGTGTCCTGAGCCCTAGCACATGCTACAGATACTCACGGAGGGCACCAACACCACCAACAGGTAAAGTGACCCAGCGAATGGCTTTGAATTTTGGGTTGTGGAGATTCAATAAGCTCTCACTCCATGTAAAATTCAGGTATTCATTTGAAGCATCCGTTAGGACTAGAAGCCATCTCCAACATGTTGTGGCTCTTGGATTATTTAAACTACCTATTGATGTCTGGGAGGAACTTTTATCCGAATGGCAATGTAGGTGGGATAATTCCATCAAGGGCCGACACCTCCACCAATTCTTTCCATCCGTTCGCGTACGACTGGCCAGGACGTGGCTGGAGGTGGATCACTGTGTTGCCCGATTTTTCACAGGGCATAGTAACTTTAAAAGTAAATTGTTTTCCTTCAAGCTCGTTGCCTCGCCTTTATGTCAGTGTTCTACATATGACTGCGAATATGTACAATCTGCACATCATATTACGTTCATTCTTTGGCAGAATGAACGTAATATTATGTTGAGCATTACGGGCTAGGTCAATCAGCGTTGAGTTTGGTTAAATCTTATTTGAATGATAGACAGCAATTAGTTCAGATAAACGGCGTGAATTCGTCGGGGTTAAACGTAAAAATGGGGGTACCCCAGGGCTCAATTTTAGGTCCTTTCTTATTTTTAATATACATAAACGATTTACCCCGTTTATTGGAAAACAAACTAAACATGGTGTTATTTGCTGATGACACATCTTTAATTTTTAAAATAAATAGACGTACTTGTCGGGTTGACGACGTAAATAACGCGCTACGGCAGGTTCAGGATTGGTTCACTGCCAATAATTTAGTTTTAAATGGTAAAAAAACCAAGTGCATAAAATTTTCCTTGCCGAATGTCAAAAGTACTGATTGTGACATTATATTAAACAAGGAGAAGCTAGAATTCGTCGATAAAACGGTTTTCCTGGGGATCACGCTGGACTCGGGGCTGCAATGGGGACCTCATTTGGTATCCCTTGCAGGGCGGCTGAGTTCGGCTGCGTATGCTGTTGCAAAGATTCGTAGGTTAGCCGATGTGGATACCGCGAGACTAGTTTATTTTAGTTATTTTCATAGTATAATGTCTTACGGTATCCTACTATGGGGAAGGGCTGCAGACATTGAGTCAATTTTTATTCTGCAAAAACGAGCCATCAGAGCAATATATAATCTTCGCCGGCGCGATTCTCTAAGGGAACTGTTTAAGGACATTAACATCATGACGGTTCCTTGTCAATATATTTATGAAAACATCATGTACGTGAGAAAGAATTTACATCTTTTTAGTAAAAACGGCGACAGACATAATTACGTTACTAGAAATAGGGACCAATTAGTTCAACCAGGTTTCAGACTGGCTAAAGTAGCCTCATCTTTCATGGGGTACTGTACAAAATGTTACAATAAAATTCCTCCCCACATTCTTGAACTGAATGAGACGAAGTTTAAAACCTGTATAAAACGCACACTATGTAGGCTAGCATATTATAAGTTGGGGGATTACATCTCTGATAAAAATGCTTGGCTCAATGCTAGTCCTGCTCCACAATCCACATCCACTAGGGCGCAATAAAAAGTGATATGCAGAACATTATTGTTTTGAGGTATTGTTGGACCTGCTGAAGACTGTATGAATATATTTGTATTGTATAAACTCAATTTCTTTAGTATTGTATAACTGCACAGCACATGTGTGAGTACTATGTACCCAACTGTAAATCTACCATTTACTGTACCTATGCGGCGTTCGTTGACTTGTGTGTGCCCTGGCCGTTGAGTGTGTCATGCTCTCTCAAATGTCTCTCTGATGGTGGCGCGTGTGTTGGATCATCCGGTTCCCTTCATGATGGTTGAGCTGGGTGGTGCCAATTCATGCGTCATGTTCGTGAACGGACGCCGTCAGTTGGGATTGGTCATAACTTGACTGCTTCGGATGTTAATGTTTTTCTAGTATCTATTATATAACTGCACAGTACATGTGTGAGTACTTCTAATGCTTTATGTCTGTAGGTGGTATGGTGGTGTGTAGTGCTATTCTGGGTGCATTGTCCTCACATATGTGAACTAATAACTATATATGTACCTATGTTCCTAAATATTGTAAAAAAACAATAATTTTTTAAAAGAGTAAGTATGGAGTTTCTTGTGCATTCTTCTCCATAACAAGCTACTTTCCGAATGCACGGTAGAATCATTTTTATGTACGTTCAAAAGTGCCGCTTGGTGGCCTAGTTGAAATAAAATATCTTTGTCTTGTTGAATAATGTAGAGGCTACCTCAAGAGTTGTTTACTATACGGACCTTGTGGAAACTAGAACAAATTTCCGTGCGTTCAAGCGTTTTTGCCATACCTATTATTGGTATCAAATATAACAGCTCACAATGTTAGGACCCACTAATATTAATTCTTATTTTTATCCGTGGTGTTAGGCAACTGGGCTTATCCCAGTTGTAAACGACCCTTTGTGCCTAGTGGCCTTATTTGTTCTGTCTCCTGCTTGATATGGAGGGAAGTGGAAATTTATATTTTTTCCTACTCCGTTATTCTTTTCTGATTAATTTCATTGCGGGATTCAAGACAGTTAAATTCATTCTCCGGGAGTTTGTCGAGTTTCATTGCCTCGGCGCGTTTCTGGTGGTTGCCACTGTTGATTCTGGCTTTCAGGAGTTGCAGTGGTTTGGGAATGTTGTGGCTTTAGGCAGATGATTATTGCAATGACATTTAAATAAGTGTGATCAGATCACCAACCACCCTCATTGCGTATCTGTTTTAACTGCACAAAGCACACTTCTCCTTCTCTTTCATTCTGGTAATTCAAAAATATTCAGTATGTGTTTTACGCTGCCGAGTAGACGGATTTTGAGCATATAGAGCAGAGGCAATGGAAACAAACCGTACCCTACTCTTTAAACTTAAACATTTAGGGTGCTGTTTTTGCTGAGCGTGGGGATTCTATCAAGACACCTATAACCAGCAGCTGACAAGGTCCATTATAGTGGGACATTAGTCACAGATCGATAAGAGATACAATTGATAGTTAAAATATTGATGAGTACATTATAAGTTCTGATTACGACAAAGTGATAATTCTACACGTTCAAAAATGAGGTTAATCAGGAACTGACAAGCGTCGTAACTCTGGTTAAAAGAAATAATTGGTTAATAGGCGAATAAATTAATGGAAGTCGTTAACAAATTAACGATGATGCCAACTAAATTGCATATTCATAAAATTTTAATTTTAGCAACCAATTGGAGATATTATATGGCAATAAAGTCATTTTACGAGTTACGACTGACTGTGTTTTTTTTTGGCATTTGTGAGGGATGACATCATTTAGGTGATCTTCTGGTATTGTGTCTTGGTTCCTCAATATTGACGTATATGCTCTAGCTTATCGTCTCTTTTATCACGCTTTTATTTTAATTAACAAACACTTTATAAACTTTTATCTTGTATTGACAAATTCTTCAATACAGTATTCCTTTTAGAGTTAGTCGTCGCAATTTTTTTTAAATAATTAGCATTGGAAGAAAATTAAATTATTACATAATAATTACATGTAGATACTTAAAATGGCTATAATGCTACGACTTAGTTTAAAATTAATGGTATTAATATTTACAAATTAAAACTAAGCGATTATATTAAATCATTAAATTAAATTAACATATAAAATTGCTTAAATTAAATCATTAAATTAAATTACTTACCACGCGGGCCCAGTGCGGATTGGTAGATGTCACATGTCTTTGAATTTTTGGTTCTAGGACATGCCGGTTTTCTCACGATGTTATCCTTCACCGTTATGAGAGCAGTGGTGATGAAATAAATTACACAAAGTAAAGCGCCTGCTCGGGTTCGAACCCACGACCTACAACGCGTAAGTCGAGACCATAACCACTGGGCCATAACAACTCACACCAATACTCCTCAGAGATAACCTACCTATCTATATAAATATAATACATAAATACCTAATATAAAAGAAAGAAACAAAACATTAATAGCAATAAACAATAAGCGGTCTCCGAGACTGGTGGTATCGCACACAGGTAGAAACTGGTGTTCTTGTCAATCGTATTTACCTAAAGTCCTAACAAAACAAATTATGTGGTGACGACCAATTAGCCAGCTGTATTTAGAAGTGCACTTTTTCTTTGTTTGTGAAGATAATTATTTTATTTTTTTTACCTTTGCATGTCTCATCATTAGACGACGATATTTTAGTGTACAAATTTAAAACTCATGGTAAACTGTAAAGTTCTTATGAGATATAATAGTTTTTTATGCAATGGACGTATAATAGGGTATATTAAAACACGAGCGTAGGTTTATCACATGAGGCAAAGCCGAATGTGATAATAATATTACGCGAGTGTTTTAATACCTAATTATAAGCCATTGCATACACTACTTTATCTTCACTCATAAAGTTGCAATAAAACAAAAGTGGAAACGGAGAAAATATTTGTTATGGCGGGCAATTTAGATTCTCATTGCACATGACTGCGCAGCGCGCGCCTCCTTAGACAATGACAGTACTTCAATGAGCCCATAAGCGTCAATAAAATAAAAAGTAAAAGTGTGCTATAAAAATTTAAAAGTTATTTTACAATGCATGTCCTCAAAAAGAGCGTTTTCCAAGCAGCTAAACTGTGCGGAAAGTGTCACTTTTTTTAACTAGTGCTTTTTACTTTTCTGTATTTTTTTTTTATTTTCAACTCCAACGTCAGCCCGACGCATAGAGTTTATATTATGAGAGAAAATATTTACAAATTAGTTAAGTACAGATTATCATTCATATAAAAGGTAAAATAAAACTAATACTTCATTAAAGGCGTTTTTAATTACTCTAGATTTAGAATTTGTTCAATAAATTTATTTAAAATATTCATTAAATATGTTTGGCAGAACGTATATTTTGCTCGTGCCTTTTTGCGTTACGATGTAACAGCTATTTGAACATGCGCAGTAGATATGCCCGATGAACTATTAGTTAATCTGTGGATATGCAGAGCCCGCTTGAATAAGCCCGCCATTTTATTAATTTATTGCTTGGTTCAGATATATTTTTTTATTTCCTCGCACAATGCATAGTAAAATGTTGTATGATACACGTACGTAAGATGATTTCCGACTCGTGTCGATTTATCCACTCACTTGCTTCGCTCGCTCGTGAATAAAATGCCACTCATCGGAAATCACCTACCTTCCGCACTTGTAGCATAAATAACTATTATGATGCAGTTGTTTAAAAATCGAAGGAAAATGTTGCACTGTAATGATTTTTTTTTTAATTTTACCTATCCACGAATATAAAGTATGTGTTTATACAATATTTTTGGAATTCATATTTGGAGCATTACGTTGTGAGTGTAGATAAAGATTATTTAGACCTACTTGGTTTAGCTATCAATACGTTTATAGATCATCGGCAATTAATCAGTCATTGTCGACACAAGAATATCATAAATATCCAACACTTTTGGTATCTACGTTAAAAATCTTATAATTTATGTTTCTGTTCGGCCTTGCACTGCACCTAAAAGCATATTTTACATTATTCACGGCTTTTTATTTGGCAGCGGCTTTTTTGAAGTTCTAGTTTTTATTTTAAACGTTGTCACGTTTAGTCATCATCTGTTTCTTATTGATATGTGAAACAATAAATTCTTTGATAATTGCCATAACATCCTTCTGGTTATAATTATTCTTCAAATATATGCTGAGATCATCAATACGTATTCCAAATATAGATAGTGAACACCGAGTAAAGAGGTTTTTGGCCAGGAAAAAGTGAAATTCTATTCAGCGATTGTCGAAATGTTAGTTATAGGATTGGTATGCGCTACCAAAATGTCAACGGGGGTATTATACTATCATATATCTAGGAACTATAAGTCATATTTATAATGTAATATAGACATTTGAATCATCGTCTTGGATAATAGATTTGTTGTTACAATAGGATCATATAAACAGTAGCAGGACGGAGTTATTCAAGACAAATAGCTCTATCTCCTTTGCACTGTCGCACTATGATAGTTTTAAAACATCATGGTATAATTGAATCTTGCTATATTAAATTATCAACTTTATTTTTATAAAATCCGTGTATAAAATTATGTGTTTTGCCTATTCAGTTTTGCTACTACCATATTCTAATTCAAAGGCATAATTATTGTGACGGTTTCGTTGACGGAATAAAGTAAAGAACCTACAACGAAATTTCGGCGTAAGCTCACAATATGCTTAGTGGATGTGGTATTCTAGAATTATTGCTGGGAACACTGCTGTACACACTGGCGAAGCAATAGTAGTACACACAACCGACTTGTCCTCCATTGCAACAAAATATGTCAAACAATAGGATCAAAGAACTATGATAATGTAATATATGATTCTAGAGGTCATAAATTTAGGATAAGAGATAGACTTATGTCTACCATTGTACATGTACCATTTGTTGACAGCCGTTATTGCTGATTGTATGTAACTTTGTTTATGCACTTAGGTTTCTTGCCAATGGCATAGCATAGTAAAGGGTTTATTGTATTTTAGCGGGCATGCAATAACTATTTCAGCCCTTTGCTAAGAATAGTTACAGCACTGATAACAACATTTGTGCCAAATGTTAAATTTAGTCTTGTTATATATTTTTTTACCGATTGTTTTGTGAATGTGTGAACATTGTAGGCCTTCTAGATTTCTTGATGCTTGTTAACATTTGTTAACTTTTTATCTCGTTTATATAAATATATATATAATTCAGTTTCTTACGATTTAATGTCGGGCCTAAGTTGTCCCCCATATCTAAACACTAATGTTGTAACATGGAAATATTGTAAAATCAAACCTTTTTTTTAAAGATAACCGTGGAGTTTCTTGCCGGTTCTTCTCCATAGGAAACGACCGACCCGAACCGTGCACCTTTTGTCGACGTTTTATAAGTGCCCATGTAGGCCTATGAAAAAAAACACATTTGATTTTATTGCATTCAGTACAGTCAATTTGCAAAAAATAAATAGTCCCTACTATCCTACTGACCTGGCAAAACAAGAAGCTGCTTTGATTACGTAAAGAAACTAATCAAAAGCCTAGATCTTTATGATATACGATATGGCTGTAAACTAGTGAAAACCTTTGCACTTTAAAGCGGCAACTTATATTCTATACACTACATAATTATATTATATCTTTAGGTAAGGTTAAACATAATAAACATCTATTACATTAATAAGAAGTTTTGAAATGATAAAAAATAGCAGAAACAAGATATCATTTTACAAACCATTTTGCATTATGTTAATTGAACTTATTTATTCGATAGCTGAACAAATAACTTTGTTATTTGTGATATTTACTCAACAATAAATTTAATCGGGTTATTAGTTATAATATTATATTGTAGGTAGCCTAGCCTCTGTTCGCGGTTTTATTAACTACTTTGTACAATAGTGGTCATACTTTTCTGCATTTAGTTCAATCCAGCTACTTCCAGTCACACCGCAAAGATCATCGCTGCATATAGACCGAAGGCGAACGCTAGAAGCAGACAAAATATTTGGGATCAACCACTTGACATTTTTATGTCAATACTTACTTTTTGACTTTCTTTGACTTATCGCTCACAGAATGTTTCTTTCTCTAGAAGGTAAGGTCGATTGGTTTGTCAGTCTGAAAGAAGAGAAAGAAAGAAAAAGTGTTAATTTGCCACAAAAACGACACACAAATTAAAATGTTTTGCTTAAAAAACCCTTAACGATAGTAATAGTAAGTACTTAAATTATGTTATTAAGGAAAATTAAGATTATAAATACCTGTCGTACTGTATAGATCAGAATATTGGGCTATGAAAAAGATGGATGAAAAGAGATTGCATTTAACAGAGACGAGAATGTTAAGATGGATGTGCGGATTGATGTAAATGGATAAAAAGAGAAATAAGTATATTAGAGGAAGTTGGAAAGTGGCGCCAGTGACAGAAAAGTTGAAATGTATGCCCCGTGTATGGCACCCTTGGTCCTGTGACGGGTCAAGGTCAATAGCCCCGCCACCTACCATTGTTCGGCCGCAGGGGATAGGGAGAGCGGCTAACGCAATACCGACACTCCTCCTCCCCTGCGGCTCCACCGCGTTCGCCATCAGACGGTGGCGGGGCCGCTTCCGCGGCCCGGACGGGGTCATCCGGGCCGCGGAAGGTAGTGAGAGCGGCGCACCGCAATACCGGCACTCCTCTCCCGCCGCGGCCTTCAAACCTCAGCCGCGACATCGTATGGGACCTGGGCATCTCCATAAGACATCGCGGCCCGCCTCAGTTGCGATGTCGCCTGTTACCAAGCGGCACCGCAACCTACTAGTTGGCCACTACGTCGTCGGCTTAATCGGCAATAGCCCTGAGGAGTAGCCCCTCCTCGGGTTCCTCTTCGTTTCGCCGTGGGTGACCAAGCCACGGTTACTGAGCCCCCCCGTCTCGACAATGCGGGAACCCACCAGGGAGGAAACGTTTGGCCTGATATTGTCATTTGAAGAGGAAGGATGAAACGCATGTTACTAAAAGAGTTATGAACATAAATGTGGATGGATGGAAATGGAGGGGACGGCCAAAGAAAAGCTGGATGGACTGTGTGAGGAGTGATATGAAAGAAAAGGGAGTCACTGAGAGTCAGTAATGGTGTGACAGCGGACTGGACGGTATGGAAGAAGAGAACGTGTTGTGCCGATTCCAAGTAACATGGGACACGGCCAGGAAGATGATAATGTAGATTATAAATATAATACCAAATTTAAGTAGTATAATTGATGTATAAATAAAAGAACATGCATATCGTGACTGTGGCAAGAAGGCTTCTACTCAGCCTATTTAATCCTGTACCGTGGGGGGCCTACGGCATGGCACTGATTTTCAGTCAAAGTCAAAGTCAAATATATTTATTTCAACTAGGCCAATACGGGGCACTTTTGAACGTCAAACATTAAATCTAAATTAAAAATGTACAAGTAATAAAAATTTACTCTACCGTGCATTCGGAAAGTAGCTTGTTATGGAGAAGAACGCACAAGAAACTCCATACTTAATCTTTTAAAAAAAAAAAATGTTTTACAATGTTTACTTATGTACATACATTAATAAATTCATATATATGATGTCAGTGATGTCAGTGGTCGACGGTCTGGTCTCGTTTGTAGGAACAAACAGAATACTGTAGAGTAAAGATATGATATGGGCATTCCAGTGAAGGCAAATTGGCAGCCACTTGAGATTAATTCGAAATTCTAAAACATAGATTCATATAGCGTAAACCAAATATGAATCTAATACAAAAGTTTTGGAGTCGCTCAAGCTGCACTTCAGTCAGATCTAAATAACTGACATCGGCATAATCGAGGATTGGGAGAAGGAGGGACTGGGCCATAGTGTAGCTTCCAATCAGCGAAAGAGTTTTCGTAATCCTATCAGCACTTTTAGAGATCAGGATCACACATTCGACAATTGAAAACACAGTTTAAAAAAAAGTCATCTAGACTGTCCATCTGCTAGGCAACGCCCTTCCCTTAATCTGTCCACCTATTCTTTTCCTAATGCTCCAAAAACCAAACCCTTGCGGTAGGCGTCTAGGTTGTCTGGCCACTATAATTTTATCACTTTAAAATGTATTTCTATTGATTTATCATCATCATCATTTCACCCAAAAGACGTCCACCGCTTAATATAGGCCTCCGTCACATTGACCGGTCCCATGCGTCTCACATCCAGCACATACCTGCAATCTTAACCTGGTCATCAGTTCATCTAGTGGGAGGCTTTCAAACGCAGCGTCTTCAGGTTCGCGATCGCCACTCTAGATATTTTCAGCCCCATCGACCATCTGTTTTGATTAGATATGTAGGAATGCTCTATGACGCATAGTACTTCATAGGCTAGACTACGCTCGTCATCAAAGTGTAATGTCACTTTACAGTGATATGTACAGCATCCGTGAGTGACGTTGGAGTAATAACCACGCATCTAAATTGACATTAAATGTCTTTCCCTATTGCGTAGTGCTGTGCGGTTGCAGGGCTATGAATAGCTGATGATGATGTTGCTTGCTGGAAGACAAAATTGGGTGGAAAATAGGGATGTATCCTGGGTAGAAAAATTCTAATTCTATTTATTTCGTCAGTGAGATTATCAAATAATATTCACCCCATATTTTTTGCTTTATCAAATAAATTAAAAAATACAAAGATAAAGTGCATCTAAATTCAGGTGTGGGTGCTTGTGACGTCACTTTGTCAGTCTTAAATGTAATACGTGACGTCACACGATTCTTCACTGTATCATCGTAATGTTTTGTTTAAGTGCCAAAAGAAGAAATACGTGTCCATTATTTTTAGGTAATATAAGTACTAAATATTTAGTTTAGTTGTTATCCCGGAACTAACTTCGGTGTATTGTTGTCCGGTGATTTTGCCTACGGAAAGTCAAAATAAGCCAAAACAGAGCCTGTAACAATTTTCAACGACCAAAACTTTTGAGATTGACCACATGAGGTTCCAGTAGCACATGCCAATCCCATAATTTTACGATCGATGTGGTGACATTTGGGGAACGCCTATGTCCAGCAGTGGACGTCTCTCGGTTGTAATAATGTTGATGATGACGATGATCATGAAATTTCATAAATGTATAGCTCAGGTCTTTGGAAAATAAAATATAGAGGCAAACATACAGATAGGTACGTCAATCATGAAAGATAAAGAGGTTCCTTTCATGACAGAAACCGAGGGGTGACATTGATGCATTGTAGCTCCTAACTGCTCATCATTTTCGTAGTCCCTAAGTATTTCCAATAATATTCGTTCTTAGACCTTGTTATTTAACCAAGCTACCTTTACCATTTATCCTATCCTACTATGTTAAGGCGCAGATTCCCTTGAGTAGCTGATTTTAAAATGAGAATCACGTCTAAACGGCTAGTCGTAATTTTTTGGAAAAAATTTATGTTACATTAGACCATTTTTTTAATAATTTGATCTAAGCACATTTTGAGTTTTATTCGTATAACACAGTGTAATTAATTAGTAAAGTTATGTCTAAAACGGACAAAAACACGACAATCGCACCAAAACCGCTGGTCGTATTTTAATGAAATCAACACCATCTCAAAGACAATTTAATTATCTACATTTTGATCGGAAGCTTTTTTTTTTAAAGTCGTAGAATAATTAGGAAAGTACAAAAAACTACTAAATTTTGGGTCGCGCGGGTGCGAAACGGGTGCGCGTTTTGTTCCCTCAAGGTCGTTGGCGTTAGTCGTCGTCTTAAGGTTTAAGCTCCACACGTTTTTATTGAATATCCTAAAATTCTCCAAAACTATAAGGCAAAAATGCGCAGAGGTTCTTTAAAGGCAACAAAAAAATTAAAACTAATTGGCTTTGAGCTGATTCTCATATCAGGGTGTAGAACAACTCAAGTACTAGCAACAAAACTCATAAAAGACATGACGTGTTAATTACTAAAATTATGCAGAATATTAGAAAATGCAATTGAAACGGGTAAAAATATGTTTGAAGAATGATTTGTGGCTCAATACAAAAATATCTTATCGTTTGTGTGTAAGATGAATATTTTTTTTTGAGTTTTTCGTGCTATGGCCGTAAGGATAAAATTAAATATACGCTTGGATGAGATCTAGGTTCATAGTTATGGTTGTTAGACTATGTTGACTATTGTACAAAATTTGCTCTATCTTTGAGGGTGTGGTGTTGGCACCTCTTATAAGTGGGGTGTTTAAGTTTTATTACTACAAATTCTGACAGATTGTATATGTGAGAGACTGTATTTTTTTTAATCGTTCATGACTTATTTGGAACACGAGTAGTACACCGTGACTTTGATTAGGACATTATTACAAGACAGGTTCTACTAGCGGCTTCGCCCACGTGAATGTAGAAAATTATCCCAAGGGAACATATTCCCGGGATAAAAAGTACCCTATGTGTTATCTATCTATCTGTGCCAAATTTCATCTAAATCCGTCTAGCCGTTTGAGCGAAGTAACAAACATGCAAACACACACACATGCTCACAAACTTTCGCCTTTATAATATTAGTGTTATAATTTTTATTTCGGTAGTTTGGTCCAGCTGCTGGATAAAGTTAACGATTTAGGTATACAATGATGATAAAAAAATCAGACACATCTTCCCATGTATCAAAAGCCTCCCACGCTAAATACGGGCGTTTCATCAACGGATGGAAGAAAAGGGCCTTCCCTCTTGTCAAATGTCTCTGAAAAAATACGTCATCAATTTTAGTCTACGAGCATTTATCTTTCTTAAAATAGATAAGGAAAAGTTCGTCGATCTAGATGGATTTTTAGGGTTCCGTACCCGGGTAAAAACGGGACCCTATTACTAAGAATCGCGGTCCGTGATAGCTAGACAGTTGAAATTTTCACAGAAATACAGAAATACATCATCTGTGTGTGTGTGTGTGTGTGTGTGTGTTGTTATCAACAAATACTAAAAACAGAACAAAATAAATATTTAAGTGAATATTATATAAAATACATATAATATATATATTATAAAAAATGTATTTTAGAATATTGCGAGAGACACTCATAGGTAGACTAATAAAAAAAATACATGGCTATACCGCAGTGAGAGCAGAGAGCAGTGGTAGCCCAGTGGTACTTACAAGTTGTAGGTCGTGGGTTCGAACCCAGGCAGGCGCTTTACTTTGTGTAAATTATTTCATCACTACTGCTCTCAAAACGGTGAAGAAAAACATCGTGAGGAAACCGGCATGTCCTAGAACCAAAAATTCGAAGACATGTGACATCCACCAACCCGCACTGGCCCGCATGGTGGATTACGGCCCATTCCCTCTCACAGAGAGGAGGCCTTGTCCCAGCAGTGGCAACATTAATAGGCTGATGATGTGATGATGATGTGATGGCTATACCGGCTATCAATTACCAACCATCGTTGAACCAACAATCAGTAGACCCGCAAACCGCTAAATACCCGTATCCACATCACTAAACTCGATGATTGCACGCGTTGCCAGAGTGGACACGTCATCTCATTACCGGCTTTATTGCAGTGTAAATGTAAATAATTGATGCTTGACACGCAATGGGTAGTAAATGGAGTGACTGACTGGATTATGTGGTACTAGCACAGATAATATAATACTAGCATACAGATGCCTCATCCCATACAAACCAAACCGTGCCGACTTAGCTGGCGTTTTCATCTGATTATACCGATTTTTTTTTGTAAATCGATCGCGTTCGGTTCCGTTCCACGGCGGTAGATAGATCACTATCTATATCCGTGGAACGGAACCGAACGCGATCGATGTCCAAAAAATAATCAGTATAATCAGTACAGTACGTCAGCACGGTTTCTTTGTATGTAATGAGGCATCTGTATGCTAGTATAGTATTATATTGTCTGTGGTACTAGCTTCTGCCAGCGGCTTCGCCCTGGTGAAAAGTGTTTTTTCATCCCAAGGGAACATTATACCGGGATAAAAAGTAGTCTATGTGCCTTAGATAAAAAACCTATAGATTTTTCCATAAAATGAGCTTGATTGATAGAGCGAGATCGCAAGTTGGCAGCCCCATATAAATAATAAGGACAAAAGATTATTTTTTGATTATACCGGCCATGGTGACAAAGACATCACCATGGCCGGTTTCTGTTGTTTGTCAAACTCTAATATAGTGGCAGGTTTGACAAACAAACTCGGTTTTGTTTGATTTTCTGTGATTTCGTGGTATTATGTGTTAATTGAGACAAGGAAATGGGTTATTTATAGATAATAAGTGTCAGTGCGATGGTGGGTTGTAGTGTTCTTGTTCTTGTTGTAACACCAGAACTAACTATTGTTGTCTCATGTGCGGCCACGCCATGGCGAAATCTATAGGTACTTTATCTAAGCTATGTGCTATTCCTCCAGTGTCGTTCAGCCCTTCTGGCGTGATTGAGTAAAAATCATACATCCATCCCAACTTTGGCATTTATAATATTAGATAAAAGATGCTTGTAAATAAAAGGGTGCATTAGGTACAAATGCCAGTATCTACAACTAATTGGTTTGGGTATTTTTTTCGTGATGAAATGTAGCACATGCCAGTTACCGATAGTAGCTTTCTGTTAGTTAAAGGTATTTAGTCATCGTATCAGTACTTCCAGAGACAATTTACAAACAAATAAGAAACAATATTACCTCTGTTATGTACCTTCACATCCACTAAAGACGAACAACTAGAAAGGGTCTTGAAGCTTTACAATTTAAGCCCACGTTGAGATCAACATAAGGACTGCATAGTCACACGTACATTTATTTATTTGACATTATTATATTAATTACAACTTACCTCATATCTTGCCTCTTGTAATTTGTTGCAAGCAAAATATATATGCATTGATTGGAACTCCACGCTTTCATTACTCTGTGGCACCCTGCACTACTAAACTATTCATAGAATACGCCACAGCGAGCAGGGACGACTTAGTCCACTGTCTGCGGACTTAGACGGCCGTAGGCGGTTGGCCGGGTGTCCCAAACAATTGTTCGCTAATTGTTCTACTTGCCCCTGTCGGCCCCAATAGAAGGGATGTTACAAGAATTCTGAATTCCATGAAGTTTGTACTTGATTATTTGATAGATAGATTTTGTGGATAATTTTATATTGATTTGGAGATTGGCTTTGCTATCATCCGGTCTGTAGAACAATCGTTTGGTAGATTTGTTGCCTAGTTTGCGAGCTTTGTTTTCTTGATTGAGTGAGATAATTGTATGTAAAAGTTTTCTAATTAGTCCTTAATTTTGTACAAGCTCGAAACAAGGGGAGTAGAAGGGTTATGATTTTAGCAGTCTATGTATGTATGATATATGTTTGTATTTACGCATGTTTCTCCGTACCGCCTAAACTATTCATCCGATTTTGATGAATAAGATGCTAATCGATTTGTTATTATGGTCCGGTTAAAATAGGCATAAAAAACCGTAGTCAGGTTACAGTTTTTATTAAACTTGTTCTTGTTATTAGATATCACATTTACATTATAAAAACGAAAGTTTGAGAGTGTGTTTGTATGTTTGTTACTTCTTCAAGCTCAAACGGCTGAACGGATCTGGATGAAATTTGGCACAGATATAAATTATAGTCAGGAATAGCACATAGGATACTTTTTGTCCCGGGAATATGTTTCTTCGGGGTAGGTTTCGACTTCCACGCAGGCGAAGCCGCTGGCAGATGCTAGTTTTACTCCTATAAAAATACTAGTTTCTTTATTTTAAAGTTTTGAATAAAGTAAGAAGTTTGTTCGCAAGCAATCCTGCCGGCTTAGCGTTGAATCCGGCTGAAGCTCTTCTTTTCCTGCAATGAAAAGAAAATGAGTGAGATAACTGTTTTGCATTTTGTACCGGTCTTAAGTTTTGTTAGGTTCATGGTCATATCATAAGAAGTTACCTAATCTAAATTAATGTTACCTAATGTTAAATTCCTATTACTTAATTATACAGCGTCAAAATAAGATACGGATGCGAATGCTTTTATTTGAGTTTAAATACGTTTTTATAAAAAAAGAAAAAAAGATAGAAGAAAAGAAAGAAATAGGTATGGCGGATAATAACGTACAGTTCAACTATTTTCTTAATGTCCCTCGGCAATCATCGCATTTCCGAATACAAACGAATGCTAATTTCCATGACACATCAATTATTAGATTCATCGTGTATAAAAATTTGAGGAGCTCGTGGCTAAATAATAACAGCCGCACGGGTCGATCTTTAAGGTTAAGCAGCGCTTGACGAGGTCGGTCCGTGGATGGGTAACCATTTCAACATACCGAGTTTCCTCCGTGCCTCGGAAAGCACGTTAAGCCGTTGGTCCCGGCTGTCATGTGAAGATCTTTGCCAGTCGTTACGGGTAGTCAGAAGCCCTCAGGCTTCAGCTCTCAATCTGACACCAGTCTTGCCAAGGAGTATCGTGTTATCCAGTTACTGGGTTGTGGAGGTCTGATAGGCAGTCGCTCCATGTAAAACACTGGTACTCAGCTGAATCCGGTAAGACTGGAAGCCGACCCCAACAATAATTGGGAAAAAGGCTAGGCAGATGATGATCGTGTATAAAAATTTGAATTCAGAACTAAGTACTGTATTGTTGTTTTATTTTTATTTCCGTGTGAAATATATAGAGCTGTAAAAATATCAGCTTTGGCAGCTTTCTTCTCATTTAAAAAATAAATTACATTATGGTAAAAGAGTATTAACAACTCTATATACTTCCATGTTGTCCAAACGCAAAGGGCAACTAATAGAAATCCGACTACTGACGAAACACGAAGTTTGCCGAGAGATAATAAGAAATATTTTGTACTGTACAAGAACTTAAAACTATTATGAAAACATAATAAGTTGGTAGATTAGGTTTTAGCTAGACTTTTGACTATGCAGTATCGGTGTCACGAAGTCTTTTTGTATCGTTTTACTAACATCGTTTTTTAACTTAATTGTTACTTAGATACTCAGCAAATTACTTATTACTTGTCGATAAATTATTTATTATTTATATTTAATATAAAAATGAATACTAGGTTCTTGCATGTTGACGATGTTACGATAAAGCAAGTTTCATTGACCTATCTATCGACATATTATTATTTATAATAAATATAATTTTCATTAAAAAAAACAATCAAAACATCCTTAGGTCGAATGACGCAGTACATAATTTGATGCAGAAAAATATATAAAAATAAAGTTATTTGTATTGTAACAATCAAAACATTTGCATAGACAGCAAATTATGTAATACTTAAAGATCTTAATTTATATAATGTTGTTTAAAGAATGGAATATTAGAAAAACCGGCCAAGTGCGAGTCGGACTCGCGCACGAAGGGTTCCGTACCATTATCGCAAAAAACGGCAAAAAAAATCACGTTTGTTGTATGGGAGCCCCACTTAAATATTTATTTTATTCTGTTTTTAGTATTTGTTGTTATAGCGGCAACAGAAATACACCATCTGTGAATTTTTTTCAATTTCAACTGTCTAGCTATCACGGTTCATGGGATACAACCTGGTGACAGACAGACAGACAGACGGACCGCGAAGTCTTAGTAATAGTGTCCCATTTTTACCCTTTGGGTACGGAACCCTAAAAATGATAAGGTAAAATTAAAAACAAAAGCTATTTATGTAACAACGTATTTTATCTGTGACAGGTGGTACAATAATATAACGATTTCCTTATTATTTGTCATTGATTAAACTTTACCTTAATATTAGTTATTATTATTCGTTATTAATTCAATATTAAATTGTAAAAGGTAGCCTGAAATATTGTCATTTGTTATCCGAACTTATAACCTTTAACCTGGACTAGTAACCAACATATTTCTTATAATTTAATAGTAATGAAAACTTAAGTTTGTATTCCTAATAAACTGCCGAGCAATGAAAAAGTTCCACCCACAAAATGCCGACAAACACCTTAATTTAATTTTTTCACATTTAATTTAAAATTTGAACACAATATTTACCTTTTTAGATAAATAAATAAATAAATAAATTGTTTATTTTTCCAAAATTATTACATTATGAGTATTACGAGGCTATATTTATTATTTATTTAGATGTACTTCAATATTGCAGACGGCGTCATTAAGCTAGCCTTTCCCGTTTAGGAGTAATTTGGTGCTATGTCACTGGAACTTTTTCATTGCTCGCGAGTGTATTATATAAAAAATGCAATACTAGCAATAAATAATAGAAAGTCTTGTGGAACTTGCAAACGTCAGTGCAATGCATGAATGGGTTATGAAGACATTTATTTGAAACTAAAATGTTCATACTCGAAACTAAATAATGATTGCTATCGTAAATTATAGATTAACAATTAATTGTAATAATACAATCATGATTTTATTACTAATAAATGATTATCGGCATTTGCAGATTAATATAGCACTCAGAATTTGTGGTTCAGAATAATCAATTAAACTCAAGATTGAAATGAATTAAAAATATTATTTTTTATCTTTCTATTCTTTCTTTTTGTCCCATTTTCTGAGAGTAGAATAAATGTTAAATAAAATAAAATAATATACTATTAATCAAGGTGTATAGAGTATTAATATGATGGAGTTTCTTGTGCGTTCTTATCCATAACAAAAGCTACTTTTCCGAATGCACGGTAGAATCAATTTTTATTACCTGTAAATTTTAATTTTTAATTGTTTGACGTTCAAAAGTGCCGCTTATTGGCCTAGTTGAAATAAATATATTTGACTTTAATTTGACTTTGAATAGTTTATTATCTTCTAAATACAAAAATTGGGAAGACCTTTGCACTGCAGTGAGACAATATAGATTGAATAAAAAACTACAAAAATAAGAGTTTAATTTTCCTTGGCTCTTAGTTGCGTTAGGTTACCATGATCCAATTGGTTTCGGACCAAAAGAGGTGTGAATTATCCTATACATTCATGAATTACACTAAAGCACACCAAAAGACCCCATTGCAGCAGATCCATTGAAGAAATCAAAACCAAAGGAAGTGCCAACATAATCGTACGCGTTCAGTTGGCACGCCTGATGCCGCCGGAACAGGATGCCGTGTTAATTGGATATGTCAGATGCCTCTGGCTTTCTCGCCGCGAGATAGTTTCCCTAGTTGTGCTTACAAGACATTAATTATTATTAGGAACTCGTCTGTTTGGTGTCCCTATATGTAGGAAGGTGGCGTGTGTTATGTGCGCATTAAAATTTTAGAAGGGGTTGATGACTTGTTGGATGTAATTTTCCTGAACATATATAAGGTGTAATTGAAATAACTGAAAACAACCTAGCAAGTCAATAAGTTGTTGTACTTTGATCGACAATATTATTATGTATGGATCAGCTAAATATTTTCGGAATTTCATGGTTGGTCCTATAGTAAAAGTTTGTACATTATGATGAGCACAATGACTTTTTAGCAGACTGTCAGCCATTTCAATTACCTTCACCTTGTAATGAAATTAATTTATTTTTTAGTCATATATTTTCTTGAAATAATGACTAATATGTGAATCTGTAAACTAGTCTTAATATTGATCAGTCTACCACAACCATTTCCGTAATTTATTAAGTAAACATCCTTGTAGAAAATGAACCCAATGGTTAAGAACAGTGCTGGCCCAGTGGTTACGGCCCCGACTTACAAGTTGTACGTCGTGGTTTCCAACCCGAGCAGGCGCTTAATTTGTGTAATTTATTTCATCACTACTGCTCTCAATACGGTGAAGAAAAATATCGTGAGGAAACCGGCAGGAAATGTCCAAGAACCAAAATTTGAAAGACATTTGACATCTACCAATCCGCACTGGGCGCGCGTGGTAGATTATAACCCACTCCTTCTATCAGAATTGGCCTGTGTTCTAGCAGTGGGAACACTGGGAACATAAAAATTACTGATGATTATGATAAAGTTAAGTGCCACTTATCGAAATTTCATCATAATAATATATAAAAAAATGGTATTCCAATGATCTTAGACATGACTGTGTCAAACCACAGTTACCTACCATCTAACTGATCTTAACCTACAAAACACAACAAAAGGAGAGTTCGAGTGGTGTCGATGTACTGTTTGATGAAGATCCCCGTCCACCCTGACAGCAATACGATAGATTGATCGCGAGATCATTGAGCGATAACCCCATTCTTCCAATTTTATAACAGTTAAAAGCTATCATAGCTTAATTAAGTGGGTAAAAATTTAAAGACAAAAAACTTAATCATAAAGATCAACCCACTGATATCAACAGTATCAATCGAAAAGAAAAAAAAGTATAGAATGAATTTGAACTTCGAATAAGAAGCAAGATCGTTATCAAATCAAACAAAGATCCATTCACCACTGATGACTGCGCTCGAACATACGTCACTAATGCGAAAAAGGAAATCAAGTTGGCGAAATTTCATCTAAATGTCTTTAAATAAACGCAAAGTGAGGAAACCTTCTAAAGTAATATTTCAGCGTGTATCTTAAGGAAGGATCTCCTGATATACCTAAAAGTAATTCTGCCGCTTAAGACTTGCGACTGACAAGATTGATTGATGGCTGAGTAACCGACAAATTCACTCCGTCTCCAAATACGAAACTTTAGATGGAAACGGGAGAGCATTTAACTTGGACCATTTTGAGCTTTTTGAGATTTCTTTTTGATGCAGACTTCGATTTTTTTCCTGCTTTACGTCTTCTGGCTGGTGTTGAAATGTTGAGGATAAAGAGAATTTTAAAATCTTCTTTCTTTTTCGTATCGTTGGTACATTTGATCAAACTTTTTGAGCCCAGTAGGTGGCCACGTTTATTGCAGCATCAGAGGCATTATGCAGGTCATTCATGGTGCAGGTGAATGGTCAGTCGGAACACTCCAGCAAGTGGGGCATAGTCTGTACAGGAGCACCGCGTGCAATGGACCAATCCTCCATTTAAAAAAAATACTTAAAAGAAAATAAAAACAAAACAAAAAAAAAAACTAAAATTTTAAAATAAAACTTAGAGAAAATGAAAAGTGTCAGCAAATTGAACTTTATCATGATCCATCTGCTCTTTACAGCTTGCCATAGATCACAGTTGACAAAAATACCAACCTGTGTGTAGGAATTGAAGGACCAACTTGCTTGCAAGCTAGATCGACCGGCGATCTTAGAGATGTAGCTGGGACTGACTGGATGGAGAACACGGATGGCTAGGTGTAGAGCACAACTTGGGGGTGACCTTTGTCCAGATCTGAACTGCGATAGGCTGAGCCAGTTGAATAAAAAGACAAAGCAAGTCAGCAAACATTATGAAGAAATTGCTCACTCATCACAATATCCGGGAAAAATAAATCGAAGATACATAAATAAACAGTTATAAATAATTATGATAAAAAGATGATTCTCGTAAACACACAATGTTATCATTCCAGCATATTTTTAAAATGATTCATTGGAAACTAATTTCGATAAACATGACAATAACTCATTCTTCAAATAATTATCCCAATGTCAACATGAATCCGGCAAGCCTATGTTAATTTTTATTCTCGTCACCGGTTTTCGAAACGTCATGGATGACCTCAAAGATGGTCAATTGCTTTGACGTCAGATGAAATGATACTCATCAGCAGAAGGTACAGAGGTGAACCTTGAACTTCCTCAGAGAATACCCAAGATGGGACTTCCACATAAACTTAACATTTTATTGATTTTATTCATTATCATTGGGCTGAATCATTTTGGTCCTGCACGTATCGATGTCAATAATGTGTCTAATTCCGAGAAACTCTCTGACTCACGGTGAAGGTGAAGGCAATATTATAAGAATTACCGTTTGATCGTTTCATTGAATTCGTCCATAGGCACACAGTGATTATTACTTGTTTGTCTCCTGCTTGATAAAACCCGTACTTTTAGCACAATTTTAAGCCCAGGTTAGACGAAGTTTTTGAAACTAGAAACCAAGCTAAGTAAAGTAATTTATTTAACACGAGACAAATAATAATAATAGAATAAGCATTGCCATACATCGTGGCAATGCTGCCAGTCTTTTGGGCACATTACCAGTGGACAACGATATGAAGGAGTTTTTCGACGCCATATTTTAGATTATTATATTTTTTTGGTTTAGTTAGTGAGTAGTTTTTGGTTTAAGTGTTTATGTTTGTAGTCTTAGTTAATTAAGTATTTTATACACTGTATATTACTTGTATCTATGGGAAGTTAAAAATTCTTCGAAACAAAATCTTGAAAGGTTAAAATAAAAACACGAGACCATAGTGAATTGTGACCATAGTGACCATAGCTAGCTTTACTAACACTATCTTGAAAAACTAGACTTGTTACAGATAGGAACAGAATTGAAAACAATATTTTCCTGTCGCAGGTATGCTAGAACAAATTTCTACTGAAATAAGCAGTTCCTTTGTGCTTTTCTATCTTTATTCTTTCTTTAACAGAGAGTTAAGTGTTTTGTGAGTGTATTAATACATAAATAAATAGTAGACATGCACGTGCTGAGATAGGAGCCTTTTTGGTCTCGCACGGGGTTATTTATTTTAATTTTTTATTATTGTTTGTGTTTTACTTATCTCGTGTCTCCTGTGCGGGTCACAAATAAATATATTTTCTTTCTTTCTGTTAGACCTGTATTTTCTAATGACTGCTTTTTTTCTGTTTTTATTTAGGGGTTTTTATCTCAGATATGACAACCCCATCATACCTCATACATCTAATTTATCTTAACATCTATTAATTATAATATTTATTATACCTACTAAAAGCAAAGAAAGTAAATCACTCAACAAGTAAGAACTGTCTTTAATTCACATATATTTTGAGTGGTCTCTGAACATGGTAAAGATAATATTGACTGTATTAAGCCTACATCTAATCTTTTTAGTTTCAGTTCGATCATGAGTGATTCACGTTCATCTTTATTTCGGACACAATCCATTAGCTAATAATAGCTGAAAATATCTGCCAGATGCTCCCAAAACGAGCCAAAATTAATCCTATCATACTTTTATCCAGCATTTAGTCCTGTGACCGCTAACTTGAAAGTCACCGATTGATTGATTGAACTCTATGACCCGAATTCTAATAATTCTACACGTGTTTATTAATATCAATACAGTTTACAAACAACACCTCTGGGGAACTATTACGAATCAAATTACCAATTTTCGTGTATCGTTAGTTTCATTTTAATTGGTTTTGCTTGTGTTATGATTACAGTAATGTTGTTACACATATGCAGGATTACGTTACCTATGTGAGAATGTTTACAAAGTTAACTAAAGCTTATTTTTATGATCCCTTGTTGACTCAACCAATGGGTATGGTAAGTAATCGTTTCAAATTTCGGTACATCAAAAAGTAAAAAAGGAATCCTTATAAGATCACTCTCTTGTCCGTCTGTCCGTGTGTACCCACCGATTTTCTCAGGAACGGATGGACCTAGCAAGTTGAAATTTATAACAGATACTGAGGTCTATAGTTCCTATTAGGTGTATAAAAACCTGGTCCTGAGTCAACACAATAAAAAGACATGGGCAAATTTAGATTTTACTTGTGCTGTAAGACCTTGCTTTTAACCAAAATTGACAATTCTAGGTCAACCTGAAGTACCCTTTAGGTTTTGTGTCGAAAACCTATATGGTAGTACCCGTTGAACTAGAATCACGAAATTTGGCAAAAAGTAAGGTCTTAGCACAAATAAAGGAAAAATTACAAAAAATAAAAAAAGTTGAATGTTAAAGGGTGTCCCCCATACATACATGGTTGACGCCACCCTGGATACGGAACCCTTCGTGCGCGAGTCCGAGTCGCACTTGGCCGGTTATTCATCAATGATTAATCTAACAAATGGTCAAATAATTAACTCTCCAACTAATTTGACCATTAAAATTTGTGAAGCTAACAATTGATGAATATTCGCATTTAATCGAAGTTTTGTAACTTTTAAATTGGTTACCATATTTAACCATTGGTTGAGTTAACTACGGTCCAAAAAACTGCGCCTAAACGAGTACCTATAATCTTTTGCGTATATAATATCACCATGTTTTTTTCCACGGCTCAGCTTTGCTCCCCAAGCCCAACTCACCGGAACCGTGTGTTTTTCCGGGTAAAGTCTTTAGCACTTAACGATGTATAGCTTTATATCTATGAAAGAGTTTTCATAATCGGATTAATAGTTTCAAGAGATAACTCTAACAAATTAACAATTTATTTTAATTTTATGCTCTTTATTATATTACTTAAAAAAAAGATGTGGTGACTAAAATTGAAAAGAGTATGTTAAGATGGTTTGAGACCATGTTGAGAGTATGAATGCAATACAAGGCAGACGTGAATGGAAACGCCGGGAGGGAACGCTCTAGAAAGACATACATAGACCTTATTGGTGATGTTCTTCAGAAAGGCCAGGTGCGCAGTACTCATAACCGGCGTGTGTGTATGACTAGATGTATGAATGTGAGTGAAGCAAAAGAAGTATGTAAGGATCGTAGCAGGAGGCGTTCTGTAGTTTCGGCCATAGGAAAAAGGCGTGTGTTTATGTATGTTCTCGTATTATATTAGTTTAGATGTATAGTAAATGGCTAGAAAATATTGTGCAGTGGTATTTTTCTAGTAAACTAGCAACCCGGCTTCGCACAGGTTCAATTGAATCTCCAATAGATTCGTCAATCCCTCAACAAAAAGCAGCCAAATCGGTCGAGCCGTACTCAAGTGATAATCTTTCATAATCCGAAAATTCACTTATCTATGTGAATGAAATCAATTGCCGGATTATCTGTTTACTCCATTTTTTTTTTTTGCTTGAAATCAGCATAAGCTGTGCCAAAAACTAGACATATCTCAGCTGTTTTGGGTACGTAAAGTGAAAGCCTAATTAAACATCACGTTGTACACATATACACAACATTACTGCTAATTTAAACAATCGAGTACCTGCACGATGTCTGCTTACAACATAATGAGTAGTTGTAACAATAGAATACCACACCCTTCAGTGGTTTCCAGCCGTGGGAAGATACACAGGTGCTGAAGCTTTCAATGGAAACTAGTCTCTTACAATGTTAATATTCACTTGAAACTAAGGCTATATCGGTCTTGCATTATGTGTTTAGGTGAAGAAGTATTAGCAGAACATGATTGGAATGACAGGAAAAAAAAAATAAGCATATTTCATCAAAGCTACTGACATAGCCCGAAGAATTGCCAAACTTAAGTCGTAGTGGGCAGGGCACATTGCTCGCAGAACGGATTTGTCGAAGGGACCGGAAACTTCTAGAAGAACAACCGCTTTGGAAGACCTCTCACTAGGTGG
Source organism: Anorthoa munda (assembly GCA_945859665.1). Classification (NCBI taxonomy): domain Eukaryota; kingdom Metazoa; phylum Arthropoda; class Insecta; order Lepidoptera; family Noctuidae; genus Anorthoa; species Anorthoa munda. Next base: position 11,401,328 of record OX243900.1, on the reverse strand, counting down.
GCCAAGATAACCTGGTTAAGGTTTCGGGGATCCGGTGGATGCGAGACGCACAGGACTGGTCGATGTCGCGATACTTGGGGTAGGCCTATGTTCTGCAGTGGACGTCTTTTGACTGTAACGAAGATGATGATGAAGTACCTAATCATCATCATCATCAACCTATTCATGCTCCGACTGCTGGGACACAGTCCTCTTCCCTGTGAGAGGGAATGGGCCTTAATCCAATACGCAGGCCCAGTGCAGGTTGGTGGATGTCACATGTCTTCAAATTTTTGGATCTTAGACATGCCGGTTCCCTCACGATGTTTTCCTTCATCGCTTTGAGAGCGAAATAATTTACACAAAAGTACCTACTACGTACTGAAAATTATTACCAGCTTCTAGCATTTTCTAAACGTTACAAGTGGGTGATGCACACGTCTATATACGGTGAAAATAATTATCTGTACATCTTTACAATGTAATAAACAAAACAGATATCTTAGTTCAAATATGCAGGAATTTAGAAAATTACTTACTCATAGTCATAATTGACTGGTAAACCCCTTGAAGAGGTAAAGTGAGACTTAATAAAATATTCTAGCGTTCAAATTCAAGCGCCGTTTCCACTATCACAAGGCGACACCTAAATTAATGACTAAATATTGCTGAACTGATGGATTTATCAACTCAAAACCAATATCGAGCTTTAACTGGGATTTATGCCATGCCCTGCATTTCTCACAGAGGAAATGCCTGTGTTCCAACAGCGGGTACTTTACAAGGCTGTTCATTTAATTTTATTTAGCACACCAGCAGCATTTAAAGCCCGAATTACATAGCATTTATTTCAAAATTTAAAACTACAACTAATCACAATATTTCAGTTATGCCATGTCTAGGAATAAATGTCAGGTAAATAAAACAAGGACCAACATATAGGTTGGTATCTCCTATAGGCACTCTAGAATTTATATGATTACTTTACCCACTTATATATTTGAATAAAGTTACTAGGCAGCAAAAAACATAAAATGTATCCAATTATGATTGCGATAATTCGTAATTTATTTGTAGACTTTACGGTTATAACTAACCGTATGGATAGAATACATCAGGGTAACCCTTGATGTCTTATATCCATTTAGGAATTAAACAAGGTAAATGAGATGGTATAAAATCATGAATCATTAACAGATCGTCAGAAAAGGCCTAAACACTACAAATATCTTTATGAGCTGCTGCTTAGGTACAACTTCAGGAATATAGAAATAACAATTTTATCTATCCAGCCGCTCCAAGTTACAATCTAATTAATACATTTAAAATCAAAACAAGCTTATAAATAATATGCTTAGATAAGAAATAACAAACAGCATTATGTAAAATACTTAGTGCTTGTAATAAGAAAAGTTATGCAATTTACTTTATAAAATTATTTACGTGAAAATTATATCTGTATTTCAAAATAATTCATTTGAACTAAATAACTTCGTAATTTTTTGATGTGTTGTGTAGTTTTCGGGTAGACTTGTCAATAGTAGAAGTTCAGTGACATTATCATTTTTATTGCAATAAATATTGGCTTAGTAGGCGTTTTGGCCGCTGAGTTTCGTCCGATCCGGTCGAAACAGGCATTTCATTGTTATTAATATTTTTGAGTGGTGTTTTGGACTATACTTTTTTTAAAGCAAATATTGTACAGTCGGAATTAAAAACCTTAGATAGGGTTATATTATTTAAGTAAAAGTCAGAGAATTATTGAAAAACATAAAGTTTAATATACAATTACAACAATCAACAGTAAACACGATAAATCACAATAATCAGTCTTATATATCAATTGAAACGTGTACAAAAACAAACAATCATATATCTATACAAACAAGAAATCAGGGGGTAGGGGGCAGGACATTTTTTTTTTTTCTTTCCTTTCCTTATTTATCTGCTTCTTAGATAATTCCTTGTCTAACACCAACCTACTCGAAATCTCAGCACCTTTCTAGCAATATCACCTTTCACAGATCTCCATCGTTTATTTGGTATTTTCCTTCTGAACAATCCACAAGTTTTGAGTACCTATGAATATCAAAGTATATATACCTACCTACTAAAATTTATTGAGCTCATGCCGCACCTGAATGATTAGAATGGATGTTTCGTACATCAAATCATCTCCATGAGTCTATTACAGTCCATGTAGACCAAATATTATTAAATAGTTCACATCAAAACTTCTTACAACTCTAAACTCCAAAGCTACAAGTATCTTACTAGATAAATAGATTACATAAACGTAGGTCGGAGTCTAGTCATTGAAACCCACATGTGGTGCCTAAGTTCTAAATGCGATATTAATGCAGTTATCTCGGAATTAATGCTTACATTTCTACATTCCAGTAGAACAAGTATAATTTGCAGTAATTCTTGTTGCGTAATGAGCCACTAAGTTGCAAGGATGTCTTTGTAGATTCGAAGAATTTGTATCCTTAAATGACTCTGATTCAAACGTAAACTAGGGATTTACCACACCTGGTTTCCTAGTAAATATATTCATGGACCTTCGTATTTGGAGAACGATAATATTTTGTAAATTGTTCCTTTTCTATCTTAAACAAATAATTGAATCATCTTCAGTAACGTGATGTTTAACCGCAATGCCTCGACTGATTTAAAGATGACAAATCTGGGCTTTTTGTCCGTGGATTTTATACCTACCCCTTTGTTTTACATCACATCGCATCATCAGCCTATTAATGTTAATTCCCGTAATCCACCACGCGGGCCCAGTGCGGGTTCTTCACCGTTTTTGAGAGCAGCGGTGATGAAATAACTTACACAAAGTAAAGCACCTGCCTGGGTTCGAACCCACGACCTACAACTTGTAAGTCGCGGCCGATACCACTGGGCCACCACTGCTCTCTCCCCTTTGTTTATGGAAAGCGATATTTTTTGTAAATAATTCTCCAAAATACATGGCACCAAAAATAACCACACTGCCTGTAAGGTAACCTGTATCTACCCAGAAGATTGAAGGTGGGGATGTCATCGGCTTTGATCAGCCACAAAATACCGGCTCTGAAGAAAACATCCCGAGAAAAACTGGAACTATGTTTTATAACGGTGCCTAAGTCTGAAATCCAAAAGCTTTTATGAATAGAGTATAAGAAGAGGCCTTAACCTTGCAGTGGGATAGTAACAGACTGGAATTGAATAATAATTCAAGAACTGAGACGAAATTTAAAACTTATATAAAACGCACACTATGCAGGCATATTATAAGTTGGGGGATTACATCGCTGATAAAAATGCTTGGCTCAATGCTAGTCCTGCTCCAAAGCCACAAGAGCGCATAAACAAGTGATAAGCAGAACATTATTGTTTTAAAGTATTGGTGGACCTGCTGAAGACTGTATGACTGCCAGGGCACACACAAGTCAACGTATATATACGTTGACTTGTGTGTGCCCTGGCAGTTGAGTGTGTCATGCTCTCTCTAATGTCTCTCTGATGATGGCACATATGTAGGATCATTCGGTTCCCTTCATGATGGTAGAGCTGAGCAGTGCCAATCCATGCGACATGTTCGTGAACGGGCGCCATCAGTTGGGATTGGTCATAACTTAGCTGCCTCGGCCTGTTTTTTATTACGTACTTATTGTATTTTTTAAATTGTTGTTTTACTAGACGCTTTTACGTGCACGTCTTTTTACATCGTTCTCACATATTGCACCCTTAGTAATTTAAGTGACCTAATTCAAATTCCTGTAACTTCTGCTTTTGATATAAACTGACCTTAAAAGTATACTAAAACCCTGTGGCGAAAAAATCCTGAATTAGAGTAAGAAAGGAACTGATTATACATCGGTCACTTAAGTATTCGTTTTTAAAGACTTTTTTGGTCATTGCCCACAAATTGCATTTTTTATGTTAGGTCACTTTTAAAGGCGATATATGTATTCTTCCAACAAGAACGATATAATCAAATAATTGTAATTAAAACTGATGAAAAAAAATGTCCGTGGCGTTTCTTGCACATTCTTCTCCATAGAGATCTACTGACGCTTGCGAATGTGCAACTATATTCATATTTTGTTTAACAATTCAAAAGTACTTATATAAGGTGTTATTGAAATAAACATATTTTGATTTTGATATTAATAATTTAAATTAAATTGTATATTAATAATAGCTTGTCTCACTGTACCAGTGACTTTGTTAGATAAATTTCGTGTTATTACTATTGGTAGGTACAATTATTTAAGATGAGACGAACAAAGAAGTATGAAAGAAGAAGACACGTAGCTTTGACTTCAAATGAATTGGGGTAAGGGCTAAACGAATGTGGTTTGTTGCGAACAATTTCTTTCCTATAGAAAAATGAAGAATCCTTATGCATTCAATTTCGGTAACTAATTATCCGGACACCATAATCACGTTCTCATAGCTGAATAATGTATAACCAACAGTCACTGACTTGATGATAATATTTATACGAATTTATGTCAAGAAGATTATGTTAAAACAGGTGTAATTATACATTCCTACAAATAAAACAAGATTTGAAAAAGCAATGCAAATTGTTAATAATTAAGCGTTATTTTAATTGAATGATAATTGGTTATGCAATAAAAGGCTCCTTTTACGAGGTATATTATGTAATAAATAGCTCATGTACAGCCAACGAAATTACTGACCACCGTAGAATTCAAAGTGCTGTTCTGTAGACACCTCATTGTGATGCCTCAGTTCAACTAGAGCTCGAAGTGAACTGATCCCTAGTATCGGTTAGAAATACAGCTTAGCTATCCTTAGTCATCACGATGAACAGAATCAACCGGCTGGTCCTTTTGTCTTAGTTGAATTGTTATCAAAATAAGTAGAACCTGAACAATTAATTTCTCTGAAATAATTTCATATACAAGAATCAGCAGCCATGCTTCAAAATTCGCAATATCATTATCGCAAAACTTGAATTAGTTCTCGAGATCGTTAATATAAAGAATTTTAACGCCCGACCCTCATCTTGCGAAACTAAAAAAAGAAGATATTTAGTACTCGATTTGGCGACCAATAACGTCTCGGAGCAATTTAAACTTACGATTCTCTTACCCGGATACGAATGCCCCAATCAGGGGAGTATTCAGGTTTGTTCGGACGCGTGGGTTTTGTACACTAGAACATAGAGGGGTTCGTGAATGGAGTACTCATACGCTTTCATGTAGGTAATCTCTTACAATACGTCAATAGTCATTGGGAAGCCACTAAGTTGTGATGGGTTTGTGTTTATTATAATTTATTTGCTTAAAAGCCTAAGGATACGTTCGTGATTATTATTTTATAATATCTGTCATAACATAATCAAGCACCCGTGAACCGCTAAACTGAATTGCAATCGCATTGGCACGAGTAGGTAACTACTAGGTTTGGTAACAAACCTAGTTTTTACCAATTTAACTAAGTTTGTTACCAACTCGTAACAGTGACAATGCAGTAGAAATGCGTTCCTTGTTAATATGTTTGGTGTAACTTTAAATGATTTATTGAGGAATGATGTAATGATGTAATAGGACAACGCTGTGGTTTAAAAGAAGATGTATTGACAAAAATTGAAAAGGGTATGCTAAGATGGTATAGCCATGTTAAGAGGATGAATTAAAGGCGACTTAGAAAAGGTATTTGTAAAGGCATAAAGTAAAAGTCAGACGTGTATAGAAAATCCGGGAGCGTCCCCTCCCTAGAAAGACATACATAGACCTTATTAGTGATGTTCTTCTGAAAGGCCAGGTGCGCAGAACTCATGACCGGCGTGCGTGTGTGACTAGATGTACGAAATTGCGTGACTAGATGTATGAATGTGAGTGGACCAAAAGAAGTATGTAAGGATCGTAGCAGGTGGCGTTCTATAGTTTCTGCCTGCCCCCATGGGGAAAAGGCGTGAGTTTATGTATGTATGTCGTAACAGTCGACAATTCAGGTATCGCAATTTTATAGAGTCAGTTCTTTCTAGATATTTACTGATAAGTACATGAATTCTCCATTCCCTCACTACTCCGCGTTCAAAATCATAAATCACGCATTTATTTCGTGAGGCACGGACCGTTGCGGCATCGGGACGTGCTTATCTGTTATTTGCAGCGAAAACGCAGCGTTCGACCGGCGGTTTTCAGCAGCATGTTGATAAATATTGGGGCACACTACATATAATGGCCGTGGTTGGTTGATTGTCCGTCCGAGTCCAGTAAATCTAACGCTAAGTGTGGTACGAATGGCCACTGTACACGAATTATTGCTTAATCGACTGGATTTATGCCAATAGATGCTGGTTTCGAACAAAGCAGTTATGAAACACAGATTATTCGGAGTTCTGTCAGTTGTACGAATTTACTGGAAAATGTGGAGCGTATTGCTGTTAGCGGATTCGCAGAAGAGCATTGAAATGTGTCTCTCGCTTTACTGTAATAGACGATAAAGGGATTACCTACAGGCGTTGCCCATTTTCCATTTTTCTTGTCGATCTGTTTATTTATAAGAATGAACCACTAAATCCTGTTGTATATCATGGTGAGACTAGATAAACAGTAAAGAATTTCTTTTCGTACATTGGTGTGTAAGATGCTTCGTACAAAATAAATAAACAATTTCAACAGGATATTACAGTATGTCCTATAAAGCCGAAGAATGCTGTTTATGTGTCTATGCAACTGTTATCTTTTAATGATCTACAAATTAGTCTGCACTTATCTTGGAAATCAATTCAGAATGTTAATCACAGATTTATGGAAACCAGTTTTGTTTAATTAAGCCATAGCCAAATCTAAGGTTTCTAATTTTATTCAGTAAAATCCAATATTAAAGATGTAAAAACAGAACTGCATCTGGAGCTTCAAACAATTTAATCTTTTCAATACAGCCTTATTCTATGTCCTCAACGTATTATAAAATTCAGACTTGTTGTAGGTTGATGGATGGAATTGGTTACTATGCAGCAGCAAGGTTTTTTCTCTGCTGCTTTGCTCCTAAAAGAGTGAAATAAGTTTTATGTTTCGTTAGATATGTTTTTATTGGTTAGGTTAGATTACGGGTTCCTGGATTCTGATTTATCACTTTACCCTCTGTATATTGTTAAACATTTTTGCTCATCAGAGACTCATAATTGACGTTCATAGGCGCTAAGTTTTCCTGTACGTCATCAATCATCGGGCTATCAGCCCGTAAACGTGCACCGACGTCGACGGTCGTAAGCCCCTCCGTGCCGCCCTGTGCCCGAGTTTATATGACCGGTCATATCTACCCGGGCCATTTTTCTCTGGAAAGTTTGTGGTAAATTTTTTCTACAAGATCATGTCGATATGTGAAGATAGGCTGTTGCTTTCATGTGTTATTTGTTTAGGATCTTCAATGATTGTTTTTAACCCCCAACGGAAAAAGAGGGGTGTAAGTTTGACGTGTGTACCTGTTTGTCTGTGTATTTGTGTATCTGTAAGTGTCATCATAGCTCCTAAACGGATGAACTGATTTTGATTTAGCTTTTTTTTGTTTGAATGGTTTACTTTACTTTGGTGTGTTCCTACTACGTTTGATAAAAATCGATTCAGCCGTTCAAAAGTTATGATGTTTGAATTGGGATATTTTCGCAATATATCTTGTCATAATTACGTGTTCGATAGATTCTCGATCGTAGCGTGTGCGTTACTAGATAAATTATGTGGTTGAAAAATCATGAAATAAAAAGGTGTCGGTGGTATTTGCTTTTTTTAAATTTTACTTGTAAATTCATAATTGCATTTTATTCAATCCTTTTACTATATCTAGAGTTCCGGTACCTATATCTAGAGCATAAAGTGATATTTTATCAGCGAATACAGTTTTTCAAAATAAAGACACTGCGTAATCGTCGCGCCGTACGGGTGATCTAATTTTCCTTTACAAACTATCTAACGATTTTATAGAGTGCAGCGATTTAGTAGAACATATCCAATATTCAGACGCTTCAAAACTAGCCAGACATCCTATCACAAAACTACTTTATGTTCACTGCCGCAAATCCAACCATGGCCTCAATGCAGGGAGCGTTAAGGCTTGTACTCCAAATGTGCAGAAACTACAACAGTCTTTGTAAATCACGAGACACTGATTTACACGGTGTCTCACTCAACAAGTTCAGAAGAGCAGTCTCGGAGGTACGAGAACGTACAATTAATATTCTATAATGTTTACTTTAAAGCTACACGCTATTTTACTATTTTTAATACTTCGCTGTTTAATTTTAATATTTTGTTTTTCTTCTTTACATTTTTTTCTAATTCTCTAATTCTGTTTGTAAGTATTTCGTTTAAGGGAGTATTTTTTTTCTGTTGTTTAGTTTTAATTATTTGTAATTAGACTTTAATTAACGTTGTTGCCCATCATGGTAAAAGCTTTACCTACAATGGGAAGTATTGTTTCTACGAAAATGCAATGTATGTTATGCAGTTGGTACACCAAATAAATAAGTAAATAATGTATTGTCCAAAGTTAAAATGTTTAGGACAGCATGGCATTTCAGACGCTGATACATTTTTGGACTTGACAATAAATTATTAAGGCTGCCAATTATATTTTGTCATAGGAAGGACCTATGACAAAATGGTATAGTATGGTAAAGTTTCCTTTTTAGGGTTCCGTACCCAAAGGGTAAAAACGGGACCCTATTACTGAGACTTCGCGGTCCGTCTGTCTGTCTGTCTGTCTGTCTGTCTGTCTGTCCGTCTGTCTGTCTGTCTGTCACCAGGCTGTTCTCATGAACCGTGATAGCTACACAGTTGAAATTTTCAGAGATGATGTATGTTTGTTGCCGCTATAACAACAAATACTAAAAACGGAATAAAATAAATATTTAATTGGGGCTCCCATACAACAAACGTGATTTTTTTGGCGTTTTTTGCGATAATGGTACGGAACCCTTCGTGCGCGAGTCCGACTCGCATTTGGCCGGTTTTCTTTTTATGTTGGCACCTTGTTTTAATATCTACATGTAAAATGAAATAATTTAATTAAGATTTTGTGTGTTAAGCTGTGTCTTTTGTGTGCACTAAATAAATGATATATCTATCTACCTATGAATTTTAGTTTTAAGGCTCCCGTTACATTTTTACGACAACCTACTTCTTTATTTCCATAAACCCATATCAAAATGAATGTAAAATTACTCTAAAACAAAACTTATAATAATGCACTTGAATATAATTCCCAATCACATTTTAGTTAGGCAATAATCCTTTCAAAATCAAACTCTACACAGACAACCAGTAACTCAATTCCACACAGATTTAAATTAGGTGTTTAGATTCAATAATGTGTTACAACAGACATATAGAGGTGATCAAACAAGGCAGGCTTATGGCAGTTCTGTAAACAGGCCGCGCATCCATCAACGAGGCTTAATAGCTTATCCAAATCAATTAGAAACTTGAGGCTTACGTTCAGTATCAGATCGCTTGTGTACGTTATGTTTTGGGGTAGGCAGAGCTTGTTTGGAATATTATGTGTCCGTGTAGTAGGGTCTTGATATTGATGTATGTGTGATTGTTATCCTACAAAATTATAATCGTGAATGTCTGTATGGATGTTTAGGTAAATGTTTGGATGTTCGTAATCATTGACGCTTCAGCGGCTAAACGGGTTTTGATTAAATTTGGAGCACTGGAAGGAAATGGTCTTCTGCATAACATATCTTACGAGAGTATATTCTTTGGCAAAATTAGCACACTATTATGTTGGATAATCGGACCTTGTAGAAACTAGAACTAATTTCCGTGCGTTAAACGTTTTGCCATACACATTATTGGAATCAAATATGTGTTCACAATGTTAGGACCCATTAATATTAATGATATTTTTTTATCCGTGGTGCTAGGCAACTGGGCTTATCCCAGTTTTAAACGACCCTTTGTGCCTATTGGCCTTGTTTGTTCCGTCTCCTGCTTGATATGGAGGGAAGAGGAAATTATGTTATGTTTTCTGGTGGTTGCCATTTATTCTGGTTTTCAGGTGTTTTTGCGGTGGAAATATCCCTTAACAAAAACATGGCCTACATAAGGCCATATGACACTTCTTCTCCTGGGACCTCCTTCCAATATGTTTTAGTTAGTTAATAATAATAGTGAACATCGTATTTTAGAAAGTTGAGGCTTATGTTCAGTATCAGATCGCCTGTGATGTTTTGGGGTATTGATTATATTGTCGGCAATGGTTAGATTAATCTAGACACACGTCAGTGAGCGATGTATATTCCTTACATAATATGTACAGCAAGAAAGCTTGAAATTACTTAAAGATGTTTAAGGTCATAACATTTTTCAAGATGACAAGTATATCAAAGAAAATAATAAATTACTTTAAGTCCATAGGCGAAATTGTACATTGTAGCTTTGTTTAAGAAAAGGCTATGAAACTTGTCATCCTTCTCTCTTCTTCGTCTAACTTGGCGCCTTTTTCACATTTATGTTTTGTCGAGCTTGGTGCCTTTTCACATTTTTATGTTATGGTGAGATCATTATTATACCATTGTTACGTCTTGTTATCCTCCAATCTTCGTCGTACGTGGCGTCGTGATCTTTAATGGATATTTGATGCTCTGTCTGCCCTCTAAGGCATGTAAGAATGCCTTGATATGATTATGTTTTGGTAAATAGTTGTATTTATGTTTGTAAACTTATACCTACTCCTTTTTACCCGACTGCCGAAGGAGGGTAATGTGTTTATCAGTCTATGTATGTATGTATGTATGTTTGTTCCTATGTGGCGTTCTAGAGACCAAACGCGTTGGCCGATTTTGTTGATTCTTACGTCAATCGATTCGTCTTAATCCTGCGAGTGTTAATCCTTATTTTTTTTTAGTTATTTTAATTAACTTTTTTTATTAATTTAGAAGCAATATAGTAGCAACACTAGTGACTCCGGCAAGTTTACATGACAATTGTCAAGGATGGCGGGAGTGGTCCTTCTGTATACTTTCTATTTGGTGCATATAGCATGTTCCAAAAACACGGGAATGCTTAAAAAAATAAGACATAGATTATCGTTGCAACATGACTTTATAACAAAGATGACATCTTTATCAAACATGTAAATAAATAATATTGAACCATTATGTCGTCTGAGCTTTTAATCTTCGTCGAGACAACCTCTAAAAAGGCACCAGTAAGTACCTAACATACATATTTACAAAACTCTTAACGAACTAATCAATAGCGCACAACAAGACAATCATAAAATTTATCATCTTCAAAATCCATCGCCAATAATTAATTTATAGAATATTGCGTCAAAAATGTGACAAATTAACATAATACTGACATTTGTCACAGTGACACATGTCACAAAAGGTTACCTTCCTTGATCACTTGATAAATTGGTCAAGTCGAACGTTTTTGATGAAAAGACGCCTCTTGGAATTTGATATTTGTAACATAATTATTCACAAAACATCTATCCAATTTGTATCTATGAACTAACACGACTTTGTAATAACCTATATTATTTTTATGACGCTATTGTTATGGTTTCCTATATTTTTGTTATTCGTCTTAACAAAACGAAGACCTTAACGTAAATGGGACCGTTTATTATTCTGTCTGTCAAAGTCTTACAATAAATAAATTGTTTTGTTATATGTTTAGAAGGTAAATAAGATATGGATTGGGCTACTCAATCATAGATATGAATCATCATCATTTCAGCTGAAAGACTTCTGAAATTTGGACATAGGTTTCCCCCCAGCCCCCAGCGTCGCCGTCGTGGATATGAATCACATGACATCACATCATCAGCCTATTAGGCCCAGTGCGGGTTGGTGGAATTCAATTTTCACACACGTCTTCGAATTTTTGGTTCAGGACATGCGGGTTTCCTCACGATGTTTTCCTTCACCGTTTTGAGAGCAGTGGTGATGAAATAATTTACACAAAGTAAAACGCTTGCCTGGGCTCGAACCCACGACCTACAACTAACTAAGTCACGGCGGATACCACTGGGCCACCACTAGATGTGAATACTCAACAATAATGATTTATTACAACGAATCTAATTTGCGCAAGTAGGTCTATCAATACGGGATTTATGTATAAGTCCTAGCAATTTCGCAGTGTTATTTTCTTTTTAATATCGTTGCACATGCTGAGATAAGAGCACGGGGTTATTTATTTTCATTTTTTTATTATTGTTTGTGTGAAAAACACAAACAATATCTCGTGTCTCCTGTGCGGGTCACAAATAAATATTTTTTCTTTCCGTCTTTCTTTCTTAATATAATGTGTCACAATAATGTAGCAAAATTTTTCTTTTGATATTAACAATTACGCCATTATTTCTATAAAAACTTTGCCGTACAGTAGCAACGCACTTATCTGCACAACAGGCTCTCTACCTGTTACAAAAATTATACAACGAAGTGTAAAGACTTATTAGGCCTAATAATCATATATCCCACATCGATACAGCGTCGAGTTCCATTATTAATGCAAAAACATAAGCTTTATTGTCTAGGGATTTAAAACTAACAGATCCACACGATTCCAGCTCGAATAATAAGCGCTTAATTGAATTAAATTTCACATTCCCGAAGTCGTAACTACCAAATGACCGGGAACATGGGCACGGATAGTTATTCCATTATAATTGATTAAAACAGATCCACTGAATGAATTTAAATTAAGTAATAGAAGTTAATGAAACTGAGTTACGAAAGTAGATCAATGATTGTAACCTAGTTCCATAGTAATGTGGGTAAAGCAATATGGAACAAGAACAGGTTTTAAAAATGTAGGATTTTGCGTAGTTGATAATCTCTTTGTGTTTCACTCACGCAGAAACTCCCAAACGGATTTGGATGTAATTTGGCACACAGATTGTTTATAACAGGTTATAAACAATCTGTAAGATTAACACAAATAGCACTCTTTATATAGGGATTAGGTCCCTTTGGGATAATTTTGAATTTCATACGGGTGGAGTTGCGGCTGGCAGCTAGTTAGATACATATAAATTAATAGCGTCTTCCAGCAGCTTCGCCCGCGTAAAAAGTGTTTTCTTATCCCAAGGGAACATTATAACGGGATGAAAAGCCTATCAGACTATAATCTATCTCTGTGCCTAATTGTATCCAGATCCATTCAGCCGTTTTAGCGTGATTGAGTAACAAACATACATCCATACTTCCATTCACACATCCATCCAAACTTTCACATTTATAATATTAGTAAGAAGTAAGATTAGTAAGATAGATCAGATGTGACTATCATGGTTATATTTAATCTTTTTTTAGATAGAAATATTATCAAATGGCTTTGCAGACTTCGTGAAAAATACTCAAATAAATAAACTCATCAAATACCTAGTTATCTGACAGGTTAATACTTCAATCAGCCTCACGACTGAAACAGAATGCTGTATTGACAAATAAACAATGACATATTAGAAATAACAGATAAAATAAGATATTTATATTACATTTTGTAGGACATTACTGAAATTCTGCTGATTGTGAGCTAAATTGTGAATTTTAACCAATAAGCATCTTTTGAGGCTGACCTACACTCATGAATATATACAACTTTTACTATATAGTACCAACCCTGACATCGCGATAAGAGTACACAAGTTTAATACGCATATTTTGTAGAGTTTCGTGAACATTTGTTTTTTTTTTCTTTAAGCTCACGTTTGGCCACTATACCACCTGATGGTATGCGATGATGTGGTCGACGGTGAAGCACGCACGTATTACTTACCTATAAGTTGTTCTTTTTTTTTTTCATTTTTCAGAGTTGTTTAATGGGATGAGTAGATATTATCACTCCATGAAAGATTTTCAATGATTTAATGATCGGTGATGGGTTTGCTCTTGACTCTAGTCTAGGTCAGAGGTGCCAGAGACAGAAAGCAAGACAGAGACAGAGAAAGAAGCCTGTCCACTCTAACTTTGAAGAGATTCGGGTTGAAGGCGTTCGGAAACAAGGACGCAGGTAGTGAGTTCCATTCATTCGCTGTGTGCATTATGAAGGATGTTTGGAAGCGCTTGGTGCGAATCGGTGGAATGGCAACAAGGTTAGGATGGTAACTTGCAGTGCGTCTAGATTTCCGATGGTAGAAGGGGGCTGGTGGGATTAGGTCGTGGAGTTCTTGAGCACACTCACCGAATTACAGTCTGTAGAAGGCCGACAGGCAGGCAACCTTGCGGCGATGAGCCAAGCTATGAAGCTTGGCATCCGCCAGTTCAACGTCGCCAATGAGCCTCTTGGCTCTGCGTTCCACCGAGTCAAGCGCGGCAAGCTCATACTTAGCTGAGCCATCCCAAAGGTGGCTGCAATACTCCATGCAAGAGTTTTAAATGCAAATTTGAAAATATAGCATACCATAAAATAAAAATAAAAATTCATAAAAATATACAAAACCACACCAATCATTAAAAGCGACGCTACAGCAATTAAAAACGTTAAAATTGAAGCATTAAACAGAAATAATGAGAGGAAACTTCGCTGCTCTCTTGGGAGGTCGTAAAAAACAAAACCTCAATAGTTCCATCATGGAACTGTTAATGGTACTAGTGACAACGAACCTAAAAAACAGCTCAAACTAACTTATATGGAGACCATCTGTTCTACAATGTATTGGATTAAAAGATCTTATAAGATGCGGGAGTACGCCCAAGGGGATGGAAACACACCTGACGTCGTGACCTAGTAGGAAAAGTCAATCTATCCTATGAAGAGAGTAAGTTTGTAAGTTTTGTGAAGATACAGGGAGGGATGTCTAGCAGTGGATGTTTTTCGGCTGATAACTATGATGATGCTAACGCAAGGTGGGACGCCCTAAAGCCCTACAACAAACGTGATTTTTTTGCCGTTTTTTGCGATAATGATATATCATTTAGGGCATTAGGGAATTTAGGGCAGCCCGATCCCGACCGACGAGGTTACTTTAGACCCTGCAGACAGAAATAGGAGTTTTAAACATTTGTATTCGCCCACTGTTTCTCTCTCACTTAGTATTTTGATATGCGTTTAAAAATAAATATTTCGAACAAATGTAATTGTTTAATGTTATTGTTATTCGTGTTGTGTTATGTGTTGTTGTTGTTTGTAATGTTGTTGTTGTTTCGGTAAAAAGTTTTTCGACCAAGTGAAACGTCGGAGTAACGAAAAAATCGAATTGATAATAGGTCAACTGAGACAGTGGCAGACGTGACTTCGATGAAGTAAAAAAAAAACGAAATGATAATAATTGAAAAGTTTTATGTGAAATGAAATTCGGTCAAATGTTTTTCGAACTTCTGATAGGTAACCGTATTTCTTTTACCGCTATAAAAACAAATACTAAAAACAGAATAATGGATAATGGTACGGGAACCCTACGTGCGCGAGTCCGACTCGCAATTGGCCAATTTTTTTTAATTTATCAGATAAATATTATCAGAACCAAGTTTTGTTAAAATTAAGCTTTAAAAAGCTGCTCTCAATATTAAAAATAGTAAATAATTATTCGGAGCTGTGGTACAATATTTTTTAATCGTATACAAAAATTAAGTGGAACAGCAAACACTAAAATCTTATTTGAACGAGAGACAGTAGAATGGTTGTTCAAACTTTTGGTCATAGAAACACTAATGATATATAACTTTGCTGCCTGCCAAAATTATTTTTGTCCACTCACCATTTAAGGCTACCATGTGTCATCAATATATTTGAAGTTGACTTTAGAAAAATGCGAACCTAGGTGGGCACGTCTCCTTAGATGTCAATTCATAGAACAAGACAAAGGTATGCAAAGTCGGATCAAAAATACCATAAAAATTAATGTAAACATGTTGGAATGTTCATAATATTTCAACTCCTACGTAATAAGTGGCTTGTTTTGAATTCTGCTCCAGTTTTTAAGTATTCTTATTGTCATGTTTATTTCAAAATACGACTTAAATATGATGAAATTAAAAATATAGATGTCATTTGCGACATCAGGGTCGGCTATATTGTTTGTCCTTGTCCAAATCGCGTTCTTCATCGAAAATCTTGAAATCTGACTTTGGATTATTTTTTATATTAGATAAGATTCCTGTGTTAATGCCTGTGATTTATCTCGATGTCAAATTAATTCTTGATAAGTAAAATCCTTTAGCAATGACATTAATGTTTGATCGACAATCCGGTAGATAAGCGTCGAGTTAATTGGTCGTGAATTCCTTCGAATTCTTCTATGCAGTCACGTCATCCGTGATTGAGCCATCATTGTCAGTTTCCGCATACATTCAATATTTTACGACCAAAAAATGACCAATTAACATTCCTGGCAACATTAGAATGGAATCTATTTTGAAAATTGAACTAAATGTAATTTGCGAATGATCGTGTTTAAAAAAAAGTAGCTAAAGGTTTCCGCAGCAGAAGATTGGTTTTGTTTTTTCTTTTTAAATCGCGGTGAGGCTGAGGTCATCGCATTTTGGCGGCCTTGCCCGGTCGCCGACCATCGATGACACTGCGACCCACGACATTTGCAGACACGAGCTCGAGTTACAAATTATCATAATCCAATACAAAACACGGCTTAACTTCATCTCTCAAGGTATAATTTTGAATGGGATTAATGTCCAGTTCTGAGGCGTAGGCGCCTTAGTGCCAATATTTATTCGACAAAACACCCAACAGGCATAAATTGGAGCAGTGTTTCCAGTTTTTGTTCTAGAATGTTTATAGAAATCGTTACCATATTGCGACGCCTTTTAAAATTTTGGGCTTCAAAGCTGTTTTGAAGTTATACTTACTATTTGTTTCATATTTTATTTTATTTGCAAGTTATGATACACTTTTATTGTAAAACTTATGATTTTTGTCTACCTAAACTAACAGTTTTAACTATTGATGCGTCTTACCATATAAAACACCGCCGGCCGGCCGTCTGTTGTATGTTTGTTGTTATTTTAAGGTTTTCGTATGTAATATTTTTATCTTGGTACAATAAAGTATATATAAATAAATAAAACAAATTTTGAATGTATTCCAAGTGCGCATTAGTTTTCACGGTTACAATATTGTTCTCTCCTATCTCATTTTTACCCGACTACGGCGAAGCCAAAAAAAGAACCATGATTATATCCAAATCTTGAAGAAAATCTTGCTTAACTCCTTTGATAATTACTCACATAAACATTATGTGTCATTGTGTGTGTGTGTGTGTGTGTGTGTGTAAAAACCGTAACTAACCCAGTCTACAGATAGCCATCGCCACATTTCAATTAGGTCCTACTTATGTGCGAAAATTTTAATAATAGACAGTAGAGCTTGAGAACAGATGCCATCTATAAATACTATAAAATATAAAAACACAATCCTTTTCAATAACAAAACAAGAAACGTGTAGTATCTTACACGTGATAAATCGTTTAAATTACAATAATTTATAATAAATCGCCCATTTTAAACGATTGCCAATACATTATGTAACAAAAATCGATTAGTAAACCAAATATAGATATTATTAATATGAAAACTGGACTACTTGTTGATACGTTGTGAAACATCCTGTACTTTAAATGTCAAATTGTACAGGTAGTGATGATTTTCAGAATTAGGTATGTAAGAGGAAATTTTTCGCATTTTGAGTGATTTGAACTGCTCAATAATACATAATGTGACAAGAAACATTTAAGTTGTTTACTTTGTTGAAAATACAAAGCGAAATAAGCCGGCCAAGTGCGAGTTGGACTCGTGCACGAAGGGTTCCCGTACCATTATCCATTATTCTGTTTTTAGTATTTGTTTTTATAGCGGTAAAAGAAATACGGTTACCTATCAGAAGTTCGAAAAACATTTGACCGAATTTCATTTCACATAAAACTTTTCAATTATTATCATTTCGTTTTTTTTTTACTTCATCGAAGTCACGTCTGCCACTGTCTCAGTTGACCTATTATCAATTCGATTTTTTCGTTACTCCGACGTTTCACTTGGTCGAAAAACTTTTTACCGAAACAACAACAACATTACAAACAACAACAACACATAACACAACACGAATAACAATAACATTAAACAATTACATTTGTTCGAAATATTTATTTTTAAACGCATATCAAAATACTAAGTGAGAGAGAAACAGTGGGCGAATACAAATGTTTAAAACTCCTATTTCTGTCTGCAGGGTCTAAAGTAACCTCGTCGGTCGGGATCGGGCTGCCCTAAATTCCCGAGCTCGCTTCGCTCGCTCTTGGACAAATCACTTGAAATAGTTAATTAATAAAAATACTTAATGCATGATAGCTAAATATTAATAAATAATTTGCATGAAAATTCGAAATAAATACGTAAACACAGACAAGACTGCGTGAAGTTATTTTGCAGCAATTCGTTTCTGTCACTAAATTTTGTAGCACAACATATTGACTTTTTATAACACTATTTCAATTTTAAATTGAAATTACGACCAAGTAACCGGCTATATATTTGTGACTAAATAATATTCCATATAATCTTGTTTCGGTTTAGTGAAAATATGGCAAATGAAAAAAGTTCAAAAAAGGCTTCGGCCAAAAGCAGAAAGTTATTTTGTTAATCGGTGAAATGTAGTTCGGTAAAATAAAACATATGCCACATGATACTTCGATGATTTGAAAATATGTCAAATAATGCATATAGCAAAAAAGACGTCGGTCAATAGTTTTCGGTAAAATAAATTTCGTACAAAAAAAAATCGGAAATGTGATCGGTTCCCCAGAAATTACATCACCTGTGAAAATTTCAACTGTCTAGATAATCACGGTTCATGAGATAAAACCTGGTGACAGATAGACAGGCGGACCACGGAGTTTTAGTAATAAGGGTCCCGTTTTTACCCTTTGGGTACGGAACCCTAAAAATTGAACTATTAAATACCCCATTGCATTGGTATGCCTCGGTTTTTCTCTGATATCAGCTATCTGGAATAATGTGTTTTTCAGATGTTGACAGAACATTTCAAATATGTCACAGCACATATTTGAAATGTTCTGTCTGTTCTATCCCGTGGATAACACTCCACATAATAATATTCACAAAGTCACAAAATTCGTACTCTCTCTTTCTTTATAGTATTATTATAATATATTGTATTTTACTTATTTGTTATAAAA
Organism: Anorthoa munda; assembly: GCA_945859665.1. NCBI lineage: Eukaryota > Metazoa > Arthropoda > Insecta > Lepidoptera > Noctuidae > Anorthoa > Anorthoa munda. The sequence goes on along the minus strand of OX243900.1, from coordinate 11,382,208 downwards.
CGGTTCACGCTTGACAGGTGCTTTAACTTTTGACCTAGACCTTTGTCGGCACGATTCTAAGTACTGCTCTATACAGTAACCTGCCGACTATTCTGGTTATTTTGACGGTTGACGTTCATTGTTGCAATATTGTGATGAATGTGTCTGTCAGTCTTTTCTCATTATTGCATATGTGAACCGACGACGATCAATCTGCACAAAATAGGCGTGATAAAATTGGAATCAAAGAATTTGGAAGTAGGTCTACAAACTGTTAGTTATTTATCCTCGATTGACCACCAAGGGCTAAGCTAGATAGGTCATGCTTAACTCGCTTATCTGAGGTAATACTTCATTAATGTGTGCAGACTCTGCGATTTAAGCTAATCTAAGTTTGCACAGTTCATCGTCTGCAGTCGGAATGGTGCAAAGCTGTGTCAAGAAACTTATACAAGAAATTGCTATCAGACAACTTATACTGCTCTATGACCTAATTAGTCATCTGTAGGTACTCACAGTGTTCCTCCCAATGTTTTCGATTGTTTCACAAGTGGCACAATTATACAATACATCTTTATGTCAACTCTACGCTGGTCACGCACGCGTAAGTCAGAACGGATTTGGGATTGGCGATTTAGAACTAAGTAAATGTCACAAAATGCCTAATTATGCTAATATAAAAATAGAAACTTAAAATTCCAGCTCTTATATTATTTCCAAGCTCTCTAGTTTAGAGATCATCAAGGTCGTCATTTATAACTAAAGAACAAAATCTGTGACTTTATGCTTTTAGCAATCTCGAGTAGGACGTAGAACATTAATCCAAGAAATTATGACCGCATTTCTTATTTAGACTTGAAGTCATTAGTCAATGTATAGATAGTTAGATATGAATGCATTTCATTAAAGTCCTGTTCTACTATAAAAATTTGGCTCAGTTTGGTACATTAACACCTAACGGGTCCCCGATACGAGTGCAAGCGTATTGATGTCAGAAAACAAACATGAACATACCGATTATTTTTTTTCACATCTGACACAGAATCCATGATTGATATCTCACTTACAGCTGACTAATCCAGGCTTTAGTGAATTATGTTTGTTCATAAATGTACACTCACGTCCAACGGTGCGTTAATCAATGTTTACTGTTAGCACCGAAGGTTGCAACTTATAATTATCGCTCATTCAAACACAATAAATTACCAATACGTATGATTGATATTTTAATTTCGGACGGATAACTGTTTAGCTATAGCGATGACCCGACAGTCTCAATGTTTTAGAAATTTTTGATAACTTAAACAATAGAGTTAAGAATTATACTCGAGACTTTTTTGGACAAAAAATGAATGGCCTATTATTGATTGTAATAAATTGGTCACATTAATTATTGTCTATCAGCAAAAACTGGGTATTGTTTGACTTGACACAGTTGATAGAGGATCACACCGTTAAGTTGAGGTAGGCAATACCTACTTACACTTGATCTTTGCCCCAGAAGAGGTGTAACACCGTTAACCATTGTCGATTGTTATCCGATTCACTGACCACAGACTCGCGATTCGCCACTGTCGATAAACTATCAGACAGAATTCACGCCTCGTTGTAAATTATCCAAATATGGAAACAATTTTCGATGAAGATACTTTCTTGAAATTACAAACTCATCCGAATTCGATCCACGTTCGGGTTAAGATCATAAACAGTAATTACGGCGTGATTACGGAATTCGAATTTGCAAAAAAGTCCAGAAATTACGGGATATTAAAACGTCTAAATGAAATCACTGTTACCAAATGCGTAATTTCAGCGCTCGATCGGTTATTCGGCGACGTACTTAATATTGAGTTTGTACGCCGTAAATTACTGAGAACAGGATTCTGTAAGAACTTTTGGAATTTACCAGCTATTAATTTTGTTTCGCGGGCGGATGTCGCGAGGCGCCAGCCGCGTCGCCCGGCGCGTCGCGTACGCATTAAATATCACAGTCACAGCCTCATTGTTGCACTGAAGAAGTAAACAACGAACGATTCCGTGGCTTATCCAGTTTTGGTGACATACGGAATAAATATTCCACATTCCATTAAAACCAGTTGATTTAAATTAGTCTTTTTTGATGGCGTTAATTCATTTCGATCGAAAATTAGCATTTTTGCGGACGCCGCCGACTTAATTAATTTAAAGCTTTGTAAGAACTTAAAAATCAAAGCCTTAATAACATAGAATATTGAAATGTCACACAAACACTAGGTAAAACCAGAACTTATCCCAAAAACAGTTTTATTCTGTACCATTCATCTGCCTCTGCCCACATGCAGAGATTATCGATGATCGTTGTACTTTGTAAGTTTATATCACAAGTTGAATCTCCCGAGTGACACTACCTTTATTCTGCATGTCACGTTAACTCATTAAAAAAACGAAAACAAGAGGTTAAAGGGCTTTTGACGCCAAAAACCCATGTACCTACTGGCGAAAAGTTTACTTTGTCAATATTGACATTAAATTATTCAGAAGTTATTGCTCATGATTAAACCCATTTGTCCACATAAAAGGTCCTTTACGAACAAGGAAATGACAAATATATAAATCTTCTAATAGTTATAAATAAGTGTGAATCTAAATGGCAAATTAACAAGACGTTAATCACTCGATTGTCAGGCCCTTAATTATCTCATTCTTATCTCACACATATAAAATCACTGACGTAATTCGTTTTTAATCAATTGATTTGTAAGACGAAACTAATAATGCTATAATAAATCAATTAATCGAACGAATAGGCGAATAGTAGCATTCTTTCAAAAGGTCATTTATTGATACGTGGAATTCACAAAAGTATGTAACATTGAACGCAGAGCTGGTACAGGAAGATGCAAGTAAACACTCTTGAAAAGGTGACCTCGATAGCTTACCGGTACCTCTGGATAAATCCATATCGGTTCTTAGAAACCTTTACTTTATAATTTTGATTGAAACCATATTTAATAGGTATGTGGTTGGAATAGAATGTTCTGAGCTGATGCGCACGATTTGCTTTCAAAACGTCGATCTTTTCATATATCAATTGTCGTGTCATATTCTAAGACGCGGAAGTGTCAGAAAAAACCTCTTTAATGTATAGAAGGGTTTGTGAAAGGGTTCTGTAGCTTGGCAATCATATCAATTTATGGAAACTGTATCAGTAACCAGTAAATCGCAGTTATACAGCTTTAAATTCTGTTTTAACCCATTACCACCTGCTGTACACACACACGTGTACATTTTTATATAATTTTTTCCTGGACACAAATATAAATGTACAATCGTTTTGTTTTTTAAAAGTAAAACAATATTATGTTACTAGCAGCTAAAAATACAAAAACAATTGCCGTAGGCGCAAAAATAAATGTAAATTCGACTATTTCATTTTATTCTCAACGTCACATAAGTAGGTTGTTTGTAAGTTTGGGTTATAATTGATTGAATTTTGCATTTCATGGTAAGTTTACATTATCATTTATTATTATAAGCTATTATAACAATACCAAATATTTTCACATTACATGATAAAAACTGTTCCACATTGTTTAGTGTGCTCTCGGTGCACCAACACCTGCACCCTGAAGGACCCTTCTGAGGCAAATGAAAACGCTGTTGCCGTGGCTGAATTTTGGTCAAAACGAATATAATTGTGGAATCATCGATACGACGAAGACGAAGAAGTGTACACGTCCGTGTACACTTACAGAGAGCGAATGTGTACCAAAAAAAAAATCCATACGAATTTGGAGGACATGATTGATCATTGAAGATAAAGCGAAATAACTGATTACCAACCCACAACGACTGCCTAAGGCTATAACAAGCTGTTGAATCTATTATGGCTGAAGCTGACAACGCGTAGATCGAATTGATCGTGGTCCCACCCGATCTTACTGAAGAAAGTAATTAAGTGGAAGATGCAAAGATGACTTGGCGTCTCTGAAGACAAACTGACACTGCCACTGCCAGTACTGATACTGCCACGTGATATACCAGGTGCGGGCGAATTTTTACGCTGGCAACCTTCAGATTAAGAATCGGAACGGAACAGTGGCGATGAAGAACTACTTTCTGGCCAAGATCTATCCCAAAGACGTGGTCGAAACGTAACGTCTAATAATTCTAGTTGAAGGACAATTTTTGCACCATTGGAACTAATTTTAAGTGTGGAACCACTAAGAAACGTTGGTGTTCTTCCTCAAAGGAAAAAGTAGATGTGAATATTCTACACCTGTTTCAAGACTACCCTACAATAGGGGAATAGGCGGTGTGAATCAAATGTATCAGTCCATAAGCCTTAACCGTGTCAGCATAAGACAAAAAAATGTGTCAGATGTTTATTTGTACCTATCTAGTTAATATGGGAGTCTCAAAGGCTTGATGCATACATATCTAACTAGCATAAAAAAAGTTTCTCTTTCAACTAGCTTTATGCGATCTATCCCAAGATCGTATTTACCCATCAATAAAACAAAGACATAATTTTTTGTGGTCAACCTCAAACTATGATGAGTATAAGCCTGAGTGGATTGTAAACCCCCTGCGGCGCATTATTTGCTATAGAACGCATCGTTAGCGTTGCGCTAAATGTCTTAAAAGTCTTTGCGTAGAGCGCAATGCTTTGGTAAATTTTACACTTGATCTGCCCTTTTTACACACCCGTGTACAGGTCAGGTGTTTTCTTTCTTTTCAGTATTGTTTGTTACTTTTAATTACATTAATAATAAAAGATAAACCGTAATTTTACTATGGGCCTTAATGGGTTAACCCCACATTTGTGTTGTATTGTAAAACTAGCTTTTCCCGCGGCTTCGCTCCTGAGGTTTCTCACAGGAATCGTGCATTTTTTTCTAGATAAAAGAGCTTGTTATCATTGTAAGATTTTGGCCCCGTCTCGTCTCAAAATCAGCTCTTTCTCTGTACTTCCAGAGAAACACAAACAGTTTTACCCTTTTTTTCCAGACTGCGCGACGCAAAGAGTGCTGTGTTTATTAGTCTATGTATGTATGTTTGTTCCTATGTGGCGTTCTAGAGACCAAAAGCGTAGGGCGATTTTGATGTCTCTCACGTCAATCACTTCGTTTTAACTTTGCGAATGTCATGCTACAATAGAATTGAAAAAAGGAAATGGCGGCTTTTGGGCGCCAATGTTGTGGGGTTCCCAATATTTTTTTATTCCAAAGCTGTCGTGTGGGGTATCAACATGAAGGGATTTAATAGGTGATTATAAACATGTATACCATTTATATGTTTAAAATAATTAGAAAAAAAAAGATAATTAAAAGTCCCGACTGCTTAAAGAGCGAACTAAAAATACGTAAAAATGAAGAAAATCATGCTGTGCAGTCGGAGGCTACATAATCGAAGCTAACTGACTAACATAACATAATCATATGTATCCTCCGACTGCACAGCATGATTTTTTTCTTGTTTACTTATCTTTTAGTATTGTAGTTAGACTACAGCCTAAAAGTTTTCAGTATTCTATTAAACATCAAATAAGCACCCGTCTCTATGGCTTTAAAAATGGTTAGACATAAACATAATACTGAACTCTACAAAAGATAGTAAAAGTTCTATCAAAAACGGTACCTACCTACTCTAATGAAATGAAAAAAAAACAGTTCTGATCATCACGGAATGTTATCTTTATATGGCGATAGGCAATAATAGGCCTTATACCGTTTATACTAATAGTGTTAATGGTATTTTTAACAACTATTTTTTACATTATTATTAGCAAAATAGAGCGCTAGATATAAATAGACTTACGTTAAATTAATTGATAGATTAACATGTTTACACTATTGAAGCGAATATTTTTAGAAGTTAATTAATAACACAATAACATTACAAGATTTGCATGATAATGATCACTTGTAATTTATTTCCTTGATCTACATAATTGATGTCCCTTTAAAATAATTAAAAATATTTTATTAAGGTCAAAAATGATGTCGAAGATGATAAACGAGATCAATGCTCAATCAACATGTTGTTGTTTTATATGCAAATTAAAAATCATCCAATTTAATGCCTATAAAATAACGCAAATCGAAATGCCAATCTATCGACGAAAAACATTATTATAAAGAATTTGCAATCAAAACAGCAGGAGGCGTAATTATTTTGTAATTCTGCCTCTTCTTAAATGACTCTTGACAAGGGAGCTCCGGTGTCGTTAACGCTATAGCAAATATGTTTTTAATTTAAAATAATTAATTCAAACTGAATAGAGTGATAAATTATTAAGTGATTTAAATTGAATCGAGAATAAATCATAGATTAATCACTTTTATGTTAACGTGAAAACCAAAATATTGATAGTCTTGGTAGCATGTAATTTACACTATGAGAATAAAATTGAAAGTCTACTTAGTGTTATTGACTCGATGACTGATTGAAAAGCAAAAAAGATATGTAGGTTTTAACCATTTCTAAATATACTTAGATGTTATTGAAGAAGTGGTAGATGATTGATGCGGTATTTTTACAAAATCGGTCAAGTTTAATTTGGTCGCATATTGTTCAAGCTTCAAATACGCGTCATATATCTGCAAAGTGTTATGGATATGTGCAATTTTATTAACCAACTTAGCGGTATTCTGACAGCTTCATAATCGAGTCGACAAGCATGAAATGTTCTACCTTCAATTTACTTTTTGAGTTGCTCGTAATCCGCTCATCAACACTTGCCAACACCTCAGTATCATATTCGTCTTTTTTAAAAACAGAACCCTAAATTTCGTGCGAGTCGTATTTAGAACAAAAAGAGGAAGACTTAAAAATAAATGTCATGGCTGGTGGGCGCGACACGCGGTGCCAAAATCTCGAGTAAGGACGATCGCGAAGGTCGCATTCCGATGTCAAGTTTCCTTCTTTTTTTCTAAGTGCCAATGCACCCCGATAAAATGGCGTCCATGGCGGGTTGGGGTCGATCACATCGCCACCATTCTGGCAGCTTCTGACAAAACCTGTCCTGCACCTGCTCCAACAATAAAAGTAAACCCCAAATTGACGCCAATCAATACAATTGTCATTAAAATTATGACGATCCTTTCTGCCTACCCGAGATTGCAACACGATGAAATTTTTAATTTGTCAAGTTTTTTTTTAATTTGTCATTCAATTTCAATTTGGTCATGCTTCTTCTTTTTCTCCGCATCGATGATTCCATTTTTAAGGTTCCGTACCCAAAGGGTAAAAACGGGACCATATTACTAAGACTTCGCTGTCCGTCTGTCTGTCTATCTGTCACCAGGCTGTATCTCATGAACCGTGATAGCTAGGCAGTTGAAATTTTCACAGATGTATGTATTTCTATTTCTAAAAACAGAATAAAATAAATATTTAAGTGGGGCTCCCATACAACAAACGTGTTTTCTTGCCGATTTTTGCGATAATGGTACGGAACCCATCGTGCGCGAGTCCGACTCGCACTTGGCCTGTTTTTTTTGGTCATGCTTTGTTAGCAAGAGCTTTGTTAAACCAGTGGTGTCTCATCCCATACAAAGAAACCGTGTCGACGTTCTATACTGATTATTCTGATTATTTTTTGTACATCGATGGCATTCGGTTCCGTTCCTTTCCGTTTCACGGATATAGATGGTGATCTATCTATCGCCGTGGAACGGTCCCGAACGCGATCGATTTACAAAAAATAATCGGTAAAATCAGATGAAAAAAGCTAGTTACGTCGGCACGGTTTCTTTGTATGGGATGAGGCATCTGTATGCTGGTATTATATTATCTGTGGTTAAACTAATTATGAATCAGAGAGGCACTACGCCAAAATGAAATCTTATTCCAATAATATAATATCAACGTCAATGACGTCTTGGATGCATCTTGTGTTGGAATGTTAAACGGTACTCATTTAGACATTCCCTGATATTTACTCGATGACCATATCGATGATCGTAACAAAATTAATTGAATGGCAGTTACCTAAGTCAATCAATTTTTTATTAGGCCAGATCATTTTAGGGTATTTCATTCCGATACTTAGTTGCAATGTCATATCAATAACATTATTTTATGATTACAAGATAGCGGTACGTTTCATCTAGATTTAAAGTTAAATTACATTGAAAACATTACTGAATACTAAATGCAAATGGCAACGACTCCAAAATATTATTCCATTTAGCTGTTTAAGGAATGTTATCATTTGAAGATCGTTCTTCAAATATAATTTTGATTGCATCAAAGCAGCCAAATTGCTTAATAACTTGAGTTTAATGCCATTTGCAGATCTTAGTCAAAGCTGAATCGAGATCAATCTTAGATGAACTTTAAGAAAATATTATATTGCTTATCTTACCGATATTATTAATGCAAAAGTTTGGATGGATGGATGGATCTGGATGAAATTTGGCACGGAGATAGTATTTTTTAAATTATAGATAGACTGGCGGTTGACCACTATCTCACCTGATGGTAAGCGATGATGTGGTCGACGGTGAAGAACTGTTGCCAAGAATTAACCTATTCTCTCTTTGCTTGCAGGCTATCGAGAAACACAGACACTGATTATAGTCTGGAATAGCACACAGACTACTTTTTAGGGTTTCGTACCCTAAGGGTAAAAACGGGAGCCTATTACGAAAGCGAAGGCAGACGGCGACAGGCAGACGGACCGCGAAGTCTCACTTCGCGGTCCGTCTGCCTGTCTGTCTGTCTATCTGTCACCAGGCTGTATCTCATGAACCGTGATAGCTACACTGTTGAAATTTTTACAGATGATGTATTTCTGTTGCCGCTATAACAACAAATACTAAAAACAAAACAAAAAAAAAATTAAGTGGGGCTCCCATACAACAAACGTGATGTTTTTGCCGTTTTTTTGCGATTGTGGTACGGAACCCTTCGTGCGCGAGTCCGACTCGCACGTGGCTGGTTTTTTTATCCCGGTACTATGATCCCGTGGACTGATTTCCGACTATCACGCGAGTGAAGCCGCTGGCTAGAAGTTAATAGTAGTTAATAGTAAATGTTTTATGAAACCTTTACGTTAAATACCTATGCTTAGTGCCTAAGTAAAGAAAATATAAAAATTTAATGAAAAATATAAGTAAAATCCTTTTTCAACACACTTGCTCACAAAATGGCTCTAATTTCACCGCAATTATTCACCTATTAACACCTATAGTCAAACTGTGACTTTTTCATTATTATTATTCACAAGTGAGTTATAGAGTTTTTATTTTATTTTATTGGATGTGTTGCTTTGTTCTTAAAAAAGTTTCGATACAAAAAAGATCGTGCTCAATAGTACAAGTAATTAAATGTACCTATTGCTTGCTCATTATATCAACTAAAGTTATAAAATACGTTAAGGAAATTATAGCGCCTCTACTATCACACATAATTAATCTTTGCATTTCAGATGGTTTATTCCCAAATAGCCTAAAACAAGTCATCATTAAACCGCTTTATAAAAAAAATTATAAAAGTGATGTTCAAAATTATAGACCTATTGCAAAAATACCAGTATTCTCAAAAATTATTGAGAAGGTAATCTATAATTCCATATATTTTTACTTCGAAAAATTCAATCTTTTTTGCAATGAACAAAAAGGCTTCAGAAAGAATACAAATATTAATATGGCTCTATTTGACCTGCTATCTAGTGTAATGACATCTGTAGATAAGGGTAATCCTGTGTGTGCTATACTGACTGATATGACAAAAGCGTTCGATTTCGTGGATCATAAGATATTGCTGCAAAAATTGCATGGGTATGGCATAAGAGGAAATATCTTGAAACTCCTAGAATCATATTTGAGTGACCGAACTCAATGTACAGAAATCACTAGAATTTGTCCCATTACTAAATTGGAGATAAAATATTTATCTAAACCAAGGCATGTAAAATATGGTGTACCTCAAGGTAGCGTACTGGGGCCACCCCTTTTCTTAATATACATTAATGATCTTCCAAAAACTATAGATCATAAGATGGTATTATTCGCAGATGACAGCACGACTATTGTGGAATATACTAATCCTAATAATTACCAAAATGACATAAATAATTCTCTGAGTGACATTATAAATTGGCTTGACAAAAATAATCTTGTAATTAATTTAAATAAAACAAATGTTATGCATTTCCACCAGCGCCGTAAGAATCCACTAGTTAATGTTGCCTATAATAACTGTAGAATAGAAGAGGTTACAAATGCAAAATTCTTGGGTATAACTATAGATAATAAACTAACCTGGAAACCTCACTTAGAGGAAATCTGCAAGCGTGTGAGTAAATCTGCATATCTATTATTACAATTATCCAAGAAAGTAAATACCGACACACTTTTAAGAGCTTATCATGGATTGGTCGCTTCTATTCTGAGATATGGTGTTGTTTTTTGGGGGCAGTCAACCAATAGAGAACTTATATTCAGGATGCAAAAAAGATGTATACGATCAATGTGTGGTCTAAGAACAACGGATAGTTGCGTTCCTTACTTTGAGAAATTAAAAATACTGACTTTTCCATCTTTGTATGTATTGGAAACTGCATTATTTGTAAAAGCAAATCAACAATTATTTCAAAAATTCGCAGCAGTTAAGAGAACCCCAATTCGTGCCCAATATGAGAATCTGTTATGTCAATACAAGTGTAAAACTGCTTTATTGAAAAAGAGTTTCTTTGGTACTGCTCCAGATATTTATAATAAAATACCTGATAATATTAAATGTATGCCTCTAAACAAATTTAAAAAGTCCCTTCGGGGGATATTACTAGAGAAGTGCTATTATAGTGTAGATGAATTTTTAAACGATATTTCGCTTGTATAAAACTCTTAATGTGTTTTTGTTTTTTGTTAGTCTTACTCTAATTGAATAAAAAATTTGACATAACGATTATTGATGGATTTTTAAATAGTGATATAGTGATTTTTAATTGAATTTAAATTGTGACAATAATGATTTTTTATTGAATTTAAGTTTTGACATTGTAATTTCATTTTAATTAAAATTTTGACATAGTGATTTTTTATTGAATTTAAATTTTGACATTGTAATTTCAATTTAATTTAAATTTTGATATTGTACTTTATTGTTTGTCTAGTGCAACTAATTTTGTACGCCATAAATGGCAAAACATGTAGCCACCTCATATTAATATAAGACCTTCTTACTGTACTCATGTTTTACAAAATAAATAAATCTTATCTTATCTTATCATTTCATGCAACTTCGTATTTAAATAGATAATTTCAACTTGTAAGAGTTTAATAAAAAAAAACACTCAAATATAAATTTTGTTTTCTTTGTAATAAAGAAACCTTAAAATTCCCCATTTTGTACTTAGCTAAAACGCGATCCGCAAAAAAACAAAAAAAAAGAAATCTCATTATTTTAGTCTATGGCCGATCGCCATTGTTAGATGCGCGCGCATAGGAAAACTGATTATTAATTCGTTTTCACTGTTAAAAATGTTTTGTTTTGTATTATTCTCTTCACAAGTGTGTTGAAAAACGTCGTATGATACACGTGCGTATTGATTATTACCGTCCTCGGCTCTCTTAAGACCCTCACCTAACGGCTCAGATCTCAATGGTGCCTCAGCGGTAATCACCAACATTACACACTTGTACCATAATGTACTATTATGTATCCGTATTATCTTTTGATTTATGCTTTTGTTTTCACCATTTAAAAATAAAAAATGAGTCCTCTGTCTTCTTCCATATCGTCACTTCTCATCACTTTGGATCGGCTTTCCTAGTCTTGAAGCGCCACCTTGTTTCGCTGATAAGCATCGTCAGTACCTACTCATGTATTTTTAACACTCGTCATCCAGGATGTTGGTGGTATACCTCGGCCTCTTCTATGCGTCGTCATGGATAGGCACTTATTCACCACGTGGTTATCTGGTCCCCGAATTACAGGACCGTACCATCTTTCGGTTAGCCTTTCAGCGATGTGTCAACTTTCCATGAATATTACCTTATGATTATGCCCCAAACATTTTGCAGTCCTAGGGTTCCTTGACCTTTTGCAGCCCAAGTAATCTTAAGCGCTCATTTTGTGCCTTCTAAATTAGTTACCTATATTTTATGGGCTAGAAGCCTGGCTTACATATAATGTAGGTAACATGTAAAGGTTGCATGCTGTAATTATATTCTAATTTATTAAAGTAAGTGACATAATTATTAAACTAAATAAAATAAACTGCCTCGTTAGTCTAGTGATTGCAAGCGCTACTGCTGAAAATGAAATCCTGCGTTCAATTCCCGGGTGCTTCCATCTAGAATTTCTCAAAAACAACCTTGAGCCTGTATTTACACAGACAAGAAGAGCAATGTACAATAAAATGTAAAATATTTTGTAAATATATAGTTGGTGTTCCTAACAATAAATAAATTCTGTAATAATAGTATATTATGCAACTAGTGAATAAAGGACGAATTAAAAGCAAGGGCCATAGATGAATCACGAACAAGTGAAGGATTCTAAAAACTGAATCACGACCGTAGGGAGTGATTCAAGTGTTAGAATCCTGAGCGACGCGAGTGATTCATGGCCCTCAATATAAATCCGTTTTATTCAAGAGTTGCATACTATATTTTATACCATAACTACGAGAAAAAGAAAGATTTAAGCGCACAAGGAATAATAATTAATAAATGTTTTATTTATTACCTTCAAAATTTACAAAAAATGTGAAAACTCAGAGTTTCACATTTTTTGTTAATTGAAGCTGAGCTAGGTAACAGCATCTGTATTTCAGGGGCCAGTGACTACCTCCGTTACGTTACATAATAATAATTAATTAAACACCAATGCAATAAATTTTAGAAATATAATCCAAATAAGTATTCACTAAACATCCCAGACTAAAATCAAAATCATTATTGTAATCCTAACAAACGAAAGTCGAATATACTTTGTACAAGGAGTTAGTATCGAGTATTTTATGCGCAAGGAGGTTGTATAGCATTGAGATGGATGCCGAATATATATTGGTGTGTTCTAAATTCAAACACCAAAACAGTGATTAAAAGTGGTTTTTATTCACTGTTTTCAGTGAATTAAATAAACTTTTTAGAGGGGGAATGGTATAAACCTTATTGCAACATACACGCTGCGCTGGCTGTAAATATTTCTCTCTGCTTTTGAAGAGTCTTTTGAATATGGAACATGATTTGAAAAATACACGCAGAAGAGGATTGGTAGTAGTCTGACAATACATAGGTCCGTTTTGATAATAACATAACGTGAATTTAATTTTATAGGAATATAAATCCTATATCGACTATTATTTATTAGCAGTTTGTCCCTGTTTTAGCGTACCTGTGCCATTTTGCACACATAGTTGCAGGACAATTTTGCATAGAATGACCGGTAGGTAGCAGGTCGTCATACTCCTAAAACAACAATAAAAAAATCATGAGTGCATCAATAAGGATTTGGGCAAAAAGTTTACAAACAAAACACTAAAGATGTCAACATTTTTCAAATATTGGTTTAGGAAGCAATATTTTAAAGTTATCGGTGCAAAAACGATTAAATTCAAGAGCCAATTGAAGTCTTGGAATGTTTGTCTAAGTCATCTTAATGTCTTTCGGAAATGAGTAACAAAAATAATATGAAACCAATATTTTGATATTTGGAATCTTAAAAAAATATTTGACCATCCTTTACGATACACATACGTACCTAGGTATATAAATGAGATAACTTGACAACTGTAATTCTTAAAGGGTTAGATATAGCCTAGGGATGGCAACAAACACAAAGAGTGGCACGTGTGCCAATAGCAAGGTATAAATAAAAAAATAAAAATAAATTGATGGTTCGAGGGGGAACCGATCACTATTCCGAATCTTTTTTGATCGAATTTCATTTTGCCGAAAACTATTGACCGACGTCTTTTTTGCTATATACAATATTTGTCATAATTTCAGATCATCGGAGTATAAATTACCATTGGTATTACTTTACAGAACTATATTTCACCGATTTACAAAATAACTTTTTGCTTTTGGCCGAAGCCTCTTTTGAACTTTTTTCATTTGCCATATTTTCATCATACCGAAACAACATTTTAGGGAATATTATTTAGTCACAAATATATAGCCGGTAACTTGGTAGCATTTTCAATTTAAAATTGAAATAGTATCATAAAAAGTCGTTGTGCTACAAAATTTTGTGACAGAATCGAATCGCTGCAAAATGATGTCATGCATTAGACATTTTTATTAATTATTTATTTAAAAGAATTTATCCAAGAGCGAGCAAAGCGAGCTCGGGAATATAGGGCACCCCGACACGTATAGGTTAGGTTCGAAGGGGATGTCCGTCATCTCCTTCATGTTAGGTTACTTTAGACTCTGCAGACAGAAATACAAGGCTCCGTCGACAATTTTTTTTCAAGTCGCTGTTTTTTAAATATAATATGTATTCGCCCACTGTTTCTCTCTCACTTAGTATTTTGATATGTATTTAAAAATAAATATTTCGAACAAATGTTATTTCGGCTAAGTGTAACTTCGGTAAAAAGTTTTTCGACCAAGTGAAACGTCGGAGTAACGAAAAAATTCGAATTGATAATATTGTCCTATTATCAATTCGAATTTTTTCGTTACTGAGACAGTGGCAGACGTGACTTCGATGAAGTAAAAAAACACGGTACGATAATAGTTGAAAAGTTTTAGGTGAAATGAAATTCGGTCAAATGTTTTTCGAACTTATGATAGGTAACCGGTTCGAGGTGGTCAAAAAGTAAAGCTGTAAGTAATAGTAGATATCTAGTATTATTTTTTAATTTTTTGTTGTTAATTAGTTTTTTAAGCAAAAATATTAGACATACGAAAAAAACATGTAGGTATTAAAAATAATGTATATGAATCAATAATATTTATTTTTTTCAAACCTTTTAACCTAGTTGTTACTAAGGAGTTCCTATGCTTTAGAAAGTAAACGTTTTACGGCACTAAAGTGAACAAAGGGGCGAGTCCATTGTCATCAAAAGGTCAAAAATTCAGACTCCTCGTTGCTACTGAAAATTTTCAGATGTACAAACCCCTGCCCGAACCAGGAATCGAACCTAATCAACAGGAACAACTCAGCAGCAGCGCTTGCGACCCCGCTAGACTAGCAAGAATTATTTGCTGAAAACAAAAATAGGTATAGATTGTTCAACTCATCTGTGCGCGCGACGCCATGTGTGCGTGCGCTTGTAATTATACATTATGCATTTGTGTGGCAGTGACGCGGCAGTCGTCGTCCGAGCAAACAACCATCCACACATAGCGCCGCGCGCAAAGATGTGTTGAACTATCTATAACTACATTTTGCACTACTTGCAGTTATTCACTTATAGAAAAAGTGAAAATGTCGGTGGCTGGAGGCTTGTGGTTTTAGTTACAAAATGACTACTGTAAGACAAGACAAATAGAAAGAATATAACTTTTACTACTTTTTTACTTTTGTTTTAGGATGAATTCTAGCTTTAACAAAAAAGACAAAGAATAATACATCTAATAATTAATGTGTACCTAATCTTTGAACCATTGCTGCATTGCTCAGTAACAATTACATTGGTTTAGGTTACAAAACGATTGTCACATGAGAATCTTGTGTTCTCCAACATACAATAGATATCAATTCCATTATATTTTGATCATAATTGCCAATTCAATGATTAATCACTACGCTTCTGTAATTGTTTAGATTGGCACCCATCATGCTACAGATGCCAAATTTCGACATTGTTCCCGAACTGTAATTAGGTGACACAGTAACCATAATAGTAAATATCATGCAAATATCAACTAGAGACTACGTAGAATGGAATTAAGAGGGTCTAGACAAAAGGACAGCGTTAGCGATATCGATTGTCAAAATACCATAACATATCGGTAGCATAGGTATATCAATTCAATTTTGGTCTTTTTGACAATCATCGGTGCTAATAGAACCGATACCAAGGATGTTAAAACTAAATTCTTCTGATTGAAAAAAAATGGTAGCCTTATCAACCAAAGCTTTGATTTTTAGATGGATGATGCCTTTAAAACAAATGACATAATTATTCCAACTAAAATCCACCTCGAATCATCATATTTCTTTGTTTTTTTTCTAAATTATGCTTTGCCCCCAAAGCATAATTTAGGAGTTTCTTCCTGTACCTTGGGTGCGTTTACAAAAATTTAAACTCATATGCACAAGATATCCGCTGATATAGGATCCGCTGGTTGCAGGACGCACGGGACCGGTCAATGGTGCGACGCTTGGGGGAACCTTAGGAGCAGTGGACGTCTTTCGGCTGATATGATGGTGATGCACAAGATACCCAGACCTATCTGTAGGTCATACAAGTATTTATTCCGTGCCGGAATCGAACCCGCGACACGCAGCGCAGCAGCCTATCGCTCAAACAATCAATTTGACAGTTATAGATACTTAGTTTGTTATTTAATGACATTAATCACAGGATGTTTCCCTTGTCTTGGCGATTGAGTCGAGTTAAGGTCCTTCAAACAGACTTGGAATATGCGCCTTAAATTGTGATCGAAGTAGACTTTACAGAATAGCCCAACAGGTTGTAAAGACATAACAAAAGTGTTAACGATCCTGCGTAGTTCCTTAAATTTGAGGGTCATGACCTACTTTAACCACTATCCCTACATTTAGCGAAACATGGTTTTTTGTTTATACCTCTGGGAGAGGTTCTGCCTCCTTAGCCAAGTTACAAACGTTTCCTATCGAATCTCTTTCTACAATCGTTAACGCCTTCTATTTGTGTGGGCTGACCACGTGACTTAACGTTCAGATATGTCATTCCCATATATTGATTCGTTTTCTACTAGCGTTATCGATTGTAGATTGTAAACTTGGCTACAGATGCTGCTGAACTTCACCTTTTTGTAGGACAGAGGCTTCTGGTCTAGTTGAAGGACTTTCGAAATGAGAATATAGTTTGAAATGAGTCGTATTATTATGATGCGTCAATTTATGATGAGATAAGAGTAACGTAAGTATCTGTTATATTGAAGTTTCTGTTATTTAAGTTTTTTGTCAATATGTGACCAAGAAATTGCTGATATGTTGTATCATTTTAACAGTTATTTCATAAACGAAGCAGAAATTCATTCTTTGGTCAAAAATAAACTGAACATTTTGCAGAAAATAAAGATTTTTATTTTATTTAATTTTTTATAAAGTTGGGTTAATGTTGACATTTTATTTTTATTGAAGAATATTATTTAACGCTACCTACAAATACATATAAAGATATGAAATGTGATCCTTAAATATGTAAAACAATATAATAACATTGACATTGATGGTGACAATCAAAATTATGGTAATCGCACAAAAACCAAACGCAAAAAATAAAATAAAATAATATGAACAAAAATGAAAAAATAAGTAGGTAAATGTTTGTTAGTACGACCTAGGTTTAAGACCACCAGAAGTACCTAAAGGTATCTAAGCTCAACCCACCGGGCAGCCTCATTTTGAAACAAGCGCAAAACCAAAGTTTCAAAATGAGGCCGGCAGGCTTATTACGTATCTTTTGCAAGAGCAAAACGATAGCGATCAAACGCTTTATGTCATAAAAGTCGGAATTACCTGCAGTGTAGGTATGGTATAAGTCCTACACAATTGTTTGCTAATCGCTCGTTGTTTGTCAAATGCATTTAGTTAAAAAAAAAACGCCAACCACTCTAAAACTTCTGTATGGAAGAGCAATTATTGCGCAAAAACTTCTATCGTTTTGCTCTTGCAAAAGAAACGTAATAAGCTTGCGACCTCTCGGCCGCCGGCTTTGGTGTGTAGACACTTTAATAAGCACAATAATAGAATTGACATTATAAAAATAAAACAAGAGCACTCGCAAGCCAAGGACTCAAATGATATTGACACAAATGCTGAGTTGGAAAACTATGCCTTAAAAAACAAACGCAATATTAAAATTTTAGATTTTTGCAAGGTTTCGCTGCCGTGGCATATCCCAGAGAAACCTTGCATTTTACAAGATAAAAAAGTTAATATAAAAAATAAAAAAACCTCAACTGACCGAGAACACATCTCATCCTCCGACTGCACATAATGATTTTCTTCTTGTTTAGGTCTTTTTAGTTTGCTTATTAAGCAGTCGCGTTTCTTTTTTGATATTTTTTACTAACTTTTTTACAATTAACTTTTAATTTAACATTATTTTTCGAATGATGTACCTTTAAAAACCCTTTATTTTGATGCCCCAAACGATAGGTGTGAAAGGAAAAAAATTAGGCCCTCACTATATTATGGCGCTATATTATGGCACTATTTTTCTATTTTCCAATTTTAATGTAGCCAGTAACACTCGTAAGGTTAAGACGCATCAATTGACGTAAGAATCATCAAAATCGGCCAACGCGTTTGGTCTCTAGAATGCCACATAGGAACAAACAAACATACATACATAGACTGATAAACACATTACCCTCCTTCGGCAGTTGGGTTAAAAGCCAATAAGTCTTTAATCTTCTTTCAATCCTTTTAGTGAAAGAATTTTAGATGATTTAACCTTTCATAGATTACCGTTTAATCTGTGCCGTTTATAAAACATTTATGAACAACAAATATTTTATCTCTTTATAATTTTAACAGATTAGATACTCTCGATCTTAAGCATATCAGTCATCCTTAAACACAGCGAGTGACAATAGTTATTTGTGTTACAAGCTAAGAGCTAAGCGATGGATTCATAGATGGATTTATAGAAGAATCACGAGCGTAGCGAGGGATTCTAACGTAGAATCCTGAGCTTAGCGAGGAATTCAATATACGCCGCCCGAGAACAAAATATTTTGTCCCCGAGTGATACACACTATTTTTCATCACTACCTAAGAGAAAAATAAAAAGCTACGAGTACCTACCTACTCGAAACTAGTATTTCCTCTATGGCGAAGCCTAATGTGAAAAATTTCCAAGAAAAAATAAATTTAAAGAAAGAACTACAGTTTTTTTAAAGCACATTGCCGCCATAACTTAGAACCAGCCAGTATAACTTATTCAAACATATGCGTTCGACCTATTTGGTTAACTTCACATACTTATCAACAAAGAGTAAGTATAATACTAACTCCTTACTAACCAATCACAAAAATGAGTTTATCACCATAGAGAATTGAATGTTAGTTAGTGATATTTTTTTTTACATTTGATCTTCACGCGAGCGCCTCCAACCCAACTACGCAAATCTATCAGAAGCACGAAGCGGACCAATCAGAAAAGAGAAAGCTCAAACTCCTAAGGGCGCAAAATTGGATTTGGCTCCCGCTATCCTCTATAGACAATTTTATTGTCGTTTTTCGAATAGGTGTGATGAAAAAGTATATTGACATGAAGGAATTGACACGAGAACGCAAAAAGAAACATGGGAGCGCAAGTGATGACAAAACACGATCAACGATATTTTATAATAACGTCAGTCGATTTTTTTAAAAGCACACAAAACAAATACAAAGTATTTTATTTGTTCTTGTTTTTATTTCTGTTGTTTCTTTACATACTAATTGACTTGTAAACTTAGTAGCCTGAAGTACTTAAAGAAGAACTAGACTGCTGGATAATAAACGTTTTTTGTTTGCGTTGTATAATTTACTTTGAAATAACTTTCAGCTTTTCTTTTATTAGTTTAGCAAAAAGGTAACGTTTGAGTTTTTGCATTAAATTACAAAAAAAGAAGAAAGCATTCATTTGGTAATTTTTTTTCAAAAGTTTCTTAGGGCATTCAGATCTTATGATTCTTAGGAGAGGGTACGTTCAGAAGTAGACTGCGAAGCTTGTTGCAGTGTTAAAAGAGATATATCTTTTTATGACCGACGTTATTAACCTACTTCATTAAATTAGGAGTGATGATCTGACTAGGCAGCCTATTTGGCTATTTGGCATCACAAACGATGCACCGTCTCTTGTACTGCTCGTTGTTCAAAAACACTCGACCACATTTGCGAGGCCAGCACTCAACGTACCTTAGTATTGATTGAATAAAATTTAAATTGAGAACAATGAACCATCGATATGAAGAAAAATAAGAATTAATCTATGGACTCAGAAACGATATTTTTAATCTTACAAGTAAACAAGAACATATTTTCTACGAATCCATTCAAATCATTATTAAGCGTTAAGGTGACATACATTAAAACAAATACCTAAATTATTAGGAAATAATGTTTATCATCATGTTTTGAGGAAAAACTTTATAAAAAAGTAAAATAGCGTGACTGTACTTCAGAATAATTTAGATTTAGGCGCCATCGAATTAATAGTGTCGGCATTTTTGCGGTTAGGGTGTCTCTAAATGTTTTATGCTTAATGGAATTAATAAAAATCAAAATTATGATAGTTATAAATTATACAGTAACTACTAAAGTAAAGTGTTTTCACAAATGATCGCGAAGTCAATTGGAACTGGTAAAAAAGGTAGGTATAAATAAATCATCAACAAAATTCTTCCAGCCAAAAGACGCGACTTCTTCTGCTGGAGAAAAGCCTGAAATGTGGCCACGTCAGCGGAGCCTGTGCTTTCTGCATTTAGCGCACTCACGTGGCGACATATGTACTTACTCGTAGATATTACTTTAAAAATATACACACAGTGGGTTTTAGAAAAGTTGAGCACTAGATTGGAAATTAATCATACTTGAAACACTAGCGTTTACATATTAACTCCTATGCATTCCACTAGCAAAGGACCTCTCGACATGTCTCCCTATATTCTTCAACTAGGTACCAGGTACATCCCCCCCGGTGGGTTCCCGCATTGTCGAGGCGGAGGGGCACAGTAACCGTGGCTAGACACCCACGTCACGAGGGGCCGCTCGTCAGGGCTTTTGCCGACAAGCCGACGACGTACCGGCCAACTAGGTTGCGGTGCTGCCTGGGCGACATCGCAACTGAGGCGGGCCGCGATGTTGTATGGGGCCTCCCAAACCCATACGATATAGCGGCTGAAGGTTGGAGGCCGTGGCGGGAGAGGAGTGCCGGTATTGCGGTGCGCCGCTCTCCCTACCTTCCGCGGCCTGGACGGGGCCGCCACCGTCTGATGGCGGAGGGGAGGAGTGTCGGTAAAGCATTGGTCGCTCTGCCTATCCCTTGCGGCCGACAAATGGTAGTTGGCGGGGCCATTGACCTTGACCCGTCACAAGGGGACCAAGGGTGTCATACACGGGGTCGACTGGCACCCATGTGCTGGTTTGGTCCCTGGGTTAGTCACGGCGCACAGTGTGTTCTGGTGCGCCAGTGATGGCGGGTACCCCCCAGAGGAGGGTCCAGTGATGGACAGCCGCGGCGGGTTCGTGGTGAGTGAACGCGTGCCCGTGTTCCCGCCATAAGTGGCACAGGAGGACACCGTGTAGTTTTAGTGGGTTGGAGTCCCACATAACTGCGCTATCTCCCCGTGGTAGCGCAGTATGCATGAGAATTACTCCACGAAAAAAAAAAGTTACCAAGCACATTATTAACCCTGCTACCTTCGTTTGCCCTATAATTTGAATTGCAATAACCGTCTCACATTATTTTAATAACTGTTCAACTCCAATTAAGATAACGTTTTGAATTCAATACCGAAAACCCCCAAAAGAGCAACGACACATTTATTATACGAGCATTCTTGATTAGTGTTTAACATTTCGTTAAACACTAATCTTACTCCTAAAGTATGACTAAACTCTTATATGCTTGCTAAAAGGTTTAAGCCAAAAGCTGTTTATTAATCAACCGTTAATGCATAAGACACATGTCAAATTATTGTAAGTTTAAGATTACACAACAAAAAGAAAAGTTAAATTATTGCAAATAATGCTAACGTATTGTAAATATTGCTTTTGGTGGTTTATTCTTGAATTTAAGATCGAGACCCTCAATAAATAATAACCACTTTATTTCCTGCTTTAAGGTTGACGACCTGTAAAGGATATAAAATCGTGCGAACTCTAACTTTAATATTTTATTGAAGAAAGGAGGGAAAATTTCAAGCAGATCCATATGAAACATCTTTCGGTAGTCGGTACCCAAATACGTAGAAAAGCATGAAATTATTCATGACTGAAATTATTTTTTGTTCATAATTTTTCGGGGCTACTGAACTCTTTCTAGACTGCCGCAGTAAAACCTTTTTGGGCATACGCTACTGTAATTCTGATTTGGTCGGTCCACTTTATTTAACGAATTCATATATTGTCCCTTTACCGGCAGTCGGGTAAAAAAGGCAACACTTAGGGGAGGCTTATGTTCAGTGTCTTTCGGCGAACATGATGATGATGAAAAAAATTTCGATATCGAAAGCCATTTGATAAAATATAGTGTTATACTTATAGATTATACTATTTACCGCCCGCGGCGCCGCCCACGTAGTAATAGTATTTCCCCTTATAACTTTAAAAACTTACTTTAAGAGCTTATGATGCTAGAGATATTTCTGTAAAGTTTCGACAAAATCCGTCCAATAGTTTTTGCGTGAAAGAGTAACAAACATCCATCCATCCATCCTCACAAACTTTCACGTTTTCAGGGTCCCGTACCCAAAGGGTAAAAACGGGACATAATTACTAAGACGCCGCTGTCTGTATGTATGTCACCAGGCTGTATCTCATGAACCGTGATAGCCAGACAGTTGAAATTTTCACAGATGATGTATTTCTGTTGCCACTATAACAACAAATACTAAAAACATAATAAAATAAATATTTAAGTGGGGTTCCCATACAAGAACGTTATACTTTTGCCGTTTTATGCGATAATGGTACGAAACCCTTCGTGCGCGAATCCGACACGCACTTGGCCGGTTTTTTAATAGTAAGTAAGATTTTATCTTACGGAGGTCGGTCGACACTAACAGGCGTCTAACCGCAGCTGTAGTTTACAAAGTTTTGGTCCAACAGATTTATTCATTCCTAGTAAGTTATAAATTATTAAAATAAAATTTTTACGTCCAAGCATATAGAAGTTATTATACAGTAGCTATATCAGGTAATAGCTACTGTATAATAACTTCTATAATATGGTATATTTTTCCAATTAAATGGGCCTGTGGACAAAATTACAATATTAATTTGATATAATTACTTTTGTATCAATATTATTATATGTATTAATTAGTAAATTAAGCAATCATAGATTCATGATAATTTGCAAGTTAAACAAATAATGATTAAAATACATTAAAGTATAATTCGTGTATTGCTTTTAATTAATATGCAATGACGTAGTATGAATATTATTATTTATTTTAAACATTTTGCTCTACTTACATTGACTTAATTAAAAGTCTTGGTTACCTGGGGGTGACCATAAGCTCTTAGAGCAAGGTTATTTTTAGTATGCTTAAATGACAGATGTATCTGACTTGTAGACATCTGTCCCTTTTTCACAGTCGACCATAATATATTTGATAAGTCTTGGTATGAGAACTGATCGCATAGCTTCAATAAACTTATATAAGTCATACTCTTATTAAATTGGTCATTCATACTAAAACTAGCGACATATGTGACACACCTTTCTCCACATCACATCTCATCATCAGCCTATTAATGTTCCCACTGCTGGGACACAGGCCTCCTCTCTGTGAGAGGGAATGGGCCGTAATCCACCACGCGTGCCCAGTGCGGGTTGGTGGATGTCACATGTCTTCGAATTTTTGGTACTAGGACATGCCGGTTTCCTCACGATGTTTTCCTTCACCGTTTTGAGAGCAGTGGTGATTACATAATTTACACAAAGTAAAGCGCCTGCCTGGGCTCGAACCCACGACCTACAACTTGTAAGTCGCGGCCGATACCACTGGGCCACCACTGCTCCTTTCTCCGCTCGGTTGTAATAAAGACATGTTGAAAAAAAAAAAAAAAGTTCTGTTTTAAATCTAAGTTTAACATTAAAGTATTAAGTATCCATATAAAAAAATAATCCCTTCGAAATTTTTATAATAAATACTCTAAATAATGGAAAAATCGCATATAAATCCAAGTGCGATTTAGAAGATTTAAGCGGCCAAATATATATACCCGCAAAGTGATTTTGTTTTATATTTTTGTCCTAGCCTATTTTGTGACCCACTGCTGGGCGTTCAAAGGCCTCCTATTTCTCCATTGTTTTATACTATGCATTAATATAGATTACTGAGCGCCTTAGGCAGATTTAAATTGATTTATCTCTAAAGGATGCATAATAAGTGATTAGTTTAGTTTATCTTATAACTCAGTTGGACACTGTGCAACCTTGCCAAGTATCGTGAGCGCTGCAAGCTCAGTAGACAGCTACGTATTGGCTCCATCAAACATTCCTAGATCTTATCTAACAAAAATAGACTAGCTTTTATATGACTTTAGCACAGCAGCAACAGGGAAGTCGTTGCTAAGCGACCCAAATGTCAATAAATAAAATATATATCATAAAAGCCCTGGCATTTTATTTATCAATCTAATTTTTTATCAACAATAAGTATGATAATAGGTACAGGTTCTTAATTATTGACCCGAGACTAATATTAATTGCAAATGTACGAAGTTAACCTACTTTGTGACACTGTCGTGACCTTTGATTTCGCTTTATTTATTAACACACAAAAATTATTTAAATAATGTCATTTATATTTTGTAAGACGCAATTTGACAATTCTTCATGTTATCAAAATTAATCTTGAATAATTGTCATTTGTAAATGTCAAGAGTAAATAAATCTAGTATTGGCGGTTTTTTTATGTAGTGGTTGCAAGTGTGACTGATAAGCCTGTGGTTAGGGTTCGATCTCTAGGGCCGACAGCCGTCAGGATTGTCATTACCCATGAAAGTCTAAGCCGAAGACTACGGCCAAATCTAAGCCCAAGACTAAGCCCAATACCAAGCCCAAGACCAAGCTCAAGACCAAGCCCAAGTCTAAGCCTAAGACTAAGCCCAAAACTAAGCCCAATAATAAGCCCGAGACTAAGCCCAATACCAAGCCCAAGACCAAGTCCAACACCAAGCCCAACACCAAGCCCAACTCGAAGCCCAAGACCAAGCCCAAGACCAAGCTCAAGACCAAGCCCAAGTCTAAGCCCAAGAATAAGCCCAAGACTAAGTCAGCTATTCAGCCATCATACATACATACATAAACTCACGCCTTTTTCCCATGGGGCTAGGCAGAAACTACAGAACGCCACCTGCTACGATCCTTACATACTTCTTTTGCTTCACTCACATCCATACATCTAGTCATACACACCCGCCGGTTATGAGTACTGCGCACCTGGCCTTTCTGAAGAACATCACCTATTCAGCCATATGTTTCTTTAATTTTATTTTATGCTACAGACAAGCAGCTTTCGCCACGTAAATGGGTCTTAGGCTGTATTTTGAAGCATTTTCAAGAAAGAAAAAGGTGGTCTATAATGTTTACTAGTAACTGTGACTGCTAAGCCTGTGGTTCAGGCTGGATCACCAGGGCGCACAGTCCTTAGGGCGGACAACAGGGCGGGTAAATTGAAAAACTTAATTCACCCGCTCTGATGCTCTTTTGGGAGGAGTAGATCTTATTGCCAACAAATAAGCTGTCTATAATAAAAATAATGTTGATCTAATTGTAATCTAACACAGAAATCAAACAAGACAATATTTTTAAAAACGTCTCTTAACGAAAAGGTACTTTAGGTACTTCAAAATCGTTCCTTATTTCCTATTAAATTCTATGCTTCCAAACTCAACGGTTTAGGCTGCGTATGGTCTGTAATACACAGCCTTTTTTTCAAATAGAAGATGTCACCATTCTGTTAATATTAATTACCTTTAAAGATACGTCAGCAAACAAGGTCCTACTAATTAATTAATTTACAAGAAATTTCCATTTTAATTTTCGATAATAATACACAATCGACAAGATTATGCATATCTATGCAAGTATTGATTTTTTCCATGAGAACATAAATCAAATTCTATTAGTAAACATTCTTAATTAATAGTTGGTGACAAGGCTATACTTCGAAATACGTTATATTTCGCATATTTTTCCGTCGCCAATAATTTAAAACCAATACTAATTAAGATCTGTCATCATAATTATCACAACAGGCCTAAAATTTCCAATGCTAAAATAATAATGGGCCCTGAGAATTTTGCATATCTGCATATATTTGAATCGCCACTCTAGTGAAAAATTTACCAATCTTGGCTTACGTTCTGACGTAAAAGAAATGTTTCAGTTATCACATCACACTTATAATGAGGGTGGTGGTGGGTGTATGTTTTTTACTTCTTCACACTCAAACGACTGGACGGATCTGGATAAAATTTTGGTACAGACACAGATTATAGCCTGGAATAACACATATGATACTTTAAATCCCGGGAATGTGTTCCCTTGGGATAATTTTTGACAAGCACGCGGGCGAAGCCGCTGGCAGAAACGCGGGCTAGTACCAAAACAATAAATAAAGCCTGATTTATTTACATGATGAAATTAATTGCCTGTGGTACAAGAACCGCATAGTCATCATCATTCAAGTCAAAAGACGACCACTGCTGGGCAAAGCACTTCCCCAAGCGTCGGCTCATCGTCCAGTCCTGTGCTCCTCAAATTCAGCGGGCTCCCACGATCCTCATTAGGTCACCGGTTTACAAGTGTTTCTTACCATAAGTAAAGCAACTGCAAAAGTGCACCTCAATCTTCCTAGCCTTTTCCCAACTACATTGGGGTCGGCTTCCAGTCTTACCGGATTCAGCTAAGTACCAGTTTTACATGGAGCGACTGCCTATCTGACCTCCACAACCCAGTAACTTAGTAACACGGTACCCCTTGGCAAGACGTGTCAGATCTCAGGCTTCTGACTACCCGTAACGACTGTCAAAGATCTTCAAATGACAGCCGGGAAAAACGGCTTAGGTGCTTTCCGACCACGGACCGACGCGTTATTTAAACTCGATCGACCCGTGCGGCTGTTATTATTTAGCCACGAGCTCCTCCAACGCGGCAACGGCGCAATAGTGCACCTAGCACCGTCTAAATAATTTTAAGACGATGCAATTAATTTGTTGCTCTCATTTTATTGCATGCTACCTACAAGAAATTGATTTTACATAATCTAAATTGAACTTTAAGAACAGAAACTACACGGAAGTATACAAACGAACAAATGCATTCAAACCAGATGAGAAGATAATCCCAATCATAATTTAAAAAATGTATCACATTTTAATAATATACCCATCAATTTTCAAAACCGATAAATACTTATTATAGTCAAAGCTTCCTCAATTTTTACTAGACTCATAGAAATCATACTTAAAATTAATGTCCTTACTATTTTATATGTAGATCTCTCATTAGAGTCACTATAATAAATTGTTATAGGCATATAAAACCGGACTGAACGAATAAAGTATTTAGTAGTAGATAAATCATTTTTTCGTCACCTTTTATTAATCGTTTGGATGAAAGGAAAAGTGATACAAGTTTATTATTTTATCTAATATAAGTTGACGCTAATATGAATCTTTTAGATAACTGAATCGTAGGACGTCAATTGTTTATCAATCAATCAATCATACTCAGTCCTTATTGGATCAAATTAAATAAGATAGTGTTACTTCGTAGACTTAGTGACTTTTTGACTTGGACTTGATTTGTCGACATGTATTATATAACGATAATCAAAAAACACCAATATTTAAAAAAAAAATATTCATGCAATTAGTTGCCTGTGTTCAGCTTTAGAGCTGAACACAGGGTCAATGGCCGGTAGTCGTGTAGTTACTTGTAATTTAGATTTTTTATCCTGAATGTTGACCACCATAATGCACCAAACTATAAGGAAAACATTATAAAGCCCTTTAAAATAACACAAGCATTAATAATGCAATGTACGAGGTAGGTACTGCCGATCTCTGGACATGTTAATTCGCTTGCATAAAGCATCAGCTTTGATTAAGGAACAATGTAAAGTTTGATTTAAGCTGTAAATCCTAACATGTTGTTATTAATTTCGAAGGGTTGCAGGAAGCATGCAGATCTATTGCTACTGAATCAGATATTCAAATTTGAGATATACCGGCGGTCAAATTCGCAAAGACGAATGCGGAGGCTGGAATATGATCTTCTAAGGTTATTATTATTTATTGTACTTTATTTATGGTTTGTTGGTGGTCGGTGGAAGTAGAAAAAAAAAAGTTAATTCAAAAAATCAAAAACACGACTGCTTAAAAAGCGAACTAAAAAGCAGTAAACAAGAAGAAAATCATGCTGTGCAGTCGGAGGATACGTCAGCCAGTAGTTTTGGTCAGCCAGCTCGCGAATACGTATAATTTTTTTTATTTATAACTGTTTAGTTTATTTTTTTTTTAGATTACGGTACTTATAAACATATAAGTGTTGTATATTTTTGAAATCACCTCTTAAAACCCTTTATTTTGATACCCCACACGATGGGTTTGGAAGTAAATAAAAATATTGTCCCGCAAATGGCACCCAAAATCCGCCAATTTTCTATTTTCCAATTTTAATGTAGCCAGTGACACTCGCAGGATTAAGACGAATCGATTGACGTATGAATCAACAAAATCGTCCAACGCGTTTGGTCTCTGGAACGCCACATAGGAACAACATACATACATAGACTGATAAACACATAACCCTCCTTTGGCGGTCGGGTATAATAGATAAATTAAATATTTAAAGAACAAACAACTCATTATCTGCAGAGGAATGAGTTCTTGCGGAATTGCGAGATTCCGATCTAATTCAAACAATAAATTACTAAAGTAAAACAACGAATATTATTGTATTGTTCTTCCGTAAATTGTAAACTAAACAATGAAGATTATGCCAACGTTTATTTCGAATTATCGAAGTTAACATCTAGGCGACAAAAATCATTGTTTTGAGTCAAGAAGTTCCGATACGGTCCCTCAAAAGTAGGTCAAAGTAATATGAATTGTGAAAGCTGTTAATTGATTTATTTGAATACCAATAACCATATAATTTATAAAAGATAATAAACTCAAACATTCGCAGTATGTGGGCAAAAATTTGCTTAGTATTGTGACATTTCTTGGAGATTTTTACAAAGCTATAAAACTAAATCGGCAATGGTGCTCAAAAGGTTTCTTTTGTCCGGATTATCGCCGCGGATTCTAAGAAGTCTAAAGTTTAGGGGGCTTTTGTAAAATACACGAACTCTAACTTTCTTAAACAGAAAAAAGCACTTAAGTTTTTTTTTATTTGAGCAAGCGAAGGAAACGACTGGAAAGATTTATGATTATGAGTGGAGGTGTTATTTATTGAACCAAATTATTATCTTTGCCTATGCACTGGCGTTTAATGTGATATCTTTATTGTTATTAAAGACTCCGCCCGCTTAAGGCTGACCCACATAATTCTGTACTAGTCTCGGAGTCCACGAAACTCTTATCTGGGCGCATATAATTATGTTGTATGATTTGCAAGGAGTTTTTTTGCTAGGAGGCGTTACAATTTCTATATAGTGTAGCCAACGCTTTAGAGTAAATCTAGAGAATTTAATTACTTAGCGCTTGGTTTAGTTTTAATGATTTATGTAAGTACACTCGCGAGCAATGAGAAAGTTCCAGTGACATATCACCAAATTACTCCTAAACGGGAAAGGCTAGCTTAATGACGCCGTCTGCAATATTGAAGTACATTTAACAGCGTTCAATGCGTTTACCAACGTTCACTGAACGTGAACGTGAACGAGCGAACGGTGAACGTTTATGTTCAACGAGCGTTCTATGTCTTAGGAGATATTAAGGTGTTTGTCGTCATTTTGTGGGTGGAACTTTTTCATTGCTCGGCAGTTTATTTTTGACTTACTTACACAGTTTATAGGCGAATATTATAGCGGTATTAAAGGATATAAATCAATATTGCACCATGAACATCAAAGTTAACGTAGATAATATAAATATGTTTTATATAAATTTCACCTTAAGGAAACCCTCTAAGAACCATATCTGCTCAATTACATTCTCCAATGTTCAGTACCTACGTCATCGTCTGTCAGTCAGTCGGATTATAAAGGCTTCGAGTCTGCCACTAGAATAGATTTTAGCTTCGAACAACCTCAGTTTGCCTATAGTCAAGTGCATATAAAATTTACCTACCTAAACAGCTTTAGATAACACGGAACTGACGTTTTGTTTTAATGTGTCAATGTTTTGAAATATTTTATAGATGCAAGGTCGTTTAAATTTTTTCCGTGTTCTACTCTAAATAGATAAGAAGCGTCATAGAAAACTAGATCAATGTTTATTAATGTTATAGCCGCAGATCACGACAAAAGTACTAAGGTGTAACGGAACTTCACTTCCGCATTCGGAAATGTAAAAGAAAAACCGGCCAAGTGCGAGTCGGACTCGCACACGAAGGGTTCCGTACCATCGCAAAAAACGGCAAAAAAAATCATGTTTGTTGTTTGGGAGCCCCACTTAAATATTTATTTTATTCTGTTTTTAGTATTTGATGTTATAGCGGCAATAGAAATACATCATCATTGAAAATTTCAACTGTCTAGCTATCACGGTTCATGAGATACAGCCTGGTGCCAGACAGACAGACAGACGGACCGCGGAGTCTTAGTAATAGGGTCCTGTTTTTATCCTTTGGGTTCGGAACCCTAAAAAATACTACTAATAATAATACTTTGTAACTCCACAGACCATGGCCCACTTTGCATCTTGCAGCGTGTACCCTGATGCCTTTTCATATGAGGATATTTCGACTACGGCAGCGGATATTGGACAAGGCAAGGGATTTAACAAAGAAGAGTCTAATGCGGTACGAAGGTAAGTAAAACCTCTGCATCTGCATCGACCTCCGTAAGTATTTAGAGAAGTTGCAACGAAGGTTTTTTTTTTTTTTAATTTTGGTATAGGTTCGCGCTTGACCACCATCTCACCTGATGGTAAGCGATGATGTGGTCGACGATGGATCGCGCTTGCCTAGAAGTAACCTATTCACTCTTGACTTAAAGACCCCTAGATTGTAGCTATCGGGAAACACAGACTCCGGCAGGGAGTTCCACTCCTTAGCTGTACGCATAATAAAAGATAGGAAAGGTTTATTAAAGAAAGCTGGTGGAGGTAAAACATGAAGTTTCAAGTTGTTTTTCTTATTCTTTTATGTTTTCCCCTTTACCTCCGTTATCCTCAGCGGAGTCTCGAGTCGAATCGGAGTCGAGGAGGCTCCGCAACTTCGCCTCACTGCTAAGATGACCCTCTTATAACCCAATTACGTAGATAGGCTCGTTTTCACAAAACATTAAAAAAAAAATTGTTTAATAGTTTTTTTTATGTTTATGCCTAATTATAAAGCAGTTTCACACTTTAATAGCCAATTTAAATAATTTTTAATTCCAGAATACTTTTAAAAATTAATTTCACTGAGGGCGTCACAGTGCCATTAAAAAGGCGATTTAAAAATCGTAAAAGTAACTGTTTTACTATCTACTTTTGAGATCAAATTGTATTTGCTCTTGTAATAAAGTTAACGCCTTCTTTTATCAATAATTTGATATGAAAGAGCATCTTTTGGGAATACCGTTTGAACTACAAACTCCGCATGGTATCTAAATCTAATGTAATCAAGAGGTAAAATAAATAGTTTGTCTATAATAATGTTTATAAAAAAGTGTGCATCATGCTGTGCAGTCGGAGGATACATATGGTTCTGGTCAGCCAGCTCGTGATTATGTATCCTCCAACTGCACAGCATGATTTTGTTTACATCTTTTTAGTTCCCTTCTTAAGCAGTCAAGTTTCTGATTAAAAAAAAAACATTTCCTTTTAAACATATAAGTAATATATATTTTTGGATTCCAAAAGTATATATCACTTATATGTTTTAAAAAGGAATAAAAATTGGAACTCTCACAACATGGCGCCCAAAATTTGCCATGTTTGTGTTTTTTGAACGTCACATACCTAATAACACTTGGGCGGTCAAGACGTATCTAACGATGTTTTAATTATAAAAAATCGTCTATTGGTTTGAAAGATATGAGGTAATAAAGAATATTACATACATATACAAGATACGCGCGAAAAGTCGGGTAAAATTATAATTGCGGGAAGTACTAATCCGGTTATTAAAATTCGTTCACTGATAAAAACTAACACAATTGCTGAGAGTTTTTCTGCCGGGTGTAGGCCTTCCCTAAACCCTTTCAAGTATAATTTTCCTGAGCCACCTCGGTCCAGCCGCTACAGTTAGCGTCTAGGTCATCTCGCTGCCACTTTTTGGTCTAGGAGAGTCACTACTTTTATATTTCCTTTATTCAACCTTTCATGTTCCACAGCTGGGCAAATATGGCAAGGCATAGTCTTTCTACTTTTCCAAATGCCTTTTCCAGTCAATCCCAGTCAATTCCTGTATAGGAGCGTCCTCACTGAGAGTTCGTAATGAGCATTCGACTTCGAATATTCGAGTGGTGTGGACGTCGCAACGATTTTCGCGGAAACGGCTCGCATTCGAATGTTCACGCAAATGAAACGCTTGAAAGCGAGTACTCAGATGATGAAATGAATGAGTATGTATGTAGGAATATTACTGGCCACTTGTAAAGCAAGGAACAGTTTTTTGAACTTGAGTGTTTGTGATCTTCGAGGTCAATAAAAAAAAACTAAAATGCTGCAGCCACAACCGCTCTAACTGACATTTTGAAATGAATGACATTTAACGAGATCGTATTCGAATGCTCCAAGCTCGCAAGGAAATGTTCCACTCGAACGTTCATAGTTTTGCTCGAACGCGAATGCTGGGCTGCTTGGGAAGCATTTGTTGCTTGCCTACGATTGCTTAATGCTCCCAGTGAGGACGCCCCTTAAGAATGGCCACCGGAGTAAAGCCTTGGAAAAATGCTGCTAAAATATATGCCGATAATGCGCAACTATAAGACAGCATATTAGCTTAGATACAAAGACCTATCTTGACTATGTATATAGATTAGAAATCGCACTGTATTGTTATTAAGAACATAATGTTTCCATAATGATCTGTGTTATTGTATCGATAGTATTATGAAAGTCAAATGAGGGAAAGGATCCCCATAATGGCTGCGTAGACCAGATTTGGATTGTTTGTTTATAAATCACCTGATTACTTTTTGCTACGGACGAGTCTATTAAGTTAAAATTATGTGGCTACTGTGTTGCCAAGGATCCTATTTCGTTTAATAAATGTCTACATAATGTGTATGTATGTAACCTAGATATAAGAGTGAAGGTAAGATAAAAAACTTAAAAAAAAAAGAAATACTACCGACTTCCAAATAAAAACTACAAAGTGAAAAATAACTTTATTTGTTTAAATGTTTTTTTATTTTTTTCGTTTTTAGTTTTACTAAACAACTTGCCTATTAGGTAGCTAATAGGCAAGTTGTTTAATAAGTACCTATAACACCAGAATAGATTTTAATAAGAATTATTAGAATAAGTTCTTCATCAGATCTTCACCGAATTAAAATGAAACCAATTTCGGCACATATTCTTTCAAACAAAAAGAATTTTCAAAATCGGTCCACAATTGGCGGAGATATCAGTGAAAAAAAAAAAAAAAAAACCTACATGAAGTCGAACATTGAAACTCCTCCTTTTTGGTAAGTCGGTTAAAAATTATTCAGTATTTCAATAATTTAAGTCTATGCCTGGAGTTTCTGTCAGGTATCGAATTCGGGACGAGTTGATCCAGCAGAGTATCACAATTGTTCGCACATGTCACTTATATAAGTAAGCTGAAAAGGCAATTACGAATAGCATGTCATATTGGCCGTAGAATCAATTGGCCGTTGAGGTAGACGTGATCTTAGTGGAGACCGCAACTCGAAAAGCGTAAGGTGGGTCACTCTCAGGCTGGGTGGAGCAACGATCTTCGCAGATTGGCTGGTAGTAGCTGGATGAGACGTGCCGAGCATCGGGGTAAATGCATGAGAACTTAGAGCTGAAAACGATATAGGTCTAGTTAAGCATAACCTTCGTTTCTTGAAAGGCTGACATCCACCAGAGAATGGAACTATGTTGTTGATTGTTATGATTCCTTTGGCTCACATTTTTGTACCTGCCCACAATACTTACAAAAACCATAAACCCGACCCTTAGGTCGTTTCAAACCCTTTGAATTTAAGCCTTCTGCATTTTGCACCTACTACCGCACCTCGTATTGGAACGGCTCAGAATGTAGCTCACATCATAAGGAAAAAGGCAGAGCGAAGTAAAATATCCATTTGAAAATAAAAAACAGTAAAGCACATACCGTATATGGCCAAAGTCCTGTTCCGTTCTGCCAAAAATTCCTTCGACGCATTAAAAATTATACGACTGGTTACTGCACCGATATTTTTAAAAGAAATTGAACTCCAACATAAACCTCCGACGATTTAAGGTACTCCCTGATTTGTATACGACGACGCTAAATACATTTATGAAGGATTTTAATGCGATTATATGAAATTTTAGTGTTGCTCCTCGGCATTTTGTCATTACGATACCAAGGCCGAGGTGACCCGAACGGCAGACTTTACGATCTACCCATATACGCATTCAGGTGCACGCTAAATAATTTTAGTTCTTTTTATTATTGAGAAACGTAGGCGTATTTTTATGTAAGCAATAATATTTGACTACAGCCACCTCTAAACCACTAAAGAGGCGTTAAGTGATACTTGTAAAGGTTTAGCGTGATGGGCAATTTTCGGATCCGAGAATCTGTTTACTCATTGTTGTGTCGCCCTTTCTTGTCATAGCTTAATATTTTATGGCCACTCACTACTACTTCGGGGTGAATAAAGTTATTTTTGTAAACTGTCAGGAGGCACAGTGGGTGTCTTAAATTAATATTACCGTTTATTAATCCTCTTTATAAAGAGGAAAGAATTTTATTATTTGAATCCGGTCTTGGAAGGTAGTTTTTGATTTTCTAGGGTTATGAAGGGATTATTGTCTTTGAAATATGATACTGAGTTCAGAGTTAAGTTCGATGTATTATTACGTGTTATCTAAGCTATTCGAGAAACTGTTATTGAAACGGTTAAAACCAATAATAGAAGATAAAGACCTTATTCCAAATCATCAATTTGGCTTCAGGGAAAAACACTCAACAATAGACCAGGTACATAGAATAACAAACATTATTGAAAAAACGCTTGAAAATAAGGAAGTCTGCGCCACCGTTTTCTTAGACGTCGCGCAAGCTTTTGACAAAGTTTGGCATAAGGGTTTAATATTCAAGCTCAGACGCATGTTACCAGAATTTGCAGATATTCTAGAATCGTATATAACTAATAGAATGTTTAGAATACGGCAAGAAGACGCATATTCCGAGTTAAAAGCTATAAAAGCTGGGGTACCTCAAGGAAGTGTGCTAGGCCCAATTCTGTACTTGTTATACACATGCGATATCCCAGAACTGGAAAATAACACCATTGCGACCTTTGCAGATGATACTGCAATTATGGCTACCGGATCAAGCCACAGAGAAGCAGTTAAAAAAGTTCAACTAGCTGTGAACAAAGTTTATGACTGGACACAAAAATGGAAGATCAAACTGAATGAGTCAAAATCAATTCACATTGACTTCACAAACAAACACTTGGACTATCACCCAGTCTACATAAATGGCATGCAAGTGCCTTATGCTAATACAGCTAAATACCTTGGCATAACTCTCGACGCCAAGTTGCGTTGGAAAGCTCATGTCAAAAAGAAAAGACAGGAACTCGACATACGTTATAAAAGTATGTATTGGTTACTCGGAAGGAAATCCTGTCTATCAATACATAATAAAATAACCATATACAAGCATTTACTGATGCCAATTTGGACGTACGGTATCCAACTTTGGGGCTGTACTAAACAAAGCAACGTCAAGATAATCCAAAAATTCCAAAATAAAGTGCTTAGGGATGCTGTAAATGCACCGTGGTACATAAGAAATGACGATCTTCACCGTGACCTTAAAACGGAATCCGTCACCACCATCATCCAAAAATTTGCTGAAGCCCACGAATACAGACTTCATCGACACGTGAATGTTGAGGCTATTCAGCTGCTAGACAATACAAACTTAGTGCGTAGGCTAAAAAGAACTAAACCTTTTGAATTAGTGTAGTGTAAAGTGAATGAATAATAGTGACCACGCTGTGCTATACATATAACACATGAACATAGTGTTTTTAAATTATATCAGACTCTAAGAAAGTGCTACGGACTTATGTAAAAGTGCAAATGGACACTATTCTTAGTTTTAACATAATCTATCACGTAACATATTAAGTTAGAGTTAAATTGCTTATTAGTCTTTTAGGCTAGATCGTAATTAATTATTAAGAATTTTGTTCTTACTAATAAAGTACAAAAAAAAAAAAAAAAAAATTACGATTTTAGTAGTTTAGAATGGAAGGATGTTTCAGCTTCCAGCGAAATTAGAAGTCAATGAACTTTGACCACCATTATCAATTAATATAAACAAAACATAAACCAAAAGGTCCAGTGCAGTAATTTATAGCGGTCAGCATGAAATGTTAATAAAAACCGCAAATGATGTCAGAATTAATTGATAAAACATTATTTTTTTTTACCAAACTACTATTGGCTTTTTGATTCGTCTTTAGAGTATGTGATGGAATCAACGAAGAAGGTGACATACTAAAATCCCGAAGATATCAAATCAAAACTACAACATTATAAATTTCAAGTTAAGCACCAATTTAATTAAGTGCTAAGATTTAATTATGCCGTTAAAAAGGTTTTATCGGCGGAAAATCTGTTTGACATTATCTTGTTTGTTAGAGAATAAAAGAGGGTTTTAACTTCGTACAGTATTGTTATTGTCCGGTTGTTGACCCACTGATTTAGGATCTACAACAGAATAATCCAAATGATTTTCAAGGATTACCAGACAAGGGCGATATTACAATAAAAAAAGAAGAATTAAAACAACTCGAGGTTTGGTACCCGGATGCAAACCCAAAATCCTAAGTTGTTATAATTTTGTCTACCAAAAAACGACGATGTTTTTTGTGAATGCGCATTGTAGGAATAGCCAGGCTGCCTACCTATGGTAAGTGGTCATCGCCACCTGTGTCATCATAAGCCTTACGTTCCCACTGCTGGGACACAGGCATTCTCTCTGTGAGAGAGTCACATGCCTTAGAATTTTTAGTTCTAGGACATGCCGGTTTCTTCACGATGTTTCCCTTCACCGTTTTAATAGCAGTGGTGATGATAAAAATTTACACAAATCATCTGCCTGGGTTCGAACTCATGACCTAAGACCACCACTGAGCCACCACTGCTCTCCGCGCTCCGCCTTTGTATCCATACTTAATACCACAAGCCCTAGATAAGTGGAATTCTATCAAGGATGTGGTGTGCATGGTGATAGGATTGGTAAAATGTATAGGGATGTCAAACGCTATCGAAATGGCACGTTAAGCAATCTCCAAAATTTCGACCATCGCACTTACAAACATTGAATTACATTTTTCTAGAGC
This sequence comes from Anorthoa munda, assembly GCA_945859665.1. Classification (NCBI taxonomy): domain Eukaryota; kingdom Metazoa; phylum Arthropoda; class Insecta; order Lepidoptera; family Noctuidae; genus Anorthoa; species Anorthoa munda. Next base: position 11,344,718 of record OX243900.1, on the reverse strand, counting down.
CTCAAAGATACCACAGGCATGTCCCTATCATTTCAAAGGGGACTCGCTTCACGTTTTGTTCGAAACTGTCTATGTTGAAGAACTGCCGAGAATCGTCTTATCCCATTCTAAATTCTGGAGAAAAAAGAATCAACAAGTAAGCGGTACGACCATTGGGACAATCCCCCCGCACTATTCCCAAACAATTGCAACTCCTGAAAGCCAGAATCAACAGTGGCGACCACCAGAAAAGCGCAGAGGCAATGAAGCTTGACGAAGTCCTGGAGAATGAATTAAACTGTCTTGGATCCAGCAACGAAATTAATCAGAAAAGAATAACGGAGAAGTAGGGAAAAAATACAAATTTCCACTTCCCTCCGTATTAAGCAAGAGGCGGAATAAACAAGGCCAATAGGCACAAAAGGTCGTTTATAACCGTTGCGACCATTATTGATGTTGATAAATTTTCAGAAGATCTTGCGACAACTTACATCTGACACAAAGAAATTAGTCAGCAACACTTTCCTGATTGCCCCCATATTATTGCCATAAAATGTAATTAAATGACTCGCATCGCCATTAAATCCTTTTCATTCTCAGAAGGCTACATTGTCACTGGGGCCATTAATTGACCCTTTGAATTTTTCACAGTCAATAAAACCGATTCACAAAATTCAGAGAAGCAATGGTTACAAAGGTTAGGAGGAAACGATGAAAATATTCGTCATACAGAACCCGTCATTTTAATTGTAACATAATAATTATAACACCACGCCTGTCTTCCCCGAAGGGTGAGGCAGAAGTGTACCTTTAGGTAAGGTAAGTATAATACGGTCGCCTATATTACATGGCAGCTAAACATAACCATACCTATCAGCTATGGGACCGAGACGTGGTCGCTCACAATGGGCCCTATGAGAAAGCTTAAAGTCACCCAAAGGGCAATGGAGAGGGCTATGCTCGGTGTTTCCTTGCGTGATCGTATCAGAAATTAGGATATCAGCAGGAGAACCAAAGTTACCGACATAGCCCAAATAATTGCGAAACTTAAGTGGCAGTCGGCAGGGCATATTGCTCGCTGAACGGATGGCCGATGGGGCCGAAAAGTTCTGGAATGGCGACCGCGAACCGGAAGACGATGCGTTGGAAGGCCTCCCTAGGAGGACCGATGACCTGGTTAAGGTTGCAGTAATGTGCTGGAAGCGAGACGCACAGGATCGGTCAATGTGGCGGCGCCTGGGGTAGGCCTAAGTCCAGCAGTAGACGTGTTTCGGCTGAATGAATGAAACATAACCGGAGAAATACTTCCCTTTTCATCAACCGGACAAAAAGCCAAACCCGCAAGCTTATTACGTATGAATCAGCAATCATCAATAATTGCGCAATCATCGCACGATCAAACGCTTTATGTCATAAAAAATCGGTATTACCTAAAACATTGTTTGCTTATCGCTCGCTGTTTGTCAAATGTAAGTATATTCGAAAAAAATCTGCAAAGGACTCTTCATTACTGTAACTCTAGCGGTTGGCTATCGATCAACAACAAGGGAAAAAATAATTGCAATTTGACAGCCAAATTTGCTCCTAAAAATACACTACAATCGCGATCACTCCGCGATCAAATGAACATTTTAGTTGACTTAGGGACGATTTTTCAACAGTCTGATAACTTTTAACTGATGAAAAAAATGGCTGTTTGACATATTTTCTATACAAAAGCTGTCAAACTGCCATTTTATTCCTCAGTTAAAAGTTATCAGACTATTGAAAAGTCTGCCCTAACTGTTCTTTAGAGGCAACACTCTCGAAAAATTGCTAGTGTAGCTATCGCTGATACGAAATTCGGATTCCATCCAAAGGTTGTCTCGAAAAGATCGCTTTTAGCGATAAGGCCGCCCATTGTGTCACCCAGTGTAATGTTTTCTTTTTCTACACTTTCTGTAACTTATATGGTGTACATAATTAAGAGTATTCTATTCTATTCTATTCTTGATTGAAGAACAATTATTGCGTAAAAATCGGTTTCATTTTGCTCTTGCAGGATTCAAGTAATAAGCTGGCTGGTTTGCTACGGAAAAAGCCCAGATGAAAAAAGACCAATAACACTTCTTCCGACCCACTATTCAAATTCAGTATCGCTGTATAGAGAATGTGACCACTGAACCAACGAAGCGGATATTATTTTATCAATGTTTTAATTAATTGTTTTGTTGGGTTCATTGTAAAGGCGTTTACAATGAGTAACAGGTAAATTCAGTTGGTTATTATTATGTGTTGTTTAGCTTACAATGATGGCAATTATTATTTTCATGAATACATTTGTTGTAATCATGTGTATGTGTCATGTATATTTTATTATTAAATGTTATGTTCTGTTTTAATGTTTGTAGGTATATTTATACGCGCGTTTTAATATTATCCTTTCAAGTTCCTCTCATCCTTACTATCAGGTGCGATAGTGGTCAAGCGATAGACTTTCTATAATAAAAACCCGGCCAAGTGCGAATCGGACTCGCGCACGAAGGGTTCCGTACTATTATCGCAAAAAACGGCAAAAAATCTTGCTTTTTGTATGGGAGCCCCACTTAGATATTTATTTTATTCTGTTTTTAGTATTTGTTGTTATAGCGGCAACAGAAAAACATCATCTGTGAAAATTTCAACTGTCTAGCTATCACGGTTCATGAGATACAGCCTGGTGACGGACAGACAGACAGACGGATCGCGGAGTCTTAGTAATAGGGTCCCGTTTTTACCCTTTGGGTACGGAACCCTAAAAAAGAAGTAAATTTGCAGTATTTTGGTTCCACAGTCGAGTTGCATTATCAGAAACTGACTTAAAGTTTAATAACTATACTAAATTTTGTGATAATTATCTGATATTTTATTTAGAGAGTAATAAATACAAAAACTATACACTAACACAATTGTATAATAATAAATATCTATGTGCATAAAATCTTATACCGTGTGAGCTCTTTTATTTGACTAAAGTAAATCTTATGACTTAGACAATACAATTAAATCGACCCACAATCAAGTCAATAAATTCCTAGCCATCAAGTGCAACCAATCGGCGTATGAGGTTCTCGTATAGTAGTACACTTTTACTAAAACCGTTATAATATCGACAAAAATTCAGATCAATAACACACAATCGAAAGATAAGAGGATCCCGTTTTAACATCACGAATAAAGGGCAATGACCCGCTGTATATTCTGGTACATAATCTCTGGAAGAACTGATCCTTTGTCTTTTTTTACTGATAAAAACCTGCGATATAGCTGAGTGTGTTGGGCGATCCTACCTAAAGTTTTTAACCCGTATAAATGAACGGTCCTTACAGGATAGTCACAAGAACGAAGCAGCGGAAAATAGGTATGACAGAGAAATATAACTTAAATGAGGTCATCGTATAACTCCAAAATAATAAAATGAGTTCGTCTCAAAACATTAGCTAATTAATGCATAATCATCAAATTATCAACAATACCCAAAAACGTAAAAAAAATCGACTGAATCAACAAGGGGACTTTTTCGAGAATTCCAACGCTACGTCACTTGTGTTAGATATAATTATATGTAAACCAAATCTTCTATAGCCCTATCTACATAATAAGGACTTTCCCATACGTTTCTATATTTTCTTAGTATTTATGGAAACATTTTAGGAGGAGGATATCCGGTTCATCTACATCGAACTGTATAATATAAACACAATCATATGTGTCAATCGAAAAATATGAATACCACATTTTTCTTAGTAAATTCAACCTCTCGATAAAGATGAATCTCAATCGATTTAGTCGGGTGAGGTTAGGTAGAGAATTATAAATGCAGACATACGTGCGAATGGTCACGAATCACAAGTCGATTGAATCGATTAAGCCCGATAAACAAACGTAATCGGCAAATGATCGAAGCTTAAGCTGCAGGATACTGTCAACCGCAATGTGAAGAGAAAAACCCTACTGTGAATGCCACAGAATCTCATCAAAGTGACATTAACAACTATATAATTAATAATTATTACTATTAATCAATCTCTTAATATCGTTGTGAGAATAAGCGATTGATTAATAGTAAAAATGTACGTGAGGCTCCAGGGATCCTAGACATTCTTTCATCGAAAGCTTGGCGATAGCGATTGTCAAAAAGGCATAATTGTATGGGATTGACAAGCGATAGCAGTTTTAAAATTTATATTTGGGATTGATCATTTCGATTGAGAAATTACACGTGATCAGTCCAATCATCTACAACACATTGAATGATATGCTAAACTTCTATCCCCGGACTAGAGACAAATGCAAATCATTACTAACTGCGTATTTTAAGGGTCTAGACTACGAGGGGACTGAGAATCTACTGACCCCGATAATATACATACTCACTGCTTTTATCATTGCGCATACCCGCACCTCATACTTAAACATAAAACACAAACTTATTTTCTTTTTCACACTCTGATTGCTTACCTAAAACCTACATAACGAAACCACATAATATATAACATAACATAATATATTGTATAACTTTTTCGTTGTGTTCTTTTCCTTGTATTTCCTGTTTCAAACTGTATCATATTTCTATTAAGCTCTGCTCGGGTGAAAATAGAGAAAACGGAGTTTTCTAAAAAATTATATTTTCTAAAAATGAAAACTAGCTAGATCGATTTATCGCCCCGAAACCCCCAGGATTCTAAATTTCATGACAATCGTTGGAGCCGTTTCCGAGATTCAGATTTAGATATATACAAGAATTGCTCGTTTCAAGTTACAAGATATCCATGTCTATGAAGATAATCTTTCTAGCAATTTTCTTTCAATCAGTTTGTCGCGAGTGGGACCTGGTGACCTGTAATACATTTTCTTATGGAATCCTAACCATCTCACGAAGTTAAACCCTAATTTAAAATGCAACTCATAAGCATGTAAGAAACTTTGTAAAGAGAAAATAAACGTTTTTTTTCGTATTTCGATCAAAAGTTTTCGCTGAAGGAATTACCAGTCTAGAGCCGCTGGGATTGTTTTACGATACCGCAATGCCACAACCACGCAAATTACTCACGCTGAAAACACGCAAAAAAAACAAATTAATTTGGGTTTTTACACGGTTTGTATGACAATTAAAAAAGGTACAAATCCCTTATTTTATATGATCTGAGAAATCGAAGATTCAAATATTGACAAATCAACCTACGTTTAAAAAATCTTTACGAAATACAAACAAATAAAGTTCTGTCAAACTCAAACCGATTTATTTGGATCCTTATCGATTTACATTCAATTAGATTACATTCCTTGGAGCAGAAGGATCCGGGTGATAAATGCCTAAACATACCAACAGAATGCGAAAAGAATGTTACTAACACCAAATTATTATATATTTTATCTATTTTTAACTAAGTTCAGACACGGCCATTCAGAGCAGACATTAATAAATTAGTATTCTGCAATAAAATTCGATATTTTGCTATTTAAGATTGTTATTTTACATTTTAATCCACTTTGGGTCAGGTGCTTTATATTTTAGAACAGACAAATCTGTCTGTTGGAATGACTATTAGAGCATGGTAAAGACATAGGTCAAGCTACTGTTTAATAAATTGGTTTTTAATAAAAATAGATTAATCATAACGAAGTAGCTTAAAGGCTATGAATACTAAATCAAATATTTATTGCCATAAACTGAACATCGTAACACTGCGTTTAAAAGCACCATTTTGTTATGTTTTAGCTTGAAAAAGCAGTAGTTAAATGGCATTGTTTTGGTGGCATTTACTGCAAATGAAAAAAAACCGGCCAAGTGCGAGTCGGACTCGCGCACTAAGGGTTCCGTACCATTATCGTAAAAAAACGGCACAAAAATCTCGTTTGTTGTATGGGAGCCCCACTTAAATATTTATTTTATTCTGTTTTTAGTATTTTTTGTTGTAGCGGCAATAGCTATACATCATCTGTGAAAATTTAAACTGCCTAGCTATCGCGGTTCATGAGATACAGCCTGGTGACAGACAGACAGACAGACGAACCGCGGAGTCTCAGTAATAGGGTCCCGTTTTTACCCTTTGGGTACGGAACCCTAAAAAACAGTAGATACGAAGTTTTGATGTATCTAAATTAGGTTAATTTAATCAATTAAAGTGGCTCATATTAAAGGATTATAAATTAAAAAAGGCTGTCAACAACAACATTCCACAAATATTGTTTTGACTGTCAGCACCTTTTAACATTCTTATTTAAATATTAGACACTACTACTGCTACAGTTAAGTAGCAGATGTTTAAATTTTGAATAAAAAAATAATTAAATAAATAAATTATGTAAAACCGGTGACCGTTGGCGCCACATTCGCTGCGTCATCGGCGCCATAAGTACGAAAAGTTTTCCCAAGAATGTCACATAATTTGAGGTATTTTTGCGACAAACAAACAGGTCAATACGCAGAAAAAACGTCAATATTTGTTTCTTTATCAATTGGACACAAATAGAAACATTAGTATAAATTAATGTGTTCAATATAATTGAATGACGTCGACGTGTTATAAAGAATTTTGATGACAATTATTCGCTTAGTTATGATTAGCCTGCGGTGATTGGACCTTTGAACTTTGTGTTCCTGTAATCATTATATTGTGTGGGTTTTTTGGTTTTCCCGTGTAATAATATTCTTTGTAAAACTCTGAAACATAACGGATGTTATGAGAATCTTGATGTTTTTGTTTGTGGGTGTAATTTTTGGAATATTTTATGCTATTGAAAAAAAAATTCACTGCTAGAAAGCAAAACCATTGTTCTAAATGCTGTAGACTTATTTTTTTGTATATTGGCTTTAGGCTCGCGCTTGACCACTATCTCAAGTGATGGTAAGCGATGACGTGGTCGACGGTGGAGTACGCTTGCCTAGAAAAATCCTATTCAATCTTGAATTTAAATCGGTGAGATGACGGTGAAAGATGAGACTCTTGGCCCGCTTTTCGATCATATCTAGAATAGTATAAAAATTATTCACGGATTCTGCGGGATAGACCGCGGGAACGAAGCCGCGGCAAAAACTTGTTAATTACGTATAATAATACACTCGCGAGCAATGAAAAAGTTCCAGTGATATAGCACCAAATTACTCCTAAACGGGAAAGGCTAGCTTAATGACGCCGTCTGCAATATTGAAGTACATTTAACAGCGCATCAGAATATTACCAACTAAAAACGTAAATATTGTGTTCAAATATTAAAATAAAGGTTAAAAAAAAAATTTTTTTCTTCATTTTGTGGGTGGAACTTTATCATTGCTCGGCAGTTTAATATGAAACGTCAGTCGTCGTCGGAATGTTTTGAATGTTCGATGACGAGTCACTTCGCTTAGTTATGATAAGCGCGGTCGCTAGCAGGACCTTTGAACTTTTGAACGTTGACTTCCTGAAATCAGTCTATTCAATTGTTTGGGTTTATTGGTTTTTCCGTTTTAAACAGTTCTTCGTAAACTCTGAGTGATACATACATAACATTACGTCTATATTTCATAAAGGGCTAGGCAGATGTGTACCTTAAACAGCCACTTTTTGCCAATAATTTTTATGTCCCACTTTCTCCGACTCAGGCATCGAGCCCAGGACCTTATGCTCAGCAGCGCTTACGAACAATAGACAGACAAGGTAGTGTATGATACACCTACTCTTAAAAAAAACATCAGACAGAAAGACATTGTTAGTAGTTCCGTTACCTCTTTCAACTTGCCTGCAATGTTAACTTTAATGATAAGATTGGGTTTACGTTCATCACGACCTATTTATTTGGATTAGGTATATTGGGCTGTAACTGGACCATCTTTGATTTCGAATTTATATCTCTCAATATCATACCAATCATACTTATTTATTATAGATGATTTTATTTGTAAAACAAAGGTGTAAATATGTACATACATAACTCTTAACAAAAGTAAACTATATAAAATTATACTAAACCTAACTACTTACACTATATAAAAAGAAAAGTACACTTAGGCGTCGAAGTACTCCTCCACATCGCTGTCATCCGGGTACGTGCCCAGAAGACTGTCAGCATTGCCAGTTGAATGGCAATTCTGATTCTTTGCGCAAAGAACGAGCCAGTTAAACATCTTTTGCCAATAACACCGAGTAAAAAAGAAAAAAAAAGAAAAGGCGTTTGTCCGATGGGATGTTTCATAGACAAAAATAACGAACTTCTAAACATCCTTTCATACCCCGATTATTATTATATTACTATAATTAAAAAAAAAACTAGTATGTAACTATTGTGCAAAATGTAATTGTAATAGCACATGCATTTAAGATCTTTATTAAGATTCATACAAGATCTATAGTGGTCTATCTAGTCCTGGATTGAACCTCGATAAAGGTGGCACAAGAGCGTGAAGATTGGCACAAGGAAGAGAAGCCTATATCAGTGGACGAAGTCAGAAAGCTGATGCTTACTATAATGAAACCTAGTTTGCATTGACTCGACATCTTTACTATTATTTTGTCATGCATAGTAGGTATAAAAAGATAGAAGATTGAAGAAGCTATAATTGGTAGGTATGTGAATATTTCTACAGTGGCTTTGACCTCTGACCCTGCGGTATCGAATGGCTCGTTGAAAAGCAAGCAATTAAAAAATATTTAATCTCTCCAATCTCGTTATCATGTTAAGCAGAGTAAACATAAACAAGATAATTATATTTTTTCGTAATTGTAAGTGGTTTTTAATTTCTGACCAGGAAGGCAGACTTTTATGAGAAGCACTCAGAACTTTCAGAGTAATTTTCGATAATCATGAAGAATCGGTAAAAGGTATAAGTATAAAGATAAATCATCGCTTATATAAGATTTTTGTTAGAACCTATTATCAGTGGTGTCTTATCCCATACAAAGAAACCGTGCCGACGTACTGTACTGATTATACTGATTATTTTTTGTAAATCGATCGCGTCCGGTTTCGTTCCACGGATATAGATGTTGATCTATCTATTGCCGTGGAACGAAACCGAACGCGATCGATTTACAAAAAATAATCGGTATAATCTGATGAAAAACGCTATTTAAGTTGGCACGGTTTCTTTGTATGGGATGAGGCATCTGTATTCTAGGATTATATTATCTATGCTTTTATTCATATTTATGAATATTATCATTTCACCCTGTTCATTTCACCTTATGAAAGATCGCTAATGTATTAAAAGTTAACCTATATTCTATTTGGCCTAGTAGACCGCATGCCAGACTTTTTGCCGAATAAGTTAAAACATAGAAGTAGGTAGGTACCTTCCATATTCAAATTCTTCAAGAGCCAATAAAAAGAAGTAAAAGTTTAGCAAATAAAAAAGAAAACAAAACACAATAAAAATGTTTCGGCCTTGACTGACCTTCCCCCAGAAACTATTCTACCATAAATAACTTTCTTCTAAAATCTGCACAGATTAATCTTAACAACTAATGTCTAAAAAACCCAGCTACTTTAAAATTTATTTTATACACTTAAGTGAATAAAATTGTATAAGTAATAATGATAAAAAGAGAAATATACAAAAACATCGAAGTGTAATCATTAATATTCTTTCTTTAAATGGTTTAAATATATCATAGCCTCTCCCAAAGCAATATTAATGTATTTTTTTCCAAATATTCTTTTTAATTTTCTACGAGTAAGTATGGGTAAACCCACCTATTTGAAATGCGTTGTAATATGCAAAGCAGAGATATTTAGTAACGTGAAATCTATTAAAGCAATGCTTTGGAATGCTCCAAAATTTTTGTTAGTCTTATTAGTCCTAATATCCTTGTTGATGGTTTTAAAATTAATCAATTAAATTGATAAATGTTTAAAATATTATAATAAATCGACTTTCAGCTAACCCAAAGTAGACTTATGCCTGCAACTGTCAAATTATGGTCGTCGAATTATTTGTTCTCAAATTTTATTATCTACGTTTCAAACATTCTTAATCTGCTACAATATAGAAAAACAAATTTATAAATTTGCAAAAATCATTTAACTAATCAACTTATTTTTAACAAATGGCATTAATTATTTTAATTTTCATATTAAGTTTATTATGGCATAGTTATTAATGACAAAACTTAAGTAACACTGCAAACATTATATTCAATACAATAATTTTGCATATAATATTCAACCAATAAATATAATTTGTCCAAGATGGTCTGATGTCAACACAATCTACATACAAACTATATACCTGAGTCTTGTTATTACCCACTTACCTTCTACAAGTCAAGATCCTCATTAAATACTGCATAATTATAGAAATATACATTAGAAATTAGCCCCACTACTGATCCATACAATTATGATGTAAGCTTCGTATAAAATCGCATTTTATTTAACACTTTGAATATGTTATAAGAAAAGAGCGCACTGCACAACGAAAAATCTCACACTAATTTTATATTCGTTGTTTTTAATTAAGAATAACAACACAGTCCAATAACACTTAGATTTGCCATCACAATAACATTGCCATAATTGCCTATAATTATTAAATCACAATAATATTGGAACCCACCAATAAATATCAAATGTGTAAAAAAAAACAATTTGTTTATTGTTGTATCGTAATTGTACAAGTATTCAGATAAGGCAGGATTACGCGAGGACAACCAAAATATTTGTCCCCACAGAGGTGAATCATGTAATTTGGAAAAATATTCGTCGTCATCCCGATTTAAAAAAAAACAACTTTAAAAATCCCCCTGTTAATATCACTAGCACAGAGATAATTTTTCATGAAGCTTCACCAAGCGCAATTTCACGAATATCCGTGATTAGTTAAGTGCTTTTAGAGGCGGAGATAATTTTCTATATGACACCGATACCCCAATAAAGTAACTCGGACCAACAATGGTATTCAAAGATGATAAAAAAATGCGTGTAGTGAATCTGTGTGGCGACTACGTATGACGCACGCCGCGCGTCTGTGTGCGTATCCTGCAGAAGATGACTTGATGTTGCAAATGTATATAAAAGCCAAGCGTCGATTTCGAAATCAACACAACGATTTGAAATCCTCTAAGGAGTGTACACACGGATAGCAGTGTGACCGTGAATTTAAATTTCCGTATTGTGATACCGAGTTCAGTCAGTGACAAGTGGCCTGAAGAACTGTAACGTTCGAAGTTATTCAAATATTATATTATTCGAGAAGCTTTTGTGAAGTGATCTTTCAGGATGTATTCTCTGGAGGTATGTGCCAAAAAGGATTTTATTTTTTTATTTTATATTTTGCCTTTTTTTTGCAACCTTTTATTTATTTTATTAAAAATTATTTGTAGCCATCATCAGTGTAAAAGAAAACTAACAAAATAATATTTCCAGATCGTGCTTGCACTTTGCATAGTGGCGGTGGCCAGCTCCCCCATCGAAGACGGTAGATGGAACGCTTACAAATATGGCGAAGATGGCAAGTAAGTTAATGTCAATGCGACTTGTTTATCTTGTTTATTCATTTAGACATTTAATCCGCACCGAGAAGTCTTGCAGCCTAGATAACGATCAATTTACTATTACTAAGTATGAAATACTTGCATTCAAGCACCACAGACTTGTCCTGGATTTCATCCATCGACTTTAGCCAAAACATTCTTGCTAAGCCTCGGAAGTTTCCCACAGTACTTTAAAATTGAGTAAATAAAATATACTTCTACTCGGGCCCAACTAGGCCACTCTACTTAATCCCGGAACAATAACAAAACTTCTAAAAATACCTCGAAGTTAAACGGGAATACAGATTTTAACTAAAAGTGGAGCAGATTTAGAGATTTTATTAATTCTCGGTGGCCTATTACCGTTTCATTTAAAAGCGATTTTAATTCAGAGCACTATGCTAATATTTTGCATCAAATTGCAGTTAAAATAGCTAACGGTTTGTTTGCCATTAAATCGAAGAAAACGCATACTAAAAATACGGCATTTAAAAAAACAGTAAAAAAGAACGATATCTAAGAGAATATTTCGTTTCACAGATACATTCCCAGCAATGAAGGAAAGTACATCCATATTCCAAACCCCTACATCCATATTGACAACCCTTACGATGGTGGCTTCGGACCCTATGCCCACGATTATGAGCCTTACGTTGGAGAGGCTTCAGTAGACCAGTACAAGCTCATCCAGTACCCAGGTGAAGACAACCCCTTCTACAAAGATGGATACTACAAGAACAATGGCATCAAGATCATCAAGCAGAACCACAACTACAAAGAGGACAAATACGATTTTGAGTGAGTATTTTTCATAAACCACAACATTGATTCGAGATCAATGCTCGAGGGTCATTCTAGAATACGGGTCTAAAACAATGTCAACAACCAATCATTAATATTAGATTCTAACAAGATAGCCTATAAAGTTTCAAAATGATATCGATGTTTAACAAAAGAAAAAAAAAAAAAACTTGAATAACAAGCCACTGACACGCAAAGCAAAAGAGAGCAGTTCGTAATTCGAAATATTTAAACATCAACATCGGTAAACTAAGCTAAAACAGATTCTTCGCACTAAATCAGAATCGATCACGACCTTTTATTGATAGAATTAGTATTCGTACCCGTGATACGATATTTGCATTTATATATTCAACGACTGCAATGAAAAATAACAAAGTGCAAACTGCAACGTTTGACTTTGTTTTGTATCGGAATTTAGAGGACAAGATTTTAGATCAAGAGTATTTTTCCCCCAAAGGAGTTAAGATCTAAATTAAAATCGTAACAAGTAAACATGAGTTTTGGCTGCTACTATAGAATTTGTGTAAGCAAAATATAATAATGGTTTGCTCGGCCTGGGGATCAAACTTACTACGCCATGTTCTGCGGTCGTACTTACGATGATCACTTAACAACAAAGCAGTCAACTATATAACATTGAACAAAATCTGTTTCACTTACCAAAACCAAATTAATTCCGCTCTTAATAGAATGCAAAGATATCTTTAAAGAACATTAATTCTCCAATAAAACGTTGAATGAGCTTTATTCATAAACTTTAATTGATTTACAACTTTTTTGAAGCGCCAACTTATGGTAATTAAAACATTAACATACTAGAGAAGCGTAATGTACAGATTTATTAGCTTCCCGTCTCCTACACAGATTTTAGCCTTGCATCGCTGAATGTCAAGCTTATCTGGATTATTTGCATATGGAAAACTTCAGAGACTTCTGAATTTTAAATGAAAGTGCTCAATAATTATTTCCATTCGATTATGATGTTACTGCAGAACCGCGGGGTGTTGTCCATTAACTTTGGGCGTGCAAGCTCATAAAAGTATCATTGCTTGAATATAGCTATAAATATTGTGCGCTCGTATTCCGGTTCCGATATTATCTTTAAACGCAGCGATGAATTTAATCGCCGGATAAATAACATCAATACCAAAACACATACAATAACTCTTTTAAATACTGAACTTCCATACAAGTCAAATACTTTATTAATCAAATAATTAATGATGCTGGTGATAATAAAGCAATCAAACAAATCCTAACAAACTTTGACTATAATCCTTGAAAACACAATGGGAATAAAGCAGATCAATTCGCCACTACGAAAAACTGCCTTGAACACAAACCGCCGGCGGGTCATAGTTCAAAACAATTTATAATCATTTACAACAGCCAAATTGACATTATACGAGCTTGTTACAATAACTGTGATACTGATGAGGGATCGGTTTAGTGTTGATTAAAATATTGTTAACAATGAACCAGTAATATCAAATACAAATCAGTAATTAATAACAAGAATTGACATGGTATAACATTCGACCTAATAAATGAGGATTCAATTGTTAGCGAAGTAATACAATGATCAATACACCAAATTAGCGTTAAACGAAACGAGGCATTATGAATATTAGTATCGCAGGCATCATTAATTAATATTTTGTTTCTATTACAGTTTCGAGACTGAAAACAAGATCCGTGCTGAAGAGAAGGCTGTTCTGAAGAACCCCAACACCGTCGATGAAGGCATTGCTTCTAAGGGCTTCTACGAGTACATTGGACCCGACGGCTTCATGTACAGAGTAGACTACACCGCTGATGAGAAAGGCTTCCGTCCCTCAGTCAAGAGATTAGAGACCCCTTACTCCGGCAAATGGATATACGAGAAAGTCAACTAAAAGAACTATATAGTCATCATCATCCACTGTATCAGTATTTTGAAATAAGTAGGCGATGTTGCATTTTCCACTGTAACCTCATTCATCTTTCGACTGACTGCAATTTATTTAACAATCACCTTCATTTAGTTCAAGATCAAAATATTGTTCACGAATATGACATTTGAATTTAACATAGCCAGGATATCATTGATGCATTTTGATGGACAGATCAACCTCGATCACATTATTGTAATGTATAATTCTTTTGGTAATGTCTAAAGTACAAAAGTGGGTCAATTTGGACTTTACTCGGTCTAAGAAAGTGTCTGCTTAGATAAATGTAATTTATACTTTAGTTTTAAGTGCTTAGATATTTTTAAATTTAGATACTTATTTATGAAATGTGATAATAAATTTATATTGCAAAAAAACTATTTATTTTATTTTACATACCCTTAAACAGAACTCAACTTGCTACTCTATTCTTGATCTCTACTCAACTCGAGACCCTAAGTACACAGTGTTAGAAATAAGTTGAAACTATAGTACCTAAACACATAGAATTACGATTATGTCAAAAGAATGCAAATACTCGGAGGGCTAGCCAGACCCTAAATATTTGTCTGAATTGAATGACATTCCGACCTTTTACCTTACAAGCATATAGAATAGGTATGGTACATATTCGAATACTCAGTCCGTAGACATTTTCAGATAATTATTTTGCTATACCTAATTGTTTTTTTTAGTCTAGGTCAGTCTTAGTTCTTTGGGCTCTAGACAAAGTGGCATTCTATTTACAAGTGATAACCATTGTAGGAAGCTTCGTGACAGTTTTGGAGCAAATGTTATTCCCATAGATATTGGACTAGGCAATTGTAATCGCTGGCAGAATGTCTTTTTAACCGACTGCCAAAGGAGGGTCATGTGTTTATCAGTCTTTGTATGTATGTATGTATGTTTGTTCCTATGTGGCATTCCAGAGACCAAACCCGTTCTATCTACCAAATTCGAAAAAAAGTTACTAAAAATTTATAAATAAAAAAAGTAAAAAAATAAAATAAACAAAAAACCCGAATGCTTAAGAAGCGGACTAAAAAGACGTAAACAAGAAGAAAATCATACTTGGCAGTCGGAGGATACATCTGTTTTGGCCAGCCAGCTCGCGAATATGTATCCTCCCACTGCACAGCATAATTTTCTTCTTGGTTACGTCTTTTTAGTTCGCTTCTTAAGCAGTCGGGTTTTTTGATTCTTTTAATTAACTTTTTTTATATAATATGAACTTGTTCACACACATGTGACATGGCCTAAGTTACATTTTTATCACAGTTTGGGTGATAAAGCCATTTTGTCTTAAATGCTAGCACGGCGGCGTGAGATATTTTCTTGACTTGTAGCATAATTGTCTAGCTCTCTTTATAACAAAGTCACATAGCACAGCGCTAAGCACTGTTGATCAGTGAACGGTTAGTTTTTGTTTTAGTGATGGTTATTGGGCACCTTAACGACATTTATTATATCGAAGCTTAGTGTCGAAGTGATAGACTTAAAGAGAGCTTTTTGATACCGCATAGTGTTATTGCTCATGATTAGTAGGATTCAGTAAATCTTATTTTGTTAATAAATGGTATTTGATGATTGTTGGGATGAGTAATATAGTTTAGCTGGTAGGTAATCGTTTTGGAGTCGATGGACTACTAGGAAAAAACAGAAGAATGCCTTTTCTTTATTTTCAATATGTCTACGTTTTATCAATAACTATTCACCATCATCAGCCTTTTTAATGTTCCCACTGCTGGGCCAAAGGCTTCCTCTCTGCGAGAGGGAATGGGCTGTAATCCACCGGGCCGTTTTGGTCTATTGTTTGATAAAAACAAACTTCTCAAAATAATAAATACGTGTCGAAATATTTTGTATCTATAAGCTTCTATAATAAACTTGTGGAATTTCGCAAGTATTTTTAGAATGTTTAGGTACTATAAACTCTACACCGCTATTGTGTGAATGTTAGATACGGAAATACATACTGAACACACAAAACATCGTTAGGAGTGCCACAATACAATGTGCAAGAGTCGGAATATAACACCTTTTGACCTCAAGTGCCGAGGTCCCTAAGCCAACCCATATCGCGTTGGCTTGATGAATGTTCGCTGTAGGAATCAATATAATTTATCGACGGCATATTTTTTGTGGGCCTGATTAATCGAAATCGGTCCATAACTTAGACGAGGCCAAATTTTCTGCCATTTGGAACACATCGGAAGAGGGAACAATTTATAAAGTAGGAATTTATTGTTCTAACATGTGCCACGCACAGAGGACAAATCGTTACATGAACTTCATTTTATACCAACTTTATATTTAAGCTATTAAATTTGAAGCATTCTCAAAATGGTAAGGTGGGTAATTAATTATGAAAAGGATTTCTGTTCAAAGGTGTGATCAACAGGTAGGTTGTCCAAATTTGTTGAATTTTAGAGCGTCGTATCCGCCTCGGATACCTAATTACAATACTTATCAGAAACAATGCCCAAAAATGGCAGCTTTATCGAAAGTTACAGACACTGTCAAGAATAAAATGTTTAGATTAATAGGGTCACTTCAGCCTTACTGTTTAATTTGGGCATAGTAAAAGCATCCAACCCGGATCGGCAATAAACATCAGGATGTGAAGGCAATATTTGTTCTGATAACGCGAGAAAAAAATACCGAAGAGCCTCGAATTTCAATAAAAATATCACGAGTTGCTCGACCAAAAATAAACGAGCCCATGCAGAGGAGAGAGGAGCGGAAGGATCGTAAAATCATGCGTGTTAGGGCACTGGCAAGAAATTTCGCGAAATTGTTTTGGCTCAAGCTTGTGGAGGCTTTTATGGAGGCAGAGGACGTTGACCGAGAGCTGTGCCAAGTGGCCGGCGCCACTCTGCCCGACGCACTGCGATCCCGAGGATGCTGCACTGCGCATCGCCTTATCTTTCTCCAAGCTTCCTTCTCGAAATAATTTAAAACATCGATACACTGCCAAATAGGTCCCGACCAGGATATCTCCGAAGCTAACCGGAAAAATACGATCTAAAATCCCAAGTGCAACGCCCTACCAAATATTTCTATCGAAGGACGTCCCAAGGCAGACGATATAAAAGAAGTCTTTTTTGTAATTATATCGCCGAATGATATTTATATGGAAATTAGGTGGAGTTCGATTAGCGTGTCTTGTCTTCGAGACGTTTATTGCTACTGCTGTTACGCGAGCTTGAAATATAACGTGGTGACCCATAATGGGGCCTCGACTCCGTCTATAATCGGATAATCATACAAATTAGTGTTGTACCGTAATGTTAAACAAATCGATTATGATTATAGCTCTAGTTTGTTTAGAATGCCAATGATGCATTTTTATTGCTGTATACTTAACTAAACGTAGCTATGACCTACATGACCGTTCGTCTTTTGTTTTTATAAAAGACAGCGCCTTAACTATTTCAGTTTTATGAGTCATAAAAAGTAGTAAAGAAGGAAAAATAAAATTTATTACAGTAAGTTTAAGATTAGTCTTGAATTTTGTGTAAAACCTTCTGTTTTTGCACAGTAAACTAGTTGGTTTACTTAAATTTTCTTTGATTGAAATTGAATTCTCTTTTGGGGAAAATTGCTCAATTTTCAGTCATGAATTCAAAATGTCCTGCCCTACATAGAATATTGGTAGCTTGCCCTCCCCTGCAATTTAAAAGTCAACTAGGGGAACGGGTTTGTATGCTTTTCGTGGTCAATGGGGCGGTTTGCTATTGCAATCTTTGAACTCAATTTGGTTTTACTATAGATCAATTCAAGCAACACTATGCTTTGTGTAGAGAGCCAAAGAGTATAGAATAAAATTGACTTCTTAACTTCTCTGGGCTTTATTTCATTGCTATTTGATTATGTAAAGAAGATGGGCAGCAGTATCCTTATGTTTATGGTAACATATTATATCTAAACTCATTTGCCAAAAGAGGTGATTACGCTTCCATCATCACTTGAGCATCGATAAAAGGGATATGACGGCCATATGTGATCAACAACAAGACATTCAAACAAATAATTATAATTTTTAAAACAAACTTCATGCATAGTAATCCAAACCAAATGTTTAAGTAAAATTTTAGCTCAATCGGTTGAAGTTACCGTTGCAGAATTTAACCCATACATACTAACTAACAGGGAAGATAAGACACCAAACAGAAGAAATGTGTACCTCCAGGGCGCAATAATTAAGATAAGATATATTTATTTTGTAAAACATGAGTACAGTATGAAGGTCTTATATGTTTTGCCCATAAATGGCGTACAAAATTAGTTGCACTAGACAAAAAATACAATATCAAAATTACAATGTCAAAATATAAATTCAATAAAAAATCACTATGTCAAAATTCAATTGAATTTACAATGTCAAAATTTAAAATCAATTAATAAAAACTATGTCGAAATTTAAATTCAAATAAAAATCTCTATGTCAAAATTAAAATTTAATTTGAGTAATACAAACAGAAAAAAACACACAATTCAGAGAATAATAATACGTTTTAAACCAATCAAACACAATTCCGAACTTATTTTTGAACCCCTACACACCATCCAATCTAATTACCCAATTTAAGTCGAAACTGAAACAAAAATGTTCAGTGAGCAGCTAAATTCGATGTAATTCATACAATAAAGATGGGGCCAGCGATTTGTGGGTGAGCCATGGAGGCAGGACGGTGGCGCCTGCTGGCTTAATTGGAGCCCGACCAACTTACCAAAAAGATACCCAGGAACGTGATGCGGTTAAAAGAAAAAAGGGTGGAGAAACTACATAATATTCGCTACTGTTTTTGGGTTGCATAAGCTTTGAGGGAAAACGTTTTGGTTCTGGTAATATAATAGATATTAAAATCCAAAATTTCAAGATATACTTATTGCAATTGGACTAGCTTTTGAAAGTCATTGTCACAAAATAGAGTTCCGAAATCCATCACGGTTTCTAAGTTTTTAGTTATTTCTTGTAGGTGTCAATAATGAGCTTATATGTAAGTGCTCTTTGTCTGTATTTTTATATTTTTAGTTATAAGTATAATAAGAATAATAAGAGCCATTACTTGAACGGCTGAGCTGAGCATTTGTTGGTGGAAAGGTTATTGTAAAGTCAATTCAAGCGGTCAAATCTTTATTGGAAGCTTCATATTTGTAGGTAGTTTTAGGCACTACTTCTGCACGTTCTATAGAAGTATACCGACTTTCCGAGATTGACCTGTATACTTTTTAGAAGAAAATTGTTTTTAATAAAAATAATAATTGACAATAATATAAAATATTTTCTCTTCTCTATATGGTTTTCTACAACAAAAGCTGTGACAAAATTAGAACATCATTCTTATATTTTATAACTTTTATTACATTCACAATGAATTCTATATTATAACAAAAAACACAATTTTTGCTATTACTAAGAAATGAGACAATAATATATTTTTGTACGGAATCCTTTATAGTTCAAGGCTTGGAATTCATCTAATTGTTACCGACACCACTTTTTCCATGATCGATATCTGCGCACGGTATTACCTAAATGGAAGTTTTTTATATAATATTTTTCTTTCATTTCAGTGGCTGCGTTTGTTTTTATAGGTGCTTTCATTCGGTCCGGCCATAAGTAAACTTTCAGTCTAATAATGCGGCAGTATATTTTTTAAGGGTATTTACATATACCCGTAGGGTTCCCCAGATTTTAATTAAGTATTTGATGTTTTCGCTGTTATTATAATAACTGATATTTAGTTTTTGTTAGATTGATAATGAATACTTATTTGCACGCAATGCAGTAAGGTCTATCCACACATATCAGGGGCGTGCCCGGGACGTGACAGGGCCGGGTCCCGTCAGGTGCTCAAAAAAATATCGTTGGGATCATTTTATATGAACTCGTTCACACACGTCCGTGCACGGTCTGTCCACGTCCCGTGCACGTCCCGGGCACGGCCCTGATATGTGTGGATAGACCTTTACTTGGCATAATTATTTACGATACCAACAAATAATCATCATCGTCATCAGCCTTATTGTGTTCCCACTGCTGGGACACAGGTATCCTCTCTGTGATAGAAGAAATGGGCATTAATCCACCACGCGGGCTCAGTGTGGGTTTGGTTCAATAAATGATAATAATAAATCCAACAATAAAAACAGCAATTTTTATTTTTATATATCGAGTTTGTTTTCTGAATACAATGTCTTGAAAAATGACCAAGAACCAATATTACTTCTATAGTCATGCAGGGTCAATGTGAGATCAATAATTGTCAGTAATTTGAAAAATTGCAGTTGTTCTTCCTTTTAGGAAAGAAGACAAATAATTTGAGCCTTAACAAACCAACGTTATTATTTACTGTGTGTATAATCTTTATCAAAATAATATAGCATTTAATTTTGTTAGTCCTGAATTGTGGTCATTCAATTATGGTCATCAAACTTATTATTTTTCCCACGGCTTATACCCGTGGCTCATTTCGAGAGAACGCAAAAGAAGTATGTAAGGATCGTAGCAGGTGGAGTTCTGTATTTTCTGCCTACCCCCATGGGAAAAAGGCGTGAGTTTATGTATAGTATAAATTTTTCCTTATAACAAGCTAAAAGCTGTTAAAAATTTATAAAATCCCTGAAGCTTACTAACCCATGCTTTTTAAACTACATAAAGAACGGCCGAATCGATTTTTATCAAAGATAGCTAAGAACACTCGGAAACGTCATCTTTCAAACAAATCAATAACTAAATCAAAATTGGTTCATCCGTTTTGGAGCTATGATGCCACATACATATACACAAATACATAGATACACACTTTAAACTTATAACACCCCTCTTTTTCTGTAGTGTAGTAGTGTAGCTTGCCATGATTAAAATAGTTTTCGTACTCGTACCAGCACTAACTTACATTACCTCCTGTATACAAACAAACAATATAACCTTTTATAATGTTAATTTAGACACCTAATGTTATATGGCCATACGTAGCTAATGAGCGATCTAAATTCGATCACTTAATAGTCAATAAATGAATCTTATCTACAGTTTAAAGGTGTGTTGGTCAACATGACATATGACTTGTTACCTATAATTATGCAGATATGAGTATGTCTGTGCGTAGGCAGCGTACGAATATGGAGTGGAACCAGATAGCCTTAGCTTCAAATAATATTACTGACCCAGACGGCGATGATGGTTCATACAAGTATGACCACAGACTATATATATCAAGTTCTTATATTTAGTGCATGGACTGTGACCATTGTAACAGAAAGAAAAACAATTAGGCTCAATATTGTGGATGGCTGTAAATAAGAATCAGACCAAAGAAAAGATATGGCAAAGAAGGCATTACCTTCGAAGGTAATGGACAATACAATAAAAAGACTTAGTGTGCTTACACACAAATAAATTTTCATAAATGTAGAAAGACGTAAATTCATTTGTCAGGACTATTTTTGAAAAGCAATCCACGGGAAAGGGCTAATACATAATGAACAGACATTTCTCAAGTGCTACAAAAAATTAGGACGATGAACCAAACACTCCAAATAGAATATAGAAACACTATGGTTTAACTAAAGATATCTTCAATGTAGGTACTAACTAAATGTATGTCATAAGGATATAGGAGTCTTGTTATTTCGTCATCTCCCTAGCCTTTCCAAAGAATTTTAAGGTCGGATTCTCTTTCCAAAGAATGTTAAGGTCTTACCAAATGCAGCTTAATGCCTATTTACCGAGGTATTGTATTTTAGTCGCCCTACAGATATTTTACTAAGCTTAGTAGTCAAGCAAGTTATTTAAATAAGAAGCCTTTAATATTATTTGTAGTAGAAACTAGCTTAAATTACTTAAATACGACTCTAATCAAATAATAAAATTGCTCTTTTAAATTTAGCACCGTCTAAAATCTTTGCATATTTTTGCAATGACTGGACCAATCTTAAAAGTCAGACGAACAGAGAGTGTGTCAAAGTTGATGAATTTAATAAGAATTTATTAGAATTTGCATAGTCAAGGTGATTCAGATATTCACCTAATTCTTTTAATAAACATGAATAATATTGTATAACGAAATTAATCTAAAAACCAAATAACTACGTAACATTTAAATGTTACTTAAAAAAGTTGTTATATCTTCCGCAAAACCACTCGGAGACAAAGGCGTGGCAGAAGATCATTTTACGTCAATTATACAAAATATATCTACGTATCAAATCTTTGTTTGTCTTCTTTAAATTTTAATAAGCCTAACACGTCATCGTAACTAAATGTTAGTAGAAGAATTATAATAAACTGCCACAAATCCATAAATCTGCATATTCAGAGCGTTACCTCTTTGGGCTTGCTCCAAAATGGAGTTTGATTACAAAGTAAGGGTCGATCGGTTTGCAAATGCAATTCTTTCGGTTAAACCGCATTGAAATAACATAAAAGTTTGCGGGGTGATGCTGGACTGACGCCAAATAAGGTGACTGTCGTGAACATCCGCTAGGGGCAACACGGAGCAGCAACTTTAAAACTGCACTTCCATTGCACCTTACCCCCTGTCGCATAAAGTCCAGAATCTATTACCCGAAAAGTCACGTAACTTGGTTTCTGGTCAACTGCTCGGTTCCGGAGTCGCTGGCTACTCGTTCAGTTTTATTGCGAACCGATTGAATTTGTTGGTGATTATTACAAAGTTTCAGACCTAGTTTTCAATTCGGAGTTTTTGTTTTGTTTCGTACAACTATTGTAGAACTAAAATGTTTGGTTTGGTAAGTACGTATTTGAAATTGGTTAAATAGAAAATAGCAATCCTACTAAGCACAAATGAAAATGTATTTTTTGATTCCTAATGAGTCCTCTTAGCATAGTTCTCGCCTGTTAATGAGCGACGGATAAGGTCTACGATTTAGCCCAGAAACACAAAATAGAAAGTATACAGAATTACCACTACCGTCACCCGCGTAAATTGTTACCTAAACTTGACAGATTCACTAGGGTTGCTACTACATTGATTCTGAATTTAAAAAAGGAGTAGGTAATATAAATTTACAATAACAAATACATCGATTCGTCTAAAGATACATGATGAGATGATAGTTGGTAGCCAGAGTCTTTCATTGAACGAAGCTACAATGAACAATTTCGTCTATGGACTTATTTTTTTCTAAGATATTGAATTTTTAATTTGTAATCTTTTTTTTACCTTTATAACTTAAGAACTACAGTAAGCATATTTATGTAATTTCAGGCTTCATAACATTGGCTGTACCTACATCACTCACTGCCGTGGGTCTAAATTATGCTGTTCACACTTTACCGACACTTAAACAACCAATAAGCTAAATAGAAAAACATAATAACCAGTCAAGTACGAGTCGGACCTGCGTGCCGAGTATTCCGTAGGACTTAGGATTTTCGTTTAAGTTTCTCTGTGTGTGTATGAATGAGGCCGTTTATACCTCAAAATATAAATTTATTAAATTATTCCTTACTATTTCTAAAATAAGACAATATGTATTTTTTATTATTTTAGTGAAAAATGTACCGCTGTAGTGTTTAAAAAAATAATAAACCACTGGTAGATTAGAATTAGAATTCATCGATTGCAACCTTTTTTTTCGAGAGCGGTGGTGGCCCAGTGGTATCGGCCGCGACTTACAAGTTGTAGGTCGTGGTTTCGAACCCAGGCAGGCGCTTTACTTTGTGTAAATTATTTCATCACCACTGCTCTCAAAAACGGTGAAGGAAAACATCGTGAGGAAACCGGCATGTGCATGCACCAAAATGCACCAAAAATTCGAAGACATGTGACATCCACCAATCCGCACTGGGCCCGCGTGGTGGATTACGGCCCATCCCCTCTCACAGAGAGGAGGCCTGTGTCCCAGCAGTAATAGGCTGATGATAAGATGTGATGTGACCTTTTTTATAATCTATAGGCTCGTGCTTGACCACTAACTCTAAATCGTGCATTTATTGCACGATTATTGTATTTCAATGTGTAGAAAATTCACATTTCTTTAAATGATGGGAACACACATGCACATGTGTTCCCATCATTTAAAGAAATTAAAAAGAATTGCAAAATATATATTTTGAACTTCTTCCAAAAGACTGAGTTACGTGAGAAACACCCGCACCACCAGTCGTGACAGCCGCGACTGAGCTCTGTCCAATACTGCCTAAGAATCCCTGTAAAATCGTAATGTTGACGTGTGCGTGCACAATAGCGCTTTGTTCGTAGTGGACTATCTGTATGCGACGCGCCGCCGCTTACTTACTTTGTGCCAGAAATGTATTAATATTGTTTTGAATAAAGAAATAGCCAACAATTTAGGTGCATTGGTAGGAAAATTCAATAAAAGAATGCCAGTCATAGATAGATTCAGCTCTATCCCGCAATAGAAAAATCCTATGAAACAAAATTAGATTTCCAGATTGAATACCACTTAATTTCGACGTCATACGTGATTTAAAAATCACGTTGAAAAAACCCGTTAGTTATTCAGTGCTAGTCAATATTTAAAATGGTTTTCACTGTATAGCTTTATCAACGAGGTTAAAACTGTCCATTAAAATATTTTGAATAATAGAGCTCTCTTCAAAGAGAGCACTGTATTTTTAAAAGCCATTAGCTGGTCAGGGGATCTTTTTCAGCTTTCCATTTTTAAAACTTGATTGACTATTTACGCTGGAAACGATGCAGCGACACAAAATGTTAGACCTTTTTGTGGGTGTGTTGTTTAGGCTTGGTAAGGCTTAGTTTAAAAGAGTTTGAATTGAATATATCCTGTGGCACGAAAGTATAGGACGGGCCGCAGGAGTGCCACTGGATGCGAGAATAACAGGCTGGTCGTTGGACTGTTGTTATAATGTTTATGATGATACTGTGGGCAATTTAATCTACTGCTCATTATTAGCCATTAGCAGTTAATTGCTGGACGTTAAGCTAGGCACCTAGTTTAGAAGCGACTTTCTATCATACATGTACGGAGTCTACTGCTCAGAAAAATAATTCAATAAGGTTACCGTCAAAGCCGGAAGGCCGATGGGGCAGAAAAGTTCTGGAATGGTGACCGCGAACCGGAAGACGTTGCGTTGGAAGGCCTCCCATCAGGTGGAGCAATGACCTGGTGGTTGATGAAGATTGCGGGGATCCGCTGGATGCGGGACGCACGGGACCGGTCGGCTGATATGATGATGATGACCGTCAAAGCTATACATGTGGACTTTTCACCAGCCAGCAAAGAAATTGGGTATCATAACTTGTAATCAGTAAGTATTTTTAAGACCTTTCCAATTTTTCTCATCTACTTCCAAATAACTGCGGCTTAGAATAAATTGTCTTGAATGTTTTACCAAAAGAATATTAATGCAAGGAATATGTACAAAATTTTATTGCATCCATTATCTAATGCAATATTATGCTTATTCACTAAGCCACACAATTAAGATAAGCCTTAAAAATATTAATTACTTACAGTGTTACCAATAAATTAACATTAAATATGTATGCTCTACCTGTTGGGACCTCATTACTTATGCAAGTGATGCATATACAAAATGGAATGTACAGGTAGTTTGTAATATTACCAATAGACAATAGAAAACGAATATCGACTACTATTATTATAAGCTTATTATTTGCTTCATTAGCTTTCTTTAGTATAATACAACTGGAATACCATTATTGCCGCAAAGATATTATTATAGGTAACAAAGAAGAGATCTGAAAGCTATCTCATTTCTTTTTCAATTAATATCAGTATAATAAATATTAGTCCAGATATTTATTACCTCTCACTAAGCGCGGAATATATCCAAAAACGTACTCAATATTGATAGACTTCCAATTGAATAAGCTCAAAAGATAAATGAGAACCACTAAAATAAAAATCGGCAATTATTCCAGCCCCTACCACTAAAACTCGTTCCTAATTCACTTAAGTGTGATCACAATGAGTATAAAATTCAATAAAAACGCGGCGGTAGTGTCGCGCTCAAAGAAAACGTTCCCCTAAAACTACAATCGTAAAACGGTAGTAGAATTCTCGTCTTGGGAGTAACGTATGCTAAAAAATGCAAACAGGAAAATTTAATGGTTCGTGAAGTAAACCCGCTACGCAGAGCACCCCGGAATTGCCTTCCATGTTCTACTCGCGACCGCTACCACGGTCAAGTTTTGGTGATGTCGATTACAAAGGCGAATGGGGTGTGAATTGATTTTGTATGAATTCTTAGATG
The DNA here is from genome assembly GCA_945859665.1 of Anorthoa munda. Classification (NCBI taxonomy): domain Eukaryota; kingdom Metazoa; phylum Arthropoda; class Insecta; order Lepidoptera; family Noctuidae; genus Anorthoa; species Anorthoa munda. Next base: position 11,318,301 of record OX243900.1, on the reverse strand, counting down.
GTGCACTTAAGTTGAACGTTATCGTGTTACCCAATATCTTTCAGTATATCAGACAAACAGTAGCTCTATGTAATTTTTTTTGCATTCGACGAGAGTGGAATTCTACATCAAGAGAGTTTTTTTTTCTTTTTTTTTATTGTAGATAGACTCGCGGTGAGGAAAAGCTAGGCAGAGGAGGAAATTTAAGAAAGCAAATACTTTTTCATTTTGCACGTTTCCATGGCACAATTATTTAATGTTCCTAATGCAATATCTAATGCGTTTCCATTAGCTTTATTAGTAAGTTCGAGTTGTGACACCTATAAAGAACAGAAAAAACAGTAGATAAATAAACTTCACCAAACACTTTCACTTTGCCAAACTTAAGTGGCAGTGGCAGGGCACATTGCTCGCAGAACGGATGGCCGATGGGGCAGAAAGGTTCTGGAGTGGCTACCGTGAACTGGAAGACGTTGCTTTGGAAGGCCACCCACCAGGTGGACCAATGACCTGATGAAGGTTGCGGGGATCCGCTGGTTGCGAGACGCACGGGACCAGTCAATGTGGCGACGCTCGGGGGAGGCCTATGTCCGCCGTCTTTCGGCTGATATGATGATGATGATGAACAAACTTCAAATTAGATGTGGCTGTCAAGCATATGTAGTGGATTTACAGACGACACCGCTGTCACGTTGTAGAGTCACACTTGTCTGCAGGCGCTTTTAAACCAGTACGTTTCGCTGGAATCGAGAAAAGAATGAGAACCAAAAGTAACGCTAAAGAATATAAGGGGACTCTTATGTGGATTTCCCCAATATTACTTACTATCACTTATTATTCTAAGCTATTGACTTGAGCATGAAAATTGCGTTCTGCTTTGTTTATGTAAGGGTGTATCTTAAAGGATGCATGTCGCAGATAAGGGCATAAATACAATAAGGCTTGAATTTACAACACACTGTATATTATAATAAATCTTTGAAAATGGGGTGAGTTATAATACGTGTTGTATCGAGTGTGTTGAAGATATTGCGTTACAGTATGTATTTTTTTATTAGGTGCGTGAATTTTGGTTTACTACCATGCACCCTTTGTAATAAAAAAAACGAAAAAATTTAACTTACTAATATTTTGCCACGGCTTCTCTCCCGTGGCCTAGGTATTTCATAGCAACTTATGGCACTCTATTAATGAAACCACTGTCGTAACTGGAGCAGTACCTACTAACCCTTTTAGAGATTGCCTCATAGACACAAATAATGATTTTAAAATAGCAGAGTTCCTCATTCAAAATTAGTAAGTAGAAATTATTATATTTATGTATATTATTAGTTTCAGTAGACAATACTGACTTGCAAAAAACTAACACCTTGATCGAAAGGTCTAGAGAATTGACGAATGAGATGCCATTGTTTAATGTTTAATGAAAAAGCTACAGGTTAAAAGTCTGACTAACCTATTAACGCTATTTTGACGGCATGGTTGGCGCATTGACTTAGTGATTGGCTGCTGCGCTGCGTTTCTGCGTGTCGCGGGGTTCGATTCCCGCACGGAACAAGGAAATTTTATTTGTAGGACCTACATAAAGTTGTCCCGGGTCTGGGTGATTATGTATGTGCATTTAAACGTTTGGAAACGCACCCACGATACAGGAGAAATTCCTAGTGTGGAGAAATTTCTAAAAACATATTTTTTTTTTTTATTCGTAATAAGCTTGCGCTTGACCACTATCTCACCTGATGGTAAGCGATGATGTGGTCGACGATGAAGCACGCTTACCTAGAAGAAACCTAATCACTCTTAAATTAAAGACTCCCAGATTGTAGCTATCGGGAAATACAGACTCCGGCAGGGAATTCCACTCTTTTGCTGTGCTATAACTTTTAATATTATAAATGCGTCTGTCTGTTACCTTTTCACGCTGAAACTGCTAAAGCAATTTAGATGTGGTATAGAGATAGTTTAAGACCCTGAGATGAACATAGGATAGTTTTACCCCGGAAATCATCCTTGAGGAGTTGGAAAGGGTGGTGGAAGTATGTATGGTGAACCACACAAACTTCCACCCCCAACACAATATTTCTCAAGTAAGACAGTGTGAAAAAAAAGGGAAATTCAAGGTGCTAATGCCACGCAAGTGAAGTCGCGGAAAAGAGCTATAATAATAAATTATTAGTCAAGGTCATTCTAAAGCAGTTGAGCCCGTGTTGTTCACTTACCTATCTGTCAAATTTCAAGTACAATATGCTCTCGAGCATCCCTACTCAAGTGGGACCCTTAAAAACATTGGCTGACCCACTACACAAAAAGTTGATAGGGGTAGTCATAAATACAGAGCAGATTTTATTACGATGGAAGACGATGCGTTGGAAGGCCTGCCATTAGGTGGACCGATGACCTAGTTAAGGTTGCGGGAAGGCGCTGGATGCGAGACACACGGGATCGGTCAATGTGGCGACGCCTGGGGGAGACCTAAGTCCAGCAGTGGACGTCTTTCGGCTGAAATGATGATGATGCGATTTTATTAAACCTCATTTAGCCTTTATTTGAAGAGGTATTGAAAGGAATGACTTGTTGTGTATTTGTGATTACTATACTGGGACATTTAATTAAATGGCAATATTTCAGGGGGGTGAAAGCACTCATGAATATAAACAACTTTGTACTTTGTAGGACTAAACCCCTCCCAGAACCCTTTACCTAAAAATAAATCCGCTAATCCCTAAAATTTGTAGAATTAATTGAACATACTCGCACTAATTAAGCGCTGAACGGTTGCTTTTTCTGAATTCAGAATTAAACACATAGTGAGAGTTGTTCATAATATGCATGAACACTTTCAGTCCCTGAAAGACTGATAATAAACATTTCATATCCTTTTCTTTCTACCACTGTACATTGTAAACAGTGTACACCAGACTAGAACACCAAAAAACATCAAGTGTAATTAATGAACAGTACAAAACGCAGGGCCGTGAGGCCACTTCTGTCCAACATGCCTTCGAGTGTCACTTCAGTATTTAATTAAACGTAAACGAAAAGAGAAACTGAGAACCCTGGGTAATTTGTCAAAATTAATTAAAAAGAAAACGAAGAACTGAAGAATAACAAGGAATTTAACAAGATGATGTTAAACTGAAGAATTTGTTGTTGACTCTGTTTACTAAGCAGATATTTTGTTTATTTTGTCGGTTTCAAGTGTTTCTGAATACAGGGTAATGAATCTTTTATTTTGGCACTCATTCTTATTTTGTGTTTGTTCAGAGTAGCGAGCTTGTGAATAGTTGATGACTATTTGACAAAACGAGAGCTTTATAGAGGATTTTTATAGTCAAAATTAAACTGGAACTAAAGGGTCTTTCAACAAGGACGGGTCGATGTTAAAATTTAATAAAACAAGATGTGTGTGAGATATTAACGAAATTTATTTTTTATTTAAAAGGCCCATTTATGCCATTATGGATGGAATATGACATCGTTCAAATGTCTGCCGCGGCTTCGTATGGTGGCACGAATCCGAGAGGTCCAATTTTTAATGACTCTGCTGCATAGATCCGACTGAATCCGAGCGATGCCCTGCGTTATGTTGGCTTTCAGGACAACGGCCGAATGTGGTTTATTGGCCCTGCGACTTCAGAAAACCCCACAAGAAAAAGTCTAGCGGAGTCAAATCACACGATCTTGGTGGCCAATTCACGTCACCTCTGCGAGAGATGACTCTACCCTCAAACCGGTCATGCAGAATGTTAAGACACGGCGTTGTCTATGGTCATTAACTTTGAGCTGTTGGGTCAGTTGGATCTTGTACGAATGCAGACCCAAGTCTCGACTCAAAATTCTCCAAGTTGAGGTCTGCGAAAGGCCGAGTTCTTGAGCACGGCGAGAAATCGACTGCCTCGGAGTCTCCTGAACACTCTCACGTACAGCGGCGATGTTCTTGGCCGATCTGGCGTTCCTTTGACGTAAAGGTGTTGGTTGGTTGTGTACCGAACCGGTCGTCTCAAATTTATTCACCAATCGTTGGAGAGTGGACTTTGAAGGGCCACCGCGTCTGCCGTAAAATGGGCACAATGCGCGCAACGTTTGCACTAACGAACACTCATTTTGATAATAAAGTTTTATCATTTGCACATGCTGCTCAACCGTGTAACTTGCCGTGGTGATTTGGCATCAGTGACTGAATAAGAAAAAACAGATTTGACAGATGCCGCCAAAACAAAATAGCCGCCACAGATTATTAAAATCGACCCGCTCTATTTGAAAGACCCTTTAGTTAATTTAATTAGGTGTCCTTTTTTACGTGGATCCACATAATTATATTGATTTAAGCAGGCCACAAACTGCCTGTTTCTATAGATCCTAATTATTAAATGAATTTTGTATGTTTGGATGTTAGTTAGTCAATCGCACTTCATCGCTAAATAATTTTGGATGACACTTGGCATACGGACCGTCCATGGCCTGGATGGACATAAGAAAGGACTTATTCCAACAATACGAAAGTACTGTTAGGATAATGAAACACTTTTCACGAGGGTGAAGCCGTAGGCATAAGTTAGTGCTTCATATTTTTGCTGCCATGTTTTATTTATTTATTGTACAGTACCAAAAAAAACATACAGGACAAACGTTCACAAAAACAAGTGTAAAATGGGCGGTCTAATCGAACTATGTAATCTCTTACAGACAACCATTGGATGGACTGAACGATAGAAGAAGAATTTAGGGCGGTCACTATACAAATAATCATAAATAATACTATTATAGACATAAAAAGGATTACATAGCACATTATAAAACATAGAAAGCATGTGAGGATTCCGGCGAAGGCGAATAAGAAGCTTAGTACGAAATTCAGAAACGTGATCGTATGTATATGCAGAAGCCAAATATGAATCTGACACAAAGATTTTGAAGTCACTTAAGCTTATCCAATTCGTCTTGTGTAAGATCAAAATAGCTGGCATCAGCATAGTCTAAGATAGGGAGAAGAAGAGATTGTGCTATCGCAATTTTAGTGGTTAATGGAAGAAAATTACGAAGCCGTCTCAGGCAGCAAACAGTTTTCTACAGACTTGTCTTGTGCCTTCCCCCAAGTTCTTCAGTTTATGATTTAAAGGGATTTATGATGGGACGTATTATTGAAAGAAACCTGGGGAATTGTCAACAAATCGATCCTAGAGTCAGTCCTGGTACTACCAACCATCACTTGAGTTTTCGTTGGATTAATCTTCTTTGTTCTTTAGTTTGTATTCAACTTTCTTAAACTGTACTTATTATAGTTTTTCAAGTCTTTGTCATGTTTTCACTTTTTTATTGTCATTTATATTCAATTTTTTATTATCACATTTTACATGTTTATCTATCAATTATTGAATTGACATTTACTTGATCTGATTGAAACATTTTTATAATTTTATAAATGGCTTGATAATAACAGCTAAAATAAAATTTAGATTTTTAAAACCAATTCGGAAGTAAAATTAAATTGAAATCCATTTCCTCAAAAAAAATACAATCGACATTGTTTTTTGTGAGTGAAAACATTGGTTTTATTTATTTAGGCTACAGCAAACTAAAGGTTTGTTTAAAAAGCGAATTTTTAATAATATATTCCGAATACTATGTTCCTGGTTTTATTTGCAGCATACACCATAAACATTAAATTCTATATTAGTATACATATACCTATGAATCAGCCTAGACCTATTTTTGTGTATGTTCACCGATTTCTCCGTCAATTGTGGACCGATTTCGAAATTCTTTTTTTTTAAAAGAGTTTGCTTCCAAATTGATCCCATTTTAATTTGATAAAGATCTGATACGAACTTCGAAGATACACAACAGAACTCTTCAATAAATGACGAAAAATCTCTCGGAATTGCCGCAATCGCATGTCTGTTTATTGTTTATACCATTTTATAACATAACATCACGCCAGTACGCTTTAAAGAAGTACGCAGATAAGTGTTTTGTTAACTGACATCGTATTATTGTTGACTTAGCGCAGACCAACTAAACTTATCCAGTAACATTGTACACCTTGGTACACTCTCATTTTACCGGTTATGTTCAAGTTTCATGATATCCGGGTAATCTATTCTGACATTACAGGTACCTTACTAAAGAACTTGCCACAACAACAAAAAAGACAACACACAACTAAAAAGTGAAAAATAAAAAACAAATTTTAACAAAAAAATACCACCGAATTCCAAATAAAAACACTACAAAGTAAAAAATAACTTGCATTTTGGAAGTCGTCGTACCAAAGACACCGACCACCTTCCAAAAATAAATTTATTTTTACTTAGTAGTGATTTTATTTTTTAAGTCGGTAGTATATTTTGGTAATTTTTATTTTCTCGCGCACACTAAACTTGACTTTTTTCTCACCTATATATATAAATAAATACCAATCCACACACAAACTAAACAAGACTACTTACTATGCCGCCCTTCCCCTCCCCTAACTACAGGGGATAACCACAAAACAAAAGAAAACACAGTTTTCCGCAGAGAAAGACATCAAAGCAGTATCCATACATCTGATCAGTCACCTTTACATTGTGGAGACTTGCAATCCAGGCTTGGCAAGCTCCTGTTACGTGCGGTCTTTACATACAAAAGACCGAATTGCTTGGTCTGATTGAATTATCTTCCTTCCTTCGCTGGGTCACGGCTTTCAAAGTTATTTATGTAAACCTACTTCCGTGTTACCGAATAGCTTCTTTGTATACAGGATAGTTTTTTTGTTCGATTGGCTGCCCGTTTCAAATGTCTTAGAGTAATCTAACGGCATTATGTCTATAACACTTTTTTATACTTATTAGAAACAGCATTTAGCAACTATCCTAGTTAACACAACATATATATTTATATATAGTCTGTCAGTTAGATAACCTAAAAATATTGGACACGTATTTTTCTTTTGCCACGTAAATAAAACATTACGGCGATACAGTGCGTTGAAGTGTCGTGTGACGTCATGGTCATGGTCTTTATACTGAAAACCGGCCAAGTGTGAGCCGGACTCGCGCACAAAGGGTTCCGTACCCTTATCGTAGAAAACAGCAAAAAAATCACGTTTGTTGTATGGGAGCCCCACTTAAATAATGATTTTATTCTGTTTTTAGTATTTGTTGTTATAGCGGCAACAGAAATACATCATCTGTGAAAATTTCAACAATCTATCTATCACGGTTCATGACATGACAGCCTGGTGACAGACAGACAGACAGACGGACCGCGGAGTCTTAGTAATAGGGTCCCGTTTTTACCCTTTGGGTACGGAATCCTAAAAAGTGACATCACAAGCCCCCACTCCTGAACTTTGATTTTATTTATTTGATAAAGCAAAAAAAACGGGTCCAATATTATTTGATAATCTCACTGACGGACTAAATAGAAATATCATTTTTAGGGTTCCGTAGCCAAATGGCAAAAAACGGAACCCTTATGAATTCGTCATATCTGTCTGTCTGTCCGTCCGTATGTCACAGCCACATTTTGCCGAAACTATAAGAACTATGCTGTTGAAACTTGGTAAGTAGATGTATTCTGTGTACCGCATTAAGATTTTCACACAAAAATAGAAAGAAAAGCAATAAATTTTGGAGGTTCGCCATACTTAGAACTGAAACTCAATTTTTTTTCCATTTAACCCATACCTATGGGGTATCTATGGATGGGTTTTCAAAAATAATATTGAAGTTTCTAATATCACTTTTTTCTAAACTGAATAGTTTGCGCGAGAGACACTTCCAAAGTGGTAAAATGTGTGTCGGGGGACACAATGTATCTTCTAAAATAATAGAATGATAAAACTAAAAAGATATATGATGTACATTACCATGTAAACTTCCACCGAAAATTGGTTTGAACGAGATCTAGTAAGTTGTTTTTTTTTTAATACGTCATAAATCGTAAAACCGTCAATTTACCAAGTACGGAACCCTTCGTGCGCGAGTTTTTTTTCTACCCAAGAAACATTCCTATTACTCAATAGCTATGGATAGTCAAGTAAGAAAGTTTTTCAGCAACTTACAACAGTTAAGGTAGGTTAAGTACCCAGCACTATCTCAAAAAATCATCCTGTACGTAAAGAAGTTAATCAGTAGTGTATGTTTTGAATTTTGTGTTCGAATATTTTCCATTTTTCATGGCGACTGTAGTGAAATATTGAAGCAGGATTTGGAGTAAGGCGGTATATGTCTCTGACGTTTGTGGAGCAATTTGTTTCACGGTGTTGTTACTGCCTGGAAATAAATGGAGAGGTTTTAGGCAGAAGTTTCAGGAATATAGTAATTGTTGATTTAATAGTTGATGCTACGGTAATTATAAATAGCGTTACATATGTACGTAGAGGCGCTAATTATACTTGTCGTTACACACTACCCTCAAGGAATGAAAATGTTAATCATCTAAAGATTTGTTTTGTTTCCATCTATTATTATGTAAAGCAAAATATTTGAATGGAAATGAGAGTTCGAAAATATGTCGTGCGCCAGGTAACAGTAAAGGAATTTGTTAAAAACTTGTTTATTATAACTTTTTCTCTGCATGCGCGATACCTGCAAGAAGAAAGCAAGTTAAGTCACAAAAGCAGAAAACATAAACTTTTCTCAGGCAGCTAAGAAGTTCGTAATGAATAAAACATGAATGTTTTTTCGACATCAAATTTCCCGTTTCTGCGACTACCTTTTTAGTGATTTTTGAACCTTGTAATTTAATGCATCCGTTTATCTTTTTAACAAGTTATTCTTCCAACACCCACAACTGAAAAGAAAACAAAAAATAAACAAAGCAATCCGTAAAAGGGTGCGCAATAAATACCTAACACGTCGTTACAACACAAAGACACGGAATTTCAAAATTTATGTTTCCCCAAAAATAAAAATCAGTATACAAAGGCTAGAGAAAAAAAATCCTTAATAAAAAGGAAGCGAACTCGTCAGCAATGTGTCGACCCCGAGCCAATTGAATTTCAAAGCCGACAACGTCTACCACAAAATTTATTCAAAGAATAAATCTGAAAATTTGTAGATCTAAAGGCATGAAGGCAAAGTGGCGCCGAGTCGTCGACAAAGGAATTTCTAAATTTCACGGCTTCCGCCTTGGCTGTTTGTATTTATATGAGGGCGTTGTAAGAGATGACAAACGACTGGGGGGTTAAAACTGTGGCCGGTAGTGTAGACAGCCGACGGACGAAAGGGTCATACGCGTTAAGGCAGGGGCGTACACTGCGGTGCAAAAGTCGCGGATCATTTTCTAGTGATGTATTGTGCGGATGCGTTTCCCCTTTGTCTATTTTTGGGGGCTTTGTGATCGTTGAAATAGTTTGCGTAACAAATCATCGTGATTGTGCACTTGTGTAAAAAGGTTTCAATATAGTATCTATGAAACTATCCATCAAACATAATGCAGCCCTTTCTCCTCTCTTCTTATTCAACACTTTGAATAATTTTTCACTGTGTTAGTATTTACCTACTTACTAACATACTGCATATACGACTTTATCCCTACGAGTCATTTACTTGAAATCGACATTGTCATGGCAACTGACTTAATAACAGTGAAGGAAGCTCCCTTCAAAAAGACAAATACAGGCCGCTCTCACTCTAAAATATTCAGCGAAGATCTTGATAAGATTGGATAAGTCATACAAGAACAAACCTAATCCTAAAACATTTCACTTCACGAACATACCTCTACAATTCCATTGTTCATCTCATTGTCACAGAGTGTCAACTATTCGAAAAGTACGCAGCTCCTCAACGTCTCGTAGGGTCGAGTATTAATGCACGTAACCCATTGTTAACTAGCTCGTAGACTGAGTGACAAGTTTGTTAGTGCGCGCTCTTCACGTGAGGAACTTCACTTTGAAGCTGTTGTACTGTCGTGTGTGTGTACTGTGGAGTAAAAAGTTTCGTCATATAGTTTGAGAATATGATGGGGATTGTAGGTTGATTTAATATGTGATACTAGATTGTATGGAGATATTATATAGATCATACCTAATGAGACAAAGATAAACCTTACAAAATGAGTGGACAGGACAAATATTGTTTGCAGGAATAAAATATTTTTATTTCATTTTATAACCTTAAATCGTCTACTGCGATATAGTTGGTTAAGTTAAATGCAATTTTAGTTTTGACAATAATAAAGCAACTTATCTACTACACAAAAATCGTAAACACAAATAAATCAGATGCAAAAACTCAAAAAAATAGGCAAATAGACAAAAAATCGGCTACGTGCAATATCTTGAAAACGGTTGTTTGGGGTACGGTGTTTCATAGTCAAATCAGTCAGGAATGATGGAAACTACAACCTCTTAAAGGATCTAGGTCGACTTAACCTGTAGCCCGTATAAATTGCGGTTATATTTCCAGCGCGGGGGAGGGTTATCTCACTTATTTTCATTACTTTATTAATATATATATTTATATAGGTATATATTATATAAAATATGTATGTGTATTTTAATCTACTTATTGTTATTGGTTTTTGTTATTTTTTTTGCTTTCCTGGCTTAAATAATGCACCTGCCTTGTTGTCTCTTCACCACCCTTGGTTGACTGGTAGAGAATGCCTAAGGTATTAAGTCCACCATAGTACCTTTGTGCATGATTTTTAATAAATAAATAAATATGTCTAATGGTTTGAAAGATATTGAGGTAATTAGTGAGAATGGTAATAACCATTCTCACTAATTACTATTACTACCACCACCAACACCACTTATTACTTTTACTATTTTTATTATTATTATTGCTATTTATTTTGTTATTTATTATTTTTATTCTATTAGTAATCCAACTTTAAATCGTTATGTATCCTTAACTGTTACTTAAAACGAAAAATGGTGAAAAGAAGCTTAAGATGATTTTTAAATACCTAACTAATACCCCTATTGATATAGTTCGGCGATTATTATTTTTTCATTTTGGCAATATGGCGTCTATAATATGGTGATGAACTTTGATTACTGTCATGTCTTTAGTGACACTTGCAAGATTAAGACGAATCGATTGACGTAAGAATCATCAAAATCGGCTCACACGTTTTGTCTCTAGAACGCCACATAGAAACAAACGAAACATACATAGACTGATTAACACTTTACCCTCCTTCGGAAGTCGGGTAAAAATGACGTTTTAAGTAGGTCACGCAATAAGCTGCGGGAAAAAGATAAATATGGTTAATAATAATCGTCGATACTGAGTTTCCAGGCACACAGAATACACCTTAGGTGTAAAAAAAACAAGGTAATATTTCCTTCGACATATATTTCTTCTCACAGAGAGGAGGTCTGTGTCGCAGCCTGTGTTCCTATTGAACATTAATAGACTGATGATGTGTGATGTGATGTGATATTTCTTCACTCAAGTATAAGTAGGCTGAGTATAAGCAGCAGCGATCAAACACGTATACGTCTCGGCATCGACCAGACTAAACACGAATGGTCGGTCAGCGATAAAGTCCCTTCCCAGGATAAATTCTACTCCAGTAGGGGTGCTGTAAGCTGACGCCGGTTGTTGTGGGGCGTGTTCCAGACTAATGCTTTTCTTCTTCTTCGTGTCGATGATTCCTTCATTAAATTTAATGCTGTTGAGGACCAGAGTGGCACGCTGCACGAAACTGGAGGGCAGAGCTGGTGGGTTGGATAAGTACCTGCGATGAAGGGTTCGGTTTTAGCGAGTGTGTTGTGTGTGAGTTTGGGAGTTTATACTGCTTGATGTGGGTTAAATTGAGTTATCACAACAGGACTGTTTTTCGTAATAGTTTTTTGTTCTAGCCCGGAAGGAGGACTTGGCGTTTCTTCTTAGCGATGTAACTAAAAGGATGGCTTTGGAATCAGTCGTCGTAGTAGTTTACTTAATATTGTGCTTTATGACAAGATAGAACTTGGCCTTGTTCCTTTCACTTAAAGGATGATTATCAGTAAGTGAGCTGCTAATTTTCTAATGTTACGTACTCCAAACTGCCTTATTTTGTACGCAAAATAAGACGTTCTGGTCTCAGATTATGTCACATTTAATAAGCAATTAACGAGTAAAGAGGGTCTCTATTACCACAGATAATACCACTAGCGTTTTTCATCTGATTAATCTTGTTATTTTTGTAAGTAAACCAATCGCAATTGAGCCCGTTTCACGGCAATAGATGGTTTTAGCAGCGACTTGCAAGTAAAAGGGTTTACTAGGATCGTGAATATTTTTTCTTTAAATACAGTGACGGTTCGTTTTATAGAATATTTTTGCATGTTTTTACAGTTTTTTTTGCACCAAAATGTGTTACAATGCAAATGTTAACAATCGAGTGGAATGCCTCAGAAATTTAACAATGCGCCATCTATTGGCATGCATCTATATGCATATCAAAACCTGACCTAGTAACAGCCGGATCAGTCCAAAGTTCGTTGACTGCCAAATCTTCCAGTATGACCCTCATGTCGATATCGCTGGTGATCACCATGCAAGGTATCGCCACGTTTATGGGCACATCACTGTATTGCAGAGTATCTATAATTAATTAATAATCAAATATAATTAATAATCAAATATAAGATCCGTAGTAATACCAACCATTTGTGAAAAGTCGATGCCGATTGTCATACCAAACAACATTCGATAGCGTTCGTTCGAACCGACTGGTAATTGCATAATTATTGCGTTCAGCTCTTTACTATAAACCATTCTTACTTACCTTCATGATATCCACGGCTCCGATAGCTTCTCCTTGCAGGTTATAAAAAGGTGTTCGTTCAATTATTGAATCTGCAGAAGCTGTAGTCCACAATCCGCTGTAGTGTTTAGGAGGACAGAGTTGCCGCTCAGATTGTGTCTTGGGAGACTTGAAGACATTTTTCTTTTAATTTCGTTAACTGTATCCACGGGGTTGTACCTCAATGCTGCTCTAACTACCTTGAGGAGAGAATTCTTTGTAATTATGTAATACTAAGCTGGGCTGAGTGTCTCTCCTTCATCGATTAACAAAACGCGTCACATTGTTGGAAGGGAACACGCGAGTACTTGCCAGTTGGTAGTACAGTTGTCGAACGCACGTGTCATTAGGTAGAAGTAGAAGTTGGATCAGTTTGTGCAGAGCAATAGGGTCGGCCCCTTCTGCCATCGCCGCAAGCATTATCCACATCGAATTTGATGAGAATACGATGTTGATATTGTTTCGCAAAGCTACCGATTTGAACAATTGGATGACCAACTTGTAAACAGAAGATTAACATCTTGGTTGAGATTGCACGATGTTGAAACATAGATAAAGAGTTGCTGGTTCTGTTGCGTTGATATCTGGATACAACACCACACCACAAGCAAAGCCACAATTAATTTCTTCATTATTTGGCACGTCCTGATGAGGGTCCGCGACGTAATCTACTAAGTTCTAGATTAGGATTCCAGTTTCTTATATCTTCCTATAGGTCAATGAGGATAGCGCTAGATAGTCTGTCGTGATTGTTTGTCTGTATGTTTGGGTATTACAAAAAGCAACTTAGCTTTCTTTGTATTAGGACTCCTCGAATAATGCCAGACACTGAATGCCATAGTTTAATCTAATTTTGTTTTCCTTAAATCATAGCTAACAAAAAGCTAAACATACTTTGATCGTTTGGTTTGCAAAATAGCTGAATATATGGACAAGCCTGAATGCATAATGCAATTGACAAAAACATAATTAGCATAGAAATGTCTCTCAATTTCAACAGGTGCTTGGACTAAATGTTAGTGGCAGGTCAAATCACATTCTCAAGGTTAATCAAAATTATTTAAGAATGAGAGGTTGAAAGGACGTTTAATTATTTTAAAAAAAACTGTCTTTTCTGAGCTGGGAGCATTCTAAAGTGTGAGCATGTGTGAGAAAAATGTGAAAATTGTTTAGTTTCGGACCAAAAGACTGGATCCATTTTTTGGCTTCTATTGTGTTCTGAGGATCTCGCTCAGCTAAGTAATAACCGTAGCTCTTTAAAGTAAAGCAACGCTTGCCGAGGTTCGCCCGTGTATAGGCCGCCGAGACTACGAGTCCGTGCCTCAAAAAACACGTAACTTACTCCCGGCTGTCATTTGTAATGACACCCTCTTTGTCAGATGCTTCGATTTTCAAAAATCAGACAATTCGACATCATCTTACCAAGTGTCATCCTGTTAGTTGTGAAGGTCAGAATCAAAACCATGTGAAATACTGGCACTCAACTGCATCAGGTTCGACTGAAAGTCGACCTCAACCTAATCAAAATCAAAGAAAGTCTAGGCAGATTGATTTACCTACTATTGCGTTCTCAAGTAACCAAATAAACTGACTTCAAATGAAAAACACTAATAACCTCCTCTTTTTAACCGACTTCCCAAAAAGGAGAAGGTTCTCAATTCGGATGTTTATATTTTTTTCTTTTCTTGAGTGTCCATCGCGCCAAATTGCCATAAAACAATGGAATTTCTATTGTGTCTGCTAATTGACACTTGAATGGATTGTATGTTCGGGCATAACTCTGTCAGATATAAACGTTTTGTTTGAAAGAAGTTTAATCCGAAATAGTCCCATTTTAATTTTGTAAAGATTTGACGAAGAACTTCGGAGATATACAACAGAACTCTTCAATAAATGACGGCAAATCTCTCGGGATTGCTACAATCGCATGTCTGTTTATTTTTTACACCTTTTCATAACATACCATCACGCCGGTATGCTCTAAACAGGTACTCAGATGTGTACAGTTCACCTTGATACACCCTCATTTCACCGGTTATGTTCAAGTTTCATGATATACGGGTAATCTATTCGGGCATTTCAGGTACCTTACTAAAGAACTTGCCTGTTAGGTACAACTAAAAAGTGAAAAACAAAAAAACTTAAAAAAAAATACAACCGACTCCGACCGACTTTCACCGGTTATGTACAAGTTACATGCTATTCGGGTAATCTGTTCTGGCATCACTGCAGCATTTTAGGAACCTTACTATAGAACTTGTCCATTATGTAGTACCACTAAAAAAAAAAAAAAAAAAAAAAATTAAACCGACTTCTAAAGCAAAACACTACAAAGCGAAAAATAACTTTTTTTTCCGAATTCGGTGTCTTAAAACGAAATACAGTAGGTACCAAAGACCGACTTAGGAAAAAAAAAAATTTTCACCTTGAAGTGTTTTGCTATAGAATTCGGTTTTTTGAACTCGGTAATGAGTTCAAAATAACTTTTGCTTCGGAAGTCGGTGCCTTTGGTACTTCTTGTTTTATCGTTTTGCGACACCGACTTCTGCAATGAAAGTCATTTTGTACTTTTTCCCGACGTCAAAAAAGGAGGTCGGTTTATTTTTAGTGAAAAAGTTTTTTAACGACTAAAATCAGGGAGAGTTTTAGAGCGACACAATTGTCTCGATCTCGCCCCAGAACACAGCTACGACACCGCGACGCGCGACCGAGGCACGGTGCCTCTGTCGCTCGTCTCGGTCTCGCGTCGCGGTCGCGCAGTGCAATCGCACCTTGAGTCTTTCTGCACCAAAAATATTCAGCTTAGTTCTAAATAAGATCAAATAGACACGAATGAACTTACCTAACTACACGTAAAACATTTCACTTCACAAACATACAATTTACATCCTTTCGTTCACGTCATTGTCACAGAGTGTCAACTATTCGAAAAGTTCGCAGCTCCTCAACGTCTCGTAGGGTCGAGTACTAATGCACGTAACCCATTGTTAACTAGCTCGTAGAGTGACAAGTTTGTAAGTGCGCGCTCTTCACGTAAGGAACTTCACTTTGAAGCTGTTGTACTGTAGTGTGTGTGTACTATGGAGTAAAAAGTTTCGTCATGTAGTTTGAGAATATGATGGGGATTTTGGGTTGATTTAAGATGTGATACTAAAAATTGTATGGAGATGTTAGATGATACCTAATGACACAAAGATAAACCTTACAAAAAGAATGGACAAGAGCTCCTAGACAAAGAGTTAATCAACATTCCATACCTAAACGATGGCGACGGTTGACATGTCAAAATGATCATTTCGACAGCCCATGGCAATCCATAAGTACAGCTCTCACCTCTGGGACGGATCTGCCAAATATCAACTTGATGCACTTGAGTCGATTGACAAACGGGCGAAGAGGCTTATCGGCAACGATGCACTGGTTGCCTCAAAGCTCCAGAGCCTTAAACATCGACGCCGAGTGGCCAATCTGTCGGTTCTTTATAGGTTACATTTCGGGGAGTGTGCGATGGAACTGCACTATTTGATTCCGCTTAGCCCTTTCCATCATCGGACAACAAGACGAACGGCAATGCGCCACCGGCACATGGTAGACATCCCACCCATACGTATAAAGCGTTTTGCGAATACTTTCATTGTGCGCTTTCAGCTAAGGAGTGGAATTCCCTGCCTGAGGCTTTGTTTCCTGATAGCTACAACCTTGGGGTCTTTAAGTCAAGAGTGAACAGGTTACTTCTAGGCAAGCGTGATTCACCGTCCACCACATCATCGCTTACCATCAGGCGATATAGTGGTCAAACGCGAGCCTATCATTAAATAAATAAAAAAAACAATTTCGTTCCTTGTACAAAGTTGGTTCCATAGGTAAAGTTGTTTTGAGATCATGTATTCTGTCATTTCTTGTAAGATTGTCGTTATTGTTGTTGTAACTGCCAATACTCAAATTATGCAATCAACTATTTGATCTAAGTTTGTCCTACCTTTTAGATATTATGTTTTTAATTTGGATTTGTCGAAAGAAAAGCTCTTGGACATCAAACATTTATTAGGTTGGAAGATAATTCGTCACGTATACTTTTTAGGGTTCCGAAGTTAACAAGGAACCCTTATAGTTTCGCTCTGTCCGTCTGTCCGTCCGCAGCTTAGCTCAGAGAATCTAAGTACTAAAAAGATATAATTTGGCATGGATATACATATTAATAATTTCGACAAAGTGGTAACATAAAATCATGATAAATAATTTTTTTTCGGGTACCTTCCATAGACGTAAAGTGGGGATGTATTTTTTTTTTCTCATCTATCCCATGGTGTGGGGTATCGTTGGATAGGCCATTCAAAAATATTATGGGTTTATTTAAACAATTTTTCGTAAAATTAAGCTTTAAATTGCAAAATTATGTTAGAGTCAAGTGTCCCCCCCCCTGCCAGCGAAATGGTTGCTCTTGGCTATGTGACAAAATTCACGGCAGTAGTAAATATAACGAAATTAAAAGGAAAACTATCACGGATAAGTAGGCTTTACAAGTTTACGAGCAATAGTCGACCAACTTATAAAATGTACTTGGAACAGTAAAAATTTTGTACAATTGCCATTGAAAAATTACTTAAATAACATTGTTAGCTGTGTAAAACAGAGTAAATGTATGCTTATAAACCATGTAAAAATATACAAAAATAAAATTATAACAGGCTTTACAAGTTTACGAGTAATAGTCGACCAACTTATAAAATGTACTTGGCACAGTATTTTTTTTTTACAAATGCCATTGAAAAATGACTTAAATAACGTTGTTAGCTGTGCAAAACAGATAGTAAATATATGCTTATGAACCATGTAAAAATATACAAAAATAAAATCATAACATTCTAATAATGATTTCTAAATTAATAATGTTTAAGCTCGAATAACGCATTGGAGTGGCCGGAGTCGTTGGCAGTACCGGTTCGTAGTCCATACGGCGCATGCGCGCGGTGGAGTCTATTTTGTGTTAGTGCAGAAGTATTTTCGACGTTTTGTAATTAAAATTAGATTCGATTTCCAAGCATATTACTTATTTTATTTTGTCGATATCCATCTATAAAGTCAATATTCGATCCGACTACATCACTAATTGAGTAGCGTAAAACTTTCCAGAATGAAATAGTGAATACTGCAGATTAGAGAATTCTCCTCTAATCTACGGTATTAGAGGCGATTAGAGGTGAATATATACTAATCATTTCTAATTGCGAAAGAGAAATAAACAAGGAGTGCGCACGCAAGGATCCAGGAACGAACCATACCATTCCCCGTGGCTCTAACGCGCGCTCGTATCGGGTCCTTTCGCAATTTACACCCGCGGTGGTACTCAAATAGATAATATTTTTCTAACTTCAGTTGCGAAGTTGGATTTTATAACTCCTTCTTCAGTTACCAGTTAGTCCTTATTTAGTTTATGTCAAGAGTGAATAGGTTACATCTAGGCAAGCGTGCTTCACCGTAGACCACATTATCGCTTACCAATCAGGCGAGATAGTGGTTAAACGCAAGAATATAGATTTAAAAAAACATTATCCTATGTGGGCCCGTTTTTAGACTTTGGGAGCCGTTGACACCGTTCTAATGTTCATGTAACAACAACAAAACCCTCTTTTTAGTCCGCATTATTATGCAACTTCGGAACCCTATTACTGCGTGTGGCCCGACACGCACTTGGCCGGTTTTTATTTCTACCTATGTTTATTTTGTTTTATTGACATTCAACTAATTGGCAACTACAATAAAATAATAAGTAGCACCTAATATATCACACAAAGCGTATTTATAAAAGTATAATAATTAGTTAACAACTTTCTAGAGTATAACAATCACTACATTAATTAACTCTGTACAGTAACTCAGTAAAGTTGTAAACTCGTGCTGTCAACACAACACGAAAAAGTACCAATTAAAAAATGGAAACATAACCAATTATTTTTGTAACGTTGTTACCTAATTGTGACTCGTGCCTGAAATAAAAGTACTGCAAACAACGAAATATTATGTGACCTGTAAACATAATAAGATCTGCTGGGCAAATTTTGATGAATTATCAATATTTCTGTGGGTAAAAGGCAAAGACAATTCTGAAATTACTTAAAAAATCTGCTGTTGTCTATACTATACTAATCTATACTAATAATATTATAAAGAGGAAAGATTTGTTTGTTTGTACCGAATAGGCTCCGAAGCTACTGAACCGATTTAAAAAAATATTTCACCAATAGAAAGCTACATCATTCCTGAGTGACATATTATACTATTTTTAATACCCGAAATCGGGCCCTGTGGGGTAGTCCACGGGAGCGAAGCAGCGGGCAACAGCTAGTGTATAATAAATCTATATTCCTACAATTTGTTTAGATATGCAAACATAAAAATGTACTAAGTAATCTGTTTTTTTCCAGTCTTTTCAGTACTTATAAAAGTTTATTATTTTTTATTTTATTTGTTTGTTAAGTTGTTCCTAATGTATTTTCTAAGCCTTAAATATTTCTAGCCAATTAACTGTCACCCTGTATAAATATCCGACTACAAGGCCAGTGTCCAGCAGTAGACGCCTGCCGGCAGACATGGTGAAAAGGAAATTAATCAAAATTGAATTGGTCACAGAAATAACTCAGCTCGGCGCAAACGGGCCACAGGGTGGCTGTGGTCAGCCACCGGTGGTTGTCGCGCGCTACCGCCACATTTGTAACAGTGGCAGAAGTGCGCGGCTGCCACCGGTGTTAGGAAATCGCCACGTTTCTATTGCTGTATAGATCATAATGTGGATCACAAATAACGGGACGTTATTGGATTTCCGATAAGAAAATATCGATATCCATTGAGGCATCGTCGTGCTCCTTGGTGACGCGTGCGTTGCTTTGGATGCCTAACGCCTAACTGCGCGGTATGTAGTCCGCAGCGACAACAAGTGGCGAGTCGTGGACACTGCTGTAGCGAGTGGCCGCTACCGTCAACACGTGTGTGGTGCGTCTATCTTACTAATATTATAAATGCGAAAGGTTGGATGGATGGATGTATGTTTGTTACTCGATCACGCCTGAACGGATCTGGATGAAATTTGGCACAGGGATAGACAATAGTCTGGTATAGCACATATTTGGGATTGAAGATTTGTTCCTTTGGGATAAGAAAACACTTTCCACGCGGGCGAAGCTGCTGGCAGAAGTACAATATATTAGGCATATTTAACAGGTAGTACTCACAAATCTCAGTATACTAAATATTAGAAGTACCTAATATAAAATCAAGGGCTACGTTGAAGATAAAAAATTTAGCTCCTTCTGCGCATGCGACTTCCCTGGTAACTCATACACGGTACAAATATGTGGATGTCTCTAACTATTCTAAATCTCATTTTTTCTTTTTTTTTCTCTTCTTTTAATTGGACTTTTTACAATGGTTTTCAATCATCTTTATAACCCTTTGCTAAGAATAGTTACAGCACTGATAACTACATTTGTGCCACATGTTAAATTTAGTCTTGTTATATATTTATTTTAATTTTTTTATATATTTTATACCTTTGTATAGATGCTTTTACCGATTGTTTTGTGAATGTGTGAACATTGTAGGCCTTCTAGATGCTAGATAACATTTGATAACTTTTTATCTCGTTTTACTTTTTATTTATTTTTTTTGTTTCTAACGTCTTATTGTCGGGCCTAAGTTGTCCCCCCATATCTAAGTAATGCTGTAACATGGAAATGTAAAAACAAACCATATTTTTAAAAGAGTAACCATGGAGTTTCTTGCCGTTTCTTCTCCATAGGAATCGACCAACCCGAACCGTGCGCCTTTTGTCGACGTTTTATAAGTGCCCATGTAGGCCTATGTAAAATAAAAAAATCTTGATTTGATTTGATTGATTTGACCTACTTACAATTAGCTAAATACCTAATAACCAAGTAGAGCTGTACAAAGTGTTGTTTAATTACTTATTATGAGCTTAAAATTATGAGTTTCCAGGAACTAAACAGGAAGACACTTGCGGCAATATTTGTTCGTGTATGTTGCAGTTCGCTTCAGTGTAGGCGCTATAATGCCGCATTAATGTATACTTAGTATTAGTACGTTTGCGATATGTTTGCTTATATAATTTTAGGGTATTTCATTTAAGAGGAGTGTTGTAACGTCTGTGAAATTTATTCATCGTTTTGATGAAGTATTATTTTCTGAGAAGCTTCTTTCTTCTTTGAAGCTTTCTTCTTTTTAAAAAAAGTGTGAAAGTTTTAAACAGACGTTTTTTTTAGTTGCTTCTATAAGCCCGTATCATCAGCATCATCCTTCGTCTGAGTTTTCCCGCTGCTGGGCATAGGCTTCTGGTTTCTTGTGCCATATCTTGCGCTCCTGTGCAAGCCTTATTCAGATTCTGTACCCGCGATGAAACAATGTCATTTGCCCATCTCGCTGCCGGACGACCAATATTTTTCTACCAGTCTTTGAACCCTATTCGGTCATTGCTTACTCCTCTGTCATCACCGCGCCGAGCCATGTGTTTTGCCCAACTCCATTTGAGTTTCATAGTACGTTTTCCGATGTTGAAGACCTTCGTCTTTGGAAGCCCTTATTGCAGTATATAATATGAGAAATTCTTGACGAAACATGATAAACGCCTTTTAAAATTCTTATGCAACACGTCTCCACGATACCAATTGGTATGAAAATCCTATGAATGCAGGCCATACTGTTTAACTTGTTCAGCTAATTAATATGTAATTTAGCTGGAAAAGGCCTTAATTATAATGAAACTAATAAATAGGTGCCGTATAATACAACAAAAAAACCACAACCTACTTAGGCAGCTAAAGTTTCAGAATGTTATAGTAACTTTAAAAACTTTTATATCATAGACTTATCACGATTACAATTTATTAAGCACTTGTTTTAATTAAACCAAATAATATCTCACTATATCTACTACTTTCACCACCATTACGAAAAAAAGAATCTGTACTGCGCCGCAACAGAAAATATCATCAAGATTTTAAAGCTTCAAAGTTTGCCGCCTGCAAGACGTAGGCGCTTACGACGGCCTGCAAAGGAGCTGCAATATTAAATGAAACTCTTAAAGGAACTCGTATATCATAGCTGTAATATGTTTGAACTATATTTCAGTTGCAGTAAACTGTAGGTTAGTAGGTCAGGCTTGCAATTTCAGTGGGCATTTAACTTAAGGCGATTAAATATTAACTTGCTGAGGTAAACATTCGGCGTTTCCTTGCGTGATCGAATCAGAAATGTAGAGATCCGCAAGAGAACCAGGGTAACCGACATAGCCCGAAATATGCCCAAACTTAAGTGGCAGTGGGCAGGGCACATTGCTCGCAGAATGGATGGCCGATGGGGCAGAAAAGTTCTGGAGTGGCAACCGCGAACCGGAAGACGTTGCGTTGGAAGGCCTCCCACCAGGTGGACCGATGACCTGGTGAAGGTTGCGGGGATCTGCTGGATACGGGACGCACGGGACCGGTCAATGTGGCGACGCTTGGGGGAGGCCTATGTCCAGCAGTGGACGTCTTCGGCTGATATGATGAGGTAAACATTGAGCTTGGCAGTTAGGCAACATATTGGTTTTTCTTACATAATCCTTTAATAAGTACATGAACTATTCTAGGTTTCTGCCACGGCCTCGCCTCCATGGCATCTCTCACAAGAACCGTGCAATATCCAGGATAAAATGATACCTACCCAGTAATACTGTTGTTAGGTAAAAAAGTTAACTAAAGTTAACTTATCTTGGACTGCCCAACTGCAGGTTTGCCGCAAGCTATTTGCATCTGCTGCATCTTTGAGGAGCCAGCCTAACTGACCGACTGCCACCAAGATTGTACTTGCACAATCTTTTCTTCTTCCCATCCTTGATTATGCTGATGCCTACTATCTTGACTTTAATCAAGAACAACTCGATAAACATGAGCGGCTTCAAAACTTCTGTATAAGATTCATATTCGGTTTTATTGCGCAAATATGACCATTCAGATCATAAATGTCAGATAAACTAAAAATAGTAATAACTTTGTGTTGCCATTAACACACCCCTCTTTACCTTAAGAAACATTTTCAGTTTCGCGGAGATTCCCAGACTATATTATTGTAGACTATATAGATTGTCAACATTTAAATCTATCATATTTGGTTTTTATGTTTTTTATATCTAATAGATAGCATATTATGTATTTATCTGTGTCTCTATTATAATCTAACATTGTAACTGTGGTAACAGTGTAACAGTGGTACTGTCACACCATGACAGCCCCACTTCATGTATACGCAATTACTGTCACGTTAATAAAAGTAAAAGTAATTATAAATTAAAATGAAGAAAATGGATCTAGATAATAAAACTAAGGTCCGGCTTCGCACGACGTGGGCAGCTAACCAGGCAGCAGGTCGGGCAGGAAGACGTGGAATGCCCGAGGTAGGCAGGTGAGCAGTCACCACAACGGACAACCAGGCAATCGAGGCCAAGAGATGACTGTTGAGGGTAAGGTCCAGGAAATAATGCACTCTTTAGGGAACCACACACAATATATTTAATAGGAGCACTTCAGAAAGTAATATCTCTTACACAAGCTGGAAATCCACAGGCCGTATAAAGAGTTTTTCAGATACATTAGTACACTTGGTAATATTAGTAGAAACGACTTTCAGCGTTCAGTGCAGATTCCAAACTAAAAAAGTGATTCCCGTTTTTCTTCGTTCTCTGTCATGTCTTATGGAATTCAAATACAAAATATCAATTAAGAAATCATGACGAACGAATAAAAACGGTTTACAGAAGGGGCAGTCTGCCGCTGCCCTAATGCAAAAATTATAATATATATATATTGAGCTTAAAGAAGGTATAGTCCATGGTATGATATGTCTATGGCTTAAGAAAATAAAATAGACATATTTCATATCAGATAAAAATTTCAGAGTTTAAAATATTCTATGATTTTTACAAATTAGCAGTAAAAATAAGTTTTTGGATGTTAAAACAAATCGTATGCTTTTCAGGTGTTTACATTATCAAAGAATACATAAAAATGAGTAACATGAATTGATACAATTTCAAAAGTTCTGAAGATGAGATCTGTAAAGTGTGTTATAAAACGTAAGTAGACTAAAAGATGTGGCATTAATACCACACGGATCTGAATGAAATTTGGTACTATATATATTTATTTTATCCCGATATAATGTTGATAAATTAGTGAATGAATGATGGGATGATAAAAAACTCTTCTCATGGTTTCAATATAATTTATTAACGATTAATATTTCTAATACATGCTATATCTTGTTCAAAGCAAAAAACAAAATAATACCTCCACATAATCCATTAGTAATCAACAATGTGCCCTTACAGCAAAAAACTTGTGAGAAATACCTTGGATTGAGAATGGATAGTTATCTATCATGGACAGTTCAATTGGATCATATAAAAACAAAGCTTACGTCTCTACTTGGATCCCTCCGAAACATAGTTCGATGTATTCCACATAGACTACGTCACACCATCTATAACGCCTTAGTAAAACCCCACCTACTGTATTTGATTGAAGTTTGGGGCAGTGCGGCCAAGACGAAGCTAGCAAGTCTCCAAGTTGCACAAAATAAATTAATAAAAATGATTTTTAACTACCCATATTTAACATCAACGTGTAAAATCTACGAAGAAACCAAAATAATGAATATTAAACAGTTATATATTTACAATACATGTATTTTTATCCATAAAGCACTCAACAAAAGTATACAGACTAACTTATCGTTTATTAAAGTAAAACAAGTAACCCAACGTAGCAGTCGCCGAGCTAGTTTTCTGATTTTACCGAAGATGAGAACTAAGTTTGGCAAAAAAATGTTAACTTTTGAAGGAGCACAATTATATAACAAAATACCCTCATGTATAAAAAGGTTGCACTCATTCAATGCATTCAAAACTCAATTAGCTGCATATTTAATCACAAATAACACCATTTCTTAAAGCTGAATGCATTGGATGGGTGCATCATAATTGCTGCCGTGACGTCTGTGACGAATTTTATATAATTTACTTTAAGCCTTGTTCTCATGTAAGTGACTTTGTGTCTTTTTTGAGAATAAATATCTTTAAACCTAAAAACTTTTCACGCAGGCGTAGCCGTTGGCAGAAGCTAGTAAACGAATATACATTGTATAAGAGCGTTTTTAAATCGTATTAACTAAAAAACTAACTCATAAGAACTTTCTGAACCTTATTCATGCAAATAAATGATTTTGTTTTGATTTTGATTTATGATTACCACAAATTCTGTATTTGAGTAGTTGTAGTGATTGTAGTCCAGCTATATACAGCCTAAAAACTTTAAAACATTAAAATTGTTTTTGACACGTTCTTAACTTCAAATTCTCAATTCGAATAAAGTCCATTAGACACTTAGGGTTGCCCTAGCTAGTCGATCATTCTTCCATACAAACGTAGTTTAGCGATTACTCCAATGTTTGATGGTGTACGTTCATGATATCAATTCGTCTTAACATTATCTAGCCCTGTATGGAAAAAAAAAGTAAAAAAAATATATATTTGAAAGTTATGAGCGTCGAAAGTTCCATATTTTAACACAAATTTTAACGCATCTTTGAGCGCCAATAAATACCATAAGAAGAAATTGCAAAACAGTCACCAAAAAGGCATAGATTAGTAGTTCAACAAAGCAAATAATTTTATTTTGAAAATATACATTTAGTCAAAGGTCTGTTTATAATATTTCGCGAGCTCGTTTTCGTCATCATCCATTTCGCTACATATTTGTAAGTGTGTATTCTTACGCGAATTAGCTTCTTAGTGCTCATCTATCTCTTTCGCACGTGTTGTCGGATGAGATAGCATACATTTTAACCCCGCGCCACAAAAAAGCTCGTGCCGTCGACTACGACAAGCTTAAGAAACAATTACACCTACTTAGTTCCTAACTATTACACTATCTTACACTATCACTAATCTATCCCAAAACCCACAGAACTACTCCCGAACGAAACTACCAGAAAAGACATTAAAAAGAGCCGTAAGCACCACCCTAACATTTTACCCAATCGTCTAAATTTCCCACATTTACATAGGTTTCCCGTATTTATGTCAACCGGAAGATTCTATTGTCGTTCATTCTACCTTTTTTTTTTTTTTTTTTTTTTTTTTTTTTTTTTTTTTTTTTTTTTTTTTTTTTTTTTTTGGGTGGGAAATCATCCAATGACTTCTCCCGCTCTGGGTGAAGCGGGAGGGCGTGTCAGACTTTTACTGACTAAAACCCACCCGTGTTCCTTCAGTTGCTTGTGCCAGGGCCGCGGTAACTCTCTTTCAAATTTATCCGCGACCCTGACAGGCATCGTTCATTCTACCTGAGGATCGGATAAGAATCTACTTCCTCACGTAATAAGAATAAATAAGGGTTTAGAACTGTTCCTTTCAGGTTATTCCAGTGATGTTTTTACGTTTTTGTAGTGAAAAGTAGGATGGGAAAAACTTGATTTGTAGTGTTGATATTGGAGAGTCTAAGTGCAAAATAGATATAAAAAAAAAAAAAAACTGTAAGGAAATTAAATAAATAAATAAAAAATAAAAAGCCTTTTATTTCTTGCTTTACAATAAAGATTGACAAATTAAAAAAAAGTGCGCATGCATAATTAATTAGATTCGCTTGTTGTTAGTAAAAGTAAGTAATCAATTAATTGATTCAATGTTACTGGTACTGGGCTAATTGTATTTTTTGGTATTACATTACATATTTAGGTATTTAAATAATTAAATCATAAAATAAAATTTCAATTTCTAATAAATTAATTATACTACAATTTACAATTCAAATTATGAAAATAGAACAATAAACTTTCAATTTCCAATAAATTAATTACTTTACAATTAAATCATTCAAATAACAGGTACAATAAACTTTCGATTTCCAATAAATTAATTGCAATACATTATAATTAAATTAAATTACTTTCGTACTTCTAAATTCTAATAATTGTCTTAGACAGTAATAAGAACACGTTATTAAATTTTTACATAATAAATTAACATGATAGTTTTTAAAAAAAATATTTTTTGTTATTGTTTGTGATGTAGAGTTAATTAACTATTGTTAGTTTTTGGGTGTAAGCATACGATTTGCAAGAACCCCCCTCAACGGAAGGTAAAGGCCTCCTCCAGAGATAACCAATGTTTTCTATCCTGTGCTACACGCATCCAGTGAGTACCTGCTATTTTTATAACTTCGGCTGCCCAGCGTGCATTTGGTCTACCCCTTTTTCTTTGGCCCGATGGTCCTAACCATGATGTGGTCTTTCTGGTCCAGCGATTGTCATTTAGTCTGGCTACATGTCCTGCCCATCGCCATTTTAGCCTCTGTGCGTAGCTGAGAGCATCTATGGCTTTAGTTTTTTGTCTTATAACAGTATGAGGGATTTTTTCGATCCTTCTGATCTTCATAATGCTTCTTTCCATACTTCTTTGACTAGTTATGATCTTGTTTTTTATTTTTATAGTAAATTTCCAGGTTTGACAGCCATATGTTAGTGAGGGAAGTAGGCAGGTATTCATGACTTTGCTTTTCAACCTTATGGGCATGTTACTTTTCAGAATTTCCTTGAGACTCCAGAATTTTTTCCAAGTGATGTTGGCTCTTCTCTCCACTTCCAGTTCGTTGTTGTGTTGGTTGAATGAAATTTGTTTTCCTAGGTAAATGTCAACGTAAGATAAAGGCAAATTATTGAGATATATAGGTGTTTTAGTATGGTTCGTCATGACATTTGTTTTATTTAAGTTAATTTCTAAGCCCACTTTACGACTTTCTTCATGTAGCGAGTTTATCATTAGTTGTAGTTGGTTTGTGCTTTCTGATAACAGAACTATATCGTCAGCGAATCTGAGATGGCTCAGGTAACATCCGTTTATATTTATGCCGACTTTCTCCCATTTTAGTTTGCGGATGATGGTCTCTAGCACCGCTATAAATATTGTTGGAGAGATTGGATCCCCCTGCCTTACGCCTCTTTTTATTTGTATAGTTGGCCCAGTGGTCTCCAACTTCACTCTGCTAGTACTGTTGTCGTAGATGTTTTTTAGGGCTTTTATGTAATCCATTGCCACTTCTTGAGAGAGTAGAGCTTCCCAAATCGATGGGTGGAGTAGAGTATCGAAGGCTTTTTGATAATCAATAAAAACAGTATAGAGTGGTCTGTTGAACTCTTGGAATTTTTCTATTACCATTTCTAGTGTGTGTATATGGTCAACCGTTACCGTACCGTAAGGAAATTAAAAGTATTTAAATCGATATTAAATAAAAAAAAACATCTAAACTTTTATTATAAAGTGTGTAAGTAATACCTTCTTTAAATTGTGATATTTTTTATAGATTTTGAATCATCATATCTATTCGATTTACTAATCACATCTGCATGGTTTTATCGAATATTTAAAAATAGCCTTGTACAAAAATAAGCTTTTGACAAAACTATAAAAGTGACCAGTTTTGGCCCAAATTACGGACAAACGAATTGTGAAAACCGTTTAATTGGAACAAAAAGTAACCGAATGCATGTCCGCCTTCTGACGCAGCACAAATAATCGATTCAAAAACGATAGATACAATTTTATTTTCAATATAAAACACTATGCGAACATCGCATTCCAATATCGCAAAAATAAAATAGAAGTACATTCAACAGATTTTTATATTGAAAAAAAAAATACGAACACACGACCAATTTAAATCCTTCGTGTTCAACTCAAAATAAAATGTCCCCATTTAGAGTTCCGTGTAACTTTTATATCGGAGTTAAAACTACTGAAAACTGTAAAAAGCTGGTTCCGTAGCAAAATGGCGGCGTTATTGCGAAGACGGTTGTCATATGCTGCAAGTTGGAACTTTATTAGTGCACTTACTCTTATGATCTTATATACTTTATAAACGGCAGATGGCCAGGTGCTATTTGAATGAGGAAATTGGCTTTTTGTAGAAAACAAGGTATTGTTTATGAAATAGTTTCGGTTATATATGCGTTATACTCACCCCATACTCAATTTTAGATAATATTTTAAATATATAGGAATTTAGCAATATGGATCTCGAAATATTTAGAATAATTTAGGGCGCTTAATCTTTTTAACGGTGAAGAAAAACATCGCGAGGAAACCGAGATGTCCTAGAACCAAAAATTTGAAGTCATGAGACCATTCCCTCGCAGAGAAGAGACATATGTCCCAGCAGTGGAATCATTAAAAGGCTGGTGATGACAATAATGAATCTTTTTAAGCTGCCTGATTCTAAGGATTCTATGTTGTGTCTCACTGCATTACAAATACCTCCATTCTCTCTTTCCATTTTTCTCGGTTTATTGCAATATCCAATCAATCCCTTGGGTAAGAGTCTCTCTCACCTCAACTCATTATCATATCATCTACTTTTGGACCTACCGCGTCACCGAGTCTTGTTGTTATCAACCTAATCAGCGGTTGCAAGTTGCAACATAAGCCAAATTTCGCCTGCCTAGTTCCATTTTAATTTAACGACTGTGTTACAGGACTGTCGTAACGAGCGCGCGAAATTTTATAAACAGACCTTTGGGAATATGGATATCATGAAAAAACGACGAAATGTATCAACGTATGTGTGTGTGTAAATGTATGTGTCTGTTCAAAATAAAATTATTTGCATTGTTGAACTACCAATATATCCCTGTATGGTGCCTGTTTTGCAATTTTCCTTCTTCTTATTGTATTTATTTGCGCGAAAAGATGCGTTGAATTAGTGTTGAAATATAGAACTTTCGACGCTCATAGCTTTCAAATAAGTATATTAGGTTTGGGTATTTGGTAGGTTGACTGGTAGAGAACGCCTTGTGGCATTAAGTCCGCCTATGTACCACTATTGTACATGAAGTTCAAATAAATAAATTCTCTTTTTTAACATTTTTGTTTCCATACTACTTACTACTACTTACTTCAAAGTTAACAATGTAATTTACATAAGTACAAGATTATTTTTTTTTTATTTACAGATATGATATTATTTTTATTTTGAATGTACACCGTCAAACAGTGGAGTAATCGCCAGAATACTTTTGTATGGAATAATGATCGACTAGGGCAATCTTAAAAAACGCTTGTAAGTACGTGTTTTAAGAGTTTTGTGGGTAAAGAACTAATAAAATTAAGCTCTGAAACAAAGCTCATTGCAAAGTTACATTATATGTTTACATTCTAACTACCAGTACTAGGAAGCGTGGCCAACTAAACGCATTTTACTCTTTATAAACACTTTTATAGCGCTAGTGCTGTAACGAATAAAACAAACGCTTGCGACCGCTAGAAATACGAGGCAGTATTTTCACATCATCAGTTTGAATTATTAGGCCATGACAATGTTAAAAAACGCTTGTGAATGCGTGTTTTAAGAAAGTTGTGGGCAAATTACTAATAAAATTATGCACTGAAACCAAAACTCATTGCAAAGTTACAATTTACGTTTACATTCTAACAATCAGCAGCGTAGTCAACTAAGCCCATTTTACTCTTTATAAACACTTTTATAGCACTAGTGCTGTAACGAACTTGCATGAACTAATTCCTCCTAGCCCGTTCCATCATCGGACTACAAGACGTACGGCGATGCGTCATCGGTACATGGTGGACATCCCACCCATACGCACCAAACGTTTCGGGAGTACTTTCATTATGCGTACAGCTAAAGAGGGGAATTCCCTGCCAGAGCCTGTATTTCCTGATAGCTATAACCTGGGAGTCTTTAAGTCAAGAGTGAATAGGTTTCTTCTAGGTAATCGTCGACCACATCATCACTTACCATCAGGTGAATATCGGTCAAGCGCGAGCCTATCAATAATAAAAAAAGAAACGAATAAAACAAACGACGACAGCCCTATTCCCGCCCTAGACGGAACAATAAAACAACTGCAAATTGTTACTTTCCTCAACTAGTGACGGCTCCGGCAAGTTGGCAATCCTGTAAATGAAATGTCGATTTTTCTGGTTAGAATCGTTTGTAGTTCAGTAAACAAAGAAGTGTTATAAAAGAATTTAGACATTCTTAAACTATGTAATACACCCTGCATGACCTGTACAGGTTTATCACTTAAAAAAGTCTAAAACAGACAATAAAACTGTATAACATTAGGTATGAATCTAGGGAAGTTATCTTAATATTAACTAATATCCTGTAGATGGAAATATTTGCAGAGACACACTCAGCTTTTTCTGGAAACATTCATTCAATTAACGTGTGTGAAGTTAGCATCTCAAATGTTAGCATCTCACAAATTAACACCACATATAATGGCATCCCACATAGTTCTATAGTTCTTGATAAGTTTTAACAATAGTTCCGTCGATTTTACTATCAAAATTGCATTTTGAAAAAATGAGATGCTAACTTCGCAATACATATCATAGCATCTCATCGAATTTCTCAAAAAAACACCACATATAAGGACATTACGAATAGTTCTACAGTTCTTGATGCGTTTTATCAATAGTTCCGTCGATCTTGCTATAAAAATTTTGAATATCAGCATTTTGAAAAAATGAGATGCTAACTTCTCAATACATATCATAGCATCTCATCAAATTTCTCAAAAAAACCCCACATATAAAGGCATTCCGCAAAGTTCTACAGTTCTTGATGCGTTTTATCAATAGTTCCGTCGATTTTGCTATAAAAATTTTGCATATCAGCATTTTGAAACAATGAGATGCTAACTTCGCAATACTTATCATAGCATCTCATCGAATTTCTCAAAAAAACCCCACATATAAAGGCATTCCGCAAAGTTCTACAGTTCTTGATGCGTTTTATCAATAGTTCCGTCGATTTTGCTATAAAAATTTTGCATATCAGCATTTTGAAACAATGAGATGCTAACTTCGCAATACTTATCATAGCATCTCATCGAATTTCTCAAAATTGACCTTGTTGTAGTTGGAAGCAAAAGAATTCTGCATCCTAAACCTATTCTTTTGATAGTTCTGTCGGTTGAATCTAATTTAAATCCCAAAAAAAAAATATAAACGAAATATCCGAACAGTAGTGAGATCCTGAGGTATAACTGGTCTTTCCAGGTCGTATCTTTATACAGCCCAGAAGTACCAGTTATACCTGGTTTTAACATTCGAACGAGTAGTCTAGGTCTCTCAAACAAGTCCCGAAAGAGTTTTAGTGTTTAAAACATCCACAATAATTATAAATCATTGTTATAAACAAAATATTCATAAATGAGTGAGATGCTAAGGTACAGCTGGGAGTTCTGGTTCGTATAAAACATTTGAACTATTAGGCTAGGATCTCCTCCGTTTCAAATAATAATATGAATGGACTTTAAAAAGTATGGTGCCGAAAGCGAGAACTCTCACTCAAGTATCAGCAGAACATGGTTGAAGATTTAGATTTATTTTTTAGAAAAAAGTTATGTTACATTAGACCATTTTCTTAATGATTTTATCTAGGAACATTTTGTGTTTTATTCGTATAAGATAGTGTCATCAATTTGTAAAGTTATGATATCTCGGACAAAAAAACGATAATCACACCAAAATCGCTGAGTTTATAAAAACATACTACAAAAAGCCAGAACTCTCACCAAAGATTTCACAGAGCCTGGTTGAAGATTTAGCTTAGCGAAAATCAAGGAAATATACATTGTACGCAAAAAGATAAAAATAAAATGGTAGCAGGTACTGAGGCCAGGCATCTAATTGAATTATATTACTTCTAAAATTTGTCTTAATGGAAACATACTACAGAAAGTCAGAACTCTCACCAAAGATTTCACAGAGCCTGGTTGAAGATTTAGGTTAGCTAAAATCAAGGAAATATACATGGAACGCAAAAAAAAACTTTAAAAATGTTAGGAGGTACTGAGGCCCAGCATCTCATTGAATTATATTATTTCTATAAATTGTCTTAATGGAAACATACAACATAAAGCCAGAACTCTCACATAAGTATCTACTGAGCCTGGTCGAAAATTTGGTTGAGGAAAAATCAAGAAAATTTTTAGAGCTCATTACAAAAATTTCAAAAAAAATGTTAGCAGGTACTGAGGCCCGGCATCTTATCGGTTTCTATAACAACTATAACTAGACTTTATAAAAACATGCTACAGAAAGCCAGAACTCTCACTGAAGATTCCACAGAGCTAGGTTGAAGATTTAGGTTAGCTAAAATCAAGGAAATATACATTCTAGGCAAAAAAATAAAAAAATAAATGTTAAGAGGTACTCGGGCCAGGCATCTCATCGGTTTCTAGTAATCTTATAACTAGGTTTTACAAGAACATGCTACAGAAAGTCAGAACTCTCTTTATAGTATCTACTGAGCCTGGTCGAAAATTTAGTTGAGCAAAAATCTAGAAAATTTTCAGAGCTCATTAGAAAAATGTCAAAAGAAATGTTAGCAGATACTGAGGCCCGGCATCTCATCGGTTTCTATAACAACTATAACTAGACTTTATAAAAACATGCTACAAAAAGTCAGAACTCTCACCAAAAATTTCACAGAGCCTGGTTGAAGATTTAGCTTAGCGAAAATCAAGGAAATGTACATTCTACGCAATAAAAAATGCAAAAAAACATTGTTTATAGTTACTGAGTCCCGGCATCTCATCGGGTTCTAGTACTATTTTAAATAGACTTTACAAGAACATGCTACAGAAAGCCAGAACTCTAAATTAAGTATCTACTGAGCCTGGTCGAAAATTTTGTTGAGCAAAAATCAAGAAAATTTTCAGAGCTCATTACAAAAATTAAAAAAAAAATGTTAGCAGGTACTGAGGCCCGGCATCTCATCGGTTTCTATAAAAACTATAACTACACTTTATAAAAACATACTAGCTTAGCGAAAATCAAGGAAATATACATTGTACGCAAAAAGATAAAAATAAAATGGTAGCAGGTACTGAGGCCAGGCATCTAATTGAATTATATTACTTCTAAAAATTGTCTTAATAAAAACATACTACAGAAAGTCAGAGCTAAGCTAAATCTTTAACCAGGTTCTGTGAAATCTTTGGTGAGAGTTGTGGCTTTCTGTTGTATGTTTCCATTAATACAATTTATAGAAGTAATATAATTCAATAAGATGCTGGGCCTCAGTACCTCTTAACATTTTTTTTTGTTGTTTTTTGCGTACCATGTATATTTCCTTGATTTTCGCTAAGCTAAATCTTCAACCAGGCTCTGTGAAATCTTTGGTGAGAGTTCTGGCTTTTTGTAGTATGTTTTTATAAACTCAGCGATTTTGGTGTGATTATCGTTTTTTTGTCCGAGATATCATAACTTTACAAATTGATGACACTATCTTATACGAATAAAACACAAAATGTTCCTAGATAAAATCATTAAGAAAATGGTCTAATGTAACATAACTTTTTTCTAAAAAATAAATCTAAATCTTCAATCATGTTCTGCTGATACTTGAGTGAGAGTTCTCGCTTTCGGCACCATACTTTTTAAAGTCCATTCATATTATTATTTGAAACGGAGGAGATCCTAGCCTAATAGTTCAAATGTTTTATACGAACCAGAACTCCCAGCTGTACCTTAGCATCTCACTCCTTTATGAATATTTTGTTTATAACAATGATTTATAATTATTGTGGATGTTTTAAACACTAAAACTCTTTCGGGACTTGTTTGAGAGACCTAGACTTATCGTTCGGATGTTAAAACCAGGTATAACTGGTACTTCTGGGCTGTATAAAGATACGACCTGGAACGACCAGTTATACCTCAGGATCTCACTACTGTTCGGATATTTCGTTTATATTTTTTTAGGGATTTAAATTAGGTTCAACCGACAGAACTATCAAAAGAATAGGTTTAGGATGCAGAATTCTTTTGCTTCCAACTACAACAAGGTCAATTTTGAGAAATTCGATGAGATGCTATGATAAGTATTGCGAAGTTAGCATAACATTTTTTCATAATGCTGATATGCAAAATTTGTATAGCAATATTTACAGAACTATTGATAAAACTCATCAAGAACTATAGAACTATGCGGGATGCCCTTTAATAACGTGTTTATTTGAGAAATTTGATGAGATGCTATGATATGTATTGAGAAGTTAGCATCTCATTGTTTCAAAATGCTGATATGCAAAATTTTTATAGCAAAATCGACGGAACTATTGATAAAACGCATCAAGAACTGTAGAACTATGCGGAATGCCTTTATATGTGGGGTTTTTTTTGAGAAATTTGATGAGAGTCTATGATATGTATTGAGAAGTTAGCATCAAATTTTTTCAAAATGCTGATATACAAAATTTTTATAGCAAGATCGACGGAACTATTGATAAAACGCATCAAGAACTGTAGAACTATGCGTAATGCCCTTATATGTGGTGTTTTTTTGAGAAATTCGATGAGATGCTATGATATGTATTGCGAAGTTAGCATCTCATTTTTTCAAAATGCAATTTTGATAGTAAAATCGACGGAACTATTGTTAAAACTTATCAAGAACTATAGAACTATGTGGGATGCTATTATATGTGGTGTTAATTTGTGAGATGCTAACATTTGAGATGCTAACTTCACACACGTATTCAATTATGAAGAATTTTTTACTGATAAATCTTCACATTATTGCTAAATGTTATAGGAACAAAGCCTGTTAATAAAAAACTTGTAATAATTACATACAATAAACTACATACTTACTGTCTGATACTTATTTACTATCTCCCATTAGTCTAATTTAAAAAAACAAATAAACTAGCCTAATAGTATCACAAACAAACATTATGTCATTCTAACCAAATAACTAACCGGTTTCAACAAACAAAAGTACCTCAACTCATTTCAAAGTTACAACATTTAAATCATCTCAAACCAATTAAATAAACAACAAGAAATCAGTTTCAATGACTGGTTATTTATAGATCTTTGATAATCATTTTTAAATTTACAATGTGGCTAGATCACTCATAAAGGGAGCCGCAGTGATCAGTGTTGCCGCGTGAGAAAATACTGTTCGAAATTCAAATTTGAAATTAATTTAAGCCAGTGTTAATATCTGTTGTACATGTCTGGCCAGATGGAATGGCACTAAAAGAGATTTAATGTTGCTTTTTGTATTGTGTTGTATGTACAATGCAATGGTACTATTTATTGCATGCGGTGGTTTTGTTGATGGCGTTAATCTGAGTTTAAATTAAGGACTAATTGTATTTAAGTGTTGATAGTTTCCATCAAGGTTATTTACAGAAACCTTTTAAGATTTGAGAACAAAACATATAAATATCCCAAGATGATATGGAATTTAGAAAGTTGGTGGTAACTTTTTGGCAAATATTAAATACTACTTGCGCCTTACATTACCGAATTGATTAAAAGCTAAATATATTTATAATATCTTTCTACCTGGCAAAGTAAGAAAGATGTTTTAAATATATTTATCATCAATAGTTCAAACGATAGGCAGAAACAATAATTTAAATTCGTCTAAGTGCTAAATGCATTGATTTGTGATAACACAACGGTTTAACAGGAACCGAATAAATGCATTAAAAAAAAAAAACACCATTTATTTCTCCCTTTCGATTCGCAAATACTGTCCTGATATCTCTGCCCTACAGTGCACAGATCTCTCGCCGAGAGCTCTTTGCGTTTCAATAAATCAGAAGAAATGACGGCGCGCGCGTTAAGCAGTCATCGTCCCACTGGGTGGTCGGCCTCACGACGCCTTCACGGCTATTTCACACACTACAAAATAAAATAAAGATCGACAAGGAAACAGTGAAACTAAAAGAGAACTCGCACACTTAAAGTGCGAATGCGTGAAGACGCGGGGAATTGATGAACGCGTTCATAGAAGGGTTATGTCTGTGTAGTTTAACATTTGTTTTGCGTTTCATGGTTGATTAACTACGTTTGTTTTGACGATTGATATTGCAAGTGGGTTCTTAGAAACTATATCTGTATTTTGGTTTTGGAAAGACTGAACAGCTATTAAAAAAATTACTGAAATATATCAATCTGGGGTTAATACATTGTTCCGGGAAGACCAATTATTCTCTCTTCTTCATTTTCATGTAGTTTGTCAATAATTTTAGTCATAATCATCAGCCTTTTAATTTTCCCACTGCTGGGACACAGGCCTCCTCTCTGTGAGAGAGGGAACCTTTATATTTTTAGTTATTGATGCTTACCTGAGCTGCTGTTAAAAGGTTCACACTCAATGCAAGGCTCAATTCAAAACCAGCGTCAGGCAACTATTTGTCTGGCATTTTGCTTCATCATCATAATCATATCGGCCGAAAGACGTCCACTGCTGTACATAGGCCTCCACCAAGCGTCGCCACATTGACCGGTCCCGTGCGTCCCGCATCCAGCGGATTCCCGCAACCTTCACCAGGTCAGGCATTTTGCCTAACTGGACCTATTTGGCGCAGCCGTGAGACACACTATTTCTCAAGTTTTTATTATATTTTATTTTTGTTTATTTATATTTTATTGTAAACCACAAAAACAAAAGTTAGTTCTAAATACATTTTTTTTTTCTTAGTCATCTTATTTCTATGATTACCTTTGTATCTTATATAAATTGGCAAAGGGCGAAATTTTTGTATTTTTTATTCATACTGGAATTCTGTAAAGCTGAAAGAGATTTCTGTAGAAATAAGCATTACTAGCTCTAATGAAATTTTAATTTGAAATGGATCAATTTTTATTTAATGCTTTTGAATGTAATATTATGGGCTACTGTCTGAAAATAAATAAATTATTATTACATTTGTATCTATTTCCCCTTCCTTCTTCTTTTATGTTTATTGTAAATGTGAACATTATTGTTAAATAAATAAAGAAGAATAAAATTGTGACCATATTTAAGAACTACTTAGTTAAATACCCACAGATATCCTGCCTACCTAAATTCCCTTCCAGCACTCAAATTATTCAATGTAAGATATAAATACTAAAATGTTGATTTCAAATCCTGTCACGGCACTTTAGCTGACAAATCGATTCTCGATCTCATCGGGCATGTACTTTAAATACGTTATTTATAATGTCCTGCGGATCATACAGTGTACATTCCTATAAACATAGACCGTACATGTTTGTCACACTTGTATTTGGATCTTCTTTTTCTTCATTTATCGTGCACGAACAGTAAATTACAGAATTCAGTAATTTTTTTTACCAAATCTTGGCCACGTTATCGGTGGCAGCGCATAGGTTACTTTGGCTTCATGTTTTGGAGCACAGATAACAGGATAAGAGGTGGAGCAGAATCGGCTCCACACGCTGCTGCTGTTGGAGTTTTAACCCTCTATTTGCGTACTTTGGCAGATTAGGGCATTCCATGTAGGCCACGGAGGGTTAGACCTAAGTATTAGGATTAACAGTAATCTGGTAGGCACACAGATTTGAAAATGTACTCTTTCATGCATGGGTCAACGAAGCTTTTAATTAGCTACATAATCATAAAATGGAATGAATGCTTGAAAAGTACCTTTTATGATTTTTATATGCTCGATTGGTTTCTGATTTGTAAAGAGTCTTCAATCATAGCTCTTTCAAATACAAAACACTCTCAATCAAAGTTCTGATGGATTGCTCTTGAAATACGAAATCAGAATCATTCGTAGAAAATAAAAGTTTCAAACTTTCACCGCGGCATTTGAGTGTGGAACTGTGAAATAAAAGATAACAAAAAATATGAAACAAAACAATGCAGCTGCGAGCCACCACTGCTTGCAACAAGATTTTACCCAGCACACCTAAAATTCTCTCCTTCCGTCTGGTTTGAGCTATCTACTGCGAATAAGATTCGCGCCAGTTCATTCTGCAGAAGAAAATTTTTAATTTCTTTCTCCTCTTTATATTTAAATGCCGTCTGCACGTAACAAACTACTTGAAGCGTAATTTCACAAGTTCGGCGTCATATTTTTATTGCAATACCAACTCATAAAGTCGAAAAGCTACGAGTCGTATTTCAGTAAATGTAAAAGCAATACTTCATTAACTTCAGCAGGCTTTCAGAAATTGTAAAAGTTAATTTCGTACAAAATCTGATTCAACGTTATTGCAAAATGTTAATTACTCCTTGTAATAATGCAAACTTTAATCAAAATTGGCGTCTGCTACGAAGTACGAACTCGATTAACAACAAATAAGTAGAAAAATAAATACGAACGAAACGAAGTCGAGTTTACCTCCAATTGGAGAGTAAACGAAGCATAAAAGTAAGGTACGAAAACACAATAACATTTTTTAAGGTAAACGGAACAGGGAACACAACAGCTTAAAACAATTTGCTGAAGGTGCCACTTGAAAGTGTTAACTGAATTTGAAAATGTTAAGATGCCTTTACAGCGAACTTTCCGGGGACCATGTTGGTAGAATGTTTGCTGCTCACAATGTGTTGGTTTCGAGTAGCAATAATGTGTGGAAAATATGTGTCATTGGAACCTTCCTTTTGTTTTTCTATGTAGGTCACATTGTCATTTTGTCAACAACATTTTCACTATCACATAAGTTTGTTTGTAGGTCGAACTCTGTCAATATCTAGTCAATGACATTTTATTTTTAACACAGACCTTAAAAAACCAACGTTAATTCCAGCG
Organism: Anorthoa munda; assembly: GCA_945859665.1. Lineage (NCBI taxonomy): Eukaryota > Metazoa > Arthropoda > Insecta > Lepidoptera > Noctuidae > Anorthoa > Anorthoa munda. Next base: position 11,278,953 of record OX243900.1, on the reverse strand, counting down.
TTGTTAACAACGTCACGTTCAGTTAGAGGCACCCTAACAATTGGAGCATTCGCTTGTTCAAATTGAGTCAAACAAACGAAACTCATCGACAAGATTCTATCGTAGAGTTTAAGAGCAATTTTTCTCTTAAAGCCAAACAAATGAGGCGCCATTAGATGGAGTGAGAGAGCTTAATCTATTTCTGACGAGTTCAGTGACGCCGACAAAGACAAATCGACGTTAGCCTACCCACACGGCGCAAAGGCGTTCCACTTCTGTTTCAATTCCACTTTTATTTGCGGATTAACTTCTTATTAGTCATTGTGCCGGGATGGGCCCCGAACCGCTATCACGAGCCTTATGAATGGCTCAATTATTTTGCAGACGCAGTACGCATTCTGGCGAATTTGAACAGTATAAACGCTAAGCGTGAATTATTCGAGCCCTTAGATCTATTATCTTAAGCACTCACCCTCTTCGTTTTGCTTGCGTTGACGATAATCATAAACATGTTAATCTGTAAAAAAATAATAATAAAGAAGTACCGTTTGTTCAACATGTGTACGTCTTTAGTAGTTCAAGTAACGTGGATATTAATAAACTGACAACATATTTATGCGCTCTCCGTGACAGATATAATGGTCTCAATAAATTTTACATGATTAAATATTCACTGTTTAACTGACATAGAAATATTATTTTTCGTCCTATCTAAATATTATATCTTCCAACCGTGTACTCCCACTGTGACCCAAAACTGAAATTTTCTTGTTTACCGAAGTGATATTGTGTTTAACTAATTGCCCACTAACCCGTATCGGTCACATTAGCGTGTTTAAGAGTTAGATTTAAACCGACTTTTTGTCTGCTCTTATTAAAGTGAAGGGTGTTATGTAGAAAATAGCCAGCTCCATTGTGCTGTAGTACAGAGATTTAGACTCTACTGTTAAAACAATAAGTTATAGAGTTCTATTCTTCCGATGGGTGATTCAAACGGTGACGAGCAGAAAATAAATATAAAAGGGCGGTATGGCGCGTATTTCAGAAACGACAAGTTGAAGAATGTCGAAATGTGTCATGTGTCAGTCGGCATTTAAAACGATATGTTATTCTGAAAGTGTCGTCCCGTGTCCGCGTTCGTCGTGTATCTAAATAGTTAAGCAGCTGCCTCGTTGTAAAGATTAGACATTTTCTTAGAAGCCAATGAAAATTCCAAAGTCTTTAATGCGTTTTCGACTTAAAATGTAGCATAAATTATTAAAAAATAGTGTTAACTGTATCGGGACTAAAGTGATTTTAAAATGTTGTGTCTCCTTAAATTGATGGGCTTCCTAATATAGCAAATGCCACCACATGCAGGGTTGTAATCCAGAAATACAACATCTAATGTATGTTTTATTTAGGTCATTTTTTATGGGCACAAAAACTCTGTATGACGTTTTGTATACTTGCAGATTACAGCTTCATGTTGCTTTCTTCTTCATGTTTTCGGGTCTGTTGACTGACGGACTAACAGGTTAAAGTAGATTACCGTACAGGTTACTAAATTTTTTTCAGACCAGTATACCTATAGATATTTGGACAGCTCTTTCATTTACTTGTATGTCCTGGAGGGTGCAGTGCGCACCTTTGCAAGATGGTTAGAAAAAAATATAAGAGGCGTATTGTGCTCTACTCTCCACGTAGCTTTGAAGTCCATTGCTAACAAATACTTTTATCATAATTTTATTTTAAAACTTTAAATATTTTTACCGTAAAACGTCAGGCAGTTCTTATCTTTTCTCAAAAACTTCCGGCTGCAGACGACAAAGACAAACAAAATTTACGCCACCGTACAAAATAATAGTCTATGGAATTGCAAAACTGTAAAATGCAGCGCCAGTTCCCGTCGAAAATGTCCAAATATTTCTTCGCTTTGTAAAGATATTGTTTTTGCAAAGCAAAGTCGTGCTCAAAGTGACCACTTCCACCTTCAATGGAAAGTATTATGTTGCACGCTCAGCTGTTGTGCACTTGAAATACCTAGGACGCTATCTTATTGATGAACTGAGCGGGAATGTAATTGTGTGTATTTTTCACGACGCAAAAAGTAACAACTTTCATATTGATTAATTTAAAAAAGTATTTAATCCATAAGGCACTCAACAAAAGTATACATACTAACTTCTCGTTTATTAAAGTAAAACAAGTACCCCAACGTAGCAGTCGCCGTGCTAGTTTTCTGATTTTACCGAAGATGAGAACTAAGTTTAGCAAAAAAAAAATCTTTTGAAGGACCACCCTTTATATAATTTGTAAAAAAAAACTCATGTATAAAAAGGTTGCACTCATTCAATGCATTCAAGACTCAATTAGCTGCATATTTAATCACAAATAACACCCTTTCTTAAAACTGAATGGATTGGGTGGGTGCATCATAATTGCTACCGTGACGTCTGTGACGAATTTTATATAATTTACTTTAAGCAATGTTCTCATATAATAAGTGACTTTGTGTCTTTTTTGAGAATAAATATCTTTAAACCTAAAACCTAATTTTTGAATATCAAAAATGGATAGGATTGAATCAAAATTTATTTATCTATTTATAATGTTAGTAACATTTATTCCTTTTAGTTATAGACAAGATGAAAGAAACAGATAAATATGAATATATACTAACGTACAGTCGGGGAAACAAGTATAGCTATTAATTTCAAAACATTTTGGTCTTGTTTTTTTTCTATATAAACATTTGAATTCTTTTTTTGCATTTGGTTAATAAAAAAAATCACAGATTTTATAAAATAATATCGAAAATATGTAAGTAAATGAATAAAAATTCGGTTTATTACAACAAAACAACCTCGGGTCTTTAAGTCAAGAGTGTATAGGTTACTTCTAGGCAAGCGTGCTACACTGTCGACCACATCATCGCTTACCATCAGGTGAAATAGTGGTCAAGCGTGAGCCTATCTATACTATAATAATAATGTTATAAAGCTGAAGAGTTTGTTTGATTGTTTGTTTGAACTCGCTAATCTCAGGAACTACTGGTTAGAACTGAAAAATATTTTTTGTGTTGAATAGTCCATTTATCGAAGAAGGTTATAGGCTATATAACATCAAGCTACGACCAATAGGAGCGGAGCATAAATGAAAAATGTTTCAAAAACGGGCAAAATATTCTTTTTTGAGAGTTTCCGTTGCGAAGCTGCGGCATAAGTTACGCAAATATTATGTATGATAAAATTGTTCCTCTTTAAAACGTTCTAAAAAAGGTCCGCGATAGCATATGTCTATCTTTTAAGATTGACTCACTATAACCTTTTGTTATGTTAATCAAATTTGTTCATTTGCGAAGGATTTTTATCAACATCTATACTAATATTATATATAAAGCTGAAGAGATTGTTTGTTTATTTGTAGGGTAAGTAGGTAGTGGTAGGTAGATAGATAGCCAGTTGACGTGAGCGAAGACGCGGGGGTCAGCTTGTCTATAATAAAAATAAAAGTCTACAGAATTATATAACATTAAACTAGGTTATTCAATGCACAAAAAGTATTAACTAAAAACCACAAATCTCCGTACAAAAAAATCATATTACTGCAAAAAATACGTATCCAATTTTCATTGCGGCACTGTAACCTAACCCTCGTTTGGTGAGCAATAACGATTTTCCGCAAACTCCGGCAGGTAATAGCTGCTACGATATTATATCGAGTGCATCGTGATTCCACCTCGTTATGTTCGCTGTCGAGAAAAAAATGCCTTTTTTAGGGTTCCGTAGCCAAATGGCAAAAAACGGAACCCTTATGGATCCGTCATGTCTGTCTGTCCGTCCGTATATCACAGCCACTTTTTTCCAAAATTATAAGAACTATGCTGTTGAAACTTGGTAAGTAGATGTATTCTATGAACCGCATTAAGATTATCACACAAAAATAGAAAAAAAAACAATAAATATTGGGGGTTCCCCATAATTAGAACTGAAACACAATATTTTTTTTTCATCATACCCATACGTGTGGGGTATCTATGGATAGCTGTTCAAAAATGATATTGAGTTTACTAATATATATATTTTTTCTAAACTGAATAGTTTGCGCGAGACACACTTCCAAAGTGGTAAAATGTGTGTCCCCTCTCCTGTAACTTCTACTTCTAAAATAAGAGAATGATAAAACTAAAAAAATACAAGATGTACATTACCATGTAAACTTCCTCCGAAAATTGGTTTGAACGAGATCTAGTAAGTAGTTTTTTTTTAATACGTCATAAATCGTAAACCGCAATTTACCAAGTACGGAACCCTTCGTGCGCGAGTCCGACTCGCACTTGGTCGGTTTTTTATTTAAATACTTTTACTTGGTACCTTCTGTGTAAGACCGTCCCAGACTTTCAGGTTGGTACTGGTGAAATAGTTTTGTAGTCGGTACTTATTGTAGGTATTGTTTAATGAGTTTTCTATCAAGGATATCTACTGACCTAATCGGTATGTGGTTTTATGGCAAGATACAAATAGTAACCAAATATCGGCCGTTGGGTGTCTTGAAAGGTGACTAATATTATTTATCATCATCAGCCTTTCAATGTTTCCGCTGCTGGGTCAAGGCCTCCTCTCTGTAAGAGGGAATGGGCCGTAATCCACCACTCGGGCCCAGTGCGGGTTGGTGAATGTGACATGTCTTCGAATTTTTGGTTCTAGGACATGCCGGTTTCCTCACGATGTTTTCCTTCACCGTTTTGAGAGCAGTGACGATGAAATAATTCACACAAAGTAAAGTGCCTGTCTAGGTTCGAACCCACGACCAACAACTTATAAGTCGCGGCCGTTACCACTGGGCCACCATTGCTTTATATAATTCATATATTATTATCATTCATCTATATATATAAAAATGAATCCCTATTTCCCTTGGTCACGGCATCACGCGTGAACGGCTGGACCGATTTCGCTTATTCTTTTTTTGTTGTTTGTTATTGTTAGGAGAAGGTACTTAAAAAAAAAATTAAGAAAAAAATAAAATTTCGTTCTATTATATGTAGCTAATACATAGGTAGGTAGTTATGTAGGTAGGGTAGGTATGTAGGTAGGGTAGGTATGTAGGTAGGGTAGGTATGTAGGTAGGGTAGGTATGTAGGTAGGGTAGGTATGTAGGTAGGGTAGGTATGTAGGTAGGGTAGGTATGTAGGTAGAGTAGGTATGTAGGTAGGGTAGGTATGTAGGTAGGGTAGGTATGTAGGTAGGGTAGGTATGTAGGTAGGGTAGGTATGTAGGTAGGGTAGGTATGTAGGTAGAGTAGGTATGTAGGTAGGGTAGGTATGTAGGTAGGGTAGGTATGTAGGTAGGGTAGGTATGTAGGTAGGGTAGGTATGTAGGTAGGGTAGGTATGTAGGTAGGGTAGGTATGTAGGTAGGGTAGGTATGTAGGTAGGGTAGGTATGTAGGTAGGGTAGGTATGTAGGTAGAGTAGGTATGTAGGTAGGGTAGGTATGTAGGTAGGGTAGGTATGTAGGTAGGGTAGGTATGTAGGTAGGGTAGGTATGTAGGTAGGGTAGGTATGTAGGTAGAGTAGGTATGTAGGTAGGGTAGGTATGTAGGTAGAGTAGGTATGTAGGTAGGGTAGGTAGGGTAGGTAGGGTAGGTAGGGTAGGTAGGGTAGGGTGGGTAGGGTAGGTAGGGTAGGGTTGGTAAGATAGGTAGGGTAGGGTAGGTAGGGTAGGGTAGGGTAGGTAGGGTAGGGTAGGTAGGGTAGCGTAGGGTGGGTAGGGTAGGTAGTGTAGGGTAGGCAGGGTAGGTAGGGTAGATGAATGTTTGGTGTTTTTATGGCAAAACAAAGTTTGCCGGGTCAGCTAGTCTATATATATAAAATGAATCCCTATTTCCCTTGGTCACGGCATCACGCGTGAACGGCTGGACCGATTTCGCTTATTTTTTTTTGTTGTGTTTGTTATTGTTAGAAGAAGGTTCTTATGAAAAAAAAATAAGAAAAAAAATTGCTCTCTTACCTACATAGGTAGGGTAGGTATGTAGGTAAGGTAGGGTAGGGCAGGTAGGACAGGTAGGTAGGGTAGGGTAGGTAGGATAGGGTAGGTAGGGTAGGGTAGGTAGGGTAGGGTAGGTAGGGTAGGGTAGGTAGGGTAGGGTAGGTAGGGTAGGGTAGGTAGGGTAGGGTAGGTAGGGTAGGGTAGGTAGGGTAGGGTAGGTAGGGTAGGGTAGGTAGGGTAGGGTAGGTAGGGTAGGGTAGGTAGGGTAGGGTAGGTAGGGTAGGGTAGGTAGGGTAGGTAGGGTAGGGTAGGTAGGGTAGGGTAGGTAGGGTAGGGTAGGTAGGGTAGGGTAGGTAGGGTAGGATAAGGTAGATAGGGTAGGGTAGGGTAGGGTAGGATAGGGTAGAGTAGGTAGGTAGGTAAGGTAGGGTAGAGTAGGGTAGGTAGGGAAGGGTTGGTAGTGTAGATGAATGTTTGGTGTATTTATGGTAAAACATAGTTAGCCGGGTCAGCAAGTATATATATAAGTTGACACCTGATTAACATAGAAAGGTAAAACCTGGTATTGAAGCCTAACTAAAAATTGCATTTCCAAACGCCTCATTTAGCTTCTGCCAGCGGCTTCGCCCGCGTGAATGTCGAAAATTATCCCAAGGGAACATATTCCCGAGATGAAAGTATCATATGTGCTATTCCTGACTATAATCTATCTCTGTACCAAATTTCATCAAGATCCGTCCAGACGTTTGAGCGTGAAGAAGTAACAAACATACAAACACACTCACAGACTTTCACCATTAGTATATTAGTGTGATAATAGAGCAGTTCACTATCAATAGCACTAACAGTAGACATACAGATTTATGATCGCAGCACGTATGTGCTGCTATCATAAATCTGTATGTCTGAAGTAGGTATTGGTTAAAATTTTTATTCGTTATTTGGTCTGGTCTAAAAGAACAAAATTCGTATAACATTCACTTTAAATGTTAAAACATTAACATAACACCGCCCCAGACGTTCAGGGGTGGGACTGGCAGAATAGTTCAACAGATGCATATTTTAAACAAGATTTTTAAAGCAAGATACGAAAGTTTGTAGTGGTTTTCACCGTTGGCTTCACCATCATTTTGTGTATTGAAGGGGTGGGTCGCAGGTGGTACCTACCAATTTTTCATGCTGTATCTTTATTTTATGCAATATGTAAGTACTTGGTTTTTCATTAGTTATGACACCATTACTAAACAATACATGCTTTTACCTCTGATTAACAACATAACATAAAAAAGAGAGGAGTCTTATGGACACCCGGTTGGAACGGAGTTCGATTCATTAAATTTACACCCTCTTACTAATAAACACAAAATAAAGTTATACCAAGTATAAAGCTATCGAAATGTATGGTTATTCCTTTGTTTCGTAAAATATGACTAACAAAAAGACAACAACACATGCTCGCATGCTCATTCTCAGATGCTCTCTGATGCTCAGTGTAAACACACAGTAGCGGCTGCTAGCGTAGGTACTGTATGTGTCTAGTCAGCGCGCGCACGTACGTCTTCGGTTTTATTCGAGCGCCTCCGGCTCTCTCCTCGGCGTCTTCCTTCTGTGCGGATCTTCGCTTGTACTATCCTACATGCAGCACGCTGTGCCTCGCACAATTTATCACTAAAAAATGATTAATTATATATTAATAAAAAAGGGTATAAACGTTAAAATTATAAATATTTTTGCATATTCTCAAAATTGACGGCAAGTTGAATACATTGAAAAAAGTTTTGTGTTCGGTGTTCTGTGCCTCAAAAATCACTGCAAAAAAGGTGTCGGTTATTGGTGTCGTTTTTTTTATTGTTTCCCTTTTTTCGGTCTAGCCCTTCAGCCCACAATTAACCAGAACTATAACATGAAATAAGGAACTCCGTTCCAATAATATAAAGCGGTAAACATTTTCGTACGTTTATTTTTTGTAGGAAATTTTCTCGGCATTTCAGATCCTATAAATTTAAATTCTTTGAGTAATAGAAAAATACGCCAGTAACTACTTTTTATTCCGGCAAAATGCACGGTTTATGTGGATGTGTGTAGACTCTATAGACTACGGAAACGAAACCGCGAGCAGAAGCTAAGCTACTTTCAGTTAAACCGGTTCCAACCACAGAAAGCAACCTTGAAACTCCATACCAAACTTTTATGACCAAACATTTCTTAGTTCGTATATAATCATGACCATAAAAACTTTTTGAACCAATACCAAATCATTTATTTATTTATTATATTCTTTATTGTACACCACAAAAATATATATACAGGACAAACAATCATAAAAGCAAGAGTACTATGTGTGTGTTTCAGCCGAAAGACGTCCACGCTGAACATAGGTCTCCCCCAAGCGTCACCACACTGAACGGTCATGTGCATTTCGCATCCACTGGACTCCCGCAACCTTGACCAGATCGTCGCTCCACCTGGAAGAAGGCCTTCCAACGCTGCGTATTCTGTGTGTTACGTTGTTCTGTTGTTGTTTCTTCAATAAACACATCTTAATGAATAATTATCGGCTTTAAAGTTAACTAATAAAAGAATTTAGCTGGAGGAACAAGTTGTGTGGCAAAATGTTGGAAGTTCAACAAAGGTCTGACAAGGGTCCAACAACGCCTGTCTGTTGGTAACTTTTAAAGATTAGGTAACCCTTCTTAAAGTTAAGTTTTAATAAGGCGCCTTTTAAATTGTTATGTCTTATTTAGAGCTATTAACTTGTTCGGAAATATTGACTAAAACTATACTCATTTTTAAAGGTTTCATCTAAAGGCTTATTGGTTCAATTATTTAGGATGCAGCTTACTGAATGTAGATATGACCAATGCTGAGGTCTATTGGACAAAATGACTAGCAGATAAACATGCACTATGATAGACGATGAATTTTTAGGGGATCTAAAACTAGAGTACATATATTAAAAAAACTGGCCAAGTGCGAGTCAGACTCGCGCACAAAGGGTTCCGTACCACTATCGCAAAAAACGGCCAAACAAACACGTTTTTTGTACGGGAGCCCCACTTAAATATTGATTTTATTCTGTTTTTAGTATGTTGTTATAGCGGCAACAGAAATACATCATCTGTGAAAATTTCAACTGTCTAGCTATCACGGTTCATGGGATACAGCCTAGTGACAGACGGACAGACAGACAGACAGACGAACCGCGAAGTCTTAGTAATAGGGTCCCGTTTTTGCCCTTTGGATACGGTACCCTAAAAATTGTCCGAGTTTCTTGCACTTTCTTCTTCACAGAGACCTCCCTTGCGAATGTGCAATTCATGTTTTGGATTGACCGACTGCTTGACAATTTGTTTTGTTTGATAAATTTTGTAAATTGTACACTACTAACTGCTTGACAATTAGAAAGCACCTGTAAATGGTTAAATGGTTTCAGCATGAATAAAATTAAATAGACTTACTTAGGTACGTTGGGAAACAAATGGGATCTTTTTTGGCTTCGACCAAATTGTTTTGCTGTAAATTATTTCAGAATTTCTTCTTATTCTGTGTCTCATAAACAGATTGCACTTATTATGGTTTTTCGTACTAACAAAGCCACAATAACACAGAATGACCTCAATTTTTTGTGGATGACACAGGAGAGATTTAAAAATATTAAAACTCCTTTTTAATACCATTCGGTATTATTTTATACATCCTCGCTACTTTTATACAGTATTAAAATTTCATGATGCTTAAAATCAGAACCGTTTGAATATCAAAGATTAGATTGAACTAACCAAATCACTTCTACCTAATATCACTAACCAAATCACAGATTTAAATCAAAAGAAAATTGCCCATTTGATCCCAAATTGAACGGACGTGAAAAGTTTTATTCGGAACTTTTTCGAAGTTAAGACCAAGATGTTAGCGGGGCTTGTCTAAGTCCTATCAGGTCCCGGCGTCAGTGGTCGAAGTTCAGGATTTCAGCTATTTATTGCAATCCTCGGGGATTCGGGAATTTACGCGTCGAACGATAAAATGCCGTAGTTTTAGTATAGGGATATGCGGTAAGGTTTCGCTATCACACTATTATGGCAACTAACTCTATTTTATAGGGCCTAAAGAAGTTTTTCTACAGCCATTACATTTTAAGATTCTCAATTCTGTTATCTAGATAGTTGTTGAGAGTAATGGCTGAGATTACTGTGAGCTCTATCTTTATTTAAGTTTATGTCGTTAGGTTGAATTGGTCTGAATTATACAGCAGATTTATTTAGTCTTGGAATTGGACGTTGTCTTCGAGCTTAGTGTTAAAAATTACGAGTTTAGCAAGTGTCATCATCCTTCTACTATAATCGAAATTTATTTGTGGTTGGCGCAGCATGTTTTCTTCTTTCATTTGCCACCATGTCATAGGTAATTTCTTTCTAGCCATATCATCTTAAACAATTCATCCATTTATTATTTGGTTTTCCTTTCTTGGTATTTCCTTTTGCCAAACCACAGGCATTTATATTCAAAACTTTGCTCATCATGACAAATTCCCCTTTCCTCCACATATTTTGTAATGCTCATACCAAGAGTTTAGGAAGAGTGTTATTAATAACAACTGAAGAAGTATGTAGTGGCTTTTAAATACAAATATCTGCATTAAACAAGCCTGGACAATCTCGATACACAAAATCAAATGCCATAATACCGTCATATTTCGCGTTCATTTTTCCATCGAAATCGTTCGCGAAGTTTCCTCAAGTCACAACCGCTGTATGAAATCGATTCCACGAACTATTCCTTAGGTACATGATTGAGTAGCTTGTTGCGAGCTTAAGCTCAACATATTGAAATATCGGCCAACGTAACATTTAAATATACTACAGTTGAACTAGCTTTTCTGCGAAACTAGGTTAGTACTTACATAAGAATTTTGCTGGTAAATTAGATTTATAGGTTGGGCCCACAATTTAATATTCTCCGTGTGGGCATAGTATAATTAAAGAAGAACAGTATGGAAACTACCTACAAACGCTCATTCGAAACGGCACACTCACACAAACATGCGCATCAACGAGACCCTTAAGGGTACACTAGTCGAAAATTCTTCCATACAAACGTAGTCTGGCTTTTACTCCACTGTTTGACGATGTACGTTCAAAATAAAAAATGATATCAATTTGTCTCATCATTACCTAGCCCTGTATGGAAGCAAAAAAGTAAAAATAAAATTTACTTGAAAGATATGAGCTTCGAAAGTTCCTTCCATTTTAACACTAATTTTTACGCATATTTGGGCGCAAATAAGTACCATAAGAAGAAGGAAAATTGAAAAATGGCCTCCATACAGGGATAGATTAGTAGTTTAACAATGAAAATAATTTTATTTTGAATAGATACATTCAGTCGTTTTTTCATGATATCCAGACTCCCAAAGATCTGTTTAAAAAATTTCGCGCGCTCGTTTTCGTTCTAAATCATCATCCATTTCGCTACAAATTTGCAAAAGTGTGTATTCGTACGCGTACTAGCTTCTTACTGCTCATAACAGCATCTATCTGTTCCGCACGTGTTGTCGGTTGATATAGCACGCATTTTAACCCCGCGCACAAAATAGTTCGTGCCTTCGACTAGTGTACCCTTAAGCAGCCCGCACTACTTGACAGCATCGCGAAAACTGCTTAGAGGTCTCGTCGATGCGCATGTTTGTGTGAGTTTCCGTACTGTTTGTCCATTAATTATACATTATACTGTAGTTAAGTTTTGAGAATTAAAACCTCAAAGTTTAATTTTAAATTGAAATGATAATATGTATTACTTACCTAGCCATTTCAAAAGTCGGAAGACTTCTTGATCTTCTTCAAATAACCATATATCATGTAGAAGTAGAGGCTTTACTAATTAATAAAAAATACCAGGTAATTCTTCCCATACAGATAAAGCATGAGCAATAATCACAACACATGCTCACGACGGATTCAGATTTATTTATAATAATATTAAGCCCAGGTTTCCTCACGATGTTTTCCTTCTCTGATGTCCGTGATAATCAATATAAACTTACACAGTATATAAGTATTGAAAAAGTCACATTGGTACGGCTTTGAAAAATATGTTTTATTCTTCCCTTGAAAATAAATAACATATCACCGATAAGCTTAAAATAACTAAATATATTATTTCAATGGACTTGGCAGAACAAGCTCGCCGTAGCCCATGCAACTTCCACGCATAATAATATGTAGAAGCTAATAAACACAGAAAGGAAATATTTGCAACGCATAATGAGAGTGCTAATAATGAAATAAAAACATATTGTTTGTTTTGCCGATGAGCACACAAAGGGCTAACAACGGGAGCCAATAAATTGCGCGTCACGCCACACACGCTTCTTACTACACAGGGCTGTCACACGGGATAATCGACTCACGAAAGAGACTTTAATCTCTAGAAAGAGAAGAAATAAAGAATGAAAATAGGTTTATATAGCACAAAAGGCATATACAAAAATATAAAATAGTTAAACATTATAAAAAAACTCTATACAAAAAATAAAACAAAAAAAGTGTGTGCTTCGCGGTGGTGGCCGAGTTTGTGTCAGTGTCTCTTCTCAGAGTAGCTAGGAAAAACTGGCCTCAACTAATTGACAAAAAATATTGACATGTATCAGAATTATTAAAAAAAAATGCCAAATAAATATTATTATTATTATCAAAGAGGATTAGGTACATCATATTCCTATTCGATAAATAATATGACGAATGGATCTTTTCATTTTGAAAGTATCAATATCAAAGATCAGAATGGGGCAGCAAAAAAAAGGTTCAATAGGTAGATACTTAACAGGTTAGGTTAGTTCTCCTCTTTCTTCAGTTTCTTGTAATGAAACGGCATGCACCTACAAAATAAAAACAAAAACAGAATTTTAAGACTTAGAAATAAATTGCAAGAAATTCCATAACACCTTATGTACCTAGATAGATTTCGTCTAAGATCAGAACTGAAAATACCTACTAACAAGAAAGACAAATTTACCACAAGATAACAAAGCTTTTGTAAAAAAAAACTCATGGGTATTATTGTTACTATGTTTGTTACTTATTGTTTTATTCTAACTTGCACCAAGTGCAACCCCATGTCGTGTCCAGGCTATCTCTCTCCATTCTGGGTTGCCTGGAAGAGATCGCAGAACGCGATAAGGCCGCCTATTGTATGTTTGTTTTAATTTTAAGGTTTCCATATGTATTATTGTTTTTTATCTTGGTGTACAATAAAGTATATATAAATAAATAAATAAATATAGTTTAAACTTTAAACAAACTTTCTTGGCAACCCTACTGTCTATTCGTAACAATGGGTGAAACAACAATTTTAGCAACGTTACTAGCAACAAAACACACGCATAATATAAGGACGATGACCTTATGTTACTGTCGCTTGAAAATTATCTTTAGTACTGGAAACGTCTAAACAGGTGTAGTTTAGTACGTACTAAAACCAGATATATTTTATCGCAAATCAGTCTTTGTGAAACGCTCATAATTTCGCTGAGGCAGCTAGGATCTTTATTAGTATTATCAGATTGTATTCTTAGACACATCATTCGTAGGATCTACATTTCATTTTGGCTTTTATTGTTAGGAATAACTTTTGCCAGCGGCTTTTCCTGTGCGGTGGTTGGAGAATGTTTAAAGGCGAACGGCAGGCTTGCGTGCGAATTTCGTACAGCTAATAAAATTTCGTGTTTTTTGATATTGTTTGTTTTAATTGGTAGTTAATATTACACAAGCCCTTTTTAAATTCTTAGATTTTTATAACTTGGTTTATAGTTTGATAATGATGAGTTTGATTATATTTAATGTTATTTCTATTTCGAAATAATTAATTATCATTTCTATGTTTGTGTTATTTTACATGTTGCAACTTCTAAAAACATAGCTGCGTTTAGCTTATGATTTTTTTAGTTTTTTTATTAAAATCCTTATATCGATATTATTAATTAATCCAAAGTTCTAACATTTTTACACATACATGAAAATAACTGGCTTAGTTGCCTCAATAAGTGGTACTAATTCTATAACCGAACAACAAAAAAGTATGCTGTACAAAATCTGCCGTTCACCTTTAATGGGAACGCACTACCGGAATAAATGTTCCAGGAGTAGTATATCCTAGGTATATAATAATGTGTCATATATCCTATATTCTTATCCAGGTAATCTTCTTCACGTTTGCCAAGGCTTACATAAATCCAATCAGCCGTTTAGGCGTAATTGATTAATAAACATACAGATGACAGATTTTCAAACTTATAACATTAGTAGGGTATCTGAGTTCTGTATTTATCTCTCAACCTTTTGAGATGGTGATGTGTTTAGTAGGACTGTTATGCTTCCTGACTGTGTCTTGCCTTATTTCAACACTATATCATTCATGAAAATGTCATGTTACTGGTAGAAACAGCATGATTTTCTTCTTGTTTACGTCTTTATTATTATAGTTTGGCTTTATCCGTCTGTCCGTCCGCAGCTTAGCTCATAGAGAATCTAAGTACTAGAAAGCTATAATTTGGCATATTAATAATTCCGACAAAGTGGTAAAATAAAATCATGAAATAAAACATTTTTGGGTTTCAACGAAATAGTGAATACCGCAGGTTAGAGGTGTATACATACGAATTTTTTACCATTCCCTGTGGATCTAACGCGCGCTCATATTGCCTCCTTTCGCAATTCGCACCCACGGTGGTATTCAAATAGATAATATTTTTCTAATTTCAGTTGCGAAGTTGGATTTTAAAACTCCTTCTTCAGTTAGCAGTTAGTCCTTCTTTAGTTTAAGTCAAGAGTGAGTAGGTTACTTCGAGGCAAGCGAGTATATAGATTAAAACACAACATCATACTATGTGGGCCCGTTTTTAGACGTTGTGTGCCGTTGATGCCAAATCCGTTTAATGTCCATGTAAAAACAACAAAACCCTCACCTTAGTCCGCATTATTATGCAACTTCGGAACTCTATTACTGCGCGTGGCCCGACATGCACTTGGCCGGTTTTTTTTGTTTATAACTTTTTAGTTAACGATTTTTTTTGAATTAGATTCATTTAAACATATAAGTGTTATATATTTTTGAAATCACCTCTTAAAACTATTTATGTTGATACCACACACGATGGGTTAGGCAGAAAAAGAATTGGGACCCCTACAATATGGCACCCAAAAGCTGCCATTTTTCTATTTTCCAATTTTAATGTAGCCAATGACGAATCGATTGACGTAAGAATCATCAAAATCGGCCAACGCGTTTGGTCTCTAGAACGCCAAATAGGAACATACATACATACACTGATAAACACATTACCCTCCTTCGGCAGTCGGGTAAAAAATAAAGGAGTTGGTGGTCGACCCTTGATCTTGAGTCCTTTGCAGTGTATTATTTTACACGTGGACGTTATGTATGTAGGTTAATAAACACATCACCTCTGTATTTGTGTAGCACAGCTGGTAACGTTGCCTCATTAATTATATTTGATTAACCAAGTTATAGATTGCCTACCACTAGCTGGCCGTCTATTTACGTTGGTAACATAAAAGTCAGGTATTTCGGCAAACACCGTCTTATTTTCTTAAATACTAATTAAATAAAGCCCATATTCAAAATAATTTTGAAGGACCTCAACTCGACTTAGTTGCCATGACAAAGGAGAAATCTAACTATATCGAATGCCTATAAATAACAAGTAAAGTAATAAAAAATAATATTGATGAGTCGAGGTTGTTTAGTTGTGTATGTACTTTTAATAATGGCGTTTGATTAGCATTTTAATTTACAGATTTTCATTATAGATAGTTACTAGACTAGGTAAATCTATCACAATATATTTATGAAAGCTTTTAGTTGATAGATGAATATAATTAAACATTTTCTTTGTCAACCTTTGATCTTACCGTTGTCTGGTAGATATCGCTGTCAGCGATCAGACCGCCTTTGTACCCGCAGCAATAAGTTTTCTTGTAAAAGAGATGTGTTTCTTTTTTTGATGTACAGAATAGAGTGCAGTAGAACAGAATATACTTTATTGTACACCAAAAAAAGAAACACATCTCTTTAGAATAGAATAGAATAGAATATACTTTATTTCTGTCCTGTTCTATTCTATTCCATTCTATACTACTACTATACTATACTGTACTGTACTGTACTGTACTATACTATACTATACTATACTATACTATACTATACTATACTATACTATACTATACTATACTATACTATACTATACTATACTATACTATACTATACTATACTATACTATACTATACTATACTATACTATACTATACTATACTATACTATACTATAATATACTATACCATACCGTACTATACTATTCATTTCTATTCTATTCTATTCTATTATATTCTTATCTTTCAGCATCTATAGGTAAATGTTAAACTCATTATACTTATGGGAGCTTTCGGTTAAAAAGTGAATCTTCAATTTAATTAACTTTCAGCAATACGTAAACATTTAGTCGACTCTTCACGTAATCAGTCTTTTCTTCGGCCATAGAATTAGCATTGCCATTCAACGTGGTAATGCTAACAGCGTTCTAGGAATCTAGGCTCAAGAATTAGGAAAAAAAAAAGAAAAAGACGAAGAAAGTGGCATTCGATGTCAGCGAAGGCGATAGTCGAAATGGCAAAATTTAAGGGATTAATCACGTGATTTGACGATATCGCTTGTCAATCACATACAATTTTGCCTTTTTAACCATCGCTATCGCCACGCTTTCGATGATAAAATGTCACTTGTCACTGGCCTCTGGACACCTTTCCCATTGACAGCGATGTGAATGAATTTTTCGATGCCCAATGACTTCTTCTCCTCTACCTTTAAACGTGCTTGTACGTTATTATTACTAGTTTGTATATATAGACCATAATATTTTAGATAACTCCTTTCAGCTTATTTATCAAATTTCTGTAATCTTTTTCACAAACAATGCATGTTTCAAAATAAACCAACAAAAATACCTCATTGAAATCCCTTTACACCAATTCGTTTCGCGTCCACAAATACGAAAACGTCTCTTTGATCGATCTTTTATTTTTGATCACAAATTAGAAGTAAGGATTAGCCTCCTAAGCGACACGCAACTGTACAAAAAGGAGTAAAGTGTTACCAGGGGCCTACCATGAGCTTTTAAAGCAAAGTTATTTCTATTGGCGTAAGGGACAGATATAAATGTCACCGGATTATTGTAAACACCGTAAAGATTATAATAAATGTTGCAAGATTACAATAAATCTCAACAAATTGTGAGCGAATAATCTCAAATACAATACAATCCCCCACAAATTCGATAGTTTATAATGCCTTTTTGAGATAAAAGAGTTAACAATCTCATGTGATTTATTATAAACTAACGGTTTTACAATCATCCGGTGAGATATTATACAAGTACGATACATCTGTGCCTTGGTTTAAGAGCTCATGGTAGAGCCCCAGAGCCGAGACAAATAAAGTATGAGAGAACAATGCGACGAGTCAGTGAATAATTTTAGCCCCGACGTACTCGGCGCGACGTAGTGTTAGTTACATAGATGTAAGTTCCTGGAAGCGCCTGTTGAGTCTTTTGTAGGATTGGAGCATGGATGAGGGTATTAATAGTATACAGTGACATTTTGGACTGGTGTTTTGGGATTGATCGACTTTTCTGGGATGCTAGATCACACGGACTTGTCACTCTGCTTTTAGTATAAATAAATAATAGTTTTAAAAAACTAAAATACACGCTTTAATAGAAAACCAAACTAAAAAGTAGAAAATATTTTTTAATTAATTTAAATTAAGAATAGTGTGATCAACAATAGTTTAGTAATTATATTATAACAATATATAACAATTGACATCAAGCACCGCACGCTTTTTACAATATTTTGTTTTGTTTATTACACTGTTCTTAATTAAAATTTATTGAAAATTATTTTATTTGTTTTTGTTTGGTTTTCTATTAAAGCGTATTTTTTAATTTTTTTAATATGATTTATTTTTTACTTTTTAGTTTAATCTCTAATCCTGAAGATCCTTGTAAGGATAATGGAACAAACTATTTAAATTATTGCATTGTCATTGGTCCTTGATAAGTGTGCAAAGTTTCAAATTAATTCGACGTTTTGAATTGGATGAAAATCACGTTCAAAGATTCCGTTACATTGATTCATAGCAAGCTAATAAAAGCGTTTTAACACGCTTATATAGAGAAAATTATACGCTTTTATTTTGGTGGAATTTTATTAGGGTTGCAAATCGAATGTCTGCAATAATTTGTTTGTAAAACTGCCATTGATTAAAATTATTGTAGTTGCAAGCTCACTGACATAAAGACAAAACTCAAACTCAACAAATACGTATTTAAACAACATATGTGTTGTAAATAAAATAAGTATATATTATAGATGACTATGTTACCAATTTTATTAGAAAAGCATGTATTTTATTTGAAGTATTTCTTAATGCGCCTTTAGAATACCTATCAACAGCTCTCAAATAAACCTAAACCCTCCAAATCAACCACGTCAACAATGTCAACCATGTCATTCCCAAAAAATAAACTCACCCGTTTAAAAATTCAACGATTCCAGTAAATTTTTCACGTGTACCGCGCCCCGCTATCTTTACCGCCCCCGAGGGAAATAACATACTGTCACGCAGAATATACTGGTCCAGGCCACAATTAGAGATCGCCAGAAATTGCGTAATTAGGGGGCCATTAATCGATCTCGCATAGTCTCGGCCACTTCCCTCTTTGTTAACTGGTTACTGGCTGGTTGGCTGTCCTCTTCTGTTTAAACTAGACGACAAATTAGTTTGATATATTGTTCTAGTGTTCTCAGTTCTTGTTACTTGGCTCAGTTTATGGCAGAGTATAGTTTTGAGTTTATGGTTTTTGATTGGGTGTACCGTTAGAATCAAATTAATTTGATAATTTATTGGACCATATTATAGTAATAATAATTCAAAATTTTGCAATTAGGGAGCGTTTGCTGCAAGAAGGAACTTTTGCATCATAAAACTGATTGTTATCTCGCAGGTCTCTCCATAACACAAAATCAATGGCAGTGCCTATCATTTTGAGAATTTAACAATATTTATTGCGTTCTTTACGTTGTCGAAGTGACGAATTTTACAAACAAATGAATTAGGAATTTGACAATCCAAGAAGGATTGTCACAATCCGAATCATTTCGATAGAAATTCCAAATACATTGCTTAGGCTATTGGAGTGCTGTGAGATTTGGTTTTCAAACAGTGAACTTGAATATTTTTTGAAGCAGTATTAATAGGTAAGTTCAATAAACTATCTCTATCTTAATAAAGGTACCTACATGTCTTTATTCAACACCCTCAACAAAAGGTCAACACTTACCACAAAATTGAGGTAGGCAGGTCCGAACCTTTCCTTTCTACCCCTAATTCCTATAAGTACACCAATTTCAATCCTCAATAACTGCCATATCCGTCCGATCTCTTCAATAATAGTTCCAGAAAGTCAGACGAAGAAAATAGTTTCCGAAAAATTCAAAAGAATTTCTTTGACTGTTCTTTTTGTGTGGTCACCCTCACGGTATTAGGTGATCATGGGGAAGAATAATGTTGGTAAATGGCAGGCAATTACCGTGGCACCTTATCGTCCGATTCAATAACCCCATAGACGATAGACCAGTGGGTATAGACTGTAGGGGAGGTAATAATGAAACTGCACGCGCAGACTTTCCGGCTATCATGCGTCAGAACACTGTACATAGCCTTCATTTGTTTTTTGTGGCGTCTACATTGTGTGGGGAACAAACCGTCGTAATTCATTCTTACTCGCGGCAGTTATAGTCTTGAAGCGTTTTGAAATAAATTATGTTTTAAAATATGACTGTATTGCCGTTTTTATTTTTTGCTGTCTTAAAATTAACCAGGAAAATATTGTTTTATCTTGCATCTTGCTTATTTGGTATGCAAACATTGACTATAGTTTATTCTACACAAAATGACGACCAATCAATTCAAGCTTTATCTAATTTGTGGATTCTGGAGCTTCACCGTAATCTTTGATAGAACATCTCAATGATACGAATATTACTCAATACATAAACGTAAGTCGGAGCTGAACAAAAACACAGTTACCACGTGTTGATAGGGGTCAATCGATTCGTCGGATGTTACTGTACGGTCGCTTCAATGGCTGTAATTGCCGCCTTCGAGACTTTCTGAACGTCAATGTGACGTATTGAACTATTGACACGTTCTTTTATTTAAAGCTGAGCCTCCATTTACGCAAACGACGGGCTGTTTTAAGTTTGTATGTGACTTGATTTAATTTTGAGATAGTTTGAGAACGTTGATTTGTCACATTTCACACTAAAACTAGGCGAAAGTTTGTGTGTGTGTGTGTGTGTGTTTGTTTGTTACTTCTTCACGCTCAAACAGCTGGACGAATATGGATGAAATTTGGCACAGAGTTAGATTATAGTCTGGAATAGCACACAGGATACTTTTTTCCCGGAAATATGGGATAATATTCGAGTTTACGCGGGCGAAGCTGCTGGCAGAAGCTAGTTGTGAGATAAATTTGTTAAAACTAAGCAAGATAATTTTTACTTTCGTAGTAGTCAATAATAAGGTCAGTTTCTATTGATACACTTCCTAAAAGCTTTGGTTAATGTAGGGATAGTACCATCATCTATTTCAATCTGAAGAATAAATTTCACCCAGATATAACTATTATTTTGTGCTGTGAACCTGCATACATGACATCACGGTACAGGCGTGCAAAAACAGTAAACGCGTGAAGTCATGTTCCGAGAATGGTTGGGACGAGTTGTAACTATAGCCACGGGCACCCGAGACGAAGAAAGTAAATTTGGTTCAAATAAATTGCACTTGTTGGCGTGATAAGCTTCGATTTGTTATTAAGTTTTGTGAAATATTTAGATGTTCTAGAGACGATCATAAAAAAAAATTGTTCTTGTTTAATTTACTCTCCTAAGCACAAAAATTAAGGAATATTGGGCTCTTATTTCAAAGATTATTTGAATGGATCATTTAAAATTGATTCCAATAGATGGCATGTTTTTATATTTCTGAGGCATCTTCAAAATTTTTTAAATATGTTTTTTAACACTTTTTTAAACTGTAAAAACGTGCAAAAAATACAATAAAACAAAACATCGCTGTATTTAAAAAAAGTATTCACGAACAGAGTTAACCCTTTTACTTGCATGTCGCTGCTAACAAAACACTATATCCGAGGAATGGAACCGAACGCGATCGACGTTATTAGAAAAATAATCAGCTTAAACCGACGAAAAACGCCAGTTACGTCGGCACGGTTTCTTTATTTATTTATTTATATTTATTATATACTTTATTGTACACCACTTAAATAATGGGATGAGGCATTTGTATGTTAGTATTATATTATCTGTGTTATAGCAAAGCCACACTGCAACAGCTATGCAAACCAAAAAAAAGGAAAATACTAAGGTACTAATTAAAGTTAATAATGTATTCAATGAGGTGGCAATTCTATACATACAGTGTAAGTGCAATGAAAGTTACAGCGTCTACTTTAAAAATGTAAAAGTCTGTAAAACTAGAAACTAAAATAAATCAAATCATTAAAGTTGAAAAGTTTTCGTTCGCCGCTGAGAAGACGCGTCTTTACTTTACAAGTTGCACGGTATGGCTGTCATTAGAGTTATTTTACGCTTGTCATAAATGTCCATTCTTGGAAAGTAAGCCTTTGTATGTAATATTTTGTAACAAGTAATAAGAAGGCATGGCTGGTTAAAATAAGCACGGACACTGGACATTGTATTTATTTATGTATGAGTAAGAACGAATGGCGTCTAATCGTGAGGCGCAAACACTTTTTTTTTCTTTTTTTCTAAAGTCTCACTGCAACATGATGGCCACGACCGCTCTCCCAAGAGTGTACCGACGAAGAAGAAAGAAGTACGAATGTATCTTATTGTTGAATACAGGCCTTCTGATCGCAGCCAAGAGGCTACGCTGGGCCACATAGTAACGTTGCGGCTCTTGAATCCTATCAGCGGTCGCTAGGGGCTGTTCTTTAAGATACTGGTTCCTGTCTGACAGGTGGAAATTGGTACAATTGGTAGAACTTACCTTGTTCCTCGTGGTGATCCTCTGTGCTCGCTCAATCCCGTGCCCGGTCGAGGGTTTGGTAGGGGGAAAAATTTATATAATACAGGAAGGGACAACAAACGTGTTTTGAGCTGGGGTGCCGGCAGCCAGCAGACACCTACACGATTCCGGCAAAATCACCTCGCTGCGCGCGAAATACACACAAAAGCGACTGCACGGGTGAAGCACTACACCACCCGCCAATGGCGGACGCAATTACAATTATGATGGGTTGACTATTTAACAATTACAATATAATCAAACGAGAACCCGGTATCGCGTCGCACGCGCTCGGTCAATAATTATCTAGTCAAGTCTCAAATGTCAACTCAAGCAAAAGCTGTCAAATCGAATAGCACCGAGCTGACACAGAGTTGCAACAAATAACAAACAGAGGAACGAAACGCTTTGTTCCGAACACTTATCTACACTAAATAAAATTCACCATTTCGTGATTAGTCTAATTTTTGGTCAGCAGTAGATAAACTTTATAATTTTCTAAAAATGAATAGTGTTTAAAATCTATACTTTTTCATAGGCCGCGACTACTTGCATTAAAATAGTTATTTATGCTACAAGTGCGGAAGGTAGGTGATTTCCGATGAGTGGCATTTTTATTCACGAGCGAGCGAAGCGAGTGATTGTATAAATCGACACGAGTCGGAAATCATCTTACGTACGTGTATCATACAACATTTAATATGCATTGTGCGAGGAAATAAAAAAATATATCTGAACCAATCAAAAATTAATAAAATGGCGGACCTATTCAAGCGCGCTCAGCATATCCACAGATTAACTAAAAGTTCCTCGGGCATATCTACTGCGCATGTGCAAATAGCTGTCACGTCGTAACGCAAAAAGGCACGAGTAAAATATACGTTCTGCCAAACATATTTAATGAATATTTAAAATTATTGATCAAAATCTAAATCTAGAGTAAAAACGCCTTTAATGAAGTATTAGTTTTATTTTACCTTTTATATGAATGATAATCTGTACTTAACTAATTTGTAAAACTTTTCTCAAATAATAAAAACTATGGGTCGGGCTGACGTTGGAGTTAAAAATTAAAAAAATACAGATAAGTAAAAAGCACTAGTTAAAAAAAGTGACACTTTCCGCACAGTTTGGCTGCTTGGAAAACGCTCTTTTCGAGGACTTGCATTGTAAAATATTTGGCAAATATTTCTCGTAAATACAAACAAACTTCGTGTTTCACTCTATCCAGACCGACTTAGACCCAGCCTAAATCTAGAATCAGTCCACAAAATCGGGTTTTCTAACGTTAACACCTTACGTACGCATAAAACACGATATAGAGGCTATAAGGGCTAAGATTCACCACCAAATAAAACGTGCGGCACATAAGTTAAGCCGAATCTTGAGGGAACATTTGTTCAGTGAGACGCGTGACAAAATTGTAGCGACCTACGCTGTTCGATCACTTTTGTCATAGACTAAGAAAATTTGATAGACGCGACACTTACTCATTCAAATGAAACTTTAACTTAAAGCATAATCATAATGTAATATTCCCACTGCTGGGACACAGACCTCCCATCGGTAAAAGGTGGTCTGTGTCCAGCTGGCCCAGTGTGGTTTGGTAAATCTCACCATGTCTCCAATCTTTTTTGGATCTTGCACGGGTTTCTTTACGACTTCACCGTTTTGAAAGCAAACACAAAACTATATAACACCAATAACAACAACACCAACAACCAACCCAACAACTATATTATAGTAATTATGATAATATAGTACATTTTGTGTCTCGCATAAGAAGTCGAGACTTTTAACACTCGAAAGCTAAGTCCACTACCTGATAAGCTTATTGAATTAAATGCAAATAAGTTCCAACAAGGCTTAAAACAGACTATATGCACACATTCAACGCGCGCTTTTTCGAGAGGTAACAGGTGCAGTATCATTCTGCCAGTTACATAATGATCCATACAAAAGTCATTTTGTAACTGTTATCCTATGTAATTTTGTGTTATTTTTTATTTTTATTTTATAATCTTGTTGTGTCTAAATGTTTGTATTTCGAAACGAATTTCTTAGACAATGTGTTACATGGTAGACAAGGTAGTGGAAATAGTAATTGAGGATAGTTTTGTGTATAGGTGTGTGGGTACCGTCATTCTTGGGTTCTCGAATTAAATAGGTATAACAGGGCTAATTGTTAGGCGTTTTACATACGGCACCGCGCACCGCTCGACCCGCGCGGTCGGGCGGTGTACGTGTGTTAGGCATCAACGGATTTATTAGAGGCCAATGCGACATGAGATTCACTTCACCGCCTACCGCGGCGGTAGGTACCGTGTGTAAACCGCCATAATGCTAGAGTATCTATCTGCTCAGTAATCAATACTCTAATTATTTAGTTTACTTTTTTTGTACTGCACTGATTATCCACTGTATCATCCTTTTACTAAAAGTCAAGACAGAGTTGTAAAGACAAACCACGAATATCCACGTTTTCGTATCGTGGTCGCATCTGTTGGAGGCATAATGCATCCAGTCTGCGAGTTCCGCTTCTACACCTTCATAATCTCTGCCCTCGCCCCCTTACACTTAGCCTTCCCTTTTTACCAATTTCAAGAGCTTTTTTCACACATCAATCTCGTTCAATGCGAGAGTAATATGATGTAAAAGCGTCATACTACGTGAATGCCGACCGTTCGGAACCGATCGTTAAATTTATTGGAGGTTTTTTAAGTGAATATTTTTGGAAAGGGGCTGATGCAGTTCTCCTTTGAAGGTTGTGCTGTGAGGGTGCTGAGAGGTTTCGTTCTTTAATTGGATGTGGCTGAAGCAGCGGGTTTTCTATAGGTGGTTCCACAGATAAATTATTTGGTTAACGTCTAAATCTGTTATTAAAAAAAGTAGTTGTGATATAATTATGTTTGTATTAATATTGAAATCTTAGAAAATATTACCTTACCGTCGGGTACAAAATTATTTCACTAATAGAAAAATACAGTATTGACAAATAGACATTTTTTAACGTGTTTGTTAGGCAACGGGAGCGAAGCTACGTTATAAAAGCTAGATTGTTGTGTGTTTTTATCACTTTGCCGTTTTCAGCTTTTTCTATTTTTAAAACCATATTTTTTTTTAGAATAAAAAAAAAATACAAGCCGGGTCAGCAAAACACTTTCGGAAAAGGTTTTATGTTTTTACGCAAAAAGAGCGAAAAAAAAATCTAAAAAATAAAATCAGATTCAGAAACAGAAATATCCAAATGCTCGGTATTGTACTGTTATTCCCAAACAGCTTTTATGTATCCATACAATATTGTTCAATCGGATTGTTCGGGGTATTCCACGAATGCACTAGTGTTCAAAAACATAGCACCTATGAAAAATGGTTACGTATTTTGAATCTACACTGTTTCCAATGTGGCAAAACTATTTGTCGACAACTTTATATAAAAGAATTATATGCGATAAGTTTTTCGGAAGTTTTTAAACCTGAAGGATTATCTATTATTATAAGTAACAATGTGTATTTTTTGTGAATTTTTGTTGTTAATATGCTGCACTTATTATATAAATTCTTAGTTTTTAGTTGCCTGTAAAGTTTTATATATTTTTTTACTATAAGTGAAAACTAACCTTACAATAAAAATAAGGCCAATTACAAGTTTTCACTTATAGTAAAAAAAGAGTAGGAAAAGTATTTTTTGTTATTAGCTGTAAGTTTTCCAAATAAAACAAAATAAAATAATTTGCTTCAGAGAAAAGCTTCTGTATCATTTGAAGATTGGAGCTGTCTTTACTTTGAAACTACATACTGATCTTATTATTATTAGGATATTCATAATCATCATCATTTCAGCCGAAAGACGTCCACTGCTGGACATACGCCTCCCCCAGGCGTCGCACCATTGACCGAACATGTGCGTTTCGCTTCCAGCGGATGCCCGCAACCTTAACCAGGTCATCGGTCCACCTACTGGGAGCCCTTCCAACGCATCGTCTTCCGGTTTGCGGTCGCGTTTCCAGAACTTTTCGGCTCATCAGCCATCCGTTCTGCGAGCAATTTTTTTTTTTTTTCTTTTTTATAGTTTATAGGCTCGCGTTTGACCACTATCTCGCCTGATGTTAAGCGATGATGAGGTCTACGGTGAAGCACGCTTGCCTAGAAGAAACCTATTCACTCTTGACTTAAAGACCCCAAGGTTGTAGCTATCAGGGAACAAAGACCCCGGAAGGGAGTTCCACTCCTTAGCTGTGCGCACAATGAAAGTATTAGCAAAACGCTTTGTGCGTATGGGAGGGATGTCCACCATGTACCGATGGCGCATGGCCGTACGTCTTGTAGTCCGATGATGGAAAGGGCTAGGCGGAATCAAATTGTGCAGTTCCGTCGCACACTCCCCGAAGTGTAACCGATAAAAAACCGACAGACTGGCAACTCGGCGACGATGTTCGAGGCTCTGGAGCTTTGAGGCGACCAGTGCATCGTTGCCAATAAGCCTTTTGGCCCGTCTGTCAATCGACTCAAGTGCATCAAGCTGGTATTTGGCAGATCCATCCCAGAGGTGAGAGCAGTACTCCATGCAAGATCGAACTTGCGCTTGATACAACTTAAGCAGCTGTTCCGGCGTGAAGTATCGTCTCACCTTCGCAAGGATCCCCAACTTTTTGGCAGCCAGTTGAGCCTTTGCCTCAATGTATGGGCCAAAATTAAGTGTCGATGTCAACGTTACGCCAAGAAGCTCAAGATGGTCCGTTAACGGTATGGTTACACCTCGGAAAGAAGGAGCCGGGTGAAATTGGCTCTTTTTCGCGGAGAAGAGACACGCCTGTGTTTTTGCGGCATTGAACTTGACCAGATTGGCATCGCCCCATTCGGATACTGCCTCCAAGGACAAGTTCAAGCGTTCAACCATGGCCTCCCGGAGAGACCGAATCTGAGGCCCAGTAGCCCGCGCGTCGGACACGTATCTCTCAGCAACAGTGCTGTCGTCTGCGTACCCAATGGTTCCGGGTTTTAGCAGATCATTAATGTGCAGCAAGAATAATGTTGCCGAGAGCACTGACCCCTGAGGGACGCCGGCGTTGATATCTAACTGACCGGACGAGCAGCCGTCGATAACCACTCGGATGGATCGATTCCTCAGGAAGTCCGCAATCCAATCACACAGACCACTAGGCAGACCGAAGGAAGGAAGCTTACCAATAAGGCTTTCGTGCCAGACCCTGTCGAAAGCCTTCGAGATGTCGAGGGAGACGGCTAGCGCTTCCCCGTGTCTCTCGATGGCCTCACTCCAGATGTGAATGGCATACGCTAGAAGATCCCCAGTGGACCGATTTCGGCGGAAGCCGTATTGGCGGTCACTGAGGATGTCGTTTGCTTCTAGGTATGCCAGGAGCTTCCCGTTGAGCACACGTTCCATACTCTTACAGAGGATGGACGTTACAGATATGGGTCTGTAGTTTACAGGGTCAGCTCGACTGCCCTTCTTGGGCACGGGCTGTACGTTAGCTTGCTTCCAAGCCTTCGGCACTTTTCCAGTCTCTATCGATAGGCGATACAGGCGCGTCAAGATCGGAGACAATTCAGGCGCACAGGTTTTAAGTACAATTGCTGGTATACCATCGGGGCCACTCGCTTTGTTCACATCAAGGCTACGCAGCACCCTACGGACGTCCTTTTGATGGATGCGAATGTTCGACATACTCGTCACACATCCATCAGAAGAAGGAGGAAAAGAGGGGAGGAAGAGGGAGCAATGTTGGGGGCCCTGCCCACTGCCACTTAAGTTTCGCAATTCTTCAATTTTCTTTGATTATTTTGATGTTTATGTACTCAACATTGAATTGCTAAGTGCCATATACTATTTTTGTTTTTTTTTTTTAACCTTTGACCTGGTTGAGGCTGCGGTAATCCATTTGATGCGAGACGCACAGGACCGGTCGTTGTGGCAACATTTGGTGGAGGCCTATGTTCAGCAGTGGATGTCTTTCGGCTGAAATGATGATGATGATGAATATCCTAATAATACACTCGCGAGAAATGAAAAAGTTCCAGTGACATAGCACCAAATTACTCCTAAACGGGAAAGGCTAGCTTAATGACGCCGTCTGCAATATTGAAGTACATTTAACAGCGCATCAGAATATTACCAACTAAAAACGTAAATATTGTGTGAATTAAATGTGAAAATATTAAATTAAGCTGTTTGTCGGCATTTTGTGGGTGGAACTTTTTCATTGCTCGGCAGTTTAATAAAATCAGTATGTAGTTGTGGTACAAACGTTGTGGCAACACTTTTGGTGGAAGCCTATGTTCAGCAGTGGACGTCTAAAATGATGATGATAGGCTTTTTGTTATCCCGGCAAAAAAATAGTTCATATGGGTCCAGGGAACTAAGCCACAGGAAAAAGTTGTAGTAGTACTTAGTAGTCTAGCATTAGGAAAAATTAAGGCTTTTTACAAACTTCAAAAAAAGAAGGTAGTCAATACAATATGTATGTAAGTAACATTGTTGGAACTGCACAATATTCGCATATGTTACTCTGTATGGCCTTCTAAACACGTGTGCCATATTTCATAAGTGTATGTATGTTTGTCCACGCATTTCTCCGATACTACTAATTGGGTCGTGATCGTTCTTTTTTATAGGATTAGGTATCTCTCAACTTAGGGAACAGTACCAGTTTCATCAAAATCGGCAGTTTTCAAGATATGGAACATACAACCGAACTTCTTAGCGACAAACAGCACGAATGTGTAAATTAAGTTATTATGGATATTTTGTCAATCCTTTAGGCACTTTACTATAAAACTTGCTCACTTTTTAGTACTAAAACTAAAAAGAGAGAAATGAGAACTTTTTCACAAAAAATAAACCGACTTCTAAACCAAAACACTAAAAGGGCAAAAATAACTTACGTTACGAACGATAAAATCAAGAGGTACCAAAGACATCGACTTCCGAAACGAAAGTTATTTTGGCTTGTTAGTGTTTTGCTTTAGAAGAGGAGCTCGTGGCTAAATAATAACAGCCGCACAGGTCGATCATCAAGGTTAAGCAACGCTTGACGAGATTGGTCCGTGGATGGGTGACCATTTCAGCATACCGAGTTTCCTCCGTGCCTTGAAAAGCACGGGGTACCGTGTTACCCGGTTACTGGGTTGTGGAGGTCAGATAGGCAGTCGCTCCATGTAAAACACTGGTACTCAGCTGAATCCGGCAAGACTGGAAGCCGACCCCAATATAATTGGGAAAAGGCTAGGCAGTTGATGAGTGTTTTGCTTTAGAAGTCGGATTATGTTTTGTGAAAAAGTTGTTATACAACACAGTACAGTTGTTAGTGTTGTTGTTGTTGTTGTTACACTTCAAGTAATCCCCACAGTGTTTATTTGTGCATCAAATCCCACTCCAAACACATCCATCAAAAACTACGTCAGTATAAGCCAGATAATTACTGAAACATCGTTATTTGGGGCCTTACAGTCTTATCTACCCTCTACAAACACATTATCCTATGTAAGTTGGCGCGTATAGAAAAAGTTACCGCTACCAAGCTTCGTCGGTTGATTAGGTCGGGTTCCAAATGGTCGTATGTGCTATAAACATTTTTGGGTAAACGTAATATGGCGTCGTTAGGATAATAGAATGGACCACAACGCGGCGCTTGTGCCGTTAGGGCGGTATCTGCCGATTTACTTCATGTAAACTGACAAATAAAGAAACATATCCCTTGTAGCGGTCTGGGTGTTTGCTCGGGTAATGTAGACGATTTTTGTGAAGGCTTAGGTCTGGTTTTAGAATAAAATTATCGCTAGAATGAAGTCTTTTTATCAGAAGCTTTTATTTCCCTTGCCCTGTTAGTTGATTAGTTATGTATGGGTAATTATTTATGGGTCAATCAACAGCCAAAGATTTTGTCCGCCCATAAACATATTTATATCTTTACGAATCGTTAATCAGGTCTCAGTTAGAGTATGCTGTTGTGGTGTGGAGTCCCTTCTACAGTAAATATTCAGATGAAATTAAAAATGTTCAAAGGAAGTTTCTGAAAGCCATGCATGCAGTACCGCTGTTATCGTACCTACGCATCTTTTGAGGAAATACAAGCTACAAAATTTGAAAACCAGACGTATCTTTTTGAAGATGATATTTCTATTTCATCTCTGCATTTGACTGTTGCTGTTGTTTGGCTGTTGTTGTTATGTTTGCTTATTCGACACGTTTGACTGTGTATTTGATTGTAAGTAGGATTAGTTATGTAGTAAATATCATGAGCCGTGGGGTGCGTATGTGATCCCTGTTTGCTGTATCATCTAGTCGTACGAACGCGGGTTTGCGGGTACCCTTACGTCGTCTTGCTGATCAGTATAATAAGATCTTCATAAATATCGACATCTCCGCTGTTTCAGCAAGAAAATTTAGACACCTTGTTTGTGAGAAAATGAATTCTGCTGACATTAGTGAATCGTAGTTTTTCTTATTTTTTTTTAACATATTTTTTACGTTTGCTTCTTTTTTTAAATAATAATAACAAAAAAAGTATTATTTTATAATAATTGAATTTGTTTTGCTGACGCCTTGTTTTTACAATTAATTTTGTTGTCATTTTAATCCGTAGTATGTTTTTTTTTTTATGACAATTTTATCCGTATTTTCTTTTATTTTTCTTTGATATTTAATCCGTATTATATATAATGTATGTATTGCTGTAGTGTGTAGTCCCAAATAAATAAATCTTGCAACAGATTTTTAGAACAGTATTTCTTAACCTATTGAGCAAAAATGTCGCATACACGCTTAGTTTGGAAATCACAATGAAGATTAACTAAGAGGTCACGCAAACTACAGACTTTTTAGAAAGCGATAGTTTCATCTGACATTTAATCAGTATGAAGAAGTATGCAAGTGTTTGCATTACAACGATTCGATAAAAAAATGTCTGTAGTTTGCGGGGACTATAAATGACATCATTCTAAATCCAAGATGGTGGATCAATTATTTTCTATGCACCCCCATTAAATGGGTATAATTAAAACATGGTTTTAAAAAAGTATTTTTTAAATAATGATTTATTAACAAAAGAAAAGTATGAATATAAATTGTTTATATTGTGATATCTCAAGTATGTCGGATTGTGCCCTTTTATTGTAGCGTATATACCAACCTAACCATGACTAAATTAACCTTTTCAATGTTTATTTTATAATATTGTATGCTTACTTTAGAATACCCAGGTGTAGGCTAGAAAGGTCATATGGATCGGAATATGGACTATAATAGTGGACTATATATGATATTTATAAATAGCCGAAGTTGTATACAAATGCCACTCTGATATTTACCTATGAGATAATTGATTAACATTGAATCAGTCGCGAAGAAACAACTGAATATCAGTCAAGCAAAGCTTATTCAAGATTGCGTGAAAAGAAAATCGTCAAAAAATTGTTAACAAAGATATTCCAAAAAAAGGAAAACTTTTTATGAACAAACATTATTATTTGAAGTAAGATAATTTTCCTTGCGTTGTTACAATTTTTTATCCGAATCAAACAATAACTTACCTATTGATATGGGATTCGACACTTATACTTATTATATTTATGGAGTAATATCATAGCAAGAACACTTTACAATCTTTATCACCCACCTATATCGGGCTAATTAAACAATATAACTATTATTATTCTCTCGATACCTAGCAGGAGTGATGTAAGTTCACCGACCTCTGTTCTAAACATGGCAGATATTTCTAAGGACGACTGAACTCCACGGACATGTGTGACGTCACGCGTCTTAGAATAATTTTATCAAGCTATTATTATGTAATTGACTATTGTTTTCGTAGAAATTGATGTCGATTGACACAATTTGAGTCAGCATTTCGAAAAGTTGTTTGTTAGATTTGTTAAACATACGAATTATCGGATCCCATTTTCTCAATGATATCGATATAATATTCGATTGACTTGACATACTGCATAGGGATACTTCTATACTTCATAAAAGATATCTTGATCTCTGCGACGTACGTCAAAACTGACGTATACGTTATTGTTAGCCTGTCAAGCGCTATTGTTACTGTATTGATACTGACAGCTGTCGCAGAGATCTGAAGCTATCTTTATTAAAGTATAGGTAATAATGATAATGCAATATGTTTTTTCACTGCTCTCAAAACGGTGAAGGAAAAAACAACGTAAGGAAACCGGTATGTCCTAGTACCAAAAATTCGAAGCCATGTGACATCTACCAATGGGCCCGCGTGGTGCGTTATAGCCCACTCCCTCTATAAGAGGAGCCTGTGTCCAAGCAGTGGGAACATTAATAGGCTGATGTTGATGATGAAGAAAACAGTTCTAATCATCTTATTAACATCACTTCTTTCTGAAAATAGCTTGGTAGTGCGGTTCGAAAACCGAATGTAATTTGTGCCAAAATTAAAAAAAAAATATAACTCCTCCATGCTAAACTTTACCACAGACCGCAAAGGAAAACCAAAATAAAAATGACAGTTCTACGTGCTAAAAGCAAAGCGCTAAGTAAGGTAGGCTCACCAATTAAGATGCAACCTACTTGCCTATTATAAGACTGGCAACAGATAACTGCTTGGTTTTGGAAGGTGATTGAAATAGGAACGCTTGTCAAATAATAGAAGATGGTTTTTATTTAGCTTTTGGTTGTCACTTTTGGCTAGAAGCCGCCTGAAGACAGGCGCGTTGTTGATATAATATAATCATCATCATCATCAGCCTTTTAATGTTCCCAGTGCTGGGACACAGGTCTCCTCTCTATGAGAGGGAATGGGCAGTGATTCACCACGCGGGCCCAGTGCGGGTTGGTGGATGTCACATGTCTTCGAATTTTTAGTTCTATGACATGCCGGTTTCCTCACGATGTTTTCCTTAACCGTTTTGAGAGCAGTAGTATACAATATAATATTAGGTCCTTACCTATGAAATTGGCGAATTGTCGTACTGGCCACTTTGATCTCAAATATCTCCTCTATGGTTTGGAATTCCAATTTATTTTAAATTGGAATTCATTATTACACATGATTTTATGTTTGGAAAACCATAATTCATTTGTTTTTTATCTTTTGGTTTTTCTTTGCGCCAGTCAGTTTACAAAATGGAAAACTTGAAATATCGCGTTATTTACGAGTACGAGTTCCATCGTGGCACCAGTGCTGCAGAAACGGCTCGAAGGATTAAGTGTATGGCGACGGTGTTGCAAAAGAAAACACAGTGCGTTTTTGGTTCTAACGTTTTCGTTCTGGAAATTTCGACCTGCAGAACAAGCCCCGTGGATGGCCGGAGACCAAAGTTGATAATGAAGAATTGAAGGCTATTGTGGAAGCGGATCCATCGCAAACCACGTCCGAGTTAGCTGCAGGCTGTGGTTTTAGTGATAAAACTGTTTTAATCCACTTGAAGCAAATTGGGAAGGTGAAAAAGCTTGAAAGGTGGGTACCTCATGAATTGAGTGCAGCAAACCGACAAACGCGCGTCGACTGCTGCGTTACATTACTCAACCGGCACAATAATGAAGGGATTTTAATTCGAATTGGTTTCTGTACAATAATCAAAAACGCTCATCGCAATGGCTGAACCCTGGCAAACCAGCGAAATCCTGCACCAAGCGAAAATTGACTCAAAAAAAATCTTCTCTACTTTCACTACAGCTTTCTTAAATCTGGCTAGATGATTACGGTGGATGTCTATTGTCAGCAACTGCAAACCATGATGGAAAAGCTAGCTGCTAAACAGCCGAGGCTGGTCAATCGCTCGAGGCCACTGCTGCTTCAGGACAACGCTAGACCACACACTGCACAACAAACGGCTATCAAATTAGAGGAGCTTCAATTGGAATGTCTAAGCCATACACCGTACTGCCCAGTCCTTGTTCCAACAGATTACCATTCTTTTCGAAATTTGGATAACTTCTTGCAAGGGAAAAAATTCAACTCCGATGGGGCAGTTCAAAGCGGCTTCAAAGATTTTATTGATTCCCGTCCGAATGGTTCTTTTTAGTAAAGGGATCAATGAACTACCTATGAGATGGCAAAAGTGCATAGATAGCAATGGTACATACTTTGATTAAATTAATCTATACTAATATTATAAAGAGGAAAGATTTTTTTGTTTGTTTGTTTGTTTGTACCGAATAGGCTCCGAAACTACTGGACCGATTAAAAAAATTCTTTCACCAATAGAAAGCTATATTATTCCTGAGTGACATAGGCTATTTTTTAATGCCGAAAACAGGTCCTGTGGGGTGGTCCACGGGAGCGAAGCCGCGGGCAACAGCTAGTATATTATAAAAAAAAACGACTTTATGTTCCTCCCTTACAAAACGCCAATTTCATATGTAATGACCTAATATTTAAAGGTTATTTCTGCTTATAAATCGCCTACACATACCCATTGAATGTTACAAGCCAAACCTCTTCCCAGCTATGTTAGATCAGCTACCAGTTTAACCAAATGAGGCCGAATATCTGGTAGCAACTGCAATCTGACCCCTAACCCAAATACTGGGGGATACCGAATTCGGTCAGCTGAAGGACACATAGGTATTATGTTATACAGCTGTCTAACCTCTTGAAAACCTCAAACGTATTGATCACGAAGAATATGGTTACAGTAATTCAATTTTGATTTCCTGATTTATTATTGTGTACATGAGCGACCGAGCTCTGCTTGGGTGAAAAAAGAGAAAACGACGTTTTCTAAAAAATTAACCTAGCTAGATCGAGTTATCGCCTCCGAAACCCCCTGCATACTAAATTTCATGAAAATATTTGGAGCCGTTTCCAAGATTCAGATTATATAATATATTCTTAGCAAAATACCACCAGACAGATTAAAAATAAAAACCGGCCAAGTGAGTGTCGGGCCACGCGCAGTAATAGGGTGCCGAAGTTGCTGTTGCTGCGGCTGCTGTCTGTCATCCCCTCCTTGCAACTGCTTGGCAATGACTTTTCCGCTAACAATATATCCAAGAATTTCTCGTTTAAAGGTATTAGATTTGACCTGATAAACTTATATGTGTTATTCCCTACATTTGTCTCTTCACTTGTTCAGGCATTATAAGACGATCAGAATTACGGTAAAAACCATAGCCTAATTGGGAAATTCAACTAAACAGAAATATAATTAAAATCAGTTTTGCGTGACACAAATTTATAGGATGTTACAGAAGATTAGAATAGAATAGAATAGAAT
Source organism: Anorthoa munda (assembly GCA_945859665.1). Classification (NCBI taxonomy): domain Eukaryota; kingdom Metazoa; phylum Arthropoda; class Insecta; order Lepidoptera; family Noctuidae; genus Anorthoa; species Anorthoa munda. The sequence goes on along the minus strand of OX243900.1, from coordinate 11,243,611 downwards.
ATACTTTATTGTACACCAAAAAAAGAAGTTACACATCTCTTTTACAATAATACTTATCCCTACGGGTACAAAGGCGGCCTTATCGCTGACAGCGATATCTACCAGACAACCTTTGGATGGACCTAAAGAACTTAGAATAAAACAGGGGGTAGTCTGTAGTGTAATGCTACATTAAAATATAAATACATACATATAAAAAAAAATTACTCTATATATATAAAAATATATATAATACGACAAACATAACATACATAATATTACGTGTTACACATATTCATAGATGGAAAAACTGAAAAAGGGTTGAATAATGATGGAATAAATTAGATCGAAATAGAAAAAAGTTAGAGATAAAGGAAATGGTTTCTAACTATGTTCTTAAAAGCAGCCAGTGACTGGGCTTGTCTAACTGAAGTTTCTTGAATGTGTGTCATGAAGGAACTTAAAGCGTTCTTTGCTTACTATTAAACTAACTTCTGCCCGTGGCATCGCCCGCGCGAAAGGTGTTTATTGTTCCAAGGGAAATCACTACCGGGGGAAAACTATCTTAACTCTGTCCTAGTCCCGGTCATAGTCTATCCTTGTGTTAAGTTTAATCTAAATCCGTTCCAGTGGTTCAGGTGTGAAAACGTTACAGACACACTTCCGTATTTATAATACAGATAAGTATGGATATGTATTTAAAATATAGGTATGCTTTTTCTGACCGTTTGCTACTGCATCTTCCATTTTAAGGGTTCCGTATCTAAAAAGGAAAAATCGGAACCCTTATAGAATCACTTTGTTGTCCGTCTGTCTGTCAAGACCCTTTATCTCGGGAACGCGTGGAGTTGAAAATAATAAAGAATACTCAAGTTTGCCCTTGAAGCTATAAAAATATCAAACTTCTAGGTCAACGCAATCAAGAGATACATACGTTAAAGACGCATATTTTACACTCGCAAGGTAAAAAAAAATACTCCACCGTTGACTTAGAATCATGAAAATTGGCAAGAAGCAATGCCTAGCACAAGTAAAGAAAAAAAAACGAAATCCGTAAATGTGTACCTACATAAAAAAGATTATTAACTTATTTGCAGTTGGTAAACTGACCGCGACTTATTTCGATGTATGGGGACTACAGTTTTCCAAAGGCAAAGTTAATTTTGTCCCTCAATTTTGTTTATCTTATCGTTAGAGCAATGTTCGATGCTCTCACAGTTTATGGACTTCAGTAATGATATTTAATTATTTTGGTTAATAATTAAATATCTATTTGACGGAACCCTCAATGTGCGAATCCAACTCCCACTTGGCCAGTTTTTTTATTATTGATAGGCTTGCGGCTGCCCTAGAGCTCCGAAAATTGCGCCTAAAATGGCCAAGAATCACGCTGCGCGCCAAGCGCGCACAACTCCCTCTGTTCAACCCCCGCCCGGCTAGCCTCTCAGAGGACTGCCCGTCAGGTGAGATAGTGGTCAAACACCACTATCTCACCTGATGGTAAGCGATGATGTGGTCGACGATGAAGCATTTTTGCCCAGAAGTAACCTATTCACTTTTGACTTAAAAACTCTCTGGTTTTAGCTATCAGGAAACACAGTTTCCGGCAAAGAATGTCACTCCTTAGATGTGCGCGTTGCGCGGTGGGATTGTAAAAAAAATAAAAAAAATGTCCACCTTGTATCGGTGACGCATCGGCGTACGTCTTGTAGTCCATTATTTTAATGCTTAATCTACTTCTACTTATTAAACGTTATGTCAGGAGCGTGTACAGAAAACTAAGTTTACTTTTTTATAGTACCACTAAGCAACTGTTTATAGTACCGCGAAGTACTACGATTAGTAGAAATGGGTTTCATTGTTGCCTGGCCGGGTCTACTAAATAGTAACTTCAGAACTATTAAATGTTCAAAGTAATTCGAAAATGTGCATGACGGTACGTTCTGGTTAATCGTATTTTATGTAGCAATAGTTATGGTATGTTTCGGCAAATTTAGTGTTTCTAAATAAGTCCAAAAACCCTTAGTTAAAATGTGCAATAATTAAGAAATAGGCTTAATATTACTCGCAAAGTTAGGATGAACCTTTATAATACTCTTTTTATTTCAGTTTATCCAAAGTGCTCCTCTTCCTCTACTACTATCATGGTGGTCATATTTTGGTCGGACAATATTTGAGTCTAATCGCCACATAAAGAAGAATAAGATCTGATGAATACCACTGACGCTGCATTAGGCACCAATGAGGTACTAAATTTTAACGAAAAGATAAACTTGTTATAACACCTATTACTATGTAGGTGAATGCGACGTGGTCCAGCCATTCTGGAGTCAAAATGGCTAGCCACTTTCGTCGTTATAGTTTTCCCACTTTAGCAAAGTACCTATTATTTGATGTCTGGTACCAAATAGTACCAAATAGGTACAAAAACTTGCTTTTGCTCAAATTTCCAAAATCTCTCTTGGTCTGGACCAAGAGATTTTCATCCTGACGCAGCACAATTAACGAGGCAACCTCATCATCATCATATCAGCCGAAATACGTCCACTGCTGGAAATAGGCCTCCCTCAAGCATCGCGACATTGACCGGTCCCGTGGCCACCTAGTTGGCCTAAATTATTTAAAAAGTCAGCCATCGACTCGAAAGAAGACTAGCTCAAATTTATCGTTTTGTACCTTACAAGCTTTACCGTAAAATAAACGTAAAATAAATAGTGGTCAAAGTAAATTTAATACATGATCTATTAAATTTACTTTGACGACTATTGCAGGAAACTTAAAACTCTAAATTTTCTTCAACTCGATTAAAACCATTCCTCTCCAATCTTTACGACCACCCAATCTTTCCTGAAAACCATAAAATTATTTAACGTCCGTCAAGTTTCAATCTTACAGGACTACTCGCTATGTTGTTCAGATAGTCTGGGCCCTATCCTATCACATCGAAGATCTAAATTGAATCCTGGTGTGGGGTGCATAGTCCGTAAAATACCCCCAAGCCCGTAACCTATCAGAAAGAAGTTTATCTTATGGAATATCTTAGATTAGGACATTCGGGAGAAATAAGGAAGCCATTTTATGGTCTCTTTTGAGGTTTTCAAATGTTATTTTGTGCTGTGATTTGGATTTATAGGATATGGGAAATAAATAATTCTTTTGGGTAGCTTTACATAGGTTTTTGTATTAATCCAATGTCAAAACTTTATAATAGAGTGGTAAGTACTAAAAATATTGGACACGTATTTTTGTTTTGCCACGTAAGCAAAAAATTACGACGGTACAGTGAGATGCAATATCGTGTGACGTCACGGTGTGCTACGCTTTATACTGACAGCTACGCTATGCTATGCGCTTTATCTTTGTCAATTTTAATTTGTTTGATAAAGCAAAAAATACGGGTTCAAATATTATTTGATAATCTCACTGATGTATTAAATAGTATTATCATTTTTCTAACCAGGAAACATCCCTGTTTTATGGAGAATATAAAGTCAAGCTAAATTTCGGAAAATAATATTTTAGACGGACATAACTGCGATCAATAGAATAGAATAGAATAGAATATACAACAAAAACAACATCAACAACAACAACAACAACAATATGCTGAACTGTTGTTTAAGTTGAATTCCTATGACTGAAGTAACATAAGCTATTCCTGATCCTACTACTGTTAAGTATTTCTATCTTTTCTACGTTTGAGTTCTATTCAGGTTTATCGATGAGTAGATAATTATGATTTATGCCACGGTGCTTGGTGGTGGTGGTCATTTCGGGTGGTTCAAGACTTATTATGAACTTTTAGTCTTTGGTTTTATCACTTACTAGCAAACCGCCCCGGCTTTGCACGGGACAAATTTTTATATCTATAAATCTTCCTCATTTATTACTTTTTTTACTAGTGAAAACCGTATCAAAATCTGGTTCATGGTTAAAAATAAGTAAGCAGAGACACAGACAGAGGTAGTCAGTGATTTTGTTTTAAACTATTTAGAGTAAACATTTTTTAAGTAAGCCAAACTAAATATAAATATATGCTTTTTCTAAAGCCTGATTTATGAATTAAGTATTTGGATAAAAGAACGTGTGAAACCTTACTTGAGTGCCAGACTGGCTGAGTTGACAGACTTTCAGGCTAAACAATCACTCAAAAACTACTCAACTTCAAATGCTTAATTCAGAAATCTGGGATAAACTACAAAATAGCCTCTGAAAAATAAATACAAGTTAACGGCACCAGCTGCAATTCAGCTAGTGCGATTTATAACAATCAATTTAGGGAAAAGGGTAATTTAAAGTGGCTTTTAGCTACGGGTCCCGGGGAAATGTGTTGTGTACCTAATACATTGTTATTTGCTAGCTATCTGCGCCCGCCATCTGTTATTATCCGTGCTCCATAAGTGCGTTACTGTATAGAGGAAAACGGGAACAAATTAGGTACACATAATGGATCAGCGCTTGCGAATGGTACTTTGCAACTAAGTGTAGATGTGTTTTGGTGATAAATTTTTAATGTAGAGGTTAATTACGTATATTACGTTTTAATTGCATTCTCAAAAGTCTTTTAGTTTAGGAATAGTTAATAAATACTCTTCATGAAAAGCCAATAGCTTATGTTTACCTATTGGATCGCTTGCTTGGGTGAATAAAAATCAAGTAATCACATTTTATCATTAACTCTTATAGCCTTTACGAAAATTTTCGCAAATATTCGAGAACCCCGAGAATTATCGTCAGCTGAGCTTTGGTTTTCTTGGATTACCTTTTTAGGGTTCCGTACCCAAAGGGTAAAAACGGCACCCTATCACTAAGACTCCGCGATCCGTCTGTCTGTCTGTCTGTCCGTCTGTCACCAGGCTGTATCTCATGATCCGTGATAGCTAGACAGTTGAAATTTGCACAGGTGATGTATTTCTGTTGCCGCTATAACAAAAAATACTAAAAACAGAATAAAATAAATATTTAATTGGGGCTCCCATACAACAAACGGGATTTTTGCCGTATTTTGCGATAATGGTACGGAACCCTACGTGCGCGAGTCCGACTCGCACTTGGCCGGTTTTTTTTAGTTTCATTTTTATGCATATCTTTTCTGTAGTTGCTTGCCTGGGTTAATTACAATCAAAGGATCACAATTTTCATCAACGAATATATTTATCACCACCACGAATTTTCACAAGCCCCCAACATGACGTCACAAAAAAAAAACAAAGGAATAAGTGACCCAAGTGAAAAGTCATCGCATCGACTAGTCCCTATCAGCCTCCCTCGATCATTTGTTACAGTCGCCGCGTAAGATGAAAGCCAACGATACAAACGTCTCGTTCACGAGTCACTAGCCAAGCGCGACTGCGGTACCGGTATCGGTATTGGTACCGATAGGGAGACCATACTGCACTTATTTGCACTGACGTTTTATGGAAACGGTTTTAAATAAAGTGGATAGTTTAGAGATGTCTGTTGCTTAGTTGCTGTTGAGAGGAGAGATTCTTCAAGTGATTTGTTTTTAATGACGGTAAAGATATTGTTCAGTGGAGATTGGTTTTTGTTAGTGAGAATCGGTTGTATTCTGTCTCACACTATACCTAAGTGGCAAAAGAAAGAAATACACTAACGAGCAATGTAAAAGTTCCAGTGTCAGCTCCAAATTACTCCTAAACGGGTAAGGCTAGCTTAATGACGCCGTCTGCAATATTGAAGTACATTTAACAGCGCATCAGAATATTAAATAAAAACGTAAATTTTGTGAAAAATTTAAATTAAGGTGTTTGTCGGTATTTTGTGGGTGGAAGTTTTTCATTCAAATCAAATCAAATCAAATCAAATGTTTTTTATTTCACATAGGCCTACATGGGCACTTATAAAACGTCGACAAAAGGTGCACGGTTCGGGTTAGTCGTTTCCTGTGGAGAAGAACCGGCAAGAAACTCCACGGTTACTCTTTTAAAAAAAAAAATGGTTTGTTTTTACAATATTTCCACGTTACAGTATTAGTGCTTAGATATGGGGGGACAACGTAGGCCCGACAATAAGACGTAAGAAACTAAAAAAAAAAAAAATTGTATAAACGAGAGAGTTAACAAATGTTAACAAGCGTCTAGAAATCTAGAAGGCCTACAATGTTCACACATTCACAAAACAATCAGTAAAAGAATCTATACAAAGGAAAAAATAAATAAAAATATAAAACAAGACTAAATTTAACATGTGGCACAAATTTTGTTATCAGTGCTGTAACTATTCATAGCAAAAGGCTATAAAGATCATTGAAATCATTGTAAAAAGTCTAATTAAAAGAAAGAAAAAAAGTAAAAATGAGATTGAGAATAGTTAGAGACATCCACATATTTGTGCCGTTTATGAGTTACCAGGGAAGCCGCATGCGCAGAAGGAGCTAAAATTTTTATCTTCAACGTAGTCCTTGATTTTGTAATATGCTTTTTTAATAAGGACACGTTTGATGTAGTTTTTGAACTTTCCATCGGTTAATTCTATAACTGGCTTTGGCAACTTATTATAAAAGCGTATACTGTTTATAAGAAAAGACTTGCTAGTTTTCGTTAATTTTGCTCATTGCTCGGCAGTTTATAAGAAATTCAAACAAAGCCAATCAATAATAAAATAAAACCGCCCAAGTGCGAGTCGGACACGCGCTTCGAGAGTTCCGTAAAAATCTGTAGGTAACCTGTAGGTTTCGTTTTTTCCTTTCGAGGTACGAAACCCTAAAAATATGTGATGTAACTAAAAATTTTAGGTTTTCAGAATTTTTCTTTATATCTATACAATCTATACTATAATATTATAAAGAGGAAAGATTTTTTTGTTTGTTTGTTTGTTTGTACCGAATAGGCTCCGAAACTACTGGACCGAATTAAAAAATTATTTCACCAGTAGAAAGCTACATTATTCCTGAGTAACATAGGCTATTTTTTAACCCCGAAAACGGGTCCTGTGGGGTGGCCCACGGGAGCGAAGCCGCGCGAAGCAGCTAGTGTGCTATAAAACATTGCGCTTCATGCCAAATTTCAAGATTCTAGGTGGACTGGAAGTACCCTTTAGGTTTTGATTGCGTTGACATAGAAGTTTGATTTTGTTACAGCTTAAAGGTATTATAGACCTGAGTATCTAATATGAGTTTCAATTTAATACCTCTATGCGTTCATGAGGAAAGGGGTGGTAAGTTTTTTCACAACTTTAAGGGACAGTAAACTTGAGTATTTGGTATAAATTTCAAGTCGATACCTCCATGCGTTCCTGAGAAAAAGGGTCTTGACAGATAGACAGACGGACGGATGGACAGACAACAAAGTGATCTTATAAGGGTTTGGTTTTTTCCTTTCGAGGTACGGAACCCTAAAATGTGTAAAATGTTTATACGTTCACATATTATTTTTACCAGTTAAAAAAAATCATTTTTTTAACAAGCTTTTTAGCTTACCATGTGTTTTCATCAAAACCAAACGTGTGGAAAATTTTATCTTAATCGGTTGAGGATAACTGCTTTAAAATACAGTTGCACACACACATACGTACATACTTTGCAAGTTAATAAAAAGCTTGTACAAAGGCAAAGACAGACGGTGTTTATCAAATGTTTACTAAGTTTGCCGTGAAAATGAATTTGCCCGAGGTAGGCAGATGAGCTCGCAGATGAATCGCTTACTCGTGGATAAGCAGTAGGGTAGCCAGCAGGACGAATGGGCTGGCACACAGATGGTCAAGGCTTGAACCAATTGTCAGGCTAACAGACAGTAGCATAGGTGCAAGAACAGGCAGATAGAAGTGTGGAGGTCGGGCTGTGGCTTACTATGCCGATCAAAAGAGCCCTTTAAACATGAAGTGGTGTCCGACAAGGTCAATGAAATTAAGGTTCCACATTCAATATGTTTATATTTATTGCACTTCTAAGATTTTAATACATTCACATGCCGTATTTATTATAGTTTTCAAGAGTTTTAGATTCAATCGTATACTTCATAGTATTCACAGAAAAACGGACTCTAGCGTTCAGAGCAGATTCAAGACTAAAAAAGTGACACCCGTTTTTCTTCGTTCCGACATGTCTTCTAAATTTTAAATTTGAATATCAATTAAGAAATCATGAACGAATAAAAACGGTTTACAGAGGCGCAGTCTGCCGCTGCCCTTATAATGAAAATATAATGTACAACGAGCTTAATAAGCTATAGAGAATGGTATCTTATGTCTATGGTTTAAGAAAATAAAATAATGACAATGTCATGTCAGGTAAAAATGTCAAGAGTTAAAAATAATATAATAGTTTTGGATGAATCAACAAATCTTATGATTTTCAGGTTTATACCAGTGTAAAGAATACATAAAAAAGGAAAACATGAGATGATACAATTTCAAAAGTAACGGTGATGAAATTTGTAAAATATATTATAAAACGTAAGTAAACTAAAACATGTGGAATGAACACCACAATAGCGGCAACTGAAATACATCATCTGTGAAAATTCCAACTGTCTAGCTATCACGGTTCATGAGATACAGCCTGGTGACAGACGGACAGACAGATAGACAGACGGATCGTGGAGTCCCTTTGGGTACGGAACCCTAAAAACTATGAAAACGCGTTGCGTTGCGCCTGTATGTCTTTGTATGTTCACTTCACTAGTTCACCCGAAACTACACGCAACTGTGGCTTAACTACGCAATTAACAAAACACCACTCAATTTTGCAAGCTTCCTCCATAATCAGTGGACCAAAACAAATGCGTTTATTTCTCCGAAATTCCCGACATTCCTTGTGCCATTGTCCCCACTAGTTTATCGGGATGTCGGGATATCGGGAGATTTCCGGTCCATTATTGTACAGATCAAACTTTTATTCGATACAATATAACTTTTGACGACGGCTTTGTTTGCAAGTTAATGCGTAATGGCGTCTTCCGTTGTGATGTTACGTTTATAGAATGTAAGGAAGACGCCATTTTGAGGCCAGAGCTAACCTTTTCTTCAACCTTTTTCAGCCTTTTTTTTTTTTTTTTTTTTTTTTTTTTTTCTTTTCTTTCTTTAGCTCTGGCCTCTGCTCCTTTTAAGGGACTGTCAAGAGGTGAAATAGTTTAGGCCTAACTTGCACCACGATTTTACTTCTTGCGACACAATTTTTGAATCGCGCTGTAAAATATCGCAGAAAATACGCAGCACGCTCTGTGATAAAAAAATTGGTGGTCATTCCTCCATGGATTCGGTACAAGTTGCTTGTCTCTGTTTACTACTTCCGAGGCAAAGGAGAAAAACCGGCCAAGTGCGACTCGGACTCGCTCACCTAGGGTTCCGTACAAACCTGTTGGTAACCTGTTTGAAACGGCTGTATCTTTTGATTGCGTTGACTTAGAACTTAGATTTTTTCACAGCTTTAAGGGACTTGAGTATTTGATATAAATTTCAGCTTGATACCTCCACGCGTTCCTGAGAAAAAGGGTCTTGACAGACAGACGGACGGACGGACAACAAAATTATCCTATAAGGGTTCCGATATTCCTTTCGAGGTACGGAACCCTAAAAAAGAAAATATCGTGAATACTGGACTCATCTTTGTATTATTTTTATCAGAAATACAATGATCCTATATTCTTTGGAGTGTTTATTCCACAAGGTTGGTCTTTCTTTTATTGCGATTATCAAATGTACCACGTCTAGCCTGGTTTCGTATTGAGACTTCATTGGAGATGCAGGCGCCAACATGTTTATTCTCGAAAGAACCTCCTTTTGAACAGTTTTGTTTGCAAAATATTATTTGATTTACATATTACGGCATATATAAATCAAATAATATTGATAGTTATGAAGAAATTCCAGCCATCAATTTTTCGGTGTAAAAATATTTTTAAACATCCAAGTCGTTTTGGAGGAGTTTCCAAAAGTTACGAAAAAATATCGTATTGTTATTTTTTTTTTTAAAGCAAAACTTTTAGTTATACGAAAACACCTTGTGTTAAAAATAATGTACATGAATCAATAATAAATATATTTTTTTTTTAAACCTTTTAACCTAGCCGTTACTAAGGAGTATGCTTTAGAAAGTAACCGTTTTACTGCACTAAAACGCATGTAGGCCCTTAACGGTTTGTTATAAAAAAAACAACAAACTGTCAATGATCACCAATCCCACCAAGCGCTTCACACGTGATTATTCCATTATTTGTCATCGCAATCTCGTTAGTAGGAAAATATAGTAACTTAAGCCTTCCAATGGTAGCATTGGAAGTCCAGACTTACTAACAATTTCCATGTTACTATCTAAACCTTGCTGAAGCTGTGGCTCAAGTTGTTTTAATATTATCTTACGTGGAAAATCTCAAAACATGAAAAAGAAATTCCTCGGCAAAACTTACATAGTAACAAAGGCCTACTTTTAATCGTATCTGTACCAAGAATCCTCTCGTACAACATTATCTAAAGAACACAATTCCAGTAACAACATACTACTTAGACTACCCACATAGTTCCCCTATTTCATTTTCCAAATACCCGTCGTTAGAAACTTGTAGAGGCAACAAGTTTTAATAACTACAAACTAGAACTACCCACAAGGTTTTGCGGAGTTGGCAACATTTTATAAAGCGGCGGCCCTCAGCTTGATTGATGAGCTAAAAGTTTGTCAAGAACAATACAGGTATCATGTATTATGGGCACTGATTAGTAGTAGGTGGGGAACGGGTGGGGTAATTTTGAGTGAATTGATGTTTTATGGGCTGTAGAGTAGGTAATAGTTATTATATATATTGCATATTTATATTGCAAAAGAGAGTTGTCAGAGCCATATATAAGTTAAGTCACCGAGAATCGCTTATGGAACTATTTAAAATATTAATATTTATGACAGTTTATTGCCAATGAATTTATGTAAGAAAAAATTTACATCTCTTTACTAAAGTCAGTGATATATACAATTTAAATACTAGAAATAAAGATAAGTTAAATCAACCATCTTATAGATAAAATACCTTCTGATATATTAAAACTAAATGAAATAAAATTTTAAACTCTTGTTAAATCACACTTTGTAAACACGTATATTACAAATTAGATGATTATATTTAAGATAAGAATGCTTGGAAACATGCTAGTGCTGCTTCTTCTTTAGTGTAGACAAAATCAAATTTGTTCTTTATTGATAGTTATTGTATTCCTTTTTATTTTTGTTTAAGAAATAGACTCACACACTGTTCCGTTGTTGTTGAATTAGGTATTTTACCTATGTTTGCAATATTTGTAAGTATGTGCGAACCATGTTCCTATCACTTCACATCGCATCATCAGTCTATTAATGTTCCCACTGCTAGGACACAGGCCTCCTCTCTGTGAGAGGGAATGTTGTTATGTTCCTATAATTTATCAAATTAATGAATTTACCTGTTAATGCTTTTAATACCTAATACCAACACGTAATAAAGTATGTAGTGCGATTCTGGGTGCTGAGTCCTCACATATATGAATTTATTAGAGTATGTGTTTATGTAAATACTGTAACCCACCTATTTTTTTAAGGAGTTTTTTTGTTCGTTCTTCTCCTTAATAAAATACTTTTCCGAATGGACGGTAGAATCAATTATTATTATTTGTTAATTTTAATTGTTGACGTTCAAAAGTGCTGCTTAATGTCGTCACAATCTAAGAAGTCCGTTGACGTTTCTCATTTTACATGCCGCGATAACTTAAATTAATAAATACGCGATAAAAATCTAATTCATAATCCTAATTAATTACTATGTTACTGATACACTATAACAACGAGTATCATTCGCAAGCCTCAAGTTTAATTATTATTAAGTATTTTTATAGCTGTCAAAACAGACCATTTATTTTTTGACAACTTTAATGGCCTATTTATTTATTCTTAATTCTTACTACACCAAAAATAATAGTATATACAGTGTGAAAATAAAGTACCTACATGTAAAAAAGTGGAGCTTTACTCAATGTTAAGTTCTCTTACAACAAACCCTAGACTGGGTTTGTTATAAAACAAACTAGGTTTCCTTTAGTTTTTTGGTTATAAATAAATTACCGCCGCCGTCACTGATGCAGTGCTAATGAGGCAGTATTGGGACATTAAAATTTTAGATGTACGATCAACATGAAGGAGAAGATAATAAATAAGTAGGTTGATGGGGTGAAGTGACTATTATCGCATAAATTACGGCCAAGACCAAAAGAATAAGAAGTCGATTTAAATGAAAGAGCTTCGGTTCTAGAAATTTGACGAACATCGGGTAAATCTTATAAACCTACAAAAGGATTCTCAAACGACCTCACGACATGTATCATCAAAAGACATAAAAATCTAAAATTATTAAGAAGCTTACACCAGCTTAAAGTTGACTCAAAACAAACCACGACAAAACCAATTTCGTCTGAAAACAGATAAACAAAAACAAAAGCGCATCATATTTTATATAAATAAATACCCCATCAGCTCTTTCTGTCCGATATGAGATCAACATTATTTGCTAGCTTTGTTACATAGTAGAGAGCGTGTTTTATAGACATTGGCGAAAGGGGGAGCGAATGGAATCGCGTTTGTGGGATGTAGCTGAAATCGGTTTCTTTATTAAAGCGTGCACACTAGGCAACTTTTTGTTGCTTGGTTTTTGTCGATGTTTCATCTTGTATAAAGGCTGAGTTATACCGAATGGAATCAAACTTTTTTGCTAATGCTGCCTCAATTTTGTATAGGTATCTCATTCATAATGAAGGTTCTACTCCACTAAATTATCAACGTGTCAGTGATCTCTCAATTATTGTTTATTTTTGACATAATAATATTTTGTATGAATAATCTATTAAAAACATACCATGGAGAAACTACAGATAAGCTTGTAAATTAATGCAGTTAGGGCCCTGGACAATTTACAGGTCTGCAGCAACACCTTCGCATTTCAGTTTTATAGCGAACTCAGAAAATCTTCAAAGACCTTTATTGAAGAAGAAGTATTTTTTAATCACAAAACCCTGAGGAAATTATGAAGTTAAATTCATGTTCTAGCGATTTCGCCACATTTTACTTATCAATCAGTTATAAATAAATAAATAAATAAAGCAAGCAATCTGTCACGCAACAGTATCACCACAAAAGTCGCTCCGTCTGCGACCAACACATCAGGTTGTGATAGGTGCGTCTGTAGTGCCATAACCCGATCGTCCCTCAGGAAATAAGAGACACTGTAGGTCGGGCTAGGTCCCAGTCCCACCCCTGGCTAACACCACTCGTTTTATTATTTTCCTATTATTTCGTATATTGTTCGGATGATTTGATTTTCTGTTCCGCTGCGGTCTTACTGTGTGATATAGAACGATGTTTTTTTTCAGGGGTTCGTTTGTGATATATATGCTGTAAAATGGGAGGATTTTCAGATATGGATCGTACCTGTACGTAAGCAGTATAGTCTTTGCTTTTTGTGATTATAGTTTTTTCATGTTACTTGTCGATATTCCTGATAGTCTTTGCGTTGTTTGCACATTATTTATTTTTGACATAATTATATCGCAAATCAAAAATTAAACCTTATCAAAGACAATCCATGATTTATTAATTTTATAACTCTATGTTTATGGCATGCTTTATATGCCGTCAAAAGCACGAAAACTTTTAACCGGTTTCTCCAGTCGTACTTTTTGTAAGAAAAATCAGAAAGTCACGAAAACAAAATCGCTTGCAAAAGCTAACACGTATTTATAATACATAGTTTAGATACTTAATTATTGAATGTGATTTCAATACGAGTTATTATAGTGCTCAACTAGCAAACCTTAATTGCAGTTGAGTACTTAATTATATTGTTGTTCCCTAAAATAAACCAAAAAGCTTTAACCGAACAAGTTTTCATGCATGCAATATGACTCAAGTTTTCCTTATTGGTCATCATACTAATATTATTCAGCATGGGGACGAAAGTTTTGCTCGTTTTATCGCCAACAGCTTAACCAGATGACATGATTTACTTACTTAGGATTAGTGTAGTGGCTTGATTGACACGGGATGTTAAAATAAAGTTTGTTTGCCAATCCTTTTATTAGGATAAAGTGTTGGAAGTTGGCATCGTTTTGGTAACATTATGTTGCCGTGTAGGTAGCTACTATTACATTTTATTTCTTCTCCTTTTCATGCAATATGGTTTTAATGCATTCTATTTTCAAATTGCATGTATTTTAATGAAGAATGCTTTAAAAACCGTAATGCTTGAAAAGGGGCAGACTCTTTTGCTTTCAGCAGGTACGTATGGTAGAATAAGATAGTTCGAAGTTTTTATAGGTACAGCTAGATAATACATATAAATAAGTGAGTGGCTCTTACATTTCTTTATCAAAGCCTTTATCAATGTGAACATAATTAATCATTAATACTTATGAACGAATACCCAGTGTCCTACTCTTATTTCTTTTATATTGCTGTTTTCGTATGTTGCTAACCCTACAGATTTAAACTTTCAGGGAGCTGTTTCAGTCAGTAACTCACAAAAGTAAGTACAAAATTACGGCATTACCTTCACAAAAAGCCAGCATCATAATTTTAAAATTAGGACACATCCTTTTGAAATTTTGAAATGACTAAAAATATTCTCAGTATAGTACTCATTCACAGCACGCAGGCAGCAACTCACAAAGAATTTGAGGTTATTTTTCTCATTTCAAATTCTACGTACGAGGAGTGGAATCGTAAAAAGCGGATTATAGTCGGTATGCTGGCGTGGCGGATAGAATTCGTGAGAATAAGCCGAGTCGGCAATATGGGCTGCTTTATTTACCCGTGGCTGCTAAGCTGCATATAATGAAAACGCACTGTCGCGGGGCGTCAAACGACGACGAACAAGTAAAAATGTCTAGTCATAGGGCTGAGAACCGTCAAGATACTTGATATATTTTAAAAAGTCTTTATTAGCTTATCTTGTAACTGTTTTGTTGGAAGAAATACATGTAGTTTCAGTTGCTTGAAGCTTTACAATATCGACGTAATAATAATTTTGCCAACATTTTCTATTTTAAGTTATGAAGCAACATTTATTTGTAAGATTTTATTTTTCTCCTTTCTTAATAAATAAGTTGCTGCTAATAGAAAAGAAACTGTGTGATATAAACGATTATTTAAAGGGGTCATTTATACGGACTTCAACAAATAATAAAAACCCCATTTCAACAATTTCACTACACTAACATTTTATGTGTGTGAAAGGTACTTTGAAAGGAAAAGCTTGTAACAGTAGTGGGATATTAATGTAATTTACAGATTACAAACGCATTGCAAACACAATCAAATTTATTTTATGAAGGCTCGTTTATGAGCATGTAACACGTATTACGTAATGTATAATTCCCAGTAGACATGCAATTGCAAGCGGTCCACCTATTTAACTTCATGATTATATGATTTGCAATTTCATGATACGCTCGAATGTGGAGTAACAGGTTATGTTTATTGTTTCTGATAGTGAAAATTCTAATTAGTTTGGTAACTGAATATAGTTTTGTTCTAATTTGTTAAAATTTTTCTTTATATAATTAGGTTTAGTACCTATGTTATTTTCAATGAACCAGATAACCCAAAATGTAATAAGGATTTTGCTATGCCTTATTTAGTGAAGTAGGTTATTAAAGTTGATTATTGTTTATTTATTTTATAATTAAGATGTAAAAACTGTAAACCACATTTAAAAAAATTACAGTAGAAAGGAAAAATAAATAAAAAAACCGGCCAAGTGCGAATCGGACTCGCGCACGAAGGGTTTCGTACCATTAACGCAAAATACGGCCAAAATATCACATTTGTTGTATGGGAGCCCCCCTTAATTTATTTTATTTAAATTTTTTAATAATTATTTTTTGAAGTGAATATACAACTAAATATTCTGTGAATATTGCAAGCGTCTACCTGTTGCCATTATAAAAAACGACCATAAAATGGCAAAAAAATCACGTTTGTTGTATGGGAGCCCCCCTTAAATATTTATTTTATACTGGTTTGGTGGTATTTGTTGTTATAGTGGCAACAGAAATACATCATCTGTGAAAATTTCAACTGTCTAGCTATCACGGTTCATGAGATACAGCCTGGTGACAGACGGATAGACAGACAGACAGACAGACGGATCGCTGAGGCTTAGTAATAGAGTCCCGTTTTTACCCTTTGGGTACGGAACCCTAAAAATCTGTGTGAAAACCAGGAAAATAAGTAAAGTGAACATCTTAAACTAAGATATAAAAATACTTTTTATATAGCACCATTTTTAAAGAAAGATAAATTACTAAGTAAGATTCGATAACAAACACTATTCTCTTATTCAAGAAATTTGAAAATACAAATTACATCCCATAGTTGCCGGCACCATTGTCGCAAGTATCAAAACCGCAAGCGCGCAGTAGCTCATCCTCGTGGTTGCTTATCCGTGCACGTCGCGAGTTGTCACTTGTCGCACGCCATGTCGGCTCCCCCACTACTAGCGAGATACTGAAACCCTATAGGGGTTTTCCTGTTCTTTATTCAAAATGTCTCTATGTCTAATTGGAAGAAATTGTCTCACAAACTGACGTTACAATTGGGGAGGTAATAATTACCACACTCTTCTCGTAATTTTTTGTGGTTGTTGTTTTTCTTTGTGTAATTAGAAATTGCATTCAGCTGGTTGGTGGGTATGGGTTTATTTAAATAATATGGGGACGTGTACTGAAAAAAAATTCAAGTGCTCTCCCTTATTACAGTTTAGTGCTTATCCATATCTAAATACAGCATGAAGATACAAAACAAAAATTGGCTCCAAAAAGATAAATTATGAATCTAATATAACAATGGGGTCACAATGAAGCAGTTTCATTTCAGGAAATGTTCAGTAAACATACACAGCAAATCTTGTCATATAATCATGAAAACGTAAAAACAAAGCAAAACCATGTGAAGCAATACAATTTTATATTCGTCCATAAATCGTTTGTTCTTATTCCAACAAAGAGCTCCCAACTATTCGTGAGTCTCATATCACTTGCCATAAAAATGTTTTATGTTAGAGGCTAATAAATGACGTTGGCAAATTCAGTAAGACAATAATATGAGGAGGCTCTGCATCCGTTTCTTTTAATCCCTCCCTCCCCTTGCAATCATTGTTTCGGCTGAGGGGCGCCAACCGACAGACGGCTACAGCTAATATCCCCCATGTTTCCTCTTTGCCAAACAGAACACCATGTATGTATGTATAATTGGAATCGCTTTATTGAATGGGTGATAAAATTTTATGAAGCCGCGTGAAATTAAAACGTACGGTATCGGTGGCTAACCGCGGGGAGCATTTTCTGTTATTTAGATTTTGTTGTACATACGGTAACTGGGATTGTAGGGTAACGTGAAAATAATAGTAAGTAATGGGTTTATGAAAAATTATTAGTCAGTAGAATTTATATTGTACACCACATAACAAGCTCAAAACAGACCAATCAGTATCTTCTTAGTCTCCGCAATATTCGAGTTAGTAGGCAACAGAGCATGCAGGACATAACGAAAAAAACACCTCGTATAAAAGAAATGTATTTCAAATAACACAATTTAAACTAAATAAAACCTAATATTCCACATTATAATTTACAAATATAATTGTCAATCTTTGTTTCTTGTTTTTTACTTAGCTTACCACACTGTATTCTTCTGCACATGTAGCCAAGTTGACAATCTACAATCGATAACGCTAGTAGAAAACGAATTAATGACACATCTGAGGCCTTAGTGCGATTTTTTACTCACGCTCAATCGTGTTAACGTTAACGCCAATGTGTATTAATTGGATAAGCACCGTCTGGTGGCGGCAAGGCAAAACCTGTTTTTTTGTATACATTTTGACATAAGAGGCCTTAGTGCGAGTTTTTACTCACGCTCAATCACATCACATCACATTATCAACCTATTAATGTTCCCACTGCTGGGACACAGGCCTCCTCTCTGTGAGAGGGAATGGGCCGTAATCCACCACGCGGGCCCAGTGCGGGTTGGTGGATGTCACATGTCTTCGAATGTTTGGTTTAAGGACATGCCGGTTTCCTCACGATGTTTTCCTTCATCGTTTTGAGAGCAGTGGTGATGAAATAATTTATACAATTTAAAGCGCTTGCCTGGGCTCGAACCCACGACCTACAGCTTGTAAGTCGCGTCAGCTTGTAAGTACCAATACCACTGGGCCACCACTGCTCACGCTCAATCGCGTTAACGTAAACGCCAATTTGTATTGAAACTGGATAAGCGCCGTCTAGTGACGGTAAGGAGAAACGTTTTTTTTTTGTACACATTTTGACGTAAGAGATCGTTTACGTTATCACGAGTCAGTGCGTTTAAAAACTCGGAATAAGCACACAGAGGTCGTTTACGTTAACGCGATTGAGCGTGAGTAAAAACTCGCACTAAGGGCACTGAACGTTAAGTGACGTGGTCAGACCATACAAATAACGATTGGCGATTGGCGTTAACGATTGTAGAAAGAGATTCGATAACAAATGTTTGTAACTTGGCTAGGGGGGTGCTCTTACTTCAGCACGAACTATTATGAACAGCTCATAAAATGAGATTAATATGAGTTTAATTAATGTCCCACAGCACATTTCCAACATATTTAAACCATTGCACAAACTATTGCTTGCATTCATATACACGTTATTCCCTCAGTTCAGAAAACATTGTAACCATTGCAGCTTTGGCTGGTATAATATGTGCAGTGTAAGTTTGCTTTGTTCCCATGAAAATGGCTATAATATCTACGTATAACTAATGAACGGTGAACCTTTAGTTGTTCAAAGTTCTACCGCTGCTGAAGCACTGTGTTTTCACACGTGGGTCGATTATTCACCTTGCTTTAAGTTTTTTTTCACCTATACAATTTTTTTTTTTATGGCGGTGCTTTATTCAACATATATTCATCATCATCATCAGTCCTTCTCCTCATCCTTTTTTAGGGTTCCGTACCCAAAGGGTAAAAACGGGACCCTATTACTAAGACTTCGCGATCCGTCTGTCTGTCTGCCCGTCTGTCACCAGGCTGTATCTCATGAACCGTGATAGCTAGACAGTTGAAATTTTCACAGATGATGTATTTCTGTTGCCGCTATAACAACAAATACTAAAAATAGTATAAAATAAATATTTACGGGGGGCTCCCATACAATAAACGTGATATTTTTGCCGTTTTTTGCTCAATATTAATACGGCTACAGGTAGACGCTTGAAATATTCACAGAATGTTTAGTTTTATATTTACTACAAAAAATAATAATTATTAAATTAAAATAAAATAAATTAAGGGGGGCTCCCATACAATAAACGTGACTTTTTTGCAGTGCTTTGCGATAATGGTACGGAACCCTTCGTGTGTGAGTCCGACTCGCACTTGGCCGATTTTTTCTCCATTGTGTACGGTCTTGGGCAGTGCTGTTGTCCAAATTTACTTCTTTCAGGTCCTTTTTAAACCGTCGTCAACCAAGTGGTGGCTCTATTCAATATCTATTGCTTTTTCTTTTTTACTTGCATGGTCTATCCATTAGAAACCATGCATATTTTTCGAGATAAATAGCCTATGAAACTGAGCGATAGTAAAGTTTAATATTAATAAAAATAATTACCATGTCAGTCATGGTTGAAGATTGATTAAGGCTGCAATTAATGTTGCCACCTACTGGGCCCAAAATATTTAAAGAGTTTTCCATCGACTCGAAAGAAGTCAAATAATTTTCATATGCAGATTAGTAATTCTAGAGATTGCATACCTCTTACAATCAAACAATTTCCCTCCCTCTATAATTGCATTTCTTAAGATCTATGACAAAACTATACATGTATCAAATTCCTATAATTTCCTGGAAAGACAAGCTTGGCACTCGGATTAGGTTAGATATTAGCAGATAGTAATCCCGTAGTCGCCTTTTATGATATAGCTAAGTGATACAGTGAATCGTGCGTCGCCAAGGGGGCAGGGACGGACAGTGGTCCCTTCTTAGAGTTTAAAAAAGTAAGTCCTAAATTCACTCACTTTACTTATCATATCTAACCACTGTTGATATACTAAAACAGACAATAGCCCTTTTTCCTGAAACAGTAAAAACGTTGAAAATTTTTATCGCTCTACCGTGCACAACATGTACGACAGAGCGATATTTATCAGCCTCGGTAGACTAAAAATCTGGTTAAGAAGCACTATGGGGCACAACGCAGCCCCACTTAGTGTCCAGCAATTACTGTCCATACCTTGTTGCCAGAAAGATATCGCGGAATGCGATAAGGCCACCCATTGTATGTGTTTTTAGTTTTAAGCTGGCGACGCCCTTGGTAGGATCCACATAAAACATTTGATCAAAATCGGTCCAGCCGTTCAAAAGTTATGGGCGTTTTACTGTTTGAATCGGAGTGTTTTCACAATATCGTGTCATAATTACGTGTTTAATAAATTGTCGCCTAAATTCTATTACTAGTCTCAATTCTAATCTATATTTTTATGTATTGTTTACTTTCTATAGGCTCGCGTTTGACCACCATCTCTCCTGATGGTAAGTGATGATGTGGTCAACGGTGAAGCACGCTTGCCCAGAAAAAACTTATTTACTCTTGACTTAAAGACCCCTAGTTTGTAGTTAACAGACTCCAGCAGGGAATGCCACTTCTTAGCTGTACGCATAATAAAAGTGTCCCTAAAACGTTTTGTACGTGTGGGTGGGATGTTCACCATGTACCGATGGCGCATCGCCGTACGTCTCTTCCAGACGTACGGCGATGCGCCATCGGTTCGATAATGGAACGGGCTGGGCAAAATTAGATCATTCATTTATTTCAATTAATCTTCGCAGAAATCGGAAACAAAATTTAACAAAGCAGCAACACTAATAAAAAACCGGCCAAGTGCGAGTTGGACTCGCGCACGAAGGGTTCCGTACCATTATCGCAAAACACAGAAAAAAACACGTTTGTTGTATGGCAGCCCCACTTAAATATTTATTTTATTCTGTTTTTAGTATTTGTTGTTAAAGCGGCAACAGAAATACATCATCTGTGAAAATTTCAACTGTCTAACTATCACGGTTCATGAAATACAGCCTGGTGATAGACAGACGGACCGCGAAGTCTCAGTAATAGGGTCTCGTTTTTACCCTTTGGGTACGGAACCCTAAAAAGGATTGCACCACAATATTTTCGTGTATACAATATTCAAATTCACTTTATCATCATTTGAACCGAAAGACGTCCACAGCTGGATATAGTATCTAATAACCCTATCGTCACCGCAACGACCGGTTATGTAAGAAATAAATAAATCATTATTATTCCATTTATTCATTTTATTTACATATTTTAATATTTTTAAATATATAAAAAATAAAACATTTCAAAATACAAAATAGTAGCCCACCGGTATCGGGAACAGGGACCAAGCTTCCAGTGGTCAGGGCTCCTGAGAGAGTAACCTCCTGACTATACGCACCGTGTCCAGGAGTACCGCTTTCTGGATCAAGCCCTTGAGAGCCTCCTCAGATGTTCGTCGAGGCTCTTGGCTATTATACCATTGGCCGTCACGACTATCGGCACAATGACTGCTGTATTCACATCCCACATGTCAACAACCTCGCGAGCTAGATCAAGATACTTGCTTTTCTTATCTCTCTCAGTCTTCACGAGGTTCTCGTCATGGGGGACTGCTATATCAACAATCATTGCGCGACGCTCTAGTTGGTCTATCACCACTATGTCAGGTTTATTGGCAACAATAGTCTTGTCAGTGATGATAGACCGATCCCAATACAGCGTGACATTAACATTTTCAAGAACTGGGTCGGGCACATACTTATAGTAAGGCACTTCTGATTCCACAAGATTATATTTAAGAGCAAGTTGCTAATGGATTATCCTGGCTACAAGGTTCTGTTTATGCAGATAGTCTCCATTAGCCAGACTAGAACAACCGGAGATAATGTGACGGATTGATTCCCCCGGCCGGTGACATGCCCGACAGATGTCAACTGTGCCGCCTTTCACAATGTATTTCCGGTAGTTGTTCGTCATCATAGCTTCGTCCATAATCGCAAAGACAAAACCTTCGGTTTCCCCAAAAAGGTCACCATATCGCAGCCAGGCCACGGACGCTAAAAGATCTACATCGGGGCCAAGTAGGACCCGGTAGAAGCGTCCGTGAAGCTCCTTGCTCTGACATACCTCCCTGCGGTTATTAGTATCTAATACTATAAGTTTGCGCCAGTTCTCGTTAGCCAAGGAGAGCGGGGTAAGGCCCTTGTCCACCGCTACCACATCTCGATGCATACCCACGTCGGCGGCCTGGAAGTATTCTCTAAGACTGCATACCACGAGGTTGTGCAGGGTCTTAGCATTTAAAAAGCCACGACCTCCGCACTTCCGCGGAATATACAGTCTCATAACCGATGATCGTGGGTGATGCATACGATTTGCGGTAAGCAATGTGCGGACTCTGTCTGGACAAGTTCTGTCTGAGTAGTCAGAGTCCATTTGAGTATGCCGAAAGAATACATCAAGACCGGCAATACCCAGCCGTTGAAGGCGCGCACCTTGTTCCCGCCTGACAAAATACTATTTAGTGCGCAGTAGTTACACCTATATTAGTGTTAAGATAGCTCAAATGATAGGTGTTATTTTTAAGGCGCTGGTCCATCACAGACAATGACAAGCCATTGAAACAAGTAACAATCATTTTTATCATCAGAATTTCTACAAACACTCAACTCATTCAAAGGCAGCATTAACTTTAGTGCTGTTTAATCTTCAAACAAAGCTAAAGAAATAAGACGACTTGATTACCTTCAACTTTGCTAAAATGAATGTAGATAAAGACAAAGAAAAACCTAACGTATCTAGTATTAACATAATGGTTCAATGCGATAAGTGAATTCACTTGATTGCGTTCTGCAGGATCAAATAAGTACCCACCATTTATAACTTGGAATAAAAGTTTTAGTATATTTTCTTAGAACAAACTGCAGGAGAGGTTGACGAATTGATTTTGAGTCCAGCCAAGATTGGAAAGAAGTCATAACTGTAAGTGCACTAAACTTAACTTTAGTGTTTTAAGTTAAGTGCATCGATTAAATTGATTTTGTTCAAAGAAAATGGTTCTATGTAAAGTTTGAGGCTATGGAGCGAAACTTAAGGCTTTCGCAGACAGGCGTGATGCAATAGTATGACAACAATGTGAATACTATCTCTACGGATACATAGCCGCAATTCTGCGGGAACAATGATAGAGTTTTGTTATATTTTCCTATTCTCAATGTTATGAAAATGTGAATATTCGAAAGTGTGAATATACTTTTCATGACTTAATTGACACAGTAACAACGCTTAGTAAATAATAATAATTATAATCTTGAAAAGCAACTGTAGATTTAGCCAACACATAAGAAGAAGAATCTCTAACTAATCAATCACATAAATCTTCACAAACCCACAAAAGATAATAGAATATCTCCTTTACCGAGAGCAGACAGCAAATTCAAGAATTATTACAACATTAAACTTTTATTTTCCGTAGAAACTAAACCACTATCTCCGACTCTCGTCCCTTCACGATCTGACACATGGAGCAAAGTTGCTTTCGCATGATTCAGGCACTTTATCACTCCGGTTCCATTGTTAGACCCCCCTCTAGCTTTAGTGAGATTGGTTTTACTCTTTTGCACCTAAAGTTATTGTTCTAGGGCCACACGTCATTATTCAACGTCATATATCTCAAATGCTAGCACTTGGAGGGGACCGAATTGTATTCTATTAAACTTCGATCGTCTTTTGTCTTCGAGTTTGTTTTGAGGAAGAGTTAACACATTTTTGTTTGTGCGTTTGAGCCGTTTGTGGGTTACAAGACATTTTATAAATATATATATAAAATAATTATAATTTAATTAATTTATTGACACGCACATAAGTTAAACACAGAAACAATTCGCACAGTGGATTAAATGAACTAGATATCACAATGGAAGTGTCCGTGGGCTCCAAACTAGCCACAGCCTGTATTTTGGTAGCCCAGAGATACAGATATGTAAGTATACCTGTTCAAATAATACCTGAATGCGTATTTCACAAATAGTCACATTCATTTAGGTATATTTTTGCTACAAAAGCTGACCTTAAACATAACTTACTCACTCAATAGCATTTTAATAACTTTAAAGCGAATAAAGAAGTGGATTTTCAGTAAACACGAATACCTATAGTTTATTCACAGTACTTCAAAAAAGAAACGTAAATATATTCTAATAAACAACGTTAATATTGCCAACCTCATTCAGCGTCAACATCTGAAAAGTTTTGAACTCCATAACAGCTGTTACTGACTCTATTACTGTCATCAAAATCTAAATTAATAACCCAAGATCCTCACAACTATTCATGAATAAAAAACGTCTATGTATGTATAATAAAATCGTATATGAAACCTAATATTGTACTCTGCATAGCTATACAGGTGCTATATAGAAAATACGCGATAAAAATTCAGTGCACATAGCGAAAAAATCTGTGAGTGAGAAAATATCCAAGATTCCATCCCCAATGTTTGCTCTTGGTGGTTAAGCTGCATCTAATGAAATCCCCTGTCAGGATATCCTTGCACCACGTCTTAATTCGATCGTGTAGTTTTGATACTTTTTAACATTTGTGAAAAATATAAATGTGCGAAAGATTTAAATATTGTAAAATTGGGATTTTTATTTATATTATTATATTTAAGTTTTTACACTTTTTTTGGTTTTTCTCTTGTATGAAAACTTAGATTCTTCACCGACTCATAAAATCTGACAAATAAACGTCGATAATAACACCCTTAAAAAAAATATACTTATTAATTATTACACACAAAACATTCAAATACAATTTATTTCACTGTACAGTTTATAGCTTTTTCTAAAATATCAGAAGTACGAGTATCAAGACACTCCGTTCCTCGTCAGTAGCGCCACGTGGACACCGAACATTTTCAGTGTTGTTACGTTTGCCGTCTATTTTTGGGGCGCTATTCCGGACACGGAGACACTAATCTTCCTTATTTCATAAATATCCATTAACAATATCATTTATTTAGGGAATATTGGGGGCATGCTGATTAGGGGATCAGGGAAAAATATTATCAACACCTTGACTCCTTGAGCCGTGAGCTAAAGTTGCAAGTAGGTATGTTTAGGCAAATTTTGTAATACAGTGGGTAGGGAACCGACCGATGTCTACATTTTCATAAATTTTGTTGCTCTTCTCGAAATCAATAAATTAAGATCAGCGATATTATCCAAACAAAAGATACGGACATAATTCAATCAAGGCTGGCAATTCAAACTTTTGTGTGGCTAAGGGTGCTTCCTAAGAAATCTTCGTGCGTATCCAACTGTACATATCTTTGAATAAGACCCCTCTTCAATTGAACAATGGCACGGTTCAGCCTAGTGGACAATAACGCTTGACCAATTTTCTTTTGTGCGAATGCCTACGATTGGAGAATATCAAACGGGGTGCCCAGACGGTGCTCTGATTGAGCCTCTTTTTTTGTGGAAAAACCATTGATTTTGACAAATTCACTGAACAATATTATAGAGTAACAGCCACTTTGAGAATCAGAATGTGTGATACATGTGTGACTTTTGAATTTAACATAGCGATGCTTTTGAGAGGCACTTAGAGATATATTTTGAATTCGCTCTGTCATTTGCAACAAATGTACTGTTAAATCTTTTTCGTTGTGTTCTGATGTTAAATGGAAACGTTGTTAAGGTTAGTGTAGCTTAGAATTGAATAATAATAATAAAGCCATTTATTCCATAATCCTTAAATTTTACATTTCAAACGTTGTTAGTATTTTTTATAGATTTGCTTAATATCTAGTGTTAGTTAAAGTTAAAAGTAATTGAATTAAATCTATTTATTATAGGATATGGACTCCATTTTGGGTTTATGCCTCCCCTTACCTTTTCCACCTTTCTCTATCCTTGCTCTGGTCGATCCAGTCTCTCGCTACCGCCTGCACGATTTCGTCTGCCCATCTCTGCGTTGGTCTGCCGGTTTTTCTCTTGCCTGATAGTCCTTTCCATTTGGTGGTCTCTATTGTCCACCTTCTATCTGTGCAGCGTGCGATGTGACAAGCCCATTGCCAATTTATTGTTAGTGCTTGTCTCAGTGCAACCGTAAACTTTGTTTCTTGTCTTATCTCCACGCTTCGCACTTTATGTATTTTTCTGGTCCGTAGTATACTTCTTTCCATTGCTTTTTGTGTATTCTCTATTTTTGGTTTGATATTTTTTTGTGAATACTCATGTTTGGCAGCCATATAGGAGGCATGGCATAATACAGGTGTCCATCACAGTTTTTTTCATGTGTAGGCTATAGTTGCCTTTTAATATTTCTTTTAGCGACCAGAACTTATTCCATGTTAGCGTTATTCTTCTCGTTACTTCTTCTAAGTTTCTGATTGCATTGAATGAGGCTTGTTTTCCCAAATATATTCTATTATGTGTCTGTTCACTTGTATTGGTCTTTTATAATTGTTAGTCATTATTTTAGTATTTTTTTTTAGAAAACATATATTTTTTTTATTTCAAGCAAAGAACACCGAAGTGAAGAAGAAGTTGTACACAACTCAGTCACTCAGTTTCGCTGAGAATAAAATGCGTAAACATTATTTTCACAGAGTAACAATTGAACTAAAAACCAATAAATTATTCAATCTGTCCCTAAGCACCTATATGTATCCTTTGCCTGTCTTAGTAGCTAATTATATATAATAGTAACCCATGTAATCATAAATCGAACAAAAAATCCATCCCGAATCCCACAATATTGTTAAGGTTCCTAATTACACATGACGTCTTCCACCCCATCGTGGAGAGCAAGTTAAGCCTTGTCTTGGTAGATATCAGCAAGCTTCTTAATTGACTTTTATGGTGTACTGAACACCTTAACACAATGTTGAGGGAATGGGAAATTAAGTCTGGTAAGTACTGTCTGTGTCATCTCGTGGTGAGATTTTATTTGTGTTAAATGAATGAGGAGGTTTTCAGGGCAAAAGTTATTATAGTTAGTATATTCTGTATGTTTGATAATTCTTTATGTTTCGATAGTTGAACAGACTTACATGAAGAGAATACAGTTATATCATTACTAATATTACGTCATTAGGCCACTTTTATCCCGGTAATAAGTTTCTGTGATATATAGGCAGCCGCAGACAGGTGCGATGCGACAATGAACAACAACAAAACGACGATGTGTTTTCAACTCATACTCATGGAGTGTTTATCTCTCGTGAAGAGCAAGTTAAGCCTAGTCTTGGCAGATATCAGCAAGCTTCTTAATTGAGTTTTATGGCGTACTGAACACCTTAACACAATGAAGAGGGAATGGGAAATTAAGTCCGGCAATTACTGGCTGTGTCATCTCGTGGTGAGGTTTTGTTTTGTGTTAAATGAATGAGAATGTTTTCTGAGAAAAATGTATGTTTGTATACTAGTTTTTCTACTTGAATAGCTGTACGGATTCGGATGAAGAGAACACCATAGCCTGGATAAGGACATTAGATTAATTTAGTAATTTAATAACAGCTTTCGCAAACAAGTGCGATGCGACTATACGACACGATGCGATATCGTATTTTAATAAAAATGGTTCGAAATTTGCTCTACTCATACTCATGGCGTGATCACCCCATATTGAATAGTCAGTTAAGCTTTATTTTGGCAGATGTAAACAAGCATCTTAATCGACTTTTATAGCGTACGGGCGATATTTTTATTCCAGTCAACGAAATTAAACATGGCCAAAAAATTTGCCCAAGTTTATTTTCGGGGACGGGAATAAAAATATCGAAGGTCAACGTTAAGTTGAAGAGACATGTACCAAGTTCAATTTCTGATTTATATATTGGCGCTTTATCATTTTCCTCAAGTTCTTATAATGGACGTATTCTTTGATAAATCAATGCCTGAAGGACTCCATGTACCCAACATTTCTTAACAAGGTCGTTACGAAAATTCACTAACAAACCAGTTAAAAAACGTTTTATTGAACAAATAGCCTTCGGAAGGTACAATCAATTTTCAAAGGAAACAATCTTTCGCCAACAAAATAGACTTGCCAACCTACTTTCCAAGAATTCGATAATTTATTGCCACAAATAAATAGAAAATAGCTGCTTTGGCGGTGAACCATCTAATTTTCAACATTGTAGCTTGTAACTTCGTGTATTTATTTCCGTGGGCTTTGTTCTTCTATCCGCGAATTAAGCTGGGATCCGAGAGTCGCCGAATGATTTATACAAGCCACGCTCATCCCGCTTTATTTACGACTACCGTTCTACAGAATAATTACAGGCCGGTATAAACGTTCGCAGATGTAAAAAGGGATTACCCTTTAATGATTACAGCGTAATTGCGCAAAGAAAGTTCAGAGAAAAAAAGGTTTTATTCACCTCCTGAGCTCGAGTTAAACGTTCGAGCACCGCCAACTTTAAACGAATAAAATTTTGTTATTTCAAGAAGATTTTTCTACTCTTTTTAATTTACAGGAATTATGAGTAAACCAATTAATTAAATTTCGCCGAAGCTCGCAACGCCGAAAAACATAAACATTTTCTACATGCGTTAACAAAAACAATGGAAAACAAGGACAACAACAACACAAACATTTCTGTTTACGTTTTCCACAAAAAGATAAAAAAAAACTTTAGGTACCCGGTTGGCCGCATTCAGGCGGGTTACCCGGTGGCCGGGCATTGTTAGCGCGATCAGGGTCCATTCATGCCTCCCCGGGTAAACGGAAAGCTTGAAAACATTCAAATTAGTCTATTGTGATTTATTTTTCTTGCCATCACCGAATAATACGGCCGGAGTTGATGAAGGTCAATGTCGTGAATTAGGTTTTTAGGCTCGTTTAAGGTTGGTCATTATTTTTGCTCGATGTCTGGGTCTGTGTTCTGTTATTTGATATATCGTGCCTAACTATGATAAATGGTTTCGACCTAAACTTATTTCCTTCAATGTAAGTCATTCTTTTCGTGTATAGATTTCGACCACAGCTTTTGTGATCTATTATTACTATTTCTCAATAAAATATTGGCCTGAAATCTGAAACCCAGTTATAAATGTAAAAGCCGTAAATTATTTAACATTCAAGCTCGAAAAATACAAAAAAAAAAGCAGATTTCCGAGAAAATCTAAAGCTTCAAAAAGAAAAATATTCACAAATCCGCGAGCAGGAAATGCAACACTGGTGGAAAACAAAACGAGCCAGTTTCCCAACGATTTCACTCCCAAATCCAGCAGAAACGTTCGAAATACAAAAATTCGAAATAAAGCAAATATTTAGGCAAGCAAAATTCATTGCTTATTTTTATCTATTGAAAGAAATTCCATCGGTGTTTGCAATTCATGGCGGGCGCGTCGAGTGCATTAGCTGCCGCAACGCGACGCGGGCATGTAATCGTATTTGCATTATAAATTTGT
Source organism: Anorthoa munda (assembly GCA_945859665.1). Lineage (NCBI taxonomy): Eukaryota > Metazoa > Arthropoda > Insecta > Lepidoptera > Noctuidae > Anorthoa > Anorthoa munda. The sequence goes on along the minus strand of OX243900.1, from coordinate 11,214,139 downwards.
ACACCTAATGGCCTCCTGCGAGCCTGCATCTGAGAATAAACAAGCCGTGCGCAATGAAAACACTTGCGGTATTTGGAGTGATATAACTTTGCCGTGCGACAGACGCTTGCGTCGTTTGACTAGCACCTTGTAGGGCTTTTGGACTTGAGTTTTCCGTTTAGTTTGAGTGCAAATGAAAAGTGACATCACCAAGGGAAGGTGCTTTAGTTGCTAAAACAAAATGAACATTTACTTTTCTCAGAGGAAGTAAAAATCTCTAAATTGTTGCTTCTTTATCTGACTAGGTGCTGATATATGATCTCGTCTACTGATTAAATAAATCGGTACTTGGCTAGCTTTCATACCTGTAAACTCAGATCAAATAAAAAGTCAAGATGGAATGTTGCAAACAACAAGGTGACGCCGGTTAAAACTTAGCTTGCCAGTCGAGCTCTCAGATCAAATAAAAAGCTCGACTGACAAGCTAAGGCGTAGTTTCGTTGTACTTGTGTGCATGTAACTGTGTATGTTTACGGCAAGGCGTAGTTTTAACCGGCATCTCTTTGTTGTTTGCAACGTTCCATCTTGACTTTTTATTAGATCTGAGCCTGTAAAATGCTATTTTTTTATATTTTGTTGTTTTATAATGATACTAGTTTCTACCAGCGGATATTACCAGGATAAAAGTATCCTAAGTGCTGTTCCTGATTATAATCTATCTCTGTGCCAAATTTCTGTTCCGCCGTTCTGGCGTCAAGAAGTAATGAACCCACACACTCTCATACTTTCGTCTTTAAAATATTAGTGTGATAGTGTGATATATGTAATTGTAGTCTAGATTTAAATGGCATACTCGTAGAACATATTCAGCTGACTACAGCCAACAAAAATAGTTTGTAAAATATGTTTTTCAGCTTTCCTAACAAGAATTGGTTTTCAATTACCAGACGATTAATGTCCTAAACGAATACTTAACGAATAATAGTATTCCTAAAGACCTCTTTTGCCAAATAACTTAGATTAATGAGTAGTAATGACTAGCATATATTAAAATGGATGACAGGTGCGCAATCAATCATTAAATGAAATATTGGTTCTGATCTATACTAATATTATAAAGAGGAAATATTTTTTTGTTTATTTGTTTGTTTGTACCGAATAGGCTCCGAAACTACTAGACCGATCTAAAAAAATCTTTCACCAATAGAAAGCTACGTTATTCCTGAGTAACATAGGTTATTTTTTAATCCCGAAAACGAGTCCTGTGGGGTGGCCAAGGGAGCGAGCGGATAACAGCTAGTCAGTTATAAACAAATGGGAAGGTATTTTGGCAGTCTAGATATTGACAGTTTTTAGGGTTCCGTACCCGAAAGGTCCAATCGGAGCCCTATTGCTGTCACTGACGTGTCTGTCTGTCTGTCCATCTGTCCGTCTGTCCGACGTCTGTCACACGGATTTTACAGCCAAACGGATGGAGCTAGTCTTCAAATTTTCACAGTATACGTATATTGTTGACCCAAAGCCATAAAAATTCTCAAAAAATATTTTTTTATGTTTTTGTGGGGCTCACAGGTGTAGCTAAAGAGGGGAGTGACAAAAAATATTTGAACTTCCCCATCGAGTGTGGTATCATTGTTTAGAGCTCATCATCATCATCATATCAGCCGAAAGACGTCCACTGCTGGACATAGGCCTCCCCCAAGCGTCGCCACATTGACCGGTCCCGTGCGTCTCGCAACGTCTCGTCTCTCTCTCTCTCTCTCTCTCTCCGTTTAGAGCTCGTTGAGTAGATAAATACTGTATTTTTATTTTAAATAATACTAGAAAACAAAGTAATGAGAAACCAGCAAAATCAGCCCTTTTTCCAAAACATTGTTCCGAATAATTTTTTAACTGCTCATTGACCTACGAATTTGAAATTTTGCGATAGTGTTTATTATTACGTAAATTTTACTAACAAACATCAATAAATTGATAAATCAGATTTTTCTTTGATATTCCCTAATTTTTCCTATTACAACCAACTTAATTTTGCAGTTTGGTACGGAACCCTAAATGTGCGAAGTCCAACTCGCACTTGGCTGGTTTTTTCTGTATTAGTTCTTCAGCTTTTTGCGGATACCTACCTGTATTTTTATCAGAATTTCCTCCATGTTTATTATTTCGAATAGATTCTATACAAAGTTTCAAGTTAATAGACGTAGTAAGGTTTTCATTATTAACGTGTACTAGCTTTTGCCCGCGACTTTGTCTACTTAGTATTAGTACTTCGAATAGCCTATTTTTTATATCGCTCAATAAGACTGTAGGCGTGTGAGCCACCTTACTTTGTTTCACCATACTAGGATGATTTGTAGGATAAAAGTATCCTATATTTTTTCCCAGGGTCTCAAACTATCTCCATAGCAAATTTCATCAAAACGGTTCGTCTAAGTCGCATTTATTTATTTATTTATGTACACACAAAACAATTAACAGAGAAAATAAATAATACATATAGAAGAGCACAAAGGTACTGCTTATTTCAATAGAAATTTCTTCCAGCGGACCTGCGACAGGAAAGTTGGATGATATACGAAGACACAGCGTGTAGAAGGAAATAAGGAAACTTAAAATAGACTAACAACTATATAACTATTTATCTTAACTAATTATGTATAAATAACACATATACCTTAAATAAACATATATATTAATTACAATATGGTGGAGAGGTAATGATCTTTGACTTGTTTCTTGAATAGATGTACATTTTGGGAATCACGAATTTTAGGTGAACAGAGAATGAGTGGGAATAGAAATTAGTATATGGGATGGGAAGTTTAGGTGATGCTTAAGGTGTGGTCTACATGGGACATCGGTAGGAGTGAAGGAGAAGTGATCGCGCAGATATTTAGGGTAAGTAGGGTTAAACAGGATGTTGAAAAGGAGACATAATACTCGAGTGTTCCTGCGAAGGCGGATAGGGAGCCACTTGAGATCCTTGCGGAACTGAGAGACATATATATTATAATATTAGTTTGGATTATTTTTACCACCACCTAGATCTCTGAAACCAATTTCTCTTTAATAAAGCTAATTTTCACTATAAGAACAACCATAAAATTATTTACTTGACTTTCATTTTTTTTTTTTTCTATTTTTTTCTTTTAAATTGGTCCAACATTGGAGAAGGAATTAGGCGAGAGTCAAACCTTGAATTATGACATTTTACTTAGGGTATTCAGTTGGATGTCTGCGAACGCATTTCCTCTTAAAGTCTGGATTTTACGGCTTAACTTTCTGTGCGATGCACAAAAGGGTCTCGGTACGTAGTGAATGATCACCCAACCCACCACGAACTTCAACAAGCATTACTTAAACGTTAAGATCGATCAACACGACTGTTATTACTCAGCAACGAATTACTCATTCATACATAAAATGCATTCTAGGTCGAATACTAACCACTCTTTTAGAAACAACATACCAAAACCTTTCAAGCTATAGAAACCCTAGAAGCCATTTTCATACTAGAGACTGCACAAGAAACCGACTCCATCTCAAAAGGCCATAAGATCCCACACGAATATAATATCAAGCTATTTATAGATGGCTCTGGTAGTTAAGCCATGCCATTCACATCGTCGAGATTGTTGGCACAGAGCGGTTGCGGTCAGCCTCGAGTCCACAGCCATTTTACAGGTGGTTGTTACGGTGTTATACTGAGGATTCTGTATTGTGCACATCGTATAATTAATAATCCTTGAGATATACTGTTATTATGTGCAATTACAGCTTAGATATTTAAGTTCAGTGGGTATGGGAGAAGTAATTGTACTGTCTGTGACTGTTTGTCTGACTGAGATAGATACGTTGTATATTTTTGTTAAAATATGTTAGGTATTTGTTTTTTTTTGTATAACCTTTTTGATAATCTTGATAACCCAGCTCTTGACTCCGGCCTCATCTGGCGATGGATGGAAACTAATATAGAACGAGCGAGCACTGAATATACGTTCTTGCTTTGAAGGCAAGGTGGTAGGGTAGTAGGGAACACAATCGCTGTCAGAGAGTTCCACTCTTAGGGCGGTTACGCACTGTTCCAAGCTCAAAATATTCTAAATTATGACAGATTATGACGAATAGAGTTCGGATGTAGTGCGTAAGCTTCCCTACAACAAGTACTACGGCTACATCGGAACCGAAATTTCACGGACACGGATCGGATGTAGTGCTTAACTGCCCTTAGGCTGAAAGTCTAATCTGGGTATGACCCGAGTGGAGTATGTCCGGTAATGAAAGGGCAATAATGGGATAAGTTCGTTTTATTCTTATGCACATCACAGAATGCGAAGTACAATCTATAGAAAATCGCCAGCCAAGTAACGGTTTGCTGATCATCATCTGCCTAGCCTTTTTCCCAATTATTGTTGTTGTCGGCTTCCAGTCTTACCGGATTCAGCTGAGTACCAGTGTTTTACATGGAGCAACTGCCTATCTGACCTCCACAACCCAGTAACTGGGTAACACGATACCCCTTGGCAAGACTGGTGTCAGATCTCAGGCTTCTGACTACCCGTAACGAATGTCAAAGATCTTCAAATGACAGCCGGGACCAACGGCTTAATATGCTTTTCGAGGCACGGAGGCAACTCGGTATGTTGAAATGGTCACCCATCCACGGACCGACATCGTCAAGCGTTGCTTAACCTTGAAGATCGACCCGTGCTGATACAAACTGTAAATAAATGTTGTTTTTCGCCTCATTAGAAATAATGAAAGCATTATCATAAGTACTTTAAAAATAAGAACACTTTGAGGTGACGTATAACAAAAAAGTAAATACGTTGAAGAAATTTATTTTGAAATGCTCGTACAAGCAGAAAAAGCTGAGCTTCTTGCACACAAACAACATTACTGTAATCCATACAATTCACACGAAATATATTATTTTCTAAAGAAAATCTCCTTCATAACAAACACATTAGGTTCAAACCTTGTTAAGGGTACAAAAAGGTAAGAAATTGGTAAAGTCTGTTTGAGAAAATACTTTGAGGGATCCGTACAAATAAGTATGATTTGAAATTCACTCTAGGTATACATTTACTATGATCCTATGTATAAGCTAGGCTTTGGCTAGTCCTCGAACCTATTTATAATTCAACAATTACCTTTAGAACAATTTTATACGAAAAATATTGAAGCATCGTCACTTATATCTGTGGTAACCTTTAGACTAATTTCCGAATAACAAATTAAAATTGTTACATTTCATTTTTCCAAACAAACATTCAAACGTTTTTATTTTTGTTTCCAGATTCGCCCTCAATTCGAAACAATATTATTGAGGTAAATGTTGAGTGCCTCTGACTGTAAAATAACACACATACAGGTAGCTATATTAAGGGTTTCGTTTCATCCATTCCCAACCCTAAAAACACTGTCTATTCTGTCTATCTAAGTACGTCGGAGTGTTTGCCGTGAGTGAAAGAAGCAAGGTCATTAATGCACCCTCCGTGGTACCCTCACAGTCAGATAAGTAAGTAAAACAACTTTATTTGATGTTCGCGTCAGTGGACGCTCCGACATCATGACACTGGGGGACGACTAGACGTGATAAACCTTGGGTGCTAGTACGCCACTGAATTATGCGACCTCACATATTTATTATGCGTGCCAGTTCGAATTTAGAATCGTATGTTTTTTTTTCTTAGGGGAGTCTTTATGCGTTTTGAGTGATGTTAAGTTTGTCTATGAGTGGGATTTTGGTAATTTTATGTTTGTTGGTTTGTTAATAATGCTATTAATTTGATTGTAAATCACGCAAAATTGAGATTACGCTATTTAGTAGAATTATATTTAGACTTACGTTTTTTATTACCTAGTTCGATTGCATAAAAAGGAATCTCTTCGTAGTAATAGCAAAGAATACTAACTATTACTGTAAAAGAAAAGTGTTGATCCAATAAAAATATTGAGGAAAAGCCTGTTTTCACTGAAAGTCGTTATTAAATATTTCGGAAAAGTTTCCGCGTAACCCGAATACAGCTAAACGCGCCAGTTTTCAACATTTAGACCGGAATAAAACACAGAAACTACAAAAATATACGAAATTTATAAACTTTGTTTGGAAACATGCAGTGATACCTCACAAATAACTGTACCACGTACATGTACCTATAGTCAAATGCAAAAATATTCACCTACCATGTACTAGGCGTAGGTATATTGAATCTCAACGACGAAAAATTCTCTCAAAGAATTACTATTGATTGTAATAAGAGGAGTTGATCCTAATAGCGTCTTATTATTTTATTCCATTCTAAAGGCAGACAGGCACAATGCGACAACCCTTTCTCTCTTTCGGTCTGTGGAAGCATAAAATCACTTTAGAAATTGTACCAATGATTTATTCCGTTCTAATACCAACAACTAATACGAGTACCACTGGTATTTGTTTTAACCCATATTTATTTTCTATTCCGAACGGATACCATTGTCTAAACTAATACCAAAACAAGTTCAAAGATATAAGGTACAGTCAGTAAAAATACTTGATTATTAAAGTTTATTATTTTGTTTTTTTAAATTCTATTTTTAATGTATTTTGAACAACAGATAAGAATCACAGTTAAATTGTGCAGTAGCATTTTTGTTATAAATGTTATGATGAAAAGAATTTCTGGTAAATCAAATAGGAATTCACTTGTTTACTCATTATAAGTATCGAAAAACGAATAATATTGGCATTAAGATAAAATACCCCTGGTGTTGCATACGTCCATAGGCGACGGTAACCACTTCCCATCAGGTGGGCCGTGTGCTTGTCTGCCACCTAAATGATATAAAAAACTTAAAAATGAAAAAAGAAGAAGAGAAAGAGAATCGATTATATTTTGGATGAAATTAGTAATTGGCAACACTTTTTTATTTTATGCACAAACCAATGATTGCTGGATTTACCTAATTTAATTTTATCTTTTCGATACTTTTTTTTTAGCAGAAATCTTAAGGGCCTACATGCGCTTTAGTGCCGTAAAACGGTTACTTTCTAAAGCATACTCCTTAGTAACGGCTAGGTTAAAAGGTTTGAAAAAAATATATATTTATTATTGATTCATGTACATTATTTGGAACACAAGATTTTTTCGTGTAACTTATAGTTTTGCTTTAAAAAAATAATTAACAACACGATATTTTTTCGCAACTTTTGGAAACTCCTCCAAAACGACTTGTATGTTTAAAAATATTTTTAGATAGACAGATTGGTATTTAGAGTTTCTTTAGATGGTACTTTGCTTATTTAAATCAATCAATATTTTGCAAAGAAAGTCTTGCAAAGTAAGGTCCAATGTATATATTCTGGCTCTCTACGAGGGCGAAGCCAGTAGCGCGTTAGCATTGGCACGGGAAGGCTGTGTCGCTCGCTGCTCCGCCGCGCTTTCGTCCGACTAAGCGCATTCGCACGTGTTAGTGCAAATATTTACTTAGATTGTGTATTAGTGTGCGTTCACAGACTAGCTCGCTCGCCGCAGAGGACCCTACGTAATCGTGCGCGTGGACGCTTTATTTTTATTTATTTGTGGACTACTTTTTTATGTGAATTTGTAAATACTTTTTATTTATATTATGCATTGTGTAAATAAATCACAATGCTAACTTCTAAACCACGCAACGGATTATAATATATATAACGGATATTTTTTACGTGTAGTACTCTTCCTGTAAAACACTTTCACAAAGTTTCATATTGCTTTACCTCAGTTTTCGAGATTTGAGAGAGAGAGAGAGAACAAAACCGTACAAGAGTATTAAAATTTACAGATTTTTAGAATAACAGTGTTTTATTTGTAACCTTATATAGAGAGTATTGAGTAATAAACTGTTACCACTGACGTTGCTAAAACTGGATAAAGTACGACACAACTTATATGGCACTTATGTGTGCTAAAAACTCACTTAGGGCCAGTTTCTGAAGTCAACGTCACATCTCAAATCAGCTGACAATTTGTCACAAATTAACCAGCCGTCAGTTGTCAGTGAGTTTCTCAACACTTCATCATCGAGAAATTACGTAATCGCTTGTTACATTAAATAATCGACATTAATTTATTTCGGTTGGCTACCCTAGCTGGTATTCATTCATACTATAACGTAATCAGTAACTTTAAATAGTATTTTATCTTGAGAGGCTGGGTTGGTGTAGCCGCCAAGTTAAGCAAACCTTACCAAGGTCGATTTTTGGATGGGTACTTTTTTTTTGGTTTGCTTGTTTTTGGATAGGTGACCACACAGGTTAAGCAACACTTACCAAGGTTATTCTTTGGATGGGTGACCGCTTTTTTTTGGTTCGTTTGTTTTGGATGGCTGACCCCGCCAGGTTAAGCAACACTTGCCAAGGTCAGTCTTGGGATGGGTGACCACTTTTTTTTGGTTCGTTTGTTTTTGGATGGGTGACCCTGCCAGAGTAAGCAACACTTACCAAGGTCAGTCTTGGGATGGGTGACCACTTTTTTTGGTTCGCTTGTTTTTGGATGGGTGACCCTGCCAGGGTAAGCAACACTTACCAAGGTCACTGTTTGGATGGGTGACCACTTTTTTTGGGTTCGCTTGTTTTTGGATGGGTGATCTTGTTAGATGTTGTTTAACCTAACGGGGTGACTTTAGGATGGATGATCAAAAATTTTGTGGCGATGGTCACCCATCCAAAGACTGACCTTGGTTAGTGTTGCTTACCCTGGCGGAATCACCTATCCATAAACATGCGATCCAAAAAAAAGTGGTCACCCATCCAAAGACTGACCTTGGTTAGTGTTGCTTACCCTGGCGGAGTCACCTATCCATAAACAAGCGATCCAAAAAAAAGTGGTCACCAATCCCAAGACTGACCTTGGTAAGTGTTGCTTAACCTGGCGCGGTCACCAACCCAGCCGCTTCAAGTTAAACACAAACAGTAAACAAAAAAGTACAGGGTATAGTCAACACTGACCTAGAGATCGAACCTTCCTCACGCGCACTAGCGTGAGGAAGGTTCGATTCCCAGGTCAGTAACAGTTTGTTTTATTTTTATTTATTTAAATAAATACAAAATAACATTTTTTGTGTCAAGTTTTTTATAATGTAATTAATTTAAAAGTTTGTAATATGCTATTTTTTTTTTAGATCTTGGTAATCCACTATAATTGATTTATTTAACATATTTTTTATAACTCAACCCATACCATAGTTTTCGCCGACCCCTATTATCTTTTTATCGTAATATAAGCCTTTAAAGTCATAATATTAATTTTAATCCGCGAATAATCGACCAATTTCCAACAATTATAAATTAGGCTCGTTGACAAGAGATTAACATTGAAAAAAGTGCTCAGAAACCCAAAACTGCTGTAACATGTGGTTAATTCGAGATTTTACTCAAATGTGACAAATTGTCAACCACTTGTCACACTTGGATGTTGAGAAACTGAAAGTAGAATTAACAGGCGATTAATCCTCGATTACGTTAACAGCCCGATAATTCTGAGCTGGGAAACCGGCAGTTAGAAATATGGAAACATTATAGGTAATCATTTTAATTATGGGATCCAAAAAAACATCACATGATGAATCCAAGAAAAATGCAAAAATGCACATAAGCATGTGGGGTATTTATCATTAGAACCCATTATTTAAAATATGTTTATACGGAACCCACAGTGCGTGAGTCCGGCTTGCACTGTGCCGGTTTTTATGTAAGTCAGTAATTACAGTCTATGCAAATGATTAAAATGAAATAATTTCTAAAATTGTGAGTACGGGGTAAGAATGTTACTCTGAAAAGCTGCATCGATATTGGTTAAATTTGAAAGAGGCTAGGGCCGAGTTTCTCACCGCATGGATGAATTTTCAACAGCGAATCACAGCAGGTAACGTGTGCTTGACAATTTGTCATATTAATTCTGTGATAATTTAGAGATGAGAAACTAGGCCTAAGTAACTGGAAATTATGACTTTATGCTGTATTATTATTTATAGCTATATATAATTCCAGATTGAGTTTTTTTAACTTAATTATTTTAAATTACCTACTTAGTATTTTTAAAGTAAAAAAAAAGTTAATTAAAAAATTCAAAAAAGCCGACTGCTTAAGAAGCGAACTAAAAAGACGTAAAAAAGAAGAAAATCATGCTGTGCAGACGGACGATACATATTCGCGAGCTGGCTGACCAAAACCAGATGTATCCTCCGACAGCACAGCATAATTTTCTTCTTGTTTACGTCTTTTTAGTTCGCTTCTTAAGCAGTCGGGTTTTTGATTTTTTTAATTAACTTTTTTTTATTTATAACTTTTTATTTACTTTTTTTCGAATTTGGTACATAGAAATATATAAGTATAATATATTTTTGAAATCGCCTCGTAAAATCCTTTATTTTGATACCGCACACGATGAGAAGGAAGAAAAAAAAACATTTTGGCCCCAACATTAGGGCGCCTAAAATCCACCATTTTTCTATCTTACAATTTTAATATAGCCAGTGACACTCGCAGGGTTCAGACGAATCGATTGATGTAAGTATCAATAATCAAAAATATATAACATATAAGTGTTATATATTTTTGAAATTGCCTCTTAAAATCCTTTATTTTGATACCCCACACGATGGGTTTGGAAGAAAAAAAAAAAAAATCCCACAAAATGGCGCCCGAAATCCGCCATTTTTGTTCTTTCCAATTTTAATGTAGCCAGTGACACTCGCAGGATTAAGACGAATCGATTGACGAATTGAGAAGACATTTAAAAGCGGCCAAAAGGCCGCTTTTAAATGTCTCTTCGTAAATAATTTCTTGTTAACATTTATTTCAAATAATCCGTGCATTTTTATATAATCTCAATTGATAAATTAAATTATTTTATTGGGATAACTTGATTAAAATAACTTCACACCTAAATTATTTACATTAAAAAACGTGTCACCCCGGAACCGGTGACACCCGGTGCGGACCGCCCACGCCCCCCCCCCCCTCTCTAGCTACGCCACTGCAGAACCATGCATCTGTATGGATCAGAATGTTGGGCTGTGAAAAAGATGGATGAAAAGAGATTTCATGTAGCAGAGATGAGAATGTTGAGATGGAAGTGCGGAGTGACGAGAATGGATAAAGTGAGAAATTAGTAGGTATAATATTAGAGGCAGTTTGAAAGTGGCGCCAGTGACAGAACAATTGAAAGGAAATCGTTTGTCCTGGTATGGTAATCTAATGAGGAGGGATGAAACGCATGTTACTAAAAGAGTTATGAATATAAATGTTGATGGATGGAGAGAAAGGGGCCGGCCAAAGAAAATATGGATGAACTAGGTGTGAGGAGTGATATGAAAGAAAAGGGAGTCAGTGATAGCGTGACGGTGGACAGGACGGTGTGAAAGAAGAAAACGTGTTGCGCCGACCCCAAGTAACATGGAACAAGGGCAGGAAGATGATGACCTACTTAGTATTTTTAAACGAATATAATAACTTAAGACGACGACTAACGCCAACGACATTGAGGGAACAAAACGCGCACTAGTTTCCCGCCCGCGCGACCCAAAATTTAGTAGTTTTTTGTACTTTCCTTATTATTTTATGACTTTAAAAAAAAAGCCTCAGATCAAATTGTAGATAATTAAATTGTCTTTGAGATGGTGTCGATTTCATTAAAATACGCTCAGCGGTTTTAGTGTGATTGTCGTGTTTTTGTCCGTTTTAGACATAACTTTACAAATTAATTACACTGTGTTATACGAATAAAACTCAAAATTTGCTCAGATCAAATTATTACGAAAATAGTCTAATATAACATATATTTTTTCCAAACAATTACGACTAGCCATTTAGACGTGATTCTCATTTTAAAATCAGCTACTCAAGGGAATCGGCGCCTTAAAACATCAGGAGCCGACCGTAAGCTCAGAGCCAGTTTATTTTGACTGTGCTAACTCAGCCGGTATAATTACAGACACAATAGAAAAACAATAAAACGGGTGCCATAAAAATGGTCGCTTGCCGGTCGAGGGACACTCAAAATAAACTGTCGAACCATGATAGTTTTGACACGTAATGGTACGGGGGCTGTAGGTACGTAAGTAGAGTTTTAATGTAACCTATTTTGTTTTACTTGTTCGACCTACATTATATAAAAATAATGTCTAGTAAAACTTAATATTTATTTACGGAATCGTAGGCAAGAATGCAACCCGTTAGTCGCATCTCTGCGTCCACGCATACTCTTTGATCGCAGTCCGCGCTCGCTATGTATGCGTGAGCCGTGCCGGTGTGTGAGTTTAGCTTCGCCGGGATGCTCAAGGCCATTGGGGCATACTAGCGCCTTAAAAACAAGATGATTTTTGTAACAAAAGCTTGTTGGGCTTTTCAAGGACAAAAATATGCATTTGCCTTTCATTTCATTAGGTTTGACTTGGTTGATTGTACTAAATTCAAGTTTTTAGTATTCGTTCACACATTGAATTTATTATTTAAAGAGTGGTTCCGTTTGGAATGAAATATAAATAAGAGTTGAAAAAAATACCAGTGGTATTAGTTGCTGGTATCAGAATGGAATAAATCGTACCAATAGGTACTCTACGAAAACAACTCTTTAGAATTTAGTTAACTGCACACATATTTTCAGTCTCAACTGTACCTTGTACACGTTACAACCTTGTACGTATAATTTCCAAACGTGCACGATTCCTGTGCATTTAACAAAAGTACCGACGTATAACGACCTCGTGCTTCTGGAAAATGGATCGCTCGCTCGATAGCCTGTTGCCGTCCAAACTGTACCGGCACTGCATAGAGACAATAGTTCTTAAGCGGCTCTCACTTAAACGTCCCATTTAGCCCCACAAAGGAACTTTTACGATTGCACTTTCTACAATATGAGTTTGTGAGTTGTCATTAAGTAAATTCTTTGTTGGATATTGTCATGGAAATGGGATGAGTGGAATTTCTTACAAAGTATGTGAGTTGTGGAAATTGTCTATAGTTTACACACGTAAAGTTGTGAAAATGTGGCATTTTTGTAATAATGGTCGATGATAGTTCACTTATAGTCTGTCATAACATCTTTTTATCCGACTGCCGAAGGAGGGTAATGTGTTTATCAGTCTATGTATGTTTGTTCCTATGTGGCGCTCTAGGGACCAAACGCGTTGGCCGATTTTGATGATTCTTACGTCAATCGATTCGTCTTAACCCTGCGAGTGTCACTGGGTACATAAAAAATGGAAAATAAAAAAATAATTTGGATTTTGGGCGCCATTTTGTGGGGGCATTTTTTTTTCTATTTGGTTTGGGTCTCAACATCTGGTTTGGGTCCGCCAGCTCGCGAATATGTATCCTCCGACTGCACAGCATGATTTTCTTCTTGTTTACGTCTTTTTGATTCGCTTTTCAAGCAGTCGGGTTTTTTTGAATTTTTTAAATTACGGGTACTTTTGGTAATTGGGTTGAGTAAAGTTAACAACATCAAAAACTATTGTTGGGTTTAGTTGGTTACAAGTACAAACTAAAAATCAAACCGTTAGCGCCTAAGCGCTTCACTGGTTTTTCAACTACGCTGTTCCAACTGACCTAAAACAATCTATACTAACACAGAACCGCTTCAACCAATTTAAATCTTTTATCAACATCGAAAAAATATAAATGGAGGTCCAACCCAATCTAAAGTTCATCCCAAAAATGTCAAAATAAAAAAAGAAAACGTTTTGAATCCACGATTGGAATAGGCACATGAATTACATAATTTACACGAGCGATGTCAGAGTAGCGTTCCAATCACTTTTCAACGGGGCTCCGGCTGTGGCCGCCAGATGGCGCTCCGAAATCCGCGGTAATCCCGAATTTATTATCTGTTTGCAACCATTTGCCGTTGCGATGCAATCCGACGAATGCCACGGACGAAATGAATGTGAGCGAATTCGCACCGATATCGTATTGAAAAGCGGTTAAAATCTGCCCATAGAATGTAGTGCAAGTTGCGAAAATATTTGGAATAGCACTAAATTGCACTCTAACCGAATGTAAATACATCGAAAATTGTCCATGGGTGTAGCGGGAAAATTCAATGAAAGATTTTTTGTCTTTGCAACTGCTAATACTAGAACTAAAAAAAGAATCCAGAATTGCCAGAGCAAAATAAATATTGGAACATTTTATCTGAAATATTGAAACGTCCATTGTGTGATTTCCATACGATGACAGTTGGTATAGAAAAATCTGGAAATAACTTTATGAACAAAAGTTTTCGTGGAAAAAGGCTCTGTTCAATCTTCTGTTTCCGAAAACATTTACTCTATCATTGTCGGCATAATCTTCATTTATAACGCTTTCAATTTTCATCCACTTTCCACATGTTACGTGTTCACTTTACATGGTTAAGAAAATTGCTAGTAATTTCTAACACAACGTACACATATTCTCAACGACTTCTCATCGACACTTACTGAAAATAAGTTCAGGACGTTAAGAAAACACATTAAGGAAACTGGAGCATCCCAAGATTTCAGCAGAAACAGGATCCAAAATCCGCTAAGACGCCTCAAAACGTGGATTAAGGTTACTAAGTAACAATAAACAGCTGAACACACTTGTAACATCACGTTTAGCAGTTTCGTGCGGTTCGTACCTACAATAAGTGTGGCAAGTGGGATTTTAATCACCTGCATCGGGGCTGACACAGATGTGCCGGCAAATCCGCGGTAAGCCCCGACTTAGTTCACGCTGTTCATGTAATCAGGCCGGTTGAATTATCGTCCGTTTTAAATACGATTGTTTCGTATTGTGTTCTTGTTTCAGTTGAGACTATGAAGGGATCGTTGATCGATTTTTGAATGAAAAATACATTGGCTGTTAAAATGTAGGTTATGATTTCATGAATCAGCTGTTTCTTTCTTCTGTGAAACCGCTTCTGTCTAGACGGTGTTTGTTTTATTCAAATACGTACTTATATCCAGTTTTACGAAGAACAGAATAAATTCCAAATAGAGTTCTTCGAACAGTGTACATAGGACCAAATTCTAATAAAACATTAATTTAATTACAAGAACAAGGCCTAAACTTTCAAGTCTAACTACTTGTAAGAGATACAATATTATGTAACGACGTATTCACGGACTTGTGTGGCAATAATGACGTCAATATTGAAGCAGGTTCAGGAGAATTCAGCCATAAATCTCTACCTACACTACGCTGAGAATGATTTATACACTTACTTTTGAAATGTCTTGTAACGAGAAACCTGGAAGATAGATGCTGTGCTCCTAAAATTCGAACTCAACGGTTTTCAATAACAGTAAGCGACAACTAACTATAATATCTAAATAATGGTGCAGTATTTTTGAAATTCGTGACAGTCCTTAAAATTGCCCAATACGGTACCTAATGCCTAATATTGTATGGCCACAATTTAGGTGTTGCTTAGTGTTTTTAAAAACGGGCACCAAACCACAAAAAGTTAACTCAACCAATGGTTAAATATGCTAACCAATGATTTAAAATTTTGCTAAAATGCGTTGTTTTGTCAAGCGTATCAAATCGTCAAATAAGTTGTAGAATTAACTATCGCTGTTTTTCAAAAGCTGTTGGCTGGGCAGTTGTTTAGCCAGTCAATCATCCTAATAATTTTACTTGATTGAAATTCAGCTACAATTCGACATTTATTGATCTTATATCTGCATCATTTTCTTTCTTTCGGTTTAGTTCGAATATATCATACCATGATAGGTACCTATGTAAGAAAGATTTTAAAACTGTCGGTTTCTAAACGAACTTTGTAAGATTAGCTCGCGTCGCTAATATCTAATATATATCATATTGGTTAAAATGCTAACCAATAATTTCAAACACAGAACAAAGTGTGAGAAAAAAGAGAAAGAAGTCCAATAGTTTTTGGTAGTATTATCATGCAAGTAGAAGTTTAAAGAAAACCAGTAGAAAACAACATTTATTTGCAGACACCTTTAAAATTTATCGCAGTAAATTTCACAAAAAATTCTTATTCATTTTGTAAAACAAGACATCAGCAAGAAAAAATATGAAAATTAATATTTTAAAACTACCAGTCACTTCAATTTCAAAACATATTCTATATTTGCTTTATTTAACCTTACCTTTATTAAAAGCCCGACGTACGTAGTGTTTATACAGGATGGAAACTTAAAGAAAGAGGTGGAAAAAAGTACCTTTAATATTGGGACGGTTTGTTTTTTTTTTTGGTGGGAATTCCTCCCACTGTAGCAACTTCTCCCACTCTGGGTGAAGCGGGAGAACGTGTCAGACTTTTACTGACTAAAACCCACCCCTGTTCCTTCAGTTGCTTGTGCTACGGCAGCCGTAACACTCTTTCAAATTTACCAGCGACCTCCAAATGTATATTATACCTGCAAATACAGCAATAAACAGCATCAATATTTTGGTTTACTTCCCTCCAAGGTCTTCTTCAACTATCCACCCTGTATAGTGCATCTGCGATCCCACTCCTTTATTCCAGATATTGGCTGAAGATGCAGTAATCCAACACCTGAGACCGTCCTGGGATTAAAACGATGCAGCATGGCGGCGCGCGGCGTTATGAACTCCTCGCCACAAACGTGTCGATGTAGCTTCCTATGACATCGATTGCATACTAAATTTTGTGGTGGATTATTCCTTGACGAAGGAATGATTATCTTCTACGTAGGGAAGCAGTCGTATCTACTTATAATCTTAGATAGTTATTAAATTATATTTTTGCTTTGCGAGCTACTTTTTAGGTTTACGTACCCGATGGGTCCAAACGAAGCCCGACAGACAGGCGGACATACTGTCACTCACGAGTACGCCTGTCTGTCGTCTGTCAACTTCCCATAGACATATGAACTTGTTCGGTGATAATCTTTATTATTACGTATATTTTATCAACAAATACCAATATATTTTACATTTTGTCCGGAACCCTAAATGTGCAAAGTCCGACACGCAGTTGGCCGGTTTTTAACCAGCTTTTTGGTTTTGAGTTTGAAAACTCGGTTTTCTTTAAAAAAATTGACCTGTCTGACTGTATGTCATTCTGTCTATCTTTCTGTCGCGCATCACATAAAATGTACGAAATCAATTTAGATAACTTTTATACACAAACATTGTGCGTAACATGAAGTATTATTTAGCTTTTGTTTCATCGCAATCGGTATATTCTATCAAAAGTAGTATCTTTAATTTAAAGTGTTCAAGAAGTAAAATATCACAAAATCTAAATTTATTTATTAAATTAGGCCATTAAGCGACACTTTTGAACATCAACAATTTAAATTTAAAAGCAATAATATTTGATTGTACCGTCCATTGAGAAAAGTAAAGTTTTTTATGGAGAAGAACAGACAAGAAACACCACAATCACTTTTTTTTTTAAAGTGTTTTACAAGTTAAATCATTCTTGTTGGAAAAATACGTATATGTGAGAACGATGTAAAAAGACGTGTACGTAAAAGCGTCCAGAGTAAAACAAACAATAAAAAAATACAATAAATAGTTAAATTAAAAACAGGCCGAGGCAGCTCCAATGACCAATCCCAACTGATGGCGCCCGTTCACGAACATGACACATGGATCGGCACCACTCAGCTCACCCATCATGATGGAAACCGAATGATCCAACACATGTGCCAGTATCAGAGAGACATTAGAGAGAGCATGACAAACTATCAACTGCCAGGGCACACATAAGTCAACGAACGAAATATAGGTATAATAAATGGAAAATTTACAGTTGGTACATAGTACTCACATATGTGCTGTGTAGTTATATAATACTAAAAGAAATTAAGTTTATACAATACAAATATGTTCATACAGTCTTCAGCAGGTCCAACAATACTTCAGAACTTTTCTGCCTATACAACACACGCAATTCAGATACTCGGATAGTTTATTCGATAGATGGCGATTTTCTGTGTAGGCAGGCAGGTAAGTAAGGTAGGATAGGCAGTTGATGTGAGTGAAGCCGCGAACACAGCTAGTTATAAATAAATCCTTTTCTTCTACTTTTTTTTTCAAATCGAACCAAACTAGAAAATATTATTGCGTGATAAATATTAAAAAAATATACATTCGAATTGAAAATCTCCTCCTTTATTTTCGTCGGTTTATAAATAATATTATTGTTTCAAAAAATTACTAAGTGCTGAAAAATTAAGAAAAATGTATTAGTTAGTAAGGAAAGCCTCAGTAAGTAAAGAAAATTTTATAAATATGTTTTCATCATAAAGAACCCAGATGTTAATTTCTCTGGCCTTTGTCATTTTGACAAATTCAATGTTACTCAAATTACAACAATAGGCATTCAAATTCAGAATCATTCCACTTTTCCGTCATATTTCTGAGTTTTATCCTCGTCATTTTTTTCCTTAAAAATGTTCGTTTGACTGTGAAATACTATAACAAAGATGTTAAAAGAACCATCTAAAGAAAACATGGAATTTCTTTGACGTTTCCAAAAATTTGAAAATATTCTCTCAAAAAAGAAAGATGAAAAGAGAAAAATTGAATTACTATACGAATTTGAAATCTCTGTGATGTTTGTTTGTGGCAATGAAAAAAGTGAATGCATTAGTTGTCCCACCCTTAAAAGGTGTCTCACACACAAAGATATCTTGGACCCTTCGCTTCATTCGCTTGCAGCACTCATGAATATTTTAATGACGTTCTTACGATACGTAAAGTGGTGAATATGCTCTCAAATTATATTCGCAGAGTTTTTCCAAATAACGTTATGTATATTTCCTGGATATGAGGATGTGGAATACCTATAGAACAAAATCAAATAAACCTCTTTGAATATGAAAGGAAAACTGTGAATAATTTAAAAGAAATATTACTGCAGGGGCTTCTGTCGATTGAACCAGTTATCTATTCAAACGATATTGGATCTTATTTTAGTACTTCTTATATGACACGCTAGATGCTAATTATAATATGAGAGGAAATCTTGATACGGAGAAATATCTGCATAAAGATGTCTTTGTTTCGCATGTTCCTAATAAATAGGTTAAGTATATTGGATTTTCATTTGCATGCAAATACTGTTAGCTGTGCGAGTATACATACATGTACGGCAGATTTGTACAAGGAAGCTGTTCAAATATAGATAGGTCAGATCGTATATACTTGTGTCTGAACAGACAAACGTATTGGAGTTGCCTTGGGTATTGCCGAAATTCTATTTTCTGTTATTCTTGGTAACGGAGAATTTGATATCTGAATATAAAATTGCAGGTTTAAAAGAAACAGATAACTCGGAATTTCGAAAATAAAGCTAGACCATTTGGAAATCCATTGAGAAGTAAGTTTTCTGCAAATTATATTACTTTATGAATGGTGTATTTTAGGATTATCTTCTACCGTATTTTTAGTTTTATTTTATTCATAGACTATTTCATTTTTAATTCAATTTTATTTCTGTGAATCCATCTGTAAGATTAGATACGAGGGCAGGTCCAAAATATTGCGAAATATTTTCCTTAGAATGTTGATTTTTTTTAGAAAATTTACATTCTACAAAGCAGAGATGATTAAGAAAATGTCGACTAGATGCTTTATATAACCTACAAGCACTCAAAAACCACACCTTTTCCATAGAATCTTTTGATATTGCGTAATAACAAAACCGCAAAACAATTTAACATTGTGCGATTAAAAACTGAAATTACGTGTGTTTGCGGCAATAACAGCGCTGGTAATTAACCGCTGAAGTTCAGGAGAATGAATGGCAAACATTTTATGTTCAAAACTCCTGTGATTTTTCTTCTTAAGCCCTCGTTACGCTGACCGCGTTTCTGTTTAGATTTCATCAAATTATATTTTTATTGGTGTGGTTGGAAACTCGGATAGGGATGTTGTGTTTAAAGAGTATGCTATCTGAGTGGCTATGCACTAAAAAAAATACAGTCCTGCAAACTATTAATGTTGACGGTTTTTGTTAAATCGTGTTAAATTTAATTTTGAGTAAGTTTTAACTTGAACTGAACAACAACTGAACAACTTTTTTGGCTGACCCAAGCGGCGAGTAAATCTCGCAAAAATCCTGATAGCTACAACCTAGGGGTCTTCAAGTCAAGAGTGAATAGGTTACTTCTAGGCAAGCGTGCTTCACCTTCGACGACATCATCACTTAACATCAGGCGAGATAGTGGTCAAACACAAGCACAAAAATAACGAAAAAAAAAAGGTAGAAAAGGGTCTAGTACCAAGAGAGTTATTAACAGCGATAACGATTGTCAGTCCAAAACGTGTAAGATTGACATGCTTCTACCGAAATGTATGACATTCCTCTATAATTTGGCATTTCAACAATCTCTATTGTTGAGATACTTTCAATTTGTCTTTAGCAAGTTCACTAACAAACAAATAAAATTGATTCAAATTAGACGGTCCACATGTGGTCACTGTAAAACTAGAAATCCGCCACAAAACTGATAAAGAAACCGATTGCAGACTTGCTAATTAACACACTACAATCTCTTTTAATCAAGTCGGTCCAGCTGAGCCAGCCAGCCAAAGAACAAAGAAAATGTCCCAGTAAAAGAATATAACAATGATCACATACGTTAATTTAGCTCCTATATACCCGGCTGTTTAATTATTCATCTCATTAGAGAAGTTCTAGGCGTTCCTTTGTAGATAGTTGGATCGGGTGCACTGTCGATAGCCTAGTTCCCGACAAACTTCCGAGGTAGGTAAAGTTTTGAGAATATGTGTCGTACCCAACTTAATGTCTTCCAATTGAGAGTCAAAGATAATATATATTCGGAGTATTTCGGAGTATTGGAACTGCCAAACGCATTGTTCCACTGCTTATTGTTTTGAAAGCGCATTTGGGAAAATTAATAATAAGTACCTATTCTGTTTTTGAATGCAAAATTATTTTAGAATATTAAATTGTAAGCGTTTGAATTGTGAATACTGAATTTTAAAGCTGCGTGTCCTTATTCTGTTTAGAATGATTTAGGTGTTGAAATGTATTGAATTGAACACGGTTATTTATTGATATTTGAAAGATATGAATATGAATAAAAAAAACATTTGAATATGTAGTTGAAAAATAAAGCATTTGTAAGTCATAAATTAGGTAACCCTTTCATAGACTACAATTGATGTATTGTTGTGTATTGAATTGAAATACTCAATATTATAGAATAAGTTATTATAGATTGGATACGAATTACTTAAATATCGAAATCTAATTCAATTTCGTGTCAGAATTTATTACTCACTAAATTCACACACTATCAAAAATGTAGGCACTACGATAAATTAATAACCTAACAGAATTTTACGCAGCCGTCGATATCAAAAACAGAACACGTGACCATCGTATGCAATCTTCAATCAATTTAAGCGAAGAGTACTGTCTGAGTTCAGGCGGGCATAACATATCGTGCGTCGGGGACAGACGGACGAACGGCGGACTGGCGTGACGAGGGGTACGTCACTAGCATCCCAGTCAATTCTGTTTATAGCAATTCATTTGTTATAACGCACAATCACAATAACTTGGTAACGTGATCGCGTTGACTTTCTTTTGTTTGGGACGAGTGTCCGAATCGGCGCGTGATGTTTGATGGATTTTATTTTGGGTTATATTCTTTTGTTTTGCTTTACGTTAGTTTAGTTTACTAGTTGGAGTCACTTGTTGAAGTTATCATATTACCTGTAAAATATTAAATTTTTTGTGAAGTCATATAATTTTAACCAAATATATGAATGTACATATTACGTATGTATAAATTGGAACTGCAGTATCTGCTTATCAGAAAAAGTCGTGAGTTTATGAAAGAGTGTGATGAAAGGTTTCGATAAATTTACAATCCTAATATTGATTGAAAACTAGCTTCTTTTAGCGGCTTCGCCCACGTGACCCTCAAAAATTATCCCAAGGGAATATATTCCCGCGATAAAACCATTCTCTGTGACCTCTGAGTTTGTTTCGACCTTTCTTCTCAGAGTAGTCAGACAGGAAACGCCGACCTCATCTAGTTTTAAAAAATATGATCGACATGTAAAAGTATTTATACAAACCAACTTACAGAAATAAAATCATTATCATTTATGTGCTTTTCCTGACTATATTCTATATCTGTGCCAAATTTTTTCAACATCCGTTCTGCGGTTCTGTCGAGATTAAGCAACAAACATACACAATATCATCCAAACTTAGTTTTAGTAAGATGACCTATGGGTCATATTACTAAAACTAAGTAAGTCATCGTTCTGTATACAAAACGATGACTAATAGGTAATTAAAATAAAGTAGTCGCTACCTACCTTCAGTTGCAGATGATACTTTTAATCAATAGTTAAAAATTCTACAAAATAACATAAAAGAGAAGGTTTCATTGAAAAAGGAATAAAATTAATAAATCCTTAGACGATCTGATAGAAGTGCGATTAACCCCTTCAACAATCTCTTCTATTGTTACACTGAATTGGATTCATCGGCTTGTACTGTAATTACAACTGAAGCAGCTTTTAACATCGCACAAAAGATTACTCAGAACATTAATCTTGAACCATTGAAAAGTGCACCGAGGCCCTTTACATACCCTTCACAAAATCGCAAACCAATTTAGCGTGAAAACAGAGGGAAGGAGTCTTCAGGTTAGACGGGATAGAAGCAAACAAGTTCAATATCGTAGTGAAAGAACAATAGGGAGTGTGACGTGACAAATGACGTGCAGGTGTCACGGGCGTGTTATCGGCACGCCGCAGCCGCGAGACGCCGTGATTGTGAATACGCCATGATTAAACACCGCAGACTAGCACACGCCTAAAATCTGAAGCGTGTTAAAAGAGAGAGAGAAGGGTTAAATTGGGAAACTTTAGTTTTTGGGATCAATTAGGAGAGAAGGCATAACAAGGACTGTGACGTACTGACGTGACAAATGACGGCAGGTGTCACGCGGCGTGTTATCGGCACGCCGCAGCTGCGCCGCTCCGCCGCGTTAGTGAGTATGCTATGATTAAAGGAAAATATACCTAAAATTATGTGGCTCTGTGAGCTCTAAAAATACCAATATTTTCACACGTTCTTCAGTCTTTTAGGCCTTTGTTGTATAACATAAAAGGATAATACAAGTAACAAAAGCTAAGGGTTTAGGGTTATGTTAATCCAACCTTACTATGATAGGCTGTCTTTCCTTCGAGGAATAGTTAAGCAATGTATGTGCCAGAATATGTTTTGTGTTACTGGTTACATTAAACATAAATTATATTGAGACAACTTTGTAGATAAACATAAACAATATTAGAACCAAAATTCATCAAACAAAGGCAATAAATAATTAGCAGATCAATTCCCAAATATTACCACCCAAAGAAAATCAGATACGTCAGTCCAAGATAGCGTAACTTAAGACCCCGCGAGAGAGCGTGACAAATGTCAGTCGGTCTCGACTTTACATCGTAAAGTTCCTTATCAGTGCGCTGAAATGAAGCAGTAAGTATATGCTTGGGGCCTCCTTGTTTGCAAACCTGTCGGAATGAGAATTAACATTGCGTAAATGCGATTTGCCGTGACACCGTGACGTGACAAGACCGGTTTAGATAAGTTGGCGGTAATGTTGTTATTATTGTAGCTAATCCATTGGATTAAAATGAAATATTATTGTTGGTGTTTTGAAACGACACTTCAGTTAAACAGCAAGCTAAAATTATTTGAGGATTTGCTTAATATTTTAATGTGATTAATCTGCCTACTTATGTTAATCTGAAGGTAGATCATGTTTATTAGACAATTTTTTATTTTTTATTTTGCCTAGTGGCGTTATACAAAATGACATTCCATCGGGAATAGCGTTTGTCAAAATGCTATAATGTACTCGTATGAAATTGGCCAAGAGACATTTCCATTCACTTTTAACCGATTTAAAAAAAAGAGGATGTTCTCAATTCATCGGAATCTATTTTTTATGTTTATTCCCCGATTACTCAAAGATCTAGGACCGATTTGGATAATTCTTCTTTTGTTTGAAAGGGTATATTTTCCAGGTAATTCCATGGTCATCAGGTCAGAATCTGATGATGGGATCCTGGAGAAATCGAGGCAACTCCTCAAATATTATAGGCATACATATAGCGATTTTGGTATTTTCATCAACTATGCAATCATTTGCACTCAGAAAGTATCATTTGGTGAAGTGGAACTGATGAAAAAGACCACAGATGGCCTCTGGAAATCCTTAATGCTAGGTGTGGCACGGGTATAAGATATATCGAATAGTTAACCGACTATGATGAAGCAAATCCTTATAAATAAATATTACTGATGAAAATGGTACCATCGAACTGATCTGACGATAAAGCCGTGCCTACCGCACTGGAACTCCGAAATAAAACAATTTATGCTAGTCGTGTTTGAGCTTATTGTAATCATCATGAGATTTACTTTGACTATAAATGATATTCACGGTAATTGGAGGTACCTACCAAAACAAAAAAGAGACTTAAAAAATTAACAAAGAAATCAAACCAACTTCCAAAACAAAACACTACAAAGCGAAAAATAACTTACTTTTCCAAAGTCTGTGTCGAAAAGTGGAAAACAATATGTACCAAGGAAATTGTTTTTTGGAAGTCGTTTTTGTTCCCATTCATTTTGAACATTTTAACAATTGTTTTTGTGTGTATAGTCCCTCAGAGCATAGGCATGGGACATGTTTGTTATGCAGTTAATGATGAGGATACTTTTTACTGTGATTAATATTAGTTTCTTCTTATATTTTCTAGCTCTTAAACACTATAATTGCACAGTGGAAACACACCACACAAAGCTCACTTGTTTGCAAACTTGTTTGTTGAAACCCTGCTACGTGTAAGCGTGATTTGTTGTGACACTGATGGTGTTATATAATTGTTATTGCGACATTTATCTGAGTATAATTCAGCTTGGGGTTACACTTATTTCTGGTGCTTGTTTCTATTGAAATTAAACTAGTTTTACGGTGTTGTCTCTCTGTTTCTTGGCGGTTGAGTGTTGAAGACAAGTAAATGGTGTGTTATAATGCTGAATAAAACCTAGACAGATACAAATGTATCATCATCAGCATCACCATCGTCAGACGAAAGATATCCACTACTGGACACAGCTCTCCCCCAAGCGTCACTATATCGACCGGTCCTGTTCCTGCTTTTCTCAACCAGTGGATTCCCGCGGCCTTCCACAGTAGTGCACCTTGTGGCATCCCGTACGCAGTCGCCACTCACGGTACTTGTACCTGCTTATTAGGGAACCTTTTCAGCAATAAAATATTTCAGTTAAACATGCTGCTACTTGAAATACTAGATATAAAATACATACATCTACAATCTCTTGATATTGAATTGACAAAAAAGTTGATTAAAAAAAAATAGATTGTTTGCGCAGCCTAGCTTCACTTTTGGTCAGTCACGCAAATGCCAGCTTATAATGAACCGGCTGAATGGCTGGAATTAACCAATGAGCGTTTTTGTTTGTCTACCTGTATTTGTATTTAATGCCTTATTCTTTGGTACTGTGCATAATACCAAAGAAAAACGCATAAAATAAATGATTTTTTTAAGAATTGAGACAAAGCCCTTTTTCAACCAACTTATCAAGAAGGAGGAGGTTCTATGTTCGACATTAAGTATGTTTTTTTTTTGTGTATTTTCACTGATATCTCCGTCAATTGTGGACCGATTTATAAAATTATTTTTTTGTTTGAAAGAGTATGTTCCGAAATTGGTCCCATTTTAATTTGGTGCCGATCTGATGAAGAATTTCGGAGATATACAACAGAACTCTTCAATAAATTACGGCAAATCTCTCGGGATTGCTGCAATCGCATGTCTGTTTATTGTTTATACCATTTCATAACATAACATCACGCCAGTACGCTCTAAAAGGGTACGCAGATATGTACAGTTCACCTTGGTACACTCTCATTTCACTGGTTATATTCAGTTTCATGATATTCGGGTAATCTATTCTGGCATTATAGGTACCTTACTAAACTAATTGGCTATTAGGTAGGTAGGTACAACTAAAAAGAGAAAAATAAATAATCTTTTTTGCAAAAAAATACTACCGACTTCCAAATAAGAAAACAACTAAGTGAAAAATAACATTACTTTTGGAAGTCGGTGACCATAACGCAAAAAAAACCGGCTAAGTGCGTGTCGGGCCACGCGCATTAATAGGGTTCCGAAGTTGCAAAATAATGCGGACTAAAAAGAGGGTTTTGTTGTTGTTACATGAACATTAGAACGGTTTCAGCGGCTCACAAAGTTTAAAAACGGGCCCACATAGGATTTTTTAATCTATATTCTCGTGTTTGACCACTATATCGCCTGATGGTAGAAGCGATGATGTGGTCTACGGTGAAGCACGCTTGCCTAGATGTAATCTATTCACTCTTGACTTAAACTAAATAAGGACTAACTGGTAACTGAAGAAGGAGTTATAAAATCCAACTTCGCAACTGAAGTTAGAAAAATATTATCTATTTGAGTACCACCGCGGGTGCGAATTGCGAAAGGAGCCGATACGAGCGCGCGTTAGAGCCACGGGGAATGGTATAGTTCGTTCCTGGATCCTTGCGTGCACGCTCCTTGTTTATATCTCTTTCTGAATTAGAAAAAATCGGATGTATTCACCTCTAATCTCCTCTAATACTGCAGATTAGAGGTGAATCCTCTAATTTGCGGTATTCACTATGTCACTCTGGAAAGTTTTACGCTACTCAATTAGTGATGAAGTCGGGTCGAATATTGACTTTATAGAAGGATATCGACAAAAGAAAATAAGTAATTTGCTTGGAAAGCGAATCTTATTTTAACTAACTTTACTTTTACGTTTTAATTACAAAACGTCGAAAATACTTCTGCACTAACACACACACTAACACTCCATCGCGCGCATGCGCCGCGCGCCGTATGGACTACGTTCTGGTACTGCCAACGACTCCGGCCACTCCAATGCGTTATTCGAGCTTAAACATTTATTAATTTAGAAATCATTATTATTAAGGATGTTATGATTTTATTTTTGTATATTTTTACATGGTTCATAAGCATAAATTTACTATCTGTTTTACACAGCTAACAACGTTATTTAAGTAATTTTTCAATGGCATTTGTACAAAAATTTTACTGTGCAAGTACATTTTATAAGTTGGTCGACTATTACTCGTAAACTTGTAAAGCCTGTTATGATTTCATTTTTGTATATTATTACATGGTTTGTAAGCATTATATTTACCCTGTTTTGCACAACTATAAACTTTATTTAAGTAATTTTTCAATGGCATTTGTACAAAATTTTTACTGTTCCAAGTACATTTTATAAGTTGGTCGACTATTACTCGTAAACTTGTAAAGCCTTGTTATCCGTGATAATTTTCCTTTTAATTTCGTTATATTTACTACTGCCGTGAATTTTTTCACATAGCCAAGAGTAACCATTTCACTGGCAGGGGGGGGGGACACTTGACTCTAACATAAATTTGCAACTTAAAGCTTAATTTTACGCAAACGAATCTCTGAATCGAAAAGTGGTTGTAACAATCCCATAATATTTTTGAATGGCCTATCTAACGATACCCCACACCATGGGATAGATGAGAAAAAAAAAATACATCCCCACTTTACGTCTATGGGAAGTACCCGAAAAAAAAATATTTTTCATGATTTTATGTTACCACTTTGTCGGAATTATTAATATATATATACATGCCAAATTATAGCTTTCTAGTACTTAGATTCTCTGAGCTATGCTGCGGACGGACAGACGGACAGAGCGAAACTATAAGGGTTCCTTGTTGACTTCGGAACCCTAAAAATGGTACCTACCAAAGACACCGACTTCCAAAATAAAGTTATTTTTCACTTTGTAGTTTCTTATTTGGAAGTCGGTAGTATTTTTTTGCAAAAACGTTTTTTTTTATTGAATACCTATTTGTGTGCACGCAAATAGGTATTCAAAATACATTTCTTAAATTTTTCGTTTTTTCGAGATTAGTCTTCGTTCTGTGCTTTAATGAAATAGTTATTTATGCTACAAGTGCGGAAGGTAGGTGATTTCCGATGAGTGGCATTTTTATTCACGAGCGAGCGAAGCGAGTGAGTGGATAAATCGACACGAGTCTACGACTACTGCGCATGTTCAAATAGCTGTCACGTCGTAACGCAAAAAGGCACGAGCAAAATATACGTTCTGCCAAACATATTTAATGAATATTTAAAATTAATTTATGGATCAAAATCTAAATCTAGAGTAATTAAAAACGCCTTTAATGAAGTATTAGTTTTATTTTACCTTTTATATGAATGATAATCTATACTTAAATAATTTGTAAAACTTTTCTCAAATAATAAAAACTCTATGCGTGGGGCTGACGTTGGAGTTAAAAATTAAAAAAATAAAAAGCACTAGTTAAAAAAGTGACACTTTCCGCACAGTTTGGCTGCATAGAAAACGCTCTTTTCGAGGACATGCATTGTAAATAAATTAAATGTACTAAAACTTTATTTCTAATAATCTTTCTCATAGGACTGGCGGAAAAACGTTTACTTTATGACATTTAGAGCAAATAATTAATTAAAAAGTCCCAAAATTTCGCAGTATTTTGCGTGGGCGCAGCGAGCACATGTTTTTCGAAGTTGCAAATTTGGATTAATACTACCCTAACTGGGCCATACAACGTACCAAAAATCCAGAACTACATCAAGCTTTGCAATTGTAATGCCGATTTCTACTGGAACACACTTCCCAGTGTCCTATAATTGAGCTGATTTTGGCACACACGTTTTTTCTCGTGACAATGCAATTTTTTATATAAGCTAAGCTTATTTAAAAAACCTATATTTTTTTTAGAAGCTTGTTATCATTTTGGGCGAGTAAGAGAGTGGCCTTCACGGGCTTCCTGGTACGCTGAAGGTTCGTGGCAGACAGGTATAATGTGCCAATGTGTTTATTTAAAAAAATATGTACTAAAAAGGATGGTCGCATTGTCATCTGGACCCTAAGTCTCTCCATTAGATAAGTTACAAAGTGCACCAAGTTTGGGTGACAAATAAGGCCTTAAAAGTTTCGGGTGAAATCTGTTGTGGAAACAACATTAAAATAAACCGAACCCACTATATTATTATCAAGTCTTAAAAACAAGCCACAACTCACAAAAGGCATAACACCTACAAAATACCTTCTTAAAACAGAAACACTCAAGTACAGCCATTTTCAACACACATAAATTTTGTCAAAGAACGAATCACGTTGGCTCACAGTGTTATCAGTTTGCCGTGGGATAAAACTTTACAGACGTTTGCAGGGAACGTTTCGGATAAATTAAATTCCTCCACGGTGAAGAAATAGTCAAATCGACGGCACCGCAAGAAGCTTCGGCGAATTTTGTAGAGGTATTTCCTATAACTTTATAGGTACTACGTGGTAAAGGTATTTTGTACGTCTTAAGACTTATTTGGGATATTTTAAAGCTCATTTCAAAGATAAAAAAACCGGCCAAATGAGAGTAGGACTCGCGCACGAAGGGTTCCGTACCATTATCGCATAAAATGGCATAAAAATAAGGTTTGTTGTATGGGGGGTCCCCTTAATTATTTATTTTATTCTGTTTTTAGTATTTGTTGTTATAGCGGCAACAGAAATACATGATCTGTGAAAATTTCAACTCTCAAGCTATCACGGTTCATGAGATACAGCCTGGTGATAGACGGACAGACAGACAGACAGACGGATCGCGGAGTCTTAGTAATAGGGTCCCGTTTTTACCCTTTGGGTACGGAACCCTATAAAATGCATAAACGAATGCACAACAAATAAATTGATTGAGTAGAAAACACGACTTTCAAGAAAAATGCTTTAAAAGTTGTTGCCCGCGGCTTTGGATGTACACCGAATGATGGTTCCTGGTATAATTAGTGTTTTTTTTAATATTCTATAATCTCGTGCTTGACCACTAGAAAAAAGAAAGAAAGAAAAAGTGTTAAAAAACGACATACAATAAAAAAACTACTATGTCAACTGATGGTAAGCGATGATGTGGTCGACGATGAAACACGCTTGCCTATAAATAACCTATTGACTCTTATTAAATCTAATGAATTACACCATAAAAGGCTTTAGTATTTTCATAGGAATTCTTATATCTGCAGAACAATAGGGATGTTTCCTGGGTAGAAAAAATTATTATTATATTTAGTCTGTCAGTGAGTTTACCAAATAATATTGGACCCATATTTTTTGCGTTATCAAATAAATAAAAATTTACAAAGATAAAGCGCATCAAAGTTCAGGAGTGCGGGCTTGTGACGTCATTTTGTCAGTATAAAGTGTAGCTACCGTGAT
Organism: Anorthoa munda; assembly: GCA_945859665.1. Lineage (NCBI taxonomy): Eukaryota > Metazoa > Arthropoda > Insecta > Lepidoptera > Noctuidae > Anorthoa > Anorthoa munda. The sequence goes on along the minus strand of OX243900.1, from coordinate 11,183,807 downwards.
GCCACACGATACTTCAACAACGCACTGTAACGTCGTAATTTTTTGTTTGTGTGACAAATTAAATAAAAAAAGTTAGGTAATTAAAAAAGTTAGGTAGGAGGATACATCTGGTTTTGGTCAGCCAGCTCGCGAATACGTATCCTCCGACTGCACAGCATGATTTTCTTCTTGTTTACGGCTTTTTACTTCGCTTTTTAAGCAGTCGTTAGATTTTTGAAATTAACTTTTTTTATTTATACCTTTTAGTTAATTTTTGTTAAGATTTAGGTACATTTAAACGTATAAGTGTTATATATTTTTTTACCCCACACGAAGGGTATAGAAAAAAAAAAATTTGCCCCCCACAATATGGCTCCCAAAATCCGCCATTTTTCTATATTCCAATTTATATGTAGCCAGTGACACTCGCAGGATTAAGACGAATCGATTGACGTATGAATCATCAAAATCGGCCAACACGTTTGGTCTATATAACGCCACATAGGAACCAACATACATACATACATACTTACATATATACATATATACTTACATACAGACAGATAAACACATTACCCTCCTTCGGCAGTCGGGTAAAAATACGGGTCCAATATTTTTAGGTTATCTAACTGACGCACTAATTTATAAATATTTTTTGTCAACTACCCTATTACTTTGAAAACTCTAGTCAGAAATATGAAAATATCTAACTCATCATCACAATTAGCCTACATCAGTTAGACATATCAACACATCTTGATTCTCAGCAACTCTCATACACCTACTACCAGCAACTCCACTTGGGCCATTTAATAATACTTTTACATATTTCAAAAAACGATTATTAAATTATTATCTGCAATAATAAATTATGCCATCATCCACAACAGGTCCATAATTATTCGAACGCTCCCTTAACAGCCGTAAAATTCGTCGCGGAACGAAAACACGGCTCATGGTGTCATTGCGGTATAATGCATATTATTTCAAGAGGCACCTGAAACAACAGTTTAGCGGTATCTGGCTCTACCACGCGTTTTGTTACCTTTATACTGTAACACGAGAGGGAAATGCTGAATGTGTGTTCTGTTCTGCAGGTGCAAGATAATGTGGGTTTTAGTGCAATCATGTGTTCTGTTATTCTTTATGTTGCCAGTTGTCGGAAAATGTAGAGAGGACATTTTTATTTTTGGCATCCCCTTGGAGCTCAATATTGTTCTCCCTAAATATAAATATTTTGTATAGCTACAGCAATTAAACAGAAAATGCTGATTTTCAGCATAGTGGATAATGAATTTGTAAAAATACTATTTTCAATCTGAAAATAGGTTCATTTTCTACTGAAACGTTTTCAGCTCACTTAAGTAAGTAAACACAGTTGAGTACCACTTCTGTAAATCTCAGAGTATTTTCCTAGCACTTTACCTAAACACCAACAGGTTGACAAAGCGCCCTCGTTTCTCTAGCCCATTTACACCTGTACCGAATCGCGCGTTGATTCGATACACCGCTAATGTAATGAAAGTGCAAACAACAGCCCACTAAAAGAATACACGCCGGGGTTAATACGAGCACGTGTTGTATTCCTCTCACGTAGTACGTAAGTAACGGCGTCTTCGCACCGAGCATGTGACACCTAGCGTTAGGTGCCGTGAAAAATGGTCCATTTCCCGACGCGAGGATAAATTTATCTTCCCGAGGACTATTGCGACGCGCCGCGTTATGCTTCTGTTAATATTCATTGTGGAACAACAACGTGACTCTTCCAGTCACAACCTCGTCGACTCGACTCGACTTTCCTCGATTCACTGCTTCAAACAAACACGTCACTTAATTCTTCTCGTTTGCAATTCATATTACCATACGGGGAGAACGTTAACTCGTTTCCAATTTTATTTATTCGTTATTTAATTTGCAAAAATGGTTCCACCGAAATTTTAAACCGATGACAAAAGCAATGCACTGAAAATGTCACGCGACCGCAACGCCAAACCAATTAAGCGTATATCTGGCTATAATTCGTCTCCACAGTGGGGTGGGTGGATCGGAAATATGACAAAAATCGTGTTGAGACCAGACGACATTAATTCAATTGTCGCCGGTCAGAACGGATCAGCGTTAGACAGATCAACGTGATATCTGATATTTGGCGGGGACGGACAATTTCCTTACGTGGCTAATGGATTGTGAGGGGCCGGCTTATGCGATTATTCATATTATTGCCATGTGTGGGGACATCTACTATTTATAGGGACATATATTGGATCCACCATTCTGCTTATCGTCAGTATTGGTGACGTGGCGACCTGCAGTCCAATTTTATTGTTATTTTATGGCTGATTATATTGATACGTATAATATAGAGAGTCTAAACAGATCGACTGCGGTCTAAGTGTTCCCATAATAGCTATTTGATCGTGTCTCGTTTGCATTCTCATTAACGCAAAATTTTGCTGTGGGTTTTAATTTAACTAATCAACGAACATTTTTAATTGAAGCTTGATTTGCATCGTTATTTAAAACGATTTATTAAACAACTATGTGCTTTGGCAGTACTATACTCATCATGTTTACAGCGTGTGTAACGTATGTTTTCTTATTTACAAGCCGTCTGCCTGATGTGATTTCCCGTCGGCAAAAATAACTTCCAAAATGTTCAGCCCAATTACCTCTTTATGCATTTTTAAAAGTCCGTCCCTGTATCCTTATATTTTTGCTAATCTGCTTTGTAAAAATCCTTAAATGTGTGTTTATCTATCAGTGAGTAAATTAATTTAAGATTTCAATAACTTATATGGTATATGAACACATTTTATCATACTGTCTACATATATACTTAATTACATTCTATTATTAACAGGGAATCGTTCAGCTTCATCTTCATGCAACAATGTTGCAATACCAGACTAAAATAATTAAACCTTTATCTACACGATATCGATTCAATATCTTGCTGCTTGTCAAGTCAGCTGTCAAAAGATCATAGCTGCTTCCATGCGTGCTCTGCAAGTGCCTTTGACATTTAGCGATACAGTACCGAACCGGGGTTCCCAACCGAGCAAATTGAGTTTTCTGCTTCCCAGCTCCGAACTGATGCCGATTGACAAGTGAACAAGCCCCTTTATTAATTAATGTGGGTGTGCAGAACGTGCTTTATCTGTTGGTGTTTTTTTTGTAGAATTGGTTAACAGTAGTTGAAACTCTGAATCGCTGTATGCGAAAAACACAGGTCCAATCCATGTGGCGACGCTTGGGGGAGGCCTTTTTCCAGCAGTTAGCGTCTTTAGGCCTAAATGATGATGATGATTATTGTAGTTTAATAAAAAGAAATACAAAAAAAGTCAATTAAAAAAATCAAAAAACCCGACTGCTTAAAAAATTTCTTCACTCGGTCTTTTCCCCAAAAATCCAAGTGCCTTTTAAAGGTTTACAGAAGAAAAAAAATATAAAAAATAATGTGGTGTGAATTTAAGGTGAACGGTCATTTCACCATGATTTCATAGCTTGTCAGCCCACTTCATGTACACTCCTCCTAAGTTTTCACAACACAATAGCACTACTGTTCGCTATTTAATAAGGGATAGCTCACAAAAATCTCCTAAAAGGTATTACTCAAACCGGATAAATAGTTACTTACTTATTATAAATGTCGCGCATTCAGCATATTTTTCGCCCAGTTAATAATTTCCCTATAATAAGTTATGCATTACTCATAAAATTGTGCCTATTAATAACGTCTAGCACGATTCAGTAAACAAAACAAGTACTTAGGAGTTACTCTTGTCTTGATAGTAATGTAGGTCAAAGTGCAAAACAGTGCAAGCATTGATAGAGCTTGTGTTACATTGCACCTATCTATCGATACATTGTATAGATGTGGAGTAATAGGAGCTAGACCACCAGCGGAGTGCAATGAATATTCAAGACTGAGTTTTCAATTCTTTTGTACTGGCACTTAATTAATTACATTGTTGTGATAAAATAATACTGGCCGGTATTCCAGATGCTCATGCTCAACTCAACTCAAACTGGAAATGGACATTTGTGATTGGTATGTGATATGCTCAAGTTCAAGATCCTAGACGCCCCAAACGTTACCGAACTCTTTTAACACAAAATCAGTGGAATTGATTAGTGTTAGCATGTTTTTGGAACGCACTCGTACTTCCTATTTTGGACTTTCATTTTCATTTTCGTGTAGAAGGAATTTAGTAAAGTTGTCAAAATATAAAAGGCCCGTTTTGACAGCTATAAAAATACTTAATAATAATTAAACTTGATGCTTGATGCGAATGATACTCGTTGTCATAGTGTAATAGTAAAATAGTATTTAATTAGGATCATGAATTTGATTTTTCAATTTCTTTCGTAGAAAGTTATCGCGGCTTGTAAAATGAGAAACGTCAACGGACTTCTTAGATTGTAACGATTTTAACGTCGAAGGCGTTTGGGCTTTTGTTCTATTGAGTACACATATTATGTCAAGTTGAAGAATCATAATTATGCTAAATTTGAGAGTTGTGATTGGTTGGCAGTTGATTGGCAGATGTGGCCTATTTTGAGTTTGAGTCTAGTTTGAGCATCTGGAATACAAGCCTACTCAGAAAAGTTGATAGGAGCTCCGACTAACCGTTTCGGGGAGCATTTTACAATAAGTTTTTTTTAGCAAAGAATCTATCTATCCTTTTCCCAAATATGTTGAGGCCAGCTTCTAGTCTAACAGTATACAGCTAAATGCCCGTGTTATATAAACTTGGAGCGACTGCCTGACTGACCATTACAATCCATCAACGGCAGTAACTTTCGGCAGTCGACGTTTGCTACGTCATCCTCTGCCGGCACTTGTATGCTACCCTACTGTAATATATATGCGATGTTTTATGAAAATACATGTCAATTAATTCGCCTTTCATTCACAAGAAACCTCACAAGATTAGAAACCTCTAACCCTACGATAGGTAAGGTACCCCTTGGCAAGATTGCAAGACTTGCGTCAGGTTTTCTATCATCTGTCTACCCGTAAATACTGTCAACGATCTACAAATATGGATAGCCTAAACTTTTTTTACCACCAGAAAGAAAAAGGTAGACTTTAAGTTAAAGGAAAATAAAACTTACTTTTAATGGACACTTAAACAGTAAAAACTTTTTCATTTAAAACTTCAATTCAGTATTTAAAAAGAAAAACACTTTGTCTATAGTAGAAAGTTATCTCAGTCGTCCATTGCTAAATTTTATTATTACAGGCCTCTTAATCCGTTTATAAAACTATATTGTTACTCAATAAAACTTACGGAGTGCTTGTAAAACCAGCCGTCGTTCTGAGATATTAAAATCCTATCAAAAAGTTTCGAGTTTAATATAAGTGGCACACAAAATTAAACTGCGCCACTTTGACTTCTAGATGGCCAAAGAATAGCTTAATCTGTCACGTTATTATGAAATATTGTTCATTAAAGGGGCTTTGAAATCGATTTATATGACTTACGAGATAGTAGATTAATAGTGTTGAACCATTGTACCTATAAGTTATTAAGTACCTGTAGTAACGGCCTGCGTGATGAATATTTAAAGCGAGTATACGACAGATCGCGAAATAGAAGGTGATTTTGGGCTCTCAATTTGAATGATCCGTGGCTTGGTACAACATCCAAATGAAAGAATAATTTTACCTTTTGCGGGCAATTTTATTTTCTTGTTTTTTATCTAATTGCAGACTATAGAGTACAGCGTAACCGTAACATATTTGGATACGATGTACTCTTTTTAGTTATTTATAATAAATAAATAATTTTATGGAAAAAGGGCAAATCATCCTTTCAATGAGGGCTTTCAATTTTGTGCTCACCAGTTGACGCCTCTAGCGAGTAAGGTCCTTAAATATATTTGTTAAACGTTGTGTTTACGCGCATGGAAGCAAAGTTTGAAGCAATTAAAATCAATTTTAATGAAAAAAATTATAAAAAATCTATTCGTAGAAGTGCGATTGAATATAAAATCGAGAATGCTGCAGTTTCGCGCAGGCCGGCAACTTGCCGAAACAAAAAACTCCATTAAAGCAGTGGTTGGTAAAACCCGTATCTATCTTAATCTGCCATATTTGGAAAATATACACAACTTAATAACAATAAACGGGTGTACCCCATTGTTGCGAAGTTCATTACCGCGATGTACGTTACTGCGAAAGTTTACGATCGCGACGTACGTTATCGCGAAAGTTCTTTACTGCGATGTACGTTACTGCGAAAGTTTACCATTGCGAAGTACGTTGTCACGAAAGTTCTTTACTGCGATGTACGTTACTGCGAAAGTTTATCATTGCGAAGTACGTTGTCACGAAAGTTCTTTACTGCGATGTACGTTACTGCGAAAGTTTACCATTGCGAAGTACGTTGTCGCGAAAGTTCTTTACTGCGATGTACGTTACTGCGAAAGTTTACCATTGCGACGTACGTTGTCGCGAAAGTTCTTTACTCTGACGATTGCAGTTTCCATAACACGCTATTGTGATTTAGGCCATCTAGGAGGGTTGCTGATACTGGTGATAGTGGCAATATTATATTGTTGGACATGACTAACAAATGAGCAATAATTGAAAGCGAATTTAATTATAATTGAACCAAAAGATAATAATAATAAAATAAACATAAACAAAATTCTTATACCTATCTAAATAGACTTGTAAATGGAGCAAAATAAAAATCAACAAAAGCAAAATTCATATAGGTGCCTTTCTAAGTAAGATCGCACACTAGATACTTAATCTACAGTACCTGGGCAAATGAGCTCTAGTCGGGTGAAAATAGAGAAAACAATTTTAAAAATGAAACCTAGCTAGATTGATTTATCGCTCTCGAAAGGCCCTGCATACCAAATTTTAAGAAAATTTTTGTAGCCGTTTCCGAGATTCATAATATATATATATACTAGAATTGCTCGTTTAAAGGTATCTACATAATTAATAAGACATAAAAACGTATAGTTTTCTCTCTGCCGGCTACTGTACCTACGTCGCACACTACAGATTTGACAGATTAAGAAATTGAAAGAGTAACCGCTGTAATTAAAAAGCGAAAACGAAGCACAACAAATTATTTATATAAACTGAAAAGTCACTTGTCACGAAGGAATGACATGAATATTGAAGATTATATTGGTGGACTTGCGTACCTATGTAACATAAAAAACATAATTAGCATTGATGATGGTTTGGGTGTTATTTATGTTGGTAGATTATGTATCTAGTGTGTGATATCCTTAGATAGGCACCTATATGAATTTTGTTTTTGTTGTATTTAGGCTGCAACCTATCTTGGAATGTTCACATTGCTGAAGTAAGAAGGAAGGTGTTTTGCTCGTTTCGATCTCTGAAGCGTCTCTAGAAGTTCTTGCCTAGGCGGCTCTTGCTCATTCTCTTCTTATTTATTTTCTTGACTATGCTGATGTCTGCATCCTTGATGCGACTAAGGAACTTCTTGATAAGCTCAAGCGTTTGAAGAATGTATGTATCGCTTCATTGGACATTTTATTTGCTGTCAGATAACCCAATTATTGGTAAAGCCTTTGTACATAGCCTTAGTCTTGTCCGACAATATAATATTGCCACTATCACCAGTATCAGCAACCCTCCTAGATGGCCTAAATCGCAATAGCGTGTTATGGAAACTGCAATCGTCAGAGTAAAGAACTTTCGCGACAACGTACGTCGCAATGGTAAACTTTCGCAGTAACGTACATCGCAGTAAAGAACTTTCGTGACAACGTACTTCGCAATGATAAACTTTCGCAGTAACGTACATCGCAGTAAAGAACTTTCGTGACAACGTAGTTCGCAATGGTAAACTTTCGCAGTAACGTACATCGCAGTAAAGAACTTTCGCGATAACGTACGTCGCGATCGTAAACTTTCGCAGTAACGTACATCGCGGTAATGAACTTCGCAACAATGGGGTACACCCACAATAAACTCGGGCTAAAAGCCAAAATACTATGAAATTCGACATTTTGAACACCTCATTCTACACCAGCGCCCTTAGCGGCAAATTCAAACGCGATACTATTCGTTTGAATTTTCCGCTATCGGCTTGGGTGTTGTACTAGAGGCACTAAATTGAAATCCCATTTTGGACTTTTTGACAATCGTTATGGCTGATAAAATTTCACTTTGTCAAGATCCTCAGGCCACGTATTTTTTTTCATACGCAGTCTGCTACCGACCTCACGAACATATTTAAGCTAGAAGCAGCTTCTAACACTTATGTTACTCTTTACTTTGTAACACTGTTGACCCCATCGCAGATTTTATAAGCGTAATGTTGCAACTAAGTAACTTATGACCTGGGACATGTTGATGATATAAATAAACTTAATACTTAAACACATGAGCCGTAAATCCTAGGACAACAAAATGAGGTGCAGATATGAAATTTACTTAGGCTTTGTTTGTGTAGGCTCAACTTAAAGCGAGGTATTATTAAAGTAAGGAGGTTTAGCGCCTTAAGACAGTGGGCACACTAGAGGCAATATTGTTTTGTGTTTTGTAACAAGAACGGTGTTGTCTTCTAATAAACTAAATTTTTTCAGTGAATTTCAGACATTTAAGACGATGGTTAATAAATAATATTTATTTTGCAATGGCCTGACCCCGGTCATGGCCCACCCGGGTGTAGTATTATATTATCTGTCACCCGGGTGCCAAGTTTTTAAACGGTTTTATTTAGCTTGCCCTGTTGTTGTTTGGGTCAGCCATTGAAATTTTAACCATTTCTTGTTGACAGATTGGTACAAAATTTTTAGCTATAAGTACATTATTATCTTTCTTTTCAATAAAACCGACTCAGATACTTTTTCATTTACGAGTATAAGTTGGGGTTGATAAAATTTGACGCTTCCACATTATTTTTGTGCTCAATGTCAAATTAAATTAAATGAGGTCGTACGAGAATATTTTGTTGCACCTGCCTATCGCAATTTCTATTAAGCTTGTGTAGAAAAGCTTAATAGAAATTGCTATACTAATATCTATACTAATATCATAAAGAGGTAAAGTTTGTGAGGTTGTAGGGGGTAATCTCTGGATCTACTGAACCGATTTAGATGAAATTTGGCATGGAGATAGTTTGGCACCCTGGGAAGGACTCAGGTTTATATTACCTTGGAATGATGAAACACTTTTTACGCGGGCAAAGCCGCGGGCCGAAGCTAGTATTATTATAAAGAGGAAAGATGTTAATTTATGTATGTTTGAAACGTATAAACTCAAAAACTACTTGTCCTATTTTAATCTTTTTTTCACCAGTCGAATGCTAAGTTATGAGGAAGTAACATAAGCTATAATTTATTTCCAAAACACATAGAGATCCTTAAGAATGCATATTTTTATGCAAATATTTAGCCCACAGTAGCAAAATTTTTCCTATCAAATTCATTATTTGGCGTGCGCTAACTATTGATGACACATAAAAAATATGTACCAAGATTAAAGTACTCATTATTACCTACATCAAGTCTAAGAGAGAATATATATAACTATTTTAGTTAAGTCACAATAGTAGCTTTTGTGTTCTAAAATTTAATTAGATCGCCGGTAGAAACAAAAGTTGGTTACATTCGTATCGTGGTATTAATTCTTATTCAAATAAATAGTTTAACAAATTGGTAGGTAGGTAAGTTAGGTAGGTAGTTAGGGAGATAGGGTAGGTAGGTATATAAGGAAAGAAAGGGTAGGTGGGTTGATAGGTAAGGCAGGTGGGTAGGTAGGTAGGGAAGGGCAGGGCAGGGCAGGGCAGGTAGGTAAGTAGCCAGTTGACGTATGCGAAGCCACACTGGGTTTAACTCAAGTCTGTACCCAGCCTTCTACTGCAGACACTTATTTTTGGCAGCATAACACTGGTACTAACAATTTTGGTTCAGTATAGCTAAATTTAATACAAGAAATTCTTAAAATAGTCTAGGGCTATTTTAAGAACTTAGTACAAGTAAATTTTCATTGAAAATTAAAGGCAAAGTCATTGCAGTCGATGCGGAATCGATACCTGAGGCCCTTATGGATCCGAGAGACTGCAAATGTGGAAAGAAGGCGTCAGTCTATGTACGTACCTACCTATGTCCTTGAGATCATCAGAAAACCTAAAATTAAGCATTTTTATGCATTCCACATCCTTCTTCAACAAAATTTTTACGGTTCAAACAGCTCGTTTGTGGAATGCATTACCTATTAAGGTAAGACATGCGCAAACATTACCAACATTTTTAAAATGGTGAAGGAGCATTTCCTTTCTCTGTAACTATTCTTCTCCTTTCTCTGTTCCATATTTGATATTTATTAGTATATTATTTTATTTGCATGTATGTATTTTATTTAATATCAAAGTAATATTATTTAAGATAGTTTTTGTACATTGAGAGCCCTATGTATGTATCTCCTCTCGTTCAGTCCATCCAAAGGTTGTCTGTAAGAGATTGCCCTGTGCGATAAGACCGCCCATTGTACACTTATCTTTATAAATGTTTTGACCTGTAGTTATTTAAGTAGTGTACAATAAATTATATAATAAATAAATATGTACTTTCTTAGTTTTAGGAGCAGTAGAATAGATTAGAGAAGTTACTACGTAATAGCTATTTCACTCTCCAAGATCCAGTACACAATTTTGAGCTTAATATCCGTGACGGTTGGGTTGATCCGTGATCCGTCCCCCGCCCACCAACCCCGCATTCCCCTCGCAAGCGCGAGCTCTGCACGCGAGCGGTGACAATCGAACCAACTGGCGGAGCCGGAGCGGTGCCGGGACCGCGTGAAAGTGTTGGTATTAATCGCTGTAAGTACGGTCGAGTGAAGGAGGCCTGGCAGTAGAGCCTCAGTGATGGTAACAAGCCCGACATGCGAGTTGTAGGTCGTAGGTTCTATTGTTCTAGATTAAATTGTGACGGCTATACCTACCTACACGCGTATTGATATTGAAGAAGTAGGAACGATATATTTTACGAAAACCCACCAAAGCAAAATTGCTGGGACACAGGCCTCCTTAGAGGGAACGGGTCTAGTCCACCACGAGAGCCCAGTGCAGATTGGGGGATGTCACATGTTTCTGTTTCATGTGTGCTTGATGTCAATTTTTTAAGAAGTCCGTTGACGTTTCTCATTTTACATGCCACGATAATATTCAACGTAAGAAATATAAAAATCAAATTCATATTCCTAATTAAATACTATGTTACCGATACACTATGACAACGAGTATCATTCACAAGCATCAAGTTTAATTATTATTAAGTAATTTTATAGTTGTCAAAACGGGCCTTTTATTTTTTGACATCTTTTTAGGTAGTAAATAAAAAATCTAAAATAAGAAATTTATTTTTATAGAAATATCATAATAAGCTATTTTCTTTGAAGATGCTCTCTCATAAAGAATAAGTAATTGATATTATAATTTAAATGTTAAGTGCCTAAGAAAAATTCATTGAACCAGCAAATAGAATTTCAGCGGTTCTTATTTATATAACTTGGTCTTTTTCTGTTATGTTTTAACCTACAGTTAAGTAGATTTTAAAAATAGATTGTATATTTAGTTACTTTATTAATATTTTCCGTTTGACCTTAATGGAAAAACATGAATTTATTACGCCTTCAGGTTTTTTTAGGGTAAAATACTATTAGTAACAGACAATTATAATCTTCTTCAATGTTTACTAGAGCTTGGCAAATTCGTACATGACACTCCCATGGTCCGGTCCGCGGGCGCGAGGGACGTAAGGCGGCGGGGGTGGTACAGCGTGCGCGCGGGACGGGGCCTGGTTACCTGACGGGAGTCACGGTAGCGTCGTCGCGTCATCACGCCGTCACGTCATTGGGTAGTAACATACCCCTCCACCCACGCGGACCATGGGAGTGTCACTATCAATGTCGCAATTGAGTGCAATATCGCAAGGTTCACAATTCCGGAACTAAGTTCCAATACTGGAGAGTAAAATATGTGTTGGTGGGGAAAAAGTATTCTTCCACAGTCTGCAGCGGGCGTCGCGTCGGCCGGGTCTCCTGACACTCCTGTCACCGGTGGTTCTCCAACCACCGGTTTCAGGAAGCTGTGTCTGCTTTTCAGTCATTGCGTCGATAGCTGTGCACCGAATAGTGGGTGTCTGGTGTCCCGCTCCTGCTTATGTTTCTTATTTGCACTCGTAACTGCCCTTCGGACGTGTGGAGGTGCTATCCAGGCTGTAGTATAGTACGCTGTCCGGGGTTGGTTTGAGGCAGCCGATAATTGTACGGCATGTGTCGTAAAGAGCAACATCTACTTCCTTGGCGTGGGCGGAACGGTGCCACACTAGACACGCATATTCGCCAGCCGAGAAGCAGTGTAGTCCGTAGAACGTGAGGTGAGGCCTGGGGGCATTGGTTGACATTAGGATGGGATTGGGATCTGATTTATCACGCAATAGAATTAAACATTAATAATATGAATACAAACACACGATATTTGAATCGTAGTATGTATCACGTGCCACGTACTGTTCAAACCACATAGTATCCTTCCAGTCTTAACACTTTTATAAATAATAATCAAAATATAAACAATATGAATATCGGAATCCCGGTATTACTCCTCTCAATTCCGGAATTGAAATATCAGATTTTTTTTACGGAATTCCGGCATTCCGGAATGCATGCCCTAAGTGTCACGTACGATTTTGCCAAACATTTTGTTTGTATTTTAATTTGCCCGCGGACCATGGGAGACCGCGGACTATGGATAGGTACTATCAATTACATAAAATAAGAAGACCTAAATTAATGTTACGAAGCTGCCTGATTTACGCAACTACAAACAAATAATTATAAACAATATTGTTGTGTCCATTGTTTTATCAAAATCAAAGGCATCAGTTCCATTAAAATGTTTTTAGTTATCTAACTTTATAGCAGCTTGTTAGCGCGAATGTTTGACAGCGTCACTTCTTGATAACTCGGCCGTATCGGTTGAATACAACGGTACACTATAGAGATGAAACAGAAGTTTAATGAGAATCCTACTAATATTATAATATTAGGTTTTGAAGCAATATTCCAGAAAAAAACAAAATCCAGAGAAACAATTGAAGAACAAACTTTTTTATAAAGTTATAACATGCCTTCAATATAAAATATTACAGTTCAAAGTGCCCTGTCTAATAACACGACAATTTCATAAGACGATTTCACCCAATATAGTTTTTAAAGATGGATGGACGGATATTCGTTCGATTTTGGTAAAACTATAATTGTATAGCTTATATATCAGAATAATACATGTGGTATAATTTATAGAGTTAGTGGGGATGGGAATTCTACAAAGGCGGAGCCGTAGGCGGCAACTTGTATTTACATAATTATTTGCCCGCAGAAGGTATGGCCGATGGGGTCGAAAGGCACGCTAGATTGGCGACCGCGTACCGGAAAGTGCAGCGTGGCAGGCTTTTCACAGGGTGAACCGACGACACAGCAGAGGTCGCGGGAATTCAGAGGATTCGACAAACAAAGTAAAATTTGATATGACGACGATAAGCGTCGTGACTACAGTACAGCAGTGAACAAGTCAATCGAAAAAGTCTTTCGATTCAAATCAAATCAAATCAAATGTTTTTTATTTCACATAAGCCTACATGGGCACTTATAAAACGTCGACAAAAGGTGCACGGTTCGGGTTGGTCGTTTCCTGTGAAGAAAAACCGGCAAGAAACTCCACGGTTACTCTTTTAAAATAATTGGTTTGTTTTTACAATATTTCCATGTTACAGTATTAGTGCTTAGATATGGGGGGACAACGTAGGCCCGACAATAAGTCGTAAGAAACTAAACAAAAATTGTATAAACGAGAGAGTTAACAAATGTTAACTTGTTAAGATTGACTTGATGATTATTATGAAATATTCTGGGTGGATTTCTGATGTACCGTTAACCTGCCCTGCTGATGGGCTGTTTTACCACGCTAAGAAAAAACGTTCACAGATTCCTCGCACTTATCTGCATGTGTGGTGTAAAAGTAAAACCTCTATTGAATGGAATTTCATGCATCCCAAAATTATGACAAATCCCTAAAAAGTATAAAAGAAAGTCGCTGTCCACGTATGTCGAAGTCATTTCTGTTTCTCCGCTTCTTTTAAACCACGCAACGGATTTTGATAAGGTTTTCACTAATAGAATGAGCGATAATCGAAGAAGATTTTTGTGTATAATTTGTCCCGTGCTAAACTAGCTTCTGCCAGCGGCTTCACCTGCGTAAATGTCGAAAATTATCCAAAGGGAACTCATTCCCGGGATAAAAAGTATCCTATGTGCTATTTCAGGCTACAATCTATCTCTGTACAAAATTTCATCCAGATCCGATCAGCCGTTCTGGCGTGAAGAAGTAACAAACATACAAACACACACACACAAACTTTCGCATTTATAATATTAGTCATAATTATATACGGGTTGTCCAAAAAGTCGTGGATTAAACGCAACTAGAGGTTTTCCATCAGCTGCAAAAAATTGTTCTACGGGAGGTGCTTAAGGTCAACCACTGCAGAATTATAATTTATTTAGTGTTTAATTTATTTTATATTGTTCACAATCGTTATTTTGTTTTTTCGTCCTAGAAAGATATTAGAGCCACTCGTGGCCATGTGTTATACTTTTTCAGAATCCCTATTTAATGCGCCAAAACTTGTAATACAGGTTCACTTTACCCCACTGTGAAAAAAATACTCTACCGAAAAGTGACCCTGTAGACAGTAGAACAATTTTTTGCAGCTGATGGCCCCTTCTAACCCCTAGTTGCGTTTGATCCACGACTTTTTGGCCAACCTGTATATAGTAGGATAGTAGTATGTTTAGTATGTACCCGCCCACATAGGTATGTTTTCCATTTGTAAATTCCCTTTGACATTTTTCAAAAGGTAGTTGCTACCAAAATATCACTGTATCCTAATAACAGTCAGTTATGAAACAATAGAAACCAGTTACAGTCGAGAATCACACCAAACACTGATCTATATCAAAGGATAGTCAAACACAATACTCATATTGCAGGTAGTAAATAACAGGCTTCCATAACTACCAATAAATCTAACGGAGGCTGCCGAATATTCCATTTCCCGAATATATCACAGCCAAATTGAGTCAATGTCGTCCATGTTAGCTTTTTTTTGTGACTTTCATATTTTCAGGATACGCGTTTGGACGAATTTTTTGGAGTGATAGAAAAACATTGAATCGTTTTCCCTTCGTTCTATTAAAATTGTGGATGGGATCATCAATTTGGTTGTCAAAATGTGGTGATTATCGCAGTTTCTCCCCGTATCTGTTTGAGGCAAAGTCCATCGGAAAAATATGACACGTACCGTAGTGATAAATGTACCACGTTTTTTTTGCTTAGATATATGCTCATGCATACTGCGCTACCACGGGAAGATAGTAAAATTATGTGGGATTCCAACCCACTAAAACTCCACGGTGTCCTCCTGAGCCACGGGCACGCGTTAGCACTCGTCCGTGAACCCGCCGCGGCTGACCGTAACCGGATCCTCCTCTGGGGAGTACCCGTCATCACTGGCGCACCAGAACACATTACACGCCGTGACCACCCCGGGGATCATACCAGCACACGGGCGCCGGACGACCCTGTATATTAAGTGTGACAGGTTAGGTCAGTGGCCCCATCACCTACCTATTTTCGGCCGCAGGGGATAGGGAGAGTAGCCAACGCTATACCGACATTCGTCCACCTCTGCGACCCACCGCGTCTACCATCAGACGGTGCCGACCCGTCCAGACCGCGGTAGGTAGGGAGAGCGGCGCACAACAGTACCGGCACTCCTCCCCCGTCGCGGCCTCCAACCTTTAACTGCAATGCCTCCCATATCATATCGTGGCCCGCCTCAGTTGCGATGTCGCTTAAGCGGCACGGCAACGTATTTTTTGGCCGCTACGTCGTCGGCTTAATCGGCAAAAGCCCTGACAAGCGGCCCTTGGTCCCCGGGACCAAGCATTGGCTATTGAGCCACCCCGTCTCGACAATGCAGGAAACCACCGAGGGGGGGGAGGGGAAACCTATCTACCTAAAGCCCAAAATAAGTATCCTAACCGCCAAAATTCATAAATTTTGCGCATAAAATGATTTTGTGCGTAAACTGATATTAGTATTCAGTACTTTCATCCAGGAATTAGAGCCATGGGTGGGCCTTAGCCAAATCGAGTAAATTTTTCAATATTTATCTATTTCCAGCTTTTCTTCTAAATTTCTTGCTTAGACAGTGTAGCGTTACGTATAGCTCAGTTGAACTATACGTAAGCCACGTTAATAAAAGTAAAGGTAACTATAAATTAAAACTAAGAAAAGGATATAAATAACAGATTAAGGTCCGGCTTCGTACGACGTGGGCAGCTAGGAAGGTCCGGTTTCGTACGACGTGGGCAGCTATCACACAGCTAGGCAGCTGGACGGGCAGGAAGGCTTGGAAAACCCGAGGTAGGCTGTAGAGTAGGCTGCAGGACGACGTGGGTAGCTATCTCACAGCTAGGCAGCTGGACGGGCAGGAAGGATTGTGGTGGCCGGGCTGTGGCTTCGTATGCCAATCAAAAGAGCCCTTTAAAAATGAAGCGGTGTCCGACTAGGTCAATGAAATTTAGGTTTCACACTCAATATATATTATATTTATTGCACTTCAAAGATTTAAATACATTCACAGGCCGCATTTATTATAGTTTTCAAGAGTTTTTTTTAGATACAATCCTATACTTCATAGTATTAAACAGAAAAACGGACTTCCAGCGTTCAGTCCAGATTCAAGACTCAATTCAAGACTCAATTCAAGACTGCCAAGCCCTCGGCCTTTCCGTCTTTTATATCCACCGCCTGACAGAATCAGAACCAGAATTAAAGTTAGTGACATCTTGTTGTCATAAAAAAAAAGTGCAACCTGCCAGTATTCAAAACAGCCAGTAATATTCAATCCAAAACCTTTTCGATGAATTCTGAGAGCGTGTAAATTAATTTTCAATTTATAAAATACAATATTTGAGCTAACCATATTGATAAAAATAAAATATTAAATTATATAAATCAAAAGTAATCTTCATAGACTAAGCTAGTAAGAAGCTCTATGACAGAAAATTTAAAAGGAAAAGTATTGACAGCTTGACAACCTGACGTAGGTGTCATAACATTGAAAAATATGATTATTTTATAAGAAAACGAATCGTTTTAGACCGATTCGCAGAATAATAATGTAAACGTATAAAGGATGCGAAGTATAAGTATATGATGTAAAATGTATTGGCATGGAATAATATGAAGTAAGTATTAAGAGACCTAAGTGTGAATTAGGTGAGAGCACCAGCTCACTCAGTGAAATAACTAAAATATGTGGTTTAAAATAGCGAAATACCACATTTCCCCAACAACCCCGGAAAATTTTCAACTCCATTGAAAATTTTGAAGGTTAAAATAAGTCCTTGCTCCAACACACAACATCTTTCATACTTTCGTCAAACACTCTCATTCATTCACACGTAGGGGATATGGTTCACATTCAATGACGCATACTCCAGCAAAGAAATATTTATATTGTAATTACGAAGGCTTTTTTTTTAATTAGGTGTCGTAACCCGCACCTGTTTGAAAACCCAATTTAGAAGAGAGCATTAGGGCTTATTTAACGAGTTGCTTATCCGCTCAAGAGCATTAGGGCTTATTTAACGAGTTGCTTATCCGCTCGAAAAGTTTAAAGTTTAAGAAAAACCCCAAGTTTAAGAGACACTCGAGTTTAAGAGAGCCCAAGAGGAACTTGAGTTTAAGAGAGCTCAAGAGTAACTTGAGTTTAAGAGAGCTCAAGAGTAACTTGAGTTTAAGAGAGCTCAAGAGTAACTTGAGTTTAAGAGAGCTCAAGAGTAACTTGAGTTTAAGAGAGCTCAAGAGTAACTTGAGTTTAAGAGAGCTCAAGAGTAACTTGAGTTTAAGGTTTAGAGGGTTTTAAGAATACCTCTAAGAAAAGATAATGCATTAGGGGCTTATTTAATGAGTTGCTACCGCTCAAAAAAAAAAAAATAATGCATTATAGCCAAATGAGGGTGAGGGTGAGGGTTAATGAGTGCTAAAGGCGACTCAAGAGAGTAGAGTTGAGGTCAAGAGTTACAGAAAACTCAAGTTTAAGAGGACTTGTAAGAGGTGAGTGTAGGGTAGTGAAGTATTAGAGAGTTATGTGTTATGGAACGTTATGGTAACGACTATAGGATATTCTCCTACAGTACGTCGTAGAGTAAACCAAACCCCAGCTTGTGAGTGACCACGAATGGTTTTAAAAACACTTCCAAGTGAAGAATGGGTGCCAATTACCAGAGGGTAAAAGGGATGTGTGTGGGGTGTAGTGTAAGTAGGTATGAATATGTGTTGAGTAGAAGAAAGAAGAAGAGAAAAAGTGAATAAGATAAATAAATAAATAAATGAATATGAGTAGACTAAGCCAAATAAGAGTCCAAAAGAAAGTACTAGTGGTAGTTTTTTTTGAATTTTGAAAAAGATAACGCTGATTTTACGTTGGGCGCCAAACTGTAGCGTTACGTATAGCTCAGTTGAACTATACGTAAGCCACGTTAATAAAAGTAAAGGTAACTATAAATTAAAACTAAGAAAAGGATATAAATAACAGATTAAGGTCCGGCTTCGTACGACGTGGGCAGCTAGGAAGGTCCGGTTTCGTACGACGTGGGCAGCTATCACACAGCTAGGCAGCTGGACGGGCAGGAAGGCTTGGAAAACCCGAGGTAGGCTGTAGAGTAGGCTGCAGGACGACGTGGGTAGCTATCTCACAGCTAGGCAGCTGGACGGGCAGGAAGGATTGTGGTGGCCGGGCTGTGGCTTCGTATGCCAATCAAAAGAGCCCTTTAAAAATGAAGCGGTGTCCGACTAGGTCAATGAAATTTAGGTTTCACACTCAATATATATTATATTTATTGCACTTCAAAGATTTAAATACATTCACAGGCCGCATTTATTATAGTTTTCAAGAGTTTTTTTAGATACAATCCTATACTTCATAGTATTAAACAGAAAAACGGACTTCCAGCGTTCAGTCCAGATTCAAGACTCAATTCAAGACTCAATTCAAGACTGCCAAGCCCTCGGCCTTTCCGTCTTTTATATCCACCGCCTGACAGAATCAGAACCAGAATTAAAGTTAGTGACATCTTGTTGTCATAAAAAAAAAGTGCAACCTGCCAGTATTCAAAACAGCCAGTAATATTCAATCCAAAACCTTTTCGATGAATTCTGAGAGCGTGTAAATTAATTTTCAATTTATAAAATACAATATTTGAGCTAACCATATTGATAAAAATAAAATATTAAATTATATAAATCAAAAGTAATCTTCATAGACTAAGCTAGTAAGAAGCTCTATGACAGAAAATTTAAAAGGAAAAGTATTGACAGCTTGACAACCTGACGTAGGTGTCATAACATTGAAAAATATGATTATTTTATAAGAAAACGAATCGTTTTAGACCGATTCGCAGAATAATAATGTAAACGTATAAAGGATGCGAAGTATAAGTATATGATGTAAAATGTATTGGCATGGAATAATATGAAGTAAGTATTAAGAGACCTAAGTGTGAATTAGGTGAGAGCACCAGCTCACTCAGTGAAATAACTAAAATATGTGGTTTAAAATAGCGAAATACCACAACAGTTCTAAAATATTGAAATTCAGTACTTATCAGGCTGTAATACACTTAAAACTTGAAATTCTACCAGTTATTTTGCTCTACGGCCCGTTTCTAGTCAGTACGAAGTTTGATGGTATTGCTCTGATCAAATTAATACTCTGTATATAGATGTTTCGCTTACTTCATCAGAATTTTGATCATTAGTACGCAGTTCCTTGTTTACAGTTATATATAGCTTGTTTGATGTTACGTTATTGGTGGAATTTCAACTAAATGTTCATTAGAAGGCGGATAGTATGACGTCATAAGATATGACGTAAAAACTCGTTCAAATATAAAATCTAAAAACGAATTTGAACTTTATGTTTTTTAATTATATTTGTTATTTTACGAATATGGAATATTTGAAAATGTCACGTTTTCCTGGTATAAATTCTCATTAATTAATCGAGAGTTAATTTAAACAACAATTACCAGCTAAGGCTTACTTTCAATTTAAATAATTGATGACTAAGCTATTGCTTAAAACCCCTAAAGTTAATGAAGTGAGCCCTGCTGAATTAGTTTAAGGGGTTTAAGAGATAGTAAGGGAAGTAAATATTTACCTAACAGAGGGAAATTAATACAGAGCTCGTTCACAACTTGTAAATGTTACGTAAACTACAGTTTAAAGCTGTTTAAACTTAGGTTTAGTTGGTTAGGAAGTGATAATAACATGTTCAACTTTTATTAGGACTGAAAAACTATTTGCGCTAATAGTATTTTTTTCAGGAAAACTGAAACGAATACTTTGAGAGGAAAATAGTTTATTTATTTATGTATTTATTATTAGGCTCTTCATCACTGAGTACACTGTTACTTTATACATTTATACATTTCAAACATAAGTCTAAGTGCCTCATCACTTAAAGAAAAGCACAGCATGCACTAAATTATGCGGAGATAAATACAGAATTTATTAATTAAAAACAGTAAAAAAACTATTAAAAACTGAATTGATTGCTGTAAATCAAATTAAGCAACATAGATTAAATTAAATTAAATGAGAATAAATTAAATTAAAATGGATTAAATTAAAATAAATTGGTATACATTTTATTACTTATGTAAGATCAGATACTAGAGATACCACATAAATGGCAAGCGCGACTTTTTTTTAGAGCAAGTACAGAAGAGTTAAATAGGTCAATATCGCCTACGTGTTCTTTGTATGCAGCATACATTCCTGATAGTGGACAGTGTTGCCTCAAGTTGGTGTGATATCTAGGCATGTAGACAAGTCTTCTATTAGAATTTCTTGGCAGATTTGTTAATCTATACTATAATATAATATAATATATAATCTATACTATATACTATAATACTATAATATAATATTATAAAGAGGAAAGATTTTTTTGTTTGTTTGTTTGTACCGAATAGGCTCCGAAACTACTGGACCGATTTAAAAAATTCTTATCCAATAGAAAGCTACATTATTCCTGAGTGACATAGGCTATTTTTTAATCCCAAAAACAGGTCCTGTGGGATGGTCCACGGGAGCGAAGCCGCGGGGAACAGCTAGTACTATATACTGACGTACTACGTAGAGTACCAACTATAGTTTAAACTTTAACGCGAACTTTTAAGGCGATGATAGCTCAGTGGTAGTGACGTCGGATACCGAGACGAAGGTCGCGGGTTCGAATCCTACAATGAGCTTGAGCTTTCGGTGAAGGAAAACATCGTGAGGAAACCATAGCACGGTGGTAGGGTACTTTGTAGTACCCGCCTGGCTGGCAACCACCCTCAAGTTGAAAATCTATCGCCAAGCACCTTCCGGTGTGTTCCGACAGCAGCACTTAAGAGCCAGTTCCCTTCTAGGCTTTGTGTGCTTACCACCATCGGCCACATCATCACTGACCACGGTGAGATTGTGGTCAAACACAGGCCTATACATAGAAAAAAAAAAAAAAAAAAACTTTGGTACTTATAATTATTCGTTTTGCAAAAGAATAAGAGCATATATAACTACAAACCATCAGCTCAGTATATACGACCTTATTTTCTGTACATCTCAGTCAACCGCCATCTTAGTAGAATTTCCTTCGCTCTATCATCTTTCAAACAAACCATCCATCGACCGTTTCACTAAAAATACAAAACAGCTGAACATTTCATGAAAACTGTTTGTAAAATGGGTCAAGACGACAATGGTGTGCCGACTGTTCCTAAACATTCAGTTGATAGTTTAAACAAGACCAGAAAAGATGTTATCTTGTTATCTAACAACGAGAGTTCCAAGGGTTCTCGTGGCTAAGTTAAGGCAATTCCCTTGACTTAGGTACAGTCTCAGTAAAAATAGTTTCGCCACCTTTAGCTCCGTTTATTTTGCTCCGTTCACGATTGAATCTGTTTCACTGCTTTACCTACTCAGAATTTTCGTAATGCTAATGTCACTTATGTTCCTATATACATTTTGAAACTAAACAAAACAGCACTGGCAATTAAACAAAACAGTATTGATTTATGTAACATGGTCAGTCCAATAAAATGGTTCTAGTTTTATCTGAAAATAGAATTAACCTGTTACTAATATTTTGACTTTTATTTTTAAGTAAAAAAATATATTTGAATATAGTTTTCCATACAAAAATTTGCTCCGACATAGCTTCAAAAGCTTTTATATCACACTAGCTGTTCCTCGCGGCTTCGCTCCCGTGGGCCACTACACAGGACCCGTTTTGGGGATTACAAAATAGCCTATGTCACTCAGGAATAATGTAGGATTCTATTGGTGAAAGATTTTTTTAAATCGGTCCAGTAGTTTCGGAGCCTATTCGGTACAAACAAACAAACAAACAAAAAAATCTTTCACTATATTAGTATAGACTAGCTGTTCCCCGCGACTTCGCTCCCGTGGACCACCCCACAGGAACCGTTTTCGGTATAAAAAAATAGCCTATGTCACTCAGGAATAATGTTGCTTTCTATTAGTAAAATATTTTTTTTAAATCGGTCCTGTAGTTTCGGAGCCTATTCGGTACA
This sequence comes from Anorthoa munda, assembly GCA_945859665.1. NCBI lineage: Eukaryota > Metazoa > Arthropoda > Insecta > Lepidoptera > Noctuidae > Anorthoa > Anorthoa munda. Next base: position 11,161,114 of record OX243900.1, on the reverse strand, counting down.
AACAAACAAACAAAAAAATCTTTCCTCTTTATAATATTAGTATAGAGTATAGATTATTACTAGCTGTTGCCCGCGGCTTCGCTCCCGTGGACGACGCCACAGGACCCGTTTTCGGGATTAAAAAATAGCCTATGTCACTCAGGAATAAAGTAGCTTTCTATTGGTGAAAAAATTTTTAAATCGGTCTAGTAGTTTCGGAGCCTATTCGGTACAAACAAACAAAAAAATCTTTCCTTTTTATAATATTGGTATGGTATAGAAGTATAGATAGTATAGAGTATTAATGAAAAAATAACTTAAAAACTGACAAAAGTATAAACGACTGGACTGTACAAAGTTTCTATGTCTCCCAAGGTATCCAAGGAATGTGTGGTATCAATGGTTTGATACTAAGTCTTGGTTTGGAATGATTATGTTAGATGATAAAGTTACAGACTTGTGTAGGTGTTTTTGGCACCTAATAGGCCTTGAATTATTATTTGCTTCTGGCCTAAGACAAGGCCTCAAATTGTTACATATTTCGAAGTTTCAGACATAAGCAGCTTTGTAAGATTGACGTGTACAATAATTTATTCGTAAACCGACTGTTTTGTTGACCAAGTGATCAGTAACTATGTGCTGGATATGAGTTCTTGGGTTTGATGCCCGGTTCGAGCAAAGTCTGGTTGGGTTTTTACACGACTGCCAAAGAAGGGTAATGTGTTTATCAGTCTATTTATGTATGTATGAATGTTTTACTATGTGGCGTTCTAGCCACCAAACGCTTTGGCCGATTTTGATGATTCTTACGTCAATTGATTCGTCATAACTCTGCGAGTGTCACTGGCTACATTAAAAATTGGTAAAGAAAAAAATGGCGGATCTTGGGCGCCATTTTGTGGGGGAATTTTTTTTTCTTCCCTACCCATCGTGTGGGATATCAAAGTGAAGGGAATTAAGAGGTGATTTCAAAAACATATAACACTTATATGTTTAAATGTACAAAATTCAAAAAAAAAAAATGTACTAAAAAGCCGTAAACAAGAAGAAAATCATGCTGTGCAGTCGGAGGATACACCTGCATTCGGTCAGTCACATCGCGAATATGGTATCCTCCGACTGCACAACATGATTTTCTTCTTGTTTACGTCTCTTTAATTCGCTTTTTAAGCAGTCGGGTTTTTGATTTTTTTTATTAACTTTTTCCATCTAGAACTTTTCGGTAGCACCCCAGAGAAAGGTATTATCAGTGTACGTGTAAACTGAAAAAATATTCGAAAAAAGAACGTCCGAATTCGACGAGCATATTTTTTTTAAATATTATAGGTACGGTAGACATTCTGCGAAATATCTGCAAAACTAACAAACTAACCCATAATAAAATCGGATATTTTTTACAAGTCGCCCTAAAATTCAAAGTCATGTTCTATCATTTTACTAAAAAGCCAAATCTTTAGGTACAATGGTAGATTTTGTAATAATGTAGACAGACAAACGCCCGAGGGCTACGACGAAACAGTAGGCGCTCCTAATTCATCCTGGGGCAGTCTGCTACCCACTTCATTTAAATACAACGAATGTTTTCATAGTCTACTCCTGTAGCATGTACAGTCACGAGCATGAATAACTTACGCTTACGCAAGATTCAAATAGAACTTTTTCATGAAATAACTATTGCAACTTTGAGAAAAATATATTTTTTGGATCAAAATATTCAATACTAGCTGTCCCAGTCAGGCTGCAATCAAAGCCATGGCATCCTACAAAGTGGACTCCGGGCTCATTCTGGATGCTATCCAAGCCCTAAACAGGCTTGGGAAGCACAACAGGGTGAGACTGATGTGGGTCCCTGGGCACAAAGGAATCCATGGTAACGAAGTGGCTGATGAACTGGCAAGAGAGGGCTCAGCAAATAATTTTGTGGGTCCAGAACCATGTGTAGGCATTTCGACGTGTCTCGTAAAAGCCGCATTTAGGGAGTTTGCAGATCACAGACAACGAACTTATTGGCTGTCTAATACCGGTCTGCAACACTCCAAAAAATTTCTAGGCTCTACGTTCAAAGCCCGGGAATGCATTTGGAATATGAGCAGGGGGCAAATCCGCTACCTGCTTGGGGCCTTTACTGGGCACTTTGGAACCAACGACATGCTCATGAAGATGGGTTTAACTACGACCCCCGTGTGCAGGTTGTGTGGGGAACATACGGAACGCATGGAGCACCTTCTGTGCACATGCGATGCACTGGCTGGCAAGCGAATGGGTCTCCTAGGGGTTGGATACCCAAAACCAGAAGACTATAGGCTCATATCTCCTAGTCTCGTTGTAAAGCTCATGAAAACAGTTTTCAACGAGATTGGGGAGGAGTAAGGTATCTAGGGGACCACAATAGATCCCAATGGGTCGAAGTGTCCGAGTTATGTCTCGGCCCCTCCATAAGATAAGATAAGATAAGCTGTCCCACGCGGCTTCACTCTCGTCATCTGGCTACCTACCTACCCTACCCTACCTACCTTACATACATGAATGTTGCGTAACATTAACCGTTTACGCAGCGCACGCAACGGAAGCTCTCAAATAGGAATATTTAATTCCCGTTTTTGCAACATTTTTCATTTATGCTCCGCTGCTATTGGTCGTAGCGTGATGTTATATAGCCTATAGCGTTCCTCGATGAATAGACTATCCAACACAAAAAGAATATTTCAATGCCAACCAGTAGTTCCTGAAATTAGTGCGTTCAAACAAACAAACAAACAAACAACCTCTTCAGCTTTATAATATATATGTATATGTATAAATGAAAATACGAGCATAATTCGATTTACATTAAAAAAATTACTATTATTTTTGCTCTTTTTCGATATGACACGTTTGTCGGCTTGGATTTTCTTTATGAAACCTGCATCGTCTCCTTTCTCTCACAACTTTCGAAGAAAATCTTTTGAATTTTGCGTAATTGTCACATATTTAAGCCCATGTCTGTACCACGAATATGTAGGTACCACGAATTTATTAAAACCTTTTTATGACGTACCTAGTAAAATATCGTCAGTGCTTGGAGCAATTTTGGACTTAGCGTAGGTACCTGCTGCGAGCAACTGTGTATATTATAGAAAAATGAACATGAGGCGAGCATTTTGCTTGCTTAGCTGAGACACAGTAAAAATATACAAACAGTATGGAAACTACCTACAAACGCTCGAAACGGCGCACTCACACAAACATACGCACCGATGAGACACTTATGCAGCGGTCGCGGTCGCAGTGCTGTCAGTACTGAACTACTGAGCACCGCGACGCGACGGCCGACGAGTGGTATGGTACCGTTATGTTTGTGTAAGTCTGCCGTTTCAAGCGTTTGTAGGTAGTTTCCATACTGTTTGTATATTTTTACTATTTTTGAGATAAGCTGACATCTACCTACATACAATTTAATTTACTGTATTAATTTCTTGACTTCACTGTTTATGAGTGTTATTTCGGCACTATTATTGTAACTTTCTGTTATAATTTTGTTTTTGCATGCTGTGTCTATCGCATCATATTGTACAATTAGTTTATATTATTGCTTGTTATAAGATTGTTATTAGTGTAACAATTGTAGATAGGCCAATAAATAAACAAGAAGAAAATTGCACGTAATTTTTCTTTATTGTAGGTGAGTGTGGTAAGGTGAATAATATTAAAGGTCATATGGAAGTAGCAGATTTATTTAAGCACCTAATTTGTGATTCTCATAATGCAATTGTTTTGCCAGTAGGTTTTCTTAGTTTGAAAGAAAAATTCGAACGTGAGTTTGACCTTTTTAGGATCGTTTTTCCCGGGTTATGTTTTTGACCGATATGTGTGTATGTATGTATGTTCATCTGTTCCCTCATAATTTCTATACTACTTATCATTATTTAACAAATGATGTGTCGTTAGAAGCGTCTTGTTTGTTTGCTGGTTATAGGCTATGTGACGTCACATTAAATTAAATATGGCGCCCTCTAGTGGCACGAAGTCATGAAAACTATTTTTTTACCCGACTACGGGCATCGCAAATTTCCGCTCTTGTAACTTATGCAATATCTAGATACATGCACAACAACAAATAACAGAAAATATAATAATTTGTCTCTGCCAAAACCCTAAAATCTTTCATCGTCGACTTTATCTCAAGACCAAACCCATCCTAAATATAAAAATAATTTAAATAAAAAATATGTTAAAAATCTAAAACCAGATTACTGAAAATACACGCTCTAAAATGAATGAAACAAGAAAATATTCTCAACTGAAATAGTTAATACAAACTATTCGATATGTATCGGATATTAAATAAACGACTTATCAATCAATCTGCCTAGCCTTTTCCCAACTATATTGGGGTCGGCTTCCAGTCTAACCGGATTCAGCTGAGTACCAGTGTTTTACATGGAGCGACTGCCTGTCTGACCAATAATAAAAAATAAAATAAATAAACAACTTATATGTAATAAATATTTTATTGTATTTCATACATAGTCATAGTGGTCTTTAGAGGATATCCGTGGTCCTATGCGTAACAAAATAGTACATTCTACAAAGACCACGGTTATCCTCTGGACACCACTATGAATATAAATGAAATACAATAAAATATGAATTATTACATATAAGTCGTTTATACCCGATACATATCAAATAGTTTGTATATAATAATTACAGATGAGAATATTATCTTGTTTCATACTTTTTAGAACGTGACTTTTCAGTAGTCGGGTTATAGTTTTTGAACATATTCTTTTTGTCCGAATGGTACTCAGTATTAATTTTTTACAGTTTTTGCATTCAGAAACAGTAATACATATAATCTGACCATTGAAAAATCCACCCTTAGTAATAACTTCATACAGTCAGAAAATAAAAAACCGGCCAAGTGTGAGTCGGGCTCGCACACGAAGGGTTCCGTACCATTATCGCAAAACACTGCAAAAAATCACGTTTGTTGTATGGGAGCCCCCCTTAATTTATTTTATTTTAATTTAATAATAATTACTTTTTAAAGTGAATATACAACTAAATATTCTGTGAATATTTCAAGCGTCTACCTGTTGCCGTTATTAATGTCGAGCAAAAAACAGCAAAAAAAACACGTTTGTTGTATGGGAGCCCCCCTTAAATATTAATTTTATACTGTTTTTAGTATTTGTTGTTATAGCGGCAGCAGGAATACATCATCTGTGAAAATTTCAACTGTCTAACTATCACGGTTCATTAGATACAGCCTGGTGACAGACACACAGACAGACAGACAGACAGACGGACAGCGAAGTCTCAGTAATAGGGTCCCGTTTTTACCCTTTGGGTACGGAACCCTAAAAAGGATACGTAGAATAGCACGAACCCTACTTCTTCGTCATGATAGTTACGGCAAATACCTTACCTATTTGATGTTTTAACTCAAAGATAGTATGAAACATCTGGTCTTCCGCTAACCCAGCCAGCGATAAAGTAATAGTTTAGTTAAAAATTCAGCTCACATTTTATAGACCTGAGATCATTGCCAACTGGCCAACTGCTGGTCTTTGAACCTTGCGGGCTGTTGCCATTTTATATACTTATCATTGTGTTTTTGTTCCAGTAAAATGTTTTTCTCTTTTATTAAACTACTTCTGTTATAATATTTCTGATTATTCTGTGTGGAAGGCCTTTTGTAATTATTCCCCAAATAATAATGTAAATTTATTTAGCTTCTGAGAACTTTAATTTAGTAAATTAGTTTTTGTAATATTTTTCTACATTGTGGCTCATAATAGAAATTCGCGGAGTACAAACTTTACGGAGAACTATCTACAAATTAGAGTTTCATTATCATGTTATTGGAGAGCCACAGTAACAGCTCAAACAGCAAAACAAACTCAATCAACTAATGCACAAAACGTATTCCGGAGCATTCAAAAGCAAATATCAATTAAAACTGTTCTAAAAAGTACAGCGAGCATGTCACTCAACCTGTTGTAACAACATTATATTTCAGTGCAGTGAAACTTTTCAATTGGCATTAACTTTTCATTTTAAATTTTTAATGTATTTACTATTTCGTTCTCGATAGTTGTTATTTAATTAATTTTTCAATGGCACTTTTACAAAATGTTTACTGTTCCAAGTACATATTTTAAGTTGGTCGACTATTACTCGTAAACTTGTAAAGCCTACTTAGCTGTGATAGTTTTCCTTTTATATATTTATTTCGTTATATATACTACTGCCGTGATTTTTTTTACATAGCCCAAAGCAACCATTTCGCTGGCAGGGTTTTTTTTAGAGTCATGTGTGGGGGATACATGCAACAAAATCATATAACAAAAAAAAACAATTTATAGCTTAATTTTACGCAAACGGATCTCGGTATCGAAAAATGGTTTTAAGAGACCCATCATATTTTAAATGGTCTATCCAGCGATATCCAAACCATGGGATAGACGAGAAAAACAAGGGAGTCTTTACGTCTATAGGAAGAAACCGAAAAAAAAAAGGTTTCATGATTTTATTTACCACTTTGTCGGAATTTTCTATATGTATATCCATGAAAAATTATATCTTTCTAATACTAAGAGTCTTTGAGCTAAGCTGCGGACGGACAGACGAACATAGCGAAACTTCTTGTTGACTTCGGAATCCTAAAAATACGTTCCACATTCAAATTTATTCGAACAGAATTTATTGTATTCGTAAGATTAAAACTTAAATCATGGTTGTTGAAAAATAAATATGAAGGTAGTTAATCAAATCTAACATTACACGTATAAACTGAAAACATATTCGAAAAAAAAAAAATACCGTAGATTCTGGAAAATGACTGCAAAATATTTTTTACAAGATCTGAGTGGTCCTAAAATTCAAAGGCATATTCCATCACTTTACTAAAAAGCCATATCTCTAACTACAATGGTAGGTAGATATCGTAATAATGTAGACAGACAAACGCACGAGGGTGACGATGAGACAGTAGGCACTCATTCGGCCTGGAGCAGTCTGCTACCCACTTCATTTGAATACAACGAATGTTTTCATAATATACTCGTGTACTATGTACAGTCACGGGCATAATTACGTTACTACGCAAAATTAAAAATCAGTATTGTCGTGAAATAATTATTGCAACTTTGACTTTGAAATAATTATTCAGTTTTGAATAGTTTCGAGCCTAGCTAGGATGTCAGTTGCGATTCTTATATGAACTCAAAACCAAATTTAATGATTTTATTTTTTTATTTTGTAATCTGATTGTTGGTTTTTATTGTGTGTTTTAACAAATAAATAAATATTAGTTGTTTTACGGTTTTTATAAAATTGAAAAAAAAAAAAAAATACAATTGTTTCGATAATAACACAGTATTATCGAAACTATTCAAAACTGGTTTCATAATACTATCCATACGTACTATAATAAAATAAATTCGAATTAAGTCTGTTTACCTTTTCACATCTTAACTGCAAAATTTTGATGAATTTTGGTCTAGGTTGAAACTTGGAAAAGGATATAGGATATATGACTAAACCGAATTTTTAAATACCGACCGCATAATTTCCGACTTTACGCGAGCGGCAGATTCTATACCTACCTAAACTATTAATTTTGCGTAATTGACACATTTTTATGCCCATTACTGTATTTAGGTACCACGAGTTTATTAAAACCTTTTATGACGTACCAAGTAAAGTATCGTCAGTGCTCGGAACAATGTCGGACTTAGCGTAGCTAGTAGGTAGGTGTACCTGCTGCGAACAACTGTGTATATTGTAGAAAAATAAACGCAAGGCGAGCATTTTGCATGCTTATCTGAGATAAGAATAAAATTCCACGTAATTTTTGTTTAGGGTAGGTAAGTGTGGTAAGGTGAGAAATATTTAAAGGTCATGTGGAAGTTGCAGATTTATTTAAGCATTTTGTTTATTATTCTCATAATGCAATTGTTTTGACAATAGGTAGGCATTCCTTCATGGTGGTTGAGCTAAGTGGTGCGATCCATGCATTATGTTCGTGAACGGGCGCCATCAGTTGGTATTGGTCATAACTTAGCTGGCTCGGCCTGTTATTGTACTTTTTTACCCGACTGCCGAAGGAGGGTAATGTGTTTATCAGTCTATGTATGTAAGTATGTATGTATGTAAGGATGTATGTATGTATGTTTGTTCCTATGTGGCGTTCTAGAGACGAAACGCGTTGGCCGATTTTGATGATTCATACGTCAATCGATTCGTCTTAACCCTGCGAGTGTCACTGGCTACATTAAAATTGGAAAATAGAAAAATGAGGGATTTTGGGCGCCATATTGTAGGGGACAAATTTTTTTTTCTTCCACAACCATCGTTTGGGGTATCATAATAAAGGTTTTTAAGAGGTGATTTCAAAAATATAAAACACTTATATGTTTAAATGTACCTAAATCTTATTAACTTTTTTATTTATAACTTTTTAAATATTTTAAAAAGTTATAAATAAAAAAAGTTAATTAAAAAAATCAAAAAACCCGACTGCTTAAAAAGCGAACTACTGCACAGCATGATTTTCTTCTTGTTTACGGCTTTTTAGTTCGCTTTTTAAGCAGTCGGGTTTTTTGATTATTTTAATTAACTTTTTTTATTTAAATTGTTTGTTACTCTACTCGTTTTTACGTGCACGTTTTTTTACATCGTTCTCACATGTATGTATTTTTCGACAAGAATGATGTATCCAAAAACTTTTAATTAAAACTGATGGAAAAGAGTGTCCGTGGAGTTTCTTGCAAATTCTTCTTCTTCATTGAGACCTACTGACGCTTGCGAATTTTCCTCTAGAGTCATCTTTTTATTTGTTTGACAATGCAAAAGTACCTCTAAGGTTTATTTGAAATAAACTATTTGATTTTGATTTCTTATAATTCATTCATATTAAAATAAATATCTTTACCACCGCCAAACCATTTAGGACTTTTTTTCAATACCAGGTAATTATTACCCGTGAAATAGTATCGAATTTTAACAGTTCGCCAAATAAACGAAAGATACTGACATTTCAAAAATCAACCCTCAGTAACAACTTTAGATTGTCAGAAAAAAAGAAACTCAACTTCTTCGTTATTTTCCAGCACGTAAAGATAGATACGGCAAATACCTTACCTATTTGGAATTTACCGCAAAGATAGTATGAAACATCTGGTCTTCCGCTAACCTAGCCATAGATAAAGTAATAGTTTAGTTAAAAATTCAGCTCACATTTTATAGACCTGAGATCGTTGCCAACTGGCCAACTGCTGGTCTTTGAACCTTGCGGGCTGTTGCCATTTGACATACTTATCATTGTGTTTTTGTTTCAATAAAATGTTTTTCACTTTTATTCCCGAATACTTCTTTTTATCTTGTCTGGAAGGCCTTTTGTAATTATTCCCCAAATAATAATGTAAAAATAATTAGCTGCTGAGAACTAATTTAATTTAGTTAATCAGTTTTTGTAACATTTTTCTACATTGGGGCTCACAATAGAAATTCGCTGAATAAGAACTGTACGGAGAACTATCTACAAATTATAGTTTCATTATCATGTTTTTGGAGGTAGTAACAGCTCAAACAGCAAAACAAACTTAATTAAATAATATATAGCATAAAACGTATTCCGGAGCATTCAAAAGCAAATATCAATTAAAACTGTTCTAAAAAAAAGTTTAATTAAAAAAATCAAAATACCCGACTGCTTAAAAAGCGAACTAAAAAGACGTAAACAAGAAGAAAATCATGCTGTGTAGTCGGAGGATACATCTGGTTTTGGTCAGCCAGCTCGCGAATATGTCGTCTTTTTAGTTCGCTTTTTAAGCAGTCGGGTATTTTGATTTTTTTAATTAAACTTTTTTATTTATAACTTTTCGTTACTATTTTTTTCGAAGTAGGTACATTTAAATATATAAGTGTTATATATTTTTGAAATCACCTCTAAAAACCCTTTATTTTGATACCCCACACGATGGGTTTGGAAGAAAAAATAAAATTGGCCCCCCACAATATGGCGCCCAAAAGCCGCCATTTTTCTATTTTCCAATTTTAATGTAGCCTATGACACTCGCAAGGTTAAGACGAATCGATTGACGTATGAATCATCAAAATCGGTCAACGTGTTTGGTCTCTGGAACGCCACATAGGAACAAACATACATACACACATACATACATAAATAAATAAATAGACTGATAAACACATTACCCTCCTTCGGCAGTCGGGTAAAAAGTACAGCGAGCATGTCACTCAACCTGTTGTAACAACATTATATTTCAGTGCAGTGAAACTTTTCAATTGGCATAAAGTTGCGCAGTGCCCGGCGCCTGATCAAATTATTACCATGTTGCGGCTCCAATTGCGTCAGTCTAACACATCACTACCAAAAAGTCATATACAGGTTGTAATAGAAAGGTGTGCTGATATTTTAAAAACTGTTTCTGCCCATGTATAAGAACAATTTTCTCCAAGAACGTTATAATCCATTTTCAAAAAAAATTGTATCTTTCACACTTTCGTTCAGCTGACGACAACTTTGTATGTTTTTTTTTTTTTTTTGGGTTTTGCCTATGACTCAACGCAAATAAAGAAAATTTGGTTCAAATAAATTACACTTGATGCCGTGATAGGCTTCAATTTGAAATATTTAGATTTTCTAGAAAAAATCTGAACATATAGACTCTCAAAATGATTTTTCTTGTTTAGTTAACTCCCTTAAGCACAAAATTAATGAATAGTGGGCTCTTATTTCAAAGATTACTTGAATGGATCATTTAAAACAGATGCCAATAGATGGCGCGTTTTTTAATTTCTGAGGCATCCACTCGATTTTTTAATGTATAAATATTTATTAACACATTTTGGTACAATGAAAGTGTAAATATGTGCAAAATACTATAAAACGAATTATCGCTGTATTTAAAAAAAAAACTATTCACGTACCGAGTAAACCCTTTTTTTACTTGCAAGTCGCTGCTAACACCATCTGTATCCGAGGAACGGAACCGAACGCCATAGATGTTCTTTAAAAAAATTATCAGCTTAATCAGATGAAAAACGCCAGTTTTACGTCGGCACGGTTTCTTTGTATGGGATGAGGCATCTGTATGCTAGTAATATATTATCTGTGCTATGACTTAATTGGAGAAAGTTGTTAATATATAGGGGCGAAAACAGTTTTCAAAATATGATCACACATTTTCGTTACAGCCTGTATTCGCGAATAATGATACTAAGCACGTCTTGTGACAAGAACGTCGTAACTACAAAATAGGTTCACTCAAACTCGTCCTTTCCAGTCTTACATAACTCCCCTCTTCGCTTAGTTGACAGGAATGATTACATACTGTGTGTGGCAACTTCTTAATAAGTCCTCACAACATTTGCATCGGCAACGGAGACTTCCACCACTGAAATGTACACCAACTTTCTGGAATCTTCAAGTTTGTGTCGCGAACTGAAGTTTCCTAGCGAAGTGTCGAACGATAAAGAATGTTGGTAAGTACTGACTTTTTACCCGACTGCCGAAGGAGGGTAATGTGTTTATCAGTCTATGTATGTATGTATGTATGTATGTATGTAAGTATGTATGTATGTATGTATGTATGTATGTATGTATGTATGTATGTATGTATGTATGTATGTATGTATGTATGTATGTTTGTTCCTATATGGCGTTCCAGAGACCTAACGCGTTGGCCGATTTTGATGATTCATACGTCAATCGATTCGTCTTAACCTTGCGAGTGTCATAGGCTACATTAAAATTGGAAAATAGGAAAATGGCGGCTTGTGGGCGCCATATTGTGGGGGGCCAATTTTATTTTTTCTTCCAAACCCATCGTGTGGGGTATCAAAATAAAGGGTTTCAAGAGGTGATTTCAAAAATATATATCACTTATATATTTAAATGTACCTAATTCGAAAAAAATGTTAACTAAAAAGTTATAAATAAAAAAAAATATTAAAAAAAACAAAATACCCGACTGCTTAAAAAGCGAACTAAAAAGGCGTAAACAAGAAGAAAATCATGCTGTGCAGTCGGAGGATACATCTGGTTTTGGTCAGCCAGCTCGCGAATATGTATCCTCCGACTGCACAGCATGATTTTCTTCTTGTTTACGCCTTTTTAGTTCGCTTTTTAAGCAGTCGGGTATTTTGTTTTTTTTAATAATTTTTTTTATCGTTGTTTACTTTATTCACGCATTTTCCGCGTGAATGAAGTCTCGAACAAGTATAATAAAAAAGTATTTTTCTATTGTATTGTGTGGAAAGTTTTTCAACTGAAAAGGGACAGTTTGGTTTGGAAGTTCAATGTACGCGTTACGTGTATATGAGTGTAATGACATGGGGTTTTTCAATGGGTCTGCGTTTGATTCTCGTATCGGGCTAATCGATGAAGCACTTATTTATTTAAAACTTCATGCACAGCGGTACAATGGATTAAGGCCTTGTTAGCTAGTCAACTAAGGATGGTCACGAAATAACAAAAAAAACAAACTGGCTTCCAAAACAAAATACTACAAAGGGAAAAATAACTTTCTTTTTAAAAAGTCGGTGTCTTTGGTACTTGTTCACTTTAAGTTTTGGTAGGTGTGTAGGTGTGTTATGTGGCGACGCCTGGGGGAGGCCTATGTCCAGCAGTGGACGTCTTTCGGCCGAAATGATGATGATGAGGTGTACCCCAAATTATCATGAAAATCATCTATAGCTAAAGTAAATCTCATGACGATGCCAATAAGCACAAACACGATTAGGACTCTTTTATTTTACATTGTTTTATTTCGGAGTTCCAGACTCCAGTGCTTACCTTGCGGCTTCATCATCAGATCAGTTTGATGGTACCATTTTCATCAGTACCATTTATTTATATGTATTTGGTTCATCACAGTCGATTTGAGACATCTTATACCCGTGAAGTATCGTATACCGTATCGTTTATATTATCATTGAGGAGATCCAATGCCATCTGTGGTCTTCTTCATCAGTTCCACTTCATCAAATGATACTTTCTGAGTGCAAATGATTGCAGTTATGATGAAAATATTAAAATCACTATATGTATGGCTATAATTTTCTTGGGATCCCATCACCAGATCCTGACTTGATGATTAATAAAAGAAAAATATATCAAATCGGTCCATGCTAAATTTTGCCAGAGTAATTGGGGAAAATAAAAAAGTTGCCGACGAATTGAGAACCTCCTGCTTTTTTTGAATTCGTTTAATAACATGGCAGGTTGGTTTTTTGGCATGGTGATTTATAATTTTCTCTATAGCAGTCTAAATACTTTACTTTTTTACTTTAATGGCAATAGTCTTTTTCCATATTACGTAATTATAACATACTAGCTGTTCTCCGCGGCTTCGCTCCCGTGGGCCACCCCACAGGACCCGTTTTCGGGATAAAAAAATAGCCTATGTTACTCAGGAATAACGTAGCTTTCTATTGATGAACGATTTTTTTTAAATCAGTCCAGTAGTTTCGGAGCCTATTTGGTAGAAACAAACAAACAAAAAAAAATGACCTCTTTATAATATTAATATAGATTATCTACCTATACATTAATTTTATTGGTGTAATATGAAGTTACTTAACGCTCCTCTACGGACTATTTTGTCCAGCAAGATGTGATGTTTTATTTATTATTTTATCGCATTAAATAAAACATACCTGGTAAATAATATGCATTGTAAGAAGGACGAGCGACGAAAGATGTAGGTGGCATTGTGTAGGTTGCATGTGATTGAATGTCTGTTTTGTTTTTGAACTCAAAGTACAAATAGCAAATAGCTTTTTTTTGAGGATCAGCTAAACTTCATAAACAACCTATCTTTTACCAGCGGCTTCAATTACGTAAAATTCTAAAATAATACAAAGGAACTACTAAAAGGATAAAAAATATTAATGACGTAGTCTATCCGTGTGCTAAGTTTCATCCGAATCCAGTTAGCCGTTGAGGCATGACTGGTTAACCATTAGCACAAACTTTAATAATATGCATAAGATAGCAAGAAGAAGGATAGGATTAGTAAGATGTGCATTATCATCATCATTTCAGTCGAAAGACGTCCACTGCTGGACATAGGCCTCTCCCAGGCGTCGCCACATTGACCGATCCCGTGCGTCTCGCATCCAGCGCCTTCACGCAACCTTAACCAGGTCATCGGTCCACCTAGTGGGAGGCCTTCCAACGCATCGTCTGCCGGTTCGCGGTCGCCATTCCAGAACTTTTCGGCCCCATCAGCCATCCGTTCTGCGAGCAATGTGCCCTGCCCACTGCCACTTAAGTTTCGCAATTCTTCAGTCAAGTAAGATGTTATGAAATTTTAAAAAAATGTGGTAAAGATAGATCGTAAATGAAAGTGCCAATATATATAGTGTAAATATCTTAACGGTATATTTATTAAGTTTTTAGAAAAAGTGACGTTATAATGATGTTTATGAAAGTCTGTGTTTACGTTGTGTATCTGTTTAATTGAACTTGTAACAGCGACATGGGCTGTATCAAAATATCTTAACTTATACCCACTCGTCCTATGAGTCTTTTACTACAAAATATATAAACAGGGCTCTTGGGTAGAAAATTTCTCCGATTAATCTATTTCGCCAAGGTTAATTTTACTCCTTATAAGGACGTCGCCTTTATGTACGTTCTAACAATTAATTATTATTATAATGTAGAATATTACTTCTAACGTCTAGCGAAATTCCAACAGCAATATTGTCGCATAATCGTTTACTTTTATGACTGCTGCTGCTTTCGCCTCGCTATGTATGTTATGTTGTTATGTTATGTTGTTGTATATTATGTAATTTCAGTGTATGGTAAAACTCCCTTCCTTTGCTTTTCATTAAAATGCATATTTTATTTTGTTAATATAATTTAAATTTACTTGTTTTCTTTAGCTTTACGCGGGCCCCTAATCTCTTTCTCTTAGGGCCAGCTTCAGCCAAATTGAATATTTCATGTCAGTTTTTCAGGCTTATGTAGAATTTGATAAGACAAAGGCAAAATTCTCTATTTCAACTAGGCCATGTGGCAGTTTCATACGTCAAAGATATAAATTAAAAGTAATAATAATTGACTGTGTACGTCCATTTGGAAAAGCTTGTTATGGAGAAGAAAGGACAAGAAACTCCATACATACTCTATAAAAAAAAATGTTTCACAACATTTACATAGGTACATCAATTAATTCATATAGGTGAGAACAATGTGCCCAGACTAAGACTTCTATACTACATATAGGTATAAATTATTACAAGCACTAACAGGTTAATTCATTCATTAGATATAAAGGAACATGGTTCTCACATGCTTAAGAAAATTTCATATATTAAAAATATTTCATCATCACATCACATCATCAGCCTATTAATGTTCCCACTGTTGGGACACAGGCCTCCTCTCTATGAGAGGGGATGGGCCGTTATCCACCACGCGGGCCCAGTGCGGATTGGTGGATGTCACATGTCTTCAAATGTTTAGTTCTAGGATATGCCGGTTTCCTCACGATGTTTTCCTTCACCGTTTTTGGAGCAGTGGTGATGAAATAATTTACACAAAGTAAAGCACCTGCCTGGGCTCGAACCCACGACCTACAATTTGTAAGTCACGGCCGATACCACTTGGCCACCACTGCTCTAAAAAAAAATTACAGTTTAAATATTGCAAACAGGTAAATTACCAAATTCAACAACCACGGAACATTGTGTGAGTCAATTTCTTAAAGAAAAAGCGAAGAAAAAAAATTCAACAGGAATTTATGAAAATATAAATCAACCTGTTTGTTTTTGTCTACATTCATGATTGTCATATGGATCAGGAGCAGCATGTTTCCAAGCATTCTTATCCTCAATATAATCATCTAATTTGTAACTTGTTTATTTAGTTTTAATATATCGCAAGATATTTTGTTATAGAATTTAACACACAGTACCCAATGAAAGATGTGTGTACTTTAGCTAATTTATAAGATGGTTGATCTAACTTATCCTTACTTCTTGTATTACAATTGTGTCTATCACTAACTTTACTAAAGAGATGTATATTTTTCTTTACATACATAATATTTTGTGTGAAACTGTAATAATATTAATGTTTTTAAATAGTTCCCTATGAGATTTTAGGTGATTTATAAAACTTATAATATGGCTCAGACAGGTTTTCCCCATTCAATATGATGTCGCATTTGTTACTTCTAACTTCTAATTCTCAATACATGTTCTAATATAAATACTCAACTTCGAATTCTTAATTTCAATGTTGGGGTAATACGGGTAAATAAATTACCGAGTCGGTATTTTAAGCAAGGAAGTGTGAGTAACAAAGACGGAACAAAATCTCGCCTTTCCGCATTTTCTCCTACGTTAAGCTCATTTTAGTTAATTTCCCAGATTTCCCAAGACACACGTTACGATGAAGCTCCAATTCCGAGACACAATTTGTTAAACCACTTCAAAATGCGATCAACGAAAACTAATTCCGTAGCCGCCATTATGTCCCAATA
Organism: Anorthoa munda; assembly: GCA_945859665.1. Classification (NCBI taxonomy): domain Eukaryota; kingdom Metazoa; phylum Arthropoda; class Insecta; order Lepidoptera; family Noctuidae; genus Anorthoa; species Anorthoa munda. The sequence goes on along the minus strand of OX243900.1, from coordinate 11,144,627 downwards.
AAAATGAAGTATTCGAATTTCAAACACAATCATGTCATTTTAAAAATCTTCAGCAAAAAGTTCCAACTCGAATAGCGATGTAACTGAACTTTTTATTTTTGTCGCGCGAGAACAATCGCGTTCCTCGGCGGTCCACCGGCCATCAGTCACACGAAGTGGCCACTAGACTGCACAGACAAGAGGATTGTGGCCCTCTATGCACTTTTACTTTATGAATTTATAGTCCGCCACTATTCGCTAACACCGTCGTTTGTCATGTTGCGATGTCAAAACGAATTTAGATTTATTCAAATTCTGCGAGTTGATTCAATGCTGTGAGATTATTTGCTCAGCTATATTAGTCGTGTTATCAATCATATATTATATTAACCCATTGTCTTATTATTAGTATTAACCAGTTCAAACAGAACACTTTATTGCCAACTAAAATACCTGCACTTGTAGAAAAACAAATCAGGTAGGAACCAACTTTATTTTTATATTTTTATAAAGCTGGCACTCTATATATTAATTCGACAACCAAAAGGATTACTTTTAAGCCAATATAGCTAGCTGAATTTATTTCAACACAGTATTGTGACCAGATTTTTATAACTTTTACAAAACTTTACGTAAGTCAATATCTTCAGGTTTATTAATAAGCTTAAAGGCTTTATTAAGAAAAGCTATTGATGAGCTGTCAATACGAATAACCCTTACTTTTAATCAAACTTAAATTTCGATTTCTGAGGTTAAAAAATCTGGCTCTTTTAATCCACTTTAACTAGAGAATTTCATAGTTAACCATTGACATATTATTTGACATATATATTACTTGCGTAAGGACCAGGCCAACCGCGCGACTAAATGGCACCAGCGCGCTGGTCTTAAAATTGCAGTTTACGACCAACGCGATTCAGTTGACTGTGGTCCGTGTGCGTGTCTCTGACTAGTATATAGTTATCTGTGGCGGGAGTAAGCGAGTATTTGCTTGTCATAAGAAGGTTTCTATAAAAAGTTCTGATGGTGGTATCCTTACTTTCGAAATCATTGTAGTTAACCGGTTTGATAATCTTGTTAGTAAATATTCAAAGGCCATTTGGTCAAAGTGTCATGAAGGCAAATAGTACGGTCATGGGTATTCCAGTCTACCTATCATTAATCAACCAAATACTTGTAATTAAAACTGATGGAAAAGAGTGTCCGTGGAGTTTCTTGCAAATTCTTCTCCATTTAGATCTAATGACGCTTGCAAATTTGCAACTAGAGTCATCTTTTTTTTTTGTTTGACTATTCAAAAGTGCCTCTATGGTTTATTTGAAATAAGCTATTCGAATTCGAATTTTGATTTTGATTATTTTATGTGAATGACAAAAAATATCATCAGGTACCGCTACCATATTTCAGTAACAAAACATCCCGTACCTACTGAAACTCGTGTTATCCTCCTATGACCTGACTTCATCTAGACCTCATAAAACCTGACCGACCTAAATCAAATACCACTCGCGAACTCCTAAGACAGTAGAAAGCTCCTAAGAGCTGACGTCATCAGTCACGACAAGTGGCCACGCTCCATTGCCCTGACAAAGAGATGGTGAAATTCATTTCAGTGCAGTCCCGCGAGCTTCCGTGAGATATGACGTACTTTATTGGACTACACTGTTTCATTTGAAGTTGTTCTTCAGTTTATTATGGTTTAATAGTGCGGAATGATAGTTTAAGACTGGGGTTAGAAACGTTTTGTTGGAGAAAAGGAAAGATACTAAGTTCCTTTTTTGAAGTTGAAAAAGAGGAGAAGAAAATATGTGGTAAGCTTGTTTTTGATGGCGGGAAAGTTAGTAAGGTCTCAGATAATATAATACTTGCATACAGATGCCTCATCCCATACAAAGAAACCGTGTTGACGTAACTAGCGTTTTTCATATGATTATACCGGTCCCACGGCGATAGATATTATCACCACTATATAACCGTGGAACGGAACGGAACCGAACGCAATCGATGTACAAAAAATAAGAAGAATAATTAGTATAGAACGTCAGCACGGTTTCTTTTGTCTGGGATGAGACACCACTGGTATGGTTCAAATACTTATTCAGTCATTAACTCACTTATGTCACGTTGCTAAGATAAAACAGGCAAGGAAAAAATCTAACCATATATTATAGTAAATATCTATGTTTATTTTAGCTACAATATATATATATATTGTTATTCAATTTTACTTAATTAATTATTTCAATTTTCATGCACCTGCCATGTTATCCCTCCACCACACTTGGTTGACTGGTAGCGAATGCCTCAGGCATTAAATCCACCTATGTACTTGTATGTTGCATGAAGTTTTAAATAAATATATCAACTTGAAAAAATCACTATTATTGAAACATGGCTCAGTAGAAAAAATATCAGATTTATGCCACAGAACAATCCAGCAGTCATTCACCTCAAATAAAAAATACTGACACCCTACCCCAATCACATTAACCTGTCAGCATTAACATAACAATAAACCAGAAAATCATACCATTCCACATTTTAACTTACGGAAAATTACGTTCAGTACATAAACACGTGGTGGCGTAAACCTCTCTGTGTTTGCAAATTCGCATTGTGACCACAGAATGTAAAATAATACAGAAGGCGAACTTCTTACGCTAAACTAAAATGTATAGACGCATACCGAGAGAGCAAACCATCATTATCATCAGCCTGTTAATGTTCCCACTGCTGGGACACAGGCCTCCTCTCTGTGAGAGGGGATGGGCCGTAATCTACCACGTGGGCCTAGTGCGGATTGGTGGATATTTTCCTTCACCGTTTTGAGAAAAGTGGTGATGAAATAATTTACACAAAGTAAAGAACCTGCCTGAGTTTGAACCCACGACCTACAACTTGTAAGTCGCGGCCAATAACCCTTAAAAGCAGAGCAAACGGGCAATGAGCTCAGACTGAATTTCCTTATAAGTAAAAAGTCATTAGTCGAGGTTTGGCTCGCGCCTATTTACTCCTTCAGTATTGAACAATTTAAAAGATATTCCATAAATTTAATAAAAAAAAAATATGTTGTGCTTCCATGTTTTTTTTTTTTAATTTGTAGTTGTCAAATTTGTACACTAGGCCTCAGTTGGTAGCGCAATTTTGAGCATCATTTGAGGGTTCTAGAGCTTCTAAAGATAATTAATGTATCATCAAAAAGGAAAAAATACCTTACCTTACCTTTCTTTTTCAGTTTATAGAATATCTTTTAAATTTGTCCAATATTGGAGGAGGAAATAGGCGAGAGCCAAACCTCGACTTTTTACTAAGGAAATTCAGTCAGAGATCTCTGCCCGTATTTCCACTAAAGTGCGTTTGCTCTCTCAGTATGCGTGCATACATTTTAGTTCAACGTACGGAGCTGGCCACTTATTTATCAATTTAGGATATTCAGTCTGATGTCTGCGACCACATTTCCAGTTAAGACTAACATTTGACAAAAATAGTCTGAAAAAAATAGTGAGACTTTCTTCACAAAACGTAGAATATGTTAACGTTTCATTACAATGCATTTCCTTGTGATTTCGACACATCGAACCGGAGGCTTAAACTTACTCTGACTCAGACTCTGTCTACATATTATGAGTAATTCACCAATGAAACTACACCCTACCTAATAATTACCCGAAATAATTAATGAGACAATGACCTTGAATTGACAGTCCAGTTTACTGGGCATTTTCTATGAGCTACCATAGAGGGTTAGGCATCAAGAAGATAGTGTTATCATTTCACAACTTTCAACAAAGTTGACACTGACAGCTCTCGCAGTCCAAATGTACTTACTTCGTTTTGTTTCATTGTTGAAAATCACCCTTTGTGTATGTGCGCTCTTTTTTCTCACAATGTGTAAAAGACCTTCTGTATGTACTATTTTGTGTCACAACAGTGTCCTTACGTCATCCTATTCGCAAACCAAATGTTCCAATTATCATAGCTAATGTGCCGAAGAAATGGCGAACAGGCCGTAAGGAAACAGACGTCTTTAACATATTCCCCGGGCTTTTTGTTGATACGTTCTCCTCTGTTTTGTGATGGAATTAAGTTTGGAATGAGGTTAGAATGGTAACAATTAGGAATGTTGAATGTGCAGCTTGAGAATGGGGACTGGGATTGATTATTTTAAAGCGACCATAACTGCAATGGTAAAGCAAAGAGTGGCCTGAGAGTGGTTTATGTTAGATCTCCCACAGAACTACAATTAAATTTCATAAAGCTTACATGAATGTACAGGAATACTAATTGTGATGAGCAATTAATTTTAAAATATATATTTTTGTATAATAGTTCATTGTACACCAAGATAAAACAATATTATATTTAATAAATTTGGTGCTTCACAAGTGAATAAACGTCCATAATAGCCTGTATATGACAGAAAATCAGTCCTATCACAGACAATCGTTAACCTGCCAACTGCTGCAGCTGCTTACCGGCTAAAATGTTTTAATGCCATGAGTGAGGAGTTCATGGCATACAATTGTTTAATTACTAATGAAGCTCCTACTAATACAAGAGTAAAGAACGGAAATCATAACAAGATGGTTTTGTTTGCAGTGGGCACAGTTGTGTTACATCGTACCTATTTAAACCTATGTGCTTTTTGTGTTTCAGTTTTGAATCAGATTACAGACTACCATGCGTGCTAATACTAAATGGAATGATACATAATAAATTATCTCCATGTCACACAATTTGTAAACTAAAAGCACTCTCAATAATATCTTTTTTATTTCAATTCGTATTCGCTTTTCGAAGTTTTAAGACGTGTGGGACAAGCAATTCTGAAATGTAACATGAAATATTTATCACGTCACCGAAGCATTATGTTCGACATATCTTAAAGTTTTATTTTATTTGAATGTGTTGCATTTTCTTGGGACTTTACTCAGGAGACAATAAATGGAATTGTGTACTGGGTAATTCCAAGTAGGTACAGAACTCGTCAAATTCTGAAGTGTAAAATAGAACGGTTGTAAAAATCATTGTATGAAGTGTTACTGGGCACTATATTCAGAATGGCGCCTAAATTCTTACTCTCTGTCTTACGAATATTGTAATCTGTAATACATAATGTATGAAGCTTCGACATCTTTATTCTACAAGTTCCAAATACATGTAGATTATAAACATGGAGATCCAATCTCGAATACCTCGATTTTTTAGATGTCTCCAAGGCCTGAATCCAGGCAGAACGTTTATCTTTCTACCAAGACGTTGAATTAAGTTTAACTGCTTGCGAATAAAGATGTCCTTTTCAGATAAAAATATCCGATGGGGGAAAGAATTTTCTAGCTTTCTTCGAAACGTTCTCAGTGGCAGAGGGTTCGACGGACGTCGGCGAGTGACAATAAAATTAGATAAGTACAGGATAGCCCCGATCCCGTCCGGTCCGTCTTGCGGACGGAATCAATCGCAGTAAAACATGGTATAGGGGAACCAAGCCCCTTACCGTTTAAAAAACAAAACCTACTGAACCCTCAACCTTATAACTTTACTCTAAGAACATGCTTCTTAAATTTAAGAAGCAAAACATAAGTTTGCCGATGTGTATATCAGTCCGCTTTTCTGTAATGACACGAAACGAGTGGACTTTGAACGAAACGGGGATATCAGAATGGATTACAGAAATCTCCCTGTGAATCGGCGGAACGAGAAATGCACTAGACGCTTTGAAGTGCTACGTTTTCGTTGAAATTTTAAACGATGCTTTTTCGGGTGAAATGTAAAAAATATCCAGAACACTGTGTTTTAGTATTAAAGAAAAATGCGCTTACTTTATCTCTTGCTATGTAAATATTTTACATTTAACTTAGGTAAATGTTTATGGATAGTCTTTATCTAGAACTATTAGCACGTTATGAAACTGTTCAACTGATTTAACAGTTTGATTGCAGACTGCAGTTCGTGCATGGAATGCAGCTTAAGATTTACATCTTAAGGCTTAAATTACTGGATAGCCTTGACAGGATTATGTGCAATTAAGAACTGAATATTTGCGGTTATCGATTCCGCAAACCTACAAACAATAGATTAATAAACTCTACACAAAATAACGTTCTTTAACGAATAAAAATTGACAAAACTTAAAAGTGTAAGAGATTTTTATGTAAAGCTATTACTATGACTATTGATATTTGTGACAGTCGAGGTAGCTGATAGAATATTTATTTTTAACGACTTCAAAAAAAGGAGGTAATCAATTCGACACGTATGTTGGAATTGGACAATATTCACATATGTTACTCTGTATGGGCTTCTAAAGTAGTGTGCCATTTTTTATAAGTGTACGTGTGTTTGTATGTATGTTTGTCCACGCATTTCTCCGCATTTCTCATTTTTTCCGCATTACAGCGGCATGTGAAAGTCCATGAGATGCTATGACGCCATGTCGACGGGTGCCAGCGAGCTGTACGCGCGGTAACAGTTCACGTCGTTCATCAGACGCTGGATGTTCTGCGTGAAGGTTGGTAAGTCCTGCGAACAATCATTACTGTATTAAGTTACATGTAGAAATATTTTCTTCGGATGTGATTTTTTTCATCGATTTAAGTATCTCTCAACTTAGGGAGCAATGCATGTTTCATCAAAATCGGTTAAGCAGCTTTCAAGATATGGAACATAAAACCTTAGCGACAAACAGCACGAATGTGTAAATTAAGTTATTTTGGGATTTTGTCAATTCTTTAGGTACCTTACTATAGAGTTTGCTCAATTTACTAAAGTTAGTTAGTTACTAAAGTTAGTTAGTTGTAAAGTTAGTTACTAAAACTAAAAACATTATAAAGTGCAAAAATAACTTTCGTTTCCGAAGTCGTTGTTGAGAAACGATAAAACAAGAGGTACCAAAGACACCGACTTCCGAACGGAAAATAATTTTTGGACTTTTTAAAACATTAAAACTTTGGAAGTCGGTTTATTTTTTGTGACAAAGTTTTTATGTAGTCTAATGTTACCGTAAATTGGAAATTGGATGCACGACTGTTTGCTGCAATAAGAATTCACCCCTACAAAATCATTATCACCACATTAATAGACAATCTAAACACCTATACACATAAATAAACACCATTAAATAGGTACAGACGCCAAGAAAAGTGTGGTTTCAATAGCCATAAACGTAATGCTTGTGTCGAAAAATGAAATTGATTTTGCCTCGGCTTCCGTCTTCGTGCCGTATCACGGCGTTTCAAGAGGATGGGGTGGCGCTAATAACTAGCAGCGAACCTGCCAGAGATGTTTATTTAATGGCGTACCCCATAGACGCCTCTAATGGGGAATCGCACTCGATACCACAAACTAGACGGAAACAGAAGGCTCGGGTCCACGTAGCGAGTGAGAACGCACGCACACATTGACACACTTCAGCGAGTGCAAGTCAAGCTTACTTGTTCGAGTTCACCGTACGCACGCGTCTATGTGTGCGTGTGCGTATTCCTTTTTGCCCGTGGCATAGTTGGTCTTCTGCAACTTTCTATTCTGTGTCTCCATGTAGGGACGCGTACGAGGTTCTGGCGTATCTGCAGCCACAACGCGACGAAAATTATTTTTCAATGTGTTGTGATTCTTGTGTGCAACAAAAATGAGATAAGGGGAGAACAATTTGGATGTTTGTTTGCTTTCAAAATAATATGATGTGAATATGTAGAGTGGAATGGATTTGGAAGGCGGGTTTGGTGTTCGGTGGGTGCTGATAGGCTAGGTTGTTCGATTTTACAGAGTAAGAACGTGCGACTGTTTGCATAAAGATATCTTAAGTATTGAAAGTTGATTTTTCTCAAAGATTAATATTTTTCTATTCAATGAAAAACATGAAAATTAAAGTTATTGCTAATGAAAAAAAATATGTCTTCTAGACAGCTTTTTTTTTAAGTTTTCAATAGTGCGAGAGTAGAGATAGTTCTTTGTTTATTGTTAGTGAATTGTAGTGTGCTTTGAAGAAATATTTAATCAAATACGTTCTTATAAATAATAGAAGAAGACAACGAGGTAGTGCCAGGATATTTCAATTATTTGCATTTATTCTTAACTGATGCGTTAAATAACTGACAAATATATTGAAGAGACTGAGAACGAGTTTCTTAATACCTGCAAAAATATATATTTAAGTGTATATTATTTTCAATATATATGTACGTGTATTTTACCTATTGTACTATGTTAATAACTGGTTTTATTTTTATTATTAAACAATGCACCTCCCATGTTATCTCTTCACCACCCTTGGTTTACTGGGAGAGAATGCCTAAGGCATTAAGTAATAAAAACAATGTACCTGCAACAAAACAGTTTTATAAATTTATCAGTCATTTCAGTTTATGAAATATATAACATTACATAAATCCTGTATTCCTCGTACAGTAAAGCACTTGCGATTACTAGAACAGACCTAACAGTGAAATAGGTTACTTTAAGGCAAGCGTGATTCACCGTCGACCACAACATCACTTACCATCAGGTGAGATAATGTTCAAGCACGAGAAAATATAAAAAAAATTAATTCCCAGCTAACCAAACATATCAAAATGTTCTCCGTCGATTTGACAGCTGTGGTATAAGTCTAAGGAAGTGTTCACACGTTGCGATTAAACGCGCACATTCACCTACATACCACGACGTCAGGTAGCTCGTGTAAATCAGACTAATGTGACGTTTCTGGCATCGGCCGTGCCCGCCACGTATTACGAATGAAACTGAAAACATGTTGAGGTTATGTTACTTGAAGATTTGGGACAGACAAACCTGATAGGTACTTTCTGATTATTCCATCATAAGAACGCTTATTTCTTATTGAAAGTAGCCGACAAGTAATTAATAGGGAACTTCGTGTTTTTTAATAAAATATTTTTTTTATAATGCTATTATGATTTGCGGATTTGAGGTACTAACAGAAATTATACCACTAGATCAAATCAAATCAAAATCATGTTTATTTTTCTTCCACAAATAACACTTATCAATTAAAAACTCTAAAACGGAAAAATAACATTAACGATATGCCACATTGTTATTTGCGGGAGTCTGGTGCCTGGACTAAGCCGTAACCCGTATTTCAGGACACCAGAGACTCCCCCGTACAGGAAATAAAAAAATATACATATCATCAACAACTTACAAAAACTACTACACTTACTATATACTTACTTACACACTTTACTTACTTGTCTTATATTTCATTCTAAAGACAAGATGTTCACCATATGGCTATTCGATGACAGATCTGACAAGGATTATACTTCAAATCATTAACACTGTTATTTATTATGATTGTCATATTAACACTATGGCTGTGCAAAGAATAAAAATAATGTGAGTATAATCCCAGGGCTGCATATTAAATAACACTATCAAATGTGTCCCGCATTACAAGACTGACAAGTAACAGTATCACAAAACTTTTCCAACATCTGCTAAACACATACCAACTGCATTAAACTGAACGTATAACTTAGAGACAAGAGTACGTCTCCACGCTGTCATATAAACGCATTAAAACTAATGCATCTGACATCACAGACGTCATTACTTACGTGGCGTGTACTAAATGTGTTCGCAGCTTAATTCGCAAAGCGTATGGCGAGATTATCATTTGAATGTGCCCTCAGACGATTGTCGGATTTCGTGACACTTGCACAATGGGGGATGTCCCGAAGCTAAATATTTTTACCGAATAAAACTCGGTGCTTTCCGTACCTATATGAGGAAATTACATTTTTATCACGAGTCAAATTTTACATTTTCCTGTTATCTCACACTTCGTTTGTATCACGCGATTTTTTGTGTTTTGTTTTCGTATCAATGTGTTATTTTAAAAGGGTGAGCTGATTGCTTGTTTGTTACGCTGTTTTACGTTGTTTTGATTTGTGGGTTTTATAGAAATACTCTAACTAGTTTTCTTTTTAAGCTCATTTATCCGTTTATTTTTTTTACCCGACTGCCGAAGGAGGGTAATGTGTTTATCAGTCTATGTATGTATGTATGTATTTTTGTTCCTATGTGGCGTTCTAGAGACCAAACGCGTGGGCTTATTTTGATGGTTCTTACGTCAATCGATTCGTCTTAACCCTGCGAGTGTCACTGGCTACATTAAAATTGTAAAATAGGAAAATGGCGGTTCTTGGGCGCCATATTGTGGAGGGCCAAATTATTTTTTTCTTCCAAACCCATCGTGTGGGGTATCAAAATAAAGGGTTTTATGAGGTGATTACAAAAATATATAACACTTATATGTTTAAATGTACCTAATTCTAAAAAAAATGATAACTAAAAAGGAGTAAATAAAAAAAATATTTAAAAATAACAAAAAAACCCGACTGCTTAAAAAGCGAACTAAAAAGACATAAACAAGAATAAAATCATGCTGTGCAGTCGGAGGATACATCTGGTTTTGGTCAGCCAGCTCGCGAATAAGCAGTCGGGATTTTTGTTATTTTTAAATATATTTTTTTTGTCTAATGAAAAGCCCCCACCAATCAGCTAATGTACTCCTTAATTAGACTTTCACGGTCAATTTTATTTACCGTCACTACCGTATTGCGTTCCCGTCTTCCCTGGGGCCTAAGGGCCCTATTGTGCAGGTTCAGGTTGATAGTTGGTGACTTAGGGCCCATTCTCACGCGATCCACCTATGCATCGGAGCATAATGAGCTGTTAGATCGACTGTACTGCCTATCGTAACATCTTTGTTCATTTCCGCGACAATGAGTGTAAATAACCAGTTTGTTGGTACGTGTGTTGGTACCTTAATGTTTGTTTATAGGGGCATTATTTTCTCTGGCAGGATCTGTACGTCGTTTATTTTGAAGGAATCTATTAAGAAACAAATTACTTTTCTTGTCTAGTTTAGAAATGACTTTTGAAATGTACTACGTACTTTTTGTTAGTTTCTCATCATTTCTAGAATGTTAAATAAACAGACTAGGTACTTTGATAACAGTTTAAATTTTCAGTAACGTTACCGACCTGGAATTGTTTTATTAGGTTTTTATGATACACCTACGCACAATTTTAGTCTTCTAGTTTTCCAAGTTAGGTCATCAAAAAATTCTTAATATTTATGCAAAATCTAAGTAACATTTCTACAAGTCACGGACAATCATAATAATGGCTGAAGAGCGGCCATTTTGCTTCGAAAAACAAATTGTGGAGTGATAAAGCACGAAATATGGAAGCAGAAAATTAGATTTAAAAGCAATTAAGTGACGGTGTGCTTTTAAAAATGAAAATATCGTTCGGGTCAGTTGGTCCGGTAGAGTGGATGAATACTTTTTGCCGTGGGAAGAGGGTTCAGTCAATTGTGTGTACTCATCTCTGAAAAGAATTGATGATTGTTTTAAAAGTTTTTAGTTATGTGCCTAATGACTTTGGTGCTCGTTAGCAGGTCTAATTTACATAAAAATTTGATTTCCTAATTATATATCATAATTTAATTATGAAAGTAACAATAAGTGGTAATCTTTCCTTTGAAAGAAATAAGACTAAAATATGATTTTAGATAGATAGAATATATTTTAAGTTTTGATTTCAGAACCTTAATTTTGTTCTAAAAGATTTGCCGCATGAAGAATCCGCTCTGAATTTAAATGAACGGATTATCATCAGATTTCACAACTAAGACAAAAGTTCTAATAAGTTATTGAGTGAACTGAAAATCTATTTAAAAGGTCGAAAACGAGGAGGACAAATACTTTTACGTTATGCCAACACGTCTGTCAGTCAACCTCTGTTTCTCTAATATTTTAAATTGGTTCTTAATTCGAATTCGTATTCAAAACTAGACAGAACCATTATCCTTGCAGCCAGTATGCTGTGGTTGCCGTCAGCACTCAGCAGGCAACCTTCACAGTACATAAAGGATTTCCACGCAGTTGTTTTAAGGAGATACCAACACATGCAAATTTGTGAAAATTATGTGAAGAGCCCTCGATGTATCTCAAGATATTATCTGCGGTAAAGGTATGAAGTCACAGAGAATTGTGCCGAAATTGATTTTACTCTTAGCCAGAGGCAATACGACCTACCATACATTAGGAATCCGTGTCGTGCCGATATACGGAAATAAGATGAGATAGAATTTAGGATTGTCCCACATTTTTTTATTAAAGTGTCGATTATTTACAATTATTACAGGATTTATGTTTAGGTATACATACGTTGAAGTCTATCAGTTACGTAGATAGTTACTAAACACATTTCAAAATAAAAATAAATCACTTACAGGAATAAAAAAACTTTTTTTGCCAAAAAATACTACCGACTTCCAAGAAAACTACAAAGTGAAAATAACTTTATTTTTCGAAGTCGGTGTCTTTGGTAGGTACCATTTTTTTGCGTTATGACACCGACTTCCAAAAATAAAGTTATTTTTCACTTTTTAGTTTTCTTGGGAGTCGGTAGTATTTTTTTGCAAAAAAAGTTTTTTTATTTTTCACTTTTTAGTTGTACCTACCTAATAGGCAAGTAGTTAAGTAAAGTACCTATAATGCCAGAATAGGTTATCCGAATATCATGAAACTGAACATAACCGGTGAAATGAGAGTGTACCAAGGTGAACTGTAAACATCTGCGTATCTCTTTAGAGCGTACTGGCGTGATGTTATGTTATGAAATGGTATAAACAATATACAGACATGCGATTTCAGCAATCCCAAGAGATTTGCCGTTATTTATTGAATAGTTCTGTTGTATATCTACGAAGTTCTTCATCAGATCTTCACCAAATTAAAATGGGACTAATTTAGGAACACACTCTTTAAAAAAAAATGTCAAAATCAGTCCACAATTGACGAAGATATCGGTGAACATACAAAAATAAAAAAAAAAAATTGTAAACATAGAACCTCCTCCTTTTTGGTAAGTCGGTTAAAAAGAGTAAATAGCAAAACTCCGCAGACGTGATAGCTGTAGACAAGCGTTGCCACCACTTTTTAAATTAAATCTAGTAAATGTTTTTTACCCGAGTGCGCGACGCAAAGTATAGTAATGTGTTTATCAGTCTATGTATGTATATTCCTATGTAGCGTTCTAGACACCAAAGGCGTAGGCCGATTTTGATGATTCTTACGTCAATCGAATTCGTCACCACAGCGACAATCAGATAGAGAATCACCACAGAGAAAAAAAATAACTAAAAAGATGTAAACAAAAAAACCTGAAGGTGAAAATCATGGTATGCAATCGGAGGATACATATGCTTTCAGTTAGCCGCGAATATAATAAGTACAACAGAGCATCGAGACACCTTAGCAGCCATCGCTAGATTCAGCATAGTTGAAACTTTTCACTCAAACCAAGCGTGTGTCAGTGATTGACACCTTTTGCTCATACGAACCGATTTATGACACTATGCGCGGACACGATTATTATACTAATAAGTAATGGCATCTCTAGGCGATTCTATTCTCTACGGTCTTTTTGATCAGACACTGTGAATAATATATTTAGGCTCAGAATACACATAAGTACTTACATTATTCTAAGTTAAATATTATTAACTTCAAGGTCTTGTAGAACACATTAGAGCAAATTCGACATTTTCAGAACAATTCATGATTTATTCAGGATTGGCTTATAAGTTATTTTGATAATTATATTTAGGCAAGTTGATAAATTATGAATGAACCGCTGTACAGGTTTAAGAGAAGAACAGCGATCTCGGGATAGTGGAGCGGAGTATTTAATTGTTGTATTGACTACCTCTGCAAAGCTTACTGGGAAGGCTGACTCGATACAACTTGCTGCCAAATTCTCCAAAAAACATTAGAATCTGTTACATCCGCATTCTAATGCATACTAAAGAAAGTTAAAACCCATATTTATGTATCCGACTGAAAGAATCTATGGTCATGAATAAAATTTAAAAAAAAAATCACTAAGCTGACCTCAGGCTTTTGCGTTTCTGACAACCCGTAACGATTGTCAAAGATTCACGATACGTAGAATTTTATTTGTTCTGTCATCTCGAGTACCAGCGCGTTGGGTACGACCATTCCATGTTCTGTGATTTTTTCCTTCTATTGTTTTTACATAAACGAAGAAGATTGTACTTGAACCTTGTCAGTGACACACGCAAGGTTAAGACGAATCGATTGATCTAAGAATCATCAAGATCAGTCTACGCGTTTGGTCTCTAGAACGCCACTTAGGAACAAACTATGTATTTTTACTACATACATACATATATTGATAAACACTTTACCCTCGTTCGGCAGTCGGGGTAAAAAAGATCTAGTCCTAAAGCTTTCGTGATACTTAAATTGTATTTTCGTCACCAAGTACTCGTATAGGTAAGTACTTAATTGTTACTTCTCGAGTTTTAGTCTGAATTTTGTGTAAGTTCATATGGTACTCGTATTTGTTGTAGTGAATGTATCTACCTAAGTAGGTCTAAAACCACGTTTAAATGACAAAATTTAAACAACATCAAAGCTTAACTGTACTTACAATGTAGTATGTAATTCTTAGTTTTTGCACATTCTGGGACTTACCTAACAACTAAAAGTAAAACCATGTTCCACTCTATGTAAGTAATGAAAATTTAGTATCTTTCAACATTATTTTCTATGTAAATACGACCCACTTCTTGAAAACTAAGTAACGAATGTTGTAATGTTACTTGTAAATTCTAAGAATTGCCTAACCCTAACCCTTATACATCTTGCTTTAATAATATGTTTCATGTTTTTTTAGAATACCTATTTTAAAAGTTTTTATTTGTCTTGCCGTGTTAGTTCGTGTCTTTCGCTTATTTGCTAGAACAAAGTGCTATCTTGAAAAATGCAATTTAACGGAAAGCAAATTTGTAAGAGGCAACGAGGGCCGCTGTTTTTCACTTGAAAGTTATTTGTAGAAAATAATGTTGAAAGACTTGTGATATCCATCAACCCGCACTGGACCCGCGTGGTGGATTACGACCCGTTCCCTCTCACAGAGAAGGAGGCCTGTGTCCCAGCAGGGAACATGAAAAGGTTGTTGATGATGATGAAAGTTGAAAAAAGCGTTTAAGAAAAATAATACTTTTCCGAATAGTCACGTTATTCTAACAAAGAGATATAATGTAGGTATAGATCAAACATTAAAACTGAATTTTTGAAATAGTTAAGCTCCATCCACACATATCAGGGGCGTGCCCGGGACGTGACAGGGCCGGGTCCCGTCAGGGGCTCAAAAAAATGTCGATGTCATATAAAATGTTCCCACCGATATTTTTTTGAGCCCCTGACGGGGCATGGTCTGTCCACGTCCCGTGCACGTCCCGGGCACGGCCCTGATATGTGTGAATAGACCTTTATCCCCAACCGATTAGCCTAGCCTAGTCTAGCCTAGCTTAAATTAAAAAGCTTTTTTAAATTAATAGTTTATTTCCTTCCGAATTTATATCTATTTCTGAAAAATGTATTGTTACCGTGATGATTATCTGCAAGCCTGACGGGAATGCCGATGTGCAAGGCCTACAAAATCCTCTGTTTTATATTATTGCAATTCTGGACATGATTTTTCAAGGACGTAGAGCAGAAACAATTTTCTGTTTTTCTGGTTTCGCACGATTTTTGCATTTAGCCAGTCACGTTTAGAAGTTTTAGTTCCTTTAGAATTAGTCCAATGTCCTAGTTAGGCCCCAGTAAGATGGCGGTAAATTTATTGGAAGCTTCCACGGAGTTTTGTCGACAACATGAATAAACTCATGTTTTACCGCTGTGTTTTATTTTACACGTGTACGGCACGTTCACACATATTATTAGACACCTTTTTTACACTATTTATATTCAATTTAACACTTCATCATCATATCAGCTGAAAGACGTCCACTGCTGGACATTGGCCTCCCCCAAGCGTCGCCATATTGATCGGTCCCATGCGTCTCGCATCCAGCGAATCCCCGCAACCTTCACCCGGGTCCACATGGTGGGAGGCCTTCCAACGCAACGTCTTCCGGTTCACGGCCGCCACTCCAGAACCTTTCTGCCCCATCAGCTATCCGTTCTGCGAGCAATGTGCCTTGCCCACTGCCACTTCAGTTTGACATCATCATCATCTGCCTAGCCTTTTTCCCAATTATTGTTGGGGACGGCTTCCAGTCTTACCGGATTCAGCTGAGTACCAGTGTTTTACATGGAGCGACTGCCTATCTGACCTCCACAACCCAATAACTGGGTAACACGATACCCCTTGGCAAGACTGGTGTCAGATCTCAGGCTTCTACCCGTAACGACTGTTAAAGATCTTCAAATGACAGCCGGGACCAACGGCTTAACGTGCTTTCCGAGGCACGGAGGAAACTCGGTATGTTAAAATGGTCACCCATCCACAGACCGACCTCGTCAAGCGTTGCTTAACCTTGAAGATCGACCCGTGCGGCTGTTATTATTTAGCCACGAGCTCTCCTTTAAGTTTAACAATTTAATACAATTTTAGGAAAATAAAACAGAGAAGCAATATAGACGTTATCACGTGCCCGCCAAAACTTCAAACGTAGAGAAGGTTTTACGCAAGGATTCACTGCTGTGGCCTACTCTATAAGAATCGTTTTTTTTTTCGGGATAAAAAGTAGCCTATGCGTACTCTATCTGAGAATGCTACCAATTAATAAGTTTAAATGTAAAATGTTTGCTTGGCTCTTAGACATTTTGATATTTTAATTAAAATCTTAATAATGATATTAGTACTTTGACATTATTATGAATTCTATAACATTGTATTTTTTTATTTTTTTTTGACGTTACGTTTTATATTTTGACATGATAATTAATTTTTTGACATTTTGATGAATTTTTTGACATTATGATTTATATTTCGACATTATACAAAATTTCATAAATATATATAATAATCTTATAATATACCTACTTTTGATTTGCATGTACCTAGCTTATTATTTCTACACCAGCAATGGTGTGAAACAATATTAAATGTAAGATCTCAATGTGCCATATACTGAGAAATAAAAATTTACTTATTTGTCACTGCAGCTTTCTATCACTGAACGAATCTTCGTAATACGGTTATTAGTTTTTCCACAGATAACCTTCTACTAACAAATATTATTTCAGCTTCAAATTACACTCACTAGAAACATTAGATACAACATTTCAGAATTCAATTGGAGAACATTCCTCAAATATCCGTCCCATTTTCACAAACGTAATAACATTTCCCTGAAACGTAATATTAGGCCTAGTTGACACTATCAGATTCTTCGACACACATACGAATCTCACGTGTCACGCAAACGAAGTTATGGTAAACAGTCCCCTATCGAAGGAATAAGTAAACTAAAGTGCTAACAAAACCGTTGTGTTGTCTAAACGTTACCTTTTTACTGTATGCGGTGCGCGTATTAACTAGGTTTCCTTGACTATAAATTATGCTAAACGATTTTCAACTCTAACACGTAGGAATAGTGACGTGATTGGTGCTGGGAAATCAGGTCCGTCCCTCGCCTGTCACATTGGTTCGCATTCAGATTCGCAATTTGAAATTACTGGGGAAGTTTTCGTTTGTAATCAGCTAAACTACGGTGTGAACTGGGCTTTATTGTTCGTCATGTTTGGTTACAGATTGAAATGTATTTCTGTCATAGTCATCTATACTAATATTACCTAGAATACGTAAGTTGTTTATTTAGGTAAATGTTTATAAAAGGCAACCTCTGGATGTACTGATTTGAATTTAAAAATAATTTCACTCAGTAAAAGGTACCTACGCTGTTGCTGAGTGCCAGAGTCTAAATTTTTATCCCAAAATACTCGGTTCTTGTGGACTATTCCATGGAAGTGAAACCGAAACCGAATAAGGTTGTTACACTTAAAAGATAACCAAAATTATAGTTTATTTAATGAATTTTTAAAATTTAAATTATACAGGTTTTTATGTCAACGAAAACATCAACGAAGAAACATTAAGCAATCATTTTTAAGATCTTATTTATTTACTTATTTTATTTCGCATTTTAATCGAATCAAACAACGCCTCGCTTGTCAAGAGTTTTATGATAAATTTTATACCGAAGAGAACTGAGGGCATACTTCGATTTCTCGAAAATATTACGATTGATCGGTTTGTAAGATTTTAAAGGTATTTAGGTTCTTTTATTTTTAAATAAATATGTACTCATGAGGGAATTAATAAATTATACATATAGGAAGGTAGGTAATTAATATAACCTACATATCGCCGGCCCCGGGCAATAAAGCGGTAATCACCGGTTACGCCCTTTTTAATGTTATTTGATTTTTGGCTTCTCTGAGTATCAATCTATCACTCCAATTTTTTTCGGATTTTTTTATTAATATTTCTTTAAAATATATGAAAATAACGACTTTATTGCATGGGAAATTATTTTATGACTAAGTTATGTATTATTACATTACTCTAAGAAACATAACACAAACAACCAGTAAACATCTTTACACTAAATTTGTAAACGATGAGAAACAGTAATATATTTAACCACGTTTTTGAAAATAAGCTTATTATATCAATAAACTGTAAACACTTAATACAATGTATTCAGTGAGAGATTTTATTCTGTACAAGCTATTACGCCTTTCTTCCCGTAAATTTATTGTAGCCCCGGCGACGTATTGTCATGTTACGCTGAACGAAATACGCAGAAAGGTTGGGGTTGTAAAGATAAGATGTAGAAATTCTCTTCATGAAGCTGAAATTTGGCAGATGGGTAGTTTAATCATCTTCATCAACTTCCTGCCTCTGACCCATGGTACTTGGGATCGACGCAACACGTTTTCTTCTTCCATACAGTCCTGTCCCCCGTCACGCCATCACTGACTTCCTTTTCTTTCATATCACTCCTCACACAATCCGTCTATCTTTTCTTTGACCGTCTCCTCCGTCTCCACCCACATTTATATTCATAACTCTTTTAGTAACATGCGTTTCATCCCTCCTCATCACATGCCATACGAGAACAAACGGTTTCCTGACGCCACTTTCAAACTACCTCCAATATACTCATTTCTCACTTTATCCATTCTCGTCACTCCTCACATCCATCTCAACATTCTCATCTCTGCTACATGCAATCTCTTTTCATCCATTCATAGCTCAACATTCTGATCCATACAGTACGACAGGTCTAATCACGCTCTTGTAAATTTTCTCCTTTAACTTAAGGGGCATCCGTGGGTCGCAAGTTGTTCCAGTGACCTGTCGCCATTTCATCTTTCCCGAGTTGATTCGGTGCGTAACATCTCGTTCTATCTCACCGTCCACGGAGCTCGAGAGGTCGCCAGAATCACAGAACAAGTATTCTGTTTCATTTCTGCTCAATTTCCAGCCCTGTGCCAGCCCTTCACTCTCTTGTCTGTACCACCAAACCTCCAATCTGGACCTCTAGGCCACTCTCGGCAACCAGCACAATGTCGTCGGCAAACATCAGGGAGCCTCTTCCTGTATGTCCGACGTCTGAGCGTCCATTATCATCAGAAAGAGGTAAGGACTGAGATCCGACTCTTGGTGCAAGTCGACTGCCACACTGAAGCTGTCAGTAGTGCCCATTGTAGATCGGACTGTGGTACTGCATCGACTGTACATCCCTCGGACCAACTGTACATACTTCCCAGGTACACCTTTCTTCTTAAGGGCCCACCACAAAACCTCACGGGGCACCCGCTAGTATGCCTTCTCGAGGTCAATGAACACCATGTGCAAGTTTTTATGTGCATCTCTGTATTTCTCGCACAACGGGCGGATTGCGAAAATGGCATCTGTTGTACTCCGACCAGGCATAAAACCGAATTGGTTATGCGATATTTCACTCCCTTCTCTCAGCCGCCTTTCAATAACTTTCGCCCAAGCTTTCATACTATGTGACATTAGCTTTATTCCTCAATAGTTGTTGCACTCTAGCACATCACCTTCGTTTTTAAAGATGGGCACCAGCGAACTATTGCACCATTCATCAGGTATAGCTTCTTCCCGTAACAAATTATTGAAGAATAAAGCTTACCACGAACATCCATTGACGCGCAATATCATGCATACTTCAACTGGTATCCCGTCCGGACCAACTGCCTCAACATTCTTCATTCCATTTACTGCTATTCTTCAATCTACTCCTAAAAGGGGTTGAAGTGGGGTATAGTTTTATGGGGAAATTAAGAGTACCGGTTATGTTTATGTGAAATATTGATTATGAAATGCGACTTAATGTGTATTTTACACAATAAGGACAAAATAAATAATAGATGCTACTATATTAACAGGTATGAGAAAAGGGAAAAGCGTGTTCATTCGTCAAATCCCAATAATCTCCACTGATCGTCCATTTAAATTTAAAAGACTCAAGTTCCCAATCAATAGCAATAGCAAAACTAAGTAGTAATAATTATTAACCACAGCTCGCGGGTAGCAGGTAGCAGAGGTGCATTTGAAAAACCATGGTACACCCACGACCAGCTATACATAGCATATGCCCTTATGTCCAGGGCCCAGAATGTATTACCGCCAAATGGAAGGACATAATACCTAGTATAAAACATTGTACCCATGTGTAACGTCCTAAAATGTTGTGCCCATGATTAATGGCATAATTAAGGAATGTCAATTACCTGCAGATACAATTTAAGATAGAGTGGTATCTTCAATTCGCGGTCAAGCAGAACCTATGATTCTGTAGATTTTTTTTTCCTTATTTATAAGTATTTAACATCTACCTGTTATTTAATTCTATTATATTAATTTAACGATTAACTTATTTAATTCTAGACGTTGGTCAGTACCAACATTTAAAATTAAATAAGTTAATCGTTAAATTATGTTAATGCTTGCTGTACCTGGATACACTATACAGGCTGAGTTTTCCAAGTGGGCGTGGATGGTCAAATCAGACACTATGAAGAATAGCGAAAACACTCAAGGGGACACACGGGGCCGATTTTGATGAAAACTAAAACTGCAACATTGAATATTGCTCTCTCCTGTATATCGACAACCAGAATTGCTTATAAAAATTTAGTAGTTAATAAATAAAGTAGTTTATAAAAATGATATGAATTTATTCAAGTTAAAGTAGCATAATGTTTTTATTTTTTTAAGGATTTGTCTGTTTTATTTTTGTTTGCAAAGTTTAATACTTAATACAAATTAACAAAAAATAAAAAATCATTAAATACTGTTTAAAATGATTAAAAATAAAAATAAATTACAATATAAGGTCAGTCTGTTACGATGGTTACATAAAAATATGTTTCATTGATAGGATTCTAAAATAGCGATTAGTGCATGATACAGCTAAGCTTTGGCTATAAAATTTCTCTAAAAAAGGTGGTAATCGGCCATTACGCTCGAGATCTAAAGTGGAAATTACGTCGTATTACATACTTACATTCCTAAATCTCAGTGGTCGGTGTGTCTAAAAAGTCGTTAATGATGTTACAATTTAAACGGTATCGTCTATAATTTGTATTATACATTTTTTTAATTATTTCTTTAATTTTATATACCATTACAATTATTTTTAAATGGTTAAATTGGTAAAAAAATTAGCTTTCATTTGACACATTGAACTCCTGTTTTGGATTACTTTACGCTGTAATATAAATAAATTAGCTTCTTTTATTTCTCCTGTAAAATTTGATTTTTGATATTACCGCTTTATTGCCCGGGACCAGCGATATAGTAAAACGGTAAAGGCGTGAGTTTTTGTATATATGTATAGTAAGAACGGACTTTGTCATTCCGGCAGTTTACCACATTAGTCCTTGTTCGAAAAACTGAAACTAATAGGGAGAAATATTTGTCCAGCAGTGGGATTATGCAGCTTACAATAATACTATGTATTGTCAGTCTGTAAGCACAGTAAAAATATACAAACAGTATGGAAACTACCTACAAACGATCGAAACGGCACACTCACACAAACATACGCACCGACACGAGACCATTAAGGCACTTTTGATGTGTTGTCAATAGTGCGAGCCACTTAGAATCTCGTCGATGCGCATGTTTGTGTGAGTGTGCCGTTTCGAGCGTTTGTAGGTAGTTTCCATACTGTTTGTAGATTTATTTTGTGCTGTAAGTTTCGTACAAGCCAAATCGTTAATTTCGCTACAAAAAAGAGCTTTATAAGCACACAATAAAAAATAATTCAACATTTAAGTTCCGGGACACACTACAAAGCCCAGTAAAACTGTAGATACTATCCCTATAGCGTAACCAGATGAAAAACAACCGGACGACCGCACGCAGTCTGCGGTCAACGAATTCATTTCACAAAATTTATTACATTTCGATAATCTGTTATTTTCAACCGGCAAACTGAATTTCAATGATGGCTATTCCGCCACCCAAAGAAAAAGGGGCATATCTGACCTTTTAGGAAAAAAATGTTGTTGTTGTTGTTAGTTGTTGATGTTAGAATCCGAAAAACAATGCACATAAAGAAATTTTCAAAAAATGTCACTAAATATTGTAAAACAAAGTCCCCCGCCGCGTCTGTATGCGATAAACTCAAAAACGCCTGATTTTTGTGTATAATTTGTCTAGGGCGAAGCTGGGGCAGGTCGCTAGTACAAAATAATTAATAGCTATTAGATTTTATTTCTATAAGTTTCCATGCTCAATTTTTTTTAAATACACTAAATTATGAGTAAAGTTTCTTTAACAAACGGAAGTTCAGCATTGAAATATTTTTTTAATATTTTTTCTCCGTTTTGTGTATTGGTCAGAAGTGGCCTTTTTCCTTCTGGCAGCAGCATTGGCCAGGAGATACGCAGTTATTCATAGATAAAAACCAATCATTTTTATTGTTGATCATCGGCAGCTGTAAATTCTGAAATTCTGACCCTTTTTGAATAAGGCCCGCTGTAAAATTGAATTTCCGAGCCATATATATTGTGGTTTATATAATGTAAATTAAGTGTGAGTGATCGTTAAGGGAGGTTATTATAGCTTGCGTGAAGTACTGAAAATATGGGTCCTGTTGTGAATATTTTTTTTTGTCATCGCCTCGTAAATTCGGACAGGTTGAGGGTTGCGAATCGGTTATTGGGCAATACTGCGAAATTAAGTACGAAAGTATTAATTTCATCATTCTCATATCCTTATCCCGTTTTTTATGGGCGCCACAGTACGTCTCCTTTTTTTTCCTGTAGGCTCGTGCTTGACCACTATCTCACCTGATGGTAAGCGATGATGTGGTCGACGGTGGAACACGCTAGCCTAGAAAAATCCCATTCATTCTTGACTTAAAGAGTCCTAGATTGTAGCTATCGGCTCCGGCAGGGAATTCCACTCCTTAGCTGTACGCATAATAAAAGTGTCCCCAAAACGTGTCATACAACTCCATTGACTGTCATTTCAATAATTACCTCCATTCTAATCAGCCATATTATCTTCTACACAATACATTACCCCTCATCATCATCATCATTTCAGCCGAAAGACGTCCACTGCTGGATGTAGGCTTCCCCCAGGAGTCGCCATATTGACCGATCCCGTGTGTCTCGCATCCAGCACCTTGCCACGACCTTAACCAGGACATCGGTCCACATCTACACCTACAACCAACGATCCATATTCAAACTCAAAACCTTCCTTGCGACATGTTCATAATGTAAAGATTATTTCAATGCAACGGTAATTATACTGAAGTTCTATTTTTGATAATTATTTTAGTGGCCAATGTGTGCCATATTTCTAAATGTAACATTGAGTACTTCTACTTCGAGCTTCTACACAAAATTCTCCTCCTAAACTAGAGACCAACATTCTCTCCTTACACAATGTATCCTAAAGCTAGTTAGCACTATTAATTTACATCGTAATCAACATGTCAAAGGAACTAGCTGGCTGGAACCAGAAACAAATGAACTAAATGCAAATGCCATTGTCAAGTATCTATCCAAGGGTTTAAGTGGGCTTAAACCAACAATCGTTTGGGATCTAAGCCGTGGCCGACATTCCAACGTTTTCGTATGCTAATCGTCGGAAAATAAAGTCGGTATTAGATGTTATGTATTTATTAAAGAGACCGTTTTCATGTTCTGTAAATTCTGACCCAATTTTGGAAAAGCTGCGAAGTTGAATCATGTTATTTTCAATTGTCTGCTATTCTTCAGATTCAGATATATTTATTTGCATATTTTTTTTATTTATTTTTTAAATTCTTAAATTGAAACGATTTGTGATGTATTTAAACTCATATTATCTGTATTGAATGGATATTTAAACATTTATAGCTCATAGAAATTAAAGTAGTCGTAAACTCGTAAGTATATTTTATTCTAAGCACAAGCCAAGTATTACAAAATAAGTACGTTCTTTTACAAAACATTTATACGCAGAATATTCTATTCCCCTGAGCAAGACAATACATCAACTAGGCGACAATTCCAACCTGAAATAACTATTGGACTTGCAAATAAAGCTACAAAACTAAACACGAGGAGCCGAGACAACGTTCCAGTTTACTGAGCGTGTAACTTTACATAGAATCAGCGAAATACATCGAACGTCGTCCACCGAGTCTGCATGTAAACAATTTCTCATGCCGATAAGATAATATTGTTCGCAGAAAATCATGAATTATTCCGTTGAAGTGTAGAAATATTTTCTACGTTCTTAATCTATGGTGGTAAGCGGATCACGTCGGCTTATTTGTGTTTGTTATGAGATCAGAGCCCCCGGGGCCTTCTGCAGTCTTGTCTTACACCCGCCCTTTCTATTGTGCAAATTGAACTAGTTTGTTAGGGTGAGTGCTCATTGATTGTGAAGCAAGACAAGTGACTGCCGATTAAGCGGACGTACGATGAACCAGTCTGAACGGCTCTGAATTGGTTAATCGTTTAAACATGTATTCCGAACAGAGGTTTTGAATTGCAAAAGAGTGTTGCCTATAAAACATGTTGCCTAAAATTAAATTTTCTTGAAATATTGACTTATATTTTAAGATAATACTCAGAAACTGGATAATGGTACCTGATAAAATGTTAATAAAATGCTTGAAGCAAAAATAAAATTTGAGTACATTCTAACTTTCGATCTTTTATTTTATGTTGTGCTCGTAAAATATATAATATTTTGCACGTCATCGCTCAACTCTATTCATGCATTTTATAGCTTTTAATATAACACACTAAAACATCCCAATAAAGTTAGCACGTAAGACAAAATAGTTCTCACATTTTCGCTTGTACGCTCCCCTGTGACTCATCCAGTTATTAGACGAGAAAGGAACTAATATTTCATCTATTTTTGCTGTTTTCTTGCTTTCTCGTGTATTACCAGCCTAACATCTACCTGGCATCTGGTTCGCGGAACAATACAGTAATTTATGTTGGAGTCCCTGGAGTAATGATAAAGCTAACAAGCAGCTGAATAGTAATGTACAGCGTCAAACAGAAAGTAGGTGACCGATGGTTCCGTATCGCGTATTATCGACGTACTTATGTAGGCATGAACAGTACTGGTAATACCCAGTTTTACAACTGTATTGTACATTATTATAAACTTTGTCAATGCTGTTTTATGGCAATTTCAATATGTAAGTGGGAATATTTTAATGAACCGTGTGTCGTGTTATGTACCGTTATTTCAGCTTTGAACACATTTAATTTTAACATTAAATATGCAATTTGTGTATGTGTTACCTACTGATTTCGTGGCATATTGCAATGTTTTGTGTTTGTTTTAGTAAAAAGCTACATTCGTTTTTTTATTTATTTTTGTTTAACTTAAGGTTCACGTTTGACCACAATCTCGCTTGATGGTATGCGATGATGTTGTCGACGGTGGAGCACGCTTGCCTATAAGTAACCTACTCACTCGTGACTTAAAGAACCCAAGGTTATAGCTATCAGGAAACATAGACTCCGGCAGGGAATTCCACTCCTTAGCTGTACGCACAATGAAAGTATTGGCAAAACGCTCGTGCATATGGGTGGGATATCCGATTGTGGAAAGGGCTAGGCGAAATCAAACTGTGCAATTCCATCGCACACTCCCCGAAAAGTAACCGATAAAAACAGATAGGCTGGCAACTCGGCGTCGATGTTCAAGGCTCTGGAGGTTTGACGTGACCAGTCCATCGTTGCCAATTAGCCTCTTGGCCCATCTGCCAAGCGACTCAAGTGCACAAAGCTGGTATTTGGTAGATCCGTCCCAGACTCACGTCAGCGAGCAGTACTCCATGCATGACCGAACTTGCGCTTTATACAAGTGGAGCAGCTGTTCCGGCGTGAAGTACGGTCTCATCTTTGCAAGGATCCCCAACTTTTTTGCAGCCAGCTGAGCATTCGCCTCATTTAATGTACCGAAATTAAGGGTCAATGTCAACGTAACACCAAGAAGTTCGAAATGGTCCGTTAACGGCAAGGTTATACCACGGAAAGATGGAGCCGGGTGGAATTGGCTCTATTTAGCGGAAAAAGACACGCCTGGGTCTTAGCAGCATTGAAACTGACCAGATTGGTCTCGTCCCATTAGGAGACAACCTCCAAGGACAGGTTCAAGCGCTCAACCAAGTATTTATCAGCAACAGTGCTGTCGTCTGCATATCCAAAGGTTCCGGGTTTGAGCAGATCATTAATGTGCAGCAAGAACAACGTTGCAGAGAGCACTGACCCCTGCAGGACTCCGACATTGATATCCAATTGACCGGACGAGCAGCCATCGATAACCACTCAAATGGATTGATACCTCAAGAGTTCTGCGATCCAATCATACATACCACTAGGCATACCGAAGAAAGGAAGCTTACCAATAAGGCTTTCGTGCCAGACTATGTCGAAAGCCTCCGTGATGTTGAGGGAGATGGCTAACACTTCCCCGTGTCTTTCGATAGCCTCACTTCAGATGTGGATGGCATACGCTAGATTTCAGCGGAAGCCGTATTGGCGATCACTGAGGATGTCTTTTGCATCTAGATATGCCAGGAGCTAACTGTTCAGTACACGTTCCATACTCTTACAGAAGATGGACGTTACTGAGATGGGTATGTAGTTGGCCGGGTCAACTCGACTGCCCTTATTGGGCACGGGCTGTACGTTAGCTTGCTTCCAAGACTTCGGCACTTTTCCAGTCTCTATTGAAAGGCGCACAGGTTTTAAGTACAATTGCTGGTATCCCGTCGGAGTTGCTTTTTTGACATCAACGCTATGCAGCACCCTACGGACGTCCTTCTGATGGATGTGAATGTTCGACATACTCGTCTCACATCGATCAGGAGAAGGAGGAGGCCGCACGCCATCAGAAAACAGACACGAAACTTCTGCAAAAAGGGAGATAAACAAGTTTGCCTTTTCCTCAGTGGAGCAGGGCAGATAGAGTAGTGAAGGTTGACAGAAGTTTGATTCAACCGACTTAGCCAGGGACCAAAACGCATTACTATTTTTTTTTGGGTATGAAGCGAGTTTGTTCCCGATTCTGCTAATATGGTCAAACCATTCTCTTCGCATCGCCTTTTTTCAGGATTCGGCAGCCCAGTTGAAAGCTTCTGTTTAATTTTCCGCTGTATTTATTAAAGCACTAGCTTTTTACCGCAACTCCACTGCCGTAGTGTAGTCCACTGGAACCGTCCACCTTTTCAGGATAACCGATTACTCTCAGCGGTTATAGCTTTCTATCTGTGTAAAAAGATTCAGATTCAGGCCAGTACTTCAAGAAATGACATTAAACTCACACATAATACAAACAATAAAGAATTATACCTCTCTATAAGATAAGTTTAGATAACTCCGCTTTATGAAAAATCTGCAACTAAAGATTGCAGTTAACCGTCACGAAAAATCTCTAAAAAAAAAGCTGGTAGAAAATTGGATGAAGTATTGAAATATAAAAGCCAAAAATCTCAAAATCAATGAAAACTGATGTCAAACCAATTTTAATTTCACGCACAAGGATTCAACAAACACAAAGATTAACATCAAAATTATTAGGAATTGTAACGAAAACAGCACAATGCAACAAAATAGGCGTCCAGACATGACAACTGTGCAGTTTATAGCGAAACCTCAAAGCTATAAACAAGAAAACTGTTGGCGAACAATAAGTTTACTATCAGTATCATGTGGGCAGTACAAAGCAGTTGAGATAAACCACGGAGTAGTTAGCACATGGAGTGTGAATGTAGGTAGACCAAAACCACCAAAACCAGATGTATCCTCCGACTACACAGCATGATTTTCTTCTTGTTTACGTATTTTTAGTTTGCTTTTTAAGCTGTTGGGTTTTTTGAATTAACTTTTATTTATTTATAACTTTTTAGTTTACCTTTTTTTTCGAATCAGGTACATTTAAACATATAAGTGTTAGATATTTTTGAAATCACCTCTTAAAACCCTTTATTTTGATACCACACACGAAAGGTATGTAAAAAAATTGGGTTCCCACAATATGGCACCCAAATGCCGCCATTTTTCTATTTTCCAATTTTAATGTTGCCAGTGATACTCGCAAGCTTATGACGAATCGATTGACGTAAGAACTATCAAAATCGGCCAACGCGTTTGGTCTCTGGAACGCCACATAGGAAAAAACATACATACATACTTTTATACATATATACAAACATACATACATACATAGACTGATAAACAATTTACCCTCCTTCGGCAGTCGAGTAAAAATGATTTTATGTTACCACTTTGTCAGCGTGACCAATATTTGTATACCCATGCCAAATTATAGCTTTCTAGTACAAAGAGTCTCTGAGCCTAGCTACGAACGAATATACGGACATGTCGAAACTATAAGGGTTCCTTGTTGACTACGGCACCCTAAAAAGGTATGACGTATGCTAAAAACAAAAACTGCACCCAAAAACTGAAATAAACCAACAACTCTCCATTTGTTTACTCCTCTGTAAAATGGACAGTACGAAACAGTACAAACGCATTCGAGTCACATATGCAGTGTTAAATTTATTCAACGTAAGTGTAGACCGTTCGCTTTGTGTCAAAGTTAGTCCACAGCCTAACTTAGTACGGACAGACTGCTACGGACACAACTGACTGGCATTTTCAACCTCTTTGGATCAATGGCCGTCTATCGGTAATATTAACAAAAGTTTTGTGATAGTAAAACGTGTTGACGAAAAGCAAGATTCAAAAATATATGTTGTAAGCATTATTCGTCTATACCAATATTATAAAGAGGAAAGATTTTTTTGTTGTTTGTTTGTACCGAATAGGCTCCGAAACTACTGTACCGATTTAAAAAAAGTCTTTCACCAATAGAAAGCTACATTATTCCTGAGTGACATAGGCTATTTATAAATCCCGAAAACGGGTCCTGTGGGGTGGTTCACGGGAGCGAAGCCGCAGGGAACAGCTAGTATAAAATATTTTTTATGAAGCTTCTGTAACTTGTAACTTTTACAGTAGGTATAAATTTAGTAGGGCGAATAGGGTAGATGACTAAAAAAATCTATTTAGTCCGTCAGTTAGATAAGCTAAAAATATTGGACACTTATTTTTCTTTTGCCACGTAAACAAAAAATTAAGACATTACAGTGCGTTGAAATTTCGTGTGACATCACGGTGTGCTATAGTTTATAATGACAAAGTGACGTCACAAGCCCGCACTCCTGAACTTTGATGCGAAGATACGGGTCCAATATTTATTTATTTATTTATTTTATTTTAAAGAAGGCTTACAGACTAACAAACCAATGACATAAAGAATGTAATATAAAACAAAATTGCTAATAACAAGCCTCCACATATAGTACTGAAAAAAAAAAGTCGATAAAAAGAAAGTACATACAAGTTAATATAATTAAAGTAGTTGATAATTTAACTATCCTTGAAAAAAGACTGTGCCAATAGCCGTCTCAAGGTCGCCACACTGGTACAAAATAAGTCGACATTAAGATCCCCAGGAAGCTTATTGAAACTAAGTGCACTTCTTATTGAAAAAACATTCCGCCTATAATTAGTCATTGCGATAGGTACACTTAATATCGGCCGCTGTCGTAATCCCATCAGGTTTGTGCGTAATGACAGATTAGCAACGAGTGCAGGACAGTCAATGTGACCATTTGCTAAACCCAAAAGTAGACTCATGTCCCCAATATAACGTCTCATCTCCAGAGGAAGGAAGAGGTACCGTTTGCAGCGGTGCTCATAGTCAACTGTGTATTGCTGAGCCCTATAATCCAGATTACGTAGGAATTTTCTTTGGACGCCTTCAATACGGGACTTATAAGTCTCATACTGCGGGTTCCAAACCTGAGACGCGTATTCTAAATGGCTGCGCACGAAAGAACAATACAAGATCTTAACCGGTTTGAGAGATCTGAAACAGGCCGTGGTGCGTAGTATAAATCCCAGAGCTTTGGAAGCCTTTGCAACTATGCTATTTACATGTTGATCAAATAGAAGCTTGTTGTCTATAATTACCCCCAAATCTCTTATGCTATTTAACCTGCCAATGAGCTGACCGTTCAGCGTGTAATTATAGTTTATCAAAGAAGTACAACGTGAGAATGTTAGGCGGAAGCATTTAGAGACATTTAATTGGAGTTTGTTACGGGTACAATATGTTTCAAACCTATGAAGGTCATCTTGCAATTGACTTGCATCAGACATGTCTCGCACAACTTTATGAATCTTCATGTCATCAGCATAAAGTAAAATATACGAATGACGAAAGCATTGTTTGATATCTGCAATGAACAATATAAACAACAGAGGACCCAAAATGGACCCTTGAGGTACGCCTGAAGGGAACTCCAACCAGAGGTGTAGCCCTGAAGCACAACAGCCTGTGTTCTGTTCTCTATATAGGAGGAGAACCACCGGTACAAGTCACCGTGTATTCCGGCGAGAAACAGCTTTTTTAGCAGCATACAATGATCAATACGGTCGAAACACTATATTGACTTGAAGGCCGCGTAGACATCGGTATAAAATATGCGTTTTAAAATTTTAGAAAAAAGGCAAATTTTTGATATGGGCCGATAGTTTTCAATATTAGCCTTATCGCCCTTTTTAAAGACGGGAGTGACGAAAGCAGCCTTCCAAATCTTCGGAACTTTACCCTCGGAAAGAGAACGCTTGAATAGAATTTAAAGTTCGGGTTCAACTAGACTATCAGCACAAGCAACTATGAACACAGAGGGTATAAGGTCAGGTCATCTGATTTACTGAGGTCTAAAGATTTCAGCAGCGTCAGTATATGTCAGCGGTTTATGTCAACTGTGCTGACAGACAATTCAGTATTACTACATTGCTCATTAGAAGACATCATCAGCCGATGATTCAGGTTCTGAAAAGGTGGACTGGAAATAGGTAGCAAAGAGGTTGCTAATATCCAGGCCTGTATTCACAGAGGTTTCACGGTAGAACATCTCATTAGGAAACGAGCCAACCCTCTGCTTACTTTTAACGAACGTCCAGAAAGACTTAGGATTTTTTACAATAGAAGCCTCAATATTTGCCATATAATTGGCATAACAAGTTTTTTCCAACTCAAAAACTCTGGTACGCAGTAATGAAAACGAGTGATAATCAGACAAGTTACTGTATCGTTTATATTTAATGTGAAACTTATGTTTTTTTTTAATAATTTTAATTAGTGCTGAAGTATACCAAGGAGGATAAGAGGACTGTTTTACCGATTTTAAGGATATGTGATTATCCCTGAGCTCATATAGTTTACTATAAAAATTTGTGACAGCATCTTCCAAGCTCGTTGACTGTAACAACTGAGGCCTGTTAATAAGATCAAGTTCAGATTTAATAGCATCATAATTGCCCTTCGCGAAGATATAATGTTGCTTAGGTTTGTCGACAAGTTTTTGAATTTCAATAAATTTAGTCTGAATAATTAAAGGCTTGTGATGAACATCAATAGGCAGAGCGAGTGGATCCGTACATCCGGAGACAATCACAGTGTCGTTACAGAATACAAGATCAAGTAATCTACAGTTAATGTTCCGCTCACCATTATACTGAGACATGTTGAACGTTTGTATTGCATCGATGAAATGAATCACATGCTGAGAGGAAATATTTTGCGGGATTAATTCACCATTGGCAACTGTGTCACCATTACACCACTCGACGTCGTTACCGAAATTAAAATCACCCACCAGCAAAAACTTATGAAGTGGATGAGTCACAATTAAGTTGTTGAGATTATCTGTGAAATTACGCAATTGAATACTACGAGAATTACCTAGATTCTCCTTACTCATACTCCTTACACATATTATTTGATAATCTCACTGACGGACTAAATAGAGTTATCATTTTTCTACCCACGAAACATCCCTATTGATTACTGGATGTTTTCTCTTATTTTTTTTAATTTCGCTGAATACCGATGTGATGTTATGTTAAGTTTTTAAGCTGACATGGTCACAATCATTAGAATTAATATTTTTTGTTTTTTAATTTTTTTTTTCAAAATCAAAATATACATGGTAAATATCCCGAAACAAATATTAATTCTAATGATGTTATGTTATAATTTTTAACCAATCAATTTAATCATTTTTTGCAACGAATGTAGGTTACATTACCTGCCGGAGTTTATGTTACCCGGCAGCTACAATCTAGGGGTCTTTAAGTCAAAAGTGAATAGGTTTTTTCTAGGCAATCGTGATTCACCTTCGACCACATCATCGCTTACCATCAGGTGAGCTAGTGCTCAAGCGCGAGCATATAGTGTATAAAAAAAAACATTAAAATATAGGTGAAGTAAATAGGAGTGAGCCATGTACATTCTGCTTGGAAATGGGCTCACAAAAATTCATAAAAATTGTTAATTAGCTATCTAAAAATAAAATTTAAAAAATAAAATGTCACAGTTAGTATTATTACAATTTATACATACATTTTTCGAAAATAAACTGTTATTAGATTATATCAACCTAATTGTATAGCAAACAATTTCTAAATTCTTAGAGCTTAAAATTACCCTATTTTCAAGACTATTCCTTACTTATGATGTCAAATTAATCTTCTTCGCAGTAGGAGAACCGTCCGAAATACGTATTTTATATATTTACAAATTCATGTCCCTGTCCATTGAGCTGACATAATCCTTTATCTCTTGTTACGACATCTAGCGGAAGATATAGGGACAGCTATTCTTAGCCGAGTGCCACACGGCGAAGGACAAAGCGCATATTTGTGGTGTATTTTCCGGGCAAAGAAATAATCATTTATATGTCCTGTAAAAAGGTTTAATATCGTAACTTGCTGCTATTCAATCGTAGAAAATAACAGTCAAAAAAAAAAAACATCCATAATGTCGAACATAGAACCTCCTCCTTTTTTGGTAAGACGGTTAAAAATGACTACAAAAAACATATATTCTCATATTTTTAATAAATGATTGTAACTTTGGCCCATTCTAGGAATTTCTTCCTGTATCGTGGGTGCATTTACATGCATATAAACTCACATACACAACACCCAGAGCCGGAACAACTATCTGTAGGTCATACAAATATTTGTTCCGTGCGGGAATCGCAGCAGTCAATCGCTCAACCACTGCGCCAACCGTGTGCCCCATTCTGTTACAGTCTAACTGAAAACGTAGGTGTAGTGAGCCATCATTGAGCCTGACGCTAAGGATTAATAACTCACTTTACCCGTAAGTCCAGGCAATAAAGACATTTGCTGTGAAAAAAATGCTAGTTAAGTACTTTCATCAGAATTATGTTCATTATAGTGGTAGTAATGTTGCCTGAAAAATCCGCGAAAATCCCAAAGGAGTAAAAAGAAAAACCGGCCAAGTGCGAATAGGACTTCGCATATTTAGGGTCCCGTACCAAACCGCAAAATTAAGTTGGTTGTAATAGGAAAATGAGGTAATTTTAAAGAAATAATCTGATTTATCAATATATTAATGGTATTTGTTAGTAAAATGTACGTAATATTAAACATTATCACCAAATTTCAAGTTCATAGGTCACAATATATAAAAAAAATGTCATTTGCATGGCTTTGGGTCATCAAGATGCTGTGAAAATTTGAAGACTGTAGCTCCAACCGTTTGGCCGTAAAAGTCGTGTGACAGACGACGGACAGACGACCACGTCAGTGACAGCAATAGGGTTCCGTTTGGACACTTCGGGTACAGAACCCTAAAAATGGGCTGTCAATGGGCCAAAACAATTAAATAAATCAATTTAATTTATTACTGTTTTTTGTTTGTACAAAATCTGTGTGTATATGGGAGTTAAGGCTAACCAAATGAAGTTGTTGGGCTCAATGCGAATACTCAACTAGGAATTTTTTCATAGATTGGCCTCTAATGGTATTTTTTTGCCTGGACTAACGTTTAAAAGTAAGATTTTTACAGAATAGCACTGCAAAAGCCTAATTGCGTAACTTATCTGATTCGTGCGATAGTAAAAGTATAATTTTGTCGCTTCATATGTTTAAAATCGGTCCCCTCGACAGCGTTAAACACGCATGCAACATCATCATCAGCCCATAGCAGTCCACTGCTGGACATAGGCCTCTCCAATTGCACGCCATTTGCTTCGATTTTCGGCAACTTTCTGGTGACTGGTAGTAGCTGGATAGCTACTACCAGCTAGTCTGCGAAGATCGTCTTTCTACCTAGCCTGAGGGCGTCCTGCCTTACGTTTACCAGTTCGCGGCCTCCATTCAAGAACCCGTCTACCCCAACACGCAATGAATACTGTTAAACTATCAATATGAAAGAGTTTGCGATCGATTTTATGAATTTATATGTATCGTAATTAGGTTGCTGGTTGTACTGGACCATTTGAATGAAAAAAATGCCAAATTGTTTTTGTTTTTGTTTGTTTTTTTTATTTTTTTTTTTATTCAAATAAGCAACAACTAAAATATTTATGACCTTTTAATAAGGCGTGAACTATTTTCCCCTTCAACATTAGCCAACTGCAGATGAGAGTAGTGTAATAATTACTTAGGTAGGTGCTGCCGGCATCCATTGTAATAACGCTGATTATGCGCTAATAGACAATTAATCAGAGTTAAGTGATTGCTAGACACAGCCAATTACCACAAGCGTGATTAGATTGTAAATGGTGTGGCCTTTGCCTTGATTTTTTTAACTAAGGGATCGTGCATCAAGTTTTTTGAGATAAACTTTCTTTCAGTGTAGATAAGAAAATAATTACATATTTTTTAAGTGGGGTGTTTCTATAAAGGGTGGAAATTATCTACGGATTAAATAATATTTTGCTTTTAGTTTTGTTTGTGTGTCATTTTTATAATAATAACTAGCTGTACTACCCGTGTCCTCGCCCCCGTCAACTGTCTACCCTACCCTACCTACGTCTAGATACCTATCCTAACCAACAATTTTTTCCAGGGCCATTCTTCCGCGGAGAATCTTAACACCGCCATTCAGAAAATACACGTCAAATGCAACGCCATCTATAGAATATGGAGTTTAACTGTCCGAGTATCTGAATTGCGTGTTTTGTGATATTTTACTTCTTAAACACTTTTAATTCAAATATCTTTTGAAAGAGTGTACCGATTGCGATGAAAAAAAACTTAAGTAATACTTTAAAGTTACGCACAACTTTTATGTACATAAGTTATCTATATTGGTTTCGTACATTTTACGTGATGCGTGCACAACTTAAAAGTCAAACCGACAAAAAACCTAAAAATGCTGGAAATGTTTCTGTTGATTAATCCTTTAACATTCTGGCTATTACTTTGAAAATATTTTTGATGTACAAAAACGACTTTTCTACAGATTTATTGTTATATGAACATCAATCAGATGATTGATTTCTAGCTTCTGCCTACATGAAAAGTGTTTTTTTTTTATATCA
Organism: Anorthoa munda; assembly: GCA_945859665.1. NCBI lineage: Eukaryota > Metazoa > Arthropoda > Insecta > Lepidoptera > Noctuidae > Anorthoa > Anorthoa munda. The sequence goes on along the minus strand of OX243900.1, from coordinate 11,108,854 downwards.
AGGGAACATCATACCGGGAAGAAGTAGCCTATGTGCTTTTGCAGACTATATTATATCTCGGTGCCAAACTCCATTAAGATTTGTTCTGCCGTTCTGGCGTGATTGATTAACAAACATCTATCTTTCTAAACCATATCTAAACTTTAGGATTTATTAATTTTATTAAGATGAATAAGTCAGTACAATGTGTATTCAGCGTCTTAGTGTGTGTATCTAAATAAAGTCGGCTCAGAATTCGGATTTGAGTTTGTCAGTTTTTACAGAAAGGTTATGTAAAGGTCACGCTATTTAGAAACCATCGTCTGTGGAACAATGGCCGTTTATATCAATAATCCATTGACAAATATATTACTTGCGTAAGGACCAGGCCAACCGCGAGAATAAAAGGCACCAGCGCGCTGGTCCTAAAATTGCAGTTTAGGACCAACGCGACGAGTTGACAGTGGTCCGTGTGCGTGTCTCTGACTAGTATATAGTTATCTGTGGCGGGAGTGAGCGAGTATTTGCTTGTCATAAGAAGGTTTCTATAAAATGTTCAGATGGGCGTATCCTTCCTTTCGAAATCATTGCAATAATCCTAATTCCTACTACGACTCGTATTATAAACGCAAAAGTTTGTGAGGATGAATAGAATAGAATAGAATAGAATAGATTAGAATAGAATAGAATAGAATAGAATAGAATAGAATAGAATAGAATAGAATAGAACAGAATAGAACAGAATAGAACAGAATAGAATAGAATAGAATAGAATAGAATATTATTTATTTGCTTAGAATGTAGGTATTTACAATAAGGTGGTTACAATAATATTAAGAATCCTTGTACATTCTACCATTTTGGCATGCAAACATTGATGCAATTTATCATCAAATATAGAAACATTGATATTATATAAAACAATTAAAATTGATAAAAGATGGTTGGATGGGTGGTTGTTACTCTATCGCGAAAAACTACTTCACGGATTTTTATGGAACGTTACAGTAATAGAGCGATCAGCTCTATTACGGTAACGTTTCATAATCAGAATAACACATATGCTATAATTTATAAAAGTATTGCGGGGAGTACTAATTTCACGTGGTCGGAGCCGCGGGTTGCAGCTAGTCATGTAGCAGCTATCTAACACATTCTTTGCTATCAAATTCTTTAAGAACACATTAAACGGATTCATTTATTTAACTCAAAACAAATGATACAAAACTCAATTGTTTCTTTGATAAATATCTTCACCAACTTTATTTATTAGTTGAGTGCTCAGACAAATGATTACACGAATATACGAAAAAACTTTCACAATTCATTTAACGTGTAACTCTAATAGTTTAGTGTAATTCGTAAATATATCTTTTTTTGCAAAGCAAGATTAAATTGCGGCCGACTGTCAAATGTCGTTGGTGGGCAAAATAATTGTGTACCTGATTAATTTTAACTCATAGTCTGTTTATGAAATGTACTCCGAACTTATGTTTCTTCAGTATTTTGATAAAAGAAATGTGTCAGTTGCATGCATGTTACGCGACCATTAAAAAAAAATGTGTGTGTGTACCAGAGTACACAGGTAAGTAGTGAAACTTTTTTACGACATATTTTTTTTCTACTATTTGCAACTTCACGAAAATGGGGTAGATAAGGCTTAAGCCTTAAGAAAAACATTTTTTTCCGTATTAAATTAAAGCTATTTTATTATTATAGACATGCATACAATTAATGAGTAATTTATTTTATCATTGTTCTTATTATAATATCATTGCTATTGTTGTATTTCATCAATAATGATAGCATCATTATTACTATTGTTGTAAAAAAAAAAAAATATGAATAAAAAAAAATATATATATATATATAAATAAAAAATAAAAAAAAAATCTTTATAAATATTAAAATCATGCTCATACGTGTTGAATTTATAAAACGAAATATATAATCACTCTCACTTTTCTTGTAAATTCACTTAAATTTGAATAAGTCTTTTTACTAAACTTTGATAAAAAAAGCGTAACCGAAAAACGTGACGATAAAGTCCGTCCAACGAAAAAAGTCCCGTAGACGCGGCGCTAGTTTCTATGCGACTGTACGCTGTCCTCTAACAAATCTTGTTAGTTCCATGTATTTACGCGGGACTTTTTTCGTTGGACGGACTTTACGTACAAAATTTCTCCCATACGTCGATAAAGAAGTTTCACTTCAAAAATTTGTCAATGAATTAATAGTTCACTGTTTATGACTACAAAAGTAGCATAGATAACAAAAAAAAGTGTAGATGTTCCACGATAACATTGTATGTAGGTAAAGTTTTTGCAATTATTCATAGTATTCACGTATACACATAAACGATCTGCTAAAACCCTGCACCTTTGGGTATGCGGACGACAGCACTGTTGCTGAGAGATACGTCTCCGACGCACGCGCTACTTGGCCTCAGATCCGGCCTCCGAGAGGCCATGGTTGGGCGATTGAATCTGTCCTTGAAGGCAGTCTCCGAATGGGGCGATGCCAATCTGGTCAGGTTCAATGCTGCTAAGACACAGCCGTGTCTTTTTTCTAACAGGAGCCAGTTCCAACCGACACCTTGTTTCCGAGCTGTGACCGTACCGATAACGTACCAAGTCGAGCTTCTTGGCGTTACGTTGACATCGACCCTCAATTTTGGTCCATTTATTGAGACAAAAGCTCAGCTAGCTGCCAAAAAGTTGGGGATCCTTGCGAAGGTGAGACGTTCACCCCGGCTGAGTTGCTCAACTTGTATCAAGCGCAAGTTAGTTCATGCATAGAGTACTGCTCTCATCTCTGGGACTATTCTGACAAATACCAACTGAATGCACTCGAGTCGATCGAAAAACAGGTCAGGAGGCTTGTCGGCAACGAGGTATTGGTTGAGTCTAGGCTCCAGAGCCTTGAACATCGGCACCGAGTTGCCAGTCTGTCGGTTTTTTTATCGGTTACATTTCGGGGATTGTGCGTTGGAGTTGCATGAACTGATTCCTCCTAGCCCGTTCCATCATCGGACTACAAGACGTACGGCGATGCATCATCGATACATGGTGGACATCCCACCCTTAAGCACCAAACGTTTTGGGAATACTTTTATAATGCGCACAGCTAAAGAGTGGAATTCCCTGCCGTAGACTGTATTGCCCGATAGCTACAACCTGGGAGTCTTTAAGTCAAGAGTTAATAGGTTTCTTATAGGCAAGCGTGCTTCATCGTCGACCACATCATCGCTTACCATCAGGTGAGATAGTGTTCAAGCGCAAGCCTATTATTAATTTAAAAAATATATATATTCAATTCTTTTGTATGAACGTTAAGAGAGTTAGTATTAAAATATTATAAAACAGAATAATGTTAAATAAAATCTCATGAATAAAATATTGTTTAAATAGAGTCTTCCAAAGCTGAGCCATAATAGCAACAAAAAAGGCGTAGTATCTTTTTAAGTCTTTACAATTCTTAGCGTAATCAGGATTAAATCGCATATCTGTGCTTAGTAACTTAGGATTTGTTTGAGATCAAAAAACTTCTTTTAAATAATGGTCCATAACATTTAGAGTAAAATTCGAAATCTACATGTCATTATTTTTTTGCCAATCCTAAAATATCTTTTTCTCAACAAATTTATCTTTTATTTGTAAAAAGAGTAAAATGTGAAATCGCTTCATCGCTTCACCATTAATATAAAGCTCGACAGAAATAGGACTTTCAAAAGGTATTTGAAATATTCGTAACATGCTATTGAACTTCTTCTATTTAAAGTAGGTATTGCTAGCATCATCAGCTGTGTAAATGTTAGACAAAGGTTATAATATTTATTTATTTACTTTAACATAACACGGCCAAAGGCCAATTACATTAGTTAAAGACATGTTTATAAAAGAGCATTAAAAATAAAAAAATAAAAACCAACAACAATGATAATATCTATAATTACACGGCAGTCATACGCTCATCTCACAATACTCTAGACATACAGACAGAATCTTCTTCAATTCATCCGCGAACACATCACAATCGAGCTTAGCATCAAGTGCTCCCAAAACAATAATCAGATAGTAAGTATTAAACTGATTAGTAGAAAAATGATAATTCTATTTAGTCCGTCAGTGAGATTATCATATAAATTGGACACATATTGTTTGTTATTACAAATCAATGAAAATTGAAATAAATAAAATGCATTAAATTTCAGGCGTAGGGGCTGGTGATGACGTCACTTTTGAACAAAAAGGGTAATAAAACGTGGCATCGCACTAAATAAAATTTTGACGTCGAATTTTGAATTTTATCGTCGTCAATTTTCGTTTACTTGACAAGAGAAACAATAAGTGACTAATATTTTTATTAAGCTACTTTATGTCTTTAGTCATCATCCCTGTTAAAATCGGGTTTACTGCTTGATTTTGAATGTCATATGCCCGATGGCTAAGTCCGAATCGCCGAAATTCCATAGCAACGATGTACCACAATTTCAAATAGCCATGAGATCGAGTGTCCATTTCGCCTAAAAGCCATTGCAGCGACAGTCCTATCCATCGAATGTCTATTGGCTCGACATGCCAGTAAGTCGAAAGCTATAAAAACAGAATTCTATAGATTTCCTGGGAATAGTATACCAGTCCTAGTTTTCACAAATTGCATATAACATATTATTATGTTGATTCAATCCTGGATGGTTTGTTTTTTATCCCATTTTATATTCTATCTTTTAGTCTTCTTGAATATTTTAGGTTTAATAGCTTTCGACTTACTGGCTCGTCGAGCAAATACACATTCGATAGATAAGACTATCGTTGCAATGGCTTTTCGGCGAAACGGACGCTCAATCTAATGGCTATTCGAAATTGTGGTACATCGATGCTATGGAATTTCGGCAATTCGGACGTTCGATCTGATGACTTCGTAGAATTAGCCATCGGTCATTGACATTCGAAATCAAGTAGTAAACCCGTTAAAATCAATATTCAAATACAAATTAATGGTATTTTTGATCATTCCCATGCTTGATAATAAACTAAGCAGTCGTATGTTCAATAAATTACCATGAAAATAACTGCACCGTTCCTTTATCCTTACTTTTCCAGCAACCTAAATAAATTATATTTATTTTGTGTTCTATGCTCCACTGACTTGGCCAGAATACAACAAATAAGTGTGTTTCGCGTTGCCAACTACATGCTGAGTCCATTTTGACCATTTTATTAATTTGTGCCGCGTTCACAATCTATAACCTAATAAATTAAACCTAGTTTAATTTATTTAATTTATTTGGTTCCCATGTTTGACATCTATGCAATTTGTAATTTAATTATTTTTCTTTGACATTTGTAATTTGATTTTTATTGTATTGTGGATAATTTTTGATTTAGTATTTTTTGACATTGGAGTTTATTCTTCTGTTTAAATCGAGTATATTAGAATCATTATGATAACAAATTTTGCATGTCGAATTTAGTAGGCGGAATATGAAGAACTATTGTCTGTTTATTTTAAGATCTGTACAATACCATATTTCAGGCAAATAAATGAATATATCTATCTATCTATCTAGTCTTAAAATAGGAAAAAAAATATTTATCTTTTTCATAAAAAATATTTTTAACGTAGTATACTACGAGTATTGTCACGGCTTTAAAATTAGCTGAACATAAAGCAATCATGTAAAGAAAAACCTATAATATAAAGTTTTATGCAAATGAGCAATCGTCCGGCATACGGCGCAAATGTGGCAAGCACAGGTAATGGATTGGTGCACAAATATGCAAATTGTAAAATTTTGCCATCATTAAAACGTTCCGCAAAAGAAAGATCATTATTCCATACAGTGTTTTCGTTCACAGGGTTGGAAATTATGAATGTGAGGTATTTATTTTTCACATAATTAGGTAAATTAGGTTAACATGTAAAATTTTAAAAACCCCTGACTCATTTTTATTTCATGCTACATAATTTATCTAGTACGCTTCTATCGACAATATATTGAACACAATTATGACACGATATCTTGCGATAACACCCCGAATCAAACAGTAAAATGGCCATAACTTGTGAACTGTTGAACCGTTTTTAATGGAACATAGCTAAGTACACTCTCGATAAAGTCACCTAGCAATAAAAAAAACAAAAATGTCAAATCACAACAAAAATTACGTAAAATCTATAAAAATAAATAACATCACTAAGACCTCGCCTTCTGTGCTTGAAAAAGTCACATTGGAACTTGCTCAGATTTGAACTCACGACTCAAATTTGAACAAGTTCCAATGTGACTTTTTCAAATTCATATCTTTACGTAAGTCTATCTTGGACATCGCTGACAACGGTAAAGGAAAACATCATCGTGGGGAAACTTGTACTTATAGTTAATGACAGTCTGAAATCGCCAACCCGTCTTTAGCAAGTGTGCTCCTGCCTTCTCTGTATGATAAGCGAACTTTGCCCTGCACTGGAACAAAGGAATTATATTTACTACTAGCTGACCCGGCAAACTTTGTTTTGCCATAAAAACACCAAACATTCATCTACCCTACCTACCCTACCCTAACAACCCTACACTACCTACCCTACCTTACCCTACCTACCCTACACTACCTACCCTACCCTACCTACCCTACCTACCCTACCTTACCCTACCTACCCTACACTACCTACCCTACCCTACCTACCCTACCTATCCTACTTACCCTACCCTAACTACCCTACACTACCTACCCTACCCTACCTACCCTACACTACCTACCCTACCCTACCCTACCCTACCCTACCCTACCTACATACCTACCCTACCTACATACCTACCCTACCCTACCCTAAACGGGATAAAAAGTATTCCTTCTCCTGGTTCTTAGCTACCTCCCTACCAATTTTCAGCCAAATCGCTTTAGCCATTCTTGAGTTATAAATAGTGTAACTAACACGACTTTATTTTATATATATAGATTGCTGCCAAAATAAAAATAAGGAGAGGAGATCTTGGCTAAATACACCAGCCAGCCAGCCGCACGGGTCGATCTTCAAGGTTAAGCAACGTTTGGCGAGGTCGGCCCGTGCATGGGTGACCATTTCAACATACCGAGTTTCCTCCGTGCCTCGGAAAGCACGTTAAGCCGTTGGTCCCGGCTGTCATTTGACGATCTTTGACAGTCGTTACGAATAGTCAGAAGCTTGAGATCTGAACTGGTGTCTAGCCAAGGGGTACCGTGTTACTCAGTTACTGGTTTGTGGAGGTCAGATAGGCAGTCGCTCCATGTAAAACACTGGTACTTAGCTGAATCCGGTTAGACTGGAAGCCGACCCCAATATAGTTGGGAAAAGGCTAGGCAGATTGATTGCTGCCAAAATAAAAACACACAATATATTTTTATCAACATCAAAACCAACCAAAATGGAGCCCATGGAAGCGTTAAATCAAATCGAATACATTACGTACAGTTTATTAAATCAAACTAAATGCAAACTTGGAGCAATTAGCGGTGGACAGCCCTAGTTGTTGTCGGCGCGTAAACACAACTCGCTAACGAACCGAACAGGCCCCCTGCACAAATTTGCAATTTCGATTGCTTCTGTTTGCATGTACAAGGGCAAGCCTGCGTGTGTGTTGCGGAAAAATTCAAAGGAAATCAGGTCGCGTAGATCTAAACTACGGATATAATAAAAAGGTTGGCAAGATCTGAAGAATAAAATTCTCAAGATTAACATTCTATGTGATAAAACTTGCTTCAGAATGCAAGAACCACAGTTTTTTGACCCGAAACTGGTGAAATTGTATTTATTAGCCGTGTGAGTAAGCAGCTGACACGTATAACAATGAAACTAATCGGAATCATTTAATTATGAGTTTGTTAAAGTTTGTACTTACAAATCCATTAGCAACGCCTGTGGCTGCAGCTCCACCACCACCCGCGACTATTACGTGTCGATTCGTAAGCGTTTGAAGCGTGTAGAGCGGCAAATCAACCCTCGCCAGTAAACCATCACATCTATTAGGAGACATAGTGGCCTATAACATCAATTTAACCAATGAGCCTGTATCTATCAAATAACACTATCCTAATGCCAAAGCAAGCCACTTAAGTTCATTTTAATTAACTAAACATTGTTTAAGTGCCGTAATATGGTTAAATCTTCGTGATCACGAAGCAAACTTTAGCAAAGAATTCACCACTTCCAACATGACAAAAGTCCAACACAAGTTTATTAGAATCCGAACATTAAAACATCGATTTTTCTCTTATTGCACCTCCAATAAATGTAAAATAATCTACTATCAATTCATAAATTTAAATATCATCATCATTCCAAATCCAGATGAAAGACGTCCACTGCTAAGCATAGGGCTCCCAATCCAAATTTGATATACAATAATATCCAACCCGTATGTTATATTATAGAAGTATGAATTTGCAATTTTTGCACACGATTCTTATAAACAAACGGTGTTTGCAATAATCCGGTGACATAATATACCTACCAGCGTTTAATTACCATTGTTTTTGTGTAGTTTGTTTGATGCCAATAATAGTACATTATGTTACAAGTGTGTAATGTTGGTGATTACTTGTGGACGGTAATCATCAATACACACCTGTATCATACGACGTTTTTCAACACACTTGTGAAGAAAATAATACAAAAAACATTTTCAACAGTAAAAACGAGTTGTGAAAATTTTTTCGCAATGGCGGGAAAATATAATCAGATTTCCTATGCGCGCACATCTAACAATGGCGACCGGCCATAGTCTATAAGAATGAGGTTCCTTTTTTTGGCTTTTCGCAGATGACGTTTTAGCCACGTACAAAATGGGGAATTTCAAGTTTTCTTTATTACAGAGAAAACAAAATTTATATATTTAAGTGAAAGTTTTATTTATTAAACAAGTTGAAATTATCTATTTAATTACGAAGTTGCATGAAATGAGCAAACAATAAATTAATTTATTTATTTGTACTATTGAGCACGATTTTTTTTGAATCGAAACTTTTTTAAGAACAAAGCAACTCATCCAATTAAATAAAAAAATATAATCTATAACTCACTCGTGAGTAATAGCAATGAAAAAGTCACAGTTTGATTACAGGTGTCATTATGTGCCTAATTGCGGTGAAATTATAGCCACTTTATGAGCAAGTGTTTTGAAAAATAAATTATATCCATGAGAAATTCCCCCACCTTCAATAGGCACCTATATTTCAAATCGAGTTCTATTTGGTATCAAACTTACTTCAGTTGTTTTCTTAAAAACACTTTCAACAGTTATCAGAAAACCACTGCACAAGTGATTTCTGTTCCAGTGTTTGCGTGCCCTACTAATGTTCTTGTGTGACTCAAGAAAGGCAAACAAACCCGCAGTAATTTTTCAAAGCCTGTTGAATTATGTAATTGGATAAAAGCGACGATTTGCATGTGTCGCGAAGTTTTATTGTACTGTAAAACGGGAGTAAGGAAAAGCTTAGAACATGGCTTAATTGGAGCAAAGAATATTTTCTTGCGCTAAATTGGAGTACGCGATTTTTTTGTCTTTCAGCAACATTTGCCTTTAACAAAGTTTTTCTTTCATATTTGTGAGTAGAAATTTAGACAGAGATTTTAGAATGAATAGGTAGGTTTGGGTAGGTTTTATTATAGGTATGCTTAGGAAACCAAATGGTCGACTTAAATAATAACAATAATAAGTTAATAATATTAAGTTTTTCTTGTAAAAAAGATGTGTAACCTTTATGGTGTACAATAAAGTATCTTCTATTCTATGCTATTCCAATAAGCCTTTTTATTTCTTGTTTTACAATAGTTGGTAGTTATAATATTAACGTAAGCACAAATTTGATTTGTATTAGTAAGATTATCTTAGATTAATGGTCAACTTAAATAACGTTAAATCAATAAAGAAAATACAAATAAAACTTTCATAATTATTAGATTTTAAATGTATAACCGACTTTAAAAAAGTTTTTTAGTAGTTATTTTTGATGAACTAGCGGATGGAGAGCGAATCTGCGAACCAGAGAAAAAATCAAATTGCGACCATGAATTTTCAAACAACTACATATATCACAAAATAGATTACATTGTAATCCACTACTGATACATAAAATCAAAAAATACATTCTATCTATGTTTGTAAATCAACGAAATGCACTACGGACCACTTTACAAACAGTTTTATGTACTTTTTATTCATAAACCGGAGAGTAGAGTGGGTTTCTCTGATAGAATCGTAAAATCATTTTTATGTGATCTGAAACATGTCAGCTCCCATAGGATTTTTGTCACAATGTTGTCTTTACGATTTGAATATAAAATCAAGCAGAGGTGTGCCAGGCTATTCCATGAATTGGGTAAAAAAGAAGTAGAAAAGCCATAAAGCGATTTTATGAATCTTGATCGAATGTTTCAAGGAAACAACTATACTGTGATTTTTAATTTCGTGGACCAAACTGACAGCTGCCAATGACCTTATTTTTTAAAAATGTTGCAAGCGCGGAGCATAGTGTTGTAGGTAAGGCTCAATCATAAGTGATTCATCGAATCGATGTGACATGACTCCTCAATTTATTTTTAATAATTGGTGTAAATAAATATTTTATGAATATAAACGTAATATATTTAAATATAACAGTATTCATACACATAGTACATGAACTTTTATTGTGTTAAATATGAAATTAACAATAAAATAAATGCGATCGATAAAATTAAGTCTGACATAAATGAGTAGAAACTAAATAAGGGCCGCTAGTTTCAAAACAAATTTAATTATTTGCCGTGAGGTAGTTTCATTTTCGATCTACTTCGATTTTCGATTAACTTTCGATCACTCAGGATAGTCAGGGTACGACACTATTTTTATGGGACGTTATAGTGACAACCCCCCAAATATCAGTTTAGTCCACGAAATTAAAAATCACATTATAGACTATTTCTTTTAAGTTTATAACAAGAAGTTACCAACTAAGTACCACTTAAAAAAATAATGTAGTTGGAATTCAACGCTACCTATCTCAAATTGCGAATCATATCTTGAATGTGAATCTTCACAATATGAAAGCATTTTTTTCGTGGAATTGAAATAACTAATTTTAGTATAAGGGCTAGTTTTAGTCCTGGAATTTGTTTGAGTCTTTGATCTTGTTTAAGTGATTAGGCAAATTTTAGTTCTGTTTCAAAGTAAGTAATTATGCATCTATTTTACCGAGTGGTACATACATTGTACCATTAAGAACCACTCTTGCACTTGTAACTACAAAGACGTGGGCTGGGTTGCCACGCCTAGACAGTCTGAGACTAATTCAGTCACAGGGGAAAACATAGTTGTCTACTTACATGGAATAAGTACGATGACACTCACAATAATCTTATTGAAGCTACTTAACTTAGAACAATGGAGTATCACCATAATAAGCTATATTTAAATATATGAATTATCATCATTTGCCTAGCCATTTTTTAACTTATAGGTAGGCTCCCGCTTGTACACTATCTCACTTGATGGTCAGCGATGATGTGGTTGACGGCGAAGCATGCTTACCTTAAAGTAACCTATACACTCTTGACTTAAAGAATCCTAGGTTGTACATATCGGGGAACATAGACTCCGGTAGGGAATGGCACTTGTTAGCTCGTGGATTAAAATGAGAGTGGACTGTATTTTTAGTCGAATGGTTTATTGCCGTTATAATTAACAAATTCAAACTGCCCCGGACAAACAATTAGAGTTTTAGGAAGAGGAGTCGACTGGTGCGGTGGAGTCCGTGGTAGCGAGTGATCCTCGACCCGCGCCGTGCTGCGTTGATGTCGCGTCGCTCACCCACACATCGACGCCGCGTGCGCCGCGCGCTTGTGTGCCAAGTGCAGACGGCGCGCGCTGGCCGCGAGTTTTGGGTTCAAATCCCAACACACTCCTTAGCTATACGCACAATGAAAGTATGCCCAAAATGTTAAGTGCGTATTAATTATAATTGGATGTCCAACATGTACCGATGTCGCATCACCGTACGTCTTGTAGTCCGATGATGGAACGGGCTAGACGAAAATACCCAATGGGTATCATGTACCCAGTAACTGGGTAGTATTTTGGGCATACTTTCATTGTGCGTATAGCTAAGGAGTGTGTTGGGATTTGAACCCAAAACTCGCGGCCAGCGCGCGCCGTCTGCACTTGGCACACAAGCGCGCGGCGCACGCGGCGTCGATGTGTGGGTGAGCGACGCGACATCAACGCAGCACGGCGCGGGTCGAGGATCACTCGCTACCACGGACTCCACCGCACCAGTCGACTCCTCTTCCTAAAACTCTAATTGTTTGTCCGGGGCAGTTTGAATTTGTTAATTATAACGGCAATAAACCATTCGACTAAAAATACAGTCCACTCTCATTTTAATCCACGAGCTAACAAGTGCCATTCCCTACCGGAGTCTATGTTCCCCGATATGTACAACCTAGGATTCTTTAAGTCAAGAGTGTATAGGTTACTTTAAGGTAAGCATGCTTCGCCGTCAACCACATCATCGCTGACCATCAAGTGAGATAGTGTACAAGCGGGAGCCTACCTATAAGTTAAAAAATGGCTAGGCAAATGATGATAATTCATATATTTAAATATAGCTTATTATGGTGATACTCCATTGTTCTAAGTTAAGTAGCTTCAATAAGATTATTGTGAGTGTCATCGTACTTATTCCATGTAAGTAGACAACTATGTTTTCCCCTGTGACTGAATTAGTCTCAGACTGTCTAGGCGTGGCAACCCAGCCCACGTCTTTGTAGTTACAAGTGCAAGAGTGGTTCTTAATGGTACAATGTATGTACCACTCGGTAAAATAGATGCATAATTACTTACTTTGAAACAGAACTAAAATTTGCCTAATCACTTAAACAAGATCAAAGACTCAAACAAATTCCAGGACTAAAACTAGCCCTTATACTAAAATTAGTTATTTCAATTCCACGAAAAAAATGCTTTCATATTGTGAAGATTCACATTCAAGATATGATTCGCAATTTGAGATAGGTAGCGTTGAATTCCAACTACATTATTTTTTTAAGTGGTACTTAGTTGGTAACTTCTTGTTATAAACTTAAAAGAAATAGTCTATAATGTGATTTTTAATTTCGTGGACTAAACTGATATTTGGGGGGTTGTCACTATAACGTCCCATAAAAATAGTGTCGTACCCTGACTATCCTGAGTGATCGAAAGTTAATCGAAAATCGAAGTAGATCGAAAATGAAACTACCTCACGGCAAATAATTAAATTTGTTTTGAAACTAGCGGCCCTTATTTAGTTTCTACTCATTTATGTCAGACTTAATTTTATCGATCGCATTTATTTTATTGTTAATTTCATATTTAACACAATAAAAGTTCATGTACTATGTGTATGAATACTGTTATATTTAAATATATTACGTTTATATTCATAAAATATTTATTTACACCAATTATTAAAAATAAATTGAGGAGTCATGTCACATCGATTCGATGAATCACTTATGATTGAGCCTTACCTACAACACTATGCTCCGCGCTTGCAACATTTTTAAAAAATAAGGTCATTGGCAGCTGTCAGTTTGGTCCACGAAATTAAAAATCACAGTATAGTTGTTTCCTTGAAACATTCGATCAAGATTCATAAAATCGCTTTATGGCTTTTCTACTTCTTTTTTACCCAATTCATGGAATAGCCTGGCACACCTCTGCTTGATTTTATATTCAAATCGTAAAGACAACATTGTGACAAAAATCCTATGGGAGCTGACATGTTTCAGATCACATAAAAATGATTTTACGATTCTATCAGAGAAACCCACTCTACTCTCCGGTTTATGAATAAAAAGTACATAAAACTGTTTGTAAAGTGGTCCGTAGTGCATTTCGTTGATTTACAAACATAGATAGAATGTATTTTTTGATTTTATGTATCAGTAGTGGATTACAATGTAATCTATTTTGTGATATATGTAGTTGTTTGAAAATTCATGGTCGCAATTTGATTTTTTCTCTGGTTCGCAGATTCGCTCTCCATCCGCTAGTTCATCAAAAATAACTACTAAAAAACTTTTTTAAAGTCGGTTATACATTTAAAATCTAATAATTATGAAAGTTTTATTTGTATTTTCTTTATTGATTTAACGTTATTTAAGTTGACCATTAATCTAAGATAATCTTACTAATACAAATCAAATTTGTGCTTACGTTAATATTATAACTACCAACTATTGTAAAACAAGAAATAAAAAGGCTTATTGGAATAGCATAGAATAGAAGATACTTTATTGTACACCATAAAGGTTACACATCTTTTTTACAAGAAAAACTTAATATTATTAACTTATTATTGTTATTATTTAAGTCGACCATTTGGTTTCCTAAGCATACCTATAATAAAACCTACCCAAACCTACCTATTCATTCTAAAATCTCTGTCTAAATTTCTACTCACAAATATGAAAGAAAAACTTTGTTAAAGGCAAATGTTGCTGAAAGACAAAAAAATCGCGTACTCCAATTTAGCGCAAGAAAATATTCTTTGCTCCAATTAAGCCATGTTCTAAGCTTTTCCTTACTCCCGTTTTACAGTACAATAAAACTTCGCGACACATGCAAATCGTCGCTTTTATCCAATTACATAATTCAACAGGCTTTGAAAAATTACTGCGGGTTTGTTTGCCTTTCTTGAGTCACACAAGAACATTAGTAGGGCACGCAAACACTGGAACAGAAATCACTTGTGCAGTGGTTTTCTGATAACTGTTGAAAGTGTTTTTAAGAAAACAACTGAAGTAAGTTTGATACCAAATAGAACTCGATTTGAAATATAGGTGCCTATTGAAGGTGGGGGAAATTCTCATGGATATAATTTATTTTTCAAAACACTTGCTCATAAAGTGGCTATAATTTCACCGCAATTAGGCACATAATGACACCTGTAATCAAACTGTGACTTTTTCATTGCTATTACTCACGAGTGAGTTATAGATTATATTTTTTTATTTAATTGGATGAGTTGCTTTGTTCTTAAAAAAGTTTCGATTCAAAAAAAATCGTGCTCAATAGTACAAATAAATAAATTAATTTATTGTTTGCTCATTTCATGCAACTTCGTAATTAAATAGATAATTTCAACTTGTTTAATAAATAAAACTTTCACTTAAATATATAAATTTTGTTTTCTCTGTAATAAAGAAAACTTGAAATTCCCCATTTTGTACGTGGCTAAAACGTCATCTGCGAAAAGCCAAAAAAAGGAACCTCATTCTTATAGACTATGGCCGGTCGCCATTGTTAGATGTGCGCGCATAGGAAATCTGATTATATTTTCCCGCCATTGCGAAAAAATTTTCACAACTCGTTTTTACTGTTGAAAATGTTTTTTGTATTATTTTCTTCACAAGTGTGTTGAAAAACGTCGTATGATACAGGTGTGTATTGATGATTACCGTCCACAAGTAATCACCAACATTACACACTTGTAACATAATGTACTATTATTGGCATCAAACAAACTACACAAAAACAATGGTAATTAAACGCTGGTAGGTATATTATGTCACCGGATTATTGCAAACACCGTTTGTTTATAAGAATCGTGTGCAAAAATTGCAAATTCATACTTCTATAATATAACATACGGGTTGGATATTATTGTATATCAAATTTGGATTGGGAGCCCTATGCTTAGCAGTGGACGTCTTTCATCTGGATTTGGAATGATGATGATATTTAAATTTATGAATTGATAGTAGATTATTTTACATTTATTGGAGGTGCAATAAGAGAAAAATCGATGTTTTAATGTTCGGATTCTAATAAACTTGTGTTGGACTTTTGTCATGTTGGAAGTGGTGAATTCTTTGCTAAAGTTTGCTTCGTGATCACGAAGATTTAACCATATTACGGCACTTAAACAATGTTTAGTTAATTAAAATGAACTTAAGTGGCTTGCTTTGGCATTAGGATAGTGTTATTTGATAGATACAGGCTCATTGGTTAAATTGATGTTATAGGCCACTATGTCTCCTAATAGATGTGATGGTTTACTGGCGAGGGTTGATTTGCCGCTCTACACGCTTCAAACGCTTACGAATCGACACGTAATAGTCGCGGGTGGTGGTGGAGCTGCAGCCACAGGCGTTGCTAATGGATTTGTAAGTACAAACTTTAACAAACTCATAATTAAATGATTCCGATTAGTTTCATTGTTATACGTGTCAGCTGCTTACTCACACGGCTAATAAATACAATTTCACCAGTTTCGGGTCAAAAAACTGTGGTTCTTGCATTCTGAAGCAAGTTTTATCACATAGAATGTTAATCTTGAGAATTTTATTCTTCAGATCTTGCCAACCTTTTTATTATATCCGTAGTTTAGATCTACGCGACCTGATTTCCTTTGAATTTTTCCGCAACACACACGCAGGCTTGCCCTTGTACATGCAAACAGAAGCAATCGAAATTGCAAATTTGTGCAGGGGGCCTGTTCGGTTCGTTAGCGAGTTGTGTTTACGCGCCGACAACAACTAGGGCTGTCCACATGATACCCCTTAGTAAGACTGCTTGTCGTGTGTCGCAATAACTTCATTTGAATCTTCATATCACTCCCGCTTGACAGGCTTACGGGCTTATTATTTCCCGTATCGACTCCCGAAAATCTACAAACGTCAAACGGGTCCAACGGCTTAACCTATCTATTTTTTGAGGCACGCAGGTTTCGGTATGTTATGGATGGTTACCCATCCACGGAAAGAGATTGGCGATATTTGCTTAACTTTAGAGATCAACACGTGCGGCTTTTATTACTGCTAAGTAATACGAGAGGCCAAAGCCAGCTCACATAGGCCTTGTTAGGCATGTATGGAGAAAAATATATTAGGCAATGGTTTTTTTACTTTTATGTCTTACTAATATTATGAATGCGAAAGTTTGGATGTGTGGTTGTATGTGGTATTACTCAATCATGTGTCAGAACGGATGAACGATCTGGATGAAGTTTGGCACAGAGTTAGATTATATTTAGGAATAGCACATAGCATTTTTATCCCGAGAATATGTTTCCTGGGACAATTTTCGACTTTCACACGGGCGAAGCCGCTGGCAAAAGCTAATACGGAATATGTGAAGAAGTGTGGTTTGCAACACAATGCAATGAGTTCCTCATACCTTTAGGAGATATTAAATGCACAGTAGAAACTGATGGTGATAAGGGTACACAATAATTTGTCTTCGCGGCGGACATCGAACCTGCACGGTTTCAGACGGCAGACAATTCGCAGCTGCGCCTCTCCACACATGTATACTCTGTCTGGGTTGTGTTGCCGAAAGTGCATAGGTATTCGGGCTATTTTCAGTACATTTATTTATCTGTGGTAGAAAAAGAAAGAAAATAACGTGTGAACTAAAAAAGCCGAGAGGCACACACTACTAGGTTATTTTTAAGATTTTCACTTGTTTATAATAAACTGCCGAGCAGTGAAAAAGTTCCACCCACAAAATGCCGGCAAACACCTTAATTAATTTTTTTTCACATTTAATTTAAAATTTGAACACAATATTTACGTTTTTAGTTGGTAATATTCTGATGCGCTGTTAAATGTACTTCAATATTGCAGACGGCGTCATTAAGCTAGCCTTTCCCGTTTAGGAGTAATTTGGTGCTATGTCACTGGAACTTTTTCATTGTTCGTTAGTGTATTTTGTTTGAGTGTACTGTTGTGTGTGAAATAAATGCTTTCTTAAATTTGTTCTTCGCAAAAAAATACATAATCTGACGCCTTTTATCCTATGGGGATAAGCAGAAACAAAAAAACACCACCAGCTACGGGTACGATCCACCTACCTCAAATAACCACTTCCATAACGGCTACATACAAGAAACGGTATTTTTTTTTAAATTCAATATCGTATAGGTATTTGGAAAACGCGTTGCTGGTTGTGCTTTGCATGTTATTTGCCTAGATAGTATGAGAACCAGGGTTACCGACATAGCCCGAAGAATTGCCATTATTGAATTTAATTATTATTTATATATTAATATTAATAATTATATATAAATAACAATAAATAATAATATTTATATATTAATTATTTATTAATTTTCAGGTACTTTTTCTTCTTTACAGAAAGACTAACAGACTTGTAAAACAGAAAAAAGTTAATTAAAAAATCAAAAAAACCCGACTGCTTAAAGCGAACTAAAAAGACTTAAACAAGAAGAAAATCATGCTGTGCAGTCGGAGGATACATATTCGTGAGCTGGCTGACCAAAACCAGATGTATCCTCCGACTGCACAGCATGATTTTCTTCTTGTTTACGTCTTTTTAGTTCACTTTAAGCAGTCGGGTTTTTTTGATTTTTTTACCTAACTTTTTTTTTCAAATAGTTTAGGTCGGCGTTTCCTATTCTAGAGACTACTCTGAGAAGAAATGCCGAAACAAATTCAGAGGTCCCAAGATTATGTCTCTTTTAAAGTCCAGACATAATCTTGCTCCGATTGTGTGAAGACCAGACAGATTGAGTGGACCTGTCCCGCCAGTACACGCTCAGAATTTATGTACCTCAACGATTCGACGAACATTACCAAAGAAAGGACATTTGGGTACGCCGCATAAATTACTCCGACTGCCAGATCATAATTAAAACTAACTGAGAAAAAGTCAAATAAAAACAATGACCCACATAGTCTTCACATTCACAATAATTGAAATAATAATAATAATACTTTAAAAAGTAAATAATCTAAAACTGACTAAAAATATAAATTGGAGCAGCTCAATCCCAAGCCTTTTTGTACTCAACGTAATCTTAAGATTTTTATTAATATACTGAGAAGGCACAGTCATTCCATTAATCTCCTTAAATTTCTCTCTGAGAGAGTGTCTCGGGCTTAATTTATAAATTGATCGAACAGCTCTTTTCTGCAAAACAAAGATAGTCTGGATGTCGGCGGCATTTCCCCACAACAGAATACCATACGACATTACACTATGAAAATAGCTAAAGTATACTAAACGGGCTGTCTCTATGTC
Organism: Anorthoa munda; assembly: GCA_945859665.1. Lineage (NCBI taxonomy): Eukaryota > Metazoa > Arthropoda > Insecta > Lepidoptera > Noctuidae > Anorthoa > Anorthoa munda. The sequence continues at coordinate 11,089,830 of OX243900.1, read as the reverse complement.
AGTTAAATTACGAATCTTTCTAACAGCATATGCTGCGGAGCTTAGCTTCTTTGACAATTTATCTATATGTGGGCCCCACTGAATCTTAGCATCCAAAGTTAAGCCTAAGAATACTGTGCTATCTTCAGGATTCAATTCTTCGCCCTTTATCAACAAATCAGTTTTCACTTGCCTAAAGTGAGGTAGGGTAAACTTAATAAGATTTTTTTTTTCATTCTGAAATAAATTATTAACATTGAACCAGTGAACTACTTTTGAGATCGCGCTAGTTACATAGTCAGTAAACCAGCTGCTGACGTTTATGTTTAAATAAAAGTGAAGTGTCATCCGCAAACAACACTATATCAAGGTTAACCTTTATCAGGTAAGAATTTATATTAACATAAATAAGAAACAAGAAAGGACCAAGAATTTAGCCCTGTGGGACTGCCATTGTTACTATAGATTAACGTCAATGCTCTAAATCCTATTACTCAAGTATGAAGTAAGAAGATTCAGAGCGCTGTTCCGGATCTCGTAGTGGTGGAGTTTCCTGATTAGCGTTTCATGAAGAACGCAATCAAAAGCCTTGGACAAATCACAAAAGATTTCCAAGGCATTGCATTTATCTTCCCATGCATCATATACATGTCCTAAAAGTATAACACCCCTTAAATTAAATCAGTAGTTGAATGACCCCTTGTAAAACCGAAGTCTTTGCTATGTTATAATTTATGTTAGTTAAAAAATCTTTACAATTGCTCCACAATTAATTTCACAAATATTTTACTTAACGTAGGTGGTACTGAAATAGGTCTATAATTTGTAGGGTCTGATGAACTACCTGATTAAAACAAAGGAATTATTTTACTACTTTTTATTAGGTGAGGCAACTCCCCACAGTCGATACAATTATTAGAGATAAGAGCTAAACTACGTGGTACAAGACTAAGCAACTTCTACAGAATGACATAATATCTGCAGTCTTTTTAACATTTAAAGTGTGAACGGTTCTAATGATGTCTCTACAAGTAAAACACCCAAAAATACATTCCGTATCGTAATTATTAACATTTTCGACTCGGCAACAGAGGTTTAGGGATTTAGTAGTTGAAATGGGCATATCTGAAAATAAATTTTCAAAGGCCGCTGCGACTTGTGAGTCTGATTTTATGATGTTGTCATTAATACACAGGCTGTAGTTAATAGTTCGGTTTCCAGATCTTCCCGTATCACTATTAATAATATTTTAAGTCGTTTTAATAACATTACTACTGTTTTTAATCTTCGAACTCAAATAGTTTGGCCATACAACAAACTTTTTAAAATAATTTTGAATAATTTCTGACATATAAATTAAATTCAGCAGTGTTTTCCTTTCATTGTACAGCTCATATAGCCGTCAAATTATTTTACAACGTATTGGTGATTAATTGGTTATGCTTTTTATTGTTAGTTTTTCGCTAGTATTTTGTTATACACAACCAATGCAGGTTCACGTTAATGTAAGTAATGCTGACGAGTTGCCTGCAGCAAATAAATACTTAATTTTCATGAAAACCCTACGGCCAAATAAGTTCTGACATGAATGGGACGACTTGTGATGGGCTATTGAAATAGATGCATCCTCAGCTCGTCACACAAACGTATCAGAAAATCGATAGTTGTATCGACTATCGACTGCAGGACGGGCACTGACAATAACCACTCGTCCGTTTTGCAAGTTTAACAATATTTCAGCTGGTCGTCATATGAACGAGGCAGTTTTTATTTTACTGTCGAAGCACAATCGACTGTCATGGTTTTGTTTCCCATAACGCTCTTTCGTTATGAGTACCAATATTTTTAGTGGAAGTTTTGGAGTCACAAAATGCAACTATATGAAAACGGATAATATTATATGAAAACATTTCGATTAAACACTTTGACATCATATTTTTTTCAGTTTTAATAAATAAATATTTTTCAAGAATTTTGTCTGGCTGTCTTTTGCATACTTCGGTTGTCAATCTTAAGCTTAAATCTCGGTTTGCCCCTGAATTATTTTCACCTGTGAAATTTACTTTGTTAAACGATGACAAAAAACTGATAATTGTGGAGTTTAAAATGTGTAATACTTTATAGCTAATTACTTCTATTACGTTCTTTATATGCTCAACAACAACGAACCTACCCAAACCCCATTCTACCGGCTTATACTAGGAAAAATACCCCTCGTGCCTCTGTCATTACCATAACACTTATGTGCTTAGTGCATGTTGATGTACAAGGCCGCTAGAGACTGCGACCTTGCATATTTGCATATTATATTCATGCATGTTTTCATCTATGGAAATATAAGCCCTAGTAAGTATCTGTAACGCATAAACTCTCTCAAGCTTAGAAAAAATCTTGGTCATAAAATTATATAATTGAGAGATGTTACTGGTATTTTTTTTTTATATCTACTGTAATTTGAATTAGGAAATAGTAAGGTTAAAAAAGGAATTGTGAGATTTTTTATAGGTACATAATTATGTTTGCATGTGTTTGTTTTTTATCTGAAATAAGCAAGAAGGTAGATAAGACACCCAGTTTAAAAAATAAACAGATTAGCTGTTCAAACATTTTCTTGAAAATTTGCCAATAGCATCGTAGAGTAATAACTAGGAACGAGATATGAATAAAGCTCTAAAAAATGATTAAAGTTGACCTAAATCCCATAAAAAAATCCCATTAAGATCAACTACGAAACGCTCCCCTAATAAACTGCTATCACGAAAATGGGACCGAAAAAATCCCTAAACACTGCGTAATTTAATAACGAAGTAACTACCACTCATCGCTAACGGAGTCGATTATAATAAATCTAATGGCGGTTACCACAATAACCAATGACAACGACGGCATAGTTCATCGATTAGCCGAAGCGACCTGCGAACCCACGATACTCGTAATTAAAATCCAATATTGTCTAACCAAAATTGATTGCCAGAAACCACGTTCGATAGTACACCAGCTTAATCTACCGTTTATTGTGAAGTAACAAGGTGGAGAAACGAAATTATGAACGGCAAATATTTGGAATAATGTCCCATTTTTATCGAGATTTTATGGCGCTTGCTTCGAGGATTTATAGCTTTTTATTTTGTCGTCTTTTTACGGGGTACTAAGTAGATGTTAAATTAAGTTTTTGTTGTTTAGTTACTCTGTTATAAAATGGAAGAAGACTAGTGTATTTTTTATTGGACTTTTTAACCAAATGTTTGTCTGGCAGAAAAAAGTGGCAAGTTGTCGCATAGGTACTATAAAATCGGCATTTTGTAAAAAAGTAGATACACTTTAAATCTCCAATCCAACTGACCTCATAAGACCCACACACCGCACAATTTCCATACAAGAAAAGTTGACCAACTCCCATCCATCGATAGCCGGCAATTTGCAAGCGCTCGAGCACGATACGGGCGAAACAGGGCACCTTCCTAGATTTACGACGTAACATGCTTTACCGGGGAGCCCTCAAGGCTTACTTACAATGTGAACTCAACTCACAGCATGCGAGATACTTAAACATGTATTGAACTGGATTTATTTGCACCGTACCGTATTCTGTTGTATAGGAGTAAGGTTTGTAATAATTGTGAGACAGGGCTATCGGATTTAGTGCTAACAAGCGTTAATACTGGCTGGTTCTGAGAACTGGTTTCCGATTATGCAGCTTTGTGGGTAGGGCAATAGTATCTAGAGTGCCATTCTCAGATACCTAAGTCTGTATTACCCAGATATAGAAGCTGAAGTTAATCCTAGAAGGTGACAAAAGGACTAATTGATGTCTTAAGTACTTTGATATTAGAAAGGAGCTTTGAACCCAACCCATTGAATTCCAAAATCAATAAAAAACGCTTTAACTCCAAAGTTTAATTTAACTGAACATTTAAAACAAAAGAATCTCGAAAAGTTATCAGCACGCATTCAGATAATAAAATCCAATTTTCGATTTCTATTAATCGGCTACAATCGGAGTGGGCACAATTGTTCTTTGATATCGTTGGCATTGAATCGGCGAGCGGCTCGATTGCGTCGACACTGGACAGCAAATTAATCCAGTAGACAATGGCAGTCGTGACGCGGCGCGCGCCATGTTTGCACAGACAATAACAAATTATTCATACTCGGTGATGGAATGTAAACAGAATATGATTGGCTATTAGCATGTGGGGTGTTGAGGCCTCCTGGCTCTGCGGCCTCCGGGGACCGGGGGACGCCGGACCGACGGATCATCCCCTTAGCTATTAACAAGTCGCCGGTAGCCACATCCAACTTTGTTCTAACGTATTCCGAACTTAATTTAATTAATTACCTACTCGTACCCTCACAGTACTCCATTTCGCTAAATATTATTTTCAAGTTAAGGGGACTAAATAACTAAGATCAAACGAACGGCCGGACATATTTCAACGTTTGTGATGTTTTAATGAAGAAAGCAAAATGAAATTATATCATATGTTTTGGAGGCGCGCTGTAAAAGCTATTTGGGATTACATGCGGTCGCGTTTGGTAGAGTTTTATTGATCATTATTCATTATAAACGCCGACGTAACTGGCCGGTGCGTGTTGTATTAAGTTGTTAAAAGGGTTTATGGCTCGAAAAAATAATGTACGTTGGACCTACGGTACACGTAATGGCTGACACAGGACATGTCGGCGGCCCTGGACATGAAATAATCATTATGAAATGGTTAAAAAAACAAGTGAAATATTGGAGGATAAGGTTGAGAAAATCAATAAACCCAGCCTTATACCAACTGTGTATGTTGGTTTCCATTTTAACTGGACACAGCTGAATATTAGTATTTTACCTGATCTACGCAATCCTGAAACCCCTTGGCAAAATTGGCGTTAGATTTTCTGGCTCCTGACTACCCGCAACGACTGTCAAAGATCTAATAGTTACTAGTGATGTTCTGACTAGTCGGTGACTTGTCGGTTAAGCTGAATAATCGGCCACTTTCGTAGTCGGCAACTATTCGGCAAAGAACGCCGACTATCCGGCTTCTTACTTTTTTTCAAATTTCCACAGTGAGAAATTATCATTGGTCACTGATTACACTTGACGGGAATCATTGCCCAATTGGTAAAAAAAATCCATAAACGAGTTTTTTTTTTGACATGATTAAATTTTAATTGAGCACTTTAATGAACAATAACAGTATTTTTATTTTTTACACAACAAACACCGCTCTGTACCGTGCAAAAGAAAAAAATCAAGAAACAATGACAACAAAATGTTTTGAAAACAAAACATGTTCACCCCGAAACTGTGATCCGCTTGGCCGACTAGTCGGCCTCTTTACTAGCCACTAATCGGCTAGTCGGCCAAAGTCATAGTCGGTACATCTCTATAAATTATAGCCGAAATCAACAGCTTAACATGTTTTCCGAGACACGGAGAAGTCTCGGCACGAATGGTCACCCATCCACGGACCGATATCGGCAAGCGTTGCTTGACCAATGCAAAATGAATTTAAAACCAAACTTCCGATTTGTGTAAAATTTTGCAAAACAACAAACAGCATTTTAAATGAAACCGTCTTTATAGCACAGCAAATTAAATGCCTTGGAATAACTCCAGCGCAATGCAAATAAATATTTTTATTGGTGTTATTACGAGCGATAAAGTGCAAAATCTAGGTTTATTTAGACGTTTAGAATATCTAAACGAAAATCTTACATGCTTGGGAATACGGTTTTTATGTTTCTTTTATTTTCTTTAGCTTCAGGGGTGACTTAATTATTCAGGGAATTTTGTACTGCTATTTTCGGTTGACTACAGGCTTACTTGACAGCTGGAAACCATCAATCAACCACCACCTGCTAGTTGCCTATGGGCCTGCATCGCTTTAGAAAATTGCGACATAGGTTTAAAACAAATTGACGAAGAGTCGTAGCGAAATTTTAATAATGTACATAGCATATCCTTAGGCCAAAGTGTATTTCGATAAAGCGGACTATTAGGAACTAGACAAACGGATATTCTGTCAGCGATAGCGATTGCCAATAAAACAAATTTTAACAAAAAAATAAAACCGACTTCACAAACAAAACACTACAAAGCGAAAAATAACTTTCTTTTTGGCAGTCAGTACCAATTTATACCGAAAAGAAAGTTATTTTTCGCTTTGTAGTGTTTTGTTTTGGCAGTCAGTACCAATTTATACCGAAAAGAAAGTTATTTTTCGCTTTGTAGTGTTTTGTTTTGGCAGTCAGTACCAATTTATACCGAAAAGAAAGTTATTTTTTCTTTGTAGTGTTTTGTTTTGGCAGTCAGTACCAATTTATACCGAAAAGAAAGTTATTTTTCGCTTTGTAGTGTTTTGTTTTGGCTGCCGTTTTATTTTTTCTCTTTTTAGTTAGCCAGAGCTGGTCAAATGCATGGGAAGCACCAGCTTTCAAATAAAAAATAATCATCAAAATTGGTCCATAATTGGCGGAGTAATCGCGTAACAAACATACAAAAACATACAGTCGAATTGAAAATCTCCTCCATTTTGAAATCGGTTGAAAAGTCAAAGATGTAATATATGCTACCCGAATCCCTAACATTTTGAAATGCCGATAATAGCTGTCGCCGATAAACGTCAGTCTACAGCCCCTGAAAGTTATAGTTTCCAGCCCTAATATTTTTAAAGTATAACTGAACCAAGTGCAGAAAGCATACTTTCCATATACAGCACCAGAAAATGATTGTTCTTATTTTATCACTGGCAGCTATTGTCCACACAGCAGCCATTTACCGCCTCACTTAACCCTCACAGAATATCGAAACACCCGTTTACATTTTTACGGAAGCAATGTAAAGACAATCTTGTTAATGCCAGTTCGCATAGTTAACGAAGCAACGTTGAAATTTGCAATTTTGATTGGCGCTACGCTGCTACCGAGTATTTCGTGAAACTGTTAGAGCTGATTGGCAAATTATAATTTAATCGACGGGCATTTCAATGAAAACACTGCATTTCATTGACACGGCTTGTCCGATAAAGTAATTAGTGTCTGAATATCTATGTTCGTGTTTGTTCAACTTTAGTTTTGTCCGCGACTTTGCCTCTGGGAAAGTAAAATGGTTTTTTGAATTATGGCAGTGTTTGCTATAAGAATTTGTTTCATACACGCTAGCGATTCCCGTGGGGGTGTGTAGGGTTAAGTTTATGTTTGGAGTACTTTCTAATTAAAATTATGTTAATTTATAATTGGAATTATTTACGGTGCGAAGCATTGGTCTCTCTAAGGCGTAGAATTTTATTTTGTGCTGGCTTCTGCCCGCGAAATAGTCTGAATGTTTTGACAAAAATATCTTAAGTGCCTAGGCAATAGCAGAATCTGAATAATAATCGGATCAGAATCAGTACTTCCTTTAACAAACAAAAACATTTTACCTGTACTTAATATTAGTTTAAAGTACGTTCAGTTGAAAGCTAATGTGAGAAGCAAAATAGACAAGAGAATAATGAAATAAAATAGTAAGATAAGGATAAATTCAATCACGAGATTACAGACAAATTACATTATAGGACTATGTACGTGATCATGACTTTATTCAGAGGCCTTTTAGAGAAAAAAGATTCATAACTCAGCCATCTAGTTCGATTCCTTACAACTTTCTAAACACGCATATTCTGTTAGTTAAACAACTTCTCTATTCATCTAACTTTTTTTTTATTATCTATAGGCTTGCGCTTGACCAATATCTCACCTGATGGTAAGCGATGATGTGGTCGACAGTGAAGCACGCATCTAACTAGGAGCCATCTAAAATTATTTGTGCCTTTTTATACCTAAAGAAGTAACTTTTTCCCGCATCTTCACTCATGTGGCCTATATCGCAGAAACCGTGAATGGTTTCTACTCAGCGATAATGTAGCTATATGTAACTCTATCAGCAAAATAATTTTCGTTGTCAAATCAGTAATTCTACAGATTACCCAAACCAAACAAACATTTAAACAATTTTTCGCCTCTAAGCTAAGAAAATGTCACAAAATTAAATTAAAAAGGTACACAATTATTAAGTAAAGAAGAAAAAACAAAAATTGCAGTAACGAAGCTACCCGTAAAAGCTAGTACAGAATAAACAGCTTATTTTTCCATAACATGGTCTGCAGTGATTACATCGATAAGTCATAAACTATTCAGAGCAGCAGGCCAGCTCGTACGAGTATTTAAGTGCAGCTACCAGCCTGCGAGCTGTTCCACCAAGGCAGTCTCATTCGATTTATTTTATAGCTCGTAAACAAAGCTGCCAACTTCTGCCACTCTCCTTTGACACTTTATGGTAAATAAGATTTTACGGTAACGCGAATTTCCAATACCTCCTTTTCTATAGCATTTTCTCTCTACATGCAAATGACAGTAACCATAAAGAGCATTGTACTTGAACTACAATTGCGCCACAGACAATATAAATGTTGATTTCAGCGAATCCTGCCATTCCACAGCGTGCAAATCGCGCGATGTAATCTTTTGCGGTGTGCTTGTGCAGCCAATAACACAGGCGTCGTAATCGAGGCGAACTCCACCTTGTTTACGCCAATAATTAGATTTGGTAAAGTTTCGTAACATAAAAAAACAACTGCAGGCGAAGTTTTAGTGCGGTTTCATGAAAGCGAAGTCCTCGACGGTACCACGACACCGTTTTTAATAACCGCGCCCGCTCAATGTTCGAATTCTAATCGAGTTTTAAATTGCAGCTATTCTTGTCTGGCGCTGTCGGTTCTCTCCCTCCCAGCTTGCGCTGAACTTTCATCTCTCATCTACGGTTCTATTCCTCGTTAGCTTCTCCTTAAAACTTTCTCGGCGACTCCGATAAGTTTTTTAACTTCAGTAGAACTCGCTTCTCATGATTAATTAATTCGATTGTGCGTGAGGTATTTGCGACGTGATCGCTTGCTGTGGTGTCCATTATTTCACGATTTGGGTCGAGGGGAGCCTCTATGGTAGGGGTCGATTCTGCTCGGTCACCGCACTAAACGGTCTTGTTACATTCCGTCTTTACAGTTTCGCCTTTTTATACGAAAAGTTGAAAGGGGAGCGTGTTCCTTACGGGACAAGGACAGCTCAATTTGGACTATCATTTTATAAGGCGCATCGCTATTTTCCTGTCGTAGACATCTGCTGCTTTTATTTATACTTACTTTTGTTTCAGCATTCTTTATGGAAAACAGATGTTGAAAATTATGCATAATATACACTGCATGAAAGGATTTTGTAGAAAACGTATCAATTCCGTTTCAAAACACACATGTAAAAAAAATCCGCATTCAAACCTACGCTTCTACGTTCCAAGCGTTGAAAACGAAAAATACAGGTTGTAAAAAAACGCCGTGAAAATTAATCATTTTAATTTCCACACGGCATTAAGGACATAATCCGCTATATTTTAATAAATTTTACTACTCATAAAAACATGAACAGCGCACGTTACACGTACGCGGGCGTTTGCGGCTTTCGAAGCACGCAATGTAATTTAATTAAAACCGACGTACCTACAAAGCAGTGGTGTGCGTTCGTACTCAAGACGGCGTTAATTCACGGGGCTTGATGTACCCCACGTGTAGTACCCCGCTAATGTTCGCATTACTCAGGCGGCGACGGGTTGATTGTTTATATCCGTAAGCCTGTTGTTATTGGCCACCGATGCCACCGTACGTTTACTTTATAACCGCGGGATCTAAGATAAATAGACATGCCAGCAGAGGTCCAGTCAATATTTTACGAAGATATTTGCGCATGATATTGGTGACCTCTATCGGTTAGTTAAACTTGGTCGCGATGGGTCGTCGGATAAATGTGTAGATATTACGTAGCAGTATTTTTCATGTTGACCTAGGATGAAAAGAAAATGTTAAGTGTTATCTTTTGCGAATAGATTCCTTCTGTTTATATTGATTATATTCTACAGAATCATCTAACTAATTCGCCGACTACTATTGCTAAAATACTGACCTTATGATACTTTAGTGGTTGATCAGCATGCTGAAAACTTTGGTCACCTGATACAATACCTCCCAAAGTGGATATGAAGACACTCCCTCAAAACAAAATATACCTCTTCTGTCTTCTTATTCGTCTAACCCTTTCACCAGTTTCGGTTGTCTTTATACGAGAGAGAGCTTTGTTCTGGGCTGCCTGAGTACTTAGGTTCTCTCTAGACCTCTGTCTATATCTACTTAAGGAATACGTTTACCTATTTTTAACCCCCGACGGAAAAAGAGGGTTGTTATAAGTTTGACGTGTGTTGCTGTGTATCTGTGTGTCTGTCTGTGGCATCATAGCGCCTAAACGGATGAACCGATATTGATTTTTTTTGTTTGAAAGGTGACTTTGTCGAAAGTGTTTTAAGCTATGTTTGGTGAAAGTCGGTTCAGCCGTTCAAAAGTTAAGGGGTTTTCTGTTTGAAACGGAGTATTTTCGCAAGATATCGTGTCATAATTACGTGTTCGATAGATTGTTGATCGAAGCGTGTCTACTACTAGATATATTATGTAGTTTAAAATAAAAATAAAAATTTTTTAGGGTTTCTGGAAATTATAAATTTTTACTTGTATAATATAATACTTATAAAAATAATGGGACGTTCTGTCTTTTTACATACATAATTATTGTAAGAGCAATGTTCTCATATGCCCTATATATTTCTCGAGTTGTCGTTGCCTAGCATCCGTCGTGCCTCAAGGTCGTCTCGTAGCGTATGGAGACCAACCGATCATTCCATTTTCATGATCGCATATTTGGTACATTGAATTTCCAATCAGAAAATGGGCTGTAGGCTTTGGCTTTATGATTTCAAGCAAGTTTGTTACTTGAATCACTAGATAAGGTTCATTTTATTAACGAAAGCGTCGCGATAGCTATTGGATTAAGGTCAACAAGCAAAAATTTAAAAAACCCCAAAACAATTTTATTTCGTGCTACATAATTGATCTAGTAGTACACGCTTCGATCGACAACTTATTGAACACGTAATTGTGACATGATATCTTGCGAAAACACCACATTTCAAAAAGTAAAACGCCCATAACTTTAGATCGGCTAAACCGATTTTCATCAAACATAGCTAAGAACACTCTCGATAAAGTCACTTTTCAAACAAAAAAGAAATAAATTAAAATCGAATCATCCGTTTAGGAGCTATAATGCACACACAAACACACAGGTACACGCGTCAAACTTATAACACCCCTCTTTTTCCGTCGGGGGTTAAAAATGTATGTCAAGCGCTATCGAAAAGTTACGTGATCAATCCCTTACATTTTGGCATTTCGATTTTCGCCATCGCTTACTTTTAGAATAATATTTGTATGGAGCCTCTGGCTTGTTGAAGAATCAGTATTTTCACATGACACCGACAACCTTCCCTCGCGGAATTTAACATTTCAATAGGTATTGATAGGCCCAGATCCTTGATATTCATTATATTGAAGCAAATTAAAAAAAAAAATATTTAGGAACCTACAATAAAATCCCCAAATACAGGCTCCCATTTATCCAATTAAAAAGCACGTATTATTTAAACGTGAAAGGTTTTCTCAATATAAACCGATTACGCAAAGGTAAGGAACATGAAAAAAGAAATTATGAATATGCAGGTAGCTTGATATTTTTCTTTGGCAAAGCGTTTACCCAGATTTTCTCCGTATTTTATTCAATGAAGGCCTTTCAATAACATCCCTCGAGTCTTATTAAAATTATAAAAATTGAAGGGTTTTTTTTATTAATGCCGTCACTTAGAAATAAATTACTTTCATTTTTACATCACGGCGTTTTTTTAAAAAAAACCACTCTCAAAAGTAATAATAACATTTGCACCTGTTATTTTCGCAGCCGGGAAAAGATTTGACAATTGTTTTGGGAGCTCGGTGGAAAGGAACCACTGAATTAGGCTAATCAAACGACGATTTCAAAACATAAAATAATTTTTGTATTTTTTTTTCGGTGTCCGGAAAACTCTTTTTATAAAGGGGTGAAATGGGGTGTTGGAGTTTGTATAGAATTTTACTTTGGGATATTTTTTTCACTTTGTAAAGCTCTATTAAGAACTTGTCAGCTCTAAATAAGAAAAAAAAAACTGAACTCCACTTGACGATCCTTATAATTACTCCTTTACTTCTTTTACACACAAAACAAGTTAACAATTTTTATTTATATCTTGCCTGCTTACTTTCTCTTATAAAAATGTTATTGTTATCCATTTTACAACTAAAATTTTCTATTTTATATTAAATCTGCAAACAAAAACCGTATAACAAAAAACTAAATCCATTTGCAAAGATTTCAAATCCAAACGCATACAGTGCAAGCTGACTGTATAATTTAACAGGCAGAGCTGGGGCCCACAGCGGGTACATAAATAAAAGATGCCTGTCAATAGATACAGGAAGAAGGGGGGACAATTAATTAAATTAAGACTGTATAAAGTTTACTATCTTTTCTTTTATCTCGCCGACGCTATGGGGATAAGACGAAACCTCGCTTCGAACAATTAAAATTTTACCTTCGTTATTTAAAAGTTAGGCATTAGGTCTTTTGCATCGCTTGTAGGATTAAATTTTATTTATGGGGGACATGCTGCTTGTCCTTCTTTGGGGGGAATTCTTCCCTTTCAATGGAATGTGTGGCAACGTAGGAAGTGGAGGAAATCATCTTTATCTAAACAAATATTGTGAAGAGTTAAATTACTCGTATTTAACTGAATAAAGTTACCTTATCGCTGTTTGCCATAGGCACGGAGTCCCAGCGCTAACAAAGAAAATTTGGTGTAAATAAATGTCAATAGATGGCGCGACATGCATAGATTTGTTATTGACATTTTCTAAAATTGATCATAAACATTGTATGTTCTTGTTTAATCAACTCTCCTAAGCACAAAATTATGGAATATTGGGCTCTTAATTCACATTAAAAAGATTATTTGAACGGATCATTTCAAATTGATTCATATAGATGGCGCGGTTTTAAATTTCTGAGGCATGCTACTCGATTTTTTATATTTTGTAATGTAACACATTTTGGTACAATTGTACTAAACTAAACTGTAAAAACGTGCAAAAAATAATACTATATAACGAATCGTCACTGTATTTAAAGGAAAAAATCGTCACAAACCGAGAAAACCCTTTTACTTGCTAGTCGCTGCTAACACCATCTATAGCCGTGGGACGGAACCGAATGCGATCGAAGTGCATCAAAAAATAATCATCTTAATCAGACGAAAACCGCTAGTTACGTCGGCACGGTTTTTTTTGTATGGGACGAAGCATCTGTATGCTACTTTTTATCCCTGAAAAAATCTTGATTTCTGTGAGATAGGCCAGAGAAACGAAGACGAGGGGAAAAGCGCTATACAAATAACAGCTTACATAATAATACAAATGGCTTTAAACCTAACTCAATATTTATTTTGTAAACAGATTGTTACCAGCATTTATAACATTCCCCTCCTAACTGACGCCGAGGTTTCTTAATTAACTGGTAGAATGAAAAGTTTCGATAAAACCAACTCAGAGACATTACTTACCTTGTTTTTAGGTTCACATTATTTTTCAGTACCTCACTATAATTATACAGATTATGAGTACGGCGTAACATTATATTTGCGATTTTATGCATTATTGCCACAGCAGAGCACAGAATCGCTGCAGTGACTGGAAATAACAGTGTCTACTAATACCTATATTAGGACAGCAAAATGTCCGCTGATCGTAAGTATTGGCTGTAGTAGCCAGAGTCAGAATAGCGTAGTTGACAAAAAATATCTATTTAGTCCGTCAGTGATACAAATGTTTTTTTTTTATCATGCTATTACAGAGCTATCCACGTGTTATGGCCAGTGGCTTATGTACGAGTCTAATGTGCTAAGATTACTTAACAAACTAGGTTCATATAATAAACAAAGTGTTCGTTTAGAGTGGGACGCTACTTGTGTCGACACTCTTGCGCTTTCCCATCGACCCAGTTCGTCGTGTTGTGCTGGCGCTGCCGCTGCGGCTGCAGAGAACCTCAAGCGGCGAAAATAAAATAACCTCATCGGTAGTTATATTTTCGAGCCGTTTGAGGTTGAAACTCTTGGTATGTGGGGCCCGAGTGCTCACGCTTTGTTTAAAGATCTTTCACAACGCCTAGTTGACACTTCGCGTGACCCAAGGGCTGGCTGTTACCATGGTCAGAGAATAAGCATTGCCATACAACGTGGCAATGCTGCCAGCCTTTTGTGTACATTACCAGTGGACAAAGATGTTTAGTCCGCACGGAGGAGTTTTTCGACGCACTTTTTTAGTTTAGTATATTTGTATGTTTAGTTAGTGAGTAGTTTTTGGTTAAAATGTATATGTTTGTAGTCTTAGTTATTTAAGTATTTTATACACTGTATATATTTTTATCTATGTAAATAGAACTAACTAGATTCTTATAAGTCCGTCAGTTAGATAACTTAAAAATATTGGACACATTTTTTTTTTGCCACCTAAGCAATATATTACGACGATACAGTGCGTTGAAATATCGTGTGAAATCACGGTGTGCTACACTTTATATTGACAAAGTGACATCACAAGCCCCCACTCCTGAACTTGGATGTGCTTTATCTGTCTCAACTTTTATTTATTTGATAAAGCAAAATATACGGTTCCAATATTATTTGATAATCTCACTGACGGACTAAATAAAATTATCATTTTTCTACCCAGGAAACATCCCTATTATAATGGGCTGTAAATTTCATAAGTAACCTGTGTCACACTGACCCGCTTGGTTTGTATCGAAAGGATTGACAGTGCCGTCTCCATTAGCTAGCAGTGGTCTCGTTGCTCTGTTATGACTACACTGCTTAGGCCAGTTGAGTCAAGAATGATTTTAGTGAGAACTATGCCAATCTATTAAAACAAAGACGAGACGCGCACTTTGGCACAGAGATAGATTATGGTCAGGAATAGCACATAGGATATCCCAGGAATATGTAACCTCGGGCTAATATTCGACATTCACGTGGGCGAAGCCGCTGGCAGAAGCTAGTATATTCATATTATGTTACAGAAATATCACGATATCAATAATATTTTTTTGGATTTTTGACAATAGACGCTTATATAATATCACTTCATCTGGGCCCTCTTGTCCACTATTAGTCTGACCAATTATAACAAGAAAATTTTAGCAAACATTGAAACATTCCTAATAAATTTTCCATTTCAAATTCATGTGTCTGTCGCGACCTTTTCTCTTGGCTTGTCACGTACCTACCCTTACGCACACACGCACCGCAATGTGCTTTTTATTCGACAAAATCACTTATTTTTGGACATCCTACCTCCGTTATTTTTGGCATGAATACGATAAAAGAAGAAGAAGAAGCAAAATTATTCTTTAAAAAAAAACTATTTTTAAAACAAGCTTTTATCGTATTCTTCTCAGCAAACCCTTTCATTTGATACCCATATCATGGCAGTGCACAAAAAAATTAAGTCCACCATCTTGGGCCGTCCGCCATATTAGATTCAGAATGACGTCGCTTAGCTAACCATGCATTGTCATCCAAACTAAACGTGTATGCAAAATTTCATCTTAATCGGTGACAGATAACTGCTTAAATTCAGTTGCAAGATTTGACCCGAACACACTTACATACATACATACATACATTGCAAGTTAAATAAAAGCTTGTAAAAATTAAAAGTCCCCGGCACATTTTTATTTTATGCTACATAAGTAGACACGCTTAGGTTGCCAATCTATTGAACACGTTATTATGACACGATATCTTGCGAAAACACCCCGATTCAAACGGTAAAACGCCCATAATTTTTGAACGGCTGAACCGATTCTCATCAAACATAGCTTAGAACACTCTCAAATTATATAAACGAAATAAAATTGGTTCATCGGTTTAAGAGTTATGATGCCACAAACAGAGACACAAATACATATAAACACAAATACACAAACACACAGGTACACACGTCAAACATATAACACCCCTCTTTTTCAGCGGGCGGTTAAGAAGCTAATGCTTAGGATAACAAGTGAGGGGTCTAAAAGCAAATCCGCCACTGTCCATTATGAACGAAAACTTAAGTATGAACGCCACCTAGTAGAGCTCGTTAAAACGAATTTATTACATTTAACAATTTAGATGCAATGTTCCCACTGTCCCATAGTAAATGATGTTTAAAAATTGAGGTAAGAAGCAAAAATGCCACTGTCCTTAACAAATCAGGTGCAAACGCGCCATTGTCCATTTTAGCCAATCACAGACCGCTAAAATCGGCATATTCAAGATGGCCGCAGATGATCGTGACTGTGATTTCGTTGTGAAACTGTGTCGGACTATTTTGTGTTTTAAAATTGCATTTCGTGATAAAACGTGTAAAAAATGGAAGAAAATGTAGTAGAAGTGACTCCAGAATGCGCTCGCAAAAAGGAAAGAGCACCAGAGACGTGGAAACGGGCTAGAGCAAAGTTTGAAAGGTAAGCATTTTTTCCTTACAATGGCGTGTGTTTGTACAATCAGCACGTAAAGTGAATCTTATTTTTGGATCGGTAATGCACGATTTTTCTTAAATATTCCAAGTTTTTTTTTTATTGGTTACTACCTGAGCCCATGACTCCATAAGAGTGTAAATCAGATAAAAATAATCCTTGTTTCTGTAATAAATAGGTACCTACCTAATTATTGTTTCTAGGAATCCAGCACTAAGCGGCAAAAAAGAATTTTTATTATTTTTATTCAGCCCATCTGTCTATCCGTGGATCTTTTATGACCCCATCTTGTGGGTATTTATTGAATAGGTCTCATAAAAGGCAGGTTATTTCAGACTACTTATGTTTACAGGTACTCTGCAAGAATGCCACCAGGTTTGCCACGCTGTAATCATGATGCGGAAAATAAACAGTTTAAATGTAGTAAATTGACGATGCTCGATGTACAAAAATTCCATGAAGAATTTTATAGGACAAAAAATAAAAAGGACCAAGATGCATTTTTATTGAAGCACTGCAGTGTGTCAATGGTGAAAAGACGCCGGCCAAGAGTAGGTCAGCGCCAGCCAACACGAAATATAACAAAATTATTTGTTCGGAAGAGAAATTCTGTGAAGTTATTACGAGTTTGCCAAAAAACTTTCATAACTATTTTGGGGGTTACCGAGCACAGAATAAGAAAAGTATCTCGAACATTTGCCAGCACAGGAACCGTAGTTCAAGAAAAAAGGGGTGGAGATCATACATCGGCCAAAAATGTGCATAAATTAAGAGAAGTCAAAAGATTTATAGAATCATTTCAGTGCTTGGAGTCACATTATTGCAGATCTACCATTATGAGAAAATATTTGCCATCTACTCTAAACATTCGGAAAATGTGGAGAATGTATAATCAGAGCAAAGAACTCCAAGTACGTGAATGTTATTTTAGATCAATCTTCAACACATGTTACAATCTGGGATTTGGAAGCCCTCGTACAGACACTTGTTCTAAGTGCAATGAGCTGCTTGAACGCATAAAAAAGTCAACAGATCCAACTGAAAAAGTAAATTTAATGACAGAGAAAAGGGTACACATGCTGAAGGCCAGAGCATTTTATCGACTGCTAAAAGAAAAAAGGGACGATTTAGTTGTGCTTTCTTTTGATTGTCAGAAAAATCAGGTTTTGCCTAAAATATCTGATCAGGCAGCATATTACAGTCGCCAATTATATATATATAATTTTGGAGTCGTAAAGTCGGTGCCAGAAAATACCTTGAACAGGGACAACGTAACGCTGTATACCTGGACTGAAGATGAATATCGTAAAGGCGCAAATGAAATAGCGTCAGCCGTCTATAACACGCTTCAAAATACAATGCTTAATGAAAATGTCAAAACTGTTCGACTGGTGGCGGATGGATGCGGCGCCCAGAACAAAAACAGTATTATGGTCGGTATGTGCTCCAAATGGTTAACTCAGGCACCGCACCATATTAAAACAGTCGAACTAGTTTTCCCCATTCCCGGTCACTCGTTTATTCCACCTGATCGGGTTTTCGGTCTTGTTGAGAAGGAAATAAAACGTATGGAGACCATTTTAAAACCTGCGGAATACATAGAAATCTTTAATAAATATGGGACTGTTGTGTTACTGAACAATGTTAAGGATTGGAAAACTGCTCTCGGAAATATAATTCGTCCACCGGGAAACTGGCACTTCCAATTTAACCAATGCAAAAGATTTTTCTTAAAACGAAACAGAAGCAATGATGTTTATGTAAGAGGGGAGCCTAACTATAACGCTGATATCGGAAGTTACAAGTCAGTTTTAAAGAGAGGAAAAACATTTATTGACCTGAATCCGGATTTGATAGAAAAAGACAAAGTTGCAGTAAAGAGAGATAAAATAAAAGATGTTGACGCTCTACTAAAAAAACACTTTGGCGATAATTGGGATTCTAGGGATGATTTAAACTTCTACAAGAAGGTAATGCTACGAGCAGATAACGAAACTGAAGATTGTGAAGATGAAGATGTCTGTGAAGTTGCAGTGCCTGATACGGACTTAAGAATTTAATTACCAACATAATTGAACTCAATCAATCAATTTACTTACGGACTTACGAATTCAATTGCGTAATAAAACTTAATTTGTTACTGTATTGCTGGTTTTTATAAAATAAACGTCTTTATTGAATAAAAAAAAATACAACAATCTGCCTTGTTTCGTTGACTGTACTTTATCTACTAATAATACGCTTAGAAGCAAATGCACTACTGTCCTTTCCCTTAGCTGCAAATTCGCCACTGTCCAATGTCAGTTAGACGCAGATTCACCACTGTCCAATGTGAGATGCAAAGTCACCACTGTCATGTCTGTTTATTAGGTTTTTATCGAATTTATATTAGTTTAGAATAGAATGCATATTGATTTCTATTTAAAATATCTTCCCAAACATTAAAAACATGCATTGCTATAGACAATCGAATATAATGTTGCTTTGCTAAAGTTTCTTCGAATGACCTAAATACAATTTATGGACAATGGCGCATTTGCTTTTAGCCCCCTCAAGTAATGAATGTTCTTTGATTTTGAACAGAAAAACGAGCGGCTGAATGACATTGAACTTCATGAAGTTCAGGTCGCTGGTACTAGTTTGGTATCAAGTGCTATAGGATACCACCACACAAAAAAAAAACATATAACTGACATAGCGGAAAACGATAGGCATGATGCACACGACATAACTGTAGGCACAGTACACACTACCCGTTGTATTGTGGTGTGGGGACGAGTCCCCAGGGTGTATCGCGCCCCTTATAGCCATATCTATCAAAACGTGTATAGATTTACATGTTATTACACATTACACCCAATTTACATACCCGCAATGCACTTTACGCTTCTCGCTTTGAACAACAAAGGCAAATGATGAGTAGGTAAAAATATGATTGCGTATGTTAAAGCTCAGACAAAATGGTAGCGTGAAAAAGTCAGTAATTGGCATAGGCTGGATGCGAAAGGAGAGAAGGTAGATATAGGTGCGGCGTATGTTAGGGGGTATGGAAGTTTTTATTCAGTGTATGTACTTATTTATTGCTCTATAAAACTATAATTTCTAACGGTCAAAACTAATAAAATAATTATAAAAAATAGAACTACTCGTAGTTTGTTGAGGCATTTTGTTTCTTAAGTTTGTAAAATGATGAAAAATAAAACTAAAATCAAAGTGTTTTTATTTTAACTTTTAAATTGCGTGGCGTTTCTTGCACGTGGAGAAGAAAGTACAAGAAACTCCACGAGTACAAGAGTGGAAAAAGAAATGGAAAAGAGCCATCAATAATTTTAATCCAATTATTTGGTTACATCATTCCTGATGGAAAATTACATATATGATATGAGAGCGATATAATAAGACGTGCGTGCAAAAGCTTTTAGTAAAACAGACAACCCCAAAACACAATAATTAATTTAAAAAAGGCCGAGGCAGCCAAGTTAAGACCAATCCAAACTGATGGCGCCCGTTCACGAATATAATGCATGGATTGGCACCACTCAGCTAAACCATCATGAAGGGAATCGAATGATCCACCATCAGAGAGACATTTGAGAGACCATGACACACTTTTAACTGCCAGGGCACATTCAAGTCAACGAACGACAAAATAGGCACAGTAAATGATAGATTTACAGTTGGTACATAGTACTCACATATTATGTGCTGTGCAGTTATCTATCTTCTATCTTCTATATATATAAAAATCAATTGCTGTTCGTTAGTCTCGGTAAAACTCAAAAACAGCTAGACATATTTGAATAATACTTTTTTTGTTTTGTTCGTCCGAATACAGGGAAGGCTTAAAAATAAAAATTGTTGACGTGGGAGGGTAGATAGGGTAGGTAATTAGAGTAGGTAATTAGGGTAGATAGGTAGGTAAGGTAGTTAGGTAGGTATGTAGGTAGGTAGGGTCGGTAGGTAGGGCAGGTAGGTAGGGCAGGTAGGTATAGGTAGGGTATGTAGGTAGGGGTGACGAGGGCGAAGCCGCGGGCACAACAAGTATGATACAAAAATAAATTGAGTATATACAAAACAAATATTACATTCATAGTCTTCAGCAGGTCCAACAATACTTCGAAACAATAATGTTTTGCTCATCACTCGTTTTTGCGCTGTAGTGGTTGTGGAGCAGGACTAGCATGAGCCAAGCATTTGTATCAGCGATGTAATCCCCAAACTTTAGGGCTCCCACACATAACTGCGATGCGATGCGAATTGCTGCGATGCGATTTTGTCCGGCAAAGCGTTAGTTCAGATGACCATACCTTCAACGGTATTCAGCCGTATAGCGCGCAAGCGTGATGGACGACTTACGATGACCGATCTGGCGAACAAGAAAACGATTGATCGGAATTGAAACGGGAATTCGCGCGATGTTTTATGTTAATCTTAGTAAGATCTGTAATCAATTACTTATTCGTCTTCTTCATTCTTAATCTATAAACAATAATTTAATAAATTTTGCAAAAATTGATGATATTTAAATTCATCATCATCATATCGGCCGAAAGACGTCCACTGCTGGACATAAGCCTCCTCCAAGCGTCGCCACATTGACCGGTCCCGTGCGTCTCGCAACCAGCGGTGCCCTGCCCACTGCCACTATAAAAATAAAATAAATAAAATTATAATAATAATAATTATTTACAATAATTTAATTTCCACATTTAAATTATTGTAAAATATTTTATTGTTTGTTTAGTTCATTTGAACGATTGCACTAGTTTGGAGCGTGCCTGCCTGCATAGTGTGCGTTTTATACAAGTTATTTTTTTTTTTTTTTTTTTTTTTTTTTTTTTTTATATAGGCTCGCGCTTGACCACCATCTCACCTGATGGTAAGCGATGATGTGTCGTCGTGTGTAATTTCGTCTCATTCAGTTCTAGAAAGTGGTTTACCTTTAACAAAGGAAGAGCTAGTCTAGTAAATTACTCCACTAATGAAAATATACACTATTGATTAGCGTCATAGGCAAGTTTTATCCCGTAAAAATTAACGGTATCAGCGGGGTTAGGATAAGAGCGCTTTCTTGTCCTACCCAACTGGTACCGTCCATTTAAGCCACGGGGAGATCTAGTACCATCCAGCTTTACTTGATATTTTCAGTACCTTTCCTAAGCTCCGAGAAAAGTAATCACAACTCACAGAAAAATAAACAGTTTTAAGAACACAGTAACGTCACTATCAAGTCAATACCGTAGACGAAGGTCGTAAATCTAACATCGTATCCTTGCTGTATTTACCACAAACGGCCAAACTTCTCCCAAAAGACCATATTACCAGCAATAATATCGTAAACAAGATAAGCTCTTGAATTTATGGAGTAGGACCTACCTAAACTGATGTCAAAAACCAGAGTCGGGTAAAAAGCCTGGGGCGCGGTCCGGGTCGCGATATAGGAGTATATATCATTTTGTATATGTCATGTATAATATGACGAATTTATATTTGTAATTCATCTTGGTTTAACATCAGGTACTTTCGTGAAACTGGAAATTTTAAAAGCTTCGTTTTTATATTTTTTTGTACTTAGTATTTATTTTGACCACGAAATATGCCAGTCGTTTAATATAGACGCGTATTATCCCTCCCTTGTCTGTATTCTCCGAAGGGACCACAAAGGGTTAAAATCCACATTTGTAGCCCCTCGGTTACTGATAAGTATTTATGATTATTTCTAGCATGATACGGGGATATTATTTATTTAAGAAAACCCAAGTCGCAGTTAAAATCTATGGTTGGTTTTTAGTTTTATGTTTCCTTTATAAATTAAACTTATGATGTACAATAAAATATATAATAAATAAATTAAATAAATTATAGCTTCTGCCAGCAGCGTAATAACAGGGTAAAATGTGACCTAATCCAGGACATCGATCAATCAATAAAAAAACAATTATTAGCGATCTAATACATTATATTTATTATCGATCGAGGATGTTTTGTCATTAACAAACATCCAAACAAACAGACGTTCACATTTATAATATTAGTAGGAGATAGGATAAACATAAACTTAAAAATAATACGAGCTTTCAAAATAAAGTTAATAAAAATAAAAATCACACGAAACCAAACAAAAATATTGCGTTATTTGACCTAGATTTACTCTGTCATGTTTCAACGTTTCAATAAATCCAGCCACGAAAAGTCTCGTTAATCCAGGATTACCTTTATGCCTGGATTACAATACATATACCAACCAATAACATGACATTACAATATTGTAGATTGTGTCGCAAGCTCAAAATAACATCAATATTATACAAATAGTTCCTGTATGTATGAGTTAATAACATTGAATGATTGTATATACTAAGTAATTCAACAATTTATTTAGCCTTTGCCGAACTATTTGTGTTGCAGTCAGCTTCCATTTTAAACGAATGGTAGCAGAATACCATTATTTATATGCAGCGAATGTCTTTTTAATTGGGACAATCCCACCGCACTATTCCCAAACCACTGCAACTCCTGAAAGCCAGAATCAACAGTGGCGACCACCAGAAAAGCGCCGAGGCAATGAAGCTCGACGAAGTCCCAGAGAATGAATTTAACTGTCTTGGATCCCGCAACGAAATTAATCAGAAAAGAATAACGGAGGAGAAGGGAAAAAAAAAAAACAAGCAGCGAATGTCTATCACTCCTTTGAGGAGGAGATATAGGCAGTCTCTCCATATAAACAGGCAGTCTATCCAGTAACAATGCGATACCATGGCGATACCCCGTAAGACGATTAGTGTTTGGGCTACACGCCAATCCTGGCAAAGAATCCTTATCCATGACATGTTCCTTTCCTATTTCAAATTTGCCGCGCATCGCCGCGCCGCGCGCCCTTACAACTGATCTGTCAGAAAGAGAGAGTAAACAGTGGCTCCAACGAAAGAACGTTTCTTTTCAAATTCAATATGGCGATTTAGCTTCTTAATTCCGCGCGCGCGAGTGTTCGTTTGTGTGTGATTCTAGTGAAGACCCTCGTGAAAAGGATAGGTAAACACAGACTTTATCGCCGGTGGATATTTCTTCATGCGGGGAGTCCTTCTGATCATCCATTCTGTATCCTGGTAATGGCCCGACGGTTCCCTCGCTCATTAAGCGTAGTCAAATTTACGTTGCGCGATGTCTACGTTGTAGAATCAGCCTTTCTTCACGAGTATCTAACAATTAGTGTCAATTACATACGTATATTATGATGAAAAAATAAGCAAATATCATAAAACGGTCATAGTTCCACCACCGTCTATCTTGACTTTACTTCTTCTGCTTTTCATGTGAGGATGTGGCCTCCTTTGGTGTCAAAGTTAAAGAGTGCGCTGGGAAACCCACAGGCCTCTGACTTGGCTATTTCAGACTTATATTAACTATATAAGTCCAGGTTTCCTCACGATGTTTTCCTTCACCGTTGCCTGAGATGTCCAAGATAAACTTAGAAAGTAGATAGGAATTTGAAATAGACACATTGGTACCTGCCCAGATTTGAACCAACGATCTCAAGCACAAGAGGCGAAGGTCTTAGCTACTGGGCCACCACGACATAGCTACAGACACAACAAAACTGCAACAATAACAATATATAATAATATATAAAAGCTTGATATTTATTAAAAAACTAGCTTCTGCCAGTGGCTTCGCCCGCTTAAGTAGAAAATTATCCCAAGGGTCATATTCCCGGGATAAAAACTATCCTATGTGCCATTCCAAACTATAATCTCTTTGCCAAATTTCATCCATATCCGTTCAGCTGTTTGAGCGTGAAGAAGTAACAAACATACAAACACACACTCTCACAAACCTTCGCCTTTATAATATTAGTGTGATACATTACCACGAGCAACAAACGCGTGAACAATTTCAGTTCAATCGAACACCGAGAAGTGGGCCATATTTAACTTGCAAGATTTGATTACAGACACCGGCAGGCTTTACGTATCTTTTGCAAAATAATTGCTCTTCCATACAGAAGTTTAAAAGTTGTTGGCGGTTTTCTTTATAAATAACTGCATTTGACAAACAGCGATCGATTAGCAAACGATTGTGTAGGATCTACCACACCTACACTGCAGGTAATGCCGACTTTTATGACATAAAGCGTTTGATCGCTATCGTTTTGCTCTTGAAAAAGATACGTAATAAGCCTGCCGGACAGGTAAAACTGAAAATCAAACCTCGTCAAAATACAGTAATGGCATGTTTTCTTCTCCACACTACTAATCAAGACAAGATCCTAAAATCAATCTCAAAGCATTTCTTAAAATAACACCAATAACACTCTTGAAATGTCAAGAAGCCCGTCTGTCAGAAAGATGAAGATAGTTGCACGTTCCAAAGGACGTATGTCTGCAATAGGTACTCAATTTACTTGTCCTTAGAATAGAATTCGTGGTTTCTCGATTATCAGTTTCAGAGAACAATTAGGATTAACAATCACTTGAACAATTGCTATAAGCTGTGTTATTCTATCATAAACATTTCACCGTGAAAGCAAAGATGAAGTGAGTCTGAAATAATCTGTCATTGACCTTTGCAAATACCTGTTACCATACCTGGAAAATTGCGTGTACACTATGTTCTTATGAGTCCAAAGACCCCTAAGAACTTTCCCGAAAAACTAGAAAAAAGAATATTGTGCAAAGTGACAGCAATTTCAAGAAAATTTAGCACATTACTCATTTATGAGACGTGTGGTTTTCCTCGCGCTGTTTCCTTTCAGCTAGCAGTGATTAATTGTTCGCGGCGTGGTTAACGTGGGCTAATAATAATAAAATCCTCGACCATTATAGCATTTTCAGCCTTTTAAACACATTTTATCTACACTCACAGCGTAATGTTTCAAATATGAATTAATAAAATATTGTGTAATCACGTACTTTTTTTAGGCGATAGGGAAAATTAAAAAAAATATAACTTTTTCATCTCAGCACCTCAAACAAGCAGGTTTTGCTTTTTAAAGACAGTGAGCAAAATTCGATTTTGCTGCGAGCGTAAGACAAAATAACGTTTTAATTATTTTTTTTAAATGCCGAGAACAGTGCTGGGTCTATTCACAACATTCGAAAGATTTGAACCTCACTTTATTCTGTCACTTTCACTTCGATACGAAAAAAACGAGAGATAGAAACAATTCGATTCGAATTTCGATTTTCAAATTCCATATATAATAGGCCCAAAAAAGAAACCAACAATAAAACGTTCGAATGCACATAATAACTGTAAAATTTCAAATCATTTGTTAATATTTAATGTAGAATATTATACTATTTTTTTAATAATTAATTATATTTCTAAGTATCTACTAAATTATTTAAAGTTATAACAATCTTTTGAACACACTTGCTCATAAAGTGGCTCTAATTTCACCGCAATTAGGTACATAATGACGCCTATAATCAAACTGTGACTTTTTCATTGCTATTATTCACAAGTGAGTTATAGAGTATTTATTTTTATTTTGTTGATGTGTTTTTTAAAAACTCAAATATAACTTTTGTTTTCTCTGGAATAAACAAAACTTGAAATGCCCCATTTTGTACGTGGCTAAAACGCTATCCGCGAAAAGCCAAAAAAAAGAAACCTCATTCTTTTAGTCTATGGCCTATCGCCATTGTTAGATGCGCGCGCATAGGAAAACTGATTAATTTTTCCCGCCATTAATAAATCTTTTTCACAATTCGTTTTTACTGTTGAAAATGATTTTTTAGTATTATTTTCTTCACAAGTGTGATGAAAAACGTCGTATGATACACGTGTGTATCGATGATTACCGTCCTCGGCTCTCTTAAGACCCTTACCTAACGGCTCGGGTCTCAATGGCGCCTCAGCGGTAATCACCAACATTGCACACATGTACCATAATGTACTATTATTGTGACAGAATAATTTAGTAATAGTTAGGAAATTGCACCTGCGGTGTGCAATTTCCGGACGTATATTTAAAAATTTGCGGGCTTTAAATTTTTTATTATTTTCTTCTTCAATACCTACATACATCATACTTTATACACGTTGGATATTATTAAAATAATAATAAATAAATATAGGTGAATCCAGTGACGAAGACTGCTATTTAACAACGGAAGAATTGAAGCAGTGCATGTCATCGAAAAGTATTCGGACAAATTACTGTTAGTCAACTTGCAGAGTACAAAGACGAACATTGACAGGTCCTTTGTTATCCATTGGAGGTCGAATACGGTCGCGGAAGGATATATTGAGGGTTCGATCCAAAATAAATATAAAATCTGTAAGCGTATAGTAGAGACCATAAGCTTGAAACAGACCTCAGATCCTCGGTCTCGCCCGTCTACTTCCAGAGTCACGAATACCGGCGCTGAGTCACCTACTTTCACTATCCTCCCGTCACAATCCACAAGTAAGGAAGCCGAAACCTCAGCGAATACTCAAACTCAAGTGGCTAACACAACAACGATATTGTTTTGTTAACCACTTGAGTTTGAGTCCAGAAAAATCCAAACAAAACTGTTACTTTTAATTTGCAAAACTGCAATAATTTAGTTACACGAGACCAAAGTTATTTGCATCTCGTTTCTTTGAATCCCTCGCTGTGATCAGGATTCTAACCTAGAATCACTCGCTCATGATTCAATTATACCAACGCCCAACGTTTCAGCATATGTCCTGCCCATTTCCATTAAAGTGTTTTGCATACTTTATTCACATCTTTAAATTTAGTTACATTTTAATTTTGTATAATCTAATTTTATTTTTTCTTCTTACGCCGTTTACACTTCTCTCTATTCCATTTTGTAGAGAGAAGAATAAAGAACTCAATTATTATAGTATAAAAATACCAGCCTGTTACTCCCCACTGCAGGACAAGGGCACCAGAGAAGCCACGAGTATTAATCACCACTCTTGCTGTGAATTTAAAATATTTTTCAAAGATAATATTTGCGTTCGAGATCCACATAAGTATTGCGGTAGATTTCAGTTGACCCATCTCCCATCTAATAAGTTTAACTCGAGCGTGAAGTGTCGCCTGGCACCCCGCCAGTATTACTGCCAAATAGATATCTTTTATTCAGTAAAGCTCAAACTTTTCTCAGCATAAATTCCACAACTAGAGGGAGCCTTCATGAAAATGTAATGAGGAAGAACTATTTATGGCTAATCCTTTCGAAACAAACTGCACGACCGTTGTCCGTTTCAGTTTACGCATGGTCGTTGCAAGAAAGTGTCTAGTGGCATTGCTGGTTGGTAAAAAGCGGTGGTGCGAGACAAGGATCGATGTATATTTTAATGTGAGTGCGAAAGAGAGGGACCTGCTAAAGACAGACGAATGAGCTGGAGCGCAGAGTGAATTTTTGAATTGCAAATGGGGGAAATGAAACCGCCGCCGCCTCGGTCGACTCCGCCGCCGCCAGGCCGCCACCCTCAGACCTCTTCCGGCGTTATAATCATCGTTAATAACAGTGGAGTACTTTAATGAATTTATGTAGTGATCAAAGTAAGAAGCTAATTCGAGGCAAGTTTAACTCACACGTTTCTATAGGGTTTAGGGATTATTACTTAATCCCCATTTCGTGTTTATGTTGCTTCAGCATTTGTTAAACAAAATGGACCAACTGAATTAGTTGAGAGCTAAGTTTGTTTTGTTGGTTTATTTTAAACAGAATAAATTATTCAAATCTAGGCATTTTTTGTGCGCTATCGAATCGTCTGGTGTACTAATCTAATTAAAGTTAATGTTGGCAATTCTGCGTTGGAATGCCAATTTACTTTCAGACGGTATGTTTGTAGTCAAAGCACGGAGCTTTTAGTGACAACACACAAAATAAAGGATTCATAAGACCATTTAACATTGTCTAACTAAACACAAGCGACAGAGATTACAAATATGCGGCTTTAATTATAAACCTGACTCGTTGGTTATTATTATTTCTTGCAGAAAAATGACCTTGTGAAAATAGAGCCAAGTTCTTTAATTACACTATGAGTCTGAGATAATTTTGTTGTTTTTGTTTTCGTTCAATTAGCTTATGCAAACGAAACAAATAAAACGGATCTAAGTACTTAACATGCTTCTAGTAATCTAGAAATTTACTTAATCACAAGTCAATGGGGAAAACCACCACAAAGAAAAAAATGCTTAGTCATAAAGTTATTTTCGTTTACCAAAATTAAAATAAATTATTACGTGTAAAAGAAAATATAGTGTGAATGAATTCTTATTAAAATTCAATTACCGTAAAAGCCATATTTACAAATACCTCAGAATCGTAAGGGCGCGATAAACCGATCGTGAATTTTATGATGCGACAACGCCCGATCTCCGCGCAACCGTGTCGTTGCTCTCTCCTCCGAGACTTCGTAATCCACACTGTTTGGAAATATACTGTCATGTAGATAAAATCTTGAGAACACAAACATTATGAACAAGTGTGAGTCGGAATCGCGCACGAATGGTTCCGTACCATTACCGCAAAAAATACCAAAAAAATCACGTTTTTTGTATGAGAGGCCCACTTAAATATTTATTTTATTCTGTTTTAGTATTTGTTGTTATAGCGGAAACAGAAATACATCATCTGTGAAAATTTTAACTGTCTAGCTATCACGGACCGCGGAGTAATAGGGTCCCGTTTTTACCCTTTGGATACGGAATCCTAAAAAATGGTTTAGTCTGATTACTGTTACTAGTTATAATCCTGAGAATGTTTATTAAATAATTCAGAATAATATTGAAACCTATAACTTTTCTCATAAAATAATCTCTGAATGTTTTCAAAATGCATTACCAAGTTTCTAGGTATAACACATTTGTTATACCCAGATACTCGGTTATTCAAACAAATAACACTACTACATATTCTATTTACATATTCCGTGGAAAAAAGAGTGTTACTAGAATAATGTCATTATCGTAACAACTATTTAGGTAATAATGGAAAGATAAAACATCGAACTATTATTTTGAAAAGGGGCATTGAAAGACTCCCATCCGCGGATATAAAAGCGAAAAACATGCACCATTCTATCCATAATCGCAAGTGCATAGCCACCACCTACTCCTGTACTGAATCTGAAGAGATAAACTACTTACAGTTCTCTATATATCTATTGACAAAAATGCGGAACTTGATATATCAATTGATTATGACTCCATATGCGTTGCTAGTGAACCTTTACGTTGGCCGTGTGATACCAAAAACATATCTGAAGAAGTCAGCGGATTCATGGCTCAAAGCTTTACTAATTTCGGTAAACATAATAATATCAACCTTAATTTTGATAAAAGTGTGCGATACCATTAACGTGATGTGTGCTGCAAGGGAAATGGAAATGATAGAGGCACCGCAGAACCAATTCGAAAACGACCCTCCACTACGAAAGAATCTGACATCCAACGAGATAATATTCTGAGCGGTCCCAGAAGAATTCTCCAAGCCCCGATTTCTGCATTAAGCATTTGAAGTTGTCTCCAAATACTGAAAAGAGAAACCTGTAATATTAAAGCTTATTCATATATTCATATTCATTTATTTGCTCTAGCATGTGTATACATACAAGAATACAATAACGGGCATGCAGGATAACAAAGAAAAAAACACAGGTTCAGACATGTTTGCCACGTATTGTGGCGTGCAAATATGATTGTCAATTACACATTTCAGCCAATATCATTAAAATAAAAATGTCAACAGTTATAACAAATAATCAAATAAAACTCCATGTCAAAATAAAAACTAAAGTCAGCAAAAGCATTAATATTATAGTATAATTATTGAAGAATGTCATGAAGTCAAATTAATAATTAAAGAAACTTCTGGTTCTTAATACCTAGATATATTAGACATTAGTGTTAATCTTTGCCTAACACAACATAAGTAGAAGACGTCGACCGACGGGGAAGTGCACGTGGTTTCGACTGAAAAAATCGCGCTCGTGTGTACGCGCCCTAAAAGAACTTGACTGATGCACTACCGAGCAGGGATAGCTAAAATTTAATTCTAGTGAGGAGCATTCCGCCGCAGATTGCATTCCTTTCTCGGCGGTGGCACCGCTCGCACTTGACGACCCCTGGATGGAAGTTTAAGTGTTCATACAGAGACTTTATTACTAATTTCGTGTCTGTTATAATTACCACCGTATTATTTTAATTACGTACATATTATGTGCATGTTTTTCTTGATTAATATTCATAAATAGCTACAGACCACACATTTTTGACTGCATTTGAAAAATGTTTGGGGTTGACCAAATTACCGCTTATTTCGGTAGCCAACCCCACATTGGCTGATAGAAAGTCCCATTGTCTGGACAATATATTACAGGTAAATATAATTTATTTCAGTTTTAATTTCTTTTAGTTATAATTTTATTTTTGTATGCTATGTCTATCGCAAAATATATAATAAATATTCCTGGCAAGAAAAAAAAAATTAAAAAACTAAATTCACGGTGAAAAAAATCTAAATTAATTGGAGCAGCTCAATCCCAAGCCTTTTTGTCCTCAACGTAATCTTTAATGTTATAAAACGCTTTCTTGCACAACTTACGTTTAATGAATGATTTGAATTTACTAACACTTAGACCTTGTACGTGGGTTGGAAGCTTATTATAAAAGCGTACACATTGACATCTAAACAACAAAACTCTTCACACTTTTCACTTTGTAGCTTTTTAATTGGAAGTCGATAGATTTTTTTTGCAAAAAAGTTTTTTTACTACCACACTATTGACGATTACAATGTTTATAACCGATTTTATGTTTAAGTTTAATAGCAATCGTTAAGTTCACCTTAAGCGACCTTCTTTTCGACTGCACCTGACTTTTACTGCACAATTTGGCTTTAGACCTTACTGTAAGGTACCTATAATAAAATTAAATGATTAAGGGAAGGCTCATATCTGACGTAAAATACGTCGAGCGTATCATCGGACGCACTAACGTATGAGAATAACGGTTGAGTGTGAACGGTGTTTTTCTATACATTTGTCTGTTCTCGACGCGACGCATTTTCCGTCAGATATGAACCTTCCCTTAGTCCATATTAAAATGAAGGCACCTCACTAAATGCTAGCAATAACTCCGGAAAGGAAAATGCGTAAGGCCCACTTGCACAACTCATCACAAGATGCGCTTACGCATAACGTAGTTATTTAAAAAGTCGTCCTGTATCTGTTATTTTCAAATAATTGACGGAAATCGCACGCACGGCGCAGTGGTTGAGCGATTGACTGCTGCGCTGCGTGTCGCGGGTTCGATTCCCGCACGGAACAAATATTTGTATGACCTACAGATAGTTGTTTCGGCTCTGGGTGTTTGTGTTTGTGAGTTTATATGATTGTAAACGCACCCACGATACAGGAAGAAATTCCTAGAGTGGGGCAACGTTTTTTTTAAAAAAGAAAGAAATAAAGCATACATCTAAAGTTGTCAAAAAATAAAAGGCCCGTTTTGACAGCTATAAAAATACTTAATAATAATTAAACTTGATGCTTGTGAGTGACACTCTTTGTCATAGTGTATCGGTAACAATATTTAATTAGGATTTTGAATTTGATTTTTCAATTTCTTACGTAGAAAGTTATCGTGGCATGTAAAATGAGAAACGTCAACTTCTTAGATTGAATTACGCTCATTTAAATAACGTATTTGTCTTTTCTTTTTATTTTTCTATTATTGACTCGCGCTTGACCACTATCTCACCTGATGGTAAGCGATGATGTGGTCTACGATGGAGCACGCTTGCCTATTAGTAACCTATTCACTCTTGACTTAAAGACCCCTAGATTGTAGCTATCGGGAAACACAGACTCCGGCAGGGAATTCCACTCCTTAGCCGTACGCATAATAAAAGTATTCTCAAAACGTTTAGTGCGTATGGGTGGGATGTCCACCATGTACCGATGGCGCATCGCCGTACGTCTGGTAGTCCGATGATGAAACGGGCTGGGCGGAATTAGATCATGCAATTCCATCGTACACTCCCCGAAATGTAACCGATAAAAACCGACAAGCTGGCAACTCGGCGACGATGTTCCTGGCTCTGGAGCTTTGACTTAGCCAGTGCCTCATCACCGATGAGCTTCATCTGTCAGTAGATTTGCTTACTAGAGATAGGAAATTGACATTATTATGTCAAAATTCTAACTCT
This sequence comes from Anorthoa munda, assembly GCA_945859665.1. Classification (NCBI taxonomy): domain Eukaryota; kingdom Metazoa; phylum Arthropoda; class Insecta; order Lepidoptera; family Noctuidae; genus Anorthoa; species Anorthoa munda. Next base: position 11,057,182 of record OX243900.1, on the reverse strand, counting down.
AATAGGCATTAGGAAAGTCTACTGACAGATAGGTTATTGAAATCGACTGTTAAAAATTACTGATGCAAGTGGCCCATACTTTAATTTTAACAAATTAGTGATTTCAAACCTAAAAACTTTAAAACAACTTAAATTGCTGTTCCTATTCGATACTTGCTTGTTCCTTGTCAAATACTTTGTGTCACGTCAAAGTCTAATACAATGAAGTCCACAATACATCCTAGTTTTCGAACATAGGCCGGAAGATTTATTCTAACAAGATACATTGTCCCCAAGGGATATCGAATGAACTCCGAGGAAAGGATTTCAAGTTTTTCTGTACAACATATACCAGTGAATTTATGTCCATAACTGTTTAACGTAAATATACGGTCTCTTGGCAACATACGGGTTCGGTAGTGTAAAATAACTATGAAAAGCGGAAAATTTTATTTAAGAAATGAAATATTTAAAATAATTATCCCATTTTTTTGGTTTATAAAATGCGAACACTGCGTTTGTGATTTGTTTGTGAAGTTTATATGAGATTTTTTTTTTTTCTGAAAAAAGACACCAAACAACTTGAAAGTATAGGGAAAAGTGTGTTTGTTCTATATGATTTTTTTACGGTGTATAATAAAATTTATAAAAAACTTATAACCCACCCGGCTTCATCATCAGCCTATAGCAGTCCACTGCTGGACATAGGCGTCTCCAATTCCACGCCATTTGGTTCGATTTTCGGCAACTGTCATCCAGCTGTTACCAGCCACCCTGCGAATGTCGTCGCTCCACCTAGCCTGAGGGCGCCCTACCTTACGTTTACCAGGTCGCAGCCTCCACTCAAGAAAACGTTTACCCCAACGGTCATCGGTTCTACGACTTATATGGCCTGCCCATTGCCACTTCAGCTTACTTATTCTGTGAGCTATGTCGACAACTTTGGTTCTCTGCCGGATCACCTCATTTCTGATTCGATCCCTTAGAGAGACTCCGAGCATAGCCCTTTCCATAGCTCGCTGAGCAACTTTGAACTGATGAACCAGCCGTATTGTGAGTGTCCACGTCTCGGCACCGTAGGTCATAACAGGTAGGACGCACTGGTTGAAGACTTTAGTCTTCAGGCTTTGCGGGATGCGCGACGAGAAGACTCGACGAAGTTTTCCAAACGCTGCCCAGCCCAGCTGTATTCTTCTGCTAGCCTCCTTCTTAAAGTTGTTCTTACCAAACTGCAAAGTTTGCCCGAGGTAAACGAAACGACAATATCCCCACTCGATTTAGCCAGCTTCGTCAGATGGCTCCTCCCAAGTGGCTGGAAGAACACTTTTGACCCCCGGTTTTGCTCAATCGCTTTCTCTATAGAGAGCGTATTGGATCGTCGGAGATCACGTCGTGCCAGTTTCCTAATGTTTTTGTTGAGTGCCCGCTGTTCTGGCGAAGTGGCTGGTGGATTTTCACGTCGCTCCGTCATGAGCTTTAGAGTCTCTTCCGAAAGTTTAGACTTCCGGCCCGTACGCCGCATCTTACAAAATCTCTTACCTTCCTCCCTGAGGGTTTGCACCATTTGGTCGAGTGTCTGGTCAACGTCGTCTGTGGTTTCCACGACAGCGAACCGGTTCTTTAGGTCTGACTGGAACGCTTCAGATCCTAACATAGTTTGAAGCATGTTTGGACGGAGCCTAGACTTCATCAAACGAGTTCTCTCAAGTTGATATTCAGAGAGCCTCGTACAAGTCTGTGATCGCTGCCGGTATTAAACCGGTAGATTATTAGCCGGTAGATCACTGAGACATCCCTGAATATATGCTTTTTATCTGTTATGATGAAGTCTATCTCATTTTTGGTCATAGTGTCGGGGCTTTGCCACGTCCACTTCCTTTGGGGCTGTTTCTTAAAAAAGGAATTCATAACGAAAAGCCCCTCCTTCTCTAGTAAGTTGACAAGCATTTGCCCCCTATGATTTCTGCTGCCAAACCCGCAGGTATCCTACTACCGATTCGCTGCAATTCTGTACTCCCACTTTAGCGTTAAAATCCCCCATGACAACGCTGTAGTGGGTCTTAGTGGTGGAGTGCAAGGCCTTGTAAATGTCCACGAACATTTCCTCCATTTCGTCGTCCAAGTGCGCCGAGGTCGGTGCGTAGACTTGCACAACCTTGAGGCTATACCTCTCGGTTAGCTTTAATATGAGGTACGCTACCCTGTTCGACACACTGGAGACTTACACAACGTTGCCACAGATTGATTTGTTAACCAGGAACCCGACACCGCCTTGGGATAGATGGTCTCCCTCTCGGAAATACATAAGGTGGCCCGATTCAAGAGTTATTGTGTCCTCTCCCTCTCTTCGGACTTCACTCAACCCCAGAATGTGCCACCTTATATTCTCGAGCTCCTGTTCAAGCTGCACGAGGTGTTCGTCAAGCCGTAACGTGCGTCCATTGTACGTAGCCACGGTCAGTTTTGTTTTTTATTTTGGCGGCCGTAGTCCGTAACCCGGAGATTCTTCGCACCCCAGAGTGCCCTGCCGCTACCGTGACCGCCGCCATAATCAGGAATAACAGCAGGGCGGCCGGGAACTGGGGGCCGTGGCTTCTTTTGACTTGCCATAACATTGGAGGGTTTGCCCATAATCGCCACGCTGGGCATGCGGGTTGGCGATCGCAGATCGCAGTTTCTCACACTGGTGACGCTGCTGCCTGTCACCAGTCTTTGCCATTTGACTGCGAAGATTTGTTGGAATGGTTATACCGCCATTTGTCGGTTGTCGTCAGAGCCTCGTTTGTTGATCGGCAGGATGCACCACGAGCAGGTGAGGTTGACTTGGGGTGCTAAGTTTGCGAGTGCGCCCCCTTACATCCCCCCCCTTACACCCGCCCGGCTTCACCCGTGACAAATTATACACAAAAGCCTTCCACGTTTCTCACTGTTTCTATTCATAAAACTGCATGAAGATCCGTTCAGTTATTTTTGAGTTTATCGCGTACAGACGCGGCGGGGGACTTCAGTGTTATAATATGTAGTATGTTATATGATAATAAATAAATAAAAGTTGGAAACTATGCAAAAAAACTAGTTTCAAATCTGTACTGGCCCTTCAAATACTTTTCAACCACCGAGTTCCCAAGCAGTCATCTTTATTTTTTTTTAATACGTCCCCCAACACTAACTCTATCTAAGCCATTAACTTTTCCCGTTCCAAGCAGTACAACGACCTTTCTAGATGAACAAGTTTTTCACCAAAAATAATGAAGTTAGAGAATTTCTCTAATAACACTATCAAACAGTGGTGAACCTCACATACTTAACTCAGGTATTTGGGTTTTCGCGAGACTTGATTAAAATAATAATTGCTTACCTACTGGGTCCGCTAGACGCCGTCATTACAACACTACCCTAAATATTTTGAGCTGTTATTCGTACGGTTCACGGCACTAAGCCTGAACTTGTAAATGAATTTGTTACATTCTTTGGGAGAGTAAAGCGTTTGATTTCATTAAGGATTTGCGTGGATTGTTAATGAGATTTGAAATTGAGATGCTAGTGTAGGTATTTATAATGTATTTGACTAGGTAGGAACAATCCAGATTACAGCAATCCAGAATATTCTCAGTCCTTTTAATGGAAACTAAGTCCACATCAATCGATTCAGTGACCATGAAAAAGAGACGAAACTATGAAACAACAACAACTAATGTCAATAAGAATCTCTTATGGAACTATTTAAAAATATTAATTGATGCCAATTCATTTATAAAAATATTATGTATGTAAAAATATACATTACTTTAGTAAAGTCAATGATAGACACAATTGTTATACGAGAAATAAAGATAAGTTAGATAAACCATCTTATAGATTAGGTAAAGTACACTCATCTTCCATGGGGTACTGTGTTAAATTCTATAACAAAATACCTTGTGATATATTAAAACTAAATGAAAGTAAATTTAAAACCTCAGTTAAAAGCACACTTTTTAAACAAGCATATTACACATTAGATGATTATATTCAAGATAAGAATGCTTGTAAACATGCTGGTCCTGCTCTATCTTTAGTGTAGACAAAATCAAATTTGTTAATTTATATACATATTCATAATTTCTGTATGTTGTTTTTGTTTAAGAAATTTACTCACACAATTGTTCCGATGTTGTTGAACGGTTGAACCTATGTTTGCATTATTTGTATGTATGTGAGAACCATGTTCCTATGTATCAAATTAATGAATTTACCTGTTAATGCTTTTAATACTTTATACGTAAACGTAGTATAGTAAGTAGTGCTATTCAGGGTGCATCTTACTCACACATATGAATTTATTAATGTATGTACTTATGTAAATATTGTAAACCACTTATTATTTTTAAAAGAGTAAGTATGGAGATTCTTGTGGTTCTTCTCCTTAACAAGCTACTTTTCCGAATGCACAGTAGAATAAATTTTTATTACGTGTAAATTTTAATTTTTGACGTTCAAAAGTGCCGCTTAATGACCTAGTTAAATATTTTTGACTTTGACTTTGAATAATAAAACAAGTTTTATTTGTAATAAAATGTTTTTGATTCAATTTGATTGCGTCAAGTTGAAATAAATTTCGTAAAAGGCTTAGGCTTTAATTTAGAAGTTCTTTGAAAAACAATATATCACGGGAATTTAACGCGATGATTTCGATAATTTATTTACCTATTTAACCCAACGTTTCGGCCGTGTTGCAACGACCGTGGTCCCGGGTAGACTGGTGTCTCGGTGTACTGGCTCCGTTGGTGTAGAAAATTCTTCCTCTACCCTCACATTTCTACACACAACACTGATCGTGTCCTTATTCTGTAAGTTCGCCGACTGTACAAAGCGAGGTAATGTTTTTTGAATCACTGGATTCCACGCCATGGATAATTTGTAACCGTCATCCCGTTTGAATTTCTCGTGATATATTGTTTTTCAATTACGAAACGAAAGTGTTAAAGTTAATAGAAGTTCTTTTTTTGTCATTATGCCTGTTTTGAAAATTATAAAAGAGAAAAGACTGTTATATCATTCCATAATAATAATAAAAATTCTTTATTTATCTCGACATCAAAATACAGTGACTAATCATAATACGTAACCTTGTATGGAGAAGGGTGTCTGAGATAGGTAAGGCCCTGTGTTACAGATCACCCATTTTACATAAATCATGAAATAGTTTGTGTGTGTACTCATTACAAAATCGAAATTTAAGTTTAAAGAAGAATACAATTAAATCAAATTTAAAGAAAATTAAAATCAAAATCAAAGAGAATTAAAATCAATGAGAAATAAAATCAAAATCAAAGAAAATTTAAATATAAAAATTCTGTAAAAAAAATTTCAAAAGAAGTATCTTATTCACTAAAAAGTATGAACCTACAAACAATAAGTACCTATGTAGCTATAAAAATGAGTAAAACAAAAATGAGAATGGAGAAATGAGAATGATGTGTTCATGAGTGATTGTATAAGTGTAATGTGAGGGTGTAAATGTGTGAGTGAGTGTAAATGTTATGAGTTTATGACACTGGTTTTAATATATTTTCCGTGGAAATGTAGTCAAGGTTAAACAGCCAATTCCTTAATTTCCTTTTACAAACCTCTTTTGTATGCATGTATATATATAGTTTATTATTAATAGAGTTGTACAGAAAAGTACCAAGAAAGCAGAAAAACCTTTGAGAGAAACTTGTGTTGTAACGGATGATTGGACAAATATTGGTTGATCTTCTGTTTTGTGTTAGGAGATCGGGATCTAGGGGTAGTTCAGCATGTTTTTTTAATACCGTCATGATAATGAATAATTGGCGGACTGTAAGTACTTGGCAATGTTGATAAAGTTCAGAAGTTGGGTATAGGATTGGGAAAAAACAAACCACTTTTAATACCGCTCTTTGGGCTCTTTCTAGATTGATCATGTATGATTTAGAGGAACCGCCCCATGTGGTAATACAATATGATATAATCGATTGGCATAATGCGAAGTAAACTTTCTTAAGAACTGATGAATTGGAAATATGTCGTAGGTTTTTAAATATATAAATTAATTTGCGTACTCGTTTAACAAGGGATTCTATATGTTGTTGGAAGCTGAGTCTGGAATCTATAATTATACCAAGATATTTAATAGAACTAGTTTTAACCAAGCCAGGACAGGAACACTGGTTGATATTATCACAAGAGTGAGCTTTTAAGTCAAAATCGGGTTGATCTTGCGGCCTAAGTGAGTAAATCATAAATTTCGTCTTATCCACATTTAGGGTTAGCAAGTTGTAATGCAGCCATTTATAGACGGTATCAAATCCTTGTTGAGCATATTGTCTAACCTCATCCCAAGTGTTAGCATGAAATATCAAGGCAGTATCATCGGCAAACGTGATAATTTTTCCGTTTTCTAAACTGATATTACATAAATCGTTTATATAGACTAAGAATAATGTTGGGCCGAGGATACTACCCTGTGGAACACCGTATTGGTTAGGAAGTTCATCGCTAACCCAATTTCCTATTTTCGTTTTTTGTGTTCTGTCAGATAGATAGTCTGTGAATAGTTGAAGCGGCAGACTTCTAACTCCCATATTTTCGAGCTTTTTAATCAAAATGGGAACAGATACTGTGTCGAATGCTTTGGCTAAATCTAGGTAAATGGCTAAGGTTTTCTTTTTATTATCTAACTTATTAATTATGTGATCTGTTAGTTCGTGGACGGCTTCAGCTGTTGACCTGCCAGCTCGAAATCCGAACTGAGATGGAGATAGAAGAGAGTTTTGTTCAAGATATTTAGTAAGCCTGGTGTTCATTAATCGTTCTAATATTTTTGACAATGTTGGAAGTATGGAGATTGGTCTATAATTATTGACACAGTATCTGTCTCCTGCTTTGAATACGGGTACAATCCTAGAAGTTTTGAAGGCCTGCGGAAATATTCCAGTAGAAAAAGAGAGATTGCATATGTATGTTAGTGGAGGACTAATAATTTTGGAAAAACGTTTTAAAAAGGATCCAGATATATTATCAACGCCGACCGCACACTCGCTTTTTAAATTACTTATTAAAGACTGTATTTCCTCTTCGTCAGTAGGCAGAAGAACAAAGGAACTTTGAGGAGAATTTATCGGATGGCTGTTGGGATTGTAATTTGGAAAAATGTTATGTTGTGAGAGTACCTTTTCTGATAGTTTCCTTCCTACATTTGCAAAAAATGAGTTAATTGAATTTATAGACTCTATAGGATTGTCTGTTGAGATTAATTGTGTGGATTGCTGTTTTGTTTTATTGGTACATGTTATATTTTTAATTGCTTCCCAAAGTTTCTTGTTGTTTTTCCCTGCTTTCTTAATCAGTTCTTGTTCGTAATTTTGCTTAACTTTCTTTAATAAGGTGTTGCAAAAGTTCCTGTATCTTTTGTAAGTGGTACGTACTATTTCATTATCTGGATTTTTTAATACTTTAATTTGTAATTGATCACGGTTTCGCATACATCTAAGGAGGCCCGGTGTTATCCAAGGCTTTAATATTAATTTACGTTTGGATGTAGTGATTAGTTTCGTGTTATCTTTTATGGCTTGACTTAGTGAGTGTATGAAAGAATTTGTAGCCTCGTTAACATCTGACATGTTGTAAATATATTGGAAATCTATATTTTTAACATCCTTTTCAAGTCCTTCGTCGTCTAGTCTTTTAAACGTTTTGAGACCTTGGCTTTTGTTACTGGTACGGTCTAGAAATAATAAAACACTGTTGTGGTCTGTAACTGAAGTTTGAGAAACATAGCACTTAGCTGATAATCTTGTCTTTATCATCATATGATCTAAGCACGTGCGACTATGAGTAGGAATGGTGTGAGCTGGGAGCAGACCATGAGAAGCGACAAGGTTGAGATAGGTGTAGGATCTGTTGTCTTGGGAATTTTCAACAATATCAATATTAATATCGCCAACTAATATAATATTTTGGAATGATGATAGTTTGCTTAGACAATCGTTAAGGGATGTTAAAAAGTTATCGATATTTTTATGACTAGGTGGACGATAGACAGCAACAATTACAGTGTTTGTGCTTATTTTTAAAATAAGACAATTTGAATCCAACATTTCCGGTTCCTCAATGCTGTACTGATCTATATTTTTGCAGTAAATAACCACACCTTCATTTTGAGTTTGATTATTGAGCGTAGCGAATGAAATATAACCATCGAATTCAGGAACATTAGGGTTACGCTGCAGCCAGCATTCAGTTAGGACAATAACATCCCAATCAACATTAGACCTGGCAAGTAAAGTTTGAAAGTTGGGCGTGTTGCAATTAATACTGCGTATATTTTGAGTTAATATTTTTAGGGTTTTTGTAGGATTTTTTAACAAAGAGTTGCAGTCGTCAATATCACAAGACGCAGATTGAGCAACTGTAACAGAATCCAATTCATTGTTAAGTATTATGTTAAAGTCATCCATTATTCAAAATACTATATTTTAGGGTGCAATTTAATTTATCTATGTATTTAAGCAGCCATCGACTGGCACTGTATCCAATGCATAAGATATTAACAAAAAATATTAAAACCATAGCTATAACAAATAACGGGTGTGTAATTGTGTGTGTAAGTGAATAAAATGAGGTATAATGTGAGTGAATATTATAACAAATGCATCTAATTACGAACAATATTTTTAAAGATTTTAAAATCAAAATATTATTAAAGTATTGACTAGTCATAGGTATGTTTTTTAAACATATTAATAAAATATTAAGTATTAACGTTAACAATGGCACATACAATTTTATTAAATACTGCAAAGAAAAAGTGACTAGTCATAGTACATACTCTGACTTAAGCTTGTCTATATCATCCTCTGAACTTATACGTCTGCGATTGTCTCCTTCTGTTTTTCGAATAAATATTTTGCCATGGGCGGCCCAACAATACGCAAAGTTATAGGTCTTAGCGAAATCTCGCGCTAAGAAAAACAGCCTCTTGCCTTTGCTCGTTAAATTCTCTGCTATGAAGATAGGTTTACTGGAGCCATGGATATGAAGATGTGATGTATTCAGTTTATTTTCTTTATGTTGCTTGTTGAAATTTTTTGTGTGTTCTATAAACTTCTCCTTAAGTAAAACTGAGTTGAAGTCCAATATTATAGGTTTATTATCTTCGGATTTTGTACTAATCCGGAAGACGTCTTTTATATCACTATTTTGAATAGTGAGGTTTACTGCTTGTCCGACTGTATTTATTAATTTTGCGAGATCATTTTTAGTTTCACCTCTCCTAGGAGGAATATTTCTAATCTCTATGCTGGAGATTCTTTGCGCGTTTTCTAGGTTTTCAATTCTATTTTCTAGAGTGTAAATGTATTGTAAATTTTCTCGCTTTTCCTTTTCAATCAATTCCAGCTGTTTTTTTAGGTTACTATAATCTTCAGATAGATGTTCTATTGATTGTATAATTCCAATATTTTGTTTTTTAATATCACTTATCGTTGTTTGTAGAGCGTCAAGCTTACTATTTTGTTCCTGTTTAAACTCAGCTATAATGGATCTTATTTCCGACATAAAATCCGTATTCTCAGAATTTGACGTCTTCTTTTGTGATCGCGTACGAATTGATGTACCCATAGCCAAAGTGTCGTTGGTGGCGCTAGTAGTAATAATCTTGGGTGTTGTAGGTGGTGTACGTTTAAGAGGCATGCTTATACGGTCAAATATTATAATTATTAAATAATAAATCCAATATTATCTAAAAAAATTGTTGAATTCAATTCAAATAATCACTTAAAGTTTTTTTTTTTTGTAATAATAACATCACAAAAAGAACAATTTGTAGCGGGATCCGAACTCACGCACTAGAACACGGCGATCTATGAGGTTCGTGTAAAGTCTATTGCGACGATTAGTAACACAGTCAAAATTACGGTTCTGTATGTGCTTTTAAAAAAAGTCTGTTGGAAAAGCGGTTAACAAGCTTTCTATTCAAAAACCGACGCACTGTTTGTAAATTTAAAACACTGATTATTATCGAGATTTTATAGTTTGGAACTGATAAAACAAGTCTGTTTATATAGTTTTTTGTGTCAATGTTTTTGTTTTTAGTAGCACAAACACAGTTTTGGTTTTAAATCGAATCACCTATGAATGGCACTATTTTAATCAAATAGATTATTTCACAGAGTTATTTAAGCTTTGATAACACTTGAGATGGTCCATTGCACTAACTGGTTGATATTTATACAAAAATTAGAACGAAAAAAACGATTATAAACTTTTTTTAACTAAAATTAAACGGAGCGCGATGTTTACGTGATGGCAGCGCCATCTGTCTCTCTCGTCTGTCCATAGCCCGCCCTGTCATATCAAAACCTTTTTATTTCCCCAAATAACATTTCATTCATTCCAAGCCCGCCAGTCAGACGGACATTCTATTAAATCTTGCTCAAATACACAAAATGAAGGCAAGAGGCAAAAACGATTGTTTCAAAGGGACAACCCTCGAAACGCCCTCCATTTGAGTGCATGCAAATTGATATCTCTCTGGCAACGCGACGAAGTCGAGAGCTGTGACCTCTGTATTAACTTACCCACTACACTGAATTTGTTAGGGAAATTATAAAGCGCAGCCGTTTGGACAGACTGATATTTCTGTGAAATTATTTTAGAGAGGAAAAAGAAGAATACAGAGCTGTATAAAATCCGTCTCCCTACTTATAATCTTCTTAACCTACTTCTCTGTCTTCTTACTGTCCTATCCTATCTTACTAACTCCTGTTATAAATTTGAAAATCTGTATGTTTGGACGTTTGTTTATCAATTACGTATCAACGACTGAAGGAATTATAATGAAAACTAGCTTCTGCCAGCGGCTTCGCCCGCGTGAAAGTCGGCAATTGTCCCGAGGGAAAATATTCACGGGGTAAAAAGTATCCTATGTGCTATTCCCGACTATAATCTATCTCTGTGCCAAATTTCATCCAGATCCGTCTAGTCGTTTGAGCGTGAAGAAGTAACAAACATACAAACGCATACACTCAAAAACTTTCGCCTTTATAATAATAACGAGTTCCCCGAGGCTTCGCTCCCGTGGGCCACCCCACAGGACCCGTTTTCAGTATAAAAAATAGCCTATGTCACTCAGGAATAATGTAGTTTTCTATTGGTGAAAGATTTTTTTTAATCGGTTCAGTAGTTTCGGAGCCTATTCGGTACAAACAAACAAACAAAAAAATCTTTCGTCGTTATAATATTATTACTAGCTGTTTCCCACGACTTCGTCTGCGTCAAACTCTAATAAAATATATTTTATTTATTTTTGTTTCAAACGTAGCCTATGTTACTTGTTATTACATCAGCTATCTACTCTAAAAAGGCTTGGGATTGAGCTGCTTCAATTAATTTCGTTTTTTATTTTTTTTTATTTTGCTTCGTGGATTTAGTTTTTAATTATATTATAATTTTTTAAATTTTTCTTGCAATGACAAGAATATTTACTTTTTAAAGTATTATATTATTTTATTTTAATTATTGTGAATGTGAAGACTATGTGGATTATTCTTTTTTTTTAATTTTAATTTATCTTAGTTAGTTTTTAATCATGGTCTGGCAGTTTGAGTATTTATGCGGCCTACCCGAATGTCCTTTCTTTGGTATTGTTCGTCAATTCGTTGAGCTCCTTAAATTCTAAGTTGAGCTGCACGGTTATTGACAAATGCGTGCACTGACTGGACAGGTCCACTCAATCTGGCTGGTTCTTTTCTCAAAAGACCATTTCAGACATCAGTCTACATGGTCTTCACATGATCTAACCAAGTTTTTGTCTGGACTTTAAAAGAGACTGTGACCTCTGAGTTTGTTTCGGCCTTTCTTCTCAGAGTAGTCAGACAGGAAACGCCGACCTCATCTAGTTTTAAAAAATATGATCGACATGTGAAAGTGTTTGTACAAACCAACTTACAGAAAATAAATCATTTATCATTACCAGTGAAAGTCCCGTCAAAATCGGTCCAGACGTTTCGGAGATTACCCGGAACAAACAGACAGACAGACAGATAGACAGACAGACAAAAATCTTAAAAATTGCTTATTTGTTGTTAGTACCGTATATACTTTCACGTGCATTTAATAAAACGTTGTTATTTTGATATTACATACAGACACTTCAATTTTATTTATTTGTATAGAAGATTATTAGTATAGATATAAGTGTGATTGACACAAGGATAGGCCGTGTCCTAAATTACGATCTATGATTTTTACCCTGATAGTATGTTGGTAAAATTCTTATGAAATAGTTTTCGACATTCACGCTGGCAACACCACGGCAGAAGCAAGATAATTATATATTTTTGACAACGGCGATTTAAAAAACCGGCCAAGTGCGAGTCGGACTCGCGCACAAAGGGGTCCTTACCATTAACGCAAAAATGCCAAAAAAATCACGTTTGTTGTATGGCAGCCCCACTTGAATATTTATTTTATTCTGTTTTTAGTATTTGTTGTTATAGCGGCAACAGAAATACATCATCTGTGAAAATTTGAACCGTCTAGCTAGCTATCACGGTTCATGAGTCCCAGTGGAGTCTTAGTAATAGGACCTTTGGGTACGGAACCCTAAAAAAACACCTATATCTTTGAAAGCTAAAAATTATGTATTGATAGATATTACCCAACGGCTATATTGCCAGTGGTTGAATATTTTCATAAATTTCAGGTAATTTGTTCTAAAAAATATACAGTCCCTATTAGACATTTAGGTACAAAATAAATTGGTAAGTAATGGATGGGTTGGAAATATTATCTTAATAAGTTTTTCCGTTAAAGATCAAAGTTCTTAAAGCATGGTACATATTTAACTTTAGAATTATGTATGAATAAGATAAACCTACGTGATATGAGACAACATAAATTATTATAAAAACAAAAAACTGTAATTAAATTAAATTAATTAACTGAAAAGAGAAAAACAAGTACTAGATATAATTTATACGTTAAATATTATGAGGTGCTGCCAGCAATAAATTTTTAGCAGTCAGTTTTTTTGTTTTTATAATAATTTGTTTTATTTCAGACTTCTTAGTTTAAGTAATGGCCCGTTCAAATAAGTTCCGTTCTCCAAATAAGTTATGTGGCAATTTTTTGCTATCAAAGTTACGCTTATCTTGAATTTGTGCCAAAAAAGGAACATAAAAGTGTTACTATATATATATTTGGAATGGCCTATTTAGTAGCTTTCATTTGATACCCATATTGTCAGGATAACGATAAAACCCCGCTTTTTATAGGGGGCGCGCTATTTTTTAAATTTATATAGCCTATGTCACTCCCAAATTTGAGACGAATCCAACGACATCTTATGTCGTATGTGTCATAATCCGTCAACTCGCTTGGGATGTAGAGAGTGTTATAGAAATAGACATACACTCCCGCAGTAGGGTAAAAAGTACAGTTAAAAATAATTAAAGCACCGACAAACACGAGATTCTTTGAATTTTCACACACATTTTTGAACCAGTTCTCCCGAAAACTTCAATTCAACGCCAAGGTAGGCAGATAAATTATATTCAATGATGAAAGTTCTACTATCACAGAAAACTCGGCTAAAAACAGCAACTTAGGTAATTTCGGCGTCAAAATCTCTGTTTTAAATACCTATTCTGTTTGACGCCTTCTGCGAAAAGCTGACATTAAGAAATATAATTTTCTTCGCGCAATCTTTGAAGAACAAATATAATTTAGCACAAGAGTTTGATTGAAGTCGATAGTACTAAGTTTTATTATGAAATCTAGGTGACGGGCTGGTATTTATTATAAGTTATAACTAGAACTTCTTTGTTTTATGATAGCTCTATTATTTGTCCCCGAATATTTGTTGTATTTTCTTCATTCTTCGTAAAGGTCTCTCATTCCAAGCGGACATTTTTAGAGTTCTATGCCGTAATGCCAAGTAGGAAAACTATTCAGACTCCTTTATTGTTCTGTCTATAGATATTTTAATTTGATAAAGTTACGATAGATTTTCATTTGGAAAGGTTTTCAAAGAATATTTACCCCTTGAACAAAAGCGCTCATAATATTTTAGTTGTGTATGCGGAACAGAAATAGTTAGAGCAAGTCTTGGAATTATTACTATCAAACTACCGACGGAACTATTTTGCCTCAACCTAGCTCAATCTCGGATAAACTTAACTATATATATGAATATAGACAAAATCAGTTGAGTTTAGTCTATTTATATGAATAGTATAATTAAACTGATAAAATAAAAATATTGTTTGCTCCAATGTGCAACAAAACATAGTGCAAGACTTCGTTTTGTTAAATATAAAAATTTTACACTTAAAATTTATTTAGACGCTACTGCATTGGTTTATTATTGTTCTATTTAGTTATTTTCCTGATTTGAAATTTGTTATTTATGTAATAAAATATCTGGACATGGATACATTAGTAAAAAAAAATGTTTTGTGTATTCTACTCAGAGTTGGCAAAAAGTAAATCCGATCACGATAAAAAATAACGATTAAGAAGTTAATAGCGATTAAAGATGAATACTTTTATTCGTTAATCATAGATTAACGATAAATTTTATCTAATCGTTAATCCAGACTACGATTAGGTTGTCAGCTCTCATCATTAGATTAACGATTAATATTAGTTGTAGATTAAGATCAGTTCTCTTCTTTTTTTGTTTCCAAAAAAGAGAAGCCACTTTGATACTGACTGATTCATCTTCGGACGGATAGGAATCAGTCTGTATCACAGTGTACCTAAAGTAAAAAGTCAAAGTTTTTACAAAAATTTTATTGAATCACTTACGGTAATTTAGAAGTTTTAGATAATTAAAACAAAAAATAATACAACCTAATGCCAAAAAATGTTTTTTTGACCAGTAGGTTATTATTTTTTATCACATTTTGACAAATTTCGAAAGTGTTCTTATTTTTGTTTCTTCGATTTTTGAAACCAACGGCCAAAATTGAAGTTATTTTTCACTATGTAGTGTTTTTCGAAAGCTGGTTTTATTATTTTTGTCAAAAAAGTTCTTTTTTCATTTTAGTTATGGAACCTACATAATGAGCAGTTCTATAGTAAGGTACCATAATGCACACAGTTATTCCAGAATAGATTACCCGAATAACAAAACTTGAACATAACCGGTGAAATGAGAGTGTACCAGGGCCTGTACACATCTGCGTACCCCTTTAGAGTGTACTGGCGTGATTTTATGTTATGAAAGGACGTAAAAAATAGTCCTTGTGAAAAAGTTTTATCTTAAAATGAAATGACTAGGAAGGAGACACGTATTATTTTTTATAAAAAAGATATTTACTGATTAGTTATAATAATCTCCATCGGTCGGTTTCGACCTGAAATAAAAAGGACAAACAAACTACTACTACGCTAGTTTGGCAAGTAACATGAAAAATTGGCGCATTTAATAAGGATTCAAAAATGGTGTAACACTTGCTAGATTACGTTTTCAATAATTGGTCAAATTTTTTTTTGTAAATAGTATCGGTTTTTACCCAAAATGTCCATACTTCCTTAAAATGACTTTAGCTTACCTAAAGCTTTGCTAAACTCCGTTTCTAGTTCGATAGAGACGGAGAGAGTCATTTTACGAAGTGTGAGCGAGATAAGAAATCGAAATTTTACGTAATTTAAGAGCAAAGTTATGATAGTGACTCAACCTTTTTACTTTAAGTCAGGACCAGTTTTCTCATCTTAGAAAAAAATCGATAAGTCTAGCGGCTGCATTGGCATTGCATCTGCATTCCCCATAAACGAGGTGCATGTTCGCATATTCCAATGCAGTGTACACAACAAGTTTTTTTTTGTAAATAGTCTCAGTTTTTACACAAAATGTCCATACTTCCTTAAAATGACTTTAGCTTACCTAAAGCTTTGCTAAACTCCGTTTCTAGTTCGATAGAGACGGAGAGA
Organism: Anorthoa munda; assembly: GCA_945859665.1. Lineage (NCBI taxonomy): Eukaryota > Metazoa > Arthropoda > Insecta > Lepidoptera > Noctuidae > Anorthoa > Anorthoa munda. Next base: position 11,041,261 of record OX243900.1, on the reverse strand, counting down.
GTCATTTTACGAAGTGTGAGCGAGACAGAGAGTGACGCCACCTTTATCAGTGACACAACCTTTATCATGAAACGGAGATACAATTTACCGATGAGTGCGAATGAGACAGCAGTAGTTATTGTTCTGTTTTGTAAGCGCAGACGCACACACAATTACAAATCAGTACGTTACGCTGCTTTGTTTACTGCGCATCTCCGTATTCGTTCATGTTGATTCCGTACTTACCACTTTTTGCGTTGTTTTCTGGACTTAATTGCTTGTGATTTGGACTGTTTAATTCCTCTTTCTGACGACCTGTGCTTTACTCTGGACTGTTGCTGATCCTGTGATTGTGTAGTACTACCATGGCTGTGTACACTGCATTGGAATATGCGAACATGCACCTCGTTTATGGGGAATGCAGATGCAATGCCAATGCAGCCGCTAGACTTATCGATTTTTTTCTAAGATGAGAAAACTGGTCCTGACTTAAAGTAAAAAGGTTGAGTCACTATCATAACTTTGCTCTTAAATTACGTAAAATTTCGATTTCTTATCTCGCTCACACTTCGTAAAATGACTCTCTCCGTCTCTATCGAACTAGAAACGGAGTTTAGCAAAGCTTTAGGTAAGCTAAAGTCATTTTAAGGAAGTATGGACATTTTGGGTAAAACCGATACTATTTACAAAAAAAAAATTGACCAATTATTGAAAACGTAATCTAGCAAGTGTTACACCATTTTTGAATCCTTATTAAATGCGCCAATTTTTCATGTTACTTGCCAAACTAGCGTAGTACATTTTTTTTTCAGTACAGTCAGTTAAAGTTGGGCGAAACAGTAAATTTGAATAATTTGGTTTTGAAAAAGTTTAATTTTCTTCTAAGTAGGAGGAGTTGGCTTTAAATTTTAGGCAAAAATCTACACAAGCATTATTCAAGATTACATAATAATAAAAAAAATTGATAAATTATGGGATTTGTAGCAATTGGAGTTAAAGAACCATTACAGGGATTGATTTTTTTAGTAATTTTTTAAAGTGAACATAATTTTTTAAAAACATGAGATAGATTTTTTTTCGTATTTTTCTGAGAACTGTTATAACTTGGTCTATCACCCATTTACGGCTTGACGTCGATTTCTGGGACACCCTGTATATTAGTATGATATGGATACCATAATGATTATTTTTGGCAAAAATATGCATGTTTAACCTTTTTATTTCACTATACCCGATATTTTTAAACTGCTAACGTAATCTTATTAAATGAACGATTGCGATTACCTACTATTTAATCATGATTAAATTTAATCACGAATAATTTAATCGATAAAATTTTCAATCGATTGATGCCAACACTTTGTCTGCTAACCTTTTCGAAGTATTAACCTATGATATTAAGTTGGCTAAGCTGTAAATATATTCAAGAGTCAATGAACTAATTTAATTATCATGATAACATTTAAATATTTTTTCTACCAGTGCCTACAATGTTGTCTGCAGCAAAAGTAGGCCTTGATTCGGCCAAAAATATAACCTTTAATGTAAGCCCCGATAAAAATCTAAGCTAAATAAAGCCTTAACTTTGACGCCAATTTCGCTCTAAACTTTTACAGCAGACAATTTTCATAGTAGCCGCTATTAGCGCTTGTAAAGGTTATTCTCACATAATGAAATAGCCGCTAAACTACGCTGAAGGCAATGTGGCGAATTTTAGCACAGCTTATTACAGCATAATGCTGATGGAATTTCGTTGTCACGGACCTGTGCCCGCTTTGGCCGTACCTGGCGAAATAAGTTGGGAGTTTTGGTAATAAATTAATTGCGAGCTAATATGTCTGTGTTGGCATAGTTGAGTAATGAGGGAAATTTATCATTGTTTCAGAGGTTTGTTTTTTAATTATACAGATTGTTTAGGGTGTATATTAGGTACCTGTATGGTTGGTAGGCAATGTTTGTGGGCGTTATGATCATCCCGGAATACCAAATGCCAGTCTTGCCAGACTTCTTTTTACTTCGCCAACATATCAAAATAAAAACGCCAACAACTCTAAAAGACACAGCAAAAACAGACACAGTGTTCTTCAATCAAAAGACACAGCGTTTTGTTTTCTTACCCCCAATTTCTGAATTAAGCATTTCATGTTGATTATTTCTCAAACTGTAATCTGAAAACCAGGCACAATTTCGCACTAAAGTAGGGTTTACAAGTTCTAAACGTCAAATACTCAAAACAAATCAGATCAAATAAGCCCTAAGAAATACAGATAATTAAAAATTATATGGTACCAAATGACCTACAGAAGCCAAGAAACAAATCAATATGTTTACGTTAAGTTTCAAGACGCGTCCCAATCTTTTTATGATCAGTTTACTTTGTATATATATATATATGACATCCTGCAATACTGCATCCGTCCTTAAAGATAAAAAAACCTTACATCTGGAAATCAATGCGAGACCCCCAAGATACAGACCACCTGTCTACTTTGGGGCTCACTGGCAATTTGTCAGCTTAAATGTATTGCTTAGATAATAATCAACAATTTTTATTTTTATTTTCTGATGCTATTTTTTATAGATTTTTCTTTATTGATATTTTTACAAGCCTTTAAGTACTTTTGCCTGTCCGGCAGGCTTATTACGCAAGAAAAAAACGATGGCAATTTTTGCGCAATAATTGCTTTTCAATACAAAAGTTTTAGAGTTGTTGGCGTTTTTTTTTAAATAAGTGCATTTGTCAAACAGCGAGCGATTAGCAAACGATTGTGTAGGACCAACCATACCTACACTGCAGGTAATTGCGACTTTTATGACATAAAGCGTTTGATCGCTATCGTTTTGCTCTTGCAAAAGATACGTGATAAGCCTTCGGTGTCTGTAATCAAATCTTGCAAGTAAAATTTGACCTACTTCTCAGTGTCCGATTGAGCTGAAATTTTGCTCACATATTGTTTCTCGTGACATTTTTATAAATCAAAATCAATTTTTTTTATTTTACATTGGCCTACATGGGCACTTATAAAACGTCGACAAAAGGCGCACGGTTCGGGCTGGTTGTTCCTATGGAGAAGAACTGGCAAGAAACTCCATGGTTACTCTTTTAAAAATATGGTTTGTTTTTACAATAATTCCATGTTACAGCATTACTTATATATGGGAGGACAACGTAGGCCCGACAATAAAACGTTAGAAACTAAAAATAAAAAGTAAAACGAGATATAAAGTTATCAAATGTTATCAAGCATCTAGGAATCTAGAAGGCCTACAATGTTCACACATTCACAAAACAATCGGTAAAAGCATCTAAGATACAAAGGTAAAAAAAAAAAAAAAAAAATGTATAACAAGACTAATGTAAGTGTGGCACAAATGTAGTTATAAAAATGATTGAAAAAAAACTTGTTTATTATTATTATTTCTTTCTAACATTATACTTATTCTACAAATTAGGTAGAGATTTTTTCTCCATGTGCAAACCTATGTTTCAGTAACGGCAATTCTACAAATTAATAGAGTCATAAATAACATCGAATATTAAATATTATGCTATGATAATATCGTTACAGTTTACTATTAATACCACATAAGTAAGGGTCGCTGACACATTGCCGACAAACACAATGCCCTATTTCTCTCTCAAGACATTTTGAACTTGAGAATGGAAAGCTCGTACCTATTATGTTTTATTTTCTAAATATGGTAGAAAAAAATGTTTCACGTTGTTGTTTTACCTGTAAAAATATCTGTCGATGTGAAATATCAGTGTGCAACGCCGCGCTTTTTATTTTGCATTATATTTGACAGCTTATCTGACAATTGCTTTTTTTTGTAATAGCGCCATTTTGTACACAGATAACAGAATACGTGCAAAATTTTTGTGATTCGTCAAAATCGAACATCGAACATTTTTAAAAAGGATTAAAAAAATAACTGAATAATACGTCTCGGGAGACAGCCGAGTCCTCGGTTAAGTCAAATTAATTAACATTAACATTGTAATCCCGATGAAAAAATCCGGACTGTACATTTCCGTCTAGCATTCCCGATATTACTCTTAAAATTGGGCCGACGTGGTCCATTTATAAATTAAAAACACAAACTGCAACTACAAGCAATAAAATTATTAAGTAGAGCTGTAGTCGACAGAAAAAACGAGTTTATAGCTGCACAGAAGTTTGTAAACGCTGGCCAAAAAACATTAGCGAAATATATTGTCGGGAGTGTAGTGTTGCTTTGTAAATATCGCTTGGCTGCAGAGAAGTTAAATTGTATCTCATTGTTGGAGGACATTAAGTACAGATTGTAAATCTCCCGGTGCGTCCTGGTCGCCTGGTAGCCTGGTCGCTCGTTTCGACGCGGGACACTGCGGTGTGCATGTGGCGATGTGGCCGATATGTTTGTGAATTCGTTTGCGTATTTTCACACAGCTCTGTTTTTACTTTGTGTTGCTATAAATCAAAATAATTTGGGAGAACAATGTTATCGTTACTGCATTTTGTTATGTTCATTTGTTTGGTTTTAACTCTAAGTTTTAGCGTTCCAACTAACATTTATGTATATATTATTGTCTTATTCCTACGTTCGTGCATGAGTCATGATGAAAATAATATTGTTATCTTTTTGTTTTTCTAGACAGCGTTTCTCAAACAAGGCCTTTTTAATATCCTTCGACCATATTTATTTCCAGAAACAATATTTCATCGCGTGAAATGTAATATCTTTCCAAAGCAGTCATAATATTTCACCTTAGGCGTGAAGTAAAACTATAGTATCTACATAGCATACCTACGAGCTTTTTATTACAAGCTTTTAATTAACTTGCAATGTATGTATGTAAGTATGTTCGGGTCAAATCTTGCAACCGAATTTTAAAGCAGTTATCATCCACCGATTAAGATTAAATTTTGCATAAACATTTAGTTTAGATAACAATACATGGTTAGATAAGTGACGTCATTCTAAATCCAATAGTGTGGACGGCCCAAGATGGTGGACTAGTTAATTTTTGTGCACTGCCATGATATGGGTATCAAATGAAAGGTTTTGCGGAGAAGAATACGAAAAAAGCATGTTAAAAAAAATATGTTTATGTTTAATCTTTATATCAATTATTAGAACAGAACTGTAAACTATCATAAAACTTATATTATGTATCGTACTTCTAACCCGTAACAAAAGTCTGGAAAGTACACAAAAACATTCAATAAAACTCATGACACGCGCCGTTGAATGAACTTGATAAATTTCACTCTATAATGGAAAATGTAATAAGAAATCGTAATTTATTTCTTATTGAAATGAGGATAATAGACGCCCAGCCGCCCTAAGAAGTACCGAAATTGTTCCCCGTAGAGAGAGAGCACCCCAAATCATGATATTAACATTATAATCCAATTTGCGGTACGAAGCGAGGTGAAACTCATTAACAAAGTTCGTGCATTATTGCATCTAACGTTAGATCTACGGAGCGTCTAATTTCTGTCCCTGAAATGCATTTTATATCACCCGGACGTCAGTTAAGCAGCTCCGAATCGCTTGGGGATGGGTAATAAGATTTCTGGCTTCCTATTACTGTCAGACCTAAATTGAATAAGTTTTTTCAATTGAAAATTCAAGTAAAAATAAGCGTTGAATATGTATGAAGAAGATGGCGGTACAATAACAAAACTAAAGGGGCTTTACCTAATTTCCTTGAGAGCGTAAAGCTGTGTAAAAAATTCTCAGGTTATAATGGTTCGCATTCGTGAACGGACGAATTACGGTAAAATTTTCTGAGCCAGCCTTTTTACGGTAACTTAAGTCTCTCGCTAGGTCGGCTAGAATATAAAATTAAGTTGCTCAAATTGTGCCTTATTACACTTTTTTATAATCGAATTGGCTTCGTGCCGGGATACGTGCGGGAACTGAATTGCTGTGGATTGATATCTGACGAAGAATTTTTCAGGTCAAGGTATTCCTATTTTGTTAAACTTTTAAAAGTAGGTATTTGTACAAAAAAGGGCAGTTCTAGAGTGTTACAACAAAACACTTTGTCCTCCAGCAAAATCCATTTGCCACACAGCATTACGGAAACATACTCGTAATATTCTAGTTTAGCAGTCGTGGATTACGGCTTGACAAAGAGTTTACGATTGTGATAATTTGTGACGGTAACTAAGAAGTACCTGAAATAATGTAAACGGTATTTTAGAAAGTTACATAGAAGATATTTTCTTTGTATGTTCTTGTTTTCAAGCAATTTCCTTGCCGTCATTTCGAAAGCAAAAATACAGGCTAACGGAAAACATTTATGTTCCCAAATCATGTTTACGACAACTTTATAATTTGTACAGAAATTATAATCCCATCGAGTCACATGACCCGTACAACTTTACATAAATACTTACGATTTACATAAGTAAGTTCACACATGTATCAAAATATATTATTTACATATTTTACACCTGTCTCCTGTTAAGTAGGTTTAGTAAGGTTAGTAATATAAAACTTTAGCTTCGTATTAAGTTTGGTATTAACGTAGGTATGATGGATAGACTGTGGTAAAAGTTATGGTTAAAATCGTGACAATCTCAAAAGTCCATCCACATCATCAGCCTATTAATGTTCCCACTGCTGGGACACAGGTCTCCTCTCTGTGAGAGGGAATGGGCCGTAATCCATCACTCGGGCCCAGTGCGGATGTCAATGGAATTGAATTGTTTGGTCCTAGGACATGCCGGTTTCCTTACGATGTTTTCCTTCACCGTTTTGAAAGCAGTGGTGATGAAATAATTTACACAAAGTAAAGCACCTGCCTGGGTTCGAATCCACGACCCACAACTTGTAAGTCGCGTCCGATACCACTGGGCCACCACAACTCCCAGTTACGAAGTCCGATGCTAATTAATTACTATGTTACCCGTACACTACAACAAGTATCATTCGTAAGCATCAAGTTTCATTATTATTAAATATTTTTTCAACACACTTACTCATAAAGTGGCTCTAATTTCACCGCAATTAGGCACATAATGACACCTGTAATCAAACTGTGATTTTTTAATTGCTATTATTCACAAGTGAGTTATAGTTTTTTTTTTATTGTATTGGTTGAGTTGCTTTGTTCTTAAAAAAGTTTCGATATAAAAAAGGCGTGATCGTGTATAAATAAATTAATGTACCTATTGCTTGCTCATTTCATGAAACTTCGTATTTAAATAGATAATTTCAACAAGTGTTTAATAAATAAAACTTTCACTCAAATATAACTTTTGTTTTCTCTGTAATAAAGAAAACTTGACATTCCCCATTTTGTACGTGGCTAAAACGCTATCCGCGACACGCTAAAAAAAAACATCATTCTTTTAGTCTATGGCCGATCGCCATTGTTAGATGCGCGCGCATAGGAAAACTGATTAATTTTGCCCGCCATTGCGAAAAAATTTTCACTACTCGTTTTCACTGTTGAAATTACAGTTATTTATTAATTAAAATGTCTACAAGTACTAATTATGAAGAAAATGATTTATGTTGTACACCGCCCGAAAGATTACTACCGGAAAACTCCAAGGAAAAATATCTATTAGCGTATCAAAATGTTATACAATGGCAAAACAACTTTCATATAATGTGTTCATGGCGTACTATAAAGAATTATCTTCTAAGTACAAATCTAGCCCTTTGTGGTGTGTATACTCAATGCTAAAAAAAAAGTTTACTAAAAAAATCAAAAAACCCGACTGCTTGAAAAGCAAACTAGGCGATTTCAAAAATATATAACACTTATATGTTTAAATGTACCTAATTCTAAAAAAAAAATAACCAAAAAGTTGTAAATAAAAAAAGTTTACTAAAAAAATCAAAAAACCCAACTGCTTGAAAAGCAAACTAAAAAGAAGTAAACAAGAAGAAAATCATGCTGTGCAGTCGGAGGATACATCTGGTTTTGGTCCGCCAGCTCGCGGATTTCAAGCAGTCGGATTTTTGTTTTTTTTAATAAACTTTTTTTATTTACCACTTTTTGGTTATTTTTTTTTAGAATTAGGTACATTTAAACATATAAGTGTTACATATTTTTGAAATCGCCTCTTAAAACCCTTTATTTTGATACCCCACACGATGGGTTTGGAAGAAAAAAAAAATTACATTTTTGTTTTTTCCAATTTTAATGTAGCCAGTGACACTCGCAGGGTTAAGACGAATCGATTGACGTATGAATCATCAAAATCGGCCAGCGCATTTGGTCTCTGGAACGCCACATAGGAACAAACAAACATACATACATACATACTTAGATACATACATACATACATAGACTGATAAACACATTACCCTCCTTCGGCAGTCGGGTAAAAAGTACAGTCCGAATAAAGAATAGAGTGGATTTTAAAACATACTTACTCTAATTTTTCAGTTTATCTAAAGAGACTCTCCGATGGATTTAGAAGCACGAAATCAAAGATTTTATCCTCTGACTATATTGAAAATTTATAAAAGATGCTCCAAATAACCAATATCTGGCTACTAATACTTAGGTTAGTAAAAATAATTTTAAATATCTACGCGACTTCAGCCTGTGTTGTGTGTTGAACTTAATTATTGTTTCTTTTTTCCAGGTTCGTTTAATATTTGGTGTAACGGGTGCTTGTAGGATACAAGAATTAACAAATATAACTATAAAATACGTAGAGAACCATGGCCGGATGCTTTTAGTGAAGATACCTAACTGCACATTTACTAATTGTTTCTCTAAATAAACTTTTTATCTACTAAATAAAATGATTTTTTAGTATTATTTTCGTCACTAGTGTGTTGAAAAACGCTGTATGATACACGTGTGTATTGATGATTACCGTCCTCGGCTCTCTTAAGACCCTCACCTAACGGCTCAGGTCTCAATGGCGCCTCAGCGGTAATCACCAACATTACACAGTTATACCATAATGTACTATTATAGCTGTCAAAGCCGACTTCTTAGATTGTCACGACTATAGTAAGGAGTTGAGTTCTGAGATAACGATTAACAGAGAAGTATATACCTAGTAAAAGAAGTCAATTGTTACGCCGACGAATTGGAATGATGATGATGAAGAGGATTAACCCTAGTATTATATTAGGAACTAATTACTTTGCAATTTCTTCGTATTTGCATTTTTATGTTTCTTTTCAATTGATATCTACATTTATGAAGTTGAATAAATAGGTTATTCCTCAAAGCGCACTCACTTTGAAACGCACCTACGATGAAAAATAAAGAAAGGCATGAAGAATTCGTAATAAATTATATCGATAGACATTTTAAAATTCAGCTGTCCGAATTCTTTATGTATTGTAACTACCAGGGAAGCAGAAATGAACTGGAACTAGGTTCTTAAGCGAAGAAATACTTATCTCAATAATGAATAAAAAAAGCATTTGTTGTTGAAAAGTACCAGGGTCACAGAAATGAACGGATATAGGCGCCTAAACGATTAAACACAAAGAGGAATATAAAGTATTCGTTATTATTCACTATATCGATATAGTAGTCACAGCGGATCTTCGTCTCGATCAGCGTCTCTGAAGTTAGGTTATCAATCGTTTAGGCGCCTATTTTCTGATAATTTCTGTCGGGTGACACTATAGTACTTTTCAAAACAACAAATGATTCAATTTATTTTTACCATTCATGAGCTAAGTAGTTATTCGCTTAAGCACCTAGTTCCGGTTAATTTCTGCTTTACTGGTAGTTTTAATAATTAAATAATTAGGGCATTTGAATTTTAAAACTCCTATCGATATCATTAATTACGAATCCTTCATGCTCTTCTCTTTGTTTCATCGAAGGTGCGCTTTGAGGAATACTATAGGTGCGCTTCAAAGTGGGTGCGCTTCGAGGAATACCCCGACTAAATAGTTCATGGATTATCATTGACGGATTAGTGATGTCTTGCGGCATTCCAACAAAATTAATAAAAAAGTATTCCGAAGCGTTGACATTAACACGTAGTATAAGATAATGAGTGTTAGACTTCAACACATCGGGATACTTTCCGTTATTGCTAGTCTATGTTCATATATTCAACTGTAAAAACGTATAAATTAACAATTTCAGTAACCCATTGTCTTCAACTCTATCCCGAAAACAAAGAACAACCTTGGAAGGGTAACAGAATCTTAAATGTCAAAGGTCAAGTGTAGACTCCTTTTGTCTATTGATGAAAACTTGATTGAAAGTGAAAAAAATATTGGAAACACACCTTATTAAAACTTACTTAGGTATTTTAAAAACGACGCGAGAATCCGAGTGAGCTTTCAACTGGTTTTAAACAAGTTTTTTTTAGTTTTTCAGTATTAACTTCTATATCTTTTACGGTGCGACTAATTATCAGCTACAGCTGTACCTGCTACAACTTACAGCCTTTATCTTATCGTAAATGTCCTGACATTGGTCGAACACTCAATACTCACTCACAGTGTTCATGCAATGCTGTTAGACCATCGAGGTGCCTAATACAAATGTTCGTAAATTGTAATAGTTTCTTAAACCTCTATGATGAGTCGCCAATGAACTTGAAGGAACAAAACGCGCCCTCGTTTCAAACTCGCGCGACCCAAAATTCGGTAGTTTTTAGGGTTCCGTACCCAAAGGGCAAAAACGGGGCCCTATTACTGAGACTTCGCGGTCCGTCTGTCTGTCTGTCTGTCTGTCACCAGGCTGTATCTCATGAACCGTGATAGCTACACAGTTGAAATTTTCACAGATGATGTATTTCTGTTGCCGCTATAACAAAAAATACTAAATACAGAATAAAATAAATATTTAAGTAGGGCTCCCATACAACGAACGTGATATTTTTGCCGTTTTTTTGCGATAATGGTACGGAACCCTTCGTGCGCGAGTCCGACTCGAACTTGGCCGGTTTTTTTGTACTTTTATTGTAATTACAAGATTTTAAAAAAAGCCTCAGATCAAAATGTAGATAATTCAATTGACTTTGAGATGGTGAAAATTTCAATAAAATACGCCCAGCAGTTTTGGTGTGATTGTCGTTTTTTTGTCGTTTTTGTTTTACTTTACATTTGTAAAGTTATGTCTAATATGGACAAAAAACAAATAAATATATATAATAATAAAAAATTAGCAAAATTTTCGTAGATCAAATTATGTATTAAGAAAATAGTCTTATGTAACATATACTTTTAAAAAAATAATAAGACTAGCCTGTTTGACGTGATTCTCATTTTAAGATCAGCTACTGAGGGGTATCTGCGCCTTAAAGCTTTAGGCTATTGTAATGCCACGTAACCATTTTGACAACAAGTTAACCCCTTAAATATTAACTAAATTCAACTAACCTACATTCCTAGTACTACGACCGAATGCTACAATATTACAATTTACGTGCTCGTCTCATCAAACTTTAATCTCAGTACATAATTAATATGTTTTCAGAGCTCCGGGACAAAGCGCAGGTGTGTAATAGCTTTCACAATTTACTAAATATAATTAACAATAAACTGAACTAATGTTTTATTAATAAATTAATGTGTAGGTATGTCTTTCCGGGTTAAATGGGTCACAATGTGATTACTCTATTATTGTTGCTGATACCTAGGTGTTATATATGGTTGATTTTATTATATTACTAGCTTTATCCCGCGGATTCTTCGCAATGTATATTCTGCAGGAACAAGAACATTGCATTTTTTTTTTCAGGATTAAGACCAGACTCACCACTCAGTGGTAGCGTGGCTTTCTGTCTTTAAACTGGTTTTCGAAATCGGATCAGTAGGTACAAAACGTATAAAAAATAAATAAACCGCTTACATTTTTACTGTATTATTTCAGTAGTTATTTGATTACTTCTGCATAGAATAATAATGGAGAGGGCTATGCTCGGAATTTCCGTGCGTGATCACGTCAGAAATGATGATATCCGCAGGAGAAACAAAGTTACCGACATAGCCCGAAGAATTGCCAAACTTAAATGGCAGTGGGCAGGGCACATTGCTCGCAGAACGGATGGCCGGTGGGCCGAAAAGTTCTGGAATGGCGACCGCGAACCGGGAGACGATATGTTGGAAAGCCTCCCACTAGGTGGACCGATGACCTGGTTAAGGTTGCGGGAAGGCGCTGGATGCGAGACGCACGGGATCGGTCAATGTGGCGACAACTGGGGGAGGCCTATGTCCAGCAGTGGACGTCTTTCGGCTGAAATGATGAATGATGAGAATAATAATATGACAATCATGATCCTTTTCTTATCTATTTTATTTACTTTAGCATTTATGAATCAGTCGTCAAAATAGCCATATTCCATCATATTTTTAAGTCTAGTAAAACTTTAATCAGCCCCGATATTTTGATCTCTTCGTACCGCAATCTTTTCTGCATTATGTCAGTGCATAACTTTGTAGGTGTCATAAAATTCAACTTTGGGATTTTATCAGGTGGCGTTTGTAGCTGTCTTTTATGCCCTCAGCTCAAATCTTCACATCGAGTTGATGTTACTGGCAATTTATAAGCCAGAGACGAGGCGTGAGAATCAAGAGCTAGCAGCTCCTGCCTTCAATCTTAAGAATAATCCTGAACCGCTACTCTCGTAACTACATCTAGCAAAGTAATGGTGGCCCAGTAGTAATGTCTGCAACTTCCAAGCTTTATGGCATGGTCCATGTAGATACTTCATGGTAGGTAATTATTTTACAATGCATGTTCTCGAAAAGAGCGTTTTCTAAGCAGCCAAACTGTGCGGAAAGTGTCACTTTTTTTAACTAGTGCTTTTTACTTTTCTGTATTTTTTTAATTTTAACTCCAACGTCAGCCCCACGCATAGAGTTTTTATTATTTGAGAAAAATTTTACAAATCAGTTAAGTATAGATTATCATTCATATAAAAAGTAAAATAAAACTAATACTTCATTAAAGGCATTTTTAATTATTCTAGATTTAGATTTTGATCCATAAATTAATTTTAAATATTCATTAAATATGTTTGGCAGAACGTATATTTTGCTCGTGTCTTTTTGCGTTACGACGTGACAGCTATTTGAACATGCGCAGTAGATATGCCCGAGGATAAGTTAATCTGTGGTATGCTGAGCGCGCTAGAATAAGCCCGCCATTTTATTAATTTCTTGTTTGGTTCAGATATATTTTTTTATTTTCTCGCACAGTGCATAGTAAAATGCTGTATGATACACGTACGTAAGATGATTTCCGACTAGTGTCGATTTATCCACTCACTCGCTTCGCTCGCTCGTGAATAAAAATGCCACTCATCGGAAATCACCTACCTTTCGCACTTGTAGCATAAATAACTATTATCGCGACAGCCTTCAAAGCAGTGAAGAAAACTTAATAAAATTGGAATGTACAAAATCCAACAATTCGATGTCTGTCTGATGTGAGTCCTGTGCTCACACCGAGCACAGGACTCGAATCAGAGCCTGTGTGTCGACAGTCGGAATAATAAAGGTGGGTCATGCATTTATCTAGCAAAAGAACTGCTTTTCTGATACTTAGAAATGAGCAGTTCCACACACCCCTTCAAAATTTTACAGATTTTAAAAAGCTAGTTAATTGAAACTTTTACTGAATTTTTAATTTCTATTTTGATGTTATCTTCGTCAATCAATCGAAACAGCTCACATTCGCTTTAATTTAAATTCGCAGTTAACCAATCAGACCCATGATCAGACTTCTAAAACTCAATATCAGACGAGAAGCGACAAAAAATTACCTTCCTCAACCGAAGCGAATACAAAATAGCTACACTCCATCCTACCCTCAAAGTATTAGCAATAATGATTATGTACCCGCAAAATCCACAAAAAAGTGACGCATTTACTTGTAATTTTTTCTTAACTAAGTGGATTACAATGTTAATTTTATTGATGCGAGCGCGAAGGATAGACGGGAGTCGTCAGGACCCCAATATTAGTATGCCGATGGTGGAAAAAGATAAATTTGCTGGCGGAACATTTAATTTATGCGATTTTCTAGAGAGGAGTGCTGTTCTGTAAATATATTTTTACGTTGTCTGGTATAGTGGGCAGATAGGAACCTATTTATTTATTATGCATGGCTAGAGTTGTTTTTGTAGTCTAAGTAAGAACATTATTTATACCCTGTTGACTAGACATTTTTTAGGAACAAGCCAAGCGAAATAATAACTGTAGGCGTCACTTAGGAAGACTTCATTACTGGAATTGTGTATCGACAAATTATCTTTTTTATTCTTCAGAGGAGAAATTAATCAAACTTTAAATTATTTTATGGTTGACGAAGCTTGTCATCTTCTGCCATACATCCTTATTTAACTTTGTCTTTATAATAGTGGGCAATATATAGTACATTTTTTTATAATATATAGTACATTTTAACACGTGGGATGAGTTTTAAATAAAGCCTTTTTATGCGAGATACTTACGATTATTTTTCCACTACCTGATGAGCTTACTTAATTTAATGTAAATAAGTTCCAACAACAATTTATTAGAAACGTTCACACTAAAAACCACAGACTATATACACACAGTCAAAGCGCGCATTTTCGAGAGGTAACAGGTTCAGTATCATTCTGCTGGATGGGGCGGTGGAAAAAGAGCGGGCGTAGCCACAGAATGCGTCTACTAACAGTAGCCTATTCAGTTATGTACTTTCTTTTCTTTAAATTGCAAATTATTTCACTCGTACTTGGCCGCCAAAAAGAAAATAATTACGTTGTAGTTACATAATGATATCAAAACTCCATACAAAAATCATTTCGTAACTGTTATTATGTAGTTTTGTTTTTAAATTTTTATTTTATAATCTTGTGTCTAAATGTTCATATTTCGAAACGAATTTCTTAGGCAATTTGTTACAAAATAGACAAGGTAGTGGAAAAAAATATTAAACATTGAACAATGGATTGAATAATGTAACCAAAAATTTTGTTAAGTAAATCAAATCAATTGGTTTTAGCATTTAACGACAGTGCCGTGCCTGCGAATGGATTTCATATAACCGTAAAATTACTTAAGGGAGAACTTTGTTCTCTATAATATTTATTATTTTTAAAATAATATACAACAATTGAATTTTTTACTAACATGAAGAACATTTCAATATAGCAGCTTACTTATTTTTACAAAAAATTAAGTTTCATGCTGTTAAATTCTAAATCCTAAACAAACACAAAAGATAAGTTAAGCTAATTATCAAAGTTTTAATTAGGATACTCAATTTATGTGACCATAAAATCTAAAACGTTTATTAACGGTCTATTTACTTTTGAAAAAAAAAAAACCGGCCAAGTGCGAGTCGGACTCGCGGACGAAGGGTTCCGTACCATTATCGCAAAAAAAACGGCCAAAAAATCACGTTTGTTGTATCGGAGCCCCCCTTAATTTATTTAATTTTAATTTAATAATTATTATTTTTTGAAGTGAATATGCAACTAAATATTCTGTGAATATTTTAAGCATCTACCTGTTGCCGTTATTAATATCGAGCAAAAAACGGCAAAAAATCATGTATGGGAGCCCCCCTTAAATATTTATTTTATACTGTTTTTAGTATTTTTTGTTATAGCGGCAACAGAAATACATCATTTGTGAAAATTTCAACAGTCTAGCTATCACGGTTCATGAGATACAGCCTGGTGACAGATGGACAGACAGACAGACGGATCGCGGAGTCTTAGTAATAGGGTCCTGTTTTTACCGTTTGGGTACGGAACCCTAAAAAAGAAATACCATCCTTATTTGTTTGTATAACTACTTAAAACATACAAGGTGGCGCAAAAGTTACCACCCGATGTTCTTTGGCTGTAATTTCCTACGGACCGAATTTCATTAAAATTGGATTATCGATTTAGGCGGTAAAACAACAGAGTTACTTCAGCATCTTACTAATAATAAACCACCAATGGAGAAGCGCTTTTTGTCGTGCAGAAGCAACAGACATTCATCACCAGAGTGGTGAAGAATGTTTGTTGCTTCGGCCTGAAAACAACACTTTGCAATGATTCTATAGTGCTACCAGCAAGTCAAAATCTACCACTACTGTATAAATAACAGGTTTAAGATTTCTTAACTTCTGTTATTAAATCAAGAAGGATCGGATGTTTTAATTTGTAACAAGAGGCCGAAATTGGCAGCTTAATAATAAAGATTTTATAAGGTAACTATTTTCTCCCGCGGCTTTGCTCCAGCGGTCTAATCCACAAACCTATTACAATAGTTTTGATTCATCATCATCATCATATCAGCCGAAAGACGTCCACTGCTGGACATAGGTCTTCCCCAAGCATCGCCACATTGACCGGTCCCGTGCGTCTCGCAACCAGCGGATCCCCGCAACCTTCACCAGGTCATTGGTCCACCTGGTGGGAGGCCTTCCAAACGCAACGTCTTCCGGTTCGCGATCGCCACTCCAGAACCTTTCTGCCCCATCGGCCATATGTTCTGCGAGCAATGTGCCCTGCCCACTTCCGCTTAAGTTTGGCAATTCTTCGGGCTATGTCGGTGACCCTGGTTCTCTTACGGATCTCTACATTTCTGATTCGATCACGCAAGGAAACGCAGAGCATAGCCCTCTCCATTGCCCTTTGAGTAACTGAAAACTTTCCGACGATGATATACCTGTTTAAAACAATCATCTACCATCACGAAAACGCAAAACTTTAAACGGAAGCAATAAACTAAATTCCCACTTTTTAGGAGCGGTCCCTTTAGTGGAAGCAGCAGGAAAGCCGGCCAAAGTAAATAGATTTTATCTATAAAGTGTACCGCTCATGGCCTCATGGTGAAATCCTATAGCTCTCAAGCTCTATCATTCAAAGCTAAGGCTGTCTGAAACCCTTATATCCGACGCTGAAACTTTAAAACACGCTCGCATTTTTCTTTATGCTTTTAAAACAACGGGAAGCTTGGAAATATCCTTTGTTTTCTTCCCTTAACTTTAAATTCATGTTTATTTTGAAGCGATTTTTTTTTAATTTAATCTTATATTGGATTTGAAGTTTCTGTGAAGTATTGTTGGCAGTTTCGATGTTTATTTGATGATTAAGTTAACTTTAGTGTGTTTTCTTAGCAAAATACTGTCTGGCTGTTTTCTTTTTAAATTAAGCCTTGTGTTTGACCACTAACTAATTTGTGTGATGTAGTTTACAATTTTCCTTCTATTGCATACAATCATTATATTGGAGTAGAGACCGCGAACTGGAAAACGTTGTTTTGGAACCAGGTTTACCGATAACTTGGTGAAGGTTGCGGGGCTCCGCTGGATGCGGGACGCACGGGACCGGTCAATGTGGCGACGCTTAAGGGAGGCCTATGTTCAACAGTTGACGTCTTTCGTCTGATATGATGATGATGATTATTATTATCGCCAATCATGATGTCGTATGTATGAAAATGTATAGCAACATAGAAGCATTTTATTACAATTTCCAGCCCAATAAAATTACCAGTTTATTTATTTTTTGATTCTACAGTAATAGATATAATTCGATATTATAAAACATAAGATTAATAAAAAACATACTTAAATACAAAAGGGGAGAGAGAATGACCTCATTGCGCTTCAAAAATTCGTCCACATCGATGCCTATGGGAATAGATATTGAATTGAATAGCAGCAAGATAAATATCCCATTTTGCGTAATTCATTAACAGCCACCATACAGAACAAGAATTCTAAACATTTATTGCAGCTGACAGCTCGTAAACTAGTACAGTCTCACAATCAACAACATTCACCTAGTTCACTCCATTCACCTCCAAGTTTTGCATCCGTATAGACACTCAAAGAATAATCCCTCACAGCACCATATTGGTCCACATCGCCGCATCTCGGCACAAACAGACAGACCGACCGTTTAACTTGCTGTCCGAGCCTCAATTACCAAGCGCCCTGGGGAGCAAATTTATTCATAAACCATAAAATTACATAGACTTTCCCGTTGTTTACCGGTGCTGACCAAATATGAAGCCCTCGAGTTATAGAAGACTATGTATGGGATCCCATGAATACTTATTACGCTTTGTAGTCTTATTCGCTGATGAGGTTGGAATGCATGAATAGGTGTAGTAAATAATGATGGTATGATAGCAAAGATATTATGAGGAGTCTATTTTATGTTAGAGCCAGAAAAACAACTCAAAATACAACATGGCTTTCAGAAAATACCTGGTTGATTTTTATTTTGCAAGAAATCGTGACACGAAAATATTAATACATTATTTTGTCCAACAATTTTAATTCAGAATCCGAAACTTTTACTCATAAAGTCTTTCAGTGAGTCAAAAACTGTAAGATAAGAAATATTTTCACAAAATTGAACCGTCAATTTTTATTTGTCACTGAAACTTGTGTCGTCGGCACAACTAAAACTAAATTGTCTTCATGACCCCTAAGCCCGATCATCAAAAACTCCAGCGAATAAAGATTCTCCTAAAAATAGATTCGTATCGGTATGACATTAAGTGGATATTTAACGCTGTTTATGTGTTTGACAGGTCTCCCCCAAGATTCCATTTAAAATGCTCTTGATATACTGCCTAAGTAGGTAGTTTTCAAATTGCATTAAATAAACTCCTACACTAGAGTAAAGGACATTTTTAATATTTATTTTAATATGTCAAGATCTTTTTTGTAGGGTTTTTATTCGGATTTTATTTCTGGTCGCACAATGGTCAAAATTCGATAAAAATAAAAACATAAGAAGTTTTCTACTACTAGGTAAAGGCCTCCCCACTCTTCCCTGCCCAACAGTGGGACAATATAGGTTTGTAAAAAAAAACATTATATACCTCTTCTCCATGCGTGTCGCGGGTTCGATATCCTCACAGAACAAATATTTGTATGACCTACAGTTAGTAGTTGTTCCAGCTCTGGGTGTTGTGTATGTGTGTCTATATGTTTGTAAACGCACCCATGATACAGGAAGAAATTCCTAGCGAGGGTCAAAGTTTTAAAAAAAATGTATGCTAAATCTCACATTTATTTTCTTGACAACAATTCTCGCCACGTATGAACCTACAGTTTTAGAAAAGGGAGTAGTGCATCAATAAAACTACCCTAGATAGTTTCCTACACACTATATGGTATCTTATCGCTCGCTTAGAAATATTCTCAGAAATACATCAAATTGTGTCCAAAGTAAACAATATGAAATCTAAATTTTGACATCTTGTATGGCAGCACAGCCGCTGCCGCCTCCCACACAATTCGTGTATGATGTAAAATATATCGTATATACGAATAGGGTAATTTAGAAAGGTTTGGTAGTATAGGTTTTAATAGAATAATTATGTTAGAGTACCCAGTCTCTAAGAAGCCCCTTTAATAAGACAAGTGTATTGCAGCAGGTCCAGATGGAAATGGCAGCATGAACTGGACTCCTGTGATATAGACAGAGATGCCTTTGCCCTGTCATGGTATATAGCAGCCTTGTAGTAATTAGTATTATAGCTACAAATAGAAAACTATGAATTGGATCCAGGAACCTCCAGAGAAGCTTTGGTGACATAGTGATAAAAAGCCGTTAACACAATTGGTAAAATAACTTCCAAACCGCCACATCTACCAGAAAATTTCCAGACACAGACCCAGACAAAGATGGCAGGACGATATCGACATGTCTGGGTAAAATAATAAAAATAGAATTATTCATTACAAAAGATTTTTTTTAAACAAGCTTTTTTCGTATTTTTCTCAGCAAACCCTTTTATTTGATACCCATATGATGATAGTGCACAAAAAATAACTGGTCTGCCATCTTGGGCCGTCCGCCATATTGGATTTAAAATATAATTAATATAATTTCACTTAGCTAACTATGCATTGTCATCCAAACCAAATGTGTTTGCAAAATTTCATCTTTTTCGGTGAAGGATAACTGTTTTAAAATTCAGTTGCAAGATTTGACCTGAACACACTTATACATACATACTTTGTAATTTAAATAAAATCTTGTAAAATAACTGGACATTTTTTTTTTAAATTTGTTTTATTATTCGGAATGACATGGAGGTATGATTAAAATATGTGTAATATATGTTATAAGCGACATAAGTGACAACCATCAATATTCCGATAACAGAATAATTCGAAGTAATATACGACTGGCAAAATATTTGTATTAAAGCTCCATTTCCTTATTATTCCGTGGCAGTAGCAAAAGCTGCCTCCCACCAAATTGCACTAGGCGTAATAACATTACATACAGCAAATGACTAAAGCATTATTATTTTAAATACCGCTACCCCAGTCTTGTTTATTTTCCCTCTATAACTTATATAGGGTGTGTTAAATGAAAAACAGATTAGCTCTATAGTATCTCTGTATAAATGTAATATTTTGCTTAGCGCAAGGAGACAAATAATACAGAAAGAAAGAAAGAAAGAAAAGAAAGAAAAATTGTTTATTCTGCACAAACTAAACGCACAATACAAAATAAAGAGTGGCATTCACCAAATTCATACCTAGGTATTAATAATATAAATTACATTTTTTATTTTCTAAAGGACTTAATCATACACACTCAAAGGCTAGTGACCCTTTGGGTGATTGTAAGCTTTCTGACTTCTCCTTAAAGGACTTAATACTACACCTAAACTATGATTTTTCTTTGGTTATATAAAATGCCTATATTATTTTTTTTAGGAAAAAAATCTAATTCACTCGAAAAGTCCATTCCCAAAGTGCAATTCTATCAGCAATAATGGCTGTAAAAATCCAAAATATATGAAATTGGCATGCACTACCGAAATATTACGCGAAGAATCCCTTACATTTAAAATTTTCGACAAAAGCTCGCTGAGAGAACGTAGGTTTGTATGGGATCTAACGTCGGTCTTCTTTCTGTTTTCCCTGCTGTAAATTTGTCACCTAACGCTATCAATGTTTTAAAACTCCACCTTACCTTGGAACACCCTGTAGGTACGGTTATAAACGTCCCCTGCATAACGTTGCATCATTAGGGGAGTACCTCTCGTAAACCACTCGCAATGGGTTTTATCTTGAACTATAAAATGTATTTACACATCCACGGCTGTATCGAGCCTTTAATGTGCTGAAAACTGTTATTTATTATTGAAAGTGTAATTATATACGGATTGGGAATCAAGACTGCTAATTTCAACCTTAAACATCCATGATGATACATATTTACTATGCTTTGAGAAGTTCTCTGAATGCACTTTGCCTTGACACATTTTTCGTAGATATTGTGTTTCGTAAAGCACCTATTCAAACATTGCAACCGTATTGCATCAAAGAGACAAATTCTTTTTTTTTTTTTTTACTATGTATAGGCCTGTGTTTGACCACAATCTCACCGTGGTCAGTGATGATGTGGCCGATGGTGGTAAGCACACAAAGCCTAGAAGGGAACTGGCTCTCAAGTGCTGCTGTCGGAACACACCGGAAGGTGCTTGGCGACAGATTTTCAACTTGAGGGTGGTTGCCAGCCAGGCGGGTACTACAAAGTACCCTACCACCGTGCTATGGTTTCCTCACGATGTTTTCCTTCACCGAAAGCTCAAGCTCATTGTACGATTCGAACCCGCGACCTTCGTCTCGGTATCCGACGTCACTACCACTGAGCTATCATCGCCTTAAAATTCGAACATAATCAAAACGTATTATGTGCCAAACAAAACAGTAGACAATACACGATCTACTAATTGGTAACCATTCATATCCACGAGACAATCAATCCATCGTATTTGTTAATCGTGACAATACGGCAACAATCGATTCTGAATCGAACAACAGTTGCTTCACAACTTTACTGTTCGAAATTTAATTAACGGAAGAGAACGAAACTCGATCGAAACTCGTCCCAATTCCCACGTATCCGCGGAATACGCCTCTGATCTCCTGATTCTGTGGTCATATAATACGGATAGTATGTCCCCCTTTCAGGGTCGAACTTGTGTGGTTTCAGAAAAATCTCAACTTTGAATTGAGTTCTGTTTGCGAAAGCTTTGTTTAAGCAGTCATGTAGAATACATTTCTTTCCTTCCGTAAATATCTGATACTATTGGGTTCCGTGATCGCTACAAAGGACGAACCGAATTCTTCGGCTATTCTCAATACGCACACACTGCAAACGTATTCTAATATTATTTACCTGTAAATGTCGTTTTACGCTGTAAATGGATTGTGGCAGATAGAAAGATTCATGTACAGGGGTAGCAGCTGTATCTGAAAGAGTTGCAGCCGATCCCAACATAGGTGGAAAAAGACTAAACTGTAGAAAAGATAAGATCCCATTAAACCAATCTTAGACTGCATAAAATATTCCCACTGTGGAACACTGGTGCGGTGACAGTTCTTAATTCAAAAGTCCTATTGCAAATTCCCCCATCACGTAACATCAATAAAAAATCCACAGCGAACAGTTATTAAACCAAATCCGCGAGACCCTCCAGCTACAATAAAATCCCAATTCGACCATCATAACAACATAATCAGAACATTGTTGCGAAAATTAAAAGCCCGTCCCTGTGTCCTATGTTGCAGGCTGCATTCTCTAGAACCGTCCCTTTGGTGCCATAACGACTGCTGTCGTGAAATAAATCTTCCCACCCCAGCTGTAACGTGCCATTTCAGCCGCCTTTCAGGACGGGGATAAAAGGTCTTTATTTTTTCTCATTGATGCCCCTTTATGTGACATGTTTTGATTGGTTCTGTTTTTATGAGGAGAGGCCTTCTTTGTCTCTTAGATGAAACTTGTGTTAAATATCGTCTTATTATTACGCCCGTATAGTTCTCGCCAAACTTTTTAGCCGCCAAAAGTTGATTTTCCGATGCGCAAGGCATGGATCGGTGCTGTTTTTGTATGGGACTTACTATTGCGCAGTCATTGTAGCCAACTTCAGGGCGACCAAGAAGTTTGGCGAGAATTGTATTTCCGAAGCATTAGATGTATTTTACACACGGTACATATATTTTTCGCCAGTTATTTTTCAGTCTCCAGACCTCATTCTCACTAGTTACTCTTGCGTTCACTTTAGCAACAAGTAGTATATAATGCTAATAAGTACACCTTTAATAGTATAAAAAACGTCTAGAATGGTATTTTGTTCCGTCGCAGTATGCGTAAGCATTGAGGAAGATTACCTATCCGACAAAGCATTCCGCAGCATTGTGCGTTCCCATCAAGAGACCAACCAACGCAGCAACGCTTTAAGAACGTACTTGTTACTCCCGATTTATTGTCCGATTCAGAACTGTGATTTACGAGTATGGGAAATTATATTGGTTAAGTTCCAGGATTTAATTGTTGATCCCGAGCTGAGATATGATTGGACGGATACTGAATGAGAGTCACGTACGGGGAAATGGAATTTGTTACAAGGTCTTTTCACGACGTCGTTATTATTATAATGATTTTTTGATTCGGTAGTAAAAAGGTCGGAATGATTTGATTAGGTTTGATCTTGAAACTTTTAGATCTGATTATTTATAATTTTTTTTGCTGCATTTATTGCCCACTGTTTTACGTGACTCCATAAAACCAGAATCAATAATGGTGACCATCAAAAAACGCCGAGAATATAAATAAAATAAAAAACTGAACAATGTATACATGACAAAAACAACATTCACATTATTTCAGGTAATACCTCAAAAATAATGTGGTAGAAAACAAATTATAGAGAGAGACACCAATTTCTGCATGGAATTACCCAGCCACCCTATTATCGTATTCATATTAATTAAAACAACAAACAGAGCGAACACAATACAGAAACAGACAAATAAATTAAAACCCAATAGACTGCGTTCGGCGGGCAACATTTTCAAAAATCGAATTGCCTAACGCAAGCCAGACGGTCTCTGGGCCCAAAAATTTATTCGCCTACCTTCGTTCCCTTACCGAGCCCATTAAAACTGTCAGTCCATCCGTTCGCAGATTTAAACCAAACGTTCGGGTGTCACGAATCTAAAAAACATTTATCACTCTCGATTTTCCGCCGGCCTCGGTCGTGGGCAAGAAGCGTGTGCTCTGTGTATTTTTCATTGAATGTTGTCGAGCAGCCCTGAACGAGCCAACTTTATGGCTCACAGTACTGTAATGCGGATAAGAATTTATGCTTTAATAGATACTACGGTTCGTTGGATAAGTATTTATGTTGTCGGTGGAGCATCGGGTTGATATTTAGACGTAGGTTTTTCAGGAGTCACGATTCAGTAACACAATACTGTCATGTTGATTTGGTGTGATTCAGAGAGTCTTTGTGGTGTTTTATGGTGACTAAGGGTGACTAATTTTACTGAGAACACGCACACAACTACATGACGTGAAATCGCTATTAATTGAAGTGGATCGGTGTTGACTTGGAAACCAAGATTGATAGGTAGATATATTTATTTGCTCAAACACTTGTATAAATGCAGTAATAAATAATATGTGCATGCAGGATAGCATTAAAAAAGTACAAAAGGTGTACATGTTTGCCACATACTATAGCAGTTAGACAATAATTACAAAATGTCAACAAAAATAAAACTAGAAATAAATAATAATATTATCAAAATATAAATAAATTAATGTCAAACAAAAATGTATGTCAAATCTATTTAAAATATCATGAACAATTCCAAAAATAAATTTAAACAATAATGACAAAATGTCAAAAAGAACAAAAAATAATTGAGTATAAATAATAATATCAAACAAATGTCATACAAAAATGTATGTCAGATACATGTAAAAATATCTAATATATGTCAAATAAAATGTTAATATGTACGTCAAATCTAAGTAACACAACATCAAAAAAACATTATTTCAGTATCATTTGAGTTAAACAAAAGCTTAAAACTAAAGCCACTATCGATAACATTGCACTAAACAATGAGCAAAATCCCTAAAGAATTTCCCAACCTAACCTTAGCTTAGCTAAATTTAACCCCAGTTGCACAAAATAATTTCTAAATCGTAATCAACAGCTGCATCTCGGGGAACACAGTCAAATATCGTACGTGACGTGCCGTACGACAGCGACACGATGCGACACGACGCGACGTGGACACACAATCTCTTAATTACTATCCCGTCGCTGTGTGCCGCAAATAAGCTTGATTTTAAGTAGGGAATGAGTAGAACTCCTGTTGGAATTAATGTATTAGAAATTCTAGTGAATTTGTAATATTTGTGCAGTATTTTGGGTATAGCTTGATAGATGGATGAATGATTCATCATCAGCCATATAATGTTCCCACTGCTGGGACACAGGCATCTTCTCTGTGAGACAGGTAAAAGTCCTTAATCCGCCACGTGGACCCAGTGCGGGTTGATGGATGTCACATGTCTTCGAATTTTTGGTTCTAGGTCATACCGGTTTCCTCACGATGTTCGTTTTCACAGTTTTAAAAGCAGTGGTGATGAATTAATTTACACATAGTAAAGCACCTACCTGGGTTCGTACTCACGACCTACGACACGTAAGTCGGGGCCGTTACCACTGGGACACCACTGCTCTTAATGATTAATGATTAGAACTTGCTTATCTGACCAGTAAACAAGAAAGCAAAGTAACCTTTAGTTCCATTAAGAATGTGTTAGAGTTTGAAGTATGTCTGACGTCATTAAATAATGAATTATCATTTTTCAAGTGACAATGGTTTTGCTACTTATTACATACTTGTCATATTTATTCAGCACCTACCGACAAATGTCTAAGTACCTACCTAAATTATTATTGTGTTGTCAACTACCTTCAAATGTAAAAGAGTACCCATCTAATTAAATATTGTTATGTGAACAGGAAATAACTCTAAACTTATATTTAAACCACATTGATAATATGCCTATAAATTATTTCGTAATTTGTAATGATCATTGTGATATATCCTGGATTTTCTATTGCTATATTAGTATTATTAGTCATTTGAAACAATTGGTACAATACTGTCTTGTCTGTGTTCTTAATCAATATTCGAAAGAATATTGATACTTACAATCAATATTCTTTCGAATATTGATTAAGAATGACTAAATAGATATTAAATTCCTTAATTGTCTTGATACGTTTTATAACTGTTTCATTACAAGATAATTAATTATTGTTCACCTAATTGTGAGATTATTTAAAGCAATATAGAAAATGGCGGGATACCGCGCCATTTTCTCATATTGGACGTATTGAGACACTGATAGACCCGAGATTATAAAATATTGTGTAATTTATAAGCTGACCTACATTTTTGTGAACTACAGGCCAGTACAGGCCAGATATATTATTATACTTCCTTTATCATTAATAATTGGTGTAAGATCAACTACACAAGGCTAACGTAAGTTATTTGATATTATAACTTTATTATTGCTAATGGTTGTGTTGAAACTGTATCTATACCATATTTAGGCCTTTACTCCTAATATGTTATATTGATTTAAAGGCTTGTCTATGTCCTTTGCCTTATCTTTATTTTGATTCTATTATATTGTAAATACTTTATGTGGTTGTAGAAGATTTCGATAAATACGAGTACTATGAAAGAGCTTCCGTGGGTTTTGTTGCCCTTCTTTCCCACGAGAACTAGTCTAGCGAAAGGCGGTAAGCTCAATGAGCCTTCTAAACATGAATTAATTGACAAGCCTTATTTAAATAAATACCTAGTCTTGTCTTTCTGTGCTTTTATTCATAAAACCCTTTCCTTACACACCACACACATTGGAACTCTGATACACAGTAAATAACCAACAGCCATCTTGACATTCAAAGCTTGCTATCTTGGTAGAAATCAATACTTTTATATAGAGTTCCATTCATGATCCTAATAAATGCATGCTATGGAGAGTTTTCAGGAGTCTTCTGACTACTTTCAGGTATCTCAAGAATAAGAAGGGGACTCGTTTCAAGGGACGGGAAGAAGAAATTATCAACTTTTCTATGTTTTATGAACTGCTGAGGCCCAGTTTTTTGATCCCTAGTTAACTTAACCAATGGTTAAATGTGCTAACAAATAGTTTGAAATTTAGATAAAACGCGTATATTCCTGAATTAATAGACTAACAAATTGTCGAATAATTAACTCTTTAACATATTTGACCATTCTTAGTTACTTGAGGATTATTTAATTAACTGTGTAACTTACTCTAAATAATCCAAGAGAATTTCACAGAGGAAAATCGCTACATCAAGGTTGATGGAAAAAGTAAAGCGCTTGATGATGATCGAACGCGAACGCGAAGCCTTTTACGAAAAATCTGGCAGAATTCCATGAAAACGTTCTGATGAAAAACACAGTTCACTCGCCCATTGCTTAGCAACAGTTATCCATTTTATACCTTGACATACAATATTTTACAAAACTCTTTGTATGGGCATCTCGTTTCGTTAAAATGTTACGTAAATATAGATGTTTAATTTCGTACCGCTTAGCGATAATAGGTGTATTTCTGAAATTATTTTGGCTAGGTCTGTTTTAGTATTCAAGTCCCCGGAGAGCAGGTGTCAACTTGTCAGGCCTAAGTTAAACAGCTGCTAATTAGTCGTTGTTAGTATTGTTCTAAAAATTCAGTCCATCGAACAGTCACTAAGTAAAATTATACACTGGAGAGTATTTTAAATAAATCGTTGCCATTTATTCCAGCTCTTTTTTAACGATTACAGGTAACTTTTAGGTTTTATTTATTTGGCTGGGTATATATTTACATACGCGATTTTTAAGATTTTTGTATGTCTGTCTGTCTGTTTCGGGTAATCTCCGAAAGGGCTAAACCGATTTTTATGGGGCTTTCAGTGGTAGATAGCTGATGTTGTAAGAAGTAACATAGGCTTTTACATTGGAAAAAGAATTAGGGTTCCGCGTAAAAACAGCCTTACTTACTTACGGGTTTGACGCGAACGAAGGAATAGCTAGTAATAAAAATATATCTAGACTAGTCCCCGTAGTCTTAAATGTCCCCATTCCCCGTCTATTTTCGTGTGTTCACATTAGCATCAAACGATAGCTCTGGCTCTTTGACCCAAATTCTAAAACATCTCTACTCTAAACAATGCACATCTGACGTCCAATTAATGTCGTCATATCTGAGCTTAAACTAATTAGGGAACACAAAAATGTACACTTTTGTCTGCCGAGTCATTTAATAAGCCCGAATGGGGGTAAATTTGAACGTGGACTAATTGGTAAACAAATGTCCTACACGCTTCCTCCATTATGAGTGTAACCCGCTATTTTACTTTTGAGGGCGAACTGGGCGACAATTTGAGTGCTTTGACATTCATTTATCTCCATTATAGATCTGTGGAGGTAGCCAGCAGCGTAACGGGTCCCTGGTGTGTAGTACCCTCACTAGCCTGGACAAGGCAGCTCGGACGGTCTTCGTATAATCTGTCGTATAATGTTTGCTTAGGTGTGGGTAGGTTCATTTTACCTGAAATGTCGCGTAAATGTTTTTCTAAATATACCAAATTATCTTTGTTAAATAAGGTAGCTTTTTCCTAGCGACCAACTTATTTTACCAACTTGTTTTACTTTTGCGTTACAAGGATAATTATATTGTGCTTATATTCCGTTAGAGTTAATTTCTGAAGACTAACACTATGCACACACAGGTGGGTTGTTACAGAATATCATCATCAGCCCTTATATTGTTCCCAATACTGGGACACAGGCCTCCTGTCTGTGAGATGGACTGGGCCGTAATCCACCACGCGGGCCCAATGCGTGAATGTGCTTATGTTTATTTTAGCATTTTGTAACTAAATACAAAGTTATGCTCAAACCATCACATAGAAATAAAGAGAACTCAACGTCACAATATTCTCCACCCTTTTATATCCCAAAATGTACGCATTTTCCAATAATTTACTTGAAAATTCCACACATTGAGCCATTTAACGTCCAACTGATACGTAATTGTGCATGATAAAAAGGCGGAATTTTTCACGCACCCCTTGTTCGCCGTCAAATGACTGTCATTCGACTATGACCATGGAAAATGACTTTATCATAATCAACTGGTAGCCAGACCGAAATTCATTAGCAATTTGTGCATTTTAGACGTAAAACGTGCAATAATGTAATGTTTTAATTGATACTTTTTGGTTTGAATTAATTCTGTATTGTTTTATTTAGTGTGGTAGTTTTTAGGGTTCCGTACCCGAAGGGCACAAACGGAGCCCTATTGCTATCACTAACGTGTCCGTCTGTCTGTCCGTCGACTGTCACACAGGTTTTACAGCCAAACGATTGGAGTTTGACCATCTTGTTGACCCAAAGCCATACGAATTGGTTTGTTGAACCAATTTTTTTATTGTAATAAATGGAAAGATCATATATAAGTTTTCATACAAAACTATTTTTAGTTTTTTTTTTTCATTGTAATTACAAAGTAAAATCCAATCGAAAATATTTTTTTGAATCCAGTACCGAAAACACCCCGAAAGTTTTCCGAACAAAGTCGAGCCCGTGTGACGTCACAACGTTCATTTCTACTCATTGTGGCACATAGCTTATACAGTGTTTTGACTTATAACCAATTACATCTTGTTATTATTGTCAATATATTGATGAATATCGAATACATTGATCATAAATATCGAACCTTAAAAGTTATCGTGCTTGCTTCGCATCATTATGTACGAATATTACAAATAACTCCCCATTATTATGTGATTCGCGCAATACCCAACCTAGCAAACTGTACTAAAGTTTTGAGAAATGTTCTATGTCTAACTAGATTCCAATTAGAATATGTTAATTATGTTGTTATCTTGTTCTAATTTAGTATTAGATTCTGATTAATTTCTTAATTTGATCATTAAAGATTGAGAAAAGTAAATTTTTAAGGGAACTTTCGAGCAAAGTTGACATTTTTGTATAATTACGTAACTTGAAAACATGATTTTTTGTTTATGGAGATATATTCATTATTTTAATTTTAAATGACGGATATAGGCGTAAAACTAATATTTCTGTTTGAATTGTGAAAATCGGTCGACGCATTTAAGAGATATTTGAAAATGTACCGAATTAATATTTTCACGTTTTTGTTCTACAAAGTTTTTTAGTGTTTGTAATTATATTATATAGATATATGTGTTTAATATTATAAAGGGATATGCAAGTAATTAAAAATACCGAAAATTTTAAGGATGATATGCAAAAAATAAATAAAAATAAAGGCTCCACAGATTTCGGGTTGTATAATATTTAGTGGTACCTATGTAGTTTTTTGATATCTAAAGTCGAAGTTGCGCGCCAATCGTGTTTGTTAGCTTTTTATTTTACACGAATATCACCTACCCATATGTAACAACAATTACATTATGACAATTATGTTTCTAAATGTAATGTGTACAATGGACAACAATGACAAACACCGGTCGCGGTCCACCATCACGTAATATTCATTACGACTACTTTACTTATTCTCAATTTTTCCAAACCGTCCATCAGATGGATATCTTTTCGAAATTTGCCTTTATGAATCCTTTATCACACATGTCTAAATAAAATTTGCTGTTATAAATAATATTTTTGCACTAATTTTCGGATATTTTTAGTCAATTTACGTGACACTGTACTATGGTGAAATTCCTTGAACGTTATGACGTCACCAACATGGCGACCAATCATGACCCGTTCGTAGACAGGTGGTTCTTTTTAGAATTTTATCGATTTTCAATTGCTTATAATAAATTTTAAAAAAATATTTAAGAGATTTTTGCAACGACAATATAATTTATGATATGTAAAGTTTCAAAATAAATTTAAAAAATCGTATATTTTTTTAAATTCAACAACCCAATTGCCCCAAAAAATTTTTGAACGTTTTTAGCTCAGCTAAGGGGGGGCATTAAAAAAAAATTACCTAACCCATCGAATGGAGTATCGTTGTTTGAACTCGTTGAGTAGATAAATATAGTATTTTTTGGGAAAGGAATGAGAAGCCACCAAAGTCAGCGTTTTTACAACATTTTGTTATAAAGAATTTTTTTACCATTGACCTAAGCACTTGAAATTTGGAGATAGTTTTGATTATTACATAAATTTTACTATCAAATACCAATATATTAATAAATCCGATTTTTTCTTCGAAATTCCCTCATTTTTCTATTACACCCAACTTGTTTTTTTGCGGTTTGGTACCGAATCCTAAATGTGCGAATTCCGACACGCATAAGACCGGTTTTTTCGAAGATCTAGCATTTATTAAGGAAGTCATTTTTAAACAAATAAAAAAAAACATTTAAAAAGAAGATGGTAGTTTTTTAAGGTTCCGTACCCAAGGGGTAAAAACGGGACCCTATTATTTAAGGTTCCGTACCCAAGGGGTAAAAACGGGACCCTATTACTAAGACTCCGCGGTCCGTCTGTCTGTCTGTCTGTCACCAGGATGTATCTCATGAACCATGATAGCTAGACAGTTGAAATTTTCACAGATGATGTATTTCTGTTGCCGCTATAACAACAAATACTAAAAACAGAATAAATAAATATTTAAGTGGGGCTCCCATACATTTACGTGATTACGTGATATTTTTGCCGTTTTGGCGATAATGGTACGGAACCCTTCATGCGCGAATCCAACTCGCACTTGGTCGGTTTTTTTTTAACCGAGAAATCGATACAAACAAACAAACTACATGCCTGTAGATTAATTTCACTGTAAGGAAAACCCTAACTAGATTACAATATCCAAATCCGGGTGCATCCAGGTGACTGGTGGTTTTTTTTACCCGACTGCCGAAGGAGGGTAATGTGTTTATCAGTGTATGTATGTATGTATGTATGGAAGTATGTATGTATGTATGTATGTTTGTTCCTATGTGGCGTTCTAGAGACCAAACGCGTTGGCCGATTTCGATGGTTCTTACGTCAATCGATTTGTCTTAACCCCGCGAGTGTCACTGGCTACATGAAAATTGGAAAATGGCGGTTCTTGGGCGCCATATTGTGGAGGCCCAAATTTTTTTTTCTTCCAGACCTATTGTGTGGGGTATCAAAATAAAGGATTTTAAGAGGTTATTTCAAAAATATATAACACTTATATGTTTAAATGTACCTAATTCGATAAAAAAAATAATAACTAAAAAGTTATAAATAAATAAAGTTAATATACAAAAATAAAAAACCCGACTGCTTGAAAAGCGAACTAAAAAACATGATTTTCTCCTTGTTTACGTCTTTTTAGTTCGCTTTTCAAGCAGTCGGGTTTTTTGTTTTTTTATATTAACTTTTTTCACGTAACTGTTGTTACCCCGGAAGAGAGGCCTTTGAAAGAAAAAAATAAAGAAAACTAGTTTATTTGGCACACACAGATACACACAATGTAGGTACAAATAAAAGGGAACCTAATGTTAAAACAATTACATACATAGTGTGCCCCGCGGCTGCGCCAAAAAGGCAGCCTAACTGTGAGGAGATATAGGCTGAGAGTAACCAGCCTCCTTGCCCTAAATGACTGTCATTCGTCGATACTGACAATGGAAAATGACTATATCATAATCAACTGGTTGCAAAACCAAAATTCATTAGCAACCACACATTTACTATGCATTTTAGACGTAGTGTTTAATGTTGACTTTTAATTGATATTTATTTGTTTTTCGTTGAGGGAATGTGAGGTAGGATTTTATCTGAATGGTTGATTAAGTGTTGAACTAGTTATTTTATTAAAAGCTTTTATTTAACTTGCAATGTATGTATGTAAGTGTGTTCGGGTCAAACAACTGAATTTTAAAGCAGTTATCCTCCACCGATTAAGATAAAATTTTGCATACACGTTTAGTTTGCATGATAATGCATGGTCAACTAAGTGACGTCTATATAAATTCAATATGGCGGACGGCCGAAGATGGTGCACTAGTTCTTTTTTGTGCACTGCCATGATATGAGTATCAAATGAAAGAATTTGCTGAGAAGAATACGAAAAAAGCTTGTATTTAAAAAGTTTTTTTGCGAAAATTTTCACTTTGCAGTGTTTTTATATTTTTAGTAACACTAAGTTTTGTCACAATTAATTTTAAAATAATTACAAGATCCAGATAGCAGAATATTTACTAGTCCCATTCGCCCTGACTGTGCAAGGAAAAAATATTATTTCTATCATATTATTCATTCATTCATTCATCATCAGCCTATTAATGTTCCCAATGCTGGGACACAGGCCTCCTCTCTGTGAGAGGGAATGGGCCGTTATCCACCACGCGGGCCCAGTGCGGGTTGGTGGATGTCACATATCTTCGAATTTTTGGTTCTAGGACATGTCGGTTTCCTCACGATGTTTTTCTTCACCGTTTTGAGAGCAGTGGTGTTGAAATAATTTACACTAAGTAAAGAGTCTGCCAGGGCTCGAACCCACGACCTACAACTTGTAAGTCGCGGCCGATACCACTGAGCCACCACTGCTCTGTCATATTATGTTTTTGTTAATTTTCGTGACTGCAGTTTTCGTAAAATATATCTACGAAAATGCCTAAATCCCAGCTAGATAAAACCCTACCGGTAATTCTCTCATTGAGTCATCACATTGTTTATTTTAAAGACATAAAGTAACCTCACTCACCCCTCAATTTGGATTGACGATAGACGCATGGCTTTTATTGCTTCACCGGACAATGAGTTTTCACCCCTTCGGGCTTACCCTGCCTTACCATCGTAAAAGAAAAATATCTTTTATTCACAATTTTTGTAAGTAATATGACTAGCAAACTTTTTGCAGAAAAAAGAACGTCTTTAGTTATTTTAAGTTCTCTGTCTACTACTTTTATTTTCTTTTGATTTATAGCTAACTAGTTCCTCGCCGGGGCGAAACTCCGTGGCCGCGACACATCGCGGCTCTGCGGACAGAGCTCCGGCAAGATCTCATGGCGGAATGGAGAGAGCGACTGTCGCAACCCAGCGCTGGGCACGCCACAATTGCGGCGATAAGGCCCCTCTTTGAGGAGTGGCTTGAGAGGTGCCATGGCGCCCTCACCTTCCGCCTGACGCAGGTCCTCACCGGACACGGCTGTTTCGGGAGGTTCCTGTTCAGGATTGGGCGGGAGGAAACGCCCGGGTGTCACCATTGTGTGGATCGCCCGGAGGACACGGTGGAGCATACGGTGGAGATCTGCCCCGCTTGGGCTGGGCACCGCCGTGTCCTCGTGGAGGCGATCGGCGGTGGCAACCTCTCGCGTCCGGCTCTGGTTCAGGCCATGTTACGGAGCGAGAGGGCATGGGAAGCTGTCTCCTCCTTCTGCGAAGCAGTAGGCGGAGGCGGAAAGGAGGAGGCGGAACGCGTGAGGAAGATGCAACGGAGACGCCCTCACGCCCCTCGCCACCGCAGGAGACGCCCTGGGCGTCGGGAGTCGCAAGCCGATTCCCGGCCACCGTAGGCGCGGGCCTGCGGACGGCGAGTAATGGGTAGCTCGCCGTCCGATAAGGACCAGGCCAGGCAGGTTTGGGGCTGGGCTGTGTTAGCAAACTTACGCTTTGAGCTTTCAGCGACAAGCCTTGTGGGGCTTGGCTTTGTCGATGCAGTCCTACCTTGTCTGGCTCCTTTAGAGAAGGCAAGGTGGCGTGGTCTTGAGGGAGAGCGCTACGGTCGTGTAGATCCTCAAGGCAAGTGCGGTGGGTTTCCTTCACGTGGTTGCCGCCCTGTTTTTGGTCTAATTCCCTATGAAATAGACGTAACAGAAATCACCGTGCGCCTTATCACAGGGGTGGCGAGGTCATGCCCCTGGGTGTCCACCATCGGATGATGAATCAGATGATGGATAGTAATGACCTCCTGCGTGTTTTTGCCGTGCGCGGGGACCCGTACGGGGGGATGAAGGGATCCTGGTGGTTGAGTGGAGCAGGCTGCACACAACACACCACTTTGGCCCGGATTTCCTCTCACACGGGAGGTCGTGGGGTAGCTACCCACGATCAACCGGCTGAGGCATCCCATAAGCGGGATGTCAAGCGAGGATCGGTTTAGTGGGGGGGGGCAGCCGGCGTGGCGTGGGGTTTCGGGATGAGTTGCGGCATAGTCTCGTGCCGTATACAGTCCCGTGATCTTCCGTCGCGTGCAGGTTCGTCTACTTTTCACTAAGCTGGTCCTATACCGAAGGAGTAGCTCTGGCGTCGCTTGTTGAACGAGCGACGTCCCCGACTGAGGGCTCCGTGGCGGGTGGAGAGCTCCAACGGTGAAGATTTAGAATCCAAACTCATGGATAAAGAGACTTACAAAACAAAAAAACACAAAAAAACAAAAGCTGCGTCCCGCTCGTCGGATGCGCTTACACTAAACACACCAAGGGCCGCGTCTTCAGATGCGCCTTTTACGACTAACCCAAGGGTAGCGTCTCAGGATGCGCCTAAGCAACAACCGCCTAAGGCTGCGTACTCAGATGCACCCAAAACACACAAACGCTCGGCTGCGTCCAAGGATGCGATGAGGAAGGCAACCGCAAGGGATGCACCACAACAGGCTGCGTCCCAAGCAATCCCCACCTCATCCGCGTCCATGGATGCGCCCCATAACACATCCCTGACCGAAAAGCCAAGGACAGTTCTCGCTCACGGCGACTCGAAGAGCACTGCAAACGCAGATGCGCCCAAAACACGGGTTGCGTTAGCGGCTGCGGTCTCTGAGAGGGACCTGACGGAGCTAACCGAAGGCCCACTGGCAGGATCACCTAACGCCAATAAATGGCAAACAATAACAAACAAAAAGACGCTCCCCAAGACGGTGACTGCTACGGCTGATACACCAACTGGCGAGGCTGCCACCGGCGCTAAGCGCAAACGCAGCACGAGACCAAGAGGGCGTAAGAAACAGCAAAAAAACAACACTGAACAGCCGGCTAGGGCGCAGAAGCGTTCGCGTCCCGAGGATTCCGTCACACCAACTGGGGTAAGCAAGAAGAGCAAGCCTGCTCGCTCCCATATGGTTGATGGAACCCTGGTGAGCTACGCCGAAGCGGCCGCGTCGTTCAGGAACAACGAGCTGTGTGTCGCCGTCATGACCGAACCCTTCATGGACATGACGCAGGAGCAAGCGGAGGGGATCCGACAAACCATTGAGGACCAGCTCCGGGCTCTGCTGAAGGCAGTTCCTGAACCAGCCACCCCAACTCAAAATACCGCGATCCACTTCAGAGGTCGGGCCCATTACGCCGAAGGCGTCCTCAAAACATGGTGCGAGGACGACTTCACACTGGCCTGGCTCAAGGGGGTCATAAACAACACACCGTCCCCGTTACCGGGGACCAAACTCACCGTTCGGCCTCAAGCCGACATACCCAAGAAGGCTTTGTGCATGCTGTATGTCCCTGAGAACAGCGAGGACACTTCAGACCTTCTCGGGATGCTGGCGAGGCAGAACCCCAACCTGAAAATTAACACCTGGACTCTGACACACGCAAGGGTTATTCAGGAGCCACCGAGCACCTGTCTCTACTTTCGTGTGCCGGAGTCCATGGTAAAAACCATAAAGGACCAGCAGCGGCGAGTATACTACCTTATGGGTAGTATATACATCCGGTTCCTGAAGGAGGGTGGAACCAAGGAAGATGCCGCTGCGCCATCAACCTCAACAACCTCGGCTGCGCCTGGGGCGGAGCTTGATCCGCCGCCGCCTGGGCGTTCCCCGTCGCCTCTCGCGACGGGGATCGCTGGGGAGGCGGTGGAGCTGGCGACTTCTTTGGCAGCGCTTGAGGTTGACTCAACTGAGGGTTCAACACGGGATCCACCCTCGCCCGGACTAACTTCGGACGAGGACTGCTTTCCGCCAGGGGAGAGAAGTGGGGACGAGGACAGCGACCTCTGCTCCTCTCCTTTGCGGGAAGACTAGGATCCTGCAGACTAACCTCCAGCACAGCCAAACTGCGTCGGCTACTTTACGCAGAGTGCTGGAAAATCAACAAGAGAAGACCATTGCCCTCATCCAAGAGCCGTGGATTAGAAGTGGCAAAATATGCGGTCTTGCTAACATCGGAGGTAAGTTGCTGCTAGACACCTCCGTAAGTAATCCGCGTACCTGCATATTGGTCCCAAAACATGTACCTAACCTTTTAATTAACGAATTCTGTTCAAGGGACCTGACAGCAACCAGGCTTTTCCGAACTAAACAGGAACTCCCGGACATTGTACTAGCCTCGGCATACCTGCCAGGCGACGCGGACGTGCCTCTACCAGAGCTCGCCTTGCTGGTGGAGTACTGTGAAAGGGAGAAACTTGAACTAATCATCGGCACAGACTCCAACGCGCATCACACGCTCTGGGGTAATGTCAAAACCAACAACCGAGGTGAGGAAATGCTTGATTTTATTCTTAGCAATAACCTTGTACTACTTAACAAGGGTTCTGAACCCACCTTCATAAACGCAAGATCGCAAACAATAATAGACCTAACGTTAGCAACTTTAGGTGTTTCCAACTCCATCCAGGACTGGCATGTGTCCAATGAGATATCATGCTCAGACCATAGTTGGATCCGTTTTACAATTAACTTCAACTTAACTACACCACAGCCAAGAAGGGTTCCTCGCAACACAGACCAATCGAAGTTTATTAGACTTGTAGGGACTGAACTGGGTAGGTTACCCTCTCTTCCGGCTGAAATAACGGTAACCAATATAGACGAACACGTAAACAACATCACTTCCATCCTCTTATCTAGCTATGAACAGTCGTGTCCCCTCACCATACCTAGGCGAGGAATCAGGCAGTCCTGGTGGAGTCCTGAACTGGAGAGACACCGACACAAACTAAGAAGGCTATTCAACAGAGCTAGGAACACACGGTCGCCAGAAGACTGGGACCGGTACATAACAAACCGTAAAACCTACAAAAAACTAATTCGCCTCCGAGGAATAACAAGTTGGAGGCGTTTCTGTACTAACATTGAAAACAACAACCAGGCAATAAGGGTCAAAACATGTCTTGCTCAAGAGACAGACCTTTCTATAGGATGCCTGAAAAAACCAGATAATACTTATACAACAAACGACGCCGAAACTAGCGAACTACTCCTAACTACCCACTTCCCGGGCTGCCAGATTGCCACCCAGCAAAGCTGGGAACCGTACAGGGAGAGGGCTACGAGTAGTTTGGACTGGGAGGTGGCGTTAGAAGTTATCGACAAAGATAAAATAACGTGGGCAATCAACACCTTTCTGCCATTCAAGGCAGCGGGGATGGACGGTATCTTCCCAGCTCTGCTCAGGTGGAGCGGTGGTCTGCTGGCTGATTACCTCGTCAAGGTCTTTCGAGCCTGCCTGGCTCACCGCTACATCCCCTTGAAATGGCGTGAAGTAAAAATAATATTTATTCCGAAACCAGGTAGGGGCGACTACACTCAGCCCAAATCTTTCAGACCTATAAGCCTCTCCTCGTTCTTTCTGAAGACACTGGAGAGGCTGGGGGATAGGAAGATAAGAAACCAGATTTCGATACAAAAACCTCTGCATCCCAACCAACACGCCTACTGTGCAGGCAAATCAACTGAATCAGCGCTCCACAGCGTAGTCTCACGCGTAGGAAATGCTCTCAAAAACAAAAATCTAACCCTAGGCGCCTTCATCGATATCGAAGGTGCTTTCGACAAAACTAACTTCACCAGCATCGGGCAGGCACTCGCCACGCACGGTGTTGCGCCGACGCTCGTAGAATGGATTAACAACATGCTAAAAAACCGTGCTATTCAATTTACTGTAAACACTACCACACGAGGAATCGTAAGTAGGGGCTGCCCACAGGGTGGGGTGCTGTCACCACTTTTGTGGAATTTAGTCGTGAATGAGCTCATTGCAGAGCTCAACGCCAGCAGTCTCTACTCGGTAGGATACGCAGATGACATAGCAATTCTAATCTCGGGGAAATTTGAGGGCATCTTATGTGATCTCATGAGGAAGGCCTTCAAAATAATCGAGAGCTGGTGCACAAAGCACGAACTATCGGTTAACCCCTTAAAAACGGAACTAATAATGTTCACTAATAAACGAAGTCTTGGACCGCATAGGCTTCCAAAACTTTTTAACACAGAATTAACACTCAAAGAGGAGGTCAAGTACTTGGGGGTAATCCTAGATAGCAAATTGCTCTGGAACAAGCATCTTGACTACAAACTCAATAAATGCACAATCGCACTATATCAGTGTAAGAAAATGCTAGGAAAAACATGGGGGCTGTCTCCAAGAATTACTCTGTGGCTATACACAGCGGTGATCAGGCCAATGTTGGCTTATGGCGCTCTGGTTTGGTGGACGAGGACCGAACTTTCGACCACCATTGCCCGACTCCAACGGTTCCAGCGTCAGGCCTGTTCAGCTATCACCGGCTGTATGAGAACTACCCCAACAGCAGCCATGGAGATAGCCCTACAAATAACTCCCCTGGACCTGTACATACAGCAAGAGGCAGCGCTAGCTGCCATCAGGCTCATGCATCTAGGCATATGGGGCAATAACCTCACGAGTCCACACGCTAAAATCCTGGACCGGGCGATTGAGTATCAACCTCTCATCGCTGCTCCGTGTGATAGGATACAAAAACAACCTATGTTCAACAAAAATTATAACATACAAACAACAGAGGAAGAAAGGGATCAGTCAGGAGCCAATGAAGTGCGAATCTACACAGATGGCTCAAAAACTAATAACGGTTCAGGTGCTGGCGTACATTCCCTTGACCTCAACATTAACTTTCACATACCACTAGGCACACACAGTTCGATATTTCAGTGTGAATGTGTCGCCTTAACACAAGCCGCAGAAACCGTAAAGCGTTTAGGTATCCAGAACTACGGGATCAGATTCCTATCTGATAGTCTGGCTGTGCTCAAAGCTTTAGAAAACAAACTGACTAACAACAAACTAATCTTTGAGTGCCACCTCGCCCTGGAGAGTATATCGAAATCCAATCGAATTACGCTCCAGTGGATCAGGGGGCATAGTGGATCCCTAGGCAATGATGCCGCAGATGAACTTGCGAAGAGAGGCTCCGAGATGTTAGTGCTAGGCCCGTACCCACTTATCCCCTTGCCTTTTTCGCAATTTCGTGCATGGATTCGTCAAAGATCAACAGAACTACACAATAACAGATGGTCACGGGCAACAGACTGCAGACAGTCAAAAATGGCTTTGCCAAAATTACACCCGCGTCTCACTAAAAAACTCCTCAGCCTGAGTAGAAATAACCTCAAAATAATTATAGGGACAATAACGGGCCACACCCTTCTTAACAAACATTTATTCAACATAGGCGCCACGGACAGCCCACTTTGCAGGGGCTGTTTTAACGCCGAAGAATCAGCCGCCCACGTAATCCTGGAATGCGAGGCCGTGGCTTCTCAACGCGAAGAAATCCTCGGAACAATGAGGTCGCTCCGTGAAGCCTGTGAAGCTCCCAGGAAGCTTCTGTGCTTCTGGGCGGAGTTGGGCTGGCTATGTTAGCCAGCACCCCCACGCACAACGGACCAAATGGGAGTCTAAGTGCGGAAAAGGGAGTCCCTACTACTACTACTACTACTACTAAGGACCAGGCCCGAGTCGACGGCGCGTTGTGTTCCACGCGCGCCTCAAAGAGATGTCAGCAGAACTGACGGGGTCCGCGAGGGCCGATGCCTGTCTGGGTCGCGGATAAGTTTGAAAAAGAGTTACCGTGGCCCAGGCTCAAGCAACTGAAGGAACACGGGTGGGTTTTAGTCAGTAAAAGTCTGACACGCCCTCCCGCCTCACCCAGAGCGGGAGAAGTCATTGGAAGATTTCCCAACCAAAAAAAAAAAAAAAAAAAAAAAAGCTAACTAGTTCCTAGCGGCTTCGCCCGCGTTAATGTCGGTATATGGTCCCTTGGGATAATATTCCCGGGATAAAAATGTGCTTATGCGCTATTCCTGACTATAGTCTAACTCTGCGCCAAATTTTATCTAGATCCATTCAGCCGTTCTGGTGCGGTTGACTAACAAACTTTTACATTTATAATAAACTGCCGAGCAATGAAAAAGTTCCACCCACAAAATGCCGACAAACAACTTATTTTTTTTTTTTCACTTTTAGTTTAAAATTTGAACACAATATTTACGTTTTTAGTTGGTAATATTCTGATACGCTGTTAAATGTACTTCAATATTGCAGACGGCGTCATGAAGCTAGCCTTTCCCGTTTAGGAGTAATTTGGTGCTATGTCACTGGAACTTTTTCATTGCTCGCGAGTGTATTATTAGCGACCCGCCCGAGACAAATTATACACAAAAACCTTTCTCGTTTCTCACTCTTTCTATTGGTAAAAACCGCATGAAAATCCGTCCGAGTAGTTTATCGCGTGCAAACGCGATAGTAAGATAAGATAATATTTTGAGCCTACTTCTTGCACATATTTTTGGGTGTAATGGCGATATTGGTTAATCAAACCAGCTTAAACCAAAATGTTGTAGGTATGTACTATAAGGGTCAAAAGTGCAGTCACACTTCACCAAAACAGAAAAGGAATAATCTATACTTTAATTTCTATACAAAATATTAAATCAGTTGTGGATAACTTAACTTCTTCTACAAAAACTAGCCATTTGAGTTTTGGGAGAGTATGACTGCACTTTTGACCCTTGACTGTACATACATATTTTTTTTTATATATACGTTGTCAAGCGCTTGACCACTATCTCACCTGATGGTAAGTGATGATGTGGTTGACGGTGTAGCACACTTGCCTAGAAGTAACATATTCACTCTTGACATAAACACCACGAGATTGTAGCTATAAGGTATACATAGGTAGAAATTACAGAGAGTCACCTGCTGCATCGCCTTTCTGGCTTTGTTCCATGCTACTTGGGTTCGGCGCAATACGTTTCCTTCTTCCACTCCGTCCTGAAACCGTCAAGCGCAGTGGTGGCCCAGCGGTAACGGCCCTGACTTACGTATCGTAGGTAGTGAGTTCGAACCCAGGCAGGCGCTTTACTTTCTGTAAATTGTTTC
The DNA here is from genome assembly GCA_945859665.1 of Anorthoa munda. Classification (NCBI taxonomy): domain Eukaryota; kingdom Metazoa; phylum Arthropoda; class Insecta; order Lepidoptera; family Noctuidae; genus Anorthoa; species Anorthoa munda. The sequence continues at coordinate 10,999,411 of OX243900.1, read as the reverse complement.
ATCACCACTGCTCTAAAAACGGTGAAAGAGAAACCGACCTGTCCTAAAACCAAAAATTCGAAGACATGTGACATCCACCAACCCGCACTGGGCCCGTGTATTGGATTAAAGCCCATTCCCTCTCTTAGACAGGAGGCATGTGTCCCAGCAGTGGGAACATTAAAAGGCTTGATGAACCGTCAAGCTATCACTGATTACTGCTTTACTGCTTTTCATTCGTACCTTATACTTATTATTTTGTGTAATCCTTTGCATGCCCTGTGACGGTAAAATATGGAGAACTTTATTATAAAAACACCTATGTAACTACTCTACCCATGTTTGCAAAGAAATAAATGATTTGATTTGATTTGATCTCCTCACACAATCAACAATCCTCCATCCATCTTTTCTGTGCCCTTCCGCTTCCTCTCCATCCATCCATTATTATATTCATCCCATCACATGACCATACCATAACGTCATCTGCTACGTATTCACTTAAGGTCCAGGCGAAAGTTTGCTAGTGTGTGTGTGTTTGTATGTTTGTTACTTCGTCACGCTCAAACAGCTGGACGGATCTAGATGAAATTTGGCACAGAGATAGATTATAGTCAGGAATAGCAATTAGGATACTTCTTGCCCCGGGAATATGTTCCCTCGGGATAATTTTCGACATTCACGCGGGCTAAGCTGCTGGTATGTAGCTAGTATTACAATAAAGTTCTGACGCAAACAATGCGCATTCAAAACTCACTTTTAATTCTATAAAACACTACTTATCGACTTAATTAAAGAAACAAGTCGTTTTCAACTTGTTTTCCAGAACTTTTTACTCTAGTACTTCGATTAATTTTATGATTCCCGTATTTGCTTTTAGTAAGACTTTTATTTCCAATGTTTTACGGTATCGATGTACATAAATTAGCTTTTATTTATGTATTTAAATGGCCTAATTAATACTGTAATAAAACTGAGGTATTTACATAGTTCTGTTCAGATTTTGTTCCCTATAGAGTGGTTTTTACCCGACTGCCGAAGGAGGGTAATGTGCTTATCAGTCTATGTATGTATGTATGTATATATGTTTATATGTATGTATGTATGTTTGTTCCTATGTGGCGTTCTAGAGACCAAATGCGTTGGCCGATTTTGATGATTTTTACGTCAATCCGAGTCGTCGTCTGAATCCTGCGAGTGTCACTGGCTACATTAAAATTGGAAAATACAAAAAAAAAAGTTAATTAAAAAAAATCAAAAAACCCGACTGCTTAAAAAGCAAACTAAAAAGACGTAAACTGGTTTTGGTCAGCCAGCACGCGAATATGTATCCTCCGACTGCACAGCATGATTTTCTTCTTGTTTACGTCTTTTTAGTTTGCTTTTTAAGCAGTCGGGTGTTTTGATTTTTTTAATTAACTTTTTTTATAGTCATAAATGTATCGGTTTCTGGTTAGTTTTTAATTTTTTTTATTTGTCATGGGTTTGCTCTTGACTCTTAGCCTAGGTCAGAGGTGACCGAGACAGAGTCGACGATGGAGTGAGCTTACCCAGAAGAAGCCAGAAGCAGTTTGTAAATAATGTTGATACGTAAAGGTAGAAATGAAATAGTCACCAAATTACAACATTGGTTTCGCCCAATATGTTGCAAATTCAGTGACACAGTAACCATATGTACTTTAGTCTAAAATTCGATATAAATATTCGGGTAGATACACTTTAAGGATATAGGTAAGGATATAGATATATCTGGGCATTGAACAAAACAAAATTATGTATTTACTAGCTTATCCTATGTGCTAGCCCTGTCTATAATTTATTTCTGTGCCAAATTTCATCAGAATCCGTCAGCCGTTTGAGCGTAAAGCAGTAACAAGCACAAAAACACACACACACTCACTAACTTTCGCCTTTATAATATTAGTGTGAAGTGTGATAACTATAAATCTTTCTTATAAGACTCCCGTCAAAAATTAAGAACTTTCAGAAGAGGTAAAGTTTCATTCTCTTTTCGCATTCCATTCAGGAGATACATTTTCTTTGCAGAAAACGTACGTACGTTTTCTGTATGTTCGTACGTTTTTGTATGTCGTTTTGTGGCAATAAAACATTTTTTCTTTGTTTCTAAAATCCCTTCCTCATTTTCGTAATATTAGAATCTTGTGCATTCCGCAGCACTTAAGGCTGTATGTTACCAGTCAGTAAATGAGAAAATTTGAATATTTATTAAGTAAGTAACATTCTGAGTCACTCTGAATCACTATTAATTTAAAGCCTAAAGCACTTGACTACTAAAGTAACGAAGGGTGTACAAATATCATGTTTATTGAGGTTATATTAACCTACTAAATTGTATATATGTTTGTAGCTATACGGCCTCCGTCTAATTTGAGAGCACTTTCATGTCCCGGCTAATTTGCAAGCTCCCGAAGTACTCTCGAATAGTCTCGAATCATCTTGATTCCGTTGAGAATAATTAGGTAGATCCTTTTTCAGCTTTGTGAAAGAATTTTGTACTGTGATGTTTATACATATTGGGTGTATTTTTGATAAGCCCTATGTCCTGTACAGGACGTATTTTGGTAGATAATAATATTTATATTTTGTTGGTACAGATGCATGGCCAACTGTGTATGTGTTTGCATTATTGAGACCTAATTCATCAATATTATCATTACCATCCGACGTCCACTGCTGGACATAGAGCTCCCCCAGGCGTCCCCACATTGACCGATCCCGTGAGTCTCGCTTCCAGTGGATGCCCGCCAACATAACCAGGTCACCGGTCCATCTAGTGGGAGGCCTTCCAACCTAATTATATTGTCAAAATTCAAATTACTACTTTGCAAAGATCTCTAGATAACAACTTCTGTGACCGATGGACAAAAAGTGGTCTTATGAAGGCTCTGTTTTTTTAAGAGTTGGACCCTAATATTTGGATAATTGTGAATGTATGAAATTGTATATATTTTCGTAATTTATTGTTTATTGTTAGAAATATAATATAAGATAGTTCTTAAATTTTATCTCCAGTTGTATGTTCAAAAAAAACAATAGATAGAGATTTATTTCTCTCATGAAGAATAATTGAAAAGCTTTTAAGAGTTTCAGGTATATTTAATACCTACTCGAAACTTTCTCTAAATTTCCACGTATGAAAAGATACTTCAGATTTTCTCATGTTTATGTCATTCATACTTACGTACTTTTCTATACTTATGGTTTTGATTTCAGGAACCGCAACTTTCTGTTCGTTGTATCTGCCTTCTGATAAGATGGGTTCAGCAGCTTCTAAAATAAGAACCATGTTCCCAAAGATGTTAATTTTATTTGTGTTGATCAGTGATTGCGTAATGTAATAACACGATTTGTGGTAACTATTTTACCCAATTTTTTTTTAAACGGTATTTGTAGCTTCTCGTGCATTGTCATCCAAACCAAACTTGTATGCAAAATTTCATCTTTATCGGTTGTGGATAAGATTTGACCCGAACATACATACATACATTGCAAGTTAATAAAAAGCTTGTAATAACTTTTTCGTAACCCACAAGAATTATGCACTGTTTCTGGATTAAAAGAAACCTACACATATGGCACTTAACGATAGTAGAACTTTCTTCTGCCAGTAAAATATTTTTTGAAAATGGGCTCAGTATTTACAGGGATTTAATTAATCCCTCATAAAAATCAACTTACACTGGTAAGGTATATTCGACTTTTTGGATTACGTTATAGAAATAATGGGGTTTTATTTGGCATACGTTATTTATTATAGTAAATGTGTATGTATTTTTATTTTAGCTATATATTCTTTTACACCCATTTTACTGTAATTACCAGATAATGCAACCGTCATGTTATCTCTCCACCACACTTGGTTGACTGGTAGAGAATGCCTCAGGCATTAAGTCCGCCTATGTACTTTTACCCTCACAGAGAGGAGGCCTGTGTCCCAGCAGTGGGAATATTAATAGGCTGATGATGTGATGTGATGTACTTTTATGTTGCATTAAGTTTTAATAAATAAATACGAGTACTTCTATCCATTAAGTTTATCTCTTTTATAATCTGCTTCGCTATCTCGTTTGGTTAAAGAATGTACATACCTGCAGTACTTGACATCAGACATTAGGTATGACAGGGGAGATTGTAGGGGGTTCATTTTGCAGTATTAATGATACTGGTTATAGAAACCATAACGACCACACCAAATAATTGGATGTAAAACGAGTGGGCAGACATGTAGCTGCGTATTGAAATTTTATTTCTCACTCCAATTATGAATTGCCTCACAATAATTAATTGGAATGAGCGTTCTGAGTGCTTACTTCAATTAAAATGCAATTAATATTTTTAATTGTTTATTTGTCGTTTGTTTTAATGCATTATATATTTAAATAAGTTTCATAACAAAAGGTTTTTCTTTAAGTAGTATGTATAAATAGCCTTACATTATCGTTACGACTGTAGGTATCGACTGAATAGGTTTGGTTATGAAGCAGATATATCTTTATGTAATTCGTATTAGATATTCTTTAAATGTATGTATAAAAATTATTATAATTGCAGTGATTACTTCAGCTAGAACAATTTAAACTGCTGGGCTCTAAAAGTTTTTGGTGTCAATCAAGAACAATACTAACAGTCACATCTCTCCTTTGTGAAGTAATCTGAACTTTAAATTCTGGATCTTATCGGTGATTTCAGGTTGTGTTATTATTATCCAGATTTTTAACATTTCTTTGAACACATGTTACTTTTTTCCAAACATAATGACACAATCTGAAACCTGAAATAATATCTTACTTCAAGGCACATAACACACTAGTCAGCCAGTACATTAACACTAGCATTTTATTCGTACAACATTTCAATATAGAATTCGACTAGACCCTAGTCTAGCTGGCTAGTGTATTTTCTGCCTAAGCGATATTAACACAAGATTTTCTGATACCGCTTTAAAACATGATAATCTAATACAATTCTGGACATTTTCTTTTCACTCTTCATTAATTGAAAAATAACAATCATATTCTATCCTATTTAAATTTAGCAAAAATTAAATACAAACAGTCACACTGGTTAAAATTAAAACAGGTTTCGTTTTAAAAAAAGATCTCTATGACGGTCTTTTTAAAATTGGAAATTTCTTTCATAAGTTGTCGCAGCATTTTCTAATTTGTACGCGAAAAAGCTGCGGCCAAACTTAAGGCATTCAGTCCTCTCAACAATCATTAAACCGAAAACTTTTAGATCCCAACATTCACGTATTCACTAAGTACAAAAATATTAATTTCAGAATATCTATCAACAGAATATTATTAAAATAATTTTCATTGAAATCATTTTGTAATGCCAATAAAACTGTATTTTGTACCCCTTACCATCAGAGCAGCTGGTTTATTGTATATTCTATTTATTTATGTAGATAGGTAATTAATATTCTTAGCAGTTACTGTCAAAAAGTTTCATCTCTAAATACAACTAATAAGTATGCTATAACAATGTACCGAATTAAAGTAACGACATGATAACATTTCAAATTATTCTATATTGCTCATATTTGTACAAAGTTTTCATTAAGTATTGGTGTTTTCAATTCTGAAAAATATATAATGTATGTATACTATATTATTACACATGAATATAATATTCATTTAGTATTGAACATCTTAGAGAATTTTACAAAGCACTTAACAATAATCGAGTACCCATATAATCGAGGAACTAGTAAATAAAACAACTGAACGTCAACACTACGTACAGGTGAATGTGACAATCAATATTAGGTATAAACATGACTAAACGAGTAAGTACAAAATCGAAAATGTCTATAAAGTAATGTCTTTATCTGCACTGAGTAATATATTTACACGTCTATATACAAAGCTATCACATATTACATTTTATTCATATCACTATATACATTATTGCAAATTCAATGTTCTTCGTCGTTTTGACGACAGTACACAACTTCGTTCGTATAACTTAGCAAAGAAAATATACCCGCGATATTGTCCTTTGCGCACAACTTATGTTAGACGTACACTATGTGTGGTTTCTCTGGCGTCCTGTGATGAGGAATCGTCTCATAGGCAAACTGCTGGTAGATGTGTTCCTCACTATCCTCCTGGTAGTAAGGATTCTTGTCCACACTATGCCAGGGAGGATTCAACGAATGAAAATTATTACTCACTGACGAACCGATCATTAGATACCGGTCTACGTCCCTCTTGGCGTCCTGCTCCCTACTCCGAGTTGAATAACCCAACCCATTCCCTAATTTGGACACGTCACCGTTCATCATGACACTCGTCATAACTTGTTTAGACTTATCCCCCTTACACTTCTTCAAGGGTCCCATGAAGTATAAAACACCACCCACCACGCTTATCACGATACTCACAGTCAGCACCACAACCGCTACTATCACCCATCCACTCGAGCACCCAAATTCCGACTCCGGAATCTGTACAAAGAGGACACCCTTCAGGTGCGCCGGAGCAGCACACTTCACGTCCTCATAGTCTATTTTAAGAATAGTACTGGCGTTACCAGACTTCCTGCTGCTGATTTCACTCTCTCTCCCAAGTTTCCATAGCCACAGTAAAGAACAATTGCAAGCGAACGGGTTCCCAGCAATTTCAAGCTCCTGCAGTCTGTCTATTGGAAAGTGTGATGCTTCCAAAGCCACCAGTGCATTGTTTCTCATGTAAATGTGCGTTAGCTTCGGGTTACCATGAAACAGTCTGGGAGGAACATCGCCAACTTTGACATTCTCATTCATCCATATTTTCTGCAAGTTTATATTGTCCACAAAAGCTCTTGAGTCAATTCTCTCCAATTCGTAAAGTCTGCTCAAGTGTAAATGTTTTAAATGGAAGAGACTTTGGAACGAAAGCGCCGTGACGTTTTGAAAAAAGTTGCCACTTATGTACAAATGGGATAAGTTGGATAGTTTGGACAGAGCCGACGTCGGGATTGATGTCATGTTGTTATCACTTAGGTCCAGGTGCCGCAGCGTCGGCAGATTGTGGAATCCTAATTGATCCACGCTCTCAATTAAATTATTGTTCAAGTCTAAATGCTTCAATTCCTGTAAATACGGGATACCGTGCTTTGGTACCTGTTCTATTAAGTTTTCTGACAAGTCTAAAACTTCTAGATGCATTATGAAAGCGAGATTAGCAGACGGTATGTCTAGTATGGAATTGTTTTTGAGCGATATAATCTTCAGTGATATCAAAGGCTTGAAAGTATCCGGCTCAAACTTCACTAGCTTATTGTTGGACAGGTCTAGCGTCTCTAGCGCAGACAAGTCTTTGAACGTCTGCACGTGGATGTTCGTTATTTCATTGTTTGCTAGATTTAAGTCTAGGAGACTTTTCAGTCCAATGAATGTGTCCTTATCTAAGCGTTTAAGAAAATTGTGACTCAAATTCAGATGAGTCATCTCATTGTTGTTTTCGAAGTTTCTACTACCTAAGTCTAGGATTCTGTTGTAGGAGATGTCGAGGACAGTGAGCTGCGTGTAGAAGCCGAAGGTATAGAGGAGGTTGTCGATGGCATTGTGTGTGAGGTTGATGTGGGTCGCCTCGGGGTTGAGTTGTATGGGGACGATCTCGAGGCTGGCGTTGGCGCAGGAGGCGGCGCGCAGGGCGTCGTCGCAAGCGCAGCGCGCGGGGCAGAGCGTGCGCGCCGCCGCGCCCCACGCCCATGCCGCCACCACCAACCACCAGCCCCACTTCGCTACGCAGGAGCCCATAACATCTCATGTATACGCCACAGGAGACCTGCAACAAATAAATTAACTGATTAGAAAATGTTTCGTAAATAACATTAATGGGACTATGTAGAATATATTTTTTTCTTTATTTATCTGAAATATAAATGGTTTACAAAGTTTAAACAACAAAGGAATGATAAGTTTATCGTAGTTACCTAAACCACTCTTGGGACATTTTTAAGCCTTATCTCTTAAAAGAAAAATTTAATTATTTATCTACACAAAAAAGAAAATCTCATTGCCACAGATGCTATCTAGTTTATTTTTCGCGTAATTTATTGTTATCATAAAAGCCGGCTCCCTCAGGATGCATTGCCCTCTACCACGAGGAGAGTAAAAATATATAACATTATCGTAACACAAAATCTTAATATAATTTCTCCCGAAAACTGCAGATAACAAATGTGCCTCTCCGCAATTTGTATGGGGGAGTGGAATTGTTTGATCCAAATTAGGCCGATAAGAGACGTGCCGCGCCGGCGGAATGGAAGGCTCGCCACAAAAACTTTTTTATTATCCTGCTACGGCATCGTGGCCGTAGACAGAAGGATGTTTCACCGGAGCATATTGCACAGAGGCTGTTTACGTCGTTGATTTGTTATTCAATATAGCATTATGAGAACGACTTGTCATTTGTCCGGCTCCGTCGCGCGGCGCGTGCGGAGGGTTAATGCGTTCCGCGGCGCGCGCTCATCGCCCACCGCGCCACTAGCGCACACCCGGCGAGCACCCATATTGCGCACCTTTATTTATCGTCCCGCATTTCCCCGCAAGACGAATGTTCTCGTAAACGGGAAACTAGCGGGCAGCACTCTGCCGCTAATCCTCCGACGCTCCAGCGCTTCATCAACAATACCGCCCAAAATGCTCGGCGATTTAACAAAGGAGCCTTCGGTAGGTACTTTAAATTAAATGTTCGGCTTTACAATTCGACGGAATGTATAATGAATAGCACCGTAACATCTGTTAACGAAGGCGAACGATCTAGAAAGTTTTCACGCGCGGGAATAACTAATTGCGAAGGTTGGAATTCAATTTATGGTTTCTAGTGCGCCTCCCGGGAGATCACGCCATGCTCCAGTATTAATAATGCAAAACAGTGTCACGGAAAGTTTTCGATTCCAAATGCAAATTGAATTAGGAAACAAAGTTGTGAGTGTTGAACTTTCGCTTTGTCATCATCGGCTGTATCGCGATTAACATCTATGTTGAAATAATTAACATGAAAATCATACCAACTTTTCGTAATCTTCAATTCAGAATATTTTAACTCTGTACAAACGAGCTTTACGCTTGGTGAGCAAACAACAGTGAGCTGAGCCAGCCACAACAAGCAATCCATTTGCAGTTTGAATGCATTGGATCCTATCATTATGGACGACACTTTGCAAACCAAACATATTCAGATCCACACAAAGGGGAGGATAAACAGGCAGCATCTCCACGGAATCCCCCGTCTCGAAGCACATTGTTCCATGCGATGGGTGGCACAGCGAGTCCATATAAAGATGCGAGAAAACGGCATCTAGCCTCCCCCAGAAACTCGATATCGCTCGACGCGAATGGATTACACCGGCCCGCCTGAATTACAGAAACCATACGTAGTCTTGATACATTGAGGATCCCGTATTAGGAAGGATTAATTCTGTTACATTCCAAATGTATTCGGTACGCGACAACGTGAAAGATTGCATGTTTAATCATTTTGATACTCGGGGCGTGGAGGATGATTACTTTTAGAAGATAAGAGTCTTGAACGTATAAGATTTTCTTGAGGGTTAACTTTTATGCCTATACGTTTTGATTACAGCTTATATTTTCCTGCATTCCATTTGCCTTTGGAGTAGAAATTGTTTTGTTAACTAAAAGCCTGGTAGTCGTTATTGTTTTCGCTGTCGTGAGTAAAACGGTATAACCGAATAATCACAACACAATATACGTCAGCGCCGCTTTTTTAATATTCATACAGAGGTGGTTGCGGTTTGGCGCCGATGAAAAAAACGCCGAGGGTAGGGCACGCCCTCCATTTCCCAACCTAAACTGCCCTGGCCGCCACTCTTTTGTCTTTTAATTTCCTGTCCGCCAGAGTGCGCTCCCATCGTGAATTTTGCTTTCGTGAGCTTCGTTAACTTATATCGACCTTTGTTGTTGCCTATTGAACTTTTCCATTACCGACGTCATCGATTGAAACCGCTAAATTCGTTGGAAAATTCTCGTCGCAGATATCGACGCCCTCCCTCTAAAACAATATGAACAACGACTCCATTTCCATTTTCCTTTTATAAATCGAGTATGTTTTCAAGTTTCTGTTTTGTTTTCGCTCCGTCGAAGCTCTTGAAATGGAAATTAAATATTTCCTTATTGAAAAGTTTGAGTGTTATAACATTTAGATGCGGATTTTAATAATTGTAAGAGATTTCGTTCGTCTCTGACTGACTGCAAATAAGGACTTTGATTAAAGTTTATTCAGTTATTTTCTTTTTAAAACCGAATAACAAACATAAAAAAGTTCGTCGGCTTGATGTTTTCCTCAACGCCGAGTCGTAGCTTGTTCATTTGTGTCACGTATCAGCGCTTATTATCGCTCGTTTTACTATTCGTGTGTCGCCACGTTTTAATGAACTCATTATTTTAAGTTAATATTCATTGTACTCTGTCGTTTCCTGTCCCAATTCCGTAACGCGTGTTTAGTATTAGTTTCACATTTAGAGAATATTAACCCGGCAACCGCTTTTGTAAAGCGGTTTCGGGTGCTCGACCCGGTAGAACTGGCGACCTTCCTAATTACACCATAACATCTAAACACCGTTTAGGCTGCGACGCTAAGGGATGCCCGTAATTTATTATACAGTTTCGCTTACGAAATTCAATAGCAAGGGTCTGAATCTCCCGAGTATTAATAGGACTGAGCGTCATCGGCACCATTTAAATTATTACCAAAACTATCGGCTTACTTCGGCCTCTCGGTCTCTCGGCCTAATTGCGTCGACGAGCCAATCGTACTCGTCGAAGCAAACGGTCCCCACTAAAGTTATCACGGTGTTAATACAACTTGAGACGTTACTAACACAAAGGACGCTTTACGAGGGGCTGAGACAATAAAACCAGTGTAAAAGTCGGCTAACCGCTCCTCTCACCCTCCCCGAGAAAATATCTTAGCCCTCTCCACTTTTATGAGTTGCTTAAGTCGTGCTCTGCCGTTTTTAAAATAGTCTCCCAGAGTTAATCCGAAAACTTTGGTGCTCAACATATTGAAATAGAAGATGTTTTAGTTTGAGCGAATGGGTAGTTTTCGTGGGGGATAAATGTGTTTTGTTGCATTCAGGGGCTGTGCGTACGCGTGGTGTTTGACGCTCGTAAGTAATAGTGTGAGTGGCGGGCTGCACTAACGGCCATAATGAGAAAACTTGGCCGGCGGAGGAGAATGCAGCCGGTAGTTACTCGCAGCGGGCTCGCCGGCGTACGCTCACTCCTCGCACAATGGGTTCTATTAGAATGAATGCCTGCGCCTACATACATTATGAACTCACCAGCCAAGGTGCTTCAATATTTAATCACTTTTAAAACTTCAGTTCTCAAACTAACCAGCAAATTGGCAGTTCTCTTCAGAATAAAAAGTTAATTAAAAAATCAAAATACCCGACTGCTTAAAAAGCGAACTAAAAAGACGTAAACAAGAAGAAAATCATGCTGTGCAGTCGGAGGATACATATTCGCAAGCTGGCTGACCAAAACCAGATGTAACCTCCGACTGCACAGCATGATTTTCTTCTTGTTTACGTCTTTTTAGTTCGCTTTTTAAGCAGTCGGTTATTTTGATTTTTTAATTAACTTTTTTATTTGTAACTTTTTAGTTAACAGTTTTTTCGAATTAGGTTCATTTAAATATATAAGTGTTATATATTTTTGAAATCACCTCTTGAAACCCTTTATTTTGATACCCCACACGATAGGTTTGGAAGAAAAAATAAAATTGGCCCCCCACAATATGGCGTCCAAAGGCCGCCATTTTTCTATTTTCCAATTTTAATGTATCCTATGACACTCGCAAGGTTAAGACGAATCGATTGACGTATGAATCATCAAAATCGGTCAACGCGTTTGGTCTCTGGAACGCCACATAGGAACAAACATACATACATACATACATACATACATACATACATACATACATATATACATACATACATACATAGACTGATAAACACATTACCCTCCTTCGGCAGTCGGGTAAAAAACTAACTTCGCAATTTAAAATAAACTCGAACATAATTACCCAAATGCAGTCTCATCATAACTACTAATTAAACAAACTTGCAAGTTAACAAAAAAGTTTACAAATATATTCTCATTAATGGCTATTTAAATGAAAATGTCGGCAGTGCACGGTAAAGTGTTGAACTGCTGAAGGAAACTTTTAATTTGGTCTCGGGAATTGAAATGTCCTTGACTTGGTAATGGCTAAGTTAGCACGCTTTGGTGCACTCCTGTCTAGATTCGTCGCCTTAACAATCTACTACCTGTAAGCAGCTGCAAAAGCTGTAAACTAGAGGACGAGAGAAACGAGAAATGTAGCTAAGAGAAACAGTGCGGTCGCAGACATGCGACTGACTATCCTAAGTATAATGTCATAATTCGAGGTTTGGCTCTCGTCTATTTCCTCCTCTAATATCGAACCAATTTAAAGTATTTTCTATAAAGTGAAAAATAATGATGTATGCTGTGCCCCTATTTTTTTCCTTTTTGATGATACATTATTTTTAGAAGCACTGGAACCTTCAAAAAATGCTTAAAATTGCGCTTTCAACAGAGACTTTTTTTATTTTTTTTTTATTTTACAAATTTGAAATGATAAAAGAAAAATTTAGAAGCACTACATAAGATCGCGGTATGCGATAAGACCGCCCATTGTATGTATTTTAGTTTTAAGTTTGCTGTTCTATGTTTTAACTTGGTGTACCTACAATAGTTGAGTTTTGTTACCTCTGAGTTTGTTTCGGCCTTTCTTCTCAGAGTAGTCAGATAGGAAACGCCGACCTCATCTAGTTTTAAAAAATATGATCGACATGTGAAAGTGTTTGTATAAACCAACTTACAAAAAATAAATCATTTAACATAATACTAACATACAACTACTAACAACAACAACATACTATTTGTGCTACTAACATAGGTATAAGTTAGTATAGTTACTAACTCCATGATAATGTATGTTTAGGTTTAAGTTATTTTATATGGGCCCTGTCGCCTTAAATAAATGGATTAATAATAATAAAGCATATATAAATAAATAAATAATATATATTTCATATTCAATTAATGGAAAGTCTTATAAATTTGTCCAATACTGGTGGAGGAAATAGGCGAGAGCCAAACCTCAAATTATGACTTTTAACTAAGGAAATTCAGTAAGAGCTCTCTGCTCGCATTTACTCTTAAAAGTTTGCCCGATCTGTAATGATCATAATCACTTTGAAAAGATAAATTCTTGGAAAATGTTGATGCATTTAATCATCAGTAATGCTAGCCAAAAATTAAGTTATACTTAATGCTGTTAATTATCAGCCATCATGACATGCCAACAAAAAATACATGACAACAAAGCGTTATCCCTGAACTTATCAAGCAAATGCAATCATAAATTTAAAAACAATAGACACAATTAACACTGCTCTTTATCAACTTTACACCATTCTGGCTTGCACATGTTTATCGCTAAATGATAACAACATGGTGGAGGTGCTACCATATTTATAGAGAAGGTTGAAAGAAATACTGGGTCAGCTTTTAATGATAGCATTAAGTAATTAAACACCTCAATGACGTCAACGTTTCATAATCATGATCCATACACCCAATTGACCCTCACCAATCAGTAGGGTGCCGCTAATCGAAGCTGCAAATCAATTTAATCAAAGGGCCATAGATTTAAAGCAGATAAATGCCGGCTATTGCTGATTAGCAGGCCGCTCGGCTTGCGCCCTCATCGCACGGAGCTGCTAACAAATTTTAATATCACCGACCAACACACCTGCCGATAGTTGCACACCCCACCGATATTGATTTTGCAATCAAAGCCACGTTAGAGAACCTCCACCACTTCGTTCCGATTACATCTAGATTTATTAATATATTACCCGTAACACTCTTCAGAACAATTTCCAACACAGGAAATACTTTTTTTAAATAAACATTCCCACATACGCTGCCATATTTATACGTAGTTCAAGTTTCTAACAGACTAACTAGGATTTCCTGCCGTATAAAAACTAGAGCCACCGCAACTCGGTCTAGTGCGAATAAAAAGTAAGCAAGTTCATTAAAGCACAAAATAAAGTCACCTATGTGGAAAACGACGAGTCTATTTTATGTCCGCCTATTACTTTAATGTCTAACGTTAACTAAAGAACAGGAGAAACGTCACGTCGTTACGTCCACAATGCAGAATGTTGCCACAAAATATCTTTCCCTCAGATACGCCCTCGCGACGACGGCTTACGGTAAAGAATAAAAAAGGAACTTTAGCGAACAAAACGTCTACACAATTCCATTTTCTCTTTCACCAACAGAGGGAGTCTTAGTGAATCAGGCTCCTGTATGGGCGCCTTTATAAACGCAATAATGAGGAGTACTAAGGCGGTATTCAGGCGTTCGCCCTAACGAGAGGCGCCGATGAATCGCCCATGAGCCGCGCACAAAACTTGCCACTTGGGGCGGTAATGGTGAGCGCGGACGGCCGACTCGCCGCCACCTCGCCACCGCCTCGACACCGACTCGACGCCTCGCCAAAGGGCTTTTAGCGAGCACCAACTTGCTTTCGCTTTGACTTTCATCGCTGAGCGAGGATTAGGCGTGCCCCGGCGCGATTGGATGCGGCCCACGGATGAATAGTCAATGAATTTAGGCCAAGCAACGGCGGCGCAAATTAAAAGCGTACTTGTTTACATTTAACTCCATTTCAAAAAAAGTGTCTGCACTGATTCGTGCTGGGAAAAGTGAATGCATCGTGATTCGTGTCGTAAACTGGACTATCTAAATTGAACCGTTCTTGTATAAAGCGCTTAATTCCAGTGAACTCAACATGTTTTCACTGCTTTCATTCAATGTGTAGCAATAAAGCTCGCCTTTATTCCCGAGAGCTTTCAAGAATAGAAGTTTGCATCTGTAGGTACGGGATTTCCGCGTTGTTCGCCGCAAGTCTACGGATCGCGGTACACGTTTAGAAACTCCAACTTCGACTTTCGTAGACAGGAATAAAAAACAACAGTCATGAATTGTTTGACTGTTATTATAACTTTTCCTTTGAGAAATGTTCTCTATAATAAAATTAAAGTTACCGTTTGCATTAAAAGTTAAATTTAGATGAGGTGGTCCTTGCTTCTCAGAGGGAGTTGCAAACGACGTGCTTACGTGAGAGATATCGAGCGATCTCTTCTAAGCCCGCAAAACGGTCTCGGCCTAAATGAAGTCGCGACGCGACGCTCATCTAAAGCATACTGCGAAATTAGTCAATCCTATCGCAGCCATCTTTAACGGAGTCGGTGAGGCTGAATAATGAAATAGCTCGTTGAGACGGCGCGCGGCGGCTCGGTATCGACACTGTGGCCCATTGGAACGCGATCGCGCGGCCGAGCATAAGCGAAAATCCCACGGATTCCGTGTGAGATATCTGGCTCCTCCTTTAGGGTTATTAAGTGAAGTGGGTTTTAGGGAAATGAGCCGGCGAATAAATCTACTCTCCCTTGGAATGGAAAAATCTGTGTTCTCCGTAAATAAGGAATGCCCATGAAATAAATTAGACAGGCTCATATATTGTCTTCATCGGGGCGGTGGGAAGCATCCCTGACAGATAAAAATCTGCGCTCGTACGGCCCGATTGCCAATAAGGCGAATGGGAGTGGAACAGTTATCGTTGATAAAACCGTTGTTCTTCGTTTATACGAGAAAGTCGAATGATAATATTGTGATTATAAATAAAAATTGGTTTTGTGAAACAATGAAGCAACGTGCTATGGAGCGCGGAGCACACCGTTGCGGCGGCGGCAGACGTCGATACCGGGAATCATTTTAAACTTATAATCTTGCCGATCGTGGGTCAATTATTAATTAAAAATAAGTTTTATTAGCGATTTGTTATACTTTTATTGCGGATTTGTTCCAACTCTATCCTAGATACATGGTTTTAACAGTGTGTTTATTACAAAGCTTTTCAACATATTTAGAATTTCAGATGTTGTAGCTGCACTTAAAATTATTTTAATTTACGTCACCCACTTGTCATAACAATTAATAACATTGCAAATGGCTTCAAACAGACAAGGGTTTGGAATAACCTACATAGCAAATATTATTCTGAGTTTATAATGCTGGCACATTAATTGAGCCCAAAATACTTCGTAATAATGAAAATCTATTTGATGTTCTAGTAGGACATTTAGATTTCTGTTAACTTTGATATTACTAAATAAGTATGATTATTAATGTGAGTTCTTTGATAAATAAACAATCACACAGACATTTTTAATAAATCTTTTGACAGCTTTGCCTGCTATAAAAACTAGGCCGGAGAGAGAATAATTAAAAAGCTACGAAAAAAGTTTCCAAAAATTCAGCACGTACACCGAATATCATCTCCCAATCTTTGCAAACTGACATATTCATTCCTTTCCTCCGGTTTTATTAAAGGCGAATACAAAACGCGGCGGCCTCGCCCGAGCGGGCACAAAGCCCGATGCACACCCAGGAGCTAAGCTTACCCGGGACTCCGCAAGCGTAACTTGCAACAAAATCCCGCGTTCACGTTTCCGTCCCGTATTGCAGTGTACCGAGGATCCCCTTTAACGTATTCCGCGTTGCAACTGAGACGGCGGGGTTAGGGCGCGCGGTGACGGTAATGCGTTTTATGAATGAATGAACGAATGAATGGGAGGATTTCACTTCCAACTAACCGTTGGTTTGAGCAAAAGCGCAGCCGACGCACCGGTAAGATTTTTACGGCTTTGAATGGACCTTCCATGTTTGGTTTGGAACGATAAATTTTGAATAGTTTTGCAGTAATTTGGTCGCCTGGAAAATGGGTGTTACACAAATATTGGCTCAATTTCATAGTCGACTGTCGCATTGAGTACCGTTGCAGTTTATTACGTGCATAAAGTTAGGAGAGAGAATACGACACTTGAGTTGAGACAGCATAAAGAGGACGAGTTGATTTAGTGAGCATGTCTCGAGGACGGCATTCTTGGATTAAATGACTTGCGCACATAAATTTCGCTTAACCCCTCCTACTACACGTCACTCAAAATTGACGCTTGTAATAAAACCCTTTCGCACAATGGACGTTTCAATGTTGTCGCTAACTTGATCTAGAGACAAAGGGCACACTTGAATGCTCACTAGGATATGCGAGTACTTTATAGAGCATTCTCGCCTTCGATAAACTACTAAATAGAGCAAGACATTTCCACGAAGGTTGTATGCTGTTTTTCAGTAGGTTTTCAACTTTAACGAGCTGTTTAAAAAGGCTGTTATTTCTAGCGGATAGAATTCTTTACGAAGACCAACTTCATTAAATATCATCGACGTTCTCGGATGACTTTTAATGCATCATTGCCTACGTCTGACCCATACCAAAGTAGACATAACATTATAGTTTTAAAAGTGCATCACTATAATTGCTTCAAAGAAGTGTGAAATCGACCTATCCAGTGGGGCGCACCCTGGCCAGGCTAGGTATTTATTAATGAATGCGCCTGCAAACGGTCGACGACACTCAAAGGACAGATGATTCGATTAATTCAATTTTCCGATTGGACGCTTTGATTGCAGTGCAACAAGACCGAAACTGTTTTCTATCAACCCACTTACTTTGGCTGTGTGTAGTTGTTGGCCTTAGAAAAAAGCAATAAGCAGATGTGACACTGGAGGAATTGTGATATAAGTTTTGCTATTTCACATAGTAGTTGGTACTATTTTCTTAATGCTGGTTAGCATCGGTAGTGCTTATAATTTGAAGTACTTTATTTATTAAATAAATAATTTTATTCTTCAAAAAAGTACAAAAGCGTTACAAACAACATTTTCATCTATGTTAGTGATGTGAATGTGGTGAAATTCTAATGAGTTGTGAGTTTTTTTTTTTTTTTTAATTATGTCTACTGCAGTAAATTTCTGCGAAGTTTAATCTATTGGGGTACTTTAATATCTATGAAATCAAAATTCTGGTTTAGACAATTTTTATCCCAGCAAAAGTTTTTCACGTTTATGAAGACTGATGTTTTCAACCATTAATTTTTAAAATAAACATTAAAATACGTGATTTACATAGACGCTACTTATAATATGAGTACCTACGTTGAAGGTTTTTCACACCCATACTCCGAACATAATGGTATGTACCAATCTCCAAATGGAACCAAAATGAGGTGTTTAATATAAACAAATTTATAACCGTGTAAGTACCCAAGGACCATTAAGCCCGGTACATACAACACATTTGTACTTAAACTTTTATAACACGTCCATAAAATGCCATACACGTAGGCTTTCTGCATATGCAGTAAAGAACAATGTATTATTGTTATACCCTGACTAACTGACGGAGAATTTAAGCCTTAAGCATATTATAATTTTATTAAGTATTCAGCCGTAACATCAACTTCAAAGGCTTTTTTAAGCAATAACTTTTAAAGGAAAGAAAGCTTGTGACTTCATTGACGACTTTCTCATGCAAATCGGATAAGATTTTCGCTGAAATTGACTGAGCGTTGAGTTTTTTGCTACATCCACTTACTTTCTTGGCCTACTGATTTTGAAGTCCAATAATTTATAAAGTATTATTCATAGCTTTTTTCCCCGTCATTGACTGAGATCTAATGGTAAGTCTATTTTTTATTCGAGTATTATTTATTTTTCACTAGCTTCTGCTAGCAACGTCGCCCGCGTTCAAAGTGTTTTAGCATCCCAAGAGAACATTATAACGGGATAATATAAATTCACATTTATAATATTAAGTAAGATTGTACAAAGTACGAAGTGGTGTACAAAGGACCTAAGTTATGTGGTAAATAATGCTCTAAAATCATAATAGCTCTAAATTTTCTTAAACTTTCTCATAATCCCGACATGATATTTGCATAGGAATGTAAACTTAGCAATTTCACGGAAAAAAACTAGACTTGTTACTGTATTCTATGAAAACTTCTAACAACACACATCTAAATTCCTTAGCTGCGCATGCGATTATAAAAAACATTGCCTGCGCAAGCACATCAACCGTTACTAAGTAGATAGGGGTATCACATTATAGTAGGTGACATTCTTCAGATTCTTTCTAATAAAGATTTATACGATGATATCGGACTACATATCAGCAAAAATGACAAACGATCATACACACTTACCTAACCTATTTAATCTCTTTCAGAAGAAAAATTAAAAAAAAAATCCTTCCTTCGTTTTACCTTCTGTAACTAAAGCACTTGTATACAAAATCTCATGTTCTTCTAGACCTACAAGTTAAGGCTGTGCGTTGTCTCCCTGTTAATTAATTAATGATATTACATTTTTGTTTAATATTGACGGAATGCATTTAAAATCTGAAGCTTATGGGCGCATCAAAAGTTTTTTTGAGGTACGATACATGCCTAAATAAGTGAATGACGAATGCCTGATATACCCTGGGCGAGCAATTTAACCAACCTTCGTTAAGATATCAATGAAAAGAATAGGATAGAATATACTTTATTGTAAACCAAAATTACACATATCTTAATGTTTTATTATGACTAGCCGGAGTCTAAATTATAGTTACAATATTCGGTTACTTAATAACGGCAACGAAAACGAACACCATTTATACGCAAATCAAGGGACGTACTACAAATAATAAGATGCAAAGATAACCAACCAGACATATTCACAGCTCACAGCACACGGAAACATAAAACAAAACACTAACAATGTTTAAAAACCCAGGACTAGACTAGAGCGGACATAATATTTTACTATGAGTAGCGATAACTCACGATCGGGAAGACGGCATCACGGCAGCCCTACCACTGCCGACTATAAGCCGTTTTACAACCTGTCTCGGTGACAGCTGCTTCCTTTCCATTACTTGTGATAGACGAGCGAAATGTAACAAACGGTTACGTGCTAACAAAAATAACGAAAGAAATTCAGCGGATTACTACGATACTAGCATTGGCTAGCGGCTTCGCCTGAGTTAAAGTCGATAAATATCCCACGGGAACGTACCACCGAAGTTAAAAAGCATTCTGTCCCAATCCAGGCTATAGTCTTCCCGAGTTAAAAAAAACATCCTAATTCCAGAATAACAAACATCTTAACTATATACTGATAACAGACATGTATGAGTTAAGCAGTTTGACCGTGCTATTAGTCTAGTGCTAACAGGCATTTCAAGCCCAAAGCCCATTTGTGTTTGGTCAAAAACGATGGGCTGGCTACTTTAATAAATAATAATAACTACAAAGAAACTTGAAACATAAACTTGTTATAACATTGTAGGTACGCAAGCAACAAGCTCTCATTCTTCGCAGAAAAAGTTGTAAAAAAACTTAATATTCAGTGGTAATCACGAGAACACGAGTTCAAGAGTCAGAAACATAAACTTAAGATCATGGTAGCAATTAAGATTACAGCCCATATAAGAATCATAACGATGCACTAAAATTCCGTAGTAAACAGCGTTGAATCACCTTATGATTTCATAGAAATCGGAAGGCAGATTGAATTGTTCAACCAACTTTGATATTTTTGAAAGTCACAACAAAATAAATTAAAGTCTAATGCGTATCCGACGATACAATAAGAATTCCGGGAACGACATAACGTGGTCCATACAAAACATCTTATTATAATGGGCCACAATCACAATATTATTCGAATTTGAATGCATAAGATAGATATCGCTTGGGTATTAATAAAGTAAAGGTAAAGGACACTAATGATCAGATTAAGATATCAGAATTTAAAGCAGTATAAAATGGGAGTCACCTCGCGACCTCCGCTGGCAACATTAATAAACAAACTTGATTATGTTTATATTTCGATAATTCGAACTTTACTGTTGTCGCACTAACAAGGTTACGTGACTGCATGCAGTAAAAGTTTTAAACCAGAGATACACGTGTGAAATCGGAACTTGGTTCCCATGATACGATATTAAACGTCAAAACTACATGCATATAGGCGATTCTGAACGGTCTCCCACGAAACGTTATGGCCTACCTCAGTGGCGGAGTTGGCCGTTATTAGAGGATATCTATGCTCTGTTACACAATACAGCGTATCGAATATCGCTGTGACCGACTCGCGTACTCAAAAATGTAGATTGACGTGGGCTTATGGACCGTGAAACCGCGGTCTTTCGGACCGTGTGAAGATACCCGAAAATAGACAACATGAAAAAAACAACCAACTATAAACACGACGTTTAACACGAAGTACTTTCATTATAAAATGTCAGCTTTTCAGAGGAACTTTGTGCAACTTTTAATTGAACAGGAAATATGGAAGACTCGGTAAAGTAATTAATGTTTAAAGTAATACCGTACTCTATAAAACTTATTGACCTCATTTTTAAAATCAAAGTGTTCAGTGTTAAGAATGTTTAAATACCGTTAATTAAAAACTTTAGTGCAGGGAATGAATCGGTAGTTTCCTTTTACTATTCATGTTTTACACGAGAAATTATTGATTAAAAAAATGTTAATTAAAAAATCAAAAAACCCGACTGCATGAAAAGCGAACTAAAAAGACGTAAACAAGGAGAAAATCATGCTGTCGGAGGATACATCTTCGGGAGCTGGCTGACCAAAACCAGACGTATCCTCCGACTGCACAGCATGATTTTCTCCTTGTTTACGTCTTTTTAGTTCGCTTTTCATGCAGTCGGGTTTTTTGATTTTTTAATTAACATTTTTTATTTATAACTTTTTAGTTATTTTTTTTCGAATTAGGTACATTTAAACATATAAGTGTTATATATTTTTGAAATCACCTCTTAAACCATCAAAATCGGTCCAAGCGTTTGATCTCTAGAACGCCACATAGGAACAAACATACATACATACATACATACTTACATACATACATACATAGACATAAACACATTACCCCCCTTCGGCAGTTGGGTAAAAAGAAACTACAAGTTCAGAATATCTTATCGCGCAAACAAAAGCTTCGCGTATTTATACGCTATGGCATTACAACACTAGACTGTCTACTGTCCTTTCATAAGTCCCAAATTCAAGAGTACCAACATTTAAACTATAAAAGATCCACGGAAACCATTGTCACCTAAATAAAACATTCAAAGACAGTAAACCAAACCAATCTTGCGGTAAAAAAACCACGAGCGTGTTCCGTTCCGACAATATCAAATGTAGATTAACAAAATTCGAAAAGTTCTCACCGTCGCGCTCCACTGCCCATCAATATAACATCTTCAAAACTTGTATAATTATTTTTCTAGTGAACCAATACAACAATTACACAATTCGACACGTTGCCTGTGATTTGATTCTATATATTACGAGCAGTAAAAACTATTACAAATTCTTTATAATTGTTAGAAGCAGTTTTATAGTTCGGATCGGCGTGAAGTGAAAACAAAAATGGTTATGGCAACTGATACATGGTCGTCAATTTGCGTTTAATTATTGCCTCTATTAATTATTATGTGCACTGAAGTGCAGGCTATTTGAAGTATTAATTTTTATGGGACTGTTAACTGGGCTTTGATAGACGATTGATATATAAAAACTTTGTGAGACAGCTTTGACCTAATTAAGCTTAGGCAAAGCTTGTGAGTCAAGTAGGTCGTATATATAACGACTAATTATATATTTTAAAACTTGGAAGGTATTTTGCTTTTCACAACTTTTGCAGAACAAATATCAAAGAATAATAATCGTGTCAAGTTACGAGTGAGTTAATAGATAGTTAACATCTGGAATATCGTACTATTGTGATTTTTCAAACGGGATCAACATAAGATACCGTACTGCAAAGTATCAAAGTTTATTTATTTTAGCACAAAGGAACACCGCTAGGCGGATAAATTAGTCTCCGAACAGGCGGAACCACAGACAAAAACGAATATAGTTCAGCGATACCGCAAGAAGTAATCACTGGCGAGAAACGGTGAAAATTGTAGAGCCAATTATTTCGTTCCTGAAGACATAAACTTTTGAACTAAAACTAGATTACCACTTAACTTAAACTATAGCAATCAAACCGCCTAGCTTTTTCTTGGCTTTTTCGAGGCCCATTGATAGGCAGTCATTGCATGTAAAATACTGCATTACTGTATGAAAGATACATAGTATGAACAATCGAACCAATCACATGGCGAGATGAAAGACGCGATGTGGATTTCCGTATATGTAATTGGTCAATTGTTCATACTCACTTCCACAAAACAGGTCACACAAAACCCCATAGACTGGTTTCAGATTTTCTGGTTTCTGACTACCCGTAACGGCTTCCAAAGGTCTACACATGACAGCTGACTTAGCGACTAACCCTCTTACAAATAAACGCGGTATAAAGTTATACCAAGTATAAACCTATGAAAATGTATGGTTATACCTTTGTTATACCTGGTATAACTTTATTCCGCGTTTATTTGTAAGAGGGTAAGGGTATTATCAGATAGAGAGCGGTCACGCGGTCAACCGCTTAAGACCGCCTTCAAGCGTGCAGTGTTCACGAACCCCGCTTTTAGACGGTCTACGCGGTTTCACTATTGTCACCATGTTTTTTGACAATAGTTCTTCATTGGAAGACGAATTATTGATTTAGTGGTCATTATCAGCATCAAGACGGATAAGGAAATACTGGTGCGCCCAGTAAATAAGGATAGAGAACAAGATGGGAATTTTTTCTATATTGGTTACAGATGAAGAAATTCCAAAAACAATTTCCAACCATAGTTCTGCTACTTTTCTCGGTTTTTGTAATCGTTATCTATCATCAAAGCATTGTATAAAAAACGCCTTTCACGTACTCAAATAATTAGCTTTTCAGTCTCTATCTTTCTTCCAATTTGGTCATTGAAACAGCAGTGAACACGCGAACGCGTGCGTTCTGGTTGACCGACGCAGTCAGTCTCAGAATGCCTATTGTGTGGGTATATCTATGTAACGTAATACAACACAACGAACGCAAAACTGACCTCTTGAACGCTTGAACGCGTGACCGCTCTCTGTCTGATACAACCCTTACTCCTTCGTGCCTTAGCAAGACAGTATCGTGCTCGGAATTAATGGTCACCCATATACGGACCGACCTCAGCAAGCATTGCTTAACCTTAAAGATCGATCCATGCGGCTGTTATTACTTAACCACAAGCTTTTCCCGCAGTAGGTACATAAACTGTAGCACTAAAACTACACTATCACCTAACTCAAGCAAAAAAGACAAAAATAAAAGACTCCCTTATCGGACGAAACACTTGTTTAGGTGTAAACACGATAGCGAACCAATTACGTGCTCGGGCAATTCAACGGTACCTTTACTTTATAAGGCATCCACTAAGCTGTATTTGTGACTGGTTAAACGAGGGACATAGTCAAGGACATGATATGTCATGGACACGAGAAATATAAGCAAAAATAAACTGGTAACATTGCAATTAAATTACAGAAAAATATGTTCCGTATGGGGAAAACTGCAGTGAGTTTTTTGAAAAGACAAGGCAGTCTGATCCGCTTTGCTCTATAACTTCTTCAAACTTGGTTTCGGTACCGAAAAAGTAGGTACCTCAGTTTTAGATATAGGTTAAAAAATCCAATAATCTGGTCTAAGCCTGGTTAATTGCTCGTCTGTAGAGATGGGCTGTAATCGGGTTAGAATCCGATTGATTGCCGTTGATTGCATCTTTACTGAGTTTGTATTTAGTATTGCATAATTTAGTAAAATCATAACATATTATGTCAAATATTTATTTGACCTATTACTGCTATCTGCTATGATAATCCTTCAGAATTCCTTTTCAGAAAGTCCCCAGTTTTACCAGCCACATCGTATACGACATAAAACATATCGTTCCTCCATTCGCGTCCCTATTTGAATTCACGTCAAGTCTTCGTATTTGTAATTCAAGGCGGAGTCCCGACAGTACGTTTTGTTTCACCCACTGCTACTTACGGCAACGTTGTGAACTAAACGTTTATTGATAATCAGAATAGGCATTCAGGCAGGCCGGTAGTTAGAAATTAATTTGTGGATTGGGCTGTGTTTATTGAATTGAATGGTAAATGGTGTGAGTTGTTCTGTAGAGGTTTTTTTTGGGTTTAATTGTGTCTGTAGGCCTACGGGCTACGGATGTTGATAAATGCCTTTGAAGGTTAGCAGACAGGAGTGACGTGACGATGCGGCAACGCGTTTTCTTTCATAGAAATTATTTTAAAATTATTCTATAAATAGAATTGTTATATACACAGAATTGTTCTGTACATAGAACAATTTTTATAAGAACGCGTTGTTGCGAAATTGTCGCATAGCGCCTGTCTACGGGAGCTTTAAAATGGTAAAGTTCTGTTGAGCTGGGAAGACACCTACATATACCACTTCTAAACAAAGTTTTTAAGTAATCTAACAAAATTGTTGAAATCAAAAGAGAAAATAGGTCAATAAAACACATCTAAGTAGCCAAAACTAGGACGAAGAATAAAGGAGCAACCTTTATGCTACAAAACACGTCACGTCAAAAAACTCACAACTATTTCACACAAAAGTCACAACACACAAACACAGCCAATATAAAAACAATAATATAGAAGAATCATAACCGATTCTCATCGTTCGTTATCGGATCCAATCAGAGTAATTAAAATAAACGTAATCGTTAGGATAATGGTCGGTAATAGGCCGAGCCGCAGTAAGTCAGTGAAACTGATTACAGAGTAGAGACACCGCTTCCCAATAACAGTATAGAACTGCTAATTTGGTATAACATGAATTGGATGGTTTTGGACAGCCCTAGACTTAACTAGACGGCTATAAAATGAAAATAAGGATGTGCCGTAGCGATGCATAAAGGTTAACAGAAGATTTCGTGTTTTGAATTATTAGAGGAGAACCTGTTAAACTAAACTTGTAAACATGTTTTTCAGATAAACTTTGTAACAAAAACAATAAACCGACTGCCAAAACAAAACACTACAAAGCAAGTCTTTGGTACCTATTTTTCTAGTTTTGACACCGACTTCCGAAAAAAAATTATTTTTCGCTTTGTAGTGTTTTGTTTAGGCAGTCGATTTTTTTTTGTTATTTTTTTCTTTTTAGTATTGGGTAACTATATTAATAAAAAAAAATAAAAAAATATTGTTGCCAGAGGTCTTCTCATAACAATTCTAACAAGCCCAAACACGACAGGGATACATTGTTTTATTACGGAGTGCCGGTGCCAACCTTCCAGCTTCATCACTAGATCAGTTCGATGGTACCATTTTCATTAGCACAATTTATTTAAATTTGCTTCATCACAATCATGTAACTATTCGAGATATCCTAAACCCGAAAAATACTTATCATTGAGAAGTTCCAGTGCCCATCTGTGGTCTTCTTCATCCGCCCCACTTCACCAAATGATACTTTCTGAATGCAAATGCATGCCATGTTGATGAAAATACTAAAATCGCTATGTGTATGCCTGTACAATTTTAGGAGTTCCCTCGATTACTCCAGAATCCTATCATCAGATCCTGACCTGATGACTATGGGTCTTTGAGTAATCGGGAACCATAAATAAAAAATATGAAAAATTGCACTTTATTTATGGCTTAATTTGAGGAAAATAATTAGGAAATTCAGCTAGCATCATAACTAGCTAGCTAGTTCATTTCCATAGAACTCTATATGTCTAACAATCGCGTGTCAATAATACCCCAGCCTACTTCCACAATGCCCCAAAGAAAATTCGGCCCAAGTCGAGATAAATAACCCACTTTTCCTTTACTACAGCGGCTGAAACTACAATACTCATAAACTTTATGTTATCATTGTCATAAAAATGCGCTACTTTCGCCTGCTGATGAACTTAATCAAAGTTTATTCTTCTAGGGTTATTTTTTCTGTGAGAAAAATTCTAGCTTTCCTGTAGCAACCTTGGCTTTAGTACGACTATGTATCCAACTTTTATACGAAGCTTAAGTAAGAAATAATTAGTATTTTAAAAGGGTTAGTCCAGCTCCACCGTACACCTAAACGAATTACCGTCTTCAAAGCGAAACAGACCCAAAAACGTGTTAGTCTGGCATCTCGCTCCTAATTGCAACATGTATGCAAACCAATTTCGGGGCGAATCTAATTTCGCCATGTATCTACAGGCCACGTAAACCGCTGTGGAGATGACGGACGTGGGCTTCCGTCCGAGATGCTCCTCTTCATTAAGAGCGAGGGGCGGGGCGGGACTCGAGCGATGGCTTTATGGGACAATTTGCATTTACACGAGCTCCGGCACAGATTACGGCCGCACTTATCCGCCTGTCGAAATGAGGCGAGCCACCCCACGCCGAACAACCTACGACCAAACAAGCCTTTGTTTATATTCCCTTGTATTTTTCACCCGCCATTTGTTTTGACGGCCCATTTCTAAAACATGAAGGTTTTCAAACCCCGAAAATACTTTACGACGGCCACCGCGGGCACTTTTGATTTTTCACGAGCGCTTTTATTGTTACCTACCCTGACCAATCGGATATACGTAAAACAATCGTTTCCAACGCCCAAACATTGAAGTCGCATTGTGTTTGCGTATAACAATGATAAAAAAACCGTCCGTCGAACGTATTGTTGCGAAAAGTGGCAGTATTTGCACAAAAATATTCTGTGTCATCGGTGAAAAAGTCAATTTTGAAATCAACGTGACTTTGTATAAGTTTAAAGGTACATACATAGCTGTAGAGGAATTAAGTGTAAACAACCATGCACCATGCACGTACACTAAATAGCTGTCGCAAAGCTAAAAGGTCTAACAAAGAGCAGCCACAATAGCTGCAAGGCACATATAACTCAATACATCGAACGCAAATCCCAGCTGACCCACTTACGGACAACCACCTTTGAATCGCCCTGACAAAAGCATGTCGCTGCAAGAACATTATGTCAGACCGGCCGTCGAGCCTCAATTTAGAGCCCGCATGGACCTATCCGGAGATCACGTGGAACGACGAAGCAAGCCCTGAAATCTACATACTAAAGGTAACAGCTATCGAATCAAGTATCACGGTATCACCACCGAGGTGAATGTTGAAGCAGTTACTGCAAACGATAGTGGAAACGAACCATAAAATTTTATCACGAAGCTCTGATTTGAAATAGGTGGCTGCTATTAACCTCTGTTACTACAAGTTAGTAAATTGCGAGAAATTTGAGATCATTTTCCTCTTTGAGATACAATAACCTTTGGAGAAGTTCAATGTAACTTGAGATTACGATTTGTTATAAAGTATAATTATTTTCTGAGGTGCTCTGTTTTGTTCTAGAGATCCTGTAATGAAATTAACTGAAATTTACTTTTTTTAGTTTATCTATTTCATATTATTAATCTAGTTCCAAGGTTTCATAAAATTTGATTTCGTCCCTCGAACTTTAAAACAAAATTCGTCTTAGGTAGCGCAACTTAATTTAGAGCTAAAATCTCTGCTCTCGTGCAACTAAAAGACGAGAGATATATCTATACTAATACTAATAATCTATACTATAATATTATAAAGAGGAAAGATTTTTTTGTTTGTTTGTTTGTTTGTTTGTACCGAATAGGCTCCGAAACAACTGGACCGATTTAAAAAATTCTTTCACCAATAGAAAGCTACGTTATTCCTGAGTAACATAGGCTATTTTTTAATCCCGAAAACGGGTCCTGTGGGGTGGCCCACGGGAGCGAAGCCGCGGGGAATAGCTAGTATTATATATACAGGGAACATTTGATGCAAAAGCTCTGCAAACAAACACCTTGACCTACTCAGCTTTAATTAAAATTCCGCTACATCATCTCAGAAAATAAACAAGACTTAAGGCAAATAAGACGAGGGGAAGTAATCCTGTATTCTTGTCTTATCACAATGATTACCTTAGAATGATGAACACATCTAACTATAACATTTCCACATAATTTTCTCAAGGAAAACAAAGGAATTCAAATTGCTTTCATGGCTTAAAGATTTAATTAAGTATTTACACTGTCCGATGTTTCAACAGACGGAAAGCATGCAGTCAAGTGAAAAGTAGTTTGTTATGCTGAGATAGGAGCCTTTTTGGTCTCGCACGGGTTTATTTATTTTTATTTTTTATTATAGTTTGTGTTTTTCTTATCTCGTGTCTCCTGTGCGGGTCACAAATAATTTTTTTTTCTTTCTTTTCTTTTTTCACTTCATTCACTTCTTACGTGAAATTCGCTGGAAAAATGAGAGAGATTTTTTCTATTAACTTGTTTCTATTAGCCCTTTTTAAAATAGCGTGCACAAATGGGGGTCGAACTGTCATTAGCCATCTTTAAAACCAAAAATCCAGTCGTCTTTAAATTGATAGTAAAATAGTTCAGGTCTGAAAGGCTAGCTAGCACGATGAATTGATTGTATAAAGCAAGAAAGCTTGTACCGAAGACTATGTTCAATTTAAACGAACATACCTCATCCAAACGACAAAGCTGTGCACATAAATATTCATAGTGGAGTGCCCGATAGTCCTATTTGCCGGTCTGTCGCTGTCGCCCAGTATGCACACGCCCTTAATCAGCGAGATGGCTAAGTAATCGAGATCAACCAACCAAAGTATTATAATGAAAGGCGACGGGAAACTGCGTAGCTTTTGCTGTGATTTTATCCTACTTTCTCCTACTAAACTAATTTTTTCATACAATATTACCATACTTCGTGTTAGCATCTAACTCTGAGTTAAGTTTTTCGTGCAAGTGGGCTTTACTACTATTATAAACGTGAAAGTTTGTGAGGATGGTTGGATGGATATTTGTCACCCTTTCACGCAACAACTGCTGAACGGATTTCGATGACAATCTAAATATAGCTTATAGATCAGAATAACACACAACGTTTATAAATATATTGCGAGAAATACTAATACAACACAGGCGGAGCCGCGGGCGGCACTGAGTGAGAGTGTGAGTTTGAGCCAATAAATGTCCATGCTCATTATTTTTTCATTTAATCAAACATATAATGAAACCAGTAATTAACTAGCAATTTGCTTGAACAAGACTCTCTACAGAAGTTAGAGGGTTTGATCAATTTCAGTACTTTGGAGATCAATTTCTCCCAATAGGTTGATATTGGGCAGTTAAAAAAATATGTGTTCATTATTTTAGACTACTCTTCAATATATATCAAAATAAATAAAATCGGATCCAGACAGTTGGGAACCTTTCCTTGTTATTAAAACTAATTGTTTGATTTTAAATTTACACCAAGTGGAACCCCATGTCGTGTCCAGACTATCTCTTTCAATTCAAGGTTGCCTGGCAAAGATCGCGGGACGCGATAAGGCCGCCTTTTGTATGTTTGTTCTAATTTTAATTTTATAGTTTCTTTTTGTATTGTCTTCTATCTTAGTGTACCGTGTACAATAAAGTACTAAAGGCTATTTTTTGTCCAGTTAGTAAGTTTCCCTTGGGATAATTTCGAATTTTACGAGGGCGGAGCCACGGGCGTCAGCTAAAGGGTCTTTCAACAAGGACGGGTCGATGTTAAAATTGAATAAAACAAGATGTGTGTAAGATATTAACGAAATTTATTTTTTATTTTAAAGGCCTATTTATGCCATTATGGATGGAATATGACATCGTTCAAATGTCCGCCGCGGCTTCGTATGGTGGCACGAATCCGAGAGGTCCAATTTTTAATGACTCTGCTGCATAGATCCGGCTGAATCCGAGCGATGGCCTGCGTTATGTTGGCTTTCAGGGCAACGGTCGAATGTGGTTTATTGGCATAGACCTGCGACTTCAGAAAACCCCACAAGAAAAAGTCTAGCGGTACTCTAACTCTACCCTCAAACCGTTCATGCAGAATGTCGTTTGTGTCGTTCGCTGTGTGGCAAGTAGCGCCATCTTGCTGGAACCACATGTCGTTCACGTCCATATTGTTCAATTCAAGCCAAAAGAAATTGTTTATCATTGATCTGTAGCGCTCGCTCGATCTATGCAGCAGAGTCCTTGTTGAAAGACCCTTTAGTATCTAATAGTTAGCTATCTGTGAGTTTTGCTCTTAATTGTACCTACTAACATTACACACACATCATTCATCTTAATTCACCTGTGTTATTATTATATTTCTCTTAATTAATACTTAGTAGTATAATTAAGTGCTTACAAGATAAGTATTAATTACTTACCTTTATCTTCTCGGCTTGGCACTTTTCTGGTTTATTTATGATGATACGATAATTAGTTTATTAAGCTAACTATTTGGTATTAAGTATTAGTTTTATTTATTCACGAAGTTTGAAACAGCCTTCAAAAAAAGCTTATAATGATAATTACTAAAGTTTTCTTATTTCTTAATTATTATCTCAAAAGATTATTTTAATAAAATAATTACGAATTTTCTATTGTTTGCATATGTTTACAATTACAAGTCAGTCCCCTGAAAATGACCCACAGTTTTAACCTTTATTCTTTTGATAGACTGTTTGTACACCTTTTGTAGATAATGGTGTTGGTTTAGCAAAGAGCGTTAGTGTGCCTATACTACAAAGAGTATCGAATTTTTGCAAAGAAAGTGTTTATACAATATTTAGTCAATAAAGCTTGACATTGAACTGCCTACTAAACACATTGACAAACATACAAAGCATACATTAAAGTGGCCCTAGACCCCTAAAAGAAAACTTGCCCTTACGAATCAGGATAACATTATCAGCGAGAGAGACCTTAACCATGAAAGATCAGGGGATTAGATAAACAGTTTTAAAAGGTTTTTACTGGGCGTTTTTCTCTTACATCATTTTTTTAATGAGACATTTTCCAAGATATTTAGCAGTTCTATACGGCAAGGGGTCTCATTGCTAAGAAAGAAAATTTGGTTCAAATAAATCCCACTAGATGGCGCGACATGTACTCACAATTCAATAGTATTGTGTGTAAATTTAACTTTTTGTTGAAATTGAACATAAAAATTGTATGTTCTTGTTTAATCAACTCTCATAAGTACAACATTATGGATATTGGGCTCTTAATTCACATTTCAAAGATTATTTGAACGGATCATTTAAAATGTATGCCAATAGACGGCGCATTTTAAAATTTCTGGGGCATTCCACTCGATTGTTAAAATTTGCATTGTAACACATTTTGGTGCAAAAAAACTGTAAAACGTGCAAAAAAATACTATAAAACGAACCGTCACTGTATTTAAAGAAAAGAATATTCACGAATCTAGTAAACCCTTTTACTTGCAAGTAGCTGCTAACACCATCTATTGCCGTGAAACGGGATCGAACGCGATTGATGTACTTACAAAAATAACAAGATTAATCAGATGAAAAACGCTAGTTACGTCGGCACGGTTTCTTTGTATGGGATGAGGCATCTGTATGCTAGTATTATATTATCTGTGCGACAGGGTTGGGTTCGGTTTACTTTTCAAGTAATCAGAAATAGATGCCTGATTACTGAAAACCTAACCTAATTAGGTCCCTAAACGCCAAGCTAAACACTCTCTAATCAGTACACCGTCCGACAATTTTAGACGAATCCCCAACGTACCACGCCACTGTACACTTGGGGGCAACCATACGTGTGATTGACACATTCGAAATACGCGCCATTCAAACCACGCTTTAAAACTGTCTGAAAGCGAGTGTCGTTGAAAAATGATTGGTCATATATTTTGAAGGCAGTGTACGGAACAAGCATGGCTCGTTGAATGCCTATAAAGAAATAAAAGGAAAAATATACATTGTATCTTTATTATAATAGTTATTTTACTAATAGTAATTTATTAAGGCCAATTGACTGGGTTTGTCGTTGGTTATTGATGCGTCGTATTGTCGGACGAGGTATTCTATTGAGGGCTTTAATTTTTGACAGACACATAAAACTTTCTTCTTTTTTCAAATGTTTTTATGGAAGTGGCATGTGTGTTGAGAATTTAAATTGAAGTGAGATCTGAAGAAAGTTATGTCCTCCTTCCTCCCTCTTTTTTAAACTTCTTAGAGTTTGCGTAACATTTTACTAAGTAAAGGACAACGTTTTTGCTGAATACAAATTACTTAAACATACCTTACTTTAAAAGGCTTATATAGAGCTCAAAATAAATAATTGCCATAGGGGCACAATCACTAAAAACAAAAGAAAAATAATAATATCTAATAGCCCGCAGTTCTGAAAAAATCCAGTATTATTCCAGCAATTATGGAGTGAAATTTATTATTAAACAACAACACACGACACTTGTTAAGTACTCAATAATAGGTAATAAAAAGCAAAACAAATAATTTAAACAAGCTTTTGAAACTGAAAGGTACTAAATAGTAAGTAGTAATAACAGTAATACTAAATAGTACTTTAACTAGTAAGAGATGTTATTAATTATTATCGATTAAAACGTTTATTACTGTATAGTTTCCGTTATCTCTCTTGCTATTCTTAGCGAATGCTGTAACGATAGTATATAGTTTGCTTTTAGCGTTTTTATACACTAACGAGCAATGAAAAAGTGCCAGTGACATAGCACCAAATTACTCCTAAACGGGAAACGCTAGCTTAATGACGCCGTCTGCAATATTGAAGTACATTTAACAGCGCATCAGAATATTACGAACTAAAAACGTAAATATTGTATTAAAATTTTAAATAAAATGTGAAAAATTTAAATTAAGGTGTTTGTCGGCATTTTGTGGGTGGAACTTTTTCATTGCCCGGCAGTTTATATAGCACATTGATAGACTCTTGATAGCACAAGTTTAAACCTTAGTGGTTTTTGGTTGCTATTTAATACGAATAATCCTGTACTGTTTTGTATAATTAATAAAAAAAGAAAAAAAAAATTATGACTTGTCAATACACATCCAATGAACCTAAACACAAAGGCGCTTTTTGCTTGAGCAGTTGTTATAGGCCTTTCGGGTCCATAATGAGACCAGCTCCGTAGTACGTACTGTAGGGACTTAGCTCAGGGAGCTCAAATGATAAGCAAAGAGAACTTTAAACTTGTATGTATTACGTCAACGTGCCTTGCCTAGGCCCTGCGCACACCTGGAGAGGCACGGCGAAGATACTGCGAATATAACAATTTAAATTAGACTCAAGTTTTTATGGTATAAAGTTGAAAATGTCATGGCCAAGATAAATAAGAACGAGCCGAGCGACGCACGACACAGTGATCTTAAATTGACCGTATGTCAAGGTAATTAAGGTTTATATTAAATTGTTGTCTTCAATTGCTCTCTGCCGCGACTTCAGCGGTGTTCGCAGGGCTATTATAGAACCAAGTTTATTTTATTGTAGATGGGCTTGCGCTTGACCACTATCTCACCTGATGGTAACTGATGATGTGGTCGAAGGTGTATCACGCTTGCCTAGAAGTAACCTATTCACTCTTGACTTAAAGACCCCTAAATTGTAGCTATCAGGAAACAGACTCTGGCAGAGAATTCCACTCCTTAGCTGTACGCATAATGAAAGTATTTCCAAAACGTATGGGTGGAATGTCCACCATGTACCAATGCCGCATCGCCGTACGTCTTGTAGTCTGATGATGATCCACACTCCCCGAAATGTAATCGTTAAAAAACTGACAAGCTGGCAACTCGGCGACGATGATCAAGGCTCTGGAGCTTTGACTCAACCAGTGCCTCAAAACCTAAACAAAATATTTTCTAGCATTCGAAATAAATGATTAATCTTCCAAAACTAAATATCAGTTACTAGCTTTAAATAGGTAAGGAGGTAGCACGTCCTAGTACCATTTTATTTCAATGTTGCCAGAGTTGGATTAGTACGCCAAGTTCCTGTTTAATCGGATGCCAGAAAGTGCTTGAAAAATGGATTACTAGTTGCCGGACTCACATACAAAAGCAAGGTAAGCTTGTAAAAAGTAAATAAAAGAGCTTCGTGACAAATAAGGCTAACGCCACACAACACGACAAACTGTTGCGAGTGTTGCGACTACGAGACGAAACAGTTTTTCAATTCCGCTACAAATGGTGTAACATTTACAAAGCTCTAAGCTTAAAGGGAACACAAATGGCCCCGACACAGGTGTTGCTTTATTGAAAAAAAGATACAAATTACCCCTTTCTACGCAATTTGATGGCGGATTGATGCCTTCACAAGCAGAAGTTGGTAAACGGTCCGCAGATTGTTTCTTGTTTTGTCTCGTTTTTGTTCAAAGTCTGTGGGATTGCTTGCATAAATAAACGTTTTGTTGTTGTTTGCTGAAAAAGCTTGTTAGCAATGAGATTTTCTTTTGCTTTAACGATTTGTTTTGCTGCAGTCGTTGTTATAAAGTCGACATATTTCTTTAAAGTTTTAATAAATCTTATCGTGCTTACCTAATGGTGGGCAGGGCTTGATGTTATAACGTGGCAGTACTTGAGATCATGAGCTCAAAGTAAACACAGAAAATCCTGAAACAAAAGAAAAGATGTTGTAAATAAAACCGTTCATTTACATCTGTAATGCACTTAACCCACAAACTTTATTATCTTTCCGGATAACCGTTACATTATAAAGCATCGATAAAGAAGTTCCTCCCTTAGAGCCCTATAAAAACAGACCTTCATAAACAAGCAATAACTTTTATACACCCCCATAATTCGTTTTCTTTCCCATTTCTTTGAATATGATAGAAAAGGTCAAGTAAATTACGTTTCAAATAATATTTATATTTACTTTTCATAAACTATGTTTATTTAGAACCAAAAGGGCTAGACAGAAAGGGACGAAAAGTATTACGAAAATTAGCCCACGTACGCCAAATTTCAAGAGGAAATCGCTGATGAAATAAAACGAAATATATCGCAGTGAAATTTCGTTTCTGTCGGGCAAAAGTCAAACGATGCCCGCATCGCGTCGGTCCTCAGCGATAAAACTTCGTCGGGGTAACGTTCAGAATTCCAAAACAAAGCGCACTGAAAAGTCGGCACACAGATGGCGCAGGTGTCCTCGGCGACTCGCACGTCCTCTAATCAAGCGGAAATGTGTGCTTGGACGGCCGGCAGCCGGACGAACGGACCGGGCCGCGGCCGCCGCGCCGGACCTGTCGCCCCGGAGCCGCTACACCTGAACGCTACAAACCAGCGCCGGAATTTGAATCGAGTTCACATTCGGTCAATTCTAAAAGGAAATTTAGACTCCGTTTCC
The DNA here is from genome assembly GCA_945859665.1 of Anorthoa munda. Taxonomy (NCBI): domain Eukaryota; kingdom Metazoa; phylum Arthropoda; class Insecta; order Lepidoptera; family Noctuidae; genus Anorthoa; species Anorthoa munda. The sequence goes on along the minus strand of OX243900.1, from coordinate 10,963,292 downwards.
ACCATCTTTCTGTTTATTCGCTTGAGTCGCTCTATAAGTGCTTTTACATATTTACTTTTTACTAACAGTGGTGCGTAGCAATAAAAAAGCTTCACGATAACGCAGTGAGCACAATCAATTTAACAATTCCAAACGGGTTTATATCATAGGCTTAAATTAATGTGGTCAGACAAAGAGCGGACTTGCCGCTTATCTGGGAGAAAGCCGGCTGTCGGCTATCGGTGCGTCGGACTGCATCATGCATCAATCTTCACGGATGTAGATACTTAAAGTATCGAGTTTCCGACATAAAATATTTAACCAAAAACGCTTAATTTTTACTTTGAAAGCCTTTTCATTTTCTGAGATTATGATTTATTTTTAGCACAAATTGGAGTTCGGAAAAGTCAATTTAAAGTACACAAGAATTATTTTCGGGGTCGTCTATCAAATTGACCTCTGATTTTATATCGAGAGCTTACCGCAGCTATTTCATTTTCCCGTCTCGCTATGCGGTTAGACAGAACATTACATTCTTTTGTTTCTGCTAACCGTGTCTCGTTACCAAGATCTTCGTAAGCCTTTTGACATTTCGTTAAAAGGTTGATTACGGCTGTTTGATGGTGACGGCTGGATACCTATTCGCGAGCTGGCTGAGCAAAACCAGATGTATCCTCCGACTGCACAGCATGATTTTCTTTTTCTTTTTTGAATTAACTTTTTTATTTTTAACTTTTTTGTTATTTTTTTTAAGTTTTGGGTACATTTAAACATATAAGTATTATATATTTTTGAAATCACCTCTAAAAGCCCTTTTTTTTGATACCCCACATGATGGGTTTGGAAGAAAAAATAAATTTTGTCCCCCACAATATGGCGCCCAAAATCCGCTATTTTTCTATTTTCTAATTTTAAGGTAGCCTTGCAGGGTTAAGACGAATCGATTGACGTATGAATGGTATGAATGTTTTACATACATATATAGACTGATAAACACATTACCCACCTTTGGCAGTCGGGTAAAAAGGCACTACATCGTTTGTAAGGTTACGATAGCCAGATGAGAGAATTGGTGGGCATTTATCTGGCACGTGTAGAATGGCCGGAGTGTATCTGTTTTTAACACGAGTACCTTAAAAAATAGTAACCCAGTTTAGTCATAGTAAATCTATCAAACGAGATTGAACAAATAAACAAACCGCTAAATTGATGGCTGAGTGGTTACAAATAGTTTTGGTGCTGTTTGCGGTTTCGAGTGGGTTTTCCCTCAATATGTCATTTATTTACGATAGGACCAGCACATAAAAACTTAATTACAGTAAGGAATTTCACTACCATCAGAACATTTTCTGCTTCGTTGTTTATATGTTTTCTTCAATAAGAAGATAAAAATTACATAAATAATAGGCTAATACCTTTTATTTGACGTTAATTATAACACTACAACTTATTATCTGCTACAGGAATTCACCTCATTAACTCAGAAGATAAAAAGTAATGGACAGCCACCAGGGACTATCTCATTATAGCGACCTGTTTTATGAAGAAATTATTTTAATAATAAAATGGCGCCAGTACTACAACCTCTTTGAAGAAAGAATTTGAAAGACAGTTCTAAATACGAAAAGTGAACGTTTCAATTTCATCCCTCGAACGCGTTCGGATACATTTCCCAGCCGACTTTGTTCTGCGACGCCATTGTTATGCAGAACGCTGTAGCAAAGTTGTAGATGCATAAATTATGTTATTTTGTCGTTTATTGTTACAAGCGTGAAGTTTAACAGATAGAGTCACTTCGAATTGTTTATGCAGACATTTGAATGGATTAATAATAAAGTGGGCTTAGAAAAATATGGTCGAATTGGACGGAAAGGTCGTAATTTTCCGAGACCACCCGTATTCATGTGGTTAATAGAATCAGGGTAATATGTCCCGCCCGTTACAGCTGCTCCAATCGATAGCGAGATAAGCACACCTTGTTTAGGGGACCAGCTACGAGCCTTTATGTCTTTATTACCCAATAACAACGGTATAAATCGCACGGCGGGGTTACCTTGACTGATAGACGTAGGCTGAAATTGAAATATCATTCCCATAAATACGGTGATTATTCAATTTCGTAGTAAAAACTAAAAAGGTACCCGAAACCAGCTGCTTACAAGTATGAATTGAAGGTAAGTAAAAGAAAGAAAGAAAACCATAAATCAATTTATAATTTCGCTTCAACTGAAATGAAGTAGAATCGTAAGAATGTCCTGCTAAAAGAGAAAATCTACACCGTGTAGATCGATCCCACAGTGCAGTTAAATTTTTCTTTAATTATTATTTTATTTGATACTTAATTTCTGAGTCTTTAATTCTGAAAATTTGAACATAACTACCAAGAAATGAAAACATGAATTCTGTAACAAAAAAAAATTTAAAGTACTAAAAAATATTATTCACATTAATGAAGTTTGCAGAAAGCTAAAAAGAGGCTGTGCCACAAAGGCAGCGTGGAGCGAAGGCTAACAATCTAGCTCATTAGCAGAGGAATATCCTTTTAGGAAAAAAGCATCCTAGATTAATTTGAGTTTTACTTCTGTAATATTTCGTCGCGCCCGTTAACGAGGTAACTCACCGTGCCTAACAAAGTTACGCGATGCAAGTCTTCGGCAGTGCTTTCAAAACCTCCGTCGCGTCGTCGCGATTCTTAATTTTCTTCTCAAACTTTTTATATTTTACATTGCTTTTAAGATTCGCGACTTGAGTCTCACTAGAAACTATGTCGATGGCCCTGACGTCTCGCCAGATGAATTTATTTATGACGTTTTTAATTAAGCTTTTCCATAGACAGGCTTAGGCTTCAATTTTTGATCACGCTTTGAATCTTTGAATTTTCGATTTGCATAATTCTGTTTTAAATATTAAAGTTCAGACTAAATTGCCAAAGCTTTAGTAATTGGAATTAATTCGAGTATTATTGGCATTTTGAAATGAAATCCTTACAAAACGTTAATGCCAGTTTCTAGAACGAGGACAACAATTTGCAATACTATCTCATTGAACCTAAAATCAAGATTACAAACCTTGGACCTCAGTGTAACAATAAACACATACTAGCCAGTACAGTTATTTCCCTGCCCAAGATATCCGCTGTTCAAAATAATCTGATTACGGAGCATAAACGTTGAATATTAGACGAAGCTTATCGAACCCTCTAAGGTCATTCACATACGCAAAAGAAGTTCTTACGTTAATGTCATGCTTAAATTTTACAGCATGTTTATAGTCAGTTATCTCATTGTCCATTGATTGTAGGCAAACATTTTTATTAGGTTATATTTTTATATATTCATCCCGAGTGTATTAAGTGTTTTGTATAGCGTGGGAGGCTGTTAAGTTAGCGTGGGCAGTTTATTTATTCACATGCTTTTGTGTACAGCCTTTGTGGTCCCTGCATACACTTTTCTATGTATAACAGGTAGTTTTTCATTGATTATATCGTTGATACAGGCCGTTTGTAGCGTCTAGTTTACATTCCTTGGCGTAATGTTAATATAAATATCCATTGGTTTGATATTTCTGTTTAAATTGTAAAGTGTCTTTATGCGTATGAGGTTCGGTAGGAGGAAATGATATCTCTTTTGTGTTATCTTTCTTACGATGTTATGTAGTTTATTGTCTGACTTAGAATCTGTATCATTTTGAATGTAAATTATATGTCCGATTGTACGAATTGCGTCATCAGTAAGCTCTGTGTTTAAAACAAATACAAAAACTGGTCCGATATTTGCAATGACTCAAGCACATTTACAAAAAGCAACATCAAGTCTTCTAAGAAACCATAAGACATGCTGAGTTCTACGAATAGCCTTATCTTATTAACACATATGAATCGCCCGCAATTATGCACCTGTATTCAAGATAGACGTTGAGCAACTCTTTTTAAAACCTGTATCAAAGATGTAACGCGGGCAGCTGCAAGCTCTGTCTCAAGTAATGTGATTGCGTCTACAACTACCGTAACTAGTTTAAACTATTTGACAGGTGTACCAACGATACTTTTTATACAAATGTCTTATGTGATATTATTGTTAATTATCTAATATTTATTGAGTTCCTAGACTTTGAACTGATATTAACAACTGTCTATTTTGATGGTAGAGTGTTATTTTAAGAAACAGCGTGTTTGAAGTCGCGTACACAGAAATATTTAATTTATCAGCTTTCGTGTTTATTCAAATAGAGACAGGTATTATTATAAAATACCTCAACGTTTACGAAGAAAATGAAGTCTAGCTGATGTCAAGAGTTTCAATTTCAAGGAATTCAAACGGAAGAACCTTTGCAGAATATAAGATGCTTTCGAGTTTTAATAAAGAGATGATGCTGTGCTAAATAAAATCTGTTACTAAATATTTCTGCTACTAATAAACTAACGTCTACAAACTATTTTAATCAACAATATATCTTTGCCGGCGACATAACATACGTCAGTCTAATGTCTAATTGAACGCGCCAAACATTGGAGCTCTCGCAACAAATTCGAGCATTAAAACAATCACAAATGATCGAGACAGACATATTCACCGCGATTTAATTTTATTATCGTACAGTCTGACGGCAAACTGCAAACAATTTGTAAATTTTGTACTACTTACGCTTTCATATACAATGTTTATTAATGTACTGACTTATATTACACTGTAGTGGTTGGTTATTGAAATTATTTCTGCTCCATTTGTCATTTTAGGAATTGCCCGCGGCTTTTCTAGTTAGAATTGTGAATGGTTAATTGTGTTTGTTTTTGAGCTGTTTTGTATTATGGTTGAAATTGATGGTTAGATTAAATTGACAGTTGTTTACAAACAGTCTAACGAGAAGAGCGATTGCTCACAGCTTAGCCTGGGGCTCAACAGTCTCGTTGACATTCATGACGTATGTTGTATCGGAGAGAAAAAAATGCATGCAATAACGTGTGCAGACGTCGCGACGCTTATCCGAGTTAGTCACCCCGAAGCGGTAAGTTGACATGCAGGCGCGGTGACTTGTAATAACGCGGTAATATTATGTAGACAAGCGTTATACTTGCTCCCCCACTCTAGTGAGCTGCGAGTTTACACGCAAGCCGGGATGACAGTACTGGGGTACTGCCGAGTCCACAAGTTATTTTTATACCTCCCATTGATGTATTCCACGTCTGCATACAATTTATTTTATTATATGGAAGTGCTAGCAGGATATGCGGTTAAAGATTGTTTTTAAATCCAGATTGACAGATGTCAACGTTAGCCACACATGAAACCATTAATACAAATATTTTAACACGTTTTATAAATACTCTTTTGTTTTGTGTTGTGTTCTTTTGTTTTGTATAATTAATAATTAATTAATGCCTGAAAAAGTTATTTTAATTTACCTAAAAAAGGTTTTATCTTGGAAAAATATTCAAAACCATTTTTCACGAAAAGAACAACACTTTTACCATAAGTAATCCGACCCAACCCCTATTTTGCATAAAAAATATTAAAACGTTGCACAAATAAATATGTGCCTACCATTACTCTACAGTCTACTGGTAGTCTGGTACATTTTATTATTAATTACATGGATACTGACGGCATGCGGCGTTATGGCGGGTGAAAAAATGCAAAATATACATTTAATTTCGACCCTCGTGGCTAGGGGGCCACGTACTAATTAATTAGATGCCCACCTGCCGTAAAACACCCTGTATTGTGGCGAGTTCGTGTTTAAATAAATATCTATGATTGCCGACCGTTATTGAATTAATAGAATAAATATATGTTATATGTTATATAACATATATTTTTTACTTATATGTTTAAAATAAACTTCAAACACGTGTTATTTGAAGTTCACTTGAATTTACTCACTGCTGAAAATTCAAAATTACTGAACATTCAGAGTGAAATATGAAATACAGCAAACAATTTTGCATCAAAGACGAATTGTAAAACAAAAGATATTGAACGCTAAAATTTGTCTGAAACTTAAGAGCAGCTTACAAGCAACAACGGTAATAAAGAGTATTGAGTTCCAATTCAGTGAAGTAGCAGCCCTAGTACACAAATAAAACAATGCATCATTGCATGTTGTCGCCTATTCCCGGGCGGTTGGCGGCTCTCGAGCGATATTTCCTTGAAAAATTGCCGGCGGCGTCGCGCTACTCGCTGGATGGGCGAATTTGTAAGTAATATTTATGAGGGCACGAGGCGAAATAATGATATGTATATTATTTGGGCCTCAGCGTGGGCGCCGAGGGACCCCGGCCTAACAGCAGCATTTGTCAATGCCGCCCAGGTGGGCCCCGTGATCCTGTTATTACTTTATTTTTTGGTCCATTTCAATATCCTACGCAGCTTCTTATAAATGCTCACGATCGTGCAGGCATTCGATGTTATAGACTCGCGTGTGGTCCCAGCTTGGCCCTCGGGGAACCTACGCATAATAATTATTTATTTACAGGACCTTTCCAAAAATGTAATACTCTGATATTAAAGGTCTATCTATTAGATACTTTGAACAATTTAAAAGCCATATTTCATTCTAATTAAGAATTCAAAAGGGTCGAGACTCGAGAGTTGAGACAAGTGGACATATCAATTATAAAAGTTGATATTTCCATCCACTTGCCCTTGCTCCCTTATTCCGACAATTTAATAAATGTCGGATAAGTGAGCATTAATATCCAACAGTCAATGACCGGATCATAACCGAAAATCTTCAGTTAGTCAGTGAGAGTACCCGTGAGCCCTACGGTGCGCGCCGTGAAAAACGACGTCCATTAAGGAAGTGAATACATTTAAAATAATCGGCTTAGCCGTCCGACGTTGACGTATATTCGTACTTATCTCACGGAGATACCGGCACAGATATCCCGACTAATCCCTTACACAAACATCTGAAAAAGACTCGGCACTCCTTGTACGGTTGATCCGTAATTGAATGGGCCGCGAGTAGCTCTTTGACTTGAACAAAAGTGCCTAATAATTTATGCCTATAATCTGACGCGCGCTGCACTCTGTTCAACTCGTGTTCGTTTTTCGTATCGGACTTTATTTCCTTTGTGGGATTCTGATATGAACTGCGCTGTGCCGGCGACAGTCACAATATTACCCGCATGCAGGTTCTTTATCCGATTCTTTAGTGGCTGTCACGCCCTACGGCAAGGATATTTATGTGCTGTTGGATTAAGAAAATATCAACAGAAATTCGACTTAACCACTGAAAGGAAATGCAAAGTTATAAGGAAGATTAAATCGTAAAGATGTTTGTGTCAACAGAAATAGATTCGGTAGTCTAAATACAACTCATACCTTGGATCTTTAGAGTAATCAGGATGTCTCCATTAATTTTTAAGGACTTCCTTTGAGTGGCGCCGTGTTTACTTCGAAAACAAGGAAACTTTTAATGGAGTTACAATTCGTTGACCCTCAAACACGGTTTCTGGAAGTTAGTTCCGACTTGTGACACCGTTTGACGACTATCACCTTTACATTTATTCATTACTTGTTGAAACTGGAAGTTCGACAATCAAAAACTAAGTAAATGTTGTACGAACAAAACTTCTGTCAGGCCGAACAATAATCTAGATACATAATAATCTTCGTATGCATTTCTCATTGAATATCACACATCTAATTACTAGCAAGCAGGCAATTAGTACACCTATTAGAACATAATTATCATCCTCAGCGCTCTCAGCGACGCCGACGTCCAAACTCCGTAGGATTACACACAATGCAAATTCTACTAATTGATGCAATGTAACCTTTAAGTATATTGCGGTGTACATGTACTACCAGAAAATACAAAATACCAGACTCGTTGAAATAACTGAATATTCCCCGGGCGTACTATCAAACACGACTTATCGATTTCAGAGCTAAAACTGTATTCGTGTTGCCAATTATACATAGCAAAGGAATACACAAGATCGTTATATATCCCGGTGACGATTTTCCGTATCGTACGTAACCTTTTTCGGAACTAGTGATGTGTCGTTACGATTTTTCACAAATTACGAGGAGTCGTATTTATGATCCGAATTCGGTAATGATCAATTTTATTTATCGGAGGCGGAATAAGTTTTTGCATCGTTTCCTGAAATTGCTCTCCTTATTCCTTATTGGTCTATAGGTACTCAATTTTACGCATCGAAAAGTATTCCAAATATCAATGTTACACTTTTTTCTCGCACGCTTGAATATCGTAGTCACGATATCAATAACTAATTCGAACCATCCACACAAAAATTTCCAAAAAATATATATGAACACTAGTCCTATTTTCGCACAAAGAAATATTAACAGAAGAAACCGCGGCACCGTAGGGAGTCTTGTAAAAATAAAGTAAAAGGTGAGTCCCCGTGACTCTTAACAAGTAGTGAAGTGGCTTCCATCGACGCGACACGACGGGACATGAATTATTATGAGGAGGCGACTATCTGAACTTCAAGTAGTGTTCCGAAGCACATCTCGTCGCCCTTCCACCGAGTGTGTACAAATAATTATGACAGTTCTCATAGGAATGGCGCTTCGAGCACCTGTCGAGTACCTCCGGAATTTATAGAGTTCATAATGAGACGCGACTATAAGAATTTATATAAGTTTATTAATGTGTTCTTGATGACCGCGCCTCATCAGTGCGAGGGGAAATTTTCATTTAAGTGTGAAAACTTTTATTGAAGTAGAAAGTTTATTGCGATACTAAAGTTACAATAACTTAATACTTGGCTCACGCGTGATTATGACTAAAAATAAAAGTATGTATTTATATCTACAGGGACGTTTCCAAGCGTCGACGGCCATCTCGATGATCATTTGGGCGGCTTGATTAATGTTTATCGCGGTTAGCAGTCAATTAGACGCGCTCTCAACTCAAGTAGTTGCCGATGTACACAAATCGTTCAACAGCCGCACTTTCAAAGCGATCCGTCGCAGACGTCACAGCACATCCCTGCTCCCGCGCATAACATAACGCTTCCTCGGCGCCTGCACATGTAGTCATCTCTAAAACCCTCTTCCCGTCGCGTAGACTCTGACGAATTAAGTTATTAACGCTGCCAGCTGCCTCACACAAATCAAAGTGCCTACACCCGAACACTCGGAAAGCACGATCGTCACTCTTCATAGAGTTTACGACCGTTTTATGAGCCCTTTCATATTCAACTTTCAGTCGCAACGTTCTTAAGTGAGGACGAAGTGCGATTGTTTCTACGACAAAATAAATTAATGCGGGCGACTCGTAAACGTGTTTATTTCCCGCCGACTCGCGATATCCTCGGTTATTGTTCTTTGAAGTCAGGCGAGAGCTCCATCGTTCGACACCTTTGATGTTCTCGATAGTGTTGACTGTCTAATAAAGGTTCAAGTCAGATATTTCATAAATCATTTTCACGTTTGTTGACTCACGCGTAAGTTTGTTTAGGTGGCATTATTACTCGCCTAATGCGAAAATAGCTTTGATGTACTCCTGTGGAAACGATAGCGGCATTACTGAGCCCGGGGGAGATTTCGGGTATGTCGTCAGCAATAATTCCATTTAGCGGCGATGTATTTTGGGCAATATCTTCGGCCTGGCCTCGTCCTGTCATCGCGGTGTTGGAAACATCGTAAAACAAGGCGGTTATAAATTATGAACAGTTTCCACGCGAACGCCGTGTATTTGTCACCCCGGGCGAAGGTGGGTATTAAGATATTGCTTGGTATTCCTGCGGGTCTCATTACAGGCCGGGGCGGGGCCGACACCTCTAATATTTCATCCTTAGCAAGGGCCGCGACGACGCTACTCGACGAAACAGCTTTTTCCAAAACGATACGCGAATATACTTGGGCGTTTTCTCGTTTCCATAAAACTCTCTTGTTGAATGTGTTCCTTTTCGTACATTTGCTCTTAATTTCATTAGGAGCAAATGTTGCTTGGGAAAAAAAACGGAGGAACGATTCGCTAAAAAGGTTGTTTTGATGGTAGTTACATTAAGGTAATTGGTGTACGGCTGCGAAACATTTTTATAGCCCATCGCATCGGTCGTTTGGGGCTGCGCTAGGCCAATCATTGTCAATCTTTGCCGCCGGCAGAATTTAATACGGGATGCGATGCTAATGGAACGAATTTAAGTATGAGCCAGATAAATGGCTTCTCAAGATTATAGAACAACAAACTGTCGAACGTGTGTATTTAAATTAAAGCCGACAATTTACAACCTATTGTCGCGTATCTTTTAATGGTATTCGCGTTATTTTAATTGGCCATAAGCAAAACTAATATTTATAGCTATTAATCATTGGTGCTATTATCGTTCCAGCAGAAAAATGCCGTGGTTCAATTAGATTTGTATAATTGCGGGCGCGCCCGCTCGGCGGAGGCTCACAGATCAATTTACTCTCACAATGACCTTAATATGAAGTCATCTCGGCGCAATGAATGGAGAGTAATAATTTTCATGTGAGTATTAAAGAAATTCTATGTGGATGTTATCTCGAGCGTGAGTCGCGTGTGCGAGAGGAAACCGAGACGCGACGTTATTAAAAAAGCACATGTGGCCCGAGATACGTATCGCAGAGCCTGTTAATTACTTTTGACACGCAGCATATGATTCAATTATCATATGATTTATTCGGAGCGAAGGGTCGCGACTCGCGACACGGCAGGTTCGCCGTCGACTCGATTTATTTAAGCGTTAACTATCGCATCAATTTTGAAGGATCGCATTCCTGGAACAGATGGTAAATGGTAGCAAAATCAAGACGGTAGCTGATTTTTTTTTGCTATACAAATTCGTTAACACGCTAACTGTTTGTGTGGGCCGGGACCAACGCGAACGGTATTCGGAAGATGCAAAATATTTAGACTAATGACGTCTTCCGAAATGAGAATAATGTGTTCGAATTGTTTAGACTCCGAGGTTACTTGAACATTATGATACCGATCTCCAACACCTATAACAACATAAATTCTGTTATTATCACATGCCGCATCTAAAAGTCCACATAGTTCACATAAAACGAGCTTTAATTGCTTAACTCATCCGTCCCGTAACCAAATAATTCACATTAAACCGCTTACACACTCAAAGACCGCTCCGGCTCAGACGCAGGCAGCCACGCGGCAATAAATACTAATTACTAGTAAAATAACAAACGATAACATCGCGACCGAAATATTTAACATTATAACGCGGCATCGGTAAAAAAGCAGTCGTTACCCATACACAGTAAATCTTGCGTGACGCGTAATGGTCTTATGGAGTTTATTTATCGTCGTCGGTCGTTTCGAGTGAACCGTTTAATAAATATTATCACACTTTAAGTCGTCAACAAACGTGAGAAGATAGCCGTTGACCCGGTTCGTGATATTTGTCTCATTTCGGGGATTAAAAGTGATCGCTGTAGAACGGCACCGCCTTCTGTTTGTTCAATCTGTCTTTACAATAAACATCGAGGGTTGGTTTACGCGTCTTTCGTACCAACATCTCGTATAATTAGAGCCGCTTCTAAATGGCTTTGCTGTTCGAGTGTTCTCCAATGACAAAAGAGGACTTATAACAGCCTGCAAAGAAGGGATCTCTGCCTAATTCTGAACCCGGTTCAATGACATCTCGAACGGTACTACGTTTGAAAAAGGTAATGTTTTTTAAATACGTATCCGGTCCTACTTAAAAGCTTTTTAAAAGTTTTACAGGCAAAAAATCTGTAAAGACGAAACTGCACGTGGATTTTTGAACAGAAAACGTAAGTGCACTTGATCGCGGTATTCATTCCAAATTAAATCTATCCGACCGGAAACGCGTGTCTCACTTGAAATCAGAAATGTCAAACAAAATTTTCGTCATGGCTCATGAAAGAGTATGAGCTACTGAATAAAAAATAAACAAGCGTATAAAAGAGTTTATTTCTGAAACAAACACATTTATAACAACACAACAATGAAGTAACAAAGTCGTTAGTAGGACAACATCTTGGCGGGGTTCCCACATTTGCCACCACATGGCTCGCATTGAAACATATCTCCTACACTGCAGCCTACTTTCAATAAATCCGGATTATCATTTATTTAAGCATACCCAGGCACGAACACCACCTAATGGACTTTAAAAATGTTTTATATTACATTGTCACAAGGTTTATAATACATTAAACGCCGGTAACAAATGTGCAACCGTGCCAGGTCCCGTGCTTTCAGCCCGTAGGAAGTGCGTGTTATTGCAGCTTATGTTTCGTAGTCGCCCGCTGAGATATTCGAAGCACCCGTCCGTTTTTTGTGACAGACCAACCGAGTGCCATAAATAATAGGTAGGGGTTCCCGAGCCAAAGAGCTTTGTAATAAATTCGATGCTCTTTTTGGTAGCAAAGGAACGGGCCACGATTGAATTATGGTGATGCGTTAAGCCAGCAAACTCGGCTGGAATTCCACGTTTTTATTTCCTTTACATTTGGCGCTAAGCCTCGCTCGCTGCAGTCGTGTCATTACATTCATATTCTTCGAAGTCTCTTCTTTGTTCAGTCAATACAATAAGTTTATTTTGCTACACACTCACTCATCCTGTGTGGAGTCCGGATCAAGTTACTACTCCCGAGTCGGGACCATTTGAAAAAGACAACACACAGATGGTACCTACATCCGTATTAGCTTTCTCTTAAAACAGAAGATATTTAAATCACATGAGACCGTCGATATTTCCTTCCCTTAGTAAAACAAAGGCATTTATCTGAGGCGTTCCGTTCTAAACTAAGATAGATTAGTGTTAGCCGCTGTGGACGACGCAACACAACACGGGACCATGTCGGAGATTTATTCTGTTTACTTGCTTTCAACTATTAAAGTCAACTTAACTTGATTCAAGCTCGTTGAATATTATATTTTCTAAAAACACATTGAATAAATTAAGCAACCATGATCTTTGAGATATGGCCACAGAGATGGGCTTTGGGATTCATATCTCTGAAATTTTACGCCTGGTCGACGCACATCCGACTGAATTATAAAATCTGTGATATATGTATCAGAGATATTTAAACGGCCTTTCACTTAAAGATAGCTGTCAGTGTTTGAGTTGTGTTTGTCGTCGGAGTGCTGGGATAGAGTTACAAGTGTAGAGTCGGTGGCGGCCGGACCGTGCATTGCCGGGCCGCGGCGGCCGCACGTCGCGAGAGCCTCAAGTTACCCCCGGATAAGTCAATCATTGGAACGTCCACATTTACCCAAAATAAAACACCGTCGAATGTTACGTGTGGCGCTCGCCGGCATAATGCGGAGCGACAGCCGACATGTTTTGTGCGAGAAAATAAAAATGATGGCGCGCAGACCTAAATAGATCACTATTCGTGCTTTAGCTAAACGCTTTGTCTATTTTATGACCGGCGTCGCATCTCTCTGTTTTCCTTTTATTTTCGTGTAACGTATTAGTTTTCCCAACGACTATTTCGTGTCTCACGGAAATTGTTCTGTCACACATGTTTGCGATGAAACGAGCGATGCCCTTTATTAAAACGAGTGTTCGTATTTAACAGTTAAACTGTTGGAAAGGAAGTAATTGGACAAGTGTTAGCGTAGTCGAAACCGTCGGCGAGGTCCAATTTCCTGCTCCAGCCGCAGTCTTCGATGAGCAAATAGCTCTTTGCAAATCAAACAAGGGACCGTCTGGCGAATCCACATATCAACTTCGCATTGTTTCTCTCCCATCATTCGGGCTAACCAGAGGCGTTTTCGATTATCCGCCCTCCGGAGAACAAAGCCTGCGACCGCAGAACCAAGTCAATTACATAGTTCAACAACTCAGCCCTTATAACTTTCATGGGCCACCACCGGAATACAGAAAAGGGTATCTGTTTTCAATACACTGGCCGAGCGATGCGATTGACCCTTTCGAGTGTCCGCATTGACTTTTAAATTACTAATCCCGCGGGGGCAAACAGAAAAAGCGCCTGCGGGTTCGCTTGTTTACACGGTCGAGTGTACTTGCATATCTTCATTAGCTGCTGTAACTCCGCGCGCTGCTTGCTCAACACTCGTTCGCCCGACCGACTTTACCTGGGAACTCTCATTACGATTCCTTCATTTCTAAACGCCATTCGAATTTTGATGACACCGTACAATTGATGGCTTTCCACGTGAATAAATTACCTTATCACCATTAAATTACATAAACAGCGCATTACGCATACACATGCGCACTAATTTGATGTGTATCTTAACAAAACACACGCATAATGAATTTAACATTCTTTCACATCGTTCCAGTTCGGGTGTATGGTGCATAACTCGTTTTCCGGAAATAATTTAACTTGCCAACCGCCATTTCAGATACATATAGAATAGGGAATGCCTTAGGGACTTATTAATGTTTATCTAAACATCAGAATAAGAATGCGTCGGACGGGCGAGTGAGCGATGCCCGCCCGTGGGGAGTCAGCCAAGCGCGCCTATTTCGACTCCAGCCTGTATTGTACGAACCGCTTTTTTCTACGTCAGATACAAACATTACCCTTTCAACCTGAATGAATTACTTAATTTTTCTATATTGGGTCTGTGCCCAACGATACTCGATGTCGAAATAAATTAGCGTTATCCATTGTTATGCGCTATAAAGGATGCGATGCTGTGAATTGGATTTGAGTGGTTATGCGGTTGCTGAACACAGGGTGCTATTATTATTCGGGCAAACATTTGCTAATAGCCAAATGCTTTAAATATAAATCAGACAAATTGGGCTTTCTACCGTGAAAACGACTGTTCGTTTTAATGATAGCAATAAGAGAAATTGGGAAAGAAGCATTAGACAAAGGCGGGCGAGGTTAATCACCGTTATAATGAAGAGCATGATATCAATTAGAAGTTGTATATTGTGCTGATGCAATAGCGGCATATGATCTGAATAAAACATTAAACATTATTAATGCACCGGTACCATCGAGTGTAACTGGAGCCCGCCGCTCAAATGTGTTCTCTTTCGCTCCAATGCTTATTAATGAGATAAAATTGTTAATAACGACTACGGACATAAAGTAAAAAATAACGATTAACTGTGTTAAACTAGCGTAACCGATCGGAATTCGGCGCGCCAGTTTTGGTCCGCCATTGTACTCTGAATAATAGAAGTGTTTATGTTTGGGTAGAATTTTTTTGGGCGAAAAAAAGTTTAATAATCACCACGTCTACCTGGCTGCTTAGACCATCCATCACGCGATATAACGAGAAATATTGTCCGTTTATATTATCCTTCTCAGAAGATACATCTATCTGCGAAACGGAGGCTCGACTCTTTATTTGCAAACATTGTAGGGCTAAATTAATGGAATTGACTTGTCAGATTTTTTTCTATTTTAGACATAAATAAGCTGACGTGACGTGTTATAAATTTTATTAATAATTTATGAAGGTAACCTCCTACGTGTTCACGTGACCATGAATAAAATACTTTTTACACTGCCATAAAATGTATGAACTCATCGCCGCTTCAAAATCAAGAACAAAGCACGCGACAAGGGAATTTTCACTGTGCATTTTGGGAATGAAAATTGATGACCTTTATTATGTGAGCTTTAGGGTTGATATTTAGAGGTTTTTATTTAGACGTGTGCATATTATGTTTTGGAAGTCCAATATGCAGATTAGCGGAGGGATAGTTGTCCGCGCCGCCCAACGCGCCACGTTTCGTTTCACGGAACACACGTGGGCCCTTTGAAATTATCATTGTTTAGCTTGTACACTCGTCGAGATAAATGTACAAGGGATAAACCGAAGCTAACATTTACTTTATTAACATAAAGATTTACATCGCATAAATTTAAGAGTACACGCAGTAAATTTATCAATTTAAATGGTGTTCGAAATGATGTTGGAATTAATCCGGGCCATTTTATTTATCGTAAATCGCCATTATACAGAAACGTGACTTTCGTTCACTTTTTATTTTGTTACAATTCGTTCATAATAGTTATGAACTTTGTAGTTTTTTTTATGTTCTGAACTTTTCCAGTCTTGGCGCTAGTTGTAATGAGTTGTTGTTATATTTCTCTTGGGCTCAGAACAAATAACTACTCGTACTAAACATATACCCTCTTACAAATAAACGCGGTATAAAGTTATACCAAGTATAAACCTATGAAAATGTATGGTTATACCTTTGTTATACCTGGTATAACTTTATACCGCGTTTATTTGTAAGAGGGATACAGTGCAATCTTCCAATTGGATTTGATGTATGTTTATAGATAAGAAATTAAATTAAGTCTTGTGCTATTTATTAGTTTAGGAAGTAAGTTTATTAATACATGTAAAAACATGATGGGATTGACTTCGTCACATTTTTTTGTATCCAAAAACCCCTTAAATAAGTGAGATTCAAAAAAATATTTATACTAAAACAACACGTATTCTCAGTCATACTCGTAAACTTAGCGAAATTTGAAATAATGTAATCAAAAAATTAATCTTTGGCAAAATAGCTCCAAAAACTCATATTAAAACATGACAAAAGATTGGCTTCAGAAGGCTACATAAAAAAACCTTCGGCAATAGAATTTCTAATGTAGGTTATAGAAAAAAGATCTTTAAACCAACAATAAAGCAGAAGAAAGTCCGTTAATTAGAAGAAAAGAAAAATTTACGAACTTAACCCAACTTTTGCTACTAAAGAAAGTGCACTAGACAGGCATAAGTCGACAGGAATATACACAATAATAATAAGTAAGTACGCTTATGTTAAGTAGGCATAATAAACTTGACTGTATAAACAAGTTGAACACGATTCTTATCGCGGGCAAAGTGCCAGATTCAAATGAAATTTTTAACTCTAATCAGTGAGTGCCAAATAAATGTGTGGGTACATACAAACAAGTGGTTTATGCAAATATAAAAGGCTTTATAGACAGCTTTAAGAGTTCTAAGAGTGTTTTATTTATTAGTGTAGTGTTTGAAATAATAATGGGCAGTGACAATAACAAAACAGCTAGAAATTTGACTGACAAACTTTAGTTTAAAATTAAACTGAAGATGTGAATATACTTTAATTATTACTATATATTGATCCTTAGTCCAATAGAAAATGAAGAAATAAACCCTTTCACACCAACTGTTGATAGAAAAGTGCTGCGATTCCCATAACCAGACAATAGGCCAGAAAACGCTGAGAACATTTTCTTTCAACAACTCATTGCCCTGATATAAAGTACAAAGCCCTTCATTTCTTTCAATTAAACCACTAACTTGTACAGAATCAACACCCATGTTTATAGTGTATTACATTAACTTTAAAATAAATGTGCATATCATTAGAGCAGCGAGAGATACGGCGGTGTGTGGTCCCACTAAAGTATTCCACATATACTCCTCCCTTTTTCATTCGAAAACATTTTATTCCTATTAAATCAATGGGCTACAAGATCCAACGCGTGTGGAGCATTTAAGTCATTAGGGTCGTTAGCGGAAGGCTTCAAATTCGGTACGGTGCCTCTAATTAATTAATAGCTATTAACCAAATGATAGTTATTATCCAGATTGTTGAAGGACACCCGTGCCTAACCCAACGGTGTTATAATACGATCACTTCGATTAAAACCCACAAAGTTATTAGTTTCGTCATCCACTTTGGATTATACCATTTGTCTTAGTTTATCCTGTAGTGTATTTAGATCAAACCAAATGGGCCAATTACTTTGTATGAACTATAAAGTTGTCATTTTAGCATGCACTACATTTGCTACTTTCAATTCACTTGAAAATCTAATAAGAACGGGTATATTTACGAAAAGTATTTCGAAGTACGGAATGGATTATGCAAAAGAAAAATAAAGAGTAATAAAACCGGTATTCATCTTGCGAACTGTTTCAACGTCGGGAAATTAGCAAAAATTACTAGCTACATCAAGCTTTCATGAATTTTCTTATTCTCTTCCTTCCATCTCTTTCTTTACAAGGCTAATGGTGGTGTGTAAAAGAGATAGTTATACAAAATACACTCAATGTCTCGAAGTTTTGTTCGTAACAACGCCTCCGCGTTTCCGCTCGTCTCAATGTTGCCTAGTGATTTAAATTCATTTGTTTTTCTTTGAAGCATGTTAACAATGAAGGTTAGTACATCGTAAGACGATGACTCGGCACAATCAAATGGATCTCTTACACGATTAGAATGGCTCTTGTTTGTTTTTTTTCTTCTTTGTACACATACCCTCTTACAAATAAACGCGGTATAAAGTTATACCAAGTATAAACATGTGAAAATGTATGGTTATACCTTTGTTATACCTGGTATAACTTTATACCGCGTTTATTTGTAAGAGGGCTGGAGTATAAGAATGTCTTTCTCCTAACCACGTTAAGTGCTTATAGGAAGGTTGTAACAATCTTGTAATGAGAAACTTTTATTTTAGACTAATGAGGTCTTCAGTTATTTTTTTTATTTTACAAGTCTTTTTACAAAGGAATTATGAAACAGAGGAAACTTTCTTCAAAGTTATACTTATCAGGATGCTCCAAAGGATTTGAACACAAAGAGAACTTCACAGGCGTTCCCATTTTCCGCTGTATAAAATATCTATTCTAATTGAAAATTAATTAGAATACATTACGAACACGAGTTAGAAAGTTACCACATAGGATGGAGTAATATACAATGTATTATAGATGATATCAAGTTAAGTAACGAACTATGCTAATGCGTGTATAATGGGCTGGAAAACAATACTCGAGCACACACTTAATAGAATTCCTAAGTAATATCAGGCGGAGTTCCATCAATCATTCGAGATATCCGATATGATCTTATCTGAAATGAAACTCATCATTTATAGATCTGTCCGTCGGCACTGTCCGAATGTTATTAATAGATTTCTATCTGGTCATCAACTGAATCTGGTAACGGTAACCCCGGTCATTTTGTCGGTCTGCTGCTATCGGTAACAAATTATTGCTCTTAGTCATTGCCTCGCTTCGATAGTCGTATGTGGAGCGATCAACGTCGTCGGCAAACAAAAATATTGACATTCTATCGACTACCTAACTCTCCGAAGTGACGACACGAAATTCGAAACACGGCGTTTCTAAAATTTAATCAATAATATAAAAAAGCTATATAGTTTTATACTTCGTCTCTAATCTTTAGGCATTTGTATTACTATAATTTTATTATACGTTCGTCAATTTACTCTTAATAAAGATTATCTTAATGTCAAAGCTCTTTTGACCTGGCACTCAAATATTCGAAGAATTATCATCATCAATTTGAATACCGTGTAACACAGTCTGAGGACAATGTAATCTATTAATAAGTTAACAATAAAATAGCTATAAAACTTATTAAGCATAAACTTTTATCCGTAGAAAAGATGATAAAGTAGCCAGGTATACTTTTTGATAAAAAAGTAGAGGTTTAATAGGATAAGCTTAAGGTAATTTGAGCTTTGGTCCTAAGTGGCGCGGTTGTAAACCAGTAAAACGTTACGACAGTGCATTAACGGCTAATAATTCGTCTAGTGACGATTTCGAAACGTCACTATCCGGACATTCTGTGAGATGTAAGATTAGTGTTACTGACAGCGACGATAAGTTAAAATCTTTTTTCTTGTATGAGTATTATCGCGAGTAGCGTCTGATGGGAGCGTAAGATAAAAAGAAATCTTGTCAATATCATTATACGTGCACCAAGGCTTACTTAACAAGATTGTAGGTTCGTATACGATAATGGTTTTGTTTTATTAGTTCTATATGTCTTACATGAGTATCTCGTGTCTCTTATTGATTAGATGCTGGGATACTTGTTCTGCTTAATAGCGTCATCAGATTCTATTGGATTTATTGTGTAATCATGTAATACTTGGAGACTTTCTTTATTGTTCACTTTCTATTTCTCTCTCCTAACAGTCCTAACCATGGTAATTGTCATTTCTTGTGTATTTAAGTTTTTACACATAATTAACTGAATTTGTTTACAGAGAATTTTTCCCCGTAAAAACGAATAATTTATTTTAACCTGGAATAATGTAATCTGAAATACAAAGTCGTACAGGCGTATTTTATCCCGAAAAATATTGAAATTTAAAACATGGCTGGAGCAAAAACATCCCGATGATGTTCGTTATTTTAGGGTTCCGTAACAAAGGGTAAAAACGGGACCCTATTACTAAGACTTCGCGATCCGTCTGTCTGTCTGTCTGTCTGTCTGTCTGTCCGTCTGTCTCCAGGCTGTATCTCATGAACCGTGATAGCTAGACAGTTGAAATTTTTACAGATGATGTATTTCTGTTGCCGCTATAACAACAAATACTAAAAACAGTATAAAGTAAATATTAAAGGGGGGCTTCCATACAACAAACGTGATATTTTTGCCGTTTTTTGCTCGATATTTATAACGGCAATAGGTAGACGCTTGAAATATTCACAGAATGTTTAGTTATATATTTACTTCAAAAAATAATAATTAATAAATTAAAATAAAATAAATTAAGGGGGGCTCCCATACAACAAACTTGATTTTTATGCAGTGTTTTGCGATAATGGTACGGAACCCTTCGTGTGCGAGTCCGACTCGCACTTGGCCAGTTTTTTATGCATTCAAATTGTAGAAGTAATAAAATAAAAACCGTTTGCATTTTCTACAATAAATTAGGATGTCCTATTACAATATTTGTGCAGTTAATGTCATAAAAAACTATAAGGGTAGATATTTTATCAGCCCCTACATCTCAATACTCAGAATTCCCTATTCATGTCGTTTAAAAATACTATTAAATACAAACTGGCGTACTGGGAGCAATAATGACATCCTACTGTGGGTCCCGTTTCCATACAACTTTAGTAGTACTGCTAATGGTCCGCAAAAAAGGACCTTTGTTTGTCTAATATGTCCAGTCATTACTCTCTATTGTAAACTAAACCAAACTTTTAGGGGTTTTCGAATACAATAATAGAACTTTAAAATTTAGCCAAACTAGAGGCGGTTTATTTTGCAACTTCAACTAATCATTAATCTTTCGTAAAGTAGAATTGGAATACTTTATGGTTGTTCGGATTTGTTTTATATAGTTTTAACTAATTGCTGAACTGAACTTATTCTTTTGGACTGTCCACAGAGTTTTAAAAAAACAAAACTTACAAATTAGGTACACTATTTTTCAGTTGTTGTTTTAAAGATTTTTGCACAGTTATATCCTGCCTTCATATGCAAATAACTCTTTATTATAAACATTTGCAGTTGAGAACCAAATTATGTACCTAGCTATCCTAATGAAACAATGTATGTTGTTTTTTTTTTTTTAGTACAATAAAGAATATGACTGATTACTATATAATATGTCTTTATAATTTTATTTAAGTCTAAATATACGGAGTGTTATTATATTTAAGTCTAAAGCAAACAATTGAGAAACCATTTTTTGTCTCTTTTTTTAAAACAATAGAATCTAAACACCGTTATCCAAATTCTTCAAAAAGCCAAGGGCTTGACACGCCTCGGCCATACCAATCAAGGGCCTGACGTTAGAAATAAACACAAAATCATTATAATAACAAGTCCTGAGTAGTTCTCATGAGTTGTCACACGTTTATCCCCAGGCAATTTACATAACACCTCACTGCATCATACTGGACTGCCCATATTAATAGGTTTACACAGTCAAATGCACCCTATTGAGCATTCTCCAACACGCCTTGTGGACTAACGCTTATACAAATATATTCAGCAGGTGTTCGCGTATTTACATACAATTTACGAAGGTACACACATGATAAGTTGGTATTTAGCATTAGATCCGGTGCGATCGGTTGCAAGCCTTTGTCGTATTGTAATGAGTGTAAACCTGAAGTTAATGTGGTCGGCATTAAGAGGGCCAGTCTACCGCACAGAATGGAGGTATTTGCATGACGTTCTGGCCTCGCATGCTGTAGAGTTAAATTAGGTTTTAACAACGCCCTGTTTCAATATTGTAGGATGTTGAAATTCTATTTTATTCATGCCATAAAGTCACTAACTCCCGGTTACTCGAACGATAACGCAAATGAATGTGCTCAGTTTCTTAGTTGCTGATGTCAATGGTTGTATAAAATTACAACAGTTAATTGGTCACACAAATTTTTCGATAATTTTCCTTTCAGTAAATGTGTTTAAGCTAAACCGCAATAAAAGTAAATCAAATCCAATACTACAAAAGCATAGCATTAATAAAACTTACCCAAAAGAAAACTTCTATACATTGACAACGCATTTCCATAAAACCTTGTATAAAGGGCAGACAAAAGCCACTAGTTAAAATAAACTGTCTAGATGGAGACGACATTCGTATTCAAATACATTAACGTACATATTTTAAGAGTACTTTGCGAAAAATCTAAAACCTTCATTTTATATTCCGTGCCTCCTATTCAAATACACGCATAGTATTCGGAAGATGTTTTATTTCGCTGCGAAACTGTATTCCAAAGGTAAGTAGGCTAAAATATGAGTTACCTATTTACTTGCAGACGATTTATGAAGGAAGGCTTATGCTTCTAAGGGTGAACGCGAATGGAGAAGTTTTCTTTTATTTTTATATGTAACCCATACTTCACTTAAGCATAACTTAGAACTTGTAGTAAATATGTCCACCTACGTAACTTACAAAATTGGATAAGCAAAAGCTTTTTTTCATTAAGTTTCTAAAGTCACAGCTAAGGAGTGGAATTCCCTGCCAGAGTCTAGGTCAGCCTAAGGGTTTGTAAGTCAAGAGTGAATAGATTACTTTTAAGCAAGCAGGCTTCACTGTCGACCGATAATGATCAAACCCGAGCTTATGAAAATAAAAAATATCGTCTACAGAATAGATAGACAATAAATCTCAAAGCAAAAGCCTGAAATGACTAAGCCCTGTATCTACTTTCAACCAGTAGACTAACATCATGATTAACCAAACGCTTCACAATTTATTAAACAAATAGAATCACCCAACTCTTCAGTAAAGCACTACATTTCACAACAAGTTGGAAAATTTGCATGAACATCACTAATCGTCGAAGAGAACGATGCAGGAAACGCTAGACAAATAAAGCACAGTAAAATTAATCTTAACACTCTTTAAAGTGTCCATTATTTAGCACTTGCAACTTAAATAAATTATGACATAAAAAACAGATAGACCAGCAGTAAAACAATATATCTCAGAGCAAAAGCCATAACGAAGGTCTGTCTGAAGGCCTTAAGGTCTATCTCTACTTACGACCACGCTTAATTAACTAATATCATCATCATATCCCAAATAAATAGACTCTTCAACTCTTCCATAAAGTTACTACATTTCACAACAAGTTCGACAATTTGCATAAACATCACTAATTGTCGAAGTAAACGATGCAGGAAACGCTAGACAAACAAAGCACAATAAAGTGTCTATTATTTAGCACATGCAACTTAAATACATTATGGTCTATGTACCGAACAGATATTACTAAAGGGACTAAACCTCAGGGCAAAGACCCTAAGGTCTGTCTCTACTTACGACCATGCTTAATAATCTTACATCATAATCATATCCCAAACAAATAGTTCTTCTATAAAACACTACATTTCGACAATTTGCATCATTATCAGCCATTTAATGTTCCCACTGCTGGGACACAGGCCTCCTCTCTTTGAGAGAGGGGGGATAGGCCGAGTTTGGGATGTCACATGTCTTCATATTTTTGGTTTTAGGACATGCCGATTGCCTCACGATGTTTTCCTGCACCGTCTTTAGAGCAGTGGTAATGAAATAATTTAAAGGAAGTATAGCGCCTGCCTGGGTTCGAACCCCCGACCTACGGCACGTAAGTCGAGGCCGTTACCACTGCGCCACCACTGCTCTCAATTTGTATAAACATCACTAATTGTCGAAGTAAACGATGCAGGAAACGCGAGGCAAACAAAGCACAATAAAGTGTCTATTATTTAGCACTTGTAACTTAAATACATTATGGTCTATAAAACAGATATTTCTAAAGGTACTAAAGCTCAGGGCAAAAGTATTAAATGACTAAGGTATGTCTATATTTACGACCACGCTTAATTAACTAACATCATCATCAATCAAACAAACAGACTCTTCAACTCTTCCATAAAGCACTACATTTCACAACAAGTTCGACAATTTGCATGAACATCACTAATCGTCGAAGTGAACGATGCAGGAAACGCTAGACAAACAAAGCACAATGAATTGTGGGCCACCCTCAGACGATGCCGCCCGCTAGCGATCGTGACGGTAACTGCCTACTGCATCGGGGTTCGGGGTGTGGTGCTAGTGGGAGCTGGTAGCGGGGAAAGGGTTGATGATAGTTTCAGGAGGAGAATGAAATGAAATTCTGGTTTGTAGGTATTGAGAAAGCTCTATTCAGTGAGTACAAACTCTTTGTTTACCATTTGCTCTAAATTAGAAGTAAATAAATTAAATTACCTATAAAAACTGTCAAACTCTAATTTAGCACGAGAACATGTCAAACTTTTGCATTAAACCGAGTTTTGAGTGAGGAGAAAAAAATAGTATCACTTTACAACTCCGTAACAAAGCTATGACACAAGATATTAAAAAAAGCAATAATTAGAAAGACATTTTTAGATCTTATTTTTGGCTGTACAACAAATATTATCTTATTTTAGCTATCAAGCTATCAATGTAAGACACCTTTATATTTGCGTAAACATATTTTCTTAAGAAAATTAAGTAAAGTTGAGCTGAGTTAGAACAAATTGAAAGTAATTACTTCATACTAAACAATTACAGAGGAACTTAACCATCGCTTCGACCGAGACCGCGCTCGGGCCATTGTACTTACAAGAATGATTATGAAATTACGAAATACGACAGATGAATAGGCAGAAGATTAAGTGGGATTACGTAATATAAGATATCATGCTAGAGTTATTTATTAGAGTAATGTTTTAAGCGACATAATGCATTCTGAAGTACAAAATATTGAGAATTTAAAAATGAATAGAAATGCATTTATTCAACACAGACACAACACAACAGCAACAAACATGGAGTAAAAAACAATAAAGAATTGCAAAGATAAATTGCGCTGAACGTGCCCATACCGAAAGAGTTACCAACTCAGCATTTGCTGGGCGTGAGACACCCAGCGCTTGTTTTCATTTGGCACCCGCAGCGACACAATATAATAAAATAAAAATAAAATATAATCTATACATAATTTGATGATACGATATAAAGATGTGTAAAATGCGTAAATAAATAATGTAACAATAACACAATCATCACTTCTCCTAAGCTTTTTCCGAACAATGTTGGCGTCAGCTATAAGTCTAACCAGATGCGGTTGAATACCCAGTATTTTAGTAGTGACTGCCTATCTGCCCTCCACAGCTCAGTTACTGGGTATTCCATGGTAAGACTAGTCGTCAGAAAATGAAATTTTTAATGACACTAATGAAATATAAAACAAAATTTAGATAAGTAAGAACCAATGTCTTGTGTGTGATGGACCAATAAAAGTAATGCTCAATATGTAAATCATTTGTTTTTATTTACAGAACCGTGACGACTTTAAAACTAAGCATTGATTGGCCATAAAATCCCAATAACCAATGAATGGTTATCATACATTAGATCATGTTCTTATCAAAGATCAAGCTTCAACTTAAACTTAGTGGTTATCAATAAAATATTAAGTGGGCAATAAAAGTGGTGCGTATTGCGTAAACTCTAATGTGTATGAGAATATAATGAAACCCTACAAATATTTTGATTGTGAAAGAGAAAATTTTGATGTTTGTCTTTCAAACACGCCTCAATGACTGAGATTTGGATGAAAAATTGCGCATGAGGAAACCATGTTCTAGATTAGGACAAATAAAATCTTTTAAAGCCGTGGTAGATACGTTCTGGAATGATTTACATCGCGACGCGAGTAAAGCCACTGCCAAAAGCTAGTACATAATATACATAGATATCTAAAAGGGGGATTGTAAATTAATATTAACGTCGGCAAACATTTGCCGCCTCTGTGGTTCACTTGTTAGCAATCAACTCCATAGCGCCCTGTATATAGAAGTTGCCCGGGGCGGTTTCGCGGTTTGCCATCCGCGAATCGCTGTCACTCGAACCTCAACTTAAACTCACGTAAAGTTTTATACCCACCCGCTGATATTTCGTCCGATGTGCAAGGAATATCAATAAGAGCCGCAAACTATAAATGAAATACCGCACAAAGCGAATTGTTTGGTTTCTATGTTGTTTTAAGAAATTGTGTCTATCAATATCTAATACTGCGTGAGCTTTGTTTGTTTCCGTTGTTTATTTGAAACTGAATATTAAAATTTCATGCGTTTTTACTACTGAAAGAATATTATCAATTTCACTGTGTTAGAATTTGGGTAAATAACAGTGTCATTACAGGCATATCGTAATACAAAATTTTGAATATATCAAAAATAAGTTATGGATACTTTACTTTATCCATTAGATAACTTAACTTCACATACAAAAATAACGATGGTCTTCGCGTTGGCGTCTATAAATTTCATTATCGTAGTTATTAGCTTTATTATTGCGGGGAGGACGCCTTTATTGTGCTGTAAATATTTTATTCGACGATAAGAGCTATCCACAGATAAAGCAAATTGATCGGGGAATATACACTAGAGTTTTGGAGATACGTGGGAGGGTTTAATTGATACCATGAGATTGTGCGAACGACGCCACACATAAATTAATATTTAACGGCCCTGTTTAGCGGCCTAATGCATAATTATACAGATAAGCACTCAAGCGCGTCCGTCACAATGAAAAGTTATACATAATAACGACTAATTTGAATTGACTATATGCGCACGTTCATGATCCATATATCCAATAACCAAGCTCCAGCAAACAATATCATATATCCAATATTGTCTCGAACATATTAGAGAAACGTAAAGCACCAAAATCAATATTGTAGTTATGTTTAACTAACTACTGAGGCTGTGGGTAATTCCGTCGGCTTTACCTCTATGTTAGTCCTATCACGACGAGGCCCGGGGCACTTCCCCGCAACTTCGCTGTACTCATAAAACATAACATAAAGACGAGAACCCATATTTTCCTTTATCTAAACATTAAGTATTCCCCCTTCATCCGAGTACACGCGTCTTTTTATTAACATTTAATTAACATTTTCAAACGGCTGCATTATTCGCTCGTGCGTGCGATTACGTACAATCCCGCGCTATTTACACTAACTCGCTCCATATTGCACGATAATAGAAAGCCGTATTAAATGTGCCTTAACTCTAATAGTAGGTTATCGAGCATCTTATGTTTTATTCAGTAGAGATTAGCGGCGGCTGCGGCGGGGCGCGCGTGCCTGCTAGGATTTTTCTTAATGTTAATATCCTACACAGTATTTCAATATGGAATTGAGAAGGTATTGAGCTCAGCGGGATGCCAGCCGCCACTGTTGAAACAAAATTACTAAAGTGTCTGATGTTGATTAATTAATCGTAGAATTGATTTCGGGTGCCTCGCTCGGCTCACCTCTAACTTCAATCTATTTGTGATTTTCTGTGTAATGGGCACACTGACTAAATAAAATATTGTTCGTAGTATTTTAGATAATTAGATAAAATTTTCAAATTGCTCGCGCGGAGTTTAATAAAATTATATTTAGCTATTTTGACAACGAGTTAAATGTAAAGTGATAGTTAAGATTGAAAGCTTTTAAGATCAATTAAAAGTAATAGGTAGTACTTAATAACTATTATTATCTAGATAGGTACCTATAGATATCAATTATATTTTCAAACATAGTGAAGATTTTTATTACTATTCATGACTGTTTATTTTGTCTTTGCTTGCTTTATCAATAGCCAACATGTTGGGCTTCAAGTTGTATGAAATTACTGCAAAAAGCGTATCTAATATAAGCCATGAAACACATAATCTAGATCAAGGTTAATTTTACATTGTTGAACCAACTGATATCGAAAATACGGAATGTGAAATAGCTGCGGTTTGTAACACCAACCTAGATATATCAGTTTAGCGAGGGCACGCTAAACCATTTAATTACTTTAATTACTTTACATAATGTATGATAAGCGTAACTGAATACTAACCGAATATGTACAAATTAGAAATAATGATTGTCTGTAACATTTTTGTGGAATTCGGTACAAAAGAACGGTCGGGGCCGGTTCGAATCGATGCGCGCTTGACGGGCAGCTGCAGAATGAAATTATGAGCATTTTTATTTTCCAATGCGCCTCGGACTTCACCTGCCTACCTCGGCCGCGATTGACACCTACCCCATTATACGCCACCATCCACACGCACACAAAAAATAACACAACAATAGCGTCGATCGCAGACGCATGAGAACTTATTATTAGCCCTTTATAAGATAGGCCATTCATTTTTACATCTTCATACAATCCTGACCATTAGCCGAGGCGTGTGGGCAGTGGGCTCGAAGCTAAATAAAACTATTGTTGCGCCAAACAAAACCAAGTGAACATCTTCATAAGACGACATCTCAGTCTATTGTTACGAAAGGTTGAGTTCGAGTCGACGGGCGATATTTTAGAGGGGAATTTATTGCCAATTTCAGAAAATGTTTACCGAAAAGTGACTGAATGGTAGGCGAGTGAATTACTTATTGTAATGAAATAAAGGAGGGCCAGATTGAAAGCGTCCGATGAAAGCCGACGTCGTCGCGTCCCGGAATACTGTTTGATGATAATGATTTATGGCGACAGTAGCACGACACGATTTTAGCGCGTTAATGCTGAGAAAGATAAATGTATCGTCTTTGTCGAGCTGTGAAAAATAAATGTTTTCATTATTAAGTCACAACGGGGAGGTGATGAACCATTTAGATAGTCCTTCACAGAAGTATGACTGCCCGAAAGTTGTACAACAAACATAATTATTTGGAGTGCGAGGCGTGGAGCTTTCGCGCCGAGATCTCATAACTGGAGATGACCGCAGGTGTGAACAAAAACGCGCAACCGCAAAAGAGCCGAACAAACCGCAGGCTCGCTCGCAGTAAGTACAATCATCTCGACACGCGTTCTATATTTAGATGATCGCTGAGGACTGGATCAGAGGCGGTGCAAGGTGTCTGTCCCCAGTCTCACCGCTCACGCGACACATTACATCATTACTCACTGGAAGCAACAAAATTACAATGTATGTATCACGAACGACTTCGAAGAAAAGTTGTAGGATCCGAACACGCAACTTAATTAGTACATAATCTGAAATGTACAATGACGGTCATTACGACAAGAAGGGAATTAAATATAGGCACCGAATGTTCTGTGCTCGGAGGTACCGCGTTAATGATTGCGAGTCGTCGCCGTATTCGGGGGCGAAACTGAACCTTCCGGTTATGAGGCGGCGGCGGAGCGGGGGACGAGCGACTTCGTTAGCCGCTCCTGTAATGACTCGCTTAATTCGAGATAATTACGCTTCCAGCAAACGCAAACGTGGGCCACGGAAATTTATCGAGACTAGTCCCCAGAACTCCCATGTTCCTCTAACTCAAACTCACCAGGTGTAGGCAGTTTACATTCATGTAACAAGATTCCATAAATCAATGGCCGGCTATAAAATCTCGGCTAAACACTCACTTTATTCGATTTTAAGAGCGCACCCTAATTTGTATGCAGGAGTAAGCGGGCCCTTCCTATCACGAAGTTAAAATGTCCGTCCATATTTTAATAAACAACATTATACCTCGAAATCACGTGCGCATCAGTCATCCTGTCCAAAATCGCTTCTCTTTAATCAGAAGTGAGTCGAGCGGTTAATATTCGCGATCCGGCAGCGAGCAGCGACTTGCCACGACTCGGAGACATCCTGCCATTTTAATATTCTTCGCCAAACAAAGAGTTCTCTTTATTTGAAACTTTTCCCCTTTAGGTAGCCAACTTATTGTTTTTTTTTTTTTGTGGGTGTCGCTTAAACATTCTGTCAGTCAGTTTGGAATAATTCAGATTAAATACACCTACCGCGCGCGGCCGCCCCGTGAATGTTAAGGAGCGGCGCCGACTCGCTGGAATTAGAAATGAGTGCGCTCCATGTTTTGTTTTAATAAACTCACATACTTCCCTTCAAAGTGAGAGCTTTTTATTTGATTTGTTCTCCCGCACGGACCGAGTTCCAGTTATGACTATTAGGGCTCGCATTAACTTTGTCACATACAAAAAAATCAATTCGGTTGCACTCGACGCATGGACTTGGTCTGTTAGCATTCATTAATACAAACTAATACTGCAGTCAAGTTCATAATACTTTCTCGTACGCTCAAAAAATATCAGATGACATCAAATAGACTCTTGAGCCTGCATTAACATTCCGAAAAGGACTTTACGTTGGGAAACGGACAGGTCGATAATGGTCCGTCTCAAATTATACGATATGTCTGCATATTGCTTAGAAATATTACGTCTAGACTGCTGGAACGTAAGGAGAGCAAAACGAACGCGGGTACAAACTATGCAGTCCAGTCCGGCCTATTGTTAGCGTGATGTGGCGCTGTAAATCCCTATCCACCGCCTCTGGCGGATCTCACTGCACTATAATTACTTAATATAATTATACCATAAATAATTCTGGCTTTCGCGAACAAATTAAAGATGTACATTTATCCTAATTTGTGGCTTTGGGAACGGCATCTAAATTGGCCGCTGTATAACAAATGGTAAATTTGCTTTGACGCATACTCTATCATGTTCTAACTTGGTGAATTGTTTTCGTATTTCTCTGGTCCTAGTTGCGAGAAATTAATGCCTGAGAAAGATATTCATCGAACCGTTTAGCGCGTGGGACTTAGAGATCGCAGGAGTGCATAGGTTTCAGCTTGATGCCATCGCCTACGAACACCTAACATAAATATGAAGATAATGCTAAAATATTACTCACGGTATATATATTTTTTATAGGCTCCTCTTTTTTAATAACACCCAACATCGTTAAAGTAGACATAAAGCTCGCTTAAATAAATTAATTGTTAATAACTTTAGCGCCAATTATACGACTTTATCAACATCAAAATTGCGAGCATCACGTTCGCACGCGTATCGTGACCGATGGGAATTATTTTTCTATTCTGCCGACCTTACACACGACATGTGCCGAAATACTACGAGCGTCCTTTTGGCAACATAATATTTTATTTTAATCCGCCTGTTCTGTATCGCACGTAAGCTCGGATTCGTTACTTATTAACACTTCTGCACGTGTGTTCAACTTTGATTTCCACTATTTCCTCCACAAAGCAAACGTAGTCGGCTTTAAATTATTGATTGTCTCGCGGGAACGTTTATAATTAAATAATTATATGGTACGTACGTACGGTCGTAAGTTCTGACGCCGTAGTTACGATTTAATTAAGATGTATTGTTCATCGAGCCGAGGCGTGACTTTGCTTTTAAAAACTCCTCGCCGCGTTTCACATCACTCCATTAAACATGCGTAGGCAAAGGTAGGGCCTTCTGTTATTTAGATAATGTAACTTTTGTATTAAGTTCTGTAAGCTCGTCAAGAATACCACGCGTAATTATTCTATATGCTCGTGCATTTTGTATGCTCATATCGCCCCCGTTTAATTTACCGAAGGTTCTTACTTAGCCCGTGATAATTAACCTATAAAGTAGATTTTATGCAAAACTAAGTAATGAGAATGACTGACTTAATAGGATATCTTTATAGTTTCTTTATTCAAGAAAGCATCATAACATTTTAACTTTTACTATTATCTTAAACTAAGTTATCGCGGGTGAAGCGCCTGAGAGCGCAATATAAATCTCTTAGATTAAAAATAATATAGTGTACCGTTATTCTCCGAATGAGAGCTACACAGTACAGACACGCTTCTTTATTGATTCGATGTTGTGATATTGCGACCCGTTGGGAAGCCTATTAATTCTACACAACAATGACTAAGCCCCAAGCAGCGCCATGTTTTCCATCTCGCACTCTATATTGTTGTTTATAATTGATTTTTTATTTGTCGAACTGATTGTACGATTAGCTACGAGCACAACACGAAAGAATGTTAAAAAGAGACGGCGAAATCCAATCTAAACTCCGGAGTAAACACCGCGAAAGACGGCCGAGACGAACCGTAGACAGAAGAAAAACAAAAGTCTGAGAACGCGATCAATGCTACCGAGGGGCGAAGGCAAGTGAAAAATCAAAACTCACATAAAAAAAGGATGAGAACATCCCATAAATTACACCTGCCTCGATGAAATATAAAGCGGAGATATTGTTTTAAAAGTAAGTCCCGAGCGGGTGATTACGGCCGGCAGCTAACCCAGACTTGAAATTCCGATAGTTTTTGCGCCGGTAAAACTGATATTCCGTTCGGCCGCGTTCCGTCCGTCGTATATTGAGTTAATATCGGTCGTGATTGTGCGGCCGTCCCTTTTATCTGTTCGAGTGTGAGTGAGATGAAGCTTTGTTTCAACGGGGTTGGTTCGAATCGCATTTTATGGTAAGTTGGCGGGCCGGGCAGGTGTACGCGTTGCACCTGCGGCGCGGTCGAGCGAGATGCGATCGCAAGGACGTCGACCCGCGGCTAGCTGCTACTCGGACGAGTATCTCAACATAGATAACGCTGGCCACATAATTCTGAGCAGAAAGCAACATAAATTAACTAATGATACGTGGTGAAGAAACCAGAGCGGGATAAGAACGTTTCAGACGCTAGATCTGCGGTTGAGATAATGCCTACGCGGCGGCGGTGTACTGATGCAGAATCGTATCTGTCAGCAAATATCTGCTGATACCATGTTGATTCGCGGTGAGGCCGAGGAAGGCAATTGCGAGATTAATTCACTTGCCAATATACGGACATATAGCCAAGTTGGATTGAAGCTGGAATCTTTGCATTGGTGGTTAGGTCAGTACCGTAATTACTAAGCATAAAGTTTGAAAAAAGGTCGGCGAAGGCATGAGAAAGCACCTGCTCCGAAGATTCGAATAAAAAAACAGAACAACATCCTTTCACAAGGTGGAACCGTGAGTCGTGAGAAAAGGATAATAAAGGGAAAATAAGCTTAACTGTATCCAGGACAGGTTTACCTAAGGGTTGCTGAAAGCAGCAAGACCTAGCAAATTTAACAGAGATCAAACATTCCATTATTTATATTGAGCATTATCATAACTTTACTAATGAGATATAAAATTTTATAGGCAACCTACTCGGCAAGTGAAAATTTACATAATTTCTAACAATTATTAAAATAATAAGTTACGCTACTAAAACATTACGCTTAAGTGTTCTCCTACTAAGCTAATAATAACATTATTAATAAGTTATAATTAACGAGAACTGAAATATTTTCTTTCAGAATGAACATAGAATAAAATTATGATTATGAATATTTTAAAAGCGTTGCCCAGTTCGTCTGGCTTCAAACAATTCCCTATTATTTTGCTTTGAGATATTTAATTATTATTTATATCCGAACTTGAACATCAGTTCTATTAAACAATAAATATTATTACTAACTTAATTCTTTTATTAAACTTATGTTGTGTCTTGGAGATGTCTGCAAAGTTTTTAATGATATAATTTGCCAATGTTTATATTTGTATTATATTTATTGTATCACTTCTGTGAGATAAAAAGTAATGATTCAGATATTCATCTCGATTGTATTCACTGAACGGTTAAGCAGAGCTGTACATCCACATTTTGGCAGCTATATTATTTTTGATTTTTACAAAATTTAAAAGAGTTTTTTTTTCATTTTTAAAGGCTAGTAAAATTAATTTCGTCAATTTGCTCAAATAATGCCCACAACTGACGAAGAATCAGAAGGAAGTTTCCGAAGATTTTACCAATAGATCCGCTGATCATTGAAATCAGATCAGAAACTTGGTGTGAGTTTACTTACTACACAATGGGTACGTTAAAACACGATATTTTAGGATAAATTTTCTTCAGTTCAACTTTTGGTGTTTAACTTCAGTAAGTAGGTATTATTGACAGACCTTGATAACTTTATGCATTGAATAATATATATGATAATTGTACGAAGTACTATTAATATTAATAATTAATTAGTATTCGATATGGTCGTGTTGTCACTAATAACATCAAACATCAGTTTAGTAATACAATGGATGATATTTATTCATGCATACGTAAATACATATTGTTTGTATATTATGTAAATATTAGTTTGAGTTTGCTCACCAATATCTCTCTTTTCAGATTTCAAGATTAAATTCAGCTTACCTGAAAAAGAAAAACACACAACTTTAATATTTGTACAATAAACATAATTTAGGCGACATCACAATAGCAAGAACAATAAAATGCAAAGAAAAATATAGAAAAATAAGTTCCGATTTTCAAGACACGTTTCAGCCAGTACGGTTGACTTAAAACTTTTTGGTCTTGTCCGGCCCCATTTTTTTTTATAAAATATTTTTTTTGAATTCTTAGTTTAAAGTTTGAAAGAAATATATGACATTCCTAGTAGAGTGACATTATATTCTAGGAAATAGACACACCTATTCTACCACGTATTCGAAAGCATCTGTCGGTTTGTATAGACTTTTATACTCTCAGATAACTTTAGTTGGATCATGCTAAGATTTTCAGTACGAATAATGTTTACCTGATAATTCGGTTTATTTATAACACGGACTACATAAATGGATAGTGCATTAACATAACAACGTCTCTGTTCCCCGAGTTATAAGGTAGAGATTAGAGTAACCACATTTCGCTACCTATATTGCATCATCATCATCATCAGATCCAGATGAAACTTTGCCAACCCGTGAGTCAAACCCAGGACCTCATGATTTATTTATTTATTTATTATACACTTTATTGTACACCACTTAAATAATAACAGGACAATATTTTTTAAAGAAAAGTATACAATGGGCGGTCTTATCGCACAGGGCAATCTCTTACAGTCAACCTTTGGATGGACTGAACGAGAGGAGATAGGTAGGATAGATGAATAATATTACTTAGATATTACATAAAATACATACATACCAATAAAATAATATACTAATAAATATAAAATATAGAACAGAGAAAGGAGAAGAATAGTTACAGTGAAAGGAAATGCTCCTTCACCATTTTTTTAAATGTAGGTAATGTTTGCGCACGTCTTACCTCAATAGGTAATGCATTCCACAAACGAGCTGCTTGAACCGTGAAAGATTTGTCGAAGAAGGATGTGGAATGCATACGAATGCTTAATTTTAGGTTTTCCGATGATCTCAAGGACCGAGAAATTAGAGCTCACAACGACTAGTGATTAGACCAAAGTGCAATCAGTGGTAGTGCGGTAGTGTTTCATAATTAAAGCTAAAAGTATTGCATGATACGAAATCCTTAGTCATGTTATAATAAAAAGTCTGCCTGTCTGTTTGTATTCGCAACATACAAAAACGATTTGACGGGTTTTAAATAAGAGTTTCGGTGGGTTAATAAATGTTAAAACATTCGTTTTTGCTCCAACATAATATGCTTTTTTATAATGGGGTTTATGGAACCAATTAGAAGTACCACTCTTGAATAACCAAATTAAGTTATTACCTATATCGCGAGCGAAACGGCCAGCAAAATTTACTAATAAATAAAAATATACCGCATAAGAACAGCTTATCATGCGCAAGTTATAAAATTCAGCCGAAGGGAAACGGGTTATGGGTTTGTCCTTAGACGATGGGCTAGCAACATGCTACTTGTGCAAGTAGGACCTATAAACCTTACAGGTTATGGCCGGACGTGGCTCTTGACGATACTGGAGTAAAAATAGGGCGTATGCGTACACATTTTTTGAAGGTTTCAGGTAAAAACTTCATCTTCATACAAAAATAATGAAATAAATTGGTACTTTAAAGGATACTGAAAGATCCTTCTGAAATAATTTCGGTTTTAAAAATGACCACTTAAATAAAGGGTCTTTCAACAAGGACGGGTCGATGTTAAAATTGAATAAAACAAGATGTCTGTGAGATCGATTAACGAAATTTATTTTTTATTTAAAAGGCCCATTTATGCCACTATGGATAGAATATGACATCGTTCAAATGTCCGCCGCGGCTTCGTATGGTGGCACGAATCCGAAAGGTCCAATTTTTAATGACTCTGCTGCATAGATCCGGCTGAATCCGAGCGATGGCCTGCGTTATGTTAGCTTTCAGGGTAACGGTCGAATGTGGTTTATTGGCATAGACCTGCGACTTCAGAAAACCCCACAAGAAAAAGTCTAGCGGAACTCTAACTCTACCCTCAAACCGTTCATGCAGAATGTCGATTGTGTCGTTCGCTGTGTGGCAAGTACCGCCATCTTGCTGGAACCACATGTCGTTCACGTCCATATTGTTCAATTCAAGCCAAAAGAAATTGTTTATCATTGATCTGTAGCGCTCGCTCGATCTATGCAGCAGAGTCATTAAAAATTGGACCTCTCGGATTCGTGCCACCATACGAAGCCGCGGCGGACATTAGAACGATGTCATATTCCAATCTTATTTTTTTTTTTTTTTTTTTTTTTACTATGTATAGGCCTGTGTTTGACCACAATCTCACCGTGGTCAGTGATGATGTGGCCGATGGTGGTAAGCACACAAAGCCTAGAAGGGAACTGGCTCTCAAGTGCTGCTGTCGGAACACACCGGAAGGTGCTTGGCGACAGATTTTCAACTTGAGGGTGGTTGCCAGCCAGGCGGGTACTACAAAGTACCCTACCACCGTGCTATGGTTTCCTCACGATGTTTTCCTTCACCGAAAGCTCAAGCTCATTGTAGGATTCAAACCCGCGACCTTCGTCTCGGTATCCGACGTCACTACCACTGAGCTATCATCGCCATAAAATAAATAACCTTATGGCATAAATAGGCCTTTTAAATAAAAAATAAATTTCGTTAATATCTCACACACATCTTGTTTTATTCAATTTTAACATCGACCCGTCCTTGTTGAAAGACCCTTTAGTTCAACAGTAAGGGCGGTTACGCACTACATCCGAAATGTAGCTCTCAAATGCTCCTTGAAATCGTGGTCATTAAATAAATTATTGCTATACTACCCTAATGACTATGCCCCACCAAAAAACTACAACCAATAAAAGTATCGAACAATTCCCCAACCGAACAAAAACCTAAATGGCCTTAAAATTGCAACATTATTACAGTATTTAAGATTGATATAAGAGCGTCACTCAGGAGACTGAGCGAGGTCAGTTGGAGTCTGCAGAGGGGATTTTTTGTAACACATTCCTCCTGCATCGAGCAAAAATGGGTCAGATGGCTAATCCCTCTCCGTTACAATTCCTTAATCGACCTCTATTGCAATCTCGATGAAAAGTTAATGAATTTAAAAATAGCTATCCAAAGGCGAATTGATAATATCACGTCTATTTACCTGAAAAGATAGGCATAGATAGTACGTTTACATTTGGACAAGTAAGAAGTTCTATCCAACGTTTCGTATTCTAAATATCTTAAAGGAGCTTCCACCATTTCAATCGACTAAGTCTCCATGATAATCTCAACCAAAAACCCTTCGATTAACGTCAATACACAAAACAATTGATAAGTGTCATTAGACTAAAGTAAATAACTTAAGGCGGTTACGCACTACACGCCCGTGTCCGTGATCCGTGTCCGTGATTTAAAGTTCCGAGTTCAAAATAATCTGAATTATGACGGATAGAGTTCGGATGTAGTGCGTAAGCTTCCCTACAAGAAGTACTACGGCTACTTCGGAACCGAAATTTCACGGACACGGATCGGATGTAGTGCTTAACCGCCCTTAGACTATAGGGTTAGAGTAAATAAGAGATGTGCCTATAGTCCTGCAAGAATCGCTTTTAAAAAGCCCATTATTGCAGTTCAATCCAGGCAACGAATCACGGATATCGCAAAACAGTCATGCTATTGACCACAAGACCAAGGAGGCAGTCCAAGTCATGATCGTCGTTAGAAGATAATTATAATACAACAACGCACAATACTGATCACGATCCGCGATTGCGGACCAAATATCACGATTCCTGATGCCTACCATGTTTATTAAACACGTGGGTGTTGCCATCATAGAATTGCAATTCTGCCGCCTGTAGCAAAAATGGCTCAACTAATCAACAAATAAAACGGAGAGGAAAAACAAAAATGTTTTGAAAGCTGTAATTGGTAACGAACAAAGTAGTGGTACTTAACAATTTGATCGATGACACTAGAATTTTCAGTTTATCTCGAGCTTGGAAGGCCATAGAAAATAAATAAGATTATTACAAAATGCGCCTAGTTTTACTGATTCCAAATGTGTAAATTTTGTCTAAAAGACATGTTAAAGCTTAAAAAAAAACCCTAAAGGGGCAGATACGCCCCTGTTTCTTTAGACGGCAGAATTCCATTTTATATATCACAAAATGCTTCATAAAATTCGCACGTTGTGTTCGTATTCTAATACGAACTATCTTCTATGTTACTCGTATATCCGCCAGAAGTTATAGTTACGGGAATTTAGGTTACGATGCTCGCGGGTGATGCACTGGCAACCTGTGGCTAATGGTAGTATTATACTTTAATCTCTTTTCTCTAATATTTTGTGTCTACCTAATTCGCCGAAATGTGAATTTAAGATACCCCGTTTCATTTTTGTTTAAGAAGATTGCATTAGTTTTTTTTTTTTTTTTTATAAAATCGTTGCCCCACACTAGGAATTTCTTCCTGTATCGTGGGTGCGTTTACAAACATATAAACTCACATACACAAACACCCAGAGCCGAAACAATTATCTGTAGGTCATACAAATATTTGTTCCGTGCGGGAATCGAACCCGCGACACGCAGCGCAGCAGTCAATCGCTCAACCACTGCGCCAACCGTGCGCCAAAGTTGATGAACGACATCAGTAATTATTCGTCTTTCTTTTTCCTTTCACAATATTATGATTCTCCAAGCATCTTATAGGAAGATTCATCATGTTAGGCAACAATTTAAGCAGTTTAGTACACTCTATTCAAGTATGAATATATTCAGTCGACTTAACGCAATCCACAACTGGATTTAAGCTTCGTCACATCACCCGCATCTTCAATTCGGAGGCTTATATTTGACCCTGAATATCCGACCTCTAAATCGGTGATCGAATACTTAAATCCCGTAGCAACAGAACCCTAAGTCCACGATTACCGCATACCCTAGTTGGCGTTCTAAAAATAGGAAATTACGTTCTATAAATAGAAAATTAATTATTGCTGGTGATTTTAATATAAATACCCTAAAACCAGGAAAAGTGGCCACCTATTTAAAAGATTTATGTAATACCTACAATCTGCAAATGCACATTAATATTCCCACTCGTAAAGACGCTTGTATAGACCACATAGTAAGTAACATAAAGACAACATCAACAGATGTTTTGCCTCTTTATTTATCTGACCACGACACTGCCCAATTATTAGAGTTTCCAGTAAAAGAGCGTAACTCGAAGTCCAAATCATACTACATTTATAAGAAAGACTACTGTAACGAAAATATTAAAAAATTCAAAGAATGTCTCACAAGTTTATCGTGGTCAGAAGTACACCTAGAAACTGACCCAAATAAGGCTTTTAATAAATTTCATGACTTACTATCTCTGTTATACAACCTATGCTTCCCAGTAATAAAAATTAAGATTAATAACTCTAACATATACAAACAAAAATGGATAAGTAAGGGTCTAAGAAATAGCTGCAAAACTAAACGATCTTTACGATATCTTTACTACAAAAATAAAACTTTATTGTACAAAACAAAATATAAAAAGTATTCAAATATACTGGACAAGTGCATTATTAAATCAAAAATGAATTCTAATATTAACTTCATTAAAAAAAGTCAAAACAAATGTAGAGCAACGTGGTCAGTCATTAATCATGAAATTGGGAATACAAAACATGACAATAATATTTCTGAATTACAATTAGATAAGAAAATACTGACGAATCCGACTGACATAGCGAACGCTTTTAATAATTATTTTATTGACTCGACAAACACCACATCTAATAACTTACATCATAACTCTAATAAGGTGTCAATTCCTAATTCTATGTTTCTTAGTCCTATGACAGAAAATGAAGTTAAAAAGGAGATAATGGCTTTAAATAATACAAACTCCGAAGGATATGATGGAATTAGCACAAAAATAATTAAAGCGTGCAATACTGAATTAATTTCTATTTTGACATATTTAATTAATCTTTCATTTTCATCAGGTACTTTTCCTGATGCCTTAAAATTATCAGTCGTGAAACCACTTTACAAAAAAAACAATAAAAATGACGTGAGAAACTATCGTCCGATTACTCTTATTCCTATTTTGTCAAAAGTATTCGAAAAATGTATGCTCAATAGACTTGTCGATTTTTGTAGCAAATATAACATTATAGCTAATGAACAGTTTGGATTTCAAAAGCACAAGTCGACAACACAGGCAATATATTCCCTTTTGAGCAATATCCTAAGTAAT
This sequence comes from Anorthoa munda, assembly GCA_945859665.1. Taxonomy (NCBI): domain Eukaryota; kingdom Metazoa; phylum Arthropoda; class Insecta; order Lepidoptera; family Noctuidae; genus Anorthoa; species Anorthoa munda. The sequence goes on along the minus strand of OX243900.1, from coordinate 10,922,853 downwards.
CTAAATAATAATCACATTACAACAGGACTGTTTTTCGACCTGTCGCAAGCTTTCGACTTTGTAGCACATGACGTTTTATTAAAAAAGCTAGAAACCATTGGAATAAGAGGACTAGCACTGCAGTGGATTGCGTCTTATTTAAGTGTTAGGAAACAATACGTTGTCATAGATAAAGTACACGATAACTTACTTTCTTCTTATTCTTCTGACTCCAGGGAAAATAAATGCGGCGTACCTCAAGGGAGTGTCTTAGGACCCATTTTATTTATATTATATATAAATGACATACTACTAGTGACTAATTATAAATGTATATTATTTGCAGATGACATTTCAATTATCGTGACGTCTGATAAGAAAAATAAATCAATATCTGACCATGAAATGGACATTAATAATACTATTGACAATATTTTAGAATGGTTACAAATAAATAAATTAAGAATCAACTTAGACAAATCCAAATTTATACAATTTAATAAATCTAAACATGCTAAATACAATTTTAAACTTAATATTGATAGACTGAAAGAAGTTACACAAACCAAATTCTTGGGTGTACTCATAGACCAAGACTTAAATTGGAAATTACATGTAGATAATTTGTGCAATAGGATTAACAAATTTGCTTATGCTCTCAGGCAAGTTAAGAACGTGACCAATAGGAAAACGGCAATAACTACATATCACGCATATATAGAATCTATTTTACGTTACGGGCTTATTTTATGGGGAAACAGTACGGATAAGGACAGAGCATTTATTGCACAAAAAAAATGCGTCAGAGCCATTTGTGGACTCAATCCTGATGAATCCTGCGAACCGTTTTTTAAAAAGCTAGGTTTATTACCACTTCCCTCAATATACATATACGAAATCTGTAAATTTGTGTACAGTAATAAGGGATTGTTCAACAGTGCGTATGAAGTAATCTCTCGACCATCAAGGGATCCCCACAGACTTATTTTGAAGGAAACTCCTAAGTCAGCCAAGTATGCTAAAAGCTGCCTTGTGATGTGTGTACGTATATACAACAAAATACCAAAAGAACTAAAATTATTAAATAATACTAACTCATTTAAAAACAAACTATATAAGTGGCTGAATGGACATAATTTTTATGACATTAAAGATTTCTTTAACTTGAAAATATAAAATATGTATCTACAGGAATTAATGAAAATGTATTAGTGATGTATGATCTGAATGACTATTATTGTATTACCAATTAGTAATCTGTGACATTGTGTAGTTCACCTTTAACTTGTGTATTAATTATTTTGCATGCAATTGATACATATTCTGTATAGCTAAACATGTGGACATTATATCAAAACCCGACTGTAACAACTTTATACCATGTTTAAGGCAAATAAAGACTTATCTTATCTATCTTATCTTATCTTATCTACGTATTCAAACCTTCGTAGAAAGTTTGCATAATCTTTCCTTCCAGTTATTTGTCACCGAGTTAATCTGGGAAAGAATTTAAAAGAAAGTGTCGACTGCTTATCGTGAGTAAGCGAAGGGAATTGATTACTTAATGGCGTTGCTGGTCAACTACCTCTATTATCATGCCGGGCACTTACAGTTGCAGCTGCATAGCGTTAGCTTCATTTGTTATTGCGTTGTGTCTTTGTACTTGTGCTTTCAATTTGCTTTTGAGTAGTGCGTTTTGGCCGACGGATATTTAGTAAAGAATTTTCTGATCTTTTACTAATCACCAAAAAATCTGCATATGGTAGTGATTGAGGCAGCAAAAGCTTCCCAGAAACATTTCGGCAGAAACCGCTATCGTTTTACGTCCGTATGTATGTAATAGTTTTCGAGCAAAAACGATAGCCGGAAACCCGTTGATCAATTTGGTTTTCACACATGAAAATACATCAATATTTTCACTTAATTTTAACGAATGAGCCACAGATAAATCCGGTCATGTAACTAGTTAGTATATCCGGATCGGAAGAGGCGAATTCTAGCCGGATATTGAATATTGATCGTACACCCTTAACCCTGACGTATCGGGTCGTTACCGGTCCTCAGGGACGATAAAAGGATATTCGGCGATTATTCAATTGTGGCCGGTAAAAAATACAATAATAGAAAAACGAGTGGTTTATAATAAAGCCATTGGTTGCTTGTTACGACTTATTTGATCGTTTTCGTATATTGAATTAGCTTTGTGCTGTAACGTATTTTGTTAATCTGTTTTGGAATTAGATACTGGATTTCTGCGTCGACGTTAGCCGAGAATTACGTAAATTACAATTCTAGTAAAACACAGTTTATTAAGTACAATAAATGCAAATTAAATAAAAATGTTTTGAACAAAAAGGTATATTACTTTTTAGTTAAGCCACAGATAATATAATACTAGCATACAGATGCCTCATCCCATACAAAGAAACTGTGCCGACGTAACTAGCGTTTTTCATCTGCTTAATCTTGCTATTTTTGTAAGTACATTAATCGCGTTCGATCCCGTTTCACGGCAATAGATGGTGTTAGCAGCGACTTGCAAGTAAACGGGTTTACTAGGTTCGTGAATATTTTATTCTTTAAATACAGTAACGTTTCGTTTAATAGTATTTTTTTGCACATTTTTACAGGTTTTTTTGCACTAAAATGTATTACAATGAAAATTTTAACAATCGAATGGAATGCCTCAGAAATTTAAAAATGCGCCATCTATTGGCATCAATTTTAAATGATCCGTTCAAATGATCTTTGAAATGTGAATTAAGAGCCCAATATTCCATAATCGTGTACTTATGAGAGTTGATTAAACAAGAACATACAATTTTTTTGTTCAATTCCGGAAAATGATAATTTTACACACAATTCTTTTTGTGTGAATTGAATTTTATCTACACGTCGCGCCAAAGCTAATCCTTAACATCGATCATATTAACAGAGAAATGCAGGTAGCCAATATATTTATAGGCATAACCCTTGTGGATTCCGAGCAGCCCAACGGAGTCTATAATTACACCTCTATATATTCATTTACCAACCTACATAGGTACAGGCATCGCAGGCCTCTTCCCTTCTAATCTATAATTATAAAGACCCATAAAACAGAAGCATTATGCTTCGATTCAAGGCTTTGCAGGGTTTCATTACTACTTACTAGATCAGAGAGAAAAAAAAAAAAAAAAACATAATTAAAGTCAGACGTCAGTTAGGAATATTGATATTTTAAAATAAATATGACTTGTATTTGAACTAGCATCGGGAACAATGTTTTGCAACATTAGCGCAAAATGCTTTTACAAAATTTGACGTTGAGGGGTAAAAATGTTGCATACCTACCTAGCCTTTTAATGTTCCCACTGCTGGGACGCAGGCCTCCTCTATGTGAGAGGGGATGGGCCTTAATTCACCACGCGGGCCCAGTGCGGGTTGGTGAATGTCACCTGTCTTCGAATTTTTGGTTATAAGACATGCCGGTTTCCTCACGATGTTTTCCTTCACCGTTTTTAGAGCAGTGGTGATGAAATAATTTACACAAAGTAAAGCGCCACCCACGTCCCACAACTTGTAAATCGCGGCCGTTAACACTGGGCCGCCACTGCTCTTTGCCAAAATTTTGCTTACCAAACATTAATTCAGAATATTAACTAGTTACCAGCATGATTTAATATTCCATCTTATCAGCAACACAAAGACAGCCGGTGCAAAAAAAATTGCTCATATTTGTTTCTTAGAGAATATACGGTATTACCTCTTAAAAGATAAATGTTGACAATCCCTCCAACCGAAGCTAAGTCTTACTTGGCTGCTAATGCTCTACCTACTTGTATGCAGAACTTTAAGTCAATATCAGCTTTGTCCCGGGTGAGTACGAAGCCCTTGTTAATAAGAGTTAGTGTTCAGAATTTTGAATTGGGAATTTCTGAGAAATCATTTCAAAATTGTACATAGTATACCTGGTTGGGGTGGCTTCATAGCACCTAGTTGATGAATTAAAGAGGCTGAGGACTGAACTCAGGGATATCTATTAAAGATGCAAGTTGTGCTGTGGTAGACGGAGAAGAGAAGGATGGGAAAAGAATTAAAGTTACACCCACCCCAAATTTAATGAGATGAGAGTTAGAGAGTGACAATATGGCAACTTATTCAGATATCAGCCTAACAGTACGTTCTAATAATTAAACCTATCGCTCTATCACACCCACTCCCACATAACCATAACATACCATATTCGTCCATAACTTCTGTTTCCTCCTACGTCCAGATGACAGGAGCCGATAGTCCACAGTTCGGGTCAATTTTTATGGCCAAAGTTAACAAAACGGTGTCCAATGACCATTGACTATGCAAAATGTCCGACGTTTACGTCCAAGATGTTATCGTTAATATTTTTACGACGTAACTTGAAGCTAATAGGTCATCCTGTGTTTGATTTATGAATATTTTAACGACTGGAGAAATTTACTTGACCTACATTATATTATTACGGAATTATTAAATTGAGCTGTGATTAATTACTTCGAAATCCAAGTTGAGAAGTTATTAAACTCAAAATTGGTGAAATTTTGTGAGTAGATAGGATATAAAGGAAAACCCCAAACATTGATGAAAAATAATCATGCTAGTGACTAATTAATACTAATAATTATTATTAATAATAATAATTATTAATTATTATTTGCATTATTAGTTATTAATAGTGTGAGAGAGGAGGCCTGTGTCCCAGCAGTGGGAATATTAAAAGGCTGATGATGTTGACGAATGACTAATTTAAATAGATTCAAATTAATTGTAAAGACCCCCAAATATTGAAACTTATATAATCCACTTTAAACTCTTTCTCTCAAAATTACTCTTCCATAACCAAAGAAAGAAAACCAGAATATAAATATCTAAACGAGCCACAAACGTGTTGCACATAGTTTTGGTCTTAAAAGAGAAATAAACTATTAAAATCCAGCAGGCCTTAAGTCCAGGCCACAGTGCGGCCTGGCCTAGGAATAACTTATTCATAACGTTCATGTATGCCCCCGTATGAACGTGAGTTGTGTGCAAATTATATAATATACGACAACTTTTCGTACTTTCTTGTTACCCTATTTCACCCAACCCCTGAATTTTCGTTGTTTTTTGTGCAATAAATACTTTATTTGAGGGTTAGAGACGTAAAAGTAAGATGTCGTGTTTTATGTTATGGCTGTGAAGGGTTAAGTCGATAGCAATTCCGGTTTAATTGACTGATGTGAGACAGCGTGCGCCGAGTCTTTAAGTCACCTGTCTTCTTTATACGCAACTGCAGTAAAATAAACTTTGTTTGTGCAAAGAAAGAACTTTCACAGGTTTTGAATTCTATTTCATATTGTTTCTGATCTTAAGGGCGATTATTTGAGTACCGGTGCCAACCTCATCATCATCATAATCATATCAGCCGAAAGTCTTCCACTGCGGGACATAGGCCTCCCCCAAGTGTCGCCATATTGACCGGTCCCGTGCGTCCCGCATCCAGCGGATCCCCGCAACTTTCACCAGGTCATCGGTCCACCTGGTGGGAGGCCTTCCGACGCAACGTCTTCCGCCAACCTAATCCATTCATATAAGTAAAGAGACGAGATCCTAACAAATATACCATAGACCCCCCAAAATACAGGAACCCATATAAGATCCGCCACACAGATTGGGCATGAATTTGAAACGCTCTTAGCCCCGTAGACACTTCCGCAAACTCTTAATACCCCGCCAAAAACTTCCAACAACCATAAATTATTAAGATTCAAACACTCAAAACGGCGACAATTCAGTAAGAACAATATTACTGGAAAACACGTGCTTTAAATGTAAAATATCAAGTGATACAGAGTTACAGAAACCGACACGGAACTTGCTAAAGTAAAATGTTTATGAATGTACAAAGAAACTTCGCAGGACGAACTTTTAACGCTTCCCGTAGAGCTGGGATTACATGAGAACTGCGTTACAGAGAGGCTCTCTCAACGTCCGATAATGGAATAAAATTGTGAACTTTCATGGCGCATTAATTCCCTACGCTGAAGATAATCGCGAGTCAATACACTTTGACCTTACCCAGTAATAGTGGAGATATGAGATCTTTTTAAGTCACTCGTATGTTTAATTTTAATGTAGTTTCGTGGTTTAAAATTTTGAGTTTTATCGGCTTTTCAAATACATATTTGAATTAAGTTTCAGAAATTGGTTGGGTTTTGACTGACGGCTCGGCTAAAATGCTATTACAAAAATAATATTTAAATAAAGATTTGTAGCTACAAAAACCTAATCTATGCGATATAAGAATGCGGTTCGTTGGTTTGATATTGCAATTACGCAGTCAAAACAATCAATTAAGTACATCTCCGTCTTAGACAGGTTTGATTTAAAGCCTCTAATAATATACAAATACTTGATAGATTATAATTTCTACATCGTATTGGGATACTTCCGTGCCACCGTTGATCGTACTTCTGTTTAAAACTACGCTATTAGCTTCCACAACGTGTAATTTTCTCCACAAAAATTACGTGCGTATAGAAATATTCTGTAGGCCGAAGATAGCTTGAGGCGACGTCTCATATATTAGACTATTTCCTACAGTTATAACGATCAGAAACAAAAATAAAGGCTCTGACTAGTTTCCAATTAATCGTAATAATTGGTAGTGAACGTGGGTATGTATTGGGCTATGTTCGGGCTATGTCGGGCTATTTATTTGAGCCACACCTGGTGTACATTGCCCGCAGGCTGAGCTCAAGCTGTTGTTCAGAACAGCCATTCTTCTGGTAAATAATGAACGGATATTGTTCGCTCGGTTTAAAGTTTAATACGTAGCGTGTGTTTGCGGTACATTTTTAAGATCCTTTTCTAAAGGGTTGCCGTGATGTTAAAGTGATTTTGTTTTGATTGATTTTGCTGGGGTTTTGATAGACTTAAAATTAAATCGATATTTTATGTAATTAACGATTCGGTTTTAGTATCTAAGTTTGGAGTTTATGATTTATAAAGACGTTAATCCATTTAAACACTTGTATTCAATCATGCCAGGTTTTTTAACAGCCATAAAATTCACACTGATAGATGCAATACAAATAAAGTAAAAACTTTGCTCTAAACTGAACTCAAACTAAACCGACCAACAAACAAGCCGATTGAAGCAAACCAAATCGAACACGATTGATGGCCATTGATCCACTCTTAAAATACTTTGTGCATTCAAATAAAACTACGCATCATCTCCAGGGCGGTCCGGATCAATTTTCTGTTTACAACCCAATACCATCAAAGAAACCCGACTGGTAGACTAATTGACGGTAATAGTACACTTATAAACCAACTTAGTTCGATTTACAACCCAACCGACTGGACACACAACTTTTTATATGCATATGGCCAGAATTAGACTTAATTAGGACGACGAAGGTTCCTTTTATAAGTATTTAAATTAGGAACTTGTTTATTTTTTTTGACGTATTGGGTACAGTCCGCCCAAAAATTTATAGCCTCCGCTTGTAAAAGTTATTTTGTAGTGTTGTAAAGTGTGTGGTATAAAACTTGTCGGTAGTTACCGATAATGACATATGCATTTTTAAAACCTCGGCAGTGGTGTCGATGCATTATTATGACCTACTTGAAATTGCAGTTATTAGACTACTAGGTTATAAATGGACGTACAAGTGCTACTTTAGAAAAATATAATAAAATGACAGTTTTTAAATATAGCCGTTATTATGTCTGTAATGGTCTGAGAACGAAGCAAAAACAAGGAATATGCAGTAAAAAAGTAGGTATAATCATTTGCAATCTCCAGCGGGGTTTAAATGGTAAAGGGAAATGAAATACTCTCAAATGGTCGTTGGCAATAGGGTTGCCAATTTTCGTATCTACAGCTTAGAAATTGACACACCGCGCCGTAAGGAAAAAAGTCTGAACCTTTTTCGTTAATTTCCAAGTTTCTGGTTTTTATATTGTAAATATGAGGTCGAACAACACGCATAAATTGCAGTTAATCCAATATACACAGCGTAAAATCAACAAAGTGCGATGTAAACCCATCGAGTTTAAATCTCACGTCGATGCATTCTTGTATAGGAAACCTGTTAAGTAAATATTACCTAACCACGGGTACACAATAAGCAATTTAATACTAAATAATCATTAAATATGTTCACTCCGTAGTATAAGTTCCTGTTTGTTGAGTCAACTATAACGAGTTTAACAATTAAATTTTCAATTAGTAATGAATGCTTTAAAGTTTGTCGATATCGATATGTCGAATATTATCGTCAAGCGCATTACTTAGGTACATATCTACATAGTGCAATGCTTTTTATTTTGTCGCCGCGTGTACTTACAAATTATGAAATTTTAGCTGAAACTGTTTGAGTAACCATTATGTGTTTTTTTATATTTAGTTTTTTTTTAAATTTACGCCGACCCCATGTACCAGGGAACAAAGCCAGGAAGATGAGGATGAAATAAATTGTTCACAAATTTTGTTAATTTATTTTCAATTTTTTCTCTACAAATTTTCTTGACTCCTAGAGACTTCATCTTAGCAAGTAAAAAACTTAGTGAAGTCAATTATTCTAACACCATGATTGAATAAACTACTTAATGAATTTTAAAGTTTTATTAATTCACACTTGGATGCTAAATAACTTCGCTCTACATAACCTATGTAGGCAGGGTTTTATTGCTACTTCATATTTTTGGAACTTAATTTGAATATTATAGAAGATTATTGACACTACAGTGTGAACTGACCCTAAAAGTGTGTCAAAAGTAGTCAAAACTTCGTAATAAAGCAATTTATTTTAAATAAAATATTCATAATCCAATATAGAGTCATCGAAAGAAATCATGTAGGAGGCGTTTAGTATAATCCACTATTTATTTCAGTTACCCCTTCAAAACTGAATTCAGAACTAGATTTTCTCCTTTTTATTGCAAATAATATTTTATTTGTATACTTTTTGGGGGCTGCGGCAAACATGAAAGCTACTTGAAGAAATAACAAATCGTCGAGTGAAATGCTACGCTCCCAACGATTTTTTGCTCCAGAAACGCTGTAGAAAAACTACCCTCAATAATAAAGAGGGACCACATACCTATAGACAGTTATTTATGTTCTGTTAGGTGAAGTTATCCCTCAACTTGATTTGGTGTTTATAGTTTATTTAAGCTTTAATGAAAGAAATAAAAAAGTTACTTCTAACTGACTCTCACAAATAATTAGATATTTTAGTAGGCCACATTTTTGTTTTAAATTAATCGTTTTAAAAATATTTATGAAATTATATGATTACAAAAATCCTGAGTAGATTGGGTTTTTATGATGATCCCAAACTGATATTAAAAAGAGAAAACTAAACTAAATTTAATATCTTAGAAAGTTATTCCGAAAAGCACAAAAATATGGTAACAAAAACCCAATCTACATTCCCACTTAAAAAAACCCTGTCAAGTAAAAACTTCAGCATGGTCGAACATCACTGGAATACCTTCTTAAAACGTAAACACCGCTGGACCTCATAATCTGCTGGCTATCCTAACTCTAGTCAAAGCACTGTATGTAGAATATTTCCTGCTGCTAACGTTTTCAAAGTGGAAATTCCTGACGTGAACCACCTGAGCAGCTCACTGACCGAGAAACCGTTTAACATGTTAAAGATTCGCTATTAAACAAATAGTAGCCTTTGAGGATATTGCACGGTTCAAGCAAATTCTAGATGTTAGTAATGTGAAAATATCGCGTATTAACGTGAAAGGAATGTGTATTGGATTTGTTAGAAAATTGAATATCCTAGAGCAAAGCTAACTTTTTCTAAGACCCACTTGCGTGAAAAATTTAACACGAGGTGTTATTTTTGACATTTATGTATACTAAGTCTTATATATATATATATATCTTTTGTTTATATCTCATACATAAGTGTCACAAATAACACGCTATGTTTGCAATATTCGTAAGTATGTGAGAACCATGTTCCTATTTATCAAATTAATGAATTTACCTATTATATCTTTTAATACTTTATACGTAGTATAGTATGTTGTGTTATTAATTATGTATCTGCTCTTGTAAATATTGTAAACCACTATTATTTGTAAAAGAGTAAGTATGGAGATTCTTGTGCGTTCTTCTCCATAACAAGCTACATGTCCGAATGCACGGTAGAATCAGTTTTTATTACGTGTAAATTTTTATTGTTGACGTTCAATAGTGCAGCTTATTGGTCTAGTTGAAATAAATATTTTTGATTTTTTAGGTTAGCTACTAACTCGAAGTTAGTAAGATAACCCAAGGTAGCGCAAACGGGCCTTGGTCTAAATAACAAAATCAGTATCTCCTTACAAAGCTAAAGTTTAACAAAGCGTGTGAGTTCCAAATGATAAAAGTTCAATTCTCAATTCAGACAAAGTTCAAACTCAATTTGAGCAAGTTTTACGTCAAAGATTTCTAGACACAATGGGACACTTAATGCCTACAAAGTTACAAACTTAGCTTTAATAACACACACAAAATCTATTGAATTGGCTCTGATTGAATTTATTGAAGTGCCTTTGAGGAATCATCACATTGATGACTCATAAATTAAGAGAAAATGCGGTCGAGACATCTGACTGAATTTCATAAGTAAAAAGTCATAATTCGAGGTTTGACTCTCGCCTAATTTCCTCCTCCAATATTGGACCAATTTAAAAGATATGCCACAAACTGAAAAATAATGATATATACCCCTGCCCTTGTTTTCCTTTTCTCATTTATAGTGGTCAAATTTGTACACTCCGTTGACAGCGCAATTTTGAGCATCTTTTGAGGGTTCTAGTGCTTCTAAAGATAGTGTATTATCAAACAAGAAAATACAGTATATATCTTTCTTTTTAAGTTTATGGAATATCTTTTAAATTGGTCCAATATTGAAGGTGGAAATATGCGAGAGCCAAACCTCGAATTATGACTTTTACTTAGGAAATTGAGTCAGATATCTCGACCGCATTTCCTCTAAAGCATTGAACAAGGAATCATCGTCACGAAGAAGAACAAAATATATTAATATAAATAATAAATCAAAAGCAACTGGAATAAGATGTCATGATAAAATGAAATATATAGCGTACAAAGATACCTCTTATCATAGACAATAACTCATTAATATTTGATAGCTGGTCTACTTATTAGAGACGTTAAATATGTATCTGCATCGTTTGTTATCGCACAGAATACTAAACAAACCGTTTTATTATACGATAAAATATTGAAGCTATTCGAATTTATTTGAAACTAGGTTCATTTTTGAATATTAGTGATCTTTTTATTATCATGAAAACTATCATGGCCGCGTTTATTAACCCATTCAGAGTCGCTGTCATATTTCTCTTTCTAATATTGCCGTGTTTACAAATGTGTCATATTTATGTGTCGTAGACTACTTGTCATTAGAAGTAAATTTATTTTTTAATTAAATATTTAATTTTTTGTCGTGTTTTTAGTAATGGGAAATGCCAAAGTCGTTGCATTTGAAATCAGATTTCAATTATGATTTGGTTTAAAGGCGCTTTCGAATAAGCTTTTAACTTTTATGTTGTTTGTTTATTTTTCTGTGCACATTTTTTTTCAATATCAGCCATTAGTTTAAATTATATTAGATAAGTTTTAATATTATCTCTACTTTCGTAAACAATAATTTTAATGTAGAAGAAAAGTATGTAGAGTAATCTTATTCAAAAACATTTGGAGATGGGTTTTAACGTAATTTTATTAAACTGATACAATTCCGATAGTAAATCAATTAAAAATGAAAGGTTATCTTCCCATTAAAAGCATTGTTATTAGTTCGACGACCAGCAGTTAACGTCGTAGCACTTAATTATAACTTGCAATACCCAGAACGGGTTTGCTTAGCAATTAAAAAAAAAAGAATAGCAATTATTTCCCTTACCTTGTATCGAAGAAATGGAGTTAGTTTTCAATTAAAGTCCATTCACGCTGAAAATGCGAGCAGTTATCAAATAATCATACAGTCACTGAAAACCGGCAAAATAATCTAATAGTTCACAGGGTAGCACAGGGCACGATCAAATCCAGTTCGGGGCACACAACACACCAATAATGCTCTATTAATTAATTTCAATTTATGTTAATTACGGAATCGGGTACGATGCGATAGCGAGAAGGGAAGACGGGGACGCGTGCGCTCGGTTCGCGCGCCAAGCGTGGACTGCCGGCTGGCGGCTAGAAGCATTTCTAAATATACACCCCCCGAACGTTTCCCGCGCACCCTATGGGCGCAACGCGTGTTCCATGCAATTTTCTATAAATTTTCGCATAAGCTCCGAAGCCGCGCTGTCAAAAGCTGTTTTTACTGAAGCTCGCCCCCAAACGCTGTGCACGTTTTAATTGAATTTAATGTAATGCGAGGTTCTGGAAATTAAATTGAAAATAAGCACACGTAAAACTACCTGTACCGCATAACGAGTTGTGTTTAGATGCTATGACGATTTTATGTTTTATGTATTTTTATTTAAACGCTACCGGAATAAGTTAACAGTAAAGTGCTGAATGTCAAATAAAATAACTCTATGGTAATGCTTGTTAATTTGCTACGAGCAAATTGCTACATTATTCCACCTAATATCAAGCGCCGTAGCGCTACGATTTTTCGTAGCGCCGCGTAGCATTTTTTCGCGAACTCCCAAAAGTCGTTAGCAGAAAGTTGTTAGCTGTAACCCTTAGTACGGAATGGAAATCGTCAAAGATCACTCTCTTTTGTTCCAGATTGGACGAGATTTCTGTAAATAAAACATCGTTTCGAAGTTTTAATTGAACAACATACCTACTCAGCTGAAGTATTGAGATAAACTTTTGTTTTGTTTCAAACATTTTCTTTACGAATTTATCTGTAAATTGAAATGGGAGTAAATCAACAGAAATTACTTTTGTAATTTTTCAATGTTATTGAATATTGTAAAGATACCTTAGTTAACACCTAGCTTTAGAGATTGGCTTACCCACCCATTCTACCCTAAACACATATTGAAATAAGCAAACATTATTAGTAAAACTGAGGGTTACCGACAGTTTACATTGAAATCAATCACGCTTTATTCTCTAAATGGGTAGGCAGAGTTGTACTACGCCCACATTTCACCCGTTTATTATGTTTAATTGTCATGTTATTGGGTATCATACCATTGCACCACAATTGCGTAATCAAAGTCAAAGTCAAATATATTTATTCAACTAGGCCAATAAGCGCCACTTTTGAACGTCAAACAAAAATTAAAATTAATATTTACAAGTAATAAAAGTTGATTATACTGTGCATTCGGAAAAGTAGCTTGTTATGGAGAAGAATGCACAAGAAACTCCATACTCTTTTTAAAATAATAGGTGTTTAACAATATTTACTGTATATACTTTTATTAAGTATATACATTAATAAATTCATATATGTGAGGACGATGCACTGTAGCGTTACGTATAGTTCAAAAGAACTATACGTAAGCCACGTTAATAAAATTAAAGGTAACTATAAATTAAAATTAATTAAAAGGATATTGAGTATAAAACTATGGGCCGGCTTCGCACGACGTGGGCAGGTTTTTCATAGCAGGCAGGAAGGCTGGGCAGCTGGACGGGCAGGCTAGGCAGCTGGACGGACACGAAGGCGTGGAATGCCCGAGGTAGGCAGATGAGCACGCAGATGGTCAAGGCTTGAACCAATTGTCAGGATAACAGGCAGGTAGCAGTAGCAGTAGCACTGGTGCAGGAACAGGCAGCTAGGAGTGTGGAGGTCAGGCTATGGCTTAATATGCTGATCAAACAAGCCCTTTTGATATGAAGCGGTGACCGTCGAAGTTAAAGAACCAGTAACACACTCAATAAATAATATTTATTGCATTAAACAGAATTGGTAGATTCACAGGCCTTATATATAATAGTTTTAAAGAGAAATTTTAAAAACAATTGTATACTTCATAGTATCAAACAGAAAAATGGACTACTAGCGTTCAGTCCAGATCCAAGACTGCCAAGCCCTCGGCCTTTCCGTCTTTTATATCCACCGCTTGACAGAATCAGAACCAGAATTTAAGTTAGTGACATCTTGTTGTCATAAAAAAAAAGTGCAACCTGCCAGTATTCAAAACAGCCAGTAATATTCAATCCAAAACCTTTTCGATGAATTCTGAGAGCGTGTAAATTAATTTTCAATTTATTAAATACAATATTTGAGCTAACCATATTGATAAAAAGAATTTAAATTATATAAATCAAAAGTAATCTTCATAGACTAAGCTAGTAAGAAGCTCTATGACAGAAAATTTAAAAGGAAAAGTATTGACAGCTTGACAACCTGACGTAGGTGTCATAACATTGAAAAATATGATTATTTTATAAGAAAACGAATCGTTTTAGACCGATTCGCAGAATAATAATGTAAACGTATAAAGGATGCGAAGTATAAGTATATGATGTAAAATGTATTGGCATGGAATAATATGAAGTAAGTATTAAGAGACCTAAGTGTGAATTAGGTGAGAACACCAGCTCACTCAGTGAAATAACTAAAATATGTGGTTTAAAATAGCGAAATACCACAGCACCCAGAATAGCACTACACACTATACTATGTACAGGTATAAAGTATTAAAAGCATTAATAGGTAAATTCATTAATTTGATAAATAGGAACATGGTTCTCACATATTTACAAATACTACACACATAGGTAAAATACCTAATTCAACAACAACGGAACAGTGTGTGAGTCAATTTCTTTAAAAAAATGAATACCTACAATAACTATGACTATAAATTAACAAATTTGATTTTGTCCAAACTAAAGATTGCCCTATAGAGCAGGACCAGCATGTTCCCAAGCATTCTTATGAATAATAAATAATAATATCAAGGGCTGGGTCAAGGGCCTGATCCAGAAAGCAGTACTGCTGGACACGGCTCGTATTGTTAGGAGGTTCCTCTCTCTGGAGCCCTGACCGCCGGTAGCTTGGACCCTGTTCCCGATACCGGTGGGCCTCTATTTTTTATATTTTTAAATATTTTTGTTTTTAATTTATTTTATAAAAATATTTAAAAATGTAGATACTAAGATATTTCATGAATAAAGGACATAATAATATAATCATCTAATTTGTAATATGCTTGTTTACAAAGTGTGCTTTTAACTAAAGTTTTAAATTTACTTTCATTTAGTTTTAATATATCACAAGGTATTTTGTTATAGAATTTAACACAGTACCCCATGAAAGATGAGTGTATTTTAGCTAGTCTATAAGATGGTTGATCTGACTTATCTTTATTTCTCGTATTACAATTGTATCTATCATTGTGTCTAATACATATAAAAACCAGAAAGGTTTGGAAGGAAAATCCTAATCTATTTCTTCAATTATTTAAAGATAAATCTGCTAGACAACGTAAATGACGCAAAGAATTTTGTTGAACTGTAAAAATTAATTGATTGTATAACGCAATTATCTCGTAAGACACAAATTGTTACCCTGGATAATTTTCTATTAACCAACTCTTACCCAACCTAGGGATCAAACCCAAGTGCCAACGCTCAACAGTTACGCTTGCGACCACTAAACCAACGAGCCGAACAAAAACCGATATATTTAAATAACAGTTAATTCTCACATATGTTGCCGCTCGATCGGCTTGTATATTTTATTGCAATTAAGCGAACACTGAATAAAAATGTTTTGATCGTGGGACTCGCCCGTTTATACATTTTTACGAGCTCCCGACCAATACGACCGTCAACACAATAAACCGATATAAAGCTACAGATAATATATTATCAAGTTACTAATTAAGTCAAATAATCAGATAAAAGTTTAGAAGACATGTTTTTCCTTGAAATAAAATCGGAGATCGAAAGATATTTGCCTAGTTTAAACCAGAAGATAATGCAAAGCAATTCAAGTTTTACGCTGTTTCTTATTACGTAAACACGGCCCCGTTTTGGTTACATTTGAATAACAGAATCAATACACGTTCACAATCACAGCATTAAAAAGAAAAAATACCAAATGGAAGAGAAAAATAAGTCATCATCTTCCTGCCCTTGTCCCATGTTACTTGGGGTCGGCGCAACTCGTTTTCATCTTCCATACCGTACTATCCCCCGTCACGCCATCACTGACTCCCTTTTCTTTGATATCACACCTCAAACAGTCCATCCTTTCTTTGGCAGTCCCCTCCCTCTCCATCCATCTTCATTTATATTCATAAAGCTTTTAATAACACGCGTTTCATCCCTCCTCATCACATGACCATACACGGATAAACGGTTTCCTTTCAATGTTTCTGTCACTGGCGCCACTTTCAAATTTTCTCTAATATACTCATTTCTCACTTTATCCATTCTCGTCACATTCTCATCTCTACTACGTGAAATCTCTTTTAAATCATCAAGAAAAAATAAGTATGAAGTAAAAAAAAAAAAATAATACAATCTTTTTGAACAGAAAGAAAGAAAGGTATTTAATGTAATATCACTTGTGAAAAAAATACACATCCAATGAGGCCAAACACGATCATGCTATCTTGTCTAGTTGAGGAGTTGCTATTGCCACCTTCCGACCCCATCATGTGCCACAGTACCATATTATTTCAATAATTTAATTTAAAATTTACATAGGAACGCCAAGTTTCAGCTTAATCGGATGCCAGAAAGTGCTTGAAAATGTAATTAATGTACGTTAATACCTACTTGAAAGACTTGAAACTTCAAAGTACTGATCTAACATCATCATATTAGGTACTAGGCCATAAATATCGACGTCTCGGAATCTCGTAATATCGGAAACTCGGAACGAAATTACCGAAATTTCAATTCCGATACTGAGTGATCCAATATCGGAATCTCGGGAAAAATAACTTTTTTTATTTTAACTCCTTGTGAAGTGCAAAGTGAAAGTTTGGTTTAGCCCGTTGACTACGGTGATTACCAATGGTCCTATAATCAGTTTACTAATTGAGCTTTTATTAACTTTACTTCATGAAAAAAATATATACGTTGATGAATTCCGGATTTACAGTCCCGAGATTGCTAAAAATGTTACCTAAAAGAGTACAAGTAAATACACAGTTTCATAGAACCCGTCGTAACAATGATATTTTCATTGATTAATGCTAAAGGTTACGGGAATCCGTTGGATGTGAGAGGCACGGGATCGGTCATTGTGGTGCCACTTGGGGGAGGCTTATGTACTGCAGTGGAAGTCTTTCGGCTGAAATGACGCTGCAATTCTGATATTAATATCGGAATTCCGATATTGAGATTTAATACCGGAAATCAATATCAGAATTGAAAATCTGCCGATATTACATGCCTTATTAGGTACTACTATTTTCACGCAGCTTTGCTCCCGTAGAAGCCATCGATGTCGTCTTCTATCAGTAAACTAATTCTCTTAATCGGTTCAGTGCTTCCAGAGACGACCTTATGACAAACATATAAACCAACAAACAAATATAACCAATTTACGTCTTTATTAGATAGTTTCGCACGGAGCCCACGTTGTGGATTACGGCCTAGACTCTCTCCTAAAGAGCCTGTATCCCAGCAGTGGTATAATTATACGCTGATATATTTATCCCATTAGTTCAGAAGAGAGAAGAAGATGCCGTCTATTGCTGTACATCGGCCTGCCAATGACCGCTAAAATAAACGGATTAAGGGATACTAAATATTCAGTACAGAAAAGCTTGCCAATCGGATTGCTCATCGCAGTTTATGTATTCGCAGACAGTTGGACGCTACTGCTCCTGACGTCATCCCATTATGCCATAGTTGCCTTTAAAGGACGGTACTGATGCGAGTGGAGTAAATAAAACGCTTTGTCGCGTGTATAGGATTTATTCCTATTTATTTAAATACTTTTTACATTATTTTATCACTCGCGCTGACGCAGACGGCCTTTCAATTCAATTTTCTTTTTTTTCTTTTCAAATCCTATTCCAAATTCGCGAGAAGCTTCGAGAAGAAGAGTAATATTTACAGCCATCCTAGGTGCTGCAATAAGGTGTATTACAGCAGCAACCTTTACCGTACCCACCGCGATCATTCTAATGCAAACATTCGTTGTGCGAGCTTTTGTTACGCAGTGAACATTCATTCGTGAAACGAACATTCGTTAGCAAGAAGCCTCTTTAGATTTTTTTTTACGAATTCGGACTCACATATTTACCTACCGAACTGTTTGGCGCGAATGAATGTTCGTTGCGTAACAAAAGCTCGCGCAATATATTATCCCAATATAAGTTCGCTTATCGAATGCTCGCAGTCAGTACCGTCCTATGAAAACTAGGATAGGAGAGGATCACCGATTCTGCCACAAAATACAAAATAACTGACCACAAAACACATAGACCTTATGACATCATCATGTCTCTATTCCTCAAAAGGATAGGCAGACGTGTTTATTTCGTCCATATTCTGCCAGTTTTGTTTGTTTTCATGTTAGTAATCATAAAAGTGGATCCGTCTAAAGTTCACAAAAGTTCTGTCTAGACTAGATGATGTCATTTGTGACTTTAATTTTCATGTGCTACATTCAAGAAACTTCCCTTATTGGGCACAAGCCTTTCAATTTATCATCAAACCTTCATCAAAAATGCCAAGCGATACATAAAAAATAATGCCTATTGGCCTCTTAAAAGTTCTTATTAAAATAGGACCGACAGCAAAAAAGTCATCACACCTATCTATCTCGATCTCGTTTCAAAGCACAAAAGTTCCTTTCTGCAAATCATGCGCAGCTATTAACAACCGCAGATCAAACAGGTTAGAAAAAAATATTTGCTGAGTATGCTCGACTTGTGAAATTAATTATTGTTTTATTTGTTACTTAGTAATAGTTTGTAAGTTAAACTGCTAAATAATTTAAGTACACAAGTAAAATAAAAAAACCGGCCAAGCGCGAATCGGACTCGCACACGAAGGGTTCCGTACCATTATCGCAATACACTGCAAAAAAATCACGTTTGTTGTATGGGAGCCCCCCTTAAATATTAATTTTATACTGTTTTTAGTATTTGTTGCTATAGCGGCAACAGGAATACATCATCCGTGAAAATTTCAACTATCTAACTATCACGGTTCATGAGATACCGCCTGGTGACAGACAGACAGACAGACAGACGGATAGCGAAGTCTCAGTAATAGGGTCCCGTTTTTACCCTTTGGGTACGGAACCCTAAAAACACCTTACTTCAGCCTCCTCAGTTTTCCCTCCCGTAGGGGTGGAACCACTAGACCAAC
The DNA here is from genome assembly GCA_945859665.1 of Anorthoa munda. Classification (NCBI taxonomy): domain Eukaryota; kingdom Metazoa; phylum Arthropoda; class Insecta; order Lepidoptera; family Noctuidae; genus Anorthoa; species Anorthoa munda. Next base: position 10,903,577 of record OX243900.1, on the reverse strand, counting down.
GACAGTCAAAATAATAATATACACTTTTTATTTAAGTCGTAAACATAACACTAACCGCGGACTTCTGAATTAAGTATTCGAATTTGAGTATTTGTCAAACTTAGCTTGATGTCATTAAAGCATGGCTTGACACGTTCTTTACTCCAAATACTCAGTTAAGGAACCGGCCCTAAGTTATAAAATACGAACACGCTAGGTGGTAATTGTAAACAAAAAAAAACCGGCCAAGTGCGAGTCGGACTCGCACACGAAGGGTTCCGTACCATTATCGCAAAACACTGCATAAAAATCACGTTTGTTGTATGGGAGCCCCCCTTAATTTATTTTATTTTAATTTATTAATTATTATTTTTTGAAGTAAATATTACACTAAACATTCTGTGAATATTTCAGGCGTCTACCTGTTGCCGTTATTAATACCGAGCAAAAAACGGCAAAAATATCACGTTTGTTGTATGGGAGCCTCCCTTTAATATTTACTTTATACTGTTTTTAGTATTTGTTGTTATAGCGGCAACAGAAATACATCATCTGTGAAAATTTCAACTGTCTAGCTATCACGGTTCATGAGATACAGCCTGGAGACAGACGGACAGACAGACAGACAGACAGACAGACGGATCGCGAAGTCTTAGTAATAGGGTCCCGTTTTTACCCTTTGGGTACGGAACCCTAAAAATGACCTCATGATACCTAATTGTCAACAAAATGCCTTATTTTTTACATAAACATCTCTATCAGTCCATTCACAAATATTTCGGGACGACGTTTTTTCTAACCCAACCCGTCAGGTAGTGACTGACCGCAATAAGATTACATCTGCGGACGGACAGGTGTATTCAAATATGTATTTACTGATAAATGATCCAGACTCACGGCCATAAGAAAAGGGCAGGTGTATTGTGTTCTCGGTTCGTTTGTCTTGATTCACAGGACCGCATAGCGTTAGATAGTTATTTCTACTTTTTATGTGCTTGATTTTATTATAAACAGTTACTTCAGCTGTAGCTAGCTCAGTAGAGTCCAGTGACTCAAACAATTATACTGGATCAAAATAAAATCCCTAACGAAATTACGCAAATGTTATATTTAATTAATAACAAACAAAACAAAAACAACTCTTTTATTCAAGTAATTACGTACACCTGACTGTGGGGTCAAACAGCCGCTGAATAGTGGTTGGTGTTGGTGGTAGTATTCTATTCTTATTTTGTAGGTAATCTCATAATTCCTAGGAATTCCTATGAATGAAGAGATTGTATTTAAGTCAAGAGTAAATAGGTTTCTTCTAGGTAAGCGTGCTTCACCGTAGACCGCATCATCGCTAAACATCAGGCGAGATAGTGGTCAAACGCGAGCCTAAAGATTATAAAAAAAAAATATCGTTTGCCCAACATTTGCAAAGTTTTGCTAGCTAATTTAATGTGACTGTATAAAGTAGTTAAAGTACTTCCAACGTAAAAAAAGAAGACTCCAGTAGTACATGTCTACTTATCGAGTGTATAAATGCCAATTATTGCATGGTCGGTAACTCAACCAACTTTAAAAATCTCTATAGTCTTCCTTTTGGGCAGGTGCAGTGCGGGAACATAGGTAGGCTAACATAATCGGGCATCGGTTCGTACCCAGACAGATCCTTTATTAAGCGACTTACCAAAAAGGAGGAGGTTCTATGTTCGACTTCATGTATGTTTTTTTTTTATTTATGTTCACCGATATCTCCGTCATTTGGGGACCGATTTTGAAAATATTTTTTTTGTTTAAATGGTATGTTCTCAAATTGGTCCCATTTTAATTTGGTGAAGATCTGATTAATTATCTGACTCCGAAGATATACAAGAGAACTCTTCAATAAATAACGGCAAACCTCTCTGCAATCGCATGTCTGTTCATTGTTTATACCATTTCATAACATAACATCACGCCAGTACGCTCTTAAGGGGTACGCAGATCTCTCATTTCATCGGTTATGTTCAAGTTTCATGATATTCGGGTAATCTAATCTGGCGTTATAGGTACCTTACTAAACAACTTGCCTATTAGGTAGATACAACCAAAAAGTGAAAAATAAAAAAACCTTTTTACAAAAAAATACTACCGACTTCCAGAAGTCGGTGTCTTTGGTAGGTACCATTTTTTGCGTTATGGACACCGACTTCCAAAAATAAAGTTATTTTTCACATTGTAATTTTTTATTTGGAAGTCGGTAGTATTTTTTTGTAAAAAAGATTTTTTTTTCATGTAATTTATTTCATCAGCACTGCTCTTTGAACGGCGAAAGAAAACATCATGAGAAAAGTGGCACATCTACAAGTCCACACTGGACCCACTCTTACTGAGAGGAGACCTGAATCTCAGCAGCGAGAACATCATAGGCTTATTTTATGCTAAGCAATGACGGGTGAGGACAATGAAAACAATACACTACACATAAGAAAGATTTGCTCCTCAAAATTAATGTCATTTGCATCGCATCATTCCACTTTTGGGTTTAATTTGTTACGCTTCTATAATTTATGTCTGGAAACCAAGGTTCAGAGGATAATTATTAATGATTTGAAGAAATGTACCTATTTGCAATCAAGGCTGCTTCAAACCCGGTAGCTAGGTACCTAAGCATTATTTCCATTATTTACATCCAAATGAAGCGGAACAACTTTGGCAATTATTTCGCCCGTAGCTGTACGTAATTTACAAAATCTTCGCATTCTTAAACAAAAATAATGGATTGCACGATAAACGAAAAGTTAGATTGGAAACGAACTTGTAACAACTTCGCCAAATAATATTATTTAGTTAGTGACAATGCTAGGAAATACAAATTCTTTTACTTGTACAGTTTACTGCAATGTCTTCTACAAATGAAAATAAAATTGGATTTACAATTACAGAATCTAAAAGTGTCTAAATTGCCAGACGGCTGGATTGGCGCAGTGGCCGGCTTGACTTTCAGCGGTACGTGACGCGGGTTCGATTCCCGCACGTAACAAATACGTGTCTAAACGGTGGACCGTCTGTTCTGTTGTCCCGGCTGGAAATCTGAGGAAGCTAGATTTTTTTTGTGTCTGTAAATGCATCTACGATTTAAGAAACGTCCTAATAAGAAAAGTTTAAAATAATATTGTGCAGCATTCGATATTAAACGCATTAGTTAAATTGAAATAAATTCCAGAATTTTATCTAAAATGGGCCTCAAACGATACGCGCCACGCTATATCTTCAGACCCATATTTAAAACATGTAATGGACCCGTTTTTGATTTTTGAATTTCATTGAAACAGTACAGTAAAGTTATTAATACGAAAATGAGGACTTACTCGGAGTACCGAACTAAGTATTAATTTTAAATAAATAACAGTATTTCAATCACTCTGCTCTACAAAAACTAACTTGATGGTTTAAATTCATACCAAATGAAAAGAAAAACCACACACTTAACACACTTGTATTTAACAAAGCTAAATTAATAAACTTGCGCGCTTAATTTTAAAAAAATATTGGCGCTAATATGTAAGCTTTTTATTCAACTGTTTTAATTAACGCCCCGTAAATATTATTTAGGTATAATAATCAATAATTACGTTATTAATTAGGATGTCGTATGACGTAAATCCGGGTTCCAAAATGAGCCAGCGGAGGTACGCTTTTCGAGCCCCAAAGTGAACCTGCTCCGAACTATACGGTTAAACAAGTTAGAGGTGTTTATATAGAGACCGTTTTCTTCATTGCAATGTTGTTCATTGAACCCAGCGCGCCATCTGTATCCAATTTCTCGTAACGCTGTCCCTTCAGCGACTGGTGTAATATACAATAGACAATAGTATCTATGAAACTCGTCAGAGGGCAGTTTCGTACAGAATTATTGTAAGAACCACCAATTATGGTGAAGCAGTTGCAGTTAGTTTAAATAGTCATTTCTTCTTAAAACCAAGCACTTCTAGTATCTACAATAATTTTCACAGTAATTTTCTTTTAACATAGATTTTAATGGACTCTGCTACCAACTATCAACCATATTTTTTTTCATTTGAAGTGGCTTTTCCAGACTGCCTTTTCCCAAAAATTCAATACCCACACCCAAAATAATAAATAACTATGTGGATTGTTGAAAAAAACCGGCCAAGTGCGAGTCGGACTCGAGCACGAAGGGTTCCGTACTTGGTAAAATCATTCTCTAATTTTAGAGGTTACACCACACATTCTACCACTTTGGAAGTGTCTCTCGCGCAAACTATTCAGTTTAGAAAAAAATGATCTTAGAAACCTCAATATCATTTTTGAAGACCTATCCATAGATACCCCAAAGGTATGGGTTTTGTGGAAAAAAAAATTGCGTATCAGTTCTAAGTATGGGTAACCCCCAAAATTTATTGTTTTTTTTTCTATTTTTGTGTGAAAATCTTAATGCGGTTCACAGAATACATCTAATTACCAAGTTTCAACAGCATAGTTCTTATAGTTTCGGAAAAAGTGGCTGTGACATACGGACGGACAGACAGACATGACGAATCCATAAGGGTTCCGTTTTTTGCCATTTGGCTACGGAACCCTAATTAATGGTAATCTGCAAGCAAATAAAATACCTTATACAATACAAAATACATATTTATATACATTTCCAATTAGCATACAGAGAGTGTGTATATGCAACCACACAAGTACAGTTCATAACTGGACGTAACGAAGTAAACGAACTTCACAGTCAATTAGAAGCCCGTGTCCATCTTGTTTGCAGGGAACTGTTCTCACGGGTGCGAGTAGGTCATAAATATAGAAATCGGGCAGTTTCTATTTTTCCTTTTTCTTTTCATTGAAAGGCAGTTTGGGCAGTAGAGAGCAGTGGTGGCCCAGTGGTATCGGCCGCGACTTACAAGTTGTAGGTCGTGGGTTCGAACCCAAGCAGGCGCTTTACAGTGGCTGGAACTACCCAGGAAGCATGTAGTAATGCTTGTATTGAGTGGTTCCGCTCCTCCCTAGAATAAATATACATATTTTTAGGAAACTAGTTAACTAAACTATTATACGTAAATTTTACAAACAAGAACAAAATGAATGTAAAGGCAAAGATACTGGTACGATTCTTTGTGAATGTGTTTGTGTGTGTATGTGTGTGTATGTGCATGTGTGTGTGTGTGTGGATTATGGAGTATAGAGTTCGGATGTAATGCGTAAGCTAAAAGCTACTAATACTAATGCTACTTCAGAACCCAAATTTCACGGACACGGATTGGATGTAGTGCGTAACCGCTCTTAGATAAACCATAAAAACAAATATAAAAATGATGAGTCACCACCTACTTTAAATTAACTTAGGTACGCGTTGTCAGTTTTAAAAATAAACTTATCATAATCTTAATGTTTTTAACGTAATCAGCTGATATTCGGTTCTAAAAAATCATCATTATCGATCACTTTATGCGGCAAACCTTTAACGAAATTATCATGTCCGTTTGACACTCCTAGATCTGAGAAATCATTCATTTTCCATCCTGTAGTCCTGCTTGGTTAATATTTAAACCAAGCAACACAACACAAAAATAAAGCAATCTACATATATCATATATTATCCTTATTTTTCAGTGTATCATGTAATGGCAAAAAAAAAAAATATTAATCCGGCCGAAGCTATTTATTACCCGACAGGTACTTCTTGGCCAGTCGGGTAAAAACAGAATACGGCTTAGCTCTCCTTTTCATAGTGCATGCCACAAGGGTTTTTGCTAATGTTATTGTATGCAATCACATAAACTTCTAACTAAATCATCACACATGGGTCTTTTTCGTATTTCAGACTAGCTTGGCCCCGCAACTTTGCTTCGATTTTCCCGAGATACATAGAAAGCTCTTTAAGCTTTCTATGTATATGACACTCCATGATCTTGTAGATGTGCATCAGTGAAATAATTTGAATATTCGAATCAGTACTTCTAGAGATCGTCTTTTACAAACATTAAACTGTTGTTCGTTTTGACCTATTTGACTTCTAATTACGAGTAGTTTAGATGAACTATGTATCATCATGTTACTTGGGGTCGGCGCAACGCGTTTTCTTCTTCCATGCCGTCCTGTCCCTTGTCCCGCTATTACTGACTCTCTTTTGTTTCATATCAATTCTCACTCAGTACATCCATCTTTTCTTTGGCCTTCCTCTTCCTCTCTATCCATCCACATTTAAATTCACAACTCTTTTAATAACATCGGTCCATCGAAGTGGTTATCGATGGCTGCACGTCCGGTCAGTAAGGTATTAACGCCGGAGGGGTTGCTTTCGGCTACACTGTTCTTGGTTCACTTTAATGACCTGCTAAAACCTGGTATCTTTGGGTACGCAGATGACAGCACGGTTGCTGAGAGATTCTTGTACGGCGGGCTATGGGGCTCAGATCCAGCGCTTGAACCTGTCTTTGGAGGCAGTCTCCGAATGTGGCAATGCCAATTATATCAGTTTCAATGCTGCTAAGACCCATACGTGTCTGTTTTTTCCGCAAAAAAGAGCCTATTCCACCCGGCTCCATCCTTCGGTGGTGTGACCGTGCCAATAACTGACCATCTCGACCTTCTTGGTGTTACGTTAACATCGACCCTCAATTTTGGTCCATTCATTTAGGCAAAGGCTTCAAAAAAGTTGGGGATCCTTGTAAAGGTGAGACGGTACTTCAGGCCTGAAAAGCTGCTCATCTTATATAAAGCATGGAGTACTGCATTCACATCTGGGATGAATCTGCCAAATACCAACTTGATGCACTTGAGTCGATTGACAAACCAAGCCAAGAGGCTTATCGGCAACGATGCACGTGTCGCATCAAAGCTCCAGGGCCTTGAACGCCTATTTGCCAGCCTGTCGGTTTTTTATCGGTTACATTTCGGGGAGTGTACGATGGAACTGCAAAATTTGATTCCGCCTAGCCCTTTCCATCGTCGGACAACAATACGTACTGCAATGCGCCAGCGGTACTTGGTGGATATCCCACCCATACGTACAAAGCATTTTGCACATACTTTCATTGTGCGCACAGCTAAAGACTGGAATCTTTGTTTACTGATAGCTACAACCTTGGGATCTTTAAGTCAAAAGTGAATAGGTTACTTCTAAGCAAGCGTGCTTCGTCTTTGACCACATCATCGCTTACCATACCACCAGGCGAGATAGTGGTCAAACGCGATCGATAAATAAAAATATATAAAAAAACCCTCCTCATCACATGACTATACCATAACAAACGGTTTCTTTCAACTTTTCTGTCACTGGCGCCACTAGATGAACTATGTTTATCACCATTACTTTACCTTGTGTTTATACATATTTCGGCCAACTACAAATAGCCCACATCCAAATTAAACCAGCAAAAGTAACAGCAATTCTGCCATTTCCACTAACAAACAAAGAATTGGCAAATACAGAAACGCAACCCACTTAGCTAGAGCCTACAATGGTTTTATTGTGTAAACGCAAAGGTGTCAGTTTCACTCGTGTTCCGTCAGTTGTTTCTAAGTAGTCGAGTAAACCATGAGTGTGCTCGGAAAATTAGGAGCCTGTTAGGTCAGTAGAAAATTGTAAGATGGTGCCAATCGTGTTTCAATTACAGGTTGGTAATTGTACTTTTATAGATTTACAATATTTTAATGTAGATGTAGATTTCACAAATTTTTGTAAGGAAGTTTGGGTATGCTAATTTATAAAATTCGATTTTATTTGCCCCGTGTACCCTGAAATTCATAATTATTAATTGAATCGTGTATTATTACTGCACGAATGTCATTATTGAACCTTTTTCTTTTTTCATTAAAACGGCGCACTTTTTAATTTAATTTTCAGGACATTGCATAATAATTTAAAACTTATAATATTATACAATGTCAAATGCAGTGTATGTTCTTTAATCTGAAAGTAATCGATCACTTAATCAATTAAGCATTGAAAGAACGCATCAGACATCCAGATTTTTACGGACGATTTACTTTTGTTAAACAAACTGTTGTACAAACAAGACTACAAATATCAAAACATGTCTCAGATACGAATAAAAACAATCAACCGAAATATTTCAATTTCTAATTCATCATCTGATTGAATCATATTTAATACGATAATCACTGGCACAATCTACTAATATCTATAGCCCGTAGAGTGGCGCTTATCAAAATTTAATCATTTTTTAATCATTTATTCCTTAGTCAGTGATAGTCAGTCAGTGTTTCGTGCTTGTGTTAGTCAGTGTTGTGCTATGTTTTGTTTGTTTTGTGCATTTTCTGTGATAGTGCCGTTTTGTTGACAAATAATATGATGGTGAGTGTTTATGTTGTTCTTAATTTCAATTCGTGTTTTCACTAGAAGATAGTGATAGTGTTGTGATTTATGGTGGTATGAGTGATCAATAACAGTGCAATATGTTTTACCCCGATTATTTTACTGTGCGCGGATATCAATGGTTTAATTTGGTTATGATGATTAAGTTATATCAGAATTAATTTTACTAGCTAATTATTTATTTATAAATTATATTGCTGTAGTTTCATCAAACTCGGTAGTTTCTGTATGAAAGAGTAACAAACATCTTCACAAACTTATAATATTAGTAGGTTTAAACTGAAAAGTTTAAGTTATTTAATTTAATTTATTATTTAAGATTTACTGCAACTGCAGTAGGTTTTCTGGTAATGTTAAACAGCTTGGACCATGCAAAGAAAAATGTTTGCAGTTGTCGATAAAAATTTGATTGTAGAATCGGCAATCTTACAACTAGAAACACTTGTGTTGCACTATTTGTACTAAGACAGGATAACTCTGTCTTGATCTTGCTAATCTTCGTAACCAAGCTGAAAGGTCGACTAAAATTACCCATTGTGTGCTAAGCATGGGGCAAAGCACATAATGTGTTAATCTAACACCACATTAGAGAACGTTTAATATAAAATCTAAACTCTTTTTATTGTATTTTGGGCGTTAAAGGACTTACGGTCCTAATAATTATCGACAACCTTGAAATGCCCAAACAATTAGTCATCGAAGCTAACGACAATGAAACGTAATTGACTTCATAAGCCCTGCTGTAAAATGAAAAATACAATAAATATTTGTACTTATAGACATGGCACGTCCGATAAATATCTAAAGCCGAGTCTACATGCTTATGAAAGATTTTGATATAATGGCTTGTTTACAACGTGTTTTTGTTTGCAAGGCTTGGCACACACTCCTCGTCTCAATGCTGCCTTGAGAAGTAGCGCATCTCAATCTAATACATTTTGACCTTTTCGCTTTGTCAATAACACATTTTTAAACCCAAATATTGTCAACGTGACAATATTTGTGTGTATTACGTGTGTTTTAGGGTTCCATACCCAAAGGGTAAAAACGGGACCCTATTACTAAGACTCCACTGTCCGTCTCTCGGTCTGTCTGTCACCAGGCTGTATCTCATGAATCGTGATAGCTAGACAGTTGAAATTTTCACAGATGATGTATTTCTGTTGCCGCTATAACAACAAATACTAAAAACAGAATAAAATAAATATTTAAGTGGGGCTCACATACAACAAACGTGATTTTTTGCCGTTTTTTGCGATAATGGTACGGAACCCTTCGTGCGCGAGTCTGACTTGCACTTGGCCGGTTTTTTTTTTGGGAAGGAAATCATCCAATGATTTGAGGGCGTGTCAGAATTATTCAGGCTAAAACCCACCCGTGTTCCTTCAGTTGCTTGTGCCAGGGCCGCGGTAACTCTCTTTCAAAATCTTTTCGCTGATAAAATATTAGTTTGTCTGGAACCTAAGGTCATGAGAGATTATTGCACAAGCATAGCATAATCAATATTTTAATGTCCGCACTACTGTGACACAGGAATCCTCTCATAGAGAGGGAGTGGGCTGTAATCCACCACGCGTGCCCGCGTGTTTGGTTTTAAGACATGCCGATTTCCTCACGATGTTAGAATAGAATAGAATAGAAGAGGTACTTTCTTTTCCCATTTGGTCCGTTGTGCGTGGGTTTTCCGGCTAAAGTAGACAGCCTAGCACCGGCCAAAAGCACAGAAGCTTCCTGGGGCTTCACAGACTTCGCGGAGCGACCTCACCGTTCCGAGAATTACTTCACCTTGGGAAGCCACAGCCTCGCAGTCCAGAAAGACGTGGGCGGTTGATTCCTCGGTGTTAAAACAGCCATTGCAAAGTGGGATGTCTCTGGCGCTTATGTTAAAAAGATGTTTGTTAAGAGAGCTATGACCCTATGATTATTCTGAGGTTATTTCTACTTAGGCTTAGAAGCTTTTTGATTAATCGCGGGTTTACATTCGGTAAGGCCGTTTTTGACTGTCTACAGTCTGTAGCTCGTCACCATCTGTTGTTATGCAGTTCGGTTGATCTTTGACGGATCCATGCACGAATTTGTGAGAAAGGCAGGGGGAGATCCTCACGATGTTTTCCTTTAACATTTTGATAGCAGTGGTTATGAAATAAATTACACAAAGTAAAACGCCTGCTCATGTTCGAACCCATGACCTATACAACTCGTAAGTTGGGACCGTAAACACTGAGCCATCACTGCTCCGAGAGATTATAAACGCCCAAAAAAACTATCGATTTGAATGCGACTTCAGACCCATGACATTGCAAAAGAATGTAAACGCCAATGTCGTGTTTCCCAGTAATCGTGTTATCAATGAAATAATTCAATGTGCACGGATAAGGCCGGTAGTGCTGTGATACGGTGTCGGTTGATAACATCTGCTTCTATTGTCTTGTTCGTAATTAAATCTAACAAATGTTTTTGTGCGATTGTTGCAACACTTACTTGACCAACAAAGAAATTCTTGTGTTTTCGTATAGCAGCTCAAACCGCAGCGCTGCGGGTAGTTTAAGCTTTTGTGTAGTAAATAAAGTTCTACTTTAATTGCTATCGTACAAATCGCCATTCTGTTTGAGCTCTCTGACTCTCAAGAAAACGGAAAAAAAAGTCTAGAGAGATATCGTTGGGACATCTAGTTACAAAATACAAAGTAACTGGTAACTCTTTTTTAATTTTTATTATTGTTAGGCTCGCGCTTGAACACTATCAATATTAATAAAAATAAATTTTCAATAGGATTGAATGAATGCATGTTTAGGATAGATTCGTTTGAATTAATACACAAACTAAGATCTATTTTATTCTACTCCGAGGTGAACATAAAAGTGCAGTAAAATTTAAATAAAAGTCCAACTAATGGACAGCTTAGATCGCATTTTTCAATTTCAATCGCCAATGGTTTCATCCTGAAACCCATCTCATCCTAAAAGATCGCATAATATAATACTCTTAGGGTATAGGCATATATAATCGTATTTTTTCAGTACTTGGCCTAGAGGGCCATGCCCCGTGGCGGATGGCTTGCGAGGGCGGAGAAGCCGCCAATGTACCTATCGAATTTTCTGGACACAAGCACTACTGTGAACAAGGGAACAAGAAGGCTTGTAGCCTGCCCGTAACTTCTTGTTTGTCAAAAGTAAATTAAAGCTATCCGATACTACCGGTGCCGGTGTGAGAAATTTTCGAGCTCCGAGTCCTTGTACGAGTACTGAAAAGCAATTTAAAAATTTCGAGTTCACGCTCGCGTTTTATGTGGTACTTACCTTTATAGCGTTTAGTTGGAGTGGACATCTATCTGTTAATATTTGTGAGCAAAATAGGGGCGCTATCAGAAAAAAAAAATGAACATAATAATATAAAATCCCGCCCATTGTACACTTGCTTTTATGTTTTTTGTCCTGTGTATATATTTTTGTGGTGTACAATAAAGAATATAATAATAATAATAATAATAATAACCTTGGCAACCCTAAAATGTCAACATGTCAAATTTTTTCCTGCACATTTTAATTATTTACAATTTCATAAAACCATCAAACTCAGAAAATAACATTTACAGCAATAGAAACCAGTTTAAAAAAAACCCATATATAATATACAGTTTTATAAATCCACAACAAATCTAATAATATTTCTGAAAATCACAAGAAACCAGTTGACGTCGTCACTGACAGACGTCAACCAAGCAATATTTATAATGGAAAAGTGTAAGAAAAATGATTAAATAATGTTGACGAGAGCAGCTGCCTATCGCGCACGCCATCCACCCCCGGACTCGTCGCTCAGCTCCGCCTCGCCGCCGCCGGACCTCGGATCACCAGTATCATCGGCGGCTGCAGTTGCGTCGAGCTCTAGCGACGAGTATTTTTCCCCGCCGACGTCGCCAACACCTGTACGTCGGCAGGGGAGAGGCCGGCCACCGAGGAGCTTGGGATCTAGGGGCCAACCGGCCCCGAGCCGGGTCCCCGCTGCCGGTGGTTGTGTGCAGCGCATGAGATGGACTCAAAGTATGAATGAGAACGTCATGCGCGCATATTACGGGTCTACAGAGGGGGGAACTAACCTCACTGCGTACCGTGTTAGGATGCTGTCTCTGTTTCAGGACCTAGAACCAACCGTAGTAGTCTCGGCCCAACGATTGTCGGATCAGGTGCGGGTCATCCAGCGTAATCACAGGTTGGACGACGCCGCACTTGATAGGCTGCGCTCAGAAGTGCTGAGCAACCAAATCGTCTCAACCTTGACACAGACCGCGGCACCGCCAGTCACTATTGTGATCCCGCTGCGGTCCAATCATGATAACGAAGAGGCAGATGATAGGGTTGTTACAGTAAGTAGCCAGTGCAACGAAAGATTGAGGAGCGCACTGGAGGATGCGCTTCGCGAGTATAGGTCAACACCGACTGAACTTAGACCCCGATTACCACGCTTGCCTATGCACAAGAAAAATAGGGCGCTGGTGTGTGCTTTGGACTCGCTGCTTAAGAACATCTTTGAAAGCAGCGAGAACCTCGTTGATACGCACTCAATCCTGTATTGCGGGGCTGTTGCGGCATGTCGTTTGGCCAATGTTAAGTTCCCAAACGTGACTATTCGGCCAAAGCCTGCCGTGCCAGCCTGGCAATGCAGGATCGAACGGCGTATCGATGGGGCTAGGGTACTCATCGGCAAACTATGCTGTTTCAGGGAGGGCAATACACGACCACGTGTGATGCGCTTCGTGAGGCGGGCATTTTCGGGGACTGGAATCAGTCCTCGAGAATACATGTCCCGTGTCACGGAGCGCATCGACTTCCTGAAGCAGAAAGTTTGTGCATGGGCCAGCCGTATTCGGCGGTATAAGCGGCGGGTTGACCGGTACTCGCAGAATCGCATGTTCCAGAGTGATGAGAGGTGGGTATACAGAACTTGGGAGCGACCTGAACAAAATGTGACTGACGTGTGCCGCCCGGATGATGACGCCACGAGCACATTCTGGCGAAGCATCTGGTCGGTGCCCGTCTGTCACACTGAGGGTGGCTGGATGCGTGATGTCGAGCGCGTGTGTGAAGCTATACCAGAAATGGAAAAAGTAATCATCAGTCCAACTGATGTAGCCAAAGCAGTTCGTCCGCTACCGAACTGGAAGTCTCCAGGACCGGACGGACTGCATAACTTCTGGCTAAAATGGTATAGCAGCTCACATGCGTTTCTGGCATCTCAATTCCAGTCATGTTTAGAGTCTGGGTCGCTGCCGCAGTTTTTGACAACAGGCATTACCCACCTGCTCCATAAGACAGGTAGTCCCGCGGAACCCAAGAATTATAGACCAATAACATGCTTATCGACGGTTTATAAACTTCTTACATCCATCCTGAGAGCAAAAATTGATAAACACATTGAGGGTAACTCAATAATGTCTACCTCTCAGAATGGATGTAGGAATGGGTCCCGCGGCACTAAGGAGCTACTCCTCATTGACATGGCTATAAGCCAGCAGGTTCGTCGATCCCGCAAGGATCTGTCGACATGCTGGATTGACTACAAGAAGGCCTACGACTCTGTGCCACATACATGGCTCATGAGGGTGCTGAAGTTGTACAAAATAGATGCAACTCTATGCACCTTCCTTGAGTCATGTATGGGTCAATGGAAGACAGTCCTTCGATATCCAGGATGTCGACCGATTCAGGGGGATGATGAACCTGTATGGATTAAGCGGGGGATATTTCAGGGCGACAGTTTGAGTCCACTTTGGTTCTGCTTAGCCCTGAATCCTCTAAGTACACTGCTGGAGGATTCAGGACTAGGCTATCGGTTGAGAAGAGGTGGTCAGGTCATATCTCACCTCCTTTACATGGATGATCTGAAACTCTTTACCCCCAACAAATTCCAACTGACGGAGTTACTGAAGGTAACTGAAACCTTTAGTAACTCCATCAGAATGGAATTTGGTGTGGACAAATGTGCAGTCATGCATGTAAAGCAAGGGGAGATTATGGAATCCGAGGGAATTCAACTCTCTGATTCCATACACCTTAGACACCTCTCCTCGACTGAAACTTACAAGTATTTGGGTATGTCGGAAGCGTTGGGCATCAACAGTACTGACATGAAGCAACTGCTGAAGGAGCGTTTCTTTGGCCGCCTGAAAAAGGTATTAGATAGCCTTTTGTCAGGCGGAAATAAGGTGCGCGCCTTCAACAGTTGGGTCATGCCGGTTTTGATGTACTCTTTCGGCATACTCAAATGGACTCAGACCGAGCTCGACGCCCTCGACAGGAGGGTCCGGACACTGCTGACCGCAAACCGGATGCATCACCCACGATCATCGGTGATGAGACTGTACATCCCGCGGAAGTGTGGGGGTCGAGGGTTTTTAAACGCCAAGACTCTTCACAACCGCGAGGTGTGCAGCCTCAGAGAATACTTTTTAAAAGCTGAAGTGGGTATGCACCGGGATGTGGTCGCAGTGGACAAGGGACTCACCCCGTTGTCCATGGCTAAAGAGAACTGGCGCAAGCCTGTAATACTATCGACTGATGAACGCAAAGAGGTATGGCAAGGCAAGGAGCTACACGGACGCTTCTATCGGGCTCTCCATGGGCCCGATGTAGACTTCCCAACGTCCGTATCCTGGCTACGTTTCGGTGACCTTTTCGGGGAAACTGAAGGTTTTGTCTGTGCAATTATGGACGAAGTTATCCTGACGAATAACTACCGGAGACATATAATGAAGGATGGGACGGTTGACGTGTGTCGGGCATGCCACCGCCCAGGAGAATCCATCCGACATATTGTCTCTGGTTGTTCTCGTCTGGCTAACGGCGAATACTTACACAGGCATAACCAAGTGGCCAGGATTATTCACCAGCAACTTGCTTTGAAGTACAATCTAGTGGAATCGGAGGTACCGTATTACAAGTATGTGCCCGACCCAGTTCTCGAAAATGACCATGTCACGTTGTACTGGGATCGGTCTATCATCACTGATAGGACTATTGTTGCTAATAAGCCGGATATAGTGGTGATAGACCGATTAGCGCGCCGCACAATGATAATCGATGTCACAATCCCGCATGACGAGAACCTCGTGAAAGCTGAGAAAGAGAAACAAATTAAGTATCTTGACTTAGCACACGAGGTTGTCGACATGTGGAATGTGGACTCGGCGGTCATTGTGCCGATTGTCGTTACGGCCAACGGCCTGATGGCCAAGAGCCTCGACGACCATCTGTCGAGGCTGTCATTGGGTGGTTGGATCAAGGGTCTGATACAGAAGGCAGTACTCCTCGATACGGCTCGCATTGTGAGGAGGTTCCTGTCTCTGGAACCCTAACCACCGGTAGCTTGGACCCTGCTCCCGATACCGGTTGGCCTCTATTTTTTATATTTTTAAATGTTTTTTTTTTTGTAATTTATTTAATAAAAATATTTAAAAATATAGTAAATAAGAAAAAAGAACAATAAAGGACATAATAATAAAATAAAAGTTTCAAGACGCACGTATTAAGCCCCATTGTAATTCATAACAATCTATGCTTGCGGATAATACAGATTAATAAGCAGATATTAACAACAAAATATGCGATAACATAAAATATGTAGGTAATAGGCCATACCAAACTAGATAAATTCCTTATAATACATTCCAAAATACTGACTGATTAGTTGAGAGTGCGCGCACTATCTTTTGTAACATGCAGAGCCGGATCTAGGGGGCTGGCGAGCCGGGCAAATGTCCAGAGCGGCACAAATGAGGGGCGTCCAAACTGCACTAGCAACCCTTTTCATTTCATCAGAAAACCTAACTTATTCGTGGTGTGTTGCAAAATTTTCAAGCTCGCTTCGCTGTCGTAATGTTCTTGTTGTAAACTCACCGTTAAAAAACTTAACATTCATAATGTTGAAAAAATTCTTAGGTGAAATCTGGCTCAAGCAACTGAAGGAACACGGGTGGGTTTTAGTCAGTAAAAGTCTGACACGCCCTCCCGCTTAACCCAGAGTGGGAGAAGTCATTGGATGATTTCCCAACCAAAGGTGAAATTTTCGAGCTCAATTCGTTTTCACTTCGCTCGAAGATGTCAAAAAAAACGGCTTTATCGATTCAATAGATAACATTTACCTCCTTACAAGGCGTCATCTTAACGGGCGCCAAGGGCGGCAAATATTGTCTATGCCCGGAGCGACGAAATTGCTAGATCGGGCACTGTCTACATGATAGTCTTTCATAAAAAGCAATATGGTTAGTAGACTGTGTTTGAATATACACACAGGCGAAAATCTACTCACAGCCTTATAGTCTTGATCGACAATAGTAATATCTAATATTGTTGCTTGTAAGTTTCATAAAAAAAGTTATAAATCAAATAACACAATTGAATGTAACTTATAAGGCCCCTTTTCCACCAAGGTGGCGACGAAACGTGTACGAAGATGAGCGGCATAGCCGGCAGGTTATTTCCACCAAAGCGGGAATTGATAGAAATAGAGGTCTTCTTGTCCCCGCTTCGCTCCGTCCCGCTAGTGCAACGTATTTGTTATGGAAACACCGCACATATCTTTTCCGCTTTGCTTAACCGTTTCCACTGAAGTTGAACGGAGACGAGACGTGTAATTAACGAAATTCTATTGGTTGCTTTTTGGGACAAACCCACCGCACTATTCCCAAACCACTGCAACTCTTGAAAGCCAGAATCAACAGTGGCGACCGCCAGAAAAACGCCGAGGCAATGAAGCTCGACGAAGTCCCGGAGAATGAATTTAACTGTCTTGGATCCCGCAACGAAATTAAACAGAAAAGAATAACGGAGGAGTAAGAAAAATACAAATTTCCACTTCCCTCCATATCAAGCAGGAGACAGAACAAACAAACAAGACCAATAGGCACAAAGGGTCGTTTACAACTGGGATAAGCCAGGTTGCCTAGCACCACGGATAAAAATTAGCATTAATATGAATGGGTCCTAACATTGTGAGCTGTTATATTTGATTCCAATAATAGGTATGGCAAAAACGCTTGAACGCACGGAAATTTGTTCTAGTTCCCATATTGGTTGCTTATAACACATCTCGTCTCCTCTTGTTTCGTCACAGCGTCGGTGGAAAACAGGCCTAATAATCTGTATGCTCTTTGTTAGAAGTCTGCCGACGAGAAATTCAAATAGTTATATCGAATAATATTGTAAAGTCATAACAATGTTGAATCGCAGTAGAGAGGTAGATATACAATTGTGTAAGGGTAGTGCAAATTAAAATGTTTATTTCAATTACAAAGGGCATTTCGATACATATTATTGGAGTTCACCTTTTAAGGGTACACTAGTCGAAAATTCTTTCATACAAACGTAGTCTGGCTTTTACTCCACTGTTTGACGATGTACGTTCAAAAGAAAAAATGATATCAATTTGTCTCATCATTATCTAGCCCTGTATGGAAGCAAAAAAGTTAAAAAGTTTAAAGCTTCGAAAGTTCCATTTTTCAAAACTAATTTTAAAGCTTCTTTGGGCGCAAATAAGTACCATAAGAAGAAGGAAAATTGAAAAACGGCCTCCATACAGGGATAGATTAGTAGTTCAACAATGCAAATAATTTTATTTAGAACAGATACATTCAGAAATTTTTTCATGAAATCCAGACTCCCAAAGGTCTGTTTATAAAATTTCGCGCGCTCGTTTTCGTTCTAAATCATCATCCATTTCGCTACAAATTTGCAAGTGTGTATTCGTACGCGAACTAGCTTCTTACTGCTCATAACAGCATCTATCTATTCCGCACGTGTTGTCGGTTGATATAGCATGCATTTTAACCCCGCGCACAAAATAGTTCGTGCCGTCGACTAGTGTACCCTTAAGCAAGGAATTGCTTGTATTAGGAGCAAAGGTGGTGCATATTTCTGCAAACACTACAATTTTATTAATAGAAGAGAAAGTAAACATAGCGATGTATACATAAGTAAGTCCAGCCAAGAGCTAACCTTTTCCAAAAAAATGTGGAATAGCCAACACAAACAAGTGAGTAATAAAAATAAGTTTCAGAAAAAGAAGTAACTTGAAGGGTATTCATACATGAACGTATCACAAAGGCGAAATAGGACGCCATATGCTTCACGCCCAACAAAACTACTAAAACAGTCATAGTTCAAACCAGCCCAATTTTACAGACCCAACTTGAAAGTAATAAGCACTTCATTCTTCTTAGGATGACCAATCTACTCGCACGATGGGCTCCGTGGTGCTCCAAGTGGGAGCCCTGGAGCTCCTAGCACGGTACTCCATGAATTCTGGCAGAGCTACTAGCCTTCTTTCTTCGTTACATGACTTCAGATTGCAGGAGGTGGAGCTATCTCATGGAAAACAATGGAATTGGAAGTATTTGAGGGTGAGATTACTGAATTTTCTTCGTTTCTCAAAACTTACTTTTATTTTTCTCTTGCGTGCATTTTCTTTATTTATCCGTCTAGGGCACTAGCTATAAGGATATCCAGTTTTAAGGCTTTTGGTGCTAATAAAATGTTTTATTGGTGCTGATTTAATTTGGGACCATTCCTTGATAATCCCAAAAACCTTTTAGATGGCTGTTGAAATTTCTTCCACTGGATGGATCCATTCTAAATTCTGAAACTAATTATTAAAAAAAACTTACATTGGAAATTTCTTCTGTATCGTGTGTACGTTTCCAAATATATTAACTCACATAATACAAAAAGCCAGATCCGGAACAAGTTTCTGTAGGCCATACAAATATTTGGCGTCGACTGCTTATGATATCATAATCTCCCTCTTCTTCATAAACCCTTTTTTAAATTCAAATTAAATTTATTGTATCCATAATGTACATACAGGTGGTAAATATAAGATACAGAAACCTCCCTCCCTTTTTTATGATAATATTATCTCTCTTTTTTTAGGATCAATTCGACACGAAAGATTTAGAAGGCTTGTACAGAAAATATGATGACAAACTAAGAGAAACACTTCTTTATATTTATTTAACTTTATTAGTATTTTTTTCTACCGTACACGTAGTTTTAGTTATCGCTAGCACATTTGCTCAGGTAAGTTTCACATTATTTTCCCCTGTTTGTTTTGTTTTGTGTTTACGTCTGTTTTGCTTTATCTAGAGCAAAACAATTACACTTCCATACAATTATACATAGATAGATATTGCAAGTTTCAAGTATACCGAGACCCCCCCAAAGTTATTTTTTCCCAAACCGCAATTTAAAGTTTTGAATTAAGAGAATTGCTACTTTCTTATTTAAAGGGAAAGCGTTGCAAATGAAATGCATATGAAACAAATTATTATTATAATCTATAAGAATTTGAATAAATATTATAGTATAGATACTGGTGGCTAAGATATAATATACAGTTATATCTTCGGTCCTAGTACATTTGTACTCATACTTCAACGTCGAATTTGGGTGTCGGGTGGAGGTTTTCTTGTAATGTCCATCTATTCATTCTACGAGATACTTTACAGGAGGCAACGGAAACCGAAAATATAGACCTGATTGATTTCTTCCAGCAAATTCAATCAACATCAACGTATTTAACGATGGGAATGTACATCTTAAGGATAGCTATACCATTCCTATCCCTTTGGAAACCTTTGTACTATCCTATGAAAAATAAATGCTTCTTGATGCCAATACTTGTCACTTTTATTGTGACTTTGGACCTCGTTTTTACTGGTAAGAGATACTATTATAAGTTTTAAAGGCGTTCGAACTCAGAGGCAAGCTGCTCATATCCTTGGGCAATTAATTTCTCATCGCTCATGTGTCTTTCATCTCAGAGTACCTACAAATCAGCACATTATATTCAGTTTTAGGACGAAATAACATAGACCGCGTTACGGTATGCAGCTCGCTTGACGCGAGAAACACAGAACCGGTGAAAAGACCAGGGATTGTGGGATTTTTACCTCCTTAAAACCACCGTTGTGATCACCATCAGCACGAAGAAGGACCGTGTGAGCCCCTAGACCTCTCAAAATATCATCCCGGAGGGCAACGCCTGTTAGGACACATCCCTGGAGAGTCCTATGTCCAGCAGTAGGACGATATCTTTCCGCAGATATGATGTATATTCATCCATTTTTCAGTCATTAGGATACCTATTTTATTATGTTCTACATTAATCGTCAACTGGTTTGTTTTTTTCATATCTTCTTTTAGATATCACAGTGAGTATCTACAGCTCCTTCGAAGGTATATCCTTGAGACCCGCCTACGCAACGATGGCTCTCCTCTCTAACTACGTCTTCCTTCCAATGAGGAACAACTTCTTGGCGATATTCCTCGGCATCTTCGTCAGTGTTATCTATGTGGTGATCTTCGCTTTCTTCACTTATAATGAGGATCCTCAAATCGGTATTGTGGTAAGTAATATTCATATATCCATATCACACTCAGACAAAGCACACAAATTCAAATTAGTCCACACTAATACACAGTCCGTACTAATAGTTATAGTGGCCACAGCGGATCTTTGTGTCTCGGAAGTTGGCTGCAAGACCCTGCACAGTTGCTATTTTTGTGTCAATATTGAAGTAGAAGATAGCATTGTATAACTGCCTCTTTCACTCGCTTACGTTTGTCGTATAGTCCTATCTCGCTCTATGCAGTATACTCGATGACAAACTGTTTCTTGCGCAATGTTTCGTAGAGCCAACTTCAGAGACACAAACATTCGCTGTGACTACTATAGTTGTGTTGTTGTGTGTTGTTAGTTGTAGCAAGCCATATTCTTATATCAGAACTTAATAGCTCTTCACCACGATTTTACAGTCAGCTGTGGTGCAGTTGCTTTGAATAAGGATAGTTATGCTTAATAAAAGTTATCTGTCAATCCTAGTCTACCTATTAATACCAGACATCTTGTAGTTGCTATACGCAATCGGATCTGCTCGAAAAATGGTATAAAAAGGTGAAGATATATTTAATTTTCACTATAAAAGTTGTTCTGGTTACAACCGGTGCTGTTTAGGCGTATAATATATATTCCCCAATGTTAACGCATTACTGGCCGTGCGCCTGCTCGGACCCAGAATTTCAATATTGAACCTCCTTTTGGTCTGTTTCTTTGCAAAATATTCTTTGATATACAATTATGCTTTTTGATTTATGAAGAAATTCTAGCCATTAATTTTTCTGTGTAAAAATATTTTGAAATATCCAAGTCGTTTTAGAGGAGTATCCAAAAATAGCGAAAAAATATCGCGTTGTTAATTATTTTTTTAAAGCAAAACAATTAGTTACACGAAAAAAACATGTTTCACAAATAATGTTCAAGAATCAATTTTTTTTTCAAGTCTTTAAACCTAGTCGTTACTAAGAAGGATTATGCTTTATAAAGTAACCGTTTTACGGCACTAAAGCGGTGAAATGGCGACCCCGTCCAGGCCGCGGAAGGTAGGGAGAGCGGCGCACCGTAATACCGGCACTCCTCTCCCGCCGCGGTCTCCAACCCTCAGCCACGATATCGTATGGGACGCTCCATATGACATCGCGGCTCGCAGCCCTTAATGACAAACAATAAAGTTTGGAAAGGTGACATTTTAATCACCTTATTTAGAGAACACACTTAATTTTAATCCAATTGGATATTTCCAATGTTTTCCTTTTGGGATAATAATGTATTAATGAAATTCTAATCACTCGTTTATCGATCACGCCATCCGCTAGATAAAGTGGCTTTGTACATAGAATACGATTAACAAAGTATTCCGAACATCCTGTTTCGACCCATTTTGCTTGAAATTCATAATTGCAACTTTCAATTATGAATGTATGACTGATTGTTGTTATTATGGACACAATGATATAAATTAGACTGAGCGTTTTGTATTCAGATATATTGTAGTAAATATGGACAAAAAATGTGAGAGATATAAAGCTTCGGCGCCCTGCAGGCATCTTATTCTAGTATTCTGATTTGGCCTTGGCCACGTCACAGGCTGGTAGAAGCGGATGAGTTCTGCACGTAGAATGTGAAAAGAGTTAGGAAGTTGACTCCCTGGTAGGCCATACACTGATCTTGGTGGTGATGTTCTTCAGAAAGGCCGGGTGCGTAGTACTCAGATCGGCAGGCGTTGCGTTCGGTGTGAGTATTGAGTAACTGAATGATCGTGAACGAAGCAAAACGCGTATGTAAGGATCGTAGCAGGCGGCGTTCTGGAGGTGGCAATTCTCTTTATCTAGATCAACAAACGATCTCCAAAGATTATGTACATGAGATGTAGCAGCTGATTCAATATTATCAGAACTTAGATCAGACTTTTAAAATCAAGGTAAGCTTTCGATTGATTGATGAAGACATTTCGTCTGCTGTCGCATGGCCACGAACCAGGTTTAAGATGGTTTTTTTTATGCCATGCTAAGCTAGTACTATATTATATGTAGCCATGCCAAAAATTATTCTTCAGTGGGCAAGGACCAAGAACAGCAACAGGCTTTGCTGTTCTATCTAGGGTGCGCAAAGATAACGGGGACGTAGGTGTAATAAAACATTACCGTACTTAGAAGCTAATTTGTCGTTAAGGTCATCACACATCACATCACATCATCAGCCTATTAATGTTCCCACTGCTGGGACACAGGCCTCCTCTCTGTGAGAGAGAATGGGCCGTAATCCACCAAGCGAACCCAGTGCGGGTTGGTGGATATCACATGTCTTCGAATTTTTGGTTCTAGGACACGCCGGATTCCTCACGATGTTTTCCTTCACCGTTTTGAGAGCAGTGGTGATGAAATAATTTACACAAAGTAAAGCGCCTGCCTGGGCTCGAACCCACGACCTACAACTTGTAAGTCGCGGCCGGTACCACTGGGCCACCACTGCTCTTCCATAGGTCATCAGACGCCCAAATTCTGACAATCAGAGTTACCGTCGTTATTATGTCACCCAGAAGGTAACTAGGGTATGGAGATCAGATAAGCAGTCCAGTTACTGCTGTAGCCAATACTGCTGCAGTTGTTGCTGCACAGCTGTAAATTACCATTGTTGCCTACCGACCTTGTTTGTTCTGTCTCCTGCTTGATATGGAGGGAAGTGGAATAGTACAATGTGATACAAGGGTGGAAAGTCGGTTATTGCAAACGAGCTGTCATTAACAAGCCCGAGCCGAAGGCGAGGTTTTTTTATGACACGAGTTTGCAATAACCTACACACCCGTGTATCACACGACGTTGTTCAATACAGTTGTGGGAAATAGTAAAAACAAATCAAAGAATTACATTTGTTGTTTCCATTTTTCCAATTTCGACTCAGATAAAATATCGGGTGGAGTTAATTCCATTTCTTCACTTGTATTTGAACGGATATTAACAAAAACAAATAATCAATTTATCACACAAAAATTAAAATTTTCAGAAAATGGCGCATTTTTGCAACTGTACATATTTTTTTTACAACGAAAACAGCCTATTCGACTTTTGACAAATTTTTATGTGAAAATATAAATTAGAACTGGTAATTAAATATATTAAACAACCTTTTAAAAGACTTTTGAGAATTCAATGCTAAGACACAATGCTGGACTCATTCATTTTTCCTCGTATAAAATCTACCCCATTTTATTCTATGTATGAAAACTCCTTGCAACAAAACTTTTTTAAATTGTCTTACATTTAAAACTCAACTGCAAAAATAATGATCGAGCTCGTAAAAAAATGTCACGACCACGTAACAGAAAGATGCCTATGCAAAAGCTAAAGATTTAATTTACGTATCATAATTATAGCCTCTGAAAGTACGCCATGTTTAACAACTGTATTGAAATTTAAGAAAATTATTTTTTATTTTCCTACTCCTCCTATATTCTTTTCTGATTAATTTCGTTGCGGGATCCAAGATAGTGAAATTCTTTCTTCGGGATTTGGTCGAGCTTCTTCGCCTCGGCGCCACAGACATAATTAACAGTGCTCGGCGCTTTTTTAGTGATCCACACTGTTGATTCTGACTTTCAGGAGTTGCAGTGGTTTGGGAATAGTGCATTGGGATGGTATTTTGTGCGGTGGGAGGTCCCAAAAGAGAAAACTTTCAATCCTTATAAAACACTGGTATACAGCTACATCCAGTTAGACTGAAAGCTGGAAAATGGCATATTCCGCTTAGCCTTTTCGGCCGGAAAAGGCTAAGCGGAATAGACCATTTACTTATCTCCCAAATTTATATTTTCCAGATATCGTCAGACATAATATACCTGATTGGAGTAAATCTCATGGGGGTGTACTTCAGACTGATGAATGAAATAGTGACGAGGCGATCCTTCTTGGACAGACGAGCATGTGTTGAAAGTACGCTGAGACTGAAATTTGTGAAAGATCAAGAGGTAAGTTAACTAAACAAAGGCTAAATTTATAAACGTTCTTAATATGTCTTAATATGTAAATGCAAAATTAGATATAGCATACTTCACTGGGGAAACAGTTACGATTATAATATCAAAAGAGCCTTTGTTCTGCAGAAACGCGCAATACGGACTATAGTCCGTATCCCCCAAACAGAAAATTGCCGGCAATATTTTATAAAGTTAGGCATACTCACAGTTCCGAGCATTTATGTCCATGTGCTTTTGGTTAACTTGGCTAAATACCTTCATGAATTCGAAACTACAGAAGAACAAGAAATGCGGCAAGGCACCCGTAGAAAAGACCTTAAATGTAAGATCAAGCCGAATTTCAATGTTGTAAAACACAGTCCACGTTACCAATCAGTTAAATTATTTAACAGGTTGCCTTTGAATCTTAAAAGCACGGTTCACACTAGTTCTTTTAAAACAAAATTGAAGGAATTCCTATTGGACAAATGTCTGTATGCCATTGAAGAATTGTAGTGCTTAATATTATTATTGGTTTTTTTTTTGTTGAATATGATATCTATGGAACGTATGTATTGAATATGAAATGTAAAATTAATGGTTATTGTTTGTGTATCTAATTTAAATTGACACAAATAATTGTAGTAATTAACTTATAATTATCTTTTTATTTTTATTGTGGTGTAATTTATGGAATGTATGTTATGGACCTAATCGTATTGAATTGTTTTTGTTTTTGTGACTATTTTGATTTTTATTTTATTTATTTTCTGTAAATGTTCAGATACAAATTTATTGTTCATGAATAAATGACTAATGACTAATGGGCTTTTGGTTTATATATGGTCCTAATTTATTTTATGTTATAACTTTGTCAGCCAGATTGCCTCGTCAAAATGTTGGACAGCTTCCATCAATTCATGCAAAGGACCACTTTTTTGTCCTATCAATCTGTTATTAAAATGCAATATACAACTTATTAGATATATCTAGTTAGAATATATCTAGAATTTATTTAATTTTGCCGACCCTTGAAAATTCTCACAAGATTTACAAGCACATTGTCCTTGCCGTAATGAGTAGTCAATTGTTTAGGTTTTTTCCCTTTTACAAATTACATGAAAACAGTGGTATACATTAATCTAATCTGTTGATAAGAAGCACTTACTTACTTCACTTGGAACGATTATCCAATAATGATTGATAGTTTATTGAGACATCGCCGGATTCTTTTTCTTCCGATTTTCTATAAGATAACACAGCTTATCACTCTTCTATTCGATAAGACTATGCTTAAATTACGTAATAAGCTCAACTTACCCTGGGTTAATCGGAGATGATGCTTTAATTTGAATCCAAAATTCGATATAATTATCAAATTCTGGAACAACAAACTCTTTGTCATACAAGACAATGTTCAAGTTCCATTGCAACCCATATTTATAGAGGACCTTTTTAATACAAATGGCTGCTTAAAAATCAACGCCATCAGGCGATGGATTGAAATCATCTCAAATTATGAATTCAAGTATTTTATGTACTCTTACCTCGACAATACAATACTATCCTTATTTTTGTATGTATGTGCCCAAGTGTCAAGCTTACTTGTTTATTACCATGGCTTCAGAAACGAGCCTTAAGTATACCGGACATTACATTTGGTTTTTTAATGAATATAAATATTGTTTCAGGAACGTCTGATGATGAGTATATTACCAGAGCACATAGTATCCAAAGTGCGACAAGACATCAGAAATATGTTTATGGGACTCGAAACACGCTCTATTAGTAGCAATTTGAGATCTTTCAAGTAAGTTCTAGGCCTCGGCGGCGCCGTCCATTCGTAGGCTCCCAATTTGTTGAGACTACTGCCCAGCGGTCACTATATGTATATGCACTATATGTATCACTATAAATATATGTGGCTGACATGACCCACCCGATCTCATTTTTACCTGGTAACCATTCATCTATCAGCATATTTATTTATTTATGATGAGCCCACTCTTGACCTTGATCTTGTCTAACGCAGAGCTGGTCTAGGATGGAATGAGGGAGCCTACAAGACCAGAACTAGACCAGGAATTTTCTATGTTGGATCATTACTTACGCATGCGAAATTTCAGCTCCAGTTTTGTTTCCTAAGCTTATATGTCTAGACAAAGTTTCAATCATAGAGGTATTTTGATTATATTGTTCATGCAGTAAAATAATTAATCTTTGGCATTTTTTGGGACAATAACATAAATAATCCTCAAATACAGTTATCGGTTGTTTACAGCCAACTTTACGTAGAAGAGCACGATAATGTGAGCATTTTGTACGCGGATGTGGTGAACTATACGATGATATCCACCACACTGTCACCAATGAGGATGGTGGAACTGCTGAATGAGCTGTTTGGGCGATTTGATGAAGCTTCTGAGGTACGCACGAGTTTTTTAGAAAGCATTTTTAGCTGTGGTGATACAGACTATGATAAATAAAAAGGTGCAGCTGATAATCAGTATTAAGTAGGTACTATGAGGGGGTAGCCAGGTACCGTTTATAGACTATCCGGCTTTTTGGAACAGAACTGAAGGGTGGCCATAAACTCTTAGAGTAAAGTTATTTTGAGTGTGCCTAAGGGACAGATGTATAAAAGTCATATACATCTGTACTTTACCCTCAATTAAAATAACCTTACTCTAAGAGCTTATGGTCGGGGTGACCTGACAAGAAAAGCTAAGCAAAAACATCTTCAAATATTTTCTTAGCGTTCTGATTTCAATCACCTTCCAAAGCAAAATAGTTCTTTTTTTCTTATTTTTTTTTTTTTTTTTTTCTTTTTCTTTTAATTTTTTTTTTAAAAACGTTGCCCCACACTAGGAATTTCTTCCTGTATCGTGGGTGCGTTTACAAACATATAAACTCACATACACAAACACCCAGAGCCGGAACAATTATCTGTAGATCATACAAATTTTTGTTCCGTGCGGGAATCGAACCCGCGACACGCAGCGCAGCAGTCAATCGCTCAACCACTGCGCCAACCGTGCGCCCAAAAAAGTTATCTGTTGCCAGTTTAACAATAGGCAAGGAGGTTGCCTCTAAATAGGGAGGAGCCCTCCTGACAGTACCTAAGTTATTATTGCAACTCACTATGAGTTTAAGGATTGCAAAATGAGTAATTATTGCCAAATACTTCGTTGAAGAGAAGGCAAATACTACCGCAACTGTGTGGTAAATTGAGTCATAGATAGAAATAAAAAACAGCCCAAATTACAGACGCATCTTCAAACTTTAGTTTTAAGCATCGACAAGGTATCTCTCGCACAATAACAAGATGCTAGCATAATCAACCTTTTAACGTTCCCACAGCTGGGACGCAGGCCTCCTCTCTGTGATAGAAGGATCGGGCCGTAAACCAGCACGCGGGCCCAGTGCCGTTAGGAGGATGTCACCTGTCTTCCAACTTTTAATTCTAAGACATGCCCGGTTTTCTCACGATGTTTTCCTTCACCGTTTTTAGAACAAGCTGCTAACTATAACCCTTTTCAGGAGCATGACGTACTAAGAATAAAGTTCTTGGGAGACTGTTACTACTGTGTCAGCGGCATACCGAAGCCCAGTGCCCAGCACGCCAAGAACTGCGTAGACCTTGGATTGGAGATGATCCATATCATCAAAGACGTCAGGTATGAATACTTTGTCCTTTCAGATTTGAATCAGAAAGAAAGTTTTTACACAAACAAAATTGTAGTAGAACCAAAAAATTAAAACCTAAAAGAATTAAAAAGAAACAAAATAAAAAGTTTCAATTGTTGTATCTGCTTGATTGGCCCGATTTCAGTCATCATCACCCTTCTGCTCTTACCGCAATTTATTTGAGGCCAGCGCATCATATTATCTTTTTTCTTCCATGCTTGCCGTCATCACAAAAGTCTCTTTCTTTGTTTCACATTCCATTCATCATCTTCCTGCCCTTATCCCATGTTACTTGGGGTCGGCGCAACACGTTTTCTTCTTCCATACCACCCTTTCCCCTGTAAAGCTATCACTAACTCCCTTTTCTTTCATATCATTCCTCACAAAGTCCATCCTTCTTTTCTTTGGCCGTCCTCTCTCTCTCCATCCCACATTTATATTCATAACTCTTTCAGTAACATGCGTTTCGTCCCTCCTCAACACATGACCATACCAGGACAAACGGTTTCCTTTCAACTTTTCTGTCACTGGCGTCACTTTGAAACTTCCTCTAATATACTCATTTCTCACTTATCCATTCTCGTCATTCCGCACATCCATACTCATTTCGCACTTCTCACTATCCATATTAGTCCAGTAGGGATACAATTATTTTCCACATAACCTTTGATAATTCAAAAGTTTGTTATTTTCGCTGGGTGGATACCTTATGTGAATTCAACGCTATGTACAAAAATGCTAACAGTTTAGAGTTATGCAATAGGCATAAAGTAGGTATTTCCTATTATTTCGAGTTATAACAATAATATAAATTTTAAATTTAATTAATTTACTGTTTCTTTATTAGTACTATCTAAACTTTATATTAGTGAAAATGCTAACAGATACGTAATGTGGAACAATGGAAAACTGAAAATGGCTCGTAACTCTTTCAATAAAATATTTAAGATTTCAAATCATTTCCTATACGCATACAGGGATTAGTTATACCTTACAACAAAAGTTCTAACAACTATGTATAATGCTGCACAGGTTATTGTATTTTTACATTGTGATTTGCGAAATATTGAATTTAAGTTTATAAATTTGCGCCTACATATTCGAAATAATAAACTCTACCACCATACAAAAGTTTAAACACTTATGTGCTATGCTAGTTTAATAAATAAAATATAATTGGGTATTGCGGGGCGCGTTGACACTCCACTCCGAATGTATTGAATGAGGCGCGAAACCATTTCATTACTGTCACATCAGTATTTAAACCTCGTTCATAATTTCTACCTTCTTTGTTCCTATAAAAAGAATAAGAAAGAAATATTCACAGAACACGGAATAGTTGTACCTGCCGTGCTGACAGTATATCGAGATGACAGAATAATAAAATTCTCCGTATCGTGAAACTTTGACAGTCGTTACGGGTCGTCAGAAATCCGAAAGTCTGCGGCCACCCTAAAAAAAGGGTACCGTATTATCCAGTAGGATTACCGTATAATCTGGGTTGGCAGGGTAGGCAGTCACTTCATATAAAACACTGGTATTCAGATGCGTCTGGTTCGACTGAAAACAGTGGAAGTCAACCCCAACATATTAGGAAAAAGTCCAAGCAAATGCCTTTTCCAAACAGATGTGACAGTAGAAATATCAAACATCTTATAACCGGTGCAACTGTCACATAACTAAATTGACTACATCACTGGTCCTAAGAAGACCTAATACAATAAAGGCAGTTTTACCCACTAACCCTTATTGGATGACACTGTAACCATGATATGATATATGCTTATACAAATCGATGTATTTATGTTTATAAAATATTACCTACTCATTTTTTTTATTCAGAATCAATATAGTAGCAACCCTAGTGAGTCCGGCAAGTTTAAGTGTCAATTTTGTGTTACGCTTACCAAGATTTAGAACATTTTTTATTTTAAAGTTAGATAAATTTTACATAATCGTGTCTATTGCGCCCTATCTATTAGTTTTTAAACTCTATTATAACGAAAAATCGGCACCACGTGACCTTACCACACGATTGCTGTACATCAAAACCTAGTAAATGCCATAAAATATTACATTCCAGGATAGCGCAAAAATATTATTTAAATTAGCCTATGGAATGTCATCTTGTGTTAGGTAACTTAACGAAAAAAAATAAATAAGCGAGTACTAAACAAGGCTTACGGGTGAACTGTACGTAATAACACAAATGAAATTAATGGTGTCCTAAATCTATTAAATATTTTACATATCTCTAAACAAGATAATTCAATACCTATTAAGTACCGGACATTTGCTAATTTAAGGTGTTTTTACAATTTGAAGGGACTTTCCTATTGTAAATAATGATAAAATTTATTAATTAAAGCACCAAATCTCAATTCAAATTATAAATTTCCTGGTTAAAATTACACAGTCCATCGCAGCATATCAAAACTCATTAAAATAATATAAATAAGATTATCAGGGTATAAAACCATTATAAAAATATGTCACCTACTGCGTTCTTATATGGGGCAGTCGTACAGTACCAGACATAATTTTAATATTTATTCGATTCGCACGGGGAAGGCTTGTATAACACATGCCAGATTACCTATTTTAGTGATCGTTATTAACGTAGCAATAAGGTTGCATTCATAGGCAAAATAACAGTGAAAGATCTGTCAGATACTAGACGCCAGTTTGAAATAAGAATTTGCGCTGTAATGTTTTTCTAAAAATTATCAGAAGAGTCCGTTTATGATGTGGGCCTCTGTGGTCTGTATGGTTCGAAGAATTTATACTGATCGTACATACCTACACCGCGCCCCGCAATACCCAAATTGTATTTGATTATTAAACTAGCATAGCACATAAGTGTTTAAACTTTTGTATGGTGGCAGAGTTTATTATTTCGAATATGTAGGCGCAAATTTATAAACTTAAATTCAATATTTCGCAAATCACAATGTAAAAATACAATAACCTGTGCAGCATTATACTTAGTTGTTAGAACTTTTGTTGTAAGGTATTACTAATCCCTGTATGCGTATAGGAAATGATTTGAAAACTTAAATATTTTATTGAAAGAGTTACAAGCCATTTTCAGTTTTCCATTGTTCCACATTACGTATCTGTTAGCATTTTCACTAATATAAAGTTTAGATAGTACTAATAAAGAAACAGTAAATTAATTAAATTTAAATTTTATATTATTGTTATAACTCGAAATAATAGGAAATACCAACTTTATGCCTATTGCATAACTCTAAACTGTTAGCATTTTTGTACATAGCGTTGAATTCACATAAGGTATCCACCCAGCGAAAATAAAAAACTTTTGAATTATCAAAGGGCATATTCTTCTGGCTACTGGACTATATCACATTCCATTATGGTTTGAAAAAGCAGCGTGCCCAACCGCAAGGTAGGTATCTATTCTATCTTAGCTACTTGGTTTATTACTTATTCACTCGCACTTAGTTACCCAAAAACAAAACCAACAAAAGCCTACAAAAGTTCGGTTCGAAACCTTGTCTTCCTAAAGGTAGGTTTCGAACCGAACTTTTCGAAGATATTTGTGAAATTTTGGACGGCAATATCAGTCAAGACGAGGCAGGCAAACAGGACAACCAATTAATATTTCTAATCAATCAATGTAGATCATAATTTTAAAGGCTTTTGTTGTTTACGAGTTCAACAATCTAAAGAAGCGACAGCCTCATTACATATGTTTTTAGATTAGATAAACAATCACTTATTATTTACTTGAATATGTTAATAACATTGCCATTTGTGGCTTGCAACGTCGCTTTCAGGGAAGCCACACCTACTGTGCAACATGTCGGCGATATTGTAGAACAAAGATAATAAATACTAGGTACTTTCAAAATAATAACGATTTATCAATATATTTGCCTCGCAACGGATAATAAATTAATAAACCGAATTTATTCACTGACTTACAACCTTTTTGCGAAATGGAAGGAAAGAACGGACTTTATCTACATTATAGACATTATAGCTGTCGCTATATTTTTGTCGTAGATAGTCATTAAATAAACATAATAAAATGTGTATTAAAAAATATTCGGTATAATTATCTTCCTGTTCTTGTCCCATGTAACTTGCAGTCGGTGCAACAGGTTTTTTCCTCCTATTAACCTGTATGTTGATATCATCACTTCCTCACACATGCCATCTTTAGCTTCCCTCAACTCTTCATCCATGCACATTTTATTCGACACTATTTTAGTCAGAGGCATTTCATCCCTTCTGATCATGTCATGAGCATACCAAGACGAACAATACCTTTTTTTCACTACCTTGTCTATTATGTAACACATTGCCTGAGAAATTCGTTTCGAAATATGAACATTTAGACACAAGAGGTAAAAAAAAAATATATAATAACAGTTACGAAATGACTTTCGTATGGAGTTTGATATCACAAAAATTCGTGTTATAATGTAAACAATATTTACAGAGAAAAGCGATCACTGAACATTGATATGAGGATAGGCGTTCACTCAGGGAAGATCCTTAGTGGCTTGATCGGTATCAGGAAATGGCAATTCGATATTTGGTCAAAAGATGTTACAATAGCTAACAAAATGGAATCCACTGGGAAATCTGGGTACGTCAAACCATCTTTTAATAATTCAAAAATAAAGTAAATCTATAGGATATTCATGAAACACGCGTAGACACTATTGACATCAAAAGTAAATTATAAGCATAGTATTGATTTCGTAGAAATTTATCCCTGTCAAAGATTTACTTTTACCCTTTACGAAAAATGCACTTTTTAGCCTGCGGTTTTCTCTCTCGAACTCCAGCTACAATCGGCGGGTTCTACTCGTTGCAATCGTTCTGAAACTCCTAAATTCACATGAGTGTTGAACCAGCCAGAACTTTTTTCTGCCAGCCTTTATATTGGTATGATTACCTGCAGCGAGCATACTTATACAGTATTATACTAAGATAACACTACTATAACTGTACGTGTACATTCATATACAAATATTGTAAGTCGACAACAAAAATAATGGTACACAATAATCCATAATAATATAAACATGACGTCAATGCAACCGATAACAATCTCGTAAATAGCAATGAGTAGACAAGACATGATATTGTTACAATAATCGTTTTGTTTCAGAAAAGTGCACGTGACTAAACAAACTCTCGAATTACTTCTGGAAAACGCCAGAGAATATATTATTGAACCAAACTTTGAATCTCAAAATGATCCTTTTATTTCGCAAAATAAACTGGAGACATATCTACTGTCAAGACCGGCAAGGGTAAATACGTCCTTGATAATTTTGAAGATTAATGAAACAACTAAAAACAACCTTCAGTTGGTAATATGAAAGAACTATTTCTTTTCAGGCTCTTGAATACAAGCCGTTTCGGCGAGCATCAGTCGGATTCAACAAAATAATAACAAAAACCAACACATCCACTAGAGTAAGTCCGATTCATGCATTATTTATAAAAGACATTATCACACAATAATTTGCTATATTATTTCTGTATTTCTAGTAGCGAGCGGAAAATAGACACACAAATAATTTTCGAAGAACCACAACGTTCATGGATGAGAATTTGGTGGAATACCAGCAAATGTTGAAAGCAGCTGACGCTCAAATGGCAAAGGAAATTGAAGATATGACAAACGGCAAGTAAGTTCAAATCCATTTCAACTGAGAATTGTTCGTTGCTATAAATATATGTATTTTGTGTTTTATAGGGCTAATACATAGCCTTATAAAACACAAAATGCTTGGCTTTGCCTTGCTTACCAAAAAACAAATTGTATGGGTAAGATTTTATTTTCGACTAGTCACTCAAAAACTGATTATTTCAGGGAACATTTCCGGAATGAGTCTAAGCTAAACAGATTCACATTGATGTACAAGAACTGTCAAATGGAAAAGAAATTCCTGCTGCTACCAGACCCACTTTTCAAGTATTACATCACGTGCTGTCTAATCATCTTCGTATTAATGTTGTTGATAAATGGATTGACTACGATGTGGTAAGTCACTTTTAATACTATTTTGGAAAAGTAGCCATCAGACTCGATTGACCCAGGGGTTTATCGTCACAATAATTCTGTATTCGTCATTCTAGGTTCAAAGGCTTTAAATGGTACGCTTGGACGCTACTTAGTGCTCTCCTACTTGGACTCATTTTAATGCAACCCTTTACTTGGTTCCAATTTCTCTGGACCAAGTATAAAGGCTATGAAGAGCCGCGAAATAAGTACCTGCGATGGATGTACGACATTTCTGCTAAAATTATTAAATCAGCTATCATAAGGACTGTCATATACCTTGTAATAAGTATTGGACTTGCAGCGACTTCTGTGGTGAATGTCATCGCGTGCAGAGAAGTTGAGGTGCCCGAAGGTGAAACTGTTTTGTCTAACTGCATATCGTCGTGGGTAATCTCATTTCTATATACATTTCTTCTATTTGTAACTATTTTTCCTTCTGCATGTTTCACAGTAAACTTTCTTTGCAGCATGTGACTCAGTGTTGGGGTCTGGCCTTGCTTTTGAACTTCCTGTTTAGCAGGGTTTTCTTCATCTTTAAATGGATCGTCGCTGGTGGCATGACATTCTTCTACTTATGGATCGTATGGGAGATCAAAACGTCTCTTTTTATCGACGACGTCACCTGGAATGTTGGATTGGATCCCAGAATATCTCACACCTTAGCTGTCATCGTTATTACTGTAACTTTGTACTGGATTGATAGAACTACTGAGTACAGGAACAGATTGGATCACTTGTGGCAATTACAGCTAAGTGCAGAACAAACAGAGGCCGAGACTATGTTGAAAGTAAATAACATGCTACTGGAAAACATTTTACCGGCTCATGTAGGTGCGTAGAGTTTTAATACCATCTGTTCTTGACATTAACTGGAAGTTATTCAATTGTATATATTTTTTATTTTCAGTACAAGTGTATCTGAACTTGAACAGGTCTTTAGATGAGTTGTACAACGAGAAGTATGACAACGTAGCAGTAATGTTCGCATCTTTAACTGATTATAAACTGGGTGTAGAAGGCGATGCCGATATGAGTGACAAATTCCTCTTGAGCATCCTGGATGAAATCATATCAGATTTTGATAGAGTATGTAATTTATGACTTCCTTGACTGATGACTTACAACTTAATGTTTTCTTATTGATAATTTTTAACAAGACGTTTTCTCTTAGCTGTTGCTTGCGGGAACTTCAGATTACAAGGTAGAGAAAATAAAACTGGCTGGTTGGACATATATGGCTGCTTGTGGCTTGGACCCAAGTAGAAGAGAATCTACGGACTCTCTATCCAACGTCAGCATTCGACAGAACAGTCCATATGGTCGAGCCGTTGTGCTGACCATGGTAGAATTTGCTGCGGCAATGATGATGCAGGTGCAAAACTT
Source organism: Anorthoa munda (assembly GCA_945859665.1). NCBI lineage: Eukaryota > Metazoa > Arthropoda > Insecta > Lepidoptera > Noctuidae > Anorthoa > Anorthoa munda. Next base: position 10,867,808 of record OX243900.1, on the reverse strand, counting down.
CAATAGAGGTTCTTTCCAGAGCTTGAACTTGCGTATTGGTGAGTTTTAGCTGTTAATTTCAAATTTAAATGTATTTATTCGTGACACACAGGCAAATATTACAATAATCAGAAATATTGTTTCACTGTGCTGCCTTGCTGGGTATACAAATATGGTTTTCACAAAATGAATACTGAAATGGTTAATTAATTATATACCCACAAACAAGCAAAATTGCTAATTTAATACAACTGTTTCTGGTACTGTTTAGTAGGGTGATTATAAAAATTAAATTAATTATACAGGAATATCAAACGGTGAAGTGGCAGCTGGTGTAGTGGGCTCACAAAAGCCACTGTACGACATTTGGGGACATGCTGTGAACATGGCGTCACGAATGGACTCCACGGGCGAATCTGGAAAAATACAGGTAACCAACTTTGGTCTCCTTTGGGTTCTTTGATCAGTTTAATCCCATGCTTGATAAGACGGGGAGATGAAATTATGGTTTTTCTTACTGTTCTACTTTTCTTTTACGATTGGTTTCGCTTTGTGATTCAATACAGTTGAATCGTTTCTTTGAGACTCATCGAGCTTCATTGCCTTGGCACTTTACTGGTGTTTACAGGCTTACAGAAGTAACAGCGATAGAAACTAGTTGTATGATTTGTATCCTCAAATGTCTTTATAAAAATATCTGATCTAAAATTATACACATATTCTATCAATTTAAAATGTAATCTGCAATAACATTAAAATGTTTCCTTTCAACCAGGTGACTGAAAACACAGCCATAATTTTGGATGAATGTGACATCCTCACGACCTGTCGCGGCGAAACTTTCGTTAAAGGGGCTGGCTACGTCAAAACCTACTTCGTTCCCCTCGACGAGAACTTCAACCTAATCAAGAAGAAGAACAGCATGGACTTCTACAGGATCGAAGACAGGAGTCGGTACTTCGCTATTAGAGCTAGCAAATTCAGTAATAATTCGGGCAGTTCTAGTGTTTATGGATATTCTGCGTTCGATGTACGGAGGTTATCGTACAATAGTGCAGCTACAGATGACAGTGTGGATACAGAACATGCTAGAACTGCTACTCCCGTGGATGATCCGTTGGATGATCAGTTGGGTGATCCAATGGATGATCCGGTGGATATTCCGGTTTATTATCCAGTTGATCCGAGAGAAATGTTGACAGACTTGGATGATGCAGATGTAACTAGTGTATCAACTGAAAGCGAAATCAAAGAGACTCGTTGCTGACGAATGGAAAATTTAGATTTCTAAGTTAGATGTAGTGTTCCGTTCTCAAACTGGCCAGCCAACGGAGACCAACATTTGTGATGCATGATATGACTTCGGTTTTTTGCTGTGGGCTGTAAACAGCCAACACTCTTTTTCTCACAAAAAAGTTACGGGATTAGAGATATATTTTGATGTAGTTACTTATTTTGCATTGACACATAAGTTCTCCTTAGTTCTTCGTATTATAAATTTATTTATTTAAGCGAATAATCTATAGATTAGGTGCAATATAACGTAGATATTACTTCGTTAGGCTTAAATTAGCATAGCAGACCGTATAACTTATGAGTTAAGATTTTTTAACTGGAAAATTCTGATAATAAGTGTTAATATGCATTGAGTTTTAAATTGTTTTACAACGACAAACAAAGTACAAACTTTGTACAATAAAAAAAAAAATTTATCAATACATCGACGAATTGTATCCCTTTAAGATACATTGTTGTTACTATTTAAACAGGATAAAGACTTGCCCTAAAATAACTTAATAATACTAGTTGAGACCTAAATGGAATGCCTGTTGGATTTTTAAAAACAACATTGCAATTTTGTTGTTAGAGTCTGGCAAACGAAAGTAGAGACTGAAAAAGCGCGGCAAATTTAAAAAAATATCAGCATAGCAACCCACTAGTATGAAATACCTGGAATAACCTAATTTGATACTTTAGAAATTTTACTTCGATTGAATAAAATACTATAGGAACTATAAGTAGGTAATACTTTAGATAAAATATGTATTTATCAATCTGAATAATAAGAAAACAACAGTATTCTATAATAATTTTGGTTTATTCACTACCATAATCGAAATCTGAATCTAAGACTTCCATGTAAAAAGATTCTTTAAGGGTACACTAGTCGACGGCACGAACTATTTTGTGCGCGGGGTTAAAATGCGTGCTATATCAACCGACAACACGTGCGGAACAGATAGATGCTGTTATGAGCAGTAAGAAGCTGGTACGCGTGCAAATACACACTTTTGCAAATTTGTAGCGAAATGGATGATGATTTAGAACGAAAACGAGCGCGCGAAATTTTATGAACAGACCTTTGGGTGTCTGGATATCATGAAAAAGCGACTCAATTTATTTGTTCAAAATAAAATTATTTGCATTGTTGAACTACTAATCTATCCCTGTATGGAGGCCGTTTTTCAATTTTCCTTCTTCTTATGGTACTTATTTGCGCCAAAAGATGCGTTAAAATGAGTGTTAAAATATGGAACTTTCGAAGCTCATAACTTTCAAGTAAATATTTTTTTTTCTTTTTTGCTTCCATACAGGGCATCATTATCTATGAGACAAATTGATATCATTTTTTATTTTGAACGTACATCGTCAAACAGTGGAGTAAAAGCCAGACTACGTTTGTATGGAAAAATTTTCGACTAGTGTACCCTTAAGTCACTGGAAACATCTTCCTCCTGTTGTTTTTCTTGATTTCTAGACATCATGCGAAACAACAACTCGCGTAATTCACTTTTAATTGTTTTATTAATTTTTCACTGAATAAATGCTATTATCAAGACCTCAACAGTTGAGGTTGACATTAGTATAGCATTGCCATATAAAAAGCTTGCAAATAATTCGAGTGCCTACTTTCGTTTGTTAAACTCTAGTGAAATAGAGCAATAACATGATATACCTATTTGTTTCAAAGAACTGACACATCTATTTTGTTAACTTGGGTGTATTTTATACAAAACGAAATGTATTTTAACTAGGTATGTTTTAGAAACTTTGCAACCACCGACCGCCATGAAAATACCTCAGAAAATAAAGAATAAACATAGTATTATTTATTGACAATTATTTCAGTAACCTATTCCTATCTTATCTGCTAATTACATGAATCTCGACGCCTGTACTCTGTATCTGAATTTATTTAAAGTAAGACTGGCTCATGACGTCAATCAAAGATTAATTTAGTGAACGTGTTCATCATTAAAATGATGAAATTTAAAAATTAAAGTATCGTCAGAACGTAATATCTGACATGACGGATAAAAAAATCATAATAAACGCAAATAAAAAAATCACGAGAAGAAAAACATTTTTTCTGTACTCCTGCGTGATGATTGCGGAAAGTGATCATCAAAAAAAAAAAATTAGGGCAGCAGACAAATGCCTGAACAATTTGGAGTTGAATATTTGCCAAACTCTACTTAAGGGTGAGGCCAAAAAAACGTAATTGTATGAGTTGTGAGTGGCATTTTATGTGTGCCGTAAAATAAATTCTACTGCATTACATACACCCATTTTGAACAGGGCAGGACTTTAGTATGAAACCGAATGCAGCGTAAATTCTGCGACTCATTTTACGCGACTCATAGCTCAAAAAATTACGTTCTAAAATACGCCTGCTGTTAAAGAAAGAAATATGATATTTTAGAGATTTGGGCATAGACAGTGACTGAGGTGTTTCAAAACCTTTCAAGTAATATGCATACCTGACGACAAAAATATCATGAAGTGTTGAATCCGTACAAGTGACAGAGAACACCAACATTCGGGCGCTAAGAATTTTTATATTTTTTCTGATATTGTTGAGTTTGCGCGTCTTTCTTTGAAGGCGATGCGGACAATTTTTTTGATGTCCATGAGTTCTTCCACTCCCCCTTTTTACCCGACTGCCGAAGGAGGGTAATGTGTTTATCAGTCTATGTATGTATGTATGTATGTATGTTTGTTCCTATGTGGCGTTCTAGAGACCAAACGCGTTGGCCGATTTTGTTGGTTCTTACGTCAAACGATTCGTCTTAACCCTGCGAGTGTCACTGGCTACATTAAAATTAAAAATAGAAAAATGGCGGATTTTGGGCGCCATAATGTGGGGGCCCTATTTTTTTTTTCTTCCCTACCTATCGTGTAGGGTATCAAACTAAAGGGCTTTAAGAGGTGATTTCAAAAATATATAAAACTTAAATATTTAAATGTACCTAATTCTAAAAAATATAACTAAAAAGTTATAAATAAAAAACTTCATTAAAAAAATCAAAATACCCGACTGCTTAAAAGGCGAACTAAAAAGATGTAAACAAGAAGAAAATCATGCTGTGCAGTCGGAGGATACATCTGGTTTTGGTCAGCCAACTCGCGAACATGTATCCTCCGACTGCACAGCATGATTTTCTTGAACTAGCTTCTGCCGCGTGAAAAGTTGTTTTATCAACCCAAGGGAACATGGCACAGAGATAGATTATAATATATCTCTGTGCCTTTCATCCAGATCCTTTCAGCCGTTCGTAATTGAATAATAACAACAACCCAAACTTTCGCATTTATAATATGTATTAGTAAGATTATTAAAACTTGTATATTGAGACTACGTTACTAACTAATTCATATAACTAACTTGTATATTATTAGTCCATGACACATTTACGTTGAAAGTCACAATCACAATAGCAAATATTTTGATCGATAAACATTTTCCGTATAGGACAAAACATTGCAATAACGTCGTTAAAATGGATTAGAGTTTCTACTTATCCAAGTAGAAGCAGGATTACAATTAAGCCTAGTATTGTAGTTTGTTGATAAGTCCGAGAAGGTTTGATTTTAATTGTATTTTACCTTATTAGTCATCATAAAAATAAGATAATGGGAATTTCCTCAAACAGTAAACTAAAGACACAAAAATAAAAATCTCTATCAAACCCTTCAATGGAGTTACTGCCGCCTTCTATGCAGATTTTTTTTACAAACTAAGTGAACTCTATAAAGATACTGCAATGAAAGCATAGGCACCAGTATATTAGGTTTTATATCTTTAGCGAATTCATTTAATATTTTTTTCGACTCGACACTAAAAAAGTTGACACATACCTACCTATATTTTTCTAATAAGTACTTACAACCCACGCAAAAATGTTACGCTCCTCTGAAAAAAAAACAGTGCAGATTAGTGGTGTAAGGCTTCGTTCTAGAACCCGCAAGCGATCTACTTAGCGTCCGCCCGCCCCAGTGTCCGCCCACTATTTTCACGGACACCTCGTCGCTTTTCAAAACCAAGACGTGTTTTACCATCTAAGAGACGTGAGCTGGTGTAGTTTTTTCGAAGAACTTCCATATTTTGGTGAGTGTTTTTCCAATACATTGCTACTTTTGTTTTTAACTGTGTGTAACTTTCTGCTTCGCTAAATTCTTCTAATGTAATTACTTACTAATAAGCCGTATCTAAAAAGATTTTTGGAAAATATTCTGATGCGAAACGCACAGAACCGATCAGTGTAGCGACGCTTGGGGGAGACCTATGTCCAGCAGTGAAGTCTTTCGGCTGAAATGATGAAGATGATGAATATATTCTGAACCACCCCGGCTCCATCCAGCTCTTTGTTTAAGCTCTGTCAATCGTCTGAACACGGTGTGTCCAGCCTTTTAAAATCAAATTGAATTTGCTTGTCACCAGAAAGCTCACGATAGGCAAGAAAATTTGCCTGAGGCACTCGTGTTGACTTATTCATTATGAAAGTCGAAGAAATGATTTTAATGATATAGGCAGCAATATATTTGTACAACCAGTAACATATAAGATCCTACTATGATTATAAACCTAGAGAAGCTTGATTCCACAGCCACGACCAAATTCGAATTATTCTATTAACTCTTATTATTTCAGCTATCCTATCACAACAAAATGGCTGAAGAACCAGAATGCCAGCTGCGTCGACGAAAGGTGTCTGGCAATCCTAATCTGCAACTGAGCTTTGATGTGGAGTACCTGGTCAGTGACGGTAACCCTGACCAGGGTACGCCTTCCCCTAGCAATATTAGACGCCTGGCTCATCACAAACAGAAGTCTTCGTCTTCCGCTCTCCTTGACTATAAGAATAAGCAGCAGTCTTTTGATATTCAGGTCAGTAAATTTTCCAATTTTAAGGGTCCTTAACTGAGACTGTGCCCGTGGTAGCAACGCGGTATCGAAGGGAAGGGTGTGGTGACATGTCAGTCATTCATCCGTTGACGGACCTCAACACACCTTCGGAAGGAACCGCACAGCCGCGTAAGGGTACGTTCACACAGAACATCCGTACTTCTAGGATCGTTTTTAACGGATCCGTCGTTAGGTACTAAAGGTGATGACGCCGCATTTATAGTACCGTCTTAACGGATTCGTCGCTACTGGGGTTCAAATTCACACCACATTTAGTCAGTGTACCACCAACTTTCAAACAAAACGGATCAGTATTTACCCGACTGCCGAAGGAGGGTAATGAGTCTATGTATGTATGTATGTTTGTTCCTATGTGGCGTTCTAGAGACCAAACGAGTTGGCCGATTTTGATTCTTACGTCAATTGATTCGTCTTAATCCTGCGAGTGTCACTGGCTACATTAAAATTGGAAAATACAAAAATGGCGGCTTTTGGGCGCCATTTGGTGGGGACAAAAAAATTTTTGGCGATTTGAGGCGATTTCAAAAATATATAACACTTATATGTTTAAATGTACCTAATGCTAAAAAAAATAACTAAAATGTTGTAAATAAAAAAAAAGTTAAATAAAAAAATCAAAAAACCCGACTGCTTAAAAAGCAAACTAAAAAGACGTAAACAAGAAGAAAATCATGCTGTGCAGTCGGAGGATAGGTATGTATCGATTTTCTTCTTGTTTACGTCTTTTTAGTTTGCTTTTTAAGCAGTCGGGTTTTTTGATTTTTTTAATTAACTTTTTTTATTTAATACTGTTGTGTGTGTGAACTCGCTCATACAACTACCTACACCATTACCCAATAATAAAAACGTATACGATAAAGCGGATCCGCAAAACGAACTGCTGTATTTTTGTCAGAGCGGTATTTTTTACAACTGGAATACCGTCATGTGTGTGAACTCGCTCATAAAACTACATACCTACACCAGCGCCGAATAATAACGTATACGATAAAGCGGACCTGTAAAACGTACCTCTGTGTGAACGAGCACTTAGGTCCAGTTTTATATCCGTACTCAACCAATGGTTAAATATGCTAACCAATGGTTAAATATGCTAACCAATGTATAATATGCTAACCAATGGTTAAATATGCTAACCAGTTTTAGTAAATTTCAGTAAAACACAATTTTTCTTCAGCTGTTAATCTCACAAATGGTCAAATAAGTTGAAGAGTTAATTATTTGACCATTTGTTACACCAACAATTGACGAATTTAACCATTGATTGAGTTAACTACCAATCAAAAACCTGCACCTTAGTCTAAGTTAATCAGTAGATTTAGGATTATGTGGAGCGACCATCTTCGCAAGGTAGCTGGAAGTATCAGGATTCTTAAGACTAGCTAAGGATCCAGTTAAATAGCGTCCGATTGGAGAATATAATTTATTCAGACAATAATACAGAATATCATTAAATATGGCCAAATTGGCCATTTTAGTAAAGATCAAGTTCTCATTTGTTTTAATCGCTTTTCCAGGTGGAAGAGTGTGAAGAGGAAGAAATAATAATAGAGAGTGACGATGATGACGAGGATAACGCCGAAGGTGGTGACGACCGTTCCATCACGCCGACGCCAATTCAAGACTTCGGTGCCAACACCGTTTACACTGAAAAATGTAAGTTGTTTGACAAATTGTATGGCAGTTATGAAGTGCGCTACTCGCTGCGCAGTAACCCACCTTGTCTTCCGAGGGGCCATTGATTTTATGCAGGATCATTCACGGCCACGCACGGTAAACAACTGAATCGTGCAGCTAATGTGGCAAATATCTGCGTGAACATCCTACGTATCAATGGATAGTAGACTTTATCCTTGTATTTGAGTTCCTCATCATTATTCGACCATTATAAAACCTGCAGCTGAGCTGGACCAATTCTGCTGCATCGTTTTGGCCAACCCCTGAGACACCTCCTTTACCACAGACAAAAACCTCGCAAGCGGGGCGGCAGGTTAATTTTCGGCAAATTAAAAAAAATAAACAGGATCATTAGGACGTGACACAATCTCAGCTTCCATTTAAAAAGTAGGGCAAAGCCGGCTGGTTCAAATGAAGGTCAGTTGGACCTAATTGAATTTGAATGTTACACAAGGCTAGGTTTAGCTGTAATCCTATTACGCTGTCTGTCTCTGGTATGAGGGTTATGAGTCATTTTCATTACCTTTGAATATATTTTGTAGGTATTTAGGAATGAAGACTCGATATTATTTTGCTTTTGCCTTTTCCACATGCAGCAATATTGCGAGGTTTTTCATTTTAAAAAGGTTTCTCTTCTTTGTTAAACCAATTTTACTCTAAAGCAACCAGTAGTTTAAGTTGTGTCTCAATAGTGTTAGATCCTGTGCCGCTTTTCTTGAAGTTCTACGCTCATTTCAGCTTTTTGACCGTATTAACACAATAGTTGAAATCAAAATGATTTAATTAACGCCATATATAATAAATAGAAAAGGTTGCTCTAAAAAAATGGTCATTCTTTATTGCGTCTTATCATGAAGATGAACTTTTTGTCCAAATCCTTTCATGTATAAATACAATGACAATTATTACATTATTATTACAATGATCTTCCTTTTGTTGATTTCAGGTCCACAATCCAGCGACTTCCTGAGGGTAAAACCGGTGGAGACCGACTGCTACACAGACGTTTCAGATGCAGACTCCGACGAGGAAGATAACTAAGCTATTTATTAATTAAATAGTCGAGAGCAATGAATTATTTAAAACATCTTTCTAATACTGTTTTAAACTAACATTTTGTGAATTCGCGTTGAAAATATATAAGTCAATGCTTTGGTATTTATGTGTTTTAATTTAGGCCTTTTCCTGGGAATAAATCACTGTCTTCATCGCGTATTAGCCTTGAGCCCCTTTATGAGTAAAGTTACGCCAAGCTTAAGGGCCTACATACTCTTTAGTGCCGTAAAACGGTAACTTTCTAAAGCATTAACGCCTAGGTTAAAAGGTTTGAAAAAAAAAAAAAAAAAATGATTCATGTACATAATTTTGAACACAAGGTTTTTTCGTGTGACTAATAAATAGTTTTGCTTTAAAAAAATAATTAACAACACGATATTTTTTCGAAACTTTTGAAAACTCCTCCAAAACGACTTGGATGTTTAAAAATATTTTTATTACACAGAGAAATTGATGGCTGGAATTTTTTCATAACTAACATAACATATGTAAACCAAATAATATTTTGCGTACAAAACTGTTCAAAAGGAGGTTCAATATTGATATTTTGGCATCGAGCGGGCGCACGGCCAGTACTGCGTTAACATTGGGGCGTATATAGCGCCTTAAACTTTGAAAAAAATGATCCAAGGTGTAACTTTACTTTATTTTAGTTGTGTTTGTGTTTAAGGGAGTTAGTGTTTCGAGGCTGACTGTGTATAAAATCACGACGCTTTTGCAATACGGTACATGGCACCAGCTTTGCGTCACAAAACAAGGTTATTCTTCAAATAATTGAATAAGTTCTTCGGAACAGAGGATTTAGACAAAGGGCATTCTCTCAACGAGAGCGTCGCGATATCGATTGAATGAATGTCAAAAATGTACGGAATGTTTCCTTCTACGGGTTGCATAGGTATCTTGCAAGAGCCAAACGATAATAATTATTGCGCAATCCGAATTATGTATCAGCGATAGCCACACCATAGCAATTTGTCGTCATTGCTGCCTATGGAACAATTACTTAACTAAAATGTTCATTTGAACGCAGGGTGATCGCGATTATGGCGAGCAAATTTGGCTGTCAAATTGTGATTAATAATTTATCTCTTATTTTTGGTCGATTGCCAACCGCTCCAAAATTGCTAAGTACATAAGTATTAGTCTTTGGCGGTTGTTTTTTTTCGAAATTATTTCATTTGACAAACAGCGAGCGATCAATTGGTTACGAAATCCCAATGTTTATGAAATATAGCGATCGATCGCGCGATGACCGCGTGATTGCTGTTACATACGTAACAAGCCAAACGCTATCGAAATGTCACTTGATCAATACTTTGCACTTTGGCGTTTCGACAATCGCCAGCGGTGATAGAATAGAATGCCATTTTGTGGAGAACCTCAGGCTTAGATAAAGATATCTAAGGCCTCAGGTGTAAAAATAAACATAGGTACTTTGTAAATAATTTGGTAGCAAAAAAGACGATGCAAAATAAAAAAACCTTTGTTATTTTCATGATTTTTATTGCACTTTTAAAAATCATCTTGATTGTATAATTATGTCGATCTATACACACAATAGTAATTACAATAAAACAATACAAATAATTTATATAATGTTGCATTTTCGGGGTTCTTTGCATAATCTGTACTTCAATAAAATATTCTGGAAAATAAACTATAGAGAGTATAAACATCTTGAAACAGTAACCTTATGAGACTTAAAGAATACATTGGATAGAAAGAAAGATTCAAGACTTTTTATACATAATTTGAAATATATAAAATATTCAAGAAATCACGAACAAACGATGCCTACAACACTGTCAATATTTTACCCAGAAATAGAATTAGTAAAAAAAAACCATTCACATCGATATTATATTACTGACCAATAAAACACCTGAAGGGACTAGCACAAACGCTTCCTCCGAGTCATCTTGATAGCTGCTTTATTAATAAATAAATAATCCATACAATATTCGCTGGAGCAAAAAAAAAAATTATAAACAAACCATAAAAATGGTTTTTACAGTGTCTTCTTGAAATGTGGAGATGTTTATTTCATACAACAACCAAATACACATGCACAAAATATGTCCAACATTAAAATTATTATTTACTTAATTGCATTTTACAACAATATCAATAATTTGAATGTATAGACAAAAAAATTGGTTTGATTAAAACCATCGACATTAAAAAGCATCTCGAAAGCCTGGAGTTTAGAACTATTAAGATAATAAATTAAAGAGTGCTACAAAAGTAAGGACCTTGCATTGTAAGGTTGTATTTTTAAAAATAGTCCGATTATAACTGTTTGACGTTTGTTTGTTTACGTTTTATTTTTTGCTTTAGCGAAGAGAGTATAGGTCGCAAGTATCAACTGTCATTAATATTTTATTTATAACATCACGCCTATATTTTTCAAAGGGGTAAGCAGGTGCACCTATAGTAAACCCACATTTCATCAGTTAGGGACCGTTCAAGTATTACGTAAGCACTATGGGGGCAGGGGGGTCTATGCTTTGCTTCGTTTTGATGACAAGGGGGGTGGGGAGGTCTATATGGCGATTACGTCAGCAGTAATTATTTATATTTTTACACATATGGCAACCCACACATTGTCTATGCTTGAAAACGAAACGCATTTTCGGGGATTCCCACAAATAATGAATACGTTTAGGTACTCGCTTAGAACCAAGTAGGGGAATTGAATCTCATGAATCAATAAAAAAACAGAAGACTTACATTAAAAGAAAAATGCATACACCAATGTTTACGTAAACTTGTGAGGGGGGAGAGGTAAGAGCATTGCTTGCTTTTGCTGACTGGGGGGGGGGGAAATAATTGTAATAAAAATGCTTACGTTATACTTGGACGGCCCCTTATATTTAAGTCTCATATAATAGGGGGAGACCTCTTGTCACCAACCAGGCACAAATTTAGACTCCAGGATGCTAGGATAAAATCCGGATAGTTGCCACACTTGTTCAAATCACTCTATATCACTGAGTACAAAAAGCAAAATACTTTATTTGTAAAATTGGCCGGTACTTTGGATTTTTTATCTACAAATTTATGAAAAGTAATAAACATTATCTATACTCATATTATAAAGAGGAAAAGTTTGTGAGGTTGTAGGGGGTAATTTCTTGATCTACTGAACCGATTTAGATGAAATTTGGCATGGAGGTAGTTAGAGACCCTGGGATGTCCTTATAGGATAGTTTGTATTTGGGATGATAAAACACTTTTTACGCGGGCGAAGCCGCGGGCAGAAGTTAATGTTTAATATGCATTTAGTATTAACGATTATTGCAAACCTCTATATTTTGGGACATCTATCCCACATAGGAGATAGTTGCCTAATCCATGCAAATTACGTTTAGGACAGATAATTTACAAAGATTACAACGGGAAACAGCAAGTCTATCCCGCAAAAACTTTGATCGCATTTTGCCTTCCCATGCAATCGGACTGAAACATGAGATACGGTCAACTTAGAGGTAGCTGGAGAATCTTTCGATAGATTAATAAAATAGCATGCGTTTCATCCGTGAAAATAGAGTAATTACAATCGGGGCAACTATACCCCTAGGGCAACTATACGCCTGAGGCAACTATACCCCTGCGGCAACCTGGTTTTACCCTACCTACTGAGAAATTGCAGATGAAAATACCCAATAACACTTTGCCCGACTCGGGCATCGAACCCAGTACCTCATGCTCAGCAATAGCACTTGCGACCACTAGAGGCCAACGAGGCAGTTCTGTTAAAATATTATTTTCTATAACTACACTAGTTTGATAATAGGAAAATGTCTATGTACTGAGAAGTCAAATTCCGGGGGGACCGTCGAGTCCCGTTTGTGTCCTCCAGCTAATAATTTTAATACTACGAAGTTTGTTTTGGCTACCTTCAGAAGATCTTGGACCTGAAAAAAAATATAACATTTTGTTTATTAATCGACTTCCAAAAAGAAGCTCTTTTTAGTAACGGTAATTATTATATGTTATGCTGGACCACTCATGATTTAAAACACACATCTTTATTACACTTACATGTACAGAGTGGCCAAAAAGTCGTGGATTAAACGCAACTAGGGGTTAGATGGGCCATCAGCTGCAAAAAAAATCTACAGGAGGTCGTTAAGGTCCTACCCCTGCAGAGTTATAATTTATTTTATGTTTAATTAATTTTGTATTGTTCACAATGGTTATGTTGATTTTTTAGTCCTAGAAAGTCATTAAAACCACTCATGAGCATGTGTTATACTTTTCAGATACCCTATTTAATGATCTAAAACTACTACACTTTTTGGTAAAGTATTTTCTTTTCACAGTGGGGGCCGAAGTAAATAAAAAGTTATGATTTGAGAAAAAAAAACGTAAATCTTAATATTATCTTCAACACACCCAATAAACAACCATAAATAGCATGTCTAACGTAAGGACTCAGCAGTACCAATCTAGTGAAAATTATAAAAAAGATACAGGATGAAGATATTTTCGAATTTTAATAAGAATTAGTAAAAAAGTCAATTTTCTCATAAAAACAAAATAAATTATAACTTTGCAGGGGTTGGCCTTAAGGACCTTCCGTAGAACAATTTTTTGCAGCTGATGACCCCATCTAACCCCTAGTTGCGTTTGAAAAACGACGACTTTTTGGCCAACCTGTATAATAAATTCAGTTCAAATCAACGGTTCGTTGGTAGCAACTATATATTGTCATCTACTTTATTGCCTAGCAAAGAGGGTGGTGATTTCCGTGGTTCAACAGTTACTGCAGACGGCGGTTGATTCAGCGTACCGATATTTTTGATCACCTACTAAACACTCGCATTACTTTGTCTAATAAGATGTACGGATATCCAAGAAAAGTGTTGAGGAGTTCCCTCGATTTCTCCAGGATCCCATCATCAGATCCTGATTTGATGACTATGGGACCACGTAGGCAGTTTAACCTTTCAAACAAAATAATAATTTACAAATCGGTCCAGGCGTCTTTGAGTAATCGGGTAAAATAAATTATGAAAAAATATTCCGACGAATTGAGAACCTCCTCCTTTTTTGAAGTCTGTTAAAAACAAACGAGCAACGATAGGTGGTCTAGTACTAGTCGCGGAGAAGTTGAAAACTGGAACATTGTCTCTCGTCTGCAATAAATACTACCTACCCTGTGGCGCAACATTCGTGCTAACTCGGAAACACGAATGTTACCGAAGCACATAGGTTAACCGTAGTTTATGATTACTTACTTCTTGGTCAGGTGTTGTGATGGTTTCGAGTAGAGTTCTAGCCTGCTGGAAATGTTTGCATCCACCGAGATACAGTATCACAGGGTTTTCGTATCTGTAAAACAAAAATGAAATATAATTCTGCTTATAAAGAGACTAGTTTTTTCCAGCGGATCAACCCGCGTGCTTGTCGGGTATTATTCCATGGGAATACACACTGGGATAAAAAGTATATAAGCCTTTATACTATTCCAGACAATTTCTATCTCTGTGCCAAATCTCATGCAGATCCGTTTAGCCGTTCTGGCGAGATTGAATAACAAACATACACCGAGATTGAGTAACGGTGCCGACGTACCTAGAGTTTTTCGTCTGATTAAGATGATTATTTTTTTGAAGTACTTCGATCGCGTTCGGTTCCGTTCCACGGCTATAGATGGAGTTAGTAGCAAGTAAAAAGGTTTTCTCGGTTTGTGACTATTATTTTCTTTAAATACAGTGACTATTTGTTTTTTGCACGTTTTTACAGTTCAATGAAACTGTACCAAAATGTGTGACTATACAAATTTAAAAAATCGAGTAATATGCCTCAGAAATTTTAAATCGCGTCATCTATTGGAATTAATTTAAATGATCCGTTTAAATAATCTTTGAAATGTAAATTAAGAGCCCATAATTTTGTGCTTAGGAGAGTAGATTAGGCAAGAAAATACAATTTTTATGATCAATCCTAAAAATGTTTATTTGACACACAATTCAATAACAAATCTATGCATATCGCGCCATCTAGTGACATTTATTTGAACCAAAATCTCTTTGTTAGCGCTGGACCGTGACAGGGCACTATAATTTGAATATAGACTATGTGCATAGTACTCACACAGGCATGCGTGTATGACAAAATGATGAACGTAAACGAATCAAAAGGAATATGTAAGGAACGCAACAAATATTTCTGCCTAGCACCACGAGTTTATGTATCTGTAATATTAAATTAGAAAATAACTGTTTATATACTCACTGTAGTGGCTGCGTCATCTCGCAGAACTCATGGTAGTGCACTTGTGGCGGTGTAAGCACGGAGAGCGGCGCGAAGCGATGCTTGTAGCGAACTGCCTCGTTGTCGAACTCCGACTGCGGCTGTCGAATCTTGCCTTGCAGCTTGAAAGCAACTAGCGCCTGGAAAATTAAGACATATTTTTAGTATCGCAAGATTAACGAGTCATACTCAGCAGCGGGAATATTTGGTTAACAGAACAGACTACGCAATCTAAAAATGATGAGGAGAAAAAGTGTTGATCGACCGATGCTGTTGTTAGTTTGAAATAAATCTTTTCTTACACTTAGACAAAAGTGTCACTTTTAGTTAGAATATTTTTAACAAACGGAAGCTGTAGTCCGTTTGCCAAACGTCCCTAGAACAAAAGGTTTCCAGAATATTCATTAACATCTGGATTAGAGATATATAATTTTATTTCATTTCATTTATTCATTAAACATTTTACTCTCGTCTCCATATGTTTTACCAAATTATGAAATAAATAAAAGCTAAAAACAATATTTAATTAAGGCCCGATACAATCTCACCATTAATTTAATCAAGTTAATACTGACAAAGGACGTCACAAGCCCCCACTCCTGAACTTTGATGCGCTCTATCTTTGTCATGTTTTATTTATGTGAAAAAGCAAAAATACGGGTCCAATATTATATGATAATCTCACTGACGGACTAAATAGAATTATCATTTTTGTAACCAGGAAACATCACTATTCTTGATTTTTATGCAATAACTATCGAACAGCAATAATTATTGTTGAAATAGAATAAATCCGAAATGGCGTCACTCGTAATTTAAAGCAAACCGTACCTTATAATATCCCCCGCACATATTCTGCATCACATTGCACAGTAGTCCCTCCCTCGCGTAAGGCCGCAC
Organism: Anorthoa munda; assembly: GCA_945859665.1. Lineage (NCBI taxonomy): Eukaryota > Metazoa > Arthropoda > Insecta > Lepidoptera > Noctuidae > Anorthoa > Anorthoa munda. Next base: position 10,851,727 of record OX243900.1, on the reverse strand, counting down.
TTTCTTCTTGCTCTTGCGTTGTTTGCGCGAATCCTTACTATCTCGCCTCGCGGCGTCGCCTGCCAAGTTCTCAGCTCGGCCTAATGCCGAGACTAACCACCCGTATAAGAACTCGTAGAGATACCTGGAATGCAATTATTGATTTCGTTAGTTTTTAAGATTATGAAGAAAGTTTAGTAGAAAATGGTAAAACGGGCGTCGCATTTTGGTGATTATCTTTTGTAATTTTGATTTGATGAAACATTTCATGAAGTTAGTCTATGTATACTGTGATTTTTAATTTCATAGACTAAACTGACAGCTGCCAGTGACCTTATTTTTTTAATTTGTTACAAGCACGGAGCATAGTGTTGTAGGTAAGGCTCAATCATAAGTGATTCATCTAATCGATGTTGACATGACTCCTCAATTTAACTTTACTAATTGGTGAAAATAAATGTTTCATGAATATAAACGTAATATATTTAAATATAACAGTATTCATACACATATTACATAAACTTTTATTGTGTTAAATATAAAATCAACAATAAAATAAAAGCGATCGATAAAATGAAGTCTGACATAAATGATTATAAACTAAATAACGGCCGCTAGTTTCTTAACAAATGTAATTTTTTTGCCGTGAAATTGTTCCATTTTCAATCTACTTCGATTTTCGATAAGCTTTCGATCACTCAGGATAGTCAGGATACAATACTATTTAAAAGTAACGATAAAGTGACAACCCCCCAAATGTCAGTTAAGTCTACGAAATAAAAAATCAGAGTATAGTTGTCTTTTAGAGGATTATTAGTTTAATACTAAATATCTCAATTTATTTATGAACATATAAACGACACGCCTGTATTCCCAAAACTCCTTATACTTCTTCACTTTTATTGAATTGATGTATTTATAGAGGTTGTTCAAATCTGGCAGAGAACTTTGCTTGCGCGATGTAGGATTTGTGTGACGTCAGATGGATTTTTGTAGTTTGTATTTGGCGGCATAGATGCCGCTACAACACGTTCACCTTAATAGTGCACCTGGCGTTGTGACGTCACTCTGATGTTTGACTCTCGCTATTGCAGATAACGCGGGGCGCCGGCTGGTAGGCGGGAGTGTGGCCGCTTTCCAACAAAGTGCACCGTTAAGTTGACCGTGTAGTACATATTATATAACAATAATAATAAGAGACAATTTCACCAGAAAATATAATAGTACTCGTGCACGCTGTACAGCTCCAGCTCGAGGCCGGACAGCAGGTAGGCGATCATGACGCGCAGCAGGTGGTACAGCACCCACGTGCCGAAGTAACAATAATAAGAGACAGACTCACCAGAAGATATAATGGTACTCGTGCACACTGTACAGCTCCAACTCGAGGCCGGACAGCAGGTAGGCGATCATGACGCGCAGCACGTGGTACAGCACCCACGTGCCGAAGTAACAATAATAAGAGACAGACTCACCAGAAGATATAATGGTACTCGTGCACGCTGTACAGCTCCAGCTCGAGGCCGGACAGCAGGTAGGCGATCATGACGCGCAGCACGTGGTACAGCACCCACGTGCCGAAGTAACAATAATAAGAGACAGACTCACCAGAAGATATAATGGTACTCGTGCACGCTGTACAGCTCCAGCTCGAGGCCGGACAGCAGGTAGGCGATCATGACGCGCAGCACGTGGTACAGCACCCACGTGCCGAAGTAACAATAATAAGAGACAGACTCACCAGAAGATATAATGGTACTCGTGCACGCTGTACAGCTCCAGCTCGAGGCCGGACAGCAGGTAGGCGATCATGACGCGCAGCACGTGGTACAGCACCCACGTGCCGAAGCACGCGCGCGGCCCTGTTCCTGCTGCGCCACTCACTACCGCGTCCACGCTCTCCGCCTACATATTATATTGTTTATTAATAATAAACTTAATGAAACTGGAATAGAGTTCGAAATAAAATAGACAACGTCCTCTAGCGTCCGTCTGAGCATCCGAGCATCGTCTACAGAAGTTGTCATTCCATTTATTCCGATTTAAAAATAGTACATTACTGCAGCGGCCAGCAAAAGAGGCATTGATGGACGAACATGTAAATGTGGGCCGAGGCGAAGCCGAGGCACACATACGTAAGTCCATCAACGCCTAGTTGTGGCCAAGGCTTGTATAGTACTAGTCTCAAATAACGCGCGGAAATTAAAACTAAGTAGTACCTAGAACTCATTTTGTCAAAATCAATGACGAACAACAATAATTGTTCCCGCGTTAAAGTGTTCCTTTGTTTTTTTTCAATAAACAGCGTTCTATTTGCAAGCCAGTTCGAAATTTAAATAAAACCTTTGATAAGTTACCTCCTTGGTTGCCATGTTTCGGAGTAAAACATCGATCCATTTTTAAACTACACGACAGATATGAGTTTACTATGGAGTTTATTTGGCCGCTAGACACGACAGATATGGATTTTCATACAACTTTTGCCGGCCGCTGCGCGCATGTATTTGACCAGTACAGCAATTTCGATTTATCTCGAAGAAGGTTGTCAAAATAATGATCACATTTCCAAGCATGTTTGAGAAATAGTACATTACTGCAGCGGCCAGCAAAATAGGCATTGATGGACGAACGTGTAAATGTGGGCCGAGGCGAAGCCGAGGCACACATACGTAAGTCCATCAATGCCTAGTTGTGGCCAAGGCTTTTATAGTACTTTTCTCAAATAATGCGCGGAAATTAAAACTAAGTAGTACCTAGAACTCATTTTGTCAAAATAAATGACGAACAACAATAATTGTTCCCGCGTTAAAGTGTTCCTTTGTTTTTTTTTCAATAAACAGCGTTCTATTTGCAAGCCAGTTCGAAATTTAAATAAAACCTTTGATAAGTTACCTCCTTGGTTGCCATGTTTCGGAGTAAAACATCGTTCCATTTTTAAACTACACGACAGATATGAGTTTCCTATGGAATTTATTTGGCCGCTAGACACGACAGATATGGATTTTCATACATCTTTTGCCGGCCGCTGCGCGCATGTATTTGACCAGTACAGCAATTTCGATTTATCTCGAAGAAGGTTGTCAAAATAATGATCACATTTCCAAGCATGTTTGAGAAAAAATATTAGCTTCTCGCGGCTTCGTTCCCGTGGCCCACAGATCCCACAGGAAATCTGTATTTAGCCGGGATGAAAAGTAGCATATGTCACTTAGCGATAGTGTAGCTTTAAGCACAAAGTACGTAAGCGGCGGCGCGCCGCCGAGAGAGAGGCCACTACGAACAAAGCGTCACTTTGCACACACACATTGACATTGCGATTTTACAGGGAATATTGGACAATAATGGACCGAGCTCAGTCGCGGCTGTCACGAGTGCTATGTGCGGGCGTTTGTCACGCCATTCATACATAAAGTACAGTAACGAGGTTGCATTGGCTGGGTTACCTTTATTAATTGTTACAGACCGATTATACTTTAAATTTATTCTTTAAATACGTTCTTTCATTCATTTGTGAGTTCTAAAGGTCATAAAATTTTTCAAGATGATAAGTTAGAAATTCTGTCATAATAATATGGTTTAAGTCATCTACTCACAAAATATATGTTTACTCCGACTGCACAGCATAATTTTGTTCTTGTTTAAGTAGGTACATCTTTTTAGTTCGCTTCTTAAGCGGCGGGCATTTTATTTTTATTTACTTTTTTTTTCACATTTATTTTTTGATGGTGCTTTTACATTTTTATGTTTTTGGTGGGCTCATTATTACACCATTGTTACGTCTTGTTACCTTCCAATCTTCGTCGTATGTGGAGTCGTGATCTATAATGGATATTTGATGCTCTGTCTACCCTCTAAGCATGTAAGCTTGATATGATGTATTTTTATACCTTATTACCTTTACCGTTTGTAACTTATACAACCTACTCTTTTTAGGGTTCCGTACCCAAAGGGTAAAAACGGGACCCTATTACTGAGACTTCGCTGTCCATCTGTCTGTCTGTCACCAGGCTGTATCTTAAGAACCGTGATAGTTAGACAGTTGAAATTTTCACAGATGATGTATTCCTGTTGCCGCTATAACAACAAATACTAAAAACAGTATAAAATTAATTTTTAAGGGGGGCTCCCATACAACAAACGTGATATTTTTGCCGTTTTTTGCTCGATATTAATAACGGCAACAGGTAGACGCTTGAAATATTCACAGAATATTTAGTTGAATATACTCTTCAAAAAATAATAATTATTAAATTAAAATTAAATAAATTAAGGGGGGCTCCCATACAACAAACGTGATTTTTTTGCAGTGTTTTGCGATAATGGTACGGAACCCTTCGTGTGCGAGTCCGACTCACACTTGGCCGGTTTTTTTTAATTATTGATCATTTTTTTTTTTTTTTTTTTTATTTGTAATTCACAAAACTGATGTACAATCGAGTATGCAAAAAAATTATGTTCAACAAAAAAAGTCTGATTGACATCTACTAGATGTGAATCTTACATGCACATTATAAAAACACTTATTAATCGAAAAATTATAAGAATTTAAGAAAGCAAAACAAAAAATAATTTTCATACCGCTAACAGATGATAGAAAATAACAACAAAAATTAAAATGATAACAAAATTAAATTAAAATTATAACAAAATTAAATCAAAAATAAAATTAAAATCAAATCACAATTGATTCCAATCTCAGCAAAGCATTAAATAAATCAAAAATGAAATCAAAATAAATCAAATTTAAATCATAATTAAATAAAAATCAAATTAATATGTCAAAATTAAAATAGGTAAAATGAGTTAAAATTAACCAAATTTCCTTGCAAAATTAACTTAAAATAAATCAAAATTAAAACAAAACTGAAACAAATTATAAATCTAAATCAAATCAACACCAATTCATAAATTAATTGAAATAAATAAAAAACCAAATTATAATAATATTAACTAAAACAAAATCAAATCAAAATTAAATAAAAACAAATCAAAATTAAATTAAAATAAATCAAACTAAAATTGAATAATCAAACATATAAATTCCTGAGTTTCCTTCTCACTGAGGCTACGGAACCAGCAAAGACATCTATTTCGCTACGAATACCATTGGCAAGAGATAGCATGCGGCATAAGGGTGAAAAACTACCTATATTAGTACGAACGGGTACGGGTATGAGGTAGGTCGAAAGTTTTACGGTTGATTAAGCGGCTACCACTACGTGGGATACTAATATTTACTTTCCCCAAGAGCTCGGGAGAATCGATCAGACCATTAATTAATTTAAAAAGAAACATAAAATCTAATGATTTCCTACGAGCACCTAAAGATTGCATTTTGTAATGACTCAACCTCATGCTATAGGAATGCAAACTACGACATCTATTATCTGCGTAACATAGGTGATAAAGAAATCGCTTTTGAACGCGCTCTATTCTTTCTGAGTGTACCTGATAATAAGGGTTCCATGCCGCACTACAATACTCCAGAATACTGCGAATAACGCTGTTGTAGATGGTAATAGTCAGGATTGGCTCTCTAAATATTTTCATCTCTCTGACGATGAAACCTGATAGTTTGGATGCTCGACTAATTATTTGGTCGTAATGACCTCTAAAACTTAAACTGCTATCCACTAGAACTCCAAGGTCCCTAATAGTATCGACTTCTTGGAGAGGGCTATTATTAATTGTATAATAAGTATGACATGTTTTTCTTTTCCTGCTAAATTTAATGTAATAACACTTGCTTTCATTTAAATACATTTTATTTTGTAAGCACCAGTTGTGAACGCTATTTAGATCTTGCTGAAGCTGAGCAACGTCGGACTCGTTGTGTATGGTTCGATATAGCTTTAAGTCGTCAGCAAAAAGTTTATATTTCGAATTAATTTTGCGGCCCAAATCATTTATGAAAACTAAGAAAAATAAAGGCCCCAAGTGTGACCCTTGAGGCACGCCTGATGGTATGTAGCACTGTTTGGATTTAAAACCCTTTAGATACACCAATTGCGATCGATTCTTTAGGTACGATTCGCACCAACGCAGCAATGACCCATGAACACCCATACTTTCCAATTTAGCAATAAGTAAGACGTGGTCTACTAGATCAAAGGCTTTTTTAAAGTCAGTGTATATTGCATGAACTACACTACCATTGTCTAATGCAGATGATATATATGAAACATACTCAACTAGATTCGTGAGTGTTGATTTTTTGGGGCGAAAGCCGTGCTGGTTATCATCTAGGACATGCTTAAAATGAGAAAACATTTTTCTCTGAACAAGTGATTCAATAATTTTACCACATGCGGAAAGAATTGAAACCGGTCTGTAGTTTGCAACATCATCCACACTACCAGATTTAAAAATTGGCGTGATGTGCGCTATTTTCCATTGATCAGGGAAAATGCCCTGGGACAAAGAATAGTTAAAAATTGTGGTCAGAGGATCAGCCAGGTTCGCTGCACACTTTCTAAGAAAGAGAGGAGGGATTGAATCAGGCCCTGGACCTTTATCACATTCCAAGTTAATCAAGTAATCGAAAACTTCTTTAACTTGAAGTTCGCAGTGGCTGAAAATGTTGTTGTTTCCGGGAATGGGTTCAATTGGCGCTAATGAGTGAATGTTACTGCTTACTCCATATATGGACTGAAAGTTTTCGGCAAACAAATCACTAATTTCCTGTCCGCCTCTGGCAACCCTAGTGTTGTTTAAAGTCATTTTGTTAGGAATACAATTGTCACATATCCGTTTATTTTTTAAGTACTTCCAGACATGCTTAGGATTGGTACGCAGATGTTCGGCTATATTCCTCTTAAAGTTTGCATAACAGTCATGTGTTAACTTACTGCACCGCGTTCTTAGGCATTCAAACGTAATTTTATCTCTAGGGTTGCCGTATTTTTTATATAACTTATGATATTTAGCTTTCTCCTTAATTACTTTTATTAAAGCTCGGGTATACCAAACAGGATAGCGTTCATCTCGTGGTTTTGTAATTGGAGTATGCTGTTTTATTATTGGCATGAGTATGTCATAGAATTTCTGCAGCATCCCGTTAATACTACTTATAGCATTCCATTCATCAGACCAAGAAATCGCCGCTAGTTCAGCGTTAACCACTTCGTAATTGCAAAGGTAAAAGTTCAAGTACGGAACTTTTTTTTGCGTTAGAGGTTTGCTATTATTGGTTGTAAACGATATCTCTAGCGCTGGATGATGAGGATCAGTCTGTATGAGTGGACTTGAGGCCTGAGTTACCAGTACAGTGTTATTACTACTACTAAGGACTAGATCTAAAACTCGATTTGAAGCATTAACTATTGTGTTGCATTGATGGAGATCATTAAAGGCTAACATATCTATTAACATGTTTTCCTGACTACCGCTTGACCCTTTGGGGACCAAAAGACCAGAATCCGCATTATATTCCCAAGAGATACTACCCATATTAAAATCACCGATTAGTAGGTTGATTGAACTCATTCTACTCTTTTTGTTTATTACCTCTGTAAAGTTTCTAAATAATTCATCGATATAATCTTGTTTGGTTGGAGGTGGGATATAAACGGCACAAGCATTAATATTTAAACCACTCTCACATTTGATTGTGATCCACAATTCCTCGCAACGGGACTCCCAGCTTAATTTCCGTGAGACCTCATATTTGTCCAGAATTGCAATAAAGACCCCTCCGCCATCCCTTTTTGTAGACGAGGACACCGTAGATGACCTATCGCGCCTAAACACTCTGTATCTGTTATCTAAAATTTCATGGTCAAACACCGTATCATTAAGCCAGCTTTCAGTGCCGATTATTATATCATAATTAAAATTCAAAGATGCTGCATAGAAATCCTCTGTCTTGGTTCGTAAGCCTCTTACATTTTGATAATATATTTCAAAACTGAACTTTAATTCAATTACACAAAAAAAGCGTGCTAAATATGGTAACAATTTAGTTCAAAAGCTACAAAGATTCCAGACATTCAAAATTTTTTACGAGCTGAGATTTGGTTGTTACATCTTTTCTCACAAATATGCGACCATTCCGAACCCATACAAAGTTGTATTTCCTTTCCTTAGCAGCGATTCTTGTCGCTGCATGTAGTTTTTTATTGGCCATAGTCAGATTTTCCGTTACAAAAATCGGCTGCTTCTCTCCACCAATGCCAATGTGGCTGCAGTTTAACTTCTCCGACTCATTCTTCTTATTGAAGTTTCTGACTGCAGCGAGAAGATTATCGCGAACGCGAGGACTGATCAGCTTGACGACTATACTACGTGGACGATTTGTTTCTGCATTCAATTTGGCAACTCTATGAAATGATTGGATTTCACCATCGTGAAGTTCATTTCCCACAACTCTACCCAGCTGTTGCACGATTGTTAAAAGGTTTTCAGTTTTGTGTTCAGGCACGCACTGTATCTCAATATTACTCTCACGGGCCAATTGATCCATTTGGTGCAGTTTAGTGTCTAATTCCCTCACTTGGGCACCCAACGAGGCGTTGTTTTTTAGGAGTTCAGCACTACAGCTGTTATACTTAGCATTCAAATCGGCTTGATCATCATAAGCATCGGAGAGAAAAGCCACAGTCTTCTTAAACTCTTCTAAGTCTTTGTACATTGAAGAAAATCGCGAGGTTAGGTCACTTACATTCCTTTGGACCGTAGAAAGAGTGTTTTCAAATTTCGCTAGTGAGGCCTGCTGACTATCGAACTTTTCGTTCATTTCTTGGCGTAACTTACGAATTTCTGCGAGTATCGTGTCTTGCAAATTGAGCTCAGCACCAAATTGTGCCACTCTGGGCGTAACTGGTGAATTCTCAGCTGGTGTAAGTCTCTGACCAAGTTTTGGCTTATTTTGGCTAATGCTAGGTGATACCGATTTAGGAGAAAGCGCTGGAATCGGTTCAGGAGCCACGTGATCAGTGTGACCCTTAGCGTGTCGGCCAGAGACGCAGATTGGACAAGTCCATTTGGTCCTAGGTGTTGATGCTTCATCGTACTTAACACATTCCAAATGGTACTGGAGGGCACATTTGCTTAAACAGCATTTAATTCTCTTTTGTGTAACGAGAATAGTAGCATTACAACCCGCGCAGAGCATTTTGTGAAAAAAACAACAATGAAAAATAAAAAAAATGCAAAAAGCAATTCCTGTTCTGGGGATCGAATTCGAATCCTCACGAGTCACAGTCGTCGTTTAACGAACCTGGCCACATACACTTAGAAAAATCGTTCGAAATATATGTATATTGGTGTGTCGTCGCGCTATCAGCGTTCAAGTGACGTCTCGGTTGGTTGACAAAATTTATGACAAAACAAAAATTTTTTTCGAAGCACCCACTTTCACATGAACTAGAATTTGCAAAGTCACTTTCTTTGAAATGTTTACTTATTGTTTATGTTAAAGTACAGTCACCAATTACTCTGCAAACGTTAGCACGTATGCCACATACACTTGTCTTCAGTTTTCACACAATGTTTATATTGTACGGACAGTTCTAACAATATTAATACTTTGCTGTTTACGGAACGACAAAAAATAAGTGTTTACTAATTGACTACCCAACGAAAAAAAAGTAGTATCATAGTAGCAACCTTAGTGAATCTGCCAAGTTTAGCTGTCAATTTTCGAAACGGCGGGAGTGGTCTTTCTGTATACTTTCTAGTTTGTGATTTAAGTGAACAAATCCGAAATAGGATCAGCACTTTCAGATTATGATCTACAACAAAAAAAAAACTTAAGCTCTTTTGCAATATCGATTAGTTTAGAAAACTCCTTGAGCAGTTTGCAGTTGCATTTGCGTTGTATATGTTGACAGGAAACGATATTTTAACTAGCAACAACACTGCATCCTTATTCATTAGTGTAGTTACTTAATACAAGGCATAAACAACAGTTTACCTCTTCCTGTAAGGCAGCGAACTCGTCTAACAGTAAGGCGAGCTTGTCCCGCTGACGCGCCCGGTTGTGTCCGCACACTTGTAACAGCACCGCAAATGGACGTACGCAACGAGCCAGGAAGTTCTCCACGAACTCACGAGCCTGTAACATAACAATTTCAAGTATTAATATTGACACAAGTTACACTCAACGTAATACTGTGTACAGTCCCCGGCATGGGCGGCATGTATCTTGGCAAGGCTTTGGTGAAATGGGGGTAAGTTCGCGCATAGTGCGCGATTTGACCAACCACCATATAGAGCGAACGGAACGTGGACGCGACGCGATTGGTCAGTCGATCCTTGTGTCAATTGACCAACCAATCGCGTGCTCGGAACGGTGCTAAACGTTGTCCGCGTCCCGCTTGGTAACCAAAGGGACCTAAAAAAAAGACTTGTGCGCATCCGACGACTCTTGCCAAGTTACGTGCCGAAAAAAATACAATAAAGCTGTTTTAGTTATCATTAAATTCGGGACAGAGACTGAGTGTTTTTCGCTATTCGTCATAGTTTAATAACTCACTCTGTATACACCTCTGAGGGAGAAGTTCTTGTACCATCACTGACAGCATTTTCAGTAGGGTAGATACGCGAAAATTTTTTTTTGTCCTTCAGGTAGTTTAATAAAAAATATTGAACACGTATTTTTCTTTTGACACGTTAACATAAAGTGACAACGATATATTTCGTTGAAATATCGTGTGACGTCACGCCGTTAGTACACTTTATGCTGCCTTAGTGACGTCACAAGTCCCCACTCCTGAATTTTGATGCGCTTTAACTTTGTATTTTTTTATTGATTTGGAAAAGTAAAAAATACGTTTCCTATATTAGTTGATAATCTCACTGACGGACTTAATGGAATTACCATTTTTCTACCCAGGAAACATCCCTAATGATATGCTGTTGATGCATTGTACAGGTATGCATAGTAGCATAATAGCATAGTAGTCCGTGTCATGTTTCTTTCCGTATTTGTTACGGTCAGTGTAGTGGACAGAATCCTCAAAAACAACTTACTTGCGGCGTAGATAACATGGGTGACTTAGGCGTCAAGGCAGGCGGGTTGACGAAGTTCTTGACGGACTCTCTGAGTATCTCTACGAAGGGATGCACGGGGCGCGGCTGGCCCGGCGGCACGTTCATGTTGGACTGCGCCATGGACGCCGTGGTGGCGGGCGACGGGCTGAGGTACAGCAGCTGCAGCGCCGAGCGGGACAGGATGCAGGCGCGCTGCCTACTGAACTCCATGAAGAAATCCTGGAACAGATCATACAATTTATTACTCGACCGTGTAAATCTAAGGCTATTTTCTATACTAATATTATAAAGAGGAGGAGGAGTGTAAGTTTGTGACGTTGTAGGGGGTAATCTCTGAATAGAATCTACTGAACTGATTTTGAAAATTCTTTCACCAGTAGAAAGCTACATTATTCCTGAGTGTCATAGGCAATAACATATTTTCAAAAAAATTAGAGATCCTTATGAAAATTGCAATAATGTAACCCAAAGTAGCAAAAAATTGCCCGTAAAATTCGTGCGCTGAGAAAACTATTGATAATACATAAAAAATATTTTGTAGATAGGTAGATAGGGTAGGTTAGGTAGGGTAGGCAGGGTAGGCAGGGTAGGCTGGGTAGGCTGGGTAGGCTGGGTAGGCAGGGCAGGCAGAGTAGGCAGGGTAGCCACTTGACGGGAGCGAAGCCCCGGGGGTCAGCTATTATTACATATACCAAAGAAGCTGAAGCTAAACCTAAGAGGTAGACCTTATAAAGTAAATACATTTAAATTACTCAAACTGTCTTTTTTAATTTTAATTGAATTGTGTAATTTTTGTATGCCATTAATGGCTTGGCGAACTCAAAATTGTACCATTTTACATCCACTGTACCTATAACTTTAAAGATTTCTGATTCTGATTCACTATTAGATAGTATTCGTTTAGACAATTATATCGACGATATACTGCGGAACTAGCAGTCTCCTTCAAATGAATGAATGCAAGACATTGCCATTTGAATTCGTAGTTTGCGTATACCTTCGATTGTGGTGCAGACAGATAGCTTTATTTATATTATCTGTGGCTTTAGAATGTGGTGAGCGAACTTGGTAAATTCAGCATGACTATGAAGGCTTATTACATCCAGAGACCCCTCCGTGCCCTGGAGACACATAAAGCCGTTGTCATTTGAGGTTGTTAAAGTAGTCATGACGAATAGAGCGGTATTGTGTTACCTAGTAACAAACACATTCTCTCGACGTAAAATACTGGACTAGTATTCAACTGCATCCGGTTTGACTGGAAACCAAACCTTAGTGTTTGACCGAAGGTTGATTTCTGGCTGAAGGCGACTAATGAAAGAAAGAAAAGAAAAGAAAGAAAAATTGTTTATTCTGCACAAACTAAACGCACAATACAAAATAAAGAGTGGCATTCACCAAATTCACAAATTAGCCAAAAGCCTCGTATTCAAAACAAAAAATTATAAAAGTTTGTCAAATTTTGTCTATTGCTTGATGAGAGCAATAAACAGTTATCTGTGGGTGAGAGGCCAAAGACAATTTACTTGCGTAATATGTTTCGACATTACCAAATGAAAACAAACAAACAAAACAATCACAAATTAACGAAATGGCTAATTAATGGCTATCGCCACAACCATCGTCGTAAGCCGAAGCGTTTTATTTTGTTTTTGTTGTGGCCATTTTCTGGCAATGGCGATTCGCCGGCGCAACTGATTATGACCCATGTCGCTTGCCTCTTCCATTGAGGTCTTCCGATTTCGTTATCATCATCATATCAGCCGAAGACGTCCACTACTAGACATAGGCCTCCCCCAAGTGTTGCCACATTAACCGGACCCGTGCGTCTTGCAACCAGCGGCTCCCCGCAATCTTCACCAGGTCATCGGTTCACCTGGTGGGAGACCTTCCAACATAACGTCTTCCGGTTCGCAGTCGCCACTCCAGAACTTTCCTGCCCCATCAACCATGCATTCTGCGAGCAATGTGCCCTGCCCACTGCCACTTAAGTTTGGCATATAAGCGCTTAAGTTTCGTTATAGATCGTTCTGTTTCGGTACTTGCTAGAAACCATTGGCTTTTCGGCTTCGAAAGGTGCGGAGCGGAAGGCTTGGCCAAAGGTGGTATTTTGGCCGAAGACGACCAAAGCCGAAGCCAAAGCCGAAGGTTCGATCGGACAATACCAAACTCAATATAGATGGGAATCGGTAAGGAAAATTACTAGATATTTAGTGAATTAACATATTACCAGTGCCGTATGGAAGTTGGTACAAGACGTGATCTTCCATGCGTGGCGCAGCCTGGCCACCAGCTCGTCGAAGTACTGCAGCGCCTCGGCGCGCGGCTTGATGCGGGTGTAGCGCGGGAACGTTGGCGGAAGGAGGCGCTGGTTGATCATCGGCTCGAACCCCATTGGGTTTGGGGAGTCAGCTGAAATGGTAGGTACAGTATTATTTAAGAACTGAATGATCATTTGAGTAGAAGCTTGTGGTAAGTAATAACAGCCGCACGGCGGACTTCAGACAGTCTTACCAGGACGTATTGTGATACCCACTGTAACTGGGCAGTCGGATAGGGCAGGCAGGCACCCAGAAAGGCAGTCGCTCCATGATATATGTGTAGCAAGGCTAGGCAGATGATACATGGTGCAAATAAATTTGTTTTCTATCTTTCAGCTAAAATATGGCAGGTAGGCATCTTCCTACATATATGAAGAATGATAATAATGCAGAAACTGAACTATTCCAGAAAGTCTTGTGCAGAAGTTAAATAGATTGAATTCGAACTGTTACAAGGCAGAACAATTCGGCAATCAAACCTATACAATTCCAAAATGAGGTCTATGCGTAAGTTCTCTACCATAAGACATGGTAACTTTTGATCATTGATGTTGAAACCAGATAGTTATCAACATATTTCACATGTCTCTTACAATCTAAATTTTTTAACTGGCAATTTGAAATATCTACTAATCAACAAATAAATTAGACTGTATATTGACCCAAAATAAGTAAATGGCACTGCAGATTGATCGTCTTAAATACCATTATCCATCAAACAACTTACAATTTTCCACTGGCTGTGTTCCTTTCCCTGCGGTCTTGATAATGACCTTCATCATTTCAGTGCAGCCATTGAGCAGAGCGACGCAATCCGCCCCGGACTGGTCTCTCTTGGTGATCATGAGGAGTGCTTGGAAGAACATTCTCGTGAACCTGATGCGGGCTTGTAGAGCAGCCCAAGGGTTGTCCTAAGGAAACAAAACACAAACATTAAAACAGAAGCAAAAATATATAATTATCATAAATATAATAATTATCATCCACAGCCTAACTTCGCCCGCTGCTGACCACAGACCTCTCTTGTGGTTAAATGAATTTTCAACAGCCAATCACAGCAGATAACGCGTGCTTGACAATTTGTCACATTAATTCTGCAATAATTTTGAGCTAAGAAACTCGGGGTAAGTGCGGAAAAGGTGGTCCATCAATACTGTCTAACCCCATGATGGCAACAATATTGTTTTTTTCTATTCCTTAGATGCCACTCAGTTACTGTCTTACTCCACCATCATAACCGCGCCTTGCCAGGTGTCCTGCCCAGCACCCAAATTGCAATGAAAAATATAGTATTTATATTTGAATTATTTTAGCCTCACCTCATCATCACAGCTCCGAGCCTTCTTATTGAGTTCCTCCTCTTGCTCTCGAAGCATTAAAACGCACTTCTGCTCACTAACTTCGAGACGCGCGTCATACGTGTTGCCTGACTGCGGGTTCGAGCCTAGACGATAACCATAACCCATCGGTTGAAAGTCTTCCTCTTCAAATACTTGTGCCCTGGAAAAATATGAGGATTAAGAGTGTAAGAAAATTTGTCAAGCAACCTTACTTTTTCTAAAGAGCTTGTGACAACGTAATAACCACATGTCAAGCTTCCAAGCAATGCTTGCCGAGGTCGGACCGGGGATGGATGAATATCCATTACATGCGGATTGTCCTCTGTACCTAAGAAAGTATGTTATGCAGCGGATGTCAATGGTCATTCATAGATCCTTGGAAGACTTAATGGGTGACCAGAAGTTCAAAAGTCTAACAACCAGTCTAAGCAAGAGGTATTATCCAGCAACTGGGTTATAGAGGTCTGATAAGTGGTCACTCTCTGTAAAATACTGGTTGACAAAAGATTAGACAAATGGTGATGACTAGACATTCGATTGTAATTATGCATTTGCATGTTTGCATATGCAAATGCATAAAACTCTAATTTTTTTAGGGTTATTGCATAATTTTGTAATTTTCAATAATAGTGCTTATTTCAGTAGTTAAATGTGTTGGCGGTGTTGTATTATTAATTAAATGCTGTTCTATATAAAAACTCAGGTCTGACCTGAAAGAAGATCTGGCAGAAACCTTTTCAATGGCGCCAAATTTCAAGTTCTACCTAATAACGTCAATGGACTTAGAGCCTAGAGGCCATTTTCAGCCTACATATGGGTAATATAAAGAAACAAACATCGCAAGTTTGCTCTAGAAAAATATTTCATTGTATGTTGTCACAGAAATTACATTGTTAATTACATATTGTGTCAATAAACATAATTCTAACGACATATATATTTTGATTGTGCATATTTCGCCCTTTTTAGTGCATATTTTGGCATTTTGATTGTGCATATAATCTGATGTCTAGTGATGACATTAGATAAGCCATATGCAAAAAAATCTTCTCAATAGATCACTCACTTGTTAATACAATCTCTGATGCAATCCAGCAGTTTGTAGATAGCAATACAATATGCTTTCAAAGTCTTGTTTAGAATAGAATGAGGTTGATGTAGATAGAGGTTTGTGAAGACGGTCTGGGCCAGCGAGTGGCCTTCCAACCAGGAGACTATGCAGGCCATTGTGGCATCAATGATGCCTATTAGCTCTGATGGCTCCAGATCATCTATTTTCAACTTGCCAGCCTGTAAAGAAATAATGTTGTAATCTTACACAAAAAATTAAAATTCACAAGGTCTTTATATAACTTAGGCATCATCTAATATGACCAAAATAAAATACTGAGAATGCTAGCCAATGCATCATGGTACACAACTGGCTCTGAAATTCACCAATACCTCAAAGTGGCTTAACCCTTGGGGCCTGTAATAGGGTAGTTTACTGAAAATTTATTTTTTGTCTGTTAGGTAGATTAATAAAAAATATTGGACACGTATTTTTTCTTTTGACACGTAAACCTAAAGAGACGACGATATAATGCGTTGAAATATCGTGAAACGTCACGCCGCTAGTACACTTTATACTGCCTTAGTGACATCACACAAGCCTCTCCTGAACTTTGATGCGCTTTAGATTTGTATTTTTTTATT
The DNA here is from genome assembly GCA_945859665.1 of Anorthoa munda. NCBI lineage: Eukaryota > Metazoa > Arthropoda > Insecta > Lepidoptera > Noctuidae > Anorthoa > Anorthoa munda. The sequence goes on along the minus strand of OX243900.1, from coordinate 10,835,400 downwards.
GATTTCATAAAGCAAAAAATACGTGTCCAATATTATTTGATAATCTCACTGTTGGTCTAAATAGAATTATAATTTTTCTACCCAGGAAACATCACTATTACTCAATAGTGATGTTTCCCGGGTAGGAAAATTACCTAATGCCTGGATACACGTCAGACACAATGGCTTATTAATTGTTTCGGTAATTACGCCTTTCAACTAGTTAATCCTTGGTGACAATGGAGCTAACAAAAAAATAATTTTGCAAATCCGTCTATATATGATGGAGTTATGCCCAAATAAATATTAAAAAAAAACATCTGAATTGAGAACCTCCTCCTTTTTGGAAAGTCGGTAAAAGAAAGAACAATGATCACCACAAAAACTGAAAAGCAATCAATTAAATGTTTGCAGTTGCGATACAATTTTAATTTAAATACTCACAGCAACAGCTTGGTGGAAGTTCAATGGTTTAGGATTCCCACGGTTGCAGAGCATGCCCGCATCCATCTTGGGGTCCATCATCTCAATGGCCGACATGGCCTCAAAGAGGCCAAATAAGTGGCCATCATGGAGTAGCTCACCGAGTTGAAGATCTAAAACATTTCAAGATTTTACAAATATCAAGATAATATTTTTTATGACATACGAGTAACTAGTAAGCAGGCAAATAAACTTAAGGTAAGTGAACACCACTGCTTTCAGTACCAGATTGAAAATATTCATACAATTACCTACTGTTAAATAGCATGACTGCAATTGTTTCCCTTTAATACGGCAATATCGCTGTTGATAATGACCTCTTATTGTTCTTTCCCTATTATCTATTCATAGGCACCCAAACAATAAACTGTTTAATTGGTCATTCGTAAAAAATATTAAGGATAGCAAAGCACAGGTTGATCTTAAATCGGGTTTGGATAACCATTCATTACATATCGCAACTCAGAGAACACGTTTGGTTAATTGTTTGGCCCCGGCTGTCATTTGAAGATCTTTGACAGTTATTATGGTAATTAAAAACCATAAAAACTTATGCCAGTCTTGCCAAGGGGGATAGACCAGTAACTAAGTAACCAACACAACCCAGATCATATATTCTATATTTCTGGTACTTAGATGAATCTGGCTAGAAAGGAAGCTGTTCCCAACATAGTTAGAAAAAGGTTAGACAGATTGAATAAATTAATATAAATAGGTCAATGACACAAGAAATTTAGCTGCTTACGCAATACTGTCATGTCATGGTGTGGTGCAGGATACACCAATCATATGAATCTGTTCAAACCTATGTCATATCACAATGAGTCTTGTAGCCAATCAAATGCATCAAAAGACGCCACACCATAATACACAAGTATGTTTCCAACTTTACTCCTACAGGTTGGTTTTGTAGTAGGCATAATAACTTAAAAAAATTTAAATAAACAAATATTTTAATATTTACCTTGAATATGACTGAAGAAGTCTGATGTGATGTCAACCCAGTTGTAGATGACCTCGGGTGCTGCCCCCAGGGAATCCATTCTCCTATATTGAAGATGTTTTAGTACATTTTTATTTAATTAACATGAACAACAATGGTAGTAGGAACACAGACGGGCTTAATGCCACAAAGAGTTTTTTTTTTCACAAATTAAAAGTTTAACAAGAATTAAAACGGCTCCGAGATGGTCTTTTAAGAGGTAACAGGTGCTGATGGTGATCACCAGGGTCTTTTCCCCAAAAGTCCAGGCACCTTTTGAAAGTTTGCCCCCAACAACAAAAATAGGAACACATTTTAATAACTGTGTACCTGTATCTGTAAAAAAAGGTGGTTGAAGACTACAAATATTAAATTAAATACTTCCCGTTTTATGTTCAAGGTAAAATAGGACACTAAAGTTTCACAAGTAATTCAATGTTATAAGGGAAACCAACTCTTATTAGATTTAATATTTAAAGTAGATATGACTTTGATTGCTTCTAATGCGAATGTTAACACACCATACTACCTAACCAATTGATAATATGAAAATGTTTTCAAATATACTTACACAGGTACTGAAACCGATCAATGAACTAATCTACTAACAGTGAAAGTCTAAATCAGTGTTTTGCAACCTGTGGGTCGCGACCCCCTGGGGGGCAAATAAAATATTTTTCCATAATATGGGGGTTGTGTCATGAAAAAGGTTGAAAAACACTGGTCTAAATAATGAGATGCAACAGCATACAAAATCTACAGAAAGTTGGGCGATGTGACCATTAATTCAAATACAGGAACATCAAATATTACTATGTTTTCATTCCAAGCCATTATTGAGCCCTCGCGATGCACATACAAGTCAAGATAAAAAGTGTCAAATAAAAGCCGGTAAGATACCACATTCCAACCGCTACTCACGCAATAAGTACCAGACAAACTACGTATACAGCAGTCCGTAACACAAACTACGGGGATTAATCAATAATATCTACAGGACTTATGTAAAATTAATACCATAACACTATCTAACATGCAAACAGTACTAACCCGTCACCATCATAATAATCATCATTATCGCCCATTTAAAGTGCACTTCGGAATCTAAGGTAAAGGAAGACTAAATTACCATTAAATTTGGGGTAGACTTGCTACATTTACAAATAGAAATACATAAAAATAAGTTAGAACCGTCAATTTTCGGTATCCACACCTCCTTTTGCTTGCCTCCTTCAATTTTTTTCTATGAAATGTCAATGTCAAAGAAAGACTTCTTTTTTTGGTAAGTGAATGACTTAGCTACTGAGTCTTTTAAGTAAACTCTTTGCATAGACATATGTTTTTCCTAGCTCAATGACTCTGGTTTTTTTTGTTAAAATTTCGATTATGGGCCGTTGATTTTTGGCACGGGGAGGATTGGCTACCCGCCAGTACCATCCCCACTACTCAGAGCTCCATGGTTATGGAGATATCCATGGTTAAAGTTTTCAGGTTAGAATTAAAATTTCCATATAAGTCCATCGATTTAAGGGGCGCGGAGGGGGGTGAGGGTTAAGGGGGGTAGAGGGGCTATCTCACTGTACCATCCCAACCCCACAGAACCCCATGGTTATGGAGATAACCATGGTGAAAATTTAAGATTACCATTTAAGCAACAAAGTCGACGAGCGGAGAGGGAAAATCCTCATTGGATGTCCTCCGTCCTGGGGAGGGCGGAGGGGTCTGTCAGACTCGTACTGACTAAAAACCACCCCGGTGTTCCATCTCACACCTACGCTGGAGGTCGCGGGAACAACGATACTTCCGCAAGTCCCAGCTAGTGCCGGCCAAGACCTCGGGTTGGGGGGGGAGTGAGGTGTTGGACTCCCCCCGCGACGTCTAAGAGGAGCGCGCGTGGAACACTACGCGCCACCACCTTGGGGCCTGATGTGTGGGGGGCGACGGACGTCCCAGAGTACGTCGCCCCTGGACCCATTTAGGGGGCTGGAAGAGGGCCATAGACTCGACTACGGCCGGCAGCGACAGGTCACTGCCTACTTCAGAGATGAGGGCACGGCGTGGCTCCTCCCAAGCGGCACACTCTGCCAGCGTATGCCGCGCCGTGTCCTCCCGGCAGTCGTCGCAGTGGTGACACCGGGCGTCCGGCTCCCTGTTTATGCGACACAGGTACTTCCCGAAGCAACCATGCCCCGAGAGCACCTGCGTCACCCGAAACGACAGGGAGCCTTGCCTCCTCCCGAGCCAGCGCTCGAGCACTGGCCGGACCGCCTCGATGGTAATAAGGCCGGCGGTAGGGCGTGAAAGCTTGTCCCGCCATTCCGCCACCAGGACCTCGCGAAGCTGAGACTGACGCAACTCCATAAGTCGCTGCATCAGCACCTCGCCCCGCGCCCGTGCTTCCTCGCGCCACCGATACAGTGACGCAAGTACCTTCGCCTCCAGGTCCCAGGGCGGGGAAAAATAACTTTCTTTTCCGAAGTCGGTGTCTTTGGTACCTATTGTTTTCCGTGTTTCGACACCGACTTCGGAAAAGAAAGTTATTTTTCGTTTTGCAGTGTTTCTTTGGAAGTCGGTTTGTTTTTTTGTTAAAAAGTTTTTTATTTATCTCTTTTTAGTTTTGATAGGTACTTTCAAGTGCCATAAAATTCATATAAGCCAAATTACATCTCATGCCGATTCCAATAAGCCCATACACGACTAGGATACATTGTTTTATTTCGGAGTACCAGTGCCTACCTGCCGGCTTCATCATCAGATCAGTTCGATGGTACCATTTTCATCAGCACTATGTATTTATAAGTATTTGCTTCATCATAGTCGTTAAACTATTCGAGATATCTTATAACCCATGCCATACTTAGCATTAAGGAATTCTATTGGCCATCTGTGGTCTTCTTCACCAGTTCCACTTCACCAAATGTTACTTTCTAAGTGCAGATGATTGCATTGTTGATAAAAATACCAAAATCGCTATATGTATGCCTATAATATTTGAGGAGTTCCCTCGATTTCTCCAAGATCCCATCATCAGATCCTGACTTGATGACTATGGGACCAACTGGGAAGTATACCCTATCAAACAAAAGAAGAATTTTCCAAATCGGTCTAGGCGTCTTACAGTAATCGGAGAACAAACACAAAAAAAAAAAAAAAAAAGATTCCGACGAATTGAGAACCTCCTCCTTTTCTTGAAGTCGGTTAAAAACAGAATAAAGTAAATGTTTAAGTGCTGTTAAGGGCTCCCTTACAACAAACGTGATTTTTGTGCCGTTTTATGCGATAATGGTACGGAACCCTTTGTGCGCGTGTCCGACTCGCACTTGGCCGGTTTTTTTGGCTTGGTTACTAGTCTTTTTGAATATCATAAATTGAAAGTAGATAATTAATTTATTTCTACTACACTACAGTATTCTTACCTACCTGCAAGGACACCTACACTTAGACATAAACTCTATTGTTAATTCATTTACTCCGTTTTATTAGAATAACAAATACAATAATGATATACTTACTTTCAGTTCCGTCTTTACCATAGGGGCACAAGGGGCACGTACCCTGGACCCCGGTTCATTTTGGGCCCCAAATTAAATGAGATAAAAAAAATAATGTAAAATTATAATAAGCTGGAATGGATGTGAAAAATAGTCTGCATTTTTTACGTAGATAGGCGAGTATTCTGTGCATTCCTTATTATTACGAGCCATCTAGTTTTGTAGGATTAAGCAAGTAGTCGAGATCATCAACATCATGGTCATTATCAGCAGTTTGATGTTCTTACTGCTGGAACACAGGCTTCCTCTCTGTGAGAGAGGGATTTGGCCTTAATCCACCACGCGGGCCCACTGTGCATTGGTAGATGTCACATGTCTTCGAATTTTTTGTTCTAGGACAGAATAATTAAGGTTATACTGCAAAAAGCACGGAGCATAATAATTTGACTACGGGGCCCGACAGAATGTGGCCGCTTTTCATCTTTACGGAGCCCTTTTCCCACAAATTGTATGCCCTGCCTATGTCCAGCAGTGGACGTCTTTCGGCTAAAATGATGATGATAACACGAAATAAACAAATAAATCATTAATGTGTGTATCCCTTAATCTTATGAAATTAAGTTCCCGTTCCTATTTAATTAAAGTAAAAGTTCGTAATAAGAAAAATAAATTTAACGTTTCGTTTCAAAAGGTTAGCCAGCGCGGTTCGTAGTCCATGATTTCAGGGGGGATCACCATGCGTGGCAATACGATTAATTTTACAAAAGTGCATTTTACTTTTGATATTGAGGGACTAAACCTTTTACAGGGGTTTTATAACTGTCCTTTAACGTGTGGTGCGAACAATTTAGGTACCTTCGACTCCAGCTGTTGTATTTCACCAATCCAACAAGTTAATCATAGAGTTAGGGTGAGGAGGACCAGGCAGCATCCGCGTGGCATTGGAGCCTCTGGGACTGCACCTGCCTTCAGCTTATTATCAAACAAGCCCGTTTACTTTCAGTTAAAGCAATGTGCGCATGACGGCTAAATAAAGTTTAACAAAGGCTCAAATAAGGCATAAATAAGTATTTGTATGAGGTGATCACGTTTTTTAAAACACCTATATTTGGAAAAGGGATATAAAGTGGAGTGACCGTTTTGTTGTTGTTAAAAACAAAATATTATTCAATAAATTAATTAAATATATTTAACACTATTATTAAATACAGAATGTTGCGTGGTTACATTATCATTTTCAGTAACAGGATCATAGACATCTCCATTGAGCTGAGGTGACTCGGGGCCTCCTCCAGTGATTTGGTTTGTGTTTGGCTTCGTCAAACTTATTCCTCCGAGACCCAAGTCCATGCAGTCGAAGTGAAGGATCTGAAATTGAAATAATGTTATTTTAAGTGTTTGTTTTTCCAATCAGATATTTGTACAACAATAGAAAGCTGAAGGCATGGAGTTATTCTAATTATTCTTAATCCACAAGAATATGTTGATCGATCAGGAATACAATCGAGGCAATAATCGACCAAAACCAGATTTTTATTCCAATGTTCAAGGTTCCAGTATTTTCTGTTAGCTCTACACATGGTATGATAACATACATGAGCCCTACCACAAGCTTTGCGCTGTCAAGCGGGGGTTTTTGGCGGGCTTTTATCGAGCGAAGTTCAGCATTCATCTGTTTCAATTTATCGCAAATTGATTCCTAGTGGATTTGTGATTTAAAATTGGTGTAGTTTTGTGTCTAAAGTTTATATGCAACTAGATAATGTGAGAAATCATCCAAACAAGTGAGTTCTCGGTAAAGTGGACCTGAGAATTTGATTGCAGTAGGTAACGATTGCGTCAGCGAAGCTTATCTAGAAGACTGACGATATATTTGCTGCAAACTACTCCAGCAAACATTGGATTGTGTTACATATGCATTCTAAAGCAAGACAAAGTTTATGTTTAAAGTGACTATAAAAAACGAAAGAAGTGACTTAAAGGCCTTAGTAGCCAGATCAATAAATACCTCAAAAGAGAAATCAATGGGCTTGTTTTTAGCGGGATCATAAGCGGGCTTTTTCAAGTGAAGTCTGTGAAGTTCAATTTGAAACTCAAATATATCTAGTAGTTAGCCACTGTTTTAATTATTCGCAAATTAGTTTTGTAATGATAAATTGGTGTAGGTAGTTTTGTGTCTTACTGAAGTAAAGCAACTGGACAATGTGTGGAATCATTGAAACAGGCGCGATCCCGGTAAAGTAGAGCTTAACATTTTATTGTACTAAGAAGGTAGTAGTATTAGTAGTAACTTTATTACATTAAATGGGCAGAATTCGATTTTAAATTAAGAGGAAATGCTGTCACATACATATCCACTGAATTTCCTAAGTAAAAAGTCATAATACGAGGTTTGATTTGGCTCTCGCCTATTTCCTCCACCAATATTGGCACAAAGAAAGATATAAATTGTGTTTCGATCCATGTTTTCCTTCTTCAGCATGTTTTCAGGGTTCTAGTGCTTCTAAACATAATGTACCTATCATAAAAAGGAAGACATAGGGGCACAGTATATACCTTTCTTTATCAGTTTATGGAATATCTTTTAATTTTAAATTGGTCCAATATTGGTGGAGGAAATAGGCGAATCCAAACCCCGAATTATGACTTTTTACTTAGGAAATTCCGTCGGATGTCTGCGACCACATTTCCTCTTGTCTAACACCCTCAGAGTACAGTTCTCGTTCTCGCCAATTTTCTTGGCACCCTGAAGTTGGCTACAATGATTGCGCAGTAGAAAATCAAACAGCACCGCGCCATGAAATCAAAATAAATTAAAATAGTTTATTTCAAATAAACCTTAACAATTCAAAAGTAGGTACGTATAGATACCTTCTTTTGAATTGTGTGTAAACGCACCCACGATACAGGAAGAAATTCCTAGTGAAAAGGTTGTTTTTTAGGGTTCCGTACCCAAAGGGTAAAAACGGGACCCTATTACTAAGACTTCGCGATCCGTCTGTCTGTTTGTCTGTCTGTCTGTCTGTCTGTCTGTCTGTCTGTCCGTCTGTCTCCAGGCTGTATCTCATGAACCGTGATAGCTAGACAGTTGAAATTTTCACAGATGATGTATTTCTGTTGCCGCTATAACAACAAATACTAAAAACAGTATAAAGTAAATATTAAAGGGGGGCTCCCATACAACAAACGTGATAATTTTGCCGTTTTTTGCTCGATATTAATAACGGCAATAGGTAGACGCTTGAAATATTCACAGAATGTTTAGTTGTATATTTACTTCAAAAAATAATAATTAATAAATTAAAATAAAATAAATTAAGGGGGGGCTCCCATACAACAAACGTGATTTTTATGCAGTGTTTTGCGATAATGGTACGGAACCCTTCGTGTGCGAGTCCGGCTCGCACATGGCCGGTTTTTTTTTAAGTGACGTCTCGCAGTTTTCAATCCAAGTGATTGTTTACTGCTTAACCGGACTATAAAAGGTTGATTTACAGGTGTTGCAGTTATATGCTATGCGCATCGCAAAGCCAAGAATATTGGCGAGTACTGTACCATTAGTCAGACTAGCCAGTTAGATATTTAGAAAGCAGCTGAACTTCTTGCTTAGAAGGACATACCCTTAAAAACTAAAACCCTTCTAACCTTAGACACCTCATTTACACAATCCGCGCGAGCGGCAAGATGAGGCGCGAGGCGAACCACTACTATGTAATCGATGCGCTCGTGCTTCGACTCGCAGCGCTCGCGTCGGAAGCGGTTTTTTAGACACGAGTCAAAGGAGCTCGCGGGGGAGCGCGCTTTGTGTTTACAGCTGTTTACGTATTAATTCGATAACAACATAAATTGATTAACTTGACGAGTGAACGAGCCTAATTGCGTAAGTGAATTCTGCAAAGGAAACAAGTCGATTCTTTCAAAGAATCAGAATCATTACTTTCAACTTTTTCGGTATTGCGAAAATAATTTGGAAAACTAGCGTTAGCTTTCAAAATCCTCCTTTGAGTTGAACACAGACTACTTAGAGATACTACGGAGTTGAAGATATATGACATTTGCATTACACAATACCAATAGTGAAGTTTTATCTCGATTCTTCCGCTTTCATTCATTCTTTTACAATCAATTCTACGTCAAAATATTGGTAATGAAAGGAGCATAACCTTTCCGTTTCAGAGTATAATATGTGTGAGTGTAAATAAGGCATAACATTTAAGTATATATCTTAATATATATAAATCTCGTGTCACAATGTTTGTCCTCAATGGACTCCTAAACCACTTAACCGATTATAATAAAATTCGCACACCATGTGCAGTTCGATCCAACTTGAGAGATAGGGTAGGGTAGGGTAGGGTAGGTAGGGTAGGTAGGGTAGGTAGGGTAGGTAGGGTAGGTAGGGTAGGTAGGGTAGGTAGGGTAGGTAGGGTAGGTAGGGTAGGTAGGGTAGGTAGGGTAGGTAGGGTAGGTAGGGTAGGTAGGGTAGGTAGGGTAGGTAGGGTAGGTAGGGTAGGTAGGGTAGGTAGGGTAGGTAGGGTAGGTAGGGTAGGTAGGGTAGGTAGGGTAGGTAGGGTAGATGAATGTTTGGTGTTTTTATGGCAAAACAAAGTTTGCCGGGTCAGCTAGTACTTATATATTTTTGCTGAGCTTACCAGAACTGGAGCTTTGTCGACTCTAGTGTTCCAATCCATGCAGACATGCATCTTGGTGAAGTCGATAGTGATATCAAACAGTTGGATACACATGTCCATAATATTGACGGGCACGTACGGTATCGGAATAGGGATGCAGAATGGCGGCGGGTTGCTTGCTGTAAATATAGAAACATTGATGAAATTGTTGAGCCATAAAAGAATTACATAAAAATAGTTGAAATCACTTAAGGGCCTACAACCGCTTTAGTGACGTAAAATGGTAACTTTTTAAAGCATACTTCTTAGTAACGGCTAGGTTTGAAAAAAATAGTTTTGCTTTAAAAAAATAATTAACAACACGATATTTTTTCGCAACTTTTGGGTACGTCTCTAAAACGACTTGGATCTTTTAAAATATTATTACACAGTAAAATTGATGGCTGGAATTTCTTCATAACTGAAACAGCATATGTAAATCAAATAATATTCTGCAAACAAAACTGTTCAAAAGGAGGTTCCATATTGATATTTTGACTCCGAGCGGGCGCACGCGGCCAGTACTGCGTTAAGACGACGACTAACGCCAACGACCTTGAGGGAACAAAACGAGCTCTCGTTTCACACCCGCGCGACCCAAAATTTAGTAGTTTTTTGTACTTTACTTATTATTCTATAACTTTAAAAAAAAAAGCCTCAGATCAAAATGTAGATAATTAAATTGTCTTTGAGATGGTGTTGATTTCATTTAAATACGCGCAGCGGTTTTGGTGCGATTGTCGTGTTTTTGTCCGTTTTAGACATAACTTTACAAATTAATTACACTATGTTATACGAATAAAAATCAAAATTTGCTCAGATCAAATTATTAAGAAAATGGTCTAATATAACATATATTTTTTCCAAAAAATTACGACTAGCCATTTAGACGTGATTCTCATTTTAAAATCAGCTACTCAAGGGAATCGGCGCCTTAAGGCGATATATACGCCCCAATGTTAATGCAGTACTGGCCGTGCGCCCGCTCGATGCTCATTTTACGGCACTAAAGTGGTTGTAGGCCCTTAACATTGGGGCGTATATATCGGCTTAAATTATTTATTAGAAAATGAGGCTATACTTATGATAAAGTAAATAGGGCGTTTATATTGGGCCATTTAAGTAGGAGGTTTTGGAGTTTTCAGCTGCGTTCATTTATTCAAAACGCTTCATGGTTCAGCAGTGGTGTGGCCGGTTTTAAACGTTGGGTACCTATGTACTTAATTTTTAATTTATTCACAATTACCTGAGTAAGTTTTGTGGAAAATGCTGTCATTGTTCATTTTAACATTTAGGTCCAAATATCCTTCTGCAGGATCAAAAGTCAGCTCGGCGCAGGCTGTAAAAAAAACATAACATAAAAATAGATAGCTGTAGGTAAAGCACTAAGATGTAAAGACCTACTGTACTTATTTCAGAACTATTTATTTCATACAACGTGGCGTTGTGTCTAGCAATAGCTCTTGCAGCAAGATATATAAAAGGCATCAGGGGGGTGACCATAAGCTCTTAGAGTAAGGTTATTTTGAGTGTGTTTAAGGGACAGATGTATATGACTTGTATACATATTCGCGAGCTGGCTGACCAAAACCAGATGTATCCTCCGACTACACAGCATGATTTTCTTCTTGTTTACGTCCTTTGAGTTCGCCTTTTAAGCAGTCGGGACTTTTGATTTTTTAAATTCGCTTTTTTATTTATTTATTTATTTATTTAAAACTTCATGCAACATACAAGTACATAGGCGGACTTAATGCCTAAGGCATTCTCTACCAGTCAACCAAGGGTGGTGGAGAGATAAAATGGCAGGTGCATAAAAATTGAAATAATTATTGAAGTAAAATTGAATAACAATATATATAGTGTAGCTAAAATAAACATACATATATATTTACTATAATAAATACCTTTATATATATATACATACATAAATTAATAGAAAGGTGATTGAGACGACTCTACTAATGGTGTAGAAAATAATGACGCAACTTCCGCTTAAACGCATATTGACTGGTGGCCGTCCTGATATCGAGACGAAGCGCATTCCAGAGAAGAATGGACTGAACATGAAAGGAAGAATGAATAAAATCAGAAGTATGAGAAGGACAAAGCAAGAGAAGATTATTAGACGAACGCAGACTCCTAGCGTGTGAAGTACATAGATATTGAAAGTGAGGGATGAGATAAGAAGGAGGAGTGAGAGAGTTGAGTAGAGAGAAAAGCGTGGTCAACGCGCGTAAATTTCGCCTCTGCCGAATGGGCATCCATTTGAGCTGAGTTCTACAGCTCGACACATGGTCATATTTCCTCAGGTTGAATATGAACCGGATACAATTGTTTAGGAGCCTATCAAGCTTATCAAGGAATACCGCGTTCAGGTCAAAGTAGCACACGTCACCATAGTCGATTATAGGGAAGATTAAAGTCTGCACAAGCATAGCCTTCGTTTTTGCTGGCAGAAAGTTTCTCAGACGATACAGGCAACGCAAAGTCCCGTCTACTCTTTGACTTACACTTGAAACCTGACTTTGCCAGCTAAGCGTCGAGTCAAGTTGTAGACCGAGATCTTTTACACTAGGGCTGATGGGGATAACGGTACCATTAAAAATAATAGGAGGAAGAGAGCTAATCCCCACCCGACCCATCATGCGCGAGCTCCCGATCACAATGGCCTGACATTTTGAGGGGTTTACAGATACCCCAAATCTATCAGACCAGTTCTTGACAGCGACTAAGTCGCGGTTCACATCGCCTATAGCGTCCGACAAACTCTCTACCCGCGCAGATGCATACAGCTGAAGGTCATCGGCATAAAGGTGATACGAACACCGAAGACAGTGAGTTATAAAACTTTTTTAGATTTCTATTTATAACTTTATAGTAATTTTTTTAGATTTCGGTACATTTAAACATATAAGTGTAATATATTTTTGAAATCACCTCTTAAAACCCTTTCTTTTGATACCCCACACGATGGGTTCGGAAGTAAAAAAAAAATTTGTCCCCCACAATATGGCGCCCAAAATCCGCCATTTTTCTATTTTCCAATTTTAATGTAGCCAGTGACACTCGCAGGGTTAAGACGAATCGATTGACGTATGAATCATCAAAATCGGCCAACGCGTTTGGTCTCTGGAACGCCACATAGGAACAAACATACATACATACATACTTACATACATACATACATAGACTGATAAACACATTACCCTCCTTCGGCAGTCGGGTAAAAAGAGGCTAATACTACTCGAAAAAAAAGAGTCTGCTACAGGGTGAGTTCATACATACTTTGCCTATCGAATTTAAACGCTGGAATACGCATTCCAGAGCAACAGTTGCACTTGAGTCCATCACAATCGCACTTCCCGCCTCTAAATGGCAACCGTAGTCTCCAGCCAGGCTGGTACCAGGGACGGGGCATCATCTTTCTTATTGTCTGTAACATAAAGATACGTTAGCTATGGCTAAGGTGACAATAACCTAAGAACACACCTGTCTGCGAAGGCTTGGGTAAGGTTTTTAACAGTTTAGCCAGTTATGTTTAAGTCCCATGAGGCCACTATGCTATTATAATAAAAAAAAACTTTTTGTACAAAAATCTATTACCAACTTCCAAACAAAAACACAAAAAAAGTTTATTAAAAAAATCAAAATACCCGACTGCTTAAAAAGCGAACTAAAAAGACGTAAACAAGAAGAAAATCATGCTGTGCAGTCGGAGGATACATATTCGCGAGCTGGCTGACCAAAACCAGATGTATCCTCCGACTGCACAGCATGATTTTCTTCTTGTTTACGTCTTTTTAGTTCGCTTTTTAAGCAGTCGGGTATTTTGATTTTTTTAATAAACTTTTTTATTTATAACTTTTTAGTTAACATTTTTTTCGAATTAGGTACATTTAAATATATAAGTGTTATATATTTTTGAAATCACCTCTTGAAACCCTTTATTTTGATACCCCACACGATGGGTTTGGAAGAAAAAATAAAATTGGCCCCCCACAATATGGCGTCCAAAAGCCGCCATTTTTCTATTTTCCAATTTTAATGTAGCCTATGACACTCGCAAGGTTAAGACGAATCGATTGACGTATGAATCATCAAAATCGGTCAACGCGTTTGGTCTCTGGAACGCCACATAGGAACAAACATACATACATACATACATACATACATACATACATACATACATACATATATACATATATACATACATACATACATACATAGACTGATAAACACATTACCCTCCTTCGGCAGTCGGGTAAAAAGTGGAAGTCGGTGTCTTTGATAGGTACCATTTTTTTTCGTTATGGACACTGACTGCCAAAAAGAAAGTTATTTTTCACCTTGTAGTGTTTTATTTGGAAGTCGGTTGTATTTTTTTGTAAAAAAGATTTTTTATTTTTCACTTTTTAGTTGTACAAATGCAAGTTCTTTAGTAAGGTACCTATAATGCCAGAATAGATTACCCGAATATTATGAAATTTTAACATAACCGGTGAAATGAGAGTGTACCAAGGCACAGATAATATAATACTAGCATAAACAAGGTGAACTGTACACATCTGCGTACCCCTTTGGAGTGTACTGGCGTGATGTTATGTTATGAAATGGTATAAAAAATAAACAATCATACGATTGCAGCAGTCCCGAGAAATTTGCCGTCATTTATTGAAGAGTTATATTGTATATCTCCGAAGTTCTACATCAGATCTTCACCAAATTAAAATGGAACCGATTTAGGAACATACTCTTTCAACCAAAAAAATAATATCCTAATTAGGTCCACATTTTCGGGTCCGAGAAATACATGAACATACACAAAAAAAACAAACATAAAGTCGAACGTAGAACCTACTCCTTTTTGGCAAGTCGGTTAAAAACAAATAATACTTTGCCCTTTCTTACCTTTTATAAACTAGAGCAACGAAGCAAAGACAATAGGGACAAGGCTGGAAGACAATAGGGTTTATAAAAATACCTAATACTAAGTACTTACAATTTTCGGCATATGATACGGCACGAAATACTTACAGACCACAGGTTAAACCCACTAACCAACTGGTTACAATAAATATTTAGTCCTTAGTATTTCTTGCAAACACAACTTTTCGTTCACAGACTATACATTTATGTTTTGACAGATTTACTTAGGTACTATTTAATATTTTATTCTTGCCACTGTAAGTCATACATTAAGTAAGACCGTTATTTAACCTTTAGCCGGCTAAAAAGTTTAAGAAACCAAAGAAAGCACTCACCGTGTTCGAGTCTATATCATAATAAATAGAGAAGTCAGTGACATCCATTGAATTGTCTTCCTTATTGTTGAAATGCCGATTCACTCTAGATGCATCACCTAAAAATAAAAGTGGAAATGTATGATTAGAAACTACACAAAATTCTCAACTAATTACTTGATTTATTTGAAGTCTAAATGATGTCCACTAACATAGTAACTCAATTCTTGAGTTAATTACGCGTAAAGCTATGCAAATCTATCTCAATATAATGCTAATAGGAAACAACACGATAGAGACATACTTGGCATTCTGCAACTTAATTAACACTCGCCTGAAAACGAATAAATTAAGAAAAAGTGCACATACCTGAACCAAATTGAACAAAACACAGCACAACAAACAACGCAACTATTTTCGTTTTCATTTTGACGTAAGTTCGTTCAACTCCACAGCTCTAGGGACCAAAAACAAATGATCGGTTTCCGATACCCTATGTCGATACTTCAAAAGGTAACTCAGTATTTGTATGCAAGGTATGCGATGCGCGAGCGACTGACTTACGGTACTTTCTAGAGAGAAACTCCTGCGCATCCGATCGATGCGATACCACCACTGTTCGGATAATGGCTAGGTATTTTCACGTATATATTTTCACGCATGTTCATTAATTTGAAAATGAGTAATGATGCGCATGACAAATACTCCTGTAAGTGTGTCTAATACCGCGACTTATGCGAGTAATGCTGACCTTTGATCGGACACCGATCTGTCAGGCTAGACAGAAGCTGAAAGCTTGCTATCATGTGTAGATACTTTCTTTGTAATATTACCTTCCAACTATTTAACTTTACAATAATGGTAATTTTACGGTCATTGCCCTTTGGTAGGTAGGTAGAAATCAATGGGAACTCTACATTCAACATTGTAAGCATATTAACTATTTTTGGAACTAAAAATCTGAAGTTTGTTATGATAAGAATAATTCTGTACGACAAGTGCAGCTTGCAAGCAAGACCTAAGGGGTTGTTACATACTAAGGTAACCAGCTAGGGACAAGGTGCAACTACCTGCAGATTGCAGCAAGAGAGTAAAATACCCTTGGGTTCCGTAATACATTCTCTGTCAAATCACAACAACTACCTAGTATCTGGGGTCAGTTGCAGCTAAATGCTGAATGCAGTATTTTACATGACGCCACTTCCTATCTAATCTCCAGCACCTACTGACTGGGCTTAGTTTTCAGTCTGAACAAGAGCTGTCATTCTTTAAAGCTCTGTGGTCAGATCTGGGCAAAATACATGATTTGTTTTAGTTAAAATACAAATTACAAAATACTATCTCGCATGTATTTAAAATACGAAATACAATATATTTGTAAGTAGTGTATTTGAAATATAAAATAAAAATAATAGGAATACGAAATAAATTATTTAAAACAAAAAAATATATACAATATACAATTTACAAAATACAGTCGATCATCCATCGTGACATTCGGACAAATAAAATTAATTAATACACAGAAGTTTAGTGAAAATAACCGATTGAAATAAAAATGACAATTTGAAGTAAGTACGCGGTCGCCATTTTGCTTACGAAAGCCATGGAGCGGTATTTTATTTATTTATTAAAACTTCATGCAACATAAATGTACATAGGCGGCCTTAAAGCCTGAGGCATTCTCTACCACTCAACCAGAACCAGAGTATTTTCTGCAGAACGAACCCATTAATATATCGCTAAATGAATTTATGTTCAAATGTTTTTTGAAGCCAAAAGTATTTGAAATACTAACTTAAAATCTCTCAGCGTCAGGTATTTGAAATAACAATTACATTTTTTTTTAAAACGTAATTGAATTACAAATACCAAGTACGTTTAAAATTGTTAAGAGTTTTAATAAGCTTTTACTACGCAACTGAGGTTTGCTGTTAGAGAACCCAACTATGGGTTAAGCTCGCCTTTGTACATAAACTGTCCTTATTGTATTTGTATGTTTTATGCACAATACATAATAAGAATACTTATTTGTAATTATATACTGTGTATTAAATACAAGTAATTCAAATACTGCCCAACCCTGTCTGTGGTATAACTTACTTTAGGCGCACGGTTGGCGCAGTGGTTCTGTCTGTCTGTCTGTCTGTCTGTCTGTCTGTCTGTCTGTCTGTCTGTCTGTCTGTCTGTCTGTCTGTCTGTCTGTCTGTCTGTCTGTCTGTCTGTCTGTCTGTCTGTCTGTCTGTCTGTCTGTCTGTCTGTCTGTCTGTCTGTCTGTCTGTCTGTCTGTCTGTCTGTCTGTCTGTCTGTCTGTCTGTCTGTCTGTCTGTCTGTCTGTCTGTCTGTCTGTCTGTCTGTCTGTCTGTCTGTCTGTCTGTCTGTCTGTCTGTCTGTCTGTCTGTCTGTCTGTCTGTCTGTCTGTCTGTCTGTCTGTCTGTCTGTCTGTCTGTCTGTCTGTCTGTCTGTCTGTCTGTCTGTCTGTCTGTCTGTCTGTCTGTCTGTCTGTCTGTCTGTCTGTCTGTCTGTCTGTCTGTCTGTCTGTCTGTCTGTCTGTCTGTCTGTCTGTCTGTCTGTCTGTCTGTCTGTCTGTCTGTCTGTCTGTCTGTCTGTCTGTCTGTCTGTCTGTCTGTCTGTCTGTCTGTCTGTCTGTCTGTCTGTCTGTCTGTCTGTCTGTCTGTCTGTCTGTCTGTCTGTCTGTCTGTCTGTCTGTCTGTCTGTCTGTCTGTCTGTCTGTCACCAGGCTGTATCTCATGAACCGTGATAGCTAGACTGTTGAAATTTTCACAGATGATATATTCCTGTTGCCGCTATAACAACAAATACTAAAAACAAAAATTAATATTTAAGGGGGGCTCCCATACAACAAACGTGATATTTTTGCCGTTTTTTGCTCGATATTAATAACGGCAACAGGTAGACGCTTGAAATATTCACAGAATATTTAGTTGTATATTCTCTTCAAAAAATAATAATTATTAAATTAAAATAAAATAAATTAAGGGGGGCTCCCATACAACAAACGTGATTTTTTTGCAGTGTATTGCGATAATGGTACGGAACCCTTCGTGTGCGAGTCCGACTCGCACTTGGCCGGTTTTTTATTGTAAGCGAGACTTTTAAGCATGTGGTCCTAAGTTCGGATCGGGCAAAAAAATTGTGAGAAAGTTTTCAGTAGCAGCCCGGGGTCTGTGTCGATTTGTGTTGGTAATGGCAATAGGCTCACCTTCTAATTACATCGGACGTAAAAATAACTGGCGAATAGTGAGTGTGTCTGTGTACACCTCTGCTTATCCCTTCGAGAAATACAGCCCAGGCGTAAGGTGTAATGCTATGTGTATAGTTCGATTGCCAAGTTTTGTCTTGTAACAATTACAGTCACGGCGATTTAAATTAACATATTTCTTCCTGTCTCTAAGGTACCTAACTATTGTAACAGCATATTGTCTTGTAACTTCACTCTGTTTGTGCATTGTTCACTGTTTAGGGATCGAACTAAAGAGTTAAATCAAAATAATATCTCATCTTTCAACGAGATGTCGGTTAAAATAGTCAAACTTTTTGAAAAAATGTCTGGAACATTTCCATCCTATGTTTTGTTTACTCTAACTTTTAATATTCTTTGCATAGGACATTTTCTATTTTATTGCATCGACGAACGACATAGTGGTAAACAAACTAGGTTTCTGATGTAGTCTGAATACCAGAAATCGAACTGTGGTCTGTGATACCTAATCAGTCTATGTGTAGTCACAGTACCCTGCAAATCAATGAATATCATTGTAATACTTCGATCAGGCTGCTTTGTCCTAGTTTACAGACAACCTCCATGTCTTGCTTAGTAGCCCGTAGTTTCCCTTACATATTGATCCTTATTTATTTATTTATAACAGGGTAGCATTTATTTCCAGCCTGTTCTCTTCCACTGCAGGGAAAATTTTCTCGAAAGCCTTTGAACCTTTTCTGGAAGCGTCTTCAAACTCTTAAGATTAAAGTTATCATGGTAGGTAGAGAGTGAGTTTATGCTGTTATAAGATTGTGGATGGGTATAAGTTCTGTAAGTACTGTGAGGACTCACCTATTTAGATGCGAACTCTTTGGCTATTATAAGACTGGCAACAGAAAACTAGCTCATGTGAGGACTCACCTATTTAGAGGCGAAATCTTTGCCTATTGTAAGACTGGCAACAGAAAACTAGCTCATGTGAGGACTCACCTATTTAGAGGCGAACTCTTTGCCTATTGTAAGACTGGCAAAAGAAAACTAGCTCATGTGAGGACTCACCTATTTAGAGGCGAACTCTTTGCCTATTGTAAGACTGGCAACAGAAAACTAGCTCATGTGAGGACTCACCTATTTAGAGGCGAACTCTTTGCCTATTGTAAGACTGGCAACAGAAAACTAGCTCATGTGAGGACTCACCTATTTAGAGGCGAACTCTTTGCCTATTGTAAGACTGGCGACAGGAAACTAGCTCATGTGAGGACTCACCTATTTAGAAGCGAACTCTTTGTCTATTGTAAGACTGGCAACAGAAAACTAGCTCATGTGAGGACTCAACTATTTAGAGGCGAACTCTTTGCCTATTGTAAGACTGGCAACAGAAACCTAGCTCATGTGAGGACTCACCTATTTAGAAGCGAACTCTATGTCTATTGTAAGACTGGCAATAGAAAACTAGCTCATGTGAGGACTCACCTATTTAGAGGCGAACTCTTTGCCTATTGTAAGTTTGGCAACAGGAAACTAGCTCATGTGAGGACTCACCTATTTAGAAGCGAACTCTATGTCTATTGTAAGACTGGCAATAGAAAACTAGCTCATGTGAGGACTCACCTATTTAGAGGCGAACTCTTTGCCTATTGTAAGACTGGCAACAGAAAACTAGCTCATGTGAGGACTCACCTATTTAGAGGCTAACTCTTTGCCTATTGTAAGACTGGCAACAGGAAACTAGCTCATGTGAGGACTCACCTATTTAGAAGCGAACTCTTTGTCTATTGTAAGACTGGCAACAGAAAACTAGCTCATGTGAGGACTCACCTATTTAGAGGCGAACTCTTTGCCTGTTGTAAGACTGGCAACAGAAAACTAGCTCATGTGAGGACTCACCTATTTAGAGGCGAACTCTTTGCCTATTGTAAGACTGGCAACAGATAATTACTTAGTTTTGGAAGGTAATTGAAATCAGAATGCTATAAAATAAGTGAAGATGTTTTTGTTAAGCTTTTTTTAGAAGATGTTGTTGCTAAAATATATCATATAAAAGTAATTTCTGCTTATAATTCGTAGTTCCCTGAGCTACGTCCCTCACAGTACCTACACATCCTTCTCCCACCAATGTAATTTTTGATTTTCTTATAAATAGTTATCACTGAAAAATCTCTAAACTATAAATAATATAATATGTAAATCAATTCTTAATTAAATGCGCTTAAGAGAATTGTCCCAGGATACAAAACTGTTAAGAGATTTTTATGATTGTGGTAAATGGTATAAGAGGTAGTATCACTTTAGAATTACTCTATTTATCATTTTTGCTTACATAAATTATCTGAAACTCCAATGGCAGGTATAAGGTACATAGGCGTATCCAGTAATTGCTTAAGGGTGGAGCAAAAGTAAGGCAACTCGAAAAAAATTAGAAAGTTCAGAGGCGGACCAAGACTCAACTTCGAACCAGTACGCAGAAAACCAAAAACGTCACATGAAAAGGAGATTCGATCGCGTGATCGAAAATTTCTGTACCCATCAAGTAATTTTTCTCTTGAACAGTAAACTTGTAGTTACGAGTCAGAGTGAACGGTGGGGCAGACTGTCCCATCTGCCCCACCCTGGGTACGCCCATTTAAATACATCTACAAAATAAAACAAACAATTATACAAAATAAATAATTTAATAAATAACTCTTCTCCATTTCACAATTACCAGTATCATCTTCATCACACATCATCGGTCAAACAAATTCAGTATCGATTTGACAAGGTTTTCGTCATAGTCCTCGATGTCATCCTCTCCTGCGTCCACCACTGCATCCACCCCTCCTTGACCTTGAGGAGTAGCTATGGGTATACCGACGTCGTCGTATGGTTTCACCGTCGCTATACCATTGGCTCCCATTCTGAGGACGGAATATTTTTATTGGTAAGAAAGAGTAAGTAAGAAGACAATGACGACCTAAAGAAAATGTAAATGCAGCAGTTTTGACATCAACATCACCATTTCAGCCGAAAGACGTCCACTGCTGAACAAGGGCCTCCCCCAGGCGTCGCCACATTTACCGATCTCGTGCGTCTTGCATCCAGCTGATTCCTGCAACCTTAACCAGATCATCGGTCCACCTAGTGGGTGCCTGTTTCCCAGTTTTACCTATTCTAATATTATCTGACTATAACTTATAAACTCGCGAGCAATGAAAAAGTTCCAGTGACATAGCACCTAATTACTCCTAAACGAGAAAGGCTAGCTTAATGACGCCGTCTGCAATATTGAAGTACATTTAACAGCGAGCAACTAAAAACGTAAATATTGTGTTCAAATTTTAAATGAAATGTTTTAATTTTTTTAAATTTTATTTTTTATTTTTTGGGTGGAACTTTTTCATTGCTCGGCAGTTTATTATCACACTGCAGGGTAAAGGGCTCCTTGCCCTCGCAATTCTGCATTCTACTCTTGCGGGCCAATCCCTTCGGTAGAAGTGATGAGCTCGTGCCGACTACTTTACCTTGGTCTGCCAAAATAACGATTTTAGTTGTGTTTAACGTAAGGAACGTTTTTGGTAATAGGTGTGATGATTACGTAAAACACAAAGATCGGAAACTACCCACTAATTTTTCAGTAGGCAGATTGTTCCAGAGGTAAATGACCCCATGTTTTTTTATTCAGTGATGTCATGATAATACCAGTAATATGTCGGAGAATTATTTGCAGATTATTTTTATTATTTATTTTATAAACGAAATTACCTACATGCAATAAATTACGAAAGTACATTACAGAAATATCAAGTGCTGATTTGTGGCTTGTCACAGTGTTCCGTACATTTACAATTTAAATAAAAATTATTTTATAGTTACAATGTATAAACAGACTCATCATTGTTTTCAACCCAGGATAATGTGCTTATTTGGAAATAGATTTTTACACTGTTATATTATTTGTTCACCTCAAACCATTGCCTACCTATCGGTGGAATTTGGCTGGTAGCCAACCCAGCATCCGTCCTGCTTAAAAAACAGTTAATGTGAATTACTGTTCACTACAGACCAAAGTCTTCAACCAGTGCGTCCTACCTGTTATGACCTACGGCGCTGGTTCATCGGTTCAAAGTTGCTCAGCGAGCTATGGAAAGGGCTATGCTCGGAGTCTCTCTAAGGGATCGAATCCGAAATGAGGTGATCCGGCAGAGAACCAAAGTTGTCGACATAGTTCACAGAATAAGCAAGCTCAAGTGGCAATGGGCCGGCCATATAAGTCGTAGAACCGATGACCGTTGGGGTAGACGTGTCCTTGAGTGGAGACCGCGAATTGGTAAACGTAAGGTGGGGCGCCCTCAGGCTAGGTGGAGTGACGATCTTCGCAGGGTGGCTGGTAGCAGCTGGATAAGAGTTGCCGAAAATCGAAGCAAATGGCGTGCTATTGGAGAGGCCTATGTCCAGCAGTGGACTGCTGTAGGCTGATGATGATGATGATGACTGTTCACTAATCTGTACCAAAGATTGACGTAAGAATAATTAAAATCGGCCTACGCGTTTGGTATCTAGAACGCCAAATAGGAACAAATTATCCGTACATACATACCTAGACTGATAAACACATTACTTTCCTTTGCATCGCGCAGTCGGGTAAAAAGGGAGAGCAATTTGAATGCTTTTCTCTCAATTAGATTCTTGAGATTTTTTCACAGATATGGAACTTTACCTACACTGCACTCAAAGAAAGTTCCTACCTACACATAAACACTATATTTTATAATTAGAAAGCTTGTTTAATTTC
The DNA here is from genome assembly GCA_945859665.1 of Anorthoa munda. Lineage (NCBI taxonomy): Eukaryota > Metazoa > Arthropoda > Insecta > Lepidoptera > Noctuidae > Anorthoa > Anorthoa munda. The sequence goes on along the minus strand of OX243900.1, from coordinate 10,812,558 downwards.
CTTATTCGATAAATACTGGTCTCACTCACCGGAGGCAGTCAAAAGCGAAATTGAAGAGCTCGAACGACCGCCACTGTCCTGTCATTGCCAAACAGAAGTGAAAGTTCCTTCCTGGGAAGAACACGTTGTAAAACTTCGCACACACTTTTAAATTGTTGATTCTTGGTGGACTTATGCAAATCGGTCGGGGATTCTTTCCTGAAAAAATATATTTGTAATATTAATTTCATTATAATAATATAATATCTAGAAAAATCTACTCGAATTGAGGATGGCAAAAGTAAAAATTCTTTCTTTAATACAAAAACAAATCTGATGATGCTATAAAAAAGTTTCATGGTCATATCCAAAAAATGGGTTCGTTGCCATTATTAGCCTTTTAGATTTCTTATTTTACAATGTACATTCACCTTACCTTGTTTGAAAAACTATAATAACTATTCAAAATGGAAAAACAGTGTTTCCATGAACTGCCATCATCATTATCATTTATCAAAGGTTCTTTGAACTTCTAAAATCTACTTTTTATTTATAAAAAAATATATATAAGTCTACTCACCTGACAAAGAATTTTCATAAAGGACCCTGTTGTTCAACGACATGGCCACATCGAAAGCAAAGTCTCCTGGGTGATACATCACTCGCATGCAAGCTTTCTGATTCAGCAAATTCAAGAAGTAACCAGTACAGCACTTACAGATACCCTTGTCACAAACACATCGTCTGTTATCCGAAGAGGTCCCATTTTGAGATTCCTGGTTCTGTCTCGATAACACTGTCGCCATCAGAGAAGAATTACTCCTTAACTGATCCAGCATCAGCAAGAAATCGTCTGGAACTTCCATTCCATTTATGTATGTCACTTTGGTTTTGTTTACATTATCTTCTAATGTTGCTGCAACAAAAGTTTCACTGTTAGAATTACTGTCTGAAAATAATAAGATAATTAATTAGATTACCACAAATTTATGATTGAATAAACTTACCTCCTTGTATACTTTGTAGGCATAAAGCCGCGAGTAAAAATATCATTAAACACATTTTCCTCGTGTGGCGCGAATCTGCGCGTGCGGCTCTCGTCTGAGCAGCTCGGCACTCCAATTCACATGCACAACAGTGAACCGGTTCAACAGGGGCAGAGAAAGATCTGTTTATCTCATTATTTACACTTTCACGTTTAGTTCAGATTGATTCATTTTAATAGATAAATTACAATAAAATTTTATGATTTAATTTTATTGTTAACAACAATAAATAGACTTAACTAAATTATAAATTATTTGTACGTTACTAAGAATACTGGTATGTAAAATTACAATTACAATTGACTAGGAGTCGCCGTCGAATAAGTCTCCGAAGGCATCACCGATGCCACCGAAAGGGCCGTCGTCGCTAGAGCCGCCACCTCCGAATAAGCCGTCTCCACCGAAAACATTACCAGCGGCGTTTTCTAAAAAGCCACCACCACCATCATCGTCATTGTTGCTGTTGCCATACAGACTGACTGGCTTGGGTCCTGATGAAACTGGTCGTGGCTTTAATCCTGTCTGTACTCCTGATGCCCCAAGTCTGTCAACACAACAAATGTATATTGAGATTCTATTTTGAATATATATTAAGGTAGGTAATAAAAAATTGTTGTATTCAAATATTACCTGAAACATCTAAAGGACGCTGAGTAAACCGGAAATCCTCCAATGTCTGCATTGATGTCTAAACAGGCATGAGCGTTTCTGTTTCTAATTTGAATATTAGATATTTCGGCACACACACGAACAAATGGCGCTCTTCTAGGATTGAAGCATATCGGTGGCGGGTCGCTGGCTGAAATGACTTTCTATTAACACCTTTGTCTTATGTCATTGATTTTAAATAGCTTACAAATGACTTCGTATAGAAACCTTATTTGTATTCCAAACTATGTTTCAATACAAAAGAAAAGAAACTTCGTTAATGTTCTTTCTCACCTGAAACTCTTCGTCGCACTACTGTGTTATTGTTGATGCTCATCCTCACGTCGAATACAAAGTCCTCTGGTACAAAGGTGATGTTGCCGCACGCTTTCATTCTGAATCGGTCCATTAGAGCGCCTGTACAACACCCACACTGCCTAGTTCGACACTCACATGGAAATCTGATAACTTGACCAGGAACTCCTTGCGCGGGTTGTTGCCCTGCTACCTCATCTTGGAGAAGGGGACTCTGTGTTGCAACTGGTGCAACAGTGCTGACAACTGGCACGGGATCTTCTAAGATTTGAGTTACATTGGCAGTTTCAACAACAGCGTCTGCGACTGGAGGAACTTCGTTTTCTATTTCATCTTGTACCTCATCTTCAATCTCGTCATCGTCTTGGAGATCCTCATCCTGAACGTTTATAGGTACAGTAATGGTAACAGGAGATTTAAGAACAGGAGTTGGCTGCAACGCTTGCCTCCAAACTGTCTGAGGCACTTTGAATTTTATCACTTTATATGGTTTGTCACCTGTAATTAATTAGAAATGAGTATTGTTATTTTTCCTCAATAGGTACTGCTTTATGAATAAAATTAATTTTGTATGAAAGTATTACTCACCGAATCCCAAATGGCAAGTGGATATCATTAGCAATATAAACAGTTTTACTGATAGGCCCATTTTCTGTGGAGCAAGATGAGTAAAGTTGATCAGTTAAGCCTGACTCCTCATTACGTATTGTAGGCGTAGCAAGTAACCGGGAGTATTTAACGGTCGACCACTAAACATACAATGTTTATTTAAAGCTATACAGTCACTGATAGGAACAAGTTTTAAATTTTAATGTCAGTACGAGAGAAAGTTGAAATTTAAAACTATATAATGTTGCTTACTTTCGATATTGATACGTGGAAAGAATTTGTATTGATATATTACATTAACGTTTATTATATAATGTTTCTGCAAGCTGAGTAATAATAAAGATAAGTCTAGCTTACAGAGACTATTTACATAGACACAACCTTGTAGCCAGGATTATCTATCAGCAACTTGCTCTTAAATACAATCTTGTGGAGTCGGAAGTGCCTTACTACAAGTATGTGGCCGAGCCCCGACCAGTTCTCTAAAATGGCAATGTCGCATTGTATTGGGATCGATCTATTATCACTGACAGGACTTTTGTTGCCAATAAATCTGACCCTTAGCCTGACCTGGCTGAGGGAGATAAGAAAAGTAAGTATCTTGATCTGGCTTCCGAGGTTGTCGACATGTGGGATGTGAATACAGCAGTAATTGTGCCGATAGTCGTGACGGCCAATGTCATAATAGCCAAGAGCCTCGACGAACATCTGAGGAAGCTCTCATTGGGCAGCTGGATCAAGGGCTTGATCCAGAAAGCGGCACTCGTGGACACGGCACGTATAGTCAGGCGGTTCCTCTCTCAGGAGCCCTGACCACCGGTAGCTTGGAACCTGTTTCCGATACTGGTGGGCTGCTATATTATATACTTTATTTTTTTATAGAATAATATTAAAAATGTAAACAATATGTAAAGATAGTGAATAAATAAATATAATAATAATAATTTATTCATTCAAAGCTTAATACACAATAAAATGGAAGTGATTGTTCAATATGTCGCTGCATATATGCAATCGACAATTATATTAGCAGTATTCTGCTAATATAATTGTTGATTTAAAAATGAAAGAAAGCACAAACTAACGTCTTATCCTTACAGAAAAGTATCACAAGAATGAGAAAGTAAAGGTTGAAATATTTCTAATAAATTTTCGGTTTTCATTCATTAACATTTTACGTAGGCTTACATCACACAAATGCCATTTGAATATGCATTAATGTCTTAGAATTTATATAATTCACTGTGCGCATTATTCTTGTAATGAAGTGATAAGTCTTTGTCATTTTAACTGGCTATAAGATAAAGGAGTACATCATGATTTTATTGAACTGCTTTTCAATTGTATTGATTTAACTTACCTGATATAGATGTTTCTGGAGAATTGGCCATTTTCTTGTGTTTTATATATGTAAATGCAAAATGTGTCCGTCAAAATTAAAAGTATATAATTGTTTCTTATTTCAAGCGCCTTTTAAAGTTCCATTAGCAATAATATTTAAGTTACTAAAAAACTATCGCAATTTGTAGATTTTGGTTACACTATTGCCGAAGTTTATTTCCCATTTTAAAACCTATGACTACAAAAATATGATCAGGTACGACTATTTCGTATGATTCCTAACTTTTTGTGAACTCTGGGCAAATCTTTGCATTATAATTGCATAGCCATTTTAATTTTGGTCTTTTGTATATTTATGCTAGCGGAACTAATAGTAGACCATAACAGTCAAATAGTTTTTGTTCGGTAAAGTCAAAGTCAAAGTCAAATATATTTATTTCAACTAGGCCAATAAGCGGCACTTTTGAACGTCAAACATTAAATCTAAATTAAAAATGTACAAATAATAAAAATTTACTCTACCGTGCATTCGAAAAGTAGCTTGTTATGGAGAAGAACGCACAAGAAACTCCATACTTACTTACGTACGTTACGTACGTTACGGTATGTCGGTTAAACAACCAATATGATACTAATTGAATTAATAATTTCATTGAAATAAGGCAATCATTAATTTTGTCTTAGTTATTGTTTGAAACATCACCAAGTTTGACTTTACATGACCAGTGACCTAAAAAAAATAGTTTTCAAGCATTTTCAATCATTGAGGGATGCTAAAATTTTCAAAAATAAAGTAAAGGCACATATTTAAAAAAGGTTTTTACTCATTCATGCAAAATAAATTATCTCATACAAATTTTGCTATTTACAACACACACAATAAATAAGTTAAAGTAAAAAATAAATAGTGTCTAGAGCTACTTAGAACTAGCGTGACTACGATGTCATACTTGTGACCATTCGCGCATCATTTTATTCTGTCTTCTCCTGTCCTTCTTATTTTTATTGGTCTTATTGTCATTTGATTTCCTCATCATCAAAGCCAATTCACTAAAGTCATCAACAAAATCATTGCTTTGGTCTTCTTCACCATGTTCTTTCGTGTCCTTATTGTCTCTATGCTGTCTCTTATTTTTACCAAATATTCCCAATTCATCACCCAGGGTTTCTCCTATCTGACCTAAATTGAGCACATCTAAGTCATGCAGGTTGAATTGTTTCTTATTCTTCTTTTTAGGTACAGTAAGACCTTCATAATAACTTTCTGGAACGGGGGCGCCAAATTGGTATAGATGAGCTCTGCTTTCGTCTACAGTTACCGTTTCTCTTTCAGGCATGGTTTCCGCTGAAGCGGAGTCAAGGGTTTGCACAATTTGAATCATGTCATCATTAACGGCCTCCTCAGAGGTAGGTATGAATGAAATTGTTGATGGTGTTTTTGGGGTGATTGTAATCACTTTCTCGTAGTTGGTCGGTTCCTCTTCTTTATTCATAACGTTTGAATCTTTTCCATCGTTTGAAATCATCGGGGTAACAGGCATCGCAGATAACTGACCAGTGATATGAGCTAATGACATTTCCAGACCAGGATCTTCAAAATCGGTTACACTTTTAGCAGTGGTTGCAGACAAGATTGGGGTGGGATTCTCAACCATCATAACGGACACGGGAGCAAGGGATTGCTCTTGAACAGTGCTCATGATTGGAGTTCGTTCTGTTGTTACTGGCACAACTACTGTTGGAATAGCAGCTGTTACTGGCACTACTACTGTTGGAATAGCAGCTGTTACTGAACTTGAAAGATCTGGTGTACTTGGTCTAGCAGTAGTGGTTGTAGTGGTAGTAAGGATTGATGTTGAAGTACTCTCCGTTGTATGCGGTCTCCTGGTCGGTCTCCTGTTAGGTCTGCGAGTTGGTCGCCTGTTTCCGGCAGGTATAGTTACTCTTGCAGTAGTAGTACGCCTTGGGCGTAGTGTCGTTGTTCTAGTAGTAGGTCTCCTTGCAGGCCTTCGTGTAGGCCGAGGACGTCTAGTAGTGGTTGTCGTTGTAGTCAGGGCAGGTGCTTGCTTCTTCTTATTCTTATTTTTGTTCGTTTTCTTTCCACCTGTAGATCCAAACAGGTCTCCCAATATATCTTCTCCGAGAAGACTGAAACCTGTGTAGTCGGCACTGTCTACGTCGTTGACGGCGTCGAGTGTACCTGGAATTTAAAGCACATCGTTATTAGATAGTTAGTAGAAGTTAAAATAAAAATAAATATATTTGTTATTTTTAATTTAACTTAGTGTCTTTAATAAGTTGCTGACAGGACACGTACCGTCATCTTCATCATCATCATCATCGTCGTCGTCATCATCATCGTCTTCTCCGGCACCAAGGCCGAAGGCATCATCATCTTCATAATCGTCATCATCATCATCTTCAGATTTCTCATCTTGAGGGACTAAAGGCAATGGGTCAGCTGGTTCCGAAGTCACACCTCTAGGACCGAACTTAAAGCAAGACACTCGAACGGCAGCTTCCACTGTTCTCTTCGATTGTAACTCTAAGCCAAGACAAGCTCTGAATTCTTCACCAGCTCTGGCGATGTTGTAAACGCGTCCACAGAACTTGGACACACCGCCAGGCAGAGGCATGCAGACAGGGCTGGGCTTCTTGCCTATGAAGAAAGTACAATATTAAGTTTAATTTAAAATACTATAAGATTATGAGGTTTATGGCATCCATAAATATTTGTTTAAACTCAAAAGTGAAAATAAACATAAATACTCACTTGATAGTGTCCGGTTTGTGATGACCTTCTTTCCGAAACTCAACGACACGGACATTTTGTCACCGTTGAGGTACATCAAGGAAGCGCATCCTGGAAGTGTACAAAATATTTTTATATTTTATTTACATGGTTAATAATTACACAAATCATCGTTAATTAGGAATTCTGTTTTTTTAAATATATCTTCTAATGTAATATTATGAAGAGGTAAAATTGTTTATTTGTAGAAGTTAATCTCTGAAAGTACTGATCCGATTTCCAAAATGATTTAACTGGTAGAAAGCTACGCCATTTCCGAATGCCATAGGCTACATTTTATTCCGGAGAAGAGGAAAGCAAACTTTCTTCATTGGTTTCGAAGGTGAAATAGCAAGCAATAAAACGTCTGACTAAATAGTCGGAATTGATTTCATCAGCTTTAACGTAATTTCCAAGTCAAAGATCCGTATTCTATACTGTCAATGAGTCAGTTCAATGTACCGGACTTTACTATCAGTGTTGTAACTGACCTCGTCTCAGTTTTACGAGTTATGACGTTTACGAGTATTTAACTCATGAATGAGATTATGAAACAAAGTCTAAAGAAAACAAGAACATACTAGAAATATTGTGAAGAGGTATAATTTTAAATAAATATGTTTATAAAAAGTTATATTTGGAAGTGCTGATCATATAACGATTTTTTGATAACTAATAGAGAATTACTACTGACAAAATTTTGATTCCTATTGAAGTGTAGCAGCCGGAAAAATGTTATAATATTATAGTTTATTAAAGATAGCCTACTTTACTTTAAACCTAAAGCAAGTAAACCGAACGAGGACAAAAATGTGGATGTGGAATTGGTTACGGCCATGAATATTTATTGTGAAGATGGCGCCGGCGCGGGCGCATCGTTATGTTCGATTTCCTATAAGAGCATGAGCTCATAGAAAGACAGTATTCTTTACTGAATATTCATAGTAGCTTAATAAAATCTATATCGATTATTAATAAAATAATATTCAAAGATTTCACTCTACTATATTGACAAGAAGACCGATTTCTAAACTGAATATATTTATAGCTACATATTAATGTATATTTTTTTTTTCTATAGGCTTGCGCTTGACCACTATCTCACCTGATGGTAAGCGATGATGAGGTCGACGATAAATATTATAGAGGTAAAATTGTATGTTTGTTATCGGCTGACTGTCAAATTTACTGCTCTTGATCTGTTAGTTTTTAGGTCTTCCATGTTATCTAATTAAATAAATAATGGGTAAATTCTGGCAGTATCTACTGACCCAATTTTAAAAATTCTACAACTGATAGAACATTACATTTTTGCTGAGTGTCACTTATTTAACAAGTTCTGTAGGATAGAAGCCGTAGGCCAGAAGCTAGTGAATGATGTAGATAGAGCTTGCAGTTTTAAGCTAACCATAATATGCTGTAATGGCCTTTATCACAAACTTGACGAGCCCTTACCTGGTCCATTTAGTTCAACTACGGGCAGTCTAAACTCCCGACAGCAGTTGCAGTAAGCCTCCACGCACTTGCAGTATTTGTTGATGTCGTTCTGCTCAATTTTGTCATCATTATTGTCGTTCCTATTCTGGATCCCTTTCTTCACATTGTTCTTTTCTTTTCCTAAAAACAGGAAAATTACGTTACTTTTCTCAGAAGCTTTTGGTTGCAACTTTCACATTTGTAGTATTTGTAAAATTATTAGGGTTGCCTTCAAGCTAATCCTAATCATTCTAGAAATCACACTTCACACTAATATTATAAAGGCGAAACTTTGTGAGTGTGTGTGTGTGTGTTTGTTACTTCTTCACGTTCATACGGCTGGACGGATCTGGATGAAATTTGGCACAGAGATAGATTATAGTATACTTATTATTAGGAAATGCATATAGGATACTTATTATCCCGGAAATATGTTTCCTCGGGATAATTTTTGACATTTACGCGGGCGAAGCCGCTGGCAGAAGCTAGTATTATAATATGTGAAAGTTTGTGAGGATGGATGTTTGTTGTCTTTCACGCAAAAACTACTGAACAGAATCTAATGTTATTTTTTAAGAATATAACTATAACTACATCAGAATAACAGAGGTTATATTTCTTGAATCATAATCATGAAGATATCAAGTACTAATTATAAGCGGGCGGAACCGCGGGTTCAGCTAATCTATACTTATAATAATATAATATTATAAAGAGGATATTTTTTTGTTTGTTTGTACCGAATAGGCTCTGAAACTACTGGACCGATTTAAAAAATTCTTTCACCAATAGAAAGCATATTCCATATTAAGCATATAATATATATATTCCTGAGTGACATAGTCTATTTTTTTATCCCGAAAACGGGTCCTGTGTGGTGGCCCAAGGGAGCGAAGCCACGGGGAACAGCTAGTAAACTATAATTGTTGTCGACTTCACACAGTTCCATTAATTTCAAACAGTATTCAGTTTGATTTATGTATAATATAGAAGACCACATTTTTTGTCAACATTTCTGACTTATTGTAATTATAAACTTGGTCTTTGAGTGATCGATTCATTGCGTTTTGCTTTTGACGGGAAAGAAGATTAACTGTATCATCGTAATAATTTTCAGTAAAGTTATTGCTTTTGTCAATTAATATAACAATTTCTAAGCAGTATAGATACAATATTGACAAATTATGAAACATTTATGAAAAACGTATGACATATCAACGTAGTCATATCATACGCAAGTTTATACATCTCGTTAACATAAAACCGGCCAAGTGCGAGTCGGACTCGCGCACGAAGGGTTCCGTACCATTACCGCAAAAAACGGCAAAAAATACACGTTTGTTGTATCGGAGCCCCACTTAAATATTTATTTTATTATGTTTTTAGTATTTGTTGTTATAGCGGCAACAGAAATACATCATCTGTGAAAATTTCAACTGTCTAACTATCACGGTTCATGAGATACAGCCTGGTGACAGACAGACGGACCGCGAAGTCTCAGTAATAGGGTCCCGTTTTTACCCTTTGGGTACGGAACCCTAAAAAATATCAATGCTCAACACGCTACGCGATGTTTTGTTGAAAGTATTACTGAACAAAAAATTTGATGACGACCAGTCAATCGTCGACTTTCACAGTTTTTTAAAGGACAACTCTACGATGTACTGTGCATACAAATGTTGATACGTTTAATTGAGTGTATAAGTAGTGCATTCAAGTACAGACACGAAAGCAATCAATCATTTGTACAACAGTTTTTGTTCAGTTAAATTCTGATGCTTGACTAATGCGAACATGGTTATAGACTTTTTTTATATTTTTTTATCGTGGTTGCGTTTACAAACATATAAACTCACATACACAACACCCAGAGCCGGAACAACTATCTGTAGATCATACAAATATTTGTCCTGTGCGGGAATCGAACCCGCGACAAGCAGCGCAGCAGTCAATCGCTCAACCACTGCACCAACCGTGCGCCAACTTGTTATTGATACATGGTCCAGGATACTTACTGACACTCTTCGACGCAGCAAAGGCCAAGAGTATGAATATTAGAAGCAACTCGAAAATCAGGGAGAGCTTCATCCTGAAGTCTGGCTCCCTGCCTGCAAATATTAGAAGACACTTTGTAAGAAATACTTTCTCGCCCTCTGAAATAGATTGGCTTGATTATTTTTGTACGGGCCCTACATGATGCGTTCGTTAGTATGGAACAAGGAATATTTTATTTTTATTTTAGCTTTATAATCGATCTATAGTAACACGTGTAAAATAACCTTTTATTTTTTTTTGTTAAAAAACATTGCCCCACACTAGGAATTTCTTCCTGTATCGTGGGTGCGTTTACAAACATATAAACTCACATACACAACACCCAGAGTCGGAACAACTATCTGTAGGTCATACAAATATTTGTTCCGTGCGGGAATCGAACCCGCGACACGCAGCGCAGCAGTCAATCGCTCAACCACTGCACCAACCGTGCGCCCAAACTTTTAACTGCATCTGAAAAGTAGAAATATGTTTTTTGTCTAACTAGTAGCGCGTTGAAGTCTTATCCACTGCGCATAGCATCGATACTTTGTGGGACGTTATGTATGCGTGTTTACTTTAATATTATGCGTGTTTTACTGTGCAACTTTCTTTCTATTTATGTATATTTTGATTAAAAAAAATATGTTAAAAATTAAAATCAAAAATATTTTTCTTTAAAATGGTCTCGTATCGAGAAAATTATGAAAAACATAATCTTACCTTCTAGTCCAAAACTTCAATAATCAATCAATTAATTCAACACTCTATACATCCAACACCTTCAATCCACGTTCTAATAAATACAATATTATTACGAGTTCACACAATACGGATCTAAAAACGCAGACGACACCGTAGTAACAGCTATACTGATTTGTTGTAAGCGTCGAGTCGCTCCGGGAGAAATGTGCAGTGACGTATAACAGTGGGCGAGAAAGGAAAACTGCCCGTCGGATCTCTCTTTCCCTCCTGTACGAACGGTGAAGGATGGGTGAAAGCCGAGACGCAGTTGGTCGGGTATGTAGAATTCAGTGTCAAGTAAAGTCGGCATTCAGATTGTTTGTACAGCGCTACTTGGGAAGGAAATGATAGGCACTTAATGTGAGCTTTTTTGGGGTGTGAAAACGATTTGCTAGGTTAATTGACGGATGCAATTGTGTTTGTTTGTTTGTACGCTGATTTAATTGCTCGACGTTTTTATTGGTGTTAACATACAATTTACATTCTCAAGTGTTGCAATAATGTACCAAAATTGGTGTACATCAAAATACTTTATTAATATTAAATCAAATTAATTAATTTGTTAAATTCCATCTACCACTACACTGGAAAGCACATTTCTGTATCAGAATATTTTGTGAACAAAACATTATATAACTTAAACATTAAACAAAATGACATACAATTTGTAGAGGAATTTCCACGGAAATTAAGAAACCGTGATAGTTTCTCAGATATGCGTTTCATTTCTCCGTAACTTCCAGAAACGTCTCATACAGAACGATGCTCTCGGATATAATAGGGATGCTACACATTGGCATAAAACAAATACGTATGTTTCTGACCGAGAATTTAATTCTCATTAAAAAAAAATATCAAATTCAATCTTATCTCGGTGACAGTCATTGCCAAAAGATTCTCTAGGGGTTTTTTTAGAGGTTTAGATTGGAATTTGAACGTATGTTAAACGAAAGAAACAGTTGTCAGAATGAATAACCAACTATCGTAAATAATTCAACTATGACAATATGTGATCTACTTTAAGATGAAAAATCAAGTTACTTTAATAATGCATTATTTCATTAACGACAGCAAAAAAGATGTATTTTTTCAATGTTAGGCAATAGGAACAAAAAAAAGTTAAAGGATAAATAAATCAACTATCAGCAATTTTATAATATTTTATATAATAACAGGCTTTTTTATGTTTTCGTTGTTAAACACAAAAAATAGACATCCATACATACCACAGTCATTACATAACATCCTTAGTCCCAAAACAGCTTAACGACTCAGTGGCCAGTTCACATCGTCCATACTAAACCCGTCGGGTCAGTCACCACCGGCATTTGGTTCATGAGTGGTCACTTTCCCGCGGAGAAAGTGTACGGGTTCGAATTCTGACCAGTCTTGTTATACGTGTTTACACTGTGTGCCATAGTTAGTGGGCCCATGCTAAGCTATGGTGTAACTTTGAGGCGCCATATTATATTGTATTGTGTTATATGTTTGTGTGTAATATGCGTTATATTTTTTTACTTATGTGTTGTTGCGTTTATATTTAGAAGTGAGAGTTTGTAAGATTTTTTATGATAATAAATTATGTAATCATGATGATAGACCGATTTTATGACGATATTTTGTTTAAATATATTTGAAAACATTATACTTAGCAATTAAATGCAAATTATATTCAACATTATAGCCGTTTTTACACATATCGTATTTTTTTTTGTTTATTTACATGTAGGTACTAACTTACTACTTACTTACTGTGTACTTTTAAATATTTATATTAACAATTTTTACAAATAGCAAACTAGAAAGTTGAAAAATCTAGATGTTTCATAAAATATTTATTATATTATTAGTAGGTATCTAGATCAAAAACTTTCAAGATATAGTGTGCAACTGTATATTGTTACTTAAGGTCATATTTTATTACCCCTGCAATCAACGAGTCATTTTGGAAGCAATAAAAATACTTGTAAGTCAAGAAAGGCAATTGAAAGCGGACTCCATAATCGATATTCAACTTTTCTTTCTTCTGTAATCGTGCCACTGCTTCCTACAAAGTACGAACAACGTCGATTCGACTTCCCACGTAAATCTCTCTTTTTATAAAAAAAACCTATGAAATACACTTATGAGAACTTATGAGTATTACTTGATAACGTCGTGTCTAATCAAGTTTCATAATTTCAGTGTTGTTATGCTGTGTTGTTTATTGTTTGATCAATATAATAGGCTACGCATATGTGGAATCATTATTGCGCTATGGTTCTGTAATGTGGGGTGTTAGCGTTGATCTGAGTAGAGCATTTGTTCCAACTTAAAAGTGCATAAGAGCAATGTATGGTCAAAAACCTGATGACTCTTGTAGATCGATATTTAGAAAAATTCGTTTGCTACCGTTGCCATCTCTATACGTTTTTGAAATTTCTTAATGGCATGCACAGACTTACCAAATACAATAAAAGCTACTTTTTTTTTTTTAGCTTGGAGTAATGCTCATGCATACTGCGCTACCACGGGGAGATAGCGCAGTTATGTGGGACTCTAACCCACTAAAACTCCACGGTGTCCTCCTGTGCCGCTTATGGCGGGAACACGGGTACGCGTTAGCACTTACCGCGAACCCGCCGCGGCTGTCTGGCGCACCAGAACACACTGTGCGCCGTGACCACACCAGGGACCAAACCAGTACATGGGTGCCAGACGACCCTGTGTATGGCACCCTTGGTCCCCTTGTGACGGGTCAATGGCCCCGCCACCTACCATGTTTCGGCCGCAGGGAATAGGGAGCGGCCAACGCTATACCGACAGTCCTCTTCCCCTGCGGCCCCACCGCGTCCGCCATCAGACGGTGGCGACCCCGTCCAGGCTGCGGAAGGTAGGGAGAGCGGCGCACCGCAATACCGGCACTCCTCTCCCGCCGCGGCCTCCAACCCTCAGCCGTGATATCGTATGGATTTGGGAGACCCCATACGACATCACGGCCCGCCTCAGTTGCTATGTTGCCCAGGCAGCACCGCAAACTACATGTTGGCCGCTACGTCGTCGGCTTATCGGCAAAAGCCCTGACGAGCGGCCCCTTCTCGGGTTCCTCTTCGCTTCACCGTGGGTGACCAAGCCACGGTTACTGAGCACCCCCGCCTCGACAATGCGGGAACCCACCGGGGGCTAGCAATGTGTGCATATCTATAACATGATACCAAACCACTTCAAGACAAAGAGTACAAGATTGTTAAAATTAAATTGTACAAGTGGATAAGTGAATTTATTTTTATAATATAAAATAATTTATGTCTATGATAATTTGTGAAAGACTCAATAGCTCATTATTTAATTGTTCTTGTTTGATTATGAAATTTAATCTAAATATTTTGCTTGTAACTAGTTTGTGTGTTACCCGAAAATTGCATGCTACGAGTATGTCATAATTTAGCTGAACATGTTTGTATTTTTCCTATAATGGAACACCATTTTAAAGAAAAAGACAAAGATATTTTATTTTGCAAATATGAGTGATATAGGGAATAGGTCCAGCCATATTTTATCAATAGGTATGCAAAAATTACAAAATTATAAACTAATCTACTACACTTTAACATACAAAACAAAGAAAAATAAAAACCAAGCATGATTCTTATTTTTAAACATTATTAACAGCAAGTTTCTTTTCTTTTCACTTAAGAATTCTGTTACGCTATAATATGCTTTGACTGTCTGAAAGCTTCGAAGCCTTTTATTAAATAACGATAGCAGCGCTTCTTGCCAACTTTTCGGTATTTTATCATATATGACCGGAGCCAAGCCGGCTCTTCGTGCTCAGAATATACCAGAATATTATATTGACCTAGTCAGGGATATGTACAACGGGGCTAGCACAAGAGTTCGAAGCCTAGCGGGGCTTAGTAAAGCATTTGAAGTCAAAGTGGGCGTCCATCAGGGTTCTGCTCTGAGTCCGCTTTTGTTTAACCTGATGATGGACTATCTCACCGGGGCTGTACCGTCCCCACTGCCGTGGACTATGCTCTACGCTGATGACATCGTTCTGGTCGCTGACAACTCGCGACATATGCAGGACCTCTTGAATACGTGGACACAATCCCTGGAACGGTACGGCATGAGGGTTAGCAGGAGAAAAACCGAGTGCCTGAAATGTCCCTTCAGCGGAGACGCGACATAGGAGACTATCTACATTGGGTCGACGCCTATTCCCACCGTAGAAAAATTCAAGTATCTCGGCTCTATGCTCACAACAGACGCTAACGTCGATGCGGATGTAACTCACAGAATCAGCGTCGCGTGGCAAAAATGGCGGTCACTTACTGGTGTACTGTGTGACCCACGTATTCCCATAAAAACAAAGGGCAAAGTGTACAAAACGGCAGTCCGTCCAGCATTATTATATGGGTCCGAATGCTGGACGACAAAGAAGACGCATGAACAAAAGGTCCATACCAACGAAATGAAGATGCTTAGATGGGCGGGAGGTGTGACTCGGCATGACAGAGTGCGAAACGAACACATAAGAGGAAGCTTCAAAGTGGCGCCTGTCACCGATAAAATGACCGAAAACCGCCTTCGTTGGTATGGGCACGTCTAGAGACGTAATGAGAAAAAAGAGGTAGAGGCCGCCCGCCATTGACCTGGTGGTCCACTATAGAAAGAGACCTCAAGCAAGCCCAATTGCCCGAACAGACAACCCAAGACAGAATAGCTTGGTGCAGGAAGTGAGGAGACCTAACCCCAAATAATGGGACAAGGGAAGGAAGAAGAAGACCGGAGCCATGCAGTAAACACTTTTGCGCATTAGTACTGTCTTAGCGGACTGATGACACAGTAGGGTATTGTCGCGTCTATTGCGTGAAACTACATCGGCCAGACGTTTAAAACCATTTGGGTTCAACTTAACAAACACAGCTACTTTTAAGTACGTCAATTTTTTACCGAGCTATAAATGGCAAAAAGCATGTACGAATTTTGTTACAAAAAGTAAGTTATGTAGTCTGACCGGAATCAAGTTATGTTTCATTAAATTCCATAAATAGGTTTGCGGTACGTTTAAATTACGTAGTTTAATTTCTATAATATTATGCTGATGTTGCATTGAATGAAACAGGAAAGGAGGTATCCTTATACTCGTAGGACTATGTCCAGCTGTGGACGTCTTTTGGCTGAAATGATGATGATGATGCTTATGATTAACAAGCACAAGGGAATTAGAGAATTGAGCGAAAGTACTTAGACTGGGTTTCGAAGCTTAGAAGGGGATGGTACTTCCTAGGAAGCATTGGCCACAGAAAAAAAGAATAAACGGAAGGAATATAATAAAAATGGTAGGAATAAACGGAGGCTTTTGCCCTGCAGTTGAACACCATAGACTCGTACCCAATCATAAATACTACAGTAGTTACATACATTTTGCTGAAGTTAGATGAGTTATTTTAGTTCATAACTGACCCATAAACTTAAGTTAAGTTAATTTTACGGATTTTTGTTTAATAGTTCTGTTAATAAATATTGGTCTTCAATAGCCTGCACGTTCATGAACTTGACAGTACGTACGTGGACCATAGACCAACAAATGTATAGCATTGGCACTAGGATGAAATAAGTTCCCGCACGGAACAAATATTTGTATGACCTACAGATAGTTGTTACGGCTCTGGGTGTTTGTGTATGTGAGTTTATATGTTTGTAAACGCACCCACGATACAGGAAGAAATTCCTAGTGTGGGGCAACGTTTTTAAAAAAAAAAACAAAAGTTTATCGTGAAATTAAGTGTTTACTCTTTTTTTCTGATGATATAAATTGATTCTGATTAAAGACTTGATAAGAAAGGAGATGTATAATTTTCGGCCATGAGATGTACATTTATCAAAAAAGTGGAAAAAATCCCACGGATTCAGGAAAAATATTCTTTCATGAATTTAAGCCTGATTTCTTGCATACAAAAAGTAATAGTTTTTCAATTATTGCCATAATCTATTCAACATGGCGTCTCTCATAGTTGTCATTTCCATTTCGTTCTGAAATCATGTCACATCAAAGCATAAATAACGTAGTTGTTAAATTAGAAAAGTAAGTGTTCTTGTACTAGTAAAATTACTATTAATCTCATAAACATCTTTTACGAGTAATATAAAAGCAAGTGTGACGATTTCATCGTTAAAAAAATATTTAATTTACTCCTCTGAAGTGTACTTCTGAACGAATAATTCAAAATGATATTTTGTTTGACTTCCAAGTGTCACATCACTTTCTAGCTTAGATAAAGTAGGTATAGATTAAGTCTTAAAATGACCTTGATTGATAGAGCGAGATGGCTAATTGGCAGCTCCATGTAAATGATAAGGACAAAAGATTATTTTTTGTCTTTGTCACCGTGGCCGGTTTCTGTCGTTTGTCAAACTCTAATACAATGGCAGGTTTGACAAACAAATTCGGTTTTGTTTGATTTTCTATGATTTCGTGGTATTATGTGTTAATTGAGACAAGGAATTTGGGTTATTTATAGATAATAAGTGTCAGTGCGATGGTGGGTTGTAGTGTTCTTGTTCTTGTTGTAACACCAGAACTAACTATTTCTGTCTCATGTGCGGCCACGCCAGTGCTTAATCTATACCTACTTTATCTAAGCTTTCTAGGTTACCTAAACGTCAAAACTAAAACCTCTTATGGCTGTCAAATAGCTGTCACGATAAACGTCAAACATTTTTATTTTTCATTGATGTACGTAAAAATCATTGGATATTAGGGAAAAATATTACTTTAATCTATTCAGAGGCCCAGCTTTCTTAAAAGGTCTGGTTACGAGCGGATTCCCATACGAAAATGAAACATCTCCTTAAATAGTTTAATAATCTTTATCATTATTGTCTTACACTTATTCCAATTTATTTGTGGTATACGAAACATGTCTGCTTCTTCTGTCGTTAACATTCTTGGTCGTTACCAAGACTGTTATTTTATTACGGACTTCAAAAAAAAGAGGTTCTCTTTTTCAATCAATCAATCGAATCAATCAAATCAATCGAATCAATTGTGAATCGATTGGCTCAAAATCACCACCCCAGATTGCTGTAATAGGACGCCTGTTTATTGTTTAAACAATTTAATTAAATTACTTCCCGCTGTACGCTCTGAAGGGGAGGTGTTCAATTCACACTGGTACAATAAGAATTTCATCATTTATGCTTAAGTGCCATGATATTGGAGTTATCTATTCGGGCATAATTCTTTTGTTTATGAACCGCTCTTGATGATTCTTTTTGTGAAAGGTTTAGTTTTTAGCCATGGCATGGTAGCTGTTTGAACTAAATAACAAATAAATTAGGATCTTAAACTTCCAAAATACCCCAGTGAATGTCTCAAATTCAGCAAAATTGTGAAATTTTTATTTTGTTTTTTAAATTTATTCAAAAACTAAATTTGGCGTTCGATAATCATCCTTAAAACTACCACTTAAATATAACAGATAATGAGTTTGAGATATTGTTAGGTTTATGTCAATCCCAAAGTAAGGTAAGAACTGCATAAATTCCACTTAGTTATTATGAGTATTATGTCAATCCTATAGAACTTGCTCAGATTCTCTCTTGATTTAGTGTTAGTTGTGAGTTGTTAGTTGCGAGGTAAAACTTAAAAATTGAAAAAATACAACAGACAAATAAAAACACTACAATATGTAACATAACTTTAATTTCAAAAGTCGGTGTCTAAAAACGAAGAAAATAAACCACTGGCTTTAGAAATTAAAGTTATTTTGCATATTGTACCGTTCATGTGATACTAGAAAGTTTCCAATTCTGGAATTGTCCGGTTGACGGCAAAAGGCCCTCTTACATGGGAATACAGACGTCTTCTCTATATTGCCTTATACATTACATTACTTTTAAACCAATAAACCAAATCCCTCACAACACAATGTAACAACTACCTTCCATTGCCAGTTCTATCCACATTCCGAGTTCTACACTCTCCGCGACAACGACCCGCAAGTGGGGCACTGGCGCGCGCACCTGACTGTTGTATGCACCGTCAGACATACGTGCAGACGGACCCGAGTCACACTAGCTTTCTAGGCATGACTCTTTTTTTATTTAACATTTTGACTTGAAATTTGTGTTAAGATTTCAGTGGAAATTCATATTTTTCCTCCTCTTATTTTCATAAATATATTTTATATCACACTATATTTTACTACATAAAAACCGTGCAATATCCGGGAAAAAGCTTATAGCACTTAGCGAAATTTTAATGCTATTTAATATTTTAATTTCTTTGTATCTCTCTGTTTCCTTTTGATTCGTATAAATTTGATTTAATTTTTTAACTTTTTAATGTGTATTTGATTTTAAGTTATTTTAATTATGAATTTTGATTTCGTATTATTTTGAAAGTTAATTAAATTGATTTATTTTTTTTTAAATTTTATTTTATATTTTAATTGTAATTTTTATTTTGTTGATTTATATTTATGTTTTTGAATTTAATTTTGATTTGGATTTTAATTTTAATTGTAGTTTGGTTTTGATGCTTTTTTGAATTTAATTGTGATTTCCGAGTTGACATATATTTTCCTCTAGATTTTAATTTGATTTGTAAATCTATGATTTTATGGGGCATGCGGTGCCTTTAAGAAATTGTAATACTAAGACATAAACAAACTTCAAATTTAAATGTATTAGTATATACAATTGATGATTGGTCAAAAAAAAAAAAATTGTAGCTTTATATCAGTAACATAATCCTATACTATTAAAAGAGCAATATGTGTATATGTCATGGACCAAGTGATTAATCAGGGCACTATGTATAATGCCCGGGTATTATGAATCTAGTCAAGTCCAATCGGGCAATGTAATGAATACTGATTTAAACTTCTATATTTATCACATTGTGGTGGAGGAGCTCGTGGCTAAATAATAATAGCCACACGGGTCGATCTTCAAGGTTATGCAACGCTTGACGAGGTCGGTCTGTGGATGGGTGACCATTTCAACACACCGAGTTGCCTCCGTGCCTCGGAAAGCACGTTAAGCCGTTCGTCCCGGCTGTCATTTGAAGATCTTTGACAGTCATTACGGGTAGTCAGAAGCCTGAGATCTGACACCAGTCTTGCCAAGGGGTACCCTCTTACTCAGTTACTGGGTTGTGGAGGTCTGATAGGCAGTCGCTCCATGTAAAACACTGGTACTCAGCTGAATACGGTAAGACTGGAAGCCGACCCCAACAATACTTGGGAAAAAGGCCAGGCAGATGATGATGATTTATCACATTGTGTTCATTATGAATATTGTTACGTAACGGTTGGGCAATTCGATAATTATGATCAATTAATTAGTCCAAGAGCGATCGAGGTGAACTTGGGCGCTTAGGGCTCCCCGACACGTTAGGTTCAAAGGCGATTACTGGAGTCTCCAGTCATTTCCTTCATGTTAAGTAATTTAAACCCTGCAGAAAAATAGATCCGTCAACTTTGTTGCTTAAATACCTAGTAATCGTACTTACCTATTCTATATTAAATCCAAGGTCAACATAAAAATATAATTTAAAAACCGGCCAAGTGCGAGTCGGACTCGCACACGAAGGGTTCCGTACCATTATCGCAAAACACTGCATAAAAATCACGTTTGTTGTATGGGATCCCCCCTTAATTTATTTTATTTAAATTTATTATTTTTTTATAATTATTATTTTTTGAAGTAAATATACAACTAAACATTCTGTGAATATTTCAAGCGTCTACCTGTTGCCGTTATTAATATCTAGCAAAAAACGGCAAAAATATCACGTTTGTTGTATGGGAGCCCCCCTTTAATATTTATTTTATACTGTTTTTAGTATTTGTTGTTATAGCGGCAACAGAAATACATCATCTATGAAAATTTCAACTGTCTAGCTATCACGGTTCATGAGATACAGCCTGGAGACAGACAGACAGACAGACAGACGGATCGCGAAGTCTTAGTAATAGGGTCCCGTTTTTACCCTTTGGGTACGGAACCCTAAAAAAGTCATATTTTTATTACCCGGTCCATTAACTGATGGACATTATTCAGAAAGCCCGGTCAATTTAATTATTTTAATAGTTTTTATCATATTGCCTACTCATATTTCAAAACAAATTTTCCGGGCATTATGAATAATGCCGTATACACTTGGACTATAAATTATGTACATTTTATCGAAATCTTTAGAGCCGTTTTAGAGAACGTGTTTACAAATATATATATTTACAATAGGTTTTCGAGGGTGAAAAAGGGAACTAGCTAGGGCTAATTTGTTCTGGGCCAACCAACAATTTTTCGTTTCTCTATAGAATAAGGAAAAAGCTGAAAAAATCATACGTATAACAATTTTCCTTATGGATAAAAAGTTTTTAACAAAAATATTAAACCGAATTCCAAAAAAACACTACAAAGCGAAAAATAACTTTCTTTTCCGAAGTCGGTTTCTTAATTGGTACCTATTGTTTTTCGTTTTTCGAAACCAACTTTGGAAAAGAAAGTAATTTTTCGCTTTGGTGTGTTTTTTTTGGAAGTCGGTTTAATTTTTTTTATGTTTTTAATTTTTCATTTCAGTTTTGGTACCTCAAATTACCATAATACTTATTTATAGCTAAAGTTCATCTTATTGCATTTTTAATAACCCCAAGCACGACAAGGATACATTTTTTTTAAATTGTTTTTTAAACATAAAATAACAATTAGAAATAAAACTTCCGGCACCATCAGATCAGTTCGATGGTACCATTTTCATCATCATCATATCAGCCGAAAGCCGTCCACAGCTGGACAAAGGCCTCCCCAAGCGTTGCATAATTAATAAATAATAATCACGATAAAACACTACAGCCGAACTGGCAGACAGACTAGACAAAAGTACTCATGACAATAGAGCAGTTACAGCTGACGAGGATGTTTCGCAGGTGGCATCAGCTACTCAGCCTGGCCACCAAGGCGGGAAAACCACGAGTGCGCATGAAATGGACGAAAGGTATAAACATATTCATCATGCGCGCATACACACACAGCGCGCATGCACAGAACTATTTGAAAATTTTTAACTCCTATACCCAGATATGAACGTAATAGAGCAGAAAATAGCAGACCAAAGACGGGTTATTATTAGAAATAAGCTGTTATCGGATAACACGGTAATAGAATCAAATTTGATATAGCGGAGCAGCTTAAAATAAAAAGTTATTTCACAACAAAATAACAATACAAATAACCCAATCACTCACACCTTCTCCATCCATCCTTACAATACGACACGAGCCTTGGGACTGAACATTTTGACACCGCACTACCCGTTAGCGCACCACATAGCAGTCAATCAACTAAAGATAATTCAATGTTAATACAAATATAAACGGTGTTTTCCCTTCGTTAGTAGAGATACTAAATAATTAACTAGAAACAAATATGTTAAAATACAACGGAGACGTGTGTAAATTATCGAATATCTTAAGCATATTTAACCAACAATTTAAGCCGCTAAAATATTCATCTCTGGCAAACTTATCCGATACTCATTCACTAATTTATAGCATAGCTCTTACGGACGCTGAATATTTTAAATTAAAAATAAACATAGATAGGTCAAGCTATAAAACTAAAGTAAAGAACGAGCCACCATGGCAAAAAAAGATTAGAAACAGAAATAGACCTACTAAGAAAATACATAAATAGGTAGTCACAATATAAAAATGTTAACACATCTAGAAGTCTTGAAACAAAAGTTTAATAAATTATTGCAAAGACCAAACAACACAGCTCACACGAACATTTTAATAAAAGAATAGATGACCATATAGACACCTTAAAACAAACATTCTTAGTCAAGAGTCATAGGATAGCAAGATACAAAAAAGCCAAAGAAAGAAAGGATAACAACAGACTATTTACAATAAGTGAGAAACAATTTTATAGAAAGCTTAAAGGAAACGATACGATCGTTATAAATCCTCCATCGGAAGAGAATCTAAAATAATTCTGACAAGGAGTCTGGTCAGAAAACACTGAAATAATAAAGAAGCTAATGGATAGAAGAAATAGTTAGATCAGAAAAATAGAAGATACGCCGTTTGAAGATATAGACAGTCTTGAATTAAATACGACTATAAATAAAACATATTGCTAGAAAGCAGCAGGAATAGATGGTTTACATAATTTTTCGATAAAAAGGCTACATGCACTACATAGGACATTAGTTGAAGAAATTTATGATATTTTAAAAGGTAACGAAAATATGCCAGAATTTCTCACAAAGGGCATCGCATATATGATCCCAAAATCTAATAGAGCCCAGGATCCCTCACAATATAGACCAATAACTTGCCTCCCATCTATGTACAAAATCATAACGTCTTGTATTAGTAACAAAATTACTAAACACACACCGAAAAATGTAATATTTTAACTGAAGAACAGAAAGGCTGCAGAGGAATAGGGGCATATGGGTTTCAATGAACAATTAATGATTGATTCCATGCTCTTAAAACACATGCAGAGAGCAAGAAAAAACTTATACATAGCTAACATAGATTACAGAAAAGCATTTGATAACGTATCGCATTCATGGTTAGTTCAAGTTCTAAATATCTATGAAATCAACTCATTGTTAACAAATTTTCTGAAGAATACCATCGGATCCGGGAAAACTACTCTTAAACTACAAACACAAACCTCAAACTTAACCATGCATGAAATAGCAATTAAAAAGTAAATATTTCAAGAAGACTCACTATAAAATGCACCTAGCTAGTAAAAATTTGTTAAACCGACAACCGACCAAAATAAACCGACTTCTAAAGCAAAACATTAAAAAGGTTAAAAAATATTTTGTAAGTTTTAGAAGTCGGTATTTTTTGTGAAACAGTAGTAACAATATTTATATCGTTACAGCTACCAAACAAAAATGAAAAACTTTTGTTATAGACAACCCTTCTAGAAGATGCTTAAATGAAAATTAGCTCTTAAATTATACACAACTGCCCAACAGTAGCTACTAAGTACCTACACTACATACACTTAAATTTCTCTAAATATAGGCTATCATTACTTCTTATGAATAAGAAACTTAATGAGTCACCAGTCACCACTTTTATTGTTTGCCTTATAAACACATCGAAGAGTCTATAACGACTGGGTGAAAGTGAGCAAACAAGTTTTGAGCTCCTACAATATACCCAAGTACGTACTAAAAGTCCATATATACAAAATACTGTTTTCCCCAATATTAAAGACAAACATGGCAGAATTAGGGACAGTATGGATGACAACCGCTTTCTCGGTGCATCTCACTGATGCATGTCGTTATAATACAGCGTTATGCTTTATTTAAATTTCACCTTCTATTGTGAGCGAGGTGAAACGGCCGGAGCGAGATCTCTGGGAAGGAGCAGTGTATTGCCGGCGCTTGCGACGGTCGCCATCTCCAAGCTCACACGAGCCTAGCTCCTTTATAAAACGCGGTATAAAATAAATTTTCTTTTTCGTTCGTTTTTCTACGAGATCCGTGACAGTGACAGCTGATCGTAATGTCGGTCAAACTCGCGCTTTCTTTGCTTGCTGTACTTGCAGTAGCCCACTGTGCAAACATTTTGGGTAAGTACTTTGATCTAAGTACCTCATTAGAAAGTCTATATATTATACGCTAGGGTAACAATTGGCTTGCAGTGATTAATGTAAGCATGATTGACAGCTGTGTGGACAGGAAGCTATTAAGGTTGCGTCTAATGAATAACAGATGCGGTGTGAATGAATATTGCGTTCGTTATTTGTTTTTATTTAATGAACCGTTGTACAAAAGGAACTTTTCGGTTACTTTATTACCTACGGACTGAAAAGTTGGTTTTAAAATAAGTATAATTGTAATTATTGCTAAATAATGGCTTGTACGCGTTCTTGAGAGTTCTCTTTGTAGAACTTACCACTGCAACAAACCGTCACATAACATTAAATGTAATTAAAATTAATTAACAATGTAAATTCATTATTTATCCTAAATTTCGACAGTTCCCTTTGCAGTTTTATGTGAATACGGGGACAGTATTGTATTGTCCTTAAATTATGTACGTGTATTGGTCATACTAATAATGGTCATGTCAAAAAGCTTGCATTTTTTTAAACTTTTTATTTGTACCAACATAATGTTGAGGTTTCTAGGAGGAAAAGGGACGCCGACGCCGCAGAAGTTCACTCCTAATTATAAACGTAGAGCAAAGCCTAATAGGGCACATTTGATTCGGCAAGACAAACTATACTTAGCAATTAGGATATTCTTGCCTCTGAAATTTCAATTCGTCCAATTTGCCAAAAGAAATAGGTAGGCCTTAGGTACTCCGCGATATTGTAGTTTTCTACAAGTGAAAGATGTTTTGTAAACTGAAACTTTGCCCAGATATTCATCATCATCATGAGCCTTTTTAATGTTCCCACTGCTGGGACACAGGCCTCCTCTCTGTGAGAGGGAATGGGCCGTATGCCACCAAGCGGGCCCAGTTCGGATTGCTCCCAGATATTAACTCTTACAAATAAAGAAAACCTGGATCTGTTCCTTCTGTGGGTTTCAAATTGTGAGTTTCAAACCACTTTTTTTCAGTTCAGTTTTATTTGAACTAAATGCTTATGTGTGTGGAAACAATACGGTAATCTTGATAACCGTACCACTAATGACGCATAAAGTATTTTAGAATGTGGATAGTAAAGATACAATCTGTGTTTTATGAGGCTAATTTTATTGGTTATTGTGTTGACATAACTTAACATCACGTTGAGTTCCCCAAAGGGTTAGGCAGTGTGTATGATCTATAGTACACACAGTTATTCTATTGTAGAATTCCGCAACCGGTTGAAGGTAGAGGAAGGTAATAAGCTAGTCCCCTATTACATACATGGGACTAGAACTATACCTAGTGAAATGTTGGTGAACTATAGGTGTAGTTTTTTTTAATGAAACGCTTAAGACGACGGACGACTAACGCCAACGACCTTGAGGGAACAAAACGCGCACCCGTTTCGCACCCGCGCGACCCAAAATTTAGTAGGTTTTTGTACTTTCCTTATTATTGTAAAACTTTAAAACAAAAAGCCTCTTATCAAAATGTAGATAATTAAATTGTCTTTGAGATGGTGTCGATTTCATTAATATGCGCCCAGTGGTTTTGGTGCGATTGTCGTGTTTTTGTCCGTTTTAAACATAACTTAACTATAGTATAGACATAACTTTACTAATTAATTACACTGTGTAATACGAATAAAACTCATAATGTACTTAGATCAAATTATTAAGAAAATAGTCTAATGTAACATATATTTTTTACAAAAAATTACGACTAGCCGTTTAGACGTGCTTCTCATTTTAAAATCAGCTACTCAAGGGAATCTGCGCCTTAAGACAAGTCAATTTGGGTGAAACTTATGCAGCGGGTTCACGGACAAACGCGTGCCCGTGTTCCCGCCATAAGCGGCACAGGAGGATACCGTGGAGTATTAGTGGGTTAGAGTCCCACAAAACTGCGCTATCTCCCCGTGGTAGCAGCGCAGTATGCATGAGCACTTCACCAAGCTAAAAAAAAAGTTATAAAGAGGGTGACTTATAACAAGAGGTTTCCAAAACAGTTAAAACCAACTTACATAGTAAAACAGAAACCCCTGTGTCACGCTTTCAATCCCAAACCAAAACAAAAGTTTACCTACATTAAACAGCAATCATAAACCAAGGAAAACTCTTACCTAACCTACCGAGACATACGTCTTACATAACAAGCCAAAAATAGACATTGTTCCATCATCTACAGTACTTAATAACGAACCATGAACTAAACAATAGACGCAAGCGCACAGAACTAGTGAAAGTTAAAACTACGCATGCGTGAAAGTGAATAAACAATATTTGGTCACGTATTTTTTTTGGCTTGTCATGTCATCCAATGAATTTAACGAATGTTTTTTTCCTCAAATTGTTAAGTGCAATACTTGATTATGTATGAAGTTGACTTGTGGTCACGAAAATATTGTATTTGGGGTAAGAGACAAAGTGACATTCTGCGATAAATATTGTCATAAAGACAAAAAATATATGGGACTTTAAAGGAGTTTTTTTTGGACAATCCCACCGCACTATTCCCAAACCACTGCAACTCCTGAAAGCCAGAATCAACAGTGGCGACCACCAGAAAAGCGCCCAGGCAATGAAGCTTACGAAGGCCCGGAGAGTGAATTTAATTTAATTTAATTGATCCCGCAACGGAATTAACCATAAAAGAATAAAGGAGGAGTAGGTAAACAAAAAGATATAACTTTAAGGAGCTACCGAAATGTAACTATGTTTAATCGCTATAATTTGGATACAATCTCAAAACCAACTTCAGCCGGCGTGACAAATGTTTTGTTAGCGCGTACTTTTACTTCATTTTCGCTAAGCATTCTTTCTGACTTTATGTTTGCACGAATCCTAAGGTTCGTTACGTGATGTTAATAGTTTTCCTCAAAAATTTGGCTATCAAAGACAAACACATTTTTCAAAGCCGACTGGTAGGTAATGCCAGAGATTAGTGCGATTAAACACAAAAACAAACTCTTTAGCTTTATTGTATCATCACATCTCAGCCTATTAATGTTCCCACTGCTGGGACACAGGCCTCCTCTCTGTGAGAGGGAATGGGCCGTTATCCACCACACGGGCCCAGTGCATGTTGGTGGATGTCACATGTCTTCGAATTTTTGGTTCTAGGACATGCCGGTTTCCTCACGATGTTTTCTTTCACCGTTTTGAGAGCAGTGGTGATGAAATAATTTACACAAAGTAAAGCGCCTGCCTGGGCTCGAACCCACGACTTACAACTTGTAAGTCACGGCCGATCCCACTGGGCCACCACTCACACTCTGCTCTTATTGTATAAAGTAGGTTTATATGAGATATAATATTTGTTAATGAACTGCTCCAGTTAAACATATATAATAATATTTAATATACAGTACCTAGGCTTCAGCTTAGCATGCAGCTACTATATAAGAGATCTACTTTTTTATATGATTAGAAAGCGTAACAATACTAACAATATAATTATATCTAATTAGGATTATGTCCGACACAATCCTATGTTTTTATATTATACGGGTCGTTGGTTGCAAAAGTCGCAAAAAGAAATGTTTTAAATCTAGATCGGAATCTAGTTCAAGTTTTCGCTGTCCTTCAGTTAGTATTATGTTTCGTAAGAAAGTTCATGTTTAAAATCATCACTTGGTAGATATAGGTTCTCTTATAAATCAAGTAATAGATACGTGAACCATAATTAGCCTATTTATTGGCCCGCTCCCGGGAAACCATCTTCCACACTGTGAGAGGGAGTGGTCCGTTTTCCACCACGCAGACCAAGTGCCGGTATCACATGTCTCTGTTTTTTTTTTTAATTCCAGGAAATGCCGGTTTCATTTCGCATTTTGAGAGTGCCATCATTGAGGCCACTGGGCCATCACTACTCTCAAATTGCTAGCAAACACTAACGTGACTTTTATGATAATTAGGGACTTCTATTGCCATCATAACATGATAACACAGCTGTTTTAAATAGCTATAAAACAAACCAAATAAATGCCAAATAAATATTCCACAGATTTATGCCAAGTATATTATTCCACAGATTTCCTGAACCTAGAAGACGCAAAGAAGCTTTTGGACCCAGCAGCATCAGCCGCTGCAGAGCCTCGTGAGGATCCCTCCTGCAAGTGGAAGTGCAAGGGTCCCGCCTGCGCCTGCTGCATCGATCAGAACATCACCTCATACGATCCATCAGGAGCAAGTATGTTCTTTACTTCTATAATTTTCACCTTCATGCTATTGAATTCATATTTTTTTGTTTTTTTTTTTTAAATGATTTTGCCGGCGGGATTTATGAGACGTTAAATTGATTGTCATAAAAAAGTTTGCGTGTTGTTAAAAATTTACGATTTTCTTACTAACTGTAGGTTTTTCCAAAATCTGTAAATGCAGTTAGCACTTTTTCTGTAGCTAAAACGATTAAGGTACCTGCCCTTACAGCCCTGTCTTAAAATGCCACCCTGAGTGGTTTCTAGACGTTATCCATAAATCCAAATTATTTCTTCTGTAAATGACTGTGACTTAAATAATTTCAGAATGCATCCACATGAGGTATCTTTCGAAAGATGAAGGTTTCTTCGTACAGATCTCACACGGCAAGAAAGTTGACTATGAAAAAATTCAAGGTAAGATTATTTTGTAAATAATTAACATTAGACTCTGCTAGCCTAGCTTTTTCCTGTGGCTTTCTTTCCATAGCCCATCCCACAGAAAGTTTAGATTTTACTGAAATAATTATAAAATAAACATACAATTTTA
Organism: Anorthoa munda; assembly: GCA_945859665.1. Lineage (NCBI taxonomy): Eukaryota > Metazoa > Arthropoda > Insecta > Lepidoptera > Noctuidae > Anorthoa > Anorthoa munda. The sequence continues at coordinate 10,783,214 of OX243900.1, read as the reverse complement.
ATATTACTTTATCGCATCTTCAAATTAATGTTAAATATAGTAATGATTTAGTTCTTTGTTTTGTCTATTGGGAACGAAACGTTCTTGACTTTGAATAATTTTCTAATTTGTAACCACAACATATTGGTTTGTTTGAATGGAACTTTCAATAAGGGCGCTCACCCGCATTTCTAAAGAAAGTTGTTCCGGCGGCTGAGCTGCAATCACCTATATTTGCATCTAGAAGTTTCTCAGATAAAGTCGCGAGAAAGTCGAATGCAATGCCTGTTACTCTCGCGAGTCGCGGCTTATTACGCTTCCTTTCTGCTTTCATTTACCTCGGAAGCTGTGAGATCCTATTGTATTTGGTGAAATCATATATTTAGTACAAGCTTCTGTCAGCGGCTTCACGTGAAAGTCCGAAATATTCCCGGGATAATAGTATCATATGTGCTATTCCTGACTATAATCTATCTCTGTGCCAAATTTCATCTAGACCTGTTCAGCCGTTCTGGCGTGAAGAAGTAACAATCATACAAAAACAATCACAAACTTTCGCCTTTATAATAGTAGTTTGATATTATTGTGAAGTGATTTCACTGTAGTCGTAAACGATTTTGAAGGTGTGAGATATTTTAGAGCTTAGGGTATTTCCATACAATTCGATCGATCCGCGATTAATCGTAGATCGATGACATTCATTGACGTCGATTGATTGGTATGGTAGCTTTTGATGTAATTGGAACTGTCGTCGATCGCCGTGGAAGAATCTATTCTTACACGTAACACTACTCAGACACTCGTTACTTAATACATCAGAAAAGTCTAATAATATAATAGGTACGAGTATTAGAATTAATAACTCTACTATCCTAATTTAAAGTCAAGAAAAAGATTGATTTCAAACTCGAGAGTTGCCTTCTAAAATTCTCACAATTTCTGTTACAGCCTCAAACCCAGAACCACTGTGCCTGGTAATGGGTGTGCTCTTCCAGATGTGTGCCAGCTTCAACCGCATGGAATCCACCTCCGATGGTCTGCGGGGTTGCGTCAACCTGGAGCCAGGAACTATCTTCTTGTCCGAACGCAAGATTCCACTAGGCTGCTTTAAGGCTAATGAGAATTTAATGGAGATGTCAGAACCACCGAAAGAACCGTAAGTTAAAAATCTTCATCTATTTCATTATACCACAGGAACCGTGTAATCGCATATTGCGAATCCGGCCCGACGATCGATTTTGTTTGGACCTTAAGTAAACAGTACAATATAATTTGCTTGAGGACGTAATTTAATAATGTATCCTGCGCTTTGTTGTTACTGCCGTCGATTCGACAACGGACAAATCATGTCATCAAAATCTTCATGATATTGTACCTATATTTACATATTTAAGTTTATTATTTTAATTTTTACAAAGTAAATACACGTGACGTTGCTGGCTGGAAGTGGTAGGTAACGTTAAACCTTACGGACTGCAACGGTCATATTATTTAAAAAAAACGGACCTCCAATGAAAGTAAAAAAATTGGTTTCAAATCCAGATCAGTACTTACAGATCCAGAGTATACTTACAAACAAATCAACAAAACAAATTAGATTCGTATTACATTTTGAAATGGATCTTATTATTAAAAGAAATTAAGAGCAAAGTACTAAACATGTGCTCTCGAAAAGGACTATAGCTAAAGCACAGATAATATAATACTAGCATACAGATGCCTCATCCCATACAAAGAAACCTTGCCGATGTAATTAGCGTTTTTCATCTGATTATACCGATTATTTTTTGTAAATCGGTCGCGTTCGGTTCCATTCCACGGCGATAGATAGATCACCATCTATATCCGTGGAACGGAACCGAACGCGATCGATGTACAAACAATAATCAGTATAATCAGTACAGTACGTTGGGACATTTTATTTGTATGGGATGAGACACTACTGACTAAAGTTAGTTTATATTGATCAGACTGAAATTGTAGTATGTGCTAAGGCACAATTTTTTTTTGCCCTTGTGGCTGAGCTTCTAACTGAAGTCGATAATATTCTATTCTATTCTATTCTATTCTATTCTATTCTATTCTATTCTATTCTATTCTATTCTATTCTATTCTATTCTATTCTATAAAATTCACTACTACTAGACGAATTACTCGTATTCAATATATATAAAAATATCATGTTTGTGGTTTTCAGAAGTGGCCTTGAGCCCTCGCTTATCATTGTCATTATCATTTCGATAATAATATTTCAAATATCTAAATCTTGGATTAACAAGATAATTGTACTGAGAAATAATACGCAGACACATATTTTGCAAGCCAGAAACTTCAGTATCTTCTTGGTTAAAACCATATATTCTTCAGATTTTTACTGATGAGAAGAAATCTTGAAAAGATAATTCGAATTTTCTAATTAATTCCAGAGTCGTAGAAGAAGAAGACAATACCGATGACAGCACCGACAACGGAGAAGATGTAGGAGAATTTGATCCTAACAAGTTCTTCGCTGGCGTGTATCAAACTGCACAGCAAAGCATTGCTCTACTCAGCAGTCTTCTAGAAACAACTAGCACTAATACCACTTCAGTCAAACCAGCCAGTTCCACTGAATCCAGCAGTTCCTTGCCCCAAGAAGCAACAGAGTCTTCCCAAAGAAGAGGACCCAAAAATTTGAAACATCCTAATCAATTGTGATAATATACTGCGGATTGTTAGTTACAAAAACGCATTTATTTTTAGGTTATAAACTTCAGTTCTCATGCTTATAATGAATCAGTATCCTATTTATTGCTTTAAACTTTGTGATGCAAGTGACTAGTAACTAGAAATAAATAATTTTGAGTGTTTGTTTGTTCTTTTCTTCAATCTTGGGAGAAGGGAGGCGATTCGTTGGTTTCCAGTAAGTATACACCTGTTCTCCTGAAAGAGGAAAACAAATGTTTGAGTACAATCTAGCGTTGAATTTTTATCCTTATAGATAAAATTATATCTATTACATTTTTACATTGAAAGTATTATCGAATATATCAACGGTTATAAAACGTTTTGTGACGACCCCAAGCAGCACGGACAAGGGCAAGATGATGATAATGATGACCAAGCACTATAAATAGTAATTGAGAAAGGACTAGATTCAACATTGGTAGATTCTAGGGCTATTTTGCATTAACAAAGATTCTCAAACACTCACCCAATCTTAGGCCTAAGTCCTCCCATCTGCAGTCTACCAGGCAAGACATCACACCTACTCATGATAGCAGCAAAGTAGTTAACACACTGTCTTCCAGTGAAGCCTCCAGAAGTGATAGACTCTGCAAAGTAGAAGTAGCTTCTGGCATGGTCACAGGCGTGGGAGTCGCAGCCAGGCATGGAGATCCCACCGTTGGGATAGAAGTCGACGTGACCGAGGTCTGCGAGGAAGCCGTTGATGCCATAATTTGTGTGGATGACTTCGGTGTACTGGCCGTCGTTAGCGGAGAAACGATCGGGGTGGCTTGACCAGCCAATGAAAGCGGGGTCCAGAGCTGTAATGATAATGAGAAAATTAAAACTCTAAACGTGTAAGTCACTGAGGATACCCACTTAAAAAAAATCTAAGCTCAATGCTTTCCGAAACAACATTTTCATACTATTGATAGGCTCGCGTTTGATCACTATCTCACCTGATAGTAAGCGATGTGGCTGACGAACACGCTTGGCTAAAACTATTCACTTTAAGACTTAAAGAGACCCAGGCTTACAGCTATCAGTAAACACTTAAATTGGTAGGGAACTCCACTCCTCAATGCGTTTTCTTCGCTAGATACGGAGGAGAAACCTTCGTATATGTTTTGCCTTCCCTTGATAAAGATAAATTTATTTGTTTAAACATGTGTAACATGATACATGAATATGCACATATAGATGGAAACATAATTTTACCGGACCAACATGATTTGCCTCACTCAGCGTACAAAATGAAAATAATATGTTATTAATTAAAATTAAATTGGCAATTATGAATTGAATAAATTAATGTCAGTTTGATATATAAAAAAATAGAGTCAGTGCAAAATGTTATTAATCATTCAACATACAATCAGAGTCAGTACAAAATGTAGTCAATATGAATTACATACAAAATATCTCAATATAGAATAAAATTAAATCAAAATAAAATTAATAGTTTTGAATTTTATTTTGATTTAATCTTGAAGTAGCTAGCTGTGGCCTTAAATTAGTTAAAACTCAGTTGAAATCTCACCTGTAATGTAAGCAATGTCTCCATCAACATTCCTGCCTATAATTCCAGCCTGGTGACCACCGAAGCCGTGACCAACAATGTGGTACATGACAGGAGTAGAGCCCGACTCCTGGTTCACCCAGTTTATGAAGGCTCCCACTGCTTGACCAGAAGCGATGGTGTTGCGGATGACGAGCCTGTGGTCGATGGCACTGGCGCCCACGCTCCAGTCTACTACGATGACATTAACATCTTCAGCAGCGAGGAATACTGTAAATGAAATACGAATATTGTAAGTAAGTAAAGAATACTTCTTGCAGAAAAGAGGAATACTGCAAATGACATACGAATACTGGAAGTAACACAATTTTATTGCAGAAAAGAGGAATACGTACTGGGAATGAGATACGAGAAGGTATTGTAATGTAACAAATACTTCTTGCAGAAAAGGTAATTTCTAACCTATTCGTTACTTCATGGTAACATGGATGTCAATGTCACAATAAAGCCTCTATGGTGGCAGAAAGGCACCACGCGACAATGAGAACTCGTTAAAAATATAAATAATTCGCATAGAAATAGTTTAGGATTCGATTTCTAGGCGTTGACCCTGTCGAGAGCAGTGGTGGCCCAGTGGTATCGGTCGCGACTTACAAGTTGTAGGTCGTGGGTTCGAGCCCAGGCAGGCGCTTTACTTTGTATAAATTATTTCATCACCACTGCTCTCAAAACGGTGAAGGAAAACATCGTGAGGAAACTATTCTAGAACCAAAAATTCGAAGACATGTGACTTCCACCAACCCGCACTGGGACCGCGTTGTGGATTACGGCCCATTCCCTACCACAGAGAGGAGGCCTGTTTCAGGGAAAATTAATAGGCTGATGATGATGATGACCCTGTCTTCAGGAGCATTGACGCTACAAGAGACTTATCTCACTTATAACTGTATTCTTTGTATTTCATGGATTATAAGTGAAGAAACTACTGAACATCATAATGACGTATAATTTATTTACTTAAGTATCAAAAAGAATAAAATACATACCTGGAATAAGAACACTATTTAAATTAGAGGTAACTGATTCCAACCATCCGTGAACCAGAACAATTGTACGTTTGTCACTTCTGTAGTTAGTAGTCTGGAAAAGTGAAGGGTTGTTCAAGATGAGGGGCTGGCTCACCACTGGATTATCCCTGAAAATTAAAGGTAGCTATGTACTGGCTATTTTGTAAAGAATTTACTTTGGCGTGTCAAAACTAACATGGTTCCACTGTGAAAAAATGACAGTGCTCTTCCACCTATGGCTCCGTCTCTCTTTCGCAACGGAATCATGAAATGTTATAGTGTAGATATAATGCAATGCGACATGCATGTCATGACAACACAGTGTTGCATAAATGATGAACATAATATAATCAAAATATGGATATCCAACAACTGGTATATGCCATTGCGCCTAACATAGGACATGTGTGTAAGTCGGTCGGTAACCGTCTACCCTAGATGAATAAATTGAACCAAATCGGTATTCCTTTTAGTATATACAGGGTGGGCCAAAAATTTGTGCAAATAGCAATACTAGATTATTTTGAAAACCGTTCAAGGGATTGGCGCGTGGGTGGCGGGAAACTATGCGTCACTTCATGCAATTTTAGTCACGATGGAGCGTTTCACGGGACAACATCGTGCTTTTTGTGTAAAACCATTTTACAAAAACAATGATTCCTACGTTACTGTACAACGTCTGTTTAGAATTGAATACGGATAACGTGTAAGTGAGTGTCCAAGTGTTAATTTGATCAAAGCTTGGGTCGAGAAGTTCAAGCAAACGGGATTGACAACGAATGTTAAACTAACAGGGCGGCCACGTTCAATAAGAAGCGACGAGAACAATTTTCCAAAGTTTGCGTAGTCGATTGCATGAGTGCCAAAAACGAGACGGCACACATTTGGACAATGTCATGTTTAAAAAATAAATTTCATTCAATGATTATTACGTTAAATAAATTATCAACAAAGTAACATTTATAGTTTTATTTCTATTCATGTTACAAAAGTGCAAAAATTTTTGGCCCACCCTGTACTTGTGTATAATATTGTTTTACCAAGGTACTGGATTGTGGGGTTTAGATAGCCAGTTGCTTCATTTAAAATATTGCAGCCTAATTGCATCAGAGAATTCGGCAAGGTAAAGCGTTTGTGTATGAATAATCGGCCAATTACATGCGAGGTGAAAGACGCGATGTGGATTTCCGCCTATGTGATTGGCTGCTGGTGGACCCCTACATAGTTGTGAAAAGGCAGATTGATTAAGGTATACCTTGTAAATAAGTGGTAGACATTTGTTAAAACTGGATCGTATCTCATAGCTTCACTGACGTCGCCATCTGACTCCACATCATGCTTACTGGCCGTATATGTTGCATACTGATCCAGATGTTCTAAGTCAAGTGGTTGAGGCAGAGGACTTGGTAGGCCTGGAAATGAGAGAGTAGCTTAGCATTCTGAATCAAAAGGTCAAATGTTATATAATCAGGACCTTAGAACATATTTATATAGGTACTGAACTAAACATTTTAAAACAATAATATTGGAAGTAAAACTGTGGATTGCAGATATCCAGCGTGGTGACAATAATCGTAACGGAGTGAAATGGGTAATAAAATATGAGTTTCCTCATGGGAATCAAGGGAAAGCATTAATTTTAGGCAGAAAACTTACCATAGCCAAGACCAAGTATCGAAAAACACAGTAAAGCTGTTAATTTGTTCATGGTCACCTCGCAAATGTATTAATTAAATAATTCGATAATAATTAATTAATCATATGACTGACCAGTGACAGTATGATAAACACCTGGCAATTATTGTAATCTTAATAATCATTACGGTAGATAAATATTATATTTATCGATTATAATATGTCTGAATTGATCATTTTTGCCTCTTCAGATCGACATTATTGAGGTCTCTGAAAGTAAAATAATAAATTTTGCTGAAGAACTTATTGTTAATTTATTTACCTACCTTTACTCACACACATTTAACATTCCACAAAGATTAATTAATTTTAAACATGAGCTAAGTTAGAAACTTTAATTAGTTTTATCACTTCGAAATGATGAAGACATGTATAATGAAATCCCTCAGTATATATATAACATCATTGATGTAATCCGCCCATTTCTAAGGATAACTACCAATCTTATTTTAATCAGTAAACGCAGAGTAAAGTTGTCTTACTTCCAAAAAAAATGAAATCTAAATGTTTTTAATTAGTGGGTTACTGAGTACGTAACTTTTTAATTTACAAATGAGTCAGCATCATTTTGATTTCAAGCCGAAAGACCATCACTGCAGGTCATAGCATTCCCCAAGCATCACCACATCGACCGGTCCTGTGCTTTTCGCATTGCAGACGACTGCTGTCTTTTTGGTAGACCAACAAAAGAGTCATGCAAACTCATGTCGCTAATCTTCTAACTGATTAAACAAACTGGATAGCCTCCGTAGCTATCAGGCACGACAGACAGGTACGACTAGGTACTGATTTACCATTAGGTAACTAGTTGGTAACCTATCTAACTGCCGCACTCAGAGACGTTAACGGTTACTTAAATCTCTCCTTAGTATAGATTTTTAGTACAAAATCTACACTAAGGAGCGCCTTAAGTAACCGTTAAATGTCTCTGAGTGCGGCAGTAAGTTTTAACTTCTGATTCTATTAAAACTATGCTTTATAATTATTTTAAGCATAGTTTTGCTTTATAATTATTTCTATAACTTTTTTGATAATGATAATACAGAACTAAGTACAATCAATAGATAGAGAGAACAGGGATATAAGTTTGTTTTTATTCTTCAATTATTAATTTTTCACACTGAAGTACACAGACGAAATCGCAAGCAAAAGCAAGTAATTAAATAAACCAGGTAAAATTAGTATCTTGATCTGGTTCGCGAGGTTGTCGACATGTGGGATGTGAATACAGCAGTCATTGTGCCGATAGTCGTGACGGCCAATGGCGTAATAGCCAAGAGTCTTGACGAACATCTGAGGAGGCTCTCGTTGGGCAGCTGGATCAAGGGCTTGATCCAGAAAGCGGTACTCCTGGACACGGCGCGTATAGTCAGGAGGTTCCTCTCTCAGGAGCCCTGACCACCGGTAGCTTGGTCCCTGTTCCCGATACCGGTGGGCTACTATTTTTGTATTTTTAAATGGTTTTTATTTTATTTTTTATAGAATAATATTTAAAAATGTTAAAATAGATAAATAAAATGAATAAATGAAATAATAATAATGTATTTATTTCAGACAACAAAAAGGTCCACACTGACAAAATAAAATGATTAAAGGATGTTAGTAAAAATATAAAATCTTATAACCTATGTTAGTGCTTACATAACAAGATGTTAGTGACAATTTATTTTATGACCTACGTTAGTACTTATATACTAGGATATAAGTAATAATGTGGCTTATGATCTATATTAGTACTTATACACTACGACAGACAGTGTTGTTTTGATGTTGTATGTGTTTATAAGACTCTCATCAGGCCTGTCAGCTATCACCCTCAGGAGGCTGTTGCCACTGCCACGCAAACTGGCGAGCAGAGACGCAGTTTTCTTCCGTACGACAGCTGAGAAGCTGTCGACTCGGGCTTCTGCGAACATCTCTGACGCACTGCAGTAACGTGGCAGCCGCATCAGAGCCCTGAGGGCGTTATATTGGACGCGCAGCCCACTGACGGCACGTTTGGTACAGCTGACCCATAGGGCGCTCGAGTACAGAGATGTGCAGTATGCTTTAAAAAGCGTGTGTGTGACTGCTGCTGTACATCTAGCGAACGTATGGGCCAACATGTTCGCCCGTACCGCCAATGCCCTGCGTTCCCGTTCAACATCACTATCGTCCTTAAAAGTCCTTAAAAAAGGTCGTCAGCAATGAAATGCCCCAAGTATTTAAACTGATGTTCCCGACGAATCGGGACATCGTAATTTTTTACTGGTGGTACATTCCCTGGACATTTCTTGCCAACAGCCTTAAAGACCATGAGTTCGGACTTCTTCACATTATATAGCAACCCATGGCCGGCAACATAATCCTCACATATTTTGACAAGTTTTCTGAGAGCACAGACCGAGGGAGCCAGCAGCACATATCATCCGCGTAGCTGATGTTGTTAAAACACAACCCGTCAACAAAAAAGCCCACATGCGCACTGCTGAGTCCCTCGATTAATGCGTTCAGATACAAGTTAAAAAGATTTGGGGAGGATAAGCCCCCCTGCCTCACGCCACACTCCAACCTGTACGGTGCAGAACAGTTATTCACCCACCTTACTACGTTAGTTTGGTTGCCGTACCAGTACCTAAAAACCTTCAACAGCTCATTCGGTATCCCTGTTGCCTTTAATTTATCCCAAAAAATGTCGTATGAGACTAGGTCGAAGGCTTTAGGGAGATCCAGAAACGCCGCGTAAACTGGTGTACTCCTGTCAGCGTAGCAGCTGCCAGCCTGACAGTAAGCTTAAGGCACACGATAGCACTTTCGGTGGATAAGCCAGGTCGGAAACCAAACTGCGCATCGTGCAAAGATATATATTTTTCTAGCTGTACATTAAGCACACTGTCAAGCACCTTAGCGACAATCATTGCCAGAGAAATAGGCCTATAGTTCGACCGATCTGATGAGTCTCCTGATTTGTTTTTAATTATTGGCACGACCACCGTCCTCATCATACTGTCAGGCAAGTGAGAGTGTGCAATACAAAGATTAAACAGTAATGCCAAAACTCTGGGCAAGTGGGAACCCGCATGCTGCAAGTGTTCGATACTGAATCCGTCGTGACCTGGGGATTTCCCTCTTTTCATATTTTTAAGAGCTATTGTAACTTCTTTAGCTATGATAAGAGTGGAAATGGGTCCTGTTTGGGCCTCAGCATCAACCACCCGCTGCGCAGGTCCCAACGGTGATCTAACCATGAAGTGGTTCTTGAACACCTCGGCTATGAGTTGCGGTTCCGTAACCCCATCAACGCTCAAGGCTCTGGGCCGCGCTCATCTTATTGGTACATTTCCAGAAACTATGAAAATCTGAATTTGCGTGATGTGAGGCTAAGATGTCCATTTTAATTGCCTCTTGGTGATTTTAACCAATCAACATGAAAAATGTCTACATCTCTTTTTTTCATCTCACCTTTCGCAGGTATGCTGGAAGAGATCTTATTAGAAATAAGCATGACCTCTGTACCTATTTTTCTGTTCTTTCTTCTTGTCCTTGTTTTATGTGTGTGCATATTCATTATTAAATAAATAAATAAATCTGCCTAGCACTATCGCAACTATGTTGGAGTCGGCCCCAGTCTAACCGGATTCAGAGTTGAGAATAGAGAGACTTGTGAATGAGAGAGAGACTTGTAAATGTTGAAAAGTTGTAATGTCTATGTATATGACCACTTATAATACGAAATGATAAGATATTGATGAAAAAAATGGACTGTGATTCGAAAAGTCGCCTTTGTCGAAAAAGAAATCGGCTACCAAGCATAGTACCTACTTTGATGAAGCTAATTAATTAATACGTAATTGTTCTTAATTATCATTTCGTGTCAAGTCTCTAAGAGAAAACCTAAGATTTACCGTATGATTGCCGAAATTAGCGGATACCATTCGAGTACATCATTCCGGACTTTTACCGGTAAGACTTGGTAAATCCTAGGTTTTACCGTAGTTCGGTCTTTTTTTGTCATCTAACTACTTACCTGTTAATTACCTACACCTAAATCTAAGATTATCAATATTACACATTATTAACCGTATAATCGCAAAATAGGTACCTACTTCCTACGGATATAACGGCTTTATAGCCTTTTGACGTCATAAGACGAATATAACACGATTTCGATTTTTATCTACCAATGAATTTTTTTAAACAATTGATAAAAAAATAATTAAGGAAAACAATGATTTTACGATAATAAGGTATGAGCTGATGAAATTAATGTTTTTCCTTCACTCAAATAATTTAGATTTCAGATAAAATGTATTCATAATCAATGCTCATTCATCGCAGGATTGCCCACCGGATGTCTGTAATTTATATCGATCATTTTTAGGATTCCGTATTTGAAACACTACCCACAGATAACTACAAGTAGGATTTATAAGTTAACGAGTAATAGTCGACCAACAATTACACTCGCCCATCCGTCCGTCTATCTGTGTCTCTGTCACAAGGGTAAACCGTAGAAGCTACAGACTTTTTATTTGCACTATTTGTGTATCACACCAACCATAAGCCATTTTTTTCTCAGAACTATAGAAGAATATATTAAAACAATTTAGATTTGGGTATACGCTAGATCAGAAACTACTCTCCAAATAATGAACTAGGCTCGTCTTGTCGTTTCTGATTTTTATGACGAACTTTAGTAAGGACGTCAAACCACTTTTAGGGGGTATGGGTGGGATGTCCAATTCAACTTAACTTCCGATCACAGGGCTAAAGCTTGCACTTGAATCATTTCACAATATACTGGACATCTACGGAAATAACTGTTGACTAAATATAATCAACAATCCCTTAAATACACTTAATCCTATAATTCCTCATAACAAGATATAATTAGGATTAGGTATATCAAATATTTAAAAATTAAAAATATACGAAATTTCATATCTGGTTTTCCTTGAATACTTATTCATGAGGAAAATATAAAAACGGTAGCACTACTTATCACGAGATTTTGACGGTTTTTATTGTAGATGTTTAACAATTATCTTTGTCGGGATTAACTGTCCTGTAATCTAAGATAAATTGTTTTAATATAAATCCAGTGGTTATTCTGGTGGAGTTAGTTTGTGAAAAATGGTCGGACTCGTGAAGTGTGTTTTTATCCTGTGCGCTGCTGCTGCAGGTACGAATCTAGTTAGCTCAAATTAGGACTATCCGTGTCAAAGTAGAACAAGGTGCCACCCAAGATCCCAAACATTCACGCATTATTTTCGGCCAAATGCAGAGTGTAGAAGATGAAGTGTTTCTGCGAGAGGAATGGGGCGTATTCCACCACGCGAGCCCAATGCGGGTTGGTGGATGTCACATGTATTCAAGTTTTTGGTTCTTGGATATCGATATCCCTTACCATTTTGAGAGCAGTGGTGGTGAAATAATTTACACATAGTAAAGCGCCTGCCTGGGTTTGAACCTACAACTTATAAGTCGCGGCCGATACCACTAGGCCACCACTGCACTCTTGGTACCAGTAGTCAATCATAATATATTCTCATGTGGGCACGTTGGTCATTCATCCAACCGTTAATTAGCTGATATTGATATCAACGTGCTGCACCTTTTGATTTTACAATAGATTGTCGGCTCATTCATCACGAGATATTTCAATATTGATTACCAATTTACCATGTCAATTGAAAATAATACTTTATTAAGGGGGTATAATCATACATCAGTAAATCGAACATCTACTTCTAAACCCCGGCTTCACCTGTGACAAATCTATACATACAAATAAATAAAATTGAAGTGTCTGTATGTAATATCAAAATAACAACGTTTTATTGAATGCACGTGAAAGTATATACGGTACTAACAACAAATAAGCAATTTTTAAGATTTTTGTCTGTCTGTCTGTTTGTTCCGGGTAATCGCCGAAACGGCTGGACCGATTTTGACGGGACTTTCACTGGTAGATAGCTGATGTAATAACGAATAACATAGGCTACGTTTGATCACGAGAAAATTCATAGTTCCGGCAGGAAACTAAAAAATAAAAATAATTTTTTTACGAGTTTGATGCGGACGAAGTCGCGGGCAACAGCTAGTTATACATAAAAACCTTCTTAGTTTCTCACTCTTTCTATTGGTAAAAACCGCATGAAAATCCGTTCAGTAGTTTTTGAGTTTATCGTGTACAGACGCAGTGGGGGTCTTTATTTTATAATATGCAGTGATAGTGATTTAAGTTTTAGTATGTGCGTAAAGGCTAGGAACAAACTATCATCATTTTACCACGTTCATATAAGAAACTAGCTGTTACCCGCGGCTTCGCTCCCGTGGGCCAACCCACAGGACCCGTTTTTGGGATTACAAAATAGCCTATGCTATTCAGGAATAATGCAGCTTTCTATTGGTGAAAGAATTTTTTAATTCGGTCTTGTAGTTTCGGAGCCTATTCGGTACAAACAAACAAACATAAAAATCTTTCCTCTTTATAATATTACTAGCTTTTGCCCGCGGCTTCGCACGCGTATACTATGCCTCTCCTTATCATATTTTAACAGTATGTAGAGAAAAGTAAAAAATAATGTAATGTGAAAGTGTATCTTAGGACAGACTTATACTTACTTACTCTATCATCAATACGCTCTATCCTTGTCCCGTTCCGTATGCCTACACTATTTCTATGTTTATCCATGACTAATAATAAGTAATCATAAGCATAAGTAAGTAATTAAATTTAAGTATTTCCTTATAAACAACATTTTAAACCATTTTGGATGTTGACGCCAATATCACCAGACTATTTGATGAGATAACACGTGAACATGCTACATAGAACTGTCCATGGAAAAATAAATTTGCCCTCAAATCTACACCAGCATACTTCAGAGTTTGTCTTTGAGCCTTATTAATTGTCATGGCGAAGCAGATTTACCCGTCCCTATTTAATTCCTATATTTATGCGTTGAGCCAGTTTATAGTTACCAACAGACTTTAAAGACTTGAGAGTATTTTTTATTATTTTTCCTTTGTAAAAGAAGGACTTTTGTACACAACATTTCATCCCCCATGATCCAATCCCCAAGGATGAAATGCCCAAAAAACCTTAATTTGCGTTAGATTTTAATCTTCAGCCCAAACCCAATATTCGAAGATCCTAACTTCAAAACTGGCCGACTTTCATACAAACTTTCATCCCCTATTTCACCCCCTTAGGGGTGGAATTTCCAAAAATCCTTTCTTAGTGCTCACCTACACTACCAAAGGAACCTACGTGCCAAGTTTCATGATTGAAGCTTCAGCCGTTTGGCCTGTGCGTTGATGGCCAGTGAGTGAGACAGTCAGTCAGTCAGTCAGTCAGTCACTTTCTTCTTTTATATGTTTAGAAGATTATTATATAAGTAAGTATAGATAAAGTAAAAAGTAATAATTATATAAAGTAATTAAGTAAAGTATAGATAATTCATAGGTGCCATATTACCTCTCTAATACTATCCCTCTTGAGTACTCTTGGTTGAATGGTAGAGATTGCTTTCCAGACATACCCTTCTCGTCCAGTTCAGACTTATATAGTTAATGAAAGTCTGAAATAGCGAAGTCAGAGGCCTGTGGGGTTACCAGACGCGGCTAATTATCTCTGACACCAGCGGTAGCCACATCCTTACAAGAAAAAGAAAGAAGATTATATTTGCCTGCAAAATTAACGAGTTTCAATGATAAGAACACCAATTTATATAGAAAAAACTAACTAATAACTGGCTGCCATAAGAAGCAGAGTCATTCCCACTTATTTCTCGAAAAAACAACAATATCTTTTATCTAAATGCCTTTTTCGTAATCGGCACTTAATCCCTTCTATTGATTAATATCGGCTTCATGCAATTTATGATCACACGACTCGGATAAAAGAGATTAGCTGATATTGAAATTAAACGTGTTCATATACATATATGTCTAAATCGTACATTTAAAAAAATCAAATATGTATTTTATTCTAGCTTTTGCCAGCCCCGTCACCCACGTGAAATTTGAAAATTATTTCACACTATCTTTTACCAGTGACTTCGTCTGCGTAGAATGCTACTCATAGAAGTCACGGGCGAAAGATAGTGTGATATAGCACTTCCAATAGCCCATTTTTTAGATCGCACAATAATGTTTTAGGTATGTGGTTCGTCTTACTTGAGAAATTATTGGTTCACCATACAAACTTCCACCTCTGGATAAAAAGTCCCAGGGCCTTAAACTATCCCTATACCACATTTTATCTAAAATGGTTCAGCGCCTTAAGAGTGAAAAGGTAACAGACAAACTGACAGAGTTACTTTAGCATTTATAATATTATATGTATATATATAATAGTATGGATTTCAAATGTACAATTTACACACACACAAGTACACAGACAAGTAGGTATAATATATGAGTTCTCTTTATCATTTTGAGAACTACATTTACCCGTATCCACGATTTTTTCCCACCCCGTATATTTATAATAAAGTTTCTATGTAGGTATATTTCCTGATTTCTAATTCTCTTCACAAAATCTTATTAAAATAAAATTATTTTTTATTGTAACTGTGGTCAAACATATAATATTATTTTGAGTTACAACTTTGTGACAAAATTTTATTTTATTACAAAATAATCAAGGTTAGTCATAAATTACAGATATTTAAAACCAATCTAATCTACTAATCTGTTTACATAATTCGCCATGATATGACTCTTTTATCATTATATTTTATACAGCAATCTGCTACTGTAGTTCTAATTACAAGCTCCAATGTCAAATCTTCGATTAGCGTGAATACATTTATTCACTCGTTCTATTTTGTGGATCCAAATTTATAGCACTATACCTATAAACTCAACATGGTATACCCAATGAGATACAAACTTTTTATGCAGAACTGATCCAGAATTACTAAAACAATAAAAAACGAATTCTTGTATTATAATTCACCGCCAAATACAAACACAACAAACAAGTTTATCAATTTGCTAAAGACAATAAGATTACAGTTTTGATAAGGGTATCCAGTTAATATTGGACATAAATATAATCAATCATAGGTACATCGAAAACATTTCCAAAAAACATTGACAGGGTGTTAAAAGATAACCAACATAACCCATTTCCAGCATTTTTGGTGGATAACTTTAACTTCACCAATGTGGATAACTTTTAAACATAAAAATTGTGCGTAACTTGAAGTATTACTTAGTGTTTCAACGCAATCGGTTCACTCTATCAAAAGTTACACTCACGCAATTCAGATACTCGCAAAATTTTACTCCAGATTCGATAGATGGCGTTGTGTATTTGACGTCATGTTCTGAAGCACTCTTCAGAACTATGTTAAAATTCTCCGAAAGAAAAAGAATGACCATAGTATTAAATATTATCTCTACTCTCAGAATGAAATGACCTAGTGACCTTATATTAAGTATACTATTGTCTACATTTCTTTTCCATTTTACCTAATCGCGGGTCTGCTGGTAGAAATTTCTTAAGAAATAAGCAGTGCCTTTGAACTCGATTGTCTTGATGTGTTGTATCCGTGCATATACTGTGGGTATATTAATTATTAAATAAATAAATAAAGTCAAATTATTATCCTTGGAAAGTCACATGTAAAACAAGACCTTCCCGACTAAGTTTTTGAAAAGTTATGTAGCACAAAATAATAATAATTCAAGCGCGCACACCTACTAAACATAATGATATTTATTATTACAGTGTCCGGACTTGGGGACAATGATGTCATTTTCCACCTTTACACGAGGTTTGTACACAAAATAATTAATTCGTTAGCTTCAAAGCTAGAGAGGGGTGCATACTTTGGCTCTAGATAAAGTGGCATGCCATGCGATGTCGAAATGCCAAAATGTTTGCCTACACCTTAGGAGTGGCATTCCCTGCTTTTTTTTTATTGTTCATAGGCTTGCGCTTGACCACTATCTCACCTGATGGTAAGCGATGATGTGGTCGAGGATTAAGCACGCTCGCCTAGAAGAAACCTATTCACTCTTGACTTGAAGACTCCCAAGTTGTAGCTATCAGGAAATGCAGACTCCGGCAGGGAATTCAATTCAATTCCGTCTGGAGCCTGTGTTTCCCGATAGCTATATACTGGGGGTATTTAATTCAAGAGCGAATATTTTATTTCTAGGCAAGCGTGCTACACCGTCAATCACATCATCTCTTATAATCTGGTGATCTAGTGGTCAAGCGCGTCTACGTCTAACAAAAAAAAGTACTGTTCACGTAACATTCGGTAGCGCATGTCACTTGCTAAGAGATACTTGTCCAACGCACGGGCGACTGGGCCTCAGATCGGCAGACTTATTACGTATCTTTTGCAAGAGCAAATCGATAGCGATTTTTGCGCAATAATTGCTCTTTAATACAAATTTTTTTGAGTTGTATGCGTTTTTTTTTTTTTAATAATTGCATTTGTCAAACAGCGAGCGATTAGCAAACGATTGTGTAGGACCTACCATACCTACACTGCAGGTAATTCCGACTTTTATAACATAAAGCGTTTGATCGCTTTCGTTTTGCTCTTGTAAAAGATACGTAATAAGCCTACCGGTCTCTCCTTGAGGCCGTGGTGAACAGATTGGAATCGCCGATGGGGCGATGCTAATCTCTTCAAGTTTAATGCTGCTAAAACCCAGTCGTGTATTTTTTCCGCTAAAAAGACCCAATTTCACCCGGCTCCATCTTGCCGAGATGTGACCGTGGTACGTTGACATCGACTATCAATTTTGGCCCATACATAAGGCAAAGGCTCAGCTGGCTGCCAAATAGTTGGGGATCAGACAATCTTTATCACTAGCAGAATATCACTTTATCGAGAGGCTCTTGTCCCTTTCAATATGAGCAATGGACATGCACAGCTCAATTTTATTTACAAACATAATATTACCATGTTTTCTTGTTGCTATTATATAATTTAGTTGCAGAATGAAAACATTGTTTTATTTGATTTACTGCAAGTCGTCCTAAATGGCCCGTAGGCATATAGGACGAGTTCAATTCGACATTCTGTAAGTTAACCCATTAGTTTACGTTTTTAGGCAAAACCCAACACTGAGTGCGCCTCTGTTGCCCTTTCCTGCCTCGATCATGGCATCCCCCTTCAACCCGCAACGCCTCACCGTCATCACCATCCACAGCAGCGGAGACAGTGTCACCGGAAACTTCAATGCTTTCCTTGTTCCAGGTAATTGTTTTATTACATGCTATTATTTAACTTGCCTTCTTATTAAGTTAGCATGGGTTAAATACTACACCTGATTTTTTAACAGTCATCCCCAACCGATGACACCATTCTCAAATCAATATGGTGGACTCCCAAAGATGGCGGACCAATTATTTTTATTTATCTACATGATATAATTACAAGTACCTAATAATTTGAAAGATATGCAGAGAGATATACGAAAATTTAATTTTTAATTAATAGTTTATTTTAACCCGTCCTTGCTTTGCAACCAGTACTATTAACTAATGTGGGCACTCAAAATGCAGATATTTCGGTCCAATCACATCAAAATCCCGAATCCATTGTGTAGTTAATTGTATGTATGTATTGTACTATTTATAGATTTCGAATATGTATTATTTCATTAGAAGTAGTACCTATTGGACATTACCTACCTTACCTCGATTTTGTAATCCTCTAGTTATTTTGAATATATAAAGAATTTTTGCAAAGCAATAAACTATAAGTAATTAGTAAGGTATAGCGTAGGGTTGTAAAAGACACCTCAAAAGACTTTTGGGTTTTCATTTATATCAATACCATCTTATACACCTGTATTCCAGCTCACCTCGGCGCTCATGATGTGAACCTGATCGCTGTCGACTGGAGCACAGCGTCTGGCATGTACACCCAGGGCCTCAGCAACGCTGTTGCTTGCGGTGAGCGCATCGCACTGTTCGTCAACCTCCTGGCCTCGGCCTTCAACTACGGCCCCAGTAACATCCGCATCGTAGGTGTTGGCCTTGGTGGACATATTGCTGGCATTGCTGCTGAACGTGTCAATGGAGTGGTCCCTCACATTGTCGGTAAGTTGGTTGTTTCTTTATATTCATTTGACTAAGAGCTTTATGTAAATGAATGTCCATGTCCAGTAGCCGGAGATATATTTCGGAATGAGGCTTCTAATATTTCAATAATAATGTATTGTTAGTTGTTAACTTTGATTTTGCCCGACCTTTGATTATTCGATAATCCATAGAAATCTTATGTTTTCTAGTTGTTAACCGACGAAAAAAAGAGGATGTTTTCAATCGACATGTATATTTTTATGTAGGACCACGCCTTAACTTTTTATACAGTGGTCTGATTTCAAACATTCTTCTTTTATTGCAAAGAATATACCTCACAGTTGGTCCCATTAAAATTTTAAACATAAAATCCACCTCTAAAGGTGAAAAAAAAAGAATTTATTGATAATTTTTAATACAGAATTTTCAATTGTAAACCGATTCTGTTGTAATTAAGTGAGCTGAACAGCGAAATATGAAATTGATAAGCAATAAAAAAAAATATTGTTGAGCATTTTGAGGCGGCGCCAAACAAACCATCAACGAAGATCAACTTAGGTAATTAATTCATTTGCATGTTTGTTTGTTTGGCGCCAACTCAAATGCTGGACTAAAAGTTTTTACTACTTTTCATTTCCTTATTTCTTCGGTTCAATTCTTTTCTAAAAAGGTTTTTACAACTTTCGTGTTTTAGTGGCATATTAAACTTTTTTTTTTTCTTTAAACAGCCATTGATCCTTCTTTGCACGGCTGGACTCACCACCCGGACATCCTGAAGCGTGGACAAGCTGCAGTGGTTGAGGTCCTCCACGCTACTGCTGGCAACCTTGGCTACGACTATCCCTTGGGAGACCTTGATTTCTACCCCAACGGTGGTAGCTACCAGACCAGCTGCGGCGCCGACACGAGCTGCTCCCACATCATGAGTTACGTCTTCTATGCTGAGTCCATCTCTGCCGAAGGAGGCAGCAGATTCGTCGGAACAGCATGTGAAAGCTACGATGAAGCCATTGCTCAGACTTGCGCTGGTGAAAAGGGTGTTGTCTTCGGTGGTCTCGCAGACAAGACCGGGTAAGAATATGCAATTTATTTATTATGAAGCTTTTAACAAATAAGTTTTAGAAGAACTCTTTTTGACGATTTCCAGCTTCCCGTAGAAGCCGGATTCCGAAAAGGCTTTAGCACCGTAGGCCACATGCATACGCTACGGCAGGTTATACAGAAGACCCTGCCTAACCCCTATAACCTAACCCCCCCTCCACTATTCCTGCCTCTCTAATTAGCGTTTGTGGACTACGAGAGAGCCTTCGTTTCGATCGAGGCTGCAGTCTCTCCAACGGTGCCAGATCGACTACCGGTGGTACATCGAGGTGTTGAAGTGATTGTACAAAAACGTTACGCCACCATGTCAGTCTATCTTTATGATCAGACCTCGGAACCTATCCTTTTCCAGCGCGGTGTGAGACAGGGAGACGTCATTTCTCCGAAACTGTTCACTGCTGCGCATTGTCAACGTCAATGGCGAGTACATCATTTACCTTCGGTTTGCCGAGGACAAAGTGATCATGGCAATGGTCCATGGCTCCATAGTCTACGGCCATAGAAGGCCTCAGTACAATGCTCGATGACCTCAGTAGAGCTTCCGAAAGAGAGGGTCTAAAAATGAACATGGACAAAACCAAAGTCATGGTGAATGCCCATATGTGGTTTATGGGCATTCACACCACTCGTAACAAGATCGAAGACTCTACACTCGAAGTTGCAGACGACTATATCTAGGACAAACGGTCCAGTTGGGTAGGTCTAACTTCGAGAAAGAGGTCAATCATCGAATCCGAGGCCTCTGGGTGGCGTTCGGAAAGTTGCGGTATCTTCTCGTCCAATTTACCACAGTGTCTTAAGACAAAAGTCTATGACCACTGTGTGTTGCCAGTGATTACCGAACTTATGGCACCGAAACGTGGTCGATCATAATGGGCCTAAAGTCAACCAAAGGGCAATGAAGAGGTCTATCCTCGGAGTTCGGTTGCGTGATCGCATCAGAAATGAGGCAATCCGCAGGCGAACCAAAGCTACCGACATGACCCGAAGAATAGGCGCAAGGTTGACGCAGTGGTTGAGCGATTGACTGCTGCGCTGCGTGTCGCGGTTTCGATTCCCGCACGGAACAAATATTTGTATGACCTACAGACAGTTGTTCCGGCTCTGGGTGTTGTGTATGTGAGTTTATATGTTTGTAAACGCACCCACGACACAGGAAAATATTCCTAGTGTGGGGCAAAGTTAAAAAGAAATATATATATATATATTGCTATACTTTAGCGGCAGTGAACAGGGCACATCGCTCGCAGAACGAATGACCGATGGGACCGAAAAGTCATTCTGGAATGGTGACCACAAACCGGAAGACGATGCGTTAGAAGGCCTCCCACTAGGTGAACCGATGACCTGCAGCCTAATTGCGTAAGTGAATTCGACAAGGCAAACAGTTTGACCGCCATCAATCAGTCTTGCCGAATTCATTACGCAATAAGGCTGCAGGTTAAGGTTGCAGGAGTACGCTGGATGCGAGAAGTATGAGACCGTTCAATTTAGCGACGCTTGGGGAAGGCCTATGTCCAACAGTGGACTTCTTTTGTCTGAAATGATGATGATGATGAAGTATTCAAAGTAATATTGATGATTATGTTAATGAAAACAACATTTCTTCTTTTTCAGTCAATCCGGTATCTACAGTTTCCAGACCAACTGGCAGCAACCCTTCGCCCAGGGATAAAGACATATTTTAAGCGTATTCGATCAACTTTAATAAATTAAGATTTTTGTAAAGCATAGTTTATTTTAAATATTTTATTTATTGAGGAGAAAATACAGTTCCATGCTAAAAAAATAAATCCTGCTGAATCCTTGACTGTTTATTATTATTTGATGTCCTTTTGCAATCTTTTAGACTTTATCCGCCCGAATATATCACACTGGCAAAAGATAACAAATTTCGATTGATTGGAAGTGTTATCATAATTATCAATTAAGAGACGAGTTAGCAAGAAGATACATACCTAGATAAAACTGAGTATGAGACGATGATAATAATATATGATTGTTGCTCATCACTTTATAAACTTTTTTACTGTATTTGTCATTAGGTTTTTATGCTATCATTTTTGTAAAGCAGGCAGTGGTAACTAAACTAGTCTAAGCTGGCCTCTCTATTCAAGCTCACCTAGACCTGATCAAAGTCAGAGTGTTGTCAACACCGATGTGTGGTCGACAGCTCTTTTGACGTGACAACGTCTAATAACTCGATGAACGCCGGCTGCATGCAAGAAAACGTGTCCCGTTACGCTTATTGACCCGTTACGCTGATTGTCCCTTTACGCTGACTGTCCCCCAACGCGCATTGTCCTGTTGCGCTCACTGTCCCGTTACGCTCATAGTCCCGTTACGATCGGAACGAGCCCAATCTCGGAGGCAGAAATAGACTATCAGATGTCCGACGCTGCAGGACTAAAATCAACAGCCAGCAGCGGAAATTGGTTATTTGAATAGCACGTGGCTGGCTGAATAGAGCGGAGCGCATCTCCTACAGGGACATTCAGGTACAGATCGGGCACGGTTCCTTCCGTGAGTACCTGATTAGGATTGGGTGAGAGGCCACGGTAAATTGCCATCATTGTAGAGGCAACTTGGATTCTGCACAGCACACGCTCGAGGAGTGCTTTCTTGGGCCTTTGAGCGCTGGATCTTAGCCGCCAGGATCAGGCGAGACCTGTCTCTGCCAGTATTAGTGAGAAATATGGTGGCGGAGACAGAAAACTAGAGTGAAATAGCAACCGAGAGGAATCGTGAGAAGGCCAATCCCACTCGGAGAAGAAGGCATCGTGGAGGCAACCACGCCGAAACCCAGCCTCATTTAAGGCAGGTGGAACTTCGGGGTTTCGGGCGCTCGGAGTGGGGTCTCTGTCCGTCCACCGA
Organism: Anorthoa munda; assembly: GCA_945859665.1. Taxonomy (NCBI): domain Eukaryota; kingdom Metazoa; phylum Arthropoda; class Insecta; order Lepidoptera; family Noctuidae; genus Anorthoa; species Anorthoa munda. The sequence continues at coordinate 10,760,230 of OX243900.1, read as the reverse complement.
GTGACCTCAGGCAAGACAGTGGCAAATCGATCACCGTACACAGTGAGGCTCAAGGGAGACTCCTTTATAGTCTCCCCAAGGATGTGGTATTTTAATAAGTGTAGATGGTGATCACTGGTTTGGTTTTAATGAGGTAAAAACCACACTGCCTGTTTTTTGAAATTTCACAATCATGAAATTTATTATTGAAACCAAAAGAGGATTATCTGAAAATGAATCTGAATACGAATCTAAAGCCAATTAAACCATTGCGTAGGACCACCTTGTGACTATGTGTTCTAACATTACAATAAAAAAACAAAGGCTAACTAACCATGGTGTTAAATAAATAAAGAAGAGTGAAAGAAGCTCGTCCATTTAAAAAAAAAACCGGCCAAGTGCGAGTCGGACTCGCACACGAAGGGTTCCGTACCATTATCGCAAAACACTGCATAAAAATCACGTTTGTTGTATGGGAGCCCCCCTTAATTTATTTTATTTTAATTTATTAATTATTATTTTTTGAAGTAAATATTACACTAAACATTCTGTGAATATTTCAGGCGTCTACCGTTATTAATATCGAGAAAAAAACGGCAAAAATATCACGTTTGTTGTATGGGAGTCCCCCTTTAATATTTACTTTATACTGTTTTTAGCTATTTGTTGTTATAGCGGCAACAGAAATACATCATCTGTGAAAATTTCAACTGTCTAGCTATCACGGTTCATGAGATACAGCCTGGAGACAGACGGACAGACAGACAGACAGACAGACAGACAGACAGACAGACGGATCGCGAAGTCTTAGTAATAGGGTCCCGTTTTTACCCTTTGGGTACGGAACCCTAAAAAACAGGCATTGTGGTGTTTCTCCTATCGTCCGTAAACCAACTTTACAGACAACCAATTTTTTTGAAAGCGGCATAATACGAAGAAGTACTAATTAAATCGTATCGTACTTACGTAATCGTACTATCTTTCAAAGAAATCTTAGGAATTAAGTATAATTAGTTCTCGGCATTTCCTATCGAACAGGGATTATGCGAATATTATTTCTTAAATCTAATTCGCGAATGCGTGATCTCTCTTATCGTCATCAATCAGATAACAGAAACGAAAAAATATCATCATCTGCTAAGCCTTGTCCAAACTATGTAGGTTAGGGTTCGCTTCCAGCATATCCGCTTGCAGTTGAAAATGAGCATTTTACATGGGGCGACTGCCTGTGTAGAAACACTTGCCTAGCTTGTTGGTATCGGCTTCTAGTCTGACCGAATATAGCGCACTTTCAATATTATATACGATCTAGTATCGTATAAAATATTGAAAGTGCGCTACTCCCGCGGCTTCTCTCCCGTGGTCCATCTCACACAGGACCCTTTTTGCAGGATAAAAAATAGCCTATGCTACTCAGGAAGAATGTAGCTTTGTACTGGTGAATGAATTTTTAAGATCGGTAAAGTAGTTTTTGAGTTTATCCATTACAAAACAACTTACAAATCCTGCCGCTTTAAAATATTATAGTGTATTATACTAATCTATGTAGAGCATGACTACTTGTCAGAATTTCGAGCTGCTGATTATCCGTAACGACTGTCAAATATCTAAAAAAGGTCAGCCAGGACCAACTCTCGCTCGCGTGAGGGAGACGCAAAGGAGACGCCCTCACGCCCCTAGCCACCGCAGGAGACGCCCCGGACATAGGAAGTCATAAGCCGATTCCCAGCCACCGTAGGCGCTGGCTTGCGGACGGCAAGTAATGGGTAACTCGCCGTCCGATAAGGACCAGGATCGAATTTACGGCGCGTAGTGTTCCACGCGCGCCACAAAGAGATGTCAGCAAAAGTGACGGGGCCCGCTAGGGCCGATGCCTGTCTGGGTCGCGGGTAAATTTGAAAGAGAGTTACCGCGGCCCTGGCACAAGCAACTGAAGGAACACGGGTGGGTTTTAGTCAGTAAAAGTCTGACACGCCCTCCCGCTTCATCACCCAGAGCGGGAGAAGTCATTAGATGATTTAAAAAAAAACAAATAAAAGTACCAACTCTCGCTATGCAATGGATGTTTTTATCTACGGACCGACCTTGGCAAGCGATGCTTCATTTTAGAGATTGACCAGAGCGGCTGATAAGACTTAGCTGCGAGACTTGTCCTTTAGTTGTAGGGCTGTTAACAACTTCTAGGCCGATCTTTTAAATACTCTTAAGGAGAAATGCGGTCGAATTATGAATTTTTACTTAGGAAATTCAGTCGGATGTCTGCAACCGCATTTCCTCTTAAAGAATGAGATGCAAATGCAATTGATTGCAGCTGAATCTGCTTTCCAAGGTATAGAGGGGTCTGGTCAAATCTAGTCTGGTAGGGCATCACCGATCGATCGATTATCGTTATCTTAATACTAAATAGGTAAAATTTTATGTTTGTATTTATGTTTGTAATCTCTGAAAGTACTGATCGAATTTGAGACTGAAATTATTTCACTGATAGAAAGATACTCTTTTTTAGGGTTGAAATCGGGACCATATTACGAGAACCCAATTATGGGTTAAGCTCGCCTTTGTACATAAGTGTTCCTTTTGTATTTGTAATGTCTGTTTTGTGTACAATAAAGAATATGAATATGAAGACTCGACTGTCCGTCTGTCTGTATCCACCCGGCTGTATGTCATAAACCGTGATAGCTAAACAGTTGAAATTTTCAGAGATGATGTATTTCAATTGCCGCTATAACAACAAATACTAAAAACAGAATAAAATAAATATTTAAGTGGGGCTCCCATACAATACAACAAACGTGATATTTCTGCCGTTTTTTGCGATAATGGTACGGAACCCTTCGTGCGCGAGTCCAACTCGCACTGGGCCTGTTTTTTAGGGTTCCGTACCCAAAGAGTAAAAACGGAACCCTATTACTAAGACTCCGCGGCCCGTCTGTCTGTCCGTCTGTCGTACGCGAGTCCGACTCGCACTTGGCCGGGTTTTATTTTCAAGCTTTATATTACCTTGCTTTCGTATGTGAGTCCGGCAACTAGTAATTCATTTTCAAGCACTTCCTGGCATCCGATTAAATTGAAACTCGGCGTACTATATATAACTTTGGAAACATTGAATATACATAAACATTGTATGGAGCTGGTGTCATGATGGAGCCGGAAGGTGACCAACCAGCAACCAGACAAGATTGCACCATAGTATTTGGCCAAAATTTTCAGTTCAAAAAGGTTGTTTTAAAATATATTTTTACTTAACACTTCAATTCAATTCAATTGTTTATGTTTATAGCTCCATCGATGAACAATCGATGATTTTGCCAATGTCAAGGTAGATGGAGATAGTCGGTTTAAAATTATGAATACTGTCGAATAACTATTGATCAGTGTTTGTTGCGATGACCTCCATTGTTCACCATGCTATAAAAGGACAAAAAAAATTTGGTTAAAACATATAGAACGGCACAAAATAAATGTTAAAACGTCAAGTATATGATACATAAATAGAAATACTAGCTACAGTTGGATTTTGATAATATTAATAAATCAATAAAGAATTTTTACTGCGGGAGAATGGACCAAAGTTAATAGGAACGGAATGTTAATAGGGCGGGGGATGTTGTCAGGAAGTAAGTCGTAAAGAGGAATAGTTAAACGAGGACAGGAAAAAAATAAGTGCTCCAGAGTACCTTCCGCTAGACCGCATTCACATAAAGAATTGTCTCTCACGTGGATTTTGGCCAAAAAGACAGGAGTTCAAACAAACCCAAGTCGGAGTCGAATTATAACGGAGGTAGCTGATTTGTTTGAAAGTTTGTGTTTGCTGAACCAACATTTAGATATGGTTGAATAGAGCCATAAAACTTTCCCTTCAATAAACGTTCCTTTTGCCAATGGGTATTCCAGTACTTCATCATCTCTAGTTTAGCAAGACAGCGCAAATCACGGGGATAACAAGATGGACGTGATTCAATCCCATTCCGAGTAGCCGACTTGGCAATCGAGTCCGCATTCTCGTTACCAATGATTCCAGAATGACTAGGGATCCAAGCCAGTGCAATCTCTATACCTAAACAGTGGCATCTATAAAGAAGTTGTTTGATCTGTAAAACAAGAGAAAAATTGTGACGAGAGCGGAAAGGAGACTTTAATAAATCCAGAAGGCTGCTAAGAGAATCCGAGAGAAATAGGGATTGGCTGAGTCCATGCGATTCAATGTAGGAAACCGCTACCAGGAGAGCTATTGCTTCCCCTGTATAAATAGAGCCCAATGAGGAACTACGAACATTTAAAATAATTTTAAATTTTGGGATCCACACAGCAGAGCCGACATTGCTATCTTCTGACAACTTAGAAGCGTCTGTAAATACCGTGAGCCAATCGTGCCAGTCCTCAGCTAGAATTCTGTTCAGTTTATCATTGGCAGCAGGGTCATGTTTAGAGATACTAAAATTAAGAAAAATTTTTGGTTGGAAGATTAAGAAGTCAAAATCTACTTCAAATAGAGGGTTCGTTTTTGACTGGACTAATGTGATGTGCATATTATTAAATTTCCTAAAGCTAATAACAAGTAGACGAGGATTTTTATGGGACCAATAGGGGGTCGTTGGGATTAAATCGCAAAGTGTACGGAGAAGGGGGAGAAGGGGATGAGATTTGATCTGGATAACTTTATAAAAAAATCTATCACAGAGGCATTTACGATCTTCCAATAACCGTCTCCTTCAATGTCCTACTCACTGCACTGACTTCATTCACCGTTCTTTCTTCGTCCAGTCTATTTCTCTGTGGAATACGCTCCCCCAGGAAATCAGGATGGCAACCAACCGACTAACCTCCAAAGTCAAAGTTCGCGAACACATTCGCAAGAAGTTGGCAGCGGTATCGTCACAGCGCTAATTTTTTTTCCAATTATCTATTTCTACTAATTGTTTAGGTATATTCTTATATTTAATTTATTATTTATTATGTAAATTATATTATATTTATGTATTGTATATACATTTGAATCCATTCATAATTGCGATTGCACCTACCACTATTTATCTCTGCATCACCCAAAGGTTGACTGGTAGAAAATGCCTAAGGCATTAAGTCCGCCTCTGTACATTTGTGTGCTTAAAGTATTAAATAAATAAAATAAATAAATTGTCTACGAAGGTGAAGTGGGGGCTCTAAACATTCTACCTGAAGGGCATTAATAGGTGAGCATTTCATAGCTCCCGTGATAATACGCAAGCACTTAGATTGGATCTTTTACAGTTTGCAGAGGGCTATTTTGTTGCACGGTTCCAGAAGAAAACTTCCATAGTCAAAGTGACTACGAACTATGGCATTGTATAAAATTTTCTGGGAAGTTGGATGAGCTCCCCAGCGTACTCCAGAGAGGGCACGCAGAATTTACGCCTTTTTCACATTTTTTGGAAATGTAGTCCAAATGGTAGAAACCAGTTAATTTTGAGTCAAGAATGAGGCCTAGAAATTTAACTTTGTCGCGAATCAAAATGGGTTCGTTTTCAACTAAAAGGTTTATAGGGGGAATATTACGTTTGCGGGAAAAGGCAATTAGGCAGCATTACACTTGGGAAATGAAAGGCTTAGGCCGTGGTCAGTCAACCATTTAAATAGTGAAGGGCAGAATTTAAGCGAGATGAGGAATCGGAGAAGGAAGCTGAACTACAGTAGAGGGCAATGTCGTCGGCGTATTGTTTAATTTTACAGAAGCAGCTAACTGAAGACTCTAAATCATAAGTGTATAGATTATAAAGAATTGGGCTTAAGACCGACCCCTGAGGTAGGCCCTTCCACACTAGACGGCTTGGAGAAAGGGAGTTTTGAAGGCGAACTGAAATAGAGCGGGACATAAGGAGATTACAGATGATGTTGACCATCCTCACAGGGATACTCAGCTGTAGCAACTTTTGCCTGAGTATTGGAAGTTGGACATTATCGTAGACTGAAGCTATGTCTAGAAAAGCACCAAGAACGCTTTCATTTTTGGAAAAAGCAATGCGGACATCAGAGAAAAAAATGCTATGGCTATCCAGAGTTCCCATACCCCTTCGAAAACCGAACTTAGATCTTGATAAAATGCCTTTGGTTTCTAAGATCCATTCAAGCCGGTTCTTGATAAGATTCTCCATGATTTTAGCCAAGACAGAAGATAGAGCGATAGGGTGGTAGGAAGCTGAGTCTTTGGGGTCTTTTCCAGGTTTCAATATTGGGATAATGATTTGGGATTTCCATGATTCTGGAACTTGGCCTGTATCGAAAAAGGCATTTATTAGGTTGAGAAAGAGTAGTTTACAGTTAGAAGAAGCTTTGGAAATAAAGGAGTAGGGGATTCCGTCGACACCCGGAGCAGATTCACGAAGGTGATCCAAGGCACATATTAATTCTGAATAAGAGAATGGGTCATCAAATCTATCAGAGGAAAGGGGCGAAGGAGGATTTATAGAGGGAAGGCAATCAAAATTATGAACAAAGGGAGGGCTAACTTAATTATGAAGTCTTCCAACCAGGAACTTGTGTCATTGGTCGAAATGTCAGGAGGCTGATCACAAGATTTGCGGTAGAATTTTATTTATTTCCACACAAGGGAAACTGGGGAGCGTGGAGAAAGAGACTCACAAAATTTGAGCCAACCACTTCTTTTCTTTTTTGCCAATAACCTACATGTATTTGCAGAAGCCTTTTTAAAATTCAAATAATCAGTCATGTTTAGACTAGAGGAGAAAGTGTTCTCAGCTACTTTGCGTTTGCGAACGCTATCCGTGCACTCAGCATCCCACCAGGGTGGAGAAGGTAATAAGTGACGGGCGAAGTTCTTCAGGGGGATTGAAAAATCGGCCGCTCTTATCAAAACTTCAACTAAATCGTTGTAGAGGACAAGGGAGTTGGAAGGATTTATTTGAGGCAAGTTTTGAAGTTCAGAGTCCAGATGGGACGAGAACTTAGGCCAGTCAGCTTGGGGAAGGCGATATTTTTGTAGAGATTGGATTGGAGGGAATACGAGGATGAGAACTAGGAAATGAAATAAGTATAGGAAAATGATCACTACCAAAAGAATTAGGGAGAACAGACCAGGAGGCTGTTGAAACTAAGGAAGGAGAACAGAAAGAAAGGTCCGGAACACTAATATTTTGGGTGGGGGAAAACCTACGGGTAGCAGATCCATCATTAAGAATGCAAAGGTTGCGGTCATCTAAAAAGTCCAACAAAATACTGGAAGCGGGGTCATTACGGTGAGAGCCCCAAAGAGTGTGCCGGCAATTAAAATCACCTAACACAATCAAGGGGGTGGAATAGAAGAAAGGATGGAGTTAAATTCAGACAAAAGATTAGCGTTGGGGTAAGGAATATAGGCAGATACATAGGATATGTCCATGGCTCTTACTGCAACTACATGTAGACCAGGATCATGACGGGGAAGAGGAATTTCGGTAAAAGTGATAGATCTGCTAACCAAAAGTGCGCAACCCGCTCATCCACCATAGAGATGACTATCGTCTTCGGCACGAAAATCCACGAACCCTAAAGAGAGATCCGGGACTGAGCCACGTCTCCGAAACAGCAAAGACGACTGGTTTATACCGATTTATTAGATAGATTAAATCGTTTTTTTCCTACGAATGGATCTACAGTTCCACTGAAGAATTTTTCCCTCCATTTTGGCGAGTTCAGGATTTGAGCAGTTGTTCGACTAAAATAACGACATTGTCCGGTATTGAGTCACAAAATTTAGATAGTATATTAATCAGGGAGCAAGTCAGGAGCTCTATTAGGTTGTCATTAGGAGTGGGAAGGGGAGTAGTTTCACAAGGAGAGTTGAGAGCACAGCCATTAGGCTGAGAAGAATTAGGAGTATAAACCATTGATCTACGGGCTTGGGTGTCGTATGACTTACCCAACTCTGGTCTAGGCTTAGGAGAGCGATAAACCGTCTTAGTGTTTTAACAGGGGATGAATATGGAGAGGAAGTAGGAGTAATGAGAGGGGGTGAGAAGAGAAGGGATTCAAAAGGAGGAGTTTGAGATGTTTTGGCTTGGGAGGAACCTGCTGTTACATTTGAATAAAGTTTTTTTGGGTGAGGAAACCTCACTGAAGCCTCTCTGTAACTAAGATTTTCCTGAGACATGACCATTTTAATAGACTTTTGCCTTGAATATTCGGGGTACTTGTCATCCGTAGCCTTATGGGTTCCACCATAACACAAAATACATGTGACATGCGAGTCAGGAACCTTACAGTTATCCCCGGGGTGAGGTTGAACACAACGGTAACATCGAGGGTTAGACCTACATTGCGAGCTAATATGGCCAAAACGCAAGCAGTTACGACATTGAATTGTTGGAAGGTGTTAAAAAGAGACAGGAAGAGAAGCATTGTAACAGAAAACTTTCTCCGGGAGTACTTGGCCGGAGAATGTAAGCACTACAGTTGAAGAGGGAGACCAAGTTACTGTGTCCTCTTTTTTATTTTTAAAGTTAAGTCTCCTGGCCCTAATAACCTCACCACAATTATGAGGGGTTTCCAACCCATTGACCAATTCCTCAAGGGTCCAGTCAGTGGGAATATCCCTAACAACTCCCATGCATGATCTGTGTGGTGAAAAGCACTGTTGTGCTTCTTATCCTTAAATAAAGTAAGGCAAATTTATATTTAATTTCCTTGTGATAAATTGCTCTTTTGTATTCTGATGTGATAAATTGCACTTCTTGCACATTTTAGAGATAAACCGCACTTTTTGTAATTATTGCATTTTTGTATTATTTAAACCTACATATTTTGATCAATAAATAAAGATGCCCATAAATATTTGAGTTTGCACAAAATGGGCACCAGCTTCGTTGGCGGGATTATGTAAGGCAGGAGGGGTTTTAAGTCAGTTGGAGTCTGACACTATCCAGACTGGCTCACTTTTAGAGGCACTTCGGGTGTAAGTCCGACCGGACTTCCCATATTGCAAATAAAAAAAATAAAAATAAAAAAACTACTCCCATGCGAGTTACATGGAAGCGTGGCATACTTGCCATGTATTTATTTTCGCTTAAAACAGTGTTGTTGACGAAGCTATTGGCATCGTTAAATGAGGCAAAATCGATGGACATCCTATTACGTCCCAGAGACTTCACACTGCCTTGTATTATACCTTTAAAGCCTTTGTTATGTACGAATTGGGCAAACTTTAAGGAATTCAAGGTTAGACCTTGCTTTGGGTCTGTTTCCACTCTTGAAATAAACACCGTGACAAGGCTCCTTAGCCTTGTCACTCTCACTATACAAAATCTTGGAGTCGCTCTCAAAACCCGGCTTTGTGAACACGGATTGAATTGAATCAGACGGCGGCTTGTTTCTTTTTGCGTCAACCAGAATCTCTGATTCTCTGGGGCGCTTTATAATTTCGGGTCTTTTGCGACCATCGTCGGAGTTCTGAGAGCACTCCATAAAATGAATATAAGGAGGTGTCCCTCCACCCCCATCAGGGGGTTCTTCGGCACTCATTTCCTAAGGAATTTCCTAAGGAAATGAGTGTCTAAACAGCTTAAGATACAATCCTGAACACTAGATTCCTCCACCAGACAACACAAAACAACAGATACAACACTAAAAACCGATTTTGTTATCAAAATAAACTGTGAGGCTAAGAAACGCGTGCTTAATCTCACCTAGACAATAGCAAAATCCTACTTAATACTTAATATACCGGGCAATTCAGGGCCACACAGATCACACATCAATGTAAATAGGTGGCTTCGCCTACTATTGTTATTAACATCGGCACCACAGTTTCTGCTGAATAAGTCACGGTACCGAAGCCACAGGACAATGATAGTTTAATATAAAGCTCATGTAGAAAAAACATGATGTCATCATCATCATAAAAAATTACATGTAAATATTGATAAAATGTTGAGATAAATAAACAATTAATAAAACCCCTGATATTAAAGTGACATTTTCGTCATGCCGTCATGACTTATCAAATAGATAAATGTCATTACTGATGTGATACTATGAAAAACTAAACAAAAAAACCGGCCAAGTGCGAGTCGGACTCGCGCACTAAGGGTTCCGTACCATTATCGCAAAAAACGATACAAAATTCACGTTTGTTGTATGGGAGCCCCACTTTCTTTTTTTTTTTTTTTTTCTCCTTTCTATCTTGCGATCGGCTTCTCAAGCCATTAGCAGATGCGTTGTGTGCATATTGGCGCTTCGAGTACGGTCCTCCAGTGAGAGCCGACCCTCTACTTGCTACTTGACTAAATCAGGATATGTCCCATACGTGCTGTCTTTTCAGTCGACGGTGTTCCAGAGGGTTGGTCAGTACAGAAGCCAGAATGTTGAAATGCTCTTCAATGCGAACCTTATAAAGTTTTGTTCTGTGCTCAATCTCTTCTTTAATTGTGTTAATTTTAGGTAGTCATGTAGTTCAGTTATTTTGGTAAACCATGGAGCATTTGATACGGTTTTCAGCACCTTGTTTTGAAACCTTTGCAGGATTCCACATTGGAGTTTTTGGCTGTTCCCCATAGTTCATTTCCGTAGGCCCATACGGGCTTCAATATGGTTTTATATATAAGTATCTTATTGTCTAGAGATACTTGTGAATGTCTACCTAGTAGCCACTTCAGTGTTTGCAGGCGTAGGTTCAGCTCATCTCGCTTTTTCTCAATGTGTTGTCTCCAGGTCTATTTCCGGTCCAGATGCATACCGAGGTATTTGGCTGTGTCATGTTGTGGTAATACATCGTTTCCAAGTTTTACAGGTGCACAATTTCCTTTTCGAAGAGTGAAAGTTACGTGTACTGATTTGGTAGTACTCGCTTTAATACGCCATTTCTCCATCCAAGCACTAATCCTGTCAAGGTGTACCTGTAGTTTTTGCGAGGCTCTTTTCGGATCTTGATCGGTACTAAGGGCTGCGGTGTCGTCCGCGAAAGTCGCAGAGAGAACACTGTCCGTATTTGGCAGGTCAGCTGTGTATAATAAATACAATACGGGGCCCAATACCGAGCCTTGTGGCACGCCTGCTTTGATGTCATAGCAGGAGGAGTATGAATCATTAACCTTTACTCTAAAAAATCTGTCATTTAAATACGATTCCAAAAGCAGGTAAAGATTGTGTGGCAGGTAACTTTTAAGCTTAAACAAAAGTCCTGGGTGCCATACTTTGTCAAAAGCTTGTTGAACATCTAAGAAGACTGCAGAGCAATATTCCTTTTTCTCCAGTGCATTTCTTATCTTAGTGACAACTCTATGGATTTGCTCTGTAGTAGAATGTGCACGCCTAAAGCCGAACTGGTGTTCTGGGATAACTTTGTTTTCGTCCAGTATGAGGTTTAATCTACGACATATAATTTTTTCAAAGAGCTTAGAAATGACCGGCAGTTGACTTATGGGTCTATAGGATGATACAAGATGTGGTGGTTTTCCCGGTTTCAGAATCATTATGATTTCTGAGACTTTCCATAATTTTGGGTAGTATGACAGCCTTAAGATGCTATTGAACAACTACGTTAGGAAAACTATCGCCTTTCTAGGCAATTGCTGCAGCACTTCCGCTGTAATCAAGCAGAATCCTGGAGCCTTTTTTCTGTCTAACTTCCTTATCTCGTTGTAGATTTCCTTAGGTGAGCAATTCTTTACGGGTGGGCTAAGCTGAAGATCTGTTTTTAGGAAATTGTTTATTTCCTGTTCAGCCTCCGCAGAACCGTCGTTAGGTGTGAAGACTTTGCTAAGATATGCCCCGAAGACTTGAGCTCTTTCCTCATCAGTTTTGGCCCAGGTGTTGTTTTCTAGTTTTAAAGGGTGCTGTGCTGGCATAGGTGTCGCTTTGCTTGTCTTGACAGCTGCGAATACTCATTCTTGGCTGAGGTAGAAAGGTTTTCTAGTTTATTTTTCAAAGTTTCAGGAGCCCCACTTAAATATTTATTTTATTTGCTGTTATAGCGGCAACAGAAATACATCATCAGTGAAAAATATTTGGAAAAACTTTACAACTTCACGCTTACTTTCCTTGAACGTTTAGGCAGGGGTGTACCTTATAATGCATCCATGTTTCATAAGTAACGTTGTTTACAAAAAAAAAAGAGTTTTCCGCCTGAAATCCTGGATCAATGTGGATCGTGTTTTATTTTTTAACAAATTGTACCGTCATAAAATTGGATTGACACCTAGACTAAAGTTGTTAAATGCATTGATATAATAATGAAATCATGTATGTATATAGCGCCATCTATCCACACAAAAACTAAACCACAGACTCCTACATCGTGAAAGCAAAGCTTTCGACGCGATTTGAATATTTATAACAGTCCGACGACGGTTGTACCGTTGGGCAGGTGCGTGGACCAGCCGGTTGAGCACAGCCTCTGTGATAGGCTTAAGTCACGCATTTTATCACGGTTTTGCTCCCAAAATATGAACTTTACACCCTGTTCCGCATAACTACATATTATGTAGACCAGGAAAAGGGAGATCCATTCCAGTAAATAATAAAAGAATAATAGGAAATAACATTTTAAAACATAGGTAAGTAAACAGTGTACTGTTAAGAAACTATAGCCGACACTACAAAAGCCTCGAAGTTTTTAGTAATCGACATTCAAAACTCAAATATTAATAAATTTTGTGAAAAATTCAGAGAACCCTGAATTGCATTATTATCTGATAATAAGAAAAAATAATTCAAAACAACTGATTAGTTTATATTTGATTTAATCAGCTTTGTCAAAGAAATGATTTAGTATTATTGTTTTAGGTATCTACCACCAATTGAATGAAAATGACGTCAACCGTCGATCGATCAAAATGTAACGGACGATACATAGGTGTGGTGAAATGTACACATTTTTATGACTATTGATAATGAAGTATGGGAAGTACCTACTGGAATAGCGCCTTAAAGATGCATAAAATACAAACCCATTTGAGAGCATTACGTAAAATATTCTCTCTACATTTTTAAGATTGTAGAAAGGGCCACCTGTTATCTGTTGTTGCCTGGATTTTCATAACTTCTTCTTTTTTTCGAGTCGATTGGAAACTTTTAACAATATTTGGGCCCAGTAGGTGGCCACCCCAATTGCGGTGACAATGGTGAGCATAAGGTCTTCCAGAGTGCAGGTGTATGGACACAAACTATTGAGTACTTTCCATATAGGTCAATGCAGTATACGTCTAGGTGGCAGGTGTTCCTGGGGTTTCAAGAAGTCGGGTGTCATCATATCAGCCGAATGACGTCCACTGCTGGACATAGGCCTCCCCCAAGCGTCGCCACATTGACCGGTCCCGTGCGACCCGCAGCCATCGGATCCCCGTAACATTCACCAGCAGCCGTATTGCGATGCGATATTTTTGTGTGATTGGCCGATTTGGTCGGTTGGATAGAGTTTAACTTCTTTGAGCACTTACGCAATACGGCTGCAGGTCATCGGTCCACCTGATGGGAGGCCTTCCAACGCAACGTCTTACGGTTCGCGGTCGCCACTCCAGAACCTTTCTGCCCCATCGGCTATCCATTCTGCGAGCAATGTGCCCTGCCCACTGCCACTTAAGTTTGGCAATTCTTCGGGCTATGTCGGTAACCCTGGTTCTCTTGCGGATTTCTACATTTCTGATTCGATCACGCAAGAAAACTCCAAGCATAGCCATTGCCCTTTGAGTGACTGTAATCTTTCTGATAAGGCCCATTGTAAGCGACCACGTCTCAGAGCCATATGTCATCACTGGCAACACACACTGGTCATAGACTTTCGTCTTGACACTGTGGTAAGTTGAACGAGAAGATACCGCGCAACTTTCCGAACGCTGCCCAGCCGAGTCGGATTCGACGGTTGACCTCTTTCTCGAAGTTGGTCCTACCCAATTGGATCGTTTGTCCCAGGTAGACATAGTCGCCCACAACTTCGAGTGTAGAGTCTCCGAACTTGATAGGAGTGGGTGTAACATGGGCATCCAACATCACCTTGGTTTGTCCATGTTCATCCTAAGACCTACTCTTTCGGAAGCTCTACTGAGATCATCAAGCATCGTATTAAGGTCCTCTATGGACTCAGCCATAACCACTATATCGTCGGCAAACCGAAGGTGAGTGATGTACTCACCATTGACGTTGATGCCTAGCCCTCTCCAGTCCAGAACCTTGAAGACATCCTCCAGTGCAGCGGTAAACGGCTTCGGAGATATGACGTCTCCCTGTCTCACACCTCGCTGCAGTAGGACGGGTTCTGAGGTCTGATCCTGAAGTCGAACTGACATGGTGGCGTCAACACTTCAATGTACCGGTAGTCAATTTGGCACCGTTCGAATCAAAAGCTTTCTCGTAGTCCACAAACGCTAAACAGAGAGGCAGGTTGTACTCTTCGGTCTTCTGTATAACCTGCCGCAGCGTATGTATGTGGTCTACGGTGCTGAAGCCTTTACGGAATCCGGCTTGTTCGGAAGGCTGGAAATCGTCAAACCTGCGCGCGAGACAATTTGTGATGACTCTTGAAAACTGCTTGTAGACATGACTAAGAAGTGAGATGGGCCTATAGTTCTTTAGTTGGGCAATGTCACCCTTCTTGAAGAAGAGTACCACCACACCCCTGCACCATGCCTGTGGCGTTTTCCCCTCGAGTATGACAGAATCAAACAGCTTCTGAAGGGCCTTAAGTACTGGTTTTCCACCCGCCTTCAGGAGTTCGGCCATAAATCCGTCATCACCCAGTGCCTTGTTGTTCGTAAGCTGTTTTAGAGCCATCCTAATCTTAAGATAGAGAGACAAATAGAGTATAATTTATACCAGAATATAAGTATTATTCAATTTTATTTTTTTACACACGGCACGTGAATTTGTTACGAGCATGTTTCCACTGTCGGTCCGACGTCCATAAAGGCTGTCGGATCGACAATGGCCAAGCCAATGGTCCAGCCAAATACTATTAGTTGATATAGATCTATTCAACTCGTATTTAGTACTATGAACTGCGATGTTTGTCAAATTGAAATACAAAATATTTACTGTCACATAAATCTTCAAAGGCACTTATGAAGCTTCAGAAGCTAGTGCATGGTTTCAACTGGTCGATTTCTTGGTTTTGAAGTTTCGTTGGTAAGTTCTGTAACCGACTTTGCCAAATTGTAGTCAAATTGTAGTAGTTGTAGTTAACCATCTTTAGCTACAAACAAAACACTATGAATAACCCACGTATTTTTCAAGGCTAAGTTGGATCCTGTTTTATTCGGATCATGAGAAATTTACTTAAGATAAGGTAAGTAAGGGGATGGTGGTAATGGAAACAAACACAGATGGCAAATAAAAGATAAATTATGCATCTATACATATGTCCATAATGGTATCATCAGATAAAATTTTTGCACTCGTGTAATACGATAACACCATTTATAAAAACTCTTACGAAGACACCTAGTGTATCAGTGCCTAATTGTTTTGTCAACATGAAAATATTCGTGGTAGCTGCGGCCTTCGTAGCGTGTTAGTATTATTTTTCACAAGTTAATTCTAGAAGAAACAACAACTTAATTTAAATTCAAAAGTGATATTATTATACATATTTTTACCAACATTCTTCTTCTCAAAAATCAGTTCTTAGATTTTAATAAGTTTCCCAACGCATCTTTGAATTTAGACAATTTGGAAAGTTCAAAGATGTGTCCAAAATATTTTAATACAAGCCCGAAGAACTGTCAAAAATAATTTAATTAAAGGTGGTTTTCGGGATCAAATTGCGTAGAAAATAAACCGTTCAAGAGATAGGATTACAAAGCTTCAAGGTTTTATACACTTGGCATTGAATTACTTGGAAATTAATATATTCTTCCATTCCAATATTTTAAGTTCTGCGTCAGTCTTAAACAAAGTTTTAATTTAATTTCAAGTGTGCTCCGGCAACGCACTTCCCACCGTCCCGGGAGACAACAGCCACTATGTGGAGGGCGAGAGCCAGTACATCTGGATGCCCGATAGTGAAGGCACTCCTGTTCTCGTGGACCTGCACGAGCCAGTCGATGAAGCTCTACTGAGCTCCAGAAATGGAGCCAACAACGCATATTGGCTGTTCACCAGGTAATATGCCCCAGATTTTAACACGGCTTCTATTTAATATATTTAGTTTCTTAATCAAATAAACTTTTACAGCTTGGCAAAAAAGAGTCTGACGCGGTGACAGTTGGAACTAAAAATAAAACTAACTAGTTAACTAAAATAACCTACCTATTACTTGCCTATTATTTATAGTTATTTATAGTTATTATTTATAGTGTGCGTCTACAGACCCCCTAATTATAAGAACTACTCTATATTCGAGTCAGTGATGGAAGATGTTTTGGCAAAACTTGCAATGGGTAATAAACTAGTAATTGTCTGTGGTGACTTTAATATTAATATTTTAGAAGATAATTCAGATAGCAGTAGGTTATTAAATCTCTTTAAATCATTTAATTTGTCACATGTGTTTATGGAACCAACCCGAACTACACTGACTTCTGCTACATGTATTGATAATGTTTTTTGTTGCTGCAACTACTTGGACAAGGCCATTATAAATTATCTGCCTTCGGATCATAGTGGGCTATTGGTGACATTTGAGTACATTATGCGAATAAAACAAGTGCAGATTCAATCCAGACCAATAACAGCCGGTAAATTAAATAAATTTAACAGTACTTTAATCTGTAAGTTAAGCGATCAGGACCTCACAGTGAATAATGGTAATATTTTGTATGATAAAGTTTTCTCAGTGGTTCAAAAAGAGTTCAATAACACTTTTAAGAAGAAAACTAAAACTATATGGCCTAAGTTTTTATTCAGTGACTGGGCGACTACAGGACTTAGGAAAAGTAGGGAAAGACTTTACGAGCTATATGGCCTTAAGCCTTGTATTAACACTGAAACTTTTAATAAGTATGTTGCTACTTACTCAAGAATTTTTAAAAATACATGCAAGGCAGCTAAGGCCTTGTACATTAGCAATAAGGTTAAATTAGCAGAAAATAAAATCAAGACGGTTTGGAAAATTATAAATAATGAAACGAATAGGAATAAAAGAAATAATACTGATTACACGCTTGAGACCACACACGGACTTATTAGAGATAACAAAAAAGTTGCGCAAGAATTTGTAAATTTCTTTACCAACATCCCAATTAAAACGACTGAAACCTTAAATTCTTCGCCCTCGATTGCTTTTGGATTATTAAACGCGAACGTTTCAGCCTGCCCGAATGTATTTAACTTTTCACATATAAATCCCATAACAGTAATAAAAACTTTTAAGCAAATCAAGGTTAAACCGACTGAAGATCTGTGGGGAATGTCCATCAAAGCTTGTACCTCCATTATTCAGACTATAGCGCCATACTTGGCTTTGATTTTCAATTTGTGTGTGGATCAAGGAGTTTTTCCGGATCTAATGAAATATAGTAAAGTTATACCACTTTTTAAATCTGGGGACAGTAAAGACACAAATAATTATAGACCAGTATCCGTGTTGCCGGTTTTCAGCAAGGTATTTGAGAAGATAATGCTAAATCAAATGCTCATTCATTTTAATACGAATAACATCTTGCATGATAAACAGTATGGTTTCACCAGAGGACGTTGTACAACTGACGCTGGTGTCACCCTATTGAAACACATCTTTAATGCGTGGGAAGAGTCGCAGGATGCCATAGGTATCTTCTGCGACCTGTCGAAGGCGTTTGATTGCGTTAATCATGAAACATTACTTCTGAAACTTGAGCATTACGGGCTAGGTCAAGCAGCGTTAAGTTTGGTTAAATCTTATTTGAATGATAGACAGCAATTAGTTCAGATAAACGGTGTGAATTCGTCGGGGTTAAACGTAAAAATGGGGGTACCCCAGGGCTCAATTTTAGGTCCTTTCTTATTTTTAATATACATAAACGATTTACCCCGTTTATTGGAAAACAAACTAAACATGGTGTTATTTGCTGATGACACATCTTTAATTTTTAAAATAAATAGACGTACTTGTCGGGTTGACGACGTAAATAACGCGCTTCGGCAGGTTCAGGATTGGTTCACTGCCAATAATTTAGTTTTAAATGGTAATAAAACCAAGTGCGTAAAATTTTCCTTGCCGAATGTCAAAAGTACTGATTGTGACATTATATTAAACAAGGAGAAGCTAGAATTCGTCGATAAAACGGTTTTCCTGGGGATCACGCTGGACTCAGGGTTGCAATGGGGTCCTCATTTGGTATCCCTTGCAGGGCGGCTGAGTTCGGCAGCGTATGCTGTTGCAAAGATTCGTAGGTTAACCGATGTGGATACCGCGAGACTAGTCTATTTTAGTTATTTTCATAGTATAATGTCTTACGGTATCCTACTATGGGGAAGGGCTGCAGACATTGAGTCAATTTTTATTCTGCAAAAACGAGCCGTCAGAGCAATATATAATCTTCGCCGGCGCGATTCTCTAAGGGAACTGTTTAAGGACATTAACATTATGACGGTTCCTTGTCAATATATTTATGAAAACATCATGTACGTGAGAAAAAATTTACATCTTTTTAGTAAAAACGGCGACAGACATAATTACGTTACTAGAAATAGGGACCAATTAGTTCAACCAGGTTTCAGACTGGCTAAAGTAGCCTCATCTTTCATGGGGTACTGTACAAAATGTTACAATAAAATTCCTCCCCACATTCTTGAACTGAATGAGACGAAGTTTAAAACCTGTATAAAACGCACACTATGTAGGCTGGCATATTATAAGTTGGGGGATTACATCGCTGATAAAAATGCTTGGCTCAATGCTAGTCCTGCTCCACAATCCACAACCACTAGGGCGCAATAACAAGTGATATGCAGAACATTATTGATTTGAGGTATTGTTGGACCTGCTGAAGACTGTATGAATTATTAATATTTGCATTGTATAAACTCAATTTCTTTAGTATTGTATAACTGCACAGCACGTGTGTGAGTACTATGTACCCAACTGTAAATCTACCATTTACTGTACCTATGCGTCGTTCGTTGACTTGTGTGTGCCCTGGCCGTTGAGTGTGTCATGCTCTCTCAAATGTCTCTCTGATGGTGGCGCGTGTGTTGGATCATCCGGTTCCCTTCATGATGGTTGAGCTGGGTGGTGCCAATTCATGCGTCATGTTCGTGAACGGACGCCGTCAGTTGGGATTGGTCATAACTTGACTGCTTCGGATGTTAATTTTTTTCTAGTATCTATTATATAACTGCGCAGTACATGTGTGAGTACTTCTAATACTTTGTCTGTAGGTGGTATAGTGGGTAGTGCTATTCTGGGTGCATTGTCCTCACATGTATGAATTTAATAATGTATGTTCCTAAATATTGTAAAAAAACAATTTTTTTTAAAAGAGTAAGTATGGAGTTTCTTGTGCATTCTTCTCCATAACAAGCTACTTTCCGAATGCACGGTAGAATCATTTTAATGTAACGTTCAAAAGTGCCGCTTGGTGGCCTAGTTGAAATAAAATATCTTTGTCTTTGTCTTTGTCTTTGTCTTTATTATTACCTATTAGTACTAAGAGTAGTAAGAGTAACTAAAAATTAATAACAAGTATCAAAAACTGTTGAGTCATAGTATTTCGGAGTATACAGGTGCGATAGTGGCGACCTCATTTATTCCGCACTCTTTTTTGCCAAGCTGTACTTAGACATAATTGCACACTTGCATTATACATTAAACGTTTATGGCTTATTTTCTGGTGTACAATAAAATATATAATAAATTAATTAACTCTTTAGCCAGCCTTTGTAATAATTTATACCAGAAAATTATTTAAAATATTTCAGGCGTAACCCCAACAATGCTAACATTATTAACAACGGCAATGCAAACACAATCTGGTCATCTAACTACAATGGCGCCCGGCCATTGAAGATCATCGTGCACGGATGGAACAACAACGGAAACACTGCGTTGAACCCTCTCATCACTTCTGCGTTCCTCGCAGTTCAGGACTGCAACGTCATCGTTGTTGACTGGCGCGCACTCGCTAACTCTAACTACAACACTGCTGCCGCCGGGGTCCCCGGTGTAGGCCAGCATCTCGGTAACTTCATCAACTGGCTCATCAATACCGCCGGTGGTAACTGGAACCAGGTCCACTTTGTTGGCTTCAGTTTGGGTGCTCACGTTGTTGGAAGTGCTGGACGTCAGGTCGGTGGCCGTGCTGCCCGTGTTACTGGTTAGTACTGTATTTTGTCAAGTTTTAAACAAATTGTTTATCATACATTACAAGCATAAAATAACTTGATTGCCTTTCAAGATTTAGTATGTAAAAACAAAATACATAAGAGTCTACTAATTAAGTTTCTTGGTCACAGGTCTGGACCCCGCTGGCCCTGGATGGGGTGGCAACGGTAACGCGCTAAACCGTAACTCTGGTCAATATGTCGAATGCATCCACACCGATGGTAACCTCCTCGGTATCATGAACGCTATTGGTGATGCTGATTTCTACCCCAACGGTGGTAAAAATCCTCAGCCTGGTTGCTGGATCAGTACCTGCTCCCACGGTCGTTCGACTGAGCTGTTTGCATCCACCGTCCGCCACAACCACTTGGTGGGAAGACAATGCGCGAATATTTGGCAAGCTGAGCTCAGCCAGTGCACTGGTGGTAGCTTCCACATGGGCAATGCCGTCGTTGGCAAGCGCGGGTGAGTTTGCTTATACATAAATAAAAATATTCACAAAGATATATACTACTCATCATCATCATCTACCTACCTTCTCAACCGCTCTTCCGCTTCTTTTGAACATTTCTATTTGCCATCAAAGATGGATTCGCACTTAAGAATTTCAATTACAAAAATAGACTTAAATTGTTGGTACATTTTCCATATCTGTTTACATTACGCAGTAGAATAATACATCTTAGACATTACTGATAAATGTGATGATGAACTTAAAGTATATGAATGCTTTATGCTTAAGTCTTATATGAAACACTAGGAAGTAGTGACATGCTTTTTGGAGGCCTGTCTATAAATTAAGAGGTAAAAAAAAAATATAGTTTAAAAAGACACGCTTTAATAGAAAACCAAACTAAAAAGTAGACAAGTAAAAATTAAAAAATTCCAAATCCCCCGGCAATTCTTCTTTATTTAATACTTTTTGAACTACATAATTTATCTTGTAGTAGACACGCTTCGATCAACAATCTATCGAACACGTAATTATGACACGATCTTCACGATCTTGTGAAAATACTCCGTTTAAACATAAAACAGCTCATAACTTTTGAACGGCTAAACCGATTTTCACCAAACATAGCTATAAAATCACCTTTCAAACAAAAAAATCTAAATCAAAATCAATTCATCCGTTTAGGCTCTATGATGCTACAGACAGACACACAGATACACAGCAACACGGGGTGTTATACACCCCCCTTTTTCCATCGGGGGTTAAAAATCATTTTAAAGATAAAGATAAAGATAATTTATTTGCCATAACACACCTTATGCATGCAAGATGTTGACCCAATAATATAGCACATACATGTTTTGCCTATCGAGGCGTACAAATATAAATATTACAAAATTGTTTACATTAATTAAATTGATATAAAGAACATTTTAATTATAAATTTTAAACAAATCACAATAAAAAGTTTATGTCAGAAAAAAACCAAAAAGATAACAATAGATCATCTTTATCAAGTCATAAAATCTATCATGAAAAATCAAATTATATTAAAAAAAAAATAGAAATGTCAGAGAGGTATAATCAAATCATAAAATGTCATAGAGAATTGTGGTTAGTAAAATAAAATAATGTCAAAAAAATACAATAAAATCATAAAATGTCATAAAAAAAAAACAGGGTTGATAAAAAAAAACCCAAAAGAATAAAATGTCAAAAAAGTACAATCAAATCATAAAATAATGTCAAAGAAAAATACAATAAAATCATAAAATGTCTTGCATAATTATTAAGATTTATAAAATCAAATGTCAACAAAGTACAGTAAAATCATAAAATGTCATAGATATCAATGAAAATTTTCAAATAATTTAAACTAGTGGGTTAATAAAAAAAATATTTTGCAGTATAAAAGCGTGGTGCTTGATGTCAATTGTTATAACATTTTATTGGCAGATATTGGTAGAAGTAGTCATTTGTCATTTCAAAAAGTCCTAAAAAAGCACCCTACGCTTTTTTAGAATATTTTTTTTTATGTTAATCACTTTATTCTTAATTTAAATTTATTGAAAATTATTTTCTTCTTTTTAGTTTGGTTTTCTATTAAAGCGTGTTTTTTTTAACTATTATTTATTTTTAACTTTTTAGTTCAATCGCTAATCCTGAAGATCCTGGTAATGAAAAAAGAAATAAAAATTAAGACAAATTATTTAAATTATTGCTTTATCATCTGTCGTTGATAAGTGTGCAAAGTTTCAAAGTAATCCGACGTTTTGAAGGGGTGTTAATCATGTTCAAAGATTCCGTTACATAGATTCATAGATACATACATAAGAATCTAATAAAAGCGTGTTAAAAAATAAGCCGCGTACTCTCGTCGTGAAACCGCCAAAGTTATCAACAGTTAAGTATTTATTGTTCTAAACAATAAATAATTAACTGCTGTTAACTTTTATTTTTTTACTATGAGAAGAGGCCTTTGCCCTGCAGTGGTACAGTTACAGGCTGGTATTATTATTATTATTACTAAGCGGTCCTCCGACGCCAC
The DNA here is from genome assembly GCA_945859665.1 of Anorthoa munda. NCBI lineage: Eukaryota > Metazoa > Arthropoda > Insecta > Lepidoptera > Noctuidae > Anorthoa > Anorthoa munda. Next base: position 10,737,544 of record OX243900.1, on the reverse strand, counting down.
GTATGCGGCTTATTTTTTGATTTTCAGAGGTTTTTGTGTCGGGAGTTAAAAATGTGCAGATCCTCCGACTGCGCCCTTTATTGATTATATGACTTTTGTATTTGGTTCAAGAAAATGAATTGTTTATCACCTTAAGGCTTAATGTAACTTGCACGTCATATAACGACAACGTATTTGTCTAAGTGTCAAGATAATTTCAATCATGGTGAAGTTTAAATTTTCGGGGAAATGTTGAGCAAAGTGGTTACACACAATAAATGATAATTTTAATTAATTTTATATAGTAATTTACATTTTTGTATTTTTTACAGTGGCGGTATTTTCGGACTCAGGACTGGAGCAAGCTGGCCTTTCTAAACTACGGACTTAAGATAAATTGATACTGTAACCTAATAGTTGCAATAAATATTTAACAGCGTATACAAGTTTTTTAATGAATGTTTTATGAATTTGCTAAAAACGATTTCAGAAGAATGATCAAGGTCCTTACAAATTTAACCTAATCTCGTCAGGAATTAGACATATCCTAGTATCTTTGTCATCTGAAGTTTATATAGTGTATTAATTAAATTTTTCGTTGCTTAACACATAAATATTTATGGATGAGTATTCCTTCACGCGATGTATAGAAAAGTTATTATTTATACACTCACTAGCTTCTGCCAGCAGCTTTGCCCGCGTGAAAAGTGTTTTCTTATCCCAAGAGAAGATTATACTATAATATATGTCTGTGCCAAATTACATTCAGATCCGTTCAGCCGTTCTCGCGTGATTGAGTAACAAACATACATCCACACATACATCCATCCAAATTTTCACATGTATAATTTTATATAACTTTAACATGTAAGATATATACCTATCGTATTTTAACTCTTTTGAAACTTCCTGATTTAATTGTGGAACTTCTAAGTCAGCCTATATATATTACATATAATAAACCCATATGTTGAGGTTGATTTGAATCGTGTTAGGTTAGATGATGGAGAGGTACAAAGTAAACTTGGGTTCATTAGAACTATAGTCCTTAAAAATAGTAGGTACAATATGCATTATCCATGTCTCGACCGGAATGTATTCGTCATCCACATACAAACAGTGACTGATTTCGGCGATGATGACTGATTTGATTAGATATATGAAAATGTATAATTCGTTTTTCTTCACGGTTTGCGATATTTGTAGTGAGCATGTTTCCATTGTCTGCCCGACAACCGATGATTTCAGTTGTTATCAATTTATACAACGCGTTAGTACTGTAGACTACGTATTGTAATTGCTGTTTCGTCATGAATTGTGATTTCATGGCCCTATTGGCACTGTTGTAGTTAAAAAGGCATTATGCCGTATCTACATAACTAATATGGTCTGGTTAACTAATATGATCTGGTAACTATAGTACCTCAAGGTCCTAAGTTGGGCCCTGTTTTACTTTTAATTTTAGTAATGTTATTAGTAAAAATATTAACAGTTGAGTTGGCAAAGCAGGCAATTATTTTGGATCATCTGATTCTTACTTCATTGGTTTGTATTCCTACCAAAATATTTATCTCAACATTAGTCATACACAAACATAATAACAAAGCGTTGCCTGACCTAACCTAAAGTATAAAGAAAACAAACACAAACGGTAAATGAAGGATTAATTACTTATCTTAAAATAAATCTCTATTAACAACAGATATCAACAGATTACCAATATTTATTAAGATTTTGCGCTCGTTAAATGCGATAACACCATTTATAAAAACCCCTGCGAATACGCCTACTATAGTAGTGGCAGTGACTGAATATCTCGTGAACATGAAATTACTCGTGGTTGCTGCGGCTCTTGTAGCGTGTTAGTACTCAACATTTATTTACTTATATTCCACAAGTATAGTCTATTAGTGGCAACGTGACAACTCCATTAAAATCCAGAAGTGATTTACATATTTTGTTCAAAATTCTACTTAGAAATGTATTATTCATATATAATATATATAACTAATTTATTATTTCTTAGGAGCTAAGCAGCAAAAATAAATTTGTTTTCGAGATCACCAGACCCGATTAAAAAAAAAAAAGACTATTTCGTTCCAATATTCTGGTAAGCTCTGTGGCCGTATAAAACATAGTTTATAATTTTATTTTAAGTGTGCTCCGGCAACGCTATTCCCACCATACCGGGAGACAACAGTCACTATGTGGAGGGCGAGAGCCGGTACATCTGGATGCCCGATAGTGAAGGAACACCTGTCCTCGTAGACCTCCATGAGCCAGTCGATGAAGCTCTGCTGAACTCCAGGAACGGAGCCAACAACGCTTACTGGCTGTATACCAGGTATTCCGCTAATTCAATTCTTAAATAATTTCAGATTTTCTACATAATCCCTGATTATATAAATTAATCTTACAGTTCCCCATGGCTCTAATTTGCAGTCCATGATTAAGAGCAATAAAACTTTAGTCAGTAGACTAAATAATTTATAAGCACTATAGAAATTGTATATTTTTTTTAGGCAAAACCCCAACAATCCTAACGTTATTGTCAACGGCAATGCCAACACAATCTGGTCATCTAACTACAATGGCGCCCGGCCTTTGAAAATCATCGTCCACGGATGGAACAACAACGGAAACACTGCGTTGAACCCTCTCATCACTTCTGCGTTCCTCGCGGTTCAGGACTGCAACGTCATCGTTGTTGACTGGCGCGCGCTCGCTAACTCCGCCTACAGCACTGCTGCCGCCGGTGTCCCCAGTGTCGGCCAGCACCTCGGTAACTTCATCAACTGGCTCATCAACACCGCCGGTGGTAACTGGAACCAGGTCCACTTTGTTGGCTTCAGTTTGGGTGCTCACGTAGTTGGAAATGCTGGACGTCAGGTCGGTGCCCGTGCTGCTCGTGTTACTGGTTAGTATTTTGTCATGTTTTAAATATGTTGTTTATCAGCACAAGCATAATATAAGTTGACAGTCTTTTAAGATCTAAAAAACTGAATACATTAAAGTCAACTTATTAATCTTCTTGGTAACAGGCCTGGACCCCGCTGGCCCTGGTTGGGGTGGCAACGGTAACGCTCTTAACCGTAACGCTGGTCAATATGTCGAATGCATCCATACCGATGGTAACCTCCTCGGTATCATGAACGCAATTGGTGACGCTGACTTCTATCCCAACGGTGGTAAGAACCCTCAGCCTGGTTGCTGGGTCAGCACCTGCTCCCACGGTCGTTCAACTGAGCTGTTTGCCTCCACCGTACGCCACAACCACTTGGTGGGAAGATTATGCCCGAATATTTGGGAAGCCGAGCTCAGCACTTGCAACGGAGCTTCATTCCATATGGGCAATGCCATCGTCACCAAACGCGGGTAAGTTTGCTCATAATATGTATAAATAAGACCCACGTAGATTGATAAGTAAGCTATTGATGCCGATAAGAAAATAACTTATATTGTACATGACGTATATATTATTGATGAAAACGAACGCTATGTTTGTACAGTTATGTCCTTGAATGTATTTTTTAAACATTGTTATTATTTTACAGAGCCGGTATTTTCGGACTCAGGACTGGATCAGCCTGGCCTTTCTAAGTACGGACTTCAGAAAAATATACTGTAAAATAATTGCGACTATGTTCTTAATATTTAATATCTATTGTGTAAAAAAGTTTTAAATGAATCTGATTATCTGGTTAAAACGATTAAATTGTTTTTAATGAAGGAATTGATATTTTACCCTATATCTTTTCGACATCATAAGTGTATTTACAAAACAAATATAAATTATTTATGAATATCGGCGTCGAGCGCAGAGCCAAATTACTACCCTACTTATTTTCTGCACTGTCATCAGACAACAGTTGTTTCAACGTCCTATGGAGCTTAAAAGAATGATAAGTCTATCCCGGGACCTACAATGGGAGAGTCACCGATGGAAAAGTCGATCTATAATCTATTCGGGCATATCAAATCCGTTCGTATAAGCGTTTGTTTGAGGCCGGGGAATTGTTGGACTTGGTGAAGTACAATGCAGAGAGGTATGAGTCCCTGACTAGTGCCTCATGCAGCTGTGCAGCTCTTGCAGATTTATTAATGGACTTAAAGTAACTCAGGTAGCTTTCTCTCTGTCATGTAAATGTAGACGTAAGATTGCTATGTAGATAGCATATTCTTTAAATGAAGTGATAGTAAATGTATCAAATTATATATTAATTGATGAGCCTGTGTTGCCTCGTTCAACTAGCAACTTATATTTAATTATTTTTAGAAAAACTGACTATTATTAGAAATTGAACTATTTTTAGAAAAACCAAGCTGATATTATTTGGTGATCTTTTAACCAATGTTCTGGTTAAAAGATCACCAAGTAGAGTCCATTAATTATGAAAATTATTGTGTATTAGCCATTTTAGCAGACAACGTATGATACATGGCGGATCATTAATACTTAGGTTAGGTTAAAACGGGCTGGTTTCCGCAACTCCACGACTAAGCGCGTATTTTGCGTACGGGTGGGACTTAACCTTCCACTAGCTACCTCACTCGATCCATCCCAACTCCTCAAGGAAGGCCAGCAGCGCCTTCGTGTTGCTGACTACCTCCTGTACGGTACCTGGTTCACCGAGGTATTTGGCCCTGTAACCGGCGATTACTGGGCAGCTTAGAAGCAGGTGCGCTGCTGTCTCGTCTTCCTCCATGCATGCTCTGCACAGTGGACTGTCCGTGATCCCTAAGACAAAGAGGTGCTTATTAAAAGTCCCGTGGCCAGTCGTTACAGCTGTAACTGCTCGCAACTGCTGTTTCGTCAGGCGTAATTAAAAACTCTATTAATTCTAAAGAAAGAAAAGACATTGTTAGACTATTGGTTGAACACACTATTGAATTGTTCTTAGTTGAGCTTGATAAGTATGTTTAGTATGCGTCTACAGACCTCCAAGTTACCAGAATATATCTGTGTTTGACTCTGTAATGGAAGATGTGTTAAAAAAAGTTAGTACTAGTAGTAAACAATTGTCATATTTGGCGATTTTAACAGTAACTTATTAGAGAATAACTCTAACATTTTAAACAGGTTATTGGGTCTTTTTAAATCACATAATCAGGCAAATGTGTTTATGAAGCCAACCAGAGTGACAGCTTCTTCTGCGACTTGCATAGACAAATGTTTTTTGTCATTTATTTATTTTATTTTATTTATTTTATAATTAATGTACACACAGTAAATACATAAAGACAACACATCAAGACAATAGAGTACAAAGGATCTGCTTATTTCTTAAGAAATTTCTACCAGCAGACCCGCGAAAAGGAAAAATTAAAAAGAAATGTAGACAATAGTGTGTGAGACCTGGAAGAGAAGAAAAGTGAACGACTTAAACTAAGATATAAAAACATAGGCACCTATACAAAGATGTAATATTGGATATATACTTACATAAATACATATTTTAAAATATATATATTCCTAATATATATACATATGATACTAAAGATCAGACTTGAGAGGAAAGATAATGCTCTTTTAAACGTGTTTTGAATAGTGAGATAGTATTCAAATCTCTGATGCTAGGCGGAAGAGAGTTCCACAATCTTACAGCATGGACAGAGAAGGAATAGGAATAATAGTTGGTTTTATGTGGTTGGAATTTAAGGAGGGATCTGAGATGTGATCTGCACAGTGCATCTTTAGGGCGAGCGTAAGAGAATCGCTCACGCAGATAGGAAGGATAGGACGGGTTATGCAAGATGTTGAAGAGGAGACATAAAATCCGAGTGTTCCTGCGAAGACGGATTGGGAGCCACTTGAGTTCCTTGCGAAGGTGAGAAACATGATCATACTTGCGTAGACCATAAACAAAGTGAATACATAAGTTTTGCAAGCGCTCAAGTTTGTTTAATAGCTCCTCTGTAGCATCCAGGTAGCAGGCGTCGGCATAATCTATAATCGGCTGAATAAGAGTTTGCGCCAAAGAAATTTTAGTCTTTAAGGGTAGGAGACTCTGAAGGCACTTCAGCGAATGGAACGAAAAATGCACCTTACGACTCACTTCGTTGACCTGAGCACGCCACGAAAGATTGGAGTCAATGATTACCCCCAGATCTTTTGCTGTTTCTGTATAGTTTATGCGAACACCGTCTAGATATAAAGGCATCAGAGAATTAAAATCAGCTGCATTGCAAAAGAATTTGCTGCCTATAACCATGGCCTGAGATTTAATTGGGTTAATTTGCAAACCAAATGACCTAGCCCATGCGCTGATACATGCCAGGTCTTGGTTCATTGCCGCAATAGCCGAACCAGCGTCGACTAAAGTAAAATGTCGATACAGCTGCAAGTCATCTGCATAAAGATGGAAACTAGATGAGATTACTCTGGTAACATAGTTAATGAAGATTGAAAAAAGAAGAGGAGAGAGAACGCTACCCTGAGGAACCCCCTCAGTGAGGCTACACCAATCAGAGAAGGACTCGTTTAGGCGAACACACTGAGAGCGCCCCCGAAGATAAGAATTGAACCAGGCTAAAGTGGAAGAAGAGAAATTGATAGATTCCAGAACACCGAGTAAAATGTCGAAATCCACTGAGTTGAAGGCGCTACTAAAGTCAAGCAATACAAGCACAGTAAGCGACTTATTCTCCATAGCCCAGCGGATATCGTCAGTCACTTTCAAAAGTGCAGAAACAGTGCTGTGACCTGCGCGAAAACCGGATTGGAAGGGAGATATTAACGAGTTCGACGCCAAATAAAATGATAATTGTCTATGAACCAAGTGCTCAAAAACTTTGGAAAGGAATGGAAGAATAGAAATAGGTCTAAAGTGAGTTAATAGAGATGGATTGTTGGTTTTAGGTAAGGGTATGATGTGAGCCTGCTTCCAAACGGATGGAAAAGAGCAAGAAGTAAACGAGTGATTGAAAATGTGAGTTAGAACAGGAAGCAAAGAGGGAAGGATAAGAGTTATCATCCTGGAACACAACTTATCATTACCGACTGCTGAAGAAGTTATTGCCAAAACAGATTTCTTAACGTCATCCTCAGTAACATCGCTAAGATTGAAGGTTGGACATTGTGGTAACGGCATACTGGCAAGACTCTCTAAAGTAACTGCCTTGACACACTCGTCAAGAGAAAAAGGAAGACGAGAGAAATGATTATTCAGGTCATTGAGGTTCACATCCTGGCACTGGTTGGTAGGCGATTTGCCTATGCCTACAGACTTAAGGAATCTCCATATATCAGAAGAACTGCGGTTATTGAGTTGTTCATGGAAGTAGCGGCTCTTAGCATCCTGACACAGATGATTGCAGCGGTTACGTAGAGTTTTGTAATAGGCGAGATTCAGGTCTGAAGGTCTGCGCTTATACCTGCTTTTAGCTTTGTCCCTACGGGCCATAAGCTCTTTAATTCGTGGTGTAATCCATGGTGCAGGATTATGTCGCACCTTGACTCGTCGAATAGGGGCATGCTGGTCATACAAGTCAAGAATGGTTGCATTAAGGCACTCCACCTTGTCATCGATGTCATCCTTCTCGACCAGAGGAGACCAATCGAGATCGCCGGCATCATGCTGCAGTGCCTCCAGGTCTATGCCCTTGTAATTACGAAGATATAGGAGCTGGGGCTTACGCTTGGGAACACGGATACGATACGAAAGGTAAATAAGATCGTGGTAAGAGAAAGTAGCAGTAAGCTGGCCATGCAAAGAAACATTATTAGGAGAGGAAACAATCATAAGATCGAGTAGAGAAGGCGTACAATTAGGAAAATAGTGAGTTGCAGAGAGAGGCAAAACTTGAAGATTAAACGAGGACAAGAGTGAAAGGAGTTTAAGGGAGCGAGAGTCCTTTTTTATCAAACAAGTATTAAAATCACCCATTAAAATAATGTGCTCATAGATGGGACATAGATCGTTGAGAGTGGAGTCAAGGGAATTGAAATAGTCAATGTGAAGATTAGGACTGTAGAGCACTGCAAGCAAAACTTTTGTGTGTTGGACACATAATTCGATAAACAAGTATTCAGCCGATTCAGAGTACAGTGAAGGAGATGAACCAACCACCTTGTAGGGTAAATCAGCACGCAGGTACATAGCTACACCTCCTCCACCTTTACCGGTCCTATCGTTGCGGATCAAAACGTAGCCGGGGAGTGAATAATGAGTAGAGGGGAGAGAGGGCTTCAGAAAAGATTCCGAAATCAATATTGCATCCAGATTAGCACTGCTAAAGGAAGCTAGAAGTTCAGAATAGTGACCAGGAACACTCTGGGCGTTTATGTGCACAATATGCAGGTTTTTAGGATCATTGGCGAATATAGAAGAGATTTTATGATGTAAAGTAAGTGGCAAGGAAGGGTCACTGTCCGCACTAGCATAACTGTCAGAAGAAGAGCATGAGAAGAAGCTGTCATTGAAATCAGCTACATCGTTCATAATATATAAATATACTTAAAAAGAGTAATACAAATATATTATATAAATAATATGATTAAACTAAATGAAAATACTTAAATCACTAATAAAAAATTTCTTTCAATTACAAAACCACCCCAACCCGCTGGTCTATTGGCAGAAATTTTACAATTGTAAATTTAAAAGAAACACTAAGATAATTAAAAAAAAACTAGAAAAATAAACAGTGAATAAAGGTACGAAACGATTCTACATACCAATATCACACACCAAGTTTAATGTAAAAATAAAACGCAAATCGACCAACTGACAGCTGTCAGTGCCACAACGTCGTGACGTCGTCTGGTCATTCTGTCAAAACATAAAAATAAAAACAAAACACCGGCAATGGTTAAAAAAAATTAAAATTAATAGTTTAAAGTTAAGACAGGTGAAAATTACTTTTGAACTACCGCCTTAAGAACAAAAATGGTGAATCGCTCGCGCCAACCGGCCAAATTAAGGAGTAAATGGACTGATAATACAAACAACAATGTTGACCATGCATGTGTTACTTGCGCAGACGTGCCTTCCTTAAATTCTTAGCGGGCGCAGGTGATGTTGCAACCACAACAGATCCAGGTTCCCCAGACTGCGTAGAACCCCCGGTGTCGGCTGAGCAGGACGGGTATTTGACTATCAAATCGTGAAGTTCGCCTGCCGTATCGATCTTTCTTCGGGATTTGTCTGGGCAAACAAGAATAATCTTGCCTTCCATGGACCAGCAATTTGATTACTTAGATAAAGAAGTCATTGTGATTACTTAGATAAAGAAATTGTAAATAAGTTAGCATCTGATCAAACTTCCCAGCACACTTTTCTGTCTGTTAGCCATAAGGACTATATTAGTAAAACAATAGTGATGTATGAAGTTAATTAGAAAAAGGGGTTGCAAGGTGCATTAATTACCTAACGGAAGGTCAGAGGAAGGAACGCTACGCTTGCTTTGAGAAATACATTAATGAGTTCCTTGACAATAGTCTAGATTCCCACCCAAGAGACGTGAGACCACCTTTCAGCAGCAAGCACGTCGTATACGTGTACTGCAGGGCCTCGAATGCGAGTCCTAGGAAGGATTAGCAGCGGTCCATACAATACATGTTTCCCTAAACTTAAACATGTCTTACACAATCCTAAGACAGGGACAGTTTTGTGCCTAAGTGCCCTGCCATTGAGCGAGACATGCTTCCAGAATTACTGGACGCGCACTATAATAAATAGCTCACCCTCGACCTAACACCCTTACTAAGACAATACAAAACTAGCAAGCGCACCGTAGACTCAGTCTGATACAGAACTCATTGAGATCGATTTGTTGTATGAGGAAATGGATTAAGTCGTAATTTCACACTTTTTTAAACTCCCTAATTTCGAGGTTGCTCCAGTGTAATTGACAACCGTGTGACGTCAGCAGCGGGGTCTTCCACTGGGCTTCCATCGTGTCTCGCTAAATATTATTTTTTTATTCAGAGATTGGCCCGAAAGCCTGGTGCGATTTAACGAGACACGACACTAACATTCATTAAATTGATCATATCCCTGTGTGTGATGTTCGGCGATGACTACCCCCTTTAGTTTATTAGTGTACACACAACAAACGCAATGCAATGAGACTCGTAATCAGACCTTCTATAGGAAACAGTATTTAACAACTAACATTTGGTTGTCCTACGTTCTTAATTGAGAGCGGCCTTATAGCCTATTTTATACAACGGTGAGTATTAGCGGTTCCGCCTTCCATGCATGTTATGTCAGTTAAAAGTCAATAATAGTCCATAATCAAATGAGTATTTGTGTAGTGTATAAATGGTGAATTAGAGCATGTAACGTGTGACAAAAGGATTTACCGCTTCCCTAGACCAAATGCTATTGACAAATATCTGCCAAGGTGTGGATTGGGAGATAAATACAAGGATTCGCCATGCTAGAACTAAAGGGTACATTAGTGATTTCTCCCTACCTATGTAATATAATGATTAAAACTTACCAAACATACCGGCACTCACTCACACCATATTAATACGAGTTTAGACTAAATTATAGTTAACTTAATAGTTAATTTCGTTACCACGATAACTACCACGACACGACTTTTGATTATTGATTCCGTAGCCGCTCTCCTCTATCCGTCTAACTACGTGATTCTCAACTATCAATTCACCTTTCGCGCTTTCGTCCTTCCTCTCTCAATACCTAGAGTCAAGTCCCGACCTCTCGCGCCTCTCAAAACCGACCGCCCTTTCTTCCCCAACCTTTTTCTTGTTCGAGTGTCATTCTGAACTTCGACAGTTAATTATTTCGACAGTCTCAATTTCGAAAAACACTAGTTCGACTACTCATTGCTTCGACAGAACATATATTCGACAAGCATTAGTTCGACAGATTATACTTCGACAACACACATCTTCGAAAAACACTACTTCGACAGAACCCTTCTTCGACATGCACTTGTTCGACAGATCTCTATTTCGACGGAACATATCTTCGACATAATACTGTTTTGAAATGTGACAATATCGGAGATATATGATAATATCGGATGAGAATAAGATCACGTGTCGGAGTTTCGGACTAAATTGAAGTGGCTGCCGATCCGGTGTCGTCGAGATACCCACATCCTATCTCTTCTCTATGCTATCCTACACAATTCTAATTCTCCTCAGTACATTCGTGAACGCTTTGAGTACTTTGTCCCGAGGGGTGAACCCTGTCGCACTTCCACTTCTCTTCTCCTTCGTACCCCACGTCACACTTCCAGCCACTATGATGGCTCCTTCTCTGTTACTGCAGTGCGTCTCTGGAACACTCTACCACATTCCCTATGCGACAGCCCTTCTCTGAATACTTGAAGAGGAAAACCAAGGAACATTTTCTTTCGGAATGACATAATATTAATATATGTATATACATATATATATTGTTCTTATGTAAGTATGTGTATTTATGATTTATTTTATATTATTCTAAAATTGTACACTGGACTACTTCTCTTCTGCCTGTTGTAAACTCTCTCTATCACTCTAAGGTAGAAAACTCTTCTTTGAGTGAAACAGGGTACGGTTGAAGCAACGCTAATAACTCGTAAACTATTAGCGGTGTGGTGCGCGGTACAAGGAGAAAAAGGCGCGGCCGGCGAGTCTTTTTTTTTTTTTTTTTTTTTTTTGGGTGGGAAATCATCCAATGACTTCTCCCGCTCTGGGTGAAGCGGAAGGGCGTGTCAGACTTTTACTGACTAAAACCCACCCGTGTTCCTCCAGTTGCTTGTGCCAGGGCCGCGGTAACTCTCTTTCAAATTTATCCGCGACCCAGACAGATATCGGCCCTACCGGACCCCGTCCCTTTTGCTGACATCTCTTTGAGGCGCGCGTGGAACACTACGCGCCGTAAACTCGGGCTTGGTCCTAATCGGACGGCGAGCTACCCATTACTTTCCGTCCGCAAGCCCGCGCCTACGGTGGCCGGGAATCGGCCTGCGACTCCCGACGCCCGGGGCGTCTCCTGCGGTGGCTAGGGGCGTGAGGGCGTCTCCTTTGCGTCTCCCTCACGCGTTCCGCCTCCTCCTTTGCGAGCATTACTGTTTCGCAGAAGGAGGAGACGGCTTCCCATGCCCTCTCGCCCCGTACCATGGCCTGCACCAAGGACGGACGCGAGAGGTCGCCACCGCCGATCGCCTCCATGAGGACACGGCGGTGCTCCGCCCAAGCGGGGCAGATCTCCACCGTATGCTCCACCGTGTCCTCCAGGCGATCCACACAATGGTGACACCCGGGCGTTTCCTCCCGCCCTATCCGGAACAGGAACCTCCCGAAACAGCCATGTCCGGTGAGGACCTGCGTCAGGCGGAAGGTGAGGACGCCGTGACGCCTCTTAAGCCACTCCTCAAAGAGGGGCCTTACCGCCGCAATTGTGGCGTGCCCAGCGCTGGGTTGCGACAATCGCCCTCTCCATGTCGCCATGAGATCTTGTCGGAGCTCTATCCGCCGAGCCGTGATTTGTCGCGGCATCGGGGTTTCGCCCCGGCATTTTGCCTCCTCGCGCCACTCCCATATTTGCGCGAGGACTTTAGCTTCCAGATCCCATGGCGGCAATCCGGCAAGGAGGCTCGCCGCCTCACCGGAGACCGTGCGGTATCCCCGGACTAGCCGGATGGCCATGACCCTTTGGGACGCGTTCAACCGGCGGGCTGGTCGCCGCCTCAGGGAACACGCCCAAACCGGTGCCCCGTAAAGGGCCATGGACCGCAAAACCCCCGCGTAGAGCCTCCGGCAGGAGGCGTTTGGACCCCCTAGATTGGGTAGCAGCCGCTTGAGGGCAGCCCCCGCCCGCTCCAGTCTAGGAGCCAAACGTCGGAAATGCTCCACGAAATTCCACCGGCTGTCGAGGACGAGTCCCAGGTACTTCATCGTCGACCCGACGCCGATGTGAACCCCTCCTACCGTTATTTGGGATCCCGGCGGTGGCGCGTTCCGAGGACCGTGAAAACACATGGCCTCGGACTTGTGCAGGGCCACCTCGAGTCCCAATTGCCGGATCCTCTCGACGATTGTCGCAACCCCGCGTGTCGCTATTTCAGCCGCCGCCTGGTGCGACCTCCCTTGTGCCAGGACCAGCGTGTCGTCAGCGTAACAAACCACGCTGACGCCACTAGGGAGATCAGCGCGCAGCACCCAGTCGTACCCGATGTCCCACAGATGCGGCCCCACGACCGATCCCTGTGGGACACCGCACGACATCTCTCGCCGGTTCCACTCTCCCTGGTGACCGGGGTAGATGACGGCCCTGTCCGTCAGATAGGCCTCGACCACGCGACAGAGGTAGGGCGGCATCCGGTGATACTGGAGTGCCTCCCTGATGCAGCTCCATGGCATGGTGTTGAAGGCATTGGCGATGTCTAGAGACACCGCCAAGACGACTCCACCCCGGGCCACTGCATCCCCCGTCGTGAGAGCTCTCACGCGCATGATGGCGTCCACCGTAGAGCGACCTCTGCGGAAACCAAACTGGCTCTCCGCCAGATCCGGCCCCACCCGCACCAGCTGCTCGACGAGGCGGTCTGCAATGACTCTTTCAAAGAGCTTGCCTACCTCATCGAGCAGCACGATGGGCCGATAAGCGGACGGAGAGTCCGCAGGGCGCCCCGGCTTCTTAATAAGGACCAGTTTCCCCGTCTTCCAACGAAGTGGGTACTGGCCCCTCTCCAAGCATGCGCTAAAGAGCCCCCTTAGTCGAGGCCCGAGAGCCTCCAAAGCCAGGACCCAGGCTTTTCCAGGTAAGCCGTCGGGTCCTGGGGCGGTATTTTTGGCATTCAGCCTGCGTACCGCCACTCTCAGCTCTACCTCAGTCACCTCCGAAGCTTCGTCGTCGCCGGCGGTGTGGTCCGCATTGGGCACCGCAGGAGGCGGAGCCATGGGCGGGGGAGTATGTTCCCCTCGCAAAGGGAAAAGAGCGCTCACCACGTCCTCTACGAGCTGCGGCCGGAGACTCTGCGTCAGCGGGGGAGCCCATGGGCGGAGTTTATCCCGCACCATTTTGTAGGGGCGTCCCCACGGGTCCCTATTCAAGGTCCCCAGCGACTCCTCGCGGGCCAATCCTTTAGCCCGCTTGATCTCCACTCGGAGGGCGGTCCTCGCCGCTCTGTACCTCTCGTATAGCTCCGCCTCAATGGCTTCCGTATCCGGGGGGCGGTTACGGAGCCTGCGGTGCCTGGTATACCGGCGTCTCGCAGCAACGCACGCCTGGCGCAGAGCCGTAAGTTCCGACGACCACCAGTACACCTGGCGCCGGGCGTGTCCTGGCTGGACTCGGGGCATTGCCACGTCACATATCTCGGACATGGCGTCCCGGAACCACTCCGCCTCGTCGTTGATATCAGCAGGCCTGTCCGGTGATGGCACCCAGGCCTGCACGATCGAGGCTTCCAGGAGTAGCTCCCGGTCCAGCTGCTTCAGCGCCCACCGCGGACCACTCGGGGTCTGTCGGACCGGCACGCTCGAGGTCTGGGCGGAGACGTCGAACCGGATATACCGGTGGTCGGAATAGGTCTCCACCTCCTCCATGACGCGCCAGTCGATGACACGTGGTGACAGAGCGGTGCTGGCGAACGAAATGTCCACCACCGATTCGCCCTGCATCCGCACACACGTGGGGACAGAACCCCGGTTTAGGACGACCAGGCCTGTCTCCAGAGCCCAGTCCTCCACCATCCTGCCCCGTGTGTCCGTATACCGGGAACCCCAAGCCAAATTCTTGGCATTGAAGTCCCCGAGGACGAGCACAGGGAGGGAGCGGTACCCGACGACGACGGTTTTCAACTCCACAAGGGAGTTGTGGAACTCGGCGAGAGTTCGGTTCGGGGAGAAGTATACCCCCACAACGGCAATCTCCCCGAACCGTGCTGCCACGCAACCCTGTCCCCTCTTGACGCTCTCGAGGGACGGGGTGCCAGCGGCGGCCGACGAAATTAGGGTCACTGAGCCGCTCAGGTCCTCCACCCAGTCATCCCTGGGCGGGACAAAGTACGGCTCAGCGACCACGGCGATGTTAATCGACCACTGCGCCAAGCTCTGGAGCAATAGATCCTGAGCAGCGGCACAGTGGTTAATGTTCGCCTGGAGGAGGCGTAATGGGGCCATTATTGGCACTCCATTTCAGTTCCCTCCCCATCCCCTAGTGAGGGTCCCGCCGCGGTGGTTTCGGCGGCGACGACGGCTGTGGGGGCAGCAGCAGCGGCGGAAGTGGCTGTGGCTGCGGCTATGACGGCGGTGGTGGGGGGCTTGCCCCTGCCCCTGGCCTTGGCAGGTGGAGCGCAGGTCTTGCTCCCAGCCCGGTGATCGGCCGGCTTGCCAACTGCCGCACATACGACGCAGTGCGGTGTGGCATTGCACGAGCCAGCCTTGTGACCGGGCTGACCACACCGGAAGCAGTGGTCACTGCGGTCCACCTCCGAGGTGCATTTAGCTCCCACATGGTTGCCCACGTGGCAGCGGAAGCACCTCAGAGGTCTGGGTTTCAGCAGTTTCACCTGCGCGGAAACCCAGCCCACCAAGAGCCTTTGGCCCTCTCCGGATATTTTTAGGGCCGCCGGGACGGGGCAGCTGACTGTAACGGCTCGCATCCCCGTAACATCAGGACGTATAGTGCCTGACCTCACCTGCTCTTCAGAGCACCCCCCGGTCCTAGCGACGGCGGCCACCACCTCTCCCTCCGTCACAGAGTCGTCCAGTCCCAGAATGCGCATATCAGCGCACTTGGTGGGCCTGGACACTCGGGCCTCGTCCACATTTAGGAACGCCTTGAGCCTTGCGGCTAGGGCGTCAGCAGTCGGGCCGCTGGCGGCACCGGGGACCTCCAGCATCCGGGCCCCAGTTGCGGTGACCCTCACCCGGATGCCCTCGGTGACGCCGAGCTCCTCCAGGTTCACCGCCGCCCTCGCTTTGGCGAGCACGTCGCGGTAGGACACGCCCTTTTTTTCCGCTTCCGGCTGTAGCGTAATCACTACAGCTGCGGACTTCGGGGCGCGTAGCCTAGCCGCGATGCTTCGCTCCTTGCGCCGCTTCCGTCTCTCTTTTTTTTTAGCCGCCCTCGCTGCCTTGCCCACCTTCCTCTTCTCCCCGGCCACTTGCCATTCGGCGTCTGCCGCAGTAGAGTCAGAAGGCGTAAGAGATAGGGGCGGCCGACTCGCTGCCTCGACTGGGGCCCTCGCCGCCTGTCCAGCCGCTCCACCTTTTTTGCCTGGATTTCTCGAACTCGCCGGGGCTGACCTCGTGGGTTCCAGCGTGGCTCTATGACTGGGCTGTCTCGTCGAGCCCGTGGCTGCTGCGGCGGCGGCAAATGAGGCCGCCTTCCGCTGGCCCAAGGCCGCCTGGCTCGCTTTTAGCGGGGGGCGCAGGACGATGGCCTCCAGTGCAGAAAACCTGCTCTGAAAGGCAGCCAGCTCCTGCCGCACCAGGTTCAGTACCCGGTTCTCCGCAGGCTCGGGCTGGCGTAGCCCATGCTGCGCCCCCTCCTGCGGCATCTCTCGGGGGCCGGCCCCTCGAAGCCCGGCCAGGTCCGCTCGGAGCTTCTCGTTTTCCTTTTGGAGAAGCTCCATGTCGGCTTTCAAGCGGGCGACCTCCACCTGCATCTCGGACATGCCATCCGGAAAAGGCCCACCGCGATTTGCCTCCGCCGCCGCTATAATGGAGGCCATGGCAGCGGATATGGCCTTGTCTTTAGAGGCTTTGTTCCTCTTCAAGGCCACATCCCGGATAGCGGCTCCCACGACCTCTGCGAACCTGGCCGCTCGCTCCAAATTGGAGCCACCAGCGGCGTCCAGCTCTTCGCCAGAAGACCCTGAGTGGACAGCCCTGCGGCAGGTCGATCCGGGGTGGCGCCCCTCCGCGGCAAGCCTCTCGGCTCTATTGGCAGCCTCCTGGGCGGTGAGTCCCCTCCCCACTTCTCTGTCTCGGCCCCCACCACGCCTACTGGTGGGGATCTTCCGGGCCGAGGCCAGCTCGTCATCTGAGAACGACCCCTGGCCATCCCCCGGTTTGGGGCGCTTTCGGAAGAACCTTAAATTCTTCGCAGCAGCCACCTCCGCTTCGCGCTCAGAACTCTGTGGGCCTTTTGCGCCAGATTCGGGGTCGGACTCCGACCCCGCATCACTCTCCTCTTCATTTAATAAAATCGTTGTCCGTGTTTCGTGCGTGTGGTTGTCGGTTTTGTCTGAGACAGACGGAAGACGTTTGTTGCCCACCCCAGAATACGGAGGGCAGCCCGCCGAAGCGGGGTGGGATTCCCCGACCACTGAGCAGTCGGGACCCACCTGGGGACGTTTTTCGCAAAAGTCTTTTTCCATTTTGTTTTGGTTTTCCTTTAAAGGGTGAGGTCCCTATTTCTCCCACCTTCTCTTTGCCCACTCGACCTACCCTCTGTAAGCAGAGGGGGGAGTAGGCGTCCTGTCTCTAGCCCGGTTCCCTTCACAAACCATCAAGATGATATGTGATTGGAACCGTGACCCTTCCTCGTGTGTTGAAAATTAGCCGCCAGCCCCAACTGTCCACCCTAGGGGGGATGGGCAGCTGAAGCCGACGTTGCCCAGGGTGCGCCACGTGGAGGCTTTCAACATGCACCCCGGCCGGCGAGTCTGGACATGAATTAAAGTGACGCGTTGCACTTTGCGCTGTATACATTGCCAGGTGACCCTATTATATTTTTTCGACAAAAAGGAAGTATTATTCTATTGTTTTCTTTTTCAAATTACTTTCTTGATATTAGCATAGATTGATTGATTGTCTTGCTACGGGCATTCAAAGTAAAATTGTTTCAACCGTACCCAGTCGCCTACGCCACAAATAAAACCTCATCGGTTTTTTTTCTTTCTTTTTGATTGGTCACTACAACTTTATGATAGCTTTATATAAAGAGAAATTAAAATATTATTGTCACATTTCAAAACAGTATTATGTCGAAGATATGTTCCGTCGAAATAGAGATCCGCCGAACAAGTGTAGATCGAAGAAGGGTTCTGTCGAAGTAGTGTTTTTCGAAGATGTGTGTTGTCGAAGTATAATCTGTCGAACTAATGCTTGTCGAATATATGTTCTGTCGAAGCAATGAGTAGTCGAACTAGTGTTTTTCGAAATTGAGACTGTGTCGAAATAATTAACTGTCGAAGTTCAGAATGACACTCTTCTTGTTCACATACCACCACGCTACCGGCAACCACGCTTCGAGCCCCTTCTTGCCTTCATCGCCTCGCCTAAGTGTTTTCAGCTTGCCGGGCCGGGTCCGTGTATCTACTTTTATTGTTAACACATGGTCCTTAGTTTTTGTAGAGAGTCTAGGTTCTTGAGTCCAGTGAATAGAATTTCATAGTTTATGAGGTTGCCTGTCACTCCTGTCAGACCATAATTTAAACCCGAAGGTCCATGTCTCAATGTACTCGACACATCTGGCCGGCAATGCGCAGTTTTAAATATTATAATATAGAGATAAATGACGTGTAGTCACACTAGCTAGGGTAGCCAACCGAAATAAATTAATGCCGATTATTTAATGTAACAAGCGATTAAGTAATTTCTCGATGATGTAGTGTTGAGAAACTCACTGACAACTGAGGGCTGGTTAATTTGTGACAAATTGTCAGCGGATTTGAGATGTGACGTCTACTTCAGATACCGGCCCTTACCAAGGTCAGTCTTGGGATGAGTGACCAATTTTTTTTTGGGTCCCTTATATATGGATGGGTATTACCTACATATAAAATAAGTATTATTGATAATTATGTCAAGTTTTTATAATGTAATATTGAATTAAATAATTGATATAAATTTACATATTTTTTGTAACTGAACCCATACCATAGTTTTCGCCGACCCCTATTATCTTTTTATCGTAATATAAGCCTTTAAAAACATAATATTAATTTTAATCAGGGAATAATCGACCAACTTCCAACAATTATTTTTTGATGTTCAAAAGTGCCGCTTAATGGCCTAATCACAACATCACATCATCAGCCTATTAATGTTCCCACTGCTGGGACACAGGCCTCCTCTCTGTGAGAGGGAATGGGCCGTAATCCACCACCAACCCGCACTGGGCTATGAAATTCGAAGACATGTTACAACATGTCTTCGAATTTCATGGGTTTAGGACATGCCGGTTTCCTCTCGATGTTTAACTTCACCGTTTTTGAGAGCAGTGATGATTAAATAATTTACACAAATTATAGCGACTGCCTAGGTTCGAACCCACGACCTACAACTTGTAAGTCGAGGCCGTTACCACTGTGCCACCACTGCTCCCTGCACCACGGCTTTTATACAAAAGCAAAAATATTAAAGGTTTGTATTTTAATTTTATATTTTTTTTTACTTTTTAAAAAACCGCACATTTGCTTTGCTGTCAAACAAAAAAAATAAAAAAAATAGAGTTTTTATTGAGTTACACAAAAGTGCACAATTTAGATGATTAATGACTTAAAACTACGTGCGTTTATAATATTTGTCGGAGGGATCATCTGCAGCCGAACTAGGTGAGAGCCTTTATTTCGGCATGCAGCTCCACCTATAGGAACATTGACGCAATAAACTTAGAATAGAAATTAAATTAAATAAAAAAGTTGCCATAAAAAATTATTTCAATAAAATCGAAATCACAATAATACATTAATATACAGTAAACTTGATCAAAATAATTAAAAACTGGTAATTAAATAGTTAAATTAAAATGAAATTGTAAAATCTGACTTAAAATTCAAATTATAATCGAAATCACAATAA
The DNA here is from genome assembly GCA_945859665.1 of Anorthoa munda. NCBI lineage: Eukaryota > Metazoa > Arthropoda > Insecta > Lepidoptera > Noctuidae > Anorthoa > Anorthoa munda. Next base: position 10,717,842 of record OX243900.1, on the reverse strand, counting down.
TTTAAATACAAAAGATTAGACCAAATTAAGAATAAACTAATATTTTCCTTTATAAAATTGTAAAACCAAGTCGTAAAATTCAAATAAAAATCGAAATCACAATAGTTAAAATATAACAGATTAGATAAAAATAAAAATTGATAGTTAAATATTAAAATTAAGATTAATATAAAATTGCGAAAGTCGTAAAACCTATACAATAATCATATCACAATAATTTAAATACTGTAAATTATATCAAATTAAGAATGAAATCATAAAATTAGTTAGTCTTAGATTTCAGAAGTAGTTATAAAATTTAAATAATAATCAGTTAACAATAATTGAAACAGTAAATACTATTAAATACTTAAATAACAATAACTACCTATATATACAGTTAAATAAAAATAAAATAAAACTACGAACGCGTATAAAAGGGCAGGGGTCATAACTCATAGGGCGTCAAAAATTCGTCCACATCGCTGTCAACGTGAAAAGTGCCCAGAACGCTGGCAGCATTGCCACGTTGGATGGCAATGCTGATTCTCTGGCCAAGGAAAAGCCCAGCCTTCTGGTCACGTGAAGAGTCGACTAGGCGTTTGCTTACATCTCGAAATACTCGAAGAGCACTCGGACCCCATGGGCCTAATGTTTCAACCCCAAACGGCTCAAATATATAACTTCCAATAAGGTTATTGTATTTGCGCCCTTTGAGGTTTTCTGCACCAGCAGCAGCTGCCCCAGCACAGCCCGCCGTGCTAAGAAGATGGGATGGCGCAAGGGTGTCGACACATGTTGCATCCCACACCAAAGGCCTACCCACCTTCCAAGGCATTATGGTCATCCCGTCTGGTGTCTTACCATCGTCGCGCGCCAAGCCATTGGGTTCTAAAACAGCTGGCACCCCGGCAGTGACAAGAGCCCGACGTATGATATCATTAATGCTGGCGTGCCGTGCTAACCGACAAGCGCTCCTACTGCAGGATAGGCCATGGTGTCCGAGGCGGTCGACTGCTTCACCACATTGACAACGATGTGGAGCTCCGCTGGGAGCCCCCAAACGCAACAGTAAATTGGATTAAATAAAAAAATAAGAACCAAAATTAAAATTACAATAAATATAAATAAAATTAAATTGTAAAACGTGAGAAAACGAAGTACAATGAATGTTTTCATGTGAGCCAATGTGTGTGAGTGAGTGAGAGAGTATATGTGTGTGTGTATGTGTGTTTGTGAGTGTGATGTGAAATTATTAAGTAAGAGTGTGTATTACCTCTCGTATAAGGTTAAAATATTTCACAAATTTTGTACCGCAAGCAGCTTTTCTGTCTCATAAGACTGCATTAGCAGGTAGTTCTGGAGTTTTTTTTTACAATGAGACTTGTTGAGCAAATAGATTTCAAAGATTTTATGTATTTTATTATCTGGCACGAAAGCCTTATTGGTAAGCTTCCTTCATTCGGTCTGCCCGGTGGTCTGTGTGATTGGATTGCAGACTTGCTGAGGGGTCGGTCCATTCGAGTAGTAACCGATGGCTGCTCGTCGGACCTATTGGATGTTAATGCCGGGGTCCCTCAGGGGTCGGTACTCTTAGCGACATTGTTCTTGCTGCACATAAATGAACTGCTAAAACGACGAAGATGACAGCATTGTTGCTGAGAGATACTTGTCCAACGTTCGTGCTACCGGGCATCAGATCCAGTCTCACCGGGAGGCCATGGTGGAGCGCTTGAACCTGTCCTTGCAGGCAGTCTCCGAATGGGGCGATGCCAATCTGGTCAAGTTCAATGGCGCAAAAACACAGGCGTGTCTCTTCTCCGCGAAAAAGAGCCAATTGCTCCCGGCTCCATCTTTCCGAGGTGTAACCGTACCGATAACGGACCATCTTGAGCTTCTTGGCGTAACGTTGACATCGACACTTAATTTTGGCCCATACATTGGGGCAAAGGCTCAACTGGCTGCCAAAAAGTTGGGGATACTTGCGAAGGTGAGACGGTACTTCAGGCCAGAACAGCTGCTTAAGTTGTATCAAGCGCAAGTTCAATCTTGCATGGAGTACTGTTCTCATCTCTGGGATGGATCTGCCAAGTACCAGCTTGATGCTCTAGAGTCGATCGAAAAACGGGCCAAGAGGCTCATCGGCAATGAGGCACTGGTCAAGTCAAAGCCTTGAACATCGTCGTCGAGTTGCCAGCTTATCGGTTTTTTATCGGTTGCATTTCCGAGAGTGTGCGATGGAATTGCATGATCTAATTCCGCCTAGCCCGTTTCATACGGCGATGCGCCATCGGTACACGGTGGACATCCCACCCATACGCACTAAACGTTTTGGAAATACTTTCATTATGTGTACAGCTAAGGAGTGCAATTCCCTGCCGGAGTCAGTGTTCCCTGATGGCTACAACCTCGGGGTCTTTAAGTCAAGAGTGAATAGGTTACTTCTAAGCAAGCGTGTTACACCGTCGACCACATCATCGCTTACCATCAAGTGAGATAGTGGTCAAGCGCGAGCCTAACAACAATAAAAAAAAATAATGTAGATAAACGGCCCAAGGAAAAAGAAGATTTTTTTTACAAAAGTCGTTTTTGGCGAATGCTAGGCGTTCGTAGGCCTTATATAGGCAGATAATCTCTGGATTGTAATTGAGGTCCTTATGTTGTTTAAGTACGATATTCAACAAAAATAGTTGCCGCAACTTCGACTTCGCAAGACTGATAAAGTGCGTTTGTGGGAAATAGAATGGGTCTGAAAGTGGCCAATTTCAGGATAGCCTGCGGAGCTATCTCCAAGCTCTTGAGAGTTGTCTTGGCAGCACCTCCCCAATAAGATATTAAGTAATTGATTATTGACTGGAAAAACGAGTAGTATACACTTTTTAGTAAGGCAGGAACAGCAACCATGCTGATTATTTTAAATAAATATAAAGGCGCAGCAGGGCCATTATCAGAACTCATCTTGCAGGGCGTGGATATAAGGCTGTTAATAAAACCGAATACTTTCGAAAATCAACTATTATAATGCTTTTCTTCAATAATCACAATATCACTCAAATTAACCTTCAGATATTAAAACAATAGTCTCTAGTCTTTAATACTTTACAAATCTTATTAAATAAATCACTTGGATTGAGGCAATCAAAAGCGATTCGTCGCAGACATGGTGCGTCAACGCCCTTTTTCCAAACAGTCTGTTCTTCAAAAATGGCGCCTCGCTACCATCGACACGACGCTCCGCTAGAGTGGCTTTGACCATGACAGCGACCATACAGCCACTCTTGCCTATGACTTTTTAATTTCGACGTCGAAGCGCCGTCACGGCCGGACTGACATACGACCGTCCTCGGGCGTTAATATGTATCTAGAACAAACAATTTTCTAATCACTAGGACATCCGCTCGATCATCCTGCTAATAACATGACTTTTCTGAATGGATTATCGTCATCGACATCAACGTAATAGTACTCCATCTAGGACCATCATCGCAATGACTTGGGCTAGACGAGTGCTTCCCTTCAACCAACCCATATTGGTCTGACTCGGACGACACCGTCCCTTTGGTCAGTCAACTAACGCAATACATCTGGATCGAGCGAGTGCATCCCTTCAACCGAACCCTTCAGGTACGGCCCGGACGACACTCTCGGCCAGGATAGACAACCTTACATCTGGGATGGACTAGTGAATCCTTCCTCGTTCAGCGAACCCGGATGTCACTACCCACCAGGATCGACTATCTTACATCTGGACTGGACTAGTGAATCCTTCCTCGTTCAGCGAACCCGGATGTCACTACCCACCAGGATCGACTATCTTACATCTGGACTGGACTAGTGAATCCTTCCTCGTTCAGCGAACCCGGATGTCACTACCCACCAGGATCGACTACCTTACATCTGGGCTGGACTAGTGAATCCTTCCTCGTTCAGGGAACCCGGATGTCACTATCCACCAGGATCGACAGCTTAAGCAAACACATACACAAAAATACATAAACACGTAATGGCATACCTATCATTGCAGGTTATCTTGTTCTGCATAAATTTCTATATCATTTTGTATATCCCATGTCTCTGGATCAGAGTGTACACTGAGAGTGTCTGAACCGGCTGTGTTTGTCCGAGAGTCGGCGGAAACAGTATTCGAGCTTACGGTCAAAGTATCACAGTCATTTGAAAACAATGCGTCATCTCGATCATTTGAAGTTATATCTTCTAGCGCCGTCTCGGGCTCATCATAATTCAAAAGGTTAGTCGTGATTTCAAGCAATCCATCATGACCTTGGGGTACTAAGCGCAAATTCTCGTGGGCATACTTGTAAATTCGATGAGAACTACCACCTAAACTTTTTAATTCATACTGATCATTGTCTAGTACCGTAGTTATGACAAATGGACCCCTAAACTTTCTATCCAATTTGGTTTGACTCCGTTCACTATTTTTAAGGAACACAAATTCACCTTTTGTAAACGGTTTTATTTCAGCGCGGCCCCGATTAAATCGAACTACCTCGGATTTAGCCGCTTTTTCAATATTAGCTGACGCATCTTCCCGTATAGTATCAAGGTCTAAACGATCTTGTTGACCATTGGCAGCCAAGTTTAGCTTAGACATACCTAACGATTGTGCGCGAATTCCTAACATAAGTTCTGTGGGTGAGTATTTTGTAACGGCAGATTTGGTGCTGTTGAGTGCAAGTTGAATGTTTTCTAGTTCATCGCGCCACGTTTTATTGGGATCTTTTTCAACAATGGTTAACAAGCTTTTGAGAGTACGCATAACCCTCTCAACTTGTCCGTTTGCCCTGCTAGAGCCCGTCGCAATGAAATGAAGTTGTATCTTATGCTCTGCACAAAAGTTCTTGAAATCAGAGCTAATATAACAACGACCTTGGTCAGCAATGATTCGTCTTGGCGCTCCAAACAGGCATACTGCTTTTTGTAGAGCACGTATCGCACTCTTGGCGTCGAGAGACGAAGTATGTTCAAGCAAAACATATTTGGTAAAAGCATCGATTATTACGGAGCAGTATTCTTTTCGATCACTCTTCCCGCTAAGCTTCCCCGTAAAATCTATGTGTATGGTGTGCCATGGCACAGATACTTTTGGGATTGGGTGGAGCTGAATGGGCTGAGCACCCGATTGGCCCTTCGATTATTTGCAGATAATACACGAATCGATAAACTTACGCACGCATTTTGACATCCCAGGAAACCAGTACTGCTCATAAAGTTTATCTAATGTTTTATCCTTGCCTAAATGTTGTATCTCATTATGGGTGTGGTTAATTAGTGTCCAAATTAAAGACCGTGGAACTACTGGCAACCAAGAAACGGTTTTGTTTCGGTTGATTTTTCTATAAAGAATACCTTCCCTAACATCATAGGTGTCAGCTATCGAGTCGGGAAAGCCATTATCATTATGTTTCGCCATAAGATCTTGTATCTCGCTATCACGCTTTTGTTCGACTGAAAGCCAATCTTGATGAAGCTCAATATATTGAACCAGCTTTGCCCGTGAACTCTCAGAAGATGTGCTGGCAGCATCGATATTAGGTAGAGGATTTCGCGAGAAGTAGTCCGCGTGTTCCATTCCGCGTCCTTCACGATAAACAATGTCAAAATCGTAGGCTTGTAAGACAGCCCACCACCGATGCCACTAAGATAAACGAGACTCTTACGCACAGTACCCAAAAGTTTGTCACAGAAGCTTTCTTTTAAAAGTGAACAAGATGACCCGCTATCAAATAAAAAAGAGACTAGCTCACCGGAAGATGTTCTCAAAGTACCCCTGGAAGGGCGGTGCTCGCATTGATAGTACATCAATCCTTGACCGCAGCTCCGCCTCCATTCTTCCTGTCCGGACAAACAGTCGCCACGTGCCCAGGTTGGCCACACTTGTAGCAGGTCACAGCAGCCTTCTTCTCCATAGTATATGATGAACTTGAAGTATCTTGCGACTTCGATCCAATATCCTCACGTCGCTTTCTACACTCGGCTATACGATGACCAGCCAATCCACAGTAGTGGCACCTGCCACTAAATCTCTCCATCGTACGAGCTCGCTTGGTTTGAGGTTCTTGGGGTTCAGCATCCAAACGTCGCTTAAGTGATATTCCACTAAGTATTCGGAATAATTGAGCTCGACTCGTAACTGTTTGTGCATTTAATTCACGACGTATTAAGCTATCCTTCTGGCATAGCACCGATATAACAAATCCAGTTATGACTTCTTCAGACATCGTGGATTTAGGAATTCCTTCGATGAGGTTCCATAACTGAAGAGCAGATTCAGACGCCGTCTCTTTTACGCCTATTTGGAATCGCAAGACATCATCAAAGTAATCTTGAACAAGTCTCAGTTTAGCAAACTTTGCGATTAAAGCCTCTTTAACTGAAATCCATGTAATTTCGTTTAAATTTAGCTTAGTGAGGCATGCAGCTGCACTGCCTTTCAGCGCACCCGTCAGAGCTACGAGCAGGTTTATTCCTTCCAGGCGTTTATGTTGCACGATTGCTTCTGTTAGTTTACACCAACCATCAATATCTGAGTCTGTCTCATCCGGATCAAACTTTAAAAATGGCGTTTGATTAGTACTCACTATTGGTGTCTGTTGCGCTGCTAAAACTCGGGTAAGTAACGCTTCCATGTTACACAAAAGTTGCTCGGCGGTTGTTTTATCCGGTGGGTTTGCTTCATTTTGTAGTACGTTCAATCCCACTTCTGATAAAGGCGCAGCAGGGCCATTATCAGAACTCATCTTGCAGGGCGTGGATATAAGGCTGTTAATAAAACCGAATACTTTCGAAAATCAACTATTATAATGCTTTTCTTCAATAATCACAATATCACTCAAATTAACCTTCAGATATTAAAACAATAGTCTCTAGTCTTTAATACTTTACAAATCTTATTAAATAAATCACTTGGATTGAGGCAATCAAAAGCGATTCGTCGCAGACATGGTGCGTCAACGCCCTTTTTCCAAACAGTCTGTTCTTCAAAAATGGCGCCTCGCTACCATCGACACGACGCTCCGCTAGAGTGGCTTTGACCATGACAGCGACCATACAGCCACTCTTGCCTATGACTTTTTAATTTCGACGTCGAAGCGCCGTCAAATAGATAAGTTTACGCACTCTGCGACTGACAAGTTTAATGTGCTCTTTGAAATTAAGATTCTGATCCAAAGTGACACCGAGATATCTTATATGTTTGACTTGCTCAAGTGGTTTACAGGAGCAGATTCCAGTCGATGAGCATTCATGCGGTATAATGTTAAATTGAGTGTTGGCAACAGTGGATTGACGAATAGAAAAGCTAATGTACTTCGTCTTGTTAGTATTAAGCGTGAAGACGTTGTTACGAAGCCATTCCTTTACTAAATTAAAACCATTTTGGGCAGTATTATATAACCTTCCCAGGTATCAGCAGAGAAGAGGAGAGCAGTATCATCTGCATAAGATATGATTTCGCCTCTGGGTAACTTTAGATCTGTTAGTTCGTTAATATATACGAGAAATAAGGTGGATCCCAAAATACTGCCCTGAGGTACACCGTGGGTTACAGGGAAGTAGGAGCTTGTGCTATTACCAACCCTCATGCACTGGAACCGCTCTGAGAGATAACTTTCAAAAAGTTTTATTTACGTTCCTCTAACACCTAATCGCTCAAGCTTCTGCAGAAGAATGGGCACAAAGATCGTGTCAAAAGCCTTGGCTAGACAGCTTTTTTAAGGTTCCATACCCAAAGGGTAAAAACGTGACCCTATTACTAAGACTCCGCGGTCCGTCTGTCTGTCTGTCACCAGGCTGTATCTCATGAACCGTGATAGCTAGACAGTTGAAATTCTCACAGATGATGTATTCCTATTGCCACTGTAACAACAAATACTAAAAACAGAATAAAATAAATATTTAAGTGGGCTCCCATACAACAAACGTGATATTTTTGCCCCGTTTTTTGCGATAGTGGTACGGAACCCTTCATTCGCGAGTCCGACTCGCACTTGGCCGGTTTATTTTCTTCATAGTTTACTGAAAATTTGTTGTTTGTCCGTCAGGTAGATTAATAAAAAATATTGGACAGGTATTTTCTTTTGACACGTAAACATAAAGTGACGACGATATAATGCGTTGAAATATCGTGAAACGTCACGCCGCTAGTACACTTTATACTGCCTAAATGACGTCACAAGCTCCCATTCCTGAACTTTGATGCGCTTTAACTTTGTATCTTTTTATTGATTTGATAAAGCAAAAAATACGTGTCTAATATTATTTGTTAATCTCACTGACGGACTAAATAGAATTATCAATTTTTGATCCAGGAAACATCCCTATTACTTTATATGTAATATGTCTTATTTGGTCAAATTACTGAATCAGTACCTACTAGCTTCTTTCTTTGGCTTCGCTCCTGAGGCCCACCCCGAAAAATTATGCATTTTTCTGGACAATAATGTTGGACCTGTGACACTCAGCAACAGTAGCTTTCTATAAGTGAAAGGATTTTCGTAATCAAATCAGTGCTACCCTATATCATACTTAAAACACACGACCCACTGACCAAAACTTAATGTATTAGTTAAGATTACCTACATACCTAAGTGTTTAGAAGACTTTTCATCATAATCTTCCTGTCCTAGTCCTGTTGTTGTCCTAAGTTTTAATAACACTCACAATAAACGCTTTATTTTGTAGGTAATGTAAGTAAGAACGGTATTTTTTATTTCTTAGGCTAATTAGGCGATAAAGATTGCAATTATTTGACATAATCACGTCGTTAAACAATGTTATCCGTATCTTCACAGAGTTTACTGATTAAGAACTTCCTCACAATCTGATTTGGGAATATTATTTTGAAATAATATTTTGATTACACAGATCTTTCGTTCCAGATTATACATTAATATCTAACTACCTTCTGTTTTTGATATTGACGACAGAACATTCTTCTCTGCCTGGCCCTTTCCCATTTCACTTGGGTCGGCCCTCCGTATCATGCGTCTCCAGGCAGCTCGGTCCTGGGTCGTCTCTTTGTCGATTTGGGGGTCTTTAAGGTTCTTATTTACTACGGACATCCATGTGATTCGGGGTCTTCCTCGTCCTCGGGGTTTAGATTTGATATCTAGCACTAACACACTTCTGGTCATATGGTCGGATGGTCGCCTCATAACGTGTCCGTACTACCGCAGACGGCTCTCCTGAAGTTTATCTGGGATAGGTCTCACTTTACAGGTGCCTCTTATGTGAGTGTTTCTGACATGATCCAGTCTAGTTACACCACCAGCCCACCTGAGCATCTTCATCTCTGCGCAGTGTAACTGATTTTCATGCTGCTTTTTGAGTGGCCAGCATTCAGCTCCGTATGTCATGGCCGGTCGGTCGGCTGCTCTATATACTCGTCCCTTTAAGCGCACGGGCATTCGGCTGTCGCATAACACGCTCGACAGTTCTCTCCATTTCATCCACCTGGTATTTATGCGATGGGTGACATCAGTGTCTATTGATTATCTTTACTGATGACTGACCCTAGGTACCTGAAATGGTCCACTTCTTTTAGCTGGGTGTTCTGCAGACAGATGGTGTGTTTGCTGTTGATACCACTAAAGTTGAAATGCATATACTCGGTCTTCTCTCTGCTTATTCGCAGACCTGATTTTTCCAGAGCTTCCTTCCACTTTTATAGAATCTGCTGTAGGTCGTTCCCATCTTCACTGATAATGACGACATCGTCCGCATATAGGATGTCCCATGGCGGAGATCGTTGCAGATTTGAGGTGAGATGGTTCATTACAATATTAAAAAGCAGAGGACTGAGTGCGGAACCCTGGTGCATACCAACCTTTACATCAAATTCATCGCTTGTTCCGGCCGGGCTTCGCACTTTAGTTGATACTTGGTGGTACATAGCTTTGACAGTCATTATGTAATGCTCGGGCACATTCTGAGCCCTTAGAGCGTGCCAAATTAATTCTCTCGGTACCCGATCGAAAGCTTTTTCTAGGTCAATGAATAACATGTGCAAGTCTGTTTTGTTGTCTCTGTATTTTTCTATCAGCGTTCTGACCAAATGTATGGCATCAGTTGTGGATCTACCGGCGACAAACCCGCATTGGTTTTCAGTGACGCTAGTTATTTCAAGTAACCTTTTGTTGATGACTCTTTTTCCCATATTTTGAAGGAATGTGAGATTAGCTTTATAGCTCTGTAGTTGCCGCAGAGTCTTATATCACCTTTATTTTTATAGAAAGGTATGAGATAGCTCTTTCGCCATTCGTCGGGCATTCCATTAGCCAGGATCTTGTTGAAAAGTTTCGTCAGGAACATTACGCCGGTGTCTCCCATTCGCTTCCAGAATTCAGCAGGGATATCGTCAGGGCCAGAGGCTTTGTTCATGATTTGGAGTTGTGTTGATTGGCTTTGTTTTCACGGCCGGTTGCCACCTGACGCCAAGACTATCACCCACTACGGAGTGCGAGCGCCGCCGTTGACCCCGAAGGGTTCTTCCGCCGCCATCTCTTCTGTGAGCCCCAGCCCAGACTCACAGCGCTGCTGTGGCCTCTACTCCGAAGATGTCGAAGAAGCCCGCAGCAGGGGTTTTATATCGCAGTGTCCTTCTGCGGCCTTTTGGTCAAGACTATCACCCGCTACGGAGTGTGAGCGCCGCCGTTGGCCCCGAAGGGTTCTTCCGCCGCCATCTCTTCTGTGAGCCCCAGCCCAGACTCACAGCGCTGCTGTGGCCTCTGCTCCGAAGATGTCGAAGAAGCCCGCACCAGGGGTTTTTTATCGCAGTGTCCTTCTGCGGCCTTTTTTGTCCGCTGGAGCTATTTTATTTCGCTCCTACCCTCCCTATTCTACTTACGCAGAACCAGGTGGGCACTCCCCTATCCGCCGCCTTGGGGACGCGTTCCCATAGGGGTTAAAGGCTCCCCCGGGAATATTGATGACAGACCATGTTAATTAAAATTGTTTTGTAGCTTACAAATGACTCGTAATTTTTACTTCGCCCACTCTGGGTCAAGCGGAAGGGCGTGTCAGACTTTTACTGGCTAAAACCCACCCCTGTTAACCTCAAGCGTCGGAAATATAATAACCTCATCGGAAGTTTTATTTTCCGTTTGGAGTTGATACTTTTGGTCCGTGGGGTCCAAGTGTTCACGCACTATTCAAAAATCTGCGTAAATGCCTAGTTGTGACTTCGCATGACCCAAGGGCTGGCTTTAAGCATAGTCATACAACGTGGCAATGCTGCCAGTCTTTTGGGCACCTTACCGGTGGACTGCGATAAGGAGTTGTCGACGCCATTTTTTAGATATTTATAGTTTTAGGCTTAGTTTGTAGTTTTTATTTCTCTCTTCTTAGCCGGGCACTGTCGGCAGAGTGGTCGTTGTCATGGGTGAGTTCTGATGCATGATGGCTCTTGCTATGCGTCTCCATTCGACTCTATTGGACGCATTGTGGGAACAGTCGGTCATTGTAGCTTTGGTGATGTTTATAATAAGATCTACCCATCTGGTCGAAGAGCGACCTCGGGATCTTTGGCCATCCATTCTGCCTTGGATTAGGTACAAGACTTGTTTTTATTTTGTAGTTATTTCGTATTTTATACTGTTTATGTACATATTTACAGAAATAAAGTAACACTTTATTATAGGTTTACCTTAGATAGTTTGATTAATAATTATGAAAATCACTTTCTATTTTAAATTAGTATCCGGTTACCATAGATAACTATCACGTTTTTGTCAAAAGCAATTGATGATTAACTTAATTATCAAATTCACACAATTTCCAACAAGGAAATTCCCAAAACAATATAATCCCTAGCTAAGATTGATTTAATCTAACATTTTTCTGAGATAACATTTTTTATAAAAACCCGCACGAAGCTATCTATTCTATTGTACCATGTTGTGACATGAAGACTGTCGTAGTAGTAACAGCTCTTGTAGCTTGTAAGTATCATAATTTCATTATATTATTGGGTTGCCAAATCTGCTGTATACAACTTTCTTTTGCCAATATTTCAATTTCAGGCTAATTTTCGCCGCGATTTGATATCCATATTTTAGTTACAGAGTTGCAATTTTGTTTTGGAAAGTTTTTAATTTTATTTAATATTTTATATGTACATTATTTACAAACTAATATTAGAACTAAAATAAGAAAAACTAATATGTACAATTACGGGGCGTCAAAAAATTCGTCCACATCGCTGTCAACAGGAAAAGTGTCCTGAAGGCTGGCAGCATTGCCATGTTGGATGGCAATGCTGATTCTTTGGCCAAAAAAAAAGGCCAGCCCTCTGGTCACGTGAAGAGTCGACTAACCGCTTGGCGATATCCCGAAATAATAGGTGTGCACTCGGACCCCATAGCCCTAGTGTTTCAACCCCAAACGGCTCAAACACATAATTACCAATTAAGTTGTTGTATTTGCGCCGTTTGAGGTTGTCAGCACCTGCAGCAGCCGCCCCAGCGCAGCCCACCGTGCTCGGAAGATGGGATGGTGCAAGGGTGTCGACGCAGGTTGCATCCCACACCAAAGACCTACCCAACTTCCATGGCATTGTGGTCATACCATCTGGTCTCTTCCCATCGACCGTGCCAGGCCATTGGGTTCTAAGACAGCTGGCACCCCGGCGGTGGCAAGAGCACGACGGATGAGATCATTAATGCTAGCGTGCCGCGCAATCCGACCTGCACTCGTACTACAGGAAAGGCCATGATGTTCGAGGCAGTCGACTGCTTCACCGCATTGACAGCGATGTGGAGCCCCACAAGGAGCGCCCAATCGCAGACATGTAGCGAGTCGGAAGGTTGTGTCACCTAGCATAGTGCCTATGTTAGGTGATGGTAGTGCCTGAAGCCAGAAGCCCGATTCCCACTCACACACAGCCAGCAGGCGGGCACGCTCAGCAGTATTGGTAGACGTATTAATAAGGTTATTCCGTACCAACCTGCAGAGCGGCTCATCCCACTGTCTGGGAAAATGGGTTCACAATACCGGTGGACTGCGATAAGGAGTTTTTCGACGCCATTTTTTAGACATTTATATTTTTAGGCTAAGTTAGTAGTTTTTATTTCTCTCTTCTTAGCCGGGCACTGTTGGCAGAGTGGTCGTGGTCATGGGTGAGTTCTGATACATGATGGCTTGCGTCTTCGTTCGGCTCTATTGGACGCATTGTGGGAACAGTCGGTCATTGTAGCTTTGGTGATGTTTATATCTACCCATCTGGTCGGAGAGCGACCTCGGGATCTTTGGCCATCCGAATGGATTAGGTACAAGACTTGATTTTATTTTGTTCTGTTTATGTACATATTTACAGAAATAAAGTAACACTTTATTATAGGTTTACCTTAGATAGTTTGATTAATAATTTTGAAAATCACTTTCTATTTTAAATTAGTATCCGGTTACCATAGATACCTATCACGTTTTTGTCAAAAGAAATTGATGATTAACTTAATTATCAAATTCACACAATTTCCAACAAGGAAATTCCCAAAACAATATAATCCCTAGCTAAGATTGATTTAATCTAACATTTTTCTGAGATAACATTTTTTATAAAAACCCGCACGAAGCTATCTATTCTATTGTACCATGTTGTGACATGAAGACTGTCGTAGTAGTAACAGCTCTTGTAGCTTGTAAGTATCATAATTTCATTATATTATTGGGTTGCCAAATCTGATGTATACAACTTTCTTTTGCCAATATTTCGATTTCAGGCTAATTTTCGCCGCGGTTTGATATCCATATTTTAGTTACAGAGTTGCAATTTTGTTTTGGATAGTTTTTAATACAATTACTACTCCAATAACTTCAGTAATTGTATTTAAAAGTTCTGACGTGAATTGAAAAACGACCCAAAATCTTTTCAACATTTTTTTTTTTGGTTATCGAAGGTGAAGTTTTAGTAGAATAGTTGTTCCTGAATAATATAATTTTATGAATCAATATTTGGAAATTATCGTTTATTAAAAAATCATCTTAATTTAAAGTTGTATAACATCAAAATGATTTGCCACCCTGTATGTTTTTAGTAACATTGCATGACATCTAAATAGAAATATAAATAAAAGCGAACGCCGGTAACGCTCAGCTCAACGCCGAGAGTTGAAAATCAGATATTGCAATAATATTTTAGGTTTAGTAAAAACGGGTAGATATATGTATCTTTATTTTCATTGAAGTCCGAATTATGAAGTCACACATAACAATCGTCTTCGTTCACTTCGTCGGTAATTGCGTTCTAGATACCGCGTGTTACGCGCGTGTTCTCTATTTTTAACCGACGAATAAAGAGAAGGCGGTTCTCAATTCAACATGTATATTTTTTATAAGAATGACCACGCATAACTTTTTATAGAGTGATCAGATTTCTAAAGAGGCGTCAACTCAAAATGCAAGTTTATTTTATTTTTTTATTAAAAAGATTTTTTAATCTTATCAGCCCTTATTTCGGGCAGTACATTTCAGTCGACTTATGCTTTCATATTCTAATGAATAACAATTATGTGATTCCATACAGATTTATCTCTAAATATTAAACCCACTGAAGTCACCATCACCATAATCCTCCTCTGCCGGACAATGCCCTGTCGAACCGCACATCTCAATTCTTATACAGTCGCTACCGTTTTTATTTTTTAATTTTTTTCCGGGGTGGAAAATCCTCATTGGATGTCCTCCGCCCTGGGGAGGGCGGAGGGGTCTGTCAGACTCGTACTGACTAAAAACCACCCCGGTGTTCCATCCCACACCTACGCTGGGGATCGCGGGATGCGACGGACGTCCACGAGTCCGTCGCCCCTGGACCCATTTAGGGGGGCTGGAAGGCCCGACGGCCGGCGCGTCTGCTGCAGATCGGGTTAGCGGTTGAAATCTCCCTCTCCCTCTCCGCAGCCTGAAGCCAGAAGGATACCACCGCGTCCCAGGACTCCTCACTGCCGACCATAGACTCGACTACGGCCAGCAGCGACAGGTCACTGCCAACTTCAGAGATGAGGACACGGCGTGGCTCCTCCCAAGCGGCACACTCTGCCAGCGTATGCCGCGCCGTGTCCTCCCGGCAGTCGACGCAGTGGTGACACCGGGCGTCCGGCTCCCTGTTTATGCGACACAGGTACTTCCCGAAGCAACCATACCCCGAGAGCACCTGCGTCACCCGAAACGACAGGGAGCCGTGCCTCCTCCCGAGCCAGCGCTCGAGCACTGGCCGGACCGCCTCGATGGTAATGAGGCATGGCGTGAAAGCCTGTCTCGCCATTCCGCCACCAGGACCTCGCGAAGCTGAGACTGACGCAACTCCATATGTCGCTGCATCAGCCCTTCGCCCCGCGCCCGCGCTTCCTCGCGCCACCGATACAGTGACGCAAGTACCTTCGCCTCCAGGTCCCAGGGCGGGGATCCGGCCAGTGCACAAGCCACCTCGTAGGATATCGTGCAGTACCCCCTGATGACTCTGACGGCCATCGCTCTCTGCGGCTTTCGCTGAACAGCGATGCTGCCGGCCGTCAGGTCAGCCACCCAGATCGGGGCCCCATACAGGGCCATTGACCGCACGATCCCCACGTAGAGCCGCCTACAGGCAGCGCTCGGGCCCCCCAGATTGGGAAGCAGCGTTGACAGCGCTCAGCCGCGCCCAATAACTTGGGTGCCAGCCGCCGGAAGTGGGGGCCGAAATCCCACCGGCTGTTGAGCACCAATCCCAGGTACTTCATGGTTGATACAGTCGCTACCGTACCCTGACCTTAGATTGCCTTGGATTTGCCGATTCGCAGTCTCCACTTAAGAATACGACCAACGATCATCGATTCTACGGCTAATAAATGCTGTCCTATTGCCACTTCAGCTTGCTTATTCTGTGAGCTGTGTCGACAACCTTGTTTTTCTGCATGATCTCCTCGTTCCAGATGCAAATTCCTTAAAGAAACTACAGGTATAACTTTGCTACAAGTAAAGCCTTGGACTGATGAACCAGCGTTATGTGAGTGTAAGTCTTGGCCCTGTATTTCATAACAAATAAATTGACGAAACCCACTCAGCTGAATTCTTCTGTTGGCCAGGTTGGCCTCCCTTTCAAAGTAGATCTTTCCAAACATTAGAGTTTTGATAGAGGTCAACATCTTCTCGAGCAAACTTGAGAGCATTGCCTTTGCCAATTCACAGTCCCTGACGTGAGCTTTTTGTTTGAAGTATGTGCCGGCCATGTTATCCCGAGGGATAACGAGGGAGAAGGCTACCACATGTGGGTGGCTGATGCTGAAGGCAATCCCGTACTAATGAACCTTGATGACCCAATCGATGAAGATTTGCTGCGCAAAAACAGGAATGGCGCCAACAACCAGTACTGGCTGTATACTCGGTGAGTTTATGATTGATTTTCTCTATTTACATAGTGTGTCAGCGGCAGAACCTCATAAAGGCAGTCCCTGAAGGGCAATTTTCGTCCCTAAAAAGTTTCCTTTTCTTGTCGTAATCTCACCTCGACAACAATGCATGTCAAAAACTTGTCAAAATGTTGGGGAAATAGCGAATGATTTTTTCACAGAATTTACAGCAGAGGCTTTAGACAAGTGGCTTTCGATTTCAACGAAAACGATAGTCGTAATGTCAAAATATAAGGGATTGATCACGTAATTTTTCGAAATCACTTGTCAATCCCTTACAATAACAATCGCTATCACCACGCTTTCGATGGCAGAATGTCACTTGTCTAGGGCCTCTGGTTAGCCATTATCTGTCGGCCGTCAGATTCCCGCCAATGCCAGTGTTAGCTGTTTGATTAAACGTAGGCGCTGTTACTAAATTTTAGAATGCTTTTGTCAGTTTTTAGCGATGGCTTGACTTAACGACATTTGTGTTTAGTGTGTGATCTCTTGATATGCTATTAAGAAAAAAAGCAACTTTGGTTCCAATCGTCAGATCCACTTTAATAAGTGGAGCTCCAAATTGTAATACTAATAATACTTTCATGATGAGATAGGATTATAGAAAGTCAAAGTGTAAACGCGTAGCATGCAACCAGAGCGCCTAAGCTTGTTTGGCGAATATATAAACGTAAAGAAATATGTGACAGAATCGCAGCATCGGATCTCTGTAATATGTTCTAAAAATGCTCGAATTTATTATTATGTATGCCAAACAAAACTCTTATGATGAACTTTTGGGCAGACGCCTCCCGCTACCACTCTTCCCGATGTGTTGTCTTTTTTTGCCAATCTGTCGACATGGAGGCGTAATAGCCCTTTAGTCGTCAAGCCAGCATTTCACAGGCTTTCTTCAGCCACTGTGGCCATCATCTGCCCCATTGCCAAACGACTCTGGCGCATCTTAGCCCGCTCAATTCCATTTTAGCATAACAGTCTTGTTTCCCACATCGGCGGCACAATAGTGAATTTAAAAGCTCTTTTTTTATTTCAGGCAAAACCAATTCAACCCTCAAGTTATTGTACACAACAATGTCAACACAATTTGGAGTTCAAATTACAACGGCGCCCGTCCCTTGAATGTTATCGTCCACGGATGGAACAACAACGGAAACACTGCTATGAACCCTCTCATCACTTCAGCATTCCTCGCAGTTCAGGACTCCAATGTCATCGTTGTTGACTGGCATGCTCTCGCTAACGGCAACTACTACAGTGCTGTCGCTGGTGTCCCCAGTGTAGGAGAACACCTCGGGAACTTCCTCACCTGGCTCATCAACACCGCCGGTGGTAACTGGAACCAGGTCCACTTGGTCGGCTTCAGTTTGGGTGCTCACGTCGTTGGTAACGCTGGACGTCAGACTGGAGGTCGCCCTGCCCGTATTACTGGTTAGTTGTATTATTAAAAATACTGCTGCCCGAAGTTTCACTCGCATTCAATTAAACGATTGCATTTACCCAGATAAAAAGTATTTAAGATTTTAATCTAAGTCAAGCTGACGATTAGATTGTACAAGGCAAAACTTTCTTGTATAATTTTATCGTATTTCAGATATAAACAATGCCAAGCTTACAAACTTAGGTATTATAGAATGATTGTAAATAAATTATTCATTAAAAATCTTAAGCAAAGTTTCTCACCTCTAAATTATCGCAGAATTAATTTGACAAATTGCCAATCACGCGTTTTCTGCTGTGATTGGTTGAATGAATTTTCAACAGCCAATCACAGCAGATAACGCGTGCTTGACTATTTGTCACATTCATTCTGCGACTAAATTATCGTAGGTGAGAAATAGGTGAGAAACTCGTTCTTATTTTTTAAAACAAGGTTTTTTCGTATTCTTCTCACCAAACCCTTTCATGACCCATAACATGGCAGTACACAAAAAATAACTAATCCGTCATCTTGGACCATCCACCATATTGGATTTAGAATGACGTGACTTAGCTTACCATGCACTGTCATCCAAACGAAACGTGTATGCAAAATTTCATCTTAATCGGTGGAGGATAACTGCTTTAAAATCCAGTTGCAAGATTTGACCCGAACACACTTGCAAACATATATACAAGCAAAGCAAGCAATTTACATTGCAAGTTAAATAAAAGCTTGTAACTTGTAAAATAGTCGCAGAAATCACAGTAAATTATTTATATTTCTTCTTTCGTTCAATTTTAATTTGTGAATATGTTTGTATGTTGTCCATATCGGTGAAATCTTATATTCTATGAAAACAACCTTTTTAATTTCTTCATTATTTCAGGTTTGGACCCCGCAGGTTACAGATGGCATAATCACGCCAACAGGCTGAGTCCCAACAATGGTCAATATGTAGAAGCCATCCACACCGATGGTCACGCCCTTGGTATCTTCAACCCTAGCGGTAATGCTGACTTCTACCCCAACGGTGGACAGCACTGGCAGCCCGGCTGCTTTGGTCAGACCAGCATCTGCTCTCACGGCCGCGCCACCGACCTCTTCGCCTCCAGCGTCCGGCACACCCATTTGATTGGAAGACTATGCCCCAATATTTGGGAAGCTTCGCTCGGAAACTGCAACGGAGCTCAATTCCCTATGGGCAATGCCAATCATAACAAGCGAGGGTAAGTTTTGTCGGGATAAAGGCTAACGTTTATTTTCCGCACTACATGCAAAAATCCTCCTACAAAACTTTTGTGCATTCGCATGAACCATAGAAGAACATAAGTGCCGCGCCTATTTGTTTTAAAATGCGATCGCCTTGATGAAACTATTATGTACCTAGTTTTCACTTTTTTAACCGACTTACCAAAAAGGAGGAGGTTCTATGTTCGACAATAGGTTTGTTTTTTTTTGTATGTTCACGCATATCTCCGTCAATTTTGGATCGATTTTGAAAATTCTTTTTTGTATGTTCCGAAATTGGTCTCATTTTAATTTGATGAAAATCTGATGAAGAACTTCGGAGATATACATCAGAACTCTTCAATAAATAACGGTGAATCTCTCGGGATTGCTGCAATCGCATGTTTCATAACATAACATCACGCCAGTACGCTCTTAAGGGTACGCAGATCACTCATTTCACCGGTTATATTCAAGTTTCATGACATTCTGGTTATCTATTCTGGCGTTATAGGTACCTTACTAAACAACTTGCCTATTAGGTACAACTAAAAATTTAATAATAAAAAGCTATTTTACAAAAAAAATTGTACCGACTTCCAAATAAAAAAACTACAAAGTGAAAAGTAACTCTATTTTTGGAAGTCGGTACTATTTTTTTGTAAAAAACTTTTTTATATTATTATGTGAATGCTACTTCACCTGCAAGGAATGTTTTAAGTGTTTGATGCAGATATCATTAACTTTCCCTTTGCTAAAAATTTGCTTATGTTAAACCCGTTTCTTAACATGTAATTTATTTTTGCTTTTCAGAAACGGTCTGTACTCCCTGAGGACAACAGCGACTTGGCCTTTCTAAACTACGGACACCACATTATAGCACTCATGCTGAATTGTAACATAAATGTTATTTGTTTTTAATACATAGGTGCACAATACAACAATGTTATAAAGGTAATTAAATCGGTCTACATCTATGATTATTTATATTTTTATTTCAAAATACCCTAAGAGTCATCAATAAATAGTACTGTTGGCAGATACAATAGACGATGGGTTGACGAAATTATAGAAATAACTGGGAACGATTGAATAAGCCTGGTATGGTCATGTGAATATGGATGAAACGCATGTTACTAAAAGAGTTATGAATATAAATGTGGATGGGTGGAAAGGGAGAGGAAGGCCAAAGAAAAGATGGATGGACTGTGTGAGGAGACCCCAAGTAACATGGGATAAGGGCAGGAAGATGATGATGACTGAACAAGTCTGGTAATGGCAGAGAGCCATGGATTGGATAAAATTCACGTATTCACGTCTCTAGATTTAGATTAATGTCTTTGTAGCGCAGCTAAAAGCAGGTGATGATTTAATTAATCACAGTTTGGATGACTTCATTAATTAGTCATTGGTTGTTTGTAAGGCAGGGAATTACCCACCTAGGGTTGTCAACTTTCTTTAGCATATCTGAGTTCAAATACTCGTAAGGTAAATAAATTATAAGTTATATTTTAAACAGGTTTTTTTTCTTTTTAAATAATTGTATCTACAAACATTTATATTTTAATTATGGGCTCTCAATGGGGATGTGAACGGCCATTTTTTCACGATAGCTGGCGCATTGTTGCTTTGGCTATTAAAAGCTGTAAAATCCATACATTTTGTAACCTATCATTCAGTAAATTTTAATTTTCTCGAGATATGCCTCTGTGTGCTGTACTATGCAAAAAACTAAGCACTTCCGCTTACGCTTTACATACTTTGTCGTCTATTGTAAATCTAGACGCACTTCTGACTGCATACCATGGTTTAGTCGAATGCCACCTACGATACGGCGTTAATTTTGGGAAATAATAAGTCTAGCCACAAAATTATTTATTGGACACGTGATTAAACTTCTAATTTTATAACTAAGCAACGGGAAAATGACATAGCCTCTAATAAACTAATTCGTCTTTTTTGTAACGCCAACTAAATATTCTACAGAAAGCGTCAAGTAAAGATCATCAATTATTGTGACTTGTCCTTCTTATTTATACATTGCCACGTAATTTACTAACTCGGCCACGGATTTTATATCTTGTCACCATTTTACGTTTTACAGCTTCAACGCAATATCCTCAAAAAAATATAATTCAAGCTTCTATCGAAGAAAGAAAGAAAGCATAATTTATTATAACTTAGCATGTAAAACAATACATCATATTCTTTTATCGTGAAAATAGCCACTGCATGATTTGGCGCGAGTACGCGAGACGACAGCGACCGGCCATTTGCACCAATCAGAGAGCGCCATTCGATTCATGTGACGACGAGTTGAGTTGATCACATCTCGATTCGACGAGTTGATTATATTTAAAATAATAAATGACGGTCAATGAATAAGTCCAAGAGCGAGCGTAGCGAGCTCGGGAGCTTAGGGCACCCCGACACGGACAGGTTAGGTTCGAAGGAGATGACGGGAGCTGAAGTGAGCGAGCAAAGCGAGCGAACTCAGCTCCCGTCATCTCCTTCGTGTTAGGTTACTTTAAACCCTGCATACAGAAATAGGAGCCCCGCGCAGCGGGGCTCCGTCGACTCTGTCGCATAAATACTAATCCAACTTGCACCTATTCTATATTAAAACCAAAAAATATAGTCTTTTATTTTGTCTCTCCTCAATAGCTTCTGGTAATATTAGTGGCCAATATACTATTTGATGAAATGTTTTTGCAATTTTTTTACGATCAATTAATATGGGATGAGTTACATTTTAAACGTACTGAGTTAAAAAATTAGAAGCTAAATAAATATATTTTTTGATGTCATTTAATAGTATTTTAGAAATTTACTGTTAGAATGCATGTTAAAAATTTTACACGTAAGTTACATTTTAAACGTACTGAGTTAAAAAATTAGAAGCTAAATAAATATATTTTTTGATGTCATTTAATAGTATTTTAGAAATTTACTGTTAGAATGCATGTTAAAAATTTTGATGCTAAAAAATAACCATCATGCTGAGTTGTATTTAGAGTGGTTTACATAGAAGATAACTAGTGGCTAACATAGTATTATTTAGATGCTCGTTAATTGTGGCTGACTTAGTAATTTAGAAGGCAACATACATTTTTGGGGGCGAATAATGATATTAAAAAGAAGCCTGTTTAATTAGCACCCGTTAATTTTTTGGGCAACTCCACTGAAAGAGAACCTGCATTCAAAGCACAAAAAAGATGAATACGGTTATTTTTAAAACTGCAAACTACTTTTTACTTTTTATTTTAAAAAGAATAAAATATTAACTTTACCATGCTTATATATTTTAGAAACGGCAGTGTTTGTAAAGCTGAACCCTGACCGTTTTGACCGCATAGATGACGTATTTCCACGAAATAGGCGTGATAATAGTAGGCTATGTCTCCCTAGTGCGAGAATGAAATTTAATGCGCAAAAGTGTCCGCTACATGGCGCCAGTCGTTTATAATAAATTACCGAGGATTTTTTAATGGAGAAAAGCATTTCTTGATTGCTTTTTATAATGATTATAAATTTGAAAAATATGACATTTAATTTTTATTTAATTTAATTTTTTAATGAACTCAAATACGAAATAAGTTGACTACAGAAGAATTTTGTATTATATAAATAACTATTGAAGTACTTCATAATTAAATTGTAATTATAGTTAATTAATCTTTATATTGACATTGTTTATCCTTATTATTATGTACTTAGCATCTCTACTGTATTTTTGAACTTTTGCATGCCTTCTGGTTAAATATGGCTGTTCCTAATTGTAAATAAATATCTTATCTTATCTTAAAAATGTGATGTAAACGAAGCAAAAATGATTTGAAAGCAGCCATTGCGCTGCCAGCGACATCTGCGCTTAGCTTTGCGTTTACATCCCCATTTTTATCATTCAATGGAGCTATGTTTCTCTCGGTAGAAATTCATTCATTCAAAGTTAATACAGTATTATTTAGCGTACTCAGATCAAATTAAATCACTCTGTGGCTTTCTATGTTGTTCTTGTATTGTATTTCTGTATTGTACGCCGATAGAAAATAAATTACAATACTCTTTCTTACTCACGCTTGGGACCACACACGGACTTATTAAAGATAACAAAAAAGTTGCGCAAGAATTTGTAAATTTCTTTACCAACATCCCAATTAAAACAACTGAAACCTTAAATTCATCGCCCTCGATTGCTTTTGGATTATTAAACGCGAACGTTTCAGCCTGCACGAATGTATTTAACTTTTCACATATAAATCCCATAACTGTAATAAAAGCTTTTAAGCAAATCAAGATCAAACCGACTGAAGATCTGTGGGGAATGTCCATCAAAGCTTGTACTTCCATTATTCAGACTATAGCGCCATACTTGGCTTTGATTTTCAATTTGTGTGTGGATCAAGGAGTCTTTCCGGATCTAATGAAATATAGTAAAGTTATACCACTTTTTAAATCTGGGGATAGTAAAGACACAAATAATTATAGACCAGTATCCGTGTTGCCGGTTTTCAGCAAGGTATTTGAGAAGATAATGCTAAATCAAATGCTCATTCATTTTAATACGAATAACATCTTGCATGATAAACAGTATGGTTTCACCAGAGGACGTTGTACAACTGACGCAGGTGTCACCCTATTGAAACACATCTTTAATGCGTGGGAAGATTCGCAGGATGCCATAGGTATCTTCTGCGACCTGTCGAAGGCGTTTGATTGCGTTAATCATGAAACATTGCTTCTGAAACTTGAGCATTACGGGCTAGGTCAATCAGCGTTAAGTTTGGTTAAATCTTATTTGAATGATAGACAGCAATTAGTTCAAATAAACGGTGTGAATTCGTCGGGGTTAAACGTAAAAATGGGGGTACCCCAGGGCTCAATTTTAGGTCCTTTCTTATTTTTAATATACATAAACGATTTACCCCGTTTATTGGAAAACAAACTAAACATGGTGTTATTTGCTGATGACACATCTTTAATTTTTAAAATAAATAGACGTACTTGTCGGGTTGACGACGTAAATAACGCGCTACGGCAGGTTCAGGATTGGTTCACTGCCAATAATTTAGTTTTAAATGGTAAAAAAACCAAGTGCATAAAATTTTCCTTGCCGAATGTCAAAAGTACTGATTGTGACATTATATTAAACAAGGAGAAGCTAGAATTCGTCGATAAAACGGTTTTCCTGGGGATCACGCTGGACTCGGGGCTGCAATGGGGACCTCATTTGGTATCCCTTGCAGGGCGGCTGAGTTCGGCAGCGTATGCTGTTGCAAAGATTCGTAGGTTAGCCGATGTGGATACCGCGAGACTAGTCTATTTTAGTTATTTTCATAGTATAATGTCTTACGGTATCCTACTATGGGGAAGGGCTGCAGACATTGAGTCAATTTTTATTCTGCAAAAACGAGCCATCAGAGCAATATATAATCTTCGCCGGCGCGATTCTCTAAGGGAACTGTTTAAGGACATTAACATCATGACGGTTCCTTGTCAATATATTTATGAAAACATCATGTACGTGAGAAAGAATTTACATCTTTTTAGTAAAAACGGCGACAGACATAATTACGTTACTAGAAATAGGGACCAATTAGTTCAACCAGGTTTCAGACTGGCTAAAGTAGCCTCATCTTTCATGGGGTACTGTACAAAATGTTACAATAAAATTCCTCCCCAAATTCTTGAACTGAATGAGACGAAGTTTAAAACCTGTATAAAACGCACACTATGTAGGCTAGCATATTATAAGTTGGGGGATTACATCTCTGATAAAAATGCTTGGCTCAATGCTAGTCCTGCTCTACAATCCACATCCACTAGGGCGCAATAAAAAGTGATATGCAGAACATTATTGTTTTGAGGTATTGTTGGACCTGCTGAAGACTGTATGAATATATTTGTATTGTATAAACTCAATTTCCTTAGTATTGTATAACTGCACAGCACATGTGTGAGTACTATGTACCCAACTGTAAATCTACCATTTACTGTACCTATGCGGCGTTCGTTGACTTGTGTGTGCCCTGGCCGTTGAGTGTGTCATGCTCTCTCAAATGTCTCTCTGATGGTCGCGCGTGTGTTGGATCATCCGGTTCCCTTCATGATGGTTGAGCTGGGTGGTGCCAATTCATGCGTCATGTTCGTGAACGGACGCCGTCAGTTGGGATTGGTCATAACTTGACTGCTTCGGATGTTAATGTTTTTCTAGTATCTATTATATAACTGCACAGTACATGTGTGAGTACTTCTAATGCTTTATGTCTGTAGGCGGTATGGTGGTGTATAGTGCTATTCTGGGTGCATTGTCCTCACATATGTGAACTAATAACTATATATGTACCTATGTTCCTAAATATTGTAAAAAAACAATAATTTTTTAAAAGAGTAAGTATGGAGTTTCTTGAGCATTCTTCTCCATAACAAGCTACTTTCCGAATGCACGGTAGAATCATTTTTATGTACGTTCAAAAGTGCCGCTTGGTGGCCTAGTTGAAATAAAATATCTTTGTCTTTGTCTTTGTCTTAAAGTACACCTAACACACAGCAACCCTTGATTTCCCTAAACAAAAACAATTTATAATCCTTTATTTTTGATACTGATTAAATAATCAACCAGTCTAAGATAACAGTTTTTATAAAAACCTTTACGAAGCCGCTAGTATTGTATATCTGCGAAGAAGCTTATTGCATCAAATATCAGGATGAAGACTAACATAGTAGTGGCGACTCTAGTAGCTTGTAAGTAGAGAAATCCATAATTTGTATCTTATTCGAGCCTATTCTAGTTATCTGTGATTTTTAAATGTCTGGGGCAATGCAATGCTGATCCAATGCTTATTTTTTAAAGTACGTTACGTATATGAGATGCCAATGTATTGTTTTTTGTTTTTATTACAGCTATTGAACTTTGATGAAAACCAAATAAAGTTTAAAATAAGATCTATTTACATAGCTTGATATCAATGAAAGAATTTCAGCACTCACAGAGCAATCCTTAGATTCCTGCGTATATACCTACATACTAACAGTTTTACTTCTGTATTTTTTTTTTTTTGTATTTAGTATGTTCCAGCCATGTTGTCCCGAGGGACAAAAATCACGAAGTGTCAGGAGCGAACCGCATCGTGTGGATGCCTGATGCTGAAGGCACACCCTTACAAGTAAGCCTCGACGAACCGGTCGATGAAGAGTTGGTCGGAACGAGGAGTGGCGCCCACAACCAATACTGGCTGTATACTCGGTTCGTTTAAACAATTTTTAACAACCATTAAAATGCCCAGTACTTTCCAAAAGTTCTATTGACTACCGGTATAATAAAAACGGTACCTTCCAAATAAACTGCAGATACCGCAATATTCTCAAATATTGAATCAATTTAGAGGAATTACTATAAAGTGATTTTACAAAAAGATACAACCGACTTCCAAATTAAAACACTACAAAGTGAAAAATAACTTCAAGATCGGAAGTCGGTGTTCTTGTTTTTAGACCGACTTCGAACATAGAAGAAGTTATTTTTCACTTTGTAGTGTTTTAATTTGGAAGTCGGTTGTATTGTTATGCCAGAATAAATGATCCGAAGTACATGATAATACTTGAACACAACCGGTGAAATTAGAGTGGACCAGGGTGAAATGTACGCAACTGCATACCCCTTTATAGCGTACCGGCGCGATGTTATGTTATGAAATGGTGTAAACAATAAACTGACATGCGATTGCAGCAATACTGAGAGATTTGCCGTCATTTATTGAAGAGTTCTGTTGTATATCTACGAAGTTCTTCATCAGCTCTTGATCATATTTAAATGGGTCCACTTGCAACCAACTTCTTTCAAATAAAGAATAATCAAAATCGGTTCACCTAGTATAAAGATCTGAGGTAACAGACATAAAAAAAATATAGTCATATTGAGAACCTCCTTCTTTTGAAGTCGGTTAAAAATAATGTTATTCTTGTTTTGCTCCTTTATTGCTGAAGCCTACTGACGGATAACTATATTTTTATTTCAGTCGAAACCCTCACATGCCTCAAGTAATCGTTCACGGCAATTCCAACACAGTTGTTGGCTCCAATTACAACGCTGATCGGATTTTGAACGTCATCGTCCATGGCTGGAACAGCAACGGAAACAGTGCTATGAACCCTCTCATTACTTCAGCGTTCCTCGCAGTCCAGGATTGTAACGTAATCGTTGTTGACTGGCGCTCCATCGCTAACGCCAACTACCTCGGTGCCGTAGCTGGTGTCCCCAGTGTAGGAGAACACCTTGGGAACTTCCTCATCTGGCTCATCAATATCACCGGCAGTAACTGGAACCAGTTCCATTTGATCGGGTTCGGTTTGGGTGCTCACGTTGTGGGGAACGCTGGACGTCAGACTGGTGGTCGCCCAGCCCGTATTACAGGTTAGATTTTTGTATCATTTCTCCATTTTCTTGGAACTTAGCAATAGTAACTGTGTTGGAACAAGCTACTAAAAGAAGCTTCTTATTTCAAACCAATATAAAAAAAATCTTCTTTTGTATTGTTTGGAAACCTTGCACTTGAAAATTAATGTTATTTATTAGATCAGCAGCATAAAGCCACACAGCATGGTGCATTTAGAATATTGATAATAAAATTGTATACTCAGGTAACTTAAACCCCACATTACAAATAAAACATAATTATTAAGCAAATAAAACCAAATTGAATGTTTACAATGCAAATCACAATCCAAAGAAAAAATCTATTTATATTACCATTGCAAATAAAAACATTATAATCTTTATTATAACAGGTCTAGACCCCACAGGTCTAGGGGGTTGGGTTATCCACAACAAGTTGAACCCCAGCGATGGCGAATATGTTGAAGCCATCCACACTGATGCTCAGGACATTTTTATCGACGAGCAAATAGGTGACGCTGACTTCTTCCCTAACCGTGGTCAGCACCCTCAGCCAGGATGTATCACGAGGCTATGCTCCCAGAACCGTGCCACCGAACTATTCGAAGCCACACTACGTTTCAAAATTTACGGAAGAGAGTGCAACGATCTTCCTCAAGCTCTGCAAGGACGCTGCGAGGGTGCCGAATTCCCTATGGGCAATGGCGATGTGAACAAAAGAGGGTGAGTATGTGATCTTTGATTTTAACTACTTATATAGATTTTTTAAGATATTTTTGATTTATGCAACTGTTGAGACATGAAGATTTCCAAGAAGACAATGGCATGTACGTGTGAACTGAGGGACCACACTGGTAATTCGCAAAATATAAATCGTAGGATTTAATAGTAGATTTGAAAAATTGTAGAAAGAAAATGGGAATAAAAAAAAAAAAAAACAAAAAAAAAAAAAAAAAAAACTACAGCCCTTAAAGTGCGGTCCCTCAGTTCGCACGCACATACAATGGCGAATAGATCAAATCTTGGTAGATATTGATGCCACCTATAGATTCTTAACTAATATTTTTATAGAGTTTAAATTATTTTATTTTTTTACAGGAGCGGTATTTACAGCCTTTCGATTAGAGCAACTTGGCCTTTCTAAACAACAGTCTGCTATTTATGACTACAAAAAACATCTAAAATAAATACCGAAATCGAAACGTTATACGTAAATAAATTGATTAAAGGAAATTTATTAAAGTATTTGTTTTAATTCTTAGTAGCTGCCACCCGTGTCATTCCCGCCTATAACCTATGTGTTAGTCTACTGTAAATATACGCTATATTACTGTACAGTTACATCAAAATTCGTTCAGTGGCTTTTGCATAAAATAGTAACCAGATCAACACACATCCATATTCACAAAACTTTCTCATTTATAAGTAAGTAATAAAACCTATGTTCTTGATGCGTGGTTTTCGTTGGATTCTAGATACATTCCTGCAGCAGCGATAACGAACGTCAAAAAAATTAAGATATACATAAAAGTACGTATAGGATTGACACGCCCTAACCCTACTGAAATATCTCGTGATCAATTCCCTTACCCTTTGACAATCACCACCGTTGATAGGTCATTTATAACCGACTTACCAAAAAGGAGGAAGTTCTATGTTCGACTTTATGTTTGTTTTTTTTTATGTATGTTCACCGATATCTCCGTCAACTGTGGACCGATTTAGAAAATCAAAATCAATCAAAATCAAAATCAAGGTATTTATTTCAATTAAACTTTAGAAGTACTTTTGAATTGTCAAACAAAAAATTAATAAAAAGATGACTCTAGTTGCAAATTCGCAAGCGTCTGTAGGTCTCAATGGAGAAGAATTTGCAAGAAACTCCCCGGACACTCTTTTCCATCAGTTTTAATTACAAGTTTTTGGTTACATCATTCTTGTTGAAAAAAATACATATATGTGAGAACGATGTAAAAAGACGTGTACGTAAAAGCGTCTAGAGTAACAAATAATTAAAAAAAAGCACTTTAACAGGCCGAGACAGCTAAGTTATGACCAATCCCAACTGATGGCGCCCGTTCACGAACATGACGCATGGATCGGCACCACTCAGCTCAACCATCATGAAGGGAACCGAATGATCCAACACATGTGCCACCATCAGAGAGAAATTAGAGAGAGCATGACACACTCAACTGCCAGGGCACACAGAAGTCAACGAACGACCTAAAGGTACAGTGAATGGTAGATTTATCTACAGTCGGAACATAGTACTCACACATGTGCTGTGCAATTATATAATACTAAAAGAAATTGAGTTTATACAATACAAAAATTTGCATACAGTCTTCAGCATGTCCAACAATACTTCGATACTTTTCTGCCCATCACTAATTGTTCTTGCGCCCTAGTGGCTGCGGAGCAGGACCAGCATTGAGCCAAGCATTTTTATCAGCGATGTAATCCCCCAACTTATAATATGCTTGCCTACATAGTGTGCGTTTTATACAAGTCTTAAATTTCGTCTCATTTAGTTGTAGAATGTGGGGAGGAATCTTATTGTAACATTTTATACAGTACCCCATAAAAGATGATGCTACTTTAGCCAGCCTGAAACCTGGTTGAATTAGTTGATCCCTATTTCTAGTAACATAATTATGTCTGTCACCGTTTTTACTAAAAAGATGTAAATTCTTTCTAACATACATGATGTTTTCATAAATATATTGACAAGGTACCGTCATGATGTTAATGTTCTTAAACAGTTCCCTTAGAGAATCGCGCCGGCGAAGATTGTATATCGCTCTGATGGCTCGTTTTTGCAGAATAAAAATTGACTCAATGTCTGCAGCCCTTCCCCATAGTAAGATACCGTAAGACATTATACTATGAAAATAACTAAAATAGACTAATCTTGCGGTATCGACATCAGTAAACTGACGTATTTTTCTAACAGCATAAGCTGCCGAGCTTAGCCGCCCCGCAAGTGATATTAAATGAGGCCCCCATTGCAACCTCGAGTCTAGCGTGATCCCCAGAAAAACCGTTTTATCGACGAATTCTAGCTTCTCCTTGTTTAATAAAATGTCACAATCATTACTTTTGACATTCGGCAAGACAAATTTTATGCACTTAGTCTTTTTAGCATTTAAAACTAGATTATTAGCTGTGAACCAATTTTGAACCTGTCGCAAGACGGTATTCACATCGTCAACGTTACTCGTACGTCTATTTATCTTAAAAATCAACGAAGTGTCATCAGCAAATAACACCATGTTTAGATTGTTTTTCAATAGATGAGGTAAATCGTTAATGTAGACTAGAAACAAGAAAGGACCCAAAATTGAACCCTGGGGTACCCCCATTTTCACGGTTAACCCGGACGAATTGACACCGTTTATTTGAACTAATTGCTGTCTATCATTTAAATAAGATTTAACTAAACTCAACGCTGATTGGCCTAGCCCGTAATGCTCAAGTTTCAAAATTAATGTTTCATGATCAACGCAATCAAATGCTTTCGACAGGTCGCAGAAAACCCCTATGGCATCTTGTGCCTCTTCCCACGCTTCAAAGATATGTTTTAATAAGGTGACACAAGCGTCAGTCGTACAACGTCCTTTGGTAAAACCATACTGTTTATCGTGTAGGATGTTATTCGTATTAAAATGAATGAGCATCTGATTTAGCATTATCTTTTCAAATATCTTGCTGAAAACCGGCAGCACCGATACTGGTCTATAATTATTTGTGTCTTTACTGTTCCCGGATTTAAAAAGTGGTATAACCTTACTATGTTTCATTAGATCCGGAAAGACTCCTTGATCTACACACAAATTAAAAATTAAAGCTAAGTACGGCGCTATAGTCTGAATAATGGAGGTACAAACTTTGATGGACATTCCCCATAGATCTTCGGTCAATTTGATCTTGATTTGCTTAAAAATTATTTTTGAAAAATTATTTTTGTGTTTGAAATAGTATGGACCTCGGTTAACTGTAATCTGAAGGGATTACTGCCAGTTTAGACTGTCAAAAATATGCTGTAAAACTATTATAAACAGCTTGGGTGATAGGGGGTCTCCTTGTCTCACTTCTCTACAGATTGGTATATCTGGGCATCGTGTC
This sequence comes from Anorthoa munda, assembly GCA_945859665.1. Lineage (NCBI taxonomy): Eukaryota > Metazoa > Arthropoda > Insecta > Lepidoptera > Noctuidae > Anorthoa > Anorthoa munda. Next base: position 10,686,290 of record OX243900.1, on the reverse strand, counting down.
TCTAGTCTGACTTGGCTTACGCTGCCATCGTAGATGTTTTTTAGTACCCTGACGTATTTTTGTTGATGTGACATTTCTTTAGCGCTTCCCAAATAGCATCGTGGGAAATCGTGTCGAACGCCTTGGCGTAAGCTATGAAAGCAATATATAGTGGCCTTTTGGACTCCTTATGCTTCTCTATCACTTGTTGCATTACATGCATATGGTCCGTTGTACAGAAACAGGCACGAAAACCTGCCTATTCTACCGGCTAGAATTGATCAATCTTATGATTCAAGCGGCTTTGTAAAATTGATGTAAACAGTTTGTACACACTTAAAAGAAGGCTAATAGGGCGGTAGTTAGCGATATCCCGAGGGTCTCCCTTTTTGAACAGAGGAATAATGCCCGGACTGGAGGCCTATACCCGAGAAGGGGTTCCGATCAATAACAATAAAGACAGTAACGATAGTTATTGAAGTGAAATACAAACAAATGAAAATTAATTCTTAATATTTTGAGTTATGAATGTTTCTCTTCTTCTTTGTCCAACCCTCTTCCCAGTTCAGCTGGGGTCGGGTCTCCTTGTACGTCTGCGCCAGAGAGCTCTGTTCTGGGTTATCTTAATGCTCAGGTGTCTCAGGTGTTTAATGAAATAAATATTTTATTTAAATTTTATGAACTGAAATTATATTTTAAGAATTTTAATGAATTAATATTCTATTTTAGTTTTATGAATGTATAATGTGATTGATATGTGATTTTAATGTTAACGAATTTATAATTTAATTGTTATTTTATTTTTATGATTCTGATTGTATAATTTAATTGATATTTTATTTTAATGTTCATGAAAGTATAATTTAACTGTAGAATATCAGTTTATGATGGTTAATGAATGTTTATTTTAATATTTTTACATTTTAAATTTTTTTATAATGCATGTATTTTGATGTAATATTGATGATTGGAAATAAATGGGTTTTATTATTATTATATCAATAGCAATTCTGTTGCCAAGGAAATATACATTATAGTACATTACTGCAGCGGCCAGCAAAATAGGCATTGATGGACGAACGTGTAAATGTGGGCCGAGGCGAAGCCGAGGCACACATACGTAAGTCCATCAATGCCTAGTTGTGGCCAAGGCTTGTATAGTACTTTTCTCAAATAATGCGCGGAAATTAAAACTAAGTAGTACCTAGAACTCATTTTGTCAAAATCAATGACGAACAACAATAATTGTTCCCGCGTTAAAGTGTTCCTTTGTTTTTTTTTCAATAAACAGCGTTCTATTTGCAAGCCAGTTCGAAATTTAAATAAAACCTTTGATAAGTTACCTCCTTGGTTGCCATGTTTTGGAGTAAAACATCGTTCCATTTTTAAACTACACGACAGATATGAGTTTACTATGGAATTTATTTGGCCGCTAGACACGACAGATATGGATTTTCATACAACTTTTGCCGGCCGCTGCGCGCATGTATTTGACCAGTACAGCAATTTCGATTTATCTCGAAGAAGGTTGTCAAAATAATGATCACATTTCCAAGCAAGTTTGAGAAAAAGCGTTTTTTTTTTTTTTTTCTGCGGTCGTCTCACAGCTCAGTCAGAATGACTGGTAGCTGCTTAACCGGACTTTCCTACGGAGACTAAGCTATATAGCCTCCAGCTAGGCAAAAAATTACTAAACCTAAGCGACAACGCTGAGGGCTACCCCAGTTGGGGTCGGACCTCGGCTCAGGGCCGTCGCTGGAGGGACAAGCAAAAGCTGGATCTTGACAAGTGATTCTACCATCCGTTCGGAATAAGCCTACGTGGAGAAAAACGGACAAGAAACTCCATTTCATATCTAATAATTTAACTAATGCTCAGCTTCGCGGGCTGGCAAGATTTTAATTGAAGGGATACGCGACGAGCCTCGGCGGCGAGGACTGACGAATCGGTTTGTATTTCTACGTTTGTATATTCTACTCCCTAGGCTCTTAAGGAGCAGAGTAGAGATCGTGAGGGGTCAGAGGTGAGCCTCAATTGGCGAAACTTGGTTAGAAACGGTGTAGGTGCGTCTTAAATGCGCACCCATTGACCGTTTCTATAAACGAGGCTGTCTAGCTCCTCGGTTATATTAGGGAACCGTTTGAAGAGGTGATTGGATTGGGCTTGGGTCATATCACCGGCTGCCTCGATCCTATTGATCTCGGCAGCCAGCGATCTGGCCTCGTCCGTCATCCAGATTTTGTACGCACTGATGATGGTATCAGATACGCAGCGTCTGGGTTTGGGCGTGGATTGAGACGGGCTCTTAGCAGCGGCAGTGGTGGGAGCCTCCTGTCGGCTTTGAGCGGGCATGGGGGCTATGGGTGCCTGAGGGGCCGGAATGTGATGATCCATCAAGCCTGGAAGCTGTTGGACGGTCTGGGGAGCCACATTTTGGTGGTTGAGCTTGCCCCATGGCGAAGCCCTCTGAGGGGCTAGCCGGGGAGGGGGTTTCGTCGAGGGAGCTTGGCGTGCTTGACGCTCAGCATGGATTTTGGCCAATCTAGGCGCAACTTTGGGGGCTTTAGGACAACCCTTGTAGTTTGCCGTGTGACCGACTTGGTCACATAGCACGCAGCTGGGAGGCTCCGTGCATTCGGCAGGGTTTTTGGGACGGGTGCACTCTTTTGTACCGTGATCCCCTCGGCACTTAACGCACCTGGGGCGGACAAAACAATGTTTCTGGCTATGGCCATACTGTTGGCAGTTGTGACACTGACGACAAAGGGACGGTAAGGTTTCTCTATGGAGAACCCTGAAAGGGAGCATAGAGTTTTGATCTTAAAAATGGGGTTATAGGACTCGGCAGGGTCGCACTCGACCATTACCATGTCGTATTCCTGTCCACCTCTTGCTTTACGCATGCGGTGGAGGGCATTGACAGGGAATTTTTGTGCGGCGAGATCCGCATAAATCTCGTCAACGGGGAGTTCCTTCGGAATGCGCCGGATAACCACACGGGTGGGCGCTTCCGATGGGAGAGAATAAGTATGGAACTCTATCCTCATGGTTTTTAGGAGCCTGGTAAGGTTCCTGAAATCAGTAGGGGTCGGGAGTAGGATTTTAATGCCCACCTGGCAAGCGGTGGCACTAAGAAAATTGATTTTGCGTTCATCGCAAATTTTTGAAACTTCTGTCCACTTGGCCTTATCGTGGAGGAAGATAGGAGGGCATTTCTGCTTCTTGGGAATAGCAGCAGGTCTGGGGTCGCGGCTCGACATTGGGGAAGCGTCGGCCTGAGTTAGGGGACTACGGGAGCGACTCCTGGGGGCTGGGGAGCGATCTGAGCGCCTAGACCGCTGGGAAGCGGTGACAGGGGTGGGCTGCACGTCGGAGGAGGAGGTGGATGGCAGAGTTGGAGGGTTGGTCGAAGCGACCTTTTTGGGCTTGGTGGCTTTGGGGTGGGACTTGCCCTTCTTCCTCTTCCTCTTCCCCTCAGAGGTAGCTTGACAGCTTTCTGAGGAGGAATCGGCGGAAGCGTCATCAGTAGTGACATAATCATCGGAATCATCCTTACCGTGATCATCACCGGACATGGGTTCGTCGACGAGTGGACTGTCAACGTTCGGGGAGGCAGGATTTTCCGAGAAATTAATCGGAAATTTGAGAGTTGGGGGTTTAGTGGGCGCAAGCGCCGAAACGGGGGCGGGCGCCGGGATGCCGATGGACATGGGCTCCGGGGCGGGTATGGGAGGAGGGGGGGGCATGTAGCAAGCTTATGGAGGATGAAATTAAGCCTTTGCTTATTCACGCTGACCGGACTGGGATCGTCCGACAACGCGTCCTTGACGAGCTCTATCAACGCTTCGACAGGATGCATCCTGTCGCTATTGATAGAGCCAGTACAAGTGAAGGAAAAGGGAGTGAGATATTCCCCGGGTGGACAGGCCCGGGGATGTGTGCAATCCTACACTCCCAGTCGGGTTAGACTGGGAGGTGAGTATCTAGTGAGCCCTAAGCTTGTTTACCTGCCACCAATCTTATTGGGTGGCAGGGCCCTAAGGTACCGGTAAACCCACCGAAGGTGGGCCACCCACCACTGTGTACCAAAAGTCTGGTACGTCGGGATAGAAAACACCCGACCGTGCCAGGTGTAAGCTGTGGGACGAAGCGGGGGTTGACTAGGCTATCTACCAAGGCCAACTGATCCCGCTCCCGACTCCAATGACTGCCGTGTCCTTATGGGACTTGGCGGGTGCTTGGGGCACACCCTCACTGGCTTGTTAGCACCGCTAGGTTTCCCGCCAGGGACCACACAAGATGTGGATTTGAGCTGCCACTACTAGTAACCAAAGTTACTAGTAGCGACACCTTTGGAGCGGCGTGCGAAGACGCGACGACCGCAGTGACGTCACGCAGAGGGGCGCGACGAGACGGAGAGTGGGGGCGCCGGAGAGCGCGGTGGGGCGACGAGCAGCGAGACGTCCGCACGGAGCGACGGCTGGCGAGCTACTACACATTTAAGCGAAATTCGACTTTATTATATTAGTATGTCTGTAGAAAAAAAAGCTTTTTCATGTGGTCTGTGTCAGTGGGTCATGAATTAACCTTGTCGACTCTATAAAACTCGTAGTTGCGTACCATGTAAAATATAGCCTAAAAAATTATATCAATATTCACAGATTACTAATCGAATTAAAATGAAAAATCTATGTACCAAACCATAACTGATTATGAACTCTCATTGTTTTCATTAATTGGGAAATAAGTAGTAAGTATAATGTACAAATTTGTTTTGGCATATCGTTATTAAATTATGTATTAAGTCAGATAATTTTGCTTATCTATCGCGAAAATTGGACTTTCTAAACGGCTGCAATCAATTCTTTATCGCTTTGATTTTCAATCATATTAACGAAATAATTAAAGATAATTATTAAGATGGTCTTTTATTTTCGATTTAAATAATGGATGCGCCAGGGTCTATGGTTGAACAGCCATATTGAACATGAGAAGATTGTGTAATGATCACACATTTTATTCATCTGGATTAGAATCGCCTTACAATAGTCGTGACAAATCACTTCGAGCACAATTGGTGAATTTTGCACATTTATGCAATACCAGCGCATCGGCCACTCCCGATAAATTTGAAAATTACGAAAAATCCGTGTCCCCCAGTTATCACTATTCCCTGCCAAGACGAGACAACGGAACCCTTATGGTTTCCACCTGGATCCTACAAGAATACCCAAATTCGGACAATGGAAAAATTAAGAAATCAGTAACTTTCACCATTACGACTGGGCTATTTTTTCTAGGTTACTGTGGAAGCTGAAATTTGGTATACAGGCAAGGATTTTCTCACGAAAGACTATAAAAATGAGAGATATGTCACCTTCACCCTGCATTCTAACAGGAAGATGCAGGTCAGGACTATTTTGATGACATGTTTTATTGTGGCGATTTCAATATTGATGACAAAAACCACGATATAGAAAAATAGCTAGTAAAAATATATAGTGACGCAGGCAATTAAGCCAAAACAAAACAGGGCAACTTGCAAAAATAAATGAAATCCTACCAAATATACTGCATGCATTTAACTTGACCGTCAAGACTCACGTTATAATGTACACTGTTAAAAAGTTATCAGATCTCAAGTGGAGCCAAGCCCTATGATCCTAGAAAAACTAACTCTACAAACCCTACATCTTGGTAAAAGAAAATGGCATGGCTGTTAATTGTTTGTGGAAATACTGCATGACGCAGCACCAGTAACATAATGTTTAGAACTTGCACAGGTACACCCAGGATATTCTTAACCAGACAAAAAAAAATAAAAAAAAGTAATAGACAGGAAAGGAATAATCAAGACCATATTAAATACCAGTGACTTAATAGAAATTAAGTCACTGGTATTTAATATGGTCTTGATTTTTTCACATTTATGCAACACCAGCGCACCGGTAACGCGAAACAAATATTAGGTATATATCATTTAATAGGATTAGGACAATACTTATGATATTTTAGTTCGACGTTATCCTCCCCTGTACATGAGTTCCAAACTTTGCAGCTGTTGAGGAATCATTGATTAGAATACATCTAAATTCAGCAACATCTAAACAGAGAGACTTTCATTTTCTCATTTATAATATCAAAATAGGAAATAGGATAAACAAACTTTACCTATTTAATTAACATCTAAAAAGCCTACATCATATGTCCAGAATTGCAAGTCTTCCGGCTGAAAGATGATGATCACAACTGCATGATACATTACAAAGCTATGATAACATTAAGCCTATATTCCGCGAAAGGCATATTCAGCAGCGTACCAATAGTATACTACACACACATTTCGTCAGATACACTGAAATAAATAATCGAGACTTGCGAATTTTGTTTTACTTGCAACAAAACATAGTTTTGTTCGTTGCTGCTTTATTTAATACTAGCTGTTCCCCGCGGCTTCGCTCCCGTGGGCCACCCCACAGGACCCGTTTTCGGGATTAAAAAATAGCCTATGTTACTCAGGAATAACGTAGCTTTCTATTGGTGAAAGAATTTTTTTAATCGGTCCTGTAGTTTCGTAACCTATTCGGTACAAACAAACAAAAAAATCTTCCCTCTTTATAATATTAGTATAGATAAAATTAATCAAATGTGAAAGACGCAATGATATAGCGAAGCTAATGTGAAAAGTTCAAATTAGCATAAATTCACCTAGCGCACCCTGCACACTCGGTAACGCAGTCTGTCTGACTAATCCTTTCACTACGATGGCAAATTCAAACGGTTCTCCTTAGAGCCAAATAACAAAATAAAACCCCTCTCAGGCCACCCACTACACCTGCACTTTGGAAGACAATGCTCGCTACTGACGCCGCAATCGCCGTGGTCACCTACTCAACTCAAGAAGAAGAAGAAGGGCTACTCTGTCGGTATAATCATTTTCAGTCTCACACACACATCACATCAAATTCGCATCGCATTTCGGTTGTATCTCCTTCTTACGCTAATTTACTAGGATTACCATTCAGAAATGCGAAAAGGAAGATCTTGTTTTAGTTTATTGAAAACTTTTATCTGGAATAAATATATAACTATCAAAGGAGTTATATAATATGAAACACACGTGGATTGATGATAACCACTTAAATGTATACTGATAAATAAATAAAAATCGTAATCGGTATTAATAAATCAAAATTATGTCAAGTGTGAGATAGATACAATTTTTTTTGGCAATCTTGGATGAAGTGGCGAATCAATATAAATAATAAATCTGTAGAAAAGTCGTTTTTGTACATATAAAATATTACCATAAAAATAGTTAGGGTGATAAAGGATAACCAACAGAACCAATTGCAAGCATTTTTGGAGTTTTTTGTCGGTTTGTTCTGAATGGCGGTAAAAGATTAACCGCGAAAGAATGACCCTAGTAAAAAAATGGTAGTTAGGTAGGGTAGGCAGTTGACGCCAGCGAATAATGACCTGGAACTAACCCTGAGCTGTTGTCTGCAAATAACTTATTTATTGGTAACAATGGTGTGCAAGCTTGAAATTCAATGATCGTTGTACTTTCGATGTGAAGGTTCACTCCTATGCCGTTGCCACATCGTTTCTTCTGCACCTTGTTTAGAACAGATACAGAGGTGATAAAATACATGGTACAAAGGTAAAATCAAGTAAGCACACCAGGGGCAATAGACAAGTGATATTCTATGAACGAAAGCGTCGCGACAGCAATTGGTAAAATACTCGTATCAACACGTGAAATTTAAAAAGGAACGTCCTCACTGAGAGCATAGCGTCCTCACGTGTAATGAGCATTTGACGTTGAATATTCGAGTGGTGTGGACGTTGAGCCGAGCGTTACAATGCTTACACGCAAGCGCGAACTTCGGCCGGTGTGGACGTCGCAATGATTTTCGCTGAAACAGCTCGCATTCGAATGTTCACGTAAATAAAACGCTCGAAAGCGAGTACTCAGATAGTGAGATTAATGAGTAGGAATAATACTGGCCACATGTAAAGCAAGGAACATCCGTATATATCATATCCGACATTTTGAAATTAATGACATTTAACGAGATCGTCACAGACTACTTAGAAATTAATGACATTTAACGAGATCGTCACAGACTACTTAGATATACTAGGTACGTATCGAGATCGTATTCGAATGCTCCAAGCTCGCAAGGGAATGTTCGACTCAAACGGTTATATCATAGCTCAAATTCGGATCATCCGTTTAGGAGCTATGATGCCACAAACCGATACACAAACATACAGGTACACACGTCAAACATATAACTCTCTTCTTTTTCTGTCGGGGGTTAAAAAAGTATGGGATTGCTTAGCGCTACCGAAATATTATGTGATCAATCTATACTAACATTATAAAGAGGAAAGATTTTTTTGTTTGTTTGTACCGAATAGGCTCCAAAACTACTGGACCGATTTAAAAAATTATTTCGCCAATAGAAAGCTACGTTATTCCTGAGTAACATAGGCTATTTTTTAATCCCGAAAACGGGTCCTGTGGGGTGGCCCACGGGAGCGAAGCCGCGCGAAGCAGCTAGTACCTTATATTTTGACATTTCATCAATCGCTTCAACTTCTAAACGCTAGACAGGTCTTAACAATCGGGGCTGTTACCGCTGGCTCACTATATATATACTATATCCTGTCCTGTGTTATCTTATTATTTTTCATAAATATAAAAATAAATCTTAAAAATCAGTACCTAAGTACATGATTAATGACTGCGATACGTATTAACAAATCTAGCTTAAGCCCAGACGTTGGGTGCCTGATAAAAGACATCAATGTATGAGGCAGCCAAAATCATAAAATGTTCTTACTTATTATGTTTGGATGGATTTAACATTGGCCTCACATAATGGGCCTTATCAGAAAGCTTAAAGTCACCCAAAGGGAAATGGAGAGGACTATGCCCGGAGTTTCCTTGTGTGATCGCTTCAGAAATGATGACATCCGCAAGCGAACTAAAATTACCGACATAGCCCGAAGAATTGCGTAACTTAAGTGGCAGTGGGCAGGACACATTGCTCCCAGAACGGATGGCCGATGGAGCCGAAAAATTCTGGAATGGCGAACGCGAACCGGAAGCTGATGCGTTGTAAGGCCTCCCACACTAGGTGAACCGACGACCTGGTTAAGGGTGCGGGAATGCGCTGGATGCGAAACGCAAGGGACCGTTCAATGTGGTAACGCCTGGGGGAGGCCTATGTCCAACAGTGGACGTCTATCGACTGAAATGATGATGATGATGGATTTAAAATAAAAGGCGACGTTTACCATGAAAACGATGAGCCATTAGACTTCTTGAGTAATTTTAGAAAAATATCCTGACAAACAAATATACATACATATTTTCGTCTTTATTAAATCGAGTATCAATCAAATCAGCTTATCTTAGCTGTCATTAGCCATTATCATACTCATTGAACATTTTACACAAGATCAGTTGATGGTTCGGTAAGATTACAAGGCTTATAAATACTAATTCGTCTTCACCTTATTTAATTCTGCCTATAGCCATGAAGTTTCTGGTAGTGTTGGCTGCGTTGGTTGCACGTAAGTGTTAAACTTCAATTTGTTTTCACATAATTATGTTAGACATTATTTATCAACGCACGGCTAATAGCAAAGACTCTAAAAGTAACAGAAAGCATTTTGGCTTGCAAAATATAACTTTTAAACAAAAAAAATAAACCGGCTCCTAAATCAAAATACTAAAGGGTCTTTCAACAAGCACGGGTCGATGTTAAAATTGAATAAAACAAGATGTGTGTGAGATATTAACGAAATTTATTTTTTATTTAAAAGGCCCATGTATGCCATTATGGATGGAATATGACATCGTTCAAATGTCCGCCGCGGCTTCGTATGGTGGCACGAATCCGAGAGGTCCAATTTTTAATGACTCTGCTGCATAGATCTGGCTGAATCCGAGCGATGGTCTGCGTTATGTTGGCTTTCAGGGCAACGGTCGAATGTGGTTTATTGGCATAGACCTGCGACTTCAGAAAACCCCACAAGAAAAAGTCTAGCGGAACTCTAACTCTACCCTCAAACCGTTCATGCAGAATGTCGATTGTGTCTTTCGCTGTGTGGCAAGTAGCGCCATCTTGCTGGAACCACATGTCGTTCACGTCCATATTGTTCAATTCAAGCCAAAAGAAATTGTCTATCTTTGATCTGTAGCGCTCGCTCGATCTATGCAGCAGAGTCATAAAAAAATGGACCTCTCGGATTCGTGCCACCATACGAAGCCGCGGCGGACTTTTGAACGATGTCATATTCCATCTATAATGGCATAAATGGGCCTTTTAAATAAAAAATAAATTTCGTTAATATCTCACACACATCTTGTTTTATTCAATTTTAACATCGACCCGTCCGTCTTTACAAAGTGAAAAATAACTTTATTTTCCGAAAAGTAAAGTCGGTGTCTTTGGTACCCATCCATTGCTTTTCGTATTTCGACATCATCGTTTTTCGTTTTGCATCAGAACCATTCGAGATATCTTATACCCATGATATTCTTATTAAGGAGTTCCAGTGGCCATCTGTGGTCTTTTTCATCAGTTTCACTTCATGAAATTATACATTCTGAGTGCAAATGCTTGCAATGTTATTGAAAATACTAAAATCTGCCTATAATATATGAGGAGTTCCCTCGATTTCCTTTGGATCCGTTCATCAGATTTTAATTTGGTGACAATAGGACCATCTCAAGAGTATACCCTATCAAACAAAAACCCCTCTTTGGGAAATCGGTTAAAAATGACTTTTACAAGTTGTGTGCCCAATAGGATACCCTTTCATCTTCTATTTAACCCGTTTATGATTATTTTCAAAAATATTTTCCTGTTTGTTTCAACTTTATTTATAAAATAATTATTAATTCATTTAAGGATTTTATTATGTAGATTTCAAATTAAACTATTGCTATTTTTATACAGGTGAAAAAAAAAATGTTCTCGCTCAGTGTTCATTTTTAAATTTAACTTTCTCAACTTGTCGAAAATTCTAATCCAAAAATAATGATTACGTTTCAGTGTGCGCTAGTAGCGCCATCCCTCTTATTCCTGGGGACAATAGCCACTATGTGGAAGGCGAGAGCCGCTACTTCTGGATGCCCGATGGTGAAGGCGTCCCCCAGTTAGTAGACCTCGAAGAACCCGTGGATGAGGCACTTCTGGCAAGCAGAAATGGCGCCAACAACCAGTACTGGCTTTTCACTAGGTAATTCTCGATTTTTATTATGATAACGTGTTATTTTTAATTTGCAATGATTTAATATACATACCTGCTTGTCATAACGGGATCCTTTTTTTACTTAAAAGTAAAAATACGAGTACATCATGGCAAGGATTTACCGATATATAAACAAATATTATAACAGGTGTTCAATTAAGCACTCCTTAAAACATAGGAATGGTTATTCACAGTATATTGTTCCGGTTTAGCCACAAAACAAGTGTAAGGTCCTATAGGTCCTGATGAAGATTAAAAAATAACATGAACATGACACAAGCCGATTATTGGATGTATTACTTACTTTAAAATCTTATTTACTTTACAGGCAGAACCCCACCAACCCTCAAGTTATTGTCAATGGCAACGCTAACACTATCTGGAGTTCCAACTACAACGGCAACCGTGGCTTGAAAGTCATCGTCCACGGATGGAACAGCAACGGAAACACCGCAATGAACCCTCTTATCACCGCTGCTTTCCTCGCAGTTCAGGACGTCAACGTCATCGTTGTTGACTGGCGTGCTCTGGCTAACTCCAACTACCTGACCGCTACCAATGGTGTTCCCGGCGTTGGACAGTTCCTCGGAAACTTCCTCGTGTGGCTCATCAACACCGCCGGTGGTAACTGGAACAACGTCCACTTGGTGGGCTTCAGTTTGGGTGCTCACGTCGTTGGTAACGCTGGTCGTCAGGCTGGCGGTCGTCCCGCCCGCGTTACAGGTATTTTCATTTAAACTGTTCATCTTTTCAATCATATTAATGCTGTAGGAATGTGATATTAGATAGATGATTAACCACCAATAATTGTTTTTACAGGTTTGGACCCTGCCGGACCCAACTGGGGTGGAAACTCCAACGCTTTGAACACGAACGCCGGCATATATGTGGAAGCTATCCACACTGACGGTGGTCTCCTCGGTATCTTCGACCGTATTGCCAACGCTGACTTCTACCCCAACGGAGGCAGGAACCCCCAGCCCGGTTGCTGGATCAGTACCTGCTCCCACGGCAGGGCGCCTGAACTCTTCGCTTCCAGTGTCCGCACCAACCACTTTGTCGGAAGATTGTGCTCCAACATCCAACAAGCCCAGAACAATCAGTGCTCTGGTGGCGCTCTTAACATGGGTAACGGCGTCATCTCAAAACGAGGGTAAGTCTTTAATAGCATTTTGATAACTTAATTTTAATACTGTTTGCGGTTTAAGAAATTTATTTCGCTCAAAAAGAATACAATTCTTCACTCCTATGAGGAAAAAAAATAAACTTAATTATTATTAAGTGACGCTTGGTAATAAACTAAAATTAAGTTATAAGAACGGTAAAAAATTTATACAATATTCAGGTGGTGCTTCAATAGCCTTTTAAAAGTTGGAATCGATTCTTTGATTACTTTAGGTATGGGGCCGTCCATTAATCACTTGATGTTTTTTTAGCATTTTTTAACCCCTTCTTCCCCCATGGTGATACGTGGTGATGTTTAAGACTAACGCCCCAACCCCCACCCAAAATCACGTGTATATTTAGTACCTACAAAGAATCTTAAATTTTTTAGAATATTTTCTTTAAATATAGGTATAAAGTATAATCTAATTTTAATCTGAAATTAAGGACCATGGCAAAAATGTCTAGACAGAAAGGTTGCAGGTTGTTTTTGACTGACATAAAAATAATATTACACGTGCAATAACACTCCACGCCGCTTTTCGGTATAGAAATCGCGCGTTTGACGAAAAAAAATACACGTGATATCACCTCACCCCTCACCTCACACCTCTCTCCCCCCTTGTGGTATTTCGTGATTTTTGCTAAACCCCTTCCCCCCTCTCTTTCTTTCACGTGATTAATGGACGGTCCCTATAGATTTATAGGGTTCTGCCCTAATTAATATATCATTAATGGTAATTTGGATCTTCGCTTCGCTAGTTAGATGGATCAAAACTAACATTTTTCAAGGGTCGTAAACTTAAAAGTTGATTTTATATCGTTAACCGTAATGAACAAATATTTTGAAGATGAAGCTAAAATGTTGATAGTGAAAGGTCTAAAGTCTAACCTAACCCTATGATTTCTCTAACAATTTTAACTTTTGTTTACAGAAACGGTATCTACGGTCTTACCACTGGCGCCAGCTGGCCTTTCTAAAGGACATGATTATCACGACGAACTATTATGACAATTAAAGGTTTATTTATTAAGATTTCTTTATTTTGCTCTGAATTATCCTCATGATTTAGAGTGGTGAATGTGGCTATGCTACTTGTTAAATACCTAAATATGGTGACAGGGTGGAATTATGGATAGGAGAAGGTAAGGGAAGGCCCAAGAAAAGATAGATCGATTGTGTGAGGCAAGATACGAAAGAAAAGTAAGTGAGTGGCGATTGAGAGAGAAGAAATAAACAAGAAAACGTATTGCACCGATCCCAATTAACAAGGGATCGGTTTGGGACAAGAGCAGGAAGATAATGATATAGGTCAACGAGAAAGCATCTAGTAAAGATTTCATCTGCACAATGCATAGTTGTATACCATCCTTTTACATCGAAGACCTTAACAGGTTCACTGTTCGCTTAGGAGACAAAGAGGTTAAACAATCATCTAAGTCCATCTGTGGTTCATGTGACTATGAACTGGTTAAATTGGCGTAAGTATCAATAGCAAGCACCATATCCGCTATTCTCTTGTAGGTAACACAATATTAATACCTATAAGTAATTATCCTCTGTACGTATGACTGATTTGTATCTTTAATTTTATGATAGCAAGTACCTAAATTATTATTAGGCGTCCAAACAAACGATTACTGACATTCACGTCAGTGACACGCGTAAGATTAGATTATTTTCATGACACTCCAGAATCACGCTTAAATAGACCTTTCTCATGATAAAAGTTGAGAAAAAGAAAATACTAGTTATTTGTGCCGAGTATGCGTACGAGTATATTGTGTATAATCAATTAAGAACCATAGCTGTCACTCAGCATAATGCTGGGGCTAAGTTCTTCTCCTTCCTCATTCTTCTTCTTGTTGTGTGTCAATGGTACAGTACCTACAGTAAAACTTTGGTTCCCCAATTCCACGGCACCGTGGCAGCGCATAGATTACTATGACTGCAGGTTTTGAGGCACAGAGAGCAGGAAACTTGATAAGTTGCAATCGGAGCGTTCGGTATTGATAAGCTAATAGTTTCTAGACTTTATCGTTATGCGACACGCTGATCTTTGGCAGGTGGCACAGTGACCTTACTTACACAATTACATATGCACTGATCGAAAGCCTCGGTTAGCATACAACTATAAATTTCTTTATTTTTCTGGTTATTAATAAAAACACGACATATTCCCCGTGGCTTCGCTCCCGTGGCCCACCTCACATGACCTGTTAAATTTTTCGGTATAAAAAATAACCTATGACACTCAACAATAGAAAGCGACATTTCTAAGTTTCTATATGTAGAAAGAATTTCCGAAACCGGATCACTACTTTTAGACACATCAAACATACAAAACGTTTTGGGAAAACTTTTATTATGCGTACAGCTAAGGGGTGGAATTCCCTGCCGGAGTCTGTGTTTCCTGATAGCTACAATCTAGGGGTCTTTAAGTCAAGAGTGAATGGGTTATTTCTAGACAAGCTTGTTTCACCGTCGACTACATCTTCGCTTACGTTACGCTTACTAAGTGTGATATAGTAATCCTTTCCGAGTGCTGGTTAAGTAAAGTGACAGATATTCCTGTATTAACTGGCTTTACCTCAGCTAGATCCTCATTTAACAACCAAAATGATGGGGTGGTAGTTTATGTGAATTCTGGTGTGACTCATAAGTTAGTTGATCCGGTTTTCCAGGACGCTGTCTTATTTTGAGGCTAGGTCTAGATACAGCTATTGTTGCAATATACCGTTCACCCTCAGTCAGAAATATAGACAATTTTCTTTACTCTTTAAATAATATTTAAGAATCCCTGGCGTCAATAACAACTGTTGTAGTGATTGGAGATTTAAATATAAATATTAGACCAGATAATAATGACCCAAACTCTGAAGAATATTTAAATACAATGGCTTTCCATGGGCTTCTACCTGCCCACGTTCTCTCTACTCGCATTGAAAACTGCCTGAACCATGTCTTTTTAAAAACAGACAGACCCTCCACAACTTTGGTTCTGGACTCGTACTTTACTGATCATGCACCTATCCTGTTTTGCACTGAACGAAACCCTCTTAAAGCTACAAAACCTAAAAGTATGAAAAGGCATTTAAACTTACAAGATATTATTAGCTGCTTAGAAAAATCCGATTTCTCAGGTGTTTAACTAGTACAGATCCCAATCAAAGTGCGGAAAAACTCATCTTCATTATATCAGACGCAATAAATCAACACAGTACACTAAACAAAGTCCCTAACAGGAAGCAGACTATTAAACCATGGACGACCACTGGCCTCCTGAGGTGCGTGCGAAATCGGGACCAACTCCATAAAAAAGCAATGCAAAATCCTAAAGACCTTACTGCTAATCTAATATATTCTAGATACCGTAATTACTGTAACAATTTACTGAAGACTATTAAACGCAATTTTGACCAAAAAGAACTCCTGAAGGCCAACGGCAACCCCAAAGCAACTTGGGACGTCATAAAAACTATCAGTTACAAGAACACTTCACCCATAAGTAGGTCAGGAGAACTCCTTAATATGTGCAGCGATCCAAACTCCTCTGTCAATGCTATAAATAAGTACTTTGCAAACTTTGGAGTGGATCTTGCTAGGCAGGTTGCACAGGGTCAGCGTGTAATTCGCGCAAACTTTGAATTTGACAGCTTAATAAATCCTCAAGGTAACTCATTCGTATTACTAGAAACTAATTTCTCAGAAATAGAAAATGTAATTATGGAATTAAAAAATAATTGTGCAGTAGGTCACGATGGAATACCAGCCTCAGTTATTAAGTCGGCCAAACATGTACTTCTTCCATCAATAACGCATGTCTGTAATTTATGCATCTTAAAAGGGATTTTCCCCGACACTTTTAAGAAGGCATTAGTGACACCGGTATTTAAGGGTGGAGATGGTGACCGTGTCGAAAACTATAGGCCTATATCTGTACTCACCACACTGTCCAAAATTATGGAAAAGGTCCTGAACAAGATATTGCTTAGGTATCTTGAATGCAACAACATAATTGCGCCAAACCGGTTTTAGGAGAGGCGTATCAACAGAGGATGCTGTTCTTGAACTGTCAAGCCAAATTGTTAAGAATCTTGATTCTAGGACTAAAACTATAGGTATATTTCTTGATTTAGCCAAGGCTTTCGACACGGTCTCTACTCCGATCCTTCTACGTGGTTTAGAAAGCTTGGGAATAAGAGACATCGCTCTAAACCTTTTTCGAGACTATCTAACAAACCGTAACCAACGAGTTAAGGTAGACAACTACATCAGTCGTGATGAGAATCTAACCTTTGGCGTACCACAGGGCAGTGTGCTGGGTCCCACCCTTTTTCTTCTATTTGTAAACAGATTGTGCCAGCTGTCAATCCCAAACTTCAAGATACTCGTGTATGCAGACGACACTGCGCTTATCATAAGTAGAGAAACATGGGAATCTGCTCACCACGTAGCCGAAAATGCTCTTGGTATAGTGATGGATTGGCTTTCACTGAATTTACTCACGTTAAACGTCTCTAAAACCCACTATGTCCCTTTCTCAGCGAACTCTGCTACACAGCCTAGTATGCCAGACGTTAAAGCCCATAGTTGTCACCCTACACTGACCCCTTGCAGCTGTCCTACTATAAAAAGAAGCTCTTGTGTTAAATATTTGGGGGTGTACATCGATAACATATTGAGTTGGCATAAGCATATCAGTGTGACAGTTGCGCGTGTTCGTAAGCTGATGTTTCCCATGAAAAAACTAAGAGGAGTAGTTGCCGACCGACTATTAAAATTTATTTATTTTGCCTTGGCTCAGTCACTTCTTACTTATTGCATATCTGTCTGGGGTGGTACACTTAAAACGTATTTACTTCGACTCGAGAGGGCACAAAGAGCTTTCTTGAAAGTCATGCTTCACAAACCTTATCGGTATCCGACTACCCAGTTCTATAAAGACGTATCTGTACTCACTGTCCGACAGCTCTGTGCACTCAACATCACTTTACGAGTACACTCATCGTAGACCTATGACCCAAGGTTACTGGAGCAAAATAAACGACGTAAAGATCCTGTATGCCTACCTGTCACCACCAAAACTGCTCTGGCGAGGCGAAGCTACCCGTGGCTTAGCAGTCACCTTTATAACATTATAAACGAAACCTGCAACGTATATCCCTTACCTAGATTTAAATGTAAAACTGTAGTTAGTAGTTTTCTCCAAAGGTTAACGTACGATGAGACTGAACAACTCTTTGCAAAAAAATCTTACTAACGCATCTAAAAACAGATTTAAAGTGCATCTTTATTACATATTATTTTATACTGTCTAATATTCCAAACACACAACCAAACACACACACACACTCACACATAAACCACACACACACACCCACACATACACCCATTCGTTGCTTACATAAATTTTAATAAGTGTTAAGTACTTATATTAAACTAAGTTTATGCTTACCAAAACTCCTACAAGGTGTAGCGAATTGTAAATGAACTGTAAGAGGAGGGTGTCTGTGTCTGTAATACAGTTTATACTAGCACAGATACAGACGTTCATTCTGTCTCAAATAATGCATAGTTTTGTACATCATATATTGGCGTTTTTTTTTTTTTTGTTTTATTTTAGATGGAAAAATTGTATTTGGGTTTTTTGTTAATAAACTTTTTTTATTTTTTTTATTCTATAATTGTTTACTTAGGAGAGTTGATTAAACGTGGGCAAGTATGTTCATCATAGAGTTTTAATATTCAATTCCAGAAAATGTTAATTTTACACACAGTCAATAACATATACGGTGCATATCACGCCATCTAGTGAGATTTATTTAAACCAAATTTTCGTTCTTAGCGCTGAGACCCCGTGAGATAGTAGTCAAGCGCGTGGGTATAGACAATAAAAATAATCAATTTTACTTTTTTTAATAATAGTTAAGATATTTTGTTTTTAACTAGAACTCAAGAGTGAAAATAGATCTATAACATTGATAATACCGAGTGCACTCGGAATATATAATTTGGAGCGTTACAGAATTAAAGAACACTTAACACCATTTAAACGTATAATTTGATCACAAAAGAAGAATTCACCGAAAGTATATACCTATATCACAGTTAATATAATACTAGCATAAAGATGCAAAGAAACCGTGCCGACGTAACTAGCGTTTTCCGTCTGATTAAACTAATTTTTTTTTGTACATGGAACGCATTCGTTTCCGTTCCACGGCGATAGATAGATGGTGTTAGCAGCGACTTGCAAGTAAAAGGGTTTACTTGGTTCGTGTTTTTTTTTTTTTTTAATACTGTGACGATTTGTTTTATAGTAGCTTCTCTTGTTTTTACAGTTTCTTTGCACCAAAATGTGTTACAATACAAATCTTAACAATCGAGAGGAATTCCTCAGAAATTTAACCGCGCCATCTATTGGCATCTATTGTAAATGATCCGTTCAAATAATCTTTGAAATGTGAATTAAGACCCCAATATCCCATAATTTTGAGCTTAAGAGAGTTGATTAAACAAGAACATATATTTTTTATGTTCAATTCCAGAAAATTATAATTTTACTCACAATTCAATAACAAACCGGTACATATCGCGCTATCTACTGAGATTTATTTGAACCAAATTTTCTTTCTTAGCGCTGAGACTAAATCTAGGCCCCGTGCCTATATATTCCAAAGGTAATTATAGAAAAGCCGCGGTTAAAATAGCAGATGTAATTTTATGGGAGTGGTGCCAGGGGGGAGCACCCATCTCCTCCCTCCTCCACTACCCCTCCCCCTCTCCTCCTGCTGATACTAGATTTATACCAAATAGTTCAACCTTTCTAAACGGCGCGCCGACTCGCAAAAAAATTTACTATCTGTCACAACGAAAATTTGACCTAATTTTGCCTAATCGAAATATGAAAATATTAAATAATCCTCTGATTGATTTTGATTAGGGGATATCACTACTACCAATTTATTCGAATAAGCATAATGATTAGGTAGCATACAAACATGTAAAATTAAAATCAATATATTGAATTATAGGATATGTAAGTAAACCGGGAATAGTTACACTCATAACCATTAGTAACCGCGTTTCGCTCGCAGCATAGTTGTTTACACTAATGGTAGAGGGCTTACTTTACTCCCATAACTAGTGCCAGGAGCTCGCTTTTTACCGTGTGAAAGTGCGTTCATCTCACTCGTGAGGTAGGTATTCTCAATCGATTAACGCTTCCCCATTCATGAGCTTGCTAATCTCGCTATTCATGTAGGTACTCGTTTGTAAGTTCGGAACATGTCTTGTTTAGGGCTCGCTCGTCTCGTAACTGTGGCCGCTACAGTAGCATAATAATAATTTAGGGAACCCTATCTTAGGCTGCGTTGCTACCAGAGATGTGCTAGGCCCCTGAGCGGTGCGAGGAAGCTTAGCGACGCTGTGAAACGGTGCGCAAATGGACGGTGCGAGGATGTGTAGCGGGCTTGTTTCAGATGAGGTGTGGTGAGACCGGAGTGCGTGCGCCACTGTCAGAGTGCCCACCAGTGTTTCCGTTGTCAAAGTCGCTAGACCACACATTCCTCGCAACACATTCCTCGCACACATCCTTTCTTGTTTTGTATGTACAAAAACCTCGCGCGGCTAAGCCGTTTCCAGTACAGCTGCGCTGAGAGAACCTAGGTAAATACAAATTCGTTTATTGTCACAATTAGTATACGTGTTTGGAGACTCCCTTTAAGCAAACAATGCCTTTATTAGGAGAATCCGCTCTTCTTTGCCGTGTTTACTTAGCTGTGAGTTACTATTAGGAGAACCAAAAATTCGAAGACATGTGACATCCACCAACCCGCACTGGGCCCGCGTGGTGGATTACGGCCCACTCCCTCTCACAGAGAGGAGGCCTGTGTCCCAGCAGTGGGAACATTAATAGGCTGATGATGTGATGTGAGTTACTATAAAATAAAGTACTGTGATGTGACACTTCAGATTATTTAGTATATTTTTTTGTTCATTAATTAAGTATTAAAAAAATCAATATTTCTATTTTTTTTAATAAAAAAATAAATAAGTACAAATTTCTGTTGGAGCTTTTTCAAACGTGTGTGAAGTTAGCATCTGAATTGCTAGCATCTCACAAATACACACCACATATAATGGCTATCCGCATAGTTCTACAGTTCTTGATAAGTTTTATCAATAGTTACGTCGACTATCAAAATCGCATTTTGATAAAATGAGATTCTAACTTCGCAAAACAATTTCTCAAAATTGACCTTGTAGGAATTGGAAGCAAAATAGTTCTGAATTCTGTTGATAGTTCTATGTTTGAACCCAAATTAAATCACTAACAATTGTTATAAACGAAATATCCGTACAGTAGTGAGATGCTGAGGTATAACTGGGAGTTCTGGTTGGTATAAAACATATGAACGATTAGGCTGGGAACTCCTTGGTTTCTAAAACTCCTTTAAATGGACTTTATAAAAGTATACTAGCCAGAACTCTCACTCAAGTATCAGCAGAACATATTTTTTTTCACAGCTCATTATAAAAAATCAAAGAAAATGTTAAGGGGTACTGAGCGCCGGTAACTCTCCGTTTTTAGGGTTCCGTACCCAAAGGTTAAAACGGGACTCTATCGCAAGGTTAAGACGAATCGATTGACGTATGAATCATCAAAATCGGCCAACGCGTTTGGTCTCTGGAACGCCACATAGGAACAACCATATATACATACATAGACTGAAACACATTACCACGCTTCGGCAGTCGTGTAAAAAGATAGCCTAAAACTTTAAATCAAAATTCACAGATTACTGCTCGAAGTAAAATGTATACTCCGATCAGTATTCTATGAACTGATGCCAAACCATAGCTGATTATGAACTCTCATTGTTTTAAGAATAATGTACAAATTTGTTTTGTATTTCGTTATTTAATCATTTATTTAGTCAGATAAGTTACAATCAATTCTTTATCGCTTAAATTTTCAACCATATTAACGAGATAATTTAATAATGGATATGCCCCAGGGTCTATGGATGAACAGCCAAAGTTAACATGATAAGATTATATTTTCTTTTTTTGGTTCTCAAGGAATATTAAAGGCAAAGCAAGGTATAGATTCGTATAGCATCGTTCATTGTGTTTAATAAATATAGTAAATTAAAACTGCAAAAGCTTTTACATAAATAATTTTAATTTCAAATCAACTTTCAAAATAAACTTACATAAATGAACAAAACAAATAGCTTTTAAGGTTTATTCTTTGTAAACCTCTCTGTTTTAAGTTTTTAGGTGGTAGTCCTGCAGGCGTTATAGAATTTAGGAATTCTACAGGATAGTTTAAAACATCATTATGATCGTCCTCAACCACAGCGTCAGATGTGGCAGCCCACGTTTCTGAAATTCAATAGTGTAAAACCACGCACTCGGTATTCCAAAAATATTTTGTGATTTGTCCAAGGCATTTGATTGAGTTCTTCATGAAACGCTAATCAGGAAACTCCGCCACTACGAGATCCGGAACAGCGCTCTGGCTCTTCTTACTTCAAGGATTCAGAACGGTGTCGTTAATGGAAAAAGATCGCCCGGATCTATAGTAACAATGGGAGTCCCGCAGGCCTCAATTCTTGGCCCTTTCTTGTTTTTTATTTATATTAATGACTTGCCTTACCTCATAAAGGATAACCATGATATAGTGTTCTTTGCGGATGATACTTCACTTTTGTTTAAACTTAAACGTCAGCAGCTGGTTACTGACGATGTAAATAGCGCGTTCTCAAAAGTAGTTCACTGGTTCAATGTTAACAATTTACTTTTAAATGAAAAAAAAACCGAATGCATTAAATTTACCCTACCTCACGTTAGGCAGGTGAAAACTGCTGTGATGATAAAGGGCGAAGAATTGAATTCTGAAAATAGCACAGTATTCTTAGGCCTAACTTTGGATGCTAAGCTTCAGTGGGGCCCACATATAGATAAATTGTCAAAGAAGCTAAGCTCCGCAGCATATATGCTGTTAGAAAAATTCGTAATTTAACTGACAAAGAGACAGCCCGTTTAGTATACTTTAGCTATTTTCATAGTGTAATGTGGTATGGTATTCTGTTGTGGGGAAATGCCGCCGACATCCAGACTATCTTTGTTTTGCAGAAAAGAGCTGTTCGATCAATTTATAAATTAAGCCCGAGACACTCTCTCAGAGAGAAATTTAAGGAGATTAATGTAATGACTGTGCCTTCTCAGTATATTTATGAAAATCTTTTATGTGCCCATAAAAATATTAAATTGTGTAAAAAATACAGTGATATCCATAACATAAATACTAGGAACAAACACAAATTTGTAGTACCTACAACAAGGCTCAAGAAAATAGGTTCGATTAGATGTCAATGTGTACGCTTTTATAATAAGCTTCCAAGCCACGTACAATATTTGAGTTAATAAATTCAAATCATTAAATAAACGTAAGTTGTGCCAGAAAGCGTTTTATAACATTACAGATTACGTTGAGGACAAAAAGGCTTGTGATTGAGCTGCTCCAATTAATATAGTATTTTTTTTTTTGCACCGTGAATTTTTTTTTTTCTTGCAATTACAAGAATATTTACTTTTTAAAGTATTATATTATTTTATATAAATTATTGCGAATGTGAAGACCATGTGGAACATTCTTTTATTTTGATTTTTATTTTAATTTATCTTAGTTTTTAATCATGGTCTGGCAGTTTGAGTATTAAACTTCGAATGGAATAAAATAAAATGGCGGATAAAGGCGGACAATTTTGTTTTGATATGATTGGCAATAGCCTTAATTTCATGTATTTAATATAAATTTAGCTCGACAAGACCAGACACTTAAGCAAAAACACTATTATAGCAAAATTATGAGGGAAAATACTTTTTTATAAAAAAATACTACCGACTTCCGAATAAGAAAACTACAAAGTGAAAATAACATTATTTTTGGGATTCGGTGTCTTTGGTAGGTACCAATTTTTTGCGTTATGGTTCCGTATTAGGAAACCCGAATGCACCGTACGCTAATAAAATACATTGACTGCCGTACACGTCCGTTTTTTTCGAACGGAACATTTTCTGTACGTACGTATCGAATGCCAGCCAGCGCGTTCGTGAAAATTCCAAACAGGAAAAAACTAACGTCTGCGGTAGTTTCACGGAATTCCGAATCTGTATTCCGTATTCAAAAAATCGAACGCGGAAAACGTACGTATGCGGCCAGCCTTAGACATGTTTAACATAGCTCGTATACATATAATAGAAACAGACAACAATAAAATTGTATTTTTAAATGTGGTACATACTTTACTAGGCAAGAGCGTGTAGCAGTTTTATGGCGGCCAATTGTCAGATTTGGATGGGGCCATTGACCTTGACCCGTCACAGGGGGACCAAGGGTCCAAGGTATACACGGGGTCGTCTGGCGCCCATGTTCTGGTTTGGTGACTGGGGTGGTCACGGAGTACAGTGACGGGAGTTACCGCCCAGAGGACGGTCCGGTGACGGACAGCCGCGGGGGGTTCACGGTGACTGCAAACGCGTGCCCGTGTTCCCGCCATAATCGGCACAGGGGGACACCGTGGAGTTTTAGTGTGTTGGAGTCCCACATAACTGCACTATCTCCCCGTGGTAGTGCAGTATGCATGAGCAATTATCCAAGAAAAAAAAAATGTACACCGAAATAAATGATTGAGACTTGCGAATTTTGTTTTACAAGCAACAAAACATAGCTTTGCTATTTGCTGCTTTATTTCTATTAAAACTAATAAAATGTGAAAAGTTCAAATTAGTATAAATTCGCCCAGCGCACCCTGGACACTCGGTAACGCAGTCTGTCTAACTAATCCTTTCACTACGATGGCAAATTCAAACGGTTCTCCTTAGAGTCAAATAACAAAAACAACTCCTCTGAGGCCACCCACTACAACTGCATTTTGGAAGACAATGCTCGCCACTTACGCCCCCATCGCTGTGCTGGGACCAAAACATTTAAAGACTTTTCCATCAACTCGATAATGTTTAAGCTCGAATAACGCATTGGAGTGGGCGGAATCGTTGGCAGTACCGGTCCGTAGTCCATACGGCGCATGCGCGCGGGGGAGTCTATTTTGTGTTAATGCAGAAGTATTTTCGACGTTTTGTAATCTAAAGTCAAATTAGATTCGAGCAAGCTATGGTCAAGCGTTTTTGCCATACCTATTATTGGAAACAAATATAGCAGCTCACAATGTTAGCACCCATTGATATTAATGCTAATTTTTATCCGTGCTGCTAGGCAACTGGGCTTATCCTAGTTGTAAACGACCCTTTGTGCCTTTTGTCCTTGTTTATTCTGTCTCCTGCTTGATATGGAGGGCAGTGGAAAAAAATATTTTTTCTAACTCTTCTGTTATTCTTTTCTGATTAATTTCGTTGCGGGATCCAAGACACTTAAATTCATTCTGCGAGACTTGCGTGTAAAACAGCCGCTGATGCGATTTTGACCGTTTACAACCGTTGTATTGCGGAGGGCGTATTTCCTCGTATATGGCGACGCGGATTTATACGAATCATCCCGAAAAATGGCGACAAGCCCCCGGACGACCCTAAGTCGTACCGGCCCATAACATTACTTCCTTCTTTGGGAAAACTCCTGGAGCGCCTTATCGTTCCACGTTTGCTACCGGACGGACCAAAATTTCATAACAATCAATTCGGTTTCACTACTAGGAAATCTACCGTAGATGCGGCCCTTACTGTTAGGCAAATAGTTAATACATCTGAACATAAGTACGTAATTGGGATTTTTCTAGATATTTCTGGGGCTTTTGATAACGCATGGTGGCCAATGCTACTACTTAAAATGAAAATTCGGGGCTGCTATAGAAATATATATAATCTAGTTTACTCTTACTTTTTAAATGGTTCCGCGAAACTCAAACTCGGCCATCATTCCATGTCGAAGTCTCTCACCATGGGATGTCCTCAGGGTTCGGTTATTGATCCGCCTTTATGGAATTTAGGCTTTGATGATTTCCTCGCGATTCCTCTTCCAAGCGGCTGTTCATTAACCGGTTACGCGGACGACGCTCTTCTGCTCATTCAATCAAGTACTCGAGCTGGACTCGAGAACTTGGCTGACACTTGCCTACGATTGGTATCTCAGTGGGGCGATCGAAACCGCCTGACCTTTGCTCCGCACAAAACTTATCAACTCATTTTGAAGGGTAACCTTAAATCGTGTCCTACTATTAAATTTAATAACGTTCCCGTAAAAAGGAAGCAGTCCGTGTGCTATCTTGGTCTCGTGTTAGAGAGGAATTTTGCATTTATATGTAGATCATATTAAAATAGTCGGCGAAAAAGCAAAAAAAAATTTCTATGCCTTAACGAGAATATCTAAATCTACGTGGGGTCTGTCTTTTTTAACTTTAAAAACTATTTATGGGGCTACTTACTTGGGTTGTATTTGCTACGGGGCGCCAGTTTGGGCTGATAGGGCCACCATAGGGGCGGTGCGACGTAAGTTGCTTCTGAGTCAGCGTTTGGCTTTGATATTCTTATGCAAAGCGTACAGGACGGTTAGTACTGAGGCCTTACCGGTACTTGCTGGCGTACTTTCGGTCAACTTTGAAGTGCAGCGACGTGCTGCAATGTACTATTTCGCACGAGAGACCACGGACGCGAACTTTTTAACGCGGAGTGACCGTGAGAAAATCTCTAGATTATTTAAACCACCTATTGACGTCTGGGAGGAACTTTTATCCGAATGGCAATGTAGGTGGGATAATTCCATCAAGGGCCGACATCTCCACCAATTCTTTCCATCCGTTCGCGTTCGGCTGGCCAGGACGTGGCTGGAGGTGGATCACTGTGTTGCCCAATTTCTCACAGGGCATGGTAACTTTAAAAGTAAATTGTTTTCCTTCAAGCTCGTTGCCTCGCCTTTATGTCAGTGTTCTACATCTGACTGCGAATATGTACAATCTGCACATCATATCTTATGGGAGTATATTCTTTGGCAGAATGAACGTAATATTATGTTGAATAATGTAGAGGCTACCTCAGGAGTTGTTTACTATACGGACCTTGTGGAAACTAGAACAAATTTCCGTGCGTTCAAGCGTTTTTGCCATATTGGAATCAAACATAGCAGCTCACAATGTTAGGACCCATTAATTATTAATTCTTATTTTGATCCTTGTTGCTAGGCAACTGGGCTTATCCCAGTTGTAAGCGACCCTTTGTGCCTAGTGGCCTTGTTTGTTCTGTCTCCTGCTTGATATAGAGGGAAGTGGAAATTTATGTGTTTTCCTACTCCTCCGTTATTCTTTTCTGATTAATTTCATTGCGGGATCCAAGACAGTTAAATTCATTCTCCGGGACTTCGTCGAGCTTCATTGCCTCGGCGCTTTTCTGGTGGTCGCCACTGTTGATTCTGGCTTTCAGGAGTTGCAGTGGTTTGGGAATAGTGCGGTGGGTTTTGTCTTCGAGACTTCGTCGAGCTTCTTTGCCTCTGCGCTTTTCTGGTGGCCACCACTGCTAATTCTGGCTTTCAGGAGTTGCAATGGTTTGGGAATAGTGCGGTGGGACCGTCCATAAAAAAAAACGATTCGAATGCCAAGCAAATTCCGCTACCCGATCAAGCCGCTAGAAGCGCGTAAAAATAGAAAACAGAAGAGGAGAAAGAACGCCGCCTTGATGTCTATTATCTTATAGAAATATGACATTACTTATTTTATTTTGTCGATATCCATCTAAAAAGTCAATATTCGACCCGGCTACATCACTAATTGAGTAGCGTAGAACTTACGAGAACGAAATAGTGAATACCTCAGATTAGAAGTGAATACATTCGGAATTTTTCAAATTTCGAAAGAGAAATAAACAAGGAACGTGCGCGCGAGAATCCAGGAACGAACCATACCATTCCCCGTGGCTCTAACGCGCATTCGTATCGGCTCCTTTCGCAATTGACGTCCTTAATATAGATTATTTATTGCAGCTTATTTACGTTGGTTGTTTGTTCCTATCATTAGTAACTTGATTTTACTTTTTGGTAGTTGAGTAGGTTGTTTGAAAATACTCATCCTAAAATATTTGTTTTCGGTTTGTAAATATTCGGAGATTTTAACGAAGACTATCTCCGTAACGGCTATACTGCAGTATTCAAATTATTAAGTGACGCTGGGTATCTTTATTACAAACGCTTGCCTCTACCCGCGGTGGTACTCAAAGAGATAATATTTTTTATAACTTAACTTGTGAAGTTGGATTTTATAGCTCCTTTTTCAGTTACCATCGTCCCATGTGGGTCGATTTTAGACGTTGTGAGCCGCTGAAACCGTTTTAATGTTCATGTAACAACAAAAAGCCCTCTTCTTAGTCCGCAATATTATGAAACTACGGAACGCTATAACTGCGCGTGGCCCGACACGCACTTGGCTGTTTTTTTATTATATCGAGTACCTATCAATCAAATCTGCTTATCTTAGTCGTAATTAGCCGTTACCATGCTCATTGAACATTTTACACAAGATCAGTTGATTGTTAGGTAAGATTACCAGGCTTATAAATACTAATTCGTCTTCACCTTATTTAATTCTGCCTATAGCCATGAAGTTTCTAGTAGTGTTGGCTGCGTTGGTCGCACGTAAGTGTTAAACTTTAATTTGATTTCACATTATTATGTTAGACATTATTTATCAACGCAAAGACTCTACAAGATACAGAAATCATTTTGGCTTGCAATATAAAAACTTTTTAACAAATTTATTAAACCGATTTCTAAAACAAAACACTAAAAACCGTGCACATTTTTTTTCGGTTTTTTGACTGATTTCGGTAAAAAAAAATTTTTTGGTTTGTAGTGTTTTGGATCAGAAGTCGGTTTAACTTTTTTGTTAGAATAAAACATTCTCCAATCACACCAATATTTCACCAATATTTTACACTTTTTTGTGTTGGTACCTCATACTAACATGAAAATCACTTATAGGCAGAGTACATCTTATTTTAATTCCAATAAGCCCAAATACGACCAGGATACATTATTTTATTACGGAATTCTAGTGCCTACCTTCCGGCTGCATCATCAGGCGGTACCACTTTTATCAGTATCTACCATTTATTTACATGTATTTGCTTCATCATAGTCGCTGAACTATTCGAGATATCATAAGATACTCTTAATAAGGAACGAGAAGGAGTTCCGGTGGCCATCTGTGGTCTTCTTCATTAGTTCCACTTCACCAAATGATACTTTCTGAGTGCAAATGCTAGCAATGTTCTTGAAAATCGCTACATGTCTATAATATTTGAGGAGTTCACTAGATTTAAATGGGATCCCTTCATCATATTCTAATTTGGTGATAATGGGACCAACTCTAGAGTATACCATATAAAATAAAAATAAAAATGCAAATCCTATATTTATTTATTTATTTATCAGGAACAATTTACATTGTGTTTGATACATTACTTAACATTACATTACACTCATCATTATTAATAATATTAATATAAATTCTAATAGTAGATGCACATAAAAAAAAAATAAAAGAAATAAAACATAACCAACTAAAAACAATAACAATAAATAGCTTTTTTAAATTGAAAATTTCAATATTATTTCTAAATTACAATTCTTCTATTGAGTACAAGTTTATATACAACAGAAATGCTTTTAAAAGAGCTAGTGTATAACAAAATTTTTAAATCCGCCGGCAATCTATTAAATATTTGTACAGCTTGGTAATGTGGGCTATGCTTGATAATGTTGAAATTAGGTACAACTTTAAAAGTCCTTTCTACGAGTGTTTTCCCTGGCTATTCTTTCTTCCCCAGATTCGAATTCATGGACATATTTTTTTAAATTAACTATTGCTATTTTTATACGGGTAAAAAAAAATATACTCTCGCTCAGTACTAATTTTTAAATTTAACTTTCTCAATTTCTCAAGAAGTCTAATTAAAAATAATGATTACGTTTTAGTGTGCGCTAGTAGCGCCATCCCTCTTATTCCTGGGGACAATAGCCACTATGTGGAAGGCGAGAGCCGCTATTTCTGGATGCCCGATGGTGAAGGCGTCCCCCAGTTAGTGGACCTCGAAGAACCCGTCGATGAGGCACTTCTGGCAAGCAGAAATGGCGCCAACAACCAGTACTGGCTTTTCACTAGGTAATTATCGATTTTTATTGTGATAACGTGTTATTTTTAATTTGCAATGATTTGATATACATACCTGCTTTTCATAATTGGATCCTTTTTACTTTTATTTGAAAATGCGAGTATATCATGGCAAGGATTTACCGATGTATAAAAATATATTAGAGAAATTTCGAATGGTTATTCACAGTATAATGTTCTGGTTTAGCCACAAGACATATGTAAGGTCCTTTATGTCCTGATGAAGATTAACTAATAATAAATTTGTCATGAAAATAACAAATTATGAATACGACACAATCCGATTATTTAATGTTTTTCTTAATTTAAAATATTATTTACTTTACAGGCAGAACCCCACCAATCCTCAAGTTATTGTCAATGGCAACTCTAACACTATCTCGAGCTCCAACTACAACGCCGCCCGTGGCTTGAAAGTCATCGTTCACGGATGGAACAGCAACGGCAACACCGCAATGAACCCTCTAATCACCGCTGCTTTCCTCGCAGTTCAGGACGTCAACGTCATCGTTGTTGACTGGAATGCTCTGGCTAACTCCAACTACCTGAGTGCTAGCTATGGTGTTCCCGGCGTTGGACAGTTCCTCGGAAACTTCCTCGTGTGGCTCATCAACACCGCCGGTGGTAACTGGAACAACGTCCACTTGGTGGGCTTCAGTTTGGGTGCTCACGTCGTTGGTAACGCTGGTCGTCAGGCTGGCGGTCTTGCCGCCCGTGTTACAGGTATTTTTTTTTTTAAATTGTTCATCTTCTCAAACATATTAATGCTGTAGAAATGTGATTGTAAGTAGATGATTAACCACCAATACATATTTTTTCCAGGTTTGGACCCAGCTGGTCCCACCTGGGGTGGAAATTCGCTCGCTTTGAACACCAACGACGGCCAATATGTGGAAACTATCAACACAGACGGTGGTCTCCTCGGTATCTTCGACAGTATTGCCCACGGTAACTTCTACCCCAACGGAGGCAGGAACCCCCAGCCTGGTTGCTGGATCAGTACCTGCTCTCACGGCAGGGCACCTGAACTCTTCGCTTCCAGTGTCCGCACCGACCACTTCGTCGGCAGATTGTGCTCCAACACCCAACAAGCCGAGAATAATCAGTGCACTGGTGCCGCTCTTAACATGGGTAACGGCGTCATCACAAAACGAGGGTAAGTCTTTGATAACAATTTGATGATTTGATTTTAATTAATTTATTACTAACTAGCTTCTGCCAGCGGCTTTACCCACGTGAAAAGTGTTTTCTTATCCCAAGGGAACATTATATCGGGATGCTTATGTGCTATTCCAGACTATAATATATCTCTGTACCAAATTTCATCCAAATCCTTGCAGCCGTTCAGCGTGATTGAGTAACAAACATACATCCATAAACCCAAACTTTCATATCACACTTCACACTTATCCACTAATATTATAACGGCGAAAGTTTGTGAGCGTGTGTGTGTTTGTATGTTTGTTACTTCTTCACGCTCATACGGCTGGACAGAGATAGATATTAGTCAGGAATAGCACATAGGATAATTTTTACCCCGAGGATAATTTTTGACATTCACGCGGGCGATGCCGCTGGCAGAAGCTAGTTTATAATAATGTTTCAATCAATCAATCAATCAAGGTATTTATTTCAATTAAACTTTAGAAGTACTTTTGAATTGTCAAACAAAAAATTAATAAAAAGATGACTCTAGTTGCAAATTCGCAAGCGTCTGTAGGTCTCAATGGAGAAGAATTTGCAAGAAACTCCCCGGACACTCTTTTCCATCAGTTTTAATTACAAGTTTTTGGTTACATCATTCTTGTTGAAAAAATACATATATGTGAGAACGATGTAAAAAGACGTGTACGTAAAAGCGTCTAGAGTAACAAATAATTAAAAAAAAGCACTTTAACAGGCCGAGACAGCTAAGTTATGACCAATCCCAACTGATGGCGCCCGTTCACGAACATGACGCATGGATCGGCACCACTCAGCTCAACCATCATGAAGGGAACCGAATGATCCAACACATGTGCCACCATCAGAGAGAAATTAGAGAGAGCATGACACACTCAACTGCCAGGGCACACAGAAGTCAACGAACGACATATAGGTACAGTGAATGGTAGATTTATCTACAGTCGGAACATAGTACTCACACATGTGCTGTGCAATTATATAATACTAAAAGAAATTGAGTTTATACAATACAAAAATTTGCATACAGTCTTCAGCATGTCCAACAATACTTCGATACTTTTCTGCCCATCACTAATTGTTCTTGCGCCCTAGTGGCTGCGGAGCAGGACCAGCATTGAGCCAAGCATTTTTATCAGCGATGTAATCCCCCAACTTATAATATGCTTGCCTACATAGTGTGCGTTTTATACAAGTCTTAAATTTCGTCTCATTTAGTTGTAGAATGTGGGGAGGAATTTTATTGTAACATTTTATACAGTACCCCATAAAAGATGATGCTACTTTAGCCAGCCTGAAACCTGGTTGAATTAGTTGATCCCTATTTCTAGTAACATAATTATGTCTGTCACCGTTTTTACTAAAAAGATGTAAATTCTTTCTAACATACATGATGTTTTCATAAATATATTGACAAGGTACCGTCATGATGTTAATGTTCTTAAACAGTTCCCTTAGAGAATCGCGCCGGCGAAGATTGTATATCGCTCTGATGGCTCGTTTTTGCAGAATAAAAATTGACTCAATGTCTGCAGCCCTTCCCCATAGTAAGATACCGTAAGACATTATACTATGAAAATAACTAAAATAGACTAATCTTGCGGTATCGACATCAGTAAACTGACGCATTTTTCTAACAGCATAAGCTGCCGAGCTTAGCCGCCCCGCAAGTGATATTAAATGAGGCCCCCATTGCAACCTCGAGTCTAGCGTGATCCCCAGAAAAACCGTTTTATCGACGAATTCTAGCTTCTCCTTGTTTAATAAAATGTCACAATCATTACTTTTGACATTCGGCAAGACAAATTTTATGCACTTAGTCTTTTTAGCATTTAAAACTAGATTATTAGCTGTGAACCAATTTTGAACCTGTCGCAAGACGGTATTCACATCGTCAACGTTACTGGTACGTCTATTTATCTTAAAAATCAACGAAGTGTCATCAGCAAATAACACCATGTTTAGATTGTTTTTCAATAGATGAGGTAAATCGTTAATGTAGACTAGAAACAAGAAAGGACCCAAAATTGAACCCTGGGGTACCCCCATTTTCACGGTTAACCCGGACGAATTGACACCGTTTATTTGAACTAATTGCTGTCTATCATTTAAATAAGATTTAACTAAACTCAACGCTGATTGGCCTAGCCCGTAATGCTCAAGTTTCAAAAGTAATGTTTCATGATCAACGCAATCAAATGCTTTCGACAGGTCGCAGAAAACCCCTATGGCATCTTGTGCCTCTTCCCACGCTTCAAAGATATGTTTTAATAAGGTGACACAAGCGTCAGTCGTACAACGTCCTTTGGTAAAACCATACTGTTTATCGTGTAGGATGTTATTCGTATTAAAATGAATGAGCATCTGATTTAGCATTATCTTTTCAAATATCTTGCTGAAAACCGGCAGCACCGATACTGGTCTATAATTATTTGTGTCTTTACTGTTCCCGGATTTAAAAAGTGGTATAACCTTACTATGTTTCATTAGATCCGGAAAGACTCCTTGATCTACACACAAACGTGTTAGTACAATTGGAGGAACTCGTAGCTAAACAATAACAGCCGCACGGGTCGATCTTCACGGTTAAGCAACGCTTGCCGATGTCGGTCCGTGGATGGGTGACCATCTTTACATAGCGAATGTCTTCCGTGCCTCGGCTCTGTCTGTTCTGTTGGTCCCGGCTGTCATTTGAATATCTTTGACAGTTACGGGTAGTCAGAAGCGTAATATCTGAAATCAGTCTAGCCAAGGGGTATCGTGTACCCAGTTACTGGGTAGTGGAGGTCAGATAGGCAGTCGCTCCATTTAAAATACTGGCACTCAGCTAAATCCAGTTAGACTGGAAGCCGACTCAAACAATGTCGGGAAAAGACTAGGCAAATTGATACAAAATATTTCGTACATTACTTTTTGAGTAGACAGATTTCCTATGATTTCTCTAACAATTGTCTCTTTTGATTACAGAAACGGTATATACGGTCTTACCACTGGCGCCAGCTGGCCTTACTAAAGGACATGATTATCACGACGAACTATTATGACGAATAAAGGTTTATTTATTAACATTTCTTTGTTTTGCTTCGAATTATCCTCATGATATAGAGTGGTGGATGTGGCTATGCTAATTGTTAAATATCTAAGTATTGTGAAAGGATGGAAGTATAGGGAGGGAAGGCCCAAGAAAAGATAGAGTGATTGTGTAAGGAATGATACGAAAGAAAAGGAAGTGAGTGACGATTGAGAGAGGAGAAATAAACAAGAAAACGTATTGCGCCAATCCCAAGTAACAAAGGACAAGGGCAGGAAGATAATGATAATTAATAGGTCAACGAGAAAGCAATGTCCAACTATACAGTTGGACACCATCCTTTTTATCTCTGAAGTTGGCTCTGCGAACCATTGCGCAAGAAACAGTTTGTCATATATAGTTCTCGCCAAACTTCTTGCACGCCCTGAAGTTGGCTACAATGGCTGAGCAGTAGAAAATTTCATACAAAGCACCGTTTCATGCCTCGCGCATCCGTAAAGCCAACTTCAGGGCGGCCCAGAAGTTTGGCGAGAACTATACTCGTATACTGCTTAGAGTAAGCGAGATAGGACGACGAGACGAACGTAAGCGAGTGAAAAAGGCAGTTATACAATGCTATCTTCTACTTCAACATTGACACAAAAATAGCAACTGAGCAGGGTCTTGCAGCCATCTTCAGAGACACAATGATCCACTGTGACTACCATACATCGTAGAACTTAACAGATTCACTGTTCTATTAGGAGACAAAGAAGTTAAACAATCATCTAAGTCCATCTGTGGTTCATGTGACTATGAACTGGCAATAGCAAGAACTATATCCGCTCGTTTCTCGTGTAGTTACCACAAGATATGTAATAGGTAGATAATTATCTTCTGTACGTGTGATTGATTTGTATATTAATTTTATGATAGCTACCTAAATTATTATTAGGCCTCCAAACAAGCGATTACAGACATTCACGTCAGTGATACGCGTAAGATTAGATTATTGTCATGACACACCAGAATTACGCTTATATAGACCTTTTTCATGAAAGAAGCAGAGAAAAAGAAAAAATATTTGTGCCGAGTATGTCGATAATCATAAAAAACATGACTTTCGCTTAGCATAACGCTGGGGCTCGTGAGTCAAATCCTCCTCCTTCCTTCTTCTTCTCCTTTGTGTCAACCTAATGAGGATGAACTAATTAACTTCAGTTTAAACTTGGAACGTTGACTAAAGTCCATAAATATAGCTTTTAAAGGTTGTTATAACGCGCACGGAAGCAAAGTTTGAATTAATTTCTAATGCCGTAGAAGTACGATTAAATAAAAAATCTGTTTTTTTTTTCTAAAAAAAGTAGAATAACTATTTCCGAAACTTAAAACTCTGGTTGTTAAATCCCGTACCTATCTTAATCTACTATATTTGGAAAATATTCACAACAATACAAAAATGTAAATCGCAAAAAAACTATGAAATCTGACATATCGGACACTTCACGCCACACCAGTACCTCTGGTGACGATTTCATACGCGGTAGCCCCCATACCACGCCAACATCGCGCGTCGTCGTTGCCGCGTCGCGTCGGTGGCAGGGCATAGTTTACTTTTAGACTGCAGGTTTTGAGGCACAGAGAGCAGAAACTCGGTAAATTGCGATCTATTTCCTCATTCGCAGCCTTTGGTATCGATAAGGTAATTGTTTCTAGATTTATCGATCAGATAAATCTAAAACAACAAACACTGATCTTTGGCAGGTGGCATAGTGAACTTACTTACACAATCACAGATGCACTGATACCTCTACGATCCGAAAGTCTCGATTAGCATAAGATTTTAAATTTATTTTTTTGTTTCTGGACATCATATTTTATGTATTATTAACAAAAAATTTTTACCTTTCATAAAAATAGTTAAGATATTTTGTTTCTTTATCTCAAGAGTGAAAATTCAAAACCCACAGGGGTTCCAAATTGATTTTATATTGTTCAATTGGTTGTTTTATTAAACAACGTTGATAAACCGAGAGCACACGGAATGTATGATTCACTTATAGATTTATAAACTAATCCTTTGATTGATTTTGATAAAGGGATTTCACTCTACCAATTTATTCGAATCATAAAAAATAGGTAGTACTCGTGTACAAACATGATAAAATTAAAATCGATCTATTTAATTAGAGGATGTTGTGTAAGTAAACCATGAATAATTTACACTCATAAACTCATATCCAATAGAAATCGTCATCTTTTTATTTTATGGCTTTGCCCCCATCTCTGCCTGTGTCACCTCTGGGACGCTGATGGCGTCCTCCTCTGTAGACTCTGCGACCGTGGGCAAAGCCATCGGCGGTGGGATGTGTTCCGCTCTCGCCGGGAAGAGGGCTGCGACTACCTCCTCCAGCAGCTCGGGTTGGAGGCTCTCCGTAAGCGGGGGCGCGGCGGCTTGAAGTTTCCCTCAAACCGTTCGATAAGGGCGCCCCCACGGATCCCAACATCTCTTCCCTGGCTCGCTTCTTCGCCTCGCCGATGGCCAGCCGCAGAGTCTCCGTCGCCGCGCGGTACACCTCCTACCGCGCGGCTTCTCCGTCAGGGACCCGACAACGTCTCCTCGGATATATCTGTGATCCGATAACGTCTCCACCTCCACGGCGACACGCCAGTCGTGGACATGGCTCGCGACAGCAGAGCTAGCGAAGGAGATGTTCACTATTAAACCGCCCCGCTGCCGCACGCACGTGTGTACCGAGCCCCGGTTTAGGAGGACCAGGCCAGTGGTGATTGCCCACTCTTCCAGCACCTCACCCCTAGCATCGGTTACTGGAGATCCCCACGCCGAAGACTTCGTTGAGATCCCCTAGCAACAGCACAGGGCGAGGGTGGAGTCGGCCTACGACGGCGCCCAACTCAACAAGGAAACTCTCGAAGTCAGCGAGACTCTTGTTGGGCGAAAAATACGCACCAACTGTGCCAACTCCGTCCGCGAGGGTGGCCACCCAGCCGTGACCTTGGGGCGGGCTGACAAGAGCCCCGCCAATGATGGCCACCAAACCGTTGAGGTCTCCAACCCTTGTCTCTGGGTGGGATGAAATACGGCTCGGCGAACACAGCCATGTGAATCGACCACTCTGCCATGCTCTGGAGCAGAACTCTGGCAGAGTGGTTGGATATTGGTAAAAATTGGTATTAAATGGTAGAGCGCCATTATGCGCAATCCATTCCCTCCACTCCATTCCTAGGCCGGGAGTCGGCTAAAGAGCAGCCAGGCCGACGGGGGGGTAAAGAGCCCCCGGCAACCTTGGTCCTCCTTCTCCTCTTCTGCTGCTGCGCGGGTGCGCCACAGGCCTTTCCGCCCGCTCTGTGCACAGCGGGCCTCCCTGCAGCTGTACAGAGGCTGCAGTTTGGCGCCGCGGAGCACTGGGTTGCCTTGTGGCTGGGCTGACCGCAGCGATAGCACTGCTTGCTGCGGTCTGTTTCGGCGGTGCCCTGGGTTGCAGCAGCTTCACCGTTGCTGAAACCCACCCCACCAAAAGTCACTCTCCTTCAGTGACCTTGTTCGCCGCCGCCACCGGGCACCGATCTCGCCAGTCTGCACATCCTCGGACGGACATCCGCCGGTTCGGGTGATGGCCGCCACAAACTCAGCTGGAGTCGTCGAGTCGTCCAGACCGTCGATACGCAGCTCAGCCGTCTTCATTGGCCTGGATACCCGGACGTCCTCAGGGTTGAGGACCTCCCGCAGCTTGGCGTCCAAAATGACTTGACCAATCTGGTCAAGTTTAATGCTACTAAAACCCAGGCGTGTCTTTTTTCCACTAAAAAGAGCCAATTTCCCCCGGCTCCAACTTTCCGAGATGTAACCGTGCAAATAACTAACCATCTTGAGCTTCTTGGCGTTACGTTGACATCGACTCTTAATTTTGGCCTGTACATTGAGGCAAAGGCTTAGCAGGCTGCCAAAAAGCTGAGGATCCTTGCAAAGGTGAGAAGGTACTTCACGCCAGAACAGTTGCTTAGCTTGTATCGAGCGCAAGTTCGATCATGCATGGAGTACTGTTCCCATCTCTGGGACGGATCTGCCAAATACCAGCTTGATGCACTAGAGTCGATCGTGAAGCGGGCCAAGAGGCTCATCGTCGATGAGGCACTAGTTAAGTTAAAGCTCCAGAGTCTTGAACATCGTCGCCGAGTTGCCAGCTTGTCGGTTTTTTATCGATTGCATTTCGGGGAGTGTGCGATGGAATTGCATGATCTAATTCCGCCCAGCCCGTTTCATCATCGGACTACCAGACGTACGGCGATGCGCCAGCGGTACATGGTGGACATCCCACCCATACGCACTAAACGTTAGGGTTAGGGGTCTTTAAGTCAAGAGTGAATAGTTTACTACTAGGCAAGCGTGCTCCATCGTAGACCACATCATCATCATCGCTTACCATCAGGTGAGATAGTGGTCAAGCGCGAGCCTAAAATAAAAAAATAAAATAAAAAAAGACTGCCTTTTCGGCGCTAGAGGCACCCGACAAGGTCGGGGAA
Source organism: Anorthoa munda (assembly GCA_945859665.1). NCBI lineage: Eukaryota > Metazoa > Arthropoda > Insecta > Lepidoptera > Noctuidae > Anorthoa > Anorthoa munda. Next base: position 10,647,952 of record OX243900.1, on the reverse strand, counting down.
CGCGACTTTGGCCCTCGCCTCTGTCAGGACCGCCTTGTAGGAGACGCCCCTTTCGACGGCTCCGGGCTGCAGCATTAAAAAAATTATTATTATTATTACTTTAGGTCGTCCCGTGGCCTTCCTCGATTCCGATGCGGGTGCTCCAGCTGGTGGTGCCGGCGGCGCCGTCCTCTTCTTGCGACGACGGCCTCTCTTGACCATCGTCCTCCTGGCCTCCGTAAGGGGGCCAGGCGGGGTCGCCGGTGTGGCAGCCGCCGACCGGGAATTGGGCGTGGACCTACCCTCCGCGGGCTTATTGGGCCCCTCCGTGGCTTTTTGGCCCCCTTTCCGGCACTTCTCGGATCAGCCGACGCGGCTCTGGGATTAGCGGGCCCCTCCTGTCTCTGCTTGTCTGCAGCGAGTGGTGGGCGGACGGTTTCGGCTGGGAGTAACCTCGACTCTATGGCCTCCAACCGGGCACCTACCATTTGCCCGCACTGCATCATGCAGATGCGCGGGATCCTCTCCATATCCGCATCCGCAAGTGCAGGGGCCGATGATGGGCTCGTGACGGCAGTTGCTGCCTTCTGGGCGGCAGACTACCGCTTGAGGTCCTCCACGGACTCAGATCGGCGGTCTGTTCTCCTCCCACAACTTTGCCGTCTCATCCGTGGTTATGCGGCTACTGAGGTCCTCAACCGCCTCCTGGATGCTGTCCACCGCGTCCTTCAAGGCACGCGTGAACGTGCTCTTCAGGTTGCCGGATTCGGTGGCAACCTTCAGGACGACATCCACCGCCCGGCCGCGACAGCCCGTCGTTGCGCCCGCTTTGAAGCATTCGCCTCCGCCTTGTTTGCCTCTAGTAGGGACGTGGTGGAGCCACCGCTCTGGTCCGCACTCATGTGACCAGGGTCGCTCTGCACGCACTTCGCAGGCGCAGGCAGGCACGCGTGCCACGTGTCGGGCCTAGGCACAAAGCGACCGCGCACGTCGCGTTCCGGCAACCAAGCGGTGGCGAAAGCCGTGCGACCCCACCTTCTCCGCCCCGTTGACACCTTCGGGGCCGATAAGTTCTCCTCACTCGAGGAGACACCTAGCGAACCCGAGTCCCCGCTGCGCGGACGCTTCCGGCAAGCTTTGGAGGAGCGCACGCGCGAGTCCTGGTCAGACAAGTTGCCTGCAGGACCTGAGCCTCCTCAGCTCTTGTTGCCGTCGGCGACGGCAAGAGGTGCGTCCACTTAGCGCAGTCGCTCCAGGTTCACCTGGAGCTCCTTTTCTCGCTCGTGGCTAGTTTGGCGCAGGTCAGCGGTGGTCTACCAGCCCGCGAGACTATTGGTGCCCCCCTCAGATACGATGGGGCTGCCCTCTAGGAGATTCCTAGAGGGGCGGGACTCACCCTTGCGTTGCGCAAGGGTACCCGCATGAGGATTTGTTTCCTTTAGTCTGTCCATCATATTTGTTCCTTTTTAAGGATGAGGTCCCTTTACCAGCGCTAGGGACCGGATACAAACCCTCCGGCCATTCATCCCCTCGGCACGCGAGACCTTGGGATTGGGTTCCATCTCTACTCCACGCCCACTCGACTTACCCTCTGTCAGCAGAGGGGGGAGTAGGCGTTAGATGGCCACCGCAGCGACGGGCTAGCCCGGTTCTCTTCACAGACCATCATGGATGATGATCTTTGTTTGGAACCGTGACCTTTCCTCGTGTGTTGAAATTAGCCGCCCGCCGTGGGCAGTTGGAGCCGACGTTGCCCAGGGTGCGCCGCGTGGAGGCTTTCAACTTGCATCCCATGGTTACTTTCCTACCTTAACTTTTGCCTGGAGCTCAATTTTTACCTTGTGAAAGTGCGTTCATCTCACTCGCGGGGTAGATGTGCTCGACCGATTTAGAAATGGGCCTGCTAAACTCGCTTTTCATTAGCTCGCTTATTTTCGAGTAACCTCGTAAGTATCGTTTGAGGCTCGCTTCGCTCACTCGTCACGAGACTGGCCGCTATAGTAGGATAATTTAGGAAATCCTATCATTACATAAGTTAAGCTCGACTAGATGTGACTGTGACTACCCATCTTTCATTAGCTGGGGCTACTTAAGCTTGGCGTCGCTGGAAAAAAGGTGGTAGATAGGTTGGTTACAGTTGTAACCTGTAACCGTATGTTGACTACTTAATTTGTTTTAATTTTAACGAAAATTCTTAAAATATTCAGATTATTGTTAATGCAACCTTTATACCATAGGAATAACTAAAAAATCAGTTCAATCGTAAAGAAGTAAAAACTCCAGGCGGTTTCGTTTCAGGGTTTCTATTAAAAGTGGACAACGCATAGGTGTCACATTATCGCACCGCAACTTTCAGCTGGAGCTTTTTCAAAACGGGAGTCGGGCACAATTTCAGATTTTAATAGAACTTAAAATTGCGTGCCATAATTATTTAATGAAAATGAAGCACAAATATCACGATTTTTGATGACGTGCTAAATCGTAAATCAACGTTATCATTTAATTCGACACCTTGGGGCGCGTAGCTTTTGTTTTGATTTTAAATCAACAAGATAGACACCTACAGATAAGAAATATCTAAGTGGATTTTTCCAAAGTACTTATTTTGAAAGGAATATTTGTGGACACGTACGTAATTTTAGTTCTCGCCAAACTTCTTGGCCGCCCTGAAGTTGGCTACAATGGCTGCGCAGTAGTAAATCTCATACAAAAACAGCATCGTTTCGTGCGTCGCGCATGCGGTAAACCAACTTCAGAGCGGCCAAGAAGTTTGGCATGGACTATATGTAAGGATGGTAGCAGGTCGCATTCTGTAGTTTCTGATTACCCAATAGGAAAAGGCGTGAGTTTATGTATATTTGTATATTGTTGGATGCCTATTATTTTTAACTGCTAACGTTTTTCCGCTTTCCTCCTGTGGTCTCTGTCAGAAACCATGCATATTTCAGGGTAAACAATAGCCTTTTAGACATTTAGTGGTATGTTAGCTTTATATCAATACTGCCATGGATAACCTCGTAAAAACAAACATCTTTATAATATTTGCTTTGATTTTCCTGTTAATCCAGCAAGGTGTTTTCAACAGAAGTGGCTTCCGCCGTTTATATCTTGTGGCGATAATCATTTAATTTGTATCAATACGCACTTTTATAAAATACCTAATCTGTAGTACAAACAATGCGTCATATTACCAGTGGGGCTTTTATTTTCACCTACTGAGGTAACCCTAATAAAATTGTAGAAAACACACCTGTTGGCTTGTCTAATCTAATCATAAAACCGATCTAAACAATAGGTTACAGTGTAAATAAAGTTTCTACTGGTACGAATCAGTCAATCAATTACCACGTCGCATGCACATGCACCAATTATTTTTTGAATAGGCATTACATATTTGAATTTAAGAGCTTTCTTCTCTTTTTGGTGTCTTTTTTTGTAATTTGGTAGGTTCGCGCTTGACCACTATCTAACCTGATGGTAAGCGATGATATGGTCCACGGTGAAGCACGCTTGCCTAAAAGTAACCTATTCATTCTTGACTTAAGGACTCCCAGGTTTTAGCTTTCGGGGACAACAGACTCCGGCAGGGAATTCCACTGCTTAGGGTGCCTTCAAATTAGAGGCGTGAGTAAGCGCTGCAGTGGCGCCACTGTGGTGCGCTAGCCGCGCCACTACTAATTTTCATACATGGAGTACCGACGAATTTTGCGCAATCGCAGCGCCGCTACCGTGACACACGTACGTAATTTTTGCGCTTCTAGAAATGTTATGAAACTTAGTAGTGGCGCGGCTAGCGCACCACAGTAGCGCCACCGCATCGCTCCCTCACGCCTCTACCGATGGTGCATCGCCGTACGTCTTGTAGTCCGATGATGGAATGGGCTAGGCGAAATTGGATCATGTAATTCCATCACACACTCCGTTCAATGCACCCGTTAAAAATCCGACGAGCTGGCAACTCAGCGACGATATTGAAGATTCTGGTACAAGCTTTGACTCGACTAGTGCCTCATTGCTGATTAGCTTCTTGGCCCGCTATTCGATCGACTCAAGTGGTATTTGGCAGATTCGTCGTAGACCGGATCTAAGATCCAGTAGCCTGTGCGTTAGACAAGTGCCTCTCAACAACAGCATCAGTGCTGCGCAAATCGTTTATGTGCCGCAAAAATAATGTAGCTGAGAGTACCGACCCCATTAATATCCAATTGGCCGACTAGCTGCCATCGATAACCACTCGAATGGGCCGATCCCTTAGGTAGTCTGCAATCCAATCGCACAGACCACTGGGCAGAACGAACGAAAGAAGATTACTAATAAGGCTTTTGTGCCAGACCCTATCGAAGAATTTCGAGATGTCGAGGGAGATGGCAAGAGCTTTCCCGGGCCTCTTTTTTGCCTCACTCCAGATGTGAATGGCATAAGCTAGAAGATCCCCAGTAGATTCAGAGTCAGGTCTGCTCGATTGATAGCACGGGCACTACATTTGCTTGCTTCCAAGCATTCGGCACTTTTCCAGTCTCATATGAATGTTTTCTCTCATATAGAATTAGCCGCATTGGATTCGTCTATATCACCTGCTTGTTATGCCTTAAGAGTTGTGAGAGATGAAGTGAGCATTGCACATTTAAAAATGGTATACTACGCGCTGATAGAGTCCAAACTGCTAACATTGTTCAGACAGCTAACATTATAACTGGCACAGGGCATTCGTTCTCCAAAAAAGAGCGATCCGAACCATGGTCCGCATTTCTCAACGAGACACCTGTCCTGCAGCCGTATTGCGTAAGTGCGCAAAGAAGTTAAACTCTATCCAACCGACCAAATCGACCAATCACACAAAAATATCGCGTCATTCACCTCGCATGTGATTGGTCGATTTGGTCGGTTGGATAGATTTTAACTTCTTTGCGCACTTACGCAATACGGCTGCTGGTATGGACATGTGACGAGGAGGGATGATACGCATGTTACTAAAAGAGTTATGAATATAAATGTGGATGGATGGAGAGGAAGAAGAAGGTCAAAGAAAAGATGGATGGACTGTGTGAGGAATGATATGAAAGAAAAGGGAGTCATTAATATCGTGACGGGGGACAGGACGGTATGAAAGAAGCAAACGTGTTGCGCCGACACCAAGTCACATGGGATAAGGGCAGGAAGATGATGACACCTGTCGACCATATTTTAAAGAACTTGGTATTCTCACAGTACCTAGCCTAGTAGCGTAGCTAGCTATTAAATCATTTAAAAAAATATGTATTTGAATACGAAACAGACGAGGACAGACTGGTAAGGGAAAAAACGCGTAGGACCTTGGAAACAAAATCATCCCGCGTTTTGGTATAGTTAAACATAGTCCACAGTATCAGGCAGTTAAGATATTTAATAAGTTTCTCAAGGCATTCCTGTTGGAAAAATGTCTCTACTCATTAGATGATTTGTAGTAGTTTTGTTGCTCATAAACTGACATTTGGTTATTTGTATACGGTGTTATATTGTGTGCCGTGTTCATATGACATTTACTGTTTGATTATTATTTTCGTTTAAATTGCTATTAATTAATTTATTGACATATGGATTAAATTTAGTTTTTTTTTTGTTTGCATGTTATTTACTTTTTATTAATATAAAATAAATTAAAATAATATTTTCTAATTGAAATGGAATTGCATGTATATTATTACATATATTTGTACTTAAATCTAATAATGCTGATTATGTTATGTTGTGCGCCTTTTGTCGACGTTTTATAAGTGCCCATGTAGGCCTATGTCAAATAAAAAAAAATGATTTTGATTTTGTTAATGTTTCATGCTGGATTATATTCGAATGCAATGTGAATTGTTACTGAATAATTTGAATTGAATTGAATTGAATAGAAAGGCGAAAGAGACGTGTCAAGATCGGAGACAGTTCAGACGCACAAGTTATAAGGTCAAGTGCTAGTATTCCGACGGGGCCACTAGCCTTGTTCACGTCGAGGTTGCACAGCACCCTACGAACCTCCTTTTGGTGGATGCAAATATCCGACTTATTCGTCTCATATCCACCACAAGAAAGGGCCAGCAAAAACAGAGGCAAATAACTTTGCGATTTCCTCAGCTGAGCCAGCGACTTGTCGGGTTTCAGCAGTGGTAGTAGTGAGGGACGGCAGAAGTTCGACTCAACCGAAATAGCCAGGGACCAAAACGCTTTACTACCTGCTGGATAAGAAGCAAGTTAAGTCCCTATTCACCCAATGTAGTCTAATCGAGCCCTACGCAACATCTTCTTGCAGGACTTGTCAGCCCTATTGAAGGCCTCTTCCTCTGACCCTTGTCGCTTTGCGCGTTCGAGTGTCGACCCATGCTAGGTAAGCCTCATGTTTGGTGTCAATTTCAACTCAAATTTTATCCGACCACTGTGTAGCCTGGATAGCTCTGTAATTGACTTAATTTATATTATGAAAGGAGCATGTGGTATTGCATGCATGTCAGGTTAGGAGGTGACGCATATCTTGTTACAATAAAAGTTTGAGTTAATTAAAATAAATACTTAAATTTTAGTTTGTGTAGGTCGTGTTTGGGATAGGTACAGGATTTGACTAGATTTTTTCTACAGCGGCTAGCGGTGGACGACAACACGAGGAGATCCACCATTATTGTCATGTGCGCTAGCCTTTAAGCTTCACGTCCCACCTGCGTTGATGGATTTTCCAATCCGATTAATGATATCTTAAAATCAAAGTCGTCATTAATCACGCCAGAAAATATATCAAAGATATCTTTTAGCGCTATCAACAAATAAAAAACACTTAGGACCAATAGACACGATAAGATACCTATTGCGAATTAGAACCAATTTTAGGGTTCCGAAGCCAACAAGGAACCCTTATAGTTTCGCTCTGTCCGTCTGTCCGTCCGCAGCTTAGCTCAGAGACTCTAATTACTAGAAAGTTATAATTTGGCATGGATATATATATCAATAATTCCGACAAAGTGGTAATATAAAATCATAAAAAAATTGTTTTGGGGTTCCTCCTATAGACGTAAAGTGGGGTTGCTTTTTCTCATTTATCCCATAGTGTGGGGTATCGTTGGATAGGCCATTCAATTCAAAAAATTCAATATTACGAGTTTGTTCAAACCATTTTTCGATTCAGAGATCCGTTTAAAGCGAAAGCGTAATGTATTAGAGTGATGTAATCGAAATAAAAGAGAAGTGTTCGATTCAACGATTCGTGTAATAATGCCCATAAAAGGTGTGTGCAGTTACAAATATAAGGTTGGGCGAGCTGCACACTACACCTCCCCTTTTTTTAAAAAAAAATGTTGTTATTACTAAGTACATAATGCTTTTTTTTTTTTTACTTAAACTATGCTTACATCACTACTTTTTGTTTACTTTTTAACATAACATTATACAAAAAAAACATCTTATCTTAATTAACCAAAGTATTTTAAGTTACAAACAGTTTTGTATTATTTTTATGAATTACATATTCCTTATCATCTTTTATAATTTTCACATTTGGTGATACATCTTCAATGACTCTGTATGGTCCTAAGTAAATTTTATCTAACTTATTTCCTACTTGATTTTTGATTAAAACTAAATCTCCACTCTTATATATTAACCGATTTACATTTTTATCAAAATGATTTTTTCTTAATTCCTTACTGAATAATAAGTTATTTCTAGCTTCTGCTTGTGCTCTTTGTAGTCTGTATTTTAGCTCCAAAGGGTAAGAATCTGGATTATATAACGGATCAACATATACATTTTGTGCTATATTAGATGGTAAATTACAATTTTTGCCAAATACTAACTCAAATGGAGTGTATTTTGTCTCAGAGTGCATTGTAGTATTAAAAGAAAAGCACCAGAATGTAAGCCAACTGCTCCAATCTGTTTTGTTATTGTCACACTGAATTCTAAGATAAGCTCCTAGAACTTTATGAGTATTTTCCAAACCTCCCAGAGTTTCATGATGATAAGCTGTTGAATGCAGTTTATTAATATGCAACAAATTGCAAATCTCAGTGAAAACTGATGACATAAACTCTGTTCCCTGGTCTGTTATTATCTCTCTAGGGATACCATACCTCAGAATAAAATTGTTTACAAATAACTTAGCTACAGAAATAGTATCTTTCTTTTCTAAAGGATAAGCTTCGACGTATTTTGTTAAATCACACTGTAATGTCAAAATATACTTATAGTTTAAATTATCTACATCTAAAGGACCTATTAAATCTAAACTAACTCTTTCAAAAGCAGTGGATGCCGTGGATGTGATAACCATCGGTTCCTTCGTATGCCTATTGGTATGCTTTTGAATCTGACAACTTCTACACTTCTTTACGAATTCTGATACGTCATTGCTCATTCCTGGCCAATAATAGTACTTCCTAATATTATTTAACATTCTGTTTACCCCCGCGTGGCCACTCGTGGGTAACAGGTGGAAGTCATTCAAGATCACAATTTTCGTGTCTTTGTCAGTAACTCTAGTCACATCTTTAATAACAAGTAACTTAGGAGTATCTTTTAAATGACTCATTTCCTTTATAAAATTGTTTACAAAACTTTCGTTGCGCTTGTTCTTAATTATTATGAGCTCGTTTAATTTGATTTGCTTGCAAAAACGTTGTAATTCTCTCGCTAACACACTTACGGTCGATAACGATCGAGAAATTACAAAAATTGCTGACTTTTCAGGCACGAATTTGCAGTTACCATTGTCACTAGTGAAATGTTTTGATTTTTCTATCTGATTTAATGTATTTTTATTGCTAAGTAAAATCAATTCAACGCTGTCAATTGGTCGTTTGAGAATTTCCACTACCTTAGGTTGATCAGGCCTTGGAGTAGAGGATACCTCAGTAGTCATGTCGTTGTTGTCACAGTCAGTACGTAACCTTCGAGTCTGTGCCCTTGTCATGACCGATACTACATGCTTGTTCATATCCTTTAAGCTGTTGGATGTAATAGGTATCCGGCTCAATGCATCTGCAGCTGCGTTTTGCCGTCCTGGGACATAGCTGATTTCAAAATCATATTCCTCGAGATATAATCTAAACTTTGTCAACCGGCTTGAAGGATCGGTCATATTAAATAAATAAATCAATGGCTTATGGTCTGTTTTTATGTAAAACTTTTTCCCATATAAATAAGGTCTAAAATGTCGAACCGCCCAAACAATAGCAAGTAATTCTAACTCAATCACAGGGTATCGTGTCTCAGCTGGTTTCAAGTTACGGCTGGCGTACGCGACTACCTTGCTATTACTATTAGACAGCACGGCGCCTAAACCTAGTTTTGATGCGTCAGTTTGTAACGTAAAAGTATTATTATCGCTGAAGTCTGGATAGTCAAGTATAGTTGGACTAACAAGGATCTGTTTTAGCTTGTAAAATGCTCGCTCGCATTCATCACTCCATACGAACGCTACATCTTTCTTACATAACGCATTCAATGGATAGGCTATGTCGGCAAACTTTGGAATAAAACGCCTATAATAGTTAGCAAATGCAACAAATCTCTTGACTTCGTCTACATTCTGCGGGACAGGGTACTTTTGCAGGCATTCTACCTTTGATGGATCGGGAAATATACCTTCTGAAGTGATCTTATGCCCTAAATAAACGATTTCTTTACGTAAAAATTCACACTTCATCGGATTTAGTTTCAAATTCACTCTTCTCAGGCATTCAAAAATTTTTATAAGATTCTTGTTGTGCGTTTCAAGACAATTTCCTACGACAATACAATCATCTTGATATAAGAAGCATGATTTATAATTTAACCCTGACATTGCTATTGTCATGAGACGAGCAAAAGCACTAGGCGATGTCTTAAGTCCCATTGGACATCGTTTCATTTGATACTGCTTGTCTGTTGTAAATGCAGTAAACTTCCTAGACTTTTCTTCTAAAGACAGCTGATAGTAACCTTGACTGAGATCTAATTTTGAAAAATAGATGTTGTTTGATAATGAATCTAGAATCTCAGTGATGTTAGGTAAGGGAAATTTATCATCCTGTATCCTATTATTGAGTTGGCGATAGTCCACTACAAGTCTCCATTTCCTTTCTCCTGACCTATCTGTCTTTTTAGGTACTAATAGAACTGGGCTTGACCATTCTGAAATAGTCTCTTCAATGATATCGTTTTTAACCATTTCATCTATTTGTCTTTGTACCTCGCCTTTCAATGCTTTAGGCAATCGATAGGGCTTCACGTACGCTGGAGACGCATTTTCCTTTAGTTTAATTGAATGTTCTATTAAATTTGTAGTAGTGAGCGTATCTCCTGGCAAATGGAAAACATCGGCATATTTGGCACATACGTTTTCAATGCCTCTTTGTTCCTCTTTATTTAAATAAGTATGTAGTTGTAACGTAGTTAGCAAAGTTCGAACTCTATCCACAGATATACTATCGTCGTCAAACTTGCAAACATAAAAATTATCTAGGCAGCTAATAATTAGATCTGAAATATTTATCTTAACCGAACTATCAGTTGTATTTAAAATCCTAACAGGAATAAGTCCATTATGTGGCTTCGATACTACACCCGCTGTGAACACACCATTATAAATTTCCTTTGACAAAATGACGCAATCACTATTGTGTGACGTCGGGATGTGTTTAATTACTTCGCAACGAGGTGGTGTAAACAAATTCCTATTTACATGAACACTAACAGACTGGTCTCGGGTTTCTAAACTCAGAGTACCATTTTTATAATTTAATACCGCGTTATAGCGCTCAAAAAAATCCTGCCCGAGTATACCTTCTGCGGCGCAAGATAAGTGTTCAAAAATATGAAACTTTTGTTGAAAAGTCACATTATTAATTAAAATATCTAAATAAATGTATCCCATAGATTCTAAATTACCACTAATTCCTTTAATAACTATCTTATCCTGTTTTACTAAATTCAATAAATTCCTATGTCGCGACAACCATTCATACTTAAGCACACATAAGCTTGCTCCACTATCAATCAGTAAATTAAGATCAACATTACTATTTTGTAATTGACAATTAATAATACAAAAATTACTAAAACTAAGAATTGAATGAGTGTACGGTTTAGGTACGAAAAAATTCTAAGTTTTCATGACTATTTGCCTGATCATTGCGCAAGTTGTCTTGGACATTGGACTGTTGCGCGTTATGCTGAACACGCTGACAACGCACCGGACGTCCGCGTAAATGCTGACGCTGACCACCTGTGTGTTTACCTCGATTTACACTGTATGAAGTTCTTATACCTGTGCTATTTTCATAATTTTTATTATAATTATGATGATAAGTTTTATTGTTGTTATAAAACTGTCTATTTCCTCGGCCTCGAGAACCTCTAAAGCTTCCACGTTTATAGTTTTGGTTAGCCCTAAATTGCATAACCTGGTCTTGTGGCTGGACAGACATGGATTGCTCATCTACCGCAGCCGTAATAGCTTCAGACAACGACGCAAACTGTCGTGAGGCAATGATGGTGCTGAGCCGCTTATCGGCCAAACCGTCGCTAAACCGTTTGATTGCAGTCTTCTCATTGAGCGGACGCAAAACCTCATAGGCATCACGCTTATCGTTAGCCTGAGCAATCGTAAGATTCACAAACAATTCCTCAATCTCTGTACCGAATTTTTCTATGCTCCTACGGCCTTGAGTCGCCTTAAGCAATTGTGTTTGTAATGCTACAAATGATTTTTTAGGTAACAAATAAATGCGAATATCTTCTATCAAACTTTCAATATCTGCGTAAGTAGTTTTAAGACGCAATTTTGCACTAGGCGAGAGACGTGTTTTTAATACAAACTGTATCAATTGACTTTTACTGGCATCATTGATAAGAGAGCTATAAAGTAAGATACCATCAATAAGCTGATTTGTCACCTGCTCCTGGCCATTCATCATCGGCAACAGGGAAATTGCAGTTTTAATATCGAATGTTTCAGCCATTTTTGTAACACTATTTGAATGTTCTATAAAATCCTTAGAACTAGTTTGACTACTACTATCTACTAAAGTCAGTAAACCCTTTATTTTCTGATAATTTGATTGAATCTCATGGATTAATGTTTGGAAAACCTCACAAGTTTCTTTGTCTAGCTTGCGTTCTTTAATTTCTTGGTTCAACTGAGTCAAAATACTATCCAGTTTACTGTATTCCTTTTCTGTTTCTACTAGTTTCTTATAAGCTAAATCTTGTCTACGCCTATCTGGACCTAGTTTCACTAAATATTCCCTTAAATATTTTAATTTAGCGTGCAAATCTTGCAATTGTTGGGACATATAATGGTGTGGATGAACGGATTCCTCAGCACTGGACTCGAACTGACTCCCAGCTGCTCCGCATCGGACCCGAACGATTTATCTCCCGGCGCCCTGCATATCCTCTCATCATAAGGCTTGAGCATTCTCCCGGCACCCGGCAGCAACGTTCCTTTTCTGTCTTCTTATTTAATATTTTCACCGCTTCACACTTATTCTTGGATTCTGTTTTTTTTCTTTTTTTTTTTTAATCTTCTTTTGTTTCTTTCTTCTAAATTTTCCGTCTTCATAAACTTCTATCAGTATATTTTTCAGGATTTCTTCAACTATTGACGTCTTCGCATTTTACGTAAGTTGCAAAATTTTAATTGCTGGCTAAGGGTCGCCATGTATTAGAGTGATGTAATCGAAATAAAAGAGAAGTGTTCGATTCAACGATTCGTGTAATAATGCCCATAAAAGGTGTGTGCAGTTACAAATATAAGGTTGGGCGAGCTGCACACTACAGTAAAATTAAGCTTTAAATTGCAAATTTTTGTTAGAGTCAAGTGTCCCCCCTCCTGCCAGCGAAATACTTGCTCTTGGCTATGTCAAAAAATCACGGCAGTATTATATATAACGAAATTAAAAGGAAAACTATCACAGCTAAGTAGGCTTTACAAGTTTACGAGTAATAGTCGACCAACTTATAAAATGTACTTGAAACAGTAAAAAATTTGTACAAATGCCATTGCAAATTACTTTACAATGCATGTCCTCAAAAAGAGCGTTTTCCAAGCAGCCAAACTGTGCGGAAACTGTCACTTTTTTCACTAGTGCTTTTTACTTTTCTGTATTTTTTTAATTTTTAACGCCAACGTCAGCCCGACGCATAGAGCTTTTATTATTTGAGAAAAGTTTTACAAATTAGTTAAGTACTCAGTTTTACAAATTAGTTAAGATTATCATTCATATAAAAGGTAAAATAAAACTAATAATTCATTAAAGGCGTTTTTACTCTAGATTTAGTATTGATCAATAAATTGATTTTAAATATTCATTAAATATTTTTGGCAGAACGTATTTTTGCCCGTGCCTTTTTGCGTTACGACGGGACAGCTATTTGCCCATGCGCAGTATAGCCCGAGGAACTATTAGGTAAAAAATAGCGCGCTTGAATAAGCCCGCCATTTTATAAATTTCTTGCTTGGTACAGATATTTTTTTTTATGTCCTCGCACAATGCATAGTAAAATGTTGTATGCTACACGTACGTAAGATGATTTCCGACTCGTGTCGATTGAAAAATTAATTAAAAAAAATGCCACTCATCGGAAATCACCTACCTTCCGCACTTGTAGCATAAATAACTATAAATAACGTTTTTAGCTGTGTAAAACAGAATAAATATAAATTTTATGAACCATGTAAAAATATACAAGAATAAAATCATAACAGGCTGTTTATGTTTACGATTAATAGTCGACCAACTTATTTTCAATGGCATTTGTACAAAAATTTTACTGTTCCAAGTACATTTAATAAGACTTACACAAACACTGTTTATTTAGTACTTAAATAAGCATATATTTACAATCTGTTTTACACTGCTAACAACTTTATTTAAGTATTTCTTCAATGGCATTTGTACACAAATTTTACTGTTCCAAGTACATCTAATAACGTTGTTAGCAGTGTAAAACAGATTGTAAATATATGATTATACAAAAAAAATACAAAAAAAAAATAGGTCGATATTTACTACTACTCAACAATGGTCACATCAGTGCAATATAACACATTGCAATTTTAATTACATTATCGATATCGATAAATACCCGATTTCTAAATTCGAAAAAATAAGACTTGGATTTTTTTATTTGGTGGCTTGTACGTATTTTTATAAATAAAAACAATTTTAAATTATGTACTAATTTAATTATGCTCTTTGAGGCGGGCGGGCCTCTTCATAAAAATAGAAATAAATATAAATAGAAATATTGAGGTTTTTGAGTTGGCAAATTATTTTTTAAATGAGTTGGACCACGGAACTCTTAAAAGGTGCTGTGGTACAACTATTTTTAAAGTTGGACAACTGCCCCTAGTAAAGACCCATGGTCCAACTAGTTGGACAGAGCAGTTGGACCACTGCCCCGGACTCCTTATTTTCTTTTGTCGATTTCTATCTATAAAGTCAAATTCGACCCGACTATATCACTAATTGAGTAGCGTAGAACTTTCAAAAACGAAATAGGTAATACCTCAGATTAGAGGTGAATACATACGATTTTTTTCAAATTCCGAAACAAAAATAAACAAAAAGCGTGCGCGTGAGGATCCAGGAACGAACCATACCATTCCCCGTGGCTCTAACGCGTGCTCGTATCGGCTCCTTGCAATTGACGTCCTTCATATAGATTATTTATTGCAGCTTAATTACGTTGGCTGTTTGTTCCTATCATTTAAATTTGATTTAACTTTTTGGTAGTTAAGTAGGTTGTTTGAAAATACTCATCCTAAAATATTTGTTTTCGGTTAGTAAATATTTGGAGATTTTGACGAAGACTATCTCCGTAACGGCAATACTGCAGTACTCAAATTATTAAGTGACGATGGTTATAAATCTTCATTACAAACGCTTGCCTCTACCCGCGGTGGTACTCAAATAGATATTTTATATTTTTTCGGACTTTACTTGTGAAGTTGGATTTTATAACTCCTTCTTCAGTTACCATCGTCCTATGTGGGCCCGTTTTTAGACGTTGTGAGCCGCTGAAACTGTTTTAATGTTCATGTAACAACAAAAAAACCCTCTTCTTATTCCGGATTATTATGCAACTACGGAACCCTATAACTGCGCGTGGCCCGACACGCACTTGGCTAGTTATTTTTGATAAACTGCCAACAATAAAACTTATAAGCAGCCCTAAAATTTTGGTTTTGTCGCCTTTGCCCACATACAATAAATTCTCCTAAACCTAGTGCTCATAAGAACACACATAGTGTATGACTGCCATCTGATTCAATCTGCCTAGCCTATTCCCAACCATGGGTTAACGTCAGGCCAACCAGATGCTACTGAAGGGTATTCCTCGAAGTTCACCAACTTTGAAGCTCACCAATAGTATTCCTCGAAACGCACCAATGATGAAACATAGAGAAGAGGATGAAGAATTCGTAATAAATGATATCGATAGAAGTTTTAAAATTCAACTGTCCTATTTGGTTATTTATTAAATACTACCAAGAAAGCAGAAATGTACTGCAACTAGGCGAATTACCACTTAGCTCAATTATGGTAAAAATACAGGTTTTGAAATTGAATCACTTGTTGTTTTAAAAAGCACCAGGCTGACAGAAATGAACAGAAACGAATGAACGATCTCACTAAGTTATGCTCCAACGATTAAACACAAAGAGGAATATAAAGTTCGTTATTATTCTTCACCCTTCCAATCGTTCTCAATACTATATCGACAGAAGTCTTAATTCAACAAACTTTACATGATATTTACACACGACGATTTTCAACTTTTTTGAGCTAAGTAGTAATTCACTTAAGCACCTAGTTTCAGTTCATTTCTGCATGCAAAAAGTAATTATCAGATAGTCTGAATCTATATTTAAGAAGATTTTATTTTTTATTTTTAACTAAGAATTGTTGTAAAGTCTTTCTCATCAAGTAGGTACCGACCTTACCATATCGTAAATTGTATAATTAAAATGGAATTTTTCCAATTTAATCTTAGGTAAGTTTTGATTTGAACTACTACTACTACTACTAGAAAACTGATAACAGTTCGATACACGATAAAACATGATGATTATCAGGATTAAAAGGTTTAATCGCATATAAAACACCTTGTTTCAAATCAATACAATTACTTCATAGTTATTTGGACTAGCTGATAGTGTCTCTCTTGAGTACCATGAAGTGCTTGTTACTGTTATCCGTCGCTATAGCAGGTAATTTAGGCTAAATAAATAAAGATTAATTTTAAAATTAAATTATAATTTATATTTTGTTTTGTTTAATAGTTATAATAACTTAGTTGCTCTGAACTAAGTTATAAGACGTATTCCACATTGGGCACCCATTTTAACGGCACCCGAGGTATTCCACATACGGCACCTATCGATATTTTTTGCAGGTGCCAAATGTGGAATAATTTATTATATAAACATTTATTCCACATTTAAAAATAGTCATAATTATTTTGTCTTGTATTTTTCAGTAATCAATCAAGCATAAGCACAAAATTAGGTATATAGCCTGTGTTATGCATGCTACTTCTGCTTGAATTAATTAAAAAACTTTTAGCACAAGTATAAAGTTTCAAATTTTAAAGGAAATAATGGGAAAGTCACCCAAGTTTAATAAAGTATAATTTATATTGACTTTGAAACATGAAAAACAGGAAATGTCTAGTTCGCCCGCAAAGTTAGCTATAATCCTGTATATTTAGCGATTTATGTAATAAAGTAATACATTTTTGTTTACTAATTCAAGCTTGTGCTGCCAGCGTCCTCAAAGACCCCGTCCAGGGTTACCAGGAAGGTGACAGGTACTTCTACTTCCCGGGAGATGGTGACAACATTCTGCACCTTGTAGATGCTGAGGAGCCAGCAGACTTAGCCTTCATTGAACAATTCACCAGAAATCCAGCGAACAACGCGTATTGGCTCTTTACAAGGTATTTTTTTTTTCAAAGAATATTTTAGTTCACTGTGTATCCATATAAAACGTGCAAACAAAATTTCAGATCAATCTGTTCGGGATAGTTATTTTTAAATTTAGTTAGGCATATTGTCCACGGACGTGTCGCTTCATCTTCATAGACGCTTCAAAATACGGCAGCTTGTGAAGCCCAGCGTACTGAACTCTGTCCACCAAGCGTATTATTGCACTCGTACGTTTTCAATCATTTCAACAAATTCCGCTGCCGTTCTCGCCATTTTAACAACAACACGTGCGTCCACGCGATGTACGGCAGGCATCATGACGTTTCTTTTTTTTTTTGCATTCATCCAATGACTTCTCCCGCTCTGGGTGAAGCGAGAGGGCGTGTCAGACATTTACTGACTAAAGCCCACCCGTGTTCCTTCAGTTGCTTGAATGGTTCGGTAATCACGTGCGATACAAATGGCCATTTTCCATCGGACACCTGATAGTCTGCTTGACCAAACAGGCGCCCCATAAAGGACCATCGATCCCACGACACCCGCGACAAGATTCTACCTACCTACAAACGATTTGACCTCTTTGTAATATTATTTAATCGTTTTTTTTTTATTGTTATTAAATTATTAACATACATACAATTGAATATTCTAAAAAAAACAAACCTATATACAAATACAAAAGGCAGACGGCAAAAAAGCTCATTGTGCATCAAAAAATTCGTCCACATCGATGTCAATGGGAAAAGTGACCAGAACGCTGGCAGCATTGCCACGTTGTATGGCAATGCTGATTCTCTGGCCGAAGAAAGGGCCAGCCCTCTGGTCACGTGAAGAGGGCTGTCAAAGCTGCTCTCCCTTTTGTATTTGTATATAGGTTTGTTTTTTTAGAATATTCAATTGTATATATGTTAATAAATGTACGAAAAATTTGGAATAGATCTTATTTAATTTGTAATTGTCTAATTTCCAGGGCGAATCCTACTTCAGCTCAAATCATTGGGTTTGGTGATGCAGGCTCCGTAGCAAATTCGAACTTTGATTTTTCAAAGGTCACTGTATTCCTCGCTCATGGATGGAATGGGGACGGTGGAAACACTATGAATAAGGATCTGACTGAAGGTAATGTGAATTTCTTAAAATCAATAGGCTAATTAGGAAGAATTTTAAAGCTTGAAAGACCTGGAAGATCCAATTCGTTAATAATTAAGAACGAATGATCCCAAAACCGGTGTTAATTCTGTTGATTACACTGATTTAAAGTGTTTTTTTAATATATCTCCAAAATCAAAACACGCACAATTTTATTATTTTCTCTATTTCTACTATGATCTGTGTTTATATTATTATCTTTATTAAGCTCTATAGTTTGTAAATGTGAACAAGACTAAGGTAATGGTGTTTGAAAGAGAAGACGATGTATCGGAGTGTGAAGTGAAAATAAATGATAAGAGTGTGGAGCAAGTGAATGAGTTTGTATATAATATAAAAAAAACCGGCGTGTGTGTATGACTAGATGTATGAATGTGAGTGAAGCAAAAGAAGTATGTAAGGATCGTAGCAGGTGTCGTTCTGTATTTTCTGCCTACCCCCATGGGAAAACGGCGTGAGTTTATGTATGTATGTAGCTCTCTAGTGTTTTTTTTTAATTAAGTACGTAGTTTAGTAATTTCTCAAATTGTTTTAGCTTTCCTCGAGGATGCCGATGTCAACGTGATTGTTCTCGATTGGAGAGCGCTAGCCAATAGATCGTACACTACAGCTAAAGGCGGTACTGCTGCGGTTGGCAGAGGACTCGGACAATTTGTGAACTGGCTTGTTTCATTGGGAGCGTCTTACAAGAAGATACATCTAGTAGGATTCAGTCTTGGTGGCCATCTTGTTGGAAATGCTGGCAGGGAAACGGGAGGGTTGGTGAAGAGGGTTACAGGTAAGGACCATTTTTTTAATTTGCAAGCCTCTATATTCCTGAGGCTCCAGTGGCTTTCTATCGGTGATATTGCATGTCAATTCCATCCTTTTTTGTGTTTTCGCCAAACGTTAACGCTGAAAGAAAGTTAGTTTGTCTAGGCGTTTAGGTGGCCAATTCTCGATAAACGATTTAAATGAAGTCGCAATCGCTCCTCGGTGAGAAAATCATTGTCATCCTTTTTTGAAAACTTGACGAATGTCATCATTAAGGTCTATCCACACATATCAGGGCCGTGCCCGGGACGTGCACGGGACGTGGACAGACCGTGCCCCGACAGGGGCTCAAAAAAATATCGGTGGGAACATTTTATATGTACTCGTTCACACACGTCCGTGCACGGGACGTGCCCGGGCCCGTGCACGGACGTGTGTGAACGATCCGACCCTGTCACGTCCCGGGCACGCCCCTAATATGTGTGGATAGACCTTTAGAATGCAAATCGTCCTTAAACATACGGAAATTTCCTCTCAGATATTTTTAAATTTGAAGCATTTAATTACAATACTTATACTTAATAAATAAATAATTCTTCCAGCTTTGGACCCCGCTGGTCCTCTATGGGGCAGCGACAGTAACCGCGTGGTGGCTACTGACGCCCAATACGTCGAAGTCATTCACACGAACACTGGTCTCCTCGGATTCACTGACCCTTGTGGTGATGCCGATTTCTACCCCAACGGAGGCTCTGGCATGCCTGGTTGCTGGATCAGCTCCTGCTCCCACGGTCGTGCCTATGAGTACATGGCTAGCTCCGTGAAATATAACCATCTCCTCGCCAATGAGTGTTCTACGCTTAGGGATGCTACCCGCGACAGATGCACTGGTGAACTTAATCCCATGGGTAACAGTGATCTGTCTAAGTCAAGGTGAGTGAAATATTGAGAATATTGTGAACAAAGCTATTCATGTTTAGTTTAAATAATTATTTAATAACTACTTCGTTGTTGCTGAGTTCGATGCCTGGGCCGAACAATTTTGTTATTGGGTTTTTCATCTTGAATTTGCCAGAAATAGCCCAGTGGCAGGATTTGTGCCCGATTAATGGCAATTGGCTGGTCCTTATTAATTGGGATTCAAACATAACTGGGGAAAGTGAGTGTACAATTGCCACACTACCTTTCTGGGCAAAACAGGCGCGCAATTATGTTATAAAATTAACCATGTAATTTTTATTACAGGTCGGGTATATTCAGAGTGAATACAGCGAGAAGATACCCATATTAAATGACACAATTATTTCGTCACAATATGTCAACTATCTCCAACTGAAGATTGAAGTAAATTCGTTTGTATATCCGAAAAAAATAAAATAAATAAAAATATATACTATAGTTTTTTGCTTCGTGGGTAGTTGTAACAGTAAGACAAAGAAAAATTTGCTTGTATTTTTAATTTTAATATAATATAATAAAAAGTATATTTACATTAATTTTATGCCTAATAATAAAAGTTAACAGTCTGTACCTGCTGGAGTAGCGTTTTCTCTGCACATTTTTACGATACAAACTACAGTCACTTCATAACACTAACATGGATTCACTATCAAGTACTTTGAATGAACTGAAGGAGATGTTTCATTCAAGAATGGCTGTTTTTGAGGAAGAGTTGCTGAGAACCACCCCTCAGTCACCTGTCACAGCTTCTGGCCTGGCTGCGGAGTTTGGTCTGTTCCGGAAATTTATAACACAGGCTCTCAACAGTCTTCAGCAGCAGGTGGGGCTTCTAGCTCGAAGTGTCGACCAGATGGAGATGCGGGGCAGAAGGAAAATCTTGCTCCTGCATGGAATTGGTGAAGAGCAGAAGGAGGATACCGCCAAGTTGATCACTGAGGTGGTCCGAAATAGGCTGCAGCTGAGCGAGTTCACTGTGGATGACATCAGTCGTTGTCATAGGATGGGGCGAGCGGTGGCAAACAAAACCAGGCCTATCTTGTTTAAGGTGTGCAGTCTTGCAGTCAGGGATAGGATTTGGTTCTCAAAAACGAAATTGAGGGCTTCGGGCGTCACTTTATCTGAGTTCCTTACAAAGGGGCGGCATGACGTTTTCTTGGCTGCGAGGGAAAGATGCGGCGTCACCAAGAGCTGGACTAAGGCAGGCTGCGTCTATGTCCTTGGTCCTGACGATACGCGGCACCGAGTGGAGTCCTTAGCAGAGTTGGACAAGATTGCGCCGGTGGAATCGATTCCCGGTGGGCCCGGACTGAGCAATCCAAAAGCGGCTGTGCCAGCTACCGCTGCTGTTGTGAAGGCCGCAAGATTAAAGCGGACTGGAGCCTTAAAGAAGTGATGTTTTGTGTAGTGTTAGTGATTGATGCAGTGTCCGGGTAATGTTATCTTATTATGTTTCACCTTCACTTGTTTTGTTTTTGGCCACACTTTGGTCTGTTCTTGACCCTTAATATTTGTTTAATGTTACTCAATTTAGTGTCTTAGCTCAGTAAATACACACAATCTAATTAGCTATGTCAACAAACAAAAACGGGTGAAGTTGACAAATGAAATGACAAGTTGTCAGTGTCACTGTCAGTCAACTTTCATTCATGATAACAATTGTCATTAGTGCGTTCCGTTCCAGGTAAAGATGCACTAGTACACCGTTGCCTGAAACGGAACAGCAAGTTGGGAGAAACCTTTTTAAATTTAATTTTTAATGTTTTATTTTTAAGTTCCTCATGTTGGGATTTCTCGTTTCATGTTTTTATTAATTTTGTTTTTTGCTACCCGGACTGCTAGTGTTGTAGAATGTATTATTATTTGTAACTTATTAGCGCAACCGGCAGGTGGATCTGATATTGGTGTAAATTGATATTGGATAGGACCTTTTATATATATATTATATATATATTTATATATATATTTTATTTTATTTTTAATATTTATGGATTTCGATCTGAGCAGCGATAGCAATAGTTTTTTATCTCAAACAAGTGACGATGACAGTTTTGTGTCCATTCCTTCTCTTGCAGACAGTCTTAAGGCGCAGTTTTCTGATGGTCCTAAGAATTTTAACGTTATTCATATCAATGCCCAGAGTATTCCGGCCCATTTCCACGATATGCTGGCAAGTTTTGACTGTAAAAACATTCATGCTATTCTTGTATCCGAGTCATGGCTTAAACCTTGTCTCCCTTCAACTAGCTATTCTCTTCCTGGCTTCGTGCTTATTAGAAATGACAGGACGGTTGGTGGTGGTGGTGGTGTTGCCATATATCTCCGTGCGCACATTCCTTTTTCTGTAGTCCATGTGTCAGCGCAGCCACCGCCATCAAATGCTGGTGAACACCTGTTTCTTGAAGTCGAGCTACATCACTCCAAACTACTTCTTGGCGTATATTACTGTCCCTCCTTACGCATCAATTTCTTTTCATCTTTTGAAAAACTCTTAGAAATTCTGATCCCTTCTTACAGTCATAGTATAATCATGGGTGATTTTAACACCTGTCTCCTGAAAAAAGATCATCGCTCTTCTTCTCTGACTAATGTTGCAGCTTCTAGTAATCTTTCCATTTTGCCACTAAGTGCTACTCACCATTTTCCAAACTGTACCCCTTCGCTTCTTGACTTGATTTTTGTGTCCTCTCCTGCTCGCGTCGCTAAGCATGGCCAATGCTCAGCCGACGCCTTTTCGTATCATGACCTGATTTTTCTTTCTTATAAAATTCGACCACCTAAGGCTAAAGCCAAAATTCTCATGCAACGCAATTTTGGTGGTATGAATGCTGACAGACTTTGCGAGGATGCCAGCAATATTGATTGGGCTCCTCTGTTTGCCTCTACGTCGGTCGATGAGCAGGTGGAAATCTTTACTGCTAAACTGGTCGATCTTTATGATGTTCACGCACCTGTACGAGCAGTTAAAGTTAAACATTTGCCGGCGCCGTGGCTGACAGATGACATCAAACATTTAATGAACAAAAAGGTTGCGGCAAAGTCCAAATTTAAGCGTCGGCCTACTGATGCGAATAGGGAAAAATATGCCTCAATCCGCAAACTCTGCAACAAGGTGTGTAGGAATGCTAATCGCCAACACATTCATAACTCTGTCCAAAACGGAGACACATCCAAAGTTTGGAATTTTCTAAGATCACTGGGGGTCGGTAAAACCCGGCAAGAGTCAATCCCTAAAGATTTAGACATCGATGCATTGAATAATCATTTTACAGCTTCGTCCTCTTTCGATAGGACAATTAAATTAAGTACATTGAATTATCTTTCATCTCTTACGACTCCCAGTTATTCTCCATTTGTTTTTAGTCCATTCTCCGCATGTGATGTTAAGAAGAGCTTGCTATCGATTACTTCCAATGCAGTAGGATGTGACTGTATCAGCCGGAAAATGTTACTACCGGTACTGGACGTTATCCTTCCTGTCATTTGCCACATCCTTAACTTTTCTGCGTCTAGCGGTGTCTTCCCAAGCTCATGGAAAGATGCACAAATTATTCCTTTACCCAAAAAGTCCAATCCTACATCCTATTCTGAATACCGTCCAATATCCGTCTTACCATTCCTGTCCAAGGTCCTAGAACGATTAATTCATAATCAAATTAGCACTTTCCTATCCAAAAATAATCTCCTCAACCCCTTCCAGTCCGGCTTCCGTTCTGGTCACAGCACCTCCACTGCTCTACTCAATATCACGGAAGATATCAGATCAGCCATGGAAAGCAGTAATCTGACGGTATTAGCATTGCTAGATTTCAGTAATGCTTTTAATGCTGTTGATTTCGATGTTTTGCTTGGCATTCTACGCTCTCTTAATGTATCTCCATCGGTGGTTGACTGGTTTCGAAGTTACCTGTTCGGCCGCCGGCAACGTATATGCATCGGGGAGAACTTATCTTCCTGGTGTAGTACTTCTGCCGGGGTACCACAGGGTGGCGTTTTATCCCCTTTACTTTTCGCAGTTTTTATAAACTCAATCTCCAATGAACTCATTTCATCCTACCATCTTTATGCAGACGATCTTCAAATTTATTCGCGAGCTCCTCTCGGAAATCTGTCTGAGGCTATCGTTGCCATCAATCTGGATCTGGCTCGCATTTGCGATTGGAGCAAGCGGTACGGGCTTATGGTCAATCCTATCAAGACGCAGGTTATAGTAGTGGGCAGTTCGAGAATGGTTTCAAGGATCGACTGGACGTCACTTCCCCAAGTTCTTTTTGACAATTCAGTTATTCCCTTCAGTGAAAAAGTTAAGAACTTGGGGATATTCATTGACAAGAACTTCTCTTGGACTGCCCAACTGCAGGAAGTAAGCCGCAAGTTATTTGCATCTGCTGCGACTTTGAGGAGACTACGGAATTTTCTTCCGACTGCCACCAAGATTGCGCTTGCACAATCTCTTCTTCTTCCCATCCTTGATTATGCTGATGTCAGCTATCTTGACCTTACTCAAGAACAACTCGATAAACTTGAGCGTCTTCAAAATTTTTGTATACGGTTCATATTCGGTTTGCGCAAATATGACCATGTTTCCGATTTCCGTGTGAAGCTCAAGTGGTTGCCAATTCGCCTTCGCCGGAATGCTCATATTCTTTCTCTTCTGTATAATGTGCTCTTTACTCCTTCCACCCCTCTTTATCTCAAGGATCGTTTTCAGTTTATCTGCGATTCCCACATGAAATCACTTAGGTCATCGGATAACTTGCGACTTAAAATGCCAATGCATTCCACTACTTTCTTAGATAAATCTTTTACTGTCCAAGCTGCTCGTCTGTGGAATGCATTGCCCGACCCAATAAAACGCGCCCAGTCGTTGCCTGTATTTAAAAGACTTGTAAAAGAACACTACCTTTCACTGTGATTGTCGTTACAACATTTACTTTAATTGCCTATTGACTTTCGTTATATTGGAGTATGTATGCATTTATGTATTTATTATATAACATATGTATGTATTTGTGTATCTATTATAATATGATTTAAAATAAATATTCTTAATTTTATGTGTTACACCAATGTCAACCCCATTTCATGTCCAGGCTATCACTGTCCATTCCAGGTTGCCTGGAAGAGATCGCGGTATGCGATAAGGCCGCCCATTGTATGTATTTTAGTTTTAAGTTTCCTGCTCTATGTATTAACTTGGTGTACCTACAATAAAGCATATATAAATAAAAAAAATAAATAAATAAATACTATCGATTTTTATTTTGTACCCAAACTATTTATTCCTCAAGGCAATGTTTATGTACAGCACAATAGTATTAGCATTATTGTGACTATAATTAAAATACATATCATATTAACTTTACAATGAACGAATCATTGTATCTCATGCGTCTAAATACAAATTAGAAAAGCAAAAGGGGCCGATAATAAAACCTTGTGGTATTCCTCTATCGTGATATTATGTCAAAGAAGAAATTTTCACTATAAACTTACATTGATCGCATTGCATGGTAGTCCCTGGGCAAGCATGCAATGCGAGCAACTGTGAAAATAAGTGCGACTGTGAAAAAGAGACAGAGCTACTTGTCTTTATAGCTCCATCCTTCTCTCACAGTGGTATCACGATAGTTTTGACACGTCATGGTAGGGCCCCAGGTAATGCAAGCCGGGAGAGGCCTGTCGTTACGAGATACATATTTCGACCTACTCGATAATAATACATTAATATTCGTGCTTCCTAATTCGTATCTGAATGCATTTAATTGATTATATCTCTGTTGTCCATAAAATAGCGGTGATTTTGGGCAAGTCTTTAAACTTTCTAATCACTTAATAACAGTTATTATTATCATTGAAATTTTCAAAAAGATAGCATCAGTACTTCCCCTCGAAAAATAAAGCGGTGAAAAATATTGACGACTTAATTATGTTTAATGCATATTTCTGTTTATGTAACTTCTTAAGCACTTGAGAGCTAAAAGGGACATTATTATAGTAATTAAAACAAATGTTTTACTATTGTGTCTGCTAATTAGCGCTCAAGGGGATAATAAGAATGACAACTCAATGCAAAACACATAAAAAATTGTTCGAATTATAAAAAAAATATATTTAGGTAACTATATGATTTTATTATTGACCAGAATATATTTGCAAACATCAAGCGTGACCTCAAGCTTGGTGGAGTGCAGCATCTTCGCAGGGTTGCTGGTGGCAACTTGCAAAAAACTTTCTTTGTCTACCGTGCAAGTATAAAAACTTTTATACTACACCTGCTCGGAAAGTACCTTGATACTTTATCAAATTTACGGTACAAAGTACGTCATTGCAGATCGAACAAATATGCGGCGAGAAAACGCATCTGAGCGGGAGAGAAAAGTGTATGAAAATCCATTTCTTACGTGGTTTTTCTTTTTTAATTTTGGGTAAGACTATGCGCTGGTAACCTAAATATCAAAACCCAAAAAGTTTTTACAGTGAGTTTTTATCTCCAAGTTCGTAAAATGACACTGGCCACTAGCTGTGTGTTGGATGGTGTCAAACAATTTGAAAAAAGAACATGTGAAAATTGCAGACGCCATTGGCGCCATTTTCAATTTGTGTGTTGTTTTTGTTTGAGGATTAGTAAAGATTTAGTTTTTTTATTTTCCTCGTAGGTGTAGTATAAAGCACTATGTATCACTCGAGAGAAAGTGCGATTCCCGATCTCGGGTGTTTTAAAGCCCTCGCCTACGGCTCGGGCTTCAAACGACACCCTCGACGGTAATCGGTCACTTTCTCCTCTCGGTGAACAATGTACTATTTCAACACAATTGCTGTTACCGCCATATAAAGCGCTAATATCTAAATCTACCTACTTCAAGTCTTTTTAACTTTTAGTTATATCAGAATGTGGCGGTAGTAGTATTACATTTCCCATCAGTGACCTTCCTTCCTATTCATTCCTGCAGCGTCTACCATAGGTCAGAGCGAGACAGCCATACAAGGCTAGAAGAAGATTGACCGTAACGGACGCCATATTAAAAGGAAGAAAGTTCGTTCTAATACGCCGCCGCGAAAGCATCTCTCCAGAGCTTTACCGCTAATATATCTGGATCTCGTGATAAATCCAGGTTTTCGGGTCTATATATTAAACTAGACCTACCTACTTATCAAGTTACATTGATTTGAAGTGCTGTGTCAGAAATAGGAATCATTAGTGAGACCACGCTGGCTTGCCGCGTGGTTAACCTACACATCGAGGACATACAAGGTGCTAGCAGCCGGCAGGCGACTCCAGACCCTAATAAAGGTAAGGCGCTGCATCCTGTATCCTTCTCTTATTCCTTGTTTCCCCATACCAAAAAATAGCCTCATTTCCAATCAATGTATACTGCCGCATAAATTTTATTACAGTCCACAAAACCGCCGATTCTCATAGCAAGGCTTTGAATCACCGCTCCAGTCTTTTAGAAGTCTGGAAAGAGCTGTTTGGACAGTTCTACCTATTTCAGGGTAAAATCCCCGCACCCCCTCATGTTAGCGTTTAAGAACCATTCAAAAGGCTCGCGGCGCTAACAATTGCACTTGTAGTAGTTCCTGAGATTAGCGCGTTCAATCAAACAAACAAACTTTTCAGCTTTATAATATTAGTATAGATTTAAGCGATGGCCTTAAGAGAAGAGTAAAGAGCCCAGCATTGGACGTCTATGCTATGATAGGCTGATGAACGAATGCATGATGATGAACGAATAATAAAATTTATATTTTTTTGAATAGCTCTATATCGCTCAACATGGTGGTGACGGTATATCTTGCAACGATAGCACATGCATCATGTTGGAATCGCATTAAACGGTTGGCTAATATCGTGATGACGAATTTGACCAATATCTACAAAATTGTGCATATAAACCGAGTAATAATTTAACGGTTGTAAGTATTGCAGGTGCGCTGCCGGTCCGGTCACCGGGTACCGTCAAACAATTAAGTTTCTATTGTGTCTACCGGAGCGGCAGGAACTTGTCATGGTTGCTTAGTATGTTGTTTGGAGATAATAGGATTCTACAGCCTTCCAAACTTATGTAGAAAGGTCATTGCTCGACCCCGATGATCATATCACTTTATCGCAATAAGTTGAAGATAATCTAGTATAAAAATAATATAAATATCATTGGAACCGATTTAATTTAACTAGATAGTCTTGTACGTCATGAAGTGCACCTTACTGTTATTTTTCGTCGTAGCGGGTAAGAGCAAATACACTTATAATTATTTTTCGTCATAGCGGGTAAGAGCAAATACACTTATAATTATTTCGTGTCTTAGTAAAACTTTCCAATCACACACAGGAACAAGAAGGCTTTGAGGAATGTTAAAAAAAGTTATTTTCTAGTTTCTAGTTGTACAACAATTTTGGAGCACAATAAAGTTTACTATATTATCTATCTACTAGACAGGGACTTTTTCTGGTTTAGTGCATTTGATTAAAATTACTTAAGCTTCAAACACGAACTTGTTCGTGTCATTCGATCTACTAACTGGAACTTTGAATTTGTATTTGTATTTGAAGGTGTATTACTTTCTCATTCATTCCAAAGATACGAGGATGAGGATGCGTAATGAAGGATGTGTGCGTTATCCAGTTCGATACGCATCTACGTTCTACTCAGCTTCCTCGTACAGCTTTGGTGGAAAGAGTCATTCCGTTTCACAACTCGAGCATCATTCAGTTTCCTTACACATCTTCGTAGGATTCACAGGGTGTGTTTAATGTGCACACAGTATAATGCACAGAAACAACACATTAAAACAATAGAGTATAAAGGCATTGATTATTTCTTAAAAAAAATCTACCAGCAGACCCGCGAAAATGAAAAATAAATGTAGACAATAAAGACAACAGACAGGCTCGTTTGTATATGAGAATAGTGCAATAGTGTAAAACTAAAAACACACATTTCAATACAAACAACATACACAACTAACACATACATAACTAGATACATAATTTATTACACTCGCGAGCAATGAAAAAGTTCCAGTGACATCATCATCATCATATCAGCCGAAAGACGTCCACTGCTGGACATAGGCCTCCCCCAAGCGTCGCCACACTGACCGGTCCCGTGCGTCTCGCAACCAGCGGATCCCCGCAACCTTCACCAGGTCATCGGTCCACCTAGTGGGAGGCCTTCCAACGCAACGTCTTCCAGTGACATAGCAACAAATTACTCCTAAACGGGAAAGGCTAGTTTAATGACGCCGTCTGCAATGTACATTTAACAGCGCATCAGAATATTACCAACTAATAACGTAAATATTGTGTTAAAAATTAAATTAAGGTAATTGTCGGCATTTCGTGGGTGGAACTTTTTCATTGCTTGGCATATATAAATCTTATGTCATATCAAATCTTCCATTTCTAGCATGTGCCGCGAGCGTCCTCAGGGACCCCTTGCAGAGTTACAAGGAAGGTGACAGGTACTTCTACTTCCCTAAGGGTGACGATGATACCCCTCATCTTGTCGACGCTGAAGAGCCCGTGGATTTAGAGTTTATTGAAGAATATACAAGGAATCCAGCCAATAACGCATATTGGCTTTATACCAGGTACGTACACTATACTCGCGCCACCGCTTACATACTTTGTGACTATACCAAGGTGAATTATTTTAATTGTTTTGTTAGTAGTTTTCCCCTTTTACAGATACATACCTATTATGTATCTCAAGCGTAATAATAATTGACGATCTCAAGCGTAATAATAATTGACGATCACCACTTGCACTCCAACTAACTAACTTTACTGGTGGTAGGCTTCGGCCGAAGGCTTGCGACCACCCACCGGGCAAAGACGTACCGCCAAGCGGCCTAGCCGTGTTCCGGTACGATGCTCGGTGTAGCCAACTAGAGGAGTTGGGTCGAGTTAGCTGTTCCACTGCAGGCGGACCGGTCTGACGCGCGCTGTTATGGGCGTATCGGGAGACTGGTTGCGGAGGGTAGCGGGATCCGAGGCACGGTGCGCCGCTGGCCGACCGCAGGTAGTTGGGGGCCCAAGTAGTGTGCCAGCCACACACGAAAGGCTGCTCCGCCAACTGTCGAAAAATCCCGGAATGCACCATCGAGCTGGTTGGCGACCAGAAGACAGGGCCCGATGGACATTCCCGGGGGGGCTCGGGCGTCCCCGCAGTCTCCAGACCAGTCCCCCATTGATGGCGTCCTATCAGTGCGTGTCTGTGGGTTGCCAGCGTGGAACCTCGTCTCACTGCCTTCTCCTCCCCTTTTTCACTCAACTATGCCAAGGAAAAGTAAAGGAAAAGCTGTACAGCGGCAGCACTCCCTGTCACACAAAGTGCACCTCAGCAACATAAGAGGGCTGCACTCAAATCTCGAAGCAGTCCATCACCACCTGGAGACTGATAGACCAGCTCTTCTTTTCCTTTCGGAGACGCAGATCGGATGTCCGTCAGGCGTGTCGTACTTATCATACCCAGGGTTTACCCTGGAGCACAATTTTAAACCACGCGCGGGTGTATGCATGTACGCCCGAGACGACATCTGTTATCGGCTTCTCCGAAACCTTGAGGACTCAAGGTTTTCCGTGCTCTGGGCACTGGTGGACACAGGCCTGGATAAAATTATCTACGCCTGTGTCTACCGATCGCACAGTGGAGATCAGGAGACAACCAGGCTTACGGAGCATCTGTGTGAGGCGGCTGATGCGGCACAGCAGCGGTACCCTTCTGCCCAATTAGTGATACTAGGGGATTTCAATGCCCACCACCAGGAGTGGCTCTTCCCATACCAGTGCACTGATCATGCTGGGCGAGAGATGCGAAAGCTTGCGCTTGCGTTAAATCTCGCCCAGCTGGTCCAGGGAGCAACGAGGGTGCCGGATGTTGATTCGCACACTGCCAATTGCTTGGACCTTTTGCTGACAACAGATCCAGACCGCTACTCTGGGTCGGTATCTTCACCTTTGGGTAGCTCCGACCATTGTCTGGTGAAGTCTGTATCCGTCTACTCCCCACCCGATTCCAGCCCAAGAGGCACTCGGCGGGTTTGGCGGTACAGGTCAGCAGATTGGGATGGGATGCGTTCGTTTTTCGCTTCTTATCCTTGGCGGCCCACTTGCTTTTCTTCAGCTGATCCCTCGTCGTGTGCGGACGCCGTCACCGATGTGTTGCGTCGGGGAATGGAGTACTACATTCCATTCTCTGACGTAGCAATGTCTAGCGTTGACCTGCCATGGTTTGGCGCCGAGTGCAATCGCGCCAACACGCTTAAACATGAGGCGTACCTGGCATGGGTCAACGCTCGGACGCGCAAGGCTAGCGACGTGGGCCAGCGGAAGAGAGCCTTTAATAGGGCTGCCAAGTCCTGCAAGAGGGTATTGCGAAGGGCTCGGTTTGACCACATAAGCCGTATTGGGACCAAACTTGCTTCCTACCCAGCCGGTAGTAAAGCGTTCTGGTCCCTGGCTAAGTCGGTTGAATCGAATTTCTGCCGTCCCTCACTACCACCACTGCTGAAACCCGATGGAACACTGGCCCACTCCGCTGAGGAAAAGGCAAATTTATTTGCCTCTCTTTTTGCGGAGTAGTCACGTCTGAATCCTGGTGATGCGCGCCCCCCTCCTTCTCCTGATGGATGCGAGACGAGTATGTCGGACATTCGTATCCATCAAAAGGACGTCCGTAGGGTGCTGCGCAACCTCGACATGAACAAGGCTAGCGGCCCTGACGGAATACCAGCAATTGTTCTTAGAACCTGTGCGCCTGAACTGTCTCCGATCTTGACACGCCTATTCCGCCTTTCGTATCAGGCTGGAAAAGTGCCGAATGCTTGGAAGCAGGCTAACGTACAGCCCGTGCCCAAGAAGGGCAGTCGTGCTGAGCCGGCCAACTACAGACCCATATCTGTAACCTCCATACTCTGTAAGAGTATGGAACGTGTACTCAATTCTAAGCTCCTGGCATACCTAGAAGCAAACGATATCCTAAGTGACCGCCAATACGGCTTCCGCCGAAATCGGTCTACTGGGGATCTTCTAGCGTATGCCATTAACATCTGGAGTGAGGCCATCGAGAGGCACGGGGAAGCGCTTGCCGTCTCCCTCGACATCTCGAAGGCTTTTGATAGGGTCTGGCACGAAAGCCTTATTGGTAAGCTTCCTTCATTCGGTTTGCTTGGTGGTCTGTGTGATTGGATTGCAGACTTCCTGAGAGACCGGTCCATTCGAGTGGTTATCGATGGCTGCTCGTCGGACCACTTGGATATTAATGCCGGGGTACCTCAGGGGTCGGTACTTTCAGCAACTTTATTCCTGCTGCACATTAACGATCTGCTAAAACCCGGCACCTTTGGGTATGCAGACGACAGCACTGTTGCATAGAGATACTTGTCCAACGCTCGTGCTACCGGGCCTCAGATCCAGTCTCTCCGGGAGGCCATGGTGGAGCGCTTGAACCTGTCCTTGCAGGCAGTCTCCGAATGGGGCGATGCCAATCTGGTCAGGTTTAATGCTGCTAAAACCCAGGCGTGTCTTTTTTCCGCTAAAAAGAGCCAATTTCACCCGGCTCCAACTTTCCGAGATGTGACCGTGCCAATAACTGACCATCTTGAGCTTCTTGGCGTTACGTTGACATCGACTCTCAATTTTGGCCCATACATTGAGGCAAAGGCTCAGCTGGCTGCCAAAAAGTTGGGGATCCTTGCAAAGGTGAGAAGGTACTTCACGCCAGAACAGCTGCTCAGCTTGTATAAAGCGCAAGTTCGATCATGCATGGAGTACTGTTCTCATCTCTGGGACGGATCTGCCAAATACCAGCTTGATGCACTAGAGTCGATCGAAAAGTGGGTCAAGAGGCTCATCGGTGATGAGGCACTGGTTAAGTCAAAGCTCCAGAGCCTTGAACATCGCCGCCGAGTTGCCAGCTTATCGGTTTTTTATCGATTACATTTCGGGGAGTGTGCGATGGAATTGCATGATCTAATTCCGCCCAGCCCGTTTCATCATCGGACTACCAGACGTACGGCGATGCGCCATCGGTACATGGTGGACATCCCACCCATACGCACTAAACGTTTTGAGAATACTTTTATTATGCGTACAGCTAAGGAGTGGAACTCCCTGCCGGAGTCTGTGTTTCCCGATAGCTACAATCTAGGGGTCTTTAAGTCAAGAGTGAATAGGTTACTTCTAGGCAAGCGCGATCCATCGTCGACCACATCATCGCTTACCATCAGGTGAGATGGTGGTCAAGCGCGAACCTATATCAAATAAAAAAATAAAATTAAAAAAAACTATTAGGTACCGATCCTACAAAAAAAACCTGCAAATTTTCTAAACTCGTTTGAAAATTTTGTTTGCTCATTGCGCAATATTTTATTATCGAAAGGGTTGCGCATTTCATGATAATGAGCAGTTAAATAGTGCATCTTGGTCCGACCTTCTAAGTTTCACCGTTTAAATGAAGAACTCGTTCCTTGTAACGATACGTTTTTTATCTCATTTTCAGGCTCAACCCTTCTACACCTCAAGTTTTAGTGCATAATAATGTAAACACCATATTAACCTCGAACTTAAACCTCTCGAGAATCACCGTTTTCCTGGCCCATGGCTGGGGTGGAAGCGGCACAGACAACTTTAATAGAAGGCACATTGATGGTACAGTTTTGAAGAATATATTTGTCAGATCCAGGTATATAGGACCATGATTTGACCTACTTAGTGACACACCGCTGTTAGATTATAATCGTGGGCGCAGAATTTGGGATACGGGTAAACTAGACAAAATATCTCCTGTAACTTGTACTACTCTGGACTTAAAAGGAACACAGGTAATTCCCAGGCAGCATTGTTGCCACGGCCATGTTCGAACGATCACTGTCGCTCTAAAATGAACAGCCACCCAGACTCTACCCAGTACCAAACAAAGTACTTGTGTATCATTTTAAGTAAACAAATCATGACATGATCCGACACGGCCATCCTACGTGGCACACGTCCGCGTGTGTAAATCTGCAATACCAGATATTTCCAACATAGAATAAAACCGTTCGGTCATTCTGACTTCAATTAACTAAGAGAAATCCTTAGACTCTCACAGCCAGCCCTGTGGCTTCGGCAGTCATCTCAGTGACCCAATCATAGTCAACCTAATGACCAAGTCTCGTAACCATCCCTGTGGCTATAGCAGTCATCTCAGTGACCCAATCATAGTCAACTCAGTGACCAAATCTCGTGACCATCCCAGTGGCTACAGCAGTCATCTCAGTGACCTCTCACACAACCATAGTCATCATGACCAGGTCTCTTAACCATCCCAGTGGCTACAGCAGTCATCTCAGTGACCTCTCACACAACCATAGTCAACCCAGTGACTAGGTCTCGTAACCATCCCAGTGGCTACAGCAGTCATCTCTGTGACCTCTCACACAACCATAGTCATCATGACCAGGTCTCGTAACCATCCCAGTGGCTACAGCAGTCATCTCACTGACCACTCACACAACCATAGTCAACCCAGTGACCAGGTCTCGTAACCATCCCCGTGGCTACAGCAGTCATCTCACTGACCACTCACACAACCATAGTCAACCCAGTGACCAGGTCTCGTAACCATCCCCGTGGCTACAGCAGTCATCTCACTGACCACTCACACAACCATATTCAACCCAGTGAACAGGTCTCGTAACCATCCCCGTGGCTACACCAGTCATCTCACTGACTGCTCACACAACCATATTCAACCCAGTGAACAGGTCTCGTAACCATCCCCGTGGCTACACCAGTCATCTCACTGACCACTCACACAACCATATTCAACCCAGTGAACAGGTCTCGTAACCATCCCCGTGGCTACACCAGTCATCTCACTGACTGCTTACACAACCATATTCAACCCAGTGAACAGGTCTCGTAACCATCCCCGTGGCTACACCAGTCATCTCACTGACCATACAGTCTAGTCATCTCTGTGATCGTTCACAGTCAAGTCATCTCTGTTACCATACATAGTCCAGTCACTATATTACATTCAGTTACATTAATGGGTACCCGACTTTTCGGCTTCCCTATAATTCCACTACAATGCTCACGATAGAGCGAAAGCGCACTTGTAAATTTCGACTATTAAGTCTCTCAACGCATAGTTAAAAGACCTCATCAATTTAAATGGCACCTTTAAACTAAATTTACTTTTTATTTCATTCTTTATTCTTAATCAAAACTATAGCACAAAAATCTTTCGTCTATCTGTGCTCTATCAAACCATCTTTATCTTACTCAACAATTTACCTACCGCGCTTCTAAATAACAACTTCCATTTATACCTACTTGTCATAAAGAACAAGAGACTCGGTTCTTGTCTATCGTCAGTTCAAGTGGTGTACTTATTTACACACACAAACACAGTCGTCACAATTATTATTATTATTATTATTTTTATAGCCCTTAAGGCACGGTCGTATCTTTATAGGCTTCAGTATGCTCAATATACTACATTCCAGTTGCACGTATAAAACGCAATGAGTTAAAGGTTAACTAACTTTTGTTTATCACTCTTAAAATTCCTTCGATAAACCTCGACCTTAATCAATCACAATACTGAATGGGACTCCAATAGTGTTTACACTATGAGCTATTTTTATTTCAATCAAATTGGTGGCATCATATCTTAAGACAGTAAAGTCATGTCGTTATCTGTCTATCGCATTTTTTATTTTATTTTTTATTATTGTAGTACATCTTCATCATCATCAGCCTTATTAATGTTCCCTGTGACAGGGGATGGGCCGTAACCCACCACGCGGGCCCAGTGCGGGTTGGTGGATATCACATATCTTCGAATTTTTGGTTCTAGGACATGCCGGTTTCCTCACGATGTTTTCCTTCACCGTTTTTGAGAGAAGAGGTTATAAAATAATTTACACAATGTAAATCGCCTGCCCGGATTCGAACCCAAGAGTCACAACTTGCAAGTCGCGGCTAATACCACCACTGCTCTAGTAGTAGTACGGAATGAATAAAATGAATTTGCAGCTTAATTATTTTCAAAAAAAGAAAAGCTAAATCCTTGAAGGCAATATTCTAATTTGTAATAAATTAAGTTGCAATATTGAGGTCAAATTGAGTGTATGTCAATGCAACTCTATTTTTTTTTTTTCATCTTTACTTTAGTTAATATTTTTTTTTACACATAACATGCCTCCTAAGCTGATGGTGACCATTCACCTTCAACTCCAAAAAGTATCTTCATCAAAGATAAACAAGTGATTCATCAATATTGATATCATCACAACATAAACTACTATAAGAACATCTTGTTTCGCCATTTCACTCTTTTCTTCAATACAAAGTGTTTATATTGAAACTCGGAAGAGCATATTTGCAACAATCTGCTCTGCTTTCATCATCAAAAATTCCTTACAATGTCGTTATCGTACAACTGTCTTTAGGCGTAAGGCCTACGTAACATTCGTTCGGCCTTTTGGCAATACTTCAAAATAAAAGGATTTATACCAAACCCACTACTCAAGAACTCAAATCTACTCTAAAGTTGACTCGTTAAGTTGTTCCATATCCAACGGATAGATTTATTTTTGAGTTAACTATCTGTCGTCACAAGGCTTTCATTCATGTAAAATACTACCTTAAAAGCTCAACAGCAATCACCACTCTAAAACGCCAACTCAATAGTACCAAGACTCCGCAACATAGATTTACTATAATAAGTAACACCAAGTAGGTAATAACAAGGCTGTTTCAGCTCCGCATCATCACGATCATCAGCATCAAACTGAGTATCACAATAGATTACAAAACTCAATTGTTACTGTTTATTTTTGATATTTGGTCCTAGGATAACCTTGATATTTGGTCCAAACCAAGTCATGTACGAAGTTAATTTACTATGAACAGGCATATTTTAAATCAATTTGCCAAAGGAAAAGCAACTAGGCCTAAACTGTCTTAATCTTTGTTACAGTTTCAGGATATGGTAAGCAGCTAGTGACTATCCATTTGACATGTGTTTTATCATCACTACCGTATTCTATCTCATAGTCTTAAAACTCAATAAATACTTTCAGTAAAAGAGCAATTCGTTTAATTTACAAACCATGTAAATACGTCGACTACACTAAGTCTTTCTAAACCATTGTTCTATCAATGCCGACCCGACAGTCTTACGGTTCAACTAACGTAAACAATAGCTCTTTGAGCTAAGGTAGTCAAGTTACAAAGGTCCGGACGTATTATTTGGAACTCATGTTGCTTATCTGGTGTTATGAAAGTTAAGAGCAATCGATTCTACAATGCAAAGACTTAAGCCGCCATAATAATCAAGCTCTGTAAAACTTTGTTTAGATTAGGCATTGAGTTCTCAGTGGTTTCACATTCATAAACAACGAACATTTGTTATTTTTAACCGACTTACCAAAAAGGAGGAGGTTCTATGTTCGACATTATTATAACCACTCATGATAACGTAGCTGAAACCTAATACTCATGACTTTACATTATTCATTATCTCAAAATGAAATCTGTTATGTGAACTTTATACTTTTCCATTATTGGTTCAGTAAACAATTTCATAATAATGCTTTCTGACTGGGCTGCCACTGAGTAATTTCCAACAGAAAAACCCAATTAAATCCTGTTCGACCCTGGTATCGAACCCAGGTCCCCGAACTCAACAGTCGCGCTAGTTGGTAAGAGGCCAAAGGGGCAATTAACAATGTAGTCGATGTTAGCTAAACAATTACACACAACCAACCATTAACCACAAATTAAGTTGACGTACTTTTACTTAACGTAAATTTAGTTGTACGCAGAAGCTCAGCTCACCAACATGAATACCCATCCTGGATGTACGGCAACTCGCCATATCCTACTGCTTCTTCAAGCACCAAACAGTCGCTTGCTCGTTAATCTGCTGAGTGGCTTGTAAAGGCTAGATCAGCGCTCACATTGTTGTTATTTAATTTTTCCCATCCCTATCACTTCCACATCGATGTTTTGGACAACTTTAATTGCTTGGCTGACACCGACGTCACCATTACACTCTAGGTACACAACTTTTTGCTTTCAATACGTAAAAGCTCGTCAAATAATAAAAACAAACATCACGCCCGCGCTGTCCGTAGGGGAAAGCAGAGTTACTCAAGCAAAACACAGACAGTACAAAACATGTCATCAACACTTGTAAGTGACTATTGTTATAAATCGACTGAATCTTACAGTGAAGATGAATTCTCAATTTCTGACCAAGCGTGATACCAACCGAGCAATACTGACTCCGGTGTTCAATGTCTCTAAGATGTTTTAGCAAACCAATTTAACAGATTCAGATGTAATTCAATTTAATCAATCTCAATGGTTACGAAATAAATTGAATAGTGTTATCATTAAAGATAAACATTCAATGTAATGACAAATGAAACATGATATGTCAATACCTGTGGTTTCTGCATCTTTCTTTAAAAGCCAATAAATTAAATTCGATTAAACCGTGTAGATAATATCGCAATAAAACTTCAAAATAACAAAGTCACATAGCATAGACTTCAAACTGCATAACAGCACTTCACGAAACCGAGAAATACGTTTCATCAAAGAAATACAACCAAAGGTAACTCACTCACCGGGGGGATGTCACCGTTCCTCGTTCTCACCCAAACACACCACTTCACATCTTTGTCAGTCTGACAACATAGGACAAGATAGCGGTTAGCTATCCCCATGGTATCATACAAAATGGGAATCGAACCCAATCAAATCGATTGAGCTTCTCAGTAGCTCTGATCAAGTAATAAACACGCAAATAGGTATCCACAACAATGTAGCAACTCTGTTATTAAAGAGTCCACACTAATAACAATTCTCACTATTTTCACTCATTAGGAGATTTCTCAGCCCGCTCGTATCTCACTTCTGATGTCAGATCCAGGTATATAGGACCATGATTTGACCTACTTAGTGACACACCGCTGTTAGATTATAATCGTGGGCGCAGAATTTGGGATACGGGTAAACTAGACAAAATATCTCCTGTAACTTGTACTACTCTGGACTTAAAAGGAACACAGGTAATTCCCAGGCAGCATTGTTGCCACGGCCATGTTCGAACGATCACTGTCGCTCTAAAATGAACAGCCACCCAGACTCTACCCAGTACCAAACAAAGTACTTGTGTATCATTTTAAGTAAACAAATCATGACATGATCCGACATATTTATAATTTTCCATGTGTTATTACAATTACACAACATCGGCTCAAAAGACTATAGATAAACAAACTATTTTAACTTTATTAAAAGCCTTATTTTTTAATTTGTTTTTAGCTTTTCTGCAAGAGAATGATGTCAACGTTATTGTTCTCGATTGGAGTAGACTAGCCAGCAGATCTTACTCTGCAGCAAAACGCGGCACTGCTGCAGTTGGCAGAGGACTCGGACACTTTGTGAACTGGCTCGTTGGCACTTTTAGATTACCATACAATAGCATTCATTTAGTAGGTTTCAGTCTTGGTGGTCATCTAGTTGGAAATGCTGGCAGGGCAACGGGTGGCCAAGTCCGTAGAATTACAGGTAAAGTTTTGTGAGAATACCATACTAAAAATTGCCCTGCTATAAGTAAATTTACCTCAACTTTAATTATTAATTAATCTGTTCTAGCTCTGGACCCTGCCGGTCCTCTGTGGTCTTTCGACAACAACCGCTTATCCAGAAGGGATGCTCAATACGTAGAAGTGATCCACACAGACAATACGGTCCTTGGATATGCAGGTCGGCTAGGTCACGCTGATTTTTACCCCAATGGAGGGTCCAACATGCCCGGCTGCTCCTCTTTCGGATGTTCACACAGCCGTTCTGTATTGTATATGGCTAGTTCCGTGAAATACAACCATCTCCTGGCCAACGAATGCGCTACTATTAGGGAATCTAATAATAACAGATGCAGAGGCACCCTTTATCCTATGGGCAATAGCGATGTTTTTTTTCTCAAAAATTAAATTTTAAAAGGGCAACACAATGAAGCTGGGATCAATGGCATGCAGGCTCTTCAGAATTTTGGTTTGTTTTCAGATCGGGTATATTTAGAGTCAACACAGGAAGAACCTATCCATTCTAAAAGTAGAAAGGACAAATTTTGATCCCAAGATCGTACGTGAATTTTATTATCATCTTCATTGACTAAAACTAACCAATTTTATGTGGTGGACGAATTTTTTGATGCACTATGAGCTTTTTTGCCGTCTCCCTTTTATATTTGTATATAGGTTTGTTTTTTTAGAATATTCAATTGTATATATGTTAATAAATTAAATTTTAGTAGAGCAAAAAAAAAAAATATTTTGTATTTAGTTTAAAAAAAATTAACGAGTATGATATTTCCAACATGACATTAAACAGAACTTATGTTAACGTAACTAATTATTATTGTTTTATTGACCTTTAATGCTCAAAATAGGTTTCCTGGAAAGATTGCCGGCAGTTTTGAAGATTGGTGGTTTTAGAGATTTTGACGTGCTCTTTCCTACTTTGTCTCCTCGTATCATTGCTGCTCGCGCCGCCTTGGAAATATGGGCGCCTAAAAACATTTTTTGATTATATGTCCTTACCTACTCATTTTACGATGGAAATATTTATGTAATAAATTAAACTAGAGAAAAATTCAATTTATGCAATGGCATTTTTTTGTAACATAAATAGTTTAGAATACGAGTTCTGCAAAGTCGAGTCAACACGCGTTTCATCCAAAATACTCATTGCCACACACAGGGTAGCGTAGACTAAGAGACGCAATATTTTTTGTTTTCAGGTGATATTTTTAATATCGCGCGAGCGGCCCCGATACGAGGTGGCAAAGTAGGGAAAGAGAACATCAAAATATATAAAACCACCAATTTTCAAAACTCCCGGTGAACTTTCCAAGTAAAACTACCAAATGACTGTACTACTGTTATGGCTAACAAATTACAATATTCTAGTATTCATATATGAAAACATTATTATAATGGTGAAGCTTTAATTTTATTCGCATGGGTAGGTTATTTATTTTTTTAATACCTTTTCCCCACTATGGGCATTTTGCCTGTATCATAAGTGCTTTTACAAATGCTACCATACCAAGTGCCTTCTTTATTATTTCATTCAAAGTGTGTAAGTGTAATTTGAAGTAAATAAAAATGAAAGGCACTTTCTTTAAAAACGAAACATGAATAATGAAATGACTAACCTTTTATCAACTTGACGCCTATTTCAGGCGTACCTTGAACTGACGATTCATACCATAGGAAAAGCGCCGTGAGAAATGGAAACCAAATAGTCTGTTTATTTACTACCAACTTAGTATTAGTATGTCTTGGAATTAGACGAATAGATATCGATCGTGATGGCGTGATGTCAATATCGCTACAAACTAAGCAGGTAACATACCTTCGGAAATTACGCAAACCCTTAACCAACGTTGGGTCTTATGACTTTCTAGGGACCGCATGGTATATCAACAAAGATGATTCTATCCTTGATGATAATTACATACTTTTGAAGTTGCAGTTGATAAACATTAATACAGGAGAAATGTAAACTTGCTGCCTGAAAAATGGATCCAAGCAGTTAAATTGTGCATGACAGTGCAATGAAAAACCGGCCAAGTGCGAGTCGGACTCGCGCACGAAGGGTTCCGTACCATTATCGCAAAACACTGCAAAAAAATCACGTTTGTTGTATGGGAGCCCCCCTTAATTTATTTTATTTTAATTTAATAATTATTATTTTTTGAAGAGAATATACTTCTAAATATTCTGTGAATATTTCAAGCGTCTACCTGTTGCCGTTATTAATATCGAGCAAAAAACGACAAAAATATCACGTTTGTTGTATGGGAGCCCCCCTTAAATATTAATTTTATACTGTTTTTAGTATTTGTTGTTATAGCGGCAACAGGAATACATCATCTGTGAAAATTTCAACTGTCTAACTATAACGGTTCATGAGATACAGCCTGGTGACAGACAGACAGACAGACAGACAGATGGACAGCGAAGTCTCAGTAATAGGGTCCCGTTTTTACCCTTTGGGTAAGGAACCCTAAAAATGAGATACTGTTCTGTCCGTCAAACTTATAGATATTGTTATTATTACAATCTTGTAATGTCTCACTGCCGGGCAAAGGCAATTTTATTCTCCCTCTAATTCTCAAAGGGCCAGAAATTGACATAAAATAATAATACGTGTATCAGTGATTTGCAACAACACTCACTAACAGTGGCGTAACTACCTTATATAATGCCCGGCACGTAAGTTGGCAAGAGTCGCTAGATGCGCAGAAGTAGTTTCTAGGTATCTTTGGTTGTGAAGCAGGGCGGGGAGAACGTTTAGGACCGTTCCGAGTGCGCGATTGGTTGGTCAGTTGACACAAGGATCGACTGACCAATCGCGTCGCGTCCACGTTTCGTTCGCTCTATATTGTGGTTGTTCAGTTCGCGGAATATGCGCGAATTTACACACACTACGCCAAAACCTTGCCAACTTACGTGCCGGGCACTATACAATACTTGCTAGAATTATTACGTTTATGCTGAAAATTTGTCCAAGTATCCGGATTTTCAGCTTTTACACACGAACAACACACAGCACTTCAGCGATGCTTAGCGGCGGAAATGACTTATGATTTTCTTATAGTTATCCTTATTTAAGTTTATTATCCTTATCTAATGATTTTTTTATCATTGTTTTTAAAAGCTTGTAGCTATTTTGCTCGTTACAGCAGCTGCTGCTAGTTCATCATCTGATAAAAAGTAAAAAATAAGTACCTACATCTCCTTATCACGATAAATGGAAAATAATCTTATATTGAAATCTCCTATATATAAGTATCTCCTTTAAAAATAATCGTATCATAATTATTTTGACTAGATAGTGCCGCTCTCGTGCGTCATGAAGTGCTTGTTACTTTTATTCGTCTTTATAGCAGGTAAGAACTAGCAATTTTATACTAAAACTTTCCTGCCACATCATCATTTCTTCTTTCTACCCAGCTACTATGTTTAGACTAAAGTTTTCCCCCATTATCATCATCATCATAATCAGCCTATTAATGTTCCCACTGCTGGGACACAGGCCTCCACTCCACCACGCGGACCCAGTGCGGGTTGGTGGATGTCTCATGTCTTCGAATTTTTGGTTCTAGGATATGCCGGTTTCCTCACGATGTTTTCCTTCACCGTTTTAAGAGCAGTGGTGATAAAATAATTTACACAAAGTGCGCCTGCCTGGGTTCGAACCCACGACCTACAACTTGTAAGTCGCGACCGATACCACAGGGCCACTGCTACACTGCTCTCCACTTTTCCCCCACATGTAATAAAAAAATTAAAAGTGTCTTTATGTGTATGTTCTTAAAGTAGATACGCCACATAGATCTCAAATACTCGTATCTACTAATATATCTATGGATCTCATCTCTCACTCTGCTGCCACAATCATAGACACAATAACTATTATAATTTCTAGTATGTATTGATTAAAATTACATTTCAGAAAACCACGTACTTTCCTATAGCATACGGTATTTTAAACAGTAAATCAGATAGGTTACTATATAGTTACTTTCTCACAAAACACAACATCTTTGACCTTACAAACGTCGCTACGATTTTATTGATTAAAAACATGCTTCTCTTAATCACAGCATGTGCTGCGAGCGTCCTCAGAGACCCTGTTCAGGGTTACAAGGAAGGTGACAGGTACTTCTACTTTCCGGGAGATGGCGACGATACCATGCACCTGGTTGATGCAGAGGAGCCAGCAGACTTAGAATTCATTGAAGAATTTACCAGAAATCCAGCAAATAATGCATATTTTCTTTATACCAGGTACCTACTGACAATTTACTAAAATTATTTTCTAAGAGATTCCCAATCGATCAACACAAGTTAGATGGCTGGATTTAAAATAAAAATATTTTGTGTTTCAGGGCCAATCCCAATTCACCTCAAGTCTTAGTGCTTGGCAATGCAGGTTCGGTCACAAACTCAAACATCAACTTCTCAAGAATCACCGTATTCCTCGCTCACGGGTGGAATGGAAGCGGTGGAAACACCATGAATAGAATGCTCGTTGAGGGTAACTTTCCTATTTACTTTACTATGTATTGTACCCATATTGAAATTCAATATAGTCCTCCTTGTCTACAACGGTGATCCTATAAAATTACATATCTCCTAGCGTATCCTAATATGAGTCGCCGGACCTAATCTAGTTTTAAATACCCGGTCGCAACTAATGCAATAGATTTGGCCCGCGGAGTTTAAGGTCTCGCTTTACGTATTTTTGTTTATTCAATCAAGTCGCTTTTACCGAGCTTTTTTTTTTTCTTAAGAAAAAAGACTCATAATTCTAGTAGCAATATTAATAGCGATGTTACAAGCAACAATCTTTGCTAAGCCATTCCACATAAAACTTACAGGCAAAGCTGTTATTAAATCTTGCACTAATATAACTGCTATAAACTTAGATATTGAAAAATAAAATATTGTTACAGCTTTCCTCCAGAATGCTGATGTCAACGTGATTGTTCTCGATTGGAGTGCTCTAGCCAACAGGTCTTATACTACAGCGAAAGGTGGTACCGCCGAAGTTGGCAGAGGACTTGGACAGTTTGTGAACTGGCTTACTGGATTAGGATTGGCATACAACAGAGTACACTTAGTAGGTTTCAGTCTTGGAGGTCATCTTGTTGGAAATGCTGGCAGGGAAACCGGATCCAGGGTGCACAGAATCACAGGTAAAGCTTAGTAATAAAGTCTTAAACAGGGTGATTTTTAATTCATTGGCAATCTTTGACAATAAACTATTTGTAGTCCTGAAATCACAAATACATAAAAATCTGCTGTTCCCTAAATGTTATCGACTTCCATAATTCAGGGTTGATCCTATAGTAAAATTTGTACATTTATATTTTAAGTACTTTCACATCTTGAAAGACTAACAATTATTTAATTTAAAGTAACCTTT
Organism: Anorthoa munda; assembly: GCA_945859665.1. NCBI lineage: Eukaryota > Metazoa > Arthropoda > Insecta > Lepidoptera > Noctuidae > Anorthoa > Anorthoa munda. The sequence continues at coordinate 10,603,175 of OX243900.1, read as the reverse complement.
CATATAAACACCGAGATCATCTATACGAAATCATTTGATTGTAAGTTTGTTTGTAATGGATAAACTCAAAAACTACTAAACAGATTTAAAAAAATCCTGCATCTACGTGAGCGAGTCACATAGTCTATTTTTTTATCCCGAGAATGGGTCCTGTGGGGTGGGTCAAGGGGGCATAATCCGCGAGGAAAAGCTAGTACCTAAAGTGCGTAAAGTTACTGTAACCACAATTTCTGTTATAGCTTTAGAAGCAGGGTCTAAGAGAAGTGGTCTTATGGGGTGGGCCACGGGAGCGAAGTCGCGAGGAATGCTAGTATTATAGTATATATAGTACGTAAAGTTACTGTAACCACGATTTCTGTTGTAGCTTTGGACCCTGCTGGTCCTCTATGGAACTCAGACCGCAACCGCATCGTACGAACAGATGCTCGATACGTAGAAGTAATCCACACAGAAACTACAGTTCTTGGATACAGCGACCTTTGCGGTGACGCTGATTTTTACCCCAATGGAGGATCCAACATGCCTGGATGCGTAATAGGAGCAATCAATTGCTCCCACAGCCGTTCCTATGAGTATATGGCTAGTAGTGTGAAGTACAACCATCTTCTGGCCCACGAATGTGGAAGCCTTAGTAATGCTAATCGTGATAGATGCACGGGCACACCCCTCAACCCAATGGGCAATAGCGATATCAACAAGTCACGGTAAGGAGAATTTAGTAAATTTTATTAAAGCATTTAATCTCAGCTATATGGACTTACGTTTTAAAGTTATTTATTTTATTTTACAGGGCTGGTATATTCAGAGTCAATACAGCACGAAACTACCCGTACTGAGTGGAACTAATGAACCAACTTTATCAATCGTCGTCCAATCAACTGATCTTATTATCGAAGTAAAACATCGTACGCTTTTCCATCTGATATTTATACTTTGCATCAACCTCAATAAATTGCGTTAAAAATTAAAAACATTTTTTTTGGTATACCTACAGCGTGTCATAAACTGAACAATAGTGATTTCGGGGTTATTCCCAAAGTAAAAGTTGTTCATAATGATGACTACAATTATTCCTTATCAAGTTTTGCATTTAATCTGTTACAAGTTTTAGTTCGACACAATGCTATAATGGGCAATATTTCGGTTTTATGTATTACATAAATAAAATTCACTGATATACCTCAAAATATGTAATGACTAAGATAGCTATACCATGGCAATCTGTATTTTCCCATGTTCTTTTTGTATCACATGAACCCTCTTAAGGTCTATCCACACATATCAGGGCCGTACCAGGGACGTGCACGGACCGTGCTCCGTCAGGGGTTCAAAAAAATATCGGTGTGTACATTTTATATGAACTCGTTCACACACGTCCGTGCACGGGACGTGCACGGGCAAGTGACGAGTCTTCAATGCCTAGGCCCGGCCCTGTCACGTCCCGGGCACGGCCCTGATATGTGTGGATAGACTTTTAACATTCCACTGTATTCCGTAAATATTGCTTCTTCTTCTGTGTGTTTAACTGTCTTTATCCATTCTTCAGTTGTCCTTAATTATAAGTTTTCTTTGTACAATATTATTAGGAATTCTCGTTATCCTTAATCTTCTTCATTTTCTTTCACAATTTCATTCAGTTCTGCATGGTCTTTAAATGAATTTGATTTATCTGTAATACAAAATATATATTTTTAATACCTCACTCTGCAAATAATTTATTCATTGTTTATTTGCGAGTAACTTCCAGGAAAATCTAAATGAATTTCAAGTCGCATGAAACGCATAGTCTAATGGTTGGATCAACCACCATGTTGGATATAATTTTCTTTGCATGTATTGGTCTTTTCAACCGACTGTATGTTTTTTTTGTATGTTTGTTACGCGATTACTCCGGCAATTATGGACCTATTATATTTTTTTTTTAACTGTATACTCTGGAAGTGGTTCCAATGTCACCAAGTCAGGATCTGATGAGAAGATCCCATGGAAATCGAATTAACCCCTAAAATTTTACAGGCACATATAATTATAGTAATTTTGGTATTTTCATCAACATGGCAAACATTTGCATTAAGAAAGTATCATTTGGTGAAGAGGAACTAATGAAGAAGACCACAGATGGCTAATGGAAATACTGGAACTTGTCAACGATAAGTTCGTTTTGGGAATAAGATATCTCGAATAGTTAAATGACTGGTAAAGCAAATTTAAATAAATGATTCTAATGGAAATGGTACCACCGAACTAATCTGGTGATGAATCCGGAAGGTAGGCACCGGCGCTCCGTTATAAAACAATGTATCCTAGTCGTATTTAGTGCTTGATGAAATAATTATATGGCTATAAATGATTTTCAAGGTAATAAAAGTTGACGCCATAGCTTTCCACTCTTTTCTGGGTTAATAAACGAGTCGGCGCCAAAAAAATTGATGTTGTTAGACCAAATGGACATTTCTAAGAAAAGGCGGTGCCGCATCGTTGACGTATCTTAAAGCGTAGCTTGCAGAACATATCATTGATCAAGAAGATAAAACCATGCGACAAATAATTAAAGACAATTGTATGACGTCCGAACTAATCGATATTATTATAATCTCTTTCACAGTGTGGTTCCACAGTGATTTAGATTTAGCGATTAACATTTATATCTAGATCTGTAAGTAGTTAGTGGCGATTGTTATTGAGTGGCGTAGCTAGTCATTCAGGTGCACAGATTATGAAGTTGAATAGTTGATGAGTAGGTACCTAAATATATAAACAGGAATATTTCGCTTTACTTATAATTTTCCAAACCTCGACTACCGTGAAGGTATTATTCGAGAAGACACGTGTAAAAAGTTCGTGGAAGGATTTAGGGAGGTTATGGCGCAGCGTTGGGACAGTATAGGCCAAACAAAAAAAACTATAACATAACTATAAGTAGAGACCGGATTATAAGCAATATAAAAAGCACGACATACGCATGCACGAATGCATGAAAAACGCATAAAAAATATGCATGAAAAATGTCACAATACGCCAAAACATATAATAAAAACCTAGTTATTATTAGTTAATTATTTAAAAACGACATACAATCTATACATTTTATTATTTATTGCATAAATCCATATGTATCGGACAAATGTACTCGTATCTAAAGATTTGCTTCTGAGTATTGCAAACATAAACGACCAGGGGGTGACCATAAGCTCTTTGAGCAAACTTATTTTGAGTGTGCGTAAGGGACAGATGTATATGACTTGTATAAATCTGTCCCTTTTTTACACTCGAACTATGATAGTTTTGACACGTCAGGGTACGGGGGCTGGGTCTGTTGTAATTGTTTGGTATTAAGATTGTCTCTTCAATCGCTCAAAACATTTTTATTAACAGGAAAAAAATAATGGTCGATTTTACGTCGATATTCTCGTATGTACAAAAATATTTATCATCACTACGTTTTGGTTAATATATGCAATAAACAGTAAAAAGAGCCAAATATGCAAATGCATATGCAAATACATGAAAACTGCCTAGTGCCTACGCTAATCAAAAAACAAGTTAAAGAAATAGAACTGATATCGTTTTCACCTTGTCTTTCGCCAACCACTTGCGTATGAAGGGCGCGAACAAGCGATGATCGTGGTGCACTTTAGCCTTTTTCCTGAAGTTGACGATGCAGGCAATGCCGATGGTCACCATACATCCAAAAGCCGTGAACCACATGAATGAGATCCGGTATAAGTATGCTGGTTCTCTGAAAAAATATATATAGGACTTTCGATGGTGTCATTCAAATGACCATCCTACTAAAATTATAATGGATAGATGTTTGTTACTTTTACGCAAAAACTACTGAACGGAGTTTGATGAAACTTTACAGAAATATAGCTTATACATAAGAATAAAACATAGGTTAAATTTATAAAGATACCACAAATTTCATTTAAATCGGTTGAGTGGTTTAAGCGAGAAAAGGTAACAGACAGATAGACAGAGTTACTTTCGCATTTATAATACTACTAGCTTCTGCCAGCGTCTTCGCACACGTGAAAGTTTAAAATTATCTCGAAGGAACATATTCCCGGGATAAAAAATCCTATTGCTAGCCTATGCGACATTGCTGACTATAATCTATCTCTGTGCCAAATTTCATCCAGATCCGTCTAGCCGTTTGAGCGTGAGGAAGTAACATACATAAGTGAAGTGTGATAGTATTATAGTATGTATTAGTAGAAGTACTAATACCACGTGGGCGGAGCCGCGGGCAGCAGCTGGTATAACAACAAAGACCTGTCGAATAAATCTAAAAAAAGATCACCAATAGATCAAATTAAAATTCAATTTATTGCATCCATAATGTACATAGAGGTGGTAAATATAAGTTACAGAAACAATTATGGACCCTGTCGGGCACAGCAACATTCTAGATACAGTCAGTGTCTAGGAGAGAGGAATAGCGCTCAATATTAGCCTAATCTATATATTCAATAATACTACATTTTAGTTATCTATTCCCTTTCTATTTTATTTTTATTTGGAAGATAACGCGCAGCCTAAGGGCGCGGTCCCCCCAACCTCCAAAGTAGTGAATTATTATATTGCTATTTCTGTAAAACCTTTGTAGATCCAATTGCAGTGCAGCTCTTCTTGAACTACAAAACTATTTATTAATAGTTCTCAATGGGATTGCGCTCTCAACCGCTGGCTCTAGCTAGCTATAGCATGAAATTTTGTAATAGAATGTGAGCATTCTTTTTTTTCAAATTCTTTCCCATTTGTGGGGGTTGAATAGGCGGTGATGGTTTGTTTAGAAGTTCATTATTATCACTAGAGTTGGAAAAGAAATGTAATATAGAAGCAACATGTTGCACAAGAAAATCATTAGACACATAACTTCGAGTCTTAAAAAATTAATAAGCTTGCAAAAATATACAAACCTTTCAGGATCAACCACATTAGGCACAATTGGATCGAAGTCATAAGTACAGTTTTGCGTGAACCTCTTTTTCTCGCTAGACTGCATCAGACCCCTGGCCTGAGCCAGTTGCGACTGCGCAGCAACCCACCAAGCTGATGATAAACCTATGATACCTCCGCTTAGGGCACTCTAAAATGATAGAGTCTTGATGGAACAAAGAAAATGAAAACAAAAGAAGTAGAACCAACTTGAAGAAAACAAAAGGAGAATGACCAAAAGTCGACCAAAAAGTCTCACGCATCAAAACCAAAATTTTATAGTCTATAGCAGAGACATTGAATTACCTAGACAGAACATATTTACGATGAAAAAGAAACTGTCAATTCATGCGTTCTTGTTTAGAGAAAAACTCAATGAAAAAAAAAATGGTTACGGATACGTCTGGTTTTGGTCAGCCAGCTCGCGAAGATGTATCCTCCGACAGCACAGCATGATTTTCTCCTTGTTTACCTCTTTTTAGTTCGCTTTTCAAGCAGTCGGGATTTTTGATTTTTTAATTATTTTTTTTATTTATAACTTTTTAGTTATTTTTTTTCGAATTAGGTACATTTAAACATATAAGTATTATATATTTTTGAAATCACCTCTTAAAATCCATTTTATATCCATTGATACCACACACGATGGGTTTGGAAGACAAAAAAAGATTTGGGCCCTCACAATATGGCGCCCAAAAACCGCCATTTTCCAATTTGCTTGTAGCCAGTGACACTCGCGGGGTTAAGACGAATCGATTGACATAAGAACCATCAAAATCGGCACACGCGTTTGGTCTCTAGAACGCCACATAGGAATAAACATACATACATACATACTTACATACATACATACTTACATACATACATACATACTTACATACATACATACATACATAGACTGATAAACATATTACCCTCCTTTGTCAGTCGGGTAAAAAAAGACACAAACGCTACCATCCTGAACATCAAAGAGATAACTTTTTAGTCACTGTTATAACCCATCGGATAACAGCTCTAATTAAAGTTTTTTTTTGTTTTCACGCGTTTGTTTCGTTTATATCCGAAAGAATTTTGTTGTTTAATTATCTGAATGAACCATGTCGTGTGTGGCTATCGATTGCAAGAGTAGAATGAGCGTATTAACAGAACATAGTCAAAGTATATCTTTCCACAGGTGAGTTAACGACAAGCATACTGAAATTATTGTGCAGGGAATACATTTCATAGGCTGTCCTGAATAAAGGAATATCAGTTCTAATTACGTAGAGGACGTAAAGTATCATTTAATTTTAAATCATTCTATTTAGTGAAATAATAAACATTTAAGCGTTCGCTGATAGAGCTATGACAGTTTACGTACTTACGTTCTGATATTAGAGATGTGACACATTTTACTTACTTTAATTTATTTCATTTTTTTTGCACCTCCTAAGAGTACTTATTTAAGAAATAAGTGGATCAATAATATAAAACGAGCTAACTGGACACCTTCACCATATTCTCGCTTGTATTCACTGGATTTTAATTAATCATGCTATCGCTATCCATCAACCCATCTATGGTATAGAGGTTGATGAATCATGTGTATTTTCACATTTTACTTTTAAACATTTAATTTTATATACATACTCGTCTGTAAACTTTATTTTCAGTCTTGCACAAGAACTAGCATAATATATATCAGTATATTAATCAGTACCTGTTTGTACAGTCGTATGAGTCTACAAAAAACTGTCACTTTGATCTTATGATGTAACTAGAGTTTTTGCGCAAGGTATGAATATTATTATACAACGCGTAATAATGCGCAGTAAAGTTACGAATGAGTGCAGTTGTACTCTTACAATGACTGATTTGTTCACTCTTTGTACGAGTACACATTCACTCTTTAAATAATTATAAAAAATCCCTAACAAAACGTAGGAAAAATTTGCCTCAGTCAGAGACGATTCTTACAGACATTTGACTAAACTAAACTCGATAATATCGATATGACAGTGGCACAGATCTAGTACTGATATATGTCTTGAAATAAGTATTTATAGCATACTCGGCCACACTGGCAAAAAAGTTGGCATAGACAAAAGTATATCTATCTCTTTTTGCTTATGACGTTATCTGTTATGCTTCATAAAAGATAACTTGATCTCTGCGAAATATGTCAAACTGACGTATACGTTATTGTTACGTTCTTAGATAAAGTATCTATAGATTTAGCCATAAAATGAGCGTGATTGATAGAACGAGATCGCTTGTTGGCAGCCCCATGTAAATAATAAGGCTTTGTCACCATGGCCGGTTTTTGTTGTTTGTCAAACTCTAATGTTATGGCAGGTTTGACAAACAAACTCGGTCGTGTTTGATTTTCTGTGATTTTGTGGTATTATGTGTTTATTGAGACAAGGAATTGGGTTATTTAAAGATAATAGGTGTCAGTGCGATGGTGGGTTGTAGTGTTCTTGTTCTTGTTGTAACACCAGAAATAACTATTGTTGTTTCATGTGCGGCCACGCCATTGCTATATCTATAGGTACTTTATCTAAGGTTACGTTATTGTTAGCCTGTCAAGCGCTATTGTTACTGTATTGATACTGACAGCTGTCGCAGAGATCAAGCTATCTTTTATGAAGTATAGTGCGAAAGTGAATACCGATATTGAAATTGCGTCTTAAATATGTTCCGTCTAGGTAAAAAAATGTCTCTGGTAATTAGTATCATAATTATTTATGACTTTTCGCGTCGGGCATTAAATTTTTGAATAGGGAATTTACTTTTGAGTTTAAAAGTATGAATATTGTTTTAATTCCTATAAATGACGTTTCGTTTCACATTATATGATTAACATAACCTTAAATTTTTTAAAGTTTCATGATCACTGTCATATACGTTTCTGATTCTACATTAATTTAAGAATAACTAGAATAGAATAGAATATGTAATTAAAAGATTATCATTATTTTATCTATGGTCAATTGGCCGTTCACAGCAGGTCATATGTAGAACGCAATAGAATCGATTTTGATGAATCAACTAACCAGTAATCGTCTCTTTTGTGTAATAAATTACTATAACGTCTTTAATAAAATACGTCGTTGGTAGCGTTGAACAAAATAGACCTAGTTTTTAGGTTATTTACGATTATATAAAATAACTCTGCAACCAACCCGGGTTTAAAAACAAAAATAAGTTTTGTAGGAGTTAACATGAGTACTGATCATGTTAGCTCCTATAAAACTTATTTTTTTTTAAATATTTTTCAAAAATAAAGTTTGATTTTGATGCAGCATGGTACGTGATTCCATACATCGATGAGCATTCTCCTTTCAATAATTTGAACTATATATGTAAATACATCGCGTATAAAATGATGAAAGCAACTCACTTTATTCTTCATTCACATGCATTTTCTTTTTAACCGACTTACCAAAAAGGAGGAGGTTCTATGTTCGACATTATGTTTTTTTTATTTTTACAAGCTTTTATTTAACTTAAAATGTATGTATGTTAGTGTGTTCGGGTCAAATCTTGCAATTGAATTTTAAAGCGTTATCCTCCACCGATTCAGATGAAATTTTGCATACACGTTTATTTTGGATGACAATGCATGGTTAGCTACTGACTCTAAACAAAATTTTATTTATGCTGACACTGTGTGCAAATCAACACAGTTATAAATGTAAAGCATTCAAAAGAAAAGCACTAACCGTAGAATCAATGAAAGGCAAGAAGATTCCCATGAGGAATACTCCAGTCAGAGGTCCCATTGATGCGGAAGACAGACTAATTGTCAGTTGTAGAACTGATCCCAGCATTTCTACCACATATACTAAACCTGGAGATAATTCATTTGTATCAATATAAAAGAAAAAATAATGAAGAAAAGCTTCAAAGATCGTTAAGGAAAATTGTAAAACAACTTTCTCACAACATGATTTATCCCACTTAAAATGCTCTTAACCAAAACAATAACTCGTTGTCAAAAATACAAAATTAAAAAAACCGCGTCACAAAATCCTCTAAAAAGAAAAAAATAAGCCTCGTATTCGCGTCGGTGAACTGCCAAGTTGGCGGTTGGTTGGCAGTTTATTTTAAAACTTTTGCGAGGTTTATTTTTTGCTTTTTAGAGGTTTTTGTGTCGGGGATTTTTTTTCTTTAATTTTTATTTTATGCTTTTTATACCACATATAATATACCTACTCGTAGAAGTAGACACGCTTCAATCGACAAACTATAGAAACACGTAAATGACAGGTTTTCTTGCGAAAATACCTAGATTTAAAGAGTAAAATGCGGATCATATTTGAACGGCTAAAGCGTTTTTAATCAAACATACGAGTAACTAATAACACTCTCGACAAAGTCACATTTAAAACAAAAAAAAAACTAATTTAAAATCATCATCATCATAATTTCAGCCGAAAGACGTCCACTGCTGGACATAGGCCTCCCCCAGCCTCCTCCCTCCCCAATTTAAAATCTACTTAATTATATTCTAGACTACGAAAACAACATTTTCAACTATGAATGTATTTTGGCTATCACGGTTTATGAGATACAGCCTGGTTTTTTTTTTTATTATTGTCTGTAGGCTTGCGCTTGACCACTATCTCACCTGATGGTAAGCGATGATGAGGTTGACGGTGAAGCACGCTTGCCTAGAAGAAACCCATTCACTCTTGACTTAAAGACCCCTTGATTGTAGCTATCGGGAAACACAGACTCCGGCAGGGAATTCCACTCCTTAGCTGTACGCATAATAAAAGTGTCCCCAAAACGTTTTGTGCGTATGGGTGGGATGTCCACCATGTACCGATGACGCATCGCCGTACGTCTGGTAGTCCGATGATGGAACGGGCTGGGCGGAATTAAATCATGCAATTCCATCGCACACTCCCCGAAATGTAACCGATAAAAAACCGACAAGCTGGCAACTTGGCGACGATGTTCCGCTTTTCAATCGACTCTAGTTCATCAAGCTGGTATTTGGCAGATCCGTCCCAGAGATGAGAACAGTACTCCATGCACGACTGACTGGTGACTGACAGACAGACAGGCAGACGGACCGTGGAGTCTTAGTAATAGGGTTTCGTTTTTACACTTTAGGTGCGGAACCCTAAAAAGACGCTAAAACAAAATAAAAATCGTACGTACCAACACAAATGACTCCAAAAATAACCACCACAGATCGAATCATGATTTGCGTTTGTCTATGTGTCAACTCTTTGAAGAACGGCTTCCAGAAATCTTCTAACACAACTGCAGCCATCGAGTTAAGCCCAGTTGAGAGGGAACTGAAAATAATGAGTTTGCTTTTATACGAAAATGCTATAAAAAGCGGGTCTAGTTTCGCTGTAATGTCTAATTTTGGCTTATATTACGTATCTTCATTATGCATTATCCTCCAGCATTTGCTCCAATTGATTTAGGGTAGCATTTCTTCTTTATCCAGACATCTCTGTTTGCCATGTCGACAATATTCACTTTCTTTCTATCCATATAATCTTACATACAATCCATCCATAGTTTCTTCGGTATCTAACTTTAGAAAAATCTACATTTTGTGCTTTAAACTTTCCTCACGACTTAAAGGGTACGCGTCACCTCACATGCTTATGAGAGGTGTTGCGCTAGTGAAAACCTAAAACTTCGTTATAACTGGCCGCAAATAATAAATAATTAGTTTTTTTTTTTTCTAAGTAATGATTAAGTAATGATATGCATTCTTGTTTAGTTTTAAATTCAGTGGCAAACTTACCTAAACACTGTTGATCTTTGAAAAGGACTTACCTAAGAGAAGCACTGAACACGCCAGCCACAAAGATCCCAGGCATGCCAGGCCAGTCTCCTAGCACATCCATGACCAGTAAGGGAAGCAGCTGGTCCTTGGCTAAAGCCAGACGGGAGTCCAGTGGGTCACAGTCGTGGTATTTAGCGTAGGCAAGCAAGCCACTATACCCGCATATTAGAACTACGAATACGACCCCGCCTAGAAAACCCCAGATGGCCCTGAAAGATAAAGAATGGTCTAGGGCCCAGTTTTTTTATCCGTAGTTAACTCAACCAATGGTTATAAATTTCGGTAAATAATAATAATAATAATTTATTTCAAAATTCAGACGATTTACAGTCCATTTCTTGTTCGTAACAAATACTTATATAAAACTTGTGTTAGTAGAAGGTACATTCCAAATCAAATAAACATTTACAAAATATTGCGAAATTGGACGAGAAATTTACTAAAAAGAAATTGTCGATTGATTAAATTTAAAGTTATAATTAACCAAACTCTGGGGGAGGCCTATGTCCAGCAGTGGACGTCTTTCGGCTGAAATGATGATGATAGTGATGATGATAATGAATTAACCAAAAATATATAAATTAAAAATGAAAAGATTTAAAATGTGAAGAAGATATTATAAATAGAATAGAGTTTTAAATTAACATGTCAAAATTAATACAAATAAAATTAAATCAAATGACAATAAAATTAAATGAAGACCGTTACCAATTCTTTCACTACTTCTTCTCGACATGTAAGTTAATACAATTTAATAACTTGATTTACCTTCTTGAAGATTTCAGTTCGGACAACGCTAGGAACCTTTGCATCATAGATTGATTCACAGCTATATTGCCGATCCAGTTAAATGTAGAGCCGATGGATGCAGACCAAATTGAATGTCTCACCGTTAAATCTAGGCTGGCACTGTAATTAACAAAAATAGTGATCGGTAACTAGATTGGTTGGTTTTCCGGATTGATAATACGCAATCAAACGAAGCTTGCTTCGCAGCTAGTTCGGAAAAGATTCTTCTAGATACAGAACTTATCTAGAAGAGTCTTTCGCTATTGTTCTTGTGAGAGTCCGTACCTAAAACTGAATTTGTAAAATCAATTCACAAAAAGAACAGTAAAGATGATATGTCGAACTATAGGCCGATAGCTTTACCATCTATATTTTCTAAAATAATAGAAAAGGTCATATGTGCAGCAATATCATTTTTCCTGACTAAATATAATATACTATGCCATGAGCAATACGGGTTCAGTAAAAATAGGAATATAAACATGGCAATTTTTGACCTGTTGAATACTACTATGTCGAATGTTGATACTAAAACGCCTGTATGTGCTATATATACAGATATGTCGAAAGCGTTCGATTATGTCAACCATAACATACTGCTTCATAAACTAAACGCCTATGGCATTCGAGGTAATATACTGAACCTAATAAAAACATATTTATCCGGTCGCAAACAGATGACAGAAATTGACAAAGTATGCGTCGTCTAAATTCGAACAAAAATACGTGTCTTCCGATTGAAAAATTAAATTCGGTGTACCCCAGGGAAGCGTTCTTGGGCTTCCGTTATTATTAATTTACATTAACGACCTCCCGCACCGAATCCACCATCCCATGGTACTGTTTGCCGACGATAGTACAGTACTCTTAAAATGCGACAATAATAATAATGATATAAACTACACCATTAAAATTATAATAAATTGGCTAAATACTAACAACTTGCAAAAAAAACACACAAAAACAAAAATAATGCATTTTTACCAAAGACTCATCAACGATCTAAATATTAATTATAATAGTCAAAATGTGGACAGAGTAGATGTTACAAAATTTCTAGGAATTTTAATTGACCGTCAACTGACATGGAAGGCACAGGCAGAAGAAATCTGTAAAAAACTAAGCGCATCTGCATAAGCACTTTATAATCTAAAAAAAAACTTTATATCAAAACAGTATTACTAGCATATCATCGTCTTGTCGTTTCTATTTTGAGGTTTGGTATTTTACTAGGAGGGATCAAAAAGTAGTGAGAACTACATACTCCTTGGTAAGAAAAAAAACATACTGGCAGGCATAGCTCAGATACATATTTGTAATATTAATAAAGAAAAAAATCTTCGGTAATCTTCTGAATGTAGTCATTTGTTTACTTCGTGTCGGAACGTGTTCTCGAAAATGGAGAAAAAGGAAGTGCGAGCCGTTATTAAATACCTCTGTTTTAAAAAGTTAACGACGCAAGAGATTCATTGCGATTTGGAGGCAACATTAGGAGAGTCTGCTCCGCCGTATTCCACTGTCGCAAGGTGGGCTTCTCAATTTCGAGTAGGGAGAACAAGCACGGAAGACGAACATCGTTGCGGCCGTCCATCGACGTCAGTCACCCAAGAAAATGTTGCGAAAGTCGAGAAAATTGAGCGATCGAAGAGTTACCATCCGATACTTAATTCAAGAAACGGGCATTTCATATGGAAGTATTCAATCCATATTGAAACAATCTTTGAATATGAGAAAAGTCTCCGTAAGATGGGTGCCGAGAATCTTAACCGACAGTCAGAAACAAAATCGACTTGACATTTCGAAGATATTGTTGGACAAGTTTCAAGAAGATTCTGAAAAGTTTTGTCTCGTTTCGTAACAATGGACGAAACATGGATCCATCATTTTGATCCCGAGACAAAACAGCAATATTCGCAATGGAAACGGCCATCATCACCGACCCCGAAGAAGTTTCGTGTCGTGGCATCGGCTGGCAAGGTTATGGCCTCAATATTTTGGGACTCAGAAGGGATATTGTTGATTGATTACCTGGAGCGTGGAACCACTATTACAGGCCAGTATTATGCAGCTTTAATTCCCAAGTTGAGGAATGCGATCAAAGAGAAAAGGAGAGGGACACTTCGAAGGGGCGTGCTGTTTCATCACGACAACGCACCCGCGCACTGGTCGGCAGTTGCGATGGCTGTCATTCAGCAAGCTGGCTTCGAATTGGTTGACCACCATTATTCACCAGATCTGGCAGCTAGCGATTTTTATATGTTCCCAAAATTTTAAAAATACTTAAGGGGAAACAGGTACGAAGACGATAACGATGTGATGGATGCCTTGGAGAGCTTTTTGCAGGACCAAGACAAAACTTTTTTTCTGAAAGGGATTGAAGCCTTGGCAAAGCGCTGGACTCGGTGTGTAGAGAGACTCGGAAACTATGTAGAAAAATAAATTATTAAGTTATCAATAGTCATTATATTCTATCTCATTCTCACTACTTTTTGATCGCTCCTCGTATATTTTGGCTATTGTACCGAAAGAGAGAGTATATTTAAGGCCCAAAAACGCTGCCTACGATCAATATTCGGTTTAAGAGTTACTGACAGCTTTGTTCCAATTTTCAAAAGTTGTTGACATTTCCGTCCCTTTACATTTTAGAAATTGCTCTTTTTGTTAAATGTAATCGACATCTATTTTAACTTTTTCGGGAAGCAGATGCCGAAACGTAACTTTGCGATCTCAATACCAAAACTTGTTAGGCACAGGTGGATATAGGACTGCTTTGTTGAGGAACAGTATATTTCATTACGAGTGCGGAAAGCCGAGAAAAGAAAAAGCTCGAGTATGTAATAGCCCACATCCCGAACGCTATACGTCCCTGAAATACGCCACTTTTAGAGCAACTGTATTAAAAATGTATTTTTGATATGGCACCGGTTATTTTTAACTACATTCCTAATTCCATAAAAGAGGAATCAAAAAGGAACTAACTATACTTCTATTAAATAAATGTTACTATTCCTATTGTCGGATTTTCTAGCTGATAAATTTTAGTTGTGTTGTGTATCAATGTTTGTAGGTAGAATGTAGAAGGATTCTTAATATTATTGTATCCACCTTATTGTAAATACCTACATTCTGAGCAAATAAATAATATTCTATTCTATACCTACTCTACTTACCAAGACCTACCTACCTACTTGGACCTACCTATCTCCCCAACTTTTTTTTTAGTGTGTTTGCATCCAATGACTGGGAGTGCAGTGCTTTTACTAATTAAAACCCACCCGTGTTCCTTCAGTTGCTTAAGCCAGGGCCGCGGTAACTCTTTTTCAATTTTATCCGCGACCCAGACAGGCATCTGCCCTAGCAGACCCCGTTATGTTTTAGCTGACATCTCTTTGAGGAGCGCGTGGAATACAACGCGCCGTCGACTCGGGCCTGGTCCTTATCGGACGGTGAGCTACCCATTACTCGCCGTCCGCAAGCCTGCGTCTACGGCGGCCGGAAATCGGCTTGAGACTCCCGAAGCCCGGGGCGTCTCCTGCGGTAGCTAGGGGCATGAGTATTTCGTTGCGGGATCCAAGACAGTTAAATTCATTCTCCGGGACTTCGTCGAGCTTCATTGCCTCCGCGCTTTTCTGGTGGTCGCCACTGTTGATTCTGGTTTTCAGGAGTTGCAGTGGTTTGGGAATAGTGCGGTGGGATTGTTCGAGTATTTGAATAGCGTGTGTTGTGATATTTTATTTCTTGAACACTTTAAATTGGTCTCACTTTTAATATTGTGAACCGATTGCGATGAAAAAAAAACTAAGTAATACTTAAAGTACGCAATTTTTACACAATATTTATGTATAAAAGTTATTTACATTGGTTTTGTACATTTTACGTGATGCGTGCATAACTGCGTGGGTCTTTAAGTCAAGAGTGAATAGGTTACTACTAGGCAAGCGTGCTCCATCGTGGACCACATCTTCGCTTACCATCAGGTGAGATAGTGGTCAAGCGCGAGCCTATAATAGATAAAAAAAAAAAAAAACTAAACAGACAAACAGACAAAAATGGCAAAAATGCTGGAAATGGTTTCTGTTGGTTATCCTTTAACACCCTGGCTATTTTTTTTGGCAATTTTTGATGTACAATAACGACTTTTCTACAGATTTATTAAATGTATTGATTACATACAATGTATATCGGCATTCCATGCCATACATAAAAACCACCAGTACCCATTCATTAAATTACCAAACGGGGAAAAATATTTTTCACAGAGAAGAGTTCCCATAACTGCTAACTTTCTTATCGGTAGCATATCATCAGAATCAGAATCAGTATTCTCATAGCCCTGCATAAATTGAAAATCACATGATATTATATAGTACGAATAATATTTACGGTGGTATTTGCAGTCGTTCTGTATTCCAATTCTCTAGGAACACCTCTGTGAAGCCGCCGGCGATGATGGTGCCTTTAACAACAACTATGATCATAGCTCCTACCATCACTATAGTTTGTATCACGTCAGTCCACACCACAGCTTTCAGGCCACCCTGAAAACAACAAAAATAAAGGCCGCTGCATACGTAACGTGTTTTAATCCCGAGCGGAACGGGAGAATATCGTCAGCGATTTGGAGTTCTGTATGAAACTTAACGTCGTCCCGTTTCGTCTGGGATTAAAACACGTTACGTATGCAGCAGCCTTAAGGTGCGATTTTGCTCATCAAGTCATTATTATCTTGCGTTTACCTTAATTTATTTGGGATTGGCGCATCATTTATCTTCTTCCATATTTCTTCATAAGTTGCTATCTCAGTAGTCACACTCTTTCTAGCCATATTTATTGATTCATTGTATTCAGCTCATCATTTAAAGTACAAGGCGAAATTCATGTCACAATACATTATTTACTTACTGGTATACTGTAGTAGGTGTTTAGTAACAAATTTTATCATCTTTCACACATTTCATCCATCCACATTCATACTCAACACTTACATCACAATAATTATGTACTTCAAATTCAATAACGTACTTACCAAAGATGTATAGAATATGCAAACAATGCATACGATCGAGGTAGTGATATGAATATTCACTCCAGTCACTGCAAAACAAAGATCAATAATATAAAAAAAACTGGCCAAGTGCGAGTCTGACTCGCGCACAGAGAGTTCCGTATAAACAGCTACATTCACCAAAATAAATAGGTAACATTACTAACATTCATAAACAATAAAAGCTCCGAACATTGCCCTAACGAAGGGACAAAATTAAGACGACGACTAACGCCAACGACCTTGAGGGAACAAAACGCGCTCTCGTTTCACACCCGCGCGACCCTAAATTTAGTAGTTTTTTGTACTTTCCTTATTATTCTATGACTTTAAAAAAAAAAGCCTCTGATCAAAATGTAGATAATTAAATTGTCTTTGAGATGGTGTTGATTTCATTAAAATACTCCCAGCGTATTTGGTGCGATTGTCGTGTTTTTGTCCGTATTAGACATAACTTTACAAATTAATTACACTATGTTATACGAATTAAATTCAAAATTTGCTCAGATCAAATTATTAAGAAAATGGTCTCATATAACATATATTTTTTCCAAAAAATTACGACAAGCCATTTAGACGTGATTCTCATTTTAAAATCAGTTACTCAAGGGAATCGGCGCCTTAACTTTGCCGTTTGAAAACTGTTACCCCATCAAAAAAAATATGTATACATCAAATTTTTTTTCTTTTTTCTCAGTACTTTTTATATGTTGGTTGACTATTAAACGTAAACGTGTACTGCCTACTTAGCTGTAATAGTTTTCCTTTTAATTTCGTTATATATACTACTTGCCGTGATTTTTTTCACGTATCCAAAAGCAACCATTTAGCAGGCAGTGGGGTGGACACTTGACTCTAACAGAAATTTGCCATTTAAAGCTTAATTTTACGCAAACGGATCCCTGAATCGAATGGCTTATCCCACGATACCCCACACCATGCGATAGACGAGGAAAAAAATAACATCCCCACTTTACGTGTAAAGGAGGTAGCCAAAAACTTTTTTCATCGTTTTATTTTACCACTTTGTCGCCGTGATTAATATGTATGTCGGGTTTAGTCAATAGTACGGACGTCAAAACAAATCGCAAGTACGCCATCTGGCGGCATAGCAAGAACAACTACGCATTGGCGCCCTTTTCCTAACCACTTGCGTGGTGGGGACAGCAGAATATAGCAGTTGAGTACTGACAGCCTTGGAGCTAACACGTCGCAGAATCAGTGTCGATCCATAACATTAGTAAGCAAGATTGTAACTTTGAGTTGTGACTATTTGAATAAACCCAGAGTATCGAATAATTTGTGTGATTTCATTTTTATGATTGTACCCACCGACCTGCCCACACACGATGTATTAACCTAAGGGAATACATCCTGACTTCCCGATTGTTTACATCTATCGGCCAGCCATGACGCGACATGTATATCCATTCCAAATTATAGCTTTCTAGTACTAAGAGTCTTTGAACTAAGCTGCGGACGGACAGTTGACGAGACGAAACTGTTGACTACGGAAGCCTAAAAAATTCTGTAATACACAGTCAGTTGCATGACGCTTAGTTTACACGGCCGTAATATTACAAATCGAGTGTTAGATTTCAGCTTTGTAGTGTTTTCTCTATGCTAGACTTAAAAGTCAAACCAATTTGTTGCGTCAGTATTTATATTTTTCACTTTCTACACCCGTATAAACTTACTAGTAACTATACAGTTTTCTACTGAATCAATTCTGACTTAACTTTACCTTGATTAAACGCTAAAGCTGGGACATAAATTACGATGGGCAGCCAGGCCATCTGAAATATAATTTTGATATTGATATATTTTACTAACAGTAAGTACATTATGATAAAATGCTTATTTATACACTCTTATGCAAAAAAACGGGCACCTAAGGAAATTTACGCAAACGTCGAGTTGAGTATTTTTTTTTTTTTTTTTTCGTTTTGATGGTACATTTGATCATACTTTTTGAGCCCAGTAGATGGCCACGTTAATTGCAGCGTCAGAGGCATTATACAGGTCATCCATGGTGCAGGAGAATGGACAGGCGGGACACTCCAGCAAGTGGGGCATAGTCTGTACAGGGGCACCGTAATCGCACCCAGCGTGCAATGGACCAATAATCCCCATTTTGAAAAATGAAATTAAATGAAATTTAATTGTTTGACGTAGTCTGTATAGGTACAAAATTAATACGCGTGAAGTATTCTTTAAAACCGATGTACCCGGCCAAACAATAAGAAGTGGTCGGCAATAAAGACAATATGATTTTTTTTATTAAATAAAGTTACAAATTATTGTAAAATCCTAATAATGAGTGTGACCACCTCTTGCCAAAGTCACAGCTTGCACTCTTCTACATTGACTCTTTTTAACTCCCTGATGTTTTGTGGAGCAGGTTGCACTGATCTTACCCGTCTCTTTAGAACATCCCAGACATGCCCTATGGATTGAGTTCAGGACATCGAACTGGCCAATCTAAACGACGGATCCCAACTTCTTGCATGTACGCTTCCACGTCGCCAGAACGGTGCGGGCGGACATTGTCGACCAAAAAAATGGAATCTTTCCCTAGTGCAGTCAATGCGGGTTGTGCATATGGAATTAGGACTTCCATTATTTACCGGTGTGCATTTAATGTTCCATTTTCGACGAAAACTAACTCCGTCGAATTAATTGCTGCCCAAAACCTAACGGAGCCTCACAGAGTGCTCACGGAGTAATTTAGGGCCCAGAGCCGAGCGGTAACTCCTGATATTGGCAGCCAAAAGCCTCCTCCTGACCGTCCACAAGCTAACTTCTACTCCTCTTACTTCTTTAAGGCTCTACTTCAGGTCAACACTTGACGCCTTTCGATTCCGCAACGCCTGACTCACCAAAAAGCAGTCATCTCTTGTTTTCTTCCCGAAGCGGGTCTTCTTTTGACCGAACCGGTCTCTTGATACCGTTGCCAAGTCCTCTGGACAATTGAACGACTCACATTTATCCGCTGAGACACGTAAGTTTGCGAACAACCTTGTTCAAGTAGGGCTATAATTTTACCTGCCCTTATCGCTTTTTCGCACATATAAAAAAGTGGTATGTAATGTAAAAACAAAGATTAAATTGTTTAATTTGTTGAAAATATCCAAAAAGTTTTAACATTTTATTAATCAGTAAAAAAATCGTTTCAGCAACTCGCGCCTTACTAAAGCAATTTTACAATAATCCACAATATTCAATATTTATCTATTGTTAATTTCAAAATTTAAATTTGGGACGTAAAGAATCATGCTAGGATGCTTCAAATAACATGCCAATACATCTTTTTACTTCAATTAAAAAAAATCTTAAGTGCCCGTTTTTTTTTGCAAAACAGTATATATAGAATCTACAACTATAGATTCATATTCGTAGTAAAGTGTAGATGTATGACTACTTACCAAATAAACGCTAAAAAGTATTGATCCAAAAAGTCGCATACGTTTATCATAACGAAGTTCTAAATACTGAAAGGAAAGTGAACATTCGTTATTTAAATCACTGTATATCTCAATGTATACAGGTAAAAATATAGAAAAAAAAACCTAAAATAAGAGAGAACCCCTTGAAAACTTGTAAGCAACCGATAATCATCCGGTATGCTAAAACTAACATCGACTTACATAATCTGATTTAACCAAATTTTCAATAACACGCTTGTTTTTGTATTGAATTTCACACAAATACAAAACAATTATATTTCTTCCCATTTAAAAACCATTTTTAGTTGATTCTAGACAAGAATCGATTCTTAACAATATAAAATTAATTCTTAACAATATACACTAACGAGCAATAAAAAAGTTCCAGTGACATAGCACCAAATTACTCCTAAACGGGAAAGGTTAGCTTAATGACGCCGTCTGCAATATTGAAGTACATTTAACAGCGCATCAGAATATTACTAAAAAACGTAAATATTGTGTTCAAATTTTAAATTAAATGTGAAAAAATTTAATTAAGGTGTTTGTCGGCATTTTGTGGGTGGAACTTTTTCATTGCTCGGCAGTTTACTTGTACGGTGCACTTACATGGGTTTTAAAATTGTTTAGTAAGTAAGGAGTTGTGCAACAAGTAGGCTTGCACCTTTGCACTTACACGCACGCACGCACGCACGCACGCTTAAATATTATGACAATCATGCAGCAGCAGCAAGCAGAGCATTGATGATGCATTTGTATCAATACTTAATTTAGTGTTCTAATAGACGCGGTTTGGATCGGACAACTTGCATTTTTATTTCTTGATTCCAACCCCGTTGGCACTCATTGACATTTTGACATTACGCTGACAATTACATTACATTGAGAATAATTAATATTATGGTGTATTTGCATTTGCACCCTACAATACTTAATTTGATCAATAAAAACTACGTATAACATTTTTTTTGGCGCTTAATTCCTAGGCCAATTTGATTTTAACAGCCAAACAAATATTTTTTTATACTAGTTCCAATTATTCAATTGTACTGCCATTATTACTAGGACATTTAAAAAAAATCTTACATACTACAATTGGGTAAAAAATAATTCGAACTAATTTCGTATTTTTCTGGTTCTCATAAATAGGAAAACTTCTTACCTCATAAGCTGATGTGAGTTTTAATTCATGGAGGACTGGTAGAAACGTAAATGCGACTATAATTGACATTAAAAGAGATCCGATTAAAGTAAACACATAAGCTGTCCCATAAATGTATAACTCTGTTGGAATTCCTAAAATGGATATTCCTGAAATAAAACTGAAAAATAAATTATTAAAAAATAATAATATTAAAATATTAATTAAATTAAAATTTATGTACTACGAATGAAAGTCGCGGTCATTATGTCAGGCGTTTACTAGATCAGACCGTAAAATAAAATACACCGGGAGGAGCGGAAGGCACACCGGGGACACTATAAGTTGATTATAATAAACTAGATTCCGCCAGCGGCTTCGCCCGCGTTAAAAGTATTTTCTTATCTCAGGGGAACATTATACCGGGATGAAAAGCCTATGTGCTATTGCAGACTATACTCTATCTCTGTGCCAAATTTCATCCAGATCGGTTCAGCCGTTTGAGCGTGAAGAAGTAACAAACATACAAACACACACACAAATTTTCGCAATATAATTTTAGCGTGATATAGTAAGAAGTAAGATGACCAAAAAAAAATCCTTTACGTAAATATAACAATATTTACCTCGCTACTAACGAGAAGCAGACAGGCAGTAGCTTCATATTTCTTCCACCCATCAAATAATCTCGAGTCGAACTCTGTTTCTTCACGAATCCAAAATAAACTCCGATTCCACCACATATTGTTAACATAAAAATAAAAACTACATAATCAAACCACGCAAAATGTTGCAGAGACTTTCTGACGGCAGCAACGTGTAGCCTTTCTTCAGACATTTCGGCAAAATTTTCAGATTTATTCTTTATTTGTTCCTAACAAATACATGTTCTTTATCCACAGTCGGCTAACGCACATTCTGAGATGCTGTGTACACACACGCATTCATTCACACGTTGACACTGATGTCTCACTTGTGAATGAATGCTAAAGCAATTTTACAATTGCCGCCCACGTTTCTCGATGGTCAGGGGCTATTTTTGCTTCAATTGACCATTTCCTGTGTTTATCTAAAACTATACTCCATTTACTATAGCATTAGACAGAAGTTAAAAAAGGCTCTTTTAGGTGCACACTTTGTAATAAAAATACAACAAACACTATTACAGTCAAGATTGATGTGGAGTTAAATATAATCAATTTAAATAACAGCTGTCACACTTAATTGCATCTATTTAACCTATCTACCTTCTGAAATTACAAGGCCTTCATTTAATATTATTTAGTTTTTACATAAAATAATGTCGTGTCAATGTTTAAAATCTAAAAGAAGCAGGGGCGGACAGTACCGGAAACGTTTTTCATGTCACTATAACTCAACCAAATCTAAAATGTTACCTGTTCCGTTCATAAGTTGTGGCTGCACGTGTTTTTTTATTTTGTCGGTTTATGATGTCATCTATCCGTCAAATTGCGTAAATAATCTGCAGTTGTCAATTGTCATACTGTCATTCGCTTGTGGATACTAATTGTGAATGCTACGCCTTTTCTCGTTGTTATTGCTGAATTTTCGTGGTTTAGTTGTTATTTGTTACTGTTCTGTTGTTGTTGTTTTGTTATCGTTATTAGTTTTGTGTTGTTCGTACAAAGCGGTACGTTTTGTTGAACTATGGACAGGGACGATCCCGGTGCAGGCCCGAGTGGCTTGCAAGCGCAAAATGTACGCTCTGTAACTGCTGGTAACGCTGATCAGTGTCAACAGCGAAAAATACGTGGCCCCAACGTTGATCACGACGTTAAAATATTGTCTCCCAAGAAAAAGAGAACAAAGCAAACACCGCTTCGTGCTGCAGTAAAAAAAACAGTCATAAATATTTATAAAGATGTTAAGGGGTCCAGGCCCGAAGGTACTCCTACTTATAGGACGCAGTTAATAAAAAAAACTGCAGAAATTGCAGGTAAGGATCATAAAATTATTATTATAAATAAATGTATTTGAAAGTAACATGCTTTGTGAGGTAATAACATACATTATTAATCTTATTTTATAGACATATCTCGTGCAAAAGTCTATAATGTACTGAAAGAGTACAATACAGAAGGTCGCCTGCAATCACCCCCTCCTCGGCAACGGAAATACTCAAAATCTGACGATTATGATGATATAACGTTAAGTGGAATACGAAGAAATATTCATTATTTTTTCTTTGATAATAAGTTACCAACGTTGGACAAGATTCTGGAAGCCGTTAATAGCGATGAGTCTCTACCTGATTTTAAAAGAAGCACTTTATACAAATTAATCAAGAACAAATTGGAAGACGGCTTATCATTGGCCATATTGGTAAAACTTTATTTAAATGTATTTCTTTTGATAATTTCCAATATATATCATATACATTAAACAATCAATATATACATTTAAATCAAGAATTGAACAACAAGTGATCATTTTATTAATGATTTGGTAATGTGACATTACCATTAATAAATAAAATTATTATTAATAAAATGATCACTCCGTTCTCCGTCACTGAAAACTGGTTAAGTCTTAATACCTCCCCTCGGAGAAAGATGTTTATGGTTGTAGATTAACCTGTTCAATGACAGTAATGATGCAGTTTTTGCTACTTAAAGGTTAAAATCTATTTCCAGCGATCCAGTAATCTACGCCACCGGTACACAATTATTGATTTGCTTTTATTTCATTTCACAGGATCAACGGGTTTTTGATGGATGGTGAATTAATATTTGAAGCCAAAAAGGGTGATGGAGACTACCATTCTGAAATGGATGCACACAACTTTGAAAAGTGGTTCAAATTAATATTATCAAAAGTCGAGAGTGGTGCACTTATTGTTATGGATAATGCGCCATATCATTCGAGGAAATTGGAGAAGCTGCCAACTACAGCCACACGAAAGGCAGATATTCAGGAGTGGCTAAAAAACAAAAATATTCACTTTCTTATTATAGTTAAAATTATGACTTTTGTTACCACCCATGTCAATTAATTATTATAATTTGTGATGACTGATGGTAGCAGTGACTAAATTGTTAAGTGGTGTTTTGTATTGTATTTATTTGGTTTATTGAAAACATAATATGGAGATATTGTGATAAAGTTGTTTTTAATAAACTGATTGTTATTAATTTTTTTTTTCATTTCATGTACCTATCCAAGCATCGTGAAGATTAGATAGATAGAATACGCTTTATTGTATGCCATACATTGTTACTTACAAAAAAATCACATACATTATTTATTAAAATTGTTTGAACTTGACTTGAAAATAAAAGGTTTCGTACTCCTGCTTCTGCGAGCCTCTTTTGTCTAATGTTATAATAAATGGAGTATAGTACTAACTACGGCTTGGTCTGTGCAGGGTAGGCTGCGCAGGCCGCTAACGGATAGTAGGTCGTTAGATAGATGGTAATGAAACAGCTGGACAAGTTAATACATATATTTATAAAACTAAAGGTCCACAGCTAGGTCGCGGGTACGTAAAGTCACTATGTTCTGTTCCGAGCACTATCACACACAGTATATATATATAGGAAAGGTACCGTCCCTTGGCAGCACGTGGCAGACGCTGAGGGAGGCTGTCAGCACAGGCTCCGCGACCGGCCGCCGGAACTGCAGAGGCTAGGCTGCGCAGGGTAGGCTGCGCAGGCACCGGCTCGCGTGGCGGTTGGCCGTTACTACGTACATATACATTCTATGATTCTTGTATGGGTATGTACTAAAGTGCCAACAAAGAGGGCTGAATTAAAATGTAGCCTTCCCAAGTGTCCGTTATTTAGCTAGTATTCTTCGTCTAGTCGTTACGCTCCTTATTGAACTGCTAGTCAACACTACTAGACAAATGCTTGCGTGTTTGTTTGTATGGTTCTTTCCTCAAAAGACCGTCTCTAACACGATGTGACTAAGATAACTTCTGAATTAAAAGAGACTGAGCTCGAGCTACAGAAAGGACCGAACAATGTGGCGGCGCTTGGGGGAGACCTATGCCTGCGCTGCGCCAGCGACGAAACTACTAGTTTTATTCTAGTTTCGTCGCTAGCGCAGCGCTACGCTCGAAGCTATATCCTTAGAGAATAGCACTACAGCAGTGGACGTCTCTCGACTGAAATGATGATTTATTTATTTATGATGTTGAGCTCCGAGTTATTCTTGGCATTTCTTCTCAGAGAAATCAAAATGGATGTATTAGGTGTATTATTTGACGTATAAAAATTGTTTATATAAACCAATTTACGTAAATAAATATAATTTATCATGAATTCATAACCATAAGACACCACGATAGTTTCGAAAGCAGTCATTATATTATTATTTAGACCGCCATCCCACTGGCGTTTTGCGAGCGTTGGCGTTTCTCCAACGTCTGTGCTGCGACGACGCTGTGCAGACGTGACGTTGACATCGCGAGACTATAGTGGCAAGCGTTAGCGCTGCGACTTGGCAACGTTAAAGACGCGTCAACGCGACGTTAACATTGCCTTTTTTGGCAACAGGTACAATCACGCCGTCCCGCTCTGTCCGTGCCGTGTGGGCGCGGGCGGGGTTATGGGATATGTCAAAACGGACGCCAAGATGGCAATAATAAGCGTCATTAAAAAAGATAGACAAATGTAAAAATACTCCTACCAAAACTATAATCAACAGGGGTATTTTCAGGGCCGTCTTAACCCAAGTGGGGGCCCCTCAGCACACAAAGTTTGGGAGAAGGGCCCCGAAAAATAAAAAACAGTCACTGGTAGTAGGGCCCCGTAGTCAAATTATTATTCTTCGTGCTTATACGCACGAAATACAATTTCGTGCGTATAAGCACGTATACTAGCACTCCGCCCGTGACTTGGTTCGCGTTATTTCGTTTATCCTATAAATGATTTTCTTATATGCCATATGTTAGTAAAGGCGACCACAAATAAGCTATTATCAAAACAAAACAAAATTGGGTATCGTAGATATACAGGGTTTATTGGATTGGGACGATTCATTACTGACTTAAAGAATAATAAATTTTAGGTTACCGCCACAAAGTAAAATCCTCCCCTAAAAACTTATCAACTCCTTTTTGCCCCGTTGAGGGTCGAGTTTTGAACAACCTAAATATGCTATTCACTCTTTTCTTCTCTTTTTTCACGCAGTGGCGCTTGAATATGTTTAGTTACATAATCTATCACAATGTTGAAAAGCAACGGGTTAAGGGCAGAGCCCTGATGAACTCCCACCCCAACCTCGAACTCCTCTTTCAGCCCTGCGGGACTTTTGACTCTACTCTTTGGATTCAGCCGGATCTATGTAGCAGAGTCATTAAAAATTGGACCTCTCAGATTCGTGCCACCATACGAAGCCGCGGCGGACATTTGAACGATGTCATATTATTATTTATTATTTATTTCTTTTTTAAAAACGTAGCCCCACACTAGGAATTTCTGCCTGTATCGTGGGTGCCGGAACAACTATCTGTAGGTCATACAAATATTTGTTCCTTGCGGGAATCGAACCCGCGACACGCAGCACAGCAGTCAATCGCTCAACCACTGCGCCAACCGTGCGCCCAGATATTCCATCCATAATGGCATAAATGGGCCTTTTAAATAAAAAATAAATTTCGTTAATATCTCACACACATCTTGTTTTATTCAATTTTAACATCGACCCGTCCTTGTTGAAAGACCCTTTATATAGGATAAGATTAAATAGTGCTGTAAGCCAATCCACTCCCAGTTGCCGTAGTGATTTCCAAATTTCAGCTGAAATTTCGTCTGGGCCGACAGCTTTTCCGTTCTTCATTCTGTCTACTGCACTCGCACCTCATCTCGGCTTATGGCTTGTACCGGTCCTTCTACTGGTGCCAGGGGTTCCAGCCCTTGACTGGGAAATTCTTCGTTCATCAGTTCTCTGTAATATTACCATCTTTTATTTATTTCTTCATTATTAGTAAGTAATTTTCGGTCTCTATCTTTAATATATTTACTTGCTTTTCTATCTAATGTTGATTTATATCTAAACTTTGCAACTTTAAAAATTTCTGATTCTAATTTTGCGTTTTCCAGTCTACTGTAAAACTCCTCTCTTGCTTTGGCCCTAGTTTGTGCAACGCATTTCTTTGCGGTAGACTTTGCTTCCTTATATTTAATGTGATCTTCCTCGAGTCCTGAAGATTGCCAAGTTTTAAACAGGTTCTTTTTGTTTTGGACTTTAGCTTTGACTTCTTCATCCCACCAGGAAGGGTCTTTTCCGTTTCTCAGCCCTCCCTTCGATATGCCCAAGATCTTGCCAGCACTATCCTTGCATGTTTTCTCAAAGTTAAACCACATTGTTTCGGAGCTGTCATATGTGTTTTCCATATCCTTTGTCAGAAAGCCCCGCAATTCTTCGAGAAGACTCTTGCCTTTTGGACCGGAGAGCTCTTTCCATTTAATTCGGACTGTTTTGTCTATACTCGGTCTAAGTGGCTTAGACAATTTGTAGACTCCCACCAGTAGCCTATGCTGAGAGGTGAGAGGCTCCCCTGGTATAACTTTATAGTCTTTAAAGTTCTTCTTAAGCGGGTTATCGGCCAGGATGAAATCTATCTGTGATTTATATCCTCCACTTTTATAAGTCATGAGGTGTTCAGATTTCTTTTGGAAGGTTGTATTTATAATGCTCTTGTTATGCCTAGCCGCAAATTCCAAAACACGTTCCCCCTCTTTGTTGAGGCCACCATATCCAATACCCCCATGGACGTGTTCATAAGTTTTGTTGAATTTACCTACATGCCCATTCAGATCACCCATGATTAATTTTGTTTCCTCCAGTGGCACATTCACCACGCGCTCGTCCAAATCATCCCAGAAAGTATATTTTCTTGTTCACGGCATCCAGTTTGAGGTGCGTATGCGCAAATGATGTTCATTTTTTTTTTTTTTTTTTTTATAATCTATAGGCTCGCGTTTGACCACTATCTCGCCTGATGTTAAGCGATGATGCGGTCTACGGTGAAGCACGCTTACCTAGAAGAAACCTATTCACTCTTGACTTAAAGACCCCAAGGTTGTAGCTATCAGGGAACAAAGACTCCGGAAGGGAGTTCCACTCCTTAGCTGTGCGTACAATGAAAGTATTAGCAAAACGCTTTGTGCGTATGGGAGGGATGTCCACCATGTACCGATGGCGCATGGCCGTACGTCTTGTAGTCCGATGATGGAAAGGGCTAGGTGGAATCAAATTGTGCAGTTCCGTCGCACACTCCCCGAAATGTAACCGATAAAAAACCGACAGGCTGGCAACTCGGCGTCGATGTTCGAGGCTCTGGAGCTTTGAGGCGACCAGTGCATCGTTGCCAATAAGCCTTTTGGCCCGTCTGTCAATCGACTCAAGTGCATCAAGCTGGTATTTGGCTGATCCATCCCAAAGGTGAGAGCAGTACTCCATGCAAGACCGAACTTGCGCTCTATACAAGTTGAGCAGCTGTGCAGCCGTGAAGTACCGTCTCACCTTTGCAAGAATCCCCAACTTTTTTGCAGCTAACTGAGCTTTCGCCTCAATGAATGGACCGAAGTTGAGGGTCGATGTCAAAGTAACCCCGAGAAGTTCGAGATGGTCCGTCAACGGCACGGTTACACCACGG
This sequence comes from Anorthoa munda, assembly GCA_945859665.1. Lineage (NCBI taxonomy): Eukaryota > Metazoa > Arthropoda > Insecta > Lepidoptera > Noctuidae > Anorthoa > Anorthoa munda. The sequence goes on along the minus strand of OX243900.1, from coordinate 10,574,393 downwards.
AAAGATGGAGCCGGGTGGAATCTGCTCTTTTTAGCGGAAAAAAGACACGCCTGGGTCTTAGCAGCATTGAAACTGACCAGATTGGCATCACCCCATTCGGAGACCGCCTTCAAGGACAGATTCAAGCGTTCAACCATGGCCTCCCGGAGAGACCGAATCTGAGGCCCAGTAGCCCGTGCGCTAGACACGTATCTCTAAGCAACAGTGCTGTCGTCTGCGTACCCAAAGGTTCCGGGTTTTAGCAGATCATTAATGTGCAGCAAGAATAATGTTGCCGAGAGCACTGACCCCTGAGGGACTCCGGCGTTGATATCTAACTGACCGGACGAGCAGCCGTCGATAACCACTCGGATGGATCGATCCCTCAGGAAGTCCGCAATCCAATCACACAGACCACTGGGCAGACCGAAGGAAGGAAGTTTACCAATGAGGCTTTCGTGCCAGACCCTGTCGAAAGCCTTCGAGATGTCGAGGGAGACGGCTAGCGCTTCCCCGTGTCTCTCGATGGCCTCACTCCAGATGTGAATGGCATACGCTAGAAGATCCCCAGTGGACCGATTTCGGCGGAAGCCGTATTGTCGGTCACTGAGGATGTCGTTCATTATGCTTTGACTATCCATGGCCAGTTTTACTGCAATAAGACGGTCTGACTTCCTTTCAATGTTTACTATTCTGTCCTTAAGCTGATTGTCAAGTACGACGCCTACTCCATTCTGCTTATTGTTCGTGCCATGGTAGACTAGTTGGTATCCTAGTCCTAGGTCCCTCGATTTTGACCCCTTCCAATGGGTTTCCTGTATACAGCATATATTTATGTTTCTCCTTTACAGGGTCTCTGCTAGTTCTTGGCTGCGTCCTGTGAGGGAACCTAGGTTCCAAGTCGCCATTCTGATCCTATAAGTAAATTGCGAACGTTTGTTCTTGTCAAAGTCGTCGCTTGGGGGGAACGCCCTAGTATTGTTCGCATTACTTGCTATCATTTCTCCGTCGCTTGTGGGGAACGCCCTAGCTGTATGACCCTTTATCTTTCTGCCTTTTTTCATAATTAGGAGAGGGTGTTCTGGCTATGTGGTTTTACGGCCGGTTGCCACCTGACGCCAAGATTGTGACCCTCCTGGAGGGCTTGGGTGCCGCCGTTGACCATTGGTTCCTGCCTTCCCAACTGAGTTCTCCAACCTAAGAACTCAGTACACCAGCGGCCTTTTCTCCATATATTCCGCAGAGTAGCCCGCTGGCGAGGTTTTTTAACGAAGTGTCCTTCTTCGGCCTTATGAAGATATTTTATTTTTCTCCTACCCATTGGTTTGCCGCACTCTAAGAGTTTGCCTAACCGCCGGGATTTCTCCTATCCGCCACCTGGGGACGCGTTCTCTAGGGAGGGAGGCTACCCCGAGAATAAATCTTGCACTAATATAACTGTTATAAACTTAGATATTGAAAAAAAATATTTTGTTTCAGCTTACCTCCAGAATGCTGATGTCAATGTGATTGTCCTCGATTGGAGTGCTTTAGCCAATAGGTGTTATACTACAGCGAAAGGTAATACCGCCGAAGTTGGCAGAGGACTTGGACAGTTTGTGAACTGGCTTACTGGATTAGGATTGGCATACAACAGAGTACACTTAGTAGGTTTCAGTCTTGGAGGTCATCTTGGTGGAAATGCTGGCAGGGAAACCGGATCCAGGGTGCACAGAATCACAGGTAAAGCTTAGTAATAAAGTCTTAAACAAAGTAAAAGTCACCCAACTTTTAATTCATTGGCAATCTTTGACAATAAACTATTTGTAGTCCTGAAATCACAAATAAAAATCTGCTGTTTCCTATATTTTATTGACTTTCATAATTCAGGGTTGTTCCTATTGTAAAATTTGTACATTTATATTTTAAGTACTTTCACCCTTCAATTATATAATTTAAAGTCACCGAGCAGCATACAAACACCGAGATTATCTTCACGAAATCATTTGTTTGTACGTTTTTTTGTAATAGATTAACTAAAACCGCTTAACAGATTTTAAAATTCTTGCATCTACGTGAGCGAGTGACATAGTCTATTTTTTTATCCCGAGAACGGGTCCTGTAGGGTGGGCTAAAGGGAGCGAAACCGTGAGGAAAAGCTAGTACCTAAAGTGCGTAAAGTTACTGTAACCACGATTTCTGTTATAGCTTTAGACCCTGCTCGTCCTCTATAGAACTCAGACCGCAACCGCATCGTACGAACAGATGCTCGATACGTAGAAGTAATCCACACAGAAACTACAGTTCTTGGATACAGCGATATTTGCGGTGACGCTGATTTTTACCCCAATGGAAGATCCAACATGCCTGGATGCATAATAGGAGCAGTCAATTGCTCCCACAGCCGTTTCTATGAGTATATAGCTAGTACCGTGAAGTACAACCATCTTCTGACCCACGAATGTGGAAGCCTTAGTGTAATGCTAATCGTGATAGATGCACGGGCACACCCTACAACCCTATGGGCAATAGCGATATCAACAAGTCACGGTAAAGAGAATTTAGTAAATTTTATTAAAGCATTTAATCTCAACTATATGGACTTCCGTTTTAAAGTTATTGTTTTTATTTTACAGGGCTGGTATATTCAGAGTCAACACAGCACGAAGGTACCCGTACTGAGTGAAACAAGGGAACAAACTTTATCAATCATCGTCCAATTAACTGGGGGGTGACCATAAGCTCTTAGAGTAATGTTATTTTGAGTGTGTGTAAGGGACAGATGTATATGACTTGTATACATCTGTCACTTACGCGATCACAAAATAACCTTTCTCTAAGAGCTTATGGTCACCCCCCTGATCTTGTTATCGAAGTAAAACATCGTACGCTTTTCCATCTGATATTTATAATACTTTGCATCAATCTCAATAAATTGCGTTAAAAATTTAAAACATTTTTTTTGTATACCTACAGCGTGTCATAAACTGAACAATCGTGATTTCGGGGTTATTCCCAAAGTAAAATTTGTTCATAATGATGACTACAATTATTCCTTATCAAGTTTTGCATTTAATCTGTTACACGTTTTAGTTCGACACAATGTAGTCCGGTCAAATTAGACCAAAAAATAGGGGTAGGTTTACAATAATTCGCAAATATGAGTTTTTTGCGTTTTTTAGCCGAACGGTAAGTTTTATGATAAAAATAGGTTAAACAAAATTGTAGACTATGCAATTATCTATAAAAATAGTCTCAACAATTTTTCTCCTAAACGTCACCGTTTCTGAGATATAATGGTTGAAAAGTTGTATTCTTCTTAATATGCACACGTTTCCACGCCACATGAGTGATAGTGTACTTGGCGCGTTTTTTTTAACGGGTGTCCCCGATAGGCTTATTCCACAATCTATTGTGATCCTGATTAAATCAATACTATTCAAAATTATGTAAAATTATTACCGAACTACTATTTGCGAACTTTGACCCTGAATATATTTTTTGCAAGTGTGGGATCGATGAGGACTTTTTACATTTTATTTATAACGGTGTTCCGAACATTCGTACCAAATTTCAGCTCTATGCGAATTAATGCACTTTGATATGTCTAATTTAATCGGCAAATGCTATAATGGGCAATATTTCGGTTTTATGTATAACATAAATAAAATACACTGATATACCTCAAAATATGTAATGTCTAAGATAGCTATACCATGGCAACCCGTATTTTTCCATTTTCTTTTTGCATCACATGAACCCACTTAAAACTACTTTCCACTGTATTCCGTAAATTGTTCTTCTTCTTCTGTGTGTTTAGCTGTCTTTATCCATTCTCCAGTTGTCCTTAATTATAAGTTTTCTTTGTACAATATTATTAGGAATTCTCGTAATCCTTAATCTTCTTCATTTTCTTTCACAATATCATTCAGTTCTGCATGTTCTTTAAATGAATTTGATTTATCTGTAATAAAAAAGATTTTTTTTAATAGCAAGTCATTTATTTATTGTTTATTTTCGAGTAACTTCCTGGAAAATCTGCAAGAATTATAAGTCGCATAATCTAATGGTTGGATCAACCACCATGTTGGATATAATTTTTTTTGCATGTATTGGTCTTTTCAACAGACTGTATGTTTTTTTTTTTTGATTTTGTTAATTCTTGTAAGTTTGGACCGATTTTGGTAATTCTGTTTTTTTGATTTTAAAGTGTATATACCCTGGAAGTGGTCCCATTATCACCAAGTCAGAATCTGATGAGGTGATCCCATGGAAATCGAGGAAACCCCTCATATTTTATAGGCACACATAATGATTTTGGTTTTTTCATCAACATGGCAAACATTTGCATTCAGAAAGTATCATTTGGTGAAGTAGAACTGATGAAAAAGACCACAGATGGCTACTGGAAATAAAATTACTAAGAAAAGGCGGTGCCACATCGTTGACGTATGGTCGAATCGCACCTGTTTGCTGGGAACCTTAAAGCGTAGCTTGCAGAACATATCATTGATCAAGCAGATAAAACCATGCGACAAATAATTAAAGACAATTGTATGACGTCCGAACTAATCAAGATTATTATAATCTCTATCACAGTGCGGTGCCACTGTGATTAAGATTTAGCGATTATATCTAGATCTGTAAGTAGTAAGTGGCGATTGTTATTGAGTGGCGTAGCTAGTCATTCAGGTGCACAGATTATGAAGTTCAATAGTTGATGAGAAGTAGGTACCTAAATATATAAACAGGAATATTTCGCTTTCCTTATAATTTTCCAAACTGCGACTACCGTGAAGGCATTATTCGAGGAGACACGTGTAAAAAGTTCTTGGATTTTGCTAGGGTTTGGCCCTGCGTTGGGACAGTATAGGCCAAGCAAAAAAAACTATAAGTAGAGATCGGATTATAAGCAATATAAAAAGCTCGACATACGCATGCAGGAATGCATGAAAAATGCTTAAAATTTGCATGAAAAATGTCACAATACGCAAAAACATGTAATAAAAACTCAGGAACCCTGAGTAAAGACTCCAGAGTCAAGCACACACGCATAAAGGAAGATGCGGTCAAACGAAGACCAATGATGGCATACCCTGCCACAAAGCCCCAAAAACACACCACTTTCATAGGCACTACAACATAACACTAACAGAAGAACAGTGTGACTACTCAGGCCTGAAAGAGATGAGAGTATATACCGACGGATCGAAGACCAACTCCGGTACAGGAGTCGGAGTCTTCTCACACGACCTCAATATAAACATATCCAGCCCGCTAGGAGTTTTCAACACCGTCCATCAGGTGGAGTGTGCGAGCATCATAAAAGCGGTCCACGCCCATGAAGCCAGGAGGATTACGGACGCCCACATACGTATACTCTCCGACAGTGCCTTAGTCCTTACATCGGAACTAATACTAGAATGTCACAACGCACTGGCACAGACAACTGTATCTAGTCGTAACATGGTGACAATGCAATGAATAAAAGGACACAGCGGATCGCTGGGCAACGACGTGGCTGACGAGCTTGCGAGACGCGGATCCAGTGCGGCGTTCTATGGACCCGAACCTGTTGTACCCATCCCCTCCCCAAATACGCAGGTGGCTACTAGAATACACCCAGACACAGGCGGAGAACTGGTGGACCTCGACACCAGGCTTCAGGCAGTCCAAAGAAGCTTTGCCATCTTTGAATAGCAGGCTTACCAGGCGTTTACTACGCCTGGACAGGAATGGCCTGCACCTGGTAAAGGGGACCATCACAGGACACTGCTCACTTAACATAAACTGCCACACAATAGGCATAACAGGCAGTCCTCTGTGCAGGGCATGCATGGAGGCATGAGGAAACCGTCGCGCACGTGCTCTTTGAATGCACTGGTGTCACTCAGATAAGAGCACAATCCTTCGGGTCATCCAGATCTTACACAGATGTTCTGAGAACACCAGGAGCTCTAAGGACAGATGTATATGACTTGTATAAATTTGTCTCTTTTTTACAGTCAAACTATGATAGTTTTTACACGTCTGGGAACGGGGGCTGGGACTGTTGCAATTGTTTGGTATTAAGATTGTCTCTTCGATCGCTCAAAACATTTTTATACTCGTAAACAGAAAAAAAAATGGTCGATTTTACGTCGATATACTCGTGTATCATCACTAGTTTTTGGCTAATATATACAATAAGCGGTATAAAGCGCCAAATATGCAAATGCATATGCAAATACAAGAAAATATGCAAATGCATATGCAAATACATGAAAACATGCAAATGCATATGCATATGCAAATATATGAAAACATGCAAATGCAAAATAAATCGGTATCTAACTAAAAGTATACAAACTTGGTCATAAGTAAAGAAGAACAGCGGTATAATAATTTTTCCGACATTCTCAAGCACGTCAAAAGTTCTAAAGCCTGCCTAGTGCCTAACCTTATCAAAAAAAAAAACAAGTTAAAGAAATAGAACTGATATCGTTTTTACCTTGTCTTTCTCCAACCACTTGCGTATGAAGGGCGCGAACAAGCGATGATCGTGGTGCACTTTAGCCTTTTTCCTGAAGTTGACGATGCAGGCGATGCCGATGGTCACCATACATCCAAAAGCCGTGAACCACATGAATGAGATCCGGTATAAGTATGCTGGTTCTCTGAAAAAATATATATAGGACTTTCGATGGTGTCAATCAAATGATCATACTAAATACTAAAATTACAATGGAATATGGATGGATGTTTGTTACTCTTTCACACAAAAACTACTGAACGGAGTTTGATGAAACTTTACAAATCGGTTGAGTGGTTTAAGCGAGAAAAGATAACAGACAGACAGATAGACAGAGTTACTTTCGCATTTATAACACTACTAGCTTCTACCAGAGGCTTCGCCCGCGTAAGTGTTAAATATTATACGGAGGAAACGTTTTCCCGAGATAAAAAGTATTATATTTGCTCTGTGCCAAATTTCATCCACATCCGTCCAGCCGTTTGTGCGTGAAGAAGTAACAAACTTTCGCCTTTATAATATTAGTATGATTAATAGTGTGATATTTAGGACTGGTGGAAGACGTAATAAAACACGGGCACTCGGTGAGATGGTATATTGCGAATTGACGGCTGCTGCCGGCACCAGACCTACCTACTTACAGATATTTATCGATATACCTACATTACATTCCTCCACCACTAATTAACAACAAAACCTTAATTACAAACTTAAATTTAACAACTTAATTAAATCCGTAACTAAATCCTTAACTAAGTCCTTAACTAAATCCTTAACTAATCCTTTAATTAACTCTTAACTAAAACCTTAACTAAATCTTAAAATTAACATTTTTATTTAACCTACATTTCCTAATGGGGCGAGACTGGGGCGGTACAGGCATGGACGGTGGTGTCGAGAACTCTTCTGCCACTTGATCTCGGTCGGTCAGTGCGTTTTTCTGAGGCGGTGACGACGCAGGCTCCCACGCCGGTGACGACGACGCCAACGAAACCTCCGGCTGCTCCGACTGGCCCACGAGGGGCGATTTTGGTGCTACCTTTGGAACTGAACTCTCCGGCGAACGTGACAACTCTGTGGGGACTACCAGAGAACTCCTCGTCCTACGCCTAAGCTGATCGATGTGTCTATGCACCTGCTTACCGTTACTGTCTAGTACCTTATAATTGCTTGGCCCTGACGAGTTAGCTATAGTACCGGGCAACCATTTCTCCCCCTTTAGATATTGTCGATACCAAATGTCGTCTCCTACTTTCACCCTCCTTTCCGTCCCTCCCGCACTTTCAACCTGCCCTTTCTGTGCTTTTTGTACTCTAACTTCCACATCGGGTCTTAGCACGTCTAACTTGGTTCGCAACCGTCTCCCAATAAGTGCGACTGATGGGCTTACGCCAGTAGTGCAGTGTTCCGTATTCCTATAATATAACAAGAATGTGTTTAAAGCCTGTTCTACACTTTTATTATCTAAATAAGCTTTTTTAATAACTCTTTTTAAAGTCTTAACAGCATTTGCCGCGGCTCCATTGGACGATGGATGATAGGGAGCTGTGAATATATGCTGGATACCGTCACTTTACACGAATTGTGCAAATTCACTACTAGTGAACGGTGGCCCATTATCAGTGACTATCTGCCTAGGGACTCCCCACCTACTCCACAGCTCGCGCAATCTGACCATCGTATGACTCGCTGCCGTACTGGGAACTTGAAATACCTCCAGCCACTTGGATGTCGCGTCTACTACTACTAAATAAGTGCGCCCGCACATGGGCCCCATAAAGTCCAGATGCAGCCGGGACCACGGCCTGGCGGGCCAGGGCCAAGGGCGAGGGGGAGAGCGCGGCGGGTCGTCCGCGTAAGCGGCGCACACTGTGCACGCACGGCACTCGCGCTCCACCGCCTCGTCGATGCCCGCCCACCATACGTAGCTGCGTGCCAACGCCTTCGACTTTACGATGCCCATGTGCGGCTCATGGATAATTTTTAAAATCTTATCCCGGCATTTTTCCGGTATCACCACCCGGTGACCCCACATGACACAGCCTAACTCCTCGTACAGTTCCGCTTTCCTATTAAAATACGGTTGTAAGTTCACAATTTCACACCTATCTGGCCAACCGTCTCGCAGGTAGTTTAAAATTCTACTTAATAACGGATCTCTCTCCGTTTGTTTTTTAACTTCGGTATAATCAAGCAACAATCCGTCTTGTGCGAAGTGCAGGTATGTTTGTTCTGGAATAGATTCCTCTTTTGCATTTCTAACGGTAATATTTTCTGGCAGACGCGATAAGCCGTCAGCGCAATTTTCGTTTGTACGAATATATTCTATGTCGTAATTGTATGCCGATAATATCACTGCCCATCGCTGCATCCTACTGGCCGTCATCGTAGGTATTCCCGTTTGCGGGCCTAACATTGATACTAAGGGTTTGTGATCTGTTCGTAAAATGAACTTTCTGCCGTAAATGTATTGATGGAATTTTTGTACACTGAATATAATTGCAAGTGCTTCGCGATGTATCTGCGAGTAGTTTTTCTCCGCGATGGTGAGCGAGCGTGACGCATATGCTATCGGGCGCTCGCCCTTCGGCCCCGGCTGCGCTAGCACGCCCCCCACGCCTCGCGCGCTCGCGTCACACGTCACAATTAGAGGTTTATTGGGATCGTAGTGCGCTAATACTTCGGTACCCATTAAAGCTTGTTTTATCTGCGTAAACGCACGCTCACACTGTTTATCCCAGTTCCAGTCTACGCCTTTTCGTAATAACCTGTTTAAAGGCACTAACATGGAACTAAAATTTTTAATAAATTTCGAAAAAAAGTTTACCATACCTATAAATGAACGTAATTCACTGATATTATTTGGAGCTTCTAGTTTACTTATAGCTTTAATCTTTGATTTGTCCGCTTTGACGCCTTCTTTAGAAACCACATAACCTAAATAAGTAACTTCATCAACCAAGAAAACACATTTTTCTTGCTTTAACTTTAACCCACTCTCAGATAGTCGCTGTAAGACTTGTTCGAGTGCATATAAATGCTCGCTTTTAGTTTTTCCGCTAATTATGACGTCACCAAGAAACACTTGCACATTCGGTATATTACCTAACAAATTCGTCATTATACGTTGGAAAATACCTACACTAGACGATAAACCATAAACTAACCTATTATACTGAAATAGACCTCGATGTGTATTAACGACTGTGTATTTTTTTGAATCATCTAGTTCTACTTGGTTGTACGCACGGGAAAGGTCAATTTTACTAAAAAACTGTGCCCCGTTTAGGCCTACTAGCACATCTTCAATCTTAGGAAGCGGGTATCGATCGATCAGCAAGGCGGGATTTAGAGTCGCTTTATAGTCCGCACAAATTCGCAACGTACCGTCTGCCTTAGTCACCGGCACCAAAGGTGAGGCCCAGTCGGAACAGTCGACGGGCTCGATGACGCCGTCGCGCAGCATGGCGTCGAGCTCCGCGTCGATGCGCTCGCGTAGCGCGTATGGTACGGGCCGGGCGCGCTGGAACACCGGCGTCGCCCCCGGGCGCACTCGCAGCGTTGCCTTGCCGCCCTTGTACCGACCCAGTCCGCCGCTGAATAGCACCTTATGTCTGTCGAGAATATTTACAATTCCTTCGTTAATTTGCACACAATTCATGTTACTCATACCTTTACAAGAAAACGTAGGTATTCTTATTTTTAGCTCCGCTAACCATTGCCTACCTATCAAAGATGTAGTACCGTTTTTTATTACAAATAATTCTAGGGGTTTTTCCTGTCCCCGGAATCGAACACGTGGGCGAATTATACCTAATGGTTTTATTTTAGTACCATCATAAAATTTTAAAATTGTATCGTCCTTTTTAAGACGCAGATGTGAAAAATAACGTAGGTAGGTGCAACTATTTATACATGAAATCGCAGTTCCTGTATCTGAGTGAGTGTGTGGTGAGTGGTGTTGTGAAGTGTGATAGTATTATAGTATGGATTGAGAGATGTACTAATACCACGTGGGCGGAGCCGCGGGCGGCAGCTGTTATAACAATAAAGAACTGTCGAATAAATCTAAAAAAAATATCCGATAGATAAAGCGCAGCCTAAGGGCGTGGTCCCCCCAACCTCCAAAGTAGTGAATTATTATGTTGCTATTTCTGTAAAACCTTTGTAGATCCAATTGCAGTGCAGCTCTTCTTGAACTACAAAACTATTTATTAATAGTTCTCAATGGGACCGCGCTCTCAACCGCTGGTTCTAGCTAGCTATAGCATGAAATTTTGTAAAGGAAGGTGAGCATTATTTTTTTCAAATTCTTCCCCATATGAGGAGGAGGTAGAATAGGCGATGAAAGTTTGCATGAAAGTTCATTATTATCCCTGGAGTTGGAAAAGAAATGTAATGTGGAAGCAACATGTTGCCCAAAAAAAAACATTAGACACATAACATTGAGTGTCTTAAAAAAGCTTGTAAAAATATACAAACCTTTCAGGATCAACCACAGTAGGCACAATTGGATCGAAGTCATAAGTACAGTTTTGCGTGAACCTCTTTTTCTCGATGGAGTGCATCAGACCCCTGGCCTGAGCCAGTTGCGACTGCGCAGCAACCCACCAAGCTGATGATAAACCTATGATGCCTCCGCTTAGGGCACTCTAAAATTATAGTCTTGATATTATTGGAACAAAGAAAATGAAAACAAAAGAAGGAGAACAAACTTGAAGAAAACAAAAGTTTCAATAATCTGAACTACATTTGTACATTGCGTATAAAATGTTGAAACAAAAAAAACATGCATATGAATGAAAAAAGAAGTGAACTCACTTCTTTTGCATGTGAATGAAAAAAGAAGTGAACTCACTCACACTCTTTTTTTTGTCGTTTTGATCCGTAATTTGTTTTCGTGCACTCATAAAATTTTATTTATGCTAACACTGTGTGCAACACAGTTATAAATGTAAAGGATTCAAAAGTAAAGCACTAACCGTAGAATCGATGAAAGGCAAGAAGATTCCCATGAGGAACACTCCAGCCAGAGGTCCCATTGATGCGGAAGACAGACTCATTGTCAGTTGTAGAACTGATCCCATCATTTCTACCACATACACCAAACCTGTAGATAGTTCATTTTTATAAGTATAAATAAAAAAATATCGAAGAAAAGCTTCGAAGATCGTTATGGAAACTTGTAAAACAACTTTCTTACAACATGAATTATCCCACTTATAATGCTCTTATCCAAACCAATAACTCAAAAAATTATCTATAATTACAAAATGGATAAAAATTACTGAATAAAAATCTACATCATTACATTCTAGACTACGAAAACAACATTTACAACTAAGAATGCATTTTAGGATGTTAAGGTTTCCCTAGTCGGTGGCACGAACTATTTTGTGGCCGGGGTTTAAATGCATGCTATCTCATCCGACAACACGTACGATAGGGATAGACGCTGTGATGAGCAGTAAAAATCTTGTGCGCGTACGAATACACACTCATGGTATAAAAATAACAAATGAATGATTATTTAGAACGACAAGGAGCGCGCGAAATTTTATAAACAGACCTTTGGGAGTTTGCATATCATGAAAAACTACTGAATGTATTTGACTAAAATAAAATTATTAGCAAATTTTAACTGCTAATCTTTCCCTGTATGATGACTGTTTTGCAATTTTCCTTCTTTTTATGGTATTTATTGCCGCCCAAAGATGCTTTGAAATTAGTGATGAAATATGGAACAATTGAAGCTCATAACTTTCAAATGTGTGTGGGGCAATGTTTTTTTTTTAAATAAATTAAAAAAATACACGTTTTTTTTACTAATTTGGGCTAAATACAGGGCTAGATAATGATGACACAAATTAATGTCGGTTTTTTTTTTATTTTGAGCGTACACCGTCAAACAGTGGAGTAATCGCCATACTACGTGTGTATGGAATAATGGCTAACTAGGGTAACCTTAAAACAAAATATAAAGAAAAAATCCGCTAAAACAAAATAAAGATCATACGTACCAACACAAATGACTCCAAGAATAACCACCACAGATCGAATCATGATTTGCGTTTGTCTATGTGTCAGCTCTTTGAAAAATGGTTTCCAGAAGTCTTCTAACACAACTGCAGCCATCGAGTTAAGCCCAGTAGAGAGGGAACTGAAAAGAATGAGTTCTTCTTTTTACAAAAACGTTATGAAATAAGGTTAGAAGGTAGGTCTTGTTTCACCGTATCTCAAACAAGGCAGTTCCTAATTTTGGCTTATGTATCATCACTATGCATTTTCGTCCAGCTTATGTTTTAATTCAGACATCTCTATTTGCTGTGACTACAATAGTCACTGCCTTTCAAGCCAAATAAGCTTACACACAATCTAGGCAACGTATCTTTGGTATTTCGGTATTTCCCTACCTTTATACCCATCCACATTTATAATATAAACGTTCCTTAAGACTGGTTCCTAATTTTTCCCTAAAAAAAATAAAAAACACGCCTGCCATGTCAAAAAGTGAATAAAAAAATTGAGGAGACCTGTAATAGTACATTTAGTGTCGAGCATTTTAAGTCGATATTTTAACACGAGCTCGTGTAAATTTTGCATACACGTTTAGTTTGGATGACAATGCATGGTTAGATAAGTGACGTCTTTCTTAATCCAATATGGCGGACGGCCTAAGATTGTTTATTCTAAGATTGTTATTTTTTTGTGCACTGCCATGATAATTATGGGTATCAAATGAAAGGGTTTGCTGAGAAGAATACAAAAAAGCTTGTTTTAAAAAATATATTTATAATTAATAAATTATTTAAATAATTTTTTTACGGAATATTGAATAGTACCTACTGTTATATTCGTTTACTTAATTTCTTTTGTTATGTTATTAGTTAACTAATTCATATTGAATACTACTGTTACATATTTTTGTTATGTTCTAAGCAAGCTCTAGACAATGATAGTATACATAGTAATTTTTTTATGAAACAATTATTCCCTTTTTTTCATGAACCACTCCCCCATTACATATTTTTTTAATTTTCACCTGCTTTTGTTCCCCGGTATAATGCAACGCTTCTAATTATACATTGATATCGGTTAAGCTGATTAGAAGATATGGTGAAATCAAGAAACTCGCACACATGCATGAACCCTGAAAACATAATAACACTCCTTTTTTTGGGCAGTCGTGTAATAAAAAAGAAAGGGTTTCTCATGATTAACTCTCAAAAATCATTGGATGAGGATGATTGGATGATCAAGTCAGAAGACATCCCCATTGTTACCAGTAGGTAGCCAGTAGCTACCACAAGCCAAAACGACTAACAATCGCAAATATGAAAATCCCATTTTTGTTTCGTTTCAGCGTCAGTGGCGTTAAAAGGTCCTATAAAGTGTAGACCGTGTATGGGCACTTCAGCGCCATTGACGCTGCCATTAACGTGACCACTTACTGAGCCCTAAATACTTAACGAGTTTTTCATCGACTCGAAAAATATAATAAGTTTCGTTTCAAATTTAATGCTAAACATACTTTACTAAACACAGTCGGTCTTTGTATGGTAATGTTGGGCTGTGAAAAGATGGATGAAAAGAGATTGCATGTAGCAGAGATGAGAATGTTGAGATGGATGTGCGGCGTGACGAGATAGGATAAAGTGAGAAATGAGAATATTAGAGGCAGTTTGTAAGTGGCGCCAGTGGCAGAAAAGTTGAAGGGAAACCGTTTGTCCTGGTATGGTCATGTGATGAGGAGGGATGAAACGCATGTTAATAAAAGAGTTATGAATATAAATATGGATGGATGGAGAGGAAGAGGAAGGCCAAAGAAAAGATGGATGGATTATGTGAGGAGTGATAGAATAGAATAGAATATACTTTATTGTACACCAAAAAATGAAGTTACACATCTATTTTACAATAATACTTATTTCTACGGGTACAAAGGCGGCCTTATCGCTGACAGCGATAAAAAAAGAAAAGGAAGAAAAAAGAGATTAAAAAGGGAGTCAGTAATAGCGTAACAGGGGACAGAACGGAATGGAAGTAGAAAACGTTTTGCGCTGAGCCCAAGTAACATGGGATAAGGGTAGGAAGATGATGAGGACTCTTTGAAAATGACTTACCTAAGAGAAGCACTGAACACGCCAGCCACAAAGATCCCAGGCATGCCAGGCCAATCTCCTAGCACATCCATGACCAGTAGGGGAAGCAGCTGGTCCTTGGCCAAAGCCAGTCGGGAATCTAGTGGGTCACAGTCACAGTATTTAGCGTAGGCTAGCAAGCCACTATACCCGCATATTAGAACTATGAATACGACACCACCTAGGAATCCCCAGATGGCCCTGAAAGATAAAGAAATACTCTAATAAGGCCCAATTTTTTGATCCGTTGTTAACTCAACCAATGGTTAAATATGATAATGCTAACCAATTATAAATTTCGGTAAAACATCTGGTTTGGTTTCAATTTTCATCAATTATTGGCATCACAAATGCTCAAATAAGTTAAAGAATTAATTAATTATTTGACCATTGTCCACATGTTAGACTTAAAGTAGATGAATAATTGCGTTTTACCGAAACCATTGGTTTGCATATTTAACCATCGCTTAAGTTAACTACGAATCAAACAACTGGGCATTAGTGGGACTTACCTAACTAAATAAAAATAAAATAAAATAAAATAGAACTAATTTTTAATAAGTGAATTTTATTCTTATTTAAGTTTCTTAAATCTTGTGTTTCGTTTTAATTTTATTTATTGATTCTCATTTTTATTCTGCTCGTTTTTTGTGTTTGTTTTAGATTTGAATTTTTAATGATTGAATTTGATTTGAAATTTTGTTTTAATTTTAATTCTGAACAATTAGTTTAATTTTAAGAATTTTAACTTTATTATTTAATAGGTAATTGAATGTTAATTTGTAATTTAATTTATTTCTTGATAATTGACTAACCATTGTAATTTTAAATTTTGACTATTATTTTGATTAATTGATTTTTAATTTTTATTCTCATTTTTATTTTGACTTGTATTTTTCTTGATTGAATCTTAATTTTAATTTATTTTGGAACGTTGCGTCTCCCTTCTGGAGGTGGGCGTTAATGGCTGCGACACAGTTCCACTAATGCAGCTATTTCCGTACACAATTAAATAATTGTAAATGTGTTTTATTGTTCCAATAAAGGTTATTATTATTATTATTACCTAACTAAATATCTACTTGCAGATTAATCACCCAGCTCACAGGATTAATACTGGATAAATATCATTAATTACCGTAGCAAGTCGCAATTTACTAGTTGCTAAATATTAGTACAGGTAAATTCATAAATTGATTAATGGAAGATGGAAAGAAACTCGATGGCTAATGGAGAGCAGTGGTGGCCCAGTGGTATCGGCCGTGACTTACAAGTTGTAGGTCGTGGGTTTGAATCCAGGTAGGCGCTTTACTTTGTGTAAATTATTTCATCACCACTGCTCTCAAAACGGTGAAGGAAAACATCGTGAGGAAACCGGCATGTCCTAGAACCAAAAATTCGAAGACATGTGACTTCCACCATTCCGCACTGGGCCCGCGTGGTGGATTACGGCCCATTCCCTCTCACAGGGAGGAGGCCTGTGTCCCAGCAGTGGGAACATTAATAGGCAGATGATGTGATGTGATGTGTGGAAAGAAACTCCAGACGACCAAACACGTAAATATCTTAAATGGGCAAAACTTGTTCTTATTATTTTAGTCAAAGATAAATCGAAATATATTAACTATATAAAATAGACAATAAGTTGACATCTTTTGCTTAAGCTCCAGTTATTAAAAAAAACCGGCCAAGAGCGAGTCGGAGTTCGCACGTTTAGGGTTCCGTACCAAAAAAAATCGTATTTCAATATATCGGTATTTTTTACAAAAATTTACGTAATAATAAACATTATCACCAAATTTCAAGTTCATAGGTCAAGGGTATGTTAAAAAAATCTTCGGAATAAAATTGTGTGATAGACAGACGGACAGACACGTGAATGACAACAATAGGGCTACATTTGGACCCTTCGGGTACGGAACCCTAAAATTAGGAAATTACATGTTTCCTAGTGAATAAACAAACAAATACAATTTAATAACTTGATTTACCTTTTTGAAGATTTCAGTTCGGACAACGCTAGGAACCTTTGCATCATAGATTGATTCACAGCTACGTTGCCAATCCAATAAAAGGTAGAGCCGATGGACACAGACCAAATTGAATGTCTCACCGTTAAATCTAGGCTGACACTGTAATTAACAAAAATAGTGATCGGTATATAGATTGGTAGGTTTTCCTAATTGGGAATACGCAATCCAACGAAGAGAGTCTTCTAGATACAGAACATAACTAGAAGAGTCTTTCGCTAATGTTCTTGTGAGAGTCTCTGCACAGATGGACATCAACTTTATCTCTGCGGATGACAACTTATCGTAAATTATTTAATACTAGCTGTGCTTCGCTCCCTGCAATTTAACAATTATTTTTTTCCTAGTGTCATTCTTCCGCGAATAATCTTAATACAGCCATTCAGAAAATGACGTCAAATGCACAACGCCATCTATCGAATATAGAGTCAACTGTCCGAGTATCTGAATTGCGTGTGCTGTGATACATTACTTCTTGAACACTTTGAATTCAACTAACTTTTAATAGAGTGAACCGATTGTGATGAAACAAAACTTCAAGCTACGCACAATTTTTATGTATACAAGTTATCTATATTGTACGAACATTTTACGTGATGCATGTACAACTAAACAGAAAAAAATTACAAAAATGCTGGCAATGGTTTCTGTTGGTTATCCTTTAACAACCTGGCAATTTTTTTTGGAAATATTTTCGATGTACTAAAACGGCTTTTCTACAGATTTATTATATGTATTGATTACATACAATGTATATCGGCATTCCATGCCATACATAAAAACCACCAGTACCCATTCATTAAATTACCAAACGGAGAAATATATAAATATATAACTGCAAACTATATACCGGGCGACGATCTAATTAAATTTTAGAACACAAAAGCTGCTACTGTGACTTAACTATGATAGTGAGATATATTCTCTTGCAGATTTTTTTGTAGGTAATAATGAGTAGTTTAATCATGTAGTACATAATTTTTATGTATCATCAAAAGTTTTCTTAGCACACGCCAAATAATGAATTTTATAGACAAAATTTTGCTACTTTGGGTTACATTATTGCAATTTTCATAAGGATCTCTATTTTTTGAAAATAAATTATATCCTATGTTACTCGAGGATAATGTAGCTTTTCATAGATGAAAGAATTTTTTAAATCGGTCAAGTAGTTTCGGAGCCTATTCAGTACAAACAAACAAACAAATAAATCTATCCTCTTTATAATATTGGTACTCGTATGGTATAGACGAATAATATTTACGGTGGTATTTCCAGTCGTTCTGTTTTCCAATTTTCTCGGAACACCTCTGTGAAGCCGCCGGCGATGATGGTGCCTTTAACAACCACTATGATCATAGCTCCTACCATCACTATAGTTTGTATCACGTCAGTCCACACCACAGCTTTCAGGCCACCCTGAAAAGAACAAAGAAAAAGTTAATGTAAAAATTAAAAAAATCGCTTCTTAAGCAGTCGGGCTTTTTGATTTCTTACATTAACTTTTTCATATAGGTATTACTTTTTAGATATCATTAATTTTTTACGAATTACTTTTGAACATATAAATGGTATACATTTTTGTAATCATCTCTTAAAACCCTTCACTGTGATACCCCACACGATGGGTTTGGAAGAAAAAAAATTGGGACGCCTACAATATGGCGCCCAAAATCTGCCATTTTATAATTTAAATGCTACCTATGATACTCGCAAGGTTAAGACGAATAGATTGAAGTAAGAATCAACAAAATCGGCCAACGCGTTTAGTCTCTAGAAAGCCACATAGAAACAAAAAAAAATACATACAAACATACCTACATACATAGACTGATAAACACATTACCCTCATTTGCGTAGCGCAGTCGGGGAAAAAAATGAGGTGCAGTTTTGTTCCAGTCAACTCATTATTATCTTGCCCTTACCACAATTTATTTAGGGTTAGCGCATCATTTGTCTTCTATATTTCTCCATAAGTCGCTATCTCAATAGTCGCACTCTTTCTAGTTATATTTATTGATTCATTGATTTCAGCTTCATCAGGCGAAATCAATATATTCCTTACTTACCAGGAGACTTTTGGGTATCTTGTATTATGTATTTAAAGTAACAAATGTCATCATCTTTCACACAGTCTATCCATCCAAATTAGGGTTGCCACCCGCACTATATTATATAGTATCGTAATATATTTTCGTCAATAGGGATGTTTCCAGAGTGGACAAAATATAATTCTACTTAGTCCGTCAGTGAGATTATCAAATAATATTGGACCCGTATTTTTTGCTTTATCAAAATAAATAAAAAATTACAAAGATATAGCGCATCAAAGTTCAGGAGTGGGAGCTTGTGACTTCACTTTGTCAGTATAAACTGTAGCACACCGTGACATCACACGATAATGCAACGCACTGTATCGTCGTAATTTTTTGTTTACGTGGCAAAAGAAAAAATACGTGTCCAATATTTTTAGATTATCTAACTGACGGACTAAATAGATTTTTCGTCAACTATCCTATTGTATTATATATTATAGATAAATAATATAGTACGAAAAATACTATATTTTTCACTAATTATATTTGATTTTAACCCAACTAACCAAAGCCAATTTCTGAATTTATAAGTACATGAACAGTGGATTTAAACAACTAAAGAATCTATTGGATGCTTTGAATTTAGATAAGTAATAAATTAGACATAAATGTAAATAATTTGAATTCAGAAATACTTAAGTAAGTAATAGATAATATTTTAAAAGTCAGCTTCCAATCTAAATTTCTGCTGAAAAATGGCAATCCGCTACCTCCGCTTTTACTAAAAATTATGTTTTCAGAAATGAATACAAAATAGAGAGAAGAAAGGAATACAGAGTCAATTAATTTGTTATAAAACTAATTATTGATTTATTTTAATATCGAACTAAATTGTTCGGTGTCATTATTTTAAAAAGAATAAAACTTTGATGGCTAAAGCCAAAAATAATAACAATTACACCTGGAAAAGTAAAGAAAGTTTAATAAAATGTAAAGCCACTATACATTTTAATGATTTTTCTTAAAATAAATACTATATTTTTTGCCATTGTTTAAAAAAAAGCTATATTCCTTCACAAAAAAGGTGGCATCCCTAATCCACATTCATATATTTTCATTATAATTATAGACTTCTAAAGCCGAGTTTCTCACCTCCAAATTATCGCAGAATTAATGTGACAAATTGTCAAGTACGCGTTATCTGCTGTGATTGGCTGTTGAAAATTCATTCAACCAATCACAGCAGATAACGCGTGTTTGACAATTTGTCACATTCATTCTGCGATAATTTAGAGGTGAGAAACTCGGCCTAATTCAATAACATAGGTACTTACCAAAGATGTATAGAATATGCAAACGATGCATACGATCGAGGTAGTGATATGAATATTCACTCCAGTCACTGCAATAAAAATATCAATGAATTAAAAAGTGCTGTAATAGGTACACATTCAGTTACATGATGCTTAGTTTACACTGCCGTAACATTACAAATCAACTGATATATTCCAGGTGTGTAGTGTCGTCTCAAAACTTGACTTATCAGTCAAACTAGTGAGTTGCGACAGTCTTGTTCTTCCTTGAGTGCCTGAAACGTGGCTCCACGCGAGATAATTACGGCATTCAACCAGTTAAACGAGATGTCTGTTTTACGCCCGGTTAAACAAACTATACAGTAACTCATTGAATCGATTCTGTCGTCACTATACATTACCTTGATTAAACGCTAAAGCTGGCACGTAAATTACGATGGGCAGCCAGGCCATCTGAAATATAATTTTATGATTGAAATATCCTCCTAACATTATGACAATATACTTATTTATTAAGTCGACTACTAGTAAAGTGAAGATGTTTGACTGCTTACCAAATAAACGCTGAAAAGTATTGATCCAAAAAGTCGCATACGTTTATCATACCGAAGCTCTAAGTACTGCAAAAGGTTTACAAATGTTATTTTCATCACTGGATTATCACGATTTAAACCAAAGTAAAACCTTTATCCCTACCCCATATTAATAGAAAAACCCATTAAAACTTCTAATTAACTGATAACCATCGATCCGTTATGTTAAAACTTATTTAATCTATTACTTATGTAATCTAAATTTATTTTCAATAACACTCTTGTTGAATTGAGTTGATATGTGTGAACACATCCATAACGAGTTGATTCTTCACAATATTCAATTATTAATTGCCTGTAAATTTAATTTGATCAACAAAAAAAAACAAATGGAATAGGTACTTTTTCACTTTGGCGCCTATGAGGCCAATTTGATTTTAGAACAGTCATTTTTGTTTTTTTAAACGTGCACCAAATATCCAACTGTACTGCCATTATTACTAGGATGTTATAAAAGATTTTAAAAAGGTCTTGCATATTAAATTTTGTTACAAAATATACCGAATTAATTTTGTGTTTTTCTGGTTAGTAGGAAGACTACTTTCTTACCTCATAGGCTGATGTGAGTTTTAATTCATGGAGGACTGGTAGAAACGTAAATGCAACTATAATCGACATCAAAAGTGTGCCGATCAATGTGAACGCATAAGATGTCCCATAAATGTACAATTCTGTTGGAATGCCTAAAAGGGATATTCCTGAAATAAAACTGAAAAATAATTGCATAATTAGATTGAGTTAAACATACTACGAATGAAAATCGCAGTCAGGATTACACAACATGCATTATGTGAAGTTTTTACGAGAGTCATGCAACAAAATAAAATACACCGGGCAGAGTGGATGGCTATGGGAGAGATCTTTGCTCAGCACTGGGACAATATAAGTTGATTAAAATAAATGAGCAAAAATACTATGCATAACGTGAACATAACAATCTCAGAAGAACAGTCTGACATAATAATAATTACCTCGCAACTAACGAGAAGCAGACAGGCAGTAGCTTCATATTTCTTCCACCCATCAAATAATCTTGAGTCGAACTCTGTTTCTTCACGAATCCAAAATAAACTCCGATTCCACCACATATTGTTAACATAAAAATAAAAACTACATAATCAAACCACGCAAAATGTTGCAGAGACTTTCTGACGGCAGCAACGTGTAGCCTTTCTTCAGACATTTCGGCAAAATTTTCAGACGTTTTCTTTGTCTGATTTTATTTAATCTTTATTTGTGCCTAACAAATACATGTTCTTTATCCACAGTAGTCTAACGCACAGCTCAGTGTCAACGTGTGAATGAATGCTAAGGCAATTTTACAATTGCCGCCCGCGATTTTCTCGATGGTCAGGGGCTTTTTTTGCTCCAATTGACCATTTCCTGTGTTCATCTAAAAATAGACCTTAATGTATCTTCAAAGGATACTGTGACGTCTTTGCTCAGACAAAACATACCTATAAACATAACTGTTGTTCGTTACTATGTACTTTTTTATTTTTTATAATCTATAGGCTCGCCTTTGACCACTATCTCACCTGATGTTAAGCGATGATGCGATCTACGGTGAAGCACGCTTACCTAGAAGGAACTCTTGACTTAAAGACCCCAAGTTTTTTTTTTTTTTTTTTCTCTTTATTTATTTAAGGGCCTTTTACGCATAGCGTATGTCAGTCCCATCGTATCCTAAGACATTGTACTTTCACAACACGTGGGCCATGAATTTGAACAAATCTTTCGCATCAACGTCATTTGGTTGGGATAGAATAGTATGGAACATGCCTACATCAGTTCTGTTAAAATTCAGGGATCTTACTAAATTATTTCTACTGGACTCATATTGGACACATTCCATCAATAAATGTTGTAGGTCCTCGACAACTCCACATTCTTTACAATTGGGTGAAGCGATTTTCTTCATCATGAAGGCAAATTTTTTGCAAGGTTGTAGCTATCAGGGAACAAAGATTCCGGAAGGGAGTTCCACTCCTTAGCTGTACACACAATGAAAGTATTAGCAAAACGCTTTGTGCGTATGTGTGGGATGTCCACCATGTACCGATGGCGCATGGCCGTACGTCTTGTAGTCCGATGATGGAAAGGGCTAGGTGGAATCAAATTGTGCAGTTCCGTCGCACACCCTAAAATATAACCGATAAAAAACCGACAGGCTGGCAACTCGGCGTCGATGTTTGAGGCTCTGGAGCTTTGAGGCGACCAGTGCATCGCTGCCAATAAGTCTTTTGGCCCGTCTGTCAATCGACTCAAGTGCATCAAGCTGGTATTTGGTTGATCTATCCCAGAGGTGAGAGCAGTACTCCATGCATGACCGAACTTGCGCTTTATACAAGTACATATACACTCACTTACTTGTGGCCTGTAATGTAGCCTTCCCAAGTGTCATTTCTTTAGTAGGTATTGTTCGTCTAGTCATAAACTGCTATTCAACACTACTAGACAAATGCTTGCAAACCGTCTCTAACAGGATGTGACCAAGATAGGATTTGTATTAAAAGATACTGAGTACGAGCTACGCAAAGGACCGATTAGTGTGGCGGCGCTTGGGAGCGGCCTTTGCCCAGTTGTGCTATTCTCTAAGGATACAGCCTTGCGCTGCGCCAGCGACGAAACTACTAGTTTGTTTTGTATCCTTAGAGAATAGCACTACAGCAGTGGACGTCTTTCGGCTGAAATGATGATGATGATGATGATGATGAGCTCCGAGTTATTTTTGGTGTTTCTTCTCAGGGAAATCAAAAAGAAAATAGTTGGTGTTTTACCTAATTTTTTTTTTTTATATAAACCAATTTAAGTGCATAAATATCATTTATCATGAATTTATAAGATACCTCGATAGTTTCGAAGGCAGTCATGAACTTATTATTAGGTAGATATAGCAAACAAAATGAGGTTGCATTATCAAAAGCCTAAAACATACATGCTGTTATGGATAAAAAAATCTGTCAGGCTATTTAAGGAAGAAATATAAATAAATAAAATGTAATGGCATCCTGTCATTATTTTGAGGTTTAATGTACTTAACAAAAAATAGTTTATCTAGGGAGTAAACAACTATTTTAAAGGCGAGAGTGTTTTTTTTAATCCATAGCGGAGCGAAGGATTCCAAAGTACATCACTCGAGCATAAAATTGTGTTGTTCCCGAGGTGGACATTCTACTTTTTATCACCCTCTATGAGAAAATGCTTATTTCCAAAATGCATCTCAAGCTGCGGGCAGCCAGAAAACTCGACCAGCGTTCAAGGATCGAAATGAAGGACAGCATAAAATTAATGTCAGCATTGAAACAAAATTGGAGTCAGTGGGCGGATGCGGATCAAAATTTTCAAAATATAGGGGTAGGTTTACAGTAATTCGCATAGAGTTAAAAATTGGTACGAATGTTTGGAACACCATAATAAATGAAGTGTAAAAAGTCCCCATCCATTGCAAAAAAAATTATTCAAGGTCAAAGTTCGCAAATATGGGTATTTTACGTTTTTTAGCCTAACGGTAACTTTTATGATAAAGTAGGTCGGATAAAAATTGTAGATTATGCAATTATCTATAAAAAAAATCTCTACAATTTTTCTTCTAAACGTCACCGTTTCTGAGTTATAATGGAAGTTGAATAAGTTGTATTCTTCATAATATGCACACGTTTCCACGCCACCTGGGAGGTAGTGTACTTGGCGCGTTTTTTTAACGCGGTTCCCCTATAGGCCTATTCCAAAATCTATTGTGATCCTGTTTATTTCAATACTAATATATATTTGCGAACTTTGACCTTGAATATTATTTTTTGCAAGTGTGGGATCGATGGGGACTTTTTACATTTCATTTATAATGGTGTTCTAAACATTCGTAATCATTTTCAGCTCTATGCGAATTAATGCAATTTGATATGTCTAATTTGACCGGACTATAGATGGCATGACGTTGGGGCCGTGAAAAGTGGATAAACTTCTAAAGTAGGACGCAACCTGTATCGATACCCTTTCTTGCGATTTCTCATGTTCCAAGTACGGCAGGCTTTGCCGCCGCTGCTGCCGCAAATACTCGCCACGCAGATTCCCATCTAAGTTCGCCAGCAGCTCTTCCCTGAATCGCATCTTTGAATCACTGATGGCCAGCTACAGAGCCTTATTAGGAACCCTAAATGTGCGAAGTCCGACACGCACTTCGTCGGTTTTTTTAGAAGTCGGTAATAAAATGGCCAGTAGGATTGTTCTGCAACGAACTAAAGACGTTGCAATAAAAACAAAAATAAGTCGGGCGACTAGTCTAACATTTAAATGTTATTTGAATTAAACGCGAGTCCACCAAAAGTTAAAAAAATGGCATTGTTGAACGGCGTCTATTCATGGCACAAAAATAGGGCATTTTTATTGACGAAACTTCAACGTAATTTTGCTCAAACGATTTATTACACAAATATAAAATCAACATGGTCTTAACTACAAAATTAACTAATTTCTTCAGTTTCGGTGATTGGTTTCATATTTATTGAGGTAGAGTTGATGTGGCAGGCTTCCTGTAACAAAACATTATTCAAATAATAAAATACAATAGAAATATTTGGTATCCGCACAAATTTACAAAACAACGTAAACAAGTCAGTGTGTAATTTTAGGATCTGATATCTAAATTGGTCGTACCAATTAATCTTATCCTCGTCAGTAGGGTGAGAAGATTCGTTGTAGAATTTCCTTAGTTAAGGCGTGAGGAAACTGCGCGCGGGGTGAGGTGCGGCGTATCTCGCGCGCAGTTGATGGTGCTACACTATACTGACTTAAAACCTTAGGGTACGTTTTCAAATCTTTACCAACCTTATTCTGTCCATAAGCACTAATATACGCCTCGTCGGTGGGATGCGGAGGTTCCTTATAGAGTCTCCTCAGTTGAGGTGCAAGGAGACAGGGCGCGGGGGGCAGGTGAGGTGTGCCCCGCGCGCGGTTGATACGTGACACTATGGCGCCCACGCAGATGCTCACAATCATGCCAGTGAGGGTGTACCACATGTATGATACTCGGAGGATTGGGTTTATTTCCTCACTAGAAAATATAGAAATAAATAAGACTTTTTCCAGGGCGCTGTTTAGATTTTAGATGTCACCGTGACGATACCACGTACATTGCCCTACAGATATGTAGGTGCGCAAATTGGGACCACCAATTCGATCATTTAACTTTAGATTTAATAAGAGTTTGTTTTTGGAAAAAATAGATCGCGCATGCGGTTAAGAGTGTAGTACTAGTCAAATTTTATTTCGGTTCTACTCTGGTTTAAATGCCAGCGTCGTAGTAGTCTTGCAGCCTAATTGCGTAAGTGAATACGGCTTTGTCTTTCAGAATTCACTTAGCAATTAGGCTGCTGTTCACCTGGCTATCATCTGTGGCGGTATCGGATTTTGACGCCGGTCTATTGTTTTCCTAATTAGAACAGATGACGGGGTTGCAAATCTTCATATTTGTGCTGTACTTAATCTAAAGGTGAGAGATGGTAAAAATGTGCTGGCGCACTATTTGAAAACGTAGAAAAGAACAACCAATGCTAGACCCCATGGAGACATTCTAACTCACACTATCTTCGTGCACGACTTTCAAAATAAGTACTTACCTGATTACTGTCTCTTCAACGACATTCTCGACTATAGTAAAGTTGTAGGTGCATCCTTCAGTAGATAGAGCTTTGTGTGAGTGAACAATTTGACCACTGGCTATGGCGAGCTGTGACGTCAGGCACCACCAGGCCATTATTGCGAGCCCACTTATACCACCAACTAGTGCACCCTGATGGAAGTTACAGAAAAAATTAATAATTTAAGAGTTTTCTCAAGTGAGGACAGTTGCTGAGAACCTCCTCAACCTCAAGTGAGGACAGATTCAAGCCAGAGCTATTCCCATATAGCATTCATTGTGATGATATAGAGGAATTCTATTTTAGATTTTATTTGTTTAGATCCTTACTTTTCGACTTAGACCATTTGTAATAAGGGTCATAGACAAATCATTAAACGATCATATTACTTTAATTAAAAATGTCATGCTAGATGGATCCATACTCTTGATATTGAATCTCACCGTAGCATCCACCCATGGCATAAGTATCCCCATAGTGAAGACCCCAAGCTGTGGACCCATCGTCATAGATTCCAACGTCATGGTCAACTGCAAGATCGTTCCCATCTTCTCTACTATGAATACTAGCCCTGAAATTTAAGAAACACCAATTAGTAAAGACAAAACATTTATTAAATCGCAAGTTATATATGAACAAACAGATAATTATAACTTTTAATTAAATATCTGTCAGTTAAAGATATTAATTGTGAAAAATAAGGGCTGGATTGTTAGATCACTAGGAGCCAATGTAAACTGCAAAAATCTTTTAAGATGCCGTAAGCAGTGTTAAACATTGCATGTATACTGCGTGCTGGCGACGCGACGTCTCCTAAAAGTTAATTCTAATGATATACTTCAAAATAGTTCTATGAGTGTTGCTCAAAGTATTTACCTACACAGAGTGTGCCCAGGAGAATGACTACGCCCCTCATGAGCCAACTGGCCTGCTTCTCTGTCAGCGTCTTCTTGAAGAACGGCTTGTAGAAGTCTTCTAACACCACCGCTGACATCGAATTCAGACTCGTTGATAGAGAACTGGGAATAACGATTGTCGAAAGAGCATAATTATGCAGTTATTATTGATTTTGATCTGATACGCTAATACCGTCTCATACTCGTAAATTTAGTATGAGTGAAAATAAAAGTGAAGATTTACCTCAATGCTGCACTGAAAATGCCAGCAATAAAGACTCCTGGCAAGCCGGGTATTTCACCAAGAACGTCCATGACTAGAAGAGGTAGAAGTTGATCCTTCGCCTTTGCTAACTGGAAGTAACATACTACAAAGATTATATTCAGTATCATAATGACAATTAGCAGTGGTGGCCCAGTGGTATCCGCCGCGACTTACAATTTGTAGGTCGTGGGTTCTTTACTATGCGTAAATTATTTCATCACCACTGCTCTCAAAACGGTGAAGGAAAACATTGTGAGGAAACCGGCATGTTCTAGAATCAAAAATTCGAAAACATGTGACATCCACCAACCCGCACTGGGCCCGCGTGGTGGATTACGGCCCATTTCCTCTCACAGAGAGGAGGCCTGTGTCCCAGCAGTGGGAACATTAATAGGCGTTTGTGTGATGATGATGTGATGATGACAGTTAGCACAACTGTGTCTAAAAAGCAAAACCGGACAAGTGGATCCTTGGTGGCATGATATTTTTCATTATATTCAGACATGGCCGTATATACCTACTGTTCGTTCGGTACCTACATGATAACGAAGATGGTGATGAAACACAATCTTTCAATCAAAGCTTTCGCACTCCTTGTTACTCATAATAAATGGTAGCTCAATACATGCATTTTTAAATTGCATGATTGGTACCAAACTGTTCTCAATCCCGTGCAATTTATAGGAGTCAATTGCAGGATGTGAGTCATTGGTGGTAGTGGGCTACCAACCCATCCATCATCTATTGTGGTGTAGGCTAAGATCTAAATGAATATTCGGATGTCACTAGGTCATATCAGAAAAGGTACCGGTGTGACCGAGCTCTGCTTGGGTAAAAATAGATTTTTTGGAGAATACGAATTTACCCAGATATGAGATCGAGCTAGATCGATTTTGAGCCCCCGAAAACCCCTATATTGCAAATTCTACCGAAATCGTTAGAGCCGTTGTCGAGAACGTGATTACAAATAATTATACAACCTTGCAGGGCTGTATTACTAATACTAACATCATAAAAATTCAACAAAAAGAATCTGCTGATCCATACATTTATGCTCGCTTGCCAGAATGTATGCATCAGTTGATTTTTCTTGTTGCATTTTAGGGTTCCGTACCTCAAAAGGTAAAAAAGGAACCCTTATAAGATCACTTTCTTGTCCGTCTGTCCATCTGTCTGTCTGTCTGTCCGTGTGTCACCACCGACTTTATCAGGAACGGGTGGACCTAGCAAGTTGAAATTTATACCAGATACTGAGGTGTCTGGTCCCTATTAGGTGTATAAAATCAAGGTCCTGAAACAACACGATAAAAAGATATGGGCAAATTTAGATTTTCGCGAAAACTTTTAAGTATCAAAATTTACCTTAATTTTCAGCATTTTTATTTTTCGGAATTTTCCCTTTACTTGTGCTGTAAGACCTTGCTTTTAACCAGAATTGTCAATTCTAGGTCAACCGGTAGTACCCTATTAGGTTTTGGGTCGAAAACCTATATGGTAGTTACCTAATTGTGTTAGTGAATGTAGCTTCTTGTACGGAACCCTCGGTGCGCGAGTCCGACTCGCACTTGTCCAGTTTTTTTTTATTATATTAGTAATAAAGCCCTGCAAGAGTGTTAGTGTTTTACTAGTCATCCTGTATAAACAAATATTGCTCGTTTAATAGTACCTATATGATAACGTGAGGAAACTTTTGAAGATAAATGTGGATGGCTATGAGCTAAAGGAAAACCAAACAAATGATGGATGGACTGTGTGAAAGGTGATAATTAAGTCTAAAATGGGGATGACTAATTGACTACCGACATATCGACTGACAAAGAAAGAGATATAGAAGAAGAAGACAATTATTGCGTGAAATTGGGATAAGAGCAATGGAATAATGACTAGGTGTTACCTTAGTTTGTAAAGGATCACAGTCGTGGAATCTAGCGTATATCAGTAGGCCGCAGTAAAGGCAGAAGCAGTAGAGGAAGGAGATACCGATGCAGAATAGAAAAACTGCCCTGTGGACAAAGGAACATATTTTTACTTATTAAAGTTACTGCAGTACTGGCCGTGCGCCCGCTCGATGCCAAAATATCAATATTAAACCTCCTTTTGAACAGTTTTGTTTGCAAAATATTATTTGATTTACATATGCTATGTTAGTTATGAAGAAATTCCAGCCATCAATTTTTCTGTGTAAATAGTACATTGTGATACAAGGGTGGAAAGTAGGTTATTGCAAACGAGCTGTCATTAACAAGCCCGAGCCGAAGGCGAGGGTTTTTAATGACACGAGTTTGCAATAACCTATACGCCCGTGTATCACACGATATTTTTCAATACAGTTGTGTGAAATAGTAAAAAATATCAAATAATTAAATTTGTTAATTTACAAAAAAATAAAATTTTCGCGCGTTGTGCAACTGGACATATTTTTGACAAATGTTGATGTGAAAATATTTAAATTGAAACTGGTAATTAAATATATTAAACAACCATTTAAAAGAGTTTTGAGAATTAAATGCTAAAACGTACGGAATCATTCATTTTTCCTCATATAAAATCTATTCCATTTTATTCTATGTATGAAAACTCCTTGCTACTAAACTTTTTTAAATTGAGTATAACTAAAGGCGCGTTTTTGCAACTGGACATTTTTTACAACGGAAACAGTATATACAGCCTATTCGGTTTTAGACAAATGTTGATGTGAAAATAATTAAATTAAAACTGGTAATTAAATATATTAAACAACCATTAAAAAGACTTTGGAGAGTTCAATGCTAAAACGTACGGAATCATTCATTTTTCCTCGTATAAAATCTATTCCATTTTATTATATGTATGAAAACTCTTTGCTACCAAACTTTTTAAATTGACTTATAAATTTAAAACTAAACTGCAAAACTAATGATCGAGCTCGTAAACAAAAGTCACGACCGCGTAACAGAAAGATGCCTATGTATAAGATTTAATTTTCGAATCATAATTATAGCCTCTGAAAGTACGCCATGTTTAACAACTGTATTGAAAAATATTTTTAAACATCCAAGTCGTTTTGGAGGAGTTTCCAAAAGTTGCGAAAAAATATCGTGTTGTTAATTATTTTTTAAAGCAAATCTATTAGTTGCACGAAAAAACCTTGTGTTCGAAATAATGTACATGAATCAATATTTTTTTTTTTTTTTTAAACCTTTTTACCTAGCCGTTACTAAGGAGTATGCTTTAGAAAGTAGCCGTTTTACGGCACTAAAGCGCATGTAGACCCTTAATGCCTGTCTTAAATCGGCATCTTGTACCATATATTGCATTTCTATGTAAGTTATTGTCATGAGCTTCGATGAAGGTAACAATTTCTTCCACAAAGAATCCTCTGCTCAACTTTTCTCACATTTGCCACGTTCAGTGTCACCTCATGTTGGTCATTAAGGTTTATTAACCGACTTTCTAAAAGAAGGAAGGCACCGGCACTCCGTAATAAAACAATATATGCCAGTCGTGTTTAGGCTTGTTGGAATTGTTATGAGAAGCCCTCTGGCTATAAATTATTTTCATGGTAGGTAATATAAAAGATAGGTACCAAAAATACACCGACTTCCAAAACAAAACACTACAAAGCGAAAAATAACTTTCTTTTCGAAAACGGTGTCAACAACGTAAAAAATAGGTACCTACCAAAGACATCAATTTCCAAAAAGAAAGTTGTTTTTCAAAATCGGTTTAGTTTTTTGTTAAAAAGTATTTTTAGACATACCATTGTGCGCCCCGCAGTGTTGGCAAAGCAAGGTATCTTTGGACCATGGTCTGGTTCACGGCGTTAGCTTGGAGCCAGTAGATTGTTCCTCCTATCACGAGGCTCCATATCGTATGTCGCGTTAGAGGATTCGGATCCCAACTGAGAAAACAATACTCGTTTTAGTAAATCAAACTAAGTAATTATGACTAGGCAACATTTAGCTTATAAGTTAACATGTAGGTCAAAAAGAGAGGTACAGAGGAGTTATCGAGAGAATTTCTGCCAAGAACCATAGACCTGAAATTAGAGGTGAAATTGAAGCGCTATACGTGTAGATTTTAAACATGTCTCGTTACTAGAAGACGCTACATAAATGCTTCACGTATTTCATACGCGCAACTCCTCGTCGCCATGTTTCGTTACTACAAGAATTGTTGTATAACAGAAAAGTAATGAACAGTGAATATTTTTTAACCGACTTACCAAAAAGCAGGAGATTCTATGTTCGACAATCTGTGTTTTTTTTTTTGTGTTCACGCATGTCTCCGTGAATTTTGGACCGATTTTGAAAATTCTTTTTTTGTTTGAAAAAGTATGTTTCGAAATTGGTCCCATTTTAGGTTGGAGAAGATCTGATGAAGAACTTCGAAGATATATATAACAAAACTTTTCAATAAATTACGGCAAATCTCTCGGGATTGCTGCAATCGCATGTCTGTTTATTGTTTATACCATTTCATAACATAACATCACGCCAGTACGCTCGTAAGGGGTACGCAGATCTCTAATTTCACCGGTTATGTTCAAGTTTCATGATATCCGGGCAATCTATTCTGGCGTTATCTACCTTACTAAACAACTTGCCAATTATGCAGGTACAACTAAAAAATTAAAAATAAAAAGCTTTTTTACAAAAAAATACTACCGAAAAAAATTCCATAACGCAAAAAATTGGTACCTGCCTACAAAAGACACCGACTTCCAAAAATAAAGTTATTTTTCACTTTGTTGTTTTTAGGGTTCCGTACCCAAAGGGTAAAAACGGGACCCTATTACTAAGACTTCGCGGTCCGTCTTGTCTGTCTGTCTGTCACCAGGCTGTATCTCATGAACCATGATAGCTAGACAGTTGAAATTTTCACAAATGGTGTATTTCTGTTGCCGCTATAACAATAAAATAAATATTTAAGTGGGGCTCCCATACAACAAACGTGATTTTTTTGCCGTTTTTTGCGATAATGGTACGGAAACCTTCGTGCGCGAGTCCGACTCGCACTTGACCGGTTTTTTTTATTTGGAAGTCGGTAGTATTTTTTGGTAAAAAAGCTTTTTATTTTACCTTACACCCATTGATATGAGCGAAACGACGAAGCCACATATTTTGGCTAAGGTGTAGAGTTTATGAGGTTAGGGCTTGTAGAGTTAGAAGTTTGGCTCTACTTGAGATCTGATAACTTTTTGACAGTGCGAGCCATATGAAAAATGTTTTTGGTGGGCTCTCACTTCTTTTTATAAGTTGCTTATGACAATTATTTTTTTCTTCCTTTCCTTAAAATGGGCAAACCCATACAAACTTCCATACCCTAATTTAGGTGATTTACAAAAATATCCTGAAATATGTATTTTATTATTTATAACATGGAGTCCTAATATAAATTTTCAGACCTCAAGCATCAAAATTTTCGGCAGTCTCATACAAACTTCCATCCCCTAGTTTAAGGAGTTGGGGGTCCCAAGTTTTAATTTATTTTTTGTTGTGTGTGTACTGACAGCTCACATACCGAACAGCTTTCTAGGACTTCAGGAAGTACCCTAAGAATTTTGATGATCATCAGTGAGTGAATCAGTGACGATCGAATCGGGGTTTTTTTGGATATCAATAAAATCTAAACAAGCAATCTATCTATGCAATTGAAACTGTATATGTTTAATAAGTCCACTACTGACATAATATCCCGAGAAATTTGTTCATCTGGTATAATCCAAACCCAAGTTATGAGGGTTCAAAAAAACGACGAAGAGCTTCGAGAAATGGTAGGTAGTGCTATTGCGCTTCGCTTGGCTGGTCTTGGCGGGGGCGCTACCGTGCTCCCAGATTACAATAGATGGCTAAGGGAAACGATTGAGGAAAAACATTATTACGTTGGCAAAGCAGCTATGGAAAACTACAACTTTAATCTGACAGTAGTTTGACATTGCCTCAAACTTATCGCCTACGTATTTTTCCAAGTGCTCGGTTCTTCTCAGCCATAAATATTGCACTTACGACTGATACGAGTAGGTATGTCAGCGAGGTGCAATTCGTCAACATAAACGTTTCCGTTAAATCAGAGCAGTCACTGTGGGTGTCTCGTACACAAAGCAGTCATGTTAAATTATGCTACAAAGGTACTAGGAAGAGGACAGTAGATCGAAATTTAATAGGAATTTATTACCTACCAAAGTAATTTAATTCTTACGGGCCATTACATACCTCGTCGAAGGCTTTATCTCTTGTAATTTTTACACGGCTGCCCAAAAAAAGGATTGTATTGTCGATCATATTTAATTTAAATCTAGATCAGTACTGTTTCGATTACAATAATGTATTGAATTAACTGTAAGTATGAAGACCATCGTTAGTATCGCTACCTGATCATCTGCGCTTCTATGCTGTCAATTCAAAAGAAGAACATGAGGTCGAACTAACTTATTCTTCTAGTTAACGCTCCTTACTTTGGCAGTTCAATCCTTCCACTGTCCATATTCCTCTGCCAGACGACTCCTATGCCGCCCACGTCAATGGTTCCTTTTATTGCGACCAAGGCCATCGCGCCAAACATTGCCGTAATTTGGATCACGTCCGTCCAAACTACCGCTTGTAATCCACCCTAGGTACAAATAGATGAATCACTCGTTGTATTAAGCAATTACATGAATCAACAAACGTTTGCAGACATTTCAACAAAAGGCACTTGTCTGTTTATCTTTTGCTCATGCACATCAATGAACGCAGAAAACTTACCGCACTTGTGTAAAATATGCAGACCAAACACACTATTGGAGTGATTATGTGAATGTTAACACCCGTTACTGTAAGTAAATATTAAAATAAGCTTATTTATAAGTCATGAAGATTTGTGTACGAAGAAATAACAATATAGTTCAATGGTTGTACCTACTAACAATTAGACATCAAAAATAAGGTGTGTTTTTATTATATTTACTATGCCGAAACAGTGTAGTAAAAGGTCATACATAATACGATCAACAATGGTCTAATGAAACTACCTTGCGGGACTCCTTTAAGCCTCACTTACAATGTTCTAACAAACCAAATCTTAGAGAGAATGACGTGAGTTGTGATTTGCCCAAATTGCTGAAAATTTAAGAATTACTTATAGCAAACAATTTGTAAAGCTGAATAAAATAAAATAAGTTGACATCACCTTGATTAAATGCCAATGCTGGAACATAAATCACAATTGGTAACCAGCCTATCTGAAAATTAAATACAATTTTATTCTTATTCATGTAACCTAATGCATTCAAATAATCATTGTTATTTACATAGGGCACTCACCAACGTAAAAGCAAATAGAATCGACCCAAACAATCGAACTCTATTGTCGAATCTGATTGATAAGTACTGAAACCAATAAATTCAAATTATTAAGCTAGCCCCCTTCGTTTAGTTCTACATGCTTTTTTAGTAAGTACCTAATCATGCAAGTGCACAAAATTAAGCCCCTTGTAGGCGATTCATAGTATTAAGTTTGAGGGTATTTTCGTCTTACCTCGTAATTGGAAGTAATCTTGAGTTCATGGAACACGGGCAGGTAGATCTGGGTCATGATGAAGGACATCAAGAAAATTGCCCCAATGATATACGCATACTGAGTCCCGTGCATGTAAACCTCTGTCGGTGACCCCAATAGGGTTATACCCGACACGAAACTGGGGAAAGGAAATGATTACTCCATCAGCTGGTGTAATGATTACATGTCCAAACTTAGTCAGAATTTTATTTGTCGAGTAGAACCAAGTGGTACCTAAAATGCATAAACAGTCATCAGACTCATTGCATGAGCCTTGCCAGATCGGCCTCTTAGCCCTTAGGCAGCGCTGCTTGTGAACAGAACAGTAGTGTTAACAGAAGCTAGTGGCAATATCCATGAAATAACTAGCACGTCACGATATTACCATTTTTTTTGTATGTTAAATCATCCAATGACTTCACCAGCTGTGGGTGAAGCGGGAGTGCGTGTCAGACTTTTACTGACAAAAACCCACCCGTGTTCCTTCAGTTGGTTTTGCTAGGGCCGCGGTAACTCTCTTTCAAATTTATCCGCGACCCAGACAGGCATCGGCCCTAGCGGGCCCCGTCAGTTTTGCTGACATGTCTTTGAGGGCCGCGTGGAACACTACGCGCCGTCGATTCTGGCCGGTCCTTATCGGACGGCGAGCTACTCATTACTTGCCGTCCGCAAGCCCGCGCCTACGACGGACGTCACGAAATTACCTGGCAAAGGCTTTTGACATGAAAACAGCACGTGGTATTCGATGGTTTCATGGTCCAGACCTCACCAAATTGACTGATTGAAAAGTATATCGGAAACACGAATGACTCAAAATCAGAAATAGGTACTTGCGTGAACAAGTTTATTTTTATTTTATAACGTTAAATATTGTGTGAACCACCTAAATTTATAAGTTCAGTGCTCATAAATTAGGTATTTATTTAAGTATTAAGTATTGTTGCTACAATCTAAACAAAATGTTGTTGCAAAATTATCGAATTTCGATGCTTAGCCGTATAGTTCGGACGGGGTACATTTTGGGGCTTGACAAGCATACCTCCGCTGGCTCAGCCGCGGTTCATTTTGGACCCCAGATTTACGTCATACGACATCCTAATTAATAACTTAATTATTGATTAAGATACCTAACGAATCTTATGTAGGGGCTTTAATTAAAATAGTTGGATAAAAAGCTTACATGTTAGCGCAAATATTTTTTTTAGATTAAGTGCGCAAGTTTATTAATTTAAATTTGTTAAAAACAAGTGTAATAATACGATAATCGCCATTTTGATGACAGTGGTGGTCGAAGCTAAAAAACATAATAATGCAGATTTTGGACACCCTAACTCCACGACAGGGGTAAAGGTTTGCTAATTGTTTAATTATTGGTCGAATTCATCCATATTTCAAAATAAATAATTAGTGGTAATGAAGTTATTTGTTATTCAAAGTCGAAGTTAGGCGCCAATCGTGTTTGTTTACATTTTTATTTTACACAATTGTCACCCTTCCACATGTAAAATTGATTACAAATATGACAATTATGTCTCTAAATATAATAAACAACAAGAAGAAGCCCTGATTTTAACGTAATTAACAAACACTAGTCCAATAATACGTAAAATTCATTACCACTACTTTATTTTTGTTAAATTTCCAATTCGTCAAGTAGATTGTTTTTTTTTAATGTAATAGTTGTGTGGCAAAACGATTTTAGCAATCGATTTTATTTATGCTATCCACTCGATTAATGAGCGATTATCCCAAATCGATTCTTAAAAATAGAAAAATCCTGTTTTAGGCATAAAATACAATTAGTACTTAAATTATTACTATTAATTATTTCTTAAAGTAATCTTAATAGATTTTTGGACATTATTTGACTACAACCAACTAAACAATTTCATCGAACCGTGGATAATTTCGCGCCGAATTATCTATCCGATTCAAAATTCAAATTCGGAATGCGTTCGCTATTCAAAACTATTTTGTATAAAAATAATAATGATTGAGTCTTTATGTTTGATAGTTTCAGAAGTATACAGAATGCCTAGTATATTTTTATGTAAGTTTGTAACGCAAGTGTAGATAAATTTAGTTTCGGGGAACCAACGATTTTGTGATTATTCGTTATATTGCAATGAGTGTCGTACTGGCCCAGTGGCTAAAGGCCTCGCCTTGCCTGAGGTCATGGGTTCAAATCTGGACAAATACCAATGATTTCCATTTTCAAATTCATTAATGTACTTTCTAAGTATATTTTAGAAATCGTTGACAACGGTGAATGAAAACATCATGAAGAAACCTGGTCTTATAGTCTCAAATCGCCAACCCGCATTGAGCAAGCGTAGTGATGAATGTTCGTGCCTTCTCTGTATGAGAAGAGGCCTTTGCCTTGCAGTGGGACAATTATAGGCTGGTATTATTATTATAATTATATATTGAATAATGAGTTGAGAGTATGGTATGGTTAGGTTTTGAATTCGGTCGAGTTTCTTGTAATGTTATGAAAATTGGTTATGCTATACATACTTATAAAATTTTATTTTTATTCATTTTAAGAACATAAGTTTGGTTTGTATTTACATCTGCATTCCCCGAAAACTATTAATATCAATAACCTTGTGCGTATCTTCTTGCGCGGTTCCTTTCCAAGCTAGTTATGGCATGGTTGTCAACCAACTAAGCTGAAAATCATCTAGAAGCATGAAATTTGGCAGAAAGGTTCCTCAAGTGACGTAATTGTGCAGTAAGAAAGTATTTTTGGAAATTGCATCCCTAAGGGGGTAAAAAGGGGTTTGAAAGTTTGTATGAAAAATCTAATTCCTTCGGCCATAATTCTTATTCTAAGTAAACAATATAGGTTGCCATTATTAGTTTTTCGAAACTCCCAAATGACGATTTAGGGGATGTTGAAGTTTGTATGGAAGAATCTGATTTCTTGGGTCAATCAACATGAAACTTGGCACAAATACCAACCTAAATAAACAATAAAGGATTTCATTATTAGTTTTTCGAAACTACCCCCAAAAGATGATTTAGGGGGTGTTAAATTATTTTTGAAATATCGTATATTTAAAAAATAATTTAACACCCCATAAATCACATATTAAATATTTCTTTGGTTAATAAATTTGAAAATTTACATAAATACCCATCCTAAGTGAACCATAAAGGTTTTCATTATTAATTTTACTTATCTAGTCCCAAAATACGATTTTTGGGAAGTTAAAGTGCTTTGAAGAATTTTATTTCCCGGGTTAATAAATTTGAAATTTGGCACAAATACCAACCTAAGGAAACAATAAAGGTGGTCATTATACATTTTTCGAAACTAACTCAAGCTAAGAATCTTACTGGACAGGGTTTCGTTTTTGACGTGGTTTTCTTGGGAAGCACTAAGGCACGATTTTGCGGCAATTCAACCTTTAAGGAAGTGAAAAGGGTAAAAATTAGTTTGTATGTAAAATCAAATTCTTTGGGGATAAAGTTGATGATCAAAATTTACATAAAACATTTTGAAAACTCCCTCCCAGATTGGGTTTAGGGGTGTTAAAGTTTTTTTTGAGGCAACTCACTGCGCAATCTGACTAACATAAAATTATAAATAAATAAAATTTATTCAAAAAATCTAAAAACCCGACTGCTTTGCAGTCGGAGCATACATCTGGTTTTCGTCAGCTAGCCCGCGAATATGTATCCTCCGACTGCACAGCAAGATTTTCTCCTTGTTTAAGTCTTTTTATTTCTCTTTTAAAGCAGTCGGGTTTTTAGATTTTTTGAATTAACTTTTTTTTATTTATAACTTTTTAGTTATCTGTTTTTAAGATTTAGGTACATTAAAACATATATGTTTTATATTTTCGAAATCACCTCTTAAGGCCCTTTATTTTGATACCCCACACGATGGATTTGGAAGAAAAAAAAATTATGTTCCGCAATATGGCGCCCAAAATCTGCCATTTTTCTATTTTCCAATTTTAATGTTACCAGTGACACTCGCGGGGTTAAGACGAATCGATTGACGTATGAATCATCAAAATCGGCCAACACGTTTGGTCTCTAGAACGCCACATAGGAACAAACATACATACATACATACATACTTACATACATACATACATAGACTGATAAACACATTACCCTCCTTCGGCAGTCGAGTAAAAAGAGAAGAAAGTAGTGAATAGTATATTTAGGTTGTTCAAAACGGCGTTCTCAACGGCGCAAAAAGGGTTGATAAGTTTTTAGGGGAGGATTTTACTTTGTGGCGATAACCTAAAATGTATTATTGTTTAAGTCAAATAACGAATCGTCCCAATCCAATAAACCCACCAACCCCAAACCCAAATCCACGATACCCAGTTTTTAATAGTTTTAATAATATCTTATTTTTGGTTGCCTTTACTAACTGCATATAAGAAAATCATTTATAGGATAAACGAAATCACGCGAACATAGTCGCGGGCGGAGTGCTAGTCATACATAAACATACTCATATTTATACTGGTCATTCTGTATAAAACCGTCTGAAATGATCAATGTAAAACTCTCTTTTATATTAAAATGTGCCCGATAAAATATTTTGAATACCGACTGCATTCCAAATTTGAATTTTAATTCTTTTACGTTCGGCGAATTTAGCCACGAATCCTATTTTTTTTTCAATTTACTCTTCTGATAACATTATGAAAGCATTTATGTATAGTTATTACTATATATTATTACTATAAGTTTTTATTTTATTTTGTGCCTATAAACTAATTTTAATTTTAAAACAATACATTTTTGAAAATCACTTTTTTATTTAAATGAATAATTTTAAATAATCGAAATACACTTAATCGATTAGGCTGAATGCAGTTTTAATCGATTATGAGACGCGTGAATGGACAGCAAAAAAAAAAACAACACCAAAGAAATGTCATGTTGCAAGGTTGCATCAAAATTTTAAGCAATTTTTTTCCAGATTTTGGCTTGTTTTTTTATGAATTTTTGTATGACAAATTAGGAACATAAGGACGCAAATAAAATAAGTATATCTTTGTGTTGTCCTTTTGCATCTTTTCAGCAAGGGAAAAGGTTGTTTATGTACATATTTTGAGCAAATCTAAATTGTCTACCATTTGGAAAGGTGTAGTAATTCGTATTTTGTACACATTTTGCAGTAGACTGACGCGGTTTAACCGAGCGCAACATGTAAATAAAGATATTTTTTTCAAATTTACTGTGTAAGATAGCTGCGTAAACTTATTTTTCTGAATAAATTCGAATGTTGAAAGTTCAAGTAAATTCCTGAATTTCATGACGTAATTTGCAACAACCTGTCGACTCAGCTGGTGTGTCATGTGTCAAAATCTTGTCGAGCAGAGTGGTTAGAGCACTATTTTCATTATAATATACCAGGTCTTTTCAGACTTTGACCGAGATTTTATAGGAATTGTAGGACGTTTGTGGAGAAGTAGGCGGCAAATCTAAAACTTACAAGGACTGGGCACTTAACCTTGGCAGTGACCTTGTTTATTATATCTATGGCAGTGACCAATGTAGGACATAATTATTGCTAATTTATGTCATGAGGTTATACCGGTGATATTGGTCGATTATACATTAATTACCTATACTAAGCGTTACTCCTACACAGAAGATTGCCTTATCTTTAGAAGAACATTTTTAAAGAAAACTTTCAAGACAAATATGTACTCATAGATGACTTTAGCATGCACATAAACTCGACTAGGAACCTACCTTGCCACAAGGGACATAGACACAGGAATCACTTTCATGTTTCTTCCACCGAGTAGATAATCAGCTTGCGTGGTCTGTTTCTTCATAAAACCCCAGTAAACTCCCACCACAGCACTGATAGCCAACATAAACACGAACACAACATAATCCACCCATGAAAACCTCTGCAAAAGATGTGCCAGTTCCAATACTTCCCCATGCATTTCCCCCATTATGCCAATGGTCGGAAACTCTGCTTCCAATAAAAAATCACATAGAATTTAAAACGAGGCACTTTCCAAGCCTGCCCTTTTTTCCGGACGTTTTTTCAACACAAACTTATTTCAAGTCAAGGGTTTTTATTATTGAAATTGATCGCCCGTATCATATCGATATGCGTAGCGCTAAAGGCACCCAACATTCAAATGCATGAGTCCGTCGAGACGTAAGCTCAATCTGTTACAATGAAACAATTACGATAACTCGCAATTTAAAAGAGGATGTTGCGAGATCGCCCCCCAACGGTAGCTAGGAGCGAATCGGGAACTGACTACTTGTACTTAAAAACGTGTAGGTTGGACATCACCATAAACGCTTCCTCGACTGACAATCTCGTATAGGTCACGAAGTTAATAACAAAGAATAGCCCATGTCCAGCAGCCTAATTGACATAATATATAACTATAAACATAGGCGGAAATCCACATCGCGTCTTTCATCTCGCATGTGATTGGTCGATTGATGGCGGTCAAACCCTTTGCCTTGCCGAATTCACTTGCGAAATTAGGTTGCTGGTAAGAAAATTTAAATAAGCTAGTCAACTAGGATACCTACTTGATTGATTAACCAAGGTGGCACTGACGTATAGCCTTAGCCAAACTTCTTGGCCGCCCTGAAGTTGGTTTACCGGATGCGCGAGGTGTGTATGAGATTTTTAGCCATTATAGCCAACTTCAGGGCGGCCAAGAAGTTTAGCGAGGGCTATACCGGTCGTGATGGCGGTTTTTTAATTGCACCCTCATTCAATAAAGAAACGGAAATGTTCTTCTCGTTGGTGACACTCTTGCTTGACAGAGATGTCGTAATCATCATGTAGCAACTACTGTAGGGCAGGTGTGATACGACTGACGATCATTCGCCAATCATTCTTCCTGCTAATATCGCCTGGTGCATTCGTGCATGAAACCGCTCACACCAGACTTAATTCGTAAAAGGAACCCAGTGTTCCTACAGGACCATACCAAAAATCATCCTTTTCTCTTGGCTGTTTTCCAGTAAAAATTAAACCCGAAAAAGGCTAAAAGAGGTTCTGCCGTTCGCGTTATCTTTACTATTTCTTCTGGCATACATCTCCATTAACCGCTTGATGTCTAAAACGTGGATCCACGCGATGCATAATGGCTTTACGCTTTTTAATTGTTTCGGTAGTTACGGGTATTCAAATGGTTAATTGTCATCTGAATAATCAACCCTTTTAAAGCATATATCTAGCTATATTTACATAGTCCATCACTCTTTTCTTTGATCTTACACTACTCTTTGAGCCATCCACATTGATAGGTACCTACTTAGGTACTCAAACATTCTCATTCCTCTTCATCAATGTTCCTTAATCTGTGGTCCGCGGACTCCGGGGGTGTGCGAGTATATGTATGGGGGTCCGCAGTCTCATCTATGAGCCATGTTACCAACACAAGTACAAAAGGAAAT
The DNA here is from genome assembly GCA_945859665.1 of Anorthoa munda. Lineage (NCBI taxonomy): Eukaryota > Metazoa > Arthropoda > Insecta > Lepidoptera > Noctuidae > Anorthoa > Anorthoa munda. The sequence continues at coordinate 10,532,074 of OX243900.1, read as the reverse complement.
CAATAATCATCTCCGCGCTTTGACAACCCCCGAAACTAAGACCTCATTTCGGGATTATTTTCCAGTAGGTACCCTATAAAAATAAACATTGGATAGTAGACCCTTTCAACACAGATGTTACTGATATATAACTGGATTGACAACGCCGCAGGAAAACCAATTAATAGAAATTTCTTGAAATTTCAAATGATTCAACTTTGAAACCTAATTTCAAAGAATTCACTTTATCAAAATTTTGGGTGACGAAATAAAGATTATAATAAAATATCAGAAGAAGCACTGAAACATTTACTGCTTTTCTCAACCATTTATAGATATTTCAACTCATCTGTGCGCGCGGCGCCATGTGTGCGTGCGCTCGTAATTGTACATTATGCATTTGTGTGGCAGTGACGCGGCAGTCGTCGTCCGAATAAATACCACCCACACATGCTTACCCACACAGCGCCGCGCGCAATGATGAGTTGAACTATTTATACCTCTGTGAAAAGCAATTATCTACTCTTCTATTATACCTAGTTAAAACAAAAATAGATACAGATTACAAGTGGAATCCGATTTGAGATTAACTTAATTGTAACATCAACCAGTACCGTCTTTACCATAAGGGCACACGGGGCCCGTGCCCAGGGCCCCCATCCTCAAGGAGCCCCGAAGGACCGACAATTTATCTCATATTTTATTCTCAAAACATTTGTGTCGAGCACAGTAACAGTGAGCAACCGGGTCGAAAATAAAACTTACTATTGTCTTAAAATTCAAGTCAAGATTATGACGTTTTTATTTAACCAAATTAAGGCAAAATCAAGTCAAACTTTGCCTTTTGTTTGTTTTATAAGTATAAAATGTCCATAACATTTGATTTGATTTTGACTTATTTAGCTTAGTTAGGATTTAAACACATTCAAGCCTAAACTTAGCTTGGATTCTGGCGAGTTGATCATAAAATGCAAAGAATTTGCAGAATTTTATCATGAAGATATTAATGCATGTGAGCTCAAAACAGAATGTTTTCATTTAAGCCAATATTTAAAAAACAGCATAGCAAATCAGCGTATTTAAATATCTCAACCTATCATAACCTAATAAAGTCAGATAAATTAGAAGAAACTTTTCCAAACGTTGAAGTTGTTACAAGAATATTCCTTTGCCTAATGGTTACCAATTGAAGTGGAGAGCGTTCATTTTCGCAGCTTAAGAGAATAAAAGACTCGCGCACGAACGGAACCCTTTCCGTACCATTATCGCAAAAGAAAACGGATAAAATATCACTATTGCTGTACGGAAGCCCCACTTAATAACTTATTTTATTCTGGTTTTGTATTTGTTGTTATAGCGGCAACAGAAATACATCATCTGTGAAAATTTCAACTGTCTACCTATCACGGTTCATGAGATACATCCTGGTGACAGACAGACAGACGGATTGTAGAGTCTTAGTAATAGGGTCCCGTTTTTACCTTTTGGGTACGGAACCCTGAAAATTAAACAATGTTACAAGAACGACTAAATATGTAATTTGTCTATTATGTGCATACAAAATGACATCCTTCAAAAAATTTACTCTGTTATGAGGATATAATAGAAGATTTTGCTCAACAGAAATCCCAAAACAAACCACTATCGTAATCGTAACCAAAAAATCAGCAACATACTAATATCATTAATCATATTATATTATATATTTGATTAGCCATAATAAATAGAAGATCATAGTAGAAAAATTATTGTATAGTTCGCTTTCTTTACTCTCCAAAAGAGCCCCAAATTCTTGTGTGCCCAAGGGCCCCGGTATATAGTTTAAGACGGCCTCTTGAAGTCAACCCAGTATCACTAATTTATTTACAAGAAAGTAGAACCAACCTTCACATTAACATATTTTTTAGGTTTTTTTTTTTTTTTTTTGTATTTTTTATACTAAAATAAAGGGTCTGTAATTAACTAGGTACTGTTTCTTTTTAATAAAAGGGGAGGATTCCTTTACAAAAAAGAAACAGCAGTTAATTTAATCAAGGATGAAATAGTGCTTCATTTCCTAGGAGTCCGTGGACTGAAAAAGGTTAGGAAATGCTGGTCTACATCATAACTTTCACATGACGTGATAAATGAATTTCAATATAACCTTTCAGTGAGCGTAGCCACTTTCAGGCTTCCTCTTCTTGCGTAGGTAGCTACATGGATGCAGTTGGCAGATAGATTTAGGAGTTCCTTGTAGCGAAGCGTTTTAGCAGCTTAATACGGCAAAGTCATGAAGAAAAAGCTAAACATGAGCTGAACATAGAACGTATAAAAAAACCAACAAAAAATATTAGAACTTTTATAATGATTTTGCATTCCCGCCACTTTTCCGAATTTTACCTGCAAGACCGCTTCCGGAGACGTTTAATTTTAGTTTTTGCATAATTTCTTGCGAAAATGGTTTCATGTGTGTAAAATTCAATATGAAAGAGAAAATACAAGTAAACCAATACCATCTTAATATTTTTTAAGATATAAAAGTGGAATCACTTCTAGGTAATCCGTTTCAATTTAATTATTTTGTGTCGAAATCTGTTAATATCTAACTAAACGTGATATGGGTCAGTCTGTTAGTCTGTGGTGTGACTGTGTGACTGCTGTCAGCTGTCACTGTCAAATAGTGTCAAACAATTGTTTGTGAATTGTATGAAAGGAACGCTGAAGCTGAAATCAAAACAACTTTTTCCTTAATAGTATTGCTTTATTGTGCTTTGATATTTATTCCTACTACTCTCGCCTTCTCGCCTTACCGTCTAAATGGCAGGACTTTTGCTTAGTCCTTCTGAAAAGTTATTTATCGTCCACGGTGTCCAAGTAAGTTCTATTATAACCTAAAATATGCACCTTATAAAATGCTTTTTAGCGTCTAAATGCAATTAAATACAAAAAAAACAAATACTGATCTTTCAATAAGTATATACTATGCCGTGGTAAAACTTTTATACCTATAAAATATCTTATTTTATGCGTAGGATGATTATCGATCCGATGGGCGATCAAACATAGATTACCGGCCGATGGAGCTTGAAACAGACCTCGTTGACACTGCTACGGGATCAGCAAGGCTTCGGCTGGCTAACACAGATTTGCTTGTTGCAGTCAAAACAGAAATTGACGTTCCAAGTCCAGACAAACCTGACTTGGGCAAAATTGAGTTTAATGTTGATTGGTGAGTAAACAAACCTACAACTGTGTTCCTTTAGTTATTTCATTAAAAAACTTGACCACTGAAACCATTGAAACATGAGGTGATTAACTGAAATGGAGGCATAGATTGCCCTACAGTGCTGGAGTGGTGTTGATACCCATCAGGAAATTACTGTGCTTACGCATTACTCCATCAAACCCTCCCACACCGCATAATCACAGGCACCATTTCAGTTGTAAATAGGCCTGTAGCCTTTCTTACTATTGACCTAAATAAAAGCTCAAACTATTTATTTTCAGTTCTGCAAATGCTACTCCACAGTTTGAAGGCAGGGGTGGGGACCAGTTAGCTGTAGGTATAGCTAATTTGATGCAAGCAGCTTACCAATCATCACAGGCATTCAATTTAAAACAACTGTGTATATTTGAAGGCAAGCAGTGCTGGAAACTTTTTGTTGATATATTGGTAAGGATACATTAATCAACGTTACTTACTGCTATACTCACTTATTCAACTTAATCTACACATAAACGTAGCATTTTGTATAAAAGATACTAGCTTTATCCTGTAGCTTCACTCCCCATGGAAAAAGAGGGCTGTTATAAGTTTGATGTGTATTGCTGTGTATCTGTGTATGTCTGTGGCAAAGTGTCTGTAAATCGTTCCAGTGTTCTTAGCTATGTTTGATTAGAATCGGTTCAGCTGCTCATAAGTTATCCACATTTTACTCTTTGAATCTGGGTTTTTTCGCAAGATTTCGTGAATTAAGTGTTTCAATAAATTGTCGATTGAAGCGTGTCTACTACTAGGTTTATTATATATGATTATTATATACCATGAAACATAAATTAAATTAAAAATTTAATAAGCCCCCACACAAAAACCTCTAAAAAGCAAAAAATAAGTCTCATACTCGCATTCGGGAACTGCTATGTAAATAAACTACTATAAACATTGGCCTTTCCCCAACGCCAGTACGAGGCTTATTTTTCTAAGATAAATAGTAACACTAAGCGAAAGTTGTTTTTTTTTTTCAGATATTAGAATGTGGAGGCAATCTATGTGATGCAGTATCTCTGGCTGTGAAGGCAGCTCTTTTCAACACAAGGATACCTTGTGTGAAGGCAATTCTAATGGATGGAGGGGATGTAGACTTGCAGTTGTCTGATGATCCATTTGATAATAAGCTGTTGGATGTAGGAACTGCTCCTTTACTGGTATGGAACATTGTAATACTTTACTTTATCTTCTCCTTCTTCTTCCACCTCGCCTCTTCCTGTTACTCGGGGACGGCTTTCCTGGTCATGAGGCGACACCCAATTATTATTTTTTTTCCTTTTGTGAGAATCTTGTTGACAAATTGGTGTTCGTAGTCGCAGCGGAAAACCGTCGAATTTATTAATTTTAGATAAGCAGATAATTAGTTTATGACGTCGTGTAATTGTGTATAGTAAGTACAAATTTGTGTATCCAACCATTGGGGAGCTATTCAACAAAAACTGTTTCCGCTGGAACTACGCCATCCTAGCGGCACCTTTTTTTTCCTATGCACGTAGATAAAAAAAAATACATTCAATAATTAGTTTGAAACGAGAGGTAAATGTGTATGCATAAATGAAATTTGTGTGACATAAAACTGCGAAGATAATCAAGTTTCCGCTGCGCTGACGTTTGGCTATTTGATGAAAATCATATAAAACGGCTTAGTGCAGAGTTGATTTTTTTTACGCACTTTGCTTTGAATTTGTGTGTAATGATTGTGAAAACAGAATTTGAAAAAATCTTACCGTTCAGAAGATATACACGTAAAAGTAAAATAAGGTTTTTAGGTCCAAGTACTTAAAATAGGAACACTAGAGCCTAATTTATAACGTTTATTTGTATCTTGTAAGGGTCTACAAAGTCCTGCCAAGTTTCATGTATGTGTTCTTAGTAATTAATGAGCAGTCGCATAATTTACTACGACTGAACCACTATATTGTATGACAACCGATTTTAGGACATTTTAATGGAAATGCAACGTAAAACATATGGCGATAATTCGTGTATTAATGCAACTATTCACATGTAAAATTTCAGCTCATTACACTAAATAATTAAAGAGATATAATAAAAATACCAGAACAACCGCAATTCATGGATAAACCGACCAAGTTTGAATGGCTACAAAAAAGCGGCCGTGCAGTATATAGAGCTAACATTCTAAAATTTCCAGTATAGCATCGTTATTGTGTGTAATAGTTTCGTACAGGTGCGTACACAATCGTTTAGCAGAAAATAAAACAACTGTAAGTATTAAAATTATACTCATAAAAGTATTTATTGGTTAATGACTAATTAAAATGAAAAAAAAAAAACAATATTATTAACAAAGAAGGTAATAATAACATTAACATAAAGAATCAATTTTTTTATTAATATAAATAACAAATATGTGGCCCACTGTAAAAGCCTATATGAATAAGTAAATCTTAGGATTTTTACTGGTACCTAACTTTTCGGGAAACTGATACAATTGTTCTATCTCACGAGTCGCGACCGACGCACTGCGTGACTGCGGGATCGTCTTCACAGAGTACATTTCAATATACTGAAATAGAGACCAATCTCGTTCCGTGGAACGCGTCATTTGCGTTCTTGAAGAAACTAGCGCCATCTGACCTATATAGTTAGAACTAAACCTTTGATATAGCTGTGTGTGTGCGTGTGCGAGTGTGCGTAGGTGTGTGTGTGTATGTAAGGGTTTAATTTTATTCTATAGAACTGTAATGTTCGTTAACTGTAATGCACATCATAACATACGTAGTATCTCTAAGTCGTCTGTGATCATAACCTGTGATAATAACACAGAAAGATCACAAAAATAAACAAAATATCGCAAAATACCGGGCGCAAGCGTCAGATATCAGCAGACATTTGTAAATTGGGGTAACCAGTTTATGGTTCATAAAACCACCAAGGGAAATTTACCACCCTAATGAAAATTTGCAAAATGATTGTAAAAGTTATTGCTATATGTTTTAATTAATCAAAAAATAATAAAATGTCACACTGTGCGATAAATGTAATTAAAACCAGTAAAAATTATTCATAACATAAAATATTTTTTATATCACAGAAGTTGGTTAAAAATATACTATTTTAGTAGTAATATGCTACCTACTAGGCAATATTGACAAATTATGATTTTGTTTAGCGCCATCTAGTTTAACAAGTTGGTAAAAAAATCACGATTGTAATCCAACAAAATTAAAAAACACATTATGAGTTATTTTGTACAGTGACTACATATGCTTCGTAATTTTGTATCATTGTACTCATTGCTGTCCCCAGTTTTTTGTACTAAGATTAAACGCCCTGATCGTCTTAGTCATGTGTGCACATGCACATTGTTTCTGTGTGCTTAAGCTCGGGAGCGCTCAGCAGAGTTTGTATTATACTAGAGGGAACGTATTTACGACGAAAAAGAAACTGTTAATTCTTTCGTTCTTGATTATAGAAAAATTCTATCAAAAAAAAGAGACAAACATAGGCAAACGCTACCATCCTGAACGTCAAAGAGATAACTTTTATAACTTAAATACGTTACCTCTAGTATAATACAAACTCTGCTGAGCGCTCCCGAGCTTAAGCACACAGAAACAATGTGCATGTGCACTACACACACGACTGAAGGGCTTATTACACTACACGGTATGCAGGGCCCTAAACCCTAATTTAGGGTAGTGTAATAACTGTTAGGAAGTTAGGGTTCTCATAATATCGACCTTATTGCTTCGGAATGATTTAGTGACCCGGTATTCAGGGCCCTGAATACCGTGTAGTGTAATAAGCCCTTAAGACCAACCCACCGTCGTGAGATAGAACAACCTTCTTTAGATTATTCCCTTATCTATCTAATAACTACTGGTGTGTTAATATTTTTTTCTAATTATGATTAATATTTCATTTAATCAAATTTTACTAACATCAAAATATTTCTACGATGGAAGCAGCAGAATATTAAGGACGTAATATTCTGACAAATAAATGCTTTTGCTAATACAGAAGTAATTCTTATTGTAATAATTTCGTAAGTTTGAGAAACAAACAAGTGAGCTACTATTTTGATCACGAACATTATTTGTTACTTGTTCAAGAATTGTGTGCTCACCTGTATCAATCCAATAATGGTACGACACTGGAAATTTTAGAATGTTAGCTCTATATACTGCACGGCCGCTTTTTTGTAGCCATTCAAACTTGGTCGGTTTATCCATGAATTGCGGTTGTTCTGGTATTTTTATTATATCTCTTTAATTATTTAGTGTAATGAGCTGAAATTTTACATGTGAATAGTTGCGTTAATACACGAATTATCGCCATATGTTTTACGTTGCATTTCCATTAAAATGTCCTAAAATCGGTTGTCATACAATATAGTGGTCCAGTCGTAGTAAATTATGCAACTTCTCATTAATTACTAAGAACACATACATGAAACTTGGCAGGAATTTGTAGACCCTTACAAGATACAAATAAACGTTATAAATTAGGCTCTAGTGTTCCTATTTTAAGTACTTGGACGTAAAAACCTTATTTTACTTTTACGTGTATATCTTCTGAACGGTAAGATTTTTTCAAATTCTGTTTTCACAATCATTACACACAAATTCAAAGCAAAGTGCGTAAAAAAAATCAACTCTGGACTAAGCCGTTTTATATGATTTTCATCAAATAGCCAAACGTCAGCGCAGCGGAAACTTGATTACCTTCGCAGTTTTATGTCACACAAATTTCATTTAAGCATACACATTTACCTCTCGTTTCAAACTAATTATTGTATGTTTTTTTTTTTTATCTGCGTGCATAGGAAAAAAAAGGTGCCGCTAGGATGACGTAGTTCCAGCGGAAACAGTTTTTGTTGAATAGCTCCCCAATGGTTGGATACACAAATTTGTACTTACTATACACAATTACACGACGTCATAAACTAATTATGTGCTTATCTGAAATAAATAAATTCGAAGTTTTTCCGCTGCGACTACGTACACGACAAATTGTATTAATTTAATTACTAAAATAAATACAATTTTATATTTATAATCCTAGAGCTAGTATAATTGGCAAGAGTCGTGAGATGCACAGAAGTTGTTTTTTAGGTCTCTTTGGTAGTGAAGCGAGGCGCGGGGAACGTTTAGGACCGTTCCGAGCGCGCGATTTGTTGGTCAGTTGACACAATGATCGACTGACCAATCGTGTCGCGTCCACGTTCCGTTAGCTCAATATGGTAGTTGGTCAGTTCGCAGAATATGCGCGAACTTACCCCCACTACGCCAAAACTATAATACTTTTCGTCTTATTCAGTTCGCTACACAGTTTAATTACAATTCATAGGAAATAGGCAGAATCCAGCCAAAAATCTTGTAAAGACTTTATAACTCAGTATTTCTATTATGGTAACTTTCATATTCATAGTTCAGAAACAAATACCCTATAATTTTCAATTTTGTTTAAATTTTCAGGTGACACTATGTAAAATTGGCGACAAATGTGTAGTAGATCCATCGGCAGAAGAAGAAAGCTGCAGTGTCGTATCACTCATAGTTGGTATCACTGGGAGTCCCGGCTGCTACAGTGATAAAGAGAACTTAATAGAAGTGGGGGGCAAATTCAGCACAATTGATATGAATGGGCCAGGTAGTGTTGCACCCAAGACCTTGAAAGATGCCATCAACCAGGGAATGTAAGTGCTTTATTGAATATGTTATCACCTAAGTAACAGTGCCCTTAGTGCGAGTTTTTACTCACGCTCAATCGCATTAACGTAAACGATTTATGTCAAAATGTATACAAAAATATAGGTTTCTCTTTACCGTCCCCAGACGGCGCTTATCCAGTTTCAATACAACCATACAAATTGTCGTTTACGTTAACGCGATTGAGCGTGAGTAAAAACTCGCACTAAGGCCTCAGTTTGCTTATTCCAAGATTTTTAACATACTCACTTGTGATAACGTAAACAATCTCTTATGTCAAAATGTATACAAAAAAGAGGTTTCTCCTTACCGTCCCCAGACGGCGCTTATCCAATTTCAATAAAAATTGACATTTACGTTAACGCGATTGAGCGTGAGTAAAAACTCGCACTAAGGCCTCAGTATGCTTATTCCGAGATTTTTAACATACTCACTTGTGATAACGTAAACAATCTCTTATGTCAAAATGTATAGAATAAAGAGGTTTCTCCTTACCGTCCCCAGACGACGCTTACCCAATTTCAATACAAATTGACGTTTACGTTAACGCGATTCAGCGTGAGTAAAAACTCGCACTAAGGACTCAGGTTGATGTGGGAGGCCCATCATGACCAATGTAAAGTTGCGTGAACCTACACTCATCATTGGATGGAAACAGATGATTAGCAAACAACAGTGGCGGCCTTAGAGCGAACAGGGCAATCGCGCAGGGCCTCGCGCTACAACCCAAAGGCTTACAATTTTATCCTTAGCAAACAATAATAATAACCGGTGGGCTACTATTTTTTATATTTTTAAATGTTTTTCTTTTTGTATGTGTTTTATAAAAATATTTAAAAATGTAATTAATTAGAAAAGAGATAAATAAAGTATATAATATTTCATAGTAAAGTATTAATAATCAAACTAATATTATAAAGGCGAAAGTTTGTGAGTGTGTGTTTGTTAATTTTTCACGCTCAAACGGCTGGACGGATCTGAATGAAATTTGGCACAGATATAGATTTCAGTCTGGAATAGTACATAGGATACTTTTTATCCCGGAAATATGTTCCCTTGGGCTAATTAATTTTCGTCATTCCCGCGGGCGAAGCCGCTGGCAGAACCTAGTTAATAATAAAAACAATAAGTGCCAAGTTTTCAATTTCTCATATATGTAAAAAGGACAAGGGCCTCGCAAATATCTGCCGCCCGCCCGGAGCCTCGCAGAGGTTAAGGCCGCCCCTGGCAAACAATAAATAAACAATCACTATCTTCCTCTGGATGTATTAATAAAAATAAGTCTAATAGTTTTTTTTTTTATTGGTAAGTATTTAATGATTTATCTTTTTGTTTACAGAGTCGCAGCAAAGTTACTTGACAAAGCATTAGCTAAAGCCTTGCTAAATGAAAGGCAAGAAAGTATCAGGACCAAAAAATCTTCATATGGTTTCCTTAAATAAAATATTTGTAATCAAATTCTGTTTCCCTTAAAATCCTTTATTGATATTACCATTAAATTTATAATAATACATATCTAATGTATTATACATAGAACTATATTCTAATATTACCTAATAATGTCAGTAAATATATCATACTACTGTAAATTCAGTCAACTAAATATCACATTCTTTTTGAAATCCACACTGGAATATATAATATTTATATTTTGAATTTTATTACAAAATAAAATCCGATCAGAAAATAAAACAAATTAGATAAAAGCAACAATGTCACACAGATTATTAATAATTTTCAGGAATGTGGATTATTATATATCATACATAATGCAGTACATATACTTATTTATGTTGATGACTTATTGTATAATTACCATCACATTAATAAGTTACCAACTATGAAAGGCAAGATCTGTAAATACTTTTATCATTTAATGGATAGAGAGAAGAGAAAATAGAACAAATCTGTATGGATAATATTGTATTCATTCAATATCTTAATACCTGCACCCATATAATAACATTTATAAAGGGGTTATACTAAATAAGCCAGTTATAATTCCATTTCCTTATTCCCTATCACATCTATTTGTTACCATTAGGCTGATTTCACAGCTGTCCGGGTGACCCGTACCGGGCGGACCGTACACGGGAGACCCGTACGGGTAGCGTCCGCAGTGCTCTGAAACGACGATGTACGGGCGCTTGCGGACCAATCCGCGTCGCTGTGGAAACCATGTTCTAGTCGGCCCGTACGTGTCTCCCGGACAGCTGTGAAGTCAGCCTTATATTGTATACCTCCTTGAAGACCAAACACATAGTAATATTTGCCAGTAAATATGGAGTAACATCGTTATCCTAATAACATAATCAATAATAATAAGAACTCATCTAATATAGGCCTTTTATGGCTAGAGATAGTGTCGTCTACTTCTTGGGGTTGACGGGTGTCAGCAGATCCAACACGGCAGCGATGTTGCCGTCCTTGCTCTCGAGGAGCTGGGTCAACCAGCCGCCCTCGTTGGTGAAGCCCATGGCCAGCATGTGCTGGATTGCGGCATCAATATGCGGTTCTGTGGAAATAAAAAACATCATTATTAAAATTTTGATAATGTGATATAATATATTTGATGTTAAACTAGGCATCCAATTTAGAAATTCTCCATCACCGTGGGTGTATTTACAATCTTGTAAGCACAAATCTCAAAGTATCCAATGATTCGGAACAACTTGACATATATTTTTTTTGTTACACGGAGGAATCGAAATCGTGGAGTAGAAACCAATCTCAATGAACGTGACAAACGAGCAGAGGAGATACTAGGAAATATTCAATAACATGGTGACTATGTTTGTCATAGTTTGTAAGTAACGTTGTGCAACAACAAACAGTCTAGCTATTGTGACCCTCGGTATAGGCACAGACACATCCGACTGCTTTAGTTCAATGTTCGAACATCTTATCGTATGTTTTAGATTAAGTCATCTGGGTTTGTCATACAAGCCGCATGGGAAAACCCAGAATACCTAATCTTATAGGTCAGGGACGTACACCGTTTAGATAGTGCCTATCAAAAAAAAAAACATTACGTTTTTGTCTACAAGTAAAATGGAACAGCGAAAGAAGGTCACGATAATCGTGATTTTCTTAGCAACGTCGCAATATTCGTTCAAAATCAGCAACGATGACCAAGTTCCGCATATAAAAATACCTACATAGCTAATCGATTGAACCAAAACAATACAGAAATGATTCATATTCGCTATCTGCCTATTTTCACATCGATAAAGAAGATAATATGTAAGCTTGTAACGAGATATGAAATATTTATAAGGGAATAACATAAGTTTATTCTACTTTTATAAGATACTAGCTTCTGCCAGCGGCTTCGCCCGCGTGACGGTCGAAAATTATCCCAAGGGAACATAATCCCGGGATAAAAAGTATCATATGTGCTATTGCAGACTATAATCTATCTCTGCGCCAAATTTCATCCAGATCCGTTCAGTAGTTTTTGCGTGAAAGACTAACAAACATACATACATCCATCCTCAAATTTTCGCATTTATAATATTATAAAAGTAGGATTCAATGAATCATGGATTATTTCAAATCAAGTATAATAATCACAGCGGATCTTTGTATCTCTGAATTGGCTGCAAGACCCTGCGCAGTAGCTATTTTTGTCTCAATGTTGAAAGTGAAGATAGCATTGTCTAGCTGTCTCTTTCACTCGCTTACGTTTGTCGTATCGTCCTACCTCGCTTACTCTATGTTGTGTACTCGATGACAAACTGTTTCCTGCGCAATGGTTGGCCGAGCCAATTTCAGAGACAAAGATCCGCTGTGTCTATTATATTAGAGTGTTGAACTAATAGCTCTAAAGGTAGATTACATTCGAGTTTGGCAGATAATAAAAACCTAATTATTATAAAACCTTGAGTCACACTAAAAGGCTACCTACTGTTCAAGATGTTAAGAGAACAAACAGAAACCAAGCAAGTATGTGAATGTTGAGTTCAATGGTCTCTTGCCCAACTCATTCACAGGCCGTGACGTGTAACTTCACTGACGTGAGGTCACCGACTGTAATTCCAAGGACTTAAGTCCATGTATGTTTTGAACAGTTCAGTTTATTGGTATTTTGTTAAATTGCTCATGTTTAGTGATGGTGTACTTAACTTAAAAAGAGAGAAATAAAAAACATTTTCACAAATAAATAAACAGACCTAAGAAAAATAAAAGCAAAACACAAAAAAGTGCAAAATGACTTTCGTTTCGGAAGTTGATGTCGAAAAATTATAAAAACAAGAGGTACCAAAGACACCGACTTTTTAGTTTTTTGCTTTTGAAGTCGGTTTTTTTTAAATAGATTTTTCACGTTCAATCGTCACGCTATCATTCACTCCGTTTTCTGACATTCAATCCATCTATCCTTTGGTCTTCCTCTCCAAGCATCCATATTTATATTCATGATACAAAACGTAGCCCCTATTTATCCGTCCTGTACAATAAGACGAAATATCCAATCACAACTTACGTGGGTGGCGTTGCCTGGGTTGAGGTTGAGGCTGAGGCTGTGGCTTGGCAGTAGCAGGCTTTTCAGCTGGCTTCTCCTGCGGCTTAGGAGCGGGAGTGGCCGCGGCAGCTGCCGCTGCGGGCGGCGCGGTGGGCTGGGCAGGCTTCAGCACTTCGGGCTCTTTAGGATTCAACACTAAACGGTCAGCATGTGTCAATAGTGATGGATCATGACCTAATATGCGGGTTATTTTAGAGTGGATATTCTATAAATCTCACTACATCAATTTAAATGTAATTCTGTTTTCAAACTTCGTACACAAGTACCTAATATAAGAGCGGTTACGCTCTGCATCCGATCAAAATCCGAGAAATTTAGGTCCGAAATAGCCGAAGCCGTAGTACTTCTTGTAGGGAAGGTTACGCACTGTATAGTTCTCGCCAAACTTCTTGGCCGCCCTGAAGTTGGCTACAATGGCTGCGCAGTAGTAAATCTCATACAAAAACAGCACCGTTTCGTGCCTCGCGCATCCGGTAAACCAACTTCAGGGCGGCCAAGAAGTTTGGCGAGGGCTATATCCGAACTCCATCCGTGAGAAAGCAATACATTGCCAATTTGGATGGAACTCTGATTTGGATGCAGTGCGTAAACAACCTAACTGTGCAAAGGTGGCCTTAACCACACTGCTATATTTCATCTATTGCATGTGTTAATTTGACCCTTAAAAGCATGGAAAATGGGACAGAAAATGAAATTTCACATCACAAAATAAATTGTCAACAGCACAAAAGTTAAGAATAATAATTACCAGCTGTAGAGGTGTTCAGGGGTGGGTATAGACCACCTGCGGAGATCTTCACACGCTCTTGGAACTCTTCAGGCAAGTTGAAACCGATCGGGGCAGCAGGAAGAGCACTGGCTGTGTCCATCAAGTCTAAAACAATCAACATACCTACTTAGTAAGAATTCTTGCAACATTTTACTTTATCATCTGGTTACGAATAAAACTGTAAATACCTTTCTCCTTGTTAATCATGGTCCAGTCATCAGCTTTGTCAGGAGAAGCATCCCTGCCGAAGTCATTGACACTTGAAGCAGAGGAAGTCTCAGTCTTCACGGAAACAACATCGGCCTCATGCGCTTTCCTGTCTCCTTGTCCCATCTCCACGTCATCAGTTGAAGCCTGTGTGGGGGCAGCAGCATCTGCAGCTGGAGGCTGAGGCTGAGATGTCCGAGGCAAATGACCCGCGAACATGGCCTCCAGAAGGTCCCTAAATTCAATTACATTGGCGCCCTTGCGAAACTCGAACGGGCATTGAGTCCCAGCGTTTGTCGAAGTGCTTGGCTCAGGTTTTGGAGCTTGGTTAGATTCGGTGCCAGTCTCTGCCTTCTCTTGGGTTTCCTTCGGGTTCTTTGCCTGCGTTTCGGGAGTCTGGGCTGGTGCTGATGGTTTAGTCTCGGGGACCTTTGGCTTGGTGGCATCTCCAGTTAGGTCGATGTCTCCGGCGAGGTTGGCGAACTCATTCATGTAGGTAGCGAAGGTGTCGAGCCAGCTGGCGCGCTGGCGGCGGCGGTGGTGCTCGCCGTGGGGTCCATGGGGTCCGTGGGGACCATGGGGTCCGTGGGGTCCATGTGGTCCACCATGTTCTCCTCCGTGTGGTCCGTGGTGACCTCCGGGTCCGCGGTGCTTCCTCTCACCACTCCTCTCAATGCGATGCTTCTTGTAGGGGCAATCCTCGCCCATAGCAGTGGCAACAGACTTCAAGAAATGACGGGACCGTTTGATCGCGGCCTTAATGACTGTGCGCTGTAAATGTAAAATACCTACATGAATAATCAGCTTAAATAGCGTTGTGAAAAAACTTATTAATCGCGATGATTAGAGACGGATATAAGCATCCTGTTGTACTTACAGGCATGGTCGGCGTGGGTACTCGCACCATGCAATGTTCCGGATGACGGCCGGCAGCCTCGCATCGTGAGCACAGGTCGAAGTCATCACAGACGGAGCACTTGTATCTGAACCCGATGACGGAACCGTCGCAAGAGTCGCACATCACACCATAATGCACCGCCGGTGTTCCCGCGGGTTCTACAAAACATTGCATTGTTAAAAATATATTACTTCTAATTTAAGAATAATTAATCAGGGACATCGAATATTGTAGAATATACCATAATGTAAACCAAAAAGTTACCCAGGTCTTTTAAAACTTAATTATATGAGTACAATGGTGGTCTTATCACTGACAGCGATATCTACCAGACAACCTTTGGATGAACTGAAAGAACATAAATTAAACTAAACATAAGTACCTATACACTCGGTCAGTAGCATTCAGCATAACAAATAACACATTATTTACTTTAAACTCTGTCTGAATATATTATTTTAATATCTATTGAAAGTTATTAAATTAATAAATCTTGAAGATATAAAAATGTGGAAAGTACTGTGTTCACTTCCAACAAAGTTCCTACTTACCTATCTAATTATTCCTAATATCACTACATATGTTTGATGTATTACAAATCATATGATTATAGTTTCTCCAAGTCCCCAAATCCACTCACAAATAATACATTATTTTTGTTGCACTGTCTTTTTAACTATATCATCACTTGTTTGTCTACCAAAAGTAACAATAACTATAACACAAACTCACCATTGGGATTTCCAGCGACAGCAGTAAAGACGATATCACATTCATCATCTTTGGCTTCTTCTGCCTTACAGTAGACAAAGAGCTTGATGACATCTCCACTCAACGCCTGCAGGGCAGTCATCACTTCATCATCAGATGATACCACAACATCATCACCATCCTCATCTGAATTGGACAAAGAAATTTAATATTATTATTTACATGTTATACTCATAATGAGGGCAAAGTTATTTTTTTTAGTAGATCGTTAAATTATTGTGCAATAATTGTTAAGCATATCCCTACAAAAATGAGTGGCCCTTGTTAGTACATAATATGAAGCAGAATTTAAATGAGTAAATAAATGCTAATTCATGATTCTGAGGTCACCATACTTTTTTATTTAAATGTTTAATTAATCTGTGGTTCTATTATGTTTGAGTTAATTATACACATGTCATGACATATTATACCAGTGTTTCCCAAAGTGGTCTATATCGACCCCCAGGGCTCTACACAATAATGCAATATTAATTAAGATTTGGATTACATTATTGTGTGGTTAATTGTGTATCACAATATTTTATTGGGTAAAGAAAGTACCTAGTAACAGGTAGAAGCTGTCCCTACCTACCTACTGAAATTAAATTTGTATTTTTGGAAAGCTTTTTTACAACTGCCATTTGGGCAGGGTCAAATCGTCCTTAGGGCAAATAGAAAGGAAGTTCCAGACGCAAAACCAAAGGTGAATGAGTGCTTTTAAAGTAAAGAAAATAATACTTAAATAATTATTTTAAAAATGCTAAGTTTTTTAGTTTGACTCTTCTATCCAGAACAGAAAAATATTGCCAAGGGTCTACAGGATAAAAAGTTTGGGGACCTCTGTGTTATACCATACTACATGAGCATGTAATTAGCTTTTGATTTAACTAAATATCCATTCTAGGTTGTGTTGGAGACCATTCTTGTTTGTACCTGTGTTGTGACCTAAATTTTAGAAAATACATGTTTCACAGAGGAAGTAAGCTACATGATGAATTCAAAAAGACAACAGAATTTGCATGGAATTGTCTGCTGCTAAATTCAACTTGGATGTATCCCTATGTGGCATAGCCATTATAATTATAAACATATCATAATATTCTAATTACCTTTCCAAGCTACAGAGTAGGTCTTCCCCTTAAGTCCAGGGTACACATCTTGAAGCTTAGCATTTAAGTAGTGGAAGCTGGTAACTACACTCTTCTCAATGCCAAATCTTCTGACTTCTGGCTTCTCACTCTCCCTCCAGAAAGTATAAACTTTGAATGGAACTTGGTCTTCCATGGCTGAAATAAATGTATTTTTAATTTACAAATCCTTACAGATAAACTTTCTAGTTTAGGAACCACTGGCAATTATATCAATGTAATTTAGCTGCTGTAAGTAATATATAAGCTACTATGATATTTTAACTTATTTATAACTGTGTAGAGTGTGTACCATCTACCATCAGGATTATATACAATTTCTAGATCCATTTTTTGTGTTATAGACAGAAATATGCCATGATTGCTTATTTTGATAATTAAAACAAAAATAAAATAAGAAACAAATTATAAAAAAAGAATATGTTATCACAATGAGCAATCATGAAACTTAAAAAGTGTTGTAAAGTTTTTATGATGAATAATTTAAAGAAGTTAAAAATATAATTCAGTGTAAGCCGCCTATGAGGTGATGCAATACCTACTACCTTTTTTGTAACAATAAATTTGAAATTAATGAATATCATAATTTTATTTATTCTAAAATCAATGTTCATCACTTTCACTGGGAGATATTATAACAATGTTAACTTATACAAAACTGCTGAAAAATAATTGCACTTAATTGGAGTAAAATATTAATTTTAGAATACACATTCAAAATGATACATAAATATATTTCTTTTATTTCAAGATAGTAAGTTAAATAGCATTATTTACAAAAGCAACAAAGAAAATCTACAATGTTATAGCAAAATATACCATTTTGTTTATCTAGAAGCCATTTTGTTTGACTTCCACAGTCCACTTCAAATAGGCATCATCATATTTTAGGATGTAGTGATGCAAAAAAGCTCAAAACTCAGCACTACATAATTATTCTAACTTTACTGCGCAAAAGCTGTAGATACTGCATAATTATAATTTAGGAACTCACCTGCTGTTTAAACTTTGTTTATAAAGAAATTACTGGTAGTAAATAAACACTGACACGGTAATACGTCGCAATCGTGATAAAGTTTCAAAGTGAATGAATGTTGTTTTACGACGCAGACGGTATTTAAAGCTCAAAATATTATGAATCATCAAATGGAACAGTTGAGAAAAACAATATTTTGTGGTGCAATACAGCTGTCAAAACAAAAAGTCATCGTCGACATTCCGTAAACGGAGTTTTAGTATCGAAAGCATGAACATATTTTTTTTCTTTGTCTGTTTCAATACCAAACACACTATTGCTGACACTTTCTTGATTACCATCAATGCACTTTATTTGGTTAGTAGGAAAAATGAGTATGGAACGCGCGGCTGCATTCCTTTATAAGCAGTGTTTTATTACAAATAAAAATTAAAAATTCATGATTTGTGAGCTATCCCGTATCTAACAAAAAGCTTGGCATAGCTTCTTCTATGAAGAGATTCTGTAAAACTGACTGTTGAAAAAGTGATGGCATCTGACAAACTTTGCACAAACCTTACCGAATTGCTGCTTTACTTGCTACCGAGGCTATTCTTAGTCTTAGATGAAACATTTGCTGCTTTACTTGCTACTGAGGCTATTCTTAGATGAATCCTAGGGTACAACCCTGTAGAGACTTTTTGTACCTAGGCTTAAAGGTTGCCCCTAGGACTGGATTGCATTCCTTTTCGTTTCCGGCACCATCTATTATTAATTTCCTGGATATTGAACGCTAACCCAAATCCTGCCGAGCTGCTGTCATCAAAAAATACAGTCGCATGATCTTATCTACTCAGAGTTTATTATTGTGATTGCCCGAGAATGTAGGTAAGGTTTAGCGGCTTTACTCCCAACTCTCAAATCCCGAAAGCCATAGTACCCGCTGATAACTGTTTTTTTTCAGAGGGTACATAGGGTACATCCACTTCTCAAGCGCGGGGTTGCGGGTTCGATCCTGGCATGCGACTGTATGGAATGGAATCGCAAATACTTAATGACTCAGTGTGGTAATCAAATTAACTAATTATAAATTACTGATCGGAAATGTAGGTTTTATTATTTTTGTTACGATAAATGGCACGATCAGCTACAAAAATCGATTCACAAGGCTATTTTTACACATCGTCTGATTTAATTGACACAAAATGATTCGGTATTCCTTCCTTTACCATTACTTAAACAAAATTAAATATTAATTGATATTTATTAATATATTACGTTCTGTCGAAAATCGTAAAATTAAATATTTTGCTAAAGTACTCAAAAGTTCGACCATCGTTGCTGAGTGTACCTATTACAAAGACACGCGCATCCTCCAGCAGTATTCCAGTTTGTAGGTATAGGTAGCTAAATTCTTTGTTTAATCTGGCAGAATCCTTTCGAGCGACGTGGACTAGCTATCAAGGTTCATGAGATACAGCCTGGTGACAGACAGACAGACGGACCGCGGGGTCTTAGTAATAGGGTCCTGTTTTTACCCGTTGGGTACGGAACCCTAAAACTGGCCAAGTGCGAGTCGGACTCGCGCAGCAAGGGTTCCGTACCATTATCGCAAAAAAACTGCAAAAAAACACGTTATTTGTATGGGAACCCCACTTAAATAATTATTTTATTCTATTATTAGTATTTTTTGTTATAGCGGCAATAGAAATACATCATCTGTGAAAATTTCAACCGTCTAGCTATCACGGTTCATGAGATACAGCCTGGTGACAGACAGACAGACAGACCGCGGAATCTTAGTAATAGGGTCCTGTTTTTACCGTTTGGGTACGGAACCCTAAAAAGTAAGAACAGATTTGCTGCGCGTCATCAGTAGTACTCCAGAACATCACACCGAAACGAAAACATCATTGACATTTAGTATGATTAGAGACCTATCTGCCTAAAACCTCATAAAAAGTATTTTTTTAGTCTCGTGCGTTAGGTCCCGAATTATTATTTTTACTTTAGCCACACTTGAAATAGCTCTTGAAGGTATGTTGATTAGGCATAGATTGACCCCCCCGTTTCTGACTCAGCTCAGCCTAGATTGCCTATAGACCAGCAATCCCCATCTGTGTAAAGGTAAAGCTTCTTGACCTTTCAAACCTGTTTTGTTTGCCCTATAATCCTAATCTGCATTATACGATGTCAACCCGCGGTTGCCCAAACTAATACCCAATGTCTAATAAGACTACGTACTCTCGAGCGACTTGGACACGTAGTAACTATTCAGTAATCTGTGACTTGGATATATATTTCTGAGTCAGCATGGGATAGTTTGCATCATTTGATTCTATAACTTAGTGGAACAAATAAAATGCTTGTCATGTTAACATAATCATGATTAATATTGTGATGAAATAGTTCTAGAATACTCACTTAGGTACTCTTGGGCAATATTTAATTTTTTTTAGTTAGTCGGAGGATACATATTCGCGAGCTGGCGGACCAAAACCAGATGTATCCTCCGACTGCACATCATGATTTTCTTCTTGTTTACGTCTTTTTAGTTCGCCTTTCAAGCAGTCGGGTTTTTTGTTATTTTTAATTAACTTTTTTTATTTAAAACTTTTTAGTTATTTTTTTTTAGAATTCCGTACATTCAAACATATAGGTGTTATATATTTTTGAAATCACCTCTTAAAACCCTTTGTTTTGATACCCCACACGATGGGCTTGGAAGGAAAAAAATTTTTGCCCCCACAAAATGGCGTCAATCAGCCATTTTTTTATTTTCCAATTTTAATGTAGCCAGTGACACTCGCGGGGTTAAGACTAATCGATTGACGTAAGAATCATCAAAATCAGCCAACGCGTTTGGTCTCTAGAACGCCACATAGGAACAAACATACATACATAGACTGATAAACACATTACCCTCCTTCGGCAGTCGGGTAAAAATAAAGACAGTTGTAATAAATAAAAAGTTTATAACACTTTATTTCATATCCAGTAACTAGGTACTAAATGACAAAATAATCAAAATAATGTACTTAAAACAAATCATAGGCTAGTCCTGATGCTCTTTATCATTTGACTTGTTAGTTATTGGCGGCACGTAATATGGTGAGTCTTCTGCAAACTTAGATGGACCACCTAATTGTACAGTTTCCGGTACATTCAGCTCTTCATTCAACTTTTTGGCTAAGAAGTAGATTTCAGCAAGGGCGATAACTAGCGCACACATCACTCCTAGTAATAGCCTAAAGCCAAACTCAATATTGCCCACCATCCATTCAACTCCTCTAAACCCAAACAGGAATCCAGCAAATATCGACAGTATAAATTGTCCAATAGCAATCAACTGCCGGTTCATTTGTTTCACTGAAAATACAAAGGCATTGTTAAGAATGATTCATTCATTATTGATTTATAATAACATAATTATGTGGTACAAAGTTTCACAGTCAAACTAATCATTTCACAACATTACTAACAGTTATATTTTGCAAGTTGACGAGTTTAAAACAAAAGCTGTATTTAGGTGAATATTGTATAGGTACTTACACTGATAAGAGATACTATCTTCTGGGAACCTCATTCTAACATTGTCGACCGATTTCGTCATCGCTCGATATTCCCTTGCCTCCTGTTGAGACCGCAATTTAACACATCTGGCTTCAAGAACAGGGTTCCTCTTAAGTACTTGGTTTTCTGGTGTTTTTATGGAAGCTCCTTTTAATAAAGCATGTAAGTATGGGACATTTTTGTCGCCCTGTTCTTGTATTTTTCTTTGCTGTTGTAAATATGTGTAAAGCCAGTCTATATCAGCAGTAGTTAAATGCAATTTGTCTTCTTCTTCATCATCATCTTTATTTAGGTCTTTTTTAGCTATTGATTTTTCATTGGGATCTGCTTGGTCAGACTCTTTAGTTTTTTCAGCTTTGTCTATTCTTTCCTCTTTAGAACTCTCCTTAACATCTTTTTCTTTTAGTTCTTCTGTAGCTTCTTGAATTTCTACCTTTGTGAGAGCTTTGATTTTGTTTAAATTTTCAATATCATCGCTGTTTAGGTGTACAGGAATTGTCTTTGAATCTTCTTTGGGTGCATTGTGTTTATAACCTTCTCCTTCTACCAGTCTTGCAATATTTAAAGGTACATTGTCATCAATAGGTATAGTGTTGAGGTAATCTAGTAAATACTTTGTTGGGAAGATCCTGAGGTTGGTATCAACAAGTGATCCTATGGAATCCATTATTTACTTAGCAATATTTAGCTTATGATTGAGGTCAGCATACAAATCTCTTAGTTCTTCTTCTTTTTCTTCAAAAGTGTTGTCTACTCTTTGACACTTGAAGTTCATATCATCAATGAACTGATCCCATTCTTTTTGCCTCTTTTCTTTGAGTTCTTGTCGACGTTTTTCATGCACCTGGAAGAGCATAATAAACTTATTAGAAGTAATTGGAAATATCATTACTTTTTGACCCCCGAGGGAAAAAGAGAGGTGTTATAAGTTTCACTTAGATGACACAGTACTTCACGCATGAACAGCTGCTCAAATTGTATAAAGTGTAAGTTCGGTCATGCATGGAATACTGCTCTCACCTTTGGGACGGATCTGCCAAATACCAACTTGACGCACTTGAATCTATTGACAAACGGGTCAAGAGGCTTATCGGCAAAGATGCACTGGTCGCCTCAAAGCTCCAGAGCCTTGAACATCGATGCCGAGTGGCCAGTCTGTCGGTTTGTTATCGGTTAAATTTCGTGGAGTGTGCAATGGAACTGCACAATTTGATTCCGACTAGCCCTTTCGGCAATGCGCCACCGGTACATGGTGGACATCCCACCCATACGTACAAAGCGTTTTAGAAATACTTTCATTGAGCGCACAGGTAAGGAGTGGAATTCCCTGCCGGAGTCTTTGTTTCCTGATAGCTAAAAGCTACAACCTTGGGGTCTTTAAGTCAAGAATGAATAGGTTACTTCTAGGCAAGTGTGCTTCACCGACAACCACATCATCGCTTACCATCAGGCGAGATGGTGGTCAAACACATACTACTAGGTATATTGTAATCATGTAGTCTAAAAAGCATCAAATTATAATTAAAATAAAAAAATAGCCCCTACACAAAACCTCTAAAAAGCAAGCAAGCAACCTCATCTTGCGTTAGGGATCCGCTATGTATATAAAATAAACTGCTGTACACGTTGGCGGATCTCTGACGCGAGTACGAGGCATATTTATGCTTTTTAGAGATTTTGTATGGAGGGTTTTTTAATTTTTATGTTAATTATACCAACTGAAGCTAAAGTATGATACTAACATTATTTTTTAATTTCATCATTGTAATATATAACTAAGTAACACATCAGAAATTGGCAAACTTATGTGGCAGTGGGCAGGAAACATTACTCGCAGAATGGATGGCCAATGGGGCAGAAAAGTTCTTGAGTGGCAACCGTGAATTGACATTGCTGTAGACCGTGCACCGGTCAATGTGGTGACGCTTGGGGGTGGCCTATTTCCAGCACTGGACGTCTTTAGGCTGATATGATAATGATGACATCAGAAATGACACAGAGTAATTGAATAAATATAAAAACCTTGTGTGATTCCAGATAATTGTTTTCAACCTCTTCACTGAGCTGCAATGCTTGTTCTAACTTCTCTTTCAGCACTGGAAGCCCTGTTTCACCAGACTTTATAATCTTTTCTGCCTGACTGTCTTTTATATCAGTTAATTTTTCAAGTATAGCAAACAAATTTTCAACCTCCCGATCTCCACGCTTCTCCTGGAAATTAAGAGTTCTCATTTAATACTTATTGCTAGTCTGAGGGTTATCTTAAGGAGTTTTCTAGAAAGTTGAGTTGCAGTGTTGTTGACTAAATCCAAATAGAAGGAAATCCAAAAAAAACCAAAGAGGCCAATGAACTGAACATACCTCAAACTCTTTCAGCATAAACTTTATTTCACCATTTAGAAACGGACGATGGTCGAATAATCTTGACCAAACTTCTCCAATTTCTGTAATGAAATAAAAAATAAAGGTCATGGACTCCACGTCAAGTTATTGTCAATGCAAGCAATGAGCATAGCTGATAGGGACTGAGAATTTATTTTAATTTAAATGGCGTTATTTTTACAGAGCACATCAATTTAAATATTTATGTTTAATAACAAAAGAGATGTTTCAAATCCTTTTGCAAAACTAGCAAAAAAGATTATTGTTATAAGCATGTAAATCAACGAAATACCTATTTCTTTGACAAGATTTATAGACCAATATTTAAATGTAGTCGTATTTGGTCCGTGTAAATAATGAAAACTTACAAAAACCGGAGGTAAACAATATTCTTAAATTTTAAAATCTGAAAGTAGGCTAGACATACCTCGTGACAGCTCCGTCATTATAATTATTATCGTTCATTTCATTCAATCTTTTGACAGGCAGTGGTTTCAACACGTATGACTTCCGCCTTTTGTTCGTTCGGATACTGCTATAATAAAGTTTTCCTGTTAAGATAGAATTGATAAGATTAACATTGAATCAGGCTGGCTGCATTGAATTAGGGTGATAAGCAGCTAGATAGGACGTATTTTATCATCCCAAGGGAACATTATACCGGGATAAAAAAGTAGCCTATTTGCTATTCCAGACTATAATCTATCTCTGTGCCAGATTTGTTTAGCCGTTCTGGCGTGATTGAGTAACAAATATATATCCATCCATCCAAACTTTCGCATTTATAATATTATAGTATATAGTAATTGTGGGCAGATATGATTTTTTTACCATAAACAGACAGTCTAGCTCCGTCTGTTTATGGTAAAAAAATCATATTCTTCTATTGATAGAAGTTTTACATAACAGGCTTTGAATTTCAGGAATTTACCATAAATAACAGTAGTATGTAACATCTAACTAATATATAAATGCGAAAGTTTGGATGTATGTCTGTTTGTTACTCAATATAGATGGAACCACATTTACGTGTCGTGTCGTGGCGCCTTCTGACGCAGTTGATTGGCTACAAAACTCGTTGTATTATAACGTAGGCTGGAACAGAGTCGTTGGATTGGTGGATGCCGCGCCACGCCACTCCACGACACGTAAGCGTCTAAAATCTGCAATCACGCCAGAACGGCTGAAGGAATCGGGATGAAATTTGGCACAGATATAGATTATAGTCAGGAACAGCTCATAGGGTACTTTTATCCTGGTATAATGTTCCCTTGGGATGACAAAACAGTTTTCACACGGGCGAAGTCGCTGGCAGAAGCTAGTACTTTATATAATTGCAATGAACGAAATATCCGAACTAAAGCACGAAATACTAGTGCACCGGAAGCAGAGCGCTTGTACAACCTAAAGAAAATTAGTATCGTTCTCAGTTCAATTTTACATTCGGTCTTTGTCCTCGTCGTACGTATCGTCGTTGTTCAATCAATTTAGTAACTTCATTCATCTTTGTTGAGAATGGGCGGTTTGTGAGTTGACGTGTTTAGATGCGATATTGTTTTTATTTGCGCAGAAGTGTTTTGCAGGTGATAATGTGTTTAATTTGCATTATTGATGTTCGTTAGTTTTGTGTGATTTGTTAACTATAGACGAATGTGAAGTTTTGGACTTGAACTAGTGGAACTTCGTGTTTGGCCACCATGCCGGGTCTTATTGGAATCGGTGAATTCATTGAGGAAACTCGAGAGGATTACAGTTCACCTACTACTTCTACGTTCGTTTCCCGCATGCCACAATGTCGTCAGACCATCAGCGCTTTGGAAGAGGTAATTACAGTCATTTTAATTCAGTAGATTGCTAACAAATATAAGCCAAGCAGTTGACAAGATAAGAAAACATTATCTTCCTGTTCAAAAACAGGGTGTTGAGCAGATTTTTTTTTAGGGAAAACGGAATAAACAAACAAATCTCAAAAACTTGATACGATCGCTGAGATGGATGGGTAACTGGTATATTTACCACATACCGACTTCCTTACTGATAATTAATTGTTTTCATGCCAATGAAATTCGCGTACCTTTTACTTGACGAACGACTAGAACATCTTGAAACACATTTGTCTACCTATCTTTATTATAATTTGCCATATTTGTTTATGTGGGTGTGTTAATAAATATTTATTTTGATGAGTGCCTTTATTTATTTGAATTTAGTAGCTAATGATAAGACCAGGAGCGTAGGCGCGCCGTGACCTTGGAAACGCCCCCATAATATGAACAAAAAATATTACACACCCTGATAAATTGTGCCCACGCAATCACAATAAAGTGCCGACATATTTCTGCAATTTGATTACGAACGCCTATTGTGTTGTTGCAAAAACCTATAGCTAAGTATTACAATAATATTATGTGATTCGAGTAGGTACATTGAAACTTTGTTTGCTAAAAAATTAAATACGCACAAATTTTACATACATTGATTCTAAATATATCTCAAAAATCACCGTGAACCATAATAAAATGTATCCTAAAAATATTCAGAAACTTTACGACTTTCGACGTGGTCACGATTAGGAATGCATTCGGGAATCGCGATAGAATAATATGCATGGAACGAATACTCAGCGAATTAGCGACTCAAGGTTGAATTGCGGATCGCTCTGTTTCTGAATCTTCATCATCAATCAACATTCGAAAAATTGGTTTTGCTACTCCTTCAGTTCAGGTTAACCCCTGTAGGTATCTAATATTCGATGCACAAGAAAATGTTTTCCGTTCCGAGAGTCGGAAACTCGGTACAGAAACTTCTCTATCTGAATTTGTAATGTACCTAGTTCTCGTTATTCGCCTCAGTATTTAAAACTCACATGTCATTGAAAGAAACAGAGCCTAAATAAATATAGTTCAAGTTTCAAGATAGTCACTTTTAAGCGGAATTCTCGAATGCCTAAACACCTCTTATTTTGTAACAACACAAAGCTAAAATAGTTTTAAGCATGTATATTGTGGTTTGTGCGTGGGCCAGCACACAACATTTCCTTTGTCTAGATTCTAGATATATTATGGCCAAACTAAAGTTGAGTGAGGTACAAATTCTGTGAAATCCTATCAGACTTACCAGAGAAGAATTTAAAATGAAAAAGGTGTTCAATAGGCTCGCGCTTGACCACTATCTCACCTGATGGGAAGCAATGGTGTGGTCGACGGTGAAGCACGCTTGCCTAGAAGTAGCCTATTCACTCTTGAGGTTGTAGCTATCGGGAAACACAGACTCCGGCAGGGCATTCCATTCCTTAGCTATACGCAAAATGAAAGTATTTCCAAAGCGTTTAGTGCTTATGGGTGCGCTTTTCGATCGACTCTAGTGCATCAAGCTGGTATTTGGCAGATCCGTCCCAGACATGAGAACAGTTCGATCGAACTAGCACCACCATGGAGCATTGCCCTGATGAACTAAAAAAAACCGGCAAGTGCGAGTCGGACTCGCGCACGAAGGGTTCCGTACCATTATCGTTAAACAACACCAAAAATGTCACGTTTATTGTATTGGAGCCCCACTTAAATATTTATTTTATTCTGTTTTACCCGACTGCCGAAGGAGGGTAATGCGTTTATTAGTATTTGTTGTTATAGCGGCAACAGAAATACATCATCTGTGAAAATGTCAACTGTCTATCACGGTTCATAAGATACAGCCTGGTGACAGACAGACAGACAGACGGACCGCGGAGTCTTAGTAATAGGGTTCCGTTATTACCCTTTGGGTACGGAAAACAAACAAAATTGTAAGATATTTGTATGTAGATGTAAAATAATGTGTGATTGCGACAATTCACAAGCTTAACCTCGGTAAGGCCATTTATGTATTATAATAAACACCTAAATCTGCCAAGTAACCGATGGTTTAGTCTCCGCAATTATTACGAAGGAAGTTATTATGACTAACCATAACCAGTAACCACCGGAAATACTTATTAGGTAGGGGACGACACGCTTGACATATGCCAAGCATTCCAATGTTAAGGTGAGTTCTCTTGCAAACTTCCGCTTGCTTTCTTGGCGTTAAAGGCGATTACTTTTGAAACCCAATGCTCTCTGCTCTCGTATTGGTACGAACTAATAGCTCATGCGGCATGCTGTAGTAAAAAATATTAGCCATTACTGGTAGACGCAGCGTTGGAGAGCTCGATGACTTGGTGAAGGCCGCGAGAGTCAGTTGAATACGATAAGAGTAGAACCGGTGGATGTGTCAAGCGTGGTTGATGGAAGCCTTAGTTCATCAATAGACATATGTCGGCTGAAGCAATGAAAATGCAGTGTTCTGTTGCCATTCGCGGAGGCTAAAACAACCAAGAAGCCAAGATTTCTGTTCTTAATGTGACAATATTTTTTAGGAATTAAGCGTTGTAAACTGATACCGAGAGACCGCGCAATTAAATAAAAATTGTTTTGTCCGTAATCTCGTTAACTTCTCATTTACCTACAATAAGTAACAGGATATAGACGCTGTTGACGTATTAGTCATATTTTTTCTTTCTTTGGTGTGGGTTATGGACTCGGCAATCATTGTCAATAATCATGATGGTCAACTGCCTAGCGGCTTGAGTCTCGATCAACGCCATAAGAGGGTCTTGTTAGGCCGGGTCAAGGGTTTGGTGCCGAGAGCTGTATTCCTAAAACACGACAGCAAAATTATGATATTTATCTGTACCCTAAAAGCAAATTAGTAACATCATCTATTGGTATACACAAACAGTTAAATTGTTTTAGAGAGTCCAACCTATAAATTATCTTATTTCATACCATTATTTGCGGTTTCCTTAATGTAGGTAATAATTAATCAATTATCCCCGTAAATAAAACAAGTTCCGCTTTAAATTAGAATAGGTGGTAAATATTTTATTTATTGATGCAAAAGTGTATCCTAAATTTAGAAGTAATGATATTATCTTATTTACACAAGTGTTATAATATTATAGAAAGAAAGAAAAAATGTTTATTTGTGACCCGCAAAGGAGACACGAGATAAGAAAAATACAAACAATAATAAAAAATAAAAATAAATAACCCCGTGCGAGACCAAAAAGGCCCCTATCTCAGCATGTGCAACGATATTAAAAAGAAAATAACGCTGCGCTGATATTCTGATAGGGCCCACTGTTGATGCCACGATATCAATAAATATTATATACAATTGAATATTTCTGATCTTATGTCTAATAACAACAGAATCAGCATTGCTACGTTAAATGGCAATGCTAATTCTCTGGCTGAAGAAAAGGCTAGCCCTCTGGTCACGCGAACAGTCGACTTACCGTTTACTTATCACGCGACGATGGGAAGAGACCGGACGGGATGACCATAATGCCTTGGAAGTTGGGTAGGCCTTTGGTGTGGGATGCAACATGTGGCGATACCCTTGCCCCATTCCATCTTCTTAGCACGGCGGGTTGTAACTCAAGCAGCGCAAATATATCAACCTTATTGGCAGTTATATTATAAACGACAGAACGTCTCGCATATTATTTTAGCATAGGGACATTTCTCACGGTAATACTGTAAGCAGTTATTAAGGCCTGCCACATGTTTGGACCTTCCAACGGTATATGAATTACGCGAACATTAAGGTCTGTTGTCGGCATTTTACAGTGTTATAAAAATAAGTTAAATTCAATGCTTATTGTCTTCGGAACTGTAAACGAACCCTCATTAAGCTAACGGCTAGCGGCCGCCTTGAACGATCCCAAAGACATTAACGCGGCGTGAGAAAAAGGATAAAATCCCGTTGCATTGTCTCGTAGATTTCTCTTCTAAAAATACCACGTGGATATTTAAAATAGGATTGACATAGGTGCCATGTGAGTTTTAGATTAAGACTACACTTGTAATATATATAAGAACTAGAGAAAAGGTAGCTGATGTTTTCATAGCTCATAAGTAGAGTACTTAGAGTAGGTTAGGTTTAAGACTCTTGTATTGACCTTTTACACGTTTTATATTTTTTCCTAGGTAGAATTAAGTATGTAGATTAAGGAAATGTATAATTTGTGTAGATTTAAGTAAGATACGTTTAATAAAATCGGCATTTCTGCGATGCCGGGCCCGAATACCGTTGAGGGAGAAGGGCGCTATTGTTTGCGGCTAACGGTTTTTTGTATAAAAGCCGGACCGCTTGGGAGTTGAGACACAGTCGGTCTCCTGCTCTACAAGGGGTAACAAGTAAGGAATAAATTGAAGATACGAATCAAGATAGTATTTTCATTCCTCCAACAAGACCCCAACAAAACAACACCAATATACAGTCCACTACAGTCTGGTCCCTCGAGCCCGGATAAAGAACGAGAACCCGCGGCAACCAGTCCACTACAGTCTGGTTCTACGAGCAACGGATACAAGAAAGAAGAACCTGCGGCAACCAGGCCCAATACAGTCTGGTCCATCAGATCTGCTGCAACCAGAACCTCCGCGCTGCAGACGAAGTACGAAGACCTGCAGCAAGAGCGAAGAAAGGTACCCGGCTGTCAACGAGCTGCAGACGAAGTAGGAAGATCTGCGGCAAGAACAAAGCTGTACGGAACAGGACCGGTTTCGAACCTAACTGGTCTTGAACCTGACCGGCTTAAACCCAATCGAACCCGACCGGTTCACCGAACCGAGCCAACCGGTTTCACCCGAAGTACCAAACCGAAGAGGTACTAACCCGCCGTGCCAAACCGAACGTGCGGCTATACTCGAGATGGTGTTCACAAGGAGCCAGGGAGACGCAACCGAGATGGAAGAACAGCTACGCATCCAAGAACAGGAAGCGCGACGCGTCCAAGAACAGGAGGCGCGCCGCCAGGAAGCGGAGCTGATCGAACATGAGCGAAGAAGAAGACTCTCACCGGACCCACCAGCATCACTATTCTCGAGAACAGCACACAACAGCGCAGCGGGGCCTTCCAGTGCTCAGACGACAAACACCGCGATCCGACAGCGAATGACGTCACCAACCAGGACAATGAGGTCGCAACGGTCAACGACAAGCGTCACAACAAGGCTACGGATGGTGGAACTGGAGGCTGCAGAGAAGCTAGCAGCCATCCGGACCCAGCAACTGGCACTGGAAGAAGAGCTAGTCAAGAAGAGACTAGCAGTGGAGGTGTCAGCGATCAACGATGAAGAAAGCGTACAAGAGGAACAAGAGCCCTCTCGTCCTCGCGAAGAGCCTCATCGAATGGTGGATGAATGGCTGAGGACGAATCCCCTCAACTCACGGGGGGAGGTGGGACCAAGAGAATCCAAACAGCTACGCTTCACATCTAGAACGAGATCGCCGACCCCCACAAGAGCGAAGGATAGCATCGAGCACTTGGCAGCAACGCTAGAAAAGATGGCCCGACCTAGGCCTAGGCACACGGAGCTACCTACATTCTCCGGAGTGGCCAACGAGTGGCTGCCATTCAAGGCGGCTGTACGAGATTCGACAGACATGTACCAGGTAACAGCAGCCGAGAACGTACAAAGGCTGAGAAGCTGCCTCAAAGGAGAGGCAAGAGACGCCGTGGCCGCCCTTCTACATACGGCCACTGATCCAGGCGTCATTATGAAGACCCTTGAGCAGTGCTTCGGACGACCGGAAGTCATCATCGACCGGGCACTGGACGACCTCAAGAAGCTTCCGAAACCTGGTACATCGGCCACAGAACTCAACAGTTTCGCTGTCAAGCTACAAAACATCATTTGCGTGCTGCAAACAATCGATCGAAGAGGTTACTTGTTCAACCCTTTTATGACCCGGGAAGTACTGGACAAGCTCAGCCCGCATCTCCGATCCCGCTGGTGTGACTACGCCTACGATCAAGAAGGGACAGCGGATCCGGAAATCGTCGTGATGTCACGGTTTCTAATGCGAGAGGCGGACCGAGCGTTACGATATACGTACGCTCCGTCTACAAGCGCCGCCGCACCGAGAAAGGAAACTAGGCCCCTCGTGATACTCAAGAAGAAGGCGAGCGTGTTCGCTACGACAGAGGAAAGGGAAGAAGAAAAGGACAAGTGCCCCAAGTGCGAGCAAACCCACGTGTTGACGCGGTGTCCGCAGTACAAGGCGCTCACGGTAGAGCAGCGATGGAGCTTCCTGAAATCTAATAAGATTTGCTTCAAATGCGCCCAGAAGCAACACAGGCGCATAAGTTGCAAGGCGCACCTGTGCGGCGTCGATCAATGTCGCCGCCCGCATCATGCGACGCTCCATCAAGCGGTACGCGAAGCGCAGACCGAAGACACGGGGAAGGCTGACCCACCGAAGGAGGAAGCGGTCCTGACCGTGGCTACCCAACCCGCTACCGGGCCACGAGCAGTCTTGCTCAAGATGTGCCCTGTCATCGTGTCCGGACCACGGGGGGAGGTCAAGACCTACGCGCTCCTAGACGAAGGGGCCACGATCACCCTAGTGGACGAAGCACTGGCAGCAAGCGTCGGGGCGGAAGGGCCATCACGGCCGCTCCACCTGAGCGGGGTTAACATGTCGCAGCGAGATATGGGCAGCCAAGTAGTGAACATCGACGTGAAGGGACTGAAGAGTGAAGAGAGCTACAAGGTACGAGCGAGGACCATGAAGGATCTCCGGCTTCACCAACAGTCTGTTCCCGACACGCTGCTGGACTACGAGCACCTGAGGGACCTGACACCAGAAGAGGTGTGCTACGAACTGGCGCGCCCCGGGCTTCTAGTGGGTACAGACCACTGGGAGTGCATAGTGTCCCGCGAGCTCCGAATCGGCGGCCCTAACCAACCGGCCGCATCAAGAACGCAACTAGGATGGGTGGTGCACGGAACCGCACCACGCAGGACCATCATAAAAGAAGGGAACGTGTTGCATGTGTATGAACCTGACCGAACCACGGGTGCATGCAGCCAGGAACTCCACGACTTAGTCGAAGCCCACTTCAGGATCGACGCGCTCGGCATACAAGGAAAGCCGAGAGTCAAGGCGAGCGATCAACGAGCCATCGACATAGTCGGGAGGACAATCAGGAAGATTGACACCGGGTACGAGGTTGGGCTGCCATGGCGGCGAGACGAGGTCACTATGCCGCCCAGCTACAATCAAGCGTTCCGCCGGCTGAAGAAGATCGAGCAGAAGATGGACGCCGACCCACAGTTCGCGGCTGAGTACTCCAAGCAGGTTAACAACCTATTGGACAAGAAGTACGCGACGCCATGCGACGGGTCGGAGCGAGCGAGTGCCATCTGTTGGTATCTGCCACATTTCGCCGTGCAGAACCCGAACAAGCCGGGCAAACATAGGCTAGTGTTCGACGCAGCAGCGAAGAGCAACGGCGTCTGCCTAAACAACGAACTGTTGGAGGGACCCGACCTACTGCTGTCGCTACCAGGAATCCTGTTTAGGTTCCGAGAGAAGGCGGTAGCGATTACAGCAGACGCGCAGGAGATGTTCCTGAGGATCAGGATAAGGCCGGAGGACCAACCAGCGCAACAGTTCCTGTGGAGAGGTGACGACCGACAAGAGCCTCCGAGGAAATACAAGATGACCAGTATGATATTCGGCGCCGCGAGCTCCCCGTACATGGCCCATTACGTACGCAACTACAACGCAGATGTACATGGGCAGGAGTACCCGCGGGCGCTGGAGGCCATCAAAGGAAGTCATTACATGGACGATTTGGTGGCCAGCTATGAAGACGCCGAAGAAGCACGGAAGGCAGTCGAGGAAATGAAGGCAGTGCACGCGCACGCAGGGTTCACGCTGAGAGGTTGGAGCTCCAGCGACAAGACGGTGCTATGTGACGTGCCCACCGAGCTACACGCCACCTCTCCTACCCAATTAGGGGGTGAGCAGCCTGAGAGCAAGATCCTGGGGCTGCATTGGGACGCGGAGCACGATGAGCTGGGGTTCAACACATCTATGAACCGAGTCCCGGCTGAAGTACGATCGAGAACGCGCGCCCCAACTAAGCGTGAAGCCCTCAGCGCCGTGATGTCCATATACGACCCGCTTGGGTTGCTGAGCCACTACACAATACGATCGAAGATCATACTGCAGAGCTTGTGGCGCCTTCAGACGACGTGGGACGAACAAATCCCCGAGGAAGAGAACGAGCTCTTCTCCTCCTGGCTCGCTCGCCTGACCGAACTCGCTCACCTGCGACTACCGCGCTGTTACGTGACGCAAAAGTATGAACGCGTCGACTTACACGTACTGTGCGACGCCAGCGAGCAAGCCTACGCAGCCGTGGCCTATTGGCGAATAAGAAACGTCGATGGGAGCCTGAAAGTCGTGTTGGTGGCCGCCAAAGCTAAGGTGGCGCCTCGTCGGGCGCAAACTATACCGCGCCTGGAGCTACAAGCCGCAGTGATCGGGGCGAGACTCGCCGAGACGATAAGGAAGGAGCACCGAGTCGACATCGGCCAGACGACCTACTGGACCGATTCATCTACCGTGGTGCACTGGATCCATCACGACGTGCGACGCTACACGCCATTCGTCGCGCATCGGCTGGGAGAGATCGCTGAATTGACCCAGAAAGAAGAGTGGCGTTGGCTGCCTACTGAGTGCAACGTAGCGGACGACGCCACTCGACTTGTCAACATGCCCATCTGCGCGACGGATAGATGGTTTCACGGGCCGGACTTCTTGCTACTGCCAGAAGAGCAGTGGCCCACGACGTCGACGGATGAACCAGAGGACGAGGAGGTCCTTCACACGAGTGAAGAAACGGAGCGAGACAGCTGGCTACCGAACCCGGCCCGCTTCTCGAAGTATGAGGACGTGCGACCCATACAAGCCGGCGACGTGGTCCTCGTGGTCGACAACACACTGCCACGGAACACGTGGCCGATGGGAATCGTCGAGCGCACGCATCGCGGACCGGATGGCGGCGTTAGAGTCGTCGAGGTGCGCACCAGGACCGGCACCTTCCGACGCCCCGTGAGCAAGCTCGTCGTCGTGTCAACGAAGGAGGCTACGCGAGCTGCGCCGGGGGGAGAACTATAAACGACAGAACGTCTCGCATATTATTTTAGCATAGGGACATTTCTCACGGTAATACTGTAAGCAGTTATTAAGGCCTGCCACATGTTTGGACCTTCCAACGGTATATGAATTACGCGAACATTAAGGTCTGTTGTCGGCATTTTACAGTGTTATAAAAATAAGTTAAATTCAATGCTTATTGTCTTCGGAACTGTAAACGAACCCTCATTAAGCTAACGGCTAGCGGCCGCCTTGAACGATCCCAAAGACATTAACGCGGCGTGAGAAAAAGGATAAAATCCCGTTGCATTGTCTCGTAGATTTCTCTTCTAAAAATACCACGTGGATATTTAAAATAGGATTGACATAGGTGCCATGTGAGTTTTAGATTAAGACTACACTTGTAATATATATAAGAACTAGAGAAAAGGCCTGGGGATCGCAGCATGAGCGAACTTGATAACTTGGCGTTTCATAGAAATGTAGAGTCACAGACGTGGAATTTGACGCGACCTCGGGTGTGCTCGGGTAGTCGGGTCCCCTTCCCTCTGCTATAATAAGTAGGTACAGCTGTCTAGACATTTGCACTGCACAGACAATAATTTGACTCTTCAATTTCTATTTGAGGACTAAGTAGATTGGATGTTAGACTCCAATAGACACACAAGGGAATATTTTATCGATATTGTACTCGTCTTTATCCAGCGTACCACTGTTATAACTTCCACTGTCCTCGTTTAGTATTTTATTGTCTGTAAACACTACCTCGGTTGTTCACCTTGCGGCATTATTCTGCCTACCTCCGCGAACATAAAACAAGAAGGATCCCCGTTCAGTATTGAAATTTTGAAGTTTCTGTCGCCATCAAAACTTTTATTTCAGCCGCCGTAATTCTAGACGAAACAAAGAATTAACATATTCCGCATAATGAACACCAGAACCGGGATTACGAGTTTAGAGAAAGTTCGACATTGATATCTCGCCGACTACATTGCAAAAGGAAACCATGACCGGTTGGTCGACTGATCGACAAACTAGTTTCAGGCTGCGGAAGAGTATTTTATTTCATTGTTAGAACATGCTCTTCTGACACGCATTTCATGATCAATACAAATTGTATTAATATTGTATTGTTCATACACGATACTACAATAAAACACCTGTAAAAGCAAGCTCACATTTGCATAGAACAGGATAAAATTTCAGTAGATTTCCATGATTTTCACATTTATAAAGGCCGGGCTATACACGGCTTCTACACTATTTGTACATCTCATTACAACATCCTTCAAAAGTTCGCACAATAGACCGCGCTCGTATCCTTATCAAACAAGTGTAAATTGCAGCTCTAGTTATTTTCTGTTATCAGACTAAATTTAATAGAAGTGGCAGTTTCCAATTTCCTGCGTGAGCGGACTAACTGACCACTGGTCGTTATATCGGAACACGTTTCCGCCAACAAGTAAAACAAACTCAGATAGAAAGGTGGTAGCTCTACAAGCGTTGGGTCACTAGGTCGCTAGGCGTTCATATGGAAATTATCAATTTAAAAATCATCATGCATTGGAAAGTAAGTCATTAACATGGTATTAAATACTTGAAATTAAGATTTATACGGGTCATTACTCATACAATACAGTCAGAACAGAAGCTGTCGAATTCGAAAAATGGCCTAAAATATAGATTTTGCTCTGTCACAATATAAACCCATGATTTATTATATGTATGATTGACACCAAGAGGAATGAAATAATGCTGTACTATATTGAGAACGTCCTTTGCATATCAATTCAATTGCTACGATGTCGTATGCAGATAATCTAATGGATGCTTAAGACCGTGCACTGGGCTAAATTGCAGTGTACACGACAGAAGTGAATTATCTACTTGTTAGAAGTGTTGAGTTTATGACGCACAGTGAATGCTGATGACATTTTGACGACATGGACGCTTAGATACTTGAACGATTGGGAAATGATTGTACGGCCAGCCCACTGCAATCGAGGCTGACACTAACAACGGCCCATTACGGGGAGAAACGAACGAAATTATTTTACCCTTTCCCACAAGGCAACACACCAGTTTAAAATTACACATTACGAAACATTTTAAAGGTAAATAAAACTAAAACTTCTAGTCTTAAAGTAACAGCAAATTTATGTAATTTCAGCATCGTATACCATTTCACTGCGTGCGTTTAAAACGTTTGGCTTATAGCCAGCAAGCACTGGCTACAAATTGAATAAACGAATCGGTACTTAATCACTGTCGGAAAGCCGGTGAGTTCCGAGAAAAATGAAACCGACAATGGATAAGAGCATATACCTACATTATACATAAATCCATGAACATAATACTGTATAATAGTATGTATACTGGAGCTCGTGGCTAAATAATAACAGCGGCACGGGTCGATCTTTAAGATTA
Organism: Anorthoa munda; assembly: GCA_945859665.1. Taxonomy (NCBI): domain Eukaryota; kingdom Metazoa; phylum Arthropoda; class Insecta; order Lepidoptera; family Noctuidae; genus Anorthoa; species Anorthoa munda. The sequence goes on along the minus strand of OX243900.1, from coordinate 10,494,559 downwards.
AGGTTACACTAGTCAACGGCTCGAACTATTTTGTGCGCGGGGTTAAAATGCATGCTATATCAACCGACAACACGTGCGGAACAGATAGATGCTGTTATGAGCAGTAAAAAGCTAGTAGGCGTAGGAATACACACTTTTGCAAATTTGTAGCGAAATGGATGATGATTTAGAACGAAAACGAGCGCGCGAAATTTTATAAACAGAGCTTTGGGAGTCTGGATATCATGATGATACATTCAGTCGTTTTTTCATGAAAAAACGACTGAATGTATCTGTTCAAAATAAAATTATATGCATTGTTGAACTACTAATCTATCCCTGTATGGAGGCCGTTTTTCAATTTTCCTTCTTCTTATGGTACTTATTTGCGCCCAAAGATGCGTTAAAATGAGTGTTAAAATATGGAACTTTCGAAGCTCATAACTTTCAAGTACATTTTTTTTTTACTTTTTTGCATCCATACAGGGCTAGATAATGATGAGACAAATTGATATCATTTTTATTTTGAACTTACATCGTGAAACAGTGGAATAAAAGCCAGACTACGTTTGTATGGAAGAATTTTCCGTTATATGTTTCCCAGTTACTGGGTTGTGGAGGTCAGGTAGGCAGTCGCTCCATGTAAAACACTGTTACTCAGCTGAATCCAGTAGGACTGGAAGCCGACCCCAACATAGTTGGAAAAAGGCTAGGCAGATTGATTATGTATACTAAAGCTTCTCCAGATGCACGAAGTATGCAGTGTGAATAACCAAAACCTATAGCAAAGGTGTACTTTTACTTAGGTCGGTACACCGAAGACGTATTCCAAAAACTATTAAATTAATTTCCTTTCCAAAAGGATCAGAGGAATTTCAGAGTTATTGTTTAATATTTTGTTTTGACTGTAATATCAATAAACAATAATTCTGATACTTACTTTACTGCAGTTTAACTCAAAACCCAAGATGAATATGAATAATGTCCCATTTACCGCTCAGCTATCGGTTTCGTCGTTACAGTGCTTTGTATGAATAGGCCTTAAAAGGTCAACAGCCAATGAGTCATCGTCAATGCCACTATCTCGCGGTGCATAGCGGAGTCTTCGGCTAAGTAAGCACCTCCGATGCGGTGGACGATAAAAATCATGTGTGACTCATCTCTACGGTGTTTGTTTATAACATGAGTTGAGAGTTGAAATGGCATTTTTTGTCCTCCTAAATGACTACACTAACCAATTACCTAGTTAATCATTTATTTATGTTAAGTTAGACAACATTGAATCGCGACTAGTCATGCTAAAGGAAACTTCTTCGCCGAAATTTTCCTCTAATAGACATTGCGTGCTTATTACCGCCGTATTTTAAGAATTCGTCCTTCAGTTGACTCATGGTCCACTGTGATTTCATAGAACAAACCGTATTAAGACGACGACTAACGCCAACGACCTTGAGGCAACAAAACGCGAACTCGTTTCACACCCGCGCGACCCAAAATTTTTTAGTTTTTTGTACTTTCCTTATTATTCAATGAGTTAAAAAAAAGCCTCAGATCAAAATGTAGATAATTAAATTGTCTTTGAGATGGTTTTAATTTCATTAAAATACGCCCAGCGGTTTTGGTGCGATTGTCGTGTTTTTGTCCGTTTTAGACATAACTTTGCAAATTAATTACACAATGTTATACGAATAAAACTCAAAATTTGCTCAGATCAAATTATTAAGAAAATGGTCTAATATAACATTTTTTTCCAAAAAATTACGACTAGCCATTTAGATGTGATTCTCATTTTAAAATCAGCTACTCAAGGGAATCGGCGCCTTAAGGCGCATTATATTCCCCAATGCTAACGCAGTACTAGCCGTGCGCCCGTTCGAAACCAGAATATCAATATTGATCCTCCTTTTGGACAGTTTTGTTTGCAAAATATTCTTATATTTACATGTGCTATTTCAGTTATAAAGAAATTATAGCCATCAAATTATCTGTGTACAAATATTTTTATACATTTAAGTAGTTTTGGAAGAGTATCCAAAAGTAGCGAAAAAAATATCGTGTTGTTAATTATTTTTTTAAAGCAAAACTATTTGTTATACGAAAAAACCTTTCACAAATAATGTACATGAAACAATTATAAATATATATTTTACCGTTTTACGGCAATAAAGCGGTTGTAGGCCCTTAATTATTCGCCGAATTTTTTCTTCATGATACCTAGTTTCCTAGCAATCATAGCGTAGTTTAATCCACGGCAATGCAGACACGATTATGCATGCCGGTAGAGCAGCATGCATTAGACTCGTCCCCTTCAGGGCCGCTGCGATAGAGTTACGGACACTTGAGCACGGCAGGTTACTATACTTTAAAGTTTTTATGAAAAGGTAGTGCTTTTAACCCTTCTACCAAAGAGCTGTGTATCGTGAAAGCAGGTACATATGTTTTGTGTATAAGCCATTTAGTACCTACGTGGGGTGCCATTGAAGAGGACTAATTTCAGATTTTGTATAGGGCGTTTTGAATATCAAATGCTCGGCCTTGGCATTGAAGTTGTAAAACATGATTGAAAATTAAGACTTGAAATCCAAAATATTTTATGGTTTAATATTTCAAATATTTTTTTTATACCTTTGGAGATAACATGCTTTACAAGAATATCATAAAAGAATATTTAGAAATGCTGACCTGCATAAAACAAGACAAAAAGAAGCAGTAAGAAATACGATAATAATAAAATTGAAGACATTAAGAAAAAAAAAACAACAAATGTAACGTCTCTAGCTTGTATCCCTGTTTTCATTACATTTTAAACTAAGCATATTTGCACATACATATTTCCTTATTTTTGTCGTTTTTGTCAAAACATTCCAGCCAAATATATTGTAAAACGATGCAAATACGTTGAGCTTGTGTTCAATCGTTTCTTTATCGGAGCATATCTTTGTTATGATTGATCGTTTGCTTGCTTGCAATAAAATCGGAATTTGCTACTTTCTTACATATTTATGTAATTTATGCTATCTTGCTTTCGCTCGTCTTGGGGTATTATTTTGCAGAATATCAGACAAGTCTATTGGGAGTTCAACGAAGCCGAGGCAAAAGCCTATAAACAAAACGTAATAAAATAGGAAAATTACGTAACTTTGACGAGGATGGTCGTTTACCTCACGCTAGTTACAATAAGCACCTATTCAATACAATACAATACGAATACCCCGTAAGCACCCCCACCCGTCAAGACGGAACAGAAAGCGATAAACAAAAACATTTTCTTTTAACAACACTCGACATGGAATTAAAACTGTTTAAAGAAAAACATCAAGCAAAACAAATTAGGAGAAACCAATTGCAGTACGTTATTGTTCAAGACATAAAAGAAGTTTAACATCTTTCTGCGTCTCTTTGAACGAAGCAATTTAAAAGACAAAAGCAATGGAAATGATAAAACTTCTGTGCATTTTGTTCGCTCCGAAGTTAATCGGAAGTTGACCTGCAGAATTTATATTCTCCTTTCATGATCTGCCTAGCCTTTTCCCAACTATATTGGGGTTGGCATCCAGTCTTACCGGATTCAGCTGAGTACCAGTGTTTTACATTGAGCGACTGCCTATCTGACCTCCACAACCCGGTAACTGGGTAACACGGTACTCCTTGGACGTCAGATCTCAAGCTTCTGACTACCCGTAACGACTGTCAAAGATCTTCAAATGACAGCCGGGACCAACGGCTTAACGTGCTTTCCGAGGCACAGAGGAAACTCGGTATGTTGAAATGGTCACCCATCCACGGACCGACTCCTCAAGCGTTGCTTAACATTATTATTTAGCCACGAGCTCCTATATTCTCCTTTCATAAAGGTTTTAATTTTGACACCGAGAACAGTATTCAGCTTGACTGTAGGCTGCAGATAGAGACATACGACATAATAGAGTATAAGTATGTCGTCAACTCAGCTTTCTCATTTCCTTTATGACTATCATGAAGATAGTAATATATGCGTGGAGCCTGCGGAGCAATGTTTTTACCATAATATTCGTATCTGACTTGAGAAACATCCTCGGTCTTCATTTCTGAATTAATTTAAGCGGCGTCGACTTTCATTGTTTTATAATAAATAAAATACCAGTAGCTCAGAGGCGAGGGCGGGCATTCATCATCAATCAATAGGTTACATAATAATAATGAGTCTGTAGAAAAGTCGTTTTTGTACATCGAAAATATTTCCAAAAAAAATAGCCGGTGATATAGGATAACCAACAGAACCCATATCCAGTATTTTTGGCATTTTTGTCTGTTTAGTTGTGCACGCATCACGTAAAATGTACGAAACCAATGTAAAAAAAAAAAAAAAAAAAAAAACTTTTATACGTAAAAACTCTAACTTAAAGTATTACTTAGTTTTTTTTTCATCGTAATCGGTTCACTCTATCAAATGATATATGAATTTAAAGTGTTCAAGAAGTAAAATATCACAGCACACGCAATTCAGATACTCGGACAGTTGAACTCCGTATTCGATAGATGGCGTTGCGTTTTGACGTCATTTTCTGAATGGAGGTGTTAAGATTCTTCGCGGTAGAATGACTCTAGAAAAAAAATTGGTAGGTAGGTTGCTAGGGTAGGCAGTTGACGGGAGCGAAGCCGGGGACAGCTAGTCCGTACTAAAAAGGTAAAATACCCGTGTCTATCGAACCGAATAGTAAAATAACACGTGGTGTTCCTTGATCAGATGTGATACAGCGAAAGTACCTGCTTGTGGTTACTCGCCGTGTTGGTACATTTTGTAATGAACTTTCTCTTTAAATGAGTGTGGGTGTGCATTACAGTCAAATTTTGTTTATGATCGATTGCTGTAATCAATATGTAAATATTTAATGTCCTAGTACTTATGAAACTAATAATACGGATGATCATAGTAATTTTTATTCAATTTGCCATGAATGCTGCAAGATCCTAAAGTTTCCTGGGCTGATATCATACCCGTATGCATTAAATAAAACAATCCCCAAACAATAACTCAGATTTTGTATGCTAGGAAAAATTCAACAATGACTCAATTTGTCTGGTCACAAGAGGATTTAAACGTTTAGTCTACATTTGACAGATTCTACTTTTGACATCATAGTCTACTTTTGACAGATTCTACATATGACAAATTCTACTTAAGACAGATTCTACTTAGGACAGATTCTACATAGGACAGATTCTACATATGACAGATTCTACTTAAGACAGATTCTACTTAAGACAGATTCTACTTTTGACAGATTCTACATTTGACAGATTTTGAAAAAAGTGAGATAAGTTAGGAACATTGTGGCATCAAAAATAATAGTGTCAGATAGTAATCACTATATTTATTGATAGGCGTATTTTGTTTATATACCTAGTATTATTTTTTTTTTTTTTTTATGTAACTAATATTTTTCGTTCAAGTTCAAGGAGAAAATGAACTATCTCCTCATTTTCTTTTCCGGAGTCGGTGTCTTTTGTACCCATTGTTTTCCGTTATTCGACACCGACTTCGTAAAAGAAAGTTATTTGTAGCTTTGTAGTATTTTGTTTTCGAAGTCGGTTTAATTTTTTGCTTTAAAGATTTTTATTTTGCTCTTTTTACTTTTGGTAGGTACACTCCCATTAACATGAAAATCATTTATAGCCAAAGTACATCTCATGACGATTCGAATAAGTTCAAACACGACTAGGATCAATTGTTTTATTTCGGAGTTCCAATGGCCATTGTGGTCTTCTTCATCAGTTCCACTTCACCTAATGATACTTTCTGAGTGCAAGTAATTGCGTTATTGCTAAAAATACCAAAATAGCTATATGTAGGCCTAGAATATTTGAGGAGTTCCCTCGTTTATCTAGGAACCCATCATCAGATCATGGTTTCCTCATTGAAATATCTCCTTTCCAAGAAAAAAAGAATCAACAAAATCGGATCGTAAACGACGAAGTTATCCGCGAACACACATAAACATCTTAATATATATATTTCTTGTGTGCGTGTGTATGTGACTGAACTCCTCCTAAACGACTGGACCGATTTTGATGAAATTTTTTGTGTGTGTTCGTGGAGATTCGAGAATGGTTTAGATTTACAAAAAAAAAAAAAAAAAATGGAAAATTAGGGTAGGGTAGGTAGGGTAGGGTAGGTAGGGTAGGGTAGGTAGGGTAGGGTAGGTAGGGTAGGGTAGGTAGGGTAGGGTAGGTAGGGTAGGGTAGGTAGGGTAGGGTAGGTAGGGTAGGGTAGGTAGGGTAGGGTAGGTAGGGTAGGGTAGGTAGGGTAGGGTAGGTAGGGTAGGGTAGGTAGGGTAGGGTAGGTAGGGTAGGGTAGGTAGGGTAGGGTAGGTAGGGTAGGGTAGGTAGGGTAGGGTAGGTAGGGTAGGGTAGGTAGGGTAGGGTAGGTAGGGTAGGGTAGGTAGGGTAGGGTAGGTAGGGTAGGGTAGGTAGGGTAGGGTAGGTAGGGTAGGGTAGGTAGGGTAGGGTAGGTAGGGTAGGGTAGGTAGGGTAGGGTAGGTAGGGTAAGTAGGGTAGGTAGGGTAGGGTAGGTAGGGTAGGGTAGGTAGGGTAGGGTAGGGTAGGTAGGGTAGATGCATATTAGGTGTTTTTATGGCAAAACAAAGTTTGCCGGGTCAGCTAGTATATATATAAATACGGTCGAATTTGGATTTTTTTTTGGAAAGTCGGTTAGTGAGGTCACAGTTCATTTTCTCATACACTTGAACGAAAAATATTATTTACTATATAATACAAACATTTAATACTAGGTATAAAAGCAAATATGCTTATCTGTAAATAATACCTGAGCGAATAATATTAGCTCTGCTCGGATAAAAATAGAGAAAACGACGTATTCTTAAAATGAAACCTAGCTAGATCGATTTATAGCCCCCGAAACCCCCTGCACACTAAATTTTATGAAAATCGTTGGAGTCGTTTCCGAGATTCAGATTATATATATAAACAATAATTGCTTGTTTAAAGGTATTAGATAGTGATATAACAGTATTATTTTTGATGACACAATGTTTCTTACTTGTCTCATTTTTTACAAAATCTGTCAAATGTAGAATCTGTCTTAAGTAGAATCTGTCTTAAGTAGAATCTGTCATAAGTAGAATCTGTCATATGTAGAATCTGTCATATGTAGAATCTGTCCTAAGTAGAATCTGTCTTAAGTAGAATCTGTCATATGTAGAATCTGTCAAAAGTAGACTATGATGTCAAAAGTAGAATCTGTCAAATGTAGACTAAACGGATTTAAACGCTACGTAACTAAGTTGATTATGTTTGTTTAAATAATAAAAATACTTACATGAGTGTATAACTGGTTAGATAATTAATTAGCATGAAAGTCACCGACAAGAATGAGTAACAGACCGCAGTGGAACGTAATACCCACAAAAAGTAAACTAAGACACAGTCAAAATATGGACAAACAGTACGGAAACTAGGTATCTACAAACGCTCGGAACAGCACACTCATACAAATATGCGCATCGACGAGACCCCTAAGCAGTTGTCGCGATACTGTCAGTGTGCTTATTCCGAGTTTTTTAACGTACTCACTCGTGATAACGTAAACGATCTCTTATTGAAAAATGTATACAAAAAAGAGGTTTCTCCTTACCGTCCCCAGACGGCGCTTATCCAGTTTTAATACAAATTGATGTTTACGGTAACGTGATTGAGCGTGAGTAAAAACTCGCACTAAGGCCTCCGTAGTGCGAGCCGCTTAGAGGTCTCGTCGATGCGCATGTGTGTGTGAGTGTGCCGTTTCGAGCTTTTGTAGGTAGTTTCCGTACTGTTCGTCCATATTTATACTGTGACTGAGATGTGTCTGAGGCTTGCAATTTTCAACCCACTAACAAACAGGTCTACTATTATTCGTACTGTGTCTATATCTAGATTAGGTACCTCTTATATTGTGCCTGTCGAATTTAGATACAGTCAGTGAAATTTTATTCTATTCCTTGCAAGACTTTCCATGCCTCGCTTGACTCACAATAAATGTTCTGATAAAGCTTGTGCCAGTGCCAAAGTTGAACTTACACCTGCTGCCGTTGGCAACGAAACTTCTGCTGTATATTTGAATAAGTTTAACAGTAAATACTTTTTATTACTTAATCTTGTGAATTAAGTTATTCTTTGTTATGCTTGGGATTTGGTCTTTTTTGCCCGACTGCCGAAGGAGGGTAATGTGTTTATCAGTCTATGTATGTATGTATGTATGTTTGTTCCTATGTGGCGTTCTAGAGACCAAACGCGTTGGCCGATTTTGATGATTCTTACGTCAATCGATTCGTCTTAATCCTGCGAGTGTCACTGGCTACATTAAAATTGGAAAAAACAATAATGGCGGATTTTGGGCGCCATTTTGGGGTTTTTTTTTCCCCACAAAATGGCGTATCTTCCAAACCCATCATGTGGGGTATCAAAATAAAGGATTTTAAGAGGCGATTTCAAAAATATATAACACTTATATGTTTATATGTACCTAATTCAAAAAAAATTACAAAAAAGTTGAAAATAAAAAAAGTTAATTAAAAAAATCAAAAAACCCGACTGGACAGGATACATCTGGTTTTGGTCCGCCAGCTCGCGAATATGTATCCTCCGACTGCACAGCATGATTTTCTTCTTGTTTACGTCTTTTTAGTTTGTTTTTAAGCAGTCGGGTTTTTTGTTTCTTTTAATTAACTTTTTTTTCCGTTATCTTTATGTCCCCGAAGTAACTGACCTTTTAAACGAAAACATAATTGGTTAATCAGTAAATGGAGCGTAAGTGGCGCCCAACATGTTAGTGTGTTAATTAGAATCAAACTCAACGTGTTTACAAACAACATCCCTGGATAAACGAACACGTTTCAAGATCACTGTATGTATGTTTTGGTAATCCGATAGCATAAACAGGATCCAAGCTCCTTCCTACTCCTACTTAGTCGGTTCGATAAAATGTTCTTGACTTCCTCACAATGCTTACCTGTAATAATAAACAACATTTTTTGCTGTTGGTAGACGAGGTAGAGATACTATTACCACCATTTTTATATTCAGAATAAAACTCTTGTTTTATTCTAAATCGGTAAACTCGGCGTCAGATTCACAGATCCCCTTGGTACATTTTATTAGAGTAAGTTTTATCCGAGCAGAGTTTTTATACAACTGGTGCTTGCGCAAAATAGATTGTGACTCTGAATATTTTCAATAAGTATCTACTCAAATCCAATATTGATTAAATGGTTCCACTTTATTTAGATATAGTTGTCGCCAAACTTCTTGGCCGCCCTGAAATTGGCTACAATGGCTGCGCAGTAATAAATCTCATACAAAAACAGCACCGATTCGTGCCTTGCGCATCGGAAAGCCAACTTCAGGGCGGTCCAGAAGTTTGGCGAGAACTATAGTAGAATCTGAAAACGTTACATGAATGTTTAATCTCAATTATTTTATAAATAGGGCAATTGTATCTTCGGGGATTACGTAGTTGCGGCTTACAGGCGTGCCCTTGATAAACCTGAAATTGTATTAAAGTAATTATACCATGAATCACGATGAATAATGCTACAGATTCTTCTCGCTAATTTCGACCAAGTTTTGCTTTAATTTCGGGTTTGGGCAAATCTTCTCGATCGTTCGGTGTCGGATTGAGGATAAATACGCAAGGTCAACCGCTTTCTCTGTAGGAACCCGCTTACCATGGGCGACCCTTTTGCAGCTGACGATTCTAACGAGTCTTTTTCGACTTGAAATACCCCATCATTTTGTCTGCTGTATTATTGCCGCTGTTGTTGTTACCATGTCCATTCAGGCAGGTATCCTACCGGGTATTGAAGTAAAAAATACAGTACAGTAGTCAAAGCGGATCTTTGTGTCTCTGAAGTTGGCTGCAAGACCCTGCGCAGTAGCTATTTTTGTGTCAATGTTGATGGTGAAGATAGCATTGTGTAATTGCCTCTCAATCGCTTACGTTTGTCGCATAGTCCCCTATCTCGCTTATACTATGCAGTATACTCGATGAGAAACTGTTTCTTCGCAGAGCCTAACTTCAGAGACACAAAGATCCGCTGTGACTGACTACTGTACTTGTCAGTGCAAAAAATATCTTAAAGAAACATCCGTATGTGACGCATAACTGTACTTACCGGTTTCAAAGCACATTAAATTAAGTATCAAAACAACATAGGTGAGTCACTTCCACCATCATAGTGCTGAAACCTACGCTTCGTGCAGTTGTGCTACAGCAATCACTGCTCTGCTATTACTATTACAACTCTATCTACAGATGCGACTGACGTTTTAATTACTTGACCTATTTTGAACAGCTGTTTGTTTTATTGCTCAATAAATTTTGGAAATGTTACACCTTGTTAACCCTTCAGTTAGTAAAGCGGGTGTTTACAACTGGGAAGATCCAATTTTATCGGTGTAAGCTAATTTCGATAGACGTTTTATTTTACTAAACTTGTATTACAAAATTAATAGCTGGTAACAAAGAGCAGCAATGTCTGTAAAGAGACGTAAGCATGACCCATTTTGAGAAATCCTGCGTGCAGAACTGAGGTGATAGTTCGATCCGTTAGGAGACAGAACAAAAGGGGCGTTTGTATATGGCTCAAACAAGCCAAACAACAACTATTGTGTTCGTGGCCTAGCTCTGCGGCTACATTGTTCATGTATGCTAAACGTTTTAGTAAAATGGTTAATAGGATTATCTCTCTTGGCCCGTTTCAAATAGGCCCGACGAAGCAATGTGTAAGGCTGATTATACCCGCGTAAAGGTCGTTCAGTTTCCTTCAATAGACGGCTTTTAGCGTGGATTACCAGTCAAGATTTGTGCTTTATTACATGATTCAGTTCATGTACTGATATTGGCGTTTTTTGCTTCAAATAAACACTGTTTAAAATATTCAGGTTACGTGAAGGAAGTAGTTTGCAGGTGGAAGGCGGGGAATAAATGCATGTAGTTTAAAAAAATCAAAAAACCCGACTACTTAAAAAGCAAACTAAAAATACGTAAACAAGAAGAAAATCATGGTGTGTAGTCGGAGGATACATATTCGCGAGCTGGCTGACCAAAAACAGATGTATCCTCCGACTGCACAGTATGATTTTCTTCTTGTTTACGTCTTTTTAGTTTGCTTTTTAAGCAGTCGGGTTTTTTGATTTTTTGAATTAACTCTTTTTATTTATAACTTTTTAGCACACATTTTTATCGAATTAGGTACATTTAAACATATAAGTGTTATATATTTTTGAAATCATCTCTTAAAACCCTTTATTTTGGTACCTCCACGATGGGTACTGAAGAAAAATAAAAATTGGGACTCCACAATCACATCACATCACATCATCAGCCTATTAAAGTTCCCACTGCTGGGACACAGGCCTCCTCTCTGTGAGAGGGAATGGGCCTTAATCCACCACGCGGGCCCAGTGCGGGTTGGTGGATGTCACATGTCTTAGAATTTTTGGTTCTAGGACATGCCGGTTTCCTCACGATGTTTTCCTTCACCGTTTTGAGAGCAGTGGTGATGAAATAATTTACACAATTTAAAGCGCCTGCCTGGGCTCGAACCCTCGACCTACAACTTGTAAGTCGCGGCCGATACCACTGGGCCACCACTGCTCTGCCTGGACTCCACAATATGGCGCCCAAAATCCGCCATTTTTCTATATTCCAATTTTAATGTTGCCTTCTTTTTTTAATTCATCATCAAAAGCTTCCAATGCGTTTGGTCTCTGGAACGCCACTTAGGAACAAACATACATACATACATAGACTGTTAAATACATTACCCTCCTTCGGCAGGCGGGTAAAAATAGCTGTACATGAATACTATGTTGTGATATGTTAAGCATACAAGGCCCGCTGCAATTTAGATACTATCTTGTACGTTATTATAATGCAGGTGGCGCACTTCGTTGCTATGCAATACTACCTTCACTGCAAAGAAACGAAAAAGACAATATATGACGTAACCGATATGAAAATTGATATAAGTGGATAATTGTGACAATGCAATTTAGAGCTTTATGATTGTTGTAATAATGATTACGGTGACTTACGTTTGTTTTGTGCGTCTGATGATGTGGTTTACGCAACTTTTCATGCGTCGGTGGTCACGACTCCGAACAAGAAAGCGAATATTCTCATTGTGTTCTGTTATCTCGTACTTATCATCTTTGTTTGGACAAATGCGGATTATGTAATTTCGGTGATGTTATGGACGTTTGAAACTTAAAGTGGTCATCTTTTACGATGATATTGTAATAGCTGTGTACCTCTGCTTTTATGATAAAGGGGACATTTACGTATACCTCAAGTATCGTCTATATCATTATTTCAGGGAGTGTACTGCCTCTTGTAATACAGTTTATAAATAGCGCAGGAGCCAGGGCATGTCCTTTATTTATTAAATTTAAATCCAATTTATTGCATCCATAATGTACATACCTACAGGTGGTAAATATTATGTATCGTAACCAATATAAGTCAATAGCGAATTTATTCATAAACAAAAAAAAAACGTTTTTCCAAAAATATACAACCGACTGCTAAAAAACACTACAAAGTGAAAAATAACTTCAATTTCGGAAGTCGGTGTTCCTTTTTTACCCGGCTGCAAGGAAAGGGTTATGTTTTTCGCGCGTATCTTGTATATGTATGTATGTAATTTATTTACACTTTATTGTACAGCAAGAAGAAAAAATAAGAAAAAAACATCAAAATTAAAACAAACATACAACAGGCGGCCTTATCGCGCTCTGCGATCTCTTCCAGGCAACCTTGAATGGATAGAGATAACCTGGACACGACATGGGGTTGCACTTGGTGCAAATTACAATCAAACTAGTATTACTAAGTACAATTAGGTACTAAAAACAAACTACTAAAATAGATACATAAATACATACATACAAAATAATCCAAATATACAAAAACTAGACAACAATACAGCCTAAACTAGGACAGGATCACAGAGACAGGTAATGTTCCTTTATACGTTTTTTAAAGACAGGCAATGACTGAGCACGTTTTATTGGGTCAGGCAATGCATTCCACAGAGCAGCCTGGACAGTAAATGATTTATCTAAGAATGTAGTGGAAAGCATAGGCATTTTAAGTCGCAAGTTTTCTGATGACCTAAGAGATTTCGTGTGGGAATCGCAGATAAACTGAAAACGATCCTTGAGGTAAAGAGGGGTGGAAGGAGTAAAGAGCATATTGTACAAAAGAGAAAGAATATGAGCATGAGGCGAAGGCGAATTGGCAACCACTTGAGCTTTACACGGAATTCGGAAACATGGTCATAATTGTTCGCTCAAGTTTATCGAGTTGTTCTTGAGAAAGGTCGAGATAGCTGGCATCAGCATAATCAATGATGGGAAGAAGAGATTGTGCAAGCGCAATCTTGGTGGCAGTCGGAAGAAAATTCCGCAGCCTCCTCAAAGTTGCAGCAGATGCAAACAACTTGCGGCTAACTTCCTGCAGTAATATTCTTTATTACCTCGTATCTTTCAAACCACTTGACGGATTTTTATAATTAATACATCGTTAGATAGCTCTTGGCCGCCCAAGTGTTCTTAGATAAGTGCCATTAAATAAAATAAACATGGCGGATTTTGGGCGCCATATTGTAGGTTGCAATTTTTTTTTCTTCGAATCTCATCGAGTGGGGTATCAAAATGAAGGGTTTTTAAAGGTATTTACAAAAACATATACCACTTTGTTTAAAGTCATTCGAAAAAATATAACTAAAAAGGTAAAAAAAGTTAATAAAATTAAAAAACCCGACTGCTCAAAAAGCGAACTAAAAAGATGTAAACAAGAAGAAAATCTTGCTGTGCAGACGGAGGATACATCTGGTTTTGGTCAGCCAGCTCGCGAATATGTATCCTCCGACTGCACAGCAAGATTTTCTTCTTGTTTACATCTTTTTAGTTTTATAGTAAGGTAACTATAGACCACAATAGATCCCAATGGGTCGAAGTGTCCGAGATATTTCTCGGCCCCTCCATAAGATAAGGTAACTATAATGCCCGAATAGATTACCCGAATATCATAAAACTTGAACATAACCTGTGAAATTAGGTGTAGCAATGTGAACTGTACACATCTGTGTACCCTTTTATAGCGTACCGGCGTAATGTTAAGTTATGAAATGGAAAAAACAGACATGCGATTGAAGCAATCCCGAAAGATTTGCCGTTGTTTATTGAAGAGTTCTGTTGTATATCTCCGAAATACTATATCAGATCTTCACTAAATTTTAAATAGGACCACATGACGCACCAGGTATCAAATAAAAAAAGAATCATCAAAATCGGTTCACTTAGTAAAAAGTTCTGAGGTGTCACACATAAAAAAAAACAGTCGTATTGAGAACCACCTCCTTTTTGAAGAACTCTGTTAAAAAACAGCCGAAATACGACCTCTTTTGGACATAGACCGATCCTGAGAACCTTTAGTTTAAGCAAACAATATTAGGGAAATAAACTATAAACCCGCATTGCATAATGCTAGTGCTTAGCACAAAGTTGGCCATTTCAGTGAACTATTATTTAACAACGTCATTTCCAGGGTGTTTGCTGTCGGGTTAGTTCACTTCGTCACGCCATGTTTAGCGCTATAATAACTTAACTATACAAGGGTTGTAAGATCGGTTGCACTATAACAGTTACCACCTCATTAAGTTATTCTAATTAACTCTTTATGGCTTAGGTTTGTTTTTCCCTTATCAAGTCCATCATTAATATCTTGCAGTTTTTATGTTATTGCAATATCTACGGTATCATGTTCAGAAATCTACTTATTTTCTTTTTTTTACAAGTGTTCAATAAATTAACATATTAATTACTTTCTACGATATCAATAGCCAGGTGTAATGTATTAATCTAAATAATTCACCTCGATTTTAAAGGACTTCGCATCTTTTCGTGCGGTAGGAAAAATATAGTTTCGTTTTATTTAGGTATTTATTTGAAAGGTCAGTGGCACAAAAATCGATAGTGTTTCCTTATCTCAGTGTATCAACATCAATCAAAGAGTTCGCTCAGTGCTCAGGTCGACTGCAAATGGACACTTGAGCCAAACAGGAGTCAAGGTGCACCGAATCGTTGCGAGTTTTATTTTTGTACGGGCCGATTGCTTAATTCAGGGGGGCCATTGATTACTCGCCGGCTGGGGCGACAGATGTTCGCCGTGCTCCCAAACCGAGTTGAATGGCTCGTGGCTCCTATTGTAAACGGTTCTTTATGCCGGTGACAGCTTGTCCACGTAAAAAAATTTTAAGCGAATCCAATGTCGCAACTCGCAATCGCAACGGACGTTCCTGCCGATAAAAATATTTGATTTAAGAACACTGCTAAATTGACGTCATGTTTGATGTTTTCTTTATCTTGTTTCAGACGTTGGATTTCGACCGAGATGGCCTAACAAAGTTGAAAAAGGCGATAAAGGCAATACACAACTCTGGCAATGGTGAGTACCGTCGTTAAACACCTAAGTAAACAAACTTCACCTCAAGTCTCTGCCAAATGAAACAAAAGGAAATTCGGACACGTATTGGTTTTCTGCAGTACGGTACTAATCCCGCTCTAATTTAAGACATGGCAACCATCATCTAATAGGTATGTAATTGTATACAAAAGTGACGCGAATATTAACATCCCTATCAGTGTCCCTCTTGCCAAATGAGGATTTCTTTTCTGCTTTTTACCTTAAAACTAAAGCCAATTATGTCCTCTTTTAGTGCGTAACAGCCGGCAACCGGACAATATACTTTCTGACGAGTTTATTTGTATTCCCAGCTCTAGTGGCGCATTTTACAGGCGACACGAGCACAAGACTGAATTAAAAATAGAAATAGAGGAAGTATACGGTATGAATAGCAGACTGGAATAGATGAGATATCCGATGCATGTTTGGTAACTTTAAAAATAAATTCTAGTTCGATATTTGAAAATGAAACTCGCGGCAAGAAATGAGTGTCGGATCGGAGAACATAAAACCAATGAGGTGTCTTCAATGCATGAGGTTATGAAATGGATTGAACACTTTTCATTTAATATTTATTTTCTAGGCTTTGCCGTGTCGATGTTTACAATTTAAACGCCCATTGCAGAAAATGTTCAAATTCAGATGAGGTAAAAATGTGCAAAGGGCTGGTACTCAATATTCAAAACTA
Source organism: Anorthoa munda (assembly GCA_945859665.1). NCBI lineage: Eukaryota > Metazoa > Arthropoda > Insecta > Lepidoptera > Noctuidae > Anorthoa > Anorthoa munda. The sequence continues at coordinate 10,478,387 of OX243900.1, read as the reverse complement.
TAGACTAATGCCATAGCTTAGGCCGAGCACAGAACCGGCTTGCTAGGACGAAAGGCCGTTCAACCCGCTGAACTAGAATGACCCAAATATCGCAACAAATAATGCAGACAGTAATGCATTATTTGTAAACACTTCCATTCACTTGTTATATCATTTCTGATTGATTTATAATGTACGCAAATGTTTAATAACTTTCCTTCCTGTTACGCCGAATTTCTTTTATTACCGCTATATATTACAGCCAAGCAACCAAACCATAAAGAGAGCGCCGCTTAAAAATATTGAAATGTCTGCAGAATTGTGCAACTGAGTGCAAAGTGGTAAACAGATTTTAATAACCATAGCGATTCACGATATAACTAAGCTTACATGTTATGAAAGGGCAGTCAGCACAGTCTTTTCATTCAATGAAAAGACTGGTTAGCGATATTGCTTCAAAATGTAAATCATTTTATTCCCCTTTCATCTCTCAAAGTACGGTTTCTGCATTTGAACAAATACAAATTGAAATATAAACCGATTCGAGTCGCGGTGGCCGGTCACGAATGAATTTCCCTTCATGTGCGACTTGTCAAGGAAAGTAGGTCGAACGTCTGGTTTCGCTGGCTGCGGTGTAACTGGACATATTAGATTATTGTTTCGAACTCGAGATATCATGGGGGAACACCCCGCACCTGCACTAGCTTCCTGTTATAACGAGTGTATTGTAGAGTATGTAATATCGGAAGGTTTTCAATTCCGATATTGATTGCCGATATTAGATCTCAATATCGGAATTTCGGACATTTGTTAGATATCGTATTTTTTTTTGTTAATTCGTTAAATTCGCGGTAGTTCGTGGTTCGGGTTTCGCGAACCGGAAGACAATGCGTTGGAAGGCCTCCCACTAGGTGTGGACCGATGACCTGTTTGCTTAGTGCGAGTTTTCACTCACGCTCAATCGCGTTAACGTAAACGATCGCTTATGACAAAATGTATACAAAAAAACAGGTTTTGCCTTGCCGTCACCAGGCGGCGCTTATCCAGTTTCAATACAAATTGGTGTTAACGTTAACGCGATTGAGCGTGAGTAAAAACTCGCACTAAGGCCTCTGGTTTAGATTGCGGAATGCGCTGGATGCGAGACGCACGGGATCGGTCAATGTGGCGACGCCTGGGGGAGGCCTATGTCCAGCAGTGGACGTCTTACGGCTGAAATGATGATGGTAAATTCGGTATGTGGTTGGATTAAGTAGAATAAAAAATACGTTTATGCAGCGACATCATAGGATTTTCTGTTGTCTCTCTCTCTAATCACCAGTGACTAGATAATCGGGCGCTCATTTACCTAAAACACATTGGTTCCCAAGAAATTATACTACAGTCATGCCTTTCTTAAAAAAATACTAGAAAATGAATGTTTGTCGATCAATCTGCATTTCTGAAAGTAGTCCCGATTAGTGAGTAATAATGATTTATAAATTTAGTAGTATCAGTAACCAAATCCTTGAGATAAAACAGATTTCTTACAAAATTTTGAAATGTTATTTTTCTTGTTCCTATTATTTTTGAATAGTTTAGAATACATTTTGAGCACGGTCTTCTTCATTTGATGCTTTTTAATCAGGAGCAAGACGAAAGTCAGCCGAAAGTGCACTGCTGAACATAGGCCGCCTCCCTCATGTGTCGATCATCTGACCGATCCCGTGTGTCTCGCATCCAGCTGATTCCCACAACCTAAGCGTTATTCAATGAAAGTAACACTGTTACAACGGGTTCTATGAAACTGTGTTTTTATTCTTATAGGTAATCTAAGGACTCTGAATACGGGATTCATCAAGGCATGTCAATTTTTTTTTTCATGATGTGAATTTTAAGTAAATAAGCGCCCAATTATCTGATTTCTGCTAATCACCGTAGTCAATGGGTTTAACCGCATTATCGCGCTCGGTGCTTCACAAGGAGATAAAATATAGGATCTTTTTCTGATTCGGGGATTTCGATATTGGATCACTCAGTATCGGAATTGAAATATTGGAAATATCATTCCGAGATTCCGATACTCATGCCCTAGGGTAGTGTGAGTCGTGATTTATATGGGAGTTACCGCACGCGCTAGCTATTTTGCGACTGCAACATTTCCATTCCACACGATGCAGTACTTCCTCAATTTAAAGTTGTATGTACGTCTCTCTGCATGATAAGATAAATCTTCTTTACTCACACATAAGTCACATCTAGGATGTCTAATTTTAAAATGATAAAGTACAGTATTATGCAGTTCCTCGACTTGGTTCTGTTTAAATAACCTGAATGTGATTAAATCCACTTAAGGTTGCCCTAGTCGATCATTCTTCCATACAAACGTAGTCTAGCGATTATTCCACTGCTTGTCGGTGTACGTTCAAAATAAAAAATAATATCAATTTGTCTCATTATTATCTAACCTACCTGTATGGAAACAAAAAATATATATTTGATAGTTGTGAGCGTCGAAAGTTCAACATTTCAATACATTAAGAAGAAGGAAAATTGCAAAACAGTCACCATACTGGGATAGTATGTACATGTAGTTCGACAATGCAAATAGGTAATTTTATTTTGAACAGAGACATTTAGTCGTTTATTCATGATATCCAGTCCAGACTACCAAAGGTCTGTTTATAAAATTTCGCGCAATCGGTTTCGTCCTAAATCATCATACATTTTGCTACAAATTTGCAAAATTGTGTATTCGTACGCGAATTAGCTTCTTACTGCTCATCACAGCATCTATCTTTTTCGCACGTGTTGTCGGATGAGATAGCATGCATTTTAACCCCGCGCATAAAATAGTTCGTGCCGTCGACTAGTGCAACCTTAAGAGCTCAACTGCTCTATTCTTTGCACGCAGCCGCTAAGGCGTTAATAATAGTACGTTTTTTTTTTTCTTAGTTGCAAGTACAGGTTTATTGAGTGCAATTCCATCGCGTGCTAGGGTTTGTTTATTGTGGTGTTGTTTACCGCCTGTGCCGCGGGCCGCGTCAGGCAAACCGAACGCTCGGAACTGGTCGTGCGAGTTCGGATTGTGCGCCGGCGCAGCTGGCAAGGTCGTGCGCTCCGCGAGCACGCGCGCGCAAAAACAACCAATCAAAAACACCGGCATTCCTACACAATGATGCAGTGTTTAGGTTTAGGGAAGACTAGCACATTACCAGCTACTTTGTCCGCATGAATTTCCCATACAAAATTCACCAATATTCTAATAATAGTATTTTTTTATGTTTCGTAGTTTTAAGCCAAAATTTGGTATTATGATAAACATATTTACATTATTATTAATTTTACTAAAAATAAATCAGATTTTCATGAAATTGTGCATTCCCTACTTAATGCCTTTAGAGGTAGAATTGCCAATAATCCTTTCGCAATAGATAACTAGTATATACCTAATTACCTACAGCGTCGTCACTAAAAAACCTTCTGTCACATTTAATTTTCTGCCACAGATAATATAATACTCTGCGTACAGGGCATAGTCTGCATGATGAATCAGTCAGGTTATCTTCATAATGGTTTTAAATTAAAGTGGGGAAGAACATCTATCTTTTCATAATACACACTACAATGTTCACAGTTCCAAGTGTGCATCTACTTATTGTTAAACTTTAATGGATGCAAGGACGCGTTCTTGGAACGTATCCAACTATACACAGGCGTTAGTGTTTTGGTCAGCATTTTGTTGCTTACCTTCCAAGTTTCCACACTGTAAAACTTTGTTGCATTATTTGTCTAACCAATAGTGGTGTTAACCTTAATAATTATTCCACATACACTTGAACTAAAATTTTACGGTTACAAGTCACGACATCACTTTCGTTTTATGTTAAAATCCCTTGTTATTGGCAATTTGGGCGACCAGTTTCGAGACGAAAACCCGGCCCGGGGCTATGTCAAAGTCAAAGTCAAATATATTTATTTCAATTAGGCCAATAAGCGGCACTTTTGAACGTCAAAAATTAAATGTTAATAAAAAATGTACAAGTAATAAAAATTGACTCTACCGTGCATTCGGAAAGTAGCTTGTTATGGAGAAGAACGCACAAGAAACTCCATACTTACTCTTTTTAAAAAAAAAATATGTTTTACAAAGTTTACTTATGTACATACATTAATCAATTCATATATGTGAGGACGATGCACCCAAAAATAGCACTACCCACTATACAACGAACATGTATAAAGTAATAAAAGCACTAACAGGTAAATTCATTAGTTTTATAAATAGGAACATGGTTCTCACATACTTACAAATATTGCAAACATAGGTAAAATACCTAATTCAACAACAACGGAACCTTGTGTGAGTCAAATTCTGGAAAAAATATAAAAAATAACCTAAGAATACAAAAACTATGAATAGGAATACAAATTAGCAAATTTGATTTTGTCCACACCAAAGATTGCCCTACGGAGCGGGACCAACATGTTGCCAAGCATTCTTATCTTGAATATAATCATCTAATTTGTAATATGCTTGTTTACAAAGTGTGCTTTTAACTAAAGTTTTAAATTTACTTTCATTTAGTTTTAATATATCACAAGGTATTTTGTTATGTATACCTCATATTAAGTGGAAGGTTAAAGAACAGCTCCACGGAGAAATTGAATGGCTGGAGGTCTGTGCTTCGCCATTTAATATTCAAAAAGCGTCGGTGGGATTGAGCTAGGCAAATGTGGGCCGCGACACGGATCTGCGAGACTCATCAGTTCGCCACCTTTATTTTTCACCCGACTGCTGAAGGAGGGTAATATGTTTATCAGTCTATGTATGTTTGTTCCTATGTGGCGTTATAGAGACCAAACGCGTTGGCCGATTTTGATGATTCTTACATCAATCGATTTGGCGTAACCCTGCGAGTGTCACTGGCTACATATATAAAATTGGAAAAGAACAAAATGGCGTATTTTGGGCGCCATTTTGTGGTGTATCAAAATAAAGGGTTATAAGAGGAGATTTCAAAAATATATAACACTTATATGTTTAAATATACCAAATCCTAAAAAATCCTTTTGGTCAGCCAGCTCGCGAATATGTATCCTCCGACTGCACAGCATGATTTTCTTCTTGTTTACGTCTTTTTAGTTCGCTTTTTAAGCAGTCGGTTTTTTTATGTTTATTTTAACTGGACCCATGATTAGTTTCTATTTCATATTCCGATCCCGAGAACCCATTTCAGTATTTAGTAGCAACAAGTCGGCAACGGCTATATATAAATGAATCCATTAACGGACATCCCTTTTTAAAAATGTTACTTTAAGGAGCACTTATCCCGTGCTGCGAGAAATGTTCACCTTAGAACGCAACGTATCTATTTATACAGTTGTGCCAAGAATTTTTACCCGACTGCCGAAGGAGGGCAATGAGTTTATCAGTCTATGTATGTATGTTTAACCAAACGCGTTGGCCGATTTTGATGGTTCTAACGTCAAACGATTCGTCTTAACCCTGCAAGTGTCACTGGCTACATGAAAATTGGAAAATAGAAAAATGGCGGTTCTTGGGCGCCATAATTATGGTGGGTGCGCAAATTTTTTCTTTCTTCTAAACCTATAGTATGGGGTATCAAAATAAAGGGTTTTAAGAGATGATTTCAAAAATATATAACACTTATATGTTTAAATGTAGCTAATTCGAAAAAAAAATAACTATAAAGTTATAAATATTTTTTTTTTATTAAAATGTCAAAAAACCCGACAGCTTGAAAAGCGAACTAAAAAGACGTAAACAAGGAGAAAATCATGCTGTGCTGTCGCAGGATACGTCTGGTTTTATTACTTTTAAATTAACTTTTTTTTGATCAAATAAAAATCTTGCAATTAAACAGTAAGCACTTACGGCAGTGGACGAGTAATAAGCTGCAGTTAAGCGCAGCTAACTCTACTGTGGCTTTATAGCCACCGAGTAAATCCGACTGGGTAACTAATTAAATGTCCGACGGCTCAAGGAAGATAAAACGACTCTTTGTCGAACAACCTAGAATCTGTGAAACAGCATTTTTCATTGGAAGAAAATTGTGCTGGCGTTGTGAGATTAATGAATTATGTTGGCTACGTTTTTATTAGGGTTCCGTACCCAAAGGGTAAAAATGGGATCCTATTACTAAGACTCCGCGATCCGTCTGTCTGTCTGTCCGTCTGTCACCAGGCTGTATCTCATGAACCGTGATAGCTAGACAGTTGAAATTTTCACGGAAGATGTATTTCTGTTGCCGCTATAACAAAAAATACTAAAAACAGAATTTAATAAATATTTAAGTGGGGCTCCCATACAACAAACGTGATTTATTGGCCGTTTTTTGCGATAATGGTACGGAACCCTTCGTGCGCGAGTCCGACTCGCACTTGGCCGGTTTTTTATTCTTTATCCTCATCCTTCGTTGGGTTTGAATCAGACTCATTTGGCTCACTATATTTTTTATCCAATTACCTATAAGTATCAATATTGATTTTATATTGAAATCGTACACGTGCCAGCTTAGCTTGTTTATAAATATGGGTAGGCATTCTGAATTATTCTGGTAGCGTATTATATTACTTGGGCTAATCCTCAATTGTTTGTATGTAGCTCACGTGGACAACGAGATGTACCTCTCCCGGGCGCTGGAGCGACTGGGAGGGAACGCCCTCAGCAAAGACTCGGAGCCAGACATCGGCGCCGCATTCTTCAAGTTCGCTGTCGTCACCAAAGAACTGTCTGCACTCATGAAGACACTGGTATGTTGAAGATACAAACTGACATAAGCTATCAACTAACTCTATTTGTGTAGACACTAACGACAAAGTCAGGTGATCATAAAAACTTGTCACTGTAGTGATCTTTTAGATAATCTCGAAAAAAAAGCCTTAGCAGAAATGAGCTACAAAGGCTTTTTACCCGACTGCCGAAGGAGGGTAATGTGTTTATCAGTCTATGTATGTATGTATGTATGTTTGTTCCTATGTGGCGTTCCACAGACCAAACGCGTTGACCGATTTTGATGATTCTTACGTCAATCGATTCGTCTTAATCCTGCGAGTGTCACTGGCTACATTAAAATTGAAAAAAACAAAAATGGCGGATTTTGGGCGCCATTTTGGGGGTTTTTTTTTTTTTTTTTAAGGGTTTTCAAAGGCGATTTCAAAAATATATAACACTTTAAATGTACCTAATTCTAAAAAAAAAAATAACTAAAAAGTTGTAAATAAAAAAAGTTAATTAAAAAAATCAAAAAACCCGACTGCTTAAAAGCAAACTAAATAGACGTAAACAAGAAGAAAATCATGCTGTGCAGTCGAAGGATACATCTGGTTTTGGTTCGCCAATTCGCGAATAAGTATCCTCCGACTGCACAGCATGATTTTCTTCTTGTTTACGTCTATTTAGTTTGCTTTTAAGCAGTCGGGTTTTTTGATTTTTTTAATTAACTTTTTTTTTTCGAGACGGCTAGGCTGCTGAAATAGGATACAAATGAGCTGCCAATGAAACAAAAGCATTGATGAAAAGATGTTATCGTAAAACTATGCTCCAGTGTCCATTGCAATATATCACATCACATACAAAAACAATTTAGAATCTAATCCAGGTCAAAAATATGCAGATTTTATAAATTAACTTTCCTTTAGAAATGAATAACAGGTCTAAGAAAAAATACTAAATATACAGTGTTTAAGATAGAAATTCGTTCACTTTCTAATCTTTACTTGCTTCAATTCATTCAGCATGTCCAAGTCCATAAACTGCTGGTTTTATAGTAAAATTGAACTGAAGATAATTTTGGCAATTCAATTTAAATAAAAAAGCTGTGACAGCCATTTCATATGCTGAATTGTGATTGGAAGGAATTAGAGTACGTGAACTAATCAAAATAAAATGAAACATTCTGATCACATCACATCACATCATCAGCCTATTAATGTTCCCACTGCTGGGACACAGGCCTCCTCTCTGTGAGAGGGGATGGGCCGTAATCCACCACGCGGGCCCAGTGCGGGTTGGTGGATGTCACATGTCTTCGAATTTTTGGTTCTAGGACATGCCTCTGGTTTCCTCACGATGTTTTCCTTCACCGTTTTTGAGAGCAGTGGTGATGAAATAATTTACACAAAGTAAAGCGCCTGCCTGGGTTCGAACCCACGACCTACAACTTGTAAGTCGCGGCCGATACCACTGGGCCACCACTGCTCCCCAAACATTCTGATACTGAAATCAATTTCCATATTGGCACGCAATAACTAAACAGATATATAATAACTAAAAGATTTTAAAGTAAAAAACAATTTCCAGTTCACAAGCACACAGTGTCCCAGATTGTATGTGTTTGCACGAAACGGTAGCTAATACGGTCATTGACCGACATCATACATATTTACGAGCTAGAATATTTTACATGCCACCCGATAACCTCAAATCATATTAATTTTATACATAAACGAAATAGTAATTGTTATTGATAAACATATCCTTGGAAGTGAAAGTGAATACGAATAGCTTTCACTTTTAATCTCTCGTAGTTGCGTAGACAGGTTATCAAGATATAAGAAAAACAAACCACAAGTCCATGGCGTAAATCGGAACCAATGATGGTAAACATACGTGTTTTGGAACATTGAACTTGCGGTTGCCTGTAGAAAGTTAAAATGTCGCACGTTTCATAAGGTTCCATGGCTTTCTTGTAAATAAAATAGAGAGTATTTTCTGTTAAATAAAAGTTAAACACATTATTACCTTTAAGTATGTTATTATGGTTGAACAAGAAATCATGTAAGCGACCACAATGTATTGGAGAGCACGATTGTTTTAATTACAATTTCCTCGTACTATGACTAACTTTGTACCGAAGTGGTTGCCTTGTTTTGTGGCTGTGTTGAAGCAACTCATCAACAAAACGTTCTGAACTTGACAAAGTGCGAATTTATACAAGAGTATCAAGTCGCTCATCAACCCTCGATCTCAATGTAATCAGAATCCGTCGCAACAGCAAGCGGAAATTATTCTATTGAGTGAGCCTGCGGCGGATGTCTCGGGCACATCTCGTTGAGGAGAGTGAGCCTCGAATATAAGTCCGTTGACTAGGCTCGTTTAACCGTCATAACTCAAAGTTAATTGAAAAACGGCGACAATTTCATCACTGATTTATTGCTTCTCGATGACGCTAAAGCAATTTCTGATTGCAGATTGATATTTCTTCTGCTGTTTCCTTGAATCGTATCTTGACTAATGAAACCTTTAGAAAGGAGGTTCTTATTAACAAGTCTTAAAACTTGTAACTTGGCGTCAATTTATTCCCTGCAATTGAATGCACGTTTGTAATTAATTGAACATCGTTATCGTCGCAATAACAGAGCATTGTATTCAATCTACTATCACGCTGACATTAATCAATCCTCTCCCGTAATTGATGTTGTGTCCTTCACTATATTGGATAGCTCGTCTATTTGGTGGTGTACAATAAACTTTGCTAGCTAGGGCAACCTTATCGACAGAAGATCACTATTTGAGGCCATTTGTGTGTTAATAGGGGCTGAATCGCCTAGATCTTGGAGCCAGTCATAATCAACTCAGGTTAACGAGAATACCGCTGCCTCGCGATGAGCAATACTTTATGGATGTTCTTTAAAAATACCACAGCATTACCTCATACTATAAATAGTGTAATTAGATCTTCATGTTAGCATTTTAACGAATCGTCCTTCTTGGAAGGCGAGGCTATTAAATGTTGAGTATGAAACGCGCGATAACTGACGGTTGAGTTTGACGCAGATACCGGTGCGTAGGCGCACAGCACTGAGCAGATTTGCTTGTAAATGGGTCAGGGTGATGACACGACCTGCCTAATGTTGCTAGCCAGTAAATACAGTTGATGTTGCATCGTAAAGTTCGTAAACCAAATCCTGTTCTGTGAAATGTTTACGGTTGTTATTACTTTACTAATAAGCATATTTACATTCGTTCTAACTACTAACCTTAATAGGGCGAGGAAATGGTTAGCATACAATAATTTCTTGAGATTTGATGATAATTAAGAAGTCACGTTTCGTTTTATTACTTATCGCGATTGTCCAGGTGACAACAAGACACAAAAGCAAAATCTTTTGTTTGTAGGTGCGCCAGATGAATCCGGAGATACTGAAAGTATTAAAGTTGGAAAAAAAGGTCTTAACAGCTCGTCCATTCGATAAAGGAATACGTATAAAGTGTGAATTAACCATATTACTTTGATAGTTTCAGTGCTAACCACAATTTTCAACAAGGGTCCAACCTCGCTCCGTTTCTGCATTTCTTGTAATACGTGCCGAACCCCCAACTCTATTGCGCAGAATCCTCGACCTGCCCTTGACATGTTGCTCCTTTGTCCTTCCTCATAGCTCCCTGATCGTGTGCAAAGTTATATTTTACTCTGCTTTATGAAGCAGTAGCAGTCTTCCTTTCAAGTAATTGGTATCCTTCCCATTGATGATGCTATCTAATACTTTTCGAGAAATATCTGTAAGAAATTTCCCCAAAAATATTGAAATCTCATTCTGAATTATTAAGGGACGCTTTTCTCAAAGCCTTGCAAACAGGATTAGAATTGGAAAGGCCTCCGTTTCTTATTGATTTTATTCGTAGATATGCATTGATTTCCTGGCTTGGTAGGTTATGCGTCTCTTTGATTCTTTGTTTTACTTCATAAGTATAAACCATAGCAAAGATGGCAAAAATTCTTAGAACATAAACAAATTCTACGCAAAATAGGTTTATCCGAAGACAATAGGATAACAACTTGTCACTATTTATGCCTGCACACACACGTTATTCATATACGGCTTCGAACGATAATAATGCGTATATGAAACCTCGTCGATTTTCTTAGTGTACCAACACCTGACCTCACCTGAGTGACTTTTTTCTCGTATCTTGTTTTTATGGGTTATATGAAACTGCATCATTCTAAAGTAACTTGTCCGGAATTACTCACCGATGACTCGACAACTTGTCGCGTTTCGCATGAGGAGATTGCAGCTCTCCGCTCCGTTTACCACTCCGAATTGTGGCTGTTACAGTAATCTTAATAATGTATGACTAAAGTCACCTTAGCTGGGGCTATTTGTCTAGTCTATTCGCATACTTGTCTGAACAATCAACTTTTATGAGCGACGTATAACAACAATTTCGTGCTTTGTGCGGTATTCATGTCGTGTTATGATCCATTCATCCAACATTAACACAAATACCATTGGATGTGGATTCCTTTCTTATGATTGATCATTACCACTACAGACATCATGGATGTATTCCGGTGCGTTAATTACAATCCCCTCTATCTGATGATTTTCCGTAATAGCGTTGTTCGTCAACTGATATAGAAACTTCACAAATGTACAAAATCAATCTTTTCTTGAATTTACTTATACGTTTAATTACAAACGTTACCCATTTGCCTCGCCTAAAGGGCCATTAATTTGTATTGTTTTATTCGTTTGTAGTATCTCTCTTTATAAATATTTGAGCAGGTAAACGCGCTCGGAGTGCTCTTAATTTTTAATTTATTTACGAGGCCCTAATCAACGGCTTTTAAGTCCTTACACCTCGTTATACATTTGGGAATTAGTTAATTAATTATTTTCGACAAGAGTAGGATAGAATTACTTACATAATATAGGAAACGACGTACGACACTCGCTCTTCATATTACATTAGTAAGAAGGCGATATTCTTGTTCTTAACTTTATTACATACTTATGTAGTAAATAGGTCTTGTTTATAAATGATAAATGATTTTATTTCTGTAAGTTGGTTTGTACAAACACTTTTACATGTCGATCATATTTTTATCCGACTGCCGAAGGAGGGTAATGTGTTTATCAGTCTATGTATGTATGTATGTTTGTTCCTATGTGGCGTTCTAGAGACCAAACGCGTTGGCCGATTTTGATGCTTCTTACGTCAATCGATTCGTCTTAACCCTGCGAGTGTCACTGGCTACATTAAAATTGGAAAATAAAAATATAGCGGATTTTGGCCGCCATTTTGTGGGGGAAAAAAATATTTTTTTCTTCCAAACCCTTCGTGTGGGGTATCAAAATAAAGGGTTCTAAGAGGTGATTTCACAAATATATGACACTTATATGTATAAATAAATAAAAACTAATTCTTAAAAAAAAATTACTAAAAAGTTGTAAATAAAAAAAGTTAATTATAAAAAATCAAAAAACCCGACTGCTTAAAGAGCGAACTAAAAAGACGTAAACAAGAAGAAAATCATGCTGTGCAGTCGGAGGATACATCTGGTTTTGGTCAGCCAGCACGCGAATATTAGGCGTTTCCTGTCTGACTACTCTGAGAAGAAAGGCCGAAACAAACTCAGAGGTCACAGTCTCTTTTAAAGTCCAGACAAAATCTTGGTTAGATCATGTGAAGACCATGTAGACTGGTGTCTGAAATGGTCTTTTGAGGAAAGAACCAGCCAGATTGAGTGGACCTGTCCAGTCAGTGCACGCATTTGTCAATTACCGTGCAGCTCACTCAGAATTTAAAGTTTAGAATGCATCAACGACGATGTACCCTTTATGATTCCCCTCCAGTGAGAATATTGAAGCAGTATTGTAAATAATATCATCGAGTTCCCTACCAATTAGTGGCATAATGGACTGTGGGATTGTTAGTACTTGGTAGTTCATTTCATTTTCGTTTAATTTCGAAGCAGTGGAAGCAATCAACGAATGTTGAACCTACTGGGAAGCTGTTCAAGTTGAGCGTCATTTTGTACAAGGAATGTTGTACATTTTTATGTAGGGTAAATAAACCACCTACCACAGTTTAGTATCGCGTTTATTACTTGTATATAACATACCAAATGTTTAAGCTTTGGTCCAAAGTTAATTTTATTTGGCACATTCGTATGCTAAGCAATTTGATGATAACGCAAAAGGATTGCAATAAAAATACACTTCGTGGTTAATTTCTGCAGAATTTTGGTTGCCCGCAGATAAAAATACGTATCGATATTCAATGATTTCGAAATAAAAGTCAAATGACCGTTTAGTTTTAGGGAATTATGTTAAAACCGGCCAAGTGCGAGTCGGACTCGCGCACGAAGGGTTCCGTAAAAGTTCGCAAAAACGGGCAAAAATGTCACGATATTTATTTTATTCTGTTTTTAGTATTTGTTGTTATAGGGGCAACAGAAATACATCATCTGTGAAAATTTCAACTGCCTAGCTATCATCACGGTTCATGAGATACAGCATGGTGACAGACGGACAGACAGACGGACCGCGGAGTCTTAGTAATAGGGTCCCGTTTTTACCCTTTGGGTACTGAACCCTAAAAATTAAAAATCACTTGGAGCCGTTTCTAAACTGTCAATTTGGAGGTAAGAAACTGGCATTTGACAGGGTTTTAGGCTAAAATAGAGTTTGTCAAATGCTCAATTTCAAAGTCCTAATCCAGAACTCGGAGGTTATGTAGATCTTGGAATGAGGTTGCTATAAACAAACCTCATTTGCTGTGTCATTCTAAATAAGCACAACTTGATCTCATAAATGTGGCTGAAACAGGTGACAGCGCTACTAGTGAACATTTCCTTATAAGCAGATTTAACTGATCGATCGGCAAAAGCATTGTCGTTCTCGGAAAGCCCCGGATTACCTCACCATGGGGGAAAAAACTACTACAAACATTACTATTATGAGTAACATGCTTTACTGGTGTTTTAGCGTGTGATTTTGAATTACCATACAATATAGTAAAGCGTACGGATCGCACGTGCTCTCGTTGCTCTCAATCCGAACAATGATCATTGTTACACCACGTAACAAGTACAGCAAAAACGTTCGCTTTGCACCCATTTTGTACTTAATTAATTTTAACGTTTGTTATGAAGTTAATGATGTAATGAGTTGTATTAACAGCTTCTTCAGGTTATACGTCTTCGTCACATTTTTTTAATACTTTTACGAAAAAGATTAATGGCAATGGGCAGAACAAATTGCTCGCTAATCGGATGGTTGATTGGGCCGAAAGGTTCTAGAGTGGCGTACTGGGCGGTATAACGTTCGAACTGTTCGAAGGCCTTCTATGAGGTGGGCCTGATGTTCTAGTGAAGACCGCTAAAATTCACTATAAATGTGAAAAACAAAGGACTGTTCGAAGTAGCGACGTTCGGGGTAGGCCTACGTCCAGAAGTAGACGTCTTTCGGCTGAATTGATAATGATGACGTTAAAAACTTCTCTTGACGGGTATCTCATCGTTGTGACATTATGATTTGATGGCTTTGATTCATCTTTTAGTTCAGTCAATGTTTTCAAGATCAGTGGTTTTAAGAGGAATTCTTGTGTATCGATTTGAATCAAGTGATGTTTGCCTTCCATTGACAAAGCAATCACATGAAATAAATTACATAGACGCTGTTGACATTATGGAATCGATACCTATACACAGAAATAATGTGTAAGATAGTGTTCAGTGTATCAATGAAATGAATCATTCAATCGTCACGCTTTATCAATTTATTATGTCAAAAGAGAATTGCATTACACAATTCATTATATTTCATTACATTAGCTTGAAAAAATTAACCGAGCCTTCAGAGGTCCGAATGCGTAGGCTACAATTTCGTCTTTAGTGTTAAGTTTCATTGACTCAATATTTCTCACGCCGCCCTTAGAATTTGATCCCGTGACACTTGTGCAACTTCACAGAACGCGGAAAGCGAAACCTTTGGTAATGCAATTCTGCGTTCAGATAAGCGTTTCGCGATTAATCGAGCGTGTTTGTGACGTGCCGCGGCTGGAGTATCGCGTGCGGATAACATTGTGTCCGAGTATCGAGTTGTTATCGAGATCGCGCCAGATTGCACCTCCACCCCGCAACTATGTGCGACATATTCGCTGAATTGATTAACCTTGGCGAAAGTGAATTTATCGCGGTAATCGATTTTGTGATACCCAGCGTTGTCTTTTCTGGCAACTCCAATTTGGGCTTTAGCGATTGGACATCGGAGTGTTTGAAACTCCAATGAGTGCATGGTTTACATAAGTATATTTGTGTTCATGTTCACCTAATATGATAATACTAATTGCCCTTTTAGCATCGATTGCACAGTAAAATATGTTTGCTTCTAATATCTAGTTCATAACCACAAGTTACATCTATTAATAGTTTGTCAAGTATTACACTCATTGCATCATTATTACCAGTCGTTACAGTATTCTTCCTTAATCGGTGAGTAGTATTCCTAGTGGATCAACAAAACCGCTTTGAACCTCATACACCAGTAACCTGTTGGACTTAAAGACATGCAGTCAATGCCCTCCACGTTTTTCCTTCACTGTTACCTAAACAGAGTAACATACATTATTAAGTGACACGTGTTACTACTTTATTTATTTGTTTTTAGAACGTTAACCCGTTTACATAGAAAGATTTACGATGTTTCGCTTCGCGTAATAAATTAAACGTATACGTGCACAGTTTCCCTGTGACGTTATAATTAGCGGCACATTCAATGACCAGCGACAGTGTTCAGGAAGGGTTTCATTGTGTCCATCAACCCTTTGTCCCTCATTGCCTCTCGAGTCTCGTCTGTCAGAGCATTCGCTTCATTGATTCGATAATCGGCCCTCCATGAACGGGGTTTCCATACAGCGTGTTGACTTTTTGTTCTCATCTGTTTAATTACTTTATCTGTTCCACTCGTGATTGTGAGTGACGTTCTTAATTGTGTAGCATGCCTCATTATGTTCTGTTCTCATGTAAGTGATCTGAGCGGCTGTTGATGTTATTGCCTACTTACAACAATGTATTGATATAACTATGAATGCTAGCAATTACTTTTCGTTTTGAGGTCAAGGTCTACGTTCAATATTCTTCTGCCAATGATGGTTAGTCATATCCAAATGCATGTTAGGGTTTCTCAACCTGGCATCATTATTCAGTTCACGACGCGACGTTTGGCGCCTACGCCTATTCGGGTGATGCATTTGCAACCTCGAGGAGTGTTTTGTCTATCGAAACTGCATTACCTACTGCGCTAGTGAAGCAACTTATCGCGGGCGGGTTAATGACTCTAGGAATGCAGATATTATGCAATGTAATACGCTGTGGTGTACAATTTTAGACGACAGTTCACTTTGACGGTTGATACAGATCTTGTAACATTCATCGAATTTACTGATACAGATGCAGACCGCAGAGGAAACAAAATAGATTTCATGTAACCTTGACATTTTTTACTTTTATATTTCTTGTTTCAGATGCAAAATATAAACAACATCGTCATGTTTCCGGTGGATAGTCTTCTAAAAGGTGACCTGCGGGGAGTGAAGGGAGATCTGAAAAGGCCCTTCGACAAAGCGTCCAAAGACTACGAGTCAAAGTACCTGAAAATTGAGAAAGAGAAGAAATCACAGGCGAAGGAAGCTGGTCTCATCCGGAGTGAAGTGACGCCGGCTGAGATAGCAGATGAGATGGAGAAGGAGAGGAGGCTGTTTCAGTTGCAAATGTGTGAGGTAAGTCAACTAAAATACACCGTAAATGTTCTTAAGTATCATTAAAACTGCTACTCTTAACTTTAAACTACTTTAAAGTGTAAACGATGCAAACAACTCTCAAGTATTTAGTCTTCACGAGGTTCAAATATAAATAAAACTCGCCGTTTGTTTACATAACTTCTTGCTCCTTATTTGTTTTATGTGGCAGCTTTATTACGTCTTAGTTCTTTTACGGATGGAGCGTAAGAAAATGTAGTATCGATTACAATTTATTTGACTTCCGTTATTTACAAAGATAGCATATAACATATTTATTTATTTATATACACTTTATTGTACACCTTAATAAACAAGAAAAAAAGAAACTTAATACTATAATATACAATGCGCGGCCTTATCGCATTCCGCGATCTCTTCCAGGCAACCTGGAATGGACAGAAATACCTGGACATGACATGGGGTTGTCAGTGGTCACATAGTGTCTTGTCTGCCATTAAGTCTGAAAAATACTCGGCCATGCAAAGCCAATGCGTTAAGTATTCATTAGCAGAAATAAAACATGTCTTTTACGACACCGTTCTCCTAGTTCTACTTTTATAGCTGTAAAATACGATCACTATCTTTGCAAAAATGTCCGTCTTAGCACGGTTTTGAGACATTCCGATGCTAATCCATTTTAGACTTTATGATGATTATAAAGAACGTATAAGGATTATAAATGACTTAGTTATCCGATTCTTGGAACAAACAACTCTTCATACAAATTCGGGTTCAAATATCAAGTTTGTTTTCACAAGATTTTTATAATTAATTTGCAATGTATGTATGTATGTTTGTATGTATGTAAGTGTGTTCGGGTCAAATCTTGCAACTGAATTTTAAAGCAGTTATCCTCCACCGATTAAGGTTACACTAGTCGACGGCACGAACTATTTTGTGCGCGGGGTTAAAATGCGTGCTATATCAACCGACAACACGTGCGGAACAAATAGATGCTGTTATGAGCAGTAAGAAGCTAGTACGCGTACGAATACAGACTTTTGCAAATTTGTAGCGAAATTGATGATGATTTAGAACGAAAACGAGCGCGCGAAATTGTATAAACAGACCTTTGGGAGTCAGGATTACATGAAAAACGACTGAATGTATCTGTTCAAAATAAAATTATTTACATTGTTGAACTACTAATCTATCCCTGTATGGAGGCCGTTTTTCAATTTTCCTTCTTCTTATGGTACTTATTTGCGCCCAAAGATGCGTTAAAATTAGTGTTAAAATATGGAACTTTCGAAGCTCATAACTTTCAAGTAATTTTTTTTTTACTTTTTTGCTTCCATACAGGGCTAGATAATGATGAGACCAATTGATATCATTTTTTATTTTGAACGTACATCGTTCAACAGTGGAGTAAAAGCCAGACTACGTTTGTATGGAAAAATTTTGGACTAGTGTACCCTTAAGATGAAATTTTGCATACACGTTTATTTTAGATGACAATGCATGGTTAGATAAGTGACGTCATTCTAAATCCAATATGGCGGACGGCCCAAGATGGGGGACTAGTTATTTTTTGTGCACTGCCAAGATATGGGTATCAAATGAATGGGTTTGCTGAAAAGAATACAAAAAAAGCTTGTTACTAAAAAAAAAAGAGCAACATTATCCCTTTTAAATACTTTTCCACGAACTGTATCTGACACCGTCTGACATTTGGCCGGTGGTCGAGCTTAGCTAAAAGGTGGATGATTAATATTGGTGGTGGTTAATTTGTGGCTTCATTTAACACGCCCTGTGGGCAGTACTTGTTGGTCGCTTACCACTTTAATAAGATATTTCATACACGTATACTGCGCAGTATTGCCTGTATACCAACGCCTTCTCATTACGCTTTGTAAATGATCGCTCTGGGGGCAACAGCTCGTAACAAATGGTGGTACTTTGTTAGATAAATTTTACGAAAATTCCGAACGAGGTATCCTCTGTATTCTACAGTAGGTATATACTGTACCGTATGTTTCATCTCGGTCCAATGGGTTTCCTTTCGAAGTTTGGATAAACATAATATTGGAAGGAACCCCTGTTGTCTTTCAAGAAACTTATATCTAATCAAGCATTGTGCTCGTTCGCATATCCCATCGACAAAAAGGGCGACCTTCCATACAATTTCAACTTCTATTTTTAGCACCTCAAGGATGAATTTTCATACGGCATCAATCAAATTGTCATAAACCCGTTCTTATTGATTTTGACAGAAAATTTAATTTTGAGGAGCTCGTGGCTAAACAATAACAGCCGCACCGGTCGATCTTCAAGGTTAAGCAACGCTTGACGAGGTCGGTCCGTGGATGGGTGACCATTTCAACATACCGAGTTTCCTCCGTGCCTCGGAAAGCACGTTAAGCCGTTGGTCCCGGCTGTCATTTGAAGATCTTTGACAGTCGTTACGGGTAGTCAGAAGCTTGAGATCTGAAACCAGTCTTGCTAAGGGGTACCGTGTTACCCAGTTACTGGGTTGTGGAGGTCAGATAGGCAGTCGCTCCATGTAAAACACTGGTACTCAGCTGAATCCGGTAAGACTGGAAGCCGACCCCAACAATGATTGGGAAAAAGGCTAGGCAGATGATGATTGATTTTGACAGAAAGCTGTTTTTGACACTGGTTGTCGTGTCTGCGGGAATGACCGACATTACCCATGTATTTTCACCATTCTTTACGCATTACTCTCGTTTGTCCCTCAGTTACAAATAAAGCGCTAATTAATGAAACGGATCGCGTGACAGCTGATAATGATCGTGCCGCTCACACGTGCACTTATTGCTGATATATTGTACTGCCAGTATTGCCTTTGATGTTTTAACTTAATGAAAATGTTCCAATAACAATTGAAGGCAACTTTTATCGAAAGCTCTTCCCCGAATTAATCGAGGGAGCAATGTTGCAGCGAAGGCATTTTCTGATAAACATTCTTTGGCCCGAAGATTAATCGTGTCATTTGCACAGAGGAATATAAACAGCCAGTAAATTGAGTTAAGGTTGCACTAGTCGACGGCACGAATTATTTTGTGCGCGGGGTTAAAATGCATGCTATAGCAACCGACAACACGTGCGAAAGAGATAGATGCTGTGATAAGCAGTAAGAAGCTAGTTTGCGTACGAATACACTCTTTTGCAAATTTGTAGCGAAATGGATGATGATTTAGGACGAAACCGAACGCGCGAAATTTTATAAACAGAACTTTGGCGTCTGGATATCATGAAAAAACCGGCCAAGTGCGTGTCGGACTCGCGCACGAAGGGTTCCGTACCATTATTGCAAAAACGGCAAAAAATCACGTTTGTTGTATGGGAGCCCACTTCAATATTTATTTTATTCTGTTTTTAGTATTTGTTGTTATAGCGGCAACAGAAATACATCATCTGTGAAAATTTCAACTGTCTAGCTATAACGGTCGTTCGACGGACAGACAGACAGACTGATCGCGGGGTCTTAGTAATAGGGTCCCATTTTTATCCTTTGGGTACGGAACCCTAAAAACGACTAAACGTTTCCGATCATAATAAAATTATTTGCATTGTTTAACTACCAATCTATCCCTGTATGGTGACTGTTTTGCAATTTTCCGTCTCTTTATGGTATTTATATGCGCCCAAAAATGCGTTAAAATTAGTGTCGAAATGTGGAACTTTCGACGCTCATAACTTTCAAATATATATAGTTTTTCTTTCCATACAGGGCTAGATAGTGATGAAAAAAATTTTATATAATTTTTTATTTTGAACGTACATCGTCAAACAGTGGCGTAGTCGCCAGACTACGTTTTTATGGAAGAATGATCGACTAGTGTAGCCTTAAACCACGAAAATCGCTTGCGAGATAAACTCAACTAAGCGTGCTTTAAGTCAAGACAGGTAGCCTTTGTTCACGACTAGCAACAGGAGTAATGACCGAAAGAATAACTTTACTGTTGCAGACGCACATCTATGCAAGCCTTGTGCCCTAGAATGCAATTAACAATGCGTGTGTAACAATGCTGACAATATATTTGTCCGTGACAGCCATTTACCTACGCTCTACGCAGCGCAGCGTAGCAGTTAGCCTCCATACAATAGCTGTGGCAATAGCTGTCATTGTGGACACCACTAGTGCCGTTACGCGCATAACCTGTGGCTGCAAAAGGTCGTACGTCCATTGGCAATGACACTGGTGTACAGTTACATTAAATGTACGTTGCCAAAATTCTGGCTCCATCGACCATTTCAACAATTTGATTCGGAGATGTTGTGCCAACTGCCAATTTTATACATTTCAGTATTTGGTTTATTTACTGACTTCGAGATTGGAAGACGATAAAGGGCATTTTTATTAAACAGCACTATGACTCTTTCTGGCTTAAAGGTGATAATTCAATTGACAAAGTGATATTTAACATAATTTTTATTTGGATTGAGCAAACGCCAAAAAAAATCTTTGCGAATGAAGGCCTGAAAATTGATAAGCAGTCGCTAGGACGTCTTTCCTGCAACAGATGTCGAATTTTGTAAGCAACCGCATAATATTTGCAGTTTTACGATATGTTATTGATAAGATAATAATATTATGCTGGTTAGCAAATGTTCGCAAGCTACATGCTTCTATAAAATAATCGTTACGTTATCGATGTTCGTAAATTATAAGCATTCTGATTTTATTGCAAAGCATTATTCATCATCATTGTAATAATGAAGGAAACTTAATTATGCACGAATTTGATATTGGATGACTATATGACCATGAACATTATGAATACGTATAACTGTTTTCAGAATGCACAACCTGAATGAACAAAAAAAATCAAAAAGCGTCGGGTTTTTAAAATACATACATATTCGTGAGCTGGCGGACCCAAACCAGATGTATCCTCCGACTGCACAGCATGATTTTCTTCTTGTTTACGTCTTTTTAGTTTGCTTTTGAAGCAGTCGGGATTTTTGATTTTTTTAATTAACTTTTTTTTTTTGTGAAGACTTGATTACTGTTTATGATAGACAAGTTCCATACGGTACCTATAACTAATGCCCAAAGAGATGGCAGAATAGATCCAGCCATGAAGTTTGGCGGGGACTATACTTCCACCAATCTATATACAGTCAAACCTGGGTAAGCAGTCGGGATTTTTAATTTTTTTAATTAACTTTTTTTATTTACAACTTTTTAGTTACTTTTTTTTGAATTAGGTACATTTAAACATATAAGTGTTATATATTTTTGCAATTGCCTCTTAAAATCCTTTATTTTGATACCCAACACGAACAATTTTTTTTTTCCCCGCAAAGCCGCCATTTTTGTATTTTCCAATTTTAATGTAGCCTGTGACACTCGCAGGATTAAGACGAATCGATTGACGTAAGAATCATCAAAATCGGCCAACCCGTTTGGTCTCTAGAACGCCACATAGGAACAAACATACACACATACATTCATAGACTGATAAACACATTACCCTCCTTCGGCAGTCGGGTAAAAAGCTGTAACTAATTGATTTTGCTTTAAGGAAGTTTGTGTAGATCAGAATGAGGAAAATCATGGAAAATGTCGTGAATAGAATAAGACCAATGAAACAATTGAAGGATTGTGAAAGGATATGTACACAGACACAAATACATTACACACTTACAGTTAAACTCACATACACAAATTTAGATTAAGTCATAATTACCCTTAATTAACCAAAATTGTAAAAAAACTTGAAATTGTTTAACATCTTTAACTTTACTTTGTAACATGTTATTCATTGATCGATATTCAATTATGGGGCAGGCACTGTTTCTCCTAAACACAGGTTGCATTGCAACTTACCTAGGAGAACAGAACCACACCCACAGATTTGTTATAATCTACTACATGTTCATATTTTAGATTAAGTACCCATTAATAATGTACAAATACCTGTTTTTTGAAATAAAGTTATTATTATTATTATTCCATTTATTTATTTTATTTACATATCTTTACATTTTTAAATATTATTCTATAAAAAAAAATTATAAAAAAACATTCAAAAATACAAAAATAGTAGCCCACCGGTATCGGGAACAGGGTCCAAGCTACCGGTGGTCAGGGCTCCTGAGAGAGGAACCTCCTAACGATACGCGCCGTGTCCAGGAGTACCGCTTTCTGGATCAAGCCCTTGATCCAGCTGCCCAACGAGAGCCTCCTCAGATGTTCATCGAGGCTCTTGGCTATTATGCCATTGGCCGTGACGACTATCGGCACAATGATCGCTGTATTCACATCCCACATGTCGACAACCTCGCGAGCCAGATCAAGATACTTACTTTTCTTATCTCTCTCAGCCTTCACGAGGTTCTCGTCATGGGGGACCGCTATATCAACAATCATTGCGCGACGCTCTAGTCGGTCTATCACCACTATGTCAGGCTTATTGGCAACAATAGTCCTGTCAGTGATGATAGACCGATCCCAATACAACGTGACATTGCCATTTTCGAGAACTGGGTCGGGCTCATACTTATAGTAAGGCACTTCCGATTCCACAAGATTGTATTTCAGAGCAAGTTGCTGATGGATAATCCTGGCTACAAGGTTCCTAGGCAAATAGTCTCCGTTAGCTAGACTAGAACAACCGGAGATAATGTGACGGATGGATTCCCCCGGCCGGTGACATGCCCGACAGATGTCAACCGTGCCGTCTTTCACAATATATTTCCGGTAGTTGTTCGTCATCATAACTTCGTCCATAATCGCAAAGACAAAACCTTCGGTTTCCCCGAAAAGGTCACCAAATCGCAGCCAGGCCACGGACGCTAAAAGATCTACATCAGGCCCATGTAGGACCCGGTAGAAGCGTCCGTGAAGCTCCTTGCTCTGCCATACCTCCCTGCGGTCATTAGTATCTAATACTATAGGTTTGCGCCAGTTCTCGTTAGCCAAGGAGAGCGGGGTAAGGCCCTTGTCCACCGCTACCACATCTCGATGCATACCCACGGCAGCTGCCTGGAAATATTCCCTAAGACTGTATACCTCGCGGTTGTGCAGGGTCTTAGCATTTAAAAAGCCACGACCCCCGCACTTCCGCGGGATATACAGTCTCATAACCGATGACCGTGGGTGATGCATACGATTTGCGGTAAGCAATGTGCGGACTCTCCTATCCAGGGCGTCAAGTTCTGTCTGAGTCCATTTGAGTATGCCGAAGGAATACATCAAGACCGGCATGACCCAGCCGTTGAAGGCGCGCACCTTGTTCCCGCCCGATAAAAGGCTATTTAGAACTTTTTTCAGGCGGCCAAAGAAGCGCTCCTTCAACGACTGTTTCACATCAGTAACATTGATGCCTAGTGCTTCCGACATACCCAAATACTTGTAAGTTTCGGTTGAGGAAAGGGATCGAAGGTGTATGGAATCCGAGAGTTGTATTCCCACGGATTCCATAATCTCCCCTCGCTTTACATGCATGACTGCACATTTGTCCACACCAAATTCCATCCCGATGGCGTCACTAAAGGTTTCTGTAACCTTCAGTAGCTCCATCAGTTGCAAGTTGTTGGGGGCAAAGAGCTTCAGATCATCCATATAAAGGAGGTGAGATATGACCTGACCTCCTCTTCTCAACCGATAGCCCAGACCCGAACCCTCCAGCAGTGTACTAAGAGGATTCAGGGCTAAACAAAACCACAGTGGACTCAGACTATCGCCCTGAAATATTCCACGCTCGATCCTTATAGGTTCGCTGTCCTCTTGAATCTGTCGACATCCTGGATAGCGAAGGACCGTCCTCCACTGCCCCATACACGACATCAGGAAGGTGCGCAGAGTTGCATCAATTTTATACAACTCCAGCACCCTCATGAGCCATGTATGTGGCACTGAGTCATAGGCCTTCTTGTAGTCTATCCAACATGTCACCAGATCTCTTCGGGAACGGCGAACCTGCTGGCTAATGGCAATGTCTATAAGGAGCAGCTCCTTAGTACCGCGGGACCCGTTCCTACATCCATTCTGAGAAGCAGACATGATTGAATTCGTATCAATATGTTGATTAATTTTAGCTCTCAGAATGGATGTAAAAACTTTATAGACCGTCGGTAAACATGTTATCGGTCTATAATTTTTAGGTTCCGCAGTACTACCTGATTTGTGGAGCAGGTGGGTTATTCCTGTAGTTAGAAACTGGGGCAGCGATCCTGACTCTAAGGCTGATTGTAACTGAGTTGCCAAACGAGCGTGCGACCTTTGGAACCATTTTATCCAAAAGTTGTGCAGTCCATCCGGCCCTGGTGATTTCCAGTTAGGCAACGGACGGACTGCACGAGCTACGTCTTGGGGGCTGATGGTAATTGCCCCCATTTGTGGTATCGGATCGCACGCTTGTTCGACCTCCCGAGTCCAATCACCCTCGGTGTGACTGACAGGCACCGACCAGATATTGCGCCAGAACGAATACATAGCGTCATCATCTGGCAGGCGTGTATCAGTCACACCTTGGTTGGGTCGCTCCCAAGCCCTATAAACCCACCTTTCGTTGTTCTGGAATGTACGATTCTGCGTGTATCGCTCCACTCGCCGCTTGTACCGACGAATACGGTTTGCCCATGCATAGATCTTCTGCTTCAGGAAGTCGATACGCTCTGTGACGCGGGACAGATAATCTCGAGAATTGATATCAGTCCCCGAGAAAGCCCACCTCACAAAGCGCATCACTCTAGGGCGAGTGTTGCCATTCCTGAAGCAGATAAGCTTGCCTATGAGTGCTCTAGCCTCACCAATACGACGCTCAATCCTGGACTGCCAAGCTGGTACAGCTGGTCGTGTAGTTCTGTCACTTTTTGGGAATTTGACGTTAGCTACACGACATGCCGCAGCAGCCGCACAGTACAGTATTGAGTGGGTATCGGCAAGGTCTTTGCTGCTATCAAAAACATTTGATAGCTGCGAATCTAGAGCACACACCAGCGCCCTATTTTTCTTATGCATGGGCAGACGAGGTAATCGAGGTCTAAGCTCAGGCGGTGCGGAGCGATACTCGCTGAATGCACATTCCAAAGCGCTCCTTAAACGTGCATTGCATTGGGTACTCACAGATATAGCCCCGTCGTCGTCACCCTCACCATCATGATCGGGTCGCGGTGAAACACTGGGTTGCAGCTGCACCGCGGCCGGTGACAAGGCAGGCGATACACGGCTATTCCGTGATTCAATGCACAGTCTATCAAGTACGGCATCATCCAACATACGGTTACGTTGGATGACCCGCACCTGATCCGACAGACGTTGGGCCGAAACGTTGACAGCTGGCTCAAGCACCTGAAACAGAGAGAGCATCCGACCACGGTACGCAGTCAGGTTACTTCCCCCCTCTGTAGCCCCAAAGTATGCGCGCATGACGTTTTCGTTTATCGATTGCGTCCATCGCATGCGCTGCACACTGCCACCGGGAGCGGGGACCCTGTCAGAGGCCGATGGGCCTCGAGGTCCTAGGCTGTCCGGCGGCCGGCGTACTCCCCGTCGACGCGCAGGTGGTGGTGTCGTCGGCGGAGAGAAGTACTCGTCGCTCGAGCTCGACGCAACTGCCACGGCCGGTGTCACAGCACTCACGGTGGGGCTGGTTTCCGGCGGCGGCGAGGCGGAGCTGGGCGACGAGGCCGGA
This sequence comes from Anorthoa munda, assembly GCA_945859665.1. Lineage (NCBI taxonomy): Eukaryota > Metazoa > Arthropoda > Insecta > Lepidoptera > Noctuidae > Anorthoa > Anorthoa munda. The sequence continues at coordinate 10,452,266 of OX243900.1, read as the reverse complement.
GGTGGTGGGCGTGCTTGTCTAGCGGCGGCAGCTCTCGTTAACATGACGTCATCGTCTTCATTTTTCTCGTTTCTTGTTCCATTTATAAATCGGTTATTGTTTTGATAATATTATTGTTTTTTTTTTCTTGGTTTCATGTTGTTCTGTACAATTTAGATGCTTAAAATTATATATTTTGTAATAAATTTCATGGAGAAAAATTTTTGGCAACCGTCTGTCAAGTCGAGCCACAGATATTTATTATTATTATTATTATATGTATAGAAAGGAGGAGATACTTATTACTCATTTATGTATATTTTTTTTTTTTTTTAAAACGTTGCCCCACACTAGGAATTTCTTCCTGTATCGTGGGTGCGTTTACAAACATATAAACTCACATACACAAACACCCAGAGCCGGAACAATTATCTGTAGGTCATACAAATTTTTGTTCCGTGCGGGAATCGAACCCGCGACACGCAGCGCAGCAGTCAATTGCTCAACCACTGCGCCAACCGTGCGCCCATTAATTCATCTCACATCATTATTATTATTATTATTTTTTATTTATTTATTATTATTTACATTTATTTAAAGAAAATACATAAAGGAAAACTTAAAATAAGAAACATACAATTGGCGGCCTTATCGCATGCCGCGATCTCTGCCAGGCTACCTAGAAGACTTATATGACGAATAGGGCAGTAAGGATGAAGATATGTTGCACCGACCCCAAAGAAGTTATAAGAAGAGCAAGAGAATGATGCGAGTTCAAGCAATAATTGTCCCTGCACAAGCTAAAGGTTTTAATTGGTCTGAACGAACTAAAGATTTCAGTTTGATCGGGGACATTTTAGTCACAGTACGGCCATTCTCCTAGCCAAACTTTAGTCCCTTTTAAGACATAAAATCTGTAATTGAGTGCCAATCGTGCGTTGCATAACATACGCGTCTATCTGTGGTACAGAATGCAATGCCAAATGTCTCGTAGTAAATATCTCTAGCTGTGACAAACTTGCCAAATGGCAGCAGACGGGGTTCACGGGCGAATTGCTAAATCACGGCTGTTAATCGGGCTCTGTATTGGCTAGACTCAATAAGGCGCTAAAACAATTGAAATAAATTGTTAGGAATCTATTGCGTTTGCGCATTTTACTTCTGTATTTTAGAAACTGCAAGGTAAAAGCCAACAACCGCCTTTCCAATGTGGCTTCTTGGTTTAAGAATTATAAATTAGGTGATTACTTTGATATAGGAGGCTTGAAAACTATCAATTTTTACTTGAACCGCGAAACGCGAGCTAAGAAAATGCTAAAAAAATATTTCATCATCATTATCATCAGCCTACAGCAGTCCACTGCTGGACATAGGCCTCTCCAATTGTACGGCATTTGATTAGATTTTCGGCAACTGTAATCCAGCTGCTACCAGCCATCCTGCAAAGGTCGTCGCTCCACCTAGCTTGAGGGCGTCCTACCTTACGTTTACCAGTTCGTGGCCTCCACTCAAGAACACGTTTACCCCAACGGTCATCGGTTCTACGACTTATATGGCCGGCCCATTGCCACTTCAACTTACTTATTCTGTGAGCTATGTCGACAACTTTGGTTCTCTGCCGGATCACCTCGTTTCGGATTCGATCCCTTAGAGAGACTCCGAGCATAGCCCTTTCCATAGCTCGCTGAGCAACTTTGAACTGATGAACCAGCCGTATTGTGAGTGTCTACGTCTCGGCACCGTAGGTCATAACAGTTAGGACGCACTGGTTGAAGACTTTAGTCTTCAGGCAAGACTCGACGAAGTTTTCCAAAAAAATATTTACAGACTTCCAAAGCAAAACACTACACAGCGAAAAACTACTTGCTTTTTCGAAGTCGTTGTTTTTGGATCCTTGTTTTTCGTTTTGGTACTTCATATTACCATGAAAATCATTTAAAGCCAGAGAACATCTCATGATGATTCCAATAAGCCCAAACACGACAAGGGTACATTGTTAAATAACGGATTCCCAGTGCCTACCTTCCGGCTTCATCATCAGATCAGTTCAATGGTATCATTTTCATCAGTACCATTTATTTATATGTATTTGCTTCATCATAATCGGTTATTTATTCGAGATATCTTTTACCCGTGACATACCTATTATTAAGGAGTTCTAGTGGCCATCTGTTGTCTTTTTCATCAGGTCCACTTCACCAAATTATACTTTCTGAGTGCAAATACTTGCCATGTTGATGAAAATACCAAAATCGCTATAGGTTTGCCTTTGTTTGGTTTGGTTTATAATATTTGAGCAGTTGCCTCGATTTCCATGGGATCTCATCATCAGATTCTGCCTAGGTGACAATGGGACTACCTCGGGAGAATGCCCTTTCAATTGCAGAAAGAATTATCAAAATCGTTCCACAATTGACACAGAAACCGGTGAAAATACAAAAAAAATACATACAGTGGAACATAAAACCTCCTCCATTTTGGGCAGTCAGTTAAAAACCAGCTAATCCTTGCATTTGTTGCGTTACCGTACTGAACGGTTGATTTTTTCATATACGTCGGAGTAGAATTGCTGATAAAAGTTGTTCATATTTATGAGTACCTACTTTCACCCCCTGAAAGATTGGCAATGAATTTAAAGTCATCGAACCTGTACAATAATAGCTGCTGGGGGTGTAGAATCTAGTCAGAAACCCAACGATATTATTGCGATACAGGATTATTTTTCTAGACAGCTTTCGAGTTTGAAAGTTCTCCATTTGCCCATTCATCCTTTCAGCACCCCTGGGAACTTAATCATGAGCTTTAGAAAACTTTAAAGCCGAGTTATTCCAAGCTTTTCAATGAGCACCTTTGCCCTGAAGTGGGATAACTCAAGCTGAAAATAAATAATAATAAATATAATATTTATGTTTACTTTATATTTGTTGTTTTTCCAAGATAAATTTTGTTCTTTTATGTAACTTTATTTTCCTTATCATTGGGCCTTTTTGGGTTGAGACGTTACAAGAGTTGATCAAGCTGATCTGAAAAATGAAATCCAAGGATTGTGTAGTAGGTACTTTGTATATAACTTTGTGAAGAGGTTTTCCTGTCCTATTTGTATGGATGAGCACATTGAGTGGATAAAAATAAACCAATTTTATGACATAATTTTATTATAATATTTTCCTACAATCGTCAGTGAATTAATTTACAAGAAACCGCAAACATGGGCAGAAAAACCTACTCCTCACCACACGATCTATAAAGAATTCATTATGAATGCATTTATTTTTATTCATTGTTTACCCTGCGACGTTGTATTGTACACAGACGGTTATTTAAATAAATAATCACAGCTTTAAAGTTCAACTAAAGAATAAATATTTATTAGCTAGAAGCAATAAATATTTTATAATACCTTATGAAAAAACATGCACTTTTATTTGCCTTTGTTACAGGTATTTCAATAATCAGTTGATTGCCCGTAATTTGTTTTAATTAACTTATCGAGAATGTCCAATTAACCGTTGGTATTTTACTCAATGCTTATTTGTTTGTTGTTGGCCCACAGCAAGCCCAATGGTTTGATGTTCTGCCTTACGAACTTCCGCTCCCGGCCCAACTACATTGGTTTAGTTAGGATGTTTGCTCAGTCTGACGTTCTGACAAATAGGAAAGTTGGAAAGGTATGTGTTTCGCAACTTTAATGAGGTTTTAACATAAGTAAATGTTTCGGTAAACTTATAATTGTTCTAAACATACATACGTAGTTACATAAAAATGGATGGTATCACGATGGATCAGCTTCAAGAAGGTTCGTTATGGAACTTTTGCAATCAAAGTTATCGGTAACCTGTCTCTTTGTTAAGTGCTAAAAAAAGAAAGCTAGAAGCCCTGTGGTGGTGGGGTCGGTGGTCGGTGCGGTACCGCGGAGGCGCGCGTCAGGTCGCTGACCGGCCTTGCGCCGCGCAGGGCCGCCGGCCGGCGACTACGCGTTGACCCTCGCTTTGTTCCCCGACTCACTCGCTGCAAATACCGCCGACCACAACAACCCACAACCCACGCATTTACTGAACCTCTGTTGTAACGCTCAAGCTCAACTAATAAATACAACAACGGTGCTGGCGTGCAACGGCGTACAGCTTTGTAACAAGTCAACAGCCACGAAGTGCACATACTAGGAATGTAATAAACTTGTAAGTCTGGCAACTACAGTACAACAACCGAAAAGATAAAAGTTAAACCGCCGACTCGCCAACAAAGTTGTGCAAGGTCGCGCGCTGAGCTTTATTATTATTACACAACTGTGCAAGACAAATCTGGATCCACTATTTCGCGAATGCGCGTGCGCGTGCGTCATCATGTATAATTTTAACTCGCGGAAGGGCACGTAGTAATATCGGTGCGTTTCCACAGTCCCGGGTGCGCTCGCGCCTGTCTCGCGTCCCATTAGACACGGTCTCTGATGAAGTAATAAGCATGCTCGAGCCCACGCGATGTTTTCGGCGTCGTTCTGTCTGCCCAGTGCCCAATGAACTGGCTCCATTCCATTTTTGAACGTAGTTGTGACTGGCCCTGTTGAAGTGTACGCTCCAGCATTAAAAATTGTTATTGTTGCAGTACCTGATAAAGTTCAACGAAATAAAGACGAAGAAGGGGATCGAGTTGCTCCAACACTTGGTGGAGTACTATCACGCACAGACGAATTATTTTCAAGACGGTCTGAAGACGATTGAACACTTTGGTGTATACGTGGCAGACTTGAGTGTTCAGCTGCAGAAGATCAGACAGCAGCAAGACGACGAGCGGCGGAGGTTATTAGAGCTGAGAAATATGCTGCGAGCAGCTGCGCCTCAGGACAGAGAGGTAATGAATTTTACAATTTATTATTTTGCACGCGACTTGAGAATCACGATGAGTTGCCAGATATTTGTAGTCGTGGCGCATTATTCGTACAAACAGCTAGATTTGTGTTTCGCCTTCACTCCTCATGTGTATGTTTCAGGTGGTGTCATCGGTGGGTGGCTACTCTCTGCACCAGATGCAGGGCGACAAGCAGCACGGAGTGAGCCGCAGCGGCTATCTGCTCAAGAAGTCGGAGGGCAAGGTGCGGCGCGTGTGGCAGAAGCGCCGTTGCCGAGTCACGGCGGAGGGCTTCCTCGACATCTTCCACGCCGACGAGAACAAGACCCCCGCGAGGGTCAACCTCCTCACATGCCAAATTAAAGTTGCCGCTGAAGATAAGCGGGCATTTGATCTAGTCTCATGTGAGTATTCACTCTTTTTTACCGACTTACCAAAAGGGAGGAGGTTCTATGTTCGACTTAATGTTTTTTTTTGTTTTTATGTGTATGTTTGCCGATATGTCCGTCAATAGTGGACCGATCTTGAAAATTCTTGTTTTGTTTGAAAGAGTATGTTCCGAAATTGGTCCCATTTTAAATTGGTGAAGATCTTCGAAGATATACAACAGAACTATTCAATAAATAACGGCAAATCTCTCGGAACTGCTGCAATCGCATGTCTGTTTATTGTTTATACCATTTCAAAACATAACATCACGCCAGCACGCTCTTAAGGGGTACTCAGATATCTCATTTGACCGGTTATGTTCAAGTTTCATGATATTCTGGTAATCTATTCTGGTGTTATAGGAAGCTTACCAAACAAATTGCCTAATAGGTAGAACTAAAAAGTGAAAAATAAAAAATTCTATTTTAACAAAAAAATACTACCGACTTCCAAGTAAGAAAACTACAAAGTGCAAAATAACTTTATTTTTGGAAGTCGGTGTCCATAACGAAAAAAAATGGTACCCCTACGAAAGACACCGTAGTATTTTTTTGTAAAAATGTTTTTTATATAAGATAGTCTGTAGTAGCAAGTAAAATTGTGTTTAATGTTTGTTAAACGTATTCTCTGAAAGTATTCAATGATCAGCCGAGAGCTGCGCTGTCGTTGAGTGCTATAAGGCTACTTTTTCTCTAAAAAGTACAATGTTTCTGAGGTATACGCCACATGAGCGAACCCGCGGTGAAAAACAAGTTGTTCATACTTCGATAGTTTTGCTCTCAAAGATTAACGTTATTAGTTTGAGCTACTTAGAAACTTTTGCAGCGAACTAAAGTTGAGGCTTTGATTCCATATGGGGTGAAACTTTAACGAGTTAGACAACTTTCATTTAATATTTATGATGCAACAACTCGTCCAATTATGGGCCGTAATTACTGGCATCTCTTTGAAACTATTGTTAAGCAACTTCGACCTAGCTGGCCTGAAGAATCGAAGTAAAATATTATCAATCTTCTTAGCAAAAAATGTTTGTTTCTTTATATGTTCGTAAAAGTTAAATCTCCGGTCTGATCCGGTTGCTTAATGCTCTTACTGATAAAAAGAAACACTAACTTCTGTTTTGTAGACATAGGCTACATTTTACCCCGAAAAAAATTCACGGTTGCTTTTAGAATAGACCACGAAGATAGAACGCAAAGAAAAAGCGACCTAACAATACTATTAATCTTCAATTCACAGACAACCGAACATACCACTTTCAAGCCGAAGACGAGAACGAGCAGCGAGCGTGGACATCAGTCCTCGTCAACTGCAAGGAGGGCGCTTTAATGAGGGCCTTCCACCAACAGGCGGGCGAGAGCAATGACTCCGGCCACTCGTTGTTGGACCTGCAGCGGTCCATCATACGCGCTGTCAGGGCCATGCCCGGGAACCAAGTGTGTGCGGACTGTGGATCTACTAATGGTACGTTTTAATTATTTACCATATGTCATCAAACGGCAACGAGGGTCCCGGAAAATGTCCGGTGAAACTGCGGTAGACCCGAAAAGGCGCAGATTGTGGCGAAGATGGCAGACGAGCTTGACACCGCAATTTCCCAAAACCGTGAGGAATAAAAGAAAAAATATATTTACAAACAAATATACATACATACAAGATACGCAATTTACAAACACATACATACATACAGCGAAAAACATAACCCTTCCTTGGCAGTCGGGTAAAAGGGCAGACATTTGCCCTGCTGTGGGACAGAACAAGTTAAAAATAAATATAATAATAATTTCACCCTCGTATTCCGTAAGTCTCCTTTCCTCGTATTAAGGGACTAAGTAGGTTCGCCCACTTTCCGCCAATCATTTTGGCATCAAATGGTCATAAATCCAGACTGCTAGTCAGATATTTACTTTAACCAACCCAGGTTTTTGTTTTTAAAGCCTTTTTTGCTGTAAAGGTAGATTTCGAGATGACTGTCTAGATTCTAGAGATTGTCTAGAACCCTACGTTGTTATGTAAATCATACAACAAACTTGTGACTAATATAATAAGTCTTATTTTAGAACGCCAGAAGATGAGATAATTTATTTGACATAAAACATAGCAGTTTACCTACTGTGCTAAGAATTACACATACTCGTACTAACAATGCAAGCAACAACCGTATGTTATACTGGAGCTATTTTAGAAAAAGATAAATTATTCTATTTGATTTTTTTGCAAAAAATAACGAATTATTTGCACGCTAATGCTGATATTGTCACTTCCTATCCTTGATCAACGTGACATTGAATACATAGAGGACTTCCATCCCTTGTAGATACTGTTATTTCGTAACACCACAAATTATAATCAGTTTTTTTTTAGGTATGAATGATCGAATATTTCCTCTAGTGATTAACACAAAGGATGAGTCATTTTTCCATATAAGTCCGCGAAAAAGCTGACCAAGTTTGGCAACAATTGTCCACGAGAAACAGTATTGATTGCTACTAAAATTGTAAATTTGAAAACCTCAAAGTCGATAAGTTTTGATGTGATAGTTATGTTTGTGTTAATTAAATAAGCATTCGACGTCAGCAATTACGATAGTCGAAATGTAAGGGATTGATCACGTGATTTTTCGATAGGTACCGCTTGTCAATCCCATACAATTTTGCCTTTTTGACAATCGCTATCGCCAAGCTTTTGATTATAGAATTTCACTTGTCTAGGGCCTCAGGGGTCACCTATAACTATCATTCACGCTCCGTTTTTTTAGGGTTCCGTAGCCAAATGGCAAAAGCGGAACTCTTATGGATTTGTCATGTCTGCCTGTCTTGTCAGTCCGTCCGTATGTCACAGCCACTTTTTTCCGAAACTATAAGAACTATGCTGTTGAAACTTGGTAAGTAGATGTATTCTGTGAACCGCATTAAGATTTTCACACAAAAATAGAAAAAAAAAACAAAAAATTTTGGGGTTCCCCATACTTAGAACTGAAACTCAAATTTTTTTAGAGGTTTCTACTATATTTTTTTTCTAAACTGAATAGTTTGCGCGAGACACTGCCAAAGTGGTAAAATGTGTGTCCAACCGCAATTTACCAACTACGGAACCCTTCGTGCGCTAGTCCGACTCGCACTTGGCCGGATTTTTTTAAATATGACCGTCGCGGTACAAAGCCACCTACCGAAGGGCACCCCCCTTTACGAGGGCTTTACGTCGTCACGAGTATTACTTTGTTAAAATTTAAATCATCATCATTATTTTCATTTTAGCCGAAAGACGTCCACTGCTGGACATAGGCCTTAAAAGGAGAGGGGGTGGAAGGGCTTTACGTCGTCACACTCGTCACGAGTATTACTTTGTTTAAATTTAAATAATAAACATAAATACGTAAAACAATATCAAGGCATTAAAGACAAAACGCGTGATAAATGATTAAATTACGTACTAAAGTAGCACAAGTGTATATTCTACTGTTTACTTGAGGCCCGCACAAAATAGGTCGGTGGTTTGTCGTTTGGTGACCCCTGGCGTAGACCATGGCTTGGATGAGGATGTACGGTATTTATAGACGGAGATTTGAACGTTTCCATGGGATCATCGATTCTGGTAAAAGCTGGTTAATAATACATTACCCTAAGTTAATTAATTTTATTATACTTATCTTCATTCCAGACCCAACCTGGCTATCAACAAACTTCGGCGTAATCGTCTGCATAGAGTGCTCAGGCAGTCACCGAGAGCTAGGCGTGCACATATCTCGCATACAATCGCTGACTCTAGACCGGTTGAGTACGTCACAACTGTTGCTGGCAAGGCACATGGGCAACCAGATGTTCAACGAGGTTATGGAGAACACGCTTGATGACAGGGACAAGCTTACGGCTGAGAGTTCTATGTAAGTTTTTGTGCTGATGAAGAACAATGTTATGTATGGTGAAAGAACAAAGTCAGGGTTTGTAACCATGTATTTTGTTTCCTCTAAATCCTAAGAAAAATACATATTCTTGCACAGTTTATGGCTGCTTTTTCGTTCTTGAATATGTTGGTTAAAGCCCATATATCGATTAACAACCGTTGCTTCCGAATCATTTGATTATTTCAGAGAAAGAATGACCTAAAACTTGTCAAACAAAACGATAAATTTTGAACCCTTGGTCACGGGTTCCCAGCGCTAACAAAGAAATTTTGGTTCAAATAAATGTCACTAGATGGCGCGATACGCATCGATTTCTTATTGAGTTTTGTGTAAAATTAACATTTTCTAGAATTCATCATAAAAATTGTATGTTCTTGTTTGACCACATCATCGCTTACCATCAGGTGAGATAGTGGTCAAGCGCGATCCTATAACAGATAAAAAATAAAATAAAATATAGGGCTCTTAATTCACTTTACAAAATTTATTTGAACGGATCATTTAAAATTGCCAATCGTTTTTTAAATTTGTATTGTAACATATTTTGGCACAATGAAACTGTAAAAATGTGCAAAAAAAATACTATAAACCAAGTCGTCACTGTATTTAAAGAAAAAATAGTCACGAGCCGAGAAAACCCTCTTACTTGCAAGTAGCTGCTAACACCTTCTATAGCCGTGGAACGGAACCGAACGCGATTGAAGTACTTATAAAAATAATCAGTCTGATCAGACGAAAAACGCTAGTTACGTTGGCACGGTTTCTTTGTATGGGATGAGGCATCTGTATGCCAGTATTATATTATCTGTGACTTGGCATATGAAACCGAGCGTTTAAAGTTCAGTGAGCGTTAAAAAATGTCGTGTTAGAAAAATATCCGTGCAAACGTGGGTTAAGAGCGCGGCGAACGGAGCTCGCAAATGCAATTCGAGACGAGTGAAGAATTCGTTCATAGTATTGCTATCTCGCTTTGCACACACACGCGGTGTGCCGTGCGCAGCCGTGTGTGTGCGAGTAGATAGGCTTCCGGAAAGCCGGCCAACGCGAACTGCGCCGGCGTTCTTTTGTCTTATTTATGTAGGTAACTATGCCTTTTACGAAACCTCAAATATGTATTGTCATAATAAATAATGAATGCAAGTAAAATAATACAAATGTTACTTAGGCAAAGTATTAGTACAAGACAAATATTCCAATAATTTATGCCTATTTACGCATAAGTAGGTACAGACAAATAACAGCGCTCTGATCTAAGAATATTAAAAATAAAAACAAGAATTTCGTATAAACATTTATTTAGTTATGTTTTACTTTATAGATCATCATTCATCTATTTAAAAAATATAAATCAAAACGTGATAAAGTCGTGTAGGGTGACCATAAATATTATCGACTGAACGAAATACAATAATGATAATCAGAAAACATTTTTACGCACGCTTTTTAGTTTATATGTATTATTGTACATTACGTAGGTAAAGAAAAAAAAAAGTTTATATTCTGCCTCTGATAGGCAGATTTCTAGGTAAACGGGGATCTATTAATTCAGGCAATATACATTTAAAATAAAACTCTTCTAATTTTAAGACTATTGAATTCCAAAATTCGTTGTCTTTTTCATTTTTTTCATATGCCAGTCCTTTAGGCGTCCATATTATAAAAATACAGTATTTGCGGTTTGTTATTTGCAATTGTCCTTGTATCCGGTAAAAATAGTAACTTATTGTATTATATCATTGGGATATAGGTACTTACTGTGAGAAACATCCCAACGCTCGGAGTCCATGTCGGCAACCAAACCAAATCGTAAATAATAAAGTCCGTAAACAACGCAAAGTTCGTAAGAAAGTAGATTACTCAATATCAAAGTTCAAATCACAAGGCAAATCTAAATCCAAGTTCATAGCTTAGGTCAATAGTGTCAGAAATATTACAATAAGTACTTAGAAAATAAATAAATACGCACGAGCAGCACAGTAAAGTAATCGTCTAACACTGACAACAAACCACAAAAAAAGTTAATTAAAAAAATCAAAAAACCCGACTGCTTGAAAAGCGAACTAAAAAGACGTAAACAAGGAGAAAATCATGCTGTGCTGTCGGAGGATACATCTTCGCGAGCTGGCTGACCAAAACCAGACGTATCCTCCGACTGCACAGCAGATTTTCTCCTTGTTTACGTCTTTTTAGTTCGCTTTTCAAGCAGTCGGGTTTTTTGATTTATTTAATTAACTTTTTTTATTTATAACTTTTTGGTTATTTTTTTTTTCGAATCAGGTACATTTAAACATATAAGTGTTATATATTTTTGAAATCACCTCTTAAAATCCTTTATTTTGATACCCCACACGATAGGTGTAGAAGAAAAAAAAAATTTGGGCCCCCACAATATGGCGCCCAAGAACCGCTATTTTCCTATTTGCCAATTTTTATGTAGCCAGTGACACTCGACCATCCATCAAAATCGGCCCACGCGTTTGGTTTCTAGAACGCCACATAGGAACAAACATACATACATACATACTTACATACATACATAGACTATACATAAATAGACTGATAAACACATTACCCTCCTTCGGCAGTCGGGTAAAAAATATACAATACAACAAACAGTAAACAACCCCGAAGTGCCCCGAACAAAAGCCGTACGAGCGATACCTACTCAACCGTATGAAGCACGACTACACACACATTGACATGACGTGCTCGACGCGACAGCAATACTAGCTATTGAAAATGTATGATTATTTTTATGTGTTCCGTAATACCAAAAATGATGAATGAAAACTTAATGTTTTTTTAATTTTTTTTTCGATAATTTGTTTCTTGATAATATGAGCTATGTTATAGCGTTGACAATTTTATAGATATTGTTTTTTTAAGATAGAAAAATCAATAAGAAAACATGTCATTTACGCTGTAAAAATGTACGAAATGGAATTCGCTTAAACTTCATTTTAGGTAAGTATTTTGAAAAAAAAAAAGACGTAGGAACCTAGATAAATACTGTCTGAATCCGAATATTAGCATAATTTGGTGGAAATATGCTCAACTTACAAATGATTTAGGTATTACGTTTGTAAGGACAATTCATGCTTCGCCGCGCCCTTAAGAGGCAACTTTCTTCGATGATCGAAATTTTAGTCGATGATCTTTATAAATCATTAAAATCCTCATATTAGTTTACATACTAACAAATGTATCAATTTTTCAGGGAAGACCGTCTCCGGTTTATCCGCGAGAAGTATGTATACCGCGCATTCGCGGCGCAGACGTGCTGCGACGCGGCCGAGCGCCTTTCAGAAGTGGAGCACGCCGTCAACAACGGACATCTGCAGAACTTGCTGCAGGCGTATGCTGAGGGAGCCGACCTGGCTGCGGCGCTGCCTGGCTCGGTTAGTACTAACTGCATAATATTTGTATTTATATAGTGCATCAGTGAACAAATGCTCTCAAACCGGTGAAGGAAAAAGATTGTGAGGAAACCGACATTTCCTATAACCAAAAATTCAAAGGCACATGACATCAATCCGTAATGGGACTGCGCGGTGTATTACAGCCCATTCGTTCTGAGACATTATAGACTGATGATAGTGCTGTAGCGAAGTTTGCAGGTATAATCCCCGGCATGTAACTTGGCAAGGTTTTGGCGTATAGAACGCGATTGGTCAGTCGATCTTTGTGTCAACTGGCTAACCAATCACGCGCTCGGAACGGTGCTAAACGTTCCCCGCGTCTCGCTTGGTAATCAAAGAGACCTTAAAATTACTTGTACGCATCGAACGACTCTTGCCAAGTTACGTGCCGACAACTATATGCTGTGTGTAAAGTAGATTGGGTGGTTTTTATGCGCGTTGCACAAAGGTCCACTTATGATCAAACACCAGAACGAAAAAACTAAGAACAAACTATGATATTGGACGAATATTAGATGAAGAATAAATCCAATAAAACTACGTGAAATCCTTTTGATGTCACATAATTTTACTTTTGGCTTAGGTTCACCATCTGTAAACTCTTGCCTATTTACACTAACCAAAAATCATTTTTCCAGGACCTCGGCGAAACATCACTCCACCTAGCAATATCACGGGAACTAGGCGACGGTTCCTCTCTACACATAGTTGATTTTCTAGTCCAAAATGGTGGCTCAACAATCTTAGACAAGCCCAACTCTCAGGGCATGACTGCCTTGCACTTGTGTGCGGCCACCGACAGAACTGAACCCATGAAGTTATTGCTCAAAGCGGGGGCTGACTCCACCATCAAGGATTCCAGTGGAAGGACCGCCTTGCAAATCGCGAGGCAATATGGGCACCTTGGGTGTTTAGAGTTGGTAAGTAAAGCTATTCAGCTAATGTGTAATATACCGTGTATCCGTACGCTTTATATTATTTGTGTTAATTATGTAGGGTCAAGTTAAATTAGTTAGCGAAACTTTACGATGTAATATAAAATTGATGAAGTATCAAGCGTTGTGGGAAATATGAGTTGAGAGATACTAATTACAATACTCGCCAAACTTCTTGGCCGCCCTGAAGTTGGCTACAATCGCTGCGCAGTAGTAAATCTCATACAAAAATAGCACCGCGCTGTGCCTTGCGCATCGGAAAGCCAACTTCAGGCTGGCCAAGAAATTTTGGCGAGGACATATGTGAAGAACGAAAAAAAAAAGTTTTCTAACACTGGTTGCGGTCATAGATCCTGTTGTGACAAAAAAATCAGTATTTCAACCGCTGCAAAGTTTAATTGACCTCAAGGGTTATCTAATTGTATCAGAATATTGTTTTATGGGAGTGTTGTTTTTCAGTTGGAAAATGTCGATAAACGAGAGAAGAGTATATTCGAGAATATCAACATAGACTGGAATTTGTCACATGACGACGGTTCAACAGATTTCTCTGACGACGACACAGTTATAGACGAAAGAGTAAGTACTAATGTATGTCAGTATTGGTAGTGATCAATACTTGTTCCTTCCCAGTGTGTGAAGTTGACCTCCCGTTCTTGTATTTTCTGTGAGCCCAAAATTTTGAACCTTAAAAGCTTACTATATGACTTTTGATAACTCGTATTGTCCCCAATCTATAGTCTCTTTTGTATTGTAAATGTCGTATACATACATACATAAACTCACGCCTATTTCTCATGGGGGTAGGCAGAAACTACGGAACGCCACCTGCTACGATCCTTACATAGGTACTTCTTTTGCTTCACTCACATTCATACATCTAGTCATACAAGCACGCCGGTTATGAGTACTGCGTACCTGGCCTTTTTGAAGAACATCACCAATAAGGTCTATGTATGTTTTTCTATACTTCATAAAAGATAGTTTGATCTCTGCGACAGCTGTCAGTATCAATAACAATAACGTATACGTCAGTTTGACATATGTCGCAGAGATCAAGCTATCTTTTATGAAGTATAGGGCGTCCCCCCCCGGCGGTTCCTACTAAAAGTACATCTGTCTAACCCTTTGGGGAATACAGGCGTGATGTTATGATATTATGAAAGAAAGAATGAAAAAGATAGCATCATCATCGTCATTGTGGATTATCTCACACTGAGGCGCACCGCGACGATGCTTGTAGACGCGCACTTGCGCAGTAATGTTCGCAATTCACGAGGCGCTACAAGGTCTCTTGCACGCCGTGTCTACGCCGAAACGGCGACGCCACGGAGCTTATTCGAATTTTCACACTAAGTTTTAATTGTTATGTAATAAATAATGTTCTATTTTACATCGCTATCTTGAAAAGTACACGCCTCTTCTACGTGTGGGCTGACCTAACTTTCATAAATGTTTATCTAAGACGATTTTGTTTAAATTCTGTAGCAAAACGGCAGCTTAACTCCTGAGAAGAAGTGTCCCCGTTCACGACCACCCTCATACGCGGGCGGCGCTGTACTAAGTGCGACAGAGAGGTGTCCTCCCGCCGGAGACTCGCCCGTGCTGCGCTCGCGCTCCTCTACGTGCGACTCGCTGCACCACGCGCCCCCCACTCCCACCACGCTACCTAGGAAACCTAACGTCTGTGAGTATTGTGTTTAGTTTTCTATATGGGCATAAGCTGTACGGGAATTTTAGAGATAAGAACATCCAGTTAGATATGGTTAAAACTGGTGTAGACGCTGCGCAAGCGCCGCGTGCACTTGGTTGGTTCGAAATTAAAGTTTTTTTTTTTTTTTTTTTTTTACTATGTATAGGCCTGTGTTTGACTACAATCTCACCGCAAAGTTAACTCTGCATTAGCGCCATCGCATCATCGTCGATAGTTTCGACAAAATGCCTACACTATACTCATCCTTATGTTTACGGGGTAGAACTCAAAATCGGTTGAACGGACTGTAAAAAGATTTGGAAACATGTCTAATGTTATTTTTAAATAAACAATTAAACTTTATTATTAAATAAACTTTATTATTTCAAATGGAGTTTAGATGTAAAAGAATTAGGGCAACAATCCATGATTTACAGTACATATTTCCATATGTATTCACGAGTATAAGTTGTATTACAGACAACATCGGCAGCCTGAAGAAGCGCGCGGCGCCCCTCCCGCCCGCCGTGTCGCTGTCGCAGCACTCGCAGCACTCGCAGCACTCGCAGCCGCCGCACGTGCGCTCCACGCCTTCACCGTCTGCGGACAGTGCGCGCTCACTGCACGGTATGATAAATACAAATTCTGTCACCCGCGGCTTCATTCACGTCAACTGGCTACCTAGCTACCCACCTAGTCTACCTACCCTAGCCTACATACCTACCTACACTACATGCCCTCCTACGCTACCCTACATACAAGATTGATACGTAGCTTTAACCATTAAGCTCTCAAAAGGAATACATTTTCCCTGTTTTACAACATTTTTCATTGATGCTCCGCTCCTATTGGTCGTAGCGTGATGTTATATAGCCTATAGCCTCGATAAATGGGTTAACCAACAAAAAAGTTTTTTTTTTAGTCCGTTTGGTAATTCCCGAGATTAGTGCGTTTAAACAAACAAACAATCAAAATCTTCCGCTTTATTATATTAGTTAACGATCAACTTACAAAAACTTTGAAGACCTTATCTCGTCAAACCACAGAACAAAAAAACGCCTCAGCTTTAGACGGTGCAAATGGCGACGTCAAAATGAGCTATTTCAAGTAGAATGTAATGTCGCAAAATCCAAAAGAAATTATAGTGACAAAGAAAATTTCGTAGCGGTTTTGTTTTTATCTGATATTGTGATACAGTTTGCGAATACATTATTTTGTCAGCCATAATATAGCTAGATCCAGATCCGCTTTAGACTGACAGAGCAGCCTCGCGAAGTCACCTCTTATGGGCAAAATCAGTTGATAGTTGTGGACATGCATGCTTGGGTGGTCTGCTCCCGGTTATTGAAGTAACCTGTCCAGTATCAATCATGTTAGCACAAGCAAATAGGAGGTGTCCAATAATTTAGTTTTCCTAATAAATAATGAGTGCACTAGCACTAATATTATGTTATCAAAGGTGATCGTGAACTTTTTGGGGACGTGATAGATTATTACGTTATCATATTATGTGTATCTTATCCGAATTATGCCATATTCATATCTATGTAAAGGACAGTAATTTTATTTTTTCAATTCATGTTTCATTTCACATTCACTCACTCATTATTTGTTATTGAAAAACCAACTTTTTTTCCAGCTTGATGAGATTTTGATTGATTGTTCTTTTGTCTTACTACAAAAATTATAATAGTCAAGTAACACTAGAAAGATGATTTTGTTGTCCTTATTGGCGGTTTTTAACCGCCAATACTTCGGGTTGTTTCAAAATCTGTAGGTGGATTTACAGGTCAAGCAAGTTGATTCATGATCCTTTCAGAAATGTTGCTAATACATTTAAGCTAAATTGGGCCTTATTATATTAGAATTTCTGTAGAAAAATTTGCTTGTGAATTAACGACAATGTTAATTCTGGTCACGAATTAACTTTGTCGACCGTACTTTTCAGAAATCATCGTAGGTTTGCTTTAGGGCTTTCGTGTCTAGTATAAATTTCATTCGATAGTCAAGATTCGAACAACATATTTAATCAATGTAATAAGTATCGAAATATGAAAACAATGCGTTGGTTGTCCGCATAGGTGCTTATCGAAGTAACATTACATCAAAATTGTGCGTCGATGCCAAACAAGAATCGCAGTTGCAGTAACGTGATCGGCGGTGTATAATATTCACAACGGATCTTTGTGTCTCTGAATTGGCTGCAAGACCCTGCGCAGTACCTATTTTTGTGCCAATGTTGTAAGTGAAGATAGCCATATATAACTGTCCCTTTCACTCGCTTATGTTTGTCGCATCATCCTATCTCGCTTACTCTATGCAGTTAAAATATTTCTTGCGCAATAGTTGACACAAAGATCCGCTGTGAATATTATAATAAAATTCGAACTAAGAGGTTTGGTACCGGTAGGGTGTTCCTTTACATTATCAGCACTTTCAAAGAAAGATTAACATATATGCCGTCCTGTCTCCACTCTCCACAGTAGTAGGCGGCGTGCAAGCGAAGCCCCGTCCGGCGCAGCCCCCGCCGACGCCCCCGCCGGCCGCCCTGCACAACGGCGCGCACCACCGCGACGAGCCCACGCCGCCGCCACGGAAGGTATGCACGGTGCCTTACTTCTATTGTTGATATTCATGCTAGGGCGTGGGATGGAATCATGGGAGATCTTTATCTTGGGTGTAAGTTATGTAGGTAGTCGATATGGCTTATAGAGCAGAATGTTACAGAAAAAATACTTTGAATTGCCTATTAGAATGTACTACCTCAATGTCATGTTCAGAACTGGGGGGTGACCATAAGCTCTTAGAGTAAGGTTATTTTGAGTGTGTGTAAGGGACAGATGTATACGACTTGTATACATCTCGATCTCAAAATAACCTTACTCTAGAGCTTATGGTCACCCCCCTGTTCTGACTTTGCGTCATCCAGCGTCATTACCTCGTCAAGGATCAGGGACGGGAAGAATATTACTTCATACACTTTTTCATGAATTTGTTCACATAAATTTGCCGGGTTTTCGATAGACCAGCTTGAACTATTTCGGAATATACTTTAGGGTAAACAGAGGAACTTGAGTAGGAACTATGTAGATTAGGCTGTGTCAGTTGACTACTTACAAAACTTACAGAGGTTAAAAATAAGGGAAGGGTATGAGAAGGACATAATAATATTTAAGTTTGTGACGCTTTTGAATCAATTTATTTAAAAAACTTGGCATCCAGCAGTATATACCGTAAAAAATATATCATTTAAATCCTATGGCGTGTCGAGCCGGTACATGAAATAGTATCGAATTTAAAAAAAAAAAAAAAAAACTCCAAAAAAATAAACGGACTTCCAAAGCAAAACACTAAAAAGTGCAAAAATGACTTTCGTTTCGGCAGTCGGTGTTGCAAAATGATAAAACAAGAGTTACCAAATACACCGACTATTTCATGTCTATTATTATCTTTACAAATCGATACTGTTTCATGTACCGGATCGACCCTCAACAGTGAGTATATGAAAAAAATATTGATTACAAAAGCGTGACACAATCATTTACCAACTGTTTCGGAACTTGTAAAAAAAGATTGTACATACATCTTATAGCTAAGGTAAAAAAAAATACTAATAAAAATAAAATGATAGCGACTAACATAATATTCAAATAGTACAGAGTTATATTTGTTTTTGCTACAGAAGAAAAATAGATTGCACCTGGAAAAGACCGTGAAAGCGAAACTGAAAAGGGTAACGATCGACAGACAGAGAACTTAGTGTACTTACTCGCTTACCCTTGTTTGATTTACGCCCTTACATTGTTATTAATAATTGTTTTAATTATATTTTATTGTCAAGAGAACACCGACAAAATCGTAAACGTGCAGTACTAAAAAATCACGAATAATTTCACACACAGTGATCCGCAAAATTGTGCACGCTATTTTAGCTTTTATATTCAAGGAAGAAGTTTTCATTATCGCTTGATAGCCTACACCATTTTGTATTTTTTTGGTTCGCGGCTTTGACTCCTCTCTGTTGGCAAATTGAGGGATCTCCACATTTGGCAATACAAGACTCTTGGCAATCGGTTCCTACCTGCACCATAAACTATGCATTTTATGCCAATTATGTGTATTTTATGGATTTTAATTTCGTCCTCACTGCATGCCGTATTAATCTAACAGCTTTCAGCTTTCTTGTATTTTAATAAATATCCCGTGCGTTTTAAATCCTCCTTCATAGAAATAGATATTCTATGTAGATGTTTTATTTATTAGGAACCACCCATAACATTTAGAACATCTAATATAATTTTTAAAGTTTATTTTTTATTCCTATTAATATTTTAAACCAACTCCTAATAAAGTGTGGAACATGTTCTGCATGATGTCAAAGCAACACTAATTTATTATTAAATGCATCTTATTATTATTTTTATAAAAAAATACCTAGAATAGATATTAAACTAGACAAGATTCCTACTTTTTTTTTTGCATTTTTTTAAGTGCAAATTAGACAAATTTTCAAAATCCTTAGGACTTTCTTAAAGCTTAGCTGTTAGTCTTTGTTCCATAAAAATACTTTCCTTATACTAAGACTATGTTACACGTTTCCAGGAATGTTCTAGTCAAGACTCGTCATTGGAGCTGTGCGACATGACGGAATCGTGTTTGGACGACAGTCGGCTGCAGTCGGCGTTGTCGTGCGACAGCTCGCGGTCGCGTGAACGATCGCGGCGGAGTGATAGTCGCTCGCTTGACGTGTCGGATACGTCCAGTGTGCACTCGCGATCGCCCTCGGCGTCTATCACTATGGTAAGTTATAGCAGTGTGGTCTGTGGCGTCGCTCCCGTCAAATGCCAGAGTAGGCATTTGACGGGAGCGAAGCCACATATATTAATAAATAAAACCTACCTTACCTACCCTACCCTACCTTACCTTACCTACCTACCTACCTATCTACCCTACCCTATCTACACTAACCTAACTACCCTACCCTACATTACTTATCATACCTACCTATTCTATTTTTTTTTTTCTTTTATAAAAACCTTCAAACACAACAAAAAAATTATGAGTAATATGTATAGATATACTCTATTGTACACAATAAACAAAAATAAAAAAATGTGCATAATATCCAGATATTGTGCACATTTTTTTTTATTTTTGTTCCATTAGACCTAGGTCTCTAGAATTTTTTTTTTTGTGTAATACCGGATTGGACGTTATCTCTAATTTCACTGTCACTTAGGCTTGGGGCTAATTATGACGCCAGTACCGACGCCATTGTTATAAAAGATTTGTTTCATCTAAGTAATAATCGACTTTCAAGGGTCAGTGACATAGATGATTGCTTCACCCCATCGTGATTGTGGTATAACAACTAATCATTATTTCAGATGGGAGGGCTACGACGGTGTCGCGCACTATATGATTGCTCAGCAGACAACGAAGACGAGCTATCATTCCGCGAGGGTGAAGTCATAGTTGTGATCAACGAACGCACTGAAGACGACAATTGGATGGAGGGGCAGGTGGAAGGCACCAGCCGGCGTGGCATGTTCCCCGTCTCATTCGTGCACATGCTCCCCGACTAAGGCAGACAGGGACGCAACATCTGGCAGCCATGGAACGTAGGTCAACACCCATGTTCGTAAAAAACCTGTGTTAAATCTAGTAACCACATATTACGTCAGCAGCCGCAGCAATGCAAGCTTGACATTGTATTCCTGCTTACAAGCTGTACCCAAGGCCATACAACTGACAAGTTCAAAAGTTCCAGTCAGTCTGGGATTGTATTCAAATGTCTATTGAGCTCCGTGTCTACGACACACAATAAATTCTTAATGTATTGTATATTCGTCTATTAATGGTAATGAAAACCAAAAATATTGGTTATAGGGCTGGATTGTATCGATGAGTCTGACTGAATGGATTATGTGTTCAAAATTACTAAAAAACACCATTGTAAAGCGATCTTCTAAGTGTTACGAATTTCAACTATAAATACTTTACTTGGGATATCTGGCCTAAGGCTTGAATTTTGTTTGTACAGCTACGAGCTTATTTATTCTAGTATTTTATACCTTTACAGTTCGGTACACGGCATAAACACACGTTAATGTTATAAAACAGTTATGTTGAAGCAGCTAATCGGTCAACGTTAGTTATTTTTACGACGTTAACAACTCTATAGGGTGTTCAGTACAAAGATATAAAATTAACTAGATAACGCAAGCCCCTCCATCTGTATGAAAACCAAGCGTGCTACTTTTTCAGACACAATTTAAAAACAAATTTACTTACCAATGAAAGAAATCATTTGCCAATGCCTCGGTCAACTTTTTCTACACAGTCTTTACAGCTCAATATGGCATAAAAAGGCATTTTATAGATTTCCGGTGCCTATAATGCTAAATGAAAAGCTCAAATTACGATAATTGATCGTAATTTTACTCCGTTTTTTGACACGCGAAGTACATACAATCGCGTCATCTAGTTAGATTTATATCTGTGGTTCAGTATTATACTACTGTTTATAACATGTATGTCATTGTTATTATACACGGATTTCATACTCAAAAATTTTAACCATTCCACATTTGGACAGTTGTCTATGTACACAGTATACTGTCATTATTGAGATGTTACAATAGGTTCACTACGTGTTAGTTACTGCTTTAGCGTCGCTACGAATTTATAACACCAATATTGTAAGTTTTGCCAGTAGACCGTCCGTCCCGATGCGGATTTTTTACTTATTTTTTTATTAACATTCATAAATATTTTCAAAAACTTCTGTATGAGCATTTTCTCTTAAAGTTTAATAGTTCCGAAAGCATTAGTTGGTATGTGACGTTTGCGAGAAGTCCAAGCTCAAGTGCACACTCTTTTATAATAATTCCGAAATATTTCTTAGTAAAAATTAAAAATTGGTGTTGTATATTGAGTAATTCTACTTGTTCATGTAGAATTTTAGCGTGATAAGCTAGTTTTTAAATATCAATATGGGAAATTGAAACGAATGCGCGTGGGCAGCCTTGAATTTAAAAATTTAGTTTCGACGTATCTTTTAGTTTGTTATAATGTGATATCCTATACTTCATAAAAGATAGCTTGATCTCTGCGACATATGTCAAACTGACGTTTAAGTTATTGTTACGTTATTGTTAGCCTGTCAAGCGCTATTGTTACTGTATTCATACTGACAGCTGTCGCAGAGATCAAGCCATCGTTTATGAAGTATAGCTTATAAAGTTTCAAATCGATTCTTAGCATTGGTGTCACGTGCATTAGAATATTAGTTTATACAGATTAATTTTATCTGCAATAGTACCATCTAGTTTGTTGAACTACAGTGTTAAAATAAAAATTTAATTCCATTTCTTTGTTGTTGTTGGTACTATCCAATTCGGTGTATAAATTAACAATCATTGCGTTAAAGATAACGTTCTATTTAACTGTCGTTTGTAAGCTCATAAAATGATAGTTTTGTAACACCAGTATTTCGCCTCGCGTAAACGAGGCAATAGATATGTGTTTAAAGCTCAGTTAGATTTGCCAAATATGTAAATGTGATGAGTAGTGAAAGAGATAGTATATATCAGCGACAAACTATCGGACCAGTGACTGTTTGTTGTCTAGTTTGTTCTAGTAGATGATATTGAGGTGTCTTAGATTGTTGGTGCATGCTGTCTATAGATATCGTGTTCTTACTGCGAGACTATAGGCCGGGAAATTTATTTATACTATATTTATGTATAGTCGTTTGAAAATCGAACGATCCATTCGGTATTTGTAAGCTAATTCATCAGCTGCCAGTTATTCAATATGGACCAAAGAAATTCTTTATAGTTGCTATACGAGGGTAATGTGCGCCTATGGTCTCCCAAGTGACGTTGAACACTGAAAATTGTTGTTACATGTTAAATTTTAACAATTTCCACATTTTAATAGACAAAGTGTCGTAATAGTAGCAATAGGTATTCGCGTTTGTAAGACGACGGAAGATAATTTAAGGAAATAAATGTAATTAATTAATTGTAAATTCTCATCATTTTCTCTTTGTTGCTTTCGAGCAGATACCATGTACTCACAACTACACATTCCCATATTTATAATCGTAGTTTTCTGTATATTAAGTTCTTAAACGATCACTTATATTCATAGGTAGTAATAGTGATACTGCTAATACCTATAATACGATATAGTTACCTACTACCGCGCGCGTTGCCATACATTAGTATTACCTAAAGTGAGCGTCACACATACATTTGATTACCCATATAATAACAATAATTTTAGAATTGTAAATCATATTTTGTGATCATATCCTCGCGTGCACAGTCCCACGTTTCAATCGCTTGATACGAAGTAGGTATCAAGGTTTTTTCGTACGAAGAAATCTGTGTAATTTGTGATGTTTATAATCGTTGCCATGAATGAATTTCGCATGTAGTTATAGCAACACTGCAGTCGTGTAAATAGATATTTTACCTATTAGTTCGTGTATTAAATGTGTAAAAGAATTATAAGTTATGTAATTATTTCGAGATATTATTTAAGTAAATGCTGAAATCTGTTTTATGTTCTTTCGTCTTATAATAAATTGTATTTATTTAATAATATATTGTGAAATCTAATTGTGATGAAATATTTTAATGCCATTTTAGCCTGTCACTACGTTACTTATTGAAAGTTATGTAACCAAATGATGCTAATAGCGTGTAAGATGTTTTATTCTTTATGGAGTTGTAGTTGAAATAGTTTTTTCTATTGTGTATTATGTGAACGAAATCTGTATGAATTTATTAATACATCACTTGGATGTCTATTTTGGATTTTATTTTGATTTGTGTAGGTCACCAACCAGTTCCCCAAATCTACTTAATATTTGGAACCTACTGTTTTTCGTTTTTTTAGACAGACTTCGGAAAAAAAGTAATTATTCGATTTGTAGTGTTTTGCTGAATATCTACTTAATTTAGCACAGTCTGGATTCGTCCCACGGAAAATTGCAACAAGCCCGCCCCCTAGTACCTACATGTAGGCGAGCCCCTTTTTAGGGTTCCGTACCCAAAGGGTAAAAAAGGGACCCTATTACTAAGACTCCACGGTCCGTCTGTCTGTCTTTCTGTCCGTCTGTCACCAGGGTGTATCTCATGAACCGTATCATGGTATAGGCAGTTGAAATTTTCACAGATGATATATATCTGTTGCCGCTAACAAATACTAAAAACAGCATTAAATTAATATTTAAGTGGGGCTCCCATACAACAAACTTGATTATTTTGCTGTTTTTTGCGATAATGGTACGGAACCCTTCGTGCGCGAGTCTGACTCGCACTTGGCCGGTTTTTTGAATGCATTGTACTTTTACCCTACCTACCTTAAACGACTTTGTTTTGAATGTCAGGATAATCGACAACGCCATCTCATCACAGACAGAAGGAACCAGTATACAACGCTATGTTCATTTTGGTCGGTGTTTTGTTTATGTTATGTAACAGAGATGGCGCTGTGTTCGCAACATATGGGATAATGAATTTTCTTCATAGTTTATTTTCGTTTATATTTCCGTTTTTAGGGTTCCGTAGCCAAATGGCAAAAAGGACCCTCGGAGGAAGGAGGTTCGTCATGTCTGTCTGTCCGTCCGTATGTCACAAGTCATTTTTTTTCGAAACTATAAGAACTATGCTGTTGAAACTTGGTAAGTAGATGTATTCTGTGAACCGCATTAAGATTTTCACACAAAAATAGAAAAACAACAATAAATGTTGGAGCTTCCCCATACTTAGAACTGAAACTCAAAATTGTTATTTCATCAAACCCATACGTGTGGGGTATCTATGGACAAGTCTTCAAAAATGATATTGAGGTTTCTAATATTTTTATTTTTCTAAACTGAATAGTTTGCGCGAGAGACACTTCAAAAGTGGTAAAATGTCCCTCCCCCCTCTGTAACTACTAAAATAAGAGAATGATAAAACTAAACTATGTCGTGGTGGCTCAGTGGCTAAGACCTCGCCTCTCGTGCTTGAGGTCGTGGGTTCAAATCCGGGCAGGTACCTATGTGACTTTTTCAAATTCATATGGACTTTCTAAGTTTATCTTGGACATCACAGGCAACGGTGAAGGAAAACATCGTGAGGAAACCTGGACTTATATAATTAATGTAAGTCTGAAACAGCCAAGTCAAGAGGCCTGTGGGGTCTCCCAGAGGCGGCTTAATTAACTCTGACACCAGAGGTGGCCACACCTCACACGAAGAGAAGAGAGAAGACCATGTAAACTTACACCGAAAATTGGTTTGAACGAGATCTAGAATCGTAAACCGCAATTTAACAAGTACGGAACCCTTCGTGCGCTAGTCCGACTCGCACTTGGCCGGTTTTTTACAACTTATTATCATATTCCGGTCAAAGATAAATCCAAAAACACAAATAGCATAAAAATTGGTCCAGCCGTTCTCGAGTTATAAGTGGTGTAACTAACACGACTTTGTTTTATATATAGAGAAAGAAGAAGAAAATAAATATTACATATTTCAATATAGATTGGCGGAAGTATAGTCCCCGCCAAACTTCATGGCTGGATCTATTCTGCCATCTCTTTGGGCATTAGTTATAGGTACAGTATGGAACTTGCCCATCATAAACACACCTAACAGAAAAAACAGTGATCATGTCATCATAAAAAAATACAACCGATTTTCACTTTTTAGTGGTTTTGATTTGGAAGTCGGTTGTATTTTTTTGTAGAAACGTTTTTCATGTAATTGGTAGCTAGATAAATCTGCTGCTGTATAGGCTTTTAACAGAAGATAAGATGTGGCTAAGAATAACGCGGTTGGAACTATTAGGCACCTCGCGCATTAGACCACGACCACGACCAGTGGCCGCAATGACCAGATTAACTAAAGAAACCATAAATACGTCGCGCACTTGGCCGCAACGGCCATCTGGCCGCAAACCGGGCCGGCATGAGTCGTGCCGGCCCGCATACGTAAGTTGGTCGCACGACAGGTCGTTACGACCAACTTACGTATAGTTTGCTATGATCGCTCGCGCACTAGATCTGCGACCGCAAATGCGGCCCGGCCGCGGCCAGCCATTCGCGGCGTAATTTACATGTTAAGGTATGGTATATTGGTTATGTTGCGAATTTCCAACGCAGGATGTATCTAATAACATCTTTTCTACATCAAGTACACGCACACAATTTCTATGTCCATACTCAAAGAGTATGTAACACTCCGTTTATCCATACTGTTCGAGCTTAGAACAACAACTGCAGCAGCTCGACAAATCGCCACTTTTGACTACCCGCAGGCCAACCGTAGCTTCTGCGACCACAACCACGACCAGTCGTGGTCGTGGCCGTCTAGTGCGCGAGGTGCCTAATAGTGGTTATTTTGATTGAACTTGTTCGAATATGTTCGAAATTGTTAATTACACAACATATTTAAATAAAGGTCAGCAAGCGTAAAATAGCCCAAAGTTCCTCTGAGGACGTCAGATTATTTGTAGATATTGTAATTTCAGAACGATCGATCAACTTTCGACAATTTTGACATTGACAGTAGTGACAGTGTCAATGTGTTTATTTTCTTGTTTACAAAACACACAATGACAATAAACTTTTAAACTTTATCATTAGAATGATTACGTAAAGAAATGTAAAATAGATGTATATATTAGTAGTATGTATATATAAGGTCATAATAATAGATAACCCAGCTCATAAATACTGAAATGAAAAACAAGAACCCATAACAAGTTATTCGCTCATCACCATATCACGAGATTCGTTAATAATATAATATAAATAGATACGGGTTTTGTGCCAAGCGAATCGTGTTTAAACTGCCTTAGATGTGATAAGCTTCGAGATAAAAGTCCATAATAAAGGTTTCCAGTGATTTTTAATTCAGTCGCGAAGGACAAGACAAGATGGGCAACCGTAAAAGAGTTTTTGATCTTTTGAGAACAATTAATGTTGCGTCGTAAGTATTTGTAATTGAGATATTTATTAGCCTACATGTCAATGAGGCGTAATGAAAATATTTTTAAGTAGTTATAAGTATAAACGCTAGTTTCAAAGTTATGTGTATCCTAAGCAAATGCACCTTATAGTCTAAAAAAAATCTTATTGTAGTTATTTTTATTAGTTTTTGATCATGTGATTTGTTTTGTATAATATTTGTTGTTTTCTAGGTGTCAGTGTCCAGCTCATGGAAATCGTGGGCACATTCATGTCTCAAATGCTACTCCTCAGAAAGATTATGCTTTTGAAGTAAGTATTATTAATTACTAGCTTCCGCTCGTGGCTCCGCCAGTGTTAAATTACTGAAATTGGTACTTCTAAACAAACAAAATATTTATAAGCTAGCTAGATAACTTTTTAGGGTTCCGTATCCAAAGGGTAAAAACGGGACCCTATTACTAAGACTATGCGATCCGATAAATATTTAAGTTGGGCTCCCATACAACAAATGTGATTGTTTTGCCGTTTTTTGCGATAGAGGTACGGAACCCTTTGTGCGCGAGTGCGACTCGCACTTGGCCAGTTTTTTAGCTTATGTGAGTTTCTGATGTAACTCCTATGAAGTTTCATCAAAATCCATTCAGTAGTTTTTGTACGAAAGAGTTACAAATATCCTTCAATCCACCCATACAAATACAAATGCAAAGGGCATTTATATTTTTTTTTATTCATTATTTCTTTATTTAACACCCTTCCGGACACAAATATCAGTGCAAACACAGGGAGATATATATACAGTAGAACCATGATAGACAAAAATCATATTACAGTTATAGCATCCACATACAAACAAGTAGGTTACAGAAAGTTTTTGTAACACAGGAATTGAATTATAAAAAACCGTCCAAGTGCGAGTCGGACTCGCACATGAAGGGTTCCGTTCCATTATCGCAAAACACTGCAAAAAAATCACGTTTGTTGTATGGGAGCCCCCCTTAATTTATTTTATTTTAATTTAATAATTATTATTTTTTGAAGTGAATATACAACTAAACATTCTGTGAATATTTCAAGCGTCTACCTGTTGCCGTTATTAATATCGAGCAAAAAACGGCCAAAAAATCACGTTTGTTGTATGGGAGCACCCATTAATTTATTTAATTTTTATTTAATAATAATTATTTTTTGAAGTAAATATACAACTAAACATTCTGTGAATATTTCAAGCGTATACCTGTTGCCGTTATTAATATCGAGCAAAAAACGGAAAAATATCACGTTTGTTGTATGGGAGCCCCCATTAATATTTATTTTATACTGTTTTTAGTATTTGTTGTTATAGCGGCAACAGAAATACATCATCTGTGAAAATTTCAACTATCTAGCTATCACGGTTCATGAGATACAGCCTGGTGACAGACGGACAGATAGACAGACATTCATTTTTATCTTCTAAGATATTCATTTTAATGATAATTATGTTGTAAAGTGCAATTTTGATCAACATGAAATGGACAACATATCTAAAGTATTTAATTGGATAAGGAATAATACTGCATAAAATAGCTTGATAGATAACCCATAATTTTTTGTAATATGTAAAAGATAAGAATGGTTATTGTGGGTTATCCTTAGGAGATAAACATATACCATCGCGAAGTTTTTGTCGATCTTTTTAAGATATACAATACCATAGTACATTTACACATAGTACATTTTACAAATATGTTTGTTACAACATCACATTACAAATATTTGAATTTTTTGGCTTTTCTCTACTATAATATTCATGAATACTACATATAAACCTGCCTCTTGCTCTATCTATTGCTGAAAACTGCATTAAAATCTGTTGTGCAGTTTGAAGATCTAAGTATACAAACAGCGGTAGCGACTTTGTTTTATACTATGTACAGATTATAGGTAATAGTAGGCTTCTTATAGTCACACAATCAATCTTCCTAGCCTTATCCAACTTTGTTGAGTCCGAATTCCAATCAAACTCAAAGCATTTATTTCTATTAAAACATTAGCAGTCAGTTTTTAATTGTCACGGTGTTGGTCAGTACAAAAAGTTGAAGATTGTTATAGAGAAGAACATGCAAGAAACTTTAGGGGCACTATTTTAAAACATGTTCTGTGTTACAAAAGTCATGCTTCTTGTTGCTTCTGTATGTGAGAACAATTTGAAAAAAAAAACTGTACAAAACAATTCAAAATGCAAAGACTAAAGTAACTCAGTGGCAGTTCGGTAAAGCTTCTGCTGCATCCGAAGAAGCTACTGAAAACCAATATTTTACATGGAATGACTGCCTATCTAACTTCCAGTAAGTAGGTTAAAATACATTATTATTATACCCTTTTCCAGTGGTGGCTCAGTGGTAACGGCCGTGACTTACAAGTTGCAGGTCGTGGTTTCGAACCCAGGCAGGCGCTTTACTTTGTGAAAATTATTTTATCACCACTGCTTTTAAAACGGTGAAGGAAAACATCGTGAGGAAACCGGCAAGTCTTAGAACCAAAAATTCGAAGACAAGTGTCATGTCATCCACCAATATGCACGGCTTGTCTTAGGACCAAAAATTCGAAGACATGTGAAATCCACCAACATGCACGAAGCCCGCGTGGTGCAATACGGCCCATTCCCTCTCACAGAGAGAAGGCAAGCACGCACAACGGACCAAATTCGAGTCTAAGTGCGGCAAATAGGTCCATCTATCCTATCATAGCCAATTGCAAGACTGATGTCAGATTCTTCGGACTACCCATGAAGGATGGATGAATAATGGATGGTCACTCATCCACGAACCGTCCTCGGCAAGCGTTCCTTAACCTTGAAGATTGTTCCATGCCGTTTTTATACTTATTACTTATCCACAAGCTCCTCTTATATTCACACATAACTTTTACATAATTGTTTTGATCATTCTTTATACCAATTAATTTACGGTTGGTGCAATATATCTTCCACTTCTACTGCTCTTCTCTATACGTTTAGTCTTCTTTTTCTTTTCGATTTGATGGTAAAATCTTTAAATATTAAGAAGACCCCTTTCTAGGTCTTGCCATATCATCTTCCACGTAATTCATACATACAAAAATACGCCATCGCGTCATCTAGTTAGATTTATATCTGTGCTTACGCCCTCATCCCATGGGGGTAGGCAGATACTACAGAACGCCTCCTGCTATGTACCTTTGCAATGTCCATTTATATTCATAATCAAAACTTTCCTTACAACATTTATGTTATGCTGTCTATAACTATCACTACCTATTTCTGTCTTATCAGTTTATGTGGATTTGTTATGAAACATTTATCAATTTATTATCTTTAAGCAAGATTTGTTGTCAACTTTATATGACATTAGTCCAAGGTCCATTTTTTTAAATTGTACCTATGGGAGACCTTTCTGTATCATCTTCAATGGAGCCATTTGGACTAAAAAAGAAGATGGTTATTGGTCTTACTCAATCATCCATCTTCCTGTCCCTCTGTCACACAAGGGAAGCTACAGTCTTCATATTTGCACTGTTTATTACCCGACTGCCGAAGGAGGGTAATGTGTTTATCAGTCTATGTATGTATGTATGTATGTATGTATGTATGTATGTATGTATGTATGTATGTATGTATGTATGTATGTATGTATGTATGTTTGTTCCTATATGGCGTTCCAGAGACCAAACGCGTTGACCGATTTTGATGATTCATACGTCAATCGATTCGTCTTAACCTTGCGAGTGTCATAGGCTACATTAAAATTGGAAAATAGAAAAATGGCGGCTTTTGGGCGCCATATTGTGGGGGGCCTATTTTATTTTTTCTTCCAAACCCATCGTGTGGGGTATCAAAATAAAGGGTTTTTAGAGGCGATTTCAAAAATATACAACACTTATATATTTAAATGTACCTAATTCGAAAAAAATGTTAACTAAAAAGTTATAAATAAAAAAGGTAATTAAAAAAATCAAAATACCCGACTGCTTAAAAAGCGAACTAAAAAGACGTAAACAAGAAGAAAATCATGCTGTGCAGTCGGAGGATACATCTGGTTTTGGTCAGCCAGCTCGCGAATATGTATCCTCCGACTGCACAGCATGATTTTCTTCTTGTTTACGTCTTTTTAGTTCGCTTTTTAAGCAGTCGGGTATTTTGATTTTTTTAATTAACTTTTTTATGCATCTTACCGCGACCGCGAACCGGAAGACGTTGCTTTGGAAGGCCTCCCATTAGGTGGTCCGATGACCTGGTGAAGGCTGCAGAGATTCGCTGGATGCGAGACGCACGGGACCGGTCTAGCTTGGGGAAGCCTATGTTCAGCAGCGGAAGTCATTCGACTGAAATTATATTACTAACCCAAAGCCAAATATATAACCAAAATGTTTTTCCCGAGTACTTGTGTATGTGTTAAAAAAATCTTTCGTTAGGGAGTCCTACGTAACTACGCTATCTTCCCGTGGTGGCTCAGTATGCATGATCATTTCACCACGCAAAAAAGGACTGTGGGGTATCCGTTTTTAAGGCTCATGATAACATTAACTAAACTTACAAAATTTATAATTTCTTTAATTGGTACTAAATTTAGAATGTGCGTGGTCCGACGCGCCTTGGCCGGTTTTTTACCCGTGTGACCATTTCTGACTTTTCCATTGTAGATAAAATGCTCCACTGTACGGTATGGACTAGGCGTGACGCGGGAAGTTGGCCAGGACCTGGTCAACATGAACTCAAAGAATGTCTGTGTTATGACTGATCCTAACATTGTGGGCTTGAAACCTGTGAAGGCTACACTTGACTCCCTCACCAGAAATGGAGTCAATTATAAGGTGTACGACAAAGTCCGTGTGGAGCCCACTGATACAAGGTAAGTTTGAGAAGTGTCTAAAAGAAAAATCTATGAAACGCTCCTGCTAGCAATTTGTTTAGAAAAATGGTTAGTCCTATATGAGAAAGTTTGACGTGCCAGACATACAAATTGATTGTTATTGAATAAGCTGGCTGGTTTGGTGTTTAATTGGAGCCTCATGCCAGTAAGTGTTGTATCGCTATTCTATAATAGGAGCCTAGCAATTGCCATTTCAAGATGCACAGTAAGACACTCCTCCATATAATGCAATTGCGGGGCCATGGCCCAAACAATGCCTCATCTCTTGAAGTGCAGTCTGTGCATAACACCTGTACTTTGGAAAACTTTATGACTACTAGGCAAATGCTAATGACGTCGACGTTAGTTACGCCTGACACACACATTCTTCATTAATTTCTGGTCAAAACACATTGAATTTGGAATCAGCAATAGAAGAAGAAGACTTCACGTCGTCGTAATGATCTTGCGCCTTTACTGTAACTTTTTTCTATCCTATCTTTTTCAACAGTTTCAAAGAAGCGATAGCCTTCGCCAAGGCGCATGACTTCGACAGCTTCGTGGCAGTCGGGGGCGGTTCCGTGATGGACACATGCAAAGCGGCTAACTTGTACGCTTCTGACCCTGATGCTGAACTCCTGGACTATGTCAACGCTCCAGTTGGCAAGGGCAAGCCCATTAATGTCCATCTGAAACCTATGATTGCTAGTAAGTAATATAATAATTTACTAACTTCTGCCAGCGGCTTCGCCTGCCTGTACATTGTGTTCTTATCTCAAGGGAACTTTATACCGGGATATAAATGCTATTCCAGACTATAATCTATCTCTGTGCAAAATTCCATGCAGATCTGTTCAGCCGTTCTGGCGTGTTTGAGTAAAAAACATACATCCACACGTCCAAACGTTCTCATTTTAGATGATGTATAAAATAAGTCAAAGTATAAATTTTAAAATCTCCCCGTATCTTGGAAATCATAAAGTACATAGTTTGTTCTATTAACATGGGTTTTGATTTAGGCACGTTCGCGTTCCATACAATTCTGTCTCAACCAAATGGTGATGATGTGAAGAGTCTGTTCAGGTTTATGGCCTAAATCTAATCTGTAGTAGTGTTGATGTGACTGTCATAAATATTGCGATTATAAATGAATTTAAAAAATATCTGTTACTACCACTAAGTTTACCGTATCTCATGTCTTTGTGCGATTGCATGGGAAGACAAAATGCGATCAAAATATTTGCGGGATAGACGTCCTGTTTCTCGGTGGGGCATCTGTCCTAAACATAATTTATATGGATTAGCTAACTATGTGGGATAGATGTCTCAAAATATAAAGGTCCACAAGAATCGCTAATACTCTGGCAATATTAAAGATAATGTTTTTTTACTTTTCATAAGATTGTAGATAAAAAACCAAAGTACCGGCTAGTTTATTTCTTTTTGAGTACTCATAACCGGCGTGTGTGTATGACTAGATGTATGAATGTGAGTGAAGCAACAGAAGTATGTCAGGATCGTAGCAGGTGGCGTTCTGTAGTTTCTGCCTACCCCCATGGGAAAAAGTCGTGAGTTTATGTATGTACTGAGAGATATAGAGTGATTTATACCTATATTTAGCAGGGCAGACAACAGCATTTAATATTTTTTTGCACCATCCAATACATTATTTACTTGTTTTGCTAAATATGATGGTGATTGAATCGCGGGTTATCTTGTCGCTTGCCCCATAGATATCTTGACCTTTGATTAACAACATAAAATACAAAACAATTATTACCCATATAGGTATTTTTCCACTGAATATCATGGTAGCTCATTCTACTTATCATATTTATGACAGCGCTATGTATTATTAGCTGAAATAAATCAATGAAATGCTCTGCTCGAACCACAGACAAAAATTTAATTAGATAACGCAAGTCCCTCCATCTCTGTATGAAAACCAAGCGAGCCACTTTTTCACACACAATTTAAAAACAAATTTACTTATAGTTCTCGCCAAACTTCTTGGCCGCCCTGAAGTTGGCTACAATGACTGCGCAGTAAAAAATCTCATACAAAAACAGCACCGTTTCGTGCCTCGCGCATCCGGTACACCAACTTCAGGGCTGCCAAGAAGTTTGGCGAGGGCTATACCAATGAAAGAAAACATTTCCAATGCCTCGGTCAACTTTTTCTATACAGTCTTTACAGCTCAATATGGCATACAAAAGGCTTTCTTCAGATTTTGGTGGGTTTTCGATGCCGATAATGCTGAATGAAAAGCTCTGATTACGATCATTGATCGTAATTTTACTTCGTGTTTTGCTCCGCGAAGTATATACAATCGCGTTAAATTTCAACTGCCTAGCTATCACTGTTCATGAGATACAGCCTGGTGACAGACAGACAGACAGACAGACAGACGGACCGCGAAGTCTTAGCAATAGGGTCCCGTTTTTACCCTTTGGGTACGGAATCCCTAAAAAAGAATAATCACCATTAAAAATAATACTACATACATAAACTCACGCCTTTTTCCCATAGGGGTAGGCAGAAACTACAGAACGCCACCTGCTACGATCCTTACATACTTCTTTTGCTTCACTCACATTCATACATCTAGTCATACACAAACGCCGGTTATGAGTACTGCGCACCTAGCCTTTCTGAAGAACATCACCTATAAGGTCTATGTATGTCTTTCTAGGGCGTCCCCTCCCGGCGTTTCCATTCACGTCTGCCATGTAAATACCTTTCGTTAGACGCCTTTCATTCATTCTCTCAACATGACCAAACCATCTTAGCATACTCTTTTCAATTTTAGTCACTACATCTTCTTTTAAACCACAACGTTGTCTTATTACCTCATTCCTCAATCTATCATTTAAAGTTACACCATTTATTGTGTGGTGTATGTACGTGTGTTTATGCATAGGTGTGAAAGTGTGAGTGTGTTGTGTCTATGTGTGTGTGTTTGGTGTGTGGTGTGAGTGATCATGGTCGGTGGCTGGACTTGGGTTATATTATGAGACTTTGTTTGCCTACCCAAAATAATCGTCTCGAGTATTGTTTTTTGATTAAGTTTGCCGTCTGTTGGTAATCCAGTGTTGCAAGCCATGAATTTAGTTTTATCTTAGCTTAGGCTTTAAAAATATAACTTCTTATTTTTCAGTACCAACAACAAGCGGTACAGGCAGCGAGACGACCGGAGTCAGTATCTTCGACTATGAATCAATCCACGCCAAGACTGGTATATCACATGGTGCTCTACGACCTATGCTCGCTATGATAGATCCACTGCATACTCTTACGATGCCTGAGAAGGTAATTTATTATGTGCCATAAGCTTTTTATATCTAGATATCAGTGGACCAGGCAGGCAAATAGTTCGTTTTTGTGATGGCTAGGGTAGGGGCCTACGTGTATGTAGTTGTGGACGTCTTTTATCTAAATAGAGTTGTTGGTTATAACAGGACAGGATTGGTGATACAATTTTTGTGAAAATACTAATTGGTAGCAACTAGCGAATGAATAATGTGATGCGCTAATATGGAGGGGGAGCTCATAAGGTTTTTGAGCAAGCATATTCTGGGCGAAAAGTTGATAGCTTGAGTAGTTGGGGTCTGCTGAAAGAATACTGAGAATATATCTGAAAAGTTTCAGACAGGAGCCCTGTGCTCAGGGGTCCATTTTCAGATTTCGAAAAGGGACACTTTTTATTTACATGTTTAGGGCGACATTTGATACTTTTAAGCGATTTTATTAGAAAATATAATAGTAAGGGTTATGTGTTTTGCTTTTTCAAAACCAAGGGTTCGGATTCCAGACGAAGAAAAGTTTAAAAAAAATTGGAATAACGCAGTTATAGATTCAGTCATAGTAGTATTCTGTTTTTGAAATCTGAAAATAGACCTCTGACCACAGAGCTTCGTTCTGAAACTTTTCAGCAGACCCCACCTACTCAGCTATCAACTTTTCGTCCTAAATATGCTTGCTCAAAAACCTTACGAGCTTCCCTCCAATTCTGCTCATCTACGTAATAAAATATAATCGCCCCTTAATCCTTAATATTAGAATAGGGTTGGGAAAAGACGAATGTGAGTATAACGCTCCCAGCAGACCAAAGTGTGCTTATACTGCCAGTGAAATATAAACACTGCCCATTGTAATAAGGTTTAAAATAAGTAAACTATTCCACTATTTAATTAACCCTGCCAATTTAACACAGGTATCAAACTACTCCGGTTTCGACATATTCTGCCACGCGCTGGAGAGTTTCACGGCAGTGCCCTACAGTGAGAGAGGGCCTGCACCGTCCAACCCGGCGCTGAGGCCTACATACCAAGGCAGCAACCCTATTTCTGATGTCTGGGCCAGATTTTGCTTACAGGTACGGCAACATTTGAATGTATTTTTAATTAATAATAATGGCAAGACGAACTATATTGACACAGTGAGACAGTGACTCGAGCAGTTAGGATAGAGTCTGGCAAACGAAAGTAGACACTCGAATTATTTGCAAACTTTTTATATGGCAATACTATACTAGGTTAGGTTAGGTTAGGTTAAAACGGGCTGGTTTCCGCAACTCCACGACTAAGCGCGTATTTTGCGTACGGGAAGCATACTAATGACAACCTGATTTGTTATAGTCTTGATAATAGCATTTATTATGTGAAAAATGAATAAAACAATTAAAAGTG
Source organism: Anorthoa munda (assembly GCA_945859665.1). NCBI lineage: Eukaryota > Metazoa > Arthropoda > Insecta > Lepidoptera > Noctuidae > Anorthoa > Anorthoa munda. The sequence goes on along the minus strand of OX243900.1, from coordinate 10,415,533 downwards.
GATTACGGGAGATGTTGTTTCGCATGATGTCTAAATATCAAGAAATACAACAGGTGAAAGACGCTGAATTCAAACAAAAACAAGATTGTTTACGTGTGGTGTGAATAAACCAAAATTATTATAGAATACAGTTTTTTTGTTTTATTCATCTGGTTACATAATATCTAAAGTATTACCTATATAAAGGACCTACAGTATTTTTATTCAGCCGAAGTAAAATAAATAATTCTAAAGTATCAAATTAGGTTATTCCAGGTATTTCATATTAGTTTTTAGGGTTGCTATATTATTTTAAATTTGCCGCGCTTTTTCAGTCTCTACTTTCGTTTGCCAGACTCTACTGAATAGCGTCTCTTTGCGTTTGGACATATTTTGGCGGAATTCCAGAGGGTGACACTTAGGGCCTCGTTCACCATATGCATTTAAAGTGTCGAGTAGGCTAACCGCCAGTCAAAGTCACCCGTAACGTCATGTACGAATTTCACGACGTTCGAGTAGCACTAATTATAAGATTAACTGACCCATAACTTACTTGCCCCGACATCCGCCCATTAGCGTGTTTACCCATTAGTTAAAAGTTGACCGTTGTCATTTTGTGTAGATTATTTTACAGTTTATTAATAAAAATGGATTTATTTGACTTGATTGATAATCAATTGGATGATTTAGAACATTCTACGACGCTACGAGTACCTAGTATTGGTGTATTTAAATGCCGTGTTGATTATTTTACGGACCTAGATGATACAAATTTTTGCTAGATTTCGTCTATTGAATTATGCAGTAAACCAAATGATAAGCACTTACAAAACATAAAGTAATCCATAAATCGTAAGATGATTGGTATGTTTTTCATTATTCAAGTGGTTTTACTAATAACCTATCAATTCTTATTTTTAACTTTAGTTGTGCTAAATAAAGTATCACATTAAAATCACTTGCATACCAAACCAGACGCAAAAACACCATAGATATAAAAAAGAAAGGAAGAAAAAGTGTTTATACGCGCCAGGCACAACGAACATCGTAAAAAAAAAACAAAAAAAAAGTACAAATGACTATTAACATCTGGCAAAGGCATTTGACGAGCAACATTGACGTATTATTGAACGAATGAAACGCAAGATTTGTTACGGCATTCACTTAACCAGTAAGTTGTTACCCGAAGCTCTGTTTTCGTTTGTGAAATTGATAAAAGATACTCGTAACTGTTACGTGCCACTTAACGTTAACTTGGAGGTAACTAATCAACGCTTTACTTGGAGATGGTGAACGAGGCCCTTAGTGTGTTGTCCACTGTATAACTTGTACCTCTATCTAGACCCGTTTCTGGGACTGGCCAACTGGCAATATATGACTACATTTGTTAGTTTGGGTCTTACCTGTAAAAATAAATGTACGTGTTAATAAATAAATAAATAAAATAAAATAAGATTTCACGGGGGATTGGTGATTGTAAGCCAATCCCTCATGAAATCTGGTTCGTCTATAATCGTGAGAAATGAAAACAGAAGAGGCAAGTCTTTGCGCAGCTGTGGATCAGTATGGGCTGATATAATAATAAAAATGTTACTGAAGTCAAACCTGGAATAAGTGGCGAGATATCCTGATGTGTACCACGTAGTCACGATAAGTTCGAGATGTGTTTGTGGGGCCTTTGCCGAGATGCCAAGAATTGCAGTTAAGCAATCAGTTTAGATCCTGTTAAGCAATTGTAGAAGTTATAATTTTATTAGAATTTTCATCATCAAAACGTGAGTAGTGCTTTTAATTTGGAGAACGACCTGAGGCTCAAGCCAAAGTGCCATTTTGACAAGCGCTATCTAAATGTCACGTGGTCAATTCCTCTACATTTTGGTATTTTGACAAGCGCTATCTAAATGTCACGTGGTCAATTCCTCTACATTTTGGTATTTTGACAAGTGCTATCTAAATATACGTGGTCAATTCCTCTACATTTTGGTATTTTGACAAGCGCTATCTAAATATCACGTGGTCAATTCCTCTACATTTTGGTATTTTGACAAGCGCTATCTAAATGTCACGTGGTCAATTCCTCTACATTTTGGTATTTTGACAAGCGCTATTTAAATATACGTGGTCAATTCCTCTACATTTTCGTATTTTGACAAGCGCTATCTAAATGTCACGTGGTCAATTCCTCTACATTTTGATATTTTGACAAGCGCTATCTAAATATACGTGGTCAATTCCTCTACATTTTCGTATTTTGACAAGCGCTATCTAAATGTCACGTGGTCAATTCCTCTACATTTTGGTATTTTGACAAGCGCTATCTAAATATACGTGGTCAATTCCTCTACATTTTGGTATTTTGACAAGCGCTATCTAAATATACGTGGTCAATTCCTCTACATTTTCGTATTTTGACAAGCGCTATCTAAATGTCACGTGGTCAATTCCTCTACATTTTGGTATTTTGACAAGCGCTATCTAAATGTACGTGGTCAATTCCTCTACATTTTCGTATTTTGACAAGCGCTATCTAAATGTACGTGGTCAATTCCTCTACATTTTGGTATTTTGACAAGCGCTACTAAATATACGTGGTCAATTCCTCTACATTTTGGTATTTTGACAAGCGCTACTAAATATACGTGGTCAATTCCTCTACATTTTGGTATTTTGACAAGCGCTATCTAAATGTCACGTGGTCAATTCCTCTACATTTTGGTATTTTGACAAGCGCTATATAAATATCACGTGGTCAATTCCTCTACATTTTGGTATTTTGACAAGCTCTATCGCTGCCATAAATAATATTATTTTGTCTAGTCTAGAGCCTCTGTGCTACAAACCAATCAACGCTTTCCTTTCCGATATTTTAATAGTGTTACCGGTACTGCCCTAACTGCCAGTGATAAGTATATAATTACATAATATATTACCATGTTTAACCGAGACAAATAATGCTTACTAACGTGCATTTTCGTTGCATCATATTATTTAAGTTCATTTCGTCATTACATATGGAATCGATTCATTTAAAGCAGACGTCTTTGTCACGGTTTGCCACACTATGCTTAAATAGTGTGGCAAACCTCGACAAATTGTTTACAAAATGTGGACTAAGAAAAATATGTAGGACTACATATTAAATTGGAATATTCATTTTGTCATAATAATAAAATGGGAACATCCGAATTGAGAACCTCCTCCTTTTTGGGAAGTCGGTTAAAAAAGGGTTTCGAGCCAATATTAGATATTAGCTTATCAAAAAAATTCAGCTTGACCATGCAGAAACCGTTAAAATAAGTAAGAATATACAAACATACTATGTACCTATAAATATACTCGTTAATAACATAATAAATAACAAGTATTCGGTTTTCTAGCTGAGGTAAACACATTATTAATTTTTTTTTCCTTCCTCAACTGCATTATCAATTGCATGCATGACTCAAATATATGTCAGCAACAAAGTTGCCGAATGATTTATAATCATCCAGAAAAAAAAAGTTAATCAAAAATTCAAAAAACGCGACTGCTTGAAAAGCGAACTAAAAAAGTAAATTTAAAAAATCAAAAGACCCGACTGCTTAAAAGGCGAACTAAAAAGACGTAAACAAGAAGAAAATCATGCTGTGCAGTCGGAGGATACATATTCGCGAACTGGCTGACCAAAACCAGATGTATCCTCCGACTGCACAGCATGATTTTCTTCTTGTTTACGTCTTTTTAGTTCGCCTTTTAAGCAGTCGGGTCTTTTGATTTTTTAAATTTACTTTTTTTATTTATAACTTTTTAGTTCTTTTTTTTTAGATTTCGGTACATTTAAACATATAAGTATTATATATTTTTGAAATCACCTCTTAAAACCCTTTATTTAGATACCCCACACGATGGGTTTGGAAGTAAAAAAAAAATTTGTCCCCCACAATATGGCGCCCAAAATCCGCCGCAAATTTTCCAATTTTAATGTTGCCAGTGACACTCGCAGGGTTAAGACGAATCGATTGACGTATGAATCATCAAAATCGGCCAACGCGTTTGGTCTCTGGAACGCCACATAGGAACAAAAATACATACATACATACTTACATACATACATAGACTGATAAACACATTACCCTCCTTCGGCAGTCGGGTAAAAATGAATCACGACAAAAACATTTCGGTTGGCAACGTAATTAGAGAGACCGGTTTGAAAGGAATAACCGACAGACTCAATTGACGTAACATATCATCTTGTATAGATCTACCACCAATGATACCAAATGGAGGATGTAATTCATTATTAATTTGTGTTCGCCGACGTCTAACTAAATTATTTATAGCTTAATTCAATGCCAGTGCTTATTTGAATAGTACACCACCTTAAATTTTCTGGGACACGCTTCAAGTGGCATTGGCATGTAGGTAGTAAATTTTGTGAGCACAAGATCTGCATATTTATTGATTGTGGCCATATCTGATTATAGCTTGCGAGATCAATCAAACAGAGACATTGATGTTCTTAAAATCCCACCCAGTTGGTTTTAAAATATATTATGCGGTATTTAAGTTCTGAAATATATTAAGTGGATCCAGTCAACTGGGAATAAACCAACGCGATCTGGTACAGTATAGTAACGCGATTAGAGCAGTGGTGGCTCAGTGGTAAAGGCCGCGACTTTGTATAAATTATTTCATCACCACTGTTCTCAAAACGGGGACAAAAAACATCATCTAGAACCAAAAATTCGAAGACGTGTCATCCACTAACCCGCACTGGGTCGGCGCGGCGTGGTGGATTATGGCCCATTCCCTCTCACAGAAAGGAGGCCTGTGTCCCAGCAGTGGGAATATTAAAATGATGATAATGTAGTACACAACACTAATTTTTCCACTACCTTCTCTATTATGTAACACATTGCCTAAGAAATTCGTTTCGAAATATGAAAATTTTGATACAAGATTATAAAATAAAATTAAAAAATAACAAAATTACATAATAACAGTTACAAAATTACTTTTGTATGGAGTTTTGTAATCATTACGTAACTGGCAGAATGATACTGAACCTGTTACCTCTCGAAAAAGCGCGCGTTAATTGTGTGTATATAGTCTGTGGTTTTTAGTCTGAAAGTTTCTAATAAATTGTTGTTGGAACTTTTAGGTAAGTTCATCGGATAGTGGAAAAAGAATCGTTCGTGACTCGCATAAAAAAAGCTTTATTTTAACACTCGCATGTAGCTTTGCACTGTACTGTGCAAAGCTACTTGCGAGTGCAGTGTGTCGAAATTGGCTACATCGCTCGTGTTAAAATATCGTCTTTTTATGCTCGACACGATATGTACTATTGGGCCTTCATGATTTTATACTGCAGTCATCTAATCTGCGAGGCGTACAGAACCATAAAGAAGGTTCATCCTTGTATCTTCAACCTTTCAAATACCCAATTAAAACAAATGCTTGTTCCACAGACGCTTCGCAAGTACTTCTCCCGTTCGGTGTACAACCCCGACGACTTAGAGGCACGTTCCAGCATGCATCTGGCGGCTACGATGGCTGGCGTCGGCATCGGTAACGCTGGTGTACATCTGTGCCATGGACTCGCGTACCCTATTGCAGGGGGCGTCAAGACATTCGTGCCGAAAGATTATGGGTAGGTATCTTAGTAGATGGCATGTAAATCTGCAGCAGGTTGATAAGTAGATCTGTGCCTTAGCAGTAAGGCAGGTTGACGATATTAATTATCATTGGCCTGTCCTTTCCTGGGCTAGTTGTGGGTGACTATGACTACCTGGGACAAACGATCCAATTGGGTAGGGCCAACTTCGAGAAAGAGGTCAACCGTCGAATCCGACTCGGCTGGGTAGCGTCGGGAAGTTGCGCGGTATCTTCTCGTCCAACTTACCACAGTGTCTCAAGACGAATGTCTATGACCAGTGTGTGTTGCCAGTGATGACATATGGCTCTGAGACGTGGTCGCTTACAACAGTCACTCAAAGGGCAATGGAGAGGGCTATGCTCGGAGTTTCCTTGCGTGATTGAATCAGAAATGTAGAGATCCGCAAGAGAACCAGGGTTACCGACATAGCCCGAAGAAATGCCGAACTTAAGTGGCAGTGGGCAGGGCATAACGCAGAACGGATGGCCGATGGGGCAGGAAGGTTCTGGAGTGGCGACCGCGAACCGGAAGACGTTGCGTTGGAAGGCCTCCCACCAGGTGGACCGATGACCTGGAGAAGGTTGCTTGGATCAGCTGGTTACGAGACGCACGGGACCGGTCGATGTGGCGACGCTTGGGGCAGGCCTATGTCCAGCAGTGGACGTCTTTTGGCTGATATGATGATGATGTCCTTTCCTCATGTTACTTGCCTTAGTGATAAATGTAGATTTAATGATTTTCTGCATGACTTTTCCTATAATTTCTGTAGGCTAGGATCATCAACCTCTTGCTGCCCTTTTACCAATTAATTTTGAGTCGATACAGTATGTCTTGTTCCATTCTTTTAGCCGTCATCTCAGCTTTAGCAACTCTCTTTTTCCAAAAGATTGATTGGTCGGTTTATGGACTCCCTCTATTCTTATAGGCATCCAAAGGAGTAAGATTAAAACCAAGGCTCAGTAGGTTCAGTGCCAAGAGGAAAAAACAAATAATAACAAATTGAGGTTACTGGTGTGACTATTGTTTTGAATATTTTAATTGAATTATTAAGTGTTTTACCTTAAAACCGTGTTTGTATATTTTTGAAACCGCTAGTTGCCTACATTTCATATTTTAGTTAACTGCGTGAATTGCCTTAAAATACTGCAATAAAATATATTATTATTCGAAAAATAATTGACATAGAAAAATAATACACATCTGGACATATGCCTCTTCAATTGCATACCACTGACCTAAATCCGAACCACTCTCATTCATCAATTTATTTATTTTTTCCCCCACAAAACACTCAATATATGAAGAATAAATGCAGTTAGAAGAGAACAAAGCAGCTGCTTATTTCAAAACAAATTTCTTCCAACAGATCAACGACAGGAGAGTTAAACAAAAGTAAAAAAAGACTATAAAACAGACTATATTGTTTGAAATGAGTATCTCTTTTCTACAAAGTATAAAACAAAGTCGCTTCCCGCCGTCTGTACACTTAGATTTTTTAAACTCTGCAACGGATTTTGATGCGGTTTCCATCGATAGACAGAGTGATTCAAGAGGAAGGTTTATAATGTATAATACATGCATATTATAGTAAAGAAAATCCGAGAATTTCATAGATTTGTAATGTAAAGTCGTAAAAAACATGTTTTTGTGCGCTTACATTACAAACGCTCGCTGGCTAAACCTTACGAGATATATCAAAATAATGTACTACGGAATTGTATATCTTAAAAGGATCTACAAAGAGGTCCGCGATGATATATGTCTATCTCCTAAGGATAACCCACAGTAACCATTTTTATAATTGCTTAAAACCTTACACATACAATATTATTCCTTATCCAATTAAATACATTAGATACATTGTGCATTTAATGCAAAGGGCAATTTTGATCTACATAATAATAAATAAATACAACGGCCAACGGCCTGATGGTCAATAGCCTCGATGACCATCTGTCGAGGCTGTCATTGCGCGGTTGGATCAAGGGCCTGATACAGAAGGCAGTACTCCTTTATACAACTCGCATTGTGAGGAGGTTCCTATCTCTGGAGCCCTAACCACCGGTAGCTTGTACCCTGTTCCCGATACCGGTGGGGCGTTTTTTTAAATATTTAAAAATGTATTGAATAAGAATGTAAATAAATAAAGGAATAATAAATAAATACTATAATACTGAAATAATCTCTTGTGGGTTCGGAGGTGCCGTACTATAGGTATGAAAAGAAAATGGTAATATCATCACATTGTACTGGGATCACAGGACTATTGTAGCCAATAAGCCTGATATTGTGGTGGTGGACCGAATCGAGAGGCGTGCAATGATTGTTGACATTACCGTCCCCCATGACGGGAACCTCGTGAAAGCCGAGAAAGATAAGCAAGTCAAGTATCTTGACTTGGCTCGCGAGGTTGTCGACATGTGGGATGTGGACACAGCGATCATTGTGCCGATAGTCGTGTCAGCCAATGGCTTAATAGCCACGTGCCTCGACCAACACCTTAGGAGGTTCTCGTTAGGCGGCTGGATCAAGGGCTTGATTCAGAAAGCAGTACTTCTGGACACGGCTCGTACTGTTCGGAAGTTCCTTTCTCTGGAGCCCTGACCGCCGGTAGCTTGGACCCTGTTCTCGATACCGGTGACGGTGAGCCTCTATTTTTATATTTTAAATGTATTTTTTAAGTGGTTTATAAAAATATTTAAAAATATAGTAAATAAGCAAACTGACTAAAGGAAATATTATTAATCACTCCGCACTGACAACACATTAGAATCTACATTGTACCCATGCGAAGCCGGGGCCGGTCGCTAGTACTGCAGTATCTAAACAACCACTAATTTAACGGCAACACTGTACCTGGTCTAAAAACTGACCTATTGTGAGCAACATCCGTGCTAATTCTTGCAAAAAAATTATGTTTTCGGGTGTTTACCGTTTACGTCAATTGTGAATGAAAAGAAATGTGCTGTTTGTATTATTATGGCGGCGAGACAATGGCTCGTTGAACTGTTTCCGAACTATTGAAGCTGGTGAACTAACATTGAAGCGGCGATAAGGAAATTACTGTATTATGCCACCTGTATTTTTTCAAACAGTTCCAAAACACTAACAGCTGATTCTGACGTCTGATTCTATTGGGTCTACAGATTTAATTTCTGTTTTCTGAAACGGGTAACTGAACTGTGATAACTACGGGTTGACATGGAATTATAAGTTTAAATAAACTTAATATCTAAGGCATGTTATTCCTTTTTAGAAAATAGTTTATTCATTTGTTTTTGGTTTTTCTGTAACGTAATACAAAATAAATTCGTACGTATGTATTACAAGTCAAACCAAAATTTCCTCAGTTCAGAGTGACCTGATTCATAAATCTTCAATTTCATAGGTAAAGACCTGACTGACACATTTATGACGACATTTTATTATAGAGTAGTTCCTCTCTAAGGCCCAGTTTTCTGAACCGCAGTTAACCGATGCATGGTTAAATTTGCTAACCAATAGTTTAAAATTTTCTGTAAAACGTACATCAACTTTTAACCTAACAAGTGGTCAAATAATTAACTCTTAAACTTATTTCCACAATACGTGATGCCAACAATGAACAAAAGCGATTTACCGAAATTTAAAACAATTGATTAGCTATTAATTAACCATTACCTAGTTGAGTTAAGGCGCTATATACGCCCCAATGTTAACGCATTACTGGCCGTGCGCCCGCTCGATGCCAAAATATCAATATTGAACATCCTTTTGAACAGTTTTGTTTGCAAAATATTATTTGATTTACATATGCTATGTTAGTTATGAAGAAATTCCAGCCACCAATTTTTATGTGTAAAGATATTTTTAAACATTTAAGTCGTTTTGGAGGAGTTTCCAAAAGTTGCAAAAAAATATCGTGTTGTTAATTATTTTTTCTAAAGCAAAACTATTAGTTACACGAAAAAACCTTGTGTTCAAAATTATGTACATGAATCAATAATAAATATATATTTTTTTCAAACCTTTTAACCTAGCCGTTACTAAGGAGTATGCTTTAGAAGGTAATCGTTTTACGGCACTAAAGCGTATGTAGGCCCTCAAAAAATTGGGCCTTAAGTGAAACTGCAGTTTCAATTGCATATGGATGTAAGCATTATGGACTACTCGCCTGTTACTACAGACGTAAATGTAACTAGATAACGCAAGTCCCTCCATTTGTATGAACACCAAGCGTGCCACTTTTTCACGCACAATTTAAAAACAAATTTACTTACCAACTGGCCAACTTTTTCTATACAGTCTTTACAGCTCAATATGGCTTGCAAAGGCATATTTCTAAATTGTGAATGCGGATTGCCGGTGCCGATAATGCTAAATGAAAAGCTGAAATTACGATCATTGATCGTAATTTTACTCCGTTTTTGTGACACGCGAATTACATACATCGTATATTATCGTCATCTAGTTAAATTTATATCTGTGCCTGTTACTAGTGACGTAGGTACATGTACAATAATATTACCATGAACACCAAATGACTTAATGTTATTTGCACAGTTTCAATGGATTCACTATCTATTTCTAACGCCTACTCGTATTAGCTTGGTTGTATACCGGTTTGAAAGGTACTTACCAGTGAAATTACAGAAACATGAGACATATCAACTTTGTCCCTCTGATGTTGCAAGGTCCTCTTACAGAGCGTGGTAACTACTTTCCATAAGATGATCTCTTGAATCCTATGAAAATCTTTGTCACCATATAATTATATCACGCATGAAGGCATACCCCGAAAGGTTAGGAAGAGGTGTATCTCAAGTAGGTACACCCATATTTCGGCAGTTATGTTTCATCATTCGCCATTTTAGTCGAAAGACGTCCACTGCTGGACATAGGCCTCTCCCAGGCGTCGCCACATTGACCGATCCCGTGCGTCTCGCATCCATCGCATTCCCGTAACCTTAATCAGGTCATCGGTCCACCTAGTGGGACGCCTTCCAACGCATCGTCTGCCGGTTCGCGGTCGCCATCCCAGAACTTTTTGGCCCTATCGTCCATCCGTTCTGTGAGCATTGTGCCCTGCCACTGCCACTTAAGTTTCGCCATTCTCCGGGCAATGTCGGTAACTTTGGTTCTGCTGCGGATATCGTTATTTCTCGTGCGATCACGCAAGGAAACTCCGAGCATAGCCCTCTCCATTGCCCTTTGGGTGACTCTAAGCTTTTTGATAAGGCCCATTGTGAGCGACCACGTCTCGGTCCCACCGTCCCATAAGTAATTACTGGCAACACACTGGTGATAGACTTATCTTGAGACACTGCGGTAAATTGGACGAGAAAATACCGCGCAACTGCCCGAACGCCGCCCAGCCGTGTCGTATTCGACGGTTGACGTCTTTCTCGAAGTTAGACCTAACCAACTGGACAGGAGTTATGTTTTAGCCCCATGTAATTGGGAGCATGCCGGGCACAAATCTAGACTCAGGGCTGCTAGTAAGTAAGGGGATAAATTTAAAAGAGAGTTACCGTGGCCCTGGCACAAGGAACTGAAGGGACAGGGGTGGGTTTTAGTCAATAAAAGTCTGACACCTTTCCCCGCGGGAGATGTTATTGGTTTATTGCCCATCCCCCAAAAAAAAAGAGCTGCAACTGAGAAATTCCAGATGGTAACACCTTCTACAACTTTGCCTGACCCAGGAATCGAACTTAGAACACCCCTTTTAATTAATATAGACTAAAATTACATCTATCTCCTCCAGTTCAGCTCCGATCATCCCGCATGGTCTGTCCGTCGTGATGACAGCGCCTGCCGTGTTCCGCTTCACCGGGCCGAGTGATCCAGCCAAGCATCTCGAAGCCGCCGGCATTCTCGGCGCCGATGTCTCCAACGTGAAGGAAGCTGATGCCGGCAAAGTGTTGGCCGACACTATCCTCAAGTATATGGACCAGATGAAGATCGAAAATGGATTGAGTACACTCGGATACACGAAGGAAGATATCCCTAATTTGGTTAAAGGAGCATTGCCACAGGTAATTTTGTGTACTTATTTTTAGGCCGTATTGCTGATGGGCCATTTCTTATGCTGTCTAATGAGTTTTGATAATTATCTTCTTGATAATATCTGTCAAATAAGCATTGTCACTAGATCATTGCATTATTATCATACAGGTGATATTCCGTCTCGATGGCAATAATGGTGTATACTTAATGAAATAAGAACAGGGGGGTGACCATAAGCTCTTATAGTAAGGTTATTTTGAGTGTGTGTAAGGGACAGATGTATATGACTTGTATACATCTGTCTTGTATACATATTGTGATTTTTAATTTCGTAGACTAAACTGACAGCTGCCAATCGTCTTATTTTTTTTAATGTTGCAAGCGCGGTGCATAGTGTTTTGTAGGTAAAGCTCAATCATAAGTGATTCATCGAATCGATATGACATGACTCCTCAATTAAATTTTATATAAATGTTTTATGAATATAAACGTTATATATTTAAATATAACAGTATTAATACACATAGTACATAAACGAGTATTGTAATAAATTAGAAATTAACAATAAAATAAATGCGATCGGTAGAACGAAGTCTGACATAAATGAGTAGAAATTAACTAACGGCCGTAGTTTTTTAACAAATGTATTATTTTGCCGTGAAATAGTTCCATTTTCAATCTGCTTCGATTTTCAATCAACTTTCGAACACTCAGGATACGACACTATTTTTACGTGACGATAAAGTGGCAACCCCAAAAACGTCAGTATTTAGTCTACGAAATTAAAAATAATAGATTAGGTGTATTATAAAGTTTCCTTAATTATATCGCCATTAAGTTTCCACTATAGGTACCTGTTATAGTTCTCGCCAATTTGCTGCTGCTGCAATTTGCGCAATGTGCTGGCTGACCAAAAGCAGACGTATCCTCCGACTGCTGATTTTTTTAATAAACTTTTTTTATTTATAACTTTTTAGTTATTTTTTTTTCGAATTAAGTACATTTAAACATATAAGTGTTATATATTTTTGAAATCGCCTCTTCCGCCATATTCCTATTTTCCAATTTTAATGTATCCAGTGACACTCGCGGGGTTAAGACGAATCGATTGACGTAAGAACCGAAATCGGCCAACGCGTTTGGTCTTTAGAACGCCACCTAGGAACAAACATACATACATACATACTTACATACATACATAGACTGATAAACACATTACCGTCCTTCGGCAGTCGGGTAAAAACAGCACCGTTTCGTGCCTCGCGCATGCGGTAAACCAACTTCAGGGCGGCCAAGAATTTTAGCGAGGACTATACACTATTTCTGCTCCCACTTTCCTTAGGCACAGTTTAGTGTTTTGTTCTGTGAACGATTTGACAATTATCTTCTTTCGTTTCAGAAACGATTATTGAGTATGACACCGCTGCCGCAGTCAGAAGAGGATTTGGCCAAACTGTTGGAAGATTCACTCACCATTTATTGAAGTTATTAAGAATCAAGTTATCTATAATTACAGTTAGCAACTTGTAGAACCGTTTACACTATATATTATATTTTTTTAAACATAAATAGGTGGAGAATTCCACTTGTATGGTTTCGGATATATTAATATGTAAATAATGTTGAATATACATAATATGTATAGTGGTGATAAGAAACGTAGATTAGTTTCTATTGTTGAAATAATATTTTTATATGTGAAAGTCTCATGACATCAAGTTGTTACAAAGTTATTTTTAATAAATATTTTTTGTTTTAAAGATGCTTTTTATTACACACACTCTTTCAAGCCGGTCAGGTTAACGAAAACAACAATTATTAGTGTTTAATTTTTAATAATTTTAAGTACATAAAATAAACCTATCAACTAATTTGTATAATATATAATATGTATAATCTTAAATTAATTTGTTGTAATTTGACTTCATTTGTTACTTTAATATTCAGAAAGCGCTAGATTGAAAACATTGTCGCGATTGTTCGAGAGTGATCATAAAGGCACTGTACTAAGAAATGTTTGTTAGATATGTATTCGGCTGTGACTAGCGCTTACAACTATCACTTACTGCTTATGTAAGAGTTAACGCAGTTGTTAGTATAGAGATTTAACTCTGACATATGTACTGTTTGTTCTGCGCGGCTCAGACGGCCTCTGGCACGATGTTGCTGTGGTGGAACGGACTGCTCTCGTACGACATGTTGGAGGCGTTCACCGTGACGCTGTGCAGCGGCGTGTAGCGGCTGAGCTTGGGCGTGGCCGGGCTGCCCAGCTCCTCCGTCAGTTGCTGGTACACCAGCCCGCAGTCCTTCTTCGTACGCCCCGCCTGGCTCATGGCCGCGATTATGGCACTGTTATATCTAACCTGCTTGGTCCTCTTCGCGCACATCAGCATCACGACCTTAGCGATCACAAGCAGCAATAGCAGCGCGCCCATAATGGCGATTGAAATCGGCCACAAGTATCCATAATGGCTGTGCTCCTCCGTGTCGGATGACAAGGCTGACAAGTACAAAGTGCCCGATGATTCTTCATCATTGATTTCGTTTTCAAGTAGTTTGATATTAATCTGAACGTCGTTGATCAGTGTGTCGTTGAACTTTTCTGTTGGGATGGTTGCGTTGGTTGGCTTCTTCTCAAGGAGTTTAACTTTGAGATCGATGTCATCTTCCTCTCCGTCGTAATCCTCGCTGGCGTCGTCATCGTCCTCTTCTTCGTCGTCGTCGTCGTCTGCTGCGTCATCGTCAGCATCATCATCGCCATCGTCGCCATCATCAAGCATGTCATTATCAATTTCGTTACTTGGAGCGGCTACCTTGGCATCATCTAGTGTGTTTTTCAGATCAAAGTTGCCCTCTGGGTCGGTATCAATTCTCTCCCAAATCTCCTCATCTGACACAGGTGGTAGGGGCTCTACGGGGTGCACGACGGCACTGCCGCAAGTCTTGCGGGTGAGGAACTCCCAGCTGTAAGTGCCGACGTCGTCTTCCTTCGTGTCCTTGCTAGCTAGATTAGCGATGCTGCTGCTTCCGCTCGAGTTAGGCGACACTTTACGTTTACTTAACCAAGTCATAAGGTTCTCAAAGTCGTGGCTGCACGCAAGCGGGTTGTTGCTGATATCTAGTGCGTTTAGTTTATTTAGGTGATCGAGTTCAGTCTGTTTGATCTCTGTGATGCGGTTGTGAGAAACGTTGAGGAATGTCAAATTACTGAGAAGTGTTGGTGAGCGGTTTTTGTCTGCTTTCCATAGTGACGTCAGTTCCGCGTGGCTCATGTCGAGGTATGTGATCATTGGTGTGTGGACGAACACTTCTGCGTTAAGCACTTTCAGAGGATTGCCTTGAAGGTATAATTTACCCAGTTCGTTATTTTTCTCAAAAACTTTCGGGTCCAATGTTGTCAGCTGGTTAAACGAAAGGTTGATTTCAACCAGTTTGGGGCACATTGTGAAAACTTTCGTTCCAATGGATTTGATATCGTTGTTAGACAAATTAACCACAGATAAAGCTGAGAAAGTCCTCAAAGAATTGTCGTAGACCTCCTGCAGACCGCAGTGGGATGCGTCGAACAAATAAATGTTAAATTGATCAACAGAGCATTCGAATCCTTCGGCGGGTAAGTGTTTCAATTTGGGATTGTTTGAGATTTTGAAGATATCTAGTTCAATATTTTCTTTAATGAGAATGTTGGAAATGAAGTCAAGATCGTTGAAAGAAAGGTCGAGATAGTTAAGTTCAACTAGTTTGTGGAATGCTTGGTTGTGGATCTTTTCAATGTTGTTACCACTGAGATTCAGATTGGCAATGTAAGTCATACCGTTGAACATGGAGGGTCCAACGAATCGAATGTTAGTTTGTCCAGCGTTAAGAGTGAGCAAGTCGGAGATCTGCAGTCCGTATACGGTGTCCACAGGGTTCCTTGAAATGTGAAGAGTAGCGAGCTCATTGTTTTCTGAGAAGATATCATCTGGCAGAGATTTAATGTCATTGTCGCTCAAGTCAAGCTCCTCCAGGTCCAGTAATTTCTTGAAAGTGTTAGGATCCATGTTGGACAGGTTGTTGCCGGCGAGGTTCAGATACATCAC
The DNA here is from genome assembly GCA_945859665.1 of Anorthoa munda. Taxonomy (NCBI): domain Eukaryota; kingdom Metazoa; phylum Arthropoda; class Insecta; order Lepidoptera; family Noctuidae; genus Anorthoa; species Anorthoa munda. Next base: position 10,399,852 of record OX243900.1, on the reverse strand, counting down.
ACCGGGCATGTTGTTGAACGTGTTCGCCGCGATGTACTTCATGTTGCAGTACGAAATGTCAAGCTCTTGGATTGACGACGTGTTTAAGAAATAATCTTGAGAGTCCGCTGCAGGGAACTTCAGTGGATTATTAGCGAGTGTCAGCAGAACTAACTTCTTGTTATGTGCGAACGTTTCTGGGTGTAAAATCTTCAGTCTGTCATTCGACAAGTTAACTGCATACAGGTTAGGAAGGCCGTGGAATGCATTAGGTGCAACAAAGTCGATCGAGCTGTTTACAATCTTCACTGTTGTGATCTGGTGGAGACCGAGTTTCTTGAAGATGAGGTCCGTCAACTGAATGGGGAACCGCGGGTCGGCATTTTCGATGACTAGGTCAGTGATGTCATCGCCGAACTTCTGTGTGCCGATTTCAAGTCGATCGCACTTGGCTGTTCTGTATCCTTGGGATACAGTGCATATGCAGTCTCTTGGGCACGGTCTGTTCTCGCTGTATAACACTTCTTGGTCGTCGGCGGCGTCAAAGTCGTCGTATTGGAACAGGAAGTTGTCGACGTCGTCCTTCTTCTTGCCGTCGGCGACCTTGTTGACGGACTCGCTGAGTGCCAGCGCACACACTGCCAGGAGCAGAATCAACTCCCGGGACCTCGCCCCCATCTCGTAGCGAACTCTGGAAACAAAAAAACGTCACATTACTACTAGGCCAAATCAAATATTACATCAATTATGAAATGTTCTCCGCGGGTCACGTTTACAAATAACAGTAGTAGGAAACAATGGTTTGAACAATTTCTTTTTGTAGTTTCGTTTTTGGCGAGCTAACAATATGGCAACATAACGTTGTTTCACGCAGAACAATGAAAAACAACATTTGCAGAATAGTCCTTTTGACCGTTATTTCATGGCACAGATAACACGTGTGTTTTGTCATCAGAGTATCGGATTTGGATTTTCCGTGGCGTACCTACCTATCTTTATGGATATGACGTACATTTATACGTCTATACTAATGTTAAAAATACGAGTGTGTCTATTTGGCCGTCTGTTTTTTACGTTTTCATGTATAAATTCCAGAGCCGACTTTGATGAAACTTTCTACACGGATAGGCTTTGGTCTGGTTTAGGACAGAATACTGTTCATCCCGGTGGTAAGTTCCCTTGGAATAATAAAACACTTTTCACTTGGCCAAGCAACAGCAGTGGGTTAATTATTACTTTTATTAAACACAAGTGGAGCATACACACAAGTGGAGGTATTCTGCATAACATAATTTAATATTCCTACATGTTTGTTGATTGTTGTGTGCTCAATTAATTCACACACGGTGCGCAGATGGTGTATCTTTGTTCGCGTGAAATATTATCTGCGCTTTGTCCATCTGTCGGTCTGAGTCGTGACATTGGTCAAAGTATATTGCTTCAAAACGGTGCTTTTGTGAGATTATTTTGTATGAAAGGATACTCGGATTTTTATTTTTGCCTTTATAAAATAATACTATAAAAAGGTTGTGGTTTCTTTGTTTATCTGTTTGTGAAAGGTAATCTCAGAATTGGGTACTGATCCAAATGCAAACATTTTTTATCCCGAAAAAGTGCACGCTGCATCTGCATGTAGCGACGCTGCGGAAAATTTGCTAAGCAGATACCTACTACAATACCTACATATAAAGATTTACGTCCCGGTTGAATTAAAAAAACAGAAGAAAAACCATTGAGTTAAATGTACAACCACAGATAATATAATACTAGCATACAGATGCCTCATGCCATACAAAGAAACCGTGCTGATGTAACTAGCGTTTTTCGTAAATTAAGTAGAAGTGGTAGAGCCAAGGTTAGGTAAAGTCCCCACAAATATTATTTAAGAGGCACCTAAATAAATACTACAAGTTACTAGTTCGTAACATTTAAAATAAAGTAATTTATATACAAAACGAATTGGTCACCTTCATGCACACTTGAAACTTGAATATGATATAAATAATAATTTTCCTTTTTCCTTCCATAGTTCGCGAATTACTTCAAGTATTTGTTTTAAGTAATTAAATAAACAACTTGAACACCGAGTAGTTTATAAGTTTTTATAAATTTCTCATTCTCAAAGTTCAGGTTCGATAATGTTGCATGAATGCTTCAAATTATTATAAGTTTATGACTGTACGAGTAATATAATTAGTATACTACTTACATTCTATTAATCCAAGTGAACTGAGTCTCGCTTATATCAATAGGTAGGTATTTAATTCATATAACTAGATAAGTTTAGCACTAGTTTATTGTAGAAAGTCGCACACTTTCACATCAGACACAACACAACACAATAAGTCACGACACAATAATGTACGGAATTATGTTGACTGTCTGATTGTCACTGAAGGGAATATATTGGTCCAGTCGTGAGATAATTACGTGATCACGAGAGGTAAGGCCACTAACGACTGTTTGTGGATACGTGCTTCGCGTCGGCCGATTGCCAACAGACTAACTCCATTCTCCAATTTATATTTTATTAATTCCGATGCCACAATTCGGTTTTTCGAAGCGATGACGATGATTCACAAGTTGCAGAAACATTAATTTTGGTGTTTGTTTACAAGCGAGGTCACGGTGAACGTATTGTGTCGCGTCAACAGTCTGGCATTAGATTCCTAAAGAAAAAATTACTTTATCTTTATCGTTCTTGTTATTGTTAGAATCATTTCGTATCACCGTTATGCCAGGTCATTGATTTTTACCTCCACTGTGGAAGAGGTGAACGGAACAATGTTGGCACTATCAAATTGACGCGACCGCATCTCTGTATCCCTGATAAGAGATAAATGTGATAAGATAAGTGAACGAGCTCTACGGTACACAAAGACGACATTAACACAGTTGTGTACTCTGTGAGTCTGTGGTTATAGGCAGGTAGGTATACCTACGCTGTACCTAAGTACCTATCTTCTAGTTGGTAAATATAGGTAGGTAGGTACTATCATCTTGTTTTTCTAAGCTCTTTTGAATGATATATTATGATGACATGCTTCATGATTCCTGAAATAAGGATACCTACTTTATACATATACAATATTTTTTCTCATCGTCTATTAAGGTTCAGTCAATTATTATTTTAAATGCCATTTGGAATAATAAGCTATTGTATTCATACCATTTACGCAAATTATACCATTCTGAAAAAAGTTGGTCTTTCTTGAAAAAGTAATTAAGGAATGACTAGAGAGTTCTAACTGAAATAGGTTATTGAACTTTTAAGATCCTATATTTGGAAATTTGGTACGAAACTGTTAAAACTGTTAATAAGTTAATTACTTTGATCTTTCAGGAACGAGAGGAAAATGTCGGACAAAAACCTTTTAAAAAGCTTAGGACATTTCTGAATACTGTCACCCACTAAGATGTGAGAAAAAAAAACAATAGAAAAACCATTGAGTTAAATGTACAACCACAGATAATATAATACTAGCATACAGATGCCTCATCCCATACAAAGAAAACGTGCCGACGTAACTAGCGTTTTTCATCTCATTATACCGATTATTTTTTGTAAATCAATCTCGTTCGGTTCCGTTCCACGGCGATAGACAGATCACCATCTATATCCGTGGAACGGAACCGAACGCGATCGATGTGCAATAAATAATCAGTATAATCAGTACAGTACGTCGGCACGGTTACTTTGTATGGGATTAGACACCACTGGTACTACGTAGAAAAACTGGCGTTATTCTTATGTTAATTAGAAAAAATCCTAATATATATAACCCAAAAGTTGTTTCTACCTATGTCCGTTATAGACTTTGAAACCATCGAACTGATGTGCCCCAACCCGCTCGTTTCATAAGAAAAGCAATTATGTGAAGATGGTTTTAGACCACTAAAACGATGCATTAGGAACATTCGTTCCATTCATGAAATCTATTATTTTGGTTATTTTTACTAAACCAAAAACTTCTGGGACCTCTAGATTTTTCACAACAGACCAGGACACCAGATCCTAAAGTAAAAAAAAGACTTCTGGATTCTGGTGTCCTGGTGACCTGAAGGGGCTTGGAATCAAGACTAGTGACTCTCAAACTACCAGAAGAGTAGAAACATAAAGAATAGAATTATTATCCAGGGATGCAATCATGTGTGATAAAGACTCGAACTACCAGGAAATCAGAATGATGAAGAAGTACGAAAATCACAAAATCTTTACTAACAGGCCAGCTAGTGCTGTACAAATGTAATTTAGCTACATCGATCTGCATACAAAAGAGGTTTGTAAAAGGAAATTAAGGAATTGGCTGTTAAACCTTGACTACATTTCCACGGAAAATATATTAAAACCAGTGTCATAAACTCATAACATTTACACTCACTCACACATTTACACCCTCACATTACACTTATACAATCACTCATGGACACATCGTTCTCATTTCTCCATTCTCATTTTTGTTTTACTCATTTTTTATAGCTACATAGGTACTTATTGTTTGTAGGTTCATACTTTTCAGTGAATAAGATACTTCTTTTGAATATTTTTCGCAGAATTTTTATATTTAAATTTTCTTTGATTTTGATTTTATTTCTCATTGATTTTAATTCTCTTTGGTTTTGATTTTAATTTTCTTTAAATTTATTTTAATTGTATTCTTCTTTAAACTTAAATTTCGATTTTGTAATGAGTACACACACAAATTATTTCATGATTTATGTAAAATGGGTGATCTGTAACACAGGGCCTTACCTATCTCAGACACCCTACTCCATACAAGGTTACGTATTATGATTAGTCACTGTATTTTGATGTCGAGATAAATAAAGAATTTTTATTATTATTATTTTATTATCTGTAGTATTGATGAAACTATTCTGATAGAAAATTCATTAATTATAAAAGTAAGTATTTCAAGTTTATTTTATTTTATTTGTAAACTTTGATTCCGCATGATAGGTAATATCTGCATTAGTGATAATAAGCCGGGTTATTGTCAAGTCAATGTAATAAAAACTTGATCAAAACAATGGACAGACGTCAATCAAGTGTGTCGTCTCGATTGTGATATAATGTCGTTTAGATAATTAGATACGGTTCGTTCGGATTGATCAGTTTTATTGTTAGTACTTAGTATAGCATCGTATAAAAAAGAACATCTGGCGTTATAATTATCAATATAGGCGCTAAGCGCTAATGAAAGTGTAATTTTGGATCAATTTAAAGTTTACTAGCTTCTGTCTGCGGCTTCACTCGCGTGATATTCGGAAATTATCCATACATATACCGGGATACATATTACCGGGGGAACATGTAACCGGGATAAAACTAACCTAAGTGCTATTCCAGACTATAATCTAACTCTGTGCCAAATTTCATCCAGATCGGTTAAGCCGTTCTGGCGTGATTGAGTAACAAACAAACATCCACACATGCATCCATGCAAACTTTTGTAATATTATTAGTAAGAAGATAAGATGAGAGCTGTGAAGTGCGCTTTGCCACTCCCCAACCCCGTTCACACCCAAATTTGCCACTGCTTAGCAACTCGCTTTTTGTTCCGAGTCGACATTAAGTTTGAATTTATATCACAGGAAGTTGCGTTGCAGGGGGTTTGCATTAATATTAGGTACTGTCAATGTCACGCCATTCTGTTTGTGGTTTGAATTCACTGAAACCACAGAATGCCAGCTTGTTAGTGTTACGGACCCATCTAGCTTATTATTTCCTCCACATAATATTGTTATGAATTAATAAGGAAAATTAAGTTTTTTGAACTTAACCTATTTTCCAAGAGTTGGTTGAACTAGGCATCCACCAACCCGCACTGGGCCCACAGAGAGGAGTCCTGTGTCCCAGCAGTGGGAACATTAAAAAAATCTGATCATGATGATGATTATGATTGCATTAGGACATCATTTACCAAAACACAAACTACAAAAAAAAACAATATACATAATGAAATAAAACACAAATAAAAATAAAATTAACTTTTGTTATTTTTTTTTATAAATGTTATAGGGCTGGCATTACTTATGATGAACTGAGCCCATAAAGATTAGAGTATCTAATACCTACCGCCAAGATACCCTGATACCATGAAAAGTAAACTTGAAAGAATATATAAGACTTCCTATTATAAAATTGCTAATCCACAAAGATAAGCGTTTTTTTTCGGACATTGTAGGGTTATCTATACTCCATTTGCGATAACAAAAGACGTTTAAATTAGCCCATTTTACAGTCCGTCCAACCGATTTTGACTTCTATTGCGTTGGTGATACGACAAATGGTAGCTGTAGTAAACAGTTAGTTTTGGTAACAGGTTTATGCTTTTTATGTCATCCCTATGTTTACGGTATAGAACTCAAAATTGGGTGAACGGACTGTAAAAAGATTTGGAAACATGTCTAATGTTATTTCAAATGGAGTTTAGCAAAGCTGAAGTAGCTGTAGGCCGGCCATGGTTTTCGAAGGCCTAACAGAGAGAGACGAGTCCTAGAGTTGAGACCACGTGTCGGTGAGTGTAGCGAGGCATGCCCTGCAGTAAGGTAAGGTGAATAGAATAGAATAGTTCTCTATTTGCACAGAAAGAGGTACAAGTTACAAATGTTAAGTTTGAAATGACCCTTATACTAACTACGTTAACTGTCATGCAAACAGTTTAAACTATAATAAATTATTAACACATTCAATCAAATCAATACAAGTTTACCATGATATACATAATGGATCGAAGACTTTAGAAAAGTAAGACAGACTGCCCCCCCGTTGGAAAAGCGACGACCTTTAAAAGGTGTTTGGAACCACATCCAGCCTGATGTGGAAGGCAGAGGACCACGTGTTTTGGCGCAGCTTGGTAGAGCCCATAGGTCTCTAGGAGTGGATTGCGATAGACTGAGCTGCTCTTGAGAAAGTTGCATTTGACCTACCTTAAGTCCTTCATTATCTATAATACATGATTAACATTTTATATAGATAAGATTATATTCAACTGCTATATTTAGTCACATAATACGAGACAAATTTGTCTCATGCTTCATTATTTTAAAGCTAAACAATGCACCGTCATTACTCGTTAGGAATTTAGCTACTTAGCTTTGTAGGGATGCCCTAAAGGCAACCAAGAGTTGATACTAACACAGATGATATAATACTAGCATAATAAATACTAGGTTGACAATAAAACTTGCTAAATAGTGAAGACGTAATTAAGGGAAGACGGGTAAAGGAAAAAACTAGCGTAGCTAAGGGAATACTGGTGACGAATTTAAGTAAGGATATGCTGAAACTTACTTAAGGTTGCCCTAGACGACGGCACGAACTATTTTGTGCGCGGGGTTGACTGCATGCTATCTCATCCAACAACACGTATGAAAGACATATATGCTGTGATGAGCATGAGCAGTAAGAAGCTAGTTCGCGTACGAATTAGCTTTAAATTGACTTTTGCAAATTTGTAGCGAAATGGATGATGATTTAGGACGAAAACGAGCGCGCGAAATTTTATAAACAAACCTTTAAATTAATGTAAATTTTCAAAATAAAATTATTTGCTTTGTTGAACTATTAATCTACCCCCGTATGGTGGCTGTTTTGCAATTTTCCTTCTTCTTATGGTATTTATTTCCGGCCAAAGATGCGTTAAAATTAGTGTTGAATTATGGAACTTTCGACGCTCATAACTTTCAAATAATTTTTGCTTTACTTTTTTGTCGAGGGCTAGATAATGATGAGATAAATTGATATATTTTTTATTTTGAATGTACATCATCAAACAGTGGAGTAATCGCCAGACTACGTTTGTATGGAAGAATGAGCGACTAGTGCAACCTTAAGAATGGCGATTGTCTGGAAATGGAGATAAGTACATGGTGCACCAACAAAGAAAGCGTAAAAGAGAAGCCCACCATACAAACTGGTATATGATGATGTTTATTTAAGCTAGCTGTTGTGCAACGAATAACGCAATATGTATGATGCAATATAATTGCTTTAAGGCGCCGATTCCCTTTGGTAGCTGATTTTAAAATGAGAATCACGTCTAAACGGCAAGTCGTAATTTTTTGGAGATCTGAGAAAATTTTGTGTTTTAATCGTAAAACATAGTGTAATTAATTAATAAAGTTATGTCTAAAAACACGACAATCGCACCAAAACCGCTGCGAGTATTTTAATGAAATTGATACCATCTCCAAAACAATTTAATCATCTACATTTTGATCTGAAGCTTTTTTTTTTAAGTCATAGAATAATAAGGAAAGTATAAAAAGCTGCTAAATATTGGGTCGCGCGGGCGTGAAACGGGAGCGCGTTTTGTTCCCTCAAGGTCGTTGGCGTTCTGTGTTTTGCGGTTTGACACCATTGATAAGTTAATTAATTGTTTTTATAGGAATCAGCGTACCAGGGGTGTTTTATATTTTATCCTCTATCCTGTAGGTAGTAACAATCATGGCTATCACAGTCTATTATTACTCATTTATTTTGATTGTTACACGAGGTCGGTATAGGAAAGTTCAACGTTGTGAATTGGCCCACAAATTGTAATTTACTTATGAGTTTTTGATAGCATTGTTATTTGGAATGAATAAGGTAGGTAACTACTAAAATTCTTTTGAAAATATTGTCATTGTATTTCCCATACTTTATCTACGAACGGTACTACAGTCACGTCTGTAGAATGGTGATTCCAGGCGGACCAGTTATATGTACGTCATACTACTGTCCTATTGCATGTAAAAATTCTGACATCAAAAATATCTCGATACTAGTTACGAACCGCACGTCATACTCTTTCGTCATTCACTTTTTCCTTGAAGCATACATAATCTGTAGGTCACGCTACAGACAGTCCATTCAACGTGTTGCGGACTCGCGGTCTCGCGGACCCGAAGACGGATGCATATTCAGCCCATCCCTAACATAAATCATTAATGCGTATTTGCATGGCCCAAGCTGGCTTTACGAACAATGTCGAATAACGATACCGAAAGCGACTTGGACGAGGCACTGCATATTAAACGTACGCAGTTAGATGAATGATTTAGTTTGCATACAATCGCCTGGGGCCGCCCTGGCGTAGTGACGCGATGGCGCGTGCAAAAATGCATACTTAGCCCATGTCAGACGGCCTGACATATTTTCATAATCCTTACCTTAATCAAACAGGTCGTGCGGGACGTCAGATATCAAGAATTCGATTTAAACTGTAACGAGTTTTCTGTGTCGTGGATTTTCCCGGTTGTCGTGTAAGACGTTTGGATTTTCTAAACGGATAAATCTATATTTACGTTTTTATATTATTTTATTAATTTAATTCTTACGCTACAGGAAAATCCCATCTGGTCAGTTCTTCTTATTATGCATGTTATTATTTATATCTATTTACGGATTTTGGTCTAGAATTGTAGTGAAAGTTTCGTGCAAATATCTCGACAATATGCAGCTTATTCTGTGTAATTCCAATTCATCTGATTTAGTGCCTAACGAACAGACGTACAGATAAACACTACAATATTCGCCAGAACATTACTAAATTGTGTGTTTAAAATTGAGTAATAATGGCATTGGGTTATTACTTGGAAATAATTTACCTCTAAAATAACCGTTTATCCACGGATATAATATTTTAATGAATGAGCCGCTCATTTTGAAGACGTGTTTCTTGGAAAGGTTAAAATTTCTTGTTTCGCAACTTAAATAAAGTTTTATAAACCCCAAAATACCCATAAGGTAAAACTCGCGTAGCTATTCTGGTTTTTGATAAATTATTTATTTTTGATTTTGGAAAATGATTTGTTCAAAACTCCTATTAGGAAATATTACGTAAGCCGGCTACGTCAGTAAGATTGATCAAAACATAATAAAAATAATGTCAAACTATGACGATTGACGTCATAATCAGGAATCCCAAACTGGTTGAAAAAAAATAACATGGTTTACTTGCAATACGGACGTTACGGAGATACCGTAGATATCACAATACATAGGTGGAAAATTTAAAAGAAACACAGGATAATACGAGTACGGAATTGATACAAATATAAATAATTCATGTGTGGTATTAGATGGCAGATAATTTTCCCCTCGGCACATATCTGTGGTATGTACTATGAAGGCAGTGTGTACAACATACACAGATACTGCAGATGCTATCCTATTACAGTATCATGCGCAATTTATTCACTCGCAGTGACAATCATTGTGATATTTCTAGATACTTCTACATTGTACGTCGGTGTTTGTAGATTATATTTTGGTTCTAAAATAAAGGCCTGAACTTCACCTGTCCCCCATATATTGAAAACTAATTGAATTGGATCAGTATCTTATTTGGTAGATATTATTTGGACAAAAAAATATGAAAATGGATAAGATTAGTCGCAGAAAATTACTGAAGAAAACCAAATTCACAAATGAAATTAGATGCGATCGGCAATTCAGTTTAATTAAGTAACGTTCTGACAGATATGGAATAGGGATGTTTCCTGTGTAGAAAAATGATAATTCTATTTAGTTCGTATAAATAAAAATTGACAAAGATAAAGCGCATCAAAGTTCAGGAGTGGGGGCTTGTGACGTCGCTTTGTCAGTATAAAGTATGACGTCACACGATATTTCACCGCACTGTACCGTCGTAATGTTTTGTTTACGCAAAAGAAAAAAAATGTTTCCAATATTTTTTAATATATTACAAATATTTTTGGCCAGCATCCCTATTTGGTTTGGTTGTGTTGATCGCGTTTATTTCCATTGGAATTCCCCTGAAAATAAGCCCTAAGTCCTGGCGGGCGAGCACGGCTTACTGTGACAGGCTTGAGTCACACATTTTTATCACAGTTTGGGAGCAAAAACCGTGATAAATGCGTGACTCAAGCCTATCACAGAAGCCGTGCTTGCCCGGCAGCTCAAGTTTCCAGTTTGAGAGCTAAATTCAAACTTTTCTTTAAGTTTGTTATAAAAATAAACGTCTCATAGGTGATTTATGGACGTCATCTGACGTAACCAATAACAGTCATCAGGTAGGTACCTCCTTGATAGGGTCATGTTTATACATGATTCGTTCATGATTTGTTTACTTAAAATGATACACAAGTACCTTGTTTGGTACTGGGTGGAGTCTTGGTGGTATGGTGTCGATATTGTTCATTGTAGAGCGACAGTGATCGTTCGAACATGGCCGTGGTAACATGCTGCCTGGGAATTACCTGTGTTACCTTTTAAGTCCAGAGTAGTACAAGTTACAGACAGGAGATATTTCTCTAGTTTACCCGTATCCCAAATTCTGCGCCCACGACTATAATCTAACACCGGTATGTCACTAAGTAGGTCTAATCATGATCCTACATACTTGGATCTGACATGTATAACTAAACAATTTGTCCTACTATCAATCATGGAGCCGCCATAGAGCAGAAGTTCCTTAATATTTTGTTATTTGATGAAGTAATTAATATTTTAATGTTTTTCCGATAGATATCTTGTTTCTTCTCAGAATTTCGACGAGGATTATGTAGATCAGTAAATAGATGTATATAGTACGTAACATGTTATGCTCATGGTATATTAATTTATAATATACTTAGCTAAGTATAACTCGGTGGTATATTATTGTTTGCTAGTTAGTATAATACAGTGAATATTTAAATAATTATTTACATGTAGAGGCTGTACGTACCTAATAATAGATTATGGACAATAATTTACATATATTATCTACGCACAAAATTATTGTAATGGCTTGTACCTTTTAATAAATGTTGTGTCTGCTAATTCTGTGTTAAGTAGATAATGTTGTTTTTCACTGTTGCGTAAAATTACACAAAATAATCTATGCTTGTTCTTTTCATATTCCCCGTTTATCAGCAGTTGTGATTAAAACAATCGACATAACTGCCGTTAGATGTAACCTAATAAGTAGTTGAACACGTACCTACCTATTGCCTCGTTCAGCTATCCAAACACTCGTCTGTTAAAATCTGTAACAAAAACAAATAAACATTAGTTTTAAGTCGTTTTACAAAAAAAATAGCAAGTTTATGAGCAAAAGTTTCAGAAGTGAGCAGTTTGCTTTCATAACAACTATTGACGTTCGAGAAATTTTGAATCTAGAATGATCTACACGCATGCAGGTCATCCAATTGCCAGATACAAAAAAAAAAGCAAATCAGAATGAATGAAACACATGGCGCGGGTCACTGGCCAAGTGTTGAACCCAGCGTTCGGATTACTATATCGATTTATATATCGATAATCGAGTACGTCTACGCGTAAATTATATCGATGCATCGATACGCGAGCACAGGATGGGCGTGGCTAGCCGAGCCGCAAGTACTAAGACTTGTTCTAGCCTAGCCGGCCTACGTCGTGTTCTAAGTGAAGGAAGGAATATGAAACAAAATTTCATTGCACATTCATTGGGTTTATGTTCATGCGGGTAAAATAAAGTGCCTCCATGGAAAATAAGGGAAACTGCATCACTATTTACTGTGAGTTAGTTATGGTCTGGCAGTTTTAAATTACGCATATACCTATTTGTTGTCTATAAGTACTTAAACAAGTCTATTGCTTATCGTTTACGATGCGTGCATGCGGATATATGAGACTTATTTACTTTGTTTTGCGGTTCAACATTTTTATTGCATGCGTAGTGTAGCCATTGAAGTCGGAAGAATGTAGTGTACCTATAGGAAGTACGGGTGAGTCTTGTGGTTTAGTGTTCCTTGGTAAATGGCTTTAGGGGTCACAACCACAATGTGGTGGTTGTACTGAGAATTTTGTGCCCTATTTCAAGCCTTTAAAGCGTCGATTTTCTTGGACTTTGGTCGCAATGTAGCATTTTGGATAAAATGCGAGTCAACGTGAGGCATGAAAACCAATGTTAAGTTATGAAGCCGCCGGAAACAGGTATATTTCTCAGTCCCTTTGAATTAAATCTCAGTCTCATTAAACAAAACATAATTAATAAAAATCGATATTAGCTTGATATTGTCCCAGCTAAGTTTTTATGTCATCAGAACAGTAATTTAGATAATACCACAGCAGTCAATTAATGATTAATCGAGTCGATCTGAGGCATCATATGCCAGAGACAATTAGCGAGACCTGCGTTGGACTGTGGTCGCCTTGAATGCTGAATAAGGTCGTTAAATGTTGTCGCGACTGGAATTATAATGCACGCCTTTGCCTACCGTTTATATTCTACCAAAATGGCCCCGAATCTGCTTAGTCGATTCTAAATCGAATGCTTTAGGCGCTCGTTAAATTGTCAAAGCAGTCGCAGTTTATTATGTAATGTTTAGATTTATTGCTGTCATGAGCATTTATTTAGTCACTGATTCTCTTTGTTGAATTAAAGCCAGTAAATATAGTGTATGAGATACTGTTAATTCCGAAGTACGATAAACCCTAGGATTTACCGGCAAAACCTAGGATATACCAAGTCCTACAGGAAACATGCCCAAAATGATCCATGTTAATCGCCGATTTCAAACTATTCAGTTTTTTTTTTAAATATAGGTAACTGTGTCAGATAAAATTAAAATTAAGTACAAAAATAATACGATTCTAACATGAGGTAGAGCTCTTATTAGTAAAGGTCAAAACGCAGAGTAAATTTTGTAATAGAAAGAGCTCGCTCTAAATTGCCCCTTAATTCTAAATGAGCACATTTCAGTGCAGAGACGTCGTACATTGCAAATATCATTAAATTAAACGAAGCGATGGCCCGTACTGTGTCCTGTCTATAATCCATAAGTGTACTATTTTGATTCGATTCCGATATGGCGCTGTGGCCTAGTCTCACAGACTAAAAAGGCTTTGCTTATTATACGAGTACGTCCAGGCTGGCGATCGCATCGCCTTTGCCTAGTTTTTATAGCCCTACGTCAGTCTATAAAGAAAGTTCGTTAGATCTCTTTGTTCGAAATCTATAGACAAACTTTCTTCGGTTCTTTTTTCAATTTAACGTTTTTCCAACATGACACTGAATAGTATCACTTGTTAAGATAAATTAAGGAAATGACGGAAACCACGGCGTTTGTAGTGACAAGGCAGGAAAAACTACGTGCTTTGTTGTAGTAAATAGATTTTTTATCTTAGGAGTCGCTCTTGCATTTAATTGGTCGAATTTCAAGTGTTAGGATTCGTATTTTTGTAGCTAATTAGTAAATGTACTCACTACATTGTAACGCGTGTTTCAGCTGTAAGTTTCATTCTTAGTATGACTCAGTGGTTTTTGAGAGGCCTGTTTACCTACAAAGGTTTACAGAACTTACTATTGTTTTCAGCATCGAGAATGTTCTCGAATGATTCAATAATAGGTACGTTTCCAGTTTATGAATACAAAATAAATGTTTCACAAACACATTTTGAAATTATCATATAGGTAAGTAAATATGAATAAATGTTACTATGTTGACTCACCGACCAAAATAAGTGCAAATAAGCCACAGTTTTACATCATAAATACATGGATTTTGAATGTTATGACTTAAGTAGGTACTATTGTTATTTTAAAACAGTTTTCTGTAAAATTTTTTCAAACGCCCATCTGAACATTTTAAAGAAACCTTATGACAAGCAAATACTCGCTCACTCCCGCCACAGATAACTATATACTAGTCAGAGACACGCATACGGACCACTGTCAACTGAGTCGCGTTGGTCCTAAACTGCAATTTTAGGACCAGCGTGCTGGTGCCATTTTGTCGCGCGGTTGGCCTGGTCCTTTCGCAAGTAATACATATATATGTCAATGTGTGTCAAGCATTGGCATAATTTCGAATAATAAGTTTGTTTTAAAGGCTTAAACAGACATGTGTTTCTACCACCTGACGCCATTACACACCTAAGTGGTTCACCTGCTGTAATTTTCAATAACCATGTCAAAGCCCTTAGAACACCTTGAAAAGGAACTACTTATTGTCCCTTATAAATCGATATATATATATATATAAGTGCCTATTATTAAGGTGTTTTCAATAGGTCGACGAATTGAAAAAGTTTTTGACAAAAAAGCATTTTGGTTCTTATTTCCTTTGCTGTTCGTTTTACTTCTGTAGTGACTACTTTTCCAGCATCTACATTATAATATGCCGTTCCAAATAGTTTAATTTCAGCATCATAAATCAAGATGTTCATTGATTTGTATTGCGGTATGAAATCCAAAGTGTTTTAGCCAAGTTTTGGCTCTGTTTCAATTATGTGCACCACAACAGTCTTACAAAGCAGATTGAGATTGTTTACATACAATAATCGTATTTATATCCGTTATTCTATTTATGAAATGGTTTATTTGTGCATTTTCTATGAATTTGAACCAACATAATATGTGTCTTTCTGTCTCATATATATTCTCCTACCCAAAAAGACGTTCAAATTCAATTGCAATTCCTTCTCGGCGACAATAAACGCCAAGAAATGATAATTAAAAAAATAAAAAAACCCGACTGACTAAAAAGACGTAAAAAAGAAGAAAATCATGCTGTGCAGTCGCAGGACACATATTTGCGAGATCTTACTGGCTTCAGTGACACTCGCAAGGTTAAGACGAACGATTGACATAAGAATCATCAAAATCGGCCAACGCTTTTGGTCTCTAGAACGCCACTAGGAACAATACATACATAGACTGATAAAAACATTACCCGCCTTCGGCAGTCGCCTAGTCGGGTAAAAATATATAAGGTAGGTACTTAATCAAGAGATGTTTTGACTGATTAAAGAGATTAAATTCGAACATTTTCAAAAATATGAGTGTTGCCCCTGTGTTAAGTAGCATAACAGGTGGGAAACGGTTGAGAGATTTTGATATGAATAAGACTGCTTGACTGAACAATTGGTCACACAACTGCCGAAAAAGGCTCTTTAGATCCCACCTGTGTCCCAAATCTTGTTTTTGCTGAACGTAACATAATAGAGTGGTATTTCGACGAGATCACATTACATCGCTTGCCAGGTGGCTGGCGTAAAATGCCGTAAATATATTATTACCTAAATATATGCTAATAAATGTAACGTCGGCTTGTTTGTCGTCGCATTTGTTGTGCGACAGACGAGGACCTTGTTGTCATGGTCCTGTCTGCGTCTGAGTTTCTTTTGCGTATTTTATATTATTTACAGAGTTTACGAGCGATAAAACCACGATAATGTGCATTAGTTGACGGTAAAAAGTATAGTTTTTGCTATTATTAACTTTGTGTAAACTGCTTGGCATCTTGAGTGATCGTTGCAAAAACATTATCCATGAATATGGCCAAGAAAAACATTGTTTCTCTAATAGTATGTCACGCTATGCGGCTGTACTAAGAGTCTTGAATAACCCGAAGTTGATCACAAATATTTGCTTCAGATAATAAGCAATACAGACGTTTACATGACCTACATGAACAGTCCTTGTGCTTAATAGGTAAAGATATGTATGAAAAAAATGTCATAATAATATGCCAGGTGGTTGCGAGTGACGGTAGGGACATCTGTCTGTGTGTACCAGGTTCGACCAAACAAACCAGTTGGTTCACAACTTTGAGACAGCCAGACGGGGCTTCGTAATCAGAAATATGATATATTATGTGTCCGAATTAATTAGTTTTAGTATCCAATTGGCTCACAATACATAAATATACTAAGGTAGTGCTACTGCAAGATTCAACCGTTTTCTCTGATGATAACTTCAAATTCAGAGTCAACTTTCTCTTCAAGTGTTTAAAGCCCACAAGCACTATAAAATTTTAAATGAACTTAACGGCCCTTACCCTTATATAGAGAGGAGGCCTGTGCCCCAGCCGTGGGATTGATTATGCTGTCCTATTCACAACACATTTCTCAGAAAAACCTAAATGCACATTTTTGCAGAGCTGAAATACTTTCGATGCGCCATGGAATAAGAATTGTAAAGTGTTAATAATAATCACTGAGTTTAACTGACTCGGAGGAGGGTAATGTGTCCCACGTGTATTGGAAATTTGGAAAAAAAATATTCGACCTTATACTCCGTCGTAGCAAAAATTTACACCCTACCTCAATAATATGGCTTTGGGATCGAGTTAGATCTCGCTATATCGTTTCGTTACCGCGGTTTGGTTCGGGACGTGCCGAGAATCTCGTCAACTTAACTTTGCGCAGCGGCAATATCGTAACCAATGAGGTCAATCCGAGGTGCGATTATTGCTAGTTGAAAACTTTACCAATATTCCGCCGTGTGGACGAGAAATACCGTCCGCGGCCAATTACGGCCATTATAAAATTGGCAATATTTGAATGGCCGTAATTGGCCTGAGAATTCCCTTGAAAGGACCCGATCCGCTATATATATAGGGCTTGGCAGAGTAATTTAATATAAAGTTGTACAAGGGGTAAAATAAAAAAAATGTCATTCAAATCGGACAAAACAAAAAATATATTTCTATAAGAAAAGTTAGAGTACTCGTAGGTACACAAAAGCAAAACCTTTTTGTAAACGATTAACTTTGAACGCCGATATCAGAATAATTGCAGTTGATAGGAAAATTTACGGTTTCTTAGAAATATTAATGGGTATTTTCGCTACCATGTTATTTATCTCCATTGACATCATAGTCCACGCGGGTGCAATTATGTGCACGTAGATATACTTATGCTGTTTTTCCTTAAGCAAAACTGGATTTTATAAAAAGGCAAAAAATGCTTAATAAATATTTCGTTGTTTGAATTATAAGGAAGGAAGGCTTTGGATAACCGAGGAAAATTCAGTTATTTTTTAAATAAATTTATTCTAGATTCTAAGAAATATCAAGTTGCGAAAAAACTCGATGGAAAACGGGAAAATACTTAATTTCGCAGTCATAAACCATTCCGTTTACTATCCGTCAAAATATTCTCCGGTTTTCCTAAAACATTGCAGCATGGTGAACAATGCAAAACATTCGGAAACACGCTTGCTTTTATGTGTACGTGTACATACAAAACCACAGGCCACGCAGGCAAGCTTTAGAAATTTAGGTAGTACAGGATCATTTTACATCAACATCACCGGTTTTGCACAGCAGCGTATTGTGTTGTGGAGTTAATTATAAGAAGGATGTTTGTTTAATCGTCAAGGTTAGGTTTAGTATGACTGTTATGTTAAATCTAACCTTTCTGACTGTTTTATTACTGGTGTGTAGAATTTCTTACTCTTTAGTTTTAGTACTACCCACAAGTGGAGGAAGGTAAGGTTTCCTCTCTTCTCCACTTTTGTAAGTCCTTTCTTCTTCATAGCAAATTGCCTTTGCGAATGGACAATTAGAATCAATTAATTATTTAATAAAAATATTAATTTTTATACTATACATTTTGTAATTCAACAGCGGGTTTTAAAGGAATTATGAAATAAACGATTTAACTCAGACTTTGCATGGAAAATCTATCATCTCTCTTATCAATTCGAATACTTAGAAAAATAGGAAGCTTAAACAAAAACTACGCACAAATTAACAAATAAATTAATTAAATGATGAATATAATCAAGCTTGGCCTGTAGAGTGATGCCGAATGAGCCGCAATTCAATCCCTTATGATTTCCTGTCTACATTGAGTCGCTACTCGGCTCAAATTCTCCGTACCAATTATTTTGTGCTCTTGCTAGCGTGTACGGTGTAGCCCGTTTATAATTACTATAGTAATTTAGATCACGCGGCGAATGCTCAAGTTCTTTATAACCTACCTACAGCTGTGCAGTCAACTATGAGCTTTGGAAAAAATTGCTGAATTTGACATTTTGATGACATTTTGCGTTTGCAAGCAGAGCCTGAACTATAAAAATAATACAGGGTGCCACAACGTTTTTAGTAAATTCTTCATTCATTCTCAATTCGGAATAGATAGGTATAATCAATAGCTTAACTCTTGTTTTTTTTTTTTATTTATTGAATAGTCTGAGAGAACTTGTCTTTTTGGACTATATTTTAATAGATGAGATGAGATTTTTAGTAAATTCTTCATTCATTCTCAATTCGGAATAGATAGGTATAATCAATAGCTTAACTCTTGTTTTTTTTTTTATTTATTGAATAGTCTGAGAGAACTTGTCTTTTTGGACTATATTTTAATAGATGAGATGAAACACCTGCATGACGCGTGCATATTAATTGGATTCTGAATAAATGTTCCGAAAACGTATACGATTGGATTTACAGACTGTAAATAAACATGTAGAATTATATTCGCATTAAAACGATTCATGGTGAATACGGTAAACAATAAAAAAGACGGTCCTAAGTTACTAGGCGGACATAAACCTAAGGCATACGAACTAATCAATGCGAACGCAAGGAACTATTATCCTAAACCCAGACAGCAACCACAGCACAACTATAACAGCTATCTATACCAATACATTTCCGTCATCGCGTTGTAAAAAGCCTGTACGTTTCATTGTGTCCATAAATGCCATGGCACCATAAATCGTGGCCCATGAAGCGACATTGTACTATAGTATAATCACGGTATATAAAGTGCTAACCCAACGGGACATTGACCCATATCGAAAAGGTTAAATTATAGGTTTTATGTGCTAGGCGATTGAAATTTCATGATCTTTTATTAGTCTTGTCTGGTTTTTATGTTGTTTTGCGTAGAAAAACGTAAACACGACGTAATTCGGGCAAACGGTTATGACCACATATTTTTTTAGGTCTTAAACCTGGTTTTGTAACCTAGTAATAATTTTCAGATACTTGAAACTTTTATTACGCGCTTCTTTCAAGAAAATCATTAGTTGTTTGATGATTCATATGATGAAGTTGTTTTGCAATATGAAATGGTTAGAACTCACGATGATTTATGTTCCTAATATTTTATGAAAACATTGAATAAAATTGTTTTTATTGATCACCTCTCTACGAAGCGTAAAAGTGAAATACAGTGGTTATAAAGTTTTATACTTTATGCATTGGAAAAATGTTTATTTCTTAATGTTTAATGTTCTATTTTGTCCATAAAAAGGTGGTAAAATCTCATCTACAACAAGCATTTCGCAAAAGTTTTTGTTTATAAAACCAAGGTGATAAGCTACGGCAGAAAAATCACCAATTTGGCCTTAATTTATGTTTTTTTTACACTATTTAGTGTCATCTGGGTCACATCCCATGTTGGCGCGAAATTAACTTCGTGCGCCATCATAAAATGGCGTCGTGTTTGCTTTGGCGCCTTTATTGCCTTGTCCGGTTATACGAAACTTTACTTAATAGTTACTAAACTCGGATCGTGTGGTTAACTAACGCCCACATTCTGAGTAAAGTTAGATAGTTTTAGTAAAATTAAACACACAAATACATGAAAAAGTAGATTTTATCTACTAGGCCAAAGAGTGAGAACTTTTTACTTTTTAGATTCAAACGACAGTATTTGTATTTTACGTAATTTATGTTCACACAACACCTAGTTACCTAAGTATAAAATTAGCCCAATTGCCATAAAAAAGCTAAAAGCGATGTCAAGGACAGAATATTTATTAGTTCAACCTGTCCTTGTATTGGCCTCACTCCGCAGTTCAGTCTCCTCAAATGACTGCATACGGAAAACAAAATAATTTAATGTTAGTGAAATAAAAATTCGTACCGCAGCAAATTGATTGTAATGAAGTTCACGGAAAGAACAAAGTCACATGAGCGAAATATGCATTAAGTAGGTATTTAAGAGCAGATAGGTACAAAATAATAGGTATGTGATTGTTAAAACGGAAAAAATTTCAAGACCATACTACGCCATAACTTGTTAATCGTTGGTAACCGAACTTACCGTTTGTAAGATTGACAAGTGCTATAGAATTTGAAAAAGTTGATGCAATGATCTTAAACATTTCATTTATCTTTTTTCACTTACTTAGAAAAACGTCAAGAGAGAAATTGGCTTTTACGAAGTAGTGATAATATCTTATCTGCGAAAGTCTGCAACGTGGAGGTTCCTACAGCATAATCAGCTTGTATTGTTACCGCTGCTGGGACACAGACTGTGAGTGTGGGTCCTAATCCACTACGTTAGTTGGTAGATGTAACACGTTCGATTTTTCTAGGACATGTCGGTTTCCTCACAATGTTTTCCTTTACCGTTCCTACAGATTTTTCCTTTATCTACAGGAAATAAATATATGTAAAAAGTCTAAATTCCAGGTAAAGTAATGAACGATATTGTTCTCAGTATCCTAGTAGTGTTTAGTCATAAGTCGTAACTTCATTCTAGCCAATTCCTCTCAATTGTTTTAAGTTGCCTTAGAGATAAGGGATGGAACACTCTAGTTTTGTGTTCCAAGTTCTATATAAGATTGTAGAACTTTAGACAGAGCAATCAACACTTCATCATACAGATAAATAGTCTGGCATTTAAAAGATCACGTAGAAGTGACGTAGTATCAAGAGTGCCTACTTAGTTCTGAGTACTTTCAGCTTTAGATTAGTGATGACTTACGTCAATTTCTAGTTTTTGCCGCAACTGTGGAATTCCACATCTTATTATGTTTTGCATGCAATGATTACCGATATTGTGTTTTACATGTTACACATAAAGCGACACATGGGTATTAACTTATTATATTATTATGTACCTACTACATGGATTGTGATTGCAACGAATGGCCGAAGAAATCTCGAGCCGCATTAGTCAAGCTATTAAGATGGAATTTAATATCATTTAACTTGCTCTGAAAGACGATTAGTTGTAGAAGTTTAAAACTAAGTTAATTCACAATTGCTTTTCGATTAATTTGATATTTTTATTTCTATTTTATAAATGTTAATGTATGACGTAATTAATAATGAAAGTTGATTCAATATTCAAAGCTCGGAAGTCAACTCCATTTTGGGGTTTCCCTTATGTCGTTTCCAATAACATAATTCATTCTCTTTTAACTATCGACTTCAAGGCTAAAAATAAGCTTATTATTTTAAAACTGACAGTTATTACAACGATTGACTGTAGATCAAGTGCTATTGTTTGTTCTCTAATACAATTTATTGATTCTATTGTTTTTGTCGTGACAGTTACTGGATCTACCTATTGCTAATTTGTTGTATGAATGTGTTTAGTTAACTTATTTATGAGCTAAGTACACAATAGAGTGGATTTTAAGTTGAGGGCTATTTCAAACAATTTACGGTTATTGAAAGAATAGTTTGTCGTTCAAAAATCGATTGCCAATTGTTTTTTCTTAACCTAAAAAAAACAGTATTGAAAAAATCGTTGATCGCTCAAAAACCGATCGTCAATTGTTTTTAAATCTTGTAAATTGTTCCGAAATCGGTCGAATACCAATAAAGTGATGTTCTCGACCACAATATATGGTAGTGAAGTGTCAATGATGAAATTTATTTCATTACAAAACGTGGGCCAGATGACGCATCATGAGACCTCCATGTAGGAAGCCCCGTTTGTCCCACTTCTGATACAATCACTTATTTATCGCGTCATAACTACGGTTCTACACTTCTGGCTTATAAACCCTTTAGAGGTAAAGATTTATTCACAGTAGTAAAATTTCTATTAATTCTGTAGATAGTTAATACACTTCCTATTGGCGTTCGATCCTAGCAGGCAATGGGCTCCCACGCTCGGCTCTCTGAATTTAGAACTACTTAAAGTTAACTGTGTACCAGTAGTTGGGCCCTATATCATTTGTTTGATAATAAATATGCGTGTGCTTAGGTTTTAGAAGTTGAATCTAGGCGGGGCGAATAAACGTCACTTCTACTCGTGGACAAAAATGTGAATCACAAATTCCTTGTAGGTTTATTTTCACCCTAAAAGAGTATTTACATCCTTAAAATCATATAAATAAGACTTTTTGAAACACCATTGCATATTTCTATCTTTGACGCAACAAATCAATACCTAGTGAATTTTGTAACATGTAATATTATGTATGTATGTTTATTTGTAAGTTTCTGTATAAGGTTATATAATTTTTACGTATTAATATTTTTTAATGTAGCAGTACAACGTAGGCTACCCCCTGTTTTATATTAAGTTTATTAAGTCCATCCAAAGGTTTTCTGGTAGATATCGCTGTAAGCGATAAGACCACCTTTGTACCCATATATAGTATTAAGTTGTTGGTAAAGTATAGTAATTTCTTTTATTTTTGGTGTACAATAAAGTTATTCTATTCTAGTGTCATTCACTGCAGTCTATAAGCGAAATAACTGTGTGATTTCACCACACTATGTAGAAACCAAAACAACATCAAATCTGAACGTAATTGAGGTATTGACAGATATGAAAGTAACAATGGAACTTATTTTCAGCGCAGAAAACACTGTACCTACGGTAAAGGCACCCGTATGTAGGCACGAAGTGTCAACAATTTTTATAGAAATTGTTCTAGTTGTAAAACAAATTTACGACAATGCCAAAGGAAATTCGTTGTCCTGTTGTCGTCACATTTTCGGTTTGCATCTGTATGCGGGATCCTTAACCCTACTTCAAAATAAACTCCAAGGACACATCAATTACTTTGCCACCTCCGTGTGTCGTTTAAATCAAAAGGCGCCAAATATTCATTCGCTAATTTGGTCTCAAAGAATACGAATCGTATATCTTCCTGAGGCCATGAGCTGAATTGTAAATCTACATACATTATTCGCCATGATTTATGCGCGGGCGCAAGTTGGCCACGCCTCCTCAGTAACTATGGTATGCGTTTAAAATTTTTGTCGACTGTACTTTGCTTAAGGCGCTTAGTAATGTGACGAACTAATTCCATATTTCAGGCGGAATTACGGGGATTGCGTAAAAATTAGATACAACAATCTTTTATTTTTAAAATGATTAAAAACAGCTTTTTTTGTAGAATCTTAGTTAACCACAGCATTCTTCAACGAAATGAAAATGTGCAATTTTAAATTTAATAAGTATCTAAGTATGTGGATGCTATACTCCATTTGCGATAACATTAGACGTTTAAATTAGCCCATTTTACAGCCCGTTCAACCGATTTTGATTTCTATTGCGTTGGTGATACGACAAGTGGTAGCTGTAGAAAACAGTTGGTTTTGGTAACAGGTTAATGTTTTTTATGTCATCCTTATGTTTACGGGATAGAACTCAAAATCGGTTGAACGGACTGTAAAAAGATTTGGAAACATGTCCAATGTTATTTCAAATGGAGTTTAAGTTAAATAGAAAAATGAATTCAAAAAAAAAATCCGTGGCCAGTTTAAGATGATTTTTCGACAAAAAAACTTAAATTTCGGAGAACACTGAGTATTTTCTAAACTTCATTATTTCTTATAGAAAAGAAAAACTGTTTAGTAAATTGTAATTCATCTCTATGTACTTACGTATTGTGTCAATCCTAAAGTACATCAGTTCCCATTGTTTTTTATTCAGTGTTTTGTAATAATATTAATTAGTAGCCATTGTACGCATTTAAATTAATTCCTTGTCTAGACTCCATTACAAATAGAGTTTACAACCTCAGTATATTCAACCT
Organism: Anorthoa munda; assembly: GCA_945859665.1. Lineage (NCBI taxonomy): Eukaryota > Metazoa > Arthropoda > Insecta > Lepidoptera > Noctuidae > Anorthoa > Anorthoa munda. The sequence goes on along the minus strand of OX243900.1, from coordinate 10,375,430 downwards.
CAACTATGAGGCGTGGTTAAGTACATTCTCTGATCAGTATTATTTGTATTCGTGTTGATAAAACAAATGATACGGTCCTATCACTGATAATAGTTAGTACTCAGGTAGCTAGATAATATTCAAGCACTATTCTGTAGTTGTCTATGTATATGAACGTAATCGATTACAACAGCTAGTACAAAGAAAGGAGAATACTTTTTCAAACAATGTAACACTTTTTAGTCTATTGTAAAGTCCAAGGATGAAAGGTAACTGAAATCCATTAAACCTTTTTGCTACGTTATTACGCTTTTAATGATCTTTATGTTCATTGAAAATCGCAAACCTTTGTGTTACATTATTATAGCTTTCAGGCTCAATAATATCCTAAATTATTAGGACACTAGCTTATCCCGTGACCTCGCTTTCATGGTCTTTTCTTCTGAAATCGTGCATTGCCGAGATGATACGGCCTGACACTGAGCAATAATCTAGCTTTGTATTAGCTAAATTATTTTTGTAATGGAATCAGTACCGACTTCTAGAGACCCTTTACAACATCACATGAACAAAGCAACAGTTTGATGCTACGTTATATCGCAACTACAAAGCGAAATAAACCTTTGTGCTACATTTTTATTATCGAACACAATATCCTTAAATATTAGGACATTATCAAAATAAATGCCCGCTTCGTCCTTTGCATAAATGTGATAATTCGCTTTGCTTTACTGTCCTTGAACCATTGAAGATATGTGCGCCTAGCTCCTAGACGCCACACGTCATCGACTAAAATAAATCAATTGGTCGACGTAATGGCATTGGATTTATTAAGAGGCATTAACACTTGAGACTCGTACGTAGATGAGATCACACTTTATGGTCAGACACTAGTTGTTTAGCCCTTTTAATTACCATAGACGTGTGGAGGATGTTAAATTATCTATGGTTTATATTTATTGAGAGCCTGCGAAGGTAGTGTTGAATGGCCTTCTAATGTTTGGTTAATAAGGATGTTGAATGTTGTACGTTTGCCAAAAGGATAATCTGGGGATAGCCTTGCATGAACATAAGGATCTCCGTAGCGTAGCGTTCAAGTTTTCCCAGCGGGCCCATTGCCGTTTATTTATGAAGAGAACTACATAATTAGTTTGAGTTTACAACAATGCTATTGAATAGTGTATATGATATTTGACATTCACTCGATCGGTTCCCAATATATTTGGGGTCTGTGCAACATGTCTGAATCTATTACACAAAATTTACTAACAACCTACCTCACAGATACATAGACTCATCATTTTCATTCGCCTGAAACACATGATTACCTAGTTCAGGCACATAACACGAGTGAAATTGACATAGACTTATGCAAACAATTTATTGATTGGACTTGCAAGTAAAAGGGTTTACTCGGCTCGTGAATATTTTTTATGTACAGTGTCGATTTGTTTTATAGTATATTTTTGCACATTTTTACAGTTTCATTGCACCAAAATGTGTTTCATTACAAATTTAAACAATCGAGTGGCATGCCTCAGAAATTCAAAACCGCACTATCTATTGACATCAATTTTAAAAGATCCCTTCAAAAAATCTTTGAAATTTGAATTAAGAGCCCAATATTTACAATTTAGTGCTTAGGAGAGTTGATTAAACAAGAGCATACAATTTTTGTGTACAATTCCAGAAAATCTTAATTTTACACACAATTCAATAACAAATCGGTGCATATTGCGCCATCTGGTGAGATTTATTTGAACCAAATTTTCTTTCTTAGCGCTGGAACCCCGTGTCATGGTATAACATTTTATTTGACCAAAATAACCTGCTCCTTTCCATGCTCTTGACGCCACTTATCCCTTATTTGTTGAAGATATTCAATAATACCCATGAGGCCTGCCCGGAATTTTTTTGCTTGTAAAACTACACAGCTGCTCCATAATATATCCAATAGGTACTTATTACGTTAATAATACAGCACGTAAACGGTAACTGCAGAATATCGATTTCTTACGTTTTCTGATATATAAGTACGTCTACTTCATTAATAAATAATATCTATCCTTATTTTCTTTGTTTGTGAGAGTTTCCTTGAGGTCGGGTAGAGTTTCAATTAAATTGAGTTTGGCTTTGTTTTCATTGCTCACAAAACAATGAAGAAAAACATCGCTAGGAAATCGCTTTGTCTTAGAACCGAAAATTCAAAGAGATGAAACAATCAACAACCCGCACTGGACCCACTCTCACAGAGACGAGGCCTGTGTGAACAGTGGGAACAGTAGAGGCCGATTATTCTATGGTTTTCACAGAGGGAGAAAAATAATAACAAACTGCATCGAATGCATTTTGTCACAAGTCATTCTTGTCACCGAATATAATCTAAATATGCACTTAAGCATATTAAATATGCAAACAACATTAGAATTCGCCATAGGCAACCACTAACCGGTACTCTGACACTTTGTAGTCACCACATTACATGTTGAAGTCACGGCTTTACTTATTACATAATGTACTACCTACCTAGATGTACTTTATGACGATATATACACAAGCTGAGTATACACACTTCATGGATATTGATCGATAAAATTATAAAACATATACCTATATACTGTTGTTTTAAATTATATTTATGATTATGTTTTTTTATAGTCTGTAGGCTTATCCTGCATTTTGTACAATGTTTCTCAATCATTATTAGATTTCGCTGCCGAGAAAGTGTTGGTTTCTCTAAAGACGAAGAAGAATTTATATAAATTAATACGTGAAGAGAAACCTTTGCACCCGTAGGAAGGAGTGTGATTATTGGCATAGTTAAAGTTTATATTATGGAGAAGAAGCGCAAAAGAACGATATATTTTCTCTTAGGTGACCACAAGTCGTCGTTATATCCGATACTATACTGAAATAAACAAAAAATAAGCGCTTTCAAACTCTAGAAAAGTCGAAATCGCACTTTTTTGTATCGGTTACAATAGGTAGCGAGCGACTATTCAGAAAAATCAGCTGCCAACAATTTGTAAGGAGAAAGAAAGTTCTAAATACAAATCTGAGAGCTATAAATAAAAACAAATCATATACAATTGCGGGCCCACTAAAGAGTCCTGCAATTAAAAAGGTCAGTCGTGATTCCGGAGGTTAACTAGCTTGATAGAATCAGGTCACATCGCTGAGGAAGTTTCAATCATCGACGCATTAGTTAGTAACCTTAATTTCCACACTTCAACACGTTTATTGGGCAATTTAAACTGATATTTAGTACAAAGCTAATATTATATATAATGTATGTATTATTTAGCTTCTGTTTGTATTTGAGTAACTATTATATTATTATTGTAAATGTTGGTATTGTTATGTATTCCACCAATGACAACCCCATTTTATGTCCAGGTAATCACTGTCCAATCCTTGGTTGTCTGAAAGAGATTGCGGAATGCGATAAGGCCGCCTATTGTATGTATTTTAGTTATTAGTTTCCTTTTTGTTTGCTAAATCTGGTGTACAGTAAAGTATATTAAATAAATAAAGCTAATATTGTTTGTTTGTGGGAATCCAGCATCTCACAGATCATATAATGAAAATGCCTTCATTGATAGAAAGTTACACTAAATTTGATATCGGAGCGAATGCACGAGAAGAAGTAAGCTATAAACATTAAATAGTTGTATTAAGAAATCATGGCAGGCAAATGTTTACTGCAAGGGATTTTCTAAGATGGTTATAACAATTAAGATACAGATCTTGTTGTAACTGTTAAAGATAGTGATCTCACTGGCAAGTTGACAGCATTTGGAGAGAAGTAGGTGTAATACTCGAACAATACTGTAATCCTTGCTTCGAAAGATATTATAAATTTACGATCATGCTTACTCGCTATCTCAATAAGAAAATCGGAGCAAATGACATAAAAGAAGATGTTCGAAACAAAATAAAATTTGTAATTAAAAGGGAGTGAGACAGTTCTTCCAATATTTTTGATCAAACTGCTTACTAATAACTTCACTTGTTTTGACTAGTGATCACAAGGACTGCCTCGTAGGTTTTGTAGACGCAAACGTGCCTGGTAAACCTGAGTCTTGGAGTCGATACTCGGGTTAGGTATAGTATAATTGGGTTTTCTTTCCTGAATTTCTCAATAGTAGCGGAGTTCAGTTTTTGTCTTGCTGACTGCAGTAGGCATGCATCCTATTATATGGGACTAAAAAAGTACCTGCGAAATATAGATGTGTTGTTGTTGTTCCTTAAAGAAGTCAAGCTTGATGTTCTAATATAATTACGTGCGAAAAACATGCAGTCTGTTAGCGGGCAACGTTCCAATCTCAATGTCCATGCAAAATCAATCGGAGTAACTGCGCAATACGAAAAACGGTATATTAATAATAATCTAACTGACTGACTATTGTACTAAAACTAATATTTTAACAACAGTTTCATTCTTAGTCTGTTCTACGTGATTTGTTCATCGTGTATATGGAATCACGTTTATCTGCATCTTATATTTTGTTTAAACAGTATTTCCTTTGTCAGTTTCCTTCTATTAAGAATAATTTGGCTTTATCTTCTTGAAATTAGAGTCGTAACTTAAGATTGATCATCATCATTAATATCTTGCTTTAAATTCAATTTATTTGGAGTCGGCGCAACATGATTGTCTTCTTCTTACATACTTCTTTTAAGTCAGCGCAACATGATTGTCTTCTTATTACATACTTCTTTTAAGTCGGCGCAACATGATTGTCTTCTTCTTACATACTTCTTTGAAGTCGGCGGAACATGATTGTCTTCTTATTTCATAGTTCTTTTAAGTCGGCGCAACATGATTGTCTTCTTCTTACATACTTCTTTTAAGTCGGCGCAACATGATTGTCTTCTTCTTACATACTTCTTTAAAGTCGGCGCAACATGATTGTCTTCTTCTTACATACTTCTTTGAAGTCGGCGCAACATGATTGTCTTCTTCTTTCATACTTCTTTGATGTCGGCGCAACACGATTATCTTCTTCTTTCATACTTCTTTTAAGTCAGCGCAACATTATTTATTTTCTTCTTCTTTTATACTTCTTTAAAGTTGGCGCAACATGATTGGCTTCTTATTTCTTACATCTTTGAAGTCGGCGCAATTGACAGGAGGTTAATGACCAAGACGATATGTCGACCCTTTCTTTGGTCTTTCCCTGTTGGGGTTATTGAGGTCAGGACACCAAAGAAAAGAATGGTTTAAGGGTTTGAATAATATCAGTATAATTACCCTTTGTTTTATATATCGAAAGGTGTGTGTATGCACATGTGGCTCTAACTAAGATTGACGGAATACTGTACCGTGCCCAGCTAGCATTTCAGTTTCAAGTGTTGACAAGGGCTCAAATAATAATCTTTATAATTTATGGTTTAGACAGAGAAGGCTATACTGTTGAATAGTATTGATTTATTTTTGATAAACTCCAACATTCCCTACTTACCTACTTTAGAATTACCATATGCTACATTTCGAACCGAGACCATTCATCATCTAAAATTTTCTTCTGTAGGTCTCAATTCTTATTCTGTAAGTGCAGCAATGACGGCAGATGGGTAGTTTATTGTCACGGCATATAACATCATATGTGTAAATAATAAGGTAGATTATGATCTGTATTCCAAGGTTTTAGCTAGCAGCCAATACATTATGCCATAACGTACAAAGGACGATACAAGATTAGTGATGAACCAAGCCATATGGCTTAGCTTTTATCCGCCTATATTCAGCTAACTTAAGGGCTTAGCTCAGCGATGAAGAATTCTTCCTAAAGATTATTTTTTGTCAGCAAAACGTTTTTGCTCGCTCTTCATTTATCGGCAAGGTCAGTGGCAAACCCCAAAAAACAACTGCAGCATTCGTTACAGTAATATCGGTAATAGACTTTAATGATTCTAAGATCGAATCTAAAACGAATCTAGGTTCTGTTAAGACATAAACATGTTCCTCTTTATGTGATGTATATAGCAACACAAACATTGGTTTGCACTGGTTTATTATTATGTGCCAAATACCACTGTGTACACAGAATGAATAAGATACACAGACGTTCAATATTTGCATGGAATTTTTTCTCGGATGCATCTTTTAGTCGAATAACAAATTTTATTTCTGTATAATTTGGCCGTCCTCCATTTCAAACAGTATTAGAAGTTTAGAACTAGAGTTATAAAACGATTTAGCTTCAAGAAAAGACAATGGATAAAAAATTTAACGGCTAACATAAACATCACTTTAATTCGATTCTGTGGTTAATACGTATTTTATCTTCACAGGCAATTTAGCACTTACTTAACACTTTTATTTTCTTAGAACCGCAAGACATAATAAATAATATTTACCGTGAATCAACAATGGGCATCTAAATAACATCAAAAATAATACCAAAATTGTTCCCAGAAGCACGTACAGTGAATAGGCACTATAAGTAGACATAAGAGTCGAGAAGGTAAACAACGAAATACCGTTGGTAGAAGATAAAGTTTATGTCGGTACTGTCGGTAGCCTCCCGTTAGCACGACCTCTTATCTGAAGCATTCTACCTCGCCTGTTATCAACTAACACCTACTCCTAATTAACTAAGCATAGTGTGGAAATAGTAGAAACTACGGTAATTTATGTGGGGATCCTAATTCTACCGGTGAGATTAAGAGTCAAGGAAATAATAAATAACACTGTTGTTGAAAATAAAACGTGGGCCACTAAAGTAATAGAAACAAATTAGGATGTCATGACAATCAATTTATACACAAGTGCAAATAACACAAGAAGAAACCAAGTGACACACATTATTCAAGAACATCAAACGATTGATGTGGGCTCAGACGTCGATTATAACGAGCAAAGAATCTTGCTTAGACGAGTCGTGGCCTCACTTGCTTAATGTTTACCTTATTACTTATTGCCGCCGACGCTTACCTATAGAAATAAAAACACACCCACGGAACAACCGGCTGCATTAGATACGCACAGTTTTCAACGAGAACCCACTTGACGAGGGTCTTTTCAATTTGACCGAGAAATCGAATGCAACTAGTGGGGAACGCAAGCTGTGCGGTTACAAATCGTAATGTATATGAATGGCGGACCCTCCGTCCCGCTCCCACACAACAAATAATTTGAGACAAGAGAGAAGCTTTTTAAACATAATTCACCGAGAACACTCCAATAACATTGAACAAAAGTCATGATATTTATAACTTCCTTTGTGAGGAAGGAAATTTTCAACGAAACATGACCTTCTGGTAGTTGAACGAGAGTTTCCGAAGAGTGATAAAACAATGATGACATTTGAGACGAGCCATTTGTTAGGCGTTAAAACTATTGTTAAGGCAAAAACGGTATAAGTTGCGAATATAACAATGTTACATAGAATGAAGTGCTCTGTGGAGATTTCACAGTGTTTCAAGGAATCTAAGAAGCATGACCACTTTATTATCGTCGAGGGCTTCGTTGAAACGGCTCGTTGCGGATCAATGATGTATAACCTGACGTAACTGTTTTGTTAAATAACAAATTAAACTCTGGCAGACGTATAACAAATTGTAGCTATATTACACATAAATTGAACAATCTTTGCTTTAATTTATAAATTAAATTCTAATACCACAAAAGCAATAACTGTTACTATTTAGTATTTAAGATTTTCGTATTATATCGTCTGCGTCACTTTTATAGTATGTTAGGGGTTGTTGTAACCCTATTGTTTAAATTACTCTTATCTCTATCTTCAAGAAAGATTGTACGGATGAAAATATCATGTTTTTGTAATGCTTCATTGTTTGAACTAGAAATTCCAGGGCGATAAGAAGTCAAGCGTCTAAATTATTAAGCGGTGTGATCATTTCATCTTTGTTATCAAGAAAATGCATAGGTTTACCTTTAGCTCAGAAACTTGCTTCACAGTCCTTTGCTGTATCTTTATTACCTTTTAGTATGTTTCTTGAATTTAATAGTACGGTGAAGTCAAAGTTCGCGACTCTAACCTCGCTGTCTGTCTCTGTCTCAAGGTATTATTAAGGTTTCATTATGTTTTTGCATAATTTAAGGAGTTCGTTTCCATTCTACGTTTTGAATAGCGTTTTCGTCGCTAGTTTCTGACAATCTGCTGTCAATGTTTTTCATGATAAACACTGCTATTCAGGTTATCAGGAAAATGAGACGATAATGAATGTAAGCGAGTTTGTAATTTGTACATCGGAATTACCGCAATAGATAGAGGGGAAAGGAATTTTAGTGTGTTATACTTATACTGAGGAAAATAACGACGGCTGAAATTGATATATCCGCCTCAGTATATTTGTGTGCTTAAATAAATAAATAATATATGATGAAATCTAGTGCTTGATTTAGATTGCACCTTTTCATTGTTCTGCAAATAGCTCTATTAGTAACTTTGAGGAAAACAATAGCCTGATATGACTGGAAATTTATATCTTAATAGATGAACAGTATGATGGTGGACATGCGGGCCAACTCTTCGCAATTTAATAGGAGGATTAAAGAGTCAAGAAGAGAATCATTAAAATTTTATCCTGTGATTAACCAGCATTTACACAGTTTATTAACCATTTAGTAGATTTGAGATTTATTAAAGTTGAAAGGTCTTCTGATGTTGGTAATAAAATTTTACTCAAAGTAAAAGGTGATTATTGTGCAAACGGGCTTAAACTAACTATTTGTAATTAGTTATTCAATATTACAACTGGTAAACACAATAACAATTGTCATTTGTAACTTCTTGCTCGTGCTAACAATAACTATCTATTGTTACTCCGGCAAAAGTTATGTCCAGCGGTGGACCACGAAAGAATGTTAATGATAATGCTGACCACTTGAAGCATTGTTGTATAGAACAGATTTTTTTAATGTATGTAACAGATGTTTATATCATTAAGTTACATGTTGCATGTACATTACATGCAAATCAATAGAAAACCATAATATTAACTTCATTTACAATGAACACAATTCTTAAATTTTGCTGAGGGATGAGTCAGCTCAGTTGTTGTTATCTAATAAATAAATTTTGCCGGCAAAAAAACCTTTTCGATTCAGCTCCATCGAGGGACGCTAATTGGCCAAAATGTTACAGACCGGATTTTAAAAGTGAAATTTTCTTCGTCATCAGCTTCGTTCGCAGCCTCAGCTTCCGTTGATACGGCTTCTTAAAATTGTTTGAGTCAGTGATTAAGGTGGTTTTGGAGGTCGTTAAAATAAAGCATTAAATCTACTTCATGTCCAGTCCTCATTTTCATACAAGATTTACATTCACTTGAGTAGTTGTACGCCTACGTTTCTACATCTTATTTTGCGTCGTATGGACTAACGCATAGCTTCTATCTGGTGGGTATTAGATTTTGAAACTGTGAAGATAACCTTATCTTAATCAATTTGACCATTAGGTTCAGATATTGCATCCAATATCCAGAAAATCAGCTGTCCTATCATTATTCGTACTAATATTATAAATGCGAAAGTAACTGTCTGTCCGTTACCTTTTCACGCCTAAACCACTGAACCGATTTAGATGAAATTTGTTATGGAGATAGTTTGAAACCTTGGGCCTAACTAAGAATAGTTTTTATTCCGGAAATCATCCTTAAGAGGGTGGAAAGGGAGGTGGAAGTTTGTATGGTGAACTAATAATTTATTAAATAAGGCGGCCCATACACATACAATATTATGGCGCGATATAAAATAATAGGCTATTCGAAGTACTAATGCTGCGAAGACGCAGGCAACAACTAGTTTTCTAAATTTCTTTTTGGAGTAAGTAGCATACTTAAATATGCAAAAATGAAAACACATAAATAAATGAATTATTCGATACTTTAGCTAAGATTCAGTCATACTCTTACAATAATTAAGACACACAGAGCGTGAATAATGAGGAAAGGTAATGAATTATAAACCTCATTGCAACGCTTTGTGGCTAAGTATCAAGTGATGCTGTCATCGCTGCAAATGTAGTTGGAGCATGAGCGTTTTATTTTGTTGTAATAGAAGAAAATTCAATTAGGATGTAGTACAACAATGTATGTGCAGTGATGTCACCGGACTCACAAACTGTGACGGACACAAGCCCATATATGAGGAGAGAACCACATATAGCTATATTATGAACTCGGTAGAGGTTCACTCCTCACGTTGGCATGCGGGTAATTGAAGGAGCTAAGAGTTAGCCGACTATATAACCTATTTTAGAATTTAGAAATGCTTTCTTGAGCACGTGCAACAATTATGAATAGCACACTGTTAAGAACTCACGAGCTGTTGAGTAAATAATGTCAAGTTTGTTCGTGCGCTGCGGCAGGAATTGAAGCTTAGTTGGAAATTCAAACAAACTGAAATATTTCAAAAACTAAACTGAGTACAATAATTTCATAATTTTCTATAACAGGGTACGGTTTAAACAATTTATGGCAAATATATCAAAGAAATCTTCAGCTACTGGTGCAATAAACTATTGTAGAAATAGTTTATCAAAAGAACTTGTAAAATACTATAAAAACAGACGATCAAATCATGTTTTTGCCTGTGCATGATTTTGTGAAGACAAATAGAGCCTTGTTCAGGCTTACGTCATGTTTGACATGTCTGTGGCTAAAATGGTTTACGAAACTGCAATTTTCAAATGAGATTTGGTAGAACATCTTTTTTAAAGTACTTATAGTATGACGATCTTAATCGACATATAAATAGATTGGTCGTACGAGTATCTCTCAGAGTGTAGAAACACATGACAAAACAAACACCACGTGACGAGAATCAGAAACAAAAATAGTTATAACAAACAAAAATGTTTTAAAGACGTTAATTGTGTTGTCAGAACTCAAATGATCGTTGTCAACGTGTTCAGTTGTTTCTAGAACGACAGTTTAGTTTTTATTTCGTTCCTATTGTGAGTTGACATTGAAACTATGTAGTTGCAAGAAAATAGCAGCTTGTTTCTTTCTCTTATCGTCGCGTGAAGAATTATGCGCATGTAAGTGCGTAAACGGACACCGAACATGAAAATGTAAAACACCCGCAGCGGCAATCATCCAAATGATTTTCTTAAAATGCAAATAAAAGTATTTCAAAGCAGGCGGCGTGCTGAATAAAGGGTTGCCGTCCGTGCGTGCAGCTTGCAAAATGTTTGGAATGCCTGTGCACTTCTCAGAACACGACTGGCCCTCCATTCCTGCCCTTAGGTAGACGCGTTTTGCACCATTAGCTTTTTCTTAACTATATGATGTACCGCCAGACAGACTTTTATAATGACTGCAGCATCAATTCTTGATATATCTACTCTTTATTTTATTACCACGTTTTCATAAAAAAAAAATTGGTCTGTTACATTATACATAATATATGCGAATACCAAGTGCTGATTAAAGTGTATTTTGAAAACATCTGTGAAAATTCTATGAAAATATTCTGTTTTAATATTATTGCGTTTAAATGATCGTGGGAATGTTAGATGTTGTTGTATATTGTTATAACCGAGGTGCTTCGATATTACGAGCTTCAACAGCGCGGCAATAACACACACATGTGAAACATACAATGGCCATAGTTTATTGACCTCCAACCGATACCTTAAAATATATCATTTTTTAAATTCAGAACTGTTAAGTAATATTGTATTATGTTGGTTACTGAGCCATTTATAGCGAAATTTCAATCAAGTCATCTAGGCCATATTTTTGGAAAAGGCAATTTATATAACAGAACCTCAATATAATTGTTCTGTCCAAGTTTAATTAAATTTTAAATTAATTTGACGCAGTTACCGAATGTTATTGTTATTAAAAATATCCAACGTACGGATTCTCGAGATCTGAAAAGGTAGATTACATAAAAATCGAAAACGACTCTGAAACTAAAGTCATTGTATTCAGTTTAGAAGCTGGAGACACTGAATACAAATTCTTTAGTTTCTTCAAATGGTCAAGAAAAACATAAGAAGTCGCCTCAAGTTATACCACTTTCGAGGGATAGTTTATTTACTTCTGCTTGAGTAATGTCTCGATCAGTTCTCTTTAAATGGACAGTGACTTTACGAGATCATAAATTTTAGCTTAACAAGCGCAAAGTTAACGGAAATATTGTAAAATTTACAAATGTAGAATGCTCGATATGAGGTCCAATTTCGGATAACGGTGTTTTACAAATAGTATTTTATATCTTTTAGTTGACTGTTGGCAGTTGTTCGTTGACTGTGAACGTAAAGGATCACATGACCGTGTTATGTACCGCGACATCGCGTCGCCTGCGCGGGCGCATAGCCTTGTCTTTATCCACGACCGGTCGCTAGATCAATTGAGCCGATTGATTGTTACCAGCCACAAATTGTACTAGTCCATCTGATGTCACGTCCCTTTTACAAACTGCATGCTTCTAATAGGCGCAATTAGGTCAATCATTTAGCAAATTTCATGCTTCGTTAGTTCTCATCTCATATTCTACGAGATCAAAACTTAACGAACCATGAACTCCCGATAGCTGTTGTATTGTCAAAAATAGCGTTAGCATTAGCACATCAAAATTTTACCATACGATGGTTATAACATACGGTATTTTAATTATGTGTGCCGTGCCAACAACTGTAATGACAGGAAACGCTCAGACAATTGAGATTTTATTGCAACGGGGGGCGAATACAGACAGACAGGCCCATTCCAACCATGAATAGCTTCAATTGAAGAGGTTTAAACTTTAAATGTAGCTTTGCCTATTATTGCGACTGAACTCAAAATAGACTCAAGTACAGAAGAAACAGCATTACGTTATGCAGTTATACAGAAACGTAATTAAATTCTCTTCTGTTACTGAAAAAGCAGTGAAAAACAATGGCCAAGTTGCAAGTTGTTTGCGCATTTTGTCACGAGAAAGAATTAAGATTAAGAAAATATTGGCATCGATTAAATGGAACCATTGATTTATCCACCAGAGAACAATGGAACATTTTATTGCTTATTGGAAATGGAACTGATTGACGTAGAACTTTTTACAATGCATAACATACTAGGCATTCAGACTGTTTTAAGACTTCCTCCGATGAATCATCTGGGTCAAAAAGCCGAGACCGTAAAAAAGAAAAGGCAACACAGATTTAATTAGGAGTTCCTCTGAAAGAAGGTCTAACGCCATCAATCATGAGGGTCTTATGATAATGGTGAGTGTAGACACTCGCTCTGGCACGTATTCTCGACTGAGGTCAGCTTTTATTACGTTAACACTTGTAATAACTGTTTCTATGTCGTCAGATTGGTCTACACTTCACACATTTCCAATATTGTGAAGACATTCTGGTGCAAGAGGTCTTTGTTCACAAAGTTTATTGCCATTGTTCCTCTAAATAACTACTTTGTCCGTGAAAGGTCCTTCTGTTTGATTCGGTTACGTGACGTCAACTTGAAGCTGAATACAGTAACTTTGTTCAAGTTTTTTCTGTTTGAAGCTCAGACTCGCGACGTGCAATGAATAGGTTTAAATTGTTAGTGAAAGCTTTGCGACTGCAATTTCTTCGTACTCATTATGCAATTCCCAGTTTAATGTCACCTGGCCTCTTAGTAATTGTAAGCTTTAAACATTTACTTTATTCAATACATAAGGCATTAGTTGTTGTGGTTGAAACTCATCGTTGAGTCAACAACCAACTTTTATCATTGAACACCTTGGCGCCATACAAGGCTTGATTATACATATATTTTGTATGTTATGAATGATGACATTAGGGCTAATAGCTAAAGATTGGCTTATCTTCGACGATTACAATTGTTTTGTTTCAAGGAAACGATGAATCAAGCATTATCTTTGTATGCTCGTTTATATCTAGTCTGAAACATTGTCGTTGGCAAAAACATATTGGAAAGGTACTGAAAACTTATGAATATTCTAATTTTATACAGAGAAGTACTTCACAATGTATACCAAGCAAGATAAGGCGCTTAAACTCAAGGAGAATTACTTCAGTTGTAAGTAATGTCATGCGTCAGCGCAAGAAATGAAGACGAATGCTCACAAGTTTCACAACACAAAGAAACTGTAACCTTATTGTCTCCAGAGGCGACAACCGTTGTTGTAGCACGAAACGCAACACCAGGGGGCACAAACGGTATACACAAGTCACAGAAACACTGAACACGATAGGAAACTGGCACGTGATTTACCAAAATTGACACATGAATACATGAGCGAGCGAGCGCTGAGCGCTGAGCGGTGCGCGCAGGCCAGGCAGGGTGCGCAGGCGGCGGAGGCAGCGCCGCGCCGCGCCTCGAGCCTCCGACTCGCTGTATGTACACACCGCCCTCGGTAAATTCTTTGCATAAATAAACGAGAAAGCTCCAGCTAGCCCACTAAACTATTGCTTCGATTGCACTCACTTCGCGAAACAAGATGCACTGCTTCCAAAACAACTTAAAAGTACCTTACCTTTTACACTGCGCAGTAATGATGTTCTATCACGATCGATGAAGGAAAAACAAGCGAAAACCAGGCACAGTCACGTTCGTGCGGATACGTCGGGAGCAATGGCGACGCGCCGCCGGTTCGTTCGTCGAGTGGAGCAGACTAGGAAGGCAAGCCTTGTTTGAACAGTGAAGTGACGTGAGCCCAGATGGCCTCCTACCTCCTCTGCACCGCGCGATACACCTCTGCCCAGAAAGAGACAGCACTATTCTTATCAACCTCGTCGTTTTTACCTGTGGTGCAGCAACCTACATCACACCGGTGCGTCGAATAAATTTAACAATGTCAAGTCTGATATTTGCTCATTTGTCTCGAAAAATTATGCAAAAAATACAATAAGCGCTTTTTTAGATTACTGTACACCTTCACATGGTACCTGTTCCAGAACTACGAACAAACGAAACTTTGTTCGCGTGACTCTTAATGTTTCAAATGAAACGAGGCGTGCCAGACGCTGAAAATGAGTGAAAATTGTTTCATCAATAATCACAAAACTTTGTTTAAGCAGGGTTACCGCAAGCCAATTCTAATAGAAACAGAAACAGTATAACAAACTCATAGAAAGTGGGAACCAAAGAATTCATTAAAGCGATTTCTATGGAAAAGTTTTTGTAGTGCTGCCATCTTGCGGAATAATGAAAGTCCAACATCATTAGCAGTTTACTACCGAGATTGTACCGACTTGTTGTACTGCTGATTAGTCCTCGAGTTAGAACTTCAGCAAAGGGTAGGTAGATGGCGCTAATTGACATCGTCTATAGATAATTGGTATTTTTGTCTACATTCATAATTTTAGCTCGATACATATTATAATAAATGGATTTGATAAAATATTGGGATTACCAGTTTTTGACATTTACACCTCTAAAAATAATAGAAATAAACCAATCATTGACGAACCTGGTGTTGCACTGCCATGCACCCAACAAGCTCAATAATTGAAATATGTCATATGTAAGTAAGTACATATGTGTTTGGTTAATTTTCTAGAATGAATTCGATATTCGAAGGCTTAGATGTGTTCGATCGGCACCGAGGTGTAAACTTCTATTATACTTGAAATACAAATGCTTTCGAATTCTCAACTCTATAAAGTTCAGAATAAGGCACAGCACCTCTGTGCAAAGGTTACTTCGAATTTGGTATATTTAGAAAAACACTATTCAAAAATATAGTATAGAAATAGTACTATGACTGTGCTATCATTTGTTAATTTTAATTTTATTTATTCTATTAAGCTTCTCTTCAAACTTTCAAGCAAAAAAGTTGATTCATGTGGATTTGCACGTTGACGGTAGCAAGCTGTCAGAAAGCTGAAGGCGTGTTGAAAGTCACGTAGTGCAAATCACGGGACAATCAGACAAAAGCACAAAAATAAAACAGAGCAGTTCGGAAATTGTTACACAAAGTTCGCCAGAAATCTCGCCTTAAGGGTACACTAGTTGACGGCACGAACTATTTTGTGCGCGGGGTTAAAATGCGTGCTATATCAACCGACAACACGTGCGGAACAGATAGATGCTGTTATGAGCAGTAAGAAACTAGTTCGCGTACGAATACACACTTTTGCAAATTTGTAGCGACATGGATGATGATTTAGAACGAAAACGAGCGCGCGATATTTTATAAACAGACCTTTGGGAGTCTGGATATCATGAAAAAACGACTGAATGTATCTGTTCAAAATAAAATTATTTGCTTTGTTAAACTACTAATCTATCCCTGTATGGAGGCCGTTTTTCAATTTTCCTTCTTCTTATGGTACTTATTTGCGCCCAAAGATGCGTTAAAATTAGTGTTGAAATATGGAACTTTCGAAGCTCATAACTTTCAAGTAAATATTTTTTTTACATTTTTGCTTCCATACAGGGCTAGATAATGATGAGACAAATTGATATCATTTTTTATTTTGAACGTACATTGTCAAACAGTGGAGTAAAAGCCAGACTACGTTTGTATGGAAGAATTTTCGACTAGTGTACCCTTAATCGGCAAACCTCCCATACTTCAATAATACATATACTAAGCACAAAGACATAAATAAAGGCAGAAAGCTGTTTGAAAGGAATCTCTTTGATAACGTCGCGATTCGCGAAGCCGGCTAGTGTGAAGCTACGCTAAATCGATATCGAGGTAATAACGATTTATCAATGTGCGCGGTGTCGGATCGTGAAAGTCAAAATCGATTAGTAGCCTTCTGATTGAATGTTTAGCAAATAGAAAGTGCTGTTGTGGTCTTTTTGATGTGCAATGTTTGTGATGCGTTCGATTTTGTGTCAATAAAGTTTCGAGTGCGGATTTCCTGTCGTTTAGACATGTCTTGGTTAAATGTTGTTGATTTAAGTCAAAGATTTGTTCATGATCAGAGGTTAAACATATTTGTAGTGGATTTGTAAAATCTTGAATAGGTAGTTATTACCTGTGATATTATGATCTACCAGCCTTTTGGGACTTACCCTTGATTCCTGAATTCCACCCTGTAAATCTATTAAACTTTGCATTAAAGTAGGGTTTGACACGTTCTTAATCCCAAATATGTAGTCAATTTAGGATCTGGACTTAAGTTTTTTCTAAGTGGTTTAATTTTTGACACCTCAAATTTTAAAAACAATGGCGTGTGGCCGTCTTAAAGCAATTAAAAGAATGAGCCGTCGAGCTCAATCTTTCACAAACACAGATCTTTTTCAAATTCTAGATCCTTTCAACCTTACGGCCCTTTGATTTCGTTTCTGAATTCTGGACTTTATTTAGCCATAACTGAACTTACGCGTACCATGCACTCCACACTTATCTTTACAATTGACATCAAGGAACCACTTTAGCTGACATTACTAATGGAACTGCAGAACACTTCGACAGACAGGACGCCTGCCAGTGATAAATGCTAGTCTAGAATCAGTGTCCACTTTCGAATACTCAGTAGTCTTTATATTATTCATTTATGATGTAATTAATTGGTAGGGAAGTAGCGAATCCATAGATCACAAGCCTACGGTGCTTTACTCCGGCCGTTGACAAATTATTATATTTCTTCGGCGACTAAGAGTTATGAATTGTGTAAGGAGTTGAGTGCTTTTGTTGAGGAAAAAGTATTTTTTTTACAGGCAGAATAAAATTGGTATTGTATTTGTCCAGTGTTATATTAGTACTTGATTCTTTTAAAACTGTCATCCATAGGATTTTTTTATTTAATTTTCTATTTACCTATAAGCTTGCGTTTGGCCACTTCTGTAAGTGTAAGCCCGAGTTTCTCAGCGCAAAATTATCGCAGAAATAATGTGACAAATTGTCAAGCACGCGTTATCTGCTGTGATTGGTTGAATGAATTTTCAAGAGCTGAGAAACTCGGGGTAAGTGGTGATATGTTTGACGATAGAGCACAAGCCATTTGCTTATGCGTAAGCGTAACATATTCGCTCTTGACTCAAAGAGTCCTCTCTCGGTTAAAGCGACAGTTTAATTTGATTTGTGAAAGAATCTTAGATTTATAGTTCCGATAAAAATTCGAGGTTGTTGACTCGAAACTTGCGATCAATGTGTTGCAATTTATATGTCATTTGATACTATTCAAATGCTAATTTAAGACAGGACTGACAATGGCTTTTGGTGAAACAAAAAACACAGTGATGAAACCTAACCTTCATGGTTTGAAATAAATCCTCGTTTTGTCTTTATAAGAAGTTAGTCATTATTCTCTTATCCTTATCCCAATTTATTAAAGATATTGGAGTCAGCCCAACATGTCTTCTTAATTCTTCTTTCATACCTACTTCTCTATAAGTCGTCTTCTAAATAGCACCTTCCTTATAGACATATCATCTTTTCTCAAACACGCTTGGAAATGTGATTATTATTTTGACAACCTTCTTCGAGATAAATCGAAATTGCTGTACTGGTCAAATACATGCGCGCAGCGGCCGGCAAAAGTTGTATGAAAATCCATATCTGTCGTGTCTAGCGGCCAAATAAATTCCATAGTAAACTCATATCTGTCGTGTAGTTTAAAAATGGAACGATGTTTTACTCCGAAACATGGCAACCAAGGAGGTAACTTATCAAAGGTTTTATTTAAATTTCGAACTGGCTTGCAAATAGAACGCTGTTTATTGAAAAAAAAACAAAGGAACACTTTAACGCGGGAACAATTATTGTTGTTCGTCATTGATTTTGACAAAATGAGTTCTAGGTACTACTTAGTTTTAATTTCCGCGCATTATTTGAGAAAAGTACTATACAAGCCTTGGCCACAACTAGGCATTGATGGACTTACGTATGTGTACACGTTCGTCCATCAATGCCTATTTTGCTGGCCGCTGCAGTAATGTACTATTTATTCTGTAGATCCATAGTGAGAAGTCGATAGAGATTATGTGAAGGACGAATATCAAGGAGAAAGCTTTTATTCACCATTGGCTAAATTTAAATGGTGTTACAAATAGGTTAAAAGTTAAATATCCACTTAATCACACCATTCCATCTCTTGCTATTTTATAAACATATGTAAATACTTAAAAGCAATTTGTAAAGTCAAGTGTTTTAAACTTGGACACGACTAGAAGTGGCTATTAAAGCAGCCAGTTTTTTGACATCGCCATTTTGTCTTCTTGTCGTTATAAATTAATTTATTTTATTTTTATTTTATTTAATTAATTTATTTACAGCTTAAAACAAGGTGTTAGTCACCTGAAAGGTGGATGACATTGCTTATTTCTAGAAAATGTATTGCATTATTGGCAACTTCAAGGTTTTGAAAGTCTTTAAAGTGATTTTGACTGCGAACAATAGTAATGTTTCCAAAGGTTACATTAAATTTCATAATAGATATAAGCTACATTAAAAAGTTTTGTAGGTTTTTTGGAGTGAATGTTTCAGTAAATAAAAGGTTATTACCTCTTAGTCGTGACTTTCAGTAACCATGATCAAGGAATAGTCTTACTCTTTAAAGTGGCTTATGACAGAACTCTCCAGGAGGATCTCGTGGCTTAATAATAACAGCCGCACGGGTCGATCTTCAAGGTTAAGCAACGCTTGACGAGGTCAGTCCTTGGATGGGTGACCATTTCAACATACCGAGTTTCCTCCGTGCCTCGGCAAGCACGTTAAGCCGTTGGTCCCGGCTGTCATTTGAAGATCTTTGACAGTCGTTACGGGTAGTCAGAAGCCTGAGATCTGACACCAGTCTTGCCAAGGGGTATCGTGTTACCCAGTTACTGGGTTGTGGAGGTCAGATAGCCCAACTAGCAAAAACAATGCTTACAACAATCTCAAGACTACAATTTTTTCGCTCTTACATCACTCCTATATAATCGTATAAGCCTGGATTTGGGCACCATTTATAAGCATATTTAGTGTAATATCGTTCTAATATCAGTCTAATTGAATGCTGTTTATACTTACAGTAATGTAGCCAAAAATAATTTAAGCCGACTTAGGTTATTATTGCTTTTACGTAAGTATGTTATAAGCCTGCATAGGCTTATATTGGTCTAACGTTAGCATCTTTTGAGCCAAAGCAAGCTCATTTTGATTTTACGTCAGATCAAACTTACTACTTATAAAATTCGTGAAGTGCTGCGATACCTAAGGTTTCAAAGATTTACAACGGAAGAAAAAAAATAATATAATTAAAGTTGCTGTGAAGTTAATTGTTATACTAAAGTGCTGTAATTTTAGTGCGTATATTTAAGTTTTACTGTTTAATATTCGCATTGGAAAATATTATTTACTGTTAAATAGACCCCATTTTACGCTTCAAACTTTATACGCCTTATTAAATATGGTATTTCCTGTTCTCGTTTTCTTTTTATTTTTTTATTTTGTATTGATAGTGTCACCATTAGTAAAGCTGCATTTTGTAAGCGCACTATTAGACTATTATAAGATTGTTTACTCTAATTTTAGCATTTGGAATACTAAAGGTACCTCCATATTGAAATAAATTAGGGTTCCTCGCAATTTTACATAAAACCTTAAATCGCCAGGGAGAAAAAACAAGAAATTTACTTTACACTTAATACCATTATGCTTAGTAAATTACTTGTAGGGTACACTATTTACCCACATAGTTTATTTATTTATTTAATACACAAACATACAGGATACACATACAATATCGTTATATTTATTTATATATTATTTTAATAACATTAACACACATACATACATACAGTTGAACGTTACCGCAACCGCTGCTGCGGTACTGCACCGCGAGCCTCTAACCATATTCTGCCACCCGCAGAGACGCACCGTCAGTCGGTATTCAACTCTTGCAACAGCTATCACGCTCTCGCTACCGCATTGTTTACGCGACCCGTGCTAGAACTATATGCATATCTGTGTTTCTGTTCTGTGTGTATTGTGCTGTAGACCTTGCTGTTATTGTGACTCTAAACTCTCTGTGATCCTCCTTCTGACTATTATTTCCTTATGTGTTTTGTGTGATGAACAATAGAAATAGTGAGTACCCACATTTTGACTTTTATTGTGTTACTCCACCAACCTCACACCTCACGTTCCTAAACTGGTGACCCCGAGTAGAACACTTTAAGAAGACAAGAAAATGAGCGACAGCGAGTCCGTGCACACAGCGTCCTCCGCACACACCGCGTCGTCCGGTTCGTCCGCGTCGTCCGCGTCGCAGAGATCTCAACAGATAACGCACAGACCCCGCAAGGCGAAGCGCGTGTCCTCCATAGAGGCGCACGATGTACACCGCGTTGCAATGAAGTTGCCACCATTCTGGCCTGAAGAACCCGAAATCTGGTTCGCACAGATCGAGGCACAATTTGAGAATGCAGGGGTAACAAATGACGTCACCAAGTATAATGACGTCATTGGACAACTCGGCCCCCAATATATAAAGGAGGTAAAGGATATCATCTTATCCCCACCCACCTCTAACCGTTACGAAAAATTAAAGACGGAACTAGTGAAGCGCCTCTCCGCCTCCCAGGAAAACAAAGTAAAGCAGCTGCTGATGCACGAAGAGCTGGGTGACCGGAAGCCGTCGCAGTTCTTACGCCATCTACGGGGGTTGGCAGGACCCACTGTGCCCGAGGACTTCGTGCGTACCATTTGGAGCAGTCGACTCCCCAGCAGCATCCAGCCCCTCCTGGCAACGCAGCCACACAGCACCCTGGAGGCCTTGGCCGAGCTGGCCGACCGCGTCCAGGACATCACCACGCCATCCAGCCACGTCGCTTCAGCGTCAGCAGCAGGGCCCTCTCTAAGTGAGATGGCAGCCGAGATCGCCGAGTTGAAGCGGTTCATGAAGGACATGATGTTGGAGCTGCGTGACAGCCGTTCGCGGAACCGCTCCCACAACCGCAGCCGAGACGCGAGACGGAGGTCACACCAGCGATCGTCGTCTCGCTCGGACTCCAGCTACCGGAGCCAGCCTGTGTGCTGGTACCATGCGATGCACGGAAACAAAGCGAAACGCTGCATCACACCCTGCGACTTCAAAAAGGGAAACGCCGCGGGCAGTCGCTATTGATGGCGACAGACGACTGCCACCCTACAACTGGTCGCCTCTTTGTCGCAGACCGAAGCACGAAGACGCAGTTCCTGGTCGACACAGGTAGCGACCTGTGCGTCTACCCTCGTCGTCTGCTCAGCGAGCGTCGTGCGCCCGCCAACTACCAGCTGGTGGCCGCCAACGGGACACCCATTAAGACGTATGGATTCGTCGAACTTAGTTTAAATTTAGGTTTACGTAGAGACTTTAAGTGGCGATTTGTTGTGGCCGAGGTTACAAAACCGATAATCGGCGTAGATTTTTTATGTCATTACTCGCTAGTCGTTGACTGTCGAAATCAACGACTAGTCGACAGTACAACAAATGTGTTCTCAATAGCTTCGAGTCGTGCAGATTCATCTTTATTTTCAGTAAAGGTTTTATCTGGCGACTCGAGGTATCACAAACTTCTGGAGGGTTTCCCAGACATTACCCGACCCGCCGGTACACTGCGCATTACACCGCACAACACTGTACACCACATACGCACGACGCCAGGGCCTCCAGTATCATCTTCATTCCGGCGACTAGCGCCAGATAAACTTAAAATTGCTCAGCAAGAGTTTCAGCAAATGCTTGCAAATGGCACTGCTAGACCCTCGGAGAGTCCCTGGTCATCACCCCTACATCTCGCCCCTAAGAAGGACAACAGTTGGCGACCATGCGGTGATTACCGCATGCTCAACGCCCGAACCGTTCCTGACAGGTATCCGATAAGGCACATACATGATTTCGCACACAGTATCTCAGGCTGCAAGGTTTTCAGTACAATTGACCTCGTGAAAGCCTACAATCAGATACCTGTCAGCCAGGACGACATCCCCAAAACGGCGATCACCACACCGTTCGGCTTGTACGAATTCCCGTACATGACGTTTGGTTTGCGTAACGCGGGCCAAACGTTTCAACGTTTCGTCGACGAGATGACCAGAGGTTTGGACTTCTGCTATTGTTATTTGGATGACTTCTTAATTTTTTCCAAAACAGAAGCAGAGCACGAGCAGCACCTCCACACCATCTTCGGCAGGTTAAAGGACTTTGGCATGCTGGTCAACACGTCCAAGTGTGTTTTCGGTGTCTCGGAGGTAACCTTTCTAGGTTACCACATCTCCGAGAAAGGCACCAAACCATTTGACTCCAGTCGAGGTCGAGGCCATCAAGACGTACCCACCACCCAAAGATGTCCGTCAGCTGCGTAGATTCTTGGGTATGATAAATTTTTACAGGCGATTCATCCCACATGCAGCTCAGATCCAGGCGCCGCTTCACAACCTGTTGATTGGCAACGTAAAGGGCTCGCATCCCATATGTCTCGCGGAGAGTACTTTGCAAGCATTTAAGGACTGCAAGGAAAGCCTAGCCAACGCTACTCTATTGGCGCACCCCGATTGCAACGCCAAACTCGCATTGGTTACCGATGCGTCGGATACTGCAATCGGCGCGGTGTTACAGCAGCTTAGTAATGATGGTTGGCAGCCGTTAGCTTTCTTCTCCAGGAAGCTCAACCCCCCGCAAGCAAAGTATTCTCCCTATGACAGGGAACTGCTGGCCATTTACGAGGCCATCAAATACTTCCGCCATATGCTGGAGGCACGACACTTCGTCGTTTACACGGACCACAAGCCGATTAGCTTCGCATTCCATGAGAGGAAGAAGACCTGCTCACCTAGGCAATTCCGGTACCTTGACTTCATCGCACAGTTCACCACCGACATAAAGCACATTTCCGGCAAGGACAATGTCGTAGCCGACCCCTTATCTCGCGTGGAGGAGCTTCAGGTACCGGTCAGCCTCGTCAACCTCGCGGAATCACAAGCTTCGGATCCCGAGCTAGCCAAACTCCTTCAGGAAGGATCATCTCTAGTACTAGATAAGGTGCAGGTCTCCGGGGAGCGTACACCTGTGTACTGTGACGTCAGTACAGCGCCTCCTAGACCATTTGTACCCAAAATGCTGCGAAAACAAGTCTTCGACAGCTTGCATTCCCTCAGTCATCCAGGTGTATCAGCGACTGCCAAATTAATCGCAGAGCGCTTTGTTTGGCCAGGCGTTAGGAAGGACTGCAGGGAATGGGCGCGAGCTTGTCTTCAATGCCAGCGGGCCAAAGTGAGCCGCCACGTTACAGCGCCATTAGGGTCGTTTCATCTTCCACGTGCAAGGTTCACCACTGTCAACATCGACCTTGTGGGCCCGCTCCCAATTTCGCAAGGCTTCAGGTACTGTCTGACGGCAGTCGACCGATTTACCAGGTGGCCCGAAGTGGTACCTATCGTCGACATTACTGCCGAGACAGTAGCTAAAGCACTGCTGTCTGGATGGATTGCCCGGTTTGGCTGTCCTGCAGACATTGTTACGGACAGGGGCCGTCAGTTCGAATCGGCCCTGTTCGAGCAATTGTCCAAGTTGGCTGGTTTTCAGCACAAACGGACAACGGCATACCATCCGGCGTGTAATGGCATGGTGGAGCGATTTCACAGGCAACTCAAGGCGTCCATCACGTGCCATGCTAATGAAAGGTGGACAGAGTCCTTACCGTGGGTATTGCTTGGAATAAGGAGCGCATTCAAAAAGGATGTCCAAGCGTCTTCCGCCGAACTAGTATACGGCGAACCGCTAAGACTCCCGGGAGAATTTTTCTCTCCCCGTGATGAAGGAACGACCGACATCACGGAATTCGTCGCTCGCATCCGCAAGTTTGCACAAAACCTGCAACCAACCCCAGCTTCACGTCACAACAGAACCAGCATATTTGTATTCAAGGATCTGCAGACCACTAATCACGTGTTCCTTCGTGAAGACGCATTACGTGGCTCGTTACAACCAGCCTACACAGGTCCTCACAAAGTTCTGCAAAGAGGTGACAAAGTTTTTAAAATTCTTTTCAAGGGCAAAGAGGTCTCGGTCACAATTGACCGCCTCAAGCCAGCCTACATATTGGCTGACAAAGCTGAACCAGAAGAAGTCACTCCATCTAGCAATAGCAATGAGTATACCACTCGTTCCGGTCGTCAAGTCAAGTTCACAGATTTTTATCGCCCTTGACGGTCTCTGGAGGGGAGTGATGTAGGGTACACTATTTACCCACATAGTTTATTTATTTATTTAATACACAAACATACAGGATACACATACAATATCGTTATATTTATTTATATATTATTTTAATAACATTAACACACATACATACATACAGTTGAACGTTACCGCAACCGCTGCTGCGGTACTGCACCGCGAGCCTCTAACCATATTCTGCCACCCGCAGAGACGCACCGTCAGTCGGTATTCAACTCTTGCAACAGCTATCACGCTCTCGCTACCGCATTGTTTACGCGACCCGTGCTAGAACTATATGCATATCTGTGTTTCTGTTCTGTGTGTATTGTGCTGTAGACCTTGCTGTTATTGTGACTCTAAACTCTCTGTGATCCTCCTTCTGACTATTATTTCCTTATGTGTTTTGTGTGATGAACAATAGAAATAGTGAGTACCCACATTTTGACTTTTATTGTGTTACTCCACCAACCTCACACCTCACGTTCCTAAATACTTTTTTATTCAAGGTGCAACGTTTGTGATGTAAAATGGTTGTTTATATGGATATAGACCGTTATTTATTTGTTTATTTATTATATTCTTTATTGTACACCACAAAAATATATACACAGGACATAAAAAACATAAAAGCAAGTGTACAATGGGCGGTCTTATCGCACAGGGCAATCTCTTACAGACATCCTTTGGATGGACTGAAAGAGAGGAGAGAAATTTAGGGTTGTCAGTGTACAATATATCTTAAATAATAATAAATATACATAATAACATAAAATACATACATACAATAATACATGATATACTAATATATAACAAAAATATAACAGAGAAAGGAGTAGACTAATTATAGTGAAAGGAAATGCTCCCTCACCATTTATTTGGTCAAGCAAGACTTTTTTTTTTTTTTTTTTACTATGTATAGGCCTGTGTTTGACCACAATCTCACCGTGGTCAGTGATGATGTGGCCGATGGTGGTAAGCACACAAAGCCTAGAAGGGAACTGGCTCTCAAGTGCTGCTGTCGGAACACACCGGAAGGTGCTTGGCGACAGATTTTCAACTTGAGGGTGGTTGCCAGCCAGGCGGGTACTACAAAGTACCCTACCACCGTGCTATGGTTTCCTCACGATGTTTTCCTTCACCGAAAGCTCAAGCTCATTGTAGGATTCGAACCCGCGACCTTCGTCTCGGTATCCGACGTCACTACCACTGAGCTATCATCGCCTTTAAAGTGACTTAGACGTAGACTTCCGTATGCTAAAACATTTAGCATACCCTTGGAAAAAAACAAACTTCTTGTTGAGCGAAAAATGTCACGGATGTGGCCACTGCAACAAAGGCATGAAGAATAAAACAAATTCTCTTGATTCATCTTCATTGAAATCATTTAAGGTCCAGACTAAATTTCGTTCGTTATTATCGTTCTCTTGTTCGGAAGCAAAACCTGCAGAACCCTCACTGATATTTTTCTTAACACTATCTTGTCCTGGCAGCGGTATATTTGTTTTTCTTTTTAACAAGTTGTACTTCTTAAAAACTTGACTCCTGTAGCCACCAGTTTTCGTAAGCTTTTCCAGTTTTTGTAATCCATTAAAATTATTATTAAAATTAATAATAAAATATGGCCATTAAAATCTTACTCTTAAAATTTGTATTCCCAAATTCGATCTAAGATCAAACGCTCATATATTGGTCTTGTCTTTTGTATTGTAAATATGTTGATCCAAAATCACTCTAATATCATACTTATCCAATACTTGATCGGATTTTTGATCTTATAATAGTTTCAAATAAGATAAGATATGCACGTACTTACAGTGTTCTTATGTAATGCTGATATTTCTTAGTCTAACATTCTTACATGCATTTAGCAAGTCTATTATAAAATCAAACAAGCTTAGAAAATATGCATATAAGAGCAAGTTTTCTTAAATGCAATTAGTCTTAGTAAATGCTTTTGTAGGAGTAAGTGGCTTACATTAGCATAGTAATATACTCTTATATACATATATGAGATTTAGTTATGAGACTGAACGTTCTTGAGTCTATACCGGCTTGTCTAAATGTAATATAGGATCGATGGCATGTTCCAAAACAATTATAAGAGCGCCTTAAGCCTACTACTCTTATAAAATGCGGGTTCTGAGACTGTTTTGCTAGTTGGGAGGCAGTCACTCCATGTAAAACACTGGTACTCAGCTGAATCCGGTAAGACTGGAAGCCGACCCCAATATAGTTGGGAAAAGGCTAAGCAGATGATGATGACAGAACTGTCCAGGTAGCCAGATTCTGGTAAAATAAAACTTTAATGGTTTTAAAGAAAAAAACCACCACCACTGTTACTATCAGGTGAGATGGTGGTTAAGCGCGAACCTATATCAAATAAATAATATACTGCCAAATAAAAACACTACAAAGTGAAAAATAACTTCAGTTTCGGAAGTCGGTCTCAAAAAACGAAGAAACGAAAACAATAACACCGACTTCCGAAAGTTATTTTTCACTTTATTTTCGTGTTTTTATTTGGAAGTCGGTTGTGTTTTTTGTAAAAAATATTTTTATTTTTTTTACTTTTTAGTTGTGGTACAAAATGGACCAGGGAAGTGACCATAAGCTCTTAGAGTAAGGTTATTTTGATTATGTGTAAGGGACAGATGTATATGACTTGTATACGTCTGTCATTTACGCGGTCTCAAAATAACCTTACTCTAAGAGCTTATTTATGGTCACCCCCCAGTTCTATTTACCTATAATGCCCAAAGTAATGCCAGAATAGATTAAGTCAATAACATGAAACTTAAACAAAACTGGTGGAATGAGAGTATACCAGGGTGAACTGTTCTCAGCTATGTACCCCTTTAGAGCGTACCAGTGCGATGTTATGTTATGAAATGGTGTAAACAATAAACAGATATGCGATTGCAGCTATCCTGAGTGAAATGCCGTCATTTATTGAAGAGTTCTGATATATATCTCCGAAGTTCTTCGTCAGATCTTAAGGGTACACTAGTCGAAAATTTTTCCATACAAACGTAGTCTGGCTTTTACTCCACTGTTTGACGATGTACGTTTAAAATAAAAAAATATAATATCAATTTGTCTCATCATTATCTAGCCCTGTATGGAAGCAAAAATGTAAAAATAAAATTTACTTGAAAGTTATGAGCTTCGAAAGTTCCATATTTTAACACTCATTTTAACGCATCTTTGGCCGCAAATAAGTACAATAAGAAAAAGGAAAATAGAAAAACGGCCTCCATACAGGGATAGATTAGTAGTTCAACAATGCAAATAATTTTATTTTGAACAGATACATTCAGTCGTTTTTTCATGATATCCAGACTCCCAAAGGTCTGTTTATAAAATTCTAAATTTCTAAAAGTTCTAAATCATCATCCATATCGCAAAAAATTTGCAAAAGTGTATATTCGTACGCGAACTAGCTTCTTACTGCTTATAACAGCATCTATCTGTTCCGCCCGTGTTGTCGGTTGATATAGCACGCATTTTAACCTCGCGCACAAAATAGTTCGTGCCATCGACTAGTGTACCCTTAATGAAATTTAAATGGGACCATATGACAAGCCCAGGTTCACCTAGTAAAAACTTCTGAGGTAACACAAATAAAAAAATACAGTCAAATTGATAACCTCCTCCATTTGGAAGTCGGTTAAAGATAGAATGACTACAAGCTTAAACAATTCGTTGAGACCACCAAACAATTTGCCAAACATAAAGATAATATCATTCCGGCGGTCACCAGTTCCTCCGGTAAGTATGGCGATTACAATCGTTATATGAATTACACTCTAACGATCCTTCACTAACTTAACAAGCATCTATGTGGCAGCAGATATAAATACAACTATCATAATTTCAACTAATATTTTTTGCGCAGCTTACCGTCCTGAGCTTCGTCGCTCGGTGTCTACTGTCGACAACTTCAAAGCCCGCCGACTCGCAAGCTTTCACCGACGGCCACCGCGCCGCTTATTATTTCACCAGCTACAGCCGAGCTGTCACGATATTGTACGCCGAACAGTTTAATTAAGCGAAAACTGCACTTTTGCTTACAATATTTTTTATCTATGCAGGCAATATGAAGCAATTGAATGACTGATTTACTGACAGTGCTGAAAGTTAAAATTCAGAAACTAAAGATAGAAAAGTTCTGTAATTGAAAGCTTCTTTTGAAGGAATATCTTCTATACTAATTATGCGAGGAGAAGATGTTGCTTGTTTGTAGAATGTAATTATGAAATAGTAGATTATGCACCAAAGGGATAAAGCATTGTCATACGTCACGGGCGGCATATTGCCCTGAGCGTAACGAGGTTCGCTTGGGAGTTATGTAGAGTCCTGAGTGAAGCGAAGGGTTCAAGCTGCCCAAGACGAAGACA
This sequence comes from Anorthoa munda, assembly GCA_945859665.1. NCBI lineage: Eukaryota > Metazoa > Arthropoda > Insecta > Lepidoptera > Noctuidae > Anorthoa > Anorthoa munda. Next base: position 10,346,005 of record OX243900.1, on the reverse strand, counting down.
GGCTTTATCCCAGAGGAGCATAAATTAAGTATTTATTTTGTAATTAATATAAATCAAAAGTTAATATGTTGGACACATTAGTCCAGTTATGGAAGGATAGAGTAACATTTTTGTTAGCGCCAAAACACCGTCTTTTGTTTCATATTCTTTGAAATCGCCATGTGGCCAGTTGGTTTTTCGAACAAACCTCTTTACAATGCTTTATGGGTATTTTTTACTTAAGACTTTACAAATCTCTTTACTCCTTTGGGAGTTTCACACAACTTTTAATACTACCTAAACTTTACGTTGAGATTGCATGATATGTAATGTAATTAAACATTACCGAGCAGGTGGTGTGAAAATTATCTCACTGATACACCGTATTTATGCGTAATGGAAATCTCGAACTTCATGGTTCTTGTGGCATAAGCCTTAGGAGCGAAACCTCGGGCAAAACCTAATGTAATCTGAAGCAGTTACAAACAGACAGTGAACAAAAAACCTAAAAAATTCAGTCACTGTATATAGAAACATACTATAATCGTATCCTCCTTTTGTGGGATTAAAGGTGCACTAAGAAAGATTTTTCCTAACAGGCGTATTGCGCTAGTTCGATTCCAAGAACCTTTTTTTGTCTTTGAACACGTCTAGTATATCTTGAGACGCGGCAAAAGAGATAACTAAATTAAATTAGTACTGATTTTTTACATCTTCGCCTTCAGCAGCGCCGCCGCGCCGTATCGTCTCAAGATTTAATGGTCACGCTTGAGAATGATTGATTGATTGAAATATCTTAGCGTTCAGATGTTCTAGTTCTAAATGCTAGTGTTAATCAAATTGTTTTTGATAGTAATGGGTGTTCAAAATGTTTTCTATTTAATTTATGATGGCTTTTAGGAACCATTTGTTTGAGAAGCGGAATAATTATGAATGTGGTTCGTAGTATTGCAAGCTGAGTTTTTATCTCCCACGAGACTATGTCTAGGTTATCTTCGTCAAGGTCCTGCATACATAACATACATATTCAAGCTATACGTTCCTAGTACTGCGACACTCTACTCTGTGAGATATAATCCACGCGATTTCAATCCCAAGAATTCGAAGACTTGTGACATCCACCAAACCACGTTGTCAAATTTTTCGTTCTAGGAGACAGGTTCCTCGAAGTTCTCCTTCACCATTTTGAGAGCTCTAACGTTTCGGTTCGGTTTCGGGTAAGTAAATTTAGGTGTAGATACATGTAAGAAGGTTTTCAGTTTCATTATCTTCACATATGATGTTATGCCAAGATGTTATGCTACATCTTGAGGATCTCACATCACATCACATCATGATTACATCTTGAAGACCAATAATAAAAAAAAATATATAAAGTTTTTTATTAACTTCAATTGTACAAGAAAATACTTATGGAACTACACTAACAACCAATAAAAAAGATCCAGTGACATAGCACCAAATTACTCCTAAACGGGAAAGGTTAGCTTAATGACGCCGTCTGCAATATTGAAGTATATTTAACAGTGCATCAGAATATTACCAACTAAAAACGTAAATATTGTGTTCAAATTTTAAATTAAATGTGAAAAAATTAAATTAAGGTGTTTGTCGGCATTTTCAGTGGAACTTTTTCATTGCTCGGCAGTTTATTAGGTATTTCTTATTTGAGTTTCTTGCACGTTCTTCTCCAAATTGTTCTACGCTCTAGAACGCGCAATTAGCTTCATATTATAAATGTCAAGAAATCGGACTAGATGTCCGATTTATTGACATTTTAAAAGTGTAAATTGTTTGATTGAATAAAAAGCAGTAGTTTTTGATGTAACTATTTAACTTGATTAGACGTCGTTACGCTGTAACCATGGTCAATTGGTCATTGGTGATTAGCCTCGTTTTTGTGCGGTTTTTTTAACCTTAAACTTGTCCAAGGGGATCAAAATGGTCATTAAAGTCATCACTCATCGCTTTACCCATTTAGATGATCAAGTTTTTAGTACCGTTAGAGTATAGCGGAAGTACGAATATTATGAAGGTATGTGTAGGGCCCGCCTCAACTTTGTCCATGTGGAATTAAAATGGTGGCAAAATGTTTCAAACAGGTGTGGTGCCAGAGGTACAGATCATGCTATGTATTAAAGATTCGCTCTCTCTTTTGTCTAGTCTTCTGAAGGACGAGCCTGATCTTTTCAGAGTCCTAATAAATTATAGTTATTTAATACCAAACAGCAGTAGTTAATTAGTGCCCAGTCCTTTACTGATATCGTCATAATAATAAACCGTTATGGAAAACATCTTCTCGTCCAACTTACCACAGTATCTCAAGACGAGAGTCTGTGAGAGTGTGTTGCCAGTGATGAAATATGGCTCTGAGACGTGGTCGCTCACAATGGGCCTCATCAGAAAGCTCACAGTCACCCAAAGGGCAATGGAGAGGGTTATGCCCGGAGTTTCCTTGCGTGATCGAATCAGAAATGTAGAGGTCCGCAAGAGAACCAGGGTTACCAAAGAAGAATTGCCAAACTTAAGTGGCAGTGGGCAGTGTACATTGCTTGCAGAACGGATGGCCGATGGGGCAGAAAGGTTCTGGATTGGTGACCGCGAACCGGAAGACGTTGCGTTGGAAGGCCTCCCAGCGGGTGGACCGAAGACCTGGTGAAGGTTGCGGTGATCCGCTGGATGCGAGACGCACGGGACTGATCAATGTGGTGACGCTTGGGAAAACCGTATGTCCAGCAGTGGACGTCTTTCAGCTGATATGATATGATGATGGTAAATAGTCTGGATCTTTTCAGAGACATTAACTTCATTTGTATTTAAGTAACTGGAAATTCGTGATATGGTGCACTAATGGCAGGCTAGCTGGACGGCAACATTTTAGTCTGAATTCTGAAATTCTTAGAATATTACAACTATTTGGTGAAAATCCATTTCTGATATGGGATTTTCGTTTGAACTGATATCGACAACTAAACAGTTCTCCATAACTTACTCATGAATTCAGGGATATATTGGGTGTTCATATAAGTTCTATACTACATCCCACAGCTGGCGAATTGTTAGTCAAACACAACATGCGCATGAGTTCATGACACACACATCTGCCAATTGTGACCAGCCCTGAGATAACGGTTCCCTGTAATTATGTGAGTCAAGTTCGTGATAAGAGTTTGAAAAGGGCGTTTTAATTTAATGATGAATACGTTAACAGGCGTCCTCTTATTTCGGCGAAGTTATTTTCCTGTGACTTTTTTGTAGTTATATTTTTTAGAACCATTTTCTGTCTCATAGATATCGATTTGGAGAGGAGTCTCTCAGTATTTGGGTTTGGGAGGCTAAGAGGCAGTAATTTCTTGTGACTTTCTTTCTTGTGTTTGTGTTTGATAGGTTTGAAGGCGGCTGCCTCCTTTCGTCTTCTTCTACGTTTTGTATCAATTTGACACAAAGGTCATTGGGCTTAATCTGACCCGCTTTGCGAAGAGTGGCGGACATTAACCAACATAGTTTTAAACTAAAGAGAATAAGGCGACCTTTCAATGCATATATTTATTTGATTTAAAATCGGTGGAGAAAAATGTACCAGTGTAAAAAAAAAATATAATTTCTATGGACTTTATTTTTCGTCTGTACATTTTCTTAAAAATGAGGTATTTCTTTAAGTTTGCCGTGTGTCATTACTTGCCCGAACTTTATGCGTAATAGCGACCTAAGCGGATCGTTACGTTAATAATCAGCGTGTCAATTTTTTTCAAAATCAACGGGTTCGCTTCCTGGCATATCGATATTAAAAAAAAAACCCATAATGCAGTTTTAGTTTGAATCAAAACGGTCCTGAGACGACTTTCAGTGTTTGTAGCTTTTGCTCATAGTTTCGGATTTGGCCTGCTTGAAAAACTCACTAGGGTGAGTTAGTATACGATATTTTTATTTTTTTTCGACATTCCCGTGACTCACATTATTGTGATTAATGCCTTAGTAAATCAGAGACATATAGCATTACATTCTGCTATATTTTGTTTGTGTACACCATGGTTATGGTTTCCGTACTATGATGCCCATTGACCTTTTGTCAACAGTATGTAGCCATTTGGATAGCTCTGTCATTGGCTTCATGAAAGGTGCAGGTGGGAGTGCATGCTGGACAAGGACAGAAGATGAAATAGCTGGCTGACGAAAGTAGCATACGATATAACATATGACGATGGTCGAATGACCCTCTGGAGTGGTCGCTGAAGCGAGCTGTAGGTTTTCGTTCCAAGTCACCTTCAGTCAACTCACGAATATTCACGAAATTTTACGAACTTTACCGACTACGTATTATTAAGTTCAAACACAGCTCATTCCTCACATTGTTCTTGTTAGCCTACAGCGATAACCGCGATTGCCTGTCATATCTGATCCGAGATTCGTAATAGGAAACAAACTCTTGGGGCTATAATTTTAACGAGACGAGTCTCAAATGTAATTTAGTTTGTGTAGTAACTGTCTAGATTTACATGTCTTTCTTTAATTTTTTCTTTAAGAGAAAGTGAAGAATTATGCAAGCGCTTTTTAAACTTTATCGAGTGACCTTTATAAAGTACTTAAAGAAATTAAAATTATGTAATACGAACGTAGGCTGAAACGAAAGCTGAGCACTAAAATTTAAGTTGATTTTAAAAAGTGATTTTGCTCTATCCCTTTCTAAATCGAATCGGTCTTAAGAACGTGTAAAACCCTACTTTAGGGCCTAACAGATTTTTAGACTAAAGTAGAGTTTGACATACACTTAACTTGAAATGATTAATTCAATTTGAATGTCATGCCTTAACTGGGTAAAAAGGGGTGTTAAAGTTTTTATGAATGATTACTGGACAAAATTGAGGCGTGTTCGGGGGGAATCAGTTATCATATCTCGAATACCACTGATACCCACTGACTATGTCTTTGAGTTTAAACTATTACCCTCTTAAGATCTGTTTTGCAATGACCATATATAAATTTCAGGATCAGTCATTAAGGGTGGCAGGCATGGATTTAAGGAAAGATTGCATCTCACACGGGCAATTCTACGTTGCCGGTTTCAGAGTCGGGTATTTTTGCACCTGACAGAAAAAACACCAATGTGACATACAAAGAAGTGCATAATAACATTCTAAATATTTGGTCTTAAGAACGTGTAAAACCCTACTTTAGTGCCTAAACTTTACAGATTTTTAAACTAAAGTATTGTTTGACATACGAGTATACTCAACCTGAAATGATTTATTCAGAAATCAGAGGCAAGGTGTATTTTTACTCTTCATCAATTCGGAGGAAAGAAGCCATTCACTGCTGCTAATTTAAGTATCTTTCTTTCTGTGAGGATTTGGCCACCTCTGTTGTCAGAGTTAATTTAGCCGCCTCTGGGAACCCCACAGGCCTCTGACTATCGACTATCCAGCGGATGCCCGCGACCTTCGATCACCAAGTCACAGGTCCACCTTGTAAGCGCCTATCAACGCTGCTTCTTCCGTTATGAACGCAGTCACTACTGCTTCATCCTACAGCCCCATCGGCCTACCTTCCTGGCGGCCCGTGCCCTGTGTGCCCACAACCACTGACACGCGTTTCTATTACTTAATGATATTACGATATATTGCTCATGATAAATCGGCAGATTCAGTCTTGCCAAAAAGTCGCTCCGTGTAAAATTCTGCACCCATTTAGAGTGGAAGCTGATCCCAACATTAAAGTAAAACGATCTTGCTAGATAATGACTACTTACTACAAAACCTAAAATATGCAGTTACTCACATGAAATAATAATGTTAAATATACTATATATGTTCCATTTTTGAAGACAAATAATAACTAATAACTTAAGAAAAATTTCTGCCACCAATAATAACGCAATATTTTAAATCATAAAGATGTGGTACTATATAATCACAATATCATCCCATTACTAAACAAAGTGTTAACTGATATTCTCTCTCTTTTATTTTACTTAAATAAGTAAATATACATGAGTTAGTGTTGATAAAAATCGAAAGGCGATCAACACTAACGTTAGAATTACTACATTTGAAACACGGCGGTCTAGAATTCTTGATCGTAATTGTACTTATTAAATCCAAGTCTAAGCTAATCTCTGCTTAAGCTTCCATTCCATATAATTTCGAGTTATTTGTCTAAGTCTGCGTAGGAGTTTTTGCTCTCACTTGTATACAACAGGCCGACTTTCCTCCTGGCCAATTAAGGGGCCCTGTTATAACTAGATTTTATACTGGTCGTTAAATGGAGCCACATAAACGTTTTGTTTTATGTTTATGGCATGTATTATATATTTTAACGACCTGTTATTCGTACTATGATATTATCTGCATATATAGGAACGTGAATTTTGAAAGTAGCTTCTAAATCTTTGCATGTAATGGCGCCCTGAAAGTCAGTTTCTGTTTCTTAATTATAGGTTTTATAAGTAAGATCTTATGGACTGTCACATGATTTATTTCATAATGAATACAGCTGGAAAACTTTCTGAATAATTGCTAGACTTTTCTTGGCAATTACAATGCATTTGTCGTCATATTGCGGGCCTCTTGACTTAATGGATTCAATTAGAATATTAGACGTATTTTCAAAACCTACGATTTTCACGGGAAATCCATTAAAGCAAACATACATCTGTAAATTTTTAAAGAAAACATAGCAGGAATCAGAAAGTACTGCCGATAAGTTTTCTTAATTAGAAGATCTGTTTTTCAGTCCGTAACCTACTTAAAAATACATTGTGCTTTTAATGAGGATAATGGCTCGTGGAAGATTTCACAGAGTCCAAATTCTTAATTAGTTTTTATATCGAGAGCTAATAGTGCGCCCGCGCCGGCAAACCGTGAACGCTAATCAGTACAGAGTACAATGAGTGCCGCGGTACACCCGAATACAAAATGCTTTAGATTTTAAATATGCAGTGGTATAAATTACCATTGCATTTTAATAAAATAAAAAAACATAAACAATTTTGAGGCTTTATTGTACTTCTTTTTTGGTAAATTATTAAGAAATAGCTTACTGGTGAAAAAAAAATAAGCAAGAAATAAATGCGGAATAACGAGCCATTTGTTGCATATTGGCCACACGCTTAATTTAAAAAGCATGTACTTTTTTAACTTTTCTTGGAAAGAAATAGTAGATTGTTTATCTAGGGAGCAAACAACTATTTTAAGGGCGAGAGTGTTTTTTTTAAGCCATAGTGAGGGATTCTAAAGTAGAATCCTGAGCGCTGCTGACTCGAGCTTAAAATAGTGTTGCTCCCGAGGTGGACACTCTCCTTTTTTCACCCTCTATGACAAAATAAGAAAGTGCAACTTATGAACAAGAACGTTACGTTTATTTATTTACATTAAATTAGGAACCATAAGACATAATTTAGAAATAATTAGAGGCTAATGTTTATATTTGAACAATTATGGAAGTGCATCGTAACAATTTTATTAGTACCATCCGTTAGCTGTAGATTTATTTTTTCATTTGGCTCGCGCGCGGTTTTCTAGCCAGTCACTTGTTCAATACAATGTTCCCGTGCGGTTACAACTATATAAGAATATATAATAATATATACGATACGAAATAGAATTAAAATCGTTCATTCATTAGCCATTCACCTCAAACATTCGTCATAATCGATTTAAGCGATGTAGTCCTATTTTGGACGACATGGGTTGTGATTCATCTCTTTGCTGATTGGAATATTTACTAACAATATCCACATTCCAAATTCGAATCACTTTTAGTTCCTAGGGATTAATGAGCTATTTTAGTCCTTGTTTACTCTTAACAGGCTCCTTTTGAGTAGATGTGATAAAAAGTATCTTCTGATGCAAAATTCGCTGCTGTCGCTATCTTGAAAATTTAATTTTCCACTAGTTTAAAAAGACATTCTCATCATCAACATTACACGGTTTTAACATCTCATCTCTTTCCTCAGCTTCTTTATTTTTCGTGCTGAATAAACACCTGCTTTTTCACAGTTCGCTGATGACTGATTTCCATGGAAAATAAAACAAAGAAACAAGATATCTAGAACGTGTTCAATACAAGTGTACGTAGTCTATGGCGAAGCACGCGCGCATCCTGCATGTTTGGTAAATATGAAGTGAACTCCGTGACCCTCGCGCCTAGCGGAATACACGTGTATGCGTTTGCGCCGGTTCCTGTTACTACCTATTTATTTATACGCAGATTTGCAGAATAACTGGTACTTAGTCCATATAAGCACACTCCTACATACTATTGTGCTAGTTCTAGAAGAGCGGTGCGTCCTAGCACAGATATTTTTCATACTCAAAAGTAGACCCATTGTATGTAAGATATATTGTAGAAGTTGTAAAGTTACTGCAAATAAATTTATTAATGATTTTTTGCAGTAAAAAAGGTGTGTGAAGTAAATGGTTTAAAAATTCGGAAAAAAGGAGTTTTTGCATAAAGTTTTGGTCTAACAAATAATTAATTCTCCAACTTATTTGGCCATTGTTAGACGAAAAATTTATGTTAAAACGCGTTTTACCGAAATTTGAAATCATTGGTTGAATGAACTACGGATCAAGAAACTGGGCCTAAAACATACTTCACACACCTTCTTTACTGCAAAAATCATTAATAAATTTATTTTCAGTAACTTTACAACTTCTACAATATATCTTACCATTGGTATAGCATCTTGCAATCTTGCAGCAATCTTGTTGAGTTAACTATCGAATAAAAAACTGAGCCTTAGAGGTTCTGCGAATCTTGCGCAGATCCTTGAAAAAGCCTTGAAAAATATATCTACTGTAAATATCGGTCTGTAAGTTTGGATAACTGTCCAATTGATGGGGCAGGGTTTCTTCCCATCAGCAGTATTTTCTCAACGCTTGTTTAGTATAGGTTTGGGATTTTAGTACATAGCAACATGGACTTTTTATCAAATACATCAAATTATGCCTTTGTTTTGACTATGAAAAACCCAAATATCGAAGTGTATCTTAACATCCATAAATGTTTGATAAATTATATCTACAATATTTTCGTATATTGACACTTCTTGTACAATATTATTAGACATGAAATACTAATAAAATTGTTTAAGATTATGTAATCTTAAACAATAATGTAATTTATGGTAATGTTTTGCGTCAGTGCATTCAACTTAAAAAAAAAACACAAAAAAAATAGATGTTCTTAATTCAAATAAAATGAATATGCGAAATCATAGACACAGAGAATGGACTGCGCGTCTTATCCAGGCTTAAAGTGATTACGGGAAGCAAAGTATGAAAGAGATATAGCGATCGTGCGGCCAGTAGTTGTATTTTTATAGATTTCTACTTGGGCCAAGTTACAGGCTTGGAGTGTCATCACCACATCATAAGACCTGCAGAAAAGAGACAGGTATTGGCCGCGCAGTCGGTTTGTCTCTTTCTACAGAGTGATCAGAGGCTCTAGAATAAGTGTTATTTTATCAGCCATAGCGATGGTCGGAATGCCAAAATGTAAAGGATTGTTCGCGTGACATTACCATAAATATTTGGCATTTTTCTCGTTTGTTGTAAGAATTTCACTTGTCTAGAGCCTCAAGGTTTTAATTCAGTCCATTCTTCATGCTTAGAGATTAATCTTAAAATCCCGGCCACTTACATAAGTTGAACTATCAGAAGCTCATTAGATACTGGCCGTATGAAAGTCTTACATGAGTATAATAACCGAGATCAAACTTAAGATATCCGTAATTCCGTACCTTGTTCTCACAGACTCTTCAATGAGAAATATCTTGCACTTTCTATCAGTTATGTGCTTTTACTTTTTGCAATAAATTCGCAACTATGTAAGCTTAGAAATTTTGCTACAAAGTACAAGAGTATCCGAAAGGTTATGTAGTTTGAACCACAGAAAAACGCTTTCTATAAAATATCATAATATACTACCCGATTGCCGAATGAGGGTAATGTGTTTATCAGTCTATGTATGTATATATATGTGTATATATATATTTATTGTTCCTATGTGGCGTTCTAGAGACCAAACGCGTTGGCTGAGTTTGATGATTCTTACATCAAAATTAGAAAATAGAAAAATGGCGGCTTTTGGGCCCTTATTGTGGACGCCCAATATTTTTTTCTTCCATTCCCATCATGTGGGTTATCAAACTAAAGGGTTTTAAGAAGTGATTTCAAAAATAAATAACACTTATATGTTTAAATGAACCGTATAAAAAAAAATGTTAACTAAAAAGTTATAAATAAAAAAAGACAATCCAAAATCGTCTCGAATCGATAAATAAAAAAGTGGCCAGTAGTGGCCCAGTGATATCAGCCGCGACTTACAAGTTGTAGGTCGTGGGTTCGAGCACAAGTAGGCGCTTTACTTTGTGTAAATTATTTCATCACCACTGCTCTCAAAACGGTCAAGGAAAACATCGTGAGGAAACCGACATGTCTACAACATCTACCAACCCGCACTGGGCCCGCGTGGTGGATTACGGCCCATTCCCTCTCACAGAGAGGAGGCCTGTGTCCCAGCAGTGGGAACATTAATAAGCTAATGATGTGATGATGTGAATTCAAAAAATCAAAAAACTCAACTACTTAAAAAGCGAACTAAAAAGACGTAAACAAGAAGGAAATCATGCTGTGCAGTCGGAGGATACATATTCGCGAGCTGGCTGAACAAAACCAGATGTATCCTCCGATTTTTCATTTTTTGAATTAACCTTTTTTATATTACCCGCTTCTTCTTCTTCTTACCCGGTGTTAAGTAAAATGTTTCTACTGTTCTATGAAACCGGTATGTCCTAAGAACAAAATTTCTAAGACGTGCTATATCCACTAAACTGCACTGGGTCCTGGGAGTGGATTATTGCCTCTTTCCCACAGAGACGCCTGTATCCCAGCAGTGGGAACGTAATAGGCTGATTAATATGTATTGATCTATAATAATGTTCAGGACTACGCTACCGTCCTATAACTAATAGTGATACTATTTGACATTTGGCCGTTTTTACCTCTTTAATCCGTAATGAGCAAAAATTCTCTATAGATCTCTTTATCAGTATGTTTCTACTATCAATAGATTCCTGATAAAAAATAAACATGCCCCAAATTGCTATGTTCAAAAACGTAATTTTTGTAAAGATTTAGTAATTGATTCAAACTAAAAATATGCCTATTCCCAATTACGCAATTATGCAGATCATTTTTTTTAGGGTTCCGTACCCAAAGGGTAAAAACGGGACCCTATTACTAAGACTTCAACCAAGTCTGGAAGATGATATATTTCTGTTGCCGCTATAACAACAAATACTAAAAACAAAATAAAATAAATATTTAAGTGTGACAAAAAACATGATTTTCTTGCCGTTTTTTGCGATAATGGTACGGAACCATTCGTGCGCGAGTCCGTCTCGCACACACACCGTTCTTGTACAGCATCGATTTTTATTATTTCTCGGTTTTTTGTTTTCGTCTTTAACTCAAAATATGATTTTGTCGGATAACGACACTCTCGCTATATATAGTACGGCAGTACACGTAAAAACTTTATTTAAAGAAGGGTCCATAGAGTTTCTTACACGATCTTCTCCATCGACGTCTCATCTTTGCGACTGATGGACTGCTTGCCAATTTGAATATAGGTCGATTGCAGCTTAAGTTGCATGACCATCTAGATCAGTGATGGGCAAAGTACGGTCCGCAGGCCAGCTCCTCCTCGCGAAAGCTTTTAATCCGGCCCGCCGACGGTTCTTCGACATGAATAGTGTATGGCCCGCGATAATTATATTTTGACGGTCTAAACTCCAGAAGTATAAAGTAGATTCTACTTAGTAGAATAATAGGCGCATAGGTAAAGGTAGCGCAGAATACAATGGTAAGCCACTATGTCTTATATGTAATGAAGAAGCAGTGGCGGTATTTTTTAATAAAAACCTTAAACCTTTTAAACCTTTAGGTTTTAACCTCGCTCGCCATTTTAACACCAAATATGCTAAAACCAAATATGCTTTGATGAATGACGCAGATAAATAGGTGAATGCGGTAAACCAAAAAAAAACAATATCCGGGCAAAGAAATATGTTAAAAAGCAAATTCTGGCCCTCCTCTGAAATTTCTTAAACTTCCTGGCCCCCCATTAAGAAAGTTTGCCCACTACTGATCTAGATTCTAGAATATTGCAGGATAAACTGACAAAATAATTAGTAAATCATCAGTGGATACACATAATTATACAGAAGCCGGTGCCATACATGGCGTCTTCAACAGCGTCACTGTAGGTGGTCTCATAGTAGCCAACTAGCCTGGAGCTATCTGAACTAGTTATTATAAAATGATCCATTAATGGAGAAAGGAGTACGTTGCACATTGCAGTAACGTCCATTAATTATTTAGCATCGTAAAAGTAAATTGTTATAAATATAATAGCGAAGCTGCGTCTTTGCTCTACTGGTCGTTTAGACAAATGACTTTTCACAGGGAAATTCTTATTTCATTAATTTGACGAGTCTAGTAATGTGCTCGGTTTATGGCAGTCGGACCCTCCCCCCCTATTAATAGGAGGGGGTGAGATAAATAGATCTTCAATATAACTGGCAAAATGTGTTGCATACTAGCAAAATGGTGACTGAACATTGACAATTAAACTTGTCCCCTTGTCAGCTAAGCCACTCTAAACTTAGCTATAATGGTGTAAAGGCCATGAAGGTATAATTGCCAGTAAGCTGATAGTACTCTGCTACAAAATATCTTGAAAATTAATCAATTCTTCCTAACTGCCTGTGCCATGGTACAGTATAAATATGGACGAACAGTACGGAAACTATAGTCCTCGCCAAACATCTTGGCCGCCCTGAAGTTGGTTTACCGGATGCGCGAGGCACGAAACGGTGCTGTTTTTTTACCCGACTGCCGAAGGAGGGTAATGTGTTTATCAGTCTATGTATGTATGTATGTATGTATGTATGTATATATGTATATATGTATGTATGTATGTATGTATGTATGTATGTTTGTTCCTATGTGGCGTTCCAGAGACCAAACGCGTTGACCGATTTTGATGATTGATACGTCAATCGATTCGTCTTAACCTTGCGAGTGTCATAGGCTACATTAAAATTGGAAAATAGAAAAATGGCGGCTTTTGGGCGCCATATTGTGGGGGGCCATTTTTATTTTTTCTTCCAAACCCATCGTGTGGGGTATCAAAATAAAGGGTTTCAAGAGGTGATTTCAAAAATATATAACACTTATATATTAAAATGTACCTAATTCTAAAAAAATGTTAACTAAAAAGTTAAAAATAAAAAATTTAATTAAAAAAAACAAAATACCCGACTGCTTAAAAAGCGAACTATAAAGACGTAAACAAGAAGAAAATCATGAGAAAAGAAAATCAATCTGTGCAGTCGGAGGATACATCTGGTTATGGTCAGCCAGCTCGTGAATATGTATCCTCCGACTGCACAGCATGATTTTCTTTTCTCATGATTTTCTTCTTGTTTACGTCTTTTTAGTTCGCTTTTTAAGCAGTCGGGTATTTTGTTTTTTTTAATTAAATTTTTTTGTATGAGATTTTTTACGCAGCCATTGTAGCCAACTTCAGGGCGGACAAGAAGTTTGGCGAGAACTGTACCTACAAACGGTTGTCGCGATGCTGTCAGTAGTGCGTGCCGTTAAGAGGTCTCCTCGATGCGCATGTCTGTGTGAGTGTGCCGTTTCGAGCGTTTGCAGGTAGTTTCCGTACTGTTAGTCCATATTTATACTGTGGCCATGGGGCCCATTCTTGACCTCGATCACTACTAATGGTATGCGATGTATGAGTTCTACGTCAAATGTATTCAGTGTTGAATTAAGCTGTTGACAACTGTAATAAATAACTTGAAGACATTATCAAAACTTGAATGATGAAGGTATGTATACTACCTTTGCTCACTCGTTTAAAACAAATTGTTAAGTAGTTCGATGCCCTTTGAATGTTAAACAGTTATCTTTTACGTCACTTAACTTTAGTTAATAATGTTAGTGATCTATTACTATCAATAATAAATTTTAGTAAATTGCTATTTACTGGTGTGAATGGTTCACCTGTAGGCAGTTTATTTTTTTTATTGATTGGCCACAAACCTATCAATTATTTCACACGTGCAAAATGATCGTGCTATGAGTATATTTATGTTGGTACAGGTTTGTCGGTGGCTTTATTATTTCGATCATATTTGATTGTAAATCTAGTCTAGAACACTACTTTTGAGTTTTTTTTTATTACTTTTGGCAAATAAGGAAAATATTAAAATAAATTAAAGTTGTGCGCAACAAATTCTTTTCAGAACTATCATTACAAACTATTATTGTAGCACTAAATTTAACTTCTTGGAATTTGGACTTAGCGCTTTTAAACATAAAAAAACCTAAAAGCTCTGTTATTTCCGCTAATTTAAAAAAAGAACTGAGTCGTTAATAATCCTTGTTTCTTAGGATTCCCGTTAGTCCGAGATTGGACCTAGATCCGTAGAGTTATGGGGTCTATTAAATTAATTAATACCCGTATTAGCCCCAGAGCCGCCTAGCAGTCAATTCATGTTCGATATCAATACATAATTTATTTTCATACATTTATATTACACGGAATAATCCGTCGGTGGGTTCTAAGGGATTATGTTTATAAAGATGTTATATTCAATATTTATTTGAATTTTATTCGAAAGTAATATCATTAGAATAAGTAAGAAGATGTCTACTATATAATTAAGTTATATGTATAATGCATTCTTCTCAAAACTAGTTTTCATATAATTTCCAATTAGATTCCTTAAGGTTGCCTTAGTCGGCGACACGAAATATTTTTGGCCGGGGTTAAAATGCATGCTTTCTCATCCGACAACACGTAGGAAAGGGATAGACGCTGTGATGAGCAGAAAGAATCTAGTGCGCGTACGAATACACACTAATGGTATAAAAATAATAAATGGATGTTGATTTAGAAAGAAAAGGGGCGCACGAAATTTTATAAACAGACCTTTGGGAGTATGAGTATCATAAAAAAAAACCGGGCAAGTGCGAGTCAGACTCGCGTACGAAGGGTTAATTTTTAACTACTAATCTATCCCTGTATGGTGACTGTTTTGCAATTTCCCTTCTTTTTATGGTATTTATTTTCACCCAAAGATGCGTTGAAATTAGTGTTGAAATATGGAACTTTCGACGCTCATAACTTTCAAATTCACGTTTTTTTTACTTTTTGTTTTCATACAGGCCTAGATAATGATGAGACAATACAGGGCTAGATAATGATGACACAAATTGATATCATTTTTTGTTTTGAACGTACACCATCAAACAGTGAAGTAATCGCCAGACTACGTTTGTATGTAAGAATGACTGACTAGGACAACCTTAAGTCTGCTACCTAAATTATTAATTTTCAATCAATACAAAGTCAACAAACATGATTAATTTTAAACTTGTTTCTAAACTAAACTGGTATAACATAAGACATTTCATTTCTTATTAGGACACACAGAATGCAGCGCCACGCACATAGAATATTTGTGTGACCGTACGTGGCCACAATTTTATTTTATTATTTATTGTTAATCAGATTAGTGTGGGGATATAAAAAGCGGCTGTCTGTCGTTCCTGCCATTATAATGGAGGACCACCCGGCTGCTTTGTGTCTTTGTTTGTTTACGGCGAGTTCGAGAAATTAAGTAGTTGGAGAAGTTTTCTTCATTTTTAGGGTTCCGTATCCAAAGGGTAAAAAGGGACCCTATTACTAAGACTCCACTGTCTGTCTGTCTGTCTGTGTTCAGGCTGTATCTGATGAACCGTGATAGCTAGACCGTTAACATTTTCACAACAGAGATCTGTTGCCGCTATAACAACAAATACTAAGAACAGAATAAAATAAATATTTAAGTGGGGCTCCCATACAACAAACGTGATTTTTATGCCGTTTTTTGCGATAATGGTACGGAACCCTTCGTGCGCGAGTCCGACTCGCACTTGGCCGGTTTTTATTCTTATTGAGTTTGCTGTAGAAGCTGGCCAATCGGCCTCCTTGAAGATTTTTATAATAAAAAATTATATTATTTTAGGCAGACAGTCGTAAATTAAATCATTATTAGAAATAAATTCCTATATTATTCTTTTACCTATTAATACACTTATTATTTACTGAGTTCGACCCTGGTGAAGTACATTAGGCCTACAGCCTACAGTCCTATAAATTTTAAGTAAGTAGGTAATAGTCACAGATAAACTTATTAATTGTTATACATTAAAAAAATATTAATAAAAGCAGTTAAACTGGTTGATAAAACATTACCCTCCTTCGGCAATCGGGTAAAAAGGCATTTTCTTTGGTCCGGAAGTAAAAATCATTTATTTTTTGTCCATCAGGTAGATTAATAAAAAAATATTGGACACGTCAACATAACGACGATGTAATATCGCAATAAAATGCGTTGAAATATCGTGAAACGTCACACCGCTAGTACACTTCATTATACTGCCTTAGTGTTGTCCTGAACTTTGATGCGCTTTAACTTTGTAAATTTTTATTGATTTTAAATTAAATTAAATTTATTGCCACACACACATGTTACATGAGATGCCTACATAATTACACAATGGACAAAAAACCATACATAAACAACACAATACAATGGAAATGGCCATGGGTCCCAAACTAGGCATAGCCTGTATCTTGGTGGCCCAATTAAACAAAATTTAGAGTAGGTAGATTGGATGTTCTGTGTGACACAGCACATTTGGTAAAGATATGGGTTTAATATTATTTGATAATCTCACTGACGGACTAAATAAGATTATCATTTTTCTACCCAGGAAAGATCCCTATTGCCTACCTACAGGATAAAGCCATAGACACCAATTCGATCCGCAACATGAGAACCTCGATTTTCAAAACTTGCAAGAGCACGTTCGAGTATTTATATATTGGTCGATCAATTGATATTCGATTATTTGGCATTGGTTTTGGCATAGTACACCCTTCTTATTGCATATACTGCATTTCTATCAAATGCGAATTTCTAACGAATGTCAATACACTTTTCCTTCAATCCCCAAATTATAAACAAACCACCACCATTTCGACTTTTACCAGGGGGGTGTCACTCCGCAGTTTAGGTACGATCGGCCGGCGGTACCTTGCAGAGGGAATAACGCATTAGGTTGCCGCTTACCGCTCGGCTCGCACGTTAGCCACGTTATTTATATTATGCAGCAAATAACGATGACTTCTAAAAGTACTTCTAAGGCCTTTAAAAGATATTGTTGTGTTTACGGGTGTTTAAATAAAGCAAAGAACAATGAATCGATATTAAGTTTTTTTAAAGTACCGAAAGATTTTGAAAGGTAAGCTATTTTGTTGTACCTATTTAAATCATTACATAAATAATCTGTAACTATCGGTAGTAGGTGCATAATGTGTACGAGTTTTGTATAAAAATTTAAGCATTTTGGTGTTCCTAAAAGAATGAATAGGTGTGTGAAATACCTAAATAGGTACCCGAATAGGTGTGTGAAATACCTAAATAGGTACCCACCTACTTAGATATTTTAGATTTTCGTGTTGTTCACAAATATAATTTGATTTGTTTTTTTTTATTGAATGGTTACTGTTTTGTTAACATAAAAATAAACGCTTTAGATCCAGTTTAAAATAAATTATAATTGCCTAAGTAGTTACCTACTTAGCCTATGAATTTACCAATAGCCTGAGTGTACGCACTTGTTAAAGTTAACGTTTGTATATAAAACTAGGTACTTACTTATTCCTAACGAACAAACAAAAAATATTTCGTAAGAGTTCTTCAAGCCAACTTTAAATAAACTAACAAAAAATATCACTAAAGAGTAAACAAAGAGGTAGGTACCTATACTCAATTTGAAATAACATTAGACGTCTTTACAACTCGTTTTACAGCCCGTTCAACCGATTTTGTGTTCTATCTCGTACACATAAGGATGATATAAAAAGCACAATCTGTTACCAAAACCAACTGTTTACTACAGCTTCCATTTGTCGTATCACCAACGCAATAGAAGTCAAAATCGATTGACCGGGCTGTAAAATGGGCTTATTTAAATGTCTAATGTTATAGTAAATGAAGTTTAGGTAACCTAGTTTTCATTTGTTAAGTACCAAACAAAATGACGGTCTATAATATTCATTGTCTATCTACCTACTTGACCGTGTAATCATAGGCATCAAACATAAGAAAGATTACGTGGTTAAGTAGGTAGATAGTGGATGTAAGCGAAAGCGGCAAGTCGACAACCCTTACGAGCCGAGTCAAACCGCGCCAGACAGCGACGGAGTTACGCGTTAGAAGAGAACGGCAACGTTTAGGTGAATATTACGTTAGGCACTGAGCGCTTATGCGAGCTGAATTGCACTTTGTTGCTAACTAGCAGGAGTCTCTATTTCAATGAATTGTTGCACGAAGTGAGTCTTCTGTACTTGTACTATTATTTATTCTGTGCTTTTACTTTAAATTTTTTTGAATATTAGAAAAAACAATGACATACAAATTAATCCGTTAAGTGTGTTCTCTAAGATGTTATGAAAAAAGTTCTGATGTGGATTGAAATGTTGTTTGACCTGTAGACTGTCTGTCTGTCTGTCTAGCCAGCGGTCGACGAGCGCTACTCTTTACGAGCGATGACTTGGTGAAATTGATTCATGATTGACTGCATTCAAAGGTGCATACGGGTTACTTACTCAATACTGGCTTGTGAGAAAGGAGTTTTTTTAAATTTACGAGTAAGCACTAAATAGGATAATAAAATTATTCATAAAGAAATCTTTTTCCTATTCTTCTCAGCAAACCCTTTCATTTAATACCCATATCATGGCAGTGCACAAAAAATAACTAGTCCGCCATCTAGGATCGTCCGCCGTATTGGATTTAGAATGACGTCACTTAGCTAACCATTCATTGTCATCCAAACTAAACGTGTATGTAGAATTTCATCTTAATCGTGCGAGGATAGAAATAAATAAAATAAAAAAGCTTTTATTAATTCCTTACTAAGTACAAATCTTTAAAATTATATAAGTATTAGACAAAAATCGGCTTAAATTACATTATTGTGTTAGTAAAAAGTAATAAAAATACTTAGCTTAATATTTGTTAGTGTTGTGTGTTAGTATATACGTTTTTTTTCTCTCTATCTTAGTGTAAGGAGTTAAGGACCGACTGAGCCGGTAAAAGCCTCCTCCAACATACATACATAAACTCACGACTTTTTTCCCATGGGGGTAGGCAGAAACTACAGAACGCCACCTGCTACGATCCTTACACACTTCTTTTGCTTCACTCACATTCATACATCTAGACCATTTGTAAGGTTTCTAGTTTTATCGATAACAGATTTGGTCATAGGATATGGTGCATCACTAGTTCTATTTATGAAATTATCTCTAAATATCAGAAGAGACAGCGAAAAAATGACTTTTAAAAGAAAGAGACGCAAATATGCGGTGGGCGTTTTCACCTACAAACTTGACCAGTATACTATAAACTCCGACAAATAATATCAGAAAATAAATCTAATTATGTTTATGTAACTATTAACTTATCAATGAAATGTTATAGCATTTTTTCGGAAACTCGAAGTCTGCTGTTGTTATCATACCAACGTATTGTTCAAGAGGCCATTATAATATTTTTTTAATAAATTTTTTGATGACGGACGCGGAAGTGTTTACAGTTCACAGAAGTGGTCGCTACTAATTCGAAATTGTCGAGTGGCGACTTGTATTACCTGTATATGATCTTTTAGTCATATGTGTTGACAGACATCGCTCGCCTGATATTAGGCGTCTAGGGGTTGTGTGGTCGCTGATCTAGACATACACACTCGCCGGTTATGAGTACTGCGCACCTGGCCTATCTGAAGAACATCACCTATAAGCAATATCACCTCCTCCAAATGCTTCCATTTGTCGCGAAGTCTAGCTGTCCTGGCGCAAAGGTTTCCAGCAGTTAAAATTCAGTTGCAAGAGTTTACCCGAACACACTTTTACATACATACGTTGCAAGTTAAATAAAAGCTTTTAAAAACATACAGGTAACTTATTCTAACGCCATCGTTACCGTGGCCTATTTTACGGGAAGCATTCATTATTCTGTAATAAAAAGTGACCTCTGGCACATGGAAATAAATAGTTTTCTAACAGTCAAATACAAATTACACATAATCTTTATTGATATGATTTTGCCATCGTTACCGTGGCCTATTTTACGGGAACCATGCATTATTCTGTAATAAAAAGTGACCTCTGGCACATGGAAATAAATAGTTTTCTAACAGTCAAATACAAATTACACATAATCTTTATTGATATGATTTTGCCATCGTTACCGTGGCCTATTTTACGGGAACCATGCATTATTCTGTAATAAAAAGTGACCTCTGGCACATGGAAATAAATAGTTTTCTAACAGTCAAATACAAATTACACATAATCTTTATTGATATGATTTTGCCATCGTTACCGTGGCCTATTTTACGGGAACCATGCATTATTCTGTAATAAAAAGTGACCTCTGGCACATGGAAATAAATAGTTTTCTAACAGTCAAATACAAATTACACATAATCTTTATTGATATGATTTTGCCATCGTTACCGTGGCCTATTTTACGGGAACCATGCATTATTCTGTAATAAAAAGTGACCTCTGGCACATGGAAATAAATAGTTTTCTAAGAGTCAAATACAAATTACACATAATCTTTATTGATATGATTTTGCCATCGTTACCGTGGCCTATTTTACGGGAACCATGCATTATTCTGTAATAAAAAGTGACCTCTGGCACATGGAAATAAATAGTTTTCTAAGAGTCAAATACAAATTACACAAAATCTTTATTGATATGATTTTTTTTACAAATATATTGAAGCTGACTCCCGAACTGAATGAGGTTTCAGAATCGGATCAGTTGATACTTCCAGAGGCTACCACCAGACTAAACACTGTGCTTATTCCGATGTGCGTTTTTTAACGTACTCACTCGTGATAACGTAAACGATCTCTTATGTCAAAATGTATACAAAAAAAAACCGGCCAAGTGCGAGTCGGACTCGCACACGAAGGGTTCCGTACCATTATCGCAAAACACTGCAAAAAATCACGTATGTTGTATGGGAGCCCCCCTTAATTTATTTTCTTTTTAATTTAATAATTATTATTTTTTGAAGTGAATATATAACTAAATATTCTGTGAATATTTCAAGCGTCTACCTGTTGCCGTTATTAATATCGAGCAAAAAACGGCAAAAATATCACGTTTGTTGTATGGGAGCCCTTTAAAATTTATTTTATACTGTTTTTATTATTAGTTGTTATAGCGGCAACAGAAATACATCATCTGTGAAAATTCCAATTGTCTAGCTATCACGGTTCATGAGATACAGCCTGGAGACAGACGGACAGACAGACAGACAGACAGACAGACGGATCGCGAAGTCTTAGTAATAGGGTCCCGTTTTTACCCTTTGGGTACGGAACCCTAAAAAAGATGTTTCTCCTTACCGTCACTAGGCGGCGCTTTTCCAGTTTCAATACAAATTGACGTTAACGCAATCCAGCGTGAGACAAAACTTGCACTAAGCCTGACGTGCTAGCAACACCACCCGTTCTCACGATATTAGGTGTGAATCTCCACGGTGTTTTTTTTATAAGTGGCTTCTCGCAGCTAAATCTAATGTTTTTTTACTGCTTGGCCGGGCGATCCTGTGGAGACTAAAATAGAGCCTCCAGCCAGGCACAAATAGCTAACCTAGATGACCACGCTGAGGGCTGGAATATTCCCCAAGTTAACACGGTATAGTTCTCTCAAAACTTTTTGGCCGCCCTGAAGTTGGCTACAATGGCTGCGCAGTAGGTAAATCTCATACAAAAACAGCACCGATCCTTGCCTTGCGCATCGGAAAGCCAACTACAAGTTTGGCGAGAACTATACTGGCCGTGCGCCCGCTCGGTGCCAGAATATCAATATTGGATCTCCTTTTGGAAAGTTTTGTTTGTAAAATATTTTTTGATTACCATAACAGATAAAAAAAATAACATCCAAGTCGTCTTGGAAGGAGTATGCAAAAGACGCGTAAAAATATCGAGTTGTTAATTATTTTTATAAATCAAAAGTGTTTATCATTACGAAAAGTGTCAATAGTAAATATGTATATATTATTTAAAACCTTTTAAACTAGCTGTTACTAGGAATTATGTTTTAGAAAGTTACCGTTTTATGGCATTAAAGCGGATTTTGGGCCTTTAACTTGTTCAGGTGGAAACTCCACCAAGTTTGTCAAGATTCGGCCAACCTGTGTCCGGAGTATTTTTAAAGACATCTAATTCTTTTATACCGACTTCGACTTCGGATTGGGTCTTAAAATGAACATGGACAAAACCAAGGCCATGGTGAATGCCTATGTAACACCCACTCCTATCAAGATCGGAGACTCAAGACCTGGGACAAACGGTGCCAGTTGGGTAGGTCTATCTTCGAGAAAAAGGTCAACCGTCGAATCCGAGTCGGCTGGGCGGCGTTCGGGCAATTGCGCGGTATCTCCTCGTCCAATTTACCGCGTATCTCAAGACAAAAGTCTATGTCAGTCTATTAGTCTACCGAGACGTGGTCGCTCACAATGGGCCTTATTAGAAAGCTTAAAGTTACCCAAAGGGCAATGAAGAGGGATATATGCTCGGATTTTCCTTGAATGATCGCTTCAGAAATGAGGATATCCGCAGGAGAACCAAAGCCACCGACATAGCCCGAAGAATTCCGAAACTTTTTGAGCAGGGCACATTGCTCGCAGAACGGATGGCCGATGGGGCCGAAAGGTTCTGGAATGGCGACCGCAAACCGGAAGACGGTGCGTTGGAAGGCCTCCCACTACGTGGACCGATGACCTGGTTAAGGTTGCGGGAAGGCACCTGGATGCGAGACGCATAGGATCGGTCAATGTGGCGACACCTGGGGGAGGCCTATGTCCAGCAGTGGATGCCTTTCGGCTGAAATGATGATGATGATACCGACTTCTAAAAAAAGGAGGTTATTGTGGTTCAAAATGATTTGCTCCAATTTTACTGTTAAATAATTCACTACTCGGCTGATCGGCATGATTAAAATCTAGAAAGTTCTATTTAACATCAATACAAGTACCAGGTAATCTTTTATTGAATAACCCCGTATCATTTAAATAGGGTACGTGATGCCTCACTAATATTGGTTTTCAGAAAGCATTACGTCAATACACAGAATGGCCCGGTTTCGATTCCCCGTTCAAAGGAAACATGGCGATCGGATTACGTGCCGACATTCTTCACTATAATGCTATGTAAATGTTTAGCTGCATGTCTTATTAAATCTTTGTAAATAATGTAAGTAAATCGTTAAAAAAATGCGAAGAATTTGTCTCTTGTATGCTTGAATATTATAAACATTCGATTTTGGGTGTTTGGGATCCTTGTTTAATAGTTTTTTTTCTTAAGTTCGGTTTTCTTTCTTAAGCGCAGCACTGAATATTTTAATGGATAAGTGATTCAGCGAAAATGTGGTTTAATATGAGATGGCAGCTAATTTCGTCGATCATAATTATGTGTGCCTAGCTTCTGCCAGCGGCTTCGCTCGCGTGTAAAGGGTTTTATCAACCCAAGGGAACATTATAACGGGATAAAAAGTATATATTATATTCCAGACTATAATCTATCTCTGTGCCAAATTTCATCCAGATCCGTTCAGCCATTCTGGCGTGATTGTGTAACAAAGAATGAATCAGTTGTCATTTGGTTGTCAATCTGTCATCCAATCACAGTGGAGGAAGCTTACCTCTGCCGCCGCCGTTATTTGTTCACTTTGATTTAGAACAAAAACGAGCCGATTCTTTCTCCACTGGTTACGTAGTGCTCCGTGAGTAACAAACGTACATTCATACATCCATCCATTCAAACTTTCGCATTTATCAAGATTAATAAGATGATAATAAATCATCAGCTGCCAATGTTGGGGTTGGCTTCAAGTCTAACCGGATAGCTGCCATAAGTACAGTTTCTTTACTATGATACAAAGTAGGATTATAAATAAGACTTATCATCACCCACATCGGAAATGTTATATCAAATTAATAGTACGTAATCAATGAACATTATTGTGCGGAACATTGTTGTATGCTCAATATACAAAAAGTTGTTTACTTACATAGTAACTGACTGGCAATTTTATTTCTAGACGGTTTGCTAATTGCATATTTGCAAGTAAGGTCTATCCGGGTATTTCCCTGTAATAAAAAATCAATGAGCCTTGAAATAATGAAACGTCAGACTTATTTGTTAAAACTGCTTACAACTAGTTGGTTTACAAAGATGCTTATTTATTGTAATTTGAGTTGCTATTTTTTATTGTCGCTGTCGACACTTTTCCTTTTGACTGACTTTAATTTTTTTCACTTTTGCATACTTTTGAATTTTACTTGTGGCTGGTTCGACGAATACGTTTGTATAGTAATCTCAACTTGGACTTGGCTAAAACTTTAGCGCGCAAAAGTCACCCTAACTCATTCCATATAAATAAAAAAAATGCAGGTGTCCTTGCCATTGATTCTCGGAACTTACATAATTTTGAATCAATAATTAAAGACACAAACATTGTCAAAACCGCTCCGTTTGGAGGTCACTCATTACCACGGAAACTGCGAAATTTTTCCTCGAACAATTTGACCAATGCATACAAAACAATTATAATGTAATGCTATTTTACTCCGATCTCGATAGTCCAAAATGGAGACATAAAGCTGTATGGCCGGTCATGCGTCGAATCGAACAATGAGAAAGGTTGACGCGCTTCCGTCCCTTTATTATTCATTTACAACCTTCTCTTTGTCTGTGGCATCCTGTCGTACAATCAAACTTTTTGACAGATAAATTATTGTTTATCTTTTGGGTTGTGGCCTTGTGGCAAGCGGGCTTAATTAAAGAGGGGCTACCGAATGAATCAGGGGATCATCTTAGTATCTGAACCTAGAACATGGAATCACTGTCACGGCAGATACTAGAGATGCCATTAGGTACTGGCAATATTTATTCCAGCAAAATGTGGAAGTTTTGGCTTACATAGCCATGTTCAGAATTGTCATGTGGCGTCATTTTGTATGAGTAAACTGTGACATTTTGCGAGAGACTTGAAATGTATGA
Organism: Anorthoa munda; assembly: GCA_945859665.1. Classification (NCBI taxonomy): domain Eukaryota; kingdom Metazoa; phylum Arthropoda; class Insecta; order Lepidoptera; family Noctuidae; genus Anorthoa; species Anorthoa munda. Next base: position 10,320,809 of record OX243900.1, on the reverse strand, counting down.
AAAGTTTTGACAATATCGTCTCCAGCAGTGGTCGCCGGGCGTCTGAGTGCTCTGGCCTCTGTGGTATCGTTTGGTGATCGATGATAAGGGCACCAAAAGTTTGCCTGGAATTAATTTAACAGTTTTTGTATATTCCGCTGAAAATTTATTTCCAAAACTTTTATTACGCTTATATCTTCCAATGTCAGAAAAATCAAGATGTGCATTTTTTTTGTGACTTCATAGTTCATACCAACCGCTTATTTCACGGCCCAACTCACACAACGCATGGTTAGCCAGTCTGTGAGTGCCACAATTGTCCAAACGCTTATGGTTTTTTCGAAAACAATATGTTATATCCATGTTATCTAATTGAATACGAAACAAAGGATCACTTTGTGACGTCTCGTCATCTGCAGACCCAAATAAGCAGCGGTTTGCGATAAGCTATGAATCAACGGCTAGGATTCTGATATGACACGCTTTTCTGTAATGGATTTTGCATGTTACGTCTTTGTTGCGAACTAGTTGATAAACAAAATGTTGTTGTGTTTTGGGTCAGCAGAATTAATAGGGTCGGTCTGTCTGTTTCTGGTTATCAATGACAACAAAAAAGCAAAATTAGCTCACATTCAAGTCATCGCTGCAAATAAATTAGTCGTGTTCATCTCCGCGTCTCTCTGTTTTCGACATATTGCGACTGATGCAAAATTTAAGTTCCTTAAACATACGGAAATTGCCCCTCCACATCTTTTTGTTTCTGTGTTGTTGAGGTAGGTAGTGCCTTGCTTACTTTGGCTCTTCTTAGTGGCGGCACTACCGTTGCCCTAGACTAAAAATTGTTTGTTTTTACATGTTTATATGAGAAATGTAGGGATCCGCAAGAGAATCAGGTTTACAGACATAACCCGAAGAATTGCCAGACTTAAGTGGCAGGTGGGCAGGTCACATTGTTCGCAGAACGGATGGCCGATGGGGTTGAAAAGTTCTGGAGTGGCGACCGCAAACCGGAAGATGTTGCGTTGGAAGGCCTCCCACCAGTTGGGCCGATGATCTGGTGAAGGTTGCGGGGATCCGCTGGATGCGAGACGCACGGGACCGGTCAATGTGGTGACGCTTGGGGTAGGCCTATGTCCAGCAGTAGACGTCTTTCGGCTAAAATGGTGATGATTACATGTTTATAAAAGGTATACTCTAGAAGTTTTAGATTTTTTTCTGTTAAAAAAGCGACATTATTGTTGAGAGCCATAGGCTACTTTTGCCACAAGAGCGAAACCACAGAAAAAATCTATGTATTTAGAAATAAAACTGTTGCACGAAATATCGTTTTTTTTTGTGCGGCCCTTTCTTTAGTCGCAAAAGAAGTCTACGATTTGATGATGAATGTATGTCTGTCAGTAGTTTTCTAAAACTGTGCGGAAGTTATAAAGATATGGGTCAATTTAATCTAAGTTATGTTACGAGTTCAAAGAATTTGATAACGGAACCGCTTTTGATGATGTAACTGATATGAAACAAAAAAAAAATATGTTTTGCTTAACCGTAGTGATAGTATTTATAAGATTAATCAGCATCAAGTTTTAGCATTACCATACTGATGATGTCATGATTTTCTTCTTCTTTTCGAGTTGATGGAATACTCTTTAAATATTTTGGAACCCGTAAGCGACGGGTTTGATGATACATTATCTTTAGAAGCACTAGAACGCTCAAAAGATGCTCAAAATTGCGCTGTCAACAGAGACCTAGTGTACAAATTTGACAACTTTTTTTTTTTTTTTTTTTTTAAACTTTGCCCCACACTAGGAATTTCTTCCTGTATCGTGGGTGCGTTTACAAACATTTAAACTCACATATACAAACACCCAGAGCCGAAACAACTATCTGTAGGTCATACAAATATTTGTTCCGTGCGGGAATCGAACCCGCGACACGCAGCGCAGCAGTCAATCGCTCAACCACTGCGCCAACCGTGCGCCCATAAATGAAAAAAAGAAAACATAGGGGCATAGTATATATCTTTCTTTTTTAGTTTATGGAATTTCTTTTAAATTGGTCCAATATTGGTGGAGGAAATAGGCGAGAGCCAAACCTCGAATTATGACTTTTTACTTAGGAAATTCAGTCGGGTGTCTGCGACAGCATTTCCTCATAAGTTAACTACATTTGTTATGTTATCTTATTTTATGTAGATATCGATAAAAACAAGCATCATTAAAAAAAAAAAAAAAAACAAAATTAAAAAAAAAAATAAAAAAAAAAATCGACCCAATTATTTTTAATAGGTTAACAGCAAACAGTAATAAACCCATTTAATTGCTGAGCTTTAACTGCCCTGAATCCTGATGTAATAAAAACTATGTAATCCGTGAAAGTGAATATATCGTTCGGAAGAGGATAACTTTATCGCGTGAGTCACATCCGGTGCGTATGCGCATAGTTCGTTGCACTATATTGGCTTAGGATTGCTTCTGTATCGTAGGCTTGAAGCCTTGTTGGATGGGATTTTTCTAAGCTTCAATTACTAGGTTACTATATTGTGTAATGGTTGGAAAGAGAGTAGGTATACGATGGCGTGTCTGTTGGCAGGCGAATAGAAGAAGAAGCTGATGCACCGATCCCAAGAAACAAGAGACAAGGGCTAGAAGACGATGATGACTAACTGGTAGATGAGTCGCGTTTGGGTTTGCTTTAAAAAGAAGATTTGAAAGAAAGAAGAGATCCTAAGGATAGGTTCGATCAGTTGTTATCAAAATTAGAACAGACTTTAGATGGCAGTAAATTGAATTGATTACGGAATTAGGTTGCGGGTATTAGAATCCTAGTAATAGAATTGCTAGCAAAAAATATTTACACAACAAAGAGTTACTCACGTTGAAGGAAAACTGTTCTTTGTTTTAAACGGTTATCAAATATTTGTTCGGTTCACAGAAATTATGAGATCACCACCATCCTTTGTCCGTAATTCATGCATACTGTGCCATATTTCATTATTATTTATTGTACACCAGCCGTTTCCGGCGGTTTCGTTCCCGAAACCACTCCCGCTGATACCGTGCCTTAGTAGATGGATCCTTTGGAGAGGTAGAAGGCTAAATAAAAAGTGGACGGATACGTGAGGAATGATAAGAAGGATAATAGCAAGAATGGAACAGATAAACAAGCGGCGCTAAATGGGATGAGGTGGCATACCGAGATTCCTCTGTGCCCCGGAAAGCACGTTAAGCTGTTGGTCCCGGCTGTTTTGTAGATCTTAGATAGTCTTTATGGTTAGGTTAGCTTCGGTATAACATGGACCGCATCATATAAAATGTTCGTGAAGTTTTGAAGCCGGCGTCGTCCGTGCCTCGCACGGGACTCGGCTCGCGCCCGCTACGGCCTAACATAATTCATCCTTTACTGTGCTGTGGAGGTCAGATAGGCAGTCGCTCCTTGAAAAATACATGGGAAAGGGCTAGGCAGAATGGTTGATTACCTATCTGAGGAATGATATGAAATAAGTTTTTAAGCTGACATGGTCACCATCATTAGCATCGTCTGTCGTGAACAGTGTCGAGTCTAGCGAGAAAAGTTCTGGTAGTAGCGGCATCGTGCGTGAAATACGAGTGAGGACGAGGGTAGACAGATATGTCAGCTGGTAAATATCACCCACCCGCAAAGACTTTAGTTCTCGTGATCATGGCGCTTGTAACGGTGCTGAAATATCGAGATCTCAACAAAATACAAAATATACATGGTAAATATCCCGAAACAAATATTAATTCTAATGATATGAAATAAAACAGAATTAATGATAGAGAAAATGGAAGAGAAAAACCTGTTGCCAATGACTTATCTTGTGGAGGCGCCGAGAAATAACTCGGACCCTTCGACCCATTGGGATCTTTTGTGGTCCCCTAGATAACTTACTCCTCCCCAGTCTCGTTGAAAACCTTCTTCATGAGGATTACAACGAAATTAGGAGATATGGGCCTATAGTCTTCTTGTCTTGGATATCCTACCCATTCGCTTACTAGCCAGTGCATCGCATGTGTACAGAAGGTGCTCCATGCGCTCCGTATGATCCCCGCACAACCTGAACATGGGTGTCGCGGTTAGACCCATCTTCATGAACATGTCGTTGGTTCCAAAGTGGCCAGTGAAGGCCCCAAGCAGGAAAATTATTTTAGGTTTTGCCCCTGCTTAGACAATGAGTTTGTTACAATACAAAAACTTCGCTATTTCGCCTTTCAATATTGGTAATTGAAAATTAAATAATTTATCTCTAAACAGTGACATAATTGGCGGTAAAGGTCATCGGGTGTTTGACCTAGTATCCGCACTGGCCCGGAACACAGATTAAATGGTGCATTATGTGAGTCACTCAGTCAGTACCTACTATTGCATCATAATCATTTTATTTTGTTATACAAGGTTTTATATGGGTCTTCTAATTTAATTAATTTAAAATGTTTAATTTTTGTAGATTTGTTTTACGATATTTCAGTGCCCATGAGTTTAATCTTACGTCAGTCTTTTTTTTGTCTGTGGCAGATAAGACATCAAAATTGTTGCTCAAGCGTCTACGGACCAGTTTTTTGATGCATAGTTAACTCAACCAGTGGTTAAATATACTAACCAATGGTTGCTTTCGGTAAAACACCATTTTTCTTCAGTTTTTAACCTCACATATTGTCAAACAATTTGGAGAGTTCATTATTTGACCATTTGTTAGGTTAGACTAACAATTGACGAATAGACGTGTTTTCCGAAATTTTAAACCATGGTTAGTTTATTTAACCATTGCTTGAACTAACTACGGATCAAAAAACTGCCTAAGTACAGACAATAGGCCTTTCCCAAGCGTCGTCACATCGACTGTCCCAGGGCTTCTCACATCCAGCGTGCAGCGCCCCCAGCCACAGCCGGCCAGACAGTTGTTCCTCTGCCAAAACCAGGACAACAATCCACCTTGTGGGAGACTATCTATCTAAGGTTAAATGATCTACAGAACCTTTCAGCCCCATCAGCCATGTGTGCAATATGACCAGCCCGGTTACATATACACATTCATTTCTATTTTGATTACTCAGGGAAACGCCAAGCAGTCTTCTATTGTCCTTGGGTGAGTTAGTGGAAGTGATAACAAACCAATAGCAACTAAATGTTCTAAAAAACCTCATAAATTTTATTTAAAGATTATCTCTCTGCCCATAAATGTGTTACACAACGGCATTAGCAGGGAGTAGATAAGGTTTTTTTCTATTGCCAGTTTTCAAACTAATGTTATGTATGTCAACCCACATAATAATATGTATAGATCGTTAAATCGGTTTCTTGTAAATCCGAGCCACTTTCTCTCAATGACATCAATTATAACACCCCTCTTTTTCCATTGGGGGTTAAAAATTATAAGGATCATGACATTCTAAGTAGTCGGATTTGACAGCTATAAAAATACGTTATTGTTAAACTTGAAGCATACGAATGATACTCGTTGTTATAGTGTATGGATAATCTATCTTCTATATATTATTATATATATAAAAATGAATCCCTATTTCCCTTGGTCACGGCATCACGCGTGAACGGCTGGACCGATTTCGGTAATTCTTTTTTTGTTGTGTTTGTTATTGTTAGGAGAAGGTACTTATGAAAAAAAAAATAAGAAAGAAAAATTGGTACCTTACCTTAGGTAGGGTAGGTAGGGTAGTGTAGGTAGGGTAGGTAGGGTAGGGTAGGGTAGGTAGGGTAGGTAGTGTAGGGTAGGTAGAGTAGGGTAGGTAGGGAAGGTAGGGTAGGGTAGGGTAGGGTAGGTAGGGTAGGTAGGGTACATTAATTAATGTTTAGTGTTTTATGGCAAAACAAAGTTTGCCGGGTCAGTTAGTATAGTAATAAATTGATGTTTCGTATATGTTCATACAAAGTTATCGCGGCATGTAAAATGAGAAATGTCTTCGGCAGGCTTATTACGTATCTTTTGCAAGAGCAAAACGATAGCGATTTTTGCGCAATAATTGCTCTTCCATACAGAAGTTTTAGAGTTGTTGCCGGTTTTTTTTTAATAATTGCATTTGACAAACAGCGAGCGATTAGCAAACGATTGTGTAGGACCTACCATACCTACACTGCAGGTAATTCCGACTTTTATGACATAAAGCATTTGATCGCTATCGTTTTGCTCTTGCAAAAGATACTTAATATGCCTGCCGACTTCTTAGATTGTCACGGTTATAGTAGACTAGCTGTTGCCCGTGACTTCATGTACGTCGATTTAGTAGATACCTTGAATAGCCTATTTTTATATCGCGTAATAATATTGTAGATTTTTGAGCCGCCTTGCTTGAGAAATTATTAGTTCATCCTACAAAATCCACTCCCCATTCATCCTTCTACTGGATGATATCCGGGATTAAAACTATACTATGTCCTTCCCAGGGTCTTAAACTATCTCTATACCAAATTTCATCTAAATCGGTACAGCGCTTTAAGCGTGAAAAGGTTACAGACAGACAGAAATACTTTTGCATTTATAATATTAAGTATGGATATGTAAGTAAGTACCTAGTTCAAGGGAAAGCCAATAAGTCGTGACTCTTATCGCCAGCTTAGTCTTTTGCCAAAAACTTGGGACCAATTCCAGTCTAACCGGATGCTGTTAAATACCAATATAGAGTGTTTATCTGATCTCCACGTCTCCACAACCCTACTGAGTTACACAATACACCTTGGGATATTCTGGCTTCTGACTATCCCTAACGTCTGCCACAGCTCTACGAGTGACAGCCGGAAACAAAAGCTTGATAATATGCTCGATATGTACTGTATGGTCTTGGTCACCCATCCTCGCAACGATCTTAGCAAGCGAATATTTATTTTATTCTGTTTTTAGTATTTGTTGTTATAGCGGCTACAGATATACATAATCTGTGAAAATTTCAACTGTCTAGCTATCGCGGTTCATGAGATTCAGCCTGGTGACAGACAGACAGACGGACCGCGGAATCTCAGTAATAGGGTCCGAAACCCTAAAAACACGCTTATGCCGCGACATAATAGGATGTTCTATTGCGTTTCTCTCTAATCACAAGTGACTGTGTAATCGGGTGCTCTGCACATTTGTTCCAAGAAAGAATATAAGACATGACTCATGAGTCTCTGAAATAGGATAATGTTAAAATCCAGAAATAAATGTTTATCGATCAATCTGAATGTAGTCCTAATAAGTGTAGTGAGTAATAGTGATTAAATCCAGTATAAGTATCGCTCAATGTGGCAACGCCTCCTGGGGCCTATGTTCAGCAGTGGACGTCTCTTGGCTGAAATGATGATGATAGACAAAAAAAAAAAAAAAAAAAAAAAAAAAAAAAAAAAAAAAAAAAAAAATAATAGACAATGAAGTCAAGAAGAAAAAAAGAATGACTGAATGACTTCAATGAAGTGATGAAGTTGATTTATTCAACAGATTAGTGATCGGATAGACTAATTTGTTGTATTCAATACAAGAAGAAGCTTTAATTTATATAAAAATATTAAGCTTTAATTTATTAAGGTTTCCAAGCAAGTAACACATTATAAATTTGAAATATAGTTTAACAAGGTTAGGTACTCGTTTCGAAACAGTCCTCTCAAAAGTATGAAAAACTATCTTAGCATTCATCATCGTCACCGCAATTTCACCCAAAAGATATCCACTGCTGAACATAAGTCTCCACCAAATGTCGTCACATTGGCCGATCCCGTGCTTCTCATATACTGCGGATACCTGTAACCTAAGCATTAATCAATGAAAACATAATTGTTACAATGGGTTCTATGAATATGTGTATTTAATTGTACTCTTAAAGCTAACATTTTTAGCAATCTCGGGACTGTAAATCCGGAATTCATCAAGACACATATAATTTTATCATGAAGTGATATTTAAAGGGAATAAATATAATGACCACCAAAAAAAACTTTGTGACGATAACCCCTAACCACCAAATCTAGTAATATACTGACAAAAATAGTAAATGATCACCAAATTTAGTAAATTGATCACCAAATTTTAATAGCAAATTATTGCGCTATTTAATGTTGTAAAATAGGTTAGGTTAGGTTAGAACTGTGACCAACCGCGCGCGAGCCGAGCGAGCAAAGCGAGCGGTGCCGCGGCAGCGGCCGGCGAGCGCTACTTCCAAGTTGCTCCCAGAAATTATATAATCTTTTTGGTCATTGGTTTAATTTTGGTGATCATTTACTACTTTTGGTGATCATTTACTACTTTTGGGTTAACAATGATTTATTTGGAGTCATTTTGCCTAAACAGGATAGCGAGATGTTAAAACTTTGGTTATAATTTTACAATAAGATGCGGGTTTAATTTTGGTGATCATTTACTATTTTTGTCTGTTATATGTTACTATATCTGGTGGTAAGTTAAACATAAGCCATATTTAAATAACTAAGCGCCCGATTAATAAACAGGTTATCCTACCACTGCTAACCACCGCACTTTCTCGCTTGACGATTCACAAGGAGCTAAAATAAGGTATTTTGTCTGATTCCGAGGTACCGGAAGTATTGGATCACTCAGTATCGGAATTGAAAAATCGGTAATTTCGTTCCGAGATGCCGAGATTCCGATATTCATGCCCTAGTCAGGGCTCCAGAGAGAGGAACCTCGGAACATTACGAACCGTGTCTAGAAGTACTGCTTTCTCCAATATAAACTCGTGCACCAATTTTTATATCGCATCCCTTGCTGACTTTAACAAGCAAAACAGAGCAGTATACCTATATAGTAACAATCTTCTGGAACGAGATATAAGCCATTATTGCCATTACATAGTAGACTTTATGTGCTATTTATCAGAGGCCCGACTCATCATTATGTCTAGCCCACTGTACATTGACAATGTCCGAGGTTAGTGAACCCTACGTCAATGCACACATACATGCATAAATAGCAACTCTATCTAACATAATGACGGTAATATATTATTTATTTATAATAGCAGTATTTTTTGCGTCATCCTGCATTTTATACTGTCTACCATTTTTATATGGAAACGGTACAGTGAGCTGGGATTTGCATCGTGTAAGGAAATTGTGGCTATTATTTTGATGTCTAATATCATCTGATATTTTATGTCATATAACCTAAGTATACTAGTTTCTTGCTACATCGATTCTATGTTATGGGTAGTCTAAGGGTCTTTGCCTTCTTAATTGCAATTATTTCCATGCTTGGAAGATTGGATAGTGAACGTACTTAATTAGTATTATTAGTAGGTAGAGTGTTAACACGTAGAACTCGTAGAAGGAAGGAAGCTACCTTTCTTCCTAATATAATATCTGGTAAATATTATAGGCACAAAAATATCCATGGAGGTTGATCGCGGCAATGAAACTTAGGAATCTTATAGAATTATTGCGCGAAGGTTGTCGTCTTCAAAAAAAAAAAAAAACAATAAAAAACCAACAAATCCACAAAACCACCAACCCACCACCAATAAATCTTATCTTATCTTAAGAATCACGATAAACAGTAGTCTTCTAGAAGACATAATCTTCAGTTTCAATAAGTTTTGCACCAGTTTAGCTGATTGCGGTCGGCACATCTTAAGACACTGGCTGAATATTCGTCACGGGCTCAGCTGCCAAAGAAGAAAAAAAATAGATTGTCAAGAGCTGTCATCATTGTGGAATAGAGAGTTTTTGGCGGGCTTTTTTTTGAGTGATGTTCAGCGGCTGTTAATATTATTTGCAAATTGATTCCTAGTGGGTATTGTGATATAAAATTGGTGTAGTTTTGTGTCTCAACTGTCTACGCAACTGGACCTTATGTGAAATCATTGACAGAAGCGATCTCAGGGTAGTGGAGCGGAGAATTTTGTTGTAGTATTGACCACGTCCGCAAAGCTTAACTGGGAATGCTGACTCGATATTATTTGCTGCCAAATACTCCAAAAACATTAGAATTTGTTACATACGCATTCTAATGCATACTAAAGAATGTTAAAATTACACTGAAGACGAGTCGGTATGGTCCAAGACCTTAGCCTGCCCGAGTAGGACGAAGGAAAAATTAAATAAAAATCTTTGTGGAATACTTGACACTGACAGCTGTTAAACGCGGTTTAGTTGTGCTGATAGCGTTCAGTTTCGTTAGTGAAATGAAATTCACCCTCAATCTCAGTTCGTCTGTTTTTGTATTCGCATACATGAATGCATTTCAACTTCTACTGTTACAAGAGGCGTGTAAAACTATAAAATGGACCACTGTAACAGAAGCAAATAAAAGAACTGTAAAAGTCAGAGGTTACATCTTTTATTCGAATGCCATATGGGCGTCACTTCAGTGTATATGGCTAGAACACAATTGAAACCTAACTAGAAATCTATTTCGAAACATAATGACTGGCTGTATTGCGATCGATCTTGTGCAACCTTTTTTTGTTGTTACGAAATCAATGTTACGTGGGTACTCTATACTATGTAATATATGGATCATGTGAACGTATCTAATGTATATGTAATTACGAAATTTTTAAAGATTCCTCTTTGGAAAGGGTAGCAAACGCACCTGTGGTACTCCTAGAATTTCCTCCCCTAGGTGCTTGTTTAGATAGGGAAGTAAAAGCTAGAAAACATTTAGCTTAAAAATAAGTTAGCTACTTCTAATGTGACATTCAAATCACCACCGATCAAAATCGTCGAGCCATAAATTACCACAAAAGATCCGTTATTTATTTACGATCAGAATAATCATGCTAAAAGCGTCATCCAACATAACATTGGCGTCAATCTGTCAGCGTCGAAATTTATCTCGTACCTATCTATTATTACATGCTATGCTGTTACATAAGCCCATTGTCGTGTAAAGTTGAAAGATTTCAACGGTCTAGCGCCTGAGACGCCAAGCAGTCTGTCATGGTGGCGTTACGTCAACGTCAAAAGGTCGTTGAACTGACGGAGCTACATTTTCTCGGACCGGAAAACTTTTACAAGTAATGTCTAGCGTGTTATCAGATATTGTAGGTTAGTTGTAAATACAAGGAAATATCTGTGGTTTGCGGTTGGAGTGTTCAAGTTGTAATCAGAATGCGTGGTCGGCGTGGGACTGAAAACTTTGGTCGATATGACGTGTGAACGACTGTTTGTATATAGCAGGATTTTTAGTTTTTAACGCACCCACGTGACTTAAGAAATACCTAACATGGCGTTTAAAAAAGAAAATACAGACTCCATAGGCAGATAATGATGTTTTAAAGATGTTAACATAATGAAGGTGAAAGGAAGTTTCCCATGGACAAATACAACGAGACAATGCGACAACGATGCCATGACTATCTACGTTTCGCACTTATCTGTGGAAGTCTTTTACACCTTATTAGATAGAAACATAAGTGCCTATTTTCCAAGTTTCCATAATCATAAAATATTATTTGTCTGTCACTACATAAATCATCTTGATGTGTCTCTCCATAACCTCGAGCATTGTCAATACCGACTTTCAATAGAAAACGAATAAGTGGAAAAACATGTCAGCATCGACAAACTTCTGAAGCTGTTTACTATGGGTAAACTACGGGTAAATGAAGCGCACACCACCATCGCCTGTTAATTTTGTTGGCGGGTTTTAAATACTTACTATACACGGCTTGCAATATGAAGTATGAAAAATCTCTAGTTTCATAAGTACCTCATTTTGAAAACGGACTATTCCACATGCCCTACAGACTACAAAACCTGAAAAAGAATACATGGTCCTTTTCGGCTCCTTTCGTGAAAACAGAGAGTTACTTTCGAATTTATAATACGATGGTTTAATATAGTATTACTAATATTAAACCATAATATTATTAATGTAAAGACGTAGACGATGTGTAGACGATGTAAGTATGTATGGATGTTACTAAACTTTCTGTCTGATGTAATTATTTAAGCATATTTAATGTTTTCCTTGAATTTTAGATTTCTAGAAACAAAGAAAATTCGTACTAATAAGTACACTATACTTGTACTGACACCAGTCTTGCCAAGGGGTACCGTGTTACCCAGTTACTGGGTTGTGGAGGTCAGATAGGCAGTCGCTCCATGTGAAACACTGGTACTCAGCTGAATCCGGTAAGACTGGAAGCCGACCCCAACAAAAGGCTAGGCAGATGATGACTAGTACAGTTACTAAACTTTCCAACAAGGAATTTGCTACTCCAGATTACTGCTGTAACACTACCTAGCAATATAGCCAGAATGATACCATAAAATGGTCATACAATGGGTACCTACACGTGTTGATCATTAATGACATAATAACTGTTTGCACAATGCACATACTGTTGGTCACATTTCTTGTATCGTCCACTCAATGCTGTGGTCATTAGAACTGCTCTGGTTGCAACACGGTTTCTATGTGGGTATTGTCTGGTTGGGTAGCATTGGCCGTTTTTTGTTTTTCATGCTTTCAATGCTGTCTATATTTCACTCATTTGTTCTAAATTTAAATCTTAATATATATAAATCTCGTGTCACAATGTTTGTCCTCAATGGACTCCTAAACCACTTAACCGATTATAATAAAATTCGCACACCATGTGCAGTTCGATCCAACTTGAGAGATAGGATAGGGTAGGGTAGGGTAGGGTAGGGTAGGGTAGGGTAGGGTAGGTAGGGTAGGTAGGGTAGGAAGGGTAGGTAGGGTAGGTAGGGTAGGTAGGGTAGGTAGGGTAGGTAGGGTAGGTAGGGTAGGTAGGGTAGGTAGGGTAGGTAGGGTAGGGTAGGTAGGGTAGGTAGGGTAGGGTAGGGTAGGTAGGGTAGGGTAGGTAGGGTAGGGTAGGATAGGGTAGGGTAGGTAGTTAGGGTAGGGTAGGTAGGGTAGATGAATGTTTGGTGTTTTTATGGCAAAACAAAGTTTGCCGGGTCAGCTAGTTCTATTATAAGTTTTTTATGGTGTAGTGATAAAGGTCGACAGAAATACGTAATGAAGTGGTCTAAGGAGCGACATAATTTTTGGAAAGGAGTTCCTTATCGCATGTTATAGTTCTGATTTGTTTGCGGGCTGAGGGGCTAGACCGAAAAAAAGTATAACAATGAAAAAACGACACGAAAAAACCTACACCTTTTTGCAGTGATTTTTAAGGCACTGCCTGATCACCTAACTAGGAAACTAAAACTTTTTTAATCGATTCAACTTGCCGTCAATTTTGAGAATATGCAACAATATTTATAATTTTAACGTTTAAATACCCTTTTTTTGTAATATAAATAATCACTTTTGCGTGATAAATTGTGCGAGGCACAGCGTGCTGCATGCAGGATAGTGCAAGCGAAGATCCGCACAAAAGGGAGACGCCGAGGAGAGACCCGGATGCACACGAAGAAAACGGAAGACGTACGAGCGCGCGCTGATTATACACATACAGTACCTACGCTAGCAGCCGCTATTGTGTTTACACTGAGCATCAGCTGTGTTGTTTTTGTTTCAGTTTCGTCATATTTTACGAACTTTTGTTCATTTTGTGCCACTGAAGTTGTGTCTACTAGCTAGACAAAAATAATATCGTATAAGTATAGGTCATCTCTAAACTTATATTATATTCGTATTTTTCTTGGAGAGATTTTTTCAAGCCCTGATCCAATTACAAACAATCTTTCATTGATTTCATTGAAAGCTATTTTATCGCTGAGTGCCATTACTACTTCTTATGCCGAAAATGCACGTTTCCAGTGCGATGACCTACGGGACGGGAGAGAAGCCTTGGGGCTAGCTAGTATAAAATATTCTGCATGTGGGATGGTACTGTTACCAGTGTCTGTACACTGTCTAACAAGTCTTACTACTGTTACATATTAAATCAGCTACTCTCTACCATTGTTAAGAAGTGAAACTTCAAACTTGACACAGTAGCCAACACTCGCCACCCACACTAAGTCAAGGGGTGATATTCTTTAATAGCGACAGTCACTAATTGTTACTTACGGTGTACTACTTACACCGTAAGTACATCGATATGACCGGCCAACCAGACTCCCACGTAGACTGCTGGCGCAAGGCATATGAGATTAAGAGATTATGTCTTTAAGTTTATTTTGAAGAAATTGTAACCCAACTGTCATGGTGCTGTTAATGGCTCAGCGGCTTAGAAGATTAGAAATTAGTATGTGTCAATCGTGATATATTAAGTTTGTTTTTTCAAACATGCTTGGAAATGTGATCATTATTTTGACAACCTTCTTCGAGATAAATCGAAATTGCTGTACATGCGCGCAGCGGCCGGCAAAAGTTGTATGAAAATCCATATCTGTCGTGTCTAGCGGCCAAATAAATTCCATAGTAAACTCATATCTGTCGTGTAGTTTAAAAATGGAACGATGTTTTACTCCGAAACATGGCAACCAAGGAGGTAACTTATTAAAGGTTTTATTTAAATTTCTAACTGGCTTGCAAATAGAACGCTGTTTATTGAAAAAAAAACAAAGGAACACTTTAACGCGGGAACAATTATTGTTGCTTGTCATTGATTTCGACAAAATGAGTTCTAGGTACTACTTAGTTTTAATTTACACGTTCGTCCATCAATGCCTATTTTGCTGGCCGCTGCAGTAATGTACTATTTTAAAATTATTCTCGCTTTTTGTAGCTACTAATCAACAAGTAAAAGTATCTATTTATTAAATCTACTACAACCTTTTTTTTATTCGTCAGATGTTTTTATGTCTAGGAATTTTACTTCTTTCCTAGAATGGAAAAGAAATTGTTGCGTCGTCTTCAAGTAGCATGGGCAAGGCCGGGCCGATGATGAGTTTTCCGCACTTCTAAAGAATGCTAAGGCCGGTTACAGTGCTCGACCGATCGCCAGTGCGTACGGTACATCATAACTGACCTTCAGTTTGTACCATTCAGTGCTCTGAACTCTCCAGACCAACAAACTGACCGGAACGGTACAGACGGTACACGAAATGGACGCGTTTACAAATAGTTTAATTGCTGCATATTATCTTTGTAAATGGTTAAGGAACAGAATATTGGATATCACGTACATCCAATCGTCGCCCAAAGAGCATTTCAAGGGGATTTCACTAATTTATATTCATTCGCGCGAAGATGATGATTTTTTTTTAATTACTTCAGAATGTCGTTCAAAAGTTATGAAGATTTATTACTAACAAGACAAATTAAAACATCAAAACTTATTTCGATACAAGTCATTGATACATTTATGCGAGCGGTTGGTCCACCGTCGGTGCAGCACTGAACGCGTTCATTTGTTTCCATAGCGCGTCGGTCGACCAACGAACAACGATACGCATGCGAACGCGCTCGACCGACGGCGGCGACGCGGCGACGGTCCCCGTACGCAGTGCGTAGCAATATACGCGTGCGTATACTAATGACAAGCGCGACTGACGTACCGACGACGGTCGGTCGAGCGCTGTAACCGGCCTAAGGTTTGAAAATGATGCTACACGGTCACGGTTTTCCTTTTGTAGGAAAACAGTATTAGAATTCTTCGTTACGTTTAGACATTTCAAATCATAAACAACTCACGGTACTTGCATTTTGCTGCCATTTTTACCCGACTGCCGAAGGACGGTAATGTGTTTATCAGTCTATGTATGTATGTATGTATGTTTGTTCCTATGTGGCATTCTAGAGACCAAACACGATGGCCGATTTTGATGATTCTTACGTCAATCGATTCGTCTTAATCCTGCGAGTGTCACTGGCTACATTAAAATTGGAAAAAACAAAAATGGCGGATTTTGGGCGCCATTTTGTGGGGAAAAAAAAATATTTTTCTTCCAAACCCATCGTGTGGATATCAAAATAAAGGATTTTAAGAGGCGATTTCATAAATATATAACACTTATATGTTTAAATGTACCTAATTCTTAAAAAAAAAAATAACTAAAAAGTTGTAAATAAAAAAAGTTAAATAAAAAAATCAAAAAACACGACTGCTTAAAAAGCAAACTAAAAAGACGTAAACAAGAAGAAAATCATGCTGTGCAGTCGGAGGATACATCTGGTTTTGGTTCGCCAGCTAGCGAATATGTATCCTCCGACTGCACAGCATGATTTTCTTCTTGTTTACGTCTTTTTAGTTTGCTTTTTAAGCAGTTGGGTTTTTTGATTTTTTTAATTAACTTTTTTTATTTCTCTCATGCCTTGCACCACTCGCGCGTCAATGTCTTATGGTCGTCTGCATGTCCCGAGGTACATCATTAATGACGTCTGATCGCCATTTACCGGGTTTAGCCATAACACAGCGGTAACCGTTACCCAGTTATAAGTTTTATGGCTGTAACTGAGACTCTAATGTTCCATGCCACGTTCCTTTTACTGAGGTGGTCAATACAGCTTTATAGAACGTTGGTTGACAGGCTGATTACTGTCAACTGTTCTACTTTAGGACAAAGGCATATTTTTATACAGAAACTACACAAGTATTACCAAACTTGCAAAACGTATCAGTGACATATACAGGGTGATTGGAAGTTGGGTGCAAAACTTAAAGACGAAGATAGTACAGACACCTTAGAACCATTTAAGTCATGGTTGTCTTTGACGAAGTCTTAACATTTATTTTTACCAAATTTTTATGATTAATTTTGAAAAATCCCAAAATTTTAACTTAACTGCTTATTTATGGTCAAATTGAATGATAAATGAATTCATTTTTATTTTATTTAATAAAAGTAATGTGTAAGAAATCTAACAAAACATGTTTTAGGCCTCTGTGTCGTTAGAGATTTTTTTTACAGGCATTTAAACTTCATAAAACAAATTCAAAATCATAAATACATTTTGTAAACCTTATTTAAAAAAAAGACGGGGCGTGTTTTTTTTGTTCAAACCTTTTTGAAAATATGCTTCACATTCGCTCTTTTTTTTGAAGTGTCATTTACGCGGATATCTTACAAATCATTGAAATAAGGACCTACAAACAAATTTGAGGCAGAAATTATAATTTTGTATTTGTGTGTAAAAAAAAAATCTAACGACACAGAAGCGTAAAACATGTTTTGCTAGATAGCTTACACATTACTTTTATGAAAAAAATAAAAATGATTCATTTATCATTCAATTTGACCATAAATAAGCAGTTTAGTTAAAATTTTTGGAACTTTCGAAAATAATCATAAAAATAAGGTAAAAATAAATAGTAAGACTTCGTCTAAGACAACCATGGCTTAAATGGATCTAAATTGTCTGTTCTTTCTTCACCTTAAAGCTTTGCACCCAACTTCCAATCACCCTGTATATTACCGAAACTCCAGTCCACTTCAATCGACTCAGTCTAGAATATATTATATTATCTAGGGGTTCGTTGTGGGTTATTCTTCTACGCAGCTCGGCAGGCTTAGGCTACGTAAGAAACAGCAATCAGTAATCATTGCGCGATCAAACGCTTTATGTCATAAAAGTCGGAATTACCTACATTGTAGGTAGGTAAAAACACATGTGCTCCATCGTGGACCACATCATCGCTTACCATCAGGTGAGATAGTGGTCAAGCGCAAGCCTATAATAGACAAAAAAAAAATAAAAAAACACTACACGATTGTTTGCTAATACACTTATTCTAAAAAAACCGGCCAAGTGCGAGTCGGACACGAGCATGAAGGGTTCCGTACTTGGTAAATTGCGGTTTACGATTTATGACGTATTAAAAAAAACTACTTACTAGATCTCGTTCAAACCATTTTCGGTGGAAGTTTAGTTTTATCATTCTCTTATTTTAGAAGTTACAGGGGGGGGGGGAACACATTTTACCACTTTGGAAGTGTCTAACGCGCAAACTATTCAGTTTAGAAAAAAATTATATTAGAAACCTCAATATAATTTTTGAAGACCGATACATAGATACCCCGCACGTATGGGTACGATGAAAAAAAATTGAGTTTCAGTTCTAAGTATGGGGAACCCCCAAAATTTATTGTTATTTTTGTATTTTTGTGTGAAAATCTTAATGCAGTTCACAGAATACATCTACTTACCAAGTTTCAACAGCATAATTCTTATAGATTCGGAAAAAAAGTGGCTGTGACATACGGACGGACAGACAGACAGACATGACGAATCCAGATCCATTGCAGCTCCGGGGACAAAGCCGTGAGAAAAAGTAAGTGATGACGTTCAAGTTCCAAAGAACGTTTATTAAATCTTTTAATGAAATGTGTAGTCGAGGATTTATGATTAATGTCCCAGCCTGGTAGTGTATAACTTGTGAAGCTGTTCCGTCTGAAGATTGAATACCTCGTGGGGTCAGCCATAAATCCGATTCAGATGGCTCGACAGCTTTGTGAAACAAAATGAGAGAGGAAATTGAATCTAACTGTAGACAGCTAGAATTAAATTCCTTGGTAAGTATTTTATTTTGAAATATTTACAGTTTGAGGGTATAAAATGCTTTATTATTTTTTAATTACTTTGTTACTCTGTTTTTTTCAGCGATTTTGAAAACTAGATTTATTAATTCAATTTATTTATTTCAATTAACATATACTCATAATAACAATAATAGCAGCACACGCAGTCACATTATTTAAACTCGCATACAATTAAGAGGTACAAAACAATTAAAAATTGATACAATAAAAAAAAAAAAAAAACTGTCAAATATAGAATCTCTCAAACTTCGAATCTGTCATAATTATGTAGAATCTGTCAATAGTAGACTATGATGTCAAAAGTAGAATCAGTCAAATGTCGACTAAACGTAAAAACGAATTGAAAAGTACAAAAGATGAATACGCGGACTCCAAATAAATAGTGTTATGGGCAACAAAGTGATGACAGTTATTTTTAAATATGCCTTTGACTACGCTGAAGAAAATGTTGTGCTGGTTTTACAGCTTCTTCGAATGGTTCTAAAAATCTGCATGTTTTATGTGTAATATCTGATTAGGAAATTGTGGTTATCGTAAAGGTTGCTAGTATGAGCTCAAATGTCAGTAGCAAATCAGGAAATAATTATGCGATTACATGAGTCTGATAAATAATGTACCTAAGCGAAGATACGGATGTCGGCATTATATCTATTGGATTGGTGTGGTATTAACCTAATACATAGATATATAATACCACAGGGCATCGAGACTTAAGTTTAGTTTCATCCTAGGCTGTCAGTGAGTGACGCCGTTTATTCATAGAAGTTGACGTCTCCTGACAATTCTGACTACCTAAATAATTTACAATAATTTACGTATATAGCAATGACAGCCGAAACTTGTACTCTTGGTTAGAAAAATGATAATTCTATTTAGTCCGTCAATATTTTTTTTATATCAAATAAATAAAAATCGACAAAGATAAAGAACATCAAAGTTCTGAATCTTTTTTACCCGGCTGCAAGGAAAGAGTTATGTTTTTCGCGCGTATCTTGTATGTATGTATGTATGTTTGTATGTTTGTACGTATGTAATATTCTTTATTACCTCATATCTTTCAAACTAATTGGCGGATTTTTATAATTAAGATATCGTTAGATAGGTCTTGACCGCCCAAGTGTTCTTAGCTAAGTGCCTTTAAAAAAAAAGGAACATGGCAGATTTTGAGCGCCCTATTGTGGGAGTTGCAATTTTTGTTTTTCTTCCATACCCATCGAGTGGGGTATCAAAATGAAGGGTTTTTAGAGGAGATTTCAAAAATATATAACACTTATATGTTTAAATGTACCTAATTCGAAAAAATATGTTAACTAAAAAGTTATAAATAAAAAAAGCTAATTCAAAAAATCAAAAATCCCGCCTGCTTAAAAAGCGAACTAAAAAGACGTAAACAAGAAGAAAATCATGTTGTGCAGTCGGAGGATACATCTCATACTGAC
Source organism: Anorthoa munda (assembly GCA_945859665.1). Classification (NCBI taxonomy): domain Eukaryota; kingdom Metazoa; phylum Arthropoda; class Insecta; order Lepidoptera; family Noctuidae; genus Anorthoa; species Anorthoa munda. Next base: position 10,301,031 of record OX243900.1, on the reverse strand, counting down.
CTCCGACTGCGATTTTCATTAGCTTCTCGCAGTTGAATCAAAGTGCTTGGTTACTGATTTACCATGCTATCCTGTGGAGACTAAACTAGAACCTCCAGGCAGGCACAAAAACTAAACCTGAGCGACCACGCTGAGGGCTACCCAATATGGGGTCAAACCTCGGCTCAGGGCGTCGCTGGGGGGACAACTAGGGCTGGATCATGATTAAGTGATTCTACCATCCATTAAGAAATTACCTACGTGGAGAAGAACGGACAAGAGCCCCACCACTATGCGAGGTTGAAGTTATACTCGTATACTCGTGCTCTGTGAGTAGTAAAACATCTTAAATTGTTAACATTGTATCACAAACATGCACATAAAGTAAAAAGTAATATGACATCATGTATCATGAGTTACGAGACCTTTAAATGTAAGTGCCATCAATTGTCCTACACCGCAATAAATCCTCCGAGCTAAGTATAAAATTGTTAGAGTGATTTACAAAATATTAATGTTCCCAAATAAACTCATAAATTGAAATTAATTCCTCTAGACTGAGATCTGTAATAGAACGAGAGGACTAATCTATCTTGGCACTTGACAGCGGCGCTGCTTGTAAAGAGAACTGTCAAATTTCATATATTTTTATTCTTAGTTCCTTTTTCCACCGCATGCCAAGTAAATCTGGTCCTTCGGTACATATAAAGGCTTTGATAAATGTACCATTAACATTCCATAGGTTAGAGGATGGGGCTATCTGTCATCTTATGGGATTAGGCGAACGAATTTTAAGAGAGGTGTTTTACGAATAAAAAACTTAATTGACGTTTTATCTAAGTGGCGTTAAATAAAAGGAAAGGTAAAAGAAAGGCTTATTTATACTGGAATATTATATAGTCATGGTATGGTCATGTGATGAGGAGGGATGAAGCGCATGTTACTAAAAGAGTTATGTATATAAATGTGGATGGATGGAGAGGGAGGGGACGGTCAAAGAAAAGATGGATGGACTGTGTGAGGAGTGATATGAAAGAAAAGGGAGACAGTGACAGCGTGATGGAGGTCAGGATGGTATAGAAGAAGAAAAGGTGTTGCTCCGATTCCAAGTAAAATGTGATAAGGGCACGAAAATTATGATGATTTATACTGAAATAAAATTGATGTCAGTAGGTATTTACGTAAGTATGCTATGGTGCATGGGTTACGCTTGCTGAAAATGTAAAACAAAGGTGTGCAAACAAACAAATGTATTTCTCGCAATCTGTAATTAACGAAAAAATCCAAAAGAATCAGACGCCTGTGTTCACTCAATTACTGAATTGTGAAGGGCATAGGCAGTCGTTCCATGTCTAATACTGGTACTGAGGTGCATCCACGGATTTACGGCACGGAGGAGTGCTAACGTGTGCCCGTGTTTCCAGCGTTCCCGCCATAGGCGGCACAGGAGGACACCGTAGAGTTTTAGTGGGTTGGAGTCCCACATAACTGCGCTATATCCCCGTAGTAGAGCAGTATGCATGAGTATTTCTCCAGGCAAAAAAAAAATGTTCATCCAGTTAGATTGGAAGACCCTAATGTAGTTGGAAAAATTCAGGCAGATTGTAAAGGCCTTTACAAGAATTTGGGTTAAGGCGCGCGGCGCGACCCAATATTTAGTAGCTTTTTGTACTATGCTCATTACTCTTTGACTTTAAAAAAGAAACCGTAGATAATAATTTAGATGGTTAAATTGTCTTTGCGATGGTGTTAATTTAATAAAAAATACGCTTCGTGGTTTTGATGCGATTGTCGTCTTTTGTCCGAATTAGACATAAATTTGCAAATTAATTAAACTTTATGATACAAATAAAATTTTCACAAATCATTTTATTAAGTACCTACCTAAACGGTCTAGTATTTTTTTTTTAACTTGTGACTAGCCATTTAGACGTGATGTGAATTTTAATATCAGTTACAGTGGGGTATCGCCCCTTTAAGGCTCTACCGTTGTTACAATGATAAACATTTTGTTATCTATAATGTGTAATCGCATTTTATCACGGTTTTTGCTCCCAAACTGTTATAGAAATGTGTGACTCAAGTCTGTCACAGCAAGCCGTCCTCCTCGCCCGCCTGGACGGACAGTCCTGTCATTCGCGACGTTTAAATCCTGAAAGGTGCAGGAGACTGGGCACGAAAGGCAGGCAAGGAGGTGGGGCATATCCGTCGAAATGTAAGGTCAGACCGCACTAGGCGTAACTGGGCGTCAGCGGAGCGACGCGACAAAATATATTTTATAATTATGAAATTGTATGAGATAAACCGCTCTACGCGGCAGCGGAACTACGCGACGCGACACTTTATCTTATACAATTTCATATAAAATATATTTTTTCGCGTCGCTCCGCTGACGTGCAGTTACGCCTAGTGCGGCCTGACCTTTAAATTAATTACTTAGCTATTTACACAGCTTTTATTATTAAAGCCAAAGCGTTTACTTCAATTAGGCCATTAAGCGGCACTTTTGAATAAAATTAAGGGCTATAAACTAAAATATCAATTATTTAGTAATTAATTACAGCTAACTCGTAAGGTTATATAATTTCAAACAATTCGTTGTGATCGCAGCAGGTTTCCAGTTTAATGTCAAGCTGTAAACAAATTTGAATTGATGGTGTTTTAAAATTACGTTCTTTTAATTACCTTTAGTAGGTATGGGGCCGTCGTGAGGGCGAGACATGATAATAATTATTGAATGGATAAAACGGATATCTCATTTTCTAGGTAAAGTGTCTGGAATGAGATTATCCGGAAAAGAACTGAAGTCACTGACATAATGCTAGCTTACATGAGTTACAGGGTTAGCAAGCTGAAGTGTGCAAAGCGTTTGCAAATACTTCCATTGTGCGTATTGATAGTTTAATGATAGGCCAAAAGCCAGTGCCAGATTATTTATTTATTTCGTATATACTTTATTGTACACCACAAAAACATACAGGACATACATTATTCAGATTACTGCTGACAGGTCGTTTGTTATCCGGCTGCAAGGAAAGGGTTATGTTTTTCGCGCGTATCTTGTATGTTTGTATGTATGTAATATTCTTTATTACCTCATATATTTAAAACTACTTGACGGATTTTTATAATTAAGACATCGTTAGATAGGTCTTGACCGCCTAAGTGTTCTTAGCTAAGTGCCTTTAAAAAAAAGTAACATGGCGGATTTTGGGCGCCATATTGTGGGGACTGCTTCTTTTCTTCCATACCCATCGAGTGGGGTATCAAAATGAAGGGTTTTTAGAGGAGATTTCAAAAATATATAACACTTATATATTCAAATGTACCTAATTCGAAAAAATATGTTAACTAAAAAGTAAAAAATAAAAAAGTTAATTCTAAAAATCACCAAACCCGCATGCTTAAATAGCGAACTAAAAAGACGTAAACAAGAAGAAAATCATGTTGTGCAGTCGGAGGATATATATTCGCGAGTTGGCTGACTAATACTGTTTTTTGATTTTTAGAATTAACTTTTTTTTATCTAGTTTTCAATTAAAATGTAAGTAAAACATAATTAAGACAAAAAAAATATACATTAGCACATTCTAGAAAGAGATGCGTAAACTAGTTTAAAAGTAGTAAATGATTTCACTATGGCGTAGGCGCATAATATGAATTCACGAATTCATAATTACTCTTAAATACACGCTCTTCATTAAGAAAGCTTTCTTTTATGGACATCATAATTACATGTTCAATTCAAATGAACTTGTTTTTATTATTTTATTACTAACACTCATTGATTTGTCACATAAAATATAAAAAATATTGCCACTATAAAATTAAAAAGTGATCACCTTTCATACAAGTTGACAAAATTATAAACGGTAAAGCTTTTTAATATGTTTAATGGTGTTTTTATTATTTGAATGCTTGTATTCTATTGACAATTTATAGCTTTATTCATTAGATTAGTTGTTATAGAGTAATTAGGAACTGTCAGTGACGTGACATCAATTAGGCATGCTCTAGAATCTTAATTTGATTACTTAGCGGTTGTACAAATTGACACAGATGATCCTATTAGAGCAAACGCGTTTTGTTCTTGTGTAGAAAATTGGCATAGATTTTACGATGTGTAGTTTTGCTTGTAAATTGATTTTGTCAGCGATAATGTTTTGGTGTTTTCTGAGAAGTGCTTATTTTGTGCTGTTATGATGATTGATGATCTTGTATTTTCTTACGGAAAGCTTCTATAGTATTTTTGGTCAATTATTTTTATTTATTACCATTTATAATTATTTTTTAAATTTTGAATTTTTCCATATTCTTTTTAAATCTAAAGTAATATTATGTAGAGGTTATTTTTTGTAGGCGATAATCGATGGAAGAGGCATGTAGATTTGATAGCGATAATTCTTTCATAGAAAACTAGACTATCGCTGAGTGTTTCGGCATGAAAAACCATGGAAACGAAGACACGGACAAAAATCTAGTCCAGAATATAAAATGTAAAGTAAGATAGTCAATCAAATGTACCCCACGCCACGCCTTCAATCACACATTGCAAAATGAAACCTGAAAAAACAAAATACAAGTTGCAATTCATCTGTGAGAAGTAAAAAAAGTCATTAGCTTAACTCGTTACTGCCGAACGCCTTCAATACTTTACGCGCGGTCAAAGATCCCTCATAGGTACCTACTGGGTACCTGTGCACTGTGCAGGTTGTACATCGCAGGTGTGCCGACAGGACGTCGATGATTGTTACAAACAGGATCGTGCCCCATCAGTTGTAACCATGCCTATCGAACCAGGGCAAAGAGTAGGCAGTAAATGGAGGAACAAGTTGTCCTCGAAATATAGGTAGTTTTGGAATACGTAGGTACTCCAAGGGGTCTATTGTGTTGACAAATTCTACACAATGCAACCTGCTTCAGCCATTGCAATGATTTTGTTTCGTTTACGTTTAAAAATCTGGTCAGCTGTGAGTACGACGCACCTGACCTTTCAGAGGAATATTACTAATAAAGTCAAACACCCCAGTCTTGAAATCTTCGTGTTAATCCTCTTTGATTGTGTGGTTGCATTCAGATAATTCCTGCGAGTGCTCTGGCTGCGTGCCAGCAGATCGTTTTGCCTGTTTTGGCATCCATTCAGTCAGAGTTTAACTCCACATGATATGTCAAGCAATTTGTAAGTAAGTAAGTAAGTAAGTAATTTATTTCAGAACAACATAAATTGTGTAGAAATTTTGTAAAAAATAACATTATGTACCATCAAAAATTACAATTGTTAAAAATATATTAAAAAAAACCACTGCGGAGCATATTAAGAGTTAAGTACTCCGATAGTTTCTTTCTAAGACAATATCTCACGAAATACATATTTCTGTTAAATTGAAATCATCTGTTTTAATTAACTGTTTTAGCTCCTAAATCTCTCAGGCTAAGTTTCATTGTCACACTGAACAGTTTAAATTAGAAATGTTTCAAAATATGGGCAGATATCAACGACAAAACTTATCTTCCCTCAGAAAATAGTACAAGTAATTCTTCAAAAGTTGACCGCTAATACATTATCTCTCCTTTGCGTCACTACTCCGTGATACAATCCCATCAAACCGGGGTGTTTTACGAGTAAGCAAAACGAGATGAACAAGTTTCAATCCTGAATGTGAGCCAAGCTTTCTGTAGGCAGGAAGAATTATTATATGATTTTTAAACGATATGTTTTGTTATGTCGCTACATTGCCTACGTATAAACGCTTTCTCTTCGATATCGCAAAACGTATTATGGTACAAATGGTATAGGGAAGGCAAGGTAATGACGGTGGAGTTAGGCAATGAATGAGTGCCAACCAAAGACTGGAAGAAGTTGGGCAGACGACATTGTTGCCATAGCGGGAATCTGATTGAAGAAGGCACATGACTCAGGAGCGTGGGGCTGCGAATGATGATTATATTTTCACAAACATTTTCCTTTCACTTTGTTCCCGTGGCTTTTCACACGGAATTCGTGCATTTTCTCGGAATTAAAAGCCTGTGTCACTCTGCTATAGTGATGGAAGCAACACTATAGCTTTCCATTTCTATCAACATCATGCTATGACTTTCATTTCTTTCCTTAAACAATTAATCATACCCAATTTACCTCCTTCAAATAAGCAAACAATTTTACCTCTATAAAATTATTATACTTCATAAAAGATAGCTTGATCTCTGCGACATATGTCAAACTGACGTATACGTTATTGTTAGCCTGTCAAGCGCTATTGTTACTATATTTTGATACTGACAGCTGTCGCAGAGATCAAGCTATCTTTTATGAAATATAGTTAAGATGAGTGTGATAAAATAACATCGCTATTGTTTTATTATGGCAATGCACTAGGAAATAAGGTATTTAATTGCAATTACCTTAATTCCTTGAACACGGTTTTAGATTAAGAGCCTCTCCCAAGTTGTTCAACAAGTCAACAACACCCTGTTTATCAGTTTTCCGCCTTCCACATTCACTTTTCTTCAGCTTTTTACATTCGTTTGGCGATCGTTTGATTCCTGTACTTCGCGTTCGCGGTGTTCGATTTAGCTAAAATCTGCCCACACGTTTATTTCTTACGAAAACGATTCATTGTTACGACAATGCAATTTTTAACCCCACACTAGTATTATACTATCTGTGCCCCCATGTAAAAAGAGTGGATTCATCATTTTGACATGTATGTCTGTGTATTTGTGTATCTGTCAGTGGCATCATAACTCCTAAAAGGATGAATTGATTTTGAGTTATGGGCGTTTTACTGTTTGAATCGGAGTGTTCTCGCAAGATATCGTGTCATAATTACTTGTTTAATAGATTGTCGATTGAAGCGTGTCACTACTAGACTAATTACATTATGTAACATGAAATACAAATGTGTCGGTTTTTTTTAATTTAATGTTAATATAAAAGTTTAGTTTTACTTGGAAATTTGTTATTTCTATGTGTGAATACTATCCTAATATCTGCTCACCGGGATGCAAGGAAAAATCTGAAAATGTTTTTGTGAACTGGGAATCAAATTCACACCTAATTGGTATTACCTATTATGGACTGCCGATGCCGCCTCCACAATATTTTATTCTTACACTATGCATTGGTTTATTTTGTGAAAACAACATCATAATTGACGCATACTGAATTTATTTTGTCCCTTTCTTGTTACGTGAGAGGAAAAAAGAGAGCACGATCAAGCTATGTGAATGAACGATGGAGTCACTTTACTGGTTTCAGTATAACAATTAAAGGCGGATTCATACAAAATCTTGAATGAAAATAAAAATAAACAAGTTGTTAATAATCTAGACTTTTACAAAACTCTCGTTGCACTTCAGATGCTATGCATAATGCTAATGCTGGCTGGTTTGTAAAAGAAACAAAGAAAAAAAGCGATTATTATCACGATTTGACACATACAATAAGAATGGTTTCTTTTTTTTGGCGGGAACGTGATGGCGTCCATGTTGCTTCTCTGTTCTATTTTCCTAAAATTGTGTTAAATTGAATATTCATAGTGTAGAAATGGTGGTTTTTATTCTAATAATATTAGTGAACCTGCAAGTTTGGGCAAGTAAAACACAGCGGTAGAACATGAGTTTGCACATGTTGTCGACAAAACTCCGTAGAAGCTTCCAATAAAGTTACCGCCATTTTATTGGGGCCTAACTAGGACATTGGACTAAAATCTAAACAAACTCGAATTTCTATTCTAAGCGTGACACTGGCTAAATGCACAAACCGTGCGAAGCCAAAACATAAAAAAAAGATTATCTGTCAAAACAAAAGACGATCGACCTGTTATGTACCGCTACAGATAACGTGCCAGTGTCATAAATATATAATCTACTAAAATTTATAGTCGTAGTTACACAATTATGTCGAGATTAATAGACGACAAGCTATAACTTTCGTTTCAATAAAAAATGTAGCAAGCCATAAAGCGGGGTCCACAACGCACATCTTCACTGTAGAGCGTGTCATAAACAAAAAAGAAGTTTTTGCGATCAGTTTTTTGGTGTGAACTCGGCTTTACAGGCCAGAAAGCGGCCCAGGGGCTCTAAACCCTCGGTGATTAGTCTCGTACAAACGATTGTAGTATGTAATAACTTACTGAACGCGAAAGTTGTCCATATAACTAGCAGACTGCTTTTTCATAGTCTATTGATTGATGCGAGGTACTCTACCCGTTAGTTAGTGCCATCAGCTCTGTCACCAGAGAAAGGCGATGAAAGTGATTTTGTTATTAAATTATAATGCGCGAGAGTTGACAAAGGTTATGCGTTTGTTTTATGAGGCTGTAATTGGAAAATGTGCGTGTAATTATGCGATACAATATTTTGATATTAGTGATGTCAGGTCGAGGTAGCTTTAAGACATGGAAACATGGAAGCCCTCTGTACTTTTAAATTATTTATTAGGGAGTGCGTTTTGAGCAGTGGTAGCCCAGTGGTAAAGGCCCCGATTAAAAGACGTAAAAAAAAAAATCGTGAGTTCGAACCCGGCAGGCGTTTTACTTTGTGTAAATAATTTCATCACCACTGCTCTTAAATTGGTGAAGGAAAACATTGTGAGGAAACCGGCATGTCCTAGAACCAAAAATTCGAAGACATGTGACGTTCACCAACCCGCACTGGACCCGCTTGGTGGATTAAGGCTCATTACCTCTCTCACAGTGAGGAGACCTGTGTCCCAGCAGTGGGAACATTATAAAACTGATGATGATTAAGGAGTGTACGTGTACAAACTGGAGCACTTATAATATCTCTAGCGCCGATTGCTAATCTCCGTTGAGACTGGCCACCGTGACCGAAATCGGTTTGGAGGACTATTATTTCTTTTTACTAGACATGAAATCTTTAATATTTTACACATTGTGCCACTTACCAAAGTTAATTAATTACGTAAAGAAAAAGTAAAGAGCACTTTTACCGTAAAAGAATGGTAATTTATTGCTAAGCACGAAACTTACATAGACAAGTACCCAACCCAACAGTTTTTTTTTCTGTCCCAATGTCACATCATGTTTTTGCATGTACCACTTGCAGTCTTCAATGTGCGCTGCACATGTGTCAGATGCCGATTATAAACACGTGTGTTGGCGATCGGCGCAAGCGCATTCAATTGTTTGCTTGGGGCAGTATTTTGTTTCGTTCGATGCATTTGTTAGGAATTGTTTGTGTATTGTTTTGTTCAGTTGGTCATTTGAAGTTCTCTCTTCATTTTAAATGTCAAGAATCGATGATTAAATAGTTTTCTTCTTAAAAATAATGCAGATTATATGGCCAGAAAATATATTAAGTAAATTTTATAATTATTCTAAGTTACTGCAGCTGTCTACGGGGTCAACGCCCACTGGCTAGTACATGTTTTATAATCATTAGACTTATACTTGCTAATTTAATATGACTCAGTATATTTGCAATATTACTATCATAGGCGCCAATTCCCTTGAGTAGCTGATTTTAAAATGAGAATCACGTCTAAATCGCTAGTCGTAATTTTTTGGAAAAAATATATGTTATATTAGACCATTTTCTTAATGATCTCAGCAAATTTTGAGTTTTATGCGTATAACATAGTGTAATTAATTTGTAAAGTTATGTCTAAAAAGGACATAAACACGACAATCGCACCAAAACCGATGGGCGTATTTTAATGAAATCAACACCATCTCAAAGACAATTTAATTATGTAAATTTTGATCTGAGGCTTTTTTTAAAGTCATAGAATAATAAGGAAATTACAAAAAACTATTAAATTTTGGGTCGCGCGGGTGTGAAACGAGTGCGCGTTTTGTTCCCTCAAGGTCGTTGGCGTTAGTAGTCGTCTTAAATGCTTTCGATTTTTTATTTTTGTTGATTAAGGCACAAGCGGCAATGAGAATAGGAAACCAGGACATTCGATTTTCGAACCAGTTTAGTGGATAGATCAGTCAATGGTCTTTCACTGGCCTTTTGTGCAAATTTAGAATAAAAAATAAAGTTCAGTAGTCTCTGAAGTTAGGCTCTGCGAACCATTGCGCAATAGTACATTGTGATACAAGGGTGGAAAGTAGGTTATTGCAAACGAGTTGTCATTAACAAGCCCGAGCCGAAGGCGAGGGTTTTTAATGACACGAGTTTGCAATAACCTACACGCCCGTGTATCACACGATATTTTTCAATACAGTTGTGGGAAATAGTAAAAACAAATCAAAGAATTAGATTTGTTAACTGAAAAAAAAAAAAATTTTCGCGCGTTTTTGCAACGAAAACAGCCTACACAGCCTATTCGATTTTTGACAAATGTTGATGTGAAAATAATTAAATTGAAACTGGTAATTAAATATATTAAACAACCATTTAAAAGACTTTTGAGAGTTAAATGCTAAAACGTACGGAATCATTCATTTTTCCTCGTATAAAATCTATTTCATTTTATTCTATGTATGAAAACTCCTTGCTACTAAACTTTTTTAAATTGACTTATACAAGGCGCGTTTTTGCAACTGGACATTTTTTACAACGAAAACAGTCTATACAGCCTATTCAATTTTAGACAAATGTTGATGTGAAAATAATTAAAATAAAACTGGTAATTAAATATATTAAACAACCATTTAAAAGACTTTTGAGAGGTCAATGCTAAAACGTACGGAATCATTCATTTATCCTCGTATAAAATCTAACCCATTTTATTCTATGTATGAAAACTCTTTGCTTCTAAACTTTTTAAATTGATTTATAAATTTAAAACTAAACTGCAAAACTAATGATCGAGCTCGTAAACAAAAGTCACGACCGCGTAATAGAAAGATGCCTATGCGTAAGATTTAATTTTCGAATCATAATTATAGCCTCTGAAAGTATGCCATGTTTAACAATTGTATTGAAAATTGTTTTTTCAATACAGTTGTTGTTTACGAGCTCGATCATTAGTTTTGCAGTTTAGTTTTATACTGTGATTTTTAATTTCGTGGACTAAACTGACAGCTGCTATTGACCTTATTTTTTTTAAATGTTGCAAGTGCGGGGCATAGTGTTGTAGGTAAGGCTCAATCATAAGTGATTCATCGAATCGATGTGACATGACTCCTGAATTTATTTTTACTAATTGGTGTAAATAAATGTTTTATGAATATAAACGTAATATATTTAAATATAACAGTATTCATACACATAGTACATGAACTTTTATTATGTTAAATATGAAATCAACAATAAAATAAATGCAATCGATAAAATCAAGTCTGACATTAATGAGTAGAAACTAAATAAGGGCCGCTAGTTTCTAAACAAATTATTTTTTTATGCCGTGATATAGTTTCATTTTCGATCTACTTCGATTTTCGGTTAACTTTCGATCACTCAGGATAGTTAGGGTACGACACTATTTTAATGTAACGATAAAGTGACAACCCCCCCAAATGTCAGTTTAGTCCACGAAATAAAAAATCACATTATAAATATAAAAGTCCATTTAAAAAGTTTAGTAGCAAAGAGTTTTCATACATAGAATAAAATGGGATAGATTTTATACGAGGAAAAATGAATGATTCCGTACGTTTTAGCATTGAACTCTCAAAAGTCTTTTAAATGGTTGTTAAATATATTTAATTACCAGTTTTAATTTAATTATTTTCACATCAACATTTGTCTAAAATCGAATAGGCTGTATAGACTGTTTTCGTTGTAAAAAATGTCCAGTTGCAAAAACGCGCCTTTAGTTATAAGTCAATTTAAACAAGTTTAGTAGCAAGGAGTTTTTATACATAGAATAAAATGGAATAGATTTTATACGAAGAAAAATGAATGATTCCGTACGTTTTAGCATTTAATTCTCAAAAGTCTTTCAAATGGTTGTTTAATATATTTATTTATCAGTTTCAATTTAATTATTTTCACATCAACATTTGTCAAAAATCGAATAGGCTGTAAGCTGTTTTCGTTGTAAAAAAAATATGTCCAGTTGCAAACACGCGCGAAATTTTATTTTTTTGTGAATTAACAAATCTAATTCTTTGATTTGTTTTTACTATTTCCCACAACTGTATTGAAAAATATCGTGTGATACACGGGCGTGTAGGTTATTGCAAAAACCCTCGCCTTCGGCTCGGGCTTGTTAATGACAGCTCGTTTGCAATAACCTACTTTCCACCCTTGTATCACAATGTACTATTGTCATCGAGTATACTGCATACAGTAAGCGAGATAGGACGATGCGAAAAACGTAAGCGAGTGAAAGAGGACTTGCAGCCAACTTCAGAGACACAAAGATCCGCTGTGGCTACTGTACTGACGCGTTCGTGATAAACAACTGAAACCGACAAACTATGGGGATTTTTTTGCACACTTCCATAAAAACCGTTTTTTTTTGGCTTAATAACAAAACTAAGCTGTGTGTAAAACATATAGTTTTGCGGACCTCCAACAGACCATCCCCTTTTTTAATCCTCACAGATAAAAACATCTCAGTAAAAAATATACTATTGAATATGACTAATAGCACCAATTGACCTGCATCATTCAGTTTACGCCCCTCGGCCATCTCACTTCATTACAATTGACCCCTTAGCTCAACCGACCCACAATAAATGGCCTATGATTGATAAAAAAACTATTTCTTGAAATAGTATTGTTATTATTACACTGTTGATATTTTATATGGATATTATTGTTATTCGATGTCAATAGTTATTAGGGCATTCGGGCATTGTACTATGTTTTATGATAATTAGTTTAGCTTCTAGCTATGTTGCCGTATGAAACCTTAATTGAATTTTGCTGGGTTATTTGCAGTTGTCAGTTACCTTTTTAGGGTACCCAAAGGGTAAAAACGGGACCCTATTACTAAGACTCCACTTTCCGTCTGTCTGTCTGTCACCAGGGTGTATCTCATGAACCGTGATAGCTAGACAGTTGAAATGTTCAGAGATGATGTATTTTTGTTGCCGCTATAACAACAAATACTAAAAACATAATAAAATAAATATGTAATTGAGTCTTCCACACAACAAACGTGTTTGTTTTGTCATTTTAGCGATAATGGTACGGAACCCTTCATGCGCGAGTCCGACTGGCGCTTGGCCAGTTATTTTAATATTTGTGATAGGCTCGCGTTTGACCACTATCTCGCCTGATGGTAAGTGATGATGTGGTCGACGGAGAAGCACGCTTGCCTAGAAGTAGCCTATTCACTTTTGACTTAAATACCCCAAGGTTGTAGCTATCAGGAAACAAAGACTCCGGCAGGGAATTCTACTCCTCAGCTGTACGCACAATGAAAGTATAAGCAAAACGCTTTGTGCGTATGGGTGGGATTTCCACCATGTACTACCGATGCCGCATTGCCGTACGTCTTGTAGTCCGATGATGGAAAGCGCTAGGCGGGATCAAATTGTGCACCACATTGTGTACCACAACAATACTGCGACATTTACGACAGAGATGCAATTTCCGTGCTTTTCATGCTCACCTTATAATTTCAGTCTCACTGCCGCACTCAGAGACATTTAACGGTTACTTAATGCGCTCCTTAGTATAGATTTTGTACTAAAAATCTCTACTAAGGAGAGCTTTAAGTAACCGTTAACGTCTCTGAGTGTGGCAGTCAATCTGTCAACATACCTCTAATTTAGCAAAATGTTGATATATTTTTGACATTATTTATGAGATTCTTCTTCTGAGATCGAATTGAATTGGAACATTTTTAGGGTTCCGTACCGTACCCAAAGGGTGAAACGGGACCCTATTACTAAGAATTTGCGGTCCGTCTGTCTGTTTGTCTGTCACCAGGCTGTATCTCATGAACCGTGATAGCTAGACAGTTGAAATTTTCACAGATGATGTATTTCTGTTACCTTTATAACAACAAATACTAAAAACAGAATAAGATAAATATTTAAGTCGGGCACCCATACAACAAACGTGAATTTTTTGCGGTTTTGGCGAAAATGGTACGGAAACCTTGGTGCGCGAGTCCAACTCGCACTTGGCCGGTTTTTAAATTTGAAAATTGGACTTTGGTATCAAGCCCGTGAACTTGCAATAATTTCACTTTTTTAAGCCGTAACTTTGATAGGCAGTTAATCTATTTTATATTTTGATAAATTGTATATGTCATCTGTGCAAGTCCATAAGAAGTTGTGAAAGTGAACCTCTCTTATTAAATAGCAACCTGTAATCGACATTTAAGTATTCGAGTACTTCTTTATTTTGATATCAACTTCAGTCTAGTGTAAAAGTTTTTATAATAACTGTTATATAGCCTCTAAAGTTACGCAATTTGAGGAAAAATGTTTGAAAAATCTTGGTAACTTGCTTGCTTGCTTTGCTTTTATGTTTTTTGTCCTGTGTATATATTTTTGTGGTGTACAATAAAGAATATAATAATAATAATAATAACTTTAGGTAGCTATGAAGAATTATGAGTCTAAACTAAGAGAAGAGGTAAATTTGTTTGTTTGTTTGTAGTAGGAAGGTAATCTTTGGGTAGGTAAGTATACCAACTTCAAGAGAATAATTATTTACTGAGTATTTTTAACCAACTTCAAAAGGAAGTAGGTTCTCAATTCGACTGTATTTTTTGTGTTTGTTACCTCAGAACATTTTACTAGGTGAACCTCAGATGAACTAAAAAGGAGGTGAACCGATTTTGATGATTTCTTATTTATTTAAATGCTGGTGCCGTTGGTGGTTCTCATGGGGTCCCATTTAAATTTGATCAACATCTGACGAGTAGTTTTTGAGTTATAGGTACCAAAGATACCGACTTCCGAAAAGAATGTTAGTTTTCGCTTTGTAGTGTTTTGTTTTGGAAGTCGGTTTATTTTTTTTGTTAAATAGTTTTTTGGCATCAAAAAGATGTACGGTTCCTTGTTTATAGGGTACAGGATCCTAACCATGTCGTGAAAAGGGCTAGAAATCACAATTATTTGAGGCAGCAATCACAAATCAACTCACAATGTTTTCGTCATCATCATCATATCAGCCGAAAGACGTCCACTGCTGGACATAGGCCTCCCCCAAGCGTCGCCACATTTACCGGTTTCGTGCGTTTCGTATCCAGCGGATCCCCGCAACCTTCACCAGGTCATCGGTCTACCTAGTGGGAGGCCTTCCAACGCAATGTCTTCCAGTTCGCGGTCTCCACTCCAGAACATTGTTTGGGTAATATAAATTAATTTTGTTTATTTCTCCTGATTTTTTTGACAAAATGAAAATCGGAATTAAAATCGGAATAGTTATTTTGACTATTTTAATATACTTTTACGAAATAGTCTTTCTTTAAAAGACTGTCTTTGGCAATGGTCTACTACACTAAATTACGTGGCAGATAATTATAAACACGAGCGCATGCGACAATACTGTCTATTATAAAAACCTTGAAGATCTTCGAACAAGGGTACTCACTAGGCGCTGAAAACGCTGCGTTTTAGAAGCACTTCATATTGGAAAATGTTGTTGCTGTGTGCTGAACACTTGAACAGATCTATAGATGGAATACTTCATTCAATTGGTTTCAATGCTGGTCAAAATCGGTAAGCTAGTAGAGATTCTTTAATATTGTTTCTTGTCCAAGGCGGGGATACACCTACAAAATTAATGCGCAATAAAATTTAAGGTTCATCAATCATGTGTTCGATCTTTCAATATTACCCATCGTCAATATTGCGCAATAATATTGTAGTTGTATGGGACGCCTAAATTAATCAGCGCTATTGTTTATTATTGTTACCTACTTACTAAAATAGATCATTGTTTCGGAAGCGATATTCTTACAAGAGCTTTTGCTGATGCATTATTCCAACCTAGGACGCTGTTCGGTGACAGAAATAATAGTTTCCAGACTAACTCCGCGACGATTCCTATGCCATCTTCATGTAACCCTTTTTAGATTAAATTAAAGCCATCTATACCGCTTCAAAACCTCAGCATGTTTCATCCCCAGTGCGTGACCAGGACATAGGTTCCGTTCACACCGAGTAGCCAGGTCGAGACGAAGGCAGGCATCGGACCGGAACGACACTCGATACGGTTGCCGATCGCGCCGTCATCGGGTTACAACCGACCACAATACTTTTACACCCCATCACAAAACTTTTAAAGAACTTCCACCCCTATGTAAGTGAAGTTAGGGCCTATAGTTCTATAGTTGGTTGGTGAATTTAATGCAGTAATTTGCTAGATCGTGTTGGCGTCTCGCCAGAAGTATTTTGCCTAGATAATCTGGAGTGTGGTCAATAGTTGACAATGAATGCCTCGGTTACAGATTTGAGTACTAGAATTTAATGTGCTGTTGAATTAATGTCTGTGTGTTCAACTGTTGATTGTGTTGATGTGATTAAAAATTAAAGATGATTGACTAATGCGGCCAAAAAGTAATTATGATCTATGAAAGAGGAGTTTTGTTATCTCAATTTGTATAGCATTTTAGTGTACCCGTAGACTGCCTGTTGGTCAGCAGTCTGGTTTTGGGCCCAGTTGATGACTCCCCTATAACACTACTGTGTACCACTACACACACACACGCTGCCTGCTGTGTACTGTGTGTGTGTGTGTGTGTGTGTGTGTGTGTGCTGTGTGTGTGTGTGTGTGTGTGTAGTGTACTATTAGGTGCAGCACTTCGAATAATATGCACTTCGGGCATGAAGTTTTAATAAATAAATAAATAATGCAGCTTTCCTCCCTGCTCTTTACTTTGATGTTCTATTATAAGCCTAGAAAATTTAAGAGGAGTATTCCATTTGTATTTATTAAATTTACCAGTATTATTAGTACTTAATATTTACGGTATCGGACTGAGACGTGGTCGCTTACAATGGGCCTTATCAGAAAGCTTAAAGTCACCCAAAGGGCAATGGAGAGGGCTATGCTCGGAGTTTCCTTGCGTGACTGCACCAGAAATGAAGATATCCGCTTGAAAACCAAAATTACCAACACAGATCATAGAAACAACAGCAGGCAGGACACATTGCTCGCAGAACGAATGGCCGATGGGGCCGAAAATTTCTGGGATGGCGACCGCGAATCGGAAGACGATGCGTTGGAAGGCCTCCCACTAGGAGGACCGATGACCTGGTTAAGGTTGCGGGAGATCGGTCAATGTGGCAACGCCTGGGGGGAGGCCTATGTCCAGCAGTATACGACTTTTGGCTGAAATGATGATGATTATTTACGGTATTATCATCGGTAGGTTTTTGTAAATTTTCTAAACAGTAATGCAAATTTTCCTCAACATTTAATTTTCAGTGAATGACGGTGATACCTTTCAGTCAGAAATGTATAGAAATAAGACGACTTTGAGCGTTATCATAACGCAAAAGTCAGCCATTTTCTTGTGTAAACTATCCGTGTCTAATAAATTTACTCTATCTCTGACAGTTCTCTGATCTCCATCTGCCCATCAAAACACAGTTACATTAACAATTTTGAACATAACTAACAGAACAATTTAAGTACCAATTCTTGTTTCACCAGACCCCAGTAAATTTCAAGATACCAAATGAGTATTATGTCTCTCGCAACCTACTTATTTTATTCATAAAGAAAGTGAGCACTAAGAAAGGATTTTTATTATTTTTGCTCGCTATAGGCTTAATTTTAGTTGCCTTTGGGCTTAAACCAACTAAAATGAATAACACTTTATTTTATATTTTTAGAACTGTCTGAGGCCCAGTTTTTTGATCCCTAGTTAATTAAACTATTGGTTAAATAAGCTGCAATGGTTTAAAATTTCGGTCAAATGCCACCAACCACCACAATGTGTAAACATTTGTTACACTAACAATTGACAAATAAAAAATTTGAAGAAGAGTTACCGCGGCCCTGGCTCAAGCAACTGAAGGAACACGCGTGAGTGTTAGTCAGTAAAAGTCTGACACGCCCTCCCGCTTCACCCAGAACGAAAAAAAAGTGTTGTTTCTGTATTGTTATTGTAATTAATTATTAATTATAATTTATCAAAACAATTGACCAATTCCTGTTTCACCAGACCTCTGTAAGTTTACAGATACCGGTATTATATCTCTTGAAACCACTGAATTACTTACTCCACTGCATTACCGCAACTGGATTGAAATATTACTGATAACTTGATCCTTTATTATTGCTTCCACCAATGAACTAGATTCCCACACTTTACTAAACCAATATAAATTGAGTATCAACTAATTTGTATTTGATACTCGGTTTGTTTCAGAGTAACGGAAACTTTTAATGTGCCTTTAAACTTTGAATGTTATTGCAGGACGCTTATTTGTGGATAGAACGAATACGGCTTTTAAATTTAATTTGAATTCGGAATACAATTTATAACTGGCATTTGTAGGTCTAGATGAAAATGACTTTTGTTTTTTTTTGTTAACAGGTGAATTCTTCAAAAGGCGCCTGGACTTTTGGGGCAAAGACCAAAGAGTGTGGGCTTTTTATCTCACTAACACCACTCCGATGATCACCATCAGCACATGGAAGGGGACCCCGTGAACTCTTAAAAGACCTGCCCAGAACCCCCTCTTTGCAACGCCTGTTAGGGCACATGTATGGGGAGACCCTTTCTCTAAAGAATTCAGTAACAAACTGAGGTATTTCTAATTCGTCTCATACCACCAAAGCCTGTTCAATAAAAAAAAAAAGAAAATTACGCTCGTACTCGTACTGCATGCTTAAAGTCAGAGAGCACGTATTCACAGTACTATTAACAAAAGTAGGGTACCTTTTTATGTTAATGCCTGACAAAAGTCAAGCATTATTAAATTTTTGCAAAAAAAAAGGGCTCCCATTTTAAGAAGTTATTTCTCCCATCTCTTATCTGCATCAGTTCGTGACTGCAAAAACGATTAAAACGTGTTTGAGCACATGACATTTCAAACTTGTGGAAATCCCGAGAGAAAGGTTAATATGTCTACATTATTTCAGTGTAATGTACGTATGTACAGATGTAGTCACGATTTAGAAAATATGCAGTTTGTATGAAGTTTCTAAGTATATAAAGTGAAATTTGTATGATAAATGGTAGCATCGTACGATGATGCTGGCCACCCGCGTGGTGGACGCAGAGTCATTTGTCACTTGAAAACTAATACAAACCATACATCATTTAAAATAAACAACTAAAGCCTTATCACGAAGGTAATTAGATCGAAATTCCACAGTGAAACAGTTTTTGGACAGCACCATCAATTGGTCGGGTCCGTGGCTTATGCCCCCAGTGGTCGACGCACCCGTGGCCTATGCCCCCGATTCGATAAATTTAATATAAATATTTTTTTGTGCTTTTTCACTTAGTACAGTAAATGAGAAAAGTGTTTCACCATAATAAAGTATTTTTCCTTGCTTACCAAAATTTATCTATCTTATAGCAGAGAAAATAGATCGTCACTTAACCTTATCCTTACACACCTTTTTCTCCGTTAAAAGCATTATATAATATTATGTACAAACATCCAAAAAATCAAAAAGACTTCATTTAAAATGTTAGTGAAAGTTGTTAATATACATTCCTGTGAGCAGACGAAAGAACAACACAAGAAATAATGATAAAATGATTGCCCATTTGACTGAACAGTACGAAAACAAAAAAATTACCTCATGTTTTTAGAACAAATTGGGGGGATTTGTTCTATGTGGCAATCAGTCCAAAAAGTCATTATTTAACTTACTTATAACTCACTTAACTAACTTATATATATATAATTATAGTGAAAAGAGATGATTTTGCTAGTATACTATTTTGAAGTTTTAATTTTTGAAATTATAATTTTTATATTTGTTTAAGTTTTTACACTTAATTATTTTTTTGCTTAGAAAATTTTAAAACATTTGACTTGTAAAAAAATTGTTTATTATTTGATTCAAGCCTGATTATTTTGTTTTGTTATTGCTATTGGAACTGACTGTTATAATTAGTTAAAATAATTCTCATTTGTTTATAGTTTCATAGTTGATTACGTTTAATTATTATTGTTACAAACATAAAAAGAACATATCATTATGTTAGAAGTTAGTTGCTCTGCAGTAATTTTTAAGACTGACTATTTAAAATCAATATCTTATTTTATTACATTTAAGACTGATTATTATAATTAAGTTGAATGATTATCTTGATTGGTGATGAAAACTGTGATTTATATACAATTTTTTTACTAGATTTCTTATTGAGATAAATAAATCAATATGGAAAAATAACTAAGACTTTCATTTTTCAAAAAATACAACCAATATTTTATTTTTACCAATATTTAGCATTTCTTTGTTTTAAATATAATCATGATTTAATATTATAAATATAACAATCAATATACATTTATTATTTTTGTACAACATTTTTGTGCCTGACAGTATATTTGATCAAAAACTGCTTAGAAATAATTTAATCGAATCGGGGGCATAGACCACGGGTGCGTCGACCACTGGGGGCATAAGCCACGGACCCAATTGGTCTAGAGATCATAACAAACATTGTCTATTAAATGGAATTGAGAAGATTGAATTGAACTTTAAGAAATTTGATTCCATTGACACTATATTTGTCTGTTCGAAATTTAAGATTGTTATGAATGATTCAATTTTGTTTAAGAAACATCATCTCGGAGAAGTATGTTAAAAGTAAGCCTAATGTATTTTTGAAATGCAAGTGTTGATATTTTTAAAAGGATAGTATTTATGATGATGAGCGAAAATAAATTCAAATTAAAAGTATAAAAAATACTGAATAGGGCTTACTGAAATACTAAGTGGGCGACAAACAGTGGGCGAATTCAGAAAAAGGAGCCCCGATGCGCGGAGCTCCTTTTTCTGCCTGCAGGGTCTAAAGTAACCTAACATGAAGGAGATGACGGGGGCTAAGTTCGCTCGCTTTGCTCGTTCACTTCACCTTTCGTCATCCCCTTCGAACCTAACCTATCCGTGTCGGGGTTCTATAAGCTTCCGAGCTCGCTTCGCTCGCTCTTGGACTAATTCGTTGAAAACACGAATACACCCGAACTATTGCGCTGCACAGCGATGTCGCCTCGATGGTTGTTCAGCTATTTTCAAAAGAATAATATGCTAAAATAGAAAAAACTTTTTAACAAAAAAACAAACCGACTATTTTTCGTTTTGCAGTGTTTTTTTGGAAGTCGGTTTGTTTTTTAGTTAAAAAGTTTTTTATTTATCTCTTTTTAGTTTTGATAGGTACTTCCAATTGCCTTAAAATTCATATATAGCCAAAGTACATCTCATGACGATTCCAATAAGCCCATACACGACTAGGATACATTGTTTTATTTCGGAGTACCAGTGCCTACCTGCCGGTTTCATCATCAGATCAGTTCGATGGTACCATTTTCATAATCACTATGTATTTATAAGTATTTGCTTCATCACAGTCGTTAAACTATTTGAGATATTTTATAACCCATGACATACTTAGCATTAAAGAATTCTATTGGCCATCTGTGGTCTTCTTCACCAGTTCCACCTCACCAAATGTTACTTTCTGATTGCAGATGATTGCATTGTTGATAAGAATACCAAAATCGCTAGATGTATGCCTATAATATTTGAGGAGTTCCCTCGTTTTCTCCAAGATCCCATCATCAGATCCTGACCTGATGACTATGTGACCAACTGGGTATACTTCCCATTACTCTTTCAAAAAAAAGAAGAATTTTCCAAATGGGTGCAGGCGTCTTACAGTAATCGGGGAACATACATAAAAAAAAAACATAAAAGATGCCGACGAATTGAGAAACTCCTCCTTTTTTTGAAGTCGGTTAAAAAAATAGGATCCCAAATTATTTACTTAGTAAAATAGTCGCCCATTCAGTATATTTTTCGCCCGGTTAATAATTTCCGTTTTTAAAATCTTCCAGATTTCGTCACAATATTTCAGGTTTAATCGTTTGAGTTAGACATACTTAACCCTTTTTCTTTATTTCCTTATCTTGATCTAAACAAATTGTTTTAAGATTGTCCGTCTTTCGTAGTAAAATCATCTCTTGCTAGAACTAATACTTATACAGCTAAAACTTTAGCGAACTGGGCTCTAAATTGTCACTAGACATCTCTGGACCTGTTACTAAATCAGTCCAAACGTTCAACGGTCCTGCAATGTTCAACTCTAAAATATTACCAGGAAACGAAAAACGAATCGAATGAACGAACTATCCCCATTCATTCACTCGGTCAATTTAACCGTGAAAGTAATTTAAATCGATCTAAAACGGCCGTCGCATTTTTAATCAAACCCCCATCAATTACATTCGACCAACAATGTTTAACGATATTAATTAATTACTAACATTTATCAATTGATATTTGAATTTGATTGATAAATACGGCATTTATTAATATAGTTTTTTTTAGTGAAAATATGGTAAGAGAAAGCTGGTAGCCAAAGTAATGAAGCTATTATAAAGATCTTTGCTAATATAATTAATCGATTTCGATTTATTTGTACATATTTTGAAAGTATTTGAAACTTAAAGTGATAATAATAAATTACACGAAGAGAAGCTGTCTGGCATTCATTTCGATCACCAAAACGTAGCTCTGAAGCTGTGTTATGGTGTTTTTTGATCGTCAATCGGGATAATCTTGACAGTAAAGGACGTTATTTTGATCGAAAAACAGTATGATTGGAATAAAACCTAACGCTGTTTCATCGCAGTTTTAAAACGTTCTGTCTTCTTACGCATGCGGAACTTGGAATTTATTTTATGTTCTGTTGCAAGCAAGAGTAAAAACATAAAATAAACAGATATAACAATAAGTTATTCATCCGGTATTTCCTTCAGCCAATTAATTAGAAAAGTCATAAACGCGTGCTTTCAAATAATAGACGAAATGAGATAAACAGATAATTTACTCAATTTATTTGCTTCTAAGACATACGAGTATGTTTACGACAATCACCTCTCATCGACTTTTATTTAACTTCGACCGTAAGTTTCGTTTAAAAAACAAACTTTTAACAAAAAATATATATAATATCGGAAGTCGGTGTTCCCGTTTTCGCTTCTTCGTTTTTTGACACCGACTTCCGAAATTGAAGTTATTTTTCACGTTGTAGTATTTTTATTTGGAAGACAGTTGTATTTTTTTGTAAACAAGTTTTTTATTTTTTACTTTTTAGTTGTAGTACATAATGGACCAGTTCTATAGGTAAGGTACTCCTATAATGCCCAAAGTGATGCCAGAATAGATTAACCCAATAACATGTTTAAACAAAAGCGGTGGAATGAGAGTATACCAGGGTGAACTGTTCACATCTGTGTACCCCTTTAGAGCGTACCAGTGTGATGTTATGTTATGAAACTGGTTTGGTTTGGTGGTACACTATTTGGTGTAAACAATAAACCGCCGAGTTATTTGCCGTCATTTATTGAAGAGGTCTGATGTAGGTATATCTCCGAAGATCTTCAACAGATCTTGATTTAAAAGGGACCACAATACAAGCACCAGTTTTCAAATAAAAATTGAATCATCAAAATCGGTTCACGTAGTAAAAAGTTCTGAGGTAACACACATAAAAAAAACCGGCCAAGTGCGAGTCGAACTCGCGCACGAAGGGTTCCGTACCATTAGCCACGTTACCATAGCAAAACACGGCAAAAAAATCACGTTTGTTGTATGGGAGCCCCACTTAAATATTTATTTTATTCTGTTTTTAGTATTTGTTGTTATAGTGGCAACAGAAATACATCATCTGTAAAAATTTCAACTGCCTAGCTATCACGGTTCATGAGATACAGCCTGGTGACAGACAGACAGACAGACAGACGGATCGCGGAGTCTTAGTAATAGGGTCCCGTTTTTACCCTATGGGTACGGAACCCTAGAAACAGTCGAATTGATAACCTCCTCCTTTTTGAAGTCGGTTAAATAATAGACACAATCACAGTGGCACAAAATAATGAAACGCAAATCAAAAGCTAGTTCAACTCTGTGACTGTAATACCTCATTTCCTTTACCATTCTTCTTCTGATTTGCATATAATTAATTATAATTATCACCATTACAAGAAAATTACGTGCGAAGTGATTCGGCTGATATTTATAAAATCAGTTATCGGCACAGCGGGTGGTGCTCGAGAGCGTTCACTTTTCCTATGTGATGCAACAACTCTGATATTTGCTTTGTAGGCCTGTGTTGTACTGAATGAGTGATGGATATAGCTACCTATAGCTGTACCGTTTTAGAGTGGCAATACTGGTCATTGGCACACTTCTAAGATTAAGACAAAGCCATCCCATCCTGCGTTGAAATTTATCCATATGTTCAACATCTTTTACTAATAAAAAACTAAAAAAAAAAATTCAACCGACTTCCAAATAAAAACACTACAAAGTGAGAAATAACTTCAATTTCGGAAGTCGGTGTCAAAAAGCGAAGAAACGAAAACAAGAACACCGACTTCCGAAATTGAAGTTATTTCTCACTTTGTAGTGTTTTTATTTGGAAGTCGGTTGTATTTTTTTTTTAAGTTTTTTTTTTTCACTTTTTAGTTGTGGTACATAATGCAGCAGTTCTATAGGCTAGTTACCAATAATGCCCAAAGTGAAGCCAGAATAGATTAACCCAATAACATGAAACTTAAAGAAAACCAGTGGAATAAGAGTATACAAGGTGAACTGTTTACACCTGCGTACCCCTTTAGAGGGTACCAGTGTGATGTTATGTTATGAAATGGTATTAACAATAAACAGAAATGCGATTGCAGCTATTCCGAGTGATTTGCCGTCATTTATTGAAGAGTTCTGTTGTATATCTCCGAAGTTCATCATCAGATCTAGATGAAAATTAAATGGAACCACATGACTAGCACCAGCATTCAAATAAAAAAAAGAATCATTAAAATCGGTTCACCCAGTAGCAAGTCCTGAGGTAACACACATAAAAAAAAACATACAGTCGAATTGATAACCTCCTTTTTGGGAAGTCGGTTAAAAAACGATAGGTAATTTTAGGTAACAACTATAATACACTTGAGCTTAAATAATTGTCATGGATGATCCGTGTCTACTACAAGCAAGCCCAAAGCCAAAATGTTACGTGTACTAACGTGCAGTATAGTTTACATACTTAAATTTTGTTTTGTAGGCTAAAGACCCAGTGTCATCATCATCATCATAACTGCTGCTGTCCACTGCTGGACATAGGCCTCCTTCAAGCGTCGCCATATTGATCGGTCCCGTGCGTTTCGCATCCAGCGGATTCCCGCCACATTCACCCGGGTCATCGGTCCACCTGGTGGGAGACCTTCCAACGCAACTTCTTCCGGTTCGCGGTCGCCACTCCAGAGCCTTTCTGCCCCTTAGGCCATCTGTTCTGCGAGCAATATGCCCTGCCCACTGCCACTTAAGTTTGGCAAGACCCAGTCTGATTTTATTTATCTTTCATCTGCCATTTAGAGAACAGTGGTGGCCCAGTGGTATCGGCCGCGACTTACAAGTTGTAGGTCGTGGGTTCGAACCCAGGCAGGCGCTTTACTTTGTGTAAATTATTTCATCACCACTGTTCTCAAAAACGGTGAAGGGAAACATCGTGAGGAAACCGGCATGTCCTAGAACCAAAAATTCGAAAACATGTGACATCCACCAACCCGCACTGGGCCCGCGTGGTGGATTACGGCCCATCCTCTCTCACAGAGAGGAGGCCTGTGTCCCAGAATTAGGACATTAATAGGCTGATGATGTGATGTGTGATGTGCCATTTAGTACTCAATACTATTTCAGTTAATAGTGTCAATACAGTTGTTCTCAAGTGAAACTCACTTTATCTTTGTGTCGTTTCCTGGTAACGATTACTGTCTGGCGGCCTTTGAAATTTTCAGTGAAACCATGTTATTGGCAATCAGTAGCCCATTGTATCTTAATGGATATGTGTGATTGCCAGTACTGCTTATGTTACTGACACACAAACTCGACGAAGTGCAGGTTCACTTTATGATAGAAATTATGCAAGTTTATTTCATGTACAACTTTTCTTATCCAGCATCATAGTCATCACCAGCCTATATATAGACTGCTATAATGATGACGAGGCTGCTCGACTTATCAGAAGACTGACCACAATTTAAAAGACTAATCAAATGGTATTATAGCAGATATACTAACTTCTGGGGCCTTACTCAGACGTGTAAAAAATATCATAGTTCCACTGTGACAGAGAGACGGAGCTATACAGGACGAATCCCCCGTGATTGGTGAATGTCGCGATGGCATGCAAGCTACTTGCACACTTTTAGAATTTAGAATTTATTTTTTTACCCTTAGGCCAAATCGAACTTCATTTAGCTACATACCAGCAAGATTTCTTCTTCTCAAACACTTCTCTACACTTGAGACAAAGGTTCCAAGTGATAATATCTATAGCATAGCCACCTTCAGTGTGGCACAGTACTGGTTGAGTAAGCAGGCGTGCCCCATTTCACATGAACACCGCTAACGTGATAAATGCTGTGCGCACGACCGTCAAAGCTTATCGCTTTCAATTTTCCTATCAGTTTTAGTACTCCATGGAAATTAAGTCGAAATTATTGGTCTTCTGTAACTTCTGCTAAGAAGCTCTTTCCTTTTTATCTTTGTTTCTTTCTTTCTTTCTTTGTGTGTTTGTGTCTTTGTATGTGAGCAAATAAATAATTCGTTACTTACTTTCTCTTTTATTGGTATATTCTCCTACATCAATACATCTACCTAGCCTTTTCTCAACTATTTCAGTGCCGGTTCAAGTGTAACCATAAGATCTTCTCCTTCATCCTATATTAATACTAAGACAGTTCGTCATGTCTGTCTTTATACTTTACTTTCTATAGTAATTGATTCTATATCTTTACATAATGCGATTACGATAATTATTGTATTCTCTACTAAACGCAGAAATGTTGACAACGAGGCTAAACACCGAGAATGCACCAACTAAATGTCTTTCGAAGATGCTGCCTTTATTTCAATAGTTCAAGGTATAGCTGTTAACGTTAACCGTAATAAGTTGATCTTCTTTAGAAGCATGTAACTGAACAATGATTCATTTTAATTAATATTAAGTAGAGCACCTGAAACAGACGGCCAAATAATAATTAAAACATTTCCCCGTAACTTTAAATTAATCTTGTTCTTCTAAGTAAACCATGACATCACATGACTCCTTATATCTTTCAACATAGACTAAATTATAATTATAATCATCTATTGTAACGCTTACCTTACAAGATCGTTTGATAGGACTTTTTGTAACAACACAAAAACGACCTCTACCAATACTTGCAACTATTGCACAGTCATGCCACCGAATCTAATTAGACAGCATTCATTGCTGCGTGACTTGTATCAATGTTGTTTATTCTAGAAGGAAATGTAGCAATGGACTTGTTTGCCCTGAGTACACAAATTGGGCCGGGTGCAAACGTGCGTTTTTTGCTTCCCGTCACCGTCTACCACCGGTCTAGTCGCTCAAAGTCAATGACAGGCCTACTTTCTCAGACGATTCGCGTCATATAATCTTTTGGCCGTTACTGTAACTGGACAATGTGATTGTTATTACTCGGAACGGACACTACAATTATTTGCCACCTCAATTTGGCCTGTAGGTTAATTGTATTGAGAAGAAGTGCCCCAGTTTCGCACGTGTGGCGGACCTTACGTCGTACTAATCTCAAAAATTCTATTGATGAACATAGGCCTAGCAAAGATTGACACGGTTAGTGGGTCGAACGACCGTGCCTACATAATTATTAACATCAAGCCTTAAACCGCTGATACGATTTAGATGAAATTTGGTATGGAGATAGTTTGAGGTCCTGGGAAGGACATATAATAGTTTTTATCCCGGCAATCATCCTTAAGGGGATGGAAAGGGGGCTGGTAGTTTGAGTAGAGTTTTCTGTTTCAATAAACACTCAAGTATTTCCAGCGCAGTGACAGAATGGAATCTGTGGATTGCGAATGGTTAGGCCTCGCCTCTCGTGTAGGTTCAGTAAAGTTTTTTTTTTTCATTTGTACGTTCTAATTTTATATTTACTGACATCGGTAAAAGGAAAAATCTTTAAGAAATCTGGACAATATCTATAAGACCGAAATTGACAACTCACATTGAGCAAGGTTGGTGATAAATGCTCTTACCTTCTCTGTGTGAGAAGTGGCAACCTTCACCAGGTCATCGATCCACTTGGTGGTAGGCCTTCCAACGCAATGGAGAGGGCGTTGCTCAGAGTTTCCTTACGTGATCGAATCAGTAATGAAGAGATCCGCAAGAGAACTAGGGTTGGCCCGAAGAATTGCCAAACTTAAGTGGTAGTGGGCAGGGCACATAGCTCGCACAAACGGATGGCCGATGGGGCAGAAAAGTTCTTGAGTGGCGACCGCGAACCGAAAGACGTTGCTTGTAAAGGCCATTGTAATATAAGGTACCAAAACTAAAAAGAGAAAAATAAAAAAGCTTTCTGACAAAAAATAATAACCGACTTAAAAACAACAAAAAGAGTGAAAATGCTAAAGATAACTTCTTTTCGGAAGTCGGTGTCGAAAAAAAAATAGGTAGCAAAAACTGCCGAAAAGAAAGTTATTTTTCGCTTTGTAGTGTTTTGTTTTTGAAGTCGGTTTAATCTTTTTCTATGCTATAATATTATGAAGATTTGTTTGTTTGTTTGTATGTACCGAATAGGCTCCGAAACTACTGGACCGATTTATTTAATTCTTCTACCAATAGAAAGCTACATTATTCCTGAGTGACATAGGCTATTTTTTAATCCCGAAACCGGGTCCTGTGGGGTGGTCCACGGGAGCGAAGCCGCGGGGAACAGCTAGTTTGTTATAAAGTTGTTGTCGTGTTTTACTCAGATCACAGAATGAGAAAGGGTATTTTCTTTCTTTCGCAGAAACTGACAGAATACAATCGTACTATATGTAGGTATACACTCATTATTCGGCTATCACAATGGGTTATATAAAGCTCGTTACACATGAGCGTAATAAATCAACCTGGTTCCGATAAAGCTTTCACTGTTCGCTTTATCTGTGTGGATTATTGAGGCATTGTTTCATGACCTGAAATAGACGCGTATTATTAGTTCTGCCACGGGTAGAATATGCACGGGTAGAATAAATTGGCTATTAGTCTGCCGATGTGTCCTGTGTAGACAGCTCAGGGAGCTCAAATGAAAGACAAAATTTACTTTTAACTTGTATTGTCTCAACAACGTGCCTGACCTAACGTGTGGCGTTTACACAAGACACAAGAAAAAATAAACAAAAAAAACCTTCAAATGTTCTTAGCGTTCTTAATAAAAATAAAAAAGGTACTCATTCAAAACGTGTCATCTTCATAAAAGGCGAGGAGATCGCCTCCTTATATGCCCTTACAGTCTTATTCGCGGTACCTATCGTTTTTATGATACTTCTAATTTATTAAAAAGTTAATTTATATTAAAGTTAAGTTATATTAATTAAAAAGTTAAAATTAATTAAGAAGTTGGCAGTAGTATCGTTACAACGCTAATGTTTTTCAATTATTAATCTAATATTACTAATATTTAAGTATATCTATATATTTAGTTTTTTTTGAGTATATATGGTATAATTTTCTTGATTTTATTGTATTTATAGTTTATAAATATATTTTTTGCACAAACCTGAGTCGTTTAACTGTCAATATTGCACCTACCACTAGTTGTCTCTGCATCACACAAAGGTTGACTGGTAGAAAATGCCTATACGTTTGTGTGCATGAAGTATTAAATAAATAAATAATAATATATTTGTGAATTTAATCACGCCGTAAATGCTGAACGTATTTGAATGAGACATACGGGCACATTAGGCACATTAGATTGGGATCAAGGATACTTTTTATCCCGGAAGTAATACGATCCCTTGCGATAATTCGACTTTAATGGGGGTGAAGCTGCTGGCAGAAGTTAGTAGGTTCGTCGATGTGTCCTAGACAGACGGTAGCGTGATTTATATTTCAATATATCCTTCCGATTTGTGACGAGAAAATGGCTTTGTTGACGAAAACTCCACAAAAACAAACCTAAGCAAATTGGGTAAAATACTGTGAAAAACATCGTTTTTCTTCTTATTGTTTGTTTATTTCTTGGCTTGTTTATTTTTATAGCATATCTACGCACTTTTACACTGAGTTGACATCGGCGTCTTATTACTATAAGAAGAAATAACTAACACTTACATCCCAATAATTGATGTGTGACGTGAAAGTTTGTTATTCTTTCACATAAAACTGCTGAACGGATTTTGATGAAACTTTACAGAAATATAGCTTATACATCAGAATAACATATAGGCTATAATTTGTTAGGATGTATACTATTATAAACGTAAATGTTTGAGAGGATGGATGGATGTTTGTTACTTCTTTACGCACAAACGGCTGGACGGATCTGGATGAAATTTGGCACAGAGATAGATTATAGTCAAGAATAGCATATAGGATACTTTTTATCCCGGTAATTACACTAATAGTATAAAGGCAAACATTTGTAAGTGTGTGTGTGTGTTTGTATGTTTCTTACTTCTTCAGGCCCAAACGGCTGGACGAATCTGGATGAAATCTGTCACAGAGATAGATTATAGTGCGAAATAGCACATATGATACTTTTATCCCGGGAATATGTTCCCTGGGGATAAATTTCGACATTTACGCGGGCGAAGCCGCTGGCAGAAGCTAGTAATACATTATATATAATTAAACTGAAAGAAAATGTTTGAGAGTACCTCGTTGGTCTAATGACCGCTAATTATTGCCTGGTCCACATAATTTAATCAGTCTGTAATTAATTTAAAATACTATTTTCCTCTTGAAAATTGAGGAA
This sequence comes from Anorthoa munda, assembly GCA_945859665.1. NCBI lineage: Eukaryota > Metazoa > Arthropoda > Insecta > Lepidoptera > Noctuidae > Anorthoa > Anorthoa munda. The sequence goes on along the minus strand of OX243900.1, from coordinate 10,270,240 downwards.
GTTAAACGTAAAGCAATATAACGTTCATACTATATTATCTTTGATTTAATAAAGGGTCTTTCAACAAGGACGGGTCGATGTTAAAATTGAATAAAACAAGATGTGTGTGAGATATTAACGAAATTTATTTTTTATTTAAAAGGCCCATTTATGCCAATTATGCCGCGGCGGACATTTGAACGATGTCATATACCATCCATAATTGGCATAAATGGGCCTTTTAAATAAAAAATAAATTTCGTTAATATCTCACACACATATTGTTTTATTCAATTTTAACATCGACCCGTCCTTCTTGAAAGACCCTTTATGAATACGTTTACTACGAGATTTATAATATGACGCAGGTTCTCATAATTTAATAGTCAGGTATTCTATAATGTATATATGAAAAACCCTGCAGTTTGATTTTGCAGTAAACTTTCATTTAGGTCCTATTTTTATCAAAGCATATTTTTTATTTTTTTTAATAACCGGGTGATGGCCGCGGGATGCGAAAAGCATGTGACTGATCGATGTGGCGAAGCTTGGAGGTCTGTGGGCATCTTTCGGTTGCAATGTTGATGAAAAACCGGTCAAGTGCGTGTCTGACTCGCGCACAGAGGGTGCTGTATAAAGGTCTATCCACGCATATCAGGGCCGTGCCCGGGACGTGCACGGGACGTGGACAGACCGTGCCCCGGCAGGGGCTCAAAAAATATCGGTGGGAAAATTTCCCACCGATATTTTTTTGAGCCCCTGACGGGACCCGGCTCTTTCACGTCCCGGGCATGTCCCTGATATGTGTGGATAGACCTTAAACTGCTACATTCACTAAAATAAATAGGTAACATTACTAACGTTCATAGACAATGAAGGCATCGAACATTTCTCTAACGAAGGGATAAAATAAACTTAGCTGTTCGAAAACTGGCCCCATACAACAATTTACAATTTTTTTACTTTGCCGAGTTCATTTTATAAGTTGGTCGAATATTATTCGTAAACTTGTAAAGCCTACTTACCTGTGACAGTTTCCTTTTAATTTCCTTTTAAATACAGGTACTACTGTCGTGATTTTTTTCACATAATTTCAAAAGCAACCATTTAGCTGGCAGGGGGGCTTACACTTGACTCTAACAAAAATTTGCAATTTAAAGTTTAATTTTTCGCAAACGGATCTCTGAATCGAAAAATTGTCGTCACAGACACTATGGGACAGACGAGAAAAAAATACATCTCCTCTTTACGTGTACAGAAAAGAAAAAGATTCCCTAAAGATTTTAATGTTCATGATTTTATTTTACCTCTTTTTCGGCGTGATTAATATTTATATCCATGCCAAATTATAGCTTTCTAGTGCTAAGAGTCTCAGAACTAAGCTACGGACGGACAGACGACCATGGCGAAACTACAAGGGTTCCTACGTGTTAACTACGGAACCCTAAATAGAGTTGCTAGTGCCTGTTTGTCAATTGAAACCATGTTTTATGGTTTAAAACATTGGATAATTGAAATTCGAGCCCGAACGATCAATAAAGAATACTTAATAGACAAATCAAATTTTTCTTATCATCCTTCCGTCAACATGAAAGTAATTGTTCATGTAATAATTATTTACTTATTGAACTGATTCCCGCCCATTAGTAATAATAAGTGACCTCATTTTGATAACACCACAGGTGGTTGACCTCCTTTGCATTGAGTGCTGATAACTCACATTATAGGAACAATAAAATCTCGATATATTAAGTTAATGTAAATAATAAACTGTGTTGTTTACTAGCAAAATAAAATATATTCAGCGGGTCATGGTCAACAACTGCTATAAAAAGTTTATGTTCATTTATTTTTTTATGACTCATAGGTAACTCTATGTATTTTTTTCTTTATGTTATAGTCCGATACAGAATAAAAAAAAAAAATAGGGTAGATGACAAAAAAATCTATTTAGTCCGTCAGTTAGATTAGGTACCTAAAAATATTGGACACTTTTGTATTCTTTCTTTTGTAACGTAAACAAAAATTACGACAATACACTGCGTTGAAATATCGTGTGACGTCACGCCGTGTTACACTTTTACTGACAAAGTGACGACACACCCCTACTGAACTTTGATGCGCTTTATCTTTGTTAATTTGTATTTATTTGATAAAGCAAAAAATACGTGTCCAATGTTATTCAATGATCTGACTGACGGACTAAATAGAATTATCATTTTTCTACCCAAGAAACATCCCTATTATGTTGTCAGATTTTTATGAAATAATCAGGGAAATGACCATAAGCTCTTAGAGTAAGGTTATTTTGAGTGTGTGTAAGGGACAGATGTATACATATGTCACTTACGCGACTCATAATCATCAAAGATGATAATAATGAAATCATAATCTTTTCTATACAGGCTTCACCTTGTCATACTTGCCGGTTCCGTGGAATCCCTCATCCAGATATTGCCCGACTATGACTACATCGTCAACCCAATGCGTTTTGGGACAGCCGTGGTTTCTGTGAGCCATACTTGGCCACCAATTTGGTCTGTCAAAGCTGAATTCCATCGAACATCTATTTATTATAACTGACTTCAAAAAAGGAGGAGGTTCTCAATTCGTCGGAGTCTTTTTTCATGTATGTTCCCTGATTACTCAAAGATGCCTGGACCGATTTGAAAAAATCTTCTCTTGTTTGTAAGGGTATACTTTCCAGGTGGTCCCATGGTCATCAGGCCAGGATCTTTTGATGGGATCCTATAGAAATCGAAGGATCACCGCAAATATAATAGGCATACATATAAAGATATTGGTCTTTTTTTCAACAATGCAATCATTTGCACTCAGAAAACTCATTTGGTGAAGTGGAACTGATGAATAAGACCACAGATGGTCACTGGAACTCCTTAATGCTAAATATACCAGGGGTATAAGATATCTAGAAGAATAGTTAAACTATGGTGAAAAATACGATATATGATCTGGTGATGAAGCCTGAAGGTAGGCACTGGAACTGGGCTTACTGGAATGATCATGAGATGTACTTTGGCTATACATATTTTTTATGGTAATTGGAGGTACCTACCAGAACTAAAAAGAGATATATAAAAACTTTTTAACAAAAAAAAACAAACCGACTTCCAAAATAAAACTCTACAAAGCGAAAAATTACTTTCTTTTCCGAAGTCTGTGTCGAAAAAAGGAAAACAATAGGTACCAAAGACACCGACTTCGGTAAAGAAAGTAATTTTTCGCTTTGTAGTATTTTGTTTTAGAAGTCGGTTTAATTTTTTTATGTATTTTTTTTAATAGTAAATAATATCATAAAAGCGAAAGTTTATAACTCAATCATGCCGAAATGGCTGCACCGATAATATACATAAGTATTTGGCACAAAACGAGAATTTGCATAAGATTGAAACATATTTTTTTTTTTTTCGGTTTCCAACACAAGGCAAGATGCGTTCCGTCACATTGAAGGATGCTGAACAGGACAAGGTCGTCAATTCCGTCGCTGCCGATTTAAAAAAAAAGAGTGGCAAGGTCAAGGTGCCAGACCACAAGGACTTGGTGACAACTGGCCGTTTCAAGGAGCTGGCTCCCTACGACCCTGACTGTTCTAGTAGTAGTATGACTCCCTTTTCCGCACTTAGACTTCCATTTGGTCCGTTATACGTGGGGGCACTGGTTAAGATTGCCAGCCTAGCTCCGTCCAAAAGCACAGAAGTTACCTGGGTGTTCCACAGGCTTCACGGAGCGACCTCACTGTTCCGAGGATTTCTTCTAGTTGAGATGGCACGGCTTCACATACCTGGATTACGTGGGGGCTGATTCATCGGCGTTAAAACAGCCCCTGCAAAGTGGGCTATCTGTCCCGACTGGTTCTACGTAGGGTGTGCCGCTATCCTTCGTTACATCTATATCCATGTCCAAAATCTTCGGTGGTCGCAAACGCAATGGAGTCACACCCTCACATTTCTGCAGGTCATCTGGCAGCAGAGACCGCAAAGCTCTACAAGCCCTCGAGGCTCTGGTTAAGAAGGTTCAAGATGGTGGTGGCATCCTCCAGAAACGTAGTAATATCATATATTTAAGTTTCTTAATTAAAATCTTGCGTAACGAAATAGACTGTCCTCAGTTATTAGGCAAGATCAGGTTCCCAGCTCCAGCTAGACAGCCCCGTGCTCCTATCACTCCTTTTTACCCTCCGCTACGTAGAACCGTCCTCAGTGACAATTCAGCCATTCCTCGGCTGTGTAAATTATTAAATAGTTTCAGCGATTTAGTAGACTCACGCAGACTCACTTACCAAGTTCCTAAAATTGACACACGATGTTATAATTATGTCTTATGGTTATAAATTTTAATTTATTTATTTATATATACTTTATTGTACCAAGATAAAAACATTACATACGGAAACCTTAAAGTAACAACAAACATACAACAGGCGGTCTTATCGCGTTCTGCGATCTCTTCCAGGCAACCCAGAATGGAGAGAGATAGCCGGACACGACATGGGGTTGCACTTGGTGCAATTTTAAAATTAGATAATAAGTTACAAACATAGAAATCAATAAATTAAAAAAAATACTAAAATAGATAACAAGAACAAGATAACAGTGACAGGTAGTGCTCCTTTACTAGTCTTTTAAAGATCGGTAGTGATTGCGCGCGTTTTATTGTCACAGGCAATGCATTCCATAGACGAGCGGCCTGGACAGTAAAAGATTTGTCCAGGAAGATGGTGGAATGCATTGGCATTTTGAGTTTCATGTTATCCGATGACCTAAGAACTTTCGTGTGCGAGTCACATAAAAACTGAAATCGGTTTTTGAGGTAAAGAGACGGAAAAAATAGTACATTATACAGAAGGGAAAGAATATGAGCATTCCGGCGAAGGCGAATTGGCAACTACTTGATTTTATAGTGGAAGATGTTTTCGGTATCATTTTAATGATTTTATACCATTCATTAATATATTAGGTTATTAAGTTGTTTCTAAATGTTTGTTCAATACTTAAGCGTTATGTGGTGGTTACCAGTAAAAAAATGTAACACTCAACTATAGTTTTAAGTGAATAATTACAGTAATATTCTTACCCTCTTACACATAAACGCGGAATAAAGTTATACCAGGTATAACAAAGGAATAACCATAAATTTTCATAGGTTTATACTTGGTATAACTTTATTCCTCGTTTATTTGTAAGAGGGTTAGTGTTAACAATTGTTGGTGAGCCTAATAAATAATTAAATGCAGTTGTGATGTTATGTATTTATTGCATGATCTTGTCATCAAAGCCTCGCTAGCGAAAGTAACTACGCATATATATACCTAGGCAACAGGTATCTGTTAAATACCGTTTTCATAGCCTGAATGAACTTATCTAATTGGCGATTGAATACAACCGGCAATTTGCAGACGCTACTCAATACAAGTACAATCGAGAGCATAAATATTTACTACACGGCTGCCGATAAAACTTATTACCTAGTTAACTAGCTTATTAGGCTATTAACTTGCTTTATTGCAGTCTACTTAAGTTGTAAGTGTTGCTACATTTTATGTTTAGTAGGGGTTTTTGGCGGCGCGTACCAGAAGACGCTGCGTTGGAAGGCAACAAGGCTCTAGACCAGTGATTTTCAAACTATGTAAAGGGGGCCTGAGTCAGCAGAGCGAGATAGTACTCCACGTCACCTGAGCAATCTTGGTATTGCATTGCTAATGATAGTACCTGCACTTTCTTCTATTCAACCCAGAAATGGGAATTTTGTCATAAGCAAACATGTGGGCTTACAGTAATGTTGCGTCTAAACAATCTGTACACTTCCTTTCTTAATATGTTCTTTCCTCTTCATTAAATTAAGAATAGGGGAGGTGGCGTGCATAGGTATTTTATTTAATAGTGGGGAGGTGGGACAAAAAGACTTTGGGAACCCCTGCTATAGACAAACTGTCATTCTAATAAGCTATGGCGATTGTCGAAATGAAATGATGAAAAGAAAAAAACCGGCCAAGTGCGAGTCGGACTCGCGCACAAAGGGTTCCGTACCATTATCGCAATAAACGGCAAAAAAAGCACGTTTGTTGTATGGGAGCCCTACTTAAATATTTATTTTATTCTGTTTTTAGTATTTGTTGTTATAGCGGCAACAGAAATACATCATCTGTGAAAATTTCAACTGTGTAGTTATCATATATCTGACAGACAGACAGACAGACAGACGGACAGCGAAGTCTCAGTAATAGGGTCCCGTTTTTACCCTTTGGGTACGAAACCCTAAAAAGGAATGAAAAAATTATGATGAATGTGATGATGTGTGATGGTATTGTTGTGTTTGTGTGTGTGTTGTTGTCCTGTGTGTTGAGTGTTGTTGTCCTGTGTGTTGTGTGTAAGGGATTGTTCACGTGAAATTTCGATAGCGCTTGGCATGCCCAACATTCTTGATATTTTACAAATAGCTTGTCGTTGGTCATTTATTTAGAGCATAAGGTGGATTGATGACTGGGGAATTCGCTAGATGCGAAACGCACAGGACCCGTCGATGTGGCGATAGTTGGAGGAGGTCTATGCCCAGCAGTAGAAGTCTTGATAATGATGAAGCACTTTTGGCATCGACAATAAAACCTCATTGAAAAATCTTCGCGCTCCACTTTCGATGTAGAACTCTAAAATGGTTAAAAACACTTATCGAGTGCGTTAATTGATATCAAGTCATGCGATAGCAGCTATTGTACTTCCGAGAGCAATGACCACAACGATTGTGCGGCCATCAGGTCAACTACTAATTTACTTCAGTTAAATTCTAATGAGCGCAGGATACGCTTTAGAAATCGGGTTACTTGGTATTTACTTCATAACTGTAATTATATACGATAGAAACGCAATTTCCTTTTTACGCTTGAGGCTCCTAGGGGCGTTTTATGACCAGCGGAACTTGAAGAACACGATTTTAAGCATCTCTCATCTATTATTTTAGTTGTATATGAGAAATTGTTTTTTACGATTAACAGCTCGTAAAGTTGAGAGATATTGACGTTTTAGAAATTGGTTGTTGTGAGATGAAATTATTTAATTTTAGATTGGGCTTTGGTAATTTTGTTGAGAATTCTTCTCTGGAAAATAGTTTTAATTGGTAGCTATAATTTGTTTTAATGGTAGTTTTATCAGTCTTTTTAATGTTCCCACTGCTGGGACACAGGCCTCCTCTCTGTAAGAGGGAATGGGCAAAAATCCACTGCGCGGGCCCAATGCGGGTTGGTACATGTGTTTGAATTTTTGTTTCTAGGACATGCCGGTTTCCTCACGATGTCTTCCTTCTCCGTTTTGAGAGCAGTTGTGATTAAATAATCTACACAAAGTAAAGAGCCTGCCTGGGTTTTCTAGTTACTACTGTTTATTAGATGAATCCAGGCAGGCATTTCAAGTTCCATAAAGTTTAAAGGTTGCAGTAAAAGCTTGAGCTTTTTTATATATCAGTATAATATTCACAGCGGATCGTTGTGTCTCTGATGTTGGTTCTGTCAAATATTGCGCAAGAAACAGTTTAACTGCTTAGGGTAAGCGAGATAGGATGATGCGAAAAACGTGAGCGAGTGAAAGAGACAGTTATACAATGCTATCTTCACTTTCATTATTGACACAAAAATAGCTACTGCGCAGGGTCTTGCAGCCAATTCAGACACAAATTCAGGGTCTTGCAGCCAAAACAGTTTTGTCTTCAACTTTGGTACATAAATATTGTAACAACTATACAATTACTTTTCATTGTATGAGAGTAAAACCGGTCACTGATGTGATATTCAAAAAGCCGAGCAGGTATTTTAAAAATTAAGCTGGTAAAGTTAGTAGTGATATATTATGCAAAATTTAATAAAACCAATTAGTACACCTACTTAATTAATTCGAAGATTCCGAATAAACCAGTATGGTAATGCCGCGAAAGTTCATCAATCGTATGTTCCCGATCACTTGGCATTTAAAGAGATAAAGGCTGCAGCGTCCCAACACGTACCCACTGCACTGTATGCCAGCTTTGTACCTTCCAGCTGTTAGTTCTAAAAGCTCTTGTTAAACTGTGGACGTCTCCACCAGCATCTGACATGTTCCCTACCACTATAACCCGTCAGCCCTCAAAGTGAGAGTGAACTGGCAATTGCATAATAGTTGTAGTGCATAGTAGTTCTATTGTAGACCTCATCCATTGCGCTGACATATTATATTTTATACTAGCTGTTCCCCGCGGCTTCGCTCCCGTGGGCCACCCCACAGAATCCGTTTTCGGGATTAAAAAATAGCCTATGTCACTCAGGAATAATATAGCCTTCTATTAGTGAAAGAATTTTTTAAATTGGTCCAGTTGTTTCGGAGCCTATTCGGTACAAACAAACAACCAAACAAACAAACAAAAAAATCTTTCCTCTTTATAATATTGGTATGGTATAGACTAGCTGACACCCGCGGCTTCGCTCCCGTGAACTGGCTATCTACTTACCTACCACCTACCTATCTACCCTACCTACCTACCCATCTAACTACCCACCTACCAACCTAATCACCAACTCTACCAACCTACCTACCTACCCTACCTAATGAATTTTAAAGGCAAAATTTTGCTACTTTGGGTTACATTATTGCAATTTTCATAAGGATCTACATTTTTTATTTAATAAATTGTAACCTATGTTACTCGGGAATAAAGTAGCTTTCCATGGGTGAAAGAATTTATAAATCAGTCCAGTAGTTTTGGAGCCTATTCGGTACAAACAAACAAAAAAATCTTTTCACATTGTAATATTGGTATAATGGTATAAATACAGCGAAATTGAGTACATGAAAAAAAATTCATGCAGACAGACAGATGGACCGCGGAGTCTTAGTACTAGGGTCCCGTTTTTACCCTTTGGGTTCGGAACACTAAAAATAACTCACGGATAAACTGTGGCATTCCAACTCAAAAACATTCCATACTTAACTTCCATTCTTTGAAAATGATCTCTTTTCTCTTAGTATTTCAGAGCATACGAATAGGCCTTTCCAGTATAGAATACCAAAGACGCGTGACACAAAAAAAATTGATAGAAAAATTTCGCGAAAGTTCCTCGTTCGTGTCTCCGTTGATAAGGATGCAGCCAAGGATGAGGCAGACGGCACGTGCTGCCCTGTGTTCCTGCGGCCGGTGGCGGAATACCTCTAATTGTGTCCTGGTCTGGCCGCAAGGTCGCGCTGACGACCGCTAACTGTATCAATACGAAGATTGCCGTTGAAATGCGGGTGCGCACTCGGTACTGATGACAAAAAAGATTTAATAAAATATAATTATGTGTGTTTTATATCTTTTATTATAATTGATCGACTCGTGTTTCACCACCATATAATATAAGTCTTCATATCTTATTTTAATTTTTCATTACCATTCTATCCTTCTATCAATTTATTTGGGGTCGGTGCCGCATGCCTAATTCTTCCATACATCTGAATTATGCTATCATCTAATATAGCCATAACCTTGTCATCTTTCACACAATCCATCCCTCGTTTCCTTGGTCTTCTACCCCTACAACTACCCAATCATATTTCTTTTTTCATCGTATTATTATCTTTTTTGTCAAATATCGTTAAGTTTTATTTTTTCGTTCTTACCTGAGTTATGATATGTACGACATGGTCTCCTGTAATTTAAACTTTGAAAGCGCGTGATTGTGTTTGTCCTTTTCCCGTCAACTGACATTCCCATAACCTCTGTTGGAGATTCAATACCTACCTAATTAATACATATAGCTGAAACCACTAAACACGCACTGATATTGCGTGGTTAGGTACTGTTTGGTAAGGCTATATAAATTAAGTAATATTGCTGAGGATAATCAGTAACTTACAACAGGTAAAAAGTTTTCCTCAATTATATAGTCGTGCCCTTACCAAAATATTTACTAACGTTACAAATTTACAATATAAAAATAATGATCAATTAGTTACCAAGAAGGCAGGTAACCGGCACGTCCATAATTCCCTTGAGATTTAAGAAATCCCTTTAGGAGCAAAATCATTCCGCTTGTTTTTTTTTTTTGCGGTTTTACTATTGCATGTATAAGACACGTCTTTTTATTTGCTTATTACTTTCTGACGGACACACCTTCTTCGACTGAGTCGCACGTCAGATCCATCAATCTTTCCCAAACGACAGCATAACAGATTGTGAATCAAAACAAAATATTTAAGCACGAACGAATAGCAGTGTTGAAGCAGTAATAGGTTAACAGACACGTTTGGCACCTAAACTACGGCTTTTAATTATGTTACCCATAGGTAATAGCAGAGAAATGTGCTGGTTCAGCGGTCCTAGGTCGTGAACGAAAGTGACCTTATACCGAGTGCTGGGTATAGAGCATGGAATCGCCGCGAATTGTCTAAAGATGCCATTACAAATCATATACCTCATCATCATTGCAGCCAAAAGACGTCCACTGCTGAACATAGACCTTCCCCAAGTGTCGCCACATCGACCGGTTCTGGGCGTTTCGCATCCAGAGCATTCCCGCAGCCATAACCAGCTCCTCGGTCTACCTAGTTTATTATACTTTCCATTCAAACAAAAATCAATCAAATAGTTTATTTCAAATAAACCTTAGTAGAGGTACTTTTAAATTGCCAAACAAAAAAAGAAACACCACGGACACTCTTTTCCATTAGTTTTAATCACAAGTACACACACACAGTAGTCACATCATTCTTGTTGTAAAAAGACGTGCCTGTTAAAGCGTCTAGAGTAACAAAAAATTAAAAAAAAATACAGTAACATTTATTATGACCAATCCCAACTGATGGCGCCCGTTCACGAACATGACGCATGGATCGGCACCACTCGGCTCAACCATCATAGTGGAAGGCGTTCCAACGCTTCATCTGCCGGTACGCGGTCGCCACTACGATTTTTCCGCCCTATCGACCATATGTTCCCCGAGCAATGCTGTCATCTCAGTATGGAAATTCTTCGGGCTATGGCGGTAATTATACACAAGTTCGGCTGTCAAAGCCATAGTCAGAATTGTCATGGGCTGACTCTGACATGTTTGGTTTGTAAGGACAGTTTTGAAAACGCTGTGTCTAGCAATGGCAGTCGAAGCGCCTAGGTGCTCTGTCTAGGTACTATTATGAGTACAGGCCACGAACGATACTTAACATAAATATCATCACAACACCTGTGATCTCTGGCGGGTTAGGTAAAGGTTTAGTACAAATCCACTTCTAATTTACTGATGAAGTGACTTTTAGTATTATGGGAAAGAGGGTGAGCCGTTCGTCAGTTACGCACTAAGATATAATTTAATACTTCGTGCCGAAGCCTGTAATTTGATAGAGTGTACGTGTTTATTCGACTTGAAAATATATTAACATATATACAATTAAATATTATAAAAAAACAAACCTATATACAAATACAAAGGGGAGAGAAAAAGAGCTCTTTGTGCATCAAAAAATTCGTCCACATCGATGTCAATGGGAAACGTGCCCAGAACGCTGGCAGCTGACGTTGTATGGCAATGCTGATTCTCTGGCCGAAGAAAAGGCCAGCCCTCTGGTCACATGAAGAGTCGACGAGCTTTGTACTAATTTGTCGAAAAACTCGATGCGCACTCGGTCCCCATGGACCTAATTGAGTATTGAGTTTCTTTTTTAATTCATGGTGTTTAATGCACACACAGTAGTATAAAATAAATAATTATATTACAAATAATCAAATTTTTTGTTAAGATTTTTTATTGAGATTTCTAAAATTTTTGAGATTCTATAATTGAAAGGCCATTTGACCTCTGGAGTTCTACTTATGATCTTACGAGGAACTTAATTTGGTGTCATTTGTAACTGCTGTTTTTGTGGAGCACTAGTTTTCTACTTACGAATATTTAATTAATTTATAATTTGATTACTACTAATATACTTAACAATTACTTTAATGGGCGTGCATTCCTGACCTGCTAATGAAAAATAAAAAAAAAACAATATCTAAAATAAACCAGAATTCGCAATTTTTTCTGCCACCAGTACCGACTGAGACGGAGTCCCCGTTTAATTTGGCCACGTATGAAGATTGATTGTGCCCACCCTGGGATTATTTTGTCTACACATCAATCCGTCCTTACGGCTACGTGACGGCGTGACGTCATGGTGCACTGGACTCAGGACGTCCTTATTTTGACGACGATTCGCAAGGAAATAACATTTTGTAGCAGTCACTTTTATTATGCTTGATTACATGACTTTCCTTTCGGTGGCATCGACTCTAGATATTATTTTAACCTCGATCATGACCCCTTGATTTATTGGCCTTTAGTTTAAACGAATCTGATCTAGACTCTTTAAAATATTTAATGATATAAATTTAAAATATTTATCGATATTTTGAATATTAATCAAGCAATTAACCATAGTCTCGAGAGTTGTATAATATATCGATGTTCCTTTAAGTGAAAGTAGTTCTAAAGTTCTAATTAACTGGAGTATACTACTACTAACGTAGTAACAGATATATACGGTTTGAGAACTTTCTGTTATGTGCCCGCTTTCAGTGCCGCCGCAAAGTCATGTAAATTGTTCGAGTTTGTGTTGAACAAGACGAAGATATATCTTAGGACCGACCAATGTGGTTTTAGTCGTGAACTTATTTAGTTCGTGTATTGAATTTGAATGTAGATAATATTGTTGGAAATTAAATAGCAAGGGTAGTGGAGACTTGTAGTTACATAATAATAGCTGCAAGGGTCGAGCAACGTATGAGTCGTCCACGTTTTTTACACAATGGGACCCCTTCGTGCTTCAAAAAGCATGTTGAGCTGTTTAGATCTTTGTCGTTATGTGCAGTGTGTAGTCAGACATCAGGAAATCTGACATTTTTTTTATGGACTTCTCGCATTTCAGAGTGATTGGCTATATTGAATAGAATATAATAGAATAGCATAGAAATATATTTATTCGGCACAACACAACAGCAACATACATGGAGTAAAAGACAAAAAAGAAGAGCATAGACAAATTCCGCTGAACGTGCCCATACCGAAAGGGTTACTAAATCCGCATTTGCTGGGCGTCAGACACCCAGCGCTGATTTTCAGTTGGCACCCCGCAGCGACACGCGGACATAGGCTGCTGTACTTAAGATCCTGTGGAAGCTAAACTAGAGTCTCCAGCCAGGGCAATAAAAGCTTAACCAAAGCGACTACGCTGAGGGCTACTCCCTTTGGGGTCAAACCGCCGATCAGGGCGTCGCTGGAGGGACAACTACGGCTGGACATGATTAAGTGATTCTACCATACGTTCGGAAAAACCGATGTGGAGAAATCCGGACAAGAAACTCCTATTTGATAAGGTCAGAAAAGCAGTCGCTGCATGCAAATAGCTGAATCCGGTAAGCCTGGAAGCCAAACTCAACAAATTGGCAAAAAGCTATACAAATAGATTGATTGAAATAGTGAGTGTATCTCAAAAGTTTTGGTATTGATAATAATATGCGAAAAAGATGAAATTAAATATGCTAATCAAGTCATCGTAAAATTCAATTTATTTGATTACTAGGCTGCCTCGTTTTAATAAACGTGGAGGATATCCTTATCTCGAGAGATGACTTGGTTCCTGCTCCAGTAGTCTACGTCGCATGCGTACTAGCGTCTGTTAACGTCTTAAAATTTTAACGCTGTAGTTTGTTATTTGGTGCTCTGTTGACGAAGACAAAGATCAAAGTGCCAAGGTTTCCACAGACATGTGCAAAGCGACAATGGGGCGACGACGCGACAATCCTTTATCATGGGGTGAATTTGACCTACGGATATGTCTAATAAAACGCGTGGACGTATTGTCGCGATAGGTCTGTCTGTGGCAGACTTCAATCTTGCGAGTTTTTTGTCAATGGACTTTTTCATACGAATGATTCAAAAGTGAGTATTCACTTAGCATCTCATATAGCAATATGATTAATACCTAGGATAGCACTAAAACGAAAAATATATATTTGTATTTATGACCGTAGATCTTTTATGTATGAATTATTATTATGTATTGAATGAGTATCTTACTGTATAATTGAACACTGGATTACTGCCCTCAATTATTATGATCTCTATCACTCAAAGGTTTGCTGGAAGAAAACTCCATTTTGGAGTTAAGCTCGCCTTTGTATATGAATATTGATTTCACTTTGTGTAAATGTATTGTTTTGCTGTAGGTACAATAAAGAATTAAGAAAGATCAAATAAAAATATAAGAGGCAAGTAATAAATAATTATCTAAAATATTAATTTAACTCCAACATGATAATTGTACAATGAACTATGACGTAAAATCGATAATACTTTTTTAGCATGACTGTACTTTGACAGTAGTTCAGTCTGTTTTGAGAATAGGTCGACCTGCTCATAGGACGTTTTCCGAATAGGACCTTTTGATACGGAGTCTTATCAACAACTAGCTGTCACACGCGGCTTCGCTCCCGTCAACAGGCTACCTACCCATCTACCCTACTTACCCTACCCTATATACCTACATGATTGTTTCGTAACTTTACGCAGTGCACGCATTTTTCATTGATGCTCCGCTCCTATTGGTCGTAGCGTGATGTTATATAGCCTATAACCTTTCTCGATAAATGGACTACCCAACACAAAAATATATTTCCAATTGCAACCAGTAGTTCCTGAGATTAGCGCGTTCAAACAAACAAACTCTTCAGCTTTATAATATTAAGTATACATTACATAAATAACATTACATAATTAACACTAGGTCCCTAAACAATCAATATTTTGTTTCCTGTCCTCCTCATTAGGGAAAACCAGGCAACCGAATTACAGTTATAAAAGTCACACAATTCAGGTCTATCAGTAAATATATGCCTACTTCCATGGAATGCAACGTTTCGGTATTCTGTGTACAATTTGATTGCGGTTTGTTATATACTTATTTATCCAATTACTGATAAAAATTGCGGTTTCCTTTGTTAAAACATGCATTTGTTCTAGTAATATTACTAGAACAAATGCACATGTTTTAACAAAGGAAAAATATCAAAAGATATTAGTCTTGCTTGTATATACAAGCAAGACGAATATCTCCGAAATGAGGTTATAATGTATCGTAGAATTTGATGTATATTGTTGGCAATTAAATAGCAAGGATGGTGGAGACTCGTAGTAAAATAAGAAGAGTTGGGAACTCAATCGAGGTTTAGCACAAAGTCTACTACTGTAGCTGTCACCATCATCATGAGGGGAAATCAATTCTGGATTTTAACCGACTTAACCGACTTCAAAAAGGATCCACACAGGACTTACATAACATCACGCAGGTACACTCTAAAGGGGTACGCAGATGTGTACAGTTCACCCTGGTACACTCTAATTTCACTGATTATTCGGGAAATCGATTCTGGCATAACTGTGGGCATTATATTTAGATATGTACCACAACAAAAAACACACCTTTTTTACAAAAATATTCAACCGACTTTCATTAAGAAGTCGGTGTCAAAAAAGAAGAAACAAAACCAGGAACACCGAATTCCGAAATTCAAGTTATTTTTCACTTTGTAGTGTTTTTATTTGGAAGTCGGTTGTATTTTTTGTAAAAAAGTTTGTATCTAGGTACTGGAGCTTGTCAACTGGTTTCATTAGAGATTTAAGAAGTTAATATCATAATTATCTGATATTAAGATTAACCCTAATTCCCTATTTTACCAACACTATTACACACGATCAACTGCGTATTTTTTTGTTAGATACAGCTTACTGAGCTTGACAAGACACTTGTGTGACTACCAGTGAGGGCAGACTTCTCATTTTAACCCGATTCTACCCAGCACCGTAACTAAACAAGACATGCATTTTACGATTCTAATAATGGCTAGGGTGTGGTTTTGTCGGTAAACACACTTCAAAATAAATTATTCGCATAAATATAGGTTTTACTAGGTACAATTAAACGATACATCCAAACCCACTTGCCACCCATGCGGTTAACGGATCCCCGCTTATCCAAGGACACACCGATAACTAACTATGAAGGGCATTATACAGAATTGAATAACTGCAAGTTCATTGTGTAGGACAAATTGATTCAGAATCCTACGTGTTATTATACCACGGAGTAGTGAGATATGGAGTAATAATGAACGGATGTGGCTCTGAATACAATGAGCTCGCGGCTGCATGGGTTTCGTGACGGTTCACCGTCAGCTGGATAAGGGTTTCAGGTTCACGGATACAATATAATGTTAACAGTACTGTAATAGTAGTTTCTAGTTTTCTATGTCTGTGTTTGTAGAATAGAATAGGTCTTTATTTGCTTAGAATGTAGAGCTTAGTAGGCGTTTCGGCCGATGAGTTTCGCCCGATCCGGCCGAAACAGAAATTTCATTATTATTAATATTTTTGAGTGGTGTTTCGGCCTATACTTTTTTTTAAGCAAATTTTGTACAGTCAGAATGAAAAGCCTTAGGTAGGGTTATATTATTTAAGTAAAAGTCAGGCAGTTTTTGGTATGGTAATTGCAACAGTAAACATGATAAATCACAATAATCAGTCTTATATATCAATTAATAAGCGTACCAAATGGCACCAGAGGTGTTCCACGTACGGCACCTATCGATATTTTTCGCAGGTGCCATAAGTGGCATTTCACATTTGGCACCTACGGATCAGTAGGTACTAGAGTTGGGACGTTTATTTTTTTAGGATGTCAAAATCAAAAATTCGATAAAAATCAGTTGAGAGTTTAATAACATGATAAAAATATAACATCCTCTTTTGCTTCTTTAGTTACATGTTGAACATTTATACACAAACTACCAGGAGGCCAGAATCATGAAAATGTATTTGCGGGCCTAGAATCATAAGCGGTAGAGACTAACTGAGTACCAGGAGATCAGAATCTAAAATTTCCCGGTACTCTTTTTACATCTCATGATTCCAGCCTCGGTAATACTTCCTCATGATTATAATCTCCAGGTCTTTACCGGTAACGATTCCAGCCCAGCAAAAATTAAGACTTCTTCATGATTCTGGCCTCCTGGTAGTTTGGTTATAAATGCTTATAATGTTCAACATATAACTAAAAAAGAAAATGTTATATTTTTATCATGTTCTTAAACTCTCTACCGATTTTATGTTTCTGATGTTACTTTGCCTCTAAAAAAGGATTCGTCCGAAACACCACTCAAAAATATTAATAATAATGAAATTCCTGTTTCGGCCGAATCGAGCGAAAATCATTGGCCGAAACGCCTACTAAGCCGAATGTAGAGTATATTAAAATAAGTTGTTACATTATAAAATAGGATCCATGTACATTCTGCCTTAATATAGCATGCAAATGTGATACAAAGTATAGGTTATTAAAGACAAGTAATTCTGTGAAACAGGAGCCATACATATAACATTTCTTTTTAATAAGCTTGTTTTATAAATGCCCGTGCATAATAGATTCTGATATTGGGATCTCATAGCTGTACTTCGTTTTCTAGTTTCTATTAAAGTTAGTGTACTGTACCTATTACTGGTGCAGCCGTAAGTCACACTATCTTACTAATGTTAAAGATGTGAAAGTTTGGATGGATGGTAGTGTGTTTGTTATTCAAACACGTCAGAACGGCTGGACGGATCTGGATGAAATTTGGCACAGAGATATATTATAGTCTGGAATACACACAGATGCTATTTTATATATCGGTAAAATGTTCTCTTGGGATGATAAAACACTTTTCACGCGAACGAAGCCGCTGGCAGAAGCTAGTTTCTTTTTTTACCTTTGGCCAAAAAACATGTGTTCTTTCTCTCTCTTTCTATGTCACGAGTATTACAAGATTTCGAATGAAAACTGAATAAAATAAAATTAATGTTATAACATATTATGGCAATGCAAGTAAACAAGCATTCAATTATGAAAGACCTCTAAATCCGGCAATCAAATTAAGATCACAGATTCTACGGCAAACTAAACTTGTGTAACCTCTCCATTTTTACCTACTCCTTGTTCTCGTCCCACGGCTCCCGGTTCGATTGCAATTTACAAGTAGACATCGTTATAGAATCCGAAAGGATTGCTGTTTTGAGGCCTACTATCAGAACCAACATTCTGTGCAATGAAATATTACCGAGTGCCTATGACTGAACCGTAATAACGGGGATTTAGAAGTTAGTGAATTGTGGCTGAGTCCATTTATAGCCCAGTGTTTTTGATTTTATCAGTGTCAAATCGTTCGTGGTTTCAAAAGGCCCTTTTTCGAATAAATCTATTTGGTTAGGGGCACTACTAGAGGTGGTAATTGCTGCTTATCTTCTGACTACTTACTGTGATGGGCTTTTTGATAAGAATTCTACTTTAGTGAAGGGTGGACGATTTTGGCGTTGCTGTTTTGTTAACAATACAATACATCGAATACCGCTACATTTTTGTTGACGTCGTTTCGAGTCTACTCATTAAGGAAAAAACCTGTTTTGAATAGAAATTGAATCATACGGTCATCGTCTTGAATATTTTGATATACCAGGGATTCCATAAAAAGGTCCTATATTTCAAGTTTCAACCCAAGATATAGATATTTTTATAGCAGTTTCCCCAAACCAACGGCACAATGGAGGTAATGGAACTCAAATACACTTCACTAAAGGACTAAAAGTTGCGGTTTCTTTTCACTTTGACAGACCTCAATTTTCCGGCATGAAGACTGTCGCCCCAATACATTTCTGATTGCTCTCCAAACCGGTATCCCAGTTCCGTTCCCAGAGTTTCCCGTTCTAACAATATTCTTATTTAAACCCGAACATTCGCACGTTAGTAGGCCTCAAGTTCGTCGACAAGCCAAGGCCCTCGCCCACGACTTCACAGTTCTCTTGTATGTCGTTGTGTCGTATTGTCGCATTTGTTCTCGCCGACATCCGCAGATTTACGACGTCATCATAATAGCATCCCATCCCGCTTCCTCCCGACTGAAGGCGTTTACTGCCGAATGTTTAATTGTGATGTCATGGCCATTATTCACTTGACGGAAATTTCTTTGAGATAGCAGATAGACTTAGGGTCTGTAAAGGATTTCATGGGATTTAGATGAAAGTCGTCATTTCATTTTATTATGTCGATAACTTCCTTTGCTGGATATGCATACCATGGATCGTTTTAAAAGACATTTTTTATCTTCTGGACAAAGGCCTCCACCATAGTTTACCAACATTCTTTTACTTTCGGCTTCTCTGGCTAATCCAACCACTACAAGTCCAAATCGTCATCCCAGCCATGTGTGACGATCCTGCCCAGTCTTAACGCAGCCTGCAAGTGTGCGCTGCCCAGTCCCAGTTATTCATTTCCAAATTATATTTTACAATTGCTTTTGCAGTCACAACCAATACTGTATGACTCACGATGCTACTGCTTATTATCCGACCCTATAATCGTCATAACAATGTCTCCTTATCATCATCATTATCCGTACCTCGTGTACTATTAGACAGCTCATAGACACTGTGTTGAGTTGCGTTTCAAACACGCGATACACCTGTTTCATATACATTGTTTTTTGTCACAGAATAAGTGAAGGTAAATCCAAAAGCCAAAATATTTATCATTCTAAAAGAGGCAGAGAGAACAACGCACTTTATCTGGCCCAAGCATCATTAAAGCTCTACGCGTAAAGGTGAAAAGGCATAGGTCACTCTCTCAGCAAATAAGCACTGGTTACACAGACGTATTTCCCCTACATTAATTAAGAATATGTCTACCATTCGTAGATTTGTCAAATACTAGTTTGTTTAGTACACAAACAAGTTCTCTAAATAGTTAATTCCAGTTTCGTAGTAGCTCTTTTCCGTTCCATGTCATAGATAAGAAGTTTCAAGTAATTCTCGTGCAGCTGTTTCGTTTGTCTTTTGCGATAAGATTGCGTTTCGGCTTTTTAATGGAAGTAAGGTACCCGTAGTTTTGAGGACAATGGAAATTGCTAACAAAGAACGTCTGATGTCTAATAGTTTTTGCTTTGGTTTGATGGTTAGGAGATGTTCTAGGTAAGTGCTTATGATAAGCTTTTTGAAAAGAAATAGGTTGCAACGATAACAAGATAATCGCATTTCATCGGTTTATTAGTCATAGAGCTGAGACTGAAGGAAGAATATGGTGTAAATTTTAGAATTTCGATGACTAGATATTTGCCAACCTATAATTCGACCGATGGGCTATTAACATAACAAGCAGGAAATCCTTGAAATAATTACATTTTGCACTCAAATCTCGCTCAAAAACTGGCCTGGCCAGCCTACGTCTACCAGTAAATAGTTAATTAGGCCCGGCTATCGTGGCACTGAATCAAGTGGCCCATTCCGACGTGGATTGGTTTCCCAACTACTTCCACTCAGGTAGCTGGTAGGTCATTTATATATCCCAGTTTGGTAGCGGTTTGTACCTTGTTAACGTTTCCCCGCTCTATAGAAAGTTGTTTAAATATTTATTTATATTAATTACGGGGACATCTTCTGCGGATGTGAGCTGGATGCAGGAAATTGTGATTAGGATTAAAAGTATTAGTTAGATAGGTTACCAATAGTTTGCAAATTATAAATATGTCTGAGAACCGATCTATTAATTGATTATTTGAAATAAAGAACGTGTCAAACCCTATTTTAATGCAGAACTTTGACTGATTTTCAGGCTAAAGTGTTGTTTGATAATTACTAAACTCCAAATTCTTAATTCAGAAATCGGGGGATAGTAGAATAGAATAGAATCTGAGTTGAAACTTGCATGAGCAAGTGAACGTGGTGAAATGATGATAATGATATCATCATTTTCTTTTCAATTTTTTTAGGGTTTGCTCTTGACTCTAGTCTAGGTCAGAGGTGACAGAAACAGATTCGACGATGGAGTGAGCTTACCCAGAAGAAGCCTGTTCATTCTAACTTACGAATTCTAGGTTCTGAAGAGATTCGGAATTTATTTGGAGTCTGCGGACGTTCTAACTTTAAATAAGTACACGACTATTTTTTGTTTCAATATTTAATTGTTATCTATAGAAAGATGTCTACATAAATTCCAGATTACCTTTTGCGTAAAATAATTCGCATTATTTTTATTTGAATTTCTATTCAGTACCGTAACTGTGTTAATATCATTTCAGATCCTTCCAACTGATCATTCTAGTCACATTACCAATTGCCATCGGCAATTTATACGCTTTTAAAGACAACCACACACTAAGGTACCAGTTTTTTTTATCGCCAAAGTTAATTTATTCTGTAAACATGTAGTTATCTAATAAACAGTACGGTAATAACAATTACTAAGATTGTTAGATGTAGCAATTATGTTTTAGTGGCTTTCTCCGATCAGCCTCAAGTTAGATTACTCGCTGAATTCTATTAGTTAATCGGTTAATCGTAAAGTACCAGCTTGTAATGAATACGGTCATACTTTCACTCGGCTAGGAATATGGGATATATGTGCGTGAGTTAGGAAGCAGCAAGTTATGTCTTATTGTCTGACCGAAAAGGAATCTCCATTGAATGGGTGAGTTGACCCAATAGAAGTTATAGTAAGGCAATGATGTTAAATATGTCGGATCTTGTCATGATTTGTTTACTTAAAATGATACACCTTTGTTTGGTACTGGGTGGAACCTAGTGTTGCGTATGGTGTCGATAGGGTTCATTGGAGAGCGACAGTAATCGTTCGGACATGGCCGTGGCATGACACATACTGCCTAGGAACTGCTCAGTGTTTCCTTTTAAGTCCAGAGTAGTACTTAATACCATAGTGATAGTAATTGACTCTGTAACGAATTGAAACTGTGTAGAAGTTACAGGAGCTATTTTTCTAGTTTACCCCTATCCCAAATTCTGCGCCCAAGAGTATAATTCTGACATGTATGTATCTAAGTAGGTCAAATCCTATAGACCTGGATCTGACATATATATACTGAAGTAGATACGTTTTACCGGCGTCTGCGCGTACAAACACAAGCTGACCAGCTTGAGTGAACTCAGTCCGTCCTGCGTCTGGCCGTAACACGGACGTACGTTTGAACAGTATGTTTATCTCTTTCTGACAACGGGGTCCTATTATATCCCTGTGATCTTTTAACCTACTCAGTGATAGAAATAAAGTTCAAAATTCCTTAAGTCCTATGTAGGTAGGTAGCTAAAGTAAAATATCGCCATGTTTTTTTTTCTTTATAATGAGTATGTCTCTATTGGTAAAATCTCACTGTAGTAAGGTATTACTTGCAACCTCCTTTCATTTGCTGGTCTTATGGTAGTTCAGGTAAAGTAGATAAATTTGAATTACAATTTACATACTATTAAATACTTAAATAACAATAACTACCTATATATACAGTTAAATAAAAATAAAATAAAACTACGAACGCGTATAAAAGGGCAGGGGTCATAGGGCGTCAAAAAATTCGTCCACATCGCTGTCAACGTGAAAAGTGCCCAGAACGCTGGCAGCATTGCCACGTTGGATGGCAATGCCAAGGAAAAGCCCAGCCTTCTGGTCACGTGAAGAGTCGACTAGCCGTTTAAATACTCGAAGAGCACTAGGACCCCATGGACCTAATGTTAATAGTAGATAAAAGACTCGAAACTCTAAAAGTTGACACTTTACCTCAAGATATTTTGTCGTGTGTACAAGTACCTACTTATGTGTCTACTTTACTGCATTACAAAAGATATTAATATCATAATAATTATGAAAGCATTAAATTCAATTATGTGAAACTATTTAACGCACACGAGGAGCTCGTGGCTAAATAATAACAGCCGCACGGGTCGATCTTCAAGGTTAAGCAACGCTTGACGAAGTCGGTCCATGGATGGGTGACCATTACAACATACCGAGTTTCCTCCGTGCCTCGGAAAGCATGTTAAGCCGTTGGTCCCGGCTGTCATTTGAAGATCTTTGACAGTCGTTACGAGTAGTCAGAACTTCAGAAGCTTGAGATCTGACACCAGTCTAGCCAAGGGGTTCTGTGTTACCCAGTTACTGGGTTGTGGAGGTCAGGTAGGCAGTCGCTCCATGTAAAACACTGGTACTCAGCTGAATCCGGTTAGACTGGAAGCCGACCCCAATATAGTTGGGAAAAGGCTAGGCAGATTGATTGATTTAACGCACAAGTATCGCGATCTACAACTTCATATACCTATGAGCTTCTACTAAAGCTTTTGTATGAACTTTCCTGTGCGAGACCAAATAAATTTATTTCATGATCTACATTGGATTGTCATTTCACTTGCTGGTTTTGGGATGGAGAGTACGAGTTGAATATCGAACGGCTATGCTATATGCAGGTGCAGTTGCAACCACATAGTGGCTTCAACACATGAATAAAGACTCATTTAGAATTTTTAAGATCTAATCTCGGGCAAAAGGACATGAATAATACTGTAACCTTTTATAATATGTATAATGCCGTTATACAGCTCACATGTTACAAATGAAGCAATGAGCGTTGAAGTGTAGCACCATAAAATACTTCTACCACTTCAAACTTAAATTCATTTGACATTTTCACGTTCCACTGCCTTCGCTAGGGGGCCAAAGATTTATTGCGCATGTCGACCACAATTTCTCTAATTTGGTAATTGTTTTAGGGAACCCTGTTTGTAGAAGGGGAACTAATGTCATGGGATGTATGGGCCCCATTGTATGTCCTCTGTTAGTGTTAATGTGTCGGCCAAGTAATGGTGTAGCATGATAAAAAGCCATGCCGTTAGGATATTTGATTTTATCAGTTTTTCGACGTGTTTATTAACATTTGTTTCCTTTCGTTCGCTTGTTATGCATAAAACATTCGTGTCGACATTTGTGAGGCGAAAGTCTTTCTAAAAACATAAATTCTTTGTTTATTAACTGGTTTTTATGATGGATTATTATGTCTTTTCCTTGGTCAAGATTTGAATAGACTCCAGAATGGTTGATGTGGCGATGTTTAGGCAGATACATGTCCAGCAGTGAACTTCTTTTGGCTTGATTGATAATATGAATTGTAACAAGTTAACCGTATAGTTCGGACGGGGTACATTTTGGGGCTTGACAAGCATACCTCCGCTGGCTCAGCCGCGGCTCATTTTGGACCCCAGATTTACGTCATACGACATCCTAATAAATTAATAACTTAATTATTGATTAAGATACCTAACGAATCTTATGTGGGGGCTTTAATTAAAATAGTTGGATAAAAAGCTTACATGTTAGCGCAAATATTTTTTTTAGATTAAGTGCGCAAGTTTATTAATTTACATTTGTTAAAAACAAGTGTAATAATACGATAATCGCCATTTTGATGACAGTGGTGGTCGAAGCTAAAAAACATAAATATGCAGATTTTGGACACCCAAACTCCACAACAGGGGTAGTGGTTTGCTAATTGTTTAATTATTGGTCGAATTCATCCATATTTCAAAATAAATAATTAGTGGTAATGAAGTTATTTGTTAATCAAAGTCGAAGTTTCGCGCCAATCGTGTTTGTTTACATTTTTATTTTACACAAATATCACCCTTCCACATGTAAAATTGATTACAAATATGACAATTATGTCTCTAAATATAATAAACAACAAGAAGAAGCCCTGATTTTAACGTAATTAACAAACATCAGTGCAATAATACGTAAAATTCATTACCACTACTTTATTTTTGTTAAATTTCCAATTCGTCAAGTAGATTGTTTTTTTTTAATGTAATAGTTGTGTGCCAAAACGATTTTAGCAATCGATTTTATTTATGGTATCCACTCGATTAATGAGCAATTATCCCAAATCGATTCTTAAAAATTAAAATAAACCTGATTTAGGCATAAAATACAATTAGTACTTAAATTATTACTATTAATTATTTCTTAAAGTTATCTTAATAGATTTTTGGACATTATTTGACTACAACCAACTAAACAATTTTATCGAACCGTGGATAATTTCGCGCCGAATTATCTATCCCATTCAAAATTCAAATTCGGAATACGTTCGCTATTCAAAACTATTTTGTATAAAAGTAATAATGATTGAGTCTTTTAATGCTTGATAGTCTCGGAAGTATACAGAGTGCCTAGTATATTTTTATGTAAGTTTGTAACGCAAGCGTAGATAAATTTAGTTTCGGGAATATTGCAATGAGTGTCGTACTGGCCCAGTGGCTAAAGGTCTCACCTTGCCTGAGGTCATGGGTTCAAATCTGGACAAATACCAATGATTTCCATTTTCAAATTCATTAATGTACTTTCTAAGTATATTTTAGAAATCGTTGACAACGGTGAATGAAAACATCATGAAGAAACCTGGTCTTATAGTCTCAAATCGCCAACCCGCATTGAGCAAGCGTAGGGATCAATGTTCGTGCCTTCTCTGTATGAGAAGAGGCCTTTGCCTTGCAGTGAGACAGTTATAGGCTGGTATTATTATTATAATTATATATTGAATAATGAGTTGAGACTAAGGTATGGTTAGGTTTTGAATTCGGTCGAGTTTGTTGTAATGTTATGAAAATTGGTTATTCTATACATACTTTTAAAAGTTTATTTTTATTCGTTTTAAGAACATAAGTTTGGTTTGTATTTACATCTGCATTCCCCGAAAACTATTAATGTCAACCTTGTGCGTATCTTCTTGCGCGGTTTCTTTCCAAGCGAGTTATGGCATGGTTGTCAACCAACTAAGCTGAAAATCATCTAGAAGCATGAAATTTGGCAGAAAGGTTCCTCTAGTGACGTAAGTGTGCAGTAAGAAAGGATTTTTGGAAATTGCATCCCTAAAGGGGGTAAAAAGGGGTTTGAAAGTTTGTATGAAAAATCTAATTCCTTCGGCCATAATTCTTGAAACTTAGCAAAAATATTATTCTAAGAAAACAATATAGGTTGCCATTATTAGTTTTTCGAAACACCCAAATGACGATTTAGGGGATGTTGAAGTTTGTATGGAAGAATCTGATTTCTTGGGCCAATCAACATGAAAAATGGCACAAATACCAACCTAAATAAACAATAAAGGTTTTCATTATTAGTTTTTCGAAACTGCCCCCAAAAGATGATTTAGGGGGTGTTAAATTATTTTTGAAATATCGTATATTTCAAAAATAATTTAACACCCCATAAATCACATATTAAATATTTCTTTGGATAATAAATTTGAAAATTGACATAAATACCCATCCTAAGTGAACCATAAAGGTTTTCATTATTAGTTTTACTTATCTAGTCCCAAAATACGATTTTTGGGGAGTGAAAGTGCTTTGAAGAATTTTATTTCTCGGGTTAATAAATTTGAAATTTGGCACAAATACCAACCTAAGGAAACGATAAAGGTGGTCATTATACATTTTTCAAAACTAACTCAAGCTAAGAATCTTACTGGACAGGGTTTCGTTTTTGACGTGGGTTTCTAGGGGAGCACTAAGGCACGATTTTGCGGCAATTCAACCTTTAAGGAAGTAAAAAGGGTCAAAATTAGTTTGTATGTAAAATCAAATTCCTTGGGGATAAAGTTGATGATCAAAATTTACATAAAACATTTTGAAAACTCCCTCCCAGATTGGGTTTAGTTAGTTAAAGTTGTGTAGTTAAAGTTTTTTTTGAGGCAACTCACTGCGCAATCTGACTAACATAAAATGATAAATAAAAAAGAGAAGAAAGGAGTGAATAGCATATTTAGGTTGTTCAAAACTCGACCCTCAACGGGGCAAAAAGGGTTGATAAGTTTTTAGGGGAGGATTTTACTTTGTGGCGATAACCTAAAATGTATTATTGTTTAAGTCAAATAACGAATCGTCCCAATCCAATAAACCCACCAACCCCAAACCCAAATCCACGATTCCCAGTTTTTAATTGTTTTAATAATATCTTATTTTTGGTTGCCTTTACTAACTGCATATAAGAAAATCATTTATAGGATAAACGAAATCACGCGAACGAAGTCGCGGGCGGAGTGCTAGTCATACATAAACATACTCTTATTTATACTGGTCATTCTGTATAAAACCGTCTGAAATGATCAATGTAAAACTCTCTTTTATATTAAAATGTGCCCGATAAAATATTTTGAATACCGACTGCATTCCAAACTTGAATTTTGAATTCTTTTACGTTCGTCGATTTCGGCGCGAAATTAACCACGAATCCTATTTTTTTTCAATTTACTGTTCTGATAACATTATGAAAGCATTTATGTATAGTTATTACTATATATTATTACTATAAGTTGTTATTTTATTTTGTGCCTATAAACTAATTTTAATTTTAAAACAATACATTTTTGAAAATCACTCATTTATTTAAATTAATAATTTTAAATAATCGAAATACACTTAATCGATTAGGCTGAATGCAATTTTAATCGATTATGAGACGCGTGAATGGACAGCAAAAAAAAAAACAACACCAAAGAAATGTCATGTTGCAAGGTTGCATCAAAATTTTAAGCAATTTTTTTCCAGATTTTGGCTTGTTTTTTTTATGAATTTTTGTATGACAAATTAGGAACATAAGGACGCAAATAAAATGAGTATATCTTTGTGTTGTCCTTTTGCATCTTTTCAGCAACGGAAAAGGTTGTTTATGTACATATTTTGAGCAAATCTAAATTGTCTACCGTTTGGAAAGGTGTAGTAATTCGTATTTTGTACACATTTTGCAGTAGACTGACGTGGTTTAACCGACCGCAACATGTAAATAAAGACATTTTTTACAAATTTACTATGTAAAATAGCTGCGTAAACTTATTTTTCTGAATAAATTCTAATGTTGAAAGTTCAAGTAAATTCCTGAATTTCATGTCGTAATTTGCAACAACCTGTCGACTCAGCTGGTGTGTCATGTGTCAAAATCTTGTCGAGCAGAGTGGTTAACCACTCTGCTCGACAAGAGTGGTTAAATAAGTTTACGCAGCTATCTTACACAGTAAATTTGAAAAAAATATCTTTATTTACATGTTGCGCTCGGTTAAACCGCGTCAGTCTACTGCAAAATGTGTACAAAATACGAATTACTACACCTTTCCAAACGGTAGACAATTTAGATTTGCTCAAAATATGTACATAAACAACCTTTTCCCTTGCTGAAAAGATGCAAAAGGACAACACAAAGATATACTCATTTTATTTGCGTCCTTATGTTCCTAATTTGTCATACAAAAATTCATAAAAAAACAAGCCAAAATCTGGAAAAAAATTGCTTAAAATTTTGATGCAACCTTGCAACATGACATTTCTTTGGTGTTGTTTTTTTTTTTGCTGTCCATTCACGCGTCTCATAATCGATTAAAACTGCATTCAGCCTAATCGATTAAGTGTATTTCGATTATTTAAAATTATTCATTTAAATAAAAAAGTGATTTTCAAAAATGTATTGTTTTAAAATTAAGATTAGTTTATAGGCACAAAATGAAATAACAACTTATAGTAATAATATATAGTAATAACTATACATAAATGCTTTCATAATGTTATCAGAAGAGTAAATTGAAAAAAAAATAGGATTCGTGGCTAATTTCGCGCCGAATTCGCCGAACGTAAAAGAATTCAAAATTCAAATTTGGAATGCAGTCGGTATTCAAAATATTTTATCGGGCACATTTTAGTATAAAAGAGAGTTTTACATTGATCATTTCAGACGGTTTTATACAGAATGACCAGTATAAATATGAGTATGTTTATGTATGACTAGCACTCCGCCCGCGACTATGTTCGCGTGATTTCGTTTATCCTATAAATGATTTTCTTATATGCAGTTAGTAAAGGCAACCAAAAATAAGATATTATTAAAACTATTAAAAACTGGGTATCGTGGATTTGGGTTTGGGGTTGGTGGGTTTATTGGTTTGGGACGATTCGTTATTTGACTTAAACAATAATACATTTTAGGTTATCGCCACAAAGTAAAATCCTCCCCTAAAAACTTACCAACCCTTTTTGCCCCGTTGAGGGTCTAGTTTTGAACAACCTAAATATGCTATTCACTCCTTTCTTCTCTTTTTACCCGACTGCCGAAGGAGGGTAATGTGTTTATCAGTTTATGTATGTATGTATGTATGTTTGTTCCTATGTGGCGTTCTAGAGACCAAACGCGTTGGCCGATTTTGATGATTCATACGTCAATCGATTCGTCTTAACCCCGCGAGTGTCACTGGCTACATTAAAATTGGAAAATAGAAAAACGGCAGATTTTGGGCGCCATATTGCGGAGGACTATTTTTTTTTCTTCCAAACCCATCGTGTGGGGTATCAAAATAAAGGGCTTTAAGAGGTGATTTCGAAAATATAAAATACATATGTTTAAATGTACCTAAATCTTAAAAACAGATAACTAAAAAGTTATAAATAAAAAAAGTTAATTAAACTTAAACAAGGAGAAAATCATGCTGTGCAGTCGGAGCATACATCTGGTTTTCGTCAGCTAGCTCGCGAATATGTATCCTCCGACTGCACAGCAAGATTTTCTCCTTGTTTAAGTCTTTTTAGTCGCTTTTAAAGCAGTCGGGTTTGAAATTTTGATCATCAACTTTATCCCCAAAGAATTTGATTTTACATACAAACTAATTTTTACCCTTTTCACTTCCTTTAAGGTTGAATTGCCGCAAAATCGTGCCTTAGCGCTTCCCCAGAAAACCACGTCAAAAACGAAACCCTGTCCAGTAAGATTCTTAGCTTGAGTTAGTTTCGAAAAATGTATAATGACCACCTTTATTGTTTCCTTAGGTTGGTATTTGTGCCAAATTTCAAATTTATTAACCCGGGAAATAAAATTCTTCAAAGCACTTTAACTCCCCAAAAATCGTATTTTGGGACTAGATAAGTAAAACTAATAATGAAAACCTTTATGGTTCACTTAGAATGGGTATTTATGTAAATTTTCAAATTTATTAACCAAAGAAATATTTAATATGTGATTTATGGGGTGTTAAATTATTTTTTAAATATACGATATTTCAAAAATAATTTAACACCCCCTAAATTATCTTTTGGGGGTAGTTTCGAAAAACTAATAATGAAATCCTTTATTGTTTATTTAGGTTGGTATTTGTGCCAAGTTTCATGTTGATTGACCGAAGCAATCAGATTCTTCCATACAAACTTCAACATCCCCTAAATCGTCATTTGGGAGTTTCGAAAAACTAATAATGGCAACCTATATTGTTTACTTAGAATAAGAATTATGGCCGAAGGAATTAGATTTTTCATACAAACTTTCAAACCCCTTTTTACCCCCTTAGGGATGCAATTTCCAAAAATCCTTTCTTACTGCACAATTACGTCACTTGAGGAACGTTTCTGCCAAATTTCATGCTTCTAGATGATTTTCAGCTTAGTTGGTTGACAACCATGCCATAACTCGCTTGGAAAGGAACCGCGCAAGAAGATACGCACAAGGTTATTGATATGAATAGTTTTCGGGGAATGCAGATGTAAATACAAACCAAACTTATGTTCTTAAAATGAATAAAAATAACATTTTAAAAGTATGTATAGAATAACCAATTTTCATAACATTACAAAAAACTCGACCGAATTTAAAACCTAACCATACCATACTCTCAACTCATTATTCAATATATAATTATAATAATAATACCAGCCTATAATTGTCCCACTGCAAGGCAAAGGCCTATACAGAGAAGGCACGAACATTCATCACTACGCTTGCTCAATGCGGGTTGGCGATTTGAGACTATAAGACCAGGTTTCTTCATGATGTTTTCATTCACCGTTGTCAACGATTTCTAAAATATACTTAGAAAGTACATTAATGAATTTGAAAATGGAAATCATTGGTATTTGTCCAGATTTGAACCCATGACCTCAGGCAAGGCGAGGCCTTTAGCCACTGGGCCAGTACGACACTCATTGCAATATAACGAATAATCACAAAATCGTTGGTTCCCCGAAACTAAATTTATCTACACTTGCGTTACAAACTTACATAAAAATATACTAGGCACTCTGTATACTTCTGAGACTATGAAACATAAAGACTCAATCATTATTATTTTTATACAAAATAGTTTTGAATAGCGAACGCATTCCGAATTTGAATTTTGAATCGGATAGATAATTCGGCGCGAAATTATCCACGGTTCGATGAAATTGTTTAGTTGGTTGTAGTCAAATAATGTCCAAAAATCTATTAAGATTACTTTTAGAAATAATTAATAGTAATAATTTAAGTACTAATTGTATTTTATGCCTAAAACAGGATTTTTCTATTTTTTAAGAATCGATTTGGGATAATCGCTCATTAATCGAGTGGATTGCATAAATAAAATCGATTGCTAAAATCGTTTTGCCACACAACTATTACATTAAAAAAAAACAATCTACTTGACGAATTGGAAATTTAACAAAAATAAAGTAGTGGTAATGAATTTTACGTATTATTGGACTGGTGTTTGTTAATTACGTTAAAATCAGGGCTTCTTCTTGTTGTTTATTATATTTAGAGACATAATTGTCATATTTGTAATCAATTTTACATGTGGAAGGGTGATATTTGTGTAAAATAAAAATGTAAACAAACACGATTGGCGCCTAACTTCGACTTTGAATAACAAATAACTTCATTACCACTAATTATTTATTTTGAAATATGGATGAATTCGACCAATAATTAAACAATTAGCAAACCTTTACCCCTGTCGTGGAGTTTGGGTGTCCAAAATCTGCATTTTTATGTTTTTTAGCTTCGACCACCACTGTCATCAAAATGGCGATTATCGTATGATTACACTTGTTTTTAACAAATGTAAATTAATAAACTTGCGCACTTAATCTAAAAAAAATATTTGCGCTAACATGTAAGCTTTTTATCCAACTATTTGAATTAAAGCCCCCACATAAGATTCGTTAGGTACCTTAATCAATAATTAAGTAATTAATTAGGATGTCGTATGACGTAAATCTGGGGTCCAAAATGAGCCGCGGCTGAGCCAGCGGAGGTATGCTTGTCAAGCCCCAAAATGTACCCCGTCCGAACTATACGGTTAAATCACTGACGCTGCCGGTAGCATTATTTTTAGTGTGGGCTTTATATTTTCAATGTCCAAGTGTAGCCAAAATCAAAGTCAAATATGTTTATTCAACTAGACCTTATTGGTCTAGTTGAATAAACATATTTGACACACGGCACACGGCACATTAGAAGGGCAAAAAAAAAAAATCTACAGTGCATTCGGAAAAGTAGCTTGTTATGGAAAAGAACGCACAAGAAACTCCATAAGAACGCTCAAGAAACTCCATGCAAACACCATAAGATATTTAAGACTGTTATGTTTTGCACTTTCTATGCTAATAAATATTTTAATAAGCCATCAGTTTACGTCGTAAGAATATTCCATTTTGAATGTCTACCATTTTTAAAATTGTTTGTAATAAATATTTTCACTCAGTTCAGTCAATGGATTTTTTTACGATCGTTTATCAATATAAACTGTTCGCTTTCCGTTTTAAATTGCACTAGTGTGTATAAGTATTTAGTTCGCTGATTGTTTGTTTCGATGCCATAACATCCGGCTAGTGGCTACCGTCACGGTTATAGAACTTCTATGAATCCATTCATAATTGTTCATTCAGTTCGGTTACATCAATTGGAAACTAGAAGCACGTGCCTTAATAAGTTTCGGTGGGGAATTATTATTATACAATTATATTATATTATTAGTAATAGATTCGTGTTGACCACTATTTCATCCGATAGAGTGATAATAAGTTTGAGAAATTAATTCATAGCGGTCAAAAAAGTTGCAGGGGAGAGATTGGGTCGGGGTCGTTGTGGAAAGCTTTAGAAATAGTAGTACCTAATATGTAGGTTCCTCCTAATGGAAATAATTAATATTGTTTCTTACTCCTTCGTTATTCTTTTCTGATTAATTTCGTTGCAGGATCCAACTGATCGAATCGTTTCTCCGGGACTCGTCAAGTTTCGGCACTTTTGTGGTGGTCGCCACTTTTTGGCTTTCTGTCTGTCAAGAGTTGGAAGTGGTTGGAAGTAGTGAAACGGGCTTGATAGAAAAATAATAGTTATCTGTGCATTGCTGAATATTGAATGATTATTAATAATACATTTACTTATAAATGTTAAGCCAAATTGAAATAGATTTATAGTCTCAGGCACGCAAAGCAATAAATCACTCCCACGGATTGACAAAAATGAATTAATCTAGCTCAACAGCATCAGTTAGAGCTAAGCACTATTCAACAGAAGTTAATCACACCGTGCAATTAAGCAATTGCTTAACACACGACGATATCAAGCAAAGCAACTAAAGCTAGGAAAACGCAGTGTTTGTAAGTAATATCCTGCCGCATTCACCTCATTCCCAAGAGCAATCTTTTAGCAAATAGAAATGTCAGCCAGTGGTACAATTAACGTTTAAATCTTATGCCCAATTAGCTGTCTGTTATTTTGTCACGAGTCACATTTTGCAATTATCATTACGGCACGACACAGCGGCGACGTGTAGCGCACAACAGTCGCAACTTTATAGAGGGTCTTCAGATGTTTCGTGCGATGTTTAACCAGCTAAGCGAACCTCAGGACTTGTAGCCAAGTTGACAATCTACAATCGATAACGCTACTAGAAAACGAATTAATGTATGGATATGATACATCTGAACGTTAAGTCACGTGGCCAGACCATACAAAATATAAAAATAGAAGGCGTTAACGATTGTAGAAAGAGATTCCATACGAAACCTTTGTAACTTGGCTAGGGGGCAGGTATCAGTTCGTTGTTTTAGCCTCATCATCATTACCATGATATCAGTCTGGAATCACTCACCGTTGGGTAGAATCCTCTCCTTTCTTTTGTCATATTTCCCGTTACCGTGCGCCCCTCATACAGGTGTTTCTTGCAACTTGTTTTTGCCTAATCAAGCAAGGCTTGAATTTCTAGTTCCATCACTTGTATCTTTACATACTCGATGTTGACAGCCATTATCCAATCTTTATTTTCAAAAATGTTTTAATACTCATTAGAAAATATGTTCCACTCTGAGGTTTGAATTCTATTAGTGCCGCAACCATGGGCTTGTTTAACTGGTTTACCGGCAATGTTAGGTGTGGCGTGATAGTTATGATGATTATCTGTGACTGCTCTCATAGAAAATCGCACGGCCGGAAGGCTATTATGTGTCGAGGCCTTAATAGAAGTGCATTCGCGACGCACTGTCTGCGGTTTTCGTTCGAATGCACTGACCTCGTTTATGTTGGCATTTTATCATTACGTAGCTTGAAATACAAGTATATCTGCATGCCCGACATTTTACTGTGTGGTCTGGGTTTTTGACGGAGCTAAATTGTTTATTTTTTAGGTTTTGTTGAAATGAAAGTCTGGCAAGAAAGCTAGGAGAACTGTAGGTAGGGAGTTATTAGAGCATTTGTATTATTTTTTGTTCAAGTGAGATGTATCTAAGGCATGAGGCTCAAGAGGACTGACAATAGGCTTTTCAGGATGCGTTCGTTTAACAAGAATGATGGTTACGGCAGTAATTTTTGTCTTATCGTCCTTTGCAATGTGGTCCTTTTGGAGAAATATTTAGCAATATCTTCAGTATCATAATTAAGTATTTTGGATCAAAATGATCTGTGTTTATGTCAATCAGCAAATAAGTAATGCATGATGTGGTTACCTGTAAGAAATTA
The DNA here is from genome assembly GCA_945859665.1 of Anorthoa munda. NCBI lineage: Eukaryota > Metazoa > Arthropoda > Insecta > Lepidoptera > Noctuidae > Anorthoa > Anorthoa munda. Next base: position 10,235,612 of record OX243900.1, on the reverse strand, counting down.
GTACACTAGACTAGTATAGTGGATGTATCTCATATCTTTGTATCAGTATATTCAATTGTTGGTGAGCAAAGCAAATAATAAAAATGAAGCAGATGCAATGGTTAATAATTTAATAGTGTCTTAGAATTGTCTATTAAAGCCCGCTCCTATTTAGTTGTATAGACATATATCAGCTACTTTTACTAGGCGTGGTCATGGCTAGATTTATAGGCAGACAAATCGAACATATGTGTACTTTTGTCGTATTCGGTGCCAAATGTCATGCGGTTATCGACACTTCGACATTAGTAAATTTGGAGTCACGTGAAATGCGAGTGTAGGAACTATTGGCACTGGGAACTAAATCCGGTTGTTAACTCTAGTTTATGGCTATATAAAAAACTGGGAACTGTATAAATACTAAAAAACCACTAATTTGTAGGCATATACTACTTTATAATTATTGTACCTATTGAATTTAATATTAAATATATTATAATATTGTATTATTATTATTATTTTTTTTATTTAATCCAATATGTTACACTTTTATTAACACATATTTTTTTTATATACCTGCCAAACTGCAAAGCAATTTGTCGGCAGTAAGTTCTCGTGGATGACTAATCTTTGTTTGGTAAAACTAGAGATAAAACTATGACTAAAACCATGGCTCTGCTGGCACACACTCCATATGTGTATACAGAGTAGTTACCCACACAACCATAGATTCCACAAGCACAGCTACTACACTCAGCGGCATCAGCCAACGAACGTCACGATACCACCCCATAATACCTATGCCCTATTAGATGTTATAATTTATTGAATAATATATCAAAGTTATTTGTTTGAATTGTAGTAGGTATTTGTTTAAATGATTAGGTAGTTTATAAATAATTAATATATTTTTTCCTATATTTTATCTGTAAATCATAATTTCCTTAAGTTATAAATGTTGGAATCTCGGAGGTGGGCGCTAAAGGCTACAACACAATTTCACACTAATATAGCTTTTAACTAACACTAATACTTTGTTATCATGTTTGATGTTCCAATATAATATTTTAATTGGTTTGATTTAATAGTTGGCGGGTAATAGATAACCTGGTGAGAGTGGTGGAAGTCCGCTGGATGCGAGACGCACGGGACCGGTCAATGTTGCGCCTGGGGGAGATCTATGTCCAGCAGTGGACGTCTTTCGACTGGTATGATGTTGACGGGTAGTCAGAAGACAGAAAATCTGACCCAAATCTTGCAATTCCGAGTTATTTAGTTGTAGAAGTCTCATAGGCAGTCGCTCCACGCAGATATATGCATCTGATCATACTCTGATTTTTAATTTCGTAGACTAAACTGACATTTGGGGGGTTGTCACTTTATCAGTACATAAAAATAGTGTCGTATCCTGACTATACTGAGTGATCGAAAGTTGATAGAAAATGGAACTATTTGACGGCAAAAAAAACATTTTTTAAGTAACTAGCGGCAGTTATTTAGTTTTTACTCATTTGTGTCAGACTTCATTTTATCGACCGCATTTTTTTTTAATAATCTATGGGCTCGCGTTTGACCACTATCTCGCCTGATGTTAAGCGATGGTGCTTACCTAGAAGAAACCTATTCACTCTTGACTTGACCCCAAGGTTGTAACTATCAGGGAACAAAGACTCCGGAAGGGAGTTCCACTCCTTAGCTGTGCGCACAATGAAATTATTAGCAAAACACTATGTGCGTAAGGGAGGGTTGTCCACCATGTACCGATGGCGCATGGCCGTACGTCTTGTAGTCTGATGATGGAAAGGGCTAGGCGGAATCAAATTGTGCAGTTCCGTCGCACATGCACTCCCCGAAATATAATCGATAAAAACCGACAGGCTGGCAACTCGGCGTCGATGTTCGAGGCTCTGGAGCTTTGAGGCGACTAGTGCATCGTTGCCAATAAGACTTTTGGCCCGTCTGTCAATCGACTCAAGTGCATCAAGCTGCCGATCCATCCTAGAAGTGAGAGCTACTCCATGAATGACCGAACTTGCGCTTTATACAAGTTGAGCAGCTGTTCAGGCGAGAAGTACCGTCTCACCTTTGCCCCCAACTTTTTTGCAGCTAACTGAGTTTTCGCCTCAATGAATGTACCGGAGTTGAGGGTCGATGTCAATTTATTTTATTGCTCATTTCATATTAAAAAAAAAAGTTTATGTACTGTGTATGAATACTGTTATATTTAAATATATTACGTTTATATTCATAAACATTTATTTACACCAATTAGTAAAATTAAATTGAGGAGTCATGTCACATCGATTCGATGAATCATTTATGATTGAGCCTTAAACTATGCCCCGCGCTTGCAACATTTAAAAAAAATAAGGTCATTGGCAGCTGTCAGTTTTGTCAGTCAGTGTGGAACCAGACCCCAACATAGTCGAGCAAAAGCTAGGCATATTAGTTGATGTAATTATGTTCATACATACGTAAACTCTTATATTGTGGAGGGGCCGAGAAATAACTCGGACATTTCGACACATTGGGATCTATTGTGGTCCCCTAGATAACCTACTTCTCCCTCTGGTCCTCTGGTCTTGGATATCCTACCCTTAGGAGACTCATTCGCTTACTAGCCAGAACGCATGTGCACAGAAGGTGCTCCATGCGTTCCGTATGTTCGCCGCACAACCTGCACATGGGTGCCATGGTAAGACCCATCTTCATGAGCTACGTAAACTCATGCCTTTTCTCATGGAGCTAAGCAGAAACTATAAAATGCCACATGCTATTCAATCCTCATTTTGCTTCGATTAAGTTCATACAGTTGCACCCTAATTACGTATCTGTTTTAACAGCACGGAGCACACTCCTGTCCTTTCATTTTCGTAACTCAACAATATTCATTGCGTGTTTTACGCTGTCGAGTAGATGGATTTTTGAACATACGAGTATGAAGCAATGTATGCAAGGGAAACAATCCGTACCCTACTCTTTGAACTTACAGAATTCGGGTGCTGATTATGTACGCCGGTTGTGAGTTGAGTACTACGGCCCTTTCTAAGAGATGTGTAACTTTTTATAGTACAATAAAGTATATTTTATTCTGTTCTGAAGACCTATGGCCTACGTTCAATGAACATAAGGTATGCATTTTATTCACACTTATGAACTATCTCTAAACATGTCTTCATTTTATAGTTCGAAGTAAATGCGTCAAGAACTCATTACCAATGATTTATATTAGTGTTTCGTGAATACAGTTACATAGGTACTTATGTGCATAAAATACATATTCAAAGCATTACGACATTGTCTTGAATAAATTATTGTTACTCATCGCTTTTCAATCAACAAAGTGAATTGCTGCATTTGCTTATATTTTATTTTATGTAGCGACAGCTATTGTTTAAGTACATAATAATTTTGTAACAAAAACGTAAGTTATTATAGATAAGTTATTTGTTGCAAGAATGAAACAGTAATGACCTGCTTACCTATTTTTAAAGAGGAAATAAATAATAATACCTGGTAATAAAAAAATCAGTTAATTAAAAAACCCGACTGCTTAAGAAGCGAATTAAAAAGACGTAAACAAGAAGAAAATCATGCTGTGCAGTCGGAGGATATATATTCGCGAGCTGGCTGACCAAACCAGATGTATCCTCCGACTGCACAGCATGATTTTCTTCTTGTTTACGTCTTTTTAATTAAAATTCTATTATTTGAATTAGGTACATTTAAACGTATAAGTGTTTTATATTTTTTAAATCTCCTCTTATAACCACACACATCATCATCTTCATTTTGATACCACACACGATGAGATACGAAGAAAAAAAAATTGGGTCCCCACAATATTTTATGGCGCCCAAGATCCGCCATTTTTCTATTTGCCAATTTTAATGTAGCCAGTGGCACTCGCAAGTTTAAGACAAATTGATTGACGTCAGAAGCATCAAAATCGGCCAATGTGTTTTTTCTCTAGAACGCCACATAGGAACAAACAACACACATACATAGACTGATAAACACCTCATTCTGCAGTCGGGTAAAAATGTTTCGGCTTCATTCCACTGCAGGAAAAGAAAAAAAAATCCTCCCTTCCCTTTCCCTTACCGTAAGTGGAAACGGAGGCACCCCGTTCCTATTTTCGCTCAATCCAAATCCAAAATTTGGTAGAGAATGCCCTGCTGCATTAAGTCTGCCGATGTATCACCATTGTACATGCAGTTTAAATAAATATATAATAAATGTAATCACATCCTAAACCAATAGCAATATGGACACATTAAATCTATTATAGGACTCAAGGTATTATAGGACTGACCCTACCGCGATATTGCTATACCTTTTTAGGTTTGTGGAACCCACAAAGTATCCGACACGCGGCAAACGTATGACCCAGTCCCTTTTGGTCTTGGCTGCTTTTTGTGTCACATCGGCAATAAATGCGTGTAATGGAGTGCAGTATCGTGTACCAAAAGCAAATAAATTGGTAAAAATACTTCCCACCGCACTATTCCCAAACCACTGCAACTCGTGAAAGCCAGAATCAACAGTGGCGACCACCAGGAAAGCGCCGAGGCAAAGAAGCTCGACGAAGTCCCGGCGAATGAATTTAACTGTCTTGGATCCAGCAACGAAATTAATCAGAAAATAATAATGGAGGAGTAGGAAAAAATACAAATTGCCACTTCCCTCCATACCAAGCAGGAGGCACAAAGGGTCATTTACAATAGGGATAAACCCAGTTGTCTAGCACCACGGATAAAAATTAGCATTAATATTAATGTGTCCTAACATTGTGAGCTGTTATATTTGATTGCAATAATAGGTATGGCAAAAACGCTTGAACGCACGGAAATTTGTTCTAGTTTCCACAAGGTCCGTATAGTTAACAATTCCTGATGCAGCCTGTACATTATTCAACATAATATTGCGAAGATATCATTCTGCCAAAGAATACAATACCATATGACATGATGTGCATAAATACCTATTCATAAAGATAATTGAGTTAAGTACGCAATTCTACGTCTAAGATCCTTAAATTAAACGAACTCCTTCCTAACTGACAGTTGTCCCGTCCTACGCTGTGCCCTATTATCAAGATGTATGTCACCGTAGGTCAAGACGTTTTGGTCAAGGTCACAAGGAAGTGAGGCGTCCTAGCGCGGATAAAAGGACCATTACGTATTAATAGATACATATTTAGGAAGAATTACAGTGAATTGAGTTATAGGTAGGTATGCGGCATAAAGTGGAAAGTCCCGAAACCGAAAACGAGAAGGACGGATGTTCCAATTTCCAGTCAGTGTCCGATGGTATACTTCTCGCCAAACTTCTTGGCCGCACTGAAGTTGGCCACAATGGCTGCGCAGTATTAAATCTCATACAAAAAAAGGTTAAACAAAAAATAGAAAACCCGACTGCTTAAGAAGCGAACTAAAAAGACGTGAAAAAGAAGAAAATCATGCTGTGCTATCGAAGGATACAATATTCGCGAGCTGGCTGACCAAAACCAGAAAATTTTTTGAATTAACTTTTTTATATATACCGTTTATAATTTTTTTCCGAATTAGGTACATTTAAACATATAAGTTTTATATATTTTTGAAATCAACTCTTAAAACCCTTTATTTTGTTATGCAACACGACGCGACGGGATTGGAAGTAAAAAAAATTGGCCCTCACAATATGGCGTCCAAAAGCCGTCATTTTTCGATTTTCCAATTTTAATGTAGGCATTCAAGGTTAAGACGAATTGATTGACGTAAGATTCATCAAAATCGGCCTACGCGTTTGGTCTCTAGAACGCCACATATATAGGAACAAGCATACATACATAGACTGATAAACACATTACCCTTCTTCGGCAGTCGGGTAAAAAAAGCACTGATCCGTGCCTTGCGCATCGGAAAGCCAACTTCAAGTTGAGAAAGTTGTGAAGTTTCGCAAGAATCAAAAACATAAATGTGAAAAAGGGAGCCAAGTTTAATACTAAGAATATGCTCGGTTGTTGACTACGCCGGCAAAAGAATTGAGATCTAAATGGGTGCCAAGTTCTGTATCCTGAAATTTATTAACAAGAACATAAAACATTCCAAAATAAATTTAAAACACAATTTCTTGCTTTTACTGCTACAACAATATTTGCTATTTTAAAATATAACTTCTTATATATTTTTTTTTATTTGTTGTAGGCTCGCGTTTGACCACTATCTCGCCTGATGTTAAGTGATGATGTGGTCGAAGGTGAAGCACGCTTGCCTAGAACAGTAAAAAGTAACCAGTATATTTGAAAAGTCAAATTATTTTCAGCAGATAACTTAGTATAAATTGTAGCTCAAGAATTGACTTGGCTAGGTTGATTTTTAGGGTTCCGTACCCAAAGGGTAAAAACGGGACCCTATTACTAAGACTCCACGATCCGTCTGTCTATCTGTCTGTCTGTCTTTCTCTCCGTCTGTCACCAGACTGTATCTCATGAACCGTGATAGCTAGACAGTTGAAATTTTCACAGATGATGTATTTCTGCTACCGTTATAACAAAAAATACTAAAAAACAGAATAAAATAAATATTTAAATGGGGCTCCCATACAACAAACGTGATTTTTTTTCCGTCTTTTGCGATAGTGGTACGGAAACCTTCGTGCGCGAGTCGAACTCGCACTTGGTCAGTTTTTTGGACGTTAATATCTAAATAAGCGTTTGAGCTATATTTATGAAATTTTGGTTCATCTTAGGGATTTTAATACATAAACCAAATTGCATGTGTTTATGTTAAACAGATTTTGAGTTATGAAGATGACAAAAGTGGCTCCAAATGGTTCATGTACACAAAGCTGCTGCGTCGCCAGTTCCTTTTTTGCTTGAACTTGGCTTGACACGCTGCCGCGTCTCTAGATTGTCGGGCTGTTGTAATTATGTTCAAATCCCTCAGAAAAGTTTAATTGTGAGATGTAGGATTTGTGTGTCGTCAGATCTCAGTTTAGTTCGTATGTGGCGGTATAGATACCGCTACAGTCTCGTAAGTCAAGACGTTTTGGTCAAGGTCACGAGGAAGTGAAGCATCCCAGCGTGGATAAAACGATCATACGTTACGTACTATTAATAGAGACCTACTTAGATGTGTCGCAGGTTCCACCTGGATGGTAATAACAACACTGTAACAGTATGGATTCCATCCTTCCTTATAGAAGTAACACTGTCGCAAAATTTGATGAAAATTGGTTCAAACGAATATACAATGGCCAAGTCATGCCTTGTCTACTAATATTGCATATTGTAAGGTTTATCAAAGTCAATGAAGAACCTTTTTTGATATTTATAGTTCTCGCCAAACTTCTTGGCCGCCCTGAAGTTGACTACAATGGCTGCGCATTAGTAAATCTCATACAAAAACAGCAACGTTTCGTGCCTCGCGCATGCGGTGAACCAACTTCAGGGCGGCCAAGAAGTTTGGCGAGGACTATAACTAGTGTCTGTTTACGATTATTTTATTTAGTACATTTTTAGTGTAGTTTATCATAGTTTTAGATGTTGTTGAGCTATTCGCTGTGTGAAGTGCATTGATTATTGCTCGTTCGTTCTCTGTTTGAGAAGAGGCCTCAAAGTAGGCAGTTACAGGTTGGTAACATCCTTCTTACTAATATTATAAAAGAGAAAGTTTGTGAGGATGGACTGATTGATATATTTATGTTTGTTTGTTTTATGAAAAAACTACTGATTGAATTTTGATGATACGTTACACCAATATCAATACCTACATCAAAATAACACAAAGATAAAAGTACTAATTCCACGCGGGCGGAGTCGCGGGCGTCAGTTAATTTTATTAATACGTCAGGAATGCCATAAAACAATGATGATATAAGAACAAACGGCGTGTATCACCACAAAGTCCCACAAAATTCACACGTAAGACGGTCTTTGTCAGAGGACGGTCCACTTGATTGAAGTAGGCCACTCGTTTGCAAGTAATTTTGTCGCAGTGAGGCAGATTATCCTGTTGCAGCCATCTCCATTATCTGGCAAATGCGACCAATGTCGCTGTTATCGTGCAATGACTTGCCGTTAAAACAACTGGCTTGTTGTTGTTGCTTTCAATGACGAGGGGTCATATGATTGGCATTACATACACGCCTATATTTCTCGTAGTGGATATCTGCTTAAGGGCCGTCCACCGCTTTAGTGTCATGAAACAGTTACTTTCTAAAGCATACTCTAACGGCTAGGTTAAAAGGTTTGTAAAAAATATATATTTATTATTGTTTCATGTACATTATTTTTGAAACAAGGATTTTTCGTGTAACTAATAGATTAGCTTTTAAAAAAAATTAACGACACGATATTTTGTCGCAATTTTTGGATACTCCTCCAAAACGTCTTGGATGTTTAAAAATATTTTTACACAGAAAAATTTATGGCTGGAATTTCTTCATAACTGAAATAGCATTATGTAAATCAAATAATATTTGCAAACAAAACAGTTCAAAAGAAGGTTCATTATTGATATTTTGGCTCCGAGCGGGCGCACGGCCAGTACTGCGTTAACATTAGGGCGTATATGTCGCCTTAAGCAGGGTTTAACACTTCGAGAAATATAGGTTCGTGATAGTAGCTTTTCGCGATTGATTCCTTCTTATGTTCTGTGTGTCACAATGTGCAATTGTTGGTATGATTTTCCTGTTGCATTCTCTTTAATTTTCAATCAGGGTATTCCCAAAATAATTAACTTATTTATATTTTGTATTTGTGGACAGCCAAAACATTATTGAACTAACAGAAGTGTTTAAGTTTTTATAATATTACATATTATTAAATAATAACATTATTATTATATTATTGTTTAATATTATTGTAATTGATATCTGCTTATGGTAAGCGATGATGTAAAGTCGACGTTAGTGCACGCTTGCCTTGATATATCCATTTCTCTCTCACTTAAACACACCCAGGTTTACTTTTTAACCGACTGTAGATTTATTTGCGCGTAAATTAAGAAATTTGAAGATATAGAATGCAATTCTTCGAAGTAAATCGCCCGCCGCGCCGTGATATTTCTTGAACTAGCAAAGTCATGCAGACAAAAATATTAAAGTTAAACTAAGTTATTTTTTTCCTTCTACAATCTTAGCAGGGGCTGCGGACGCCTATAATTATCTGTAACCACGTCACTCAACTGATTTTGGTAAAATTTTGCTCAATTTGCCTCATTGCCATTCGCCAAACCTGCAATGACTAGGTATATTATATTTTTTATTTAAAATGATAGCAATTGCCTACTATGATAAATGATTTATTTCTGTAGGTTGGTTTGTACAAACACTTTTACATGTCGATCATATTTTTTTAAACTAGATGAGGCCGGTGTTTCCTGTCTGACTACTCTGAGAAGAAAGGCCGAAACAAACTCAGAGGTCACAGTCTCTTTTAAAGTCCAGACAAAATCTTGGTTAGATCATGTGAAGACCATGTAAACTGATGTCTGAAATGGTCTTTTGAGGAAAGAACCAGCCAGATTGAGTGGACCTGTCCAGTCAGTGCACGCATTTGTAATTTAATAACCGTGCAGCTCAACTCAAAATTTAAGGAGCTCAACGAATTGACGAACAATACCAAAGAAAGGATATTCGGGTAGGCTGCATAAATACTCAAACTGCCAGACCATTATTAAAAACTAACTAAGATAAATTAAAATAAAAAAAAGAATGATCCACATAGTCTTCACATTCACAATAATTAAAATAAAATAATATAATACTTTAAAAAGTAAATATTCTTGTCATAACAAGAAAATAAAAAAAATAAAAATTTAAAGATCTAAATTCACGGTGCAAAATAAAAATAAAAACTAAATTAATTGGAGCAGCTCAATCCCAAGCCTTTTTGTTCTCAACGTAATTTAATATATAACGTTTTTTTAAAATTTATGTGTAACTGCAATAATATGGAAGTTGAAAAACGGTAAAATTTAAATTTTATTTATTTATTTGCCCCTGCAGAGATTTTTATCAGATCTATGTCTTATCTTGACAACCTGGACTTGTAGGCAACTTCAGGTTACTTAAGTTACATAGATTGTTAAGCCATGCGCGCTGGACAAACATACTGGTTACACTTTGTAGTTACGAAATTTTAATTCACGTCTCTATTAACGTCAGCTGCAATTATTTAAATTTGTGGAATTTATCGAGACCCTGTTAAGACACGGCCTGGGATTAACAAGCCAAGTACTGTATTTAGAAAATATGTTCGAATTGTAACACGTCATTATCGGTAACGCCTTCGTCATAATCGATTAGTCGCTACGAATTTACCGTAATAACAATTAATCTGTGAATTAATCGGTAAGACGGGTTACCAACATTTAATGTTATATGTATAATTTGACTGGGTATACGATAGTATTCACAGAGTTTACTTGACTATAATTTTTTGAAACCTAATTTTTAAAAAAAAACTTTTTTCAAAAATATACTACCGACTTCCAAATAAAAAAACTAGAAAGTGAAAAATAACTTTATTTTTGGAAGTCGGTGTCTTTGGTAGGTACCAAATTTTTAAGTAATGGACACCGACTTTCACTCTCTTCTCTTTCTAGTTTTCTTATTTAGAAGTCGGTAGTATCTTTTTGAAAAAGTTTTTTATTTTTCACTTTTTAGTTGTACCTACCTAATAGGGAAGTAGTTAAGTAAGTACCTATAACGACAGAATAGATTACCCGAATAACACGAAACTTGAATATAACCGGTGAAATAAGAGACCTGCATAGCCCTTTCGAACGTACTGGCGTGATGTTATGTTATGAAATGGTATAAACAATAAACAGACATGCGATTGCAGCAATCCCGAGAGATTTGCCGTTATTTATTGAAGAGTTCTATTGTATATCTCCGAAGTTCTTCATCAGATCTTCACCAAATTAAAATGGGACCAATTACGGAATATACTCTTTCAAACAAAAAAAGAAACATACATAATGTCGAACATAGAACCTCCTCCTTTTTTGGTAAGTCGGTTAATGATAATTTCTTTGCCTCATAAAATAATGCAATATTTAGTTGATAGTATTCATAGCAATTGATTTTATGCTCGTGGAAAGGGAGTCTTGTGGCTCAGTAGTAACAACCGTACTGAGACCCTTCCTGGAAAATGTTAGGCAGATGGTGTGATTTGATGCTGGCAGGTTAACTTCAAATAAAATTGTCCCAGTCAGTCAGTTTTCCTTTCTCAAGAGTAGGAAGCATCTGATCACGGAACCGGTTTTAAAACATACAACTGCAAGCAATTTTAATCCATTTTTAGGGCACAGGCACTACTTCCGACCCATGAACGCGAAATTTCGGTTCCTAAGTAGCCGTAGTACTTCTTGCAGGGAAGCTTACGCACTACATCCGAAGTCTATGCGTCATAATCTGTCATAATTCAGAACATTTCTAACTCGGAACTCAAATCACGGACACGGACGTGTAAGGCGTAATCACCCTTAGGGTTCCGTACCCGAAGAGTTCAAACGGAGGTCTATTGCTTTCACTAACGTGTCCCTCTGTCTGTTTGTCGTCTGTCACACAATTTAATCCGAAGATTTTTTTTACTTCCCATTGACCTAGGGAACTTGAAATTTGGTGATAATACGTATATTTTACCAACAAATACTAATATATTGATGAATTAAATTTTTCTTTGGTACGGCACGAAGTCCGACACGCACTTGGCCGGTTTACAAATACTGTACTAAACAGACCCATGCAATATCCCTAGGTAAACGATTTATAAATAAATTTACACCCTTACTTGACAATATAAACCAAGAATTTATTACGGCTATAAAATAATGACTTGTTATTAGTAAAACTTTTAAATAAATAGATACTTGAACAACTTGTAACGGAAGGTCATTAATGCATACAAGTTTTATAGTTCAATTAAAGCATTACTATTTATTGACCGTCTTGACATGTGTTTTCATAATCATCTTATGCCTAGCCTCTTTTTTAGTATGTTGTGGACGCCTTCCAGTCTTACCAGATGCTCTGCTTCTGGCTGTCGAAGGACCAATGGGACGCCTCACATCCCGATTAAGGAAGGCGTACAACCTGGTGTTGTGTTTTTGTTTACCTTCAAAAGGCGCCTGGACTTTTGTGGAAAAGACCAGGGATTGTGGGATTTTTACCTCACTAAAACCAACCCGGTGGTCACCAACAGCACGTAGGAGGCCCCGTGACCTCTCAACATACCACCCCGGCACCCCCTCTATACAATGCCTGTTACGGCGAAACCGTTAGACCTGGGGAGGCGAAAACCTCCCCTGAGCCCCGCAACCCCGGCGTCCTACCTGCCTATGAAGCCGGCGGTTGCCTCCCTTCACCTTCTTCTCCGAACGTGATTGGCTCTCTCGCCATCCCTATCCTGGATCATCACGGTCTCACAGAAGGAGGCCTTTTCCCTCCGGTTTTCTATCTCTGCCAGCATGGTCCTCACAACTGCTGGCAAAGACAGGTCATGATACATTTACCTACAACTGGGGCTGGCTGAAAAGGTCACAGCCAAATGTCCTAAGTCCAGACATCTAAAAATAATAACCAAATCTTAAAAACCCAAGTTTCGGAAATACCTAAAGATTATTTCAAATATACAGACACAATAACAACAGATGCAGTTGGGGTTTTTCCATTATCAAATAGGTACAGTATCGTTGTTATACATAGAGTGGACGGCTCCCCTCATATATTTATAAGTTGTCGAGAACCAATTACTACTGCAGATTTAGAGTCAGATTGGTTAGTTGTATTGGATAGTGAGGTGGGTTTGCTTTATCAATATCCTCTTAGAAAATGATTATCTATTGCTTATTACTTGCTAGTTGCCACAGCCCTAATCACAGATGTACTCGAAGCTTTAAGAAGGCCCTTCCCGGTCCGTCTATCGTCAACGCGAGCATGGTCAAAATGCTTGTTGTTTCATCCAGTGCAATGTTTAAAAAAGAAGCAAAGCGAAAAGATCAGATAGTGAAACATTGTATTCGAAAATTTCATAAAACTTGTTTCAGGAAATACGTATATTTGAATGAGCCTTACATCATCATCTGCCTAGCCTTTTTCCCAATTATTGTTGGGGTCGGCTTCCAGTCTTACCGGATTCAGCTGAGTATCAGTGTTTTACATGGAGCGACTGAATGAGCCTTACAAGTTTGTAAAATAAATATTTTTCATTTAGAATCTCCATTACATGTGCAAGGTTACCATCAAGATTTTTTCTTTAATTTTACAATTTTTGAACGCATTATGAACGTCCAAAGTTCAGGTAAAATTTGTGCAAAACAGCAGATTATTTGATCCTGAATTTGTTTCTACAAATTTTTATTTTTTGCTTTATTAGAAATCTAGATATAGTGCACAAGATACCTATTACTTTAAAAATTCAAAGATAGATGTGTTACAACAGTAATTAACAATTATGATGATTGGCTGCTCTTAAGATGTATCTAGCTGTTAGTGTAATCAAGCTCCGTAATTGTTGTGAAAATTACGGCGGAACGGAAATACGGATGCAGATTGTAAGACTGTTATCAGGGGCATCCAACTTTTTTGATGAATCACAGGTTGTTCTACATTGTTTTTAATTTTATTACAGCTTGGCTTCCACACAAATAGACATTGTATCAGCAATGCATTTGAATTATTGATAGAATAGTTTGTCTATGCCAGTTTTTCTCTGGTAGGTATCCCTCGAAACTTGTACACCAGAAGTTTCTATTCAGATTTCTATCTTTACTTACCGGATGTTCATAATCTCTGTTATCACACTTATCACTTTAAATAAAGTTATTAACAAATAACAACTTTTTGCAGGTATTGGTAATGACGTAAATTGAGCAACATTCGTAAAAAATAAGTTCAGTGACGTGGAAAAAGATAATATTTGCGGTACGCACAGTCCCTGGTAAGATAGGAGGAAAAGATAACTTTTAAGTTATGTAAACATTGATATTGGACACACCGTGTTATTTGTCATAGTTCGCGGAATATACAAAAAGTTTCGCTTAACATAGGTAGTTTTTGGAACTGTCAGCTATACGTTTATTTTTTGCGTAGTGTTACACACTACGCGTCTTTGCTAGAGGATTTTATTATTAGGGAACTATACTCTAGTTCAGGGGTTAACAATTAATTTCATTTGGGGTCCGTTTTTATAAAATTATATGACCGTCGCGGTCCGTAAGGTTTAGAACCACTCCCCCGGGGCCTTACATTGTCCAATGTATTTACTTTTTTTAAATTGAAATAATAAACTTGAATATGAAAATATTAATACAATATTAATGAAAACTTTGATGAGATGATTCGTCCGTTGTCAAATCGATGCCAGTGAAGATTTATTAAATTACGTACCTACTCAATTAAATTATATTGTACTGTATAAATGAGATTCGCACAAAATCGGTAGGCGCGCGGTAGTCCGGATCCGGAACGCGGTCCGGCACTTGGTGACCCCTGCTCTAGTTGATAAAATTATTAATATTCACATGGCTTTTATAAATATCAAATTGTGTGAAGGAAATATTAAGATTTCAAAATACCTATATAAATCTCTAGGGACTAGGCACAGAATATTAAAAAATAATATTGATTCAAAAGAGAATAATTATATCAGAGTTTATGGATTACTTTTGGTTACTTAGACGTCCAAATTCAAGTACAATTGGTTTCTCACAGCCAGAACCTACCATTATAATTCAAAACCAAGTTAAAAAAGAAGTCAAAAACTTAACGTTATTAGAATTTCATCAAAAAAAAATATTTTGACGAAATATTTTCAAGAATTTTATAAAACGGGGTAAGGTGTCTTACTGTTTTAATATTTACTGTAAAAGGCTTTTTAATTGTCGTTTATTATGCCATGGCGCCACAGGTAGACTTTTGTCTGACCAATAAACACCGCTCGAGCCACGTTAAAAGCTCACTGATTATTTCTAAGTTGTTAAGATAACGTCCTTTACTGGTATTCGTTACAAGTAATTAAGATTTTAAATTTCTCTAATTACGATTCCAAATGCCTATACGGTGATCCTATAATGACATTATTTGCATTTCAAATTGATGATTTGGTGATGATGGTACAAACGTGCTTTTAGAAATTTTTGTTTCCGAAATCTATTCTAATTAAATTGTTTAATGATACAATCAAATGTATTCGTGTTCTGTCTACAAGGTGGTTTCTTTTAATTTCTGTACTAAAATAATATGTCATCTATATAGGGTACTTGGGGGATCCCTTAATGGATCAGCTCCATAATAAATCACCATATTATTGTTTTTGTGTATCTACTTACATAAAATATATTTGACTGTATTAATTTCTAAAAACTAAGCTGTTTATGAGTGACTAGCTTCTGCCAGCGGCTTCGCCCGCATTAAAAGTGCTATTCTAGACTATAATATATCTCTGTGCCAAATTTCATCCATATCCTTTCTGCCGTTCTGGCGTGATTGAGTGACGATTGTGACGAACATACATCCATCCAAACTTTTATATTTATAATATTAGTAGGACAAGGAAAAAAAAACAAATAAAAGGAAACCTACACATTTAGATTGCCCGTGATAGAAATGCCCGTTCCAAAGCTAGAACTTTTTGGGCGGAGCTGCGTTTACATGGTTCCCCTAATTTACAATGCTTTGCCTGAGTCAATTACTCAACTACCCTTCAATAAGTTTTGTGTTGCGTTGCGGAAGTGGTTGTTGCAAGAGTGTTTTTATTCGATAGATGAGTTCTTTCAAAAGTGTCCCTGTAATATTTATACACTAAAGCACAGATATGTTTAACTTTTAAGTAGACACATAAATTGACATCATGCAGTTACCTAATTAATATCTTAAGTGTAAAAACTTGTACTATTGCATGCTGTATATTGGCCAAATGTGTGTTGCTAAATATTTTATATAAGAACTTTATGTACTTACCATATTTGATGCAATAAATGAATTGAATTGAATTAATCTGTACTATTATTGTAAGTTTCTGTTATAATTTTTGTTTTTGTATGCTGTATCTATCGCATCATATTGTACACTTAGTTTATAGTATTGATTGTATTACAAGGTTATTATTAGTGTAACAATTGTAGATAGGCCCATAAATACATAAATTCATCAGCATCACCCTTTTTAATGTTCCCACTGCTGGAACACAGAATACATAAATTAAAAAACCGGCCAAGTGCGAGTCGGACTCGCGCACGAAGGGTTCCGTACCATTATCGCAAAAAACGGCAAAAAAATCACGTTTGTTGTATGGGAGCCCTACTTAAATATTTATTTTATTCTGTTTTTAGTATTTGTTGTTATAGCGGCAACAGAAATACATCATCTGTGAAAATTTCAACTGTGTAGCTATCACGGTTCATGAAATACAGCCTGGTGACAGACAGACAGACAGACAGACAGACAGACGGACAGCGAAGTCTCAGTAATAGGGTCCCGTTTTTACCCTTTGGGTACGGAACCCTAAAAAAACAACTGTTCCCAAAATTTCGTCGAGTTATTCTACTGAACATCCGATTTTGTTTTCATATTTCATAGTTGATGACATAAATAAAAGTTTTTCATATTTATAAGTACCCCGATTCACTTCGTTTATTATTGTCAATTATTTTCATTCATCATGTCTATTTTATTATATTAGGAATTTATGATTTAAGTTTTAACAATTTTGGATTTATTTACATATATGCAAATTTACATTGTTTAAAATACTTAATTAACAAAAACTACCTATAGACACCCTTAATTAAAAAACTACGAACGCGTATGAAAAGGGCAGGGGTCGTTGGACGTCAACAAATTGATCCACAACGCTGTCAACGTGCAAAGTGCCCAGAACGCTGGCAGCATTGCCACGTTGAAGGCAATGCTGATCTTCTGGCCGAAGAAAACCCCAGCCCTCTGGTCACGTGAAGAATCGACTAACCGTTTGCTTGCATCTTGAAAAACTCGATGAGCACTCGGATCCCATGGATCTAATATTTCAACCCCAAACGGCTACTTTTTAAATTTAAGTTTTTGTGTTACCAATATGCTATATTGAAAGAAACGATGCGGACAGACCGAAAAAAACATTCGCAATACACAAGTATTTATTTATATATCCTTTTCTTTTCATTTTCACGGATAGCCAACATTACGTAATTTGACTTGGGTAACCTTCTTCGAAGTTTCTGAGCAAACAACTTACCAACCTATATTTTTATATACCTAAATTTCTTATGAGACATTCGTAGTGACAAGACACCGTTTATTATGATTGCGTCGGGCTTTCCCGGGCAAAATATCTATGCCCACACACTAAGCCGACCCAGCAATTTCGGACACGGCGAATATCATTTCATTTTGGCTCTTCAAGCAGAAAATTGTATTTGTTGTTTCCTCATAAAAGCTAGTGCGAGTTTGAGATTTATTAATCTTTGAAAGTAATATACTATTGATATAAAAACAATAGAAAGATGTGGCAAAGAGAACAAACGCGAAAGCAGCTCATGAAGATTAATAACCAGACCACCTAAATTATTGAGAGAGGCATGATATGAATAGAAAATAAAGTTTATTAAAATAAAACACTGCACCATTTATCAAAGCTTCATAGATAGGCACGTAATAAGGTTGCAATCTTGCTCAGTTCTTCCATAGGTTTACAGTTTGGCACTTATAAATTTGCAAGCTTGCACAGTTCTAAACAGTTTTCTAAGTAGGCAGTAAAAGGTTGAAAAAAACGGAACTGATTAATCTTGTTCCCTACCCTAGTTTAACCTGTACTACGGTGAAACAGATAAAATTATTTGATTAATCATTATGACAACAGCCAAAACTGACTGACATCAACATGCTAAAAAAGCTTTTTACAAAAAAATACTACCGACTTCCAAATAAAAAGACTACAAAGTGAAAAATAACTTTATTTTTGGAAGTCGGTGTCTTTGGTAGGTACCATTATTTTGCGTTATAGACACCGACTTCCAAAAATAAAGTTATTTTTCACTTTGTAGTCTTTTTATTTGGAAGTCGGTAGTATTTTTTTGTAAAAAGCTTTTTATTTTTCACTTTTTAGTTGTACAAGTTGTTTAGTAAGGTACCTATAACGCCAGAATAAATTACCCGAATATCATGAAACTAGAGATCTGCGAACCCCTTTAGAGCGTACTGGCGTGATGTTATGTTATGAAATGCCGTAAGCAATAAACAGACATGCGATTGCAGCAATTCCGAGAGATTTGCCGTAATTTATTGAAGAGTTCTGTTGTATATCTTCGAAGTCCTTCATCAGATCTTCACCAAATTAAAATGGGACCAATTTCGAAACATACTCTTTCAAACAAAAAAAGAATTTTTAAAATCGGTCCAAAATTGACGGAGATATGCGTGAACATACACAAAAAAAAAAAAAAAAAAAAAAACAAACATAATGTCGAACATAGAACCTCCTCCTTTTTGGTAAGTCGGTTAAAAATGCTCGCATAACTCAGTAAAAACTAATTTACTATTTGAAGAGCTCAAATAAATTCCGCCGTGTCCAATATTGCTGTGATGCCCCAGAGTGTGTTGTCAGTTTTTATTGGAGATTTCAGGGTTGGTTCTATAACAAAAATTGTTATATTCTTGATTATTTTCTCCACCTAAAAGATTTCCAATGACTTAAAAGTCACACTGTATGAAGTGATGTGCAGGATACCATTGATATCTCAACACTGCTCTCTTACAGACTTAATGTTATCAACCAAAAGTGGCTAATTATTACCAGTACTATCATGTATATCATCGATAATTTAATAAAAGGCTGCATTATTTTATTAAAAACTATGTCAACTGTTATTACTTAATCAGAACTCAGAATACTTCGCAAAAGTGATTACATGTTAAAATATAAAATTGCTGCTTCGAAAAATTTTGCTCGTGTATAAATTATTTTCTAAATCATCGATAAAATGTCTCGCCACTTATTTTGATTTTAAACTAGCCAATGAAAAGTTAGTATTATGAATTATAGACAGGAATTAAGGTTACTTAGTTATTTTGTGGTTGGATTGCATATTTTATTATACTTGTTGCTGTCGACGAGACAGCGATGATTGGATACAAGGAATTGAATGTTTATATTGTTAGGCCCATATTCCAATTCATCAACCTCCAATTCGACTCCACCTCCAATCATCAAACTGACTAAGTGCTTGTTGACATATTAAGTCGTCCTTGTAAAAAAAAAAGTTAATTAAAAAAATCAAAAAACCCGACTGCTAAAAAAAAACTAAAAAGCAAACTAAAAAGACGTAAACAAGAAGAAAATCATGCTGTGCAGTCGGAGGATACATATTCGCGAGCTGGCGGACCAAAACTAGATGTATCCTCCGACTGCACAGCATGATTTTCTTCTTGTTTACGTCTTTTTAGTTTGCTTTTTAAGCAGTCGGGTTTTTTGATTTTTTTAATTAACTTTTTTTATTTACAACTTTTTAGTTATTTTTTTTTAGAATTAGGTAAATTTAAACATATAAGTGTTATATATTTTTGAAATTGCCTCTTAAAATCCTTTATTTTGATACCCCACACGATGGGTTTGGAAGAAAAAAAAAATTTTTTTTCCCCACAAAATAGCGCCCAAAGTCCGCCATTTTTGTTTTTTCCAAATTTAATATAGCCAGTGACACTCGCAGGATTAAGACGAATCGATTGACGTAAGAATCATCAAAATCGGCCAACGCGTTTGGTCTCTAGAACGCCACATAGGAACAAACATACATACATACATACATACATACATACATACTTACATACATACATACATATATACATACATACATACATACATACATAGACTGATAAACACATTACCCTCCTTCGGCAGTCGGGTAAAAAATACATATAATATATGAAATGTTTTGGGTCGGGAGGGATGAAACTAACACTGGATGATGGCTTTACATGACAGAAATGAGGAATATGTCGAGAACAATGTCGAGAACATGTTTTTGGGGGCTGAGTCACCCTCGTCCGTAGGAGAGCACCCCATACGATTCCCTACACGTGGCCCCCGGGTGGTGCTAATCAGGTGACATTAACTGGTGGTAGGTTACGGCCGAAGGCTTGCGACCACCCACCGGGCAAAGACGTACCGCCAAGCGGCCTAGCCGTGTTCCGGTACGATGCTCGGTGTAGCCAACTAGAGGAGTTGGGTTGAGGTAGCTGTTCCACTGCAGGCGGACCGGTCTGACGCGCGCTGTTATGGGCGTATCGGGAGACTGGTCGCGGAGGGTAGCGGGATCCGAGGCACGGTGCGCCGCTGGCCGACCGCAGGTAGTTGGGGGCCCAAGTAGTGTGCCAGCCACACACGAAAGGCTGCCCCGCCAACTGTCGAAAAATCCCGGAAATGACCATCGTGCTGGTTGGCGACCAGAAGACAGGGCCCGATGGACATTCCCGGGGGGGCTCGGGCGTCCCCGCAGTCTCCAGACCAGTCCCCTATTGATGGCGTCCTGTCAGTGCGTGTCTGTAGGTTGGCAGCGTGTAACCTCATCTCACTGCCTTCTCCTCCCCTTTTCACTTTGACTAATGAAATGAAGAAACACAGAAGAAAAGCTGTACAGCGGCAGCACTCCCTGTCACACAAAGTGCACCTCAGCAATATAAGAGGGCTGCACTCAAATCTCGAAGCAGTCCATCACCACCTGGAGACTGATAGACCAGCTCTTCTTTTCCTTTCGGAGACGCAGATTGGATGTCCGTCAGACGTGTCGTACTTATCATACCCAGGGTTTACCCTGGAGCACAATTTTAAACCACGCGAGGGTGTTTGCATGTACGCCCGAGACGACATCTGTTATCGGCGTCTCCGAAACCTTGAGGACTCAAGGTTTTCCGTGCTCTGGGCACTGGTGGACACAGGCCTAGATAAAATTATTTACGCCTGTGTCTACCGATCGCACAGTGGAGATCAGGAGACAACCAGGCTTACGGAGCATCTGTGTGAGGTGGCTGATGCGGCACAGCAGCGGTACCCTTCTGCCCAATTAGTGATACTGGGGGATTTCAATGCCCACCACCAGGAGTGGCTCTTCCCATACCAGTACACTGATCATGCTGGGCGAGAGACGCGAAAGCTTGCGCTTGCGTTAAATCTCGCCCAGCTGGTCCAGGGAGCAACGAGGGTGCCGGATGTTGATTCGCACACTGCCAATTGCTTGGACCTTCTGCTGACAACAGATCCAGACCGCTACTCTGTGTCGGTATCTTCACCTTTGGGTAGCTCCGACCATTGTCTGGTGAAGTCTGTATCCGTTTACTCCCCGCCCGATCCCAGCCCAAGAGGCACTCGGCGGGTTTGGCGGTACAGGTCAGCAGATTGGGATGGGATGCGTTCGTTTTTCGCTTCTTATCCTTGGCGGCCCACTTGCTTTTCTTCAGCTGATCCCTCGTCGTGTGCGGACGCCGTAACCGATGTGTTGCGTCAGGGAATGGAGTACTACATTCCATTCTCTGACGTAGCAATGTCTAGCGTTGACCAGCCATGGTTTGGCGCCGAGTGCAATCGCGCCAACACGCTTAAACATGAGGCGTACCTCGCATGGGTCGACGCTCGGACGCGCAAGGCTAGCGACGTGAGCCAGCGGAAGAGAGCCTTTAATAGGGCTGCCAAGTCCTGCAAGAGGGTATTGCGAAGGGCTCGGTTTGACCACATAAGCCGTATTGGGACCAAACTTGCTTCCTTCCCAGCTGGTAGTAAAGCGTTCTGGTCCCTGGCTAAGTCGGTTGTTGTTTCGCCTTTCATATGAGACTGGAAAAGTGCCGAATGCATGGAAGCAAGCTAACGTTCAGCCTGTGCCCAAGAAGGGCAGTCGGGCTGACCCGGCCAACTACAGACCCATTTCAGTTACGTCCATTCTCTGTAAGAGTATGGAACGGGTGCTCAACTCCAAGCTCCTGGCATACCTAGAAGCTAACGACATCCTCAGTGACCGCCAATATGGCTTCCGCCAAAATCGGTCAACTGGGGATCTTCTAGCGTATGCCATTCACATCTGGAGTGAGGCCATCGAGAAGCACGGGGAAGCGCTTGCCGTCTCCCTCGATATCTCGAAGGCTTTCGACAGGGTCTGGCACGAGAGCCTTATTGGTAAGCTTCCGTCATTCGGTCTGCCCAGTGGACTGTGCGATTGGATCGCGGACTTCCTGAGGGACCGGTCTATACGAGTGGTTATTGATGGCCGCTCATCTGACCAACTGGATATCAATGCCGGGGTCCCTCAGGGATCGGTACTCTCAGCAACATTGTTCTTGTTGCACATAAATGATCTGTTAAAACCCGGCACCTTTGGGTATGCAGACGACAGCACTGTTGCTGAGAGATACGTATCCGACGCGCGTGCTACTGGGCCTCAGATCCAGTCTCTCCGGGAGGCCATGGTTGGGCGCTTGAATCTGTCCTTGAAGGCAGTCTCCGAGTGGGGTGATGCCAATCTGGTCAGGTTCAATGCTACTAAGACCCAGGCGTGTCTTTTTTTCCGCTAAAAGGAGCCAATTCCACCCGGCTCCTTCTTTCCGTGATGTGACCGTGCCGATAACGGACCATCTTGAACTTCTTGGCGTTACATTGACATCGACCCTCAATTTTGGTCCATTCGTTAAGGCAAAAGCTCAACTGGCTGCCAAAAAGTTGGGGATTCTTGCAAAGGTGAGACGGTACTTCACGCCAGAACAGTTGCTCAATTTGTACCAAGCGCAAGTTCGGTCATGCATGGAGTACTGCTCTCATCTCTGGGACGGATCTGCGAAGTACCAGCTGGATGCGCTGGAGTCGATCGAAAAAAGGGCCAAGAGGCTCATCGGCAATGAGATACTGGACGAGTCTAGGCTTCAGAGCCTTGAACATCGGCGCCAAGTTGCCAGTCTGTCGGTTTTTTATCGGTTACATTTCGGGGAGTGTGCGATGGAATTGCATGAACTAATTCCTCCTAGCCCGTTCCATCATCGGACTACAAGACGTACGGCGATGCGTCATCGGTACATGGTGGACATCCCACCCATACGCACCAAACGTTTTGGGAATACTTTCATTATGCGTACAGCTAAGGAGTGGAATTCCCTGCCGGAGTCTGTATTTCCTGATAGCTACAACCTGGGAGTCTTTAAGTCAAGAGTGAATAGGTTTCTTCTAGGTAAGCGTGCTACATCGTCGACCACATCATCACTTACCATCAGGTGAGATAGTGGTCAAGCGCAAGCCTATCAATAATAAAAAAAAAAAAAAAAAAAAAAAACAAAGTATTGAAGACCAATGAAACTATGAATAGACGTTGCGAAAGATAATATGTGTAGAAAGGGCAAATATTAATAAAAAAGTAGGGAAGAAATAGTTATGTTGTGTTGATGCTGACCTCAAAAAATTGAGATAGAGCAGCACTGACGATGTTTGGGTTGGGTGTAACTCATCTTCAGAAGAGACTCCTTCACCTTCGTATTATCATTGAACTTCCCTTACTGGTAAATTCGGTTGACTATTCACTTCATCGTCATAACAGCTCGATGTCGGTTGCTGAATGTAGGTAGTCTGGTCTATTTAGTTACAATGAACGAGTATACGTGGTTAGGTTTGGTCCTATTGACTATGGTTGGCCTCAATACCTGTTGTATCTACCTATGATCAGGATTGTCTCTGTATATGAGTGTGTTAGTATATTGTTGCTGTTAAGAACAGCCTTTTGCCGAGTGTTCTGATATTTTAAATAATAGTTATACAGGTAGGTGTAGTAAAGATCATCTTTCTTCCCTTGTCTCTGATTCATCATGATCACTGACTTTCTTCCCTTGTCCCTGATTCATCATGATCACTGACTTTCTTCCCTTGTCCTTGATTCATCATGATCACTGACTTTCTTCCCTTGTCCCTGATTCATCATTCACTGACTTTCTTTCCTTTTATTTTGTGATAGTTTTATACTAGTTTAAATTCATCTTCATTATTGTTTGGTTTGTCCTCGATTATAAGAACTGATGATTTCATTTATTTTAATAGGTACTACAAAGTTAATTCTAATAGCGCTATTCAAGAATATGTAGTTCAACTAATATGTAAGCTATAGGTATATATTTCCCTTTAGTTCACCGAATTGTTTATACCTAAGTGAAATGATGTCAAATCACTAGCGTTCGTACTTAAGCACCTAACTAGCTTTTTACAAACTAAAATCTTTGCGGTCTTTATGGGGTAAAAATACCCATTTAAAGGACATTAAAATATTGCAAAACTGATCGTTTCTTGGAACTCATTATTTCAATGTCAAGAGTGGGAAAATATAATTTAATAATAGATTGTTTGCTAACAATTACGTCTAGACCATAGATAAACTGTCTCTATAGCTATAATAAATATATTCTTAAAAGATAGCAAATTAATTAATTTAATTAGACATTCACGACATCTGTGATTCTGAATATACGTAGGTAGATATATGGTTTGCAAAAAGACCCTCTCCCCAGTAAACAATATTTTTACAAATAGTTAAGATTAATGGAATTCTGAATTTCTTTGGAAAAGTTAAAAACACTTTCTTTACACACAAAACGATAACAATAACCTAATTTATCGAATATGACATCAATTACTCGATTCCATGTTTACGTTGTTTTGACAATACTGATAACTGTTGACGTTGTTTATTATAACCAGCCCAATAATAAATATGATAAATACCCATTTCAAACACGTTTTTAAAACAACGGTGTCATTCCAAAAAGTTATTGGCTTATTGCATCTGCACGAGAAAAAAAAATGTGTTTAGTAAAAGGCGCGCGAATAGCCGAGGTGGCGCGATTCTCGTACGATCTTGAACCGAGCACGCGGTGTTTTCCCACAATTAGACACAGTGTTCAATCCAGCACCTTCATGTGAGCCAGTGTGTCCACTGTCCATAATCACAGGATGATTAACACTATATTTTATTTTACCGAGTAGTGAGACTCAATTATATTCACGCGATGTTGCGGTCAATGCTTTCAATTGTTTTTGCTATGAGTTGTTTGCCAAAATTACACGTATAATGTTATACCAATATATAATACACATAATTTTTCGGGCTGGTATAACTTCTAGAAAAACCGCATGTTTTAATTTAGGGGAATTTTATATGATAATTTAAAAATAAATGTTGCTTAAGAGCTATTTTAATAAGAATTACCACAAAACTGTTGAAAAAGCCCATAAAGTTGTATCATATCGATGCACAGTGGCATTATGCACAGCATGCCCCTATTCTGTGTCTAGTGAACACAAGTCGAGTTTTGGAGTCGGCGGTCGGCGTGCGACAGGCTCAGGCAGCCAGTCCGCACCGAACCATCAAATCGACACCACGCACCGTTCCCACGGAGGCACACACTTTGGCGTGATAACTTTTTTTTTAAAAAGCCGGCCGTGCTCGAAAAGTGACAGTGCGACAGTGAGCGGGATTGAGTGATCCGGAAAAAATCTGGCGAGGACTTGAACTGCAACGTGCATTCGACAACGAATCGAAGTAACGATACGAATAGTTTGTAATTTGCACGATATCCTTGGTAAGTATTTTTAAACATTTCTTTACGATTGTGTTAACAAAAACTTGTTGAATAAACTCATCATGTGGAATTGGAATACACAGTTAAATAAAGCAAAGCGTCAACTGTTTAGCAACTACCTGCGTATATATTAATTTAAATTCCATTGACTAGTTGTAAGTCGGGTGATATTTTAAATGCTGTTACTTAAGTTGCCTAAGTAGGTAATTAATTAATCGCTTGTAAGTCCAGTTTGTCCAATTTTGTGTGTCATTGGATGGACTCTAACTTCACACGTGTCCAAGGTTCAGCCTATCGTGTGTTTCCTACAATTTTTTTCTATATTTTATGGCTTTGAGTGAATCTCGAAAACGGGTTTGGATGGTACGTTAGAGATAAATCAATTTAGCGTGTGTACATCGGAAATTGCTTTGAGGTATAATTAAATCGTTTGAAATAACTACCGATTAATAGTAATGTCCATTACAATCTAACACCGATAGTATATATCTTATCGAGAATCGCAGTGGGCATAAATACCAATATAATAGGTACGTAGGTAGACCTAGCTAGTACTTTCCACGTTTTATGATTGTATTTTACGATTTCCTTGCGTTCGGTTCAAGTACCTTCTCTTAGTAAATGTCTAACTGTATCTTAAATTCTAGGTGTACTTAATTATAACTGGCCGTAACAAATGTCTGTTTTTGATTTTTTTATCTCTTTTTTGCCGATCTTGTTTTGTCGTTTGCAATTTAAGTCGGGCGGTCAGAATCAATCTTAGAAAAACTTTTCATGTATCGCCTGTTCGGTTTCCTGCATTATTTATCGTGGAATGATTAAGACTGCCTTTTTAATAACAAGAGTGCAATTACTGCCTCATAAAAAGTAATTGAATTTATGATCCAATTCGATCTAAGCAGTCGTAATTTATTTTGTCTCTTACCCCTACCAAGTTACCTAGCTATAATATCTAGCTGCTTTTTTTCAAATATTTCAGTTGTTTGTTTTTCATTGACATTGTAGTAATTTGACGTGGGTAATTTTTTTGTGTAAATTGACGTGGTTTTATTTACCTCCCAAAATTAATAATATAGCAAAAGAACAAAGTTCGTCATAAAACTTTTACAAAAAATACCTTCATTGTTTTAATATTTAATAATAATAATGACGTTAGTTTATCACCTTACGAGGAACACAGCAATTAATTTAAAACAAAAAACTTATATTTTTTCTAGCTTTATAACCTGTTGATCACACAGTGCACTCTGTGTAATCTACGCCTCTACTATCTTCGTAATAATGTCGTGATTATCGAACAGTTACGGCTAAATTCTCGACCACCAGCAATGAACATGCTTACCGCTTCATTTCCTCAAACCACCACATTAAGATATTCGCAACGGTCTTTACTTGAATTAGGACCACCCTTCTCTCTATTGCATTTTGTAGGGGAACTGCACTTAGGTACTTACAACAGCTGATGGCCAGGTGCAATCGCTTGTGGTCTCAGATGATTGTATACAATGCCCATTGGGATTGTCAAGGTTACGGAAGAACCTATTCCTTTAGGATTTATAACAGTTGCACTGTGGTGTTTTATCATAGTATTAGTAATCTTTTAGTTGTTTATAGTAACTTCATCCTCGAGATGAAGGTACTGATGCGTTGCTCATAGGATGAATCATACGCTTCAGTGGATTTTAAGGCTGGTCAGTACAGTACCATACCTATATTTTATTATGTCACAAACTTGCCGACTTAAATGCGATCAACATGATTGTACAAGATCTCCGATCTCGTGACGACTTCAGCTTTGACATTTCCGAGTGGGCAAATGATTAAACCATCGTGCCCGAAGCCCCGAACCTTATATTTGCATGATACGAAATATTCTCAACTTCAGTCATAATGTGTATGTACTCGCGAAAATTATTATTGTCACCGGAAACCAGCGAATGGACGTTGACTTTACGTCTGTTTGGCTTGAAAATAAGACGATGCTGTAGTGAACATCTGTGCAGTTTCACAAGAGACGCCTCCCGATGCCACGATGTATCGATGTTCAGCTGTTGTATAGAACACAATACTTGTTGCACATGTCAAGTGAATGCGTTTATCTCCCGCCTACGTCCAACAGAGGACGCAGTCCATCACACCAATCAACCAATGTTATCAGACAAGGCCTTTAGAGAGTAATTATGACGCATACGCGTCGCACATAGAGGGGTCACAGTGCGAATGTAGCCTCAATTATTTTCTGCGGTTTGCGATACAATTGTTCTGCTCCCATTCAGAACAAGTAGTTTTTTCTAAAACGAGTTAATTCAATCGGCCTCCTAAGATCTCAGTCACGCAGAATATTCTAATCTATGTACAAACTATAAAAAATATTTACAAGCGCCAATTCGGAACGGAAAGTCAAATTACCGGTAATAAAATTTTGAATTGCCATGATTGCAGACTTGGCGATGATTTTTGGCTATGATTATGTTTGCCGATACGCCGTTTTTTATCCCCATGATTAAAAAAGCCGGCTATTGTCCGTTTAACTACGTCAGTATTTGAATTACAGCTAAAACTTGATTACGCAACCTTAATGGGACTACAACATTAACATTTTATTATATTGCGAAAGAATTTGTTAATACCAGAACAAATGATTTGTAATTAATTTACAATTAAAACTTGGCGTTCATTTTGTGAAATTCATTACACCGTTTGGGGAGCGTTCGTTGATCGAATGAAATTCCATTTTTTTATGACATGTATATTTTTAGACAGATTCCTGGCCAAAAGGTTGCAAATGATCAAAGAAACGTATAAAGTGAGAACCTCGATCAAAATAGTGATTTTAGTGACGGTAAGTGTACCGTCACACATTGCTAAGAAGCACAGCTTAACAAAAATGATTTTCCACTTAACCGTATCAAAGTAAGCAATTTCGAATTAGCCGTATATGGTGACGCACGAAGTTAACGTATCGTAGGTGAGTGCCATGGCTTTCCACTCGCCGATGCAGCCATGATAATAGCCGGATGGCAAACTGTATCTATAACTCCTATAAGTCTTGACATGGCTCTCGAGTACGCTGAATATTCGATAGCTATGCCGCTAATGTACTCAGATCTAGGGTCATTTGTGAGAGTCGCTGCAGCAAGATTACGCGCTCTTTCATCTTTATCAATTTCTAAATGTTCTTAGTGATAGATTTCTACTATTTAATTGGGATAATCTTGACATTAATGGCTTTTCGTTTTCAGATTATATGTATCCCAAAAATAGTTTTCGACTAGGTGTTGACTTTATTTAAGATGGACATTGGTCTCCTCAGTTATGGTCTTCCAAAAATTATAATGCTCTATGAGATTGGTATTTGCGTCTAATCTATGATTCTGTCAGAATATTTAGTCAAGCTTTTCTACGAGTTGATTCGCAACGCAACAGCGACATTATTTTTTTGGCGGAAATGATAATTTCACATTCTAAACATAGAATGTATATGAGAATGCAAAACGTTACTTACGACTTGTTGCATAAGGTCTAATTTAGAGTTCAAATAGTCGTAAACGAAGGACATTTAAAATTTAATTGTATATTTACACATTTTACACTTGTTGGATTCGTGTGAATATGACGTTTGTAGACGAGCGTGACCAATACATTATTTATTAGTGATTCCACGATTGTGTGCGGTAGACGGTTGCCGTCCTCAGTTTGGTTAACACATTTAGCGGGATCTACATAATGTTGGATATTCCAAGCATATTGATATTACGTACGTCAGTCAATGCATTATGTCTCGAATCATTCTACAGCGTCCACTTCTTCCATCCATCATTTTTATCTCTGCAAGCTGACGAATACTAATGCGAAGCATTTAATTTTGTCATTGCCAATTTATATTAGTCGATGTGGAGCAAACACATTTCTTAGTTTAAACACCGTTATTATATTACAAGTGATAATTTATTGCTAGTGGGCGGTACATTTGTGACAACCAAGTTTTATATATCAATTTGAAACGCCGGTTAGGACTTTTACGTGGCGTATCGTCTGATCTGGTAGAATGTCACGAGCTAAAAAATATTTTATCTGAACGCTGAATGCAGAGAAAGCACGTTTACTTTCACCCCCAGCTCGATATAATTTGGTTCGCGAATTTGTATCAACGGTTGTGCTTGCGCAGCGCAAAAAAATGGTGTCATTAGGTCTTCATGCGATGAATAATGTCAGGTAATGCAGATTGCAATCTGTTAGCCGCAGTCTATGTTAAAAGTAGATCAAAATTCGTTCAAAACGTGGCCCAGTTATAATATCGAGTCTCCCACTGGTCAGTAATAAATACACTAGTGTATAGAGGAGTATGTACAGATATTAATATGGACCGGTATTGTTATCTCGTGTCCCCAGTGGTCACACAACAGCGACTTGGACGGTAAACCTACATAATGTATATATCATTTGTACCAGTAGCAATGAGTAAATATTCTCTGAAAATAATATGAAGCGACTTACCTCTATTATATGTACATTCTAATAATTCTACGTGATGTTCTTTTTAATTTCATCATCAAAGTTAATATCTCATCATCAATGTCATTTGTCACATGTGATTTAAGCGTGATTGTATACGTGTGTAACTTATCTGGTTTAAATAATTATGCTTTTAACTATAACGATATAAACAATTAACTGGTACAATATTGTGGAACCCAGGTACTTTCTTTGTCGCCTTTAGAAATCTTACGAATAAGAATTTAGTGCTTCTGTTGGAAGACAGAAATTGGTAGCGAAAGTATACACACTTTCTTTCACTACCCAAGTTACTTGTTTACTAGGAAAGGTACATAGACTGTTTTGCACTTAAATGTGGATCTAAACTGAAAGTTAAAGGTAAAATTTCCATCAGAAATGGATCTTCACTATGTTTAGAAGTCAATTTCTTAGCTGGTAACAGTCTGAGAGATACATCCATTAATATATCTAGATGAAACTGAGACGAGGCTATGCATAGAATATATACAAGTTAAAGAAAACATAGCAGTGGATAAAGAAAAACAAAATAAATTTGATAGTTTTTTCATCAACGGTATGAAGCCTCTAACAGTCGACTGGTAGACATTAGCCTCAGTAATTGCAAATTTAAGACTAATCCATCCATTAACAGTTTTCAGTAGCCAGTTATGCAAGAATGCGAGATAGTAAATTCTAGACGTAGACAGTGTAAAAACTATAAATTCTAAAGATAAAATAAATATTTAGTAACATGCAATAATATTATACGAATTACAGAATGCAGATAGTAAAACAAGAGTCAAGGTTAAACGAATTAAACTTATTTCTTTCTGAACCAAAATAGAAGCATACGGTTTATCTTTCACTCTCACCTACTTGTACGAAACTATAATTAGTATAGAGTACAAACTATATATTCTGTAGGTGTGGTGCAATGTTTAATTTCGAAATTGGTGTAACAAGCGTATCTAATCTGATTAACGTGGCATGAGTGGGTTCTATCATTGGCCCATTGTCTTTAGACCCTGCTAGAGCGTTTGCGATGACAACAGGTTTTGAAGATAAATTGCTATGCATATGATTAAATCGCGCTGAAAAATCATCTATAACGTTAAAATTGAAGTCAACTTACTTAAAAAAGTTTTTTGTTGTCATGTCTATGAACTTAGCTGATAAAGTAATCGTGTAGATTTCATGGATGATCATCATCAGGAAGATATAATATTACGCATTTAAATAGTTTATTGCTATTGCATTGAATTTTAACCTTCGATCCCAAGACGCCATTCAAATTAATGATGTTGATGAATTAACATGATATAAGACAAGTCTTTATTTCGTTATTGCAAC
The DNA here is from genome assembly GCA_945859665.1 of Anorthoa munda. NCBI lineage: Eukaryota > Metazoa > Arthropoda > Insecta > Lepidoptera > Noctuidae > Anorthoa > Anorthoa munda. The sequence continues at coordinate 10,204,199 of OX243900.1, read as the reverse complement.
GTGCTAAATCTTGAATTCATTGTCAGCTTAGTTCTTTGTTGAGATTTGCTGCATCGTAATCATTTCGAAATCGTCGCCATTATTTCAATGGTCGTCGTTCTTCTTAAGGTCAATACTTTGAACCATCATTACCAGACCTTGGAAGTTGAAACTACTACTGCACAAAAACATTCCAAAATAACTTAAATGACATCCTCACTGTAATTTGAAATAATAATTACACGTATACAATCATGAACACAACAGTCAACAGCTAGTTTCAAATAATTATCCAATTTCAAACAAACGACGAATTTAATTGAATACCCGTACATTACATGTAATGTCAAGCTTTGAAGATCCAAATTGAAATGTCACCAGCAATGTTGGCCGCAGCAAGGACAACCTCCACAGATGGGGGTTCTCTGATGGCACTAGTCTTCAGTGCCTCTGCAGCGTCTCTCCGCAGACCATGGCCCATCTCACGGAGTGCGCAGCATGCCCTGTCACCTGTACGTACGAAGACCTTATGACTGCGTCACCGAATGGTGTTGCTGTGGCTGAATTCTGGGCCAAACACAATATTTAACTTTTTATATTTGCCATCGACACGCTAAGAAGAAGACCAGCAATGTACGACAAAAGCGATCTGTCGGATAAATTAGTGCTGTACCGTGTATGCTACGCGTGACTGACTTTGTATGGGCTTATTCACTAAGGTGCGTAAATGGGACATCTCTAGTAAAGGTGCGCCGCTTTAATAGGTCATAGATTCATAGACCATAGACCATTATGCGACGATTGGGCGTCGTAGAAGCCATTGTAATTGTTGCCAGACTATTGTGGAACATGATAAGTAGTATTGCCATCATTTTAAATAAACAGAGTGATGCGTTCGGTGTTCGGTGCATCGAGCCAACGGAAAACAAAGGAATATCTCTATTGTTTGTAAAGTTCTGTGTGAGTAGGTAAGAACACAGAACTGTCAGCTTGATGTTTATATAAATAGACATTATTGTCTGTTTCATGTTTCTGAAAATTCAAATGAAATATGTCTTATTTGTGACGCTGATGCCTGAGGTCATTATAAATTTTAGAGGTCAGGAACCTTACAAGGTTTATACATTCTTGCAGCCTAAATCACGGCCTAAAGAAAATTCGTAAAGAAAATATTTCACTATCGAGAAATCAGTCTGCCATAATTTGATACAGATGACTTCAAAAGAATAATAGTTTCGGAAACTATTATTCTGCAGTGATATCGCGTTGATATAAAACTCCGTTATTCTAAGAATGATAAGCAAAACAACTTATCATTCACCCAAGTATTATCTTCTAGTTTTTTATTATTCCTTGAAATCGATACTACTTTTAGACTATTATTGGTAGGAAACCATTCCTATTCCTGTTTTGAATTAACAATTCCAATTTAAAAAACCACCGTGTTCCTATCCCTATTTTGAATTTAAAATTCAATTTTTAAAGTCCGCCTGTTTAATATTTCTATATTTAAATTTACGGTTCCATTTTCGAATGCGTTATGTCAGTTATACCTCACCAGCGGACGTCAAGTACTGAAACACTGGAATGCGAATCTAAACATCAAATTGTGTACTTACGTCACACCCTTATTAGGCATAGTGCGTTGGCGCAAGTCCCTGGTAACTGCACTGATGCAGTGCCGATAATAACTCAATTTACCTTGTAACTGCCGTTTGAGGATTGTTTGGTCAATAAGTCAGAAATGTTTACGGTTATGAAACAAATGATTGGTTCTGCTCATGAGACAATGAGTCTTATACGTTTCCTTTTCAATGGAAACCTTACACTTTGAGAAGACGTAAGCCAAGCTTTTGTTGCCATAAACAACTCAGTTGTTGTCTTCAGCAAATGAAAGCGAAGACTCCATGAAGTGCAATTGCGGATTCACCTGGTTTCAGGGTTACAAGGTCGGCCTTTGTAACACTTTCTAGTAACTAAATAATGACTGTTACATAAAAAATAATCATATATTCTTTGGTTTATCTTTAACCATATCACAAATCACGTTTCGCGATAAACGGAGCCACTGTGCACCTTTGACTACTTGTAATTGATTCAATTCATGTCTCATTATATTCATGAGGACGGCAAACTAATTAATAATATGATTAATGTACAAGAACAGATATCGCTGTTGACAGTTCTGCTGATTAAGGCTTATCTTCACTGTGTAAACGTTTGGAGTGTAAATTGCCGAGCGTCTGTTCACACTTTTACATTTGGCTCACTGCAGCAAGAAATTAAGTTCACTGCGCCAGCCATGATATTACTACTAGAATAATGAATTTTATGCGCATGAGTAGCTTTGCAAACGTAGATGGGACTATCGTTGCAATGGCTTTTTGTCGGAACGGACGCTCGATCTCGGCTATTCGAAATTGTGGTACATCGATGCTATGGAATTTCGGCAAATCGGACGTTCGATCTGATGACTTCGGGGAATTAGCCATCGGGGATATGAGATTCGGAAACCAGCAGTAAACCCGAACTTTATAGTACTTACCTAAGCCTTGGTTTTAGAAAAATACATTTTTGGCATGCAAGGAAACACTGCAAGAAAAAATCACTAAAATACCTATAATAACTGGAACTAAAATTAAGCCTGCATTTTTGTTAAAACAAATATCAAACAATACAATCTTGATATCTCAAACAGAAGTGCACTTTTAATATCTATAAATATTGAAATAGATAAAAAATAAATCTTTTGGCCAATATTATGCAACTCCAAATGATTTGAATGCGCCAAAATTATCTGCAAGTTTACCAAACGCTATGCGGTTGTTTGCGATCGTGACATCACTATCAACGATAACGATATCTTTTCGGCGACAAATATTGATTTTGTATCAACAAATCACACATTTGAGTACACACGGTTGATCCAAAACATAGCTACAGTTATCGAAAAACTTTCCCAGGGTGTCCAACAAAGAAATCATTGATGATTTAATGAAGACAGTCGAGTGGCCAGAAAAAAGTTGGAACAAAGACCACTTCAGCGGCCAGACGCTTCTGGCCCCCACTTTCGAAACTAATAACTCAAATCTTAACTATGAGCAAACGTCGCAGGCGCAGCCTTATCGTTTATCAATTTTATAGTCAATAAGTGCTAATGACTATATTTGGCCCCATATTCTATAGATTCGGCGCTTAAAAGCTTATTAAACTGTTTGAGTGTCTGTTCAATTGTGAAATTTATTTATGCTGTCATACATAGATTTATGGACTAAAACACACATACAATAACAATCTTTATAAACGTTAATGTGAAGTCTAGATTAACTTGGCATTTGTTACGCGGCTTGTTTGTAATAGGAAAATAGAAGTAATTAAGAGGTAGTATGAATTCCGTCGACTGTGACTGTAGATAGTGTTAGATCAAAGTCGATGTGACACGTGAATGCGTCTTGTTTTTGCATTGAACCCGTGATCAACACTGCGCCATTTTTTTGCTACAACTTACATGTATTGTGGTATAAAATGAAATACTTCTTAATTTAAATTTCAAATTAGATTTACTAAGACTTCCCTGTGCTAATTTCAAACCCAGTTTAACGTCCATCGTTGAAATCGTTGAAAGTAATTGAACTCTATTGAGTAGTTAGAATAAAACCTTTGAAGTGTCGATGTAGAATGAGTTTAATTTGTCGTGAGATTCCCTATTAATGTGTAGTTTTAAAGTTTCCTTAGAAAATGTTGCAGGAAATGATCCGAGATATAATTAGCGAAAAGGGTTATGGGTCAAACCGAGAACATGTTTATTATTACTAACAGTGTGTGGACATGCCACACACGGTTGAGTTATGTTATGTATGATGTTGTCTCCGTGATTAGTTATAATTTATAATAGGTAGATCGCGTGACTGATAATTCAATATAAAACTCAGATTAATATAAACATATTTATCCCTATTAAAAATATTGAAACGAATAATTTTTCAAAGTTTGTAAAGTTTCATACTAAAGTAGAGTTTGACAAGTTCTTAACTCTGAATGCTCAATTAGAATTATTTAACCTTACCGGTTTCCAAGCAAAACTTGGCAGATTAAGTTACACAGTGGAATTGTCAGTATATATTAAACGGTTTGTAAGAAAATGCTACTATATTCTCGCATCTTAGTCTCAATTTACAAAGAAGTAGTCATCCGCGAAAATAGTCCACTCATACAGCTGCCAGGCGGTATCGTAAGTGGTCGTCGGACCCCCTAATGTTGGCTGCTAGCACGCACACAGCTATTTCAGCTTATTACGAGCACTATTATCGTTCCAGGGGACCTGTTCCTAGCCTCTATATATCCCAGTCGTACCCATGTAGGGAAGAAACTCCTTCCGTGTCGCTTAAGGCGGCGCACAGACGTGACAAGTTTTAGTTGCCAACCAAAACCAGTGAGAATTCTTGTCTAGTTCGTTATACGGTGCGATGTCTATCTTTGTAGACTCTGAAATAGCTGTTGTGACATATGACGTCATTACTATGTTAATAAAAGTGATATTACAAAAGGAAGTCTGCTAACTTGCTCTTATTTTCAAGTTGTAGCAAATATGGAAATGTGTTTAATTCAATTTGAAAACGTGAACCTGCTCTTTGCACATGCAAATGTTGACAGCTGGAGCAATAAAACAGATGTGTTAATAGAATATATGTAGCATGTATTTCCTTTTAAGCCAGTTATGTGATATCGTATCGTGCACGCATAATTGTATTAAAAATTCAGGTGATAAGGCAATTTGAAGGTTATTGACGTAATTGCAGCAACTAAACGTCATTATTATCGTGTCTAATTTATTTGGGTTGGTGCAACATGTTTTCTTTTTCCATACTTCTCTGTGAGTCGTTATCTCAGTACTAACTTCTAGCCATTTCATCTTTTACACCAGGGATTCCCAAAGTGGTCGATATCGACCCCTCGGGGTCGAAATTGGTTTCCCAGGTGTAGACATAAACGAAAACTGATTTTGGGGGTCGACGCGGTCCAAAAATCGACCCTTATTAACTAACACAAGTTCTTATTTGAAACTTTTAAGATACTGTATAAGTTGTGTTATGTGTACCAACCTGAATAAGATTGACTAATATTTTGTAGGAAGTATCAAAGTCAAAGTCAAATATATTTATTTCAACTAGGCCAATAAGCGGCACTTTTGAACGTCAAACATTAAATCTAAATTAAAAATGTACAAGTAATAAAAATTTACTCTACCGTGCATTCGGAAAGTAGCTTGTTATGGAGAAGAACGCACAAGAAACTCCATACTTACTCTTTAAAAAAAAAAATTGTTTTACAATGTTTACTTATGTACATTAATAAATTCATATATGTGAGGACGATGCACCCAAAAATAGCACTACACACTATACTACGTACAGGTATAAAGTAATAAAAGCACTAACAGGTAAATTCATTATTATCATTGTTGTACTTTTAAAAAACTAAACAAGTCGATAAGGGTGCAGTTCGTACAAGATGAAAAACTTTGTAAGTCAATAAGCGGATTTTTAAGTAATTTTGCTATGGGTGTGAGGTATCAGTACATTTTGGAAAAGGGGTCTCTTGCCTAAAATAATTTGGGAATCCTTGTTTTAAAAGCTATCCTCAATCATACTCAAAACTTACGACAGTAACTATCAAATTAAAAATTTCTGCCGTTTGTAGATCGCTTAAGGTTACAAACTAAGAAAAAACTGGTCTTGGTCTTTAAATACTAAATGTTTTTACAAACTATTTCTGTTCAATAGTATGTGAAGAATGTAAGAAGTGCCGTAATTGATCGCCTCGTTAGTTGAATATTGTCATCGGATGACGATCGATCTGTCGAGCCAGGATTAATCAGACTGACATACCGATGTATTGACTCTTGTTTGTGTCAATAAACATCTGAGGAAAGTGGATGACTTTTCTATTTGTATTATTGTTGCTTGAGAAGATATCAATGCGAAGTGTTATTCAATATTATTGTAAAAGTTTTTCTTTGTAATATTTTGCTCTATAGTGGAACAGAACAGGCTAAAAATAATAAATAAGTTACTAAAATAAAAGTTTTCGATGGCAATTTTTAAGATTTTTCGGGATGAAATATTATTATACCATGATTCTGTTGTGTTTCCACCAATTTGATCAAAATTAAGTGTTCAGTGAAACCCAATCAGACTTCTAGACGCTTATCAAGACTCATTTTTGCATAAATATGCATAAATTTTATGTGAATATGTAGATTGTAAGAAATTTTTTAACCGTTAGCTGCCATAAACAGTAATATATTCGCGTTGATAGCAGAAATATGCGCTTTAAGTAGACAAACACGCTTAGAACGTTGATCTTCTCAATAAGGATGGGGCAAGACGGGTAGGCGGGTAGGGTACAAATCGTAAGGTATAAAATACAGCGCAATATTTTCTTGTTAAGCTACAATATCAAGTATGTAATTAGGATGTATGAACTCGTAAAATATTGTTTGCAAACTGCAACTTTACTCTGATCAAGATTGTGGGAGAAATATGACGATTGATTGCTTGTTTTTAGATATTTGGAAGCAGATACTGCGAAGAAACATGTAATTCCTTACTAACTTTTTATAATAGCATATTTTTACTCTTGTTGAGCGAAACTTATGGCGTTTATCTATAACCCAATTGGCGGTTAATATCGGTTGTCCAAAATGCGGGTATAATCCATTGTCGTTTAGACATTTTTAGTAAAAGGGGGTCGCAGACAGACGCGATGTGACAATCCAACAACGCTTTTACGGGTACATAGATATTGTTCTAGGTATTTCTTTGAGCGAATTTCTATACAAAAGGTCGTCGCATCAATGTAACAGTGTCGCGTCCCGCCTGACTGGGGCAGCCTTAACGAGTTATCCGGTGACATAGATGAGATGCATCCCTTTAACGATATTGTACCAGGAAGGGTTGTGAGGGGTGTCACACATTATTTTTATTGCGATGTTTTATTTATTTCTCTCTGTATCCTAATGTTCAGTCGTAAAATAAAATTGGATGTTTATAGGATCGCATTGGGGAGGTCTATTGATATTTTTTGTGGTGAAGATGAAAGAAGAGTGGGGTAAAATATGTTGCATTTTTTATATTTAAATGGGGAGTGCTTAATTTTGAGAGTGTTTTGGTATGAAGGGTATAATTTATTTATTTATGTATATAGACAGATAGATTATTCACACGAGTCATGTACCTCAATAACAAACAAACATTGAATTGAAGCATGCATAAGTTGAAAAGTGTTTTTTTTTTGCATAATAAAGATATTTAATGCTAATTTTGATCATTATGTTTAGTGCTCGTGTGTCTTTCTTTCTTATATTTGAGATGAAACGTTTGCATTGACTCCACAATGATCAGTGTCGTATTCACAAATACACGATTGAGTGTCGCCTCGCAGTCCTCGCACTACTAAAATACAGCTAGCATTTCGTTCCATTCACTCCATACTGTTCCCAAATTAGCCTAGTCTGTAGCTCTACCTATAATATCGGGTTATTGTCAAGGATACTTCAACACGCGCGCACCATATTTACGCGAACGAACCTTCTTGTAAACATATTCGTAGTTTATAGAAACATTTGGTTTCCCTTCCCGGTAATACCATAGTACCTATTAGTTAATCATCTTAACCTTGTTTAAACATTGTTAAATAACATTTCAGCACATGGATATACAATACGCACGAACTTAGTGTTGAAAGAAACAATATTACTCCTGTAGCCATTTATTGCGTGTGTAAGAGAACTGTGCTATTTTAGTTTGTTTATTCTCTTGATGTAATAGTACTTGATCTTGCTACCCGTTGAAGGCGATCTTGTTCACGAGCGCGGCTGGGCAGAAAAGTGCGTGTAGGTATTTAAAATTATTAAGAAAATTTTTGTAGCGATTTGGTGTTCTAATTAGTGATGTAGCTCAAGCGTGTAAGGACAGTGTACTGTCCCATAGTACGTTACATTAATTTTGTATGAAAAGTTGAGATTTAAACGCACGTGCATTGTTTTCATTTTACACTAGGTACATAATTGATAAATTATTGCACCCATTGTGAATGACGACGTAATCAATTTTGTTGAAAATTTAACAATGCGAAATGCTTAATTACCTAATTGTATGGGAAAACTCCCATAACAAATTATGCATGAAAATCGGCAATCAATGTTCAAGACCAACTAAGCTTCATGGGCCAGAATTGTCACAAAATTGGTGTCTGAGGACGGGAGTCGTAATGTAACTAACCGAGACAGGCCTAAGAAACGCTGGCGTGATGATTTGGATGAGTTTTTTAAAGGATTGGCCGGAGATGGAAAAATTCAAAGAACGTTGGAAGACTATAGGAACTAAATCGTATATATATATATATATACCTTTTTTATTATTATTCACAAAATTGATGTACAATCACACGTGCAAAAAAATTGAGTACTACGCCAAAAATCTGATTGACATCTACTCGATGTGAATCTTACATGCACATATAAAACACTTACTATTAAATAAATTAACACAAATCAAATCAAAACTAGACCAAAATTAGAACAAAATTAAATTAAAATTAATCATCCATAAAATTAAATCAACATTACAATAAAATTAAAATAATGCCTAGCAGTGGGACGAAATAGGCTAATAAAAAAAAGCTTCATGAATTAATCATAAATTGGTGCAGGATATTTCTAAATATGGTATATAAGTGCTAAAATAGTCTATTAATTTCTGCACCTGTGTAAGCTTACGAGATGAACTTCAATAAAATTCAAACCGTCCATCGCTGTGTTTACGATTCGCTGAAACAACGGTGAACGTCCTGTCTTCATCTAAGTAATACTACCATGATTAATTAGAATTTAAAATAGCCTGACTATGGACAATACTGCATCTTCTTTTAGTCTGTCTGTAGTAGTCATGACATGTATTACGTCAACGATACGTTGTAGATAAATATGTGGGCGTTCTTCTGTGTCATAGTAATTGACAGTATTGTGACGTCACTTATTGGTCAGTTTATTGAAAACCAGCTGGGTCTTCGCATGGGTAGAAATATATAAACTGTAACAACTCATATACAACACGATGTATCAATTACATCAACACGCGAATCATCTCGCACTCTAGTGACTGGTGCGAAAACTTGATCACAATTCGTGCAGCACTTTTGGAAATAGAGGCATTTGAGCGGATCACAGTATAGGTTCGTATACTCGTAGTGCTCGCCAAACTTCTGGGCCGCCCTGATGGCTTTCCGATGCGCAAGGTCTGAAATGGTGCTGTCTTTTTATGAGATTTACTACAGGGCGGCAATGAAGTTTGGCGAGGACTTATATAGTTGACGTGTATTTTATTTACTAGTGGCAATTCTTTTGTTTATACAGTTTACGCAAATAAAATTATGCAGATAAAAAACGCAACTATACAATTTAACCGATTCGCCCACCATTTAAAATCATGCGTGTCCCGTAAATAATATCAAGTGCTTCGGTTCACGACAGTTAAATATGTTCGTAGACCCTATCTTGTAGGGGACATAACGCCTACGCCGTACGTGGGTGAGCAGTACTGATTGCCAGCAAAAGTACACGAACGAACTATAGAGCTGTAACAAGTTGATACTTAAGCTACAGTCTTACTTGATTACAATTTATTTTGTTGTGTATTTATATTCTATTGTAAAATTCTGAAGGTTTGTAAAGGAATCTTGTTTGGTCAGTACCACCTACAGTGATGTGAAACTTTTGATTAGTTGTCTAACGAGATATATTCACTTTTTGAAAACGAAATCAGATAAAAAAAAACCGGCCAAGTGCGAGTCGGACTCGCACACGAAGGGTTCCGTACCATTATCGCAAAACACTGCAAAAAAAAAACACGTTTATTGTATGGGAGCCCCCCTTAAATATTTTTTTTATACTGTTTTTAGTATCTATGAAAATTTCGACTATCTAGCTATTACGGTTCATGAGATACAGCCTGGTGACAGACGGACCGACAGACAGACAGACGGATCGTGAAGTCTTAGTAATAGGGTCCCGTTTTTACCCTTTGGGTACGGAACCCTAAAAATGCTTAATATACGCAAGTTTTTGCACTCAACTTTTACTAACAGCAAACGATTTGTTTGTGTTACTAACATCAACAGAATATCAGTTACTTACTGGCAAAAACGACTTCTTTCAATCTTTGACTATTCTCTAGGTAAACTTGGTTCCTTTGTCATTGACTCTACGCGGTATATATCTAAGCCCTAGAACTTGGGCTCGACAATACAACAATACAGGTCCGAACACCCACGCCAACAGCTCTCCAATCATACCGATTCTCGCTTTCCAATATCGAGAATCGAATTGGAAACTGCAATAAACATAGAATCGATTAAAGTGTGCTCATTCGATTAGATATCGAGATGTTTAGTGTTGGTTGGACATGTACTTACAGCTCCAGTCTTAAATGTGCAAGTTTTATGGTCGTAATGAAAGATACAGAAATGTGATATTTTCTTTTAAATTTGGGTGTTATGTTTTATGAAAATTCTGTTTAGTTTGCCGTTTATGTGCTTTCGAACTTGATATTAGAGCTAATTTCTCTAAAAAAGCAAAAGATCAAACCAAACACAAAGGTGCCATAGATTTAATCCTGTAGCTTGTGTCCCAGTAGTGGACACTTTACAGACTGATATCTACGTAAAACGTTCCATACCTTATAGAAAAACAACAATTAGAATGATGTTTTTGCAACAAAAACCAATTACAATCAATACGAAATCACTTACAGCTGTGTTGCTGTAAGCTGTAATATGTAACTGAAACGGTATCACTTCAGTGGTCATTACAAACATTCAGATCACTTCACTGTAACGATACGCACGACCGCCTCTTACTCAACCTGATTACATAAACCTTGTATTAAGATTTAAGGCGTTTGGTACTCAAAATTGCGATTTTTCGAGCTGTTGTAGTTGTGAATATGAAATTTTAAGAAATATGTCGTAGTTCAAAATCTCTTTTTTGTGATTTACGCCGAATGTTTGAATGTGTCTTTGTTCTTGGTCGAAAAATCCACCTTGTATCAAAACGTCAAAATGACTTTAAAATAAAATTGTATATCGATGTTTTTATGACAAATACTCGGACTTTATTAGAAATTTCAAACGATATAAATTTCACATTTTCGCGGCACAAACCTCGAAATTCTGACCGAATAGATGCGATTTGTTTGTAAATTTATCCAATAACACTGTCCTCTTTAAAAAAGTAAGTCTAAGTATTCGGGAGTTCTATTATTATGACATCTCAATCGTACTATTACAAAACTGTCTGTCGGTCACTATATTTACTTTCTTTAGTACTGAACATAAAATTTTACGAGCATTTTGTTTTCAACAAACAACGTAAAAGTTTGTGCTACTTCCTTACGTTTTATAACCTAATTCACACCGCACTTTGAATAGTTTACCGTGAGTTTCAAATGAGGGGTTATATATAGTTTCTTTTCTTGTGTACACGCGGTTAAAGAGTTGGTATTCAGTCAATAAAAGAGCGTCTTCTATAAATTTTCATCTGTCTGCTGTCATTGTGAAATGAAAGGTTTTAAGAGGTTTTCGCAATCATTAGCAAGTTTCACAGCAATCTCTTTTGCTCACTGTACCTACATAACTTCCCCTTTAATAATAATACCAGCAAGTAAAGTAGAGTGGTATTTTGCAGCGCCTAACAACAACGTGTGTGGTTTAAAAAAATCTAAAATAATTGCAGACATGTTGATTTCGCAATAACAATTTCGTATACCGTAATTACTCAAATTACTCCTGAGCTTATTACTAAGTGGTAATAATTATGCGAATTCGTCCGTTTTTATGTCTACCTATTAAGTCTCATATAACTGTCATTCTGTTTAGTAAGACATATCAAGTTGTAGTTTCAAATTGTGTTTGGGTTATTATTTAATCGATTTTTTCCAATCTAAATCAATATGAACGTTCAAGTACGTATTTTACGTCGTAAAATTATCTGTGAAATCTACAGCATACTATTTTGATAACAATCCATTTCTATCCGTGGATCCCCACGTGATTTATAAGCGTCAAATTTCAGCAATATGCGACCGCAAAAAATCGTGCACATTCTTGCGAGATCAGTGTGTCAGCCGAAAAAATAAAAGACATTCTCCTTTCAACTAATTAGGCGGATGAAAAGGGCCGCGCGACAGAGAGTGATCCGCATCATTACTCCAGCCTCGCCGCTCATTTACCATCAGCTGTGGCTACCAAGCCCATAACCCAGCCATTACCTTCACCATTCACTAGATCACTTACGCAAATGGCGAGGAATATCTCCAAGCTCAGTTTAGCGATGTCAGATAGCTATGTATACTTAGTTGGGACGAAAAGTGGGACAAACCGCGTCCAAATTTGTCGGCGCATTGTAAACATCATCGTATCTTTCGACTCGACTGACTGGAGAGAAATGCCGGAATACGGAAGATAATAAATGTATTATTAGTATTTAAGACAAATATTTGGAACCATTCATTACATAATCTAAACTCAAAGCGCAGTTTTGATGTCGTTGATGTAGTTCCAGACTTCGTAGTTCAAAGACCTGAACCAAACTTGAGCTAAACGTGTTCCATTCGATGCGGAAACGTGTCATAGACAGAGTACACCATGATTCAGTGGGGATTGATTTTATGCGAGAATGCGATTTGTCGTGCATCGGATAGCTTTACTACAGGACAAATATTGTACCTATCATTTTAATTTACAGTAAAAATCGACTGGTGCGTACAATAATTTTACTGTGGACAGTAAATAAATGACAAGTTTATCTTTTTTTTTAATCTATTGCTCGCGTTTGACCACCATCTCGCCTGCTGGTAAGCGATGATGTGGTCGACGGTGAAACACGCTTGCCTAGAAGTAACCTATTCACTCTTGACTTAAAGACCCCAAGGTTGTAGCTATCAGGAAACAAAGACTCCGGCAGGGAATTGCACTCCTTAGCTGAGCGCACAATGAAAGTATTCGCAAAACGCTTTGTACGTATGGGTGGGATGTTCACCATGTAACGGTGGCGGTGGTGGCGTGGTCTTTATGGTCACATTGGCGGTAATTATGTCAGTAGGAAGAATCCTGCCATAATATAATTTGCGTTAAATAGGTGTGTCATTTAAAAGGGCTAGTTGACGTGCGCAATGATAACAAACAAAGTTTTGAACGACATTGTATGTACTTCCGTCTATTATGAATTCTTCAAAATAATACAAATGGCATCTGATTAGATTGTGCGATGTACCCGGTATTGTTTAGCATTGCAATGCATTGGCGTATAGACGCGTGATTGGCATAATTGTCCAGTTGTACGCACTCAATTGTTCCAATATAAATATGGCTTCATCTAATTGTTATGTGCAGGCAGAGGCCGTGGAATACGTACCCATGATTAATGTGTTGATTTGTTTAAAGTTTACACATGTCCGGCTTCCTGCATTCAGTTGATACATCACTACATACAATGACGTATGTGTAAACTAATTTGTTTGAACTATAAAGTTAAAAGTTATCCCGTCATCAAGTGTAATCATTTTTGATGACGTTCAGTTTCAGCACTTACTTGGTCACAAAGAATGGAAATGGATAGATTGCATTTAAGTATACATAGGTACATTTAACTTCATTATGTACAATCATCAAGTAAAATGTAGAAATCTCAACTTTTAAATAATAAACAACATGTTGTTTCCAAAATTGATCATTAAAACTTACGTTGCATTCACATGCAGATGTTAATATCAATGACAACTACAGACAAATTAACACATAACAAAAATGAAAGGTCAATAACAATAGCACACATGTAAATTCACTTTTGATCTTTGAAGATAGAAAATTTATTAAGGTACACGTTACCCTTGGCGAGTTTCAAATTACCTAGCAAGCATACAAAGTTATACTGCATTTAGAAGATATTTACTTCTAAGATAAGTATCGTATCATAATGCCGATACTATCTTGTTTTAATCCTGCTATATTCAAAAACCAGTTTCTCTGTTTGAAAATTACGAAGAGAAAGATACTAATAATAAAATATTTTTTTAAAGACAAACTAACACTTCGACAAAAATCAAAACTGTCATTGACGTAATTGATAATCTGTTTAGAATTTTAAGCGTTGAAAGATAATCTAAAAAGCATATTAATATTAATGAAGTAAAACAAAAGCGAGCATCAAAAAGTGACGCCAAACAAAACATCGTCAAAATTTTAACACGACTCAAATGAAAAAGTGTGTGTTTTCAACACGATTAATATTAAAGAGGGGTACACATGAATTCATTTGACCTGTCTGGTCCTTAACATATTCAAGGTCTGGCAGTGTAACATCACTTTAAATACGGTGTGGGACCAGTAGGGTAGCTTACTGTGAATTTTGTATGTCCGCTGACCTCTTGTCAAGGACAACTACTCACAATTCAGATGGACAGATGTTATCTACCTAGTAAACCTGTTTGGTTTGTCTGAAACTACTGAATATTTTAAACGGACGTTTGGTATATTAATTTTGTCTTATAATATGATTTGCTTACATAGTATTTATTGACAGCCAATTTGAGAATACGACTAAAACTGTAAATGCCAAGTAATGTTAATATTATAAAAAATATTCACGATAAGGATTATCCTTGCTCTTCAAGCCATGAGAAAAAAGTTTAACTTATCAAGATTTATTCGAGATTGCATCTTGCAGTTCCTCGTAATTCTAAAATGGCGTGATAGTGTTCCGGATTCTTACGAGTACAAAAATCTCAGAATCTACTCAAGAAACGATGGTTTCTTGATAAAAAGTCAAGAAAAGGCAATACAGTTTTATGCGCCACGTAACACAGTCACGTATGCAAGCTGGAAGGTCGTCCATATTTGTGCAAACAGTTGGCTCGGAGATAGCAGCGTTTGTACTCGTAAGTAACCAAGATAATATCGGTACGAGCGAGCACAGCTAGAGAAATTCTTAAATTCCTACCTGCGCTCGCGCCGGACTCACCGACGACGCCTGATTCTTACAAAAAACCGTTTCCTTTACATTCTGTTTACAAGACCTCCGACACCGAGGTCCCTTTTGTGGCCGTCTCCATCCCCATCTATCGCCTTACCTACGACCCTTTTTTGTCCGCGTGCTTCTACACAATTATTCAAGTTTGCGAGATTACGACTCATTAGAGCGGCTATAGGGAATTATTTGAAAGATTTACAATTACTGGTTTTGGTATCAGAGCCCTGTTATTATGATTCTGTTTTTACTGCAAGTATTAGCCTCAAACATGCATCAATTAAGTATCTGATATTGTTAAGATTATATATTAGTTTAACTAAAACAACAACCACTTACAAATTTGTAAAGAATCTATCAACCTATTGCAGAAACTGTTACCACAGTGTTACTTAGCTCGTTTCTTTAAATGTGGCATTTAACAAAACAATTAAAAATAATATAGAATTTTATCAGGATGTTGTCTCAGAAGTGTGTAACATGAGGTTCAATGACGTGTCCGTGTTATATAATCGAAAGTGATCCACGACAGCCTCATTTGCATGAATGATGTCATGCATGATGGCCTGTGTATCACAGGTGGCAATCATTTTGCCAAAAATGTAACTAATTTTATTATATTTGGAACAATATGATATATATGACCAAATTTGGAAATGTGGTCCTTGTCAATATCATTAAGTATACAAATGCTGTAGGCGATGTCACTGGAAACAAAAGTAGTGAATCAGCAAACACACCTACAACAACGCCCCTGATTTTTAACGCAACGATTTCTGTGAAAATGATCTAAGCTGCCAAGATTTTTTAACTTGTTTGCACTGATCTTGTCATTGGTTTTTTTTATATTCACTTTTTATTTCAACAGGAAATAATCATCACTTTGCACCTAATGTTTATGGATTTGGCCAACGGCTTGCAAACTAATACGTTGGGCAAAAACATTTGTGCCGTTTGCACTTTGCATATAACATCCTGGAGTAAAGACCATTATTTATCGGAGAGATAAGATTATATCTATGAGGTATTACTATATTTTATTATAGATTCTTTTGGTATAAGTAGCAAGGTTACCAACGTTGCTAGTTGGATTACTTGATCAAAGTCACCTATTTTATATTCTTACTCAATATCCACTATTTGATGCGGGAAATCAATGCGATATCAACCACTAAAGTGATAATATCACAATCTAACATTACCACGTGAGGGGAAACGTGCTTAACATCCAGATAACATTTTTGTTAAAACATATTGGCTGCCTACACTATCATTTTTAGCGCCACATATTGTTGGTATGTTCGGTAAACGTTTGCAACTAGCGAAAAATTACTAGAACTTCAGAAGGGCGTTTCTTTACCCAACTCTGCTTCTATAAACATCTGCAGCATTTCATTTTATCTTTACTTTAGGTATTATTATATTTAGCACGCTATTTTATTTGTGCTTAGTATGTCAACAGAGTGGTCGTGTCACCCCACTGACCTTGTGTGTGCAAACATCCTTATCAGTTTCCACTAGTTACTTTTAAATTGATATCCAATATCTAATACTGACTGTTTTCTTAGATACTATAGTGATCTTAACTAAAATAAACTATTTCGAATTATTGATACAAAAGTTTCATCTAAAATTCTAAATGAATAGAATCTAGATCTAGATCGCCTAACAACATTATTATTTATTGTAATTCAATTCCATATTTTATTCGAGTTGACAATACGAGATTAAGGTGGAATGCTGCATCTATTAATAGCCATTAGGGGAGAACAAGTCGTAAAGGTTAAAAGCAAATACGTAAACTATTTAGTTTCGGTCCTTAAAATATATCTCAAACCAAACTGAGAGCATCAGCAGCCGTAACAGTTTAGTGATCCTTTAGAAAATAAATGAACCAAGTATCGTTTTGCTTCAATCTTATAAATGAACCGTTTCAGGAGATGGTTCGAGTCATCGACAGATGATGTTACTTAGCACAGCTTTCCCACGACAGCCTGAAGCCAGTTGCCAGCAGACTAATGAGTAGCCGATGGGATTACACGTAGTCTAGTGCAATTTACGCACTAATGCATAGCTACAGACAACCGCAAATGTATCTAATTTTGCACAACTTACGTCTCCCTGAGAACTCGAAAGAACTAATGATGAGCTCCAACCTCCAGTTTTTTATGTATAAATATAATGTTTCGTGTTAAGCACGAAGCAACGAAGTAATTTTCAACTGGATTTTTACCGCCAATAAAGATAAATCTTGTTTATAAATGCCTGATCATAATAATGAATATTAATATTTAATTTATCTAGCAATCACACCAGTTGCAATGAACCATACAATTTGTGTTATAATTTTTTATTTAAGAGCAAAAAGTGTTTTCTACGACTTCCGGATGAGGAGCTGCAGTTGTTTCTTCATCAATATTAATGCGCTGTTTAATTCTAAAATAGATTATCAAACCGCATCATGGCCTGTTAGTTACATTTTAATACTTATCTTTATTGTTGTCTGCTTTTGATATTGTATCTGTATAATATTTGGTTACAATTTGCATTTTTTTATATTTGCACAATGCATTAAAATTTGCATTAAAACGTGATATGATGTTAAACACGCTACTTATTCAAATATCGATACTTCCAAATTGATCTTTGTATTCATCATTGTTAGAAACAGTATAATTGTACCATTGACTATAGTTATCGTCGCCATTCATCACCAAATGCATAGGTGAATTCATGTAGGCATTCATCGTTAGTGTAACATTAATTAGCTTCTGACTGACGTTTGTATGATCTGTTTCGCAAATACCACCCACACGCTTATTATTTGCAAAGTTGGTCTACTTTCACTTCGGGGACATTTCTGTCATTGACCAATACTATCTCCGATTGTTCCTACCATTCTTATGTGACTATTCAAATCTTGCAGAGGCGGCTTAATTAACTCTGACACCAGAGGTGGCCACACCTCACACGAAAAGAAGAAGATTCAAATCTTAAACCTCGAGTACTATGAATTCATGTAACTTATTCTTTATAGTCGTGTAAGAAACTCTCCGGATTAACCAGTATTGGAACTCGTCGAAGGTTATTGTTAGTTTATTTATTTTTTAATCTGAGTTGCGCTGCGTCAAAAACAAGTTTTTTCTGTATGAAGGTTTATTCATATTCCCTTTTTGCTTGCATAACAAACAAACTAGTTATCCTTAAAGCAGGTAATGGTAAAGTTTCTTCTTGGTAAATTGAAAAAATATATTGTTAAAACGAAACTGGTATATACTTCTTCTTCGTATTTCGTTCAGCTTGTTACACGGCGTCTAGGTTGCCAATTTGGTACAGACTTGCATTATAACGGTAATGTAAAACGGGAAATAACTGTGGTCACGAAACGGATGATGTCGTTTTTGTCATTGTCATTTTAGTCTTATCAAGATGTTTCAAGGCTGTACATGATACGTTTACAGAAATCGGATATGTTGCCTTTGAATAGATAAACACTAATGCTAATGGATATCTAGGCAATGGGGTCACATGTGTTAACATAAGTAAACATAATTAATACACGCTTTGTATCGTAGAGTTCGTCTTAACGATGTCCGAATTTGGCAATAAGAGGCCAGTGCAGCTCAAAGCCTCTTTTGGTGTATGTCCCGTACGGTATTTGCAGCGGTTTGTATTCACCGTTATTTTAACTACCGACAAAGCCAGATGGTATTATAATTCATAGGTAGATGGGTAATTTGCTTTCGTATACACTGTGTTAAGTGTATTAATATAATCTTCATTACTTGTAACAAACGCACCCACGAGGGAAAGTTATTTATCAGATCTAATTAAGTTTTAAATTATGGCCTCTGTATCATGGATTACTGGCTTATATTTTGATAATATGTTTTAAACTAAAATCAAGTTTACAACTATGAATGTGTCATCGTGGTTTGCTTTGACACAGGTGAAGTCAGCGCTCTTAATAGATAGTATAGTTACTAGAGGATAAAATAATCAGTTAAGTTGACACGGTAAGGTCATTATAGTAGACGTAGATTATGATAATGAAATAAATACACATGTAAAAAAAAGGTTGCTTAAATTATTGTGGTTTGAAACGTCTAAATTGCCATTTGCAATTACAATCATTGTATTCAATTTCAGCAATTGCTTTTTTTGTATTAATTTTAAATTCACCATTTTGTAACTTAACACTAAGCAACAAGGTTTTAATATATGAGTTATAACATAAACATAATAATGATAAAAAAACTATATATCTATATCACGTCGAGTCAAATCAAAGTCAATCTTTATCAGCAACCTTGTCACATTAATACGACGGTATTATGACGTGGACTTTACCTTATTGATTTACGTCATCATATTATGCAAACTGGTTCTGGTAATGGAAACGCTAGTGGGTTTTTTGGAATAGATGGTAAATGATCATTAAGCATTGCCTAAGACTAACATTTTTGGTTCTAGTGTAGCTTCGTGACTCACACAATTGTACATCGTAAAATGACTAAACATAAACCACATTTTTTTTCCTTAGAAATATGTAAATGTCTTATTCAAAATGACGATGGAAGATAAGACTAGATCCGCCTTAAAGCCGGAAAGAGACCTACAATAGAAAGGAAGTAAAAGACAGACAAACCCGATAAATGCACAAATATGTTACCGAAACTTTTCTTATTATAGTGCTAAAGTTGGTCTATCTAATCTTAATAGGAACCATGTATTTATCGAATAGGAAGCCGGTCTTCTATTAGATAGGGAAGCAATAGAAATTGGTGTATAGTTCCCACGGAAGATAAAACGTTTATAATTATGGGCCCAAGCTTGCTCCCTGTGGTACTCCGTGACCGTATCGTGTGTAAGCTATGATGTTGGTCGGATCTTAGATAACCTATGACCTGTTATTGAAACCTAAATGGGAAGCTACGACAGCATTCATGTTATATTTTAAACCGCATTTATCGTGTTCAAGCATATTTGTTTATAAAATACTTAATCGAATGCATTTTGTTATTATTTTAATAACATTTAAGTTTATTTCCTGTAAAAAAATAACCTGCTCCTAAGCGTTTGCATTTTCACTCACAAGAATTTAATATAGATAACGAAAATTAAATGAATACGGTTTAAATCTTTCGTCTTTAATTATACTTACAGTACTTTCGATTTAAGCTCCTGTGCATAAAACTTAAAATTTATTAAGTAATAAAATGAAATGTTTTAGATTTATTGACTTAAAGAAAATTGGCTTCATTTTGAGAATATGTAGGTATATTATATCTCTATGTCGACTTGTATAGCATGTTCATGATTCGCACGCGACCGTTGCTCTCTGAATCAAAAATATCACTCGTAAAGATCGTATGATATTTTACCTGCACAACTTGATAATAATAGTTTGCCTCAGGCGCCGTAACATCTGTTCGGGGGCTCACCTTTGCATCAGGGTCCATTAAACGGACTCTTTGATTCGGCGTCTTTGATATCTCTCTTGCAAATATTTTTATTATTCCACCATAGACAGCTGTGTTTATTATTACTGCCAATAAACCTGCTATTTTCAGTACAACATAAAAAATATCCTTCATGTTGGCTCGCAATTTTATATTTTGTTTTCTTGTTGCAGAAGTGCAAGACGTGGGATGTTCCAACACTGATGACGTCTTTATTGTAAAGGTAAGATAATATAAATAGTTATTTAGTTGTAATATCAGTCAATGTTCCGAAAGCAGCAAACTTCACTCAAACGTAACAAAATAAATATGCCTCAATACTCGTGATGGATGTCTTGTCTTATAAAAACTTCGAGATTATTATCTGTTCCATGAAACGGTGTTGCATTTACTCTTAACGTTTAATTTATAACAGTTTTTAAATGTTAACAGATGTTAAATAATAAACTGGTCCACTTCGATGGCAATATCCTTAAAATTTAAATTGCCTGCTTGTTTTAATAATTATACTCTCTCCTTTCATTTATACGACATGCATAAATTTTAACTTAATTTCATTTTATATTTGTATTATTGCGGAATGAATAAGTTCAATATAAAGGAATAAACAACACGTACAGACTCGCATATTTGTTATATGATTAGCTATTTCAATATTGTCATACAAATAGTCACTATTGTTTAAGAATAACTATGACTGTCATTGACGGCTTGTTTGATACAACTTCAATAGTTTATAGTTCAGAAGTTCACCACCCGAGGTCAACTGAGTCTAAAGTTCATTTGCAATTTGTAATTATTACTTAAATAAATAGGCATAATTTATTTATGTGCACACTGTCTCGTTTAATAGATATCTATTTTTCAATTTGAATAACATTTTCATTGTTTATTTCTCCACAATCAAAGCGAGACGGAGCAACCTTCCGGGATGGCTTGTTGCAATTCGTTTTATATCGAAACGAAATTACAAGTACGTTCACATGCGATGCGATGGAACTAGAACGATATTCACTTGAAATTTTCCCAAAAAATACATGCGTGATATCGCTTACCAGTAAGGTCCCTTAGTTTCGTAACTTTCTTCCGCTACAGCTCACTTATTTTTTTTCTAACACAGGGGAAATACGTGTCTTTAATATATTATATAAGTATGCTTTTTCATTGTTATTGTCACATCAGGATTCAATTAACAACATGGGGCAATTGGGTTTAATGAAACTGTAGATGCTTTCGTAATCAGTCTTCAATTGATGAACATTAAAGTGAATTGAATGCGGTTGGGTCTTAGCTTTTATTGTTCTACAAGATTCACCCTTTCTGGTATTGAATAAAATACAATTTAGGGTATTTCGTTTTTATAGTCTTTATTGTTGACACTAATAACCTCAACTTTAATATCGTCGGTACCTGTTTTAATATAATTTTCGCGTCCTTTCCAACTCCTGCTGCATTGAATTGACATTATAAATATTTATTGACATCTAATTTTTAATTTATTAGTTGAAATCTAATTTTTTAAAGATATTTTAATAATTGACATCTAATTTTTAATAATGTTTTAATTGTTTTTATTTAATTTTCAATTAATTTTTGCATGTTTTTGTAATCTATACTGTATATTATGTAATGGAAGTCTAGTATTGACCCTTCTTATTATTTGGTAGCTAATGATTTAATGTCATTTGCTGATTCATTGTTGTTCTAATTTGCTAATGATATTTGTACGCTTCACGGCAAAACATAGACAATCTACGTTATATTGACATCTCACATACCATGTACCACCTATGTTTACAAATAAAGATTCTAATTCTGATTCTGATTCTGAAACAGTAATCATTGAAGCACAATACAATTATTCATTTCGCTTTTGCGACTTTTTAATTCCAATTGTTTCGTACTGTGCATTTATGGACGCACATCGCATATTCAAACATTTGCACACCGGTATTTCCTTACGAAACGTTGCAAAAGCCTGTAACTTGAGTCCCAATATGACATCATGTAAGATTCACTATCGATAGGATAATATGTACTACTGTTGGCAAGATAACCCCGCATGCATATCCTTATTTCAAGATATAATCGTGTTTATTTTATAACGAAAGTGCGAAGAACTTCTAGAAGAACTATTTGCATGATTTTATTGATACAAGAAATTAACAACACTTTCTTAAAAAAATGACGATTTTTCAACGTGAATTATGAATTAACT
Organism: Anorthoa munda; assembly: GCA_945859665.1. Lineage (NCBI taxonomy): Eukaryota > Metazoa > Arthropoda > Insecta > Lepidoptera > Noctuidae > Anorthoa > Anorthoa munda. The sequence continues at coordinate 10,181,458 of OX243900.1, read as the reverse complement.
GTAAAATATATTCAGTAGCATATTTTTTCAAGTATTAAGAATAAAAACATTGTGTTTACAGGAAGTATTAAAAGAGTCAATGGGTTCATCTAAGATAATGCAGAAACGTGATGACTTGACAACTTATTCTCAAAACTCGGCTGCAACAGGCAATACGGGTTTTTCTGAACATTGCACATTGCCTTCATCTCAGTGGCAATGCTGGTAATTCTAGTAAACAACACTGAGTCATGAGTTAATTTTATGATAATCACCATAATACTGTGACGTAAGTTAGATAATAGTCCGTGCCTTTCTAGATCTATCTACTCGTAGTTTTTCTACACGTTCGTACTTAAAAGCATATTCTAAATACTCAATGGCGTCATACAGATTAACGAATCTTATCTAACAGTTGATAACAGTACCTACTTTCAGAGGCCAAAATTCCCTTCCCGGAAAGTTGTGCAAAAAAAAACGTTTGGGGCTTAAACTTAGTGGAACGGTATACTGGTATTCTCAAATTTCGTTATAATATGTTTGGAGCATGCAAAAAATGCTCTACTTAATGTGCCCGCTTTAGTATTTTTTGCGGCGCTTGCTTTTACTATCGGCTGTCGACAATTGATCTCTTTCAAACTGTCAAACTTTTGCTTAAATTGTGAAAACACTGTCGAATTTCTTGCGTATTAGCAATTTATTATTTCTACTATCGTATCTTGCATAGACACTTGGTTTTACAGAGAAAATACGAGTCCGGTTTGATGAGGATGTTTTCCTGGAAGCGGTGCCTGACTACCGGTGTAGTGTGATTAATATTAATTAAAGATTCAGATTACCATCTACATATTAAATTGTGAAGTGTCAGGCAACAATTTAGTTATAATTACAACCGGCTATCCATAGGGCTATACGTTTTATTGCGAGCTTGCCTTCCTGACTCTTGCGTATAGTATTATTATCTTCTCTTTATCTTTAGTTTTGACAATTTATTTGGGGCCTGCGTACCTACCACGTCCATTGCTTTTATACAATTTGTTGTTGTAAGTATCATCTCAGAATTGACTACAGTCTTTGTCATTCGTCTTCTTTTAAATGATTCACCTTTCCTCTTACACCTTTTCATAATATCACTTGGTTCAACCAGTAGCTGTATTTGCATCTTCTTCTTCTTGGTTTATTGCTGAACAAACTTCAAGTTAGCTTTAGTATTACATATAGTTCTTAAAGAGACATCGACTTTCGTTGCATGTATTGACACATCGGTCTCACTAACTAATCCATTAGCACACAATGCTCAGTGAAGGTGTTTTCCATATTCACTTACACTTTTCTTCACGAAGAAATAATACATTGTAACCGTATGTATTTGTAGAATTTATTATTGGTTGGACGTGCACTAGTATTCAATCAATCACTTTCCATGTTATTTCGTAGTACAGCAGTCACAGTTTCTAATGGTTTCTTCAAGTTTTTCGTTTTGTATTGTATGTTTTTACTTATGTCTCATTTTTTTTTCTTATTTATTTCTTTTGTAACAACCGAAATATTATAGATAAACGCTACGATTAAAACTTTAGTCAGAAAATTAGTCAATTAATACACAATCTTACCTACGTAGATTAACAGAACCGCAAAAACAATTTCTATATAAAAAAACGGAATTATATGGACGAATCTTAAATTAACACGTCTATCGTACGATGATACTATAAATAGGTACACGATTTGTTTAATTTTTACTCAGGGTTTTAAATTTGACACTTATATTTATCTTCAACTGGCAAAAAAGATAACACTAGAGTTCAAGACACTTTAAAAAAAACATTTTCTTAGAAACTGTTTCAATATTTTTAGTTTCTATGCGAAAATAGATTGGTAGTGAAAAATCTGTCGGTATATATCAATACGGTCTTGTAACAGTTATCTCAGGTTTTATGCATTAATTATTAAAATAACTGTGATTTTTCATAACAGTCCGTTTATTCATAACTTATCAGCGAACGGGGTTAGTTAGGTTCAATTGCTCCGATAGCGGTCACAAGGTAACGTAAAATCGCGAAGTTACTTTGGAATTTATTACTGTAGACGGTAGATAGGATTTATTATAAATAAAATGATGAGTTTTGCAGAGAAAAGTTAAATTACTGGCGATTATTATTCTTCTCCTACATTACTAATACATAATATAATTATTAATTATTATTATATAATTTTTGTAACACTGGTATTGTCACACCAATAACAGCCCCACTTCGTGTCCAGCAATTACTGTCCATACCTGGTTGCCTGGAAGAGATCGCGGAATGCGATAAGGCCGCCCATTGTAAGTGTTTTTAGTTTTAAGTGTCCTTTATAAATGTAACTTATGGTGTAAAATAAAGTATATAATAAATCAAAAATAAATAAATAAACTGTTAATCGAGAAATGCTTGTTAAATACGAACGGTTTAACAGCCATTTAAGAGCTCCTTACAATATACTTGCTGACGACGGCGACGTAACGAGTAAAAAAAAAAGATTTCCCAAAGTAAATAAAAAGAACAATGACACTAAAATTTTGGTAGATTGACGTCACAGATGCGCAAGTACATTAGGTTAAATAAGCATCATATCTCGTACGTTCAATTGCCCATGTCTACCGTGTTTGTAAAAAAACTTGTTTTTCACCTTCATGCATAAATTCTTGAAATGACATTAACTTGCTTTGACAACGTATACTAATATTTGTACAAAAAATCGTGCAGAAAAAAATAAAAATTGAATATTATTATGTAAATTTATTGCTAGAGTGCAATTTATCATTTTTGAACACGATTTCGTGGTCGTAATTGATACTTTGTTAAATCAGGCAGATATAATGAGTATTAATGATTCAAATAATTAATGAAAGGTGCCTCTGTAATATTTCGTTATCGTTGTAAATGGAATGTTAATACCTTTAATCCTGATATTATGATCCTATAATCGCGGCTTTGCTGCGGTTTGTACCAAAGGTTCTGTAACCACAGTCAACCTTAGGTACACTTGCACGAAAAACTTAACTAAAGGTTAAATTGACAATATTGTCAGTGACAAAACTGTCAATTTAACCTCGTATTATCAATGCAAGTGCACCTTAGTGCATGGTAACAATTTGGGTTTGAATGTCCTTATGTCGTAGGTATGTTTCGTAGTGTTTTTATAATATGAGTAAATACTTTAAAAATTTTACTTGTGACCGTATCTGATCTATCTACTTAATAATAAATAATAATTTAACTAATTTCTTCGATTTAATTTTTAGGGTTCCGTACCCAAAGGGTAAAAACGGGACCCTATTACTAAGACTCCACGATCACTCTGTCTGTCTGTCCGTCTGTCACCAGGCTGTATCTCATGAACCATGATAGATAGACAGTTGAAATTTTGCCGCTATAACAACAAATACTAAAAACAGACTATAATAAATATTTAGGTAGGGCTCCCATACAACAAACGTGATTTTTTGCCGTTTTTTTGCTAAAATTATACGGAACCCTTCGTGCGCCAGTCCGACCCGCACTTGGCCGGCTTTTTTATTGAATGAATATGCTATCCATACATTGAATTATAATGTTGGTACTCTCACTCAGTACCTATTTTGCGTCATCACCGCAATAAAAAAGTAAATTACAATTATCTTTTTTTAAACATGTGATATGTCACACAAACACTGTCATTTTGGTAGCAAATGTTGGTAGTATCAGATAACCTTGAATAATAAGATAAAAGAATTTCGACCTTCAGTGATTAGATAACATTTTGTGTAATTAAATAATACCTCCTGATCTGTCTTGCCAAGATATTTCAATTGTTGAAAATCTTTTTGTTAATAGATAAATATTTTCTCAAGCGTCTGCAATTTACTGCAGTCAAACAAAAATTCAATCTTAACAAAAATATGCCAACGCAGACTTGAATTAAATTACTTGTTCGTTTTTTACCTAAACAGGATTTAAAAGGTTCCAATGAATCACGCCTATAGTTAGCGAAGACTTTCCGAATTAGTTAGTTCTAGATTATTGGCTTTTCGGGCGTTTCTCAACCAAAGTGTGACTTCACGTCTTTTATACAAATAAATAAAATTGAAGTTTCTGTATATAATATCAATTTATTGAATGCATTTGAAAGTGTCGTATACACTAACGTACTAATTACAAATAGGTACGCAAATATTATACATTTTTGTCAGTCTGTTTGTACCGGGTAATCTCCGAAACGGCTGGACCGGTTTTGACGGTACTTTCACAGGTAGATAGCTGATGTTATAAGAAGTAACATAAACTCTTTTTATCACATTTCCTGTGGGAAAATTAAAAAATAAAATAAAACACCTAGTAACAGCTAGTTATAGATACGATTATAAAGATCTATAAAAGGACTAGTATCTCAAAGGCAGATTAGTTTTATAACCCAGCTTTTATCATTTTAGCCTAGTTTTTCTTATTTGTTTGTCAGCCAATTCTCTCGGATAGCTTTGTTTTTATTCTCATTACTGGCCAATGAGCAAGAGGTCACATAAACAAAAAAAAAAAACAAATGCTAGTCATCGAGCGTGTTTTGTCACTATTTAGGATGTTTCCGCTTGACACAAACCCACTGACACGTAAAATAAAAATATAATTGTAGTAAATCACGCATGACCCGCATATAATGTTTTGGTTCTAAAATTATTACTTTTAACTTACATGTATTTACATCATAACTTGCGGTTAGTTTCTAACTTCCGCGGTTTACAAAAACTGGTTATTTTTTATAGGTTTCTTGTTAGGCTAACTGTTTTGTCTGTATCTCAATAGTTTTTAATTAATTGACCGAGATGTATTAGAAATTGCAACAACCAGTAGTTTCGAATATAAAGTACTTATTTTTATAAAGTTTTCGACTTACTCCCTTGACTCTCAAATAATAAAAGAAAGTTAACATATTTTTTATACAAATTATACTAATTATCTCATCAATGTCTTATCCTTTAATCATTTTATGCAAAGCACAAACAATCCTCAATCAGGTGGCGCTTAAAACGCTCCGCTACCCACCTGCCCGGTTGAGTCATCCCCAGGTGCATTCATTTGGGACCCATCCAAACAGCTGTTTCATTAATACTCAATTTTAATTACAGTCATTGACTAAATAAAATATCAAATTGAGCATATTATTAAAAAGCTATAAAGAATTATTTTTTTATTACAGGTGTTTTTGCTCAGCAAACCCTGCCTTTGCTTACCGTACTATTATTGTTATTGATGCGCTCGCGTTTGATCACAGTCTCACCTGATGGTAAGCGATGATGTGGTCTACGAACTCTAATATAAATAAGAAGTAGTTTGGAATGAAGTTGTGTCTCCAAAACTCCTGACACTATTTAAAAAAAATATTACACTGATACCGAGTGAGCTACTCTGCCACTGAGTAGGTATACCATTTTGCTGAAAATATGCATGGTTTCTGTGGAACAGGCCGCTGGAAAAAATAAATATTATAGTCTATAGGCCCGCGCTTGACCACTATCTCACCTAAGCTCCATTTGAAATAACATTAGACATGTTTCCAAATCTTTTTACAGTTCGTTCAACCGATTTTGTGTTCTATCCTGTAAACATAAGGATGACATAAAAAGCATAAACCTGTTACCAAAACCAACTGTTTACTACAGCTACCATTTGTCGTATCACCAACGCAATAGAATTCAAAATCGGTTGTACGGGCTGTAAAATGGGCTAATTTAAACGTCTAATGTTATCGCAAATGGAGTATAATAGTAAGCGAAGGTAAAGCACGCCTGTCTAGAAAACACCTATTCACTCTTGACTTAAAGTCACCTAGACTGTAGCTATCGGACTCCAGCAGGGTATTCCACTCCTTAGCTGTACGCGTAATAAAAGCTAGTACGTATTACATACCCTACACACGTGAATATATCACGTGTGTAGGGTCTTTGGTCTTTGTTTTGTGTCCATCAACGATTGTTACAAATACATTGCTCACCAGTTTATAGCCTATTCTTCTGAAAACAATCCGTACTATTTCACAGTGTGGAAAGAACGCTAAAACAAATTCACTGAATCGATTGCTCAAGAGGAAAACAAACGGGTTTAACTCAATCTTTATAAAGATAAAAAGGGTACTTACTGAGAAGAGGTCATGGTTTGCTTCTGATAAATCAAATATATGTAAATGATGCGGTATGCATCTGGAAAAGTACAAAATATATACGTAAAAACCCTTTGTATCACGTATTACTTGATCTTGGTAAAACCAAAAGTTATTTGTATTTTTATTAGTTGATCTTGAGACTCAAATTGATATTTATCGAGACCACAGAAAAGCTTAGGATTGAAGGCCATCGTAGCATTTGTATATTTGCTTTCAACATATATGTTGTTTCATCTATTCAATAAAATATCAATCCACTGAGTTACTGTTTTAAATATTCATTATTTAATATCATCATTGATAAGTTTATTAAAAAAAAAAAACAAAGTCCGTAAATCCAACTCAATATTTTTGCTTTGCCGTAGAACATCAGTTGTATAAAATAATTACACTGGCGGGAAGCTTGACGCACTTCAACAAAAAAATCTATGAATCAAGTTTTTTATTTTATAACCTACGCAAGTTTAATTGCTAGTAATAACGTAATTTTTGGTATAATACCTACTGATAATAGTGTAGAACTAAAAGATGGCAGATGTTTGTATAACATAGTAAACACGTATTAGTTGGAAAACTATGTAAGCACACGAGCATATGATAAGACCTGAGATATTTCTTGAGATTTTTGTGTCTTTGTTATGTGAATTTACTGAATGATATCGTGATGATGGCAGACCGGGGCGAATGGAAGAAGATAATATGTAACACAGATCCCAAATAAGATGGGACAATAAGGACAAGAAGAGTGTGATGAGTAATATATATAATTTTTTCAGGAAACTGCTACGCGGTAACCGAATTGTAGCTCTTTCTGATGTAAATATTCCAAGTGATTAAAGGTACAGAATTTTGAAATTATCCATTTTTACTAAAGGCGACCTCTTTTCGGCACTAGAAAATCTGTGAGAACCCTGAAATTCGAATAAAATATAACAGATCAACTTGTAATAAAACTTATAAGAAGTAACACAACTCTATTTGCACAACTCAATCAATCTGCCTAGCCTTTTCCCAACTTTATTGGGGTCAGCTTCCAGTCTAACCGGATTCAGCTAAGTACCAGTGTTTTACATGGAGTGACTGCCTATCTGACCTCCACAACCCAGTAACTGGGTAACACGGTACCCCTTGGCTAGACTGGTGTCAGATCTCAAGCTTCTGACTACTCGTAACGACTGTCAAAGATCGTCAAATGAGGCACGGAGGAAACTCGGTATGTTCAAATGGTCACCCATCCACGGACCGACCTCGTCAAGCGTTGCTTAACCCTGAAGATCGACCCGTGCGGCTGTTATTATTTAGCCACGAGCTCCTCTAGCTATTTGCACAACTAATGAAAAAAAAAAACAAATAACTGATCTAAATCTGACTGCCTCAGAATTTCAACAGTAGTTACAGTTAGTTAATTGTTTCGTCTTGAATGCCAGTCGGTATTCCTAGCATTCCCGCTGATTCCTAGTCTACGGGGCGTCTCCTAGTCTTGTATAACTATGTCTTGGCTTGGATCCAACTCTGCTACATTACTAGTAACAAGTCTTCAGCCCACCGTAATGTATTCACGCAATTGTTATCACGACTAGCCCAGTGATAGTGACCTAGAATTATAGTGCACTACTTTTGTTATTTTTTTGTTTGATTTGCTAGAAAGTACCGCTGCAAAAAAAATTGTGTGTGGACAGTGTTTTCAGATGTGATGTGGTTCAATATTGTTTTCAATAAAAGACTCGTTGTAATGCTTTCGTTCTATTTTTGATCTTTTGATTCATTGTCGTGAATTTATTCATAGTTTTATAAGAGCAGGGTGACTAAGAAAGGCCATTGTAAGATGAGACTTAGAAACTTGATTAACAGTTGTCGGTAACAGTACAGATAGTGTCAGTACTGATTATTTCACAGCTAAGACTCGAAAACTCGGTTATCTTATGCATGTTACTGGTTATTTTATCTTAAAGGGCGGTGTGACAAGCAGCTGACATTTCGGCGGCCATTTTATTAACACAACTTTTAATCGAAATCTTACCGAGAGACAAAACACCTGCTTATCTTATATTTATGCCACGTCTGTTATGACTTATTTTAAAGTTCAGCTTTTCAATTATACAGTCCTATTATCTTTTAATAATTGTTTTCGTGTACGTAATCGTACGAAGTCGCAGTTTTTTACCTATTTTATAACTTTGAGATGTATGTTACTATGTAATTGTGAATAACCCTGAATAACCTGTAATTTGACAGCAAAAAGTCAAGGTTTTTGATATCAAAATTGTGAGTGACTGAATACTAGGGATGTGGCGACTATGTTTGATATATCTCTATCGATGACGATATTGATAACTATATTTCTGTCATGTCATAGGTCACGCACGTAAAGGTGTTTTTTTTGTGTGCTAATGTTATTAATTACCTACGTTGTTTACACGAGTTTATTATAGTACCAAAGTTCAATAAGGTACTGAGACAAAAACCTTGTTATTGCCTCGAACTACGCGTGACGTTATAAAGGCAGCTTTTCCAACTCGTATGAGAGATACAATTATTATTATTGTGTATGTCTCAAAGATCGTAGAAGACGTAATTGTTGTGCAAATCTGATACCACTATCCATAGTAACCGATTGACGCACTAAATAATCTCATTTTATTACACAATATATTAAGATAATGATCTTCACGCTATATTTGACCTTAACCAGATCACTGTCCTGTTTGCGCCATATCATATAACAGTGGAAAAAGTTTAGCAATTCTGATATAAGTTTTGGTTTGCAAACAGCCCTGTTTACGCACATCCTAACGGGCGCCGTCGACGTGCCCCAATACCGTTTTTCTCTATGAATAATATATTAAATGTGTTGATCCGATAAATGGAGCACATTTGTGTCGTTCCTTTCGAAAATATACATTACGCACGATATTTTTGCTTTTTTTGAGCGCGTAGGTACTGTTTTAAAAATGCAACTCTAGTCATCGAATTGGACCGAAATACGTCAATGCTGGCAGAATTACCTAGTCGTCTAAAGAGTCGTCTGATGAAAAATTAAATATAGCTTTGGGTCCAATGTATAATTGGGTACAATGTAGATAGGAACATAGATTTGCATTGAAAAATTGTCAACAAATAGTTTACCTACTCGTTGGTTGACGTCGTATGACGTTGAAAAAATTACAAAAACTATACGTCGACTTGGTACTTAATTTTTACTTCACGTTTTTGTTTGTATTTAGAATAAACTGTGCTTAACCTACCAAAATTGACATTTAAATGACAGAAATAGAAATGTCTCCAAAAAAAGTTATCGATAAAATTTAACATTTGTGTTACCAATATCACATTTGGTTCATAGAAAGATATTGGTAATCCTATGAATAAAAAGTAAAAAAACAAGCTATCAAGATGAGAATAAACTCACCAATTCCTAAAGACATAACGGTCTGTTTATTTGCTAACAAACAAGAAAATGTACGAAGATCAAATCGGGCGTGTGAGCATTACTCTCTTAATTCGCGAGTAAACACGAAGATTGATGAAAGTGAATTCGCACGTTCAAAGCTGGAACGTACCGTAAGCCAGTGCTCGTCAGTTTGATGAAGTGGCACTTGATCAGCTTGTGACCTCAGAGCCGTGGAGGGTGTTAGCAAATTGACAGGTGTACACAACCATAGACAAATATTTTATGACGCGTATGTAGGGCAATGTTGAAGCTAAATTGCGAGTTTTATTTGTTTGCGTTTTTAACCGACTACTAAAAAAGGAGGAGGTTCTATGTTCGACATTATGTATGTTTTTTTTTTTTTTTTTTTTTTTTATGTATGTTCACCGATATCTCCGTCAATTGTGGACCGATTTTGAAAATTATTTTTTTGTTTGAAAGATTATATGCCGAAATTGGTCCCATTTTCATTTGGTGAAGATCTGATGAAGGACTTCGAAGATATACAACAGAACTCTTCAATAAATTACGGCAAATCTCTCGGAATTGCTGCAATCGCATGTCTGTTTATTGTTTACGCCATTTCATAGCATAACATCACGCCAGTAAGCTCTAAAGGGGTACGCAGATCTCTAATTTCACCGGTAAAACTCTAGTTTCATGATATTCGGGTAATCTATTCTGGCGTTATAGGTACCTTACTAAACAACTTGTACAACTAAAAAGTGAAAAATAAAAAGCTTTTTACAAAAAAATACTACCGACTCCCAAATAAAAAGACTACAAAGTGAAAAATAACTTTATTTTTGGAAGTCGGTGTCCATAACTTAAATTTGGTACCTACCCAAAGACACCGACTTCCAAAAATAAAGTTATTTTTCACTTTGTAGTCTTTTTATTTGGGCGTCGGTAGTATTTTTTTGTAAAAAGCTTTTTATTGATGTAGTTATGTATGACAAGTCGACTCTGTTGACTTTTAGGTAAAAATAGATGAAATATCGGCCGGATAAAGTTACCATTTAGAAATAACCTATTGCTTGTTTATTAACTTGTCAACATAAAAAGCTCTCATTTTTTACGACATGAAAATTATACTCCATTTGATTGTAAACAAAACAACCATAGATTTTCTTTAGTGCTAATAAAATTGCTGTTTTGGCAACCCTCGGCTCAAATAAACGTCTTATTTCGTCAACAATGAAAAAGATAATTCTTCTAACGGAATTTTAAATACGGATCCATAAATAGAAGAAAGTGTTGAGCTATAAATTAGCTGTAATGTCCATTTCACATCTTACTTCGCAGTCCGTTTTCATTACTGTGGATACGACTGTGGAAATTATGGTGGCCGTGTTTATTCTCGTCATTGATGACTTGATGAGACTCGGGTGCGCTCGGCAATTGCCGGAGACATTCGATTTTATGATAATTCTGCCTTAATTCATGGTTATGAGTTGTTCACGACTACACTTTGTGTTGGTACACTTTCTTTTGAATGCAAAGATAATTCCTTCAGATCTAAATTAGGTAACTGATAAAATCAAAATATGCGATCTAAAATATGTATATCATTCAATTAGATACAGTGGCCCACAGGATCCGTATTGAATACAGGTTGCAATAAGATAATACAATCGGGGTCAATGCTTTGAGCTCCATATTGATATCGCTATTAATAGCCGTGACTTTACAAATTATTGGATCGACCTTAATTTGATTTATAGATAACGCGTAAATAGGAAAACCATATTAGAACAGAATTTTTGACCCACTTTCCGACTTGTTGATCAAAGAAATTGCAATGAAACAATAGAAGTTTGACGTTCTATGAAAAGTAAAGATATTGATAATAAAATGTAGTAAAGGAAAGAGTATGGTAAAACCATTGAATGACACATTATAGATAATGAGTTAACTATAGGCCTACTACAATAATAGCTTAGAAGGACAAAAAATATTGAATGACCCAATTTTACAGCTAATAGATTCTCAATGAAACTGATCCACTAATTCAAATCCCATTACCAATAATTATGCCAATCCTTGGCTTAATGGTTTTAACAATAAATGGGTAACTGGGTTAAGATTCGAATCGGATCATTCAACGACGGTGCACGTGGTTTGAAACAATTAGCTCTTAGAAAACTGTAATTTTCTTTACCGCTCTTGGCATCAGTCCAGTAGGAATATTGTCTCCATCACCTTGTACCGCAAATAAAATGTGACTTTTCACTTCAAATGCAGTGAAATCTTCTCAGTGTAAACCTACTTATTGTTCGTAATACGTGGTTTTGTTAGCAGAAACGTGCATATTGTTGCATGTGGTGAAGTGAGCCGGTTGCGTCAGCTTGTTGACTTACATTTTCTTTGAGTTTCGTGATTCTGAGATAGTCATTTGTTTTCAGTTTATTCTCTTTTGCATGCATGTGACTGTTGACTGTATCATTGTGAGTTCATGCGTTTAATGGAAACAGAACATCGCTGCTGGTCAGTCTACTAGAATTGTCGGTATGTTTATCAGTAGCTTTTATATTTTCTGAGAGAGTTTCCTTCGTCGTGATCGGTTTTAGAACTGATATTTATATGGCCGTCGGTGCACCTTTTTAGAGGTGAGGAATGTTTACTATTTATAAATTGATGAATAAATAACAGACTACGGATATTGCTAAATTAGTGACGTAGAAAATATAAGCTGCTGCAGACATCGTCAAATTATTTAGTGCAAATAAATTAAATTTGCTTTATTTTTCATGTACTTATTCTAATTATCACACAGCCGTAGCTCACAGTTCAATTAGCATGTTCGTATAATAATTACAAAAGTAATTGCTAACTATAATCAGTGTAATGAGACTCGCCCAAGCGGTAATGACCGGGCCACGAGCAACAAGTTTACACTGCATTTAGTTTACTTACATAATTTTAAATTTAACTTCAAGCATACGGTTCCATGCAAATTAATATTCATTATGTAACAAATTACCTGGTACTGGACATGAAATTCATCAGATTATATTGAAAGGGTCTTTTATGAAAGTTGATCGATCGCTCAGTGAACTATACTTATGATCAGTAAATGGATTGGCTTTCACGGGTGACACCTGGTTCCATGCTTCTATAGCACTTTCATGACAAAGATCTATAGATCTATAGTGAAATCTTTGGTGGAAATTGATATCAATAAACGCTTGATCAGATTTTCTAGTTATTACCAGTTTCTCTTCATGTTACTCAATAAAGATGAATGAATATTATAAGTTTCCTTGGAAGAAGATCTCCATAAGGTTGAAGTTTACCGTTAGATTTGCAGGAAACCAAAGATGATTTTAGTACACAATCTGATAGATTATTACCTACCAGACAATGGCTGATGCAATGGTTATAACCCTCGTAAAAATAGTATACACGTGTGTATATAAAGACATCTTGAATATTCATTTACGAATTTAAATGATAAGAATTAATTACGATTTCTACTAAGCGAAGTAACATGAGAATCGCAACCATGAACTTGATGCTCAGTTATGAATTGCAAATCATTGGCTATTTCTTGTAATGACAGCTCTGATAGGCCGGTACGAGCTCGGGAACACTCGGGAATGCTCGGCCTTTTACGACAGCATGCGCGGACGCATAAAACCGTTGGCATTAATGCGGGAAAGTGGCCGATTGGGTGTTTTATGACTTTAAAGAAACTCTAGGGATTATTGCACTCTCCTTTGTACTTGGGTCTTGCATAGGTTTAATACAGATCGTGAATAAACTTATGGAGACCACATTGTTGAAAACTATGAGATGCTATTTTTTCTAAGATTCATTACGGGTGTGCTAGTTATATTTATATTTGAATGATTCGATAGAAATTAAAAAAGTCATGCTGTATTGTTACCTTCTTTTTGTTTCTTAGGATTACGGAAAGTTATTTACTGGTAACAATCACGTAACCATATACGGTAGACACCCAGTTGAAATCGATCATGTTTTAAAAGACAGTTAATTTCTCCGTGATTCACTGAACTCTTCAAACAGCATTGTTTCGATCGCGACTATTTACTAACTGTCTGATTAATGCAAAAACATTACGCCTGAAAAATGTACCTGCGGCGCCTATTGTGATACATTCTCGTATTGCGAAAACATACGCTGCCCTAGTTATTGAATCGTGGGTTTTTGCAATTATCCTGGTTTTGTTGTATTCGCTGCAAAGTTTTCGTACCGTTTCAATGAAAGGATGTAAAAGTTCAAATGAATAAATTGAGCCATAATTGTATCTTTATTGATCCTGTTCGATTCATTAATCGATTCTAGTTTCCTATCAGCCCGCTACAATTATGTACTTTCGGGTTTATACCTAAAGATTTGTTTGTTTTTCTGAATGAATCAGCTTTCTGAGTCAATAATTTAATAGGTAGATGGTATCCTCCTGTGCTGTAGTGTCTGGTACAAGCAAGGAGTTCAAATGAACTGTTGATCCATCCGCAGATTCGCGCAAATCATGGTGATATACAATCTATTTCCCGGAACGCTTGTAGTAATGGTAGGGAAATCGCGGGTGTCTGTTGCGTCGGTACATTTATCTCACAATTTATTGGCTGCCGGCCCACGCGCCGGTTTAATGGATAGAGTTGTAATGTAACTAACGTAAATATATCTTGAGGTTCAAGTGCATAAAAACTAAATATTTATAGGTGAAGGTGAGATAATCAGTATGTAACACTACGTTTTAGGAAGCTCGTATCCGACTCCATGATACTTTAAATACTTCCTCTAATTCTAAATGCTAGATGTGCTTACTTTTCAATTTTGCCGATTAATACTCTGCTGTTGTACGTTGCAGGATGTGGTTTTATGCAATATGCATTTCGTACTTTCATACTGACCTGTATTAAACCAGTATTTCACATTCGGTCTGGCTTAAACAGCAATAATGTAATCCACAACCAACCTATCATAAAATGTAACATTACTTATCTTTTTAACTCGCGAGCTTTATGAGGCAAGCTCTGGCCGAGGTGGTAAAATTTACTCGTCAGCAAGATTGATAGCAGAGTCGACAAGTCAGGGTGTCCCTTGATCTTGACGCTCTTTCTATGCAACTTTTCACACACTATCTATATGTCTGTTATCTCAATTTTTAGGGTTCCGTACTCAAAGGGTAAAAACGGGACCCTATTACTAAGACTTCGCGATCCGTCTGTCTGTCTGTCCGTCTGTCACCAGGCTGTATCTCATGAACCGTGATAGCTAGGCAGTTGAAATTTTCACAGATGATGTATTTCTGTTGCCGCTATAACAACAAATACTAAAAACAGTATAAAATAAATATTTAAGGGGGGCTCCCATACAACAAGCGTGATTTTTTGCAGTGTTTTGCGATAAAGGTACGGAACCCTTCGTGTGCGAGTCCGACTCGCACTTGGCCGGTTTTTTTTGTAAATAAGTAGGAATCGGTGTAGGTACGCAGATATTGAAATACCGCCTTTTGCAAAAGATCTTCGTAGCTATATCACCAGGAGTTAAGAAGCACAGTTTCAAATCCAATTCCATGTTAATTGTAATTCAGAAATGTTTATCAATTCTTTTTTTAAATAAACTTTAATGCAAAATCCAGTTTTTTACTCTATATTTACTACTCTGTGACTATAATCATTTAACATCGCGTCTGTTACTTGGGCGTATGCAACATATGCACAAGATTGTACATAAATATAGGCACAATTCTGTGGATATGTAGGCATTTATAGTTCAGATCCAGTTTTCCCATGTTCGCAGTCGAGTGGGCAGGCGGTGTCGGGTTCAGTCCCCGGCTAATGCATACTATTCGCATGTTCAACCTCTTGATGTATCGTAAGCAATGCTATGATTTAAATTCAGATGATATGGGTCGAATTATCATTTTTCTGTGGGTTCCGTAAGCTACTTTCTTGTTCTCTAAAGCATCTACCTAAATTTTAAGAAGAATACTTATAGTACAATGTGCACAAATAAGAACAGTGTGAAAATAATGTTCGTCTCAGTCTTCCGGAATAATAGTGTAAAGGTCTATCTTTCAATACCTAGGTGTCGCTAGCCTGAAATTAAATAAAAATATATACATATATATATATACAATATATAAAATATATATATATTTATATATTATTACATTTTTTTGAGATAACAGACATATAGGTAGAGTAACAAAAAAAAAAAAAGTTTCGTTACCCTAAGAAATTTCATTTATAACCCAAGACGGTTAATAGCAGTATCCTTTTGTGGCCAATAACAATCATTTACCGACTAGTTTGGAAGCTTGGTATCTTGCTTACGATACTAATTAAAATACAGGCGCCAACAAGTGACTAGAGCGTATAATTAGTTCCAGTTTGTATCACCATATAGGTTATATTATCTATCATCTCAGGGAATTACACACGGTAGGTGACTTTAGTTTAAACTTGGAATTACCACGCGTGTTTTGTTTTATAATGTTACAGAAAGGTTACAGATAATAAAATCTTGCGATTCCAGTTTGTAGTTCGAAATTGTGATAACCTTTTTTAAATTGAAAAATACGGCAACAGTTGCACTGCTACCTACTGTTTGTTTTTTTTAGGTTTTCGTACCCAAAGGGTAAAAACGGGACCCTATTACTAAGACTCCACGATCCGTCTGTCTGTCTATCTGTCTGTCTGTCCGTCTGTCATCTGTATGTCTGTGTATCTGTGTGCTGTATATACCGTGATAGCTAGAACAATGATATATTCGAAGATGTATTTCAGTTGCCGCTATAACAACAAATACTAAAAACAGAATAAAATAATATTTAAGTGGGGCACCCATACAAAAAACCTGTTTTTATGCGATAATGGTACGGAACCCATCGTGCGCGAGTCCGACTCGCACTTGGGCGGTTTTTAACACGTTCTTTATTTTATAGTTACAATGCCATAGGATTTTTTTTTTGTAAACACTATTTACAATATGACATGGTCATAACGATATGGACCTATTTCTTTACGATATTTTTAGTAAGACCCAAAATCATTTACCCCACTCAAAATCTCTTACAATATTTTATCTTTCTCTCTATGGAGGCTTTTCCCTACAACATGACATGACGTGGGAAAGGAATGAGGATGTAAATACACATAACAAATGGTTGAAATCTGCATGATTTATCGGTGTTTTGACGTTTAACAATCACTTATCACCGGTGCCTCTCGCTACGTTTATCTGTAGGGGAATCAGAGGCTGACTTTCTTTTAAGGAAATCATTTCCATCTTCGTTATCACTGTTTCATCATTATCTGGGTGCATTAATTGCTTTTGCGGTACGGTAGGTTTTTCGAACTATTCGAACTAGTTTTTTAGTAATATACTTGGGTTTACTAAATCTATGTACCTATTTGTCAGGTCAAAAACTTTCTTTTTTTATCATATTTTTTTTTTCAACTTTAACAAAGAAAATCACGTTAATTCACCTTGCATATTATACTAATCCAACTTAGGAGTGAATGTTCCGTTTTTTCACACACTGTAATCAATCAAATCTTCCATTGCTTTCTGTAGCTTCAAAACTTAACTCTTCAAATAAAATATTTACTTTTGTGTATAGATAGAGCAAGCTTAGAAAGCTTTTCAAAATTATTTTACTAGCTCTTTGTATTTATGCCAGAAGTCGGTATTTATAACGGTTTCGTTCTCTAGTGCCCATTTAAATAACTAGGTATCCGTTCCATCTTGGTAAGACCTAACATATTATTAAATTTTTGCGACAATAAGAAATTGCGTTCATAGTAGGTATAGTAAGCTCTTCTAAAAATCCGTTTCAGATAAAATAACTTTTTTAATATGATTGATATCTCGCTTTTGACCAGGATCTTACGTGATGGTAAGCGATGATGTGGTTGACAATGGAACATGCTTGCCTAACGTAACCTATTCACTCTTGAGAAAACAACTTAGTAACAGCTTATCTTTAGACATATGACTGTATAAAACCATAATAATTTTAACCAAGATCATGAGACATCATGCAACAGATCGCTCCCAAGTAGGACAGAACTACAATACAGTGCATATTGCTTACATTAACGTCGCAAGGCTGACTGACTGCATATGTATGAGTGCACTAGCACATGCAAAGAGGTCGCTTCGTAAATTAAATTAATTCCATCTGCCTTGTCTGCAACAGAAGGTAAAGACCAACTACAGGACTTCAATGTTGAAGGGCGAAAATCCTCATATATTAGAAGCCCAGACACAGTGTGGTGAAACTCTTTCAAAGCGTATGTGTTGCCTTCAAAAGAGAGAGTGAACAGAGCACATGCAAAGAGGTCGTCTTCATAAATTAATATTAATTCCATCTGCCTTATCTGCAACAGAAGGTAAAGACCAACTACAGGACTTCAATATTTAAGGACGAAAGGATAATTCATACATAGCGCATCTCCTCCTCATTTATTAGAAGCCAAAGCCAAGCCTTTGCCGCGGGCAAAGTGTGGTGAAGCTCCTTCAAAGAAAGAGTTAACAGGCACCTTTTGGGTGCGCTTGTTACGTCATAGGCCCCGTCCATCAGACATGATCGAGGTCTAGAGCCATTTCATTGTGAAAATAATAAAATATTTTACAACAGAAGGTAAACAATAAATTTACTTTCAGGACTTCAATGTTCAACAAAGGGCAGAATAAATAAGCAATTGCTGTATATGGCAGTGGTTACCTTAAGGCTTCCTATACGAGAAAGATTGATGGTGTCTTCATAAAAATGTCAGCTGTCAATCAGTCGGGTCCGAATTTGGGTGTAATTCCAATATCGGTGACTTTATTAGCGTTTCGGTTTCGGGTATCAAGATGTTGTGAGGTGCCCGTTACGTCATGTTAAATCAAACAGAATGACGAAAGGAAAGATAATCGCGTTATTGAATTTTGCCGATGTCTTAATTCCAGAAGAAAGTATTTTATTTTGGAATGGGATTATGAGCCTCGTTTTAAACGCGAGATAAATGTTTAAAAAAGCTATTTATTTTCACTGGTTTAAAAAAAAATACCGGAATGAAACAACATAAAGCAAAATTTGTAATATTAAACGCAAATATGCCACGATACAATACATTTACTCGCCATACATAAAACCAAGGTTTATTTAAACACGCAGTTCTCACTTTTAAGTAAAATGACTGTGATAAATCTCTGAATGCGCTTGCCAAGGCAAAAACAATAAAAATTAATTTACAGGCGGTTTATAAATTGGCAACTCTTTAAAGGAGGCGTCGGAAGCTTTTAGGGCGATTCACACTTTACTATGTCGTGTTTTTCTGACAGTTGCATGCTCGTTGCATAAAATATTAAAGGTCGGACATGTTTAAACGTGTGTTGTGAGACCATGTCTTTCCATTGAATGCATTTTTAAAGAGCTGTGGGGACTATATTAAAGATGCAGATGGTGAAGCCTACAGTTTATATAATATCTGTTTGTTGCGTCAGAATCACGCAAGGTAACTGAATGAGTTTTATCGAATGCTATTTGATTTGGCACTTTTCTTGATAAAATATCATAAGTATATTTATTTTCCTCGCGGCTTCGTTTCTGTAGCCTATGCCACAGGTACCGTGAAACTGCCTGAAATTGAAATTGAATTGAAATTGACTTTCAAATAAAAACACTACAAAGTGAAAAATAACTTCAATTTCGAAAATCGGTGTTCCTGTTTTCGTTTGTTCGTTTTTGACACCGACTGTCGAAGTTCAAGTAATTTTTCATTTTGTAGTGTTTCTATACGGAAATTGAATTTAGAACCTCGTTTTTGGGAAGTCGGTTAAAAATAGCAAACTAATCTATGACATTTGTAATAATGCAATCTTATTAGATTAGTATCTTCAGAGATAATCTTTCGCAAACAAACACAAAACGAACAATTTTAGCTTTTAATAACTTATATTATTTTAGACGATAAACTCATAATATCACACTAAGAATATGTTTCTCTCCTCCCCATGCATTAAAAAACAGAAATACGCAAATTAAAAATTATAAAGCTTTATCCTGCTGCATGTCAAGTACCAGGATTGTAAAGACAGGAAATAAATGCGCATAAGTTTATTCTGACTTCAAGTTGTTTTTACCCGACTGCCGAAGGAGGGTAATGTGTTTATCAGTCTATGTATGTATGTAAGTATGTATGTATGTATGTATGTATGTATGTATGTAAGTATGTATGTATGTATGTATGTTTGTTCCTATGTGGCGTTCTAGAGACCAAACGCTTGGGCCGATTTTGATGGTTCTTACGTCAATCGATTCGTCTTAACCCCGCGAGTGTCACTGGCTACATGAAAATTGGAAAATAGGAAAATGGCGGTTCTTGGGCGTCATATTGTGGGGTCCCAATTTTTTTTTTTCTTCCAAACTTATCGTGTGGGGTATCAAAATAAAGGATTTTAAGAGGTGATTTCAAAAATATATAACACTTATATGTTTAAAAGTACCTAATTCGAAAAAAAAATAACTAAAAAGTTATAAATAAAAAAAGTTTATTAAAAAAATCAAAAAACCCGACTGCTTGAAAAGCGAACTAAAAAGACGTAAACAAGGAGAAAATCATGCTGTGCAGTCGGAGGATACGTCTGGTTTTGGTCAGCCAGCTCGCGAAGTTGTATCCTCCGACAGCACAGCATGATTTTCTCCTTGTTTACGTCTTTTTAGTTCGCTTTTCAAGCAGTCGGGTTTTTTGATTTTTTTAATAAACTTTTTTTTATTATTGTAAATCTCGCCTCAATATCGCTCCTTGCATCAGTGAAAGACGTGAGACATTTCAGACCCACGGTCGTCGAGTGTCTGCCGTCTGTAACCCTGAATTTGTGA
The DNA here is from genome assembly GCA_945859665.1 of Anorthoa munda. Lineage (NCBI taxonomy): Eukaryota > Metazoa > Arthropoda > Insecta > Lepidoptera > Noctuidae > Anorthoa > Anorthoa munda. Next base: position 10,161,026 of record OX243900.1, on the reverse strand, counting down.
GTCAGTCCTTTCATCATTGTATTTAACCCTTTAAAGGTTATTATATTACCATAATTTTATATTATAGGTACTATCACTGGCCGGTTTAATCAATTAGTGAGTCATTTGTATATTTATTCTGTTTTACTGATAGGCGTAAAGTCTGGATTGCCCTTAAATGGTTCAAGCATAATTTAATTTGCAAACTGTTAGTTTCATGTCTAGCAAGTTGATGGATTTTAATTCTTGTATTATTTTTGGTGTCAGAATACGTTCTATAATTAATTCGTTTCTTATCAGAATTCTAATCGGTTGAGATACCTAAATTATTATTTTCTATGTTTCGTAAGAGTTACCTAAATACTGTGTTTATTTAAGATTATCATATCAGTTTAGGTGTAATCTCGCTACCTAATGTTTTACTATTTAAATTGATTGCAAACTACAAAATAAATACAGAATGTGAAAAAGTGGGTCGATGAAAAAATTTACGAAGCCTTGTACATCGACTAAGACATGTTTTATTTAATTAATCATATGTATTTAGAATTTCCTGTTATAAAAATACAAATAAATAAATATCGTCAGTTTTTTTTTGCAAGGTCTTTATACTCATTTAAAGTGTTTATTCCAAGGCTCACTTACTGGAGGTCAATACCCTCTTTGAAACATTTCTAAGTACTTTTTGAGGTTCTTAACTTGCGACCTCCTAATGATGGTTGCGACAATAGGCTTTTAGACCTTTTTACTAATTACCATTAAGTTCGTTGTTACGGGGTTTTCCAAATAGTTTAAATAGGTGTCGCAATGTTTTTGGTCTGTAATATTATGAATGCATTTGCAGTGACAATACTAATGTTTTGTATTCTAAATAACTAAGATATAATACACCATTCTTATATTTTTTATACTCGTCTTTGGAGAATATATGTCGGAATCGCCTTGCTACAAAATGCGAAAAATAATCAAATTTCTTCTATAACCAAGCGTGGGAATCAATTGTCTTGGTAAATCCGCCTCAAACTGTTCTTAAACGTATGCATTCCACCTATTAAGACAATATTCAAATCTGCATGTAACCTTGAAACATAATCAAAGTCAGTCCCCCACGAACGCTAAAAATATTCGTGTTCTATTGCGCAATATTAGCCCCTGTGGGTCCAAGCAATACGCCCCCGTGTCGTTTGTCGCACATTCGCACAACTGGGTAACCGTTCACTTCCTGGCAGGGTAACATTGAACCACTTCTAGAGCGGCCAAGTGCACCGAGGATGTTATTACGCGGGTTAAAATAGAACGAATTCAAAATTAGCTTCGGAATCATTAACGGTCTTTGGCGATTTCCTAGACAAGAGAATTGGAAAGGTGATAAAATTGATGGATATTTTTAGTATTGGAGCACTTCAATGGCAATGTTTTTTATTGGCGATAGGCTCGCGTTAGACCGAATGATGTGATCGACGATCGACGGTGAAGCCCGCTTCCCTAGGAGTATCAAATTCACTCTCAGATTTATGTTTTATTATTGGAGGCTTTTAACAAAGTTTTAACCCGACTAATAGCTTTTTTGTTTATTGCATATTTATCATCGATAAGATCATATTGATGACAAGGTGAACTGTGTGTAGACACCTAATTTAGAAAAACTGGAACAAAGAACCGGTCTTAGAGTTTGTCAATTTAAGAATTTGAATGATTGCAATCGATGAATATTCAAATTATAGTAAACATGCTGACTGTTTTAACTAACAACAATTTGAATTCTAATAATTGAAGGCAAAACTAAGTAATATTGCGGCAATGCATGACCGCGTAGGCTAAAATAAAGATCATAAGGTCAAGGATGCCTGTCTGTATACAAGTAAACAAAAACTTACTAACTTCATGTATTTCTGTACACCAATTTGTATAGAACTGGAGTTCCATATAACCTAAGAACGCGACGAACAATAATGCGCAGTAATAACCAGCCGCGCAGAACAGCCGGTACTAAAATTGTACAAGAGCTTATAGCATGAAAGACGTTTATAACGTAGTCATGCCGTTATCAATGAAAGGAAGCGCGTAGATTCAAATTGCCGGCTAACTGCAGTTGCAATAATTGGAGAGGTGGAGACTGTAATAGATCGCAGGGGACCGTTTCGCCGTATGTTATCCAGTCCTATATTTAGATGACAGTTAGCTAGCAGGGATGTTGTGATTTATATAATAGCAAGATGTCCGACCAGTCGTCCTGTCTGGCCAGCTACACCTCGACTACATATATCACCTTGTTTACTCTGTTTACATTGCATTCATAAATATAAATCAATAAAAAAAAAATACGCTGCCATTTGAAATTTAAAACCATGTGACGTCGAACAGATTAACGTTAAAACATATGGACGTAATTTACCACACGTCATTTAGGCGTCACAATTGTTAGTAAGATCAACAACGCCCATTACACGATCACACGACACCACACACATCAGTAATCATGTCATCGACATTTCAGTAATATGTTTTATTCTCGTTATTCCAGGTGCTGTGTTCAAGTCAATATGACGTGGTTTCGAGTGTCGGCGTGCTTCCTGGCGCTGACTGTGCTGGTTGCACCGACCCTTGCAACTGTGTGCCCCGACGGATGTGTATGCAACACCACACGCGATGGCCTCCACCGCGCCACCTGCAGCAGTCTCCCCGAGCTGTACAAGTTCACTCTTCGCCAGAAACACCACAATATCAACATTCTCGACCTGTCGCACAACAATATCACGAAGCTCAACCACGAGCTCGACCGGCTTACAGAAGTTGTCACGCTGGATCTCTCCACGAATGGTATCCAGACGATGAACAAATTCTTCCATAATGCAAAGAAATTAGTGCATCTCAATCTAGCCAATAACAGGATACAAACGCTTTCCTTCGTACATTTACCTTCAAGCGTTAGTTCATTAGATTTAACTAACAACCTGTTGAAAGATGTGCCTTCAGATATAGGACATTTAGTCGGTCTGGAGCACTTAGAAATGGAGGGAAACCCCCTTGATTGTTCGTGTGAAAACTTATTGGCACGCGACCGTTTGCTCAAGGCAAATGTTTACATAGATAATGTCAAATGTGCTTCACCTGCAAAATTCAAAGGAAAATCTTGGCTGGAACTAAAATCGAAAGATATCTGCAAAGTCCCTAAACCGGACAATAACTTTATGGATATGATGATGGGCGATGAGCCGGTAGATGCAGTTCAAATTGGAGAAGAAACTACGGCTTTAAAATCCTTGCCTCCCGTTGCTAATAGTGATTTAGATGACGGCAATATAATACAAGGCGATAGTTTTGTAGAAGATGACGATCAACATCAGTTCATGAAAGTAGGACCCAACTCATCTCCGTCACCTTATAACCAAATCGAGGGTTCAGGTGATGGTGTCGACGGCGAATACACGACAATGGAGTCCTTGTTTATGGAACCTAAAATTCAGCAAAAACATGATCAAGGCTTGGCAGCGGAAAATGAGCAGACCACTGAGTATCCGAGTGAACACGGATCCGGAGACGAAGAAATAAACGAAGGTTCTGGTGACACTACTTTTGTTCCTATTATATACGACGAAACAACCACAGAAACAACACCTTACGTATATTTAAGCCCAGATCCAGTTCATCCACTTATTCCGGATGAGAACCAAACGAGTACTGAATATCCTCCACCTGAACCCATATCTCATATATACCCGGATCCTAACTGGAATAAAGATCCTGTCCCGGCAGTCACATCGGAAAAACCAGCCACATCGCCAACATCTCGTGATACTACTCAGTTTGAACAAATGAGAGTAACATCGGAGGCATCTAAAACGCAGGGACAAATACTAGCTGATAGTGAAAATCAAGCACCTCACAAAACAGGCACGTATGTTTGCATTGCCATTATTGTAATACTGTTAGTGGGACTTATTGGATTCGCAATAATTAAAGGACAGATGAGAAAACGAAGAGATAGAAGGCTTTTACGGCAACAAAAGAGAGATGTGGAAAAGGCATCAAAAGAAATGGTCGACATGAATAAATCACTATTAGGAAAACCAGCCGGCTTAGAGGCTCCAGTTGATAAAAAAGTAAATGGAAAATATGAGCTAGTCCCAACACACGAGACACCTCAAAAGAAAAGTGAAAATGGAGAACTCGGTAATGGTCTCAACAAATCTAATAATAACGGCGTAAGAACAGATAGTCCTAGGGACACAAATCAAAATAAGAGCAGCTCAAGGGATAATAATTTAGTAGATGATAGACCACAACAACATGAGACGTCTTTTGACTCTGAACCTGCATCACCTGATTCTAGAAAGGATACAAATTCGTTATCGAGTGAAGACATTTTTGTACCTATCAATGATGACGATAATCCTAAACTGAACGGCACAGGTGATTCCGATATATCTCAGCCACTAATAAATGGGGACCAAAACACTGATTCTGATTTCTTGTCACCGTCTCGTGAGTACGTTCCAGTGTACTCACCCGACATGGGACGTGTACGCATAAAGATGACGGAGACGCCTAAACCCAAAACACCGGTACTAGTCACCAGAAGTAGGTCGAATGCTGGAGACATCATCATAACCCCATCAGACGCGCTCAAGCCAACCACTTGAAATTCGGCCTCAGTTAAAAAGACAATAGCACTTTGTGTATTTCAGTGTCAAACATCAAACACTTCACTATTGGCGAAATTCTGTGATTATGTTGTGCGTGTAGTTAGGTCAAATCTCGAGTGTGAAGGATTGAAATCGATTTATTCGATCGTGTGTAAGTCTAGAACCTTTGCTGCCAAAGTGTGTTTGTAGTCGACAGTGCCTTTATTTTAACTTTGTTAGTGGTATAATATATTTATAAAAATATATTGCGCAATAAGTAATAAAAATATTTTTATACGTGTAAAAAGTGTTGCCATGTTCATGATAGTTGTTAAAGTCTTGTTAGTAATACATAAAATTCATATCGTAACAGCTCTACGATCTACGGCGAAACAAGTAACGACCGATTGATGTTGTTGTACAAACATTGTGTTCTGTGTTTCTGTTCGGTACGTTTATCCTACGTTATCTATGTTTATAGTATAATGGGGTACAATTCTTGAATTGTTATAATTTCAATGGTTGTGTACTTACTTCTACCCTGAGAATATTTATCTAAACAATTATGTATAACAACATAAGGTCCAACTGGCTATGTTTAGTTATTGTTTTCTCATTTTCTGTCGAGAGATTCATTCTTTCATGGTCTGGCTAAGCATAAGTTCCTTAGTAATTTTATTGAGTATAGATTTTAAGAATGTGATACCATTTATTTTAAGTAATCTGAACTATTTCCTATGTATGTATATAACTAATTCAAATTCTATTAGTGTATATTTCGTAGATCTTTGTATTTGAATTATTTTATTTTGTAACTAAGACGCTGCTTTTAAATTAATTGCTCTGTATCTTTATGCTTTTACTGACCTAATTTAAATTATGTTAATGAATAGTTAAACGTATCAACATTTTTTATGAGAATCAGAATTTTTGAGAATTAAGAACAAAACGGAACAATAAATAGTTCAGTAAGCAAATATAAATTTAATGTATTTTTATTCCGAAACTATTTTACGATATAAATGGTTGAATCAAGTTTTCTTTTGTTTTAATGATCTTGACCCTGTCCCTGATACAATCTATACTATTTATATCATCATCAACAGCCTATTAATGTTCCCACTGCTGGGACACATGCCTCCTATCTGTGAGAGGGAATGGGCCTTAATCCATCACGTGGGCCCATTTATATATAAATATTATATATTCCTATAAACGCAAATTTTGTGTATGGTGGATATGTGGTGTGGAGGGTCATATCCGGTAATACCTATTTGAAAAATTATTTCACCATTTGAAAGGCATATTATTCCAAATGGCATAGAATTATAAATTATGCTTACCAAGTAAAAACCGAGGCGGGCAGATAGTATATACTAAACGAGCAAGATTCGAAAACGAAAAGGATCTTATACTCGCAAAAATATGCAAACCTGACAAGTGATTCTTGTGTTTTATCCATAGAAATTAATAAAAATATAATATACCTATACTCCATTTGAAATAACATTAGACATGTTTCCAAATCTTTTTACAGTCCGTTCAACCGATTTTGAGTTCTATCCCGTAAAGATAAGGATGACATAAAAAGCATAAACCTGTTACCAAAACCAACTGTTTACTACAGCTACCATTTGTCGTATCACCAACGCAATAGAAGTCAAAATCGGTTGAACGGGCTGTAAAATGGGCTAATTTAAACGTCTAATGTTATCGCAAATGGAGTTTAGCTTCTGCCAGCGGCTTTAAAAGTGTTTTCTTATACCAAGGGAACATTATACCGGGATGAAAAGTAACCTATGTGCTATTCCAGACTGACAGACAGACAAAATCTATGACTGTGCCAATTTGTGTGCAATTTAATCCAGATCAGTTCAGCCGTTCTAGCGTGATTGAGTAACAAACATACATCCACACACACATCTATCCAAACTTTCACATTTATATTAGTAAGGTTTAAAATATATTTTATATTAATTTATCTTATCTTACTTCTTTCTAATCCTTACTAATATTATAAATACGATTGTGAGTAGAACTTTACAGAAATATAGCATCAGAATAACACATAGACTGTAATTTATAAAGATATTGGGAAAAGTACTAATATCACGCGGGCGGCAGCAAGTAATATTATAAATGCGAAAGTTTAGATGTATGGAAGTGTGTATGTTTGTTAGATACTTAATCACGCCAGAACGGCTGAACGGATCTCGATGAAATTTGGCACAGAGATAGACTATAGTCAGGAATACAGGCTACTTTTCATCCCGTAGATATGTTCCCTCGGGATGATTTTCGACTCACGCGGGCGAAGCCGCTGGGAGCAGTAGTGGCCCAGTGGTAACGGCCGCGACTTACCTGTCGTAGGTCGTGGGTTCAAGCCCAGACAGACTTCCCTTTGTATAAATTATTTTATCACCACTACTCTCGAAACTGTGAAGGAAATCGTGAGGAAACCAGCATGTCCAAAGAACCAAAAATTCGAAGACGTTGAAATGCACAAACCCGCACTGGGCCCGCGTGGTGGATTACGGCCCATTCCGTCTCACAGAGAGGAGGTCTGTGTCCTTGGCACATTAAAAGTAGTCGATGATGATGAAGCCGGTGGCAGAAGCCAGTGTCTAATAAATTCCCATATGACTGCCTCGTTTCCCGCAAGCCTTCTTGCAGAGTTTGAACCTGAGGTTTGATTAACAGAGTTCAAAACTCTCCTGCGCCTACAGGAGACGTTTGAAAAAGTATGAAAAATCGTCCAATCACATGCGAGATGAAATACGCGATGTGGATTCCCGTCTATGTGATTGGTCGATTTTTTATACTCTTGGTCCTTTGCCTTGCCGAATTTATTAACTGCGCAATAGGGCTGCCGGGTTCGATTCCCAAAAAAAGTCGGCTTGTGTTTATGGGTGTCTTCATTAAGAATTTCTTAGTACCTATCTATTATAATAGCCCGGAGCCTGAATTTGTGACCAGTTGATTACAATAGGCACTATTACATGGAACTTCAAATTAAAGGGTGAAATGTCTGAGTACTAATCTAAGTAATCTACTTTAAGTGTATCACTGCCTATTCCTTCGAAAAGACAGGTGTGATTTTTTATTATTTTAGAACGTACAATATCTACTATACAGTACCTAGTGACATCTATGTTACATAAACGTAATGACTAAGTATGTAGGTAATGAAACTAATGATGTGACGAAACATCTAATAGTATACCTATGTTATAAGTAATGTATTGGCATATGAAATACATTATTGAAAAAACCAAGTATAAAAAAACAATATTATAGTGTTTGTCGGTTTGTCCAGTGTGAAAGCGCGGTGACTATAGAGTCAAGCAACTTTTGAGGCGACTTTTGCAGCTGGTTCGGATGAATGTAAACAGATGGCGTTAGCTACAAGTCGTAAGTTGTGTAAAATGTTGATGTGGTTGGTTGGACCCACAGGTAAGTAAGCCTTCCCGTAAAATAAATTACGTTGTATTAGAACACATTTATTTCTCATCATAATAAAACTTTTATTGTGTGTACATAAAACTCTTATAATACTATCTTAATTTTATAAGTTAATAACACTTAAGTAAGGACGTATTGTTCAAAATTACTTCTACGTATATTGCAATGATAATCACATTCAAAAATCGCTTTCCCTAATGTCATCATTAGAATACCTCCGATTTAGGGGCCGCAAGGGTCTCTCCAATTCTGCTTGAACTTCAACAGTCATAGTGTTGCCATTCTGGGAGTCATATTCTGCATTGTACTCCGACATGCGCCGGCGTCGGGCACCGGGTGACTGTTCTAATTCTGCCACCTCATGGCTGCCGTATCTGCTTATTTGTCTCCTCGGTCTATGTCGTCTGCGATCATTTGAAGCTTCAGATAGTTCAACATCTTCTAATACTGGTACATCCCCGTTTCTTGCTGTTTCCTCCAGTAAATCTCCACTTGACTTAGTTTTCCTTCTACCTCGTTTTCTCTTAGTCTTACCAGTACCAGTTTCATTAAGAGAATGACAGGATGCAGTCACTTTGGGCATTGAGAGAGCTTCATCGTAGGACGGTGGTGCAATCAGATCTCGAGGATCTGGCGTGTTGCATAAAGCTTCCTGTTCTGCACGCATTCTTAACTGTCTCAGCCTATCTCTTGCCTCTTCCACTTGTCTTTCTCTCTCAGCTTGTAGAGCAGCTAAGCGACGGTGCATGGACCTTTTAATACAATTCACTAATAGAAGACATAAAGCTAATCCTACGATCATTATAGTTATGAACCATATTACGCCGTCTGGATTTGGTACTTTCTCGGTGGGATTCCAAACAAAATAACAGGCTTCTAACCATGACTGCCCAATCAATGTAATCGGGCTGTTGCAAACGAGATTGTAAGATTCTTCCTTTTTGCTAGGTTCTAGAGTAACGAATTCATAAAAATCATACATGTTTCCGTCGATACAATCACACCTCCACATGTTGTCACTTAAATCAAGTCTTTCTAGATATGGATTTGATTCAAAATACGACCTTCTCCAGATTGTAGTAAATCTGTTGCCAATAACACTAAGACCAATAAGTCCAGGCAGCATGAAAAAGGTATAATTATTCACGAAACTTAATCTGTTGTAGTTTAGGTTTAAATACTTTAATGTGTTAGATGATATACTGTCGGGTATATGTGACAAAAGATTTCTTGATAAATCTAAGTCTACAAGACTCTGTAGTCCCTCCAAAGAATCTTGCCCTATACTGCTTATTTCACACGAACTCATATCAAGAACAGTCACGGAGTCAGATTTTAAATGACCAAGATTTGTAAGATAGTTTCGAGATAATTTGAGTTGTGTTAAGGATGGCATTTCTAGTAGAGTATCTTCTGGTATATCCGCTATTTCATTCCAAGATAAATCTAAATATTTTATCAATGTCAGTCCTCGGAATGTATCACTTTTCAGCGATCCGATGTTATTGTAAGATACATCCAAATATTCCAACATAGTATTATTGGCAAACTCGTTACTCCTGAGAAATCTGATCATATTGTGGTTGAGGATTGCTCTTCTTAGATTAGGAAAACCTTGCAGATTTGGTTGTAATACATTGCAGTATGATATGTCTAAGTATCTTAAAGAGTCCGAAAATAAATTATATGCACTAGCAGATAGCTCCAAGCGATAGTTGTGAGACATTTTCAAGTAAATCAAGGATGGTAAATACATTAATTCGTTGTGATTTATTGTGCTAAGAGCACAGTTGCTGACGTCGAGACTCTTTAGCGTAGACGATATAATACTAAGTATTCTAATTAAAGGATTTGAGTTTAATTTAAGTGACTTGATGGCAGTAAGACCACTCAAAGGAGACCTTCCGTGTACTGAGTCTATTTCACAGTGTTCCAGTATCAAAGTTTCTATAGAAGAACTAATGATCAGTTCTCGATTTGCCAAGTTGCCCATTGTTTTTAATTTATTGTAAGATAAGTCTAATGTCTTAAGGCTTGTAGTTGGTTGAAACGCTTCGTTGGGGTTTAGGCTCAGCCATGATTCAAAATAATTTCTAGATAAGTTGAGCTCTTCAAGGGCCGTAAGGTTATATAGCGCATCTTGTGGCAGTTCGCTTAGACGATTTCCACTTAAATCTAAGCTGACCAAATTGTAGAATATATGCAAGTCCCTGGGAAATGTGTTGATTTCATTGTTCGAAATGTTCAGCTTCGTCACCTGTAAATAAGAAAATTATAGCGATTAATTTATATACATAATAATAATATGACAGAACCAAATAACGGGTTCCCTCTATCTGGGCGAATCTTCATACTCCGAATTTTTTTTGGCATAATCTTTTTTAAACGAATATTCTTAAGGCATAAAATTTGTTTAATATAATTATTGTTTGGCCGAATGTTTATATGTTTCTATTTCTATGTCCGAATTTACAATGGCTTACTTTTAAGATGGCAGAATTTTATTTGGCATAATTTCACTTGGCATATTTTGAAGATGGCAGAAATTCATTTGGAATAATTTTATTAGGCATTTCTCTAAAATAGCATTTTTAACCTTAAATTAAAATTGAAATACTGTCTTAAAAAATCAATATGTTGTGTTACAAATGTTAGTGACAGAAACGAATCGCTGCAAAACCGACTCCACGTAGTCTTGTCTGCCCTACCCCTAGAGTGTAATATTTTAAGCCCGCGAGTGTGTTCAATCAATCTTTTATTATGGTAAATAATACATAATTACTCTAACTATGAATTATCTGTAATGTTATAGATGAGTATTTCAATTAATATAGATGTGAAATGTATGCCAAGATACGATTCTGACTGTGAACTTTCTGCGATATGATGGTTCTACCTTTTAATGACTATCGATATGAAATTTATGCCTAAAGATGATTCTGACTTACAAAATTATGAGTTTGAATGTATGATAAATGAGTGTATGCCAAACGATTTTCTGCGAAATGAAATAACGAATCAAATAACGTATCAAGCCAAGATGAATAATTAAGAGTTACTATCGCATCAACATATTAGAATTCAAATTTGAATGATAAATAAATGATAAATCATAAATGATTTTATTTCTGTAAGTTGGTTTGTACAAACACTTTTACATGTCGATCATATTTTTTAAAACTAGATATGTCGTTTCCTGTCTGACTACTCCGAGAAGAAAGGCCGAAACAAACTCAGAGGTCACAGTCTCTTTTAAAGTCCAGACAAAATCTTGGTTAGATCATGTGAAGACCATGTAGACTGATCTCTGAAATGGTCTTTTGAGGAAAGAACCAGCCAGATTGAGTGGACCTGTCCAGTCAGTGCACGCATTTTCAATAACCGTGCAGCTCAACTCAAAATTTAAGGAGCTCAACAAATTGACGAACAGTATCAAAGAAAGCACATTCGGGTAGGCCGCATAAATACTCAACTGCAATAAAGGTATTACGGTTTTTACTATTTTTCATTAGGTCAGGAAACGCCCCACTGTCGATACAATTATTAAAGATAATAGCTAATCTAGGTGCGACAATGTCAATAATGGACTTAGCAACTTCTACAGAATGTCCCCACAGATCTGCAGTCTTTTTAACATTTAAAGTGTGAAAGGTTTCAATTATGTTTCTACAAGTAATATGTTCAAAAAGAAATTCCGAATCGCAAACATTAACATTTTCTTTTAGTATAGACTCAGCAACAGAAGGTGATGAATTTAGGGATTTAGTAGTTGAAATGGGCATATCTGAAAATAAATTTTCAAAAGCCCCTGCGACTTGTGAGTCTGATTTTATGATGTTGTAATTAATAGACAGGCTGTAGTCAATATTTCGGTTACCAGATCCTTCCGTTGCACTATTAATAATATTCCAAGTCGTTTTAATAACATTACTACTGCTTTTAATCTTCGAACTCAAATATCGCGACTTGGCCAAACAACAAACTTTTTTAAATAATTTTGAATAATTTCTAACATATAAATTAAATTCAGCAGTGTTTACATAAGTCCTTTCACTGTACAGCTGATAAAGCCGTGTTCTACTTTTATGAATACCAATGGTAGCCCAATCACCGAATGAAGCATTACCCGATTATCCGAGATAGTCTTGGGAATAAAAGTGGAATTAAATTGTCTACAGTATATATTAAAAAATCATCATATAGATGATTAAGATTAGCATAGATTGACAAAATTGGTAATTTAACTTTAAAAGCTGCCAAGCGACTTGCAGTTTTGGGATTAACAGTGATATCCTTTTTAGCCACTTTGTTATTTTGGTTTGGTATAGTAATCCTCTGCCCGCAATGATCAGAATCTAGTAAATTTATAATTTCTTTGTGGACTGGTATAACATTAGTATGAATATCTGAAACAGACTTATTATAAAAGGTTGTCTGTAAGAGATTGCCCTGTGCGATAAGACCGCCCATTGTACACTTATCTTTAAAAATATTGTCCTGTTACTATTTAAGTGGTGTACAATAAAGAATATAAAAAATAAAAATAAAATACTACAAGAATCTGAGTTATCTAATAAATTAACATTAAAATCACCACAAGTGATAATGGATTTATTCGAGTTACAAATCTTGTGTAACACTTCATCCATTACCTTTTCAAAGCAGTCATACAATACTGAAGGGGGTCTCTATACACTTAATACAATAAACTGCTCCAATTCTATACAAGCTATTTCAACTGTCCGCTCAACAGAATAGGCTCACAATATCTTTACGGTCTTTAAATTTAAGCTGGTTACTTACTAAAATCAATGAGCCACCATGTATAGCATTAACTCTGCTGAATGAACTACAAACCTGGTGATTATTAAAATTGAACAATAACTGGTGGCTTTTAAGCCAATGTTCAGTTATACAAATAATATCAATACTGTTAAAATTCATAAATAATTCTACTTCTAAATCTTTGTTCATAAATCCTTGCATATTTTGATGCACCAGGTTAATACTATTTACTGATTTTAAACTTACATTTGATTTTATATTGAAATTTTCATCCTGTACACTTTTGCAAGAGGGTGTACCTATTGTCCTAATTTCTAATTTAAATTAATATCCATATCAATTTCTGATACCAAATTATTGGCTGAATTAAATAACATATCTTGGCATTGCTCAATAGAAGCAAGTTGTTTAGCCAAATTCTTGGCTGTAATAGAAAAATAATATGATAGCGACACAGCTATCTGTCGTTTACAATACTTTGAAAGAAAATACCTATCTATGAAAAAAATATCTTTTGTCAAATAAAAGTGATTACCAACATAATTGTTAGTATCAATTAAATGGAATAAATTACTACTATATGTTAAATTATGTAATGTCCTATTCAATTCAAATCTATGATTATTTTCTTCCTGTGGCAAACTTTGGCTGTATGGGAATGTGAACAGCACAATTTTTTTTAAACTAAGGTTGCACAATGATCTATAATGTTGGAGTAATTCATCTTTGTTCACATTACCAATACAATTAATAATGTAGTATCCTGGTTAAAACTGTATTTTATTTATAACTTTTTTCATTATATCAAATAAAGAACAACCAGGCATACAGTAGTTCATTATTGGGTGTCCTGGATATTTATTTGATAACAAGTGGCCTAGACCCTTTCCGATTTCATCACAAAATAATACTATTTCTGTATTTACTCTTTTTAGGCAAACAGTTAGTAATTTCTAATGGCAAACTGGCACTAGACTGCGGTATGGTGGCATCACATATTGTCAATTAATGGTCCGGTGTAGGTTCTACAGATGGTGGTTGACAATGATCACATTTGATAGTTTGTGAGCTTACCAGCTCATTCATTGCCATTACATATTCCCTCATTTGGTTTTCAGAGGCTGTATACTTGATGGTCATAGAAGTAAGTTTCTCCTATAGTTGGTCAAGTTCATACTGCAAGTCTTCTGTGTCAGTTTGGTATTTCCTAGTGCTTTGCATATGAACCTTAAATGCAGATCTAAATTAGATAATAGATAAATATGATTATTACCGAATTCGAAAGCACAGTTTTCTTTATACCTATATATAGCTAGAAATTGTATATATACCTGACTGCTGAATCCATCTGGTAGACCAGTTAATCCTCTGTGTGAGCAATCAATGCTCGTTTTGTCTGCACTGCAAGTGCAGGTATAGCAGAGATCACCAAGTCCTCCGTTAAAATCTGCTGCTCCTTTCGATAAACTGATCAGCATCAGAACACATAGTGTTAAGGGTAATCGAACCATTACGTCTCGATCTCATTACGGCCTGGAAATTATAATTATTTCATTAGTATCACCATTTAACAAAATTTTACTCTGTGAGGGGTCTATATGTAACTCTATTTTGCGAGGGTATTCTGGAAAATACACACTACCAGTTGGCTTCACTTTGGCAAGAGTTTTTCCACTTGGAAAACGTAACTTATGGCATCAACATGACTGAAGTCAATTAAACTGATGACCAAAAATGTTAGCGCTATGACAGGTGCTTGGACAGGTTTGGAGTCCAGCCACCTAATGCACATCATTTTAAAAATAAATAATATTTTTTAAATTTTTAATATATATTATAATACAGCCAAGAAATTCAACAAAATGGTGATGATGATAGAATTAATATCCGTTTCCGTTATGCCTCATCATCCGATATCATCTGTTTGTGTGTGATACAGACAAAGTGAATCAGAAACTATCACATTTCAAACAGTAATGATCAATTTCCTAATTGAGTCATCGTGCAATTAGTATTGTTAGTTCGTCATTATTTGATAAATTAATAATTATTAATGAAGATTTAGAAAAAAATCATACTAACATACATACTAAAGAAATAACTATCTCCTCATCTCACATTTCAAGATAAGAAAGGCGCTAAGAGCCCTTCATATCTAGAAATGTATTGTATTCAAATAATAACTAGTACTTTAAATACCTATTGAATACAATACATTTCTAGATATGAAGGGCAAAAATGTTGCAATAACACTATTATCGCTATTTTAAACCCATTAACAAATCGATTAGCAACAGTAAAATTATACTAACTTCAATCTTTTTGATACAATTTTCGCAGAAACTATGAGTACGTTGATAAACACAAATCACTCAGAGCAAAACACACTCTTAATATCGAATAACATGAGTGTTTCTTAATATCTTAAGGAAGGAAAACAAAATAAATTGGACACCTGCATACTAAAATTTCTTGTCACGCACAAAGATCCTGAATAGTTTATGAAGGTGATTAAAACAGAATCATAAACCATTTGCTAGACCCATGAATAACCGCTGCATTAGTACCTACATACAACAATTTTATCTTTGTTATCAGCTATTGATAAAACAGTAGGATACTTAAATTTGGGTCGCCTTTACGTATCTGTATCGAAAACGTGAAGTAAATCCGGGACAAATGGTTTGGAAATGGGGTTTTCATGGGCAGGTGTTGTTGATATAGGTGATAAGGATTCCTATAGAGTAGGACTAAATTGACGAAAGATTAGTTAACTTTACAGAATAGGATAGGTTAGTAACACTATAGAGAAAATATTCGAAAAATTAACGTATCAATCTAAAGAAGGTACTATTATTCAAAGCTTGGGATGGATACTGTCAGAACGAAAAGTGCTTTGAATAAGTTTATTTCCACTTCTTTATTGACAGTTTCAAGTGGTTGTTGACCTCGTTAGCCAGGTGTTTAATTAATTGCGAGTTTAGTAGGTATTAACCTATATTGCCTTGCCTGGAAAATGTTCACTATCTGATCTGGCCAGTATGATTGATAATCTTCCATTGCAGCTGGAAATGGCGGACCATGTAATTTCACGATTTTTAAAACTGTACATACCTTTTCCTTACTATTTAATTCAGCACTCATTTAGGTAACTCACATTATCTTCACTTATCTTCACTTTTTATGCTAAAGTAAACACCTTTAGCTGTCTTCTTTTTTGTAACAATTCTTTAAATTTCAGACGTGTTGTCCACACGATGCGATTACATTGTGTGACTCAAATTCGTGACGTTATCACTGATGATAAGAATGGCGAAAGCGTATGTGCTAAGGGGCGCGGTAATCTGTACTTGGCCGGCTCCTAGGGCTTACTGTGAAAGTATTATGTAAGAGAAAATAGGTGATTCATTTTTATTTAATATTTTGATGTTGTTCAAAAATCTGTAATAACCCCATATGAGGTAGGTATTTAGTAGGTACCTACTAAATACCATACTAATACAGTTTATAAAGTTCCTGTTTAGATCGATTTTAAGCAAACCGTTGTAGCTTCGGTGATATACTGCGCAGAGGTTGTTGTGGTTGTTTGTGTTGGATGTTTAAAGCCATAGATTTGTACCAAAAAAATAATTGTAAATGACTCCTGAAGTCAATAACAAATTTGAGGAGAAACTTTTTGCCGCTGTTTTTTTATTGAGTATAGCGCCATCTACCTTTGAAGATAAGAACTCTCTCTAAACGGTTTGACCGCACATCGCTCTTGATGACTCTTTATCGTATCACTCAAAAGTGTTGATAGATGTCACTACTAGTTTAGTAAACTCATGTAATCATTAGTGCTCTTTAAAATACCTACCTATTTCTAAGACTCGTTATTTTTGGGTGATAGTAATTAAACAACGTCACAATCAATTTAAACCTATTTTATGATTATAATTATATTTACAAACAATTACTCAAATTAAATATACCTAACCTTAAATAATACCTATTGGCAAGTCTTAGTTTTAGAGTTAATTCTTAAAATAAATAAATTATTTACAATTTCTATTTGATTTGTTATGACGTAAGTAGGTACTAGGTAACGTTCGTACCCGAATCGTACCCAAAGCCTTCTAATTTTTGGGACAAGTGCATATTCATTATTTTCATCTACTCAATCGATATTCTGCTATGTATTTCAACCGGACGTCTCATAGATCTCCGATCGCCCATCCTTGGCCTGGTCTCCGTCAGATCACCAATAGATCTGGATCTTCGGTAATTTCTCGGTTCCTCCTCATCTACAAAGTCTGGCAGAGAATGGAAAGAGGAGTTCAAACGAGGCATGAGCAGCGCGTCTTCGTAGCTCGGAGGAGGGTCCAGTGGTACCCGCAGTATAACAGATTCGACTCTAGGCTGAGTAGCCGTGCCGTTGAGATTCAGAGTAGTTGTATCAGGAGGTGGCCTTGACTGATCTGGCCTAGTAATAGACACGAGACCACGGCACACACACGACGTCACCACTATCCCGATAATTACACCCACCATCAATGCTATCGTCGTGAACGGAGGGGTGCTGGACTCCACCGGGTGCCACGTTCGAATGTACGCCTGCTGCCAGCTCAACTGAGTCACATTGGACGGCGAGTAGCAAATCAACGACTCTCTATCAACGATCTTCGTTGGTTCTTTCGTCAGAAATTCATAAGTCAGCAGAAGATTGACGCTAAAACCCTCACAGCTCCAACGGTTTCCTTTCACGTAGACTTCCCTCAAAAACGGGTTTGAAGCAAAGTGTGAAGTCGACCATACATCCTTGAACTCATTTCCTCTCAAATCCAATACCGCTAGATGCGGTAACGACGAGAAGCTATTATCAGTCAACGCATTTATTGAATTGTAACTTAAATTTAGCTCTTGCAGCGTGTAAGATGCGAGGTTCTCCGGGATCGCTTCAACTTGATTTATAGACAAGTCGAGTTCCAACAGCGAGCCCATTCCTACGAGAGAATCCACGTTTATATTTGCGATTTGACAGCTGCTCAAATGTAGACTTCGCAAAGAAGGAGATTGGAAACTGGGCACGTCGGAAAAGTAATTTCTGGATAAAATGAGACTGTCCAACTTGTGCGCTTCAGAGAATACTTCGGGCGGCAAATCGTTAATTCTGTTCTCCGATAAATCGAGGAAACGTAGGTTGGGCATTGTGGTGAATGCTCTGTCATCTATGACGTTTATTTTATTCTTCGATAGATCCAGTTTTTTTATGGAATATTTCTGCCCAGTAGCTGTCCAGGTGTCGTAAAGGTTATTGGATAAATTGAGAGTTTGCAAGCTGACCCAGTATTGTAAATAGCTGGGAATGGGATGGGTCAGATGGTTTCCTGACAAGTCGAGAGTTTCCACTCGAGAAAAATTCTGTAGTTGTGTCGGAAATGTTGTGTGAAAGTTGTTGTTCGATAACAGCAATACTTGAGCCTGAAATAAACAAAAATTATAATATAAGTAGAGATACATTGAATAATGATGATAAATCTCATGGAGGTGTAGGATTCGGGGTGTAAAAGTACTGTTATTAAAGTTATGTTGAGTAAGATCTAAGTAAATGGATGTCTATGACAACAAAACAGTTAGGTAGATGAAAATAACGTAACGGGATTTAGGGTTATTGGACGATTCCAATCTAATAAAAAATAATCCATTGCCTACGACATCATTTTGGAGTGGTCGATTCGCACACTAATAAATTAACTTCGTGCGAATCGCCACAGGTTAAATAATATTATTAATAAAATGGGTCGAATCGCACATTTCGGGCGAGTTAATTTCGTGTGAATCGTCCAATAACCCGGGCTTTAAGATTGTGATTTGCATAATGAATATGAACTAAACAATTAAAATATAAAACGCTATGTAATGTTTGAATTACGAAATGTTGTCAACAGGTAAGATAAGACAGAATCTGATAAAAAAAACCTGATGCAGATCAAGTTTATTTTTAATAATTTGTTGAATTATGAGTCAATTAAATCGATTCGAACCACTATATACCTATCTGATACCACAACATGACAAAACGTATTTAATGTATACGTAACGAGATTCGATTATTTGAAAATCTATTGAATGAAATTAAAAAAAAACTGGCTAGGTGCGCGCAGTGATAGGGTTCCGTATTTGCACAATAATGCGGACTAAGAAGAGGGCTTCTTGTTGTTTCATGAACATTTAAACAGTTTCGGTGGCTCACACATGCATTTTAGAAGTTGGTCAACTATTACTCGTAAACTTGTAAAGCCTACTTAGCTGTGATAATTTTCCTTTTAATTTCGTTATAATTATATACTACTGCCGTGAGTTTTTTCATTTCCAAAATCTCCGCCATCTAGAGACTGACGAGATTTGACTCTAACAAAATTTTGTAATTTAAAACATAATTTTACGCAATCTGATCCATGAATCTAAAAATGATTTTTACAGACCCATAATATTTTTGAATAGCCTATCCAACGATACCCCACCCCATACCATGGGTAAGACGAGAAAAAGAAACATCCCCACTTTACGTGTACAGAAAGTAGGAAAAAAAATACCTGATTTTATTTTACCACTTTTTCATCGTGATTAATATGTATATCCATGTCAAATTATAGCTTTCAGAGTCTTTGAGCTAAGCTGTGGACAGATGGACATGGCGAAACTATAAGGGTTCCTTGGTGACTACGGAACCCTAAAAAACCGACCAAGTGCGGATCGGACTTCGCACATTTAGGGTTCCGTACCAAAGAAAAAATATACGTAAGTACAAAATATATACGTATATACGTATATAATATATATACGTATATAATATATACGTATATAATATAAATATATACGTAAGTACAAAATTTCAAGTTCAATCAATGGGATGTTAAAAAATTCTTCGGAACAAAATTGTGTGACAGACGACGGACAGACAGACCGACAGACGGACACGTGAGTGCCAGCAATAGGACTCCGTTTGGATCCTTCAGGTATACAACCCTAAAAGTGTCTAGTTATGCTTCCGATACTTACAGTATAGTCCAACTCATCAGGCAATTCCTTCAGTCCTCGATTCGAACAGTCCAGGTGCAGTAGATTATTCATAACGTAAGTGCGGCACGGAGGCAAGGTATCCTCCAGGTCTAGTGCCTGTCGCTTCACCACTCCTGCAGACACCAGGGCGGGCATCAGCCATACCAATAGCGCTGGTAGTATCACATCTGGAATGATATTACAGTTTTTGGTTATTTAGAAAACATTGTCATCATAATCATCATTACAGCCGAAAGACGTCCACTGCAGAACATAGGCCTCCCACAAGAGTCAGCACATCGATCGGTCCTGTATGGCTCGCATCCAGTGGATTCTCGCAGCCTTAACCAGGTCATCGGTCCATCTAGAGGTAGGCCTTCCGACACAATATACCTCCTTTTCGCGACACCATCTTGGGCCGTCCGCAATATTGGATTTAGAATGAAATTACTTAGCTAACCATGCATTGTCATCCAAATTAAACGTGTATTCAAAATTTCATCTTAATCGGTGGAGGATAACTGCTTTAGAATTCAGTTCCAAGATTTGACCCGAACACACATACTTATATACATACATTGCAAGTTAAATAAAAGCTTGTAAAACCAGTTTAATCACAGTTTTTAGGGTTCGGTACCCAAAGGGTAAAAACGGGACCCTATTACTAAGACTCCGCGGTCCGTCTGTCACCAGGCTGTAACTCATGAACCGTGATAGCTATACAGTTGAAATTCATTCACAGATGATGGATGTATTTCTGTTGCCGCTACAACAACAAATACTAAAAATAGAATAAAATAAATATTTAAGTGGGGCTCCCATACAACAAACGTGATTGTTGTGCCGTTTTTTGCTATAATGGTACGGAACCCTTCGTGCGCAAGTCCGACTCGCACTTGGCCGGTTTTTTGAATTAACAAATCGTTTTGTTTTGCAACAACACTGTACAAAAATATGACGTGTTTATTTAAAAAAAAACACGTACAATACTGTAATATCTTTAATAAAATAATACAAAAACTATAATGTGATTTTTAATTTCGTGGACTAAACTGACATATGGGGGGTTGTCACTTTATCGACCCATAACAATAGTGTCGTATCCTAACTATCCTGAGTGAGCGAAAGTTAATCGAAAATCGAAGGAGATCGAAAATGAAACTACTTCACGACAAAATAAATTAATTTGTTTTGAATCTAGCGGCCCTTATTTAGTTTCTACTCATTTATGTCAGACTTCATTTTATCGATAGCATTTATTTTATTGTTGATTTCATATTTAACACAATAAAAGTTCATGTACTATGTGTATGAATACTGTTATATTTAAATATGTTACGTTTATATTCATAAAACATTTATTTACACCAATTAGTAAAAATTAATTGAGGAGTCATGTCACATCGATTCGATGAATCACTTATGATTGAGCCTTACCTACAACACTATGCTCCGAGCTTGCAACATTTAAAAAAAATATGGTCATTGGCAACTGTAATTTTGGTCCACGAAATTAAAAATCACAGTATAATTATTAGCAAATACCAAATCTCTGTTTTGTTGTTGCAGTTAGACAAAAGTTCGCAAGTACTAATATTTTTGAAAAGAAACGTAAGGCGCTCTACGATTCATTATATTGCCCTTCCTCTTCTTTTCGTGTCGATAAACTCAAATTTTGACTCAACTATTCTCAAATTTTGTCTGACCAGTATGTAGCCACCTGGACCACGTTCAGGTCCTGAATGGTAAAGGTGGCTGGGCACGAAGGGCAGACAAGGAGGAACTAAAATTAATATTGCCCTATTACAGTTGTACGTAGGCCTCCAATTCATTATTTTACCGAGCGATATATTATCACAATTGATTATTATCTTTGAGATAAAGAATGTGTTTATCTTTATTGTATCGTGCTATGACGGGTAGTTATTAACCTAATCTACGAGTTTATCTTTAGGTAACGGCTACGGGAGGTATTATAATTATGTTCATAGATTTAAAAATATTTAGGTTACAATATATTTAGGTTTAGTTACCTTAAAAGTTAATACTAAGCATAAGTCATCAATTCTTTCATATTCACCCAAAAACATTTTCATGTAAAAAGTTGTCAAGAACTTCACAAACTCTACACCTAAGTCAAAATGTGTATCTTGGCCGTTTCGTTAAATTCCCGATAAAAGCGGGGGTTAAAGTTCCATGTATTAGAATTTTATTGTTGTTTGTTTGCTTACACATCAAATTTCAGCTTTCTAGGACTTCAGGAAGTACCCTAGGAATTTTGATGATCATCAGTGAGTCAGTGACGGAATTGGGCTTTTTAGATATCAATAAAATGTAAAGTATAATTGCTATGCAATTCAATCTTTATATGTTTAATAAGTCTACTATTATACTATACGTATCCCAAGAATTTTGTTTATCTGGTATAATCTAAACACAAGTTATGAGGGTTGAAGTGCTTCGAGAAAAGGTAGGTAGTGCCCCTGCGCTTCGCTTGGTTCGTCTTGGCGATATCCTCTTAGAACCGTTCTTGTTGAATTAGGTATTTTACCTATGTTTGCAATATTTGTAAGTATGTGAGAACCATGTTCCTATTATCAAAAGAATTAATTTACCTGTTAATGCTTTTAATACTTTATACCTATACGCGTATTCGCGTATTTATTAAAAAAGTAAGTATGGAGTTTCTTGTCCATTCTTCTCCATAAGCTCCTTTTCAAGCTACTTTTCCGAATAGACGATTGAATCTTATTACTTGCAATTTTTAAAGCGCCGCTTAATGGCCTAGTTGAAATAAATTATGTATGACTTTGAACCGAAAAAGAAGAAAACAAATAAAGAAAAAAATGTGATTCGCACTGTAAATACAGACAAAAATAACAACAACAAAAAAAGGAGAATATTATAGATGATAGAACATTTCGACCTGGTAGGCTGTGAAAAAATATTTTCATTCTACGTCCTTCTATGTTTCTACCTAGTAATATCATTAATATGAAAGTCTCTATGTTTGAATCTTTGTTAACCGCGGATCCTCGTTTCAGGCACTCAAGGGGTTAATCAATGACGACACAATGACTGAACGAATTTGAAATAAGTAAATGCTACTGAATCAAGATAGTTTTTACACGCTGGCAAAGTTGCTGGCGAAAGCTAACAAAGAACATACATAATGGAGAGAACAACACCTCAATGATAAGAAGAATCAGAAGATTACGAGGAATATAGGCTCCTAAAAGAGAAGATTGGAAGCTTCTGCACCAGCAGTAGTAAGAGTAGGAGTAGTGGGAATTAGTAGTTCATTATTATTGAAGAAGAATCCTCCTCATCCTCTTGCCCTTATCTCAATTTATTTGAGAACAGCTTCATCTGTATAAATCATCTCATCATCACCTTCTCTCATCTCATCTTTAACACATTCCTTCATCGTTTCTTTGGTCTTCCTCTACTTCATTCACCTAAACATTCCTTACATGTCCCTCGTTCCTCTGGAACAACCATAACAACTGATTTTCACACAATCTTTCTTCTACCAGTATCACTTTTGGATTGAACAAGAGTGAGTGAGTGAGTAATATGTCAAAATGAAGAGATAAATACCCTAACTGCTCTTGACCGAGTTATGAACTAAAGTATATTACCCGCAACGCCTTAGTTTTAACATTGATAAGCCTACAAGCCGCCGTGATAATGGTATTTGACTTTCGAAATGTTTTATCTAAGGAGGATTGACGTTTAGGTACATCTAATAGGTAGATACTTGAAAGCGAATGAAAATACTTATAAGAAAAGAGTAGATGTTTTTTTAACAGATATATATCTTGATGTAATCTTTATCTTAAATACAAACCAATCTTTGTACCTACAATACTGCCATTATTCATCAACTTAGGTTAGGGTAGCATGCTTGCAATCGAACATTACAAAATGCAAAAGAACAGCTTGAATGCTTATAATTTGTAATCTTTTCATCGACCTATAGTAATATTGACATTCATACAATTCTGATATGGCTGTGACAATTGACATAATGACTGACAGCTGTCATTAATGGAGGGAAATGGCAGTATAATATCACAACGGTATTTTCATTAAAAGAAACCTAATAACCTGATCCAGTAGTATTCCAATAAATGTTCCATATGATGTTCATTACGAAGAGCAAAATCGAAAAACGAATACAAAAGTAATAATAAATAAGCTTATCAGACGCCTACCCAAATTCGTTCCAACAGTTGATAGATCACACTCAAAATAACCTTACTCTAAGAGCTTATGGTCACCCCCCTGATAGAGTATTATGAGTTAATCCACGTGAAAAAGTACTATTGAACATACATGTACACACTTCACCATTGTCAAACATTATCTTAAAACACAAATCCGCGCGCACAAAAAGCAACAGATTAAACAGAAATTCATTGTGAATGTAAACTTTATTTATGTCAAAATAGAATCGAAAACTCTTTGACTGAAACATGCTTAAAATTCGTACTTTATTTCACTGCAAAAATCCGAATGAATTGAACAGAATTTTGTTAAAGCTGATATTGTCTTAATACTCACCGGATGCCATTGAATATGCGAACTTATACACAGTTTATCGACACATTTTCACATATTTAAACCACTCAATAATATGACAAATATTATCGTCGAACATTCAGCATGTTGTGTGTATCCTATACAGAATGTAGTCCACGGAAAAATAATATCATCCGCGGAAATATAATATCGTTCACGAAAAATATCACTTCACTGACGTCGGTGAGTATTGCTTTTGTAATGGTAAAGATAGTACAGTTAGCGATACTAGGTGGGCTTCAGAATTCTTAGGAATGTCCATTATGTACAGGTTGAGGTATTTTTGTTTTTTTTTTGACGATTTCATGAGGGTGGATCCGCTTGTGGTTAAGTCATCTCTATCCATTGATATAAATGGTAACAGCGGCGAGTTCCTGTTCATCTATTGGTGTATTAGCAGACTAAAACATTTACTCTTTCAGCGGATTTAATGTGACTTATATCACACTAATATTATCAAAGCCAAAGTTTGTGAGTCTATAGTACATAGGATACTTTTTATCCCTTGGGATAACATTCACGCGGGCGAAGCCGCATCTTACTTATATATATAATATATAATATTATAAATGTGAAAGTTTGGATGGATGTATGTTTGTTACTCAATCACGCCAGAACGGCTGAAGGGATCTGGGTATAATTCGGCACAGAGATAGATTATAGTCCGTAATAGCACATAGGTAACTTTTCACCCTGGTATAATGTTCCCTTGGGATAATAAAACACTTAACACGTGGGCGAAGCCACTGGCTGAAGCTAGTGTTAAATAATTTTCATTCAGATTACTACTTAATGCAAAAGAAAATCTATTTTTTTTTGTCGAGGCATATTTAGTGTCGGGATTTTTCCTATAACAATAATAATAACCAACCTGTACCTTTTTACCGTTATCAGCGTTTTCTTATCACTGATTAGTTATCGACTTATCGTCAATGCAAAGAAATATTCACCTCGAAATATATATGATTCACTAAACATACTTGTACCTTTCATTACTAGTGCAAATGTTGTAGAAACACAAGAACATATTAACTGATACTATGAACACAGAACCCGAATTTCGTGAGTTTGTTCAGACGTGTAGTGGAACCAAACAATTTGAAAAATCTTTCACCTTTTGAAAGGTACATTATTCCAGGTGACCCAGGCAAAGTTGGGACCACTAGTGTAAAATAAAAATAAAATATTTAGAACATCACATGTTGGTAATGATATGTTTTAGATAATCTGCACTTTACAACGTAGGCCCCATGTAATTAAAGATAAGATAAAGCCAGAAGTAAGTCAGGTGTGTTGTTTACACCCAGTTTGGCACAGTTCATGACAGTTGAAATCAGTGTTTGTTAAAGACCAATTTGAGAACTAGCTTCTACCAGCGGCTTCACCCGTTTGAAAAGTTTTTTTATCATCCCAAGGGAACATTATACCGGTATAAAAAGTAGCCTATGTGCTATTCCAGACTATATATAATCTATCTTTGTGCCAAATATCATCCAGATCCGTCCAGCCGTTTGAGCGTGAAGAAGTAACAAACATACAAACATACACACTCACAAACTTATGCCTTTATAATATTTGTGTGATGTTATTATGTAACTAGCTGCCGACCGCGGCTCCACCCGCGTGTTATTAGTACTTCGCCCAATATCTTTATATTTATAGCCCATGTATTATTCTGATATATAAACTATATTTATGTAAAGTTTCACCAAAATCCGTTCAGTAGTTTTTACGTAAAAGAGAAACAAACATCCATCTATCCGTCCCCACATACTTTCACGTTTATAAGTAGTAAGCTTTTAATTTCGTTTTTCAATACTACATTATATTTACAGTAATTCATTTCAGTTAGGATAAATTTATGTGTAATAAAACAATTTCTTTTTGTATAATGGGTCTGTTGCCAGGCTGATTTTAAATCCCTTTATCTATAAAGATAGGCGGTAAAACTAAACAAATAAATAATAATACAATATGCCACATATCTAACAAGGCCTCTGCGAGTTGGCTTCGGCCCCTGGCACGCCTATCAAAGGACCGGGAGTCCGGGACCTCAGAGTCCCGAGATTGTTAAAGACATAATAAAGTGATTAAATAAATAATCGTGTTCCTGAACCTCGGGGTCTTTAAGTCAAGAGTGAATAGGTTACTTATAGGCAAGCGTGTTACACCGTTGATCACATCATCGCTTATCATCACGTGAGATAATGGTCAAGCGCAAGCCTACCTATAATCAATCTGCCTAGCCTTTTCCCAACTATATTGGGGTCGGCTTCCAGTCTTACTGGATTTAGCTGAGTACCAGTGTTTTACATGGAACGACTGCCTGTCTGACCTCCACAACCCAGTAACAGAGTAACACGGTGCCCCTTGGCAAGACTGGTGTCAAATCTCAAGCTACCCGTAACGACTGTCAAAAATCTTCAAATGACAGCCGAGACCAACAGCTTAACGTGCTTACCGAGCGACGGAGGAAACTCGGTATGTTGAAATGGTCACCTATCCACGGACCGACCTCGTCAAGCGTTGCTTAACCTTGGTGATCAACCTGTGCGGCTATTATTATTTGGCCACGAGCTCCTTTCGCGAGCCTATCTATAATAGAAAAAAAACTTAGTAAAAGGTAGATACATAACCTAAATTGATTCATATTACTGCAAGTAAAACTGTGACCTAGATTTTCTTGTCAGAAGAAAAGGCGTTTTGCAAGGTACCTACAGTTATCCCAGGTGGAATTATTGTGGTCAAAGTTTAACACTAGAAATACATACGTGCACGGGTAAAAAGCCTATATTTTCTGAATGGTTGGGCACATGTCCACTTATAGTACACGCACATTTTAACAACAAACACCTAAACTAAGTTCATAGCAAAATCTTATTCTTTTACAAGTTTATATACCTTTTTTTTTGTGTACGGGGGAAACCTTCATAAGGTGCCTGGACTTTTGGAGAAAACACCAGGGAGTTTGGGCTTTTTACTTCACTGAAACCACCCCGGTGATCACCATCAGTACGTAGACCCCGTAACCTCTTAAAATACCACCCCGGGACTCCCTCTGTGCAACGCCTGTTAGGGCACATCCCTGGGGAGACTGAAAGAGTGTCTCCCCTCTGTCTCGCTGTGCACGGCAGCACGTGATCACTGTGCCACCGTTTTTCCTGGAGTCACCCGGTGGACGGACAGAGTCCCCAATCTGAGCGCTCGTTTCCCAATATTCACAAGATTAAGCAGAAATATGCCATAATATTATAGTAATGTAACATGATGTATTTCTAAATTTTTTGCGAAAATATTTGATTGTATTATATTGTATTGTACCCCAGAGTCCCACTTGCTTGTAATGCAGGCGGGGTTTCGGCGTTTTAGGTATCGGGGCGGTTGCCTCCCCGATGCCTTCTTCTGCGAGTGGGATCGACCCTCTCACGATCTCGCTCGGCAGCCTCCTTCTGGACCTTCATGGTCTCTCAGAAGGAACCCTACAGTTTTCTGTCTCTGCCAGCATGGCCCTCACCACTGCTGGCCTCTCGCCCAATCCTTTTCAGGTACCAAAGTATCCGTGCCCGGTCAGTACCTGAGTGAGCCTGTAGGAGATGCGCTCCTCTCTCTTCAAAGTTTGTGTACCTATTGATGTAGGAGTTTCTACGAAATATTAAATTCAGCTATTCAGTATTACATATTACTAGGTACAATATTTATACTCGTCCATACTTATATTTAGCCATGTCCTTTAGCACACATATTATAGAATATTTAATTTAGGAAAATTGTGCAATACCAACAATATTACATACATACGTATCGAATTGATAACCTTATTTTTTTTAAGTCAGTAAAAAGGAATATTTTTAAGCATTGTAGCAGGTGGCGTTCTGTAGTTTCTACCTACCCCCATGGGAAGAAGGCGTGAGTTAATGTATGAGTTATTTTGATTGTGTTAGTTTTATATATGTTTATATTTTTTTTAGGTACCTGTCTCATCTCTCGGTACCTTTTCATTTAAGAAATAACAAAATTGAACATTATTTTCTCTACAAAGAAAATTTCAGATAACCAATAAAACCAAACTTTATCTTACTTGTTCACAATTTTAAACAATCATTTACCTTCAATACCCTAAAATCCTAAGTGCCACAGGATTAATGAGACCAGGTGTCTGTCGACTCTCGAGGTTTCGAAAAACGCGACACGTTCGACTCGTCACGCCTGTCTGAGCTCGTTTGCGCTCGTCCTGACCTGTTTACCTCCCCCTCCCTTCAAGTTAGCTCTCAATGGGGAGGTCGAGATGTTCTCTGATAAGCCCCATCGATTAGAATGAATGTTTGAAGCTGCACTGGCTTGGGAGAACTTGAGACTTGAATAAGAGGTTTAAGAATTTTTCGTTGCTTGTTTGATGTTGGACTATTTATATATATATATATATATTTATTGTATAAATTGAAAAAAAAAATATTCATAGTGTAACATTATATTTTTCACCTCAGCACCTCTAACAAGCAGGTTTTGCTGTTTAAAGACAGCGAGCAAAATTCGATTTTGCTGCGAGCGTGAGACAAAGTAATTTTTTAATTATTTTTTTTAAATGCCGAGAACACTGCTGGGTCTACTCACAAAATTCGAAAGATTTGAACCTTACTTTGTTCTGTTACTTTCACTTCGATACAAAAAAATCGAGAGATAGAAACAAGTCGATTTTAAGTTCGTTTTTCAAATTCCATATATAATAGGCCCAAAAAAGAAACCAACAATAAAACGTTCGGATACACATAATAACTGTAAAATTACAAATCATTTGTTAAGGTTTAAATGTAGAATACTTTTTTCTTAATAATTGAATTATATTTTTTATAATCAAATAACGAGATGTTGAAGATAAAAATATGAAGTTTATCATGTATCTACATACATATTTAAAGTTATAACAATCTTTGACAGAATTAATTGACTGTGACAGAATAATTTAGAAATAAGAAAAATTAAATAGTTTGAAAATTGCACCTGCCTGCGGGGTGCACTTTCCGAACGTATCTTTAAAAATAGCGGTATTTAAATTTTTATTATTTTCTTCTTCTGTGACGCTAGCTACAAAGTTCGATACACGTTGGATATTATTAAAATAATAATAAATAAATATGAGTGAATCCAGTGATGAAGTCTGCTATTTAACAACGGAAGAATTGACGCAATATGTAATGCCATCGAAAAGTATTCGTACAAATTACTGTTAGTCAACTTGCCGAATACAAAGACGAACATTGACAGGTCCTTTGATAATCGCTAGGAACATGTAAATATTATTGAGAAATATAAGGCATTACTCCCTGCTAATACGAAAACAGATCGATTTTTGTTGCAGTATTATACTGATAAGTGTTCGAGACAGCCTTTGGGAGTCAACAAAATAGGCGGGACGCCGCGCCGCGAGATATAGCCACTTTTCTAAAATATAGGAACCTCAGCTTTACACTGGACAATGCTTTCGGCGAACTTAGGCCACGCTTTTGGCTGATTCAGGAACCGACCTTACTTCATTTAAACGATACGGCGGATGGAGGTTGAATACGGTCGCGGAAGGATATATTAAGGGTTCGATCCAAAATAAATCTAAAATCTGTAAGCGTATAGTAGAAACTCAAGTGGCTAACACAACAATATCGGTTCCAAACAAAACTGTTACTTTTAATTTGCAAAACTGCAATAATTTACCTTATAACTTTTAATTTTTACAAATATACATGAAGATTAATTTTTACCATGTTGTATTTTTTACCTTTAGGTAATATGTTCTCGCTGCTGAGGTGAAAAGTTGTATGTGTTACATGAGACCAAAGTTATTTGCATCTCGTGTCTTTGAATCCCTTGCTGCGCTCAGGATTCTAAACCTAGAATCACTCGTTATGCTCGTGATTCAATTTTAGAATCCTTCGCTTACTCGGGATTCAAAATCAACACTCGCAGCAAAAACCAACTTTGCTCTCTTGTTGAACAAATAACTTTTGTGGATGGTTTAGGAACTATGTTGCTATTTTATTAATCTAAGAAAAATATGCCTGGCTGAAATCCTCTAAAAAATATCTCCATTAAACTCGAAGAGAAAAATAACTTTTTCTTTTTTATGTAATGGCATTTTTTTCTTTTGTCAGCATTACAAGCCAGATATCGAGTAGTATCTGGAAAACCTAAAAATGGTTGGAGTATATGCGAAAAACAAGGTGTGAAATGATAATTAATTTATTACTTGCAGATGAAATGAAATGAAGAACACCCACGTCGTTACATTTTCCTGTCCAGATAGAAATCCAAAAATTTTATTAATTATTTAAATATTGCAAACTTGAAGCACATTATCTAGTCTACATGATGCTAATGTGAAACATAATCAAAACTTTAAAGATACCTCGTAGCATTTCCGTTTGCGCGCCAAGTTCAATAAATAAGGATAAAGCCCATTAGAGACGGTCCAGCAAATCTTCGACCGCCGAACGCCACTTACTTAGACTTAAAGTGTTCCGGGGAGCTATTTTGTTAAAGATTTGGGATTGCGCCGTCCATTTTGAGATATATTTCGCTACAACTAACCGACGTAATTTTGTCTGCCACCGGATTTGGAGTGGCCAGAAAGATTGGTAGCCTTTTTACTTCCCGGAAGGAAATTTCTGGGAAAGTCACTTTCCGGTTACGTGGAAGTCTTTACTTGAATGTTGTTCTGGGAAATTATTGTTAGTAGTAACGAATCTACATAGTAAAATATACTTTTAAAGTTAGAAGTTTTGTCTATATTGAAAAGTGGGTCGATTTTTTACATTATACAAAGTACACTGGTAAATTGGATTCGGTTTTCTTGAGATCCTTTCGGCTGATCAGAACAATAAGCAAAGGCCTTTCTGGATCTGACACCAATTTTTTTTTAATTATTTTATAATTTAGAGAAACCGGTAAACGTAAAAATGCCTAAATTGCGCATTTCTCATCATTTTAACACAACAATAATCACCACTTGTAATTTCTTGAACCCAGCACTGCTACTTTTATGAAAATAACTACCAACCGTGTAGTCAGCACACCCAAAACTCAACGCTTCAAAAAAATAAAAAAGGAAACCCCGAAAAAAACAATAAAACATCATTCATATCAATTGGGGATCAAAACCCCGTATTACAAGGTTCTAAGAGCGAGGTATTGCTGACCCTTCGAGGGGATCAGGGAAATATGATAGGTTCGCTCCGTATTTATTTGTGCCCACTAAGGATTTGCCCTTCGTCCGCTAAGCCGGTTGACCCGAAACGAGATGCCAATTTGCTTTATTGACTCCTTGATCTGGATGTTACGTGGTCTGTAAGTTATTGTCTTTTTTATCTGTATGACAGGAAGGTTTTCAATTTAAATTAATCTCTTACACGAGTTGTTCTGCCTTGCTAAGGACAAGGAGAATTAATATTCGAAGTTGATGAACATATGTCATTTATTGAATATGCACTAAACGAAGAAGACAGATAGGTAGAGGTTTGACGTTCAAAAGTACCGCTAATGGCCTAAATTTGAATAAAGAAATTTTACTTTTTTTTATAAATAGGTATATATTAGATTTACAAATGGAACTACGAATTTTATTTAGACAGACCTAAGACTTAGCACATACAAGAATAAATTGAAATGTATTTATTAACGTATGCGGCATCTTAATTGACCCAGATAAGTGATGAACAGCAAATTCTATATTGCTATAACAGAATTCTATTTTTGAAGAAGCCATCCTGAAATAGGCTTTTGTCTAAAATGATGAGTGTCTGGAGAACTGAAATAGGTATACCTTTTTGCATTAATATTTTTTAGGGTCCAAACCCAAAGGGCCCAAACGGAGCCCTATTGCTGTCACTCACGTGTCTGTCCGTCTGTAAGTCTGTCTGTCTGTCCTCTATCAGACAAAATTTACAGCCAAACGGTTGGAGCTACAGTCTTCAAATTTTCACAGTATATGCATCTTGTTCACCCAAAGCCTCAATCTTCTAATAATATTTTAAATATTTTTTTGGGGCCTCCCATACAGATAAAGGGGAGCGCAAAAATTAAAAGATTTACCTCATCGAGTGGGTTATCGTTGTTTAGAGCTGGTTGTGTAGAAAATATTGGAAAAATAAAGGAATGAGAAGCCACCAAAGTCAGCTCTTTTTACATAATTTTGTACCGAAGAATTTTTTATCTTCCCATCGACCTATGATCACCAAATTTGGTGATAATGTTTATTATTGCATATTTTTTACTAAAAAATACCAATATATTGATTAATCAGATTTTTCTTTGAATTTCTGTAATTTTTCCTATTACAACAAACTTGATTTTGCGGTTTGGTACGAAACTTCGGAGACTTCTATATGAGACTTTGTCAACTATTTGATTTAATTATATGTTTTTCTTTATTATGTAAGTTTTATTTTTATATAATTTTATATACGTCGCACATCCCCAGGGAGCTGTTGTGGCTGGGGTGAGTGTGATTGCGATAGGTACTGTTTTTAATTTAATATATCATGTTAATTTTATAATAAAAATGTTTGTACCTACCCAGTTATTTTGCAATCACACTTACTTTGCCAGATTGGCTTTTTGGGGAGAGTGTGATATGTAATGCATGTGTTACTTCATAGCGACCTATAGTTTTATTCTTTTTTTTTAACCTGTGAACAGTGCCATTTGGGCAGTTCAAAAATTCGTTATATTTACAGAATCATAAAGCCATAATACCTTGAGTTACAGACAATTGGTACTTAACTACTTACAGATACAAAGCGAGCTAAGACGAGTCCCCTTTCAGTATTCAAACAGATCTGACAAATAAGAAATTAGGAATATATTTGAATATCTGCTGAATATTTGCCATTATTATAGGCGAACTCATTCGAATCGAAGTCGACTTTGTCTCTGTCTGAATCCGCTACTTCGCCCGACCTCCGACTCAAATGTCAATCCTTTTATATTAGGCATGAGATATCTGTCGATGATATGGTCTATCGAATTCTTAGACAAAGAAGACGATGAATTTTTTTTCTAGATTATCCAAAGAAAAACTAGTTTACTTAATGTCCAGGTATCTGCGTCTAGTAGGCTTGTTTTTTAAAATAAGAATGCCAAACAAATAATTATGTAATATCTAGTAACATAATTGCATAGCGAATACAAAAATGACGTTCTATTCAGAAGAGGTCAAAGTGACTAATTTGAGCTTTGGTCTCTTGATTGGAACGCACAACGCTGTGGTATGCAGTGCCAGACAAAATATTTGTCCATCGCAGAGCAATGCTGACACATACGTCAGTTGTAAGGAGTATTATGTGTCCGACAGCGCATACCACAGCGATGTGCGTTCCGATCAAGAGATCTAAGGTTTTCTAGCATAGTCGTGTTATCCTAGCCAGAAAATCAAGCTACGTGTAACCTGAGCATAATGGAGTCGTGTCTCGAATAATTATTATTATAAACTATAATTGCTCCTATCTGTTGTAACTGTGACTGCCACTTAAATATATAATTTTACGAGAGTATGCTAGACATACAAACATAAAACCCAGTCAAAATGTCTGGAACTACACTATTTTAGTCTCTTTATTAACGTTGAGGGGCTCGTAGCTAAAGAATAACAGCTGCACTGGTAGATCTTCAAGGTTAAGCGACGCTTGTCGAGGTCGATCCGTGGATGGGTAACCATCTTTACTTAGCGAGTTTCCTTCGTGCCTCGGAAAGTAGGTTAAGCCATTAGTCCCGGCTGTCATTAGAAGATCTTTGACAGTCGTTACAGGTAGTCAGAAGCTTGAGATCTGACACCAGTCTAGCTTAGGGGTTTCGTGTTACCCAGTTACTGGGTTGTAGAGGTCAGATAGGTAGTCACTCCGTTTAAAATACTAGTACTCAGCTGAATCCGGTTAGACCTGGAACCGACCGCAATAGTTGGGAAAAGACGGGGCAGGCAGGCAGCTAATTTAGCGTTCATACATAAGGTGTTGTTGAATTTTCCATTCCTTGTGTGTACCTGAAGACAACAGAAAGGAGAAGGGCAAGACTCCATAGTATTCTGGGCCCAGGTGTTAACTCAATCAAACTAGCCTTATTTGTAAGATTATATATTAACAAGGCCTCGTTGAAAATTTGGTGAAATTTGGCTATCCAGGAATCAAGTTATATGAAGTTATGTAAAAGTGAGGTTACAATACAACATTGTAGATTTTTATGTTATTTGCGAAATATTTTTGAATGGCTTCAGTTGTGTAATGGTTTTATGCATGGAGTGCAAGTAGAAAATCTCCATGTGTGACGTGTCGAAGATCT
Source organism: Anorthoa munda (assembly GCA_945859665.1). Taxonomy (NCBI): domain Eukaryota; kingdom Metazoa; phylum Arthropoda; class Insecta; order Lepidoptera; family Noctuidae; genus Anorthoa; species Anorthoa munda. The sequence continues at coordinate 10,126,230 of OX243900.1, read as the reverse complement.
GACACGTTTGCCATGGCCGGACAGTCACTACAGTCAAAGACAAGTCTCCACATCCAATATCCTGCACTTAGAAGCAGCGGGTACCTTTTAAATAAAAAAAGGAGAAGATGAAGTATAAGGAGCTCGTGGCTAAATAATAACAGCCACACGGGTCGATCTTCAAGGTTAAGCAACACTTGACGAGGTCGGTCCGTGGATTGGTGAATTTCAACATAACAATATTCCTTCGAGCATCGTAAAGCACGTTAAACCGTTGGTCCCGGCTGTCATTTGAAGGTCTTTGACAGTCTTTACGTGTAGCCAGAAGCCTGAGATCTGACACCAGTCTTGCCAAGGGGTATCGGGTTACCCAGTCACTGGGTTGTGGAGGTCAGGTAGGCAGTCGCTCCAGCTCTATCTATATCTACTTAGCTGAATCAGGTGAGACTGGAAGCCGACCCCAACATAGTTGAGAAAAGGATAGGCAGATTGAGAAGTGGAAGTAAAATAAAACACCAATATAATTACGTTTTAAATATTTATTATTCATCTTCAATAATTATTTGAATATGTTCTAAGAATTGTGCAGGAGGTACGATATTTTCTTGGTATCTTGCCCAACTGAGATACCATATTATTTACATTACATGGGCACAGCAGCCTACAGTCCTTCTACCTACAATACAAATACAATAATAGCCTAATATTGAATCTTCGACAGCTGTCAACTAAAACGTAAGCAAAATATGTTTTGCGACTTATATGGCGGTATTGTATACGTCCCCGCAATAACCAAGAAGTATTTGAAGCCGTTAGCTGTCGAAGAAGTTTGCCTCTTGCCTCTTTTCTCTTACTCTCTTGCCTCTGGGATGACCAACTTGGTGTGATGCTTCAATCGGACTTCTCTCAAGAACCACGTCTTGGGCCATGTTCCAACATACTTGGCATACATAGTTCTCACTGGTAACCTGAAATAAGTGAACTATTTAAATCATATTCAATCAAATCGCTACGTCTCGGCCGAGACCGAAATAGTCCAAATAACTGTCAATACCTCAAAGCACCAAAGCCTGAGACCGAATCGGTCTTATTGTGTCATTAAGTCTTTCTTATTATTATGCTATCCACCAAAAAGAAAGCCGACATACATGACGCCGGAGACCGTAAATAGTAGGTACATCATAAGTCTGGTTTTGTTCGCTTGTAAGAATAAAAGTTCGATTTGAATAGGTACTTACAGGCTGAGATGCACGCCACTGACGAATAATTGATATAATCGCCTAATCGTCCAAGACTGTCCAAGACTCTTCTGCCAATAGAGTTATTGCGACCAGATGCAATGGTACAATTCACACAGCGATCCATGTCGTCAATATCCGATCGATAGGCGTAATCAGTTGTCCAAAATAGAGAGCCAGGTAATTCAAAATAGTAAGATCCGTCGAATAGTCCTTTAAAGTATGCAAAGCCGAGGTGGTGGGGTTTTACAATGAAACATGGAAAATATGTGTGCACTCAGAACGAAAGAAAACGAACGAGTGCCAGTTTATTTATTTTCTGCCTGTCAACTGTCTGTCAGATTTTTTTTATTTTTGTTTTTTATTCAGTCAGTGACCAGTATTGCGAACTGAATAAAAATTAACGGAACTCGATTCACTATGAATCGTTTCCACTAAACGATTGATAAGCACTTGTCACTCGATTTTCATACATTAGTTTGAGATTTTACCGATTTTTTAAATCGATTATTTAGTTTCATAACATAATTTAACTTTTCTCGCTTCCTAGATAGAAACATGGTACTATATTTTGGGATTGCCTTTAGAAAAATATAACGGATTTTTTAATACATATTTCATCTAGTTAACTGCTGGGCCCAGAAATGCCCGTCTCCTTTAGATTTCACAAAAAACATAATTTCGATATCGATACCAGCGACTTCCCTAAACCGTTCACAACCGTTTTAAGTATTGATGGCAGCAGAATAAAACAGCATTGAGTCGATGTCGCATCCCTAAACCTGCCAGTCGGGAAACAGGCTTATTCGTCCGATGAGTGCTATCGCTCCTGGCCTTTTAGCCCCTCCTCCCACGGGAGCTCAGCCTTTTACAGTGTGTTCCTGGCTTTATACGATCGACTTTCAATATGAATTTCAGATGGGTTATAAGATTGTACGCTTTGTGCTTGTACCGCAAACGTATTTGATCTGTGGTGTTCTGAATTCAAATTTTTGACGTATTGTAAGTTGATCGGTTTCTTCGTGGTTATTGTTCTAAATTCGGTTAGTATTGCGACGTTCATTTTGGTCAATGTGCCTTGTAAGCAATCTCGTTCTCAAATAACCTCTTATAAATGTAACATACGTTAAACATGCAGTGAATTGTGTACAACTTGTACATATGCCGTGACAACGTTTTCAATTTGGATATAATAAAAATAAATAGTTAATATCGGTATTCAAACAATGCCTAACCAATGCACGGTCCCTCAAAGTTTACCACGTCATTTTTACCCTGCAGCAACATCCAACATCGAATTACACACCGTTCCCTAATTTGTCCGTCGGGAAAGTCAAGACAGAAGTCATAACGAAAATTAAATACGCTTTGATAAATTTTTGCTGGAAGCCACGTCTTACTTCAGAGCTCGTGTATAAGTTTTCATAAAGTTATAGTTTCTCAAAGCCCGTCTCGAAACTGTGGAACATTCCAGAAAATGGAGAAGCAAAGCATCGGAGTGAAACGCAGACGCTGGCTGAGGCGGAATAAAGTTGACATTTTTGCAAAGCTACGTTAGAATTTCAACAAAATTAAATGTGGCACTACACGAAATGAAAATAGTGTGAGCGAGGCACGTCCCCCCAAGCCCCCCGTCTCGCTTCGGCTTGCCTCGCGCCTCGTCTCGCGCTTTATTTTTGTTGAGAATTTGCCGACGACAGTTTATTTTGTAGTTACTCCTGCTTATGCAATGGTGATTATTAGCTTTACATCACATCACACACACATCACATCAACAGCCTATTAATGTTCCCACTGCTGGGACACAGCCTCCTCTCTGCGAGAGGGAATGGGCCGTAATCCACCACGCGGGCCCAGTGCGGGTTGGTGGATGTCACATGTCTTCGAATTTTTGGTTCTAGGACATGCCGGTTTCCTCACGATGTTTTCCTTCACCGTTTTGAGAGCAGTGGTGATGAAACAATTTACACAAAGTAAAGCGCCTGCCTGGGCTCGAACCCACGACCTACAACTTGTAAGTCGCGGTCGATACCACTGGGCCACCACTAGCTTTACATACTGCAGTATAATGTTTTTAATGAGAAATACCTGGCAAAGGTCGATTTCAAAACACATATTTTTTTTCAAAATAGGCATACAGACTGAGTGAGTCATGAGTTGTATCAGTGTTTTCAGAAAACGTATAATTACCCTCTGTTACAATGTACTTAAACCCCTATCAATCTACAATACTCATAATACAACCAACCCCAATCATCAATTTTATTTCCTCCACCAACAGCATTCCCATCAGTTTTTGCCAAATATTTGGTCCAAACTGCACTGCAAATGCAAACGAGATGCAAGGGAACATTAGCGGAACGAATAACCTCTGTCGCGGCGACTATCGCGCTCCACATAAACTACCGCGCACATTACCGATGCTACACACACTGTAGCAACGAATGAGCAACCAGAAAAAAACATTAAACCGTTGCTGAGAAGTAACATAGTTAATACTAATACCAAATTTTGGGGTGGAAGAAAGGAGCCTCCCCGAGTGGCGTTAATCTAAATCGTACTGCGATTCCAAACGCCCGGCGCACCCTGGGCAGCTAGCACTCGGTAACGCAGAGTCTAGCTGGCTAATCCTTTCACCACGATGGCACATCAAAACGGTTCTTCTCAGAACTATGATCAAGGGTCTTTAATACAATCTAATTAAATGTGCCATCGATTCGAAAAGAAGAAGAAGACTAATACCAGACTCTTGGACTTCTTCTCATACAGAGACGACACAAGTATTGATCTCCACGCATACTCAATGCGGGTTATGTGGGTTATTGATTTCAGATAAATCCAGGTTCCCTCAAGAGGTTTTCTTTCATCGTTGTTAGCGATGTTCTCTAGCAAAGTTAGCGTGAACAGGTTTCTTCTGGGTCACCTTTGACCTAGACTAGAGTCAATAGCAAACCCATATTTAACAAAAATAGGCCAATCTGTATTTGTCACACTGCAGAGCAATGAGCAGAAGTACATGTGAATTTCAAAAAGGCACAGTGATACTTGTCCGAATTTCAACTCACGACCTCAAGCACGAGAGGCAAGGTTTTAGCCATTGGGCCACCACGACGAAGTAACATAGTTGGTGCTGGAAAAAAATCACACGATCTGACATAAGAACTCAATTGACTCAATGCTAGAAAACCCACTGGGATACAGAACTGAGTACCTGGTACTCTGAAGACACGGGTACAAGGACAACACACAACCGGCCGGTGTCTGGGTACAAGGGTCAGAAAACCAGGGATTATAATTACATAAATCCTCCCGAAGCCAACGCCAGTCCAGAGAGAGAGAGAGAGAGAGTTCCAGTCTTTCTCGTGTCTTAGATGGCAAAAACAGTAAAACTAAAAAAAACGTAAACAAACAACACAACATACAACACTTCAAGATACCAATATTATAAAGAGGAAAGATATTTTTGTTTGTTTGTTCGTACCGAATAGATGCCGAAACTACTGGACCGATTTTAAAAATTCTTTTTCCTATGGAAAGCTACATTATTCCCGAGTAACACTGGCTATAATTTATTTCCAAAAAAATTAGATACCCTTATGAAAATTGCAATAATGTAACCCAAACTAGCAAAATTTTGCCAATAAAATTCATTATTTGGTGTGCGCTGAGAAAACTATTGATGATACATAAAAATTATGTGCTACGTGATTAAAGTACTCATTAAAGTCTGCGAGAGAATATATTATTATCTAACTATCATAGTTAAGTCACAATAGCAGCTTTATGTGTTCTAAAATTTAATTAGATCTCCGGTAGAAACAAAAGTTGGTTACATTCGTATTGTACCTAGTATAGTTGTTCTATCTCACGATGACAGATTTTATGACGCCGAAATAAGATTCATTTTGCTACGATTCATCTATCATCGTGAGATAGAACAACTATACTATATTCCATTTACTATAGCATTAGACAGAAGTTAAAAAAGGCTCTTTTAGGTGCACACTTTGTAATAAAAATACAAGAAACACTATTACAGTCAAGATTGATGTGGAGTTAAATATAATCAAATTAAATAACAGCTGTCACACTTAATTGTATCTATTTAACCTATCTACCTTCTGAAATTAGAAGGCCTTCATTTAATATTATTTAGTTTTTACATAAAATAATGTCGTGTCAATGTTTAAAATCTAAAAGAAGCAGGGGCGGACAGTACCGGAAACGTTTTTCATGTCACTATAACTCAACCAAATATAAAATGTTACCTGTTCCGTTCATAAGTTGTGGCTGCATGTGTTTTTTTATTTTGTCGGTTTATGATGTCATCTATCCGTCAAATTGCGTAAATAATCTGCAATTGTCAATTGTCATACTGTTGTTGTGTACATTCGCTTGTGGATACTTGTGAATGCTACGCCTTTTCTCGTTGTTATTGCTGAATTTGCTTGGTTTCGTTGTTATTTATTACTGTTTTTCTGTTGTTATTGTTTTGTTATCGTTATTAGTGCTAGTTTTGTGTTGTTCGTACAAAGCGGTACGTTTTGTTGAACTATGGACAGGGACGATCCCGGTGCAGGCCCGAGTGGCTTGCAAGCTCAACATATTATGTACGCTCTGTAACTGCGGGTAACGCTGATCAGTGTCAACAGCGAAAAATACGTGGCCCCAACGTTGATCACGACGTTAAAATATTGTCTCCAAAGAAAAAGAGAACAAAGCAAACACCGCTTCGTGCTGCAGAAAAAAAAACAGTCATAAATATTTATAAAGATGTTAAGGGGCCCAGGCCCGAAGGTACTCCTGCTTATAGGACGCAGTTAATTAACAAAACTGCAGAAAAATCAGGTAAGGATCATACAATTATTACTATAAATAAATGTATTTGAAAGTAACATGCTTTGTGAGGTAATAACATACATTATTAATCTTATGTTATAGGCATATCTCGTGCAACAGTCTATAATGTACTGAAAGAGTACAATACAGAAGGTCGCCTGCAATCACCCCCTCCTCGCCAACGGAAATACTCAAAATCTGACTATTATGATGGTATAACATTAAGTGGAATACGAAGAAAAATTAATTCTTTTTTCTTTGATAATGAGTTACCAACGTTGGACAACATTCTGGAAGCCGTTAATAGCGATGAGTCTCTACCTGATTTTAAAAGAAGCACTTTATACAAATACATCAAGAACAAATTGGAAGACGGCTTATCATTGGCCGTATTGGTAAAACTTGATTTAAATGTATTTCTTTTGATAATTTCAAAAGAAATACATTTAAATTGAATTGAAAAAGAATTGATCTACAAGTGATCATTTTATTAATGATTTGGTAATGTGACATTACCAAATCATTAATAAAATGATCACTCCGTTCTCCATCACTGAAAACTGGTTAAGTCTTAATGCCTCCCCTCGGAGAAAGATGTTTATGGTTGTAGATTAACCTGTTAAAAGGTTAAATAGTCTGTGTAAAAGGTTAAAATCTATTTCCAGCGATCAAGTAATCTACGCCACCGGTACACAATTATTGATTTGCTTTTATTTCATTTCACATGATCAACGGATGGGTTTTTGATGGATGGTGAATTAATATTTGAAGCCAAAAAGGGTGATGGAGACTACCATTCTGAAATGGATGCACACAATTTTGAAAAGTGGTTCAAATTAATATTATCAAAAGTCGAGAGTGGTGCAGTTATTGTTATGGATAATGCGCCATATCATTCGAGGAAATTGGAGAAGCTGCCAACTACAGCCACACGAAAGGCAGATATTCAGGAGTGGCTAAAAAACAAAAATATTCCTTTTGAGGAAAAATATCTTAGGGCCACTTTATTATTATAGTTAAAATTATGACTTTTGTTACCACCCATGTCAATTAATTATTATAATTTGTGATGACTGATGGTAGCAGTGACTTAATTGTTAAGTGGTGTTTTGTATCGTATTTATTTGGTTTATTGAAAACATAATACGGACATATTGTGATAAAGTTGTTTTTAATAAACTGATTGTTACTATTTTTTTTTCATTTCATGTACCTATCCAAGCATCGTGAAGAGTAGATAGATAGAATACGCTTTATTGTATGCCATACATTGTTACTTACAAAAAAAAACACATACATTATTTATTAAAATTGTTTGAACTTGACTTGAAAATAAAAGGTTTCGTACTCCTGCTTCTGCGAGCCTCTTTTGTCTAATGTTATAATAAATGGAGTATAGGTACAATACGAATGTAACCAACTTGGTAGGTAGGTAGGTAGAGTAGCGTATGGTAGGTAGGGTAGGTAGATAGGTAGCGTAGGGTAGGTAGGTATGTAGGATAGGGTAGGTAGGTATGTAGAATAGGGTAGGGTCGATCGGTAGGGTAGGTGAGTAGGTTGGTATGTAGGTAAGATAGGTGGGTAGGTAGGTGAGTAGGTAGGTAGGGTAGATAGGTTGGCGGGTAGGTAGGAAGATCGCCAGTTGACGGGAGCGAAGCCGCGGGTGTCAGTTTATGAGAGAATTTGTTTTTTTCGGTACAAAATAGCAAATCTTATTTTATGTTTGTCGTCCTTGGTCACCAGTGAACTTGACTGGACAACCATAACGAGTAATTCAGCCGACATATACAAACTAACTATCTTCATCAGCCTTCTAATGTTCCCACTGCTGGGAAACAGGCCTCCTCTCCGTGAGAGAGGAAATGAGGCCTTAATCCACCACGCGGGCCCAATGCGGGTTGGTGGATGTCACATGTCTTCGAATTTTTGGGTCTAGGACATGCGAAGCTTTCACAAAGTTTTCCTTCACCGTTTTTAGAAGAGTGGTGATGAAATAATTTACACAAAGTAAAGTGCCTGCCTATCTTCGAACCCACGACCTACAACTTATCAGTCGCGGCCGTTACCAGTGAGTTCTATCTAAACAAAACTAAAATACATCAGCAAACTGATTACATAACAACTAATAAACTTGAATGATGATTATTATGTGTCCCTCTGATTATTGCTCCCTCTAGGTGGACCGATGATCTGCAGCCGTATTGCGTAAGTGCGCATAAAATTTAAACTCTATCCAACCGACCAAATCACGGCTGCTGGTTAAGGTTGCGAGAATCCGCTGGATGCGAGACGCACAGGAACGATCGATGTGGCGGTACTTGGGGGAAGCTTGTGTCCAGCAGTGGAAGTCTTTCGGCTGCTTCTTCTTTTCGATTCGATGGCACATTTAATTAGATTGTCAGAAGCACTGTACAGGTATTCGAGGGTGCAAGTGAATGGACAGCCAGGACACTCCAGCAAGTGGGGCATAGTCTGTACAGGGACACCACACTCGCACCGGGTGTTGGACGAATCAATAATCCCCCATTTTGCCAAATTATATTTGCAGCGGCCCACTTGGGTACGTAGCCGATTCAATACTATTGATATGTAGGTATGATATATATTTCTGTGGTGTACAATAAAGAATATAATAAATAAATAAATAATGCCTTCCATATAGGCCACTGCAATTCATGACCAAGCGGCAGTTGTTCCTTGGGCTCGTGTCACACTTCTCTACCCACAACTTTCTCCTCTCCTCAGGCGGCCTGACCTGTTTTTCGGCTAAAATGATGACACTACTATAGGCGGATCATGTAAGCTGCCATCAGTATTTAAAAGAACCAGCCATTGCTGCACCCATAGAGCAGCCGTGAGTCTTTCAATAGACCATCAAGAGTGCAGTATCGTAAGGCTAATGTGTCCTGATCGTAGCTTACGAGTTTCATGGCTGTTTTACTGTTACGGTTGCTACTTACAGACGCTGCTTTTATTACTTCAATTACATAGATATGTAAACAGATACATAAGTAAATGTCGGCTATATGTGTGTGCAAATTGAATGTAGACAAAACATTTGGACTATGCAGGGATCACAGCAAGTCGCGAACGTTCTTATCATTTATATTCCAAGTCGTCTTCGAAACTTTATTTTTGGAAGTCGGTGTCTTTCGTAGGTACCAATTTTTTGCGTTATGGACACCGACTTCCAAAAATAAAGTTATTTTTCACTTTGTAGTTTTTTAATTTGGAAGTCGGTAGTATTTTTTGTAAAAAAGCTTTTTATTTTTCACTTTTTAATTGTACCTTATAGGCAAGTTGTTTAGTAAGGTACCTATAACGCCAGAATAGATAACCCGAATGTCATGAAACTTGAACATAACCATTGAAATAAGTGATCTGCGTAACCCTTAAGAGCGTACTGGTGTCATGTTATGTTATGAAATGGTATAATCAATGAACAAACATGTGGTTGGAGCAAACCCGAGAGATTTATTGAAGAGTTCTGATGTATATCTCCGAAGTTCTTCATCAGATCTTCACCAAATAATAATGGGACCAATTTCGGAACATAATCTTTCAAACAAAAAAGAATTTTCAAAATCGGTCCAAAATTGACGGAGAGCATATCTCCGTCAATTTTGGACCGATTTTGAAAATTCTTTTTTGAACATACACAAAAAAAAAACATAATGTCGAGCATAGAACCTCCTCCTTTTTGGTAAGTCGGTTAAAAAGGAAACTTTGTCCACTCCACTCAACACAAAGACAATGGGAAAAGCTATTATTGAATAGAGGACGTTAATGTCAATAAATAACATGCTATAAATGTCAATTTGACTGATGGAGACTGAGTCGAGCAGGAGTCGAGGTTGACTCGAGTGAATGACTTACGGATATTGGATTGTCCCCACCTCCTAGAAAAACTTTCGTGCCTTTATGAATGTTTTTTAAAAGACAAACGCACTTATCATGAATGATTTCAGTGCTTACTCCAAATGTCATCAATACAAGAATAACATACAACCTTTTTCATTGCCAGATCAATCAGAAAAACATCCACCCACAACCACGTACAAAAATAATAATTACTCCGATTCATTCTCAAAATTAAGACATCAAGATAACGAGTTTTGAATGTAGGCTTATGACGTCATTTACTCATTCAAGCTCCACCACTAAGTGAGTAAGGTATCTGCACCATTTATCGGCCCAGTTGAACTCCCAGCTAAATGTCGCCCGTAATTGGCGGCGGTCCATCTGCAAGCAATTAGGAAGGCAGCGCGTTTTAAAAGATCCATATTTATTCGCCAAGCCGTACCTACCGCTGTAAATGTTTTGCACTGCCCTGATTACACTGGTTACGCAATAAATTGGCGTATCTGCCTCGTTTTGGTGTTTTGGCTTGTGGCGTTTGTAGTCTGTTCTATGCTGGAGGAAAAATTCAAGGGGAATTCTGTACATCGTTTTTTTTTATTAGGCATCCATTTGCTCTACATGCTAAGATTTTGGCTATGTTTTTATTGTGTATGTCTGATAGGTCTGCCCTTAAACCAGTTCATCATCTGCCAAACCTTATCATTATTAAGTCGGAGTTTGTGCAGCAGTATTTTTTCCTTTCAGCTCTATTTGCCGTCATCTCAAAAGTCTTATCATCCTTCACACAATCCATCCGTTTCTATTTATTTTCTACTTTATATACCACCACAATCATTCTGAAAACTTTATTTACGACATGGCGACATGACCTCATTCCTCCGCCGTAAAAATATACCTATATAGTAATAGCTGAGCGCACGGTTGGCGCAGTGGTTGAGCGATTGACTGCTGCGCTGCGTGTCGCGGGTTCGATTCCCGCACGGAACAAATATTTGTATGACCTACAGATAGTTGTACCGGCTCTGGGTGTTTGTGTATGTGAGTTTATATGTTTGTAAACGCACCCACGATACAGGAAGAAATTCCTAGTGTGGTGCAAAGATATAAAAAAAAAATGGATAATGTTGCTAGTAGTATAATAAGTATTTTTTTTTTTAAATTTGATATAACATATATGTATAACATTTAATTGTACTCCTGTTTTTTATTCCGAAATGAAATAAAACAAAATGAAATATTAAATCTCTAAGGAGTTCCATCATAACCTAATTTACATAGATGTCCAAACTAACTTCTGAATCAAAACAAAGAAGCTCTCATCAACATCACTCAAATATTACACAACGTACTTATAGTACACGAAACGTTATAGTTTGCCAAGAACGTTAGCAAGTCTACCGGTCAAACCAAGGAGGCCTAATGCACAAGACGATGCCGCCATATTGAATTAATAAGCTCCCAGCGTTCCAAATTCAAAAGCTTCCACGCCGCTTTCTGGATGATAATGACCTCTTGCATGCGGCCAGTAACTCAAGCAAACTTGTCTATGACTTAACAAGCATATTCCATCCCATTCAAAAAACTTTTAACTGTCGTATCTCTGACGCCTAAGGTTGAAAATCCTATGTTTGTTGATGTTGTTGACTGAAGATGCAGCGTTGTCGTTTAGTATTGGACGTTAGAGGCACAATGCACTAATTATATCAGTATCTTAGAAAGCCCCTAACCAGCCCCTTAACAGTTTTCCACGGTATCGAAGAGGCATTAGTGCATTTCCCAGTAATGCTTCTAAAGACGGTTGGCGCACGATGACCAAGGAGATCGGTTAGTGGCACCGATCTTTAACTGTAGATTTAAATGACCCAGTTTTATAGTATTCTGTAAATTTTATTGGGGATAAATATAATGACCACCTAAAATTACTTTGTGACCATAACCTCTATTACCTAAAATTGTACTATGAAACCCAAATTTAGTAAATTGATCACCAAATTTAGTAAATTGATCACCAAATTTTAATAGCAAATTATTGCGCTATTTAATGTTGTAAAATAGGTTAGGTTAGGTTAGAACTGTGACCAACCGCGCGCGAGCCGAGCGAGCAAAGCGAGCGGTGCCGCGGCAGCGGCCGGCGAGCGCTACTTCCAAGTTGCTCCCAGAAATTTTATAATCTTTTTGGTCATTGGTTTAATTTTGGTGATCATTTACTACTTTTGGTGATCATTTACTACTTTTGGTGATCATTTACTACTTTTGGGTTAACAATGATTTATTTGGAGTCATTTTGCCTAAACAGGATAGCGAGATGTTAAAACTTTGGTTATAATTTTACAATAAGATGCGGGTTTAATTTTGGTGATCATTTACTATTTTTGTCTGTTATATGTTACTATATCTGGTGGTAAGTTAAACATAAGCCAATTTTATTTAGTGCTCAAAATTAGTAGGATTGAAAGTTAGCCGCAATGTCAAATTATCGAAAGTAAATGTCAAAACATGACAATAATGTAGGTACCTAGGTAAAATTTGAATTAAGGTTAGGACCGAGAATAGAATGTGAAGTTCTAAAAATGTGGAATTTGCCCATCTTAATATATATATTTCTTGTGTGCGTGTGTATGTGACTGAACTCCTCCTAAACGACTGGACCGATTTTGATGAAATTTTTTGTGCGTGTTCGTGGAGATTCGAGAATGGTTTAGATTTACAAAAAAAAAAAAAAAAAAAATGGAAAATTAGGGTAGGGTAGGTAGGGTAGGGTAGGTAGGGTAGGGTAGGTAGGGTAGGGTAGGTAGGGTAGGGTAGGTAGGGTAGGGTAGGTAGGGTAGGGTAGGTAGGGTAGGGTAGGTAGGGTAGGGTAGGTAGGGTAGGGTAGGTAGGGTAGGGTAGGTAGGGTAGGGTAGGTAGGGTAGGGTAGGTAGGGTAGGGTAGGTAGGGTAGGGTAGGTAGGGTAGGGTAGGTAGGGTAGGGTAGGTAGGGTAGGGTAGGTAGGGTAGGGTAGGTAGGGTAGGGTAGGTAGGGTAGGGTAGGTAGGGTAGGGTAGGTAGGGTAGGGTAGGTAGGGTAGGGTAGGTAGGGTAGGGTAGGTAGGGTAGGGTAGGTAGGGTAGGGTAGGTAGGGTAGGGTAGGTAGGGTAGGGTAGGTAGGGTAGGGTAGGTAGGGTAGGGTAGGTAGGGTAGGGTAGGTAGGGTAGGGTAGGTAGGGTAGGGTAGGTAGGGTAGGGTAGGTAGGGTAGGGTAGGTAGGGTAGGGTAGGTAGGGTAGGGTAGGTAGGGTAGGGTAGGTAGGGTAGGGTAGGTAGGGTAGGGTAGGTAGGGTAGGGTAGGTAGGGTAGGGTAGGTAGGGTAGGGTAGGTAGGGTAGGGTAGGTAGGGTAGGGTAGGTAGGGTAGGGTAGGTAGGGTAGGGTAGGTAAAGTAGGGTAGGTAGGGTAGGTAGGGTAGGGTAGGTAGGGTAGGGTAGATAGGGTAGGGTAGGTAGGGTAGGGTAGGTAGGGTAGGGTAGGTAGGGTAGGGTAGGTAGGGTAGGGTAGGTAGGGTAGGGTAGGTAGGGTAGGGTAGGTAGGGTAGGGTAGGTAGGGTAGGGTAGGTAGGGTAGGGTAGGTAGGGTAGGGTAGGTAGGGTAGGGTAGGTAGGGTAGGGTAGGTAGGGTAGGGTAGGTAGGGTAGGGTAGGTAGGGTAGGGTAGGTAGGGTAGGGTAGGTAGGGTAGGGTAGGTAGGGTAGGGTAGGTAGGGTAGGGTAGGTAGGGTAGGGTAGGTAGGGTAGGGTAGGTAGGGTAGGGTAGGTAGGGTAGGGTAGGTAGGGTAGGGTAGGTAGGGTAGGGTAGGTAGGGTAGGGTAGGTAGGGTAGGGTAGGTAGGGTAGGGTAGGTAGGGTAGGGTAGGTAGGGTAGGTAGGGTAGGGTAGGTAGGGTAGGGTAGGTAGGGTAGGGTAGGTAGGGTAGGGTAGGTAGGGTAGGGTAGGTAGGGTAGGGTAGGTAGGGTAGGGTAGGTAGGGTAGGGAAGGTAGGGTAGGGTAGGTAGGGTAGGGTAGGTAGGGTAGGGTAGGTAGGGTAGGGTAGGTAGGGTAAGTAGGGTAGGTAGGGTAGGGTAGGGTAGGTAGGGTAGATGCATATTAGGTGTTTTTATGGCAAAACAAAGTTTGCCGTGTCAACTAGTTGATATATAAAAATCAAAATTTGCCTATAGTATTTACTACCAAACTATAAAGTACATAATAATACCATGGTTACAACTGATTTAAAAAGAACAGTTGTTACAAAAACATTGGGTTGGATTCATGGCACGTGAAAACACTTGAAAATTGAGGGAATACTTATATTTAAACTACTTCTGCCAGCGGCTTCGCCTGCGTGAAACTCGTAAATTGTCCCACAGGAACCATAGATTTATCCGGAATAAAAAGTAGCATATGTGCTATTACAGACTATAAACTACCTCAGTGCCAAATATCATCCAGATCCGTTCAGCCGCTAAGGCGTGATTGAGTAACAAACTTACATTCATCCATCTATCCAAAGTTTCACATTTATAATTTATGTAAGTTAGTATAGAACAATTATCTCACGAAGGCGGATGAATCGTAACAAAATTGCTTTTATTTCGACGTCATAAAAGTCATGTTGAGATTTCTTCAACATTTGTGAGATAGAACAACTATAAGTTATTAGTAAGATATTCATAATTCAATTCCAAGATGATTACAATTAGTCCTGGGATGGATCACAAAGCATCTTGTTTAGATCTATCAAGAATTGTCTGATATTTTTTTTCTTTGCCACTAAAATTCGTTAATTAAACTTAGCCATTGCCATATAAAATATCTGTGACTAACCAAATTAGATCCTTTACAACACTTACGGATCATTTGATTTCAACTCATGGCAACACTAGATACCACTAATTTGTGTTATCTAAATATAACACCACAACAAACAGAGAAAAAATTAGATAATTAAGAAATACAAAGAAAGAGAAACAATAGTAAAAGTATAGATTTTCAGACAAATACGTGCTTTATCACAGTGAACAAACAAGTCATATCACGTTATTTTTTTTTAATTTAGGATTTTGTGGTACAAGGAGTTAACCATCGTTAAAGTAAATTCACAGTGCAACTGACCATCGGCTAATTTAGAACTATCGGCCAGCAAAGTGGCCGTACCGTCTTGTGTCCATAGACAAGTTGCGGCCCAACTATTCTGGGTCACCACTCTGACCGTAATGTCAGTGTGATCTTGTGATAGTGTACTAACGTCTTATTAATAGGCAGTAACTTTACGAATATTTAGTTCTTAGTTGTTTGGAACCCGAAAACTTGCCGGCAGGAAAATGATTTACTGATCAGAATTAATTTTTCAGATTTATTTGAATAAAAGTGAAAACTTAACAAACATTCTGAAAGATGGTTAAAACAGACGCATATAAAAATTGCCTTTTAGGAAAATTTACTAAAATAACATTAAAAAATTTATTAGAATCTCATAAAAAAAATTTGAATGTAGACTAAAATAGTGATATCACGAAGGTTTAAGGTTTTTGGGGAACCATATTCATATAAAAATGGTGGGCATTCCCTAAATAAAACGAAAGCTGATAGTGGACCCTTCCTGAGGCTCCTAACTGAACCTTTTCCGATATATTCTCAGTGTTCACTCAACAAGCCGCACTATTCAGCTGTCAAAATATCAACCTGCATTATATTATGCAGCGTGAAATCGCTTGCCAGCTCTAGCTAGCCCTCTACATATTTAGAATCAAGCAAAACCCACACAATTTCATGATATTTTTACGATATTGAAGACATAGGGCTTCTTTTAGATGTTTTAGGTCAAATGCTAGATTTTATTCTATTCACCTTTGACCTATTTTTCGCATCTTTCTAGCTCGCCCTTTATTTCGTCAAGAATATATTTTTATGGTATTTTGCGGCATATAAAGTAACGTAAAATGTTATTTTTCGGACTTGTAATTGGTATCTTCTTATCTATATATATAAAATGCTTTGTCCTGAATGACTGACTGACGGATCAACGCACAGCCCAAACCGCTGAACGTAGAGACCTGAAACTTGAAAGGTGTATTCTTGGTATGATGTAGGCATCCGATAAGAAAGGATTTTCCGAAATTCTACCCCTAAGGGGGTTAAAAAGAGGGGCAAAGTTTGTATGAAAAATCCAATGCCTTCGGCTAATATTTTTGAAACTTGGCGAAAATAGTGATCTAAGTACATGATAAAGATTGACATTATTAGTTTTTTGAAACTACCCCCTCAAGTCGATTTAGGGGGTGTTGAAATTTGTATGGAAGAATCTTATTTCATGGGTCACTAAACTTGAAACATTGCACAAATACTAAACTAAATAAATAATAAATGTTGTCATTATTAGGTTTTCGAAACTACCCCCAAAAGACGATTTAGGGGGTGTTAAGGTTTTTTTAAGAATCTTACTTCTTAGGTTAATAAACTTGAAACTTGACACAAATATCAACCTAAGTAAACAATAAAGGTTGTCATTATAAGTTTCTACCCCCAAAATTCGATTTAGGGGGTTTCAAAGTTTTTTTGAAGAATCTCATTTATATCTACATAAAAGCGAAAGGTCACTCATTCACCTATCACGAAATATCGAAAACTGCTTGACGTATAAAGATGAAATTTGGCAGGGAGGTAATTTATAGTTAGTAGACGTCCACTAAGAACGGATTTTACGACAGGGCCGGATTTAGGGGGTCTAAGGGCTATCGCAAGTTAGTATGAAAGTCCTTCATTTTTTGAGCTACTAACTTAAAATATGGGCAGGGATGTAGTTTATAGATAGTAGACGTCCACTAAGAACGGATTTTGCGACAGGGCCGGATTTAGGGGGTCTAAGGGCTCTCGAAGTTTGTATGAAAGCCCTTCATTTTTTGAGCTACTAATTTAAAATTTGGTAGGGATGTAGTTTATAGTTAGTAGATTTCCGCTATGAATGGATTTTGCGACAGGGCCGGATTTAAGGGGGTCTAAGGGCTCTCGCAAGTTAGTATGAAAGTCCTTCATGTTTTGAGCTACTAACTTAAAATATGGGCAGGGATGTAGTTCATAGATATTAGACGTCCACTAAGAACGGATTTTGCGACAGAGCCGGATTTAGGGGGCCTAAGGGCTCTCGCAAGTTTATATGACAAGCCTTAATTATTTGAACTACAAACTTAAAAGGCAGGGAGGTAGTTTATAGTTAGTAGACGACGCTCAGAACGGATTTTGCAACAGGGCCGGATTTATGGGGTCTCTCGCAAGTTTATATGAAAGTCCTTCATTTTTTGAGTTACTAACTTAAAATTTGGCAGGGAGGTAGATTATAGTTAGTAGATGTCTGCTAAGAACGGATTTTTCGCCAGGCGGGCTTCGGGGATCTAAGGGCTCGCGCAAGTTTATATGAAAGTGCTCCATTGTTTGAACCATAATCTTGAAATTTGGCATAGAGGTAGTTTATAGTTAGTAAATGTCCGCTAAGAACAGATTTTGCGACAGGGCCGGATTTAGGGGTCTAAGAGCTCTCGCAAGTTTGCATGAAAGACCTTCATTTTTTGTGCTACGAACTTGAAATTTGTCATGAAAGTAGTTAATAGTTAGTAGATGTCAGCTAAGAACGGATTTTGCGACAGGGCCGGATAAAGGAGGTCAAAGGGCTCACGCAAGATTATATGAAAGTGCTTAATTTTATTAACTACAATTTTGAAATTTGGCATGTAGGTAGTTCATAGTTAGTAAATGACCGCTAAGAACAGATTTTGCGACAGGGCCGGATTTAGGGGGTCTAAGGGCTCTCGCAAGTTAGTATGAAAGTCCTTCATGTTTTGAGCTACTAACTTAAAATATGGGCAGGGATGTAGTTAATAGATATTAGACGTCCACTAAGAACGGATTTTGCGACAGAGCCGGATTTAGGGGGTCTAAGGGCTCACGCAAGATTATATGAAAGTGCTTCATTTTATTAACTACAATTTTGAAATTTGGCATGGAGGTAGTTCATAGTTAGTAAATGACCGCTAAGAACAGATTTTGCGACAGGGCTGGATTTAGGGGTCTAAGGGCTCTCGCAAGTTTGCATGAAAGTCCTTCATTTTTTGTGCTACAAACTTGAAATTTGTCATGAAAGTAGTTTATAGTTAGTAGATGTCAGCTAATAACGGATTTTGCGACAGGGCCAGATAAAGGAGGTCTAAGGGCTCTCGCAAGTTTATATGAAAGTGTTAAATTTTTTTGAACTACTATCTTGAAATTTGGCATGGAGGTAGTTCATAGTTAGTAAACATCCGCTAAGAACGGATTTTGCGACAGGGCCGGATAAAGGAGGTCCAAGGGCTCTTGCAAGTTTATATGAAAGTGCTTCATTTTTTAAACTACTATCTTGAAATTTGGCATGGAGGTAGTTCATAGTTAGTAAACGTCCGCTAAGAACGGATTTTCTGACAGGGCCGGATAAAGGAGGTCCAAGGGCTCTCGCAAGTTTATATGAAAGTGCTTCATTTTTTGAATTACAATCTTAAAATTTGGCATGGAGGTAGTTCATAGTTAGTAAACGCCCGCTAAGAACGAATTTTGCGACAGGGCCGGATTTAGGGGTCTAAGGCCTCGCGCAAGTTTGTATGAAAGTCCTTCATTGTTTTGTGCTACAAACTTGAAATTTGTCATGAAAGTAGTTTATAGTTAGTAGATGTTAGCTAAGAACGGATTTTGCGACAGGGCTGGATAAAGGAGGTCTAAGGGCTCTCGCAAGTTTATATGAAAGTGCTTAATTTTTTTGAACTACTATCTTGAAATTTCGCATGGAGGTAGTTCATAGTTAGTAAACGTCCGCTAAGAACGGATTTTCTGACAGGGCCGGATAAAGGAGGTCCAAGGGCTCTCGCAAGTTTATATGAAAGTGCTTCATTTTTTGAATTACAATCTTAAAATTTGGCATGGAGGTAGTTCATAGTTAGTAAACGCCCGCTAAGAACGAATTTTGCGACAGGGCCGGATTTAGGGGTCTAAGGCCTCGCGCAAGTTTGTATGAAAGTCCTTCATTGTTTTGTGCTACAAACTTGAAATTTGTCATGAAAGTAGTTTATAGTTAGTAGATGTTAGCTAAGAACGGATTTTGCGACAGGGCTGGATAAAGGAGGTCTAAGGGCTCTCGCAAGTTTATATGAAAGTGCTTAATTTTTTTGAACTACTATCTTGAAATTTCGCATGGAGGTAGTTCATAGTTAGTAAACGTCCGCTAAGAACGGATTTTGCGACAGGGCCGGATAAAGGAGGTCCAAGGGCTCTCGCAAGTTTATATGAAAGTGCTTCATTTTTTGAATTACTATCTTGAAATTTGGCATGGAGGTAGTTCATAGTTAGTAAACGCCCGCTAAGAACGAATTTTGCGACAGGGCCGGATTTAGGGGTCTAAGGGCTCGCGCAAGTTTATATGAAAGTGCTTCATTTTTGAACTACAATCTTAAAATTTGGCATGGAGGTAGTTCGTAGTTAGTAAACGCCCGCTAAGAACGAATTTTGCGACAGGGCCGGATTTAGGGGTCTAAGGGCTCGCGCAAGTTTGTATGAAAGTCCTTCATTTTTTGTGCTATAAACTTGAAATTTGACATGAAGGTAGTTCATAGTTAGTAAACGTCCGCTAAGAACGGATTTTGCGACAGGGCCGGATTAAGGTGGTTTAAGGGCTCTCGCATGTTTGTATGAGAGTCTAGATGTCTTTTTGTACTACTGTCCTGAAATTTAACAAGTCTAGAGTTTATGAGTAGGAGTCATAAGCTAAGAAATAATTTTGTGAACCTCTATATTTTTTTCCTAATTCGTGCTTTAAAAAATGATGCTTAGTGTGATTGGCATTTTCTGTTAACTGAAATATAAAAATAGTTTGCGTTAAACATCATTAAACTTTATAGCTTCTTAACCACGCGGACGAAGCCGCGGGTAAAAGCTAGTATTATATACAATTGTTGTCAGGTGTTTTAATGAGATATGGCTTTTTCATAACTTCTGATATCGAAAACATGGAATGTATGCAACTGAAAAATATGGCGCGTTATTTTTTGATGGGCATTAATACTTTATAGACAAATTCCATTTAGGGTTCTTGGAAAGCTACCTATTTTTCATGAGACAATTTCGCATGGCCTAATTTAGGTCACCTTCCCAGTCCCCGAAGAAGAGTTCCATCCTTTGAGCTCACACTTTTGATCTTTGAACAAATCTACCAAATTCAAAGATGACGCAATTGGCATACTTACATAGAAACTCAATCAGGCTATGAGAAACAAAACATCACCCAAAGACGCACAGGGTCCCACGAATTAAAGCGTCGGTATCCCTTAATTGCCAAATATCGTCTAGCAAAGGGGATCCGTCTTCACTAAACCGTTAAAAGGATCCGTGCTAAGTGCAGGATCGGGGTTCGATTCCCCGTTTTGTAATTCGATTCGGTGCCAATTAGGAGTTTAGTTGTCGTCGGTCCAACTATACGTCTTAAAGGTAAGACGAACTATTTTGTATCGTCCATTTGGACCCCTTTGTAGATTTAAAGGGTGTCTGGCCGGCCGTATGGAGCTCAATTATTTAATTAAGTAGTACGGTTTCTTTGATTACTTTAATTAAATGTATTGGCTACTTTGTGTTGGTTTTCAGAAAATGAAAGCCGAGTATCGAATGTTTTGGCTGAAGGAATATTCGACAAGCAATTTAATTTATATTACACTAGCTGTTCCCCGCGGCTTCGCTCCCGTGGACCACCCCACTGGACCCGTTTTTGGGATTAAAAAATAGCCTATGTCATTTGGGAATAATGTAGCTTTCTATTGGTGAAAGATTTTTTTAAATCGGTCTAGTAGTTTCGGAGCCTATTCGGTACAAACCAACAAAAAAAATTTTCCTCTTTATAATATTAATTAACTAGCTGTTGCCCGCGGCTTCGCTCCCGTGGGCCACCCCACAGGACCCGTTTTCGGGATAAAAAAATAGCCTATATTACTCAGGAATAACGTAGCTTTCTATTGGTGAAAGAATTTTTCAAATCGGCCCAGTAGTTTCGGAGCCTATTCGGTACAAACAAACAAACAAACAAAAAAATCTTTCCTCTTTATAATTAGTATAGATTAATTATTAGTATAGATATAGATTAATATTATAAAGGCGAAAGTTTGTGAGTATGTGTGTTTGTATGTTTGTTACTTCTTCACGCTCTAACGGCTCGACGGATCTGGATGAAATTTACTTAGGATACTTTTTATCCCGGGAATATGTTCCCTCGGGATAATTTTTGACAATCACGCGGACGAAGCCGCTGGCAGAAGCTAATAGTGAATAAAAGTCAACATGATATCAGCCGAAAGATGTCGACTGCTGGACATTGCCCTCCTTCAAGTTTCGTCACATCTACCAGCAGTAATTGCGTATCTGTTTTAACAACACGGAACACACTCTTTCCCTTTCATTTTAGTTACTCAACAATATTCATTGCGCATATTGTTACGCTGTCGAGTAGACAAGTTTTTGAACATACGAAGATGAATGCAAGGGCAACTTGCACAATTAGGGTGCTGTTCTGTTTTTCGCGTCCAGTGAACTCCCGTAGCCCGCACCAAGTCTTCTGTCCACCTTGTGCGAGGCTTTCCAACACTGCGCTTTGTAAAAAAATTGTTAATTAAAAAAATCAAAAAACCCGACTGCTTAAAAATCAAACTAAAAAGACGTAAACAAGAAGAAAATCATGCGGTGTAGTCGGAGGATACTTATTCGCGAGCTGGCGGACCAAAACCAGATGTATCCTCCGACTGCACCGCATGATTTTCTTCTTGTTTACGTCTTTTTAGTTTGATTTTTAAGCAGTCGGGTTTTTTGATTTTTTTAATTAACTATTTTTATTTACAACTTTTTAGTTATTTTTTTTAGAATAAGGTACATTTAAACATATAAGAGTTATATATTTTTGAAATCGCCTTTTAAAACCCTTTATTTTGATACCCCACACGATTGGTTTGAAGGAATTTTTTTTTCCCCCCACAAAATGGCGCCCAAAAGCCGCCATTTTTGTTCGCCAGTGACACTCGCAGGATTAAGACGAATCGATTGACGTAAGAATCATCAAAATCGGCCAACGCGTTTGGTCTCTAGAACGCCACATAGGAACAAACATACATACATACATACATACTTACATACATACATACATACTTACATACATACATACTTACATACATACATACATACATACATACTTACATACATACATACATAGACTGATAAACACATTACCCTCCTTCGGCAGTCGGGTAAAAAGTATGATAATCAAACGGGTGAATGTCTGTACACATTTGGTAAGATATGATTTCGAATACTAAAGTCATTATTTCATTAGCGTTACATATATTATTTATGCTTTATATTAAACGGCTTTTCAAAACATTTAACACTAATTATCAATAGTTTAACGATCTAATGAAAGCAGACTATAAAGATTACATAATACTAAGTTATAACCAGCTTTCCAAAACCTCATATTCATAATAAAAAAATAGAGTTAATGATGCCAGTAATTTATTTATGAACTGAGCATAAAACGCTTAGTTATGGGTAGAGGTTTCTTTTTGAAAAATCCTTTGGTACGCTTTCATTGAAAGCACTATATTTATCTCCTTGGTTTCACTTTTTGTTAGGATACGGGGAAATGAAGTTTAAACTGATTTGTTAGATATGCTCAGTCCAAATAACATACGTACAGTATATTATGCGTACAGCTAAGGAGTGGAATTCCCTGCCGGAGTCTGTGTTTCCCGATAGCTACAATCTAGGGGTCTTTAAGTCAAGAGTGAATAGGTTACTTCTAGGCAAGCGTGCTCCATCGTCGACCACATCATCGCTTACCATCAGGTGAGATGGTGCTCAAGCGCGAGCAAATATAAAAAAAACACCTTAGTTATGATACAATCACGTAGATACTGCTGCCTAAGCCTTTGTGAGAAACGGTCTTATGAATTTTTAAATATTTAAGTGTTATAGGTATACATCGTACAACAATTTCTTCAGTAATCTTACTCAACAACGAATCTAACCCGTTGGGCGTCGCGAGGCGTGGCGACAGCGGATTTCCCCGTATCCGTAGATCCGCGCAACACGCTATATCCGCGCATATCCGGGGAGGGCGGATCAGCCGGATCAGCAACAGGTGGGGGATGAGCCGCGGATGTATCCGCCCACTAAAACCACGTGCTGCACTTCTGTGTTATTGTTTTGAATTTGTGTTTAGAACTTTCGAAGTGAGCAGTGTGATGGGAATTGTATTTGGTATTCGTGTGATCTTTAAGCCAGTATCAAAAGATGTTTTCCACAGTGATTTTCAACTGTGTTTTTTTTTCAGACAAGAAATTATCGAATAATTTTTATTAAAAGTTGAAGAGAAAAGTTTGAAAAAGAGTAAACCTCTTTTTATCTACTCTTTAGGTGGTGGTACTCTAATGGTGAAGTATGAGATGTGGCATAGTTAGGGCTAATAACATAAAATTATAAGCATTGTCAGGCGAAATAATATTCTTTTTATATAAATGAATTACGGACAGATTTCGACCACCTCGGCGACCAGTACTTTCTGAAATAATACACATTTTTAACTTAATAAAATAAAAATTTAATCTCTCAAGACACTCAGTTACTTTTACTGATAAATCTCAATAACAGCGTATCTTAATATCAAAAGTATGTCATTAGAATTGGCAACAGAATCACATTATTTGGCGATCATCGACTCGCCTGCCAAATGCGGTGATTATGGCAATATTCTTCCAAAGCGTCCGTTCAAGAGACTCATAAATGTTGGCCCCTGCCCAGTTGAAGGCGTTTGATAAAGTGTGATGATAACTAATCGAATATTATTTTAATATCGTAATAGTAGTTTATGAAACTGTTGCATAATAAGGGGTATTAAAACATGAGTGTGTGTTTAAAAACCGAGCCGTAGGCGAGGTTTTTAATAGTATTCACACGAATGTTTTAATACCTAGTTATGTGCAGTTTCATACACTACTTTATCTACACTCATACATTGGGATTGAACCTACTAAATACCTTTTTTGCATTTTCCATGCCATAAAGTCGTGATAGCATTTATCATATAATTTTCTCGACTTTGCTGTTAATAAATTATGAGTAATTTCCTTCGCCGCATCTAAAATATCTGGCGAAGTCAAGTTTTCTTCACATTCACTGATATCAGACATTTTTAAGCAAGAATTCAAAAAACTCATGAAATTCAAAAAACTAAACCTGCAAAATATGAATGGCGCCAAAACCCAGCACATCACCGCATTGCGCATGCGCTAAGGTTTAGCACGCACTGCGATTTTTATTCGTGCGAATTTTTTTCGCCCTTTCTGCGACCTATGGAATTGTATGAAGTTGCTCGCATTGCGGTAAAAAATCGTGCAGAAATAATACCGCAAGAAATCCGTGTTTTGCCACAGAATCCAACGCACCGCGGCGCGAATTTAATTCGTGCGAATATTTTGAGCTCTATGAACATGTAGAAAGAGACAAAATTCGCGCGAATAAAAATCGCAGTGCGTGCTAAGCCTGAAGCGGGCATTGTCATAGACAAGTAAAAATTGGAATCAAATCTTTTTAAATAGGTACTATAAAAATGGCATTACAAAAAATAATTGATTAAAACTCCTTGTGATTAACTTCTTGGATTTGTCCTGTATCGTAATAGAAAAAAAATTGTATTATAGCATTATTTTGTTAGAGAAAAAGTGTTTTATTAAGATTCTATTTTTAAATTTCGGTATTGTGTTTATAAAGTATGTCAATATAAACTCGTTTTGAAGTTTATAATTCGAATATTACGATATGAGAGTAGATAAAAGTATTTTTTCACTACCTTGTCTGTTATGTAACACATTGCCTAAGAAATTCGTTTCGAAATATGAACATTTAGACACAAGATTATAAAATAAAAATTAAAAAAAAACGAAATTATATAATAACAGTTACGAAATGATTTTTTATGGAGTTTTGATAATTTTTTTTGTGGAGTTTTGAAATTATGTAATTGGCAGAATAATCTTGAATCTGTTACCTCTCGAAAAAGCGCGCGATGATTGTGTGTATATTATAGTCTGTGATTTTTAGTCTTAAAGTTGTTAGTCGAATAAATTGTTGTTGGAACTTATTTGCATTCAATTATGTAAGCTCATCAGGTAGTGTTTAAAGAATCTCGCATAAAAAGGGTTAATTTTATCACTCGCATGTAGCTTTCGAAATTGGCTTGACCGCTCGTGTTAAAGTCTCGAATTTTTATGCTCGACACGAAATGTACTAGTATTTTAATACAGTGAGCAATTTTTTGTAGCTTTTGTTTAACTTACCTTGTTAGTTCGTTAGTATGTATGGGTCCAATCTTTCAACTGAATTTTAAACCTATCCCCAACCAATTAAGCTAAAATATTGCATCACGTTTGGTTGGATGACAATGCACTGTAATCTGAAAAACTTTGATTAAAACCTTCTTGTTTTTGGAAAAACATACTAGGTACTACGATGCATTGTAATGAAATAGTATTTTTTTAAATTGTCACTGAGAGCTCAACTGAAATGTGAATTGTTGTTGAAAATCGTTTTCATTGGCTCTTAATAATCCTATTAAGAACGGTTATGCGTATTATATAAAGTCAACGATATTTACTACTTTTTTAGCACACAGCATTTACGGGATGAATTTTTTTGTTGTTTATATATCATTTATTTATATTTTTTTATATTCTATAGGCGGCATATTGTCTTTAAAACATCTTTTTTATTGTTTGTAGGCTCACGCTTGACCACTATCTCACCTGATGGTGAGCGATGATGTGGTCGACGATGAAGCACGCTTGCCTAGAAGTAACCTATTCACTCTTGACTTAAAGACCCCTAGATTGTAGCTATCTGGAAACACAGACTCCGGCAGGGAATTCCACTCCTTAGCTGTACGCATAATAAAAGTATTCCCAAAACGCTTTTTGTGTATGGGTGGGATGTCCACCTAATAACCTATGATTATTAATTATGGACCGTTACAAATTGGTTAACTAATAAAGTGTTCCGATAGTCATCAAGCAACTTGAAACAACCCAATAAATAAAAAAGGATTTACTCTTCCAAACAATTAAAATAAATCTAGAAACATTTTAATATCACTAAGTTGTGAGCCGAAATAATCACAGCGAAATTTATCGTACCATTTTCGCACTTAATGCGTAAAATTGACGAAATCAGTCGTTTTGAGTGCGAAAACTTTCGTCGAAGGTCATTATAGTCGAATCAATCAAGGCGTAATGGCACCCTCAATACGCTAGGGATGGGAAATGGTTGTTAGTATGACGCTCTACTTATTTATGGTAATCACTAGTGTTGTGAGGGCTCTCGGGCTCCGCGGACAATTTATTTTTAGGATGGATGGTTAGGGTTGGAGTATTATTATTATGTTTGTTTGGTTTGCATATTTTGGGAGTAGGAAGACCTCATTCTGTAGATAACTGGAGCTTATTATATTTTAAACGTACTGATTCCTGCACCCCACACAATTATAACAGTATATTTTATTTACACAAGACCTGTGAATTATAATTTCTCTGAACTCAATTTGTAAATAAGTTGTTAGTGTATCTTATTTAAAAAACCGGCCAAGTGCGAGTCGGACTCGCGCACGAAGGGTTCCGTACCATTATCGCAAGAAACGGCAAAAAAAAACACGTTTGTTGTATTTAAATATTTATTTTATTCAGTTTTTAGTATTTGTTATTATAGCGGCAACAGAAATACATAATCTGTGAAAATTTCAACTGTCTAGCTATCACGGTTCATGAGACAGCCTAGTGATAGACGGACAGACAGACAGACAGACAGACGGACCGAGGAGTCTTAGTAATAGGGTCCCGTTTTTACCCTTTGGGTACGGAACCCTAAAAAAGCTCAATTACCACATATGTGTGGATGTGAGAGCGAGACAGAGCAATAATACCCGCACTTTATGTGTTGTTAACTTTGTCTTGATACCTACTTTCGTTTTAGTCGCAATATATTTTCGTAGTGATTTATATTATCTTTCTATATTTGTTTTATATTTTTGTATGATAATTGAAGTGATAGATTGATACTCAGAGAAGCCAAAAATCAAATAATATTAAAAAGGGCGTAACCGGCGATTACCGCTATATTAAAAAAAAAGTAAAGTAGTAAAGTAATTTATTCATTCATCAAGCTATACAAAAATTGCTTACAAATAAGAAATACACATTAAGGCGAAATACAAATGATGGAACCCTGACTTCCAAACTAGGCTGATGCCTGTATCTTAGAAGTCAGTGTCCCTCCAGGAAAGAAGATTACAAATATTTTTAATAGAGCATGCATGCACTCACAATTTTCACTCAAAGTCATCATTGCAGAAAAAACTAGTAAAGTTAACAACTAAAACTAAGTTAACCTTAAATTAAACAATTAAAATGATTATTAAATTAAAGTAATAAAATTAAATCAAATTCAAATATTGCCCGGGGCCGGCGATATACTTAGCCTTTTTGTAAAAACTGTTAAAAGAGACTTTCCCTAAAATAACAATAAGAAAATATCGTATCAATCAACCCGTCAATGCTAACATCACAATCATTCCCATCTTCATCACTTCTTTCCTTCGCATCGAAATTAATGCGAAAACACACACACGTATTCATATTTGTCGGCGTCTAAGTCCCAAATTAATAGTCTAAACTTGGGTGTATCCCGCACGCGCGCTCCCGACTTACGCGCAACTTAGAGCCAATTAATTTATTGCGCCAACTTTACTTTCCATTCTTTACCTTACCACTTATACATCTGCGGTGGCGGGTTAGCGAGTTGCCAGCTTATTGTGATTTATTCGCACTCTTGTCTTGCGAATATTAACGGACTACGTTTTATGGGGAAATGAAGTTGGGAGTGAATGTTTTAATTTTATGTCAGATTTTCGTATTAATTAAGCAACGTTTTTAATAAAGAAACCCTTTTTTAAATCTCATTTTGATGCTTACATTTATTTTATTAAACAATAATAATAAATAAATAATGATAATTTTATTTCTTCAGACAAATTCCAATAAAAATTAGCCTGTCACAAACTATGTTAGTATATGCAGTACTTCTGGACACGGCTCGTATTGTTCGAAGGTTCCCTCTCTGGTGCCCTGACCGCCGGTAGCTTCGAACCTGTTTCCGATACCAGTGGGCCTCTATTTTTTATATATTTTATTGTGATTTTTTTTTAACTAAAAAATTGTAAAATTTTGTAAATAAGAAAGTTGATGAATAAAGGAGATAATAAATAATAATAATTTTATTTCTTTAGACAAATATCAATATAAAATTTGCCCACAATCTATGTTAGTATTGAACAATTACAAGACAAAACAATTGTAGGTACAAAAAACTTTTCGTTCGAGTTCAGAACAGGTATCGTCAAGTCTCTGAGCAGAACTTCAATGTCTACATTTGGATTATACGAGAATCTTGATCAAATTCAACTGCAACTAAACAAGCTAAGAATTTAGCACAAAACATCAACTCCTTTAAAACACCATAATAAACCAATAAATCCCTTACCTATACAAGCATTATTTATCCCACCATCTCAACTACATCGTAATTAATTACCCTAAACCATTACACAGATACATATCTGGCAACCCTGGCGAGACGTCGCGCCTAGCTCCTTCGATAACCGCGCGAAAGAGATTTATTTCTCGAACTTGTTATAACTTCATAATTTCCCCGAATTATCGGCACACAGTATGTGGCATACAGCCTTATCGGATGCGCCGTGTGTTGTTCTTTTGTAACTTTTGTTAATTATAAATTAACTAGCACTTGCCCCTTGTTTTGCTCATGTGGAAGTCAGGGAACGACAAATATAACTTTTAAATTATCCCATGGGAACATAATATCGGAATAGAGGTGTTCTACGTCCTAGGCCATGGTCTATTCGTTCACCCTATTTTGTGATTGTCGAACATCTAAACTGACAAAATATCAAACGACTAAAGTTGTCTACTTTCACGTTCATAATGTGATTGGCGAGTGATTTATGTTATCACTAGGTCTGTTGCTGTTGGTCGCGGATAAATTGGAAAGAGAGTTACCGCGGCCCTGGCACAAGCAACTGAAGGAACACGGGTGGGTTTTAGCACAGTAAAAATATACAAACAGTATGACAACTACCTACAAACGCTCGAAACGGCACACTCACACAAACATACGCACCGACGAGACCCCTTAGGCACTTCTGCGGTGCTGTCAGTACTGAGCACCGCGACGCGACGAGTGGTCACGTATGATTGTGTGAGTGTGCCGTTTCGAGCGTTTGTAGTTAGTTTCCATACTGTTTGTATAATTTTATTGTGGTTTTAGTCAGTAAAAGTCTGACACGCCCCCCCGCTTCACCCAGAGCGCCAGAAGTCATAAAATGATAAAAAACCAGAAAAAAAAATTGATCTGTTGCTGTTGCATTTGCTCGATGTGAAAATCTGTGACGTCATCTTAATTCGACCACACGTTTTGCTCCAACATTTTTTCTTTAACAGGCCTTGCATCTGAGAATTGTTTTTTTTTATAACGTTATCGTTAATTAGTCTACCAGCGAACATTAATCCTATTTTCAATTGCGAAGATTAGATCAATCTAATTATCTATTCGGTGGCAGACGTCTAGACTGAAAATCATTAGCACCTCCTTTTTTTGTAGTTATCTCTGCAGTGGTTCTGTTGCTAGTCAATTTAATACTAAGTTAGAATTCAAGGCCACAAGACTCTGACTCACATTCTAATTTCAGCCTAAAAATAATCTATCTATCGTTAACAATAGCTACAACTCATATGAACCAGCCTTAGCGTACCCAATAAATTGCGTACAAGACGTAAATTCAACACAATATTGAGCTAACTAACAACGTTAACAAAATCTTAAGTGTATTCCGTAGTCGTACAGCAATTCTAATTAGCTCTCCTTATTTATGATTCATAAGCCGAAGTACAATAAATTCTGGTGAATCTTTCCGTCCCACATGTGTTAGTAAGCCGTGGTATTAGCGAATGTTGAATGTAGGTTCTCGCCTAATAAGAGGCGGGATGTAAGGAATCGCACTGATTACTATATTATTTATTACGCTACGTGCCGCCCGTGTAAACGCTTCCTAATACTCCTATCTACCCTCGCGTCTTAGAACCTTTGCAAACTAAACTCCACCCTACATTCCCCTTAAACGAGTTCGTGGATCCTTCTTTCATTTGCTGTGAAAAGGTTGCAAGACCGTGGGAGGTATAACACCATCTATCAAATGGGGTAACGATTAAGTGAGTTGCAACGAGCGCCACCTATGAGATTTTTAATTATTGCTTGTATTAAATCGTGATTAATGTGAACCATGCTTTATTGCACGGTTTTAACATGTTTATGGCTCTATTACTTTTGAGCCAGGTTGTTTATAAGATTTCTTCGCAGCTTTTGGGTTAAGTAACGGCTGTTTAGGGTTTTATAGAAGGTTTTTAATCAGGTAAGGGCTGAAATAAGTGTGCTCCTACCAATCAATCATTACATTATTATTTTAATAGTCTTACTTGCTCACATTTCTCAAGAGTTTAGAAAGGTAAAACAAAATATTTTTCAATTGATCTCGCTATCGATGACTTATGGCTGATTTCACTAATGAAACTAATCGCGATTAGTTCAACTAAACTCAGTTTAAGCAAATACAGCGTTCTGATTGGTTGAAACTGCTGAGAAACTACCAATCAGAACGCTGTATTTGCTTAAACTGAGTTTAGTTGAACTAACTGGAATAGTTTCATTGGTGAAATCGGCCCTTAGGTGACATGTTTCCATAGCCTCCTCTTTGTATTCCTCTTTGTGTTTTAGCAGTCAAATCTTATAATTGTAACTATACCAGATTGCTGGATGATATTTCAGCAAAGAACCCTCAAAAGCACACAACATTTCATACCAGAGTAACAGATCAAAATTTTCAGTAATCCTCTCAAGAGACACTTCAAAACCCAAACACATTTTCTCGACTTCATTACTGCGATCACCACTTATGCTGAATTTTCACCCCCAACACACAAGATACCGGCAAAAATGATTATACCGTATAACCCAGGTAATATAAATTTATCAAACGCCTGTTGACAAAGCACCTCTGAATAATGACTATCATATTTCTCCGTATCTCCTCTCATGATTGCCGAAGGGGATAAAGAATAGCTCATTTTGCTTTATATGCTGAGCTGAGCGAGCGAAGCGCTTTATACTATATAGCGATAATTTTAATGAATATTTATAACGTTAATACGCTTGTATTTGCTTTTAGTTTTGATAGAATCTGTGTTGAATGTGATTAGGAGGTGGTTACGGAGAAAATCCAGTAAAGGAGAAAGATCCTTCATATTCATCTTAAATAATATAAATACAAAAATCAATAGAAATGTTGCCTGGGCAGAAAAATTATAATTCTATTTGGACCATCAGTGAGACTATCAAATAATATAGGACTCGTATATTTTGCTTTACCCAATAAATAAAAATTGACAAAGTTAAAGCGCATCAAAGTTCAGGAGTGGGGGCTTGTGACGTAACTTTGTCAGTATAAAGTGGAGCACACCGTGACGTCACACCATATTTCAACGCAATGTGTCGTCATAATACGTGTATAATATTTTTAGGTTATCTAAAGCGTCTTTCAACAAGGACGGGTCGATGTTACAATTGAATAAAACAAGATGTGTGTGAGATATTAACAAAATTTATTTTTTATTTAAAGGCCCATTTATGCCAATTATGGATGGCATATGACATCGTTCAAATGTCCGGCGCGGCTTCGTATGGTGGCACGAATCCGAGAGGTCCAATTTTTAATGAATCTGCTGCATAGATCGAGCGAGCGCTACAGATCAATGATAAACAATTTCTTTTGGCTTGAATTGAACAATATGGACGTGAACGACATGTGGTTCCAGCAAGATGGCGCTACTTGCCACACAGCGAACGACACAATCAACATTCTGCATGAACGGTTTAAGGGTAGAGTTAGAGTTCCGCTAGACTTTTTCTTGTGGGGTTTTCTGAAGTCGCAGGTCTATGCCAATAAACCACATTCGACCGTTGCCTTGAAAGCCAACATAACGCAGGCCATCGCTCGGATTCAGCCGGATCTATGCAGCAGAGTCATTAAAAATTGGACCTCTCGGATTTGTGCCACCATACGAAGCCGCGGCGGACATTTGAAAGATGTCATATTCCATCCATAATTGGCATAAATGGGCCTTTTAAATTATAAATTTCGTTAATAAATTTCGTTAATATCTCACACACATCTTGTTTTATTCAATTTTAACATCGACCCGTCCTTGTTGAAAGACCCTTTAAATATCTAAACTAGCGGACTAAATAAATATTTTTTGTCAACTTCCCTCCCTTTGTGACGCAAAAAAAACGCTGTTGACGTGGCTGAATTCTAGTCAAAACGTATTTAATTTTGGAAGAAAAATTATTGCCGAATGTATGTAAGCGTGTCACTTATTTAGCTAATTTTATTTTTGTTACGTTTTTAATTATCACGACAAAGTTAGTTTGAAAAAAAAATAGAAATAATAGTTTAATTTCTTCATTAATAAGTACATCCGTGCGGAACAGGGGCACTAGTATGAAAAAAAAAAAAAAAAAAAAAATATCAATATATATAAACCTTTGCTACAAATAACCTACTTAAGGAGTTGAAACTTTTTGGAATAAGAACCATTAAAGCTAACACGGTTTCCCTGCTATTTTTAACGATTCTACTAATTGCCTTCACATAGAAAACTAAAACTCCACATGGAAATTAGCCGAGTTTTCTCTATATATCTTTGCATTCTGCATCAACAATATCATCATCATCATTGTCAGGATTGGCATACCAAGCTATGTCTTCTGCTAGCAGTAATCTCGGGTTCTTTCAGACAAGAGTGAATGTGTTACTTCTAGAAGTTCTAGGCTAGCGTGCTCCATCGTCGACCACATCATCGCTTACTATCATGTGAGTTAGTGGTAACGCAAATAATAAAAAACCGGCCAAGTGCGAGTTGGACTCGTGCACGAAGGGTTCCGTACCACTATCGCAAAAAACGGCAAAAAATCACGTTTGTTGTATGGGAGCCCCAATTAAATATTTATTTTATTCTGTATTTAGTATTTGTTGTTATAGCGGCAACAGAAATACATCATCTGTGAAAATTTCAACTGCCTAACTGTCATGGTTCATGAGATACAGCCTGGTGACAGACAGACAGACAGACAGACGGACCGCGGAGTCTTAGTTATAGGGTTCCGTACCCACCGATTTTGCCCTTTGGTTACGGAACCCTAAAAACCATTCTACAGAATTACACTGGGCCTCTCCAAACGCAGTTAATGTATAGATGAAACAAAAATCTTAGATCAAAAAAATCCTTAGATACTTCATACGAACTTTACGCCCTCAATCACGTCTCCCGCCATGCATCATCTCAACCTAACCGTAATCTACGAGGCACAGAATTATTATTTATACGGTAATTACAAAAACACTCGCACGATATCTTACCCACCGCTAATGTTATTTATGTGCGGATAAACGACTGTGAGGAGTTTTTGCATATCGCCCCTCGTTCTTAAATTGAATGATAACGAACGTTCGCGCGTATTTTTAGAACAAGATGGAGGATGAAGGCGGGAATGCGCCCGAATTTGATTTGACACGTGCAATGTCAAGTGGATGAACGGGACGGTTGTACAAGGTTGTGTATCTGTGGTTGTATAAGGAATATAGCGTTAATATTTGTAGGTACTTAGGTCTTCTGAAGAAGTATGGCTTATGTAATACTGGTAATATTTTGAAATTGACATGATTTATTTTTCTCTGCACGAGCAGAGGCCCTTGCCTTGAAAAAGGCTGGTATTATTATTAGTATATTTTATTTTGATCCCATGCAGTAGGAACAGTCACTCGTTTTGACAACAAAATCTGAATTGAAGTAGCGTAATCACGATTCGAGGACAAAATGGATAGAATTTTATAAAATTATGCTTTCAAAATATTGTTTCCCGATGTGAAAATAAGTCAATAATAAAATGGCGTACTTTAGCACAAAATGCGTCTAGGATATCCCATCACTCAAATGCTGATAAGACATTATAAATCCAACCATCTCATAAAAAACTATTAATTATTATCTTTTTCTTTCATAATTTAACTCAAAACACAGAATTTTCATCAATATTTAACCCGCGACACCTAAGGCGTCGTCCACAAACTTTATTATCGGTTTCCGCTAACCGATGTATCCGAACTTATTTTGCATGTTAGCCGAGATAGGGTGCAACGTGAAAGAAACTTATGAATTATGTGACACCCCTATGAACTCACACATGTGTGAGTCAGGTACTGTGGCGGCTGTGATTATCTTTGGAAGAAGTAATTATTGGAATCAGTTGTTTGGATTGTATGGGCATTTTATTAAAAAAACTTTTTAAATATAATTTATGATTAGTTTATAAGAAGATTCTTAATTCAAATTTTCTATGAAGAAGGCTAGTTAGTAAAATCTGAATTTAAAATCTCCAAAGAAAATTTGAATTAAGAAGTTATAGGGGTAAAAAACATTTTTATAAAAATTATGGTTTATGTATGTTTTGTCATTGATTATTTATACATTATTTTTATCCTTTTGAATAAAAAAAAATGTAAGGTATTGGATTTTAGCTACTTTTGATTTTTTCAATATTTAGGTAAGTAGTTGGTTGTCTCAATTATGTGTGTTTGATCAAAAAGAAAGGGGACTGGACAGAGGGGTTCCAAAACAGGGACGACCCTTTGCAGACCTTGACCGAATTATATAATTTAAGTAGTAAGCAAATTATTTGTATGTTTGCCCTTTATAATTGAGTCCTAAGTATGCAATACTTGTCTTTAATATCGTAAATATCACATTAACGAACTATAAAATCGTCGAATAGCTA
Source organism: Anorthoa munda (assembly GCA_945859665.1). Classification (NCBI taxonomy): domain Eukaryota; kingdom Metazoa; phylum Arthropoda; class Insecta; order Lepidoptera; family Noctuidae; genus Anorthoa; species Anorthoa munda. The sequence continues at coordinate 10,091,253 of OX243900.1, read as the reverse complement.
TTGCCAGTATATTTAATGCAGATAGAGATACTATTGCTTATATGTAAAAGTCTTATTCTCAAAGAAAATCTGTAGTGTTTTCCCGGCAAACCTTCTTAAAATAACTGTAAAATAAAACGCTTAACTCAATACACGTAATAACTCGTGTTATCATAATAGCAGTTTGACACTAAACGTCTCTCGGGGAACTGTATCCAGTCTTAAAGAAAATCATATTCATAGAGTCTATAAATTCTCAGCCGACTCGCGCACCTCTTTAACCATATCTGTATTATTTTAATATACGTACGTAAACCGAGTAATAGGGCTGTCTCTTTCATGCTTGGGTGTATCTGTGGTAATGTTGTCTCTGTCTGTTTTCGGAGGATATCTTAATAAGATTCATGAAAGGACGCCATATTTTATATCCGACTCTGTCCTCTATCTTCTTATATTATCCGGGCAGAAGAGAGCTCGTGAAATATGTGCCTGCTTGGGAATTTCCAATCTTTCAATAACACCTTTGTGGCAAAGTTCGAGTGTTTCCGAACTTGGGAGATAAAGGCTTTGTGCAGCTAAAGTTGACGTTTTAATTACGTGTTGCTTTTAGTTGTTAGGAGTTGCAGATGTTGCAGATGCAGTTTTTTGAAATGCCAGTCATTAAAACAATCTGAATTTAAGAGACGTAGTCATGATTTGTGTGCAAAATTTATTGATATTTATGGAATAACTAGCTTCTGCTACCGGCTTGTAAAGTGATTATCCCAAGGGATAATTATGTAGGGATAAAAAGTAGCCTATGTACTATTCCTTTGCCTTTGCCCAGCAGTGGGACAATATAGGTTGAGCAATTATTATTTTTGTACTATTCCACCCAGACCCGTTCAGCCATTTTGGCGTAATTGAGTAACTAACATACAACCAAAATTTCGCATTTATAATATTAGTAAGATTCTATCTAATGATTGTGCGATCACAATGCAAACAACATTTTTTTTTTACGTTTTATATACAAGTTGCTTTTAGTTGTTAGGGTAGGTAGTTGTAGTGTGCAACTCTTTTGCAGAAAGAGTTGAATGTTAAGGAGAACATGACGTTTTCAATACAGTACACCTATTTTGTGTCTTGTGCCATGTAATGGGCTCATGGTGTTTTGTTTTATTTAAATGATAAATTGACACACGGATTAACGAGTCATAATTATATTAGCTTCTATTAACATTGTTACATGGTTTTAAAACTATATTTACGCGTGATTTAAGAGCTGTTATGATATAATTTGTAGTATTCTGAATCAGATTCTAAAAGCTCCTAAAGTGCTGTTTTTATAAATCGGCGAAGCAATAAAAATAATCTGTTCTAAAATCTCCCAAAACTTACCAGAAAATAAAATTTGCTAAATATCTGTTTTATAAAATCCAACACGTAAGCAATAGGTATATAAGTAGTTTATGTAGCTTAAAAGTTTTCGTTAAGGGAAGGCATGCGGGGTTACACCGGGATATTAAATAAAGTTATACCCATAAATATTTCTTCAGTTAACTCAGTAACAAGGTAAAAAGCTGCTACATCATTATACAGCGGATGGATTTATTAAAAAGAGGTAGAACAGCTCACATTTATCATTTTGACACTGGCCGTACTGTTTGTTTTATAAAAGAGAGAGAGGGTTTGAAAAAGGAATGGCTAGTTGACATCTCGTAGTTAATGTTAATCAAATCAGCCATTTTGTAATACGAGTAGAACAGAAAAAAATGGGGTTTTGAAAAAAGAACGGCTGGTTCTTGACATATAGGTTAGTTTAAAGTTTGTTCTCCACTGGTCTAATTGCTGCAAGACGGTCCATTGTGAGGTAAACGAATAAATAAATAAATAATCTAGTAGATTAGTGAAGATAATCAAAGCGATAAGTGATATGACTCGATATTATATCAAACACACACCGTCAAGTCATTGGTCAGTCAATAAAAAATATAGTTTAATTAGTAGAAATCAGAGGACATCGGTTTCACGCACCAATCACGTCACGACCGGTATATATCATTCATTCACGTACAATCTTATTGTTGACGTGTTCACCGATATGACGCCTGATGTGTGTCAACCTCCGTGGTGTCAACCATAAACGGCAGTAGATCAGGGTTTAGTCCTTATATTGAATTCAAATGTTGTTAAGGATAGATTTGACACATTAAAGCTATTGTAGTCAATCCTCTGACGGTCGAGCATGACATAGGGTCGTAGATGAGTTGTAAAGTGCAAAGAGAGGGAAGAATTATTTATTTGGTAGATACTTCCAAAACTATTACTTTTAATTTAAATATAGGGTGACACACGTTGAGTTTACGTCATTGCATTTTGTTTTTAACCCCCGACGGAAAAAGAGGGGTGTTATAAGTTTGACGTGTGTTGCTGTGTATCTGTGTGTCTGTCTGCGGCATCATAGCTCCTAAACGGATGAACCGATTTTGATTTGTTTTTTTTTTGTTTGAAAGGTGACTTTGTCGAGAGTGTTCTTAGCTATGTTTGAATAAAATCGGTTTAGCCGTTCAAAAGTTATTCGCATTATACTCTTTCCCTCTTACAAATAAACGCGGTATAAAGTTATACCAGGTATAACAAAGGTATAACCATACATTTTCATAGGTTTATACTTGGTATAACTTTATACCGCGTTTATTTGTAAGAGGGTTTGAATCTGGATTTTTTCGCAAGATAACGTGTCATTATTTCATGTTTCGATAGATTGTCTATTGAAGCGTGTCCGCTACTAGGTATATTATTATTAAAAAGCTTGAAATTAAAATTAAAATCGGGGGATTATCTTGTATCAATTTTGTTTTCGGCAGACCGCGAAAGTAGAAAAAAAAAGTTGCAGCGCTGTGAGTTTAAATGAAATGTTTGAACCAATAATACTAAGACTAAATAAAATTTACGCCTAAAATACTAAAATAAAAATAAAAACAATATTTTTATAACCATATTTCCAAACACTAGGCGTACCATGCAAACTTTTTTCATAGACACAAACGTAAGCTTATTTCTGGGGGGCGGCAATATAATACCTTTGCTCGTAAATCTTAACTTTAAGAGAAGCCGGGAGGGGGGATTAAAGATCAGTAATCTTAGGTACAGATGAGTTATGGCCGCACCGCGATCCTCTTTATTGTGACTTTAAGAAACTAAGAGGAGATTTTCTTAAACGTTTGAAATTAATTTAGATAATGATTAATGGGGTATCCAGCCTCCCTAGGGGTGTATATTTGCATAATTGAACGGTGCGTAGTTGTGTTAGTTTTGTGGTCTCTTGTGGCCGATGTTCTATTGTTATTTGTTTGTTTTATTTGCGGTTTTAGTTTTGTGTCGGGTGTGAGTTGAATGGACAGTTTGAGATGAGAAAATCATTATGAGGTTTCAACTTTCAGTGAGTGTGCCTCAAAGTTATATTATATCAAATATCAATCTTTAAGTCAAGAGTGAATGGGTTTCTTCTAGGCAAGCATGCTACATTAAACACATCATCTCTTACCATCAGGTGAGATAGTGGTCAAGCGCGAACCTATCAAAGACAAAAAAAAAACAACGATTCTTCAAGGCTAGGCTTTTTCCTCGGTAGAGAATCAGCATTGCCCTCCAACGTGGCAATGCTGCCAGCGTTCTCGGCAGTTTTCACGTTGACAACGATGTGGACGAATTTTTTGACGCCCTATGACCCCTGCCATTTTTATACGCGTTCGTAGTTTTTGATTTAAGTGTATATGTAGGTAGTTATTGTTAATTAAGTATTTTATAATATGTGAATACATAAGTGCCCACATACAATTAAACAAAAACTGGCCAAGTGCGAGTCGGACTCGCGCACGAAGGGTTCCGTACCACTATCGCAAAAAACCACAAAAAAAACACGTTTGGTGTATGGGAGCCCCACTTAAATATTTATTTTATTCTGTTCTTAGTATTTCATCTGTGAAAATTTCAACTGTCTAGCTATCACGGTTCATGAGATACAGCCTGGTGACAGACATACAGACAGACAGACAGACGGATCGTGGAGTCTTAGTAAAAGGGTCCCGTTTTTATCCTTTGGGTACGGAACCCTAAAAATGATAGCCAACGGTATTAAAATATATTTTAAATGATTTCCGAAATCAGAATAAAAAGAAAAATAAAATATTTCAAATCTATACTAATACTAATAATAATATATAATATACTAATATTATAAAGAGGAAAGATTTTTTTGTTTGTTTGTACCGAATAGGCTCCGAAACTACTGGACCGATTTAAAAAATTATTTCACCAATAGAAAGCTACGTTATTCGTGAGTAACATAGGCTATTTTTTAATCCCGAAAACGGGTCCTGTGGGGTGGCCCACGGGAGTGAAGCCGCGGGGAACAACTAGTTATTGAATATAACGCAAGACCACGACACATTCTCACAATATATCATAGCAAGGAGTTATTCCCAACTTCCATTATAGCAACGGCTGAACAAACGATTTACATTTTCACACCAATATCTTAATCTAAATCACCCGAGCCGCGAAATTACTCGCCATCCCTTTATCAGCCAATCAGCGTAAAGACAAACGGGCTTATTCATAAATCGCGATGGCGCGGGCGCATTATTCTGGAAGGTGAAACAACAAACATTACAGACATAAATCTGGAACGTATCGCGGTTGCGAGTTATAACTCTGGAATACGGATGTGAAGGATGGATAATGATCGGGCTGATTTGCTCGACGAAGTGACTTTGTACGGTGGGTTTGAATTTTTGCTCTGTTTGGTAGACTGCGTAATAAAATAAAAAAGTTGTTCCTCGATTGAACTTATGGCTGAAAAAGCTTATCTTAAAAAAAAAAATGTGTTTGAAAAGCGTAATTAAACTGAGGGATTTTTGTAGAATTTTCGGATATGGCCAAATAAACGAAATTTGTTCAATTATATTATACTCTTGGAATACTAAAGCCCTCTCAGTTGCAAGTGTTGCAACCTTTTAGGAGGTTTTTATTTAGACATTACAATTCATGTAATGTGCATCAACGATGCCACGATGAACGAGACATAAAAGCTTTCGACGAATTGAGAACCTCCTTTCTTTGAAGTCGGTTAAAAATAAGAAGGCAATCTATCAATAATCGTACCCTTTTGATTCAGAACTCGGTTTTCAAAACTACATTATAAATCCATACCAACAAAATAGTCCTCCAAAATAAGCATTCGTGTGTCCCCTCCGTTATCTGCGACCGTCGCGCCATAAGACAATAGTAAGGCAATAATAAAAATGTTGAATAGCCCCCGTAATGATATTGTTACTGCCTGTAATGCATCGTGCGATAACGGATAAACTGTACCCAGAAGACGACTGTACTGGGTACCGTGAGTTATAGCCGAGTTAGAACTTTATCTGGAAGAAATGGCTGTAAAGATTTTTGTACGAAAGGTAGTTGGGAATATATGAGTCGATTTTCTTGAATGTTTTCTTCATAGTATTCTAATGAAATCATTTACTTACAAACTTTTCTCACCTGCCCATTTTCCTTTTCAATTTCTCACAATATCCGCACAACGAAACAATATAAAAAAGCTCAGAACAAACTTCTAACCGTGGCGGCTTATTTATGACACAACATCAAGATTTTCTTTCAAATTTCCCCGAAGTAAACATGTATATTTTCTCCGTTTATTATCCAGCGTCGACCTCCTTACTTATCTTACCGAGTATATTGTTAAAAACATGATGACTTAGGAACTGAAAGTCCCATTAAGTGCCGTCTCTATTCATGTGGTAACAAGGGCGCGGAAGGGGGTCGCGCGGGTGTGGCGGGGGGATGTGGAATAAATACAAATAAAGAAGTGAGTTGTTTAAAAAGCGGGTATTCCGCGCCAGATAAGGGTGCGTTTCCGTCGTCTCCCCCGGCGGCCGCTCGCTGGAATTATTTTAGCGGTTCGACGAAACCCGATGTCGTGTCGCTGTCGCATTCAACACTCTATCTTTAAAAATGTCTAGTGTTGTACTCGAGGTTTAAACTGTCGATTGGTCTCTTGGGAATTTTGGGAGATTAAATCATTTTGGTAAATGTTTTTAAGAGGATTTTATGTCCAACTCTAATAAAAAGTAATTAATTTTATCAGTGATGTCACGCTACGTTAAATATGATAAGTACATAGGTTCGTTCCCATGTTTTAACAATCAAGAAAATCTATTTCATTCCAAAAAGTCACGGTTGAAATCTATTATCGTAAAATACAGACTTTATATAATTTCACATTTAACGGAATAACCTACGGTTAAGCAAATTTATGCATCAATGTATACCGACCCTTCTAGAAGTATAACAGTTAGGTATCAAGAAAAAATAACTTAATCTGACAAACGTTTCAGGGAAAATGTTCAATTCTTCTTAGTGAAGACCATTGTGCGTGAGCCATAGCAGCTGTCACTCTAGAAAAACTCTAATATGGAAACATAGGAAGAAGGGGACATATTCCCGGGATAAAAAGTATCCTAAGTGCTATTTATAATTTATCTCTGTACCAAATTTCATCCAGATCCGTTCAGTAGTTTTGCGTGAAAGAGTAGCAAACATACAAACACACATACTCACAAACTTTCGCTTTTATAATATTAGTGTGATATTTAAATTCTTCACAACTCGATAGTTAAATACGACCTCTTTTACAAAATTTATCGACACTCCACTTCACGATTCCTCCCATCCCTAGTGACAGATCTGGAAAGAGCCACCGTGTCAGATGGCCGCTGTTTCTTAATTTCCTCTCGCGAAGATAAGATTGGCTTTTAGCTTTTTATTGAATTTTCTATGTTAGACGTAGCACTTTACAACTTGGTCTTATTCTGAGATAATAAAGAAGCTGACATCAATTTAATTACGAAGCCATCAGCGGTGTATACTTTGTTTTATAGTAATTGTTTAGGAGAAAAGTAAATGTCATTGTATCTAGTGAAGTTAGGCAGAAAAAAAGAAACATATATTTGTAAGGATCGTAGTTAACTTCGTACTAGCTAGCTGTTAGTTATTTGGAAAGAAACACATCCCAGTGAAATCCACTAGTTAAGTGTATTCAAGTTAAAGTAAATAACAGTATAACTTTGGTGGAAGGCGACTATTTCTCTCTCCTGGTTTGGATAGCAACACGGCTATGAGATCACTATCAACGTTGCTTGCTTTGTCATGTTGTTTTATACGGTCAAATTTGACGCACATTGTTCGCCTAAAGTAGGTTGCCAATATGCAGAAAAATGTACGGTGATGTGACCGTACAATAGGTATTTAGCTGCATATTTAATCACAAACTTCCTTAAAGCTAATTGGATGCACCCATCCAATGCATTCGCATTGGATGGGTGCATCATTTGCTACCGTAACGTCTGTGACAAACTTTATATAATTTACTTTAAGCATTGTTCTCATACATATAAGTGACTTCTGTCTCTTTTGAGAATAATAGTAGTTTATGCAATGGACATATAATAGGGTTTATTAAAACACGAGCGTAGGTTTATCACATGAGGCGAAGCCGAATGTGATAATAATATTACGCGAGTATTTTAATACCTAACTATAAGCCATTGCATACACTACTTTATCTTCACTCATACAGTTGCAATAAAACAAAAGTGGAAACGGAGAAAATATTTGGTATGGCGGACAATTTAGATTCTCATTGCACATTACTGCGCAGCGCGCGCCTCCTTAGACAATGACAGTACTTCAATGAGCCCATAAGCGTCAATAAATTAAAAAGTAAAAGTGTGCTATAAAAATTAAAAAGTGATTTTACAATGCATGTCCTCGAAAAGAGCGTTTTCCAAGCAGCCAAACTGTGCGGAAAGTGTCACTTTATTCACTAGTGCTTTTTAATTTTCTGTTTTTTTTTAATTTTGACTCCAACATCAGCCCGTTGCATAGAGATTTTATTATTTGAGAAAAGTTTTAAAATTAGCTAAGTACAGATTATCATTCATATAAAAGGTAAAATAAAACGAATACTTCATTAAAGGCCTTTTTAAATATTTTGATCAATAAATTATTAATTTTAAATATTCATTAAATATGTTTGGCAGAACGTATATTTTACTCGTGCCTTTTTGCGTTACGACCCAATGTATTACTATACTCTATGGTTACGACGTGACAGCTATTTGCATATGCGCAGTAGATATGCCCGAGGAACATTTAGTTAATCTGTGGTTATGCTGAGCGCGCCGCGCTTGAATAAGCCCGCCATTTTATTAATTTTTGCATGGTTCAGATATATTTTTTTATTTCCTCGCACAATGCATAGTAAAATGTTGTATGATACACGTACCTAAGATGATTTCCGACTCGTGTCGGTTTATCCACTCATCCGGAATCACCTACCTTCCGCATTTGTAGCAAATAACTATTATGATGCAGTTGTTTAAAAATCGAAGAAAGAAGTCTTTGGTAGGTACCATTTTTTTGCGTTATAGACACCGACTTCCGAAAATAAATTTATTTTTCAATTTGTAGTTTTTTATTTGGAAGTCGGTAGCTTTTTTTTGCAAAAAAGATTTTTTATTATTATTCGATTCGACCCTAGTTAGCAACAACAGTCGTCGTTAGGTAAACTAAATGTTAAATGATTTCTTCTAGTAACAGTACTATGGGAATTTGATAGGGCTTTGTACTACTACACTACCAAGAATTTGACGTCCAATTTGGGTCTTAAGATACAACTATACCAAACAATTTATTTATTGTTAAGTATCTAGCTTATAGATAATAACAGTTTATTTCTGCCTCAATTTATTCCACCGCGTCAAAAATACCTATAAGTAGTCAGAAGCTTGGCTCGTCGCCGCAAAGTTGCCTGCTTGTCGGTCTTCTACAGACTGTACTTCGGTTAGTGTACTCAAGAACTCAACGACCTCACCCCACCGGCTCCCTTCTACCATCAGTTATTTAGTCGTACTGCAAATTACCATCCTTACCTGGTTGCCATTCCACCAATTCGCACCAAGCGCTTCCAAACAGCTTTTATAATGCGCACAGCGTAAGATTGGAACTTACTACCTGCATCTGTGTTACCTAACGCATTAAACCCGAATCTCTTCAAAGTTAGAGTGAACAGGGTCCTTCTGGGATAGCTCATTCCATTGTCCACATTGTCTCTGTCACCTCTGACCTAGCCTAGAGTACAGAGCAAACCCATCTCAAATAAAAAAAGAAGCCATAACTATCTGACGGCAGTCTTGCCTTGGCTTGTCTTGTCTTGATATCCAGGTACTGAGTGGTGGAGCTTAGAAAGGCAGTCACTACATGTAAAACAATTGTAGTTATCCGCATCCGGTTACACAGGAAGCCGACCCCAACATTTTTTGAATAGCTTTAGGTTTAAAGATATTCACACCTACCCACAACGACCCCCCGACGAACCCTAGATATCTACACTCACAACGTAATGTTCCAAATATGAATTCAAAAAATATTGTATAAACATGTACCTACTTAATATTCGTGGATGGGTAAAATTAAAAAAAAAATACCATTACAGTGCAACATTTTTCCTATTAGGTAGGTACAACTAAAAAGCAAAAAATCTTTTTTGCAAAAAAATGCTACCGACTTCCAAATAAAAAACTACAAATTGAAAAATAAATTTATTTTCGGAAGTCGGTGTCTTTGGTAGGTACCATTTTTTTGCGTTATAGACACCGACTTCCGAAAATAAATTTATTTTTCAATTTGTAGTTTTTTATTTGGAAGTCGGTAGCATTTTTTTGCAAAAAAGATTTTTTACTTTTTAGTTGTACCTACTTAATAGGAAAGTTGTTTAGTAAGGTACCTATAACGCCAGAATAGGTTACTCGAATATCATGAAACTTGAACATAACCGGTGAAATGAGAGATCTGCGTACCCCTTATGAGCGTACTGGCGTGATGTTATGTTATGAAATGGTATAAACAATGAACAGACATGCGATTGCAGCAATCCCGAAAGGTTTGCCGTTATTTATTGAAGATTTCTGTTGTATATCTTCAAAGTCCTCAATCAGATCTTCACCAAATTAAAATAGGACCAATTTGGGAACATACTCTTACAAACAAAAAAAGAATTTTCAAAATCGGGCCCCAAATGTCAGAGATATCGGTGAACATACATAAAAAAAAACTGGCCAAGTGCGAGTCGGACTCGCGCACGAATGGTTCCGTACCACTATCGCAAAAAAACACAAAAAAATATACGTTTGTTGCACTTAAATATTTATTTTATTCTGTTTTTAGTATTTGTTGTTATAGCGGCAACAAAAATACATCATCTGTGAAAATTTCAACTGTCTAGCTATCACGGTTCATGAGATACAGCCTGGTGACAGACATACAGACGGATCGTGGAGTCTTAGTAATAGGGTCCCGTTTTTACCCTTTGGGTACGGAACCCTAAAAAACATACATGAAGTCAAACATAGAACCGCCTCCTTTTTGGTAAGTCGGTTAAAAATGGTGTCAATGGATACATGTAAGAAATCGTCAATCTATTTCTAAAAATAACTTCACTAAACATTTGCTTTTTTAATAGAAATAGGTTTAAAATTAATAAAAAAAAATCGAATAATTACTTAATGAATTTCTCTATCCGAACTAAATAAGTAGCTACATTTATGTACCAAACAAAAATATGGCCCATTCACCGAATCATACCGCAAAAACAATTTGATTCATCTCGCGACGTTTCGTTTTACGTTCGTATATAAAGATACTGCACACATTTGCGCCTGCATGTCTTATCTTACGCATAAACCGCGCATTAGCTACGGCTGCACATTTCCGGTTAGTACATCTCTGTATTTTATTCGCTCATTCTCCTTTGAATCTTGATGTTACAAAAATATTCGAAGGGAGATAAGGAAATGACTTGCGCGGATCTTTGTACGAGTAATGACATTATTATTGAAAAGGTTGATGAGAAAATATGTGTGCGTATAATCGCTTTTTTGATGTTTGAATTTAAATATTTAACCATTAGATATCCAAACTCATATTTTTAGCCGACTACGGCGAAGCCAAAAGGAAGGGTTATGAGTGGAACAGTTTATGTATGTTTGTTTTTGCGTATGTTCCTCCGTAGCGCCTAAACTGTTCATCCGATTTTGATGGATAAGGTGTCAACCGACTCGTTATTATGGCCCGGGTAACATAAGCAAAAAAACCGTAGTCGGGTAAAAAGGGTAAAAACAGCACCCTATTACTAAGACTCCACGATCCGTCTGTCTGTCTATCAGTCCGTCTGACGCCAGGCTGTATCTCATGAACCGTGATAGCTAGACCGTCACAGACGATGTATTTCTGTCCGCTATAACAACAAATACTACGAGTAAAAGCAGAATATAATAAATGTTTAAGTGGGGCTCCCATACAACAAACGTGAATTTTTTGCCGTTTTTGCGATAGTGGTAGGGAACCCTTCGTGCGCGAGTCCGACTCGCACTTGGCTGGTTTTATTAAACTGTTTGCTTGTTACAGTACAATTTTGTTTTGTTCAAGGAAGAACGATGGCAGGTGCCCATACATTGTTTTAGCTGAGATTAAATTCAAAAGTCTTTAAACGAAAAATATCTGGTTTAACTCAGGGTGATGTTCTGAATTAGTTTTGGCAAGAATTTTTGTTTGAGAATGTAGAGAATAATAGATATTCAGTCATAAACTTTTGTAGGTTATGTCTGGGTAACTTTTAGTAATGTGTTTAATAGGTAATATTATTAAATTTCGTGGAAGTAAAAGGAGAATATCGCATTAGTATTTCCCTTACCTAGTTATTTTAGCATGAAATGTTTAGTATACTCTTTGGAAAGAGTATATTTATTTAAACTAAGTGACTTTGACGTGTATCAAAAGGTTGTCGTCAACAACCAAGCTATATTTTTTTTAGACTTGGGTACTATTCTTTTTGCCAATCATTAATTGAAAGTAATTCATTTATTTCTACTACACTACAATATTCTTACCTACCTGCAAGGAACATCTACACTTAGACATAAACTGTTTTGTTATCTCATTTACTGCAATAAATATAATAATGATATTATTACTTAATATAGTTACTACTTGTCACTTAGCAGATAAAATATAAAATGGCAACACTATGCTAAAGAAATGAACTAAAAAATCAAATAAATTTTTATTTATTATGTTTCTTTTTTATCTATTTTGGACCAGGCCTAATTATACTTTAAAAAACATAGACAATTAATAGAATGTCTTTCGTATATAACTCACTTTCAGACGCTCAAATTTAAGTAAGCTAAAATTTCGCCATTGTTCTTTACAATGTAGCTTAAGTATTATATTAATTTAGTACCTTAGAGGATCTATATAAATTAACATTGTCACTGTCAGCGATAACTATTGTCAAAAATTTCAATTGGTGACTCAAGTGTCAATTAGCAGACACAAAAGAAATGACCATTTTTTTAATCCGATTCGGCAATATAGACATTGCGGGATTGGCATATTTGGCATGCGTTACCGAAATGTCACGTCATAAAATGTCAGTAAATAGTAGCGGGCGGGCAGGGCTCCAGAGAGAGGAACCTCCTAACAATACGAGTCGTGTCTGGAAGCACTGCTTTCTGAATCCTTTGACCCAGCTGCCTAACAAAACCCTCCTACGGTGTTGGCTGACACGACTCATCTGCCTAGCCTTTTTCCCAATTATTGTTGGGGTCGGCTTCCAGTCTTACCGGATTCAGCTGAGTATCAGTGTTTTATATGGAGCGACTGCCTATCTGACCTCCACAACCCAGTAACTGGGTAACTCGGTACCACTTGGCAAGACTGGTGTCAGATCTCAGGCTTCTGACTACCCGTAACGACTGTCAAAGATCTTCAAATGACAGCCGGGACCAACGGCTTAACGTGCTTTCCGAGGCACGGAGGAAACTCGGTATGTTGAAATTGTCACCCATCCACGGACCGACCTCTTCAAGCGTTGCTTAACCTTGAAGATCGACCCGTGCGGCTGTTATTATTTAGCCACGAGCTGATGAGATGACACGACTATCGGTACAATAATAACCCATAAAAATATTAAAATTCTTATATTTATGATTTTCAACAAGCATATAGGTATTCAAACATCGATAAATGATTAAAAATATTCTTTTGGGCAGTAAATTTTATATAATATCATTATATATTAACACGATGAAAACAGTCTACAAAATACAAAGCGAGAAAATATCAATTAATTGAACGTCCCTCGTTATCGTTGAAATTAAAACCGACGAAAAAACAAGGCAAGTGCAACGGAAACACCACTCCGGTAAGTTTACACAAAACGAATTAAAAATATAAAAAACTCTGTGAAAAATATTACTTATCTGTGCAATTGTCTCGACGAGGCGACGGGCGACAGATTCTTTAAATAAGTTGCAGTAATCACAAGACAACTGGGGACAATTTTGAGTGGTTTAAATGAGGGATGTTTTTTTTACCTTAGAATGCTTTTGTTGTTTGAGGATTTGACATAGGTAACACAGGCAATGTTACAGAATTTTATGTGACTAATTTCTTGATACTTACTACAAAAAAAATTACAGATTTCTAAGGACAGGACTTTTTAGAAAATTTTAGTGTTTTTTCTCCGGTACTCTCTGCTGGCCAAAGGTCTGGTTTGAGGAGACGAGAACGAAGTATTTCTGGAAGGTCTTAGGGGAGTCATCTAAATATATATACACACTTTACTGCCACAAAACCAAAATCAAATCATTTATTTGTTTAAACAGGCTAATAAAGGTGTTACAATTAAAAGTCGATAGATGCACTGTATAATAACCTAATTGTATGCAAACTTAAAAAAAATTAGACAGTGTTACAATAAAATGCATAATTAAAATTCAAATCTCAGATTTAATATATACGACATGCCACAAATAATATTTTTTTTTAGAACACGTGTTCCTAAGCACAGCAGCCACCATTCGCAAACAGTCGCACAATATCCCCACAACTGCGCCTCGATTGTCACTTAAACAATCACTTCACTGTCACCCAAAACGAACTTGTATTTTTAAGAGGTAATTTCCTGATTCCAACACAAGGGGGCGCCACTCCATCTTTCATTTATTGTTGCAGTTACGGTTCCTAACCAAAACGGTTGATTAGGTCGACCGTTTCACGCTTAGCAGTCCCTTAGGGATGTAATTAAACAATTTTGATGAGTACTCGTTAAAAATTAACTTGTTTTGTCTCTCCGCTGTAAACTAGGGGAGGGTGATAGGTCTTGTTTTCGGTGTGGAACGTTTTAGGAAGTAGGAGAGAATTACAATTAAAAGAAACACCGTTAAATAATCCCTCCTGCATTAATTATTGTTTTTCGAGGTATGCAAGACGGTGTAAGTTACTTTCGTCTGACGTCTTTCGACAAAAGTCGTCCACTGCTGGACAAAGGTATCCTCTAGGTGTCACCATATAGACCGGACCTGTGCTTTTCATGTTCAGCGAATTCCCACGGATCTACAAACAACCTATCTGTCTATTCCTGTTTGTGAACCAGGTAATCTTTTCATTACAGCATACATACAAGTTTCATTTTTAGGGTTCCGTACCCAAAGGGTATAAACGGGATCCTATTACTAAGCCGGGGTCCGTCTGTCTGTCTGTCTGTCTATCGGTCCGTCTGTCACCAGGCTGTATCTCATGAACCGTGATAGCTAAGCGGTTGAAATTTTCACAGATGTATTTCTGTTGCCGCTATAGCAACAAATACTAAAACAGAATAAAATAAATATTTAAGTGGTGCTCCCATACAACCAACGTGATTTTTTTGCCGTTTTTTGCGGCACTTGGCCGGTTTTTACAAAACGTACAACAAGTAGACGAAACAAAGTATGAAGTAGTCAGACATCTAAATAATGACATCCAGTATCCAACTCAAATCCTTTCATCAGCAAGATTTGAGGTCTGTACCACAAAGGTCTTCTTGACATAACTCCCATCCATTGTCGGGAGTAATACCGCGCTTGTGCTGTCGCAGGCTCGGCAGAACAGTAAACAGTTAAACCAGACGCAGACATAGCGTGGGATCTTTTCACCTGAGGATGCGGTGAACGTGGCGCGGGCGAAATTAACTGTATGTTTAGAGAGCTGTTGATACCACATTTTATTTGCTTTTTTTTAGGTAATTCAATTGAATATAACTGAATAATGGCAATACAATGAAAGTCGCTTGCTCTAATTTAAGACATTGACTGTACTGTGTGATGCACTTTCTAAGTTAATCTTGGACATCGTTGACAACGGTGAAGGAAAACATCGTGAGGAAGCCCTGGACTTATAGTGAGTTTATTATAAGATTGTGCTCCATTGGTGTAGTTGCTGCAAGGCGTCCCAGTGCTAGGATAAACTAATAAATAAATTGTATAAAATTAAGACTATGGTTTAATAAATCAGATTTACAAAATTAATTGAAATCTGAGCCATTGATAAGATCATTGTATTTATCCAAATAAAATATATTCTTTTTAGTGTTCGGTACCCGAAGAGACCGGATCAAACGGAGACCGTTTTCCGTCTGTCACACAGATTTTACAGCCAAATGGTGAAGTACAAATTCAAATTTCCACAGTCTAAGCATTTTGATGACCCATACAAATTGTCAAAGAATATTTTTAAATGTTTTCAAGAGGGGCTCCCATAAAGGTAAAGGGGGCGGGTAAAAAAAATAATTGTCCTACCCCATAGAGTGGGATATCGTGGTTTAGATCTCGTTAAGTAAATAAATACTGTATTTTTACATTAATAAAACAAACAACAAAACAAAAGAATGAGAAGCCACAAAAGTCGGCTACTAAAAAAAACCGATGATTTTTTTAAATTCCCGTTGACCTATGAACTTTAAATTTAGTAATAATGTTTATTATTACATATATTTTACTAACAAATACCAAAATATTGATAAATCAGATTTTTTCTTAGAAATGTTTTCTTTTTTCTATTACAACCATCTTGATTTTGCGGTTTGGTACGGAACCTTAAATGTACAAAGTCCGACACGCACTTGGCCGGTTTTTTGACTTAGACGTGAAACAGAAAATGGTAAGAATTAGACTTTTCATTTAAACTTTCAAGAAACCTGGTTCATTTTCGGTTTTTTATTTTTCAATACCGAACCTACATTTCAATGATTGATAACTAATGCGTTAACAGTTTAAAAATGCGATGAAA
Source organism: Anorthoa munda (assembly GCA_945859665.1). Taxonomy (NCBI): domain Eukaryota; kingdom Metazoa; phylum Arthropoda; class Insecta; order Lepidoptera; family Noctuidae; genus Anorthoa; species Anorthoa munda. The sequence continues at coordinate 10,075,056 of OX243900.1, read as the reverse complement.
AAATCACAAATAATCTATACTTATTTACTTATAATATAATATCTATACCAATATTATAAAGAGGAAAGATTTGTTTGTTTGTACCGAATAGGCTCCGAAACTACTGGACCGATTTAAAAAATTCTTTCACCAATAGAAACCTACATTATTCCTGAGTGACATAGGCTATTTTTTTATCCCGGAAACGGGTCCTGTGGGGTCGTCCACGGGAGCGAAGCCGCGGGAAACAGCTAGTAAACAATAAAATGGCAAATTAGAATTAAAAAAATACAATCGCATTCATCTCATATAACGCATACAATCGTACAATAAAAATACAATATTTCGGTATCATCAGCCCCACAAACTTCCCTGGTGTTGCGCTGCAGAAGTGCGATTTAGCTAGATGTCAGGGCGGGCGACGTTACTCATGCGTTAATTTTGCGCGACAAATTAATTCCAGCACAGATTTACGAAGAATAAATGTTGCCCGCGTGCTTTGTGGCTCCACGAACACGTGTGTGTGTGTGTGTGTGTAGTACGGCAATTGTGATTTGAATGAATTAAGGGTTGGTTTTCCATATTGTTGTTCATGGATTATAAAGATTTTCCAAGTGTGACTATGGGCGTTAAAAAACACGGAGAATCTTGTTTAAAAGAATTGTTCTTCATTTGAGAAGAAGTTTTTACAAAGCATTATAATTATATATATTTTCAGTATAAACCATTATGTTGCTCGCTATAATGGTGTCTAACTGCTCTGTAATGTACAAGTAAACTTAACAAAAAAATTGACCAATTAAAATACTCCGTTTTCCCAAAGAACTACTTATAGATAGAACAAAATTAGTCACATTGACTCCGTTCAGCTAACAAGCGTTAAGCAATTAAATACGACGCTAAAAAGCCACATATTCAGACTATCAGACTCATCGCGATAAAAAACATCTTGGCGTAGAGCCGTAGACGGTCTACGGCGTAGGCGGCGTAGCAGGTGCGCAGGCCGCGCTCATTGTATACGCTCCGTTTTCTTGTAGCTCTCTAATACCGCATTTAAACAATCGTGTTCGCCATTCGCCTCGTCACTCGACGAACATTCGACGAAACATTCTTATACGAGTGCCGTCACGAACTACTGTTCCCACATTCGCGGGATTTTTTTAAGTAAAAGAAAATATGATTTCATATTTTTTGAGAGTTTCATTGATGAGACGAAAGAATGAGATTATAATTGAAATAGGTTGAAAGCCGTATTTATTTTTATTTATTTATTTATTAAAACTTTATGCATAAATACAAAGGCGGACTTAATGCCTTAGGCATTTTCTACTAGTCGATCTTAGGGGTGGTGCAGAGATAAAACAAGGCAGGTGTAACTAAATGATAGGATGAATAGAGAAAAGAGTATATATTAATATTAAAAAAAGGAATAAAAAATATATACTTAGTTAAGTATCTAAGTATATATTTATTATTCCTTTTTTATGATTCTAAATATGTATCTAAGTATATATTTATCATTCCTTTTTTTAATATTAATATATACTCTTTTTGACGTACATATGTTATAGAGAATCCGAAACGAACAAATCAATCTTGTGATGATTCTGCAAACTTATTGCGAATATGCTCCGTGCCTTCAATTTGTAAGAAAGCCGACTGGTTTTCATCCTGATGTTCTGAGGGAGCGTATTCCAAAGAGAGATTGCCTGGACAAAGAAGGACGAGTGGAAAAATCCAGAGTGGTGAGAGATACATTGTAGAAAACGATTATTAGTAGAGCGAAGATTACTGTACTTACTGTGAGCAGAGCAAAGGAATTGAACGTGAGAAGACAGGTAAGAAGGAGAAGTGGGTTTATCAATAAAAGAAAACAGGGTAGACAAGGCCCTCAGCGCTCTACGCTGACGAATGGGTAACCATTTTAAAAGGGGTCAATGTGGGGATACGTGATCGTACTTCCGGAGGTTGAAGGCAAATCGAATGCAGTTATTTAGAAGGCACAAGAAACAAGAAACAAGAAGGAAGATTGCACTCAGGTCATAGTAGCACACATCTCCATAGTCAATCATTGCCAACTTATTTCCTACGCAGGTTTGTGAATTTTTTGTAAAATTACAGTAAATAGTAAAAACGTGTAAGTACAATTGGAAGAGGGCTACAAGAACGAAGTAGAAGGTTGAATGTAAATATTATTCAGTATTTTCGAGTCAGTGTTTAATAAAGGTATGCCTGACTATGTTATAGATATAAGCATATAAATCTAACTAGATGACGCGATTTTATGCGCTTCGCGTGTCAAAAAAAAGTTAATTAAAAAAATCAAAAAACCCGACTGCTTAATAAGCGAACTAAAAAGCCGTAAACAAGAAGAAAATCATGCTGAGCAGTCGGAGGATACTTCTGGTTTTGTCAGCCAGCTCTCAAATACGTATTCTCCGACTGCACAGCATAATTTTCTTTTTGTTTACGGCTTTTTTGTTCGCTTTTTAAGCAGTCGGGTTTTTTGATTTTTTTAATTAACATTTTTTCAAATAAATTTATATTTTCCATATAGATACACACACACACTACACATTCACTACATTCACTTGCGTTATCTTGTTTGTCTTTGGATACAGGCTTTTGCAAACAACACTTGACAAGACAATACATAACCAAAATAAAATACACTTTCACCAATCTTGTCTCCATCAAAACGAATTCATATTTTGATTCAATTTCATTTTAAATTTTTAAACGCATTTAACAATACAACTGTCAACCTGATTACACCTCAATCTAGCTGAACAGCGGATGAATTGAGATGAGTATCCACCCCAATGAATAAAAAATAAGCCGTGGCTCATCACAAAAAGCGGGGGAGTAAAAAAATAATATTATCCTGTGGAAATGAATTAACCAACTCACAGATACTGTGGCTGGATACTGGCTGGAGCGGATTGGGGAATAGTGTGGAGACGGAATTTGAAAAAAGAGGTTGGAATGACAAATAAAAATTGTTATTGTTGGAAGTATCATGTGAATAAAAACGTGGTAGCTCATGATGTCACAATAAAACGTATTGGAATGATGAATCTGAATCATGAATAAGTAACTTAACAAAGTTAAATTCGATAAAACTCTACTATTATATATGATTTAAAGTCTTACTTGAAAAGATTCTGATAAAGCTCAATATAATTTCTCAATATAAATGAGTGCATAAAATCATAATAATAAATTTAAATAAAAATAAATTTCATTTCTAATAAAAAATTAGTGTAACACTAAAATACAGCTAATTTTTTTTTTTCACCCAGACTTTAAAATAATAATTGACAACCTAAGTAATTGTACTGTTGGTGTTCTAAATAAAATAATATAACAATAAATAAAATAAAATGACGTCTGTATTTCCCGAAGGGCTGGATGGTAGTAATGTAGGTGTACTGTAACACCTACATTACACCTACATTACACCTAAGTTACACCGACATTACACCTACATTACACCTACATTACACCAACATTACACCTACATTACACCTACATTGCACCAGTTATGTTTAAGTCGCATGTAATAAGGGGCAAGTCAATTGTTATTTGCTTAACCCAGGAATCAAACCCAGCACAACACCTACTCAGCAAGGGTACAAAGTAGTAGTGCTTGCACCAAAAGAGCATCGAAGTAATCCTAATAATTGAAGTCTTACAAAAGCCGTCTCCATACCACAGAGCGTTTGTCTCCGATCCTTGGCGGGGTAAGTAGGGAATAAAATTAACCGAGGATGATCGCTAATGAAAATAAATTGGCGGCGGGAGATTCCAGATTACACCGACCGCGACGCGCTAGTCCTTCTGAAAAAACGGGACACGTACCGACTTGGCGACCCGGGATCAAGTTGGTTATTGTTTCAGGAGCAGTGTGAAGTGATCAAGTTATAAAGGGAATGTCGATACTGAGAAACTGTATGGGTATTCGTTTATTTTGTTGATCTTGGCTACTTTGTCTGCATTGTCATTTCAGATGATTGATGTTGAATATTAGAAGAGATTTTTTTTTTCTTTTTTTTTTATTAAATGCTACACTGTAGCTGAAATCCCACAGGCATCGTGCATTTTAGCTATATTTATAAGTAGGTAAACTTAAGTGGCAGTGGGCAGGTGTGCCCTCCTTGCTCGCAGAACGGATGGCCAATGGGGCAGAAAAGTTCTGGATTGGCGAACCGGAAGACGTTGCGTTTGAAGCCTCCCACTAGGTGGACCGATGACCTGGTGAAGTTTGCGGGGATCCGCTGGATGCGGGACGCACTGGACCGGTCAAAGTGGCGACGCGTGGGGGAGGCCATGTCCAGCAGTGGACGTCTTTCGGCTGATATGATGATGTTGAGATAAGTATGTAGTTCTAATTGTGACAAACAAATTGTAAAAATACTAACAATTTCACCGATTTAAATTAGTCTGTAAAAACAAATAAGACATCAAATACAAGCGATATACTTGTCTAGGTATAGGGTGAACCACCTTGAACTTAGTGGACCTATAAGGAAAAGTCATCACATTGAAGTTTATTAATGACTACAGGACTTTCGATGCAATATTTTTATCTGGGCTCGAGCTTTTAATATTTTAAATAAAGTCACATAATATCCCTTATTATGCGACAGCATATTCAAAACCACAAGAATAGGGTAGCAGTAACCTGATAAAACACCGATTCTGAATTGAGGATTTGAAGTTAAGAACGTGTCTAAACGACTGTAACGCCAAATTTTAACTGGTTTTCAAGCTAAAGTAGAATATGCTAGTTGACTGAAAATTTGTTTTATGTCGGTCAAATACTTTAATAAAAAATATTGGACAAGTATTTTTTCTTTTGACACGTAAATATAAAGTGACGACGATACGATGCACTGAAATATCGTATGACGTCATGCCGTTAGTACACTTTATACTGACAAGTGACGTCACAAGCCCCCACTCCTGAACTTTGATGCGCTTTATATTTGTTATTTTTTATTGGTTTGGTAAAGCAAAAAATACGTGTCCAATAATATTTGATAATCTCACTGACGGGCTAAATAGAATTATAATTTATCTACCCAAGAAACATACACCAACAAATTCTTAATTTAGGAATCTAGGATTATTAAACTTATCCAAAAATACCATCAAGTATGGACGTACAGATTCAACATGGAGTGGTGGCAGCGAAAATGAGAGTAACATATCCGGGGTGGTTCATCTTAAGACGATGTAAGATCAGCCCTGAGTTATGGCCCCGGTAAATAGGGAGTTATTAAAGAAATTGCGATTACGGTTCTCGTCAAAATAAGGAGATTAGATGCGGCAAGAATGTTCACGTTGTTATTGTAGATGGAGTAAACAGAGTCGATTTCTACCAGATAAAACTTCTCTTCAGGTACAGGACAATAAGAAGTCGATCTTACGTAAGTTAGGGTAACGTTTTGTTCAGTTGCAACTGTGTTAGTAACTGTTGGTTAGGTCGTTAAACTGCCGACAAATGGCTACCTAGATATTTCGTACAAAATTGCCTATGACCACCTTCTTTCACAATGAACTCTTACTACTCTTCAATGAACTATTATGTTCTATGCATTGAACTTTACACATCCATGTAGGAGCGGGAAGACACAGGGTTCTCAAATGATAACGTTCAGACATCTTGTAAACACTTTTTATTACTCACACCAACAATAAGTCATACAACTTAATTTTATAAGGAGATGTGCACAGTTCAAAATACAATTCAATACTGGGCTTTTCAACATGACAATGCTGCCAGTGTTCTGGGCAGTTTCCACGTTGACAGCGATGTGGACGAATTTTTGATGCCCTATGATCCCTGCCCTTTTATACGCGTTCGTAATTTTATTTTATTTTTATTTAAGTGTATATATAGGTAGTTATTGTTAATTAAGTATTTTATACTATGTACATTTTAGTTGAGATAATTGAATAACAAATAACAAGACGTCACACAGTAACAACTATCGGTGACAATCGTTTATCAATTAATTTTAGATTTAGATTTGTAAATATACAGTAATGGTGTAAAATATTTGATTAGTAATTAATAACACTTTTTACAAATATTTTAAATGGGTTTAACTACCAATTATTTTATTTGAATGACCTAACAGAACATCCTTTTTTGATTTTTTAAATATTATTCAAATAAAAACAAATCTTTATAATAACAATACTTAATTCGTGTTTTCGTTATGTCATCTGCCTTTTCGACGTGAAATGCAGATGACATAACGGAAACACGGATGACGATTTGATTTCGTCTGTGGTACTATTTTCATTTACCAGCGCTATCATCTAAAAATACTTTTAAACTGCCAAAGAGTCTGTGATTTAGTATCAAACCTCTTGTTACCTCTCTTATCCGCCATCCCTCCATTTTGGACAACATGATGCGGAAAGAATGTCATGTCAATTAATAAAATCTACCGTAAGCCCCGGCTTAGCCGCTCCTTGTTATATCATAACTAAAGCCCGCAGATAGGCCGAGGGTCGGACGGGCCACTGTGCTTAACCTTGCTGGAATACGTATTATGTAGGTATGTGTGTTTGTTTAGAATATTTTTGGCCAAACTCCTCGTTATGATGATGTAAGAGTTTAGTTGCAGTGTTTGTGGATGGAGGATTGGTTATGAAGTTGTACACTGCAGTATCTGAAAAAGTAATAATAGTAAGCCGAGAGATCTACTGCTGGTCCCACTACTGCTCCTGGGGCCTACAACGCCACATCGTCAGTTGCTGCGCTTCACACATCCAATTGATTCCCACGGATTAGGTCGTAAGTCCACCTTATAGGTAACCTTCTAACAAAAACCATAGATACAGACACACACACGTTTGGCGTAGTGGTTGTGCGATCGGCTGCTGCGTTGCGTGGCGCGGGTTCGATTCCCGCACGGAACAAATATTTGTATGATCTACAGATAGTTGATCCGGTTCTGAATGTCTAGTGTATGTGAGTTTAAATGTTTGTAAACGCACCCACGATACAGGAAGAAATTCCTAGTGTAGGTAAAGTTTTAAAAAAATTGAATAAACAGGACTCTCATTAGAAATCAGTACAAAACACTGACTTTTGCTACTAAAATACTGAAAGAATTTTTTTTCTTAAGATTCAGATTCTGGGGAACGAAACCATGTAGGTACCATATTATCGCTCTTATCATTTCATGTTCTTGAAAGATTTCGGACCGATCCCGCACAATCTCAAGACCTGCCCTTAAGCCCAACATAATAACAACAAAATAAATAATAACAAGCTCCTATTTGTTATTAATCTCGGCTGTAAGGCAGCGGACAGACAGCGATATTACGCCGTATTAAGTTGCTCTAGTAAATCTTTCCGCTATGGTACGGGCTTAGAGTTTTACTGTCTTGTCTTGTGCCGTTGTGCCGTACCGAAGGCATGTCAGACGGTATGCACTCGGCTTAATAACTCTCTCTAAGTGGCCGGAGAAAAATAAAACTTATAATTAGTTGTTGGCTTTGGATTGGCATAGAGAAGAAAATGAGCTTTTCTGAATTTTTTAAAGTTTAGGTTTCAAGTTATCGTCGATTTAGGCCCAGTTTTTGATCGCTAGTTAACTCAACCAATGTCTCTAAATATGCTAACAAGGTTTCAAATTTCGGTAAAACGCGTTTATTCATCAGTTGCTTGTCTAACAAATGGTTAAATAATAAACTTATTTGACCATTTGTGAGGCTAGCAATCTATACTATAATATAATAAAGAGTTAAAGTTTTTGAGTTTGTGAGATTGTAAGGGGGGTCTCTAGATCTACTGAAACGATTTAAATGAAATTTGGCATGGAGATAGTTTGAGACCCTGGATAGGACATAAGATAGTTTGTATTCCCTTGGTATGACAAAACACTTTTTACGCGGGCTAAGCCGCGGGCAGAAGCCAGTTGATAAAACGCATTTTACCGAATTTTGAAACCATTGTTTAGCATATTTATTTTATTAATATATTATAAACATGATTGGATGCCTCAGTACAATGCTCGATGACCTCAGTAGAGCTTCCGAAAGAGTGGGTCTTAAAATGAACATGGACAAAACCAAGATCATGATGAATGCCCATGTAACACCCACTCCTATCAAGATCGGAGATTCTTTACTCGAAGTTGTAGATGATTATGTCTACCTGGGACAAACGATCCAGTTGGGTAGATCCAACTTCGAGAAAGAGGTCAACCGTCGAATCCGACTCGGCTGGGCGGCGTTCGGAAAGTTGCGTGGTATCTTCTCGTCCAATTTACCGCAATGTCTCAAGACAAAAGTCTATGACCAGTGTGTGTTGCCAGTGATCACCTATGGGACCGAGACGTGGTCGCTCACAATGGGCCTTAAGCTTAAAGTCACCCAAAGGGCAATGGAGAGGGCTATGCTCGGAATTTCCTTGCGTGATCACGTCAGAAATGATGATATCCGCAGGAGAACCAAAGTTACCGACATAGCCCGAAGAATTGCCAAACTTAAGTGGCAGTGGGCAGGGCACATTGCTCGCAGAACGGATGGCCGGTGGGGCCGAAAAGTTCTGGAATGGCGACCGCGAACCGGAAGACGATATGTTGGAAGGCCTCCCACTAGGTGGACCGATGACCTGGTTAAGGTTGCGGGAAGGCGCTGGATGCGGGACGCACGGGATCGGTCAATGTGGCGACGCCTGGGGGAGGCCTATGTCCAGCAGTGGACGTCTTTCGGCTGAAATGATGATGATGATGATTGGATGTAACTTTTTGCATTTATTTTGGGCTACACATTACTGTCTATCCTCGAGGGTACGGTGCTGTATGCCGAGATACAGGATCCGTCTTAGTTCGGCTACAGATGGTCCTTTGTAAAGATCTAACCTTTAGTAATAGCCTGTAAGAGTGCTGTAATCTGTTGAGTTGTTTTTCGTGAAATAAATATTATGATTATATTTAACCATTGGTTGAATTAACTAGAAAGCGTTCAAAAACTGGGCCTAAGCCCATTCATTCGTAGTGCATTAATATCTCGAGTAGAACGTTTTTTAACAGATCTTAAGCATATGACTAATTAACTTTACCTTACTACACGTCACATACAAATTTAACGTAGGTCGCGTTTATAAATTAGGTCCAAGTCCAACTCTAAAGATTTTTTCAAAGTGAAGAAGACACCACTCCAGATTTAGAAATCGGGCATCACTGTTATCTCACGATAATTAGGAATAACATATTTACACCGAAGATCTCAAATCAGTCTTCTTAGCGAGATAATTACATACTCACCAATGTTAGCAACCCCTGAGCGAGTGTAAAACGTCAGTTAAGCGCCATAGCGAACGTTTTTCTCTTCGCATAAGCCTAGCACAAACTAGACACAGTATAATAAATAGCGTTATTACACCGGCTCATAATCCACGGGTAACTAACATAAATGCCCGACTCCGCTGCCAGGCAGTTTGTTTAGATTAAAACGTAATGCCCCACTGATATTAACATGACGACAAAGTTATTTGTTTTTTTTTCTTGACTGTCTTGGAAATAATAAGGCGGGTTTGGAGGCCAGTGTTATAGAAATTTGACGGTTAACTAAAAATAATCCCCGTTCCTTATTATTGAATTGGTACCTAGGTAGATAATAATAAAAAAATTGCAGCAATATTCAGCAGGGCTACGATTGCCAAAGTTTAAGACACTGGTTATAAAAATTACCTTAATCTCGATAATTTTTAAATCGAACATTTTAATATGTTATTAGTAAATCGGCAGCGCCAAAAATGCTATACTGAAACTAGTTTTACTACCTAATTTAGTCAGATCTGCGAACTTACCAATAGGATGGAATGATAAAATAAGCGCCAAAAAAGCGCCTGAAAAATCGATCTTAGCAAACGCACACAGAAGCATATTTCTCCGAAAATATAATATTTAACACCTCGCAACATCATTAAAAAAGTTACGTTTTCAAAGTAAACAAAAATACTTCAGGTAAATACTTATCATTAGAACGTACTTTGCGAACTCGAAAATTTTCTTAATGAGTTCCAAATAAGTAATTAAGAAGGTACTCAAACGCGAATACGCTAAAGAATGGATAAGAATGTCGGAGGAGTGTGCACGATCAAAGAATGATTCCGTGAACGAACTTTAAATCTCTCTAATTGGTATAATCCGTCTCGCCCTGTGTTCAGTCAAGACGTTCATATCACAAGAAGTGTGCTTCATATTTTCAAGTATTTATTTTACTAGACTAAGTATTCTTAGCATATCTTTAGTTCGAAGATTCTTAGAAAACAAGCTTTATAATATTGAGCGCCTAACAAAAATATTGCAGCTCTAAATGTATGTAGATTGTAAACTATCATATATAGGGTAGGCTCTAGTTAAGTATAACGAATAGCCCTTAAACTAGACCCTGAACTTTATATAATAGTAGGTTTAGCTGATAGAAGAAAAAAAAGGAAGTGTGTTCCACTTAATGTGACACAGGCAGTGGCGTAGCTATATAACATAGGGCCCCGGGGCAAAAATAAAATTCGTGCCCTATTAAACTTAATTTAATTCTTGAAATGTGCAAAACTTCGTCATTATTAGCTCCTTATCACCCACTCCAGGGTATAATAAAGCAAAGCTACCAAATACTAAATATTATATTAAATGCAACGCAGCAATCGTTCACGGAGGCCAAGGAACCCTTTGAGCTTGGGGGCTCCGGGGCACGGCCCCACTAAACCATACGATAGCTACGCCACTGGACACAGGACCTTCGTCATGGTTCCAATCTTCAAGATTTTTAATTTTCTTATAACTTCAAATCAGTTTACGTAGATTCTCATTCGAGCTAAATAAGGTAGATACAAATACTTACCACGACTAAACTATAAAGTTACTCATCTCAAAGCAAAGTTTGGCAGTCTCGCCTTGCACCAACAATAGTATAGCACAGCCTAATATTGTGTGAAGCCCCGAAACAGCCGGTCATTCACCACAAAGATCGAAGTGTTGACAAAGATGTCTGTAGATACTGGCGATTACACCAAGACTTGCAACTTTGACAGGTGATTTGGGTCCCGACGACCGCTTCCGTCGAAGCTTCGGAGATAACTATTGACACATGTTTAGTTGCACAATGGTTTAGAGGGTGGCCAGTGTACCTTGGTACTTGGTAGTGGCGTTGCTTGCAGTGGCAAATGTCAACAAGATGTCATATTCAGTACTTTTAACTTGAGTTCTCGATTTTGGCGCCTGCCAGAATATACTGAGCAACTAGCGAACTAACGATACACTGTATGGTACTATCATGTGGCGTTCGATCGGAAATTTTGTATTTAGATAAGTGCAGCCATCTATTGCTTTGTGTGTAAGTGTAGGCTCTGATAAGCTAAGTATAGTGTAATGTTCTGTGCTGCAAGTTTTAATTATTGTAAACTGTACAGTATTACGGTATTTTTATTACCATCATTGTATTTCGATAAAGCAAAACGATCAGCTATCGTTAATTGTATTATGTTTTGTACTTTTATGATGTTTGATAAATTAATTGCAATGAACTTCATTATGAACTCGGGGAAACAGCTGTTTCTGAGGTTTGTACGATATAGTTGTTTTTTACTTGTCAAAAATTATTAATATTCCGTTTCATATTTATAATTTTTTGTTCATTTTACTCTGTATTTTTTTTTCTTTTTTGTTATGTGTTGTATCTTATTATTTTCTTTTGTTTTGTTTTGTTATCTCGTTTGTTTTATTTTTAATTAGTTTATATTCAGATATGTTTTATTCTACCTTATTCTTGTTAGTTTCGTTTTAGTTTTTTTTTTGTGTATAATGCCTTAGGTGCGATCTGTAAAGTTATAAATGTATACTTAAATAAATAAATCAATATCATATAATTATTATTAGCTTGGCAGCTAGTTTTCAGTATAGATATTAGAACCCATATTTAGGTATATTCTGTATGCCGAAAGGATATTTAGTAAAAAAGTTGAAAATGGTAGGTAAATAAAAGAACAACATCTTTTCATATTATATTCAATAAAATTTTCGTTTATATTATTGAATCGAATAAACATTTAGCCAATATTTTCGTTACCTAAGCGGTAATGCTTTAATTGTTCGTGTGAGCCTAGTGACGTAGTTTTACAATAAAACTTATTTATAACATTAATAAAATATTTACATTATTTGGAAATATCATCACAGCATCACGAAAACAAGCATAACATGAGAACAACAAAACAAACTGTCGTAATACAACTATGATGCGTCTAAAACTATAAAACAAGAGTGTGACGAAACAGCCTCAATCGATAAATGCGTGAATACTGTAACATAAACTGTTTGATGTAAACCGATTTGCTGGGCAGAGCGGCATTATGAAACTATGAAATACCCCGCACGTAAACCTTTACAAAACGAGCCGACATCATCAAAGCTCACCGCCCTAATATTCGGCATAGAGTAATCAGCGCGACTCGATTTAATATTGCCACCATTTCTATTCTACTAGCCGTTTGAAAAGTTCGTAGCCTAACATAGACATGAATATAGGTGTCAGGATTTGAAAATGGAGAAAATTAAACATCGTAAAGTAATTAAGTACTGGTATAAGAAAGGTTTACCACGTAAAGAAATTTATGAAGACAACTTTACGGAATCACCATATTTATAGGTAACTGTAAAAAATTAAAGGTTAAAATTAAAAAAATGGGTGGATGAAAAATGGTGGCGGTCAACCATCGACGTTAACCAGCACCGAAAACATTGAAAAATTCTGTCTGTATTCTAGCTGACCGGAGATTGACTGTAAAGGAGATAGCTTATGCAATTTTCATCTCAACTGAACAAATGCACCACATAATCTTGAATGATTTGCAGATTTCCAAGGTATCTGCGCGGTGGGTGCCTCGACTACTTTCAGCTAAACAAAAACGCGTTTGACTGATTATTTCTCGCGACTGTTTGGTGCTATACGAAGCTGACCCACAGGAATCTACTGAAAGATTACTTTATTTAGAGTTAGGTAATATGGATGAAACCAGGCTACAACTCTATACTCCAGATACACTTATATAATTATTACGACTCACGAACTTTTTTCTTACCAGCAACAATACTAGTTTTAATAATTTTAATGAAGTTTATTTTTTAATAACTTAACACTGCCTTAATTTTTACAAAACTGAAAGGGTTTTGTAACTTTAAATTTAAGCAAACGTTAGTTACCAGAAAATAAACTTGAATAAAATAATACTAAACTAATTTGCATTAATAGCAAAATCCGTTTTGTTACTAGTAAGAAAAAAGTTCGCAAGTCCTAATTTTTTTCTCAGTGTGCAAAAGAACAATCTAAGCATTGAAAACGACCAGGACCTCTGATTCTAAAGGAGGCGAAAATGGTTATATCAGCCCTAAAGCGATGGGATAAATTTTTTGGATTGGAAAGGGTATAATCATGGTGGACTACTTAAAGAAAGTTGAAACATTAAACTCTGCTTACTACTGCAAGAAAAATTAAAGATAAACGTTTGTTGAGAAAAATAAATGTTTCTACAGAAAAACACGCGGTATATGAAACGTCAGTTGAAAACATGGCAGAAATCCATCAATGCGGCTTGGAATTGTTCCCCCTTTCCCCCAAAATTTATTTCCCTGATTCACCATCCTACTTTTGATCATTTATGCTGAAAAAACCACTTGAGGTCAAAAAATCCAAAACCAAAGAGGTCTTAGCCACTTTCAATGGATATTTTGAAGGCTTGGATGTATTTTTTTCAACTGGTATAGAAGCTTTGTCAGGCTAATTGAAACATTGAGTTGAGCTCAGAGTAAGAAAAAAACAATTGATTAATAAATTTTCCTGTTTAGGCTACGAACTTTTCAAATGCCCTCTACCAGCAACCCCGTCGATCTGCCCAGCAGACCGGAAGACTAATTAATATCAGTAATTACGTGACCGCTCTACAACACTAACCGATCTTTGGATTGAGGAAGCATTAACATCTAATAACAAAAGAGTACATAATACGGAATGTGCGTAACCATCCAGCCGCAGAACACCGACCGATAAAATCAGAAATATCGATATATGTGCAATATAATATCATTATTACTATGACTCAATACTAATTATACAAATAATGTACATAATTAGAATAACATTGAATACCATTCTATACTTCGACCTCGCTATTATAATTTAAGTGGAACTTTTAATGAGACTAACCATTAATTTATTTTCTAACAACAGGTTTATACAACTACTGTAAAATTTAATAAATAAAAACCGAGTTTTGAGTTTCTTATGTACATACATACTAATATAGATATTGAGATTCCCTTCACAAACAACTGTGAAATGTCCTTTGATAGTAATTTTGTACCTACAGCTATGTACACAATAAACAATACGATGTGATCGCTCTATCGGATAACTTGATACTACTTTAAACTTATAATGATATCGCTTTGAAATATGTCTAGTCTACCTTAAGCAACACTATGTTCGTTAATAATCTAAACTGTTACTAGTAAAGTCCTCTGAATAATACGAACTGTTTAAAGTTAGGATGACGCGTGCACCGTCATCTTAATACTAACATGGCACTGCACACCATTAAACGATTCGATATCAGTCTTTCGTGTATATGCTGCGACGCCACAAACACAAAAATCCCTCACATTTTACTAACATTGAGCGCAGTTAGCTTACACCAGTTTCCTTTCAGCCATAGCGTGGGGGTGACCCGGGTGGGAGTAGTGTCCTGGGGACGATGGCTCATACAACGACATCTTCAGTCTCTTGCACTTTGCTCTTCGGTTCTTGAACCAAAACTGCACATTCTTCGACTCTAGGCGAGGAAACTTCTGCCTGTAAGGCATCCTGTTCAACTCTTCAGTGTACTTAAGTATCAGATTGTGCGAGGGGTGTGTGTTCATTGAGAACCATTGCTCTAGTACGGGGACCTCAGATACGGGGTCGATGAAAGTTCGGTTGCGCTTGCGTCGCTCGTCTGAAGCTCCAGCGAGGGCCAGATTGAGCCCGCTGGCGCCTTCCCCGGGAACAGCACCGACGCCAGGGAAACCACTCATGTACTGGCTCATGTACATGATGCCGTGGCCGAACATCGGGTGGTTAGGCACCATGGGGAAGGGAAGACGATCTAGGTGCGGGGAGGACTGCCTGTAGTGTCTCTCCTGGATGACATCTTCATCAGAACCATCGTCCCCAACACCGTTCTCATCCTCATTGTTGTTGTTATTGCTGTTGTTGTTGTGTGAACTGTCGCTGTTCTTAGCCGGGGAGCGTTGCGGTGAGATATTATTGTCGGGCTTGCTCAAATCTCTTGGTTCTTGCTTGATGTCATGTACCTGTGACAATAAAAATGATTAATTAGTTAACTGCCTATATCCTGTTCATACAACATCTAAGCATGAGTAATTGATTATATTCGAGGCTAAATAATCGCGTCTATACTTCTTCGTCATTGAAATCAATATATTTGAATAATAACCTCACCTTAATTATATCTGGTGGCTTTGGCGATTCCTCGGGTCTGTCATCTGTATCATGGTCATTATTCTTCTTAGTTGTGATCAAAGAGAGCGGCGCATCAGGAGTTTCAGGCCTGTCATCAGGATGTATGTCACCTCCATCATCTTCCAAGCCCGAACCTCCATTGGATAAATTATCTTCAGACATCACCGACATCGGGTATCTTCCCGGACTGCCTGATAGGATAGGACTCTTCATTGAATTATGATCTTGAGAACCATAAGTATCACTGCCAGCCATCAATGAACCGTTTGTAGGACTATGACTCCTGCTATTAAACCCATTCACCCCGAGATGACAGCTCAGTCCGCCGATATTCCGAAGCTCAGCGCGTTTCTGCGCAGCACGCGCGTTCTTGAACCAGTAAACTACGTTGTTGACATCGAGGGGCTTGCGTCCTCGCCTCGATTCTAAGTTATTGAGCTCTCGGACATACTGTTGTATTTGCTGTCTGCTTGGGTGTTGATTCTCAGAAAACCAACGCTGTAGTTTGGGCAATTCCAATTCAGGATCAAAACTTGTCCGCATTCTAGTCTTTTGAGTAGGATATTGACTCTGGACAGTCTGTAACGCTGGATGTAAGTGGTCCGGTATTGTGTTCAGGGTAGGCGAACGTGTTTTGGGACCAGGGGATGGGTATCGGCGAGGGCTGAATGGCGGGGGTCGCGGGGACACTTGAGCACTCCACCAGGATTCAAATTTCCGACGCATTTCTTCAGAAGGCTCATGTAAGTTATGCGGCCCTGGAGTGCGGTCCTGGCCGCGACAGATCTGAGCTAATGTTATCTGTAACAAGGAGAAACACTTTAAAAGGAAGGTCACCAAACATAACTCGAACAGTAAATAAAACAACAAGATACCGCAAACAATTTTAGACGATTTTAAAGAGGTCAGTCTAACCAGCAACAGATACAGAGATAATTGTTTGAATAAACACGCAGCATTGTTTCACAGAACATCGCCATTAGATTATGAAAATATTAGGTCGGCTGTTAATGCATGTGTCATGCGCGCGCGGCCGCTTCTGACGCGTTCGGCGTGAGGTGTTTACTCGCTGGTTAGTGCGCATCACTCCGCGCGCCGACGAAACTTCAATCATGGTCTGCTCTAAAACAATGAGCGGGAAGGGCGTCTCAACAATTAGCATCCACCCACTACGCCCTCAGCTAGCGCCGCGCACCGCGAACTAAGTGCTCCTGCATCGTTACCGCGCTAAACAAAGCACCCAAACGCCTCGAGCCGATCCAACGCCGCTGTTTGAGCATCAAATCAACCGTGTGACTGGAATGATTCCAATGCGATGTTTAAATTTCACAACTATTTGTCTAACGCGATAACAGGAGTGCATGTTTAGAGAGGTATCCCAACTAACATTTAGGTGATAAGAATAAGTGCTACATGAGCTATATAAGAGAATTTAAAGAACCTAAGGTCCTATAAAGGCTCTAACATTTGGTGATATAGCGCGTTTTAACTTTCTTATAACCCTGATTTGGGCCCACGATTTTAGAGCTTAAAGTGACTTAATAGTTATTGAGTAGTGATAAATGAGTGACAATAAAGAGCTACAATAGTGCTATTGAGGCAGTGCTTACCACATTAAGTGTATTATAAGCTATACAAAGGTTACAACTGTAAGCTAAAGTATTAATATAGTTATGAAATCCACCCTAATAACATTTTTAGTAACATATTAGTGCTTCCTCGACATTATTCATCCCCGATACAGTGATACTTTAGTATTTGAAAGTGACTTTATGTTTATGAGGTAAGTCAATTAATGTATTTTAGATTACTGCAATGGTGTTATAATTATTAAAACTCACTGCCATGGTAAGTTTTCTGTAACAGTATGTGTATGTTTTCATCTCAATTTTGAAACGCCTTAGAAATAAACTGCATTTGATGATAATATGTAGAAAAAAAATACTGCCTCAGTTATTTTTTCATTTCAATTATGATGAATAATAGTTCCTGGTACAGTCTATAGATATTTTAATGGAAAACTAACAATAATATAATAAATAAGTGGGGCAATAATGGGTAGAAAATGTTTTTTCTTTTAAATTTTTTATAGGTTAACTATTTATTTAATGGCGACAATTCTAAATTACTTAAGGATGCTGATAACTCTTTTATCCCTAACTTAGTGCTTAAAGAACGATTGTTAGGACTTATATGCCACTTGCAGTTCTACAAGATGGTTCTGAAAGTGAAAAGAAAACAATTTTATAGGTTCAGTTTGCATAATGGTTCTATGTGAACCTGTAAGCTGAACATTTTTAGGGTTCTCTTATTGTTTGAAAAAAACCTTTACATACCACGTACTTGACTGAATAAATCAATGAATTCAATATTCTATTATTTATAATAATTATGAAAACAAAAGCTTTTGTATTTTGTAAACTAACTTATAGAAGCTTAACTTGTATGTATTTTTACATTATTAAAAAATAAATCTGTTGTTTCAGTAACTATTCCCATATCTTAGTGGTGGTGATGTTAAAGTACCTACCTACTCGACACCGCGCCCAGTTCCAGTCACACACAAGATTCGCCAACATATTTCGGCCTTGCTGTAAATAAAAATCTCGCTTGTTCACCGTGACAAGTTCGTAATACATAGGGAGATCTTAATTGTGATGGATAATGTATGGATAATGTTGAATAGTTATCGTTTATCAGTAGATATATCATGTTTATTGTGCCGTAAATAATTCTAGAAGATTTTTTATTTTGTTTAGATTTTGGAAGACATTTTTATTTTTCTATTGAGATTGTTATTTTTTTTTTACTTTAACATTGAACTACTAGAAAAGAACTACTTTAAAGTTAAATGTTTAAATTTTTCTAGTTAAATGTGAAAGTTATATAATAGAGAATTTTAGAACTACTATAGTTTTTATAACCTGAATTAGTTCAGTAGACAAAATTTAACGAACATGGTGGTTGCTGAGTCTTGCTCATTGAAAAATATTTGAGAGATTTATTGTACGGTTGCTTGTACGGTTGCTTGTATGATTCTGTTGGTCCTTTCATATCTGTAATGTAATGACAGTTGCGCGTATAGCCCTCGCCAAACTTCTTGGCCACCCTGAAGTTGGTTTACTGGATGCGCGAGGCACGAAACGGTGCTGTTTTTGTATGAGATTTACTACTGCGCAGCCATTGTAGCCAACTTCAGGGCGGCCAAAAAGTTTGGCGAGAACTATACTGTGCCGGGTCGCAGATGTGAAAGGGCTTATAACCGAATATGGTACAAATGATCATGCAAAAAGGGCTCAGTACAATTAGAAATGTTGAGGAATTATGCTCAAGCTTTGACTAATTATGTTATTTCCTTTGTAATACTACTAATACTAAATATATTTTGAATAAAACCAATTTTTTTTAAATAATAATATGTTTTATTTTTACACTGTATGTAAAAGAGGTAAGAAAATCACTGTTGTTAATACAAAATAATTTGCATTTTACGTCTTTAGGATATATATAATTTCTTTCGACGATAATATGCCTGTTGTACGGAACCCTGTTGTATATTTGTTGCTAGCGCTTGATACATATCGGTACCAAGGTCACTGGGATTGTAATTGTATCTTATATTGATATGAGGACGGTTCCGTGGTATCACATCATAGTCTATTGTAGGACTTTGATTTACGAAACACTGTTTCTCCACTACAAATAATTCTTCTCTTGTCACAATGTCATCCTTTTTTTTCTTGAATTAATGAAATTTCATTGTGGTAGTTTTGCGATGATCCAATTTTATTCTTGAATTCTTTGGAAGCTTTTCTCTTAACTCCATTGGTTCTTTTTTTAACTTTCCATGGTTGCATGGTAGAAACATAAATATTACCGAATAAACCCGTTGCACAGCGTAAACTTATATTGTAATAAAACCTAATTTTTGAGTTTAGGTTATATTAAGATGCATTTAGGTGATATAAAATTCTATAACTCAACGTAAAGTGATAATTAAGAGTAATAATGTTTGCATATATTGTTTATGGCCGTATAGAAGTATTTTTAAAACCACTGTATTACCTAAGGTTGACCGAGTAACCCCATTATACAATCATTAATGGTTTAAAGGTGGTTTCCGATTCTTGCAGCATCCAGCTCTATAAGATTTATAATTCACACTATTATGATACTAATAGCTTTCTTGCTAACTCTTCGGGTTCGATTGAACTCGTTAGGTGGTGCAAAGTATTTTCTAACTCTCTTTAAGGACTTCAGCTGTTAGTAAGTGTTAGCAGACACCTTACAATTACTTATAGTGTTTTACGCTGCTTAAAGCTATTACAGTAAGCCTTAAGGTGTTACGAAGCATCTAGTTAACTCTGTTTAAAGACATGAGCCGTTAGTAAGTGTTAGTAGACACCTTATAATTGCTTACAGTTTCTTACGCTTCTTATAGTTAAAAGAGTGAGCTATATAATGGTTCCCACCAACTCTATGCTACCGCCTTAAGTAATACAATTTTTCTTTGTAACTGTTATTCCTCTTGAAGGTTTAATTATTTATCCTTAACACCATAGTAGAATCGAATGTTATTATCGGAGCTCTTATATAACATTTATAAAACTATAAGAGCTAAAAAAGGTTGCCCTTAGCGCCAAAATGTTTGTTGGGATTAATCGCACGGCAAGTAGTCAATCATAAAGAACTTGTCAGATTATAGCTCCGTCGCGCAGTTTACCCAGCTTGACAGTTATGCAAGTGAGATCTGCTCGTATCGCTAGATTACATAGAACAATGCCGGTGATTACGTCGTCAAGCGAGTTGTCAGACGCAGGCTGCTCCGCAGTGTTGCTAAATCAGACGTTAAATTAACTGTAAGTATTACACATCGAGATTGTGCCTATAAATCATGTCAGAGGTATTAGCGCCGCGCTCGAGTGATACGTTAATCCGCTTCTTTGTTTTATATTTTTAAATAGTGAGGCCATATTTGCTTTCAGATATTGTCTGTTTCAGCTTCATGGAAGATTTACGAGAGCTGGCGCCTGCGCGTGATAACTCGCGTCACGTGTAATCCGCCTAAGTACGTAATTCGGTGTGTGATTGCGAACATTTCTTGATATACTCGTAGTTAAAAGGACAACTTTGAACACAATAGGCTTAGTGTTATCTTATATTATTTTCGTTGTGTGTACATACGCTACTTACGCGCGCTTGAAGGAGTGATTAAATTGTAACCCGTTGCAAAGAACCTTGAAATTTCAAAGAGATGCCGAAATTAAGTAAGAAAGTAGTCTTAAAGAAGATTTATGGTTTAAAATTGATCCTCCATCGAGGTGGCACTCGGGAAACCCCTTCAATAAAATATTCGCGGAGCGTCCAAAAGTTTGCTCCGAGTTAAGATCGAAGTGGCGCAAATTGGCGTGAGATAAATTACCATAATTTCATAGAGCCGAGTTCATCTGGCGTTTAGCTAACAACTTCAAGTTCGACGTGTTTGATTATCTTGTCCGCTCCGAATTCCTTTGCTTCATTTGCGCGAACTTTGACTCGACTTTACAACTTCCATTTGTTTCTAGCTGTTTAATAGACTGTTGAATCTTCATTTGCTATCTTCAGGATATTACAAAACATTGAAAATGGTTTTACTAAACTATGCCACTACACGATGTCACTGCAAACTCCAAATTGAAACATCCGTGAGCCGGTTATGGTTGGGGGCGCGCATGGAGCGCTAACCTCGCGTTTAATAAGATTATAAAGCATTATTTTATGGTATTAATAAGATCAAAAGCGTTCGTACATCTAAAACTCCTTTTAACCCTCTTTTGGTGTGGCTCAAGTTGGAAGACGAGGGCAACCCCCCGCCCTAACCCGTTCGCTACAAGGTGGATATTTAGAAAATATAATAAGGCCTTGCGAGGCGCGGATGAGACGAAGATTCAATTAAATTTATTATGTATGGAGATCTTGCGTATGAGACAGGTGCTCATCGTGTCGACAAATTGTTCTCTATCACGAGTAAGAGCTTTAAATCTCTTTGGAACTTACTGAGTTGCTGAAATGTGTTGATGTTCTCAAAATAATCTTGTCTGAATTTTTGTATTGACATGGTTTTTGAATAGAGCTAGACTATTAATGTTCTCACTGCTGAAACACAGGCCTCCTCTCTGTGAGAGGGAACGGACCGTAATCCACCACGCGGGCCCAGTGCGGGTTGTTGGATGTCACATGTCTTCGAATTTTAGGTTCTAGGTCATGCCGGTTTCCTCACGACTTTAATTCTAAAATATAGAATATACCTCGAGTTTTGCTTTTTTTTAAATATAATGGCATGGTAAAACAAAAGAGAATAATTCTAAACCAACGCTGAAAAAACTAATGTAGTCTAGAAAAGTTAAAAGAAAGAAAACTAGATATGACAAAAACAAAGTAGTGATACTCAACAGAAACATGATAAACTAAATTGAATCAACAAATAAACAATAACACGTAAACTCGGGCAGTAAACATATTTGAAGCTTTCCTTCAAAAATATTAACACTCATATACAAAACATGACATGAAAATGTCTATAAACCCACTCATTGTAAGATCTCGAGCCGCGAACATGAAAACAAATACTTCCTAATTCTTCCCCCGAACGATGATCCCTATTAGCAGGGTCTTAGCAGTCACCTCGCAATTATAAAGACCAAATTGTAGAACGCGCGCCTACTTAACGAAGAGTTTTGATAATCTGTCTTCCATCTTGAGTCCTCGTTAATTTTCGTCGATATCGAGTGATTCGAGAGAGAGAGTGCCAGTATTTTTGTGTGATTCGGCAAATGAAATGAAAGCTATTTTTCTAGATGTTGCCTGTGCTGACAATGACATTAAAACCCCTAGTTTTAATGTCATTGTTTGTTATGTAAGACTTTTCTTTGTGTTTGTGCTTTCTTGATGGTATGATCAGTTAGTCAGAACTTGACCCATGGTAGATATAAACAAAGGTCAAGACTAATTAGGCAGTAAAAAAAAAAGAACTTGTAACTTTACCTGCACCTTAAATTATTTCAGACCACGTGGTGCTAACTAACGTGAAATAAAATGGCAGTTCGTAAACGAGGCATGCATTATTTTTGTAAGGGAAAGGAAATTGATTGTCTATTGCTTAAAATGATCGCCCCTTGACACTAAATAATGATGATCTTGCTAAATATTCCCACCTCAATATTACTTTGATTAAAAATTCCAGAGTTTCGTATCGGTAATTATACATTATAATTATACATATTTGAACGTCTTCACCTCGTTATTTAAAAAAACTCCTAATAAAACCGCCCACAATAACAAAATCGCGATACTCAAGCAAATTAGCACTCGATCTTTAATTAAATCGTTAACACAAACAATACCTACTAGGATAAATGTTTTCGATTGAAAGCGCGCCTTACAAAGCGGGCTTAAAATATGGAAAACAATGAGTTTCCACGTTAATAAGGGGGTAACTGGGGGCAAAGGAGTAAAGGTTTAGTTCAGGGTATTGTTCAGAGGTAAATCGAGGACATGGCGTTCGGTTGTGAATGTTGGTTTAGCTCGCCGTACCGTGTAGTCATTGTCACCCATCGGGATGATGTTAACGCCCCAATCGGTTGATGTAATTTGATTTGGCAGATGTTGTCGGAAGCTTTGCCGAGTGTACGTGCGGTTCGGAGATTATGACGACTGTCTGTGGTTTAATTCTTTTATTATGACTGGGTGTTGTATTTGTAAAAAAGGGGGTTTCTTTTTTGTTTTTTGATACTTATAGTGATGCACAGTTTATAAACTTCTTTGTTTTGTTTATGGTAAGTACGACTTTAAATTCGAGTAATTTCATAAAAAAAAAACAAAAAACCCGACTGCTTGAAAAGCGACCTAAAAAGACGTAATCAAGGAGAAAATCATGCTGTGCATGGAGGATACATATTCGCGAGCTGGCTGACCAAAACCAGATGTATCCTCCGACTACACAGCATGATTTTCTCCTTGTTTACGTCTTTTTAGTTCGCTTTTCAAGCAGTCGAGTTTTTTGTTTTTTTTAATTAACTTTTTTGATTTATAATTTTTTACCTTTTTTTTTCAAGTTAGGTACTTTTAAACGTATAAGTATTATATATATTTGAAATCACCTCTTAAACCCCTTTATTTTGATACCGAACACGATGGAAGAGAATAAAAATTTGGGCCCCCACAATATGGCGCCCAAAAGCCGCCATTTTCCTATTTTCCAATTTTTATAGCCAGTGACACTCGCAGGGTTTAGACGAATCCATTGACGTAAGAACGATCAAATTCGGCTAACGCGTTTGGTCTCTAGAACGCCACATAGGAACATACATAGACTGATAAACACATTACCCTCCTCCTGGCAGTAAAAATGAAAAAAAAAAGTTATTAAAGAAGATCTAAGTTCATGATGCATTTTCTTAAAAACTACTTGTTTTTTTTCCTTTTTAGTACGAACCTACTATAATTTGCATCTCTGCTGGTTAGATCTATATACTGTACAAATTTCAATGTGAAAATTTGAAGTGTGTTGTCATTCCACATTCCGCCTATTTAACCTCATTTTATCTAAGCCTCATTGTGAGAATTTTACAGTAGCACTTATGTGATATTTTATAACAAAGACTTACCTCATCTAAAGGGCATCCAGTAGACATAAGCAAAGGCCTGCTTTGCACCAGCAGGAGTCTCAACAGTTTGTCCTTGATGTCCTGCAGCGGTGTTGGCCGTGGCCTCAGCAGCTGGATCCTCAGGGTAGCTACAGTCGTCAGCTCCCCCAGGACCTCGCCGACAGTGGCCAGAGGACCATCGGAGATCCTCTCGAATGGTAGCGGCTTCCAATTGTTTATCACAACTGAACCTGGTGACAAAGAAATTAAACGGTTTAGATAGATTTAGGGAAAAAGTATATCTGTATTTTTCGTGTAAACAGAAATAAAAACAAAATAGAAAAAGATAAACACCAACAAAAGCATACATAATGTTGTTTAGGCGAAATAAAACGGGTACCAATAAAAATTACATTCGATCATAATGAATTAAGAAACACAAACAAAACAGAAAAAAAAAACAGAATAATTCTAAAAGATCAATAATATATCACGAATACATTAACAAAAATCAAAATAATAATAATCAAAATACCATTTCTTGTTTGTTCTAAATGTTGTTGAATACCAATCACTTTGACTGTACATTTCAAGTATTTATCCTTTAATAATTATAATTATCTTCAACAAAGGATACATGGGCACAGTAAATCACAATGATACAAATAATTCTTTTACGTGAGCTCCTTCAGTTATAGGAGACCAAAATATGCAATTATAGGACTGGGTCTAGGTTTATCTTATTAGATGATAATACACAAAATAAAGAGAATTAGGACCTTCCGAGACGTGAGCATTCATTGATGCATACTGAGAAATTAAAATTAATTATTTCACATTCAAGTCGAGTCATAAAAAGTCATAGAAAATACATGCTTCATTACTTCACATTAATCTATCTATATATATAAAATGCTTTGTCCTGAATGACTGACTGACGGATCAACGCACAGCCCAAACCGTTGAACGTAGAGACCTGAAACTTGAAAGGTGTATTCTTTGTATGATGTAGGCATCCGATAAGAATGGAGCCATGGAGAGTAAATTCTACCCCTAAGGGGGTTAAAAAGGGGGGCAAAGTTTGTATGAAATATCTAATTCCTTCGGCTAATATTTTTGAAACTTGGCACAAATAGTAATCTAAGTACATGATAAAGATTGACATTATTAGTTTTTTGAAACTACCCTCTCAAGTCTATTTAGGGGGTTTTGAAATTTGTATGGCAGAATCTTATTTCATGGGTAACTAAACTTGAAACATTACACAAATACTAAAATAAATAAATAATAAAGTTTGTTATTATTAGTTTTTCGAAACTACCACCAAAAGACGATTTAGGGGGTGTTCAAGTTTTTTTGAAAAATCTTATTATTAGGTTAATAAACTTGAAACTTGGCATAAATACCCAACTAAGTAAGCAACAAAAGGTTGCAATTATTAGTTTTTCAAAAATACCCCCAAGAGTCGATTTTTTTTTTTGAAGAATCTTTCTTCTTAGGTTAATAAACTTGAAACTTGACACAAATATCAACCTAAGTAAACAATAAAGGTTGTCATTATAAGTTTTTCGAACCTACCCCCAAAATTCGATTTAGGGAGTGTTAAAGTTTTTTTAAAGAATCTTATTTATACGAGTATATAAAAGCGAAAGGTCACTCATTCACCCATCACGAAATATCGAAAACTGCTTGACGTATAAAGATGAAATTTGGCAGGGAGGTAGTTTATAGTTAGTAGACGTCCGCTAAGAACGGACTTTGCGACAGGGCCGGATTTAGGGGGTCTAAGGGCTCTCGCAAGTTTGTATGAATGCCTTTCATTTTTTGAGCTACTAATTTAAATTTTGGCAGGGAGGTAGTTTATAGTTAGTAGATTTCCGCTATGAATGGATTTTGCGACAGGACCGGATTTAGGGGATCTAAGGGCTCTCGCAAGTTAGTATGAAAGTCCTTCATTATTTGACCTACTAACGTAAAATTTGGCAGGGATTTAGTTAGATAGTAGTCGTCCACTAAGAACGAATTTTGCGACAGGGCCGGCTTTAGGGGGTCTAAGGGCTGGTTACCTATCATAACTTCGAAAATAATTTGACCGAATTTCATTTCACCTAAAACTTTTCAACTATTATCGTTTCGTTTTTTTTTACTTCATCGAAGTCACGTCTGCCACTGTCTCAGTCAAAAAAATCGAATTGATAATAGGTCAACTATTATCAATTCGATTTTTTTCGTTACTCCGACGTATCACTTGGTTGAAAAACTTTTTACCGAAGTTACACTTAGCCGAAATAACATTTGTTCGAAATATTTATTTAAACGCATATCAAAATAGTAAGTGAGAGATAAACTGTGGGCTAAAACAAATGTTTAAAACAGCGATATGAAAATACCTCCGTCGACATATTTTTTTTAAAGTCGCTGTTTTAAACATTTGTATTCGCTCACTGTTTCTCTCACACTTAGTATTTTGATATGCGTTTAAAAATAAATATTTCGAACAAATGTTATTTCGGCTAAGTGTAACTTCGGTAAAAAGTTTTTCGACCAAGTGAAACGTCGGAGTAACGAAAAAAATCTAATTAATAACAGGTCAACTGAGACAGTGGCAGACGTGACTTCGATCAAGTAAAAAAAAACGAAACGATAATAGTTGAAAAGTTTAAGGTGAAATGAAATTCGGTCAAATGTTTTTCGAACTTATGATAGGTAACCTATAGATAGTAGTCGTCCACTAAGAACGAATTTTGCGACAGTACCGGCTTTAGGGGGTCTAAGGGCTATCGCAAGTTAGTATGAAAGTCCTTAATTTTTTGAGCTACTAACTTAAAATATGGGCACAGATGTAGTTTATAGATATAAGACGTCCACTAAGAACGGATTTTGCGACAGAGCCGGATTTAGGGGGTCTGAGGGCTCTCGCAAGTTTATATGAAAATCCATATTTTTTTGAACTACAAACTTAAAAGGCAGTGAGGTAGTTTATAGTTAGTAGACGACGCTCAGAACGGATTTTGCAACAGGGCCGGATTTATGGGGTCTCTCGCAAGTTTATATGAAAGTCCTTAATTTTTTGAGTAACTAACTTAAAATTTGGCAGGGTGGTAGATTATAGTTAGTAGACGTCTGCTAAGAACGGATTTTTCGACAGGGTCGGACTTCGGGGGTCTAAGGGCTTGCGCAAGTTTATATGAAAGTGCTTCATTATTTGAACCATAATCTTGAAATTTGGCATGGAGGTAGTACATAGTTAGTAAACGTCCGCATTTTGCGACAGGGCCGGATTAAGGCGGTTTAAGGGCTCTCGCATGTTTGTATGAAAGTCCGGATGTCTTTTTGTTCTACTGTCCTGAAATTTAGCAAGTCTAGAGTTTATGAGTAGGAGACATAAGCTAAGAAATAATTTTGTGATACTCTATTTTTTTTTCTAATTCGTGCTTTAAAAAATGATGCTTAGTGTGATAGGCATTTTCTGTAGACGGAAATATAAAAATAATTTGCGTTAAACATCATTAAACTTTATATCTTCTTAACCACGCGGACGAAGTCGCGGGCAACAGCTAGTCATTAATAAAGTAGTACCTTTGGCAGAAGCAGCCAATTCATGAGGGTAACCGAGCCGCATCATGGCGGCAGGCACTAGCTCGTGGAAGGCAGTGGCAGCCGGGATAATGACGTAGCTGTCAGTCTCCACCACAGCCCGGCGTCGCCATGCACCTTCTTCCAGCGAGGCTACTGCCTCCACCACGCAATGGACAGGCAGGGTTTTTCCTAGAACAAAAGAGAGGATTGGTTAAAATATGTAGATATAGCAGTCAAAAAGTAATATGTTGGGTTACATAATGGCTAACCGATTTGAAAGACAGAGCCGTTGTGTATTACGTTATTGCGGATTGTCATTGCGATACGTTCAATAATAAAGAGATTCACGTTTAGCAGCATTGTATAGTACATAGACACCAAGTTCGTTTGTATAATTATCTATTTTTTTAATTAGTACCTAGATGGTTTCCCCCATGCGTGAGAGTACCCCGGTACCAGTATCTAATGTCAATAATAAGTATTATATAGTTATTTATTAAAACACTTTTTATTTACCCAACTAACATAAAAATATAATTACAAACGTAATCTTCTTGAACGTCTACCGAACTGCCACAAAAAACGAACTTGATGGAAAAATCTTTTCCAAGACGTGGTTCCTCTGAAAAATCAGCTACTTAGTACCTCTTGGACGTCGAAACGTTGTCGCTAAGAAGGCGTCTTAATTATTTAGCAACTTTTCAAGCGAGAAAGCAATGCTTTTGACTTGCTCGCGGGCGCGGCAAAAAACCTACTGAAATGTTAAAATAATAATTAATCCTGGAAGGAAAGGCCGACGAGCGCCCAGCACTTTGTGCCGTTGCTTTGTTGCGATATTAAATAGTTTTTGCTGCTTCGATGCGCTTTTTTATAGCCGTTTAATAGCTTGCGCGTTTTAATGGAAATCTGTCGCTTTTCTTTTTTATGGAACATTTTTCGTTGGAAGAAAATTTGTTGAAAGGGTGTAGTGAATTCACAATTATATGCTATTAATTTTCATACACTCACAGGTAAACAATCCCAAAACATTACCCATATTCAATATTATTACGGTGAACTCTGATTTACAGTATCAGTTGAAAACAATAGACGTCTTTGGGCGCGCAGTTATTGAATTTACATAATACTATTCCGGGATTCGGTTCACAAAACATAGTGGGTAGTTACATTGAAATTATAAATTTCGCGCCACTATAATCTTTTAATAACAGGGTGGAGGTGCGTTAAGCTGTGTTAGCCTTTGGGTTATGTACTTTTGAATAGGAGTTTCAGTTTTGGTAATCGCTGGAAGTAAGTTTCGATAGTTTTCGTTCGGAAGTTCTTTGGGTTTTGCGATAGGAAGGGGTTATGTGCTTAGTAATTATGATACCCTAAGGATTATTGAAATTTTATAGAAGTGCAATTCAAAAACACAACAGATTTTTTTCTTGAAATAACTGTATTTCGATTTGAAAAAGAACGGGTGGATTTTTGTAATAAAATTGTATGTTATTAGTAATTTTCAAATAAAAATATACGTAGGAATAACTCCGATTTAGTCCTGCAAACTACATCCTCATCCTACCCATATTCTTCTTTTTAGGGTTCCGAACCCAAAGGGTAAAAACGGGACACTATTACTGAGACTCCGCGGTCCGTCTGTCTGTCTGTCTGTCTGTCACCAGGCTGTATCTCGTGAACCGTGATAGCTAGACAAATTTGAAATTTTCACAGATGACGTATTTCTATTGCCGCTATAACAACAAATACTAAAAACAGAATAAAATAAATATTTAAGTGGGGCTCCCATGCAACAAACATGAAACGTTTTTTTGCGATAATGGTACGGAACCCTTCGTGCGCGAGTCCAACTCGCACTTGGCCGGTTTTTTAATATTAAAGATTTTCCTCTAAAATTATCAGCAACATTGTTCAGCCAACCCTAATACTTCGGAAGGTAGTTGCAGGTTAGCACCTAGGCAGCGAGTTAATACCAGCTTGGATTAGTGAGGTTTAGTTGTGGCCCGTCCGCCGGCCGAGACGGTCCTTTGGTCAGTTTAAGCCCTTGTTTTATACACGAGGAATTGAATATTAATTAAATGCGATAGGTGGGACCATATTTACCTTGTTCATCGGGTATGATGGTAATTTAGGGATTTTGTTGTATATGAAGAAGGATATTCTAATATCGATGAAAGGGTTTTATATTTTTATTAATACTAAGAATGGTCCTTAAATACCTAATCTAAATTAGCACACATATACCCTGATCTTTTGACTTACAGCTACTGTTACTTAAGGTATGTGTTGAAATTTCAATTCTTTATTAAAGAAAACTGCGGAAACAAGGACCAAACCACTTTCATCCCACAAATAAAATCAGTTAAAAGTATTTTCACCAAATACTAATGACTTCTGACGTCATAAGCGTGTACCGCAAAACCCGCACACGTGTTATCTCGAATCCAGCATAAAATTAAATCGAATTAGCAACTCGGCAGTTGACGCATTGCCGCAAAAAAAGTAATACTCTTTCATTTCGCCTGACGTCACACGGCAATTCATAATTTGACTGTCTCTTTTGAAGTTACGGACTCTAGGAAAATGCATCACTAGAATATTACAGGTTTTTCCCCGAATTACTTTGTTTTCCTTTCCCGCTAATATTTCCAGTATGGAATGGATCATGATCACCCAGTAATTTATATGGGACAAGGACAGAATGATGATGATAATATTTTCATTAAGTGATAGTAGTTGGTACGGAACATTAAAAGAGACTATAATATTTTAGACTTCATAATCACAATTAAAACGTTCCTAGAAAGTTATCCAACCTTACATTAATCTTAGCACAATAAGTAGGTACAAATTAGTGCAAGTTAAGACATACAACCTTCATTAACTCCCTACATAAAATAGCAATTAGATAGACAGACGAACAAAGCGCTCTTCCTTACATTGAGCTAAGAAACACTAGACTTTGTCACGGGTATCCAACTAGCTACCAATTGGCTACTGATTAAGAGAATAAGAATGGGTACCTAGATGTTCAATTGTTTTATTTTTCTTATCGAAGCAGTGTCTTAAGCCGTGTACGCACGAACGAACAAAAACATAGTGAACACGAACATCGTACACTTTGTTCGCACGTGCGTACCACTAACGTTCATCAAACACTGTGTTCGTCAAAAATGTTCGTGGAGATCTAATTTGGTTGTTATGTGCGGACGGTGTTCGGAAAAACTTGATGCAACATTAACAACAACATTGTATTTTCACTGTCGACCACTTGCCTGTTGCAAGTTGAATCCAAGGTTATTGAGGGTTGAGCGCGAACACAAGTATAGCCCTCGCCAAACTTCTTGGCCGCCCTGAAGTTGGTTTACCGGATGCGCGAGGCACGAAACGGTGCTGTTTTTGTATAAGATTTTCTACTGCGCAGCCATTGTAGCCAACTTCAGGGCGGCCAAGAAGTTTAGCGAGAACTATAGAACTGTGTTCGCCAGGTGTTCGTGTTCGCTTTGCTAAATTACGTCCACACGTACTTACGAACCGAATGTTCCGTGATCAATGTTCGCGTTCACCACGTTTTGTTCGTTCGTGCGTAAACGGCTTTAGGTTTGTGTCAAAGTTAGAGATTATTTGTGTCGCAACAAAAGTATACATGAAATGCTGTAAAGTATTTCGGTAAATTTTACTTGCTAGATGTAACTCAAGAATTTAACTGACTTATAACGTCACTTTGTCAGTATAAAGCGTAGCACACCGTGACGTCACACGGTGTTTCAACGCACTGTGTCGTCGTATTTTTTTGTTTACGTGGCAAATGAAAAAATACGTGTCCATTATTTTTAGGAGAATATCAACTGACGGACTAAAAATATGTTTTGTCAACTACCCTATTCAGGCAAAAATAAACGAGTGTTAGTCAACAGAATTACTGGTTTGTAAGATATAAGAATCGATATAAGTACGTGTAATCCGATTCCGTTGTTTTTCAGGCGGATATAATGTTGCTAATTAGAATATCGTGCGTTATAGGAATCTGCTTATTCTAATGCAAACATGACTATTGTTTTCAAGTGTTTTTCAGTGGAAAACCACTTTGATTATCCAATTTACATTGACTTACAAAATGTTAGCTACAGATACATATAGACAAAACACAAAGATGTGTCTAAAACTTACATTTTAATATTAACATACTAAGGCCCACTTGCACGGAAATCTAACACGGAGTAAGTAGCTAACAAGAGGTTAAATTGATAATATTGTATGACAAACTGTCAATTTAACCTCGTGTAACCAACTAATTCTGAGTTAAGTTTTTCTTCCAAGTGGACCTTACGAATAAATGACCAACAGTAAATATCTGCACAACCATTTGTCAGCATGTTTGGAACGATTTCCAGTTAAACCAGAAGCAGTAGAATAGGTACTAATACTTTAATTGCCTTCATCTTCACCATTATTACTTCCCATTTCTACCTCATCATCATCATCATCATCATTTCAGCCGAAAGACGTCCACAGTTGGACATAGGCCTCCCCCAGGCGTCGCCACATTGACCGATCCCGTGCGTCTCGCATCCAGCGCCTTCCCGCAACCTTAACCAGGTCATAGGTCCACCCAGTGGGAGGCCTTCCAACGCATCGTCTTCCGGTTCACGGTCGCCATTACAGAACTTTACGGCCCCATCGGCCATCCGTTCTGCGAGCAATGTGCCCTTCCCTATTTTTCTAATTTCTACCTCAATTTTATAAAACCAAACAATCTTAATTCAAAATTTTCATTTCTATAACAACACATAATTGTTGTAGACTTTCAGCCACGCTACATAATACGCGCTACAAAGCTAAGCCGAGCGAAGACCACTTGAAAAGAGTTCGGTGCACAAGACCGGGATGTCGGCTTGTGTAAGTACTGAATTAAAACTTTGTACTAACAGGAATTAGCGAGGTTGTGTAGTGTAGTCTAGCCTTAATAACACTACTGAGGAATTATTGGGGAAACATGGGCAGTGCGTGATCTTCTTTTGTTTTTATTTTTTGGTAAAAATAAACATGTTTATTTTTGCTGAGTTAATTTATTTTACGTTAATGATATTTATTGTAGTTAACTAAAATAACTTTTAATTTTAAAAGCTCGCTAGGAGTTTATGGATCTTAAATATTTTAACTAGCTTCTGCCAGCGGCTTCGCCCGCGTCATTGTAAATAATTATCCCGAGGGAACATATTCCCGGGATAATAAGTATCCTATGTGCTATTTCAGAGTATAATCTATCTCTATGCCAAATTAAATCCAGATCCGTTCAGTAGTTTTTGCGTCAAAGAGTAACAAACATTCAAACACACACTCGCAAACTTTCGCCTTTTTAATATTAGTGTGAAAATATCACACATAATAAAGATTATCGCATCGTGATTTATGTCTACCTACACAATAGCATGGTATAACAAGATTAAATGATTAATAAATAAAATTAAAGGTAACATTTTAAAGAGCACCCACCATAGTTCGCACTAAAAATGACACAATATTTTTTCAGGAAAACGCCGTTATGTTCCCTATACGTTTTCAATACACTCCTAAACAAATCCCGTTCCGCAAATCCATCTAATGGTGCATGACGTCACTGTCACCTAACTGTACGCACCTGTCTGAATGGATGTAAGGGCTTAAACAGATATGTACTGAATCAAATTCAACGCCTTTTGAGAACGCGCACCCCTAACTTGATAACATGGATGTAGAGTGACTAGATTAGGTACGACTTACGAGAGCGCAGTGTGTGGGGAATTTTGAGCGTGGTTTTAACGTCATTCGTTGTAAGCGATAAGGATGATACTGGATTCCCCACAGCTAATTTAAATGCTTTATTTATTACAATAAGATAATAATTAACCTAAATATGTAATTATGATTCATTTTCATTTTTTAAGCCTTTAACAAGTTTAATCTTCTTTCAATTAGCTATTGCTGTACTAACATTAACATCGTTATCTAACACCGTATTTTTAATCTCATGTCAAAATAAACTCCTCCAACTGAAAAACCCCGATCAAGTAAGTTTAGTTTTTCCTTAATTACCCGGATTTAACAAAAAAACCTTAAAAATAATACGTCACTGCCGTTAGGTGATATGATAACGGTGCAGTAGTTTCTTATCAATCTAAGTCTTGTCTCAAGAATCAGAAGATATTTAGTTTAGTTGGTAAGGTTTGTTGTTACGAGTTGATTCGCAATATATATTAGTCATAAATTGTCTAGTCTAGAAAATAATATTATATGCATACGACTGTGTTTAAAACAAATAAACTATTTATATTATGTTCCAACTATCTGTTTTATTCGTCTTAAACAAATAGAAGTGGTTCCCTCAATTTTAGCCTTAATCACCTTATCGTCTTACACCTCACAGATTTGTTTCGCTACAAAATATTTTACTGGCTCATCTAGTACGTTACAAGAGTCACAAAGCATTAACAATGAACCGTGAGCGACGCGTGTACTTACTGCGGAGTTAGCATAAGTATTCGCTAAAAGTCTCATCCAGACCCCGCTGAGAACAGGGGCTTAATTGACTCGCCTCGTGTGGATAGCACGCCTTATGTATGTTGTTGAATGTTGGTGTAAAGATTTGTCTTAGAATTTTTTTACTTATTTTCGAACTATTTTGTTTTCGATGTTTCTATTTCTTTATACAAATCTCCTCAAAATGTTTTGCATATTTCCTCATTCACTTAAGAAAACTTAAAAAAAAAAAACTGATAAAATAAAACACAAGAGTGCACCTTTTTTAACCATCTAAATACACTGTCATCAATTACTGACTTGTTAAATTTTTACCCTCGATATTAAAATCAGAATGTATAAGTAGCAAAACAAACACGACGGTATCAATTTAGGGGCTTAAAACGTGATTTTTCGAGTGACATTGGTACAGAAAATATGTACCATTTGATTACAAACACATCCCTACACAATTCTATATGACACCAGCTAATTATAGGCCACTATTGGATTTGCGTGTTGATCGAAGGCCCTTTCGTGAGCGATGATCTATTTAGGTACGATAAGTCTGGCGTGCCGGATGCTGAAACCTAGCAAATACTGTGTCATGCCATCATCGAGTAGGCTTTGTCTGAGCGATATTTACAACGTAATTATATGTTCTGTTATGGGGGAAAGCACGAATGTTTTATTATTGTAGTGTTATTGAAAAGGATATGCTGTGATAAGCAATGAATCATATTCATAAATAATGTTATTTAAAATAAAATCTTTAATTCGGTCAAGTAAAATCCATATGGGTTAGTAAACGAGAAAATTTATAGCTATGTTAGTGCACTTATTATCCTAAATATCTAGAAACAGTAACGAGCAACATCCCTTAATAACGGAGAGTCTTACTTCCTCGATTTGAGGTTGTATAATAGACAAACCTGAAACACTGGTTATTTGTGCTGCGTCACTTTTTTTTTATTTCACACAAAATTGACACATCTACATTATTTAATTCCAAACCAAATCTACCCTCACAATCTAAATTGAATTCAGCATCCACAGTAACTCAAAAATGAAGTTTAGCAGTTTAATTTAGAGCAGGACAGGATGTAGACTAACACCTACGGTCGTCTGCTAATCCCTTTACAGTGGCCCCTAAACTTTCACCTGACCACGGGCAGACGGTCTAATGCCCGTCTAAACAATGCAGATACATCTACCTGTACTGAGAAGAGAATTGGGAAGATATTGACTGCAATATGTTAACAGATATACAAGGAGCACCGGAAACTTGAGTTCATATTTGTTTAAAGTGCTTATAAGCCCATTGGAAATGCATTTAATAGACAAGTCCCAAAAAATAATTTTTTGCCATATGAAGTTGTCATCAGATGATCAAAATTTGTGAAGGAAATATGTTTTTTTTTGAGTTTTAATTATTACTTTCTTAGAGAAAATTGTTCTTTACATGGGTAGAACATGCGTCTACATCGTTTTGGATATGAATGTGCCGGATTGGAGGAAACAGTTTATGAAAAACGATACAAATTATGGTAATTAGAGATAGCAGCAGCACGAAGAGAATGCAAATAACTAGTCAGCAAAAACATTGAACAAAAGAGAAGGATACAATTAGCACTTAGAAAATGGTAAATAGAGATATCCTTTCTGATAAAGATGGAGGTTTAATCACAGAGAAAAATGCAAATCCAATGCCAACAAACATTGATTACAAGGTGGTTATAAAATTAACGGAGAAAAACAAGTATTAAGTTTAAAAAAGTTGTTGAACCGAAAGATACTAAATGTCATATCACTTGTCAAAACATATCTTAGGAGCCCAAACACGATGGTGCTATCTTGTCTGGTTGAGGAGTTGCTATGATGACCACCTCCGGCTCCATAATTAGACTAGCTCCATAGTAGTATATTTTTTCAATGTTTCCAAAGTTACATAAAGTACGCCAAGTTCCAGCTTAATCGCATCCCAGGAACTGCTTGAAAAATGGATAACTAGTTGCCGGACACAAACAAAAGCAAGGTAAAAAATTAAAGAAGAGAAAAAAAAAGTTGCATCAACCGAAGGCCAAAACAAATTTTATCGAAGACTTATTTTAAGGGATTTAGAGGTTAAGTTTCCTTATATCTTTCTACACACTGTCTATCATCCAACTTTCCTGTCGCAGGTCTGCTGGAAGAAATTTCTATTGAAATAAGCAGTATCTTTGTGTTCTTCTATCTGTATTCTTTCTTTTCTCTGTTAAGTATTTTGTGTGTTCATAAATAAATAAATAAATATTTTAATACTTCTAGTACACAAACCCGTTAAAATCTTGACGACAAAACAAATCCGTGCAAGTACTTAGGTCTTAGGTAGTACTTGCATCAGTTCTTAAGTAAGTTAAGCCTAGCATGGTATCAACTGACCGTCCAGTCTGTGTAGGTAACATGACCTAGGTCTCAGACTAGGGCTTAGGTCTAAGCCCTGCAACCTTTATTATACTCTACTTTAATACTAAGATTAAAGTTTACTACAAGTTCCGGTTAACTGTAGCGTAGGTCTTATGTTTAGTTAAATTTAGTTAACTACGAGAAGATACAATTACAGCAATTGCACAACAATATTAAGCCCCAGCAAAACTTTTGAATTTATTTATCGGAGAAAATAAATAAACATGTCTTTTATTTTTTTGGGAATATCCCACCGCACTATTCCCAAACCACTGCTACTCCTGAAAACCAGAATCAACAGTGGCGACCACCAGAAAAGCGCCGAGGCAATGAAGCTCGACGAAGTCCCGGAGAATTAATTTAACTGTCTTGGAACCCGCAACAAATTTAATTAGAAAATAATAACGGAGGAGTAGGAAAAAATGTAAATTTCCACTTCCCTCCATATCAAGCAGGAGACAGAACAAACAAGGCCAATAGGCACGAAGGGTCGTTTACAACTGGGATAAGCCTAGTTGCCTAACTTGAAATAAATTATAGGTATTGAACTGTATGTTTCTGCTTACCACGGCTTTTATACCTTGATAAAATATAGAGATTTAATTATTATATACTAGCGACCCGCCTCGGTTTCACTCGTGACAAATTATACATAAAAGCCTTCCTCGTTTTTCACTATTTTTATTGGTGATAACCGCATAAAAATCCGTTCAATAGTTTTTGAGTTTATCGCGTACAAAGGCGGCGGGGGACTTTATTTTGTAATATGTACGACATAGTGATTTGTTTAACATTAATTTACTTACTAACTAGCTTCTGCCAGCGGCTTCGCCCGCGTGATTGTCGAAAAGTATCCC
This sequence comes from Anorthoa munda, assembly GCA_945859665.1. NCBI lineage: Eukaryota > Metazoa > Arthropoda > Insecta > Lepidoptera > Noctuidae > Anorthoa > Anorthoa munda. Next base: position 10,037,528 of record OX243900.1, on the reverse strand, counting down.
GAGGGAACATATTCCCGAGATAAAAAGTGAACCCCTATGTGCTATTCCTGACTATAATCTATCTCAGTGCCAAATTTCATCCAGATCCGTTCAGCCGTTTGAGCGTAAAGAAGTAACAAACATACACACTCACAGACTTTCGCCTTTATAATATTAGTGTGATTGAATAAACTTTCGGAATAAATTCTCTAAATGATGAAAACCACATCAAAATCCGAGAAGAATAAAGCGGCCCAAAGACAGATACAAAAAGCGATTTAATTTTATAACATGTTTAAATAAAAACAAGTAACTAGGAGTAACTACACACAATACAATAAAATAACTGTTATTTCTTACTTTCCCATAGTAAACTTATTCACGATCAACATCAGAATTCAGCCAAGTTAATCAAGTTGTTTTGTAATTCAAGACAGAGCGCGTACAATCGAACAAGCCGACAATGGCGAAGATAAGGCTAACAACTGGTGGAGCCGCCACACCTGTCATGTTTGATGTTTGTTGCTTTAATTAAGAAACCCATCCCCCAATGCATCCCTTCGGATCGACCCTATGTTTGACACCATTTTACTAATTCATTGCTGTTTTTAGGGCACTATGGTTAGTCTTGAATTCTGAAGAAAAGTGTTTCTTTAAATTCTAACAACTGGTGGAAGCACCACACCTGTCATGTTTCATGTTTGTTGCTTTAATTGGGAAACTTATCCCCTATTCTACCCCTCGGATGGAACCTATGTTTGATGACGCCATTTTACCAATTCATTGATTGTTTTTGGGCAATATGTTTAGTCTTGACGAAGAGTTTTTCTTTAAACATTTTGCAAATTGCAAGTAATGTTTCTTGTCAAAGCGGATTTTGATTCAAGGCCATAAAGATAAATAAGCATCAAATATTATCATAAATCATAATGTGTCAAATTATTGTGAAATTATTAAGTTCTGATTATCTTGATGTATCTAATTGTTATCTGATAGGTTATGTAACAATATTATGTATACTTAAACATAATTATGCAAAACCACAAACACACATCTTGTCAAACAAAACGCATGAATTCAATAAGAGCGATACGAATTAACGAACCTGCGAGGGTAATTAATTCAATCGCGTGTTATAAGGGCGTCGCCGAACGAAACGTCATCATTATCTTAGCCGTCGTTGCGGCAACGTTGCTCGCACTGAATGAGTGTCGTGTGTCTCCCAAGCCTTTGTCCCTCCCCTCGTCAATCGGTAACACATTTACCCACTTACGACTGGGTGAAAACTTGCAAAACGAACACCATTGTTAAGAACGCTACAGACACAATAACCTGTCGCTGCGGCGCGCTTATCGACTGCGCGTCAAAGAAGTTCAAAAGCTCGGTTTAGACGTTCGCTATCGCGGCGTCGTTTGTCAGTTTACGCCGGGAGCTATGATTGTCTCTGCGTTACAAATGGCCTTTTTGAGGGCGACGTTCGTTACCGTTTTAATTGACACCGCGAAAATATCTGAGCGCCGAGACATTCTCGTATCGCGCCGTCGCGTGTGTGAAGACGCGCCGGCGTTCGACTTTGATTTGTCTTTGTTCTGTACTGAGTTCAAATAATATTCATTCATATATCAACTACCTACACATAACTTCGTCATTTTCACAAAGACTACTTGAAATTATCTCAACATCTCAATAAAATATTTACCTCCGAAAAAAGTAGTTTCGTAGAGCCGCTACGCCACTCGACAGACTTATTTCCCTACGCGCTACTTTAACACGTAGAATTTAACAACGTCTACGGCTTTACGTAACAATGTGCGTTTGAGTATTAATCTCATTTGTGTAATAAAATCTGTGCCTTAGCCGAGCCGATGGCAAGGCGTGATCCGGCCGTGAAATGCTTGCCTCCGACGATAATCCTGTTAGGTTAAGAAGGTAGAATACATATTACGTGCTTTGCTACGCCTTAAGGATTAAAACGACGTGTACGCATAACTCGATACGTATTGTTAGGGAAGACGTACCCTCGTTATATCGATTTTCCATCGGCAGTATCATAATAATGTAGCTACTGTGACGATGAACTCGTCTACGAATTTATAGGTATTCATTTAGCGGGGACTAGCACAGCCGGGCTTAAGCGATTACGCCACGGCAAAGATGCAACGTAGATTTACAGCAAAGCTTGCCATGACAAGGTGGTCATCGCAAGCCCCCAGATCTTTATGCCGGACAATGAAGACAAAGGACATTTAAATTATTCAGTCAGAGTAAAAGCGACCTTAATGCTGGGAGCGTAAATAGCGTTTGTAAATATTTGAGTTTGCGCGTCAATTTTGCGTTAAGACGAATAGTTTGCATGAGAGAGGAATCGGAGAGCGTCTGGGAGCTAAAGCTACCCTCGGGCAGTAGGGGGCCGTCCATAAATAATTAATCTGCAGCGATGTGCGTCCGACGGTTAACTAAATCCTGTGGTGGTTTAGGAAACTGGCCGTCGGGGATACCTCAAGAACTGAACATTGTTTCTTGTTCAATCCTATTGTCAGATAGACTAGATGTTTGCTTTAATCCCTATATTTGGGTGTACATAAAACAGTAGAATGACCGGTACGGCTTGAAATTATATCTTAGCGAAATCTGTAGGCGAAATCTAGACAAACAGTACCGATCTAATACAGAAAGTACACATCCTTACCAACAAAATATTAAAACAAGCGCAACGTAGGTACCGTATAAGTACAATATGATATATTTTTTGATAGCTCTACAGTTTTATTTGTAATTCTTAAAAAAACATTTTCTCTACTAAGTTGAACAAATGATTAATTTACCAAACATCACATGAAAACAATATTTTTCCATTTTCATACAGGTTTTTGTTCACATAAAATACATTTTCTCTTTTTTTACCATATATTGTTCCACTGCTGGATAAAATTTTTGCCATAGCGTGGGGTATGTTACATTTTCCAAGCAATCCCTCTCTCTTAAGCACCTCTAATTTTCATATTTTTCAATATTTTAATTAGTCTGTCAGTATATAGCTACGTATTCGTTTGTCTAAGGAAGCCCCACCGGCGAGCAACAAGCGGCGTCTTGCGGCTCTACGATGGGCGTGGATTAGGCCCGCTTTGCACGTAAGACAAGACACCGACCTATACAAGTTCACGTTATCTATAATTGTTTAGGTACTCGTCTGTTTTGATTTTTTGTAGAAAAATTAGTTTTCTTTTAATGATTTAAAACTGCTGACATTAGCTGTCACCATTTTCAAGAATCGGGCTAGTTTAAAAGGAGTTTTATTAATCATCACTTACCATAAAAATGCGCGGAAATGTGCGGAAGCTGGTAAGCTGAACCAAGATTAATTGTCAATTTTTATATCCGAAAATAAATCCATGTTCCTAGATTTTAATGAGCAACAGAACACTAATAAAATAGGGAAAAAAATATCTGTTGAGGAGATTGAATTCCAAAAAACAAAGATTAATGACTCTGTCTGTGACTCTCAATAATGCTTTAAAACCTTTACCTATCGTAAAAAAATACCATACCATATACCATATTTTCCATTTAATATATAATTTTTAAGTTTTTTTCTATATAAAATTCAAGATAGAAGACAATCGTACGAATAGACTGAATTAAAAGTAACTAGCATGTTTGTATAAATAAAGCCTCAACTCCTACACCACAATATCAACACTTTTATACCAAAAAAGAACAAAGAAAGTACTTATTCTGTCCGAATATCTGGATACTAATAACCTCACTTTGGAGTGACTATAATATCCAATCGCAGTCAGTGCCACAACGCTAAACCCACGCAGCTGACGCAGCCGATAGCAAACCATTAAAAAAGAAAGTGAAACATAAAATATCATGAAACACAATATTGTAACATGAAACGAATAATAATGAAACAATATAATAATTAAATAATTATGTTAAGTAATTGTCCAATAATAAATTCATATAATACGTAATTTAATTATGTGATATTTTATTGATTATATTGCAATATATTTTAGCACACCCTGCCATGGTAGGATATTGTCTAAAGAACTTTTACTTAAAAAAAGTTAATTCAAAAAATCGCCCAAAAGCCGCCATTTTTCTATTTTCCAATTTTAATGTAGCCAGTGACACTCGCAAGGTTAAGACGAATCGATTAACGTAAGAATCATGAAAATCGGCAAACCTGTTTGGTCTCTGGAACGCTACATAGGAACAAACATGCATACATAGACTGATAAACACATTGCCCTCCTTGGGCAGTCGGGTAAAAAGACCACCTGAACTACCAATATTTCGCAAATAAATGATTTAATTTGATGTGTATATCCTGAGTCCATTAAACGGTCCTGAAACCCCATCAAAAACACAACGCACAAGTTTTAAGCTTAATTTAATTTGAATAGCGAGCAAAAAGTTAGGTTATAAAACTAATCGAGCCTGTTTCAAACTCACTTGTCTAACACTCTGCGCAGGGATATTGGATTATGTGCCGTATTCTGTCTAACCTTCCGTTAGGAGCATTTGCATGCTTGTATCTAGGTACAATATTTTATTCTTGTTAGAAAAAGTTAGTAACGAATTTGTTAGAAAAGTGTATTTTTTCATTGGGGCATAGTACCTTTAATTTCATTGCAAGTACCAACAATACACACGTACTCATCATCATCATCAAGATGATGAAACAAACACACGATATATTGTTAGTAACCAACAATCATAAATACAAACAACAAAAATTATACAAAATATTTTTGAGTATCACATTATATTTTTTTGTCATTAAAATAAGTATAGAATACAGACACCACTGTATTCTAAACTTATTTTAATGGATAATTAGAAAACCTTCTGAATTAACGTTAATTGTGAATTAAGTTAATTAAGTTAGATTTATTTCTGTGTGAAATACGTTTGTATATAATTACTAGCTGACCCGGCAAACTTTGTTTTGCCATAAAAACACCAAACATTCATCTACACTATCCTACCTACCCTACCCTATCTATCTTACCTATCCTACCCTATCTATCTTACCTACCCTACCCTATTCTACTCTACCTACCCTACCCTACCTACCCTACCTTACCTACCCTACCCTACCTACCCTACCCTACCTACCCTACCCTACCCTACCTACCCTACCTACCCTACCTACCCTACCTACCCTACCTACCCTACCTACCCTACCTACCCTACCCTACCTACCCTACCCTACCTTAGCCTACCTACCCTACCCTGCCCTACCTACCCTACCCTACCTACCCTACCCTAACCTACCTACCCTACCCTACCCTACCTACCCTACCCTACCCTACCTACCCTACCCTACCTACCCTACGTACCCTACATTACCTACCCTACCCTACCTACATACCTACCCTACCTACCCTACCTACCCTACCTACCCTACCCTACCTACATACCTACCCCACCTATGTAGGTAAGGTACCAATTTTTTTTTCATAAGGTCCTTCTCCTAGCAATAAGAAACACAACAAAAAAAGAATAAGCGAAATCGGTCCAGCCGTTCACGCGTGATGCCGTGACCAAGGGCAATAGGAATTCATTTTTATATATATAGATAGATAACTTCTTTCTAAAACCCCGTAGCAAGCTTAAAAATTACCCAACATCAAACAAAGCCTCAATCAAAACCCTCATGAAAGCGAACCACAAAATATTATCTAAAATACGCCATTCACAATAACACAGTTCGCGAACATATTCCGGCTAAACAATAATAAACACATTATCATCATTTAAATATATTAATCGGTTAAAACCGTATTAACTGGGTCTAATGCGTCCATTCTCCAATCAATGGCTATGGAAACAGCGACCAAATAATCGCCACGCAGTTAATGAAAGCATTTGAAAAGTTAAAAGCCTGTTCAGGCCGAGGCCAGGCCACAGACTAATTAACGTCGTGCAGTAATACCAACAGTGTGAACGCGGACTTAGCGGCATTATCGCCTAAATTGTACTAATGTTCCGTTGTGGGCATAAATGGTCATTATGATTTGAGACGCAAATTGGTTATATTGGCATATGTTTAAACTGTGAAGCCATTATAGTGTCATGTTGCGAAACCTTTTATGAATACTAAAATTGTCGCAAACTACAAAAAGAAAAAAAAAAATTTTTTACAAAAATATACTACCGACTTAAAAAAAAAACATTACAAAGTGAAAAATAACTTTCAATTTAGCAGTGTATGTCTTTAGTAGGTACCACTTTTTTCGTTATGGACACCCAAAAATAAAGTTATTTTTAACTTTGTAGTGTTTTTATCCGGAAGTCGGTAGTATTTTTATGTAAAAAGATTATTTCTTTTTTTTCTTTTTAGTTGTACCTAATAGGCAAGTTATTTAGTAAGGTACCTATGATGCCAGAATAGATTACCCGAATATCATGAAACTTGATCATAACCGGTGAAATGAGAGTGTACCAAGGTGAACTGTAGACATCTGCATACCCCTTTAGAGCGTACTGGCGTGATGTTTTGTTTTGAAATGCTATAAACAATAAACGAACATGCGATTGCAGCAATCCCGAGAGATTTAGCCGTCATTTATTGAAGAGTTCTGTTGTATATCTCCGATATTCTTCATCAGATCTTTTCCGACGGCGAAATCGGTGAAAATACACAAAAAAAATCTTATTTAGAACCTCCTCCTTTTTGAAAAGTCAGTTAAAAACTAAAGTATGTCAGACGAGGCTTTGTTACGTAAAAGTAACAATATATTTCTTAACGATAAACAACCTCCTACGCACACGCAAAGCCTTCGTCGATCCGCCTACAACAAGTTCAAAACATGAATGAACGATCAAAAAATTCAGTTGAACTACAATATTACAGTTACGAATATACTCGTCGTAGACCCTAGCGTAGCACTGCGTAGCAAATTGCTACGAAACCGTTCGAAAAACAACTACAAAGTTCGAAAATATAAGTGTGCTGTAACTACATTCGTTGTTCATTTATGTTCAAAACTGTTAAATGACTTCCCTAATCAGCAATAGAAACACGTTATTAAAGTTAGACAATTTAAAACAGTCAGTCAAAAGATGGGATTACTGAAATTGTACCCGCAGTAGGCTTTGAAACGAATCGCACTATTTGAGCGCGCAGACTGACTCGATTTAGTAATTAATTTTACCGCGCGAAGTGCACTAAATGCACTAGAAACTATAATCCTCATTAAAATGGGAAATAGTCGACTATTCACTTTGCCATCAAATATAATTTTGGCTTCTAAACGTGAAATATAATTATGTATTTTGGCAAATCCGTTGCGCACCGTGAACACGTGAATGTATCTGTTTAATATTATCATCTTTTCAACGGTACATTTGTATAATGATTTATGCAAATATCGTCAAAGTACATTAGAATCGGTAACGGGCAACCGTAACTTAAATTCTATTCACTGTAAACAAAGCGAAATTGCATCAATAATTCAATAACAGAGTTTTCAGTACGAGTAAGTAGTGCACTTTGCGAACGACGATCCACGAGAACAAAATAATATGAGGCGATCATTTTCATTTGCTTCCCGACCGCTCAATTTTTCGCATAACGCACCACCCAATGAAAACACAAATTAATCTGCTCATTTTTTGCACACAATTTTATATCATTGAGTCCAAATATCTGAATGCGTTGCATTTCGCGCTCCATAATCCCGTGTCAGGGAGATAGTTATGGATTACTTTTGTCTCGATTGAATCATTTCATCATAATAAAAATATATTATTAATTTGTTATTATGTCGGCGTGCGCGTGGAGGTAATCCCCAAAAGGTCCGCGCTCGCTTTGTTTACGCGTGCTTTTATGTGAGTTCATTGAAGGTGCGCCGTGAAATCCGAAATCAATATAGGAGAGTATAGAACAAGAGTGCGGGCGAGGCCTGTGTCGACGCGATATCCAACACGGGTTCGGATTAAGCGACGTCAAATCCGGGATTAAGCGGGGCCGGGATAAAACGGAAGCCGGGATCGGCTCGAGCTCGGGTCAGCGGGATTTCGCCGGGCAATAAAAGTGTCTGCAGCCGATTTAGACTGAGCCCGCTGGCAATTCGGCGCGGCTACCAATTGCTAGGTAATTTCGGCGTGCGAGCGCGATCTGTCCGCACAAAGCCGTTCTAATGCCCGCCAATGGGATTAGCCGAGTGTCGTGCGGCCTTTACAATTTATTGGACGGAATCAGACATCTGAATTAAGACATAGTTCCTTGATGTGTCTCGATGAGATAGAACACACCAGGGAGAATTAAATCTATTATTTGTTTGGCACAAAAGATGAAAACGGATGTGAAACAGTATGATATGCGTTGAAATATTAATCAGGTCTCGGTATTCAAACGCGCGCACTAGACTAATCAAAGTTTTTTTCAAAACTAAATCCCACTCGTTTGCAATGGCCGTCGCTCGTCTATTATAGGGGCCCCTCGGTAATCCGGATTGGAGATTCATTAGGGTGTGATTATACTCTATTGAAATCTGGCTTAAGCGGGCAGCGGGCACGGCCGGATCGGATCGCGGACCGCGGAGCGAGCGGGAGCCGAACCGTCCATACAATGATAGCGCTCATATGAATGATGCGGAATTCATCTACTTTAAGTAGGTTTAATATTGACTGCGATTTAATATTGATTTATTGAATGAAATGGATGGCTACCTACTGTAGAGACTAGACAATATAATGAGCACTACTTTTACCGAGATTATGACCCGTTTTAGTTCTTTAGTTAACTAGCGGTCCGAAGCTTACTGACATCCTCACACAAATAGACCAGCAAAAGTGGAGTTGGACCGGCCACATAATGCGCGACAAACGTGGGAAATGGAGCAAGGCTGCTACCCAAGAGATGGAAAAAGAAGCCGTGGAAGACAGTGTCTGAGATGGGAGGATGAAATTAAAAGGACCGCTGGTCCAAGGTGGAGACGAGTTGCTCAAGACAGACCCCACTGGAAACTGTTAGAGGAGGCCTATGCCAAGAGGCACACTGAAATCAGAGACATTTTATAAATAACGAAGTTTTTGCTGTTTTTTTAGCTGTATTCTCTGGTTTTTGAATAAAAGGCTATTTATTATTTAATTATTTAACTAGCGGTCCGTTTTTGGTGACCAATTCTTATTGTTCTACGATGCCATAGAGAATGTAGTGCTATTATTACCTACCAATAAAGACGTCATAGAATCATCCTCAGTCCAACGTCACGTACAGGAAGTTTTTTTCTACGCCTAGCCTAGACCGCAAGCCGGCCAACATTTCCAAGTAACGCTATTATAAAACTGATTCATGCAAGGAGCACATAATCCTGGTCTACTTTATGACGTCAGGCCTTTGTTACCTGGTTCCAAACTACCATTATGATAATCGTAACCTTAATACAGAAGTCATGAAGGCTATCAGACAAACCGACAGGAACTTACGCGAAGACATTATGATGAATCACCGTATTTGTGTTATTACATTACGCTAATCAATTGATATTCTTGACGTGCTAAAGGAAACTCACGGTAGCATAAAGGCACCTTGGGGCATTAACGTTATTGGATAAGACCAAGTACGTCAACATCAAAAGATACGGTAAACAAAACCGTACGAAATACATTTGCCGGATGAAAATATTGTTCGTAATTACTGTGATATTTCATGTTATTTTCTTTGATAGGATATGTTAGGAAATGTTTGGTAAAATTGCTGGGGTAGTGTAAGGAAACTCTATGCGATGTGCTAAAGTCGTGTCGGTTTTTGCGGACTAGTTCGACGGTAAGTTAAGTCGTAACGGGAGGAGTGCCGCTTCGCGTTCAGTGTGCAACAGCCCTAAGGAAATGTGACGATTTCAAAATTAGAACATTTCGAATTTATTTGAATTGTGATTATTTGTCTTTTGCAAGCACGAAAACTATTTATCTTAGTTATTACGTGCCTAATCCATTACTTTTTATCAAAACACTTATCTTTGTTTTAACTATTTTATTGGTGTCATTTTAAAATTAAAGATGAGTTTGATACAATGTAGATCTCTAATTTCTTGTGTAATTCGATGTAAATATGTCGTCATTCACTTTCACTTAAGTGTCAACATATTACAAGATTTAGCGATAATTTTAATACGCTATTACGTAAAACGAGTCAATTAAAACAGCTTAATTTGAAAGAGGTTTACGTAGGCATTTTATAATAAAAAAATATCTGACATGATTTGAAACAGTTATCTCTCTAAGTAACTCGAAAACATATACAAAAACGTGTTAAAAATTATTTCTCAAAAACTTGACCCGTTTTAAAAATCTGTGACCCGTTTTTTTATCCGTAACCTCGCTTTATCTTCACTTTATCCGGTCAATACCATCTGGCTGCAGATAGTAAGATGTCGTAGGTCATAATAAAATGGAAATGTTACAAAAACTCCACTTAATCGCACTAGGGGCTTATCTGTTTTGTACGCGTCCACGCGGGATAATTCCGGGACCGACTTTATCCTTGAATAAAATATTTATTTCCAACAAAACAAGCTCACGTACGGATCAACATTGCTGCTTTCCGATATTATTAAAAACATAATCCAAATAAATAATTAAAAGTTTTTAAGGGGTATCAAATTATACCTATTTATTTGGTCTATTTCTTTTCTATTATTTTTTTTATCTTGCGGCTTTTTTTTATTTTAGGTATGAAGATAAAAAACCTTTTTATTTTAACCTACCCACTACCTGACTGTGTGACAACAAAGACAAGGTTATGTTTTTAAATTAAAATTATGATCCGATTTTACGTTATCTAACAAAGAATAACCGTTTTAGAAACTACTTAAACTTTTATTAGATACGTATTTTTATCGTAGCGTTGACAAACGGTCTTGATAAGACTGTGGTGTGGAGTTGCTTAGAAACATAAGTTCGTCAAAATAACGGTGGATTATAAATAGGCATTACTCATCATCATTTCAGCCGAAAGACGTCCACTGTTGGACATAGGCCTACCCCAAGTGTCGCCACCTCGATCAGTCCCGTACGTCTCGCATCCAGAGGATCCCCGCAGCCTTGACCAGGTCATAGGTTTTACTACACAAAACTAAACTCAACTCGAAACAGCAGCAGGGTGTGCATATGAAGCTGTTCTGATCTGAGATCCACCTCCTGTCTTACCCTCTGCGCTACCTCCAACGAAGCCGTGGAAGTGGCAAAGTTTCATGCCAAATTATTGGGCCAAACTGTTATTTATTTTATTTATTTGGTTACCCTCGCACTGGAACGCCTAGCAGCAATTACACCAATGGAGCACAAACTTACAAATACTGACTATAAGTCCAGGTTTCCTCACGATGTTTCCTTCACCGTTGTTAGCGATGTCCAAGATAAACTTGGAAAGTACATATGAATTGAAAAAGTCACATTGGTACTTGCCCGGATTAGAACCCACGACCTCAAGCACGAGAGGCGAGGTCTTAGCCATGGCCCAGTGTCAGTGGCCACGACATATATTTATGTTATGCCAGCAACACGAAGAAGAAGACTACCCAAAAACAACAGATTGGTATAATCCCGATACCAATCGTTAAGGCTCATATATTCCCCAATATTATATAATTTTGTAATGTAATACGCGGTACTGGCCGTGCGCCCGCTCGGAGCCAGAATATCTATATTGAACCTCCTTTTTGCCAGTTTTGTTTGCAAAATATTCTTTGATTTAAATATGCTATTTCAGTCATGAAGAAATTCTAGCCATAATTTTTTCTGAGTAAAAATATGTTTAAACATCCACGTCGTTTTGCAGTATCCAAAAGAAGCGAAAAATATCGTGATGTCAATAATTTTTTTGAAGCAAAACTATTAGTTAGGCGAAAAAACATGTTTTACAAATAATGTACATTAATCAATTATTTTATGTTCAAACATTTTCACCTAGCCGTTACTAAGGACACAGATAATATAATACTAGCATACAGATACCTCATCCCATACAAAGAAACCGTGCCGACGTAACTAGTGTTTTTCGACTGCTTATTCTGGCAATTTTTTGTACATCGAACGCATTCGGTTCTGTTTCACGGTGATAGATAGATGGTGTTAGCAGCGACTTGCAAGTAAAAGGGTTTACTAGGTTCGTGAATATTTTTTTCTTTAAATACAGTGAAGGTTTGTTTTCTAGTATTTATTTGCACGTTTTTACAGTATTTTTTGCACAAAAATGTGTTAAAATGCAAACTTTAACAATCGAGTGGAATGCCTCAGAAATTTAAAACTGCGCCATCTATTGTGGTGTTCATTCCACATGTTTTAGTTTACTTACGTTTTATAATATATTTTACAAATTTCATCACCGTTACTTTTGAAATTGTATCATCTCACGTTTTCCATTTTTTATGTATGCTTTACATTGGTATAAACCTGAAAATCATAAGATTTGTTGATTCATCCAAAACTATTATATTATTTTTAACTCTTGACATTTTTACCTGACATGACATTGTCATTATTTTATTTTCTTAAACCATAGACATAAGATACCATTCTCTATAGCTTATTAAGCTCGTTGTACATTATATTTTCATTATAAGGGCAGCGGCAGACTGCGCCTCTGTAAACCGTTTTTATTCGTTCACGATTTCTTAATTGATATTCAAATTTAAAATTTAGAAGACATATCGGAACGAAGAAAAACGGGTGTCACTTTTTTAGTCTTGAATCTGGACTGAACGCTGGAAGTCCGTTTTTCTGTTTAATACTATGAAGTATACGATTGTATCTAAAAATTCTCTTTAAAACTATTATATATAAGGCCTGTGAATCTACCAAATCTGTGAAATGCAATAAATATTATTTATTGAGTGTGGAACTTAAATGTGAGCATTTTTACTGGTTCTTTAACTTCTACGGTCACCGCTTCATACCTAAAGAGCTTGATTGATCAGCATATTAAGCCACAACCCGACCGCCACACTCCTAGCTGCCTGTTCCTGCACCAGTGCTACTGCTTCCTGCCTGTTAGCCTGACAATTAGTTCAGCTGCCTTGACCTCTAAAACTATCTGTGAGCCTACCTATCTGATTGCCTGCTCATCTGCCTACCTCGGGCATTCCAAGCCTTCCTGCCCGTCCAGCTGCCTAGCTGTGAGATAGCTACCCACGACGTCCTGCAGCCTACTCTACAGCCTACCTCGGGCATTCCAAGCCTTCTTGCCCGTCCAGCTGCCTAGCTGTATGATAGCTGCCCACGTCGTACGAAGCCGGACCTTCCTAGCTGCCCACGTCGTGCGAAGCCGGCCCATAGTTTTATACTCAATATCCTTTTAATTAATTTTAATTTATAGTTACTTTTATTAACGTGGCTTACGTATAGTTCATCTAACTATACGTAACGCTATACTATTGGCATCAATTTTAAATGATCCGTCTAATAATCTTTGAAATTTGAATTAAGATCCCAAGATTCCATAATTTTGTACTTAGGAGAGTTGATTAAACAAGAACATACAATTTTTGTGATGAATTCCAGAAAATGATAATTTTACACACATTCAATAACAGATCGAGGTGCATATCGCGCCATCTAGTGAGATTTATTTGAACCAAATTTTCTTTCTTAGCAATGAGACCCCGTGCTAAGGACAAGGAGTATGATTTAGAAAGTAACCGTTTTACAGCAGTGAAGCGGTGGCAGGCCCTTAAGTACCTACAATTCTTAAAACTGTAATTATAAAATAAATAATTTTACTTAATGCACTTTTATCCCACACATTCCGCGAATAAATATTATTTTCTCATTGCAAACGGTAAGCCGAGCAAATAATCCAGTTTTCAAAGAATACCCCACTTAAAAGATTTAATGTTAATCGATTGTGACCCATACGGCCGTGAAGACACGGTCTTGCATATTAATTGGGATAATCCGGTTGAATTAAAAAAAAACGGCAGTGGATTGTCAGAGGGAATGAATCCGATTGGTTATCTAATACGATATCAGCTATAATTGGTTTGCGTTTTCTGGTTCACTCTTCTAAAGGTCTTTTTTACCCGACTGCAAAGAATAGGTTATGTTTTTCGCGCGTGTCTTGTGTGTTTACCAAAAGGAAGGGTTTTTATAGGTGACTACAAAAATAGGTATATATTTTTGTAGTCACCTATAAAAACCCTTAAAAAAATGTATTCAAAAAATTTTTTTTAAATATATTCAAGTCATTCGAAAAAAAGTTGTTATCTAAAAAGTTGTAAATAAAAACAGTATCAAAAAACTAGACTGCTTAACAGAACTACAAATATGAAAACAAGAAGAAAATCCTGCTGTGCAGTTGGAGGATATTTATATTTTGGTCAGCCACCTCGCGAATATGTTTCCCCCGACTACACATCATGATTTTCTTCTTGTTTTTTTTTTCGTTCGCTTAAACAGTCGGATTTTTATATTTTATTAACTGTTTTTATTAACTATTGCACACTCTTTACTGTAAATAAACCAACTAAATAAGGAACAAGAGAAAGCGCTTTAAAAAAAATATATAAAGTCACTTACGACATTTTGCACAGCACACTAAAATCTTAGAGCAATAAAAAGTGACGTAACAAACGAAACATTGAATGTAGAAACATTCGACAACTTTACAACCCCTACGGTAGGTCGCGGTTTCGTCCTACGAGGTTCATTGACTACCGAAGAACCCCCTAATAAAACCTCCTCATAGAATATCAAACCCTACCCACACACGATTAGAACACAATTTGCAATAACGACCCAATCCTTGTAGCTTTCTACTGCAAGCAGAAGATAAGCCGACGGATTAGTTCAGCGGAACGGAGAAAAAGAATAAAAAAGTATAAACTTCAGCCCTGATTGCGTTCAATTCTTTTTAATGTATGGGGTTTGACAACCCTGCCGCATATATCCCTAGGTAAACATGAATAAAGAATGAGTGTTAAAAGATTAAAACGAATCCTGTTGCCTTTGTATAGAATTATTGGGCTTGTGACAAAAAATTAAAAAATAAATACCCGACTATGCAGTTGTATACCAACAAGTAAAATTTCAAAAACTCGTGACACATTTTTATTTCATGCTACACTTAGATAAAGTACCTATAGATTTCGACATGGCGTGGCCGCACATGAGACAGCAATAGTTAGTTCTGGTGTTATAACAAGAACAAGAACACTATAACCCACCATCGCACTGACACGTATTATCTGTAAATAACCCAATTCCTTGTCTCAATAAACACATAATACCACGAAATTACAGAAAATCAAACAAAACCGAGTTTGTTTGTCAAACCTGCCATTGTATTAGAGTTTGACAAACAACAGAAACCGGCCATGGTGACAAAGACAAAAAATAATCTTTTTTCCTTGTTATTTACATGGAGCTGCCAATTAGCCATCTCGCTCTATCAATCAAGCTCATTTTAAGGCTTAATCTATAGGTGCTTTATCTAAGATGCTACATAATTTGTCTAGTAGTAGACACGCTTCGATCGACAATCTATTGAACACGTAATTATAACACGTTATCTTGCGAAAACACCCCGATTCAAACAGTAAAACGCCCATAACTTTAGAACGGGATTTTTATCAAACATAGCTAAGAACACTGTTGATAAAGTCACATTTCAAACTAAATAACAAAATCAATATCGGTTCAGCCGTTTAGGAGCTATGATTCCACAGACGGATACACACGTCAAACTTATAAAACCCCACTTTTCGTCAAGATTATAAAAAAATAGAACTGAAAACGCAAATTACGTCGGATAAGAATAACTTAGTTGGTGCAAATCCTGAGATATTCCTATTAAAAAATTAATATGATAAGGCACAGCCACAAGACCTTGGTCCACGTACACACACAAACAACTGTCACCTGTCTCGTGTAGGCTGTATTGTAAATAAAAAGTGATTGTAAAAGGGACCGGGGCGAGAAAATCCTGAAAAAGGCCCGCACGTGGCAATCCCGGATACTGGGATTTCAGCTATCCCGCTTTACCGTAATCCCGCGCCCCGGGAAAACATACAAATATGTGTGGGTTTATTTGCTTTTGTATGTACACGTGCCGTTAACAAATAAAGAATTGTGATGTATTATTTTCAGGCTAATAAAGGCCACCTGCGCTATTTCGGAGAAAGTGGATATCAATTTTTTAACACGTTTTTATTAGCTTGGTATGTATGTATCTATGTATCAATGTTACGGAATCTTAGAACGTGATTTTCACCCCCTTCAAAACGTCGGATTGATTTGAAACTTTGCACACATGTCAACAACCGATAACAATGCAATAATTTAAATAGTTTGTCCCATTATCCTTACCAGGATCTTCAGGTTTTTTAGTTTTTAGAACTACAATTTATTTATTGTTTGCAAATTTTCTTTGTTGCTATATATAAATCATCGAGCGACCGGACCTTCATATCTATAATAAACATGTAAAATCGGTGTCATCAAGCTTACTTAGAAAGCTATAGGTACCAACTTCTACATACGACTACTCTTTACATTGTATTTTTATTACAAGCTACACAGAACTCACAAGCGATTACACCGGCTTGACGGCAGCCAGTCTTGCACACTTAATACCTTAATTTCGCATTCTTTCAAATCCAAAGCTATATCTCCATACTTAGCGCAACTGCGTCACATATTCGTTCGGGCACCACTTGGCGCGGTCCGACGAGGATAATCCCGTCTTCCATCCCGCTCCCACCCGCAGGTGTCCCGCGCAAATCCTCGCCGCGTCCCTCTCTAATCCCTTATTTGAATCTTATCAGATCTCCTGAGATACACCGGTAGTGGTAGCCATGTGTGTGTAGTGGGTTTATCCCCTAGGGTTGTCGAAGAAACTATGATTCGGGAGCTTAGTCTTCTTAAGAAAAGCTTTAAATCTATGAGATTTAATGTCACATTTGTGTGTTTTGTTGAATATGGATCTTTCAGTATAAATGGAAAATTGAATGGATCAAAATATATGAATAGGTTTGTTCAGGTCCTGCATCCGTATATATTTTTTTTACAATATTGTAAAATACGTAGGTAAGAATTTAATTAGTTCCGATAAACTTGATCTATCTTAAATTGTAGTAATTATGACGCAAATGGCTGACGTCTCTTTTCGTCTTCTCCCCAAAAAATATAGGTGTAATTTCTAACTCTAGAGTTTACGTATGGATAAACTATATTAAATAATAAAATCAGCACATCCCTAAGTCCAGCGCATGCATTAAAGGTACCTCCACACTGAATCCGCGATTAATGGGCTTTGAATGTGCGATTGAAGCCAAATTTATGTATCTGCGACCCGTCACCAGATTACCGCGACACCAGAATGAAGATATGAGCAGCTGCTTTGATGTGTCTCCAAATGATCCAAGTAATGGCTGGACGGGGATTTTCTAATATAGATATCCTGTATTAGTGCTCCTTCTAGTACTTAAGACTTACGTAAACTACATGACCGCAGAATTATTTTACTGGAAGCTTAAATCTTAGAATTTATGGTATTTTTTTAACGCATAAAATGGCTGTCAATATTGGCTGGATAATTTAATTTATTTATTCTCCAGTACATAAATTTAATAGCGTCCATATTTTAAAGGAAGCTTGAGAATTAAAGGTTTATTTCTTGCGACTGTAATAAGATAATATTACTAACCCTTTGTAGGGATTAAGATTTTGTTAAGGGCGCCGTCCCTAAGCCCTGCCAGACGGGGTCCCGCGATTAGGGTGAACGAGGCCTTTGCCGCTCACTTCTATGGTTTTTACGATGCCCTAAACAATGAGAGGAATTGGCTCAAAAACGTTGTTAGATTTAGAGCAGCTAATGAAATTATTATGCGGTAGTAGACGGTTGTTTTATAATTTATAATGTCTGGGTTTTACACGGATTAATTCAGCGTAATTTTGCGAAAGAAAACAGAGAAAAACAAAGATCCTTCGACACTGGTATCATGACGTAACACGACAAAAAGCTCCCGCTTGACCGTTCCCCGGCGCACGGCGGGGACACACTGGAGTGACAATCCGCGCCTCGGCCCGTAAGCCTAATCTTGACAAATGGTCCAGATCATCCGTTACCGGAGTCTACAGGCCACGCTTATTTGTCCACACAACTCCACCGCCACGATTTTTTATCGATTGATCAGGGGCTCAGCTGATTGCCTCTCTCTGTTGTTGCCGCCGGATTAAAACACACACGGAAAGCTTTCCGTGTACTTACGTGTGTATGCGCGGACCTACGCGTGTAGTCGTGGCTTTAAAACCAAATTAAAGTCAGACACAAAAGAATAATCGTAAAGGATTTGCATTATGATACGCACACATTGAAATGTATGTAATCAGAAGCCGTTTATCGTTCGTTTTCGAATTGAATCTGACAAACGACTTACAACTTTATGCCTTGGGGAAATGTTTGGTTGATAAACTTTAATCGTCGGTTAACTTACTAAACTACGAACTAGTCTGCGGTAGGTATTTAAATATTTAGAATTACCCGTTACTAGACTTTCCAAGACCAAGAAAATATTTTAGGTCAGCATACAAATGTAAAAATGTTTTGGATCTTCAGCACACAAAAGCGCCAATCAAAAATAATAAGTATCCCAAAAAAAATCAGCACCGCCCGAAAAAAAAATTTCAATCAAAATCTTTTTACGATTATCATTTGCGGACTTCCACCGCCGTATAGTAGCTAGCTCATCGTGGAACCGGTCCCTCTGTGTGTTTGTGTGCGTTAAGCCGAGTGCATGCCTCAAATTGGGCTGAAGTACAGGAGATTATCTCAAGATGATTGATGGGGCCCCCTCACCTCTCCACGTCACCCCGCACCCTGAGCACGTGATAACCAGTCCATTGCATTGATATGATTGGGTAATGTAATCCCCCGTGTAATTAGGTAAAAGTGAATCGTTAAGAAGGAACCGATTTGTTTTGGACGTGACAGATTTGTGACGAGATTAGGTAGTAAACACATTGATGGAAAAACGAAAATCTGCCAAAGTTCGAAAAAGCACAATGTTTTTCACAAAAAACCGTTGCTTTAATTGATAGCCAACAAGAAGCACGCGTTAAATTCTAACAAACACAGCGCAGATACGACTTTTTGTCCGTCCGTTCCGAGTAATAAAAATAAACGGATTTAACAAGTGAAATCGGGTTAGAACCGGTCCGAACTAGTATTCACTGGAAAATCCTAGTTTCTAACAAAGACCTGAGGAGCTCCGACACGTAGAAAGCTAGCTAAGTAGAACATACATATAGAGCTAAGTATTCGTGATCCGGATCACGGAGATTAGGTGGCGGCGGTCGGCCACGGTCCGGGATACATCTCCTACCGGATTACTGAAATCCGGATTTCGTTGAATAACTTGCCGGGGATTTGTGACGTCATTCATATAGCATAATAGAGTCTTCTTATGTGTGGGAAGGTTATCAGCGTTCTAGAACACTTGAGTTTATGAAAAGCGAAAAAGGAAATAATTTTTACTGGGAATTCTGTTTTGATTACACTGTTGTTGTTTTTCAACAAAACTATGTGTGTTAATCCTAAAAACCCACTACAAATAAAAATAAATAATCAATAAACTGAATACGACATAAATATTTGAGATTATCACGTTTATTATTGCTACGAAATGTAAATAATAGTTTATGGGCTAAGACTCCGTAAATACCAAGGTGAAGACCAGCACGAGATTATCGATGGTCGGCATAATATCGATCATTTACATAATTGTATGGCCACTGGTGTTTAAGATTGAGGGAAACTGCCTTTAAGGTGCACTTTCGTGCAGAACGGCTCCGGCGTTACTGATTCCTCCATACTGGAAATACTATCAAAAAAAGATAAAGAAGAAGAAATAAAGAAGATCCTCAGCGCCGTGTAATACGCGTTGAATTTAAGTGTCGCAGCGTTAGTGTTGTCGGAACCGCGTGTCTGTTCGGAAGTCTACCTTTACGACTGACCAGTTGACACTCAGAAGTTTAGAAGACCTATGACAGTTTTTTCAATGGTTGGCCTTAATAATATCCACTGTCCTACCTGTTGCGATTATTTTGATCTTTGTTTTGAATTTGGAACATCCAAGATATTTTTTGGTCTTTGGACGATTATGTATACGGAATTATGGATCGCTTTATATTCTGAATATAAGTGTAAGTGTTTACAGGGTACAAAAGGTTAGAAAATTTTAAAATAATTTTCACCTTCGGTCGATTTATACGGGCCGTCTTTACTGCTACTAAATTGATACAAGCTTGGCTTGCAAATTCATTTAACACCCCTAATAGGCTCGATCTTATAGACACCATGCTCAAGTCTTGTTGGCCGTCCGTCCGTCCGTCGTTTTTACGGATTGGAAATCGCTATTTCTAGCTTTTATGGCGTGTTAAATATGTACACGGGAATAACAGTGAGTAGATTTTACGGAATTCTTACTTGAAAGAATATTTTTGATTTTTCCTTGTTATTGATAGACTTGCGTTTGACCACTGTCGCACCTGATGGTAAGTGATGATGTGGTCGACAGTGGAAAAGCTTACAAAAAACCTATTCTCTCTTCACTTATGGAGAAATGGGGTCGCAGTCATCTGACTGAAAATCCTAAGTACAAAGTCGTTATTCGAGGTTTTACTCTTGCTTATTTCCTCCTCCAATATTGGACCAATTTGACAGATAATCCATAAACTGAAAAAGAAAGCTATAATACTTTGATCCTATGTTTTCCTTTTTGATGATACATTATCTTTAGAAGCACTAGAACCCTCAAAAAATGCTCAAAATTGCGTTGTCAACAGAGGCCTTTTTTTTTGGATGGGATGTCATCCAATGACTTGCTCCCGCTCTGGGTGAAGCGGAAAGGCGTGTCAGACTTTTACTGACTAAAACCCACCCGTGTTCCTTCAGTTGCTTGTGCCAGGCCGCGGTAATTCTCTTTCAAATTTATCCGCGACCCAGACAGACATCGGCCCTAGCGGACCCCGTCAACTTTTGCTGACATCTCTATGAGGCGCGCGTGGAACACTACGCGCCGTCGACTCGGGTCAACAGAGGCCTAGTGTACAAATTTGGCAACTATAAATGTAAAAATAAAAACGGGCATATATCTTTCTTTTCCAGTTAATGGAATATCTTTTAAATTGGTCCTTTATTGGAGTATGAAATAGGCGAGAGCCAAACCTGGAATTATGACTTTTTACTAAGGACATTCAGTCAGAGCTCTCTGCCCGCTTTTCTTCTTAAAGACACCCAGGTTATAGTTTATAAGTGTCATCTTTAGATCTTTTAAAAAGTGAATTCAAAAGTCCACATCACTACTAAAACGTCTCCTCACTACGTACAAAACAATATAAGCGTAGGATGTGTACATACACACGTATACTCGGATCAGTCGTAAGCCGGATTACGCGACCGCCAGATCTGGATGTACGGGACTAGAGGTACCTCGAGGTCGACAATATTAGGAATGGATTTTGAATATGGAAAATGTACGTTGGGAATCTTTTGAATTTATCGTTTTGTGGTCGCATTGGTGGAGACAGATTGAAGTATATTAAGGGTTAATCTTTTCGCCTGTTGTCTTTGAAAGTTTGGGTGGATTTTGAAGAGCTTTTTGCGTGGAACTTGTCATAGTAAACCAAATGAAATTGTGTAGTTGTTGATGTGTATGTGTGTGAATAAGTTATGTTACAGTATTTTTAACTCATCATCATCATCATCATCATCATCATATCAGCTTAATATATAAAAAGCCCTACAAAAACACTTATCATTTGATTCAGGCATACTTTCACACGATTACAAGATATTTATTGATTTTACAACAGAATTAATCCAGCCACATCCAGATTTATAACTTAGAAAACTCGCTTTTTAACGCGGCAAAAGAAAATAGAACTAGATAAAGACGCATAAATCAATATACATACATAATTCAATCGAAGTTTTTTGTAAATATTGATTTATTTGAATAAATAAAATTATCATAATTATCCGTATTTAACAACTGCGTGTGATGCAAACTACGTAACCAGTAAGTCATAAAATATCATATTTATTATAATTTGTTTGATTTAACAAAGGAATTTGCTTTTTAAAAGATCACCAGATTTACATATATTTTTTTAGAAAAATATGCAATCCTTTCTTACGGAACGTTAATATTTTATTCCTTTAGTAGCTTATAAAATACTAACTTCTGCCAGCGGCTTCGCCCGCGTGAATGTCGAAAATTATCCCAGGGGAACATATTCCCGGGATAATAAGTATCCTATGTGCTATGCCTGACTACAATCTATCTCTGTGGCAAATTTCATCCAGATTCAATCAGTAGTTTTTGCGTGAAAGAGTAACAAACATACATTCATCCATCCATCCTCATAAACTTTCGCATTTATAATATTAAGAAGGATTATTGAGCTAGATTGTTCATTATGATAGATCGTAGCAGGTGGGTTTCTGTAATTTCTGCTTACCCTCAAGGGAAAAAGCTAGAGCTTATTTTTGTAGGTATGCACACGAAAACATACATATACAAACTGAAAGTAGACTGGAGTTAATACCTATTTATTTTTAATAAAAAAACAATTTTTTACTCTTTGTATGTCTGTCGGTCAAGGTTAAAACCGTATTCCAAAGGGTCACCCACGCATAGGGGTGATCTTACCTTCACCGGCAAAAACCTTACACTCATTATTATGATTCTAAAATAAACCCAGGAGTTGGTGTGTACTTCTATAAATATAATTACTGTATATTACAATGTGCAGTATATCGGTTAATCTTAAACTGTTAAAAGCTTTTTTAGGGGTTTCAAACTTGCTATACAATAGGGTTGTCGAGCAGTGCGAATACCGAGGGTTACTCAAAGACGCATAGATAAAATTCTAGATGTGGTAATGAAATAATAGTATGATTTCTTATGTATAAGAATATAAAAGTCGATGCCTTCTGTTATTTTAATAATACCGGATGGTAGAGCTAAATCTGTTTAGCCGCGGAATTCATCCGAATTTAGATTTTATCTTTAATTCTTATCTTGGATCATGTTTTAGATCTTATCTCTAGAAAAATACGTCATATTTCGTCAATCATTAATTGGTTGGAGTGTTTTATATTTAGCATTTCAAATGTCATTTCCTAATCTCTTGCAGATATGGAAAAGATAAAATTCTAATGAGCTTGCAAGCTGCGTCAGAAATGTGAAATAAAAATGTTCGTATTTTTTAATGTTTATAATTTTTGACGCAAATAATATTTCAAAGTTAATTTCTATTTTGTGTATCAGTAACATGATATCCTTTAAACCTGAATACAATTAAAAATCTCTAAAACCTAACTTATCAATAAGTTCTTTGCGCAAATAATCAGTATTGCCATTCAACGTGGCAATGCTGCCAGTCTTCTGGGCACGTGCCCAGATGACAGCGATGTGAAGGAGTACTTCGCTTAGTATAAGTTAGTATAGTTTTTTTTAGTTGCTAATCTATCAAAATACACTCCCAAAGATCACAAAAACTAACACATACGTAGAACTGCTCGTAAGTCGAACATTAAATCTATAACACACACACAGCCCTACGGATCCGTTGATCCGGATCATCCCGTGCGGATCAGCCTCGTGTCGCCCGGAGATAAAGCTCGCCCGCGTGTGTACCGGCCCTAATAATACGTGTCACACCGTGCTACGTCATATGACGACAGTTATGAATTTGATGTTTTTTTTTGTGTTTATAAAACTCTGTGTTGATATACTCTTTTTGATTTTTGGCACTATATTGATAAAACTTTGACTGCAAAGTTTTCTTTCGCTTCAGAGCAGTTTTGGTTTTGATATAGAATACGGTACTTTTTTTTTTTTTTTGCTTTATCATTGCCAGCGGCTTCGTCCGCGTGAATGTCGATAATTTTCCCAAGGGCACATATTTCTGGGATAAAAAGTATCCTATGTGCTATTCCAGACTATAATCTATCTCTGTGTCAAATTTCATCCAGATTCATCCAGCCGTTTGAGCGTGAAGAAGTAACAAACATACAAATGCACACACAAACTTTCGCTTTTATAATATTAGTGTGATTATTGTAATTACTTAACTTAAGAATAGGCTGATAGACGTTTTCGCAGTACATTTGTGCAAACTAAATTCGTGTCCAGGCTATCTCTGTCCAGTCTAGGTTGCCTGGATAAGATCGCAGAATTCAATACGGTATCCATTTGTATGTTTCTTATTTTAAGGTTCCCTTTATGTACAGTCAAGGGTCAAAACTGCATTTTTGACCCTTGACTGTACATACTTACTACTCTTCATCATCATCTGCCTAACCTTTTTCCCAATTATTGTTGGGGTCGGCTTCCAGTCTTACTGGATTCAGCTGAGTACCAGTGTTTTACATGGAGCGACTGCCTATCTGACCTCCACGACCCAGTAACTGGGTAACACGATACCCCTTGGCAAGACTGGTGTCAGATCTCAGGCTTCTGACTACCTCTAACGACTGTCAAAGATCTTCAAATGACAGCCGGGACCAACGGCTTAACGTGCTTTCCGAGGCACGGAGGAAACTCGGTATGTTGAAATGGTCACCCATCCAAGGACCGACCTCGTCAAGCGTTACTTAACCTTGAAGATCGACCGGTGCGGCTGTTATTATTTAGACACGAGCTCCTCTACATACTTACTACTCTTACTCTCCCAAAACTCAAACAGCTAGTTTTTGTAGAAGAAGTTAAAATATCGACAACTGAAGTAATATGTTGTATAGAAATTAAAGTACAGATTACACCATTTTTTTCTCTCTTTTTTTATTGTCCCACTGCTGGGCAAAGGTCTACAAGGTCTATTACACCTATTAACCGTGAAAAATTTAAGATTTTTGCCTAAAAAAAAATGCTGTTTTGGTAGAGTGTGACTGCACTTTAGACCCTTAATTGTACTTAATGTTAAAATAATTTTAAATGAGAGAGAAGTGTTACCAACCATATTAAATCAAACACATAGTAATGTTACGCAAATTAAAAATGTTTTTAATTGTTTTGCTTTACAATACTGACTAGGTACTGCCAAGGCTAGGTGCGATACCTACAGTGTGAAACCGCTTCCGTCTATGCGGTTTTCCCATATCAGTGTAGGTAGGTACCATGTTGTGGTTTTCTTTCAATTTCAGCTGTAGGTATATTAATTGTATTGACCTTAAATGATGTATAAATTAGGTATGTTGTAAACCGGCCAAGTGCGAGTCGGTCTAGCGCATGAACGGTTTCGTATCATTATCGCAAAATACGGCAAAAAAATCACGTTTATATTTATTTTATTCTGTTTTTATTGTATTTAAAATTGTATTGTCTTTGTTGTTATAGCGGCAACAGAAATACATCATCTGTGAAAATTTCAGCTGTCTAGCTATCACGGTTTATGAGATACTGCCTGGTGACAGACAGACAGACACTCAGACAGACAAACAGACAGGCAGACAGAAAGATAGACAGACAGACGGACTGCGGAGTCTTAGTAATAGGGTCCCATATTAACCCTTTGGGTACGGAACCCTAAAAAGCTTTTAAAAGTACCATTTTGACAGCCTAAACTTAAAACCTGAAAGTTGTTTTGTATCTTAGCTTATCTACATATCTATCAGTTAGGTAGACATGGTTAACGACACATAATTTATGAAGAATCCCAACAAATTTTAAGAATCAATATTGACTTTAAATCTCCAAAAATATATTTCCGACGAATAAAACTTTCGTTAATCTGATCTCCGATTAAAATAATTTTATCTGTAAAGTATTAAAATAAATATAGAATCAAGATAACATCTATTAGATACATAGCTAATGACGATATCCGAAATATTATTACTTAATAGTTGATATTCTGCGATAAACCTTACCGTAATAGGAACATTTACATACAAATTTTAAAAACATACCGTTCGTTTTAGCCATAAAACCATGCTTAGTTACATACCACATAGGTTATGTCTTACATATAAAATAAAAGATTATAATAAGGTATAATAAAAAATATAAATCGGCTTATCTATATAAAACTGGCTTATTCGTGTTAAGTAGGGTCGGCAACGAAAGTATAAAATAATTAATATTTTAATTTATGAAGTCTTTTTCAGAGTACGACTGGTGTATTCCTGTATTAATGTGTAATGAAAATAAAAATGATAATTGTTTGCTTATGTTGAAATATTTAGATGAATTGCTGAGTAGAGTAAGTAGTTGAAATTCTACATTTTTGTTGAGTCACCTCTTTTCTTAATAAGCAGTGAAATATTTTGTTTAGTAGAATTTGAAGGTTAGAGATTAAAAAATACCAGCCAAGTGCGAGTCGGACTCGTGCACGAAGGGTTCCGTACCGTTATCGTAAAAAAGGCAAAAAAATCAAGTTTGTTGTATGCCACTAAAAAAATATTTTATTCTGTTTTTAGTATTTGTAATAAATAGCGGCAACAGAAATACATCATCTGTGAAAATTTCAACTTCCTAGCTATCACGGTTCATGAGTTACAGCCTGATGACAGACGGACAGACAAACAGACAGATAGACAGACGGACCGTGGAGTCTTAGTAATAGGGTCCCGTTTTTACCCTTTGGGTACGGAACCCTATAAAGAACAATGACCGCAATAACCTAAAAACAACTTCATCAATGATATGATCTTTTGCCGACTATGTACTAGTTCTGCATTCCAAGCAAAACGATGCTTATAAAATCAAAGCACCTATTTCCTGCCAGATTTAATCGTCTGACGGTACTCAGGTACGATTTGACAAAAAGATATATCTTCAACGTCGGGCGTAATCCGTCGGGCATTGTGCAATCGCTAATCGGCACGGATCGACGGAGCGGCGCGCGGCGCGGCGCGGCGCGGACCGATTCGAAATTAATAATGATTTATAACACCCGATTAGTGGCATTAGGCCTTAACTCACCGGCCGATTGGCGGGACAAGCTCAACTCTGCTAACGCTACTTATAATACTCTTCTTGTTCATATTTTTCTTTCTGTTTGCGCAACCGACAATAGAATTTTGTGGTTATGCTTATACAGATTTCTAACTACTTCAGCTACCATTTATGTTAATTCCACAAAGAATAATGACATTTTCAGAAAACACAAGGTTATGTGAAGTCTAAAAAATTCAAAATAATGTCTAAGTAGCTAGCTAATACCAAAATTGATGTGTTCTAAAACTTCAAGGATAAAAATATTTTCAAATATTTGAAAATTATTCAAAATAAATCTTGTGTAATTCTAATGCTTACTGTATACCTATAAAGTGTTAATTTATCTTCCGACCTACGCACAAAGAAAAATATCTAAGCATGGAATACACTGTACATTTGATATGTGCCCACTGCGTGTGCACTTGGGCTTATGCTTTGAGCTTACGGCAGACGGGATGTCCCGGATTAGATTTAAGGGGTAAAAGAACTAGAAAGGGACGGAACAAAAAGGATTTGTGTTAAAAAGACAAGGACAGAAGACGGTAGATTTAGAGATTATGATTTATAAAGAGGAGAATGAATGGGAAATTATTAGGTAGGGTATGAACGGTGGGTCTTAGTCCGGTGTATGGGAAGTGGAGTCGCGTCGGTTCGGGTTTCATGCGCATTGCGCGCCAAACTGATCGTGAAATTAGCTGCGTGGATTTAGGGGTCGTTCTCATTAATGCAAACATTTTTCCTTATAGTTTCTAAGGGCTTTCTGAATTGAGTATTAGGAGTTAAGAAAGTGTTTGTGCTTGTTTTATTGACCAGTTTCTTCGTAGACTGGTTTCTCATGCTAAAGTAGACTCAAATTCAATTTTTTTTTTATCAGAAATCGGGGTTTAGGTGGTATATTTAATTCTCAAAACTATATCTAATCGATAGGATGTCCAGGTAAAATATTGCTATCAGTAGCACCTGATCAAATTTATCGGTCATTTAATTCACTTTTGTTACACTTCCTCAGCTTATCGCATTTTAGTTTTTAGATGCTTAACGCGAATTTCGATATCTTAAGGATAATCTCAATTGCAACCCATTACACATTTCAGTCAATGGAAATTAAGTGAAAATTTACTTATCTGACGGCAAAAATGCGTGACTGCATTAACGTAGAAAGCAAGCATTTGGTGCTGACCTTCAGTGGTTGCAAGCGCCATGATTGTCAATGCTGGTTGCTACAGATCATTTTCATACTTTTGTAGGAAATGGTAAAAGACGACGCTAATAATCGCTTACAATTGCAGACCAGCCCCCCTAGCCAAGTTACAAACGCTTCGTATCGAATCTCTTTCTACAATCGTTAACGCCTTCTATTTGGACCACGTGACTTAACGTTCAGATGTGTCATTCCCATACATTGATTCGTTTTCTACTAGCGTTATCGTTTGTAGATTGTCAACTTGGCTACAGGTGCTGAGGCCCTATACAAGGACATTCTATCACCGAAAGCGTGCCGATAGTGATTGTCAAAAAGGCAAAATTGTATGGAATTGACAAGCGATATCGAAAAATCACGTGATCAATACCTAACATTTTAACATTTCGACTATCGCCTTTGCTGACATCGAATGCAACTTGTCTAGGGTCAGATCAGTTACTATGATATATTAGAATCACCTTGATTCCGGTGCTAGAGATGCATACAGGTCGAATAGCACTGACCCGTTTTCACAATGGAACCGCTATAGTTTTGAAACGTCATAGTAAGGTCCCAGAATTGGTGTAGGGCTAAGTATTAAAAAGGCCCAATGCCTGTCGGACTTCACACATTTAGGGTTCTTTACCAAATGTTGAATATCTTGGTATTTTTTAGTAAAATATACGTAATAATAAACATTATTAACAACTTTTCAAATTCGTTAGTCAATGGGAAGTTAAAAAATACTTCGGCACAAAATTTTGTGACAGACGCCGATGGGCGGACAGACACGTGAATAAAAGCAATAGGCTCCGTTTGGATCCTTCGAGTACAGAACCCTAAAAAGGAATTGTTCAACGCAGGTTTGCACTGGCATTCCAGTGCCGCTTCCTATGCTAATAGACCAATAGAATAGAATAGAATTAATTCTACCTTCCTTGATAAACAAACTATCAACCACAATAAAAAATAAATGACACAGAATAACTAACACCAGATAGCTAACTCTTTAGAAACTATTCAATAAACATTGACAGATTTTATAGACGCATATAAATATTGAAATCACCGGCGCATAGACTGAGAACGTTTGATTTAACGACCTAAATATATCGGGGAATCAATAATGGCATCAGATTAACCAGGACTGTACAGATGAACCGTAGGTATACAAAGGGGCCGAAGAAGAGTGCGTGACTACGAATAATACACTCTTACTTGTTTTACAAGACGTTTGAGGAACGGTTCGATATGACTGAGAGAAAAATGTTTGATTCAATCTGATGGTGTTTTTAAGGGTTCCGTACCCAAATGGTAAAACGGGACCCTATTACTAAGACTCCGCGGTCTGTCTTTCTGTCCGTCTGTCCCCAGGCTGTATCTCATGAACCGTAATAGCTAGACAGTTGAATTTTTTACAGATGATGTATTTCTGTTGCCGCTATAACAACAAATACTAAAATAAGAGTAAAATAAATATTTAAGTGGCGCTCCCATACAACAAACGTGACATTTGTGCCGTTTTTTTGCGATAATGGTACGGAACCCTTCGTGCGCTAGTCCGAGTCGCACTTGACCGGTTTTTTTGTTACTTGGTTAATTGTGGTTTAAACTTTGGTTAACAGTGTACGATCTGCTCTTAGTCGGTTTGGTTTACAGATAGACTTTGTGGCTGGACGTTTGGTTGCTCTCGTAGAAATTGTCAATAACGATCTGAAGCAACCAGTTTCTTTTTCTGTTTTCTTTATTTACATCAAAAGTAAATTATAAATCAAAATGAAATAAAGATCATGTACAAAGGCGAGCTTAACTCAAAGTTGAGTTTTCTTACAGCAAACCTTTGAGTGATAGAGAGATTACAAAATATTTTTTTTTTGCTATTCCCCCGCACTTTCCTCACACCTCCATCATACTCATATTCATAGTCATCATCATCATTTCAGCCGGAAAACGTCCATTGCTGAACATAGGTTAGTTTCCCTCAAGCGTCGCCACATTGAACGACTATAAATATATGCGCTGGATGCGAGACGCATGGGATCTCACATCCAGCGCATATATTCATAGTCGCGTCCTAAAAACATTCATAGCTTTGCCATAAAATGGTGGTACTCACCAGTAATACCTTTGTTCAGCAGATTGTTGAAGGCCTCCTTCTTGGGGGAGAGGTGCGGCGTGTGCGGCGTGTGGGTGGTGTGGGGGTTGTGCTGGATGCGCTCGTGGTGCACCGGCGCGGAGGGGGGGCGTGGCACGGCGCGTTCCTCCGGCGAGCGGCGGGGCGGCGTCTTGCTGCGCCTGAGTTCCGCCGACAGATTCTACGAAAGAAAAGTGTGGGTTAGAAATTTGCATACGAAAAAGTGTAGAGTATAGAATCGCTGCGACGGCAGCGGCTTAAGGCGCCATTACGTTGCCTGGCTGCAAATTTCAATTGTATTAGTTATAGACCGGTCGAGAGTTTCTATAGGTATTCATTGGAACTCTCTGACGCGCTTGTATCGAAAGAATTGACAATGGACGTCTCATCTCTAGAAGTCAACGTCGTTCAAGTTATCTCCGAGCTCAGTGCAAAAACAAATTTACGTAGCTAACATTTTGAAAGAAATATAATACCATTTTTAAAACTTCAAAATTCTCCTTCCAAATACTAGACAAGTCCGCACTTCCATACTATCAAATAAGAAATCAATGAAATCCAAAATACAATTCTGTTATATTAATTAAATTCAAAATCAAAACATGTTCTAAACTAATCACTAATTAATCTACAGTAATCAGAAATATTTATGATAGTATATCTATTTCTATCTGAGATAACGACTTCTTAGTATAAGATTTAGACTAGGATAACGATTAAACAAATTTAATCTCTCGTTAATCTCGAGGTCTCGGGTTTAATCCTGTGATTATCCATGTAAAAACACGGATGTAACATTTTCACATCTGTTATGATTTTGATAGATATTCAATCTATTTTGTTGCTTATAATAATGAGTTGCAAAAACAATCTAAATTAAACAAACGGATACATAAACTTCCAATCGCAGCTAATTGTTTCAAACCATAATCTGAGCATTAATATTTAATTTGCGTACGCCCAATTAATATAACGGATTGGATAATTTCAATACATGAACACGGGCTTATCCATGCTTTTATGGTATCGTGTCTAGACGAGTCCCCATAGCGTCCATTAAGGTCGAATAATAATGAATAATTCTACAATTTGCGCTGGTACACTTGCATGTATTGGTGCAATATGGTTGCGTATGCGCACAGTGTCCATCAGAGGCAGACGTGAGGGACATGAGAAACGTATCGACGGACGAAGGGAACCGTTGCCTTACATTATATTGTGCATTATGTAACTGTACTTTTTTCATGTTATTGTACCGTATTTAATTCATGATCTGATTTTAATGAAGACACTAATGGAGTCAACGGTAAAGAGTGCAGACATTATGACTGTCAAAAATACAGCTAATTGTGAATGGTTGAAAACTTGAAATCATAATTTCAATAGCAAATATAGATGACAAGACAAGACTATACTAAAACGGTAAAAACAACAGAAATAACCATTTTACACGTTACACACGCATGTTGGAAATCGGATTACAAATTCGGTCATACTTGTTTCATTAACACTAGTGCGACACTCTCAAGTGTACTCAAAATAGACGACGTCGCTATTTTTACCTTCGTACTAATAAGACAAAAGAGTCACGACAAGAGGTGACAATTTTATAATTTAATGCCAATTGCAGAATGTCAATGAAGTCATACGTCATTTCTCGCTTATGGTTGAGAACACTGGACTACAGTTTGCAAGATAGATAAGCATCTCATCTAGCAATTGCTGTGTCTAGTTAGTCTATATTGTCTGGTCCTTGGTTTCAAGGATGACGTTAAGATTTATTTCTAGAGATTTCAGTTTTCAGGTTGTTTTTACTATGTAGACACAACAGACATGTCTAGCGAAAAGTAACGAGGACAGGCGACCCCAAATAATGGAACAAAGCTAGGCAAGAGAAAGATGTTAAGGTCTGAAGTCCCTGATCACTGGTTTGAGAAAAGAGCCTCCAACTGTTTAACTCAATTAGAAAGCGTAATGCTACAATAACAATAACGTCAACACCAAGTGAGAATAAAATTGCAAGTGAACTCACAAGAAAAATAAAGAACACATATTTATGTATTCTAATCTAAGAAAAGTCGAACCACTTAAGGCGAATCGAGATACAAATTGGACACTTGGGCATTGCGTCAGTCGATACAAAACGTTCATGAGCCGCACTGATTACACTCATTGAATATTGTTACTGAACGCAGCCGCGGTTTGACGGTTTGACCACATAACGGCAAACTCACAACGAATGATAGTGTTTTAATAAGGTTAATGATGTGCAAACACGACATATCTCATCACGTTATAATGTTTAAGTTGACACAAAAATCATCGCCGGAGAAAAACAAAATGAGCACAGAGCTTTTAATTGAAATTAAGGAATCATCACACCCGAAACTCCGTCTGTAACAAATGATCTTATAATTTTTGATTCAATAGCAGCATCATAAAACTTAAGAGCGTATTGGAGGAGAGATGAAGAGCGAAATGATCTAGTTGCAGAGGTACACTTGGCTCTCAACGATAAATTAACCCTTACCAATTCTGAGTGAGCAATTTGACGTGCACAATCAAAGTGCATGTGCAAAATATGCCGCATGAAGCGAACAAGCGCAGGGGCGTGTTGGCCAATAGCATGCACAGTTGTCCGTCCATAGAATCGTTGATTCTCGCCACAGATACGTCTAATATCGTATTGGAATTTGTGATGTCGTTTGACCCCTGTTAACCCAGATTACGCGCGTCGCCGCCTGATTCGTCCTCGCCGGAGCCTGATTGTGTTGTGACATAAACTGTAATGTATTATATGTTAACTCTTGCTGCAATCACGGCTAGCACGTACCACAATTACAATGGATATGTTCGCCGAACTTTACAATTTATTTGGAACGATTTGTTTGTACTGGGGACTTGTTGAGCTTTGCTGGGCGGTTTTGTGCAAGAGAATTGGTGGGTTAAGAATTTATGCTGATGGGGGAAAATGGTTTGCCTGCGTTAACCGAAATGCAGATTGGGATGGAAGCAAGACCGTCATTTTTAATAATTTTCTTCTCAACTTTTTTTTTGGCTTCTGTTTTGGGGATTCAAAGGGGTGGTCTTTAGAAGACTTGTATTAATAAATTTCAGAGGAATTCTAATCTTGGAGGCATGGACACCCACAAGATTGTTTTTCTTGCATCGTCTGGAAATTGTAAGGGCTTAATGAATCATATTGACTGCTTTTTATTAGTGTTTTTATTTCCGTTAGATACAACACGGTTAAAAATCATTATGGAGAGCACAGGATCAGCTTCTTTTCAAAATGTTGGCCCTGTATTGATCTTGTTTTCGTTGCTTTCTTTATTTTTAGTGTTACCAAAACCCCTAACACGAATGACCGAAGAAAGTTCATTAGTCAAGTGACTAATAGATTTGATTACACTAATTTCTTGTTGTCCTAGTAATCGCTGATAATCCTGTTTACATTCCCACACTCTGGCGTTTAGGTTTATCATTTGGTAGCAATATTGACAAATAATGCATTAGTTAGTCTGTTTGTAAGCGATATGATTAACTTGGTTATAAAAACAAATCTTTTGTTATTCTTTATCTTTAGCCAACGATGGATAGATTGTTTGAAATACGAAATGGCTGGAGAGATGGTGACTATTAAGATGAATTCATAAAGATATGTATTTTAGAAGAAGAATGCTGCGCCGATCCAAATAAATTGGGATAAACATGGTTATTTTGCCTATAAAATAAACCAAGTTGTCTGTGCCGAGTGGAGTGGCGCCACCGGCTCAGCCGATTAATGATGCACCTGTAGAGGTTCTGGCTTCAGCTGAGAGTCAGTTTGCCTTGCCATTTGAGGCAAGGCAGCCTAACTCTCAGCTGAAACCGCAGAGTCCACAACGTGCCGTTAGACAATGTAGGTTTATAGATCGTTATTATAAGGTTAAGAATAAGTATTGTTATTGTAGTTAAGTTAGTTATTAATTTTTTAGTTGATAATTATAGTATTCATTTAGTACGGAGGAGTGTAATCTAGGTAGATACATATAAATTAGTTGGTAAGTGTGTCGGTAGATTTAAGTTGTACATAGTGTCAGAGTAATTATAGCTCTACTTTGAAACACTCGACTTTTATTTAATATACCTCAAACATTACACTATCCTAAGAAAAATGAGAGAAATTTCATGGGCCTCAAATTACTTTAAATATTCAAAGTAATTAGTCCTACATTAAAATAATAACCTTCCAACTTCAGTAAATATAACATAGTATACGTGCTATGTACATTACAACTAGTACATAGAGGTGACAGTAACATCAGTCGTAAGACATCAGATTACAAGATCGGTAAATATGCAAATCATAATTGTAACAATTGCTCGGCAAACAGGGCTCAACGACTGTCAGCTACTATTTTCATAGATATCCGACTAGTACTTAGAAAATGTGTTTGTTAGGGTTCCGTACCCAAAGGGTAAAAACGGGACCCTATTACTGAGACTTCGCGGTCCGTCTGTCTGTCTGTCTCTCTGTCACCAGGCTGTATCTCATGAACCGTGATACTTAGACAGTTGAAATTTTCACAGATGATGTATTTCTGTTGCCGCTATAACAAAAAATACTAAAAACAGAATAAAATAAATATTTAAGTGGGGCTCCCATACAACAAACGTGATTTTTTTGCCGTTTTTTGCGATAATGGTACGGAACCCTCCGTGCGCGAGTCCGACTCGCACTTGGCCGGTTTTGTTTTTGTTGTAGTTATAAGTTTAGCTAAGTGAGAGACAGGCAAGAATACCAATGGAGACGATACGTATACGGCAAGCAGCAAAAAATGTTTTGCCGACGATAGTCATCATTATATTTTCAGCTGAAAGGCAAAGCCTTGTTGAAACTACTGGACTAGACATCCCCCGAAACGTTGACACATTGACCGGACCTGTGCATCGCATCCAGTGGACTCCTGCGGCCTCTAGCGAGTGTCGAATTTTAGTACAGGAACTGCGTTTCCACTTTCTGATATACATATGTATTTGTATTTTAATCTTTCGTCATAGAGATAAAGAAGGAATAATATGGAATTTTAATCTTAACCAAATAGATAAACTACGTGGTTTTGGTCATGAACCTCAAAACCCGTTGTATATTCTGACACTCTGATTGATAAGCTTTCAAATTGTGATTTATTTGTTTTAAACTTTTATCACTTCTACTATATTCTTAATAGAAAATTTATAAATAGACACACTTTTAAACAAACATGAGAAATACTTCGTTAAAATGACGCGCCAAAATTAGCCTACTATTTATCTTATTATGATGCAAACGCGATAACCGCATCTCATCTAATCTGACGAATACAGAGGCAAGTGACACACAAACACACAGACAGACACTGCGATAGTAACATTTACCGTGGCATTACCCCTGTTGTCTATAAACCACGGCTCTGATTAATTTATGCTCCACTTCTATTTGAACGAGATAGCGTTTAGAAACCACTCATATTTGTATATCATGTGGGCTTATCTTTTAATTCTTGAGCTGTCAACGCGCTCAAAACAGCGACGTGGTTTTTCCTTAACAATTTTATTAGGGTTCCGTACCCGAAGGGTCCAAACGGAGCCCTATTGCTGACACTCACGTGTCCGTCTGTCTGACCGTCTGTCTGTCTGTCCGTCGTCTGTCACTAAATTTTGTTCCGAAGTATTTTTTTAACTTCCAATTGACCTAAGAACTTGAAATTTGATGATAATATTTATTATTACGTATATTTATCTAAAAACCATCAATATATAAATAAGATTTTTCTTTAGTTCGGCACCATAAATTTGTGAAGTTCGACAAGTTTTTTTGGGTTCCGTACCCAAAGGGTAAAAACGGGACCCTATTACTAAGACTCCGCGGTCCGTCTGTCTGTCTGTCTGTCTGTCCGTCTGTCACCAGGCTTTATCTCATGAACCGTGATAGCTAGACAGTTGAAATTGTCACAGATGATGTATTTCTATTGCTGCTATAACAACAAATACTAAAAACAGAATAAAATAAATATTTGAGGTGACTCCCATACAATAAATGTGATTTCTTTGCCGTTTTTTGCGATAATGGTACGGAACCCTTCGTGCGCGAGTCCGACTCGCACTTGGCCGGTTTTTTATATATATTTTTTTTGTAACTATAACCTTCAGGAATAGTTAGGTCGTTCAAAATCGCCTTTCAAATATTTGTTTTACTTTACATTTATTTATTTCGTAACACTTAATTCTAATGATTTAGAAACCTACTATGTGACTGAAAATTTGTCGCCAAGTTTTTTGCTTTAATAAACGTTTAGGTAATCGTTTAGATATGCGCAAAATAAATAGGTACGATACGTAATGTATGTACATATATAAAATTTCCACTGTAACTCCTAATGCTGTCAAAACATAAAAATAGGTATGAATCGCGTAAAAATAGATAATTAAGAAGTACAATTAGTTTAGATAAGAGCACTAACAGTTGAATTATATCGTGACATACGGATTTGTAGAACTGCCAACGGCTGTATTAGCAGATAAGAAGTATAGAGTATAAAGAAAACTTTTTAGGTTTTCTGTTCAGTTTTCTGACCAGAAAGTTCAATGAGAAACTGAAAGGTATTTCTTGAATTACCTTCCATAACAACAAAAGTATTTCGTATTTCTTTTTAGTGAACAACAGTAGCAGATAAAGCACTAGTAAAAAAATGTGTCATTACAAAATCATATATGAACGTAAATGAAGCAAAAGGAGGAAAAGGCAAACGCAAAGGAGGAAAAGGCAAAGGAGGATAAGGCAAAGGCATTGGAGGAAAAGGCAAAGGCATTGGAGGAAAAGGCAAAGGCAAAGTTGGAAAAGGCAAAGGAAGTAAGGATCGAAGAAGGTGGCATTCTGTAGTTTCTGCTAGCCCTCATGGAAAAAAGGTGTTTGTTTATATAATGTATGGAGCCCTAAGTTCAGCAGTGGACATCTTTCGGCTGAAATGATGATATATGATGTGTCATAAAATTTTGATCTAAATATTTTGTCATATTTTTTTCTCGCTAGCCAACCGTCACAGCAGTGAGTATCAACCTAATCGGGATTTGTGTTTATTATACTTCGCAGATTTTTATAGTTTACGCCGAAGTTATCTCGGCTTTTGAGCCAATTTCGTCACTGCCAGTCACTGGAGCCACGGACATGATCTGACCCCTGACCTGCCATGGAGGATCACCAGATACACAGCGTGATTAGCAGCTGTGAACTTAGCGGTTAAAGGCGTGCGGAATTGTGTTAAAATTGTTGCGCAATTATTTTTTGAAAGTATTTAAATTTTCGATTTTTTGGAGCTGGGCGAGTTAATATTAGTATTTAAATTATAGATATAGATAAGTATCCCCTAAGTAATTGATTATGTATCAAAGATCTAGCATTCGACATATTATGAAGCTTTTCTTTTGTTTTTAGTGCTTCTTTGTTTTTAAGGCGCTTTAGTTTTAACAGTAGATATTTCGATATTTCTTCATTTAGTTTAGGCTATTCAAAAGCAATTCAAAGCCCGGATTTAGACATTGCTTTGTGAAGAGTTCATAAATCAACATTTTGGCAGATAGGTACTTTTCGTATATCTTTAAAATCATCATCATCAGCATTTTAAAGTTCCCACAGCTGGGACACAGGCCTGTTCTCTGTGAGAGTGAATGG
This sequence comes from Anorthoa munda, assembly GCA_945859665.1. NCBI lineage: Eukaryota > Metazoa > Arthropoda > Insecta > Lepidoptera > Noctuidae > Anorthoa > Anorthoa munda. The sequence continues at coordinate 9,999,573 of OX243900.1, read as the reverse complement.
GCCGTAACCCACCACGCGAGCCCAGTGCGGGTTGGTGGATGTCACATAATCTCATGTCTTCGAATAATCTTTAAAATACCCACTCAATAAAGCCATATTATAATCTTTCACCAAAAAACACCACAATTTTCCTACGAGACATCTCATAGAGCGGCATGTTTACACTGACTACCGCACGGGTGCCGGATTTAAGCGCGTCCTAATCCACACGAGCACCGGGAACGTTCCCATATCCAGCGTTTGTTTAGCCATGTCGATTTAAGGATTTGTCAGATACCTCGTTGCTCGCTTATGGCGTCCGTGACTTAGTATAGTACGAGATCACACCACTAAAGTCTAAAAGTTAAACTTGTTTTTCATCAATGATACTTGATAGTAGGATTGATTAATCCAGGGTTGCAATATCTAGCTTCAATAAGATTTTTAGGGTTCCGTACCCAAAGGGTAAAAACGGGACCCTATTACTAAGACTTCGCGATCCGTCTGTCTATCTGTCTGTCTGTTTGTCCGTCTGTCACCAAGCTGTATCTCATGAACCGTGATAGCTAGACAGTTGAAATTTTCACAGATGATGTATTTCTGTTGCCGCTATAACAACAAATACTAAAAACAGTATAAAATTAATATTTTAAGGGGGCTCCCATACAACAAACGTGATATTTTTGCCGTTTTTTGCGATAATGGTACGGAACTCTTCGTGTGCGAGTCCGACTCGCACTTGGCCGGTTTTTTTAAATAAAATGTATAAAACCAAATATACCTGTAGATTTGAGCAGTGGGATCTTAGGCTAGTAGGACAGTGTCGTCACAAAGCAATGGAATTGTATGTGCTACGTCATTCACACATCCGAGAGTGTTTACTCGTATACCATTTGGTTCATTGTTCTAGTTGCTGGTTAGCTGATTTTACGGTATTTTTTTTTATAAAAAGATGCTGGTTTTTGAGGCTTTCATTAGATTAGTTTTGCCAATGTAAATTAGGGATTGTAGTTAAAGAATCATTTTAATTTAAATGAATATAGTTGCACAGCATTCACATACAATTATGCTATTGACCATTTGAGACTCAACGGTCACTGTAAAAGTGTCGATTTCACAAACAATATTTTTGGCAAACGCTAAAAACTCATCCAAGTAAAAATAGAACATTTCTGATTTCGGCCAGTCCTGATTTTCTACTCAATGTTTTTATTGTATTTCAGTAGTGACGAATCAAGATGAATGATATCTATGGACTGAATTGGTGACAAATTAAGATTATAAAAATAGCTTCGTAATATTTAAGTGCATAATTTCTGCTTATCCCTTCAAGAATAACCTTCATAATACGTATTACGAGGAACGAGCAAATTTTCGACGATACTTAATCGCGTGTTATCAATGGATATCAATACACAGTTTATATTCACAGATTTATTTGGCAGATAATGCTTATCCGGTGATAGTAAGTCGTATTGAATGTAATGTAATTCAATCAGTTACACGTGCCTGATGCGACTGTGTCTGTGATTCTTTTTACAACTGCCGAAATTGAAGTTATTTTTCACTTTGTAGAGTTTTTGGCTTAAGGTATCTTCCCTAAAAACGTAATAATGACTTGAGGGTACTACTATAGGTACTACTGAGAGAAAGGTGATCTAGTTCAGAATGAAAACTGCGCTATAGATGTACAAAATACTGGTTCATTTTATCATAGATCAAATGATACACGTGTTTTTCATTTAAAAACATAAATAAACAAAACGAAAGTAGAACTGCAAAATACCGCTTCATAGAACTTGCAAAAAGTGATAATTTAAACAATACAAAAAATACAACAATAAAATACAAATAAAAAAAAGCTGTGTTGATCAATCAGAACGTGATAATTTCTACATCTCTGACGTCACAATCACATCCATGGATAAATAACATGACATAGAAGCTGTGGGGAATTTTCAAAGTGTCAACCACTTCACCATGTAAGGGAGTGTCATGAGTTTAGCAGCTTAGCGCTGATCAAAAGTTAAAGATTTGCACCTCATGTTAAATAATGATACAAATAAATCTTCAAGGAATATTACGAGTGTGGCAATGACGATGTAATACTTCGATAAATTTTATCTAAACCCAATAATATAAAAAACCGGCCAAGTGCGAGTCGGACTCGCGCCCGAAGAGTTCCGTACCATTATCGCAAAAAACGGCAACAAAATCACGTTAGTTGTATGGGAGCCCCACTTAAATATTGATTTTATTCTGTTTTTAGTATTTGTAGTTATAGCGGCAACAGAAATAAAGCATCTGTGAAAATTTCAACTGTCTAGCTATCACGGTTCATGAGATGCAGCCTGGTGACAGACAGACGGACTGCGGAATCTTAGTAATAGGGTCCCGTTTTTACCCTTTGGGTACGGAACCGTAAAAAAGAACACCCCCGACACATTTTTATTTCATGCGTTTTAAACTACATTATTTATCTTGTAGTAGACACGCTTTGATCGAGAATCTATTGAACACGTAAGTATGACACGATATCTTGCGGAAAATACCCCGATTCACACAGTAAAACGCCCATAAATTTTGAACGGCTTAACCGATTTTCATCAAACAGCAAAGAATACTGTCGATAAATTTCCTTTCAAACAAAAAAAAACTAAATCGAAATCAGTTCTTCAATTTAGGTGCTATAATGCCATAGACAGATACACAAACACACAGATAAACACGTCAAACTTATAACACCCCTCTTATAACACTCACCAATAGTGTAGTTTTCTCTCAGTGACAGAATTGGGATGTTTTCCACAGGTGTTTTCGCAAGATATCGTGTCATAATTACGTGTTCAATAGATTCTCGATCGAATCGCGTCTATTACTAGATAATTTATGTAGCATGCCTTAAAAATGTGTCGGGGGCTTTTAAATTTTTTAATTTTATTAGTTAACCTGGAAAAATGCACGGCTCCTGTACCGGCTACAGAAGAGAAGCTGAGGAAACAGCCAGTACTTTATACTTGATCAATATGGTTTTAAAAAAGATTCTCAACTAAAGGGTCTTTCAACAAGGACGGGTCAATGTTAAAATTGAATAAAACAAGATGTGTGTGAGATATTGATCTGTAGCGCTCGCTCGATCTATGCAGCAGAGTCATAAAAAATTGGACCTCTCGGATTCGTGCCACCATACGAAGCCGCGGCGGACATTTGAACGATGTCATATTCCGTTCATAATTGGCATAAATGGGCCTTTTAAATAAAAAATAAATTTCGTTAATATCTCACACACATCTTGTTTTATTCAATTTTATCATCGACCCGTCCTTGTTGAAAGACCCTTTATTATTGTATACGCGCAGGCTCTAATCAAAAGTACATAAAATTGGTATCAATGAACATTGATAAAGTATACTTTTGTTAATTTTAATTAAGTACTGATTAATCAATTTCCTGATTCCCACGTTGTATATAATAAAACAAATATTGACCAACGGAAGTTGTCTTTATCGTTAATTCAATAATTTTATAACGTTTGGCTATTTGACCAAGTTGATATGTTAGGTAGTACCTATCTCAACAAAGCTATATGAAATTGATATTAATTTTAACATAGTTTTTGATGAATTGCGTCTATTTACCGACAAGAAACGGATACATTATAGAATATCAAATTTTGATGCGTTCACAATTTATAAAGAGTGTATGATATAATCTCGCGACATTCATTTTAAACTTCTGTTAACCTGGTGACATAACCAACAAAAAACCGGATTAGTAAACGCAAAAAATAATCTTATCCACATCATGATGCAATTGTGACCTCTATTTCATCAAATGTTCGTAAAACCCGATAAGAATTCGCTTGAATTATTTTAAAAAAAAAAAAGACTTCATCAAATTGTAACCTCGTGTTCTTTAATCTGCGCTAATCACTCGTTTCAAACAGTGAAGGATATACATTTTTATTATCTGTCACATAAGCATTATTATCTCTTGCTCGTCATAAAATCAGATTTATTATGTTATTTACTTTTATTATAATCCTCATTTACATTGCAGAGATTATTTGCTGTGACTTATTACTGCGGCAAAGATTTATCAGACTAGGCATACCTATAATAAGTATTTAATTACCTTGCTCTGTATTAAAGAAAGATTATAAAATTCTATATACCTAACAACTAAATAACGTTTTCTCTCCATATTTTTGTACGGCCACATATTATTTTTGTAATATAAGCAATATTAGAAATTAACATTATCATTATGACTAGCCTATCGCAGTCCAACAGTTCCAAAGTTCGTGGTCTTAAGAAAAAAATTGTGACCGTAGTAACCCTGAGATTTAATGAAATGTTACCAAATGCCGTCACTTATATTAAATATGCTACCAATGAAATCGTGTATTAAACATTTTTCAAATTGGTAACCCCTGAAACACTTCTAATAAGGGATTTAGATCCAATCAAACCCAAAGATACATGCCATCCCTACAAATATTAGGAGATCAGAATCAATGAAATGGAATCACATGCTCAATCAGTACAACGAATTCTTAGTACTAGTCTAGATAGCAAATCAATTGCTACATGAAACACCAGTGGAACACAAAGAGACAAAACGGATAAATTGGTTGATGAAAAAGATAACGTCAAAAGAAAAGTGAAAAATCTAGTAAGATTTTTATAAACTAATAGGATCAGCCGTTTTTGTCAAGCGCATTGATAAGATTGCAAATATGTAAGATTATACACCCAAACTAGAACTGAAAGAGTATAAAAAGAAAATTTCAGTTGTATTCACTACGTATAAATTGCTAAGGAGTCGGTTTAGTTGAAGATAGAAAATGTGGTGTTTTAAGTTCCTTCGTTACACTCTGGCTGAATAAACAGACTACCGACGAACCCGTATTATATAAAAACCATATTCGCGAGCTGGCTGACGAAAACCAGATGTATCCTCCGACTGCACAGCATGATTTTCTCCTTGTTTAAGTCTTTTTAGTTCGCTTTTAAATCAGTCGGGTTTTTAGATTTTTTTAATTAACTTTTTTTATTTATAACTTTTTAGTTATCTTTTTTTAAGATTTAGGTACATTTAAACATATAAGTTTTATATATTTTTGAAATCAACTCTTAAAACCCTTTATTTTGATACCCCACACGATGGGTTTGGAAGAAAAAAAAAATTTCTCCTTCGCAATATGGCGCCCAAAAGCCGCCATTTTTCTATTTTCTGATTTTAATGTAGCCAGTGACACTCGCGGGGTTAAGACGAATCGATTGACGTATGAATCATCAAAATCGGCCAACGCGTTTGGTCTCTAGAATGCCACATATGAACAAACATACATACATACATACTTACATACATACATACATAAATACATAGACTGATAAACACATTACCCTCCTTCAGCAGTCGGGTAAAAATCAAAATCTTCATTCTTGTTCTTATAAGTCGACTAGTGAGACCGCGGCCTAATGTCAGTCCAAACTCCAAGCAGTGACGGTATTTGCAAACAACACTGACACAATAAAGCAAAAGGTTTAGATTCATAGTTCACGTTGAATTAGTGACGTATTGACATCGTCATTCGGACACTCGATATCATACTCAATCATTAGAAATAGGCCAACTAGTAGGTGGGCTTTTATCTAAGTACCATTTGACAAACAAAACTGAGAATAAGGTATGATGGAATGAATGTATTTTCTAAAAGAATGTTAGCTAAGTGTATTTTTTTATAATACTAGTGATACTCTTCTCTCACTCTAAACATCAGTTTGAAAAAAGAAGAGTGATGATTAAATAATAGTCTATTTCTAAACAAATGAGTTCGCCTCCCATATTGTTCGTTTTCATAAAGCTGGGTTCAGTATTTGCAACACAACATGCAATGCTGTTGCATGCATTGCAACATTTTCCATACATTTTGATGGCTTTCGCAGTTTGCTTATTGATTCACGTCGGTTTTTCGACAAAGCTTTGAATTGTGTGCAGTATGATTTGGACGGTTATGTGTGACGGACGGCTCGCCGCGAACTAGGTCCTATATAGCTTACGATTTTGGATTAAACGCATATCTGCTATTAGTTGAGTACCATTTCTGTTTTATATTCAGTTTAGTTCTCCATTAGTGACGAGTATTTGGGGTTTTTAGCGGTTTTGAACACTGTAGACTGCTGTGTGTACGAACCGTCCACAATACGTTCGAGTTACAATAACAAATAATTGTCCAAATAATCTGTACCCGGCTCAAAGAGCTTCGATCAAAATTAATTCTACAAAACAGCATCACAGATTGAAACAAATGGCAGACAAATCCACGTGTAAGTTCGTGTATATGGGCCGTCCATCAATGGTTTAGTAGAATTCAGAGCGGTATGAGCAATCTATTAACACGGCCCCGCTACAATGGCAACGGTAATTAGTGTCATTTGCACTGTTTTTGGACGGGATAAACACATAGGGCATATTGTCGAGCGGCCCACAAATTGGAAGCAAATGGTCTCTAGGCATCGAAGTGCTAACTTAATTTGTTCGGCTTTCGCTAACGTGTGAGCAATCAGTCGGATCCCTCACAGAGCTTTTGTTATTGCTTCACGTACAAACGTGTGATTTGGTTCACTATCATTCACCGTTACGCACCATTGGCAGGCCTTCAATTTGGACGATCTACAGTTAAGTAGATGGTGAAGATTTGGGGCTTAAATTAAAAACAAATACTCGGTAATTGAAGCGGTCTGTAACCGATAGAGTTCGCGGATGTGATGAGTGGTGTAGGCGATTAGAAATTGAAGTTAGATTTGAGGTTTTAGATGAAATGTGTGCATGACTTACTATATGAAGCAAGAAAATCCAAATAGGTAGGTAGGACTACTTAATTACACAGAATACGTTTCACGGAATTCCTTAACACTCACAATATCATAAATCCTTAATATCACCATCGTATAAAACGGCAAACATATATAAATATAATACGATAAAAACAAATCCAATGACTTTGTCAGTCAAAAAACAAGTACGCACAATCTTGTCGCGATCTCTTTGTGAATTCCGACAGAACGCGATAAAACAAATAAATCAGTGCGGTAATCCGCGACTTAGTGCGATAATGCACGTTTGCCGATATAACACGACATACCACGATGTACCACGATATAACTCGTCATATCGCCGACTGCGGCACGGATTATCCACACGTGCTTTATCTAAGAAACTTGTTTCAACAAATGACACGAATCACTTTTCAACGGAAATATTTGGTGTTTGACTATTCCGCGGTTATTTTATCTTATGGATCTTTGATAATATGGATTTCCGGTGATATTGAGCTGCATCTGTCTGAAATGGTCATTGTTGTAAATATTTTCTTGAACATACAGATTACAGAAAAATGTTCGGAATAGCAAATATGTAGTCTAATATTGGTCAAAATTATTATACGGGAGACTACTTAATAATCTTTTTTTTTTGTCTGGATTTTTCATTAATATGGTTTCTGTTGTGAAATACGTAATATATTTCAGTATTTAATTGAATAAAAAAGAGTACTTATCTACTGTTATCATAATAATATAAACTACATTTATCAGATCAGTACTTGTAATAAAAATGATAGTACGTTTCTAAATATAAAAAATAGGCACGGCCGCTTCAATTTTTTTTGCATACCGATGAAATCTTGACTTATCTCATACCTATCGTCTCAAATTGGTATTTTAAACAGCATAGTTGGATTAAAATGATTGGAGGGTCAAATCTTTTTACAACTGAAAAAAAATAACTAAGGATTGCAAATGACATACACGTAGGTACCTACATATACTTGACAAAATAGCAATTTAAGCACTTAGTATTATCCTTATAAATGTTATTACGATTGTGTAGATAACATTATTCAAAGAATTTTTATATTATGTTTATCAAGGAAACGATAGAAACCACTCGAGATATTTCCACTTGAAGAATAAACCTGTCAGTAATCGACACGAAGATTATTTGCCATCGTGATTATCGCTAATTAATACTCAAGTACCGAACGATTTAAATGGAGTAACCCAGTTAAACCACTTGCGGCGAATAGAGATATTGTAGAGCACCGACTATCGTGAACAATCACACCGATTGTTTTCAATAAGACGTATGTCTGTGTCATACATTATGTAATATTGCAGTATTTAATATGGCGCCGTCTATAAAAGTACTTTGGAAACGAATTTATATTAAACAAAAAAGCTATCAATGGCACCGCGGCTAGTTCGCGGAGCACATTAGATATTGTTGACAAAACTTCCTCCTTCATCAATATGCATCGGCAGGTAATATTGAGTACGTGCTCGTGCGCCGCCGCGACGTGCGTCCGAGCACATTTTCGCATGCGCGACGCATCCATGCAAAATTTTAGGCGGGATGCGTTTGCTAACGTAATAAACGTCCAGTAAAAGTAGTCATACTTTCCACCATTACTTCTTTGTCTGCGACGGTCTACCCTGACGAGTTAGACAAGGAAGGCGCGGCGAAGTTCGCTGCGTTTGGAGAGCGCACAACGCATTCGGTAAAAGCGGGTTTTGCAACCGCCGCGCACATTCCCATGCACGGTATGCCCGGAGGAGCTATGTCGGCAATTTAAATATTACGGCTACTCAAAAACGTGAGATGTTGGTAGCAAGAAAGCCCGTGTGGGCTCCAACTCGACGAAATTCGGATACACTGAATCCGACTGAAAAAAATAATAAGCGGCGACATTTTTTCGTAATTAAATTGTAGCTTTTTACATGAGCTCTGATGAACGAACGTAATTAATAATATGCGCCTTAATTTCGACAAGGACCATCTGAATGTAATATGGAGGTATAATGTCAACGAAAAATTTGGGACGGCTCATAAAGCTTCTACATGCGAGATTATGCGCTATAAAAATTCTTTGTTTTGCGTCAAAACGTTTGTTAAGTCGAGCGCTGAGCAGTATTGCGAACATTGTGTGTGATGCCCATGGCGGGAGGTAGCCATTCCCATGTCGGCACCGAAAAAAATATTCAAATTGATTCACGCGCGCGCGCCTCCGTCCGAATTTTGCAGCGCGTTTGATGCGCCCGCGCCGATTCCGGCAAATCCGTCGCGTCGGAAGTGCGTGGCGCGCGCCGCCCTGCCGCCTGTCGATGTGTCGATATGCTCACATGGAGTCACTGACCTCGATCAGGACCTTCGATAATGGACATCTGATAAACTCTTATTGGTTAGATTAAGAGGCCGAAAGAGATATTTTTGTTTTTAAAAGTCAATGTTGAGATTTTGAGGGCAGAGGCACGCATGAATATAAGAAAGCAACCATTGAAACGTTGCGCAAAAATCTATAACAAAAATCAAATTAGATAAATTGTAATAAATTCTTCCAACGATAAAAATTCCGTCACCTGTCGCTGTGCTCGCTTCATTGACTGAGCAAATTATCGACGTTACGTATTCCCCTCACTAATCCGAGTAATACGTATACGGTCACACAATGCACTTATTATTCGACAGTTCAGTTTCTAAGTAAACTGCATACGGGTTGAATACAGTTGATATGACGTGTGCGTCTGCCCTTTCAATGACTTGAATAATATAAAAAATACGCCATGAAAATTATATTACCGCACCAAATACGGATTTTAATTACAATAACCAAAGCTAAAGGCAAATGAAGGAAAGGGTCAGGCAGGCGATAAATTATTAAATTATATAGTTTATTTATCAACTGTTTATATTCTTACATCCGACAGTTATTGTAGAAATGGAATAATAGATAATTGTGTGTGACATCTCTATGTTGAGTAAATAGGGTTTGGGATTCATTTCAGCACAAAAAACCGTGTTTAGACGAAATACACATAAAAGCAGCAACCCAAAAGTTTCTATTTTTTTTTTTTAACTAAGCTCAAAAGTCAAAAGTGTCTGCCGACGGATTTCTGAGACTTAAAGCAATTGATACGTTTTTACAAGTGAGGTAGCCTTTACCTGACAGCTAAACAATACCTGAGATATCCGGACTATTGTTTATCCCATTACGTCATTTAACAAGTCATAAACCATAAAAACAATAACATTGTTATCTGTTAACAGGATGATCAGTTTAACGGTAATTTTACGAGGATGCAGTTTCGGGCGATGAAAGAACATCTACCTGTGTTTTGACGGTGCGCTTTTGAACGCACAAATTTCAGCTTTGAAATGCTAATGCTAGGCTTTACTTAGTACAATAGTAAATCAGAACAGTTTAGATTTTAATTGACGTGCAGTTAAGGTGTTAATATGGTTTTTTTTCTCTGTGTTTGTGTTGAAAATATTGGCTGTTAAGATGTTCACATCATTTTCTCTCTGTGACTGGGCCGAAAATGAAGTCTGCCAATATTTTTTGGCACATTACTTGGCCTTTAATTCTTGTGCTGTCATTTTAGCAATTATATTTCTCGTTTTGATACACATTATTGTCAAATTCTTCTCAACGATATAATAAGTTTCGATAATCTAATTAATAACGATAAAAAATATATATAGATACGTTGATCCTCCATCTCTACTACTCATCAATTACAAATCTCACCGTATCGGATAACCCAATAAAACTCGGATCAACAAACTGAATGAGACAACCGATCGAAACAACGTATTTAATAACGAGCGATCTATCAGTGCGTACGCACGTTCACATCTCGTCGGAGTCTGGAAGCACAAAACAGAGATTAGAGTTCGTTCACACAGGATTTTATTCCTCTCTACCAGTATCGATGCATGCATATCGGTGCACTCTTACTCATTTGTTGTTGTAATTGTAAAAGGGATGGACGGACGAGATAAGTGGGTCGTTGACATTTGGCTCCAACTGATTACTGCGATTATGCACTTTGTGCGTTGAACTTTAACTACAAGCTTTGATGTACAGCAGCTTTGATATGACTCTACGATTTGACGCCTATCGGAACAAAGCACACGATAAGCTTTTGTTTGTCGACTACTGACTATTAACTATCACTCGTATTCTCTTGTCACTTGACAAAAAAATAAATAAATTGTAAGTAACAAAATTATTGGATCCCGAGAATATTGAAAACCTATTTCTGGAATAATGGAATCCCAACAACTTAACAGAGTAACATTGTAAATAATATGAAATATCGCGACCATTTCCACTTTATTATTACAGTTTAATCTCCGAAACATGTTGCTGACAGGGATCATAAAGCCATGGCTTCTTATCTCAAACTATGGTACATTTCGTGTAACGAAACAGCTATATTACGCTTGTACACACGAGTATAAATTCCCATGTAGGGCCGATAGGAGCCGAATCTATCTGCTCGATAGTGACCACTATTACCACTATCGCATCCGCCGGCCGCTACAGATAACTGGACGATTGTACCACGTCGGCAGTAATCTATTGTTCTAACTCTAAACCACAAATAGGGATATTTGTACGCAGCAAGCGGACTGCGTAACGCCGCCGACATACGCGTTACTTTGATAGGACGAGCAGACTTTTCCCAGACAGAAAATCTCGCTGCAATTCCTATGGCGACCATGTCATCTAACAGTTATTTGACACGACAAAGTAACTCCTACCTTCTTCTAACTTTCTCAGAAACAACAACGATGCGTACTTAATCTACTTCGCCATTGAGTTCTAGAACTAGTTACAATCAAAGTAATTATTTAGGTCTGCGTGAGTATATTGTTCATTATTTTAACGCGATAATGTCGTCTAAGCTATTTCTACGCAATCTTAGATCTTAATTAAATCTCGATATCACAGTCTAAACCTATTTAGGTTTAATGAAAAGTGTAGACAAATTGCACAAACGCGTGGTATTTAAAACGTTGGAAAACGTATGCATCTGGTGTGAATTAATATTTGAAATTTATCATAAGTAGGAAGGTGGAGGCTTATTTAGTTTCCGTTTTCGTATTAGGTATTCTATAGAGCATGTGATCTTGGTAAATATAGTAAAATGGCTCGTAAACTATCAACTAAACTCGGGTGCCCAACATGTTTAGCACGACGTCCGTGCGATGCATAGTAATTGCAGATAACGTGCGTGGTGCAAGTATTGAGCGACTAGCGATTAGTTCAGGTATTTTTTTTGATCTATTGGCTTGCGCTTGACCATTATTAAATAAATAAATAAAATATATTATTATTTGTATTGTAATTGAAACTAGCCTAGTGGCTCATTATAATTTACTGACGAAAATCTCTTCAAATAGTTAGATAATGTTATAGATAGACTTCTGAAGAAAAGCCAACTAGGCATAAGAACTTCAAAATCTGGACTGTAAACTTTTCTAATACACCTATCCATGGTTACTAGAATACACTTATTCATGGTTATTATATTAATTAAATATAAACAAATTGTCATTTAAGGAGATTCTCACATGTCGCCGCGCTCTAAAGCGGCAGGTGATGAACCGGATCTCAACACCATCGGTTGATACCTAACACACGTACATAACCCAACCGTAACGACAAGCATACATACGCTTTTCCGTACGTGTACGCGTAAATACCGCGTGGCATACCGCGCGGTTGGGCGGCGCTTGGCACACGAAACACCGCATTTCGGCGCGGATCACGACGGGATAAGGTTGTGTTGCATTTTTTAGAAAATAAAGTTAATGTCAAAAAGTTTATTTCGCAGTTTGAAACTTGCTGCAATTTTGGGACATAAAAAGTTCGCAATACAATGAAAAGTGCCTTAAAATTGCACAACGGAAAGAAATTTTTAACATACATTTGGAGCCAGGATAAAATGTCGAAGAAAAAAACCGGGGACTCACGCACGAAGGGTTCCGTACCTGCATTATCGCAAAAAACGGCAAAAAAATCACGTTCTTTGTATGGGAGCCCCACTTAAATATTTATTTTATTCTGTTTTTAGTATTTGTTGTTATAGCGGCAACAGAACTACATCATTTGTGAAAATTTCAACTGTCTAGCTATCACGGTTCATGATATACAGCCTGGTGTCAGACAGACAGACAGACGGACAGCGGAGTCTTAGTAATAGGGTCCCGTTTTTACCCTTTGGGTACGGAACCCTAAAAAGAAGTAGGTTAGTTTATTTATCTGCTATTGACGTAATGTTTTGTAAAGTAATTGAATTTATGAATCTACCTTTTTAATTTTTATGAACCTTTTGTTACAGATTTGATTAGTTTTAATTATATGTTTTATGTACTGCATAAGGTCGTAAAACTTTCTTTGAGATACCGAAAAATACGTCTGTGATCGGACTGTACGAAGAATCTAAGCCCATCCTCATGAGCGGCCGCTTGTCGCTTATCCGCGCACCGCCAGATGCTCCTCTGCGCGAACAGGCACTGTTACCACCGCGAAGGAAAAAGTACATTTGCGATGAAGAATACCTTTTTGTTTATTCCAAAATTTTAATTTTGTGGCCCTTATCGAGTGACAGACTTATTTAGCTTTGCAGACAGAAACAAAATGCTTTTATAATTTATTATTCCATCGCCTCGCTGGCCGCTCATAACTTGCGTCCGGTTTAAATTTTGCATATTAATAAAATAAAAAAAGAATTGTCATTTCTTTATTCATCTGTGCGTTTCAACCGCCATGCTACTGACTAATTATGCATGTTAGTTATGACGAACATGATATACGACCGCTCTATGCTTAGAATTAGATATCTTTGTTGATTATTGATAGGAATTCTAGGCAAGTAGGGCGATATGGAGACTGATTTGTGGACTGTGGAAAATAAGCTTCCGAATCGAAAGAGAAAAATATGGGCAGTCAACATTCTTACTATCACGAGAAGAACCTGGAAAATGCTGGAATAAGCGCGTGGGGATTGGCACAAGAAAAAAACAAGTCTATACCCAGCAGTGGGTGAAGTGGGGCTGTAGATGAAAATGATGATGAGCTAATATTTGAACTTCACCTACACAATACACACTAACCTACCGAAAAATTTTTGAATACGATTTTTTATGCCTTAACAGGCCACGTATAAAACCTAAATACGCAAATTACGCAAATTAATCCCCACCAAGTAAGCACCCAAATATAAATCATGACGATTGATTCCTATATTTCGTAGACAATTGCTAAATTGGTGGTGATGAAAGATAGTCTTAAAGCCTGGGGTTACGGTGTCAATTGTCGACGTGAGATGACTTAGCCATAACCGACACACGCCCCACTAAAACGTCCATTAATCAGTAGCACAGATTCTAAATATAGCCACTTATGCTATCGGCAATCCGAGGTTCTGATGTCAGCACATACGGAATTGTGTCGCAGAAGGGTCGCCAAGGACTTCGGTGACAGGTTAAAAAGACGACGATGACGTTACAGAGTTAATGTTTGGTGGATGATATACCGATGAAGTTATTTTTTGGGAGATTTTGGAAGGTCTAAGGATTGATGAATGGGAATAAGCGAGAAGTGATAGAACAAATGAAAAAAATGATGATGATAATTGAGAAACTGCGCAAACAGGAGAGGGAACAGCTATCGCAAGTGCCAATGCTATACGGAAAACACACTAAAGAACAATCATAAATATTACCGATGCACCTGCTGCTACTGATTGATTCCCACAAGAAAAAGTAGAACGCAATCCTTTCCATAAGGGAATAACAACAAAGAAAACAGAATTTGAAATTGTAAACAAACGTACTGTACATTGAAGTGTGACCACGTTTCGAACAAAAACCCGCTTAAATCCTACGCCTCTCGTATTAATTAGACAGCACACTCGAAGCTAATTTGTCTCCCACTAACAATGTATATGACATCACAAGATAAATCATCTATTTGACAATTCAAGAGGATAATCTGTATAAATATTCAAATTACCTAATTAATGTGCATAAATAGCTAAAAGTTTGGGCTTTACCATTTTTCACAATGAAAAATACCGTCGTTTATAACTATACAGATTCTAATACTTGGGTGTGGATATGATACCGAGTATTACAATAAAGTGAACAAAGAGAAAGTCGTGATCGATAGTATCTTTTGTAGAGGTGTGTCAGCGCTACAAAAAGTTGACAAAATCACCGAAAATTTAATCCCTGTGCTTAATAGCTTGGTACGTTTGCAAATACATTTTTATATAGATGCAGATGCTTGACTTGGACTTTTGACTTCAGAACGGATTCTTCATGTGGGCGTTTCTTAAAAGCCGCTTCGTGTCGGATGGTGATAATAAGTATAGTGATTGGTAGAGTAATTGAAAGATGGGGTGGAACTATAATAAGTAATTACATAGATATCGCGGACGATATCCAACTAATTGCAGACACCTTGTAGGCGACGCGCGACGGATCTTTTTGTGATGTGTAAACAATGTAAACATTAATAGAGGTAACGAAGACAATTACGTAAAAATAAAAGAAGGAACATAGTTATATTGTTCTGAAAAGGAATAAGTTTTATGACATAGACGAACAAGCTAAACTTGACTGTTAAGATAAAGATGACAGTGATAAATTGATCTCTTTGGTGAAAACTTTCTTTGGTAATGCAAGGATCCAATGTTTGGCAGCTAACTCTCAAGAATAAAGGATCTAAGTAAGAGTACCCAAATTTACAAAACTGGCAAAGTGCAAAAACAGAAAAACAAAACGGCTGCAAGCAATAAAAAGAACGCATGACCATAAGCTAAACGCAGAAGTGCAATAAAGAATGCAGGAAAGTGCAAAAACGAATTCGAGGCGATTAAGTGTATCGGAACGCAGTGAAAATAGTATCTAATATTTAGTCGTGTACACATTTTATTGTTCGCCGGGTGGCTAGCGGGCTGTGTCGCCCCGGATCCACGGATATGTAAGCACAGGTCGGGATTAGACCCGGCGACTTTTATATTGGCTGTTTTTTTAAAGTAGAATGTTTTATGTATAAATTTCTGAATGTGAGTATTGATGACAAATGGGAGGAGAGTTAAATGAGCTGTATGATGATTAATCTTTAGTTAGTACGGCAAATGAAAATATGGAAAATCAATAAGGATAGATAGTTTACAATTTAATAAAAAAAAATTGTACCTGAAGTAGAAGAAGACAGTGAGAAGTTAATGTAAATTTTGCAAACAATTCAAAACAAATGAGAGAACACTGTCTTGGAAGATTACCCTCACAGAGTAATAGAGTACCTATTGAAATTGTGACATCTACCACGACATCTGACATGACCCATATGAAATTACTCGTTACTCGTTTTCCATGAAAAATATTAATTTCAATCTACACAATCTTTTGCAACCGGGCAAATATTGAAAAAAAAACTGCACAAAAATTATATCAACAAAAAGCTCATCGCATAATCCGTCCCATCGCACACACAAGGACATCGCAACAGCACACAGGCCGTGTGTGCGTGCACGCACTACATGTGGGTAGCTTAATGATAGCGGGCTTCCGTCGCGTCACACCTGAGGGATCCTAACCGCCATCGGGTTATAGATACCTACCCCCTCGCCCCTTAATTCTGACGCACTGTGCGTGGAATTGCGCGAGTGGTTAATACGACTTTGGAAAGTGGCGAAAACACGTTTAATTTGGATGATAAGGCGTGTGTTGAGGATGATACAGTAGGTGATGTTATTGTAGCAGAAGGTGATACAATGGTTGGCGATGGTGATACCGAATAGTTGTTTTATCCCTTCAACTGTTATTACTGACGGTGAAGCACTGTTTGTGATATTGCAGGAGTGGATGGAACGGTTTAGATAGAACGGCAAACAATTATGTCAATTGAGATGACGCTAAAGCAATGGATTCTATAACAGAAGAGGATACGAAGGCTATAGCAGTTGCAAGCAATGCTGCACATTGGGATAATACTAAAGTAATTGATGGTTTTGTAGCAGAAGGAGATACGATACCTATGGCGGATGGTACCAAATAGCAGTTATTCAAATGATTGAACCCCGCCACGATGTACCCCGTGTTACGAATTTTGCTAACTGGCTAATATTTGACCACGAGATGGGATAACCACCATTGGGTTCTAATCTAAGCATTATTGAGATAATAACATTAATGATACAGATGAGGCAGTGATAATGTAGGTTATTCCAATGAAGGAAGTAAATTCGGAAGTGACGGATACTTTACTTTGATTAGAAGTGTTGTCGTAAAAACGCAAAAAATCATAATTTGTGAAATATTTTATTGTAATTAGTTTTGGCTTAACAATGTTCCGCAAACGACTAATTAATATATGAAAGTTAACATTAGCATTAATAAATTAACTTCTAAGTATTTGTAACTAGATAACTAACTAAGTACCTAACAGTTCAATATTAAACTTGAAGAACAATGCAGTTCTATCAACTTTCCTATTGCAGCAACAATGAGGTATGTGTTTAAAAATACTCATTACGAATGATTGTCTATGAATGTTGATGACTTGCTAAACCAGTAGCAAAATAAACGTATATTGCTATCATTATCTAATCTAAGATTATTAGTTATAGAGTGGAACCATGCACTCTAGTCTTGTTTAATCTATGACACAAATAACTTTGCGATATACTAAATCCACTTCAATAAAGAATCCTTTAAAAACATATTCAAAGCTGAAACTGAAGGTAACGCGACGGTTATTCAATTATTTTATCCACTCCATATACTTCCCTGAGTGACACGTTGAACGAATTACGCACGAACACAAAGACGCTCACAGCTAAAAGGAAAAAGTTCAATTAATCCTAATTTGCTCGCTGAGATTAAGTACGCGATAACTGGCATTCTATACGAACCCTTTACTTCACTTCCCGGCCCTCTATTCACATTTAAGCCGCTTTAAAAAGCAGTAGAGTTCGACAAACAAGGGACTTATAATGCGTAACGGCCTAAGAATTGTTCCCAAGAAATGCATCAATTCAGATTAGGGCGCAACTCAGTAATTTAGGGATCAAATATAAAATAAATATCGATAAACATCTACGGGAGTACGTCGATACGTATATCAATGGGGTCGATACGATCAATGACCGGTCATCGATACATTTGCTATTACAAACGATCAGTCAACTCTACCCTGCTAATTACGTATGCCAGTGACAATGATCGGGTCGGTACCCCATCGAGAAACACCATAGTTTTTTCCCTCGTTCAACAACATGCAAACCACATTGAAAATTATTTCCCTCTTAATTAGTAAATACATTTGCATAAACAAGCGCTGGCCATCCCATATTAGGACGATCATTATTATAATTGTTATTTTTTTCTCGCGAAAAACTTACGCTGTGTAACGGTCAGCCCTGGGATGGTAATCGGCGACGCATCCGCCGATAGATCGATCGCACAAGTCGCGCGACTGTGACGAGTTTCCCAACTACCCGCAACCCGCAAATTATAATCGTGCCGCTACTGTTTTCACAGTAGACAACGGAGCTTTGATTGTTGTACGTTCGATGAGAGCGTTTTGCGAGATCGTCGGCCGATAGCGCAGGCGGGCGGCGAATTAATTACTTAATACCGATGCGTGAGTAAATGCATGCAATTTCTAACGCAACTCCCTGTAATTACAATTTTTTCGTTTACTCCATGATAATAATTTTTTGAAAGCTTATCTGTCGTCCGTGCTCATGAATCGTAACGCTATTTACACTTTCGCATAAAATAACATTAGCGTCTGAGTGAGCTAGATCAAAATCACTGGCCTTATTAAACCACATATTTACTGCACTTTAGAATGTTGTATCAATTGCGTGCGGTCAAAAACTTCGTTATTACTTTCCGTTTGTATCCGCAACTTCCTTTACCAAAACAATTATTACGTTCGAAAAAACCCGTGGCATGTGGTGGTGTGCGTGGGAGTGCACGACAAGTGCGCATACGCATACGCACACATGATAACGTTTCACTGCACGCATGTCTTTGTTACAGTTGCAGATGTTATCAGAAGCGTTAAATTCATTACCCGAACTTATCTGCATAGATAGTTATACTTAATACCCCATTAACGATATTATGCACTACCATGAAGTAAAAATACAGTTTATGGTGTTGTGTTATTCCCGCAAAAATACGATAAAAAGTGTGGAAAACAGAGTTGCATACATAACATGTCTGGTGTATTAATATTTATTTGCATAGACAATGGATTACTAATATGTACAAAGGGTAGGGTGTGCTTTGTGTGTGTGGTGCGTGTGGCTGTGTGTGTGTTTCCGTCATTTCCCTGCGCGGGAGTCGATCGCGATGATTGCTCACGCGTTTCGCATCACTCACCCCCAGCGGAGGGATAACTCGTTCACATACAATTTACATACACCTCATTATGCAGTTGTTTTTTGTGTGACATAAAATCGATAATCTAATATTCTCGCAACCGTAACATTCAAGTAAATAATACATGAGCAGATTAAGTGAGTGATAAAGATTAATAGTGGCTATTGTTCTATTGGAATTGGTTTAAACTCCAGCCTAGTAACAACGCACTCATTAAATTGTAGAGCATATAATAAAATTAAATTCCTCGCTTCAATAATAAGCAAGGTCATTTATTGCTACATTTGCCAAAAACTCTACTCAGACTACACTCAGCAACATAATTGTTATATAAAATAAAAGCGTAATGAGTCACAAAGCTATAATTATGATCGCAAACGAGCCCTTGACGACACTCATCTATTCTGTGAAAAAGGACGATTGGAACAAAACCGCGGCCGGTACAACAGTCAACAGTTGAAGCACACATGTGCAGGGCGTGTCTCCATGCACCACTGCACCCTCCCCATTGTTTATCCCACGATTAAAACCAATTCAAATACTAACTCTCACTTCAAAATTAAACTCTAGTAGTCTCTACCAGCCCCTTTTGTTTTAAACACAATACACGCACTTATAAACCACAACGACAACCACGGACCTCCGTAATTATAGCCACGAAATATGCAGTGACGCGATTCGAGAAATCGTAACGTTTACTGCAAAATAACGATCGGATAATTACGAACTTATAGGAATTTCCGGCGTCAACTTTGTACACTTGTACAGTGTTATCTTTCGCATATCGCGATCGTAAACCAATGGGAGTGTAAACTGTTAAATTATGGTATTCCATATTCAGTAACATTAAGCGATTGTCCCGTGTCTACCAAATTGGGACTTAAATTATCGCCAAAAGGTGCGAAATTGCGAATAAATGAGTGCGACTTTCATGTTTATTTTATTCACAAATCGCACTATGACAGAATTTCAGTAACTAAAAATCCAATTACATGCAACATTTCCTTAGTTGACATGAACACTGAGAAAATGTGTAAAGTTCCTAGTAACAGTAGCCAGTCACGTAAGTTCTGCTAAGCGTGGATTAAAAGGGGGGTGTTCAAGCTCTTCAAGCAGCGCCGGCGCAACGGCAGCTGACGCTATACTGTGTGACCAGAAGGAGGCTAAAAATAATTAAACAACCTATTGTACACTTATTACGTTGATTAATATCAGTGAATGGCAATCTTTTCATATATTTTTGGCTAAGGACGTTGTTGAAGGCACTTGAAAGTTATTGTCTGAAATGTTATAGAGAGAGAATGAAATAAATTGTAAGGTAAAAAATACAAAATTAATTATTCGGTATAAAGGATCAGGAATTCGATTTGAGCACAGTTTAATTGAAGATTCTCCGAAAGTACGCAACTTCGTATGAACGAAGGCCAAACTATAATTTTCATGATAAACCAGTCCCTATCAAATTTCATCGATACTCGCAGTGAAAAAATACAGATTATAAACATATCGTGCAGACATTATTTACGCATACTTTATCGTCAATCAATAATTAATATCTCGAGGCTCGACGGGTGAGACGCTCCCGAATTTCGCCGAGAATGATGAGGAGATCGCGTTCGCGTAATCGAACCGGCAAAAAATAAAAAATGAAGCAAATACGAAATACTCCATTACTGGCTCCGCTACAGCCGACTGTCGAGACGATTTCATGCAAATAAAATTGTAAAATAAGACATCATCGCCGATAACACTCTCATCAAGACAATCTATAGAATCTAGACAAGGCGCTTTTTGTTCGTATTTGATTTCAGATGAGTATTTCTTATAGATTATTCCGTCTAGACACGTATTGTTGCCCGAGCGACTGACGGACGGCCGATTTTGACGTATCTCACATCGTCATTGTTCCGTTTGAGCGGTAATAATAGAAAACCGTTGTGATTGCCTTTTATAGATCAGGATAAACAATCAATCTGAATCATCAGCGAGGTTAGCTGGCAAATAATTTCAAAAATATCAGTAGTTGAAGGTGAACTGTCGAAAAAGTCGAGTGTGTGTCGACTCCACTGCACCTGTGTCTCGGTGCTCGCACATTGTGTATGCAAGGCGCGGCGGGCCGCGGGCCACGTCAGCTATTTGCTCGTGTCCAGAGGGCTAAACCATTCAAGGCTAAGGCGCGGGGTCCAGTTTTTGGCTGTTTTCGACTTGATCCACCACTTGGACACCCATCTGACGGCCCCGCTTCTCCGACCACTTGCCATTCCTACCACAATCCTTAAATAACGAGACAATACCTTCCATAAATATTCTCATTATATTTTACGGATTTCTTATAGCCATTATCAGAACTTGATACGATAATTTTCTCAATTATATTTTCTCTTAAATTCTTTCAGAAACAGTAATTGCTGGCAATTGAACAGCGACTAAACAATTCATTCTATTAACAAGTTTTATTCATTGAAATAACAATTATTGTTTTAGAAACAATAATTGGTTTCCATGCTACTTATCTACTACATACGCTAAGTACATAAATTACACTGCCTCATTGCATTAGAAATTGATGATTACCGAATTAATTCTCCACCCTCGCGAGTACGTGTGAGTAGTAATCTTTAGTGGAGTTTGCAGATCCCACGAGATGTAAACTCTCCGCCCATTATTAATTGCACTCCTCAGGTGCGGAGATTATCTTTATTAGGCCGCCGCAAGCTCTAGACACACATGCAGTTCCACACGCGTCTTTACTGTACGCTTTCGTTCGAAAATTACGTTTTAAATCGACAGTAACCATAAAAACTCAATTTCGTAACCCAGAAATAGTATTACTAAGAAAATGTTTGTCAAGTCACAATCTCATTTACGTTGTTAATCATGCAACATAAGTAAATAATAGGTATCAATCCATTGTAGTGAAACAGCCGTATCATTTCAATTAAGGTAAGCGAATAATCAAATGCAATACACCTTTCATTTTTGACGGATTAAGTAACTTAAGCTTGCATTGCTTGTAAATGGGAGTATATTAGATATTATGAAACTGAAATTAAAAAGGTATTGTGTATTGTCGGCACTCGGCATGGCCGTACACGGCGTGGTTGCGCGCGCGCACTCCCGGCTCGGCTGACTGTAATTGCGCGAAGCCGCGCGCGCAGATTATCAGAAGCAAGTGCGTTCGATAACGCATGCGCACGAACGCGTGTTATTAAATTTATTCCTTTTTCGCGAGAATCTGCATAATGAGGGGGGCAAAAAAAACGCGTAATCGCTAGAGTGAGCGTCGCCTTACTTTGGAGAAAGGCGGGCAGCGGCCACTCTTTGTCTGATATGTTCAGTATACTGAATATTTAAGGAGTAGCGAGCACCCCGCATTGCTATTTTATTTTTGTATTATTAAGAAAACGGCAGACGATTACGGACGATTATTTCTTGTCAAAGCGTGGCATCGTTTTCGAAGAGACCGGGTCGTGTATTAACACTGGCTACTTATGTATTATTATTAAATACCGATATCATGATCGCCTACAGCGGCGGGGATCCTCTCACGTCAACATATTATATATGTAGGCGTTCGCAGCGATTTGCACGCACCCTTAACTTAAGGCAGGGGCGGACTTAATCGTGGATGTGGACACAGATCTTCTGAAGCTTAAATCAACTCGATTGAATAAAAGAGTAGGTAGAGTAGTCACTTGTCATTTTCACTCTAACTTGACTACACTCGCGAGCAATGAAAAAGTTCCAGTGACATAGCACCAAATTACTCCTAAACGGGAAAGGCTAGCTTAATGACGCCGTCTGCAATATTGAAGTACATTTAACAGCGCATCAGAATATTACCAACTAAAAAAGTAAATATTGTGTTCAAATTTTTTAAAATGTGAAAAAATTAAATTAAGGTTTTGTCGGCATTTTGTGTGTGGCACTTTTTCATTGCTCGGCAGTTAAGTATATTCAACATAATGATGACTCTTCTCTAAACTAGATTAAATATCACTAAGTACATGAATTAATCAGGTGAAACGAGCGCGCGTTAATGAATATATAAACTCCAACTTGGATATAATAAAAATAAACGAAAATCAAAATCATATTAAGTGCAGAAATAAACAAAAACACCGTATTACTTAAGGATACGTTATGTCAGTAAACTGCATTCGCAAACTCCTAATTCGCCCCTGTCCAGCCCTGGGCTACCGAAATTCCACATTTATGAGTTCGTACTCGTCTTTATTCAGTTTCTTTTCTTAAAAGGATGGTCGTTAGGTATTAATAAGAAAATAAGAGTCCAAAGAACGGTAACAAGTAATTTTAGGAAACGCATCGAACAAAAACTGGCTTTGACATCATTCGAGTCACGATTAAGATGACAATGTCTTAATACGAAACTTCTCATGAAATACGACACAAGCACTAACTCATAATTCTCGAACGTCATTACTCGGAGCAATTTCTTAATGATATGCCTATAATGATATGATGTCCGTCAGCCCGTGAGAAGTTTACGTTGTAACAGGATCGAAGGAGCGGCAAAAAAGTACCGCGCGTGTCGTAGTCAGCGGGCGAGTCAGCGGTCCAGCAAGTAGCCAGTAATTTATGGTTAGTTTTTGGCTGCGCCCGCGCAATGCGGCCTCGCGGCTTTTCGCAGCTCTCCGCGCCCCGTCCTCCCCGCCTTCACCCGGTCACAGACCTCGCGTCATTCCGTCAATCTCAACTACTTATCCGTCCGCGCCGATCCCTTATATTAATCATTTTTTTCTCTCAAAAAACGAGCGTAATAAAGATCCTATCTGCCCAGCCCCTGCAGCCTGCAGCTCGGAGCTCGGCACGTCGCGCGCTCGCTTTCGAAACTTCGCAATTGACAAACTGACAAACAAATATCGCAACTGATACTTATTAAAGCATGTATTATTGACTATAAACTGGTTCATTGTGCCGCCAAAATTAATCTCGTAGCTTAGCTACGTCACAAAGGCGGCGTGCCGGCGCGTACGGTGGCTATTACAGACACCACATTATAATTACGTTTTTAAATAGTTTTTTCAGTCGGTGTCGATATTAAAACGTCAATGTAAATAACTTGTTAGCCGCAATCTCATTTCTGAGCGATTGGATATTACAATAGTGTACGTGATTTGAGAAAGGTAACGGTGTCGCCGCTTTATCCGCGAGATGGAGCCTATTACCGCGCGTAGACGACGCGAGCGCCGCGCGTGCCGCCCGCGCATGCGCCAGCGCCTGCCCCGAGTGGTCCGCCATACGCTTACGTTATTTTATGAGCCGATGAAAAAAATATCCAATCAATTGCGCTTGCGCATCCGTAGGTAATGTTCATTTCACGGAACTTATGATCAATGACCTTTCTCACGCTGCGACAAAATGTGTGAAAGATGAAGTTAGCATTATCAAATTTGATATGATATGGAAAAAAAAGGAACCTGTCCAATGAGGTGTCGGTAATATAGGCTCCAAAAAGAGAACGGTAGCGCGTGGTGCCGTAATTAGGTTCAGTCCGGCGCATTGTGTCGACTCCAGCGCAAATTGAACCACGGAATATTTCACCTGACGTACGTACGTGTCTAATTGCACGGATTATTTATCTTCTAAAACCTCTCAGCAGTTTTTGTCGAGCTGTGGCACGCGCCCACTTTCTATGTAGCCGACTGTGGACGTAATTGTGCTTATAACCTTTTTTATTTCGTTTTCGAAACATCTAAGTCATCATCTGGAATCAGTAACGGTCCACCAAAATGTTTTGTTATACGTTCTAGCGTTAGATGTTCGTACACGTATCGGCAAACAATGGGGAGGCTTCATGTTAATTGAACTAGATATAGCGGAAAATGAGAAATAATTGTGTGAAATTCTTTGCTATAAATATACAAACAAATAAACATAAAAGAGAGCAAGCTATTAATTTCTTAGTTCGCTCCTGTTATGTTTTTCTAAACGTGTGGCATCTACCTGCTTAGAATACCATTAAGAGTCATATTTCTGACCGAACAAATTTTTTTAATGTTTAGTTGCCTCATAAAATTAGGTACCGTACTAAGAAATCCACATTTCAGAAATGTTACAAAAACTTTAGTGTCCAAAAAACAAGAAAGGTTCAACCTAACTTTACAATGAACAATCTTACAATAGAGCTAGAATAAACGAACTACCGACTTAACCTCTATTCACCGGCTCACGGTAACCTATAACAACCAAATCAACTCTATCGATCCACTATCTATTCATCGGTTCACTTTACAAGCTTACAAAATCATTTTTTTTTTCACCTCGATAAAAACCCATAACAATAGTAGAACTGCGGTGAAATTCTTTAGTTTTTTAACGCACACTGCCGATAGCGATACATTATGGACTACGGTAATCACTTTCACCCATTGATTGCAATAAGAGCTAACTTTTTACTGATATAATCAACTGTATGATCGGAATCGAATTTAAAAATCAATCATAGCACACACTATTATCAAAGTTGGCCAGAACGAAGCCGTAACGCGCGATAACAGAAAACGTACCCGTAAGCTAGTTATCGCTCCGAACAATAATCCGCGATAATGGATTAGCTCACTCGGCGAATATTTATAAACACCACTATCGTTTTATTCGGTAAAAGTCGTATCCGAACTACATTTGATCGATTATAACAGACACGCTTTAATAGCTACCGATATTACGTAGTAACCATAAAGAAACAGTTCCTATGTTCTTCTATTTTGATTTGTGGTTTTACCCAACCAGGTAACAATTCAAGTTGATCTGTTTTGATAATGCTTATAATATAAAAAAGCTTATAGTTTCGTAATCAAGTTTCACTTACCCCGTTCGAAGTATAAAACGTTTTATACATCATTTTGAAGCTGTATTCACTTAAAGATTTCAAATTAAACGCGACGACGGTAGATTATAGTCTTGCTAAACATTTCATGACAGCTATGTCAAACGGTATTGACACAATGACACTTGAAAAGGCTGGTGACACAAAAAATAATCGAAAGGAAAACTGCGCGATTATTAAAATCGTACCGGACTCAATCGAGGGCACGTGTTAGCACAACAAAGCCTTACACTGAAATAACGTTAATGTGCAACGACCAGAGCTAACGACAGATCTCAAATTACTACTAAATAGATCAAGATTCCTTACTGTTAAAAATGTGGATAGTTCCTTCGTAGTGTTCGTACAGTCTAATTTGTTTCGCGTAACGCTGACCGCAGAAAAACCAGTTCTCAAATGAGTTTCGTACTTAAATTGATATTTAAGTAAACCATAATCAGTTTAGATTGCAAGATAATGATAGAATATCGATAACAGTAGAACATTACGATCATTTTATCCATAGTTATAGTGATGCAAGTTATAACTTGCTGACTGAATTGGTGCAATGTTGACAAAATGAAAAGCATTGGGCATTTTTGCATATAAAACCACGCTAAGTTCGTGTTTGAAAATCTCATTATTAAACGAGCATTCATTGCAGATAAAGCTGAGTCAGACAATCAATTACAAAATAATTATACTGTGTAGGAAAAACTTCATAAGCATGCTCGCACAAACAATGAAATTACTTTTGAATTGTTACTGAAGCTATGTGGTCTATAAGACGTAATACTGAAAGATTTTTGTAACGGGACCCCTAACCCCGATTAGGAATTTAAGAGCAAAGGCCTCCCCAATAGAATTTGGATCCGCATTCAAGTGCAATAGACTGCGGTCACAGTTTGAAATCCGTTGATAATTTAATCATTGTGGACTTCAATTGTGCCCAGAAACAGTATTAGCATCTATCTGGGTGCCTAAAATTCGAGAGAACTGCCCACAAAAACTAGGAGTACATTCATTCTTCATTATTATTGTATAAGCACTGCCTACTGTGTCGACTGAGACTGGATACGCAAAAAACTTCTTCCTTCTACTTCATGTTTTAATACCGTTTTTAGGTTTTACATATATAACAAATATTACATATTAAGCGCTTTTATTAGCTTGGTATGTATGTATCTATGTAACGGAATTTTTGAACGTGATTTTCACCCCCTTCAAAACTTCGGATTAATTTAAATATTTCTTAGTAAAAATATTTTTATATATATTAATTTTGTTCTTTATTTTTAAACAGTTCTTTATTCCTTTTCATTTTCTCACTTTTTTTTTTTAATTGTTTATTGTGGTGAACATTCTAACATTTCGTTTCTGACACTAATATTATGTCTTATTTAAAAGAGGACAAGTTCTGCAGTGGCGGCTGCGTACCGGAAGACACAGCGTTGGAAGGCCTCCCTCAAAGTAGACCGAAGACCTGGTGAAGGCTGCGGGCATCCGCTGCATGTGAGATGCACAGGACAGGTCAAAGCGGTGACACTTGGGAGAGGCCTGCCAGCAGTGGACGTCTTTCAGCTGAAAATTAATGATGAAGTATTGATATCATATAAATAGTTTTAAAATTTTAAATATTTATAATTTTAAAACTACTTATATGTAGTTGACTAACAACTTCATTGTTATCAAGCTAATGATCATGCTTATGCGCCATGTGACTCAAAGTTATTGGAATTTGTTAGATTATCGCATTGCGTTTTAAATCCGAAGGCAACTGATTCCAATTATTACCTACTATAAATTGTAATTACCTGCTTATTCAAGAAGTTTGAAATTGATGAATATCCAATTGAATGCAAAGAAGGCGAATTTTCCTACAAGAAGATTTACTTAACATTATTTTTTGTTTATTTAAAGTGATTCGTGTTGTCGAGTATTAGTTGTTCGATCTCTTTTAGTAGAAAGTACTGTATTTTTGATTAAACTCATCAAACTTAATGAAAAAGCGCATATAGTCCAAGAATATAATAATAATTGTATTCAATGAAATACAAACTTATTACGGACGTCAAAACGCTGATTTTAAAACTTCCAAAGCTAGTCAAACATTGTTATCTTTAAAAGAACATGAAGATTTTCTTCAATTCATCCTACAAAGTCCATTCTCCAAAGGAAATAATATAAAAGGTTCGTCCCAAACACCTGTTAGTTTTTACGTATAATATTTCCTAATACTTGTAAGTTTACGGATTATTAATTGATTTCCCCGTGACCAGAAGCGAGGTAATGAGTTTTAAATTAGCAATGTCGACTTGTTTCAATTTCTTCATCAAATAAAAACTGATGATAATTTGTCAAACAAGTACGGCTGATTAGAATACCAGTAACAGCGCCGATTTGAAAAGATCTCAAAGATGATTGTTAGCTTTAATTACGATTGGGGTAATTAAGGGTTATTACAGAGGCCTTCGACATGGTAGCCAAGTAGCCAGTCGGTACAGTATTAGTGTACGTTGCCTACTTTATGACTTTATGGTCAATAATTACATAGTTTAGTTTGACGTTAAAAAGATTATCATGAAGCTGCTAATAAAATGTTTACTTATCCTATGAGTCGTTTGCAGTAACCTGTGGACCCATTATATGTATCTTTTCAAACATTCAACTGACTTAATACTTGAAACAGAAATCATCAATAACGAGCCCAACATACAAACACTAATTAAGAATATCACACACATAATTTGTATGGATTTCACATATAAACCAGACGAAATTCCGATAAACTGTAAATCAATGGGGCCCTTCAAAAGGAACCGTGGCTTTAGTCCGGATAACGTTACATCCGACACGACCAATGCTCATTCATGCAACGAGACATTCGAAAACCCCCTTTATCACGAAGAAATAAGAGTCTCATTATTAAACTTATATAAGTTAGTGTTATCAGTAAACTAACTAATATTAATAACAAAAAAGTTAATGACGTTTTGGCGTAGTCAACGGCACGTCAATTGTTATCAGAAATCAATAAAAATGAAGAAATAGAAGGACACGTTTTATCGAAACGGGAGCTTTAGACTAACGATTATCAATATGCTTAGCCTTTAACCAAATATGTTGGGGATGACTTTCAGTTTACCAGATGCTGCAGAATACCAGTAATTTACATGGAGGACTGCCTATCTAACCTCCAGAACCCAGTAACTGGGTAACATAGTACCTCTTGGCAAGTAACTATCCGTAACGACTATACTGTCAAAGATCTCCAAATGGCAGCCGGGATCAACGTAAAGATGGTCACACATCCACGGAGCGAACTCGGCAAGCGTTGCATAACCTTTAAGATCAACCCGAGCTGCCGTAATTATTTAGCCACGAATAGAATAGAATATAAATACATTTATTCGAGCTCTTCTTAGGTTAGCGATAATCATTATAGCAAAGGAATCGATTAAAAGTTAACGATTTGTCTATGCCAAATAATATTTTTGGCATATTAGTGGATTTTATTCAAACAGAAAATCTTTTGATAACTTTTCTGATTCTGCGTCATTCATCTATGTCTAATCAAATCATAGTATGTCTAGTATCTCAACTCATTTCTCCAATCTGATCCGATTGAACTATTAAAGTACAGGCAACAGTATTATATTGATCCGTGCATGAATAGACAGATGGAAATATATTATTTTGAGTTTAAACTGATCGGCGCTGATATTTACTAAGTATTCTATATTGCCGTTGCAAGAGTAGCTCGTGGTTAAATAATAACAGCTGCATGGGTCGATCTTCAAAGTTAAGCAACGTTTGCCGAGGTGGAAGGGTGACCATCTTAAAATACCGAGATATCGGCGTGCCTCGAAAAGGACGTTAATCTGTTAGTCTCGGCTATCATTTCTAGATCTTTCACAGTCGTTATGGATAAACTGAAGCCAGGGAATCTAAGACTAGTGTTGTTAAGGGGATCATATTGTTACTCAATTATAGGGTTGTGGACGTCACTTAGGCATCATGTAAAATAAATGTGCTCAGCTGCATCCCGTTAGCGGTCTAGCTGACCTCAACATATTTGGAAAAAGCCCCGGCAGATATATATTTTCTGTATCATAGCCTAGTTTGGTTATGTTGGTATTGGCTTCTTGTCCATCAAGAAGATAATTATCTTCTTCACTGACAAAACTTAATTACATATTTTCATAGTCACATTGTCTTCTTTAATGTGTAAGTAATAAGTTTTCTAACTGATCATACCATACAAATAGTTCTTTGTTTCTCCCTCTTTATTTATTTCTTATAACTTAGCCACAAAGTTATCAACATCAATGGTATATGCTGTTTTTACATCATCATCTGCTTTTGTAACCCATTGTTGAGTACGTAAATTTGTTTGTTCAATCAATATCTTCTTAAATTATACAGTTTAGCGGCAAATTTGTTTGAATTATCTATTATAATAAAAATAATAGGTTTGTGATACGACCTTGCTGAAAATATCGACGGAGTACCTATTGTCTCAGTAGCTATATATGCAAGTATATGTGCGGCTTCATTTTCAATGCTAATGAATATTTGTTATCTAGATGAACTTGGGTTATTGTCTATGCGTCAATTATCAACGCTAGAAACACTGCATTACCTTCATTAAGAATATTTGCGATTTTTAAATCTTGAAGAGCATTCAAACTGTTTATTTTGTAAATATTTAACAGCATCTTCAGGTTACTTATCGTTTCTTCAATCATAAATATAGAAGGATCAATAACTTAGAGCTTATCACGAATATATTAAAAAACCTCATTAATCAGTTGTTTAACTTCGAGAATATATTTCTTATCTTCGAAAATTATAACTGCATTAACGGGACCAAGGTTCGGAACATTACTACGGTAATCCGTTTTTAAAGTAAAAATAATGATCAAACTTGTGTTTTTGCGGATAACTTTCAAGATTCTGTTAATTACACTAGTTCAGGTACACGATTTTAAATTATGCCACACTTTTTAATCAACATTTTAATTCAACTTGAAATAAGCTTTTTATTGTTTATTAACAAATAAAAAGACTTTAAATTAAAGCCATCATGTTGGTTAATAAAAATTTTATTTGGCAGTAGAAAATAATGTTACATGATATACTTCTGCTAACACTTTTAGATTTAAGGAAGGTAGATTGACAATAAGCTAATATATAAATTTCTTTCAGGATACATGAAAAAAATTTAAAATGTGTAAATAAGTGTTATGATAAAACCCCAAAACGGGTTAAGTTTACAGGAATAGTTTTAATACCGAAGATGAAGCATTGTACTTTATAAACTTTTTTAATGTATTGATTCTAAAGTTTTGTGAACCTCTAAATAAGGTGGTACAAAATCCATTTCCACGTCAAAATAAAGGCCAAAATTTCTCTTGAATATTAAAATTATCTTTGAGGAAAAAAAAATATTTTATTTATAAATATGTCAAAAATATTTAAACTTTCGTGCCAAAAGAACTTAAATTCAAGACTAACCTGTGTCAAATCGCTAGGGCCTTCCGATTTCACAGTGTTGGCCGCAGCCCAAGCCTCAGCAAACGTCTCCATTGCACTCTGAAAGTCCATCTTGTCAATTCACGACGACATCAACATGCCGAAAATTCACACAACATGTGCACGGTGCGGGACAGACGGACAAAGAGGCTGCGACACGTACGAACGGGCCGGCCGGCGGCGCGCGACTGGCACGGGGCCCCGCCCAGCGAACCGCCCGCGTCGAGAAAAACCGATACCACCCGAGCCTTCCCGTTTCAGTGCTTTTCTTTTTTAAGTCGCAATTTTAACGAGGTTTTTTTTTCTATCCAAGCCCGGCCCACGGTGGTGGTTGGGCGTCCTCTGGATTATTTACACTTGTAATTCACAGATTGCTTCGTGTGACGGCTAATTTGTTGTTGAGGGGTGTCGGCGCTATCGCGATTAGATTACGTGTTATTGAGAGCTACTCGTGTTATTTGTTTGAGCATCAATTCTGCTATTGTTTTATGTTCAGATACCGCTAGTTTGTTATTTGCTATCTCTTCCTCTTTGAATTATCTAGCTGCATAACAGAGGAGACTATTCTGCAAAGATTCTAGTGCAAGTTTAAAGCACCTGACAGTTAAAATTTCTGGGAAATTACAGGATGGAAATTATGAAGTCATCAATATAATAATGTGGTAATTTGAAAAGCTATCAGTGTGGTTAATTGCAGTATCTTTGTAAAATGGCGGTGTTCGCTAGGAAGCATTTTTATTCATTATATAAATCACGGTGGCTTCCCGCCTTCTGGGATGTAAGAAAAAAATTGTCACGGCTTCACATAATTTTGTACGTGGCCATTATTACCTTCCGGGGAAGTTAATTTTTCTTAATTTGGGATGTTTAACGAGGAGGCTTTAAATGTTTAATGTTGATAATAGAGATGATCATTTGCTGTGGGTGAGTTATGGAGGCTTTTGTAATGACTTGCTTTTACCATTTTTAGGTGTGGTTGAAATTGGGAATCCTTATAAAGTTTGATGAGCCTCTATTTAATTTCTTGCCGTCTCTTCAAAACAACTAGAAGCAAGAAATCTTTTAATGGTATCTAGCTTTTGGCTAAGCACAACCCCTAATAAAAAACAAAAACCGTTTTTATAAATTACGTGCAATTTTGTGCAATGTTTATTTGTAGCATTGTGCATTTGCATTTGTGATGTTTTTTAGCTAAATACCAAAAAACACCCTCTTTTTCGTTGGCCGTCGAATTTGTTTCAAGATCAAAGATGATCCGTACTTTCATAAAATTAAGTATATAAAAAGGCATAAAAGGCACAAAGGAGCACAAATAGGCTCAAATAGACACAATAGGCCGTTAGAAATGGGCCAACGGAGGTAGCTGC
Source organism: Anorthoa munda (assembly GCA_945859665.1). Taxonomy (NCBI): domain Eukaryota; kingdom Metazoa; phylum Arthropoda; class Insecta; order Lepidoptera; family Noctuidae; genus Anorthoa; species Anorthoa munda. The sequence goes on along the minus strand of OX243900.1, from coordinate 9,966,606 downwards.
TTTGTATCGACAACGTCTTACCGTGGCTAGGATAAAACAATGAGGTACTTTACAAGATTTTACAGATTTAGCTTTTCTCAATATTTATGACAGAGTGTGACAGATACGACGCAATACCTGCAAAGGGGTCGTTGTCACTCATTATCGTCATTTTTTACTCGGGGACAAACCCCGAAAGTGCAATAAAAATTAAAAATACCGTCCTATACAGTTATGTTTGCATAACTCGACAAAATGACAATATAGGAGAGATGATTTTTTGTGGCCATCTTAGGGTTGATCGTGTAGTAAAGTTGTTCATAATGATGGGCACAATGACCCTTTTCCAGGAATTGTTTATGTTTCTATTACACTCTGTAAATGAAACATAAAATTATTTTGTAGATTTTAGAGTTATTCTATGGTACGGTATGTTTTGGTGGAGTTTATGAGTGTTTAGATTTGTAATCTGTATTAGGAGTATTTTAATCATATCTATATTTGATGACGAGGGGCTTTTAAAGTTCGCTGCACAGTTTCCTTAAAATAAATCTACTTTTTAAGGAAAATATCTCGTGAATTTTTGGACCTGCACACGAATGTATGAAAAGGTTTGTAATTTGGGTGTTGGTTAAGTTGTAAAACCACGAATCAACATACCTCACAAAAACGCTAGTTTCGACCATTAAGAAAATTTCAGGTCTGAAGAATAGTGGCAAGTCTACTGATAATTCTTTTTAGGGTTCCGTACCCATAGGGTAAAAACGGGGCCCTATTACTAAGACTTCGCGATCCGTCTGTCTTTCTGTCTGTCTGTATGTCTATCACCAGGCTGTATCTCATGAACCGTAATAGCTAGACAGTTGAAATTTTCCCAGATGATGTATTTCTGTTGCCGCTAAACAACAAATACTAAAAACAGTATAAAATAAATATTTAACGGGGGCTCCCATACAGCACCCGTGATTTTTTGCAGTGTTTTGCGATAATGGTACGGAACCCTTCGTGTGCGAGTCCGACTCGCACTTGGCCGGTTTTTTCATGAACTTTTTCCTATAAAACAGTATTCCAACGGCAAAGTTACTTTTGCCCCTCAATCCAGTATACCTTTTCGCAAATGAATGTTCGGTGCTTTCATTGTTTATTGAAATTCAATAATGTTACCTAAGTATTTTGGTAAATGTACGCACCTGTTTTATATAGAACCCTCGGTGCACGAGTCCGACTCGTATTTGGACGGTTTTTTTTACGTTAAAATCGAAATCCAGATTTTATTTCTATTTGTAATTTATAAATATTTTCAGCAACTAAAGACAATCCCTCGATTGGTAAACGTCAGAAAAAAAGCTCCTCCCACGCTGTGACCTTATCTATTCCCATATCACCAACCGTTAAAGATTTACAGAATATTAAACGATCATTTTTAAATAATTCGTAATAAATTTATCATTTATTATTGGGCTGAAGGTATTTTGTACTTTACCTTCGACAGGGTGTTCCGGAAAGATCATATTTTTACAAGCTTTATATTATTCGTACCTTGCTTTCGTATATGTGTCCAGCAACTAGTAATGGATTTATTAAGCACTTCCTGGCATCCAATTAAGCTGAAATTTGGTGTACGGAACCGCACATTATTGTACAGGCTCACGCGCCGTGCTTTCTGTGCGCTCAGCATTTTGTAATTTGTATAAGTATAGTTCAATAAATCAGTGTTCAACGGACATTCGCGGTGGTCGGTTTTATTTCATCATCATCCCCATAGAATCGCCCCGGCATCATCATTAAGTGTAGGAATCTTCTACATTTATTTGGTCCTTCGAGCCGGACACTTGGCCTACTTATGTAACTTTGGAAACATTGCAATAATACGGTACTATGGAGCTGGTCTCATGATGGGGCCGCAAGATAGCCATAGCAACTCCTCAACCACATAAGATAGCACCATCGTGTTTGAGCCCATTGGATGTGTATTGACAAACGATTTTTCATTTCATTCATTTTGTACTTTTTATTTTGCAGTGTATCTGTGTGTTTGTTTGTGGCCTCATAGCTCCTAAACGAATAAACCGATTTTGATTTAATTATTTTTGTTTAAAAGGTGACTTTGTCGAAAGTGTCCTTAGCCATGTTAGATTAAAATCGGTTCATCCGTTCAAAAGTTACCCGTATTTTACTCTTTGAATCTGGGTTTTTTGCAATACGATGTCATAATTACGTGTTTAGATTGTCGATTGAAGCGTGTCTATTACTATGTATATTAAATAAAGTATAAAAAGCATGAAATAAATATTAAATTAAAAATGTAATAAAACCCCCGACACATTATTACCCCGACCACTTTGTATGAGAAAGTTGTACATATACATGGGTAGAAGCAGTTTTTAAAATTATGATGACACCCGGCTTATAAGATATATCTATCTTAGAGAAGTATTTTTCTCTGGGACTAATGCTAAGCTTGTGCCCTTTACTTAGTTCAACAATACATCAAAGAGGTGACAATGGGGCATTTGTGATGACAATATATTGTTACTCGGATTTTTATGTTGGTTTATTTTGTTATATATTAATAATAGGTTTGTTGTTTTAGATGATAGATTTGTAGTTGTTTTAACAGTCATCATTGTTTTGGATAAGCCAGTGTTATTATTGATTTTATAAATATAAAATTCAAAAAGTCTGGCTTAAAGCCAAATTATTGTAAAAGCAGTAAACTCCTACCTACTTATTAGTATAGAAAAATAAATATAAAATTCTTTAAAAATGGAATAAATCAAGAAAGCAAATTTTATATTGCAGGAATGAGAAAAATAATGCTTACAGATTTGAAGTCTAAGCAAAATTAAGAAGTCAGTCAAAATTAGATTCAACATGCTAGTAGTTCAAAGTGACGTTTAAACATTATTGAACCAGCAAAAAACAAAGCAATTCAACATACTTTTTACGATATTTTCAGTCGGAAACATTTTAATCAGCTTTGGTCACAAATAAATCATTCAACCAAGATACTCCTTAGCTAACTGACTCATCCATATTGGTACTAACACTAAACCTTGGAACACACACGTCGTGTCATGACGACAAACAATGACAATAGTCAATAACCTGTCGTTGTCACTTATTTTAGTCAATCAACACCTATGTTGGAACTCTTTTATCTTTTTAGCGGGTTCTAGTTTCCAGTTAAGACAATTATTTGACACAAGCCTTTTTGCAGCTGAATAATGTGATAAACATTGGAATTTGAACCTTATTGGCATGGAGATAGAAGTGGGTCGATTTTACGGAAGTGATGTTACGTTTCAGAGTACTTCTTTCGGATTTGAAACGTCACTTAACACGTGATCTCTCGTTTAGCTTTTTATCTAAATACAAATTGTAAAGAAAGAATAACATTGACATACATATTCAGATGTTTTGTATAGAATAAAGAATAAGATTCAAATAAAACTTGCAATAAAATTAACACCTGATATGCTCCCTCAGAACATCAGGATGGCAACCAGTCGGTTGTCTTTCAAATTGAAAGCACGCGAGCACATTCGCAAGAAGTTTGTAGAATCATCACAGAGTTTATTAATATGTATATCTGTATCTATGTACATATATATATATATATTAAATTGTTTTATTTATATTTTTTTTTTCACTTAGTGCACCTGCCATATTTTATATCTGCACTACCCTAAGGTCGACTGGTAGAAAATGCCTAAGGCATTAAGTCCGCCTTTGTACTTGTGCATAGTTTTAATAAATAAATAAATATGAAATAAGAGTTGTTTTGATTAAACCACATAGTAAGAAAACCACATTTTTCTTAGAATGCATTACTTTTTAATAAATACTCTGTGTATTGACCTATTAAAGAAAATACCACTTTTTAATTATCTATGATTAATGTAAGCCTGATAAGACTTATGCTCAAATAAGCCAATAGTCTTATCCTATTACTTTAATCCGAGTAATGCGCATTAAAATTAATCTTTATCCAGAACTAATCCTTGATAATACTCGTTAGTAGTTGATTATAATATATTTTTAAACAAACACATAGAAACAGAAAATGTGTTCGAAAAATTTAATAGTTATAAAATGGTTTTGAATTTTATATAAACTGTTTGTATTGTTCATTAGTTTTATTTAGTCACTTTTTCATTTCATTTGATAAGCACAATTTACTAGCCGTCAACATTTATCTAATAAAACCGGCCAAGTGCGAGTCGGTTCGCGCACGAAGGGTTCCGTACCATTATCGCAAAAACCCCCACTTAAATATTTATTTTATTCTGTTTTTAGTATTTGTTGTTATAGCGGCAATAGAAATACATCATCTGTGAAAATTTCAACTGTCTAGCTATCACGGTTCATGAGATACAGCCTGGTGACAGACAGACAGACAGATGGACCACGGAGTCTTAGTAATAGGGTCCCGTTTTTTCCCTTTGGGTACGGAACCCTAAAAAGGTACTACCGTACCTAGTACAGTGTATCTTATTTAATAAAAAATCTTGTAACGTAAATCAGAGTACGAGTATTTCCATCAATCACCACTTAAAATTCAAAGCCTTGAGCTTTTGTAAAAAAAAAAAGAAACACACACACAGTATGCCTAAATTACACAAAAAAAAAAACAAATCCAAATCTCATAGATATTGTCCTATATTTTGTTTACTAAATCGCTGCAGCCCTATACCTAGCCACAGATAATAAAACGACAGCTTAATATTATCTGTGCTATCAGCTGACTACTGGCTGGAGTGTTTAATTCCAAACAAATAAACGCGTTACGATAACGCAAATAACAAAAGACGTAGTGACTTAAATTATCACATCAGAGTCACATAATCTTGAAGTGATATGTATTACTTCTCCATGACGTAGATAGTGCTAACAAATCTTGAAATAGGTAAGTCAGAAATTTTAATAGCAGAGAATTTTCCCACAGCTGGGACACAAGCCCCCTGTGAGATTGAATGGACCATAACCTATGCGGGTCCACTGCGGGTTAGTGTCACTAGTCTTCGAATCTGAGTTCGAATTCTTTCAACCTTTTGAGAGCAATGGTAATGAAATAATTAACACAAAATTATGAGTCGACATGAGTTCGAACCCGCGATCTACAACTCGTAAATCGGTGCCGTAACCACTGGGCCACCACTGCTCTCTAAGAAGTTTTAATGATAGGAACAAAACAATATATTAAAAACCCCTTTAACTGCTAAGCTGATTCTTTATTCAAATTCTCTGTAGAGATTTTGTATCTATAATTTTTATGTATATATACTGTATTGTAATTAAGTACAGGTATGTACCAAATAATAGTACCATCATGTTGCTGTTTTACAGTAGGGCCTAAATGCATATTGCATAAGCCTGTTCGACTAGACCATGTGTTTTCATTTAGCAAGTTGGAAATGCAAAATGAATTTCTCAAAAAAAAAAGAAATTGTATATCGCAAAATAGACTCTCGATTCAACCAATCAACTTGACTACTTACTGGTTTCTCGAAATTTGACAAAAAATAAAGCTCTAATCCAGACAAGAATCGTCCACTGAAAAGCTGAAAAACGTTCCAAGAGCAATCACACTAATATTATAAAGGCAAAAGTCTGTGAGTGTGTATGTTTGTTACTTCTTCACGCTCAAACGGCTAGACGGATCTGCATGAAATTTGGCACAGATATAGATTATAGTCTAGAATAGCACATAGTATAATTTTTATCCCAGGAATATGTTCCTGCGGGATAATTTTCGACATTCACGCGGGCGAAGCCGCTGGCAGAAGCTAGTAATTTCTATATTTTTACATGCTTGACGAAATAATCTTATCTCTATAACGCAATAACGTAAGAGTTAACAAAAATACCGCAATCTTTTACTTTTCACTTCGTCATCTATGTTTGATCACAAAATAAGCCAAAACTCGAGTTACTGTTTGATCACAAAACTCGAGTTTGATTTGAGCAATGCGGTTATATTTACTGATAAGATTCTTTTGAAGATATTTCAAAATTTATCTATCAAGTTTTATTTGCACGGCCTAAATTAATTACATAATATTAATATCCTCCGATGACCTGGTGAAGGTTGGGAGGATCCGCTGGTTGCGAGACGCACGGGACAGGTCAATGTGGCGACGCTTGGGGGAGGCCTATGTCCAGCAGTGGACGTCTTTCGGCTGATATGATGATATGATGAATATACTCTATGTTTGATTTGATCACACAATAAATATCCTCTGGAGCCTCATATCCGTAAGCTACACAATCACGTCACACTACACATAAAGGCGACAGTTTGTGAGTGTGTTTGTATGTTTGTTACTCTTTCACGCAAAAACTGCTGTACGGATCTGGATGATATTTGGCAGAGAGATTGATTATGGTCTGGAATAGCACATAGTATACTTTTTATCCCGGGCATATGTTCCCTTGGGAAATTTTTCGACAATCACGCGGGTGAAGCCGCTGACAGAAACTAGTTTTACTGATAAAGTAGAAAGAAGAAGAACTTCCAAATATAGATAAATTATTTTTAGACATTCGCTTAATCTCATGCTATAATATTCTATAGGTACTCGTATATTCCCAGCCTGTAATACACTGAAGGCTGAGATACCCCTGAGTAGCTGATTTTAAAATGAGAATCACGTCTAAACGGCTAGTCGTAGTTATTTGAAAAAATATATGTTACATTAGACCTTTATTTTTTAATAATTTGAGTTTTATTCGTATAACTAGTAATTTGTGAAGTTATGTCTAACACAGACAAAAAAACAACAATCGCACCAAAATCGGGTTTATTTAATGAAATGTTCACCATCTCAAAGACAATTTAATTATCCACATAAAAAAAAAAAAAGTCTTAGAATAATAAGGAAAGTACAAAAAACTACTGAATTTTGGGTCGCGCGGGTGTGAAACTAGTGCAAGTTTTGCTCCCTCAAGGTCGTTGGCGTCTGTCGTCGTCTGAAGACTTGTCACGCAGGGAAGACACGCTTGCTCAAAGTGGGTAATGTGGGATTTCAGACATTTCGATAGCGTTTGACATTCCCATAAATTTTTGACATTTTTCAAATCGCTATCGCCACGTTTTCGTTGATATTATCTAGGCTCGCGTTTGACCACTATCTCGCCTAATGTAAAGCGACGATGCGGTCTACGGTGAAGCACGCTTACCTAGAAGAAACCTATTCACTCTTGACTTAAAGACCCCAAGGTTGTAACTATCAGGGCACAAAGACTCCGGAAGGGAGTTGCACTCCTTAACTGTGCGCACAATGAAAGTATTAGCAAAACACTTTGTGCGTATGGGAGGGAAAATGTTACTTGTCTAGGGCGTTAGAGGCTGTATTACCGACAATAATTGAAAAATTTACCTAGTTATGGCATGGGATTGCCTGCCGAATAGTCACGTGGTAAAAGACATTTTGACTTTTCGACAATTTGTAGTCGTTGATAGAGTTTCACTGTTTTGCCTTACCGACTCGATCACAATATATATCAACACTCGAGTTAATGTTGATCACAGAAATCCGAGTTTGATTCAAAAATATTTATGGGAGCTATGGAAAGAATAGAATTCTTTTTATTCGAATATCCATAATTCAAAAATTGTAAGTAGGTATATCTGATTCTGATTGACCAGTTAGTGTATTGCTGGTTGGCTATGCGGTTTGTCAATCCAATAACTGATTAAAAAAAACATTTTCTCCTTAATTGTATAACTGATCAAAATATGGAATAGATATTTATCGTCTGCTCTAGTACAGTACAAACTAGGCGTATCTCATTCACATGTATTTAGTATGTAAATGGCCTTAGGCCAAGGACACACAGTTGTAATGTAACGGTGGTCATCTTTACGTGACTGAGCGATTGACGCTTTGATTCCTGTGAACTTGTCCTTAGCTTCATGAACGATTGTCGTGATCTAAACCGAATATACTCGTAGGTTGCTACTAATTTATGATAACTTTATTTGCTTTGTATCTGTCTACTGTTTTCTATCGTGAGTTACAGTTATTTTCCAGTTACAAAAGTTGCAAGTCATCTTTTAGTTAGTAGATTATGGAGAACAAAACTGTAAACTCTGAAAACTTGGTTCAAATACAGGCCTATTCCGTCTTACCTTGAAAATTTCTTTATATAACTTTGAAATAATAAGTAGATATTTTTTAATTTATAAAACAAGCTTTAAGACCAGCAATAGCCCGCTTAGCTACCAATAACAAAAAATTTATAAACACAGGAACAAAAATTTTATAAATACCCTTCACTGAAATAACAATTATGTACGTAAACGTAAAAGTTAACGTTGTGGGGCAACATCCACGTTAAAAAAACGTTGCAAAAGGAGTATGGATCGTAAAAAGTAGTGTTCTGTAGTTTCTGCCCACCCCTGTGACAATTATAAAAAAAAAATTAAAATAAAATAAAAAAATAAATAAATTAAATAAATTTTATTAAATTATGTGTGTGTTTATCCTACTACAATAATTTAATGCGGAAGTCAGGATAGATGTTTGTATGTTTATTACTCAATCACGACACAACGGTTAAACGGATTTGGATAAAATTTGGCACAGAGATTAGATTATAGACTGGAATAGCACATTAGCTACTTTTTATCCCGGTATAGTGATCGCTTGGGATTATAAAACGATTTTGACGCGGGGAATGCCGCGGGCAAAGATTGACACGAATGTCAACCTTACGGCAAACGCTATTAATTTTATAATTGCGACCACTGAGAATACCGACATCTATGGTCGGGTAGCGGAATTTGCTTGGCAAATGAATCTAGTTTGACGTTAGATTACAAAAAGTCGAAAATACTTATGCAAGCGCCGGCGCCGTACAGTTTAGAAATCATTATTTTTAAGGATGTAATGATTTAATTTTTGTTTTATAGTGTATGTATACCTATGTATGAAATACCAAGTGGAGTAGGTAACACTTAATATCCATATACCCAGTACATGGTTAATGAAGTATGTATCTAATTCCTCTAATAATGACGATCAGAATAGTAAACAGCTGTTACATAAATGTATGGCTGATAAGGCGGCTAGGAATGTGGGCTTTCACGAGAATTGTGTGGGCAAACACTTGGCGCTCGCGTACTAACTGCGTATGTATCGGCTACCAGTGGTAAGTGCATTTGTTAGTTATGAACCATGGACGGTTTTTACGGAAAATATACGGAAAGTAAATCATCCACGGATGTTATTATTAATTTACTACGATTTTTGTAAATAGAATGGAATAGGGATGTTTTTACTGGGTAGAAAAATGATAATTTTATTTAGTCCGTCAGTGAGATTATCAAATGATTTTTTACTTTATCAAATTAATCAAAATTGACAAAGATAAAACGCATCAAAGTTCAGGAGTGGGGGCTTGTGACGTCACTTTGTCAGTATAAAGTGTGATGATGATGTATTATAAGGGTCAAAATTGCAGTCACACTCTACCAAAACAGAAAAGGCAATTTTTTTGTGGGCAGCAGAATTTCAACTTTTCGCGATTAGTAGGAATAATCTATACTTTAATTTCTAAACAAAATATTAAAACACTTGTGGATAATTTAACTTCTTCTACAAAAACTAGCCATTTGAGTTTTGGGAAAGAATGACTGCACTTTTGACCCTTGACTGTACATACCGTGATGTCACACGATATCTCAACTGTATCGTCGTAATTTTTTGTTTACATGGCAAAAGAAAAAATACGTGTCCAATATTTTTGGGTTATCTAACTGACGGACTAAATAGATATTTTTTGTCAATTAGCCTATTATACTTTATTGTACACTAAAATAATTACTGCTGTTTATGTTAAAGATCTTCCCTAATACCCCTTGGTTGTGCTGTGTGAAACATTGTAGTAGTACAAGATAAAATTACAAATTTAAAATACCCCCGATTTTAATTTTTATTTCATGTTTTATAAACTACATATAATATACCTCTATCGAAACACTTTAAAATTACACGATATCTTGCGAAGGAATCCAGATTCAAAGAGTAAAATGCGAATATCTTTTGAACGACTGAACCGATTTTGTAAAAAAAATAGCTAAGAACACTTTCGATAAAGTCACCTTTCAAACAAAATAAACTAAATCAAAATCGGTTCATCCGTTTAGGCGCTATGATGCCACAGAAAGACAAACAGATACACAGCAACACACGTCAAACTTATAACACCTCTCTTTTTCCGTCGGGGGTTAAAAATATGTTGAAAGAAGTACATCCTTTACAGGGTCTCGCCTTTAAATTCCCAATTAACGCTAGGAACGCGGAAAAATTATCTTAGGGTTAGTTGCCAACCGAGGTTAAATAGACAGTTTTTCATAAAATATTGTCAATTTAACCTCATGTTATATAAACAAATAACTCTGAATTGAGTGCAAGTGGAACTAACAAATTATAAAAGACTAGCTGTACCCCGCGACTTCGCTCTCGTGGACCACCCCTCAGGACCCGTTTTCGGGATTAAAAAACAGTCTATGTCACTCAGGAATAATGTAGCTTTCTATTGGTGAAAGAATTTTTGAAATCGGTCCAGTAGGTAGTTTCGGCGCTTCGGTACAAAAAAAACAAAAATATCTTTTCTCTTTTTAATATTGGCATAGATAAAACCTATTTTAAAACCACAGTCTTTCAATATATTCATATAGATTTGTATGAACTGTCAACCAGACAAAAACATTAACCTATTTCTAATGCCTAGTTAACTACCATGAAATTAATTAACCTAGCAACAAACAACAGTAATTTAATTAAAATTAACTTCTCATAAGACAAGAACATCTAAAACATCAGCTGATAAAGATATCCACACCGTCTATAGCAATGAATTGTGTCACAGAATACCACTTGATGAAACCTCGTAAAACGAACAACGACAGTATCACAAGATGTGCCGAGAGGATTTATTTACACTGTGGCTCCTTTAGCTACGTTTTATAATTATAAATAGACGAAGATATGAGCGTGGGATCTGAGATAAGGAAACAGTTTTTCCTCGTTGCTTGATTTCTTTATTAATAGATTTATCGAGAAATACTGAAGTGGGATGTAAAAGACGGATTTTCTTAGAAGTATTTTATTTATTCAATAGATAAATCGACCTTGTAGAGATTAAGGTATTGCTTTGTATAAAAACTTAGTACTAAAAAGTGAAGTTTAAGGAGTCAAAACTGAAACTGAAAAACTGCCACGTCCCCCTCCCACCTCCCTACATAACCCCGGCGCCTGAAAAGCGACTTAGGTAAACTTTTCTATACATATCCTAATCCGCCTATATCCGAGATACCAATAGCGTTCGCTAGGCGTTGACATTCGCTAAAACCTCCTCCAATACGGGTGTGTCCGGGTTAGGTTTATCCGTTATCCGTGAGATTAGGCGCTCTCTGTCGGAGGGGCGGGGTCGGGGCACGCCCACCGGTCGATGCGGCCCACCGGCGCTCGCCTCATTGTTCCGTTATCTATCCGAGAGTCGAGACGCAGCACGCTCATCCGACGCTCGTCACAGATAAGCGGCTCGGTGACGTCACACCACTACCTCCGCTATGATAGGCACTGCTTGTCTCACGTCACTAACTTACTTGCCAGTTACTGCCAGTTGCCAGTGTTGCGATTGCGACAGACTATCTATTATGCGCTGTCTATCTGTTAAGCTATTGTTGGTCTTGCAGCGCTAGGAATAGCGGTCGTTATTGCATGACTGGATGCCAAGTTAAAAACATGATTTTCCGCGTGATGCCGTAATGGGACTGAGTAATTTCTTGGCTGAGTATTCGCGTCAGTAATATATTTTGTAATCACCTTTTGTTTTTGCTTGTATCTTCAAGCTATAATCCTCACAGACTCAGCAGCGAGGATATATTTTATTTCTACTATAACTAATTATTTCAAGGTTAACTTTATGCTTGCTTTGTCTTTAACATTCTCGTGATGACTTCTTGAAGTAGTGGATAACATTTAGCCCCTTTTCTACTGGCAAAAATCTATCACTAATCACCGCCACATCTGACAACCTTGGTGATTACTGTAAAATCCTTCTACGACCTTCAATGGGACCAATATATTCAGGAGTGCCTTTAATAATGTCCGACCAAAACTGTCTACGAATATAAAATAGCTACGGTACTTCAAAAACCCAGCTGGCACAAAGTTTCGCCTACAGAACGATCTAATAAAGCCGATTGATATCACTCCGTATAAGGAAGCCAGGCCGTTCGGAATGTTAATAGAACATGGAACAATCATGAATTATTAGCTGTGTGACAGACGTGTGGCGACTCCATTGACTTTGAACTGATGCATGGTCATGGTCGCCTGGTACTCGGCTTTGATTTGCAGTAAATAAATGGCTGAAAGAATTAGATTGAAAACGATTGAGAGGAAAACAGGGAGTATATGGGTGAAACTTTTTGAGATGAATCAGGGACAAATTAATATCATACGGGATTTCTAGAAGGATACCTACTTACTGACATTTTCGTCTTTTGTCAAATATAGGTCCACTCATGCTACTAAAATCGGGTGTGCGCAATCAAGTTAATTGATTTTATTGTCTTTGATGTTTGCAGTCAGCCACTCAGAGCTCCTAATATGAGATTTGATGACGAATTTACTGATTGGGTGTTCAGAAACCAAATCAGAAAGAATTAGATTTATTTTAGAAGATGTAGTTTTGCTCAATCCTTTGTAGATTTACGATAAGTTTACAGAAACATTTTTAACATTGGTCTTGCATTTAAAATCTTAAAGAGGCCCCAGTTAATACAGGCATTTGTTTTGGTAACTATGCTATGCATTAAGTATAAAATGAAAACGATCATAATTAATATTTATCTTCAACACGTCATTGCCGAACTTTTCTACCTCAATTATCACCTCAAGCAATACAATAAACAACTCAAACCCTTTAAAATCTCCTCTGATCTAGATTTTGACTATACAATAGAACCAATTTATCCCATCCCCACGTACCCTCCATATGCTCGTAAGTAGGACACGAGTGTTAATCTACCCGCGCTCATACCGTGAGACAGTACCCCGGGAGGATGGGGTGCGACGGGGGTGGGAGCTACCCCCACAGGCTTTATCGCGAACTGCCGATGAAGATCAGACATGCTGATGTAGATTGTAGTCGGTTGATTGAAGACGGTTCTGTGTTTATGGTGGGTAAAGTGATAATGGGAGATATCTTTGTTGTGAACTTGTGAAATATAGGTGAGAAGGTAATAATTGTAAAACTTTGGCCATATGATTCTAAGAGTAAAGCCAAAGTCGATGAATACAGCTGGGATGGGCGGTGTTTGGTAAACTTCGTCGAGTCTTCTCGTCGCGAATTCTACAGAGCCTAAAGACACGAGTCTTTAATCGGTGCGTCCTACTTATGACCTACGGTGCCGAGCCGTGGACACTCACGGTACGGCCGATCCATCTGCTTAAGGTCGTTCAGCGAGCTATGGAAAGGGATATACTTGGGGTTTCTCTGACGGATCGAATCCGGAGTGAGGTGATCCGGCAGAGAACCAAAGGACGATCTTCGCAGGGTGGCTGGTAGCAGCTAGATGAGAGCTCCCATAAATCAAGAGCAATGGCGTGCGATTGGAGAGGTCTATGTCCAGCAGTAGACTGCTATATACTGATGATGATGATGAAGCGTAAAAGTATTAAAGGCTGTCTGAATGGAATTGTATTATGAACAATAAGTGATTAAAGAGTGGCAAAAGGAGTGCATGATTAAAGACGTAGAGGGTTACCAAAGAAAGGATAGATGGACTGTGTGACATATGATTTATGACTAGACATGAGGTGACTATTATGATATATGGAAGAAGATGCTGTTCCCACCCAAAAATAAATTGGAATACAAATAAAAGAATGGTGATGGTAACTACAAATCTTAAAGTTTACCCAAATTAATCTAACATTTAAGGGTATGTCGTGATGCTTTTTGTGGAACTTGCATAAACGTATGAAGGCTGTATTGCTTTGTGGCAGAAGGAGTGGCTGGTTATAGGAGTAGAGGAAACAAAAGAAACGATGCAGATGGATGGAATATGTGATAGATGATATATTGCTAAAAAAAGAGGTGACTATTAAGATGTACGGACAAAAAGACATGCTACGCCGAGGATACGAACAAGGGAATGGTGACGGTAGCTGGAAATCTTAAAATTTACCAATCTGAATCTATATTGAAGATAATTTAATAATACTTTTTATGGATTTTGCGTAAATGAAGGCTTAATTTACAGTGGAGGAATGAAGTGAGCATATATCGAAGATTAATTATGGGTTAAGGTTAAATCCTGTTGGCCGGGGTGGTTTTTAGTCAGTATGAGTCTGACAGACCCCTCCACCCTCCCCAGGGCGGAGGACATCCAATGAGGATTTTCCACCCCGGAAAAAAAAAAATGTTCACGTTATGTAAGTTTAACTTATGTTATAGTTGTGAAAGACAGCAATTATAAAAGGAGGACAGTAAAAATTATGTAGCAATTAGATTACACGACTGCAAGAATGACAACAAGTTCCTAACATCATGAGATTTTCGTACAAAGCAAACGAAAAGGAAAGGAGAATCGTACAAGATCGTATTAATGTTACTACAATATTAAGAAATACAACCATATGAGATGTTTTAGAAACCCAACTACCCAATGGTAGCAGATTGCATCGCAGCCCAACATTTAACGCCAAGTAATCGCATAATCATCAATAATCCTTAAGTCACACAAAAAATATCGCAAGAAACGGATTTCAATCATGATACAATGACCAATTCTTTAACAAAACCCTCAAAGCAAAATCAACACTATCACCTACAAGACATAATTCAAATTACCTTTTCTATTGTTGGAAATGTAGCAACCCGCTGCGAATCGGAGATCAGTTTTGAGTGAAAAAAATAAACAGATTTCGGGATTATAATTAATGAAATGTCACTTGATTTCTGACTTTTACTCAGGTACCTGTAGTTTCTAGGGTGGATTTTGGACCTTCTCACAAATAAATTCCTAAAATTGCGAAGACATTGGGTACTATAGGGTAAAATCAGGTTAGTGGCGCGAGGGGTATAGTTGCCCCGATTGTAATTACTCTAGTTTCACAGATGAATCGCATGCTATTTTTAATTAACCCCCGACGGAAAAAGAGAGGTGTTATAAGTTTGAGGTGTGTTGCTGTGTATCAGTGTATATGTGTGTCTGTCTATGGTATCGTAGCGTCCAAACGGGTGAACCGATTTTGATTTAGTTTTTTTTTGTTTGAAAGGTGATTTTGTCGAGAGTGTTCTTAGCTATGTTTGAATAAAATCGTTTCAGCCGTTAAAAAGTTATGGCCGTTTCACTGTTTGAATCGGGGTGTTTACGCAAGATATCGTGTCATAATTACGTGTTAATGCGTATCTACTATGTACTATATAAATTATGTAGCATGAAATAAAAATGAGCCGGGGTGTTTTTAAAATTTGAAATTTTACTTGTATTTATTAATCTATCGGAAGATTCTCCAAATACCACTAAGTTGACCGTATCTCATGTAGAGACATGAGACACAACAAAGGGTCACAGAGGTGACCCTTTGTTTTTATATCTTAACTTTTAAACACTCATTTACCTATTTATGTTTACTCATTTATTTATTTTTGATTCATAAAGTTCCAGCCATAGCTTGTCCCCCCAGCGACCAGCCCTGAGCCGAGGTACGACCCCAACTGGGGTAGCCCAAGTAGCAAATTTGTGCCTGGCTGGAGGCTATATAGCTTAGTCTTCACAGGAAAGCCCGGTTAAGCAGCAGTCAACCACTTGGTTGAGTTACGAGATGCCACAAAGAAAAAAAAAAATGTTCGCTTCGTCACTTGCCACTAAGGTTTAATTGGTTCGGAGTCACCCAATCGACACCGGCAATCGCTGAAAACCAGCACTGTGGCTCTGTCTCGCACACGAGTCCCAGCATTATGCTGAGCGATGGCCGTTTTGCGTAGTTGTGACGCATACTTTGTAATTATTGTATTTAAGTGGTTTTTGTTATTTTTAACTATAGACTATTCATTATCATAACTCAAGTTCCTTAAGGAAGCTAAACTATTTATTGATCATGGGCACTATACCGTAGTTGGCCTTGCCCACCCACCCAGACGTGAGAATAAACCTAATGCACTGATCTATAGGAAATCTAAGAAGTGCCTCATGCAACATTTATTCAAATAAAACAATCGTAGGAAAAACAAAACTAAATTTATAATAAAAGTATGTCGCATCCGCTTAGATATTGAATAGCTTTGTTATACCTGAGAGTTGGTACAAAAGTAATGACGACACGAGACTGTTTGAAAAATTATAATAATATATTGTGTTTGGCTCTTGGCTTTCAAAAAATCTAGAGTATATATACATAGGTACGGCATAAGGATCGAAAATTATCGCAAAATGAATGTGATAAATTGTCACTGTGATTGGTTGAATAAATTTTTTAATCTTTTAATTTTTGTTTTAATTTGATTTATAGTTTGCCTTTACTTTTTATTTCGGTACCATTAAATTTTGCATTTGATTGTGATTTTGATTTTAATTGAATTTATTGTTTAAATTTTTCACTTATGTATTGTTAATGTAAACCGAAAGAGCGGAAATACCTAATACAAGCAATGTTTTGTTTAAAAGATACTTTCTATCATTAAATTGTTATTTATGTATTTAAGTTGTAGAAATAAAAGTATTTTTAACAGCTAATCTCAAAATTAATTATTGACTATCATTTAATCATCCGGCGGTCAATAATGTATTTACAGAAAGAAAAAAGGAGATACAGAACAAATTTATGCTGTTTAGCAAAAAGTATCTTGATAGAAACTGTGGTAAGAAGGAAGGGATAAGTCAACTGAAAATGAAGTCTGCCTTCTAACACTTTCGCAATTCATCAGCATGCAACTTACGGAAAACACAAAAAGAAAGTACATACAATATCTACAGTTAGTCATCTTATGCTTATAAAATTATAATCTGAAGAAACAACCAAACGGATTCTACATCTTTATAATCCCAAAAGCAAAGTTTTGGATTCTCAAACAATTTGAACGTTACAAAATCCAGCGGACATCGGTTAAACATCCGAAACCAATCCGAAGATCGACGGCCGATCCAAAAACTCAGTATAGAATGCGACGAATTTGACAAGTCACCGATTTTTTTATCTCAAGCACAGATTATCTGGTCTCCTTACCCCACTCGATCAATCTTATCGAGGTAACTATGACATGCTGTAATCGAAAACGGTCCAACCACCAGAATATTATAATTGCAATTTTATACCTTACGATGCCATGTCAGGGTTTATGTTTGAAGTGACGGGGAGGAATGGAGATGCAACTGCTAAGGTTTGAGTCGGCGGATCATCGTCGGATTCCGGGAAATTCGGGCCGCGTGAATACCTGCCCGTACAGGTAAGGATAGATACTAAATATTTATAGACATGGCAAAATATAATCGAATAAGTGATCTACTTTCCAGAGGAGAGGTCAACGGTATATGGATAAATCTACCAGCAATTCACATTTTATAGTGATTTGATTGAATAACGTGCAACTATGTATTGTGTGTTATTGTTCTTCATCACTCGTTTAACTCAACTGGTATAAATGACACTAACTTAATTGCTGCACTTGTTAAAGCCACTTTAAGTGTTGCCAATAATGGTAGACAGAGACAGACGACGGTCAAGCACTCATAAATCAAGTACTAGGCTATACCAAAACACATAAATCAACTGCGCTTGGTAAAAGTTTTAGTAAATCTTGCGATACTATGAACTCTCAATAGCTGATTTCATAGCCTAATAAAATCCAACAAAATGCAATAAGTACTTCATAATATATCTGTGACTTACTAAAAAGAAAGAGTTTATAATTTTACGATATTTATTATAAAGTAAGAGTTTTTGCAAAATTACCCGCGACATGAATATGGTATTTTTTTTCTATGGTGCAGTTCAAAAGTGTGACTATAACCCCTAGACTTCTAAAAATTTTATACTCAAAACCAACTCAGATCCGATAAATCCAAAACCAACGGCACACCGAATAACCCAGCGAACACATTCAGTGCACGAACCCAAAAACTGGAACGCTTGCCGCCTCTAACCGTCCATAAGCCTTCAACAATGACTTGCTATTTGTCCACCAGCCTGTTATTGTTGACCCTACTTCTTGCCTTTAAACAAATAATCTAGCAACGTGCGAATATATCAGAATTAATACCTACCTGCTTCATATCATCGGTCAAGTGTTCCAAGAAGATGAGTCCTTTTAAAACAACCATCGACAAATTATAAAGATTATAAGATAGATTTGTCGGTGAGATAAGTTCGGTTAAAAGAGGCCGATGTTTTAATTTGTTTCTATACGAAATAAATAAATACGTGTTAATGTATAAAATAAAAGCGGCCAAGTGCGTGTCGGACTCGCGCACGTAAGGTTCCGTACTGTTATCGGAAAAAACTTCAAAAAAATCACGTTTGTTGCATGGGAGCCCCCACTTATTCTGTTTTTAGTATTTGTTGTTATAGCGGCAACAGAAATACATCATCTGTGAAAATTTCAACTGTCTAGCTATCACGGTTCATGAGACAGACGGACAGACAGACAGACGGACCGCGGAGTCTTAGTAATAGGGTCCCGTTTTTACCCTTTGGATACGGAACCCTAAAAATTAAATTGAAGATGATTTAAGGATTTAACTCTGTCTTCACCGAATTTAATCGAAATCGTGTGGTTCTGTGCTTTCAGGACCTCAATGGTTATCATTCATTTATATTCAAATATCTGTATTTATCAATGAAATGCAATTAACCTAAGATTTGATATCACTTCTCAATAACTGAGAACACTATGAGGTTAGCAATTCGCCTTTCAAAGGTTTCAAGAGATTGTTTTTTGTTGTACGTTTGAGAACATAAACTTAAACTACAATAATATGCCACATATTGTTTTTTTTTTTTATTTAGTGAAATTTTAATTTTGCTGATTGCAACAACAATATGAACAGCCATTTTTAAAAACCCGACTACGACTACGACCGACGACAAGGAAAAAATCATGCTGTGCAGTCGGAGGATACATATTCGCGAGCTAGCTGACCAAAACCAGATTTATCCTCCGACTGCACAGCATTTTAGTTCGCTTTTAAGCAGTCGGGTTTTTTGTTTTTTTTTATTAATATTTCATCCCTAAGACGCGGAAATTCGAAAAAATACATACATATACATGCTACTGCTACACCAGATTGAAATACTCGAGTCAACACGAATACCCAAACATGTCTCACCGAATCCTCACCAAAATCACATCTGTATACTGTCGAAAAAGAGAACCGTACATCTAATTTTTTCCTATTTGCAATACATTCCTCCTAATTCACTTTATTACGCCTCATTCGTCGTATCTCACATACAAATTGTGTTTAAACGGAACTTTATTATTTTCCAAAGCGGAACGGGCCACAGATGTTGGGTCTCAAATAATTTCCAGATACCATGTTATGAGTATGAACCGATACGCTCGCAATAAGAATGTATGTACTGTGTTTTACTTACTCGGAGAGAGATGGGGCATACGCGACACGTTTGTGAGGGGCTTTTACACTGCACGATTGTTAGAGCTTTCTTGTTTTTGCAATTTTTATTTTACCTTGCTTTTGTATGTGTCCGATTAAGCTGAAATTTGGCGTTCTTTATCATCATCATTAGTCTTTTTAGAGTTCCGTACCCAAAGGGTAAAAACGGGACCCTATTACTAAGACTTCGCGATCCGTCTGTGTCTGTCCGTTTGTCACCAGGCTATATCTCATGAACCGTGATAGCTAGACAGTTGAAATTTTTACAGATGATGTATTTCTGTTGCCGCTATAACAACAAATACTAAAAACAGTATAAAATCAATATTTAAGGGGGGCTCCCATACAACAAACGTGATGTTTTTGGCGTTTTTTGCTCGATATTAATAACGGCAATAGGTAGACGCTTGAAATATTCACAGAATGTTTAGTTGTATATTCTCTTCAAAAAATATTAATTATTAAATTAAAATAAAATAAATTAAGGGGGGCTCCCGTACAACAAACGTGTTTTTTTTTGCAGTGTTTTGCGATAATGGTACGGAACCCTTTGTGTGCGAGTCCGACTCGCACTTGGCCGGTTTTTTTTAATGTGCTCACAGCTGGGACACAGGTCTCCTCTCTGTGAGAGGAAATGGGTTGTAATCCAACACGCGGGCCCAATGCGGGTTGGTGGATGTCACATATCTTAACATTTTTGGTCCTAGCACATACCGGTTTCCTCACGATGTTTTCCTTCACCGTTTTGAGAGCAGTGGGGATGAAATAATTTATTAAAGTAAAGTGCCTGCGTGGTTTCGAACCCACGACTTACAACTTGTAAGTCGCGGCCGTTACCACTGGGCCACCACTGCTCTAAGCGTACTTACACCAGGTTAATTTTCAATTACCAGCCAATTGTTTCCAGGAACTAGGTATCAATCACAGCCGAGTTAATCCGGGCAAAAATGTACTAAACGACAGATATTTATTTATTTATTCCGAGTCGATTTTTGCATAAACCATTCTTTGACTGCTAGCTAATTCCTGGAAAAAAATTCGCTGGTCATTGAATTTATTTTTGGTTTATTTAAACCTGATATAACTTTGAAAACATTGAAACAATATTGTCGTAGTAGAATATTATTTCAATCTTCGTTAATTGAGCCGGAAGGTGGCCTTAGCAACTTCTCAATAAGACAAGATAGCGTCATCGTGTTTGAGCTCAATAAGAATAATTATAAGAATAATTTATTTAAAAAAAGTAAGACCGTTTACAAAAATGGACATTAGGTGCAGTAGTATAATTTCTAAAACAATGGTATAACTAGTGCTTATTTTATTACAACTGCAAGATTATAAACAAGAATTTATATTTCTGGTATCCCACCTTTGGGACTATTGGATAGTTATTGACAAGCGATATTACATTTCGTACTTATTAGTCCATTGAAAGCTTCATTTAAATAGTTATTTATGCTACACGTGCGGAAGGTAGGTGATTTCCGATGAGTGGATAAATCGACACGAGTCGGAAATTATCTTATGTTCGTGTATCATACAACATTTTATCTACACTCACAACGTAATGTTCCAAATACGAATTCGAAAGATATTGTATAAACACGTACTTTATATTCGTGGATAGGTAAAATTAAAAAAAAAACCATTATAGTTCAACATTTTCCTTCGATTTTCAAACAACTGCATCATAAAATAACTTTTTAATTTTTATAGCACACTTTTACTTTTTAATTTTCTGGCGCGTATGGGCTCATGTCATTGTCAGTTGTCTGTGGATGCGCGCACTGCGCAATGAGAATCTAAATTGCCCGCCATACCATACCACATATTTTTTCCCTTTCGACTTTTGTTTTATTTCAACTGTATGAGTGAAGATAAAGTAGTGTATGCAATAGCATATAATTAGGTATTAAAACACTCGCGTAATATTATTATCAAATTCGGCTTCGCCTCATTTGATAAACCTACGCTCGTGTTTTAATAACCCCTATTATATGACCATTGCATAAACTACTATTACTATGCACTGTGCGAGAAAATAAAAAAAAATATCTGAACCAAGCAAGAAATTATAAAATGGCGGGCTTATTCAAGCGCGCTCTGCATGTCCACAGATTAACTAATAGTTCCTCGGGCATATCTACTGCGCATGTTCAAATAGCTGTCCCGTCGTAACGCAAAAAGGCACGAGCAAAATAAACGTTCTGCCAAACATATTTAAAATTAATTTATTGATCAAAATCAAAATCTAGAGTAATTAAAAACGCCTTTAATGAAGTATTAGTTTTATTTTACCTTTTATATGAATGATAATCTGTACTTAACTAATTTGTAAAACTTTTCTCAAATAATAAAAACTCTATGCGTCGGGCTGACGTTGGCGTTAAAAATTAAAAAAATACAGAAAAGTAAAAAGCACTATTTAAAAAAAGTTACACTTTCCGCACAGTTTGGCTGCTTGGAAAACGCTCTTTTCGAGGACATGCATTGTATAATACTTTTACTTATTTTAATAATTTTTTTAACAATGAAAAGTTTTAAGATATTCCGTTGTCATGACACATAATTATTATGATGCAGAGGAATTAGGAACATGTCATGAGGAAAGTTATGGATGCGAATGTTGATAGCGACAATACATAGATAATGGAATAATGGAAGACCAAACAATAGATGAATGAATTATGTAAAACATAACAAGTTTAGAAAAGAGAAGACTATTCAGATGACGACTAATTTTACTTCTTACTATATCTTAATATTTTCAGGACAATTTAAGATGTCCGTTGACATTTCTCGTTTTACATGCCGCGATAACATGGTACGTAAGACATTCAAAATTCAAATTTATAACCCTAACTAGTTTCTGCCAGCGGCTTCGCCCGAGTAAATGTAGAGAATTGTCCCAAAGGAACATATGCCCGGGATAAAAGTATTATAATATATTCCAAAAAGAAAGAAAAAAAGAAAGAAAAATATTTATTTGTGACCCGCACAGGAGACACGAGAAATAAGCATAAAAATTACACAATAGTCAAAATAAAAAACCCCGTGCGAGACCAAAAAGGCTCCTATCTCAGCATGTGCAGCGATATCCAAAAAAGGAAATAACCCTGCGCTGATATTCTGATAGGGCCCTCTGACTACAATCCATCCAGACTATAATCCATCTCTGTGAGTAATTTCATCCAGTAGTTTTTGCGTGAAAGAGTTACAAACATACAAACACACACACTCACAAACTTTCGCCTTTTCGTGAATAATTACTATGTTACCCATACATTATAACAACGAGTATCATTCGTAAGCATCAAGTTTAATTTTATTATTAAGTATTTTTATAGATGTCAGATCCGACTACTTACTCTCTCTGGTGCATCACACTTTTATCACACTAAAATTATAAAGGCGAAAGTTTGTAAGTGTGGGTGTGGGTGTACATTTGTTATTTCTTCAAGCTCAAACGGCTGGACGGATCTGGATGAAATTTGGCCCAGAGATAGATTATAGTCAGGAATAGCACATAGGATTTAAATCCCGGGAATATTTTCCCTCCGGATAGTTTTCGACTTTCACGCGGGCGAAGCCGTTGGCACTTTGGCAGAAGCTAGTAAAGAATTATAGGAGAAGAATATGATGCGCTGACCCCATATAGAAGGGTGAAAGAATGATGGGGATGATGAAATTGGCAATAAATTTAATATTGTAAATAATCTATACTTAATATTATAAAGAGGAAAGATTTTTTTGTTTGTTTGTTTGTATCGAATAGGCTCCGAAACTACTGGACCGATTTAAAAAATTATTTCACCAATAGAAAGCTGCGTTATTCCTGAGTAACATAGGCTATTTTTTAATCCCGAAAACGGGTCCTGTGGGGCGGCCCACGGGAGCGAAGCCGCGGGGAACAGCTAGTCAAAAATAAATTAAATTAAATTTCTTAAGCTTGATCCGCTGAGATACTGTTTCTATCCTATTTTATTTTGATGGTGGGATATCATCCAATGACTTCTCCTGCTCTGAGTAAAGCGGGAGGGCGTGTCAGACTTTTACTGACTAAAACCCACCCGAGTTACTTCAATTGCTTGTGCCAGGGCTGCGGTAACTCTCTTTCAAATTTATCCGTGAGTCGCGACCCAGAACTGTTTCTATCCTAGCACAACAGTAATCTCTGATACCACATATCAGGATGTTCTTCCGTTGTGCCTTGTTCCTGACAAATAACACGGAATTACACTTTTTGGTTCTCAAAAATCAAAAAGATATGATTGAGACGATGATTTACTTGATGACCATGAATTAGTGATATATACTACATAATTATAAATTATATTAATAACTAGCTGTTGCCCGCGACTTCGTCCGCGTCAAACTCGTAAAAAATATTTTATTTAGTTTCCCGCCGGAACTATGAATTTTCTCGTGATCAAACGTAGCCTATGTTACTCGTTATTACATCAGCTATCTACCAGTGAAAGTCCCGTCAAAATCGGTCCAGCCGTTTTGGAGATTACCCGGAAAAAACAGACAGACAGACAGATAGACAGACAGACAAAAATCTTAAAAATTGCTTATTTGTTGTTAGTACCGTATATAGTTTCACGTGCATTCAATAAAACGTTGTTATTTTAATATTACATACAGACACTTCAATTTTATTTATTTGTATGTATAGATAAATTAGTCAAAACTGTTAAAAGATTCCTACAGATCCTAAGACGCACATAGACGCTACACGACTTTGATATTATTACAGTATAATTTCCAAACCTTGTCCGATCGATCGTTGCGTCGAATCGTAAGGTCTAAATAGCATTCGTATCCATTCGTTTTATACACAAATGAATTGAATAGATACTTTGCCAACGTTTATGCTGATATTTTTCTGCAATATTTATTCTTGGTAGGATAATACTCAAATGAAACAACTTATAGCATGTACGTACGTAGGTATCTACGTATCTGTGCAACTCCTTATAATGTAAGTACAGTAAATAGTACATTACGAGTGTGCAATGATGAATGCTCCCGTGAGCAAACCCGTGTATCAAACGACGTTTTTCAACATACTTGCGAATAAACGATAAAAACCGGCCAAGTGCGAGTCGGACTCGCGCACGAAGTTTCCGTACCACTATCACATAAAACGGCAAAAAATCACGTTTATTGTATGGGAGCTCCACTTATTCTGTTTTTAGTATTTGTTGTTATAGCGGCAACAGAAATACATCATCTGTGAAAATTTCAACTGTCTAGCTATCACGGTTCATGAGATACAGCCTGGTGACAGATAGACAGACAGACGGACCGCGGAGTCTTAGTAATGGGGTCCCGTTTTTACCCTCGGGTACGGAACCCTAGAAATGATAAATATAATATTTTGTAACAAAATTTTTAGCTGGTGTTAAAAAGAAAATTAATAGCATTTATCAATAGTGCATGTTATGTTTAAATTACGATATCAGCCTTGTGGTCAATTAAGTACCTACCGTTATCTTAATTACCGTTTTCTGCACAACATTAACTTCAAACAGTTCTAATGTTTTATTAGTCCATACAAGCGGCTCGTTGGTCTAGGGGTATGATTCTCGCTTTGGGTGCGAGAGGTCCCGGGTTCAAATCCCGGACGAGCCCTTTTTTTGGATGTTAGAAGAATCTTTTAAGAATATAGCACCTTCTAGGGATCCTTTCTTAGGATTTTTGTGCTTAACATTAAATTTTTATTTATGACCAATTTACAGTCATTTAGCTTAGCAACTGCTTCAGATAAACTAAACGTTCTTTGTTTTACAGTTTTTTTTAATTCTTAGCTAATTAACTATCATTACAAAACTTCTATGCAATCACAGTCTTTACTATAACTACAAAAAATCAAGACAAAAGTTAGAACGGATGTTCTGTAAAAAAATAAAATTTCGTTTTTACCCGGCTGCAAGGAAAGGGTTATGTTTTTCGCGCGTATGTATGTAATATTCTTTATTACCTCGTATCTTTCAAACCACTTGACGGATTTTTTAATTAAGACATCGTTTGATAAGTCTTGGCCACCCAAGTGTTCTTAGATAAGTGCTGTTATAAAAAAATAAACATAGCGGATTTTGGGCGCCATATTATAGGGGTTTCAATTTTTCAAAGGTCAAAAACCCATCAAAAGGGGTATCAAAATGAAGGGTTTTTTAGAGGTGATTCAAAAAATATATACGACTTATATGTTTAAAAGTCATTCGAAACAAAAATGTATAACTAAAAAGTAGTAAATTTAAAAGTTAATAAAATCAAAAATACCCGTGTCCAAAACATGTAAACAAGAAGAAAATCATGCTGTGCAGTCGGAGGATATTTATAGTTTTGGTCAGCCAGCTCGCGAATATGAATCCTTCGACTGCACAGCATGATTTTCTTCTTGTTTACATCGTTGCAGTCGGGTTTTTTGATTTTAATAACTTTTTTTTCTAGAAAGCATTTCAACGAAAAGGGCAGCTCCGTTCAAAGTTTCAAACCAAGGATCACACAGGGCTCAATTAACATCGCCAGATCTTCCGTCGATTGATCAGCAAACGTTCTCAAAGGAAATAATCTGTGTTGCGAGTGCATTAAAATATAAATATCATCGATAACAAACATTTGTTAACTAAACTAGACAGTTAAGGTGAACGCGCACCTATCCGCGCCGCAGGAGCCGCACGCGCCGTAGTCATCGCATTTTATAAATCTTTATATGAAATCGTATGCAGCCTCGCGCACCTATCCGCGCCGCACGAGCCGCATTTTCGCAAAATGCTGTAGGTATACGGATTCTACCGGCGCGTGCTGATGACGTCATCAGATTCGGCGCGTTCGATGCTTGCGGCGAGTGCGGTGCGGGCGGCGCGGAGACATCATGCGTACAGTGATGCCAACTTAGCTACTTTTTAACTAAATCAAGCTACTTTTCGGCTACTATTTAATAAAACTGGTAGCAAAATTTTTAGCTGTAATTTCTAACATTTTTTTATATGACATGAATGCTTTCGGGAATCTGTAGTGGGGCACCGGATCTTAATTTAAATTATCTCAAGTCAGGAAGTAATGTGCGATACTATCCAAGCTGTTCTCTTTTTAAGTTAATGTCTCGAACCCATGTTTTTTTTTCTTTCATTTTCTTCTTCTAACAATAAGCAACCGACAATAACAGGATCAAGTGCCGTAGTTCACTACGTATAGTCATCGGCACGTAACTTGGCAAGAGTCGTTAGATGCGCAGAAGTAGTTTTTTAGGTCTCCTTGGTAGTGAAGCGGGACGCGGGGTACAAGCGCGCGATTGGTGGCTCAGTCCACCCTTGCCTCCCGCACCGCGTCCTTCCCCTCCGTTCGCCCCCGATTACACTTACGTGCACGAAAAATGTACCCATTGTTTATGTTGAGTTTTTGTTAGGAGTAGTTGTCATTGTTTTAAATATTAATATTGATATCATTATATTAATATTACATATTAATATCATTTTAATAGGACACATAATGTTTAATATTAATATCTTTTTCGATTTTATTTTTTACTTTTAACTGTATATATTTTATTTATAACACCTAATAAACTTCACGTATTCCTCTCCTTTATTTAACTTTCTTCTAAACATACACGATTAAAAATAAATGATGGCCAGAACCATTGAAAAATGACAAGAAATAAAAGTGTGACCACTTTTTTGTGGCAATAAGTGTACGATGCGCGAACTTACCCCCACTACGCCAAAACCTTGCCAAGTTACGTGCCGATGACTATACGTTCGTTCTATACAGAAAATATTCATATAATAAGATTTACAGAAGTGAATATGATTCTGACAACACTGTGCGTGCGGCGCTTTCGGCCATTCGGCGCGTTCGGCGCGTACGGCGCGTACGGCGCGGATAGCGCGGGGCCTTGAGAAAATGCGATGACTGCGGCGCGTGCGGCTCCTGCGGTGCGGATAGGTGCGCGTTCACCTTTATTTGGTATTATAAATGTTTACAAGCGGCTCGTTTGTCTATCGGTATGATACTCGCTTTGGGTGTGAGAGACACCAGGTTCAAATCCCAGGTGAACCCACCTTTTGGATCAAAGTCAAAGTCAAATATATTTATTTCAATTAGGCCAATAAGCGGCACTTTTGAACGTCAAAAATTAAATGTAAATAAAAAATGTACAAGTAATAAAAATTGACTCTACCGATATTAGGATAGGTACCTATGGGAACTCCTAACAAAAAGAAACCAAATACATTTGCAAATATTCCTGGACACTACAGTCAATCGCTTTGTACAGTTAAAGCCATAAAATAACATAGTACAAACAACCGTATTTTTAGGGTTCCGTACCCAAAGGGTAAAAACGGGACCCTATTACTAATACTCCACTGTCCGTTTATCCGTCAGTCTGTCACCAGGCTGTATGTCATGAACCGTTATAGCTAGACAGTTAAAATTTTCACAGATGATGCGTTTCTGTTGCCACTATAACAACAAATACTAAAAGCATAATAATATAAATATTTAAGTAGGGCTCCCATACAACAAACGTGATTTTTTTTGCTGTTTTTACGTTGCGATAATGGTACGGGGAACCATTCGTGAGCGAGTCCGACTCGCACTTGGTCGGTTTTTAGGGTTCCGTACCCAAAGGGTAAAAACGGGACCCTATTACTGAGACTCCGCGGTCCGTCTGTCTGTCTGTCTGTTTGTCACCAGGCTGTATCTCATGAACCGTGATAGCTAGACAGTTGAAATTTTCACAGATGATGTATTTCTGTTGCCGCTATAACAACAAATACTAAAACCAGAATAAAATAAATATTTAAGTGGGGCTCCCATACAAAAAACATGTTTTTTTGCCGATTTTTTGCGAAAATGGTACGGGACCGTGCGCGAGTCCGACTTGCACTTGGCCGGTTTTTAAGTCTACACAGATTTAGTAAGGATGGGGGTTAGTTACTATCTATCATATAAAAACACAATGTATACTCAACGAATGATCAAGACAAACACAAGAAATCAGTCCAAACAGAAAAAAAAGCAGATTCTTTTTCCTTAAAAAGCTTCAAAACGAAAAGCGCCGCGGCAACGTTCAAACCAAGGATCACACAGGTCTCAATTAACATCGCCAGATCTTCCGTCGATTGATCAGCAAACGTCCTCAAAGGAAATAATCTGTGTTGGGGGTGCATTAAAATATAAATATGATCGTTAGCAAATCATTAGCCGGTACGTTTTTCCTCTGAAGGATCGCTCCGTTTCCTATCAATCGGGACAAACAGAGGGGCCTAAGATGACGCTTTTGAATTTGTATTGTGGAAATGTATGGTTACTTTATTTACTAAGAGCTAATTTTTTATCCGTAGTTAACTCAACCAATGGTTAAATATTCTAATCAATGGTTTAAACTTAGGTAAAACGCGTATATTTATAATTTTATTACGACTTCAAAAAAAACGTTACCGAATTCAAAAACGAAAAAAAAATGGTACCAATGACATCGACCCGACGTCCGTTCCAAAAGTTATTTTGCACTTTTTAGTGTTTTGCTTTTGAAATCAGATAATTTTTGTGAAAAGGTTTTTATTCTTACGACGTCTTTTCGGCAGTCAGTTCGGTGTCTTTAGTACCATTTTTTTTTCGTTATGACACCGACTTCCGAAAAGAAAGTTATTTTTCGCTGTGTAGTCGTTTTTTTTTTCAGAAGTCGGTTATTTTTTTTTTGTCTTGTTTATTTTATTTTTGATACCTATATTACCATTAAAATACGCTTTATTCGGGATAACTCAAACACTACTCAGCAGATCTTGATCAAATTTAAATGGGACCACATGAGAGTGATGAAATGGGATCAAATAAAAAAAGAATCATCTAAATCAGTTTACCTAGTAAAACGTTCAGAGGTACACATAAAAAAATACGTACAGTTGAATTGAGAACCTCCTCCTTATTGCAGTCGGTTAAAAAACGCATTTTACCAAAACTTTAAACCATTGGTAAAGTTAACTACGGATCAAATACAAATAATAAAAAAAAATAAAAAAAAATACTGGGCCATACTTAGCGAGCTTATTGATCGCTCTACGCAATTCGATTTGTATCACACTGATAAGCGATTATTTTCTAAGCGAAATTGCAAGTACATTCACATGGCCACGGATATATAATACTAGCATACAGATGCCTCATCCCATACAAAGAAACCGAGCCCATGTAACTAGCGTTTTTCGTCTGATTAAACTGATTATTTTTTTCGTTTTATAGTACTTTTGCAAGTTTTTACAGTTTCGTTGCACCAAAATATGTTACAATACAAATTTAAGCAATCGAGTGGAATGCCTCAGAAAATTAAAACCGCGCCATCTATTGGCATCAATTTTAAATGATCCGTTCAAATATCCGATACCCAATCCATAATATGGGCGCACGGTTGGCGCAGCGGTTGAGCGATTGACTGCTGCGCTGCGTGTCGCGGTTTCGATTCCCGCACGGAACAAATATTTGTATGACCTACAGATAGTTGTTCCGGCTCTAGGTGTTGTGTATCTGAGTTTATGTGTTTGTAAACGCACCCACGATACAGGAAGAAATTCCTAGTGTGGGGCAACGTTTAAAAAAAAAAGAAACGAAAAAACTAACTAAAAAAACTGTGCTTAGAAGAGTTGATTAAACAAGAACATATTTTTTTTTATGTTCAATGCCAGAAAATGTTAATTTTACACACAATTAAATAACAAATCGGTGCATATCGCGCCATCTAGTGAGATTTATTTGAAGCAAATTTTCTTTCTCAGCGCTGGGACCTCGTGACATGAACGCAATGCGATGCAATTCGATTTGTGCTTGAAATTTTCTTAAAAAATACGTGCGCGATATCGCCTATCGACGCAATTTACATCGCGTCGCGCCATCTATAATGTGATTTTTTATTTCGTGGACTAAACTGACATTTGGGGTGTTGTCACTTTATCGTTACATTAAAATAGTGTCGTACCCTAACTATCCTGAGTGATCGAAAGTTAATCGAAAATCGAAGTAGATCGAAAATGAAACTATTTCACGGCATAAAAAAATAATTTGTTTAGAAACTAGCGGCCCATATTTAGTTTCTACTCATTTATGTCAGACTTAATTTTATCGATTGCATTTATTTTATTGTTGATTACATATTTAACACAATAAAAGTTCATGTACTATGTGTATGAATACTGTTACATTTGAATATATTACGTTTATATTCATAAAACATTTATTTACACCAATTAGTAAAAATAAATTCAGGAGTCATGTCACATCGATTCGATGAATCACTTATGATTGAGCCTTACCTAAAACACTATGCTCCGCGCTTGCAACATTTAAAAAAAATAAGGTCAATAGCAGCTGTCAGTTTAGTCCACGAAATTAAAAATCACAGTATAGACGGTCCCTTAGGCCAGCGCACACCGCCGCTGGAGGCGCGGCGGTGACCAATTGAAGACCACAATTAAATATAAACCTTAACTACCTTGACATACGGTCAATATAAGATCACTGTGTCGAGCGCCGCTCGGCTCGTTCTTATTTATCTTTGCCATGACATTTTTAACTTTATTACATAAGAATTAGGGTCTAATTTAAATTGTTATCTTCTCAGTATCTTTGCCGCGCCTCCCCAGGTGTGTGCTGGGCCTTAGAAAGTTGCATTTGTCAGTCATTCTGTCTAAGTTGTTTGATTTCTGGTCAACGTAAATTATATTTGGAGCTCCTGGAGGTATCAGAACCGGATGGCAACGAAAATCCTAACTGGAATACATCTAGGTACAACGAAAATTCTGATTAGAATTCCTGGAGGTATCAGGACTAGATAGATAACATAAACTCTTAGAGAAACTTCACAGGGTAAAAGTGCGCAACTATCGCGCAATCATCGCTGCGATCAATCCCTTAACCAGTATTAGGTATCTCATTTGCTTATCGCCCGCTGATTGTTAATGTGCACTTATTTCTACTATTATAACGCCAAAAACAATCAAGTAGCAATCTCCGGCACTAACCTAATACGAAAGTCAACTCTCAAACACATGTGATAAAGGCAAATACTTAAAACATTGGACTTCTATTTCCACGAGGGTGGTAGAACGTTCAGCATGGGAAACAACATCAATATTTTAAGACGACGACTAACGCCAACGACCTTGCGGGAACTAAACGCACACACGTTTCACACCCGCGCGACCCAATATTTGGTAGTTTTTTGTACTTTCCTTATTATTCTATGACTTAAAAAAAAAAGCTTCACATCAAAATGTAGATAATTAAATTGTCTTTGAGATGGTGTCGATTTCATTAAAATACACCCAGCGGTTTTGGTGCGATTGTCGTGTTTTTGTCCGTTTTAGACATAACTTTACTAATTAATTACACTGTGTTATACGAATAAAACTCAAAATGTGCTTAGATCAAATTATTAAGAAAATGGTCTAAGGTAACATATATTTTTTTGTAAAAAATTACAACTAGCCGTTTAGACGTGATTCTCATTTTAAAATCAGCTACTCAAGGGAATCTGCGCCTTCATGTTCAGTTGGCTGCATCATCAATCTATTTATTTATATTGGTCAAATTTGTGACACCTGCTGTTATAAACTACGCTACTTTGCAAAGAATTTCATAATTCTGGAATTTATTTATATTTATAAATTTAGGTTCGCGCTTGACCACGATCTCACATAATGGTTATCGATGATGTGGTCGACGGGGAAGCACGCTTGCCTAGAAGTAGCCTATTCACTCTTAACTTAAAGATCCCTCCCTAGGTTGTGTCTATCGGGAAACATAGACTCCGGCGGGAATTCCATTCCTTAGCTGTACGCATAATGAAAGTATTACCAAAACGTTTAGAGCGGTGGGATATCCAATATGTACCGATGGCGTAACGCCATACGTCTTGTAGTCCTATGATAAAAAGGGCTAGGCGAAATTAGATCATGCAATTCCATCGCACACTCCCCGAAATGCAATCGATAAAAAACCGACAAGCTGGCAATTCGGCGACGATATGTACAAGGCTCTGGAGCTTTGATTCTTACGGCAAGAAATACAAAAGAAAAAGAATTATCTCATCCACTTTGAATTAATAGCGAGGAAGATCTTCTCTAAATAGTATAAAACAAAGTCGCAATCAGCGTATTGTTGACGTCATTTCCGTTTCTCCTCTAACTTCTTATAAACCACGCAATGGATACGGTTCTGAGACGGTTTTCGCAAATAGATAGAACGATGAATGAGAAAGTTATTTAGTACATAATTTGTCCCGTGCAAAGTCTTAAATAAGTCTTATATAAAAGTATAAATGCTTCAACTTGCACTTACCAAATACATCATATACGCGTACGTATACATCACTATTATAACTAGCACTTTACACTTCGCAAATAAAAACATGACACAAACATCACACTAATAGCACAGCTATAGTAACGTTCAAACAAAATAAATATTAGCTAAACTTTATTAAACTACATTTAAAAAATCAAATACGTCATTACCCGTCGAACTTATAGTTAAAAAGACCGAAATTGTTCACCAACATAGCTGACTTACTTATCTGTAAAAAAAGTTGTCTACCCTACATCTAGTATTATAATTATTATTTTTGTATTGTACCGCCTTCACTGATGTATATTCTATAGCGTTGCCAAACGATTCACTACTTTATCACATTTTGTTACAAAACACTTTTACATACCGCACGGAGGTCGTGGCTAAATAATAACAGCCGCACGGGTCGATCTTCAAGGTTAAGCAACGCTTGACGAGGTCGGTCCGTGGATGGGTGACCATTTCAACATACCGAGTTTCCTCCGTGCCTCGAAAAGCACGTTAAGCCGTTGGTCCCGGCTGTCATTTGAAGATCATTGACAGTCGTTACGGGTAGTCAGAAGCCTGAGATCTGACACCAGTCTTGCCAAGGGGTATCGTGTTACCCAGTTACTGGGTTGTGGAGGTCAGATAGGCAGTCGCTCCTTGTAAAACACTGGTACTCAGCTGAATCCGGTAAGACTGGAAGCCGACCCCAACAATAATTGGGAAAAAGGCTATGCAGATGATGACACTTTTACATACCGCTCGTGCGTATGTAGTGTTTAATTACAACGGGCAGATTATCAACGTTTACTATTGTTTTGATAAATAACATTTCATCGCTTACGGTATCTTTTTTCCCATTTTAATTTATTTCCCTTGTAGCATCAGTCAAACTAAGAACTCGCTATTCCTTTACATTAAAATTCAATAGTTGGAAAAACAATATCTGACCTTGACCGTATTACCATAGCAAATTCGTCCACCTTTACTATGGTGGATGATTGACCTAAGAAGGTGTCAGGACTAGATGGAAAAAGTAATTTCTTAGCGGAATCCATTACACGTTTAAACAATAGTTACAATAATTTAACATATTTCATTCCTTTTAAATCTCTAATACTACAGGGCCATAAGACGAACCGTGTGGTGGCGGACGTAAAGAATTTCACCATCCCATTTCTTCCCGTGGGTGTCGTAAGAGGCGACTAAGGGACACACCAGAGAATGGGCAGCAGCGTTCTCTGTGCACTTTAACAACTAACTGCGATCGCCAACCCGCCTGCCAAGCGTGGCGATTATGGCAAACCCCCCCAAACCAAATGAATAGCACACATAAAAAACGGCCCCGAGTGCCCGGCAGCCCGTCTACCCTCGGCTACGGTAGCGGTCGAGGCGATGGCGTGGCAAGGGGTGCGAAGAATCCCCGGAGTGGACCCGGCTACCCCAATAAACACCGACGACTGGACCTGGCAACTTATAACACGCGAACACTCCGGACCGACGAGAAGATAACCGAACTCGAGGCGGAATTGAGCAGGTTACGATGGAGTATTATAGGGTTATCTGAAGTCCGAAGAGAGGGAGAGGACTCGATAATCCTCAAATCCGGTAACCTGCTCTATTTCCGAGAGGGTGACCGGCAGTCCCAAGGTGGTGTCGGGTTTATCGTCCACAAGTCCCTTGTGAACAACGTGGTGAAGATCGAGAGTGTGTCGACCAGGGTGGCGTACCTTATACTCAGAATATCCGCAAGATATTCGCTGAAGGTCATACAGGTCTACGCCCCAACCTCGGCACACTCCGACGACGAGGTAGAGGCCAT
Organism: Anorthoa munda; assembly: GCA_945859665.1. Taxonomy (NCBI): domain Eukaryota; kingdom Metazoa; phylum Arthropoda; class Insecta; order Lepidoptera; family Noctuidae; genus Anorthoa; species Anorthoa munda. Next base: position 9,931,825 of record OX243900.1, on the reverse strand, counting down.
GTATGAGGATATCTCTACAGCCATGCATGGTTTCAAAACTCACTTCACCGTTGTCATGGGGGACTTCAACGCGAAACTGGGCAAACGAGACGAGGATGAGCTGCAAGTGGGGCAATTTGGAGTTGGACGTCGGAACCACCGGGGTCACCTACTGGCCAGTTTTGTGGAGAAGGAGGGCCTCTACATGATGAACTCCTTCTTCAAAAAGCGTGAGCACAGGAAGTGGACCTGGCAAAGCCCCGATGGTGCAACTAAAAACGAGATCGACTTCATCATGTCAACCAAGAAGCAAATGTTCAATGATGTCTCTGTGATCAATTCGGTGAAAACCGGGAGCGATCACCGCATGGTAAGAGGCACATTGGACATTCATGTCAAGCTTGAAAGGTCTCGACTGATGAAGTCCACGCTCCGTCCAGCACAGATCCAGGTCCAAAACCCCGAGAGCTTTCAGCTCGAAATCCAGAATCGTTTCGAGTGCCTAGGGAGCTCAGTGGACGAATACAATGACGGGTTCGTGGAAGCTGTCCATACGGTCGGGTCTAAGTTTTTCAAGACCCGCCGTACAAATAGGAACAAAAAGCTCTCTGATCCTACTCTCAAGCTAATGAAGGAGAGGCGTGAGATGATCCTGCAGTCTTCAGACGATGCGTTGAAATACCGGCAGCTAAATAGACGGATCTCAAAATCCTTGAAAAGCGACCTCCGCCGCTTTAATACTGAGCGTATTAAAGACGCGATTGTGCGGAATAAGGGCTCCAAGGTCTTTGCAAGAGATCTGTCTATTGGGCAGAGCCAGCTCACGAAACTGAAGACCGATGATGGCAGGATCGTTTCCGCCAAACCAGAGCTTCTGAGGGAGATCGAGAGATTCTATGGGCAGCTGTACACGTCAACCAGTAAACCCGTCGCGAATCTAGCGAATGACCCTAGAGCTAGATTGACCCGACACTATACCGAAGACATTCCGGACGTCAGCCTGTATGAGATTAGGATGGCTCTGAAACAGCTTAAGAACAACAAGGCACCGGGTGACGACGGAATCACGGCTGAACTCCTGAAGGCGGGTGGAAAACCGGTTCTTAAGACCCTTCAGAAGCTGTTTGATTCCGTCATATTCGAGGGCAAAACGCCACAGGCATGGTGCAGGGGGTGTGGTGGTACTCTTCTTCAAGAAGGGCGACAATGCCCGGCTGAAGAACTATAGGCCCATCACACTTCTTAGCCATGTCTACAAGCTGTTTTCAAGAGTCATCACGAATCGTCTCGCGCGCAGTTTTGACGATTTCCAGCCTCCCGAACAAGCCGGATTCCGTAAGGGCTTCAGCACCGTAGACCACATACATACGCTGCGCCAGGTTATACAGAAGACCGAAGAGTACAACCTGCCTCTCTGCTTAGCGTTTGTAGACTACGAGAAAGCCTTCGATTCGATCGAGACTTGGGCTGTATTGCAGTCTCTCCAACGGTGCCAAATTGACTACCGGTACATCGAAGTGTTGAAGTGTTTATACAAAAACGCCACCATGTCAGTTCGACTTCAGGATCAGACTTCGGAACCAGTCCTTCTGCAGCGAGGTGTGAGACAAGGAGACGTCATATCTCCGAAACTGTTTACTGCTGCACTGGAGGATGTCTTCTAGGTTCTGGACTGGAGAGGGCTAGGCATCAACGTCAATGGCGAGTACATCACTCACCTTCGGTTTGCCGACGATATAGTGGTTATGGCTGAGACCATGGAGGACCTCAGTACAATGCTCGATGATCTCAGTAGAGCTTCCGAAAGAGTGGGTCTTAGGATGAACATGGACAAAACCAAGGTGATGTTGAATGCCCATGTTACACCCACTCCTATCAAGGTCGGAGACTCTACACTCGAAGTTGTGGGCGACTATGTCTACCTTGGACAAACGATCCAATTGGGTAGGGCCAACTTCGAGAAAGAGGTCAACCGTCTCGGCTGGGCAGCGTTCGGGAAGTTGCGCGGTATCTTCTCGTCCAACTTACCACAGTGTCTCAAGACGAAAGTCTATGACCAGTGTGTGTTGCCAGTGATGACATATGGCTCTGAGACGTGGTCGCTTACAATGGGCCTCATCAGAAAGCTTACAGTCACTCAAAGGGCAATGGATGCTCGGAGTTTCCTTGCGTGATCGAATCAGAAATGTAGAGATCCGCAAGAGAACCAGGGTTACCGACATAGCCCGAAGAATTGCCAAACTCAAGTGGCAGTGGGCAGGGCACATTGCTCACAGAACGGATGGCCGATGGGGCAGAAAGGTTCTGGAGTGGCGACCGCGAACCGGAAGACGTTGCGTTGGAAGGCCTAGGTGGACCGATGACCTGGTGAAGGTTGCTGGGATCCGCTGGTTGCGAGACGCACGGGACCGGTCAATGTGGCGATGCTTGGGGGAGGCCTATGTCCAGCAGTGGACGTCTTTCGGCTGATATGATGATGATGATGATGATAAGACGAAAGTTTAAAAAAAATGCAAGTTGCCAATGATCTGATGACATTTGAAACTGAAAAGTGGTTACTCACAATGAGTCCCATCTTTAAATTACTCAATAGATCACAATCTATTGATACGAGTATATATATCTATCTAAGCACGGAGTTTTATTGAGTGATCAATTCTGAAATTAAAAGAAGACGTACAGCTGGAAACACATCCACAAGTAAGACCATGTGAAGGCCATGGGAATCTGATGGATCCAATATGCACAGATCCGGTTGTTGTAGCGACGCTCGGTGGAGGCTCATGTCCAGCAGTAGAAATCTTTCAATTAATGCCCGGTTCACATTATTCCAGTCCAGTAATTAAGTGAGTCAATCCAGTTCAGTGCTAGGCTGGATCGTATCGTTTACATTCCAGTCAATCAAAAGCTGTTGAAACGGTAAATACTATAGTAAAAATGATTTCAAGAAACGTTCAAGGAAGTTTAAAAAATGTTTAAACTCTTTGCAGGAGTGGAGTTGGAGAGTCGGAGTGGCGCATGTCTTAGTTTTTTTTTTTAAATTTCGTTGTGATATCCCATAAACACACATTGTCATGTTCTCTGTATGTCACTAATATTAGAAAGGCGGACGTTTGTGAGATAGATTATAGTCAGGAATAGCACATAGAATTTTTATCCCGGGCATATTTTCCCTCGGGATAATTTTCGACTTTCACGCGGGCGAAGCCGCTGGCAGAAGCTAGTAATGAAATAAACTGAAGAGTTTCGTTTTCAGTCAACTACATTATTTGGAATTTTGGAAACATAAAATGCGTGTTCCCAAAAAAACAATGCGTGGTCACTGTTCAACGTTTAACTCAGCACTGTATTGGCCGTCTACAATATTCCAGTTGCGCTGGAATGGGCAAGCTGGAATGAAAAAATAGACCGGCAAGCCAGATTGGACCGGATACATTCCACATTATTCCAGTGGCATTCCAGCGCCGGCTTCCATTGCTGTACTGATTTGCTTCATCAAAAGGACGTCCGTAGGGTGCTGCGTAGCCTTGATGTGAACAAAGCGAGTGGCCCCGACGGTATACCAGCAATTGTACTTAAAATCTGTGCGCCTAAATTGTCTCCGATCTTGACACGCCTGTATCGCCTATTGATAGAGACTGGAAAAGTGCCGAAGCCAACGTACAGCCCGTGCTCAAGAAGGGCAGTCGAGCTGACCCTGCCAACTACAGACCCATATCTGTAACGTCCACCCTCTGTAAGAGTATGGAACGTGTGCTCAGCGGGAAGCTCCTGGCATACCTAGAAGCAAACGACATCCTCAGTGACCGCCAATACGGCTTCCGCCGAAATCGGTCCAATGGGGATCTTCTAGCGTATGCCATTCACATCTGGAGTGAGGCCATCGAGAGACACGGGGAAGCGCTAGCCGTCTCCCTCGACATCTCGAAGGCTTTCGACAGGGTCTGGCACGAAAGCCTCATTGGTAAGCTTCCTTCCTTCGGTCTGCCTAGTGGTCTGTGTGATTGGATTGGGGACTTCCTGAGGAATCGATCCATCCGAGTGGTTATCGACGGCTGCTCGTCCGGTCAGTTAGATATCAACGCCGGAGTCCCTCAGGGGTCAGTGCTCTCGGCAACATTATTCTTGCTGCACATTAATGATCTGCTAAAACTTTGGTTACGCAGACGACAGCACTGTTGCTGAGAGATACGTGTCCGACGCGCAGGCTACTGGGCCTCAGATTCGGTCTCTCCGGGAGGCCATGGTTGAACGCTTGAACTTGTCCTTGGAGGCAGTCTCTGAATGGGGCGATGCCAATCTGGTCAAGTTCAATGCCGCAAAAACAAAGGCGTGTCTCTTCTCCGCGAAAAAGAGCCAATTTCACCCGGCTCCTTCTTTCCGAGGTGTAACCATACCGATAACGGACCATCTTGAGCTTCTTGGCGTAACGTTGACATCGACACTTAATTTTGGCCCATACATTGAGGCAAAGGCTCAACTGGCTGCCAAAAAGTTGGGGATCCTTGCGAAGGTGAGACGGTACTTCACGCCGGAACAGCTGCTTAATTTGTATCAAGCGCAAGTTCGATCTTGCATGGAGTACTGCTCTCACCTCTGGGATGGATCTGCCAAATACCAGCTTGATGCACTTGAGTCGATTGACAGACGGGCCAAAAGGCTTATTGGCAACGATGCACTGGTCGCCTCAAAGCTTCAGAGCCTCGAACATCGTCGCCGAGTTGCCAGCCTGTCGGTTTTTTATCGGTTACACTTCGGGGAGTGTGCGACGGAACTACACAATTTGATTCCGCCTAGCCCTTTCCATCATCGGACTACAAGACGTACGGCCATGCGCCATCGGTACATGGTGGACATCCCTCCCATACGCACAAAGCGTTTTGCTAATACTTTCATTGTGCGCACAGCTAAGGAGTGGAAATCCCTTCCGGGGTCTTTGTTCCCTGATAGCTACAACCTTGGGGTCTTTAAGTCAAGAGTGAATAGGTTTCTTCTAGGCAAGCGTGCTTCACCGTAGACCACATCATCGCTTAACATCAGGCGAGATAGTGGTCAAACGATTATAAATTATAAAAAACAAAAAAAAAAATATGATGGCGTATTTCAATGAGATGCTTGACTGTGTGTGTTTAACCGAAGTCGTTTTTTCTGTTCTGTGGTTTAACCGTAAGTTTCTCTAGTTCTTAATAAAGTTACTTAAATAAAATGTACATAATTCAATCATGTTTGTTTTCATCCCTTTTTAGATAAAATCAGAAAAAAACGCGATCGTCTTCAAGCAACATTTTAGCGCCCGCCCTATAACGAGCAAATCTTAGGGGTGATACATCCGCGCCCTAATACAAAACGTATACAAAACTCATAATAGGCAGAGATAAACATACCTCATGAACATTTGAAATGGAAGATATGCCGAGGGAAATAATGTTTTTTTTCCAGCGAAGCTAAGACATTCAGAAAAAATCGATGGATTTTAAAGAATTTCAGCAATTTCCTAAGTTATGACAAGTTTGTTAACTAAGAGGCTAAGTTGGTTCTCATAATTTTGATTAACATTAAACATTCATTAAAACTTCTAAGAAAGAGATGACAAAAAAGTTAATGTATAAATAAAATCAAAAAACCCGACTTCTTAGGAAGCGAACTAGCGAGCTTTGCAGTCGGAGGATACATATCGGGTGCTAACTGACCAAAATACATATAAATAAATGGTACTGATAAAAATGGTACCATCGAACTGATCTGACGATGAAGCCGGAAGGTAGGCACTGGAAATCCATAATTAAACAATGTATCCTAGTTGTGTTTTGGCTTATTGGAATAGAAATGAGATGTACGCTGCATATGAAAATCATTTTCACAGAATTAATTTAAGATACCCAAACTAAAAACAGTAAAATAATAAATATATACAAAAAAAAAATAACCGACTTATAGGGCAAAACACTACAAAGCGAAATTTAACTTTGTTTTCTGAAATCGGTTTTGAAAACGAAAAACATTAGGCACCAAAGACACCGACTTCGGAAAACGAAGTTATTTTTGGCTTTGTAATGTTTTGCCTTAGAAGTATGTTTTTAAGATTTTCACATTAACTTTTTTATTCATCACTTTATATTTTCGAATTAGATACTTTTAAACATTTAAGTGGTTATTTTTGCAATCACCTCTTAAAACCCTTAATTTTGATACCCCACACGATGGGTTAGAAAGAGAAAAAAATGTAGCCTCCACAATATAGCGCTTTAAATCTACCATTTTTTCTTTTTTAATGTAGCCAGTGACACTCGCAAGGTTAAGTCGAATCGATTGACGTAAGAATCATCAAAATCGGCCTACGCGTTTGGTCTCTAAAACGCCGCATAGGAACAAACGTACATACCTTCATACATAGACAGATAAACATATTACCCTCCTTTAAGTCGCGCAGTCGGATAAACACATATATACAAACATTAACCTCCTTTGTCTCGAAGTTGGGTAAAAAGAACGGCAAGATTTTTTTTTATCGTTATGTTTATGTGTTGGATTTTTTTTATCAGTAAAACCATTTTTGTGGTCGATTTATTTTAACTGCCCGAGATTATGTAACATTTACGAACAAGCAATTTTAACCTTTTAAAATATTTGCTAAGAATATAAAGAACTGTATAGCACTTCAACTTGAATAAAGAAAATTCCACAAGCAAAAACGAATCAACTCAGCGTACCAACCCTGGCCAGTGTTGCCCATTTCGTCAACTGCCAGTCCCTTAGCAGTTAGATTGCGATTAATATACCGATACACGCCGAGGACGAGATGATTTAATAACCAACGATCGGGCAATGGAGAATGAACCAGCATGGCGATTTGTTAACAGAATTGCAATAATGAGCATAGACCGCCTTTCTGAATAGATATATTTTTGCATTATTCTTATTGGTAGAGCCTATTAGCTCTCGGTTGACTACTATCTCACCTGGTAAGCGATGGCTACTTGTCCGATTGAGCACGCAAGACAGTTACCTATTTTGTCTAACCTAAGTTGATAGCTATCAGGAAACACAGACTAAGGGAGGTAATTCGCACTCCTTAGCTGTACGCAAAATGAATGTAAAACTGGACATTTTCACTTCAATCACTCAAAGGTTTGCTGGAAGAAAATTGCATTTGGAGTTAAGCTTGCCTTTGTACATGCATTTAGTTTTTACTTGGTTAAATGATTGTTTTAATGGTACAATAAAGAATTAATGGAAGTATGAGCCATTCACAACCTAAATAAATGGCCTGCTTTTGAAATAAACAAGAATGATTTGAAATTGGTTCATCCATTTAGTTAGCTACAATGACACAGATAGCAGCAACGAACTTGGAAGACCCTTCCTCTAGTGTATCAAAACAAATTTGAACTCAGGAACTATCACACCCAAAGCGAGAATCATACCACTAGACCAGTGATGGGCAAAGTACGGCTTGCGGGCCAGCTCTGGCCCGCGAAAGCATTTAATCCGGCCCGCGGACGGTCCTTCGACATGAATAGTATATGGCCCGCGATAATTATATTTTGACGGTCCAGAAGTGTAAAGTAGATTCTACTTAGTAGAATAATAGATGCGAATTTTTCGACCATGAAATGTACGTGATCTGACGAACACCTTTTCGCGCTGCTGAAAGTTACTTCGTCACAGCTCGAACCTGCATTCGATAACATTATGGCAAATCAAAAGTAATTTCATATGTCTCACACGCCTACCATGGCAGGACCTTCGAATAAAAGTTATATTGTAATTTTCAACATTTGTGCAAGTGTGTAATGCTGTAATGTTTTTATAATATTAAAAGTTATTATATTTAAATTTCTGTTTCATTTAGAATATGATATTTATTATAATATTTATTAGTCTAATATTTTAGAAATTATTTACGTATTTTATTAGTTAGATAGTTCATTAATATCCCAAATTTAATTATTGTTCATTTTTTATTTATTTTTTGTACTCCTACCACTGTTGTGTCCTTTTTAAACCAAAGGTTGACTGGTAGAAAATGCCTTGCTGCATTAAGTCCGCCTATGTATGACCATTGTACATGAAGTTTAAATAAATAAATAATAATAAAAGTTTCAACACAAAATGCATTTTCTTGTAATCCTGGCCCTCCTCTAAAATTTCTTAAACTTTCCGGCCCCCCATTAACAAAGTTTGCCCACCACTGCACTAGACCAACGAGCCGATTGTAGGGTGGATTTATTTTATAGTTCATGACCGGAATAACCCTCTAAGGAACAAAAAATAGGTTTTTTTACATTGACATGATTCTCAATTTTCATTTTGAGAGGTCCCGCGTTCAAATCCCGGACGAACCCTGTTTTGTTAGGGACAATCATTTACTTTCCACAATTGTAATCTCCGCCAGTCCGAGAATTTATAACCACAAGTTTAAAACGTTTCGTTCGTTCGCAAAGGCGGTGGACATTTGAATGTTTTAACATTACTTAGGGGGTACTTCGTTTTGTTCGAGGGAACTGGAATCATCTTAATACTGGTAATTATACGGATTCAACGAATTACTCGGTCATAAGTAAACAAACGGAATGTCCTATTTACAATCGTAAATTTTAGAGTCAGCTCCGCGCGAAAACAAGTCAGGAGGTGTAGCCTCGGCTTTGAAGTAAAATGTTACACTTTCTTGTGCAAATAATTAAGTCTTAATTCATTTGTTTTTTTTCTTGCGGTACGAATGAACTGCGTACATGAATCTGTGTAAACTAGCCCAATCCATGTATCAATAATGGATATCGCCGTTGGCTACTGAGTTCAGGTCTCCCAAAAATCATACTAAGGTAGGGAGGTAGTTTTTGTAGTGCACATGGATGTACTATCCTCATATTATGCATATTTCTTTACGCAACTGAGGTTTGCTGTTAGAGAACCCAACTATGGGTTAAGCTCGCCTTTGTACATGAACTTTCTTTTGTATTTGTATATATGTTTTTATGTTTTGTGTACAATAAAGAATAAGAATAAGGTACTTTTTCCTAGATAGGTATTAGACACGGAGTAACAAACCTTTTCAACGAATCAATACAGAAATCAAAACCTCTCTTAATTTCAATATAATTCAATAAAAAAGTAAACGACAAAAAAAGAATCTCGTTATGAATATTTCATTACGTTTGTAAGCACTAAGGTTTATAGATTGTTGACATTAAAAATTGTAATTAAAAATAACATCAATCATGGGATGACGGGTGGCTACATTCACAATGGTTTCCTAAGCCTCGTCATTTCTGTGGCCTTACAAGAAAAGCTTCGAAAAAAGTGCTGGCTGCGAAGAATGAGGGCTACGCATTGTCACTGTTTTAGGAATAAAATGCGGCATTATCTGATGAACGATTGTTACATTTTGACCTTCAGTTTTGTTCATTATAAACTTAAAAACAATACAGGGTGACTTTTTATTCCCTTGCTGTTTTTCAGTGGAGTATTCATTGCCTTAAAATCTTAAAGCGGTCGTACATAGTAAAAGCTGTCACTAAAATACCTTGTCGTGTTATGCGATCACAAATGAATGGAACAGTTGTTTTTATTTCGTTTCATAGCGGGTCCATGGTATTAGTTGTTTCAATTCAATATCACTACATATTATCAAATAAAGTCCCCCGCCGCGTCTGTACTCGATAAATTCAAAAACTACTGAATACGAAATTACTGAGTACGAATACCCAATTAGGCACGTAATGCCTCCTGTAATCAAAATGTGACTTTTTCATTGCTATGATTCACAAGTGAGTTATAGAGTTTTTTTTTATTGTTTGAGATGCTTTGTTCTTAAAAAAGTTTCGATACAAAAAATATCGTGCTAAATAGTACAAATGAATTAATGTACCTATTGCTTGCTCATTTCATGCAATATCAACTAGTATGTGTTTAATAACTTGTGGATCGTTTGTTGGATACCTACTAATTGTAATACACATATTATTTACGTTTATTTATTTATTGTAAACATGTTTATCCCCTGAGTGATATTATCAGACACATTAGAAAAACAACTGTTTCTATATACCCCGCATAACACTGTAATAACTCAAACACACTGTAAACATCTAAAGACTGCTCAGCGACCGTACGTCACTGCAGGGATCCAGCAGAATATCAGCGTCAGGTATATTTGCCTGACACGTGCTGAGCTGGACTCCCATTCGGTGCAACCTTGAGACGCACACCGCACTGTGTTTTAATCATTATAACTGATAATTGAAGTAGGTACCTATGTTATTTGTGTCACTTTTATTTGTATAATGTATTTTTCCTGTTTCTTATTTTTTGTATGTCGGCACCTTAAATTGTTTCCAAATACCTACATGTAAATTAAACAAATATTGTGATTTTGTGTGTTGTGCTGTGTCTTTTGTGTGCACTGAATAAAGAGTTTATCTATCTATATATCTATCTAATAAATAAAACTTTCACTCAAATATAACTTTTGTTTTTCTCTGTAATAAAGAAAACTTGAAATTCCCCATTTTGTACGTGGCTAAAACGCTATCCGCGAAAAGCAAAAAAAACAAGAAACGTCATTATTTTAGTCTATGACCGATCGCCATTGTTGTTAGATGCGCGCGCATAGGAAAACTGATGAATTTTGCCCGCCATTGCAAAAAAAAATTCACAACTCGTTTTCACTGTTGAAATTACAGTTATTGTAGTATTATTTTCTTCACAAGTGTGTTGAAAAACGTCGTATGATACACCTGTGTATTGATGATTTCCGTCCTCGGCTCTCCGCCTCAGCGGTAATCACCAACATTACACACTTGTACCATAATGTACTATATTGCCCAGACACACAGACTATTGGTTACTATTAAGTTCTGATGAACTGACTAAAATTTTCATTCTTCAACAACACAAAAATAAATAAGTTTCTTTTCCTCAGTCTTTTTGAGAGCAAGAGAACTGAAACAAGATTATTCGAAAGTACCTAAATAATTAATTAATAGATTTGTGAAGCTTCATGATAATAAAGAGCACAAGAAATATTGATAGAATTCTCTCTATCATATACGAGTATATCAAGAATTCAAGAAATATAGGAAAAAATATAGTTTACTATGTTTGTTTGCTTATTTATAATATTTCTGAGAAATTAAGATGAAGTCTCTTAATATAAACGGGCTCGAGATGAAAACCAAAGTTTTTTAAAGACAGCATGCGTAGGAAGATAAGTATGTTTATAAACCATTTGTTGTTCTTCTTCGGAAAATACAACTTACTATTTAAAATACAAACTTCTTAGGTGAATTTTCTAGGTATAACTCCATCCTACTTAATAAGTATATTAAATCTATACTAATAATAATATTACAAAGAGGAAAGATTTTTTGTTTGTTTGTACCGAATAGGCTCCGAAACTACTGGACCGATTTGAAAAATTCCTTTACCAATAGAAAGCTACATTATGCCTGAGTGACATAGACTATTTTTAATACAGAAGACGGGTCCTGTGGGGTGGTCCAAGGGAGCGAAGCCGCGGGCAACAGCTAGTTCTTGATATAAATACACCAGTGACACATTACCACACTGCTGGCTGAAAGTTTTATAACATAATACAAAAACAAAAGAAGCATAATTTTGTTTATGATCGGCAACGCATTAATAAGTAATAGATACTTGATCTTGGAATTATCGTGGTGTCAAGCAATGATGTTATATATATATACTGAGGTAGATACGTATTACCGACGTCTGCACGGCAATACAAACTCAAGCTGACCAGCTTGAGTGAACGTGAACTCAGTCCGTCCTGCGTCTGACCGCGACACGAACGTAAGTTTGAACAGAATATTTTTCTCTTTCTGACAACGTGGTCCTATTTATATCTCTGTGATCTTTTAACCTACTCAGTGATAGAAAAGCTAAAGTAAAATATCGCCATGCTTTTATTTCTATATAATGAGTATGTCTCTATTGGTAAAATATCAATGGTAGCAATTGGTATCTAGCCACTTTAGTTCATAAACTGAAGATCGACGGATGGACTTGGCGAAACTTTAAGGATTCCTTTTGTTTTACTACGGAACCCCTGTCCAGTTTTTTTTTCCAATTATGTTGGGGTCGGCTCCCAAATCCGTTTGTTCGCACTAGTTCTACTGAACAGTTCTACGGTAGAACTAATGGGTTTTTTTTTTCTCACTAGTACTACGTTTTTAGGTATAACAAAATAGTAGAACTATTGGGATTCTCTATTCCCACTTGTTCTATTGAACAGTTCGACGGTAGAACTAATGGGATATTTTGTTCTCACTAGTACTAAGTTTTACCCGTACATTGAGGTGTTGAAGTGTTTGTACAAAAACGCCACCATGTCAGTCCGTCTTTAGGATTAGACCTCGATACCAATCCTTCTCTGGCGCGGCGTGAGACAGGGAGTTGTCATTTCTCTGAAACTGTTCACTGCTGCGCTGGAGGATGTCTTCAAGGTTCTGGACTGGAGGGGACCTGGCATCAACGTTAATGGCGAGTACATCACTCACCTTCGGTTTGCCGACATAGTGGTTATGGCTGAAACCATGGAGAGCCACAGTACAATGCTCGATGACCTCAGTAGAGCTTCCGAAAGAGTGGGTCTTAAAATGAACATGGACAAACCCAAGGTCGTGGTTAATGTAACACCCACTCCTATCAAGGTCGGCGACTCTACACTCGAAGTTGTAGATGAATATGTCTACCTGGTACAAACGGTCCAGTTGGGTAGGACTAACTTCGAGAAAGAGGTCAACCGTCGAATCCGACTCGGCTGGACGGCGTTCGGGAAGTTGCGTGGTATTAATTTATCGCAGTGTCTCAAGACAAAAGTCTATGACCAGTGTGTGTTGCCAGTGATCACCTATGGGACCGAGACGTGGTCGCTTACAATGGGCCTTATCAGAAAGCTTAAAGTCACCCAAAGGGCAATGGAGAGGGCTATATTCGGAGTTTCCTTGCGTGATCATGTCAGAAATGAAGACATCTGCAAGAGAACTAAAGTTACCGACATAGCTCGTAGAACTGTTCAGTAGAACTAATGGGAACAAACGCCCAAATCAACCGGATGCACCTGATTTCCAATATTTTACATGGAGCGACTATTTAACTGACCTCCACAACCCAACTGGATAAACGTAACTGGATAACAAGGTACACCATGAAAATACTCGTGTCAGATATTTTCTGGCTCCTGACTATCCGTAAAAACCGTCAAAAATCTTCGCAAAGCAAACATAACCAAGTGAATATGCTTACCTACATTTTTTTTTGTCTTGGGGCAATGCTCATGCATACTGCGCCACCATGGGGAGATAGCGCAGTTATGTGGGACTCCAACCCACTAATACTCCATGGTGTACCCCTGAACCGCTTATGGCGGGAACACGGGCACACGTCAGCAGGCACCGCGTACCCGCAGCGGCTGTCCGTCATCGGACCCTCCTTTGGGGGTTGCTCTTTTGGCGCACCAGAATACATTGCACGCCGTGACCACCCCAGGGACCGAACCAGCACGTGGACCTCAGACGACCCCGTGAATGGCATCCTTGGTCCCCCTGTGACAGGTCAAGTCAGTGGCCCACCACCTACGGCCACAGGGGATTGGAACCTCCCCTTCGGTCCCACCGCGATACTTCCCTACCTACATCTTTTCTAGTTCTTTCATACAATGTAACAATATATATAGTTTCCATGACGGAGCGCCGAGATTTTGTCGTATTTAATTAATAAGACGAACAAGGCAACTTAAACATAAACAGATCAAGTATCTAGCGTGAGCTGTACAATTTCGTCGTATTTACAGGAGCAGTGAAATAAACCTGAGGACTGAGAAGCGCGGCAAATGGAACGCGAGTTTTCAAAAGTGTGGCTCAAATTTAAAATGTTGAATGCAGCTATTGACGAAACAATTAAATAAAACCGGCCAAGTGCGAGTCGGACTCGCGCACGAAATCACGTTTGTTGTATGGGAGCCCCACTTAAATATTTATTTTATTCTGTTTTTAGTATTTGTTGTTATAGCGGCAACAGAAATACATCATCTGTGAAAATTTCAACTGTCTAGCTATCATGGTTCATGAGATACAGCCTAGCCTGGTGACAGACATCCACGTTTCGGGCACTCATGGGGTTAAACATGTTCTTTCTACTTTACCATTTTATATAACACAAGCTTCTCCCTCGTGGCTTTAGTCCCGTGGTCTATCTCGATAAGCATTTTACAGTATAAATACTCTAAGAAACTTAGCGACAGTATAGTTTCCTCCCAGTAATAGAATTTTTGTAATCTGACTAGAAAGAAATTAAAAACAGAAAATGAATTGTTAACAAAACAAAAGTAAACAACGCCGCAACGCATCGTGTGCTCCTGGCCTAAGGGTGTTTACGCACTGCATCTGATCTTTACCCGAATCCGAGTTCCATCCGAATTGGAAATGTACTGATTTTAGACGGATGGAGTTCAGATACAGTGCGTAACCTCACCCACAAAGAATACTACGGCTGCTTCGGACCGAAATTTCTTGGACTCGGATCGGATGCAGAACGTAACCGTTCTTAGGATGCTTGTGACCAGCAGTGAAATGTTAAGGATTACTACGAAGGAAGATGTTCAGCTAAATATACCTTAGCTGATATCATTCCACCGAAGTCCAGACTCCAGTAGTATGCCGCCTGTCACAACCGCCTACTAAAATCTTCCAGCAAGGCCATCCACGGCTGTAGCTACGCAAACCGTAACTGACAAGGAAATTCTCCCGAAGTTCGAAGAATCTAAGTCCACACCATACCGGCTCTGTAGGTTGCGAGCTAAATGGCAGTGCTCCCTCTTGCAGCCGACTAATGAAATAAGATCAATGTACTTAAAGTTTCATCATTATCATCATCATCAATCTACTGTAGTCCACAAATCGACATGCCTTTCCAATCGCTCGGTATTCATATCGGTTCTCGGCAACTCTGATCCCACTGTTAGTAGCTATTCTGCAAAGATCGTCACTCCAACTACCCTGAAAGCGCCCCCTCTTAGGCATCAGCAGCCTAATTGTGTAAGTGAATTCGACAAGGTAAAGGGTTTGACCGCTATCAATCGGCCAATCACATACGGAAATCCACATCACCTGTCAGCGCATGTCTTTCATCTTGCATGTTAGCAGCCTAATTCACTTACGCAATTAGACTGCAGGTCTCCACTAATGAACTTATGGTTTGTACAAAATAAAAGGAGTATAAGGATCGTAGCAGTTGGTTTTACAGTTTCTGCCTACCATGAGAAAAAGGCGTGAATTTTATATGTAGGAAATGAAAAGCGTTGTAACCGTACTCCAAGAATCGCTGTTCCCTCCACTAAGTCCGCACCAGACCGGCTCTATAGCTTGCGAGCTAAATGGCAGCGCGCCCTCTCGCGGCTGGCTAATGAAATAAGATCCCGGCTCCGAGCTAAGGAATGGTGGAATTAAAACTACATAAAGAGCGGACGCCACTCCAAATGGGAAATTTTACAGCGGCACTGTAAATTGTATACTTTGATACTGCTAGTGACGTTTACATTTTCTTAACTTGTTTGGTAGATCGTAAGTTGGTTTTGGAAAGGGCAGAAAGAAGTAATTCTCGAAATATTTCGTATATCATATATACGATTATCTATCTATTAATCTACTTTTGCTTGACAATTCAAAAGTACTTTATTCGAGTTTGAGTGTAACTTTCAATCAATTTTGTAGGTGAATGTACACAAAACATATCACAGTACATATCACCTTGACACTTCATTACTCTAAAAATGGTTTCAAATAAAAATATAGCTATGTTGTTGCTATAATTATATGCTGCTTTAAATGTGAGATCATGGCAGTAAAACTTGGGCTCGTCCGGGATTTGAACCCGGGACCTCTCACACCCGAAGCGAGAATCATACCTCTAGACCAACGAGCCGCTTGGTGGTGGTAACATAGTTATTAATGACTATGAGACATAACGAAATAGTTAAGTTGCCAAAAATCCTTATTTACACTTGTACTAGTTCAAATTTTGACACAACCGGCTCCTTGGTCTAGGGGTATGATTCTTGCTTTGGGTGCGAGAGGCACCGGGTTCGAATCCCGGACGAGCCCTATTTTGTGAGTGAAATAAGCTCACTAACCAAATCGACCGAAAACTAAAGATGAAACTTCCGAACACAAAAGTAAGCAAAAAGTTCGAAATAAAATATTAAAAAAACATAACCTTTTCCTTGCAGTGTAATATTTTAATGATTTTGTTTCAAAATAATACTTTTCCAATGAAATATGGGTTGTAATGGTCTACAATCGTATTAATAACTGGATAGAATTTATTTTGTTAACTTTATTTGCTTCTTTTTTATTTATTTATTATTACTTTCTTAAGTTTGTTGCTTTTATTCAAATGTTTTTTTCGAAATTGCTGTTATGTTTAAAATGAGGGTAGGAGCGAGTCAGGCACAACACAAGTATACTTAATTACTAAACAGGGCTACCTCAAATAAATAAGTAACTGTAAAAATTCGAAGCACATTTTTTATTTTTTAATCTTTTAATATCCGAACAAAAAAAAAATTAAAATAAAAGAAAGAGTAATATCACTTAAGTACGATAATGCATGAACAAGCAATAATATTTTTTTTCGAACTAGTGGGTAGTTCGAAAAAAAATATTATTGCTTGTTCATGTTAATTCACAAAAACAATTTATACTCTTCATAGGTTTTGGACGGCAATTATGTAAAAGGAGGTACATACACAAACGAGTAGGTATTGATCTCCTTCAGAGATGCCTAACAATAAAAATAAATAATTATCATTGTGGAGTTTCCTTCCTGGAACTGCAGATGAAAGTGAGGGCTTAAGAAGCCCTTTCAAAGAAGTCATCAGGAGCTTGATTGATGACACTGCGCAGATTTATTATGTTAATTCGACGCCATTACGAAAAACTCCTCTAATGAAGCGATCGCTTTTTTTTTGAAGTCCATCACATTGAAAATATGTCTTTATAAAGGTATTATAGAATATATTCTTAAATGCAGAGAAGCCTCCACATCTATTCTCTTTGAAATATTGATTTAGGATTAAGCTTCTTAGACAATTTGGACACAGAACATTTTGAACCTTCTAGTGGAAAGATATAACTACCAATGTATCTGCACTGAATAGCTCTGTTTTTAACCCCCGACGGAAAAAAGGGGTTTTATAAGTTTGACGTGTGTACCTATATATATTTGTATAAATATCTGTGGCATCATAGCTCCTAAACGGATGATCCGATTTTGCTTTAAGTCTTTTTTTTTAAATATGATATTATCGGGAGTGTTATAAGCTATATTTGATGAAAATTGGTTTAGCCGTTCAAAAATATGGGCGTTTTACTGTTTGAATAGTGGTTATTAATGTTTTTAAGTTTACTTGTAGTCAGATGCAAATTACACTTGACTAAAACAACAGACATATTACTTACTACTTATCATTAAGTTATACCAACCCGCATTGGGCCCGCGTGGTGGATTACGGCCCGTTCCTTCTCACAGTAAGGAGGCCTGTGTCCCAGCATTGAAAAGGCTGATGATGATAGGATTTGGAAGCAATCAGCCCCCGTACCATGACGTGTCAAAACTATCATGGTGCGACTGGTGGTAGGTGGTATGGTTACCCCCCAGAAAAGCAATACCCGTATGTTTAAAGAATTTTCATTTCTCTCAGTCTTAATTTGTCAAAAATACCCGAGTCAGACTTGAATGTGAATATTTCAATGATTGAGAATTGGCCTTCTGAAAAAACTACTCCTCAATAATCACGGGAGAAAACTCTTAGTTTTTAACCGACTTACCAAAAAAGGAGGAGGTTCTATGTTCGACATTACGCAATTTTTTTTTTTTTTTTTGTTTATGTATGTTCACCGATATCTCCGTCAATTGTGGACCGATTTTGAAAATTCTTTTTTTGTTTGAAAGTGTATATTCCGAAATTGGTCCCATTTTCATTTAGTGAAGATCTGATGAAGAACTTCGGAGATATACAACAGAACTCTTCAATAAATAACGGCAAATCTCTCGGGATTGCTGCAATCGCATGTCTGTTTATTGTTTATACCATTTCATAACATAACATCACGCCAGTACGCTCGAAAGGGGTATGCAGATCTCTCATTTCATTGGTTATATTCAAGTTTCATGTTATTCGGGTAATCTATTCTGTCTTTATAGGTACTTACTTACTTTATAGGTACTACTTCCCTATTAGGTAGGTACAACTAAAAAGTGAAAAATAAAAAACTTTTTACAAAAAAATACTACCGACTTCCAAATACGAAAACTAGAAAGTGAAAAATAACTTTATTTTTGGAAGTCGGTGTCCATAACTTAAAAATTTGGTACCTATCAAAGACACCGACTTCCAAAAATAAAGTTATTTTTCACTTTCTAGTTTTCGTATTTGGAAGTCGGTAGTATTTTTTTGTAAAAAGTTTTTTATCCTATCTATATTTCTAGTTTGCACTAACTTCTGATTCCCTTGTCCACGATTTCGAGAGACACATAAGGGGTCGAGCATCGCAACGCCAATCCCGCACACAATATGGCAGGCAGTGGGCAAGTTAACAATGGTGATGGCTTCTGACACACGTATCGGCTGCTGTCAATACCTTTGTGTTGACAACAACTGGCTTCTGGGTTAGACTATGCCTATGTCCATACATAGATAGCTAAACGTATTGAAGCGGCTTTTCGTAGAAAGTTTGTTAATAAGTTTGGCCCATACATCGTTCGATTCTTTGTCTCTCTAACAAGCTTATACTATAGGTAGGTAAATTTTGACAGTATACGATTCAGACAAAGAAGGGGCCACTACGAGGCCTCAATGTCCTCGCAATATAAGGTCTAGTTGAAAGCCAGCGTCAGGCACTAATTTTCTAGGATTTATGCTGAACTGGCGCAGCTGTGCTGTGGCTCACAAATTCACACAAAACTGTTGTTTTAATTAAGTTTTTTTTTTGTATTTTTTTTTAATTATGAGCCCTAATCAAGGCCATTTTGTTTTTAGATTTAGAAAAACTCATTACTGTAATAGTGTGTCTCAATAATCATTCCTTCTCTGTTCATGCAGTACGATTGTGGAACTCACTTCCACCTAAAATTCGTGACTCCCAAAATGTATTTTTATTCAAGAAACAAGTCAAAGAACATTACCACTCCACCATTGTAATTTTGTATATTAAGTAAATGTATTTATTTTTATTTTCTATATTTATTAAGTTAAGGTATAATTATGTGTAATTGATGTATGATAAGTTAAGTTATTTTTGTCTATTTTAAGTTTCCTTATTCTTTCTACACACTGTGTCTTTGATTATCATCCAACTTTCCTGTCGCAGAACTGCTTGGAAGAAATTTCTAATGAAATAAGCAGTATCTTTGTTCTCTTCAATTTGTATTATTTAATTTCTGTGTAAAGTGTTGTTGTGTACATTAATAAATAAATAAACAGATAATCAAACCGACCGTTCAATCCAACTGTTGCATTGCATGCCAGAAATCGATATACATAACAAGTCCCATTTTCTTTAAAAAAAAAATACCCGATCTGGGCGAAGCGGGAGGGCGTGTCAGACTTTTACTGACTAAAACCCCCCGTGTTTCTTCAGTTGCTTGTGCCAGGGCCGCGGTAACTCTCTTGCTAATTTATCCGCGACCCAACATAACTAGTCCTGTATCTACTATGATAAGTCTTATCTAAAATTGTTGAAACATTCACCAATTTTCCAGCCCGTATGAATTTCCTTTTACTCAATCCATGGAAGGCATTTAGGCATGCAGTTAAAAAACAACAATACTTACACGATTACAAAGAGACAAAGTATACTAAAGGTAAACAGAGGACCAGACGTCGCTAAACAATAACAGCCAAATTACATCAAGAAACCTAATGAAGGTAGACTATACATGTTACTACTCCAGGCATCTCTCGCAAAAACTCGATAAATAACGTTATTAGCGGTACAGTCGCGTATTATTGAATCAACATCAACCCTCGCCCACCTCACTTGGTGCCTTGCCTTCAAATCATTTTAACCCTTGCCCGGCCGAGATAAGTTTATTTTGAGCTGGTTGAGTGCCGTTGTTCGTCATTCGTTTAAGTGCTTCTTTTGTGACGACATTCCAGTGCGCCTCTCCCAATTAACCCGGTGGAAGCTCAAAAATTAAGTTAAATACTCCGACTTTGCTCCCGGTGTTTACTTATTGGCAATCGACGTGGTAGCAATAACTTCGTAAATTAAAACTCTGCTGGGACTAATGTGCTCTCTTAGGGTTGAGGATGGCGAGACAGCGTGTTTCGTCGTTTTGTATGTCGTCCCTACAGACGATAAAATCGATTATTTTTCTAAATACGCTTCTAAGCACTTGGGTAATGGGTACAGATAAAATAAGCATGAAATATTTTATCACCTCTCTCAGTTATAACCAGCTTAGTTAAGAATGGTTCAGGAAAAACATCTCGAAAATCTTGACTCCATGATCTGAAATTACCACTGCAGTGAGAAAATATACTGTCCAAAGTTTGATCTCTCTTTCATGTGGAAAAACTTATTCTCTCGACAATAATGGACATGAAATAAGTGTAACATTTGTTTCATTAAACGATTAGACAAGACCACAATTTTACCTCAACTTAAAGGGTGATTTTTCCCACGTTAGTTTTCATTTATCCGTGAAAATTTCACATCTAAACATTTTTGTACGGGACAACTGATCAAAATTATTAGTCGTTTCAAAAATCTTTCATTAGTCAAATTTGCCACAATAAAAACTAAGTAACTGAAAGTTTTCCTTAATCCCACCAAAGAAAATGTAGGTACACCAATCGATTACTCGTCACAGTAAATCAAAACAAAGAAAATTAAGCTCAATTTCACAGCCACTACACATTCGAACAATAATTCCCAACATACCTACTTGTCAAACGTACTTACAACGTAGTGTATGTTGTAACAGCATGTCTAAGTTGTAAAACTAATGCCGACCGTGTAAACTTAGCTTACGAACACTATAAGTAGCCACATATTTCATATGGGCTCAGCTACCTGCGCCTAAAACAATCAAACAACCACTTAAACAAGGTCTACAAACAACTACAACTTACAAACACGCTTAGGTTTAACTAAATACCAAGTTCGGCTTAAGTAAGATAAGTTAGGCGCGGATACGCCATGTTTGTTGTACTTAAGAACAGGTGGAATGTACGTAGCGATTGTTTATGAAGCGGTGTGAAGATTTTCCGTGGTCTGAATATTATTGTTATTATTTTTTTCTCAAACATGCTTGGAAATTTGAGCATTATTTTAGACAACCTTCTCCGATATTAATCGAAATTGCTGTACTGGCCAAATACATGCGCACAGCGGCCGGCAAAACTTGTATGAAAATCCATATCTGACGTGTTTAGCGGCCAAATAAATTACATAGTAAACTCATATCTGTCGTGTAATTTAAAAATGGAACGATCTTTTACTCCGAAACATGGCAACCAAGGAGGTAACTTATCAAAGGTTTTATTTAAATTTTGAACTGGCTTTCAAATATATAGTACATTACTGCAGCGGCCAGCAAAATAGGCATTGATGGACGAACGTGTAAATGTGGGCCGAGGCGAAGCCGAGGCACACATACGTAAGTCCATCAATGCCTAGTTGTGGCCAAGGCTTGTATAGTACTTTTCTCAAATAATGCGCGGAAATTAAAACTAAGTTGTACCTTGAACTCATTTTGTCAAAATCAATGACGAACAACAATAATTGTTCCCGCGTTAAAGTGTTCCTTTGTTTTTTTTTCAATAAACAGCGTTCTATTTGCAAGCCAGTTCGAAATTTAAATAAAACCTTTGATAAGTTACCTCCTTGGTTGCTATGTTTCGGAGTAAAACATCGTTCCATTTTTAAACCACACGTCAGATATGAGTTTACTATGGAATTTATTTGGCCGCTAGACACGACAGATATGGATTTTCATCCACCTTTTGCCGGCCGCTGCGCGCATGTATTTGACCAGTACAGCAATTTCGATTTATCTCGAAGAAGGTTGTCAAAATAATGATCACATTTCCAAGCATGTTTGAGAAAAAGCTGTTTATTGAAAAAAAATAACAAATGAACACTCGCGGGCAAAATTATTGTTTTTCGTCATTGATTTTGCAAAGTAATAGTAAGTAATTCAACAAAATGAGTTCTACGAGCTTTAGACTATCCAGTAACGATAATCAAAGTGATTTGTCGTGGTCACGGTCACGTCCAGATTATTAAGTCTCTGTATATTTGAATTCTTAACTTCAGTGTAGCTCTGTAAACACCCATAAAAAGCAAATGCAAATTTCAATCGAAGCAGAGTGAAAAACAAGGAGAGATCTATGTCCTGAAGAAAACGGTGGCAAGTCTGAAGTAAATATAACCTGCACTTAACCCAAATAAACGCACGTAACATTAATTCCACTGATCTCCAACATACAATTTAACAATTGACATATAGATACAATAGTTGTATCGTAGCCCACCAAACATCTTCTCTCGTAAATTATGCGATGGCACTTGACTAATCCGCGGAATAAATTAATAGTACATTAAGCATCAATCCGGAACTCGCATTAATAAGTTTATACAGAACACCGGGCGATTCGTGTTCATTGGAGCCACCCCAGCCGCCCGCAATTTATTTAAGAATGTTATGTAAATTTGAACACAAGTCTTTGATCGTCCGCATCAAAAGTCCAAGCAAAAAACTTCCACTAGAGCGGAGAAAAAACGAGAGGAGCTTAAGAAAAATAATGATTTAATCTTACTTTTCGCTGCCTCGCATATAAAAGCGTTGGCGGGTGGCGTGGGCGGAGGGCGCGAGAATCGGTTTTAATCTTTGCTTTGTAAAGGTGATTATGAAGGATTATAGGTTTGCAAGTATGGCTGAAATTTCGCGGCTGAAGAGACGGCCCCTCCGACTCATTTATGTCATATTTTTTGGGCCGCAGGTGGGGTTGCGGTCGCCCCCCCTCGGATACTTTACAACTTTTCCTTATTCTAGAGCCGTTCAAAGGAAAGGCTTTATTACGTTTTGTTTTGTCTTCGCCGATTGACGTTTGTAGTGTTTCTTTTGGATGAGCTGTGGTCTCGATTTAGGTGGCCACAATTTTGACCGAAACTGTGTTAGGAGTTTTCAGGACGAAAGTTAGTTACTTCGCCACAGAGTTTAGGAAAGTTGGTATATACAAATCATATTTTAATATTCTTCGATCTCTCGACATTTAGGCACTTGCTAAACCCTGTTTATAATAATAATAAAAAAATATTTATTCAAACTTGAAATTGGTAAACTTTACTTATAAGTTTTATGTATAAAGTAGGTACAACAATGTTAGGTGCCTGTTCCTGCTAGGTAATCCTGTATCACAGGCGGCAGCGGCTCAAACATTGTATTTGGAAGGAGATAATTATATTGCTTTATTTGATAATCTTAATTACTAGAACAGATTTAACTTGAAATTAATTTCTATTAATAATGATAAACAGATAATTCCTAACTTAGCTTATTTTACGTTAAATTGTTTGCACTTAATTATTTACACACACGGACAACGAACTATAATTGCATTTTTTGATTTGGTTAGGATTGGTGTAACTTCGCACTAAGTCAAAACTATTCTTAAAATTATTATATTTGAATAAAATTAATAGATGCCACAAAATTAAGCACATGAACCAGTGAAATCCACAACTCAATAACGAACATACATTTTTATGAGAAGTTGTTACAATCTGGCTCACTATCTTTGTAATGCTCTCCTGTATCGAAACGAGAAAAACGTAAGTACATACCTACAGTTGAGAGCCTTTCCATTCGTCTATCCGAGGCAGCGAAGCGGGACAGCGTGCAGTTTTGTCATTTTTCATTACGTGACCAGATCAGGTTTGTCAGTTGAAGCGACGGCGATCTCCACCGGTATAGCCTTTAGCCAACTTCTTACAGAACATCACAACTTGAAGGTGGTCCTGCAAAGTAATACAGATCTAATAACGAACTATCAAGGTGGAAAATTCTTTAGACGTTTTAACAGTTAGGATCTTTCAATTCCGAGCGAATGATTGAGTAAAGCTTCTCTTGTTAGATGAAGAGTGGTGCCTGTGTAAGACTTGGACTGTTACTATGAATACGTAAACGTTGGATGAAGCCACGTCTAGATGCGAAGACTTTGAATTTTATAGTATTTTCCAGTGAGCAACATTTTCATGCGGACATCTTAGCGTGCTACGACGCACGAGTGTTCAGATGTGCAGTCAGCTTGCAGCTCCGTATCGCGTATCAAGATTTCATGTTTGCATTGAAAAGTCTTTCATGTTTCAGATCTCGTGATAAACATATACACTTTTCTTCACACATATCTAGATAATACGATTAAATTAATACAATTACCCCATAGAATTCAGGCATAAGTAGACGGATACTTATGTAACGGCTGACTTAATTATATTACTTGATCTCCGCGGGGCGGGCGCGGGGGGCGTCTCATCTCAATCGCAAATCGGCCATCTTGCGCCCCCGAGATCGCCCCCCGCACCCCCCGCCACCCCCTCGTCCATTATACTTTTTAAGCTCCAATCTCGTTCATTTAAACGGTTGGCTTTAGATGGCAATCGCATTTTTCCACTGCAGGTCACGTCTCGACCCGTCTCCCGACTCGAGGGCTTAAATCAACAAAAGAAAATAATAAGATTCGTTCAAATTAAAAGTGTAATGTCGCGAAAGTGCGCGGCGCGGGAGGTTCTTAATCCCACCGCTCCTCTTCATTAGACGGGCGCCGCTAAGGCCTCGGGAAACGCTTAAAAACGTCGCCAAGAATTTTTCTTTATTCATAACGGAGATTAAGAGAAATGCAAATGAAGCGAGGCGTCGGGGGCTACTTAGCTGTGTCAACAACGTTTCGAGGACTGGCGGTGGATCGGTATTTTTTTTCCGCTCCAGCGGTCGTGGCACGTGGCGGCTGTCTCCGTTGTTGTGTTTAAATAGACTCGTGCCTTCACGTAATTGTTATTGACAACTAGAATATAGTGATATCAAAAAGAACTTTATAATTTTCTGAACAATTGAATATGCTCCTGAATCATGGATTCTACAAAATTGCATTGGGCATATTAATCTCTCACTAATTACCTACCTCATAGGTAGCCATAATTTAGCCTAACAACCCAAATCTTTGTTCCGTGTGGCAATCAAGCCCGCAACAATTGTTGAATTAAGAATTTTTCCTATGTTTGCAATATTTGTAAGTATGTGAGAACCATGTTCCTATTTATCAAATTAATGAATTTACCTGTTAATGCTTTTAATACTTTATACCTATACGTAGTATAGTATGTAGTGTTCTGATGGGTGCATCATCCTCACATATATGAATTTATTAATGTATGTACTTATGTAAATATTGTAAACCACTTATTATTTTTAAAAGAGTAAGTATGGAGTTTCTTGCGCGTTCTTCTCCATAACAAGCTACTTTTCCGAATGCACGGTAGAATCAATTTTTATTACGTGTAAATTTAACGTACAAAAATGCCGCTTAATGGCCTAGTTGAAATAAATATTTTATTATCACTGTTAGCACATATCAACTGCGCCAACCATCTTATATCAGCATCATCATTATAGCCGAAAGACTACCACAGTTGGACATATGCCTCCCTCAAGCGTCGCCACATTGACCAGTAATTTTGCGATCTATTTATTTGTAAAGTTAAAGAGTATCAATCATCCCCACCTACCGACCAACAAAACTACACAGACAAACCTCAAAATTGAAAATTAGCATCCAAACAATTGCAAGATCACTTAAGACAAAACATCTTACTGAAACAAAAGACATCGATTTATAATAGCTTGGAGTAAGTGGCTATTGTAGGGAATCGAGTTATTTCGTCGATGGCGGCCTGTATCGATCGTTGGCTCGTGGCTCATTTATTTGTTCATCCGGCCTCAACGTTTATGCTGGTCGCAACTCTTTCGCGGCCGCGGACTTAGTACTTTAGTGATGGGACAAGGACTTCAAGTTGTAATACTTGTCGATGTTTTTGTATACAAAAAGGTTTTGATAAAACCCATCTTGATACTTTCTGCCTAGGGAATTTGAAAGTATCAGAATCTAGCGGACTAATAACCAAAGAAGACCACAGCTCATAAATACACCTCTCTTGTTAGAAATCTCAAGAGAGCCAGCTTTGGAACCCTTTAAAAAGTGGGTTCAGACTTTTAAGCCAGTCAAATTGCAATCTATCGACTGTACCTAAACCATCCAAACATGTACATCAGTAGTAATAAAACCAATTTAAGCTAGTCTCTTATTCTATTGAAACGGCTAAGTCTACTTTTCTTATAAAATATCACAGTATGTGTCTGAATAGCTAGCTTCCGTTGACCTTTAAACTTGCGTGGGCTTATAAAAGCCGTTTCTAGGTTTCTTGTAGTTGCGGGGCGGAAGATCCTTCAATATTATGAAACAGTTTTTGTAGCACTTACTCAGAAAAAAGAAGTACCAACGTGGTCAGGCGCGGATACAAAGGGAGGCATCGGGGACAATTGCCGCCCCCCTGGGCCTCGACCATACAGAGTCTAAAACACCAAATTTAGACAGAAATAGCTTTTAACCTATATTTTCATTTGTGGATATATAACTTAGACATTGATAAATTGTCGTCGTCCTTGGTAGAATGGGCAAAAGGGGGCAATTTCTAGCGTCTATGGAATAAATGCCGGAGGTCGGCTAATTATGAGATTTAGTCCTGTCGGGTCACTTGGCCAGGCACCTTGTCGCCATAAATAGGGGCCTTGGCTTGCTACATTACTCGAGCCTTGGAGTCCTCGAACCTGCTACCCTACATCTTCTAGATAAATCAATGACTGGTCAAAACCTAAAACCTAATCTGCCCGAGAAGGAATTTGAAGAAAGACATGGTGGACATCCCACCCATACGCACTAAACGTTTTGGATATACTTTCATTATGCGAACAGCTAAGGAGTGGTATTCCCTGCCGGAGTCTGTGTTTCCCGATAGCTACAACTTCGGGATTTTTAAGTCAAGAGTGAATAGGTTTCTTATATGCAACCGTGTTACATCGTCGACCACATCATCGCTTACCATAAGGTGAGATAGTGGTCAAGCGCTAGCCTATCAAAAATCAATAAAAAAATCCAAAGAGACCCTATTTATTTCATGCCTTTTTAACAAACTGCCAAGGGTGGTCAACCTTTGTATGTAACATATGAATAAACTTAGTTACTAGTAGGTATCGTTATTTATAAAAACCTCGATGCTGGTTAGCAACAGTTGCTAAACAGCATTATTATGTTACATTCAAATTTTGTGTAGAGAATTTAGAATCGTTTAACCAACTGCTACGTACCATCGATTTTTTTATAAATGAGGCCCTAAATGTTACGCTACTGATTCCTGTGAGCAAACAAATTAACATATTACGCTACTGAGACCAGTACAGCAAAAAAAACTGCCCGTGCCAGACTCGCGCACGAAGGGTTCCGTACCATTATCGCAAAAAACGTTTGTTGTATGGGAACCCCACTTAAATATTTAATTTATTCCTTTTTTAGTATTTGTTGTTATAGCGGCAACAGAAATATATCAACTGTCTAGCTATTACGGTTCATGAGATACAGCCTGGTGACAGACGGACAGACAGACAGACAAACAGACACACAGACAGACAGACAGACGGATCGTGGAGTCTTAGTAATAGGGTCCCGTTTTTGTACCCTTTGGGTACGGAAACCTAAAAAGTATCAAGTCCTTCAATTATTTAACCATAATACTGGCACATTACTACAATATATCGATAAAACCGACAAAACACAAAGGCACAACATTACAACCAACCCGCTCAACAGCGCAGAGTGTATTTTTATTCGGAATTTATATCTCGCTTCGAATCCCACATTATTGTCTCCCAGCATTTATTTTGTGATGGGCATTAAAACAAACCCCTTTTTCTTGTAGACGGTTTCATTTTAGCTGGGTTTAGGAAATTTAGAGCCGGTCTTTAGAGCTTCTGATATTGCGAGCCTTGGTGGGCGGAATAATTAATTTAGTCTATTATTATTCCCTTTTCTCTAAAGATAACGCTGGATATAAAATGTAGCGATCTCAAATTAATAGGTTGGTTTGTTTTAGAGTTTTGTAGGTCGGACTTTGACTTGTCTTTGGTGCGTGTACTAATTTTTTGTGAAATGTCTTGAATTTTCTTTTTAGGGTTCCGTACCCAAATAGTAAAAACGGGACCCTATTACTGAGACTCCGCGGTCCGTCTGTCTGTCTGTCTGTCTGTCACCAGGCTGTATCTCATGAACCGTGATAGCTAGACTGTTGAAATTTTCACAGTTGATGTATTTCTTTTGGCGCTATAACAACAAATACTAAAAACAGGGGCCCCCATACAACAAACGTGATTTTTTGCCGTTTTTTTGCGATTATGGTACGGAACCCTTCGTGCGCGAGTCCAACTCGCACTTGGCCGTTTTTTTAATCTAGAGACTTCGGCAGTAATACGTAGTGTACCTATCAAGTACTGCGAATAACCAAGGATCAGAGATACTGATATAATGAACAGTCCTGGGCGACCGAGCTCTGCTCGGGTAAATATAGAAATCGGGTAATATAAAAATAGAGAAAACTACGTTTTCTAACAATTGATAAATCTAAATCGATTTATCGCCCCCGAACACCCTGCATACTAAATTTCATGAAAAGCCGTTTCCGAGATTCAGACTATATATATACATACATACAAGAATTGTTCGTTTAAAGGTATTAGATGAAAATCAGCGCCGTGCTGTGGGTATGGCCCAGCATCATGCTGAATGAGAATCCTTCTTGTCATATCCGAAGAGCTTCTGCCAATTTTTTCTGTTTCGTAGGTACCTATACAGTTTTATTTTGCACTAGCTTCTGCCAGCGGCTTCGCCCGCGTCGAATGTCGAAAACTATCCCAAGGGAATATATTACCGGGATAAAAACTTTCTTATGTGCTATTCCAGACTAAAATCTATATCTGTGCCAAATTTCATACAGATCCGTTCAGTAGGTTTTCCGTGAATTGGTAAAAAACATACTAACACACAAAGTTTCGCATTTATAATATTACTATCTACTTCTTCTTCGTGTCGATATTATATTCTAAAACTACTACTAAGAATTTGTAATACTCGTACTAAGTTAATATTTGCTTTTACGACAAATAAACAATTTTTCTGAAGCACCATATCTCGCAAACATGCCAATTAGTCGGGAGTCGGTACTATTTTTTTTTTTATTATTATTGGTCAGCTCGCGCTTGACCACTATCTCACCTGATGGTAAGCGATGATGTGGTCGACGGTGTAACACGCTTGCCTAGAAGAAACCTATTCACTCTTGACTTAAAAACCCCGAGGTTGTAGCTATCGGGAAACACCTGGCTAGGTTTTGGTTGTATAGAAACCATATAAAATGCAAAAATAGTGACAAAATTTGCAATAAGCAACGTCGGGTACTCCATAGCTAAAATAAAGCCTTTACTAAGTCTTATTGCAGACTTAGCGAAACACCTGAGCTCTATACAGAGTTCTCCTGCAGCTTCACCTGATCCTGAAACTTGTATAATACAAAATTATAATTATAAAGGTACAAGCCATGTGCCACAGCAAAAATGACGTACTTTCATACAAACCTTCGACCTCTATTTAACCTATTTAGGGAATGAATCAGAAAAATCTAAAGTGCGGATTTATGAGAACCACACTCAATCCACTCTGTTACAAAAGAAACTCTAAAAGTGAGTTTAGACTAGAGCCTTTACTTGTAACAGAACGTCGAACAATCGCTGTTTTTAAATCTACCCGAATCACACTTCGAACATGACGCTCGATGTTTTGTTACAACCTAAATTTAAAAACCAACGAGATTTTTGGTGTAACATGTTATCGAGCAAAGGCACGAGCGCGGGTGACGTGGAGTGAGGTCAATAATGAACGTTTGGAAGTAGGTGGAACAGGGTGTAAAGTCCCGCAAACCTCCATAGAAAAGGGAGGATCCTCCGACCAGACGGTTGTTGTGTCTGGTCCGGGCAACTGCCCAACGGTTGATGTCGGACTGTTGTATGTGTTCAAATCGCGCCGAAAACTTTACTTGCGCGATGCAGGATTTGTGTGACGTCATGTCATTAGTTTTTGTAAATGGCGGCGTCGGTGCCGCTACATCACTCCCCTCCGGAGACCGGAGGTCGATAGCAGTTTTTGAGTCGTCCGTACATCTTGTGATGCGTGCCTGGCCAGTGGAAGGTTGGTTCCCGTGAGTCGGAACCGGAAGTCGCAGAGTTCGCGGTGAGTCGGAACTGTATGCGGTTGTGCCCCAGTGAGTCGGGGTGATGATATCCCAGTGAGTCGGGATAGTTTTGCTGGCTCCAGTAGTCGGAGCGGTGATGATGTGTCCCAGTGAGTCGGGACAGTGCTGCTGGCTCCAGTGGGTCGGAGCGGTGATGAAAGAAGCTGAGGGTGATGACCAGGTATGCGCGTCCGCTGCATGCTGGTGGTCAGGATACCCCCGTAGATGCCGTGGGTACTGGCTGGCTGTGTGACTCGCTGCTCGAAAGCTTGAGGAAGTGATGATGACGTCACGATGAAGTAGCTCTGCACGAAGGCTGCGCTGATGTTCATGTTCGAGGGTCACCAGTTTGGGGGTAGGTGGAACAGGGTGTAAAGTCCCGCAAACCTCCATAGAAAAGGGAGGATCCTCCGACCAGACGGTTGTTGTGTCTGGTCCGGGCAACTGCCCAACGGTTGATGTCGGACTGTTGTATGTGTTCAAATCGCGCCGAAAACTTTACTTGCGCGATGCAGGATTTGTGTGACGTCATGTCATTAGTTTTTGTAAATGGCGGCGTCGGTGCCGCTACAAACGCAAGGTACAAAGAAATGTTACAGATAAACGCTCACTCGCCGCGGGCATTACGTCGAACACAGCGTCGAACATTCGCGAGAACATTACATTACATCGAAATGCTTTAGGCAACTGAGCATTTGTCTGTATTGTACCATTCGTAAGAACGTTACATTACATTGTGGTGCTCGCGAACATGCTCTAGTGTATACTCACTCACCTTATATAGTACAAAACTTAATGATTTTAATCAATTTAAAACTTTATTTGAGTAAATTTTCTGGTCAATAGACCAGTGAGTTTACGCAATTAAAATACTCAAATACTGAAATCAACGCTGTCTCCAATCTATACATCTATACAAATACAAATAAATAAAATTGAAGTGTCTGTATGTAATATCAAAATAACAACGTTTTATTAAATGCACTTGAAAGTATATACGGTACTAACAACAAATAAGCAATTTTTAAGATTTTTGTCTGTCTGTCTGTTTTTTCCGGGTAATCTCCGAAACGGCTGGACCGATTTTGATTTGGGACTTTCACTGGTAGATAGCTGATGTAATAACGGATAACATAGGCTATGTTTAATCACGTGAAAATTCATAGTTCCGGTGGGAAACTAAAAAAATAAAAAATATTTTTTACGAGTTTGACGCAGACGAAGTCGCGGGCAACAGCTAGTTCTCAATAAAGAAACGATGCTTTGAGTAAGCTTTCATGTTTGATACTATATCTATCAATTAAGATTATGACAATCTAACGCTAAGCTTTACCTCTTTTGGTCAGTAGATACGTCGGTCAAGGGTCATATTTGAGCAAGACGGTGTCTAAAGTGGGGTCACGTTGGGGTTAGATAGGGTCGCTGAATCATAGGGCAGTTAATGTTGAGGGTGATAGGTTAGGTATACCTAATTAATTATACGTAGTTATTGTGAAACCTGAATATCATAAATGATAATATATATATATATATATGTAGGCGACAGGTTCGCGCAGGTACTCTCTTTGCAGTGAATTCATGCCGAACTAATTCTGGCCAACGCACACCTGTCCGCCGAATGGTTGACTCATATAATGACCTTTGAAAATATCGACATCTTCAGTTGTCCAATGTGTAAATTCAGAAGCCTCACCCGATCTTCTTTATTAAATAAAATCCATATGTGTTGGTGGGTTTGATGATTTGCAGAAAGAGCTTTCTGAAAATCGTCAAACTTTCTAAGGTCATACTTTATAAAGGGTAACAAGGACGGGTCGATGTTAAAAATGAATAAAACAAGATGTGTGTGAGATATTAACGAAATTTATTTTTTATTTAAAAGGCCCATTTATGCCATTATGGATGGAATATGACATCGTTCAAATGTCCGCCGCGGCTTCGTATGGTAGCACGAATCCGAGAGGTCCAATTTTTAATGACTCTGCTGCATAGATCCGGCTGAATCCGAGCGATGGCCTGCGTTATGTTGGCTTTCAGGGCAACGGTTGAATGTGGTTTATTGGCATAGACCCGTGACTTCAGAAAACCCCACAAGAAAAAGTCTAGCGGAGTCAAATCAGACGATTTTGGTGGCCAATTCACGTCACCTCTGCGAGAGATAACTCTACCCTCAAACCATTCATGCAGAATGTCGATTGTGTCGTTCGCTGTGTGGCAAGTAGCGCCATCTTGCTGGAACCAAATGTCGTTCACGTCCATATTGTTCAATTCAAGCCAAAAGAAATTTTTTATCATTGATCTGTAGCGCTCGCCGTTGACGGTGATGGCCTCGCCAACGTCGTTTTCGAAGAAGTACGGACCAATGACGCCGCCACACCAAAATCCGCACCAAACAGTAACAAGTAACAGTAGTAAGGGTTGTAGTCATCCCATATACGGCAATTTTGCTTATTAACAAAACCATTCATCCAAAAATGTGCCTCGTCGCTAAAGATTATTTTTCGACCAAAATCGGGGTCCTCTTCCAAGCGTTCCGATGCCCATTCAGCGAACACACGGCGTTGTCTATGGTCATTAACTTTGAGCTCTTGGGTCAGTTGGATCTTGCACGGATGCAGACCCAAGTCCCGACGGAAAATTCTCCAAGTTGAGGTCTGCGAAAGGCCGAGTTCTTGAGCACGGCGAGAAATCGACTGCCTCGGAGTCTCCTGAACACTCTCACGTACAGCGGCAATGTTCTCGGCCGATCTGACGTTCCTTTGACCTAAAGGTGTTGGTTGGTTGTTTACCGAACCGGTCGTCTCAAATTTAGTCATCAATCGTTGGAGAGTGGACTTTGAAGGGCCACCGCGTCTGCCGTAAAATGGGCGCAATGCGCGCAACATTTGCACTAACGAACACTCATTTTGATTTTGATAATAAAGTTTTATCATTTGCACATGCTGCTCAACCGTGTAACTTGCCATGGTAATTTGGCATCAGTGACATACGGTAGTATCTCTAAGTAGTCTGTGTCAGTGACTGAATAAGAAAAAACAAATTTGACAGATGCCGCCAAAACAAAATGGCTGCCACAGATTATTAACATCGACCCGCTCTATTTGAAAGACCCTTTATTGTGTAATCTTTATACCTAAATTTTAACCTTTTTTGTTTCCTTCATAGAATACAAATTACTGCTCGTACAGCTACTAAAGCACCTAGCGATACACTTCTTTTTTTCGTTTAAATATTTATGTCTACCTGTGGACAGAGTTGTGGGTTATTACTAACATTGTCATTGTTAAATTAGTTATCAGTTCGTATCTGTAACTGTTTGCTGCTCCTTTCAATAAAAATAAAATATTATAAATGGCTTTATTATTTGGTATAAATACTGTCTCAGAAACCTTGATGAAGTTACAATTCGCTGTAAGTGATCACTGCCTTCCTTATTACATGCTAAAATCACAATCAAATTCATCAAAAAAATACGAGATTCAAGTTATCATACCTTCTATTAATTGAAAACAGTCATTTTTCTGTACAAATAACAAAATAAAATGTTCATTTACTATAAAAGGCTAACGGGGAGTAATTAAGCTAAAACACGTAATAATTTTTGTGTGGCCAGCTCTCGTGGAATCAAAGCGAGCGTCCACTTTTGTTTGCACACTCGTTCATATCCCGCAGCACGGAAATCGCTTGCATATCCCTCAGATACGGTAGTGTAGACACGGCTTTTATTTTTGTAACCTGTAATTATTACTGCGAACAAAATAATATTATGTCTGACCATACAGAGGATGTATTAATTCCTCTACGTAGTTTTTAGGGTTCCGTACCCAAAGGGTAAAAACGGGACCCTATTACTAAGACTCCGCGGTCTGTCTGTCTGTCACCAGGCTGTATCTCATGAACTATGATAGCTAGACAGTTGAAATTTTCACAGAAGATGTATTTCTGTTGCCGCTATAACAACAAATAAAAATAGAATAAAATAAATATTTAAGTGGGGCTACCATACAACAAACGTGATATTTTTACCGTTTTTTGTGGTTATGGTACGGAACCCTTCGTGCACGAGTCCAACTCGCTCTTGGCCGGTTTTTTTTTTCCTTTAGATTCCTACCATAAGAACATCAGTAACAGAATAAATATGTATATGAACATAGTACGGAAATTATAAGAATGAAAATCTTCATCGTCTTCTATTAAATCGCACGAAGCGCTACGCGGTGCTACGCTTGCTACGAAAATTATAGGGTGCTACGAAAGTCTGCTAAGGGATGCGCTTTTTGTACCTTCTTATTTTTTTTTGCTATATTTGCAATTTTCAGGTCACCGCACCAAATAATGTAAATAGGGAAGTCCAAAAACTTCACATAATATTCTCTTTGAAAGTAGATGCATCTGCGATCATGCATGGAGTACTGTTCTCATCTCTGGGACGGATCTGCAAAATACAAGCTTGATGCTCTAGAGTCGATCGAAAAGCGGGCCAGGAGGCTCATCGGCAATGAGGCACTGGTCAAGTCAAAGCTCCAGAGCCTTGAACATTGTCAGTTTTCATCGGTTACATTTCGGGGAGAGTGCGATGGAATTGCATGATCTAATTCCGCCTAGTCGTTTCATCATTGGACTACCAGACGTACCTAAAGCGATGCAGCATCGGTACATGGTGGACATCCCACCCATACGCAATAAACGTTTTTGGAATACTTTTATTATGCGTACAGCTAAGGAGTGAAATTCCCTGCCGGAGTCTGTGTTTCCCGTTAGCTACAATCTAGGGTTATTTAAGTCAAGAGTGAATAGGTTTCTTCTAGGCAAGCGTGCTTCACCGTCGACCACATCATCGCTTACCATCAGGTGAGATAGTGGTCAAGCGCGAGCCTACAGACAATAAAAAGATGTTTAAAGAAAATATTGCGCGAACTGTTGGCCCTCCCCTCGTGTTCACCAAAGTATAATCATTAAAATCATCAATACAACTCTCTGAGTACAAATTACCCGCCAAAATAACAATTATAAGAAATCATGACATTTGAAGACCTTGCCTAAGATCTTTGTCAATCGTAACGGGTAGATACCAGAAAATCTGAAGCCTGTCTTCCCAAGGATACACGATACTGGGCTATGGACGTAAGACAGGAGGCAGTTGTTCCATGTAAAAAAATACTGGGAATCCAGTGGTTGTGACTGATCAGACTGGTTTCAGACGCCAACAAGTTGAGGAAAGGCTGAAACTCGCAAACTCTTCATGTGTCTCATTCTGGCGAACCCCCCGCCACACTACCAAACCGATAGTATCCCTAGCTTAATTTGATTAGCGGCCACAAGCTGTGGAGTGGGCTCTCGATGACCACGGTCAACTTTGCCACAAATTTGTATCAAGTGTTACTCGTATTTACGCAGCCGTCGCATTCATTAAGTTTATGGCGATTGAAGGACAAACAGGTAGATATGTTTTTATGACGGAACACGGAAGAAAAGGGCTAGACTTGAACATGGGGTTCCGAATAATAATCCAGGAAATATAGACAATTGCTGCGAAAATAATCCTAAGTAATTTCACCGGAATTATTGTCATTATGATAGTATTCATGTTGCCTGAAAAGTCCACAAATATCCCATCATAACAAAAACATATGGGCTGTCAAATGTCCCAAAAATCTGTTTTTTGCTCAATTCTTGGCAATTTTATTTCCTTGTCCAATAGTGCACAGAAAAAGTCATTCACTAATGTTCATTAGTTTTCGAGACAGACTAAATAATTTATATTTTAGGGTTTATATTATGTACTAAATCTTTGCGTATATTCATTTAAACTAGTAAAAATTATGTTTTTATGCTCAAGATAGCCGTTTTATATTCAAATTGATGTTTTCTGGAATATTCTATTTTGGGTAGATAAGTACTTAAAATATGGAAAACGGTACAACGAAATATACCCCATAGCAGTGTTTTTACCGACAGTACTAAAGGAAAAATTAAACAGTTTCGATCATATTTAAATGTTAGAAATGTTTGGAACTGGCCGTTAGAAATGATTGGTTGGTACCGTGTTCCTTACCTTATCTACTTTGATAAGTGTCTTTTAATCAACACTTACCAGTAACACGTTCGCTGCCAAGGACTCGTCTCGCGCTAGAAACAGTAGCTTTTTAATTGTTTCAATAATGCGAAAATAACGGCAGCGACCGTGTTTAAAAGCAGATAGTCACATCACATAACTGTCTGTCTTTTCTCGTGTAAAGTTCTCTAGGTATTTTTTTCAATGTTTTCAAGCAAATATGTACATAAAAAAAAAAACTCTAAGCTGCATCGAGCGAAATTTGCAATATGAAGTAATATTTACCTATACATACATAAACACGCATCTTTTCAATGCATTTCATACAATGAATTAATTATATATTATTTTATATAAATCTTTACGTACAAACCAACTCCAATAAATTAAACTTCACAATGAATTCTAAGACATGTAGTGACATCTATAGCCAAACCTAGTAAACCACATACTTCTAACTACCGCCATCTATGAATTAGATGATACAACTACTGATACTCATAGAACTAAACAAGTCATGTAGAGAATCACGGCTCACTAGAAATGAAGGTGGCTAAATAGTACGCGTATTATCCGATAGATGGCAGGCAGCGACCTATTTGAAGTTTTGTCTATTTGTAATTTCATAATATTTGGCGACCGAGCTCTGTTCGGATAAAAATACGGAGAAAACAAAATTTTCCAGCTATGGCGCTAGCTAGATCGATTTTCCGCCCCGAGAACCCCTATATAGAAAATTTTGTCAAAAACGTTAGAACCGTTTTCGATAACGTCATTAGGTATTAAATAATATACGTGTATATAAATATTGTTCGATTAAAAGTATGTGTATGATTTGGAGATAAGAGATTGTTTTTAATCATCATCATCATCATCATTTCAGCCATAAGACGTCCACTGCTGGACATAGGCCTGGTATTGTTTTTAATATCTATTTAATTTTCTTTTCCGGTTTATTTACAAAAGTACATACCGCTGTAATGTCGGTCTTGAGTCGAGTCGTGATGCGAATAAAATTAATTATAAAATTAGCCTTTGCTAATTAACTTACTACAATCTTTCCAAGGATGTTTTTTGTTAGAACTTCAGAGAATAATGAACTAACTCTTATTATTTTATGAAATATTATTTATTCTGCCAAGCTGACTCTCAAACATAGGTTTCACGTATGTACTCATAGATAGGTAGCTCTCACCTCATCCGTAAAGGTCACACGGTAAGATGACCCATCCAACTGCTGACCGTGGCAACGGACGCCTAACCTCGTCTGTAGACCGACCTTCTCTCTTGTCTACGACGAGCCCCCGGTTTCCTTACATATACAAAATAATATTGTAGAATACATGGCCTCAGGCCTCTAGATCAAATGATTTCTCGGGGGATAAGCTGTTAGGTAATCGCTTAGTAATGAGAAATTGATTCAGAAGATCGCCGTGATCGCCAGGTTATAAGTATTGATGACTTCGATTCCTATGTATGTAATATTGTTGGATTTGCACAATATTCACGTATGTTACTCTGATTGGGCCTCTAAACATGTGTGCCAATTTCCTAAGAGTTTTTATGTTTGTAGGCTTGTTTGTATGTATGTTAGTCACGCATTTCACCGAAAATACTTATCGGATCGTGACCATACCCTTTTTTATTGGATCTCTCAACTTAAGAAATAGTGCAAGTTTAATCGATTACGGTTCAGCAGTTTTCAAGATATGGAACATACAAACGAACTCCTTAGCGACAAACAGCACGAATGAGTAAATTGAATTATTATAGGTATTTTGTCAATCCTTTAGGTACCTTGTTTGCTCACTTTTAAGTGATAGTGTACTAAAATTAAAAAGATAGAAATAAAAACTTTTCACAAAAAAATAAACCGACTTGAAAAGCAAAACACTTAAAAAGTGCAAAATAACTTTAGTTTCAGAAGTCGGTGACACAAAACGACAAAAAAAATAAGAGGCATTAGGTTGCTTTTGAAGGCGGTTTATTTTTTTACCCGACTGCCAAAGGAGGGTAATGTGTTTATCAGTCTATGTATGTTTGTTCCTATGTGGCGTTCTAGAGACCAAACGCGTTGGCCGATTTTGATGGTTCTCACGTCAATCGATTCGTCTTAACCCTGCGAGTGTCACTGGCTACATTTAAATTGGAAAATAGAAAAATGGCGGTTTTTGGGCGCCATATTGTGGGGGCACAATTTTTTTTTTCTTCCAAACCTATCGTGTGGGGTATCTGGCTGACAAATACATCTGGTATTGGTCAGCCAGCTCGCGAACATGTATCCTCCGACTGCACAGCATGATTTTCTTCTTGTTTACATTATTTTTAGTTCGCTTTTTAAGCAGTCGGGTTTTTAGTTTTTTTTTATTTGTGAAAATGTTTTATATAAAGGTTTGTTTGGTTACAGCTAGATTCTAACCTAATAGCTTGCTCAGAAAACCAAGTGAGTTGCTTTGCTGCTCAGTTGCAAATTCAAGTAACAGCGGCGGGCAGGAGAGTGGAGGGGCAACCGGGGGGGTCTGCCTCCGCAGTGCACCATCCCTGTCCGCGGCGCGTAGCGGAAAGCGCATTTCACAACCGTCATTGAATATGAATCATTATATAGGTACCTTTTTTCCTCAATCAAAAGTCGAAAAAAGTCAAAAGCCAGAAATTATTTATTTCAACTAGGCCATGCTTCATCCGGCGTTATTACAGACAATAGAATAAAATTACTAAATAAAAAAAACCCGAATTTTTATTTTTTATTCATGCTTTTTAAACTAAGTATAATATACCTAGTACGCTTCAATCGACAATCTATCGAAAAACGTAATAATGACGCGATATCTTGCGAAAAAATATTGCGATTCAAAGAGTTTTGCGAATTATTTTTAACGGCTTAACCGATTTTATTCAAACTTAGCTAAGAACACTCTCGACAAAGTCACCTTTCAAACAAAAAAAACTAAATCAAAATCGGTTCATCCGTTTAGGCGCTATGATGCCTCAGATACACAGTTACACAGCAACACACGTCAAACTTATAACACCCCTTTTTTTCCGTTGAGGGTTAAAAACAATGAAACTGATGCCGCGCGTTTCTGAACGTCAAAATTTGAAATATAAAAGCAATAACATTGATTCTACCGTCCATTCAGCAAAGTGGTTGTGATGATGATGACAACTCGTCACAGTATCAATCTCGTCGCTATCTCTAATAGGTCTCTTTCACTAATACGTCACATTGTACATGTAGTCAGTTTCCCAACTCGACTCAAGCCGTATTCCGTCTCTTTCCCAACTCGTCCGACGCTAGCACAAAATATGTAAATAAAATAATTTAGAAAATTTGAAGACTGCCTTCAACGACAAGTTCAAGCGCTCAACCATGGCCTCACGGAGAGTGCGTCGGACACGTATCTCTTAGCTACCTAGTGCTGTAGTCTGCATCATCATCATATCAGCTGAAAGACGTCCACTGCTGGACATAGGCCTACCCCAAGCGTCGCCACATTGACCGGTCCCGTGCGTCTCGTAACCGCACCGTCCGTCCGTCGTGTTGTCTGCATACCCAAAGGATATTAGCAGAATGTTTAAGTGAAGCAAGAACAATGTTGCTGAAAGTACCGAACCCTGAAGGACCCCGGCATTAATATCCAGTTGATCTGACCTCGTATTGCATCGGGGACCTATTATTCTTCTTCCTAGCACTATTCCACTTTAGGTGGGGTCGGCTCTCCTAATTTTCTGGCGCCAGGACAATCTGTCCTGGGTTGTTGGGTCGGTATTTTTTTTCTCCAATAGGAGTTTCGTCATGCTAGTCCACCACGTAGCCGGAGATCGTCCTCTACCTCTCTTGTGTTCAGATAGTTGCAAAGCTTTCTTTTCACTACGTGTTCCTCGTCTCTTCGCATCACGTGACCAAACCATCTGAGACGGCTCTCGGTTAGTTTATCCGATATAGCAGCGACTCGGGGATCGGGGACCTATACACTTTATAAGTTTGTACATTACTGTACATTGAACATATGCGTCGAATGAGCTGGGAAATTGACTACATGTACAAAGTGACGTATTAGTGAAAGAGACCTATTAGAAATAGCGACGAGATAGCTAGGTGTGGCGAGTTGTGATCACAATCGGCAAAGTAGCTTATGAAGAACGGACAAGACACATAATCAAACTAACAAATAAAACATGCTGGACCAGAAATTGCCCAAACCATTAATTTATAATTAAGTACTTTCTCGACACTTAAGAATATATCACTTTCATTATCTAAATAGGGTCTTAACATGTAACGCTAATTATACTATCTAAGGTTAATTAATTACTTAACATAACGTTACATCACGCCTCTAATCCCCGATAGGTTAGGCAGGTGCAGGTGCTCTATAGTACAACCACATTTCGGCAGTTATGTTTAAGTCCCATGTCGGGGTCAGGGGTCTATTGCCATCAAACTGCCACAAAAGGCAGGCCCGGATCTGGGGGGGGAAGCCGGGCAAATGCCCAGAGCGTCATAAATGAGGGGCGGCCAAACTGAACTAACAGCCCTTTTCATTTCAACACAAAACTTTATTACCCGGCTGCAAGGAAAGGGTTATGTTTTTCGCGCGTATCTTTTATGTTTGTATGTGTGTAATATTCTTTATTACCTCATATATTTCAAACTAATTGACAGATTTTCATCCTCTAAAAACCCTTCATTTTGATACCCCACTCGATGGGTATGGAAGAAAAATGTGTTAACTAAAAAGTTATAAATAAAAAAAGTTAATTCAAAAAATCAAAAAACCCGTCTGCTTAAAAAGCGAACTAAAAAGACGTTAACAAGAAGCAAATCATGTTGTGCAGTCGAAGGATACATCTCGTATTAGTCAGCCAGCTCGCGAATATGTATCCTCCGACTTACAACATGATTTGATTCTTGTTTATGTCTTTTTAGATCGCTTTTTAAGCAAGCGGGTTTTTGTTTTTTTTAAATTTAATTTTTAGGCTAGGTTTGACCACTAACGCGTTTGAAATCTAAATTCGTGGTGTAGTGCTAAAATTGTCAATCTCGCTTCGCTGTCGAATGTTATTAGTTCTTGTTGTAAACCCACAGTTAAATAATTAACATTTCCAATGTTGTAAAAATTCTGAAGTGCAATTTCTTTTTTTTATCCATAGATGATATCCTGAAACATTTGCCTTCTTATAAGGCGTCGTATAAGCCTTTAGGGGATTAAGGGGGAAAACGGACATAACATCTTTCCGACCCCAAGTGTCATCCTCACTTTCACGCGCTGAAAGGCGGCGGCTGCCATCTGACAACTCCCTGCTAGATAACAAACGAGCCCATGGCGACACAGCTGTGGCGGAATAACCACTATCCTACTCGGGCGACCGGGCGGAAGAGGCTACAGCGGCCTTGAAATTTAAATAATCTCTAAAATGTCTGACGCAGAAGGTAAGGGGAAAACCACTGCGGTTACGTTCCCAAGAAAGTCACATGAGAGCACAGATTAATGAGATACGATCGCCCTGCAAACCGACTAGCGACCGGCGCTGCGCTGCGTCCGGGGCGCGCGGTGTTAAGTTGGTTACCGGCCATGGCGGGGTAGGAAACCAGGCCCTCCATGGAAATTCTACTACTGGAAACTCCATCAAACTACGGCGTCTCCAGATGATAGGAACTTGGAATGTTCGCGGCCTAAACCAACATGGAAAACTCACCGTATTGGAACGAGAAGTAATTAGAACCGGTGTGAACATCTGTGGTCTAAGCGAAACACATTGGAAGGGCAGCGGACACTTATTGACAGATCACCATGTCATTTTCTTTTCTAGCAACGACATCAGCAGCACCAACGGTGTGGCCTTTTTAATACCTATTCATATGAAAAATGCGTGAAGGGATAAGAACCGATAAACGATCGGATTATCGGACTTCACCAATGAATCTTAACGTAGTTCAAGTATATGCTTTACCGCAAGTGACGATGCAATCGAGAAGTTTTAAGCCGAATTAGAATCTACAGTAGCGAAGGTGCCCAACAGGTAGTTACTAATCATCCTAGGAGATTTGAATGCTAAGATCGGAGAAAACGCTTATCAGCTGAGCAGAAGCGCGGGGAGATTTGGACTCGGGAAGCGGAATGAACGAGGTGAACGCTTAATGCAATTCACTTCGGAGAATGACCTGCTGATTTTGAATAGCCTTTTTCAACACCACCCTCGAATGTTGTACACTTGGGTATCGCCCGATGGAAGCAACCAAATACATTAACTACATCATGATTCAGTCGCGATGGAGATCATCTGTGCTGTGATTGGTGGATGTAAAATCGTAAACTTGCGGTACGCAGATGACACCACCTTATTTGCGAGTAACGCTGACTTTATAAAGGAGTTACTTCTCAGGATGGAGTGCATAAGCCTTACGTTTGGTTTGAGAATAAACCGATCTAAGACCAAAATAATGATCATGGACCGCGTCAACGACAACTCGCCCGAAGTGACACGTATCGCGAACTGCGACGTGATACAGACATATTTGATCTCAAACAACGGTCGCTCCGTGGATGAAGTGAAACGACGTATGGCCATGACCAGAACTGCGATGGAGAAACTAGGGAAAGTGTGGAGGAATCGCAACATACGAAAGCCACCAAAATCAGGCTCATACGAACATTTGTATTCCCCACTTTTCTATACGCGGCCGAGATGTGGACAGTGCGTGAGTTGGAAAGGGCGAAGATAAATACTCTGGAGATGTGGTCCTGGAGAAAGATGCTCGGAATATCGTGGACGGATTTCCGCACTAACGTGTCTATACTCCAGGAACTCGGCATCACACAGTGTTTGTCTAACGTAGTACAGTCACGCATACTGCAATTCTTTGGACACGTCTCTAGGCGGTATGGCGACTCCATAGAGCGGCTGGTCGAACAGGGAAAAGTGGAGGGAACCAGATCGCGCGGCAGGTCATCTGTGCGCTGGACTGACCAAGTGAAATCCACGGTAGGAGGCCGCATATCTGACTGCGCCAAACAGTCCGCCAACAGGGAGAGATGGCGGGAGATCGTGCGGAGAGCTGTGTCCGCATCTACCACCGACGTAGACGCCTCGACGTGACCACGACCGCTCTCGACATGAAGAAGAAGGCGTCATGTTAAAGAGTTCCAAGGGCGGCAAATATTGTCTATGCCCGCACGGAGCGACCTTTTGGAAATAATTTCATTATGCATACAGCTAAGGAATGGCATTCCCTGCGGGAGTCTGTGTTTCCCGATAGCTACAACCTCGGGGTCATTAATAGGTTACTTCTAGGCAAGCGTGCTACACCGTCGACCACATCATCGCTTACCATCAGATATTGGTCAAGCGTGAGACTACAACCGTGGCATCAACAGTGGGCCCCATCAGAATATCAGCGCAGCGTTATTTCTTTTTCGGATATCGCTGCATATGCTGAGATAGGAGCCTTTTTGGTCTTGCACGGGGTTTTTATTTTTATTATTGTTTAATTTTATGCTTTTTCTGGTGTCTCCTGTGCGGGTCACAAATAAATATATTTTCTTTCTTTTTTTCTTTCTAAAATAAATAAAAACATTGCTAGATCGGGCCCTGACAATAGGGAATATGCACGAAAAAAAGATTTATTATTTTACCAGTTTAATAAAGTTATATTTATATTTTACCACTAATTAGATTAATATGAAAACAGAATCAAAATTGAACAAAAAACGACCGAGATAAAAAAACTGTCTCTTTTTACGAAAACACCGTTTTTTTATGGCAGTTGTATAATGGGCGTCGTGCAATCTGACGTCAGCTGATGGCACGATGGCACGTCGGACTTCTCTTTCTAATTCTAAACTTCGAAGCTTTATAATTTCATCTCTGATTAAGATATTTTAAAAATATTTCATATACTACTACTACCACTACTACCACACCACCACACCACTACCACCACCACCACCACTATTACTACCACTATTACTATTACTAGAGTTAATAAGCAAATAAAACAATTACACACATATTCCCTATTCCAGACTCCTAGCTGGATACTGAGAAATTCCAGATAGAAAAACCTTGCCCGACCCAGGCATCTAGACCAACGAGGCAATCCTACCACACTATTCCCAAACCACCGCAACTCCTGAAACCTAGAATCAACAGTGGTGACCACCAGAAAAGCGCCGAGGCAATGAAGCTCGACGATATCACGGAGAATGAATTTAACTGTCTTGG
The DNA here is from genome assembly GCA_945859665.1 of Anorthoa munda. Taxonomy (NCBI): domain Eukaryota; kingdom Metazoa; phylum Arthropoda; class Insecta; order Lepidoptera; family Noctuidae; genus Anorthoa; species Anorthoa munda. The sequence goes on along the minus strand of OX243900.1, from coordinate 9,887,149 downwards.
ATCCCGCAGTAAAATTAATCAGAAAAGAATAACAGAAGAGTAGGAAACAAAACATAATTCAACGCGAACGAGACAGTCAATTACCTAACTACACAATCATTAGCATAATAAGTACTTAACTAATTTAAAATCAGTAAACTTGCAACGAATGTGACCTCACCACAGATAGCGTCATAGCGAAAAGAAGAAAAAAACAAAAATACAGTGTGCAAAAACCGATTCTAACCGGTAAAGATGAACAAACATTTATACAGAGATGACACTACAAATTAAATAATCGATAATTTGCGCACTAGCAAAAACCGGTTTTAGAGATATCAGTAACCAGTTAAGTTGTAGCCTAATTACGGGTCCTCTAACTGTTCGCTCCGTGACCTGCGCGTGATTGACCCTATCTTTTGACATTGTGCTATCGATTTCTGGTTCGAACTGAATTTTGTTGTTCATACAATGCCGTATTGGCTCTCCAAATGGTGTAGGAAAACATGCATGTCAGGCATGATTTTTTTTAACACGAAGTGACCGCGAGAATATCTCTAGATTATTTAAACCACATATTGACGTCTGGGAAGAACTTTTAGCCGAATGGCAATGTATGTGGGATAATTCCACAGAACAGAAAAAACGCTATTATAATTCCATCAAGGGCCGACACCTCCACCAATTCTTTCCATCCGTTCGCGTGCGTGCTGGCCAGGACGTGACTGGAGGTGGATCACTGTGTTGCCCAGTTTCTCACAGGGCATGGTAACTTTAAAAGTAAATTATTTTCCTTTCAACTTGTTGCCTCGCCTTTATGACAGTGTTCTACATCTGACTGCGAATATGTACAATCTGCACATCATATCTTATGGTGTATTCTTTGGAAGAATGAACGCAATACTATGTTGAATAATGTACAAGCTGTATCAGGAGTTGTTTACTATACGGACCTTGTGGAAACTAGAACAAATTTCCGTGCGTTCAAGCGTTTTTGCCATACCTATTATTGGAATCAAATATAACAGCTCACAATGTTAGGACCCATTAATATTAATGCTAATTTTTATCCGTGGTGCTAGGCAACTGGGCTTATCCCAGTTGTAAACGACCCTTTGTGCCTATTGGTCTTGTTTGTTTGTTCTGTCTTCTGCTTGATATGGAGGGAAGTGGAAATTTGTATTTTTTCCTACTCCTCCGTTATTTTTTTCTGATTAATTTCGTTGCGGGATCCAAGACAGTTAAATTCATTCTCCGGGACTTCATCGAGCTTCATTGCCTCGGCGCTTTTCTGGTGGTCGCCACTGTTGATTCTGGCTTTCAGGAGTTGCAGTGGTTTGGGAATAGTGCGGTGGGTTTGTCCCAAAAAAAAGGCATGTCTTAGAACCAAAAATCCGAAACATATGTGACATCCACTAAACCGCACTGCTGGGCCCGCGTGTTGGATTACGGCCCATGCCCGGTGTCAGAGTTATTTAAGCCGCCTCTGGGATCCCCACAGGCCTCTGACTTGGCTATTTCAGAGTTACATTAACTATAAGTCCAGGTATGATGATGCTGAAGACAGGGTACGAAAACCTACCTACTTACTTAAATGTATTTTGAAATAGCTGAAAACGTGAAACTCAAGGTAGAAAGCTAATACTATTTTCTTTTTACCCGGCTGCAAAGAAAGGGTTATGTTTTTCGCGCGTATCTTGTATGTATGTATGTTTATATGTATGTATGTTTGTATGTATGTAATATTCTTTATTACCTCGTATCTTCGTTAGAAAAAAAACAAACATGGCGGATTTTGGGCGCCATATTGTGCGCGTCCCAATTTTTTTTTCATCCATGCCCATCGAGTGGGGTATCAAAATGAAGGGTTTCAAGAGCTGATTACAAGAATACATACCACTTATGTGTTTAAAAGTCATTCTAAATAAAAAAGTATTATCTAAAAGTTAATAAAATCAAAAATCCCGAGTGCAAAGATGTAAACAAGAAGAAAATCATGCTGTGCTGTCGGAGTATATAGTTTTGGTCAGCCAGCTCGCTAATGTGTATCCTTCGACTGCACAGCTGCAAGATTTTATTCTTGTTTACGTCTTTTTAGTTCGCTTCTTAAGCAGTCGGGTTTATTATTTTTTTAGTATAGTTTTACTTGTTTATAACTTTTTAGTTAACATATTTTTTTTCGGTTTAGGTACATTTAAACATAACAGTGTTCTATATTTTTGAAATTGCCTTTTAAAATTCTTTATTTTGATATCCCACACGACGGGTTCGACAGAAAAAAAAAATTCAGCCCCCACAATATGGCGCCCAAAATACGCTATTTTTCTAATTTAATGTAGCCAGTGACACTCGCAAGTTTAATTCGAATCGATTGACGTAAGAATCATCAAAATCGGCCAACGCGTTTGGTCTCTAGAACGCCATATTGGAACAAACATACACACATACATACATAGACTGATAAACACATAATATTACCCTCCTTCGGCAGTCGGGTAAAAAACGGTGTTGCATTCAATGTTTATTGGAATTTACAACAGTTTGATACGGCTTGTAGTCCACTTCAATAAATCTTTTACGTATCTATGTGTCCGTCCACTCTACTGCCTTTATTGAGGAAGCCATATCAACGCGAATCAATCAGAATCGTACACAACACGATGTACACACGATCACCTTGTCGATGTCATAGACTTTAATTCTAAGCCTACATACATTGTTATTGCAAATTTCAGTTTAAGTTCAACAATAGGTACTTAAATAATATTTACAATAAAATAGATTTTGATGCTTTTTGGCATAGATATAGATTACCTCCGGAGACGGACATTTATACATACATACATAATCCCACGCCTTTTTCCCATGGGGGTAGGCAGAAACTACAGAACGCCACCTGCTACGATCCTTACATACTTCTTTTGCTTCATTCACATTCATACATCTAGTCATACACACGCCGGTTATGAGTACTGCGCATCTGGCCTTTCTGAAGAGCATCACCTATAAGGTCTATGTATGTCTTTCTAGGGCGTCCCCTCCCGGCGTTTCCATTGACGTCTGTCATGTAAATACATTTCGTTAGTCGCCTTTTATTCATTCTCTCAACATGACCAAACCATAATTAACATACTCTTTTCAATTTTACGGTCATTTATGATTATTTTGATCCCGGAAGTACGTTCCCATAAACGAATAAGTTCCAACTTTCACGCGGGTGAAGCCACTGGCGGAATCTAGTCTGCCAAATTTCTCATAAACTATCAGTATCTTCAGTCTTACCTAGTTTAAGTAGGAGAAAACTTAATTAGGCGAATAAAATAATAAGTTGGCAGAAAAGCATTTATTAAAGTCACTGTTCTTCTAACTTTGTCGAAAAACGAAAAATAAAATCATTAGAAATCAATGAATTCTCTTTGCCTGAATTCCATTTTTCAACTGGTTGGTTAACTCGATGAATTTGCAAATAATTTTGAAACTAGGTCGACTAAAGTTGGTCCTTTCGTCCAAAAAAGTTACAAAATAATTGATTGATATCTATCTATCTAATCTATCTAATACCTTTAAACGAGTAATTCTTGTATATATGTATATATATAATCTGAATCTCAGAAACGGCTCCAACGATTTTCATAAAATCTTTGTATGCAGGGAGTTTCGGAGGCGATAAATCGATCTAGCTAAGTTTCATTTTTTGAAAACATCGTTTTCTCTATTTTCACCCGAACAGAGCCCGATCGCCCAGGTACTTATAATAAATAAGCATCTTAGTTCGACTAATTACGAAATCAATAAATCACTGTTCATGGACTTCTTTGATTCAACCATTGACAGTTTCTACTTCCGGTGATGATTGGTATTTGCGGAATCCTATTATGAGATACCTCTTCACCTTGCCTCGCGTACTAAGAATTTAATTAATGTTATTTTAAGTTCTCAAAGCATAAGAGTTAATAATCGGTTTAAAAAAAATATTAACTATCAATACATCATCATTATACCTTCATCGTCAAACTTAATTTATTTAATCACCTTTTCTGCAAAGCTATTTGAGAACTGTAAAATATGTAATCAGCAATACAATCTACAAGTGCTTATAATACTTTAAATACATGGTTTATGGTTAGGTAAGTAAAGGCTGTCTCAAAATGTTTTTCGTTTTTGATACTTAAAAAAAAGTACTAGAATTAGTTTATTTACTGTTGAATTAATGGGCAGTATTTCAATTTTATTTGTAACACCATAGTAATTTTTCGACAGTGCTGCCTGTATGGAACAATTATTTAACTAAAATGTTCATTTGAACGTGATTTTTGAGGGTGATTTATTTATTTCAATAAGGCATTCGACATTTTGCTTGGCGTCCTAAGCTCTTTTAACATATCTCCTCCGGTAATTGACTGGTTTCATAGTTACCTGTTGGGCCGCCGGCAGCGTATTTGCACTGATGAATCTTTTTCTTCTTGGTGTCACACCTCTGCCGGTGTGCCGCAGGGTGGCGTTTTATCTCCTCTTCTCTTCGCACTCTTTATTAATGCTATCACTCATCGACTTTCTTCTTTCTACCACCTGTATGCTGATGATCTCCAGATTTATACCCAAGCCCCTCTTGGAGAGTTACCTGATGCCATTGAGACGATTAATATAGACCTGGCTCGAATAGGTGACTGGAGTGCTGAGTTTGGGCTGAAGATTAATCCAACGAAGACTCAGGTGACTGTCGTTGGTAGTTCTCGGACTGTTTCTAGGATTGATTGGTCGACGCTTCCCCAGGTTTCTTTCAACAACACCATTATTCCTATTGCTAACACTGTGAAGAACTTGGGGATTTACATAGACAGCACTCTTGCCTGGACCAAACAACTGCAGGAAGTCAGTCGTAAACTGTTTGCTTCTGCGGGCTCCATGAGACGTCTTCGAAATTTTCTTCCCATCGCCACTAAAATTGCGATAGCACAATCTGTTCTTCTCCCTATCCTGGACTATGCTGAGGCCAGCTATCTTGATCTCACCCAAGACCAATTGGATAAGCTTAAGCGACTTCAAAATCTCTGTATTAGATTTATATTTGGCTTGCGCAAATATGATCACGTTTCTGAATTTCGTACTAAGCTCAAATGGCTTCCTATTCGCCTTCGCCGGAATGCCCACATACTCTCTTTGCTATATAATGTGCTCTTTAATCCTTTACTCCTTTTTATCTTAAAGAACGTTTTCAGTTCCTCTGTGACACCCATTCTAAGTTCTTGAGATCATCGGAGAATTTGAAATTGAGTGTTCGTATGCATTCCACTTCCTTCTTTGACAAATCTTTTACAATTCAAGCAGTTCGATTGTGGAATGAATTACCTATAGAAATAAGACGCGCACAAACACTGCCAACGTTTAAGAAATTGGTAAAGGAGCATTACCTTTCATTATAATTTTTTTGTCTTTTCCTTTCCCTGTCATATATTCAATATTTATTAGTATACTAGCTGTGCCCGCGACTTCGTTCGCGTGGTTGTCGAGAGCAAAACAACGTCGTTTAGATAAGAGTATATCACCTTTTTGATGATTTAGATAAGAGTCCTGACTTTGGTATAGTTGATTACGTTAATGCTTCTCTATATACTATGTTAGCGGTGGAATTACCCGGAGCATATACAAAAAGGTTGTTTGGGTTGCTAACACGTGATAGAGAAACATAGAGTTGGCCGTGTGAAAAACAATCAAAAGTAAGGTCTACACCCGCAACGGATAACGTCTGGCCTTGGGCTTTATTAATAGTCATAGCGTAACAGAGGCTTACAGGAAATTGCACACGTTTGAAAGTAAACGGAAAATTATTGGGGATAATGGGTATCCTGGGAATGAAAACAACATCACCGGAGCCGCAACCTGTTAAGATTTCGGCTTCGATGACATTTCGTTGGAGATTTGTTACTCTCAACCGAGTTCCATTGCATAGTTTTGGTGGGCTTAAATTTCTGAGTAGAATGATTGGTACTCCGACTTTTAAATAAATTTTGTGTGCTGGAAGACCTGGTGTATTTAGAGAGTCTAAAAACTCTACTGGATAGTGGGTGGCATCTCCTTCTTCTAAAACCGTGTTAATAGATAAATATTCCCTACTTTCTCCAGAAACATGTACCAATATTTGAGAATTTATTGCTGCTGCTTGGTCGTTGCGAGGTGCCAAAATAGCTCGTTGGCATAGCCAAGCAGCGTCATGGTTCGAGATCTCTGATGGATCTCCGTATACAGAGGAAATGAGTTCCTGCTGTGAGGCAACAGAAGAACACAGGCTTTCGACTAAAGTTACTTTACCTCCTTCTTGAGTCGGGTATGTGCCGTTACCAATTTGAAGTAGTAAATTTGAGAAAACCTGCGCGTTTGCGTCACCTCCCAAATATGCTCGCATATTAAAGCTCAAATTAGTTAATATGACACTACGCCATAAAATAGAGCTCTTTAAACAGGCACCTATTTCATCGGCCCTCGTTCCTCTGGGTATTATAGGGAGTGTCTGCCTGAAGTCTCCACAGAATAGCACCGTTAAGCCTCCCATCGGTCGGTCATTTTGTCTTATATCTCGCAACGTTCTATCTACAGCTTCCACAGCTTTACGATTTGCCATCGTACACTCGTCCCAAACGATAAGGGCGCAATCGCGTAAAACCCTTGCTTTATCACTATTGCGAGACACGTTGCAAACAGGGTTTTCTGTGCGGTCCAAGTCGATTGGTATTTTAAATGTTGTATGTGCAGTTTTTCCTCCTGGTAATAAAGTGGCAGCTATTCCTGAGGAAGCGACGGCAAGGGCAATTTTGTTTTGGCTCCTTATTTGAGCCAAGATAACTTTAGTGAGGAAAGTTTTACCTGTTCCACCAGGTGCATCTAAAAACAGCATTTCTCCTAATGAATGTTCTACACTACAGCATACTCTATCAAAGATTTGACGTTGTTCTGACGTCAAATTTGAACAGCCATTTCGCAATATTTCTGCTAACTCTTCGGGGTTGTAATTTATTTCAGATGTATACTCCCTATTAATTCGTTCCCCACCAACTGTCGGTGTCGGCAAGCCGTATTGACTGAGGGGGTTCCCTCCTATACTTGTAACTATATCTTGTATAGCCAGCAAAGCCCTATTATGGCAGCTTTCACGTACTTGGTCAGAAGTTTCACTATTTATATTTTGCTGTCTCAAAAAATCTTCGGCAAACGCGTCTTTATATTTTTGCCACAACTGCCCAGCGTCCGATAGGCCACAAAATGTCAACAAAATGGCAAATAAATGGCGCAAACGATGTGGACTATCACTGACGCATGCTTCGGCTAAAGCATCATCCCAATGCTGATCGCCATCTAATAAATGCCGTGCGCGGCAAGCAGCTTGAAATGTGGGATATTCTATATCGTCCACTTTGCGGAGCTCAGCAAAAGAAGTAGGTCCTCGCACTGTGTGAAGAAGAAGGCGTAAATAATAACACTCTGCATTATTTGGGTGCACCGTGTATACTCTTCCAATCACGTGTTCTTTAAAAATGCCGGACTCGCCTTCTACAGCAGTTCCACGTCTCCTGCGATTAAAAACACCTTGCTGCTTGTTATAAGTATAATAATGTGGCACTTCATTGTACAACAGAGACTTAGCGAAATTGTCTCTTTCGCAAAGGCGAAAGAATGCGAGCAAGGTGGTTTGTCTTGGGTTGTTCATTCTTTCTGCCACATTTTCTGGCTGAAAGTAAACTCGCTGCCCGCCTTCCAGGTGCACGTCAAGATGGATGACTGGCGGATACCTTTCATGAATAGGGAAACTCAAAATGCGCCAAACTGCCTCCGAAGAGCTTATGTATCGGCCAGATTGATACCTTGTCACTTCATCAAATTGGTTGTTATTTCTTAGTGCTATCATGGCTTGATCACTACCTTTATTAACATATTTACATATATATTTTATAGATTCGACGCTATTACAAATTTCAACATTAATGTGTGCTTGAAAAGCGTTTGACAAAACTGGAGAATACGGTACCACCCAACTATTATTTAGAATTATTTCTTGTCCACGGAATCTGACAGTAGCTGTGAAACCACCTTGTGACGGTGATCTTCGCCGGTATTGCGGATACCCATTTTCCCCAGCCATAGTTAGTTCTTTCAGTGCTCTGGGGTATTTTTTTGAGCATTGACCATCTTTCATGCACGGTGATTCCCTGTTTAAGAGGCCACATGGCCCGTGAACCATATGTGTTTTTACTATGTCATGCAAAATCGGATCTGCATTATAGTCCGGAAATTCTGCACTTATGACACTGTCTATAGCATCGGGACGAATTTTTTCTTCCAGCCACAGAAGAATGTGCGCGTGGGGTAAACCACGCTTTTGCCACTCGACGCTATACATAAAACAAAGAGTTGAACCGAAAACTTTCTCCTTTGTAAGTAGATTAATCAAGACTTTGAGTTTTAAATGAAAAATCCTAGCAATAATGTCATGTCTGTCGTATGACGCCTGTCCTGTGAGAAGTGCCTGGCAAATCTCCGTCCACTTTGGATTTGTTGTAAATGTTATAAAAAGGTCCGGCCGGCCGTATTTACGGACGTAACAAAAAGCATCTTGCGTTCGTTCGTGCATATACCGCGGACCGCCTGTGAAACTGGATGGCAAAATAACCAATCGACCCAAGTTTTCGACGTTATTATCTGATTGCATGGCGTCCCGCAAGTGCACGTATTCTTCAGCGCGTAACCGTCGCTGGTTAGTGCGAATATACACTAAACGTTCAGTTTCTATTTTTGCGTACATGTCCACAATAAATTGGCTGAACAAACCACGAAATCGTTGCAAATATACGAAACTGTTTTGCCTTATTTGTAAAAGGTAGGAATAGTATTGTTGAGCAGATATTTTTTTTTGATAATTAGTGACTCTCGTAGTAGGGTTCACTTGGTACAGCCCAAAATTGTACCCATCTTCACCATGACAATAGATTAGTGGATATTGCAGGGCGTCGTAAGCTCGGTGGGTTTCCAAAATGCGTTGAAGGCGATCGTCGCGTGTACGCAACACGATATCACGTCTCTCACACTCCTGGTCGACTAAAACAACTGCAACTTCATCTGCGACGGGTGCATTGTGTCTTCCACGGTGTTCACCCACAGGACGTCTATCGGCACTTATAACAATTTTGAAATCATTGCTGCCTTGTGGAATTGACTCCAATGCAGCTTTGAATTCACGAACGTACTGGTTAACGCGATGCAGCAATTCTTGAAGTTGACCCAAAAGCTCAGCATTGAGCTGGGGAAAATTGTGATTTCTAACATTGAGCTGTTGCGTGTAATCGGATACAAAATAAATTTGGAGAAATTTGGGTTCATTTTCTGGCAGCAAAGATCCAATAAGGTGATAAACTTGACCTTGTACTTTGAAGGTTGGCATGAACGGTCCTTCCGTTATTTGTTTTGCCCCAAAGGAAGTCATTTGGAAAGCACTGTTATATAAACGAATATTATCCAAAAAACGGTTCGACTGGGGATGATCGCCATTCAGGAGACTTATAAGTAAGTGTGGTGGATCTTGGAAATTTGGAAGAACAATTTTTCCATTTGAGCAGCACATTCCATCTGTCTCTTTCCTCCATTTCAAAGCATGACAAAAATTACAAATTTCTCTCATGTCACCCACGAAAGTAAAGCCAGCATAATTAATTCTAGACGAATATGTGAACCCTGATTTTTCCCTATTGTCCCAAGGTAATAAAATATTTGCATCGTCATTTTCCATGGACTCATCAGCTCCGCTATTTGTTTCTCTATTCATATGGTATCGAGCTCGTTCTATTTCTAGGCGAGATTGACGTTGTTCTGCTGTTTCTGCTCGTCTTAGTTCATCTATTCTTTCCCTTTCAGATGCAAGATAACTTTCATTGTTTCTTTGTACACCTACATAGTTATGTCTAGCTATTTCTAATCGTTCTTCTCTTTGGGAGAGAGATTCAGACTCGCGCGAGAGAGCGTGTCGCTCTCGGTCAGATGACAGACGTGCTTGGCGTTCCTCGATACTCTCTTGAGAACGCAAAGTCGCGGTCCGAGTTCTTTGCGAACTTAAGCGCGACTCCCTTTCTGTGAAAGTCTCTGACTCGCGTGAGAGAGACTGGCGCTCCCGATCAGCAGACAGCCGAACTTCGCGTTCCTGGATATTCTCTTGAGAACGCAAAGTCGCGGTCCGAGTTCTTTGCGAACTTAAGCGCGACTCCCTTTCTGTGAATGTCTCTGACTCACGTGAGAGAGAGTGGCGCTCCCGATCAGCAGACAGCCGAACTTCGCGTTCCTGGATATTCTCTTGAGAACGCAAAGTCGCGGTCCGAGTTCTTTGCGAACTTAAGCGCGACTCCCTTTCTGTGAATGTCTCTGACTCACGTGAGAGAGAGTGGCGCTCCCGATCAGCAGACAGCCGGTCTTCGCGTTCCTGGATACTCTCTTGAGACCGCAAAGTCGCGGTCCGTGTTCTTTGTGAACTTAAACGTGACTCCCTTTCGGTGAACGTTTCCGATTCACGTGAAAGAGCGATGTGCTCTCGGTTAGCAGATAACCGTGCTTCACGATCTTCTTCCGATTCCTGAGACCTACAAAGTCTCATCCTTTTCGCATTTCGGCTACGCAGCGAAAGGTTAGTTTTTTTTCTTTGAGGCATTTTCAAGGAAAATTAAAGCAATAAACAAAACTAACAACACTTATGACTGAATAGCCTACAAACTTAAAAGAACGGTGCGTCGAACAGTCTAGTGTGACAACGTATCGTCTGTTCGTGGTCGTGACTCAACGAATTGGCAACACTAACTTACTGTATAACGATTGGCACTATTGGATTCAAACTACGAAGTAAATCAAATACAATCTTAACTTCGTACTTCAAACCAATGACCAAAGTTGACCAAACGAAACCAATAAGATAAGCAAATACTTTTTTTTCGACCAATTTAGAAAATCGATAAACCAAGCAACCAAAGAACTTTTACGACACACGCAAGAACTTTTAAGACACCTAACGAAACCCAATTTGCCTAGTAAACACGGTGGACGTCATCCTCGCGCGGAAAATCTTAACACCGCGATTCAGAAAATGACGTCATTTGCACAACGCCATCTATCGGATTTAGATTTCAACTATCAACATTAGTTCTCGTAACGTAATATTTTACTTCTTGAACTCACTAAATTAATCATATCTTTTGATAGAGTGAACCGATTTCGATGAAACAAAAACTAAGTTAAACCTCAAGTTGCGTATAATTTTTGTATATAAACATTGTCAGCATTGAATTCGTAGATTTTACGTGATGTGCGCACAAACAAACAGACAAACAGACAAACAGACAAACAGACAAAAATTTCAAAAATGATGGAAATGGGTTCTGTTACTTATCTTTTCACACGCTGGCTATTTTTTGTTTCAATTTCTTCAATGTACAAAAATGACTTTTCTACAGATTTATTATATGTATAGATTAGATATGTAGTATAATATGTATGTATTTAATGTTTTTATGTATAAGTAAGTTATATTATTTATGATCTATTGTACACTGACTGCCCTTAATTCTTCTCCTATTGTTCAGTTCATCCAAAGGTTGTCTGTAAGAGCTTGCCCTGTGCGATAAGACCGCCCATTGTACACTTTGTTTGAAAATGTTTGTTCTGTATGTAATTTTTTATGGTGTGCAATAAAGAATGTAATAAATAAATAAGGCATGCCAACCTATTCCCAATTACATTTTATAGACTGAAGTTTAATAGATATTCCTGTGCAAACAGGTCAGTTATAGGAATGCACAGCACTCACGGATTAGGACTACGAAATAGTTATTTTACAAAAAAATAAGATTCAATATTAGAATAAGATCACAATTGAATTATTATTGTGATCGCGATTAAAGCGAGTAAATTTGGCTGTCAAATTGTGATTACATTTTATCTTGTCGTCAGTCGAATCCTCGATTGCCAACTTGCTAAGTACAGATGTTTTACATGTCGATGTCGACCATATTTTTTAAAACTAGATGAGGTCGGCGTTTCCTGTCTGACTGCTCTGAGAAGAAAGGCCGAAACAAACTCAGAGGTCACAGTCTCTTTTAAAATCCAGACAAAATCTTGGTTAGATCATGTGCAGACCATGTAGACTGATATATGAAATGCAGGTCTTTTGAGGAAAGAACCAGCCAGATTGAGTGGACCTGTCCTGTTTAAATTCTATTACACCTTCTTAAGGTCATCATTATGGATAATGAATAAAAAAACACGAATGATAAATATTCTCTATTATTTATCGATTTGTAGTGTTTTGCTTTAGAAGTCGGTTTTATTTTTTTGTTAAAATGTTATTTATTTTTCACTCTTTAGTGGTACATAATGGACAAGTTCTCTAGTAAGGTACCTATAATGCCCACAGTTTTGCCAGAATAGATTGCCCAAATGAAAACTCCAAAAAAAGCCGTACTCAAACTAAAACTACATTTTTATGTGTACATACATAAAAAAACGAAAGAACCAATCGAATTGAGAACCTTCTCCTTTTTGAAGTCGGTTAAAAATAATTCGCTCGACCCGGGAATCGAACCTAGGACCTTCATGATCAGCAGTAGCGCTTACCTCCTAATCTAACTCACAAATTACGTATCACCAATTAAACTCAAGTTCAACAACCTTGTATCAACATTTGCACAAATCATGTCGATCGTACAATAGTGATGTAATTTTAAGTTATCTAGGTAGATTTAATATTATTTCTATGTTGCGTGAAGATAATAGCAAATAGCAACTAGTGAATTATTCTTTTCATTCGTATTTTTTTTTCATTATCCATATTGATGGCCTTAAGTAGGTGTAATATAATTTAAACAAATAGTTAGGTATAGTAGTCACAGTGACAGCGGATGCATGTGTCTCTGAAGTTGGCTCTGCGAACCATTGCGCAAGAAACCGTTTGTCATCGAGTATACTGCATAGAGTAAGCGAGATAGGATGATGCGACAAATGTAAACGAGTGAAAGTGGCAGTTATACAATGCTGTATTCTACTTCAACATTCACACAAAAATAGCAACAGCGCAGGGTCTTGCAGCCAACTTCAGATACACAAAGATCCGCTGCGACTACAATACTTCATGATACTGCACAGGATTGTTTCAACTTGCAACATGACTTTAGAGGAGCTTGTGACTAAATAAAGATTAAGTCTGCAGTGGATGGCATGAGTGCACACGAATAACAGCCGATAGAGAGGGATGGCGTCGCATCGTTAAGCAAATTATGGCAATCCGAAGTCTCACTGCAACATGATGACCACAACCGCTCTGCCAAGAGTGTACCGACGAAGAAATGTGACTAAATAAAAGTGAATTATGCGCTGCCACTCCGTGCCGTGGAAGTGGCATAATTTAGGGCCAAACAAATCAAAATGAGCGTCGTGCCAGCGACACGAACAGAAGATAACAGTCGACTTCATGGACGGTCTGAAGTTGGGTGACTATCCACTACATAGATACTGAGACTCCTCTGTGCCTCAAACCGCGCCTGAAACCCCGTTGAGCCGTTGGTTTCAGCAGTCATCTTTAAATCTACAAGTCATCTGATCCTGCATGGAGTATTGCAGCCTCCTTTGGGATGGCTCAGCTAAATATCAAGTCGCCGCGGTGACGTTAAACTGGAAGATGCCAAGCTTCACAGCGTACTTCGGTGAATGTGCTGAAGGACTCCACGACCTCATCCCACCGGTCCTCTTCTACCGTCGAACATCTAAGAACGCAATGCAAGTTACCTCCTTACCTAGTTGCCATTCCATCAATTCGCACCAAGCGCTTCCAAACATGCTTCATAAGACGCACAGCAAAAGAGTGGAACTCGCTACCTGCGTCTGTGTTTCCGAACGCATTCAGCCCGAATCTCTTCAAAGTTACAGTGAACAAGGCTTCTTCTGTCGACTTTGTCTCTGTCACCTCTGACCTAGACTATACTAGAGTCAGCATAGCCAACAAAAAAAAAAAAATTACCGGTAGTAAGAACTCTGAAGCCAATAATCAGACACCAGTGTTGCGATGCGGTATCGTGTAAACTAGTTATTGGGTTGTGGATTGTGGAGATCAAATCCATAATTATATAATTAGATGGATTGATTGCAATTAGAAGCAGAATCTTTTTTTCTTATTAGATGGATAGTTTACAGTTAGAATTAGCATATTTTTTCTAGTTAGATGGATTGATTACAATTAGAATTAGAATTGTATTCTTAATTAGATGTATTGATTACAATTATACTTGGAATCTTATTAGGCCGCTTAATGGTAGAAGCGGCTGTGGGCCAGCCATGTTTGTCGAAGGACCAAGAACCAATGGAGCAGACGAGTCCTAATGTAGAGACCTCGTATCGGCAAAATTAGCGTTAGCGCCCCCTCCTGTATTTAATATTTCTATGGCCCCCACGCTTGGCGGATCGATGATCTTAAAAAAAAATTAATTAAAAAAATCAAAAAACCCGACTGCTTGAAAAGCGAACTAAAAAGACGTAAACAAGGAGAAAATCATGCTGTGCTGTCGGAGGATACATCTTCGCGAGCTGACTGACCAAAACCAGACGTATCCTCCGACTGCACAGCATGATTAAAAAGAGATATAAAAAATTTGGGTCCCCACAATATGGCGCCCATGAACCACTATTTTCCTAGTTTCCAATTTTCATGTAGCCAGTGACACTCGCGGGGTTAAGACGAATCGATTGACGTAAGAACCATCAAAATCGGCCCACGCATTTGTTCTCTAGAACGCCACATAGGAACAAAAATACATACATACATATATACTTACATACATACATAGACTGATAAACACATTACCCTCCTTCGGCAGTCGGGTAAAATGGTGGCTGGGACAGACTGAATGCGGGACGCAGAGAGTCACCGTGCGTTGAGGAACAATAAGGATGTTTCCTGGGTAGAAACATGATAATTCTATTTAGTCCGTCAGTGAGATTATCATATAATATTGGACACGTAGTTTTTAGGGTTCCGTACCCAAAGGGTAAAAACGGGACCCTATTACTAAGACTTCGCGATCCGTCTGTCTGTCTGTCTGTCTGTCTGTCTGTCTGTCTGTCTGTCCGTCTGTCTCCAGGCTGTATCTCATGAACCGTGACAGCTAGAAAGTTGAAATTTTCACAGATGATGTATTTCTGTTGCCGCTATAACAACAAATACTAAAAACAGTATAAAGTAAATATTAAAGGGGGGCTCCCATACAACAAACGTGATATTTTTGCCGTTTTTTGCTCGGTATTAATAACGGCAACAGGTAGACGCCTGAAATATTCACAGAAAGTTTAGTGTAATATTTACTTCAAAAAATAATAATTAATAAATTAAAATAAAATAAATTAAGGGGGGCTCCCATACAACAAACGTGATTTTTATGCAATGTTTTGCGATTACGGTACGGAACCCTTCGTGTGCGAGTCCGACTCGCACTTGGCCGGTTTTTTGCTTTACCAAATCAATATAAATTGACAAAGTTAAAGCGCATCAAAGTTCAGAAGTGGGGGATGTGAAGTCACTAAGGCAGTATAAAGTGTACTAGCGGCGTGACGTCACACGATATTTCAACGCATTATATAGTCGTCACTTTATGTTTACGTTTCAAAAGAAAAAATACGTGTTCAATATTTTTTACTAATCTACATGATGGACAAAAAATCAAATTTTCAGTAAACTACCCTATTTCCAGCACTTTAAGTATAGTAGTAAAATATGAGAAAAAGACAAATCATAGAACAGACTACGTGACATCTTTTAGGAGAAATGAACTACCTGGGTCCTACAGTGACGTCATCTCAGATAACGATTTATTATCGGATAGCAAGTAAGTATTAGAAGTTTTATTGGAATACAATCCCCTATGAAGTAGTGATAGCTTGGAGCGATAACCTGCTCAGCAACCGTGATGATAAAAAAGTTTGCCTGGCTTTCTGGGTCCAGTAAAATAAGCAAATATACTGGTTGTAGTGGACCACCCATATCACCACTTTTAGGGTTCCCAAAGCTGGGATACAATACAGAAAGACTATCGCTGCTACCCCGTCTGGGGCGCGGCGGGCGGGTAATAGGCTAGGCGTTTGTCCCGCGGACTCAATGCCCCTAGCAACGGGCAGGTATTCAATTTTGGCGGCCTTATAGGCCTAATTATGTGGGCAGGCGAGTTTACACTGCCTGCCCGAGAGTGAATGCTATGTGTTCAGCGCGAGCGCCGCGACGCCGCCTTGCAGCGTCGGATTTTCGCGGCACCTATACTCCATTTGAAATAACATTAGACATGTTTCCAAATCTTTTTACAGTCCGTTCAACCGATTTTGAGTTCTATCCCGTAAACATAAGGAGGACATAAAAAGCATAAACCTGTTACCAAAACCAACTGATTACTACAGCTACCATATGTCGTATCATCAACGCAATAGATGACAAAATCGGTTGAACGGGCTGTAAAATGGGCTAATTTAAACGTCTAATGTTATCGCAAATGGAGTACAGTCGACACATTCCTGTCGGCTGAGACTGGAAGCGAACTTCCAGAGGCCAGACAAGAAATAGTCAGCGACTAGGTGCCGACTGTGTTGGCGCGCCCAACTGGGATACAATACATACAATGGCTCCACATGGCTCTCTCGCAAGCCGATTCTAAAACTCGATGTGACTTATAACTACTGGGCTTTTTAACTCCCGACGGAATAAGAGGGGATGTTATAAGTTTGACGTGTGTTGCTGTGTATCAGTGTATTTGTGTGTCTGTCTGTGGCATCATAGTGTCCAAACGGATGAACCGATTTTGATTTAGTTTTTTGTTTGAAAGGTGATTTTGTCGAGAGTGTTCTTAGCTATGTTTAAATAAAATAGGTTCAGCCGTTCAAAAGTTATGGGCGTTTTACTGTTTGAATCGGAGTGTTTTCGCAAGATATCATGTTATAATTACGTGTTCAATAGATTGCCGATGGAAGCGTATCTACTATGTACTAGATAAATTTTGTAGCATGAAATAAAAATGTCGGGGTTTTTTAAATTTTGAAATTTTACTTGTTGATAACACAAGGTGACAAAAGAAGAACGTGTGCTCTATTTACATTTTCCCTAAGCGGAATGTGGTTCGGTTCTAACACCTAAGCATAACTAGAGCGGTTCTTGGCAGACTGTCCAACCGTGACCTGCGCCATTATACTCGTACGTAGTACACGTGGCAAAAGAATCCAGTACGTAGTTAGGAATAATGTAAAGAAATCGTTTGACTGTACGTAATGAAAACTATGTATAAAGTTCAAAAGCATGTACCTAAGTAGTTTCATGTTCTTAAAACTGTCAAAAGTTCAGTTCTTCTATACAAAATTTGTCAGAAGTCCATTTTATTTTTCACTGTTTTCATGTTCTTAAAACTGTCAAATGTTCAGTTCTTCTATACAAAATTTGTTAGAAGTCCATTTTATTTTATTCCATAGATAAGATTACATTATAAGTCTTTCCGTTTGTTACGTTTTCACGTCTAAACGGCTTTAGATGAAAGCTTAGCATACGGGCAGACCATGACCTGGTTTAAGAACCTAAGGACTTTAATCCCGGGAGTATGTGCCCTTGGGATGATTTCCGACCTTCACGCGGGCGTAGCCATTGGCAGAAGCTAATCCAAAATAATTTTTCGTAAATAAACACAAAAGTTTTTATTTTCCTTAGTTAAAGAACATTTTTTTTTAAAACAGCCTCTACTGACTCCCAGGACCAGTCCCGTACCATGACGTGCCAAAGCTATGGACTGGGGAAAAGGGACATATGTATACAAGTCATATACATCTGTCCCTTAAGCACATTCGAAATAACCTTGCTCTAAGAGCTTATGGTTATCCCCAGGTTATTTAAACATCATATTGTGATTTAGTTTAAATACTGTTTCATTTGTACTTGACGGCGTTAAAAGCAAATTTTCCTCAATTTACTTTTACAACTCTGCTGCATTTTATTACTCTCTCAGTTTGCTCCTACTCGTTGAATACAAACTTGTAAAGTTAATATTTTGAATGTAAATTAAATCATGTTGAATTAAGTTTCAAAACATGTTATTTTTCACATCGATATAAATGGTAAAGTCCCGATAGATCTCCAACCAGGTTCTTGGAACTGTGTCGACTTTATCGAGTCTTACGATACAAAACTCAACTAGGTACTTTATAACTACCTCGACTGTCAAATATTGACATTGCCTAGCCACTGACTCCTTTTTTACTTATGAAATCTGGAGCAACCGTCCCATTTGCCCAACATAAAATGATTAGTGACCTACAGACGGGTATTCTTTGTCAAAAAAGTCTTTGTCTTTAACTTCAGTACTAAACATCGAAACGCTTCACGTGCCTACTTACATTGAGCTCTACACATTTACAAACAATACCCGGGTGCAATAACACACGTAGAAAGTATTTCTATCGACATCATAACACCTAATCATTACGCATTGCTTTGCTGGCTCTAATAATATTATCTGTTTCATTCAACTCGTTATAGAAGATCATCTTACTAAACTGACCCGTGTTATTATGCAAATAGAAACTGCGTATCTTATGAGCATTATGAGCATAAATCGCATGAACACTGAGTAGATAATACAACAGAACAATCAAGATAGACTTTTACATTCTATAATAGAGTTGGCCCTAGCACATTGCCCTGGAGCACTCTTTATTTTTGGGTAGCCTAACTGCTGCATTTGTTATCCATGCGGTTCCCTTACGTGTGGTCTGTGAGGTAAGGACTGAAAGCATTCGGTTGCTTAACCTCAAATATCAACCGCTCCCGTGATCCCATCTTATTAAGTAGAAGACACCTACAAACCGTATCAAAGGTATATCAGTCAAGGAAGAGTTTAAGTAACTAATCAATTAAGTTAGTGCCTACGTCACCCTTTGACCTGTGCGAGTGAAAGCCAAATTGATCCCCTGATATAACACAATTTTTTTCCTAGAAGAGTATTTTATTCTTATTTTCCCCGACATTTTTGATAAGGACGTAAGTAATCTTTGACGTGACGTCTTAGTATATCCCCACACACAGACTTACGCGCACGAAATTCTACTGCATTTTCCTCTCCAATTTGACCTTGCCCTTACCGACACGATTATGAAAGAGTTGCAGGAGAATGTAATCGCCATCGCCATCGTTGCGCACCAGTCATAAGCATCAGAGCAAGATTGAAGCCTCTGTAGGGTTTCTAATCATGTACATGCCACATGTTTTACAGTACTTATCTAATAATGTTCACATGACGCACAGTGGGTGTGTCGTCCATGCGATCTTGGCGTGACAAGTTACACTGATAACCTGACCCCCAGTGAATTAATAACATGTTGACTTGACAACTGTCAGCCCTGATACTTCTTTAGGCAATACAAATATTTTTTTTGCGTAAGTAGCTGAATCTGTCTCTGTGCAAATTTGTGCCATATATAAATTATCTTCTTAGCCTGTATACATTAGTGTAGGACTCATTGTTTCGTCACGTCATTTGATCATGTTAATAACAGGGAAACGGTGAGGGCATAAGGAAACTGTAAGAGAAATGTATCTACTGCGGCTAACGAAACTTCTAATGACGCATAGAAACGCGCTATGGTTTGCGTCAAAACCGCAGGAAATAATATAATCATGGCACGAGCCATTGAGGTGGTCAGAGAATTTTATAAACAATAGAACTACGGTCATCGGTCTTGAATCAGAAAAACCAGAAGATAAAATTCTACAAACTGAAGACGAGTTTTTTTTATCAAGTTTGATGAACAGAAAAGCCTGTCTAAATGCGTCGGATGGATATACACGTTTTCAGTCATCATTGGTCACATTTCTTATGAGTATCGTGATGCTACTATCGTACGCGTGATGCGTAATGGATGCAAATAATAAATAGATCTACGACGTCAGCAGCTAGCCAAACAGTCTAGAGATACACTAATCCAGACTTTATTGCTGAAGGGGACAACGCTTGTTTTAGCATCACGAGTATCACAACATATTTGTTATTTTCATCGGATTCCGTTATATAGATGAAAACATAATCTGATGCAACTTGTAACTCTAAAACTAGGGATCGATTGGTCGAATAATATTTTGATTTGTGGGCGTCGACGTGACGTGCGGAAAATGTTTTTGTTTTCTGATTTTTTTAAAGTGACGAGGGTCGGAAAATTAACACTCAAAGCAAGATTATTGATATGTGCATTTTAATATGAATATATTCTGGAAACAATACAGTGCCAATGACCCTGTAAATGCCGATTGAGATTGATTACAAAGACGAGTTCCGTAAATCATTTGCAATTAATTTATTAACTGATATCTACCTAATTACCTAATTATAGGGAAAGGTATTTTAAAAGGTACCTAGTACAATGTCGTTATTCATATTTTACAACACTATTTAGTAAAAACACGTTGTGAGTCATTCTCCTACCTATATCTACTTAGTTTACTTTAACTTGATCTGGCCAACGCCAAAAATGATTATGGCCTTATCGCATCGTTCGACGTTCAAATATTTTCAAGCGACCAATCACAGGAATATGCGTGGATTTGACGTGACTGTTACATTTAACAGGAAATAAAGAAAAAAAATTGAGCACGCTGGCTGGTTCTAATAATAATAATATTACTGGAGTATCCAAGACGGCATTAGACTTCAAGTATAAAAACAATAATCTCTAAGCTCTATGCTTAAAAAATTTAACCAAAGATCATTTTTATAATTTTTAAAGACTGGATGTCTCATCGTAATGACTCATTGTTTTCTTCAATGACCTATAAAAGTATGAGTAAAAGATTTATGAGTGTGTAGGACGGTCATTTCTATGAAGCCAGGTAGTTACTTCCAGTTAACTACCTTAGAATAAGTAGGAAGGCGTATTTACCTAAGTACCTGGTAGTACCTATTCATTATTAAGTGAATTTTCTGGTATTCATAAAATAATGATTGAATTTGATTTTGCTAAATAGGTAGGATAATCCCACCGCACTATTCCCAAACCACTGCAACTCCTGAAAGCCAGAATCAACAGTGGCGACCACCACAAAAGCGCCGAGGCAATGAAGCTCGACGAAATCCCGGATAATGAATTTAATTGTCTTGGATCCCGCAACGAAATTAATCAGAAAAGAATAACGGAGGAGTAGGAAAAACCATAAATTTTCCACTTCCCTCCACATCAACCAGGAGACAGAACAAACAAGGCCACTAGGCACAAAGAGTCGTTTACAACTGGGATAAGCCCAGTTGCCTAGCACCACGGATAAAAATAAGAATTAATATTAATGGGTCCTAACATTGTGAGCTGTTATGTTTAAATAGGTAGGATAGTATACCTAACTAATTTTTTCTTCTTTTTCTTTGCTATTTTTTTTAAGTTTTCGTTTCGTTTCCGTTTCTATACCGAATCTGTTCCGACTTTTTACCGGGAGCCACTTCATGACTGGACTGTTTTCGGTATCGTTTCGGTAAAAGTGTAAATTATATTAAAAAAAATAACCTACTGTCGTCAAAGGCCTTCAGTACTATGCCAATGGCTATCACCCAATAACCCAACTCACCCAGCATCATGCAATACATACACCACCCTGTAAACAAGCCATTGAACTTTAGAGGCACGCGGCAATGATTGGCTAATTATTACATTCCTAATTATAATCGAGCGTGCACACAATGGCCCAACATTCTGGCTGAATGAGCTACATATATTATTTTTCTCTGTGATGAGCTATGAATTTTATCGATGGACAACTCTAACTGTCAAATTGGCAATCTCTGATCTGAACGAACCAAGCAGTATTATGAAACTTAGTTAAAGGACCTATAGATGTAGCCATGGCGTGGCCACACATGAAACAACAATAATTATTTCTGGTGTTACAACAAGAACAAGAACACTAAAACCCACCATCGCACTGACACTTATTATCTATAAATAACCCAATTCCTTGTCTCAATAAACACATAATACCACGAAATCACAGAAAATCAAGCACGACCGAGTTTGTTTGTCAAACCTGCCATAACATTAGAGTTTGACAAACAACAAAAGCCGGCCATGGCGAAAAAGACAAAGTAATCTTTTGTCCTTATTATTTACATGGGGCTGCCAACTAGCGATCTCGCTCTATCAATCAAGCTCATTTTATGGCTAAATCTATAGGTCCTTTATCTAAGTATGAAACTGAACACGTCTAGACCATAGATGTTTTTTGGTACGCCAAGTCTAGACCACACTCAAGAGCTGCCAATATTCTATAACAGTGATGAAATAAAGTATGGATACTGGAATCTCGTAATACCGGATTCGTGGAACAATTATTACGGTTTTTTAGTTCCGGCAGGTATTAAATAGCCTCTGGATCTCGTAAATTGTGAAACAAAAGAAGAAAAAGGCGTCGTGTGCTTACTATGCTCACGCTTTGTAGCTCTAATGCATCACGAAGCGCTGTCTAGCAACCTAAAGACTACCATTGCCGGATTAAATCATAAAATCATATGAAAACATGCTTTCAATAAGCAGTTAGTCGTGGGCAAACTGAGGTCGAGAAGTACTTGTGTAGATACATTTGTGTGGTTTTCTACGAGTTTGGACGTGGCCAACTAGCATCATCATCATCATCTGCCTGCCCTTATCCCATGTTACTTGGGGTCGGCGCAACAAGTTATCTTCTTCCATACCATCCCGTCCCCTGTCACGCTATCACTAACTCCCTTTTCTTTCATATCACTTTCTCACACATTCCATCCATATTTTCATTGTAGGCACT
This sequence comes from Anorthoa munda, assembly GCA_945859665.1. Taxonomy (NCBI): domain Eukaryota; kingdom Metazoa; phylum Arthropoda; class Insecta; order Lepidoptera; family Noctuidae; genus Anorthoa; species Anorthoa munda. Next base: position 9,864,318 of record OX243900.1, on the reverse strand, counting down.
TCCTCTCCCATTCCATCCATCTGACTGAAAACTCATTTAGTAACATGCCATCCCCACACACACATCCACACACCCATCCCATCACATGACCGTACCAGGACAAACGGTTTCCTTTCAACTTTTCTGTCACTGACGCCACTTTCAAACTTAATTTAATATACTCATTTCTCATTTTATCCATTCTCGTCACTCCGCACATCCATCTAAAAATTCTCATCTCTGCTAAATGCAATATCTTTTCATCCATTTTATTCACAGCCCAACATTTGATCCATACAGTATGACAGGTCTAATCACGAACTTGTACATTTTTCCTTCTAGCTTAAGTTACGTTACGAGAGCGCCGACTGAATTTCCTCTGTAAAAAGTCATAACTCGAGGTTTGGCTCTCGTCTATTTCCTCCTCCAATATTGGACCAATTTAAAAGATATTCCATAAACTGGAAAAATAAGTATATACTATGTCCCTTTGTTTTCGTTACTGTAGAAATTTGACAACTATAAATGAAAAAAGGGAAAACATAGTCGCACAGTTTATATCTTTCTTTTTTAGTTTATGAAATTAATATCTTTCATATTGTTCAAATAATGGGGGAGGAATTAAGCGAGAGCCAAACCTCGAATTATATATATTATTATGTCAAATTCAGTCGGATGTTTGCGACCGCATTTCCTCATAAGTTACGTGAGGAAATGGCGTCGTATCAAAAAACCTAAGTAAAATAACATAAGATAACACCACGCCTGTATTCACTATTCCCGGAAGGATTAAGCAAAGGTGTATCTATCTATAATAGGTACACCCGCATTTCGCCAGTAGGTAAACTAAAATAAATAATATTAATATTTTAGTACTTTAAATATATATCCTTTGTATTCAATATCGTAAATGTCTATTGTCTTGTCCGCACTTTTGTCTTTTACACTACCCTTATCACTCGACTACTTTACTGCTTTTTTAGGGTTCCGTACCCAAAGGGTAAAAACGGGACCCTATTACTGAGACTTCGCTGTCCGTCTGTCTGTCTGTCTGTCTATCTGTCTGTCTGTCTGTCTGTCACCAGGCTGTATCTAATGAACCGTGATAGTTAGACAGTTGAAATTTTCACAGATGATGTATTCCTGTTGCCGCTATAACAACAAATACTAAAAACAGTATAAAATCAATATTTAAGGGGGGCTCCCATACAAAAAACGTGATATTTTTGCCGTTTTTTGCTCGATATTAATAACGGCAAAAGGTAGACGCTTGAAATATTCACAGAATATTTAGTTGTATATTCTCTTCAAAAAATAATTATTATTAAATTAAAATAAAATAAATTAAGGGGGGCTCCCCATACAACAAACGTGATTTTTTTTGCAGTGTTTTGCGATAATGGTACGGAACCCTTCGTGTGCGAGTCCGACTCGCACTTGGCCGGTTTTTTGATACGCCGAAAGTGCCAAAGCAATGTATTTCTTAAGAATTTTACAAACAATACTATAGCCGGGGAGTTTAATTTCGCATGTAGGCTTTTGGTTATAATAGTAATACTCTTTCTTCTTTTCTTTCTTTTTTTAAAAAACGATGCCCCACACTAGGAATTTCTTCCTGTATCGTGGGTGCGTTTACAAACATATAAACTCACATACACCACACCCAGAGCCGAAACACTAAAAATAATACTACTACTATTACTGTTACTATCCCACTGTAGGGAAAGGCGTCTGCTCATACAGTGGAGCATTAATCACCACGGCTTGCACACATAATTAGATACTAAACTTTAATCTGGATTCTGAATTACTCCATTCTGCTGATACAAGTCGTCGTCATCAGGTAGGTATTACCTGCACTCCAAGCACACTAAACAAATAAATAAATGATTATGAAATATGTTAATAAGTACAATGTTTAACAGTGCAAAAAGTATATATTATGATACTTTTAGTACTGTTGAAGATGATTTAAGGTATTGAAACTGTGAGTCTGTGATTGATTAGATACTTTAAGTCTTTAAAAGTCTGGATGAAGCAAGCGACTTGTAAAAAGTTAGGTTATTGCCGCTATCGGAAATCAATTCCGGTTTTGAAAACCATCCGGTTACTCCGATATTACCATGCCCAAGATGACACGGGCAGCTCTTGAACGTAGTTTAGATTAATTTGATGATTGCGTTTAGCTTCATTGCAGAATTCAACCAAAAAGCGCTTCCCTATGCTTCCTTATTTGAAATTATTTTATTTAAAAATGAACCATCTGGCGCTTATTTCCTCGTGAAAGTACGTCATATGGATTGCTACATACCTTGCGATAATGTACTTATCTATTATCTAAGACTATGCGCCAGCAACACCTAGCTGTCTACTTGTGTTTGCGATGCACTTTCAAGATCTTTCGTGTGTGTGACACAAATAGATGCAGCGGACTGTTTGACGTCAAATGTTTAGTTAGGACAAGAGTTCAAAACCCGCAACAACTCATTAAAATATTTTCTTTGAATCATAAAGTTTACTTAAACAAAAGAAGCTCGGGTCATGTAGGTTAGTTTGGGTAGGGGTACTGCACTGCCTATTTAGTCTATGGAATTTTTTTTTTTTCAGGTCCAAGGTTTGTCGTATCTTAGGACCAAAATACACGAAATATTTTAGTTTGCAATTACAAGGTACTTAGATCATATTAAGACCTATCCAGTTTATTAATAACAAAAGCACTATTCGCTTTGGATTACGTAAATCTAGCATTTTTAGGCAATTATTTATTTATCATGAATATTCCAAAGTATAATTACCTTTATGTAGGTACCTGTATGTACGTAAGCAAATAGGGACAATCAGTTCAACACTTAGCATACAATAAGTAAAGTATATTCTACAGACCTTTCACCTTATTTACTGAAAGAAAGTAGGTACCGATGTATATTCAGTGGTTTGTAACCATGTTGTTGGAAATACTTAATTAAAATAAATATAGCACTGTTGTCAAGATTTGTCTGAGCTTAAATAATAATAAAATCTATTGCAGTAAGCTGTATAGAAAAAATAGTAATCAGTCGGTTTTAGAATGAACAAGCACTAATATATAGATGAGCATCTCTCTAGCCAACTTTTAAAATACCCGCGCAAGCACCAAACTATCAATCCAATGAAAAAAAGACAGGGGCTCAAACCAGCCAATCACCGGCCCTGTATGTGGTGTGACTTCGGTGGGACGCGCCCTGCCGACCTGAGTATACTCAAGCAAATATTGTTTTCATGAGAGAAACATGGTCCTAACTGTACGCCAAAAAAACAAAACTATTTATTTCATTAGTAGTGTTTAATAACATCGATTAAATTCATTATCATTAGTTAGCAGCGTTGCCAATCTGTGGGGAATTCCCCAAAATGCGGGGATTTTCAGTCCGATTGGGTAATTTGTGGGGAGAGCCATTATGTGGGGAAAATGCGGGGAATTTAGCCATTTGGACTAGAACTGAACTTAGATATAATAAAAGTAGCACTAGAAGTATTTATATGTATATTTAATTTAAGCTAAACCCAACTTATCCGGCAGGAAGGTTTAGAGTTTATTTTATGGCAAAATTCATGACCACCAAAAGCTAAAAAAAAAAGCCTTTTGCTCGTTCTACCTTTCTCAAACGCATCTGTCGAAAGAACATTTAGCGTATTAAAGAATTTGAAAACAGAGCATCGTAATCGCTTACACACTGACACTGTAGTAGCGCTTATGGCCTCTAGAGAAGGTAAATAAGGAAAGGAAGGGAAATTTGATCCTTCAAATAATTTGATAAACACACAAAGTAGGTTACTTTTTTTTCCCATTTTTTTTTTTTTTGGTTACGCTCTTTCTTGACCAGTACTGATTTGAAGATTTTTGTAATAAATATGTTTGATTATATCAACATTACATTTATTAAAATCAAAAAAAAAATGTGGGGAATATGTGGGGAATATTGATTTTACATTCCCCAAATTTGGGGATTTTCAGTCAGGTTTTTGGGGAATCCAGACCATGGACGTTGGCAACACTGTTAGTTAGTTATTCCTTAATACCTACACTGATAAAATTCAAAGTTCGCTTGCCCCGCATCGTACGATCATGCCATATAAATATGAGCGCGCTCCCCACCTCTAGCCAAAACGTCAAACCTCTCCGTAGCGTGCGGGTGCTTGTCGGAGACCGTCAGTTCTCAGTTTAATTCAGTTCGCGTTGTTTCGCAAGCCGCGTAAACGTCAATTTTAAAGTGACATCACAATAAATTGGGGCGTGTGTGTTCAGTGATATTTAAATATTGTTAAATAACACGAGAAAATGTCTTTCAACACTGATATCTCGAGCAAATTGGAGAATAGCAGGTACGGCAAAGTGTTAATTTACAATTTTACCGTGGCCGATGGGCACGGCTTGGATACTGCACCCTTGCATGTGGCCCTGTGCCCTGTGTCTTATGCGTGTGATGCATTCTGGAATTTGGGTGACGCTAACGTTTCAAAACGATGCGTGGCAACATAAAACATCGTATAAGAAAAGATTTTTTGATATGACTGCGCTCTTGGCCACCTTTCACATTGCTGACGAGTCATTTCTCAACAAACTCCAGAATGCGCCAGTCTGGTGTTGTGTGGTATTTCCGAGAGCAGTTGGACACTAACACTTTCATCGATGAGGTTATCCTGTGTTCTGGGCGTGCGCGGTGTAGGAGTGTGACTCAGAAAATATTGAAGTGACTTCATTGATAATAATCATTTTATTTAACTGTTAACATCAAGGCTCTGTTACAAGTAGTTGTACATCTGATGATTATGTTATCATCGAATTTGTAACCTTATTTGTATGTTAGTTATTCAAGGTTCAGGTCGAGCCAAATTCTTTAGCCTCATGTTTTATTCAGTCAGTACTTACCTGTTATGTCACCAAAGTATGTTACCATAGGCATAGAGCCACACTGCTTTGATTTCAATGAAAAAGGCAAAGGTCAGAAGTCAAATAGCTTCAGAGCTATGGCATACATAGGATTTTACAAGCATTTATTAAAATAAATGGTCTTGAATACTTATTATACTAATAACCTTGTATATTCAGATTTATTCACTTTTAAACTACAAACAGTTTAAAAGGCCCAGTATGATCACAGCTTAACCTCCATTTTGGAAATACCCTGTCAGCACTCCAAGCATGTAGTTTCCTCTTTGGACTATAAACCAACTGTATCCTGTTTTATTAGCTAGTTATTATACATGGAATTTCATCTTACATTTAAAACAATCAGAATCAAATACTTTATCTGTAGTTTATTTAAAATGATCAAGTATGCAAAACTGGGTGATAAAACTTCATGTAGGTAGCTGTTAACACCGGTTTGAGTGACCAGTTTTCTGAATGTGTGAAAAATGTGAATCATATACATACAAGTGAATGTTGGTGATGTAATATATGTAAACAGTTGTTATTGACTTGTCTACTGTATACTACATTCCCATTCATAGAAGCTAATTGAAAGAAGCCATTTTGGTGATCCTCTTGAAGCGCTGTTAAGTAATTGTGACTGTTGAATGTCTTCTCCCACTTTACTCTTATTGTTGTCTGTGACTTTCACTTGATAGCAATTCACAATACATATTATGATAAATTTGTGCTGAAATTAGCCATATTGATCAAAATGGAAGTCAGTTTTTATATATTTTTAAGTGGTAGTAGGTACCAGTGGTAGTTTTCAAATTATATGCCCATTAAAATTAGCAATAGGTGGGTAATTGCTAAACAAGTTGCCTGTTACTAATTTAAAACTAAAGAAAATCTTAAGTTGCTATTGGAATCTTCAAAATCTTTGTAACCTAACAAAAAATTTCATAATAATGATTTTGAAAAATACACATGAGTAGGAAATCATAGTACCTACCTAACAATCAATCATAAAGTATAATATATCTAGCTATCTATACTCATACTATGTTACATAAATAGGCACTTCCTGTTATAGACAATTTAATAGCCCAATAAACCAACATGTAAAATCATGGCCCGACTGACTTTTCCCCTGATACTTATTATATTTCAATAACCTACTTGTGATCTTGAACATGTTGCTAATAAAATCTTTGCTATTGTTACAGGAACACCCTGCGCAAAATTGCTCGCAATGACAACACTGAGTTCTCAAAGCAGAGCATACTGAATGACATGGAAAAGTTCGTCAAAATGGTGAACGTCATGGACGAGACGGTGCTAGTGCCCAGCAGGCTGATGAACTTGCCACAGGAGGGAGACGATGACCCTTTCAACATGTTCGCATTGTTGAACGATTTGAAGACTGAGCTGCTCTGGTCGAGTGGGGAGACAGAGGAGAATAGCCTGGAGCGGGGCAGGCGGGTGTCGGATCTGAGTGACACTGAGAGTGATGCGTCGAGTGCGGCGGGAGACTCTGGGATAGAGGGTGAGGACGAGCGGGAATCAGCCGCTCGAGCTGCCGCGGCGTGTCGGCGGCACCTCCGCGGCCTGCGCCGCTCCCTCCGCTCGCTGACGGCCGCCGCCGCGCACCTCACGAGATCTTACCAAGAAGAAGTCGGCGCACCGGTTTAGGGCACTTACTACTATAATATTCCTGTGATTGATTGAAGCCTGTCCTGCACGTGCTGTACATATAGAGTAAGCGGGCCGAACTGTACATATAGGTTTATGGGCTCGGCGTGTAAGGGATTCTCAGTAAGTTAAAGGTTATTTAATAAATTAAATTTTTAATTATTTCTTAGTTTCTTTTTCATGTAACCTTTGAATTGCCTCACATGATGAACAATAGACACAATCACTCGCACACACACACACCAAATCAGCAAGTTAAATATGAAGCACACAGAATATTAATAGATTGTAATTCATATTTGTATCTAAATGTCTTAATCTTTATATTGTGGTTAAACTATTTCAAAAGACTGGGCATTAACTAGTCGAGGTCGTGCAAGGCCATCTTTAACTGTCCAGAGACTAAAATAACTAAAGGATGTCAAACTGGAAAGGCCATAACTATTGAAAGTGAGGGCTCATCAAAAAATTACTTGAACCTGGCCTCGTATCGATAAAAGTTTAACAACTCATAAAACCTGGGGTGATCATAAATATCCATATCGTGCAGACTTACGATGGAGGAATGCTGGGTCGTAAATATTTGCGTGTATAGAACTATAGCATAACTTTTAGGGCAAATGCGCCCTTGAACTGAATAAAATGGCTTGCTCTGCTAGAAATCGATTTGGAGTTGGCTCTGCAGTGTCTCGACTTAGCACGGTACAACATGAAGCCGGGGGATCAACCCACATTCTTACTCGACATAGCAGGTAGCTATTCTTTATTACGTATGTAACTATGTCCGTGAGGATTTCATAATCTACCGACATTCCTTGTCTATAAAGCTGTTTTATACAAGAGATTTATCATTATGATGAGCCCTGAGCCCCTGACAGTCTATCAAACTAAACGATTAGCAATTTTCTAGGCAGTTCGCCATAAAATCTTTAATATCTGACGGATTTCTCTGGATTTTGTATTGTTTAGTTGAATTAGTATCAAACAGCCTAAGAGATAACAAATGGATTGTGTGAACTGGATGAAATCAGATTCAATAAGCAAAGAGTCAAGGTTTGTTATGACTAAAGTACAAGGCCTTCATATAAAGCAGGCGCAAAACATAAGTTGTGTTTAACAAAACACTAGGTAATAGGTAATTTACAATGCAGTGTTATGAAAAAAACTGGAGCCCTTTCCTTCCTTCCTTTATTAAAACAATCTTATGTAAAGAAAGTGACCTTCGTACAATATTGATTTACTCCTTGTGCTGGGAAGAAAATAACTATTTGTATATGATTTGTCTATGCTATGCTATGAGAGAAAGTTGTATTGTCATAGCACGGCTATGTGGAACCATGACAACATGCTAACAATTTGGAGTGTCAAAGATACATATTATACATACCTAACAATTTATATTTTACTGCCGATGGCAATCCGAAACTGTACAGATAGTAACAGCCTCTAGAATTAATCTACCCTTGAAACATTGTCTGTTGGCCGTTTGACATGGTCATCACGTAAATATGTTCCAATTAGAAGCCGGCAATAAATTCCTCGATTTCTTTTAAATGGTTTGAGCCAGGATATTGCAAATTGTTCGTAGTATTCGGACGGCAATGAGTAGGTATGCCGTGCGTCCAAACTATGAATTACGAAAAGAAAACAATAATATAAAACTTGAAATGAGATTATATAACGTTCGCGATGCGAAGCCTACTAAAGCGATCAATACAGAATTTTCACCCCAATTCTGAAAAGGGGAGAGAATCACAAGATTCGTGTCCTGAATTTTATTAGTACGATACATCACAGAGCTGTTACAAAAGTTTCAAGAACTGCAGCTATCTTTGTAAGATAAAGGCTACTGATAAGCCGTCTGTATCGTGCTCAATCGTAACTCGTCACACATTTTGCATCAATTATGAAGGTGAAGCAACCTAATTATCTGACACAATATTACAAGTTACATAATAAATACAAAGAGGATTTGGAACAAAAGATTTTTAATGTGAAGACAAATAATGGAAATGACTAAAAACTAAATGTTCAAAGAAGTCTAAAATAGAGCATTTAACACCGTCTTACTCAGAAACATTAAATCTCAGGAATAAGTGACTTACTCACAAAGACGTCTGGTGAAAGCCAAAATCATTAGCAAACAATATCATGTTCTCATTTATATCTCATCTAGGCACAATGAGGATTACACGCTATACAATTTTAACAGACGTCCTAACATTCCTTCTCTTATCTCAGGTCAATCCCATAAAACTCAGCCCGGCGAGCACGGCCTACTGTGACATGGCCTAAGTCACACTTTTTATCACAGTTTGGGCGATAAAGCCATTTTGTCTTAAATGCTAGCACGGCGGCGTGAGATATTTTCTTGACTTGTGGCATAACTTCTTGACATTTATTTGTTTTCTTTTTCGGAAATTTGCCAATTTTATGGCAGTTTCGGTTTAACCTTGGCCATAAAAACCATTTAGGTTCAGAGAAGCATAGTCCTACGACGCACTATTTTCGAATTATGTGCCTCCGAATTTTATTTTATTTTACATAAAACACTCTATATCTCGAAAACGGTATGTCCTAGGCAAAAAATAACCAAAATTTAGCCCTCCTTTGATACCCTCATGCTAGCAGCATCCCAACATGAATTTAAGAAAAAAAAATTTTTTTTTTTTTACTTTGCTTGGTTTTCGACTTGAACTACAAATTCTTAACAGAAAATATTTTGGGTCATGACAAGTTATGATAAAATATGTCATGTCTTACAATTTGTCTTAAATACTAGCACGGGACAACCATACGACATAGTTTCAAGACGCGACATGCCTTTCTTGTAGCTGACTTCATAGTACGACATAATCTGAATAGACGACCAAATAAAATGATACTTATAAAAGTGTGCCGTTCATACAGATAAAATACTTTTTAATTTTGTTGGGAACAAATTAATATTTGACCCACGACCATAGACTTATGCACACTTTATTTTTCTTTGTTTGTTTGATAACATATTAAGTGTTTGTTAGAAAGATATAATTATTTTGAAAATATTAATAATTACTTAAAAAATATAATAGCTTGGACCCAGTTCCCGATACCGGTGAGCCCCTATTTTTTTTATTTTAGTTGTTTTTTGGGGGGTTTATTTAAAAAATAATTTAAAATGTAGAAAGTAAGAAGAATATGGAATATAAGAAAATAATTATAAAAAAGTAATAATCAAAATAAAAATAATAATTAAAAATAGAAATAACAATTATAAAAAAGTAATAAAATAGAATTAATTAATAATCCTGTAACATTTCAATTAATTAATATTTTTTGGAGGTTTTATTTAAGAAATAATTTAAAATGTAGAAAGTAAGAAGAATATGGAATATAAGAAAATAATTATAAAAAAGTAATAATCAAAATAATAATTAAAAATAGGAATAACAATAAAAAAATAACAATTATAAAAAAGTAATAAAATAGAATTAATTAATAATCCTGTAAAATTTCAATTAATTAATAAGCATTGATCACCACACACACAAAATAAATTTATTGCCATTTGGTGCAGGAAAATATTTTATTTTTCAACTATAAAATTTTATCACCACCTCCGAACGAAAGTGATACATTTTTCTTAATCATCTGTCTAAATGTGAAATTTGTGACAAATTGGGTGCGCCCGTATTAGCAAAGTAAGACCCGATGAGTCCCAAATAAACGTCAGGAAATTTTCTCACGCCGCCGGTACTAATAATTAAGACAAAATGGCTTTATCGTCCAAACTGCGATGAAATGTGTGACTCAAGCCATGTCACAGTAGGCCGTGGTCGCCGGGAAGCAACAAGAAAGGCATGTCGCGCCTTTAAAATAAGTCACATGTTTGACCCGGCTAGCATTTAAGACAAATTGTAAGACATGACATAATTTATCATGTCTTGTCACAAATGTCTTGGGTACGCCCATGCTCGCTCCGCAGGTAGTGAGCCCGTCGTGGCAAGGTCAAATGTGGAAAACATTCCTTCCGTAGGATGACAAAATGAATTGTCTGTTATTTCTCTTTCAAAAGTCAGTATCAAAATCAAATGCATTCTAAAATTGATTAGTGTGAAACCGATTTCAAAAGATAACACAAATATAAGAACAATTTACTGTAAGGAAAGGTCAAAGTCCCAGTGATTTGTTTGGTTTGAGCTGAAGAGGCTCGTCTTGTTGACATAGCAATGATGCAAAACCGCTGATGTAAACTGCCTTCTGCTGAATTGACATTTACGTCAACAGGGCAGGGTGAAGAGAATGTAAACAAAGGTAGCGTTTCTTGGATTCGAACCGTACCTACAGTTATTTAAGTAATACATCTAGTAGATAATAACAATTTATACATGATATACATAGCAATCAAATCAGCCAAAGTCAAATTCTTTATCTCAATTAGTTACGCCATTAAAGCCCGTGCGTGCTACACGGTTTAAAACGGCGGTTTCCAACAGAAGTTTAAAAACGTGTAGCACAGGTCATACATATATACATAAATTTGGTTTATAACCACTGTTTACACGGTTTTAAACCTGTTTGAAACCGCCGTTTTAAACCGTGTACCATGGGCTTAAGCGTCACTAAGCTTTTTAACGACAAAGATTTAAATAATAACAAAAACAATGATTATACCTTCCATTCGCAAAGATAGATTGATATGAAGAAGAACGGGCGATAAACACCTCAATCAAGAAATATCAACTTTTACTGCTATACGAACCAAACAAAACAACAATCTTTATTTTTTGTGGCCACCCCACAGAGACCGTGCATTTCTCGGGTATATAATTTAAAGGAGTTTAATACTTAAGACTCGCAGCCAAAATAAGCTAAGCGATAGATTTTTCAAAATTGGATAAGTAATTCCAGAGATTCATAATCATCACCATCATTTCAGCCGAAAGACTTCCACTGCTGGACATAAGCCGCCCAAGTGTCGCCACATTCACCGGTCCCGTGCGTCTCGCATCCAGCGGCTCTCCGCAATTCCAGAGATTAATATTATACAAACATAATTATAACCAAACACACTATTTTACCTCTTAAACCTTTCGTGTGTTTGAGACGTGGAACCACGCGAGACAATTTCTATTATTTTGCTAATTGGGTACTGCACACGAAAGATAACGTAAGGGTACCTACGTAGTACCCTTTTTATCTACTAGAATATAACAACTATCCACATATACAATCTCAACTGCTGCTGTACACCGAACAAACGATTTATAACAAATCTAATAGACTAGTAACAGCTTCTTGGCCTTGTGAATTTGTGATCTTATTAGAGATTGCATTATTATAATTTTGGCCAGCTGTTAGCAAATTTCATCTCATTTGCATTCGATATGGCGGTAAGAACTGGTACATTGCACTGGGTCAACCATAGATATAAGAAAGAAGGGGTCAACTAACACTCGAGCGTGTTTTAACTTTATTAATTTTGATCTTAATCTAAGCAAACAATAAGCAGTTTGACTTTGCAGTACGATACAGTAAAAAATTAATTCAGACCATAAAACCCGTAAAAATTACAACATAATGACATAAACAATGTAGATATAGTGGAACGCTATACTGCCTACTTGCATTGAACCAGACTAAATAAAAACAAAAACTTAGCATTATTTTTCACTATATAAATAAGAGGTTGGAAACTCCGAAGGTTAGTCAGAAACCTGTAGGCATCGTCAGTGCATTTCACATGTCAAAACTACATAATTTAATATTATTTTTAACCCACAAATGCTCGCGCAATTTAATTGAAACGATGCAGGCAACTTTTCCAAGGACAACTTTATTACTTTTCAGTTGAAATTAAAAATTAATGTCGTATTTTAAAATAGTTATTGTTATGTATTGTAATAACGAAATACAAAATGACAAGATAAATATTGCACGGAAATTGTTAAGGTAAACCGCGGTTAATCGGTCAATGTCGTATTAATTGAAACATTTGACGTAAAACGTACTTTCCTACTTACGAAAACATAGTATTTATAGTACTTAGTGATGGTAGTATATCAAAATACGGACGGATTTAACGCAGGTAGGTAACCAAATTCTGAATGTCACGAATCGCGAGGACGTTTCTTTGAAATCGGCTATTCTTTATTCTATGGCTGTATATTTATGAAATAGGTGGGCGTCTGACGGGCTACAATGTCAAGTGTACGAGGAAAACTTGGAGTAGCCAGCCCAATGTTAAATAGTAAACACAATCAAATCGTTAGGAAATACGTTGGGCTTATGAACGTTGTAGTAAAAGAATAGTTGGCTAGTCTAATAGGTACGCAAGTCTACAAAATTAGCAGCAATTTGCGATTCAAGCAAAGTTTCCGTATGTCGGCCTTCGCCAGCTGAGGTTTACGCAACAGCGGTGTGCGTTGCATGCGATACGAGTCCTCGACTCCTTGTATCGACTGTCGAGCCGGTTCAAGATAGAATGTAATAAGCAAAACAGGTTAGAGAGAAAAAACAGTATAAGTTGTGGTTATCATCAAAGTCTGAAACATTCTTGCAAAAAGAAATGCAACTAGGTATTCCTTTCGTTTTCGGTCTCCCTCCGTCCGTCTCATCCGCAGTGCATGCTGTTGCCTTGGACTGGAAAAATCTGGTTAAACTCGTTTTAGCCATTAGTAAAAAGTTGTAGAAGCATTTAACAACCAACTTGGATGTAGAACGAAACCTTGTTACGGAGTAATAAGTCTCGGACGCTCGTTAAAACGAAATCAAATTAAACTATATCGTATGATCGTACCACTTACTCAGTTTATCTCATCGTCAAACTGTTCTTGATAATAATTAACTGATAAAATTGTTTTGGTTAACAGAACAGGTAAAGATTAAATTATATATGTAGTTTAAAAGTATGTACCTAAGCATGTTGAACTTTGTGATTATTGACTCGAAAATTCGTAAGATGTTTGCAGATTGTTCAAAGTCAAATAGCCAGTAGAATATTTGCGGCATCGACGCTGCTTTAAAAGCGTAGAGTGTATTATGTAGATTATTTTTTTCTGGCATATAGCAGGCTTCGGCGGCATTGTGACGTAAGCTGACGTCAGGGCGTTGGGCTTCGCGGCTTCGCGAATATTCTAGAGCGCTACGTCAGTCGACGGTCAGCCGGGCTTGACATGCGCAGTGGTCGTCACAACTAGTGCGCAACTCGCGGCTGATCGCAGGCCTCGCAAGCACGCACCGGCCGGCACCGCGGCGCTGGGGGGTTAGGTTAACCCGCTAACCTTTGTCACGATAAACTGGAGCAATGTACGGAGACTGTCTAGGCTCACGCCGCCGGTCATAGCAATTATGGGATGGAACTGGGCGGACTTTTATGTGACTTTGTTGCAGTGTGATTTCTCACTTGAAAATATTATCGTAGCTTTTCTGCGTACGGAACTGAAAATCATAGATAGGTAAATAAGTCATGTCTCCTTGTCATGTCATCGAACAATTTCATTGAGGGCCGTATCATCTATACGCTTACCTGTCGATAAGTTGTGTGTCTACCGTCATAGAACTTGTCGGTCGTCGGCCTGTCATCGACTTTACAATGTTCGTAGCTTCGTAGTCCTGCACTTTCCTCGGTCTTTACACCCGATCTTTAAATAGTTTGTGGCTGCAAGAGGTACTTAACCGGGTACTTAATGTTTAAGCCACAACGTTTTGGTAACACGTTATTTGACTAATTTATTTTGTAACTTCGAATTTTGTTTATTTTCCTCGTTTCAACTGTCATAAGGAAAATTTTCTTTAATTTTAGGTCCTAAATGGCAATGCAAATCGTGATTTTTGTATTTAGCACTCCACAGGGATTTTATTAATCCACAGAACCATCGATGATGTGGTGCATAAAAAAGGCATTAACTAAAGCCTGCTAACGTCATTGCTGGCTAATCTTTTTACCGCACCAAGAGCTAAGCTCGTATCTATCTTAATCGAACAACCTAGAAAAAAGGACGTAATTTCACTGTAGCTATAAAAGCAAGTACACTGGAATTTGCCCATTAATGCCAGCAACAGCCTATCCAGTCCATCCAATGTTGGTAATGTAGGCTGCTGTTGCATTAGCAGCACCCAATGGAAATCCCACTAAGCTGGTTCTTATCTAGAAAATAACAACACATACCAACAATATCATAAAATACATAATTTTATTAGCAAGCCAGCATAGTTACAGTTCTCGCTGTACTTCGTTAGCCACTTAGTTATTTTCCTACCGTGTATCATACAAGATTATTATCTTCAAGCGCTGAACACTTAAAGCAGGTTGCAGTATCATGAACTACCCACTTGTTAGGTTATTCAAAGAAAACTAGATGAATTCTTGTCTACTGCTAACTGTTATAAAATTTTTTGAGTGTTTAAAATCAGAAATTGTATACTTACTACTGTTACTGAAACACAATCTTTCTATGAGAGGAATCGATGATAACCAAAGCACCTGCTAAGGTGTGATGAATGGGTGGTTCGCCCGATTTTATAGCCTTATATTATTTGGAATCGGTCTGGCAGGAGGAGTATTTAGGGAGACTTTATATTATAGACATATTCTTCAAACAATGTTGTTTTTAAATTCTTATTCTTTTCGAGTTGATGGAAAACTCTTAATATATTTTGGCCCAGTAGATGCTTATGGTCTTCGATATGCAAGTGTAATGGCACTTGGGACACTACAGCATGTGTGCTATATTCTGTAACGGGAACCGCACTTACACTGTGCGTCAGTCGGGTCTATAAAACCTCATTGTGCCAAATTGTGTTTGCAGTGGCCTACTTGGGTACGCAAACGATTGAGAGGTTTCCATATAGGCCACTGCAGTTCAGTTTAAAAATTAAAACGAATGAAATCATTATCCTCCTGCCCTTATACCAAATTATTTAGGATTGGCGCCTCATGTTTCTTCCTCCATCCAAAAGAATTTTTCACATAGGCCGTATGTTTGTTCTGACACTTGACAAAAAAAAAGTATTAAAAGTTATTTAAATTAGTTGCCACATTTAATTAAAGCATTGTGCATTAGAACACTATGCAATAATTACTAATCTACGTGCCTACGTATACCTAGATCGTAATTCTAATAATATCTCACTAGTGATAATTTTGTTTACTAACCTCGTGTTTTGGCTAAAAATAGTTAATTAATTGCGTGAATATTCTTGGCGCTCATTAGGTAATTTATCGATTTATTAATAGGTATCTGCAGATAGTAATAATTACTTACTCATTTCCATGTTCGAAATTGGTAATTAAGAATTACCTGACGATAACCGGGTAATTCTAATCACAGACTGGTGGCAGGTGTTTGTGATTTAAAAAACCGGCCAAGTGCGAGTCGGACTCGCGCACGAAGGGTTCCGTACCATTATCGCAAAAACTGCAAAAAGAACACGTTTGTTGTATGGGAGCCCTACTTAAATATTTATTTTATTCTGTTTTTAGTATTAATTGTTATAGCGGCAACAGAAATACATCATCTGTGAAAATTTCAACAGTCTAGCTATCATGGTTCATGAGATACAGCCTGGTGACAGACAGACAGACAGACAGACGGACCGCGAAGTCTCAGTAATAGGGTCCCGTTTTTACCCTTTAGGTACGGAACCCTAAAAATTTGTCAAACCCTCACTAAGTCCAGGATTATTATCAAAGTCAAAATATTCTTTGAATTCGGAAAGCCAATAGTGGTTCAATTAAATTCTATGTATGACCGGGCTTAATAGTAATTCATTCGTAAAGTTCAAAACAACTTGTGTACAGTATAGTGTTAAAAGCTTAGTGCAAAGAAATCTGAATAAATAGGAACTCTAAGTGCAGAGTCAACTTATACTTATGCATATCAGTGAGCCCACCCGTAAGCAGCTTAGCTAGATCTCAGTAACCAGCTCATCAACTTCTTTACTGCAATAACTGTAGATTCAAGAACAAGAAGGATGTAAATGCACTATTTGCCCAAGTCTAGTTATCATTACCACAGTTTAAAAATTAGAATTTCGGTTGTTTCGGTCTAGCACTCGCCTTTATTTGCTGCCTCAAAATATTCTCAGCTTAACTGTGTTACCTAGATTTCAAGGATAAACTTCTGTTCTTATGTCACTAATCCATCATTGATGACACCGATTTATCGCGTTTAAATTAAGATGGGAAAAAATAAGACTAACTTTTCCTCCGTGACATTTGTAGCAACACGTAAATGACCACGGGTACCTGTATGGATGTGAAATCATTTTCATTTTTTATTGTTCCCGCCTTGCCGATCTTTGCACGCCTCCTAAGTTCGATTAAAATTCGAAATTAGAACATGGCTGTAAAGAAACCGCTAGCCAGCTGATTATCGCGCCATCTAATCTGTCATCTGTCAGTCACGGAACGTCACACGTCAGTGATCTTGACCGCAGGTTTATGCAGAATAGTCTATGCAATGCTCGGGAAAACCTTGTACCTTACCTAATCTAATCTAATAAGTTTATATTACGTAGTCTATATTACTCATCTCATCTTAGTATGCGATTTATAAGAAGCCATTAACCATTATACTTACGTATTTTTTTTTACTGTTCTTCTCGGTTACTTTGTGATTATTGTTGTTGTTTTGTATCTGTATCGAATAAATGTTTTCTATTTTATTCTATTCTTCTGTTCCATTGATATTTAATATAATTTTAAATGAATAAATAAACAGTTCCAAAATGCATAATTTACGCGCTATAATTTTAAAACAGACAAGACCATTTACTTACTTAACTTGATTCTTGTACATCAAACATACACCTCAACTTTGTAAGTAGGTACTTTAATTAATAGGTAATATTCTTACGTCTGCAATTATTTTGCGCGTTTTCTTTGTTTGACGACGAGTTAATTAAATTCAGGTTTTTGTTGTTTTGAACAAGTTTCCTTATTGGTTTAAGAAGAAAAAAATCATCTGCCTAATGACTTTCATCTCGCGAAAAGCAAACAAAGTCAAGCACGCGTAAAAGATTTACACAGTTAGCATTTAATGGGTTAAACGTCAAATCTATGGTTTCTTTCTATCTTATTTGTTTTTTTTTTTAATTTCCAATGCAGCTTTTTCAACGTGCATTGGGTCCGCGTGGTGGATTACACGTCACACAAGGCTGATTATTCAGGACGGATACCTATGCCTATTATTTACTAGGCTTTATTAAATCAAAATAAAGTATCTTTGTTCGTAACAGTAATATTAATCTCATTCAATAGAAACACGTTATTGCATCACTTTAGTAGTCCGCCGCTCGAGTCCGAGGAGATTGTTCAACAAAATGTAAGCGATTGAGCAAATAATGATGCAAATCTTTTCAGATGTAAGTAATAACCAGACAGGTTCTATGTTATAGCAGCTTGGAGTTGTTAACCTGAACATGCGTAAACTTGATTTCTTAGAGGTCTTTATCGGACCATAGACTGGATTCACGATACCCATAATTAGAAAAACGGTAACTGGCCATAAAACGAGAACAGTCCTACTGCAGGGATTAAAAGTTTATTCACATTCAAATTAGGAACAAGTATTGAGGGTCCTGCAGACTTGTGATAACGAGTTTTCATAGATAAATTTAGGCTTCTATTTTTCCATTGTGACCAAAGGCAAAATAGAAACAGAATTATCGCAACAACGAAACCAAAATTAATGTTTAGGGTTAGCTAGAAGGTACGAAGGAAGCTACACGCTGGGATAATCTAATAGCCCCATGTATTAATTTGTTTTTTAGTTTATGGTTATATTATCATCCCATTCCCAGGTCAGGTGAAACTCAAAAACCAATTCAGATATGCCAGATAGAAAAATAATGGGTCTACTCCAAAATAAGCCTTCAAAACGGATCCAAATGTTGAGAACGAAAAAAATGGCGAGCACAAATTCCTTAACAAGTTAACAACACGCCTCCGGCTGTAAATCTTTACGGAGGCTATCAAAATTCTTGATAACAGGTCTGACCACAGCTACTAAAATTATTTACGGTTTTAGATATCGATTAATGGTAATTTAGCTGCAATCAAAATCCTATGACCATAGTGTCGTATTCATCATCATTTCAGCCAAAAGACGTCCACTGCTGGACACAGGCCTGCCCCAAGCGCCGCCACACTAATGGGTCCTGTGCGTCTGCGTCTCGGACACCCGCAGTCTTGACCAGGTCGTCGCCCAGGGAGGCCTTCCAACGTAGCCTAGCGTATCGTGTCGTATTATTAATAAACTAACTTTGTATAATTAATAAACTAGTCTTTTCCCGTGGCCTATTCCTCAAGAGTTGCGCATTTTATGCCATTTAGCGATAGGTTAGCTTCTTGCCAGTATATTTTTTCTCGAAATATGATTGGTCTAAGTCTTTCAATCAAGTAAATGACATCTGTGAAGTTTGCTTTTTGCTGTGCAGTTCCACCCCAAACCTCCCGCCAGCTGTCACATGAATTTGCTTCTGCGCAGAGACTTGCGGTATGTTCCAAGCCGCCTGTAATCATATTCTTTATTGTACGCTAAACATACATATATACAATATGACAGCTTATGTACAAAGGCCAGCTTATCCCATAATTGGGTCCTCTTACAGCAAACCTCAATGTCATAGATATTGTTTTTTATTTTGTTTGGTGTCTACAGTCTACTTGTACTTCTAGAACGTGGTGACTTACAATGTGCCTTTTAAGAATGCAGAATGCCCAAAGGGCAAGGGATGGCTATGCACGGAGTTTCCTTGCGTAATCGAATCAGAAGTGAAGATTTTCGCAAGATACCGACAAAGCCCTAAGAAAAACTAGCAACAAACAAAGGCTTCAGCTGTGGACGTCATTCGGTTGAAATGATGATGATAAAGTACTTCTAGCGATTGCCCTTCAAAAACATTTACACAAACATACTAACAATTTTCCTCTTTATGTTATATGTTTAGATTACCATAAACTATTAGGTTAATGACCGAGAGCTGTTCAACCGGTTCCAGGTGCCAGGTGTTTAGTGACGTAACGTTAGATTTATTGGGAATTGAAATAACTTTCTTTAGTGAACATCCTCTTTTGATTGATAATGGAGTGATGAACGGTGAATTATGGTGATCTATAGCGGCTTAAAAGGAAATGGGGTCGCAGATATCCTACTGAAGATCCTTAGTAATAAAAAAAGTTAATTCAAAAAATCAAAATACCCAACTGCTTAAAAAGCAAACTAAAAAGACGTAAACAAGAAGAAAATCATGCTGTGCAGTCGGAGGATACATATTCGCGAGCTGGCTGACCAAAACCAGATGCCGCCATTTTTCTATTTTCCAATTTTAATGTAGTTTATGACACTCTCAAGGTTAAGACGAATCGATTGACGTATGAATCATCAAAATCGGCCAACGCGTTAGGTCTCTGGAACGCCACATAGGAACAAACATACATACACACTTACATACATACATAGACTGATAAACACATTACTCTCCTTCGGCGGTCGGGTAAAAAGTTATAATTCGAGGTTTGGCTCTCGCCTATTTTCTCCTCATATATTCAAAATTTAAAAGATATTCCATAAACTGAAAAAGAAAGATATATACTATGGCACTATGTTTTCCTTTTTGACGATACATTATCTTTAGAAGCACGAGAACCTTCAAAAAATGCTCAAAATTGCGCTGTCAACAGAGGCCTATTGTAAAAATTTGACAACTATAAATAAAAAATCATAGGGGCATAGTATATTATATTCCTTTTCCAGCTTATAGAACGTCTTTTAAATTTGTGTAATATTGGATGAGGAAATAGGCAAGAGCCAAACCTAGAATTATAACTTTTAACGAAGGAAATTCAGTCGGAGCTCTCTGCCCACATTTCCCGTTGCAAAAGGCATAAGTACCTGCTAGGTATCTATTCAGATCTTAGATAAAGTACCTATAGATTAAGCCTTAAAATGAGGTTGATTGATAGAGCGAGATGGCTAATTGGCAGCTCCATGTAAATAATAAGGACAAAAGATTATTTTTTGTCTTTGTCACCATGGCCGGTTTCTGTTGTTTGTCAAACTCTAATATAATGGCAGGTTTGACAAACAAGCTTGGTTTTGTTTGATTTTCTGTGATTTCGTGGTATTATGTGTTAATTGAGACAAGGAATTTGGGTTATTTATAGATAATAAGTGTCAATGCGATGGTGGGTTGTAGTGTTCTTGTTCTTGTTCTTGTTGTAACACCGGAACTAACTATTGCTGTCTCATGTGCGGCCACGCCGGGGCTTCATCTATAGGTACTTTATCTAAGATTCAGATATTAACTTGGAAGTAGGTAAGGTTGTCTAGAGAAGTACTCGTTGAAAATTTTGTGTTAAGCATATATATTGATATCTATATAAAAATCTAAACAATGAATATTTACAGCGTAGGTACCTAGCAGTAGATAAATATGTTACAAAAATCATTTGCCTGACGAATCTCTATCAAAATTCGTCAAAATCTGACGCGTTGTAACGATATGGTTGCAAATCTTTTTTTTTTTATTTATCACCAACACAACATTTGAGATGAATGCCCAAGAGAAGCTTGAAAATGCTTTTAAAAACATCAAACATTATTCGCAGCGAAAAACAAGAAGCGAACTGCACAAAGCCCATCATGTAGAGTTAATGTACCTACTATATAAAGTACAAAAATAAATAACGACATTATAAGCTCTTAATTATTTTTAAAGCACTTACACGCGACCATGTCGTGGACGAGGAATACTTACATAATTAGTTATAGTTAGTCAAAATTTCCATTTCAATAAATTAGGGAATCATTAAGATATATTAGCGTATCAATAAATATTCCACAATATTGTGATATCAAACAATTAAAATATAATTTATTCACCAACAAGCCCTGATGCCAATCGAAACAAATGTAGGTAAACACATTGAGATAAACAAACAAGGCATTTGGGAGGCAATCATTTACTAAATAGCGCTATATCTTTGAGGACCAATGTTTGTTACAGACAAAGAAAGTTGTATCTGTATAATATCTACTTATAGCATCACAAATGAAGATCTACAAGCAGATGAGGAATGTTATTTTGGAAATCTAACTCGGTTGGCCGGATACCTGAAAACAAAGACCTGAATAAAGAAAACTTTGATCATTCGCATACTATCCAGCTTTCAGAAAAGTCTTGTAATGCGCTGCTAATAACACGCTTCATTAATCGTGTGATCTTATTATACCTACTGAAAATAATCTTAAAATAAGCGTTTTCACGCTTCGCTCTCGTGGAGTATACGTATACCACAAGGACCGTGCACTTTTCCGGGATAATAGAAGTCGATGAGACTTCGCAATAGTGGAGCTTTCAGTAAAAGAATTATCGCAAACGGACCAACTCTTTAGTGACATTCAACACCAAACACACAACTTTACGATATAAAATAACAATTGTCTAAACTTATATTTTTTATGATATAGGTCTGGACAATATTATCAACACAAAATATATTTCCTATCCTTAGTGATAGAATATCAAATTTATCTATATAAAACAAAGCTATACTCAGAACTGCGTCATCTTATGCGTCCGCTCCGTCAGATGAAGAGCGATCTAAAGCTCTGAACGGTGCAGCTACACACAATGCAACGATGCAAGGAAAATTTCCAAGACTTGTGGTGCATCGAACGCGTTTTTACGACATGCAAGCCGTTTCCACCAGTGCCAGATGGCCAGTGTAACCTGGCCTTTACTGGCAGCGCTGCTTGTGAAGACGAAGACATCAAATTCAAAGCATTTAAATCAGTTTTCGGATTTCACCACCTGTCTAAATATGATGGGCAGTTACAACATTTCTTGTACTGAAGTCTTTATACAACATTATTGCCTATATTTACAATAGTAACACAATAAAACAACATTCTACAGGATACCTTATTTAGTAGTTTTCTTTGATGTGCAATTTATTGGATATACTTTATCACTCGACAGAGCGTTCTAAACATTTGCAAGATCATAAATTTTATGAAAGTCAACTGTAAGCGTTTCTGCATTCACAAAAATCTTAGATATTTTTAGCTGGGAGAAACCAAATTACCCGTAATTTATCTGGTACACACCCATATCTAATTCGGGATCGACTTTCCGAGAAATAGATGTAAACACACACTATACACTTCAAATTCGTTCATTTGCCTGATTATTGTAGATAACACGATGACGTTATTTCACGATAGTCTTTGAAAATAGAACATTGATCATGATGCACAGTTTTCCTTCAGTTATACAGTCATAAGTGTTAAGTGACACCAGCTGAAAAGAATTTCCGCGAAAACTCTTGAATCATTTCAAGAGAAAAGCATATGCATTCCGACATATTTCACTCATCGATGACGAATAATATCTTTTTACCAAAAAAACTTTTTAACAAAATAATAAAACAGACTTCTTAAGCTGCAAAAAACTACAAATCGAAAAATAACTTTTTTTCCGAAAGTCGTTGTCTTTGGTACGTACTGTTTTTAATTTTTTTTGACACCGACTTCGGAAAAAGGTATTTTTCGATTTGTAGTGTTTTGCTTTAGAAGTCGGTTTTAATTTTTTGTTAAGAATTTGTTTCCCTTTTGGTACATAATGGTCAACGCCCACTTTGATACCAGAATAGATTACCCAAATGAATACTCCGAAAAAGCCGTACACAAACTAAAATTACATCATCCACGTAAAGGAAAATGTTAAAAAAATTAAAAAAAAACATAAAATGAAAACTACTGGGCCAAACTATGTTAATTATTTATGGGACCAAATGGCAACTATTCCGCATAAAACTAAAGAAAAATCACGTAAGTCGTATCACAAAATCAAATCAAATCTCAGCGTAATTGGTGTACATACATTAAAAAAAAATACCAATCGAATTGAGAACCTTTTTGGAGTCTGTTCAAAATACGAGCAAACTCAAATACATCATATACAATGTTATACTACGAAATTCCAGTTTATGTGTACAAAATTAACGGAGCAAAGTTTATTTTTAGACGGCTTCCACAGAAATATTTTAGGGCTAGCTATTCTGAACACCATTATATTATTACGAAATGTTAAAATTGTGATTAATGGATGTCAGCAACACATGGGCTGCCATTTGGATTTAAAACGTTAACGATGTAACATCGAAGTTCTTTATGTTTTTTTTTGAGAGTCAGAATTTAGCAACGCATAATTTTTCTCGCAGACAATATTATTACACTGCCCAAATTATTGGAAACCGAGTTAGGAACAGTTAGGAACCTAAATTTGTTAGCAAGTGATCACACAACACTAAATTGGATTCTAAATCGTACAGGGGGGTGACCATAAGCTCTTAGAGAAAGGTTATTATGAGATCGCGTAAGCGACAGATGTATACAAGTCATATACATCTGTCCCTTACACACACTCAAAATAACCTTACTCTAAGAGCTTATGGTCACCCCCCTGGTCTGGATTCTCCCAACATTATAAAGGATCCTTAATATAGCAGCTAAAAGATTTATAATAGCATTCTGTGTAATATAAAGTGTAAAGTGTAAACAGAATTTTATTAAACCGCTAGAAAAATCCACCAGCCCCTAAAAGATATATTTCGTTACTAAATAGGAGGTTGAAACCACCAGTTTTAGTCGAAAATCCACTAAGTTGGTAACACTGACGCGGCACTAGTCGTTCTAAATCGCAGAGTCGCGGTTACACTGTCCTAAATCGTAGATAACTTAGGCAGTAGAGCGGTTGGACCTCCGATTTGACTAAATCGGATCCAATGTGTTCCTTACTACGATTACATCTTCCGATTTCCTAGTTAGGTTTCCTACAAATTGGATAGTGTAATAACTGCTTTATCAGGTATCTTACTAACTTCAGTCTCCCCGAGATTGTGCCATAATAGGCGTTGCACAGCGGTGGTACCGGGGAACTCTTATAATACGTCGCGGAGCTCCATCCATGTGCTGATGGTGATCACCAAGGTCTCACACTCCCTGGTATTTTGCCCGAAGGTCCATGTACCTTTTGAAGGTTGCCGACAGAAAAGTACAGGTTTTGGTACTGGGTACAAGCATGCGATGCATTGAATATATTTTCAGTTAGGGCAGATTAGGTGCATAATCTATTACCATCAGTTATCAGCAGGAGTTTATTGATTTAATCTTAGTAGGTACTTTCAGCACAAATCGAAAAAAAATATTAACATATACACAATTGAATATTCTTAAAAATCAAACCTATATACAAATCCAAAAGGGAGACGGAAAAGAGCTCATTATGCATCAAAAAAATTCGTCTACATCGATGTCAATGGGAAACGTGCCCAGAACGCTGGCAGCATTGCCACGTTGTATGGCATTGCTGATTCTCTGGCCGAAGTAAAGGCCAGCCCTCTGGTCACGTCGTCGTAGTCTACGAGCTTTGTGCTAATTTCTTATCATCAGTTAAAAAGATTTGTGCATTTCTTGCGGTTTTTCATTTTGCAAAATGTTAATGCTAGAAAAAATAACTTAAGTTATTATTTCAATAAAGAAGACATAAATTTAGAGGACATCACATAATTAATGTTATAACTTAAGTTGTCGTAAATACATTTTCATAGAATATTAGACGTAATATTTCTCAAAAGAATGGGCAGTAAAATCACTATAAACTGACGAATGATGATATTTAAACAACACATTGGAGACATTGCAAAAAATATTAAAATATAGTAACTTCAATAACATTAACATACATTTACATACAATTGAAGTTGTAAAGAGCTATAAAAATTTAACCTTGCTTTAAATTCCTAAACCTCGTTATATGAATAGATAAAACACTTCATGTAGGTAACAGAATTTGATTAATTGGTTTCAATAACAATTTTACTGTGTTTTGAAAATGTAGATGTTGTATGTAGCTATTAGAACACGACATTTATTTTTACCCGACTGCGGGAGGGTAATGTTTTTCGAGCGTTGTAATATGTATTATGTATGCCCATTTCTATAGCACGCTCTACAGCCCAAACAGTATGGCGGCTTATTTATTTATTTATTTAACTTACACACACTATCTTACAGGTTGAACCCAATACAATAGAATGGTTAAAATCTTAATCTAAAATTAGGCTTTATAATATAATATAAAATAAAATATAATATTTATAAATATAATTAAATATTATAATAATAATATAAACCTAAACTTCTAACAATATTAAAATCATCTAAACTAATATAAAATAAAAAGTTTTATTATAACTTAACTAAACTTAACATACTTATCTAAATTTTAATTATAACTAACAAAATTCAACAAAACTCTTGCGAATTCACTCCAATTGCACGAAAATATGTCCAGCCTCTCATGTAATTCGTTGAGAACACAGATTGTGCGGGTGAGAGGTGTTTTTGCCAATAGATTGGTTCTAGCAGCATTTATGACGTATGAGGTGTCGTTGGCTTCGTCTCAATTGTGGCAGTGGCATAGACTACATAATTTTTAAATATGGCGCCCCCCAAAAATCAAAAATCCAACTGCTAAAAAATAATGAACTGAAAAGAGAAAAACAAGTATAATTATTAATTTATAGGTTACTATCAAAATATACATTGATGATGGAAAGAACTTAACTTTTTAAGACCATTTTTGAGTTACTAATTATGTACTTACAATGCTGTATGTTTATTAGTTAGAATTGCATTTATGTTAATAGTACACTACGGGTTACAAATTTGTATTCCTTCTTTATCAAATTCATCCAAATGTTGTCTACATAAGTTCGCTTTTAGCGATAATACCGTTCATTGTCGCAGTCGCTCATCTTTCATTCTTGTGCATATTCCTAATAGCTTTAAAAAAATATATATTGTTCAATTTGTACAATTTTATGGAATAAATAACCTTATTATCGCTTGAGCTCATAAATGCATTTATTACGGTGTGCAGTAAGGAGTACCTACATGTTATATCTATGTATCTTATCCTCAAAACATAATCCCAACAACTTGGCTTCCACAACCATGTGCTCAATTCTTAAAATCGATTTATCGTTCAACCTTCCTTACTTTACCTATGGTCTAAATTAGACGCACTTGAATTTAGAACGTTCAGACAGACAATTTTTATTATTTACGCTCGCAATTGACATATTCAGGACAATATCCTTCGCCGTCAGTTCCGAGGTCGGGTGGTCATGAACTCTTAAAACTATGTCATCTATACTCCATTTGCGATAACATTAGACGTTAGCCCACTTTACAGCCCGTTCAACCGATTTTGAATTCTATTACGTTGGTGATACGACAAATGATAGCTGTAGTAAACGGTTGGTTTTGGTAACAGGTTTATGCTTTTTATGTCATCCTTATGTTTACGGAATAGAACTCAAAATCGGTTGATCGGACTGTAAACATATTTGGAAACATGTCTAATATTATTTCAAATGGAGTTTAGTGTACTTATATCAATCTGACTAGACCTTTCTCAACTTTGTTGGACTCGGCTTCCATTAAACGCAATTAAATACCTATCAGTATTTTACATGGTGTGACTGCTTATCTGACCCCCATCATCATCCACAGCCCGACTTTGCCCACTGCTGAGCATAGGCCTCTCTCTTATTGTACCAATTACCACGTTCCTGTGCCAACCTCATCCAGTTTCCAGTGGCAACAATATCATCTGCCCATCTAGCCGCTGGACGACCAATACTTCTTCTTCCAGTCCTTGGACGCCATTCAGTCACCACCTTACTCCACCTATCATCGCCGCGCCTTACCAGGTGTCCTGCCCAGCTCCATTTCAGTTCCGAAATTCGTTTTCCGACATCGGAAACCTTCGTACGTCTTCGGATCTCAACGTTTGGAACTCGGTCTATAACCCGTATGCCAAGCATGGAACGCTCCATGGGTGTCTTTGATCTGATCCCCACAATTCAGTAACTGGGTCACACGATACTCATTGGTAAGACTGATGTCTGATTTTCTGGCCTCTAACTACCCATAACGACCCACAAATATCTACAAATAACCTGCGGGACCAACGACTTAACGCTATAGATTGAATAAGGACAATATCCTACGGAGTCAGTTCCGAGGTTGTGTGGTCATGAACGCTTAGAACTACTCGTATGTCATGTTGTGTATATAAAAAGTCATTGTCACCTTTATTTAAATCTACTTTATTCAAATACGTTCATACATTTATATCGATATTATAGGGTTTCTCATATAACTAAAGTATTTAAAAAAAAACCGGCCTAGTGCGAGTCGGACTCACGCACGTAGGGTTTTTTGCAATGTCTCCAATGTGTTGTTTAAATATCATCATTCGTCAGTTTATAGTGATTTAACGGGTTATTGGACGACTCGCCCGAATTTAACTCGCCCGAATTGGGCGAATTGTCCACTATTAAAAATATTCATTTTTCTGTGTCGATTCGCCCGAAGTTATTTTATCGGTGGGCGAATCGACCACTCCAATATTATTTAGTGGACAATTCGCCCGAATTTTATTTTAGAGAACAAACAATATAAAAGTACAGTCGTACTCACCTGTCTCGGTAATAATATGAAGAATTAATCGAAGTTAAGAGATATTTTACTAGAAACTAGGAAAGCAATTCAAACTACCAGGAGGCCAGAATCATGAAGAAGTATTTGCTGAGCTAGAATCATTAGCGGTTGAGACTAACGGAGTACTAGGGCTTCAGAATCGAAAATCGCCCGGTACTCTTTTTACCGCTCATGATTCCAGCCTAGCTTCCTCATGATTATAATCTCCTGGTACTTAAGTTAGTCTTTACCGGTACCGAAATGACTTGATAGCGTATAGAGCTTAGAACTTTCTCTTTATTTTTTGTCTTGTCTTGTCTTTTGTCTCCCTCTTAGTGTTTTGTCGCCAATGAATCAAAAGAATCATGAGCGGTAAAAAGAGTACGAGAGTACGTTGAGATTTGAACGTTAGATATGATAAACAGGTGAAATAACAATAAGAGGGAGATAGCAATATTCGCTACAAAAAATTGAAAAAGAATCTATACGCTCTATACGCTATCAAGTCATTTCGGTACCGGTAAAGACTAACTTAAGTACCAGGAGATTATAATCATGAGGAAGCTAGGCTGGAATCATGAGCGGTAAAAAGAGTACCGGGCGATTTTCGATTCTGAAGCCCTAGTACTCCGTTAGTCTCTACCGCTAATGATTCTAGCTCTACAAATACTTCTTCATGATTCTGGCCTCCTGGTAGTTTGAATTGCTTTCCTAGTTTCTAGTAAAATATCTCTTAACTTCGATTAATTCTTAATATTATTACCGAGACGGGTGAGTACGACTGTACTTTTATATTGTTTGTTCTCTAAAATAAAATTCGGGCGAATTGTCCACTAAATAATATTGGAGTGGTCGATTCGCCCACCGATAAAATAACTTCGGGCGAATCGACACAGAAAAATGAATATTTTTAATAGTGGACAATTCGCCCGATTCGGGCGAGTTAAATTCGGGCGAGTCGTCCAATAACCCGATTTAACTGCCCATTCTTTTGAGAAATATTACGTCAAATATTCTATGAAAATGTATTTACGACAACATAAGTTATGTGATGTCTTCTCCTCTAAATTTATGTCTTATTTAAAGAAATAATAACTTAAGTTATTTTTTCTAGCATTAACATTTTGCAAAATGAATAAAACCGGCCAAGTGCGAGTCGGACTCACGCACGTAGGGTTCCGTACCATTAACGCAAAAATACGGCAAAAAAATCACGTTTGTTGTATGGGAGGGGCTCCTATACAACAAACGTGATTTTTTTACTTAAATATGTATTCTATTCTGTTTTAGTATTTGTTGTTAAGCGGCAACAGAAATACATCATCATTCTGTGAAAATTTTAACTGTCTTGCTGTCACGGTTCATGAGATACAGCCTGGTGACAGACAGACAGACAGACGGACCGCGGAGTCTTAATAATAGGGTCCCCTCCTATTATTAAGACTGGGTACGGAACCCTAAAAATGCCTAAGGGATTAAAGTTCGTAATTTTTGCTGATGGAACTCTTCTTAATCATAAGCTTACGTAGCGTAGTCTGTCTACGGTAGTTGTCACTTCCTGATATCGATAGTCCCCGAGGATAAAGAACAGGGGGGTGACCATAAGCTCATAGAGTAAGGTTATTTTGAGTGTGTGTAAGGGACAGATGTATATGACTTGTATACATCTGTATGAGCATAGTCACCTCCCTGTATGCTCCAGACTTGATGATATTATTTATACACAAAAGGATTGAAGTGGGAGCAGGCTAGGCTTGCAGGCCATGTAAAAGCTTAATTAAGAACTACTAAGAAAGAAAGGATACCATTTATTTAGCAAAAGTGCATGGAATACTTACTATATAAGAACTTTATCCTCTAGCCAAGATGTTTTACGATCTCCAAAGGTATGTAGTTCCAACACAGACAGATATATCTTACTTACTTTCCTTTGTTACTAGTACCTAGCCGTCGCTTTCACAAAGTTAGAATAGGTTTCTTGGCATCATGATTTTGCGAAACCTTTTCCATAGAAATCTTATAGAATAATGGAACTTCGCATTTTACGTCTGGCAGACTTACAAGTTTTACGATTGAATACAATGCATGTGCATAAAGGTTAGGTACTATTATTTATTTTTTGTTACAAAACATTTTTATACATTCTGAACTTAACTATTTTAATTCATTGACTAAGCGGCTTCGTCCGCGTGAAAGTCGAAAATTATCCCAAGGGAACATATTCCCGGGATAAAAAGTATACCATGTGCTATTCCAGACTATAATCTATCTCTGTGCCAAATTTCATCGAGATCCGTTCAGTAGTATTTGCATAAAAGAGTAACAAACACACTTCAACTTCAACAACAAACTTTCACCTTTATAATATTAAGTGAGATTTCTTACCGATATGTTTTTGCAAGTTTAATATCATCATTCAGCTCAGCACTCTCTTGCTTAACCTTATTGTGCCCCTATGTCAATTTATATTGTATATGGAGCTCGTGGCTAAATAGTAACAGCCGCACGGGTCAATCTTCAAGGTTAAGCGACGCTTGACGAGGTCGGTCCGTGGATGGGTGACCATTTCAACATACCGAGTTTCATCCGTGCCTCGGAAAGCACGTTAAGCCGTTGGTCCCGGCTGTCATTTGAAGATCTTTGACAGTCGTTACGGGTAGTCAGAAGCGTGAGATCTGACACCAGTCTTGCCAAGGGGTATCGTGTTACCCAGTTACTGGGTTGTGGAGGTCAGATAGGCAGTCGCTCCATGTAAAACACTGATACTCAGCTGAATCCGGTAAGACTGGAAACCGACCCCAACAATAATTGGGAAAAAGGCTAGGCAGATGAGTCGTGTCAGCCAACACCATAGGAGGGTTTTGTTAGGCAGCTGGGTCAAAGGATTCAGAAAGCAGTGCTTCCAGACACGGCTCGTATTGTTAGAGATAGATGATGATGACAATTTATATGGTATCGGCGTAACACGTCTTCTTCATCCATACCTCACAAGGAATTATCGCCTGTCACACAGTCCATTGTTTCTTGGGTCATAGGTGCTAACTGTACTGTATGTGTATGAATGTAACTGTTTTACATTACATTTTCATGTTCACCTTGGGGGTTTTCCCTCTACAACGGTCAAATCGATATGTGTGTAGGTGTACACGCTCCTTTGATGGATTATCGATGTTAACAATCTCCCCGACTGCAATAGGTAATGTATTTGATAAGGCAGCATTAATTCGTTTAGCTTATTGTCACGAGGATTTGAAACAAAATGAATTAAGCATTTGTAATGTATCGAGGCAGGTGTTGACATTTAAGTAGGTAGCTAAAAGGTTATTTAAAGGTGCATTGTGTTTGGTACGTATGTACCGAGCCGGCAAAGGCGGCGCGGCCTATGGACGAAGCAGACTAGTGGGCGCCAATTCGCCATAACTGGTCCCAACTTACTTAGGTAACAACTTAGTCTTGTCGCTGACTTTATAGCTCATTGTGTAAATGTCAGCCAGTGTATGGCTCGTTTACGTCGGCAGACGACTTCTGCGTGCTAAAGGCGGCTCGGTCGAATTTAAGTGTTGCTTCGATCTGCCACCTTCAGACGAATGACGACTGTCGACTTTTGCCAAGACAATAGGTTAGTTAACTGAAAATTTGTTTTTTATCCGTCAGGTAGATTAATAAAAAATATTGGACACGTACTTTTTGTTTTGAAACGTAAACATAACGTGACGACGATATAATGCGTTGAAATATCGTGAAATGTCACGCCGTTAGTACACTTTATACTGCCTTAGTGACGTCACAAGTCCCCACTCCTGAACTTTGATGCGCTTTAACTTTGTATTTTTTATTGATTCGTTAAAGCAAAAAATACGTGTCCAATACTATTTGATAATCTCACTGACGGACTAAATACAATTATCATTTTTCTACCCAGGAAACATTCCTATTGACGCAAAGACGAGTCGTTATCGAAACCAAACTTTGTCGACTTCGGCAGCGAACTGAGTCGTGAGTTCATGAGAGGACTAGACGTTTATTGGGTCGTTCGAAAACTGCTATTGCCCACCGAGGATGTCGACGGCGGTTGTAAGTAAGCCATTTCGTGCACTCTTTGCTAGAATCGCCCATCGCCTGAGGCCTAAATTGTTACATCTGCGCTTAGCCTTTGCCGACTGTTGCATTTCTAGGTACTGTTTATGCATATACACTGTATTATTTAGCTGTAGCTACAAATGTGACGGATACTTTTAAGATTTACATCACATCACATCATCAGCCTATTAATGTTCCCACTGCTGGGACACAGGCCTCCTCTCTGTGAGAGGGAATGGGCCATAATCCACCACGCGGGCCCAGTGCGGGTTGGTGGATGTCACATGTCTTCGATTTTTTGGTTCTAGGACATGCCGGTTTCCTCACGATGTTTTCCTTCACTGGCTCGTGGGCTCGAACCCACGACCTACAACTTGTAAGTCGCGGCCGATACCACTGGGCCACCACTGCTTTTAAGATTATAACCCAACAATAAAGAGATTAATAAAAATTCAATTGTAAAGATTTATCAGGTGTTTAATACATGCTGTAATAAAGTGCAATTGCATTAAGTTCATGGCTACACGTGGAAATCTTATTGTAAAACAACTGTTTTATAGTAACATTAGGACACTTAAGAGTAAATAAACAGTTTGAAGTTAATCCCTTGTAATTACATTCCTTAGGTGTTTGACGGCACGAGTTTGATGCCTATCGCCAAGATTGGTCCACAATTGCCCTCAACCGCGAGGATTGGTAGGAAGAAAGGGACACCATTGCCCTGCTGTGGGACGGAACACGCTGAAAATAAATATTGTTTTCAGCGTATTTTTTGTTTAAAAAAATATTGGAAAACAAAGAAATGAGAAGCCAACAAAGTCAAAATTTTTAACTTCCCATGAACAACAAATTTGGTGGTAATGATTATTATTACGACCAATATATTGATAAATCAGATTTTTTTCTATGAAATTCCCTTACTTTTCCTATTACAACCAACTTGATTTTGCGGTTTGGTGTGGCACCCTAAATTTGCGACACACACTTGGCAGGTTTTTCTGTAAACTTACTAGTAAGTATAGTAGACTGACTTGAAAAGTTGAAAATGGATGGTAAGTAGATCTTGTTTGCAATGGACCAAATAAATAATAATATTCTTTTTATTTTTTTTATAAAAATATTAAAAATTTAGGTAATAAGAAATTCAATGAATAAAGGACATAATAATAAAAGTAAATAATAATAATCTCAAACCCAGTGGTTCAGCATGCATCGCAATTGAACCATTAATTCTGTAGGTATGCTTGCATAAGCGTTCAAGTATTTGAATTTTAAATAATAATTATGTAGATAGAGATACCTTTGTTGCCATAATACGTCGTACATAGAGAGTACGTAGAGTTCACGGTCTCAACACTTGCACGTGGAAGCCTGTAAGTACTATTGATACCTTTGAGTTTAATTACTATTCACTGCTGTTTGTCTCGTATGTGCTTACATAAGAGTAATTAGGTGATTATCGCACTTCTAGTTTTCAACCAACTTCAAAAAGGAGGAGGTTCTTTGATCCTGTTTTTTTTATTTGAAAGCTGGTCTGGGTTTTCTCATGTGGTCTCATTTAAAATTGATGAAGATTTAACGAGTAGTTTTTAAGTTATCTTTAACTAGCTGTTCCCACAGGACCCGTCTTCGGGATTAAAAAATAGCCTATGTCACTCAGGAATAATGTAGCTTTCTATATGTGAAAGAATTTTTAAAATCGGTGCAGCAGTTTCGGAGCCTATTCGGTACAAACAAACAAAAAAATCTTTCCTCTTTATAATATTAAGTATAGACTAGCTTTTGCCCGCGACTTCGTCCGCGTCAAACTCGTTATAAAAATATTTTTATTTTTTTAGTTTCCCGCCGGAACTATGCATTTTCTCGTGATCAAACGTATGTTACTCGTTATTACATCAGCTATCTACCAGTGAAAGTCCCGTCAAAATCGGTGCAGCCGTTTCGGAGATTACCCGGAACAAACAGACAGATAGACAGACAGACAAAAATCTTAAAAATTGCTTATTTGTTGTTAGTACCGTATATACTTTCACGTGCATTCAATAAAACGTTGTTATTTTGATATTACATACAGACACTTCAATTTTATTTATTTGTATATATAGATTATAGTAATTAGAGTATAGATTATGCGTATTTTCATTAGTGTTTTCCATAGTTTGTTTCCTGCGTCTCGCATCTATCGGTCCGACCAGTGGAAGGCCTTCCAATAATGCGTCTTCCGGACTCTGGCTTGCGGTCGCCACTCCAGAACTTTTCGGCTTCAGCGACCGGATGATCGACTTTTGGGGGAGGGATATTATTATGCTCAGCAGTGGACGTCCTTCGGCTGAAATGATGATGGTAGTTGGTTTGGTAAATATACTTGTAGCGGTAGATACGAGCGAAATATAGTACCAACATTATCACATGAATACCATGAATAAAAATTATAAAAAAAAAAACAACATTCTTGAACAATTTTATTATACTTAGGTACCCGGATCTAAAGCGAATAAGTGCTACTAACAAAACAAAGTAATTTTTGCAACAATTACTTTAATTAGGTACTCACATAAAATAATAATAAGATAAAAATCTGAATAATAATATTTGTACCTACGCAGAAAAAATACTAATTCTTTCGTTTTAATATTTTATAATTAATTAATTCTAATAATGTGTACAAGTTAATAATTCAGTTACAGATGGATGCTTACTTTAATAAGAGCAAGCGATAAATTAGTTTCCAAAGTTTCGTTAAAAAAATCGTAGGTACTTGTTTACCTACCTACTTATACAGACCTAACTAAGCAAAAAAAACTTACTAAGGCGCCTACAGACAGGCACGAAGCGACAATGCGACACCTATGCTGCAACCATAATCCAAAGAAAAAAATTATCCGTAGGATCAAATGTATGCAAAATGATTGTTCCATCGGTGTCTTATTGTCGCAAAGCACCTGTCTGTTGGAACACTTTATTTATTAATTATTTATTTATTTATATATACTTTATTGTACACCAAGATAAAAAACAATAATACATATATGGAAACCTTAAAATTAAAACAAACATACAACAGGCGGCCTTATCGCGTTCTGCGATCTCTTCCAGGCAACCCAGAATGGAGAGAGATAGCCTGGACACGACATGGGGTTGCACTTGGTGCAAGTTTGAATAAAGCAATAAGTAACAAACATAGTAAGCACTAAATACAAAATACTAAAAAAGAGACATAAATACATACATATAAATATACAGTCAAGAAAACAATACAGCTCCAACAAGAAGAAGATCAGAGTGACAGGTAGATGCTCCTTCACCAGTCTTAGTGATTGCGCGCGTTTTATTGTTACAGGCAATGCATTCCATAGACGAGCGGCCTGGACAGTAAAAGATTTGTCCAGGAAGATAGTGGAATGCATTGGCGTTTACTTTGCTCAGATTGCTAACTTTCGCGACGTAAATGATTCCCTAAAAGTAACTCTGGGAGAGTTACCGTCAGGTCCATCACGTAAACAAACAGAGCTTAGCCCCCCAATGCCCGATAAACCCGGTATCAGTTGCTATCTACCTATATTTATGCTATCAGCCGGAGAATTAGTTATTGTATAAAGTATCGATCATTTTTCCTGTTGCTATGAAACATTCGCGAAAATTATTCATAGTACCTAGTAAGTATCGTGTGTCAACCCGCATTGCTGAAAACGTGATTGGTACTACATAATGTTTATTATTTTTTTATCTATAAAGAGTGTTTTACACACACCCCTGAACATGTAGCTAAGCTTATGTTATTATTTTTTTTTTTTTCCAACAAGAAATGATGTAACCAAATACTTGTAAAACACTCTTTATTTTAAAAGAGTAAGTGTGGAGTTTCTTGTCCATTCTTCTCCATAACAAGCTACATTTCCGAATGGACGGTAGAATCAATTATTGTCACATTTAATTTTTTTTTTGACGTTCAAAAGTGTCGATTAAGGGCTTAATTGAATAAAGAAATTTTGATTTGATTTGAATTTTGATTTGATTTATTGAATTCACATAAGGCACCCCCAGACTGGTGCGTCGCAACAATTTGACAACGCTTTTTAGGGTTGCGTACCCAAAGGGTAAAAATGGGACCCTACTAAGACTTCGCTGTCCGTCTGTCAGTTTGTCTGTCACCAGGCTGTATCTCATGAACCGTGATAGCTAGACAGTTGAAATTTTCACAGACGATGTATTTCTCTTGCCGCTATAACAACAAATACTAAGAACAGAAAAAAATAAATATTTATGTGGGGCTCCCATACAACATACGTGATTATTTTGCCGTTTTTTTGCGATAATGGTACGGAACCCTTCGTGCGCGAATCCAACTCTCACTTAGCCGGTTTTTTTTATAAAATGTATTCTGTCTGTAAAGAGTTTTTAGAACAATCTCTGTAAAAATGCGTCTTCGCAACGAGTTGTCGCATTGTCGCTTAGCACCTGTCTGCGGGCGCTTTAAAGAGTTGCTTGCTACGTTCATCCACAGGTCCATCTACACGTAAAGAAATATGCACTTACCTCATAGTAGCGTAGATTATTTTTCCAGTCTTATTAATGCAAATTTGACACTACCTAACCCAAACACGTTTTACGAGTATAATATTATCAGGTCTTACTTATATTTTTTAAATAAAAAAAAGAACAATGCAGCTAAATGTCATTTGGTTTAATAATATATGGACAGGTTTACAATCTCTTTTTTACTACCCGACTACAAGGAAAGTATTTAGTACTTATTACCTCATATTCTTTCAAACTTATTGACGATTTAGACCCAAATACTAAATAGTTCTGACATTGATGGTATAAGTACAAAATCTTTAAAAAGTGTAAAAAATTAATGGCTAATGAACTTATAGCATGCCTTTTAAACGATGTGTGTCCTACTTATGATCACGTAGTTCAGATGGGTAATATAATACTTGTCTCCATAAAAATGACTCTCATACTCGCAAACTTCAGACTCTTGTATCTGCTTTTAATCTCAGTATTCTACCTCTTTCCGCTACTCATAATTTCCTTAATTGCACCCCTTCTCATTAGACGAGGAGTGGAACCGCATCAAAATGGCCTATACTGAGACCAGCTCCGTCGTTCTAGGGCACAAATCGAATCATTCTCGGGAGGACTGGATGTCACAACGCACGTAGCTTGATCGAAGATAGCAGGAATCTTCATCTGTGACTGCTTGAGACCCATAACGACGCCATGCGAGCAGACCTTAACACGCAATACCATCAGAAACGCAAGGAAATCTATCGCAGTACCCGCAGAGATAGGAGACGGTGGGCTGATGGTATTGCTGCTCGTGCTCAACAAGCTGCAAACTCCGGTAACTTGAAAGAGTTGTACAAAGCTACCAAAACCTTGGCAGGTAACAGCAAGTCGAAGAAGAAGCCGCTGATGTCTAAAGATGGTCAGCTCATTGTGACGTCAGAAGGGCAGCTACTTCGCTGGCGTCAGCACTTTGAAGAGGTCTTCCGTTTGTCAGCTACATCGACGCCTGACGCGCTGCAAGTCAGTTCCCCACCATCCCGGCTTCTTGACATTAACAGAGAACCACCGTCAGCCTCTGAAGTTGCGGTGGAAGTCCGCTCTTTGAGGACAGGCCACACCACACCAGGACTCGACCTGATAACTGCGGAAATGCTACAAACCGACTTAACCACCGCCGTCGACGTCCTGACGCCGCTCATTGAAAATATCTGGATCGCCGAAGAACTCCCAGACGAATGGAACAAAGGTCTCTAATAACTGTTCCTAAGAAAGGTGATCTTAGCCAGTGCGATAACTGGAGAGGTATAACATTGCTCTCGATTCCCTCTAAGGTTTTTTGGAAGATCATCCTGGATAGACTGTTGAAGGCCGTAGACCTTCTTCTACGCAAGGAACAGGCTGGGTTCCGCTCGAACCGCTCCTGTACGGACCAGATCAACACTCTCCGTATCACACTGGAACAGGGAACAGAATGGCAGAGGGAGATTTATCTAACCTTTGTAGACTTCGAAAAGGCCTTTGATACGCTGAAGTGGTCTAGTATCTGGTCCCGCCTATGAGAGAGGAGACGAGACGAGATGGATTAGCCACACGCTCCGAAGGGATCCCGATCACATACCCAAGCAAGCTTTGGACTGGAATCCCCAAGGGAAAAGAAAGCGTGGCCGTCCCCGTCAAACCTGGCGTCGCACCGTGTTGGCAGAAGCGACGAGCATCGGAATGACATGGAGCGAGGTGAAGCGTGAAGCTGAACATCGATCGCGATGGAGGACATCTGTGGACGCCCTCAGCCCCATCTAGGAGTTATAGGACATTAAGTAAGAAGTAAGTACTCCTTCTCTTTTGGACCTCATGATTGTTTCAAAATCTAATAATGTATCGATCCACGGTCAGCTCACTGCTTGTTTCTCCTGTCACAATTTAATCTTCATGCCTTACAAGATCTAGATGGATTTATATAGGTAATTAATACATTGTTAAACAGTTCTTGACCGCTCAAGTGTTCTTAGACATGCGACATTAAATAAAAAAACCGGCCAAGTGCGAGTCGGACTCGCACACGAAGGGTTCCGTACCATTATCGCAAAACACTGCAAAAAATCACGTTTGTTGTATGGGAGCCCCCCTTAATTTATTTTATTTTAATTTATTAATTATTATTTTTTGAAGTAAATATACAACTAAACATTCTGTGAATATTTCAAGCGTCTACCTGTTGCCGTTATTAATACCGAGCAAAAAACGGCAAAATATCACGTTTGTTGTATGGGAGCCCCCCTTTAATATTTACTTTATACTGTTTTTAGTATTTGTTGTTATAGCGGCAACAGAAATACATCATCTGTGAAAATTTCAACTGTCTAGCTATCACGGTTCATGAGATACAGCTTGGAGACAGACGGACAGACAGACAGACAGACAGACAGACAGACAGACAGACAGACAGACAGACAGACGGATCGCGAAGTCTTAGTAATAGGGTCCCGTTTTTACCCTTTGGGTACGGAACCCTAAAAAAGAACTTGGGGCTTTTGGGCGCCATATTGTGGGGATCCCAATTTTATTTTCTTCCAAAACCATCCAGTGGGGTATCAAAATGAAGGGTTTTTAGAGGTGTTTACAAAAATATATACCACATATGGAAACACCCAAATACTCTCCGAAATATTTTATTCCGAATTTCGATGTTCCGATTGTCAAAAGTCCGAATTTCATAATACCTAAGAATTATAATGTCTATTATTAAAAATCACGAAATTTATTTTACCGAAAGTCGTAAATGCGATTTGTTAGTTTGCCGATTTTCATACGTTCGAAGAATCAAATGCTCGAAGGGTTCTCGGTCCGAAAAACGACATTCCGATTTTCAATACTTCGAATAAACTAAAATCAACATGTGCTACAAAATTTTTTGACAGAAACGAATCGCTGCAAAACCGACTTCACGCAGTCTTGTCTGCCCTACCCTAGCGTGTAATTTAAGCCCGCGTAGGCGCGGAGGGGTGGGCAAGAGCGAACTCGGGAGTTTTGGGCACCCCGTCACGGACAGGTTAGGTTCGAAGGAGATGACGGGAGCTGAAGTGAGCGAGCAAAGCGAGCGAACGTAGCGTCATCTCGAGAAAATCATGCTGTGCAGTCGGAGGATACATATTCGCGAGCTGGCTGACCAAAACCAGATGTATCCTCCGACTGCACAGCGTGATTTTCTCCTTGTTTATGTCTTTTTAGTTCGCTTTTTAAGCAGTCGGGTTCTTTTTCCAATTTCTCTCGCGACGCGTTTGTTGATAGCAGTTCACTTTTCTAGAGCCTCATGACCTTTACTTGTGTATTCAAGAATGCGCGAATTTAAAAGACTTTCAGGTAACCACTGCAGCCTAATTGCTTCAATGAATGAAGTGAATTCAGCAAGGCAAAGGGGACCCCTTAAACCGTATAAACAATTGACCAATCACATGCGAGATGAAAGACGCGATGTTTCTTTTCATCTATGTGATTAGAAATATCGCGAAAAACAGAGAGGCAGATTGTACTCTTCGGTCTTCTGTATAACCTGCCGCAGCGTATGTATGTGGTCTGTGGTGCTTAAGCCTTTACGGATTCCGGCTTGTTCGGGAGGCTAGAAAACGTCGAACCTGCGCGCGAGACGATTTGTGATGACTCTTGAAAACAGCTTGTAGACATGGCTAAGAAGTGAGATGGGCCTATAGTTCTTCAGTAAGGCATTGTCACCCTTCTAGAAGAAGAGTACCACCACACCCCTGCACCATGCCTGTGGCGTTTTCCCCTCAAGTATGACGGAATTAAACAGCTTTTGAAGGGTCTTAAGAATTGGTTTTCCACCCGCCTTGGTCATCACCCGGTGCCTTGTTGTTCTTAAGCTGTTTCAGAGCCATCCTAATCTCGTACAGGCTGACGTCGACGACGTATGTGATTGGTAGATTGTCCCTTTGCCTTGCCGAATTCACTTACGCAATTAGACTGCAGGTTGTTCGAAATCATATCTGAATCTGAATCATATCTAGTTAAAACTGAAAATAGGCATTTCCAATGAGTCACAAAACTAATTACTGTATTTTTACCTTAAAAGATAAAAGGTTTGCAAATCTAATTCCGTTTTATATCAAGAATTTCAAGATAAGATGAGGGAAATTAAACACTAAGGTAGATGTAGGTACCTATATGAAAATGACGTGTAATTTTATCTGTTACGCCACAGTATGGAAATAAAACGATAATCTACACGCGCCACGTATCTATGAATCTTGTTGATAGATAAAATATAGGAAATTAATCACTGCTTTAGTATTTGAAGCGGTTTACACATGATTTTGAAAGAAGCATGTTGTACTTACATAGGGTTGCCAACCATACTTTATAATAAAGTATCCTACTTTATCTTTTACGGTTCAAGCGGTGCGGTTGTGGAATGCTTTGCCCGTGTCAATAAGGCGTGCTCAATCTCTGCCCATTTTTAAAACTATGGTAAAGAATCACTACTTCTCTCTTTAATAAGTAGTTGTATTTCTTGATTTCTATGCTTTTGTTCCATTCTTATGACTGTATATATTTGTCTATATAATATATATGTTTATATACTGTATATAAACATATATATTATATGTTTATATACAGTATATAAACATATATGTATGTTGTCTTGAAACGATCGCTTTTAGCGATAAGGCCGCCCATTGTGTCACCCAGTGTAATGTTTTCTTCGTCTATACTTTCTGTAACTTATATGGTGTACATAATAAAGAGTATTCTATTCTATTTATTTTCGATAAATACACTTTATACTTTTGCACAAAAATAAAGTACCTTTGTGAAAATACTTAATTTTCAATCTTTACTGTGATGCGTAAACCGCAACACTCTTATTTATGGTGTTTGATTTTCTTTGAACAATTCATATAAAAGGAACTAAGGCAGTAATAATCCTTATAAATTGTTTAAAATGTCGAGTCATTCTATTAGTGATAAATAAATTTAATAAATATATGCAAGTTATTTATTTATTTAAATCTCAATTTCGATTGTAAAACTAAACTTTCAAAAACTTTTTAGCGTTTGCTAAAACTACAAAAAACATAGGTATTTTAAGGGAATAAAAACATCATCATGATCATATCAGCCGAAAGACGTCCACTGCTGGACATATTATAGGCCTCCCCAAGCTTCGCCACATTGATCGGTCTCGTGCGTCTCGCGTCCAGTGGATCCCCGCAACCTTCACCAGGTCATCGGTCCACATGGTGGGAGGCCTTCCAACGCCACGTCTTCCGGTTCGCGGTCGCCACTCCAGAACCTTATTGCCCATCGGCCATCCGTTCTGCGAGCAATGTACCCTGCCAACTTCCACTACAAAAACATGAATTTAATAAATACTTAATTTTTCTTTCAAGTACTTTACTTTTTCTAAACTAAATAATTTGATACATAAAATTTCTCAAAAAACCGGACATGTGCGAGTCGGACTCGCGCACGAAGGGTTCCGTACTTGGTAAATTGCGGTTTACGATTTATGACGTATTAAAAAAAAACCGGCCAAGTGCGAGTCGGACTCGCACACGAAGGGTTCCGTACCATTATCGCAAAACACTGCATAAAGATCACGTTGGTTGTATGGGAGCCCCCCTTAATTTATTTTATTTTAATTTATTAATTATTATTTTTTGAAGTAAATATACAAACAAACACATTCAAAACATTCTGTGGATATTTCAAGCGTCTACCTGTTGCCGTTATAAATATCGAGCAAAAAACGTCACGTTTGTTGTATGGGAGCCCCCCTTTAATATTTACTTTATACTGTTTTTAGTATTTGTTGTTATAGCGGCAACAGAAATACATCATCTGTGAAAATTTCAACTGTCTAGCTATCACGGTTCATGAGATACAGCCTGGAGACAGACGGACAGACAGACAGACAGACAGACAGACAGACGGATCGCGAAGTCTTAGTAATAGGGTCCCGTTTTTACCCTTTGGGTACGGAACCCTAAAAACCTACTTACTAGATCTCGTTCAAACCAATTTTCGGTGGAAGTTTACATGGATGGTAACGTACATCATATATTTTTTTTAGTTTTATCATTCCCTTATTTTAGAAGTTACAGGAGGGGGGGGGGGTCACACATTTTAGCACTTTGGAAGTGTCTCTCGCGCAAACTATTCAGCTTAGAAAAAAATTATATTGGAAACCTCTATATCATTTTTGAAGATCTATCGTTAGATACCCCACGTATGAGTTTGATGGAAAAAAAAAATGAGTTTCAGTTCTAAGTATGGTAAACCCCCAAAACTTGTTTTTTTTCTATTTTTGTGTAAAAATATTAATGCGGTTCACAGAATGCATCTACTTACCAAGTTTCAACAGCATACTTCTTATAGTTTCGGAAAAAAAGTGGCTGTGACATACGGACGGACACACAGACAGACAGACAGACATGACGAATCCATAAGGGTTCCGTTTTTTGCCATTTGGCTACGGAACCCTAAAAAAGGTTGCCAACCCTAGTTGTACAATGCGTGTAGTGTAGAATAGTGGTTGTGAATTCTGAGATAAACGATTGTATAATTAAATGTTTACTTATGTTTCATAATACGAGCACATAAATTA
Source organism: Anorthoa munda (assembly GCA_945859665.1). Classification (NCBI taxonomy): domain Eukaryota; kingdom Metazoa; phylum Arthropoda; class Insecta; order Lepidoptera; family Noctuidae; genus Anorthoa; species Anorthoa munda. The sequence goes on along the minus strand of OX243900.1, from coordinate 9,820,994 downwards.
TCTGATAATTGCAGCTGCTGCGAGCGAAATCAAGGACAACAATACTCAGACTGAAATGAAACTGCGTTTATGAGAAAAGTGCGTTCAGAAGGAAGTAGGTGTTTTCAATAAAATTTCTGACATTTATATTCCCATAATAGTTTAATATTCCCCATTTTATTGTCAACTAGTTTCTGCCCGCGGCTTCTCCCGCGTAAAAAGTGTTTTATCATCCCATGGGAATAAAACTATCCTATGTCTTTCCCAGGGTCTCAAACTAACTCCATGCCAAATTTCATCTTGATCGGTTTAGTAGATCCAGAGATTACCCCTAACAATCTCAAAAACTCACAAGCTCTGCTCGGGTGTAAATAGAGAAAACGACGTTTTCTAAAAATGAAACCTAAATTTCATGATAATCATTGGAACCGTTTCCGAGATTTAGATTATATAAATATATGTATACAAGAATTGCTCGTTTAAATGTATAACTATTAGATAGATATAGTACAGATAGATAAGCTCTGCGTAAAAATTAATGTTCCCGCAGAAAAGCGCGACCCGACAATGCGACAACGAAGTTACACAATAGATCCACGATCCATGGGTAATTTCTATAATCTATGTCGCATTGTCGCTTTGCACCTGTCTGTGGCAGCCTTCTACCTTATATATTGACCACCGCATATGAACTGATCGCCGACATAATTTAACAACAAGAGTATTCACAAAGCATATTCTTGATGTGAATGGTAACCCCAGAAATTATCGTTAGTTATGAAACCATTTCATCACTAGTGATGTAATAAATACTAGTTGCGATTACAGCTTCCGTCTGAAATGGGCGATAGTGTGCGTCTGTGTTATCTCGCTTTTGAGTTTTAATTAGAAATCCGTTACTATGGTACTCGCAGATGTAATAATAGTTAGTATTTACTTAATTACTTAGTAACGTAACGAATGGCGATAGGTATAATCTCCATTCATGTGAGAACGTGTGACAAGTGCTACATTATAAATAAAGTTTATGTATAAAGATAAAGGCTGCCACAGACAGGCGCGTCGAGACAATGTGAGTAGGTACTATTTATGGAACCATTTCGGATTAATTTCTATGAAAACGCGATTGACTGGCAGGAAGGGTTCCGTACCATTATCGCAAAAAACGGCAAAAAAATCACGTTTGTTGTATGGGAGCCCCGGAGCCCCACTTAAATATTTATGTTATTCTGTTTTTAGTATTTGTTGTTATAGCGGCAACAGAAATACATCGTCTGTGAAAGATTCAACTGTCTAGCTATCACGGTTCATGAGATACAGCCTAGTGACAGACGGACAGACAGACAGACGGATCGTGGAGTCTTAGTAATAGGGTCCAGTTTTTACCCTTTGGGTACGGAACCCTAAAAAGGAAGGAAGGAAGGGTATTAAGTTAATAATTTCGAATGTTTCAGGGTTGAAGGCATTGACATTGCTCAAGGCTTAACCGGTTATCTTGAAATAATCGCCCGCTTTTACTTATCAGACCCTATAAATACCTAGCTTCACGCAACTTTAAACTTTACACTGTAGCAAAAGAGTTTAAAATAAGTATTCATGAGTCCAAGTTATCAGTTACAATTTTGCTTTGGTAACAAGTAAATGGTCAACGTAGCATTTTTATTATATTTTGATGTAAACAATATTTCACTACAGGAAGTTACTTATTTTTATTTTATTTTTTGTTACCTGTTTCTGTCCCACTACGGGACAGAGACGTGGTCGCTTACAATGGGCCTCATCAGAAGGCTTATAGTCACCCAAAGGGCAATGGAGAGAGCTATGCTCGAAGTTTCCTTGCGTGATCGAACCAGAAATGAAGACATCCGCAAAAGAACCAACGTTACCGACATAACCCGAAGAATTGCTAAACTTAAGTGGCAGTGGGCAGGGCACATTGCTCGCAGAACGGATTTTTTTTTTTTTTTTTTTATTGACGTCTCGCAGTTTTCAATCCAAGTGATTGGTTACTGCTTAACCGGGCTATCCTGTGGAGACTCGCAGAACGGATGGCCGTTGGGGCTGAAAAGTTCTGGAGTGGCTACCGCGTACCGAAAGACACAGCGTTGGAAGGCCTCCCTCTAGATATAGCGACGACCTGGTCAAGGCTGCGGGAGTCCGGTGGATGCGAAACGCACAGGATCAGTGTGGCGACGCCTGGGGGAGGCCTATGTCCAGCAGTGGACGTCTTTCGGCTGAAATGATGATAAATGATGACTTTTCCACTGCAAGGCAAAGGCCCCTTCTCATACAGAGAAGGCACGAGCGTTAATGAGCGGTAGGTTGGCGATTTCAAACTTATAATTAAGTACTAATAAGTCCAGCAGCCTTATTACGTAATGAATTCGACAAGGCAATGGGCAAAGAGTATGAAAAATCGAACAATAACATGCGATATAGAAAGAAGCGATATAGATTTCCGTCTATGTGATTGGTCGATTTTTAGGGTTCCGTACCCAAAGGGTAAAAACGGGATCCTATTACTAAGACTCCACGATCCGTCTGTCTGTCTGTCTGTCTGTCCGTCTGTCACCAGGGTGTATCTCATGAACCGTGATAGCTAGACAGTTGAAATTTTCACAGATGATGTATTTCTGTTGCCGCTATAACAACAAATACTAAAAACAGTATTAAATAAATATTTAACGGGGGCTCCTATACAACAAACGTAACTTTTTTTCCGTTTTTTGGTCGATATTAATAACGGCAACAGGTAGACGCTTGAAATATTCACAGAATTTTTAGTTGTATATTCACTTCAAAAAATAATGATTATTAAATTAAAATAAAATAAATTAAGGGGGACTCCCATACAACAAACGTGATTTGTTGGCCGTTTTTTGCGTTAATGGTACGGAACCCTTCGTGCGCGAGACCGACTCGCACTTGGCCGGTTTTTCATAATATTGGCTCTTTGCCTTGCCGAATTAATTATGCAATAAGGCTGCAGGTTTCCTCACGGTGTTTTCGATGTCCAAGATAAAATTCATATGAATTAAAAAAGTCACATTGTTACTTGTACAGTGCTAAAAGCCCGAGTGGCGACGTTTTAGCTACTGAGGCCACCATGACTTTACACTGCAGGAAAAATATACAAAAATATGATTATTCATTAAGTGCCTATCGGGAATTCTTATCTTTCTTAACTAAAGAGAAATACTCGCACAGACATCGTTATCATTCGGTAGGTATTAAGTTGAATGAAATAAAACATCTGTAGGACATCATAATTTTATTTTGGTACCACGCCGATAAACACTGTACAGTCACGCAACGGTATGCTGATAAAGTACTGATAACACATTGAGTTTAAAAAGAACATAATTGATTAAAAGTATAGGTAGGTAGATGGTAGCAGGTGCGAGGCGCATGGGTTCGGTCAATGTGGCGACGCTTGGGGGAGGCCTATGTCCAGCTGTGGACATCTTTCGGCTGATATGATGATGATAGATGAATAATCCAAATACAAACATTATTTATTTCAATCATTTCAGATCCTATTATGTTTTATTTTTATATTATCTTTGATATTCACAGGACCCTAGGGTCCGGGACACCTTTGAAAGGCGTACCAGGGGCCGGAACCAACTCGCAGAGGCCTAGTTAGACATGCAGGATGAAATGTGACACCAACCGGCGATTATCGCTGTTTGCAGCAATCACTACGTAAGATCACCAAAGGACAAACCCGGCTGGTGCAGGACTATTGTAGAATATGGAGACAAAACACATTGGTCTATGGGTTTGGAAGGTTTCGTGGATCGATTACCCAAAACTATAGAAGGACTATTGGCCTCTGCCACACCACTGTTGATCTACACGACTATAAAATGGCAGGGGATGACTTTGCACACTCAATTAATGCCCTCTATAAACAGTCGCTAGCACTTTAGTGACGTAGCGCCAAGGGGCCAACATATTCGGAGGTGCTTGAGGGGTGGAGAGGTATGCCACGGCTATCAGGACAATCCCGGCAGTACCGTCAAGATCCCTACCAGCATTTTACTGGGTTAACTTCCTTTCCGTTTGATCTTGCCAATCCCCACTCAAGCCAGCCAATTAAGGCAAGAGAGAGGTGGAGCTCAGTTCCTCGTCAGTGTTCACACCGACCCGCCAATAAAGGTAAGTCGGTGACGAGGGACAAGATTTCTGTCTGGAGATCAGGTCCTTGAGGACGCCACTGCCCACCAGCTCGCCACAAAGCTACCCTGCAGATTGTATCTCTCTTAGTCTGGCCCCTCACCCTAGGCATGTTGCGGCAAAGTAGAATCTACACGGCACTGACCTAGGGTTCATTGGAGCACGCAAGCCCCACCACGACGTCAACGTAGAGATTATGTATTATTATTATTATTCATGACAAATCAAAATTAAAATATCAATCACAATAAATATAATATGTAAAAATAATTAATTAAATAATATAAATAAAATTTAAAATTATTTGCCCAAAATTATATAAAAATCACACTTCACAATAATATTATAAAGGCGAAAGTTTGTGAGTGTGTGTGTGTGTATTAGTATGTTTGTAACTTCTTCACGCTCAAATGGCTGGACGGATCTGGATGTAATTTGGCACAGAGATAGATTATAGTCAGGAATAGCACAAAGGATACTTTTTATCCCGGGCATATGTTCCCTCGGGATCATTTTCGACAATCACGCGGGTGAAGCCGCTGGCAGAAACTAGTCATAAAATATAATGATTAATAATACGCCTGCCTCTGATTCATTTGTTTGACTGTCATTACATTAATCATATAACAATAGTTAATGTACTGACAATCACACCTGTTCGCATATACGCTCAGGATGGTGTTGGAGGTGGTCCGGAGCCTGCGCCCCAGAGATGTGCACCGTCGTTGTGTAGAAACAGTCGACACGGGCGTTGGCGAACATCCCCGACGCGTTGCAGTGCCGGGGCAGCCCCAACAGCACCCTGAACGCATTATTTTACTGAACACAGAGAGCTTTGTACTACTTCTGGGTATATGACCCCCACAGTCTGGCCGTGTACGTACAAAACGCTCTGAAAAGTTACTTTGACGGCCCCCGAGCAACGAACAAACCTGCAGGCTATCATATTGGCCCTTACAGACAACGCCCTCCGCTCCCTATCGATGCCCGCATGGTCCCTTAGGTCAGAGGGACAAAATATATGTCTTTAGGATAGACTTTGGCAAAGCGATCATGTGTTGCCGTGCACAGCGAGGCTCTGGGAAGACACTTTTTCAGTTTTCCCAATGTAGGCGATGCACAGAGAGGGATCCGGGGTGGTCTTTGAAGAGGTCACGGTGTCGATTTGCTGATAGCGATCATCAAGGTAGGAGTATTCCCAAAAGTCCAGGTGCCTTTTGAAGGTTGCCCGCCGATCATGGCCTCCTCTCTGTGATTGGGAATGGACCATAATCCGCCACGCGAGCCTAGTGGGACTGTGGGTAAATGGATGTCTCATAATCACATATATAAAATTTTCTGGTTCTGAGAAATGCCGGTTGCCTCACTTAGATTAGAAAGAAAACTCATTAAAGAATTAAGTATGCCTATTTAACCTAATGGCCTTCTGGCCCAGATTAAAGAAAGAAGCATCACAAAATTAGTCCATGATCTAATTACAAAATGATTTCTTTTCCTGTTGCTGTAAATAATTCGATTGTTAACGTACTACGGGCGGACGCGGGCGCCATGTTGCGTAACGAACGGCTGACCGAACTGCGCAGGCGCACGCGCCACCAAACTTGAACTTTCAGACGAGTTTTACGCCTTGAAGGCTCGCAATACTAGTGTTTTTGTAATAGTAATTAAAAGGAGCAGTAATTGCAAACAACTCAACAGAGAAACAAAACTAAAAAAAATGTTGTATGCTTGATTTGCATATTCATTTTAAGTAGGTATTTTTATCAGACAATGCCGATTTATTCGATCGATTTTTATTATTTTCAGGTGTAAACTAATTGGCAATTAAAGGTATAAATGTAATAAATACTTAATCAGTTGGTTTTGAAGGCACCTGTAATAAAAATATTGAAAAAATTCCACTAACTTATATTACATGAAACAATAGCATCACGCCACATACCATTGTTAGGTACACCAAAATAAAACACAATAGAAATCCAATTCTTCAAACCGTAGCATACAAAAAATTCTGAACATTAAGTCGGTTAAAAACCCGAGGAATTTGCTTCTAATCCGGACACGGAACACCTACCTACATTAACACCATTAAAGGAAGTTAATATGTACAGATAGCCATAAAAATTGCCTACATATTACATTTAATTTGCCTATTGGCACTATCAGAGTGAGTCGTGGAGTCACGGTCAAGCGCTTTTGTCAGCGTCCATCTTTGTTACAATTAAATACAATAGCTTCACTGACCATGGCGAATAACTTCCGTGCAGCGCATTGACAATATTTGTACCTCATGTGACTTGAGCTCTTGAGTAGTTGTGGCCCAGTGTGAATCGTGGGTTAAAACGGGTAAAGCGGGTTCCCGCATTAGCGAGGCAGGGGAGCCCAATCCGTGGTCACCCACGGTGAAGCGAAGAGGAACCCGAGGAGGGGCCGCTCGTCAGGGCTTTTGCTGATTAAGCCGACAACGTAGCGGCCAACAAGAAGGTTGCGGTGCCGCTTGGTGCCGTAACAGAGGCGACATCGTAACTGAGGCGGGCGGCTGTGGGTTGGAGGCCGTATTGCGGTTCGTCCCTCTCCCTAACTTCCCCAGCCAGGATGGGGTAGCCACCTTCTGATGGTGGACTCAGTGGGCCGCAAGGGTGGTCCCTATATCCCCTGCGGCCGAAAACTGGTAGGTGGTGGGGCCACTGACCTGACCCGTCACAGGGGGACCAAGGGTGCCATACACGGGGTCGTCTAGCGCCCAAGTGCTGGTTTTGGTCCCTGGGTGTTTACGACGTGCAATATGTTCTGGTGCGCCGGTGATGTGAGGTACTCCCCAGAGGAGGGTCCGGTGACGGACAGCCGCGGCGGGTTCACGGGCGAGTGCTAACACGTGCCCGTGTCCCCGCCATAAGCGGGCATTAAAGAAATGGCACTTCACAATGTGAAGGTAATTTATTTCATCACCACTGCTCTGGAAGAACGAAATAGCGTCAGGAAACCGATACGAAGAAGGACCAAAAAAAGCCAAAAACTGCGCTGGAGAAGAGAGAAATTCTATGTTCCGGCAGTTGAGATGTGACTTTATGCCAGTGGAACTGACGAGTCCTAGAGTGGAGACCGCGTAACAGCAAGCATACTAATAACAATGGTTGAGCATCCAGTCTACATTAAGAGATCCCTGGGGACTACAAATAAAATTACCATGTGACCCTTTGGGAGAACTTTTCAGCGATGTATGATATTGTATGGGGTGCGATACCTAATCTCTTTAATCGTCACAGCGTAATCCATCAACATACATCAAAATAACGATGCTCACCTGACAATGCGCAAGCGCACCTAACTTTCTATTGTTGTAGCTCAAGAAAATTATTAATATCGATACGGTTAACGATAAGGATTAAATATTTATGAGTTACGTACGAGCAAACATTCCATTCATTAACTATGAATGATTAATTAACTTTTATTTAATTACAATTATGTCAACAGGTCAAACAAATGATATTCTTCATGTAATATAATCGTGGTTTTCACGCCCAATTAAAGAAAAAAATATTAGACGTAGGTGAAAAGAACAAAAATGATGCAAGATGGTCTAATTTTTAGCTCAAGATCATTAAACATCGTGTGATTGCTGCATGACATATAAAGCAGTTATAAAAAGATAATAGTTTGACCTATCACAGTAATGAGAAATCACAATTGACAATTACACGCGAGGTTTAAAGTCAAATACAATCTATTTTAAGGTAATCAGACGTTCGGGTGAGATAAAGAAACAACACACGTGCTAAAGATGATGTCGCAGTTGATATAACCAGTCGCCCACTGCACGTGGTTGTCAATAGTTGTAGCCGTGATTTCTCATAGTTTTACCAAGAAATCAGTGGCTAAGATACTTCGTAAAATTGCTTGTTTGTTTTATCTCTATCTCTATCTTTGTTGTAAGCGATGATGTGGTCGACGAATGAGCACGCTTGCCTAGAGGTAGCCGATACACTCTTGACTTAGACTCTAGACAGACGGACTGCATTTCAACTAAACTCCGACTGCAATCGGACTGCACTGTTGGTTTGCAGTTTTATTGCAGTGGTACTCACTGCATTCAAACTGCAAACTTGCAGTCGGAGTGCAGTTGAAATGCGGTTCGTCTGTCTATAGCCTTAAAGACTCCATCATCGACGGCTAGTGTTTCTGCGGTGAAATGCAACTCTAGTGGCAACGATTGGACGTATGATAGTGGATTCTAGGTACGGCCAATAATAGTGGCCTAGTTGGCAACGTCGCGTACTAATCCAATGATAATTTAATTCAGCATAATCAATACTATACAATCAAAACAAAGATGTATTACAATGCCGATAACGCTGATATAAACGCCTACATATTTATCTGTGACGGGTATCATGCATGATACATCACAGTAGCACGTGGTGATCGCATGGATCGAATCGATACCATTGTCATTAATATCAGAAGAACAAATGTGTCGACAAACACTTTAGCTTAATTACTTAGTACATAGATGTATTGCTCTGTCTATAGAGAGTTATTGACTTTTCATTTATATGTATATTCGTTTTGTCCTAGATACCTGGGATTTGGGAAGGAGTTCATTGGTGATCATCATTATCATCATCATTTCAGCCGTAAGACGTCCACTGCTGGACATAGGCTTCCCCCAAGTGTTGCCACATTGACCTGTCACATTGGTGATCGTTAGAAAAGTTTGACAACTGTGCAGTTTGTCTACAGTATCGTGGCTTTCGTAATCTTTCCCGTTTGATCTAACTTCGATATCATTAAACCTACGGGTTATTACTTATAATCAACATAGAGTCAATAATTTGGAAATAATTAGAAACAAAGGTTACAATTTTGCTTAAATTTCACATAGTCATATACAACAACCATGAACCTATTCAGTGCAAAGTCAGCAAATAGAAAACGTTGAAACTGTAAAATATTAAACTTTATTTATTATGAATTAAAAACAACATTCCTATGTTGATAAACAAGAATTTCTAATAGCCGAAATTAATGGAGGAGGTAAATCCCCAACACCGTAATGACGTCGTTGGTAGGTCTATATATAGTCAATAATACAATTATAAAATAGAAAACATTTAATTTAGGCTCGATATAAAAACCCAAGGTTAATAAAAAAACCCCGATCAACCTTGAGAAGGTTAAAACAAAAAATCGCGATCAAAACAACTGATCTTATAGTCGTTAATCATAATTCAGTGGTAACACCCAAATAAAATTGATAGTGATTCATGTGATATTCTGTGACTCAGTTGTTTGAATTCAGATAAAATAATCGATATATGACAATCAAACAATAAGTAAAAGATATTGTTATTATCAATGACAATAAAGCTCTGAAAGATAGTGAATGCTTTTACAGGTCGTAAATAAATATATATTTTATAAGTCTAATCCTAGGGATTAATTACGTCAGAGCTAATTTGTTGTATAACAAATAAGTTTGTTTACTTAATGACGTATTGTATGTATATAAGCTAGTATAAGAAAGAGACTTTTAGATTCCAGTTGGTGCAAATGTGGCCAGATCTTTTATTTTTTTGCCTCAGTTTACAAACGATGAGTAGCAAATAGTAGAAATTATATTTATTTTTTTCCTCCAAGCCTTATGCCAAAGAAATTTGAATTGGTTCTACAGGTATAAGTGTATGTTTTAATCGTCTTATTGCAATTCGATACAGAAATATTCATTGCACAAAATCATTTTATAACTTTAGTGGCGTAATTTATGCTGAGTTCGTACAAGTCTTAACTGTTTTGGACATTGGACTTTACGGGTAGGCATTGTTATGAATTTTCGTTGTGTGTAATTGACATCAGATTTTACTTTTTATACGTGCGTGATATGTACACTGTTTGTCCAAAGCTAAAATTCGTTCTAAGACCAACATTTTGGTCAATACGAGAGATCAAATTACCACCCGCAGGTAATCAATATGATTCATCAGTGGTAAGCAAATTATCATCTGATGCAACATCTAATAAAACCTTGCCAAGATTAAGGAAAACCTTCGCAAGTTTGTTTAATTTCAGTGAAACCTTCGAGTTTCCCATACAAAGGACCTTTAAAACCATATTATGTCAAGCTATAACTTTTTAGGATGATTGGATTTGTCCTAATCCGTAGCAAAAGGTAGCGCACCTTTGCTAAGATTATAGAGGTACCATAAAACGGAGTTAAATTTATTAATTTTAAAATTAAAATTACGGAAGAATCAATTTTTATAACTTGTAAATGAATTTTTTAGTTGTTTTGACGTCCAAAAGTGCTGCTTATTGGTCTAGTTGGAAAAATATGAGAAAAATACGTTACTTAAAGTTTTAAATTTAAGTAACGTAACGTAACTCTTTAATCTCAATGTTTCTTTTTCCATAGTTTGGGAGAAAATGAAAATAAAACGAGCCCATCAACGTTAAAATAAATATGAGGTTACTTTGATACACCATTGCGTTTGCACTGCAATATAAAGTAACTTACAATTTATTTGTAATGAATTTTCATTGTACAATTTAAAATATTTTTTCTGCAACCAAATATAAGGAACAAAAAAAAAAACCCCGTTTTGACAGCTATAAAATACTTAATAATAATTAAACTTGATGCTTGCGAATGATACTCGTTGTCATAGTCAGCAACTGATTAAGAGTTCTGACCGCCCTAGGCTAATTATGAGGACGCGCCCCCGCCAGGGGTGTTACGGTCGGCCTATAAAGTAGTATATTAGTTTTGACTTTATTTACTAGTGTAAAATTCTTAATATTATCTCCACATTCGGGAACATGCATGAAATATTAAAACATTTTATTAACTGCAACAAATCCTTTGGGGTTCTGGCAGAAATAGAATGTTCGGCCTCGGTGTCAGATATTAAAAACTGCGCTAAATGGACGCATTCTTCTGCAAAGGTTTCTTCTAAATCAGTGGCATATAGTTGTTTTAACTCCTTTGCTTTACTTCTAATAAATTCACTGTCGTCTAGTTCATGCAGTTTCCTTATGAAACCAAATCCAATTTGTTTTTACTGTATTATAAATAATTTGCCGGTTTTTTAAGTGCACTTTAACACCCGGTTTCCCAGCTCTCAATTATCGGGCTGTTAACGTAATCGACGAATAATCGCCGGTCAATAATTCTACTTTCAATTTCTCAACACCAAAGGCCAGTTTCTGAAGTCGACGTCACATCTCAAATCCGCTGACAATTTGTCACAAATTAACCAGCCCTCAGTTGTCAGCGAGTTTCTCAACACTTCATCATCGAGAAATTACGTAATCGCTTGTTACATTAAATAATCGGCATTAATTTATTTCGGTTGCCTACCCTAGCTGGTATTCATTCACTTAATTCACCACTATAACGTAGGTAATCAGTAACTTTAAATAGTATTATTTAATGTAACAAGCGATTACGTAATTTTTCTATGATGCAGTTTTGAGAAACCCACTGACAACTGAGGGCTGGCTAATTTATTTCAAATTGTCAGCGGATTCGAGATGTGACATCGACTTCAGAAACCAGCCCTAAGAAAATCAATAGCTACATAATCATTATTAACGATGAAATATCGTCTCCCTTCTAACTCAATGTGCCCCGTTTTAACTTCATCAAAATGAAATTTTGGTTTCTTTCTTCTTCTTACATCTTTTGTGAAAGAAGAGGCAATTAAGAGATGCGAAGTGACCACATATCACTTCGCATCTCTTAATTGCCTCTGATTAAAAAAAATTAACTCTTTTTCGTCACGCAACGTATTACGATAAGCATGTAATGTCTCATAAAGAGTAACAACGTTAGATAAATCAACAGAACTTGCTTGTAGCTGTGCACTAACGATTGGAAACTTTACGAGCACAGAGTTCCAAAAGCACAACATTATTGTAATTTCTAGAGGTTTGATTTTTTCTAATATTCTCTTTACTTTAATATTCATCTTCGCAAATAGAGTTTAATGCTTCCAGAACTGTTACGTTTGTTGTGAACTGAAATTTATTGTTAAAATCAGGAAGTCCCAAGCTTTTTCAGTTCACAGCGCATTTAGTTTTAGTGTTTTGTCTCGGTCTAGTTGAAATATGTAGGGTAGATGTAATGGTGCTAGATTAATAGTGCATGCGAAGACACGATTTCAGCGCGCCCGCGCCCCCCCGATCCTCGCGCCCTAGGCTGCAGCCTAATTAGCCTAAGGGTTAATCAGGCCCTGGTCATAGTGTAATGGTAACATAGTATTTAATTAGGATGATGAATTTGATTTTTCAATTTGTTACTTAGAAAGTTATCGCGGCATGTAAAATGAGAAACGTCAACGGACTTCTTAGATTGTGACGTCTATTAAACTTGATGTAAAACATGGCTGATATGTCAGTGTTGCAAATTGTATAAAGAAAATTGAGGTGCGTTCAGTTTTCACGTTTTTTAGCTTTAAAAAACAAAAATAAATAAGTAATCATCAAAGTTGCCCCAGATCTCCATGTAATCCCGTTCTATCGATACCTAAAGTCACAAGTCCTTTTTTGATGCACACCCAGACCCGATTGTGGGCCGGGGTATTTACAACGTAGTATTTTTCCCTTTTATAATTTTATCATCATCATCATTTCAGCCGAAAGACGTCCACTGCTGGACATAGGCCTCCCCCAGGCGTCGCCACATTGACTGATCCCGTGCGTCTCGCATCCAGCGCCATCCCGCAACCTTAACCAGGTCATCGGTCCACCTAGTGGGAGGCTTTCCAACATATCGTCTTCCGGTTCGCGGTCGCCATTCCAGAACTTTTCGGCCCCACCGGCCATCCGTTCTGCGAGCAATGTGCCCTGCCCATTGCCACTTAAGTTTGGCAATTCTTCGGGCTATGTCGGTAACTTTGGTTCTCCTGCGGATATCACCATTTCTGACGTGATCACGCAAGGAAATTCCGAGCATAGCCCTCTCCATTGCCCTTTGGGTGACTTTAAGCTTTCTGATAAGGCCCATTGTGAGCGACCACGTCTCGGTCCCATAGGTGATTGCACTGGCAACACACACTGGTCATAGACTTTTGTCTTGAGACATTGCGGTAAATTAGACGAGAAGATACCACGCAACTTCCCGAACGCCGCCCAGCCGAATCGGATTCGACGGTTGACCTCTTTCTCGAAGTTGGATCTACCCAACTGGATCGTTTGTCCCAGGTAGACATAATCATCTACAACTTCGAGTAAACAGTCTCCGATCTTGATAGGAGTGGGTGTTACATGGGCATTCATCATGACCTTGGTCATTTGTTGTGTCCATGTTCATTTTGAGACCCACTCTTTCGGAAGCTCTACTGAGGTCATCGAGCATTGTACTGAGGCTCTCCATGGTCTTAGCCATGACCACTATGTCGTCGGCAAACCGAAGGTGAGTGATGTACTCGCCATTAACGTTGATGCCAAGCGCCTTCCAATCTAGAACCTTGAAGACATCCTCCAGCGCAGCAGTGAACAGTTTCGGAGAAATGACGCGGTTCCCTGTCTCACGCTGCGCTGGAGCAGGATTGGTTTCGAGGTCTGATCCTGAAGACGGACTGACATGGTGGCGTTTTTGTACAAACACTTCAACACCTCAATGTACCGGTAGTCGATCTGGCACCGTTGGAGAGACTGCAGTACAGCCCAAGTCTCGATCGAATCGAAGGCTTTCTCGTAGTCCACAAACGCTAAACAGAGAGGCAGGTTATACTCTTCGGTCTTCTGTATGACTTGCCGCAGCGTATGTATGTGGTCTACTTTGCTACAGCCTTTTCGGAATCCGGCTTGTTCGGGAGGCTGGAAATCGTCAAACCATAATTTTATAACCTTTCTTAAATATCAGCAAATCATCTTGACACTTATTAGATCTTAAAGGCTTTGTTTAAATAAGTATGGAGATGAGTATATTTGTCTTAATGAGAATCTATTTTACCAAATTGACGAGTCATGCTGATGATATTCAAATGATGCAATATATCTAGAACTAAAAAATAGTTGACACACCCACTTATTCATTTTTGACGATCGTATAAGGAAACATTGCTGATTGTGCTGTGACGTTTTTAAATCGTTATTTCTGTAGATTGGTGTCCTTGAGTTCCTTTTCCCATACAAATAAGCTTCCTCACTTTGTCTTGGTGATGTTTGGGGTCTACGTAGATATGTGTCAATCGATGTCAGCGAATCACATGATATTCTGCTAGACCTTGACAATCGTAAACATTATGACATATTTTGTGATGCTACTGCTGATAGTATGCCAGTTGTCTATATGCTCAGGGCCTGAGTTACTCATGCTTTAGTTGATGTTTCGAGTACCATCGAAAAGAAGAGTTACATTAGAAATTGACTGGTTCCATCGAGTATCCTTGTTTAAAAGAAACGTTAAACCTCCGGATCACATAACGTGTCCAACTCGAATGACGATGATGATGATGTCCTGGTTTCTTTTTATTTTTTTTTCATTGATTGGCTCGCGCTTGACCACTATCTCACATCTGTAAACGACGATGTGGTCGACGATGAAGCACGCTTGCCTAGAAGAAACCTATTCACTCTTGACTTAAATATTCCTAGATTGTAGCTATCAGGAAATGCAGAAACAGGCAGGGAATTTCACTCTTTAGCTGTACACATAATAAAAGTATTTCCAGTTTTGTGTGTATGGGTGGTATGTACCTACCGATGACGCATCGCAGTAAGTCTTGTAGTCCAAATGGGCTAGGAGGAATAAGTTTATGCAATTCTATCGCACACTCCCCAAAATATAACCGATAAAAATCTGACAGGCTGGCAATTCGGCGCCAGATCCTTCAGCCACTCTGCAGCTTTGAAACGTACTTCAGTCAATCAGTGGTTATGTACTTAATAACACTTAACAAAGAACTTTGTTCTTCATCACAACACCACTTAACTTCTGTCGTACATACATGATAACAAATGGCCGCACATTTAAATTTTTAACTGCGTCTTCTATGACTTCCTAGAACAAATGGAGAATTAAATTACCTATTTATGTTGCTAGGATATATTAAGCAATCGTCATTTGTCACTTTGGAGACAGGATAGTTAGAAACAGCCCCCAGTAGAGTATAAAATCGACAGCTGAAGCACGGGCATCCCTCTAATGATCGAATGCTTTTGGTGACAGTATATGGTTTGTTATCGAAGAGTTTCACCCAACACATAGAGAAGCAACTAAACAGCTCGGTCAAGACTTCAAGCGTCAGATGCAGAAAGCGGTTGTCTTGGACACGGCACGCATGGTGAGAAGGTTCCTCATTCTGGATCTGTCTAGTCACAGTTAGCTTGGATCGCTTATTATAAATTTATACATAAACAGGTGATCGCTGTTAATTATTACAGGCAAAGATATTGACCTCTAATATACAAGAACCTTGTATATTAGAGGTCAGTGTGTTGAACCCATTCGTCACTAATTGGAATGCCCTAAATCTTTTCTGACATTCTTTTGACGTCACCCACTTCTTTGTCAAGAATCGGTTATCAAAATGATCTTAAAACCCAAACAACCTTTTTCTCATACCAAAGATCAAAAATCTCCTTAGTATGTATTGTGTTCTTAATCAAAAACTCGTTTAGGTTTACCTTTAGTGTAAGAAGAATTTCCAGGATAGCCCGTATGACGTCATAAGCTTTTATTACATATTTCTTTATTTTTGATGTGTATTTTTAGAGTTGCCGAATTTTTGCTCATGTCCAGTTATATGAAGTAGGTAAAAACTGCAATAGTATTATGCAATTTTTGTTACCCAAACAGTGTTATAAATAGACTGTTACTGATATTTTCGGCAATTGCAATGTCATGAAGTATACTACGTTACTGCACTGAGTGGAGTTTGTGAAATTCATTTTAGATGATGTCAATCAACATCAAATATGTATATGTTAAAGGGAATGTTAAGGGGAAGCGTGCTGTGCAGTTCTATGTCTATAGAGACATAGAACTGCACAGCATTTATTTATGGTTCCGGGCTTGGGAAACTGAAAATAAAATTAACACGACTTATTTTCAAGATTTTACCCAATATTTCTGTCAAAGTACATCACATGAGCAGTTAGCTCGCAAAACTGTACCAGACAGTAATGATCTACATTACATTTTAATGTCATCAGATGTTCTAACAAAAAATTCGACCTCGATACAATTCGCGATTGTTAAAACGCCCGCAAACCTTAACGGTCTTTTTTTTGCGATGTAATGAATCTACTAGCACTGTTGCATGCGGCCATTTTGTTTCATTCAAATAACCGTTATTTAACTTTTTTGTCTGAGGCGATATAGTTCCGCCATTCTTGAAATGACAGCTGGAAGAGATTATGAGTTTTTTTGGGTTAGTAATCTGCAGTATTTCCCCTTTCGCTTTTTTGAAGGGTAAAAACGGGACCCTATTATCGCCGCGCTATTGACTCCGCGGTCCGTCTGTCTGTTTGTCTTTCGGTCTGTCCGTCTGTCACCAGGCTGTATCTCATAAACCGTGATAGCTAGGAAGTTGAAATTTTCACAGATGATGTATTTCTGCTGCCGCTATAACAACAAATACTAAACACGGAATAAAATAAATATTTAAGTGACGTGTTTTTTTTGCCGTTTTTTGCGATAATGGTACGGAATCCTTTGTGCGCGAGTCCGACTCGCACTTGACCGGTATTTTTTATATACTCTTTATAAAACACATACCTACTTATTTCCGAAACAACTAAATTTCAACTCACTTTTTAAGACCAAATTGAACATAATTTTCGTTTACTTACCTTATTGTAAATATTGTAACATAGCGTCATTTTTAGATGTCAAACGAAAGAATTCCCTCATGACCTTGCTCTGTCTGTATCCAAAACCTAATACAATAAAGGCACGAGGGGAATTCAGTGACAAATGTGTCACCCACATACGCGAATCAATCGGATTAAGTGCAGCGAATCATGTCAGTGGAGCGAACGAACGATCCTAATTCAATTTCATTTAGTCTTCCTTTCAAAACGATTTGGTCTTTTAGAAAAAGAGCTACTGATAATGAACAATCAATCTTTGGTAAATCATGATTGGTTAGTCACTGTCACACGATTGCCCAAAAAAGGAGTGTCATGTTTTCAGGGTTTATGTTTGTTTGTGAGTTTCTTTATTCCACCATAACTTCTAAACGGCTTAACCGATATCAATGTATGTGGTATCGTTAGAAGCGTTGCGTTGTCCCGGGTAACATATACTGGTGAATATTTAATAAAATATAATGGGGTAGCCATGGTTTATGAAAAAACACGGAAAATATTTTTCATAAAAATTTGACTTCGTATACTATCATCATAGCTTGCTTAGTACATAACAAAAATATATACCTACTGAAAACCAATATTTTCAGCCAAGTCGAAGAACGATTCCGTGGAAGAGTTATTTACAGGGCCCCGACTTCGCTGAAAAGATTGGTTTTCAGTTTACCACTTTTGGTACAATGGCGGTTTAATGGGTTTTGCACAGTAAATATTATAATCTTTTTAGTAGGTACTTAGGTATTTTGTGCCCACTCAACATTAAAATCATTAAGCTCGGTTTAAATATCTTTGTTCAATATTTTAATTCCCTTTTTGACAAGGCAGACGTGTTTTTTAATTTTTATTTTTTTATAATATGTTGTGGTAGGTTTTGTACATTCGATTTTTAGATTGTATCGATTCCAAGCGAGATTTAAAAAAAACACGTTTATCACTTCCACTACAAATAAAGTGTTAGGTACCTACTGCATTTTTTGATGAACAATTTATTTAATCTTTTAGGCCTTGGTAGGCTATAGACTATAGACTATACATAGACACATAGCTAGTAGTAGGCTAGTACATAGACTATAGATTTTTTGTTACTATAGTAATTAGTGTTTTGTACAATTATAACTCAATAAGGTACTAAAATAAATTACAAGATTGATTATTTTATCAATAGGCTATTTCTTACACGTGTCTTTGTCCGTAAATAAGACTGTCATGTAAATATCTAACTTGCCTTGAAATTTTTTTTTTCTATAAATATTAAACGAAAGTCGTAGAACACTATGCAGATTATAAGCTAACGATAATTATACTGTAAGTATAAAAGATTTTGTTACCAACCGCGCTATTATCAATAAGGATTATATTGCACTGACATTGACAGATGATATGGTCGCAGTTGCAAATGTTATCGCTCTTGACAACACACTGTGCACTGGTACATACAGGATATGAATGATAGATAATGATAATATTGATAATGTGCCTCTCTCCGAAGTATAGCTTGACATACAAGTGACAGAACGTGATGTTGCATACGATGCATGGGCTCGCATACTCCGGCACATTTTCATAGTTCATTACTCTTTCTATAGGAGGTGCCTTCCTACATAAGTCATAACAAACCAGTCAAAAATGTCCAATATGGAACTTAATTTGAACATACTGCTTCGTCAATATGCAATTCTTTGATGCATTCATTAAGGTTTCATGGATCGAATAGTTTATCCTGCGAGGTCAGTCGGCCAGATTCAGGAGCTTGTTGAGAGTTTAGATGTTTTCATTTGTTTTTGTTGTTATGCCTGACCTATTTCAATGCTTCACAATTTTATCTATATCCACCTTCGTTGTCACCAACGATAGCATTGAGTACTTACAACCAAAACTAAAGCAAAGATAACATAAAAATAACGTGTACTATTATGCAAGTGGCTTCCGCAATAAACAAATGTAATCTAGGAAGTAAGAGTCTGGTGTTGACGAGCTCCGTGTAGCTTTACTGATCATGATTATGAGCTCAAGTCAGTGTACCAATCATGATTTTGATGATTATATGAGGATTACGATGTAAGTACGTGGTGGAAGGGCGATGTAAGACCTATATGTCATCGACGTTGCGCGATGGATAGACATTGATGAACTAATAAAAATATGAGAATTCAGAGAAAATTGGAAACCAAAAGACACCAACGTAATAGTGTCTAGAATTTTAGATAAAATATAAGTAAGTATTTAGAATGTTTCGCTAATAAACTGAAAAAATGAGATAAACGTATCAAATTTCGAGGATAGGTAATAATATGCTCTTGACTTCTTAACATTAAAATAATTAAAGGTAGGTTAATTCAGAGATAGCAACAGTGTTTATATTAATGTAGTTATTAAAAACTAACTATAAAAACAAGATCAAACAAATCAGTCTGTTTACACGTGTATACAATTCAAACTTCACTTCTAACAATTATGGAAAAATTCAATCTATAATTCAGTATCAACTCGACCTACTGCGCACAAAAAAAAAAACCAGTTGCACTGTCAATGTGATTATTTCTTTATATATTACGTTGTTAAACGACATTTCACGCACCGATCACGCTTGTCGGGTACCTAATTCCGGTCGATAAAGTCGAATGAACTTTGAAACACGTTGTCCGATAAAATAAAAAACATAAACAAACGTCTACTCGTCCGTCTGGTTGGACGTGAACGTTCACACGAATGAAGATTTGATAATGCGTCGTAAGCGGCGGCAGTAGGTCAAGCTAATGCAACGACTTTCGTACCATTCCGTACATATGCGCAATAAAAATAACATTTATTACCAGAATAAAAACTAATTTCTCGAGCAATTAGTGGCTCATGGACGAGTGTGACGAAGTGACCGTCCATTGTAATCCTCCTGTCCGTTTAACTATTTATTTGGGGTCGACGCGACGCTGCATTTCTTTCTAAACATATTTGAAAAGAGTCATTCAGTACTTAGTTTACATCTCAGTACTTCCTCCTCTTCCTTTTTCCCAATGCTGGGGGTCTTGATACTTATGCTTTCGAGGCTTTCATCTATAACGAGGCTCAGTTTTGGTCCTACCACAACTTCCTAGACTTCATCCAGATAGATTTAGTTGTCTAGGTTTAAGGGCGATACGTCTCTATCGTCTGGAATCTTGCGGAGGCACGCACTCGATAGTCTTGCCTTATCTTTGTACTTATTCAATCCCTTTCTGGCTATAATAATATCATGTTCTACACGTGCCGTACATCACCGTTAAAAATTGTATCGATTTTATCAATAGAACTTCGAGTGTCCATCATTGTCATCGGATCCTAGTGGACATTGTTCTCATCTAATGGCCACAGAGTGGTAGTCACGTCTATATCGTTCGTAATGTCAATGCCATGTCATCAATTGTTCCTTTCCTTTTATTGTTACTGAAAAGGACTTTGTTCTAACAAACACAGTGAACTCTATACGGTCAAGTTCTTTGACTTCAAGCATGTACAAGGTAATTATTAAAGCGTTTTTTACTTCGAGATTTATCTACAAAACAATAGACATTTTCTCAACAACTTTTGATATAACGGTTGGAAGATTTCAAAAGCCAACTTGTATTGACGTATAGGTACTTTAGCTGTCAATGGGAATCTTCAATCACATAGAAACCATGCATCAATAAAACTGCTGATATTAAATGTGAAAGTCACGATGTTCGATGCTGTGACACTACAACACATCATAAAAGTGGATATATTGAGTGTCCAGTATATTTTACACGTGGCTAAATATTGGATATTATAATTATTGGAAACTTGGAAGACATGAAAAAGTCGTTGTCGAAGAGTGCCCGCTATGGGTTTATCACAGTATGATGATGCTGTAAGCTTATTTAAGAATGAATCTCAAGTTCAAGAAGCATATTAGATTGGAATTGCAAACGAGAATTATTTTACTAGTTACTACATTTACTTAGATTGATATTATCATTATCCTTGAAGGGGTGCTGAATTTGACATTTCCACTTTGCCATGAACTGCAAAACTTGTAGACATTAAATCTCCAATTCTCTTTAGTTATTGACCAAGAAAAATAATTAAAGCTAGGCTGGATGTATGTGTTGGGCAATTGATACTTTTCGACACCTCTTACGATTTTAGTGTTATTTATGCTCTTCAATCTCCGTTAGTGAAGTTATGCTAGTATTATATTATCTGTGGTGAAGTGGTATCGCAAACAACAAGTTTCGGAAATCTACCATAAGTGAGTAGATACAAATTGTACACAATATAACACATACAAAACAACATAACAACACAACAACATAACAACATAACATATACATCGCGGTAAAGGCGAATATGGCAAGGAGAACAGGCTAGACTGAAGTTGTATACCCTATCATAGTTTGCGATCGTTCCGCCCTGATCAATTCTCGTCCCGTGTTTACCTGCGTGGAAGAGTTGGGTGGACAAAGTTCATCTAGCGTCGAAAGCCAGTCATCACTCTTCATTTCTAAGCATTCTTTGTGACTTACTACGTTTTTTTAATGGGACAGTTACATAATTTAAATTAACCACGGTGTAGATGTCTTGTGCAATAGAGACGGTTGAGCAAGCGGCCTCGGGCGTATGCGTCGAACCAGCCACGATGTGAATCCGTACGCTAGTACTGCGCCACATTCACAAGGCTGTTCACCTCTTTTAGCCGTTTTATAGCATATTTTACAATAATTATTGCAAAGAATTTTTCATTAACAGAAATGTTTAGGTTATGTAAAGGTTTACGTTATATTTCGAACTAGTCAAGGTTGCTAGGATTACGTGCAGTCTTGTTTGTCTGTGTTTTTTGAAGGCGTGTCTCTTGGTGGTTTGAAATGTTCTGAACGTCTGACTATTAAACGCGAAACAATAAGTTCGTTCGTCTAGTCTAGACTCATTACTTAGGCACATTATCTACAGATATTATTATCATTTAATAATCATCATTTGTGTGAGATTTTAAAATCAAATACATACTTAAATCAGAAACCGGCCCATAGTATGTTATATCCTATTATGAAACTGACGTGCATCAAATAATTAAGAGAAAAAATCTTCATGATACCACTCTGCTCGACAAGATTTTGACACATGACACACCAGCTGAGTCGACAGGTTGTTGCAAATTACGTCATGAAATTCAGGAATTTACTTAAACTTTCAACATTCGAATTTATTCAGAAAAATAAGTTTACGCAGCTATCTTACACAGTAAATTTGAAAAAAATATCTTTATTTACATGTTGCGCTCGGTTAAACCGCGTCAGTCTACTGCAAAATGTGTACAAAATACGAATTACTACACCTTTCCAAACGGTAGACAATTTAGATTTGCTCAAAATATGTACATAAACAACCTTTTCCCTTGCTGAAAAGATGCAAAAGGACAACACAAAGATATACTCATTTTATTTGCGTCCTTATGTTCCTAATTTGTCATACAAAAATTCATAAAAAAACAAGCCCAAATCTGGAAAAAAAATGCTTAAAATTTTGATGCAACCTTGCAACATGACATTTCTTTGGTGTTGTTTTTTTTTTGCTGTCCATTCACGCGTCTCATAATCGATTAAAACTGCATTCAGCCTAATCGATTAAGTGTATTTCGATTATTTAAAATTATTCATTTAAATAAAAAAGTGATTTTCAAAAATGTATTGTTTTAAAATTAAAATTAGTTTATAGGCACAAAATAAAATAACAACTTATAGTAATAATATATAGTAATAACTATACATAAATGCTTTCATAATGTTATCAGAAGAGTAAATAGAAAAAAAAATAGGATTCGTGGCTAAATTCGCGCCGAATTCGCCGAACGTAAAATAATTCAAAATTCAAATTTGGAATGCAGTCGGTATTCAAAATATTTTATCGGGCACATTTTAATATAAAAGAGAGTTTTACATTGATCATTTCAGACGGTTTTATACAGAATGACCAGTATAAATATGAGTATGTTTATGTATGACTAGCACTTCGCCCGCGACTATGTTCGCGTGATTTCGTTTATCCTATAAATGATTTTCTTATATGCAGTTAGTAAAGGCAACCAAAAATAAGATATTATTAAAACTATTAAAAACTGGGTATCGTGGATTTGGGTTTGGGGTTGGTGGGTTTATTGGATTGGGACGATTCGTTATTTGACTTAAACAATAATACATTTTAGGTTATCGCCACAAAGTAAAATCCTCCCCTAAAAACTTATCAACCCTTTTTGCGCCGTTGAGGGTCTAGTTTTGACTTACTTGACTTAAGATCCTATGGCCCCTAGCTGGGGCAGAGGGCTTCCACAGTAGTCCTCCATCGAGACCGGTCTTGAGCTTCGCGCTTCACCTCGCTCCACGTCATTCCGATACTCGTCGCTTCAGCCAATACGGTGCGTCGCCATGTTTGACGGGGACGGCCTCGCTTCCTTTTTCCTTGAGGATTCCAATCCAAGGCCTGTTTAGGAATGTGATCGGAATCCCTCCGGAGCGTGTGACCAATCCAAC
Organism: Anorthoa munda; assembly: GCA_945859665.1. Classification (NCBI taxonomy): domain Eukaryota; kingdom Metazoa; phylum Arthropoda; class Insecta; order Lepidoptera; family Noctuidae; genus Anorthoa; species Anorthoa munda. The sequence continues at coordinate 9,797,499 of OX243900.1, read as the reverse complement.
ACCATTTACGCCGCTTGATCTGGCGGTCGATCGGGGTCTCGTGGCATCTCTCCAACAGCTCTACATTAGAGATGATCTCGGGCCAGTAAATTCCGAGGATGCGACGAAGACATCGGTTGACGAAGACCTGGATTTGGCGCGAGATGTCCTTTGTTACCTTCCACGTTTCGCACCCGTAGAGCAGCACGGATTTGACATTGGACCCGAAGATTTTTAGTTTAACCCTTCGGGTCAGTTTCCGTGATTGCCACACAGGTCTCAGCTGTGCGAAAGTAGCTCGCGCTTTGGCAATCCGTGAAGTGATATCCTCTTCAGTTCCTCCAGTCTCTGACACCACGCTCCCGAGGTACGTGAATTTGTGGACGCGTTCCACAACCTCTGTGCCGATTAATATCGGAGAAGGATTCATCACACCTGTACGCATCTCCTGGGTCTTACGGATGTTAATTTTGAGTCCAGTTTTTGCCACCTCCTGGCGCAGGTCGTTCAGTTTCGACTGCATGTCGGCGTGTGTATGACTCAGCAGGCAAAGATCATCAGCATAGTCCAGGTCTTCCAAGACGTTGGTCAATCCCCACTCAATCCCACGACGCCTGCTATCGTAAATGCGCAACATGATTCCGTCGAGGACGATTATAAAAAGGAGGGGCGAAAGAAGACAGCCCTGGCGGACTCCAGCGTGCACTGCGATGTCCTCCGAAATTAGGCCTTCATGAGTCACCTTGCAGGAATATTTCCTATAAATGCTCTCCAATAGGCGGACTATTTTTGGCGGCACTCCAATGTCCAACAGGCGGGTCCAGATGCTGGACCACTTCAACGTATCAAAGGCCTTTTCGAAGTCGACAAAGGTAAGATAAATTTCCCTTTGCCATTCTGTTGCCTGCTCGAGAATGATACGAAGAGTGTTGATCTGGTCCGTGCATGAGCGGCTCGAACGGAAACCCGCCTGCTCCTCGCGCAGAAGAGGTTCAACGGCCTTCGACAGCCTATCAAGTAATATCTTACAGAAAACCTTAGAAGGAGTCGACAGCAACGTGATGCCTCTCCAGTTGTCGCAACTACTGAGATCACCTTTCTTGGGCACGGTAATTAAAAGTCCCTTGTTCCAGTCGTCCGGGAGTTCTTCAGCGGTCCATATCCTTTCGATTAAAGGCGTCAGCACGTCGACAGCGGAGGCTAAGTCGGCTTGTAACATTTCCGCCGTTATCAGGTCGAGTCCAGGTGCTTTGCCTGCCTTCAAAGAGAGAATCGCTTCAGTCACTTCAGAGGCTGATGGTGGTTCCGTATCGATGTCGAGAGGTCGAGGTGGTGTAGGACCTACCTGCAGCGCGTCAGGCGTCAGAGATGCTGACAATCGGAAGACCTCCTCAAAGTGCTGGCGCCATCGCTGCAGCCGCCCTTCCGACGTCACAATAAGCTGTCCGTCTTTGGATTTAAGCGGCTTCTTCTTCTTGAGCTTACTGTTACCTGCCAAGGTCTTCGTGGCTTTATAAAGCTCTTTCAAGTTGCCGATGTTCGCAGCGTGTTGAGCACGATCAGCAATATCATCAGCCCAACGCCTTCTGTCTGCACGCGTACTGCGATAAATCGCCTTGCGCTTCCGGCGGTATTGAGTATTGAGGTCGGCTCGTTCGGCATCATCACGCGTCTCAATCAGTCTAGTTTTGAACAACCTAAATATGCTATTCACTCCTTTCTTCTCTTTTTACCCGACTGCCGAAGGAGGGTAATGTGTTTATCAGTCTATGTATGTATGTATGTAAGTATGTATGTATGTTTGTTCCTATGTGGCGTTCTAGAGACCAAACGTGTTGGCCGGTTTTGATGATTCATACGTCAATCGATTCGTCTTAACCCCGCGAGTGTCACTGGCTACATTAAAATTGGAAAATAGAAAAATGGCAGATTTTGGGCGCCATATTGCGGAGGATAATTTTTTTTTCTTCCAAACCCATCGTGTGGGGTATCAAAATAAAGGGCTTTAACAGGTGATTTCGAAAATATAAAACATATATGTTTAAATGTACCTAAATCTTAAAAACAGATAACTAAAAAGTTATAAATAAAAAAAGTTAATTCAAAAAATCTAAAAACCCGACTGCTTTAAAAGCGAAATAAAAAGACTTAAACAAGGAGAAAATCTTGCTGTGCATGCAGTCGGAGGATACATATTCGCGGGCTAGCTGACGAAAACCAGATGTATGCTCCGACTGCAAAGCAGTCGGGTTTTTAGATTTTTTGAATTAAATTTTTTTATTTATCATTTTATGTTAGTCAGATTGCGCAGTGAGTTGCCTCAAAAAAAACTTTAACACCCCTAAACCCAATCTGGGAGGGAGTTTTCAAAATGTTTTATGTAAATTTTGATCATCAACTTTATCCCCAAAGAATTTGATTTTACATACAAACTAATTTTTACCCTTTTCACTTCCTTAAAGTTTGAATTGCCGCAAAATCGTGCCTTAGTGCTTCCCTAGAAAACCACGTCAAAAACGAAACCCTGTCCAGTAAGATTCTTAGCTTGAGTTAGTTTCGAAAAATGTATAATGACCACCTTTATTGTTTCCTTAGGTTGGTATTTGTGCCAAATTTCAAATTTATTAACCCGGGAAATAAAATTCTTCAAAGCACTTTAACTTCCCAAAAATCGTATTTTGGGACTAGATAAGTAAAACTAATAATGAAAACCTTTATGGTTCACTTAGGATGGGTATTTATGTAAATTTTCCAATTTATTAACCAAAGAAATATTTAATATGTGATTTATGGGGTGTTAAATTATTTTTTAAATATACGATATTTCAAAAATAATTTAACACCCCCTAAATCATCTTTTGGGGGTAGTTTCGAAAAACTAATAATGAAATCCTTTATTGTTTATTTAGGTTGGTATTTGTGCCAAGTTTCATGTTGATTGACCCAAGAAATCAGATTCTTCCATACAAACTTCAACATCCCCTAAATCGTCATTTGGGAGTTTCGAAAAACTAATAATGGCAACCTATATTGTTTACTTAGAATAAGAATAATATCGGCCATAATTCTTGAAACTTAGCGAAAGCTAAGTTTCAAGAATTATGGCCGAAGGAATTAGATTTTTTATACAAACTTTCAAACCCCTTTTTACCCCCTTAGGGATGCATTTCCAAAAATCCTTTCTTACTGCACAATTACGTCACTTGAGGAACCTTTCTGCCAAATTTCATGCTTCTAGATGATTTTCAGCTTAGTTGGTTGACAACCATGCCATAACTCGCTTGGAAAGGAACCGCGCAAGAAGATACGCACAAGGTTATTGATATTAATAGTTTTCGGGGAATGCAGATGTAAATACAAACCAAACTTATGTTCTTAAAATGAATAAAAATAAAATTTTAAAAGTATGTATAGAATAACCAATTTTCATAACATTACAACAAACTCGACCGAATTCAAAACCTAACCATACCATACTCTCAACTCATTATTCAATATATAATTATAATAATAATACCAGCCTATAATTGTCCCACTGCAAGGCAAAGGCCTCTTCTCATACAGAGAAGGCACGAACATTCATCACTACGCTTGCTCAATGCGGGTTGGCGATTTGAGACTATAAGACCAGGTTTCTTCATGATGTTTTCATTCACCGTTGTCAACGATTTCTAAAATATACTTAGAAAGTACATTAATGAATTTGAAAATGGAAATCATTGGTATTTGTCCAGATTTGAACCCATGACCTCAGGCAAGGCGAGGCCTTTAGCCACTGGGCCAGTACGACACTCATTGCAATATAACGAATAATCACAAAATCGTTGGTTCCCCGAAACTAAACTTATCTACACTTGCGTTACAAACTTACATAAAAATATACTAGGCACTCTGTATACTTCTGAGACTATCAAACATAAAGACTCAATCATTATTATTTTTATACAAAATAGTTTTGAATAGCGAACGCATTCCGAATTTGAATTTTGAATCGGATAGATAATTCGGCGCGAAATTATCCACGGTTCGATGAAATTGTTTAGTTGGTTGTAGTCAAATAATGTCCAAAAATCTATTAAGATTACTTTAAGAAATAATTAATAGTAATAATTTAAGTACTAATTGTATTTTATGCCTAAAACAGGATTTTTCTATTTTTAAGAATCGATTTGGGATAATCGCTCATTAATCGAGTGGATAGCATAAATAAAATCGATTGCTAAAATCGTTTTGCCACACAACTATTACATTAAAAAAAAACAATCTACTTGACGAATTGGAAATTTATCAAAAATAAATTAGTGGTAATGAATTTTACGTATTATTGGACTGGTGTTTGTTAATTACGTTAAAATCAGGGCTTCTTCTTGTTGTTTATTATATTTAGAGACATAATTGTCATATTTGTAATCAATTTTACATGTGGAAGGGTGATATTTGTGTAAAATAAAAATGTAAACAAACACAATTGGCGTCTAACTTCGACTTTGAATAACAAATAACTTCATTACCACTAATTATTTATTTTGAAATATGGATGAATTCGACCAATAATTAAACAATTAGCAAACCTTTACCCCTGTCGTGGAGTTAGGGTGTCCAAAATCTGCATTTTTATGTTTTTTAGCTTCGACCACCACTGTCATCAAAATGGCGATTATCGTATTATTACACTTGTTTTTAACAAATGTAAATTATTAAACTTGCGCACTTAATCTAAAAAAAATATTTGCGCTAACATGTAAGCTTTTTATCCAACTATTTTAATTAAAGCCCCCACATAAGATTCGTTAGGTATCTTAATCAATAATTAAGTTATTAATTAGGATGTCGTATGACGTAAATCTGGGGTCCAAAATGAACCGCGGCTGAGCCAGCGGAGGTATGCTTGTCAAGCCCCAAAATGTACCCCGTCCGAACTATACGGTTAAATAAATCCAATCAATACGTAGTCTTGTAATGATAGTTATCATTACAAGCTAGTGATTCCTCATATAAAAAAGCAAAACACAAGGAAAAGCGAAACTATTCCTACTACAATACCTACCTATACTTACTATTATAACATGCCAATAAATGCATGTCTAGATTTTCCTGTTTCCTTCTGGCCAATAGTAATTATTATTTATTAGCAAAGCCGTACAAAATTCCCATAGTGTGAGTCAGCTTATTCGTCGAGTTACGTCAAACACGTAGTATCTCTAAGTAGTCTGTGGTCAAACAACAAAACATTCTTGAGATTGTTATGCCATAGTGCATTTTCAGTGCATTTTTTTCTTGCATGTAAATAATTACTGGCTGGAAGAGTACGCTGATGAGGCTGATAAACTTTCCGTACTGCTATTGTTCTTTCTTTAAAAAATAACAGGTACTATAGAGTTTGTATATGTTGTCCAGTTATACAGGTTGTATTGTTTGAATTTTTGAAATCTCTCGTCTCGATTGGACGTTGACCGTTAGTGTATAAATTCAATCTGCCTAGCCTTTTCTCAACTAGCTTCCAGATGCAGCTGAGTTTTTAGATGGAGTAACTGCCTTTTTGACCTCCACAATACACTAAGGGCGGTTACGCATTACACGTCCGTGTCCGTGATCCGTGTCTGTGATTTGAGTTCCGAATTCAAAATGTAGTACCTACGTAAGCTTTCCTACAAGAAGTGCTACGGCTACTTCGGAACCGAAATTTCACGGACACGGATCGGATGTAGCGCGTAACCGCCCTAACTGGGTGACACGATAACCTTGACTATGGTCAAATCACTCACTTCTGACTATTAATTCCCAGTAAGTTATAAAGAATCTAATTCGAAGATCACCTCCATCCAAATCATTCACTCTATCATGTTATTTATTAAATGCCGAACCCTTATATAATTAAAATACACTTTAGAGTTTGTGTATATCTAAACCATATTTTATGAGCTCTTACTTTCTTCTAGTTTTGTCTAGGAGTAAAAAAAAAACCTTTATATCTACTATGGTTTCGTGTACCTATTTTTTATCCCCGATGGAAAAAGAGTGGTGTTATAAGTTTGACGTGTGTACCTGTATATTTGTGTATCTGTCTGTGGCATTATAACTCCTAAACGGATGAACCGATTTTGATTTCGTGTTCTTAGCTATGTTTGATGAAAACCGGTTCATGCATTCCAAATTTATGGGCGTTTTACTGTTTGATTCGGGATGTTTTCGCAAGATATCGTGACATAATTACGTGTTCAATATATACATACTACTAGACAAATTATGCAGCATGAAATAAAAATATTACAGCGGCTTTTAAATTTTTTAATGTTACTTGTCATTGATTTAAAGCTATGCACCTACGTCATTCAAGAATGTTTTTGAATAGAAGATTTTGAATCAATAAAGTGCTCCAGAATCTGACGCGTCCTTTAGTCCTTGCTCTCATTTTCCTCCATGCATGAATAATTTAATGAAATTGGATACGAGTGTACGTCAACGGTATTATCTTTCGCCATGATGACGCATGGTACACTTTATAGCTTAAATATATTTTTAACTGGTTTTCATCAAGGTACTTTACCGTTAAGGACAATTATTTGCGTTTTAGTTCCGAAATAAATATACAGAAGGGGCACAAGACAGGAAACGAAATGTAAATATTTTATACAACATAGGATAACAAACGCTACAACTGCATGTTTTGTTTCTAGCAAAATAATATTTTGAAAAAACAAGTTCATGCTTATATTCTCGGAATGTGGAAAGTTGAGGATCAGCAGAGGCGTCTAGTAGGTATTATATAATGCCTATACCAATATATATATTAAGCCAGCTATAAATTACTGAAACTGTAATATAAAAGTATATGAGAAATTATTCATTACATGTTTTAAAAATATAAAGCCTATACAGGTTATCTGTGACACAGACCCGAGAGGGACTACCTACCATGGATTCTGTACATGATTCTAGCGGCGAGCAGACAAAGGAGATTAATTATAAAAAAAAAATTGTTTCATTTAAAAGTTAGTTATGACATCGCTTTTGAAAAGTTAACTTTATTAGGGAAGTTTTAGAAAAGTTTTCAATACAAAATTCTGCACAGATTTCCCATCGGAAAATTTTCTGGATACGGCTTGTGTTACAAATTTACAATTGTAATTTAAGATTACGTCTTGTGTATCTTGTTATTATGTAAGTACTAATAACTGCTGACGTCAGTGTTGTGACTTGTGACTGAAAAATAATTGCTGTAATTGACTGACCGTAACATTGACCTTTGTGCCAGGAAAAAAAACGGTCTCATTTCAGCTTCACAAAATGAATTCTAAGAAGTGCAGTAAGGTACTGAAAATACGATACAATCCTGTAAATACTCAAATGAGGTAATTTGGTAAATAACTCAATTATTGATGAATGACACATGAGGAAAACGAATCAATTTGTGTGATCTTATGTATGATGCCCATTAAAATCAACTTACGCGCCTTCTCGTTTAAAGTTTACGACTTTGAAATAAAACTGCCGAAGACTGTCATATCTTCTTCTACAGTCTCTTGAAGCCTACATAGATTCTGGATCCCCAAACAGACTGCGGGCAACACCGACCCGCAAGCAACCTTATCTAAGTTATTCCCTGTCGAAGAAATGTCGTTCATCATCATCATCTGAGAATCCAGTTCTACAACAAACAATTAATAACAGTAGCAGTAGTTTAAGACGATGATTGTCGCCAACGACCTTGAGGGAAAATGCGCACTCGTTTCACATCACACCAGCGCGATCCAAAATTTAGTAGTTTTTTCCTTATTATTCTATAACTTAAAAAAAAACCTCAGATAAAAAAGTTAATAATTAAATTCTTTGAGATGGTCTCAATTTCATTACAACACGTCCAGCGTTTTGGTGCGATTGTCGTGTTTTTGTCCGTTTTAGACATAACTTTACAAATTAGTTTGGCTATGTTATACGAATAAAACACAACATTTTCTTAGATCAAATTATTAAGAATATGGTTTCATGTGACATATATTTTCTTTCAAAAAGTTACGAGTAGCCGTTTAGACGTGATTCTCATTTTAAAATCAGCTACTGATGGGTATCTGCGCCTCAGTATTTTACTTGAGCTTATTTTGCGTCCACAACCCAGTCATTGGACGAAACCCCTTGGAAAGTCAGATTGTCAGACTTTTGGACTTCTTACAACCAGTAACAGCTACTAAAGATCTACAAATATCAGCCGGGCCAAAGGCCTCGAGTTTACGGTATGTAATGGAAGTGCCCATACAACCTAATCAGTAATTAGTTCCATCATAATAATAGGCATTGCAGATTTTTTACGCCGACTTCGACAAGCGGAAAATCCTACCACAAATCATTGATAGTTTTTATATATGTTTAGTATATCTGTAAACTGTTTACAAGTATGAGAGGTTGGGAGGTGATTGCCATAATAAACATGACAAATGCCACCTGGCTACAAACGGAGACATAGAAAACGATTTGCATACAATTTTATAATTATCTGTATTACAAAGCGGTTTACAATCATGATTCTTTCCATGATTGCATATTTACAATGGATTTGCGGTGCATGCCTCGTGGAGTTGTGGTTTAACATAGATCTTAACATGCAACCATTGTTAGGGCTGAGTCACACACACCGTGCAACGTTTCCGTCGACGATGGCTGTCGCACGCGATGGTCAGACACTTAGTATTCTATCACTGTCCCTGCTCTGTTTCTGTCCTAATATAGCGGACAAAGGGTTTTAAAATTTCACTTAGTGGTTTTTTAGGGTTCCGTACCCAAAGGGTAAAAACGGGACCCTATTACTGAGACTTCGCGGTCCGTCTGTCTGTCTGTCTGTCTGTCTGTCTGTCACCAGGCTGTATCTCATGAACCGTGATACATAGACAGTTGAAATTTTCACAGATGATGTATTTCTGTTGCCGCTATAACAACAAATACTAAAAACAGAATAAAATAAATATTTAAGTGGGGCTCCCATACAACAAACGTGATTTTTTTGCCGTTTTTTGCGATAATGGTACGGAACCCTTCGTGCGCGAGTCCGACTCGCACTTGGCCGGTTTTTATTAGTATGTCTATCTATTTTTATTCGTTGACCAAGTTATTTTTAGGATTGGGAGACTAACTTTGAGGCTTAATGATTAAAAGTACAAGTTTCTTTTACCTATATTCCCATTCAAGTACCTTTACCATTCCGTTTTAAATTAAGTGGTTTATTTCAAACCACAAGGTAAGTAGGTATATAGTTGCATTCTTTTTTTTTGTAGGACGAGAATTTAAAAAAAAATCGATTAATTTCCTGCTTACGATCGTAATTTCTAGTAACTACTGTGTATTATAATCCAATTGACGTAAAATCCACCAACAATCCAACATGAATTGGGCCCGCGTGTTAGATTACGGCCCATTCCATCTCACAGAGAGGAGGCCTGTATCCCAGCAGTGGGAATATTAAAAAGGCTGATGAATGATATTGAAGCAAAATCATTAGGAATACCCACAATACCACGATATTTTAATGTGTGCCAATAAAGTTTGAATAGCGGCTGTTAAAGTCGCTGAAACAAAGCCAAATTAATAAATTAACATCATAAATATTAATATAAATTCCAATTAAAATGATAATTGTATGTTTTTTTATTAAAGCATTTCTAGAAAGAAACATTTAAAACAATGAGGGTCATTATAATAATGCGTAAATTATTACAATAAAACATACGGTAATTAATTAAATAATACGGCACAGTGCGTCCACTGCGCACTATAGAGTCTGGAAGTGTGAACATGTCCTTATAGTAAACTACATAGTTTACTTCCCGCAGTTTCGCACCCTTGGCCTATCCTGCAAAAATCGTGATTGTTTTATTCATTTAGTACTCAGTGATTACCCGTGATAGAGTTTTCGTAATCAGATAACTTGTACTACCAGAGATTACCTCCTCAAAACCAACAAACAAAATCTATTTTTAACACTACCTGTTCGACAGAGAGGTAAAGGTAAAGGTCGTCCCAAGAGAGGTAAAGTTGTATGAAGTGATTTAAATTGGGAACGTCAAATTCATGTGGGAACTCGTGGAAAACTCTAAGTAAAAAAATGTCCATGTGGCATTGTAAAAAGGTTTGTTCGAAAATCTAACTGGCCACCATAAGTAGATTTCAAAAAAACAAAAAAAGTTAAGAATTTGATACAAAAGACGGTGTTTGGTAATCTGTGGTGTTTGGTGATGCAATTTTCAGTGAATTTTATTGCAATATTCTTGTTGTCAAAAAATGTCGAGCGATAGTGATTCTACTCCAGAGTTTTGGGCGCACGGTTGGCGCAGTGGTTGAGTGATTGACTGCTGCGCTGCGTGTCGCGGGTTCGATTCCTGCACGGAACAAATTTTTGTATGACCTACAGATAATTGTTCCGGCTCTGGGTGTTTGTGTGAGTTTATATGTTTGTAAACGCACCCACGATACAGGAAGAAATTCCTAGTGTGGGGCAAAGTTGCAAAAAAATAAAAAAATTGCTACTAGAAACTTGTCACCACCGATCACGATCCAAAATGACACCTAAATACAAGTTTCTACACTTACACTACTTTGAGTACTGAAATAAACTCAACCACAACAGCCATAAAGGTACCGAACATCTCTTTCCTTATCTGAACCCTTGTGTCCAACATCAATATTAAATTTAGACTTATATTAATTACAAATGGAGCCCTGGCTTTTTATCGTCTAGCAGAAGGTGTGAAAAGAAGGGTATGCTCCTCTGGGATAAAGCCTGGCTTCGTCTTGGGCAACTTGAACCCCTCGCTTCACTCAGGGTTCAATATGCCGCCTGTGATGTAAGACCCTGCTTTATCCCCTTGGTGGATAATCGACTATTATATAATAGAAAATAATGTTTATCTTGAAAATATTCCTGCTATTATAAAAATATACCATTTCCTTCTCCAGGACCCAGAATATATATCTAAGTTAAATTAAATTAATATTGATTAGCGGGTTAGACGTAAAAACGCAAGAAACAAAGAGACAGGATTAAGTACTGTCGCATTTACAATATAAAGTAGTTTGTATTGTCGTGTTCACTTGAGGTCAGTAACTCCCATGTTTTAACGCGTCCAGTTCGACTGCAAGGGAGGAAAAAAACTGCTTCTCCAACAGGTATTTAAATTACACCAAACTCGCCACTGGATCTGGTCCCGCTTAGGTTTTTTCCGTGCGTATGCGCTTTAAATCGACCCTCTGTAATATTCCATCGAGGAATGTGGATTGTATTTTTGTGAAAAAAATTATAATCACTAGGTAATTATAAATTGTATGTCGATATATTAAGGACAGATAAAATCACTACTGTAAATACTTCAATTTATTTTAGGAAGGAACCGTAATTGCTAGAATTGAAGAAATCTTTTTTTTAGCCATTGCTGTCCAACTGCTGGGTAAAAAGCCTTCTCCAAGTCCTGCCAGATATTTATTAATTCCTTAATAAACAATTGTAAATGAAGCTTTACACTAATAAGACATTTGAATAATAACCAGTCCATAACAAGGAAATCATTTTTTTTTTTACTTTGGCTTATAAACTCACATACCCAGGCCGGCACAACTATCTGTAGGTCATATAAATGTTTGATCCATGCGGGAATCGAACTTGCGATACGCAGCGCAGCAGTTAATCGCACAACCACTGCGCCAACCGTATGCCCAAATTCATTCTGCTATTGAGATAAACTGAATCCTGCTGAATCATTCATTTTAAAAAATGCCCCAAATTGGTGTGGAAACATGTTTGGGTAAATCCAAAATCCACACGGACGTAGTCAGGGGCAAACCACTAGCGGAAATCAAAAACCACTTTAAAAGCTTGCTCGGAACTTTCATATTTGAAGCTTTCTTGAATTCAGTGAACTTTATTGAGGTCGTATTTAAGTACACCTTTGTAAAGAGCAAATCACAACAAAAAACTGTTTGTTTATTATGTAACCTCGCACAAACGCACCGAGAAAATGTTAATTTGGCTCTAATTAGGAATGCACATACCTAATATAATTAGCGGTAAATTCGAGCAAACTCTCCAAATGCTTCCTATTCGTTTCTAGAAACAAACAAAGAGTCTTGATACTATCTAATTGAATATAATAACCTAATAGGTAGTTATATTTTCGAGCCGTTTGGGGTTGAAACTCTTGGACCGTGGGGTCCGAGTGCTCACGCTTTGTTTAAAGATCTTTCCAAACGCCTAGTTGACACTTCGCATGACCCAAGGGCTGGCTTTTACCTTGATCAGAGTATAAGCATTGCCATACAACGTGGCAATGCTGCCAGCCTTTTGGGTACATTACCACAGAATAAATAATAGTACAAGTACAGAAGAGTCACTTCGTGCAACAATTCATTGAAATAGAGACTCCTGCTAGTAAGCAACAAAGTGCAATTCAGCTCACATAAGCGCTCAGTGCCTAACGTGATATTCACCTAAACGTTGCCGCTCTCTTCTAACGCGTATCTCTGTCGCTGTCTGGCGCGGTTTGACTCGGCTCGTAAGGGTTGTCGAATGTCGACTTGCCGCTTTCGCTTACATCCACTATCTACCTACTTGACCGCGTAATCTTTCTTATGTTTGATGCCTGTGATTACACGGTCAAGTAGGTAGATAGACAATGAATATTATAGACCGTCATTTTGTTAGGTACGTAACAAATGAAAACTAGGTAACCTAAACTTCATTTACATTAGACATTTAAATAAGCCCATTTTACAGCCCGGTCAATCGATTTTGACTTCTGTTGTGTTGGTGATACGACAAATGGAAGCTGTAGTAAACAGTTTGTTTTGGTCACAAATTTGTGCTTTTTATATCATCCTTATGTGTACGAGATGGAACATAAAATCGGTTGAACTGACTGTAAAACGAGTTGTAAAGACGTCTAATGTTATTTCAAATTGAGTATAGGTTACCTCTTTGTTTACTCTTTAGTGATATTTTGTGTTAGTTTATTTAAAGTTGGCTTGAAGAACTCTTAGGAAATATTGTTTGTTTGTTCGTTTGGTATAAGTAAGTACCTAGTTTTATATACAAACGTTAACGTTAACAAGTGCGTACACTTACTCAGGCTATTGGTACTATAGTATTATATGATCTGTGCTATTGGTAAATTCATAGGCTAAGTAGGTAACTACTTACTTAGGCAATTATAATTTATTTTAAACTGGATCTAAAGTGTTTATTTTTATGTTAACAAAACGGTAACTATTCAATAAAAAAAGAAATCTAATTATATTTGTGAACAACATAAAATATCTTCTTTTAGGAACACCAAAATGCTTAAATTTTTATACAAAACTCGTTCTCATTATGCACCTACTACCGATAGTTACAGGGTATTTATGTAATGATTTAAATAGGTACAACAAAATAGCTTACCTTTCAAAATCTTTCGGTACTTTAAAAAAACTTAATATCGATTCATTGTTCATTGCTTTATTTAAACACCCGTAAACATAACAATATCTTTTTAAAGGCCTTAGAAGTACGTTTAGAAGTCATTGTTCTTTGCTGTATAAATCATAATATTAATAACGTGGCTAACGTGCGAGCCGAGCGGTAAGCGGCAACCTAATGCGTTATTCCCTCTAGAGGGTACCGCCGGCCGATCGTACCTAAACTGCGGAGTGACACCCCCCTGACATTACCAGTGGGGAACGATGTGGAGGAGTTTTTCGACGCCATATTTTAGTTAAGTATATTTTTAGTTTTAGTTAGTGAGTAGTTTTTGGTTAAAGTGTATAGGTTTGTAGTCTTAGTTATTTAAGTATTTTATACACTGTATATACTTCTATCTATGTAAATAAATATTTAAAAAAAGAAGAATAATTGATGGCAATCTCAAATTTCGGCAGCTATATTTTTGCTCATCAAATTAATGTTTTGTGTAAATAATTCTAAGTTCAATGGGTAATATAAGTTTTATCTTAAAATTATATTTAAAATGTAGTTAAATTGTATTGTATTCAAATGTGGAATCCACGAAAAAAAGAGTCCAGTTCTCAGCATTCTTCTTCTTTCGTGTCGATTAACTCAGACTCTACAACCTTCAGATTTTGTCCGACCAGTATGTAGCTACTCGGACAGCTCTTTCATTTGCTACGTTCAAATCCCGCAAGGTGCAGGTGGTCGGGCATGAAGGGCAGACAAGGAGGTGGGCCATGTCTTGCGAAGGGGCCCCACACTGACACTGTGTTTTGGATGTGTCTATGATATTCCATTTGTCCAGGTTGCTTTGAGTTGCCGAGTTAAACGTAGTTTTGCAAAGTTGTTTTGTACCCTAACACAAGGTACAATTTGATCTCCAAAATTCTGATAAAAAAAATGTGCCAGGCTTTGAATATTTTTTATACCTTATAATTTATCAATTGACTATTCTAGATACCGAATCTAGTCTTACCTCAATTGCCCACTACTGGACCCCTTTTGCTTGGACGCTCACAAATATCTTAGGTTAATTATAATTAGGTCTTAGGATGTCTTGTTACATAATTATGTCTTGGGGATTACTAATGCTGAAATAAAATTATGTAATTAAATCGTTAGCAAACTTTCGTAAAACTTACTAAAATATTTATTGCCTTCGCCTAATTTATTTCTATGTAAATGATCCAATGTTAAAAAAGATCAAAAATCGTCGGGTTTTTTTATAAATAACATATTCGCGAGCTGGCTGACCAAAACCAGATGTATCCTCCGACTGCACAGTATGATTTTCTTCAAGTTTACGTCTTTTTGGTTCGCTTTTTAAACAGTCGGTTTTTTGATCTTTTTAATTAACTTTTTTTATTTACAACATTTTAGTTATTTTTTTTAGAATTATGTGCACTTAAACATATAAGTGTTATATTTTTTTGAAATCACCTCTTAAAACCGTTTATTTTGATACCTCACACGATGGGTATGGAAAAAAAAAACCCACACAAAATGGCGACCAAAATCCGCCATTTTGTTCTGTCCCAATTTAAATTCAGCTAGTAACACTCCAATTGTCGTAAGAATCATCAAAATCGGCCAACGCGTTTGGTCTCTGGAACGCCACATAGGAACAAACATACATACATAGACTGATAAACACATTACCCTCCTTCGGCAGTCGGGTAAAAAGATCAAATGTTTTAAGATGTATTGGCTCTTCTAGTAGGGGAAACCGATTAAACTCGTAAAGTGGGTGTCCATGACCGCCTTACCTACCTGCTAACTTCTATTAAACTTTCCGAGTTCAAAGTCCACTGCATCTTTTCCGTATGCCTTGACTTGACCATCGATCGTTGATCAAAAGACTTTGATTTCCATCGAAGTATGTTTATTGATTGATATCAGTTTCTTCTAATACTACGTAATTGTACAATTTATTTTGATCATTGCGCATTCAGAATTAGTTGTTTGATCGAATGTGTTGATGGGAGTTTCGATAGGTCTGTTATTTAAAAAAATGAGCCAATAGCCCATACATTAATTTCAGCCGTATTAACAATAAGAAACATATTTTGATTAATTATATAAATAATGAATTTATGACCACTTAAAAAACTAACAGAACTCATGCTCAAAGACAGGACAGACAATGGCATTTGTATCATATAAAGTTAAAAGATAATAAACAAAATTCATGTTTTCATGTCCACGAACTTACTGAGTGCATACCTAACTCTAGTACCCACTAATGATATCACTAACAAAACAAAAATATCATCATTCAAACATCAAAAATATCATCACTCAAACATCAAAAATTCATTAAAAGCCACCTAATAGTTTCTGTAAATCCTGTTTCTAGACGACGCTAATGATTTCTCTGACGTTCTCTCCTAATTATGAGGATAAGAAGCAGCCACGGAGTGCGAAAAAATGGAGCATGATACCAATCAAACAAGAGAAGAACAATATTGGAAAGAAATGAATGAAGAAAACAACGTGGTGCAATGAACGACCCAAAATACGATCCTTTACATATGTCAAGGGAAGGAATATGATACCAATCAGACAATACTGAACAGCCATCTTCTGTGCACGCTCGTTCCATCTTGATCCCATAGATTTATTATCAGGCGTGAACAAATAATCGAGGTTAAGAGGGGGATTATTGTGAATTTAAAAAATAATCGAGTCTGGAATGTACAGCATAGTTATTGTTTTAATTTTCAAAATTAACGGTTCGATGCCTGACTTGGAATATTGATTTTTCAAAAATCCTATGATGAAGTTTAAGTTTTCATCAAAATCGGTCTCGAGGAAACGAAACTACGAGGAATAGCAAACACACTTAAAGGAGTCATCCTTTAAGTGTGTTTACTATTCCTCGTAGTTTCGGTTTGCCTATCACCTATCACCTATCATTATACCATTTGAAATTCACCCTGTATCATCATCATCATCATCATTTCAGCCGAAAGACGTCTACTGCTGGACATAGGCCTCTCCCAGGCGTCGTCATCCTGTATATTATTATACAGAATGGGCCAAAAATCGAGTATCAAACGAAACAGGGCGATATTTGAAGCTATTTGCAGTTTTGTCAAAAAGGAACAATTTATTATTTACTTTTATTATTATCGCCGTTTCGTTCACAATTTTTGCCCAACCTGTATATATATTTTTTTGTGAGGAATCCGTATCTGAGCATAGTTGAGACAGAAAGTTATTCGCCGTAGTTACAACGGTCACCGTTGCTCTATACATCGAATCTGTATGTCACCCTTAGGTTGTAAGTTCGTACAGAGTAGGTTCAAGTCGATCGACTGAGGGCACCGTGGCATAATAATTAGTCATTCATGGGCCGGTAGCGGTGAACTATGCACTTCGTCCCCTTTTATTGAACCAAAGGCGTCGTTATACGCAGACCATGAACCACATTAGCTGTTACTGTGAAGCGTTTTTTTTTTCAACTTCACTATGTACTGGCTATGAGTGGGAAATTTACTAGTAGGGCTTTACCGCAGGCATGAAAGACATAGGAGTAGAACTGCAGACCTAAGATAGTGAGGTCGACGAATATGCGACTCAAAAACCTGATACCTACGAGGAAATGTGGGCGCGCGGAGAGAGCGCCGACTAAATTTCCTCGGTAAAGTCATAATTCGAGGTTTGGCTTTCGCCTGCAATATTGGATCAATTTAATAGATATTCCGTAAACAGGAAAAGAAAGATATATTCTATGCCCCTATGTCTTTCTTGTTTCATTTATTGTGTCAAATTTGTTTAGTGTACAAATTTTACAACCTTTATATGAAAAAAGCCTCTGCTGACAGCGTAATTGTGGGCATTTTTTGAGGGTTCTAGTGCTTCTAAAGATAATGTATCATCAAAAAGGAAAACATAGGGGCATATTATATATCTTTCTTTTTCCGTTTATGGAATATCTTTTAAATTGGTCCAATATTGGAGGAGGAAATAGACGAGAGCCAAACCTCGAGTTATGACTTTTGACTAAGGATATTCAGTCGAATATCTGGAAAACAATATATCACGGGAATTTAACGCGATGATTTAGATTATTAACGATCGATCGATCTATCGATTTTTTAACGTCGGGTGAAATAGGTAAATAAATAATCTAAATCACCGCTTTAAATTGCCGAGATATATTGTTTTTACCCGACTGACGAAGTAGGGTAATGTAACATTAACATTAACATTAGAAACGGGATATTTACCATCATTATTATTATTATTTTTTTATTATTATTATTTATTATTATTATATTTTTTTTTTATTTTTTTTTTTTTTATTCATTATTATTTATCATCATTTTTTTTTTCTTTTGTGTTTATGGTAATGTGTTTTTCAATTATGAAACGCGAAAATTTTAAAGTTAATATTTCGTAAGTGAAGTCCCCGCTATACCGAAATCTAGTCATATTTCGGCCCTTAGCGCTCCATTTCTATCTACTCTTGACATCTATCCTAACTGCCATTGCCTAATCCATAAACGTAAAGCATTGCTCGCATTGCTTTATGGAGTACTGTACATTTTGTCGGAACCAATAAGGAAGTGAAAACGTATGGCAACTCGCAAGACACGACTGTACAACGACACATTGCTTGGTACCAAACGTAAAGGTTCAAAAACCAACCAAGTGCGAGTCGGACTCGCACAAGAACCATTATCGCAAAAAATGGCAAAAAAATCACGTTTGTTATATGGTAGCCCCACTTAAATATTTATTTTATTCTATTTTTAGTATTTGTTGTTATAGCGGCAACAGAAATACATCATCTGTACAAATTTCAACTGTCTAGTTATCACGGTTCATGAAATACAGTCTGGTGACAGACGGACAGACAGACAGACAGACGGACCGCGGAGTCGTAATAGGGTCCCGTTTTTACCCTTTGGGTACGGAATCCTAAAAAGTACATTAGGTAAGACGTTATAATGACTTTCAGTGCCACATTATCACATACTGCCGCAAAATCTGATAATGATTTAATAACACTTCATACTTTTTTTCTGTCCTTGTATCTCAAAATTTTGCTTCGTTTAGTATAAGTGTTTGTCGATAGTTTAAAAATGAACTATAAATCAAAACATGCACAGGGCTAGAATAAAAAACCGGCCAAGTGCGAGTCGGACTCGCGCACGAAGTGTTCCGTACCATTATCGCAAAAAACGGCAAAAAAAACACGTTTGTTGTATGGGAGCCCCACTTAAATATTTATTTTATTCTGTTTTTAGTATTAGTTGTTATAGCGGCAACAGAAATACATCATCTGTGAAAATTTCAACTGTCTAGCTATCACGGTTCATGAGATACAGCCTGGTGACAGGCAGACAGACAGACAGACAGACGGACCGCGGAGTCTCAGTAATAGGGTCCCGTTTTTACCCTTTGGGTACGGAACCCTAAAAATGGTTAACTCCCAGATCTGTGTTAAGCGTATTTAATTTTAAATAAACCACATAAGTGGTTAGTATAGTTTCGAAATATACCTATTATTTTACAATCCACCATAATGGTTTTCCCAAGCATTTAACTGGCGATTAATATCTAAAATTGGACCGGACTGGATTAATGATCCAGTTATCCTAATTGATGTATATTTAGACCAACTTAATGATAGGTTGTCGGAAAGGTAGACCTCAATACTTTATAAGGTATCATGCCCGCTCTTTAATATCTACTTAAGCAAGCTAGAATTTATTTTTAATCTATTAGCTCAAAGATAATTTATTTGTCCAGACATGAGTTTACATACAATAAGCATGCAGGTTGTTCACTATAATTTCATATCCCACTGATATGTTTTGCATAGTGAGGCGTACAAATGTATATTTTACAAATTTATAAGTTTGAAAGTCTGTAAGTCACGTATTCCAACCCGACTCCACCTTGAATCATCAATTTGAGTTAACTTATTATTTAATGATATTAATCATGGCTTTTTTTCCATTGTCTGCGCCTGAGTCGAGTGGCGGTTTTTCAAACTGACTTGAAATATGGGCCCAAAAAGTTGAAGAATCCCAAAGTATAAGTTGTATGTTTGAGCCATAAACAAAGGCTCGACGATCATTTGCGACCTGTCAGTCTACATCATTACCGTCAGGAAAGTGGAAATAAGTCCCGTTTCTGTGTCTTTGCCCGCGGGCTTTGGATTCAGTTATTCCAACACATAATTCTTCTTTATTAGGAAGTAAGTATACTACTCGGCTGTTTGATATTGTGGCTATACTAGTCTAGCTCCTCTCGCCGTCTTCACATGGGTCTTCAACAGCGTCGCTTTCTGTTAATTCACAACTATTCCAACAAGAAGCCGTGAAGAATGTACAGAATGGAGGGAAACCTTTGCCCAGCAAAGGGATAGTATGAGCTGATATAATAAGGTAACCACCACCGTTTCTAGGTACAGGTACTTTTTTATGAATTAAGCCCAATAATCCAAGCTACACTGTGTGATTGGCCTTGGGACACGGTCTGCTCTCGTAAAAATATATAACTGATATATATTTTGCAATCACCTCTAAAAATCCTTCATTTTGTTACCCCACTCAATGGGTTTGGAAGAAAAAATAATTGCAACCTCCACATTACGGCGCCCAAAAGCAGCCATGTTCCTTTTTAGGGTTCCGTACCCAAAGGGTAAAAACGGGACCCTATTACTAAGACTTCGCGATCCGTCTGTCCGTCTGTCTCCAGGCTGTATCTCATGAACCGTGATAGCTAGACAGTTGAAATTTTCACAGATGATGTATTTCTGTTGCCGCTATAACAACAAATACTAAAAACAGTATAAAATAAATATTAAAGGGGGGCTCCCATACAACAAACGTGATATTTTTGCCGTTTTTTGCTCGATATCAATAACGGCAACAGGTAGACGCTTGAAATATTCACAGAATGTTTAGTTGTATATTTACTGCAAAAAATAATAATTAATAAATTAAAATAAAATAAATTAAGGGGGGCTCCCATACAACAAACGTGATTTTTATGCAGTGTTTTGCGATAATGGTACGGAACCCTTCGTGTGCGAGTCCGACTCGCACTTGGCCGGTTTTTTTTAACGGCACTTATCTAAGAACACTTGGATGGTTAAAAACTATCTAACGATGTCTTAATTATAGATAAAAATCCGTCAAGTGGTTTGAAAGATATGAGGTAATAAAGAATATATTACATACATAGAAACATACAAGATACGTGCGAAAAACATAACCCTTTCCTTGCAGCCGGTTAAAAAGGAGCTGAATCCATTTTACGCTCTTGCTACGCCTGGGACAGCTATAACGAAGAATTCTCGCACAACATAATAAACTTTTAATTAAATAATACCCTATTAAAATTCATAACAGTTACTGTATTATTCGCAGTTGTTTTTCGAAATCTCAAAACACTTAAACGTTGACGTCAGAAAAAAGCTGCGGCGCAGTTTATAATTCCACTGGAGTTCACATTACTTGTTGATTGACGTAATAAGTACAAAAAAATAACAAACCAGAGGTCTCCGCCCTCAATGAAGCCGTGGATTTTCCATACAGTTCTTTTTTAGTGATCTGAATATGGCAAAAAATACCAGTCTATTAATAGTAAAGCTACGTCAATACGCGGTTTTTTATGGAAAACTTTCTGAGGTTTTTTAACAAGCAAAAAACATAGCAATAAATATCATCTTCTTATTATATTCCCGTTGCAGAACTTCTTACGTTCAGCTCAGCGCAAGTTGTATCTAATGATGCACTGCATGCATTTAGACATAGTTGATGCTGAACTATGCAACATGTCATAGATGGATCTAAGTTCATGTATACGGATGAAACACAGCTAAAACAACACATCAGAGTCCAATCCCATTCTTCATCATCATGATTCTCCACAGCCCAATTTCCCCTCCCCCACAGCTGAGCACAGGCTGTAGAAGGGCTCTTAGAATTGGCTTCTTGTGCCAGTCCTCACGTTCCTGTGCCAGTCCCCACGTTCCTATGCGAGCCTCTTTTTATATTTATAGTTTAATAAAATATAAAGAACTGTATCCATCTTCACGCTTCTGACTTTACTAACACAATCGGGCATAATGGAGACAGGTACCTAGATCATTTCGCTCTTTATCTTATTATAACGAAAATGGGTTACAACAAGCACCTACAAGTAGGCAAGTATAACAAGTTGAACTTAACGGTACCCAAATTATATACTATGCCCTTGCACGACGGTACCCACAAAAATAATTATGGCCTGCGTGTAGCATAAATGACTGCGAATGATCACTTTATTTGAGGGCCAAGTCAAGCCGTTCGTGACACTGAATGTGTTAAAATATTCACCAAACGTTCGGCAGTCGGCTAGCTTATTGAGTTGTTGATAAATGTTAATGAATTAGTACGACATACTTACACTGGGGTTTCCTCGTCAGCTGATTAGATGTCCATGCAAGGTCTAATGGACCTACGAAGTGTAATCGCGAGAGAAAATCGAAGGTCCTTGAATGAGACCCATCTATCCAAACCAAATTGATGTTGGTGTGTGACAAGGAAATTTGTATGGCTCTTAAATGCCCTTATTATCCTAAAAGTATCTTAAACTCACGTGCATTCATCAAGAATACCGACTAATTTTAGAACTTCTCGTCACGCAGCTGCAGAGTTGTGTATCTTGCAAAAACCTAACTAGCCTTGTAAATCATCAAGAAAACCTGAAATATACTCTTAAGTAAAATCATAAACAATAACAACCTTGGACAATAAATATGTCTCACGAAAGCTATAATTTATTGCAAATTCTTTAACCAACACTTGAATGTTCAGGAAACTTACAGAATAACTAGAGCCAATTACTTTATATTAAAACTAAATATAGTGGTTCTTAAATCAACTTTTATGTAGCCACATCTCACAGAGTTTAATGATCCTGTGAACTATATAAAAATAAGAAAATACGATAATGAGAGAGAACCTTGAAGGAAGAAACATACAGATTGTGTTCATACAAAAAAGCACTAACTGTATCAACTTTTAAAAATACCTATATTTTAAATAGCTTTAGTTGAATGTCGAGGACACTGCGTGCGTGTATAAGGAATGAGTATAGGAAGAGTTTGTGAAGATTACTTGAATCAGGAAATGTAACCAGCCCTTCTTGTGACTAGCAGTAGACAGGCAAATAAATGATGTTGTCAGTCTTGGGCAAATGGGGCATCGTTTTTGCGGCACTACCTGGATTGCGTGGCGGGAATCTAAAAGCAAAAACAAAAAAAAAGCATCAACAAGTAAGTTATTCATTAAAATCTCATAGTATTCACGTAGTTTGTTGTTTTCTTTCTTTATTCTACGTCTACCAAGTATCTAAAGGACTTCAGTAGTATTTATGATATCATGGACTTGTTTAATTAGTACTACCGTAAATAAAATTGTTGCAAATAAATTGGTAATATTTTAGTCATATTCGAATCCATTTCTCAAGTTGGAAAGGCTTTTAGTTGTTTGTAGATCGTCTTTGTGTTATCTTTTACTTATAATAAATTATAACAATTATTTTTGTATAAATTGTATACAAAAGCCGGTTGAGTTTTCTATTTGCATTGCGTAGCGATTTGCATTGTTTAAACAGAAGAAAATCATAAATCTCATGACTGTAGGTACCTACAGTCATGAGATTTATGATTTTCTTCTGAGTACCTGGTACATAATGTAAAACTTAGATTTATTAAAATTTTATTAGACTTATAGTTATAAGGTATTCGGTACACGAGTTACGGTTACAATATACCCATATGTTGACGTCCACATAGGATTATTACATTGTTCACATTGAAGTTAGATAATTGTTATGCACATTATGTAATGCGTATGCGTAAATACATAATATCAACATAATAACTAAGGAAGTTAATGACAAAAACTGTTTGTATTGTAGCAATTTGCTACTTACAAGACTTATTGACATTTTTGGATTCTCAGATTGGCTGGTTATATTTTTCGATTTTTTAAATTTCGTTTGACAAGAAAAGAGAAGACAATTTTTTTTCTGGCAGAATGTCATTCATTCAAAGTTTGTGGCACAGAAATCTTCAACCAAATGATTGTCATTTTTAAACAGCATCCGTTAAAAGCGTCCATATATTAATTGAAATGGCGAGCAAGATGTTCAGACAGGCTCTATGCTTCACCAGTTTCTCTGGAAAAAGTTCAAAATCACTTTTTAACAAAAAATCAAAAATCCCGCCTGCTTAAAAAGTGAACTAATAGATGTAAACAAGAAGAAAATCATGTTGTGCAGTCGGAGGATACATCTCGTATTAGTCAACCAGCCCGCGAATATGTCGTGGTGTCGATGTGAATTTATGATTTTATGAATTTTTTATTTTTATTTATAACTTTTTAGTTAACATATTTTATCGAATAAGGTACATTTAAGCACATAAGTGTTTATATATTTTTGAAATCTCCTCTAAAAACCCTTTATTTTGATACCCCACTCGATGTGTATGGAAGAAAAGAAAAATTGCAACTCCCACAATATGGCGCTCTAAATCCGCCATGTTCCTTTTTTTTTAAAGGCACTTAGCTATGAACACTTGGGCGGCCAAGACCTATCTAACGATGTCTTAATTATAAAAATCCGCCAATTAGTTTGAAAGATATGAGGTAATAAAGAATATTACATACATACAAACATACATACATACAAACATACATACATACAAACATACAAGATACGCGCGAAAAACATAACCCTTTCCTTACAGCCAGGTAAAAAGAATGGTGACTACTAAAGTATTACATTATGAAAACAGGTATGTAACGTAACCTATTAATTAATCATTGTAATTTCGCTTCTTCTGATATATACAGACTCTTTTATTTCATAATTTTGATTGTCTGTTTCCTTGTCTGTAGATATCAGTTTATAGAAGCCGACTTCGGCGTCAGTCACCGGGCAAAGCGCATAACCCCTTGTGTGCCAGCCAGGGGCGGCTTTACCTATAATACAGGGTGTGCGAGGCACACGGGCGCTGCGCCCAAGGGGGCGCCAAACGCCATTCGCCGCGAGCGCCCTCCGGCCACGGCACTTTCAATGTCCCACGTAAAAAGAGCTCCGGTTTGCATACATTTTGTATAGTATCCGGAGCTATTCTTATATATGTCGAATTACAGCAAAGCAAGGCGCGCCACGAGCGGCTTTTACAATATTAACTTTTATTTCAACATGAAATAAACCTAAAAACGTCCTAAGTGTCGCATCGCTACTAAAGGTACCTGTTATGATTCGTTTGAAAACACGCCCACAATTATATTACGAAGCCCGAATTCAGCTGTATAGAATTTAAAATAAAGTTCAAATTGCCATGGACGAAAATCACGCGCTCAACAATTCTCCAAAGTAGTACGAGTGGCGCGTGCCGCACTTTGTGTTGTACTGCTACACGTAATTTTGCGAAGTAAGCCAAATGATGCATAATGCATTAAATATTATATTTGAGTAAACATGTAAATATAAAGTAAATCGGCTTTTCTTTTGATTAAAATATACCTATTAAGTAAGATTTGTTATTAACTGCCACAACTGTTGCGCCTTTAACCGGGGTCAGAGCTTTGAAATAACCACAAAGTTGTATTTTGTTACTTCTTGTCACTCCTTCCGACCATGAAATACCTAATTTTACTCGTGTATAGTTCTCGCCAAACTTCTTGGCCGCCCTGAAGTTGGCTACAATGGCTGCGCAGTAGAAAATCTCATACAAAAACAGCACCGTTTCGTGCCTCGCGCATCCGGTAAACCAACTTCAGGGCGGCCAAGAAGTTTGGCGAGGGCTATACAGTGAACCTCGCATTAAGCTTCTCATATCTGTCAAATGTTTTCAATTAACATTGCACTCTGTACATTTGACATGAGGTCGTAATTAGGGTTCTACTCGTATCAGTCAGAGAGCGATCACGCAGTCTAGCGTTCAAGAGCTCAGTATACGTTCGAGCGTGTAGTTGCTCACGAATCCCGCGCTGTTGGACGGTCTACGCGGTACCACCCGTGACTATAGTCACCACGTTTTTTGACGATAGTTCATCATTGGAAGACGAATTAATGATTCTGTATTCGATCAAGACGGTAGACGGTAGACAGGTGCGCCCAGTAAATGGAATGGACGGATGGAGAATTTCATAGACTTTTTTCTAAATTGGTTAAAGATGGAGAATTTTTTTATAATTCTTTTCGGATGACAATTACTGATGGAAAGCCATTTCAGCAAAATAAAGATTGATTCTACTTTTCATCGGTTTTTTATAATCGTTATACTAACAAAATTAGGGTTTCAGTCTCAATCTTCATTCCAATTTGGTCACCGAAAAAGAAGTGAACGCGCGAACGAGTACGTTCTGGTTGACCGGTCAGAATGCTTCCTGTATGGGTATATCTATGTAACGTAATCCAACACAACGAACGCAAAACTCACCTCTTGAACGCTTGACCGCGTGACCGCTCACTGTCTGATAGAACCCTTAGAATGAAGAAATTTGACAGATGTGGGAAGCTTGATGCGAGGCCTAATATTTGTGTTAGTGTTTGTGTGTGTATCTGCCCCAGTACCCTGACGTGTCAAAACTATCATAGTTCGACTGTAAAAAATGGACAGATGTTACAAGTTATATACATCATGTTAACATGTTGTCAATGTCAATAAACAGCGATTGTAAAATAAAATTTGTCTCTCCATACAAAATGACCTATCAGCTGATTGAGTTAATATGAAATGTCGTATTTTTTTATGATTTCTTTTTTTTTTTACATTGATATAACATCTATATAGACTTGTTAACATGGGTACGTTTTGGCTTGTATGGTAAACACCCTGTATAATTCTAAAACATTAAAAAAACGTCATCCAAATATGTCAAATTTCTTCAATCGAATTTCAATTTAATATCCAAACGGTAGAGTTTATTATCTATTGGGGTAATTTGACAGTTTGTGGTAATGTGATGTTATTTATACCCATTCCATTTAGACTGCACGCTTACTAGAGGGCGCTAGGGCAATGATTGCACACGGGCGCTACATGGGCTAAAGACGCCACTGGTGCCAGCAGTCATCGTGATGCCGTAAATTTTACTACGGGTTCCGTATATTTTTCAACGGCCTGCGTTTTGCTACGAGAACTACGGCACGGTCTCTGCTCATAATCCAGTTTTGGAGCGCTACCACTGAAGGCGGTTTTTTTGTCCAGCGCGGATCTCCCACGAGTGGCTGAAATATCATATTTTATTTTTATTATTTTTTATGTTAGAAGTAACCTTGCGTTAGTTTCTAATTTCTAAATTCCACGAATGAAAACTTAGTATAACGACGTTAAGGATTCATTACCACCTAGATGCTTAAGCCAAAATTTTACTGGTTGCAACTGCGTTGAGGATAGGCTCGTGTTTTTTTTTTTTTTGGGCTCGCGTTTGACCACTATCTCGCCTGAAATGTTAAGCGATGATGCGGTCTACGGCTTGCCAAAATTTCATTTCTTAGTTTTTTTATTTCTACATTTAAAATAACGCTTAAAACAATGATTACATTGGGATTATATGTAGCTACCGAGTATATCTACGAACTATTGTGAGTTACAAAAAAAAATCTTAATCGATTGCCTCGTTAGTCTAATTGACACAAGTGCTACTGCTGTGAATGAGGTCCTGAAATCAATTCCCAAGTCAAGCAAAACATTTTTATATAATGGAATATGGCATACACTCGCCCACTATTACATTAACTAGTGGAATGTGTTGCAACCCGGAACCCATGCTTAATGTTATATTAGGCTAAATCAGTTCCTATAACAATAAAAACATCATTAACACTGCCACGTACTTAACATCAATATGCTTCCAAAACTTACCAGAAACAAAAATTTCCTTGTTGATTCGAGTCTTCTTGTTAGATTTCCGCTTCAATATTAGCCTAAATCTGTCAATACAAATAATATTATTACTCAATCCTCACAGTTAAAAGTAAATGGGGTTCAAAGTCCACTTTAGTCTGTTTTTTATCGAGAAGCAGGTGATTTACCTTGATCGACCAAAGTCCAAAGCCATATCGACGTGCAACCTTTGAACGCAAGACTCAATTGTGAAATGATCTCGAACTGTCGACTATATTGTAATTTGTATCCAATGTGATTCATACGAGTATGTTAGGTCAACTCTTGGAGTTTTAGTGATAGGCTTTAAGCATTCTGGTTCATATTATGTATCATGATGACACTGTGTTTTCTGAACAGGTTCAGAGGCCATCAGGAGTCCAAACATCGAAGAAAAAGCTTGGATTATCTTTGCGATGACCAACCTCGGTTCCTGGCTGGTTTGTTTTTTAGTCAAGTTAAAGTCGAGACAACGAATATCAATCATTATAGAGGTTATAGAAGGTATAGAGGAGGAGATACAGAGGAGCTCGTGGCTAAATAATAACAGCCGCACAGGTCGATCTACAAGGTTAAGCAACGCTTGACGAGGTCGGTCCGTGGATGGGTGACCATTTCAACATACCGAGTTTCCTCCGTGTCTCGGAAAGCACGTTAAGCCGTTGGTCCCGGCTGTCATTTGAAGATCTTTGACAGTCGTTACGGGTAGTCAGAAGCCTGAGATCTGACACCAGTCTTGCCAAGAGGTATCGTGTTACCCAGTTACTGGGTTGTGGAGGTCAGATAGGCAGTCGCTCCATGTAAAACACTGGTACTCAGCTGAACCCGGTAAGACTGGAAGACGACCCCAACAATAATTGGGAATAAGGCTAGGCAGATGGTAGAGGTTATAGAAGGACTATCCAAGGCAAACGCACATTTCGCAGACCAGTAGAACCGCGTCAATAAAGTCACACCCTCCCTTATGAGTGTTATGTAAGAATATATAATAAATATTTATTATCACCATGTTTTGGTAACAGGTTATCAAGGCCACGTATTTATTACTCATGTTATCGCATAAGTGAAAATATAAACAAGACCTCGGCGCGTGCAGGAGTTGTGTAAGTACTGAGTAATGAGGCACCAGAGAGGCAGCAGTGCACCATGTGGCATTGTGCCAAAACCACACGACTACGCTATGTACCACACGTCGGCACCTACTAACAAATATATCTATATTGTATGTGCTAAGCCAATTACATCATCAAAATAATGCTAGACAGAGGCCTTCCCGATTGTGACCTCCACGAACAGTATCCAGGGATTTGCCACGACCTTAGCTAGGTCGTCATCGTCGGTCTAGCTTGAGCATTTATATTTGCTCTAGTACATATTTTCGTAATAATTCCTTTGTTATTTGTGCTTCTTCTTCTTTTCTTAGTATTCCTTAAAGTTCTTGTTTCGTTGCCTCTGCCCACCAAGATGTCAATCGCGATTATTTCGCCTTTTTCTTTGCAAAGTGTAATAAAATTCATTTGACTTTGTTGTAACTTCGTTACTAGCTTCTGCCAGCGGCTTCGCCCGCGTGAATATTGAAAGTTATCCCAAGGGAACATAAGCCCGGAATAAAAAGTATCCTATGTGCTATTCCAGACTATAGTCTATCTCTGTGCCAAATTTCATCCAGATCCGTTAAGTAGTTTTTGCGTGAAAGAGTAACAAACATACATACATACATCCATCCTCACAAGCTTTTGCATTTACGAGTATAATATTAAAAAAACATTATTATTGTAAGTAGGATTGCACAACCTGTACCGATATCAAGACCTAAATAGATATCTACAATGTGCCAACAGTATCAATATCAACGGTAACAGTACCCATCTTCGCGGTTCATAGCGCTGCATGCAAAGGCAAAAAGTAACACAGTTACGTCATGTCCAGTGTATCAACTTGACGAGATATGGCGCACTGCACAAAACACCATAGGTACAGTCGACAAAACGGATCAGCTTGCAGGAAAATAACCACTTTTTAAGTCATGTTCTGCATGTGTTCTGTGCAGTCCAGCCGAAGCAAACACAATGAAAAGCCGTAGTTCAAAACGGTTTTTTCGTCATCAACATTTCAACCTTAAAACTTCTTCAAGCGGACATTCGTGTCTTCGCAGACCATGGCCCACCATTCATCTTGAGCCGCAAATCCTGATGTCTGTTCACGTGAGGACCTTATGTCTGCGACAGCGGAGGGCTTTGCCGTGCCTGAATACTGGGCCAGGCAAGGTATTTAACTTAAAAGAGTTGGTTTGTCAACGATACGCTAAGAATAAGAACTGGACAAAAGCCAGACCCAAGGATTGCCACAACGTCTAGTCCTGCACAGCTAACCAAACTGTTTAGTTGATAGTACCGACAGCACATTTGCAAAGCTGTTGCACGTCATATAGCCACAACACTTCCGCCTGTAGCCAACGATGTTCGCTAACGGCACTCCTCACACCACACATCACTGTATAGAGGTACCTCAGGCACCTACCTCCATATAGACGGCACTTTCTCTCTACGTCCGTTTCGCAACAACCGAGGTTGCGACAATCAAATATTTTTTGACCTCCGTTGACAACTGCGTAGCGGTCATCAAGTATTTCCTCCTTGGTTGTGACTTTATTTGAACTTTAAAGGTCATTCATGGTCCTCTCGTCTGCTATGGTCATCTTTACCTTCGTTTTTAGAAGTCGTTAAAGTTACTAACCTCATAAGAAGCCGATTTGGTATTCGCGACTAACTGGTAGACGCATGGGTTATTTTTAATGGAAAAGATTGCAAGGTCCACTTTGCTGCTCCCATCTTGAAGCTCTAAACTTGTTATTGACATCACAATAACAAGATTATTTTTAGATAAAATAAATGATTATAAATACAAAAAACCCAACTTTTAGTTTTATTATGAACGAGTTCACCAGATAGGTTATGTGGTAAAATATTATTTATTTTGCTATCAAAGATATACAATTCACACTAATATTATAAAGGCGAAATTTGTGAGTGACTGTGTGTGTGTGTTTGTATGTTTGTTACTTCTTCACGCTCAAACGGCAGGACGGATCTGGATGAAATTTGGCACGCAGATAGATTAAAGTCTGGAATAGCACATAGGATATATTTATCCCGGGAATATGTTCCCTTGGGATAAAATTCGACATTCACGCGGGCGAAGCCGTTGGCAGAAACTAGTAGTAAGAATTGTCAATTTAGTATTTTTCATTACATACCCATATTGTAATGACAACGAAAAAATAAAATGTATCCCCCCTTTTGGAGGGAGAGTCTTCTTCTTCTTTTCGTGTGGGGATTTGGCCACCTCTGGTGTCAGAGTTAATTAAGCAGCCACTGGGAACCCCACAGGCCTCTGACTTGGCTATTTCAGACTTACATTAACTATATAAGTCCAGGTTTCCTCACGATGTTTTCCTTCACCGTTGCCTGAGATGTCCAAGATAAACTTAGAAAGTACATATGAATTGAAAAAGTCGAATTGGTACTCGCCCGGATTTGAACCCACGACCTCAAGCACGGCAGGCGAGGTCTTAGTCACTGGGCCACCGCGACATACCAGTAGAGGGTGGAAATAAGGGTGGGGATGAAATAGGTTATATAATATTTAAAAATTATATAGCCTATAGTCACTACCACAATTCAGACGAATCCTGACATCAAATATTATGTCATAATCCGTCAAGAAATGGACATACATTACATACGCTCGAAAAACATTACCCTCCCGCAGTCAGGTAAAAAGGCAATCAACTCCGTTTTATTGTTGTTGTTGTGTATTTAAGATTGGATAATCTTAACTTTAGAATATAGAATTATAAAGAGGGGTAAAATTGTAGATATGTTTGTTTGTAATGGGTAATCTCTAAAAGTACTGAATTGCTTACGAAAAATTTTTCACTGACAGAAATCTACAACTACACTATCACTGAATGTCATAGACTTTTTATCTCGAAAACAATCGTGACATTTATTTATTTAATGTTCACACAAAACACTTAACAGACGTTCCGTTACTCCGGAATAGATTACGGCTGCGAATCCGTGGTAAAACATACTAGTATCGTCAAGAAAGAGGCGTTTTTGATAAATCAAACTATTGCTGGAAAATACAAGTTACAAAAAAATATGAAAAATATGAAAACAAAAACAGAATTCATTTAGGTACGATGTGTATTACATAATAAAATGTTTAATTATTTTTTCTCTAAATCTTCAAGGTCTAGTGAACTGCGCCAATTATTTTTACATCTGGCTATTTATGGGTAACTTGTTTCACGCCAAATGTAGTCAAAACAAGTATTTTAATAATGCTGTATATACAGATACTATAATAGATACGCCGTGTTTTAGCGACCTTCAAAGTAACCAAATGCAAATTGCCGTATCTTCGTAATGTGTGTTAAAGAATTTCTGCACACTGCGCATATTCTAACCGTTTAAGCTAACAATTTATGAATGTCAGCGTCGCTACTTAATGTCCATTGATATTCACAAAGAGTACAATTTTATAAAGTATCTACGCAGCACACAAAGAACATAATAAAGACACTGTAAAATAATACGCATATTATTCTTTTATAAATGGATTGAAATGATAAATGATGATGCGTTGGTGGCATTATGCTCTTACATGGGACTTAGGCGTATAATATATTCTTCAATGTTAACGCAGTACTGGCCGTGCGCTCAGAACTAGAATATCAATATTGAACCTCCTTTTGGACAGTTCTGTTTTCAAAATATTTTTATTTTTTATTATTTCCGTTATGAAGAAATTCTAGCCATCAAATTTTCTGGGTACGTGGGCCTCAGCTATTCCACACAAATTCGTGTAAAAGTAACGCTGGGATGCGAGTGCCTCTTCGTCGCCTCTATGATGCGTACAACTCTTACTTCATGGAGCTTGACATATTTACTCTCTCCAAACATCGTTTCAAGGCGGGAGCAATAGAGTTACTGAATTCTTAAATATATATAAAATTTTCTTTCTTCTTTTTATTTTTTACGATGCACACTACTTGTTTGTTTTCTTTTGACTTTTTTTTTGTGAATTCGTGGACAATGTTATGGGTTATATGTGTAGTAACATAAACATGAAAAAAATGTATAAATGTATTTCTAAGTATTGAACTAATTTAAGAATATCTAGTTAAGCTTGGCATGTAACTGTTTTTATCTACACTCACAACGTAATATTCCAAATATGAATTCAAAAAATATTGTATAAACACGTACTTTATATTCGTGGATAGGTAAAATTAAAAAAAAAAAACCGGCCAAGTGCGAGTCGGACTCGCACACGAAGGGTTCCGTACCACTATCGCAAAACACTGCATAAAAATCACGTTTGTTGTATGGGAGCCCCCCTTAATTTATTTTATTTTATTTATTATTTTTTGAAGTAAATAAATATATAGTTGTAACTAAACATTCTGTGAATATTTCAAGCGTCTACCTGTTGCCGTTATTAATATCGAGCAAAAAACGGCAAAAATATCACGTTTGTTGTATGGGAGCCCCCCTTTAATATTTACTTTATACTGTTTTTAGTATTTGTTGTTATAGCAGCAACAGAAATACATCATCTGTGAAAATTTCAACTGTCTAGCTATCACGGTTCATGAGATACAGCCTGGAGACAGACGGACAGACAGACAGACAGACGGATCGCGAAGTCTTAGT
Source organism: Anorthoa munda (assembly GCA_945859665.1). Classification (NCBI taxonomy): domain Eukaryota; kingdom Metazoa; phylum Arthropoda; class Insecta; order Lepidoptera; family Noctuidae; genus Anorthoa; species Anorthoa munda. The sequence goes on along the minus strand of OX243900.1, from coordinate 9,764,423 downwards.
AATAGGGTCCCGTTTTTACCCTTTGGGTACGGAACCCTAAAAACCATTACAGTGCAACATTTTCCTTCGATTTTTAAACAACTGCATCATAAAATATTTTATCTACTCTCATATCGTAATATTCGAATTATAAACTTCAAAACGAGTTTATATTGACATACTTTATAAACACAATACCGAAATTTAAAAATAGAATCTTATTATAACACTTTTTCTCTAACAAAATAATGCTATAATACAATTTTTTTTCTATTACGATACAGGACAAATCCGAGAAGTTAATCACTAAGGAGTTTTCATCAATTATTTTTTGTAATGCCATTTTTATAGTACCTATTTAAAAAGATTTGATTCCAATTTTTACTTGTCTATGACAATGCCCGCTTTAGGCTTAGTACGCACTGCGATTTTTATTCGCGCGAATTTTGTCTCGTTCTACCTGTTCATAGAGCTCAAAATATTCGCGGGAATTAAATACGCGCCGCGGTGCGGTGGATTCTGTGGCAAAACACGGATTTCTTGCGGTATTATTTCTGCACGATTTTTTTACCGCAACGCGAGCAGCTTCATACAATTCCATAGGTCGCAGAATAGGCGGAAAAAATTTGCACGAATAAAAATCGCAGTGCGTGCTAAATCTTAGCGCATGCGCGGATAAATCGGTGATGTGCTGCGTTTTGGCGCCATTCATATTTTGAAGGTTTTCCAGTATTGAATATCGTGTGTTTTTTTAAATTCTTGCTTATAAATTTCTGATATCAGTGAATGTGAAGAAAATTTTACTTCGCCCGATATTTTAGATGCAGCGAAGGGAAATTACTCATAATCTATTACCAGAAAAGTCGAGAAAATTATATGATAAATGCTATCACGACTTTATGCATGGAAAATGCAAAAAAGGTATTTAGTAGGTTCAATCCCAATGCATGAGTGTAGATAAAGTAGTGTATGAAACTGCACATAACTAGGTATTAAAACATTCGTGTGAATTCTATTAAAAACCTCGCCTACGGCTCGGTTTTTAAACACACACTCATGTTTTAATACCCCTTATTATGCAACAGTTTCATAAACTACTATTTCAATACAGTTGTTAAACATGGCGTACTTTCAGAGGCTATAATTATGATTCGAAAATTAAATCTTATGCATAGGCATCTTTCTGTTACGCGGTCGTGACTTTTGTTTACGAGCTCGATCATTAGTTTTGCAGTTTAGTTTTAAATTTATAAGTCAATTTAAAAAGTTTAGGTGCAAAGAGTTTTCATACATAGAATAAAATGAGATAGATTTTATACGAGGAAAAATGAATGATTCCTTACGTTTTAGCATTGAACTTTCAAAAGTCTTTTAAATGGTTGTTTAATATATTTAATTACCTGTTTTAATGTAATTATTTTCACATCAACATTTGTCTAAAATCGAATAGGCTGTATAGACTGTTTTCGTTGTAAAAAATGTCCAGTTGCAAAAACGCGCCTTTAGTTATAAGTCAATTTAAAAAGGTTTAGTAGCAAGGAGTTTTCATACATAGAATAAAATGGAATAGATTTTTACGAGGAAAAATTAATGATTCCGTACGTTTTAGCATTTAATTCTCAAAAGTCTTTTAAATGGTTGTTTAATATATTTAATTACCAGTTTCAATTTAATTATTTTCACATCAACATTTGTCAAAAATCGAATAGGCTGTTTTCGTTGTAAAAAAAACATGTCCAGTTGCAAAAACGCGCGAAAATTTTATATTTTTGTGAATTAACAAATCTAATTCTTTGACTTGTTTTTACTATTTCCCACAACTGTATTGAAAAATATCGTGTGATACACGGGCGTGTAGGTTATTGCAAACTCGTGTCATTAAAAACCCTCGCCTTTGGCTCGGGCTTGTTAATGACAGCTCGTTTGCAATAACCTACTTTCCACCCTTGTATCACAATGTACTATTTCAATACAGTTGTTAAACATGGCGTACTTTCAGAGGCTATAATTATGATTCGAAAATTAAATCTTATGCATAGGCATCTTTCTGTTACGCAGTCGTGACTTTTGTTTACGAGCTCGATCATTAGTTTTGCAGTTTAGTTTTAAATTTATAAGTCAATTTAAAAAGATTTTAGCAAAGAGTTTCATACATAGAATAAAATGGGATAGATTTTATACGAGGAAAAATGAATGATTCAGTACGTTTTAGCATTGAACTCTGAAAAGTCTTTTTAATGGTTGTTTAATATATTTAATTACCAGTTTTAATTTAATTATTTTCACATCAACATTTGTCTAAAATCGAATAGGCTGTATAGACTGTTTTCGTTGTAAAAATGGCCAGTTGCAAAAACGCGCCTTTAGTTATAAGTCAATTTAAAAAAGTTTAGTAGCAAGGAGTTTTCGTACATAGAATAAATTGGAATAGATTTTATACGAGGAAAAATGAATGATTCCGTACGTTTTAGCATTTAATTCTCAAAAGTCTTTTAAATGGTTGTTTAATATATTTAATTACCAGTTTCAATTTAATTATTTTCACATCAACATTTGTCAAAAATCGAATAGGCTGTGTAGGCTGTTTTCGTTGTAAAAAAAATATGTCCAGTTGCAAAAACGCGCGAAAATTTATTTTTTTTGTGAATTAACAAATCTAATTCTTTGATTTGTTTTTACTATTTCCTACAACTGTATTGAAAAATATCGTGTGATACACGGGCGTGTGGGTTATTGCAAACTCGTGTCCTTAAAAACCCTCGCCTTCGGCTCGGGCTTGTTAATGACAGCTCGTTTGCAATAACCTACTTTCCACCCTTGTATCACAATGTACTATTTCAATACAGTTGTTAAACATGGCGTACTTTCAGAGGCTATAATTATGATTCGAAAATTAAATCTTACGCATAGGCATCTTTCTGTTACGCGGTCGTGACTTTTGTTTACGAGCTCGATCATTAGTTTTGCAGTTTAGTTTTAAATTTATAAGTCAATTTAAAAAGTTTAGTAGCAACGAGTTTTTCAGTTTAGAATAAAATGGGATAGATTTTATACGAGGAAAAATGAATGATTCCGTACGTTTTAGCATTGAACTCTCAAAAGTCTATTAAATGGTTGTTTAATATATTTAATTACCAGTTTTAATTTAATTATTTTCAAATCAACATTTGTCTAAAATCAAATAGGCTGTATAGACTGTTTCCGTTGCAAAAAATGTCCAGTTGCAAAAACGCGCCTTTAGTTATAAGTCAATTTAAAAAAGTTTAGTAGCAAGGAGTTTTTATACATAGAATAAAATGGAATAGATACGAGAAAAATGAATGATTCCGTACGTTTTAGCTTTTAATTCTCAAAAGTCTTTTATATGGTTGTTTAATATATTTAATTACCTGTTTCAATTTAAATTTTTTCACATCAACATTTATAAAAAATAGAATAGGCTGTGTAGGCTGTTTTCGTTGTAAAAAAAATATGTCCAGTTGCAAAAACGCGCGAAAATTTTATTTTTTTGTGAATTAACAAATCTAATTCTTTGATTTGTTTTTACTATTTTCCACAACTGTATTGAAAAATATCGTGTGATACACGGGCGTGTAGGTTATTGTAAACTCGTGTCATTAAAAACCCTCGCCTTCGGCTCGGGCTTGTTAATGAAAGCTCGTTTGCAATAACCTACTTTCCACCCTTGTATCACAATGTACTATTTTTAATTTTTATAGCACGCTTTTACTTTTTAATTTATTGACGCTTATGGCTCATTGAAGTACTGTCATTGTCTAAGGAGGCGCGCGCTGAGCAGTCATGTGCAATGAGAATCTAAATTGCCCGCCATACCAAATATTTTCTCCGTTTCCACATTTTTTTTATTGCATCTGTATGAGTGAAGATAAAGTAGTGTATGCAATGGCTTATAATTAGGTATTAAAACACTCGCAAGTGTAACCTGCGCTCTGTAACCTACGCTCGTGTTTTAATAACCTCTATTATATGACCATTGCATAAACTACTATTTGTCCCTAACAAATAAAATAAAAATAAGGAGTATGCTTTGGAAAGTAACCGTTTTAAGGCACCACAGCGGTGGAAGGCCCTTGGCAAAATGTGGGTGTGCACCTCTGCCCAAGTCTTTGAGGAATACAGGTTTGATGTTATGTGTGTTATGGATAGAAATAAATAAATAAAGTACTTAATGAAAAATGTCATAAAGTATTAAGCGAACCCACTTATTACTACACTCGCGGCCAATATAAATATTACATCACATTTTCACAATAAGCCAACTGTAACACAAAATTACATAAGCATGTTATCTATCTCTTTCAAATGTTTCTTTGTTTTCTTTTTAATTATTACGCGTACAAGGAAATTACATGCAAATAGTAATATTTAATATCGTATACACGACATATTATTTGTTGAATGTCAGAACATGAACATGTCATGAACTATTCTCGTGATACGTGAGAACTATTTGCTTGAACTGTTTAACTAGTTTCGATATTTCGACTCGAGACTAACGGATAGCTGGCTCCTATTTGGACGGTCAATATTGTGGCGAAGTCTGGAAAATTCTTAACGACATCCTAAATTTAGCACAACGGAATAACATAATAAAATTCTATTTACTCTTATCTAATTCATCAACATACATAATGCTATTTATAAATTTAAAAACTGCGTGGTATTTTTTTTTTAGTTTGGAACTATTTAAATGTTACAAATTAACATTTTAATAAAACTGTTATTAGGCAAAAACATAATGATGACGGAATATGCCGAATAATTCATTTTTTTTTGCCAATAATTTAAAAGTCGGTGTTTCTGGATTTGTTTCTTCCTTTGTGACACCGACTTGCAAAATGATAGTTATATTGCACTTTTTGTCTTTTGTTTAGAAGTCGGTTGCATTTTTATGCAAAAAAAAATATTTTAAATTTTTTAGTCATGGTACTAAAAAGTTAAAAATGGTACCTAGGTTACCAGCACACTGGCAAGCTAGACCGCCAGCATCTATGAAAACGAAATAATAAACAAATGAAGGAAAACAAACAAGTTATCATTATTTATAATCGCAGCTCACATTACCTTTAGGACGAGATGTTATTTTGAACTCGGTCCACTCTTTAAACGGACCGGTAAAGCAAGTTATTTGACGTCAGTCGGGTCCTGAGATTACGCATGGTTTTTTTTTCCTTAATATAAAAACGGTTTTAGATGTCTAAATATAGAATGTTTTGAATTTAATCGCAACAACAACAACATTTTATTTATAGACACCACTGATGGAAACTCGTTAACCTAATAATTATCTGTTCTTATCGTAAACATTTGGCACTTTTGAGACAATATTAATCGAAAAATTTATATAAATTAATCTATGCTAATATATACAGTGATTAATAATCTCAATTAGCAATGTATAACTACATACACTCAACATAAATTAAATAAAAAGTACTAAACTAACTAAGCCTTGAGACTAAAAATAAACTTATCTAAAATACGGTGTCGAAAAGTCCTTCGCATCTGTTATAGTGCGCGGCACGTAAGTTGAACAAAAATGTACAAACGTTTAATGAAATTAAACGATTTAAACCGAAACGAATCCCTTATACACGCCCTAACTGTTGACAATATACAAATTTTCAACGGTTAGGTCGTATAAAAAGAAAAAAAGTGGGTTTAAATTGTTTATGTTCAACAAAACGTCTTTTTTTGTTCAACTTACGTGCCGCGTACTATAACAGACGCGGAGGACTTTTCGACACCGTATATTTTAGATAAGTTTATTTTTAGGCTCAAGGCTTAGTTTGTTAAGTACTTTTTATTTAATTTATTTTGAGTGTATATGTACGAGTATGTATATCATTTTTATTGAACTTACGTGCCGCGCACTATACAGGTATTGTGCCCAGAAGATTGCTGTCATTACCCGCCACGTTAAATTGTGCTGCTAATATCATCATCATCATATCAGCCGAAAGACGTCCACTGCTGAACATAGGCCAGCGGATCCCCGCAACCTTCTCCAGGTCATCGGTCCACCTGGTGGGAGTTGGTGGTGCTGTACAACTGGAACTGTACAAAGTATTTTCGTTTGCACTATCATGATGACCTAAGTTAAACTATGCCAAATCACATATAAACGATTCTATTGATACTAATTTCTGAGAAATTTTTGCACGAAAAAACATTACCGAACACATTCGCACACGTCATTAAATCATTAGTTGCAATGACTGACGAAGTAACTGTTTGAAAAATAACCACATTAATAGAACCGCGAAAATTTTAACACGCTTTTTTTGTTGATAAAATCAATCTTTGGACTTGAACAAAACTGTCGAAATGTGGATGTACTATAGGTGCATCTCTGCTAACCTTTTGAGGAATACAGGCATGATGTTATGTATGAGCCGCAGCCATCTGGTTAAATTAGCCAGCTAATCGGACGCCTAGGCCTTTCATAACAACTTGGCGTATTGAAAGGCAGCTCTTTAAAGATGACTGATCAATACTCAGCCAAGTGATCCAAATTTAGTTCGATTTTTTTCAACTGCGGTGCCAGTAGTCACCAAAACAAATAAGTCGCCACCAGCGCAAATCGTGTTTTTTTTTTGTATCATAGGCTCGCGCTTGACCGTTATCGCTATATTATTCGTTCTTGTGCACTTTTAAGTGAAATTATAATGTGATCTTGTCGAAATAGTATGAAAACATGTAGGTGCCAATTGTTTGCTTCTTTTACGTCTTCTGCAAGTTATCGCAAAATATTTGAGTCAAAAATATCTAATCACCCTAACCAAACATTACAAATTCATCAATATCCAATTTAACTAAATGTATACCCGACATTCAGCCACCTGGTTAAATGTAGCGCTCGAGGATTTGGCTATTTGTCCTTCAGGCAATTAATGGTATGCATTTGTATTTAATGAACGGCCTAGGCGTCCAATTAGCTGGCTAATGTAACCAGATGGCTGCGATATATTTATGTAAAATCAATTGGTGATAAAGATCAATGACCACGTTAACAACCCATTGTCTCTGTAAAGAAAAATGTAACAGTGAGTTTTCTGGCTACCACATAAATATTCCTTTCATCCATCATTAGGACGGAACGATGATGTTCTTACCTTCTTTAAAATAACTGCCTGTGCCTAATTTTAAAATCAATTTACAGTAATGTAACGGGACTTTCGATTGATCTGCAGTAGTTCTGTTTATCCTTCAGTGGGTCATAATGACAGCCAAACATTTGGTACAATACCCAAACATTGGCCATCATCTCCATAATTATCGAAAATATTCTGTTTGAAGTGATATTTTATCCCAAATCAGTGAATGTATGTATATCTAGCTAATGATTTTGCCGTTCGATCAACTTCGCCAAATATTTAAGTATAATTGTGTTGGCACCTTTTTTTGCACCGAAGTGTACTAGAGAACATGTCATGCATGTTTGTGATTCACAATAAAAAACACAAAAGTAGGTTAAATTCATTAATAAACATGACCTTGACCGCCACATCAGTTTAATACGTCAATCGAGGCTTCGGAGAATGCTGGTTTTTGTCAAAGTTGGTCAAGGCCATGAAGTCAAGTCCTGATCAAGAAAATCCCAGATGCCTGCCCACCCGCACGTCAACACATTTTACCAACAAGTTTTCATATTTACCAGGAACTTCTTATACCTAATCTATAGCAGTGGGTTTTAATTAGTGCAAGTTTTTACTCACGCTCATTCGTCAACTTGTATTGTCCCTCTCTCACAGGCCAGTGTCCCAGCAGTGGGAACATAACATTAACAGGCTGATGATAATGATGAAGCACCGTATGGTGACTGTAAGGGGAAACCTCTTTTTTTTTAACAAAATTGACATAAGTGGGCCTTAGTGCGAGTTTTTACTCACGCGCAAACACATTAACATAAACGTCAATTTGTATTGAAACTGGATAAGGGCCTGGTGATGGTAAGGAGAAACCTCTTTTTTTGTATACATTTGAAATAAGAGATCGTTTACGTTATCACGAGTGAGTACGTTAAAAAACTCGGAATAAGCCCAAAGAGATCATCACGGTCGAGTGTGTTAAAAAAATCAGAATAAGCCTATAGTTGCATCTATCAGAAAAGTCGCACTTGACATGACATGACTTCCTGAGGAGTGTGAGTCCCTCTCTCTGCTTTTAAACCTACAAGGTCCCTAGCTGTGGTTACCCTTGACCACCGCTTGAGCTACCGTATGCAACAATTAATCACTGCAATCAAATTTAATCCTACTTCACGCAAATTAAAACCCCGATCACATAGAGTTACTCGTCCCCACATACAGAACGCTGGGTGCGCCCGAGGGCCGAAGTGTTCGGTGGCGCAACATCGGATGCGCGCGCGCTGGTCGCGGACAGAGGTCGCGCCCCTCCATGTCACACGGTCACACCGACACAATGCGGGTCCTGCTGACCGACGATTGTTTGTTAATTGGTTTGTATTGGTGTTGCTAATTATTCATATTATATTTTCATTTATAAATATTTTTTATGCAACATGGCGATTTACATACGAAATTAAGGCCTTACTCTGACGTATCAAAACTATCATGGTTCCACAGTGAGAGCGAGGTGGAGTTATAGAGGATGAAGAGTACTATCCTATTTTCACAGAGGTATCATAATGCTTTGACAGTGACACGTTACTTGTTGTACGGCCCCTGGTCATCAACATCTTAGCAAGCTTCATATAAACTTCAACGATCGCTATTAATCACTTGTCTAGGCCCCTTAACAACTTGTTGGGATCTATCTGTCTTCCAGTCTAATGGATGCAACTCTACCTATACCAGTATTTTACACCGTGGCGCAACTTCGGATGCGCGCGCGCTTGTCACAAACAGAGGTCGCGCCCCTCCATGACACCTACACAATGTAAGACTACCGAGGATTGTTTGTAAATAAACGATCCTTAACTCGGTGACATTGCTCGTTCGAACTTGAGCTGACCCGTCTGCTATTTGCGGGTAGTTGGGTTTTGTTAATTGTTAATGTCCTTCTCAATTATTTTAACATATATTTTCGTTTATGTATACTTTTCATTATCATGGTGCACGACACTCCAAATGTAAGCTTATTATTAACTTCTATCTTCATCCTAGCAAGCTTTTCGTTGTTTCTATCGTGTCTGCTAATTGACACTCAATGGGTTAAATCTTCAAATTAAAATGCCATACAGTTACAAAAAGTGACAGTCAACTTCTTGTTTGCTTGTTGATCTGACTAAAATTTTGGCTTTGTCCACGTCATGGAAGGAATAGCAGCCTAGGGCCTTCCACCGCTTTAGTGCCGTAAAACGGTTACTTTCTAAAGCAGTCTCCTTAGTAACGGCTAATTTAAAAGATTTGAAAGAAAAAATATTCATATTGCGAAACATGGTTTTGTCGCTAATTTTCCATACTCCATCAAAACGACTTGGATGTTTAAAAATATTTTTACACAGAAAAATTGATGGCTAGAATTTCATCATAACAGAAAAACCGGCCAAGTGCGAGTCGGACTCGTGCACGAAGGGTTCCGTACCATTATCGCAAAAAACGGCAAAAAAATCACGTTTGTTGTATGTATATTACATCATCTGTGAAAATTTCAACTGTGTAGCTCTCACGGTTCATGAGATACAGCCTGGTGACAGACAGACAGACAGACGGACAGCGAAGTCTCAGTAATAGGGTCCCGTTTTTACCCTTTGGGTACGGAACCCTAAAAAGCTTATGGAAATCAAAGAATATTTTGCAAATAAAACTGTCCAAAAGGAGGTTCAATATTGATATATTATTCTGGCTCCGAGCTGGCGCACGGCCAGTACTGCGTTAACATTGGGGAATACATACACATGCGAAATGAAAGACGCGATGTGAATTGCCGTCTATGGGATTCGTCGATTGTTAATACTCTGTCATAGGGTCAAAACCTTTGTTAGACTGCAGGTAATTATGCATACTGGGTTAAAGAAAATCATGCTGTGCAGTCGGAGGATACATCTGGTTTGGTCAGCCAGCTCGCGAATATGTATCCTCCGACTGCACAGCATGATGTTCTTCTTGTTTACGTCTTTTTAGTTCGCTTCTTAAGCGGTCGGGTTTTTTGATTTTTTTAATTAACTTTTTTTTATTTATAACATTTTAGTTACTTTTTTTCGAATTTGGTACATAGAAATATATAAGTGTTATATATTTTTGAAATTGCCTCGTAAAACCCTTTATTTTGATACCACACACGATGGGATAGAAAGAAAAAAAAATTGGGCACCCACAATATGGCGCCCGACATTTTTCTATCTTACAATTTTAATATAGCCAGTGACACTCACAGGGTTCAGACAAATCGATTGACGTAAGAATCATCAAAATCGGCCAACGCGTTTGGTCTCTGGAACGCCACATAGGAACAAACATACGTACATATATACATAGACTGATAAACACATTACCCTTCTTCGGCAGTCGGGTAAAAAGGAGGAGGTGGTCAACTTAACCACCCAGACACACAGGTTTCTGTGTCTACCCATCAGCTGGGGGTTGAGATCTAAAGCAAGATCTTTCCAAGAACAAAATTTTAGTGTCATGACATTAGGACACGATCATCAGACTCTATCGTACATATACGAGTACATACGTATAAATAATCATGGGTGCTAATTAAACAGGCTTCTTTTTAATATCATTATTCGCCCCCAAAAATGTATGTTGCCTTCTAAATTACTAAGTCAGCCACAATTAACGAGCATCTAAATAATACTATGTTAGCCACTAGTTATCTTCTATGTAAACCACTCTAAATACAACTCAGCATGATGGTTATTTTTTAGCATCAAAATTTTTAACATGCATTCTAACAGTAAATTTCTAAAATACTATTAAATGACATCAAAAAATATATTTATTTAGCTTCTAATTTTTTAACTCAGTACGTTTAAAATGTAACTTACGTGTAAAATTTTTAACATGCATTCTAACAGTAAATTTCTAAAATACTATTAAATGACATCAAAAAATATATTTATTTAGCTTCTAATTTTTTAACTCAGTACGTTTAAAATGTAACTTACGTGTAAAATTTTTAACATGCATTCTAACAGTAAATTTCTAAAATACTATTAAATGACATCAAAAAATATATTTATTTAGCTTCTAATTTTTTAACTCAGTACGTTTAAAATGTAACTTACGTGTAAAATTTTTAGCATGCATTCTAACAGTAAATTTCTAAAATACTATTAAATGACATCAAAAAATATATTTATTTAGCTTCTAATTTTTTAACTCAGTACGTTTAAAATGTAACTCATCCCATATTAATTGATCGTAAAAAAATTGCAAAAACATTTCATCAAATAGTATATTGGCCACTAATATTACCAGAAGCTATTGAGGAGAGACAAAATAAAAGACTATATTTTTTGGTTTTAATATAGAATAGGTGCAAGTTGGATTAGTATTTATGCGACAGAGTCGACGGAGCCCCGCTGCGCGGGGCTCCTATTTCTGTATGCAGGGTTTAAAGTAACCTAACACGAAGGAGATGACGGGAGCTGAGTTCGCTCGCTTTGCTCGCTCACTTCAGCTCCCGTCATCTCCTTCGAACCTAACCTGTCCGTGTCGGGGTGCCCTAAGCTCCCGAGCTCGCTACGCTCGCTCTTGGACTTATTCATTGACCGTCATTTATTATTTTAAATATAATCAACTCGTCGAATCGAGATGTGATCAACTCAACTCGTCGTCACATGAATCGAATGGCGCTCTCTGATTGGTGCAAATGGCCGGTCGCTGTCGTCTCGCGTACTCGCGCCAAATCATGCAGTGGCTATTTTCACGATAAAAGAATATGATGTATTGTTTTACATGCTAAGTTATAATAAATTATGCTTTCTTTCTTTCTTCGATAGAAGCTTGAATTATATTTTTTTGAGGATATTGCGTTGAAGCTGTAAAACGTAAAATGGTGACAAGATATAAAATCCGTGGCCGAGTTAGTAAATTACGTGGCAATGTATAAATAAGAAGGACAAGTCACAATAATTGATGATCTTTACTTGACGCTTTCTGTAGAATATTTAGTTGGCGTTGCAAAAAAGACGAATTAGTTTATTAGAGGCTATGTCATTTTCCCGTTGCTTAGTTATAAAATTAGAAGTTTAATCACGTGTCCAATAAATAATTTTGTGGCTAGACTTATTATTTCCCAATAATCATTAGCATATTTCACACAATATTATAGTTTGTGTCAGCCTGTCTAGTCAAACTTATACAGTATCTACGAGTGACATAAAGAACCGTAGTTTTATTTGCCAAACAAAAACTTATTCAAATTATGTGAGGCGAAACAGGTGGCCATTTATTGAGACACTCAAAAGGTAAGGAAAATGTACTGCTTTGTGAACAAAACGTGTTAGTATCAGCAACAATATTGTAGAAGATACTCCGTTCTTTACAGGTGTTAAAGATACATAATTATCGACAAAACTCCTCGGGCGAAAAAAAAAAAAACCGAACCATGCTTTTTTTAACAAGGTTACCAACATAGCCCGAAGAAAAGCCAAACTTAAGTGGCAGTGGGCAGGGCACATTGCTCGCAGAACGGATGGCCGATGGGGCAGAAAGCTTCTGTAGTGGCGACCGCGAACCGGAAGACGTTGCGTTGAAATGCCTCCCACTAGATGAACCGATAATCTGGTGAAGGTTGCGGGGACGCATGGGACCGGCCAGTGTGGTGACACTTGAGGGATGCCTATGTCCAGCAGTGGACGTCTTTCGGCTGAAATGATGATAATGTTTTTTCTGGCCTGCGATGTCCCACTTCTAGGCAAAAGCCTCCCTCCACTTCATCCATATTTTACCTTCATCATCTTCGTCAACCTAGTAGACCTACTTAGGTCCATCAAAACTGTCAGAAGAATATATTATTATTGGAAAAATTACTCCTATAATTTTGATCTTGGGGTAAGTTACCTATAACACAGATAATATAATACTAGCATACAGATACCTCATCCCATACAAAGAAACCGTGCCGACGTAACTAGAGTTTTTCGACTGCTTATTCTGGAAATTTTTTGTGCATCGAACGCATTCGGTTCTGTTTCACGGTGATAGATAGATGGTGTTAGCAGCGACTTGCAAGTAAAAGGGTTTACTAGGTTCGTGAATATTTTTTCTTTAAATACAGTGAAGGTTTGTTTTCTAGTATTTATTTGCACGTTTTTACAGTGTTTTTTGCACCAAAATGTGTTAAAATGCAAACTTTAACAATCGAGTGGAATGCCTCAGAAATTTAAACTGCGCCATCTATTGGCATCAATTTTAAATGATCCGTCTAATAATCTTTGAAATGTGAATTAAGAGCCCAATATTCCATAATTTTGTACTTAGGAGAGTTCATTTAACAAGAACATACAATTTTTGTGTTCAATTCCATAAAATGTTAATTTTACACACATTCAATAACAAATCGAGGTGCATATCGCGCCATCTAGTGAGATTTATTGGAACCAAATTTTCTTTCTTAGCAATGAGACCCCGTGCCTATAATAATATGCTTTATCCAAGAGATGATAATTTGGAAGGTAAGTGAACATTAAACATCGATTTTGATAACATACTAGTTTTATTTATTTACCTTTATCAGAGTGCCTTTCCATTTCTAAAAGTTTTAGCATTACGTTGCATGGCAACGGGACTATTAAGTATTTATTTATTTAATGTTTTTGCGTGAATAATGGCTTGTCGACGAGTAATTTTAATAAATACCTGTCATTTACATCGTAAGTATCGTATATAACGTCAAAGTCATTAATAAGACAGTGTTATGACTACTTATGTCATTAAATGGGCTCCTTCCTAAGTAATGGCGCTACCGTCATGAATCACGGAACTTGCGAATTTTGAATGGATTATCCTTCAGGGTTTTATCATCATATATCTATGCTCCTCTGAGAACACCCATTTCCATTTTCAGGTGATGCCGAACCCGAGTACCTACCCAGTAGCTAATGATGAGGAAAAACATGAGCAAAAGCAGTGCAGCTACCAATATCAAATGCAACATATGCTTTATATTTTTCTTTTTGCATAAAAACATTACTGAAATGAAAAATAAAGATCCATGATTCTATTCATAAAATAATTGTAACAGAAACAAAAAAAAATAGTTATTGTAAAAAGCGTGGGGTGCTTTTTAAGATATTTTCACAATGACTCTGCTTTTACTAATATCTGTCAATAAAATATTATAACAATTGACATCAAGCAATTGTTATAATAGCCACGCTTTTTTACAATAAAATCAGTTTTTTGTTAATTTAAATTTAATGAAAACAATTTTCTACTTTTTAGTTTGGTTTTCTATTAAATCGTGTTTTTTAGGGTTCCGTACCCAGAGGGTAAAAACGGGACCCTATTACTAAGACTTCGCGATCCGTCTGTCTGTCTGTCTGTCTGTCTGTCTGTCCGTCTGTCTCCAGGCTGTATCTCATGAACCGTGATAGCTAGACAGTTGAAATTTTCACAGATGATGTATTTCTGTTGCCACTGTAACAACAAATACTAAAAACAGTATAAAATAAATATTAAAGGGGGGCTCCCATACAACAAACGTGATATTTTTGCCGTTTTTTGCTCGATATTAATAACGGCAACAGGTAGACGCTTGAAATATTCACAGAATGTTTAGTTGTATATTTACTTCAAAAAATAATAATTAATAAATTAAAATAAAATAAATTAAGGGGGGCTCCCATACAACAAACGTGATTTATATGCAGAGTTTTGCGATAATGGTACGGAACCCTTCGTGTGCGAGTCCGACTCGCACTTGGCCGGTTTTTTATTATTATTTTTCCTTTTTAGTTCAATCTCTAATCCTAAAGATCCTGGTAAGGATAACGGGTCAAACTATTTAAATTACCTATTGCATTGTCATCGGTCCTTGATATGTGTACAAAGATTCAAATTAATCCGACGTTTTGAAGGGGGTGAAAATCACGTTCAAAGATTCCGTTACATAGATACATACAAACCTAATAAAAGCGTATTAAAAATAGTAGTATTGTAAAAGAGTTGTGTTACAATTTTGATGCATAACAAAATATAAATTGTTCTATCTATCTATCCCAAATGATTCCATACCAATTGAATCTCCGCCCACTTCTATAGAAAAACTGTAGCTTCATTCCAGAACGTTCGTGATTCAATTATTGACAGCACACTGTCGCCCGCATCATGCGATGCACACAAAAGAAGCATCCACATCCCTATTAGTGGCCAGTAATCTCTACTTCCCACAGGCACAATGCCACACTCATGTCATGGCCTAGTTTCTGTTGGGCCAACGTTGGACGAGTTGGAAGGCCACCAGAACTTTCGATCCGGTCGGATCATGCGTCGAGCGCTAGATTGGATAATTCGAGGAAGCACGAATGTAACATATGTAGTTTCAGGCTACATGGAGATTATAAGTGGGAAATTAGAAAACAATATCGCCTTGCTACCTTCCAAAAAAGTGACAATCAGCGACAACGACTCTCGAAAAGTCTAAAATGTAAAGATTGATACAAGGATTGACCATGGGATCATTTAGATCAGCATTGCCTAAAGTATGGGTCGCGATCCACTAGTGGGCACAGACAGACAGACGGATCGCGGAGTTGAGTAATAGGGTCCCGTTTTTACCCTTTGGGTACGGAACCCTAAAAAAGGAAACAAATGCCTCATTTTCATTAAAAAAATGATATTAGTATTAAAATGTTTTATTTACATCACATCACACATCATCAGCCTATTATTTTTTCCCACTGCTGGGACACAGGCCTCCTCTCTCTTTATCTCTCTTATTTACATAGATAAAAGTATATACAGTGTATAAAATACTTAATTATCTAAGACTACAAACAACACTTAAACCAAAAACTACTTATACCTAAAAATATAGGTACTAAACTAAAATAAGGTGTCGAAAAACTCCTCCACATCGTTGTAAAAATGTTGGAATGGAGTTTCAATTAGTTTTCCCTTTTTCTTCATGAAAACCAAGAGGTGAGTACTGAATTTGGAAGATTTTCTGTTGTGTTTTGAAAAAATCATGCAAAATGGAAAATTAAAAAAAAAGGAAAACTTTCCTTCCCTTCTCAATAAAGCGGAAGACCACAAAAGTCTATAGACTGCAGAAAAAATAAGACGTAGTAAACGCTTAATGACATGATGACCCTGATTTGATATAATCGCCATAGAATCTGTTTCAACACAAATAACCAGATGAGGTTCAAGACATCCTTAATATATACCTGACGAGCACTTACCTATAGGTAGGAATATATAATTATAATATCATCATCCTTGACTATTATTACAATATGCGATTCATTCAGTCTTGCTGAATGAAGATATCATTGCGCAGTTTTTCCTTCCTTATCGTAGATACTATTGTCGTAATTCAGCCTGAAGTCTTTTGAAATTTATTCATTCAGAGGTTCAGCCGTTTCTTGTATCTTAAATACTTTATTTACAATCCTTTTATTTGTTTTTTTGAAGTCGGTACATGAAGATGGCTTAAAGCTTATACTGTTTTCATTATTTTGTTAGGTAAGAGGTCAGAGAATTCGATAATTGCAAAATATAGATTCGGAGAGATAGGTCGCAGTTGTTCTTCTACGATATCAAGGAGTATTTTATCTTCACCAAGAGTGGCATCTAAAAACTCACTAGGAAAAACTAAGTGCATTGTTGATGGAAATTAGATCCAATAAAGATCCTTACACACCAAGTGACTGGAACGCCCCCGGTCAGACCAGACTCGGACCATATATATCGCACTGAACAAGAAAATGCCGAAGATCAACGGCTAAATTATATTTATTTTGTAAGTTGGCAAAAATTACCGCTTTTATATTCCAATCTTTTTGTCAATTAAAACTAGATTAGGGCAATAACTACTGTAAGAACTTACTACTCGTATGAATAATTTTAGCTAACCATGGAACTTAATTACCAACCTGAACCGCAGGATAGATTACAGCCTAGACCTTCTCATATAGAGGACTACTACAAGAACTAACAATAGAAGAAACAATATAGGCTGCTAATTGCTGCTACACATACTGCATGGCACTAAATGGAATATAGTGATCATTGTATTCAATACTGACAAAGAATACTTATTGATACTGATTAATAATTCAACGCTAACAAAGGAATTATAGGTTTTAGTAGTGTCCGACCAAAACTGAAATCGAACTTTCGGCTTTGGTCTCGGTTTCGGCCGGAACCGAAACGTTTTCAGACATTTTAAAAATCTATTGTTTACTGAAATTTGGCTTATTTTATACACTGTATAACAGACAGTCAAAACGTTTTGAAATAAAAACCGGTCAAGTGCGTGTCGGATCCTTAGCCTTCGGGTACGGAACACTAAAAACAATAATTGAGGTAAGTGAAAAAAAAAAAAAATATAAGGAGGATTATAAGGTTGTTCAATAGTTCTCAGAAACCAGACGATGTGAATGAGTGATTAATTATTGTGGTTTAACAGATTCAGTCATCGCTGATGCTATGGCTGCCTAATCATTCTCGATCTAGCTTTAAAAAAAACGTGATTTTTAGTCGTCCATGACATTTCGAGACCTCTTTCGAGTAAACATCAAGTTAAACCGTCGGTTCCGCCTATCATCTGTAGATCTTCTATGAATTAGTCGGAGTGAAAATCTGACATTAGCCCTGCTAAGGACATGTAATTCGGAGACCCGATGACCACATGGTGGTTTCCATTACACAAAGGAGAGTTAGAGGTAGACCGCCAACCTCGTTGATGACGAGTGTTCAAAAAGACAACATGAAGAAGTGTGGTCTAACTACTGACGATGCTTATCAGAGGATCAAGTAGCGCCTCAGAACTAGAAAAGCCGACCCCGAGTAACGGAAACTGGCGAGGTGGAAGGTGAAGAAGAGGTCTTGCCAATGGTGTATCGTGTTACCCAGTTACTGCATGGGATGTGTTGTGGAGGCCAGATATGCAGTCGCTCAATGTAAAATACCTTTATATTTATATTCAGCTGCACCCTAATCGACTTAAGTAGACCTCAACGTGGTTGAAATAGTGGATAGGCAGTGATGAAACATGCCCACTCTTAACAATGTAGAATCTGCAGCCTAGCCTTTTCCCAACTATATTGGGGTCGGCTTCCAGTCTTAACGGATTCAGCTGAGTACCAGTGTTTTACATGGAGCGAGTGCCTATCTGACCTCCACAACCCAGTAACTGGGTAACACGTTACCCCTTGGCAAGACTGGTGTCAGATCTCAGGCTTCTGACTACCCGTAACGACTGTCAAAGATCTTCAAATGACAGCCGGGACCAACGGCTTAACGTACTTTCCGAGGCACGGAGGAAACTCGGTATGTTGAAATGGTCACCCATCCAAGGACTGACCTCGTCAAGCGTTGCTTAATCTTGAAGATCGACCCGTGCGGCTGTTATTATTAAGCCACGAGCTCCTCAATGTAGAATAACAAGTTTAATTCCCGAAAGTGGCATTGCTGTAAAGTTTGTTATGCGTCATCGTCCTGGCTGGACAATCGTACGATGTCGCGCCATGTTACATCACAGTCTTATTTCCTGTTACAAAATACTATTGTGCATGCAATGAGCGTCGCCCGCGCCACTCACTCAATTCACTGTCGACTGTGGCTTTGAACTTGCTGAATTTTACATTCGGCGTGTTTTTTTTTTGCAACTTCATTTGTATAGCCATGTTTTAATCCCTGGTTGCCGAATTGTGCAATGAAAGTTGAGAAATTGTCAAGCTCTACTTGAACATGAAAATTTATCAAACTCTAGGATACATATAGAGTTGGACAAATTCTTTACTTTAAATTCTGAATTCAGAATCTGGTGCTATCAGCACAGAATAAATAATAGTGCAATTGTGGTAGGTAATATATAGCTATGTGAACCAATTAAAAACTTTTTTTTAAACAATACTTAATAAGTATGCATTTCAAAGTTAATAATGAATATTCTATGACGACATCGTCTAATCCATAATGTATATCGTTAAATTAAAAAACAAAATTAAATACAATGCGAACGTCACTAATGTTTATTTGCCTGAAATTTACAAACATGTGTGAATATTGTAAGCATGTCATGCCACGTGCAAACGTGCATGAAATAATCCAACCATTAATAAACATGACCAAATCTGACAGATTCTATAGAGTTCACATGACATTGCTGTGACTTAAGAGGTTTGACACCTTAGGGTGCGTTCATAATTGCACCATTTGAAAACACAAAACCGCATAGACACACAGAAGAAGTACGCATAAAACTGGTAGGTACTCTAATTAATTTAATTGAATAATTAAAAATTACTATATTAAAAGTTTCCAATGAGAAAATCTGTCGGCATGTTTATTATAATAGGAAACATAATCAACATTATTCAATTAAATAACTTATCTACTCATAACTTTGAGCTGAAAATCAGTATAAATACAGAAGTGGTATGAAAACCAAAAATGTATTAATTATTTTCAAATTAAAGCTTTCTTGGCCGTGACCCTAGACAAGTGACATTCTAACATCGAAAGAGTGGCGATAACAATTAGAATAACTTGAAAATTGTATGAGAATGTCAAACTCTAAATCATCGAAATGCCAAAATGTTAGGGATTGATCAAGTCCGACCGCATCATCGCTTAACATCAGACGAGATAGTGGTCAAACGCGAGCCTAAAGATTAAAAAAAAATAGTGACATATCGATAGCGTTTGACATATCAATACATTTCTCCTATCGGTATCGCCACGATTTAAGTGTCACTTTTCTATGGTCTGAGCGTACGTCAATCTCAATCATTTTGGGCTTTTTATCAATCATCATGTCGGATTGTCACTCGATTCAGACCCTCTAGACTTAAATTTTCACGTGCTTGATACCTGACTACGATCACGCACACTTTACTGACCACCAGTATAATCCTGAACTAGGATTTGTTACAATAGTGTTAATGAGCTCACACTAAATATTTGTATACTCGATTTTTTGCTTGTCTACGTACAATGAACTACGCTTTGATTTCATTCACGGAAAATTTTCATCATCTATGACGTATTTATCGCGAAAAAAGGTCATAATTGAGCGATAATTTGTTCTGCTGACCAGGACTTCCCATCAGCTTCCTCCATTAGAACGCATTTACATACGAATTACTATAATACTGTCATTATGTAGTTCCTTGGAAACTTCCTTTTGTTTGACGGATTCTATGGAAAATTTGATCAATATAGTAGAACTTTCTTAAAGTGTGGGTCAAAGCATACTCGGTCAATGCGAATGTACGCGTCAGTCTAGAAATGTACATAGCATATTGACCCCTGGACCTGTGTGTTAAGGTATGAAACATATAATCTTCACCAAATATGTACGATCCCTTTATAATTATCGCATTGATGTTGAGCATGACCCACGCCCAGATAGAAACTGCACAGCCCGCATATATGAAAAAAATAATTTGTTGACAAAGTTTTAGTTGCTGATTACGAAATTATTGGGACTGTTGTCGCCCTAAAGGACTAGTACCTGTGCTACAGTGTAGTTGAGCTGATTAGCAAAATATACCAATACTGAATACAATAGATCACTTGTTTTACAAATGTAGTCTAGCTTATCTGTGACAATTGTGAATAAGTACCTACTTTTTAATAAACTTATATTACCGGACCACTTCTTTGATTCATTTACAGGACTTACAAACTTTTATTTAATAAAATAATAATAAATAAATAAAAATAAAAAGCTTTATTTAATTACATGCAAACGATTACAATGAGTAGATATATCAGAAGTCGTATTATTAATTTAGCAATAATTGAAAATATAAGAGGTGATTAAATAATTTAATAAAAACTGATATTGCTAACCTTTTTTAAGTTTCTATGGACCCCTTTCAAGCCTCCCCAAGGAATTCCACATTTCTCTGCTGCGTCCATGCTGCCATCTTCAACCCGCCACCGCCGCTATTTCATCTGCCCATCTAGCATAAGGCTGGCCTCTCATTCTGGTACCTCGCGGTCCCGACCATTTTATTATTCTGTGTGTCCGTCTGTTGTCGTTGTTACTGGCTACTTGCCCTGCCCATTTCTTTGAACGCAGAAAGTATATATATAACTCACTGTTCGGTTATACCTTTTTCCAGTGTATCACGGCAAGATAGTTTAATAAAGAAATTATTTTTGTTACTGGATTCAATACCGGATCTAAATAAAAGACCCTAAAGAACAATAACCGGATTCGTTAGAAGATGAGAAGCTTCTGGAAATAGAATGATTTGCGAAAATTACGTAACTGTGTAATTAGCGATGTTATTGCTTACAATGGCGAAGCAAACAACATGGATTTTGTTCACGTGAGAAAACGTTTTTTTATAATAGGCCGTAAGCAAATATTTTCTTTATTATAGGCAAAGCAGCTGCTCAAATAAGTTCGTATTTAACATCAAAATTAAACACACGCTGTTGGAAATTTTAATTAAGTTAACTTGCTGAAAGGCAGCTTTAAAAGAAAAACATATTTTTTTTACTATGGGATATGAAATCGTGATTTCAGGATTGGTGCCTGAGTAAAAATTGTTTATAATGACAACGGCATGGTGTTGATGAGGAGGGTACATTACTGTTGAAACTGTTGTGGTTGTTTCTGACTTCATGGCAAAGGCGTCTATTCCGTCTTATTTAAGAGGAATAGACGATAAATAAAAAAATAAATAAAAAAAAAATTACGATTCTGTACCCGAAGGGTCCAAACGGAGCCCTATTGCTGTCACTCACGTGTCTGTCTGTATGTCCGTCTGTCTGTCTGCTGTCTGTCCGACTGTCTATCTGTCCGTCATCTCCCACACAATTTTGTTCCGAAGATTTGTTTAACTTCCCATAGACCTATGCACTTGAAATTTGGTAATAATGTTTTATTATTACGTATATTTAACTAACAAATACAAAAAAGAAACAGATATTTTCTTTGGTACGGAACCTAGGAGTCGAACTCGTCACGCGCGACGTCTTCTTCAAGTTTTTGGTCAACAAATTACTCTTATGAAAGTATACTATAATTAACTGTACTATTACCAGAATTATTACTTACGGTGCTTTGGGCTTAGGTCAGGGTATACAAAACAGATGGTATTGTACCCGTTTTAGGCCAATAGATTACACATTCTCGTCTAAACGCAGCACAAAGGTACGAACAAAACCAACAATTACTAAACCTTGATGATTGAGTAAAAATTGAGTTTCGTGTTATACAACAGCTGTCAGCTGTAATCGCTAAGAGTACCACAGATAATAGAAACGCGTCAAGTACCTATGTGGGTACATACGTACCGGTCTCGATTAGCCTACAATCCTACATACCCGATTGCAATACGTCTGTCGCCTACTTTAATAGGGCTGTTAACTGAAAATGACTAATAAAAAATATTGAACACGTATTTTTTCTTTTGATACGTAAACATAAAGTGACGACGATATAATGCGTTGAAATATCGTGTGACGTCACGCTGTTAGTACATCTTTATACTGAAATAGTGACGTCACAAGCCTCCACTCACACAGTTTGATGCGCTTTATTTTTGTAATTTTTTATTGATTTGGTAAAGCAAAAAATACGTGACAATATTATTTGATAATTTCAGTGATGGACTAAATGATAATGATGAATGATTTTATTTCTGTAAGTTGGTTTGTACAAACACTTTTACATGTCGATCATATTTTAAAACTAGATGAGGTCGGCGTTTCCTATCTGACTACTCTGAGAAGAAAGGCCGGCAAAAACTCAGAGGTCACAGTCTCTTTTAAAGTCCAGACCAAATCTTGGTTAGATCATGTAGATTGATGTCTGAAATGGTCTTTTGGGGAAAGAACCAACCAGATTGAGTGGACCTGTCCAGTCAGTGCACGCATTTGTCAATAACCGTGCAGCTCAACTCAGAATTTAAGAAGCTCAACGATGCGACGAACAATACCAAAGAAAGGACATTCGGGTAGGCCGCATAAATTACCCAAACTGCCAGACCATGATTAAAAACTAACTGAGAAAAATTTAAAAAAGAATGATCCACATAGTCTTCATATTCACAATAATTAAAATAAGATAATTTAATACTTTAAAAAGTAAATATTCTTGTCATTGCAAGATAATCAAAAACAAAATTCAAGACGCAAAAAAATAAAAATTATTTGTAGCAGCTCAATCCCAAGCCTTTTTGTCCTCAACGTAATCTTTAACGGATAAATAGATAAATAGAATTATCATTTTGTACCCAGGAAACATCCCTATTATTCTTGCCACCTATTTATTTTAAATATGTTTAATAAAGGCATTGGATAGAACTGATAAAAGAAGATACCGTAGGTATAAGATTATGTTAAAGATTTGTGGTTTCTATTCTGTTGCGATGTCAAAACGGTTTCTCAATCAATCTTAATGACTATTAGAAAATAGATTTGTAGGGAAGACTGTAATTGTCAGGAAAAGCCATTATTGCATGGGTTCTTTCGGGCTAGATGTTAAACAAACCAATTTCTTTGCTTGCATGTAGGCTCACAATGTAACTAATCACGTTACGTATTGGCGAATAACTTAAACGACATTCCACTATAACACGTAGTTTTATCTACACGAACAATCGGTAACTCTCACTGTATTTCTCTTTAGGTTTTTATCACGAATTCACAACTCAATCCAACCCGCCATATTCTCACTCGATCTCTTGGGTCATCTCCTCCTGTTCGCGCCAAAAACTACCGTTTACTGTTAACGTCAAGTTGACATCTGTCAAAGTCATTTGAAACCATAGCGCTCTTCAGAACGATATCTTAGAAATGCCGACAGATTTATTTTTATAAATATGCCAGAATCTAGAAACGAAGATGTAGTTTGGCCAAAATTACATCTCGCTCATTATAATTATTAATGACAACAAAAAGGTTTTTTGGAGGTATTTTTAGCTTGCTTTTTTTGATAGCTTGTTATTTGCAAGTCATAGTCTACACATCTAACTACGCGTGGAATAGCAAACAATTATAAAACACTATCTACGTCATACGCATAAAATTTCAATACCACGGAATAATAAACAAACCAGAGGGTTACCAAATTTTTGGAACATCAAAAATGGTGAATTCTGATTTGTCATTAAGGCTCGGCGCAAACAGGCCGCCGACCACTGCCACCGGTGGCCAGCAATAGCGACTTAACACACTTTTCCATACATTTTACATAAACGCACCGCACACGTGTAGATGGTGGCGGACACTCGCTACAGCAGTGTCCGCGACTCGCCACGTGTGGTCGCTGCTCCACCGCCACGCAGTTAGACGTTAGGCATCGCAAGCATCAACTTGGAGCATGACGACACCTGAATGGATATCAATACTTTCATATCGGTAATACAATTACGTGCCGCTATTTGGGATTCACATTCTGATCTATACAGCTATAGAAACGTGGCGGCCAAACATCGGTGTCTGTCGCGCACTTCTGCCACTGTTACAAAAGTGGCTGTAGCGCGCGACAGCCACCGGTGGCTGTGGTTGGTGGCCCATTTGCGCCGAACCGTCCGCTCAATCAGCGTTTTTCACTGGAGCATGGATAAAACTGTCAATTACTTTTTAATTGATTGTTTTATACTTAAGTAAATAATACCTGACATCCTAAAATTAAAAGAGAGACATCATTACTTAATTAGACATGTACGATCGCCCGAATCTGGGCGCTCAAATTGACATTTCTTTTGCTTATTTAACTAGTTGAATAAACGTCATCCTAAACTACTCAGCATAAATAAAACTATTATGTATACCTAAATGTTTTCATAAGTTAATATTTAACTTAGTACGTACGCAAATATGCATGCAAGTACAAAGTGATTTACTTACGACCGAAGTCCAGAAGGTAAATTAGTTTCAAAACAACAGAATTTGCATACTTTACAATTATACACAACAAAGAGAGGTCGATGGAGGTTAGAATTACCTTTGAATAGCTTAACTCGGTTATATTTTAATGACATGACCGGACGTTTCCTGGTCTCTATAAAAATCAAGTACATTAAATGTAGGAGACACATTGTGTTAGTTTCGCAAGCACTTTGGTTCTATTTTATTTGCTTGGAATTTTATTTTTAACCAGGTTTATGTTGAGTAATCTGTGGCACAGACCATCAGGGCATTAGGATTCTATGCAATTTCCGTTATTTACTTAGATTTTCAGTGCTCCGAGTCCTTTAATCTGGTTACCTTATGCAAAAATGTGTTTTTTTTTTACCCTTGACCACTATCTCAACTGATGGTAAGCGATGATTTGGTCGACTGTGAAGCACGCTTGCCTAGAAGTAACCTATTCACTCTTGACTTAAAGACCGGTTGCAGCTTAATAAAAATAAATGTTTATTGAAAACAAAACAAATGGATTTAAACAGAAAAATAAGTAATATTATTAACACATTCCCAATTTATATAAATCCCAACATGTTAAAAAAAAAACCTTCAGAAAAGTATTCTAAATTATATTCAGCAATTCGTTGGTTTTATTAATGAAGACCTACGGCTTTTGGATTCATGTATTCTTCAAAGGAATGCCTTCAAAGAGGAACACATCGGCGGTTCGATTAAGGATTTTTATCTACATATACATTAACAATTTTACGGTTTACCACTTAATAAATATGTACATATAACTTATGTAGTCAAAAGACGTGTATATCTGAGCTCGGATGCCATAATAATACGATAAATATAAAAGAACAATTAACTGAGCAATGAACTTTAGTCAATGACTAGGCGGTCTAGATGACTACCTTGCCTTACCTTGCAGATGGAAACCGGAACACCTGGAACTTTAATGACTTCCGCACTTCCTTGCAAATTAACATACTTTTCGTAATTTGTGTTATTTCTATTTATAGTAATTTCACCCGTAAGGCATTTTATTTATAAATCAGTATTCACTTCTTCCTGATTGACGGATTATTGATTGTCGAGGTTGTGTGAACTTGTTACCGAGCTCAGGTCAGCTGTATAGCAGATTATGTATGAGTATGTCGAGGGCATATATCAATTACAGTTAAGAATATACAATCTTCGCCGGCGAGTTTCTCTATGGGAACTGTTTAAGGACATTAACATCATGACGGTAGCTTGTTAATATATTTACGAAAACATCATGTACGTTAGAAAAAATATACATCTTTTTAGTAAAAACAGCGATAGACATAATTATGTTACTAGAAATAGAGACAAATTAATTCAACCAGGTTTCAGGCTGGCTAAAGTAGCATCATGTTTTATGGGGGACTGTATAAAATGATACAATAAAATACCTCCCCACATTCTAGAACTGAATGAGTCGAAATTCAAAACATGTATAAAACGCACACTATGCAGGCAGGCATATTATAGGTTGGGGGATTACATCGCTGATATAAATGCTTGGCTCAACGCTAGTCCTACTCCACAGCCACTAGGGCACAAAAACAAGTGATAAGCAGAAAAGTTCTGAAGTATTGTTGGACCTACTGAAGACTGTTTGAATATATTTGTGTTGTATAAACTCAATTTATTTTAGTATTGTATAATTGCACAGCACATATGTGAGTACTATATACCAACTGTAATTCTACCATTTACTGTACCTCAACAACCGACATAGGACAACAAACGACAAACAAACGACATATAGGTACAGTAAATGGTATACTAGTGTGGCAGTTAATAGTGTGTCATGCTCTCTCTAATGTCTCTCTGATGGTGGCACATGTGTTGGATCATTCGGTTCCCTTCATGATGGTTGAACTGAGTGGTGCCGATCTATGTGTCATGTTCGTGAACGGGCGCCGTCAGTTGGGATTGGTAATAACTTAGCTGCCTCGGCCTGTTTTTAATTACCTTTGTATTGATATTTTTTTAAATTGTTTGTTTTACTCTAGACGCTTTTACGTGCACGTCTTTTTACATCGTTCTCACATATATGTATTTTTTCCAACAAGAAATGATGTAACCAAATACTTGTAAAACACTTTTTATTTTAAAAGAGTAAGTGTGGAGTTGTCCATTCTTCTCCAAAACAAGCTACATTTCCGAATGGACGGTAGAATCAATTATTGTTACATTAAATTATTTTTTTTTGACCTTCAAAAGTGACGCTTAATGGCTTAATTGAATAAAGAAATTTTGATTTTGAGAATCATGAAAAATTTATGGAATTCATTATGTTCATGCAACTGTTATTGCAAACGATGGTAAACCAAATGCATGAAATATGGTTCGTAAAGATTGAAGGTACCGTCACAGATCATATAATACTACGTACCGTCGAGGCCGCCCCAGAAAGAGTTGGCGAGGTCATTTGGACGCGTACGATGAGGGCTGGTTCAAGATATCGTGGATGAAGAATGTCTGGAAGGACTAGAAGGTGGATCAGCAGTGGGCAGCAACGGCTAGGTAATAGGTAGACCTACCACGGCTTCCTTAAACATCTGGATGTGCAGAAAAATGTGCAAACCGACTATAACAAACGAATGTTATAAGAAGTGTCTGTTTAAAATAATAAAAAGATCAGATGCTCCTAGGTTATAACCTATAAGGTTAAAATAAAACAAAGAAAATCAAATAATTATTAATAAACCTTGTGATAGTTAGGCAAGTTTAATCTAACATAAGGAACCATAAATATATAATAGCCGTCCTGTCATTCAAGTAATTTATAAAATGCTATGTAACCTTGTAGCTACTAGCCAGATAAGCAAAACCTGTCCTCGCACGCATTCTAGGAAGAATCCACCCGATCTTAATTATGAAATATATTAAAATACCTCAAATATAAACCACAAACCAATGTATTAATTAATTAAAATGAAAGACAAGATCTGAATGGAGAAAGATTGATTTATCTAAATTACATAAACGTGAGAGATAAACGAATTTCGTATGTCTTCAAGAACGTTTAAACAAAGATATTTAAATGATTCGGTGATTTCCATCAACAATAACGAATTAACGACTGTTGAAAAGTCAAAATTTATGACACGTGGCAAATCTTAAACATTTTGGCATTTCGACGATCGCTTCCAGGTTTCCTCACGATGTTTACGATGTTTTTGTGTTGTTTTGTTTGTTTGTTTTTTGTATGTTCACGTTGTTTATATATAGTTAATGTAAGTCTGAAATAGCCAAG
This sequence comes from Anorthoa munda, assembly GCA_945859665.1. Taxonomy (NCBI): domain Eukaryota; kingdom Metazoa; phylum Arthropoda; class Insecta; order Lepidoptera; family Noctuidae; genus Anorthoa; species Anorthoa munda. The sequence continues at coordinate 9,736,169 of OX243900.1, read as the reverse complement.
TCAGAAGCCTGTGGGGTTCCTAGAGGCGGCTTAATTAACTCTGACACCAGAGGTGGCCAAAAAAGAAGAAGACGATCGCTTTCACCAGTAGAATATTTCTTTGTCATCGGGTTTTTCGAGACATTAGCAAACATCTCGACGACTCTTCACGTGACCAGAGTGCTGGCCTTTTCTTCGGCCAGAACATCAGCATTGCCTTCCAACGTGGCAATGCTGCCAGCGTTCTGGGCATGTTTCCCATTGACATTGATGTGGACGAATGTATTGATGTCCAATGAGCCCTTTTCCTTCTCCCCTTTGTATATAGGCTTGTTTTGTTATGATTATATGTTAATAAAAATATGTTTTTTGTATAACCGTAAGTGTGTCCGTGGCATCAACTGTGGGTCCTATCAGAATATCAGCGCAGCGTTATTTCCTTTTTTGGATATCGCTGCACATGCTGAGATAGGAGCCTTTTTGGTCTCGCACGGGGTTTTTTATTTTTACTATTGTTTAATTTTTATGCTTATTTCTCGTGTCTCCTGTGCGGGTCACAAATAAATATTTTTTCTTTCTTTCTTTTCTTTCAATCTAGAGACAGATAATGCTTGTATGGGTATATAGGTCAGTAGGTAAAGCAGGACGACGGGCCAATAACCTGCTAACAAACGCATCGTCAGCCCCTTCGTACGCCATGTGACACAAATTATGCTTGATGACAAGTTGGGCGACTAACAGTTTGCCACAAAACATTTGTCAAACATTTGTCAGATATCGCATAAGAATGAGATGCTCCCCAACTACAAAACCCTCCTAAATTTTGAACCGGTGACCGACAAAATCTGATATTTGGCGACAAATTTCGACAAATTAGCGACTAATCTTTTTCTTTATTAATAATTTAAAAAAATTATGGTGGCCATGCCAGTGTCAGTCACACAGAAAAGACGGAAGATAAATGCCTTGTGTCAAAACAGTTACTAGTTGCAATGACCTACCCCAAATGAATTGAGAAGAGGGCAGAGACAAGATCAATAATGGTGTAGCCTATCGACATTCACTATGAGGGCAATCAAAGTATGGAACTGTTTGCCAGCATCTGTGTTCCCTACCAACCTTCCTATCAGCCTTCAACGAAAAAGTGAACAGGGCTCTTCTGGGTAAGTACACTCGTTCTATCGCTGACCTCGTCCATCGCTTTCCTTAGCCATGGTCGAATTCTAGAAGGGCTAGGCAAAATTATTGTGAAAAAAGGCAATGCCAAAAGAAGTAGGTATTCCTCGGGACACAGAAGATGTTAAGTAAAAGAATGCTCACTATCTACTTGTAAATAGGTACCTATTTAGCTTGACACGGGACAATATTTCCCAATAAGTCGAATATCCGGCCCGCAATGTGTTACTGGCGTAACCGCTTAACTTTGATAATTTAATTAGTACCTATTAAAGGAACGGAAGCTTTTGACTTCTTTGGTTGTCACACGTCAGAAATAGCCTTTACGGTGTTTTTAGACAAATATAGGTTTGTCTACGTGATTTCTGCTCTGTAAACATTGAAAAAATCGTAAACGTTTTCAAGTAAAGTGATTTGTTGATCCTGCACGTCTCCACTCTGCTTGGCTCATCTCCGTATCAGTGAAAACGCACCCTTAGGCCCAGTTTTTGATCCGTTGTTAACTCAACCAGTGGATAAATAATGCTTACCCAGGGATGGCGAACCTACGGCTCGCGTGCTAGAGGTGGCACACGACAAAAAATTTCGGGTACGTTAATATAAAATTATTTAGCATCTAGATAATTTAAAACAGCAGGCATGACGTCGACTTCTACTTTTATATCGATAAAACATAAATCTATAAATAAATTTATTGCTGTACAAATTTCGGGTTGCAAATAAAGAGTTAATAAGTAGCATTGTTTTTATTAAGTCACCAATTCAAGATTCTTTGGCGGCACGGCATTTTCCAATTATAAAAATATATCATTTAATGGCACGTTTTCTAGTAAAGGTTCGCCATCCCTGTGCTAACCAATGGTTTTAAATTTCGCATGTAAAACGCGTTTATTCGTCAATTGTTAGTCTAACAAATGGTGAGGCTAATAACTGAAAAAAACCGGCCAAGTGCGAGTCGGACTCGCGCACGAAGGGTTCCGTACCTTTAACGCAAAAAACGGCAAAAATCAAGGTGTTGTATGGGAGCCCCACTTAAATATTTATCTTGTTCTTTTTTTATTATTTGTTGATATAGCGGCAACAGCAATACATAATCTGTGAAAATTTCATTTGTCTAGCTGTCACGGTTCATGAGGTACAGACGGACAGACAGACAGGCAGATCGCGGAATCTTAGTAATAGGGTCCCGTTTTTACCCTTTGGGTACGGAACCCTAAAAAAGGTGTCCGAAATTTGCAACCATTGGTTAGCATATTTAACCATTGCTTGAGTTAACTACGGATCAGAAAACTGGACCTTAGTTTTTAAAATCCTCCCATTGTTGTCATTGAACTCATCAGATAATCCAGCAAATCCAGAGGTATCAAGAAAACTGATTACAGTTTATTCCACTCATGTGTTGTAGACCCAATAAGACAATTTCAGCCTCGTTTATCACCGGGGATGTAACTCAGTGGTAGAGTGTCTGCTTCGCATGCTGAAAGTCCTGGGTTCAAATCCCAGCATCTCCAAATTCCTATTTTTGCAACCGCTGCCACTGTTTTAATCTTATTTTGATTCATCAGATTGTTATTTTCGTTAAAAGACTGGTAAAATGCTGTGCAACATAAATTGCAGTTATATACAAGTATTGAAAATAAAAGTCACAGGTAGCATTTTTTTGTTTTATTATTTTGTTTATTTTTTATTAAACGGTCATTAGAGTAATGTCATATTTAAATAATCAATATTATTACTAATTTATTTTCAGTTCAACGACCTTATTCACCGAATTAACTACTTACGATCAGCATTTGTTTCCTATTGTGCAATTAATAATAACTCCAACGCTAATTTCGGGTTATTTAGTATTACCGCAATGATCAATGTTTTATTTAGAAAATTGCATCATATTCAATAGCAACCTTCATCGATTTGTCTGCATTACAGACTAGTAGCGTCATCTGGAGCGATATTTGAGAAAACACATATGTCAAACTTTGAGCACAGCGCCATCTATATGGAGGAACTGTAATATTAAGCTCTTAGATAAAGTAGGTATAGATTAAGCACTGGCGTGGCCGCACATGAGACAGCAATAGTTAGTTCTGGTGTTACAACAAGAACAAGAACACTACAACCCACCATCGCACTGACACTTATTATCTATAAATAACCCAAATTCCTTGTCTCAATTAACACATAATACCACGAAATCATAGAAAATCAAACAAAACCGAGTTTGTTTGTCAAACCTGCCATTGTATTAGAGTTTGACAAATGACAGAAACCGGCCACGGTGACAAAGACAAAAATAATCTTTTGTCCTTATCTTTTACATGGAGCTGCCAATTAGCCATCTCGCTCTATCAATCAAGGTAATTTTAAGGCTTAATCTATACCTACTTTATCTAAGATTAAGCTTGTACCTTCGAAAGTGATAGGCAGAGGTATTCTCTCGTTAATTTTGTCATGAACTGTCAGTAGTAAAGTTGACAAAAAAAAGTTAATTAAAAAAAGCAAAAATCCCGACTGCTTAAAAAACAGACTAAAAAGACGTAAACAAGAAGAAAATCATGCTGTGCAATCGGAGGATTCATATTCGCGAGCTGGCTTACCAAAACCAGATGTGTGTGATTTTCTTCTTGTTTACGTTTTTTTTAATGTGTTTATCAGTCTATGTATGTATGTATGTATGTTTGTTTCTATGTAACCTACATTGTAAAAAGAAAAATGAAACCTCATTCTTGGAATAATATTTTAATGAAAATTCAACTAAACGTATAAATCTTATTTATACTTACAATAAACAAGTAAAGTGGATAAATATTTACATTTAGCTGGGGGGAGTCTGCACGTATTTGCGGCCTCCCCCCAAAATTGCACTAACAAAAATATGGAAGCCCATATAGACTTCCTTCACATTCGGTTGCTGGCTGAGACTTATAAATATTTATGACGCACCCAAAATGTTAAATTCAAGGCAATCTCATGGTTTTGTTTAGTTAACAAGTAGAAAAAGAGTCACTTTTTCTCGTTATTTCGGAGAAAACAAAGTAGGAAAGGATAAAAAAAAATATTTTAATAAAATGCTAAAACAAAATGCATACCTATGTATTCTAAACCAGGTAACAAGTTAAGGTAAATAGGTAGATTATTTTTTTAAATTTTCCTTATACTTTTAAGTTTTCCTTTTCTCTTGAATTGTTAAGGAGTCACATTAGAATTCCCAAGAGGAAGGAACTTGTATTTTTATCCTCTTTAGAATGAGGCAATTGGTAAATAATTATATATTATTTTTTTTTGGCTGCTCTAACTCTCAATAGGAAGACATTAGATGAAACAAAACTCAATCATTAAAAATAAAAGTTCTTAACACTATGATTAATTTATAAATCTAAATTCAACAGCTTTGTCCCAAAAAGGGCACAGCTTTTGGTAACTAAGGTGCGAGAAAACTGCAATTGTTTCTGTCGTATTTTGTCAACTGTACTTTTTCTCAAGAAAATCTCGAAGTACCTGCCTCGATGCCACGGAGTAAACAATTACCCAGAAGGTTTGCTATCATCGAAAACGACGACGTGAACAAGTGGACATCTCAGCCAGCCACCGAACGAACACAGTATAACGAGTAAACATTGTATAAGTTAATTATTATTATAAGATATAATAACGCAGTCTTAGTACGCCGTGGCCACTGGTCGCCCTTACCCTAGTGAGACCGCTCTAGTCTATACTACGGCGCTACTCGATACGTACGCTACCCACAGAGTAGAACAATAAATGGAGTGCCAACTGCAAATTCTTAGCATTGACATGTCTTAGTTCGGCCGCCACTAAACTACTCCAAACAAAAGGATACACTTTTATCTAAAGAAAAGACAAAATGCAGTAGCGTCGGGTAGTGCTTAATTGCTTATTAAATGTTCATCCAAGCTTACCAAGTTACATAGAAGTTGGCACTCCATTTGTGTTCCATATTCCGTCACTACCCCAGAAACATCTAACCTGTATGTGCGACCATCGTTGTAGCACTACTGAGGGATATGGCACTAATTTAATACATATTATATTATTGTAAATATTGCTTATTCATATGAACATTTGCAAAACATTGACCCCTACTTATTATGAAATTCACTACAAAAGTTACAAAATCTACTTTAGGGGCAAAGATGATTCGAGAATTCGATAATTTAGATGTCATTTTTCAACACTCTAATTGCGTAAGTATATTGAAATATCAAAGTACGCGCGCACGCTTTCATTTTGACAATTCAATAATTTTACACTGTCCAGTAGATAAATTTTGAACAAATGTTAGCTTATCAAATGCGCTCCCGTAATTAGGGTGCAGGTCTTCACATTTTTCAATAGTTCAGTGGTTCAGTAGAGCTACAAACCGACGTCAATTACGATCTAATCTAAATACTACAAATACAATGATGCTACGAGTATTATGGAAGATAATGAAAGTGGCCTCGCCTACACGGAGATAACAACGCTAGACTAACTACCGCGACAGCTAACTGACTAGAACTTATGGAGGGACTAGAAGAAAGGAGTATTTGGAACAACTACTTGCCGTTCACGCACTTATCAACTAACTGTAGTACACATTGACTAAAAACGGCAGAATGAAAGGTAAAACTCGAAGTTTTACCAAAGTATAAAAAGTTTTCTTTCATCTTCTTTAAGTTACATTTTAAATAGTCATTATGTTGTGGATCTATTGCACTTTTGCACACATTTTTAACCGACTTCAAAAAAAGGGAGGAGGTTCTCAATTCGTCGGAATCTTTTTAGCTCATCAAGTATTGAATATTTATCAGTGCTTCCAGCTGACTTCATTCATCAAGTATTGCAATTTTTTCATTGCTTCCAGCTGAGTTCATGCATCAAGTATTGAAAATTTTTCAGTGCTTCCAGCTGAGTTATTCAGTCATGATCATCTTATTCCTCTTCTTTGATATGATCAATACCTAAAATTGACAATATTACTTACTAATTCCATATCATCAATTTAAAATCAAAAACCGAAAATTCTAAAAATGTTTACATTGAACTTATTACATAGTCAAGTTTAAAGTCATTGCTCTCTATTAAGAGGCTTGTGACGTAAAATAACGATCCTACCACGTGTACCAACATGTGTACTAAAACATGACTAAAACCGTAAATGACGAAATAATTGACAAATGTAAACAAATAACAAAATCTTATCTGCCTATGTTAGTACAGTAAAAAATATGAAAAACTGAAGACAATCACGGTGACAAACAACATATTAAAGCTGCAAAAACGAACGACTATTATATATTTATATTGATCTGTCTTGACCTGCAATTACTGTTTTCGCATTATTGAAGTAAACAACAATTTCAGAACCATTATGCTAAAATGTTGAATGAAAAAACGTATCCTTTTCAAAAAGGTTTATAAAAGTCTGTCAACAAACAACAGAAGTTACAATTAATACTACATTAGTTTTGATCGTTCTGCTATCGATAAAACAAATGGGAAGGGTAAAAAAATATCTCCAGGAAAAAGAGATGAATTAAGAGGCAATGTGGTCGCAGACCTCCAACTGAATTTCCTAATTAAAAAGCCATAATTCGAGGTTTGGCTCTCGCCTATTTCATGTCCGTAAGGATTGAGGAGCCATTTTTTGTATCTTAATGAAATTAATAAACTTATTTAGTAGTAAGTTTAAAAATTGTGTAGGTTCATTCCTTGATTTTGTAGTATAATACTTCAAAAGTTATATGAACATCAAGGTGGCTCCTCAATCTAAATGTTTGAATTGAGGACCCACGTCAGAACTAGGAAGATCATGGATTAATATTTATCATAATTTGGTATGATTTATTAGCATTTGAGAGTATTTAGTAGACAAAATCTGAGCTCGGTTGCATTAAAATTAAAAAAAGTTATCATACATTATAAGTGGCTCCTCAGACCATACATACGACTCGTCATTTTTCAAAGAAGCAGTAGGTCAAATAATGCGCAATTTCTTCGTCATTTAGTAGTAAGTATATTAGATTTGTAGGACAAGAATCAGTAATTAAAAATGAGTGCATTGGGAGATATGGCACATTTTAACTGGCTCCTCAATTGAGATGCTTCGGTAAATAGATTTGCCTCTAATCTACTGATACTTGTGACGAAATTTGGAAAAAAAACATCTTATTTTGTATAAATTTATACTAAATGTACGTATAATCCTGCCATAAAAAAGTAAATATCTACGATGTTATTAGCAATCCTTTAATTTCCTATCAAATTCTTTTGTAGGGTGTCCATGAATAAACTATTTTTTTTCCGTTTCCTGGTTTTTAAAAACACAAATAGAAATCTTTTTGTGTTTTTTAATTTTATTTCAACTCGTTATTGAAATCCTTGACGGTTCAACAGATTGAATATCATTTATTTTCCTGTCTATTCCATTTACAAATAAGGGTCTCCATTCTCACTAGATATAAAATATTAAAAAAAAATACGGTCACCAATTCTATTTGTAATAAGAAAAAAAAAAGATTAATAAAAGGTTCTAAAGATTTCATGCCAATGCCTTTTTAGGGTTCTGTAGCCAACACGGAACCCTTATAGTTTCGCTTTGTGCGTCTGTCCGTCCGCAGTTTAGCTCAGAGACTCTTAGTACTAAAAAGCTATAATTTGGCATGGTTAAACATATTAATCACTCCGACAAAAGGATTTTTTTTTCTCGTCTTTTCCTTAAGTGGATCCGTTTACCTAAAGTTAAGCTTTTAATTGCTAATTTTTGTTAGAGTCAAGTGTATGGATATGTGAAAAAAATCATATAGATATATCTTATATCATATATATCATAGAGTATAACGGAATTAAAAGGGAAACTATCACAGCTAAGTAAGCTTTATAACTTTACGAATAATAGTCGACCAACTTATAAAATGAACTTAGAAAAGTAAATATTTTCTAAAGCCATTGAAAAATTACTTAATAAGTTTATGAACCATGTAAAAATATACATCAATAAAATCATAACATCTATAGTATTTTTTTTTCTAATGTTTACGCTCGAATGACGCATTGGAGTGGGTGGATGGTTTGCAGTACCGGCGCGTACGGCGCATACTCTATTTTGTTCTTAGTGCAGTAAGTATATATATTTTCGATGTTTTGTAATCTAAAGTCAAAGTAAATTCAATTGCCAAGCAAATTCCGCTACCCGACCATAGATAGTGGTATTCTCAGTGGTCGCAATTATAGACTTAATTGCGTTTGCCGTAAAGTTGACATTCGCCTCATAGGTTGAAATATCCCAAGCCACATCAGTGCAGTATAACACATTGCATTTTTAATTACATTATCGATATCGATAGATACCCGAGTACGTTACCCCAACAGGAAAGTGGCTCCTACAGTGATAAGAGCGGAACGTATAATTAGTGCGTAATCTGTTGTGAATGTGCGCCACATAAAAAGTTAGTGCGTGCCGTCGTTTTAGAAAAAAATAGAAAAAAACGTTTCCTGCTGGAGTAAAGCTGTTCCAGCAGGAAAATTCTAAACGAATGATCAGAGTGAGAAATATTGTGCATGGGCAGAGCACTATAGAGATGTGCTATAAGCTTATAGTTGTGCAAGAATGTGCGCCGAAAACATAATTCGTACGTCATCAGGTTTTCGAGATATTGCATTTCCTGCTGGAGTAACGTTTTACAGAATCGTTTATCTCTAAAACCATTGTATGTGCGCCTGTAGGATAAACATACGCGAGTAGCTCTTGATATGTGCGTATTTGTGCCGGAATTATATTTAAGGAAATATTTATAATTTGCATATAATCGCGCTTTTTTTAAATCGCGAAATAAATTCGCGGTGATTAAATGAGAAAACGTATAAACTCGCTGAAAACTGTATTCAGTCCATCTTGACGCTTGTATTGACCATAAAAAGTTTCAAAAGTATACATGCTTGCGTTATCGAGTAATATTGGCTAAAAGTCAAAACGACGGTGTCATAACTTTGACAGAAAAATACAAGAAACCGGCCCAACCCAAGATAGGTAGGTGTATAGCACAAATAAGAACGTTTAGTCAAAAATATATAGTGAAAATAATCAACTTGGATGTTTCGCATTAAGTAGATTTAAACGAAAAACTAAACATGTAAACAACGGCTGTTATCCGACCAAATTCAAATGACTACAAAAAAGCGACGGATAAATTTTATTTAAAATTATATTATTATTTTACTATTATTTAATTTATATTTTCTAAATATAATTTATGTTTTTGGCATCCAAAGTTTAGATGATGCAATTTGTATTGCAGAAGAAAAAAACGTTTGTACGGCTTTTAACCACAAAACAATGTGCAAATATACTCTATCAAACCCAGTTTAATTTGAACTAAATGTTTGTACCAAGTTTCGAGTAAACGAGGTAATAGGAATCTATAATGATTACAAGTAGATCATATACATTAATAGGCGTTATAGAATTTATACCTGGAATTAGCGACGCTGGCATGGGCCACTATAAATGTCACTACCCAATGAAGGATGAGATGTTTTGTTACGACTATGATTCTCACTGTAAAATTCGTAAAAGCACCAACCAACCAATATTAATTAATTTTTTAACTTATGTAGAAATTGATTTAAATACCTAAAACATATCTGTACATACCTACCTATATTTCTATATTGTCGATTTGTTAAAAATTAAATTTCAAAAACTTGTCATCCTGGTTTCATTCATATAACATGGGCACCCTTAATAGCGAATTCTTAAGGATTATCAAAAGTAATTTGTTTTTCAGATACCGAATGTATACAATGTTGATCTCTACTTAAGTATTTAATAGACATTCATACTAAATGTTAGTGTCTCTGGTTTTTGATTCCGTTGTAATCTCAGGTAGGTACAGTAATGTTGCGATCTACAGTAACGTCAGGATTGAGGAGCCAAATAAAATTGGGTTAGTTACTAAATTCACTCAGTTTTACTACTTTGTCCATATGCTACAAATTCGAACACACTTACTACTAAATGACGAAGAAATTTCGCATTTATTGAATTACTGCTTCTTTGAAAAATGACGAGTCCTATGTATGGTCTGAGGAGCCACATATAATGTATGGTAACTTTTTTAATTTTAATGCAACCGAGCGCAGATTTTATCTACTAAATACTCTCAAGTGCTACTAAATCATACCAAATTATGATAAATATTGGTCCATGATGTTCCTAGTTCTGACGTGGCTCCTCAATCCAAACATTTAGATTGAGGAGCCACCTTTATGTCCATATAACTTTTGAAGTATTATACTACAAAATCGAGGATAGAACCTACAAAATTTTTAAACTTACTACTAAATAAGTATATTAATTTCATTAAGATACAAAAAGTGGCTCCTCAATCCTTACGGACATCCTATTTCCTCTTCTAATATTGAACCAATTAAAAAGATATTTCAAAAACTAAAAAAGGAAGATATATACTATGCTCTTATGTTTTCCTTTTTGATCTTATATTATCTATAAGAAGCACTAGAACCCAAAATATGCTCAAAATTGCGCTGTCAACAGAGGCCCAGTGTACAAATTTTACAACTATAAATGAAAAAAGGAACACATACGGGCACAGTATATATCTTTCTTTTTTAGTTTATGGAATATCTTTTAAATTGATACAATATTGGTGGAGGAAATAGAAGAGAGCCAAACCTCGAATTATGAAATTCAGTCGGTCGGATGCTTGCGACCGCATTGCCTCAAAGCATTTGATCGGTTCACGAAGCGTCAATGAACTTCAGCATTCGCCAGAACCCATTAATTGCTCAGAACTTTTACTTCATCACGTTAATTTAAGGACAGGTTAAAGAGTTTGAGAGAAAGCAGTATCCTAGTACTCTTATACAATCCTATTATTGTCTTAAACTATATTTTATAGAAGTAAGAAATTACCGAGAACAATCAACCAGTAAAAAAGATCTACCTATAATAAAAATGTTTCAAAAATCATTGGCATCGTGTTGCGTGAATCGGCATTGACTACTTGATATCTAAAGAGGTCTAATATCTAGGAGACAAGGGCCTTACTACGTCTTAAAGCCACCATGATTCCTTTGTGAGAAATGGATAGTGCTATTCCTGTATAACTCCATCTTCCTCTCACACTAGAAACATGATGTGTTTAAAACATGTGAGTTACCCAGGGTTTGCGGGACGGGAAGGGGACAGTTTGGCGGCTATAGGGAGTCCAGGCGCGTCCGCTGCACCGCCAGCAGAGCTGATTGCTGCTGCAGACTCTTGCGGAGACCTTCCAAGGTCTGGAGAACCTGGGAACAGAAATAATTTAGCATATCACACTAATATTATACAGGCGAAAGTTTGTGACTGTGTTTGTATGTTTGTTACTTCATCACACAAAAACTACTGAACGGATTTCGATGAAACTTTACAGAAATATAGCTTATACAGCAAAATAACACTAAGACTATAATTTATAAAGCTATTAGAAGAAGTAATACGTAATACGTAATACGTTGAAATCTCTGGGTATCTTCTGGTTGCGTTAGACAAGTTAGTGGTGGTCCATCTCTAACCACCACGATATTTATTTGCCACAAGGAGACACGCTTGCCAGCGAACCTGCTCAATGGTTTATCAGGTCTCGGCTTTGCTAAGTAGCCCGATGTAATTTTTGTACTCAGATCTGATGCTATAGTGGATAGATAAGGTTATGAAAGGAAGCAAGTTAAAAAACATTGATCATGAAAACAAGGTTGAAAGTCAGGTTCCATCACTAATAGACACTAAAGATCATCCAAGTCCAGACATGCAAGAACAACTAACCTCATCCCGAGCATAAGCCTTCCTCTTGGGGGGCTCGGAGTGGGGCCTGTCTGTGGGCGAAGGGGGGGTGAGGCGCCTAGCCACTGGGGGTGGGGGTGGCGCCGCCAGTGGGGAGCGCCGCGCCACTGGAGACAATCTCCGCACAGGCTCAGGGGAGTTCGCACGCATGAAGTTCGTAATATGAGTGCGCTCCGGACTTCTACGGGGTGCTTCCACCTGACAACACAAGGTTTTGGGCTTTGTTAGTGCTAGGAACAGTACTATATAGGGTTATTTGCAAAACACTAACAGCCTTTCAAGGGCTGAAAGCACTAACGGTTTTATCTACTCAACTTTTGCTAAGAGATCTTCCCAAAAACATCGAAAATATATCAGCTATTTCATAGAGTTTCATCGATTAATTATTGCATTATGCATGAAACAATTGACTTTCTTTTTTAGTTTATCAGGGTTGACATCATAGTAATGGTTGTTTATAATCGTGCGTGCTTTAACCCTCTGAAAGTTGGTTTTAGAAACAAACAGTATAACATAAAATAGTAAGATAAGAAAAGTCACAGTTATATGCGGGATATCAATATCAATCAATCTGCCTAGCCTTTTCCCAACTATATTGGGGTCGGCTTCCAGTCTTACCGGATTCAGCTGAGTACCAGTGTTTTATATTGAGCGACTGCTTATCTGACCTCCACAACCCAGTAACTGGGTAACACGGCACCCCTTGGCAAGACTGGTGTCAGATCTCAAGCTTCTGACTACCCATAACGACTGTCAAAGATCTTCAAATGACAGCCAGGACCAACGGCTTAACGTGCTTTCCGAGGCACGGAGGTAACTCGTTATGTTGAAATGGTCACCCATCCACGGACCGACCTCGTCAAGCATTGCTTAACCTTGATGATCGACCAGTGCGGCTGTAATTATTTAGCCACGAGCTCGGGATATCAATATCATGCAAAGAAAAAAACATTAGAAGAAAGGTAAATATAGAAAAAGAAAGAATAAAATTAGCCAGTACATCGGTGACCACAAACGTCAGTATATGCTGACCTCAACCCGTACTACACTAACCCATCATTCTATTATATAGAGGTGTCCCTTCGACGGACTCTCAGACTGATTTCGGAGCATAAACATTCAGAAAATAGTGTGCCTGGCCAAGAACAGGCCATACATAATAAGAAGTACTAATCTATTTGGCTATATGACTACCGGTGTCTTATCTCACCTCTGTAGCCCTCAGCTCCCTAACCCTCGGGTTATGAGGCGGTTCCAGCGGAGCTCGCGACACGGTGACGAGCAGCTTCTCCGCCTCTCTGATGAGCTCCCTGTACTTCCTCTCGGCCTCCCTGTCAGCCTCCAGCAGAGGATCCCTGTCCCTCTCGCGGACCGGAGGGGCTGAGGGCGCGTGGTTGCGGCGACGCATCCGAGGTGGAGTCGCTCCTGAAAGTCGAGCTGATAATTCAAAACTTGTATGTTTATATACATTGTTTAAACATGAGAATTTTACTGTTGCATCATATTTGGATCACAGGTGATTTCATATCCTATCTAGAAGGTGAGTATTGCACCCACTAACTAGATTAAGAACTTTAATGCTTGTCTCACTTAACCGTGCAATGTATCTAGTCCTAAGTTTATGAATAAATGTATTTATTATTATTTAAATTTGAATGCGGTGAATATTTCTGAGCAGTGGTGGCCCAGTGCTAACGGCCGTGACTTACAAGTTGTAGGTCGTGGGTTCGAACTCAGGCAGGTGCATTACTTTGTATAAATTATTTAAACGTGAATGGAGAGAATGGATTATGGAAACGTGTATGGAGTTTCTTGTGCGTTCTTCTCCATAACAAACTACTTTCCGAATGCACGGTAGAGTCAATTTTTATTACTTGTACATTTTTAATTTAGATTTAATAATGTTTGACGTTCAAAAGTGCCGCTTATTGGCCTAGTTGAAATAAATATATTTGACTTTGACTTTGAAACACGACTGCTCACAAAAAGGTGAAGGAAAACATCGTGATGAAAGTCCTAGAACGAAAAACTCGAAGACATATGATATCCATAATCCCTCTCACAGAGAGGAGGCCTGTGTCCCAGCAGTGGGAACTTACATTATAAGGCTGATGATGATGATAAATAAGAGTCTCTATGAGTGACGATAGACGATACGAAAGTATGCCGTATCGGTAAGCGTACCCTAGGCGATAAGGCAATCAGCCTAGCCAACTCTAGGGTATATGAAAATGACTACCTTTGCGAATGGACAACTAGTATCAATTACTATGTTATTAACTGTAAACTGTAATTGCCATATATAGGTCCGTTTAATAATAAATAATTAAAATAAATTATTTGCCTTGAATTGTTTCCCGCCTTGATAAACTTGAACAAGCAGTTGGTAGAAACTCGTTTGCTTAGGTTTGACTCTTGGTGTCTGGCTAGTCATTAACTATGCGTTTTTTAGGGTTCCGTACCCAAAGGGTAAAAACGAGATTCTAAATTACTACCTTAATTACTTTAGACCCTTTATTAGAGCCTGTCTGTCCGTCTGTCACCAGGCTGTATCTCATGAACCATGATAGCTAGACAGTTGAAATGTTCACAGATGATAATTATATTTCTGTTGCCGGTATAACAACAAATACTAAAAACAGAATACTTAAAATAAATATTTAAGTTATCCCATACAACAAACGTGATTTTTTGCCGTTTTGTGCGATAATGGTACGGAATCCTTCGTGCGCGATTCCGACTCGCACTTGGCCGATTTTTTCCTAATATATTCGTACCATCAAGTGCCTAGTTCCTTAAATTAGTTCCTCTCACCTGCAGACCGTGGCGGTCGTCGTGGCGGCCTCCTTCTCCTCGCCCTCCTTCTCCCCGGCGATGCAGTCTCATCATCATCTTCGTCTCCTCCATCCAGTCCCGTGTCTCCGTCTGAATCGAAGTCAGCATCTGACAATATGGCGGTCTCTCGGCCTCGCGTCCGCATTCCTCGACATTCTTCGTCACTGGAAGCCCCTCCTCGATAGTAAGGTGATCTATGAGGCTCCGGTGATAAATGTGGGGAAAGATGTGGTGATCTGGCATTTAAAATAACATTATTTATTTATTTATTAAATACTTTATTGTATACCACAAAATATGTACAGAACAAACATTCACTAAAACAAGGGTACAATGGGCGGTCTTATCGCACAGGCCAATCTCATACAGACAACCATTGTATTTTTTTAATTATAATTTGGAAGGCATTTTTGGCATTATTTTACAACTGGAAGAGAGAGAACGTACCTATTTTGAAACAACTTGGCGTTACCCTATGAATTGACGCACCAGCCCCCCTAGCCAAGTTACAAACGTATTGTACCGAATCTCTTTCTACAATCGTTAACGCCTTCTATTTGTATTATATTTTTTAAACAACTTACCAAAAAGGAGGAGGTTCTATGTTCGACATTATGTATGTTTTTTTTTTATGTATGTTCACCGATATCTCCGTCAATTGTGGACCGATTTTGAAAATTCTTTTTTGTTTGAAAGTATATGTGCCGAAATTGGTTCCATTTTTATTTTTTGATTATCTGATGAAGACTTTCGGAGACACAACATAACTCTTCAATAAGTAACGGCAAATCTCTCGGGATTGCTGCAATCGCATGTCTTTATATTGTTTATACCATTTCATAACATAACATCACGCCAGTACGCTCTAAAGGGGTAAGCAGATGTTTACAGTTCACCTTGGTACACTCTCATTTCACCGGTTATTTTCAGTTTCATAATATTCCGGTAATCTATTCTGGAATTATAGGTACCTTACTTAACTACTTGCCTATTAGGTACAACTAAAAAGTGCAAAATAAAAAAACTTTTTTGCAAAAAAATACTACCGACTTCCAAATAAGAAAACTGCAAAGTGAAAAATAACTTTATTTTTGGAAGTCGGTGTTCATAACGCAAAATGTTACCTACCAAAGACACCGACTTCCAAAAATAAAGCTATTTTTCACTTTGTAGTTTTCTTATTTGGAAGTCGGTAGTATTTTTTTGCAAAAAAGTGTTTCTGCTAGCGTTATCGATTGTAGATTGTCAACTTGGCTACATGTGCTGGCCAATGTAGAGATGTCTACAGAAGGGTTGGCAAATAGGCTTCGTTTCCTTTTATTAAAATTTTAAATGTATGCCAAGTTCTCTTCTTGAAATGTCGTAACATTGCGGTTTGACATGATTGTAACTTTACTTAGTTAAGTACCCTCTACGTAGTGCCTTTCAAGTTTGCTTTTCTGAAGCCAGATGAAAAGCATACAGTCCATGAATTTTTGCTCGCGGGTATGGGTCAGCGCTATACAAGCCACAAACTTTATAAATAGCAAACACTTGAATTTAGTAAAAAACTCTTGGAAAGCAGAAATGAGCAGACACTGGCATTGGCAATGATACAGTTGACCGTATATCAGTAGCACAGATAATATAATACTAGCATACAGATGCCTCATCCCATACAAAAAAACCGTGCCGACGTAACTAGCATTTTTCATCTGTTGATACTTACCGATAATTTTTTTGTAAATCGATCGTGTTCGGTTCCGTTCCACGGCGATAGCTAGATCACCATCTATATGGTCGGTCCATAGAACGGAACCGAACGCGATCGATGTACTAAAAATAATTAGTATAATAGTACAGTATGTCGGCACGGATTCTTTGTATGGGATGAGACACCACTAACACTTTTAAGAGCTAGAGCTGGCCAAGCTTTAGCCTAGTAGACTTATTCTATAGAATCTCGGTACTATACTAAATTTCTATAGAATAAGAGGCCAACTTATGCTGGTGTAGTTGCGACTAATTTGCGAATTACCCTGCTGTACCTTCTCTATTATAAATGCAAATATCCTACACCTAAAGACAAGTTAAACAGAGCAATGTAATTGAATTAACATCTTACTTTGTTAAACATCACAGTCCCACTGACCTACTTTATGTTAGCGATGCATGGCGTTTTAGTAATAAAACTTTAAGGCCGTAACATACGCCTAATTTTATCCGTAAAAACACCCCAACATAAGGGGTATAATCTGTGAGGATCCCTCAAAGATAGAGCAATTTCAGTATCTGACTTACTTCGATATCCACATAGCCTAACAACCATAACTTTGAATCTAGGTCTCATGTACCACAGGCATTACAGTGGAAATAGTGTGTCCCCGAACCTATTGTAATTTGTTAGAATAAGAATACGCCTCACCTAGTTCCATACTTGACATGAGAATCAAGCGAGTATGGAGCATGATGCAGCTGAGGCTGTGTCGGTGGACACTGCAGTGACTGCTGATGCACTATGTTCGAAGGCCTCCTTCTGTTGGGCGAGGTCGCGCCCATCCACGGGTTGGTCCTGATGCGGCACCGCGGCCGAGGAGATGGTGTGGCACATACCACCACGGCAATAGGGGCTGGTTCAGGGGCGCACCGGCGGATCACCACGTTGGAGGAGCGACGCTGAAATTGGAGACAAACCTAATTATAAAACCGAAAAGACAAAAAAAATATTGAACCAATTTTATCGCACTCAATATAAGAAAATATTATAATAAGAGAAATGAGTGCCCCATGCATAGATAATTTGTACACTATCATGGCATTCATGGCCCAGTAATCCCAATTTTGGGCGCACGTTTGGCGTAGTGGTTGAGCGATTGACTGCTGCGCTGCGTGTCGCAGGTTCGATTACCGCACGGACCAAATATTTGTATGACCTACAGTTAGTTGTTCCAGCTCTGGATGTTTGTGTATGTGAGTTTATATGTTTTCAATACAGTTGGTAAACATGGCGTACTTTCAGAGGCTATAATTATGATTCGAAAATTAAATCTTATGCATAGACATCTTTCTATTACGCGGTCGTGACTTTTGTTTACGAGCTCGATCATTAGTTTTGCAGTTTAGTTTTAAATTTATAAGTCAATTTAAAAAGTTTAGTTGCAAAGACTTTTCATACATAGAATAAAATGGGATAGATTTTATACGAGGAAAAATGAATGATTCCGTACGTATTGAACTAATTTAGCATTGAACTCTCAAAATTCTTTTAAATGGTTGTTTAATATATTTAATAACCAGTTTTAATTTCACTATTTTCACATCAACATTTGTCTGAAATCGAATAGGCTGTATAGACTGTTTTCGTTGTAAAAAATGTCCAGTTGCAAAAACGCGCCTTTAGTTATAAGTCAATTTAAAAAAGTTTAGTAGCAAGGAGTTTTCATACATAGAATAAAATGGAATTGATTTTATACTAGGAAAAATGAATGATTCCGTACGTTTTAGCATTTAATTCTCAAAAGTCTTTTAAATGGTTGTTTAATATAATTAATTACCAGTTTCAATTTAATTATTTTCACATCAACATTTGTCAAAAATCGAATAGGCTGTGTAGGCTGTTTTCGTTGTAAAAAAAAAATGTCCAGTTGCAAAAACGCGCGAAATTTTTTTTTTTTGTGAATTAACAAATCTAATTCTTTGATTTGTTTTTACTATTTCCCACAACTGTATTGAAAAATATCGTGTGATACACGGGCGTGTAGGTTATTGCAAACTCGTGTCATTAAAAACCCTCGCCTTCGGCTCGGGCTTGTTAATGACAGCTCGTTTGCAATAACCTACTTTCCACACTTGTATCACAATGTACTATTGTAAACGTACCCACGGTACAGGAAAAATTCCTAGGGTGGGGCAAGGATATAAAAAAATAACATTCGTTATCAGTGTTTCAACTTGACTTACTGAATACGACTGGGTTCTATTTCAAACTCAGACTTTGGTCCTACTTTTTAAAACAAAAGCCTGATATTGTGTACGAAAACATCTTCGGGCACTTCTGCTTCTGAATTCAGTGTATTTCTAGGTTTAGGGTTTATCTTTCTGAAGCCCTCGTTAAAGTAAGAGGGCATGTCAAAAATTGCGCTCGGACTCCCTTGCGGCAGCCGGGCGCGGGTATACAAGATAAACTTGTGGGTGTCAGCATAAGTGCTCTCACTTTACGATCACTGCGCACTATGCTCCCCGAGACAAGGAAAGTTGTACAGCGCGAGCCGCGGCGAGCCCAACCAAACGGCTGTAAACAAACGATAGCGTGATTCAATTCGACGCCAACGCCATCTAGTTATAAATGTGGAAGCTTTTGCAACTGTTCAAGGCTGAAGTGAAAAGTTTTACGTTCGTTTTAGCCTAAGATCCCACTGCTAAAAACTGCAGGTATATTTGTTTTCGATTAAACTTCTTTTTCATGAATAATTAGCAATCAGAAGCAATCTATTTTACTTGATAGTAAAATAGATTGCTGCAGGGTTATCTGGTCGCAAACGGTTATTTTCTGTTTCATTTTTTTTTAAACTTTGCCGCACACTAGGCATTTCGCTTGTATCGTGGGTGCGTATATGCAACATCATATAGCTCTCAGTTAGCCGCCATTCATGGGTTACCAGGTTTAGCAGATAAACTGGCAACCCACAGATTACGGTTAACTTAGAGCTGGCAACCAAATTTTTTCCTATTTACTACACTACTTTTTTCTTTCAAATGACGTTGGATTCACTTGAAAAGCTTATATATTCGAGGATGAATATAAAATATAATTTAAATTTATTTAATTAAGGGTACACTAGTCGACGGCACGAACTAATTTGTGCGCGGGGTTAAAATGCGTGCTATATCAACAGACAACACGTGCGGAACAGATAGATGCTGTTATGAGCAATAAGAAGCTAGTACGCGTACGAATACACACTTTGGCAAATTTGTAGCGAAATGGATGATGATTTAGAACAAAAACGAGCGCGCGAAATTTTATAAACAGACCTTTGGGAGTCTGGATATCATGAAAAAACGACTGAATGTATCTGTTCAAAATAAAATTATTTGCATTTTTGAACTACTAATCTATCCCTGTATGGAAGCCGTTTTTCAATTTTCCTTCTTCTTATGGTACTTATTTGCGCCCAAAGATGCGTTAAAATTAGTGTTAAAATATGAACTTTCGAAGCCCATAACTTTCAAGTAATTTTATTTTTAACTTTTTTGCTTCCACACAGGGCTAGATAATGATGAGACAAATTGATATGATTTTTTATTTTGAACGTACATCGTCAAACAGTGGAGTAAAAGCCAGACTACGTTTGTATGGAAGAATTTTCGACTAGTGTACCCTTAAGGTAACTAATTGCAGCTAGATATTTCTAGGCAACCCTGCAGCAATCTATTTTTTATCAAGTATCATTCGTGAGAATTAAGTATAATAAAAAGCAAATACACCTGCAGATTTTTGCAGCGGGCTCTTAGGCAATTTGTTGCGATTTACTTTGTTTATTATGGTGAAATTAATTACATTTTTGGAATTCACTTGGTGTTCGTTCAAATTCGTTTTATTATAAGAATAGGTACTGAAATTCATTGGAACATTAAATGTTTTTATACGTTATTTGTACGTTAAACGTGACTGGTGTGTTTGATATTAATTAAAATAAAGAAATATTTTATTTTCTGTCAGATGTATTACCTATGGTGGTAGTGGTCTAAGATCCGAGAAGCACCCATCCAGACCTTCACCCATCCGTATAATGGATGAAAAGTATTTTACCTATATCATATGTTAACTTAAAAAATATATCGCGAGTAGAAAATTCGGTTCGTGGGTGGTCTGAAAAAATACTCTCAAAACCTATAATTATAAAAAATTCAGAAACACAAAATGTAGTAAATAAAATGCCCTTTCCGATAATATGAATCTAATTAATGTAGGTTACGCGGTATGTCTTAACTCATCGAATAATGTCTTGACAGGAATTTTTCAGACAACCCACTCGCTATATATTTTTTACTAGAGGGTACACATTACCCTCTAGTAAAAAATATATTTTTTACTAGAGGGTAATGTGTAATTTATCAGTCTATGTATCAGGCTATGTATTATCAGTGTATGTAAGTATGTATGTATGTTTGTTCCTATGTGGCATTCTAGAGACCAAACGCGTGGGCCGATTTTGATGGTTCTTACGTCAATCGATTCGTCTTAACCCCGCGAGTGTCACTGGCTATATGAAAATTGGAAAATAGAAAAATGGCGGTTCTTGGGCGCCATTTTCTGGGGGCCCAATTTTTACTTTTCTTCCTAACCTATCGTGTGGGGTACCAAAATAAAGGATTTTAAGAGGTGATTTCAAAGATATACAACACTTATATGTTTAAATGTAACTAATTCGAAAAAAAAATAACTAAAAAGTTATAAATAAAAAAAGTTAATTCAAAAAAGCAAATTGCCCGACTGCCTAAACTAACGTCTGGATTTGGGCAGCCAGCTCGCGAAGATGTATCCTGCACCAGCACAGCATGATTTTCTCCTTGTTTACGTCTTTTTAGTTCGCTTTTCAAGCAGTCGGGTTTTTTGATTTTTTTAATTAACTTTTTGAACATATAAAATTTGATGGATGAAGTTCGCTTCTTACTCGGATCATCTACTATAGAGAAGGTTTCGGCTACACCTACTCTTCCACCTATTTTGTTTATTTTAAATACCTAGGTATACTAAATAATATTACAGTTACCTAGGGTTAATGTGCTTATCGACCTACCTACGCCATACCTAATTGAAACCGATGGCTGGCCAACCGACTTTAAATAGCCCTGGAGGTCCACCCTTCAATTAGTACGGTCTACTTAATTAATAAAGCTGGGAGCACATAAGCACGTGGCCCGGTGGCCCATCCCATCACTGTAGCTACATTATTCAGTACATGTGTGTATGGCATTATTAAGTTCATAATGACAGCTATTGGCTTTGTGTCAGACGAACGAAAATTGATTAACTGTGTGGCTAATTGAAAACTGTGCGTGAATAAATAAAAAATGTCATTCATTTTGTTTTAATTTATCCGATGATCAGTGATCACGTCGGATTTGTGATTAAGCCGTTTATTGTAATCAGGGTTTCTGGCCTGTTTTTTTTTTTTGATTTTATAAATAACTAGCTTTTTATTACTACTTTATTACTACCGGGATGTAAAATCCCACAATTTAGAATTTTTTTGCTACGACAAATATCTATGTAAAATCCAGTCTATCCAAATGCTAAGTATCATCGAAATCCGTTCATTTACTGAGACGTGAAAAGTAACAGACAGACACACTTTTGCATTTAAGTATAAAATTTTTTGGATTTCATAAAACACGCAATCAATAACAAAAAATAAACAATACCTACACAACATTTTGAAAATAGAAGCCTAACATACAACAACTAACGTAAGGCCCTCGAAAACGTTGATAAATTTCAGTCGACACACAATGTATTTTACGAACTGAATACAAAGGAATTCATAGAGCAGTTCATTTCAGCTGCTGTCTATATGTAGATCAAAATATGGTATATTCACATTTGTGTCACAAAAACAATCTCAGTAAAAAAATATGTTTGTGTTCAGTTCACCAAACTTTACGATTGTCTTTTATTTTGAGGACGACTCTCTGCTCTATTTGTATTGCCTCTATGTATGGTGATTGGTCATGTAGAAACCGTTGATCCAATAAACCTTAATAAATCAAATCAGGTAGTTTTATTGCCCAGGGGATATTCCATTGGGAAGCTTTTTCCCGTATCCAATTTGTGCTACGGCACTGCATGAGTAGTTTTACTAGTGGCCCTTACTTGATGAACAGCAACTTCTACTTACTAAAGCCAGTAAAAAAAACCGGCCAAGTGCGAGTCGGACTCGTGCACGAATGGTTCCGTACCATTATCGCAAAAAACGGCAAAAAAATCACGTTTGTTGTATTCAGTTTTTAGTACTTGTTGTTATAGCAGCAACAGAAATACATCATCTGTGAAAATTTCAACAGCCTAGTTATCACGGTTCATGAGATACAGCCTGGTGACAGACGGACAGACAGACAGACAGACTGACCGCGGAGTCTTAGTAATAGGGTCCCGTTTTTACCCTTTGGGTACGGAACCCTAAAAACTAATGAAATTAATTATTAGTACAATAACTTACCCCCGATTTCTGAATTAAGTATTTGAAGTTAAGTAGGTACTTTGACTATTTGTCAAAATCCACTCTAGCCTGAAAATTTGGTACTAAAGTAGGGTTTGACACGTTCTTCACTCCAAATACTCAGTTCAGAAACCCGCCCTAATAAACTAAGCATTTGTTCTCCTTGTTTCCAGAAGTTTATAATCTGAAATTAAAGACGTTTACTTGTTTGCTGAACTACCACTAATCCATTTTCAAAAGGCTCTCAGCCCCTACTTCAGTATGAAAGGAGGCCATAACACAGATTAGGTATACCTCCCACACTGTTTACCATACTGTTCAAACTCTCATTTCAGGGATATACGCAGCTTTGGGACGCTATCAGAAAGTACTTTATGGCTGAACGTAAACATACCTTGGCTGGCTCATGGTAGAGATGTGTGGTCGGTGGTGCAGGCGGCGGCGGGGGAGCCACGAGCGGAGCGGCGAGCGGGGCGGGAGCGGTTCCCGGCGAAGTACCATCTGTGGAGTACCCCGTACTGTACGCGCTCTCCGGTGAGGACAGGTGGGGCGGCGGCAGCGGCCCCGTGGTGGCCGTCGCCGTCGTCTGCCGCGACTGCTTCTGCTTGCGCTTCTTGGCCCGCCCCAGCTGCGCCTCCATCCATGACTTGAGCCGCGCGCCCAGCATGCCGACGACGGCACCTATAACAAGCGTCTATGTCTATCTAGCACGCTCACAATTTATAACGAAAATAAGTACACGATTTTATGCTAAAGTTCCAACCAATATTTCCAAAGCACGACACTTCGTTGTCATCGAATACCATAACCAAAGATTAAAGCGAATATCAAACATCATTTCGCTGAAAGGAAAGCTCACCGTGACGTGAACATTGTACGCACAGCGCGTCGTTTACGCCTCGATACACGGGAAAAACATTTTCGGTCGCGACACTCGAACAAAGGTTTTAGGAAAATACATCAAACGCTCGTCGACGAGGCAGACAATTGTTACCCCAACAGCGGCTGCTCTACATTTTCCTGTCATCAAAACTCACGCTTTGAAGTAAACAAAAGTAGTGACATTAAATGTTTTATCGTGTCGTCATTTCATTGCGAAGAAAGGGCCGTTAACGGGAACCACAATACTGTGTCTGGTGGGAGTGCGACTTTGCGAGCCCTCGCCGTGTCATATTTCAAGCGAGTCTAGCGACAGTAGCGATGCTCGTAAAAAAGGGCGCAGTCAGCACCCTCTTCATTTCCATCAATGGCACATCTTATAGAAAATAAAGTTTTATTCCATTATCTATCGTCACGATATATTTAATCAACTAGAGTAAGAGATTCCGGATAAGCAATGTAGATAAAGATAGACCGATAAAAAGTAAATTTAGGTACTTCAATGGTAAGAAAATTGAGCCGGAAAACTCTGGAACGATCGCTACCGAAGCTTTAACACCCGTGGGTATGTATTTTTCAATCTATCCAATTTCTCTTCCATACGTCGAACTATTAAGCCTACGCCAGCAAAATCCAACAAAAAAATGACTGACCCTCCAACGCAATCTACTTCGATCTCAATCAATCATCAATATCCTTCATTCTAAAACCTATTACTCACTGAGCTCTACGGCGCTACCCGTATACACACTAGTACTTAACTAACGTTTCGACGCCCTGGCGCGGCCGCCCCCTCGCCCGGCTGTGGGAAACGAATCGCCGGATAAAAGACGGATGGAACCGACTTATCCAGTTCAGGGTGGGGTGTAAACTTACGAGATTTAGCTAATATTAGCAATCCATTACGGGCGGCCGCAGTTGCAAAGTTTATTTAACTATCCGATGGCACTCGGAACTATACGCTCGATAGCTCAGCGCTGATGAAATATTGATTGGACCTCTTAACGGTACACGACTTAGCAGATTTATGTAGATGTCAGAGTTAGAATGATGCTGTGCGAGATTCGGAATAATCGGTAATCTATTGCTTAACGATCAAGATGGGGTTTTCAAATAGGTATACTGATAGTGGTAGAGGCAGTTCTTATATTTTTAATGTACTATTTGAAACCAATAAACGACGGCAAATCACTCGGGATGGCTGCAATTGCATGTCTGTTTATGTTTACAACATTTCATTACATAACATCACACTGGTACGCAGGTGTGAACATTTCACCCTGGTATACTCTCATTTCACCGGTTTTGTTTAAGTTTCATGTTATTGGGTTAATCTATTCTGGCATCACTTTGGGCATTATAGCTACCTAGCCTATAGAACTGGTCCATTATGTACCACAATTAAAAAGTGAAATATTAAAGAACTTATTAACAAAAAAAACAACAAGCTTACAAATAAAAACAATACTTTTGTTTCTTCGTTTTTTGTCACCGACTTCCGAAAATGAAGTTATTTTTCGCTATGTAGTGTTTTTATTTGGAAGTTTTTTTTTGTAATTTTTTTATTTTTTGTAAAACTTTTTAATCATCAAAAACAGTTCACCTAGTAAAAAGTTCTGAGGTAAAAAACATTAAAAAAATACAGTCGAATCGATAACCTCCTCCTTTTTGGGAAGTCGGTTAAAAATACTTGAGAAACTATCAGAGATTGGATAAAGCAACTGAATTAACACTGTTAATGCGTCTGAACAAACAAATCAAGTCTTTAATTACACACATAAAAATCTTCGAACCCTATTTGTGAGCACACTTGTGGCATTCAATAAATGGGACAATAAACCTGGACAATCTTCCAATAAGATGTTTTACGAGAACCCGGCTCACGCTGAGTAATGAAACGAAAGCAAACTAATAAATTGTGGCTTCGGGACAAAGTATCCAACTTCGCAGTTCCCCGCAGTACGCCGCAGATCGCTGTAGATCCCTTTTTCTATCGAAACAACTTAAACAAATGTGAAGTTGGCGGGGAAGGGAATCGCCTTATCGATAAAACTGTCACTGTATACATGTAAATAGTACCCAGAAGGAAAACCTTTTAGTTTTCGACCAGCATAAGTCTGAACTAAAGACTCCATTTTGTTATCTTATGGGGTCTTTACAGTCAAACTATTTTCGATAGGAACTGAATTACTGTTCTTGTTCAATAGATTCGAATAAGGTTTTGTATGTTATGGTCGTATTGTGTTCCGCAGAATAATACTTATATGAACGTAGAACTTTACTGAGCTCATAAAGTCCACGAATCTATTTTGTTGGCACAGGACAAAGGCGTAAAAAATGGACCCAAAAGTTTTCCATTACAGAAAAAGATACCCATTTCCAATATGAATA
The DNA here is from genome assembly GCA_945859665.1 of Anorthoa munda. NCBI lineage: Eukaryota > Metazoa > Arthropoda > Insecta > Lepidoptera > Noctuidae > Anorthoa > Anorthoa munda. The sequence continues at coordinate 9,709,865 of OX243900.1, read as the reverse complement.
AAGACAAATTTCCACCTCTCTTGCCATCCCATCACCGAAATGACGTCATGATACTTTACTCTTTTCATAGAACTCCAATAATACATCCGCCATTATTGCTACACAAACGAATTTCAGACGAACAATCCAGCCAACCAATACTAAATTGGAATACCGTCAATGTCGAAGGCAACGTTCAATGAATGAACGTTACATTGAGGTAACCGCTGGTAACACATAGTTATTGGAAATTGAACAAGGCTCGACGTCTATTGTCCCGAAACACAATCGTAATGTAACTGAAATATGAGTAAAATATATGACGACGACTAAGAGGGGAATTAGGTTTCGTTGTGTCAATATTTGTGGGTGAAAAAAGGCAGTCAGTCCCAATATTTACCTTCAGGTTTTACTTAGGCATTCAAAAATGTGAATTGGGGTCTGTTTGTTCTGAAGCTTTAGCTAAACCTCGTTTAAACCTGAAAAAAAAATTCTTCTTGTTTACGTCTTTTAGTTCGCTTCTTAGCAGTCGGGTTTTTTGATTTTTCGAATTAACTTTTTTATTTATAACTATTCAGACAACATTTTTTTGTCGAATTTGGGACATTTAAACATATATAAAATACTAGCTGACCCGGCAAACTTTGTTTTGCCATAAAAACACCAAACATTCATCTACCCTACCTAACCTACCCTAACTACCTACCCTACCCTACCTACCCTACCCTACCCTAGCCTACCCTACCCTACCCTACCTACCCTACCCTACCTACCCTACCTACCCTACCCTAACTACCTACCCTACCCTACCTACCCACCTACCCTACCTACCCTACCCTACCCTACCCTACCTACCCTACCCTACCCTACCCTACCCTACCTACCCTACCCTACCCTACCCTACCCTACCCTACCTACCCTACCCTACCTACCCTACCCTAACTACCTACCCTACCTTCCTACCCTACCTTCCTACCCTACCTTCCTACCCTACCAACCCTACCCTACCCTACCCTACCCTACCTACCCTACCCTACCTACCCTACCTACCCTACCTACCCTACCCTACCCCACCCTACCCTACCCTACCCTACCCTATCTCTCAAGTTGGATCGAACTGCACATGGTGTGCGAATTTTATTATAATCGGTTAAGTGGTTTAGGAGTCCATTGAGGACAAACATTGTGACACGAGATTTATATATATTAAGATATATTTTTGAAATCATCTCTTAAATTTCTTTATTTTGATACCCCCACGATGGGTTTGGAAGAAAAAAAGAATCGGGCCCCCACAATATGGCGCCTAAAATCCGCCATGTTTCTATTTTCCAATTTGAATGTAGCCAGTGACACTCGCTAGGTTAAGCTTGGTATTCGGTGGAGCCTCCAAAACTGTGAATTGTTTCATCATCATCATCAGCCTTAAAATGTTCTCACTGCTGGGACACAGGCATCCTCTCTGTGAGAGGGAATGGGCTGTAATCCACCACACGGACCCAGTGCGGGTTGGTGGATGACACATATCTGCGAATTTTTGGTTCTAAGTCAAGCCGGTTAGCTCACGATTTTTCCTTAACCGTTTTGAGAGCAGTGGTGATGAAATAATTTACACAAAGTAATGCCTGCCTGGGTTCGGACCCACGACCTACAAGTTGTAAGTCGCGGGCGTTACCACTGGGCCACCACTGCGCCACAACTGCTCTTTATAATGAATTGTTTATGAAGGCAAATTTTCATTTAGGGAAAGTTTTGTAAGTACCACTTCTGTACAGATTATTTATTCAAAACTTAAAGAGAACATCAACAAGGCAAATTCTTGAGAGACTTGAAACTTTAAGGTCCGATTCCAAGACTCGACACAATACAATTAAATTCGAAGTGGTACCTATCAAAGGATAATGAAAACATCACTCTAGTCTTTGTTAACTTTAAGCAATTAATTGACCAAAAGAATAAAGATGTTTATAATTATGTCTAGCTTTTTCTGGCTCACAATATCACAGCACAAAAGAGTTTTTAATGGAATACAACTCTTCTTTATACAAATCAGGTAACAAAGGCTTTTCTACCTTTTTAGTCACGTTACAAAAATAAAGGTGCACTGCTTGCCTGACGAAGCTTAATTAGCAAATCAAATATTCATTTATTCAGGGCGTCCCTGATAATGCAGGGGAGGATAGCAACAATAGCAGATCCAAGCTATTCTTGTGACTCCTTCATTTAAAAATGACGCCAACCGCTGTTGTTTCGCGATTAACATTGTGCTGAAGTGATTGGATTTTTTGTACTCTTCTTTTCTGTCTAAGGTTAGGTATATGATAGCAAGGTATAAACAAATCATGAGAAAATATTGAAGGTTCTATAGACTATGTTCTTTGACCGGTTTTGATTAATCGTAACAATGTAGAGACGATAGAATTTGTAACTTATTCGACGATAAAGTATAAGTGTGCAATGGGTATGCAACTTCAAATTCCAGTTTTCAACTTCAACAGGACGCAATGGAAATGAGATTCCTAAAACTATCCGACAGTTAATATCAAGATGAGATTTCGAAGCGAACGAGGAAATTTCCAATATCCGGAAATCGTCACAGTTACGCGAGGCGTGAAATACCGAACGTATCGAGAAAATATCGAGTCCCAATCTTGCGACATGACAACTGACATACAATTAAATATACCTCTAACTTTTCCTACATGATTTGTGAAGACATATCTTGTTATTATGTGTTTTCGTACCTACAAGTGTACATCAAAAAGGGACTTTCAACAAGGACGGGTCGATGTTAAAATTGAATAAAACAAGATGTGTGTGAGATATTAACGAAATTTATTTTTTATTTAAAAGGCCCATTTATGCCATTATGGATGGAATATGACATCGTTCAAATGTTCGTATAGCGGCACGAATCCGAGAGGTCCAATTTTTAATGACTCTGCTGCATAGATCCGGCTGAATCCGAGCGATGGCCTGCGTTATGTTGGCTTTCAGGGCAACGGTCGAATGTGGTTTATTAGCATAGACCTGCAACTTCAGAAAACCCCACAAAAAAAGAGAACTCAAGAGATAACCGGCGGACATTTGAACGATGTCATATTCCATCCATAATGGCATAAATGGGCCTTTTAAATAAAAAATAAATTTCGTTAATATCTCACACACATCTTGTTTTATTCAATTTTAACATCGACCCGTCCTTGTTGAAAGACCCTTTATATAAAATACGGGACCTTTCGTTGTTAAGCTTTCGACCTATACGGTAGATAATGCACATTAATAATTTAATAGCTTACACTAGCTTCTATGAGCTTCTGGTAAATTTACTATAGCTGCATTATCGTTCTCTTAATATTAATAACATTTTCCTGCTACGAATCCGACTCATAAATGAAGATAACTCTACGGCATCGTTGAAGCCCAATAGTTATTATATTATGTATCATGGGACTGGGATCACTAACCGCGTCCTAAGATAACATCGGCGTGATTATATTAAAGCCTTATACATCTCGGGGCAGCATCAGTATCGTGGACCGTCTCCGTCAGATTAATTGACGCCTCCTGTAATCTCCGAGGTCTCAGAGTATTTTGTTAACCTAATTCACGGGTACGAAATATTTTCTCTAACAAATTATTCAGTTTTGTTCGAGATGAAAATCTCTGTTCCCCTCCAGCTCTGTAATTGCGTTAATCTTGGCATCAATCTTCTAATTATGAAGACAGACGTAGAACACAGCTCGCTTATCTTTTCATTTAAATGTAAAACAACTAAGTGTGTACTTCAGCGCATGGCATGTGTATTTACATTGCTATTGTTCACATTGAGCACGGAAACTGGGCTGCAGACATTTGTAATTAACAAAGTATTTGAAATTAATTTAAGTTTACCTGTTATAATGGCTGTTTTACTAAGAAGGTTGAGGATGTTTCGGTCTTGATTTGTAAGTGAAAATTCTCTTTGAATGTTTACAATGAAAAACTTGTTGAAGCGTATTCGAGAAGTAATTGAAATTCACGAAGATTGATACATTTCCAACAAGAATGAATGCAAAAACGAAGAAGATTAAGAGCCGTCCAACCATGCAGATTACTTCCGTCTTCTCTAAAACGAATCCGTAGATATAAAACGAAGCAGTAGCTTGCCAGACTCGGGCTAATTGCGGACCGCTTTCAAGCTGTCTCGGCGGCCTCACGGAATTGTAGACAAACTAAAAAGACTGAAAGGCTTGAGCCGGCTGCCGGCTATGGCGGGTGCCGGGTGTGCCAGACGAACGGCAATTGTTTGTCGAATCCGACGACGAGCTCGTTTTAAATGAGCAGTCTGAAACATCACGAGCCTGCACTAGTCGCATGTATGCACTTCCTTATTACAAGCGTGCATTTTTTTATAGCGTGCTGAAAAAGGAGGATTTTAGGATTTTGTCGCTGAAAGGCTTTGCAAACCAGGCGGTTTAGTGCAAAGCTAAGCGATCATGATTAAATGTGAGTTTGAAAAATAATGTTATGGTTGTTCTTTGTTTTTACTTGGTATCATGAGATTCATGAATCTTTAACATAACACAGCAGAATCCTAACAAAAAAGGTATTGACCCTCCGAAAGCAAAAACTTTTCACATTTCCGGTCTATTTACCTTCGAAAATTACCATAATCCACGTGCGAATCCACACAACTACAAACACAATAAATTATTCATAACTAACCCCAAACGCTGAACAAAACGTGACAGTTGAATCTTGATCTACATTCAAAACAAAACGTTTTAATCAGAATACAGAACAACCCTTGAAGGAAGGGCTCACTTGGAAGCCTCTCACAGGGGCAGTGGGCTATCGAACGTACCGCTCATTTGTAAGTGCGTTGGGAAGGCACTGCCGGCTAAATATGGATCCACGTGCGGAAATCACCATTTCCGCATGACAGTTTTTGAATGAAAAAGTCTCTAAAAGTTGGAGCTATAGTTCTTATTTGCTAGTTATGTTAGAATAATGTACTTACAGGGGCGCGCGGTTGTGTGTGTATGTTAGAAGGGGCCCGGGAGTAGCACGGACGCGCATGCCGAGCGTGCAGCGGCTACGCGCAGCGCTCGCCGACTGACGCACGCCGCACGCACGCGCGCCGCTCCGCCGCTCGGCCTACCCGCTACGGGCTACGACACCCGCTACGCTGCTACGAAGGGCGCATTTCCACCGTTTGCAAAGCTTTTCTAATTCAGGGGTTGATGTAAACTCTAAACTGTAAATTCATTAGGTTCGCTGTTAATATTTTGTGATGATAAATGTGTAACTAATCCTTCAATAACGTTGATGTTCGTAGACCCAAACTAATATTGTTTATGGTTTTAGTTCTGAGAGAGCTTATACGTGTATAATTTAAATCGCACATATATTTCGGTGTAAGCAACGGCAGGGCAGGCCGTAGCTCAAATTCTCGTGGCGGCTATTAAGTTAATGTCCGGGGGTAGATTTGAACAATAAAAAATAAACATTAGCCCACCGCCCATCGGGACGACAGAACTCGCTAAACGACATAACTTTGTTATTCATGTAACGATATTAAAACAACAGATTCCCTCTGACCTTTTTTTACTTAGTTCAAGTCATAAATTACTTGGAGAGTTTAGAGTGAATTCTGGAAAGTTTGGGTTAAAATTGCGGTGGATAAGAGTAGGAATAAATTTCTAAATACCTAAGTATTAACTACTTAATTTTTTTAGAACAATCTTTTCGAACTGGAAGGTAGTAATTTCACATCTAATGAAACACGATGGTGCTATCTTGTGTGGTTGACGAGTTGCTATGGCCACCTTCCGGCTCCATCATGAGATCCATATTATTTCAGTTTCATCAAAGTAACATACGAAATAATAATAAACCTTATAAAGAAAAGCAATGTATCTTGATCTGGCTCGCGATGTTGTCGACATGTGGGATGTGAATACAGCAGTCATTGTCATTGTGCCGATAATAGTGACGGCCAATGGTATAATAGCCAAGAGCCTCGACGAACATCTGAGGAGGCTCTCGTTGGGCAGCTGGATCAAGGGCCAGCGGTACTCCTGGACACGGTGCGGTGCGTATAGTCAGGAGGTTCCTCTCTCAGGAGCCCTGACCACTGGTAGCTTGGACCCTGTTCCCGATACCGGTGGGCTACTATTTTTGTATTTTTTAATGTTTATTTTATTCTTTATAGAATAATATTTAAAAATGTAAAAATATGTAAATAAAATAAATAAATGGAATAATAAACCTTATATTATTGTTAAGTAAGTATTGAAGAAGCTTGCAAAGTAGAGTAGACGTATTAATTTCGTGCACGCACACCCCAGACAGGTCACAATTTAGAAGAGCTTCCTCCTTGAAAGCTGCAGGTTTATTTACCCCCTACACGTACATAGTGTAAACAAACGGGTGGCCGTCATACGCCTATGTACTATGTACATATAAAAGTAGGTAGGTATGCAACAGGAATGTCTGCTGAATAACTGGCTGCCGGAAACAGGGAGCCTGCTTTGATGTGCTTTCGTTTTAGGCATTGTTAGGATTTTAGGATTGTGAAAATAGCGGTACGGTTTAGGAGAAACATTTTTGGTAATTTTAAAAGGTTTTTTATTTTATCTGCCAGCGGCTTCGCCCGCGATATAGTCGAATATTATCCCGAGGGAACATGTTCTCGGGATAAAAAGTATCCTATGTGCTACTCCTGCCTATAATCTATCTCTGTACCAAATTTCATCCAGATCCGTCTAGCCATTTAGGCGTGAAGAAATAACACACACACTCACAAACTTTCGCCTTTATAATATTAGTCTTCTTCTTCTTCATCGAGTCGATGATTCCATTTTTAGTTTTTAAATTAGATGTTGTGCTTCGACCAGAACTCGGCCACGCCGCGCTGGCCTCGCATAGGTCCTTCATGGTGCAGGTGTTTGTGCACAGAGAGCAGGACAACAGATGGGGCATCGTTTGCGGTGTGGTTCCACAGTCGCATTGTGGCTGATCGGAGTACCCCCATCTGACCAGGTACCTATAGCGGCCTACTTGGCTTCGCAGCCTATTTAGGGCTTTCCATGTTGGCCATGGCAGTTTATGCCCAGCTGGGCGCTTTTCCTCAAAGGCCACATAATATTAGTATGATTATTTTACTAGCTGCCATTCGGTACCTAACAGTCCTTATGCGAGTAACACAAAAAACAAAGAAAGAATAATATTTCTTTAAAACACTGATCCTACTTGTAGGTATTGATCGGACCTTGTTATTGTACTTATTGATACTGTGACCTCCGAGTTTGGGATTTTTTTAGGGTTCCTTAGTCAACAAGAAACCCATAAAGTTTCGCCATGTCCGTCTGTCCATCCGTCTGCAGCTTAGCTCAGAGACCCTTAGTACTAGAAAGCTATAATTTGGCATGGATACATATTAATCACGCCAAAAAAGAAGTACAATAATGAAAAAAACTTATTTTGCGTTCTTCCTGTACACTTAAAGTGGGGATGTTTTTTTTCTCGTCTGTCCCATCGTGTGAGGTATTGTAGGATAGGCCATTCAAAAATAATACGGGTCTGTGAGAACCACTTTTCAATTCAGGGATCCGTCGTTGGCGTAAAATTAAACTATAAATAGCTATTTTTACCCGACTGCCGAAGGAGGGTAATGTGTTTATCAGTCTATGTATGTAAGTAAATATGTATGTATGTATGTATGTAAGTATGTATGTATGTATGTATGTTTGTTCCTATGTGGCGTACCAGAGACCAAACGCGTTGGCCGATTTTGATGATTCATACGTCAATCGATTCGTCTTAACCCTGCGAGTGTCACTGGCTACATTAAAATTGGAAAATAGAAAAATGGCGGCTTTTAGGCGCCATATTGTGGGGGACAAATTTTTTTTTACTTCCAAACCCATCGTGTGTGGTATCAAAATAAAGGGTTTTAAGAGGTGATTTTAAAAATATATAACACTTATATGTTTCAATGTACCGAAATCTAAAAAAAAATTAACTTAAAAGTTATAAATAAAAAAAGTTAATTCAAAAAATCAAAAAACCCGACTGCTTAAAAAGCGAACTAAAAAGCCGTAAACAAGAAGAAAATCATGCTGTGCAGTCGGAGGATACGTCAGCCAGTGGTTTTGGTCAGCCAGCTCGCGAATACGTGTCCTCCGACTGCACAGCATGATTTTCTTCTTGTTTACGGCTTTTTAGTTCGCTTTTTAAGCAGTCGGGTTTTTTGATTTTTTTAATTAACTTTTTTTTTTGTTGGAGTCAAGTGTGTTCCGCTGCCAGCTAAATGATTTGCTTTTGTATTGCCGAATTCTCTTACACAATTAGGCTGCTGGTATAGGTTTCTACCTACCCCCATGGGAGAAAGGCGTAAGTTTATGTATGTGTGTTTTACCTACATATACCTACTATCCTAATGCTATAAGCTCATCCGGGATTTTATTTTATTTCGTGTCGAAAGCAGGAATGTATACTACGTTATCAATCATTCAACTCAGTCCATTGCCCTCGGGCTTTTCCCAAGTTGCTACTCGTTCATTCCTTTCATCTTTCCGAATTTATTTTGGCTGGAACAACACCTTTAATATATGAGTTATGACGAAATAAGTCGGCCTTTTGGTTACCTACACACTGGAAGGATTAATTCACCCGGACTGCAGGTTGCGATAGGTAGACTTAGATAATAAAGGTACATTAGAACTTAGCTGGTGATCTGTGAGATGGGTCAGCAGATGTGGAAAAATCGGAAACTTGGTAGGTAGACTTTTGTTAGTTCCAAGCAATCATTTCGTCAATTTTAGAGATCTAACACAATTTCTAAACTGTCATCTTGTAGTATACATATAGTCTGAACGCGAACGGGTTCTCTAAATGGTAATATCAAATATAATATTCAAAGGCATTAAAAATAAACCGTTTAAATCGTAGCTACGCCTCAGACGTGTTAATAGTATTGTAGGTACCTACTGTTAGATCACATGTTAGGTTTTCACTCTAGGCGAGCTGTGAAAATCCAATCCATATGGCATCTTGTTATTATTTGAACGTAAAATTACCAGTACCTAACTTACAAGAAACGTTTTGTTACGAACTAAAGAGGTTTGTTTGTAGGATAATGCGCCTGCCGCTTTGAAAATTTACAGCATTGCGTAGGAGATCGTGAAAATTGAGGAGGCATTGGAAATGTTAATCATTTCTTTTATTTGGATCTTGGTCTACGTCGGGCTTACAACGTGTCGCATAGATATGCTAGGGTGTCGCTTAAACTTATGTTAGAGAATTATTACCTATCTTTTTAGAAGTCGGTAAAAAGCAGTGAATTGCCTTTCTCTCTCTTTCAAAGAGTTGAGACAGAAAGCATAGCTGTGTGAAGGGTTATCATTGTTTTTAGGCGATATTATTTTATTAAGATCAAATATCACTTGACCATTAGGTACTATGAAAGATCTGGGTGGTTCTTATCTCAAAAGACCGTCTCAGAGACGGAAATCCACATGGCGTCATTCATCTCGCATGTGATTGGTCGATTTAAACGATTGGATAGCGGTCAAACTCTTTGCGTACTTACGCAATACGGCTGCGGGTGTCTTTGTCATGTCTTTGTTGAAGTGAAACTTCTTTATCGACGTATGGGAGAAAATTTTGTACGTAGAGTCCGTCCAACGAAAAAAGTCCCGCGGAAATACATGGAACTAACAAGATTTGTTAGAGGACAGCGTACAGTCGCATAGAAACTATTTTATATTTATATTTTATTTAGAATATGATATTTATTATAATATTTATTAGTCTATTGTTTTAGAAATTATTTATGTATTTTATTAGTTAGATAGTGTATTAATATCCGAAATTTAATTATTGTTCATTTTTAGGGTTCCGTACCCAAAGGGTAAAAACGGGGCCCTATTACTAAGACTTCGCGATCCGTCTGTCTGTCTGTCTGTCTGTCTGTCTGTCTGTCTGTCCGTCTGTCTCCAGGCTGTATCTCATGAACCGTGATAGCTAGACAGTTGAAATTTTTACAGATGACGTATTTCTGTTGCCGCTATAACATCAAATACTAAAAACAGTATAAAATAAATATTAAAGGGGGGCTCCCATACAACAAACGTGATATTTTTGCCGTTTTTTGCTCGATATCAATAACGGCAACAGGTAGACGCTTGAAATATTCACAGTATGTTTAGTTGTACATTTACTGCAAAAAATAATAATTAATAAATTAAAATAAAATAAATTAAGGGGGGCTCCCATACAACAAACGTGATTTTTATGCAGTGTTTTGCGATAATGGTACGGAACCCTTCGTGTGCGAGTCCGACTCGCACTTGGCCGGTTTTTTTTATTTATTTTTTGTACTCCTACCACTATTGTGTCCTTTTTAACTCAAAGGTTGACTGGTAGAGAATGCCTTGCTGCATTAAGTCCGCCTATGTATGACCATTGTACATGAAGTTTAAATAAATAAATAAATAAAAAACTAGCGCCGCGTCTACGGGACTTCTTTCGTTTTTCGGTTACGCGCCATGTTGCTTTTTTATCAAAGTTTAGTAAAAAGACTTATTCAAATTTAAGTGAATTTACAAGAAAAGTGAGTGATTATATATTTCGTTTTATAAATTCAACACGTATGAGCATGATTTTAATATTTATAAATTAATTAATTTATAAATATAAATCACTCATTAATTGTATGCATATCTATAATAATAAAATAGCTTTAATTTAATACGGAAAAAATTGTTTTTCTTAAGGCTTAAGCCTTATCTACCCCATTTTCGTGAAGTTGCAAATAGTAGAAAAATTATATATATGTCGTAAAGAAGTTTCACTTCTTACCTGTGTACTCTGGTACACACACACATTTTTTTTTCCATGGAGGATGGGTAGGCCTTTAGTGTGGGCCGCTACTTGTGTCGATACTCTTGAGTCTTGCGCCATCCCATGTTCCTAGCTCTTCGTGCTTAGCTGGCGGTGCAACTGCGGCTGCAGAGAATCTGATGCGGTGGTAATTTAATAACCACAGCGGAAGTCATAATGGCTCGTTGTTGCAGTATTGAAATATTGAGCCGTTTGGGTTGATACTCTTGGTCCGTGGGGTCCGCGTGCTCACGCTTTATTTAAAGATCTCAACTCGAAAGTGTGGATGAAATACTGAAAATGTCAAATTTTTATTATAATTAAGTAATCAAGTACTTACCAAAAAATATTGACTAGAATTAAAGTCATAAAAGTTATGACCATATTTTTTTAGGGTTCCGTACTCAAAGGGTAAAAACGGGACCCTATTACTAAGACTCCGCGGTCCGTCTGTCTGTCTGTCTGTCCGTCTGTCTGTCTGTCTGTCTGTCTGTCCGTCTGTCACCATATCTCATGAACCGTGATAGCTAGACAGTTAAAATTTTCACAGATGATGATGATGATGTTGCCGCTATAACAACAAATACTAAAAACAGAGTAAAATTAATATTTATGTGGGGCTCCCATACAACAATCGTGATTTTTTTTTGCCGTTTTTTGCGATAATGATACGGAACCCTTCATGCGCGAGTCCGACTCGCACTTGGCCAGTTTTTTTTTTTATTTATAAGAGATTTCCTTCATTTATTTTTTTCATAACTCTTCGTATTACCTACTAATTAAAATTAAACGTACATATTAGAACTTGATTTTTTTAAACAATTCCTAAGAACCCATAGCCCGCACCCATAAGATTATTTGCTACGGGCCTCTGTGTCTACCTGGACATATAGTTAAATCACCAACCGGCAGGCTTACGTATCTTTTGCAAGAGCAAAACGATAGCGATTTTTGCGCAATAATTGCTCTTCAATGCAGAGTTTTAGAGATGTTAACGATTTTTTTTAAATAGGTGCATTAGACAAACAGCGAGCGATTAGCAAACGATTGTGTAGGACCTACCATACCTACACTGCAGGTAATTCCGACTTTTATGACATAAAGCGTTCGATCGCTATCGTTTTGCTCTTGTAAAAGATAGGTAATAAGCCCACCGTCTTGAGCAAGCGTGGTGATCAATGCTCGTGCATTTTATGTATGAGATGAAACCTTTGCCATGCATTGGCTGCGTTGGGTTAGTTACAGCCTGGTTTTACTATGAAAAGTAATTATAAGTTCTTATTTAAATATGAAGACAGTCAAATAATTATTTAACAAAATAATCTGCTGGAAAACGGACCTAATGCACTATAGATCATTGAGGTAATAATGTACTACGCACTAAATATTATCTCAATGGTATAGATTTCTATACTAGGGATTCTGTCATGCTTTTCAAAACAGTAAACCTTATATTCAAGCATTTGTTCAAGCATTAAATTCAAAACAGTGCACGGAGGCCGCCTCTCTAATTCAATTATTGAATCTGTGCTATACCATTCTATTCAGCTCATTTATTGCTCATTTCACTCATTCAATCGCCTTTCCGTTTTCGTTCTTTTTCGTTCACTTATGTCAAAAAAGTTGTAAAATTGCTTGGTGAATAAACGTAATGTTTTTTAGTTTATTATCGAACTGTGTTCCCACGCTTTTACTTATTAACTCAAAGCAATAACAATCAAGTAATTAATTACATTGATTAGTACAGAAACCACATTGTGAATTTAACGATAAAACTTTTGAGATAACTGGTGACTTACATCGACACTGGTGAATTAATCAGCTGAATCATAATGAAAGCGCCTTTTAAATAGCTGAAAGTAGGTGAAGTGTGAAGAATAACATTGAATCGTACGACGCGGTGCGTTACTGTGTCGTGTGAGATGACGGATAGCACTTTCGTCGCGAAGCCGGCTAGGGGTTGGCTGCACCCCGACTCAGTCCTCGCAAGCGATGGGATCACTTACGCAGTCAGGGTAAGCCCTAGCCTTCTTTAAAAAAAGAATACAAGTAGTAAGATGTATATAGATATATTACTGGTATCACGACAGGAAATCCTTAGCAATGCATTCAAATTAATGCAGTTGGTTTGTTCTAAACAATATACATGTATCATGGTCATTCAAATAAAACGATAGAGTTGTCATTTTCAAATTCATTTCAGTGTGCTGTATAGCTAGCAGCTTGTTAAAACATTTTTAGAAATGTTGATAAGCTTGGAGTATGTTATTTTTACACATTTGGTTACTCTGTTGCTGTGTGTACTATTGTTTAGAGAAACTGTTACAATCAGTAGTAGTAACGTGTATATGATAGATTGTCAAAGAACCATTGTGTAAGCAATTATTGAAATGTAGTGGTAGTCAAGGGCGTCGCCAAGGAGCAGGGAGGGGCAGCTGCCCCCCCCTAGAGATTCTAAAAAAGTTGCCAAATGTAAAGCAACCAAAGTCCTAAGATGGTCTGGTCCTAAGATGAGTGTGCACAGAAAATTTATTCATGGAAATTTACATGATTTTCATAATAAAGTGGTCGAAAAGTTTTCAAAAAACCCCCGAAGCCAAAATAATCAAAAAAGAATCTTTGTTGACCACTATAAAAAACTGGTACATAATTACAAAAAAAAACACTGTATATTCAAATTCAAACACCCAAATTATTTTTATTCTATTTTTCTAACAGTAATAACTTATTTAGAAGTTTTATTTATTGTACAGTCAAGAACTCGTGGACTCTGTACCGTTGTTATTACAATCGCTGTAGATGTAAGGCTCGTACTACAAGTGAAAAGCTTCATGTGCTCTCGACTTTACCTACAATTCATACTTTTCTCATTCTCCATATCAACTTGCCCCCCCCTTGGCCATCGGCTGGCGACGCCCTTGGTGGTAGTAACATTACTTCTTGCTATATTGTAAAACCAGTGATTTATTATATTATGTTAATAGACTAAACCACCACTCTGAGTGTATTCCTCAATGTTGGATACTTGGTTTGGGCAAAGTATTGTCTGCCGTTTGCATTTAGTTCTCAATTGTAATAGAATTGAGGGTCAGCAATTTCCTGGAAGTTGTTTTAGTATTAGTTACCACTTTCTACAAAAATAGAAAAATACTGTCTCTAAATATGTATTTTACACAACTTTTTCAGTATATTGGCTGTATGGAGGTTTTGACATCTATGAAGAAACTCGACTTTGAAACAAGATCTCAAGTAGCAAAGTAAGTTTCAGTGATTGTAACTGATTTGTTGTCCTTTATTGCAGTTTTATCAAACACAATTTGCTGATAATTAATATTTATTTTAAAAGGTCAAGCAATGCAATAGCATGGAAAACTAAGAATTCAAGAAACACTGTTATCTTATTTCAGAGAATGCATCGCCAGAGTATGTGCAGCAGCTGGTTTAAGATCAGCTGACAAGAAGCGTAGAGTTTGCCAGGCTGCGGTCCGAGCACTCGCTGCTCGACCACGGATGGCACACTCCGGGGCAAACGTAGCACTGACAATATCATCTAAAGCAATTACCCTAGCAGCACTCGAAGGCGGGGAGACCATAGCCCGCCATGACATGCCACGAGTCTCGTTTGCATCTGGAGGAGACACGGACTCCTTAGACTTTGTTGCATATGTAGCGAAATCAGTACCTCCAGCAGAATGGAGAGCATGTTATGTACTAGAATGTGGTGGAAGGTTAGCACAAGATGTCATAGCAACTGTAGGACAAGCTTTCGAACTCCGTTTCAAGGAATTTCTGACGAAACCCTCTTCGTGAGTATCCCTATTATTCTAGAAGTTTGTGAAAACCAGATCATACTCATTTCCTTATAAAAATATTGTAGTGAATGCAAGTTATCCTCGTACGAGTGAATCATTAAATATGTACATGTACAAATATAAAAATTACAAAACAACAATAAGTCATTCTACAATAGCATAACTTAGTAACAGGAAAAAATTGCCTAACTGCCCCTGCTGACCTAAATAACTTTGTAAACAGGGACTTTCAGTAATTGTTTGATTTTGCCTTTTGCGTTTTTTTCCTTAAGCTATGAATATTCTTCATTCTTACTTATCCCTTTAATCTTCTTAGTTATACAATAGTAGTTTAAGCAATGGCCATATAATAAGGGTTATTAAAACACGAGCGTAGGTTATAATAATATTACGCGAGTGTTTTAATACCTAATTATATGCCGTTGCATACACTACTTTATCTTCACTCATACAGTTGAAATAAAACAAAAGTGGAAAGGGAAAAATATTTGGTATGGCGGGCAATTTAGATTCTCATTGCGCAGCGCGCGCATCCACAGACAATGAAACTTCTTTACTACAGCCCATACGCGCCAGAAAATTAAAAAGTAAAAGTGTGCTATAAAAATTAAAAAGTTATTTTATGATGCAGTTGTTTGAAAATCGAAGGAAAATGTTGAACTGTAATGGTTTTTTTTTTTTAATTTTACCTATCCACGAATATAAAGTACGTGTTTATACAATATTTTTTTAATTCGAATTTGGAACATTACGTTGTGAGTGTAGATAATAGTAGTTTATGCAATGGCCATATAATAGGGGTTATTAAAACACGAGCGTAGGTTTATCAAATGAGGCGAAACCGAATTTGATAATAATATTACGCGAGTGTTTTAATACCTAATTATATGCAGTTGCATACACTACTTTATCTTCACTCATACAGTTGAAATAAAACAAAAGTGGAAAGGGAACAATATTTGGTGTGGCGGGCAATTTAGATTCTCATTGCGCAGCGCGCGCATCCACAGACAATGAAACTTCTTTACTACAGCCCATACGCGCCAGAAAATTAAAAAGTAAAAGTGTGCTATAAAAATTAAAAAGTTATTTTATGATGCAGTTGTTTGAAAATCGAAGGAAAATGTTGAACTGTAATGGTTTTTTTTTTTAATTTTTCGTATACACGAATATAAAGTACGTGTTTATACAATATTTTTTGAATTCGTATTTGGAACATTACGTTGTGAGTGTAGATAATAGTAGTTTATGCAATGGCCATATAATAGGGGTTATTAAAACACGAGCGTAGGTTTATCAAATGAGGCGAAGCCGAATTTGATAATAATATTACGCGAGTGTTTTAATACCTAATTATATGCCGTTGCATACACTACTTTATCTTCACTCATACAGTTGAAATAAAACAAAAGTGGAAAGGGAAAAATATTTGGTATGGCGGGCAATTTAGATTCTCATTGCGCAGCGTGCGCCGCATCCACAGACAATGAAACTTCTTTACTACAGCCCATACGCGCCAGAAAATTAAAAAGTAAAAGTGTGCTATAAAAATTAAAAAGTTATTTTATGATGCAGTTGTTTGAAAATCGAAGGAAAATGTTGAACTGTAATGGATTTTTTTTTAATTTTTCCTATCCGCGAATATAAAGTACGTGTTTATACAATATTTTTTGAATTCGTATTTGGAACATTACGTTGTGAGTGTAGATAAAAGCATTTATGTGTCATCAGAGCGGATCTCCCATTGGTTCAGTATGTATTTTTACAAGATTGGAACTGTATATCATAGAAACAACTCGGGTTAAAAAACTACAAACAAAAAGAGTTATGCCACATGTCACATTTATCTACAACAGACCTTTTATGTTATGGTGACACAATTATTATGACTATCAAAAAGCAATTGATTATAATGTTTGAAACATAACATTAATTCATCCTATACAAGCCATATAATAATTATGAAATATTCAACTATCACCTCCATGTATGAAATCAAAATATTTAATTGAAGAAGATGAATCAATCAAATGCAATCAAAACAATGAATGAATCATAGCTCTGTTCAGTTTACATTAGTATAATTACCTCTACATACTTTAGCATTTTAACATTGCTGTTTATGAGAATTCCAATAGGACATTTATGTATGTTAGAATGTGCTAATGCATATATTCTTGCTGCAGTCCATTCAAGCTCGTTGGTTATTTGAACGACTACACTTTAACTGTGGCTTAAGGTGCAGATACCCTCAGTAGCTGATTTTAAAATAAGAATCAAGCCTAAACGGCTAGTCGCAATATATTGGAAAAATATATGACTTATATTAGACCATTTTCTTAATAATTTAATCTAAGATTTTCTTTTTTTTTCTTATAATGTATTGTAATTTTAACACGGACAAAAAAACGAAAATCTCTACATTTTGATCTGAGGATTTTTTTAAAGTCATAGGATAATAAGGAAAATACAAAAAAAAACTGATTTTTTGGTCGCGCGGGTGTGAAACGAGTGCGCGTTTTGTTCCCTCAAGGTCGTTGGCGATTGTCGTCGTCTTAACGGTAAATAATCCACGCTCACATCATGGCCACAAGTCCATGGGACCAGTCTGTTGCCATTAAAAAGGCCCAAATCTAGAGCCCATGCTGCTAACGATATTTTCCAGAGTCTAGACCCCATGCCTATCAATTGCTTTCGCTACCATCAGTCTAAGGAGTCAATAAATAAAAATAAAACTTAAATTTCCAGGTTAAATCTAAACGGAGGAGCCCGTTCCCTGTGTAGCACAGCCAGCAACGTTCCACCAGATGATCGCGAATACTACAACGACATGCCTGACAAGACGCCCCCGGACACTGCCACCTCGTACCGACACCCACCGCCGCCGCCACTGGGAACACTCGCCAACCTCGTGCCTATGTCTTCGTGAGTATATACTTAGACTAGCTGTTCCCCGCGGCTTCGCTCCCGTGGGCCACCCCACAGGACCCGTTTTCGGGATTAAACAATAGCCTATGTTACTCAGGAATAACGTAGCTTTCTATTGGTGAAATAATTTTTTTAAATCAGTCCAGTAGTTTCGGAGCCTATTTGGTACAAACAAACAAAATCTTTCCTCTTTATAATATTAGTATAGATACAATGGAATACAATGTAGCAAAGCCAGCAGCGTCCCTCCCGACGAACGCGAATATTACAACGACATGCCTGACAAGACGCCCCGGATACTGGGGACACTCGCCAACCTCGCTACATCTTCATGAGTATATTCTTAGATACATTATCAGCCTATAGCAATATCCACCTATGGCTCGACATTGCTAGAGTTCAACCGACGACTAGTCGGCACAAAAATTTATTTTACGACCTTATTCGGTTTATGCATCGACAGAGACTATGTTGGTGCATCGACGCCAAGATTAGATTGTGTTATATTTGAATAACATAATCGAACCCTAGCATAGATGACTGAGGGCAGGATAGAACAATTGATGAATATCCGAGCGTAAATTAGACGGATATTCAGCAATTTATGAACAAGCGACGTTACTGAATCCGCCTTAAAAAGGATCTAGGCTAAAATATTCTGTGCTTTCTAAGAACGTGACTCATTATTGTTTTATCTCTCAAAGAAAAAGAATCAATCACTCAACGAAATAAATATTGATTCACTTTATTGGAAGTTGGGTGAGTCAGTATAGTTTACCTGGTGCCGCCATATCGAGTGAAGGTTATCGCCCCACGTAGAGGTGTAATCAATAAGGAAACGAGTCACCGATCGCCAAAACTAACTGTAGTATGCTTGCTTATGCTTTCTCGCTAATCTGGACGTGAAGTGTATATGTATGTAGTTATCACTTATCTTCCTGAGTAAATCCTGCGTGCGTCAGCGGCAGAAGTTCACGTGACATATCTGAGGCAAATATATGTCAACTTTGACAAATTTTGTATTTGCCACCGAAACGCTAAGTAAAAATTTTGTTAATTAATTTTAATGACACCAGGCCTGGTCACAGATAATATACATACATACATAAACGCAAGCCTTTTTCCGATGGGGGTAGGCAGAAACTACAGAACGCCACCTGCTACAGATAATGTAATACTAGCATAATATACTTAATACATTGAGCAACATTTATTCATATTTATAAGCCCAATATTCCATAATATTATGCTTAGAAGAGTTGATTTAAAAATAACATACAATTTTTATGATCAATTCTAAAGAAATGTTAATTTGACACACAATTCAATAACAAATCGATGCATATCGCGCCATCTAGTGACATTTACTTGAACCAGATTTTCTTTGTTAGCGCTGGGACCCGTGGCCTGCTTTGCGAAGCATATATATAATTTACAAAAACAAATATCATCTATGAATTTATCTCAAATATTCTACGAGTCACAGTGACAGTCTGTAAGTGTATGAATTCTTTGATTCCAGATGCGAGGAAAGTGTGCGACACTACGTGAACCAGACGCCACCGCCGCGCACGCCGCCTACCGCGCTGCTGCCCAACCATCATACCGACATCTTCGACATGCGTGAGTAAACAGATCCTACTTATCCTGATAATTTTGGATGGATGGATGTTTATTACTCAGTCACACCCGCCAGAACGACTGAACGGATCTGGATGAAATTTTCACAGAAATAAATTATAGTCTGGTCTTGTTCTGATTTTTCATCCCGGTATAATAGAATAGAATAGAATATACTTTATTGTACACCAAAAAAATAAGTTACACATCTCTTTTACAATAATACTTATTTCTACGGGTACAAAGGCGGCCTTATCGCTGACAGCGATATCTACCAGACAACCTTTATACCGGTATAATGATCCCTTGGGATAAGAAAACTCTTTCAACGCGGGCAAAGCCGCTGGCAGAGCTAGTATTTCATATTTTTGGCAATAAGTTACAAGCATTGTGCAATCGCACATCACTTTCTCTTATATGCAGTCTGAGGCCGGGTTTCTCAACGCTAAACTATCGCAAAATTAATGTGTCAAATTGTCAAGCACGCGTTATGTGCTGTGATTGGTTGAATGAATTTTCAACAGCCAATCACAGCAGCAACAGCAGCTGTGGAGCAGTGGTGGCCCAGTGATATTGGCCGCGACTTACAAGTTGTAGGTCGTGGGTTCGAGCCCAGGCAGGCGCTTTACTTTGTGTAAATTATTTCATCACCACTGCTCTCAAAACGGTGAAGGAAAACATCGTGAGGAAACCTGCATGTCCTAGAACCAAAAATTCGAAGACATGTGACTTCCACCAAACCGCACTGGGCCCGCGTGGTGGATAACGGCCCATTCCCTATCACAGAGAGGAGGCCTGTGTCCCAACAGTGGGAACATTAATAGGTTGATGATGTGTGATGTGAATCACAGCAGATAACCAGTGATTATTCGTCGATTACGTTAACAGCCCCATAATCGAATGTTGGGAAACCGGGGGTGACAGTGACAGCGCTTTACGTCATGCCACGTATAAATAGCACTGAAGACACGACAAACATGCGCGCGATGTCTATTACGCACGCATGCGTCCCTAATTAATATATTCGAGTTAGATAGACGACAGCCATCATAAAAATAGCAGATTGTCTGTAAAGGTGTTTTAGTTGTAATAAAGTACCTTCAATAGTCGTTCGTCGATCTCGAAACATTTTCCTGTTTGAAGATCGCAAAATGTAAGGATGATGGGTCTGGAGAGCGTGGGAGTCGCGCTTGCCATATGGAGTTTTAAAATTGAGGGGATGTGTGAACTGAAGTTGATAAATAATTGATATAATCTTTCCCATTACAGAACCGTTCACGGCGGCGCCAATAACGTCATCGTCGGCCGCATCTTCGTCATCAGCGTCAGCATCATCTCCGGGCGACGTGCCGGCTGAGCCGCTGTCAGCACAAGCACAGGCTGCCTTGCTGGCGCGGGAGCCCTGGTTCCATGGACCTATATCTAGGGTTACTGCTGAAAAGGTAACTTGACTTAATATATCCCTAAATAACCTATCCTATTCCTATAATAATAATATCCTTAATATGTCCTGTTATTATTTAAGTGGTGTACAATAAAGTATATAATAAATAAATATATACACAAAAGTAAATAAGCAACCAAGCTTGGTTTTTTTTTTTTTCGTTATAAATATCTCAGCCCAAGTCTGTGTTTGTGCCAGGAATGTTGATGGCATGACCTCTACTCCATGAGAATTAAAGGTGAAATGTAAATATTCTTTACATCCTCGAAAGCAGTGTTTTTCAAACTGTGGGTCGCGACCCCCTCGGGGGTCCCATCCCATCGGCAGATAATGCCAGCAGATTTTCTTTGAGCTTGGTTGCCAAATTTGTCTCATTTATAGCTGCATTTGCCTTATTTAAAAGCAGATTTAAGTTCCACCTTTGCCCAGTGTTCTCCTTGCACTGAGAAGTAATGACACAATTCTTCTTTCAAAGAACATCTCATAAAAAATCCAATAAGCCTAAACACGACTAGGATACATTCTTTTATTTCGGAGTTGCATTGCCTACCTTCCGGCATCATCATCAGATCAGTTCAATGGTACCATTTTCACTAGTACCATTTATTTATGAGTATGTATATGCTTCATCATAGTCGGTTATTCAAGATATGTTATACTCGTGACACCCTTATCATTAAGGAGTTCCAGTAGGCATCTGTGTTCTTCTTCATCAGTTCCATTTCACAAAATGATACATTCTGAGTGCAAATGATTGCATTGTTGATGAAAAATATAAAATGGCAAAAACGCTATATGTATGCCTATAATATTTGAGGAGTTCCCTTGATTTCTGTTGGAGCCCATCAGATTCTGACTTAGTGTCAATGGGACCACTTCGGGAGTATACCCTTTCAACTTAAAAATATACAAAAAATAAACATACAGTCGAATTGAGAACCTCATATTTTTTTAAGTCGGTTGAAAAAAAGCGAAGTGTCTGGGGCCGCGAAATATTTTTTCATACTATGGGGATCGTTTCACGAAAAAGGTTGAAAAACACTGCTCTAAAGCTTCGAGGAAAGCAGATATTATGTTGTTGTTACAAGACAAGATCGATAAAGCGCCATCTAGTAGCAATAGGAAAGGAAGTAAACTAGTTGCGCCATCTACACAAGCAGGGCGTTATTATTACGAGGTCGATTAGTGGATTCAGGAACCCCAGCTCGTAACATTATATTGCCTTGGTAGCTTTTCTTACGACTGAATTTAATATCATATCATTTATGCTGAATGAAGACAGGCCATCGTCACTTGAGCTATAGTAGTGTAATGGTGGACTTACATAGACATTTAAATCTATCCTGGTCTACTCTCATTCAGCTGCTGCAAGCAACCT
Source organism: Anorthoa munda (assembly GCA_945859665.1). NCBI lineage: Eukaryota > Metazoa > Arthropoda > Insecta > Lepidoptera > Noctuidae > Anorthoa > Anorthoa munda. The sequence continues at coordinate 9,687,835 of OX243900.1, read as the reverse complement.
TGCGTAGGGCGTTGCTCAACTGCTAACATCCCAAAATTTAGGAGTCCTAGTTTATGTGATAATTCTTTTGCTTTTACTTGTACAATGTGTCCGGATTTTTTTTACTTTATTCTCTTATTATTATCAATATAAACACCCTTAAAGTTATATTACTACAAGTCCGGCCACATTGTATATGGAGCAATATGGTCCTATGGCGCTATTGCTTTACTTGAATTTTGATGGCTCTAATACATTTTGTTTGTTGTTTCAGTTGGTGGTTGAAGACGGAGAGTTCCTGGTGCGCGAGTCAGCAGCATGTCCGGGGCAGTTTGTACTGACGGGAGCCAGGAAAGGCAGCCACAAGCATCTCCTACTCGTGGACCCGAACGGAGTGGTATGATACTTTTATACTTTACTCCCTTTCATTTCCCTTTTTAGGAATTTTTCTCATGAACTGTGGTAGCCAGACAGTTGAAATTTTCACAGATGATGTATTTCTGTTGCCGCTATAACAACAAATACTGAAAATAGAATAAAATTAATATTTAAGTGGGGCTCCCATACAACAAACATGTTTTTTGCGATAATTGACAATTGTAAAACTGTAAACTTTATATCTCATTGTATTTTTGTGACATTTGCATTTCTGTTTTTTTATTTTCTTCTTTTCGTGTGAGGATGTGGCCATCTCTGGTATCAGAGTTAATTCAGCCGCCACTGGGAACCCCACAGGCTTCTGACTCGGCTATAATTTTTTATTTTTTTCTTGAATCTAAGTTATAAAAATATGTGAGAACCGTCCTACAATAAAACGTTTTTTATCATTGCTAGGTGCGAACTAAGGACAGAGTGTTTGAAAGCGTGCCACACCTCATAAAGTACCACTGCAGCAATGAGCTGCCCATCGTGTCGGCCGACTCCGCGCTGCTGCTGCGCCAGCCCGTGCTGCGGGCCGCGTCATGAGGGCCGCGCGCCACGCCGCAGCACACACAATACTCCCAGCTTTTGTTTACGACTGATCATGCAACGTTGTCATCGCATTGCAATAAGATCTGTAGGAATTGATAACGCTTCAATTCAGAATTCGCTTCCGTATAAACAGTCAGGGTCATTGTCGTGTTAGTTCACAGTTACTGGGCTTCAGCTGATTTAATGTCTTGTCGAAAAGTATAGCCATCGTATTATTTTATCAAATATCGAGTACAATTTTGTCCATTTTAAATCAGCTGAACCCCGGTAATGTAACAGCATTAAGTTTTTTTCGAATATGCCCACTGAGTGTACGCATTTATAACGATTCCATTTTGTATTGATGTATCCGCAATAAAAGTGATAGAATAATTGTTATTAAGTACCAAAGTCATGTTTTGGTTGGAATGCTATTGCAAAAATTGTGATTTGTTTCCAATAAACTTATATTATTTTATAATTAATTATATATTATAATACTAGTCTTCACCAAATCTTTATTTAGGAGTGAAGGCCGCTATCTTGTTTTAGTGTATTTAAGCATGAGATTAGTTAATATTTTATTAATTATAAGAATAATGTTGCTGTGCAATTGACCATGCCAAACTGTAGTCAAGACACAGGAGTTTTATTTTTATATTAAGATGTATTTTGCTAAAATTCCATATACATTTAATGTCAGAGCATGCATTCAAACATCGCACAAAAATACTTTGAGCTCTCTGCGTAATAGTTTAATGTTTTATTATACGTTTACAATAAAATAATAACGGATAGGTGCTATGATGGCTTACTTAAATAATTTTAACATAGTCGTGTAATTTTATAAAATTGAAACTGTACATACAACATCACATCATCTGTAAATCGTAGACTATTTTAAGACTGTTATTTTAGACTCGAATCTTTGATGCTTTAAAAAAAAAATCTCTATAGTGAGAGTTTATATGTAGTGACACTAAATGGCACAAATAGTAAGTGGTTTGTACCCCAATGTGGGGAGAAAAGGGGTGTTATTACTCTTTCACGATCTGCATCCACCGTTGATAGGACAATATATTATTCGACGGGCTCGATTGAGTGTATAATTGTAAAGCGAAGCACATCAACTCAAATGAGGTTGGACCTTGGCTATCGAGTTGATCAACACTACGCTGGACTGATTTTTAGATGGACTAACTAGAAAAGTAATATATCAACAGACGCTGAACGATTTTATTAGATAATGAAGAACGTAGAATCTACGTCGATCGTAGATCATGCTGGTATAGTAGCACCATGACTGGTATAATGAAGAGGAACACGTTAGAATTTTCCAGCACTAATCTAAATTATCTGCTTCTCGTATATCACTGATTAGAATTAACTGTATTCATAATGCAATATTCCATTGACATATAATGTTACATCATCATAAAATATATATAGTTTATGCAAATATATGTTATTGAACTATCATTATTATTAAAAGTGATGTATTTAAAATAATGTAATATGTGATTTAAATAAACTATTTTGGAAAATCTATCGGAATTTTCATTCTAAAACAAAAATAAGTCATAAGATAGATGTAAGTACTAGGCAAAGTGATCTAACAATATCTTTTATGAATTCACGTCTGATCTGAACGATTTAGGGAATTGTCGCGGCTAAATAGTCAGTCATCTCATTTTAGGAAGCCTAGGATTGAAGTGCTATTCTGCAAAACCTCTCACCGTGAAAATGTAGGTGAAGCAAACAAGAACTGCACTTCACCTTGATTGCATTGACATGACACAATCAAGGTGAAACAATAGTTTACTTCAGGCTCACTTCACCTACGTTTTCACGGTGAAGCCTTAGTACGAGTTTAATAATGTACTCGATTGCGATCACTAAGCCCACAGAATAGACCAGCTGTTCAGAGTCAGCTTCCACCGGGAAGCGATGCTGCTTTAAATACAAAATTACTAAAGAACTTTATTTACTACACAAACAGGTACACATTTCAGTGAGAATTAGAATACAGTTGCGGTGTTGTGATGTGAGGCGTTTCGAGGGTCAGCACGACGCAGAGATGCTTCACCCCTAGGTATGTGCTACGTTCAGCGGCTTTACGATGCACTTCGCGGCGTTGCAATGCGTCTCAAGGCGCCACGCGTACATCTGGCTCTTCATGCATTGTCGGACATCGTTCTCCGTGTGAACCTAACCCTTTGTCACTTGAGAATATAGGCCGACAAAAAACCGTGACTGGGAGACCGATCCGACGACGCCATTGTTTATTCGGTAAGTTATAAAAGCTTTACAAAGCACTAGACATAGTGGTCTGTGCGATTGGATTGCGGACTTCCTGAGGGATCGATCCATCCGGATAGTTATTGATGGCTGTTCGTCCGGTCAGTTAGATGTCAGCGTCGGAGTTCCTCAGAGGTCAGCACTCTCGGCAACATTATTCTTGCTGCACATTAATGATCCTACTGTCCAGTTTTATGGAGAAGGTGGGCCTCTATATGATAAATCCCTATTTCAGAAAGCGTGAGCACAGGAAGTGGACCTGGCAAGGCCCCGATTATGCAGCTAAAAACGAGATCGACTTCATCATGTCAACCAAGAATGTTCAATGATGTCTCTGTGATCAATTCGGTGAAAACCGGGAGCTATCACCGCATGGTAAGAGTCATTTTGAATATTAATATCAAGCTTGAAAGGTCTCGACTGATGAAGTCTACGCTCCGTCCAGCACAGATCCAGATCCAAAACCCCGAGACCTTTCAGCTCGAACTCCAGAATCGTTTCCGAGTGCCTGCCTAGGTAGCTCCGTGGACGAATACAGCGATGGGTTCGTGGAAGCTGTCCAAGAACCCATCGCTGTCAAGTCTTAAGTTTTTCAAGACCCGCCGTACAGATAGAAACAAAAAGCTCTCTGATCTTAATCTCAAGCTCATGAAGAAGAGGCGTGAGATGCTCCTGCAGTTTTCAGACGATGTGTTGAAATACCGGCAGCTAAATAGATGGATTTCAAAGTCCTTGAAAAGTGACGCTGACGCTTTAATACCGAAAGTGTTAAAGACGCGATTGGGCGGAATAAGGGCTCCAAGGTCTTTGTAAGAGATCTGACTATTGGGCAGAGCCAGCTCACGAAACTGAATATGACCTGATAACACGAAGATGATGGCAGGATCGTATCCGCCAAAGCGGAGCTTCTGAGGAAGATCGAGAGATTCTATGGGCAGTAGTCAGCCTGAACGAGATTAGGATGGCTCTAAAACAGCTTAAGAACAACAAGGCACCGGGTGATGACGGAATTACGGCCGAACTCCTGAAGGCGGGTGGAAAACCAGTACTTAAGGCCCTTCAGAAGCTGTTTGATTCCGTCATACTTGAGGGGAAAACACAGGCATGGTGCGGGGGTGTGGTGGTACTTTTCTTCAAGAAGTGTGACAATACCCTACTGAAGAACTATAGGCCCATCTCATTTCTTAGCCATGTCTACAAGCTGTTTTCAAGAGTCATCACTAATCGTCTCGCGCGCAGGTTTTACGATTTCAAACCTCCCGAACAAGCCGGAATCCATAAAGGCTTCAGCACCGTAGACCGCATAGGCATACATACGCTGCGGCAGTTTATACAGAAGACCGAAGACTACAACCTGCCTCTCTGTTTAGCGTTTGTGGACTACGAGAAAGCCTTCGATTCGATCGACACTTGGGCTGTACTGCAGTCTTTCCAACAACGGTTCCAAATCGACTACCGGTACATCGAGGTGTTGAAGTGTTTGTACAAAACCGCCACCATGTCAGTTCGACTTCAGGATCAGACCTCGGAACCCGTCCTTCTGCAGCAAGGTGTGAGACCTTTCATATCTATCTCCGAACCTGTTCACCGCTGCACTGGAGGATGTCTTCAAGGTTCTGGACTGGAGAGGGCTAGGCATCAACTTTAATGGCGAGTACATCGCTCTCCTTTGGATTGCCGACAATATATTGGTTATGGCTGAGACCATGGAGAACCTCAGCACAATGTTCTATGACCTCAGTAGAGCTTCCGAAAGAGTGTGTCTTAGGATGAACATGGACAAAACCAAGGTCATGTTGAATGCCCATGTTACACCCACTCCTATTAAGGTCGGAGACTCTACACTCGAAGTTGTGGGCGACTATGTCTATCTGGGACAAACGATCCAGTTGGGTAGGGCCAACTTCGAGAAAGAGGTCAACCGTCGAATCTGACTCGGCTAGGCAGCGTTCGGGAAGTTGCGCGATCTCTTCTCGTCCAACTTACCAGTGTCTCAAGACGAAAGTCTATGATGAGTGTGTGTTGCCAGTGCCAACCGGAAGATGTTGCATTGGACCGTTGGAAGGCCTCCCACCAGGTGGACCGATACCTGGGTAAAGATTCCGGGATCCGCTGGTTGCGAGACGCACGGGACCGGTCAATGTGGCGACGCTTGGGGGAGGCCTATGTCCAGCAGTGGACGTATTTCGGCTGATATGATGATGATGATATTAATGATCTGCTAAAACCAGGCGGGTACACAGACGACAGCACTGTTGCTGAGAGATACGTGTCCGGCGAACGGGCTGCTGGGCCTCAGACTCGGTCTCTCCGTGAGGCCATGGTTTAACGCTTGAACCTGTCTTTGAAGGCGGTCCCCAATGGGGTGATGCCAATCTGGTTAGTTTCAATGCTGCTAAGACCCAGGCGTATCCTTTTTCCGCTAAAAAGAGTCAATTCCACCCGGCTGCATCTTTTCGTGGTGTAACCGTGCCGTTAACTGACCATCTCGAACTTCTTGGTGTTACGTTGTCATCAACCCTCAATTTCGGTCCATTCATTGAGGCGAAAGCTCAGTTGGCTGCAAAAAAGTTGGGGATTCTTGCAAAGCCGACCGGTACTTCATACAGCAGCTGCTCAACTTGTATAAAGCGCAAGTTCGGTCATGCATGGAGTACTCTCTCACCTCTGGGACGGATCCAACTTGATGCACTTGAGTCGAAACACATCATCGCTTACCATTAGGCGAGATAGTGGTCACACGCGAGCCTATCGAGTATAAAAAGAAAAAGATCAAAAAGCTTCTAATTTGTCTGTCGTCTGCGATTTAAATTATCCTTAAGCTGTGTTGAATTGTTGAGCTCTATAGGCGTTTTGACGATCAATAAGATGTTAGTTGCTTAAGGTGAAAACATACTTACGTGTCATGGCGTGGCGTGGCCATGAAGGTGATGGCGTGGCGCGGGATCCTCCAATCAAAGGACTCTGTTCTACCTACGCCACAACATTCGAATGACAGTTGTTGTTTTGCATTTAAAGTGATAATATATTCTATTAATTACTTTTATTAAAGTGCAGGTGCCATCTTTATTAGGTATAGTCCTCGCCAAACTTTTAGGCCGCCCTGAAGTTGGTTAAACGCATGCGCGAAGCGCGAAACGGTGCTGTTTTTGTATGAGATTTAGTACTGCGCAGCAATTGTAGCCAACTTCAGGGCGGCCAAGAAGTTTGGCGAGAACTATAGGTGGTAGTACTATTGGGAACAAACAGTCACACTAGTGTTACTATAGAGAACGAAATTCCCCGCTAGAACCACCGTCGTTAAGGGATTTTGATCGATCATCAAAACTCGAGCACGTCTGCAGGCTAGGCATTTTTTTTTGTATTATTCTTGCTTTGCCGTGGAAATGGTGGCGAGTAGGACTACCTTTGTGAGACTTTTAAATATTTTCTATTATATGGCAGCTGGTGTTACCTGACAAAATAAATTAAAAACAATAAATCGTACTTAAATTTCTTTATTAAAATGTAATTTACAGTATAAACAGTAAGGTCATACATGGCAGTGATGTTATTATTAGGTACTTATAAATACATATATCGGCATCGCTATACATAATCCGACTAACACTTCCATATCCTCAACACCTATACTCTCCTCTGACACTTAAAAATCAATATATTTAACGTTGAAATATTACAAACACATCAATAAAACTCCAAGAGAAACAACAAACATACAAGTGTCAGAGGCGAGCTGTCCTGCGTGACTGCCAACGAGAGCTTACGTGCCTAATCCATCCTAATTTACATCAATCCAAGAAACAAAATTTTAACTATGCTTAATTTTAATACAGTCCAATTTCATGAAATAATAATAAGTCAACTTTGCTAAAATAAAATAAATTTAACTTCAGATCCCAAATTTGTCAGAAATATTTAAGAAATGTCGATATTAATATCAATAAATTGATCATACAGTTTCCATTTGCCTACACGAGTACATTATAACATTCTTTGGGACATCGCAGCACTATTCTCCAGACCCTACTAAAACGTAGGGTCTCCTTACGTGCAATTATACTTAAAACTACTATTTGCTAAGACTGTCTAAAAATCAAACTAAGGTCACAGTACGATAAAAATAAATAAATACGCCTCTATACAAAAATAACACATTTATAAGATGGTGAACACGTGAGCACTTGAGACCTCAGCGGGCCGGCCTCCTACCTCCTAGCTCCTACCTCCTGCTCCTACCCGCAACGTTCCTAGCTACTCTACGATACCTACCGCGAGGCCGCCCGCGCCATACATTATACGTACAAGCTAGGGCGCCGGCTAGTCGTCGCCGACAATTGACTTCTTATATCAAATATCTCGCACAATTACAAAAGTGATCGAGGAGCATGTAAACTGTATAAGTTTCCGTATTACAAAATTACATTATCACCAAAAATATTTCATCAAGTCATCGTCATACAACAATTTTAAATTCAGGCGTATCTTAATAAAAATAGATTACGTGCATCTGTTACAATTTTTACTTGGTCAACAATGACACCGTCGTCAATTATCTATATAATCATCGGAATTAGCTAGCTTCTAATACTGTGTCTAAACTGTGAAGAGCCGATCGAGTGCGGCATTCGACTCGAGCTCCATTCGCACGGAAACTAAACCTCGATATATAAAAACTACCTCGTCATAAACCATAATTACCATACACTCGCACACTTAATAAATACAGGTACGCCGTCGTCACTCGGGGGCCCGCGACGAAGTCGGTAAAGTGAACGAAGTGCCGAAGGTGACGAGTGTGACGACAGCCGAGCGGGTGACGAGTGTGACGACAGCCGAGCGGGCCGACTGCGAACGAAACTAACCGCCTGTTCTGTCGCGCCCGGCGCCGCTCAGTCCGGGATGGGCACCAGCGACGGCGCGTGCACCGCCGGCGTGGGCGGCGCCGGCCGGTGCAGCGTGAAGGCGTCGTACACCTGCGCCAGCTCGTCCATGTGGTGCTCCTCCAGGCACAGGAAGCCCGCCAGCGACGGGGACGCGCGGCGTGCGCACGCCAGGCAGTGCACCACGTGGCGCTTCTCGTGCTCGCGCACCAGCAGCGCGTGCCACACCTCGCGCTCGCACGCGCCGCAGTAGTGCGACGCCTCGCCGCGCGCGCGCCCGTGGAAGCGCACGGGCACGCCGCGCGCGCGCACCACGGCCAGTGTGCCGCCGGCGGCGCGCAGCGTCTGCATGAGGCACGTGCGCATGGCGCGGTGCAGGCGCGGGTCCGACACGCGGATGTTGCGCGCCAGGTTCCACGTCAGGTGCACCATGGGCACGATCGACTTGAAATTCTGCACCTTGTTCCACTCGTAACGGTCCAGCGCGAGTGAGTACTGGCGCGCGGTCAGCGGGCCCACGTTCCACGCGATGTTGTTGCACCAGCCGGTGGCTTGCACCCAGTGCACGCAGCCCGCGTTCACCCACACGAGGTCGCCAGGTCGCTGCGTGAATCGATACACGGGCACGCCGTGCTGACGCAGCTCCTCCGGGTCGGGCCACCACGAGCCGTGCAGGTACGATAGTTGGTGTCTCTCGCAAAGATCGCGCACGCCGCCCCAGTATGCATCGGGCACGCCGAACCACTCGCAGTCACCGGGCCCGATGTTAATATTGATTGAACAGAAGTTGTTGTTCTCTTGGTGGCCAGGCGTGCGACTGCCGGGCACTTTCATGTACAGCTGGACCGTGTTCATGCCCAGGATCACGTGGCCTACGTGTGATAGCATATTAGCGGCGGAGGCTACGCGTGCGAAAGCTGGCAGCTTTTGTAATTCCGTGAGCTGAGGACGCCACTTCCGCTCGTCGGAGAGATCAACGTTGGTTCCGAAGCGCAGCATGCGCGCGGCGCGGCGCCGCTTGACGGGCCCCGAGCCGGACTCGCGGCCGTCCGAGTCCGACAGCGCGCCGCCGCCGGGCGCGGTGGCGGCGCCGCCCCGCTCGCGCTCCTCGCGCAGGGACTCCTGGAAGGAGCCGGCCTGGTACTGCGCGTACTTGCGCACGGTGGTGTGCGAGCGGTGCGAGGCGCAGGCCCACACGCGGCGCCGCCCCGTGGGGTCCCAGTTCTCATCGGCGGACTGCATCAGCTGCGTGCGCACCTCCACGGCGTGGTCGGGCCACGCCTCCACCAGCGTCTTGGTGGAGAACAGGCCGAGGTCCAGCTTGAGCGCCGCGGTGAGGCCGCGCACCACGGCGATGGGGTGCTTGAGGCAGAAGTCTTGCAGCTGCGGCGAGAAGGCGTCGCGCTTGGACTCCACGTACACGAAGGGCGCGGGCGGCGCCAGCTGCTCGGGCGACAGGCGGGGCGGCGGCACGGCGGGCGGCTCGGGCGGCCCGCAGCCGTCGCCCAGCACCGACCATGCCGTCGGCGGACCCGCATTATCCCTGAAGTGACAAACGTTACGTTAGTGACTTGCCACGAGGAAGCCTAATCAGAATAAAGAGGCGAGACTTACTTGCAGGCGTCCATTATCTGCTTGGAGGTCATGCCGATGTGGTAAGAGACAGGCTTGAGCGGCTCCGTCTTGAGAGGCTCCAGCTTCACGACAGGCTGCCGCCCACCCAGCACGGCCTCGTTACTGCTTCCTGCATTATTACTGGTATCCACTGAAAACAAAACGAAATATTCAGTACACATCTCGATATGTAAAATATTGCTGTATTTAATCACTGAATTAGACCATCAAAACGCCACGCGTATGCTAAAATATTAATGCAGCGAGAGTCATAAACCGTAGAATTGTTAATTAAGATTAGTAATTTCATGGTGTATGCAGGCTAGGTTACAAGTTGTAATTAAATGTTCACCTCAGGTATACTGTCGAAAAATTGGCAAAAATGATACCACAATTATAAATCGGATCCATTACCGGATAAAAAGTAACAAAACCTACAAAAAACTGATAAGTATTATGTGCAAAAATTTATTTATGGGGTATCTTCAAAATTTGTAAATAAATTAATAAATACGTCGGCATTTTTTTTTCTGGCCAAGCTTCCGGTAAAAGCTTTTTGCTACTAACTTTTATTCTTATTCTTCATGTTTCTTGCTCAGAAAATTTTCCTTAAAAGAAAACAAATCTCTCGAGGATCGCAATGACATTGACAATGATAATTTACTCGAAAAATAAAATAACAGACAAAAAAGCTTCATGTGTAACGAGTTTACATACACGGATATGTTAACTGCTCTACATCTATATTATTTATTGCTTTACGAGTGTTATAACTAATAACCGCGAAGGACTCTACCTTTCTGACTTTTCTAATAATACATACATACTTATGTATCTCTACTATACTATACTCTGTACTCACGCCTTTTTCCCTTTTTCTAATAATAACTCGACAAAATTCAACCTGTCATGGAATGAGATTCCGTTTATTTATCCTCATTCATTATTAAAATCCATTTATCTGTGTTAATACAACAACAAGTACTGATTTATTTTCTATTTTGCTGAACAAAAACTGTAATGCATTCCCTTTTATAAGGATAGATGTTTTGAAGGTTAACAAAGGCGCTCAATCATTCGTAAGACGACCTGAAGCTTTTGTGAACCGCGAGCTTTTGCGCGGCTTTGTTCGCTGAGCGTTTAGCCACCGCATTATTGTCATATTCTCGCTTTAATAGCTTAAAGATATCGTATAATGGCAACTCACAGGAAGCTTTGGCGAAAATAAGGTAAAATTCTCGCTTGACAACAGATGCGCGGATCCGGTGGAGCATTTTTTGCACAGATTAGGCAGGTAGAAACTACATCCCAAAGATCAAGCAGGTTGTCTAAGTTTGCTGCAAGTTTCTCGGTTCGTAATTAAGCTGATATTTTTATTAAAATTACTACATCTTTGGCAATTTTTAATTTATCACGGTGTCGGTTCACTAATGTTTCACTAAAGCACCATTGACAAATTTTTAGTTTACAACCAACGTTTCGTATACTATTTATTTTACAAACAACTTATTCCGCAAATGGTTTATTTTATAAACACTCGCTTTACAAACATTTATTTGGCAAATGCTTCTCTTTACAAATATTTCGGATGATATTTAATCATTTATAAATTTTTCGTTTAATATATATTTATTATTTTGGAAAAATCACGTTTACAATAAATATAATGTTATAATATATTTTCTAAACCAGTCACAAAGTGATTATAACAGTTTTGTTTTGAATTTTTTTATTGAAGTTTAAAGTTCCTTCTGCATCGTCTCCGGGGCTGCGGGAAGTGCAACCCTTACGGCTTTACGTAACAAAGCATAGGCACTCGTGCGAGCCGTAGCGGCTGAGGCTGGTCGCCGGAGTAGACCAGCAAGCCGAAGCTGCGGAAGTGAGCGTAGATATAGCGGGCAGGGGTTGCTACCCCTTCGCGCCTCCAGTTTTTATATAGTAGCAGCCAAAAGACTACATGAAGTCGGGGTGCCTTGATTTGGTTTTGGAACAGATTCGACCCGGCAGGGTAATGTATTTATCAGTCTATGTATGTATGTTCCTAAGTGGCGTTCTAGTGACCAAACGCGTTGGCCGCTTTTGATGATTCTTACGTCAATCGATTCGTATTAACCCTGCGAGTGTCACTGGCTACATTCAAAGTGGATAGAAAAATGGCGGCTTTTTAACCATGAAGTGTCTAGAACTACAAGAAGAACTGAATGATGACACGTCATATCAGGTCACCGACACACTAAAGGGGGAAAAAAAATATTTGTAAAATAATACGTTATTAAAAAAAGTTTATTGATGTTTTCTTAAGTGAATTATTTGGCAAAATTGTTGTTATATAATGATGAAATGACAAATCATGTTCTGCCAATTTAAATTGTTGCTTAACAAGTAAAATTTTGTAAATATTTTTTTTGGTAAACTGACAGAACACCGTAGGAGTCAAGTAAAACTGAGTAAAACACTTCACGATTTTCTCGCAAAACAACAAAGAGATGTAAGGTTTCTCCCGGCCGACGTACAAAAGAATTTTCAGCGGAATTAATGTCGTCTTCGACGATAGCATGATCACTTTTTGCGGAGCTATTTCAAAATGTATATGGTTTTTTTTTACGCACAGGCACGGGGTCTCATTGCTAAGAAAGAAAATATGGTTCAAATAAATCTCACTAGATGGCGCGATATGCACCTCAATCTGTTATTGAATGTGTGTAAAATTAACATTTTCTGGAATTGAACACAAAAATTGTTTGTTCTTGTTTAATCAACTCTCCTAAGTACAAAATTATGGCATATTGGGCTCATAATTCACATTTCAAAGATTATTAGACGGATCATTTAAAATTGATGCCAATAGATGGTGCATTTTTAAATTTCTGAGGCATTCCACTCGATTGTTAAAGTTTGCATTTTAACACATTTTGGTGCAAAAAAAAACTGTAAAAACGTGCAAATAAATACTAGAAAACAAACCTTCACTGTATATAAAGAAAAAAACATTCACGAACCTAGTAAACCCTTATCCTTGCAAGTCGCTGCTAACACCATCTATCTATCACCGTGAAACAGAACCGAATGCGTTCGATGTACAAAAAATTGCCAGAATAAGCAGTCGAAAAACGCTAGTTACGTCGGCACGGTTTCTTTGTATGGGATGAGGTATCTGTATGCTAGCCTTTTTGGTCTGATTAAGACGATTGTTTTTACAAGTACTTATGATCGCGTTCAGTTCCGTTCCACGGATATAAGGGCTTATTACACTACACGGTATTCAGGGCCCTAAACCCTAATTCAGGGTAGTGTAATAAATGTTAGGGAGATAGGGTTCTCATAATATCGACCTGATTGCTTCGGTAAGATTTAGTGACCCGGTATTCAGGGCCCTGAATACCGTGTAGTGTAATAAGCCCTTTAGATGGTGTTAGCAGCTACTTGCAAGTAAGTGTTTTCTCGGTTCGTGACTATTTTTTAAATACAGTGACGATTTGTTTTAGATTATTTATTGCACGTTTTTACAGTTTTATTGTACCAAAATGTGTCACATACAAATTAAAAAAAATTTAATACGCCAGTCGATTTTTTTATTTAAAACCGCGCCATCTATTGGAAATTTTAAATGAGCCATTCAAATAATCTTTGAAATGTGAATTAAGAGCCCAATATTCAATAATTTTGTGCTTAGGAGAGTTGATTAAAAAAGAACATACAATTTAAAAAAATTCTAGAATATGTTCATTTTACCCACAATTCACCAAAAAATTGACGCATATCGCGCCATCTAGTGACATTTATTTGAACCAAATTATCTTTGTTAGTGATGGAACCCTTTTGACTTGACATAGTGAGCAAGTGTAATAATTTAATTTATGCTCGTTTCACATTTGTAGACGAAGATGTGTTAGCCTTTAGTGGGATCATTATAATTAGGGGATAGGGAAATATAATTCACTTACTGCTAACAGGCTCCTTCTTAATTTCAGGCTTCGTATCTGTGAACCTCTTCAACAGGTCTTCGGCGAGCGACTCAGCGCTGTCGCCGCCGGTGGCGTTAGCTTCACTTTTCGTCACCTGTAAAAAGAAACATCTCATTATAACCACGAACTAAACTTTCAGGGAACCCTACCGATATTGCTAAGTCCTGCCGCCCGAGTGAAAACGGAAATTAAAGTTAGTACAAACCGTACGCGCACGCGCCGCCTGCGCTTGTCGATACTGTGTCAGTAGCTGCTGCATCATAGTCTGAAAAAGAATATTACGATCGTTACTACAATGTCGTAGTACGATTGAAAATTAATTAAAGCTATTAGATTAGACAATTCACGGAAGCATAGCAAACTTAACCTACGAGACCGATTTCTTTTGGTGGTCATTTCAATTTTAGGACACAACAAAAGGGTCAATAAAGGTAGAGACAGGCCATCTCTTATCAGCATCATTGTTGCGTGTTCGGGAATCAGCTTAAAGTTTAATTCGTGAACATGAGGTTAGTACTTGTTGCGTTGGTGTGAGATTGTTGGAATTCTTCTGTAGGTGCTGGAGAGTCTGTAGCTGGTGTTGAGTGAGCGGGGGAGGCTCCTCCGGCCGCTTGCCCGGGTATGGCGGCGGCGCGGACTTTGGTGCCCGGGACGACATCTCCGCGGATATAGGAAGGTTCCAGGCTTCCTCGATCGATGGCAGCTGACGACGTCTGCGGAAAATGTATGAGATTAGATATTTTTTAAGGCCGAATATTCAACATTTCAATTAAATCAAGCCCGCCACTTACTTTCCAGTAACAGAAGGCATAGGCGCATGTGCCAGATGTGCTCTCAGGAAGGCGAGTCTCTGCCTCAGCGCGGAATGCGACGCGGTCGCAGCCGCCCCTCCGTTTGTGTAACAAGCGAATGCGTCTCTAGGCATCTGACAGCTTTCGTATAAACTGCCGAGGTTGGTCCATGCCGCTGAGTGACCCTTGTCTAGTTGTACTGCACAAATGTACGCTTGTAACGCGTCCATCGGCTGGTTTTGTTGCTGATATAATACACTGCAAGAATAATTACAACGTGTAAAATAGAACCCTTCTTTAATGATACTAAACAAGTTTTTATTTGACCTACGTCTTCTTTCTCACCCTATAGAGCACCAAGTGTCGGCATTTCCCTCCGACTTTTCCACTGAGTTTCTATACGCTATGAAGGCATCATGTACTTTTCCCTGCGCTGCGAAGCATCGTCCGAGGAGATACAGTCCTGCTCCCGACTCCGGCTCCGAGGACACCGCGCGCTGCAAGCACCAGATGGCAGCTCGCGCGCGCGCTGCCGGCTCGCCCAGCGACACGCAGCGGTGGTACAGCCATCCTGCACACCATCACATTTTGAATGATGATCAGCTCAATATTTTGAGTATATTTATCTGTTTCAATCTCTCAAATCGAAGACTCACCTAATTGTCTACAGACGTCTGCTTTCAATGTCGAGGACAACTGAGGTTCCTTTAATAGTCTTTCGTACGCGTCCCTGGCGGATTTCCTTAGTCCTCTGGCTTCGAGTAGATGTGCGGCGTGGAAGCTGAGCTCTAGGCGCGTGAAGGTGGCGTCCTGGTGCGGCGCCAGGCGCGCGCGGCGGAAGTGCACGGCGGCGATGGACCAGTGCCGGCGCGCCTTGAACATCAGCGCCAGCCGCAGGTGCGCGTCCGCCGCGCGGGTGAACCCCGGCGACACGTACAGTGCCATTTGCAACGCCTTTGTCGCCCTGCCATTAAAAACGTTTACCTAAGCCTCCTCATAAATATTATGAAGGGGAACAAGAGTTTTATAGCGGAGTGTGGACTATTGTTAAGCAGAATCCTGTCAAGTCAATTGCTAAACAAAAGGTTGCAAGCAATAAACCGAACCGTTTACATTTGAAAAGCCTTACAAAGGACTTTGTTTTGTGCCAACCGACTAGAAAACAATGTCAAAGTTACAGTCCGAACTTGACTGCCGTACAAGGTCAGACGAATTGTAAATAATAGTATATAGAATGAGTACAGTTATCATAACAACCTGCGTACACAGATTCAAAACAAGAGAACAAAAAACCAAAACGTAAGGCGGACTTTAAATTTCACTTTTTGTGAAATAAATCTTCAAAAGACCTATAGAAAACTTTTGGGATGAACGGATGGAACGACAATGGTACTGTTTTTACCTTATTTTTTCTTAAAATCTATCCGAACACATTCAAAGCGTACTGCTCTTAATTTTTTTGTTAATATCACGCATTTTGGATTCAATGAATAGAACTCATCTTTGGAAAAGGAATAATATTATTATCTACCTACCTAACCCTAGGCTTTCGTACTTACAGAAACCAGAATGAGAATAAAAAAACGAGCGTGTAATGCGTTTTGAAGAATACAAGAAGATGAAGAATGCGATGAAGACATCTCGGTGCGTAAGAAATAAAACACGGAATTGAAGCATAATATCCGTAAGGTTATTGAGGAGCGCATCACCGGAGCGTAACGTCACCGATGCGCCCGGGGTCGATGACCGAGCGAGCCCCAGCTCTGTCGTGCAATCGATCGGACGATGCAACACAACGTCTAGACAGCGATCGTCGTCCGAATCCGATGCCTATACGCCTGTATTTAGATGACCTCCGCTGACATTTGGGAGCCGAAACAAAGGAGTGAGACAGGTGCTGTGCCGAGTTCACCCCGAAGCCCACGACTAAAATTAAATGACGATTATACGCACACACACGTATCCGTTAGTGTGGGGCCTTAGAGAGCTTTCACCGGCCGTGTCGCCGCCGGCGATGCTCGACATACATAATAATATAATATTTCACATAACTTCTTATTCACATTCATTGTTCCTCGGAATGAGCTATGATTGCCGTTTGTCATGCGATGCTCAAATTCACACCTTCACTGCAGACTGAGCACAAGCCAATCGTGAGTTCGGGCACATACATAAGAAATAAAAATGCATCTGTTTCGAACAAGTTTCATGAAAAAACCTGAATAAGTTCTCACTTAATTACGTATTTTCTTTCCTACGTAATTTCCAATTAACAAATTACATCATAATGTGACCTTCACTGGATAACTCGTCGACGGATATGATAAAAAAAGTACATTAACATTTCAACAATGTAAATTTACTTTAAGTTTACAAATTCACTATGGCGGTTCGAAGCATTATTTATCGTCCCTGGTAGAACGATAAGGAATTGAATAACAGGGCAGCTAGTGCCCAATGTGCCCCTATACAAAGATAACACATTGGTCTTTGTGCGATATCGCCGACTAGGTTTATGGTTCACTACTTCACACCCACCCACGCGCTACGATAATAACATGACATGTATACGACTGTCATGATAACAATAATATTTAGCGTTTGCACAACTACGGAAAGCCGAGCTAAATACAATGTACTTCTTTATATAGCTAACTGTAGATAGCCGACACACGTTCATGTTGTACATACTAAAATTAAAATACACCTTGTTCGTGTACTTTAAAATAAAATTATTCGCTATCCAGTCATTGACGAAAACCATTAGACGTAAAAATTCACGGTTCTTACAGTTTTCTTGAAGTTTGTGTATGAGAGCACATCTGTTTACAATAATACATGAGCCGCATGATGGTATAGAAAAATAAATATCCTGAGTAAACGACTGGATCGATTATAATCCGGTTCGCTACCTGCCCGGGCCCAACCTTGGGCATTATCAGTTCACGCAGGTAAGGGGATTGTATAGAATCATACTTATACAAACGAAATTCTTGATCCTATTCAAATGAAATTTTTAATTTACTGTATGAACAAACATCAGATAAGTTGAAGTATAATGTTGTGATTTAGAGCGATCATAAAATTAAGTAACTTTCAGACAACAAAACCAAACGCAATATAAACGGAATAGTTTCGGTCGATGTTTCACTGGTACTCATCTGAATCCGGTAAGACTGGAAGCCGACCCCAACAATAATTGGGAAAAAGGCTAGGCAGATGATGATGAGTTTCGGTCGATGACGTACGTAACTCCGTACCTAGTTATTCCTGCACAATAGCAAAACTAAAAGAAATAACCAGGAAGCAAGGAATGTGTGCGGAATTCGAGGTGTTTATGTTGGCGACGCACTCGCCGCGGCCGCGCAGTGAACAGCGAGTAATGCTCAGGCGGGAGTGCTGGTGGGTGCGGGGAGAGGACACGGCATGAGGCAGCTCGGCCTGACCTAGTTCTGAACAGTCGCGCGGCTCAAGGACGGATCGACCGCTATTTATAGAGTTCATTCGTCGGTCGTCATAGCACTCACTTTACATAACTGAGGTAAGCAGTCGCTAGGTACGTCGGGCTCGACACGTGATCCGGCTGCACATAATAAACTCGCAATACTTTCCCACGGATCAGTCGACTGCCGACCTCGGAGTACATACGCACAATAATAAACCTATTTAACGAGGGATGCTCTAGATTGAATAGGACACGTGGTGCTGAGAAACAAGGTCAAAGTCATACACTTGTGCGATCCTGATTACAACCGGAAATTATCAATTACGTAATTAATATGACTAAGACAAAACGAGGTTGGTCAGTGCACCATAAAGAGTAGATCATACGTTGGTTTATGTGTTTTGATATATAGAAATCGTGATGAAGAAATATGATAAAAACTTATTAATATGACTAGATGTATGAATGTGAGTGAAGCAAAAGAAGTATGTAAGGATCG
This sequence comes from Anorthoa munda, assembly GCA_945859665.1. Classification (NCBI taxonomy): domain Eukaryota; kingdom Metazoa; phylum Arthropoda; class Insecta; order Lepidoptera; family Noctuidae; genus Anorthoa; species Anorthoa munda. The sequence continues at coordinate 9,669,410 of OX243900.1, read as the reverse complement.
TAGCAGGTGGCTTTGTGTTGTTTCTGCCTATCCCCATGGGAAAAAGTCGTGAATTTATGTATTTATGTAATAGTAGGGTACCTAGACTGATTTGTTAATCAACTTTAATCTGAAACCTAAATACCCAAAACTATAGTTGCATCACGGATCGGACACGAAATGTTTTGGTACAGTCACAGTAGATAGCATAAAAAGGAAATTCGATCGATAATGTCAATAGTTCAATCAAATGAATAGTTTGTACCATTTTATACAATATTTCCCGTGACCAAATGACGTAATCATGTGATGCATTCAACATGAACGTACAATCCACCTGACTGTACTCATTGCATCATGGCCTTGGCTCCACGGCAACAGAATGCAATACAAACTACAATTGTATGCACTATATAATAACTAGTCACAGTGAAGGTCCTATGGTAACAGAACGTACTGTATGTTATGAATACATGCATGATTTTATTACTTCCTTCATAGCAGATGCCACCTGACAAATTATACATAGCATCGATAAAACAAGCCACACCCGGCTGATTGGAGGATTAGTTCGCAAACACAATGGTATTTTGATTGCTTGTGGCTTACGTCTCTGACGGACGACGCTCGATGTTATGCCCATAAAGTTGGATTGTGTTAGCATTACTTGGTGGATCGGCGTAAATACTAAACTTTCGAAAGGGATCTGGCGACATGATGGCGCACGGCCGCGGCGTGAAGGCGTATTATTGCGATACCAAGGTTCACGTTGTTTAGGGCACAAGTTTAGCTATGTTTGGGCAACGTACGCGCCGCCATGCACATAATTGATAATGAACGAGGGCTCGTTTATCGCCGACGTCATGCTGACCCACTTTCGTCCCATTCGATACCACTTAAACACATTCAGTAGGTTACCTACTCACAAATGATCTCATGAAAGCGATATTTCAGATATGTGCCGGCTATTTTCAGTAACGGCGCAATTCACTATACAGAATTGAAATTGAGTGCTCATAAAGTTGAAGCAATTCATATCCAATTCTATTTTATACTAAGGCCAAATGAAAATGTGGGTCGTCTGTATTTACAGGCGAGAAAATTCTATTCAGCGAAATTAGTTTTGAAGTGTATAAAGTCGTATTTACCGAGAATTCCGGCCGCTGAAACTTTTATGTGTACAATTCAAATAGAAACTAAATTATCAAATACCGGATGACGAAATAAGGTTAGTTCTCGATAACAACTGTGATATTAAAAAGCCGTATTATCGATTTCAATGCTAAACCTAACGTAGTAAAGAAATAAAGTATAGATAAGCCTGTTATTTTATAGTGCACTGTACAAGGTAGTTGTAAAGACGGCAGTTAGAGGCTACGCTTACGGTACCGGAGACCTAAGCCGGCGGTTAAAATATTATTGCATTATGTTCGCAATTTATATTCTTATGAGCAAACTCTTGAGTACCCATGAGTATTGTGAGTACGCAGACACGTCGCAAGACTCACAAATAATCTTCATTACGATATTAGGAATCATATTATTATTTAAATTAGCTGCTTTAATCTCCAACGACTAACTACAACCAACATATACGCAGTAACTCGACATATACTTGTATGAGTACCGTTTTAGTTACTAATTATAATTAACAGGCACATTGTAAATGTTGCAACTATAACTAGTAGATGTGCATCACGGCACAATTTGCGTTAAAATATAATTAGCCTTTTTAGGGTTCCGTAGCCAAATGGCAAAAAACGGAACCCTTATGGATTCGTCATGTCTGTCTGTCTATCCGCCCGTATGTGTGTGTAAGAACTATGCTGTTGAAACTTGGTGAGTAGATGTATTCTATGAACCGCATTAAGATTATCACATAAAAATAGGAAAAAACAATAAATTTTGGGGGATCCCCATACTTAGAACTGAAACTCAACATTTTTTTTTCATTAAACCCATTCTTGGGGGTATCTATGGATAAATCTACAAAATATAATTTTTTTCTAAACTGAACAGTTTGCGCGAGAAACACTTCCAAAGTGGTAAAATGTATGTCAGTATAGTATGAAGTTACAGAGGGGGCCCCTGTAACTTCTAAATTAAGAGAATGATAAAACTAAAAAAAATATATGATATACATTAATTACCATGTAAACTGCCACCGAAAATTGGTTTGAACGAGATCTAGTAAGTAGTTATTTTTTAATACGTAAAAATCGTAGACCGCTATTTACCAAGTACGGAACCCTTCGTGCGCGAGTCCGACTCGCACTTGGCCGGTTTTTAATTATAAAATGACACGAGTAAACAGATACAAAGACACATGGACTCATGGACGCGGAAGTGAGCCGGTCACAGCTGCACTTCGCGACTTACTCACACACATGACTTGAATACTTGATATTCAGCACGTCCATAAAATCAGATGTTCGTGGCTCAGCAAAATTATGCGACTGCATTACTGAACAAGTTCTTCTGGACTACACAACATGTTTTATTTCTACACGTTGTATAACATAATATAATAGCAAAAAATATATGTCAACTGTTTCCACTTAACCCGTAGGTTATCGTACCAATCAATAATTAAACGCGCATAATAAAATTCTATAAGCTGTTTCCATAATAAAATGAATAAGAACTAAAACTGTAATATTTTAAAACTCAAATCTGATGCGCACTCACGAACATGCAAAGCTTCCCCCTAACATAAAAAGAACAGACCATTCTGCACTATTATTAAATTACAATCGACGGAGTGCCCTTGATAACTACCCCATACGATTCACACACAGCTCACAAGTGTTCTAACAAGTACAATACTTATTTACATGCAGCAGAATTAAAAAATGTGCCCCATCCCTAACATTACAGTTTAGAAGGGTTGAACCCTTTGAGAACCAAAATTTTTAAGCCATCATCGACGTCATAGATTGTTGTTCGGACAAAAGCGAGGGTAGTAGCACATACGTGCATGGCAGAGTCGGTGCGACACGCACGACGAACATTAGACCCTCCCTAGCGTGGCAGCGCTGTGAGGCGCAGGGGAACATTGGTGATCGTTCAATACTGACGTAACACAATCTTGCAAGCTGCGAGCCCTTTAGAATGCTACCTTTTTGCGGTCACCGGTCGCTTTCTAATTCTAATGCCCATTGTGCGTACGAAGTGACGGCTAAATTGTAAGTACAGATCGACATCCGTGAGAATAGCTCCGCTGCTCGATAATTATGCATGCTCGTATGCGTGTGAGCGTAACATGTTATTTCCAGAAGGTAATATATACGTATGTAGAACGTAGAGAAGAAAATATCCCCGTTTGTGCAGCACAAGTTCTTTGCATACACGATTAGCTCGCTGCTGTATTCATTTACTGGTGAAATGTCAACTGTTTGGTCAAAATAATGTTGAAGTCCGTTTGTAAGTCGTCCAAAAAATATCAGCGATGCGTCGTACGGAATGTACACACAGGTGTAAGAAACAACATTTTCTGCCAATTGGATACGAAACGCTACTTTAGAAAGTTTATGAATTGTCAAGTTGATTCATCATATTTAAAAGTTTAGAAAATATATTTAGCAGATTCGAATTATTTTCTCTTGTAGCATCGCTGATGGTTTCTGGGTTTTAAAAAGAAGTACACACCAATAAAATGAGGGCAGATTTAAAAATAATGCTGTCATTTCATTTGTGTATCTCAGAATACACCACTGCTTAATTGGTCTAATTAATTTCGGGTCAACATCAACAATAACACATGGCCGAACTCAAAGAGTGCCGAAGTCATGAAATAACAAAACATTAGTCGCGATGACGTTGATAAACCCACTTCGCAGCTCATTATCTGTGGACAATATGCCTAGTGTGAAGTACGTAAGTAATTTACGTAACGCACGTTTAGTTCACGCGAATCATCATTTACCGTCTACGTGATCGACATATTTAGTGACAGCTGGGTGTCCAAATTACTCGGAAAAGGCTTAATATTGTGGAGTACCAGGAATTTTTTAAGCAGGACGTACTAAATACGTTTTTGGAATGTTTTTTCGATTACAGCTCTTTAAAAATTTAACGAAATTTAACAGAGTTCAGCCCACTATAAAAATACAGTTAAATTGAGTTAAGCCCACGATAAAAATACAGTTAAATTGAGTTAAGCCCACGATAAAAATAAGTTTAAAAACATTACGAGTAAAAAATAGAGCAGTGATTTTCTTAAAAGGAATGCAATAGGCATTTATATGTCGTATTACATCACACGACCATATTAGTCAGCAGTGGTGTAAACAAAAAGCTTACAGTGTGCTTACTCAGCCGCGGCCTTGCTTGGCGTGCCGTGTGACGTCACGCGCCCGCCCGCTGCTGCCGTGACGTGCTGTGATCTGACGTATGGCTTTTTTCGCGGAAATTCCATCGCGGACATCGCTCGCGGAGATTGCGAATTTACACGGACCTAGCAACGCCGCTCGTTTCCACGCCAAAAGAATGTAACAGAATTATTTTATCTATCCGACTCGTTTAATTACCCTAAAATTAAAATTAAAGGAAGGAAATTATGGTAACGAGGAAAATAAATCCTGATCAACAATTTTCTACGTATCAACATGTAGCTTTACTTTATCCTTGTAATTAATAAAGTAATTCCAACACCAAACGTTGCGCACTGCTAGCAGGTAAATACGTAGATTTTGTTGTAAATTAATTATGTTTTACGTCAGAATCTCTAATTTGCGAAATTGAATGAGATTATCAGAACATTGTATTGAATTATGAATGAATGCGCACATAGAAATATAAAATACAGAATGCGCAGTTTTAAAAGTTTGGCAAAATTACTTGTTGAAGATTATCCAATTCAGCAGTAATTGTTTACAATGATACAAAAAAATAACTTTTTGTTTGTTGATTTACTCACAATTCAATAAGCCAGGGGGCGGGCGGTTTATCTTTTGCACGGGTAAACAGAAAAAATGTGGTGAACATAGAAACTAGGACAGGCTGCTTGACACAGTTCGTACCCAGCGTGGGTGGTTGCCCTACAGATGTGGGCGGGTCTACGTCTACTTACGTAACTCAAACAAAGCCGAAGGGCACCCGCTTGCTACAGAGCCTTTCGCAACGCTCGCCCTACGACTATTGTAAGAGAATTTATAAACATTTAGACATCTAGCCGGATCATAAACGTGCTCGCTTCGATCGTTCAATGTAAGAATGAATTTCAAGTTAGGTCGATGTGATTTAGGAACCGAATGTTCGTGGTGACGGGGTCATTGACAGGGCGGAGGCGGGTGGCGAGGACGGCGCGGATGCAGCGAGTGCAGCGAGCGAGTTCCGGTGCACTACGCACCAGGTATAAATAGCGATCCGTTAGTGTCGACGACCGCGCGCCGACATCACTACATTCACCCTGCTCTTAACTCTGAGCCGTGACCTAGATTACAAAAAAAACATAGTCTCTATCGTTACGTCAGGGGAAAGGGCGTATCGAGGTCTTACTTAAATCGAAAAGTCGTTCCCACCGGAGGTTAGGGGTATGAAGGCAGGGGCCAGGGTGCTGAGCAACTACGTTCCAAAACGGGACGGGTGCCCGGACGGCAGGGCCCGGATAGGGATGGGTGAAGGGGGGCTAGCTAATAATGCATACGGTTTTCGGCAACTCAATAGTCGGCTTGTCGTTGTCGGTGCGCGCGCGGCCCCTCGCGAGTGGTACCCTCCCTTTGCGTGAAAGGGCCGTGCGTACGTGACGCGTCGCACGCTGCGGGACGAAGGGAGAGAGCCTGCGCCCCGCCCGCACATCTCTAACTCAGCTTAGATGCGCTCGTAGTCTAGGGTCGCAGACCGCGTTCTCTACTGCGCACCTAATACTTGTTAGTCCTGTTGCGAGCCAATTTACATAGATAAAACTATATGCAAGTACCGCTATTTTCTTTGGCAGTAACTTCACATAATACCACTAGCTAGCATGGGAAACGCTGTCAAATTCCGGTTTGCCCGCTCTATGACGTTGCTAGGCGGCGTCCAACAAACCACGCTGACTCCCACATGATATTATGTACGAATATTAACTGAATCGTTTGACGTAACAATTTTTACGTGGTGTAGAAATGCATGTGTATATTTTTGTATATAAAACGAACAGTTTCAAAGTAGCATTTTGGTTCTTTTATGAGCCGAAACAGTCTTATAAAAATCTTGAATTTAAGAAACCTTCAGGTCACCTGTTCTTATGTTTTATGTATACCAATACATTATTTTAATCTTACCAACTCGACTCTGAGGGACGAATACATTATCAAGAATCGTGAACATTGATAAGACATAAACAACATAAAGACATAATGTAAAAATTATTTGTCCTTACATTTACATTGTTTGAGCCCCTGCCGCCTGTGATACAGGATTACCTAGTACAGGCACCTAACATTGTTGTACCTACTTTATATATAAGACCTATTAGTATAGTTTACCAATTTGAAGTTTGAATAAAGATTTTATTATTATTATTTATTATTATTATTATAAAGCTGTATTTTAGACGTCAAACTTTAATACGCTTTCATTGGTAACACAGAAGATCAACAATATTCATCATGCATTCAAACGGTACACGCTGTGCGCTTGCCAACGGCTGTGTACAACTGGCCCTAATAAGACTTCCTCTTCGCTAAAACTATCTATACAAGTGTTGCATGTTCTGGCAAGTTTACCTACCGCTATTTCTTAGTATGTAGATGGCAACATTTTACGTGTAATCCTCTCAGGGACAGGATACGGTCTGAACTACCGGTGAAGTTTGCCGGTAATGGTGAAATTAACTACCGAATGCAATTACTGTGCAAAGCAGCGAGAAGGCAAACATGTCGAGAAATTTTATCGCTTTCTACGCAGTCTGTTTATTTACTACGAAATGCGTAGTAAAACCCAACAATATTATCAGCACACCAAGTTACGTTCATACTTGCAACGTGTATGTTGCTAATTCAGCGATATAACATTGGTTTTGTTCTTTAACATTGTACTGGCCAAGTCGTTTTATCTAAAATATAACTCATTTAACTCTTAGCAATGTTCAGCACGTGTAAGCTGATATACATTATTTATTTAAACTTCATGTACAGTGGTGATACATAGGCGGACTTAATGCAGCAAGGCATACTCTACCAGACAACCTTTGGGTTAACAAGTAATAATTAAAAATTTCTAAAACCCCGGCATTTTTTTTTTAATTCTTTTTAAACTACATAATTTATCTAGTAGTAGACACGCTTCGATCAACAATCTATCGAAAACATAATTATGACACGATATCTTGCGAAAATACTCCGTTTCAAACAGAAAACAGCCCATAACTTATGAACGGCTAAACCGATATTCACCAAACATAGCTAAGAACTCTCTCGACAAAGTCACCTTTCTAACAAAAAAATCTAAATCAAAATCGGTTCATCCGTTTAGGCGCTATGATGCCACAGACACACAGATACACAGCAACACACGTCAAACTTAAAATATAATGATGATGATGATATTATAAAACCAAATACTGATATATTAAATAGATAGGTAATCATAATAAAAAACAATGACGATTGATGCCACATGAAAAAGATACTCGGAACTTCTTTGTGTGTAAAGACGGATACACATAGTGGTGAGTAGCTAAACAATATAATAACTAGTTCAAGGAGCAGCTGATGTCGTGACAGGTGTGGTGGCAGCCGGCAGGCACCTGCCCCGCACGCGCCACCGCAAGCTGCTCTAACAATTACATAGCATTCATTACTACATCACAATCGATACTAAACGAGCTGACATTACCTAGATACAAGTCTGACATTACCTAGCAGCTGACTTCCATTCCTTACATAATACAATGAATTATTTAACAACCCAGTAGGGATGGATGTAAGTTGTCTTTCCACCGACTAATACATTTCAAGAGTCTAGATAGATTGTCGATACGCATAAACTCGGCCACGCGACGATTAGTAGGGTAGTCTAAAATATCCATAAATAAGAATAAATGAATCATAATGCGCCCTCGGAAAAACAAAAACAGACTTAATTTTATTACGATAAGAACTCCATGGCCTCCGAATCGCAATTTTATTTACGAATACTTTGGAGTTTACAGTATTACTCTAAAAGTTCCCCGTTCAACACACTAAGCTTCTTTTTGCAATTACCATTATGGCTTCGAAATTTACTTAAAATTTTGACTTGCGTAGGTTTGTACTAAATCTGCAACAACGTAGCATGTTTAATTCTGTACAAAACAACTGCAAAAACTGCTTTGAGGTGTAAAGATATATAAACACCCGTCCTGGTTAAAAGTAATATATTCTGGTTGCTGCCTACCGCCAGATGGACTAAAAAAATGGAGGCGAAAAAGTGTTTAAATATGCAATAAGCTTTAATTAATAACACTCATAACAGAATCAACTTATTCAAGCGTCTTCAGATCTAAGAAGCATCTTTTTGTTTAAATCAGTGAACTAACTTCCGTGGGATCTACAAAAAAGGACTAGGCGAGCATATCGATGAACAAGTTTACGAAACGGGCCTAGCAAGTCTAGTCGCTGGAGAACTCCGGCGAGTGGAATACCGTTACTGGAAGCGGTTCGCGGCGTTGCGTAGATAATGCGCGGAGTGCGAACCGGTCCGCGACTGATAGCCAATATGATTCGTGATAACTATTACGATACCGCTGATGAATGAGATAGAAACATAGTAACTAGATATCAAAGATATGGACGTAAGTTTGGTATATTTTGCGTCATCTTGACGCAAATATATATAATATTGTAATATAGAAAAATCCGTAATATCATTACGAATTTGTGATATTTGAATAATATTCTTATATGAAATATCATGTTACACACCAAAAGCGGATGTCCATCGCAATAATCATTGTGTGTTGTGCCAATTGTCAATGTTAGGGTTTTTAGATAATTCTAAAAAAGGATAAAATACACTTTGCCTCTTGGAGTTTCACCTAATGGTTAAATGACAGTACATTTACCAGGAAATTAAAATTATTATGTTCCTCAAGCGGAACAACCCAGCGTGGAGTGGTTTTTCCTATGTATGGAAATACTCCAGGTCGGTGTCTTGTATTGCCTCATTAAATATCCGAGTAGTGTCGCCACTACCGGTCCAATGACCAATGACGCAAGACAAAAGTGCGCGAATTCTGCCAGATATGGCTATCGGACAACGGTTTCTAGGCAGTATACATGACTCACAGATTTCCCTCTACATTTTAATTGTATAACACGGTAATGAAGTCTTACTCATCAGGCGAATACGTACTTCCTATGGTGACGTGAAGGTAATCTGGCAAGTACCTTCTTTTGTTTTTTTTTTTTAAGTGACATCTCGCAATTTTCAATCCAAGTGATTGGTTACTGCTTAACCGGGCTATCCTGTGGAGACTAAATTTAGCCTCCAGCCAGGCAAGGTACCTTCTTGCCAGCTTACCCATACTTTATACTTAACCATTTTAGTCATCAATGTAAATCTTGATTAGATTTGCTCAGGGATGATCAATTCAAGAATATTATTTGGATCATCCTATGTGTTTTGATTAAACTCATAGGCATCCAAAACCAAAACAAAACCCGGCGGCCCGTTATGCTTGTGTTGTTAGTTATTTAAACAAAATTGAGAGTAGATATGAAGTACGCAATGGCAAGTGATTGATGAGCTCTTGGCAATGTGTACAATGGGTTAGCAATGGCCTGGTGTAGGGTGAGGTGAGGCATCGCGTGCGGCACTGTTGCGGCCACACTCCACCGACCTACATTTTATGCGGCGCGGCGGTACACTCATTATTTACTAGCCTTAGCAAATGCACGCACTGACCACCCTCATAATTTAATTTACCCTTCTTGTTCCTGCTCATATTGCGCTACGAATCTCCAGATGAATGGGGAGAATTGCACCAAACAGCTACCTGCGAAAACACTACAAAAAACATGCAAAAACCATTGAAACGAACAAAAACGCGACCTCTCGACGGGACCTGGTCCGGAGCCGTCGACGTTGGTGTCTGCATTTCGGAAACAAAACACAATAGAAAGAGTCGCGTGCGAACGCGACGCAGGGATACGGGCGGCAGGTAGAGAGAGAGAGAGCCGGCACTAGGGCCGACGTAAACAAACCGCGAGCTGGGAGCTTCGACCGCACTCACCATTTCGGGGATCTTCGGATCCGTTGCTGTTCGGAGCGGCCGCAGCGGCCCACGTAGTGAAGAGCGGAGACGTCGTCAGCGAAAACAGCACAATCACACGTTCACACAGAGTGGTTCAGCACGCACACGGTACATACGAACACGATTCGTCCCGTCCTACACTACGGTGTCTACGGCCCGCGCCGATGCAGTTTACGTCACCGCATCCCGCTCCCGACTGGCAGAGCGCGCCGCGAGCGAGCGACGACCTCGCGCTGCAGCGTGCACCTTCCCGCCCCGCGCCGCACGCCGCCGCGCCGCGCCCCTCGCGCACGCCGCGCGCCCCACGCCCCGCGCGGCCCTAGCGCTCCCCGCGCGCCACGCCGCCACACCGCGCCGCTGAGCCCGCTCGTCCTACGTCCGGTGAATCACGACACGACTCACGATGTCGACATGACGGGCCACAGCTTGCAGTGCTTTTGCTCCGACCGAAATTATTAGTTAGATATTCCCGAAGAGCGACGTCCGTCCGGTATGTGATGAAACGAAACACGGAAAGCTCGTTAACATTCCTATTTACATAACATACGTTGTGTATTCTAGTCTTTACGGTATTCGTTTCATTGACGTACATTTGGAAAAGTTTATTTATAAATTGGAACAGTTTGTATTATATTTACAGCGAATATCAAACATGGTTCTGTTACCATTGTCGAGTTTTTAGAAAGGAGTTCCCTCCGTACTTTTGCTTCATCGATCAAACGCCCCATAATATTTTTATATCAACTTGTTCAATTGTTTCTAATACTCATAGCACCAACACCGATAATATTCTTTAAAAATAAGAATTTTGAAGGCCTAGGATAAGATAAGTATATTATTAGTATTTATAGCAATGATTGGATTTGCCGAAACCACGTGATCTGTATTTGGAGTAGATTTATTGGATCGACTCAAAATTTAGAACTAACGAACGGCGATTGAGTACTATTGGTACTAATCCTTTCATATGAATATTAGTACGATTGAGAACTATTGGTATTGGTACTCAATATTTCTAATTGAATGTGCACCTGTAAACAGAATTCTGCAACAATAACCGCAATATTTAAACTCTTGCTCTCCACTAAAAAACTTAACTATATTTTGTTCAATAGTTTGCTTAGCTAGTAAGAAACTTACCATTCAAAAGCGTTATAGTGATAATAGCAGAGCCCCAATCCATATGAGAACAGTGGGTCCTTCCAATTATCAGGCTCCAGGGCGTAGAACTTTTGATACGCTGATATTGCTGTAAAAATACATTAAATGAGTTTAAAAAATCCAAGCTGAAAAGTAGTTTAGATATATATAAATTCTGACATTTTAAATCGCATTAGATAAGTATTTACAGCGTATTATATTTTAATGCTAAACCTTGTTAGCTTCCTACATAAATTGAGTTAATAAATCCTATAATTTTGGCCACTTTGCATAGTAATGAAGAACAAAATTTAATTAGAATACAAAGTTGTGACAAAAAGTTAAAATCACACGGCAACAATATTGTGTAAATCAAGCACATATCACAATAATAAGCAAAACGTGCCATTTTAAAATTAACACAAATTATATGAACGCTAATAGCAAACGAAGGAAACAACTTTAAACTGTATTTAAAATACATGATTTAAATAAGACTTGTTAAAAATCAATGACACGTGGATACCGGTTTCACTCCTTATTGTTTGGTTCACAGCAGATCAGGGTTACAGAATTTATTCGATATTTCAAAGTATTTCAATGCCGTCTTGGACGTAACCCATCTGCCTATACTTAAGTTCAACCCTTATACAGTGAGCAGCTGACAGAATTTTCTATCGCCTAATGGGGAACCAATGATTTTTTAAAGTTTTTAATGTAATAAAACTTGAATAAAAACGTCGCTGCATATTTTTCCGGCCTCTCTTTTTCTTGAACATAAATTACGGCCCGAATATTTCTTTATTAATCTATACTAATATTATAAAGAGGAAAGATTTTTTTGTTTGTTTGTTTGTTTGTACCGAATAGGCTCCGAAACTACTGGACCGATTTAAAAAAATCTTTCACCAATAGAAAGCTACGTTATTCCTGAGTAACATAGGCTATTTTTTAATCCCGAAAACGGGTCCTGTGGGGTGGCCCACGGGAGCGAAGCCGCGGGCAACTGCTCGTTTAAGATAATACGAAGCTTCGGCTAAATTAAACTGTATAATCCATCCATACTAAGGTTTTATACGTGAAAATAATTCTGCTTGTCTGTTACCATTTCACCACTTAAGGTTGCACTAGTCGACGGCACGAACAATTTTGTGCGCGGGGTTAAAATGCATGCTATATCAACCGACAACACGTACGTAAGAGATAGATGCTGTGATGAGCAATAAGAAGCTAGTTCGCGTACGAATACACACTTTTGCAAATTTGTAGCGAAATGTATCTGTTTAAAATAAAATTATTTGCATTGCTATCCCTGTATGGTGACTGTTTTGCAATTTTCCTTCTTCCTATGGTATTTATTTGCGCCCAAAGATGCGTTAAAATTATTGTTGAAATGTGGAACTTTCGACGGTAATAACTTTCAAATATATTTTTTTTGTTTCCATACAGGGCTAGATAATGTTGACACAAATTAACATCAATTTTATTTTGAACGTTTACCGTCAAACAGTGGAGTAATCGCTAGACCACGTTTGTATGGAAGAATGATCGACTAGGGCAACCTTAACGACTGAACGGATTTGGATGAAACTTGGCACAAGAGATAACCACCTGGGTTAGGACAAAGGATTTTTATTCCGGAATTATGTTCCCTTGGGTTAGGTACTAAAACACTATATGCGGGCTGAAGCTAGTATATAATATAACTGTGACTTGTATAAACATGACTTATATAACCTCTAATATAAAAAAAAATACGTTTTTCTTCTATTATTGAACTTGAATGACTTGTTTCCAAAACTTCTATGTTTTGTAAAACCCTTGAAATCGTTACACGTTTCTGAGTTAACACCTGAACTCGACATATATAAAGGATTTTCTCGATTTAAATTTAGGCAATATTTTTATTAATAAATTATATTAATACAATAGATAAATACAATCCTTAGAAAAAAGTTTTAATTAGCGTATTGTGTTCTATGACAAATATATAAAAATAAAATTAAGAATTTTTATCTCAGTAGTTTAGAATATTGATATACTGTATTACATTTACTGAAATAGATAGCAGCGCCATCTATTACTTAACACGGGAATCATCGCCATAGCGGCCAGTTTGGAATAACCACGAATTTGCCTTGATTAGCTCATACAGTAGGTAGAGGAAGAGAATACCAGGATATTTAAATATTAAATTATTCAGCATTAATAGTCAATGACCGTTTGATAGCCACTTATAAAAATATGTATTAGGTCATCGGACGTAGGTATGAGTGACGCATACCATAAAATGAATCAATTAATATGTATTATTACGTACGAAAGAGTGATAATATAAATAGTACGCAAATATAATACGTTATTTTCAATGTGTAATAATAATAATTGATATCGTGAGAAAACGTGAAAACCATAGTTGCAGAAAAACATGTGATTCGCTGTCTGGGTTTTTCACAATATACAGGTTTATACGTAGGAAAACAATTCCTTTGAGATAGGTACGTGATATTTGTGTCAATTATATAACTGAATATCAGCAACACTATGGAAGGAAATATTGCAATATAACAGACACGCAAAAATATGACATTATCATCGTTTGAAATAAATAATAACTTAAAACATACACATTACCATTGCAGAAGCAAAAGTATTGTGCAAATCGAACATTATACCACAAGATGATATGATTAGGTAGGTAAGGAAAAAAAGAAAAAAAAAAAAATGCCCGACACATTTTTATTTCATGCTACATAATTTATCTAATAACAGACACTCTTCGATCAACAATCTATTGAACACGTAATTACGATACGATATCTTGCGAAAACACCCCGATCCAAACAGTAAAACGCTCATTACCTTTGAAATCAAACATAGCTAAGAACACCCTCGATAAAGTCAATTTTCAAACAAAAAAAAACGATATCATTATCGGTTCATCCCTTTAGGAGCTATGACAGATATACAAATACACAAACATACGGGTACACAAGTCAAACTTATAACACCCCTCTTTTTCCGTCGGGGTTTAATGAACTGGCTCAAATATAAATAATAATAATATTGAATCACCTGTACGAATATTTCGAAACTTACTACCGATACTTTAACATTTATGTATAATTAAGTAACTCAACAAACATACATTTGGGTCAAAAAGTTGCACAAAAGCAAATACGGTAAAACACGAAAAAAAAACTTTCCCAAACATAAAACTTTTCCACCAGTCATTAAGTACTTGTTTCGTTTCTTTAACTTGGAACAATCCTTATTCAGCATTACGCAAGGGCAAGCCCTACAAAATACTACGCTACGACCACTTCTCGTTCTGGGAAAAACTGCTAGTTACCTTCGATATGAAACTGCTCATTTCTGAGAAAAATTCAGAAGTAACGCTTATCTATAAAGAATTCAATGGTCAAGGTTACAACCTCACGACTGCTATTTTTATTTACGGATTTTATGCCAAGATGGGAATATCGGCTCGGGATAAAATTACGTCAATACGATACTACTACGCTACTCCTACTTTTCTGTTTACTAGAATCCGCCTACACGAGCTTTTACTTAATGATTTTTTATTGTTAAGGTATTAGGAATGAGGAACTGGTATTTTGAGATTTTAATGAGAATATATTGATTTTTAGGGTTCCGTACCCAAAAGGTAAAAACGGGACCCTATTACTGAGACTTCGCTGTCCGTCTGTCTGTCTGTCTGTCTGTCACCAGGCTGTATCTCATTAACCGTGATAGCTACACAGTTGAAATTTTCACAAAAACAAACTAAAAGGAAGAAGGATTCTTTATTTGTCTTTTTAGAAATTAGAAAGAGGGTATTTTTACGAATAGCCGTGCAGCTCTGTCCTACCGATATGGAATGATTTGCCTCGATTTTTATGAATATTTAACCGATTTTATCTAAGAGTGTTAGCAATTTCTTTAATTTGCTTATGTCGTACGGGAAATAATTCAGTGGGACATTTTAGCGTAGTTCTAAGTATATTTTATGAGGAATACCTAAATTTTATGATATTAAATTTTATTATGTTCCTGTTGGCTGTTATTGCCACGGAACAGAAAAAACAGTGGAAGTGCAATGCAGCAAAATTATTATGGGAACCGGTGTCGCCAAACTCACACAAATAAACTCATAATCATATAATGCACTACAAATAAACCGATCGTGTCATTTGTCGTTTTAATTTTAGTCAAAACAAGCATAAGTCACAGATCCTACATCTGGAAAGAAATCTTCACACTCTTTAAATAGGATTTATTTTACGTTAGTGCAAAAAGTATTTACGACGTTTTGTAATCTAATGTCAAACTGGAATCGATTGCCAATTCCGCTACCCGACCATAGATGGCGATATTCTCAGTGGTTGCAATTATAAACTTTATTGCGTTTTATGTAAGGTTGACATTCGTGTCATAGGTCGATATCTAGTGCTGCTCGACCATGGAAGAGTAACATTACATTTCGAATTACATTATCGATATCGATAGATACCCGATTTCTTAATTCGAAAAAATAAAACTTGTTTGGAGTTCAGTAAAACTGTAGGATGAATGGCGTAGTATTATTTAGACATAAAATATTATATGTATAAAAATGTATTACTGTTCGTTAATCTCGATAAACTCAAAAACGGCTTAATAAATCAACTTCAAAAAAATGTTCAGAGCATATCGTGCTTAATTTGGATGATATGCAATTAAATCTACCCGTTGCATCTATCCATTTCTCTTTGACGCTAGCGTCTTTGGGAAATCTAAAAATCAGAAGGATTTTTATTTGGGGATTTCAAGAAATTGCTGCACAAACAATCATTGTAATAATTATTATGCATGCAATACAGCATACTTCCAATTTTTTTGGAAATGTTTGATCCACTTTAATATAATTGAAAATATAGGTCCCTATTTTCTTTTATCGATATCTATCATTAAAATCAATACCCGACCCGACTACATCCCTAATTGAGTAGCGAAGAACTTTCGAGAACGAAATAGTGAATACATTCAATCCAAAAAAAAACTTTATTTTAATCGCGTAAAAAACTAAGATTTTATTAGAAAACAAATTAAATTGTTGTTACCGATGATAGGAAACACCTCCATTTTTAGGGTTCCGTACCCAAAGGGTAAAAACGGGACCCTATTACTGAGACTTCGCTGTCCGTCTGTCTGTCTGTCTGTCACCAGGCTGTATCTCACGAACCGTGATAGTTAGACAGTTGAAATTTTCACAGATGATGTATTCCTGTTGCCGCTATAACAACAAATACTAAAAACAGTATAAAATTAATATTTAAGGGGGGCTCCCATACAACAAACGTGATAGTTTTGCCGCTTTTTGCTCGATATTAATAACGGCAACAGGTAGACGCTTGAAATATTCACAGAATATTTAGTTGTATATTCTCTTCAAAAATAATAATTATTAAATTAAAATAAAATAAATTAAGGGGGCCTCCCATACAACAAACGTGATTTTTTTTGCAGTGTTTTGCGATAATGGTACGGAACCCTTCGTGTGCGAGTCCGACTCGCACTTAGCCGGTTTTTTTAAGATTCTTTTTCCTACTATCATTTTTGCACTCCAAAATGGAACAAAACGGCATAGTTAAGGAAAAATAAATTTGTCGCGAGACTAGCGACTCGACGCGATGTTAGAACATGACTGGAAGTGGAATCAGACTTGCGTGCAAGCGCTTATTAGTGACACGCGTGCCACGCCTACTTTGCACTTCCACCGCTTTTTTCTGTTCCGTGGTTATTGCCCGGTTTCGCTTGTTCGTATTTACGCTTGATTAGTTTTGGCTTGGAACTGATTTATTTCGCAACATTGTGCTGATTTTTATGATATGTTAAAAAAAAATACTATGATATCTATTTAGTATATTTCTATTTTTCTAGAAATATCCTTTTATAAGAATCACCTGCTATTACTTACATTTTTTTTTGTGAGAATTTTTTATTAATAAATTTAATAATTAAATCTATATATATAAGAAATAAGCCCTATTTCCCTTGGTCACGGCATTACGCGTGAACGGCTGGGCGATCCTTTTTTTGTTGTGTTTGTTATTGTTAGGAGATAGATGGTTATTATGAAAAAAAAATAAGAAAAAAAAATGGTACCTTACTTACATAGGTAAGGTAGGTATGTAGGTAGGGTAAAGTATGGTAGGGTAGGTAGGGTAGGGTAAGGTAGGGTAGGGTGGGTTGGGTAGTTAGGGTAGGGTAGTTAGGGTAGGGTAGGTAGGGTAGAGTACGCAGGGTAAGGTAGGTAGGGTAGATTAATGTTTGGTGTTTTTATGGCAAAACAAAGTTTGCCGGGTCAGCTAGTTTACAATAATTTACAACATTAAAAGATGAATATTATCTTTTTCAACATTTTGATTTTGTATTCAAATCACTTTTATTTTTTTAGCTAACAAACTAAGATAAATTCACTTTAGTTAGAATAACCTCTTAAAGTAAAACTGTAACAAACTAAAGGCCTAAATAAATTGTAAGGGCCATAAAATTATACTTGGCTTAAAATTATACTTTTTCTTCAGGCGCTTTTCTGATTTAATATAATAAACATTTTTTATAGAAATTACTTTTTAAAACTATAATAAAGATTCAAACGTAGTCGTACTATATTGTACGCCAAATTTTAATACCATATGGTATTAAAATTTGGCGTTTTAGTTTAAGATTACGACATGTGTTTTTGGATCACTAGCATGTCGTCAGAAACGCAAGTGGTCAAATACGCATTTCGCCAGAAAACGCATCTCGTCAGATTTGCACCACGTCAAAAACGCAGATCGACAAACCAAACACGCAACTTGACAGGTGCGCGTCTCGACAAACACGCAACTTGACAGATGCTGGTCTCGACAGATACGCAACTCGATAGTCACTTAAATAGGATTTAAAAAACATCAATCATCATCATTAAAAAACTTAATAATATGATTAAGAAAACAATACCTCTAGTAAATAATACTTGTCCACAGTTAGTTTCGTTTTATTTATCCATCTTCTTTGTTGCAACACTACGGTTATCATTATTTTATTTTCAGTAGTAGTACCACTCACTGCAATGCTAGCGCTATCTGCTATGCTAGTGAATAAGAAAGACCTACTCAACCTTGTGACCTATAGAAATAAGGGCCTTTAAAAAAACCGGCATAGGTTTGATAAGTGTGTATTTGGTTGTTTCGGTTCGCTTGCTGTTTTTTTTTTCATTTTAATAATGGATAATAAAATAATACAATTCATATCCAGACGCAGACGTATTATAGTGCAATGGTTTCCTAATTCTCTCTTTTATTTGACTTTTTTTTGTTTACATCTATCTGGGTGGATGGTTTCAAATATCTTAAGAATGCGTATCTGTCGTGTTGCGTGTCTGCCGAACTGCGTGTCTGTCCTGAGAGATGACGAAATGCGTATTTGACCACTTGCGTGTTTCTGACGACATGCTAGTGATCCGTGTTTTTCATTAACTGAAAAGTTGATATCAAAATGGCGGTACCAATTTCATTGTAGAATATTTTTAAATATTATGAGTGTAGAACTATACTATGAAAGTATGAAATATGAGAAATATTGTATTAAATCCTATTCGCATGATATTCGAAAAAACTAGCAGGGTCCCGTCATCTTGCCGTTCATTATTATCCGGATTGCCAACGTAATCATATAATTATATTTGTAGTTTACAAGATAACCACACGCGGGCGACATAGGTAATCGTTCTTAAGTCAAAATGTAATACATAAATCGCTTTTGTTCAAACATTAAATTATTCGGTTTCTCGATTAGGTACCCGAATGGAAGTCATTCGGATAATCGAACAGTTACAGCAATTGCGAATATTTTATAATAATAGATTAATATTGGTGTACTGTTTAAACAATCACTGCTTTAACCCATTGAGTGCCCGAAAGGTGTCTTCATGCGAGACACACACAATGGCTTTTTCGATTTTTGTCTTTCGGAAACTTTATGTCCTTCTTGTTTTCCGAACAATACGTGACAACACTGTGTCATACTTGATGCCGTCTACAATTTCACTTTTACGGCTTCAGAAATGATTTTAATTAAAACTTTCCTTACCAGAGCGTAATAACAAATTTTAACAGCTATACTAATTAGGGATGTTACGGTTATTGATTCGGATTTCGAAAAGTCGGAACTTCCGCTCGTTTTTAAACCTCCGATTTCGGTTCCGAAACTTTTAAATCGGAGGTTGATAATGAAATCTGACGAACATGCAGTTTTCGACAAAAGTCTTATATGGAAAGGGTTTACTTATTAATGGGTACAATAGAGAAAAACGTATTTTTATCTGTGATATTTCCTTATTATGTTGGATAGTAAATGCTAAATTGAAACGTCTGAACTCGATTTCCCGTCCATAATTTTGTCATGTCCACCAAGCTCAGTAACAAGCGGACAACTTTTAGTGTTGCTGGCCTTATTTATGACCCTTTAAGAAATAGACTGGAAGGAGGTAAAGCTGCAAAGCTTTTATTCATTAAGCATATTTACTTTTATATTGGTAATCAGCCTTTTTAAAGTTGTAAAAAAAAAAACCATCAAGTTTTCTAAAATCCTAATCTTCTCTAAAATTTATAAATACTGATTACGATTTTAGAAAACTTATTTGTGTTTTTTCAACGCCTAGTTAGGTGTATTGTTTGTGAGATAAAATTAAAAATTCGACTTCGGTTCCGATATCATCACTTCCGGAATAGGTACCACAGATAATAAAATACTAGCATACAGATGCCTCATCCCATACAAAGAAACTGTGCAACGTAACTAGCGATTTCGTCTGATTAAACTAATTATTGTTTGTACATTGATATCGTTCGGTTCCGTTCCACGGCGATATACAGGGTGTCCCAGAAATCGACGTCAAGCCGTAAATGGGTGATAGACCAAGTTATAACAGTTCTCAGAAAAATACGAAAAAAAATCTCATGTTTTTAAAAAATTATGTTCACTTTAAAAATTTACTAAAAAAATCAATCCCTGTAATGGTTCTTTAACTCCAATTGCTACAAATCCCATAATTTATCAATTTTTTTTATTATTATGTAATCTTGAATAATGCTTGTGTAGATTTTTGCCTAAAATTTAAAGCCAACTCCTCCTACTTAGAAGAAAATTAAACTTTTTCAAAACCAAATTATTCAAATTTACTGTTTCGCCCAACTTTAACTGACTGTACTGAAAAAAAAATGTACTACGCTAGTTTGGCAAGTAACATGAAAAATTGGCGCATTTAATAAGGATTCAAAAATGGTGTAACACTTGCTAGATTACGTTTTCAATAATTGGTCAAATTTTTTTTTGTAAATAGTATCGGTTTTTACCCAAAATGTCCATACTTCCTTAAAATGACTTTAGCTTACCTAAAGCTTTGCTAAACTCCGTTTCTAGTTCGATAGAGACGGAGAGAGTCATTTTACGAAGTGGGAGCGAGATAAGAAATCGAAATTTTACGTAATTTAAGAGCAAAGTTATGATAGTGACTCAACCTTTTTACTTTAAGTCAGGACCAGTTTTCTCATCTTAGAAAAAAAAAACAAATTATCAGATTTTTTTTTTTTTTATTACAATAAATGTTCAAACTGCCTTCCTTCGACGGCAATGCAAGCACGACATCTTCTTAAAAAAGATCTGGTTATTTTCCGGGCAAATCTTCCCCTATTTACAAAGACAACGGCTTCCGTTATTCTTTCCCGCAGCTCGGCTAAATTCTCTATTGTTTTTGAGTTCACTTTCTCTTTTACCGCTCCCCAGTAAAAAAAATCTAGGGGATTTAAATCAGGCGAACGGGGTGGCCACAAGATTGTCCCACCGCGCCCTATCCACCTGAGCGGGTATTCTTCATCAAGATGTTCTCTTACTAAACGGGCATAATGCGCTGGGCAGCCATCTTGCTGGAACCACATTTCCCTGTAAACGTTCAGTGGCACGTCTTCTAAATCTGGTAAAGTATTTTGAAGAAAATCCAAATAAACTGCGCCATTCAAAATCTCTGGCAGCTCAAAAGGTCCAATTATTTTGCCATTTAGTATCCCGGTCCACATGTTTACTTTAAATCGATACTGAGACTTATCTTGCCTCATCAAATTTGGATTTTCTACATGCCACTCGTGCAAATTGTGCAAATTCATGTAGCCATCTTTTTTAAATGTTGACTCATCGGTCCATAAAATCTTCTCTAAGAATCGAGGGTCTTCTCTGTGCCTTTCTAGCATCCTTTGGCAAAACGCAACTCTGGGAGCGTAATCCCGTGGCAGTAATGATTGTACTCGCTGTACATGATACGGGTGGAACTCGTTCTTTTTTAAGATTCGGTGGGCGGTACTCTTAGATACACCAGTGCTTGTTTCGATTCCACGTACAGAAGCACTTGGGTCTTCTTGGACTGCTTGTAGTACGACGTCTTCGTACGGATTACGATGTCTTCCTTCACCATGTACTTGGTTAGGGAATCGTCCCTCTGATAGTGAACGGTGCACATTAATAAAAACTCGATGATCTGGGTGACGATTGTTCGGGTACCTCTCACGATAAAGTCTAGCGGCTGCATTGGCATTGCATCTGCATTCCCCATAAACGAGGTGCATGTTCGCATATTCCAATGCAGTGTACACAGCCATGGTAGTACTACACAATCACAGGATCAGCAACAGTCCAGAGTAAAGCACAGGTCGTCAGAAAGAGGAATTAAACAGTCCAAATCACAAGCAATTAAGTCCAGAAAACAACGCAAAAAGTGGTAAGTACGGAATCAACATGAACGAATACGGAGATGCGCAGTAAACAAAGCAGCGTAACGTACTGATTTGTAATTGTGTGTGCGTCTGCGCTTACAAAACAGATCAATAACTACTGCTGTCTCATTCGCACTCATCGGTAAATTGTATCTCCGTTTCATGATAAAGGTTGTGTCACTGATAAAGGTGGCGTCACTCTCTGTCTCGCTCACACTTCGTAAAATGACTCTCTCCGTCTCTATCGAACTAGAAACGGAGTTTAGCAAAGCTTTAGGTAAGCTAAAGTCATTTTAAGGAAGTATGGACATTTTGTGTAAAAACTGAGACTATTTACAAAAAAAAACTTGACCAATTATTGAAAACGTAATCTAGCAAGTGTTACACCATTTTTGAATCCTTATTAAATGCGCCAATTTTTCATGTTACTTGCCAAACTAGCGTAGTACATTTTTTTTTCAGTACAGTCAGTTAAAGTTGGGCGAAATAGTAAATTTGAATAATTTGGTTTTGAAAAAGTTTAATTTTCTTCCAAGTAGGAGGAGTTGGCTTTGAATTTTAGGCAAAAATCTACACAAGCATTATTCAAGAGTACATAATAATAAAAAAATTAGATACATTATGGGATTTGTAGCAATTGGAGTTAAAGAACCATTACAGGGATTGATTTTTTTAGTAAATTTTTAAAGTGACCATATATTTTTAAAAACATGAGATAGATTTTTTTTCGTATTTTTCTGAGAACTGTTATAACTTGGTCTATCACCCATTTACGGCTTGACGTCGATTTCTGGGACACCCTGTATAGATGGTGTTAGCAGCGACTTGCAAGTAAAACGGTTTACGCGGTTCGTGAATATTTTTTTCTTTATATCCATTGATGATTTCTTTTATAGTATTTTTTATTGCACTTTTTTACAGTTTCATTGCACCAAAATGTGATATAATACAAATTTAAACAATCGAGTGGAATGCCTCAGAAATTTAAAAACGCGACATCTATTGGCATAAATTTTAAATGATCCGTTCAAACTATCTTTGAAATGTGAATTAAGAGCGCAATATTCCATAATTTTAGAAGAGTTGATTAAACAAGAGCATTATACAATTTTTATGTTCAAAGCCAGAAATTGTTAATTTTACAAACAATTCAATATCAAATCGGTGCTTATTGCGCCATCTAGCGAGATTTATTTAAACCAAATTTTCTTTCTTAGCGCTGGGACCCCGTGGTAATACTAATGGAGCTTCCTCGCCAGTGGTGCCAACAGGCAGCCCTTATTAGTATTATTCCAACCCACCATAGAATATGCTCCCATTTCACTTTTCGAAAAATGTCACCTTTTTTAGGGTTCCGTACCCAAAGGGTAAAAACGGGACCTGTTCGGGTGTAGAATCGACAAATATTCTTGCGTAGGCCCGGTGACTTTTCTTAGCGTGTACAAACGGCCTTATTCTGTAAAACACTTATAATCACAGTTACTCTTATTTTGATATGTGATACCTAAATAAGTGTAACCTATTGGTTTATACAACATAAATAAACGCACGTGTTTTTTCCATGGGGATAAGCAGAAACTACAGAACTCCACCAGCTACCATCCTTACGTACCTACTCCTATTGTTCACTTATTTCCGAAACTATACTACACTTAAATAATTGGAAAAGAATAAATTTGTTAAATTTTCATAATCACACTACTGTATTAACGAGTTTGTTACGGAAGTTGTTGTTTATTTGTTGTTCATAACATTTCTTTAACAAATTCAATTGGCCTTTGGCCGTGTTTGTTAAAGTAAAATAAATAAATTAGTAAGAATTACACATTCAACATGCAAAATAAGCTGAAGCATATGGCAATTATTAGTAATAATAATTTTCATGCAAATCATAAAGCGAAAGAGCACAAATTAGAATTAAGCCAAACAAAGCAAAGCAGTTGTAGAAAAATTGGTGAAAATGTATGAAAGAATAGCATAGTGTTATAAAAAACCTTGAATTCCTGCAACACTTAATAATTTGATCATGGCAGATAATGAGTCCTTTCTTCAAATAAAGATAACCACTTGGCACTGCTGCATGCTTCTGCTAGTTTACCTTCTTTAGAAAAAATAAAGCAGCTACACCACTACATCATTGAATTATTTAATTATCAATCAAAAATGAAATATTGCAAACCACTTATTTTTTTTAAAAGACGAGTTATGGAGTTTCTTGTGCGTTCTTCTCCATAACAAGCTACTTTTCCGAATGCACGGTAGATAAAAATTTTATTTCTTGTAAATTTTAAATGTTGATGTTCAAGTCCAACTTAGTGGCCTAGTTGAAATAAATATATTTGACTTTGAAACAGGATGACTTAATGGCAATCTTTCAGTAGGTGAAAGTAATCATGAATATAAACTTCATTTATAATTGGATCTACATTGGAATATGAGAAAATAAATCTGCTATACAGTACATTTAAGCACATAACTCGATAAAATGTAGACAATGGTTAATTTGAAATGTATGGTTATTTTCGCAATTTCAGCAGTTCACCCCCTGAATGCTTGCCAAGTCACCTATATAGCAAAACACCCACCTATCATGCAGGTTTAGGATCAAAGCACATGCTTAAAACACACAACACACCACTGATGTAGGTATGGTTGTTTGTGAATATCTAACCTTTAGCATAGTCCTCAAGCAGCAGATGGAAATGTCCCAGTTTGCAGAAAGTTTTAGGGTCTATGCATATTTCTCTCCTAGCTCCCGGTGAACAAGCCCTTTCTTCTTCCTGGGAATGAAACAATATTGTTTTATAACCTATTTCTCCTGTAAATAATGTAGTTTAAAGTCTTTAAGGACAAAGATCAAAATTAGAAGAACATTTTGATTGACAAATCTGCCTAAAATTAAAATGACAATATTCTAAATAGTTTTCTGTGTATAAAACCACAATATTACTTCTATGCTATGACAGAAAATGCTGTCACTCAAGAATCATTTACATGTATATGTCGTGGTGGCCCATTGGCTAAGATCTCGCCTCTCGTGCTTGAGGTAGTGGATTCGAATCCGGGCAAGTACCAATGTGACTTTTTCAATTCATATGTACTTTCTAAGTTTGTCTTGGACATTGCTGACAACGGTGGTGGAAAATATCGTGAAGAATCCTGGACTTATAGTGAGTTTATTATAAGATTGTGCTCCATTGGTGTAATTGCTGCAAGGTGTTCCAGTATGAGGATAAACAAATAAATAAATGTAGGAGCAGACAAGCATTTTAAATCTATGACATGACATGTAGACATCATTGCAGCCATATTATACATTGTCCTATGGGAATCATATAGGATGACATACAAGAGAAACTTTATAATCTTTGCATCATCAGTACAAACAACAAAGTTAACATAAATTCAACAAGTTACCTACAGGTGTAACTTTTCTATTTTTCCCAACAATTTTATTTATGTTTTCACATACTATTTCTATTTTAATAACATATCCCTGTAGACTAGTTACAGATATTCATATTACACATTCATAAGCCACATTGTTACTAACATCGTAGTATATAAGTACTAACATAGGTCATAAGATACATTGTCACTTACATCCTAGTATGTTAAGACTAAAGTTGTCAAAAAATAAAAGGCCCGTTTTACCAGTTATAAAAATACTTAATAATAATTAAACTTGATGCTTGTAAATCATACTCGTTGTTAGTGTATGGGTAACATAGTAATTAATTAGGATTATGAATCAGATTTTTCAATTTCTTACGTAGAAAGTTATTGTGGCATGTAATATGAGAAACGTCAATGAACTTCTTAGATTGTGACGACTTTAACATAGGTTACAATATTTATTGTTACTAGCAATAACCCCCTTTAAGTATTTTTGCTTTATGTCAGTGTCGACCTTTTGATGTCTGAGAAATAAATAAATTATTAATTATTTTTATAACCATGACAACAAATTTATTGTCATAGTTATAAAATCTAATTGCCAGAAAGATGGCAATATGATTTTTTTGAAAATATTGCCATCTTTCTGGCAATTAGATTGTTTCTATGAGATATCTTGTTTGTTTAGTTTTTATTAGAAGAACACATTTCATTATTTAATGACAAAATAAACTTCTTGTTTTTATTTGGTTGTTTTGTTTAGATAGACTTTTAAGTCAATTTATCAGGATAAATTAACTAGTGTATTACCTTGACTTGTACCAGCATTCCTTCAAGGTACTTGACAGCTTTAAGTACAAGTGCTCGTGTCCTACCATGTTCAGAACCACGCAACTTCAGGAAACCAAACTGCCGGCTGAAATCAAGTAATTGTCTCATTAGAGATGACGTCTATATTATTAGTTAACTATTGCTTATTATACGAGATGATTAAATGGGATAGAAGCTACCAGTACCTATAATGTAACTTTTGCAACTACATTTAATTAGGTCAGTAGGAAAATCAATCAAATAGGATTTACTGGCAATGATATTAAAAGTATCTTGAACTATTTCATAACACAGTACACAGAAGGCGTTAATGTTGAACTTTATACGATGAAACAAGTCGTCACTGACTATTTGTTTTTCTTTTATTTTTATAAGTTTTCAACACATTTAGAACTTATAAAGTAACATTTTCATAAGTTGCGCAACGAACAGGACACAAAACTAATTCAGATTAATGCCAACAACTATAATTTGTAACTTGTTTTAATATATTTAGTTACGTACCTGTCAAGTTCCGACAAAACTTGCAACTCCTGAGAGGTTAGATGCAACTCTTCTTTTTCATCCATTTTCATATGAAAATGAGCCGGACTTTGAAGAAACTTTACAGATTTAGCGTTTTTATCATATTTCAGTAATAAGTTAAACAGAATTTAGAATTATTATCACGCAAACAAGGCGCGGTTACATACGAACTAGTGACGTGACATCCACAGATATGATATATGATTATGAAATACTCGATAATCGATTCATTATAATCATAAATATAAATGAAGAAAATTAATAACCAGAACATTCCCATTTTGCTAGCGGATAGTATCACTGTTAAACTGTGGTATTACAGAGTATATTTAAATAATTTTAAAAATCATTATAAAAAACCTATCTATTTGAGTTAAAATCAGGTATAATAATATCAGGTTAAAATAAGGTTAATGTTGTCAGGTACTTACATAGAGAGTTACTTTCAAAATAATTTCATCATCATTCATTGATTCAATTTGTTGTACCGCTCAATTCTTCATAGAAGGTCCTACAGTATTTATCTGATGCTCAATATTAAAATCTTAGTGCTTTTACACGCGACTTCGCTTCCGTGGCCCAGCCCACAGTACTCGATGTCGAGATAATAAAATAGCCTATGTCACCCCAGATGTCCGGAATAATGTAGCTTTCCATATGTGAAAGAATTGTTTAAATTAGTTTTTGAGTTTATACAATACAAACAAACATACAAACAAATATACAAACTTACAAACAAATTTACAAACAGTTAAATCTTTTCTTTATATAATAGCTAGCTATACATTGTATTGCGAGTCAAGAAGCATTATAATTTTATTAATCGAATAGATAGTTATTAAAGCGATTTTATAATCGATTCTATTTTAAGCTCTTTGCACTTCCCTACGTATTTCCATAGACTACAGACAACGATACAAGGTCAACCCATAAACAAGCACAGTACTTTTTATTATATTTTTTTGTTTGGCCCCTGGCCCTTCTTCTACCACTTTCATCGGGTAATTTAATTTGACTATAGTTTCTTTAGTTGATCACCTATTTGTTAAACGTATTTCAGTATGATTATGCATAATTTGTAAAATACCGTAAAAATTCTGTCACACTTGTATTTGCTGCATCACTCAAGGCTTCTTACATCACTTCCACTCAGCCCCGCTCTAATGCTATGCTGTCATGGCGCGCAGTTGTTAAATTTCGATATTCTGCGAGCGAAGTGTTTTCGCATAAAAAAGAAAAATATCACTCAATTTTAAAATATTCACATTTTTTAATTTGTAATAAACTATAAAGTAAATATTCAACATGAGTTACAGGGATACGGTAAGTGATATTTTAAATTACGTCGCAAATAAGAAGCAATATTTTATGAATTTATTTTTACAGTACGCGTAATTGTATCCCGTTTACTGAGAACTTATTATACTCAGAAATAAATGTGCAATATTTTAATATTTCCAAAAATAGATTTCAACATACATAACTCAGATCTATTTTTACCTTTTTATTAGTCACTGATTTCAAGGTTGCTGTGGTCTATACCTAAGTACTTGAAGAAGGGATATCAATTTTCTTATTGTAACTAGTTCTTTTGGAATGTTTAAGCCGCTATGCGTGCTATATATACCATGCTTTACGAGATTAAGTAATATTATTTCGATTATGTCTTTCTTGTTAAAAGTGAAAGTAAAGATTGCAAATTAATTTTTCCACAGCTTTTATACCCCCGGTACTCCCGACGTCAAGTTACTTATTGTGATGTATGTACTACACTATTATGTTATAAACTATCTGAACACAGAATAAAAAAATAGGAAAAAAACCGAGCCTTTATCTAAAATATAGATTTAAATCTAAAGTGATGCTGTTATTATAATTAAAATGATGTTAATAATAATCTTAGATTAAACCTTTTTCTTACAAAAAATATCTGTGTTCTGATTATTTTCAAAACATAATAAGACTAGCTTATAGTTACTTAAAAATAATATTTTGTTTGATTTGTTTTATTAATCTTTTGCCATGAATTTTTTTTTTCTTTTAATAAAAGCACTGCTTACTTTTTTCATGTTTCAACTAGGTATATAATTTTAATAGATATAGTTTTTCTTTTAAAAAATATGAGATGTTTGATTATTTTCTATTTTAGAATTATTTGCATTTTATAAATTTCTGGTTTAATTTTAGAAATCCAATTTATTCCACGGTTTTTACACATTACTATTTTATTCACATAATTTAAATTATTTGCTTGATTTAATTTATTTCTAATGGATTTTAAAATGTAATAGATGATAGAGTGAAAAGGATGTAATAGTGTAGTTTAAAATTATAAATTAAATTCACAGTGATAATACAAAGGCAAAATTAAATACAGTTTTGCACAAGTATCTTAGAAATAAAATAAACTTCTTTTATTTTGTAAAGATACAAGGTTGAAAACTTGTATACTGTGATCTATTTATATAAGGCAGTTAAAAACAGATGACCATGGCATGTAGCACTGAATTTTTTCATGTAAACTGGCTGTTATTGTTGTTTTTCTTTAGAAATTATCTACATCGAACACACATGCTTATTCATATTTATGTAACACATTCACATTATCATCACAATGCTGGCAAATGAATGTAAATAATATTACTTATTGCTATAAAACGTCATAATAAAATATTATGTTATCAGCAGTACTCAGTATTCCCAAGAACTCATTCATACTGTGCGGCTAAAGAACAACGTGTATCCTACATAAGGACTCTAATGGTATTTATCATCGGCCTATGTTTGTGTGACTTATGCATAGACCACACAGACACAGTATAAATATACAAACAGTATGGAAACTACCTACAAACGCTCGAAACGGCACACTCACACAAACATGCGCATCAATGAGACCCATAAGCGGCTCGCACTACTGATAGCACCGCGGATGCTGCTTAGGGGTCTCGTCGGTGCGAATGTTTGTGTGAGTGTGCCGTTTCGAGCGTTTGTTGAAAGTTTCCGTACTGTTCGTCCATATTTATACTGTGACACAGATGACTGTGCTTGTTTTTATCCAATTACACAGACAATATGGTAAAGGTTCTTATAAAATTTCAATGCAATTCTCTTTTGGTTTCAAACAAAAATATTCTTGGGTATCACATAGATCTGAATTCATGCATTTTATTAAGTGTTGCCCTACTAATGGCATGAGTGTAGCCAAGTCTAATTTGTTTCATTCAACAATTAATCCGTTTCTAAATATATCTACAGGGTGATACAATTTACTCAAAATGATTACTCAATTTCATTGGAATTGTATGTGGGTGTGTAGAATCAGAATTGCATGTTTTGCTTTTTTTATGTAGCCACAGATATCAGTAGATGCTTAATTTATTTGTTGTTGTCTTTACTTTTATGACCAGCAGTCTAATTGCGTAATTGAATTCGGCAAGGCGGACGATTTGATCATCAATCGACCAATCACGTGCGAGATGAAAGACGCGTTGTGGATTTCCGTGTATGTGATTGGTCGATATTGATGGAGTTAAATCCTTCGCCTTGCGCAATTCACTTATGCAATTAGGCTGCTGGTGAAGGTTACGGGGATCCGCTGGATTCGGGACGCACTGGACCGGTCAATGAGGCGAAGCTTGGGGGAGGCCTATGTCCAGCAGTGGACGTCTCTCGGCTGATATGATGATCATTGCGTGGATCGCCCGGAGAACACGGTGGAGCATAGGTACGGCGGAGCTACGCCGTGTCCTCGTGGAGGCGATCACCGGTTGCGTCCTCTCGCGTCCGGCCTTGGTCCAGGCCATGGTACGGAGCGAAAGGGCATGGGAAGCCGTCACCTCCTTCTGCGAAACAGTAATGCTCGCGAAGGAGGAGGCGGAGCGCGTGAGGGAGACGCCCTCACGCCCCTAGCCGCCCAGGAGATGCCCCGGGCGTCGGTGTACGCAAGCCTATTTCCAGCCACCGTAGGCCCGGGCTTACGGACGGCGAGTAATGGGTCCCAGCCCACGCGCGCCTCAACCGTCTGTTTCTGCTGACATCTCCAGCAGAAACTGACGTTGTCCGCTCTAGGGCTAATGCCTGTCTGGGTCGCGGATAAATTAGTAAGAGAGTTACCGCGGCCCTGGCACAAGCTACTGAAGGAACAGGGGTGGGTTTTAGTCAGTAAAAGTCTGACACGCCCTCCCGCTTTACTACTACAAAAAAAAGGTGTTAGAAAATTTTACTTTTAAATATGGCACAAGACAGTACAAGTTTCTACATTATTTTTTACCAAAGCCTTTTGAAGAAAAGCTTAGGTAATTGTTGTCATTTCTTGTGAAAAAATATTCGAACGAGTTTTATTACCCACGCGTAAAATAAAACCAAAAACGTTAAACATTATTCAGTGGCCGCTCTTAAATATGTATAAATAATGTATGTGATGCTTTCCCCCTTATCTCACTTTGACACTAAATAGTAATTATTCCAGTTGATAATCAATATTTGCAATGAACTTACGTTGTTACTAATGTATCTATGTTTACTGTGCATTATCTGTCCAAGCAACTGTGTTCTAAATAACTTTTCGTGCTCTTAGGCATTAACATACTAACTGTTTGAAGATATAAAATATGGGTCAGGATTTGTGTAAATGTATAACGCGTCCCTTTCATACGCAGAGTTATGGCTCGTCACCGTCCTCCGTGCTGAGTTCACTATCATCGTTCCGATCTCGCCCATTCGCGGATATCTCATACAATCCCACTCCGGATCTAAATGAAGTCTATCCGGGCCTGTATGTCGGAGACGCGTAAGTATTTATTAATACCTTCCTCCCTCTTGCACGGCTTGTAGACCGGATGGTATCGTGCTGATACCCTGATCAATTGACTACTTTGTGTATACATAACTATGAGTGTGTGCCTCATACAATTATTATTCCTCTGTTTATTTAGAGTTGCTGCCAAGGACAAGGCATTCTTGAGGCGTATGCGCATAAACTATGTGCTCAATACCGCTGAAGGCAAGCGAACCACCCAGGTGGACACAAACCACCTCTACTATCGTGACTGCCCCGGACTGCGCTACAAAGGTTTTCAGCTCATGGACATGCCCTCAACTGATATTTCAAGATATTTCCATATAGCTGCTAACTTTATCGATGAAGGAGTTTCAAGTGGAGGTATGTGTAATTGTGTGCCTATTCAATGCCACGTACTGTTTCTTTTGTATTTGGAAAAATTAGTTAACCTAAAAATATTATTTTTTAGGACGTGTCTTGGTTCACTGCCTTATGGGTGTGTCTCGGTCTGCCACATGTGCTCTAGCGTTTCTCATGATTAAACGTGGCATGTCTTTGGCCGAAGCGCTGGGAACAGTCCGTTCTCGCCGCGACATTCACCCCAACGAGGGCTTCATCCGTCAGCTGCAGCAGCTGGACAGGGAGCTGCGCCTCAATCGGATCCGCTGACCCTACCGAAACAGTTCTCTTCAGTCTCTCACCAAAATTTCACTTTCAATAGAATTCGCAGATAGACGAAACCGGGTACGAAGTCTGGATCGTAGTTACCTCTACCATTATTAGAAGACGATCGAGTTACATATTTCAGTTATTTTAACTGTATGTAACAATTTGCATCTTATTGCTAAGTAGTAAGATTCAAATGAGTAAATGCATACTTAACTACACTGCTACTTCCTCAATGCCGTATCCAATTTCGTTATGGTGGTGAACTGAAGAGAACAAACCGCTGAAACGTGACATTTACAATTTTTACACTTAATTTAGAGTAACTTTTTATAATATAGCTAGTACGTACAGTTAAATACCCGTATTTTTTGGCCTAGTGCTATATTGAGAACTCTGGAGAGATTGCGCCCGCGTGTCGCCAAATATTAAAATCTAGCGGGTAATGGTTTTGTTTGTGAGATTGTCTACAATATCTTCAAAAGTCTAATTGTTGAAGTATTTTATAACATTTTTTGAAACTTATGTATAGAGTCTGAAATTCAAAGTCTATCTTATATGTACTGTACATATTTTGACTGTTATTTAATCATATTAAATATTAAAATAATATAATACAAAAATAAAGTAAAACAAGGAAATTATGAATATAAAAAGTTTATAGAATTTCAAATGACTTTAAAATTAGGAGGATAATCAAATTATTAAAGCTTTATTTAGTCCAAAACCTACATTTAATTTTTTATTCATTTAATGTATTGATTGCATCGCCATATTTTTTTATACAAAGTTAATATTATATTTCACATAAAAATAATTCTATATTTTTAATATTTAATCGAACTTTTTATCTGGGTTATATTCTCGTGTGCCATTTTGTTTTGTATTGATACTTGATAAATATTTATGGCTGTTATTTTTGTAGAGATGGAGAAATAATTTTTAACTCTTTTAATGTAGATTAAGACTATGTCCAGTTAATAAGATGTTGAAGCTTCTTTATAGCGAATAACTATTGATATCTGACTATAGTACAATTTGCCTAGCCTTACGGTCATAAGATGACTTCGTCGTATGCAATAATGTCGTATATTCCCGAGAGTATATTTTTATTAATGTTAAGTTTTTCTTCAAGACTGGCAATTTTGGCACTTGAGTGATGGCTTACTGATAGTTGTGGTATTTAGCTTAGCATGTTTGTCATTGGCT
The DNA here is from genome assembly GCA_945859665.1 of Anorthoa munda. NCBI lineage: Eukaryota > Metazoa > Arthropoda > Insecta > Lepidoptera > Noctuidae > Anorthoa > Anorthoa munda. Next base: position 9,635,866 of record OX243900.1, on the reverse strand, counting down.
CGTGGACAGATGTTACACACGATGAGCACTCATTGTTCGAGGACTCGCACTAGTTGCCAACAACGTGACATTTGGCTGCACATATGTGTCACTATTTAATTCCATTTTTATTCATACCTCTCATCACATATTGCAATAAATCAGAAGACCTATTTTTTGTAATACCATTTAATTTATTTTAGATCTAACTATTTCATAGATAAGTTGATAACCTAACAACTTTTTTTAGATCTAACTATTTCATAGATAAGTTGATAAGCTAACAACTTATTTCCAGTTACAATGGTTACGTAAGAAACTCGTGGTTGGATTAAGATGTGGTTCGTGACTGATGATGACCTAGTCGATGTTTATAAGTGCAATATTTAGATGTAAAGAGCACCAAAGGAAGCAATCATTGTGATATTGAATGTGAAGGAATAAATATTGTTTAGAAAGAGAAATTATTGTAGTTTGTGAACGTAGTACCCACAGATTATAGTTTCTATTTATTAGCAATATAAGGTAAGCTGTTAATTATTATCGATTACTTTGGCTAATTCCGAAGCCTTGCTAGGTAGTAACAAAATGAAAGATGAGGCATGTTATCCAGAAATGTTACTTTAATATGTTATTAATACAGGTTTCATCATAAATAATATAGAACATGTATTATAAAAATAATAACAAATATATGTACCTGTTAAATACATTATAACAGTTTAACATAGTTAATAATATTAATTAAAAGAACACTATAATTATAATTATAGGTTAATGATTGCATTAATAGCATCATTGATTTATTAAATTGTAAAATGAATAGAAAGTATTTATCAAAAAATAAAGTTATTTATATTTAAAGCATTTATTTCTATTTTTAGGTATTTACACAATAAATACGTTTAAGACAACCGGAAAAAAATATGCCTGTACTGAAAAAAAAAATTAATATAGCGGACTAAGTAATCTTCATACACAGATAACAAAACGTTCATAAGTTTTTAGGGCTCCGTACCCAAAGGGTAAAAACGGGACCCTATTACTGAGACTCCGCGGTCCGTCTGTCTGTCTGTCACCAGACTGTATCATGAACCGTGATAGCTAGACTGTTGAAATTTTCACAGATTATGTATTTCTGTTGCCGCTATAACAACAAATACTAAAAACAGAATAAAATAAATATATTTAAGTGGGGCTCCCATACAACAAACCTGATTTTTTGCCGTTTTTTTGCGATTATGATACGGAACCCTTCGTGCGCGAGTCCAACTCGCACTTGGCCGGTTTTTTTTATTAATGAACATACTCTCGATCTTACCTGGTGGAAAGCGATGTATGCGGTTAGTAGTGAGTATACCAACAATGTGGCGATCGGCCCAACTGATTCGGTGCCAGACATAGCTACCCTTTGTCTCGAGCTTGACATACCACGCTTGGGCCGTCAGCTTAATTCTGGCTGTTTTCCAGGGTCAATATTTCTACACAGTTGACAACGTTCGTAACCGGAATGCAAAAAATTTACTGTGATTTTTTTTCCGTCATAAAATTACTAGATAGGTTGTCATAAAAAGAATAGGTATTTTAAGTTTACGAACTCGACCTCTAATTATTAATTACTGTACCACCCTGTGGTTGAAGGTCACTTGGACCTTGGACGTCATAAAACAACAAAAATAAATAAATTAGTAAGTTCTATAACTTTTGTAATCTGTTCTATCAACATGCATTTATTAACTGCACAATACTTAAAAGTTTTTCTCATGCTGACTGTCCCATCTCATATAGGTACGTATCATTCTGTATAGTTGTGGAAACAACGTTGTTTCGTTCCGTCATTAGGGTAGGTAACAACGAAATTAACTTGAAACAAAAAAACCGGCCAAGTGCGAGTCGGACTCGCGCACCGAGGCGAGGGTTCCGTACAAACCTCAGCTTAAAGGTATTATAGACCTGAGTATTTGATATGAATTTCAATTTAATAGGTACCTCTACGCGTTCATGAGGAAAGGCGTAGTATTTTTCTTTTTTTATTATTATTATTATATGATGTAACTAAAAAGGTCAAGAAGCATGAAAAATCATATCGATAGCCGCCGGTCACCAAAGCACCGGAGGCACCAGGCTCCCACCTTCCATCAGACATCAAATCAACAGGTATTATGGGTGCGTTCACAAACACTCCAAACTCACAAACAGTCAGATCCAGAACAACCACCTGCAGGCCACGCAAACATCTACTCCACATGCGAATGGAACCCGCAACACACAGAGCAGCATCCAGTGGCCCAGCCACAGCGCCATCACAATGGTAGTAAAAATTAATGAACGGCATAAATAACCCCATGAAGACACACTACCAATATGAAGAAATTACAAATTAGAAATTACATCACATAAATGGGTACCTCAGGGGACACCACATTACTTTTTTTTGCAGCATTTAATTAATATAGATACCAACATACTTATTATTTACTTATAAAAATACGATGCTTGGTTTAAAACCAATAAAGTATACCATAGGTACTTAAAATCCTAATCAAAGTTGTGTTCCCATTCATCCCGTTTGTAAGTACTACTTCTTTAGTACTTTCAAATCAAATCACATTTTGGTCCATACATTGAGGCAAAAGCTCAACTGGCTGTCATAAAGTTGGGGACCCTTGCAATGGTGAGGCCATAGATTTAGAATTTATTGTACATACTATATCTATGGGTGAGGCGGTACTTCACGCTAGAATAGCTGCTTTAGTTGTATCAAGCGCAAATTCGATCATGCATGGAGTAGGTACCTACTGTTCACATCTCTGGGATGTGCCAAATACCAGCTCGATGCACTAGACTAGATCGAAAAAGGGGCCAAGAGGCTTATCGGCAATGAGGCACTGGTCGAATCAAAGCTGCAGAGCCTTGAAACATCATCGCCGAGTTGTCGGTTTTTAATCGGTTGCATTTTGGGGAGTGTGCGATGGAATAGCATCATATAATTCCGCCTAGCCCATCCCATTTGATCATCGGACTACAAGACGTACGGCGATGCGCCATCGGTACAATGTGGGCATTAGGGCATGAATCTCGGATCGAAATACCGATATTTCAATTCCGATACTGAGTGATCCAATATCAGAATCTTGGAATTGGAAAAATAAACTTATTTTAGCTCCTTGTGAAGCGTTGAGCAAGAAAGCGCAGTAAAGCCCGTTGAACACGGAGATTAGCAGTGTTCGAATAACCTTTTTACTAATCAAACGCTTATTTACTTATATTTCACTTCATGAAGAAATAATATGTGCCTTGATGAATTCCGTATTAACGTCCCGAGATTGCTTATAAATGTTACCTTTATGAATACAAGTAAATACACAGTTTCATTCAAGACGTTGTCAAGGGCGTCGCCAAGGGGGGGGGCAGGTAAGGGCAGCTGCCCCTCCCTAGAGATTAAAAATAAGTAGCCAAAGTCAACATGAACCCAACCAAATAAATCTAGCCAATTCTTGATGTCCTAAAAAAGTAGGTACTAAAAGCGTTGAAAATTTTGGTCTGTCTACCAAAATCAATCGTTAAGCAGCCTCAGGAGACTAAAAACCTGGTTAAGAAGTATTATGGGGGAATATCGCCTCAATGATTTGGCCATGATGAATGTGCACAGAAAATTTAAGTTTACTCAAAACCTCCGATGATTGAGCTCGTGGAACGTTACCCATTGGACTTTATACCGTTCTTATAAGTATAACAATCGCTACAGTTTAAAGTTCATATGCTTTTGACTGTACTTTTTCTCATCCTCCATATATCAACTTGCCCCCCCCCCCCCCCATTGAATAGATTCTAAATTGAAAGCAAAACATTATATCCTCGTCGCAGGATTTGAACTCGCATCTTGTTCGTCTCAATCTTATACACGAACCACGAGAACAGATCTACCTGAATATAATAATTAAAATGAGCTATTAGTAGCAATGACGCAATTAGATTATAATACTCTGATAAACTTACACCCTCTTACTAATAAAACACAGAATGAAGTTATACCAAGTTTAAACCTATGAAAATGTATGGTTATTCCTTTGTTATTCCTGGTATAACTTTATTCCGTGTTTATTAGTAAAAGGTTCCGTGTTTATAAAAATCGCGTAACAATAGTTATAAATATCCTAACGTATTATTGTATTTTTGTCATCAAGTAGCGCTAGCCTGATAAACTCCTTCAAATTAAATAATCCTTAATGTTACAGGCAGAGGGTTCAAATTCGTTCGTTTTAGGGTGGGTCAGGTAACAGCTATTACCGACTGTACTAGCGGAGTAGGGGTTAAATACCATTATTTTAATAGGTACCTACCTTCAGGTAATGCTTTCATTTTCAGATAAGTGCGTGCAGTGCAACTTACGGCATCTCAGCGTATATGGCACGAGCCGTACCACGGCATCTTAACCTCGAAGATTAATCGATTCGCTCACCGACCCATGAATTTTTATAGTCGATAACGGCAGACGGCAGTAACTAACTTACATTCATAAAGGACGGATACAGGCGCGGCGCGGCACGGCGCTCGGCTACAATGCACTGTGTGTGTAGTACCAACCAACTTATAGTGGGTAACTACTTATTATTGAGAAACCTCAACATGCAATATTAATTTTCTCAAACATGCTTGAAAATTTAAGCAATATTTTGACAACCATTGCTGTACTTTATCTCTTTTGCCTCAATACATGCGAGCAGCTGCCGGCAAAAGTTGTATGAAAATCCATATCTGTCGTGTCTAGCGGCCAAATAAATTTCATAGTAAATTCATATCTGTCGTGTTATTTAAAAATGGAACGATCTTTTACTCCGAAACATGGCAACCAAGGAGGTTACTTATCAAAGGTTCTATTTAAATTTCGAACTGTAATAGAACTAAATAGAACGCTGTTTATTGAAAAAAAAGCAAAAGAACCCTTTAACGCGGGAACAATTATTGTTGTTCGTCATTGATTTTGACAAAATGAGTTCTACGTACTACTTAATTTTAATTTCCGCGCATTATTTGAGAAAAGTACTATACAAGCCTTGGCCACAACTAGGCATTGATGAACTTACGTATGTGTGCCTCGGCTTAGCTTCGGCCCACATTTACACGTTCGTCCATCAATACCTCTTTTGCTGACCGCTGCAATAATGTACTATAATGTTGCACAACAATATTCAAAGCAATTTGAATATTGTCACTTTATTATGGAAGACTGGCAGGCGATACAGCAATACATACAAAAGGTCAAAGTTAAACTAGCTCAGCAGATTATTGCTGCACTAAACTGTAGTCAATATTAATTTGGCAAAGCCTTGATAAGCTTGAAACTTTCCCTTGGGTTACTTATTAAACAAATGACCTACAATTCTGCTTGCTTATCCTTTTCCCGACCATGCGGAACCATGGGCATACCCAACATTTGCCAATTTTTTTATTTTTTATTTCTCTGTTTGAAGCGGAAGGGCGTGTCAGACTTTAGGGCTTATTACACTACACGGTAGTCAGGGCCCTGAATACCGGCAGCCCTATTGCGTAAGTGCGCAAAGAAGTTGAACTCTATACAACCGACCAAATCGGCTAATCACACAAAACGGACGCGTCATTCATCTCGCATGTGATTGGTCGATTTGGTCGGTTGGATAGAGTTTAACTTCTTTGCGCACTTACACAATAAGGCTGCGGGTCACTTCACCATTCCGAGTCAATAAGGTCGATATTTTGAGAACCCTAACTTCCTAACAGTTATTACACTACCCTAAATAACGGTTTAGGGCCCTGAATACCGTGAATACTGAATAGTGTAATAAGCCCTTTACTGACTAAAACCGACCCGCGTTCCTTCAGTTGCTTGTGCCAGGGCCAGGGTTTTCATCTAGGTAAGCGTGCTTCATCGTAGACCGCATCATAGCTTAACATCGAGCCTATAGATTATAAAAAAAAGGGCAGGTAACTCTCTATAAAATTTATCCGCGACCCAGACAGGCATCGGCCCTAGCGGACCGCGTTAGTTTTTGTTGACATCTCTTTGAACCCAACATTTGCCTAGAAGCATGGTATAATAATATACTCCGTATAGAGCAAAATTAAGGAAACCAGATAAAAAAAAAACAAGAAACCCGACTGTTTAGGAACCGAAACGAAAAGACGTACACAAGAAGAAAATTATGCTGTGCAGTCGGAGGATACCTACACATTCGCGAGCTGGCTGAACAGTCGGGTTTTATTTAAATTAACTTTTTAGCTAATATTTTTATTTTCGAATTAGGGTCATTTATACATAAGTGTAACATATTTTTGAAATCACACACACACACACCACACATAAAACACTTTAATTTGATACCCCACACGATGGGTTTGAAATAAAAGAAGAATTAGGTTCCCACAATATGGCGCCCAAAAACGGCCATTATTCTATTTTCCAATTGTAATATAGCCAGTGACAGCAAGGTTAAGAAGAATCGATTAACGTTAGAATCATCAAAATCCGCCGTCGCGTATTTTGATGATTCTAAACGCGAATTTGAACGCCACATAGGAATAAACATACATACATAGACTGATAAACACATTACCCTCCTTCAAAGAAAGTTAAGTTATAATAAATCACAAGTAAAAAAAAAAACCGGCCAAGTGCGAGTCAGACTCGCGCGCGTAACGTTAACGTGCGAGAGTCTGACTACGGACGACGTTATAGCAAAAAACGGCAAAAAATCATGTTTGTTTTAGGGGAGCCCCATTTAAATATTTATTTTATCCTGTTTTTAGTATTTGTTGTAATAGCGGCAACAGAAATACATCATCTGTGAAAATTTCAACTGTCTAGCTATCACGGTTCATGAGATACAGCCTGGTGACAGACATACAGACAGACGGACCGCAGTGTCTTAGTAATAGGGTTCCGTTTTTACCCCTTGGGTACGGAAACCTAAAAAAATTAGTATGATAAAATTTTAAATAAAAACAAGTACTTTCTAAGTTTATCTTCGACATCACAGGCAACAGGAAAACATACTTAATGTAAACCTGAAATAGCCATGTCAGAGACCTTGGAGTTCCCAAAGGCGGCTTAATTCTTAACTCTGACTAGAGGTGGCCACATCCTCATACGAAAATAAGAAGAGTAGAAACTTGAGACGCGGTCTAAGCTTGTCGGGGACCCAGGATGGAAAAACAACTTGCATGGAGCAAACAAATCAAGGCAGTATCCAATGAATGGGCGAGCAAAGCTAACCTGAATTTTTTTGCACCAATCTGACAGTTAATTTCGAGTCAGGATGAAGGGTGGGGCAGGTTGCCTCATCTGCCCTACTGTGGATAAGCCCAAGTGCCCAACTATATTTGGGTTGGCTTCCAGTCAAACGGGAAGCAGCTGATTAGAGTAACTAGCAAATTATTGAACAAAAATGGCACCCATTGTACAGCTCCTCCTTGTATGGAAACGCACTCCATACATTCCTCAAATGATGCCTTATATAGTTCTTGCCAAACTTCTTGGCCACCCTGAAGTTGGCTACAATGACTGCGCAGTAGTATATCTCATACAAAAACAGCACTGTTTCATGCCTCGCGCATGCGGTAAACCAACTTCAGGGCAGCCAAGTTTGGCGAGGACTATACTTATACTCAAGTTGTTAGCCAGCTATTATACTGAAGTTAAAAGGAGTACAACAGACCATTCATTTTAACAGCCAGAAATGAGTGCGTTACTACAGCCAGATAATGTCGAAAATCGTCATCTAAGTGCAATAGATAATTAGATATACAGCTTCTGTAATTGGTAAGCAGATTTATTAATTTGGTAAGCTGATAGTTTTTAGGGTTCCGTACCCAAAGGGATGAAAACGGGACCCTATTACTAAGACTTCGCGATCCGTCTGTCTGTCTGTCTATCACCAGGCTGTATCTCATGAACCGTGATAGCTAGACAGTTGAAATTTTCACAGATGATGTATTACTGTTGCCGCTATTACAACAAATACTAAAAACAGGATAAGATAAATATTTAAATGGGGCTCCCCTAAAACAAACATGATTTTTTGCTATAACGTTAACGTCGTCCGTAGTCAGACTCTCGCACGTTAACGTTACGCGCGCGAGTCTGACTCGCACTTGGCCGGTTTTTTTATTTACTTGTGATTTATTATAACTTAACTTTCTACTATTTACCCGACTGGCGAAGGAGGGTAATGTGTTTATCAGTCTATGTATGTATGTTTATTCCTATGTAGCGTTAAGAATCATCAAAATACGCGACGGCGGATTTTGATGATTCTAACGTCAATCGATTCTTCTTAACCATGCTGAAACTGGCTATATTACAATTGGAAAATAGAATAATGGCGGTTTTTGGGCGCTATTTCTATTTACTAAAATAACTTCAAAACGGTGCACTATTGTGGATTCTTTTATTGCTTAACAGATTTTAACTAATTAGCCAGATTTCATGTACAAAAATGATAATCATCCGTTTAATCAATTCCGAGATGCAGCAATTGTGCAAACGTTACCGCAGCAGGATTATAAATATATTCGCAACCATAGCAAATAAAAATACAAATTAAGTTGTACCATTTGTTTCTAATTGATAACTAATTATTTAGATAACATTTATTTCAACATACCCGTTAGATAACAAAAGATCTGGCTGCGGTAACGTTACTCCAGCCGGAAATGTTTTTATCAAATAATTAAAAAACTATCAGCTTACCAAATTAATAAATCTGCTTACCAATTACAGAAGCTGTATATCTAATTATCTGTTGCACTTAGATGACCATTTTCGACAATATCTGGCTGTAGTAACGCACTCGCCAAAAATGGCTATAGGTAATCATATTGTTTCATTGGATAAATAAAAATACAGGTAAAATTAACAATGTTTTATCAAATACTACAATATACTAATCTAATACATTGGTTGGTTTACAAATAAGGGCGGTTCATTTCTGTTTTCTTAGACTTCTTGTCTCTAGCCCTAGGAAACCACCGATGCTCTGTGGTTAAGGTTAGAGAAGACAGCTGTTTTCTTGCTATCTCAGGCTTCAAATCCTTGAATACTCTGTATACTTCCTGTTTATCACTCATTCTTAAAATCGATGTATCAGTAATGGTTTCTTCTGGGAGAGGTCTTGAGTGTTCATAAGGAAATTCTTGGTCTCTATGAAGCGCCACTATTGTTGAACCATCATCAGTAATAACGATTTTGTTGTAACATCTGGTAATTATTTCTCTTGGTTTAAACGCTACTGCACGAATTAAATGGGCCATTTTCATGGCTTGAAGATGATAAATTACAATTCCATTCAAAACATAACCTAAAACCACCGTACCCTATATCTTTGACATTGACAGCTGAGGGGATGTTGCCTGAATCTGCAACTGTGTAAAAAACAGTGATGTGCTTCAAAATATTTAAAAAATAATCGACTAAATTGAACGCCCCTACCGTAGACAATATAGATTATAGAAAGGATTGAAGAGAATGTCATCCAATTATTTTCTAATAGTGCTAATTAACACACGTTCGAATTTGGTCCGGCCGGACTAACTCCACCCACAAATCTTTTCTCGCTTACGCACGCTTGTGTAGACCGAGACGGAATCAATTTATAATAATAATGTCCGCGGACTACACACGCTCGGATATGGTCCGGGCCGGACTAACCACGCCCACAAATCCATGGTCCGGTCGGACCAAATTCGAACGTGTGTTAGCACTATAACGTGCGATCAATAATCATAATTAGTCTATTTTTAGGATTCCGTTCTCAAAGAGTAAAAACGGGACCCTGTTACTACAATTACTAAGACTCCGCCATCTGTCTGTCTCTCTGTCTGTCCGTCCGTCTGTCTGTCTGTCTGTCTGTTCGTCTGTCTTTCTGTCTGTCTGTCCTTCTGTCACCAGGCTGTATGTCATGAACCGTGATAAGACAGTTGAAATTTTCACAGATGATGTATTTCTGTTGCCACTTTAACAACAAATACTAAAAACAGAAAAAAAAAATTAAGTGGGGCTCCCATACAACGTATTTTTTTGCTGTTTTTGCGATAATGGTAGATCGAAAAACGGAACCCTTCGTGCGCGAGTCCGACTCGCACTTGGCCGGTTTTTTTATTTATGTATTTTTAATTTGATCCTTTTGATTTTGATCATTTGATGGATGACACTGACAGTCCACTGTGCATATATATATTCTGTGGTCCACTAAGTAAGTGGTACACTGACTGACATTGACATCAGATCAGTTCTGTTTATCTGTTTGCAAAAAAGCTAAATTACGATTGAAATTGAAATGGATTTTTTGTTGTAGAGTACCTATTGCTTTTAAGAGTAAACAATGGATTTCCCAGCAACACCGTCTAATGCTTCGGACAGCAATGAATACCCAAATACTACGCGATCTCCATTTAATAATGCAACAGACGACAATAAGAGACGCAGGTACTTATTGGCTTTTAGAGAACCTTAAAAAATATTAGATTGTTATAGTAGTAATACTGGTTGATTGATTTCATGTTTCAGTTCATCAAGATCAATAAAAAGAAGGCGATTTGACGATGAATTGGTGGAATACAGTGGTTTACCGGGGTCCTCACTCGGAAAAGGGGACAAAAGAATGCGCACACAGTCGTATACGAGTCAAGTTTCGGAGATTGCACTAGCCAGTGTGCCTACGCCCCCCGCGCACCCGACTCCAGAGCGTCGTAGGGCTTCCAGCAAGGTTTCTGCTGGAGGGAGCGGTGGTCGCAAGATTCGCCGTAAAGGCCACCTTAGTCATTTGTCGACAAAGGATCTGGGACGTTGGAAACCCACAGACGATCTTGCATTGATACTAGGTGTGCAGCAGGTAAGGAATTCGTTGTACACCAAATTATTATACTTTGTATTTATTGCATAATGTATTGGTACTTTATCATCTTGGCTGGCACACAATGAGACACAACAGAAAATGTATTGTTTGAGGTCACTCGTGACTGGAGTGGTGGTGAAGGTGTTTAACTGTCATTAAAGAAGCAATCCACAAAATAAATCATGTTATAGTTATACATCAATTAATTTGGTATTAAATAGTTATTCCATATGTTTTCAGACCAATGACTTGCGCATCGTCCACAGAGGCGTGAAGTTCTCCTGTCGCTTTACGGTCAGTGAGCTACAGTCTCGTTGGTACGCCCTACTATATAATGCTGAAATATCACGAGTGGCAATTGCCGCTATGCGTAACTTGCATCCAGACTTGGTAGCATTGGTGCAACAACAAGCTCTGTACTCAAATGCTGAAGAAGAATTACTTGCAACAATACCATTGGTTCCTGTAAGTTATTATTGGCTTTCATTATTCACAATTCTAACCACCTACTAACTATAATGAAATTGGTTTTATTATATTCTCAAATAATTGTATCCTATGTTATTTAAAAATACAGTCAAAATCTGTTATAACGAAATCGAAGGGACTATTTATATATTTGGTTGTTTTGAGGTACAATTCAAAGATTTTTTTTATTAAGTACATAAAACGTATATGATGAAAGAACATTATCATTTTTCTGTATTAAAAAATCCGAAATACACTTACAGCATTGCAGCTGTGTATTTTGTTTCTGAGAATTACAAAAGATCTTAAACTCGACACGTTTTTGCATACTTTTGTGATCTTAATAGCCATTGACCATTACACTCTGCCAGATGTAGATACTGATACCTATCCAAGTTGTCTACTATACAGCTGGTTGTTCTAACAGATACAATTCTCCAAATATATCAGTTAAAGAAAGTAAACTTAATGAGGTATATCGTAAAAAGCAGGGTTTTTATAAGGTGATCATATAGCATTTAGCTTCTCGACCACGCAAACATAGTGAGAAGACTAAAAAGAACAAAACCGTTCGAGTTAGTGTTTAATTTTAGTGAATGTGAATAGAGTAACATACAAAAGTGCTACCAAACAAACACAAGAACGAAGCGACACATTCTTAGTAAAGACAATTTAATAATTTAGGTTATTATTAAATTACTTATTAGTCTATTTATAAGGCTAGATTGTAATTAGATTAGGGTCCATCCAATTGATGAACCCAAGAAAAGGAAAAAAAGAAAATAAAAAAAATATAGCATTCAGCCGGGATCTATAATTTTGGTCAATATAACGATTACGTATAATGATGTCGTCGTAAACAGTTTTAACTGTACTTTTGAGATTATCAGCATAAGAAAATTTAAACACTTAATAAAAAAAAAACAATTTTGTCTTGATTACAGTCATCACTCCCAACAATAGAAAAGTTTCAAGATTTGTTGGACCAGAACCCACATGTATTCTATACGTCACGGAACGCAAAGACTTTGTTGGCACATTGGCAGCTCCTGAAACAGTATCATCTATTGCCAAACCAGACTGTAAAACCTTTGCCTAAAAGTAAGACATCATTTACTTATTTATTTATTCTTTATTGTACACAAAACATAAAAACATACAAATACACATAGACAGTTTATTGCTTAGATACTCTAACAGCAAACCTCAGTTGCATAGAGAAATATGCATTTGAGGATAGTACATCCATGTGCACAACAAAAGCGGCATCATTCAAAATATTCATATTATAATTTTTGGACATGTAAGCATGTTTACTCTCTATTTTGGTTAATCATTTGGTTAATTTTCTCTCTATTTTGGTTAATCATCTTTATCATGACGGCTGGTTCAAGATGGCACAGAAAAAAATGTGTAGAATGACTTGGGTGAGGCCTTTGCCCAGCACTGGGATAGTAATGGCTAGACTAAAAAAATTACTATGCGCAAATGTATTCATAGGAAGAAGGAAAAGAGAAATACATTTATTACCAATAATGTACAAGCTCAATATTAATAACAGACAAAGATTACTTATACAATAAATAAAGCTATATTGGTAATAAAAAAATTGCAGAAAAGGTTACAATTATTGTTCACATATAAAAAAAGCTTATTGTAATACTTACATTGTAACAAATGGTTAATGAACCCTGCCTCTCAAACTAGGGCAACTTGTATCTTGAGAGACAAATACCAGATGACAATGTAGCAAAAGAAGTGGGTTCAGAAAATGTTGAGCAGCGTGCAACATAGCTACAACGTTGGTTTATGCTAATTTATATCCAGCCCCCATTTTCTCAACACTTTACATATCGATGGTCATACGTTGACAACACGTAACTGCAGAGTGTCAAATTTTACAGGAGAGGGAAAAAACTGTATAATTTCGAAAATAAATTCAAAAAAAATAAAATAAAAAAGTAGTTGGTAGGTAATCGAATTATTTATTGATATAATTTAAAACAATAAAATGCCCACATACGTTATTAATTAATTAATCAATACACAAACAGTTACGAGTAAACAATACTAAAAAAACCTCGCTACTAACGTGTTACGAGCAGTCAACAACTACTTACGAGTTGTCAATTTGAATAAAGTCACTATTTTATTAGATTGAAACAACTACATTTGCGGCAAATTATCATAAAAAGAGTAATAATCTGAAGGTATTACAGTTTTAAGAGCTTGCAAATCACTTAATTTACATAAAGTAAGTTTAGGCGAGTCCTTAAAAGTTGCTCGTAGGTTGGTATGGGAAAATTAATATTTATTGGCCTACTTGGTAACAAAGAATAGTTTTCGTCGCAAATGTTAATTGTGTAGTAAATATTGCCATCTGTTTTGTACAAGATACAAAACATACATACATACTTTAAGATCTGTGACAACAGGATCTTCTTTTTCTTTCCATGCCTGATAGTTTCGTAACGCATCACTTTTGAATCATATTTTTTTAGAAAAATTAAATTTTAGCATCTTGACGTTGTATGGATCTTTGCGTGATTGCCTAGTTATGTCTGCCTAATTATTGAGATGGAAAATAAATAGCCTCATATTTTTGAAATCCACGTTCGATGGCAGCATGAATGCCATCCACTTCCATCTGCGTATGTACGTAGGCACTAGATATTTGTGGTAAATAACCACATTATTCACAACAGCAAAGTTGGCTAGAGCATTTGATAATACTGCATTCCTATTTTGATAGGTGCAACCGTCATTCCAAATAATGATAGACTTTGTAACAAATTCGCCTTCAGAGTTGAAAATCATAGCATGTAGGTAGTCTGTGTATCAGAGTTGACTTCTGAAAACCAATAACATCTTACTTTTTTGGATGTATAATCATAAACCTAAAAATTGTGGTTGATCAACTTTCTTTGGTAATAAGCACTGCTGGCTCTTGTATGGACAATCTTTGAACATCCTGTTCTAAGAGAATACATTTTATTTCACCTGCCTCCTTTAAATCCTTTTCTTTTCCTTCTCTTGCATTTTCTTTCCTCAGCTGATGATCTTTATATTGCTGTGCCGATATTTGTTTAGCGTGGTAGCGTAGACACGTATCACACAAATCTTTTTTCGGCTGCTGGAAGCCAATATTTTTTCTTTCATAATCTTATCAAACATAGTTTGACATAATGGTACCAGGTTTTTTAATGTGCTCGCTTCAATGTAGGTCTTATACACTTCCGCCATACCTCCGGGAATGGATTCTAAGTATGCCTTATTGGTGTCTTTGCGGCATTAATGTGATGGCAGCTTTGGAAGGTTTTCTATAAACTCGATTAAAACTCCACGTGATAGTCTTTTCTTCTCTCTCCTCTTCTTTTTTCCTATTTGCTGAGCATTTTCTCTTGCAAACATACCACTACCTCGTTATATTATTAAGTTTTATGATTATTACCTAAAATATTATTGAATAACTTATACTCATTAGTATTACATAGAGAGATAGGATGCCTTAAAATTACAATCGTGAGCTTTTATTAAGCGATTCACATAAAATAAAATAAAAACTTACCAATATACCTTCAGGGACACATTTCAGAAATAAATAGACGTACTTAAAGATGTAATTAAATATAAAACTATTTTTAAACAATTAAAACTCGCGCCGTAATACTACTCTGTCAGTGAATTATTGCGAACTGCATTTGCGTTGACACCTCGTAACTCGCGCACTAGTGAGTTCAAATTGACAACTGTTATTTGTGAGTTGTCAACTGTGGCATAAATTGTTCGAATGACCTTTTTTGTGCTTTACGAGTTATCAATGGGAAGATTTGGCGCTTAATTTAAAAATTTTTGATATACATAACTCATTTTGCGAAAAAATGTGGGTTACGTGTTGTCAACGTATGACCATCGATATATGTCTTTTAACAATAACAAAAGAAAATAAAGTAGTTTCTGTGTTAAGATCAAGCAAGCTAGAGCCTTCCTTTTCGGTTACAACGGTCACTAATAGTACAAAGCAAACAAAAACGGTGTCAGCCAAATGTTGAGGAATGCAATTTAAAATTACTGAACAACACATACTTTAGAAACTTCATATCTTACATGAATTCAATGTAACATTTTGGTGTAATGTTTCAGACAATGCTGAAGTAATAACTTTCTCTGACGCTGAAGAGACAATGAATGACAATGAACTGCCAGACTACAAAGAAGACGGCATGGATGTTGAGATGCAACTTGCTGACAGGTACCTACATATTTTAACTTTTTGGTATTGTAGTCACAGAGGATCTTTGTGTCTCTGAAGTTGGCTCTGCCAACCATTGCGCAAGAAACAGTTTGTCATTGAGTATACTGCATAGAGTAAGCGAGATAGGACGATGCGACAAACGTAAGCGAGTGAAAGAGACAGTTATACAATGCTATCTTCACCTTCAACATTGACACAAAAATAGCTTCTGCGCATGGTCATGCAGCCAATTCAGAGACACAAAGATCCATTGTGAGTATTATATGTATTCTTTATAGCCACAAGAATGTATCTACTCTGGGCATGAAGCATCAAATCATGTTTATGCCTACCCTAAACTGATAGCTTGAATTAAACTTTGCGTATAGCAATAGTGCTCTATAGACTCACTAAGAACTAAACCATCTAAAAATCCATTCAATGATACAGCAACATTTAGGCTTTGTTGCTGTAACAAAAATTATCGTTTCTTTTTTGTCTTTTTCACTTGTAAAATGTAAGTCAAGACTCGATGGTTACTTGTTTTTTTTTTTTAGTCTTTGTCACTAAACACTAGCATTACAACACTAGGCATTTCTCCTGTATCGTGGGTGCGTGTACAAAAATATAAGCTCAAATACACAAACACCACAGCTGGAACAATCTGTAGGTTGTACAAATATTTGTTCCGTGCGCCCAAAAATTAACTATGTACTAAAGAGTGCACTACTGCTGAGCGAAGCAATATTAGTTTAGCAGTATTTTATTGTATATTGCCCCGCCATTCCATATCAAGTTGTATATTTTGTTTATGTATTGTCACAGATAATATAATACTAGCATCTAGATGCCTCATCCCATACATAGAAATCAAGCCGAGGTAACTAGGGTTTATAGAATAGAATAGAAAATACTTTATTGTACACCAAAAAATTAAGTTACACATCTCTTTTACAATAATACTTATTTCTACGGGTACAAAGGCGGCCTTATCGCTGACAGCGATATCTACCAGACAACCTTTATACCGGTATAATGTTCCCTTGGGATAAGAAAACTCTTTCAACGCGGGCAAAGCCGCTGGCAGAAGCTAGTATTTTTTTCATATTTTTGGCAATAAGTTACAAGCATTGTGCAATCGCACATCTCTTTCTCTCCCAAACAATAGATGGTATTAGCAGTGACTTGCATGTAAAAGAGTGTACTCGGTTCGTGAATATTTATTTCTTTATATAGTATTGTTTTTTAACGTTTTTACAGTTTCATTGTATCAAAATGTGTTACAATACAAATTTAAAAATTCGATTGGTATGCCTCTGAAATTTAAAACCGCGCCATCTATTGGAATGATATTCCATAATTTTGTGCTTAGGGGTGTTGATTAAAAAATAAATATAATTAAATATGATTAATTCTAGAAAATTTGTATATTATAGTTCTCGCAAAACTTCTTGGCCGCCCTGAAGTTGGCTACAATGGCTGCGCAGTAGTAAATCTCATACAAAAACAGCACCGTTTCGTGCCTCGCGCATGCGGTAAACCAACTTCAGGGCGGCCAAGAAGTTTGGCGAGGACTGTACACAAAATTCAATAACTAATCGATGCATATCGCGCCATCTAGTGAAATTTATTTGAACCAAATTTTCTTTCTTAGTGTTGGGTCACCGTGGTATTATTAAACAGTAATCTGTTTAGTAGACATTCTACATAACAAAATCCTGTATTATTTTTCAGGGTGGACAAAAAAGACATCCGCCTTCTCGAAACTTCACTATTGCGTTGGCAATTGTTGATGCAGTCACTATCAGGCGAGATGGATAAGAACACACTCGCTATTCTGCGAGGTAGATCGGTTCGCTTCCTGATGAGGTCCAGAGAGGTGGGTTACGTTACTTGGTTTATTAATTTAAAGCTCTACCTACACAGTCCCTGTCAGGGCTTTTTAAGATCTGGAATTCTGACAGTCCAGCACCCTAATTACATACTTCAAAGAATCGCATCGCAAAACCTGTGCGCTTGAATTGTCTCCGATCTTGACACGCCTATATCGCCTTTCGATAGAGACTGGATAAGGGCTGAGGGCTTGGAAGCAAGCCAATGTACAGCCCGTGCCCAAGAAGTACCCCCTGGCCAACTACAGACCCAACTCTGTAATGTCCATCCACTGTAAAAGTATGGAACATTTGCTCAACATTAAGCTCCTGGCATACCTAGAAGCGAACGACATCCTTAGTGACCGCCAATACGGCTTCTGCCGGTCAACTAGGGATCTTCTAGCGTATGCCATTCACATCTGAAGTAAAGGCCATCAAGAGACACGGGGAAGCGCTTGCCGTCTCCTTCGACATCTAGAAGGCTTTAGGCGGGTCTGGGACGAAAGCCTTATTGTTATGCTTCCTTCCTTCGGTCTGCCTAGTGGTATGTGTGGATTGCAGACTACCTGAGGGATCAATCCATCCGAGTGGTTATCGATGGCTGGTCGTCCGGTCAGTTAGATATCAACGCCGGAGTCCCTCAGAGGTCAGTCCTCTCGTCAACATTGAATAAAATAAACCTAGGGGCATGCAGACGACAAAACTGTTGCTGAGAGATACGTGTCCGGCGCACGGGTCACTGGATCTCAGATACAGTCTCTCCGAGAGGCCATGGTTGAACGCTTGAACCTGTCCTTCAAGGCTGTCTCCGAATGGGGCAATGGCAATCTGGATCAGTTTCAATGCTGCTAAGACCCAGGTGTGTAATTTTTCCGCTCCCAAGTGCCATTTGCCGTGCTCCATCTTTCCATGGTGTAACCGTGCCGTTAATGGACCATCTTGAGCTCCTTGGTGTTACGTTGACATCGACCCATAATTTCGGTCCATTCATTGAGGCGAAAATTAAGTTGGCTGCAAAAAAGATGGGGCTTGCAAAGGTGAGACGGTACTTCAAGCTTGAACAGGTGCTCAACTTGTATAAAATGAAAGTTCGGTCATGCATGGAGTGTGACTTCTCTCAACTCTGGGACGGATCTGCCAAATACCAGCTTGATGTACTTGAGTCGATTGACAGACGGGCCAAGAGGCTTATGTTCATTTCGGGGAGTGTGCGATGGAACTGCACAATTTGATTCCGCCTAGCCCTTTCCATCATCGAAGTAGAAGACGTACGGCAATGGGCCATCGATACACGGTGGACATCCCACCCTTACGCACAAAGCGTTTTGCTAATACTTTCATTGTGCGTACAGCTAAGGAGTGGAATTCCCTGCTGGAGTTTGTTTTCTGATAGCTACAATTTTGGGGTCTTTATGTTACTTATAGGCAAGCGTGCTTCACCGTCGACCACATCATCGCTTACCATCATGTGAAATAGTGGACAAACGCGAGCATATAGATAAATAAAAAAAGCACAGCAGTGAAGCAAATGTCTTGCTTCATAAGCTCCATAGAGCATGGAGCTTCTCCTCCAATGGATCATTATTTCCATCAAAAATGCAGTAGTTTCGTATTGTCTGTACATAAAGAAATCTTTGCTGTCATGCAGACTCGAAGCCCATGCCCATGTTGCACCCACTCCTACGTACGTCTACCTGGGACAAACGGTCCAGTTAGGTAGGTCCAACTTCGAGAAAGAGGCCGAAACCAAAGGGTGACCGCCATCAATCGACCAATCACACAGACGGAAATCCACATCGCGTCTTTCATTTCGCATGATTGATCTCGTCAAAACCCTTTGCCGAATTTACTTACGCAATTAGGCTGCAGTTCTCGTGAGGACTAGAGAGGTATGTATGTATAGCGTTATTTGTGTCAAGTAGCAAGACAGTATTACGTAAAGAGGTTTGTATGACACAACATCAAGTATTACCAAGAAGTACTACCACCGTACCTGCTTTTTCCGCCAAGCAGCATTACTAGGTTCCAGTTAAAGGCACATGCAACATTTCAGCTTTGTTGTGGGATGACAACACACGCATCGACGCTGCCTGTACTATTGCAGATGTCCTCATGGACATCTGTAAACTCATATCATACGGTCATCCGTATGATATGAGTACCTAACCATCAGATGCTCCTAATGCATGTGTACCGTCCCATAACATAAATATATAAAACATGTGTTATTCAACAGATGCGATTACGGCATAAATCCAAAAAAACCGGCCAAGTGCATGTCGGACTTTGCAGATTTAGGGTTCCGTACCAAATGTTGAATAATAATAATAATTTATTTATTTCCAAAAACTTAATACTACTTTACAATGGCAATGTGGCAGCAATTTCAGTTTGGGCAAAGAGATTAGAGTCTGTAGCCGAACTAGGCATAGCCTGTATTTCGGCTTACAGCACCATTCCCCTCGAGTTTTTACAATACAAGAATAAATGCCAAGCAATGGTAGCTTAATACAATTAAGTGAATACTACAGAAAAATTGTTGATAAGTGATACACGAATATATTGGTATTTGTTTGTAAAATATACGTATACTGTGATTTTTAATTTCGTAGACTAAACTGACAGCTGCCATTGACCTTATTTTTTTTAAATGTTGCAAGCGCAGAGCCTAGTGTTGTAGGTAAGGCTGAATCATAAGTGATTCATCGAATCGATGTGACATGACTCCTCAATTTATTTTTACTAATTGGTGTTAATAAATGTTTTATGAATATAAACGTAATATATTTATATATAACAGTATTCATACACATAGTACACGAACTTATATTGTGTTAAATATGAAATCAACAATAAAATAAATGCAATCGATAAAATTAAGTCTGACATAAATGAGTAGAAACTAAATAAGGGCCGCTAGTTTCTAAACAAATTATTTTTTTTGCCGTGAAATAGTTTCATTTTCGATCTACTTCGATTTTCGATTAACTTTCGATCACTCAGGATAGTTAGGGTACGACACTATTTAAATGTAACGATAAAGTGACAACTCCCCAAATGTCAGTTTAGTCCACGAAATGAAAAATCACATTATAGACAAATATACATTTTCGTTTTATGATCTGCTGTGCAAGTGATAATCAACCTTAGGGTGATAAAATCATGAAATCGAATATACGATTTAATTTTGCATAGTAGGTGTTTATTCTTCCCTGATTCATGACAGCAGGCTAGACAAGCATCAGAAACTGCATATTATAGTATCCGTACTAGCTGTCACCCGCGACTTCGTCTGAAATTAGTACTTTCCCCACTTCAGACCATTTGTCCAAAATGTAAACTGATGTATTGCCAAACTTAAGTGGCAGTGGGCAGGGCACATTGCTCGTAAAGCTTGTGGCCGATGGGGCCGATAAGTCCTAGAGTGGCGACTTCGTACCGGAAGACAGTAGCGTTGCAAGACCTTCCTCTAGGTGGAGCGATGACCTGGTCAAGCGATGTGGGAATCCGGTGGATGCGAAACGCACAGGACCAATCAGTGTGGAGACGCTTGGGGGAGGCCTATGTCCAGCAGTGAACGTCTTTCGGCTGAAATGATGATGATGTATATGCTATATTACTGTAAAGTTACATCAAAATCCGTTCAGTAGTTTTGTCAAGAAAGAGTAGCAAACATACATGCATTCTCATATATGTACTTTGGCGTAAAGTATGGGTTTCGGTTTCGGCTAAATAAGACTGCACCAAAATTTAGTTTCGGTTTCGGCCAAATAAAATAAGACTGATACTAAAATTTTGTTTCGTTTTCGGCCAAATAAGACTGATACCAAGGTTTTGGTTTCGGCTTTCAAATTTGTCAGAGCACTAGTTAGTTCTATGTTTGGTTTAGATATAAGACAATTGTAATTGATTGATAAATATTCTTGTTTAGGGTTTTCGCCATGTAAAACTTGCCCGCTCTACTTTGTCATGTCACTCATAGTACTTGGTCATAAACTCATAAACCAAAATAATATATTTTTAACCCCCGACGAAAAAAGATGGTTGTTATAAGTTTGACGTGTGTGTCTGTCTGTTGCGTTAAAGCTCCCAAACTGATAAGCCGATTTTGATTTCGGTTTTTGTTTCTAAATTTTTATAGTACCGGCTTTTTCTTTCAGCTATTCGCCTATTTTCTTCTTGGGAATAATGTCAGTTTAGTGAGGTACAAAAAAATTGGTAGTAGTTCATACTTATCTTTTAGTTTTTGCTGTCTGTAAATTCTCTGTAGCAGCCTGGAGTCTGGAATTGTGCATGATTGACGGCAATAGACGTGCCTTGTATTATATCATCATCCGCCTATTTTAATGTTCCCACTGTTGGGACACAGATCTCCTCTCTTTGAGAGAGGGAATGGGCCTTAACCCACCATGCGGGCCCATTGAGCTTTGGTGGATGTCACACATGTCTTCGAATTTTGGGTTTAGGAGATGCAGGATTCCTAACGATGTTTTCCTTCACCGTTTACATGGCGATTTAAATATAAATGGCGACATCTGGGTCTACTTTTAGTATACGCTTGTACGCTTTTAGTTTACCTTTCGAGATTACCGTCAATTTTTTTGGATGGGACATCATCCGATGACTTCTCTCGCGCTGGGTGAAGCGGGAGGGCGTGTCAGACTTTTACTGAACAAAACCCACCCGTATTCCTTCAGTTCCTTGTGTCAGGGCCGCGGTAACTCTTTCAAATGTATCCGCTACCCATTACCGACAGACCTGCTGACCTGCTGCTGCTGTATGTGTAATTAATTTTTTTTGTGTACACTAATAGCAGATTGTTGCATCGAGCGCAAAGTGAGTTATTAATGCAAGAGTGTTGTGTTGGTGCACTAAATTAACACAAGTGCATTAATTACTCACTTTAGCGAGGTGTGTAATCTACTTTTCTTTCAACTACCAATCTACCTACGTTTTTTAACTTTCCTTGCTAAATATGAAGTATCTAAATTTTAAAATGGTACTTACAAAATTCGCACCATTTGTTTTTTTTTATCAAATCGATTTTATTCAGCCGATTTTTATTTTCAGCCAGTATCTTTTTGATCGAATGCATACATTTTATATTAAACTTAATGGGAGACATTAAACCTCTGTGGTAAATTTATATCTAAATAAAAAAATTTAAAACAGCGCATTAATAAAAAAAAATATACAAATTAAAAAAGAAAAACTGTGCAACAATGAGATTTAATATAACATTTCTGCACTGTTTTGGTTCTAAGGTTTTGTAGTGATTAATGATAACATTACTACGTAGTTGAAAGAAAAGTATATTCTATTCATAGATATATAAACAAGAGGAGATATGCCCGGTAGGCGAAAATATATCGGAACCCTGTGTCTGCAGTTTGCCCCTACCACACGGCAACTACTACACATGCAGTTCAGTAAAGGCAATAGATACGCAGTCGCGCACACACCCGCATTTCTTAAATCAGAACGTACAACACAATCAATTATAAACCTTATCGCATCAAACACAGCGTTTATTTACCATGCACCGTACAACTTACCCACACAACAACATTGAGCGCTTTCGTTGTGCTATGCAAAAGCAATTTATTTTACATATACGCTAGTGATTGACTAAATCGGAATTTTATCGATATTTCCATTTATTATTAAACAATATTTTTTTGGTGTCCTGAAAATAAAATAAATAAAAAACAGCATGTTCAGAAAATATTATAATAAAAATAAACAATATGTAGCAAAAAAAAATTGTATTAAGTAAATCAAATAATTAAAAAATCAAAAATCCAGTTACGTTGGTTTATGACTGTTAGTTATCTGCTATGCTAGCTGCTATGGCGTTTACTCACTGACCTGTAAAGTGTAGGTATTTGTGCAGCACTTGACGTTTTGAAACTACTGGGGTGGCATTTTTAGTCAAAAAGTGTAATCTTAAATTCATATATTTTTCCATGACTGCTTTGGTAAGAAATATTATGTGATTATTAATCGGGGATTGCTTGCTTGCTGATTGTGTGATGATGAATGACTGATTTTATGAATTCCCTAAACTTGAGAATGGCTTTTCTTTCTTTCTTTCTTTTTTTCAGTAATAAAATAAAATTTAACCCACTTCTGCAAAAATCAGGCGAACTCTTAATGTTGGGATTGCCCATTCAAAAAGCCTGCGACTTTTTTTTAGAGGCTGGAATATTTCTGCCTCAAAGTGAACCGAGCATATGGTGCTATTTTTTGTAGGGAACCAGTTAGATGGCATGCCTGTGGCATCAATCCATTCCTTTTTTAAATTCGCATCTTTTGGGAAGCTGAAAAGATTCAAAAACAACAAATTTTACATTTACATATATCCTAAGCTACTTCTAAACCTCACCATGTAGTAAGCAGCACCCTAATTGCGTAACACAGTATCAATCAAAATCGAATGATTTTGAAGCATATTTCTAATCCATTACTTCATATGATCGACAAATTGGTCTGCTCATCAAAGTAAATAATGCAATCAATGTTGTTGAACTGTCATAATGAAACCGATTCCTACTGTAAATGTGTAAAGCAATCACCCCGCAGGTTTTTGTTATAAAAAACCCTAGTTAGTAAATACATTCTTAAATATATGAAAACAAACACACACCCATGCATAACAAATAAATAGCATGAATATGTTGACTTATTTTAAGCAATAGTCACTAATATATTATGTGAACCATGCCGATTACTATAATGCATTCGAAGCTTTGTCGGAAGTAACATACAAAGACCATAAATAAGTAAGGAAATAGCACGAGGATAAAGCATAATATAGGTACAATAATTCAAAACACAATCCACCGATTATATTATTATAACCTAAAATTTTATTAACTTACTTTACGAAAGTTGGTTACGCATTTCTCTACTACGCTGTAAAATAATCAAAATAAGTAATAAACATTATTTCACATCGATCTTCCAACCGGGTTAAAACGGTTGACAAATTGAAAAATAAACTATAGTAGCAATATATCATTCGTCAATCGACATTGTTGTCGATAGCCTACGTTAGTGGATCTGCACAAGCACATCACTAACTCATCGCAAGAAGCAGCGGCCGTACTACGCGATGCGTCCGCTTAATAAAGTATCGTTTTGTGATTTTTACATTGCTTGTCCAGTCACTTAGCGACAAACTTAGGTAGTGTTTAAGAAGCAATGTATTTAACGCAAAAATTATAAAGTCGTTGTGATATTTGAAAACAAAATAACATAGTACAAGCAAGAAATATTTTACGATTAGTTGTTTTTTATGATTTTAAAGGCAAATATAGAAAAATACTTGTACTTACATATGGTAAGTGATTCCATGATTTTTAAAGTTTTGGTTTAGGCTTCGGTTTTTACAAGAAACCACTGAACAACACGGCATTCTTATAATTTGTCACGATCACGGTCGAAAGCGCACTAGTTCGCAGAGACGGCCATTTGTGTATGATATGGTCAGTCAGTCCATATCGCGCGGACACGGACACGCCCCCTTGCCACTTCTCCTGTATTTAATATTTCTATGATTCTATTCTATTCTGCTTTTGTTATTGTATCTCCAAGTACATATATACTGGGGCTTTCCAAAGTTACCCTTTCGGGTATCGTTACCAGAATAATAGTCATCCACTCATCTTTACCAGCATATTTGCTGAATTTCTTCTTCAAGTGTTCCTCAGTTTCAAGTAGTCCATAATTTTTGTGTTTTTAATGGGCTTTTGTGTGCATTTTTTTAGCTTCTAAAATTGTTCTCCCAGTTACTAGAGCTCTGCATAGCTTATATATTTAAATGCGACTCGAGGGAACAGGCGATACGACGGGGTAAGGAGATAAGGACTTATTATGTAACCTTGTGGACTTCCAACAGGAATGTACATAATTTATCCTTATATAAACGAAAAACATGAAGTTTTAGACATAAGTGAATTAATTTTATTTGGTGTAAGTAATAGGCACTTAGGTGGTAATATTAAAGAATACAATTTGACCAATGTCTCATCATTTATTTGTATATGAAGCACAAACATGCCCGATGATATGACAGTGAGGATATACAGTGACACATAAAAATGTGTTATGTTCATAGTACATTACTTAATTATTCGATATCTTAATAATGTTTGTTCCATCAATATTTCAAGGTAATATAGATACTATTTGTGTTAAGGCGGATCGATCAATCATGCATTGTCAATAAGTAAATACTTTATCAAAAATATTAATAAATAATACATTTGGTATAGATTATCTTGAAAATTGAGTTCTATACGGTATAATTTAAGGTTTGTTTTTGAGGAACCTCGTCAAGTTTTATAATTACATGATTATTATGTTTAGACATTGTCAGCAAAGTATGAAACTCTATCACCGCGGTTCACAATATGATAATTCATTAATATCAGCATTATGTGTTAGCAAGGTACAAATGATGCCAGTCCGAAAATAAATGATGATTTGTGTCTTTAAGACCCTTTGCAGTCCCTCTTTAATGCTGGCAATCTTGACTCAGTTATGTTGCATATCAATACAGATACAGAATAAAAGCAGTCCAAGGTTTTAACACATTTTAGCTGTAAAAAACTTACACTTATTCACTCACTGTTGACCTCTGAAATAAAGAAAACCCACAAAAATACCTAAACCGCATCCCGGGCAGTAACAGAAGAGTTCTTTTTTCAAAAATAATTCATCTTTACTTATTGCCGCCTAATTACAGCCGCCATCTTAATATTCACGACTGCTGTGTAAACACATTTACGGATGTCACTTCACAGTACATTACTCCTTCAGAAAATTTCACATCTGCGTAGGCCGTACATTGTTATGGCCTGGAAAAACCCTTGAAGTGTTTGGACAATCCTTACTCAGTCTTGTTTAAACGGGTAAATAGGCCCAGGCCAGGATCAGGCATAACGATACTTCCTATACGGGCATAGAAAACATTTCCCCTAGGATGCGACAGAAACCGCGGGTGAAAACTAGTTGTTTATTAATAACGACAGTAGGTAAACAGTAAAAGCTAAAACACACTACAGTAATTAATTTCCACAAACACTTGCATGTTTATATAGTCCACAAAACAGCAAACAAAACTAATTATCGTTATGCATCGTAATTACGTTTTTCCATAGCGCATTTCCCCCTGTCCGTCAATAAGGGGTACCGTAAAACACATCGACTGGTGTCCATGTAGACCCTGACAACGGTTTCAAGGACACCCCACCCTTAATGACACGGTCACCACCCGCCAACATAAAAATATCTATTCATTTCACTATCTAGCCCACATATCGTCATATTGTATCGATTGCCCTCGTTTCAATAACTTCATGACGCCTATTTTAAAGTACACAATTTCAGATATTATCTTTACAAGGAAGTTGAAGATTGTGCTATCTGTTTTATCTTTAGTACGCCTACCTATTACGGTTCCGTATTTGTCCTCTCATAGCTGCCGAACTACTTATTCGCAGTAATTTATTTAAAAAAATATGAAAATTTTATTAATTCAAACTCAAATGTAATTGCTTATGTGCGTCATGTTTAATAATTAGTAGGATTTCGACACAGACTCGTTTGTATTGTATATTTTTTATTGTTTTATTTAAATTTAGCAAAAGTTCTCACTCTCATTACACATTATTTCAGTTAGCGATACGAAACAGTATAAATAACATTATAATTACGTTCAAAGTTAATTTAATTGTATATTAAGTTTTCCTTAAGGTGCAGTAAACGATTCACTTGTGAGTAAAGGTAATAATATTGTACAGAAGAAAAATCGTACTGTGACTGTTGTTTTGAGAACTGGTTGGTGGTAGCCACCGTTGTTGACATAACATTCTTTTATAACAAGGCGATTGTTTGGGCACTAGAAGTGAATTGGATATTCAAAACAATGAGTATCAATAGAGAATGGAATGGTAAACTCGTGGAACTTGGCCGATGTCCGGTGAATCCATCGAGCGAAGTTTCTGATACCTGACCATCTTGCTGTACATACAACTTCTTTTTTTTTACAAATATCTATTGTTGGTTGCACATAGATATATGTAGTGTGCAAGTGAAGATTCGTGTAAGCTTGATTTTAGTTTTAACTTTCGACTTCTTGTTTCATAAGTTTGTTTTGAGAATGCTTTTTTGTATTTGACATCGCTTTCTTTTTTCTTACCATAGCCACGTTGAATTTATGTAATTTGTAAAGTGTAATAAGCTTGACAGTAATTTGTTGCAATGGTAAGAGAGAGATAGAGAGAGGGTAAGCTAATTTCAGTTCGGAATAACTGTAACTGAATATTAGAGTCAGCGCCAACCCTAGCCCTTTTGTCTTTGTAAGTTTCTATTTTTTTTTATTCTGATCTGGCAACACTGCTCCCGTATCACTCAAAAGGCGCCATCAAAATTTTATTTTGCGCCGAAAATTGTTTATCGTATTAGGCTTTTTGGCGCCCCTTGCCATCTGGCGTCTAGAGCGACCGCTCCTCTCCTCTCGCGTGCACTTCAGGATTGTAATAATAGTATATAATGAACTTCTGCCAGCGGCTTTGTCCGCGTGTCAAACTCAAAAATTATTTATTTCAACTAGGCTATTAAGCGGCACTTTGAAACGTCATAAAATTAAAGTAATTATAATTGATTCTACCGTCCATTCGGAAAAGTAGCTTGTTATTTAGAAGAACGAACAAGAAACTGCACTGAAAAGTATATTCTTATCCCAAGGGAACATTACACTGTGAAAAAAGGCTAGCCCATGTGCTATTCCAGACTATAATCTATCTCTGTGCCAAATTTCATCCAGATCCGTTCAGCCGTTCTGATGTTATTGAGTAATAAACAAACATCCATCCATCCAAACTTTCGCATTTATAATATTAGTAAAATTAATATTCTTTTCGTCCTTTAATTTTTTACGAGCGTATTAATAAGCAGATTTAGTTCAAGAATATTCTATCGTTTGATTTATAGTTATGTGAAAAATGCGTGAAATGGACAATGGCCAAGAACCAAAGGTGATAACCCTATTTGCGTTGTGGCCTTAGAACTATGTAGCTAAATTTGTTTCTAGAAATATTTTTTCTAGAAGTAACCCTGACAGCAAAGTGTTATACACATTTCCCAAATTATATTCTGAATAATAAGATCGTATTTTTTTGATAAGCAAAGTACTGACGTGTCTCATTCATTACATTATTCATGTTATTTATTTATTATATAAATGAAAAGCTTTAAATGCTTTTAGTACGTAAAGGCTGTCTTGTTAACAATGGGCACCAAATTAAATAGATATAATCTTATCATCAAGTTACGAAATACAAAAAAAAACGCCTGGTTATGAAATATACTTACGAAACATTTAATAAAAATCTGCCTAATAGTTCAATTCTAATCATTCACGGGACATCCTCTTTTAGAGGTCATCAGTGTATTTAAAATAATAAACATTACTATAACTGATCGCGGATATTGTCAAACGCGTTTAGCATTTATGCGGTGATTATAATATCGAGGTATTTATATGCCTTGCCATGATAAATCACGGTGTTATTTATGTGATTACATTTATAAGGCATATAAGGTACCTATTGCTAAATAAGTATATAGTAGCATTAAATGATTCATTCATTCATTCCCTCTCGCAGAGAGGAGGCCTGTGTCCCAGCAGTGGGAACATTAATAGGCTGATGATGTGATATGATGTGAAATGATTTATTGCTTATTGGCTGGACCAATCTTCCAGCTGCGCTTGCTGTGCTTTATGCATGGGTGTCAATAATTTAACTATCGAGAGCTCTTGGATTTGTGAACCTCAAATGCGTGTCGGACGCATGTCAAATAGTTCTTTTTTACTCGTTATGAGCCCGTTCTTGACCCTGTTCGTTCACATGCTTCTTCCATGGAAGAAGATAGTAATGGCGTCTGTTGTAATAATATGCTAAAATCCGTTCACACAGAGAGCTTGAATCATACAGAGACACAGAGTCTGAACCCCTGCAACGTGCATTCGTGCAATGAGCATTTGCCTTCACACCAACCGTACGTAGCAGGCTTATTGAGGCATTCGTAACAAACGCTTTGCGATGATAGGACCTGTGTGCGCTGAACCACTATCAGTCAGAAATTCTGAAACATTATTTAGGAAAAAGCAAACTTCCAGTCAGGCAGCCAGTTCTAGTCTGAATATCATTAAGATATTCTACTCATCATCATCAGTCATGTCTTGTCCGAATGTTCATTAGGAGCAGATGTTATCCTGGTTATTAATGAATTATTTTCAAAAATAACTACCCTTATTTCACCGCTCGGATCTTGCCCAAGGGCTGCTAAGCGGTAACCTTCTTTACTTGCAGGGCTTATGTACTTCAAGTAGGTCAGCGAGGTCATATAGATATATAAAGGGAAACTTTACTTAATTGATTTGTTCGATTGGAAGTTTAGAACGAAGGTATCAAAATTCCTGCGCACTTGAAACTTTAAATCCTTGAATCGGATTTCTAAATGCTGTCAGCTTGATCCGTAATGATGCTGCTATTAGTGAATAATATTAATTAGTGCGTTTAAACAGACAGTGGTCTGTTTAACTGCTTCAATACCGACACAATTGCCAGTAACATTAAGTTTCAATGTCTTCACACGAAAATGCGAAACTCTGGCTTTCTAGGCAATAGGGTACTGAAAATTAGCTTTTTGTCCGTCAGGTAGATTCATAAAAATATTGCACACATATTTTATCTCTTGACTCGTACGTAACGTAAAGTGACAACGATATAATGCGTTGAAATATCGTGAAACGTCACGCCGCTAGTACACTTTATACTGCCTTAGTGACGTCAAAAGTCCTGAACTTTGATGCGCTTTAACTTTGTTAATTTTTATTGATTTGGTAAAGCAAAAAATACGTATATTATTTGATAATCTCACTGACGGACTAAATAGAATTATCATTTTTCTAACCACGAAACTTTTTCCTATTGGTCGATTCTTTACCTTGTGTTAAACCTTGAGCAACGAAGTAATCGTTCACAATGTGGTGAAGTATCTTTCTTCTTTTCCCATACTTATTATGCTATAGCTTCTGCCAGCGGCTTCGCCCGCGTGAGAGGTGTTTTCTTATCCCAAGGGAACATTATACCGGGATGAAAAGTAGCCTATGTGCTATTCCAGACTATAATCTATGTCTGTGCCAAATTTCATCCAGATCCGTTCAGCCGTTTTAGCGTGATTGAGTAACAAACTCACATATATCCAAACTTTACCATTTATAATTTCAGTAAGAAGTAAGATTCGTATCGCCATCTTGTTCGCCGAAACCAACACCTTTTTAGGCCGAGAGCCGAAACCAAAACCATCCCTTGAAAAGTTAAGAACACACAGTAGTCGCAAAACTTCAATTATATATTTTTACTCTCTTCAAAAGGTATTTGGTAGGTAGTCATTAAAATTTATTCTTTAATAATCTTTTTAAACAAAGAACGTGAAGTCATCGCTATCAGTAATGCCAAAAAGGTCATTATTGCGATAGTAAACGGAATTACACGTCAAATAAAAGTCGTTATCTGATGTTAAAATGCACGTTTGTGTCGTAGATACTATCAGGTAATTTTTAAACGTATAGGTAAACGAGTATATACGACAAAATATATTAAATACATTTTGGTTATACGGACGATCATTATCAATTTTGACATTAGCTGAAAGCAATATTTTTGTCAATGTCAAGTTTTATTACTTTTCTTTGCACTTTATATGGAATGTCTATATGAAATATGTAAGTCATTTGCGAAACCGTCTGACCAAGCATTTTATAAATGTGATGCTTAAGGCTGCCCAAGTCGACGGCACGAACTATTTTGTGCGCGGGGTTAAAATGCATGCTATTATGTTACCGACAACACGTGCGAAAGAGATAGATGCTGTGATGAGCAGTAAGAATCTAGTTCGCGTACGAATTTTGCAAATTTATAGCGAAATGGATGATGATTTAGGAAAATTCTCGCGTTTGTTTATAAATGGGAATATGGATATCATGAAAAAACTACTAAATGTATCTGTTCAAAATAAAATTATTTGCATTGTTAAATTACTAATCTATCACTGTATGGTGAATTGGTGACTGTTTTGCAAATTTCCTTCTTCTTATGGTATTTATTTGCGCCCAAAGATGCGTTAAAATTAGTGTTGAAATATGGAACTTTCGACGCTCATAACTTTCAAATATATATTTTTTACTATTTTGTTCCCATAAGGCTAGATAATGATGAGTCAAATTGATATAATTTTTCATTTTGAACGTTCATCGTCAAACAGTGGAGTAATCGCTAGACTACGTTTGTATGGAAGTATGATCGACTAGTGCAACCTTAAGCGTGTGTATTAATAATTTCGTTTAATACCAATAGCAAAGTATTAACTTAATTAATATTTCCACTGTAGGTACCTATTTAGTTAATATTACTCATTATTTTACAAACCGAGTTTTCCTGTTTTTAACAACGATAACACCACACAACTCTTAAATATAGCCACAACTTTGCTCACTAATACAAAATCTTATTAAGCGCTGTTTTTCATGGACCTAAGTAAAACTAACGCGTAATTGCATGTAAGTAATTCTGTTACCTAATATGAAACAATATTATTATCCACAAGTAAATAAGGATAATAATTACAAATCTTCTACAAATAGCGCCGTAATTATAATTAAAACACGGCTATATTGTTACACTTTCAAGGCTGTAGCAAATATTTGTCAGATGTAAACCTTCCTGCTGCGTTAAGAGGGCAGAATGTAGGTTATACATTATCAAAACTTATCGATTTTCTTGTCCTGAATAGCTTTTATAGTTCACAATCCTGTACGAGTAAGATGAACTTCCAACCAGCTTATGAATAAGTAAATACTATCACCAAGGTTCTAGATGCGATGTTCTCTTCAACATTTCTTGTTCAATTATTTACCTGAACCAGTCCATAACTAAGTGGAACTGTCTTTTCTTCGGAACAGTAAGTCTAGTGAGTTAGTTGTAGTTGTCACCGCGTAACGGCTGTTTCATTTAGTACAATTTAAAGTATACACGACAGACGTTACCGTTAGCATCTAGCTAACGATGTTAAAAGCACTAATAGGTTCCGTAAATAGGAAAAGCGGTTACTCCGAATCTTTTTCACAATCACAGCACTCGGCACCAACTAATAAGTTTACTCTGTCGAATTTTGAATAGGTAATATTGTTATACACACTACGTCGCTCAATGAATATGGAAACACTTTAATACGAATTTATTATACTGCTAGGTAGTGGTCATTTCTTTGTTACGCACGGGAGGGTAGTACAAAATTA
This sequence comes from Anorthoa munda, assembly GCA_945859665.1. NCBI lineage: Eukaryota > Metazoa > Arthropoda > Insecta > Lepidoptera > Noctuidae > Anorthoa > Anorthoa munda. Next base: position 9,603,070 of record OX243900.1, on the reverse strand, counting down.
GTCTCGAGGACAGTGTCGGGTCAAATGTCACTTGATTATGCGCAATTCAGAAATAAAATAACAAAGTTTAGTACCTACGTGGTAAGTTATAGTTAAACACGTTTTATACAGTTTATTTTTTTTGTTGACAATAATATTACTTACATAAGTATTATTTTTATTAAAGTTGCTGTCGCTACAACACTTGTATTTTATTACGATCTGCGATTAATTCATTGCACTGCGAGTTGCGACGAATATTATCTAAATGTAGAAACGAACGCCTTTATCATGAGCGCCTACTACATATTTTTCTAAGTGAACATATTTATTTGATAAGTAAGCGTTTAATTACCTCAGTAAATTGATAAGGACAAGCTGAAATGTTAACTTGTAAGTAATAATTAGATAATCGCCCAACACTCGGTAGCAAATTTTTGAGTCAAGTGGTAATTTTATTCTTAGTTGATTGCCAGCTCTATTGTTTATTAAGCTGTGGAAGCTAACAGAGACAAATATTTAAATAGTAATTTTCAGTAACCACCTGTTGAAAACACCTGTCTAATGTTTACTAATTTTTAAGGGACTGTCTAAATATAATACTTATTAAAGCCATTTATTGCGTGTAATACTTACTTACTGTTCAGGTTTCTTTTGCGTTTATTAGAGCCACAACTAAATCAAATAGTTACATTATTTTTTGGTAAGTGTGATTCACGAAATTTTATAAAATTGCTAACTCGGCTATACAAGGGCACGATTTCATACTAGTGGTTAATAATTCACGTCATTGCACAGTATAGGTAAATATATAGCAAAAATGCATTATTTATCTATTGTATTTATCATGATCGATGGACGGCTAATTACCTTTCGATAAAGATAGTTACTTTATCAATTTGTTTTAAGTAGGTAGTCTTTGTTTTATAAGATCGGATAAGAATACGCGGGAAACTAAATATTTGTTTAAATGTTTTATCATAAAGCGATGTCCTTGTTCGTGTATTTATATTCATTTTAATTACATATCCATTTTGAGGGCCGGATAAATTGTATGATTACTTTATAGCAGTGCGAGAGATATGTAGTTTATGATGGTAAGTGATCGTACAATTTTTACCTCTTCTTCTGGAAAATTGACGTTGCAGTTATTTTAGTGTGTTACTCGCTCGCTGGACTTACGTAGTCAGGTAACTGCTCATTACTCTCTTGTAAAGCCCATAGCCGCTGGCGGATCCTTTAGGAAGACTGGATTGGTTTGTTCAAAATCTGTCTTCAAAAACATAGTAAAAATAAAAATTAATACTTACACTCAAAATATCGATTGTTCAATGTCCGAAGAAAGTATTCAAACTGTTTTACTGACTTTATCTTTATCGCTTTAGTACCAAGAATGGTTGCACTTCAACCGAATGCAAGCAAATGGAAATTCGAGAAGCGAACGGTGTTAAATTACAAAACTTTGGCATGCGTTTCGTTTGTTAATGCTCGTGAAGGAAATTAGTACAGGTTTAATTTAAAATAACTACTAATAAAAAATATTAATGAAATTAAACACAGAGTGAATAAAGAGAAAAACCGGCCAAGTGCGAGTCGGACTCGCACACGAAGGGTTCCGTACTATTATCGCAAAACACTGCAAAAAAAATCACGTTTGTTGTATGGGAGCCCCCCTTAATTTATTTTATTTTAATTTAATAATTATTATTTTTTGAAGAGAATATACAACTAAATATTCTGTGAATATTTCAAGCGTCTACCTGTTGCCGTTATTAATATCGAGCAAAAAACGGCAAAAATATCACGTTTGTTGTATGGGAGCCCCCCTTAAATATTAATTTTATACTGTTTTTAGTATTTGTTGTTATAGCGGCAACAGGAATACATCATCTGTGAAAATTTCAACTGTCTAACTATCACGGTTCATGAGATACAGCCTGGTGACAGACAGACAGACAGACAGACAGACAGACAGACGGACAGCGAAGTCTCAGTAATAGGGTCCCGTTTTTACCCTTTGGGTACGGAACCCTAAAAAAGCAAAAAGGTACAAACAATATGTTATTTGTATCTAGGCAAAAGCCGGTTACAATATCTCTAGCCAAGGATGGGATCAAAGGAAAATAAAATAGCTGTAAGCGACCGCCATAATAAAAACAGTATGACGTTATTGTATTACAACTTCCGGAAAAATGTGGCCTAATATTCTGGTGATGCAAATCCTTAATAATGATTGGGCCACGAGGTACTGCGCCGATACCATAATATAAATAATATTGTCATTTATCCTCATTCCTGTTATGCTACAGTCGGTTGCCACTTATTTTGCCTGTCTGACTGAAACAATATTCTATACTTCCAAAGCACGATATTAATAAAATAATATTAGCTAAAGCAAATAATATAACAATAAGATTAAAACGTTGACGTGTTCAGAGTTCGTAACCTTTTATAAAGAAATATAAATATTGGGTTGTTTGGTTTCGATATCTGAAATAGTACTGTTTTTACAATATTAATGATAATTACTTTTAGTCTGTCTGTGACATCAGAAAACAGCAATGGCGAACTCTTAGCTGACTTAAATTTGAGGGTCTGAATGTGAGTTATATACGGAAGAAATTTCATTAATTGTCTACGTTTTTTCAAAGTATATCATTAACTGGTTCACCATGGATACAAAAAAATATAAGAAAGTTATTTGATTTTTTCGTCAACTCTCATTACCTTAGTGTTGCCATTTTATACTTATTCTGCCAAGTGACAAGATCATAATTGTATTTGTTATTATAATTAAACTGAGTAAATGAATTAACAATACAGTTTATGTCTAAGTGTAGGTGTTCCTTGCAGGAAGGTAAATATACCGTAGTGTAGTAGAAATAAATGACTTACTTTCAATTAAGGACAGGCAAAAAGACTAGTATCTAAGTCAAAAAAAAATATAGCTTAGTTGTTGACGACGACGTTTGAGACCTTTTGATACACGTCAAATGTTAATAAATACATACACTTTTTCCAAAAAGTTTATTTTACATTTCATGCTGAAATAACTAGGTAAGGGACTTCCACTAAATTGAATAATATTATTACCTATTAAACACATTATTAAAAGTTACCCAGACATAACCTACAAAAGTTCATGACTGAATATCTATTATTTTCGGCATTCTCGAACAAAAATTCTTGCACAAACTAATTCAGAATATGACCCTGAGTTAAACCAGATATTTTTTATTTAAATACGTAGGAACTTAATGTCAGCTAAAACAATGCATTGTCCTTTAAAAGATATCTAAAATTCAGATTTATGGACACATTTGTTAGCTTGCCCGGCCATTTTGTTTAGCTATGAAAACGAAGCCGACGTTTTCATAAATAACCAGTAAATGCGTAATATAAAAAGAAGCAATGGCTATTTTTTTATAGTAAAATAACCCTAGAACAGCCCTCGGGTTTTGACACTATTTGTCTGTAAATAGTTTTGCGGCGTCCGATATGCTGCAAGCTACCGAACCAGGTTGTTGAATCACAACGTCAGTTTTTGTGCAACAGCGATTAATAGCGAGCAGCGTAGCAATTTTTTTGCGAATAATAAAAAAAAAAGAAACGTTTTACCATAATTACGGTCGCGGAGGCGGATACGGGCGTAGACTCCCTCCCATCTACATGCGGTGCCGCTTCACTCGTCAGGCAGCACAGTTCTTCCATTATTAGTAACTTACAAACACGCGGCCGTCCCATTCGTAACTTGAAAACTAACCGTCATAGTTTCAAATTAATATTCAAGAAATGAACGTTACCTAAATCGTTTCGGGGCGGATTTCGTGATCAGAGAGCTACCACGCTACGTACAGTAGAGAAACGATAAAATAAAACGTAAAAGTATTTAAAGAAATTACTGGTTTCGGTTTCGGCCGAAACCGAGTCACAGGCCGAAATTTGCTTTTAGCTTGTAGAGCAGCATTTCACTCGGACTTAGGGTATCTGGTAACTTTTATCATTTTTAAAGTCAAAAAATTTTCGTACATTTTTCAGTTGTACGTTGTAAATACTTACAACTGAAAAAATGTACGAAATTTTTTTTTGTATGTTTCTAAATTGAGTATTTGGAGTAAAAACGTGTTAAACCCTACTTTAATAAAGTGTAGTTTGACAACCACTTAACGTAAGTCAACATCAAGTACTTAATTCAGAAATCGGGTGTTGTCTCATAAAAGACGAGGAAATATTTTACACTATAATGACATTGGTTAACCGCAGTTTGTTATTCTACCCGCTGTTTTGAACCACGCCATAATTTGTCCCGACATCGACATAATAAGCCTATATTTAATTTCGTGTTTCCTTTTCAATTAATAATTGTACTAATGGTTTCACGAGCCCATGTAGGTTCCTAGGTAGGTACAGAAAGTTCTAGAGAAAGGCTGGCTTTCAACGGCTATTCAGAACGTTGCTTCTTCAATAGGTAGGTACGAGACGTCGAGTCGTGCTCGTGGCGCTGCGGTTGAAACCAGGGAGGCACGGCCAAAGAAAGTGCATATTCGTGTCACTGCGTCTGTAATATCCATGGCAATGAGCTACTGCACTTCTCGCTTTGTTAGATCCATTGCAGATTGTTACTTAGTGCAAGTATCCGTAGCGTCTTATAGACAACAATACACGTGCCTGTAAGGCCGAAAATACACATGCTTGTAACTTACATAAGGTGTGGAGTAGCTTGCATGCCATTGTGCCATTATAACTTCTGAATGGTGAACGTCACAATGGCATTCAAGCTACTTGCACACTTTTTACCCGACAGCCCAAAAAGGAGGAGGTTCTCAATTCGGATGTTATTTTTTTTTTATGTATGTTCGTGTTACTCCGTCATATATGGATGAATTTGCAAAATTATTTTTTTTGTTTGAATGGATATCTTTCAAACAAAAAATTGGTTTTCTCTCTGTTTGGTTGACGTGTTTGGGACTTTTAAGAATATGGATTTCTGGGATGGAATTACCTACAAATGGAAGCAACATAAGTAATGATAATGTGGACGATAGGTTGCCTAGCATTCGCTGCATTTGCAGAATACCATGCTGCTATAGTGTTTGCCTCTACTGAGCTAGTAGCATTAGATATCCAAGTAAATCAATGAAAAATAAAACAAACTTATCACCCTCATTTGCGTCGCGCAGTCGGGTAAAACAGTAGATAATCAAAAATACAAACACAAATTGTTACCATGTGATGAAATAAATACATTTAAGGTAAAGAACCAGCAAAACTAGTTTCACTTTATAAAATTAAACGAAATAATATAAGAATTAAATTTAAGTAAATACATTTTAAATTAGTCGCACTGCCGACGAGCTAGAGGAAAATAATGCACTCCACAAACAGTAACAAACATCGCGAGGTACTTGCAAATAATCAGCTTTACGAATAACTAGTTAGGTACTTGATAACCTTATCTGTTCAATTAGTATGTCAACAGCTCTATCTGGTTTGTTAATAACACAATACTAATGAACAGAATTATTAAACAGTACAGTCGTACAAAAAGTCAAGATCATCAACACCATTCCACACTCGAATATGGTTGCTCACATTGACTTCCAAATTATTTAAACGAAGTATTATGTTTTTTATGTAATTTATTTAAAATATCAGTGACTCTGTCTACATGCTTTCATAATTTTATGTACCTAGGTATTCTTCAAATATAATATATACCTACAGTCGTTATAAAGTCACGCAAACGCAGATAAGGCATGTGCCTACAACCTACAATGTATTAATTTGTGTGCTGACGCTTCTCTGCCATCATTACAAATTATTATAAGCAGGTATTGTTTTGAACGGCTATTATCAAAACCATTCGTTTCAGAGTGCCCACGTTAATTAGTTTCCGATTTCGATTGTGTTTTAATTGCTTGTGTGCGTGTTTAATAAACGTCGATTTTACGCAAAAGTTGTAGTGTGGTTTCAGTATTTTGATGGCTTCTGTTACGAACATGTGAAGAAAGATATCGTTGCACATTTACACGTGGGTAACTATGTGAGCACTGAACAGTTATACGTTTATGGGAAAAACTTGAATTTTATTGATACACACGCATTGTATGTACCCAACTTATCTGATGGGTAGTTGTAACGAGTCTTTTTAACCGACTTCAAAAATGGAGGAAGTTTTGCATTCAGCGAGTTTTCTTAAGGCGCAGATACCCCTCAGTAGCTGATTTTAAAATGAGAATCACGTCTACACGGCTCGTCGTAATTTTTGGGAAAAATATGTTACATTAGACCATTTTCTTAATAATTTGATCTAAGAGAATATTGAGTTTTATTCGTATAACATAGTGTAATTAATTTGTGTCTAAAACGGACAAGAAAACGACAATCGCACCAAAACCGCCGGGAGTATTTAAATGAAATTGTCACCTTCTCAATTACAATTTCACTATCTACATTTTGATCTGAGGATTTTAAAAAAAGTCTTAGTGTAATAAGGAAAGTACAAAAAACTTAGGTACTACTAGTAACCTAGGTTACTTCTAGGCAAGCGTGTTACACCGTCGACCCATCATCGCTTACCATCAGGTGAGATAGTGGTCAAGCGCGAGCCTATCTATAATAAAAAATAAAAAAAATACTGAACTTTGTGTCGCGCGGGTGTAAAACGAGTGCGCGTTTTGTTCCCTCAAGGTGGTTGGCGACTGTCGTCGCCTTAAAACGATGTAACATAATTTCTGACTGGTAACTTCGATAATAGTTACCAGTGTGCCGTAGGTCGACCACTCTGCTTTAATCGAGCATATAAATTAGCGCCTGCATTTATGACTCGGTTATAATAATTAGTTACACTGGTGTTATTTTACAAAAAAATACTATGATAATGATCTTAACTTTTATTTTAAGTTAATTACGAAGGTACCAACAATTATATTTAAATACATTGTATGCAGATTATGTACTACGTCAAACACATAATTTAAAAGTTTAAAACCTCAATGTCACAAAATACAACGAACTTTTTTTTTGTCTAGATCGCAGTTGGCCGCAGTACGCGGGACAATTCCATTGATGTGGACTTGACACTGGAAGGACCGGCGGCGAAAGTTTCTCGGAAGCAAGCCACAATCCGCCTGCGGAACAGTGGTGACTTCTTCATGTCGTCAGAGGGCAAACGGCCCATTTTCGTGGACGGGCGACCTGTGCTGCCAGGCAATAAAGTGAAGCTTAATCACAACGCCGTCATTGAGGTGGGTGCCCGTAATGTTTTGCGTATCATTAGTTTTGCTGATTATATCATGCCCATTGTGTTACAAACCTTGATTTTGGACGTCACGTCATTAGGCATTGCTGTATGGCAATATTAGTGCAGTTTTGTATAAAAATACTCCATCGGTGGGTAGCTGATTCATACAGCAATCTAGTGCCTTGCTGTCGGGATTCAATAACCCATTGTTTGTAATTTATTTTCATGAATCCTCTTTGATAAACTGAGGTTGTTCTAAATTCAAAGCACCATTTTTTTTGTTTATATGATAAATAATGTGGTTTGTTTGTTTCACCCAGATTGCCGGTCTTCGCTTCGTTTTTATGGTGAATCAAGATTTGATCAACGCCATCCGGCAAGAAGCTGTTAAAGTGAATATTCCCGTATAATTGTAATGCATTTTGAAATAATAAACATATTTTACTGCGAACACATTTATTTGGTCAATTATAGAACAATTTCAAAACTAGGTACCACTCGAAAACGCAATACATATTAACATCCCATTAATTAACAGTATAATGTGTCACACTTCAGTTTATAAACATTCAGTTTTAGAGCAAGTGTGTCCAATATTACGTCTATCACCATACATTATCACGTGCGTTACTGGCATAAGAAGATATGCATTAACATTTAAACGACAAACAAATATCTAATTAATAAAATCATCAATTACAACTAATCCATAACCCTTAATTTAAATAATTTAACCACAATAGAATATACCATTAACTTAAAGTTATAACAATGGCCAACAAGTGCAGAAAAACTAAAACAACAATCCACTCAATAGTGCATAACAAACATACAAATTACAAGGTATAGAAAACTACGATGAAAATAAGTTCTACGGTATCGGTAAGTAACGTGAAGTAATCAGTCATCAGTCACCGAGAGGCAGCGCCGAGCATCTCCGAGCAAATCCGAGCGGCGTGGTATTAGCATCGCGGGCCGCGACGCTGCTCCTCGAACAGTCATTACATACACGTGCACTAGCAAATTATAATTTTGGTAAATATTCAGCCTCAACATCAACTGAGGTTATGACGTCCAAATCAATACTGGACACAAATTAACATCAACGCATCTCTTAACTTTACCTTTGTACATTTATTATCCTTAAAACTTAATCTAGTACTTACTATTACCATTTTTCATACAATATATTATGATTTATAAATAAATTAAACAATAACCGATCATTCTATACGGCTTTTAAACACCTTTATAGTATTTTATTTTAATAACTTACACTATTTAATAATTAATTCTACAATATTTTTATCTACGAAGGCAACACTTTGCAAATACATGTATGCAGGACTTAAAAGCACATAATATTTGGTATATTTATTGAACACCCTGTACATTATATCAAAATAGTGTATTTAATAATATAAAATATATTTATAGGCACGATAAGGCAAAACATGAATCGGTGAGTGCCTTGTATATGAGATCAACAGATATTTCCAAAATGTTTAAAATGGCCAAAACGTATGGAGACCTAAATATGTTACTTGATATATTAATATCGGCGTTATTTTAAAGGCACTGTCAGCGCATTCTAACGCGCCCTCATTTATTAAAACAAGTAGGTACCTGTATATTGGAACATTAAAATGTATTTAGACTTCGCAACCTAGGTACGTATAATTATGAAAATATGCCAGATAAATATTCTGGGTGCAATAATTTGCAATATACTGGATAATAATTTATATATTACATTATGATACGTCTAGCTCTTCAATAAGTTCCAAACATAACGTATCGGTAGTTATTTCGCAGTGTAGGTATAAATTCAAAGTAGTACCTACGTACACACTTTCTCAACATCTATTATTTCTGAGTATTGGCTTTGGTTATTTCACGCTTTAATTTTATTACCTACCTACACTATGTTGTTTCAATGCAACATCATTACAAACAAAATTATTGAATGACATTGAACGAAAACTTTCTTACAAAATACATGTTAAGATTATATGGTATTAACAATTAAAGTGTGCAAATTTTGTACTTCGCCTACACAGTAGCATAGATGCACATGTCGCAGTCAAATCAATATCCAATAGACATGATTACACATGTGCTTACAATATAATATGTGAGCAATCTTGACAGTACCGAAGGCACTGACTGTACTAACACTAATATAACATCTTTGTCAAAACCACACAGTGATTTCATTGCCTAGATAAATATCAAATTTCGTACATCAAGTTTATATCGGCCGATGTTGCAGCGCTCTTTGGATATTTTTTATAATTATAATTTGGTCTTAGGAAAGAAAGAAACGAAGATTTTTTTATTTGTGACACGCACAGGAAATATAGAAAATATATATTAGGATAATGCGCCGGACGATATAACGATGATGCACTTATTGCACAAATGGTGCTCACCACGTTGGTTTCCGATTACAGCACCACAATACGCACGACAACGACGTTCTCAACGTTGGCGACGGAAGACAGAAGGGTAACGAGATATAACATTCAAATGGAGTCAACTAATCCATATTAATGATTAAAAATAAACTCTTTAAATACAGGTACACAAAAATATAAGATATATCGGAATACGATTTTTCTATTACCAATTATCATAGACTAGGTAATTAGGTATAAGTACATGAAAATGTTAGGTGACCTTGATTGCACAGACAACTTTACACGAGAACAATATTTACAATCGATATTACTTAGTCGGATATATGGACTCCGCCGCCAATACTAATAATTAAAATTACCGAAATCACCTAAATATTCTATTAAAGTAAATAAAAATATCAGTATTATTTGGAATCAAATATTTTAACAGAGATAATACTCATAAATTATGGCTACCTAAAATCTTGAAGGTGCAATTCTATAAAATAAATTAGTTACAATAACACTAATAAAAAAATGGAATGACAGGCACAGCAGGTAAAACAATTATAATAAAAATTTAAAACACAGTAACAAATTATAGATCAGATCAAATTGCACTATCAAACAATAAAATGTCTTTACTTTCTTTCCCATATCACACTAAGTTCTGAATTTGGCTTCGTTATTAAACTATATAATAAACTAACATGGGTAACTACAAAAAAAAACTAAAATGGAATCGTAGGAATGATAATACGAGACCTATATTGGGGTGGGATCCAGTAACACAATAGCCAATATGGCTGTTAATCATAATAAATAGACCAAAGGATGGACCCATGGAACGGCGATGCTCAAAACAGGAACTGCGGTGCTCTAAACAAACTAACTCAGTAATTATGTTTCAATCTTATGGTATATTTAAGTCCCGAAGACGGGCTGTCTGATATCGGTGGCGATATCACAAATTTAGTGCTGTTTACAGACTTATACTTCTGAAATTTTTCAGCTAAAACATATGTTTTTGTCCTATGGCTGTATACAGCTTTAGTTTTCTTTCTGGTCGCCATTTTATCAATGAAATGATTTTTTTCTATAAACACCCAAGGTTGCCACTTCCTACCCGTCAAATCTGGGTTGAAATCGTTTTTATTTGAAGTACTAGCATAATGAGAACCATTTAGATTTTTCTTAATAACTACTTTAGGAATAGTTTTTTTTGTTTTTTTAGTCTTTTCTTTATGTTTTTTAAATTGAATTTCATCTATGCTTTTGAGGACATCTTCAAATTTAGGCTTTGGTTTCTTAGGAATTCGCGGTATAGTAGCGTTTTGCTTATTCACCTTTGGTTGATCTTTGGATATTTTTAATTGCTTAAGTTTCATAAGGCTGTGTTGAGGTAATGTAAGTTTGACTTTTAGGTCACGTATTGATTCTCTTAGCGGAGGAATATATTTTTGAGCTCCTTTTGTCAATAATGGCCGATTAGAGGAATAATTGGCATGAGTACGTGAATATTCCTTTTCTTCGGTAAATTTGCAACTCGATGTTTTATTAACTCTACTAATATCATTAATTTGTGATATTCTAGACCCTTGATAGTTTGTTATTTTTAGCAATATTCCTGAGTTTTTTTCCTCAGATGTTGTTGAAGATACTTCTGGAGAACTAGATGTATAAATTGCATCTTCATCTTTTTGATTATATGTGAATACATTATCAACACTTGATTCGCATGAACGTGTGGGATCATCTCTACTTTTCGCAAAAAATTCTATTGAATGTATACCTTCACGATCATTATTATCAACATTAATGTCTACAACAATATCTAAAGCATTCCCTTTGCTTTGTAATGGAGGAAAAGTTTCCGTATTCATGTTTTCTTTGTTTTCTGGCGTTTCTTTAGAATGTGATTTTCCAGAAGAAAACATTTCATCTAGATATTGTGGAACATAAGGTGACACTGGCGGCTCATTAGATTCTGATAGCATTTTTTCTAAAGAATCGTTATCATAATACCTACCATAATCTTCAGAGACGCGAGTTTCTCTGTTATATAAAGTTTTATTTACATCCATTTGTGGAGTTTTATACAGTGTTTCTACAAATAGAGCATCATCATTGCACATTTTTTCCCCATATATGAATTTAACTTTGTCAGTATGATCACTGCAACTAAAAACACCGGACTCGTCGTTATCAGACAAGGCGTCCTCTTTTGGAGAAGAAGGCCCACAGATTTCAATGTCTTCTGCAATATCGTCACTGATAACTGTTTCTACACAACCAACATCTTCATCCCAAGATTCTTCGAGTGTTTTATCTTCTTCACAGTCCAACATAAAGGAATCTGAATTATCACACGCGTTTTCTTGTTGTGGACTTATTGCAACTTCCGTTAATGTCTCTATATTTTCATCGTGTTTTGTACAGCTACTTTGTATTTCAGCTAAGCATTCTTCTGATAGTTCTGTATAACAGTTCTGTGTTTCTGATTCCTCGTTTTCTTCCTCAGTTATTATACAGCTATTATCTATTAAAATACAAAACGAAACATTGTCTTCGTTATAGAAAGAAGAAACAGAGTTTCGTCGATTAGAATTTATGATGCTGCACAAGTTTTGTGCTAGAAAGTCATTCTCAACAGTATTCATTTTTCTGCGCTTAAATGGCCAAATGTATTGAACATTGTCATCATTATCTTGTTTGGTCGGTTCATTATTATTGTACATATTTAATGCAGAATCCGATAATGATCTTTTAAGCCGCTGAGATTTTTTAAATGGAACGTCATTTTCTTGCAATCCATTAAAAGAAAATCGTACATGTTCAAAGTGATCAGATGATTCTATTTCTGCTTCTTTATCTTCGGACTGTTCGTCACAATGCTCTGCCGCTTTGCTTTCTGTTTCTTGGAACGACTCACACAAAACTTCTTCTAAATTAGAAGAAGTGTCGGGTGCACATTGAGCTGCAAAATAACTGTTAAGTTGTGCTTCCGATTGAATGTCTGTATTTCCATTGTTATTAGGTTCAGATTTTAACGAAGGATCAATAATGTTGGTTTTGTTGAATTCGCAACTAGCCAATGGACTATTAGCAGCAGCAATTTTATCCACTGTGTGCTCATTTTCTTCATGATTAATTGTTTCATCTTTACTAATATCTTCACATTCGATGTGATCCTCTGAGTTAACAGTTTCATCCAGATTGTTGTCTAAAATTTGTGAAAGTTTTCCCTTCGCTGTATCATTACAGTTATGTTCTTTATTCACATCTTCTGATAAACTTTTACTATGAGACACTTTTTCTAGTGGTATCAGTTTTCTTACCTCAAAATCAGAATCATCACGATCATCATTTTCTGTAGTTACTTCTTGTTGTGGTACTGATTTTCTTTTCTCAAAATTAGAATCATCACAATCATTATTTTCTGTAGTTACTTCTTCTATTTGTTCTGATTTTCTCATCACAGAATCAGAATCATTATTTCCTGTAGTTACTTCTTCTATTTGTTCTGATTTTCTCATCACAGAATCAGAATCATTATTTTCTGTAGCTACTTCTTGTTGTGGTACTGATTTGCTTATCTCAAAATCAGAATCCTCATGATCACTATTTTCTTTAGTTATTTCTTCTGGTTCTGATTTTCTTGACTCAAAATCCGAATTATCTTGATCATTATTTTCTGTAGATAATTCTTGTTGTGGTACCGATTTTCTTATCTCAAAATCAGAATCCTCATGATCACTATTTTCTTTAGTTATTTCTTCTGGTTCTGATTTTCTTGTCTCAAAATCCGAATTATCATGATCATTATTTTCTGTAACTAATTCTTGTTGTGGTACCGATTTTGTTATCTCAAAATCAGAATCCTCATGATCACTATTTTCTTTAGTTATTTCTTCTGGTTCTGATTTTCTTGTCTCAAAATCCGATTTATCATGATCATTATTTTCTGTGGCTAATTCTTGTTGTGGTACCGATTTTCTTATCTCAAAATCAGAATCCTCATTATCACTTTTTTCTTTAGTTATTTCGTCAGGGTCTGATTTTCTCGACTCAAAATACGAAACATCATGATCATTATTTTCTGTAGCTATTTCTGGTTGTGATACCGATTTTCTTAACTCAAAATCAGAATTATCATGATCATTATTTTCTGTAACTACTTCTTGTTGTGATACCGATTTTACTATCTTATAATCAGAATCATCATGATCAATATTTTCTGTAGCTATTTCTATTTGTGTTACCGATTTTCCTATCACAAAATCAGAATCATTATGATAATTATTTTCTGTAGCTACTTCTTGTTGTGGTACTGCTTTTCTTATCTCAAAATCAGAACCATTATGATCATCATTCTTTTCTTTAGTTACTTCTTCTGTTGGCATTGATTTTCTCATCTGAAAATCAGAATCATCATGATCACTATTTTCTGTAGTTATTTCTTCTAGTGCTTTTGCTTTTCTTAACTCGAAATCAGCATCATCGTGATCATTATTTTCTGTAGTTACTTCTTCTATTTTTCCTGATTTTCTCATCTCAATATCATCATGATCATTATTTTCTACAGTGACTTCTTGTTGTTTTAATAATATTATTTTAAAATCAGAATCATTATTATCATCATTCTTTTCTGTAGTCACTTCTTCTATTGGTACTGATTTTCTTACCTCAAAATAAGAATCATCATGATCACCATTGTTTTCTGTAGTGACTTCTTGTTGTGGTAATAATTTTATTTTAAAATCAGAATCATCACTATCATCATGCTTTTCTGTAGTCACTTCTTCTATTGGCACTGATGTTCTTACCTCAAAATAAGAATCATCATGATCATCATTGTTTCCTGTAGTTATTTTTTCTAACGGTACTGATTTTGTTATTTCCAAATCGAAATCATCGTGATCATTATTACTTTCTATAGTTGCTGTTTCTGTTGTATCAACCAAAACATCGCTGTGACTGTCCATATCTTTATTCATTGTTGCATTGATACAATTTCCTTCCGAAAACGTAATTAATTTTTGAATCCAAGGCGAATACAATTCTTTACTGCCATACCATAAGTTACTTCGAAACGGTTCTTCTAATTTGTGTTCTAGGTCCTCATCTGCTGACTGATCAATGTCACATAGATTTGTATTTTCTGGGCTACTCTGTGTATCTTCACAATCAGATTCTTCAAAATTGCCTGGGCTGCTCAGCGTATCTTCGCAATATAATTCTTTAAAATTGTTATGACTGCTTTGTGTATCTTCGCAATATGATTCTTTAAAATTGTTTTGACTGGTTTGTGTATCTTCGCAATATGTTTCTTCAAAATCCTTCATGTCTTTTTCGTGGTCTGAGAGCTCTTCTGATGATTGAGTCGTACTGTCTTCTATATTATCATTTCGATGGTCTATTACATAGTCCTTTGAAATAGCATGCTTTAATTCTGAAGTCGTATTGCAGTTTAAACTTTCACTGTCATTGTAACATGTTTCTTTACTTGTCAAGAGATTTTTTTTGTCATTTTGTAGTGTTTGCTCATTCACTATGGGATCGGTTATTTCACTTGAACGATTAATCTCTAAGGCGTCGAAATCTTTTTTAGTTTCAGTATGTACAGGACTATTAAATGTATCAACAAAATTATGACTGTCACCAAAGTCTTCATCTAAATGAACATTAGTGTTATTTTCAGCTGTATCCATTTCATATTTTTCTAGACTTTCCGTAGCACTAGATGACATTTTTGAATCAATTTCCAATAAAGTATAGTTTGCTTCTTCTGTCAATTCGTCTGTCGTTAAGTTCTCACTGTTGCAGATTTTCTTTTTACAATTTTCACTATTAATGTTATCTACAAGTTGATTGCCAGGTATTTCTGCTTTTGAAGCCGACCTGGCACTGCTAACCTCTACAATCATGTCCTGCGCGCCATTAGACGCACATTTGCCTGTCTTGATATCTTTATTTTGATAGCTCTCATTGCTTGCTGGGATTTCTTTGGGGTCAACTTCATAATTATTTTTATTAATTTCTGTAATTGCTTTAGATACATCCTGACTGTCTTTTATAGAGTCAAGACTACGACCTGTACCTTTATTATACACATTACTAAAATTTTCATTTCCTTCAGTAAATATAGGAAGTAAATGAACCGAATCAGATAAATTATGTTTATTTATTGTGTTAAAAGGAGGTTCTTTGATATGTGTTGAAGTATTAATTTGTGACTCAAGTTTTGTTTCCATATATTCAGTACTGTTAAGGATACCTGTTTTGTTTAAACTGAAGTCTATTGCAATCTCTACAGGCAATTGCTTTTCTTTTTCTCCACCTGGGATATGAGTAATATAAGGTTGATTTTCTATTTTTTTTGATAAGATTCCTTGTGAAGTCAGATTTATTGGAGCCTGCTGAATTTCCATGATCACTTTATTTAATCCATTCGAAAAGTCTGGATTTTCTTCATGATTCTTTATGTTTTCAGGATTTTTTATGATAACACTGTCTGTTCGGAAAGCATTAACATTGTGTTGTATATGAGTTTCTTTTGGCTCATAAGTTTTTGTTTTACGGTATTTGCTCAATTTAGAACACTCTTTTTCAGAGTCAACCATATGTGGTGATTTGTCAACCATATGTGGTGATCTGTCAACCATATGTGGTGATCTGTCAACCATATGTGGTGATCTGTCAACCATATGTGGCGACCTATCAACCATGTATGGTGATTTGTCAATCATATATGGCGATTTGTCGACCATATATGGTGATTTTACAACATTGTATGGTGATTTAACAACGTTATATGGTGATTTGACAACATCATATGGTGATTTGACATTATCATATGGTGATTTGACAACATCATATGGTGATTTGACAACATCATATGGTGATTTGACAACATCATATGGTGATTTAACAACATCATATGGTGATTTGACAACATCATATGGTGATTTAACAACATCATATGGTGATTTAACAACATCATATGGTGATTTAACAACATTATATGGTGATTTGACAACATCATATTCTAGTCTAGATGAATTTGTATTATTGGATTTATCTTTAATTTGTTTGGGTGATTGATCCAATACTTCTAGTGTTGGCAGGTCTCTTAACGAACTTGTTAAAATGGTTTTATCTCCCTTATTTGCATTAATAAATTGTTGATTGACTTCAGGGAAGTTCAATTCAATATCATTGTCAAGTCTTGGTAGGGAGGCTAGACATAAACCAGAATTACTTTCCAAGTCATGTATACTGTATGTACTCTTGATTGGGTCAATAGAATTGCTGTTGGTAAATTGGGTATTTATCATTTTGCAACTAGGAATTCTTAAATTTTCATTCATATTCATATGATGATCAGTTCTTTTCATCATGTTACAGTCAGTATTTTCATTCATGCCATTTAACATAGGAGATCTCAGCATGACTGGATTCGCAACTTTCTCTATTGACCTCTCAACCAAAATGTTTTGGACGGGTGCTGCAACTTCTACATTCAGCATTTTGGGACTACAAGGCTTTATTTCAAAATTGCATCCAACATCTTTATGAATAACTGACTGACTTATTTTAGCTTCGACATCCAACGGTGACACTGGTCTCGGTGGTATTATGCCTGACACCTGTTTAGCCTGACCTCCTTTCATTATATGGTACATTGACTCTTTAGGGGTAGGTGACTTATAATTTTTCATATGTGACGATTCTATCACTTCTTCAAACTGATTGAGCAATTCAATACTATTATATCCTTTAATATTCTCAGGTAATTTAGAAACTTTTTGAATATGTTCATATTTAGCAAGTTCTTCACTGGGAACATTCACCAGTCCAAGGACATATAGTTGATCCTGTGACTGTTGACTATTCATAGCTTCATGAGAGTTTGACTTGCCAAAATTGTTTTTATCACTAGAACCTGTTTGTGCTGTTATTTCTTTAGAGCCATTTTCTTCTTGCTCTTCATCACCTTCATTCCACATTTGCAAGAACTGTCTAACATCTATTTGCTTTTTGTCTTTGGATGTATTATTATTAGAATTTGAATGAGACTTCAACATCATAGGTGATGTTCTAACTATTGGTCCATATCTATTTTCATAATATTTTCTAAGGTATTCATTTGGCATTCTGTTGATGCCAGAATCAATACTTCGAACACTTGCTGTTGATGATTGGCTCACATAACCACAGTCTTCTTGTGAAGTTCCAAGAGTTTGTGTGGTATCATTACTGGTGTTAGAATCAGTAGGTGAAATTGCTAGTGTGTTGGGTGAGAACACAGGTGCATGTCTTGACATAGTATTATGTATATTTAAGTTAGGATCCATGTTTCTAAATTGAGCCAAATTTTCATAATTTTTTATATGTTGGGTGTTTTTTTTATAATATGGATTTGGTGGTATGTTATGCATATTTAATGTTGAATAATTAGGCATTATTACTTGGCTCTTCATGGGCATTCTTGGCATTTCATTGACAAAGTAGCTTTCAGATGGATATATTTTGGGTCGACTATTTTCATATTCAATATATGCTTTAGCACTGCTATCGTAAGTTAGTTTGTTAGGAGGTATTGATTTCAGATGAGCATCAGGTGGGTAGGAATGCATTTTATTTTGGGGACTGTTTCCAACAACTGGTCCATAGTTAGGATGCATTACTTGGTTACGATATTGAATATTATAGTTGGGGCCTAGACCTTGAGGATTTCTTTGATATCCTTCCAAAACAGGTTCAGCAACTCGGCTATCCAGATACTTAATAGGAGGATATGGAGGATATGGGTGAGGAGGCATAGGCTTGTGTAACTCATATTTATGAGATGGAAAGCCAGGTGGGGGATGGAATGGATTAGCATAATTACCAATGTATTCATACCTTTGCTGAGGATACCTTTCCTTTGAAGTTGGATACGGCTTGAAGCGAAGATTACCTTCTTGATAGTAAGGATCAGCATACAGATAGCCCTGTTCCTCTGGAACAGTTCTATGAGGTCGGGGCACTACTGGACGTGGACCAGCACAGCTGGGGTAGTCCTGATATTGGTAGAGTTCAGGAGGACCATACATCCTTGTAGAACGTAAATTAACACTGCCCGCAGGCCATCCTTGGGGAGCAGTCCGTGTATGAGTGGGATTCGCACTAGGTAAACACATTTCAGGGTTCCTAACATTTTTATGTTCATTATTAGTAGGATTAACAGCATAAGGCACATCACAGAACTTTGCCTCTGGCGGCACGTTTATTTTGATATTTTTTGATAGACCATTGCTTCTATCTGATACTTGAGCATAATTGGCGTCTTCATTTACTTTAATACAGCTGTAAGTAGGAGGCACCATGATACGCTGCATGTCCTCTTGGAATGTTTGTCTTGGTGATATGTTCCTTGTTGGGTTCTGGTAGTTGGTTAACTTATGGGGGTATTCGGGTGGACGTCGATACGCACCGTCCATGCATAGCCATGGCTCGGCAGGACCTTTCTTTATGTGATACGCTTCGCTGGCGGCGGGCGGAGGCACGACTCGGTCGGGTCCAATGACGGCGCAAGGCCGCGCGTTCGGTACATCCACTTTGCCCAATGAGCTAGATCCAATATCTTGATATGACTTATTTCTGTCACAGTGGAGCGCGATACCGCCGCCTTGAGAGTACTTGCTGCCGTCATTGTTGCGCTCAGTCACAGCAGACTCGGTCCTCAAGTCTTTAGCATCCATTGCCACGGTAACTTGGACACATATTCGTATTCGGTGTCAACATTTTTCAATTGTGGGCTAATTTAAATTCCTTGGAATAACTCAATAACCAGAGGTTGCACAAAACCATGTCCATTCTGAAATATAAACAAAATATCAGATAGATAAAGTGACAACTGTCAAAACAATATGCCACATAGGCCCCCATTTATTTGGGAAAGAAAGCTCAGCACTTCGCATATCAACATATAATTTCAAATATACCTTTAGTATTTCTTCTAATTTCACGAAACATCAATATTATTTCCAAGGAAACACCGATTTATTACGTTTTGAAGTCGCCCATAAATTATGATGTTACCCAAACAAAAAAAAACAACACAGCACAGCAAGCAGTGATGTGCGTACTATCTTAGATAGATAGAAAAATACTAGATTTTATTTTTATAATACAATAGGCATATCAAAAAATAAATAGTATTTATAAGGAGGCATATTTTCAAAAAAATACCTATTAAGAGCCCCTACCTATTAAGAGAGGTCTGAATAGTAAGTAAAATTGAGTTAGTCGATTAGGAAGTATTTGTTTTAGCAGCTATTCACCAATAAGTGATTTGATATTGCTTCCATGTGAATACTTATACACTAATAAGAACACGTTTAAGCACTTCTGACAAAGATAGCTTTATCTGTCAACAGTAAGAGGAAAGGAGATGCAGCACCACATGTCAGTCTGACTTTGACACTGTCAATATTATTGACATCTTTCTTCAGTAAAGTGAAGTAGGTCCACGATCGTGACATTTTGTTTAATAATTTAACGAAATACAAATATTTTTATCTCATTACAAGTAGTCAAGAATTCTCCGGAATGAAATATATATCTGTTAGTTTAATATTGTCTCTAATTTTTGCTGTTTATGTTATTAATACTATATGGACATTAGCTGAAATATTTATACCGCCAGAATGTAGTCGTGGCGAGAGATGTTTTTCATCTTATTTATCTTCAAACCCCGTGCAGCATCTAGTTCTGTATACTTCTGTAAAAGAGCACCCATACTTGGACGGTTATACAGTGGAAAGTGTCTCAAAAGTGTATACTTCTCTCAAGTTTGACTACCGAAATCCGGTAGCCTTGTAAGTATCCTTCGACTAGTCTGGGATTGGTACAAAATCTGGAGTATTAAGATTTTCGTTTGAGAAATAATTTTGACTTGTTTTCCTAGTGATATTACATTGAAAGTGCCACGTAAGACACGCAACAATGGTACGTTGTTTATGCATGCCGTTTTATTGGATGACGGCCGCTTATACAAGGAGTTTGACGAGATCGTTCGCACGGAGTCCATACATACTCTCCCGTTGGTGACACATACGGAACCACAAGCTGCAACGTTTAACCTTCTGCAGCAAAATGTGAGCTATTCAATGTTCGTTCATAATATCCATGCTTTGTACCATATAGTCATGGTCTATTAATTGTATGTTATTTTCTAGGCCGACGGTAAAAAAGTTGTACAAAAGAAAGCAGTTCGTCCATATTCTCACATAACCACAGTAGCTCCACTGTCCATCCTCACAGATGACCTGAGGTTGCCTAGTAATAAAATACCTGGAGAACTGTATCCTTACATAAGGTAATATATTTATAACTGTACTTGTTTAACATTACTGCAATTTAGAACTACAATGTAGTAAAGTTTTTGTTGAATGAAAAAGCTATTCTGTCTGCCCCATTTGATTCTGTCTTGAAGGGGACTTATCAAATAAACTATTTTTGATTTTTCTCTGTATAATTAATTTCCATTGCTGAACCAGCTCAACTTAAAAAAATTACATTATAATTATTATCTCTTTTTTCAGAGTCCGAAGTGGAAAATTCTTACCTATAGTTCAACACAATGTTTTGAAGTCCAGATTAGCACACTACCAACTGCTAAACACTAGTTCAACGGAAGTGAATATAACAGTGAATGTGTCACCAACATCGTACGGATCCTTACGGTTGGCACTGCATGTCCGATTGGCATTGGAACAGCTGTTTTCCCTAGGCTTCAGTGAGAAAGATGTGGATGATGTCAAAGGCATATTTGCTGACACCAACTTGTATTTACTATCAGCTACTGTGTTAATAGCCAGTTGTCATGTAAGTTGGTCATCCACAAGACTATAAATCTAATACCACATTAAATCTGTTAAACTAAATCAGAAATAAAGAGACTATTTTTGTCTTTTGACTTGATTTAGCAAAACTTTTAATTTCAAGATTTTCAACTAACAAGAGCTATGGAGTTAACCTCTGGTTACTTAACATGCACACACCTTAATTAAAAATCTCAGTACTGTTTAGAAACTGATCTTCTAAATTCAAATTAAGAATCTAAACACTAAACAAAACAAAACAGCATCGTTTTTTTTTGGTTTTATGTGTTTACATATCAAAACTCATTACAAATAGAGAGTTTTGCAAATTAATACAATTTGACCTTATTAACATAACTATTTCTATTTCAGTTGTTGTTTGACTTCCTGGCTTTCAAAAATGACGTATCATTCTGGCGCCGCAAACGCTCCTTGGCTGGTTTGTCAGCGCGCACTGTGTTCTGGAGAGCATTCTCACAAATGGTCATATTCTTCTATCTGCTGGATGAACAGACTTCGCTCCTTGTACTCGTACCCGCCGGTATCAGTGCGATTATTGAGGTAAAGCAATCCACAGTTCCTATTAGCACAAGATTTTTCTTTAAAGCATACATTCTTATTTTTTCAATCATTCATACATATTCTTTCAATCATTTACATATACATATTTATTAATCATTTATTCATATCCTAGCAATCATTCCTTCCTTATATTTCAATTATCCTTTCATATTCCTTCAATCATTCATTCATATTCCATCCTCTTCTTTCAATCATTATATTTCTTTTAATATTTCGCATATGTAACTATTATAGAGTTATATTACTAAGTTTACATGTAGAATATGTAGCTTACAGCTAACATAATTACTTATTATTGCTTTTTGTTCATGTGGTGTTTACCTATAAGTAATTGTTGCACTGTGCAAAGTTTATACGCTTGTTTTATTTTTGTTTGTAGATTAGTGTAAACAATAGGGATGATGACGGGGTACGAAACAGCAAATTCTATTTAGTCCGCGCTTACGGCGTACTAATTACTAATTTGCTGTTTCGTACCCTGTATTAAAAAATATTGGACACATATTTTTTTCTTATTCAAATCAATAAAAATTCACCAAGATACAGCGCATCAAAGTTCGGGAGTGGGGGCTTGTGACGTCACTTCTATGTAAAAAGTGTACCAAGGCGTGACGTGATGCGATATTTTAACACACTGTATCTTCATCATTTTTAGTTAACTTTTAATCATAGTTAACTTTAGTTAACTTTCAATCATTCCTTCCTTTTTTTTAAATCATTCCCTCATATTTTTTCAATCATTCATCATTATCTTTCATTAATTCATTGCTTAGTTTGCAAACTTCTTTTGGATTGGCAAAAGACTTAATCAGAATTACACCATAATTAAAAAAATAAGCGATTGCTTAGCACGTTCTATATTCAAATTTTGTATAGAGAATCTGCTTATCGATTTTATAAGGCCCTTTACGGCAAATAAGATGTGTATTCAACTTTTAGTTGTGGAAAGTGACGAAGGTCCTGCATCTTCGCATATCGTTCTCCGGCTGGAAGATCCGTGTGTGGAGAGACACCAGTGCGGACGCGGGTGAAAGAAGTACAGCCAAGGCTGACGCCGAGGCTATGAAGTATTTGTCCATGTTGCTGTACCCACTCTGCTTCGCCGGCGCCATCTACTCGCTGGTTTACGAGCCACACAAGAGGTAACTATACTGTGATTTTTAATTTCGTGGACTAAACTGACAGCTGCTATTGACCTTATTTTTTTTTAATGTTGCAAGCGCGGAGCATAGTGTTGTAGGTAAGGCTCAATCATAAGTGATTCATCGAATCGATGTGACATGACTCCTGAATTTATTTTTACTAATTGGTGTAAATACATGTTTTATGAATATAAACGTAATATATTTAAATATAACAGTATTCATACACATAGTACATGAACTTTTATTGTGTTAAATATGAAATCAACAATAAAATAAATGCAATCGATAAAATTAAGTCTGACATAAATGAGTAGAAACTAAATAAGGGCCACTAGTTTCTAAACAAATTATTTTTTTATGCCGTGAAATAGTTTCATTTTCGATCTACTTCGATTTTCGATTAATTTTCGATCACTCAGGATAGTTAGGGTACGACACTATTTTAATGCAACGACAAAGTGACAGCTCCGCAAATGTCAGTTTAGTGCACGAAATAAAAAATCACATTATAATGTTAAAGTTTCTTTCTATAATGCGAGATCGGTGTGCTATGCTAAATATAAAGCTAGGATGAGATGCTCATCGTCACGGGGTCCCAGTGCTAACAAAGAAAATTGTGTTCTAATAAATGATGGCGCGATAAGCATCGGTTCGTTATTGAATTGTGTGTAAAATTTACATTTTCTAAAAGTGATCATAAAAATTCTATGTTCTAGACAAGTGAAATTCTATCAACGAAATCGTGGCGATAGCGATTTAATTTGATTTTAAACAATACAAAATGTTAAGCTAAAATAAAATAACAATTTGTTAAATCGATTAATATTTCTTCATTGACAAAGTCGATTGTTATAAGAAGTAAAGTCGCATTAGTTCATCACTAAATGATTCGTTTTTGAGCTGTCAAATGTAAAATTACAGGCTGGACTGAGAGTAATCTGTGCTATTAAGTTGCTATCAGTAACCAGTTGAATGTACATTCAACAATCGGGCTTTCAGAAGTTTCTGTAGTTTAATCTTCGTCACGGGGTCTCAGCGCTAAGAAAGAAAATTTGGTTCAAATAAATCTCACTAGATGGCGCGAAGTGCACCGTTGTATAAAATTAACATTTTCTGGAATTGAACATAAACATTGTATGTTCTTGTTTAATCAACTCTCCTAAGCACAAAATTATGGAATATTGGGCTCTTAATTCACATTTCATAGATTATTTGAAGAAGGATCATTTAAATTTGATGCCAATAGATGGAGCGGTTTTAAATTTCTGAGGCATTCCACTCGATTGTTTAAATTTGCTTTGTAACACAACTTGCAGAAAAATACTATAAAACAAAACTTCACTGTATTTAAAGATAAAAATATTCACGAACCGAGTAAACCCTTTTACTTGCAAGTTGCTGCTAACGCCATCTATCTATCGCCGTGGAACGGAACCGAACGCGATTGATGGACAAAAAATAATCGGATTAATCAGACGAAATAAAATTTTAATAAAAATTGTACTAATTTTTAATTTTTTCGTCATTAATGCCATACAATTTCCATCTTTATTAATTAACTATTACAGATTCTGATTTTATACTATAATTCATAATTATTAATAAATATTTGTACGCCATATTGTGGCTTGATATGCTGGCACCAATATTGTAACATCTATTTTACCATATTTGAACAAATAAACATATTTGATTTGATTTGAAAAACGCTAGTTACGTAGGCACAGTTTCTTTGTATGAATTGAGGCATCTGTATGCCAGTATTATATTTTCTGTGTCTTCGTATAACTTCAACGACACATTTGCCAGTAACTCGGTTTCGGCACAGCAGTAATTAAGTTTGAATCGTACTGAAAATAACATTACTCTTTACAGTTGGTACTCCTGGGCGCTTCACAGCATCGTCAACGGCGTATACGCATTCGGGTTCCTGTTCATGTTGCCGCAGCTCTTCGTGAACTATCGGCTGCGCTCGGTGGCCGCGCTGCCCTGGCGAGCCTTCATGTACAAGGCCTTCAACACGTTCATAGACGACGTGTTCGCTTTCATCATCACTATGCCCATCGCGCATCGGGTAGCTTGCTTCAGAGATGATCTCGTGTTCCTAGTTTATTTGTATCAGAGATGGTGAGTTATATTTTTACCCGACTGCCGAAGGAGGGTAATGTGTTTATCAGTCTATGTATGTATGTATGTAAGTATGTATGTATGTATGTATGTATGTTTGTTCCTATGTGGCGTTCCAGAGACCTAACGCGTTGGCCGATTTTGATGATTCATACGTCAATCGATTCGTCTTAACCTTGCGAGTGTCATAGGCTACATTAAAATTGGAAAATAGGAAAATGGCGGCCATATTGTGGGGGGCCAATTTTATTTTTTCTTCCAAACCCATCGTGTGGGGTATCAAAATAAAGGGTTTCAAGAGGTGATTTCAAAAATATATATCACTTATATATTTAAATGTACCTAATTCAAAAAAAATGTTAACTAAAAAGTTATAAATAAAAAAATTAATTAAAAAAATCAAAATACCCGACTGCTTAAAAAGCGAACTAAAAAGACGTAAACAAGAAGAAAATCATGCTGTGCAGTCGTAGGATACATCTGGTTTTGGTCAGCCAGCTCGCGAATATGTATCCTCCGACTGCACAGCATGATTTTCTTCTTGTTTACGTCTTTTTAGTTCGCTTTTTAAGCAGTCGGGTATTTTGATTTTTTTAATTATTTTTTTTTTCATTCATTTAGCGACCTTCGTGATGGTTCGACACGATTCGTATTCGATATATAACATCGATAAGCGATTTTTACTTAGCAAAATGCTTAGAAGGTCCCTAACTGTGGTCCCTAAGTACTAGCTGCTGCCAGCGGCTTTGCCCGCGTGAAATCCATGGTTATCTTTGTGCCAGGTCCGGTTGATTGACAAACATCTAACACGAGTGGTCAAAAGCGAGCCTATAGATTATTTAAAAAAAAAAAAAAATCTAACACTCAGACTTTAACGTTTATATTAGTAGGGTTTTTTTGTTGCCAAGGCACAGATTAGAGAAGTTACTACGTAACAAATGTTTCACTCTCCGAGATCAAGTACTCAATTTTGAGCCCAATATCCTTGACGGTTGGGTTGAATCCGTGACGGCTCGTTTCTTGCGAGGCTGCAGAACTAAGACCCCCGCGCCCACTAACCACGCATTCCCCCCACACACGAGCTCTGTGCGCGAGCGATGACAACTGACTGACGGAGTGGTGTCGGGACCACGCGAAAGTGTAGGCATTAATCGCTGTAGGTACGGCCTAGTGAAGGAGGCCTGGTCAAGTTTAAAAAAACAGGTCGAAACCCCTGGCTTGTTAGAATATAAAAACCGGCCAAGTGCGAGTTGGACTCGCACACGAAGGGTTCCGTACCATTATCGCAAAACACTGCAAAAAAATCACGTTTGTTGTATGGGAGCCCCCCTTAATTTATTTTATTTTAATTTAATAATAATTATTTTTTGAAGTGAATAAACAACTAAATATTCTGTGAATATTTCAAGCGTCTACCTGTTGCCGTTATTAATATCGAGCAAAAAACAGCAAAAAAAAAAACCCGTTTGTTGTATGGGAGCCCCCCTTAAATATTAATTTTATACTGTTTTTAGTATTTGTTGTTATAGCGGCAACAGGAATACATCATCTGTGAAAATTTCAACTGTCTAACTATCACGGTTCATTAGATACAGCCTGGTGACAGACAGACAGACAGACAGACAGACAGACGGACAGCGAAGTCTCAGTAATAGGGTCCCGTTTTTACCCTTTGGGTACGGAACCCTAAAAACTATTCATTTTTCAAGCCTACTTTTTTATAGAGGATTTAATTACACACTGATTAAGTGATTATGCCACCCTCATTGGTACAAACAAATATTCTTATGTTCTAAATCCTATTTTGGCTAGTTTATACAAGGTTCTTGCATCCTTTGATATAAAAGCAAAGATTTTTAGCTAAAATATAGCACTCGTACATTATTATGCACAATAAGGTTTTAACAAACAGATTAGTTATTCTTATCGTCGTGACTAATTCGTTTCCAATCATCATAATATCGCCGTATTGTAGCTGTAATTTATGTGCAGGCAGTGGGTTCACCTTGGACAGATATAACCAGATTATGGCAGAACTAACTATTATAGAACTTAAACTCCATTTGAAATAACATTAGACGTCTTTACAACTCGTTTTACAGTCCGTTCAACCGATTTTGAGTTCTATCTCATACACTTAAGGATGACATAAAAAGCATAAACCTGTTACCAAAACCAACTGTTTACTACAGCTTCCATTTGTCGTATCACTAATGCAATAGAAGTCAAAATGTCTAATGTTATAGTAAATGGAGTCTATACTGCTTTTGTATAATACTCCCTGTATATTGAGAGGTCTGCCTTAGGTTAGGTTAGGTTAAAACGGGCTGGTTTCCGCAACTCCACGACTAAGCGCGTATTTTGCGTACGGGTGGGACTTAACCTTCCACTAGCTACCTCACTCGATCCATCCCAACTCCTCGAGGAAGGCCAGCAGCGCCTTCGTGTTGCTGACTACCTCCTGTACGGTACCTGGTTCACCGAGGTATTTGGCCCTCTAACCGGCGATTACTGGACAGCTTAGAAGCAGGTGCGCTGCTGTCTCGTCTTCCTCCATGCATGCTCTGCACAGTGGACTGTCCGTGATCCCTAAGACAAAGAGGTGCTTATTAAAAGTCCCGTGGCCAGTCGTCACAGCTGTAACTGCTCGCAACTGCTGTTTCGTCAGGCGTAGGGCCTTCTGCGTGAAACGTCTATCCAAAGCGGTAAGCGCTTCTTTGGACTACCTGCACTCATTGTGGTCCATCCACAATCTGTGGTGCTGCTCCTTGGTTCGTTTCCTTACCAGACTGTGGAGGTAGCCAAATGGTATTGGCACGATTGGTTCCGGACCCACCACCGCCATACTGGAGCCTCTACGGGCTAGCTCATCCGCTGCATCGTTGCCTCGGGAATCGCTATGCCCTTTGAATGGTTAGTTTATTGTTTGACCCAACCTGGTTTAGGCGTTGGTGACACTCGTATATCAGTCCAGAGCAGACCGTGTGGCTGCCCAGCGCCTGCAGGACGGCCATGCTGTCAGAGAGAATGCGTATTGGGAAATCTTTTACCTTCCTGTCTAGAATGGCCGATGCAGCCAGAATGATGCCCACACACTCTGCCTGGAACACCGTGTTGTGTGCCCCAAGTGGCGCGGCTATGTGTATGTTGAGGTCCTCTGAGAACACTCCCGCACCTGAGCCAGAACCTGTCTTGGAACCATCGGTGAAGATCCTCAACTCGTCTGGGCGTAACCCCTCACAGTGGTGGTCCTCATGGAGTTGGATCTTGTATTTTTTGTCAAAAACAAATTGCTTAGGTATCCGGTCCATAATTGCCTTTTGTGATACAAGGTTTCCTGGTACATGGCCGCACTGATATTTTTGTCCTGAAAAGATTTTTAAATAAATAATTAATACTAATCCTACTAATATTATAAAGGCGTAAGTTTATTAGTGTGTAAGTGTGTTTGTATGTTTATTACTCGTTCACGCAAAAACTACTGAACGGATCTGGATGAAATTTGGCACAGTGATAGATTATAGTCTGGCATAGCACATAGGGTACCTTTTATCCCGGGCAGAAGTTCTCTCGGCATATTTTTCGACATTCATGCGGGCGAAGCCGCTGGCAGAAGCTAGTAATATTATAAATACGAAAGTAACTCAAAACGAAAGCAAATCTAAATCGAAAAAAGCGAAAGTAAATCTTTCTGTTCCCTTTTCACGCTTAAACTGCTAAACCGATTTAGATGAGATTTGGTATGGAGATAATTGGAGACCATGGGAAGGACATAGGATAGTTTTTATCCCAGAAATCATCGGTATTTTATCGGTAATTTGTTAAGTAAAGGTCTATTCACACATATCAGGGCCGTGCCCGGGACGTGCACGGGACGTGGACAGACCGTGCCCTGTCAGGGGCTCAAAAAAATATCGGTGAGAACATTTTGTATGACATCGTTCACACACGTCCGTGCACGGGCCCGGGCACGTCCCGTGCACGGATATGAGTGATATGTGTGGATAGAGCTTTAGGCGGCCCACATACCTAATATATTATTGCGCGATCTAAAAAATGATTATTCGAAGTGCCAACGCAGTCGAAGTCGCGGCAAAAAGTAACAAACTACCATCATATGATTCTAGAAATGATACAATAAATTTTATGCTTTATCTAATTAAATATAACATGTATTTCAGGTTGTACCCAGTGGACAAGTCTCGTACAGACACCGCATCCAGCATGGATGAAAACCCTGAGGAGTTGGAGCCGATCAAACAGAAAGAAGAATAGTGTACAACGACTTATTTTTTTGATATTTTTCTATTATCATAAGAGGCTGTTCAAGGTGCTACTCGAGTCAGCGCTTCGACTAGATTATTAAAAAGGCATTTCTTTGTCTTTGATATGTTGTGCAAAAAAGACAAATATTATATAAGGTCAAATTAAACTAGCTGGAGAAAATCCTCGGAAAAAGTAAAATAAAATCGTAATATCTTAACAGAGCTCAAAACGCCGCGCGCTGTCAGCGAATTCCACCGTTTAGGTGAAGGATAATATCGTGAGGCAACCGGCATGACATAAAAAATCTACAAATTCGCACTGGGCCCGCGTGGTGGATTTACGGCCCACTTCCTCTCTCAGCGAGCATGCCTCTGTCTCAGAAGTGGGAAAGTTCAAAAGTTAAGTTAAATTATGCCGTTTTACTATTCCCAGGAGTGGCCGCCAAGGCGTTTTGGTGCTCTCCGTATCTTCTTTAGATACTCGTAAACCAATCACGACTGCAGAGTTTTCCTAGCTAATTTAATTCGACCCTGTATTATGCATTTACTAGACTGCATCATAGCTACATTTTTAAGAAAATAAATATTTTTACATTTTTTTAGCAATACTTTTGGACCAGGGGTCGTACTATAACGTGTCAACGCCATCATGGTTCCGCTGTGCAAAAGGGATAGTGCTCATCGTCCTGTATAGCTCCGTCTCTCTCTCGTAGTGGAACCAAGATAGTTTTGGCACGTCAGAGTAAGACTCCAGATATTTTGAAAGTGATTTCAATCAACAGGCTATGATAGTTACAGTACAACAATTTTCTTATTGTACCTCGGCAAACTTCGTGTTTCGACAATCGTTGGACTTCTATTAGTTGCCCATTGCACTTGTGCACCAAGTGCAATGGGCAGTGACCGGACGCTCTCAATCAACTTGGAAATATATAGAGTTGTTAATACTTTTTTAACTTAATGTAATTTATTTAGAAAATGTGAGGAAAGCTGCTAAAGGAAAATAGGAAAATAGTTTTATGGCTCTATAATTGTTTTGATCTCCGTGTGATGTATAACACGGAAATCAAAACAATAAAGTACTTAGTTCTAAATTCAAATTATTTATACACGATAAATCTTATAATCGATGGACATGAAAATAAGCATTCGTTTGTATTCGGAAATGCGATGATTGCCGAGGGACATTAAGAAAATAGTTGTTCTGTACTTTTCCACGAAACAGATTATTATGAAATATTTATGATATTACATTATGCTGTGAGTTGTTATTAGCTCATGTTTTTTTCCTATAAACTTAGTATAGAAGATTTTTAGATAGATATTCGCTCATCTTGTGTTCAGGGTTTTATCTATATTATTAGTAATTATTTTATTATTTGTCTGACTAGAATTGCAGGAGAAACTAATTGGGCGGGGTTATTTCATAAGTCATCAAATATAACAATCTGAGATTTTTAAATGGAACCTAAACAAGAAGATGTATTCCTTGCTTAAAGCTGGGCAACCACGGTCAGTTCATTTGGATTAAATCAAATGGATGGAAGCCTGTAGTTTAGGCCACTCACGGCTTCAGTTGGACTGAAGCCGTGAGTGGCCTGACTACTGGCGTGACTTGCATTTCTCGATCGTGGACGGATATAGACGTGTGGTGAAGTAGTAGAACATAGATTCAGACTCCGAAGAAGAATTTTTGCTATCTGCGGTTGCCATTTTATATAATCCTAATTTTTGACTTGCTATAGATACTTTTAATTCCTTGAACTTTTCAATAAATGTAATGGTATTTTTACATCTGTCTCACTAAACGGCTTTGAAGATACTGAACGCAAAATCGATGTGAATTTGTTCAGACATGGCCGTGATAATATACTGGCCTAGGAACTGCTCCGTGTTTCCTTTTAAGACCAGAGTAGTACTTAGTACCATAGTGATAGTAATTGACTTTGTAACGAATTAAAACTGTGTAGAAGTTACAGGAGATATTTCTCTAGTTAACCCGTATCCCAAATTCTGCGCCCACGAGTATAATCTGACACCGGTATGTCACCTGCGATTTAATGTCGCGCCAAAATTTGTATTGAAGAATCGACAGTCCGACACTCACGATTATGTTTTGGATGTACATCGCCATTTGGCGCGATGGACTGACTGTGTATGCCCAGCTTTAGAAGTGACCGTCAAAAAAATACGATACATCGAATTCAATGAAGAATACATTGAATATAGTGTAGTTTGGATATTCTACATGCGTGCCTAGCTATTCTGCTATAAGAGACAAGAGAGAGATTACTTCTTAATTACAATTCGACATTTATTTATTGGAATTGATTTGTGATAAACATTAATTGTAAAACAATGAAATAACATAGGATTGTGTTCTGTATGTTAGCTTAATTTTGCGAGATTGCTTAGCTAAATAGATTGTTTGTAAATTATTTCTTTGATATTTGATTTAGTGTAATTCCGATCCCTGAAGAATACTTTGTGCTATCGCATACTCAACAGGATACAGGGGTCATAAATGAGGTGGTTTTTGCCTTACTTAGGCGATGCTAGATTTCGCCATATAGACGCGAATGAAAGGTTTGATTATCTGATATTTAACCCAGTTTCAGAATTGAGAATTTAGAGTTAGAAACGTGTCAAACTCTACTATCATGCTAAAGTTTAACAGGTTTATGCCTTTTTGATTAACGTAATGGGATAAGAGAAACCATCAGGGTTTCATTATTTTAACATAAAAATATGTTTGTAAAATACTCGCTGTGTCGCAAAACTCAAGTGTAACGTTATTGAAAAGAATGTGCAGTTAAGTATAGGTAGGATGCTTTCTGTATACTTACCGAAAATAAATTAATGTTTTTTGTGTGTTCGTAGTTAATTACCTTAGATATCAATGAAAGGCCACGTGCCTGAATCAAAGTCTTGAGTCTCGCTGTTAAAGGCTATTGAATAAGGCTTAGAGCAGACTATAAGGAATGCTGACCAGAGGATTTTATGATAATATTGAATTACAAAATTAGTATCTTGAGGTGCAATCGAGATAACTAGCCTTATGTCATCCATCATGTTTGATGTCTGCGTTGATATTCGTACAACTAAGCTCTTTATGCCACTTACATTAAAGTTTATAATTCAATATCATCAGCAAATCCCCTGCTTATTTGGCCTCGCGGAGCCTTGTCCGTTACACTATTAGTTTTCTAATTTATAGACAATAATTTGTTTGTACATAACGCGAGCATTCGCTCCACGAATTTGTCATCAACGTTCGTCACATCGCCACGAACATTCGTTCACGAGCACTGCTTAGTGTTTGTATTGAAGTTCTTTTAAATATTCATGAAGGATTTTTCGTTGCGCCTGTGTCGCAAAAGCTCGTGCAACGATATTTTTGCATAATTATTTCGTGAAGCAAGTGCTCGCGGTACGGTGTGTACGGTCCTGTATGTATATGTGAACTTATTAAATATTATGTAGATTTCATAGATTGTGTGGTTGTGTACTGTTTATTAAACATGTTTATGTATTATCTCGATTTCATCTACGATTAACGTAGAATTTGTTAAGAAGTCGGACACTGAAGAGAAAAATTATTGAAAGCATTTACAAAATTAATATTGCATTCTGTAATAATTAATTATTGTCTCATCACAACAATCTGAGATATGTATGTTACCTAAATAGCAAAATCTATTAATTTAGATAAACAATTTGTTTTTATGATCTTTAATATTATGCGGAAATTGATATTATTAGGGCAGATTAATAACTTTTATATTTTGTGAGAGCTATTTAAACTACATTATAAATATTTCCTGAAAGACAGACACTGTTACCTAACTCAGGAGTTAGCATAGTGTTATGCAAATAAATGAATAAATTATTATTATTAATTTATCAGATAATGCGTATTAAGTACATAATAGAGCTTCCTTCCATATGTTAAAGACAAACATAGATAACAACGCTATCGTTTATTGTCCTATATACACGGAACTGTTACACATTATATAACAAAGCAATAATGTATAGATTAACTACTTCTAGTTAGTAAATATACCATTATACATAAGGTTGTTTTGTTGCTTGCTTTAGTAATGAGTATGCAAACCATGGTACCAGGTCGTAAATATGGCATTTTAAGCCTTATTAAAAACAAACTAACCATATGATTAGTTTAGACACTAATTAACAGATTCTAAATTCAAATTCTCCAAGAATCTATATATATATAAATTTATCCCTATTTCCCTTAGTCACGGCATCACGCGTGAACGGCTGGACCGATTTCGCTAATTCTTTTTTTATTGTGTTTGTTATTGTTAGGAGAAGGTTCCTATGAAAAAAAAAAATAAGAAAAAAAAAATTGGTACCTTATCTACATAGGTACGGTAGGTATGTAGGTAGGGTAGGTATGTAGGTAGGGTAGGTATGTAGGTAGGGTAGGGTAGGTAGGGTAGGGTAGGTAGGGTAGGGTAGAGTAGGTAGGGTAGGTAGGGTAGATGAATGTTTGGTGTTTTTATGGCAAAACAAAGTTTGTCGGGTCAGCTAGTTAATATATATATATAAACATGCCTGTGTTCCCCGAAGTGTTCGGCGAGACCCAAAAGCAGTTGTCGCGATACTTTCAGTAGTGCGAGCCGCTTAGAGGTCTCGTCGATGCGCATGTTTGTGTGAGTAAGCCGTTTAGAGCGTTTGTAGGTAGTTTCCGTACTGTTTGTCCATATTTGTACTATTCCAGGAATTTGACGCCAGTCTTGTCTAAGGCCCAGCGCACACCTGGAGAGGCGCGGCGAAGATACTGAGAAGATAACAATTTAAATTAGACTCTAATTCTTATGTTATAAAGTTGGAAATGTCTTGGCAAAGATAAATAAGAACGAGCCGAGCGGCGCACGACACAGTGATCTTATATTGACCGTATGTCAAGGTAGTTAACGTGCGCAGGGCCTAAAGTTACCGCCAGATAACAAAAAATACAAGTCATTGATCCGACTTGTATCAAAATGTATAATTACGACACTTGAAAACATGATTTTTTGTTTATTGAGATATTTTGATAATCTTGGTCTCAAATGAAAGCTATAGGCGTTTAACCATTTTATCCGTTTAAATCATGTAAATCGGCCCACGCGTTTCTGCCCGCGTATTCTCCCGCGTAAAAAGTTAAAAAAGGAAATGCTCCGATCGCCACCAAACTTTACAAGATTATCCGCTGGGTCAATCTAAAGATTGTCTGAAAAGTTCATTAAAATCGGTCCAGCCGTTTCGGAGTCTATAAGGATCATACATACATACTTTCTCTTTTATTTACTTATATAGATAGATTAACTCATTACTGAAAATAATTGTCAAATAAAGGTTATAATTTGGTTTATGAGTTGCATTATATAGTCCCCGGCATGTAACTTGGCAAGGTTTTGGCATAGTGGGGGTAAGTTCGCGCATAGTGAGCGAACTGACCAACCACCGTATAGTACGAACGGAACGTGGAAGCAACGCGATTGGTCAGTCGATCCATGTGTCAACTGACTAACCAATCGCGCGCTCGGAACGGTGCTAAATGCTCCCCGCGTCCCGCTAGGTAACCAAAGAGACCTAAAAAATGACTTCTGCGCATCTAATGAATCTTGCCAAGTTACGTGCCGATAACTATACTAGTAAGTACCTACCTAAATAAATACGACTGAACATTGATGTATTAAAAAGAGGAAGATATGGTACTGGACACAGCGCTTGGTCCTACTATACTAAGGCTACACTCAGTCGCGCACGGCACAGGGTTGATCTCACAGCTCAATAATTTCAGTGTATTTGTGTTTTTTTTTGCAATAAATACGCATCAAAATGACTTTTTGTGTAGTTTAACACTGTTTAAATAATAACAGGAAGAAAAATAAGTCACACGGGATCACTTACCACTCGTAAGTACAGTCAAAAATGTTAATTTATTGAAAATTACAATAATTTTTAATGTTTGCTTCGCCATATTTGTGAGAGCGAGATAGATATTAAAAACATGCGTGAGAGACACGATACGTGACATTTCATTCATAATAGTAAACATTCGGCAGCTAACGCGATTTCGCTCTGGCTACAGCGCCGTCTCCTATTTTTGTCCTTGTCTATCGGTAACTGTAGGTTTGGGGACTGGTGATGACACTGAATACAGATGTGTGAGTTTCGGTGCATGTAGTCGTGCGCCGAGCCTAGCAGCCGTATTGCGTAAGTGCGCAAAGAAGTTGAACTCTATCCAACCGACCAAATCGACCTTGGTTTTGTCCATGTTCATCCTAAGACCCACTTTTTCAGAAGCTCTACTGAGATCATCGAGCATTGTACTGAGGTATGGAGGACCTCAGTACAATGCTCGATGAGTCTCAGCCATAACCACAATATCGTCGGCAAACCGAAGGTAAGTGATATACTCGCCATTGACGTTGATGCCTAGCCCTCTCCAGTCCAGAATCTTGAAGACATCCTCCAGTGCAGCAGTAAACAGCTTCGGAGATATGACGTCTCTCTGTCTCACACCTCGCTGCAGAAGGACGGGTTCTGAGGTCTGATCCTGAAATCGAATTTGGCACCGTTGGAGAGACTGCAGTACAGCCCGAGTCTCGATCGAATCGAAGGCTTCCTCGTAGTCCACAAACGCTAAACAGAGAGGCAGGTTGTACTCTTCGGTCTTCTGTATAACAACAAACCAGCCGCAGCGTATGTATGTGGTCTACGGTGCTGAAGCCTTTACGGAATCCGGCTTGTTCGGGAGGCTGGAAATCGCCAAACCTGCGCGCGAGACGATTCGTGATGACTCTCTCGACGAAAACAGCTTGTAGATATGGCTAAGAAGTGAGATAAGCCTATAGTTCTTCTGTAGGGCATTGTCACCCTTCTTGAAGAAGAGTACCACCACACCCCTGCACCATGCCTGTGGCGTTTTCTCCTCGAGTATGACGGAATAAAACAGCTTCTGAAGGGCCTTAAGTACTGGTTTTCCACCCGCTTTCAGAAGTCTAATCTCATACAGGCTGACGTCCGGAATGTCTTCGGTATAGTGTCGGGTCGCATTCGCTAGATTCGCCACGGGTTTACTTGTTGACGTGTACAACTGCCCATAGAATCTCTCGATTTCCTTCAGGAGCTCCGGTTTGGCGGACACGATCCTGCCATTATCGGTCTTCAGTTTCGTGAGCTGGCTCTGCCCAATAGACAGATCTCTTGCAAAGACCCTGGAACCCTTGTTCCGCTCAATCGCGTCTTTAATACTTTCGGTATTAAAGCGGCGGAGGTCGCTTTTCTAGGACTTTGAGATCCGTCTATTTAGCTGCCGGTATTTCAACACATCGTCTGAAGACTGCAAGATCATCTCACGCCTCTCCTTCATGAGCTTGAGAGTAGGATCAGAGGGATTTTTGTTTCTATTTATTTATTTATCACAGCTTCCACGAACCCATCGCTGTATTCGTCCACGGAGCTCCCTAGGTACTCGAAACGATTCTGGAGTACGAGCTGAAAGGACTCGGGGTTTTGAACCTAGAACTGTGCTGGACGGAGCGTGGACTTCATCAGTCGACACCTTTCAAGCTTAACATTAATGTTCAATGTGCCTCTTACCATGCGGTGATCGCTCCCGGTTTTCAACGAATTGATCACACAGTCATCACTGAACATTTGCTTCTTGGTTGACATGATGAAGTCGATCTCGTTTTTAGTTGCACCATCGGGGCTTTGCCAGGTCCACTTCCTGTGCTCACGCTTTCTGAAGAAGGAGTTCATCTTGTAGAGGCGCTCCTTCTCCATAAAACTGGCCAGTAGATGACCCCGGTGGTTCCTGCGTCCAACTCCAAATTTCCCCACTTGCAGCTCATCCTCGTCTCGTTTGCCCAGTTTTGCGTTGAAGTCCCCCATGACAACGGTGAAGTGAGTTTTGAAACCATGCATGGCTCTTGAGATATCCTCTACATCGTCGTCGGGGTGTGCCGAGGTCAGGGCGTAGACCTGTATGACCTTCAGCGAATATCTTGCGGATATTCTGAGTATAAGGTACGCCACCCAGGTCGACACACTCTCGATCTTCACCACGTTGTTCACAAGGGACTTGTGGACGATAAACCCGACACCCTGGGACTGCCGGTCACCCTCTCGCAAATAGAGCAGGTTACCGGATTTGAGGATTATCGAGTCCTTCGGACTTCAGATAATAACCCTATAATACTCCATCGTAACCTGCTCAATTCTTCCTCGAGTTCGGCTATCTTCTCGTCGGTCCGGAGTATTCGCGTGTATATGTTCCTAGGTCCAGTCGCCTGTGTTTATTGGGGTAGCCGGGTCCACTCCGGGGATTCTTAGCACCCCTTGCCACGCCTCGCCTCGTAGCCGAGGTTAGACGGGCTGCCGCACAGATAATATAATACTAGCATACAGATGCCATATCCTATACAAAGAAACCGAGCCGACGTAACTAGCGTTTTTCATCTGATTAAACCGATGTTTTTTTTGTAAATCGATCGCGTTCGGTTTCGTTCCACGGCGACACATAGATCACCATCTATATCCGTGGAACGGAACCGAAAGCGATCGATGTACAAAAAATAATCAGAATAATCTGTATAGAACGTCGGTACGGTTTCTTTGTATGGGATGAGACACCACGGGCTACCGGGTACTCGGGGATGTTTTTATGGTGTGCTATTCATTAGGTTTGGGGGGGGGTTTTTTTTTTTTTTTTTTTTACTATGTATAGGCCTGTGTTTGACCACAATCTCACCGTGGTCAGTGATGATGTGGCCGATGGTGGTAAGCACACAAAGCCTAGAAGGGAACTGGCTCTCAAATGCTGCTGTCGGAACACACCGGAAGGTGCTTGGCGACAGATTTTCAACTTGAGGGTGGTTGCCAGCCAGGCGGGTACTACAAAGTACCCTAGCTACCACCGTGCTATGGTTTCCTCACGATGTTTTCCTTCACCGAAAGCTCAAGCTCATTGTAGGATTCGAACCCGCGACCTTCGTCTCGGTATCCGACGTCACTACCACTGAGCTATCATCGCCTTAAAATCGCCTTGGTTTCCCATAATCGCCACACTTGGCAGGCGGGTTGGCGATCGCAGTTTATTGTTAAAGTGCACAGAGAACGCTACTGCCCATTCTCTGGTGTGTCCCTTAGTCGCCTCTTACGACACCCACGGGAAGATATGGGATGGTGAAATTCTTTACCTCCATTACCATACGGCAAACAACAAAAAATAGTAACGACTAAACATTATATAAGTAAATCGGCGACTAAACATATTGCAACATTATGACACTTTTTTATTTAATTTCATCATTTTAAAAATAGCTGTTATCTTCAGTTTCAGATATCTTAATGATATCTTAGGTAATCGTATCGTAATTCGTATCTGGCCTAGGGCTGGGCAAAATAATTGCTTTGCATTAAAATACAAATTACTAAATAAATTGTATCATGTGGGTAATTGTCCCTAACTATACCTACTAAATACGAAATACACAAGTAAAATTTAAACATATAAAAATCTTTTTTTTTTCTTCAGTTTTTATCCGACACATTTTTATTTCATGCTACATAATGTATCATAATGTAGACACGCTACAATCGACAATCTATTGAACACGTAATTATGATACGATATCTTGCGAAAACATCCCGATACAAAACAGTAAAACGCCCATAACTTTAGCATCAATCAAACATAGCTAAGAACACTCAATAAAGTCACCTTTCAAACAAAAAAAAACGATATCTAAAGTAGACTTCCTAACCCTTATTGCGTAAGTGAATTCAGCAAGGAAAAGGATTTGATGCTATCAATCGACCAATCACGTGCGAGATGAAAGACGCGATTAGGATTTCCGTCTATGTGATTGGTCGATTGATGGGGTCAAATCCTTTGCCTTGCCGAATTCACTTATGCTTATTGCATGGTATGCAAGTAGGCTGGGTGCAAGTAAAAAAGCTTGATAAAAAAAGTTAATTCAAAATATCAAAAATCCCGACTGCTTGAAAAGCGAACTAAAAAGACAAACAAGGAGAAAATCATGTAGTGCAGTCGGAGGATACATATTCGCGAGCTGGCTGACGAAAACCAGATGACCCAAAAAAAATTTTGTCCTCCGCAATATGGCGCCCAAAATCCACTATTTTTTTATTTTCCCATTTTAATGTAGCCAGTGACACTCGCGGGGTTAAGACGAATCGATTGACGTATGAATCATCAAAATCGGCCAACGCGTTTGGTCTCTAGAACGCTACATAGGAACAAACATACATACATACTTACATACATACATACATAGACTGATAAACACATTACCCTCCTTCGGTAGTCGGGTAAAAAACATGCCAACTTATGGCGAAACACGTCTTCGTCAAAAAAAAAAAAACCATCTGTGTATAGATCTCGCCAAACTTCTGGGCCGCCCTGAAGTTGGCTTTCCGATCCGCAAGGCGGTGCTGTTTTTGTATAAGATTGATTGACTGCGCAGCCATTGTAGCCAACTTCAGGGCGGCCAACAAGTTTGGTGAGAACTATACCGCATTTAATGCAAATAAATGGCTTTCAACTAAATACAGTATTGTATTGGAATAAATTGTCGTAAGTGCCCTAATCTAAGTATAACTTTCTATACCTATAGTGTATTTAGTTTATGTTTGATTCAGCTTATTTTTCATTATTATTAATAAGATATCTAAATGTATTTACGTGAAAACATCTATTTTGAAGCCGTAAGTACCTACATTTGTAGGTATGCGGAAAAGGGTGTAAAATCCCACCAACCACTATTGAAAAGGGGAGGATCCTCCGATCTGACGAGTGACGGGTGCTGTGTCTGGGTGCCTACTCCTTAACCCCGTCAACGAAGTAACGGGCCCGTCCGAAAGTTATCCGAATTCTTAGATCCGTCAAAACAAGTCTCAAGTTAAATTTTTCAGACTGGTAAAAACACATTGAAAGTAGGGGCAACAGTCAAATTGTGTTTTCATTCATTGTAAGTTCGGGCCCCGAACGAATCATCCGTCCGTAGGTGATACGGAGTAGGATACGCCCGTAACGAAGGCCGAAACTACGGACCTCGTGCTTAGGGAGTAGACCCCCAGGTCCGGGCAACTGCCCGACGGCTTTTATCGGACTTATGTGTTCATATCGCGCCGAAAATTTTGCTTGCGCGATGCAGAATTTGTGTGACTTCATGTCTTTAGTTCGTAGGTGGCGGCGTTTGATGCCGATTGACGCTACATACATATTTAAAATACTAATTACAAAATATCTCAGTGTCTGATATTTGAAACATCAATTTAAAAAATCATTTTTAGGAATTAAGTATTTAGTATACAATTACCAA
Organism: Anorthoa munda; assembly: GCA_945859665.1. NCBI lineage: Eukaryota > Metazoa > Arthropoda > Insecta > Lepidoptera > Noctuidae > Anorthoa > Anorthoa munda. The sequence goes on along the minus strand of OX243900.1, from coordinate 9,562,091 downwards.
ATACTTATCTATTTCAATAATTACAAGTTATTCAAATATTGGCCAGCCCTACCTATACGAACGAACGAACTTTGGAATTGAAACATGATTTGCCAATTCAATTTAATTAGGAAAATTATGTTATATTGCTCGCAAAGGCTTGTCATTGTACTGTGACTGTGTTGCTTACAAAATAACAATGGCATATAATATGTACCTATATTTCAAAGATAACTGGATTAAGATCACATACATCAGCCATAACACCTGCGGACGACTTAGGTACTAAATGTTACCTAGCATTAATTACTTTATTATCAGCGATGATTAGGTAGGTAATCTTACATTCCGCGTTTGCTAGCCTGCCTCCACACACGCTCTGTCAAGGTTTCTAATTCAAACTGACATTAAACCGTAAAGTGATTAAAATTTGTTTGTTTACTAATGCAAATCGAGTATTAACGAATATAAAAAATGGATATTTACGATATCCTCCTGCAGTCTGGTTTGATAACTGGTGCTATAGTGTTTTACTTGGTGTTTATCAAGAAACAATCACCAAATAAGGGAAACTATAGACAAGTTGGTAAGTAATGACTTCACTATTACTATAAAACTTTGGGGTAGTCCCAGTGTACCCCGATCCCAGATGACCCCGTCCCGATAGACACCGAATACGATAAATATGATTACATTTCTTTTTTCTATCGTTTTCAACTTATACGGTCGACATAAAGGCCGCTATCCCACTGGCGTTTTACGAGCGTTGGCGTTGCTCCAACGTCTGCGCAACGTCGACGCTGCGCAGACGCGACGTTGCCGTCGCCTTTTACGAGCGTTGGTGTCACGCCAACGTCTGCGCAGCGTCGACGCTGCGCAGACGCGACGTTGACGTCGCGAGACTCTAGTGGCAAGCGTTAACGCAACGTTAACGTCGCGCACATGCTAGAATTTGAGGCATACAATCAGAAACAAAATGAACACTACTGTTGGCTTTGCTACTTCGACGGATATACGTAAAAGAAAAAGAAAGTCTCATCGTCAATTTTAGGAAACTCCTTTATGGTCCAACCGATTACAAGAAAGTGAATATTTCGCAATGTACTCTAATAATATTAAAAAAGTAAATTAAAAACATCAAAAGACCCGACTGCTTAAAAAGTAAACTAAAAAGACGTCAAGCATAACAAGAAGAAAATCATGCTGTGCAGTCGGAGGATACATATTCGCGAGCTGGCGGACCAAAACCACATGTATCCTCGCTAGCTGAAAACGTATAATAATGTGTCAGGTGACTTTATATTATACCACAATGTCTCAAGACGAAAGTCTATGATCAGTGAGTGTTGCCAGTGATGACATATGGCTCTGAGACGTGGTCGCTCGCAATGGGCCTCATCAGAAAGCTTGTATATAGTCAGCCAAAAGGTAATGGAGAGGGCTATGCTCGGCGTTTCCTTGCGTGATCGAATCAGAAATGTATTAATTTAAATTTCATGCAACATACAGATACATAGCCGGACTTAATGCCTGAGGCATTCTCTACAGTCAACCAAGGGTGGTGAAGAGATAACATGGCAGGTGCATAAAAATTTAAAAATTACAGAAGTAAAATTAAATAACAATATATATATATATATATTGAAGTTAAAATAAACATACATATATATTTACTATAATAAATACCTTTATATATACTCGTATATACATAAATAAATTAATAGAAAGGTGATTGAGACGACTCTGCTAATGGTGTAGAAAATAATGTCGCAGCTTCCGCTTAAATGCATATTGACTGGTGGCCGTCCTGATATCGAGAGGAAGCGCATTCCAGAGAAGAATGGACTGAATATGAAAGGAAGAATGTATAAAGTCAGAAGTATGAGAAGGAAGAGAAGATTGTTAGACGAACGCAGATTCCTAGCTTGTAAAGTACACAGTTATTGAAAATGAGATATGAGATAAGAAGGAGGGGTGGGAGAGTTGAGTAGAGAGAAAAGCGTGGTCAAAGCGCGTAAATTTCGCCTCTGCCGAATGGGCATCCATTTGAGCTGATATCTACAGCTCAACACATGGTCATATTTCCTCAGGTTGAATATGAACCTGATGCAGTTCCTAGGAGGAGCCTATCAAGCTTATTCAGGAATAGCGCGTTCATGTCAAAGTAGCACACGTCACCATAGTCGATTATAGGGAAGATTAAAGTCTGCACAAGCATAGCCTTCGTTTTTGCAGGCAGAAAGTTTCTCAGACGATACAGGCAACGCAAGGTCCCGTTGACTCTTTGACTGACACTTGTAACCTGACTTTGCCAGCCAAGCGTCGAGTCAAGATGTAGACCGAGATCTTTTACTTTTTGATGGGGATAACGGTACCATTACTCCATCAACTCACAATTCCACCCGGCTCCATCTTTCCGTGGTGTAACCGTGCCGTTGACCGTAAGGATATTGTGAGCCTATCTGTTGAGCGAACAGTTGAAATAGCTTGTATAGAATTGGAACAGTTTATTGTATTTAGTGTATACAGACCCCCTTCAGGATTGTATGACTGCTTTGAAAAGGTAATGAATGAAGTGTTACACAAAATTTGTAACTCGAATAAATCAATTATCACTTGTGGTGATTTTAATGTTAATTTATTAGAAAAGTCAGGTTCTTGTAGTAAAATAATAAGTCTGTTTCAGTCCTACAATCTTGTAAACCTATTTTTGGAGCCCACAAGAATAACCCCTACTAGTGCCACATGCAAATATAATATTTATACTAATGTTATACCAGTCCACAAAGAAATTATAAATTTACTAGATTCTGATCATTGCGGGCAGAGGATTACTATACCAAACCAAAATAACAAAGTGACTAAAAAGGATATCACTGTTAACCCCAAAACTGCAAGTAGCTTGGCAGCTTTTAAAGTTAAACTTATTAATAAATTACCAATTTTGTCAATCCATGCTAATCCTAGATGTTTTTTTTAATATATACTGTAGACAATTTAATTCCACTTTTATTTCCAAGACTATCTCGGTTAATAGTAAGTAATGCTTCATTCGGTGATTGGGCTACCATTGGTATTCATAAAAGTAGAACACGGCTTTATGAGCTGTACAGAGAAAGGACTTATGTAAACACTGCTGAATTTAATTTATATATTAGAAATTATTCAAAATTATTTAAAAAAGTTTGTTGTTTGGCCAAGTCGCGTTATTTGAGTTCGAAGATTGAAAGCAGTAGTAATGTTATTAAAACGACTTGGAATATTATTAGTAGTGAAACGGGAATATCTGGTAACCGAAATATTGACTGCAGCCTGTCTATTATTGACAACATCATAAAATCAGACTCACAAGTCGCAGTGGCTTTTGAAAATTTCTTTTCAGATATTCCCATTTCAACTACTAAATCCCTAAATTCATCATCTTCTGTTGCTGAGTCTATACTAAAAGAAAATGTTAATGTTTGCGATTCGGAAGTCTTTTTGAACATATTACTTGTAGAGACATAATTAAAACCTTTCACACTTTAAATGTTATAAAGACTGCAGATCTGTGGGGACATTCTGTAGAAGTTGCTATTGACATTGTCGCACCTAGTTTAGCTATTGTCTATAATAATTGTATCGACAAAGGGGAGTTTCCTGACCTAATGAAAAATAGTAAAATAATACCTTTGTTTAAATCAGGTAGTACTTCAGACCCTACAAATTATAGACCTATTTCAGTACTACCTACGTTTAGAAAAATATTTGAGAAATTAATTTTGGAGCAATTGCAAATATTTTAATAAACATAAATAGAACATAGCAAACAGTTCGGTTTTACAAGGGGTTGTTCAACTACTGATGCTGTTGAGCTATTAGGACATATTTATAATGCATGGGAAGATAAGTGCGATGCCTTGGGAATATTTTATGATTTGTCCAAGGCATTTGATTCTGTTCTTCATGAAACGCTAATCAGGAAACTCCGCCACTACGGGATCCGGAACAGCGCTCTGGCTCTTTTTACTTCATACTTGAGTAATAGGATTCAGAGCGTTGACGTTAATGGAAAATGATCTCCCGGATCTATAGTAACAATGGGCGTCCCGAAGGGATCAATTCTTGGCCCTTTCTTGTTTCTTATTTATATTAATGACTTGCCTTACCTCATAAAGGATAACCATGATATAATGTTGTTTGTGGATGATACTTCCCTTTTGTTTAAACTTAAACGTCAGCAGCTGGTTACTAACGATGTAAATAGCGCGATCTCAAAAGTAGTTCACTGGTTCAATGTTAACAATTTATTTCTAAATGAAAAAAAAAAACAAATTCCTAGCTCTCCATTTTATTATCGGGCTGTTAACGTAATCGAGGATTAATCGCCTGTTAACTCTACTTTCAGTTTCTCAACATCCAAGTGTGACAAGTGGTTGACAATTTGTCACATTTGAGTAAAATCTCGAATTAACTACATGTTACAGCAGTTTTGGGTTTCTGAGCACCTTTTTCAATGTTAATCTCTTGTCAACGAGCCTAATTTATAATTGTCGGAAATTGGTCGATTATTCGCGGATTAAAATTAATATTATGACTTTATATTACGATAAAAAGATAATAGGGGTCGGCGAAAACTATGGTATGGGTTGAGTTATAAAAAATATGTTAAATAAATCAATTATAGTTGATTACCAAGATTAAAAAAAAATAGGATTTTACAAACTTTTAAATTAATTACATTATAAAAACTTGACACAATTATCAAAATGTTTTTATTTTGTATTTATGTATATAAATAAGAAAAAAGTTAATTAAAAAAATCAAAAAACCCGACTGCTTGAAAAGCGAACTAAAAAGACGTAAACAAGGAAAAAATCATGCTGTGCTGTCGGAGGATACATCTTCGCGAGCTGGCTGACCAAAACCAGACGTATCCTCCGACTGCACAGCATGATTTTTTCCTTGTTTACGTCTTTTTAGTTCGCTTTTCAAGCAGTCGGGTTTTTTGATTTTTTTAATTAACTTTTTTTATTTATAACTTTTTAGTTATTTTTTTTTCGAATTAGGTACGTTTAAACATATAAGTGTTATATATTTTTGAAATCACCTCTTAAAATCCTTTATTTTGATACCCCACACGATAGGTTTGGAAGAAAAAAAAGTTTGGGCCCCCACAATATGGCGCCCAAACACCGCCATTTTCCTATTTTCCAATTCTCATGTGGCCAGTGACACTCGCGGGATTAAGACGAATCGATTGACGTAAGAACCATCAAAATCGGCCCACGCGTTTGGTCTCTAGAACTCCACGTAGGAACAAACATACATACATACATACATACATACATACATACATACTTACATACATACATACATACATAGACTGATAAACACATTACCCTCCTTCGGCAGTGGGTAAAAAAAGACAAAGTGTTACTGACTGTACCCTGTACTTAGTACTTACCAAGGTCAGCTTCTGGATAGGTTTGTTTCTAACTTGAAGCGGCTGGGGTGGTGACCGCGCCAGGGTAAGCAACTCTTACTAAGGTCAGTCTTGGGATGGGTGACCACTTTTTTTTGGATCGCTTGTTTATGGATAGGTGACTCCGCCAGGGTAAGCAACACTAACCAAGGTCAGTCTTTGGATGGGTGACCACTTTTTTTTGGATCGCTTGTTTATGGATAGGTGACTCCGCCAGGGTAAGCAACACTAACCAAGGTCAGTCTTTGGATAGGTGTCCACTTGTTTTTGGATCGCTTGTTTATGGATAGGTGACTCCGCCAGGGTAAGCAACACTAAACAAGGTCAGTTTTTGGATGAGTGACCACTTTTTTTTGGATCGCTTGTTTATGGATAGGTGACTCCGCCAGGGTAAGCAACACTAACCAAGGTCAGTCTTTGGATGGGTGACCATCGCCACAAAAATTTTGTCGACTTCAGAAACTGGCCCAGTTTACCCTACCTCACGTTAGGCAGGTGAAAACTGATGTGATGATAAAGGGCGAAGAAATGAATCCTGAAAATAGCACATTATTCTTAGGCCTAACTTTGGATGCTAAGCTTCAGTGGGGCCCACATATAGATAAATTGTCACAGAAGCTCGCAGCTGAGCATATGCTGTTAGAAAAATTCAGTAATTTAACTGACATAGAGACAGCCCGTTTAGTATACTTTAGCTATTTTCATAGTGTAATGTCGTATGGTATTATGTTGTGGGGAAATGCCGCCGACATCCAGACTATCTTTGTTTTGCAGAAAAGAGCTGTTCGATCATTTTATAAATTAAGCCCGAGACACTCTCAGAGAGAAATTTAAGGAGATTAATGTAATGACTGTGCCTTCTCAGTATATTTATGAAAATCTTTTATATGCCCGTAAAAATGTAAAATTGTTTAAAAAATACAGTGATATCCATAACATAAATACTAGGAACAAACACAAATTTGTAGTACCTACAACAAGGCTCAAGAAAATAGGTGGCTCGTTTAGATGTCAATGTGTACGCTTTTATAATAAGCTTCCAAGCCACGTACAAGGTTTAAGTGTTAATAAATTCAAATCATCAGAAAGCGTTTATAACATTAAAGATTACGTTGAGGACAAAAAGGCTTGGGATTGAGCTGCTCCAAGTAATTTCGTTTTTTTTTATTTTGCACCGTGAATTTAGTTCTGATTTTTTTTTATTATTTTTATTTTTCTTACAATGACAAGAATATTTACTTTTTTAAAGTATTATATTATTTTATTTTAATTATTGTGAATGTGAAGACTATCTGCCGGTTTCCCAGCTCAGAATTATCGGGCTGTTAACGTAATCGAGGATTAATCGCCTGTTAATTCTACTTTCAGTTTCTCAACATCCAAGTGTGACAAGTGGTTGACAATTTGTCACATTTGAGTAAAATCTCGAATTAACCGCATGTTACAGCAGTTTTGGGTTTCTGAGCACCTTTTTCAATGTTAATCTCTTGTCAACGAGCCTAATTTATAATTGTTGGAAATTGGTCGATTATTCGCGGATTAAAATTAATATTATGACTTTAAAGGCTTATATTACGATAAAAAGATAATAGGGGTCGGCGAAAATTATGGTATGGGTTGAGTTATAAAAAATATGTTTAATAAATCAATTATAGTTGATTACCAAGATCTAAAAAAAATTTGCATATTACAAACTTTTAAATTAATTACATTATAAAAACTTGACACAATTATAAAAAATTGTTATTTTGTATTTATTTAAATAAATAAAAATAAAACAAACTGTTACTGACCTGGGAATCGAACCTTCCTCACGCTAGTGCGCGTGAGGAAGGTTCGATCCCCAGGTCAGTGTTGACTATACCGGAGTGTTGACTTTTTTGTTTACTGTTTGTGTTTAACTTGAAGCGGCTGGGGTGGTGACCGCGCCAGGGTAAGCAACACTTACCAAGGTCAGTCTTGGGATGGGTGACCACTTTTTTTTGGATCGCTTGTTTATGGATAGGTGACTCCGCCAGGGTAAGCAACACTAACCAAGGTCAGTCTTTGGATGGGTGACCACTTTTTTTTGGATCGCTTGTTTATGGATAGGTGACTCCGCCAGGGTAAGCAACACTAACCAAGGTCAGTCTTTGGATGGGTGACCACTTTTTTTTGGATCGCATGTTTATGGATAGGTGACTCCGCCAGGGTAAGCAACACTAACCAAGGTCAGTCTTTGGATGGGTGACCATCGCCACAAAATTTTTGATCACCCATCCTAAAGTCACCCCGTTAGGTTAAACAACATCTAACAAGATCACCCATCCAAAAACAAGCGAACCCAAAAAAAGTGGTCACCCATCCAAACAGTGACCTTGGTATGTGTTGCTTACCCTGGCAGGGTCACCCATCCAAAAACAAGCGAACCAAAAAAAGTGGTCACCCATCCCAAGACTGACCTTGGTAAGTGTTGCTTACTCTGGCAGGGTCACCCATCCAAAAACAAACGAACCAAAAAAAAGCGGTCACCCATCCAAAGAATAACCTTGGCAAGTGTTGCTTAACCTGTGTGGGTGGGGTCACCTATCCAAAAACAAGCAAACCAAAAAAGAAGTGGTTACCCATCCAAAAATCGACCTTGGTAAGGTTTGCTTTACTTGGCGGCTACACCAACCCAGCCTCTCAAGATAAAATACTATTTAAAGTTACTGATTACGTTATAGTAGTGAATGAATACCAGCTAGGGTAGCCAACCGAAATAAATTAATGTCGATTATTAAATGTAACAAGCGATTACGTAATTTCTCGATGATGAAGTGTTGAGAAACTCACTGACAACTGACGGCTGGTTAATTTGTGACAAATTGTCAGCTGATTTGAGATGTGACGTTGACTTCAGAAACTGGCCCATAGCCGGTTTCCCAGCTCAGAATTATCGGGCTGTTAACGTAATCGAGGATTAATCGCCTGTTAATTCTACTTTCAGTTTCTCAACATCCAAGTGTGACAAGTGGTTGACAATTTGTCACATTTGAGTAAAATCTCGAATTAACCGCATGTTACAGCAGTTTTGGGTTTCTGAGCACCTTTTTCAATGTTAATCTCTTGTCAACGAGCCTAATTTATAATTGTTGGAAATTGGTCGATTATTCGCGGATTAAAATTAATATTATGACTTTAAAGGCTTATATTACGATAAAAAGATAATAGGGGTCGGCGAAAATTATGGTATGGGTTGAGTTATAAAAAATATGTTTAATAAATCAATTATAGTTGATTACCAAGATCTAAAAAAAATTTGCATATTACAAACTTTTAAATTAATTACATTATAAAAACTTGACACAATTATAAAAAATTGTTATTTTGTATTTATTTAAATAAATAAAAATAAAACAAACTGTTACTGACCTGGGAATCGAACCTTCCTCACGCTAGTGCGCGTGAGGAAGGTTCGATCCCCAGGTCAGTGTTGACTATACCGGAGTGTTGACTTTTTTGTTTACTGTTTGTGTTTAACTTGAAGCGGCTGGGGTGGTGACCGCGCCAGGGTAAGCAACACTTACCAAGGTCAGTCTTGGGATGGGTGACCACTTTTTTTTGGATCGCTTGTTTATGGATAGGTGACTCCGCCAGGGTAAGCAACACTAACCAAGGTCAGTCTTTGGATGGGTGACCACTTTTTTTTGGATCGCTTGTTTATGGATAGGTGACTCCGCCAGGGTAAGCAACACTAACCAAGGTCAGTCTTTGGATGGGTGACCACTTTTTTTTGGATCGCATGTTTATGGATAGGTGACTCCGCCAGGGTAAGCAACACTAACCAAGGTCAGTCTTTGGATGGGTGACCATCGCCACAAAATTTTTGATCACCCATCCTAAAGTCACCCCGTTAGGTTAAACAACATCTAACAAGATCACCCATCCAAAAACAAGCGAACCCAAAAAAAGTGGTCACCCATCCAAACAGTGACCTTGGTATGTGTTGCTTACCCTGGCAGGGTCACCCATCCAAAAACAAGCGAACCAAAAAAAGTGGTCACCCATCCCAAGACTGACCTTGGTAAGTGTTGCTTACTCTGGCAGGGTCACCCATCCAAAAACAAACGAACCAAAAAAAAGCGGTCACCCATCCAAAGAATAACCTTGGCAAGTGTTGCTTAACCTGTGTGGGTGGGGTCACCTATCCAAAAACAAGCAAACCAAAAAAGAAGTGGTTACCCATCCAAAAATCGACCTTGGTAAGGTTTGCTTTACTTGGCGGCTACACCAACCCAGCCTCTCAAGATAAAATACTATTTAAAGTTACTGATTACGTTATAGTAGTGAATGAATACCAGCTAGGGTAGCCAACCGAAATAAATTAATGTCGATTATTAAATGTAACAAGCGATTACGTAATTTCTCGATGATGAAGTGTTGAGAAACTCACTGACAACTGACGGCTGGTTAATTTGTGACAAATTGTCAGCTGATTTGAGATGTGACGTTGACTTCAGAAACTGGCCCATAGCCGGTTTCCCAGCTCAGAATTATCGGGCTGTTAACGTAATCGAGGATTAATCGCCTGTTAATTCTACTTTCAGTTTCTCAACATCCAAGTGTGACAAGTGGTTGACAATTTGTCACATTTGAGTAAAATCTCGAATTAACCGCATGTTACAGCAGTTTTGGGTTTCTGAGCACCTTTTTCAATGTTAATCTCTTGTCAACGAGCCTAATTTATAATTGTTGGAAATTGGTCGATTATTCGCGGATTAAAATTAATATTATGACTTTAAAGGCTTATATTACGATAAAAAGATAATAGGGGTCGGCGAAAATTATGGTATGGGTTGAGTTATAAAAAATATGTTTAATAAATCAATTATAGTTGATTACCAAGATCTAAAAAAAATTTGCATATTACAAACTTTTAAATTAATTACATTATAAAAACTTGACACAATTATAAAAAATTGTTATTTTGTATTTATTTAAATAAATAAAAATAAAACAAACTGTTACTGACCTGGGAATCGAACCTTCCTCACGCTAGTGCGCGTGAGGAAGGTTCGATCCCCAGGTCAGTGTTGACTATACCGGAGTGTTGACTTTTTTGTTTACTGTTTGTGTTTAACTTGAAGCGGCTGGGGTGGTGACCGCGCCAGGGTAAGCAACACTTACCAAGGTCAGTCTTGGGATGGGTGACCACTTTTTTTTGGATCGCTTGTTTATGGATAGGTGACTCCGCCAGGGTAAGCAACACTAACCAAGGTCAGTCTTTGGATGGGTGACCACTTTTTTTTGGATCGCTTGTTTATGGATAGGTGACTCCGCCAGGGTAAGCAACACTAACCAAGGTCAGTCTTTGGATGGGTGACCACTTTTTTTTGGATCGCATGTTTATGGATAGGTGACTCCGCCAGGGTAAGCAACACTAACCAAGGTCAGTCTTTGGATGGGTGACCATCGCCACAAAATTTTTGATCACCCATCCTAAAGTCACCCCGTTAGGTTAAACAACATCTAACAAGATCACCCATCCAAAAACAAGCGAACCCAAAAAAAGTGGTCACCCATCCAAACAGTGACCTTGGTATGTGTTGCTTACCCTGGCAGGGTCACCCATCCAAAAACAAGCGAACCAAAAAAAGTGGTCACCCATCCCAAGACTGACCTTGGTAAGTGTTGCTTACTCTGGCAGGGTCACCCATCCAAAAACAAACGAACCAAAAAAAAGCGGTCACCCATCCAAAGAATAACCTTGGCAAGTGTTGCTTAACCTGTGTGGGTGGGGTCACCTATCCAAAAACAAGCAAACCAAAAAAGAAGTGGTTACCCATCCAAAAATCGACCTTGGTAAGGTTTGCTTTACTTGGCGGCTACACCAACCCAGCCTCTCAAGATAAAATACTATTTAAAGTTACTGATTACGTTATAGTAGTGAATGAATACCAGCTAGGGTAGCCAACCGAAATAAATTAATGTCGATTATTAAATGTAACAAGCGATTACGTAATTTCTCGATGATGAAGTGTTGAGAAACTCACTGACAACTGACGGCTGGTTAATTTGTGACAAATTGTCAGCTGATTTGAGATGTGACGTTGACTTCAGAAACTGGCCCTATGTGGATCATTATTTTTTTGCTTTTTATTTAATAGTTAGTTTTTAATCATGGTCTGGCAGTTTGAGTATTTATGCGGCCTACCCGAATGTCCTTTCTTTGGTATTGGTTGTCAATTCGTTGAGCTCCTTAAATTCTGAGTTGAGCTGCACGGTTATTGACAAATGCGTGCGTGGACAAGTCCACTCAATCTGGCTGGTTCTTTCCTCATCCACCGCTTATACAACATCCCATTTGACTATGGACATTTGATTATTGACCTTCAACTGACTTATCACATTCAAGGAAGGCGGAACCGTTAATAATCGCTGTTTGTATTAATCAGGCTATATGGCCGACCCTTGATAGGGCTGTAGGTCGACCAAGCGTTGCTGATGATTATTATTTCCTATAGAAGGACTGACTGCAGGACACTTTGCGTTGAGCTTGATGTACGTACACTTTCGAACAATGAGGTAGCCATCGCCAAGCAACCTAAGCTGGATTGATAGCCGTTCCAAGGAACGTTAGGGATCGTATCTCGCTAAATCACACCAGGCTTTCGGCCACTCATTGATATAAAAAAATATAATATTTAGCGAGACACGTAATTTGAATGTCCAGTGAAATCGCCCCGTTTTCGAGGTCGCACGGCTGCCGATTACACTGTAGTATCCTTGAAATGCGGCAATTAAGGAAGTGAGAAGTGACGATTTCCAGAAAACCACTTCGCCATATATATAGCAAGGCAATCGTAAGGGGTCTGCTACAGACTGAGTCTACGGTACGCTGGCGATAGTTTTATATTGTCTTAATAAAGGTCGAGAAAGAGCCGCGTCCAGAACTTCTGGAAGCATGTCTCGCTCAATTGCAAAGGCACTTAGGCACAGCACTGATGACCGCTGCCTCAGGATTGGGTAAGACATGCTGGAGCGTATGGAAAGCGTCCTGCTGGAACCGCAGCATGTCCTCTCTAGGTTTTGCGTTCTAGGACCGACGCTATGCGTACGACTTGCCAACTGCTGTAAAGCGGTCTTACGTCACTGGGGATCCTAGAAAGAACGCATTAATGTTACTCAAAGTAGTGTTTACAAATGCAAGCGTAGCATTTCTATCACCGTCCTTTCGTTAGGTATATAACGCACTTTGCAAACCTCTTGTCTAATGAACTTCATACTTTTTTTAGGGTTCCGTACCCAAAGGGTAAAAACGGGACCCTATTACTAAGACTCCGCGGTCCGTGTGTCTGTCTGTCTGTCTATCTGCCACCAGGCTGTATCTCATGATCCGTGATAGCTAGAGACAGTTGAAATTTTCACAGATGATGTATTTCTGTTGCCGCTATAACAACAAATACTACTCGTAAAATCAGAAAAAAATATATTTAAGTGGGGCTCCCATACAACAAACTTGATTTTTAAGCCGTTTTTTGCAATAATGGTACGGAACCTTTCGTGCACGAGTCCGACTCGCACTTGGCCGGTTTTTTTTTACTTATATAGTTCTACTTACTATGACTATGTAGTTGACTTATGTATGACTAAACACACACAATCGTGTTGCTGGCTGTCCGTAGGTAGGATAATAAGAAAAATTGTTATACAACTCTATTTACTGCATGAGCTAAGACTGAGCCATATTTATATTTTATTTGTATTCATTTTTGAATTTATGTTCTCTATCAGCGAGCATTATTTGGTCAGATACAAGCACTGTGTCTTTCACATGCACTTGTTGGTCTAAGTGCTATGAGTGCAGTTGTGAGACAGCGTGAGAGTAATTATTGACCTAAAATCTATTGCGCTAGTGCAAGGTGCTGGATGCGAGACGCACGGAATCGGTCAATGTGGCGACGCCTGGGGGAGGCCTATGTCCAGCAGTAGACGTCTTTTGGCTGAAATGATGATGATGATGATGAAGGCTTTTTCACCTTTAATGTAATTATTATAATAATTTAGTTTATATATTTCTCCCCCTCCAGGAGAGCCGACTTTTTAAACCAAATGTAGGACATTTTAGAAAAAAGGAAATTTTTATCAGTATAGAGTAATTTAAGAGTAAACTGTACAATAACAACTGTCTCTATTGATTAGCCTGGAACTATCACCTGCGGCTGTTATTCGCGCGCTATGCTGTGCGCCGCTGGAAGTCACAGCTGAAGATGAATCGCCTGGACGAGCTACCTCGGCCAGAGCAGTACCAGGGATGGGACAGCTTCGCCGTCCGGACCACGGACTCCGACGGCACAGCGCTGCTTCTGGCTATACGCAAGCTGTGTGGGAGCCAGCCGCTCGCAGAGGTCGTGCTGCACGTCAAGTTACCTGATGGGACTACTTACAAGTTACCGCGTAAGTAGAACTTAGAAGTTTTATCTTTTCATTTTAGGCACGTATTATTTTGAACCGTGCGGCATTGCGATAAATGTGAACGATTACACGATATTACATAAACTTATTTAGAATGCTGTTTGAGGATATCAACGTTCGTCAACATACGACGAGGTACAATAAGAGGCATGTGTAGAAGAGGGTTTGAACTCAAATTGGTTACTTTGGAACCTTAGATTTTTTTATCTCATTCGAGGTTCTTATATGACTTCAGAGCATCCAGATACAGCAGTGTGTGCATGGCGGAACGTCGAGGGTGGTTGGAGCGCTGATGGCCTGAAGATCCAAGTTCTAAAAGATCAAGAACGATATAGATTCTTATATAATGGACTCGTGACAAGAGTGGAAGACGGAGTCACTCAACATGTGAAATTGAACATCGTGTAAGTTATAAAGTTATTTCTTATGATCCACTTTTTGTATCAATATCCGTGAGCTGTCTTTGCGCAAATAGTTGGAATGTCACGCAGAGAATGTTGGAGGTATGAAATGGCTATCAATTCAGACTTGCTTCTTGGGACATCAGATTCGGTACCAAGCTAGTATGAACTGACCTACAACGCTTACAATTGTGCGACTAGATCATCTTTCAGACTAACAAACGATCTTTAAGTACTGTCTGCAATTAGTTTAATTGAAATATACGGCTTAATATAATAATAAAGGTCTATCCACACATATCAGGGGCGTGCCCGGGACGTGACAGGGCCGGGTCCCGTCAGACACCGTGCCCCTGGCGGGGCACGGTCTGTCCACGTCCCGTGCACGGCCCTGATATGTGTGGATAGACCTTAAACTGGAGGTTTATACATTATTGAGAGTTTCAATGCTTTTTTCAGTTGGGGCTCAGTTACGAAACCAGTCCGATACCCTGATGATTGGAGCAATAAGCTGGCAGCAGAGGCATTAGCCCTTGAATCGTGGAGAGACGACCAGTGGCCCTATATGCTGTAAGTTGATTTTCAAAGTAAACACCAATATAGTATACTAAAAACAACAAACGATTGAAATATTATTAAAGCTAAAAGATGAATAAAATGTGAGGATGATTACTTACATAGAACTATCATATAAATTTTCAGGAGTAAATCGGAAGAAGGTGGCTGGCTTCAATGGGGAGTGGCACAAGGTCGTTTCGAATCGTTCGATGAGGAAGGAGTTGTGGACAAAAGCGTGTTCTTGCGGACGCGGGGGGTGAAGGAACGGAAATGGGCTCCACGAGCGTATGAGGGCCTCAGACGATCCGTCAACATCACAGCCGTAGCGAGTGATGGAACCGCCGTGCAACTACGATGCTTGTCGTACAGAAATGTACTGACCCAGTGAGTATTTTGGCTGGCAAGGTCCACTTAAGTTTTATCAGCAGCGAATACCAATCAGATCATCTTTGAATTTTCGATGATGATAATGAGTTTATGATGCGTGATAATCGGGTTAGTTATTTAAGGCCTTCAGTTTAGTTTCTGGTTTAGAAGATCTTGTTTTTCTTGTTACGATCTTCTTTGCTAATGCTTTATTGCTTTTTTTTCAGCTGCGTATCTGGCTGTGTCAGATTTCCAGATTTTATAACCAAGAGTATAACCTCCACCGATATAGTGATGAAGGACTTCTGCGAGCGACCTGATGGCTTGCCCGATGTTTACACGATAAATGTGAAGGGTAAGTTCTACTGATAACCTTGTATTTTCATCAAGTAATGACGAATGCGTGTACCAACCTATTTGGATATCCGCTGTCTTAAGAAATGTCTTGGATTTTGTGTGACTTATTAAGTCTGGTATTTGGAGACAAGCTTATAACTCTGGCAAAAATGTTCTCTTACAAAAAAGATTTATCATCACATAGATCCTTTTTTAATGATAGGGATACCTGTTTAAAATTATTACTCGTATTTCCAGCTGACGACAGTTTTCTGACGTTGGTGCTAAGAATTAATTCTGATGGCGGGAAGCTGTTCAGCGGGGTTCCTTACCAACAAGAAGTGGTGTACCGTACCATGCATGTGGACATCAACTGTATACCGGGCACTGGCATCCTAGAACTTGGTTATGAGCCTTCAGGTAACTAAGCAATTATTAGAAAGAAACTACACAGCTTATTTTAGTATTTAAAATAAGCTGTATAGTTTCTGCGTGAGTTTAAGTATGTATGTAAGTTGAGGACTAAGTAAATTTAGTTTCATCAGCGGAAAACCCTGTAGTGGCTGGCAGGCTAAAAAGCTGATCGAACAGCACAACACACATATAACATAAAATAACATAAAATATAACATAAAATTATTTATTTCCATAGTTGTGTCCGAGCCAGCTTCACGCATTGCTCCACCACGACTGCTGAAGTGGTTGACGGAGAAGCAAGCTGGTGAGGTGGGCTACTGCGTTACATTTGAAGACCGAGCCGCCGCATGTCCCATGTACGTTGGTGGCAAGGGAGCTTCGCTGGCTTTACTGGCATCCATGCAGAAGGATGAGGTGAAATTTGCATACTAATTTCACATTACTTGACCAGAGATTTGATTGACATTTTTGCAGTAATTGAATATGATGTGCTTTGCAGGGTTACCGAGTGCCACCCGGATTCTGCTTGACCACTAAAGCTTTGGATAAACATCTGGATGAAAATCCTCAACTGTTGTCTGCAATTCGTGAAATTGAAGCTTCTAATGAAAACTATAACGAAGCCATATTTAAAGAATTATGTAAAACGTAAGTAATTATGGATTTCGCTATTTTTTTATGGTGATAAAGTGAGAATTTTAAACCATAAAAGATTTTTATAACTTTCCAGGGCTTCAGAATTGTTTGTCACCACAGAAATAAAAGGAGATGTTAGAGATGGAATACTGATTTACATGAAGGAATTAAGAATCAAAGCTACCGAAGAGAAATTAGGTTCTGAATTACGTTTTGCAGTTCGATCATCTGGTAAGTTGGAACCTATATAAATTAAAGCATGTTGTAGTGGAAACATTAAGCTTCATACACGTTATATCGCATCATATTGTACACTTAGTTTATAATATTATTAAGCAATAATAATAATAATAATTACCTTATAATACAAGCGTATTATAAGGTAATTATTAGAGTAACAATTGTAGAAAGGCCAATAAATAAATATTTGAAACAGCCGTAGGAGAAGACAGTGAAGAGTTATCAGCTGCCGGGCAGAACGAAACAATTCTAGGATGCATCAGCGACAGTGATATAATAGAGGGAGTCCAGAAGTGTTGGGCATCAATGTTTGCATTCACCAGCACTTATTATCGCAGGTATATAACAGAATTTGCCCATATTTTCACGATATTTAGGGTTTTCATCCCAAGGAACCTTTTGTAATATTTTATGATCGGACTTTTGTAGTAAGCTGGCTTTGGAGGCATTAATGAGTATCTGATGAAAGCTTAATCAACTTCGTAACTTTAGAGTTACAGTATCATATAGCCAGAGAAGAAATATATATATTTTGTTATACAGACAGAACGGGCAGCCATGTTTGTGTGGCGGAGGCGTGGTGGTGCAGGCTCTGGTGACACCAAGAGCGGCCGGAGTCATGTTCACGCGACACCCCGCGCATGGAGACCCCTCGCGACTGCTCATCACAGCCAACTACGGACTTGGCGAGGTAGTTTTAAAATCTGCCGAATGGTACAAGTTGAAAGAGAATCGTTTGTCTTGGTGTGTGAAGAGGAGGGACGAAACCCATCTGGGTAAAAAGGTTATAAATTTGGATGGATGGAAAGGGAGGGGGAGGCCAAACAATAGATGGATGGATTGTGTAAAGTGTATAAAAGAAAAGAGAGTCAGTGATAGCGTCACAGTTGACAGGACGAAATGGAAGCCATGTGACTTGGCACAAATGGAAGAAATATTATGAAAAGGAGTATACGACATGTACAGTCATGAGAACATTTCGAACGCCACTGATCAGAGATTGACTGTTCCCCAAGTTTATTTCAAAGGTTCAACATGCTCTTTTCGCGTACTATCGATGGTGCTGGTCACAGTGCTGGTGCATGAAACTACTGTTTTCAACAAAAGAGTTTTCTGAATACAATTCTCATGTTTGATTTACAGAGTGTTGTATCCGGTGCCGTAGAACCCGATACCATGATAATAAAGCGGACAAGGAACGGTCAGCTCACTATTGCGAAGAAAGAATTGGGATCCAAGAGTCGCCGAGTTAAGACGGAGGGCAGTGGCATCGCTATGGAAGACGTACCAGAAAGGGAAAGAAACGTTACTTGTATCACTGATCCAGAAGTACTAAAACTGGCTACCATCGGAGTGTCTCAAGAAGAATTGTGGGGTGCTGGCAGAGATATCGAGTGGGCTGTAAAAGAGGTGAAACTTTTAATTTAATTGACATCGATTTAAGCATCGGTAGAAACAATGTCAGCACTTGTGTAATATAATAAGCGTTAGGTGTAGTTCTTACTGTGTTGTGATTTCTCGATGGACATCTTTTGTTTCTAGTTATTCCCACGGTTGCTAATGTCGCGAAGACAGAAAATAATAAGGAGTGGGATAAATCGTACAGTAAAATTATCGGGCTAGATTGTCATGGTTTATGAAATCACTAAGCAGGGCTGGGCAGTATTTATATTTGAAATACCTACGTATTTGTATTTTAATTACTTCCTTGAAGTGTCATTTGTATTAAGTATTTTAAATACCTGTTACATTTGTATTTCGTAATAAGTATTTCAAAATCTTAAGCCTAAAAATACATTTTCACATTTAGCCATCATATTCTAATTTTTCAATGTAATTTTCAAAATATTTAGTCATTTGATATTGTAACATAAATAATAATTACAATATCATTTTCACATTATCACGTTGCTTTTTGATCCTTCGATGTCGGCTCTTCCTATCATTGCGAAGCAAAATTCGCCAAGCGTTGGATTGTTCACCCATCAAAAGGGAACGTGAGCTGGGTTTATAGCTTCTGCCAGCGGCTTCGCCCACGTGAATGTCGAAAATTATCCCAAGGGAAAATATACCCGTGATAAAAAAAAATAAACTATGTGCTTTTTCAGACTATTATATATCTCCGTGTCAAACAAATTTCATCCAGATCCGTTCAGTAGTTTTTGCGTGAAAGAGTAACAAACACACTAACAAACTTTTGCCTTAGTGTAAATGTGATTATTGTATATTTGAGGTATAGTACTGTATTATTACAACGAAAGCAATATGATTGAATTAAAATCGTTTTTAGATTCGTGAATTCTCGATTTATTCCAACTAAAATGATTAAAATACAATGTTTTGTACTTTTTTAATTCAATTTTTGAAATTATTTTGTCTTTCGTAGTTTAAATACTACATGTACAAACATTACATAACTTGTGTACATGTAAAAAAAGGATTTTGTAGTTTGTATTTTAATTAATGCAACACATGCAAAGCCAGAAAAACTTTGAGAGCAAGACTGCTTTCCATCGTCACCACACAGAGTATACTAAGAATTTTGGCATTGGTTAAAGAAGTGCCAATGTATTTAAGCAGTTAAGAACTTGTGAAGTTGTAATAATTACATGCGATCTTTTATCCCCAGAACGAAATATTCCTCTTGCAAGCTCGACCCATCACGTCACTGGATCGCTGGACCGAGGAAGAGTTACTGTTTGAACTGGACTCACCTGTCATGGCCGACGATGAAATCACTTCGTTCGGTAACACTGGCGAGGTAAGAGATGAAACAATTTAACACAAAATTCAAAATTCAGCAGTCCGGTAAATCGCTGGTTGAATAAAAAAATTATGAATGTGAGATACTACAACAATTTATTGATAAAAGCAATTTCGATTGATGCACTTAAATCTTAATTTTAGTAATAATTCACAAATTTATTTAGCATCATCGAAAAATTACGTAATCGCTTGTTAATCGACATTAATTTATTTCGGTTGGCTACTCTAGCTGGTATTCATTCACTTCATTCACTACTATAACATAATCAGTAACTTTAAATAGTATTTTATCTTGAGCGGCTGGGTTGGTGTAGCCGCCAAGTTAAGCAAACCTTACCAAGGACGGTTTTTGAATGGGTAACCACGTATTTTTTGGTTTGCTTGTTTTTAGATTGGTGACCCAGCATAGGTTAAAGTAACACTTACCAAGGTTAGTCTTTGGATGGGTGACCAATATTTTTGGTTCGTTTGTTTTTGGAATGCTAACCCCACCAGGGTAAGCAACACTTACCAAGGTTAGTCTTTGGATGGGTGACCAGTTTTTTTGGTTCGTTTTTTTTTGGATGGGTGACGCCGCCAGCGTAAGCAACACTTACCACGGTCAGTATTTGGATGGGTAACCAGGTTTTTTTTGAAAGTGATAATCGAGTGCTGGGAAATCGGGTGTAAGACTTTTACAAAGAGTTCTTGTGGCTGATTGAGAGCGGATATACGAGTACATATATGAAGTTTTACATGAAAATAAGTATTATTCGAGGGTTACGGCAGTTATTTTTCTGTCCACAGGTCCTTCCCAAACCATTAACTCCAATGACACACGATGTGGTGACCACTCCTTTGTCGACCGGTATGGACAAGACAATAGGTACCAACGGGAGCGGATACGACAAGGGCATAGTGCTCACCCACAACAGATGCGCCATATCGCTGTACAATGTGAGCATCGCCTTTAATATTTATTCTTAGACCTTTGATAACGGTTTGGCCTTGGCTTTTAATTAACGTATATTTTAATGCTTTGTCTACGCATTTGCAGTTCAGGGCCTTCCGGGCTTCGGTTCTGAGCACTGGCGCTCCTCAGTAACCGTGATGGTAAATCATATGAATAATACTCTCTAGCACTGAAGACTTGGTGCGGCAGAGCATGCATAGAAAAAATCCTATACGGAAAGTTCGGAAGGCCACAAAACTGATTCGAAAAATAAAAATACAGATAACGAAAAACGTGGACCCTAATTTACTTCTTTTTTTGCAGACCGTATATAGGAAGGCTCCCAAAGAACTAGATGTAGGTGTACGCATGATGGAAATGGCTATTCATGGGCATTTCGTAGCAGATGAGCAGATACTGAAGTCGGCGCAGCACAGGCACCCGCCTCACTGGCGCGACATGCCTGACGGGATCTGGATCATGATAAAAGTAATTTTTCACTATTTATCTGGAGTCGCAATTATGTTTTTCATCGAGGCATCACATAAGGCGCTACCTCCACGAGGGAGCATATCGCGGCGATATTATCTTCTTGCCACTTAATTCTATAACAACTCTATGAACGTGTCTCCACATGGTGCTACTATCGTGGCGATGTGACGAGTAATATTAACGAGCAAAATGTCGAAGGTTCGCCGCGTTACTTCCGCGAGACTCTACCTTAGTCCAGTAGGGATATAATTATTTTCCACATAACCTTTGATAATTCAAAAGTTTGTTATTTTCGCTGGGTGGATACTTTATGTGAATTCAACGCTTTGTACAAAAATGCTAACAGTTTAGAGTTATGCAATAGGCATAAAGTAGGTATTTCCTATTATTTCGTGTTATAACAATAATATAAAATTTTAATTCAAATAATTTACTGTTTCTTTATTAGTACTATTTAGATAGTAGCACTAGCATAGTACATAAGTGTTTAAACTTTTGTATGGTGGCAGATTTTATGATTTCGAATATGTAGGCTCAAATTTATAACCATAAATTCAATATTTCGCAAATCACAATGTAAAAATACAATAACCTGTGCAGCATTATACTTAGTTGTTAGAACTTTTGTTGTTAAGTATAACTAATCCCTCTATGCATATAGGAAATGATTTGAAAACTTAAATCTTTTATTGAAAGATTTACGAGCCATTTTCAGTTTTCTATTGTTCCACAGTACGTATCTGTTAGCATTTTCACTAATATAAAGTTTAGATAGTACTAATAAAGAAAAAGTAAATTATTTAAATTTAAATTTTATATTATTGTTATAACATGAAATAATAGGAAATACCTACTTTATGCCTATTGCATAACTCTAAATTGTTAGCATTTTTGTACATAGCGTTGAATTCACATAAGGTAACCACTCAGCGAAAATAAATGGCATATTCTTCTGGCTACTGGACTACCTACTCGCTGCGCACTCACTATTAAAGTTTTTTAACAAAACAACTGTGAAACGATTTACTTGTGGTCTGTGGACACTTGGCGATCTGTGGCGACAAAACGTTGGTAGAAGAGTTATCTTCTGTGGAGATCACCCGACGCGAGCAGAGCAGTCTAGCGAAAATTCATTCGCTTGTGGAGGTGGTGCCTAGGACATTCAATATGTCATCACATATTCCGCCCATGCACAAAATGTAATAGCAAAATGCTTTGTTTGTATTGTAGATATGCATGTAAAAAAGTGTATCTATAAATTATTATGATTTGACTTCCAGACGCTTGCATTGTCAAAATGGAAAGTTACCGACTCTGAGAAAGCAAGTGTTGTAAATTATGACATTAAAAACGATAACCCCGAGGAACTGTTCGAAGCTCTTTTGGATTCACGGGAAGTATTGGAACGCGTATCTTACAACCATTCTTTTACCAGCACAGCAAGCTCCTGTAGCCAGTTCGTGGCCATGTCAATATTTTTAGAAGGAAAATCAGGTATTATTTATTTATTTATTTATTTATCAATTATGGACGACTTACAGCTAAAACAAACAGAATAACAAATAGTACGTGAGACTGACAGCCAATTAAAAGTAATCACTTCTAAAAATAGATTGGAAAGAAAGAGTGTGAACAACACAACACAGCTACCAAAAAAGAAAACATAACAGTATAACATTCAAGCTGAAACTAAATTAACATTTTAAATTCCTTTCAATGATAAAACCTGAACATACAAAATCTAATTAAAAAAGCTAAGGCTCAGGCACTTTCTGGCCGAGGACACACCTGTTAAGAAAGGATCAAAATCATGCCGCTTACATAAGTCATTAAAGCCTCTACTTGCACGCACTATAAATGAATTCTGCCTGTAATTCGTAGAGGTAGATGGAACACGCAACGGTGCGTACCACCGCTTCGACCTTCCGGGAACGTTAAAATAAAATTTGGATAGAATATCGGCGTTATTGATAGAATTGTTGAAAATTTTTAATAATGTAGTACAGTCAGAGACTGCTCGCCGATTAATTAGGGGTAATAAATGATACTTCTTGCAGAGATTGAGGTATTCTTCAGAACGGTAGGGCATTTTCTGATGATAACACATATACTTGATGAACTCTTTCTGAATGCTCTCTATACGATCAATGTACTTGTGATAACATGGATTCCAGATTTCAGACGCCTATTCCAAGTTGCTTCTAACAAAAGTATAGTAAAGCATTTTTAAAGTTTTGGCTTGAGTAAAGCACTTGGATAGCCGCATTATGAAACCTAGTGCTTTAGATGCTTTAGCGACTATGGCATTGACATGAAATTCAAACGTAAGCTTAGAATCATGATATACCCCCAGATCTCGGATACAATTCGTTCTAGGTAGTACTTGATCACCTAAGATATACGATGAAGGTATAATTGAGCGCTTTCGAGAATATGTTAGAACCGAACATTTAGCAGGGTTAAGATCAAGCTTACTCCCACGACAATAAGCCTCCAGACGATGTAAATCATCCTGAAGTGCAATCACGTCCGCATGTGATGATATTGTGGCATAGATCTTCATATCGTCAGCAAAACACAACAGTTTGGATGAAAGCAAGCAAGAGTTGATGTCGTTTATGTAGATAATGAAAAGTAATGGGCCGAGCAATGAACCCTGCGGGACCCCACTGGGGACAGGTACCCAACCAGACATATAATTGCTTAATACTACTGCTTGGGACCTGTTCTCCAGATAAGAAGAAAACCATCTGAGTAAATCGCCTCGTATTCCCATACCATATAACTTAGATAGTAAGATCTCATGGTCAATTCGATCAAAAGCTTTACTGTAATCAGTATAAACGACATCAACCTGCCGACCGCTATCCATGGCATCAGTAATAAAGTCATTGAGTAATATTAAGTTGGTAACGGTAGACCTTCCCTTCAAAAAACCATGTTGAAAGGAACTAAACGAATTTCTTAGAGCACTATACACCTGGTTATAGATGATCCTTTCGAAGATTTTTGCAACAATACAGGGTTTGGATATCGGCCTATAGTTTACAATTTCAGTTTTGACTCCTTTTTTGTGAATAGGCGTTATGAAAGCTGATTTCCAAAGTTCAGGTACAATACAAGTATCTAAGGATTTCCTAAAGAGAATCGAGATAGGACGGGCAATCGATGTCGAACATCGTACAAGAAATTTGGATGAAATATTATCCGGGCCAGCCGCTTTAGAAGTATTCAACTTGCAAAGCAAGTTAGAAACCTCCTCAACGTTCACCACAATGCTACATATATCAGATAGGCTGGAAGTTTCAGTAGAGAGAATGGGTGAAGAAATTCCATGACCAGAGCTAGTATCTAGAAATGTAGAATGGAAGTACGTAGAAAACGCTTCGCATATTTTTTCTCCGGTACGCAACGCTTCGTTATTATAGTGTAAAGTGCTCGGCACTGCATTTGAGTTGTGTCGTTTTTTAACGAAGGTTCAAAAATATTTAGGGTTCTCTTTAATAGATTTTTCGGTTAAGCTCAAGTAGTTTTCATAACATTGCGATTCTAATACCTTTACCCTTTCACGAAGTAACTTAAATGTTGACTCATCTGCTATATTGCCGTAAGTCTTATATTTTTTTAAATATTTGTATTTTTCTTTAATTGTTTTAATTAATGCCGAATTGTACCAAGTTGGATATGTTTTGCTACGATGTAATTTTTGTGGAATATATTTTGTGTGTAAATTGAGGATAACTTGATTGAAAAAGTTTAATGATTCATCAACTGATCGTGTCGCAAACTCGGATTCCCAGTCAGTCATAGTAATGTCTTTGTTGATAGATTCATAGTCACCCTTGTCGAACAGATATTGCGTTCGTGGCGCGCACTCTAATAAAGGAGCTTCAACGAAATCCATATTAACTAATAGTGCTGGGTGGTAGGCGTCGATGGGAACCAGTGGACTTGAACATTCTATCACATTAACTAATTGGTTTGCAAGTACCAAATCTAAAATTTTACCATGCCTATTAAGAACACCATTGTATTGACCAATATCTAGGGTACATAATTCGTCACTTAATAAAACTTCGTCAGGACCATTTGGGTTCATTGGGACGAGTGATAGATTGTCGGATAGGACCCAGTTAATACCGCTCATGTTAAAATCACCAATGATGAGAAAGGTATCGGCAGAGTTACTCATAACTATTTGGTTTAATTTTGTGAGGTAATTGCGAAGTTGTAAAGAAAAAGAAAGCCCTAAGTTTTGCTGACATAAATAAATAACACAAATATGTAAGGTAATATATATTTACGTGTATTAGAATTTTTCAGTCGTATGCTGAGCCATAAATCCTCTGCTGTAGAATGGAAGGTAGGTTGGCATATAACTGAAAGTTCCCTACGTGTAGCAATAAGCACACCCCCACCACGCGATTGCCCGGTCAAAACATAATCCCGATCACGACGCCACACAATGTACCGTTCATCAAAGAATTCAGAATTTAAAACCCCATCCAATAACCACGTCTCCGCAAGAATAATAATATCATACGAATTTAGTAACATTTGACGATAGAAAGTATCACTTTTAGTTCTAAGCCCGCGAACGTTTTGATAAAATATATTAACCTTAGGAGACATTAAAGTCAAGACTAATAATTGAGTATAAATCTATGTAATCCATTAAAATATAGCATTTCATTAAATAATATTATAGAATAAGGTATAATATAATTAAATAAGTATAATGAGGGTAAAAGTCAATATGACCTATGCGAGCGCAAGAATCATCCGATGTTAAATAGTAAACACCGGTGCGAAAAAGCAAGCGATAGTGCGTGGTGCG
Source organism: Anorthoa munda (assembly GCA_945859665.1). Classification (NCBI taxonomy): domain Eukaryota; kingdom Metazoa; phylum Arthropoda; class Insecta; order Lepidoptera; family Noctuidae; genus Anorthoa; species Anorthoa munda. The sequence continues at coordinate 9,536,232 of OX243900.1, read as the reverse complement.
TGCAAGTGCGAGAGAGTGAGACATATTGTAGTGCGGTAAAGTTTTAAAGTAAACGGCGCGATAACGATCACAAAGCATACAAGTAGCTAAACAAAAGACAGGTGTCGAACTCATTAGTAAGGCAGAGGTGTTAAACATTTTGTATAAAGTTATTGTGACAAAAACGGTATTAAACAATTGGAGCCATTGAAGCAAAATATAATAGAAACATAGGAAAGTATGTGTAAAAATTAAGAGACAAATTAGATAATCTTGATTAAATCTGACTCCTTCCTTATGATAAAAACTTTTGAATGATTATTTTTAAGTATATGAATTTTACCATGTTTAACCCATACGTACTCATAATGTTTATCTTTGGCAATGATTTTAACTCTGGTTAAAAGTTTTTTGTACTCCACGCTAAGGTGATCGTTGACATAAACACGCTGAGATGAGCCTTGAAACCCGATGTCACAAGCGGATAGGTCCTTCCTGGCACGTGCCGCCGCAATGAAATCCTCCTTTACATACCGGTTTAAAAAACTCACTATTATGAGCTTTTCATTGGAACCAAAAATAGGGACCCTAGAAATATAGTTCACCTGGGCTTTGGGCCAGCTGTTCACCTTACGGCCGATAGCGTCGATGATGGAGTACAGATTCTCATCCTTCCTCACAGGAACTCCCTTAATTTCAACGTTATTTAGCCTGGATCTTTGTTCATAGGTCGAAAGTTGATACTTCGTGGTCCCCAAGTCAGTCTGTAAACAATTCACTGATTCCTGAAGCTTATCAAGTTCAGACACTTTTGCTTCAACTTCCAAGAGTCTTGTGTCAAAATCATCAAGTCTTCTAGCAGTGCCCTCACATATCAACTTAAACTCAACCAACTCATCCTTGATCACGCGAATGTCATCTACCAAGGTCGGCAAGCTAAGTAACTGCCGCTTCATGTCCCGTATCTCGCTTAATATAGTATCCAGCGATGCAGGTTCAGGGGAAGGGATAACTGGTGATGAGATTCTGCAAGTGGGGCATTTCCATTGTGCCATCCTATTGGCACCCAGCTTTCTCCATCCGGTTTCTGAGATGTTTGCACATCCGAAATCCAGGTGTTTCTTGCAACTGCCGTCATTGAACTGCACTTTACAAACTGCGCAAGATTTCATTTAAAAAATTATATAGTTTGAACTGAACTAAAACGTAAAAAGGTTGACGATCTATTTCTTTTGAGTGGCGCGTACTGTGCGTATGAGTGTCCAAACAGAAGTATATTATTATCATCCTGGTTTACAATCAACTAACCAAAATATGCTATCCGTTTAACACTCGGGAATAGTCTAGTATTCGGCCAGGTGCGCAGTAGCACAGATAATATAATATTAGCATACAGATGCCTCATCCCATACAAATAAACTTGCCGACGTTCACGTAACTACCGTTTTTCGTCTGATTAAGATGATTATTTTTATAAGTATTTCGATCGCGTTCGGTTCCGCGGCTATAGATGGTATTAGAAGCGACTTGCAAGTAAAAGGGTTTTCTCGGTTCGTGACTTTTTGACTTTAAATTCAGTGACGATTTGTTTTATAGTATCTTTTTGCACGTTTTTGCAATTTCATTGTACCAAAATTTGTTACAATACAAATAAAAAAAATCGAGTGGTATGCCTCAGAAACTTAAAACCGCGCCATCTATTGGAATCAAATTTAAATCATCCGTTCAAATAATCTTTGAAATATGAATCAAGAGCCCATTATTCCATAATTTTGTGCTTAGGAGAGTTAATTAGAAAAAAACATACAATTTTTATGATCAATTCTAGAAAATGTTAATTTTATTCGATAACGATCGATGCATAACGCGCCATCTAGCGACATATATTTGAACCATATTTTCTTAGTTAACGCTAAGACCCCGTGGCAGTAGGTAGTTATAACTGACATGTGTGTATGACTACATAAATATGAACATAAACGAAGCAAAAGGCGTATGTAAGCTATATAAATAATAATAATATTTCTCTTTTAGAGTTTACTCCAGAACAATGCAGTGAAATAAGTTCATTGTTTAGCTCGGGTGACGTGCTATCAGCAGAAGTGCCTATGGCTTTGGCTAGCATAGCGCAAAAGTTAGAGAAGTCTGGATTAGCTGAAGAATTCAAAGCACAGGAATCCAAGAAAGCCCTTCAATGGTTGAAAGAAAACGCCCACGATGATATTTACGTTGACGTTCGACAATTTTTGGAACAGCACGGCTACAGAGCCGTAATGGAGGTACAGTAATCATCAAACATTATGGCGGCTGAGAAGTATGCTAGTCGTTGCGCAGTTCTCCACCTCACCCTCATACACATGTTTTTTATACTGCGCAGCAACTCTCGGCGTGTTCAAAGACTCCACAAAGTTTAAATCTAACAGTAACTTGAATCGATTTGCAGGTGAGCCAATAGGTTTAACATTACACGAAAGTGTTTAGTTTTGACGATGTATTTGCTTTTCAGTTTGATTTAGTTACTAAACCTTGGGTTTTGGTCCCAGAGAATATGATGACTGTACTGCAAAACTTACACGTTACCACTGAAGGAATAAAACAAACAAAAAGTAGCCAGGAGATTGTAGATTCTTTAAAAACTCCTCAAAAGCCAAACACTAGGTACGTACCCAAGTTTCTCGTTCTTTTACAAACACAAAGATCAGTTGTTTCGAGATGGTCCATTGGTAACAGTGGAAACTATATTGTATTAAAGTTTCAAATGAATTGTTACAGGCAAGTTCTTCGCTGGATTCTACCGCTCTGTCATCGTACAGTGCGCCACAGGGAGAGTACGAAGGCACTTCTGGTGCACGTTATTCACAAATTACGAATCGGTTTCATCCGTCTCGGCCACTTGTTGGTTAAAAAGTGGTACATACCGAATCCTGATCTAGTGTTCTTCTTCCGAAAAGAGGAGCTCAGGAAATATATTGCTACTAGAGATCCTGCTCTGTTAAAAAAGTAAGGTTTTTTTTGTATGTAGGTAAATATACATTTTTGTTGTAAAAGTATATACCGAATTAGGTGTACACAATAATTAAAACATTTTAATGATTCCATCAAATAAATGCCTAATAATCATAACATGTACCTACCTACTCAAAGGATGTGATTATACTTTGGTCAGATTTACGCTAAGTGAGAGTGCCCAAAATCTCGAGTTCGTCAAGCAGTGAATACTAAAACTTTGGGAAACTTTACAGAGCAATGCAACGCCAACAATATTATCCAAGCTGGTGTAAGCTAAAGTTCGCGGAGCTGAACACCGGCTGGGTGGATAAGCTGGAACCTAAGGCACCGAACTTGATGTCAGGTGACGTGAAGATATCCGCCACCTCAGTGTGCGGAGGAGAGGTGGTCGCGAGGGCCTGCGTCATCAAGGATCTCGAATCGGAGGTCAGTCTCGTTTTGTTTTAAACGCCTCCACCATACCTTGCTTACAATGCCGTATATTTTTTGACGAGACTGACCGGTGACTTAACGGCGACTGGACTAATATGCAACAATTTAGTACAATAATGGTTTTCTATAAACAGATTGGTGATCTTCGCCGCGGAGATGTGCTGATAACGCACGCCACAGACATCGGTTGGTCGCCGTACTTCCCGCTCCTCACCGGCATCGTCACCGAGCTCGGTGGTCTTATATCACACGGTACGTTAATCATTCCGTCTAAACTTTAATACCTTTACATCTTTTTTTTTTCAGTTTAGTAGCATCATAATCCAGTAAATCAGACCTATAAATCTATAGAAAATTTTTACAAACACAAAAATTTGAGAAAAGACTGTGCAATAGTTGATTATGCATCGAAGAGATTTATAGGTAATGAAGGACTTCAGCGTAAGAGTTGAACTCAAGAGTGAAGCGAAGGGTTGAAACTAGAAACCCAAACCTTTTCACACCTACTGATAAAAAAAGGCCAGCCAGGAGTGGTCACCGCAAACACTGGCAAGGTGTAGGTCGTCTGGTAAAACTTTTAACATCAATGATTAGCTGAGATTCAAAATTCCAATCACATTATTGACCTAATTCAAATTTGCTCAACCCAAATTACTTGCATGGCTAAAATTTGGTTTGCGTGATAATTATACTAATTGTATAATTTGACGTTTTCGAGCAGGTGTGAAAATAAACATTGGTTTTTAATTTCCAGGTGCCGTAATAGCTCGAGAATACGGATTACCCTGCATCGTAGGTGCAGCAAATGCTACAGATGTATTCAAAACAGGAGATTTAGTACGATTATCAGGAACGCAAGGCATTATTGAAAAAGTGGAGGTTCAAGAAGACCAAGAAGACGAAAGTATAGAGAGTTAATGAATCAAAAAGTTATATCGTGTACAAATTGGGTAAAGTGCAATGTGGTGTGGTAAAAGATTGTTTTGTAAATAAATCAATGTTATAAAAATAAGTACTAATTTGATTTTAAAATTAGCTCATGCTCATATGAAACCATAAGAAAAGGAAAGTTAAAAATAATGAGATCTGTTAATCCATTATTGTTAATTAACATAAGCGATATTCCAATATATTTTATTATAGTGGTCAAGCGCGAGCCTATCTATAATAATAAAAAAAAAAGAATGAGTCTTCATTTCTCGCATTTTCTGGAGGAGTCCATTTTCTTGTAGTAGGACAGAATAACATATGGTTTCTGTAGATGTTATTATCCACACAGAACGACTAGAGCGTAACTCCATTCGCATAAGGCACGGAACTAATTAAAACCAATGACCATAGATGGTCCAAGTTCATAAATCTCGTTGAGGCGCGCTAGGTGCTGACTTGTCCAATTAAAGTTTATCACCCGGTTTCCCAGCACTCGATTATCGGGCTGTTAACGTTATCGTCGAATAATCGCCGGTTAATTCTACTTTCAGTTTCTCAAAACCCAAATGTGACAAGCGTTTAACAATTTGTCACACTTGACAAAAATCACGAACTAACCACATGTTATAGTATTTTTGGGTTTCTGAGAACCTTTTTCAATGTTAATCTCTTGTTAACGAGCCTAATTTATAATTGTTGGAAATTTTAAAAAGTGGTCACCCATCCAAATACCGTCCTTGGTAAGGTTTGCTTATCTTGGCGGCTACACCAACCCAGCCGCTCAAGATAAAATACTATATAAAGTTACTGATTACATTATATATATATATAGTAGTGAATGAAGTGTATGAATACCAGCTAGGGTAGCCAACCGAAATAAATTGATGCCGATTATTCAATCTACCAAGCGATTACGTAATTGTTCGATGATGCAGTTGTGAGAAACCCACTGACAACTGAGGGCTGGCTAATTTGTAACAAATTGTCAGCGGATTTGATATGTGTCATCGTCTTCAGAAACCGGCCCTATTAAGGTTTAAACGATGAGATGAGATGACATATAAATTAGGCGATTAGTTTCATACTATGAATAGCTCAAATATCTTGGGCTGGGCTTTCATTGGAGCGGAGAATACTGCGAGGTAGCAGGTAGGTATAGGGTAGTGTGGTGTACTTCCTGTATAAAATAAGAGTCCAGAAGGGTATTATAACAACTACCCGATGGTTGTTGCAAGGTACAATGTTGGCGAAACTTAATAGCGCGATTCAGGACTTGTGTAACGTGAGGACTTTTTTGTAGTTCATATGTGGTAGTATAGATTACGCTACATCTTGGATTACCTCCCTCTAGGCAACTCTCAACTCCTCCTCCTCCCAGGCAAAAAATAACTATCAAGCCATGGATGACCCCTGGTCTATTGAAATGTATAAAAAATAGAGATAAAATGCACATCAAAACAAAAAAAGCTCCTGATAACCTAATCCTGAAAACAACATATACACGTTACAGGAATTTCTGTAATAACTTACTCCGAAAATTAAAAATAGCTTACGAAACGTCAGAATTAGAAAAAGCAAGAAATAATCCTAAAATCTTATGGAATATAATTAAACAAATAACAAACACACAAAAACCCCATATCAGCCCTTTGGAGCTGCTCAAATTAAGAGAAGATCCTAAATCTTCCTTAAACGAGGTAAATCACTTCCTTAGTAATGTAGGTAAAGGTTTGGCTGCACAAATTATATCACAGGCACCTGGACAGACCACACCAGCAAGTGATCATTGTCCTTCTCTTGAAAATAAAAACAGTAGTCATAACACAATTGTCGGTTGTCTTGCCGTGCTGGAAGTGGATGAAACAGAGGTGGAATCACTCATTCTGCAATTACGTCATGACTGCGCCGTTGGTTGGGATGGAATATCTTCCATATTGTTAAAAACATACCGACATGTTTTGGTTCCACCTATAACCTTTCTCTGTAATCGCAGCCTTCAAACGGGTGTATTTCCGGATGCCCTGAAAAAGGCAATAATACACCCAATTCACAAGGGGGGTGACAAAGGAAGTGTTAGTAACTATATTCCAATTTCTGTGTTAACTGCCCTTTCCAAGGTGCTGGAGAGGATCCTGGCAGATTCTCTAAGGAACTTCCTGGATAAACACCACATCATTGCCGAAAACGAAAACGGCATTCGTAAAGGAGTGTCAACGGAAGATGCAGTCTTAGACTTTACGAAACAGGTTGCCAGGAAGCTAGACAACAAAACAAAGTGCCTGGGGATCTGTCTGGACCTCTCTAAAGCCTTTGACACGGTTTCTGTTCCCAAACTTATTGACAAGCTGGAACGTATTGGTGTGCGTGGAATGCCACTTGAAAATTTAAAAGCTACCTCAATAATCGAAAAGGTGGATGCGTATTATAGTGACGAGGAGCTAATAACATATGGCACCCCCAAGGTAGTATACTCGGCCCCATACTCTTTCAAATCTACGTAAACGACCTTTGCAATATGAACCTGCCTAACTGTGACATCTACGCGTACGCAGATGACACCGCGATTCTTGTTTGCGGACCCATTTGGGACATAGTTAAGACTACTGCAGAACAAGCCCTGTCCATGATAATGAAATGGCTGAACTCTAACCTTCTGACACTCAACTTAACTAAAACCACTTACATCCCATTTGCAATCCGACGTAACACGAGGCCGACACATAGCTTTAGTATTGTAGCTCACTCTTGCTCAAATCCAATAACATCTTGTAACTGTCCAATCCTTACTAGAGCTGACAATATAAAATATCTCGGGGTTCAGATTGATGATGGACTAAGGTGGGACAAACAGATTGACGCCCTTACCACAAGAACAATGAGCCTCTTGCACGTCTTTAAGTCACTGAGAGAGTCTGCCAAACTTGACACTCTGAAGATGGTGTATTATGCGCTTTGACAATCTGTTATTGGATATTGTATTACTGCATGGGGCAGAGTAGCAAAAACTAAAATGTTAAGAGTAGAAAGAGCACAAAGAGCCATACTTAAAGTGATGACTAGGAAACCCTACAGATTCCCAACAACTGAATTATACTTTAACTGCAAAGTTCTTACGGTACGTCAGCTCTTTGTGCTTTGATCTATTTTAAGAACTCATGCTAAGCTGCCGCCACCAAATCATAATAAGCGACTACAACTTATTACTGGATCTCAACATAAAACCACGTTCGCAACGCATAAATTTTATACACTTAGTATTCATATTTACAATAAAATTAATAAAGAATTAAAAATGCTAAAACTAAACACCCACGTGGTAAAAACTAAAGTAACAGAGTGATTACTAGAGAGGGACTACACCTACACGGAGTCCCTAGTCCCTACTTACATACATCACCTAATCTCTCACGCTCCGCGATTTCTATAACATACACACATTAAAACATGCGCGCACGCAACCTTATCACACATGCTCACCTTCTACTACTTGCACAGACTCACCCTCACACACATATACATATTCACAACTACAACAGAACCACATAAATTATTGCGGCGGTGGAACGGCACAGTTCATTAATTGTTAGTGTATAGGAATTTTGTGGCCGTTCACTGTTTCTCAAAATATAGGTTATCACCTAGTTTGAGAGACCAGGGTTTTAAACATTTTAGTATAGATTTTACGACAAACCTAATGAAAATTGTATAGCTCTCTACCCATTGATTGTTGATGTAACTATCTGTATTTTTGATGAATAAACATATATTACTATTTTCAAGCCAGTTCGAAATGTAAATAAACCTTTTAACTGAAGCCGTGTAGCGTGAAGAAGTGGTGTAATAACGACAAGGCGTTCGAGGCATACTTATTTTCATAAGTAAATTCCGTTGCTGAAATAGTATCTTCTTATATAAAATTCGATTGCCGCATCACTAGAGAACGGCTAGCCTGATTTGGCTGATTTTTTGTTGCCGTGTTCATAATTTTCATGACAAGATTTGTAGAAAAGAATATTTATGGAAAATCCAACGGTAAAATTAAATTGCAGCCTAACAGTAATGATAATATATTAATTTACCATATACTACTTAATAAATTAATTGGGCTAGCGATGCATAATACCGAGCCATCTCTATTAACTAGTTACTACTACTACTACATACTTCTGCGCAATATTTTGATACATAAATCACATCAATATTTTTATATGAATTATTTCTCAAGTTCAGTCATTTCAAAACATAAACAAAAAATATTGCTCTTAAATTCACCTTCAGATATCTCTATGATAGCATAATATGAAATCGTGTCATAACTATATACAAAATTACTTAATGATTTACCTAAATGAAAATACTGATTAAAATATTAAAAAAAAACAATATTTTAGACATTTCCATTTGAAACTAGCTGACCGGGCAAACGTGGTTTTGCGATATAAATTATTTCGAAGATTCCCAAAAATTTTGCACGCACTGAGTATTATAGCATTTTTAATTGTCGTTTAATAATGGGATGGTTTATACAGCAACACAGCTCTTCACATAACCGTCTTCTGCAATGTCCCACTCATCGCACTGACTTCATTCACTGTTTTTTCTTCGTTCAGTCTATCTCTCTGTGGAATGCGCTCCCCCAAGAAATCGGGATGGAAACCAACCAATTGGCATTCAAAGGCTCGCGAGCACGTTCGTAAGAAGTTGGCAGCAGTATCGTCACAGCGATAATGTTTTCCAAATATCTGCTACTACTAACTGTTTAAGTATATTCGTGTATTTAGTATATATATATATATATATTTAATATATATTTTACGTATTTTATAGTATGTATGTATATCTTTGTATTTGATTAAACCCACCTTGTCGTGATTTCCTTACAATATTGCACCTAACACTATTTGTCTCTGCATCACCCAAAGGTTGACTGGTAGAAAATGCCTAAGGCATTAAGTCCGCCTCTGTACGATTGTGTGCATGAAGTATTAAATAAATAACACAATGGTTGTTGTTGGCGGGAGCTCGTGAAAAGTGTTGAATACTATTGATTTATATGAGATTACTTAATTAACTGTACGTGAGAACTACCTACTTACCCTACCCTACATACCTACCTACCCTACATACCTACCTACCCTACCCTACTCTACCCTACCGTACATGCCTACCTACCCTACCCTACTCGATCTACCTACCCTACCCTTCCTATGTACCTACCTACCTACCTACACACCTACCCTATCTACCAACCTACCTGTCCTACTCTACCCTACCCTATATACCTACCTACCCTACCCTAACCTACATACCTGTCTACCCTACCCACGGAGCACGTAACCAGTGGAGAGAGAATCGGTACGTTTTTGTTCTAAATCAAAGTCACCAAAATGAAATTGATTAAATGGAGTAGAAAACCACTTACCTGTGAAATGTTATACCATCTTTTGTGTAACTTGAAGTAGTAGAACACTTTCCACACCATTTAATTGCACAACTAGGCATTACTTTTCAGTTTATTTGTTTTAAAGACGGAAGCGCGTGACGTTCGTACGTTCAAAATTTCGCTGCATATGCTTGATTTTGCATGCGCTTGGCGCCCGCGGTAGTCCCCGCATGCTCTCTCCACTGGTTACGTGCTCCGTGACCCTACCCTACCCTACCCTTCCTATGTACCTACCAATTTTTTTCTTGGTCTTAAATCATTTTTTTTTTAATGAAACCGGGGGGCATATCGGTTAGATGGTTTCAAAGTCTATAACGGACATAGGTAGAAACATTTTTTGTGTTTTATATATTAGAATTATAGGAAGAACTTCATAAAATAGACAACGTTTTGCGATTAGGACCGGATTATTTGCAACACAATGAAAATGCAATACCAAATTACTGGCAAACTCGTGTAATTTATTTATAACACATAATAGTACACTTTACACAGAACACATACAGCTACTTACATAGTACACGGCGGGGCTTAGGGCCGAATCAATTCGGGGCTCACATAACAACAATGGAGCAACGGGGCCGCGTCCTACTCTCAGGTAGAATATCTGGCGACTGCCCTGCGCTCTGCGCCGGCACAGTTCGCGGCGTTGCCAAGAGCGGCAACGTTGGCGACAGAGCAACAAGGACGATAGGACACGCCCTGACAAGGGCGACAAGGACAGCAATATGCGGCGCATGCGAGGCTGCCAGCTCGCATGCCACAGATAACAATAAGCTACAACTAACTAAACATAATAAAAGAAACATACTAAAAAAGCACAGATAATGCAGAATGAGTTGCCTACATTCCACCCCCTTGTTCCTGAACACTCACTTCGGTAGGCAACACATCTAAATCATAGTATCTACATTAGTCTTAACTTAGCGTCTTTAATAAAGTCCCACTTATTGTCATTAATACACTTGGGTAACCCGCACTGTTACAAAACGCACAAACACAACGCGACTACGCACTCAAAATGTAGCTTGCACGCTGTTGATGTGTGCACGGTGAACGGGTAGGTACTCGCTGACGCGCGGTCGGTTACGTGTCAGCCGGCGCGGGATACACCGTCGAGGCGTCGGGCGGCGGCGGCGGCGTCGTGGTCGCCGTCGTAGCAACGAGCGGCATCGACGCGGCGGACGGCGTCGGTGTGGGGCGCAATATATGCCCGGGGGGCGCCGGTGGCGCGGCGGGCTGCGTCGGCATCGCAGGTGCCGTCGTAGCAACAAGGGGCGTCGACGCGAAGGACGGCGTCGACGTGGGGCGCAACTAAGGCGAGGGGTGCGCCGTCGGAGCGGCGGGTGGCGTCGGCATCGCAGGCGCCGTCGTAGCAATGAGCGGCGTCGACGTGGGGCGCAACAAATACGCGGGGGGCCCCGGCGGCGCGGCGAGCTGCGTCGGTTTCGGCGTGGGGCCAGCCAGCGGCGAGCAGGAAGCCGGCGGCGTGGCGGACGCTGGCGGCGCGGGGACAGCCAGCGTCGAGCAGGACTGTGGCACCGCGTCCATGCATTTACGAGGGGCCTGAACAGCGGGCCCGGAGAATATCGCGACGGGCGCAAATGATGCGCTGGGTAGCCGGTAGGCAGCCGGTCGGACGGCAGTAAACGGCACATGCGTGGTACCACGCGCGCGTATCGTGTCATGCCTTCGATGATACACGTGCCAGACGGCGCGGGTGGTTTGTCCACGTGTGGGGCAAGCGCGAGCCCATGTGCGCGCTGTCGATTGGCCAAAGACGCGCCTGCCATCACAAGGGGCGCTAGCGGCAAGTCCACGCGGTCGCACGGGACTTCAACAGGCGGAGAGAACGGGACAACACGTGGGGCATTTACGAGCCCACGCGCACGTTCTCGCAGGTCTTCGGTAAAGCCCGCGCCAGACAGCGCGGGCGGTTTGTCCTCGTGTTCGCAGGGGACTTCAACTGGTGGGAAGAACGGGACATCACGTGGGGCATGTACGAGCCCACGTGCACGTTCTTGCTGCAGGTCTTCGGTAAAGCACGCGCCAGCCAGCGTGAGGGGTACCAGCGCCAAGGCTGCGCGTTCGCAGGCGGCCTGATCAGCAATCGGAGAGAATGTCTCAACACGTGGGGTAAGCACGAGCCCACGTGCACATTCTCTATTCAGGCCTTCGGTCGAACACGTGTCAGCCGGCACTAGGGGCGCGGGCGATTCGTCCATTTGCTCGCAGGAAACTTCAGCAGCAGGCGGGAAGAATGCCTCGATCTCGGCGATCTCTAATGCCAGCCTTTTTTTTAACAGCTGTTCCTTATCCTTTACCAGCTGTTCCTTATCCTTTACCAGCTGTTCCATTAACTTGACGAGTTCTTCTTCGGCCCTGTACACGGCGGCAGCACGGCGAGCTTCGCGGCTACGGCGGCTCGCTCTCAACCCGGATGTCGCACACGTGGCATTATTCGAACCACGCGTTACAGATGCGATATCCACTCCAGGTCGGTGCTCGCCCCCAACGTGGTCATGGTACAGTGATTCGCGACTGGGGCTGCTCGATCTCGACCCGGATGTCGCACACGTGGCATTAATCGAACCACGCTTTACAGTAGCGATATCCTCTCCAGGTCGCTGCTCGACTCCAGCAGCTTTGCTTTGTGCGTCAACGCCAGTAATTTGGTTTTTCATTGTGATCCGGTTCGAAGGACCAATTTTGCGATTAGGACCGGATTATTTGCAACACAATGAAAATGCAATACCAAATTACTGGCAAACTCGTGTAATTTATTTATAACACATAATAGTACACTTTACACAGAACACATACAGCTACTTACATAGTACACGGCGGGGCTTAGGGCCGAATCAATTCGGGGCTCACATAACAACAATGGAGCAACGGGGCCGCGTCCTACTCTCAGGTAGAATATCTGGCGACTGCCCTGCGCTCTGCGCCGGCACAGTTCGCGGCGTTGCCAAGAGCGGCAACGTTGGCGACAGAGCAACAAGGACGATAGGACACGCCCTGACAAGGGCGACAAGGACAGCAATATGCGGCGCATGCGAGGCTGCCAGCTCGCATGCCACAGATAACAATAAGCTACAACTAACTAAACATAATAAAAGAAACATACTAAAAAAGCACAGATAATGCAGAATGAGTTGCCTACACAACGCCATCTAATGTTTCGATGGTATATTATTAAAAATCACGAAATTTATTTTACCGAAAGTCTTAAATTCGATTTGTTATTTTTTCGATTTTCATACGTTCGAAGAATCAAATGCTCATAGGGTTCTCGGTCCGAAAAACGACATTCCGATTTTCAATACTTCGAATAAACTAAAAGTCAACATTTTGTGCTACAAAATTTAGTGACAGAAACGAATGGCTCCAAAACCGACTTCACGCAGTCTTGTCTGCCCTACCCTAGAGTATAATTTAAGCCCACGTAGGTGCCGAGGGTTGGGCAAGAGCGAGCAAAGCGAGCTCGAGAGCTTAGGGCACCCCTTAGGGTTAGGTTACTTTAGACCCTGCATACAGAAATAGGTGCCCCACGCAGCGGGGCTCCGTCGACTCTGTTGCATAAATTCTAATCGTACTTGCGCCTATTCTTTATTAAAACCAATGTCACCATTAAAATTATAAATGTTAGGTTACTTTAGACCCTGCATACAGAAATAGGAGATTAATCGGTATTTTAATAATCGGAATTCGTATTTTAGATGTTTCGAATTATCAGTAAGTCGGAGTTTTTGTTATTCGATCTATTGAAACTCGGTATTTTGAGAATAGTAATTATAAACGTTAGGAATATTGAAATTTAGGAATTATAAAAATAGGAGTAATGATAAGTCGGAGTTGTATATTCGGAATTTTGAACCATTCCGAATTATGAAAATCGGTATTTTGAAATTCGTATATTTGACTGACGGAATAAAGTTTTTCGTATTTATGTAGTGTACCCTTAGGAAACATAGCAGCCTTACCCCGTCCAACTCAAAAAAACGTACAATCCTTCTCTCATGCACCCAACACAGGACTACGTTCGCACAGCATCAGTATTGTCATTTGCAAAAACATTTATAAAAAACTGAATATCTTAGACCTCAACAAACCTACATCGCCTAACAAGCACACACCCATCTCCATGCTTGCACGAATACTTCTAACCTCGCATCTATACACTCTCGCACATACAACTCCCTCACTCACTTATACACCATCACCACATCATCTACTTATCTACACTCACACACAAACACCGACACACCTACAATTCACATTCATTCACCCTCACCCTCGCACTCTCACATACTCTAAACATAATTTAAAAACTAAAGTCAACTAGGTATCTCTTTTTCCCCTTCTGAAGCTAAATCGACACATTCCACACATAAGATACAGGGTTTAGGGTTCAGTTTAGGAGACAGAGTTTATTCTGTTGTGTACAGATTTCTGCAGCATCCAAATGTTTCATGTAAATGTTTTCTAACATAATTATATTTAAAAAATTGTAAACTTAAAGTACCTGCAATAATCTGTAATTCTGTATTGTTGGGAAATAAAGATATTTATTACTTACCTATTCAAAATTACATTTATGAGAATTAATTGAATGCAAATACCAATTAAGTATTAAGTATTAATATTTCATTTACAAGTAATTCAAATACTGTCTTTGCTGCTCAACTAACTTTGGAATTGGTACCATTTAGACTATGATTTGTTTATTTAGGAACATTATCTCTTAGCGGGTATCTGTCAATGTCCACAACGGCTTATCAAAGTACATAGGTAACGAAGAAGTTGCAACATTAATTTAACTAATTATACAAGTCAAATATAATTACAAATTCATTAGGTGTCGCTTATATCATAGTAACACTAGTACGGTAGTAGTAGTTTAGTGTAGTTATCATAATTATACGGATATCACAAGATATGACGCATAATTATAAGATACTAGCTTCTGCACGCGGCTTCGCCCGCATAAAAAGTGTTTTATCATCCCAAGGTAATACAAACTATCCTATGTCCTTCTCAGGATCTCAAACTATCTCCCTGACAAATTTTATTTAAATCGGTTCAGTAGACAAGAGATTACCCCCTACAACCTCACAAACTTTACTTCTTTGTAATATTAGTATAGATATTATATATTTAGTATAGATATTGCATTGTAATTTAATTACGATGTGATATATCTGTATAATTATGATAACTGGATTAAGATCACAGCTATCTACTTCAGCCGTAACATCTGTACTACAGTGTTACCTAGCATTGATTAATTTATTATCAGTTAAGTAATTGATTAGGTACTCTGTTGTGATGGCACATTTCGCGTTTGCTAGTCCCCATACACGCTCGTCGCTAGTTGCTCTCGCTCTGTCAAGGTCCCTCTAATTTAAGCAGACATTGCGTCACAGTTTGTTTATTTCCTAATGTAAATCTTGTTGTGTGAAATAAAAAATGGATATTTACGATATCCTCCTCCAGTCTGGTTTGATAACTGGTGCTATAGTGTTTTACTTGGTGTTTATCAAGAAACAATCACCAAATAAGGGAAACTATAGAGAAGTTGGTAAGTAATAACTTCTAAACTTCTAAGTAAGTAAGAAATAAAACATTGTCGATATTATATTATTTTGTAACTTCAATCAGTTTTATACGACTTTAGATATATCTTGTGCTAAAAAAACTGCTCGAAGGGCTTTACCTACTTGGTCCAAGTCTCACGAGTATAACGGATAAAAGTATAGGGAATTGAAATTATGAAATGATAAAATGGTTGGCAACAACTAATCATTCGGCATGGGTATGACCAACAATAAATGGTCGTACATGAAAGCCATCACACAGACGATTATAAACGATTAAATTTGATTAGATATTGTGGTTCTGGATTCTGTACCCATTATAAGATAAAACTGAGTGACTAATGATATCGTGGTTATAAGTTCTTTATAAAACTTTTTTATAAAAATAGATTGAGAATGGGGTCATCATTGCTATTATGAAGCAACTCACTAGATAGTGCTCTGTTTGTATTTACAATTTCATATCGAGACGAGCAGTGTGCGTGACGGCCATTGTTTACTAGGCGAGTGGACTTTATAGCCTGTAGGGCAGCCTCTTCTTCAAAGTCAACGTGTCATAATCAGCTGGGTACTGTACCTTTTTTGCATTTGTTGGAATCCTCATTGATACCGTCTGTCTGGGGAGAATGGAAGGTTATGTTACATCGGACTCCTACCGTCTAAACATTACGGTTCCTTCCGCTACAATGAGCCAGGGTCCGGTATATAAGTTCATTCGCGCGACAGATAGTGCACCAAAAATCGTATATTGAAATGATGGACCATGATGACATCTCTTTGCTCGTATGTAACTTGAGTAATACTGGGTGCAAGAGCGAGCATGAAAATGTTTGCACTCTGCCTGGACAATTCGATTACGATGTTTATACAGAAATAGCAGTTACTTAGACGATTTACCTAGAGAAACAATAGAGTGTGGATGCAAGAGGTAGCCAAGTGAGCTCGAAAACTTTGTTGTTCAGCTTCAGTTTGAACGTAGTGCAATTTAAAACCAGAGTCACTTTATGCTCATTTCGGACACTAAAGATACTATGAGGGACGTTGCTGCGGGAGCTCATATGATATGTAAATTGAATTGTAAACTTATATTATTTCATCAATGTGGCTTGATTAAGACGGCTCTTAAAGAAGTCTCATGCAAAACGAAACAAAATATCTTCAAATATTCCTAGCATTCCAAATATGATTATTCTTCCAAAACGTGCGTGCATTTGAGAGGCAAGGAGGTCGCCCTTCTTACATGAGCTACACCCCTACGAATAGAAGCGCAGAATCAGTCGTACCTTATCCTATTTCGCTAGTTGACCTAACAGAGGATTCAAATTAAAAATTAAGGTACGACCCTTATAAGGAAACGGCGTAAATCATGAAAAACGAGCATGCCTACCGGATACTCCGCTTCAATTAAAGTCCGCTTATGCAATAATAAGTTAACGTTGTCATGTACGACTTTAACAGGAATGATATGTGTCAACTCACATTAACCCAGAAAGGATTAATTTTTTTTAAATTCTGATTTGATACATACTATCTTCCTCGGGCTACAATTTGGCCACAGAAGGAAAGGCTGGATAGCATCGAATTTATCTGTCCTATCAAAGAACTTGCTCCAGGGCTTAAAATTATAAATGCAAAATAATCTTTAATTAAACAACAGTCATTAATTGGACCAATGATATCAACCTGATATCCTTTGCAACGGTAAAGGATATCAAGCTTACTCAGGGACAGGACAGGGGAACAAAGTCCGCAGGGACATAGCTACGGGAACTCAAATGATAAGCGAATAGAATTGTAAACTTATATTATTTCACCAATGTGCCTTGCGGCGGCTTGTGCCTTGGCGGCTTTTACAGAAGTCACTTGCGAAACGAAACAAAAATATTTTAAAATATTCCTAAAATTCTAAATATGATTACTCTGCCAAAACGTGCCAGCTTTATAAGAGGCAAGGAGGTTGCCCTCCTTACAGTACCTATATAATAAATGATAGGTTATTGATTTACCTGAGTTTGTATGGTACCACTTAGTACCACTAAGATAAAACTATATAAATCTAAACTGATTAGGCTGGAACTATCACTTGCGGCTGTTATTCGCGCGCTATGCTGTGCGCCGCTGGAAGGCGCAACTGAAACCAATACGGCTGGATGAGCTGCCTCGGCCAGAGCAGTACCAGGGATGGGACAGCTTCTCCATCCGGACCACAGACACCGACGGCACAGCGCTTTTGCTGACTATACGCAAGCTGTGTGGGAGCCAGCCCGTCGCAGAGATTGTGGTGCACGTCAAGTTACCTGATGGGACTACTTACAAGTTACCGCGTAAGTAGAACATAAAAGTTTAAAGTTTTAATTTTGGGATGACTTGTCAGTTGGGTACGTTATAATCCGAATCTTATCGGAATTACGATAACGATCACCCGTTTTAAGACCATTTTACACCAAACCATTAAGAGTGCAGCTGTTTCCGCATATCAACATTCGTCAATATACAACGAACTCAAATTGGTGACTAAGGTATAATTTGGTACCTTAGAAAAATAATTATATCTCATTCGAAGTTCTTCTATCAGAGCAACCAGATACAGCAGTGTGTGCGTGGCAGAACATCGAGGGTGGTTGGAGCGCTGATGGCCTGAAGATCCAAGTTCTAGAAGACCAAGAGCGATATAGATTCTTATATAATGGACTGTTGACAAGAGTGGAAGACGGAGTAACACAGCATGTGAAATTGAACATCGTGTAAGTTATAAAGTTAGGTACAATTCAGTAGTTTTACATATACTTATATAATAGACTAGCTTTTGCCCGCGGCTTCGCCCGCGTGGATGTCGGAAAATATCCTACGGGACCGTACTACAGGGATTAAAAGTACTTTGTGTTAATCCAGGTGAACAATGTCTTCTCACACTGCTTATTTTAGAATCCGAGGTGCGGCTCGCGGATTGATATTTGATTGCTGGAGGATAACAAATCCTAAAATCTAACAATAGTAACGGTATTCATAACGGAACGGCAAATTACCTACTTGAATGCCAAATTTGAAGGCAATTGTATAACGGAAATTTAAATAATACAAAAAAAAGTTATGGTAAATAGTTACCTAATTAATTCAAATTACGCTTATACTTACATTGTTATTCACAGGGGATTAGGACAATTTTTTTTAATTTGTACTTAAAGTACCTCTTTATATACTACATTAGAGGTTCTGCCCTCAGGTGCTAATACAACCAGGCTGCTGGATTGAGATTTCATAGTACCATTACTGGAGCACCCACTTTGAGAATAAGTTTGTGAGACGGATGAGAGCATTTAAGAACTCTACCGGATAGTGTACAGCATCATCCGAATGCACTACAGTGTCCACAGACTTGTATACTTCTTTATGGGATGAAATTAAAAATATCCTTATATATGTTTTTCTTTAATTGTATTGAAGAGCATAAATACTAAGTTTCAAGTAATTTTGATGATAAACAATTTATTTACAAACTTTAACATCCCTTTTTACCCCTTTAAGGAATGGAATTCAAAAAATCCTTAAAGATATACTTTTTATTGTATATTTCGAAGCTAAATACCATATTTCATATATTTCAAATTAAAAATGACAGAGTTTCATACTAACTTTCATCCCCTATTTAACACCCTTAAGGGATGAATATCAAAAAATCCTTCCTTATTCTTTGTCTACATTATAAAAGGAACCTCTGTGCAAAATTTCAGCTTTCTAGGTCCAAGGATTTGGGTTGGGCGTTGATGAGTCAGTCAGGACTTTTCTTTTTATTTATATAGATAGATTAAATTGTATTAAAGAGCAGACATACTAAGTTTCAAGTAATTTTGATGATAAACTATTTATTTTTCTTACAAACTTTAACACCCCTTTAAGGGATGAAATTCGAAAAATCCTTAAAACAGTATTTTTTATTTTATATTTAGAGGCTAAATGCCATATTTCATTCATTTCAAATGAAAAATGACAGAGTTTCATACAAACTTTCATCCTCTATTTAACTCCCTTAGGGGTTGAATTTCAAAAATCCTTTCTTATTCCTTGTCTACATTATAAAGGGACCCTCTGTGCAAAATTTCAGCTTTCTAGGTCCAAGGATTTGGGCTGGGCGTTGATGAGTCAGTCAGTCAGTCAGGACTTTTCTTTTTATTAATATAGAAGATTCATTTCAAATGAAAAATGACAGAGTTTCATACAAACTTTCATCCTCTATTTAACTCCCTTAGGGGTTGAATTTCGAAAAATCCTTCCTTATTCCTTGTCTACATTACAAAGGAAACCTCTGTGCAAAATTTCAGCTTTCTAGGTCCAAGGATTTGGGCTGGGCGTTGATGAGTCAGTCAGTCAGTCAGGACTTTTCTTTTTATTAATATATATATAGAAGATTCATTTCAAATGAAAAATGACAGAGTTTCATACAAACTTTCATCCTCTATTTAACTCCCTTAGGGATTGAATTTCGAAAAATCCTTCCTTATTCCTTGTCTACATTACAAAGGGAACCTCTGTGCAAAATTTCAGTTTTCTAGGTCCAAGGATTTGGGCTGGGCGTTGATGAGTCAGTCAGTCAGTCAGGACTTTTCGTTTTATTAATATAGATATAATTGAAATAAATGGCTTGACTCTGATCTGATATAGTAATATCCTGGGGGCGTTATGTTTTAAAGTATTGCTCACTTATTCGTGTTTCAATACTTTTTTCAGTTGGGGCTCAGTAACGAAACCAGTCCGATACCCTGATGATTGGAGCAATAAGCTGGCAGCGGAGGCATTGGCTCTTGAATCGTGGCGAGACGACCAGTGGCCCTATATGCTGTAAGTGATTTGGTTTCTAAAGGAAACACCTATTTAGTACTGGCCTAAGTCAAAGTTTAAATCAAACGATTGAAATATTCTCGATGTTAAAAGATGGAAAAATATGAAGATGAAATGATATAACTATGATTAACGTTCACAGGAGCAAATCTGAAGAAGGTGGCTGGCTTCAATGGGGAGTGGCACAAGGTCGTTTCGAATCTTACGATGAGGAAGGACTTGTGGACAAAAGCGTGTACTTGCGGACTCGGGGTGTGAAGGAGCGGAGATGGGCTCCCCGAGCGTATGAGGGCCTCAGACGATCCGTCAACATCAATGCAGTGGCAAGTGATGGAACCGCTGTACAATTACGATGCTTTTCGTACAGAAATGTATTGACCCAGTAAGTATTTGACTTAAGTGGTCCACTTAAGTTTTATTAGCAGCGAAACCTAAGATCATCCTAGAATTTTTGATGATGATAAAGAGTGTATGATGCGTGATAATCGGGTCAGTTATTTAAGGCCTTCAGTTTAGTTTATGGTAAATTTAACAACATGTTTTGGAATCCGTTGGATCTGTTACGATCTTTGCTAATGCTTCACTGTTTTTTTTTCAGCTGCGTATCTGGTTGTGTTAGATTCCCAGACTTTATGACCAAGAGTATAACCTCCACTGATATAGTGATGAAGGACTTCTGCGAGCGACCTGGTGGCTTGCCCGATGTTTACACGATAAATGTGAGGGGTAAGTTCTACTGATAAATTGTAATTGTTTTTTTTTATTTTCGTCTTCAAGTGAGTAATGACGAATGTACCTATTTGGATACCCGCTATCTTACGGAATGTTTTGGATTTTGTCTGATATATTAAGTCTGATATGTGGAATCAAGCTATAAGATCTGGCGAAAAAGTTCGTTAACAATACAGATTTATCATCACATAATAGGACCTTTTTGAATAATAGGTATACTTATTTAAAATTTAATCTCATATTTCCAGCTGACAATAATTTTCTGACGTTGGTGCTAAGAATTAATTCGGATGGCGGGCAGCTCTACAGCGGGGTGCCTTACCAACAAGAAGTGGTATATCGTACCATGCATGTGGACATCAACTGTATACCGGGCACTGGCATCCTAGAACTTGGTTATGAGCCTTCAGGTAACTAAGCAATGAATAGAAAAAAAAATTATGGACTAAGTAGGTACCCGTAGAAGATGGCAGGATGAGACGGCGACGAAACAAACGACCAGTGGTCCACATTAGCCCTGGATCGAAAAAGCTGCTAGAAACAGTATAACATAAAATGTTTAATTTGCATAGTTGTGTCGGAGCCAGATTCACGTATTGCTCCACCACCTCTGCTGAAGTGGTTGACGGAGAAACAAGCTGGTGAGGTGGGCTACTGCGTTACATTTGAAGACCGAGCTGCCGCATGTCCCATGTATGTTGGAGGCAAGGGAGCTTCGCTGGCTTTGCTGGCTTCCATCCAGAAGGATGAGGTAAAATTTGCACACTAATTTGACTATAATTAACCACAGACTTTTCGAGTAATTGAATACGGTGCGTTTTGCAGGGTTATCGAGTGCCTCCCGGATTTTGCTTAACCACTAAAGCTTTGGAAAAACATCTGGCAGAAAATCCTCAGCTGTTGTCAGCAATTCGTGAAATCGAAGCTTCTAATGAAAACTACAACGAAGCCATATTTAAAGAATTATGTAAAAAGTGCGTTATTATGGTTTTCGAAATCTTTTGATGGTAAGAAAGTAAGAGATTTTAAAATAAAAAAGAGTTTTTTAACTTTCCAGGGCTTCAGAACTGTTTGTCACCACAGAAATAAAAGGAGATGTAAGAGATGAAATATTGATTAATATGAAGGAATTAAGAATCAAAGCTACCGAAGAGAAATTAGGTTCTGAATTACGTTTTGCTGTTCGTTCATCTGGTAAGTTGCACATACAAAAAAAAAAAAACGACTTCCAAAACAAAACACTACAAAGCGAAAAAAAGTTTTAGACAAGAAGTCTTTTAATTTTCTCTTTTTAGTTTTGGTACCTTAAATAACCATGAAAATCATTTATAGCCAGAGGGCTTCTCATTACAATTCCAACAAGCCTAAAGACGACTGGGATACATAGTTTATCCGGCTTCATCACCAGATCAGTTCGATGGTTTGACATTTGCATTAGAACCATTTATTTAAATTATTTCATCACAGTCATTTAACTACTCGCGATATCTCATACCTAAAACATTTTTAATGTTAAGAAGTTCCAGTAGCCATCTGTGGTCTTCTTCAGCAATTCCACTTCACCAAATGATACTTTCTGATGATGCTTACCATTTTGATGAAAATACCGAAATCACTATTTATTAATAATAAAATAAAGTATATATTATTGTACACTATAAGTTACATGTATAAAGGCAACTTAAAACTAAAAAAAAAATACAATATACCCTATACCTATATATAGCATACCTATACCTATACCTATAGCATTCCGCGATCTCTTCCAGGCAACCAGAGGTATGGAGTGTGGCTGACTCTGGCTTGGCCACCATCAGGGATTTTAATTTTTATAACACAAATATTTAGTCGGTAATTGGTCGAAATTAGTCGCCAAATATTAGATTTAGTCGGTCACTGGTTCAAAAGTTAGAAGGGTTGTTAGGTGGCCGATCTGGAGAGACTGACCCCAGCTTGGCCACATTTATATCTCAAAAACTAGGGCACCTAACGAATATCTGTTTTCACATAGATTTAGTCGCTAATTAGTCGAAATTAGTCGCCAAATATCAGAATTAGTCGATCACTGGTTCAAAAGTTAGAAGGTTTTATAGGTGGCCGATCTGGAGAGACTGACCCCAGCTTGGCCACATTTATATCTCAAAAACTAGGGCACCTGACGAAGATCTGTTTTCACATAGATTTAGTCGCTAATTAGTCTAAATTAGTCGCCAAGTCACAGATATAGTCGGTGTGTAATTAAAAAAATATTAAAGTAATAAATTTCTCCATACATTGGTACAAGCAAGTACAAAATACTATAAGTAGTTTCTAGACAATACATGATGTCTTAAGGTGGAATGTTTGTTTCAAAATATAAACCTAAATATAAAGTTATTCTATGTTATTTTATACCAAAAAAGGAAAGCAGTATGTATTACCTAGAAACAGATCTACAATAAATATAATGTAATTATTTATCGAACATAATGTGGCAGTCGCTGGCAAATAGATCACTGCGCTCCAGCGATTAAAATTAATACTGTAATTAAAATGTCTACTGTGATTAAAATTTGATTTTTAAGGTACCTAGTACCTATATGTTTGATTAAGTCCTCGTTTCTGGATAAGCGGCGCGTCGGGCGTGGCGGCTCGCACCAAAATTCAAACATAGAATATTCTATGGCGTTGTATGAGAATTTTACAAATTTTTGCTTGAGATGCAGGCCGCGTCCGCTGCTGCGAGCTCTCCCGGCAGCGGACGCTGCGGACGAGCTTTAGGTATTTTTATTCAGTGGTATTATTTATTACTTAAAAAATATTGAACTAACAAGTATAATATTTTTTAAGTAATAAATAATTATATATTTCGACAACAGAATTTTTATTATTCTTACCATAATTAGAGCCAATGGTGTCATATTAGGTACCTATCTAAGTAGGTATATACATCTTTGATTTAAGATTATTAGTTATGTATTTATAACCGACTTCAAAAAAAGGAGGAGGTTCTCAATACATCGTAAACTTCTTTTTTATGTGTGTTACCCGATTTCTCAAAGACGCCTGGAACGATTTGGAAAATTCTTTTTTTTTTTGAAAGAGTATCAGTTAAATGATCTGTTCAAATAATCTTTGAAATGTGGATTATGAGCAAAATAATATACATAATTTTGTGCTGAGGAGAGTTGGTTGAACAAGAACATAAAATATTTATGTACAATTCCAGAGAATGTTAATTTGACACACAATTCAATAACAAATCGGTGCATATCTCGCCATCTAGTAATATTTATTTGAACCAAATTTTCTTTCTTAGCGCTGGGTCCCCGTGCAAGCATAGTATTAAGTAGATACATCATATATTCTTATTGGGCAACAGAAGTTTTATTATTCTAACGTAATTTAGACCCTAACATTATAATTTGGTAAAACAGTTGTATGCGACTGTACATCTTGACACCAAATAGACCAAGAGCAAGGTTTAATGTTTTCAAAGAAGATTAAGCTACTATAACCTATAATAGTATAATAATAATAATAAGAGTATAATTACTTATAATAGTAACATAAAACATAAAAATATATATTTAATTTAGAATTTATATCTCTCTGACATTTCTAAGGACTTTAGACCGATATAATAAAAATAAACTTTTTACAAAAATAAATACTACCGACTTCCAAAGAAGAAACTGCAAAGTCGGTGTCTTTCATAGATACCATTTTTATTCGATATGGACACCGACTTCCAAAAATAAAGTTATTTTTCACTTAGTAGTTTCTTCTTTGGAAGTCGGTAGTATTTTTTTGTAAAAAAGTTCTTTTTATTTTTACCCGACTGCCGAAGGAGGTCATTCACATTTTTTTTATTTGGAAGCCGGTAGTATTTTTTTTTAAAGTTTTTTTCCCTTTTTAGTTTTACTTACCTAATAGTCAAGTTGTTTAGTAAGGTATTTATAACGCCAAAAAAGATTAACGCCGAATAACGTGAAACTTGAACACAACCGGTGAAATGAGAGATCTGCGTACCCCTTTAGAGCAAACTGGCGTGATTTTATGTTATGTTATGAAATGATATAAACAATAAATAGACATGCGATTGCAGCAATCCCGAGAGATCTGCCGTTATTTATTGAAGAATTCTGTTGTATATCTCCAAAGTTCTTCATCAGATCTTCACCAAAGTAAAAAGGGACCAATTTCTAAACATACTCTTCGAAAAAGAAATGAATTTTCAAAATCGGTCCACAATTGACGGAGATATGGATGAACATACATAAAATCGAACATAGAACCTCCTCCTTTTTGGTAAATCGGTTAAAAACTAGAAGTTTATTACACATATTAATAGAAATATTTTTTTCTTGGCTATCTTTCGTAAACTTATGATCTAGCTCTTGGACTATACCCTAAAAGTTGAACTCATTTTATCTTCGAAACTAAGACCCGACTAAATCTGTGACTTGGCGACTAATTTCGACTAATTAGCGACTAAATCTATGTGAAAACAGATCTTCGTTAGGTGCCCTAGTTTTTGAGATATAAATGTGGCCAAGCTGGGGTCAGTCTCTCCAGATCGGCCACCTATAAAACCTTCTAACTTTTGAACCAGTGATCGACTAATTCTGATATTTGGCGACTAATTTCGACTAATTACCGATTAAATCTGGGAGAAAACAGATCTTCGCTAGGTGCCCTAGTTTTTGAGATATAAATTTGGCCAAGCTGGGGAGAGTCTCTCCAGATCGGCCACCTAACAACCCTTCTAACTTTTGAACCAGTGACCGACTAAATCTAATATTTGGCGACTAATTTCGACCAATTACCGACTAAATATTTGTGTTATCAAAATTAAAATCCCTGATGGTGGCCAAGCCAGAGTCAGCCACACAGGTATGGACAGTAATTGCTGGACACGAAGTGGGCTGTCATTGGTGTCACAATAGACACCAGTGACACCAGAGTTAAAAAATAAGATACGCAGATACATAAATATAAAATATAAAGGCAATTAATAAAATGATGACACTCAATTGATAATCACAGCGATAGGTAAAGCTCCCTCACGCGTCTTAAGCTATATGTATGCCTAAAAAAATTTGAGGAGTTCCCTCGATTTCAATGGGATTCCCTCACAACAAAGTCAAAGCCTGACTTGGTGATAATGAGATCACCTCGAAAGTATACCCTTTCAAACAAAAACAGAATTTACAAAATCTGTCCATAATTGACGGAGTTATCGTTGAACATACACAAAACACATAAAGCCGAACATACATATTTTTTTGGAAAATCTGTTAAAAATTAAAGCATATTGTAGTGGAAATATTTATTTATGGAACAGCCGTAGGAGAAGACAGTGAAGAGTTATCAGCTGCCGGGCAGAACGAAACAATTCTTGGATGCATTAGCGACAGTGATATCATAGAGGGAGTTCAGAAGTGCTGGGCATCAATGTTCGCTTTCACCAGCACTTATTATCGCAGGTAAATACCAGATTTTTTCATATTTTCATGATATTTGGGGTTTTCATCCCAAGGAATTACAAGGATCCTTGTATTGCAATGCTTGGACTTCTTGTAGCAAGCTAGAAATGAAAACTTAATCGACTATAAACTTTAAAGATGCAGTACCAGATAGCCAGAAAAGTAATGTATGTAATGTGTGTTTGTACAGACAGAACGGGCAGCCATGTTTGTGCGGAGGAGGCGTGGTGGTACAGGCTCTGGTGTCACCAAGAGCGGCCGGAGTGATGTTCACGCGACACCCCGCGCATGGAGACCCGTCACGATTGCTCATCACAGCCAACTACGGACTTGGCGAGGTAGTTTTAAATTCTGCTAAATGGTACCAGTTGAAACGGAATAGTTTTTTTCGGTATGAAGCGGACATATGAAGAAGAGGGCTGGAACGCGAGTGGCTAAAATAGTAAATGTGGATGGATGGAGAGGGTACGATAGGTGAGGAAAAAAATAATAGATGCAACCATCTATAATTTTTTTCCTGACTGTGTGATATAAAATAAAAGGGAGTCAGTGATAAAGGTTGTAAGAACGAATTGGATGAAGAAATATGTTGCACTGATCCCTAGTAATAATAAGTGATATGGGATAAGGACAGAAAAATGATGGTGAATACAGTATACGTCAGTACTGTCGAGCTGCACATTACACTTTTCGAACGCCTTTGATCAGAGATTGAATGTTCCCGAAGTGTGTTTCAAACGTCCATCAAAACCCTTTTCCTAGTATAGATGCTGTTGCAAAATATATTTCAGACAAAACCGTTCAATCAAATGTTTGATTACAGAGTGTTGTATCCGGTGCAGTAGAACCTGATACCATGATAATAAAGCGGACAAGGAACGGTCAGCTAACTATTGCGAAGAAAGAGTTGGGATCCAAGAGTTGCCGAGTTAAGACAGAGGGCAGTGGCATCGCTATGGAAGATGTACCAGAAGGAGAAAGAAACGTTACTTCTATCACTGATGCAGAAGTACTAAAACTGGCAACCATCGGAGTGATTCAAGAAGAATTGTGGGGTGCTGGTAGAGATATCGAGTGGGCTGTAAAAGAGGTGAAACTTTTATTTAATTTACATTAAGCATCGGTAGAAACAAAGTAATATAACATCTAAAGATTATTACAGTTCTCATGCGCTGTGTTGTGATTTCTCGATGGATGTCTGTTGTTTCTAGTTATTGCCATCCCCACAGTCACTAGTGGTGAGATGGCAGAAAATAAGAAGTGGAACATCGGAAGCGTACCGTAAAATTATCGGTATATAGTGTCTTGGTTTATGTCAACTCTTAGTATAGCCAGAAACAGTTTGAGAACAAGACAGCTTTCTATAGTCACAACACAGAGGAGAAAGAACAAAAAGAGAGAAGAGAAGAGAGAAGAGAAGAGAAAGAGAGAAGAGAAGGAAGAGAAAGGAGAAGGTAGAGAAGTACAAAGGTTTTTACTAAGTTTTTAGGCAACTGATATTTGAGAAATTTACTCGGAAGTTGTAATTACATAAAATATTTTATCCCCAGAATGAGATATACCTCCTACAAGCGCGACCCATCACGTCACTGGATCGCTGGACCGAGGAAGAGTTACTGTTTGAACTGGACACACCTCTCATGGCAGACGATGAAATCACCTCGTTCGGTAACACTGGCGAGGTAAGAGATAAAAGGCTGCTTTTTGAATTGAGAATATAGTGTCTTTTTATGAGAACCATGTTTCTATTTGTCAAATGATTGAATTTACCTGTTAATGCTTTTAATACTTTATACGTAGTGTTATTCAGGGTGCATCGTCCTCACTTATATGAATTAATGTATGTATGTAAATATTGTAAAACAATTTTTTTTTGGGTTTTTGTAGTCAACAAGAAACCCTTATAGTTTTGGCATGTCCGTCTGTCCGTCCGTCCGTCCGCAGCTTAGCTCAGGGACTCAGACTTAGCTTATTACAAGAAAACTGTAATTTGCCACTGATATGCATAATAATCACACCGACAAAGTGGTAAAATGAAATCATGAAAAATAGGATTTTGTTTATCTACTATTTTTCAAATCAAGCTTTATTTAAGGAGCAAACAACTATTTTAAAAGCGTGAGTGTTTTTTTTAAACTCTCGCCTCTCACTCCGCTCTGGATTAAAAAACAACACTCTGGCCTTTAAAATATTTGTTTGCTCCCCCTAGATAAACAATCTACTATTTTAGGGTACCTACCATCACTACACGTAAAATGGAGATGTTTTTTTTCGTCTTTCACATATCGTTGGATAGGCCATTCAAAAATATTACGGGTCTGTAAAAACCATTTTTCGATTCAGGTATCCGTTTGCGTAAAATTAAGCCTTAGATGGCTAATTTTTGTTAGAGTCAAGTGTCCCCCTCATCCCGCCAGCTTGCCAGCTAAATGTTTGCTTTTGGATATGTGAACAAATTCACGGCAGTAGTATATATAACGAAATTAAAAGGAACACTATCACAGCTAAGTAGGCTTTAATAGTCGACCAACTTATAAAATGTACTTGGAAAAGTAAACATTTTGTATATGGGGTGTATATAGCTTAAGGATTTTTAAGATTACAGCCAAATTCTTTTTCTGCCCGCAGGTTCTTCCCAAACCGTTAAGTCCGCTCTCTTTCGACATCGTGACTACTCCGTTAAGCATCGGTATGGACAAGGCAGTGGGTACAAACGGAAGCGGTTATGATAAGACCATAGTGCTCACCCATAACAGATGCGGTTTATCACTATATAATGTGAGCATGGCCTTTAATTTTTTTTTCTCTTCTCGTAATTTTCTAAATATGAAATCAAAATTCTTCTACACAGTCGGAAAAACTGACCGACCAAGATGCCCCCGGTCGGGACACAAAGTACGGAAGCGAGGTGACGCGCCGGTCGGGACAACTGTCAATGTATCAATAATTTGATCATAAAAATATAATGTCATACATAAAATTCAATCTAATAGATACCTTTAAACGAGTAATTATTGTATATATATAATCTGAATCTCGAAAACGATTTTTATGAAATTTTGTATGCAGGAGGTTTCTGGGGCGATAAATCAATCGAGCTAGGTTTCAGGAGCAGAGCTCGGTCGCCCAGGTACTAATACTTATATAAAGATTAATAACTTAATACTATTGTTATGGATTTTAACATTTATACATATCTCTTTTGTGACGAATATACACTTTTACACGCAACAAGCTATCAAACGGTTGGGACGCCGCCGCCGCCGCCCGACTCAACGTCTTCGATTAGCCCTTGGTCGCAAGCGCATACCTCCCAACCAAGGTTGTTGGAAGGTCAACTGAATTTGTTTGGCCAACTACCGTCTATATGAACTTTTTTGGTTGGTGTCCCGATCAAGGGCGACGACCCAAAAAACATTTTTCCCAACCCTGAGGGCTCGGACGGCTGTGGCACTGATTTGAAAAGTAAATTATTTGCTATTGAATGACGATGATGTAATTTGGTACTTTTTTGCAGACCTTATACAAGAGGGCTCCCAAAGAATTAAATATAAATGTACGCATGATGGAAATGGCTATTCATGGACATTTCGTAGCAGATGAGCAGATACTGAAGACGGCGCAGCACAGGCACCCGCCTCACTGGCGCGACATGCCTGAAGGCATCTGGATGATGATAAAAGTAAGTTTTTACTATTTAATACTTTTCTCTATGGAGTCGCTATTATGTTTTTCATCTAATCACTTTTATGAAAAAGGGAGGTATTCCCTACCGAAATCTGAGTTTTCTAACAGCTGCAAATTGGGATCTTTTAAGTCTAAAGTGATTACTCTACACGTCAACGCTTATAGTGCTCGCCAAACTTCTTGGCCGTCCTGAAGTTGGTTTTCCGATGCGCATGGCTCGAAACTATGCTGTTTTTGTATGAGGTTTACTACTGCGCAGCCATTGTAGCCAACTTCAGGGCGGCCAAGAAGTTTGACGAGAAGTATACCATCAGGTTAGATAATGGTCAAACGCGTTCATACCAAAAATAAAAATAAAGTAATCTATCGGGAATCACTGATACCGACCATGTCTGTTGCAAAAAGCTTTATGTACTGGATTCTTATAATGTCATCATCATCATTTCAGCCGAAAGACGTCCACTGCTGGACATAGGCCTCCCCCAGGCGTCGCCACATTGACCGATCCCGTGCGTCTCGCATCCAGCGCCTTCCCGCAACCTTAACCAGGTCATCGGTCCACCTAGTGGGAGGCCTTCCAACATATCGTCTTCCGGTTCGCGGTCGCCATTCCAGAACTTTTCTTATAATGTGCTTACTTTTAATTATTTATTACTTCCAGACGCTTGCACTGTCCAAACGAGCAGTCACTGACTCTGAGAAAGCAAGTGTTGTGAATTATGACATTAAAAACGATAACCCCGAGGAACTGTTAGAAGCCCTTCTGGAATCACAAGAAGTAATGGAACGCGTTTCTTACAACCATGCTATTACCAGCGGAGCAAGCACCTGCAGCCAGATCGTGGCTATGTTAATATTTTTGGAGGGAAAATCAGGTATTATATCATGCTGGTTTACATTTGAACTTTTGAATATAATTATATAACACTCGGGAATAGTGTAGCTTATTACTGAAACAAATATTAGAAAATAAAATATAAAATTCAAAAGAAAATAAGGGCCATCTGAAATTAATTAAAGTAGGTAGTTTTAGATAAGAAATAACCAAAATGTGTTAAATTTTCAATAATTTAGTTTAAAAAAAATTAAATTAAATGAAAAGTCAGGAATTGTTTGAAAATTCAAAGTTTCACAAGACATGCAAAATTTTCAAGAACTATGATATTTTTTTATTACGCATTCCCTTATTCGCACACTTTCTACTGAAATCCTCTCCCAGCGTGTTTTTAGAGCATTTATGAGGTCCTGCGGCGTGTTGATGAGAATATCACTATCTTTTAACCTTTTTTATAACTGATCGTACAAATCCTCAATGGGATTCAGGCCATAACTCCTGGTAGGCCACTGCAACATCTCAATTTCAGTGTCTGCTACTGTTTGCATTGTTAGTCGTGCCATATGCAATCGAGCATTATCCTGCATCAAGATGAACCCTGGACTTGCTTTCTGTGCAAATGGAATAATATGAACTTGTACCACATTCTCAACGTAATTTTGGGACGATACAGTACCCTCGTTAAGGATTGCGAGCCCAGTTTTGCGTTGTAAAGTTATACCGCCACAGACCATAACATAGGATCCATCAAAACGATCTGTTTCATAGATGCAGGGATCTGAAGCCGTTCGCCAGATAGCCTTCATCTTGTAACACGTCGCTCGTCATTTTAAAATGTAATCTTGCACTCATCGGTAAAAAGCACTGCAGGCCAAGACTGGGAACTTTGATTGCAGCTATTATGCCTTAAATATTGGCATAGGTAGAATTATTCTATCACTTATGAGGAAGCTGGAGTTATGCACATGCCCAATCTTGGGCAGTACAATTAAAGTGATCTCTAGTGAACTTTAAACGATTGCACGATTAACAGCAGTTAACCGCAGGTGAACTAAACGTCTTCTTGAGTATTATTGTTGATCTTCATGGAGTCGATTCCAAATTGTCTGGTTGCTCACTCGAGTGCCTGTAACTCAGAGTTAAGCAGTTTGTAAAGATCGTGCGATGGAAGTTCGCTGTTTTCGTGCGGTTAAGCGAATGTACCGGTTTTCTTTAGCTGTATTAAAACAATCTTTTCCTGAGCTATGTCTGGTGACATTATCTACCCAACTATTGATACCGGTTCCAACCGTTTTGAATCACTTGTCGCGAATATCTCACCGTTAACTTATCGGTTAGCCCTTATTTTGATTTGAATAGTTTAGGTAAATATATGTAAGTAAAATATATAACTAATTAAAACATTTCTCTTTTAGAGTTCACTCCAGAACAATGCAATGAAATAAGTTCATTGTTTAGCTCAGGTGACGTGCTATCCGCAGAAGTGCCTATGGCTTTGGCAAGCATAGCGCAGAAGTTGGAGAAGTCTGGATTCGCTGAAGAATTCAAAGCACAGGACCCCAAGAAAGCTCTTCAATGGCTGAAAGAAAACGCCTACGACGATATATACATTGATGTTCAAAAATTTTTGGAACAGCACGGCTACAGAGCCGTAATGGAGGTACAGTATTTATCAAACTTTATGGCGGCTGTGCTAGTCGCTGCGAATTTCTCCACCCCTTACCCCCGCTGACACACCAATTTGTTACTGCGCAGCAATTCTCCTGGTGTTCAATGGTGCCATAAAGTTTGCATCTAATTGTTACTTGAAGAGATTTGAAGGTGCCAATAGGTTTTACTTTCGAATAATCTTTATTTTGACGATGTATTTGCTTTTCAGTTTGATTTAGTTACTAAACCTTGGGTTTTGGTCCCAGAGAATATGATGACTGTACTGCAAAACTTACACGTTACCACTGAAGGAATAAAACAAACAAAAAGTAGCAAGGAGATAGTAGACTCTTTAAAAACTCTTCAGAAGCCAAACACTAGGTACGTACCAAAGTTTCTAGTTCTTTTACAAATATGAGGTTCAGTCGTTTCGAGATGGTCAGTTGCACCAGTGGAAACTATTCTGTTGTACGGAAACCATTAAAGTTTCACATTACTTACTTGTTACAGGAAAGTTCTTCGCTGGATTCTACCGCTCTGTCATCGTGCCGTTCGTCACAGAGAGGGTACGAAGGCACTTCTAGTGCTCGTTATTCACAAATTACGAATCGGTTTCATCCGACTAGGCCACTTGTTGGTTAAAAAGTGGTACATGCCGAATCCTGATCTGGTGTTCTTCTTCCGTAAGGAGGAGCTCAGGAAATATATTGCTACTCGAGATCCTGCTCTATTAAAAAAGTAAGAATTTCTCGTATGTTGGTAAATACAACAAATAAACAGACGATGGTAATTTGGTCGGGTTTAAGTTAAGTGGAAGAGCCCAAAATCTCTCGAGTTCGTCAAGTTGCGAATACAAAAACATTGGAATTCTTTTCAGAGCAATGCAACGCCAACAGTACTATCCAAGTTGGTGTAAGCTGAAGTTTGCGGAGCTGAACACCGGCTGGGTGCACAAGCTGGAACCTAAAGCACCGAACCTGATGGCAGGCGACGTAAAGATATCCGCGACCTCAGTGTGCGGAGGAGAGGTGGTTGCAAGGGCCTGCGTCATCAAGGATCTCGAATCAGAAGTCAGTGTCTATTTCGTGTTGTGTCAGTCAGTGTCAGTGTTGTTCAGTGTCATCGTCGAGCCAGCGTTATGTCACATCAACATAAGGATGTTATGACTGACAGGCTACGGTCGTGTCATCACTGACGGTGACGTGAATGAGTTTAGTATCAAGTACGTTAATGGTTTTCTATGAACAGATTGGTGATCTTCGCCGCGGAGACGTGCTGATAACGCACGCCACAGACATCGGTTGGTCGCCGTACTTCCCGCTCCTGACCGGCATCGTCACTGAGCTCGGTGGGCTTATATCACACGGTGCGTCTTATATCGTACATTCCACCTAATTTTATTTTAAATCTTTAGGTTCTTATTCTTGTTACTAACTAAGGCTTTAAAAAATTTGGAGAATACGTAAGTTTATATAAATCAAAAAATTTAAAAACGACTAAGTTAATCGTAGAATATGCACCGAAAACAATGTCCACGGGCGTCATATTGGATCCCAAAACTCCCGAGCGGAGCGAGGGAGTTGTTAACTCTTCATTACAATAATTCCTGAGTAAAGTGAAAAAGTTAATACTAGAATTTTGAATGAAGCGAGTGATTCAAGCTAGCCCAATACCCAGCCACCACTACTTCTGGTAGCTGGTCGCATTCCACATCCATGCACAGTTCATACCAAGTTTCCTTGGTGTCGGACTGCTGCGACGTCGCTGCACGTGGGTGTAATACGCAAGAGTAGTTGATTTTTCCATACAATTTATGCACACACATACTCGTCCTGCGTCCTCTAGGTGTTAAATTTTATGAAAAAAATTCAACTGGTCGTGCGCAGTACGACGACACCCGTACCGCTGCGGCGCCACAGCAGTCCGACGCCAAACGTCTAAGATTGATTCTAATTCAGTGCAACATACATTATTGCACGACTATACCTACCCCTAGTCCAAATGACTTTAGGTAAGGTTTCCATGATTATATATTTTGATGTTTTCGAGCAAGTGTGAACATAAACAAAGGTTTCCAATTTCCAGGTGCCGTAATAGCTCGAGAATACGGATTACCCTGCATCGTAGGTGCAGCAAATGCTACAGATGTATTCAAAACTGGAGATTTAGTACGACTATCAGGAACGCAAGGCATTATTGAAAAAGTGGAGGTTCAAGAAGAGCAACAAGACGAAAGTATAAACAGTTGAAAAAAACGGGGATAGGTGTAATATAGTAAAAGATTGTTTTATTGTTTTATAAATCAATATAATTGAAATAAATAAATGCAAAACAAAAACAATAAGACATTTTTAAACATTCTCGCAAATCCATCGGTACGCCAAATTCAAGACAATACAAAACACTATAAATTTGGTGCAACCCGATTTGGTGTAATCTGACCATCCAAATCCAGATCGGATTCATTTACATAATCCTAGAGGATGACCATCATTATGGTCATGTTTTCGACCTGGAATATATAATATATCGATTCCTGGAATTTGATCGGAATCGTAAAGGATTTAGAATGCTAAAACGCATTAAATAAATCAATTCCTCAATTCCCTGAAAATAATTCCAAAGTGCGCAGCTTTACATTTCAAGATAATTTCATAAGAATGGCAAAACAGCCGACAGAAATAAAAAAAAAACCGAGTGGTGCAACCCAGTCCTTAATACTCTGTCGCCTACTGCAGTTTGTAGTAAGCTCATTGGTCACCATCGGCTGCGAGCATGAGTAGTTCGTAGCAGTTGAAGGCGAAGGGCCTGCCGAAGATGACGACATGGCAGTGGAAGTCGGGCTCGTAGACCGCGCCCAAAAGGTGGTTGCCGTGGTAGTGCACGCGGCCAACGTGCATGCCGGGCGCCACGCTCAAGGCGCGCGCGCTCACCGAGCCACCGCGCCAGGCCAGCCAGCGCACCTCCGCGTTGCACATGACCTGCCGAGACAGCGCAATGTTTAGGTGATTACACACTGCGATAGCACAGTGGTTTCATGGCATGAGCATCTTCGCATTCCTAGAGACGTTACCACCATTCAACGGCTAGAAATTACTCAACCAACGATTTGCAACCACGCAGTTGCCGCGTGTCTAAGTGTTTCTGTTTGAATAGGCAGGTTGAGCAGTTCCGTACCAAAAAGTTGCCAACGGAACTCTATTACGATGCTCAAGCAAGCGGGCCAAGAAGCTCATCAGCGATGAGGCACTGGTTAAGTCAAAGCTCCAGAGCCTTGAACATCGTCGCCGAGTTGCCAGCTTGTCGGTTTTTTATCGGTTACATTTCGGGGAGTGTGCGATGGAATTGCATGATCTAATTCCGCCCAGCCCGTTTCATCATCGAACTACCAGACGTACGGCGAAGCGCCATCGGTACATGGTGGACATCCCACCCATACGCACTAAACGTTTTGAGAATACTTTTATTATGCGTACAGCTAAGGAGTGGAATTCCCTGCCGGAGTCTGTGTTTCCCGATAGCTACAATCTAGGGGTCTTTAAGTCAAGAGTGAATAGGTTACTACTAGGCAAGCGTGCTCCATCGTAGACCACATCTTCGCTTACCATCAGGTGAGATAGTGGTCAAGCGCGAGCCTATAATAGACAAAAAAAAAAAAAAAAAAAGCACCGTTGGCTTTTTAGATTACGTAGGTTAGGTAGGCACTGACAAAAAATTCCCTTACCACAATGTGTAAAAATGACAAAGTAAAACGTGTGTGTTTCAAAGTGAACGATAGAATATTCCATTTTGATATTTGCAAGTTGTTTTATGAGACTTCCGATGACTTAAGTAGAATTTGGGAATTTTCTCTCACCTGATATTTACTGTAGCTATGGACTCGCCCCTCCGCGTAAACTATGCAGCAGTGCTTGGAAGGTAACAACGTGGCTGGTAGCACCGTACACCTACACATCACAGTAGACAGTTCATTATTTGGAAGCGACAGTTACTGCCAGTTTCCCAGCTCTCAATTATCGGGCTGTTAACGTAATCGAGGATTAATCGCCTGTTAATTCTACTTTCAGTTTCTCAACATCCAAGTGTGACAAGTGGTTGACAAATCAATATAATTGATTTATTTAACATAGTTAAATACAAAGATTTAAAAAAAAAATTGGATATTACAAACTTTTAAATTAATTACATTATAAAAACTTGACACAATTATCAAATCTCGATCGAACCTTCCTCACGCTAGTGCGCGTGAGGAAGGTTCGATCCCCAGGTCAGTGTTGACTATACCCTGTACTTAGTACTTACCAAGGTCAGCTTCTGGATAGGTTTGTGTTTAACTTGAAGCGGCTGGGGTGGTGACCGCGCCAGGGTAAGCAACACTAACCAAGGTCAGTCTTTGGATGGGTGACCACTTTTTTTGGATTGCTTGTTTATGGATAGGTGACTCCGCCAGGGTAAGCAACACTAAACAAGGTCAGTCTTTGGATGGGTGACCACTTTTTTTGGATCGCTTGTTTATGGATAGGTAACTCCGCCAGGGTAAGCAACACTAATCAAGGTCAGTCTTTAGATGGGTGACCATCGCCACAAAAATTTTGATCACCCATCCTAAAGTCACCCCGTTAGGTTAAAAAACATCTAACAAGGTCACCCATCCAAAAACAAGCAAACCCAAAAAAATGGTCACCCATCCAAACAGTGACCTTGGTAAGTGTTGCTTACCCTGGCAGGGTCACCCATCCAAAAACAAGCGAACCAAAAAAAAAAGGGTCACCCATCCCAAGACTGACCTTGGTAAGTGTTGCTTACTCTGGCAGAGTCACCCATCCAAAACAAACGAACCATTAAAAAGCGGTCACCCATCCAAAGAATAACCTTGGTAAGTGTTGCTTAACCTGTGTGGGGTCACCTATCCAAAAACAAGCAAACCAAAAAAGAAGTGGTTACCCATCCAAAAATCGAGCTTGGTAAGGTTTGGTTAACTTGGCGGCTACACCAACCCAGCCTCTCAAGATAAAATACTATTTAAAGTTACTGATTGCGTTATAGTAGTGAATGAATACCAGCTAGGGTAGCCAACCGAAATAAATTAATGTCGATTATTTAATGTAACAAACGATTACGTAATTTCTCGATGATGAAGGGTTGAGAAACTCGCTGACAACTGACGGCTGGTTAATTTGTGACAAATTGTCAGCTGATTTGAGATGTGACGTCGACTTAAGAAACTGGCCCTTAATTATTCCTTTCACAATTGGACGTAGTTACACAAAAAGGATCCAATCCACAGTATGGTCGAAAATGAGCTGAGTATGCCAAATTAGTCTTTATGGTATTTTCGATTAGCAAAAACACCCTAGTCAAAATAAGTTAATTTGACCATTTTATTAATATGTGGTAGGTACCACCAACCCACATCTATGACAGATTTTTATTTTAATTCCGCAAAAACTATCCAACCTTCTTGGACCATTATAGAGAAATTATACGATATTGAAACTGGTTCACAATTTATAACTCGAAAAGAATCCAATCCACCTGGATCGCTTTTATTAATAGTAGTTTTTGAAACTGTTGCATAATAAGGGGTATTAAAACTAGGCGTAGGCGAGGTTTTTAAAAGTATCACACGAATGTTTTAAGACCTAGTTATGTGCAGTTTCATACACTATTTTATCTACACTCATAAATTGGTATTGAACCTACTGAGAAAAATTCAGTACAGCAAAACGTATGAATGGCGCCAAAAGCCAGCACACCACCGCATTAACCGTGCATGCGCTGAAGCGGGCGTTGTCACGGATAAGTAAAAATTGGAAACTAAACTTTTTTAAATAGTTACTATAAATAGTAGATTTTACAATGAGTGCACAAAACGAACCATTTTTATCCGAGACTATTAGCAGCCTGAGCTAAAGGCGAGGGCTGCTAATAGTCTAATAATGATATGAAATAGTATAGTAAAGGCTAAAGTCTAATATGAAACCGTAATTACATAACAATTTGCGATGTTGGATCGTTATTGCGAAATTCAATACAAGAAAAACTTTTAATAAAAAAACAAACAGACTTCCAAAAAAACACTGCAGAACGAAAAATAACTTTCTTTTCCGAAGTCGCCGACACCGACTTCGGAAAAGAAAGTTATTTTTAGTTTTGCAGTGTGTTTTTGGAAGTCGGTTTGTTTTTTTATTAAAAAGTTAAGTTTTTATTTGTCTATTTTTAGTTTTGATAGGTACTTCCAATTGCCAATAAATTCATATATAGCCAAAGTACATCTCATCACGATTCCAATAAGCCCATACACGACTAGGATACATTGTTTTATTTCGGAGTACCAGTGCCTACCTGCCGGCTTCATCATCAGATCAGTTCGATGGTACCATTTTCATCAGCACTATGTATTTATAAGTATTTGCTTCATCATAGTCGTTAAACTATTCGAGATATCTTATAACCCATGACATACTTAGCATTAAGGAAATCTATAGGCCATCTGTGGTCTTCCTCACCAGTTCCACTTCAGCAAATGTTACTTTCTGAGTGCAGATGATTGCATTGTTGATAAAAATACCAAAATTGCTATATGTATGCCTATAATATTTGAGGAGTTCCCTCGATTTCTCCAAGATCCCATCATCAGATCCTGACCTGATGACTATGGGACCAATTGGGAAGTATACCCTTTCAAACAAAAGAAGAATTTTCCAAATCGGTCCAGGCGTCTTACAGTAATCGGGGAACATACATTAAAAAAAAAAAGTTTCCGACGAATTGAGAACCTCCTCCTTTTTTTGAAGTCGGTTAATTAGCATAATTGGGCGCACAGTTGACGCAGTGGTAGTGCGATTGACTGCTGTGCTGCGTGTCGCGGGTTCGATTCCCGCACGGAACAAATATTTGTAAGACCAACAGATAGTTATTCCGGCTCTGGGTGTTATGTATATTTATATGTTTGTAAACGCACCCACGATACAGGAAGAAATGCCTAGTTAATTATAAACAAAAATAATGAACATGGCTTTTTTAAGTTAAATATCTGTAAAAATATTTATTTATTCCCAATAAAACTTATTTCTATAAAATGGACAACAATTTTTACAACTGTATCCCAAATCAACAAAATCGGGTAAGTAATATTATGATATACATCATTTGAGGAACCTTTCTGCCAAATTTCATGCTTCTAGGCCTAACAGTTTTGGCTGTGCGTTGACCGATCAGATCAGTCAGTCAGTCAGCCTGTTTCTTCTTTGATATATATAAATTACAAAATCTTACAAGATACTAATACTTACAAGATATGATAACTGAATCTAATACTTATACATATAATACTTATATAAAGAAATTATGTCAACACTTGCTATAACTCACTATTATTATATCTTGTGAACGTTATTGAAATGAAAATATACCATATAATTTTATATGATATATGAGACGCAGCCAACAAAATCACAAAATAGAATATCAAAGAGCAAATACAACATAAACTTCAAACTTCATTATCTCAAAAGTGTAATTTTGTGGGTTAGATCCTTTTTGTGTATCTACGTCCAATTACATTCTACAGCTGCTAGGTTATAAAGAAGAGTTCCCTACTTACCTACCACAATACAAATATAAGTTATAGCACTGTGCTACATAAAATAAATTTTGTAACCGCCAGAGAATGAGACATAATTAATGATTGCCAAATTAATCGGTTCACAGGTCCCATGACGCACATATGGGCTGTTGTGATTGTTTAACTATTGTATCTACTATGTGGACAATGAAGCAGTTAATGAAAATCAATTTATTTAAATCACCAACATCAGTGGGTGTAACCAGTGTAACTAACCATTGTAGGAGAAAAGGGGAAAGGCGTAGGGAGAATATCTCTGCCAATCGTGCATATTGTAACAAATTGCGAATATTATCTATTAAAAAAGCGAGAAGCAACCGTTACGTCTGTTTGAATACCTGTGCAACGTCCTAGCGACCCATATGACCTCACCGTCGTAGACACCTGCGGCGACCGCTCCGCTAGGCACGGCTCCGCAAGCACTCATCACCCACACCGGGCCAGGCGTCTTCCACGAAGGCAAGTAGTCTGTGTGACAAGCAAACTATGTATTGCCACAGGTATCAATAAGATTCCTCCTGGCCGAATACCGGCCGTGGTGGCTAACCTCAGCGGGAGTCAACGACGCGGGCGATAGTAAAGTGCAAAAGTGTGTGCGAAAACTTGGTGCATTTTCTTTTCCCTCACTCTCACAGTCCGATGGGTAGGAAATCCGACAGGACCACTCCAGCCGCGCCCTAATTTTTAACGCTAAATTTAGTTAGGTTGTATGCTGCTCATGAAGATGTTAGAATTAGGTTATTGAAGACCGATCATTAGCCCTCCTACGCAATAGCGGTTAACCGCGGGGTCGCATAACCGCGCGGCTAGCCGCTTTTCCATTTTAATATGCAACCGCATATGATCGTACTGTTACACGGCCGACCCCGTAGATCTTTAAAAAAACTACTTTCTACCAAATCACTTGTTTATTCACAAAAATCCACAAAAACACCAACCAAAATAATGACTTTCTCTCTTGTATCTCTCGAGATAAGTCTAACGAATTTGGTTTACGCGACGGCTTCCGGAGTCTAACTAAATTAATATTAAAATGCCACTAATGTGCGATAACTGCAATTAAGCATTTTCATGCTATGAAAACTGAGACTATAAATAAAGAGTGCAAATGCCGGCTTTATTGCCTTGTAATAAGGGTTGTCACAGTACGCACTTAAGTCAAGAATTATATACACGGCCGCGGCCCGCTTTCTGCAAAGCGGGCCGCGGCCGTGTATGTACTTTGCCGTGTATGTACTTTGCCGTGTATGTACTTTGCCGTGTATGTACTTTGCCGTGTATGTACTTTGCCGTGTATGTACTTTGCCGTGTATGTACTTTGCCGTGTATGTACTTTACCTTGTATGTACTTTGCCTTCTATGTACTTTGCCGTGTATGTACTTTGCCGTGTATGTGCTTTGCTGTGTATGTACTTTGCCGTGTATGTACTTTGCCGTGTATGTACTTTGCCGTGTATGTACTTTGCCTTGTATGTACTTTGCCGTGTATGTACTTTGCCGTGTATGTACTTTGCCGTGTATGTACTTGCCGCCATCTCGTTTATACGCACTGGCGGTTCAGGGGCGGTTTACTTTGCGGCGAGCCGCCGTTGATGTTTGTCGTATTCGTGATTTGAGCAGCCATGAACTTCAACACAGAGAACTGTATTGTTGCTATTTGGAATTGTGAAAGAGCTTCTTCAGTTCTTGAAAACAACTTGTAAACTGGCCAGATTCGTTGTGCGTTTCCAGTAAAGGATGAATACAGTATTTTTGTTATTTTTCTGTCACTGTTTTCGGGAGTAATAATCACGCTACCTTGACGGCGTTCATTTCGTTTATGGACCAACACGCCTTCGAGCGGTCCAACCGCTTCACGAGGTTTCATCGCCAGTTGTCTCCGCTATTCTAACCGCGTCAGGTGGCTGGCTGCTCAAATGAATCGCCTAAGCGGTCAACCGCTAGTGCGCAATAGAGCTTAGGGACACTTTAGCCGAATTTAAAAAGTATGTATGGCAAAGGTTTTTTGGCGATTTCTGACATGCTTAGAAAGTACCTATAGATCTAACTTCAGTTGATCCGATTAAGCTCAAGCCATGTTGGCCCTATATTAAATAACCTATAGCATAGAAATATCTAATATTGTTGAGAACACATACCCGCAATAATGTCACTGTACTTCTGCTCCCAGGATACTTTCAAGAACTTATTATAATTTAGCCAATCCTTGGAATACCCTTCAACTTTCGACTTCAAATGATTCCATCGCCTGTTAGTAGGTAAAGTATTGACAAAAACTGTCTAATAATCTCATACAAATTAAATATAGGAGTATTTTAATATAATATAACAAGAATTAGAGTAATAACTCACGTTATGTATAACGGGACGTCTGAGCCATGTATTTGTTGCAACAAATCGGTTTCTTTGACCTGATTTAAGACAGTACAAATTTGTAGGCAATAATATTTTAACTCTCTTAAACAATTAGGTACGATTTATGGTTACGTTATGTTTTACGATTTGGTTTCATTAATTTAAAAAAAGCTATCCAGCAATTAAAATCTTTATAAAAGCCTGACTAAATAATGAAAAGAGCGGACGGGGAACCTAAATATTCGATATGTCTGGAGAAATCTAGACGTTTATTAAAATTACTTACGACTAAAGTCAGCCACTGAGTCCACCTATTGAACATTTCTATAATGTCCAGCATTGCCTCCTGGCATTCTATGTAGGTTTTAATATGCACGGTGGAGCGCTTCGCGGGGATCATGATCTAGAAACAGACACGCAAAATGTTATCAGAATATATCGCACATCACACCGAATAATACGATAATCTATAATTCTAACTTTTACATGAAGAATAAAAAAAAACAGTTTTTTGCATATACAGGATGGCGCAAAAGTCAACAGTATGTTTGCAAATGGCGGCAAATATCAATTCAACTTTGACATTTGTGAAGTTAACAGATACAAAATATAGCTGGTGACCTCCAAGCGCGTGTAACCTACGTCGAGGCA
Source organism: Anorthoa munda (assembly GCA_945859665.1). NCBI lineage: Eukaryota > Metazoa > Arthropoda > Insecta > Lepidoptera > Noctuidae > Anorthoa > Anorthoa munda. The sequence goes on along the minus strand of OX243900.1, from coordinate 9,492,998 downwards.
TCCTGAATCTCGACCACGAAGGTGACAACATCTCTGTGGATTTGTGAATATGCAAAATTATCGTTTCTGGGGCACCGAAAAGCCGCGTATAACCGTCAAAGAGCCATTAGACCCGCTTAAAGTTACTACATGTTGTACTATTTACGCTGGTGGCGCCATCGGCCCAATAAACGACTACTGTGGTCAGCGAGCGCTTCAGAGCTATGCTCAACTACTGTCTTTTTTTCATAAAATGGATGAATTGAGACTGGAGAACATGTGGTTCCAACAGGATAGAGCAACAACGTATACTGCACGAGCCACAAACGAAATTCTGAGGGCCACATTGCCCGGAATTGCACTGACTGTCAAGATGGTCCAATTTAACCGTTACGTTACGTTACTGCTTTTTGTGGGGTTTTATTTAATACACCAAATAAAAACCTTAAGTACTAGCCTGTAAGATTGCTGTAAGATAAGATTACCAAAAAAAACTAACAGCGGAACCGAAGTTATTCATTCATAAAAAAAATACCGTCAAAGATCATCGGGTGACAACTTTTGCGCCAACCTGTAGATCTCTGAGCACGGGTGCATCGTTAGAGCTAATTAATTATACAGGGTATAACAGAAAGACGTGATCATATTTTAAAACTGCTTCTGCCCTTGTAAATGATCGAAATCCATCCCTTCCATAGGAAAACAATTGATCTGAATTGAATAAGACATTTTTTTTCATAATTTGACATAAAGTAATAATCTATTCCATTTAATTGACACTAACAATTATGTTGGTAATCACTTTTATTTGACAAAAGATAGATTTTTCATGGATTATCTTTCAAAGTATAGTAATCGACAGATAGCTGTGTCGCTATCATTTTATTTTTCTATTACAGCCAAGAATTTGGCAAAAAACTTGCTCCTATTGAGCAATGCCATGATAATTCAGCCAATAATTTGGTATTAAAAATTGATAGTGATAATAATTTAAATTAGAGATTAAGACAATAGAGGCAACCTCTTGCAAAAGTGTACATGATGAGAATTGCAAAATAAAGTTTTTCTTCTATTTTTATTTATAACCTCGCATATCGCGTAGTCAAAGTTGTTCTGACGCCTGGACGCGTCCCGCACCTCGTGCACACCCCGTCCGCGGACGTTTTCGGCTGACACAAACTTCCAGCGGGCCAGATCTCTATCTAACGTCCGAACGCCCAAAGTCACGTCCGCGACGTAGGTCCGATAGTTTGTACAATGTAATGTACATTCATTACACAGATACTCTATAAGTCGCGGCTGTCAGTTGCGTCCGAAAGCCGCGCCGACAATTTGTTCCCAGCTTTAAGGTATGATTCCGAACCACGCTGCACGCAGCAGTGCTGCCGCAGATTCCGAGCTAGGCAGCAATGTCTTACTGCCTAGCTTGCATTGCTGCCTAGCTCGGTATCTCATATAAGCTCATTTCATATGACTTACTTGACTTAATGTCCCCTACCACCCCCTAGATGGGGGATAGATAACCCCTAGATGGGGCAGAGGGCGTCCACAGATGTCCTCAATCGCGATTGGTCTTGAGCTTCACGCTTCACCTCGCTCCAAATCATTCCGATGCTCGTCGCTTCTGCCAACACGGTTCGACGCCAGCTTTGACGAGGACCGCCACGCTTTCTTCTCCCTTGGGGATTCCAGTCCAAAGCTTGCTTGGATATGTGATCGGCAGAGAGCGTGTGGCCAATCCATCTCCACTTGCGACGCTTGATCTGGCGGTTGATCGGGCTCTCGTGGCATTTCTCCAACAGCTCTACGTTGGAGATGGTCTCGGGCCAGTGAATTCCAAGAATGCGACGAAGATAGCGGTTGACGAAGACTAGTATTTGGCGTGAGATGTCCTTTGTGACCTTCCACGTTTCGCATCCGTAGAGCAGCACGGGTTTGACATTGGACCCGAAGATTTTGAGTTTAATCCTTCGGGTCAGTTTCCGCGATTGCCAAACAGGTCTCAGCTGCGCGAAGGTTGCTCGGGCTTTGGCGATCCGTGAAGCGATGTCCACTTCACTTCCCCCAGTCTCTGACACGACACTCCCGAGGTACGTAAATTTGTGGACGCGTTCTACTGCCTCTGTGCCAATCAGCAATGGTGAGTGATACTCCACACCAGTTCATTGCCTGGGTCTTCCGAATGTTTATTTTGAGCCCCGTTTTTTGCCGCTTCCGTAGATTGTTTAGCTTTGCTTGCATATCGGCGTGGGTATGACTCAGCAGGCATAGGTCATCGGCGTAATCCAAGTCTTCCAAGATGTTGGATAATCCCCACTCTATGCCGCGGCGCCTGTTATCATTGATGCAAAGCATAATTCCATCAAAAACGACTAGGAAGAAGAGCGGCGACAGGAGGCATCCTTGGCGGACACCCGCGTGCTCTGTTACGTCATTCGATATCAGGCCGTTATGAATCACCTTATAGGAATATTTCTTGTAAATACTCTGCAACAAACGGACTATTTTCGGCGGCACTCCAATGTCCAGTAGGCGGGACCAGATACTAGACCACTTCAGCGTATCAAAGGCCTTTTCGAAGTCTACAAAGGTTAGATAAATCTCCCTCTGCCATTCTGATGCCTGTTCTAGTATGATACGGAGAGTGTTGGTCTGGTCCGTACTAGGGCATGAATATCGGAATCTCGGAATCTCGTAATATCGGAATCTCGGAACGAAATTACCGATATTTCAATTCCGATACTGAGTGATCCAATATTGGAATTTCGGAATCAAAAATAAAAACCTTTTTTTAGCTCCTTTTGAAGCATCGAGCGAGAAAGCACGGTTAAGCCCTTTGACTACGGTGATTAGCAGTGGTCAGATAGTCTGTTTACCAATCGGGCGCTTTTTTACTTAAACTTCACTTCATGAAAAAATAAAATGTTCCTTGATGAATTCCAGATTTACAGTACCGAGATTGCTAAAAATGTTAGATTTAAGAGTACAAGTAAATACACAGATATATAGAACCCGTCGTAACAATGATATTAACATTGATTAATCCTAAGGTTACGGGTATCCGCTGAATATGAGACGAACGGCATCGGCCAATGTGACGACATTTGGAGTAAGCTTATGTTCAGCAGTCTTTCGGCTGAAATGACGATGACGACGATGAAGATGATGAATACTAAGATAGTTTTGCATACTTTTGAGAGCTGTTTCGGAACAATTACATATCCGTGTTAAAGAAAGTGTTGGAACGAAAGAAAATATATTTAATTGTTTTATTTGTTACTTGCTTGGAAACCTAAATAAATTAAAGCTTAATAGTTTTCTGGCTTCTGATTGTATTGAATACAACAAATTAGTCTATACGATCATTAATATGTTGGATAAATCAACCTCCACTACTTGACTTCATTGTCTCTCATCATCATTCATAATTTCAGCCAAAATACGTCCTCTGCTGAACATAGGCCCAGGAGACCGTGCCACAGTGACTGATACTTACTTATACTGGAATTATAAATCAGTATTACTCACTACACTTATCGGGACTACTTTCAGATTGATCGACAAACATTTATTTCCTGTCTTTTTATGCATTAGGTATCCTTTTTCAGAGAGACATTACTTATATTCCTTCTTGAAAACAAATGTGCAGTTTAGTTAAATAAACGCCCGATTCGCCCGATTACACAGTCACTAGAGTCTGGCCAAGTGCCCAATTCCGATATTAATTTCGGAATTCCGATATTGAGATCTAATATCGGAAATCAATATCGGAATTGAAAAAGCTCCGATATTACATGCCCTAGTCCGTACAGGAGCGGTTCGAGCGGAAACTAGCCTGCTCCTTGCGTAAAAGAGGATCCACGGCCTTCGACTCCTTAGAGGCAATCGAGAGCAACGTAATACCTCTCCAGTTATCGCACTGGCTAAGATCACCTTTCTTAGGAACAGTTATAAGAATACCTTTGTTCCATTCGTCTGGTAGTTCTTCGGCGATCCAGATCTTTTCAATGAGCGGCGTCAGGACGTCGACTGCGGTGGGTAAGTCGGCTTGTAGCATTTCCGCAGTTATCAGGTCGAGTCCTGGTGCTTTGCCTGTCTTCAAAGAGCTGATTGCCTCCGCAACTGACGGTAGTTCCGTGTTAATGTTGAGAAGCTGGGATGGTGGTGAACTGACTTGCAGCGCGTCATGCGTCGATGTAGCTGACAAACGGAAGACCTCTTCAAAGTGTTCACGCCAGCGAAGTAGCTGCCCTTCTGACGTCACAATGAGCTGACCATCTTTGGACTTCAGCGGCTTCTTCCTCGACTTGCTGTTACCTGCCAAGGTTTTGGTAGCATTGTACAACTCTTTCAAGTTGCCGGAGTTTGCAGCTTGTTGAGCACGATCAGAAATACCATCAGCCCACCGTCTACTATCTTTGCGGGTACTGCGATAGATTTCTTTGCGTTTCTGACGGTATTGCATGTAAAGGTCTGCTCGTATGGCGTCGTTATGGGTCTCAAGCAGTCTCAGATGAAGATTCCTTCTATCTTCGATCAGGTTCCGATTTGTGCCCTAGAACTGAATCTAATATAAGCTCATTTCATATAATCTTATAGAAATTGTATGGGGACCAGTAGTGACGCGGCAGCACTGCTGCGTGCAGCGTGGTTTACATTTAAGCTGATTTTTGTTCGCCGATTTTGGGCGGTGGGAGTGACTTCACTCATTTATTCGTGTATGTTTAACGTGTACCGACTTTTTTCTTTATGTTTATTAATTTTGTTATGAAATGTCGCTGTCACTTCTTTGTCTGCACAGATAACTCTTAGATAAAGTACCTATAGATTAAGCACTGGCGTGGCCGCACATGAGACAGCAATAGTTAGTTCTGGTGTTACAACAAGAACAAAAACACTACAACCCACCATCGCACTGACACTTATTATCTATAAATAACCCAAATTCCTTGTATCAATTAACACATAATACCACGAAATCATAGAAAATCAAACAAAACCGAGTTTGTTTGTCAAACCTGCCATTGTATTAGAGTTTGACAAACAACAGAAACCGGCCACGGTGACAAAGACAAAAAATAATCTTTTGTCCTTATTATTTACATGGAACTGCCAATTAGCCATCTCGCTCTATCAATCAAGGTCATTTTAAGGCTTAATCTATAGGTACTTTATCTAAGAGATAACTATATACTGGTCTTGTCTGTCACTGTCTACGGCGTATTTAATTTACCTATTATTATTTAAAGTTTATATTATATTTATTTAATTAACTACGTAATAATTATGTCTGACGACGACTCATTTTATTCTTTTCCTTCCACGTCTTTTTCAACTCTTGATGACTCCATGTCCTGTGAATGGTTCTCAAAGTAGTGAGTGCCAGCGATTTGACAAGTGCTTTAACGTATGTCATTTCAATGCTCAGAGCATTACTCAGCACCATTCTGAGATATTGAATTTATTTTCTGACGTCACTTTGCATGCTGTTTTGGTATCCGAGAGTTGGCTAAAAAGTC